>CM057456.1:1723425000-1728425000 GCA_016271365.2 Neoceratodus forsteri
CTGCATTTATTAATTAATTAGTAAACATGTTGGTTTACTTTTAAGATAATTCTGACAGTGTCATTTATGTGTGCTGCCTTGGGAGGGTTGTTTAAACTATACTACACCTGTGTGACTGTCTTAAGGCCTAACATAATCAACATGAAGTACCACTAGTGACTTCATTATGAAAGGAGGGACGGTAATATGAAGGGTCTCAGGAGGAGCTTGAGGGGGTTTGAACCGAGCTCTGAATTTCTGGGGAAAGAAACATAATCAGGTGTATAGGGCCCCCCCAAAGCCTACACATGCCTGTGGCTTTCTGGTTCATGGTGCAGTGGCCGAAAGGGTTCTATCCCAAGAACACAGACTTGAGACTATGTTGTACCCCTCATGGAGAGAGGGTGCTTTAGGATTCTTTGGCATACGTTCAGTTGTGAAACAGCAAGCATGCTAAAAGGACAGAGAAAAGGTATCCCTGACTCCCCTATCACAAGAGGGATTTGCTATGATACACAGAATCTCATCCCATGGGAGTGGCCTGTGGGGGGCATGAGAAATTGTACATTCCCAGAAATCCCAAAGAAATGTTTTTTTTCTTTTCCTGGCCTCAATGTGGCTATTTGTACAGGGCAAGGGCAGACTGGCAAAATAAATCTTTGACTTGTGCCATCCAGATCAAGAGGAGAGAGAGAGAGATAGAAAGAGAGAGAGAGAGAGAGAGTGAGAGATTATGGGGGGGGCACAAGAAATTTCACAATCCCAGGAATCCCAAATAAAATATGTTTTTCTTTCCCTGACCTCAATGTGGTTGTGTGAGTGTGTAGGGCAAGGGTGGGCTGACAAAATAAATCTTTGACTTAGGCTATTCCAGATCCAGAGGATAGAGAGAGAGAGAGAGAAAGAGAGAGAGAGAGAGAGAGAGAGACCACGTGGGGGGTGAGAAATTTTACAGTCCCAGAAATCCCAGATAAAAGATTTTTTCTTTTCATGTCCTTAATGTGGCTGCATGTACAGAGGCAAGAGGCAGGCTGATAAAATAAATCTTTGACTTGTGACATCCTTTCCAGATGCAGAGGAGAGAGGACTGAGGAGTGCATATGAAATTTACAGTCCCAGAAATCCCAAATAAAAGTTTTTTTTTTCTTTTCCTGGCCTCAGTGTGGCTGGGTGAGCAGGGAAAGGGCAGCCTGGTGAAATAAATCTTTGACTTGTGTCATCCATATCCTGGGGAGAGAAAGAGAGAGTATGGTGGGGGGGCATGAGAAATGTTACAGTCCCAGAAATACCAAATGAAATATTTTGTTTCGTTTCCTGGCCTAAATGTGGCTATGTGACTGTGTGTAGGCAAGGGCAGGCTGGCAAAATAAATCTTTGACTTATGCCATCCCAGATCCAGAGGAGAGAGAGATAGAGAGAGACTGAGACTGGGGGCGGGGGGCATGAGAAGTTTTACCATCCCAGAAATCCCAAATTAAAGTTTTTGTTTTCTCCTGGCCTCAATGAGGGTGTGTGTACAGGAGCAAGGGCAGGCTGGCAAAAATAATATTTGACTTGTGCCATCCAGATCCAGAGGAGCAAGACAGAGAGAGAGAGAGAACTACGGGGGTCAACATTTTACAATACAAGAAATCCCAAATAAAATGTTTTTTAGCTTCAATGTGGCTGTGTGAGGTGTGTGTGAGAAAGGGCAGGATGGCAAAATAAATATTTGATTTGTGCCATCCTTTCAGAATCAGAATTGAGACAGAGTGGGGGCACGAGAAATGTTACATTCCCAAGTCAAATAAACTTTTTCTTTTCCTGGCCTCACTGTGGCTGTGTGAACAGGGTAAGGGCAGGCTGGCAAAATAAATCTTTGACTTGTTCCATCCAGATCAAGAGGCGAGAGAGAGAGAGAGACTATGGGGGGCAAGAAATTTTACAGTCCCAGAAAATCCAAATAAAAGCCTCAATGTGGTTGTGTGAGTGTGTGTAGAGCAAGGGTGGGCTGAAAAAATAAATCTTTGACTTGTGCCATCAGAGATCCAGAGGGGAGAGAGAGAGAGAAAGAGAGAGAGGCTATGGGGGGGCACAAGAAATTTTATAGTCCCAGAAATCCCAAATACAAGATTTTTTTTCTTTTCATGGCCTTTATGTGGCAGTGTGTACTGGGCAAGGGCAGGCTGTCAAAATAAATCTTTGACTTGTGACATCCATTCCAGATCCAGAGGAGAGAGAGACTGAGGGGGGGTGCACGAGAAATTTACAGCCCAGAAATACCAAATAAAAGTGTTTTTTTTCTTCTCCTGGCCTCAGTGTAGCTTAGATCCTGCCTAGGCTTAGCAAGGTATCATCACTGCTTCATCCTGGAGATTTTGACACTTACTGCTCCACTGGCTGGCCTGACTAAAACGTTTGCCATAAATAAGGTTCAGTAGTCTTCAAATTGCCAGAAGACCTTCCAAACTAACAAAAATGTGTTGTCTAAGGGACCTGTCATATGAAGTCATGATTTCAACAATCCTTTCGTTTTGTACATGGACATCTCAGAAATATGTTTGGGTCCTGCCTTGTCACAGGATTTTGACAATGGGATTCACCCCATCCTCTGTTTGACCAGAAAATTGTTTTCCATGGAACAACATTATGCCATGCTAGAGAAAGAGTGTCTAGCAGTGAAATGGGCAGTAGTAGCACTGTGTTACTATTTGTTGGGAAGATGCATCACCATGATCACTGATCACATACCCTTTAACTTGTTGCATGTCATATGGTACACTAATGTCTACATTAATCAGTGGTACCTGGCTCTGCAGCTGTTATCATTCAGGTGTGCTTCAGGCAAGCTCCCTGCATAATAATGCTGACTTTTTCTCCATGAAGGGCAGCTCAATGATAACCAGTGTTAAGCATGTGATGGGCACAGTTCTGAGGGAGGAGGATATTTGAAGGGCTTTATGCAACCTTCACTTGGGTCCTCCTCTCCACTAAGGTACTGGCAGAAGAACAGGGTAAATTGAAACCCAGTGCTGCTGATTTCTGGCCTGGCCCTTTAAAGGCCATCAGCAAAGACTGCATGTGATCCTGGAATTCCCTGTTGGGGAGGGGCACAGATGAGCTTCAAAAGAAAACCATTGAGAGAGAAGCAAAAAAAAAAAAACAAGAATGAGAATTTGGGAGCTGAAGACAGAGAGAAATAGAGTAGGGCTACTATGATCTGTACAGCTGAATGAAGCGAAACAATATTTTGTTTTGTATTTTCTCTGCCAAAACAAGCTGTTGTGAACCTTTGTTTGTTGCTGAAATGAAGCCTTTTCTTTTGTTTCATTAACTTGGCTTGCTCCAGTTTTTTCTGAGGGTTCCCCACAAGTCTTGGCTTGCTACAATACTTTATGTGAAGAGTTTGGTCAGTTCTTATTGGACAGAGTGTCCACCATCAGGCATGGAATTAAACCAGTGAGTCAATATTTGACTGACAGTGATCGCCTGGATGCCCAGAGAGCACTCTGCCTGGTTGGGGAAGCTTAGACCAGTGGAGGTGGCTGAGGTAATTGAGGTTGACTCCAAGCTGAGACACACATACTGTGAACTGGACCTGGTGCCGACATGTTTCTTGATGGAATATGTGGACTTCATTGGCCCTGTGTTTGCCTTGATTGTCCCATGATCTCTGTCTGAGGGGATCTTTCCAGAGGCCTTGAAGGAGGCTTTGGTGAGACCTCTTATGAAAAAGCCATCTTTGAACCCTGATGTCAAGGCAAATTACTGTCCAATCTCCAACCCTCCATTCCTGGGTAGGGTTGATGAGAAGATTGTGGTGCTTCAGACTGAGGAATACCTCATGGCTTCTGATCTATATGAGCCTCTCCAGTCTGGGTTTCAGGTGAGGCATAGCACAGCAACTGTGTTAGTTTGGGCGCATAATGACCTTCCCAGGATGAGAGATCAAGGGAAGGGGACAATGCTCATTCTCCTTGATCTCTTCTCAGCTTTTTGACATGGTGGACCATTGTGTATTGCTTGACCACCTGAGGGAATTCTGTGGACTTGTCAGTAGAGTCATCTGCTGGTTTGAGTCCTTTCTCACAAACAGGAGGCAAAGGGTAGTGATGGGGAATTTCTCCTCCTCCTCCCCTAGTCTCCTGTCTTGTGGAGTACTTCAGGGTTTGGTCTTGTCACCAATGCTGTTCACCATGTACATGCTGCCCCTGGGAGGGCTTATTTGGAAATACGGCTTGCATTTTCATTGCTATGCCAATGATACCCAGCTGTATCTTTCCTTTGCACCTGGGACATCCAACACAGTAGACATGCTTAACAGCTGCCTTGCTGAAATCAGTGACTGGATGGTCTCCAGCTGGTTGCAATTGAACCCCAATAAAATGGAGGTACTAACAGTGGAGTCAAACAGAGGGTATGGTAGGATGGCCTCAGGTGCTGAGACAGGACTAGTCCTGGGATCGGTGCCTTTGAAGGCCTCCTCCAAAGTGTGTAATCTGGGCTTTATTCTGGATAGTGGTCTGACACTTGAGACACAGGTGTCGGCAGTGGTCCACACTAGTTTTTTACCATCTGAGGAATATCACCAGGATTAGGCCCCTGGTTCTGCTCCTGGATGTCCCTACTTTAGTGTGCGCATTTGTGATGTTGAGGCTTAATTACTGTAATGTGCTCTACCTTAGTGTCTCAGGAGGTACCCTCCACTGGCTTCAGGCAGTGCAGAACATGGCTGCCAGGTTGTTGATGGGGTAGTCTAAGTATTGCCATGTCACCCCGGTGCTGCGTGCACTGCACTGGCTGCTGGTCAGGTGGAGGATCCTCTTCAAGGTGGGCTTGCTCACCTTTAAGGCCCTACATGGCCAGGGCCCTGGTGACCTGGTGGACCTTCTCACACCTGCTACCTCAGTCTGCTCCCTCCATTTCTCCTTGAGGGGCCTTCTTGCAGTTCCCAGGATGAGGCTTAAAACTGCAGGCAACAGAACATTTAGTGTTGCTGGCCCTGTCCTGTGGAATTCATCACTCCCTCCATCTCTAAAGGAGGCAACTGTGGTGGAGGCTTTCAAGGTGTGCCTCAAGGCCTTCCTGTTTGCTCAGACTTTTCCACACCCAGCCTTGTAAATATTACTTTGGAATATCACCCTGTTCTGACTTATTATATCCCCTGTCCTTGATTTCTTTTATTATTTATTCTGTTATCTATTACTGAAGTGTATCTAATTGGTTTAACTGTTGTTATGATAATGATTATTTATTGATGTATGTTTTATGTTGGTCTTATGTACAGCACCCAGAGCCTCTGGGATTGGTGTCTTTTAAATAAAATTTGCCTTGCCTGTTACAATATGTCTTTGCAGGACCATACTGCAAACCCTCAAAAAACTAAATTATACATCTTGTTATCGATCCATATTGGAGTGGATTATGGTCACCCACTTCTACTAGGTTATTGCCTTTAGTGTGTTACCCTGTCTCACTGTGACAATTGTCTAGTCTATTGTGACTTGTCAGCCAAAACCAAGAAACTAGCCTGTATACAGTACATCTTTACAAGGAGAATGTGGGCTTGATGTTGAAGCCTTGAAGAATGATCTTAGTCTGGCTGATTGGTCATTCTTGGAAACTCTTTCTGACATTGATGAAGCCTATAGCAGGCTTTGGCATCTGTTTGTGAAGTCTATGACAGTTTGTGCCAGCGTGAAGGATGAGGATCAGGGCTCACAAAAGTATGGGTTACTTTGAACCTGTTGATCCAAATGAATGAAAGGAATAGAAATTGAAAATGTTTAAGGCTACCAAGGATATTAAGGTGCTCCAAGTATAAGAAACTGGAAATGGAAGCAGATCTACTTACATATTGGTTAAAGTTGATGTGTTTAAAATAAAATAAAACAAAACAAAACAAAAACAGCTTTGTGATTTGTGGAATCCTAGGAAGATTTGGCAGACCTTAAACTCACTAATGGTAGAAGCAGGCAACCTAGTCAGATCATGTTTCAAAGGAGACTGGACTGGTTGATGATACTGAGATTATGCCAGGATGTTCAATGATTTCTTTGTGAACCTTGATAAATACCAGATCCATTTTAATTCTAATTATATCTTGGATTGTAATGTGTAAAGTTCTCAAATGGGTTTTTCCAATTTCTATTTTACTTTTATGACTCCAGAGCTGGATCATGACTATATATTAAATGTAATCCTTACCCCAGCATTGGTCCTGACTATATTGATTATCATATCCATTTCTGAAACAGTTAATCTATGTTATGATACAACCTCTGAAAATAATTTTGAATCATTCTCTTTGCCTTGGGGATTTTTCCAACAATTTGGAAAAATATTGGGCCCATTCATAAATCTGTGGGGATCAGGGATCTTATATTTAACTATTGTCCAATTTCCAGGTTACTGTATATCTTATACAGTAGAATGTGCTATCAAATTCTCAACATGGTTTTAAGGTCAATCACAACACTGAGACAGTCTTGGTGTAGTTCAGTAGTGGACTGCATGGAGCCATTGGCAAGGGACACTTTGCTGTAGCAGTATTTGTGGATCTCACCAGGGCTTTGGATCTTGTTGCTCACAGTCTCACTGCATTCTCTTAAAAGAAATACATTTCTCCCCTGAAGTTATGAGGTGGTTTGTTAACGACTTAGCTGGAAAATCCCACCGGACAGTAATTTCTGGGTCTTTATCAGAGTTTTGATGTTTTAACAGTGGGGTTAACCAGGGAGCCATCTGTAGCCCCTGTTATTCTCTCTCTTCCTGAAT
The DNA here is from genome assembly GCA_016271365.2 of Neoceratodus forsteri. NCBI lineage: Eukaryota > Metazoa > Chordata > Ceratodontiformes > Ceratodontidae > Neoceratodus > Neoceratodus forsteri. Next base: position 1,723,431,736 of record CM057456.1, read on the forward strand.
TCTATTCTCCATACCGGTCAGTCAATGGAAGTCCTCTTTTATACAGATAATATGCTCATATTTGGTATTGAATCACATTTGATTGATACTGCTAACACAGTCCAGGAAGATTTCAATCATATTCAAAATCTGATCTTTACTAGGAAGCTGGTTTTGAATACTTAAAAATTTAAGTCAATGATTTTTCTGGTTCTTGGAAGGACAGAATGGGTGTTTTGTTTTCAGGAAATCAAAGGAGAACTCATTGAATGTGTCAAAAGTTTCAGGTATCTTGTGGTTGTTCTTGATAGTTTCATTTCTTTTGAGCTCCATGTTTCTCATATAGTCACAGTTAATTCAATAGAGATTGGGATTGCTGTTTAAAGTAAAAAGATTTTCTTAGTTCCCGAGTCCCAGAAACTGCTAGCCCATGGTTTAATTTTTTTGTATTGAACTATGAGCTGCCAGTCTACTATGTGGCTACTGAGAGAATTCAGTCCAAATTTAAAATCACTTATAACAGCATTTGTTGTTTCATCACCAGCTTACCCAGGTTAAGAAACCTTTGTTCTTTGTATTAGGCAACCAGTTGTAAAGTATATCCCTGGACCACAGGCACAAACTCCAAATTGCAATAGTTTTACATAAAGTGTCATTGGGTCTTTTGCCTCAAATTGTCTTCTCCCTTTTCACCAGAGCTCTAAACTCACATGGCACTGGGTCTCAGCATTATTTACCAAACAAACTCCCATTGTTTATGACATTCAGATCAGGATGGACTTGCCTGACTGACTGTTGCCAACCTTCCAAGCTCCCTGGATCTTTGCATTAATGCTGCTCCGTCCCTCCCACTCACCCATGTGTATGACAGCGGGAGAGAGAGCACAGCAGCATAGATTTCTTCAGTGCTTCCTGTACCCTCCCTTTTTGTGGCTGTGGCAGTTCTTCATATCCCGACCCCCCAATCCTGGCAGAGGGGCCAGGAAACTGCAATGGATGGCACTTTTCTTTGGCCCTTCACATGCCTTGGTGCAGACTGCTGCTAATGGCAAAAAAGCCAGTGAAAGGGAGCATGTTCTGCAAAGGTCTCCTAGCTGGTGCTCTCTCTCTCTCTCTCTCTCTCTCTCTCTCTCTCTTTCCAGTCCCTACACATGGACCCAGTATCCAACCATTAAAAAAGAGGACTGGATAAAAACCCTAAGGGCCTGTTACAATCCTGGGAACCAACACCCAGAAAGTGGAAAATAAATCAACTAAAGAAGGGACTTTGGAGTACAAACAACTACAAAAGAACCCCAGAGCAAATGCCCAGAGGCAAAGGAGTACAAAGCTGAGCTAAGGCATGGGGCAGCCATCTTTATGCCACTTAACCCCACCAGCCAACCAATCAGAGGGAGAGATGCCCAGTATGCAATCAGGGGAATTATGGGAAGATCATGCAATCAAGGATCTCCTTAATGGACTGATGGACTCAGGAAGTCAATCAGAAGGCAGAGGGTCTTTCAGACAGCCTGCCTGATGAATTAGACACTGAACTGGGAACAGAAGTTTTGGGGTTCTTGACGAGCTCATGGCAATCTGAAAGAGACACTGAGGTTTTCAGACCTGCTGCTGGTGAGACCAAGTGAGAGGCCTAGTCAGGCCAATGATCTTGCAGTCCCTCACCAGTGTTCATCCTGCAAATTCAGTGTGAGCCTTATCCTAAGATTACCCTGTTGAAGGACTGTGCAAGGGAAAGTTCCTGTGTAGTGAATGCTGTGAAGTTGTGCCTGATGAGCACATGCTGGAAGAAACTACTGAAAGTCTGAACCTCTGGGGCATTCCTGCATACCAAAGCTGCTGAGCTGTACAGAGCAGAGACAGAGACTTGCATCCTATCCAGGTTGCTTCAGAGCCAGGTAAGGAACCTGTTAACCCTTATCTAGTGGGGTGGATCAGGGAACAGGGAGCTGCAGGGTGTGTGCCCTGAGTACATATGTACTGTACTCTTAATCTGAAAGGGTTCAGACTGTGGGGGTCACTCCTGGGGTCTGGACTCCTTCAGAACTTGAAACTGCTGCATAGTGCTCTTGTAACTGAGAGGTGCACCAGAAGGGCTGTGTCCTGAAGGGTGTGAGCCATAAGGGCTATACTGCTGCAGAACATCCAAGGGAATCTGAAGTGCTTCATCCCCAAGCCACTGGGCCCTCTTTCTGACTACTGCTCACCCTGTTGTTGTGTGCTGTCCCCTGCCTTAACTGAACTGCTGCATCTGTGGCTCATGTCAGTGTTGGCATTTCTGCCTAGGGTCTTTTGTACTTTTTCAGTTTTGGATTACAGTCACTGCATTTGGATCACAGTTGGTTTTCAAGCATTTTCAATTTGGATTTCAAGTTCTTTAAATTGTGCAAGTACGCTATGGCCTGTTGGCAGGTTAAATTGTAAGCTTGATAATTTTCATCAAGTTCAACACTGAAAGCATCTGGGCAACACAGCTACCAGGCCTGCCCCAGGACTCTAGTTTAATTCTTTGGTGCCCAGAGTCAATGGTTATTGTGTCATACTTGAAATTATTTTTTTACTACTGGTACCAGCAGTGGAGTTACCACACCCAGTGTAGTAAAATTCCTCTTTTTAAGACCCTTGATTGGGTGGGTGTTTCATAGACTATGTGTGATCTGAGATGGTGATAGAGACTCACAGTACAATGGCTCCCAGAGGTCATTGCTATAGGGTGGAAGTGTTAAAGGTGATTTGCAGTTGCTAACCTCCTCTTTTTCTCCAGCCTCAAGGCCTAGATTCTTAAACAAAAACACTCTTAATTGTTTGAATCTTACTTCTGCATGTGCCCGGTTTGTATAACCTGATTAAAGTGTTTTCTTTATTTATGTATTTGAAAATTGGTAACCGTGAGAGGCACACTGAGCTGAACCTCATTTCCTGGTATGTCCTGGGGCACAGGAACATACTGTAGGAAAACAGTTGCACAATACATAAATATAAAAACTGTGAAACAACATTAGATATCAATTTGTATGAAGTTTGAATAAATACAAAACTGATATAAACAGAAAATAAAGTTTGGTACAGCTCAAAATAACACCTAACAAGTGCACATTTAGAAGTGGCAGCAAATACTCAGTGAACACCACATTGTTGACAACAAGCAATTGATTTGAAGGGTGGGTTAATATCTGACATTGTACTGGGGAGGAGACTGAAGTTCTATTGTAGTGAAACAAGGCAGGAGTGCAGATCCAACTGGCTGCTTACCAGGATGGTTAAGACTTGGCCGGGGGGGGGTGGTCAGGAGGAAGGGTAACAGGAACAGGTAGACAGGGGTTGGAACAGGTAGGTATTGTTGTAGGTAACAACTGTCGTATTGGTTCCCAGGGAGTGGTCCAGTTTAGGGTGGTGGGTACAGTAGGTACTGCATCCCAAGGTGTGGTACTGCACATATCTGGACTACTTGTTTTTCCTGGGTGCAGGCCCCATGCTATTAATTATTTTTCAGACAAACCCTTTCTACCACAGAGGAAAGAACAACCGCATCCCTATCAACCAGATGGCCCCCTGTACAGCCACTAAGCTGGGTGTGAATTCGGACATGGCATCTTGGGGGTCACACTCATTTCTAGAGTCTCAAGCTTTTATAATTCTTTGCCAAGTAATGTTATTAATTGTACAAGGAATTGTCACTTTCAAGGCAAAACTGAAAACAAATGGTTATGTTCCAGTATAGTTTGCACATGATATTAGCAATGCATCTGTGTGTCCTTATATGTAGGTTTTTGTATTATATTTTTAACAACTGTTTAGTTGTACATGACTTCACTGGTCTTATGTTAAAATGGGTATCTTGCTCATCTGCCAACCTGCACAAAAAGGAAAGAAAAGAAATGCCAGAGGTCATGGCCTATTGGTATCCCACTTACTATATGGGGTCAAGGGGGAAGAGAAGAGATCATGAGGCTAAAGTGGAAGGGCTGTAAGTCTACTAGACAAGGCAGGAAGTGGTCGATGATGCACAACATGCATGCCAACCATGTGGTATGCCAGAGAACTGTGTCCAGCAAGTACTTTTGGGCCCCATCTGACTTCCTGCATACATCTGAAGAGAAGTCAGAAGAATCAGCAAACAAACCACCGTTGCAAGTGGCAAACCAGGAGAGGGAGAGGGATAGAAAGAGACAGATGGCTACCTCTGGTGGTGTAGCTGCCCCTCAGGTTTGGACTTGTGATCTAGAACTTACATCAGCCAAGGTGGGTGCCCTTTCTATTGCTCCTTTTCTGAGACAGTGGATGTTTAATTAGTTTTTGTTCACCAGGAAAGGAAGGCTAGGCAATTCTGCCTATTTTGGGCCTCACCTGGGGGAGATATACAGATGCAAATTGACATATTCATTCAGTACTGTAGTTCATACTGAGGGTTTAGGATGGCAGAAGGCATCATACCCATAAATACTGTCCCCACTACTCAGTGGATGCAACTATGAGAGCTGCTTTCATTAAAATAAGTGCCCAATCTTATTTTAAAATCACCAAAGTTTGATTCCATTACAATATCAGCAGGTCGCTGGTTCCAACATCTTATTGTCCTTGGCAGAAAATCACTTTTCCACAGGTTTGTTCTGGGTGTATGGTCTAAAAATTGCCTGTTATGCATCCTCAGGTTGTGCACATGATCCTTGTATTTTAACTCAAATTCTAATGATAGATACTCATCCCCCAGGATTTTGTGGATACATAGCAAATCATCCCAATGTCTCCTGAGGCTAAGAGGTAGTGTTGTGTGGAATTTTCAAATTTCAGTGGAATGAAATTTCACGGAATTTTCAAAATTCTGCTGAGCTTCCACCGAATTTCATCAGAAATGGAATGGTGGAATTCCGCAGCAGAAAATTGTTGAGGAATGTTTTTCTGAGGAACAAATGCTGTTTCACAGAATATTAGTCCATGGATCTCAATATTTTCCATGGAAATTGTTGCAGAATAATTTTCCATGGAGAAAATTCTGTTCCACAGAATATTATTCCATGGATCACAGTAGGTAGAATTCCATCTAAGAACTGGTGAAATTCCAGCAGAAATTCCAATGGCAAAATGGTCATTCTGCACAGCACTACTTAGAGGCCACAGGCCCAGCACTGCAAGTCTAGCATTATATGATTTGTATGTAATGCTAGGGATTCATTTAGTAAATCAACATTGGGCTCTTTCCAACTGCTCTATTTGCTTTGCTAGGCCTGGACTCCAAAACTGGGAGCAGTAGTCCAAATGAGGTCTAATGTAAGGTTTGTATAATGGTAGCATAACCTGCTTGATTTATTTGAAAAGGACCATTTAATACAGTCTGTAAGGTGGTTAACTCTTTTTACCACTAGTCTGCACTCATTGCTGCTTTTCATATTACTGCTTACTGTTACACTCAGGTCCTTTTTTATCAACTTCAAAGAGTTTCCTCCCATGGATCAAGTATTCTTGTTCAGGGTTATTCCTTCCACAATTCATGATGACAAACTTATCTAGCTGAATTGCATCATATTCCTCTCTGTCCAGTCTACAATGTCATTCAGGTCATTAATCATGTTTCTACCTTGTTCACAATTTACCCTACCTCCCAGTTTTAAATCATCTGGAAACTTTATCATTTTATTTCTTCCTGATAGTTGGAAATCATAGAAAAACTGATTAAATAATAATCGGCCCCAAGACTGAACCCTGGGGGACCCCACTTGCCACATTACCTTCAGGTGATAATATCCCATTTATTTTTACCTTTTGTTTATGACCAGTAAACCATCTTAAAATCCATCTTTCTAAGTTGTTGTATATTCCTAATGTCAACAATTCATCTATAATTTCATTGTGTGGTGAAGTGTCAAAAGCTTTTTGAAAATCGAAGAGTATGACATCAGCTGCTTCACTGTAATCTAAATTCTTAGAAACCATCTCATAAAACCTAATCAGTATGTTGGCTCACACTTGCGCAGCCAACATATTGCAGTAGTAGCAGATTTAGAGGTGCAGTCACTGTGGGCGAATGCAGGGCATGTATCAGTAGGTGAGTCCCTCATTCCCCAATAAGGCAGCTGCAGGCGCTGGCACCAGCAACACTTAAACTGGCCACCAGATCAAAGAAAAGGTCCACTGCAATGAGAGCCAAGCTTCTCATGCAGTGGCATGCCTTTCCTGGTGAACCAGTTTACAAAACATGGTGGCATGCCGCCGAAGAGTGCTCCGATCCACTTCATTTGCCGACGGGTAACCCACTCCCCATTGGCATAATGCAACCTCCTCCTCCCATTTAAAGTGTGTGCTGAGGGGGTGCCTAATTCCCCTCAGCATCATGTCCCCCCTTCCCAGTTTAATTTGCTGATGGGGGAGCCCACTCCTCATCGGCATAATGTCCCCAACATTTGTTGTGTGCTGATGGGGGTGCTCAATCCCCCTGTCAACTACAGAACTCCCCCCCAAAAAAAACACTCAGGTGGCATGCCAGGAGCCCACTCCAGTGTGCCAAATGCCCCTGTAAAAGAAAAACCGTCCCATGAGTTTTTTTTTTTAAACCTGCAAAGCAGAAAATGGTCCCTCGTCGACTCCGGTGGCCCTCCCACAACCTGTGCCCACCTTCTGCGCACCCTGCCTCCCCACACCCCCCTTCACTGCATACTTACCTCCAGAGCATGGTGTGATGATCTTCGGTGGACCAGAAACACATCTGCACTCTTCAAAGCTGACTGTGAACTGAAGAAATGCTGGTAAGCTGTATAATGGCATAAATAAGGTTTTTTCAACTTTCCTGCATATCTCGGGCATTTTTTTGAATTTTGGCACCAAATTTTCAACATGGGGTTATTGGGACCCCTCCTCATGAATTCAGTCACTGACATGGTGTTATTCAGTCCCAAAAGGTGATTTCTCAGTCACTGCGCAGAATTGCCTTTCTGGACCAATTAATGAAATGACAGTGCCACTTTTCATGAGGTGGGCTCTCAAAAAGCCTATGTTGCAAATTTGGTGAAAAAATCCAAAATGGTTGTTTTGCAGGAGTGTGTTGAGCAGTTTCTATGCACGCTGGTAACTTCATTAAATTGTAATAATTTCACTCTAGATTTTCAAAATTAGCATTTTTCCATACCTTCTTATGAACAGTATAACTGTCATTCTACATATCCTGGCCGAAATGTGTTTTCACACGTCCGGCACAGAATAGCGCAGTTGCTGTGTGAAATCAGTTTTCAGGACAGTTCGAGAAAATGGTGGTGACACTGTTCATGAGCAGAGGTCCTAAAATGCCTATGTTGAAAGTTTGGTGACGAAAGTCCATAAAATGACTGCGTTACAAGTGTGCATTGCGCAAGTTTCCACTCACCCTTGTAACTTCGCAAATTTGCAATATTTTCATGCCTGATTTTCAACACTGGCATTTTTTCACATCTTCTTATGAACAGTGCAGTTGTCATTTTTCACATCCTGCCCAAAATGTGTTTTCTCACCTGTGCGCAGAATGCCACTGTTCATGAGGCGAGGTCCCAAAATGCCTATGTTGAAAATATGTTTCTTCAGGGTGGGGGTGAGGTTGGCATCAGTTCAGTACTTCACTGCCATTCCTATTATGCATCTCTAACTCCTGCACTACCAATGCCAATGCCAGCAAGATAACATTTGGCATTGACAAATGCTTGTTATATATTGGGATCATGACTGCCATTCTCCAGTCTAAAGGTACATATCCTTCAGTGATGGACTCCTTCCCAGTGATGGCAATGAATGGAGCCAATTCACTAGCCAGCTCCTTGAGTATTCATGGATTTACTCCATCTAGACCTGGTGATTTGTTTCCCTCCAGTGTTGCTAGTTTTCCCTGTATATAGGCTGTCTTACAGATTAGGGTGATGTTATGGAGGCAGCTAGATGCCTCAGACATAGTGTCTCATATTGTGTTACCATCCTTTACATACACTGAGCAAAAGTAATTATTAAACAATCTTGCCATGTGTTCAGGTTTGTCATACTGTAACCCTTCATGAATGAGTGGGCCAATAACCCTAGATGATCCCCTGTTGCCATTAATATATGAGTAAAACCTTTCATGTTGTCCTTGGTAGGCTAATGTAAATTCTGTTTCACTACGTGTTTTATTTATGGACATCTTTAGCTGTTTCAAAGCAGATATATATTTATTTACATTAGTTTGAATTTGAGTCTTTTTCATGACGGAAAAACAGTGTTATTTCTTATTTATCTCTGTATTTTATAGATTAAACCATACTGTTTTTTACCCCTTTAATTATAGATCTTCCTGTCAGGTGTAAATTTGTTCTCCAACATTTGTATGGTGTTGACTAGCAGGACAAGACACACTTGAATCAAAACTGCAACACACACTATTCAGCTTAGGCAAGAAATGAGCATTGTAACGCTAGAACTCCTAGAGTGAAGGGAAGTTTAGAATGGCAGCCCTGGGTGGTCTAAAATGAAACTAAGCACAAACTATAAGTGGCTGTAACTTGTTTCAGTTAAAAAAGTTATAATCTCAGGCTAGAAACTAACAGAAAATAGAATCCTAGTTGTTCTAATGCCAATAATGAAATAATTTTTTAGGAACAAAAGATCCTAAGCCTCTGAGGAAGCCCAGTGTTGGGTGAAACATTGGGTGTACCTAGGGGATCATGGTGTTCTAAGAAAATATTACAATAAAACTACATTTCTTATGATGAACTGAGTGGCTGGTCTCCAGATACTTTTCCTCTTCTACATTGAGGTCAACCATTCAGCCAGTCCCCAATAGGAACATTTAAACTACTTTATTTATTTATTTAGTTTTTGTTAACTGGGTTAGGTGCACTAGCCAAAGTTGACTATTTTCAGGCGTGACCAGAGCTGTGACACAAACTATATCTGGATCTCTTATGCTATAAAAGAGCACCCACCCATGTCCTCTTCCTTGACAGCATTGATTAGTAGTGTCCATGCTGAGTCTGTATCCAACCCTGATGGACTATTTGGCAAGTATAACTTGTTTAATTCTTCCTTTATTACATTAAAGTTAGCTATGCAGTAGTTTTTGAAGATGGTCTTTCCCTTTGTGAATTTTTTTCTTCTGTTGATTGAGCACCAGATGTTATCATGGTCATTATTTAACAAGGGGGCATTAATTTCCATATTACAAATTTCAGTGGCTATGTTGGTTAATATAACAACCAGTATATTATCACTCTTTATTGGCTTTGTTTTCATTTGTTGTAGCTCTAAGGAGTGAAAGATATCTATAATTGTTTTTGCTCTTGTGCAGTGTTGATTTCACATTTTGTCTGGTCTAAATTAAGTAACTTCAGATCCCTTAGCAGATTAGTATCACTATCCTCTGTCATTTCCACAATTTGATTTGATAGGACATCGTGGCTTGTGTGGTATTGTTTGGGGCCTATAAAATGCCCAAGGGTGATTTTTTTGTCATAAAAACCTGTTATATTCACCACACAGTTTCAAAGTCAACCCGATTGACATTTTCTGACTCTAATTGACATTCTATGTTATCTTTAACATATACGGCCACACCCCCTCCCTTTCTTCCAGACCTGTCCTTGCTAAACAATTAATAGACTGTGATTTACCTATTCCATGTGCTGTCTTTGTCCCACCATATTTCTGTGACACAAACTATATCCGGATCTCTTATGCTGATGATGCCCTCCAGTTCAGCTAACTTATCTCTATTCAAACTTCAAGCATTTAGAGATAAACTTTTGGCTTCTTCGCTAGCCTTCTTTGGCATTATGTTTGCTGTCTTAATTGGTATATTCAAATGTGTATCCCTCGCCCCTAAGTTAATCAGTTTAAATGAGATGAAGAAGCCCTTGTCAAGCTTAGATCTGGTGCCCTATTTCCCTTGTGACTTAGGTGAAGTCCATCCTTACAATATAGGTTGAGTTTGTTCCAAATGTTGTCCAAATGTCTAATAGATTTATAATTCCTTTCCCTTGTCCAAGTATGATGCCAATGATTGAACTGGCATATTTTGTGTTGCTTGTTATGGTTAGCCCTGGGCACTGGTAAAATTTCAGAGAAGATTATTTCAGAACCTTTACTTTCTAATTTATCCACTAGGTCAGAAATGTCACTTATGATCTCTGACTCACTTTTTTTCCTATGTCATTTGTCATATGTCATATTCAATTAGGGTAAGCTGTTGGTGGTATTTTGGTGAATGGGGATAATTTTGCCAGGACACCAGGGAAATTCATCAACTGACCACAGACATTTCAGAAGAACCTTCTGAACTGGTGATGGAAGTTGATCTGGTAACACAAGAGGATGCTGCATCCCATAGGAAGATACAGAGCTGCCTTTAGTGTCCAGGTAGGAATTCTACCCCCCAGAAGCACCACAGATTGATGAGCAAAGCACAAGTGAGCTAAGGGTCGACATCCCGGATAACACTTCACAGCTCCCTGAAGAAACAATGAGAAATTCTTCATTATACAATGGCAAGAAAGAATCCTGTCTTCTGATTGGTCAGTTGGCTGTCACAACAGAGGTGTTATCCTATCATAACCTCCCTGCTGATTGTTAGGATGATTTGGATGCCCGCCACCATGATGAGCTCCTCTTTCTCTTAAGAAACAAAAATATGTTTACACACTAACAAAAACATTCTTTAAAATTATTTTTTTATTATAAAACAACAAGCCATTGTATAATAGGAATAATGCCCTCCAGGGTGGGTGTTATGCTGGGATAACATCACTTCTTGGGTGTTGGACACCCTCAGCTGGTGGCCTAGGGCCCAACCACCCGAGGTGGGATGTTATCCCAGCATAACACCCACCCTGTCAGGCATTATTCCATTAGTGATGCCCTCTACTAATACTACACAGGGGTTACTGGATGTGGTGGACTCTGACCCAGAAGCACTAATAGTGACTCCAGAAAAAGCCCATACTGCTGCAATGCTTCCACCTTCTACTCCAGCCACAGATTATCTGCAAGTTGTCACGAGAAGAAAAAGGCTGAGAGGGCAACCCAAACCCAGAGTTTCAGGAGGTAAGACCTGCCCCTGTGAAATAAGTTTGATGTTTTAAAAAAAAGAAAAGACTGGGAAGAAACAGAGGAGGAGTCTGATGGATTTTCTGTTTCTTTTTCACAGCCCATCCCTTCTTCTGAGTCTGAGGAGGATCCTTCAGAGATGCAAGGTCCAAAGAAAAAGGCATATAAAAGATGGGGGGGTATCTAAGTAATGCTAACTTGGTATTTGTCCTTTCATGCTTGGGAAGATGGGGGGACTAGTCCACAATTTTACAGTTGGGATGATAAATAGCAAGGGGCATTATTCACAATGCTCCTGGCATCGTATAAGGGTCTTGTATCACAAAGAATGGTGCAAACTGCCCCTTGCACCAAAAGATGCACCGGGAGTGATTCTCAAAGGCAGTCTGCATTGCTCACAGGCTGTCTGCACCAAATGGGACTTGTGCCACCTATGTGCCACAAAATGGGCTGTGGCATGGTGCTAGGGGCTTGCAGCAGATCTAGGCTGACAAAGCTCAATTGGGATTCTCAACACTCACACAGAGGACAAATTTCTAAGTACCATAGACCAGCAAGGACTGGTCTAAAGGTACTTAGAAATTTGACCTCTGGGAGAGTTGATCAGTTTGTGGCAATGTGCCATGGTCCCCCCCTTCCCAGCTCTGATACCACATTATAATAATTGATAGCTGTCAATCACTGACAGTGTACTGAATACAGTAAATGCTGATTAAGAGCTTAGTCGGTGGCTGACTATGGTGGTGAGCAGTGGGCTGTGTCAGTTGCCAGCTCAGTTTCGGGATTGGGGAGGCGGGGCAGTAGAGTACTGCTTCCAGGAGCGGGGTCAACTAGATCACCAGGGCTATTTTATTCATTATAACAGGGATCACGGCTGGGGCAGTCCACTAGATCACCAGGGATATTTATTTATTATAATGGGGGATGAGGGTGGGGGCGGTCCACTAATAGAGGCAGTCAAAGTGCCCAGCTTCACTACGTGGAGCACTTTGTGTATTGTTCCTCAATCCACATAGTGCTACGCAACGCAAAGCGGATTACTCCACCTCAGAACTAGGAACATGAAATTCATTGGTTCAATGGACCTCACGCTACTTCACCTTGGTTTACTGCCTTACCCTTAACTTTAACACTAATTGCCATTGATTTGAATGAACTTCGCTTTGCTTCACCTGTTTATTACTATGTGAGGTGAATTTTGCATTGATTCATGGGATGGCAGGTCACATGGGCTCTATATTGTTTTGCACAGCCCCAGTTCTGTGTAGTGTGTGTAGTGGAAAGCTGGAGAGAGTTTGCTCTCAGAACTCTGAGACTCAAACCATCAGAAAAGCTTTAAAGAATTACTTTTGATCCAATTATTTTGGTCCAAATTTAGTACATCGACTGTAGGAAACCCTCCTGTACTTAGATCATTGAGTGTTGATTATTTTTGTGTGCAGTTTGAGTGTTAATTTATAACATTCAGGCTGTGTACTGACAGACATTGTTGAAGTGTGCTTCGGGGAAGGGGGCGTATCTGTGGTGGAGTGAGAGTCACATGAGGAAAGCAGTCTTTCTAACTGTTTTGTACTAGTGTGTGTCAGTATTCATGTGTTTATGTACACACAGTAATACCTGAAGTAATTTTTTGATAATTATTTTCATTTTGTTGTGGTGCAGTTCGTATTTTAATTCTGTTTAAAAGATTTGGTTATATAGTGTACTGCACTGTTAAATTTTCTGTGCATTACCTGCAGTGTGTGAGTGCGTGTGCATGCCATCAAGTCAGACACATTTTATTGTGCCACACAGTAATCACAGCACTCAGAATCAGTTATCTGTCTGTGGTATTTTATACTGCTTCCCTCTATCTAGATAGTGAACTGCTACTGCAGCCCCCCTTCAACTGCCAAAAGGTATAATTTATTTTTCCAGTTTTGATTTGTGTGAAAACTGGTTAAGTTGTTTTTGTGCTTGTGCAACTGCATCTCTTTATAGTGTGCAATCTGCATCTGTGCATTTGCATCTGTTTAGTGCCCAATCAGCATCTGTAAGCCACAGTTATTTTTTGGCTTCCCATTCACCTCAAATTTCAGAAATCTCAACTTGTTGTGAATTTTCTGTATAATCCCCCAAAATGGCTGCAGAGTCACGTGCATGCAAAGATGCTTCTGGCCATGACACTGCTGCCAGTGGCAAGAGTGGCCATGGGCATGGTAGTAGTATGCAGTAGAAGTGCATAGTTGATGACAGTAAAATGATTTCTCTGTTTTTCACAGCACAATCAGTAGCTTCAATCATGATTAGAGATGCTTTTATCCCTGCTGGTGGTAGTGAAATTGCTGATGGCATGAGTATTTCCCCAAGTTCAACCCATTACAACAAGTTAACTGGTTTCCCAAATATTGTGGAGTCTAAAGTCATGACCGTGCATCAGAGTGTAATAGATGTCACATTCCTAACATCACCATACCCATCCACACATTGATTAAACATGATTCTGATACTGATGAAGAGTTGTCACAATCTCATGTTTCCAGTGCTGCTGATGAGGTCATGCCTTTGCCATCCAACCCTTCAAATGTTGTAGAAAAAATATTGTATGATCATAATGATGCTGTGGTTGGTATATGTTCTCAACCGGACAGCATCCTGACTGAAATTGTGGATATGGATGAGGAATATGATAATGATTTTAGTGACCACAGTTGGGAACCAGAGAAAAAGAAATTAAAGGTGGCTGTGTGTAAACAGTCTCAATCATGTTGGTGTTAAATCACCCCCTCTTCAAAGTTGTTATGTGGTGGTTTCTGTTGAAGATGATGATGACCCAGTAGTAGTCATCATAGTTAGTCATAGGCCGGTACAGCCCAAGTGTGGCCAGCAACAGAAATCATGTAGTAGTACACCCCCCCCGTGTCATTGTCTAAATATTGGTGTCCAATCTGCAGCATCAGGGAACTGTGAAAACTAAAAGTAGGGATCAAAATCCTCTTTGGGGATTTTCTGTACAAGATCAAGTGATGAATCAGTGGCAATCTGCCAGCCTTGCTAAGCGCGTGTCATATGTGGTAAAAAGAGTAGTCATCTGGGCATTGGGGGCCAGTGTACTCATTTGAAGAACCAGCACATGACACTGTGGACTCGGCACCAGAGGGGAGCTAATGCCATAGAGGGACATTCACCCTCATCTACCTTATTAAGCATGTTATCCACTTCCATGACTGTAAGTAGCCCAACTAGTAGTCATGTCTGTAGTAGTGGTGAAATAACAGCTGAGGATTACTACAGGCATGAGGAGGAGGATGATTTTGAATTGTTGTCAAGTGGTAGTCAGAGTAGCAGCAGTGGTGGTGGTCTATGCAGCAGTATTTATAGTCCAACAACAACCCTGTGCTTAAAACAGGTAAAATAACATCATTTGTGGACTTGCCAGTGTCACCTGTGCACCCCTCTTCATCACATGGCAAAGCACCGCACCCATGTCTGTTCACAGAGCAGAGTCATTTGGCACACCGGTGCAAAACAGGTAACAACTCAGCCCAAGTTGCAGAGCCTTTTGCCGGAACATGAAATACCCACCCAATCATGCAGTGTCATGTGAACTGAATGCTGCCATAGCAGAAATGCTGTCAATTGACCTGTTGCCCTTCTCCTTTGTAGAGAATTCCAGATTCCAGTTTTTGTGGCATGCCCTGTCCCAAATGGAAAGCCCCGTCCAGGACATTCTTTTCCACTTGTGCTGACCAGAGTTATACCAAACTGTGACAGAGTTTGTAAGACATGCCCTCAACATTCCTCCTCACCATTTATCCACTTAAGTATGGCTATGTGGACAAGTGGCAAAATGGCAGGCAGTTCATATTTGTGTATTATTGTGCACATTGAGCACAGGTACCAGGGTTGTCTGCTGCTGATGGTATGGAAATCAATGTAGTAAGGCAGACTGTCATGGTAGCAACCTTCCTGGAATTCAACAGCATGCAACGCTTGCAATGCACAGTGTGGCCGGTTCCCACACTGGGGTACACATGCTTGACTTACTACCGAGCTAAACTGATGAGTGGCTGAATCCCCTGTCCCCAAAAGCTGGCTTTATAGCCAGTGACAATGGCTCAAATGTGGTGAAATGTATCATTGATGGTGGCTTTGTTCAAATTCCATGCATGGCCCACTGTTTAAATCTCATGGTCCCGGAATTTCTGCAGCACCTTGACATCAAGAAAAAGTTGACAGTTGCACGCCTCATCTGTGCACATTTTCATGCTCTGGAAAGGCCCGTGACCAGCTTCGGCAGCTGAAAATTCAAACAACCACCCTCAGCACTGCCTCAAGTTGGAAGTTGTCACGCACTGGAACTCAACTCTTTACATGGCAGAGAGGTTGTATGAACAGTACAAAGCCATCTTGGAATACCTAGTCATGCACACTAGCTGTGACACTTCCGGGGCCTCCATGTCTCTCATGATTGAACAGTGGCCCTTCATGGACTCGGTGATATCAATTGTGAGGCCCTTTGAACATGCCACACAGGCAGTGAGTGGCAACACTGCCTCCATAAGCCAAGCCATTCCACTGCTGCGGGTGCTGAGTCAGACTTTGTTGAATCTGCAGCATAGCCTTGATGTGTCCAGAGATTGTTCAAGCAGTGCATTGCTTAAATACATGCTGACAGTATTGGACTGCAATCGCCACATCGCAAGTATTCTGCAAAGTGCTGAATTCAGAATAGCAACAATGCTGGACCCATGATAGAAATGTGAAATGGCATCCTTACTGGAGGGAGGGCCTGAACAGGTTAAAAATCTCAGTGGACAACTGGTGTGATTCACGGGGCACAGAAGTCACATGCCAGGTTTAGCAAACCACAGCATAAGAAGGTTAAAGGTCACTGTGGACTACTAGGCACATCCAATAAGGTGGCCGTGGGTAAAGGTGCGATGTCAGCAAAACAGGTTGCCATTAACCCACTTTGGGGTGCCTTGTCCCAAGTTGGAATCTGTGACATCGATGAATCCAGTGAACAGGAGGATGACTCAACAACAGGACTGTGTGCAGCACAGAGAATGGCTGACTCATATTTGGCTGAAAACAGGCGTCTGACAGTAATTGATGATCCACTCCTGTACTGGAGTGGTAACGTGAGTGAATGGTCAGAGCTGACTTCTGTGGCACTGAAGTACCTGACCAGCCCACCCTCCAGTGTAAGTGTGGAGAGGGTATTCAGTTCTGCTTGGGCAGTAGTTCTTGACTGTCGTACCAACCTCCTGACAACAAATGTCAGCATGCTTACATATATAAAAATGAATGAAGGTCACATACCACCTCAAACTACCACATCTGTGTTCATACCCCATCACGATGATGGTTGTGCTGATGATGTGGGAGAAGCAAATCATCCTGGTGGCAGCATCACACAAGTGACCATTGAGGTTGATGATGCAATCATGGGCAAATAATTCCCTAGTGGGCACAATTCTGACCTTGATGACTGTGAGGGCAGCTTCCTGTTTGATGAGGATGAAATGGATGTTGCTGGTATTTAAGTTAATGGTTTGAAAGGCTGTCACATTTTATTAATGGTACTTTTTTTTTTTTATAAAATAAAACCAGTGTCCTTGACTCAGTCTCATTCAATAATTCAGATTTGCACAAATAATTCCCCATCACAATCATTCAATTTTACCTTCCCCTTTGTATATCTTCTTATTGCACTTAAAGAGCAGGTACCCACTGTCAGGTACTCAGCCCCCTCACACATATATAATAGCGGACCTGCTCCACTATTGAGGGGTATTAAAAATTCAATGCACTTCCCTCCACCTACAAAGTTATAGCACCCCAAATGTTCACCACCATAAAAACAGAGCCCTGCCTGACATTCTCCCAGGGATGTACCCCAGACCCCTTTTGTGACCTCAGAAAATGAAGACTGTGTGTGTGTGTGCTCCATATACCTATATTGGCGACATGTTTTCAATGACATTTAGTACTATTTAGAGTTGCCACTTGGAAAAATGAAAGTGACCACTCCAGTAAACAATGACTGTTACTTCAGCGGCTGCATTTATTTTTATAAATGATGGCCCAGATGTTCAAAAGAGTTGAGCCATGCGCAATAGGGTTGCGCCTGCGCAAGTCCGAAATTGCCTCATTCTGCGATATTCAGCAGGAGGCAGTTGCACCCTGAAATCATGCTGAGCAACAGCGCTAATGATAAATAAGTGAGTGCGATATTCAACCACTCTGGCGCCATGCACAATAGGGGAGCAAGCGAAGTTGCACCGTAGCGAAATTAGCCAAAATAAAAGGAGCAAGGGAGAGGTGCAAGAACGCTACAGGGAAGCCACATGAGGCAGAACCCTAGGCAGGCAGACAGACAGGGCAGTAGGGACAAACAGGGCAGGCCAGGGAAAGGGCACTCTGAACAGCCAGGCACAGGGAAGGTGTGGGGAGCCACAGCTAGTGCAGAAGGGGGAAGTGCCACACAGCACAGAGGCCAGCACAGGCAGGTGTTCCCGGTGCAGGGGAAGTAGCAGGGTGGACAGCAGGGGAATACAGAAACAGCTGCCGGGGGTGAACACAACCAGGGACATGGCCAGTGCCACCTTCAGATGGAGGCCGTAATGAGGGGGTGAGAGGGCGGCAGGCGGTGGCTGTGGAAGGGCCTGTCGGTGGTATGCCCCAACAGGCAGTACCGAGCACACCAGCTTTGAGCTGTACACTGATACTGAGATTGTGAGCTGGTATCACCTGAATAGGGCAATTCTGAGGTGGCTCTGTGAGCTGTGCAGTGATGTGATGCAGGCACCCACACGACGGAGCCATGCCCTGTCAGTGGAGACTAAGGTAACAGCCTGCATGTGCTTGCTCACCACGGGTACCTTCCAGAGACCAACTAGGGACACCACAGGCATAACCCAGTCGACCCGTCCGCCACCTCACCCAATTCCTCAAGCGCTGCTGCCACATGCGCGGAGTACATCCATTCCCCAGCACAGTGGTGGAGCACACAGCAAACATACAGGAGTTTGACAGGGTATACGATACCTGGTGTCCTAGGGCAATAGACTGCACCCATGTGGCCATACACACCACCCGGCCCGGGGCCGCATACATCAATTGCAAGGGCTATGCTAGCATCAACTGCCAGGTGGTGTGCGATGCCAGGGGCGCATAATCAATGTCTGTGCAATGCACCCTGGGGGAGCACATGATGCCTTCATCTGGCACCAGTCGGCACTGTGCCACAGATGCGAGAGTGGGGACATCCCCACTGGACACCTAGTGGGTAAGTATGCAAACCACATGGACAATCATAGTGCCTGGGGGGGCATGGCCAGAGGTGACATGGGTAGTGGCCCACATGGCCCGGGGCAGGGTGATGCTGATCACCAAACTAACCTCCACCCTCTACACACAGGTGACAGTGGATACCCACTCTGTTCCTGGCTGCTCATACCCTACCGGCGGCCCGCGACTCCATCGCAGCAATGCTACAATAAGGCACACGCCACCACACCTAATGTCATCGAGCAGGTGTTCGGGATGCTGAAGGCACATTTCCATTGCCTGGACACCTCCGGCGGTGCCCTACAGTACAGCCCCTCAAAGGCCTGTGGGCTATTCCTGGCCTGTTGCATCCTGCACAACATGGACAATGAATGTGGGATAGCCATACGGGGACAGCAATGGGGACAATGAGGACGCTGGTGATGATGGTGATGGGCAGCCCCCCCCTTGGCCGACGGGACCCCTGACTGATGTGGCTGGCACAGCTGCACCGGGACACCATCACGGAGGAGCACTTCAGCCAACCCAGGTAAGTCATGGGGCCATGTGCAACCACCAGTGGCTTAGGCACAACCCACAAACACGCATGGACACACACCAGGGGTGCATGCCATCAAGGGAAGTGGCAAGGGCACAGAAGCAGACACACAACCAGGGATGGATGAGGATTAACATGCCACGTGGATGGACATACACACACGCACACACACAATGCACCAAACGTGCACAGAGGGCAGGAGGCACACCGACCCAGAACGCCAACCCTAGCAACACACATGTCCACAGGCCACCACGCCCACTGCCTGTCCATGTGCATGTGTCAGATGCCGAGCACCATTGCACATTGGTGTACAGTGCAATGCAGGCATCATCATGCACACGCAACTGCGGACAGCAGCCGGGAGGGTGTGCAGGTGGACTGTGTGTCCGCGTGCAGGGCCGGGTACCCACCCATGCACTGTCCACTGAAACACACAATGCACACAGAGCAGCAACAGACAATAGCCACTGGGAGACAGGTCAGTCACGCGACACAGTGCCCCGGCCACCATGGATGCATGGACGGCCCCGCTGAGACCTGCCAACACTGACAGACTGACCACTGGCCTCATGGGGTGGTACCAATGGTCCCCAGGAGTTCCACTGCGTGAACATGACCGTGCTCCGCGGGGTCTGCAGCACACGAACATGCCTCGCCAGGAGTGCTCGGGATGCCCACAGCTGAACCTGGTGTCGACAGGGTTGGAGTTGCACGATGCAGGGAATAGGGGGTGGACAGTGCACTGCGTGGTGTCCGCAATGCATGGGCACCTGACTGTGTGCCCATTGTGGCCATGACAGCAGTGAATGCCTGTGCATACCTGTCAATGGCAGTGGTCACATCCTCCCGCAAACGGTCCATCCCTGCCAGGATCAGAGCGGTGTCCCTGCTGCGATGCTCCTCGGCCCACTCCAGAGCCACATGCAGTGCATCCATGGACATCGCAAGCTGCATCTGCTGCTGCACTGATGCTTGCAGTAGGTGGGTGTGCTTGTCTAAGAGGTCATCTGCCTCCTCGGCATCCTGTCCCTCAGGGTGTGCACAGCCCTGATGATCAGCACCCCTTGAGGGTGGGTGCTGCGCACCAGGATCAGGTCTGGGCATGTCCACAGGTGCTGCACAGACAGCGCTGCTGAACCCTCTACCCCCAAGCCCATTGGCTGACTGCTGATGCTGCCCCTCCAGCTGCCGCTCCCCAGGGCTCATTGGTGCCACCGCAGTGGCCGCAACAGTCCCACTGTCCTGAACAGACACCAGTGCTGCCCCAGTGGTGCTGACAGGCACGAGCTGGGACTGTACAGACACATGAGACTCCCATGGCACCACCCACAGCCATGGGTGCAAGTTGCCTGCTGTGTGGCCATCCCGTGACACACACGTGCTCACTGCCCATGATGTTAGCATCATCATCACCAGTGACATACTCTGCACCGACACAGTCACAGCATGCTGGCATCCGTGGATGCCGGACGCTGGGACATGAGGCAGGCCTCTCCACACCTGTTACAAGACATCAGTGTGGACAGCCAGGCAGCCCACTGTCGCAATGATCCATGTATACCTGTGGAGGTGGATGGGCCTCCTCCAACTCCAGCTGACTGTCCTCAGTGGACAGGTCCACCACCGCTGACCCATGCAGATGCTCAGGATCTGTAAGGGAAAGCAAGTCGCTTACTGCATGTGACCTACCCTGCCCCCATAGACAGACCATGACTTACCATGCAGTGATGGGCCACCACCCGTCTGGAAGCCACCACCCAGAACACCCTCAATGGCACTGCACTGCATGCTTCCAGCAAGCCTCTCCTCCTGTGGGGTCAGCTGTACCACCTCTGGCTGTCCACCACCTGTTGCAGCACATGCTGCCCTGATGGCAGCCACCTTCTCCTTTATCCTTCTCCTGTCCGTGACCATCTTTTTCTTACACTCCTGCACGGAGCGCTGGTGGCTGCCATGCAGGTTCACAGCACATGACACCTCCTCCCATGCAGCAGCATGGGCTTGAGGTGTTCCCCGCCATCCACTGAGAAGTGGATCCTGATCCAGGTAGGCCTCAAACAGGGCTTGGTTTCATCCTTGGGTTAAGCCTCCTCCTCCTCCCACCACTGTGTTCCTCCTCTCCAACAACCTGCTTGGTCATTATGTAGCCTGTAAGAATGGCAGTTGTTACTGTGACTGTGCAGTCCATGCATGTCCCTAAATCCACAATCCACACTCCCAAACAGCATGCAATTCACCAATAGACTGCAGAAATCCAACTATGGCCACTGCAGCACAATGTCACACTTTTATAAGCGCAACCCATGCAAATGAGGCGAGGATCAACTTTAAGTAGATGCAAATTGCAGTGCTGCAACCATTGAATGGCTGATTAGATGATTTGCATATGACGGCTGAATATCGCGCTGTTGCGCTTTGCGCAATTGTGTTGAACGTGCTGAGCCAATGGCACAGTTCTGTGACATGCATAGTACACACCTCACTGCGCATGCCTGGGTTGCTGACACAGGCGTCTGCCGTGCTGATGATGTGCTGTGCGCATTAGGCAATGCAGGGCACAGCCACCATTGTGCCAGTGGTGCTATAGCGATCATCACTACATGGCGCGTGGCACTGGGCCATCATAGGTGCAACACACCAGCGGTAGTAGGCCGCTATGGCACTGGCACACAGGCAGCCAATCGTGACTCACATGCATTGTGTTCCAATGGCACTGTGCATGTCCATGCACCAGAGACCCTGACCCTGTGCCCGACCTTTTCCCCTTGGCGCCATGCATCAGGCATGGGTGCACCTCTATCACGCTGTTTGGTGACAGCGTGAGGAGAATAACAGCGTTACTGTGCAGCACATCTGCACGTGGGGAGCCGCGCTGCAAGCACTCGATACTGCCAACTACAGAAACGAGGGCATTATGCGCACAGAGAAGCCCAGTGGTCTGCTATTGAACTGCGCCAACCTAGTTGGCCATTGTGGAGCTTATACCATGGGCCTCTGTTCAGGAGGCACCTGGACAGGGCCAGGACCAGGTGTGGCCGAGGTGGCCACTGCCCTTGAGGAGGCCACTGATGGGGGAGGTGCTGAGCAGTGCAGGCACAGATACGGGGACCTGGGGAGGAGGGAGCCGGGCTACTGGCACACTAAGGAGCATGTGCCAGGAGGGCACAGTGACACGGCTAGGTATAGGTTACGTCAACACACTTTATTGTCCATATGGGTAATAGTGTTCATGTGTCCAGCACATAGGGGAGGGACCGTCCGGGTTGGTTGTGGTGGTGTTCACAGGGTGTGGGTGATAGGTCTGCTGGGTGGAGGGCACACTTGGGGCAGGGGACTTTGCTACGGGATTGTACTGATGTTCCTCTCTCCATGTCTCTGTACCATGTTTCTGTGACTGCTACGATATCCAGTCATCCCTCTTCCATTAAGGCCACTAGCTCAGGAGCTTGTTGCCCAGACTACGGGCATTGGTACTCATTACCCTCCATTTCCTGATGGCCTTACCACCCTTTTGCCCCATCCCTGTCCTTCTTGCCTTTGTCACTTTCAAATGGGAAATGGGCAGATTGGATGGGCCTACCGGTCCTTATCTGCCATCAAATTCTATGTTTCTATTTCACTAATATATACAAACACTGTTAAAATATTCATTATAAATACATTTGTAACCATCTACACATAATTTAACTCATA
Organism: Neoceratodus forsteri; assembly: GCA_016271365.2. Lineage (NCBI taxonomy): Eukaryota > Metazoa > Chordata > Ceratodontiformes > Ceratodontidae > Neoceratodus > Neoceratodus forsteri. The sequence goes on from CM057456.1 coordinate 1,723,454,255, forward strand.
TCAAAGGCACATACAGTACATGCAGATCACAACTCAAAAGATTTTCTACACTCATATGGGGAGGTTAATATATTTCCTCAATATTATCTTCCAGAGCTTTATATCTACACAGTAATAATATCATTTTTTTTATTGATTTTTCCTTAATACTAACTGTGCAAAATTACCTAAACCATACACAGCTGCATTTTCACCACTACTCAGTAACTTGTTAGCTTTTTTATTAGTACTCTGCTGGAGGTCTGCCTCTGAACAAGTAAGCGGTCTACTGAGAAATATAGGATATTCTTGTCTCAGAACAGGACAATCAGGAGCTTAAAGGGCACACAGGCAGAAAGTAAGGAGAGAGAGAAAAAAAACAGAGGAAAGAGTAAGGATTGCAAACAGTTAAGGGGCCAGAAATAAGACATGATTGGAGTGGTGCAGTGCAGTGGCTGTGGAGCAAGCAGTCTTCCGGGAGATGTTCTGGAGGATGCGGTGTTGTCCCATCTGCAGGCACCTCTCTGGGCTGAGGGAGGAGGTTGCTCATCTCCAGGCTGAGTTGGCCAGGATTTTTGAGACCTCCTCTTCCATCCAGGGACCACCAGTGCCACTGCCGTTGCTTCAGAGGTTGCCAAGAAAGAGGCGGTTGGACCACAGTGGGCTCAGGGAGGGTGAGTGGTGGAACAGAGGCACATCCCTCCAGTTGTACCTCTCCACAATTCCTATGCCATTCTGGCAAGTGTGGTTCTCTATGGAGGCACCTACAGTGGAGACCAAGGAGGATGCTGGGAACCTCCACAAAGGAGACCCACAGGAGGGTGGCAGGGGACCCTGCAGGAAGAAACAACTCCTGGTGGGGACTCCATTGTTAGGAATGTAGAACTGGGCAGGGAAGGAGGAGGTAAGGTGCCTGCCTGGCGTCATGGCTTGGAGGGACAGGAGCGAATCCTAAGATTGCCGAAGCAGCGGCACAGGGAGGGAGCTGGATGTCATTGTCCACTTAGGGACAAATGACCTGGCTAAGAAAGGGATTAGAGGAGTGCAGGAAGAGTTTGTGGAATTATGAGGGGCCTTAGTCAAGTAGCACGACAGTAACCTTCTCGGAGGTGCTACCCATCTATGGCATAGGAGAGGCTAGGGTGTTCCGTCACCATGGGATTCAATCAGTGGTTGAAAAACTGGTGTGGAGCTCAGGGATTTGGCTTCATTGGGGACTGGGGGTCCACCTGGAGTGATGCAAGCCTATACTGGCATGATGGACTGCATCTGTCCTCGAGGGGAACCAGGATCCTAGGTGATAGGTTTAAATGCTTCATTGGCAAGCTTTTAAACTAGCCAAGGGGGGAGGCACTGGAAAGGAGCAGGAAAATCCTAGCCCCCAAACAATCATGGTAGTAAGTGTGGCAAACACCAACATGGAGGTGTCAATAGGGAGAAGGGCAGGGGTAAATGGAGAAAGTGACAAAGGCAAGAAGGACAGGGATGGGGCAAAAGGGGTAAGGCCATCAGGAAATGGAGGGTAATGAGTACCAATGCCCGTAGTCTGGGCAACAAGCTTCCTGAGCTGGTGGCCTTAATGGAAGAGGGATGCCTGGATATCGTAGCAGCTCACAGAAACATGGTACACAGAGAACCATGACTGGGATGTTAACATACCAGGTACATAACCTACAGGAGAGACAGGCAGGGGAGAAGAGGGGGAGGAGTAGCTCTCTATGTAAAGGAAGGGATAAAAGCAACTGAACAAAAGAGTAAACAGGGAGGAGAGGAGGCACTGTGGGTCTCCTTGGAGACTGGAAAGGGCACCACAATCCACACAGGGGTTGTGTACAGACTCCCACGTCAGGGGGAAGGAATGGACAAGGATATGATGGAAGGCATTCTTAGAATGGCAGAGAAAGGGGAAATACTGTTGATGGGAGACCTGAATATGCCAGATGTTAACTGGAGCACATTTGCTGCAGCGACATCCAAGAGCAGGGCCATTCTTGACGCCCTACAGGTGGCAGGCATTAGAACAGCTAGTTTCGGAACCCACTCGTGGAGGAGCAATCTTAGACCTCGCGACTCTCAAACGGGAAGGCAGGAGAGGCCTCAGATCTAGAAGTGGGTTGCCATCTGGGGACAAGTGACCATCAAACAGTGTGTGGTTCACGTTAAAATCAGCTACAGAGTCAAGCCATACAAAAGTGAGGGTACTGGACTTTAGGAGAGCTGACTTTGGCAAGATGGGAGAGTGCCTCAGAAAAGCACTAGCAAACAGGCTAGAAGGAGGTGGAGCAACAATGGGGAATTATCAAACTGCCATCACAGAGGCAAAAAAGCCTTTGTGTGAAGCAAATAAACAAATCAAAATGAAAGAAAGCCACTATGGTTCTCAAGAGAGGTGGCTGTGAAAGTCAGGAAGAAAAGATAGCATTCCAGAAGTATAAGAAAACAGAGAAGGAGCAGGACAGAGAGCTGTACCAGTTAAGGCAGAAAGAAGCAGGGAGGGAAGTCAGAATAGCAAAGGACCAAACTGAGGAAAGATAGCCAACTCAGTTAAGAAGGGGATAAAACTTTTATAGGTACATCAGCGAGTAGAAAGACAAAGGGAGGGATAGTGAGGCTGAATAGAATAAACGGTGGTGCAGAGGGGACAGTGAAAAGAAGGAATACTGAATGAATATTTCTGCTCAGTATTCACAAAAGAGGAGGGAAAGTGCCTAATCCAATTAACAGAAGCACTCTTTGATAGGGGTCGATCCCAGTCCTTTCACAGAAGAAAGGGTTCTGCAAGAACCCAAAACTGAAGGTGGACAAAGCAATGGGTCCTGATGGAATTCACCCCAGAATTCTAAAAGAATTAAGGAAGGAACTAGTGAAACCACTGGCTACTCTTTTTAATAAATCATGGGAGGATGGTGTGGTACCTGAGGACTGGAGGAAGGCGGATGTGATTCCCTTCACAAAAGTGGGTCCAAGACAGAGGTAGGAAACTACAGACCTGTCAGTCTGACCTCTGTGGTAGGGAAAGTGATGAAGTCACTTCTGAAGGAAAGAATAGTCGAGGACCTAGAGGCCAGTGGAGCATAGGACCCAAGGCAGCATGGGTTCACAGTGGGAATGTCATGTCAGATGAATCTAATAGATTTCTTTTACTGGGTGACCAAAGTAGTAGACCAGGGAGGGGCTGTGGACATGGCCTACCTAGACTTAGCAAGGCATTTGACACAGTCCCACACAAAAGATTAATAGTCAAATTAACCAGCCTGGGAGTGGGACCCAGGTGGTAGCCTGCAAAACATTGGCTGACAACAGGACACAGAAGGTAATTGTAACGGAGTTCATTCTGAAGAAAGGGGTTACTAGTGGGGTACCGCAGGGTTAGTATAGGGTCCAGTCCTTTTAATGTCTTCATCAGTGACATTGCAGAGGGACTGGAAGGAAAAGTATGCCTTTTGCAGATGACACAAAAATCTGCAACAGGGTTGATACACAAGGAGTCGTGGAAAGGATGAAAAGGGACTTGGCAAGGTTGGAGGAATGGTCAGAAGTATGGCAGCTAGATTCAATGCAAAGAAGTGAAAATAATGCACCTGGGAAACAAGAACCCAGGGAAGAATACACAATGGGTGGGGAGGTAGTAACAACAACAAAAAGGAAAGAGACCTGGGGTAATCATATCAGATGACCGTGAGGTTAGCAAGCAATGTGAGAAGGCAGTAGGGAGGGCTGGGGTATACTGGGATGTATAGGGAGAGGCATCACCAGCAGAAAACAGGAAGTTGTTATCCCTCTGTACAGACTGTTGGTGAGACCCCATCTGGAGTACTGTGTCCAGTTCTGGAGACCCCATCTTCGCAAGGATATAGACAGGATAGAGGCAGTCAGAGGAGGGCAACTAAAATGGTGCAGGGTCTACAAGAAGCAGTTAAGGAGAGACTAAGGAGCTTAATATGTATACCCTTGAGGAAAGAAGGGAGAGGGGGGACATGATAGAAACTTTTAAGTACCTCAGTGGAATCAACAAAGTCCAAGAGGGTAGCATTTTTCAGAAAAAGAGACTTGCAAGAACAGGGGGACACAATTTAAAGATAGAAGGAAGGCGGTTCAGGGGCAATGTGAGGAAGTATTATTTCACAGAGAGGGTAGTGGATGCATGGAACAGCCTTCCTGAGGAGGTTGTGGGGTCTAAAACTGTGGGAGAATTCAAGAATGCATGGGACAGACATAAGACAATTCTTGTGGGGGGCAGGAAGATATAGGCTGTTGGTTAACTAGGATCTGCGGCCTATCCTGTAAGTAGGGAAATGGGCAGACTAGATGGGCCTAGTGGTCCTTTTCTGCCGTCAAAGTCTATGTTTCTATGTTTCTCTTGTAATGTAGTCTTCTCTGGTATGCATCCTGAACAGTGACATTTCTACAGAGACATGTGTCAATATCGACAACAGTGCCATGCCGCTGTAGAAGTGCCACTGGGCCAGGCAACCCCTTCCCCCCACCTGCACCCCCTCCCCGAACTATCTCGAACCTGGAGTTAGAATCCTTTAGTACGGGGGCTATGGGGGGTTTTGGGGTTAAGCCCCCTGATGAAAAACACACACCGATGTGTGCATCTCCATGCCGACTGCAAATTGCAGTCGACATGGAGCCTGGTGCTGTGATGCTGGTCGACGTGTTTCTTGTTGAACCGGCATTATAGATCCATTTTCTTTTATATAAAATACCCCTATTCCCCACCACCACTTGGTGTAATAAGAATAAAACACTAAAGTGCTATGCTAAATTCCAAAAGTGTTTCTATTTCTTTGCAAACATTGCACATTTAACTGTAGGCCATTCACAGATACATATTCTAGAATTACACTGTCTATATATTAGGCATTAGGCAATTACAAAGGCCTTTACAGACTGAAAAGGTGAATCTTTAACCTTTGCTTTAAGAGACAACCATACAACCATAGCAGACAGCTTCTGTCAGTTTGATGTGTGAAACAAACAGGAAAACCAGCCACTTAGTGATTAATGATAAACTGCTCACAGTTAATCACAGCTTTCTGTTCAGGCTTTATAATTTACATTTCACTAATTGTCTTTTAAATGTTGACACTCATTTATGTAGGCCCACACATTTTTTCAAAACCTATACTAGAGCTTATCTTTCTAATTAAGCATTCAGTGTAGCAACAAATCTGCACAATTATTGTGGTCTGAGTCATCCAGCATTAAACCAATGTGTCACTAAACAAATGGGTTCCCAGATATCCTAAAGATAATAATAATAAGCTATACAACCATGCTTATACATTTTTGGAGTAACATCAATAACATATTACCATATGATTTGCATAATGTAAATTAGTTATTACTAAACAGTGGCATAACAATGAAATTACCCATATCAGTTGTAATTAAAGGGTCTACTACCTTATGGAAAAATAGAATTCAATGCATGATTTAGTTTTCAGTGTTGTAGAAAGTATGAAAGGTATCTAGCAGGGCACAACCAGTACTGACCAACTGCAGTAGTTTGAAATGGGACATGATATATCCCTTCATAATTCCACAGCAACTCATGGAAATTAGATGTTTCCATCTTTTTGAGCCTACCCTGGTAGAAGATATGTGGTTCCCATATCCAAAAGTCTAGCTCTTGCATGTACAGTACATGTTCAGGTTTGCAAGTGCATCCTTCCATGGTCAGCTTGGCAGACACAGTACTATAGTTTGAAATTTAGACCACTAACCAGTGGAATGGCCTCCCAAAATTTATGTGTATGCAAGAAGTCCCTTTCTGAATATAGCTAAAAGACCACAGAATCACTAAAAGCTATGATGTCTCCCTTGATACTGTAGGTTCAGTATTTGGAGACTACTGTAAACAAAATGTATTTATGGAATTAATTGCAGTTACACTCAAGCTCATAATACATTTTTATAGGCTTAGTGATAGGTATGAGCATTTTGTGTTATAGAGCTGAAGTTATAAATTAAATATTACTTTTCTGTTATATGATATTATGCACGTACCTCTCAAATGTGGCACATTACAGGGGTCAGTCATTCATTATATCCATCAGAATCCCTCTGTACCAAACGCAGATGTTGCTGTCCCATGGTGTGTCGCAGGTGGTTGCTGTACTGATGTGAAGTGCTACAAAGACTGGGGCCTGTACTGAGCAGCAGAAATTGAGTGTGAATTCAGCTGGGTGTTGGACATTAAAGATCTGCTGGAACTTGGCCCAGTTCAAAAGGAAAGAAAAGGATAAGGTGTTTGCTCCTTGACCCCTGAAACTATAATGCATAAAGTGCTTTCCTATTGTACCATTAAGGGATCTGGTCCAACACAATTTGTCCCATTCTTGCTTATCCTGCGTCTTTCGGATTCTGCTTAATTGGGATTTGGTAATTGAAATCTATAGCTGAAGAGTGTTGACATGGCAGCCATGATTTTTCACCTTGGGGAGTTCCAGAGCTCCAATAATTTCAGTGATCTTGAACATGAGAGTGCCTGATGCTGAATTGGTGCAGCCCATGTGTGAGTCTAGTTGAATTTCAGCTTTCAGTCAATCTGCCAGCATTAATCACTCTGTTACAGGTGACTGATACATACTGTGTGGAGCTTGTCATGGGAATTGCAGACCAAGCTAGAGACAGATAGATGTGATATATTATTTTCTACTGGATTAAATCAGGTCATGTATGGCTTACATGGTTTCTGGAGTCATCAAAAATCTTTCTGAAGTAGTAAACTAGCCTGAATCCTCAAGAATAAATTGTAGTAGACCGGTATCTGAAGTACAGAGCTGGCATGGATGGCATACTTATTTTTTACTTAAAATTTGTTGTCCAGGTAATTCCATGAGCACGAAATGCCCATTTTTATGGAGGACCTGGATGGAAAAATCAATGAGATGATATTGCATAATTAAACAGTCATGCAGATATTAATGAGACAATATTACACAATTAATAATCATAAAAAAGTAACAGGTACCATATAATTCATAATAATATGTGCAATGTGCAGTTTCAATGCAATGCGGTTTCATAAGTCTGTTAAACAATGGATAAGATATACATTTCATGCAAACCCAACTGACTCTAACAAGTAAACCAGCAGAGTCAAATTATGAAAGGCTGACAAAAATCAGGGGTTAGTCCTCTAAGCATATGTAGCAGTCACCTAAGGGGATTGTCCCTGTTTAAAACCTGATCAAATGGAACATCTATATAGGCAGTGTTTCTGGTGCCAGCTCCATCCAACTGCAGAAGGACTTTGACCTAAATGTCCCTGGAGTTTGTGTGTATACAATTAGCAGTCACTGAGACTTTTGGTGTTTGGTGATTTCAATGTATTCTGGTGGACATTGACTCTGACTTATAAGCTCACATATTAAAAAAAATGCTTTCAGTCCAGATCTTGAGGAAGTTTGTTAAAATAGATGCAACACATGAGAGAGGTCACATGCTGGAGTTGGTGTTCACTGTGGTTGGCAATAATGATTCTTTCTTTCTCTTGGTTGCATGTGTGCCCGAGAGTGACCATTGGGTGATGTATTTCAAGGTTCGGGCATTACTTTAGACTCCACCAGCTCCTAAAATTGTGCATTTTTGGTCACACCAGCTTCTGTAATCAGAAATGTTCGAGCAGAGTATGTTGTACTCTAAGCTCCCAGTTTTCTGTTATTTGGACTGTAATGGCCTGGTCAGAGTTTCACAGTCATTGCCAAAACTATACCTGTTCAGTTTTGAATGGTTGTTAGGCACCTAAAATTGCCATGGTTTCATGAGAATATGAAGGCTGAAGGAACAGGTTTGGGTATTACTGTGTTATTGAAGAGGCTCTGTTCTTGAGACTGACAAGATGGCCCCTTGACAACATAACTGGCTGTATAGTGATACTGCACAGGAAGAAAGTGAGAAGTTTATTTCTGCTCTCATTAATTCTGCAAGAAAGGGTAGACAATCTATAGGATATGGACTCTCAGCCTGACAGAAGAAGCTTCACATGCATGATGGAAACATTTTTCAGAATTCATTGCTAATACATTTTCTCAGATGAAGGCAAGTACAGTGACTTCTTCTGCTATTAGCAGTGGATTGAGTCGTGATGTCTCAAATGTACCAGTCTTGTGGGATGGATCTGTGAAAGTTATGATCTCAAAGATGCTGGACATTGTGGCTATAGTATGTCCAACTTCTGATGCCTGGATATTAGCTCCTCCTGGTTGGTCTAGGAATCCATTTGGATGTTATGTCGATGGTCCATTGAGACTGTCAAAATCTCATTAAAAGAGTGCAGGTTTCCTGTGGCTCCAACATTCATTTACTACAAAAAACTGTGATGCCACAAAACAGGTAATTAGTATGTATATTAAGTGCTCATAGTGTTTCATTTATTTTAAACAAAACAAAAAATGAATTCAATTAAAAAAGGATTTATCTACCATCAGCAACAAAGCATTAAAAGGACAGGAGGAAACTATAGACTGACCACAACTCCAGGCTCCAAAGAGGGCCTTGGTAATGCCTTTGCTCGGAAACTCCCCCCAGCTACTGCTTCTTGAGAACTATTGGTCCATTTCAAATGTTTTCTTCTGGAGAATGACATGGAGAATATGGTGATGGTTCCACTGCAATCACAATTGAACAGAAACAGGATTTCTGATAAGATCTAATCTAGTTTTAGGTCAGGTGATACATAGAGATGGAGACCATGCCTGTGAAAGCAGTGAATTTCATATTTCTAGTGATGGACAATAACCGACAGTTCTTTGCTCATAACTAAGGACGTGTTGGCAGCATTCAATACTTTTTCACATTAATTTTTTGAAATATTGTTTTTATTTCATAAAATATAAAATACAGCATGCACATATAATAGTATGACCATGGGATTTTTTAGGGTTAGCCGAGGTTGTTTCAAAGTGTAGCAAGGACCATTTTAATGTCTCATTTCGTTCCTCTGGAGTTAATCCTAGTTGCTAGTGATGAAATATTTTGCCTCATCACAGACTGGGTCCTCTATGGAATGCCTCAGGAGTCTAAGTGGCAGAAAGGTGGTTCTATTCCTTTCTCTCAGATCAGCTCCTGTTGGACCAAGTTGGTGATGACCTATCTATCCCTCAATACTTCGAGTCTGTTGTCCACCAGGGTTCCATCCTTGGGCAATCCTCATCTTCATCTTCATAAATGATCTCCCTTCCAGCTGTGTCTTTTCCTTCATAAATATGAATAGTATGCAGATGACACAGTTCTATTTGCTTCAGGTGTCTCAGTCCTTGAGTTGAAGTACTCACTCCAACATGATTTTGACAATGTTCAGCATTGGTTCCATGCAAGCCAGTTCTCATTAAATGCCAGCAAGACAGTAGGACAGATTTTCAAAGCCCTGCAAAGGACACAAGGTGCTTGCATCAAACAGTTGTGACTCAGCTGGCACCTTGCATCATAAGATGCAGCATTCCCAATTCAGAAACATGGTTTGTGTCTGAATCGGGAGCCACTGCATCAAGCTGGCACTGTGCCCCTCTTGCACCACACAGCAGGCTGTGACAGGTCACACGGGGGCTTGCACCACAGTGAGTCTACAACATCCCCTTTTCTGGGATTCAGGAAGCCACACCATGGCTGCAGCAAGGGCTCAAGATAGACCAGCACTGAGCTGGTCTAATCCCCTTGCACTGGTGGTGCTCACTTGGTAGACTTAGGTGGGGGGCTCAGACAGTGACTTCTGAGGGGGAAACGGGCACAGGGTGCAATAGTGGGTGTTGGGGAGGCTGTGGGTAGTTGAATCAGTACAGTAGCACCCAGTGGGGGTGCCAATTGTTGAACACTTACACCAATGACTTGGCACCATGTGTGGGTTTCACTGCAACACAGTGCCATAGGCCCACATGGCCACAGTCCTGGCAGCAGCCCCAATGATGGGGATCCTGCCAGGGCTGTGAACACACTGGGACATGGAACAATGCCATGTCATTGGTGCATGTGCTGTATAATCAGCACCCCTGCCGGGTGCCGCTTCAGTGATCAGACTACCCATCACCACCACGACAACCACTATGGCACCTCATGCCCCTTTTGCCTTCTGACCACTCCTGCCTGGCAAGTTTCTGTTTCCTTCCGGACCTTCCCAGTTCCTCTGGTGTTGCACCAGATGGGAGGGGGGCAGCTGTATCACTGGGGCATTTCCCAGAGGTTCACTGATTGTTTTGGCACATGTCTGTGGGTGTGGAGCCTCCAGATTTGTGTCACAGGGACCCAGTTCTTCCTACGGCACAGGGTCCCTGATGCAGCCAGGGTGTGGTAATCTAAAGGCTGTTTGAAAATCTGGCTTAATCTCTCTTACATTCAGCACTAGTCAAAGATGAGCAAGGCTCTAACATACACCTGTCTTCTCAATTCTAGGTGGCAACATTCTCGAACAGGTACTGCATTTCAAGTACTTAGAGGTGTAACTGGATCAGAATCCTAACTTTTCCACTTATATTGATACCATGCACAAAAAACCTTGCACTAAGTCTGGTATGCTGTACCAAAACAAATCATGCCTTCCTTTCCTGATCCACAATAAAAGCATTCTTTAGAGGATCATGCCTGTGTTTGACTATACAGATGAAGTCCAAAGCATTGCTTCAAAGTCTACATTTGCCAGGTTTGACCCCCTTTTTAATTCCTTCTGCTGGTTTGCCCTTAGTGCTCCATCTCTCACCCACCACTGATCTCTATTTGCTAATCTGTCTTCCCCATCTCTTGAGGCCCGGCATCTCTCATACTGTTCCTCCTTTATGGCCAAATACTGGCTAGCAACTGCTTCCACTTACCTCTCCTTTCCCTTTTGCCCTGCCATCCCTTCCTCCGTCTCCCTCTATTCATCTGTTGCAAGGGCTGGATGAAATTAACAAATTCTGATTTTGCAGAATTTGCACGAAATTTCATAAAATTCCATGATATCTGGCAAAATTGTGCAGAATTTTCTGAAATGCTTTAATTGATCATAACTCACTCAATGGTACCACTAAGGATCTGAAATCTAGTGTGTGTCCTGTCTGGATGATGCCTTAAAAGGTTTCTAAGTTTCATGACATTTGGATGAGGGGCGATAACGTTATAGGTGCTCAAAATCTGGCTATTCATTATTCATGTGAAAATTTCTGAAAATATTTCTGTGCTTACAACTTAGCCACCTTTAGAGTTAGATAACTAAAAATGTATATGCATACTTTCTTGAAAGAGTCATAGAAACTGCTAAACAGAGAGGTACAGTAATTAGTTGTGTAAATTGTATGTTACTGGATTTCACAATTTATTTGTTAGATTGTGTAAAACTTTTCAAAATATTTGGATGTTTATAGTTCCATTGCTATTTCAGGTATACACTCAAGATTAATCATGCATGCCAAAGTAAATATGTCCTGTAATCCAATTAAGCTGGATAAATGTGGTTTAGTAAGTTACACTTTATTGTGGATACTTTAGAAATTACTAATCTGCAAAATTTGCTCAAAAATTCATGGGGGCATAATAGGTGATGCCACTAGAATTTCACTTGTGGAATTTAACTTTCACAAAGCACTTATCACCAGTGAATCACCTACATGTATTAGCATCATGACCCTGTAATACCCCTCCAATACTCGTGCGGCAGTGATGCCCAGCATCATGCTCCAGCATGGCTAAAGATATCCAGATACTTCTGTCACAATCACCTTAGTCACAACTACAGTAGTTGTAAGGCTTGGCATCACTTAGTGCCATTGTTTTCAAATAGAAAAAATATATATTGTTATCTACAGAGTTGTTAAAGAGTGTTCAGGTGACCTTGACCTTAAACAGGCTCTGAAATCTTTTCTGTGGGAAACATCCAATGGATGCACTATCTATTGAATTGTATTTATTATGTGGCTGAATTTGTTGGATTTTATTCTTTCATTGTATGGCGCCTTGCTGCCTGAAAGGCCCTTAATAAATAAAGCATATTATTATTATTAGTGTACAGAAACAATGCTGCACGTGCATGTGCTTCCACAAGCCATGAAGTCAGTGAACTCTAGTGGTTAGCTGGCATATTGCAAGAATTCAGGCTATTGCACAGTGATGTGCATGACTATTCTTCATGGTTCGTCACTCAAGATAGTGACCTGACACTTGGAACCACCATATTTTTACTATGGAGCCCCCTGTGAATGCTACTTTTTTGTCACTTTACCCAGCCTTTACATTCCTCTACAATGGCAACTCAAGTGTATGACTGGGAAAAATGTATCAACATGGCTTCAACAAAAGTATCACACCATTCCACAATTTCACAAAAGCTCATGAAATTCAGTTAATTACTGATATTATTTTGCAATCTTTGGCTGCTTTTAACTTGGTCAGTCTCTGAGCAAGAGATTAGAGAGTTGACACCCAGCCTCTCCTTTTTTCCATATTGGTTTTCCCCTGTCTGGCAGCTTGTCTCTCAGGGATGTACCCTATTCTCAGGGATCACCCTCTTTGGGCTGAACCCAGCCATCATTCAGCTGGCTACCAAGATTTCCCCCAACATTTTCCCCCCTCCCATCTCCACTGGTGGAGGTGATGCTCCTGTCATCCTCACACAGCCACAGCTTCCACTGTGGCAGGAGCAAGCTATGTGGCCCAATGGAAGGGTTTGCTGTGTTGGTGGAACTCACTGCCAACCCTCCCCAATCAAGATGCACTACCAAGCAACAGCTGTCTTGGCAATGGCCTGCCTCCCAGCGTGATTTCCTGGGCTCGCTTCTAAACCCGGTCATCAGCATGGCAGCACAGTGCTGTGCTGCTCAGTCATGTGGGTGGCCTCAAAGCCTAACACTCAGGGTCAGTGAACCTAACTATATTTGTGATTTCCATTCTTTGGTTTTAAAATTATATGGGCTCAAAATTCTGTAGTTTGCATAATTGCAAAATGTAATTTTAAAATTTCAGAGCATTTGGAGGCTTATAACTCAGTCGCCTGCGAAGACAGAAACCTGAAACTTGTTATGCTTCTGTATGGTCCTCAATAAAGTCATACTACCAAATTTGGACAACTAATTTTAAAATTAGATGGGAATAACTGAAATCGCAATTTTGGTGAAATTTCACAAAATGTTTGTGGAAATTTTGTGAAAGTTTGTGGATATGAAAATCTGAATTTTGCCATTATTTTGCTGACAAAAGACACATTTTTCTCTGCCCAGTCTGCTGCTGGTTACTTTCATATCCCTCACAGTGAATCTATAGTAGGTCAGTGTGCTTTCTCCATCCATCTACGTAGGGCATGCAACAGCCTCCCTCTCCCCTACCATCTCTCTTCCTCCTTCCACTCTTACAAACCATTCTTGGTAACACACTTCACTAAAGAATGCACCTGCAGATAGACTTTTTCCTCTTCTCTCACAACAACCCATGTCTAATCCATCCCCCCTTCTGCTATTTTACCTGTTTTACTTTTTCTTTGCCTACTCAGTTGTATAGCTTACAACTTAATATACTCTGTTATCTGAATCTAACACCTCTATGATTTTATACAATTTGTAGTTTATTTACTGTTGCTGTGTTGTTGCTTATAATTTCCCTTTTGTATTAATGTCTGGATTGATATCTCTCCCCTCTGTCTGTAATTGTAACCCATTCCTCCCCAGGTCAGACCTGAAAATGAGCCTTGGCTCAGTGTGCCTTTCCCAGTTACCAAATGAAAATAAAATAAATAAATACATAAAATAAATAAATACATAAATAAATATCACCAAATTATTGTTTTTTTTTCTGCATGTCCTTTGGGTTAAAGTTAGCTAGGGTCCTGGGCTGATGTAACAGTTACTGTAAACTGCTGTGGCCAATTTAATTTCATTATTGCAGCGTTTACTCTGTCATAGCATTATTTCAGCATTTACTGTGCTGCAACAGTTACTTTCAACTGCTGTAGCTATTTTAATGCATTATTTCAGTGTTTACTTGTTGTGCATTAGTGTGTGATTCCTGTCTGTTTTTCCCAGTCTGCTATTTCTCTCCAGTTGCTCCTGCACCCTCCTCCAGCTATGTTGCTTCTCTCGTTTGCCTGCTCTCTCCCCCTTCCTCTCTCTCTTGAATTTCAGCCTGTCCCTGTACTTCCCTTCTCTACCCCCCATTGGTTGCCTCACCATCCACCCTTTTCCCACCAGTGTCCCTAATTGGTATATTTGTTTTCTTCCTCCCAAGTCACTGTATTATTCCCTGTGCAGCTGCTGTCTGCCAGACCACCCTACCCATGCCAATACCCAAGCGGATGATGGACATAGAGACCCCCAGGTACTTACCTGCTCAGTTCAGCTGATCCAGTGTTTGTTGTGATGCCACTGTGTGGCACCATGTAGGAGTAGCCCACCACCCTCCCCCTCCCACCTGTGGTTGCTGTCTCTCTATTTAAAGTCTGAAGCCCTGCCCTCAGCCCCCCCCATATCAAAAACAGTCAGTGAACTTTTCCTTCATTGGTCCCTTCCCAGCATCAAAATTCTATCAATACCCTCTGTCTTGTGCCTCATCCATTTTATGGTTACCTACCCTGCTTCTATTATGCATTTTCTCTCTCTCTCTCTCTCTCTCTCTCATCCAAATTAGCCTTTCTGCCTGCCTGCCTGCCTGCAGCCCTAGGTATCTGTGGCTTCTTTCCATCCTGCCTCACAGCTGCTAAGATAAAGCGATCCCTCTTCTTTACCTCTTCACACAGGCACCACCCTACCTCCCGGACAAAAGGGTCTCAATCCCTTAGGCTCCCATCCTCACCTTTGTTACTTTCTCTGTTCCCACCCTCTTCTGCTTTCCACAACAATTTCAATTGCCCCGTCCCAGAGGCCAGGCTCTACCACCTGTCCCCTCTGTCCTGTGGACTTCTTTCTCTCCCCCACTTTGTTTTTCCTATTCTACTAGCTTATACCCCCCCACCTGTGTACTCCATTGCTCACTTTTTCCCTCCATATTCTCCCTCCACATCTTTTCATTTTCTGGATATGTACCCTTCACTCTTAGCTCTTCCCCTTGCCCACTTTCTCCCTCTACTCTCACCCATTTCCTCTCGGTCTACCCCTCCTTATACCCCTGTGTATATCTCACTACTCCCCTGTACCCCTCCCCCTTGCCCTCTTTTCTCAACCTCTCCTCTCACTATCACCCCCTCACCTCAACATCCCTCCTTTCCCTCCCTGTCTCCCCCACCATATCCAGGACTTTTCGCTTCCTACTCATGTAATCATGGGATCCTCTATCATGCATCCTCCACCTCCTTACCCTCATCTGGCTCTCACCCTACCCAGACAATGAAAGCTCCTAGGTCTAAGCATTATCTTCTCCTTCCTTTCCGCTTCCTTATCCTATCAGGTGACACCCATCCAAATCTTGGCCCATTCTCCCCCGACTCTCTGACCAACCAAAAGGCCTTAGAGTCTGCCATTTCAATGCCATAAGCCTTCTCCCCAAACTAGACACTCTCTGAATCTGGGTCTCTCAATACTCCCCTGACCTTCTGTGCATTACCAAGACCTGGCTGTCATCTCAAACCCCCAGCTCCCAGGTAACCCTCCCAGACTACCGTTTATTCTACCAAGACTGTGGCAAGCATGGAGATAGTATGGCCATCTATTCCCAGATGGACATACCCTGCCGTATCTCCCTTAGTAAGTCTTGTCCCTCACCCTACGGGTATCTCTCAGTCACCCTAAACTTCCCATCCTCCCTTCCTCCTATTGCTGCTGTGTTATATGCCTCCCCCAAAATCTCCCCTTCCTCTCTCATTGATATAATCACTTCCCTTGTTTCTCTGGCTTCATCAATTGAATTACTCATCTTAGGGAATTTTAACCTAAACTGGATCTCTCATTTACTAAAACTATTTGCAGAGCAGATTGAGTATCTTAACCTCACACAGCTAATTAAAGAACCTACCCATCCTAACCCCATCTTGCAAAATCACTCCCCCCAGGCTGGATACTCTCCACCCACCCACATTTGATCACAACAGCTGGCACTCTTCCTGATATTTTCAGTGACCACCTTGTAACCTTCTGTGTATGCAAAATTCACACTCCCCATCCCCCCGCCACCCACTCTACCAGTGGATTCACTCTTACAGGTCTTTTGACTTAGATGCACTTCTCCATGACCTTCACTTTACAGACTGGTCATTGATGTACTCCACTCTTGATATTGACTCTGCCCTCTACCTCGTCACTCACCTCCTTTTTAAAGTCCGGAATCATCAGCATTCTTTAGGAGGTGCAGACTAAAGCACTGCCACCAACCTTGGTTCTCCACAGATATCGCCCACCTGTGCAAATCTTGTGACCTAGCCTAGGCCTGATACAGAACCTCAAGTCCCTTTCCGACCTTCACTACTACAGGACCCTAAGAAATGCCTACACCAAAGCTATTAGGACTGCAAAAGCTGTATACTTCTAATCTATGCTACACCAGAATCAAAACTCCTCTGCCAATTTTTGGTGCACACTCCATTCCCTTCACCACTCTCCTGCCCAATCCTCCACTCCTATGCTTATTATTGATGGTGCACCTGTCCCTGACCCAACCTCAGTGGCCTCCAAACTTAACTCCTTCTTAACTACATATCCACTCCCCTCTAATCCCTCCTCCCCTTCTTCTTTATCCTCCCCTATTTCTTCCATGGCTACGCCTTCCCTATCTCCAACCTTGAAGTCTACCTAGCCCTCATATCTCTCAGCCCCAAAAAGACCAGTCCTGACAGTCTTGACCCATTTCTTCTATGCATCTCTATTCCAGCTATCTCATTCCCTTTTACCCATCTCCCGAACCTCTCTTTTGACTTTTGCACTGTCCCTGAGGTCTAGAAGATTGCAAATGGTATACCCCTCCACAAAGGTGGGGACCCCCATACACCAGGTGACTAATGTTCCATATCTCTTCTTCCCACTTTGGTCAAACTGCAGGAATCCCTTGTCTTGTCATGCCTTACTGAGTTTCTAAACTCCACTGACTTTCTTTCCATTTTCCAATCTGGTTTTAGAGCTAACCACTCAACAGTCACCTTTCTCCTTTGAGTCACCAACTCTATCCTCTCCAGCATGGACCAAGGCCACATAACTGCGGTCATCTTCATGGATGTAGCCAAGGCTTTTGATTCTGTCTCTCATCCCTTCATACTTAACAAGCTCAGTTCTGCTAGACTCTGTGCCTCATCTGTTAACTGGTTTAAATCTTACTGTACTTCTCATGCCACTCTCAACAAGTTCTAGTAGGTGGTACCCTCTCCCCTTCCCTTTTCATCCAAGCTGGAGTCCCCCAGGGCTCCATCTTGGGTCTGATACTCTTCTCTATTTTTCGAAATGACCTCCTTTCAGCCTGCTTTGTAGCTAGCATACAGATGAACACTGACAATATAGTTCTTTATGCCTCTCATCCTTCTGCTACTGTTGTTAAATCCCAGCTTGAAGCTGATTTGCACTCAGTCCTCCATTGGTTTCAGGACATTCACCTCAAAGTCAATGTCCAGAAACAGTGTCTATGACATTTGATACCCCTCAGAAATTGGCCAATCTCTCCTCCCTCTCTCTCTCTCTCTCTCTCTCTCTTTCTCTCTCTCTCTCTCTATATATATATATATATATATACACCCTGGATGCTTCCATATTGGAAGAAGTCCCCTATTACAAATACCTAGATGTTTAGCTCGACTGCCGACTTGACTATACAAAAGACATTAAGCATATTCACCATAAGCTTCATCCCATTCTGGGAGCTCTGTACAGAAATAAGGACTCCCTCCCGCAGTCTGCTTGTCATGAACTCCTTACCAAAATAATTCTACCCTCTTTTGACTATGCTGATGTTATGTATGGCACTGCCTCTGCTTCTCTCTAGCCAGGCTTGACTCCCTCTACAATGCCTTTTCCTGTTTTGCTTTGAATGCCTCCCCCCACACACATCACTGTTCCCTCTCTACTTATCCCTCTACCTCTTCTCTCTTCACTGTCATTGTATGCTGTGTTCTTCTCTCTTCATCTCCAAATTGTGGTTTGGATCTCTCCCCTTCTTCCTCTCTTCTTTCTCCTCTCTCCAACATCTGAGGCCCCCATCCTCTTCGATCCATAGATGCCTGCACTTTCTCCCTCCTGCACCCTTTATCTTGCTCTGGCTTTGCTGCCTTTTTTTATAGACTTCCCTCTCTCTGGAATGCTGTCCCTTTCTCCATTAGATACCTTCCATTTCATATCCAAAAAGGGCCCTATCTCAATATTCTTCATTCTCAGACTCCTGCTTGTACTTGATCTGATCTCGCCGTTGGTATTCTATTCCTGTTGCTGCTCTACCTACAGATAATGTGCCATTTCATCCCTCTATGCACCCATTAATGACTGTTTCAACAATTGTTCACTGTCTATTGTTTACCCTAGTTTTTACTTTCCCACTCATCTTGTGTACCCTCTAAATTTGTTTATTTACTTATGCTTCCTGTATTGTTAACCTTTTCTGTACTTTATGTCTGGTTGTAAATTTTGTATATTGTATACTGTAACATGGTTGTAAAACTTGTATTATTTTCTGTATGTACTCCAATTCCCTTTCCGGGTTGCACCTGGAAATGAGTCTCAGTTCAGTGTGCCTCTCCTGGGTACCAACTTTTGAATCAATAAAATATTAGTGGCATGTTCCTTTAGCTCTCAAACTGATTGTCCCATAACTAATGTACACTTTTTACATTGTTTTTGTCTGTTTCTGAAATTCAGTATTTGCACTGTGATTTTTTTTGTACCTATTCATGCACCTGTTGTTGTCACTTTGTTATTGGTATTTCACTCCCTGTTGTATGGTATCTTGTGACTTTGTTGACCATGACTGGGTGCCTACTGAAAGGGCAACTCAATTGCAGCGCTTGTCATCAGGGTGACTGGGGAAGGTGAGCGACCGGATAGGGGTGTATGATATAGTGACATCCTGTTGCTACATGCCTATGCATGTGGGTGGGAGTGAGTGCGTTGAGTGTGGGGTAGGAGGGGATGGAGGGGTTGTAGGGGATGGTGCCATTGCAAGCTGCCAAGCTGCTTCCATGGTGTGGTGGGTGGGTACAGGGCTGCGGCGGAAATGGTGTTGGGTTCAGATCCAGGTGCAGGTACTTTTCATTGTGCCTGGCCTGAATTTTTATTTGTTCCACATCTGCACCCCCTCGACATGCACCCTCCTGGAGTTGAGAATCTTTAAGTAGGGGGGTGCAGGGGTGCCACCAAAAAAATCCAACTCCACAGTGCAGTTTTGCTGTGCACCAGGGAGTACATCGCCAAAATAATTTTTCAGGGATGTGCCATTGCTCTAATGGTGATCGCCCATTGATGATCACCTTTATCACATATATCCCTGTTGTATCCTCCCTCCGGGGTCATACCTGGAAATGAGTCCAGGCTTAAGTGTGCCTATCCCTGTCACCAAATTATAAATACATTAATAATTTAATTAATTAATTAATTAATTAAAATAAATAAGTTAGCCCCATTTTTGTTCAACATGAACATGATGCCCCTAAGAGAGATATATTTAGGAGGTATAATGTGGAGTTTAATGCAGATGAAAGTCAGTGGTACTTCTCCTTCACTGCTGAGAATGGGCTACATAATGTCCTTGTACTGCAAATGAGTTTCTTGCCAAAGATACAGAATGGATACATGGCAAATGACTCAAGCTAAATCAAAAACTGAGCTCATTTGTATTGGGCATTCTGGGTAACTGGATTCTGTGGAGGATGCACACTTTATTCCCCTTGGCTGAGCAGAGAAATACTAAGCCTCTCAAAGCAGGGGTGTAGCCAGGGATTTCAGATCTGCACACCAAGTGGACTCTTTGCTACCCACCCCCTTGTTAGGGTGTGCTACCCCCCCCCCCCGTGTAGCCAGGCAATATACAAATATACACTAAGACCGTGTTTGTTGCCTCATTTGGCACAATAATACAACTTTTGTATCTCATGACGATGGTGGTTGCCATACATGGGTAAATACAAATGCCATGCATTGCTCCCTAAGACACCCACATACCAGCCCAGAGCCTGTAAAGTTGTATTGTCCTTGGGATGCAAAGACAGTATTAGTGACCAGTCCTTCTAGTTTCAACTCCTATGAATAAAATTACAGAAAGGTTCAGCATTTTCTTTGTTAGTTTTCAGGGAAAAAGGAAGCAGTTCAGAGCCTATTTGCTACCCCCCTTAAATAAAATTGCACACCATGGAGTACTTGGAGTATGCCTGGCTACACCCATGTCTCAAAGATAGTAAAAGCATTGGTACCCATCTTGACTACAGTGTGACATATGAACATCAGTAGTTGACCGTGGCAAAGAGTGGATTTTGTTTGCAATAAAAAAGTTTTTATTTGCGCATGCACATCATGTTTTGAGTATGTCGCATAATAATTGCTTAGAATGCCCCTCAAGCATGTCCCAACAAATACCAAACAGCATTTCATGCCCTTAACACAACACTCTCTCAAGGATGAATCATAAAATGTAAAAGGTGCTCTTTTGTATGTGCACTTTTACAACTGCATATTTTAACATCATGTGCTGTACTTCATTACTATTGAATGGATTTAAGGTGACAATGTGCATTTATCGAGTATATATAAACCCACCAAACTTGATGTAAACCTTCACCTAAAATGATGCATGAATAAGGGATATGCCATGGGCTGCATAGAAATAAAACAACTATTTTCTGTCTCAGGTTTTGAACTCTATTTACCTCACAAGTGGCAGACTCATGAGTGAAGTCTACAGAGGTCAAACCCTGAGACAAAAAATAAGTGGTTTAATTCTAGGCAGCCCACTGCTTATGCTGTTTATTTCATTGGTCCTTGAACTCTGATTCACTTGGGGATTTGCTTAACACTGATAAATTTAGTAGTATTAACTTTCAAACAGCATATGTGATGAGGGCTTTTTCTTTACTTCTTTTAAATTAGTGCACTCATAACATGATACTGTGCATACAGGTATGATGAATGATGTCAATGTTAAGTGAGGCCAATGATTGGAGGAGAATTGTTGAGGCGTACATGTGCAGTGAATGTCTGTTGGTGCTGTTACAGGTTCTCATCTGTGCAATACCACAGAAGTGGCCCTGAGCATAGTGATTCTTTTGGCAGCTTATCACAGTGTCGGTTACTAAACATTATGCAGGATGGCCTCCCACTCTTATGGTCATGGTTGTTGGTTGTTCCAAAACATCACATCTGGGGTACATTTTATTACCAGAAAGAACATGCACCAGGCTTGTTGACACCAGTGAATTCATTTATGGGATTGTTTTTCTTAAATTAAAACTTTTATAACCAAAAAGGCTATACTATATCTATGCCAGCAGAATGGGGGATTTTGCCACCAGAAACACATCACCAGACTTGGTTTCGTGATACCCACTAACATGCTGATGACAAAAGTACATACTTTTGTGACATCAAGGCTGTATTATTGTGATGCTCTTTATGTTGGTCTGCCCATAAAAATGTATCCATTGACTGCAGCTGGTGCAGAATGTGGCAGTAAGGATCCTTATTAAAGCTGGTTATAGGTATCATATTTCTCCTATTTATTTTTACTTTATTCCTTTTTATCACCTCTCAGTAATATTTTCTTTTCTTTCCCTCTCAGATTAACTTCAGTCACTAGCTGCCTGCCACCAGAATTCTCCTTCTTACGGCACTGACTCCTTCATGTCTGACTGACACAGCATTCTTGATGGTGAAAGATTTACCCCCTGCAGTTGAGCTCCCCAGGTCACTGTCTAGCATTCAAAGTGGGAAAATATGTTCCAGAATGATGGCGCTGGGTGAAAACCAGCCTTTTCGAATGATCTCTTACATAAGTAGTGATTAGCTGGCCATAACACTGCTGCCAACTGGAGGTTTTGCTTCTCGTAATGCTCACCTTCCCTGCTCATTCATTATAAGTGCCAAGTGGTTATTGCCATAGGGTAGGGGTGCCAGACAACATGTAGTCACCTGCATTACCAATTGAGCCTCCACAGGGCCGCCAATAGGTGTTATTATTAGAGCAGCAGTTTGGTGCAACCCGCTCAAGAGGAGAGCATTCACATGGGATGCACTATATTTTTTCTGGTTTGTGAGAAATGCACTGTCTGCCAGCAAGATGCTGTTTGTAGTTAAAATCATTATTAAAAATGTCAATTTATATAGTATATTGTATTACAGAGGTTCAAATATCTGAGAACAGTACATAGAATACAGATCATGTTTAGGGCCTGTAAGGTTTGGAATACATATGGGAACAGCAACATGATTGCAATTGCTCATTCTTTACAGGAGAACAACGTGTAATTGCACTTTTGGCAGTATGCCAATAAAACCTAAAACCATTTTAAATACATAATAAAGAATTTCACAGAGGAAACAATGATCTCAAAATAACCCTGATCAGCCCAGAAAGGATGATAGTATTCCAGTACGGCTAACCTAAAATGGAGGAGAGATCTGGGGTGCAGTAGAGTCTGCAAACTGTGAGAGTATTGTGGCTGCAATGCTGAGACAGTGAAGCAGCTCAGGTTATGACTCCAGAGAGATAATTTAGAAAAGGAGTCCAAATGCATGTGAAGTCATGTATTTATTGGATGCCATGTGGCTAAGTCTTTCATTGTGTGCTAAAGTACCATGACTTCCACTGCTGGAAAAGGAGGATTTTTGCTTCTAAGGCAACTGCCCCAAGCCATTTAGTCTGATAAGACTTGAGAAAAGGAGCTGGCAATGGGGCCCCCAAAATGAATACCAGGGGTGAGAAGGGTAGCTGCATCCTGAACACTGCCTGGCAGCTGACTTTAACCCCCATCCAGAAATCTTGGCTAATTGGACATGAACAAAGGATGTAGCAAGGTACCACCTGGTGGTTTGTATCTTCACTAGTGATCTGTAGGTAAGTCACCTAGGTTAGACAGAACTTGAGACATTTGGTACCAGAAATGTAGGACTTTATTCTTGATCAGGTGACTCCTAGAATCCCTGCATGCTGTGTGTGCCATCATCCAACAACTAGCCCAATCTTCCAGAATAATGGATATTGAAAGGTCACATTCCAGTGTTTGGTCCCTTGGGTATAGTCAAGATGGGCATCCTAATTGTCCAATATAAGGCTCCTGCTCTCTGGATACTTTCTTAAGCCATGTCAGGGGAGCAGAGGTAGTAGAGGGGGTGGCCTGAGCCAAAGGCTTCCTCATGGCGTGGGGAGTGCATTTTGGATTGGATGAAATTTCTAGTAGTTTTTTCTTGGGATGCCCTTGGTAGTGCATAAATAATCAAATGATAGGATTGTTCTGGTGCATGGGATCAGGGTAGATGTGTTTGGTATTTAGGGTGCCACTGGCAGCCTATAAGGCCTTAAATGAGCTGTTCATGCATACACGCCAAACCTCCTGATGAAAGACATGCTAAATAGAAGGCTGTATCCCTTAGAGGTAAGAGCACTGAGCTATGAACCTGGAGACCCACAATATCTGAGTTTGAATTCCACAACTGTCACTTGGATGATTTGTGACCCTGAGCAAGTCACCTAACCTCTCTATCTTTAATTCTCTCCTGCATCTAGAAATAAACTACAAACATAAGAAAATTGCCAGCAGAAGGCCACTTGGTCTGTCAAGTCTGCTTATGTTGCAGAGTCCTTGGTGGCAAATAAGGGCTCCAGTACCCCTCCCCAACTGCTACCTCCCCTTCTTGCCTACTCCCCCATGATCATAACCTTCCCCTTTATCCTATCTTTCCTTCTTTTAAATCTACGCACCGCCTATAGGGAGACCACCTCCTCAGGGAGCCTATTCCACCCTGCAGACACTCTATCCATAAATAAATGCCTTCCTGAACTCTCTTCTGAACCTTTCTTCCTTGCAGTTTAAGGCCATGTTCCCCTTCATAGCTTTGCTTCCACTACACTGAAGAGTCCCTCAATGATTACCTTGTTGATGTCCTTTTAAAGGTCTCGCTCTCTCTCTCTCTCTCTCTCTCTCTCTCTCTCTCTCTCTCTCTCTCTCTCTATCCTGCCTTCCTCTCCTCTCCTCTCCTCTCCTGAGTACATGTTAAAATCCTTCAGCCTCTTTTCCTATGTCCTGCTCTGTTGTCTCTTAACCATTTTTGTCACCCACTTCTGGACAGCCTCTACCAGGTTTATGTCCTTTTACTAGTGTGGTTGCCAGTATTGCACACTATACTCAAGGTGTGGCCCCACCAGTGATATGTATAGCACCAATATGACTTCCTCTTGCCTTCTTGTGATTCCCCTTGAGATGCAGCACAGCAGTTTGTTGGCTTTGGCCACTGCTTTCCTGTAGTGTGAGAAGTGTTTTAAGTCACTAGTGATCCTCACCCTTAGGTCTTTTTCTTCTTCATATTTGACTAAAAGGACCACCTCAGCCTGTACTCCATCCTCGGTTTCTTAGCTCCAATGTGCATGATTTTGCACTTCTTTGTATTGAACTGAGTTGACATATTCCTGACCACCTTTCAAGCTTGGCCAGATCTTCCATTCGGTCCTGTATCCCTTCTGCTGTATCTACCCTCCTACAGGGATTGGTCCATAAACAGGCAGATCTTGCCTTTATGCCTTCTCCAATGTCATTAATTAATACATTAAACAACACCACACCAAGCACTGAGTCCTGTGGAATCCTGCTGGTGTCTTTCCTTGACTCTGAGAGACTCCCCCCAATCACCCTCTGGCTCCTATCCTTCAACCAGTTTGCTACCCAATCAGTTAGTTTCTCCCATACCCCTAGATACTACAGTTTTCTGATCAACTCATGTGGAGCACTAAGTCAAAGGCCTTCATTTATTTATTTATTTATAGGAGTTAACACCTTTGAGCTAACATCTCATTTACAAAGGTTCTACGTCTGAAAAGAGAAACAAAAAAGTATACCAAATCCCAGAAGAAGAGGTCCCAGAAGACTGGAGAAGGGCTCATGTGATCCTGCTCCACAACAGTGGTAGCATGGAGGAGGCAGGGAACTACAGATCCGTCAGTCTTACTTCAGTAGTGGGCAAGATTATGGAGGCACTCCATTAAGGAAAGGATAGTGCAACACCTGGAATCCATAGGTGCACAGGATCCAAGACAGCATGGGTTTACAAAAGGAAGGTCCTGTCAAACTAATCTCATAAATTTCTTTGACTGGGTAACCAGAGTGGTAGACCAAGGGGGAGCAGTTGATGTCACCTACCTTGACTTCAACAAATCTTTCAACACTGTTCCATGTAGAAGATTGATAAATAAGCTGGGTAGGCTCAGGTGGGTCAGAAGTTGGTCAACTGGGTGGCAAACTGGTTGACAGGCAGAAAACAGAGAGTGGTGGTAAATGGTATACAGTCAGAAGAGATGCAAGTCACAAGTGGGGTACCTCAGGGATCAGTCCTGGGGCCAGTCCTCTTCAATATCTTCATTACTGGCATTGCAGATGGACTAGAGGGTAAGGCTTGTCTGTTTGTAGATGACACCAAGATCTAAATCAAATCAAATCAAATCAAAATTTATTTATAAAGCGCTTTTCAATAAATCAAAGCGCTGATACAAAACAAGAATTAAAATGTCAGCAATAATAACTAAAAACATAAAACAATGAAATAACCATAAAATAAACTAACCAAATGCCAGTGAAAACAGATGACTTGATCTGCAGCACAGTAGATGATCCAGATGGGGTGGGCAGAATGAGAAGAGATCTGGGTAAACTAGCAAAATGGTCAGGAGAGTGGCAACTGGGATTTAATGCAAAGAAGTACAAGATCATGCACATAGGGACGAGAAACCCTGAAGCCACCTATAGGTTGGGAGGGGAGTTGCTGGCAGTCACAAAGGAAGAAAGAGACTTGGGCATCATCATCATCACCGATGACCTGAAATCATCCAAGTAGACCTCTAAAGCAGTAGGTAAGGCTAGGGGCATGTTAGGGTGTATTGGTAGGGGTATCACAAGTCATAAGAGGGAGGTATAATCCCTCTTTACAAGACACTGGTTAGGCCCCATCTGGAGTACTGCATGCAGTATTGGAGGCCACACCTTCACGAGCAATAAAATTGGATGGCATGCTCATGAGCAACGAAGGATCTCACACCATTAATTCTTGAGTCAAAAGATTTTTTATTAGATTTAAATAGGCCCAACATTTCACTTAATTAATTAGGCTTCTTCAGGGGAACTGTAAAAACATGTAAGATATGCTTAGTTATGTTTATTATTAATTTTTATACAGAGCTATTCACATCCATTTGAGCACTTGCATTTTAGTATTGTTATACCATATATTATTTATATATCCCATAATGAACATTTTTTACCTTTCTAAATTATGTACACATATAAATTTATAAATAATAATGTTATATTAACGTATTACTACTTCTCCTATTATTAGGACCACCAAAATTTAATTTACTATGTTTTCCTTACTTTATAACACTGCCAATCGGAACCAAAAGATGACTGCCATGTCTTCTTGGGATAAGTTTAACTGTGGTATTCATTTTGAACAAAAATAAAAATGAAAATAAATAAAAGTAAAAAGGTGAACATATTTGCCTTAAATAATCTTTAGAATATTATAATTTGTGTCATTGAATCACTTAATTATTAATTCACTTATTATGTACTTATTTTTTATGTTTATTAATTACCTCTTTTTATAAGTTATGTTCTTTTTTGATCGTGTAGACAGGCACCTTCATATTATAATCAATCTATAAAGTGCATAAAAACAAAGAACAAGCTAAAAAATCAAAGTTCAAACTAATCTCAAAAAATCTTTTTATCATTATTCTAAATTTGACTCTTTATTTAAATCTATTAGTGTATACAACAGGCTGGAAATATAGAATTTCAACTGGTTATCAGAAATTCTCGTTCCTTTATATTAAACATTCCATATCATATTTTGTCCGTTATAATAAATGTGCTAATAACTAAAGGCACTCCCCATATAATGTTATTTTTAAACATTTCAAAACACTCCAGGCATTTAACTTTTCGAGTTACGTTCTAATCATTAGTGAGAAGATCTATAACTATAATTCTCTCCTTGTGATTAATTCATAGCACTATGCATGTTATTGCATAACTTCCTTCATAATGAGTATTATGACAATGTGCTCCTGATGTGTAACATTTCATTTCTTTACATATTGATAAGTTCTACATTTACTAACGTTTACCACTATACTTATTCTCCTTTCTATGGGCTTGTGAATCCTTAAACAGCTTATAGCTAATTTCAAACAGTTTGCTTCTAGCATGAATTTCCAAAAGGTTTAAACATTAATTAGCATCTACCTCAATGCTCATTCTCCTTTCTATATACTTCTAAATCACTTCTCAACACTTTTTTACTAGATTAAGCACTTACTATCATCTACCACAATACTCATTTTCATGTTCACAAACTTCTAATTCCTTAAACCTTAGCTTATACCTAATTCAAAACTGTGTATTTCTGCTATAAATTTACAGCATGCTTTAAAGAGTTAAACTAGCATTTATCTTGACATTCATTTTCCTTTCTACGGACTTGTAGACCCTTGCCTTATATTTATGGATCGTTATTGAACACTCAAGTAATTCTGGCATTCAACACGTCTTAATTCGTTCATTATCACTTCTTAAACAGCTTACCACTGCTTTCAAGCACTTGAATGATACGATCATTTCATGTCTTTCATTCCACTTTCAACTCATTTTAAATCCAATCTTAAAGCCTTTCACATGTTAATACTATACTCTCTGTTTATTAAAAAACTTCATTTAAGTTCCTATTTCATGCTTGGTCTTCTAAATGTGCTTTCTATGGCTTTACAGTTATTCAAATAATTTGTGAAGAAGCTTTTTTACTTACTTCAGATAGAGACTTCACTGCACATAAAATGTTTTATGCTCTCCCGAAGTCTGACTGGCATCATTTGGCTCCCTACTTGGCTTCCTCTTTATATTGAGGGAGAGAGTCAATTGACAACATGTGTATGCTATCAACTTAACCTAAGCTAAGTGGTTACCTTGGTAATCAATGACTCCGTTCCTCAACATAATTCAGTCCTTAAAACTTCACTGTTCCCAGTTTTCATTTATTATACTAAACTTATTGCTTGCTATTTCATCTTATATTCAAACTCTATCTTATCTGAACTATGCGGGTAAGTGAAATATTTGAATGAATATCTTATTAGTAACATTTAATCTAAATGGAGGCAAAGACAAGAAATCAAATGGCGGGTAAGTCTTTTACTGCAATGCTCATTTTCCTTTTTACTAACTTATAGACCCTCGCCTTTTATTTATGAGTTATTTTGAACACTCAAGTAATTCTGACGTTTTGAGTATTTAGGAAATTGTAGCATGAGACGTCCCATGCTTCATTCATTACCACTGGTTATGTTGCTTCCCAATCTTAAAGCCTTTAACATTTTAATACTATACTATCCATTTATTTAAAGACTGTATTTAATTTCCTATTTCATGCTTGGTTTTCTAAGTGTACTTTCAATAGCTTTAGAGTTATTCAAATCATTTGTGAACAGGCTTTTTTACTTACTGCAAATAAAGGTTTCACTGCACATGAGGTGTTTTACACTCTCGAAATCTGACTGGCATCACTTGGTTCCCCACTTGGCTTCCTCTTTATGTCGAGGGAAGGAGTCATGTGACAACATGTGCATGTCATCAACTTAACCTGAGCTAAGTGGTTACCATCATAACCAATGACTCTGTTTTTCATCATAATTCAGCCCTTAAAGCTTCACTGTTCCTAATTTTGCATTTATTGTATTAAACTTGTTGCTTGCTATTTCATCTTATATTCAAACTCTATCTTATCTGAACTATGTGGATAAGTGAAGTATTTAGATGAAAATCTTATTGGTGACATTTAATCTAGATGGAGGCAAAGACTAGAAATCGAATGGGGGGATTGAAAGGACGAACAAACTAATGCAACCATGAAATAGTGGGAAATCATTACCTTACCTGTTACTTTAAAATTATTCCTAGTCCACTAAACAATGTGTCATGTTTGTTTTGCTGTTTTTTATACCAGCAAACTTGCCAGTTAACATCTTCATTTAAACTCCATTTTTCATGAATCAAACCCATTTCATACATCCGGTACATTTCATGTTTAAAAGTTAATCATTGTAGTTACCATCTCTGTCAGGTAATGAAACCTGTTCCAGTCCCCAAAATTTAATTTGAATGAGGGAATGTCCTCTTAAATTAAAATGTCTGGCTAAGGGAGAATTTTCATCTTTGTTACGTATTTGACTTTTGTGTTCTGAAATCCTTGTCTTTAATTCTCTTATTGTTTTGCCAACATAAAGTTGGTCACAGGGCCATTGATTATATATATATATATATATATATATATATATATACCATGCTGTCGTATATGTAATATGAGACCTGATTTTATATTCTTTTCCAGTGTGTGGATATTTATAACTTGTTTTTCTGGATGTGTTTCCACATGCTGTGCATCTACCACAGGGATACATTCCATTGGTTAATGAGCCTAATAGTAATTGAGATCTTGTTTGAGTTCCTTGCCAGTGTTGTGTGTGTACTAGTTTGTCTCTAATTGTAGGTGCTTTTTTGGAAACCATGAATGGTTTTTGTTGGAATATTACAGAAGTTGTAGGGTTATTCAATAAAATATTCCAATTATTTAGTATACCTTTTTTAAGTTGTGGCATAATTTTATTATACATTGTACTGAATGTTAATGGACTTGTGTCTTTAGTATCTTCTTTCATTGCCTTATTTAAAAGGTCTTGTCTAGGTTTAATTGCAACTTTGCTCTGGGCTTGTTGTAAATTACTTTTAAGATATTGTCTCTCTCTAAATCTTTCCTCTATATTCTTAGCTTCCATTTTATAACTCTCATCAGTATTACAGTTACGCCGTGCCTGCAGAAATTGTGAATATGGAATACTGTTAATAAGTTTTTTTGGATGAAAGTTTTTACTATGTAAAATTGTGTTTCTATTTGTCATTTTCCTATATAATTTAGTTTCTGATTGATTTCCATTTTTATAAATTATGTCAAAAAAAATCTATATGTCTTTTGTCATAAGTGAAGGTGAAGGTCATATTTGGATCTCTAGTATTTATGTACCCTTTAAATAATTCTAATGTTGCAACATTTCCAGTCCAGATAAGTATTATGTCATCAATAAATCTTTTCCAAACAGAATGTACTTTTTAAAATTATGTCCTGGTCCTGTTTCATCAAATATAAATGTACTTTCAAAGTCATGCATGTATGCATTAGCATAACCTGGAGCCATAGTACTTCCCATTGCTGTTCCTTTTACTTACCCATAAAATTCAAACTTACAATAATTCTTGTTAAAAACTATTTCAGCCAGATCTTGTAAAATTTGTGTTTTAGGTCTTGCTCCCAATGGTCTAGAGTCTAGGAGTTTGCCCATAGATTCTATACCTTTAATATGAGGAATGGAGGTGTACAAATCTTTAACATCAGTGGTCACTAATAAACTGTCAGAAGGGAGCTCTATCAAGTTTAGTTCTTGAATTAGTTGTAATATATGTGTTGTATCTTTCAAATCAGCTGGAATTGTTTCAACTAATGGCTGTAAATGATAGTTAATGAATTTGGATATTGGTTCTAAAATTGAACCTATTCCCGAAACTATAGGCCTTTCTGGTGGTTAATCTAAATTTTTATGAATTTTTGGTAATGCATAAAACAAAGGTATCCTTGGATATTTATTCTCCATTTCTTCTACTTCTCAATTCCTTAACCATCCATTTACTTCCATCTAATATAACATTATTTGTATTAATTAATTTTGGACTCCAAAGGATCATGTTCTAATTTAAAATAATTTGTTGATATTTCCAATAAATCAAGGCACATCTGTTTGTCATCCTCCACATCTTGAATAACTATTGCTCCACCTTTATCTGCTGGCTTTATGATTATAGAGTGATCATTTTCTAATGATGCTTATGCTGTTTTTTCTCATTTAGATAAATTTGGAGCTATTTGTAGACGTATCAGTTTTTAAAATCTGTCTAATCTCTTGGTCTACTGTTTCAATATAATTTTCTACTGCATGTGAATGTCCAATTAATGGCATATATTGTGATTTAATGTTTAATGCTTGTTTTAATTTCATCTATTCCTGGTTTGTGTCTATCTTATCATAAAATTGAGAATGTAATCTCAGTTTATGAAAGAATTTTTGCATATCTGCTTCTATTTGAAATGTATCTACTTCTTTTGTTACCAAAAAGGATAATCCCAGAGATAACACCTTCATCTCATGTTGACTTAAAGGTCTCTGACTTAAATTAAAAATTACTGTCTCCCTCCCCGTTGATTTCTTCTGGTTCCTCTGCCTCTGCTTTCTCCACGCTGCTCGTCTATTTCTCTTATGTCTAAATTTGGCTCTTTTTTCCTTAAATCGTATCTGTCCAGTGTTCCCCGTTCCATGTCTAAATTCTGTTTGTCCTTCTGTATATCTGTTTGAGAAGTTGATTGTCCTGTGTTGTCCTTCTCTAAAAAATGTTCTTTTTGTTGTAATTTTTCAGGTCTATTACTTCTTTTTGTATAGCTATCTGAACTATCTGAACTTGTATCTCTATTTGAAAAAAATCTTCTCTGTATTTTTTTGTACGTATATATTCTATTATTTTTGTAATCACCAGTGTCTCTATTAAATTTTCTAATTTTGGTTTCTCTTAATGTTTTTTCATATTCCTTAAGTTTGTTATTAATATCTTCCAACCATTCATTTAAGTCTTCTGTTTTAATCTGCGTCTTTAATGAATTTTAGTATTCTTGAATATCTTCTGTTAATTTACTACGCGTTCTTAAAATTGCCTCAATTAGTGCATACATAAAGTCAACACTATATCTCATTCTTATACCATCCCATTTCTGTGTTAATATCTCATCTGTTATTCCTAAATTAGGTTCTATTGCTACTCATAAACCTCGAGGAATGCTTTTAAATTCCAAATATTTTGCCAAGGTTAGACCATGCAGATCTAATCCTAAATCCTTATTCTTTAAATTCTCAATTCTATTTTTAAGAGTTCTGGCATTATCGATGTCCATCTGTGCCAAATTTATATCTCCCCTCATCTGATTAAACAATGATTCTCATTTTGTATCTATATTTGAGGCCAGACCTTCACATGAACATTAATCAAATTGAGGCAGTCCAGAGAAAGGCAACCAAAATGGTGCAGGGACTGCATCAGAAGACATATGAGGACAGATTAAAGGAGCTCAATATGTATACCCTTGAGCAAAAGAGGGAGAGAGGTGATATGATCAAAACATTCAAACACCTTAAGGGCATTAACAAGGTGAAAGAGTCTAACATGTTTAAATGTAAGAAAAATAGCAGGACAAGAGGACACAGCATAAGACTAGAGGGAGGCCAATTAAAGGGGAATGTGAGGAACTTCTTTTCACAGAAAGGGTGGTGGATACATGGAATGGCCTACCTCAGGAAGTGGTGGCTATGAATACAGTGCAGGGCTTCAAACAGGCATGGGATAGGCATAAGGGAGCAATACAGATGAATATGAATAGATAGGCCACTGACAGAGCAAAGGCCGATGGCACATTTATAAGGCAGAAAAAGAAATGGGCAGACTGGATAAGCCTTGTGGTCCTCATCTGCCATCAACTTCTATGTTTCTATATTTCTATCCAAAATCAAAACTTGCCCAGTGACCTTGAGATCATCAGATATGATCACCAGAAGGTCTTTCTCTTGCCTGGTAACTGTAAGTACTTCTCATCCATCTTGTACTCAGTCCCCAGATTTACCATCGCTAGGTGCATGACTTCATACTCTTTGGTGTTGAATCCCAGCTGCCACTACCTAGACCATTTCTCTAGTTTCACCAGCTCCTTTTGCATCCTCTCTACCACATCCTGGGTATCCACCATGCTTTAGATTTTTGTGTCATCTGCAAAGAAACACACCTTATCCTCCAGTTCCTCAGCAAAGTCACTTATGAAGACACTGAAGAGAAAAGGGCCCAGCAATGATCCATGTGGAACTCCACTGTTCAGTGTCTCTCTGTCTCTCTCTCTCTCTCTCTCTCGCTCTCTTTCTTATAATAACATCTTTATTGAAAAGGTTTAAGGAATATCAACAATACATAGACAAATTGTAAGGCAATCATTAGGAAAAAACAATCAACTGTAAGCTGGAACTAAGAAGAGCTCAATTAGATAAATATAAAACCACAATAGAAAAACACTAACCAACAGGAATAAAAATACCTAGGGCAGGTTAAAAGGCAGGGGTCAAATTCTACATGGTCTGTACATTATAGAATTAAAGAAAAACTAGTTTGAACCACAATGAACAAAGAAAATACAATGACAAAAAGGTCTGAGGTGAGGCAGGGTTCACATATACTAAAAAGGGCCAATAATATGTCAATGCAATAAACCAAGATAAGAAGGTAGAACAACAATTACCACACCTAATCCTAAAAAAGAAACAGTTATAATAAGTCAAGGAACAAAAGCAGGGTCAGATTGAAAGTTGTATAAAACACACCGTTGCCCTGCATCTTGAAAAGTTGATAAATAGTTTAAATAGCGATAACTGCATTTCTCATAATGGTAAATAGAATCCACAACTTTATTTTAGTTGTTTAACCAGGAGTAGCCCAATAAGCTGAAAGCTTTCTTACAGGTGCAACCTGGAAGCACAGGGAAGTTAAGTGACTTGCTCAGGGTCACACAGTATGCAAGTGGAAGCTGTGGGATTCAAACCCAGGTCTCGTTGCTGGATGTCACCAGATTTGCAGCTCAGAGCCTTAAACCAATGCACTATACTGCCTCCCTTTATCCAATTTGAGAGTTGCAGAGGACAGGGCATCAGCCACAACTTAATGATAACTTTCTTAGCACAAACCAAAAGAATCAAAAACAACTTTAACTGTCACACTCATACAGACAAATCAGCAGGAGGGCTGTGCAAAAGAATGAGCGATGGAGATAGAGGGGATGAAATGCTGAACAATGAAATGACCACCTGAAAAACAGCCTCCCAATAGGATCACAAAAGAGGGCAAAGCCAAAAAATATGTGCACCATCTGCCATTGTCACTCTGCATTCCATCAAGCAATCATCTAGCTGAGGGTCTCGAAAGTGAGTGGAGCCCAACGGGGTCCTAAAAAAGCACATCTGGCATTTCAAGGTGAACTCCTTTAAATAAGGAGACAGTGTCAACTTATAAGTAATCAAAGAACATTTCTCCCATTCGAGGAACTCACGTGATATGCACAAATCAAAGGTCCAACTTACAAATACAGGGAGAGTAGAGTCCATCAACAAAGAACATAAAATGCAGTAAATAGTACCAATAAGGTGTGCCCAGAGCTCGCCTCTTTGATGAGCTAAAATTAAAGCCGTTATCACCTACAGCAAATCGGGGAAGGATCTGCCTTGAGGACGCATAGTATGGAAATAGGCCCGGAGTTGTAAATAGTGATAATGATCTGAACGAAGTATGCCGTAAGTGGCTTACAGATCTGAGAAAGACCAGACTCCCCTGGAATCAAGAACCTGGTCAGACCAAACCGAGCCCATCTATACAAGAAAGTATCAGAAACATTAAGAGGGTTACAATGGTCCCAGGCCAAAGCAGTCAAGAACATAAGTTTGTTTGACAGAAATTGCGATCATACTTTATGCTGCATTTTAAGAGTTAAATGTGTATAACCAAAAAAGTTAGAAAATGGAAGATAGCCTGGGGAAGAAGAAAAAGATATATGACTCAAATCGTAAAGATCATTAAGAGTAAACTCTATATCTTTCCAGTGAGCATGGAAAGAATCTGAGACCCACAAGCACATGATTTGCAAATGACATGCAATGACATACCAATGATGGTTAATTAAATTAATCCCATCGCAGAGCATAGAAAGATGCAATAATGTCAGACCAATCCTGGGTTTCTGCCTGCCCCCCCAAATAAAATGAGAAATTATCTGATGTCAATCATGAATATAATAGGGGCTGGGATAATAAGGAAGAGTTTGAAGAAAAAAATAAAATTTGAGGAAGGACATTAAAATGAATAACTTCAATCCGTTAGAAATACAAAATGGTATGCAGACCAAAAATTAAGATAATGGGTAATAGCCATCATGAAAGGTACAAGATTTAGTAAATCAAGGTGTTCAATATTCTTAGGAATATAGACACCAAGGTACTTTAAGGAGTTTCTATTCGAACACAATGGAAGTAGTGTAACAATATGAGAAGGTGAGGAATAATTAATTACTAATGTGGAGCCTTTGTAAATGAGCCTTTGACTCAAAGGTTTGTAATTCCTTCCAATATTTTCAATAAATAAAAACAATTTAAAAAAAGCCAATAATTTGGTTTTACTTTTATTTAAACAAAATCTGGCAAAGGTTTTGAACAGGTCGAAAAGATTGAAAACAGAGGCAAGAGACATAGTGGGTTCAGTGAGTGTCAAAAGAACATCATTGGTAAACAGGGCTATTTTGTCCTGGCCACCAAGGGGAATAACCTGAATTAAAGGAGAAAGCCTAATAAGAGCAGCTAAGGGTTTGATGTAAAAAGCAAACAGCACCAGAGAGAGCAGTCAACCTTACCCTGCTGTCAACCTGATGCCCCTCCCCAAAGAAAATGGTAAAGAAAGTAACCCATTAACCTTAACTATAGTGAGAGGAGAATGATATAGCTGCTGTAACATAATGATAAATTCAGAAGGAAACCCAAAAACCTGTAACATAGTCCATAGGTAGGGCCATGTCACCTGATTGAAGGCCTTCTCAGAATTCAAACTGGCCAGAACCATAAGGATCAAGTGTTGACTAGCATAATCCAAAAGAAGCAAAGTGCAGTGGACATTTTCATGTGCCTGCCTAGTACTCATGAAGCCTGTTTGATCCCAACTGAGCAAGGTGGGGAAAAGGCCCTCTAAACAGACTGCTCAGATAGACATAAACAAGTTATAATCGATATTTAGAATAGAACTTGGGCAATAAGAGACTGGAGAAGATGGATCCTTACCTGGTTTTGGGAGGGCCAATATAACTGTGTAATGCCAGGAAGGCGATGGTGTATGCCCAGTTTAAAAAAATGGAAAAACCACAGAAAAACAGGATTAAGAAGGCCTGCTAAGGATGGAGATTTGTAAAATTCAGATGGAAAACAATCTAAACCCAAACATTTTCCCATTTTAGTCAGTTGAATACTTCAGCAAAGTTCCAAGGTTGAAATGGGGGATAATAAAAACTGTGCCTGCCTGGAAAAAAGTGTCAGAAGATACACCTGAGACAAGAATAATTTAATCTGTTGAGCAGGGGGAGAAGGAGCATCAGGAGTATATAGGGATGAATAATAACAGTGAAAAATAGATGCTATTTCAGCAACCTTAAAAGTAAAGTGCCCTGTTGCAGAATGACACCCTACCGGGTCATAATATCACACACTTAATAGCATACGACATTATGGCTAAACTGGTGCAACGTAGTATGTAAGTGTTAATGGTGCAATACTGCATATATTGCTGTACACGGTAGTGCACCGTTAGCACTTTCCCAGGCAGAGGATAAGACCTCTGCTGGGAGTGGGTTGTGTTGAGCAACTGCCGTGGCTTACAGGACTGAGCCACAGCAACAGGAACCCAGGCACTGCGTCTGGGACTGGGACTGATTCCCAGTCCCAGAAACTTTTATTTATTTTTTGACTTGTGCACTCCCCGAGTTGAACCCCCCCTCAGAGTTGAGAATCTTTAGTGGGGGTTGAGAGCACAGCCCCTGTAATGGGGGTGTGGGGGTGGAGCCCCCCACAGAAAAAAGATGTATGCCTCATGGCAGAAATCGCGCTGTATTGACAGAGCGATTTTGCCAAGTGGCATAATGTCTTGTGACATTATGACCCCATGCCGATGACACAATTGAAGAATAGTAGCAGCGAATCTGTGAGCTCAGAGATGCTGAGCTGAATGACAGGAACTGTGAGATCCACCTTCAAAAGACCATTGGTGCAAGTAGAACAAAACATGTTCGATCCTCTGATCCAGTATTTTTTATAAATTTAGCCTGAGTCTCAAGAATACGAGGTTTAACGACTCTATCCCCCTGCATCCAAGATGTCTGAAGAGAATGGAGGGTACCATGCAACTCCTGCATCTTCTGCTCCTGCTCCCAATTCAGGCAGAAGCATGAGCTAAATTAGTAGGTTCCATGTCATCATGGTGATCGTCAAATAGTAATCGCCATTACAGCAAGTGTACAGCAAGAGCAACACCGGTGAAAACAACTGTTTTATATGGAGGCTGTGCCCTGCACCCACCCTCATCGGTTGCTTTACCCCACCCCCCATACTAAAAGTGTCAACTCCAGTGGTATGCATGTCGGGGAGGGTGAAACTTGTAAAAAAAAATAACTCTGGATGCAAAACACAAAATACTGTGCCCCCCCAGCCCGAGCCCTGCACCCTCCCCACTGTTGCCAGCCACCCTCACCACCACACCACACAACCAGCTCAGCAGTTGGCAGCCTCACACCACACTACATCCCACATACCTTCCCTCCTCTTCTACTCTCCCTCCTGCTCTTCCATTTGCCTTACTCTTCGCCCATTGCCACCCCTTCACTCATGTCCAAGTCCCTCAATTTCAGTCACCATTTTGACAGGTTACCATAATGATACCCTTAAAGACTGACTTAAGGGTATCCAAAAGGATGCTGGGGTGACCTTGCCATCATCATTTTCTTGAAGGAACTGGGGGATCTGATTCATTCATTTATCCAGAAGAGACTAATCCCAAAGGATACCTGAGTGTAGCCGTCAGAGAGTATGGCATGAAGATTTCCCAAGAAAAAGGGAACCTTGAATTGGGAAATGATCTGATAGGTGCAAGGGTCCATGCTCTACATCATGTACCATATGAACATGTTCTAGGGTGGTAAATAAATAATCCAACAGAGCAAAGCTCCCATGTGTAGGTGAATAATAAGCATACTCCTGATGCTTAGAATGGAGAAATCATGAGACATTTATAATACCTAAATGTTGAAGAGTTTTACAAAAGTATTTATGGGCCTCAGAAAAACAAAAAGTTCTAGGATTTGAAGAGTCTCATTTGGAAAATAAAGTAAGATTCAGATGCCCCCCTAAAATAAGTTGACCCTGCAGATGATCTAGCAATAAGGAAAAGAAAGACAAAAAAGGTCTGACACTCCATGCCAGGGGGAAAATAGGTATTAACCAAGATAAGAGGGTGACTGTACAAATGACCTGTACAAATAACATAACAACCAGCCTTACAACTAACAGAGGTTTGGGGGACAAAGAGGAGAATGCAGTGGCATAATAGCAGGACTCCTCTTTTGTGGCAAGATTTAGGGCAGGAAAAAAAACACATGTTCAAAGCCAAATTTCAAACTGTTTTTTATGTTCATCAGGAGACAGGTGGCTTTCTTGTAAAAAAAAATGAAGTTGCCCCATTGTTGCTGGATATATTGAAGGAGGCAGAAACATTTTATGGGGGTTATAGATACCATTTATGTTATAGGACAAAACCTTAGTAAAGGAGGCTATAGTAAAACTGGATAGAGATAAAAACAAGTAAAGAACCAAATAATCCCACAAGTCAAAATGAAAAAAACAAGCAAAAACAAAACAAAAATCCGCATCCAAAAAACAAAAATGTCCCAGCCTTGCTCTCAGACCTGTGAAATAAAACCAGCACCTCCACAAACTACGAAAAGCAAAACCATGACATATCTCCATAGAAGAGAATAATGCAAAAAGATTAATTGCCCTGTAATACAATTACAAAGGGTATTTATGATAAGTATAAAAGTGTTTTCAGACAACAACCCCAATGAAATATGTTCACAAAATGATAAAATAAAGCCATGCCCACCAAATAAATCAAATCAACTAATTCCAGGAGTAAAAAACATATAAAACAAGTACTGAGCAAGCACAAACAAATTAAAACCAAAACAAAATATGAAACCTGCACTGCCCTACAGTTGAAAACTTAGCTGAAACCACTGACCACAAAAGAAAGGGTCAGAAAGAACAATGCCCTGAAGCTGTTCCACAGGGGAATATACAAAAACAAGCCTTAAGAATATTTCATTTGGGGGATGCAACCTAGAAAGTCAACTAGAGACATATTGTCCGCCAACCTTATTCATTCATTCATTCATTCATTCATTCATTCATTCATTCTCGGATTACAATACCTTTGAGCACATAACAGCTCTTTTACAAAGGTTCCATGTAAATGGGAAGGGTGACAGACATACAGCAGGTTGTATTACATAAAATTTTGATAATAAAGTATTTAAAATGACAATATGACATTAACATTGCAACTAAAATTAAAACTATGAATCAGTAGGAAATCAAAAATAACCTAATAAAAGAAGGCAGCCCAAGGTGCTCTGTCAAATAGGTGTTGGTAGATTTGGGTGAACAAAAGTTCAGGTAAGTGAAGATAAACAGTCGAAAAAAAGTGGAGGATGAGAGGGGTGAGGTGAAAGAAAGATAAGGGAAGGGTTAGGGTGAAAGTGGTCATTCACAGAGAAAGGGGAAGAAGTTGGTACACAAGGATGTGTCAATACTGCTGAGGTAGTGCCATGTCAATTGAAACAGTCACAGGAACTGGTAGCTGTAAGATGCTGATGAAGAGTGCCTTTAAATGGTCCTAATTTTGGTAAGGAAGAGACATTTGTCCAACCAACAATTCAAACTAATAACAAACATAACAAAAACAAAAGTGAACTTCCAAGGTAGGGAGCCAGACCCAAAACAAGGTTTCTAGGTAATGTTAAACAAAATGCCAAAGCCACAGGGGGGAAAGTTTGGCATAGTCAGAGGTCCCCAGGTTTACTATGAACCAAAAATGAAGTACACAATGCACCTTGGGCTAAAAAGGGGAGAAAACAGACCGCTGAGGACCCGGGTTAAGAAAATAAGTTGTTTAATGAAGTACAGTAAATAGAGAAAGGTCTGAAACCACAAATCAAGATGGATCATGGAGCAGGAAAAATTTAAAAATAACAATGTACCTCCAGTTCCGTGAAAAAAGTAAGTCAATCAGGGAAGACGAGCTGATAAAAAGAATAAAAAAAAAAACAACTTTTCAATACATGAACACCCACAATACAAGAGAACATACAAAAACAAATTAAAAAAGTGTCCCCCAAAACAAGGGGCCCAAGAATGAAAAAGCAAGTTGTCCAAGTATCATATACAGTAGATCTACAAGCCACCAACCCCCATAACCATTAACACAGTGAGTGGGTAATGACAAAAAGCGTCAATGTAAAACAAACAAAAAAATCAGAACCCCTGTTCTAGTTCCCCTAGTCCCCTGCTCTAACTATTTTGTTCCCCCCAAAATCCTGGGGCTGCACAAGTTGAGGACTCCATTGGGGAAAGCCAGTACTATAAGCTAAAAGAAAAAGAAGGGACAAGAGAAGAAGGGAGGAAAAAAGAGGATGACTGTATGGGGGGGAGAGTTAGAAACAACACGACTCCCCAGGCTCTTCTTTAGGAAAAAAAAAGGGAGCAAGCAGGGGTGTGACAGACTACAGACCTTTACAACAGTACACATTTGGTGAAAATCAATATTAATCCAATCTAGAAGACATTTATACAATCAATCCCTCAAAGTACAAAAGTATGAACATGAAAACATAAATAATAATTCCAGCTGGATAAGAAATAAAAATTAAAACATTAAAATAATTAACATCAGCAAAATAGAGACACAAGGAAGACAAAAGCAACCAGATGAAGAACAATGAGGAAAATAGTAACAGCAAAGGATAAGGAAGCCAGGGCACAGAGAACAAATAACAACAGGGCATATAGGAAAGAAAAGTACATGAGCTCCGAGAAACGAAAAACCCATAAACAAAATCAAGACAACTATGATTATAGGACCAAGTTTTAAATACAATAGAGTAAAGGTATCTGATGAACTGACATGATATGTGACAGACTAATAGAGAACAAAACTGTATGAAAAAGTCCATCAAAGCGTCACTAAAAGCAGAGCGAGGCAAAAGTCAGAAGGTGACCCAATTAATAATACACTAGAATCTAAGTGGCAGCCACCATGCTCACCCTATCTGCAGCAACAACAAGAATCAAGACCTGTGACATGTAGGACCCCAAATGCAGACAACTTGTTTGTAAAAGTCCAAAAGAGACAAAAGAAAATAAAAAAAAAGAAGAAAGAAAAAAAAAAGACCCACCCAGTAACCATCCCCCCAGACAGAGACACAAAGAGGTAACAATCCAGGTAACTCCTGACAACTCAAAAGAATAAAACATTTCCCCAGAAAAGGTTATGCCTACAGACAAAAAAAAAAACAATAAAGACAGACAGAGGTACTAAAATTGAAGGAGTAAAAAAAATGACTGAGTAGATAGGTCAAGAATACTCCTCTCGATGAAATGAATGCAATAAAGTTCTAATTTCATTCAGGGCTTGTTCTGTGCATCATTTTTTGACATCAGAAGAGATCTTAGTAAGGCCCAAGTTTCCCATTGCAGAGCATGCTTGTCCTGAGTATCTTGTTGCTCCATGGGCTCCTCCCTGGGTACTAAATGTTGGTCCCGAAGCTCCTGTAGGGCAGTCTGGATCATCGAAACGCTAGACCCACATCAGGAAAAAAGTATCCGCAAATGAACTGGATTAAGGGGTGGAAAATTTCTGACTATTTGTTCATAGGATCTGAAAAAGGGAATAAAAGCTTTTCACTTTGCTTGAAGGGCCAGAGAATAATCATTAGCAAAGGCGAGGCGCTGACCCTTTTAAACGATGCCCCTTTCCTCCAGGATCTCTGTAGGATGGCTTGTTTCACAGTGTAATTATAAAACCGCATGACCACAGAGCAAGGATGGGAGTAAACACTAGTGGGCTTGGCGGTAAGAGCCCTATGAGCCCATTCTAGTGGAAGAAGGCAGAGGTCGTCATTTTCTAACACCGATGGTAAAAAGCACTGAAGGAAGACAGTCATGTCACTGTTGCCTTCTGCTCCCTCTGGTAATCCATAGAGAGGGATATTATTTCACCTAGAGCCATTCTCCAAGTCATCTCACCTCTCAGTAAGCTGCTGGGCATCCTGTAAAAGATGGGTGAAATCTCTATCCAGCCTGTCCACCCTGTGATCCAAAATGGTAGCATGTTGTTCTAAATCCCCAACTGTTTTTTTCTAATCATAGGACTGGTGCCTTAAGCTCATTCTGCATGGTATGAATTTCAGTCCAAAAGTCCTGGAGCTGCTCTAGGTTTGCTGCATTTGAAGGCTGTGCCATGTCCACCATATTACTGGTCACTGTTTCTGCTGGAGGGGCCACTGACAGTGGCACAGATTCCTGAGAGGGAGAAAGAGCCAGAGGGAGACTACTTTTTGATGGTTTCTCGCTCCTTCCCATAAAGAACTCTATCCTCCCAAACTAAGATCTAATCAGAAAAAGAACTGTGAACAGTCTGAAGGGAGGGTTTTTAAGGGGTCCAGGATGCAGTTCTCCATTCAGCCATCCATTTTGGTGGATGACGTTGCCAGAAGTCCACCACTGGTCAGTCTCTCATCCTCTGAGTGACTGCTGTTTACTATCACGCTCTGCCTTGTACCTTCCAACCGGTTGACTACCCAGCTCAC
The DNA here is from genome assembly GCA_016271365.2 of Neoceratodus forsteri. Lineage (NCBI taxonomy): Eukaryota > Metazoa > Chordata > Ceratodontiformes > Ceratodontidae > Neoceratodus > Neoceratodus forsteri. The sequence continues at coordinate 1,723,496,932 of CM057456.1, forward strand.
CAACTTCTGCTCCACTCCTAGGCTGCTAAGTTTCCTAATTAGCTTCCTGTGTGGTACACTGTCAAAAGCTTTATTCACAGAAATCTGACTGCAGAAAAGGATCTCATTTGCCCATCGTGTCTGCCCTTCCCCCCTCCCCTAATCATCTCCACTCTTGCAGGCCTTCCCCTTCCCCTCATTTCCCAATCCCATATGCCCGTCTGATGCCATCTTAAATGCCTCCACCGTTTCCTCTTCCACTAACTCTTCTGGTAGTTTATTCCAGGCCTCCACCACTCTCTTCATGAAAAACTGTCCCCTCACATTGCCTCTATATCTTCCACCTTTCAAACTTAGGCTATGCCCTCCAGTTTTAGCCCCGTCCTTCCTTCTGAACAAGATCCCCTCCTTCACCTTATTGATCCCCTTCACATATTTAAACATTTTAATCATGTCCCCCCTTTCCCTCCTAGTCTCCAGTGGGTAGAGATCCAATTCCCTACACCCCTGCATACCATACACATCTTGGTTGCTCTTCTCTGAACCCTTTCCATCCCATCAATGTCCTTGTGTAGATGCAGTCTCCAGAACTGGACCCCATACTCCAGGTGTGGTCTCACCATCGCCTTGTAACGAGGCATCAGCACCTCCCTCCTTCTGCTAGTTATGCCCCTCCCAATGCATGCCACCATTCCCACTGCCTTGCTACACTGGCTACCCACCTTAAGATTGCTTGATACTATAGTCCCCAGATCCCTCTCCTGCTCTGCTTTTTTTATTTTCTTCCCTCCTAAAGTGTAAGCAGCTTGTGGGTTTTTGCACCCCAGATGTATCACATCACACCTTTTGGCACTGAATTTCAGTTGCCAAATTTATGGTCACCCCTTCAGAATTGTCAGATCCTACCTCATGCCCCCGGGATGTCCATCCTATTACAAATTTTCATATCCTCTCCAAATAGGTACACTCTTCCCCTTAGATTTTCTGCTGTATCACTGATGCATATATTGAAAAGGAGGGGTCCCAGTACCGACCCCTGGGGTACCCCACTCATTACCCCCTCAACATGGAATGCCCTCCAATTTACCACCACACTCTGACTTCTGCCCTTCAACCAGTTTTCCACCAATCTAGTAACTTTCTGTCCCACCCGTAAGCCTTCTGGCTTATTTACTAGCCTTCTGTGAAGGACGATGTCTAAGGCCTTACTGAAGTCCAGACAGGCCACTTGCACTGCTCCCACAGTCAACCACCTGAATCACCCAATTGAAGAACTCTATCAGGTTTGTCTGGCAGGACCTCCCATATGTGAATCCATGCTGCCTTTTGTCCTGCAGTCTGCTGTCCACCAGGTAGTCCACCACCTTTTCCATCACCAAGGTGAGGCTGACGGGGTGATAATTTTCTGCCACCTTCTTACTGCTCCCCTTGTGCAGTAGCACCACATCTGCCCTCATCCAGTCCCTTGGCACACACCCTGTATCAATAGACAAGTTAAACAGTCTCATCAGTGGGGCTGCCAGCTCCTCCCTCAGCACCTGGAGCACTCTCGGGTGCAAGCCGTCTGGCCCCATTGCCTTGTCCACCTTTAACTTGTCCAGTTCCACCCTTACCCTGTCTATGATGAACATACTAGGATCCATCTTTTTGCCTTCCCTGCCACCCCCAGCTCTGGTACTGAAGTCCAGCTAGGTCACATACACGGCTTTCCCTGGTCTACTTCACTCGGTACCCACTCAAAGAAATCTATGAGATTTGTTTGACACAACCTCCTCCTGAGAAGCCATACTGCTGGTGGTCCTGCCGCCCATGTGTCTCCAAGTACTCCATTAGTCTCTCCTTTAGTAGGGACTCCATTAACTTGCCCACCACTGATATGAGACTCACCAGTCTGTAATTGTTGGCATCCTCCCTGCTGCCACTCTAATGCATAGTAGCCACATCAGTCTTCCTTCAATCCCCTGGAATCACCCCTGTCTCCAATAAGGCACTAAATAGTGTTGTCATGGGGGTGGCCAGCACCGTGCTCAGTTCCTTAAGTACCTTTGGTGGATCTTGTCTGGTCCCATACCTTTGTTTTCCTTTAAGGCTTCCTAACCCAACTTGACTCCCTCTTCTGTAAATAGACTTGTATCCATCCCCTTCCCCTGGTGCCTTTTAATGCATGTGAGCCCATCCCCCTTTCCACTGTGAAGACCTCACAGAAGTATTCATTTTAAAAGATTAGTTTTTTCTCAGTCCTCCTCTGCACAGTTTCTTCTCCTGGTCTCCAGATTTTCACTATACCAGCTTTTCTCTTCCTATTTTCACTCACATACCTGTTGTCACCACGCTTGACCTCCTGGGCTATCCTTTCCTCAGTTTGAGTCTTTTCAGTCCTTACTCTCCTTCCTGCCCTTCTCTCTCTCTCTCTCTCTCTCTCTGTATGTGTGTGTGTGTATATATATATATATATATATATATATATATATTACAGAGTGTGTGCAGCAACCTTATATTTATTTATTTATTTGAATTTTGATGATGACGGGTGGGCCCACTGAGACAAAGTTGTCCCTTTTTCAGGGGTGACCCGGGGAACATAACATTCCATAAGTAATTCATAGCATTATAGAGGTATTGACAGGTAAAATTCCAGTGTACAGAAATAGTTTAAAATATATAAATATCAATACAGGTAAGCACAGTAAGTTACAAAACAATGAAATAATTCATACATATTTACAAAATATAGTTAGGGTTGAGTAGGCTGTTTAATGTTAAACCCCAAATGTTCCACCTTAATAACTTCTTTGATGAAATACACTAAAATTTGGCAAGCACAGTCAGCCTGTCAGAGTCTCAAGACATGGAAAGTTTTGTAACAGTATCTTAATGGCTTTTGAGATACGGAATGCCAAAAAACTGAAAAAAAAAACATGTTTGGTTTCCTTATACTTAACATTGGGTATTTTGTGCTCTCCCCTACAGCCTAGAGCACTTGGAATTTTTTTCATGAAAGTTTCAGAGTTGAAGGGGCACATGCCAATGATTTGCCTATGGAAGGTTTGTTGAAAAACTATTATACTGTTTTAAAGTACAAGTTTTGAGCTAACATTGTCTGCATTGACAAAGTCACTAAGACCATCAATATATGCATTGGACTGCTGCACAGGCACAAGCATAGTCTAACCTTTTAGGCTCTCAAGCTAGCTGTGCAAAGTTCCCTGGTGACCCTCATTGACTATGGGCTGGTAATATATGGCTCAGCTACAGGCATTGCCCTTCATTGCATAAAAGTAGCACTAAACAAAGCCTGTTGGCTTGTTACGGGAGCCAATCACCTGATGCACACGTGTGACCTGTATGGCCAGACAAACTGGTTATAGTTCTCAGGCAGACTTCAATACCAGTCCTGTCTACTGGTGAAAAAAGTGAGTCTTGGCCTGGCACCACAGGTGCCCTGAATCTTCTCTCCCCGATGATAACTGTCGCTGCACTTGTAGCTTGGATAATTGAATCTCTAAAATTCCCCACTGTCGCACCTCCTTGGGACAAAGGTCCTTCACCTACCATGCCCCAGGGTGGCTGAACTCTTCACACATGGATATTTTATTGCTAACATCAATCGGTCCCTTTAAAAGAAAGCTGAGGCAACAGTTAATTGCGAATGCCAGCTGTGATTGTTTCCAATAACTTACTTGCTACATTTCTTGAGACTGTCCCTCTGGCCCTGGATTCTGTCCAATCATCAGCCCAATCCTCCATTGTCTACATCGCACCTATTCCAATCTCCTGCAGGCTTCTTTATTACCTGGTATTTTAAGAACTTTGCTCAAATTTCCCACTTAGCATGTGTCCTTGCCTGCCATCCCCCTTCCCCTAACATTTTCCCTCCCATTCCTCCAACCTTATTATATCTGTGCATTCCCCCTTTTCCCTTGCTGGCTCAGCAACCTGCACTCTTCCTTCTGCCTCACCTCTGTTCCCGCTCTGCTCTTTCCCTCAGAAGTAGCCCTCTGGGCTATTCCTTTCATCTCCCTCCTCTTCTATTTCTTGCCTGTCTTTTTTTCTGATCCTCTTCCTTTGTAATAATGCCTATGTTATCGTAACTGACTCCAGCTATTTGTACATAGCCTTTGTAATAATGCATAAGTTATCGTAATTGACTCCGGCTATGTGTTCATAGCCTACAATTGTTATTTTTTCTAATAATAACCATTCCTGTACAATAATGTTGCTGTTTGCCTCTTCCTAATCTGTACAACTCTTCTTATTGCTTCCCTGATGTGGAACCTATGTAATGAGCTTGTCCTCAAAGGTTTAATCCAAGATTTCAAATAAATAGAAACAAATAAAAAACGTTCCAGTGCGAATGATAAAAAAAAAAAAAAAAACTATCACAAAGGTAAAATAAACTATTGCAAAAGGTAAAAAATACTTATTGTGAGTGGTTATTTGCATCATTTACTTGTCACGGGGGAAAAACATTTGAGATGGCTGCCATCTCTTTTTACTGTTTAAACTTACAAACATTAAAAGTACATAAAAATTGTCTTTAAAAAAACACACCTGAACCTAGATAAATGGGACCTGTTTAGCTAGATTCTGGTGTTGTTTAAGTTATAAAATACATTTTCTGGGCATCCAAAATCCAGGGTGTCCAGCTTAGTGAAGGTAGTGCCCCCCATCACCATTCCCTTATGTATGTTGTTTTCCATGATGTCTAGTGGTACTCCCCACTCTATGATTGCTATCCCCTTATGTGTGATATTTTTCCCCTGGTGACTAATGGAAACCCCACCTTCCAATTGCCATTCTTTTATGTATGTTATTTTTCCCTGGTGTCAAGTGCACCCCACCAGCACTTGATTGTCATCCCCATATGTATGATTTTTTTCCCCTGGTGTCTAGTGGTACCTCCACTCTCCAATTGCCATCCCTGCATTCAAATAACCTGTAATAAAGAAAACCATCCCTTGATGTTTTTTTACTCCTGTAAAAAAGAAAATGGACCATTGCCGATCTGACCCCCCAACCTGATCTTCCACTGAGCACCCACCACCTAGAACCCCCCCCCACATCCCCCAAACTGTCACTCACCTGAACAGATCCCAGGTCAAAGATCCACTCTCCAATTGAAGAGACATCTTGATCCTGGAATTGTCTGACTGCGATATGAAAAACTAAGGTATCAATGTATTTCAATGTTTTTTTTTAACTTTAATGCATAACATTGTCATTTTTGAATATTCTGATCCCAAATATTTAAACTGATCTTTTTGGGATCCCACCTCATGAACGATGGTGATGAATTATGTAAATCTAGCTTGAAGGGTGACTTTGTGGTCACTTAGTGAAATCACCTTTCAGGCAGGATTTTAAAATTTTTCGCCACCCTTGTTCATAAGGTCAGGTCATATGAAGGCTATACTGAAAATGTGGGGTCAAAACAGGTATAAATAGCAAAGATATGTGCCTGCCTTGAAATCTTTCTATGCTCAGTTTTAACTTTGGTAATTTTACATATCTTGACCCCAGATTTTGAACATAGCCATTTCTTTGTTCATTTTTCAAATCATAGCCAGATTGTATTTTTGCACTTGTGGCATGGAATGACCTTTCGGTGGTCCTGAAGCATGTTTTAGTGGGACTTTGAAAGTTTTCACCTATCAGGTTCATAAGGTGGGTTAATAGGAAGGCTACGCTGAAAATTTGGTGTATGAATACAGTAAAAGGACCAGGTTATGAGTAAATGTTGGAGTATTTCAACATTCACTCCTAACTTCACTATTTTTAAGTATTTTGACTACAAACTTTCAACATAGTCATTTTTTCACATGACCTCATAAACATGATACATGTCATTTTTAAAATCCTAGACAAGACATGTTTTCAGACTTCTGGTGGGAAATCACATTTCATCCAATATACTATAAATAGTGCATGTCATATTTATAAGGTGAATCATAAAATAAGTATCTTGAAATTTTTTTGGAAAAAAAATTATAATTGTTAACAGACTTTGTGTGCAGTACCAGTCTTGAGCACAGTGGATATGCTTTGTGATCCTATGCTAGTAAGCTGAGTTCAGTGATGAGATCAGTGAGATGAGTGACCCAGCTGGATAGGGTGACAGTGGGGGGAATAACCTGACACCCCTCCAGTTAGAGAATGAAAGTGCAGGGTTGTCCACACAGCTCTGGTTACCATATAGTGAAAACAACTGCCTTTTTGGCATAGGGCCCTGTAGCTCTCCCTCCTGGGTGGCAAAGGGCCATGGACGTTGGCTGACAGATATACTCTTTGCCCTGAGCATCTGTAGCTGTGGCCACATACAAGTGCATGGACCACAGGGCTCTGCACTTCCACAGCCCACCAGACAGCCCCATGAATTCTTCACATCTGCTGCTGCACCAAACTGCAGGGTCTGCAGTTTGCAGCCCTGCACTTCTGTAGGTGGATGGAGTCTTGTCTTTGCGCAGGGCATCTGCATCTGTTCACAGGACATGGATGTTTGGGACCTGCGTGAATGAGGATACAATTCCACTATCTCAAAAAGAAAGGAAATTCTTTGAAAAAAAATTAATTAATGCACCAGTTAGAGTAACTTAATGCCACAAAAGTAGGGAAATGTGGCATTAGGGTTTTCAATTCAAACTCCCCACTCCACACACCCACACCACAAACAGCAAAAGGAAAAAATATTAGGGTTTTGGGTCTCCTGAGTCTTGGACAAATCACTGGTGGGGTCTTCCTTGGTGTGGTCAGCCCTAATGCCCATCCCATTCCCCAAGCAAACAACATCACACATGATCTCCTTTCTTCATGCAAAAGATACAACGAATTGCGTTGGCAACATGTGGAGAGACATAATTCTCTACCTTTGAAGAGTGTACCACTATGAGGCACTGACTTGTAGCTGTTCCATGTTCTTTGGACTACAGGCTATGGGCTTGGGGGCAAGGGGGACCATTAGGATTGACAACCCAAGGAAGACCCCATGATTGACTTTCCTAAACTTGGGACACCCCAAATCCTATTTTTCTTTCTTTTGCTGTTTGGCAGGTGGGGGTGGGGAATTAGGGTTGGAAATGCTAACACCACATTTCCCTACTTTTGTGTCATTCAGTTACCCTAACTGGTGCATTAACAAAGTTTTTTTTACAAAGAATATACATATATATATATATATATATATATATTGCAAACATCTTTGTTAATATATCAGTTAGGGTTCTTACTAAAGTGACAAAAGCAGGGACATGTGGTGTTAGGGTTTCTAACCCTAACACCCCAGCCACAACCTGCAGACACTGATAGGAATCAGGGGGGTGCCTTGGGGTCATCGGCGCTAATGCTCACCCCATTCCATAAGTAAATAACTGAAATGGGCACAGTATAGGAGAATGCTGTAAACAACTGGTTGTGGAACCCACAAGGCAGACAGCAATACTGGATCTGGTGCTCACAAAAGGGGACAGTGTGACAGGGATCACAGTAGGGGAGCACCTGGGGAACTCATGAGCACCGGTCAGTGTGCTTTGACATAACTGAAGGGGCAGAACCCAACCATAGAAAAACACGAGTCCTTGACTTTAGAAGGGCAGAGTTTGGAGAAAATGGGGAAATGCTAGGAAGAGGAACTGGCTGGAATAGGGAAGAAAGTCAGGTTGGAGGAAATGTGGGCAGTATTCAAATCATGGATAACAAGGGCAACACAATTATGTGTGAAATGGGTTAGCAAGGGGAAAAGGAAGAGGAGACCATTATGGTATTCCAAGGAAGTAGCTGAGAAAGTGAAAGCCCAAAAAACACATTCAAACAGTACAAAAAGACTCAGGCAGAAGGGGACAAGGAGAAACAAAGGGAGGCAGGGAGGACAGTAAGGGAAGCCAAAGTGCAAATGGAGGAATACAATGTGAAATCAGTGCTTAGATGGGACATAACTTTTTACAGGTAGATCAGTGAAAAAAGGAAGACAAAGGAAGGGATAGTGAGGCTGAAAGGGGAGGACGGGAGTAGAGTGGAGGATGACAACCAAAAAGCAGACATACTGAGCAGATATTTCTGCTCAGTCCTTAAAGAGGAAGGAGCAGGTAATGGACCAGAAGGGAGTAGAAAGTGTAGGAAAGGCACAGAAATGTATGCAAGTCCTTTTCCACTGGATAGGGTCCTAAAGGAACTGGAAGGAATAAGAGTTGATAAAGCTGTGGGGCCAGATGGTATATACCCCAGGGTGCTGAGGGAGCTAAGAGTAGTGGTGGCTGAACCTCTGGAAACCCTGTTCAGCCAGTCACTAGAAATAGGAGAGATACCAAAGACTGGAGGACAGCTGACATAGTCCCCCTTAACAAAAGCAGGAACAGAGAGGAAGTGGGAAACTACAGACTGGTCAGCCTGACCTTAGTAGTGGGGGAGCCATGGAAACACTATTGAAGGAAAGAATAGTGGAAAACCTGGTTGCCAGTGGTCTGCAGGACCCAAGGTAACATGATTTTACTGGAGGAAGGTTGTACTAGACTAACCTCATTTAATTCTTTAACTGGATGACTAGGTAGGTGAATCGGGGGGGCAGTGAATCTGGCCTACCTGAAATTTAGCAAGGCCTTTGGCACTGTGCCATATAGAAGGCTGTTAAACAAGCTGGGAATCATTGGAGCGGTTAGGACAGTGGTGCGATGGGTGGGAAACTGGCAGGATAGCAGGACACAGAGAGTGGTGGTAAATGGCTGTCACTCTGCAAAGGGAAAGGTGACCAGTGGCGTGCCACAGGGATCAGTGCTGGGTCCAGTCCTCTTCAACATCTTTATCAGTGACACTACAAGATGACCTAGAATGGAGAATTTGCCTGTTTGCAGATGACACAAAGCTCTGCAACAAGGTGGACATGCCAGAGGGTATGGATAGAATGAGGAGGGATCTGCAGAAGCTGGAGAACTGGTCATGGGAGTGGCAGTAGAGATTTAACACAAAGAAATGCAAAATAATGCACATGGGGCACAAAACCCCAGGAACATTATATCAGCTAGGGAGGGGGGAGGATAAAGAATGCTTCAAGCAGGAAAGGGACCTAGGGGTTATCATCTCTGATTACCTCAAGGTAGGGAGTCAGAGCGACAAGGTGGCAGGAAAATCAAACAGAATGCTGGGACACATAGCAGGGGTATCACCAGCAGGAAAAGGGAGGTCATACAGTAATTCCGCTATACAAGACATTAGTGAGGCCACACCTAGAGTACAGTGTGCAGTTTTGGAGACCTTACCTATGTAAAGACATAGACAGGGTGGAAACAGTTCAGAGGAGGGCAACCAAGATGGAGCAAGGATGACATCACAAAACCCACAAGGACAGGCTAAAAGACCTACATATGTACTCCTGTAAGGGGGGATATGACTGAGACATATAAGTACCTCACAGGGAGGAACAAGGTGCAAGAAAACACAATTTCTAATAGAAAAAGATGCTCCACGATTAAGAGACATGGGATGAAACTAGAGAGAGGGAGGTTCAGAGGGAATGTGAGGAAGTACTTCTTCACAGAGAGTTAGGTGGACAAATGGAAAGCCCTGCCAGAGGAGGCAGTGGAGGCAGAAAGGACTACAGGATTTAAAAATGCATGGTACAGGCATATGGGGGTCTTGGTAGTCAAGGAAAGGGGACAACCTAGTTTCAGGAAAGCTTGAAGAAGCCCAGTTATGTGTGCAAATGGGCAGACTAGGTGGGTCATAGGCCTGTATCTGCCATCAACATCTATGTATCTATGTAGTTATGCATTAAGCCCGATGACCCCAAGGCACCCCGACACCTGTATGTGTCTGCAGGGTGGAGGTGGGATGTTGAGGTTGGAAACCCTAACACCACATTTTCCTGTTTTTGTCACGTTAGTAAGAACTCTAACTGAAGCATTAATGAAGCTTTTGGCAATGAATTTCCTTACTTTTTCAGATAGTGTAATTATATCCCTATTTGACTGTGGCCCTGCACTCCCATCCCTCTATAGATGTGTACATGTATGTAGGTGTAGAAACACAGGGCCCTCTGGGTCCTGTGCTTCTGTTTCTAGGACAACAGTGACCAAAGTGTCAGCATAGCTATCTTATTACCCCACCTCATGTATAGAGAAATTGTCAAATCCATGCTAAAATGTAAGTCTACACAACTGCAATGCCATTCCATGCCACAGGTGTGAAAACACATGGGCAGGATTTGAGAAATGACAGCTGTGACATACGTGAGGTGGGGTAAAAAAAAATTAACATTTCCAAAGTTATGAGTGGACATAGCAAAATTACAACTAATTGTCACAAGTTTGCCATTTTGTCATATTTTGACCACAAATTTTTAACATACTCTTCTTATGACCCCACCTCATAAACCCCATAAGTGAAAATTTAAATATCCATGCTGAAATACCATTCCACATCACAGGTTCGAAAACACATTTCAGGCAGGATATGAAAAATGGCAGCTGTAACCCAGTACAGAGAAATTGTAAAATCCATGCTAAAATGTAATTCTGCACAACTGCAATGCCATTCCATGCCACAGTTGTGAAAACACATTTTGGGCAGAATTTGAAAAATAACAGTTGTGACATACATGAGGTGGGGTGATAAGAAGGTTGTGTTGAAAATCTGGGGTCAAAATATTTAACATTTTTGAAGTTACGAATGGGCATAGCAAAATTGCAACAAATTGTCATAAGTTTGGCATTTTTTCATATATTGACCCCAAATTTTCAACATACTCTACTTATGATCCCACCTCATAAACCATCAGCAGAAAATGTAAAAGTCTGTGTCAAAACATCATTCCATGCCACAGAGTAGAAAACACGTTTTGGGTAGGATGTGAAAAATGACAGCTGCACTGTTCATGACGTGGTGTAAAAATGGCTGTGTTGAAAATGTATTGGTAAAATATTGAAAAGTATCAAAGCTATGCATGAGCATAGAAACATTTCAATGAATGCATGTAATCCAGGTATTTTTAGGAATTTTTTCACCAGATTTTCAACAGGGCCTTTTTGAGACCCCACCTCATGAACAACAAAGGTGAAAATTCATTATCTGGGCCCTAAAATCATCTCTGGGCCCAAGTAACGAAACAACAGTGGCAGTGTTCATGAGGTGGGGTCCCAAAAATGCCATGTTGAAAATTTGGTGCAAAAAGTCCAAAAATGTCAGAGTTATCAACATGAGTTCAAAATGTCATTGAAGTACATTATAGGGTACTTACCTTGATTCCTCAGTTCACTGTTCAGCTTTGAAGAGTGGAGATGAGTTCCGGTCCACAGAAGATGACAACTGACGACCTCTGGTGGTAGTTATAGGGCAAGGGGGTGAATGGGGTGGTGGGTGCTCAGTGAGACGGTTGGAATGGGGGATGGGGATGGCAGGGATGATGAGGGGCCATTTTCTTTTTTCCAGTTTAAAAAAAAAAAGATGCCAGGAGATGGTTTTCTTCTTTGCTTACTTTACTCCTTCGCTTCTTTACAGAGAAATAATAAATAAATATTTTGGGACACTGGGAGGGCCCTTCCAGTGTCCCACACTGCTGGGGGGTGAAATGGAGAGTGAGGGGTGCCACTAGACACCAGGAAAAGATAAGGGGTGCATTGGGGATCAGGACTGAGGACCACTAGATCACCATGTTATAAAAAGATAAACAGGGGTCAAGAATCTGAATTTGAAGGGGCATTTTATATTTATGCTTTTTCCATGCCTCGGCCCCCTTCCCCTTGGATGTTTCAAATAGGAAAATAATACTGGATTTAATTAAACACCACAGGTGTTTACCTAATCAGGGACCAAGGAATTGGATTCTGGCATCAGTTTTCCCCAGAAATGCACACAGATATATTAGTTTTGTCCCCATAAGTTTTTGGCTGCAAACTGTGGCAGCTCTTTCACGAGACATCCTTCCTAGTTTCATGAAACAATGGGATTGTGCTTCAATTTGCAGAACAAACTCCCATTGTTTCACAAAACAACTGCCACAATTTGTGGCAGAAATACATCTGTAGACAAAATAAACATATTTCTGGGCCTTACTGAGGCAAACTGACCCCAAAATCTGATTCCACAGGCCCGGATTAGGTAAACACAACTGTTGGTGTTTACCAACTGCCAGTATTTTTTAGATATTTAACTATTTCTGCCTCACTAATTGAAAACAAGGTGGTGGAAGCTGGAAAAAACATTTCCCATTTGCGAAAGAGACAGGCACTTTTGAGAAAGAGAAACACACTCTGACACAGGATATCGAATTTTTTCCATAGGAAATAATGGGAAAATTGAAACTTTGATAACTTTTGAACAGATTGCTATTTTTTTCACCAAACCTTCAAAAGGCACATCTGCAACCCAAATATGACATACCCTACAAATTTCAGACCAAACACCCAAGCTATTTCTGAGAAACGGTGTGACAAAGGATTCACATAAAACATTTTAATTTTCACATTTATTGACAATCTGTATCTCCACACCCTCATGTCTGCTCAGAACAAAACTTGCCACAGCAAGAGATCGTTGGTCCCCAATGACACATACAAAATTTCATGTGAATCGGTTGAACAGTTGCAAAGTTATTAAACTGCACAATTTGGAATTTAACATAGAAGTGACTGTTGAACCCTAACTATGGTGGTGCTACCGCGCCACTATTATCCCTGTCTGCCTCTATTTGGGTCTCCTATACTTCCAAAATGCTGTTTTTTTCTGACTTACTGTCATAGCCACCTCTTTGCAGAGTCACAGTGGCCTCTTTCTCCTTCTTCCCTTGTGTATTACCTTTAAACAGCTTATCGTTATCTCAGTTATTCCCTCCTTCATTCTACTTCATTGTATCTCCATCCCCTCCAATTTGGCTATCTCCCCCTTTAAGGTATTTCCTAGGGAAGGCTCCATTTCTTTAAAATCTGCCCTTCTGAAGTCCAGCACCCTCATTCTGGTGTTTTCTTCTGCTGCCCAACCTGTATGCCAAACAACACTGTATAATGATCACTAGCACCAAGAGGGCTACCAACAGTGACAGCAGTTTGCAGTTGAGGAACATTGTATTTGTCATGCATCCTTTATTTCTTCTTAAACTTTTTTTTTCTCCCCAGAAATTTTCCACTATTCCTATGTTTCCTTTTTTTACATGTAGAGCTTATTTTTGTTAGTTTCTTAAAGCTTTAAGAATGTGAATAACATAGCTACTATAAAGAAACTTGTTCATATTTATTTATTTATTTAGCATTTGTTGACCGGGGTGGGGTACACTAGGCAGACATTTGCCTATTTTCAGGTACAACCCGGGACATTATTACATCCATGCCTCTGGAAATGAAAATTCTAACAAAATTTGAATGTATTAACATTTTGTATTGTTCTTCATACATGTTGTTATAGAAAGGGAGGGCAAGAATCCAGCTTCATTAAGCTCCTTTCATGTATCCTATAGTGGAGCTGGCTAGGATGCAATGCAATCCAGTTGAATACATCAGTACCACAGTGCTCAGTGCTTGGTCCAGTGTTGTTCAATGTATTCATTAATAACATTGGAGATTATATAAAAGGCAAGACTTGTCTGTTTGCAAATGATACCAAGCTCTGTGGGAGGGTAGATGCAGCTGAAATGATACAAGACCTAAAGGAAGATCTGTCCACATTTGAGAAGTGGTCAGAATGATGCCAACTCAGGTTCAATCCAATGAAGTGCAAGGTCGTGCACATAGGAGCTAAGAACCTGAGCATGGAATGCAGCCTGGGTGGGGTCCTAGTAACCATGTCAGAGGAAGAAAAAAACCTGGGTATGGCTATCACTGTTGACTTGAAGCACTCCTTGCACTGCAGGAAGGCAGTGGCAAATGCCAATAAAATGCTGTGCTGCTTTGCCAGAGGAATGACTACTGGGGGGAGGAAGTAACTTTGCCACTGTACAGATCACTGGTACAGTTGCATTTAGGGTAGAGTGTGCAGTAACATAGACTTTGAAACATAGACTTTGACGGCAGATAAGGACCGCTAGGCCCATCTAGTCTGCCCATTTCCCTACCTACAGGATAGGCCGCAGATCCTAGTTAACCAACATCCTATATCTTCCTGCCCCCCACAAGAATTGCCTTATGTCTGTCCCATGCATTCTTGAATTCTCCCACAGTTTTAGACCCCACAACTTCCTCAGGAAGGCTGTTCCATACATCCACTACCCTCTCTGTGAAATAATACTTCTCACATTGCCCTAGAACTGCCCTCCTTCTATCTTTAAATTGTGTCCCTTGTTCTTGCAAGTCTCTTTTCTGAAAGATGCTACCCTCTTGGACTTTGTTGATTCCTTGAGGGTACTTGAAAGTTTCTATCATGTCCCCCCTCTCCTTCTTTCCTCAAGGGTATACATATTAAGCTCCTTTAGTCTCTCCTCATCTGGCTTCTCTTGCAGACCCTGCACCATTTTAGTTGTCTTCCTCTGGACTGCCTCTATCCTGTCTATGTCCTTGCAGAGATGGGGTCTCCAGAACTGGACACAGTATTCAGATGGGGTCTCACCAACTGTCTGTACAGAGGGATAACAACTTCCTGTTTTCTGCTGCTGATGCCTCTCCCTATACATCCCAGTATACCCCCGGCCCTCCCTACTGCCTTCTCACATTGCTTGCTAACCTTAAGGTCATCTGATATGATTTCCCCCAGGTCCCTTTCCTGTTTTGTTGTTGTTACTACCTCCCCACCCATTGTGTATTCTTCCCCTGGGTTCTTGTTTCCCAGGTGCATTATTTTGCACTTTTTTGCATTGAATCCTAGCTGCCATACGTCTGACCATTCCTCCAACCTTGCAAATTCCTTTTCATCCTTTCCACACCTCCTTGTGTATCAACCCTGTTGCAGATCTTTGGGTCATCTGCAAAGGCATACTTTCCTTCCAGTCCCTCTGCAATGTCACTGATGAAGACATTAAAAGGACTGGACCAATCTGAACCTCACGGTACCCACTAGTAACCGCCCTTTCTTCAAGTGGACTCCATTTACAATTACCTTCTGTGTCCTGTTGTCCAGCCAATGTTTTACCCAGGCTACCACCCTGGGACCCACTCCTAGGCTGGTTAATTTGGCTAATAATCTTTGTGTGGGACTGTGTCAAATGCCTTGCTAAAGTCTAGGTAGGCCATGTCCACAGCCCCTCCCTGGTCTACTACTTTGGTCACCCAGTCAAAGAAATCTATTAGATTCATCTGACAAGACCTTCCTGCTGTGAACCCATGCTGCCTTGGATCCTGTGCTCCACTGACCTCTAGGTACTCAACTATTCTTTCCTTCAGAAGTGACTCCATCACTTTCCCTACCACAGAGGTCAGACTGACAGGTCTGTAGTTTCCTGCCTCTGTCTTGGTCCCACTTTTGTGAAGCGGAATCACATCCGCCTTCCTCCAGTCCTCGGGTACCACACCATCCTCCCATGATTTATTAAAAAGAGTAGCCAGTGGTTTCACTAGTTCCTTCCTTAATTCTTTTAGAATTACAGACATGCCTACCTGAAAAAGGACATCAGTTTGCTATAGGCAGTCCAGGGGAGGGTAAAAATAATAGTTACTACTCAGCAGGGCAGATCATATCAGAATAAGCTGGAGGGCCTTAACATGTACTACCTGGATGAGACGAGAGAAAGGGTAGATACAACTAAGACCTTTAAGTACATGAAGCACATCAACAGAGTGAACAAAGAGGGTCTCTTCAGTCTCAGTGGTAGCAAAATGATGGGGGAATTGTCTTAAACTGGAAGGGGAAGGTTCAGGAGAGAATTCTGGAGGTATTCCTTCACAGATAGGGTGGTGCAGTATGGAATCGGCTACATGAAAAGATGATCTCACTGGAGCTGGTGGAAGGATTCAAGGTAGGGTAGGACAGGGTTAAAGGGGAAGGACAGGATCAGGGATGATGTGGGCAAAGGGGGGGTAGCAGTTGGGGAGTGGGGTGGAATCCTTAAATGCCACTAAGGACTCTGCAACATGAGCAGACTAGATAGACCTCTGGGCTTTGTTCTGCTGGCAACTTTCATATGTTCATAGTACAGTAACTGCAGTAAACAAGGCAATTTCAATGGCAGTT
The DNA here is from genome assembly GCA_016271365.2 of Neoceratodus forsteri. Taxonomy (NCBI): domain Eukaryota; kingdom Metazoa; phylum Chordata; order Ceratodontiformes; family Ceratodontidae; genus Neoceratodus; species Neoceratodus forsteri. The sequence goes on from CM057456.1 coordinate 1,723,512,985, forward strand.
GATCCCTTTTCTAATGCAGCAACTGGAGGCACAATATTACGTGCTGGCTGGCTATCTCAAAGCCCTTTTCAGCCTAGGAAAGGGAGGGATAAGAGTGTTGCTACCATTACATGGGGACATTCAAAATAGCACAGAGATACACAGAGGTTAAATGACTTCCTCAGGGCCACACTGAAATAAATAGTGCTTGAGGGTTTCAAAGCCTGGGTCTCCAGGTTCACAACTCCCTCTCCCCTCCCTCCTTACACTATACAGCAACATTTTGTACAGTAGCAAAGTGGTCACCATCTTGTGATAAAGACTTGGGAATGGACAACATTGTAAATGAGCATTCAGCTCCCTGGTCTTACCCTAGTAGTAACAATGAAGTTAAAATCAAGACTGACCCTTCTGTTGTGGTCTTTAAAATAAAGCAGAAACCATTCTTATTCAAACAACAGTCTTGATGAATCTTATAGTCAGATGTTGTATATTTATTCTCAAGTGTTTCAACCATATTGCTTTAAATTACTTGCTTCTTTTGCGTGTTATTTATAGAGAGAATGTGATATTTAAATGTTGTTATCATGAGATTAATAATGTTTTAATAATGTTTTATTTATGTGCCCCTGCTTCTGTATCTGGTAATGGTGCCCTGAACCTCCGTGGAAGGGCATCACAAAGAAATAAAATTTACTACTACTTACCTCCAGCGTAACATTTTCATCTTATTGTGAGGCACCCTACTGGCCTATGTCAGATAGTTACTGTACTGTATAAATAAAACCTCTATTTCTTTCTCTCCTTTTAAAGAAAAGTTTCAGCATTTAGAAAACAGAGATTCTGCAAAATTGAAATAACAGAAAAACTGAACTGATTACCAGTACACAACTGTGATATAGGGTAAAAAAAGAATGGGGGAAGCAGGGCTAGCAGCCCAGCCAAGAGCAACACCTATCTGGAGCTCCCAAGGTGAAACCCTTTCAACTTAAAAAAAAATAGTATCTTAAAGTTGTTAAATTCTTGGCAGTGCCACATATTTCGATGGAGCTTGAACTAAGGAACATTTTAATACCTTTTTCCTCTTGAATGTCCTGTCCAAAAGGTGCAAAGCAAGACTTTTTTCCAACCAACCGGGGTTGATTCAAAGCAGCCTGAACACACAGCCCACAGCTCAGCGCAGACCAGCCCTGCTTCACCCTTGCTGAATTCTGAATGCTCTCACCAAAAGCAGTCCAGCAGACTAATCATAAACTTGATGCCTTCACTCAACAAATGATGGGATTTAGAAACTAACCTGGAAGCAATGGACAAGATAGTGAAGGGTTCATAAGCAGTGTTGGGTAAAGCAGTGGCTGTTGCAATAATACAAATCAAAGAACAGATGGCACTGAAAACCTGCCTTGAATAGCTTGAAAATGCTGTTCGAGTGGCGAGCATCTGAATCTTCAGTCTACCAGAGGGGACCAAAGGGGAAGACATAATTCAAATTCTAACACAATGGATTTTGAAACTCAAAGAATGCAGCACTTTCAGAACTGTCAGAGCATACCGATTTACCGGACAGTGGGTGAACATTGCATAAGACATGCCTAGAACCACTCTAATGATTCTGACTTTTGCTAGGAATTAGACCTCATCCTGGGAGCAGCATAAACCAGATTAACATAGAAAAGACTCCATGGGTCCAGATATTGCCTATGCCACAAGAATGCATCAGAAGGTGTTTGATGGTGTGAGACACACGCTTAGAGAACTTGATATTTCATACTAGCTGGGTTTCCCAGCAAGACTGTGTTTTACTGTCAGACTCTGGCAATATAGATTCTCTGACGTCCGTCCAGTGAAATGCTCAGCAGACTAATGAAAGTGGTTCAGAATGTGAGATCTGATCTCACCAGCACAGGTACTATTGCAATAAACTGAATGACTCCCTTCTTGGCTGGCATTTTCTGATGGAACTACTGTATTTGGAACTTTTACAGTGAAATTTTAATTTGTACTGGGGACAATTTAGAAGCTCCTGCTGGGACAAGGGAAAGTGCTCTTTTCTTTCTCTTCAGAACTGTTACCTTGTAAATAATGGTATGTCTGTGTTGATAACTTTTGACTAAGTGATTGAAAAGTTTAAATGCTATATGATTTAAGGTGCATACATGTTTCCCTGCTGCTCTGAATAAAATGGCATTCTCCTTCTCCGAGCATTCAATTTGCGTGCGTTTGCATGAATCAGGGTGAAACCGGAGCTGAGTTCAGCAATGTTAAAACAATATGTTCAAAGATACTAAACTGGGTCACATTTCTGCTGTAATATTTAAGCTGTTAAAGTTATGTTTTCAAGCGTTGTTTCAATTACAGGTTCAATAAGCTGGTGTACACATCAGCATGAAGAACACACAGTTCAGTGATTGGGGCTGAATGGCCATGGTGGTGTGGCAGGGGAGTCTGAGCACTGCCAGCAGTGACTACTGCAGTTGTCTGCTTGCAATCAAGGCACATAGTGCTGCAATGAGGTACTGTACTTTCTCAGGTGTGTAAGCTGAAATGAGAGAGCAAAACCAAAAAATCTAATGTTGTGTTATAAGTGCAAGCCCCCCCCACTCCTCCTGATGTGTAGGAGTATCAAGATTGTAAACATGCTGGGAGGGAGCACTGTACAACCCCAAAAACATGCAGTCCAAGAAAATAAAAATATGCCTTTACCTGGTTCTACTGATGTTGCGAGATGGCATCACAGGATGAGGAGCAGACAAAGTTATTTGTTACGGAGGGCTAACTGCAGGGGGCAATGTTCATTAACAGGCACAACACGCACAGCTTGTCTCAATTAAATTCAATGTCCACTCCAGAATCAAAAGTGCAAAACTGATTTAATTTAAAATGAGAAACTTGAACCACCACTGGAGCATGGGGTAACAATCACAGTGGGTACTTCACAGGCTGAGACCTGACATTGTCCTGTAACAATCTCTTTTTTCAACAGATTGATTTACAGCTTGCAGACCTTCCCTTGAGCCAAACAGGCAACATTCCTGTTGGCAGCATTTGCTGGGACTAAAACAGGCCTCACTTAAGAGCATTTCAAATTCAGCAGTACTCTCGTTTCAAATCCCTTCACTTTACTTTGTCTTTAACCAGGTACTTGCTTACTTTTTTCCTTCTGTTAGTCTCAGAAAAACTTACACTGAAGTAGCAATTGTGACAGCATGAGACGTTTCTACTGTCCCAATCCCATTTCTTACTTTGCCATTCTTTAGCTTGCAACACCGGGGGTTACTTTAAACACAGTACAGAATTTAAACCACAGGGAGCTATCTTTCTTACTGAGAGATCTTAAAACTTATAAACAGTGTTCTATTTAGCAAGAAAATGAATCACAATGTCCGTCCAGATACCCAATTGCTGATGCCATGTGTCTGGCTGGTCTCCCTGAGGAATTTTGCACATTCCTGGACATACAGAGACCCAAGGCACTATCCGCTCATGCAGTGATTCCCATTTCTGGACAGCCTTCACTTAGGGGACTGCTAACTGTGCTATACGGAGTATCCAGATGGCCTGCCAACCCACCAGGGTCCCAGTCAACCATTCCCCACATGGATCCTCTCCTGCCTTTGAAGGCTGCACCACCTGAGAGCACAACCACTGCAACAGCCACTGGCAAAGGGAAAAGGGGTAGCGTGCCACTACTACACCCTACAACAATCCAGGCTGCCACCTCTGGAGCACGCCCCAGGCCCCATCTGCCAGAGTAGGCCTGACTACAGAAACATTACTGGCTCACAGGGTGCACTCACCCATGGGCAAGATTACTTAGAAAATGGAGCCCCCATTGGTGCTAACCCTACCATGGTACCAAAGATCACATGGGGACCTCCAATACTTCTGCTACTCCCTGGATCCAACTCCCAAATGCACCGATAGGGCCCAACTGCTGCTCCACTGCTCCCCTTCTCTTGTTCATGGCCCGAACCACCAAACTTTCATACATAAATCTTTGAAGGAAGAGGGCCGGGTGGCAAGTGCCCACCCCGGCCCCTCCATGGCCCTGCAGCCCAACTTGTGGGCAAACCCCCCCAACTCCTCTCTCTCTCTCTCTTCTCCCTTCCAAACTTTAATCTTCATCCCACTTTATGGTACTAAAACCCTTCTTTTAATAGACCTAGAGATGGAGCCCCCTACCAGCAGCAGGCAGACCCACATCCCAGACCTACTGACACCACTGCTCACTTTGTTTGCTTAGCTACCCAATTTAATCTGTAAGCTCCCAGAGGGTACTTACATAAGCCAAGTACAGCTTTATGATACTGGGTGCGGATAAATACAGAGATTTCTATTTCTTATCGTAGGGCTCCTGGGGGCTTTGGAAAGTCAAAGTTATGGTCTATTGAGTTAGACATTAGATTAAGCACTTGTAGAGGTCAATTCCAAACTCCTACATTGTATTAATTCCTTTGTATTTACTTGTAGAGCACTGGCTGCTATTCAAGCTTCTATAACAGTCAACAGTACCTTAAATGTTTGTATTTTTAGGTAACCTCTGAATGCTGTACCCATCAAATGTATATTCATAATTCTTTAGTAATGTATATTGGTCCTGTTTGTGATTTACATGTTCAGGAAAGTATGTATTTTATGCTTTATGTTAAAATGCATAAACAAAAAGTTAACAAAAAGGACGTGGGGAGCTGGTTCACAGTAATCACTCAATAGTGTATGGTAGAACGTTGTATTCTCTCAAAATTCATATTTCCCTAATGTTGTTGTACCATTGATGTGACGTCATGATGTTGTACCATCGTGAGTACATCACATCGATGGTACAACAGTCCAGATCACGTTTGCACATGCCCATGTCATGGTTTCTCCTCGTCCATAAAATGGCGACAGTAGTTCAGCGAAGGCACGGAAGACACTGGAGGAAGTTCTTATTGAGCAGTACATGGCCCTTTCTTTAAATATTAGCCAGCACACAGCAGGACACCAGGAACATATTTAAAATGTGGACCTGAGCTGAGTGTTGTCAAGGACACGGGCAGGGGCGGGGGTCCCCATCACGGTGCAACGGAAAGAAATGTAAGGTTTTATTTTACCGTTGCCCATACACTATAAAGACAGTGGATGGGCAGCAGAAAATTCAACAACACTGGTTCACTTCTCAAGGTTTTCATGCCAACGAAAATCTCTCGAGCTTCGCTCTCGGGGTTTTCTTGGTTGTCATGACAACCTCTCGAAGTGAACAACAGTGTTGTTGTTCACTGTTGCCCATCCACTATCCTCTATATGCTGTACCTACCAAATATATACAGTATGCATAATCCTTTAGTAATGTATTGATTGGTCCTGTTTATCATTGCAAATGTTCAGGAAAGTATGTATGTTATACTTTATGTTAAAGATAAATAAAGCATAAATAAACAATTTAAAAAAAGGATGTGGGGAGGAGTTGGTTCTCAGTAGGCAAAGCACCTATGAAAAGTCAAGGAACAAAGTGACTTGCAGTACACTCACAAAATAGATTTGAGAACAGTTCAGTCTTCTTTTGACATGCCCTCCAAATTCAGTTGTATCAATGTTTTGTGTATAGGCCACTTTATCAATGCTGGTGGTCCTAGGCAACGTAACCAATTACTGAAGTGTAACCATACTTCGTAAACCAAATTAACTACATAAATAGTGAATATAGTCAGGCAATTGAAAATGATGGTATGACATGCCCACTAGAGTTCTTTCAAACACTGTGTTTAGAGGTCACTCAATTATATCTGTTTCCAAAGGCATAACATTTCTAGTTGGTAGAGATTTACATCTGCAAAGATCATTCTCACCACTACTGTTTGATAAAATATGTCTGAGCTGCTATTTTGTAATGTAGTCAAAGGGATCTGTCATGTATTTTGATGTTATAGTGTATTTGGAAAATACACTGTAAAATATCCAAAGTTTTTACATTATTTTGGTGGCCTCAAGGTTTGTCTGCACTTAGGGTTTCTAAAGACAATTGCATAGGAGAGATGGTCAGAGTAAGAACAAGAGTATGTCTCAAAAATCGTTATGCACTTAAATCATGTCTGAAAGAAGGCAGCACAATACTAAGAATTTCCTCAATAACCTACATACAATACTTGCATTTGCGGGAGCAGCCAGGGGTTCTGATCTTTAGCTGCTGTTATACTGATAACTAGGAATGTGTTGCTAGGGCCCATGTCAGTGGCACCCAGCAGTGGTAATGATTCACCAGTTGGGTGCACATTTGGGAATGATCTGTTGTTTTTTCACTGTTACGTTGTTGCCTATGTCCTGCAAAGCCCCCCAAATAAGATCTGTACATGTGACAGTGGGGTGTAGTGTTAATCATAAATTACTCTATGGGGCACAGCAGTGCTTGGATTTAGGTAATTAAGCAACATGAGCAGCCACCAAATCAAAACTTCTAAACACTGGTTTACATTTCGGTCTAGTGAAGATGATAGAGTGGCAAGCATTGCTTGGGTCCTTGGCCACTGAGCATGGCACCAGTACAAACTTCAGGTGAATATTTGAATTCTATTAGCTGATGATCTGTCTGTTATAGGGTTGTTAAGGCAACATGACCTGTCAAATGTCTATATTTTTACAGTAGAATTATATACAGTAGAGAGGAGTGTTGACACTATAGAACATTAATGGATTATATAATAACAGATTTATGGACAACATTACCAAGAAACATTTCCCCAAATTAGGAAATAAATAAATCTTACTTGTGGATGGGGGCCAAACCCAGGGCCTGAAATGTGTGACACCAATTAGATATGATCATGTTGGGCCTGGACCACCTGCACATGTCTGACTTGCTGTATCTTCACTATGACCACAGAGTCACAATGGAATTCACCCTCTATGCTGGCATGGGTTAACTAAGCTATAGGCAACAGAGTGGTCCCGGGCCCCATCAGGGGAGTAAGAGGAGATATGGAGCAACAGGTCAGTTTCACTCCCTTATAGGCAACAGTGGTTATAGCATGTTATCTGACTTTATGAGTTACTGTACAGAACATAATAATGCTTGCAGACTGTTGTAGAAGAAGGAGGTCACTGTGTCCTTGTGCTTGCTGAGTTAAGGGAGAAAGAATAGAATGAATTTCACATATGTATTTCATTATCTATATTTATGATAAACACAATACCGAGCTTGTCTATTCCAGGCATCTACCACTTTTTCAGCAAAGTAGTACTTTCTCACATCCCTCTTAAGCTGTCCCACTAGATTCACTGTATGACCTCTGATCCTTGTGCTTTTCATCATCCGAAAGAAACTCCTCTAATGCACCCTGTTCACCCCTGTGAGGTACTCGTAGGTTTTTATCATGTCCCCTATTGCTTTCCTCTTCTCCAGGGTGTACTGTACATGTTGAGATCCCTCATCTCTTCTCATAGCACTTTTGGTGCAACCCCTGCACCATTTTAGTTGCCCTCCCCTGAACTGCCTCCACTCTGTCTATGCCCTTTATTTTTTTTTGTATAGAAACATTTAATTGAAACTTTAAGTGGAACCATATACACACAGAAAGGTTGAAAACTATATAACCATCAAACAAGAAAAAAGGTAATACATTGTGTAACATGGAAAACACAAAACAAGGAGAACCAAATTAAAGTAACAATAGTGCATATGTAAAAAAAACTCTAGAAAAAGGGAATACGTGGTAACAAATAACAAAAAAAAAACAAGTGGGTAATATACAATATTTTTAAGACAACACAACCTGCTCAGTAGAAAGAATAAGCCATAAATATGTAAACTCCACATATCTCCAGTATATGCACTGACTTCTTTAGGAAATATTATATCATTGCAAAGAAAATGAATATAGTCAAGAGTTACGGCAATGTACAAATCATGACCGGTGAACCCACCCAAGAATAATTTAACCAAACATACCATGCTTGATAAAATTTTAAAATCACCTTTCTTCCCCAAAATCATACTCATTGAAAGGAAATAGCTTTAGTCATTGCTTGTAACCATCGTGCATAAGGTGGAAGGGTAACACATTTCCTGTGAATAAGAAGGAGCCTCTTACCCAGCCTGGTGGCATTGAGGGTTGAGGCACTGGATGCCACACCTTGCGCCACACCAGTGACCTGTGTTCGGGAATGGACAGGGGCCATCGGGCGTCAGCAGGATCAGGGAAGGATAGAACGTCCGGAGGACTGCTCTCCTTCCCTGGGGAGGGGGGGGATCTCAGCACCGGCACCTGAGTGTCCCCTAGCGGAGGCTGGGGAGCAGGTTGTATGTGAGTATACATGGGGGGAGTTGGGTGCAGACATGTCGAGGGGGAGCATGCACGAGCCACCTTGGTTGATGTCATTGCAAGCACCTGGCTCCAGAGGGAACCTAAAAATACAGAAAAATCACCACTGCAGTGCCTCTATGACGCCTCCTCACCATCCCTCTAGTGATCTCAGGCTGACTCCCACTTCCAGAACTGTGTCAGTGACACTTTGGCTGGTGCCATGGCCCTGCCCTGGGGGGCAAGCCAGGGGGCTGGGAGGATAGCCGATTTGAGAGTGAGGGGCGATGGGGGTCATGACCTGGTGGATACTTGCCGCTGCAGTGAAAAAAAAAAAAAAGAAGGAGTCTCTTTGCTTCCAATGCAGCGTTATGATAAAACCAACTTATACTCTCGTTTATGTAAGGACAATTGTGAGAGATCCCCTAAAATACAAAAGGAGGGAGATTAGGGAATCATAATACCCAGGTCCCATTTTAAAAAGCCAATTTCTTTCCACCAGCATTTCACCAGCAAGCATTCCCATAATATGTGATAAAGAGTACCTGGGTCTATATTATACCTCCAACAAATATCAGAAGGGGACCAACTAATCTTCTGTAACGTTACAGGTGTCCTGTACCATCTGCTTAAAATCTTTTTCTGTGTAAGTAGGGCTCTCAGATCAGGAGTGGCACAATGAGCTGCTATCCAACCCAGCATCCAGCTTTCGTTATACAATGTGGCCTGCATGTCTTCTGTCCATTTTAAATGTCAGGATTCCCAATCTGGGAGACTAGCTTTTTGCAAAAGCTTATATAGCACATTAGTATGCACCAAGATAAAGAAAATCAAATTTGTAAATTATTGCTTTAATCTGTTTGAACCAGACATTAATCTCTATGTCTGTATCTAGGTGGTGTAAGATGGGACTAGTCTGAGTCAACCATCAAGAGCTCTGTGTTGAGCTAAGTTAATTTTCTTTGATTCACGTGTTTAATGTTTCCCATTTTCCCTTTATTTAATTTTAGTTCTTAAGTTGTTTTATTACTTTTTATTGTTCTGTCGCCTTTGTGGTTCCACCTGTTTCAACGTGCTTAAGGGAGATTCTATCTGTGAGCACTGGGCTCCCCACATGTATCGGACTGCTGCAGCTTCATTGAAGGCCTGGGACTATTATTATCAGAGCTGCAATAGTCTGTTGGGTTTTCTTTTTGCTCTTACTGCTCCTAGACACACTGGACTGCTGTTACTTCACTGAAGGCCCGGGATTGTTATTACCAGAGTCGGGATAGTCCTGCTGTGACTACAGTGCCCACCACTTATACCCGCCCACTGATAACACGGGCAATCGAATATTGCGGGCATTTTGGTGTTTCCATTTGCCATTCATCACTTAAACTGTCATGAAAACCCATGGTTATAGCGGTCGTTGCCCACCATACATAGTGGGCATTTTTCTGGATGAATTACCGAATCATGAAGCTGTCAGCACTGTCAGTGCTGTCAGTAATTAATCAAGGGTGTGTAAGGGTGTGTCATTTTAACAGCTACAGTACCTTGTCGGTAATTGATGAGTGCATAAGAACAAAATTTCACCAAAGAAGCATTGTCTTTTTGCACTGCTAGCACGCCACTATGTCTTCCAAGCGCAAAGTGTTAAGTTTGTCCGATAAAGTCGAGCTGCTGAATAAAATAGATCAGTTGCCCAAAATGAGCCCGAGGAACATTGCAGCTCAATTCAGACTTGCAAAATCCACAGTTGCTGATCTGCAAAAGCAGCGAGATCAGTAAATGGCAGAATGGAGCACAAACTCTAACCCAGATAGGAAGAGGAAAAGAGAAGGGAAAGATGTTGAGATTGAGGATGCACTCTTGCGGGGGTTCCAAAATGCTCGGGGGAGACAGGCACTTATCAGTGGTCCAATTTTAATGTACAAGGCAAAGCAACTGGCCAATGCACTTGGGAAGCCTGAATTAATTCCATCAGAGGGATGGTTACAATGCTGGAAAGTAAGGAACAACATTGGATTTAAACTTGGGCATGGCAAAAAATTAAATTCTGATGCTGCAAGTGCTGACTGCTGGCTTACAGAGGTCCTACCTGGTCTACTACAAGGGTACGAGTCACGCAACATATTCAATGCTGATAAGACCAGCTCGTTATTTTGCTGTTTCAGCTTTGGAACATTATCTTTCAAAAATTAGACTGTCCAGGGGAGTAAGCGGGCAAAGGAAAGAATTTCAGTGCTAGCATGTTGTAATATGGATGGTATGGAGAAATGTGACATGCTTGTCATTGGTAAATCACAGAACCCAAGATGTTTCAGAGGCATATACCACTTGCCAGTTCTGTACAGGGCTAACAGATCATCCTGGATGACCGCTGATATTTTTTCTGACTGGGTCCACAACTGGGACCGTAAACTAGGAGGTCGTAAGGTCGATCTTTTTCTAGACAATTTCTCTGGGCACCCACACATGTCAGGGCTTTGTAACATCAAGCTCATTTTCCTCCCCCCAACCCCACCTGCCTCATCCAGCCCCTTGACCAGGGGATTATCTATTGTATGAAGCAACATTATATTCAGGTGATGATAGAACGAGTGCTGTCAGACCTTGACTCCAGCCCAGATTTAAATGCCCTACAGAGTGCCCAAAAACTTAATTTGCTTGATGCTGTTCATCTACTAAAGCTGTCTTGGGACTCTATGTCACAACTTACCATCCAGCATTGTTTCCATAACAGTGGGTTTGTTGTTCTTGACATTTAACTTAGCAACATTCAAGAACAGGAGGAGGAGAAGGAGAACATAATCTTCGCGCCAGAAGGCATGTCTCTAGACAAGTTCGATGAACTGTGCCACCTGGGGAACAACGAGGAGAAACCAGGCACAGACAATGACATAGCTGAGATAGTGAACTCAATTGGCCCCAGTAACGATGCAGATGATAATGCAGGCAAGGATGAGCAAACCCAGGAAGAGAGGATTGTTACTCCAGCTGATGTGGGATCAGCTATCTTAACACTGAGGAGAGCGATGGAAAAACATGATGTACTCGAACCAGACTGGGATACACTGACAAGGGTAGAGAGAGTGTGGAAACCGTACTGCAAGACACGTACAGTGCAGAATCAGATTACGGAGTTTTTTGAATCGAAAGAATGAAACAAAAATGACTCTGACACAGAAAGGCAGTAATTCACTACACAGCGGTGGGGACTGTATTCGCAAATGTTGCTCTGTTTTGCCACTTTGGTTGGGATTTAAAGTATTTGGAGTCCCAAAGGAATTCTAAAGGAGGATATTGTTGGACTTCTGCATTGGATTTTCTAGGAGGCCAAGAGCATTATTGGAGTGGATTTTGTGTGGGTCTCCTGGTTCTGAGCGTCAGTGCACATGATAGGAATTTACAGAAGGAAAGAACCCCTACTCTATCTTAGTACTGTGAGTAGGAACTGTTATACTGTGTGAAATCTGTGAAGACTGACGTTCGGAATCAGTGGACTTGGGTAGTGTGTGTGTGTGTGTGTGTGTGTGTGTGTATCTCCCCTATATGTTTTGGATTGTCAGCCTAGTGTATCCCCCTACTCTCTGCAACCAAACAGAAGTTGCCTTTTGGGCATGGGGAGCCGGTGGCCCATTTTGGCTTCGGCTTAAGTCCCTTTTGGGGTACCTTGGGATTGTTCCTTGAGGGACTATAGTTGTGGGTCATGGGGTGGGGGGGTTACAGGCTGTGTGCCTGGGGGTGCTTCCCAGTGGCCAGATTTACACACCCCCAGTCTACCATTTATTTTCTGATGTGTGGACCTTGTCGAAGACTATTGTGTCGGTTTGGAGTGTGTTCCTTTTGGTCTCTAAAGATCCTGAACTGTGGTCTATGGCTCTGTGAAGATCTGGAATTGAGAGCGGTGGATGTTTAGGGGATTCTACTTTTATTATTGTGTGATAATTAATTAATTTATATTTTTCTTACTATCATTTCTTGTCTGCTGTTCTTTCCCAATACATGAGAAGTGGTGGGGGTGACTTTCATTGAATTGTTGAACTGGAGTTGTGAGAGAACATTTATTACATTTTTCTCTCTCCTCTGTGTGAGAGGCAGCGGAGGTGACTGGGCAGACAATTTAGTGCTGGAGTTATGAAAGAACTCCAGCATAACATATTTAACATATTCATTTTAATTTAATTTTTGTTTTATTTAAAGATTTATGTGGAGTTTTATTTTGCTTTTAGTAGGTCATTTTAGAAGATAAAATTTTATAAGGTGGGGTAATATGGGATATTGTTGATAGAAGATGTGCTGGCCTATTGCTTTCCCAGTCAGGCACTACTCTCCTGTCCAACTCCACGACCTCCAGCCCTTCTATCCTCCTCCTTTGCCTGTAGAGCTTTATAACAAATGCAGGGGTTTGGGTATTGTTAGTAGAAGGAAGAGATGGGCTGGGGTCACGGACTCCGAGGCGGAGGGGACCGGGGTGTTCGTATCAGGGTTGTGAGGTTCCGGAGATGCCCTGGGGTGAAATGGTCTCTAGCTCGTGGCTTGCCATGTCTACTTTCCATACCCAAGGGCTCCTGTAATTTTAGGCAGCTAACTCTGTCATTCCCGAAACCCGGTCTGACTCAAGTGGTGTTATACAACACCAGGTCTATTAGAAATAAGGCAGCAATTAATGCTGATCTTATTGGGATAGTAGACCTGGCTTGTATTACAGAAACCTGGCTTGAAGACAATGCGGGACCCATTTTGGAAGCGGCGGTAGCAGCTGGGTTTTTGGTGATACACCACTCAAGATCGGACCGCAGAGGTGGGGGGGTGGCTATCTGTTTTAGATCGGAATTGGGCCTCACTGGTGTACCACTAGAGGAGGCCAGATCATTTGAGTTTACCATAGTAGCTGGTGTGGGATGCAGGATTATTCTCATCTACCATCCACCTGGGGGTGAGAAGCATTGCCTGCAGGAAGTGTCAGACTTCATCGTCGACGCAGCATTGGAGTCACCCAGAGTAATGGTCCTGGGCAACTTCAATGCCTGGGTCGATGATGAACTCTTGCAGTTTGGACAAGACTTCCTCCAACTTATGTCATCATTGGGGTTCACACAGGTAGTTGCTCTCTGCTACTGATAATCATGGTCACTCACTTGACCTGGTCTTCCTCCTGGGGGTCGAGTCCTGCAATTTAGTGGTGAAGCCAGTCATTTGGTCTGATCACTACACTGTGAGATTTAATCTCCATCCTCTCCCTTATAAGCCTGCCCCTGTGGAGATGGTTACATGCCGCCCGTTGAGGGTCAATACCCCAGAATGTCTTATGGTGGTACTAAACCTATCGGGAGTTTCAAGGGCGGGCGAGGATCCAGAGAATCTAGTTTGGGCCATTAATAAGGCTATTACTGAGGCTCTGGATGTTATCACCCCATTCTGAGTTCGCCTCCTCTCTCTCAGCCCAAGGTCACCCTGGTTTGATGGGACCTTGAGGGAATTGAGACAAGTGGGTCGATGGCTAGAGCGTTGTTGGTGGAACACCGCCCTTGATGCTGACCACCTTAGATTGATGGACCATTATCAAAGTTACCAATCAGCAATCTCACGTAAGAAGGCACAGTTCCTGTCCAGTGAAATAGCTGCTCCTCAAAACTGACTGGCTCGGCTCTTTCGAACCATGGACAGGCTGTGCAACCCAGCCTGTCTACAGGTTCAAGGAGTGTTTTCACAAGATAAGTGTGATGAGTTTGTTCACTTTTTTTCAGATAAGACACCTGACATCAGTGCTGAAATCTGTCCAGCATCCTCTATGGGGGTTTATGGTGATCGGTGTATTGTCACTTTCTCTTCTTGGATATCTTTCAACCGACTGGAGATAGGGAACATCATGCAGATTGTCCAGAATTTGTGGCCAACTTGCTGTAGTTTGTATAAAGGCTCTACACGCCTAGTATTAGGGGGTTTGGAGATCATTGGCCTGGTCCTCATGGAGATTATCTGGTGCTACTTAGATTTGGGAGACTTCCCTAGTTCCCTGAAAGAGACATTGGTGACACCGCTACTTAAGAAAGCTTCTTTGGACCCAGACATCTGTGCTAACTACAGACCTATCTCTAACCTTCCCTTTGCTGGAAAGGTGATTGAGAAAGTGGTCGCACTGCAACTGGAGAACCATCTTACCATCCATGATGTCTCCGATCTTCTCCAGTCAGGTTTCCAAAAGAGACATAGTACCAAGACTGCTCTGGTTTGGGTGCTCAATGATCTTCTGATGGCAAGAGACCAGAAGTGCCATTCCATCTTGGTGCTTTTGGATCTCTCTTCATCGTTTGGCACTGTAGACCATGGGGTTCTGTTTTAGTGCCTGAGGGTCATCTGTGGACTGGCTGGTCCAGTTCTTAGATGGTTTCATTCTTTTCTAGCCTGCAGGTTCCAGAGGGTGGTTTTGGGGATTTCTTCCTCTGAACCATTTTCTCTGCCATGTGGAGTACCTCAGGGCTTAGTGCTGTCCCCCATGCTGTTCGCAGTGTATTTGCTGCCCCTCAGATACATTGTAAGATGATATGGGCTGAGTTCTCACTGCTACGCAGATGATACACAGCTCTATCTGTCTTTTGCACCCAACCAGGATAGTGCTGTCTTGTTGTTTAACAACTGTCTTGTGGAAATCCATGACTGGATGAAGTCCAGTTGGCTGAAATTGAATTCTGGAAAGACTGTGGTGCTAGTTGTGGATCCAGGTCACCAGATAGAGTGGTCAGTGGTGGGGTTACCTTCTGGGCTTTGGCTTGATGGTGTACAGCTGCCCACCCCCGAATGGGTGCATAATCGAGTGGGGGGGTGTTATTTGATGATGGGCTGACACTGCAGGCACAGGTGTCGGCAGTCATAAAATCTTCTTTTTACCATCTTAGGAACATCATCAGAATTAGGCACCTTGTTCCATCTGATGATCTGCCCACATTGTTCCATGCTTTTGTGACCTCGCGCCTGGACTACTGTAACTCCCTATACCTACGGCTTTCGTCGGGGGTTGATGTCCACTGCTTGCAGCTGGTGCAGAACCCTGCAGCACTGTTATTGACTGGAGCTTCTCACACCAGTCATATTTCTCCCGTGCTGCGTGATCTGCACTGGCTGCCTATACAGTGGTGGGCCACCTTCAAGGTCGGTCTCTTGACCTATAAAGCCCTACACAGTTTTGGACTGAGTTACCTGCAAGAGCTCCTGGTTCCTTACAGCCCAGGCTAACCCGTCTGCTCATCTGATAAGGGGTTTTTAGAGGTTCCCTGGCTGCGGTTAAAGATATCCGGTGCCAGGGCTTTTACGTTTATGGCACCTTCCCTGTGGAACTCTCTACCTCATCAGATTAGAGGGTGCAGGGCTGTGGAGGGCTTTAAGACCAGTTTGAAGACCTATTTATTTAAACAGGCATTCAATATTTGAACTTTTAGATTTTTGTGGATTCTGATTGAATTTGTTTTTATGTGATATTATGGATGAATTGTTGATGTTTTATGTGAAGCACCTTGACATTGGAATTGCGCTATATAAATAAAAATATTATTATTATTATTTCATGACCCATGAATTAAATATATGTCTTAACTGCAGATATTTCCATAGGTCCCTCATGGGAAGATCAAAAACCTCTTGTAACTAAAAGAAGGATCTAACTAGGCCACCATCAGGATCAAATAGATCACCTACCAGGGAGATGCCCTTCAAATCCCAAGTAGTCCAATAAATCTTAGAGTCACCTATTTGGATTCTGGGATTATACCACAAAGGTTTACAAGAACCCAAGTACCCAGGATTCCAGCCTAACAAATGGGACATATTTTTCCACACCTGTCTAGCAAATAATATCGGCAAAGTAGCCTGCTGTGGTATTGGTAAAGGGTATCTCAGACATACTGCAAGTGACACATTACCCAATACAGTCTTTTCAATATCTACCAATAAGGGAACATGTCTTGGGTTTGGAATGAGCCAGTTCAATGCTTCTCTGAAACCATTAGCTAAGTGGTAGGCCCACGGCCAAGGCATATTCCAACTGCCTAACCTTGTAGAAGCCCAAAAAGCTTTCCTCTCAAATCAGGGTGGTTTACCTTTCCATATAAAATCTGAAAACAGTTTATCTATTTTATGCCACAGCCTGGGAGATATGGACATAGGCAAATTACTGAGGCAGTAGAAAAGTCTCAGGAAAGCTATCATTTTTATAACAGCAATCTTACCAGGGATTATCAAACAAAGTTTGGATCATCTGTACATATCTGTATATAAGCCAGCTATTAAATCCTTTAAATTAGTATGACACAAGTCCTGAAGATCTACAGAGATATGCATCCCTAAATATAATATCCCTTTAGGGGCCCATTTCAATTTTTGTGGTTGTAGCCAATGCCCATGAAGGGTCTGCTTTATATAAAGGTAAAATTTCAGTTTTAGACCAATTAATTTTCAGCCCTGAAATAGCCCCAAATGAATCAAGTACTTCCCAGGCAGCCAACAAAGAAGACTCAACTGTAGATATGGCCAAAAGCAAATCGTCCACATAAAGCAATGTAGAAAAAGATTGCCCACCCACCAAAATACCATGAATTTCCCTGTGATGATGAAGAACATAGCAATCAGGAAAAGAAGACTCAATGGACAGCCCTGACATATACCCCAAAATAAGTTAAAAGTTTGTGGCAGGACTCCATTAACTAAAACTCTAGCCTTGGGTGAGTAATATAAGCTACAGACCTATCTTTGAAACACAGGGCCAATACCCAGCTTTGACAGTACAAAGAACAAGTAACTCCACTCAACAGAATCAAATGCATTTTATGGCATTGATGGCAACAAGTGCAGCAGATTCTGGTCCCTTAGTGGCCACTTGAATTAAATTAAAAACCACCCAGATGCTATCACTGCCCTGTTAGCCCTTCATAAAACCCACTTATGATTTGTGTATAATACAGGGTAAAGCCTTCTCTAAACAGAGAGCTAGGATTTTTGCAAGGATCTTACAATCAACGTTTAATACTGAGATGGGCCTAAAATTAACACAAATAGTTGGGTCTTTGTTGGGCTTCGGCAGGATAGTGATTGTAGCTTCCTGCATTGATGGAGGCATCATGCCAGAATCCAGTATAGCCTTGAAAAGCTTAAACAACCAAGGTGTTAAAATACATTCATATGACGGATAAAAATCTGCACTTAAACTGCTTGGCCCTGGATCCTTGCCAGTTGCCAAAGATCGAATTGCAGTCTGTATTTCTAATAGTGTTATATCCTTCTCCAAGGATTGGACAGCTTCCAGTGGTAGGCAGGGTAAAGCCAATTTAGAAAACAGGGAATGGAAATCTTCTACAACTGGAGTGATGAGGAATGATACAGAGTTAAATAATAATTCCTAAAGGTATGAGCCATCAGCTTTGGGTCCGTAAGGATAGAATGATCGCTGGACTGTAGAAAAAGGATGTGCACTTCTGCGGACTTGCACTTTAATCAATAGGTGAGTAATTGTCCCACCTTTTTGCCATTCTCCCAGTAGGATTGTTGCATAAAAAGAGGGCTCAAGAGGCCTGGTATTGAAAATTGCTATTTAGCTCATATTTTGACATTCTTGGGGTGAGCTAGATTTATAAATGGTATCATCCAGTATTTGTGTTTGCTGAGTAAGATCTTCAGTACCACTTGTTGTTTTTTAGATTTATTCACCGTAGATGCATAAGCTATCACCTGGCCCTGAATAAACACCTTAAAGGCCTCTGAGAGTGTAACAATAGATACCTCTGATGAAAAAAGTATTTTCTCCTGTAGTCATTGTTTAAACTCCTCAGAGCATAACAAAGCTGGGTTGAACTGTCATATGGGGGATTTGATGACACTCGGCTTAGGTACCCAAACCAAGGTGATAGGGGCATGGTCCGAGATGACAATAGGAAATATGGAGGTGTCTGCCAGATCTCCCAGAACTACAGAACTACCCAGAAAAATAATCAATTCACCTGCAGATTTTTTTTATTTTTTTTTATTTTCGTATTTATTCCTCCTCTCCTCCCCTCAGATCTGGTCTCCTTGGGAGCACCAAGGAGTCATCCTTCTACGGTCTGCCCTACCTGGACAGTCCTCCATCACCCATGTAGCCTCAGATTACCCCCTGGGCAGGGAGAAGGTGGGCTCAAACACCCCGAGCAGTCAGTAGCGTTGGTCGGGAGGGTGCCAGACTGGCAGCCGCAGATCGAGGGCAAGCTCCAGTGCTCCATCTCTGCCAGAGCTGAAGGGAATTTTCCCCTGTTTCTTGGGGAGTGGCTGCTGCCCTGACATCAAAGCATGGAACCGATGTCTGCCACTCCTTCTGTACATCATCAGCGCTTGCTGCATCTCCAGCCTCCGACAGATGGCAGCTGAGCACCGACTAGGGACTCCTGTCCCTCCCGGGAGAGGAGAGCTGTCCTCCGGACACTCAATCCTCTCCCTCCCCTGTTGACCCCCAGCAACCTGGGCTCATTCCCAAACCCAGGTCACCGGTGTGGCATTCAGCACCTCAACCCTCAGCGCCACTGGGCCGGCAATTAACCCGCAGATTTGAAAGTGACATGATTAAAGATGTATTTCTGTATATCAGGGCATAAAACCCTTCAACAGACTTGAAGGCCAAATTCTGAACAAAGTTGAAGTAGCACCTTTTGTGATCTAGGGTGAGATGGGGAACCTTTTTCAACTGGGGTTCTATCTAGGAAGGGGTCCAGAACAAAATTAAAATCTCCACCATAAATAAGAACTGTGGAGTCATTAATCCATTTTGAAATCATCTCAATTAAATGTAGATAAAAATTTGGAGAGTCAAGATTAGGTGCATAGATATTAAGTAAAAGAATAGAAACCCCATGAATCTGGTCTATAGCTAATACCCTGACTTATCTGAATGAGTTTTTATCACTTGAAATGAACAGCCCCTCCTAAATAAAATGGAGACTCCACATTTCTTAGTGCAGAAGGAGCTAGAATAGACCATTCCCACCCAATCCTTCACAGGTTCCCTGCCTCCTTTTTAATGAGGTGAGTTTCTTGTAGAAAGGCAATGTCACACTAGGTTGAATTTAAGAAGGATAAAACTTTCTTTTTTAATGGCGTGGTTTGTGCTTTGAACATTCCATGATAAGATCTTTATGCTGACCATTTGAGATAATATGGAACTACTAAATGATTAACCCCCAAAAAGTTAGTGTGAAAAATGATAGTAAAGGTAACCATAAAATAAAAAGTACCTTTTTTAGCAGGGCTAGATAATTGTATAGAATGCCCCAAAATTCTGAGGCTAAGAGGTTAAGAAGCCAAGAAAGTATACATGTCCTTGTTATGCATAAAGTGAAAAGGGGATAGAGTAGAAACCGGTAAACAAAAAGTCCCTTATGTAAAACTCTAACAACTTCTGCAACTATATGATCCAATAACAAGTAATAATAAAGACAAAATCCCATCCAACAGATCAATAAAGCAGAAACATATATTGCAAGGTCTGCAACTTCCCCTTTCATCTCTCTATCAAATAACAAAAATCTATGGGAGAGTGATAATGAAATAAAGAGCTCCAACAAATGAAGTATTAGTAGCTTGAGGAGCCGGAGATATTGAGCCAGTGTATTACAACAGCCAATGCCCCACCTCTCCTCAGCAGGCGTGTGAACAAGCATTCCCACCATCCATCTGACAGGACTGCTAGCAGTACAATCAGACACTCATTAGGTTCCAAATTGGCCTCACATAAAAAAGGTATAATAAAGAGCAGGCTAAAGCAACAAGCAGAGGGAACACTTCCTATAGAAAGTAAGCCAAATAAGGAATGTTTAAAGCCGTTTACCTAAGGTACCAAAAGTTTCCATATAGACACCCATATAATATGCCATAACAAGATAGATGGGAGGGGGGGAAGAAGAAAGGAGGGACAGAGTATAACTTGTATAGAGCGTAAACTGCAAATGAGGTAGTGTAATCCACCGATTATAAAACAAAATATATAAGAAGATCAAACACCCCAATACATTAAAAACATTCCCCCTCCAATAAATCAGGTCAACAATACCTAACCTGCATAGGTAGGAAAACTATCAGCACACTGCCAAGGCAGTAACATTTATGAGGAAAAAGGAAAAAACAGTCTGCAAAAAGCCATGAGTCACTTCAGGGAGTCTGCAAAGTTCCTTCCAGAGTAGACGGTGCTAGTGCTGGAGCAGAACCATCTTGGTTGGAAGGTATAATGGTAGAGATTGTCACCGGCTCTGATTGTGTGAACGATATAGAAGAGTCCATTGCTGAAGAATCAGGTGGTAAAGATGCAAGTAGCTCATCCTCCCCAAAATCAGAAGTCCATTGCCACCATTTGTTGCCACTCCATCAGTGACAGTGGTGACAGTCGAGGGTGCTTCGATGCAGGATCCTTGAACCAACCAGCAGGACTGGATGTGGGGGATGAGACCGACTGATGGGGTTCCAAGACTGATACAGATGCACCATCAGGAGTCAAGAAAAGGGAGCACTGAACATCATTATTTCTGTGGTTCTCCCTTTGCTGCTTTGGCTTAAAGGATTGATTATTATTCCCTCATATGGTTTCTTCAGGGCCCATTCCTTCCTCTAATACGTTCTAAGGAGTAGCATTAGCTGACATGGCTGAGGAAGCAGCAGCTAAATAGTGAGCTTTCAGCACTGAGGCAGACAGTTTTGATTTGGAGACATTAACAGGAGCTTGCTTAACAGGGTATTTGAGGTTAACTAGGAATCATGAACATCCAATACATTTTCATATCTGTGCCATTGTCCATCCCAGAAAACTGTGAGCACAGCAGGATAGTGCATGGCATACTGGATCCCCTTTTGTGCCAGGTCCTTTCCGATAGGGGAAAATGCATTTCCTTTAGCAGCCACCTCCTTAGAGAAATCTTGAAAAATGTACACAGAATGTCCATCCCAATTCAGAAGCCCCTTCCCTCTTGACAACTAAAGTATAAGTTCTTTAACCAAGAACCATAAGAAGTATGCAATTATGGGGTGAGGTGTAAGTCCCCTCATCAGCTTGGGCCCTAGAGATCCATGGGCACGCTCCACTTCTAGAGGGATGTCCCAACTGTGCTCCAGTAACTGTGGAAGCTTGTTTTGAAGGAAGAGGCACATATTAGATCCCTCAGACCCATTGGGAATTCCAACAATGTGCAAGTTATTCCGCCTGTTCCTGTTTTCAAAATCTTCTACTTTTGTTCTATGGGAAAGTACCTGTTGCTCCAACTGAGTGATTCTGTAGGCCTGACAAGCTGAAGCTGACACCATGGTAGAGGCCAAAAATTCTGTTTCTGCCAGTCTTTGTTCTGCTACCTCCATTCTTTCATTGAGACAAGCTACAGAAGCCTTCAAGTTTGGAATGTCCTGGACCAAGGATTGTAACATTGCTCTAATATCAGAAAGATCATCTAAACCAACCATCACCAGCCCCTTAGAGGTGGCTATTGCAACACTGGAGGTGAGTTGCCCATCAAATAACGCAGTATGAGTCAAGGTAAGAATGTGGCCACTAATGATGTTAAAAAGTGCACTGGAGTGAAGCCCACAGATTGCAAAAGCACTGTAGTGTGACTTGGTGAAAAATAAGGCTGAAACATTCTTCTTAAAATGATGGATTTATCGACGGTTGAGTGGAGCTGCTAACCTATGCATCTGTACTGTTCATTGTCGCACATGCTCCCCCTGTCTATGCCCTTTTTGAGGTGTGGCCTCCAGAACTGGACACAGAACTCCAGGTAGGGTCTCACCAGTGAGTGACACAGTGACAACATCCCCTCCTTATTCCTGCTGGAGATACCGCTCCCAGTGTATCCCGGCATCACACTGGCCCTACCCACTGTGTTGTCACACTGCCATTCCACTTCGAGGTCATCAGATATAAATACCACAAGGTACCTTTCCAGCTTAGTGACCAACAGTACTTCCCCCCATCCTGTACTGAGTTCTTGGGTTCCAATGCCCTAGGTGCATGATTTTGCACTGTTTGGCACTCTCCTCCAACTGCCATGTTCTTGCCCACTCTTTTAGTTTTCCAAGACATTCTTTCCACTCTCTCTTTATTGTGCACCCTGTAACAGATTTTGGTATCATCTAAAAAAAGGTATACTTTCATTCCAATGCATCTGCAGTGTTACTTCACAGGGATCTTAGGATACTTGATGAGTGGCCACAGACATGTCTGCTCAGTTTAATGTCATAAAAGGCAAAATCATGCACTCAGGACATAGAAACCCAGGAGCTGAGTAAAAGATACAGGGAGGTACTGTCAGTCACTTAGCAAGAAAGGGACCTTGGGATAATCATATCTGATGACCTCAAAGGATCAAGGCTGGGTGACAAAGCAGTGGGTATGGCCAGTAGAATGCTGGGATGCATAGGGAGAGGTATCACCCAGCAGAAGAAGGGAGGTGGTGCAACCACTGTATCAGCCACTGATGAGACCCCCACCTGGAATATTGTGTCCAGTTCTGGAGGCCACACCTCAGAAAGGACATAGATAGGGAGGAGGCAGTCCAAAGGAGGGCAACTAAAACAGTGCAGGGGTTACATTAAAATCCCCACAAGAAGAGACTGATGAATCTCAACATTTACACCTTAGAAGAGAGGAAAGTGAGAGGAGACATGATATAGACCTACAAGTACCTCAGAGGGGTGAACAGGGTGCAGGAAGGGAGTGTCTTTCAAATGAGAAAGAGTACCAGGCCAGAGGGCATGTGATGAAGCTGGAAAGGGAAGTTCAGGAGGGATTTGAGGAAGTGCTTCCTCACTGAAAGAGTGGAGGACACCTGGAACAGACGGCCAGTAGAAGGAGGTGAAAACAGTGACAGGCTTCAAGCATGCATGGGATAGACATAGGGGAATTTTAGTAAGTAAGCAGGGAGCTGGGAGGGTTGCCAGAGACCAGGTAGGATCTGTGGAGACAGACTAAGCATGGATCATCTGAGCAGACATGGTGGGCCAAGTGGTCCTTATCTGCCAATAAATTCTATGGGCCCAATTCACAAAACACTCCAGAATGGCACAAGGGGCATGCATCACTAGGAATGGCACAAGGTGTCCATGGTAGATTAGTCCCACAACCCCTTGGTCTGATCCCCTTTTATTACAATACTCATATCCCTGGAGGTCTAGTGGAACCCCCTTCCTATCCCAGATCAGCCCATAGAATAGAAATCATATTTTCTTGGTGGTCTAGTGGACCCCCACACTGGCAAGCAGTGCCCCACCATTTCTGCTACCCCATTCTATCCCCAAGCCGACAACTGGCACAGTCCTCTACACTCCATTATGGCCAGCCACTGACTGAATGGTGAAGTAGCATGTACTGTACACAGTACAAGCCCATAGATTGACAGCTGAGCTGAGCTGTCAATGAATGAGCACACAGCGGATACAGTATGTGCTCTATGAATGCTCATTCAGTGGTCAGCTGTGGTGGTGAGTGGAGGTCTGTACTGGTTGCTGGCTTAGAGATCGAGCGGGGAAATGAGGTGGTGGGGTGCTGCCTTCCAGGGTTGGGGGAGGGGTCCGTTAGACCACCAGGGAAATATATTTTATTCTATGGGCAGATCATGGCTGGGGGGGTTTCTAGACCACCCGGGACTGCTGTGCATGGTGTTATCACTGCACGAGTGTCCCACAGCTTGTGGCACATCTTCCAGATGTGCTGTCTGTTTGGCACAGGGTTATGGTTGCTGCAAGCTGTGGGACTTTGCTGCTGGGACCCTACCCAATAGTGAATTGGATGTAGGGTCCCTGGTGCACCAGCTATTGGTGCAAGCTATATTCAGTGCAGCTTGTGCCAACCTTTGTGAATCAAGCCCTATGTTTCTATGTATCCCATCCAGTGCCATAGCCTTGTCCACTGTCAGAGCTGTAAGTCCCTTCAGCACTCTTTCCTCTGAAAATCGACTTGAGTCCACCAGCTCCTTTCTGTCTTTCTGCTGCTCCCTAGTAGTCTGTCCCCTCTCCCTCCACTAAGATGAGTGAGCAGAAATACCTGTTCAAGATAATTTATTGGTCTCCTGAAGAATGCCCTTTTGCCACCCTCCTTATCCTCATTATCCCTCATCACTACCTTATCTTATTCCCTCTGTTTTACCTGGTACACTTCCCTGTCTTCCTCCATATGCATTTCATTATACCGTCTAAATGCCACCCTTTTTTCCTTCACCTTCTTGGCCACTTATCTAGAGTACCATAATTGTATATTTTTCTTTTTGTTTTTACTTACTTCCTGCACACAAAGGATAGTTTCCTTAATTATGCCCTCCCTTATTTTTCCCTACTGTTCTTCTACCCTCTCTGGCCATCCCTCCTAAGAGGTAGTTTCTGAGGCAGTCTCCCATTTCTTTAAAATCCAGCTTGTTAAACTACAGGACCCTGGTCCTCATGTGGGTTGCCTCTACTTCCATTTTAGTGTTAAACCGCACTAAACAGTGATCCCTAGTACCTAGGGGACTGCTCACAATGACATCACAATGCTGTCCCTGTTTGTAAGCACAAGGTCCAGGACTGCCCTATTCCTAGTGGATTTATTGACTAACTGCCTGAGAAAAGTCACATGTAGGGAGTCAAGGATGGTCCTACTTCTTGCCAAAGCTGCAGTCAGAAGGCTCCAATCCACAATCCACATCTGGCAGATTGAAGTTCCCAACTAGCAGCACCTCCTCATTAGTTGCCATCCTGATGATGTCTTCCTCAGGTGCCTTATCCAACTCCTGTTCCTGTGCTGGAGGTCTGTATATCACTCACATACAGATAGCAACCCCAGCTCCAGTCTCTAGGATGACACACAGCACCTCCAGTCCTTCCTTTTCCTTCAGATGCTTCTGTACTTTCATAGCCTTGATTCCCTCTCTCACATATACCACCCCTTCTCATCTCCTCTCTTTCTCTGTCTCTCCTGAACAGACAGGAGCCTGGTATGGCTATATACCAGTCATAGTTGCCAGTGCACCATGACTCCATTATGGACATTTAATCCTAATTAGCCTCCTCCATGATGGCCTCCATGGCCAAAATGTTATTACAGACTCCTTGCATTGGTGTACATGGCTCTTCATATCTTAGACCCTTCCTGCCTGCCTGCCTCCCTCCCTTCTTCCCCACCTGTCTTATTCCTGAAGCTCCACCTGCCCCTCTTTTCCTTTGGTACCATCTTCATTATCTTCTCCTTTACTCCACTCATTTTGCTTTTCTGATTTATACCCCCTTGACTCTGCCTTGTCCCTGCACAAGACAAGCACTCTGAGTAGTTAGATTTGCAGTAATTTATTGTGGCAAAGTTGCTCAAGTAGAACATATGCCTTTCATAATGATTTTGAGCCCCTGTGTTTCACTGCAGGAATACGTTTTCCTCAGGGATCATACTCTGCCCCCGGCCCCCATTTAAAAGTGTACTGCAAAGGGTATAGAGCAACAGATCACTCAACCAAGTGATTACATTTGAAATGATTTATTCACATGTACCATAAAAGGAGCAGAAACACCCCTGAATCCACCACCATTTGATTGTTCTCCTCCCCCTCCAATGGAGTAAGGAGAACGTATGGACAAGGGGAGTAAAGTTTGTAAGAGGAATAAAGAGAAGATAAGGTCAGGAGGGTGTGAGAGAGAGTTATATGCATGAGGGAGTAAGGAAGTTATGGGCTGGAGGGAGTAAGGAGATGTTATGGGCAAGAAGGAGTAAGATGAAATTTTGGACAGGAGAAAAATGTAAAAAGTTATGGGCAGGAGGACATAAGGTGAAGTTATGGGCAAGACAGAAAAAGGAGAAGTTATGGGCAGGAGGATTTAAGGAGAAATTATGGTAGGAGGGACTAAGGAGAAGTTATGGGCAGGCAGAAGTAAGGAAAAGTTATGGGCAGGAGGGAGTATGGAGAAGTTTACGGCAGGGGAGAGAGTTAGAAGTTATGAGCAGGAGGCATAAGGAGATGTTATAGGCAAGAGGTCATAAGTAGAAGTTATAGAAAGAGAGATATCTAAGGAGAGCGTATGGGCAGGAAAGAGTAAGGAGAAGTTATAGGCTGGATTGCATAAGGATAAGATATGGACAGGAGATATATGTAAGGAGAAGTTATGGGCAGGGCGGATAAGGAAAACTTATGGGCAGGAGAGATGTATAGAAGAAGCTATGGACAGGAGGGAGTAAGGAGTTGTTATGGGCAAGAGAGTGTAAGGAGAAACTATGAGAAAGAGGGCATAGGAGAAGTTAAGGTGGGAGAGATATGTGAGGGGAAGTTATGGGCAGGAAAGTGTAAGAAGACACTATGGGCAGGAGGGTTTCAGGAAATGTTATGGGCAGGAGGGAGTAAGAAAAAGTTATGGACAGAAATGGTATGTGAGGAGAAGTTATGGGCAGGAGGGAGCAAGGAGAAGTTATGGGCAGGAGTAAGTCAGGAGAAGTTTATGGCCAGGAGGGAGGGAGTAAGGAGAAGTTTTGAGCAGGAGTGAGTAAGGAGAAGTTTATGGGCAGGAGAGAGTAAGGAGATGTTATGGGCTGGATTGCATAAGGAGAAGTTATGGAAAGGAGAGATATGCAAAGAGAAGTTTCAATCTTATAGTGCATGATTTGGCATGCTCTAAATTGAGTGTTATTAGTTTTTCAAGCTGCTGTTACTTGGGATGGAAATATTTGCTTGAATCATTCACAGTTTGTTAATATTGGTTCAGTTGTGTTAGATGTAGCATTAATCACCGATGAAGATGGCATCTAATGGGGAGTTAATGCATGGCTGAGATGGTTTGTGGCACCAGCCTGGAGGCGAGTGCCTAGCAGGGTCCAACCATGCATTAACTTTCCCAGTAGCATGCCACATTCGGAGGGGATTAATGCACTTGTAACATGGTCTACATATGGATCTATATCTCCTATATATGTTTCTGGTGATACAATACAATACACAAATCACACTAATAAAGTTTCTCACTTATTTTTACTGTTACTTTGAAAATTCTGAATGAACCTCTCTTTCATACATATGTGTGTTTTTTCTCTTTTTTTGTAGTGGCACAATTATATATTTCTTAACGATTGGGATACTTTTTGTTGATTTCTTAGTGTCTGCTTATTTGATATTCTTGCTAGGCTGACCGCGATGTTGCTCGTTTTCTAGTTCGCCATCTATCTGTCTCTCTCATTTGCATACAGAAATCGTGCTTTACTTCACTCTCGTTCTATTCTTTGGGTACTCACACTTTTTTTCTACAGCTTCCTTCCTTTCTGTAGTCAGATTTCTCCAGTCTGTCTGCTATGTTCTGAGTCTGTATTTGCTCCTGCATAATTACAATTGCCAGTCCCATAGACCATAAAACTGTTAAACTGAAATGCGTTTCCGCATGTTCCCTGTCCTGCTCGCTGTTCCGGTCCATTGGATCCTCTCTCCCTCAATACTTCTGGTCCAGCTTGCTGCATTCTGTCTGTCTCACCTGCTCTGTGGTCGCCACTTTGCAATACTTTAATTTCTCGCTCTGTACTGCCTCTTTCTCCATCTGACATCAGTATCTCGTCGTTCTCAACCTAAACATAATTCTCATTTTCTCCATATCTAACTTTCCCACTTCCCTCATTCTGCCTTTCACCTAGTCACTCTCTGATATTTCTCCCTCTGCTACTCTACTGTGCGTACTTGCCATTTATAAACTTGATGACTTCTATTTCTTGTCTTCTCATATTTGTCACACTGCTCGTTTTCCTCCCGTGGCTGCTTTATGTATTTCACAAGCAACACGACACTATCGTCTAATAATGCCATGTTGCTCATGTACCACCTGACGCTATTGCTCCTACCGCCTTTCTTTCCTCGACTGCTACTGTTTTTCCCATGTTACAAGTTTCATTAATTCATTGTGGGGTTTCCCAGGGTCTATTTTGAGCCACTTATTGTTTCTTTATTTGCCAAACAGTTGTCCCAGTTATGTAAACTATGTGACTCTGTTCTTTATACTGATGATTTAATTTTCTTTTCTCAGGCTAATTCTTTATCCGAGTTATCATTTACCCTGAAATGAGATTGTGAAGATGTGTGTCATTGGTTTACAAGTAATTCAATTGTGCTAAATAAAAAAAAATCTATGTTGTTTGGTATGCCATCTATGTTAAAGATAACCCTAGTTTACTGTTACAGGATCATTATGTGACTATGATTGAACAACTCCATCAGTTTAAATATTTGGTGGTCCTCTTAGATCCTGGGCTCACTTTTCTTTGCATGTTAATTCTGTCATTCATACTATTAACCAAAAACTTGGTTTGCTTTACAAATTTAAATCTTATTTTTCAGTTGAAACTAGAAAATCAATTGCAATAGGTTCATGTCTTCTATATTTTGATTATGTTTCTAATCTTTATTTTAATGTAGGCACTAAAGAACTGAATACTCTGGCTGTTACATATAACAAAATTTGTCAATTTATTTTATCTGTTCCTGTTCAAACCCACCATTGTGATCTTTACACCCAGTTAGGTTGGCTGTCTCCTAGATTAAGAATTGATTTTTTTTCAGGATGTGTTACTTTTAAATCATTGTTTCCTTTATTTGATTTGATTTCTGTTCGCTCAGTTCCATCTAAACTTAGATCTGTCAATGGTGTACATGTATTACTAAATGTTATCTCATTTAAGCTTAGGGCTGGCTCACATGCTTTTTCTGTAGCAGCTCCTTCACACTGGAATGCTTTACCTATGTCAATTCATTTGGAAACTTCTCTGCCATGTTTTAAAATAATGTTAAATCAGTATTTATTACAGAAATCTGTATGTAAATGTACTAGTTAATTATGTTGTTGGTTACTTGTCATCTTGTTTTTTTTTTATATTGAAATACTGCTGAGTCAGACCTGAAAAAGGCCATTGGTCCAGTGTCCTTACCCAGTTAACAAATAAATAAATAATACAAAATAAATAAAGTTATGGGAAGGAGGGAGTAAGGAGAAGTTATGGGCAGGAGGGCATAAGGAGAAGTTATGGGTAAGAGGGCATAAGTAGAAGTTATGGCAGGGGAGATATGTAAGGAGAAGTTATGGGCAGGAGAGATAAGGGAGACATTATGGACTGGAGGGTGTAAGGTAGCCTTATGGGCAGGAGAGATGTATAAGGAGAAGCCATGGACAGGAGGGAATAAGGAGATGTTATGGGCAAGAGGGTGTAAGGAGAAGCTATGAGCAAGAGGGCATAAGGAGAAGTTAAGGCATAAAAGATATGTAAGGGGAAGTTATGGGCAGGAAAGTGTAAGGAGACATTATGGGCAGGAGGGTTTAAGGAAATGCTGTGGGAAGGAGGGAGTAAGAAAAAGTTATGGACAGAAATGGTATGTGAGGAGAAGTTATGGGCAGGAATAAGTAAGGAGAAGTTTTGGGCAGGAGAGGTAAGGAGAAGTTATAGGCAAGAGGGAGTAAGGTGAAGTTATAGGTGAAGTTTCACAATTGGCAAAGTTATTGGCAAAGTTACCAATGAAGTTGTCTAAGCAAATTTCCAAGTCTATGGGAAAACTTTGTGGATTGCTCCATGGGCAAATTTGGCAACTTTGCTGGAACTTTGCAAGTGAATTAAAACTTTTCACCATCTCTATTCACAGTCCTACACATGACTGAAATGGTGGGCCACTCACCACAATCTTGTTCTGAATAAGTGGTGAATAACTAGTGTGTCATTGAGAGGGTCAACAGCAGGTCTAGGAAGCTCCATTGGGTAAGTCTGGGAGCAAGAAACAGCTTAGTTACACAAATTGAGAAAGACATTACAAGGGTGAGTTCAGCATATAGCCTTGATGATTGATCAAATTCTCCAGTGTAAGCCTAGTATTTAAAAAGAAAATAGTATCTAATCGGTGTTAAAGAACATGTACTCTTATATGGCTTGCTTTCACTATATCAATCTGGAGGCAATATACAGTACTCTACATAGAAGCAAAATAATGTACTACACAACAGGAAGCAATGATTTCAATAGTGATTTTTTCCAATAACTATAGATATACAGTACTGTAGCTCCAAACTTACCAGATATAGCAGTCTTTACAAAGGAACCAAAATATTAGTTTAAGCAATATGCATGGCGTTACAAGGTAAATAATTTATGATGAAGTTATTTGGGGTGGGTACAGCCAAGTGTACTATAGTATATAAAATTAACACACAGAATAAATGTGATCATATTATAGCATGGCAAATTAATATTTTTGTCCTAAATCACTTTAAATTTATGAATTCAGGTAAAGGGAATTAAGGTGCTTTTAATAGAGATAATTGTTGAGTAGTAAGTTGCGTTAAGTGATTTTTAGATGCCCTGAAGAAGTAAGAATATTAATTTATTTTTTGTTTGTTTGTCTGCTTGCTTGAAAATTGGTGACCTGGAATGGCTCACTGAGCCAAAGATCATTTCTGAGTGTGAACCAGGGAAAAGGGAAAGAGATTTCAGTAAATTACACATGGCAGTAAAGAAGCATTCCAAAAATGAAGTGCAGCAGTAGACAATTCAACATTGTACAGTGTAAATAACAATGGTGGACAGATGTTGGTTTTAAGGATAGCACCAATGTAGTATTAAATTAACAAAAGCAGGTTGAAACATTTCTGTGCAGCATAGTGGCATGAACAGACTCAGGAGGGGCCACAGCTGGGGAGACAGGGTACCATGGATAGGCCAGATAGGGAGATTACAGGGGCAGGAGGGGGAAGGAGCTTTATCTGGTGCTTCAGGGAAGTGGGGGAAGGTGAGAGATGGGGATGGGGGAAGAAGATGATAGGAGAAGGCTGGCTGCCCAGCAGAAGAGTGAGGGAAGGGGAGGAAAAGTGCAAGGATCCCTGGAGTGGATGAAGTATGAAGCAGAGAGAATGAATGAGAGATGTGTAGTTAGGTAATGACTCAAATCAATATTTGGAGATGTAGGAGGCAAAGTGTTACTGGCAGCATGAGGGTGGGGGAAGATAGATAGGGAAGAGTAAAGAGAGCAGTAGTAAGTACAAGGAAAGAGCTGGTAACAAAACAATAGAAAGTATTACAGAGGGTGTCCAATCTGGCAAGGGAAGAGGAGGTGGCAGTACCATAGACCACATCTGCATAGTCTAAGACCAGGAGTGCCATTTTGTTAATCAACTCCCAGCAGACCTCCGGGGACAGGCTATCTTTGTTACAGTGAAAGGATCCAAGCTTAAAGTGGAGCTTGAGTCGATGACATGATGTGGTCAGAGAAGTCAAGCCTACTGTCATGCCACACATAGAGATATATGTAGAAGGAAGCCACTTCAAGAGCATTGCCATCCACAGCAGAGAAGGCAGGGAGAGGGGTAAGCCTGGCCAGTTTCTGACTGGTGCCAAAGGTCATGGGCACAGTTTTTTTTAAATGCTGACCTGGATTTGATTGGACTGGAACCAGTGCGAAACATTCTGGAAATCTTGCTGGAGTTAGACTTCCATTGCTGCTGTTGAGGGGCATGAAGTGTAGAAAACTGTGTCATCTGCATACATGTGAATATACAATTTGGCACAGGCAGAGGAGTCATTGAGGAAGACAAAAGAACAGGAAAGGACCCAGGAAGGAGCCTGTGAGACTCCTTCCTGTACTGGTAGCTGAAAGGACTAGATGTCTTTCTAAAGCAAGGGCTGAGAGGTTTGCAGAGCTCAGCTTGTCCAGTAAGGGTGGCTAGGGCCAGAATCAAAGGCTTTGGACAGATTGATGAAAATGGCTGCTGTGATGAGCCACTGATCCATCCCTGTGAGGATGAGTCAGTAACCCATAGCAGGGATGAGACAATGGAATGATGCTTCTAGAAACCAGACTGGAAGGAGAGAGGAGTTGGAAGAGTAGAAGAAGTCAGCAAGCCTGGAGTAGACAAGTTACCTTTGGAGCTTTGCAGGAGAGGGAGGAAGGAGATAGGTTGTAAGTTGCCAGGGGGCGAGATCACCCCATAGTGGAGGAGAGAACTTTGATAATCTTCCAGGACTGAGGACAGAACAGATGATAAAGGAGGGGTTCATGAGGTGACTAAGGGGAGGCAATAGCCAGAGTTAAAAGATGGAGAATATTTATGGTTCATTCCATCAGGGCTAGATTTGACAAGTTGAGAGGAAAGGGCGCACAGGGTATCCTGGGCAGCGACAGGAGGAAGGAAACCCCAGGAAGGGGAAGGGTGTGGAGGAGGGTGGAGGTGGGAGGAGTGGTGAGAAACCAGGAGGGGGGAGCATAGAACACAGGTAGTGAAAATCTCATTGAAGCAAGCAGCAACAGAGGGAGAATTGGACACAGGTGAACCATAAATCATTAGAACAAGGGGTAGCGAACTTGTCTGGGGGATCAAATAGGGAGTGAATCACGTCCCAGAATTTGACTAGGGAGTTATGATGGTTCTGGAGGTTGGCCTTAAAATAGAGGATTTGAGGTGTGGACAGCCTTTGTGCAAGTTTTGTAAGTGCCCTGCAAGAAAGGAGGTCAGACAGGAGAGGTGTACTGGGCCAAAGCTTGATTGCAGAACATGCACAAATCAAGGAGATCCGTGGTGGTGGATGGCTTACTCTGGACTTCCTGATGCATATCCTGAGCATATATGTCTCAGATGGAAGTAAATTGAAAGTGGAAAGGAGAGGTCACATCAGTTTTGGGGTAGAGAGGATGGGACCAATCAGTGGCAGCACAGTCACTCAGTACAGCATTTATATTTAGCAACTAGAGGGACTTGGATCAGATGTACTTGGGATAGGAGAGAGGGCACCAGAATTTCCTGGCAGAAAATTACACAAAAATGTCATGCAGTTGTCACTAAAGGCATCTAGCAGATTATCCACTGCAGTAATGTGGTGTGGGTATGTGGAACGAACCCAGTTCAGGAGAGTGTGGTTGGTGGAATGTGAAGTGAGCCAGGTGGGTTCTGTAATTGGTTTGGAGAAATTTAAGTTCAATTCTGAGAGAGGTAGGCCCAGAGGTAGGGAAAAGCCAATTCATGAAAGAATCTCCAAGGATGATGAGTTCACCAGAGGAGGAGTGTGAAGTAATTGCAGATAGTGAATCAATCAATGAGGAAGTGAATATTTTGGGTGAGGCATAAAAACAATGAAGATGAGTAAAGTGGAAGGAAGAAAAGTTTAGCAAGCAAAAACTCATGGAAGAAGGGTGCACCCTCCTTGAGAATTATGTTACAGGACAAGCTCTGATGGCTGTAGAAGGCAACACTGCCACCATGTTTGTCAAAGTGCTGTCTGAAGAGGGAGTAGTCAGGAAGAACCAGACAAGAATCAGAAATTCTGGAGGAGAACCAGGATTTGGAGACACAGAGGAGATCAGAAGAGTGTTGAGAAACTCAGACACAATGTTGCTCTAGTTTAGGGAGAAAGCTTCTGTCATTGTGATGAAAAATGGTAAGGCCCTTAGGGGTAGAAGAGGGGTGAGGTACCAGGATTAGGTTCCACATGGCCGGAGAGAGGAGTAGGAGTAGGATTAAGAGATGGAGAATAGAGTAGGACTTGCTTCCCATAAGTTGGGGAGGAGAAGGAGGGTGAGATGGGGAAGGGCAGGTGGAATAGTAGAAAAACTGCATGTTCAGGGAGGGGAGGAAATAGTCACAAAACATTAGTAAACACCACGTAGTGCATGTGTTATTTCTCATTTTATTGATACAAATCTGAAAAAAAACTGTTGAAACTATTAAATAAATCATAATACCAGCTGCAACTATCAGCACAGTGGTTTCACTCACTGATTAAAAGATAATGAAACTAACTTGGTTTTCTAGTCTAAGGGCACTCTGCAACTTATTCCAGAGTATTGGAGCAAGAACTGAATGCAGATTATTGCAAGAGATACATTATCTTGGGGTTTCTATATGTGCTATAAAGTTACTCCATAGGCCATATGAGAATGTAGTTCTTAGCAAGAATTTCATGATTAATTATGGTTATAGCTGTGAAGAATATAAAAGTCTGCCTAGGGACTGCCAGCGAAATGACCATTCTGATTCCATGGAATTTTACAAAATCTGCGTGAACATTCAGTGGAATTCTGGCATATTTTAAATGTCAGTTATTTTGCACTAAATTTTAAAGTATACGTCAAAATGACACAAATTTAGCATGTAGCCAGTTAGATATGGCATTCATAGGTGTGCCACATTTCAGAGTTTTAGGTTCAAAGGAGGAAGAGTTATGAGTGTCAAACATTTAATCAAAATTTAATTTTCAGTTATTTCTATCTAATTTTATATTTCTTATCCAAATTTCTCCACAGTTTCACGATTTGAGAAACATACACATGGGTCTGTGCACCTTGTTTTAAGTTTCAATCTTCAAAGGGGACTGAGTTATAGGTAGCCAAACATTTTGCCAAATTTAGATGCCTGTTATTTTAATACAATATTGATAGTATTCATTGAAAAGTTATACAGTTTTACAGGTATACAGGTTATCACTACATGTAAATATGTATATATGTACATAGTTTCATATTTCTAGCTTCAAATGGGACTGAGTTACAACTTGCCAAACATGTTGCCAAAATTTAAAACTCATTTATTTCCCTCTAAATTTAAAACAACATATCCAAATTTAATCAGCTTTTTAAATTTAAACAATGAAACTACTATACCACATTGTCATTTCTGACAAAGTTCATACTTACAGCTTGAGATGGGACTGAATTCAAAGTAGTCAAACTTTCACAACATTTTAAAATTATATTTTGCAAGAATGTAAAGTGCAAATTTATAAACTACTGAGGCCAGATATTCAAAGCATAGTAGTAGCATGACAATAAATGACAATAAGCCTTTGGGGAATGAAGGAGCTGCCATATTCAAAGGACCAGTTAGGCACGCTAACAGCATTAGCACGGGCAAACCACTAATGTATGCAAGGGACAAAAGGAAGTGGGCAAAGAGAGATGCGCAGGATATTCAAAGGCCCAGCGCCACACTAGGGTACATAGCGCGACACCTAGCACGGCACTAGTTACCGCCTATAAAAGGCTGGTCTTAACCCAGGGCAAAACACAGAGGAGGAGGGACCACCACAGAAAATGGGAATGTGTGCAGTGCCAGTAGCAGTGATGCTGCCATTGATGGCAGCTGTAGTGGAGGAGGAGGAGAATGAGCAGGCACAACATGGACCACAATGCAGGCCAAGGAGACGGTATGCTGCAAACAAGTGGTGCAGGCCCAGGGTCTCCTCCAAGACCCTGCCTGATGACCACATCATTGGCCAGTACAGAATGAACAGGGGAATGTTGAGGCAACTCTGTGAACTCCTGCATGAACAGCTGCACTCAAATACCAGACGCAGCCATGCCATGACAGTGGAGGAGAAGGTGACAGCAGCGATGTGCTTCCTTGCCACAGGGACGTTCCAACGACCAACGGGGGACATCATTGGGGTAACGCAGTCTGCCACCTCACACCTCCTGACCCAGTTCCTAGAGGCTTTCCTGCCACATGCTGAGGAGTTCATAGTATTCCCCAGCACTGCAGCAGAGCACAGAGAAACAATGCAGCAGTTCCATCGAGTTGCGCACCTACCATCCGTACCGGGTGCCATTGACTGCACCCATGTCCCCATCCGTGCACCACCTGGCAATGGCAGTGACATGTATGTTAACAGGAAGGGGTACCACTCCATCAACTGCCAGGTGGTGTGCGATGCCCAGCTGAGCACATCAGCAAGAATCTATGCACAGTACCCGGCAGTGCCCTTAGCCTTCATCTGGCACCAGTCCCAGCTGTGCCAGGCTTTTGAGAGGCAGGATACCCAGTGGGCAACTAGTCTGTGAGTAGTAGCATACAAGGCATACACACAACAGCATGGATGGGGGCAGGCATTGCAGGCCAGGGAAGGGGTGTGGGAGGGCTACACAGAGGTGCAGGACAGCATCTGACAGACTGCAGTATGGCACTAACAGGTATACATCTCTTGACGGGGACAGTGCCTATCCCCTGTGACCCTGGCTGCTGACACCAGTGCTCTGACCAGCCACAGTGGCTGAGGAGATGTACAACGAGGCATGTGCCAGCACAAGGAACATCATAGAGAGGGTGTTTGGCATCCTGAAGATGCGATTCAGATGCCTAGACACATCAGGTGGTGCCCTACAATATACACCTCAGAAGGTATACCGTATCTTCCTAGCCTGTTCTATGCTGCACAACATGGCAATGAACCATGGGATACAGGCACCTGAACCTGAGGGACAGTCTGACAGTGAGCCAGAGCCAGCGGTCAGAGGGATAGTGGAGCAACTTGAGAGGAGGGACCCTCGCATGGCATGCAGGGCCTTACAGCACAGGGGCAACATCATCAGGATACTGCTACAGACAACAGGGTAAGTACAGACTGCACAACAACTTGAAAGAGTACAATTAATAATCTATTTAATGTGCACAAAGAAACAGAACAGTGACACTAACAATCACACTAGTAAACAAACACAGTGGATCAGACAACATGTGTGCATGTGGTGTGAGGTTGGGAGTGTGCAGGACATACATGGGGGGGACAGGCAGAAATGGTGTAGTGTCAGTGGGGATGTGTGATGTGTGCTGTGAGGGTAAGGGGGTGCAACTGTGGCAGTGGAAGTGTGTGTGTGCAAGTCTGCACATGCATGTGGGTGTGCCAATGTTGCAAAGGGGGGTGATGACTGTACAGTGCCACAGACTGATTGTGGGCATCACCGACGCCTATGTCAATGCATGTGCCGTGCACCTGTACCGTGGGACACAGACCCTGGGGTGCTCTGAGCAAAGAACAATGCCAAAGAGAAAGGTGAGGCAAGTAGAGTCGGCCTCCTGTGCCTCTGGGGACGGTGGAGCCTGACAGGGTGGATGGGCAGCCACGGCGGCACTGGGTTTCAGATGGGTGTGTGATGCTGTGGAGCTGGAACCAGTGGCAGCCCTCGGCCATGGTTTGCCTGCCTGTGTGCCCCTGTGCCGTCTGCACCACGACCAAGCATCCCATGCTGGCGAGCACCATGCACACCATGCAGGACATTCCCTATGTCAACCACAGCAGCTGTCAGACCAGAAAAGCCACGGTCGATGGCACCCACCAGGCTGCCCAACCTGTCCTCCGCCCACGGTTCAGCATGGGCAAAGCCCACTGAGATGGCCTCTCTGATCTGTGCCAGCTCATGTTGCAGCTCCCTCCGTATGCCATGAAGGTCCATACGGGCCTCCTGCTGGGAGGTGACACTAGCCTGCAGGAGTGGGCGGGCACCATGGCCATCCTGCCCCAGGGCACAGAACCCTCAGTTGCAGCTGGCAGAGGTGCTTGCGGCACAGGTGCAACTGGATGCTGTTGCATGCCAGGCACGTCCTGCTGCTGGCAACTACTGGTGGTTGTCTGTGGCATGGTATGGACATGGACCCCAATATGTGTTGGACACTGCACGTCCTGTGGTTCTGTGATGTTCCCCACACTGCCCACCACCATGCCCAGGTAAAGCCACACTGGTGATGCTGAATACATCACTGGCACTCATCCCAGGGCCTGCAAGCAGCCCCACCCTCCATCCCCTGCACAGGAATGGCCAGGTGTTGGAAACTCCGACACATCAGTGTCATCACCTACTGTAACAGTGACCAGTAGGATCTCCCTACCAACATCCTCCATCTGTGCAGCATCCAGGTAGCCAGTGTATCCCAAGCCCCTACTGAGATGTGACCCCCCTCCCAGGCAGTTGCACCCCTGTCCATGTGATTGCCACACATGCATAGTGTTTGTGTGGCCATGAGCTCACAGATCCCGGATGTTGATGGGTGTTCTCCATCCTCCTCCTCCACAACTTCTGGAACCTGGCTGCACATCCTTGGCACCTCCTGTTGTGCTGCAGGCCTGGCAGACACCACTGTGGAGCCAATAGGGACAGAGTCAGTCACCCCGTACATGGACACTGTGCCCAAACACCACCACTACTCACCACCACCATGCAGACTTCAGGACATGCCCCTTCACACACAAGCCCGTGACCGTACCCCCAACCCACAGTGACCATGGCCATGCCGAGGCAGCTGTTCGGCAGCACACAGTGCACCCTGTGCAGGACACCAACAGCATGACCATGCACCCATGCCATCACAACATACAGGATATACACATGCAAATACAGACCTGTCCTTGGCAGTGTGAGAGACATCTCACATCCACCACCTGGCACACCTGTGACTGCCACTGTCCTCAGAGTCGGTGCCACCACAGCCATGTGTGGCTCCTCCACCCACTGCTGATGTTCAGGTGGTCCACCACCGGTCCTCATTCTGTCCCTCATTCTCTGTGCCTTCTCCTCCTTCACACGTCGCAGAAGGTCATTCCATTGCTTCGCACAGCCTTGTTGTTCTGCCATGTCCTCCCACAGCATTTATAGCCGCAGTCACCTCCTCCCAAGTTTACGACCAATGCAATAGTGGCCCCAGGTGTGTGTGTAGTACCTGCTTCCTTAACAGTACGTACAAGGTGTTCAACTCTCTTATGAGAACTCAGGGGCATGACGCGCCTCTGGCATGCTGCCAAACCTATGGGATAGTAAAAGTGGACATGTCATCGGCCATGTCAGTGCTGCATTGCATTACACATAGACATCACAACACCACCCCTACAGTGCCACAGGCTACATGGACATATCAGATTGCGCATGTGCATGTACGGTGCACGGCCATATAGTCACTGTCAAGTCCCGTGTCTGGACAGTGGAGTCCTGTACACACATGTGCACTGCTGTCGCCTGTGGCTGCCATGTGCTCCCATGACTGGGCCCACCCTCACACTAACCACCTTGCACTGTACTGTGCCCTCTTGAGCACTATAGTGGTTGCATGGACAAGTGCACTAGCAATGTCAGGACACCATGTTGCATGGGATGGCACATCACTGGGACACTGTTTACGTCCTGCAGAGACACAGCCTACCATGCCACACATCCAGGGAGTCATGTCAGTGGGCCAATGTCACAGGACACACCACGGTAGTGCACTAGTGCTCAGCCTGGTGGACACAGTGTGCAGGCAGTGCCACATGGAACAGTTCCTGCAGGGGATGTGCACAGTGCACTGGACGGTAGGATTCCCAGGCAGCCGTCTAGGGCTGTGCACCATCACACAGCACAGTGCATTCAAGAGTGTCCTACAGCAGTCATACATACCTGCCTCTTGCTGCTCATCCCCCTGTTGCATCTCTCCACCAGTCTGTTGTTGACACTCACTTTCGTTATTATGCTGCATTACCACAACGCAACACTGGTGGTGTACTGCTTGCCCTTTTATAGCTCACTCAGGCAATCAAGCCTGTTAGTCATGTAAATGAGCGCATAATGTTATGCTAATCATACAGTTTGCCCCATGCATACACAAGTACCCCCATTTGCATACACCTGTTGAATATGGCCCCAATTAGCCCTGTGCAAAAGCCAGCATAGGGCTAATGGAGGGGCAGCGCCGTGCTATCCAAATAGTGCAGTGCTATGTGCTTTAGCATGGCCTACATGCATGCTCATGAGGCCCCCATGTCTGTGCTATCACCCTGTCATAGCGCGATGTAGCACTGCGCTAGCCAACATAGCGCTGCGCTACACGCATGCTGATACACGACCTCAGGATCATGGTAGGGGTCATGGAAGAGCAGTGTGGTTACTTCCGGGTAGCGCCACACTATGTCATGTGACAGCGTGGTGCTACAGAAGTTGATGAGGTGAAGTTCTGGGAGAGACAAGTTTTACCAGAGACAGGTTGAGGGTTGTATCAGCTTTCGATTGCCATGTCTGGACGGTCAAGACAGTGTGCAGTTGTGCACAGAGACAGGTGCTGGGGGGAGGTAGAAACTGCTAACCTAGTGCAGCTCGTGATGAAATGCCATAAGAGGCTGTTTGGGGAGGTGAGGGAGGGGGACCTCCCACGGATGCGAGTGTGGGACACGATGGCAAGGAAACTCACTGCCCATACTGGCATAACCCGCAACGCTGAAAAGTGCTGTCACAGGTACACAGATCTGAGATGCAGGCAGAGGCAGCAGCTAGAGTGCTACAACACATGGTGCGTGATGGCACTGTGCCTGTGCCAGGTGAGTAGTGTTGCATGTAGAGTGTACCAACATGTAAGGCTTTGAATGTGTGGGTGTGGGTGTGCGGAGGGTGAAAGGTGTGGGGGTTTGGTGTGGGTGACTGGGTGTGTGGGTGCAGAGGGAGTGGTGGTGGGGTTGTGGTTTGGGTGTGGGCGTGTGGGTGTGTGGGTGTGTGCACAGGTGTGCGCAACGATGCATGGTGTTGTTGCATACTGTGTACAGGCAGAGTGGCACATGTATGCCACATAGGGGCATGGTACATGCTGTGACCATTGCTGTGAGGGTTGGGTCATGCTGTTCTGCAAGTCCCGGGGTATCACCAACCTGGGGACGGCACCAACATGTTGCAGGAAACACACTCGTGGTGGACTGTCGACGTACACTCACGGGTCTGCAGATGTTCGCATGGGAGCTGCAACGGCCACTGTCGCAGTACTGTGGCACCATTGATCACTGACATGTGTGCCTGATGAATGCGCCATGGCTGCTGCCACCCTCTGTGTGTGATCTCTCCTGTTCACCCATGTGTGTGCATTGTGGTTGGGGTTGCATGCATCTTGCTGTACTTGACATTGTGTATGCTGTGTCATGCTCTAACACTACTTTCTCATCTGTCCACTGCAGAGCAGATCGGGCAGCCCATGGCAGGAGGAGGAGTCAGCCCAGGCAACAGGAGCAGAGACGGGCAGCAATGAGGTGCCATCCTTTCCACAGCGGGCGCAGGAGGCAGCCCTGAAAGCGGGTGGCGTGCGTGAGTACCTGTTTCATTGCTCGGTGATCTGTTCCTTCTGTGCATGCGTCATTATCTGCGTCCAGCCACTGACTTGTCTGGTGGCATTTATGCAACGGGCAGTGGAACAGTGTGGTGTAGCAGTGTGCTGTGCGGTATACCTGTTTTTCACACCACAGCTGAGTGCTGTCAGTCTTGCCTTGGGGGGGGCTGTCAGCTTGCATTGCTGTGCGGGTGACTGATGGTGTTGGTTGCTCAGGTGGCGAGAGTTCCGTGGGAACGGCTGACCTTCTCACTGCTGTGGTCAATCCATACCACCACCCACAGGGCATCCCCAATTGCACGGGTGGTGGTTCCTTGCTGCGCATGAGGGACAGTATGCACCATGCCTTGCCTTACCTTCCCCCTTCTGGCCACCAGCTGTGAAGCACTGCTTATCACACTGTGCACATCCTGGCACTGTGCCGTGATGCTTTTGTGGAGTCCTTCCATGTGTATCTCATGGCGAGGTTATTGTGTTGCAGCTTTAGTTACAGGGTAGTATTATCACTGTGCTATTACATTATGTTCATCGCTTGCCTGCCAATGTTGACCATGGCTGTGAAAGTGGTAATCACTGTGTGGAGGAGGGGGGTCCTGTTATGTGGGTTGGGGACACTGCCATGTACCATGTCTCAGTTGGGTGGTATGCTTTCGGTGCTATTGCCTGGTGGCATGTGAAAGCCCTTCACTGACAGCGTCTGTACCCTGGCTGACTGTTATCCCCTGGCCTGGGTCAGTCATTGGCAGGCCACTGCCATGGTTCATTGATGCTCCTGCGTGCCTGTCAATGTTGTTTGTTCTGTGCTCTGCATTACTGTACATTTCCATGTGTGGGTGGGCAGCATGTCCCAACATGTGGATGCCCTTGTGCATGTTGTGGCGTATCCCTTGCACTCAACTCTCCGGGTTTCCAGCTGTGTGTCTGCCGTGTCTCACGGTGTGCTGTGTCATGGTGGGTGGTGTCACATGTTCCATGCTGCTGTCAGGATCGCTGTCATCATCCGTGTTGGGTTTTGTGTTGGTGCCTGTGTTGCCCTGTGCTGCTTTGTGGGAAGCCCCCATGTTGTCCTACCACTGCAGAGCTCAACGCCGCCAGGGATAGCCCATTGGGACATGCTGTCCATCTCTGTATGGCAAAGGTTGGCTGCTGGTTGCCTCCTGTCTGGTGTAGCGTTCTCATGGTCTCACCCTTCCTCTTGTAGGTCCACTCCGGGCATCACTGCAGGCGATGAGGCCCGAAGAATCAGAGGGCACAGAGGACCTGCTGCGCAGAATTGTGAGGCAGCAGAGGACATTGATTGAACAGCAGGCCATTATTATAACAGAGACCCGAAGAGTGGCGATTATCCTGGACGCTCGTCTCACTGATCCAGCGGGCAACTAGTTCTGCCCTGTTATTTTGATGTCTTTCCTCACCACACCCCCTCACTGGACTTATTTATCCCTTCCTTGCCTATTGTCATCTGTCCCTGTGTGCATCCTCCTCCGCTTTGCACCCTTGTCCTGTGTCTTTCCATCCCTCCATCTGTTGTTGTCATCGTCCTTATGTTTTCCTTTGTTTACCTTTTTATGCCGATGGTGCTTGACTTTTTTTTTCATGTAGTGGGCATTTGGGGTTGTGTGTTGGGGGGGCTTAGTGGGTATGTTCTGGTTCTGTTTCCGTGTTGTGGGGAGGGTTGTACAGTGGTGGGTGGGGCATTTTGTAATCTGGGGTTTGTTCATTGTTTTGTTCTGTATTTTATTCGCTGTTGTGTTTCCGTTTGCTTTACTCTTCATTATTGTTAATTACACTGGTTTACGACATTTTACTGTGTCCTGTGTCATTCTTGGGTGCTGGGGTTCCACATGCTTTGTACTGTTGCTGGTGTTCTCCACATGGGTCTGGGTTGTTGCTGGACATTCCCGTGCATGTGTGGCATCCTCCTGGATGAGCACTGTGGTGTGCTCCTGATACCTCATTCCGGCATGTGTTCCCTTACATGTGTCCCAGGGTCAGGCTGTCTCTGCACTGTATTCCATTGTGTGTTTGCACTGCCTGCCTGGGGCTGTATTCAGTGCTGTCTTGTGTGCTATATTCAGTGTTGTCTTATTTCTGGGCTTTTTTTGCCCTGCACTCCTGGCCTTGTTTGCCCGGCTTACTTTGCTTGCTATATTCAGCTGGTTTTGCCCCGGGCTATTCATTTTGAATATGGCTGGCATTTTGCTCTAGGCTAAGTTTGCACGCCATGCAGTGCTAATTGCTGCCAGGGGCTAACCTTT
This sequence comes from Neoceratodus forsteri, assembly GCA_016271365.2. Classification (NCBI taxonomy): domain Eukaryota; kingdom Metazoa; phylum Chordata; order Ceratodontiformes; family Ceratodontidae; genus Neoceratodus; species Neoceratodus forsteri. Next base: position 1,723,556,321 of record CM057456.1, read on the forward strand.
GAATATCTGGCCCTGAATCTTTAAAACTGGAGATTGCAATGCAATTCTATTTGGCAGGTTCTTAGACCTTACAACGAGTCTGTGTGTGTCAATTTTATTAATTGTTTGCTGCCAGAAACTGCAAAAAAACATCTGTACTGGAAGTCAAATTCCATGAGTCTTTGCGAAAATTGTGGAATTTCATAAAAAGGTCCATGAAACTGGAATTTGCTAATTTCACTTAGTCTTTTCTGGGGAATTCTAATTAAAGGATAGGGGTATAAGAGGCAGATAGTACAGGGGGTCACCAGGTTCAGGAGTTAGATACATAGTTTCATGAAGAAATAGACAGCTGAGCTGGGTAGCACACCAGTGGTAGACCCCCCAGTTGGATCAAGGAAACACAAATTGTCAACAATTCCAACCTGAATGCAGGATATATAAGGATCACACTCAGCAAATTGATGATCCATTGAGCTTGATGTATATCGAGTATGGAACTTAGAGGTACTCAAAAATATATTGTGGGAAAGACAATGTCTGGGGCACCAGGAAAGAAGAATTCTGGCTATTCCAACAAGATAGGTTGATCATAAAAGGAGTAAGTGACTCTTGTTTTAAGATATTTTTTTCACTGTAAAGAACAAAGGGGATATCAGTGGTATCAGAAGTCCCACTAAGTCAATTTGGCTATGTTAAGGGGGGGGGCAATATAGTCACCCAAAGAGGAACAGCAGGACTGCAAAAAGCTCAGCTCAGTTTATCAAATGAAGTAGTGATACGTACATTGTGAATGTTAAATTCTACAAAAAAAGTTCTGGATGCTTCATCTATAGTCTACCATAAATATTTGAGAAAATGTTACCAATATTTTTTTTTCCACTGTAAATGTAAAGCTGCTAAACCATTTATGCAGTTGTGTTATACACCAGGATACTTTGACATTGGATAGCCACGTAAAATGGTAAGTCTATGCCTACAAGAGCATCAAGTTACAAACATCCTACAAGTTACAAACATCCACACTTTTGAGTTTTCAGAAAAAAAAGTGCAAATATTTAAACAGTAACATTTTGAAGTTCTGTAACTTAAGCATCTCTAATCCAATTCTCTCCATATGTAGATTATTCTATAACCATTACAAAAGGGTTATTCATACTAATTTACACATGTCTAGCTTCAAAGGTGTCTGAGTTATATGCAGATAAACATTCTCAGGAAATTTCCCACAAAAAATAAAATGGCAGACTTTGAGCACATATCATTTTGAAATGATGCATTATAATGTCAAGAAATGTGGCACAGTTTTAGAACTGCGATCATCAAGTAAGCATGCTAAATATAAGATCTCTGGCCCAATAGACAACCGAGTTACATGCAGATAAAAAATGTTCATGACATTTCCCACAAAAAATACAATTACAGATTCTGAGCACCTGTAAGTTTGATAATAACCAGCTTAATTTCATGAAATCTGGCACATAATTGAATCACCTCCCAGAAAGTATGAATGTCAAAATTCTAATGAAATTCCATCAAAATTCCATGATTTTGGAATTTTCACATTCTGCACAGCTCTTATTATGGTACTTTATTTAGCATGACTTTGTAGATCCACAGATAGAGATTTTTGTTGTTTTTTTACTTCTGGTACTCAGACAGGCCAGACAACGGCAGAATAGATGGTGCAATGATGAATTCGAGGACTCAGGCCATTCATAAAGTGTAGAACCCTGTGATATAACACATCTAATTTAGCATGATAACAAGGGGGAACATATCTACATGGTAACACATCAAGACCATGCATCCAAAAAAGTATGGTGAAAAACCATGCCTTGACAAGCACACAAGGAGAAGCAGCAAAGTGCCATTATACAACCTAACACGTATACAGTATGTTGTACTTATGGAGTGCCAGCCCTATAGAAACATAGAATTTGATGGCAGATAAGGTCCGCTTGACCCACCCAGTCTGCCCATTTCCCTACCTACTGGATAAGCTGCAGATCCTAGTTAACCAGCAGCCTACTTCTTCCTACCCGCACTCCCCAGAATTGCCTTATGACTATCCCATGCATGCTTGAATTCCACCACTGATTTTGACTCCACAACCTCCTCTGGAAGGCCGTTCCATGCATCCACAACCCTCTCTGTGAAAAATACTTCCTTAAATTACCTCTGAGCCGCCTCCCTCTAGCTTCAAATTGTGCCTCTTGTTCTTGCCTCTTTTTTGAAAGATGCTACCCTCTTGGATTTGGTGATTCCCTTGGGTACTTGAATGTTTCTATCATGTCCCCCTCTCCCTCCTTTCTTGAGGCTATACATATTAAGCTCCTTAAGTCTCTCTTCATATGTCTTCGGTGCAGATCCTGCACCATTTAGTTGCCTCCCTCTGGACAGCTTCCATCCTGTCTATGTCTCTTTTATGAGATTGGGTCTCCAGAACTGCACACAGTACTTCAGATGGGGTCTCACCAGCTGTCTGTACAGAGGGATAATAACTTCCTGTTTTCTACTGGTGATGCCTCTCCTATGCATCCCAGTATCCCCAACCCTCCCTGCTGCCCTCTCACATTGCTTGCCCATCTTTAGGTCATCTGATATGACTACCCCAGGTCCTTTCCATTCTTGTTGTTGTTAGTATCTCACCCCCCATTGTGTACTCTTCCCCAGGGTTTTTGTTTCCCAGGTGCATTACCTTGCACTTCTTAGCATTGAATCTAAGCTGCCATACATTTGACCATTCCTCTAACCTTGCCAAGTCCTTTCTCATCCTTTCCACCCCACCCTGTGCATCAACTCTGTTGCAGATCTTAGTGTAGTTAGTATAGTTTGATAATAAGATACTGTAAAGGAAGTGTGCTAGCAGGTTTTATATTTATGATGGCATGGTTTTTAACCATGCTTTTTTGGATGACAATGGGGCTTTCCACTAAAAGGCAGGCCAGGTTGTCCAGTGATCCCTACCAGGAAGATGTGCATAGTAGGGGGAAGGGACAGAGGAATAGGGGGGAGGGGCCTAGTGACATCACCAGGCAGGAAAAGGGTAAAATGACAATGGCAAGCCAGATCCCCAGGGATTGGCTGGGGGGCAGAGCCCAAAGGGGGTCCTGACCAAGGGCCTATTAGGGGTATATTAGGCCAGGGCTCAGGAAGGACAACCTCTTTTGCTGGGAATGTTTCAGACTGAACTCAGCACATCGTTGGCAAACAGCAGGTAAGGCACATGAGGCTTCTAGGCCCGGTATGCCATGTGGTTCATTGTGACTAGCATTGTGGTTTGATTGGCTTATATCATTGTGTAAAAAAAAATATATATATAAAAAGAAGGAAAGGAAGTGGTTTCTCTGTATGTGCACTGTGAATAATGAGTCAAAGAGTATGTAGTTTGTAAATGAGAGCTCGGTTTTGTTGTGTCATCTCTCCTAGCGTTTATGGAGGAGAGCAGACTTAGCTAGGCCTGGCAGGACATGTGGGTCATCCACTGTGGCTAGCTTACTGTGGTGTTTTGTTTCCATCACATGGAAAATAGGAATCAAAGAAAGGGAGGTGTGAGCAGGAAGCATGTTTTACCCAAGAAGGCATTTGTTTAGAATATGTTTACAGAAATGCAGAACAGGGTTTGTGGTTCCTTGTTGCATATTGTTTAGATAGAGAGGAGGTGAAATGAAAAAAAATCATGTTTTCTCAAGGAACATTTTTAATGGTTTAGTCATTTGAAAGCATGGGGAAGAATGCTGAGCTCAGGATGGCGATTGGTTGATTACTCTTTCTGCAGTACACTGCTCGATTTAGAGTGCTTTAAGTCATGAGTAGAAGGCTGAACACGGGATGTAGGTGGTTTCCTTGCAGCTAATTATTTAGGTTTGGAGCAGCATGTGGTTCTTTATGATGAACACCTGGCGTCTGTCACTGCAAGAAGGCAATAAAGCATTAGGGGCCCCTTTTTCTTGCTATTGCCTTGGTGAAAAATAAAAAGAAAGAAAGGTAGAGAAATGCTGGGCAGAAAGCCTGAAAGATGTGGAGCCCCCTTTTTTGTTGTAAGAGGCGTTTTGATGTTTTTCAAGGATCGGGTGGAGGTGTGGGTAACACACATGTGGCAGGGAGGCTCAGCATTTGCATTAGCCACACGTTTTGAATGGGGAGAAGTGGGTGCACCACGCAAGGGAAGTGGAAGCTTGCTGGTTCTGTTGTGAATTGTGGTTGCATCAGGGAGCAAGCTTGAGCAGTGGACAGAAATAAAATGGATGCCCACGTTTGTTTTGAGTGGCAGAGACTAAGGGGTAAGGGTTATAGGTGTTTGTCGGACCACGTACAAAATTCAGGGAGCAACCTGTGCAGCAAAAAAATGAGCAGTCCCACTAGAAAGGCACAGCAGTGGCGCATGTGGGGAGCAAGTAGGCTGGGAGGCCACATTACCTGGTGCAGCCTCGGGCGAGTGTTTTTTTTTCCCTCTGTGTCCCTTGGCAGTAGGTAGCTGCAGGAAAGCTGCATCAGGGGAAAATGGATGATGAATGGCACAGTTTTCCAGTTTTCTCAGTGGCTTCACAGGAAGCAGGGGGATGAGGTGGCCATGGGGATCCCTTCCTAGGCCTACCAAACAGGTTGAGCTTTGGGCCTGCAAAGCAGGACTAGTGGGGCAAGATAGGTGCCACAGGGGCAGCATGGAGCAGCACCTATGACTTGGGTGATCAGGGGCAGTGCGCTTTTACTGGAAAGGGGAAAATAAAAAAAAAATAAAAAAAGGCATAAAATACAAAATGAAATAAACGGAGTGGGTACAAGGACCCCCAGCTACCTTCAGGGCTGTTGGGGGGGGGCCTCTGGTTTTTTAAAGAAAATGGAGAACGGAGTGCTCACAGAGAGATCCAGGCAGACCCAGTTGCAGAGAGCCTAGTGCAGGTGTAAGGAAGGTTGCGGAGCATGGAGCAAAGTGGCTGGATGATCCACAGAAAGATGCAAGCCACCAAATATGAGGAGGTGTGATGAGCACACCATGAGGGGATGGGGAGGAGGGGCTAGCCAACCACTGAGGGGGGCCTCAGGAGTGGGAGAGTGGTGTGGCCACAGACATTCACGCATGGTGGGAGCCTGGTACCTCAGCCTGGGTGGGCGCAGTGGGCGTTTTCCTTTGTTTTCTTACTCTCTGGGCCAGTTTTCTCAGGGGATGGGGGACTTTTAAGCACAATGGCAATGGGGGTGTGGGCAGGACCATGGGGCCTCAAAGGGCCTAAAAAAAAGGGAGGGTTCTTGTTAATTGGTATGCACAGCTGAACAATTGTTTTCACCTCTGCCCATAGTGACATAGTAAGCAACATGGCACCTAAGTGAGCCCAACTGTCCAGCGAAAAGTTGATGCAAGAGGCGTCCAAACTGATGGGGCAGATGATGGAGCTGGTGGAGGCAGGAAAAGCAGAGGGAGGCAGAAGAGGAGGCCTTGAGGAAACAGAAGGAGTGAGAGGAGCGCCCAGGCAGGGGAAGGGGGGCAAGAGGCCCAGGCGGGAAGCACCACAGCCTGCACATATCCCGGCACCTCTGCCCACACCGGAGCCAGATGATGGGAACCCGGATGGCGGTAATAAGGACGTGGATCTCTTTGGATGAAAACAGGCTGAAAGAGTATTTGTAATGGCTATTGGGGACATGGGTGACATAGGGAGTGAAAATGGAACGGGCCATGCAGGCCTTAAAAAGTAAAGGGCGGGGTGGAAAGGGAGGGCCAAGGCGACAGTCAAAAAGTTGTATGATGGGCTCCTGGGTTGCTCACTCGGGGACCACATCCTGGTTTCAATCAAAGAAAATATCAGGAAGGGGGAGTATGTTGACATCTTTGGGCTGGTGGACAAGGACATGACCAGGAAGTATGAAGAATGAACAGAAGGCGTCATTAGGGAAGTCGGAAATGGTGGTGGCCCTGGTAGTGGTGGACCACAAGATGGAGGAAGCAAAATTCAAACTGAACACCTTAAAAACTGGCAAGGGGCTTCATCATATACACAGCCGGCTGGTACTGGAGAAGCAGCTGAGCTCGCCATTCCCTGCTGACGTACATGTCCATTATCAGGGATGCATACAAGGCAAAAGTCAGGCATGGTTGGCTGAAATACGATGAGGCATTCCGGAAGAGGATGGCTGCCAAAGGGGATCTGAGGTGGGACTGTACACACTTGGAATTATGGGTAAGGACGTTATCTGGGGAAGTGAGTGGAACTGGGGGCGAGCAAGTAAGGAAGGCCATGGCTATCGCATTGGTCAGGGCATGCTGGGGCTACAACATGGCCACATGCACGTGGTGCAACTGTAAGTTTTGACACATCTGCTCCAAGTGCAGGGGGTTACACCCGGTCTCCAACTGCCGACAGGGGGCAGACAGAGGGGGACAACATGGGGGGAAATACCATGATCAGTCCTTTCAGTGTGCTGGGGAGCAGGACGGGGGGTGGTCAGAGAGGGCAACACTATGCTCCCAGGGGATGCCATTAACAAGGAACATGAGGAGGGGCAATGGGGTTACATGCTGGTGTGAACTACCATCTCCGTAGGAGTGGTGGAGGAGTGGACTGCAGACTGCCTAAATAGGGTAGCGGTCGAGCTGCTCAGGGCACATTTCAAGGGCGGTTTCCCTCAGGGGGTTTCAAGGGGGAAGAGCACGATGTGGACCAAAATCTAGGGACAGTAAAGGAAAAGAGGAAATAGTGGGGCCAAGACTGAGAAAGAAATCAGGGGCGGCAGGGTGAGAGCCTCGCTCCCCATGAACTACTTCCAGGTGTCCTCTGGGTATTGTCCCCAAGAAAGTGGCAGGAGAAATCTGCCTGATCCATCATTTATCCTACCCTGAGGGCTCCTCGGTAAATGAGGGCATACCTGATCACTTTAGGGTAGTATCATATGTCTTGCTGGAACAGGCAATAGAGCTAATCAAGACTATTGAGGGGGCATGGCTGGTGAAGATGGACATAGAAGCAGCGTTTTGGCTTTTACCAGTTTGGCCAGAAGATTGGGACCTTTTGGGTTACAGTTTCAAGGGGGCATGTATTTTGACAAGGCCATGCCCTTGGGGTTCTCAGTAGAGTGTTCCACCTTACAAACATTCAACACCTGGGCGCAGTGGGTGTTCAGGACCCAGTATGGGCACAGGAGGGTGGTGCACATACCTGTATGATTTTCTCCTCATCGGGGAGTCCAGGCAGAGGCTCAGGGGATGTTAAGGGATTCTGAGGCAATGTGCCGATGGGTGGGGATGCCATTGGCACAGGGCAAGATAGAGGGCCCTGCCCATAAGTTGGAATTCATGGGCATAGAAGTGGACACAGAGGAGGGCTGTTTTTGGTTTCCAGGGGGCAAGGTGGTGCACCTTAGGGGCCTGCTAACCCAGGTTACGAGGAGGTGGAGGGTGCCGCTGGTACAACTGCAGCAGCTGCTGGGGCACCTTAATTTTGCCTGCAAGGCCATCAGCCCAGGCAAGGCCTTCACAAGGAGGCTGGGAAGGGCAATGGGGATGGCCTGGCTACCACACCATTGGGTGGATGTGTCGAGAGGGGTACAGGAGGACTTTCAGGTATGGGTGGAGTTTCTTGACAGCTACAATGGGGTGACATTCTGCAGGAGGAGAATGAGAACGAGCACGACCTAGAACTGTTCACAGAACATCGGATGCCCTGGGAATAGGGGCGTATTTTCAAGAGATTGGATGTCAGAGCCTTGGCGGCAACATGGAGCAAAATGGGGTTGTTGAAGGATATCATATTCTTGGAAATTTTCCGTATGGGTGGCTCTGGAAGTATGGGGACATAGGATGCAGAGCGAATTTTGTTTGGTGCGATAACAAAGGGGTCATAGAAGTCATTAATAGGCAAGGGGGGAAGACAGAGATGGTGGTCCGGCTGCTTAAGCGACTGGTTCTGTTTGGGCTACAGCTGAACATATCTTTCAAAGTGCAGCACATTGAGGGGTTGAAGAATGAAGTGTATGACAGTCTTTCCCGTTTACAGCTTGACAGGTTTCAGGAACTGATGCCTCAGGCAGCACCACACAGAGCCAGGATCCCCAACCAGATGTGGGAGACTGGAGAGTCACAACCAGGTCACTGTATCAGGGGGCCTGGGCATCCAACACATTGAGGACATACGTGGCAGAATGGGGGAAGTTTAAAGAATTCAGAAAGAAATATGGGTGGAACAGGGCTGAACCGGCCCTGGACGAGCAGGTAAGGAAATTCATGGTTGAAATGTGGGAAGAAGGGATGGCCCATGCCATGATGGTCATGCACTTGGCTGGCATCAGTTGGGTGTGCCAAGACAAGGGATGGCCTGATGTAGGGGTCAGCAGGACAGTAAAATGCATGGTGTCAGGTTGGCGGAGGAGTCAACCAGCCAGGGTGGATGAGAGGCAACCCATAAGAGGGAAATTACTAGTAGGTATGCACATTGGCCCAAGAGGGAGTACTATTCCAGGCCGTGCTTGCAGTTATGGCAGCAGGGGCATTCTGGGTGGGGGAGGTGGTGGCCCTGCAAAAGGCAGCCGCCAGGCAGGTGTTGCAGTATGAGGAAGTCTTGTGGGGAAACGACAGGGTGGTCATTACCTTGGCCAGGTCCAAGACAGACCAAGGGGGGAAAGGGACCCAAGTGTCACTGGTTAGGAAACCGCAGTCAGCCAGCTGTACAGTGAGTGTGCTGCAGCAGTACAGGAGTGCTTGGGGGAAGGCTGGGGTATGCTGTTCTGACATGAGGATGGCTCCCCGGTCATGGAGTTTCAAGTAGGGCAGTCCTCAAGAGCGCACTGACAATCCTGAGAGACAATCCAAGCAAATTTGCCCCACATTCATTCAGGATTAGGTCAGCCATGGAGGTAGCAGAAAGAGGGGCTGCAGCGGTGGACATACAAAAGGTGGGGTGCTGAAGGTCTAGCTGCTACAAGAGGTACGTGAGAAAACAGTAAAAAGCGGACTTCTGGTTGCGATGGTTGCCGAATAGATGTGTGCTTGGTTGCTCCACTAACTCTCCCCACTTACAGAAGCTAAAAGCCTCCCAATATTGATCTAAATTCAATCTAAATTTGCTTGGAGACGTGGCAATGACTAAGTCTGCTTACCATTTACCATAATCCCGTACATCGTCTTGCTGTATGGACGTGGAAATGAAGACTTTGCAGCCTAAACACACACCACCCCCATCTCCAGCAAAAAATATACCGGCCAAGAAGAGCAAAGCCAGGGAGGAAAATGAAGCTAGCCTACCTGCTCCACATGCCCAACTTACGGAGGCAACGTTTTTTGAAAGGCTTTCCCCATAAAAGAATCACTTCAAGCTGTTGTGGGGACCTGCAACTCTCTTAAGGCATCGTTGCAACAGCTTACCATCCAGACCAGAGACAATGAAGTGCAAATTTCATCCCTGGATGATTGGAAGGTTCGAGTTGATTCAGAACTGATTATCCTGAAGCAGCAGCTGTGCAAAACTGAGGATAAGCTTGAGGATTTAGAAGACTGCTCGTGTAGGAACAATATGGTTATCCTGGGGCTTTCTGAGGGTGAAGAAGGGGCTAACCCCATCCTTTTCGTCCAGACACTGTCCACCAAAATTGCTGGTCCATCCCCAAATGGCCCCACATACATTATAGAGCAGGCCCATCATTCCCTCTGGCCCACTCCACCACCTGGCTGTCCTCCAAAACCACTGATCTTTCACCTCCTGAACTATTTGGATAAGCAAGTTATTATGGAGAAAATAAGAGAAACTAAAGTCATCCAATGGGAAAATAAAAAAATGAGGCTCAGTCAAGACCTCCCACTTATGGTGAGGCAGAGGCGCACTGAAATGCATCCCTTAGTCATGAAGTTGATTGCGGCTGGGATACAATACAGAATGAGATATCCTGCTACTCTACAGGTGTACCACAATGTCAAATGGCACTCATATGAATCCCTCGTTGATGCAAGTACTTCCCTCAAAAAAATGTTTCCAGACTTATATAAATGACTGTGTCAAAATGTATAGGGGTGATACAGAAACATAAAAAGGGCCTGTAGTTTAAGTAGTATCACAGAAGGCCAAGAACCTCTCTCATTGTGAGTACGATACGTGACACAGTAGGTTTGTAAACCTAGGCGACTGAAGCTCTTCATGATAACAAACTATTATATGTTTGTGCCTTAAAATTAACAGAAGGGACTGATATAGGCCCTAAGGATGCAATGAAGATATGGCCAGTAGTCCAGAATTTTATACTGCTTAAGTACTGAGCTCGAATTCCTTTATTTGTCACTGATATTGGGGTCAAAGTTTATTTAAAATGCATGTTCATGGTTAACAAAGGTTGATCTCTAGTCAGTACCAATGCCGGGCTCAAAGGGAGGGAGTTGGAGATGTCAGATGCATATGACTTGACAGTGGTCTATAGCAATCGGACATTTATTGAGAGGTCAGTCAAGAAGACTGGTTTTGTGGTTGTTTCTTTTCTTTCTTCTTTTCTCTTTCAGTGGGTTTTTGGGGGGCAGAGGGTGGGGAATCTGGTCAATTCAATGTTTTCTACAAGTGTTGGCTAAGGGGGGGGGTTCAAGGAGGAGGCAAGTTGAGGGGGGTGTGAAATATTTCTGTGATTCAAAGGCAGCAAAGTTCCAATCAGGTGTGTTGCAAGGACAGGATTCACTGATCTTAATAACCACTACATTTCAGAGACCTAGACCAATACAGACCTCCTTTTACATGCCCTGCTCTGCTATATAACTGGCAATTATGGCTATGAGATTTGTGACTTGGAATGTGAAAGGGGCTAGATGATGGGCTAAATGATGTCATATCCTTAAACATCTGGAATTTCTGCACAGTAATATAATTTTTCTTCAAGAAATCCACCTACTGGTGTGTGAAGAGAACTTATTTTGTAGATGTCAAATTGGGCAAGTATATGCGTCTGGGAATGCTACTGCGCAAAGGGGGGTGGCGATACTGATCACAAAAAAAACATAATTTCAGATACAGAGTTCTCACTCTGACCCCCAAGGAAGATATATTTTTATAAAAGGGCTACTAGATCATGCTATGATAGTGTTGGGCTCGATATATGGGCCCAATGCTGGCTCTCCTGAGATTTTCTCGGAGCTATCGCTTCACTTGAGCTCCTATCCGAAACTCCCCATTCTTCTGGCTGAAGATTGGAGTTTAGTTTGCTCACTAGAGCTAGATAGATCCCCCTGCCACAAGGGACTGGTCTTCTCCTCAGCACAGAAGGCCCTGATGGAATTAATGGCTGATCATGGCCTTACTGACCCGTGGAAACTGCTGAACCCTCAATCTAAACAATTTACCTTTTATTCTTCTGCCCATGGATCCTTGTCCTACATAGACTACTTCTTGATCAATAATCCAGTGCTGTTGGGGCTCCGGGGCAGTGGTATGGTCCCCCAGACTATCTCAGATCATGCTCCAGTATGACTAGAAGGGACCCTCCCACTTACTTTGTGCAAAGAAAGTAGCGGGATACTAAATACCCAAATGCTCCAAGACACAAATATAGTTCAAACCCTTAAAGAAGCCATTGAACAATACCTCCACCACAAAAAAACTTGATACAGCAGATTGACAAGATCTGGTGTGCTCTCAAATGTGTAATCAGAGGAAGTGCATCAGGCTCGCTACAGTTAGGAAAAAAAAGAAGCCCTTTCTTCTTGCTTCTAGGCAAATCAAGGCCCTGGACAGCAGCTAACCTCCAACCCAGATGAGTCTACCCTAGCTCAGCTAATGCAAATCCAAAATCAATACCAAGAAATTCTACGAGAGCAAGCACAGTATGCCTTGTTCAAAACCCACGCTTGCTGTGTGGAACAGGAGAAAAGGCTAGCCACTTACTGGCCCTTAGACTAAAAAGCAAGAAGAGTCAAGACTAGTAACAGTGTTAAACTCCTTAAAGATGATTCCCTTATTACCTGTCCAAAGGAGATAGTCCTGGAATTTGAAAACTATTATAAATCTTTATACTCCCTTCCTGATAATGCACCTCAGATCTCTGATATCCAGGACTGTCTAGCCTCCATCCCTCTCCCATCTCTCAGTGCTGCTGAGAGAAAGTCTCATACCTAAAATAAATGAGACAGAGCTGTGAAGGCTATTCTTTTTCTTCCCAATGATAAGGCTCCAGGTCCTGATGGCTTTCCTCTGGGTTTCTGCAAAACTTTTGAAGAGCAAATGTCTCCCCTTCTTCTACAGATGTTTAATTTTCTATGTGAAGTAGGAGTTTCTGACCCATCCTTACTGGAAGCCTTATAATTGCCCTCCCTAAACCAAATAAACCTCAAAATAGGGTGTGCAATTATCGCCCCAAATCTTTAATGAACTACGAAATTAAGCTCTTTGCCAAAATTCTGGCCTCAAGAATGGCAAGAATATGGACTCCCTTGCTTAGTGCTGAGCACGTGGGCTTTGTGGCAGGCCACTCCTCAGTGGACCATTTGCTCAAGCTCTTCCACATCTTCTCTGTGTCCAGGGGGGCCCCATGTCCAATGGCTTTGGTCTTCTTGGATGCAGAGAAAGCATTTGATAGGGTCAGTTGGGCCTTTCTATTTGAGGTACTGAATAAATTTGGTTTTCCAAGGAAGTTCGTACAATGGATTAAAGTACTTTATACCAATCCAACCGCTAAAATATACTGTAATGGGACAAAATCATTCCCACTGCACTCTAGAACTAGACAGGGGTGTCCACTTTCCCTGATGTTATTTAGTCTTTACCTCGAAGCACTCCTATATCTTCTTCAAAACTCTCCACTGATAAATGGCATCCCAAATGGACCCTTTAACTTTCGCTTATCTGCTTATGCTGATGATATCTTGTTGCATATTTCTGACCCGAAAGCCTCAATTCCTGCAATTCTAGACATAGTTGAATCCTTTGGAGCCCTCTCAAACTACAAACTCAATAAAGAAAAATTGACAGTTATACCTCTAAATAAACTCACCTATTGTTCACAACTAGAGGGGTTACATCTAGCCTGGGCACTTCAACTCAAATATCTAGGACTAACCTTAACTCAAGATATGTCTCAAACTCAGAAATTTAGCTTAGACTCTTTGATTGAGACCTTAAAACAAGACCTGGGAAGATGGGCTCCCTATACCTCTCCTTGCAAGGACGAATTAGTGTAATCAAGATAAATATCCTCCCAAGGATATTTTATCCTCTGAACATGCTGAATCTCTATCTCCCACAATCTTAGTTTCAAAAGCTCCATAGCATTATATCCCAGTTTCTCTGGCACGATAAACCACCAAGAAGATCATATGTCAAACTGGGGGCAGCAAAACTCCAAGGTGGTCTCAAGCTTCCCAACTTTTATCACTGTCATTTAGCCAGTCATGTAGCCAAATATATGCGCTGGATACTCCCCAGTCTTCAACAAAACGACCATCCCTTTATTACGGCATGGCTTCATTTGGAACTCTATATAATCAGACATAGCAGCACATCCCTACTTAGTCTGCTCTATACCAACGCTAAATCCTGCTCTGCTGTCATTGAAAATTAGATGATTCTAATGTCAATAAGAATACATGCCAGCTATGCAGAGCACTTAAATATGACAATTGTAAAGACATCTCACAGCCCTTATACTACAACCTTAACATTAGACTGAATGGGCATTGCTTGAAACCGCAAGAGAACTCTACCTGACAGAGATTAAAATATCCGATCTGCTAGAGTGGAACATTTAAGACTACACCAGACCTTTTTCCCTTCTGAATCAAAGAAATAGATCTTTAAAGGATATCAAATTCGGCATGTATTGATTACTAAATTAGGCATGGGAGTATGGCACACGGACTGCTCTGAACTCATTGTCTCATTCCATAACTTAGCATGGCAACTTCATGCAGTTTCCAGATAATTTCAATGTTATACCCCTCCATCTGCTATGAGGGGCCTAGTGCCTCTCCATACTGGGCAGACCAGTTTCCCAATAAAGAAGTTAGTTGAGATAAGATTTGGCAAGCAGTATACCAGTACACTTCTAATGATAGGCTTCGCCTCATGCAATTCTATATCCTGCATAATATGTACTATACCCCACTGAAACTATTTAAAATGGGGAAATTGCAGGATGCAATTTGCAACAGATGTGGCCTAAGTGAAGGTACCCTACTTCATGTTCTGTGGGACTGCCCCATAATTAGACCACTGTGGAGTGAGATAAGGGCCAGGGCAGAACCCCTACTGGGAACTGAAGACCTATTCAAGCTTTAAATTTGTATACTGGGGAACTTTTCCCAGATCCTGGTAAATGAAAGAAGATACACCATGACCCTTATCTCCCACACAGTCAAAAAAACTGGTATTAAAACATTGGAAGGACTCCACCATCATCTCCTACTCTGAATGGTTAAATGAGTTCCTATTCAACGAGGACGGAAAAATGAAAGCATCTCTTAGACATGTTCCATCTGTCTTTGATAAGAAATGGGTAAAATCTATACACTCTACTCCTGCCTAATCAATAAGGCCCATCCCACTGTGGAGATTATGCCAAATTTTATAACTCGTAGTATTTAAGTGGTTGGTGACAATGACTAAGCCCTTTGTTGAAGCAATGGGCAGGTTCAATATGGGAACTAGTATCATATAGAAGTCATTCTGCTTGGTTAACTTGCTGCCTTATTTATAAACATATATTATAATATGTGAAGAAGGTAGGGTAAGGAGGGTGGGATGATTTGGGGGGGAGGTAGGTGGATGGCTGGGGATAGTTAGATTGTGTTAGTTGAGCCGATGTAACCCTAAGGCTCCTGTTCGTTTTACCTGTATCAAGTTGTACCGTCACAACTCCTTGTACTACCTGTATATATGGATACAAATTAATAAAATACATTTAATTTCAAAAAAGAAAAGAGCAACAGCAACTCACACTGTTTATTTTGTTTCCATGGCAGGTTCCAAGAGAAAAATCTGGATAGTGGGGCATTCCTTCGTATATTGGGCTGAAAGGTTTGTGGTTGCCACCTCCAGAGGAGGAGATCTGAGATATAACACAGGGTACAACAGGGGACTATGGAAAGGCCTTAGGGGATGAAGTGAGTGCAGCTCATTCCTTTGATGGAGGAGTTAAAATTGCAATGGGAACCCGGATTGCATTATTATACACCTGGAGGCAACGATTTAGGGATCCTGCCATGGGGGCATTGGGACAGGGCATCATGGGAGACTTAGAAAAATTGAGAGAGTGGTGGTCAAGGGTGACAATCAGCTGGTCCGACATCACTTCCCAGAGGGTATGGAGGACGGTGAAGGATGTCCAGCATATCGAGAAAGTCAGAAAGCATTTAAACAGGATGGTGGCCAGGGTGGTAATAGAGATGGAGGTTGCATCTGCAGCACAGAGACATCTCCTTTGACCAACCTGCAGTGTACAGGTTGGATGACATCCACCTGTTGAAGTTTGGGATGTGCCTGTTCCTGCAGCCTATTGAGGAACTAGTGAACCAGATAGTCAGAAAAGGGTTTAGATATTAGCCCGCAAGGGGGAGCTCCTCCATCTATCACAAGCTGAAGAAGGGGCAGTGGAAGAATGAGAAAGGGGAGAGGGGAAGAAAGGAGGAAGGGGGTAGGATACATGGGCTGGGGACAAAGAACCCAGACTTGGTGGTAAAGCAGGGAGGGGGAATAGGTCCAGGTGTCGGATTCAAAAGTATCCAGGTCTGGAGGGCCTAAAGCCCGGATAAGTGGAATTCGCCTGGTTCTGGTATGGAGGAGAGGGCCGTATTCATAGTGTCCGAATCCTGAAAGCAAGACGGAAGAAATGACGGAAGAAGGACAGAGGCCGGAGCCAGGAAAATTTGAAAGAAATTTGATGTAAATTGAATTGTGAAGTCAAAGTATATGGTTGTAAATATAGTCTTTTGTGCTATGAATAAATTTGCCAATGAGCAACCAACAAGTTAAAATGGTGTGGCGTCCATCGGGGAAGGGGAATTCAGGGGCAATGGCATGTTTATTTACCACATTATTTTGGATGGCGCAGTTTTGACATGTGATCTTTGTATTCCAAAAGTGGTAAGAATGTCGCTAATACATGTACTTTCTAGGCATCAGTTGTAAATCAGCAATTTTTCATAAAATAAAAACTTGGTCTGCATTTTTGGCAAAGGATATCAGTGTGTTTGGCAAAAGACAGCCTGCTATCAATCTACAGCCCAAATACTTGTATACAGTGA
The DNA here is from genome assembly GCA_016271365.2 of Neoceratodus forsteri. Taxonomy (NCBI): domain Eukaryota; kingdom Metazoa; phylum Chordata; order Ceratodontiformes; family Ceratodontidae; genus Neoceratodus; species Neoceratodus forsteri. Next base: position 1,723,572,501 of record CM057456.1, read on the forward strand.
CTTATTCCAGTTTATCACCCATCTGAGTGAAACAGATAAATCAGAGGGTACATAGGACATTCATCTTTCAGTCTGCCTAGCATAACCTTAGTTTTGGTGCATTAAGCAACAGTTTCTTTCTGAGCGGATTATATTGCAAGATTTTGAAAACAGCCTGTAGATCAGATTTAACCATATATATATATTTTATACTTCCCAACGCTGGGAGTCCTTCAGGAGTGCCCAATCGGATAGCCCACTACTCCTGGTCTGAACCCCCCACATCTCCCGGAAACACTGCCCTGCACGGACCCATGGTAGGCTTGACCCTCTGATCACCTCTGAGGCTGGTTCCACCCTACCCCCTGGCAGTATTCGCCTAAGTGTGAAGTGCCTACCTGGATCCTGTACGGGCCCCAGCGAGGAGATCTGGTTACATCTGGGCTGACTGTAGGATGTGTGGCATTCCTCTGGGGCCTCCATCATCTCACCGGAGGACTGGAAAGGCTTTTCTCCTTTTTTTTCTGTTCCCCCTTGCGGTGCTCGACATGCAATAATGTCCAGCGTCTGCCTAGCTTTGCCCCATTGCTTTTGGCTGCGTTGCTTATTCCTGGCTACCCCAGGTCATCACCAGGGGTCACTCAGTAGCGATGCCAACCATACTTCCTCCCCGGGAGAGGCTCTCACAGACACTTCAACCCCACCGCCCCTGCTGACCTCGACTTCCTGGGCTCATTCTCGAACCCAGGTCGTTGGCGTGGCGAGGTGAGGCATCTAGTACCTTAACCCTCAGTATCACTGGGCCATCCAGATTTAACCATATTGATGAAAGGACTAGTCATAGACAAGGCACTATCAGTTGCAAAAAGAAAATAATAATTTGACTGCCACTAAATGTACATCTAGATAATTTAAATAGATCATGACACGTAGATACCCAAACACTGACCCTGAAGTACCTTTGAACAAAATAAAAGATGATTGAGGCCTTTGGATTTTAACTTTTACCTGTAGTAATGCCCAATAAGTAATTAATGATCCAGTGGAGAGCCTGGAGATTAATGCCTACCATCAGGAGTTTGGCTTATAGCACATCATGGTTGGCCTATTAAATGTTTTACTGAAGTCCTGGAAAATAGTGCCACAAAAGAGCTTCTGATCAAGTAAGGTTAGCCAATCACTGAAGGAGCAGCTTACATTTTAATATGTACTTTCATAAAAAAAAAGGAAAAAAGAAAAGATGTTTCAGTTATTACAATTTATTAGAGAATACATTTGTTTTTATTTTGACTGTTCCTTTCCAAGGTTTACAGCACATCTTGGTAGACTATCTAAAAAGTAAGTATAAAAACATTGCTTCTCCCCTGTTAACCTCACAGTACTTTTGTTTATGACACCCTAGTGCTCACTATGACAACAGACTGTTATGTCATAAACAGTATTTGTGAGTGTATCGGATAAGAGTCAGATATATTTTAAAAGGTTCGGTGAAATAAGTACTGCATTATCTACAATATTTTTACAGCAATAAGGAAAAGTAAAAACAAAATAACAAATAACTAGAAAACAATAAAGTTAAAACATAATCAGTGTTAATCTAGTGTTTTTAAGCTTTTTTATTATAGTTTAGATTTGATCTTAAAACATCAATGACTTTGACCAGTGCTGTAGAGATACTGGCCCAGATATTCAAAGGGTTGTGCATGGTGCAGCAGTGTTTGCACCATACTGGCGCTCAATAATCTTGCTCCTAGCGATATTCAAAGGGAAAAGTGCGGCACAAATCCCAATGCTCAGGGCGCATCAGTAATGTATGCAGGCACAGGTGGGGGGCATGCCCATGCATAACCTGCACAGCCTGATATTCAGCCTGGGATGTGCAGAGCAATGAATGCACAACCCTACCTGTGCCAGCACAAAGTTATGTCCCAAAAAGGACAACTGATGGCCACCCACAGGTGAGCTGCCACATTGCAGGGCATAACACGGCAGCTGCCACCTGTGAGTGGCACAAGTTCTGGCTGCATCTGGCATCACCCCCATGCCCGATCGCAGGCATTTGTAATAAAAATAAGAATTCATCAATATTCCTGGTGGTCCAGTGGACACGCTGCTCATCCGATCCACGGGCATCTGTCTAAAAATAATTATTCCACTATCCCTGGTGGTCCAGTGGACTGCTGCTCCCAATCGCAGGCATCTGTCTAAAAAGAAGAAATTATTCTACTATCCCTGGTGGTCCAGTTGCTGTTCACCGATCGTGGGCATCTGTCTAAAAAGAAGAATTATTCCACTATCCCTGGTGGTCAGTGGATTGCTGCTCACCGATCGTGGGCATCTGTCTAAAAAAGATTGTTCCACTATCCCTGGTGGTCCAGTGGACCACTGCTCACCCGATCGCAGGCATCTGTATAATAAAAGTAGAATTATTCCACTATCCTGGTGGTCTAGCTGTACCCTCTCCACCTGCCACTGGGCCCCACCGGCCCGCTCCCCGGGTCAGCCGGCGGGTGGCAGCACCCACCACCTGCCACCCCACTGCCCTTGACTGGCACCATCAGTAGGGCTGTATGCCCATTAGTTCCTGGCGTGAGTCAATGGGCATGCAGCAAACCACTTACATTCCAGATATGTGAATGACCGGGGCGGAGCGGGCTGGGGGCCCAGTGGGCGGGTGGGGGGGTATGTTAGACCACCAGGAATAGTGGAATAATTAAAGCTTCCTTCCTCTCTCTGTTTTCCCTAATACACTCCCCTATCCTCCTTCCTATGGATCTCCTTATACCATCCGAATTCTAATCTTTCAGCATTTACCTTTTTTGTCACCTCTTTTGAGAACCACAGCAGTCTCATCTTCCTTTTTCTTACTTGCTTGACACAAGTTTGTTGCCTTCTTTTTGTTTGACTCAATTTTCTTTCACCCCCTCTCAGATCATGTCCCCCTGTCAGGTGATTCCTCATGCATTCAACACTCTTTGTAAAATCAGCCTTTCTGAAGGCCAGGTCCCTCACCCTTGTGTGGTTGGATTCTTCCACTGTTCTTAAGTTGAGCTACAATGTACAGTGATCACTGTTCCCCAGATGGCTTCCAACCCCCTGATATCGGTGGCCCGTGACATTGGCGTTGGCGATTTGGTGCCTGCAATAACAGCAACTCAATACCCAGCACATGACATCTGGGCTACTGATGGAGTGGGGTGATCAGATGGGTTGGTGAATATAGGAACAGGATGTCGCTATATAACACGCATGCAGGGGAGCAAGTACACACAGCATGGGGCAGGAGGGATTTTGAGGATGATGCTGCGATGGGTTGCTGAGCTGGCCCGTGGTGTGGTGGGTGGGTTGGCAGCTTTGATGTGCAGGGTGCTGCATTTGGGTCTGGGTGCGTTTTGTTGATTCCATCCAATTATTTTTATATGTTTTCACCCCTGACATCCCTCCTCGGGTTGAGAATCATTAAGTAGGAGTGCGCTGGGTGAAGCCTCCCACAGGGGGTGAGGGGCACATCCCCTACATAAAACATTTAAAAACAAGTCCCGGCACCGTTTGCTGTGCTCAATTCAGAGAGGGAGTCAGAGAGCCAAGTGATTTTTGGCACTCTGGCTTCTCGATAATGCCGATTGCCTTTAGGCTTTTGTCATTATCACATAAATCTTTGATATCTGCAGTAAGAACCAGGTCCAGTATTGCCCCATCATGAGGGGATTCACTGATTAATTGCCATAAGAATGCCACCCTGCAGGGAGTTTAGGATGTTTCTGCTCCCAGCTGATGCTGCAGCAGAGAGGCTCCAACTACATCTGACAGATTGAAGTCCTCCACCAGCAACACCTACTCCTGTTCAGCCATTTTGTCAATTGCTTCTAACATTTCTTTATCTAAGTCCTCTACCTATGTTGAAGGCCTTTAGATTACTCCTGTCTGAATGATGGCTCCATTTCTCAACCCGAGGGTGACCCACATCACCTTCCCCCCCGAATTCATTATATCTCTGTCACATTTATGTTTTTCTTCACTTAGAGCACCACTCCTCCTCCTTTCTTCCCTATGATGTCCCTTCTGAACATTGCGAGCCTGGTATGACCACATTCCAGACATGGTTGTCAGTACACCATGATATGATAATGACCAAAATATTCAGTTCTGCCTCTGCCATGACGGCAACTAGATCTGGGATCCTTCATTTCCCAGACTTCTAGCACTGGCACACATGGCCTTCCATATATTGTTAGCTCTTTTTTTGTCACTTTTTCCTTTTTCCAGTTGTTCCCCCTTCATCAACTTTCTCCTTTGATTGTTCCTTTTCCCACCTTCCTACTTTGCTACCCCTCTCCTTTCTTGAATGACTTGCATCCTGGTGGGACTCTCTGCCCTCAGGATCTCCCTACTGTCCATCTCAGCCTGTGGAGGGCCACTTTCTGCATTGCATTATTAATTCCACCCTCCCCCAGCTAGTTTAAATATTTATCAAAGTAATATTTAAGCCATTCACTGAAGACTATGTTTCCCTCCTGGCTGGAAGTAGGCCATTACTCTTGTATAGGCTCTTATCCTTCCAGGTTTCCCCACAGTCCCCACATTGCAGCCATATCCCTCCTCTCTGTGTAATTTCTTCTACCAGTACTTGAAGGCCTTGGTGCAGAGCTCCCTCTCCTTCCCCATATAGTACAAGACACACTCACCACTCCCATTTTAAACACAGGATCAACCAGATAAATTATCTACCTTTACACATGGAGCTGGCTCCACAATTCATTTTTACCTTCAAGCCAATGAAGTGCTTTTATCAGTTATGCATTAGCAGCCATAGTGGCTCTGACCAGAATTTGTTATATATGTGTTTATCTCTGAATATCTGTGTGCATGGGAATGATTGTAGTTGGTGCAAGTTTCAGTTGCCTTCCCCGTGTAATATGTATAGTATTCCTATCAGTTGATTTTGTGTAAATGGATGTTGTGAGTCTGTAGTCTTGTTTTATCACAAGAACATCAAGAAAAATATTCTGTTTTTGGTCATAGTTGTGTGACAATTTGTGCTTGCTCAATTGAACTATATCCTCACATTCCTTATCCCTCTTCTCCATGTTGCAACTGGAAAAGAGCCCTGGGCTCTTTCTGCTTACCTAAAAAAGTATGATTTAAATGGATGGCTAGATAGATAGATAGATAGATAGATAGATAGATAGATAGATAGATAGATAGATAGATAGATAGATAGATACTGTGGATACACAGACCGACAGACAGATAGATAACTAAACAAATAGATGCCGTGTGTTGGGTGCATCCAGTTACTAAACATAATCATAAAGCTGTATGCAAAGTTCTTCTTCTGATTATGTCCAAATGAAAAAACATCATCAATGTAGCATTTACACATCAGTAGGGATTGTATAAATGGTTATGACTATCTGTGAGTATGTGTTCTTTCTCAAATTCCACACGTGTAGCTTCACATTTGTGTAATTCCTAGAGAGTGCCATTTCTGCCAGTTTTGTGAGTAAGTGAGCTGGTGAATATACAGTATCTGTTCTCTTCAGACATGTTCTAGATAAGGAATATAGTCAAGGTCATGTGACTCTTTCACATCCATTGTGCATAGCAGGTAGTGTGGTGGGGATTTTTGAAGTCCTGTATAATTATTAGAAAGTGGGTTTTTCCTCAATGTATGTTGACATTTTCTGTACTAATGACTGACAGTGGTAGTTCACACAGCTAAGTGAAGATTCCAAAATGAAGTATATACCACACACCATTGGCCATCCACAGGGATTGTTGTTGTCCTTGTGACGTTTGGGATTACACAGAAAAGTGATGTTTTAGGTTCTTTTTTTCTGGAGGTTCTCTACCTCCTGCTCTGAGATCCTTCTGCTATCCATTGCTAATTCATTGATACATCTAATTGTTCCCATTATGTCTAGTAGTGAATCAGTTTCCAGTTTATCTATTTATTGAATTTTGGTGACCAGGTAGGCCCACTAAGGCAGAAACAGTCCCTTTTTCAGTGGCAACCTGGAAAGTATATTACATTGGAAGTGCAATTGTAGACACAAAATAAGTTGCACATAGAGGACCAATTACAATAAGAAGAACAACAAATGTGGATAAAACATCATGACACATTGCATTACAAAAATAATACAATCATTGACACCTAGATGTTATACAGTGAGCATGCTTCCTACAATAAAGAACCATAAGTAAAGTTACAGCAAATACATACATCAAGCCTTAACTACAGACAATAAAATACAACATTTCTTAGTATACATTATTATAAGCCAGTGATGCTAAGCACACAGTTTAGAGACAGCTGGCTATCTCAGAAGTCAGCGAAAGCAGGAGCAGGGTAGGGCAGCTAGGTGGGCTTGTAGTGAGCATTGAAACTGAGAGAACAAGGAGCAGACCAGGATTGAGGGAGGAAGCAAGTTCCAGGATGATACAGCAGAAAAGGCAAAAGACCTCCGGGCCACTGAAAGACATAGGTTTGGCACTACGAGAAGGGGTAGAGAGGCTGATCTGAGAGCACGCTTTGGGACACGATGTTGGATGATGTCAGTTAGACTGGTGGCATCAATTGATGGACAAGCTTATGCATGTAACTTAGGGTGGTATAGTGTAGATTAGCACCACAGGACATCCAACCCAGGGGTGGATAGGACATCACAATGATGATGCTGAGCATTGGTCCCCAGGACAAACCTACCCACCCTGTGGTAGACCTGCAAAGGAGAATGATATTGTAGCTGTGGCTGAGAGGAGCAAAGGTGCCCCATACATGAGGAGAGGGAGAACAGTGGCACTCACAATCCTATGACAGGTGGTTGATGTGAGGAAGGAACAGATATGGTAGAGGACCCCAATTCTTTGGTTAAGGGTTTTAGTGAGAGCTGCTACATGTACATCCAGAGACAGAGAGGAATCCAATGTGACTCTGAAGTATTTAAAGATTTGACTTCAAGACCAGCCTTAATACGAGAGAGCACAGTCAAAGGGGAAGAGAGCATGCAGGGATGGGAGAACACCATGCACTTAGTTTTCTTGGTATTAAGAATAAGTTGCTTTTGGAGGAACCAATCCTCAAGGGTGTTAAAGTCAGATTCCAGCATTGTATTGAGCCATCCTAAGTCTGAGAAAGAGCAGTATAGGATGGCATCATCGGCATAAAGGTGGACTGAGGCACCACCACAGTTTTTAGGAAGACTGTTAATGTATAATGAGAAAAATAGTGGACCCAGTACTGAGCCCTGGGGAATGGCGTGGGTAATGGGCCTTGGATCGGATAGACAGTCTGCCCATTTCACCCATTGTGTGCAGCCAAGAAGGTAGCTGTGGGTTCAATCGGGGTGTTGGCATCAAGGCCAAGTCCTTGCAGCTGACGTAATAGCAGATCATGGCTGATCAAGTCAAAGCCTTGGTCAGGTCAATGAATATGGCACCCATGGCATGTCCTTGGTCCATTGCATGGAATATATCAGACGTGACTCTAATAAGGGCTGTCAGGGTGCTGTGGTTTTCACAAAACCATGCTTGAGATTGCAAGCAGCTGGTGGAGGTCTAAGTAGTCCTGCAGGTGGTCATAAAGTATTCATTCTTGCATTTTAGCAAGGAATATAATGTTGAAATAGGCGAACATTTTCAATTGTAGAGGTAGGTCCTCCCTTATGAACAGGGACAATTACCACCACCTTCCATTTCTCAGGGACTGTGCAAGAGAAGAAGGATCAGTTAAATAGGTTACAGATTGGGTGAGTGAGGGCATCAGCTCCTAACTTAAGAAATTGAGGTGCTATTGTGTCATGTCCTGGAGAGCTGTCTGCTTTCAGATACTTGAGCAGCCGGCAGACTTCCTTGAGGGTAAAAAGTTTAAGGTGAAAGGCAGAAAATGCCATGGAGTCAACTGACTGCTGTGGGTCCAGCAGGGAGGGTGAGGAAGAATTGTCAAAGACAGAAGTATATTTCTGAAGATCAGTAAAGAACTCATTGAAGCCTGAGGCAATGGAAGGGGGTCACTGAGGATGGCACATTGAGCATCAAGGGAGCTAGGGATCTCAGAGATGTTACCCTTAAAAGGGAGTTAACTTGTCTCCAGAATTCTTTGTATTGCTGAGGTGCTTTGTCTTGAGTTTCTTGAAATTAAGGTGTGTTGCCTTCTGGTGGCATTTTGCAGCTGTTCCTTAGCCGCCTGTAGAATGCCAGTCAGCAAGTACCCACTACCCTTGTAAATCCGCCAGGCTCTATCGTGTGAGGGTATGAGCTGCCTCAGTCCTTTAGAGAGCCAAGGAGCTTTGATATCCTTTGTATGGAATCTCTTCTTAGGAGCGTGTAGGCTTATATTTGTTTTGATTGAGTAGCTGTGTCATTACCTCCTCTCTGTATTTACAAAACTCCAAAATCTCAGTCCCTCACCTCTGTCAATTGGTTTGACTGTTATAGATCTGTCTTCTTCAAGGCCTCTGAGTGTTTCCAAATGTTCTTTTATAAGGTGTTGACTTCTATATCCCTTTTTAGCTTGCATTTTCTTTTTGTTAATTCTTTTCCTCACTTCTTTGTCTACAATGGTTCTATACACTTCTACTGTATGAGATAGATGTTTCACAGGCAATGGCAAGACAAGGCAGTAAGAAGGGAGAGCAAGCAGAGAAAATTGTGAAGAGGGAAGAGGCAGAAAGAGGCAAGCAGGTGTAGGAACAGCAAAAGCAGCTAAATGGCAGGAGATCAACTGGCAAGGAGGGCAAACAGAAAGAGAGAGCAAGAAGACAGAAGCCAGGGCAGAAAGGCTAAGGAGGTAGGAGAAAGGCAACTGAGGAGCAGAGAATGAAAGGCCCTGGAAGGATGCAAAAGCGCTGCTTCAGCAGCACACCTCAGGCAAGCTTGCATGAACCCACATGGCATCCTCCAAGGAGGCAGGATCAACAGAGCAAGGCATCCAGGGGAGAATTGAACCAAAGGGGTAGTTAGGGAGTAGTGCACCTGAAACATCAGCAGTCACAGTGGCTATCTATAGGGTGAGGTAAGAGGCTGATGAAAAGGGTGGGTAAACAAACTGGCACCTGCATGACTTGCAATAAAAAAAGCATCCAAGTAATTCTTAGGCAGGTGCAGTTTAAGTGCTACTCCATGGCATTTTGGTGAGCATTGCCCACTGTCCTATAAAACCATGGGCACAGTCCTTTAAGAATTTTCACTAAATTAGAGAGCACCACACATAATCATTGACAAACATACTCTAACTGTTCTTGATTATGGAAGAAAATAGATTCTCGACTTAAATTCCCACAAGAATACTGTATCTGGTGGACAGCTTAAAATGTAAATGAACTTTATGCTCATTTCACCACTACTAGCATTGCCTTTGTATCTGTAGCCACCTTTATCAGCCTACTTGAGCATCCTGATTCACACTTGTGAGCTAGAACTCTGTTATATTTCACAACTTTCATGCTCATGCAGGTATAAAATATATAATGGGACTAAACCTAAAACATTTGCAGGTCCTGACTATATAGATACCTGTTTCCTGAATTTGGTAGACCTGTTCTAGGCAGTTCTCATAACATAGTCATTCTCTTTGTCCCTAACCACCGTTGAAATCCCCACTGGATGGAAAATTGCTTACATAATGCTGCTGTTCAAATCTAGAGACAAATCCAACTTAAATAACTGCAGACCTATATTTAATTTATCAGTATTAACCCAACTACTTAAAAAGTTGGTCAACACACAACTCAGAGATTACCTAAATCAATATAACATCATTACGCCCTTGCAATCTGGCTTTTGAGCAACACATAGTGGGCTGGATATTCAAACTGCGCCAGGCTGTAGCGCAAGCTTGGGCGCAGCTCAACTTTCAGCTGCGCCCAGGGGTGGCCTGGGCGATACAAGGAGCGCCCATGCTCAGCAGCTTTGAATATCGTGACTTGACCACCCCACCGTGCATGGTGCAGTGGCACTGTGCCAGCGCAAGCCAGAGCGGAGCGCGTGAGATACGCGTAGCGCAGTGCCATTGCGCCCATCTTTACAGCACCAGCGATATTCAAAGATGATGCAAATGGGGCCACTTATGCAAGGTGCACGTGGTGGCATTTGCATGTCTTTATGGCTTCCCATTTGCAGGCAGGGTGCTGATCCCTCGACTACTTGCGCCTGGCATTAAGGAGTGAAAAGGCATACACTGAGGAAGGAACATCTCAGGCAGTATCAAAGGGGACAAGATATTTTGTGGACATGTTAGCGAAAAGGAAGACAAAGGGAGGGATTGTATGGTTAAGGGGAGGAACTGTGTGGAGGAGAGCCAAGAAAAGGCAGACAACTAAACAAATACTCTTCTCAGTGTTTAGGGCAGAAGAAGAAGGAGAGGGACCACACAAATGCGTTAGGATTTTTAAGGAGGAAACTGACACTAGTCCCTTTTCTGAGGAGAATCTAGAAAGCACTTGCTAATCTCAAAGTGGACAAAGCTATGGGGCCAGACGGGGTGAATCTAAGGATGCTAAGGTGGGGGCTCCGAAAGGTACTAGCTGCACCTCTGAGAGACATATTTAACAGATCACTGGAGACCAGCGTGGTCCCAGAAGACTGGAGAAAGGCAGATGAAGTCGCAATTCATGAAAGTGATAGCAAGGAAGAGGTGGGCAATTACAGGCCTGTCAGCCTGACATCGGTGATGGGGAAGTTAACAGAAACACTATCAAAGGGATGAATTGTGAAATATCTGGAATCCAACAAATAATCAGATGAGAGGCAGCATAGCTACACAGGGGGAAGGTCATGCCAAAGAAATCTAATAGATTTCTTTGACTGGGTAACCAAGCAGCTTGGTTTTAATGCAAAAATAGTGCAAAGTACTGTACTTGGGCCACAGAAACCTGGGGGTGGTGAACAAAATGGAAGGAGTGATACTGACAATGACTGGGAGGCATGATACTGACAATGACCAACCAAGAATGAGATCAGGGGGTAATCATATTGGATAACCTAAAGGTGGCCAGGCAATGTGACAAGGCAGTTGAGAGATCTAGTGGAACGCTTGGGTGCATAGGTAGGGCTATCACCAGCAGGATAGGGAGGTGGAGTTGCCCCTGTATAGGTCACTGGGTAAGACCCCACCTGGAGTACTGTTTCCATTTCTGGATACCACATCTCCGGAAAGACATAGACAGAGTGGAGGTGGTCCAGAGAAGGGCTGTCAAAATGATGCAAGGTCTGCATCAAACGCCCCACAAGGAGAGAACAAAAGAGCTCAATATCTACACCCTGGAGGAGAGGAGGAGGAGAAGAGCTATGATAGGGACCTTTAAAAACCTCACAGAGTTAACAGTCACAGGAGGGAGATATTTTTCAGAGAAAAAGGTGCTCTAGAACAAGGGGTCATGATAGGCAGCTGGTAGGGGGTAGATTCAGGAGAGTTGTGAGGAAGTACGTCTTCACAGAAAGGGTGAAGGATTTCTGAAACAGCCATCCATAGGAGGCAAAGGGGGCAAAACCAGTGGGGCATTTCAAAAATGCCTGGGATAGGCACCAGGGAATCATAGGAGGGTGGAAGGGAATGAAAGAGCCAGTGCCATAGATCAAGTAGGGTCTGCAGCAAAACTGATCGTAATTAAAAATGGGCAGACTGGATGGGCCCAGCGGTCATTATCTACTAGCAGTTTCCATGTTTCTATGTATGACAGATTGCATGATTCAAATGGATACAGTGTAAAATTATTAATATGCACAATGTTCATACTGTAACCTATATGACACATATAATTCATGTTGTACTCTGTTATACACACAATAATCAAATGGGCAATAATATATGCAGTCAACAAAGGAGAACAAATAAAGGGGAACACTTGTGAAGCAATGCACTACTCACAGAGTGGTAACACAATGATAGGTACATACTGTGTGAAGTCACTGTATAATGATGGTACCCAGCTGTACACTAACATTGAATTAGCTACATTATGGGATTTTATTTATTTAGTTATTAATAATCCAGACATTGTCTACACACTAATGACACATAGCCGAGGATGCTCCTTACTAATTTGTGATCTTGATTTTTTTAACCTCTTTATTCATTTTTGAGAAATCACTTCAACATGGCAAATAATAAAGACATATGTAAACAGACGACATGTGAGAATGATTTGACTCTCATTTTTAAGTGACAAGAAGATGTTAGACCAGGAGTGGATACAGGTATTAATATTGACAGTATTCCTATAAATTACTTGGGAGGAGGGGGTCGGGTGATGTGTCCTCTCCAAGGTGGAGCCCCCTGAGGGATTTTTATACATGAGTGTACTAGGAGTACTGGATATCATTATTCTGGGAACCAGAAAGCAGACTTCATTCAGTATTAAAGGCCAATTTAAAATGTCCTTTTCCAAAATATAAAGAAAGTCATTCACTTCATGTTCAAGAGCCTGGGTCAATATAAAAAAGTGCACAGAGTCACCTTGAAAAAAAATATCAAAATTCTACTTTTGTTATGTAAATTTAGAAATAAATAAATAAAAAATAAATATTTGTTCTCCCCTGCCAGAACAATTTATATCTGACAGTCCCCTCCCTAGAGTCAATATGTCTGCCTCCATGTGGACCCACTGAATGCTATGGACAGGAGCATAATTCTGGGGTAGCCAGGTGTTGCAGTTTACACCCATATGATTTATTTGCAACCCCCTATGATGCCTCTTGCAACACCTGGAAACCCCTAAAACATTGTTTGCCTAGCATTTATTTATATAAAATGTGACAGATGGAGGAGTTTTGCAACCCTATGATTCTGCTGAAGTGATACTCTGCTACTGATCAGATCCTGCCTTCCTTTAGAGGACAGATACCCTCCTCACAAATATAAAATCTTGAGAGTTCCACCTCTTAAAGATTTCAGTTTATCAAAAGCATTCTAACAGGTTAAAATTAAGCAATAAGGCATGATGGTGTGTGTGTGTGTGTGTATGTGTGTTATGGTGGGATATCGCCAGCCTTAGGTCGGTTGAAGCATGAGCCCCACTGGAGTGCCTTATTGCGATTATGGAATTGGTTCCAACAGTATTAGTTAATTTAAACAATTAAAACATGTTGTGTGTTTTAAATAACTGCAGGATAAGAAATATAGATGCCTCTCAGCTAATCATGATTCAATATTCATTCTACCCATTTCATAATATGGAATTTATTGCATCAAATTTAAAACCACACAGCAGATAATGCTACCATTTGAAAAAGCCTGGGAAATATTTTAAAAATTTAGGTTGACAAAAAAAGTCTTCAGAATTAAGGAGAATACATGCACAGGTGCTGACTATAATTTAAGGCATTTGTCTTCCACTGTGTAACTGTAACAGCAGCTGGTAAGTATGTCCTTGATTTGTTTTGTTACCTCTAAGACATCTGAGTCTGTAACTTTTTTTTTCATCTTTATTTTGCTCCAGTCATATACATTCTGAGCATCTCTCCAGTGGGGACTCCTTTGGCATCGCCTCTACTGCCCACCGTACCCTTCCCCCAACCAAGGAATCGGGTGCTGGGTCCTCCCTCCCCTGTGACCCCAAATGGGAGAGGCAGGACCATGGAGATTCAAGTCAGGACTGGGGCTGAAATTGGACATGTGGGCTTCAGCCACTTGAGCCCTGCCATTGCCTTCCAGAGCACTGGGGTTTTCTGCCTTAGTTGTTATGTCCCCCGAGGTGCAGACATGCAATGATGGCTACGCCAAGGGTGGACCCTCTGCTGATGTCTACTGTTACCTCACCCCACTGTAAACAGCACGCTACTATGGTGCCCCCGCCTCCTAGTGTAGAGCAGTGCAACCCCAATACCTACCCCGAGAAGACAGCAGCCGGCTCAACCTCTCCTCCCTGCCAACCCCCACAGACTAGAGTCCACTCCCGAACCAAGTTTGCCGGCATGGTGCAAGGTGTGGCATCCAGTGCCTCAACCCTCAGCACCACTGGGCCAAGAATCCAAAGTCTGTAACTTTTTGCCAAAAATTGTATTAATAAATATACATACTGCATGATGCAACACCCTAGTTGTTCACATTTCATAAACAGAACAATAGATAGATAAATGTCTATTACAAGGCAGTAATAACACCAAGAGGCCCTAAAGTCCCCAAAACCTCTAGATGGTATTACTGCCTTGCAAAACACTTATCTTTCTGTTATTTTTTGTAATATATGGATCCATTAATAATACTACAGTTGGAAATTACCTTTGAATTGTAGTATTATCAGCACAAACAATAGTATTATCACTTTTCAGGATAGTATTATTGAGAGTAGTGATGTATTACTGGGAAATGTTTGTATAACTTAGTATAGTATTATTGAGGCTTATCCTCATATTACATTGGTATAAACAGAACTAGCAGCTGGTAAGTGGCACACAATTATTCCTGTTCCATGAAGCTAACTGGCGTCTGCATACAGATCTCTTTACAAAATCCCAAACACAGCATCATGTAGAACACTGCTTGCTTTTACCCCACCCCCACCCCAAGAATTCTACTTCATTCACTGCATGATGGCAACTTTACCAAAATAAAAAAGGTTTTACAAAAATGCAAGCAGCTGGATTTAGTGCATGTAGTCTGCCTCACAAACAATGTCTTAGCAGCTACCATTGCATAGCTCTGATATGGCAGCTCAGCTCTGTATCCATATTTATAAAATGGGCCTTAAAATACCTAATCTGATTGGTTAGCCTATGTCCCCAGCCATGTCCTTATCAGAGCATAAACTAGCCAGCTGGCATTAGTTTTCAGTCTCGAACCCCATAATGACATTGAATCAGTGAGCTGTGCCAACCATAAACAAAAACACAGACTGGCACAGCTAACAGTGCAACAGCAGGAAGCATAACTTCCTCCTTGACAGCTGTCAAACTAACATTGCGGCAATCTCCCTGACAGGAAAAGATCACTCAAAAAAGGAAAACCTCTGCAAATCAACAAAAAGCCACATTACCAGTGGTGCTCTGCTCCTATTAAAGCTGATCACAAACAAGGGAGTAGCAGCTGGGAGCTACAGTGCTTTCAAATGCCACTAAAGTGAGCATGTCAGCAGCCGAAGCAACGGCTTTCAAATCAAAACCCATACCCACTTCTTAGCTGCTACTGTATCCAAGGTCCCTCTGCCTGCAGAAGCCTGAAACGTTTCTCAACTATGTTATTTTATTTTATAAAATGGGCTTTATTCACTCACTACCAGTGTGTTCATAGCAGGTCTCATGGCTCAAAATCCTGCCCAGTGCACAGTGAATGTCTCTGCCATCTCAAGACTCAATTCTCCCCCACTTCCTCCTGTCTTTCAAACACGAGCCACAACAACACATACATTCCTGAGAGGAATTTTAAAAAGCAGCCAATTATTGTCAGCAGAAAAATAATAAAATTGGGTTTCTTTCTCTCCAGTGACAGATTTGAAAAGCAGAAAGCTGGAAGCCACTGTCCACAGCAGCTGATGAGGGACATGCTTGCTGCCACTGAAGCCAGACAACTAATATAAAAACAACAACAAAAGTCCCCCCCCCCAAAAAAAAAGAGATAAAATGGAATTAAGGAGAGAAAACAAAGAAAAAAAAATACTGAAACCTAGAAGGGGAGTGGGGGGCACGAAACACATCACACATCAGCCCACAACAGAAATGCTCGCTCCCACTGGCTTTAACTAAAACACTTTGGGCAGTCTGTCAATTCTCAAAGACACAGTAGAACTACTGTAAACAGTATGAATAAAAAAAAGAAAACAGGCATAAATTACAACATTTTTTGTGTTTGTATGTGGCTGGATGGCTGAGAAGTGCAGAGACAGTCAGACACTAACCCCTGTAGTGACTCTTAATAAAACAGCTATATTAGCAAGCTTAAATTTCATGTTAAACCAGCTTTAAAAAAATAAAATCTAACACAGGAGTTACAAAAGTTAAAATTGAATTTCTTATAATTTAAAACATTACATTTAATAAGTACTACACAGACTATACCTAGAAACATCCTTGTACTAATAACATAAATTACTAAAAAGGGACTATTTTTTTGTCAAAAACACTAAAAAAAACTACAGTTTTTAAAGTTAAAATAAAAAGAAGTTGAAACATAAGTCGGTATTCTGTGTATGATTGAGTGCCCATTTTGTAAGCACAATAACACACTCTGAGGTGTGGGTTAAGTCCTGATAAGAGCACACCCAGGTGCATAAGGCACGCTGTGCAAGTGCCTTGTGCCTTACAACATACCTGGGTGTGCTCTTATCAGGACATAACCCACACCTCGTTGTGTTATTGCTTGTTTATCACACTTGGGCCTCTTCAGTTTAAGCCCCTCACCCTCCCCCACCAGAAAGACATTTGTGAATAGTTCATAGAGATTAATTCAAGTCTGAAACAAACTGAATAGAATGCCACTAAAAATGAGATCGGTCTTGAAAGGGTTAACACAAAGAACCCACAACACAGCAAAAGATCAACATTTGGATACTGAGACACACTCAGCAGAGAGGATTAAATCATTGCAGAATGTTATATATCCTTACACACACCCTATGTGGAGAGGTGAGTAGAGGACTGATTCAGTGAAGAGTAGGTCTGGGTGGAAAGGTTACTGAAAACATTTTAGAATAAAAAAGCTGTGTACTGTCTTGACCAGTGCATTTGCTTCCCATTCAGACTATAAACAGAACCTGCATTCACATGGACTGGGAACAGTATCATATGTTCCAAAATAAATTTAAATTACTGTCTCTTTGAACATTGCTAAATGCTGGGTTTAATTTTTAAAATCTATGCAGTTCCTGTCTGCTGAGCTTGGCACCTGAAATTAGACTGTTACACTGGATGCAGGGTGACATGGATCACCAGGACATGCCCAGTCCAGCACCACAGTAACCCCCATGCATAAATCATTAGGTACCTTGAGCTGTACAGTAAACCAGAGTTTGTTTGTGTGTGCGCATGTGTGTGTGTGTACAGATATTTGTGGGTGTGTGCTGTCTTCTATTTTGTCTGGAGAACAAAACATAATCTAAATACATTGTTCCTGTTTTTTTCTCACATCTCCTGGCTCATGTTGTGATCCTATCTTATGTTTCTTATGCCCCCCACACACTGTTGAAAGAGAGAGAGAGAAAGACGTCTGAGTTACACAGCTGGAGGAATGCAGTCCGAGGAATACAGCATTGTGTAGTGTGAAGCTGTGTTTAACATTTCAGTCCACACAATCTTCCTTGAAATTGACCCTACAACCTTGAGAGATGCAAAAGATGTAAAGATGAAGCAAAAATAATACCACAAAAAGTTACAGGAAATGATGAAGGACTATACTGCCAATGGCTACAACAAGAAAAGAGTGCCAGGGCAGAGAGGAGGGAGAGAGGCGTAAAGGAACAGCACTGTGCTGAATGGAGAGGACCACATGTGCTTCAACTCTGCTTTGAAAGGACACAGTCTAGGCATCTAGTCACATACTTCCAGAGCTCCTTTTCTCTCTGTGTAATAGCAAGACGTCCACATAGCTCCACTATGCAGTATTAAAAAACTGGGAACATTTTCTCCTATAGAGAAACCTGGTTATAATTCACAGTTATAACCAGCTGGCTACAACAGCAAACACGTGCCAGGTTTCCCTCGCTCCATGCATGTGCACACTGTCCCCCTCACACACACACTTTGATTGGCTCACAGTAAATGGGTTATGTTTCACAAGCTTGTTGTTCACAGAGTGTTGTTCAGTTTGGTTTCTACCTACTTTCGGGGCAATCATGCAAAAAGAGGAAAAAAAAGGAAAAGTTTAAATCACACTCCAGCCTAACCACGGTATTGAACCAGCACTACTAGAACCATTTGCCATAGTTTTCTGTCATTGTTGGCTAGTGTTTTCAAGGTGAGAAAACACTACCCTGCAAATATATAAAACAAAACATGTGGAGGTATATAAAATTGGAATTTTGCATACACCTTTGTTGTGGGATGCTTTCACAAACCCCTCAAGAGTTGCTTTCATGAATTATGTAGCATCCCACACCTTGGGTGTGTAAAATTCTTATTATTCACACCTCTCCATATATTATTCTATATGTAATAACTGGCTCTGCCTTTTTCCCATAGGGAAACCGTGGCGTAATTTGCTGTTATAAAGCAACGTTTATAATGGCAAACGTGCACGGTTTCCCCCCACTCTGCGCATGCCCTGCTGCAGCATGTCCCTTCCGATTGCCAACAGAATGTTTTCCCCCCCGGAAGACTGAACCACCACTCAGACTCGGCGGTAAGTGCCAGTTTAAAAGGAATATCTGCAAGGGAAATGTAAAGTAGTCATTGTACTACAGACTGAATTCCCCCCCCCAAAAAAAGAAAACCAAACAGTGACTCACGGGCCTAGCACACTGAAATCTAACCACGCTAGGGCGGCACAGGAACCTTCATTTTATATCATTGCTGTGGAGAAAAAGGTAAACCCAGCAATTATACAAAATAAAAAAATGGGTCGGTGTGTGAAACTTGAAGATTACACACACTCTCGAGGTTAGATGCTTTTGATAAACCCCTCGAGCTTTGCTCTTGGGGTTTATGTAGCATCAAACCCCTCATGTATGTAAACTTCTCATTACACACCCAGACCCATACTTTATTCTCTATGTTATACACATAAACAATTACTGTATTCTTTATGTAATAAACAGAACACATTAATTAAAGAACAAGAATATATGTGCAAAAGGAAGGGGAATCTAGTTAGGATTACCGTCCAACATATCTGGAGGCTTGTATCAACTCAGCTCGTAGTAATAGTGACTAAACTAGGCTAGGGAAGGGACAATGGGGAGGCACACAAAGAGTGAAATCACCATGAAAAACAAGAAGCTAAGAGAACCAGGGAAAAAAGGAGAAGAAGCTGAGTAGCTAGATAAAAGGGCACTGGTGTTAGATGGAAGGGGGTCTTCCCTAACACCAGGAGTCTGCATAACAAATTCAGTGAGCTCTAGGCAATTATGGCAAACACTGACATGGACCTTGTAGCTTTCACAGAAACATGGGTCTCAGAAAGTAATGACTGGGACCTGACTGCCCTGGGTACTCAGTGTTCAGGAAGGATTGAGGAAAAGTACAGGGGGAGGTGTAGCCCTTTATGTCAAGGATGGCATTGAGGTTGTGGGAGATGGGTGCATCAGTGGTAATAATGGGTGGACAGAGTCATCGTGAATGCAACTTACCACAAAGTCACACAAGAAACTATGCCTGGGGGGGTGGTGATCTATAGACCACCAAGAAAAAGGGAAGAGAGGTACAGAAAGCTTGAGGAAGAACTACAAAGGGGAGTGAAAAAGAGGAAGTAGTGGTAGTGGGTATCAGAACCAGCCATACATTCCTTGGGATTTTACAGTGGCCAGAAGTGCCACAGGCAAAGCCTGACTGGATACATTCCAGGACTCTCTACTTGTTCAGATAGGCAAGGACCCTACCTGACATGAAGCCATTCTCAAAGCTGTGCTCACCAGCTCTCGAGTGGTAGGAGCTGTGGGAGCCACTAGGAAACAGTGGCCACAACTACATTTGGTTTAAACTGGTCCTTGGGATGGTAAAACCCTAATTAAACTGAGGTCCTTGATTTCAGAAGAGTGGACTTCAACAGGACTAGGGAGCTGGACCATGACAAATTTGTTGGGGTGTTGACAGCACAAAGAGGTGGAAAAGAAAGATGAGGGGGAATTAAGGGGACCATCCTCCAGGCATCTAAGATATGAAGGAGAACCGTAACACAAAGTAACAAGTGCAAGAGGCCATTATGGTGCTCAGCAAGGGTCAGGGAAGTGGTGAGGGCCAAGAAAAAGACCTTCTATAGGTACAAAGAAAATCAAAGGGAGGATGAATGGGAAGAATATTTATTAAGAGGTAAGGAGGCAAAGGCGCTAGTTAGGGAGGCAAAAGCAAACACAAAGCTGCATAATGCAAAAGAGGTCAAGGGTGGAGAAAAACATTTCTTCCAGTATATTAGGGAAAAAAGGAAGAAAGGTGCAGGAATAGTTAGGCAACTAGAGGAGGGAAGGGTGATAGAAGAGGACATGCAAAATGCTGCTGTCCTAAGTGATTACATTTGCTCTGTCTTCACCAAGGGGATGGTTGGCCCTGCCAGTGATTAGCATCAACATGAACACAAAGGGGTTGTGGAGATGAGGTAGGCAGCATTTATAAGTGACAGGGTCCAGAAAGGGATAGCTGCCATAAAGCTAGATAAGGAGCCAAGACCAGATGAGATGATGCACCATGGCTGTTCAGGGAATTTGCAGTGGAACTGACTGAGCCCTTGGTAGGGCTATTCAATAGCTCATTACATGCAGGGGTAGTACTGAAGAACTGGAGGATGGCAGACATAGTTCCACTCCATCAGGGGATCAAAAGGCACAGGTAGGGAATTACGATACAAGTCACATTAAACTGTTCCTCCAATGAGTTATTTTACCATTTCTAAGTGAGTTGCTTAAGCGTTGCTGGATCCAGCATAAATACCTGCACAAACTGTTTCTTAAAGAGTTAAAATGCAGACTTGCATTGCACTATGACTGGACTACAGATGTCTTCCAACTGAGATTAAAAAAAATTGCAAACATTGCTTTTGAACTGGTTAAGCATTGAACAATAATGCACTATGAGTTGACAGTGCATTGTCAATTTTAAAAAAACAATGCTAAACTAACTTGGTGGGACAGTTTAATGTGGCTTGTACTGTACAGACCTATCAACTCCCCATATATTATTCCTTGCACTTTATAAGCTTGACTGTAGTATCCTTGTATATCATATAAGTAGCAGCCCAAAACTATTTTAGCACTTCATAAAATATATCACTGGCCATATAATGCAGCAATATCAGTAGAAGTTTATTACCAGAGATGCCTTGAAAGAATTTGCAGCAGCTTAAAAACTATTTCAGCACACAGTAGAATAAAGTCATCCATACATACTCAATACTGGGTCCCCTTCTGTTTAGCCTCTTCATGAAAAACCTACCAGACACCTGTCCAACATCCAAAGTCCTGCTTTATGCAGATGACTGTACTATTCTACCATGACTCCTGCCAGGAAACACTCACCAGTAATCTGCAAAATAACTTCAACCAACTCCAGGATTGGTTTAAACATAGAAGCATAGAATTTGACGGCAGATAAGGACCGCTTGGCCCATCTAGTCTGCCCATTTTCCTACCTAACAGATAAGCTGCAGATCCTAGTTAGCCAACAGCTTACTTCCTCCTACCCCACACTAGGACTGCCTTATCTTTGTCTCATGCATTCTTGAATTCCCACATTGTTCTTGACTCCACGACCTTCTCAGGGAGGCTGTTCCATACATCTACAACCCTCTCCATGAAAAAATACTTCCTCACATTACCTCTGAGCAGTCCTCCCTCTATCTTCAAATTGTGCCCCCTTGTTCTTTCACATCTCTTTTTCTGAAAGATGCTACCCTCTTGGACTTTGTTGATTCCTCGAGGTACCTGAAAGTTTCTATAATGTCCCTTCTCACCCTCTTTCCTCAAGGGTATACATATTAAGCTCCTTTAGTCTTTCTTCGTATGTCTTCTGGTGCAGAACCTGCACCATTTTGGTTACCCTCCTCTGGACAGCCTCCACTCTGTCTATGTTTTTGCTGAGATGGGGTCTCCAGAACTGCACACAGTACTCCAGATGGGGTCTCACCAACTGTCTGTACAGAGGGCTAACAACTTCCTGTTTTCTACTATTGATGCCTCTCCCTATGCATCCCAGTACCCCCCCCTCCCCAGCCTTCCTTATTGCCTTCTCACATTGCTTGCCCAACTTTAGGTCATCTGATATAATTATCCCCAGGTCCCTTTCCATTTTACTGTTGTCAGTATCTCACCCCCATTGTGTACTCTTCCCCTGGGTTTTTGTTTCCAGGTGCATTACCTGCACTTCTTTGCAGTGAATCTGAGCTGCCATACATTTGACCATTCCTCCAACCTTGCCAAGTCCCTTCTCATCCTTTCCACTCCATCTTGTGTATCAATCCTGTTGCACATCTTTGTGTCATCTGCAAAGAGACATACTTTTCCCTCCAGTTCCTCTGCAATGTCACTTATAAAGACATTAAAAAGGACTGGTCCCAGTACTGAACCCTGCGGTACCCCACTAGTAACCCTCCTTTCTTCACTGTGGACTCCATTTACTACTACCCTTTGCGTCCCATTGTCTAGCCAATTTTTTAGCCAGGCTACCACCTTGGGACCCACTCCAAGGCTGGCTAACTTGTGTATTAATCTTTTGTGTGGGACTGTATCAAATGCTTTGCTAAAATCTAGGTAGACCATGTCCACAGCCCCTCCCTGGTCTACTACTTTGGTCACCCAGTCAAAGAAATCTATTAGATTCATCTGACATGAACTTCCTATCGTGAATCCATGCTGCCTTAGATCCTGTGCCCCACTGGCCTCTAGGTACTCAAAAATTCTTTCCTTCAGAAGTGATTCCATCATTTTCCCTACCACCGAGGTCAAACTAATTGGTCTATAGTTTCCTGCCTGTGTTCTGCTCCCACTTTTGTGAAGAGGAATCACATCTGCCCTTCTCCTGTCCTCAGATACTACCCCATCCTCCCATGATTTGTTAAAGAGTAGTCAGCAGTGTCACTAGTTCTACCCTTAGTCCTTTTAGAATTCTTGCTGAATCCCATCAGGCCCCATTGCTTTGTCCATCTTCAATTTTATTAGTTATTTCAGAACCCTTTCTTCTGTAAATGGACTGGTATCAACCCCATCTTCACAGTGTTTCTCTTGTTTGATTTAGGTACCACCCTTTTCCTTTCTGAATACTGAGCAGAAATATTCATTCAGTATCCCTGCTTTTCACTGTCACCCTCTGCCCACATTCTCTCCCCTTTATTAAGCCTCAGTATCCTCCTTTGATCTTTCTTCGCTCCCTAATGTACCTATAAAAGGTCTTATCCCCCTTCTTAACAGAGTTGGCTATCCTTTCCTCGGTTTGGGCCTTTGCTATTCTGACTGCCTCCCCTGCCTCTTTCTGCTTTAACTGATAAAGTTCTCTGTCCTGCTCCTTCTGTGTTTCCTTATATGTCCTGAATGCTATCCTTTTCTCCTTAACTTTCCCTGCTACCTCTTTTGAGAACCATAGCATTTTATTCCTTTGTTGTGCTTTGTTGATTTGCTTTACACAAATGCTTGTTGCCTCTGTGATGGCTGTTTTGATTACTCCCCATTGTTCCTCCACCCTTCCTTCTTGCCTATTTGCTAGTGCTTTTTTGAAGCACCCTCTCATTTTCCCAAAGTCAGTCCTCCTAAAGTCCAATACTTTTGCTTTTGTATGGCTTGATTGTATGGCTGTGTTTATCATGAACCACACTGTTTGGTGGTCGCTTGTTCCCAGATGCCTACCCACTTTTAAATCTGAGATTCTTTCTCTGTCCCCATTTGAGAATACCAGGTCTAATATTGCTCCCTCCCGAGTGGGCTCCAGTACTAGCTGTCTGAGGCATGACCCTTGTAGGGCATCAAGAATGACCCTGCTCTTGGATGTGCCCTCAGCAAAGGTGCTCCAGTTAACATCTGGCATATTCACATCCCCCATTAACAATATTCCCCCTTTTTCTGCCATTCTAAGGATGCTTTCTATCATTTCCTTGTCCATTCCCTCCCACTGAGATGGGGGTCTGTATACAACCCCCATGTGGATTGTGGTGCCATTTCCTGTCTCTAGGGTGACCCAGAGAGCCTCATCTGCTCCCTGATTACTCTTTAGTTCTGTTGCTTTGATTCCTTCCTTTTCATAGAGAGCTACTCCTTCTCCTCCTTTACCCTCACTTAAAAATAATCTAATAGTGCTCAACTGCAAAAAAATAAGAAGATGCTCTTGAAGGGCATCATAAGAGGAAAAAACACTCCCTTCACAATAACAAATAGCTCTGGCACTACTCTAGAGCAGATGAACTCTTTCAGATATTTAGGGATTACGACTGATGAGTCTCTATCATTCGAGGAGCACATTGGCAATATACCTCTGCCAACAGGAAGCTAGGGACTCTTTATAGGCTTCAGTTCTGCCTCACACGGAGGCCGAGCTAATGGCTGTTAGTGGTACAATCCTCCCAGTTCTTGCTATGGTAATGTGGTTTATGAAGCAGCTTCAGAAACCAACATACACCTAGTCTAGTCAACTCTCAATAAGGCATGTAGATTTGTGCTCGATGCCGATCGTCTCTCTCACGCATGCAGTCTATACTAAAAGACCAAGTGGCTTCTTCTCCATGACTGAATCTAACTCCAGACCTGCTTGTTAGGGAAGAAGGCTCTACTAGGTCTTGAATACCAGCTCTATTTAAGCATGTCCCCTTCCTGCATACCACTAAAGGAGTAACAAAGCATGCCCTGCAGTGCCATTCCAGAAAACAAGCATGGGCAGGTGAGTCTTTGCAGTTAGGGCCCCTACCTGGCAAAATTAACTTTCTTATGCCATCTCAAGCCTTGCACGCCTTGGCCATTTCAAACCAGCACTCTGGAAATACCTCACCCCTCCGGAATGCTGCAACTGCCAAACTTGACCACCACCTAATTTCCTCACAACTCCTGACATGACTTGTCCCAAGCTTCTGTGGCCCAACACTGCCTACCTCTGGGTATTGTTGACTGTTATAGTTAACCCACTGATGATTTCCTGTCCGCTGACTCTCTTTCCACCCTTCTACTACTGCTTTCAAACTCTCCCCTTCTTCAATTTGAGTTCACTGACTGACTGCTTGTACCTACCCTCCCTGTAAGGTCAATTGAGTGCCTACTGTCAATCAGGGGTATACTCACATGCTGCCAAGAGTGTATCTGACATACCTGGGGGTGTTCTCTATTAACCTGTTTGCCTATTGTCAGCTGTGAATGTATTTGCATATTGTACTACCCCAAGTTTACTAGACAACACTTGTTAGCTGCAACTATTTCCCTGTCCTTTCTATCAACTGCAGCAAGTTTTGTACCCCAGGTCACCTTCTGTCTGACAAGTAACCTTTGTAACTGAGCTATTAGCTCAAGGTGTTATTCAAATTGTTGCTAAACAAATAAAAATACTGTGCAAAAAACTCCATAATGCTGTGCTAGAGATAAAGCTCAGTGGCTAGAAAATACATGTCAATGGCTCACTGACTAAGTGCCCAATAGAACAATACTGCAAAAATGGCAAACAGTTTGTGAAGTAGGCACATTAGTATTGCAAACTAAGCATGAAGTCAGTCCCCAGAACTTTGGACATCTCCTCATGCCTCAGTTCTGTGGGGCACCTCAGTGGTGGTGGGTGCTAAAACTATTAATGGTTTTAAGCATGACTAAGACAGAGTGAAGAGTACAATGATAACTTAGGATGACAGAAACTGGTAGGGGAATAGGGTGTAGATGGAGGGCTAGTACCCAGCATGGACAATTAGGTTGTGGTGTTGGGTATGGTACAATGGGCAGACTAGATGGACCATTGGTCTTTTTTACTGTCATTGTCTATGTGTCTGTGTTTCTATGAGGGGATTAGCAGGCAGGAAACACTAACAAGTAATGGCAGGGATTCCTCTAGGGACTATATTATTTTTTTCCACCAAATACCATAAGGACATGTGAAAAATTATTGACATTATTAATACTAATTGGTAGACTTTACAATCAGGCCATTCCCCTAGTGGTAGGTTTGCAGAAAAAAATCTGTGGCATACAAAAAAAAAAACAGAACAGTCAAGACAGACTGGTACATACTAAGCAAAGTCTGCCAGAATTAGATGCCAACAGAGGGTTTCTCTTAGGACTATTGCAAGAGGCAATTACCCCTGTGTACACTGTATGCAGTATTCAGCTATGATCAGGAAAAAGAACTTCAAGAACCCTCACACAGCTGCCCCAGTGGCACTGAAGATTGAGGTGCTGTATGCCACACCTTGCACCACACTGGCAACCCAAGTTTGGGTATGAGCTTAATGTGCCAGGGGTCTGCAGGGGTGGAAAAGGTCTGAGCATCCAGTGACAGCTCACCATTTCCAGGGAGGCAGAGTGGAAGGGGTCAGTAACAGTATGCCTCCCAGTGGTGGCTGGGAGGTATTGAACCATCTACCTTCCACTTAGTGGGAGATGGGCCATGGCGGACATCAGTGTGGTGAAAGCAGGAACACAAGCACCTCCCTGGAATCATTGCATGTCTGAGTTTGGCATCGGGGGGGAGTTATGCCAGAACAAGGAAACACCCTGAGCTCTGGGATGATCACAATGCATCATGGCCCCATGCCCACCTTCAGATCCATTCCTCCTGCTACCCAATCCTCCTACCCCCATCCTGCCTGCTAGAAACTGGATTTAAGGAGTGCGATGTAGTGGGTAGCCTGCCCAGGGAAGTACAAGCCAGGGGTCCTGGGCAGGTAAGGCTTTGGGTGTTTGGAGCTCCAGTAGGGGACCAAGGGTGGGATGGGAGAGCCACTTGTGATGTCTGAGAGAGATCCTGGAGCTCAGTGACTGGAGGGAAAAAGAAGTTAAAAAAAAAGAACTCACACAGATGTAGAATATAAGATACAAGATGACATCACTTACAACACCATGCATCTGATCTATGTTACAGCTTGTCTATGTGAGAAACCTTATAATGGGATGACCACCCAAGAATTGAAAAAGTGCATATCAGAGCACAAAACTTGTTTATCAAGAAATTATAAAGACTTTACAGTAAGCAGACATTTTTCACAAACAGAACATAATGCCTCTGCATTGATGTTTTAGGAGTACAGATAGTTCCAAACCTAGAAAGTGGAGGCTCTTAGGAGAAAGAACTGCTTCAGATAGAGATAGAATCAATTCACAACATAAGCTGTCAATGAGCAGGAAGGCATGAATGAAAAGACAAATTGGCACATCTTTTGGACATAATGGTAATAATGGATTGGATAGATAGATAGATAGATAGATAGATAGATAGATAGATAGATAGAGAGACAGACAGACAGATATATAGATATATAGTTTTCTTCATCCAGCTTAACATAATTGTTTACTTAGCTCAATGTTTGTTGCCATCACTGCAGTCTAACATGGTTAATGTAAATGTCAGTATTCCTCATATGTAATGAATAGGTGGTCTGCTAGGCAACACAATCAACAGGACACATTCTTGTCCATGACTGTTCTTCATGGTTCATCACTCAAGATAGTGACCTGGTACTTTTTTAGTTATTTATTAAGATCTTGGAATGACACCTATGAGTTGGAGCTCTTTTACATAGGTTCCACATCAAAGCAGGAGATACATACAGCGGTGGTGTACAGAAGTAATGGGGTACAGAATTTATAAAAAACAGTAACAATACTGGCATTATACAATGTATGCCAGGCCAAAACATACACTACGAAGAGCAGCAAGACACTGACATGAGTCTGTTAAGTCAGCCAAGAGGCCTTGTCAAGAAGTAGACAAGAGATGGAAGGTGGAATAGGGAAGGTAGGGGAAGTGATGGAAAAGTAGAGATCCAGCCAGAGGCCATTGTCATAGGGTTGAAGAGAGAATGGCAAGGGATGAGAGTTGTCAGGCAGGGTGGGGAGAGGAGTGAGGAGTGGTGAGTAGAAAGAAGGGAAGGAGGTAGTGTGGGGGGTAGGGGGAGTTACAAGGATGGGTGGGGCAATGAACAAGGAGGGAGGGGAGGAGTGAGGAGAGGTGGGTTGAAGAATGGGAGGAGGGTGGATGGGCAGTGCGGTGGGTGGGAGAGAACAAGGAAGGTGGGGAGGATTGAAATACAGTAGGTGGATAGATACAGGAGGGGGAGGATGGGTATAGCCTGATAGAGGAAGGGAAGGTAAGTAAACACGAGGATGGGGGTGGGGTGGGGCTGAGTAAGGGGACCTGAGGAAGAAGTGTTAAAGTAGTGCAGTAGAAGATAAGAGCAAGACCTTATGAGTTGGGGAGGATTGGTGGCAGGGTCCTCAGGGTGGCACAGCTCAGTGAAAGCAGTCACAGGTGTTGTGCAAGCTAAGGTACTGCTGGAGTCTATGTCTGAAGGGTCCAAGCTTGGAATGTGAGGAGACATCACCAGGGAGGGAGTTCAGCCAGAGAGGAGCTCAGTAGTCAAAGGATCTCTGTCCTTGCATTGCTGTGCAGTGGGGTACATGGAAGATTTGGTTAACATAGCCTCTGATACATCGGGGTTGACAGGGGTGGATTAGGATGTTTTCAACCTGGGTGGTGCAAGACCCAGACTTACCCTTTAGCAGGAAGACATGTCTGGAATTTTATTCTGTCTTTTAACTGAAGCCGATTGGTCTTAGCATAGAGGCACAGGTGTACATGAGCCGAGCATCACCTATGAGTAGCCTGCAGGCCTTGTTCAGGGCTGTAGATATCTGCCATAGGTATGTTTCAGTGCCGGAGCCATAAACTACAAGTCTGTAATCTATTATAGATATGATGGAGCTATGGATTGCAAGTTTTAGTGCATCAGAAGTCAGACTCCATTTATGCCTGTCTGAAGCCTAATTTTGATGCTGTTAGATTTGGCAACATTCTCTATATGATAAGAGTGGGATAGTGTGCTGTCCAGCATGATCCTGAGATATTTAAAGTATTGAACTTATTCCAGTGGGGTGCCAGCAGAGTTGCAGATTGTCAAAGTGTGGGATCTGAATTTGTTGTGCTGACCAGTGAAGAGTATTTTTTTTTGGTTTTCTTATGGCTAAGTATTAGTTTATGTTTACTGAATCAGTCTTCAGCCTTTGAAAAGCTTTGTTGGAGTTGATTCTCAAGGAGCCCAGGGCCTAGGTTGTTAGTGAAAATTACTGCATCATCTGCATACAGTAATATATGATCCTGACAGTGGCTAGGTAGTCTGTTCATGAAGATGCTGAACAGAAGGGGACCCAGAATGGACCATTGAGGGACTCCCAAAAAGGACAGCTCACTTGTCAGAGAGGTGGTTGTTGATCTTTGCTTGTTGTAAGTGGTCAGAAAGGTAACTTTTGAACCAGACTAGGGCATCTCTGGACAGTCCTACGTCGATAACTGGTCAAGCACGAGGGCATGGTTCACTGTATTGAAGGCTCTGGAGAGAGCTATAAATACTGCTCCAACTAGACAGCCTTGGTTGAGTTATTCATGAATGAAGCCCATGAATTCAGTGAGTGCTGTGGTGGTGATGTGACCCTTTCTGAACCCATGTTGCTGGGGCACTGCAACTGGTAATTTTCTAGGTAATTAGTGAGTTGGTCTGCAACCACGCATTCAAGGGCTTTGAGATGGGGGAATGGAGATACACTAGGTCTGTAGTTCATGTGGTGTTCCCTGTCACCACTTTTGTGTTCAGGGATCACCAGGGCAAATTTCCATTTGTCAGGACCCCTTGATACCACTATATTTTTACTATGGTGCCTTCAATGAATACTATTGTAGTTCCCCTTTACCCAACCTTTACTTTCTTCTACAATGGCAACTGTATGGACATGGTTTCAATAAAAGTATCAGAACATTCCACAATTTGCTACAGCTCATGACATTCAACTTTAATTACTGATGTTATTTTGGAATCTTCAGCTGCTTATAACTTGGCCAGCCTTGGAGCAAGACAATAGAGAGTTCACACACGCAGCCTCTTTTTTCCATATTGTTTTTTTCCAGGCTGGCAGTTTACCTCTTAGGGATATACCCTGTTCACAGGGATATACCCTGATCAAGCTGAACCCAGCCATCATTCAGTTGGCTACTGGGTTTTTCTCACATATTTTTTCCTTCCCATCTCCCCTGATGGGAGCGTTCCTCTGTCAGCCTCACATAACCACAGCTTCCCCTGCAGCAAGAACAAGCTCCCTGTCCCAGTTGTAGGGCTAAGTTGTTGGCAGAACCTGCTGCCAACTTGGTGAAACCCACCACAAACCTTCCCTGACTGAAATGCACTGCCAAATGGCAGCTGAATCAGCAATGGCCAGTGTCCCGACATGACTTCCCGGGCCTGCTTCAAAACAAAGGTTGTCAGTATAGAAACACAATGCTCTGTTGCTGGGCCATGGGGGTGACCTCAAAGCCTAATATATAGGGTCAATAAACATAACAAAATTGGTGATGTTTTGTTCTCTAGTTTTAAAGTTATAGGAGCCTAAATTTCTAGTTTACATAACTGTGAATTGTAATTTTAAAATTTCTGAATTTGTGGAGGCTTCTAACTAAGTCATTTTTAAAGACAGAATTATGAAACTTAGTACACTTCTGTATGATCTCTGGGAAAGTTATCATGCCAGATTTGATGCAATGTGGACAAACATGTTTTTAAACTAGATGGAAATAACTGAAATCACAATTTTGGTAAAATTTTTCAAACCTTTTGTGGAAATTTCACTGAAGTGAAATCATAAGTTTGCCAGAATTCTGCTGGAGGAAGATAAAGATTGCCGAGCCCAACAGTACAAATATTGTTTAAAAGCCATTGGAAAACAAAACTTTGTTAACACTAATCATAAACTGTGTCTTTCCTCCTCACATGAAGAGTGTGCATTTAGATGTAATATTTTGTTTTAAACAAAACAATATACCTTTACCAATAACTTTGAGGGGCACTTTTGAGTGCTATTATCAGTGGGACTATTGTGAGGTAGCGAGACACCTTGGGAAGTGTAGCCCTTGAGACAGTGGACTGCAGTACTGAGGTGCCTACCAAACGTCCCGAGCTGAAATTTTCCTCCAGAGTTAATATTTTAACTTTCCTCAGTGAATCACATTTGTGCTGAGCATCAGTTTTATTGTTTTATAGTTGGAATAGTGTTTAGTATGGTGGCTTCTGAGACCCGAGTACTTTCGGGTCCGACCACATAAATATGCGCTCAAGAGTGAGCAGGGCATGCACTGTTGCCAAGCATGGAGACAAGCGCAGAGACATGTGTTTGTGTGTCTGTGTCTCTACCATGTCCACTGAGTTCATTGGAGATAGAGACTAACAAATAGTAGACAACAGGTATAGTGGGATTGATGTAGCATTTGTTATTGAGCACGAAAGAAATAGAGGCCTTAGCTGTATGGAATTGGTAAGCTATAATGACTAACTTCTGTTACCGCTTGGGGTGAAGCCAGTTTGAATAACTAGCTACATATAAGAATATCTGACAGATTATTGTAGTAGGGCTTGTGAATAAAATATTTAGCGTGGAACACATAAATAACACACAGCATGAATTCTGTCTGAGTGGAAGTTTAGCATAATGCCTAAAATGCAAGATGTATCCAGCAACCTCTGTACCAATTAATATGCTATTTGAATGTGAGAAATGTATTACACTAAGCACTACTATATACAATTTGGAAATTGTTCAAAATGAGTTAAAAAATCTAAAGGATATTATGGCACTGGAAGAACAATGTGGATTGCATGACAAAATAAATGTACAGGTTGATAATTTGACTGAAGCAAATAATCCGGGTGCTATCCAGCAGGTTGTTTCAAATCAGAGTTTCCCAAGTAAAAAAGGAATAGGGAGAACATAGCTCATGAATCAGACTCTGCACATTTAAATTCTAACTGCAATAAAAAAAGCAGAGAATGTGAAAAAGAAGGGAATAAGGAGTGGTACACAGTTCAAACAAGACATAAGCAAAAGAAGGGTAGAAGAACTATCTCTTCACAAGAGATTGTAACTAACAATACATTTGAACCGTTATTAACACTTACAGGGGATAACGAGGATATCATGGAAAAGATAGATAAATATAGTTTCATAGTTATTTTACAAGTTCAAAAGGCCATGGCCCATAGTAAATTCGCCACCAAATTAATGGTGGCATTTGTATTTTATTTCCCTCATATGGTCATCAAGTAAAGATTAAAACTATGCACTGTATCACTATTAACAACTTTATTAGGTAATGAATTCCATATTGGTGGTGCCATCTGTGTAAAAAATCTCTGTCTTCATTGGGTTTTACTAACTTTACATTTGATTTTATCTTTGTGCGATCTAGTTTTATTTCCACTACCCTGTTTTTCAAGACATATTACATCAAGTGTGTCACTATTATGTAAGGCATTATATATGTTTATAAGATCACCTCTTAGTAACCTATACTGATGTGAGTATAAATTCGAGGACTTTAGTCTATCCTCATATGGTAGGTGTTCAAGCTGTTTCACTCTTTTAGTAGCTCTTCTTTGGACTTTCTCCATCATTCTTCTCAGAGCACCTACAGAAATAGGTGCACAAAATGGGGCACAATATTCCATGTGAGGCCTGATGAGACTTGAGTACAGAGGCAACAGGACCTCAGCCGTCCTACTTTTTATATGTCGATGTATACATCCTAGTATACTTTAGGAGGCAGTATAGCGCAGTGGTCTAAGGCTCTGAGCTGCAAATCTGGTGACATCCAGCAGACCAGACCTGGGTTTAAATCCCACAGTCCACTTGCATACTGTGTGACCCTGAGCAAGTCACTTAACCTCCTTGTGCTCCCAGGTCGCTCCTGCAGAAAAGCTTTCAGCTTAGTGTGCTATACCTGGTTAAACAACTAAATAAAAAACCAAAAAAAATAGTATAGAATAGTAGTGGGTGAAGTGGCCCCAATTCGCTCCGAGAAGTGATTCGCAGAGTGAAGGCAAGTTCGCGGAGTGCTCCGCAACACGAAGCGGTGTACTTCGCGTTGCAAATGGGTAACGCGAAGTCCACTGAAAACAATGACTTCATGTTACTTTGCCTTCCCAAACCACTACTCCACCAATTCTTAAGGTGAAGTACATTGAAAACAATGTACTTCACCTTGTTTTTAAGCTCCAAAGGAGAATTTTGCAGTGTTTCATAGGATTACAGGTGACATGGGCTCTAGATTGTTCTGCACAGCCTCAGTCTGGGGTAGTGTATGTGTAGGAAGCTGTAGGAGACAATCTGATCTAAGAGCTCTCTGCAATTCAAACCTTCGAAAAGCTGTTCAAAAAGCCTTTTTGAATCATTTTTTTCCCTGAAACTTTAGTTCATCGATTATAGGAAACCCTTCTGTGCTCATATCATCGAGCGTTTATTGTTTGTGTATGGATTTTGAATGTTAATGTACAACATTCAGTCTGTGTACTGAGAAACAGTGGAAGTGTGCTTTGGGGGAGGGGTGTATCTGTGGCGTAGGTAGATTAACTTGGTGAAAAAGACAGTGCTTCTTATTTTGGTGATATTTTTCTTGTTTAACTGTGTTAATGTACACACAGTAATATTTTCAATATTTCTTGTCATTTTTTTGCTGATTGTTGTGGTGCAGCAGTGCATAATTTTAGTGTGTTTAAAATATGTGGTTATATTACTGAAGTTTTCAATTTGCTATGCATTACTTAGTGTGTGTGTGAGTATGTGTGTGATGCGTGTCATCAAATCAGACACCTTTTATTGTGCCACATAATAATTTCAGCAATGTGAAGCTGCTATCCACTGCAGCTGTGTGATTTTTGTACTTCTTTGTGGTATGTTTATTGGTACTGGTACTAGTACTTGTGACTGTTACTGCAGCAGTACAGTACCCCCCCCGTGCAGCCCACCCCAACCGGTTAAGGTATTCTTTTCCAGATTTGAATTTCTGATGGTGAGTACTGGTTAGGTGTTGTGCCTTTGTGTCTGCATCTCTTCAGTGCACAGAGCAATCTTAATCTGTCTGTGCATTTGCATATCTTTAGGGCCCAATCTCCATCTGTAACTTAAATCACAGTTGTTTCTTTGGCTTCCCTTTAGAGTACTGGACAGGTGTGGTGCTTAATTCTGCATGAACATTCTACTCATTAATATGCATTTTTAAGTCAGGACCATCATCACGAGTCACTCGTGATACAAATCACGTTCTTCATCATCACAGTCACAAATGCAGTCACAAATCATGATTCACAATCATTCATGTTACAAATCACATTAATTTTTTTCTAGTTACTTGGATGTATTATGCGCCTGTTTTGTAGTATCTCTCAGGCTTCACCACCCCACCATTGTACTCATTGATACGTGTTTTTAAGTCTGGGAGTTTTAAGCTACAGCTCATCAGGGAAATACAGCCGTAGGCAGTAAGCATTCACGTTTCTTCATCATCACGGTCACAAATGCAGTCATACATCACGATTTATGATCATGTCATGAATCACAAAATAAATTTTTTTTAATAGTTACTTGGATGTATTGTAAGCCTGCTGGTCATGGTGCTGAACAGGGATGGGATCCGCACCTGGGCCCGGGGGAACAGGCACATCCTGCTCCAGAGGACCTGGTGCTGGACTTAGTGGTGGTTCAACTACCTCAGAGTCAGGGACAGGAGGCTGTGCTGGTCCTGCTTTGGGGGGGGCACTCACAAGTTTTGAGTGGTCCAACAGGAATGGGTGCCCTTGCCCTCTACACATGCACATGGTATGATGCTTACCACTACCATGCTCTCCCAAAGCTGCCTCATCCCAGACATTCCCTCACCCTGGTCCATCTCTCCTACTGAGCTCCCTCAGTCCGAGCAATCACTACTCACACTGTCATACAAAACACAGTCACACGGACACAGACAAACAACTAACTAAATATAAAGGTAAGAAAAATAAAATTTATAGAAAGAACAAATTAAGTAAAAAAGACTACAGAAAAGACAAAAAAAATGTAGCTTTTAAAAAAGCTGTTGGGTCTAAATCAAAGTTTAGATCTCCGCCTCGCTCTGTTCTAAAAGCATTAGCAGTCACAAAACAAACTACTCTCTCTCCGTCTGCACAGGAGAAAGTAAAAGTGTCTGCTTGTATGACTCACTTTTTTCCTGCCTAGCTAAAGAGCATGTGGCTTACAGTACTGTAAGCCATGTGATGTGTGAGGAGGGCTGCCAAATCTGAAACACCAAGTGGATCACTTAGAATCCTAATGAGAACACGAAGTCCATTAAAAACAATGACTTCGCCTTACTTTGCGTTGCCATTCCACCTTAACGCAAAGTTGTAATGACAAGGTGAAGTGAGCACTTTGCATTGCCCACTCAGCATAACGGAGTAACAACGCGAAGTGCCTACTTCGACGGTGAATTTTAAATTTGTTACATCTCTAGTATAGAATAAAATTCTTTGACTGTTCTCTTTGTATGAACATTGACATTCAAATCGTTGGTTATAACTATACCCAGATCTTTTTCCTCTATTGTTGATTGAATTATTTTATCCTAAATTACGTAATTTGACCCCCTATTGTTTGTTCCAAAGTGCATCACTTTACATTTTAATTTATTAAATGTCATTTTGTTCTCATCTGCCCAATTACAGATATTGTCTAAGCTTTCCTGAAATTTAGAATCAGCTTCTGGGTGTTGCTATACTAGCAGTTTTGCAGTCATCTAAGTTCCTTTCCCAACCAGACACTATAAGCTCACTTTCATTGTGGATATAAGTATATTAAATAACAAGGGACCAAGGACAGAACCCTGAGGGACTCGCTAGTCACAGGATCCCAGTTAGATTCATGTCCACATACCACTGCTTGTTGTATTGTATTATTCATCCATGAGTTTATCCACCTGAGGATGTTACCATGGATTTTTAATTTACACGGTATTTAACAAGACTCTGTGAGACACTGTATCAAACTCCTTAGTGTAATCCAAAAAATAACATCCACTGGCAGACCCTCATCAAAACTTCACTAACTGGCTCAAAGAAACTGATTGAATTGGTCAAGCATGACCTACCAGGAGAAAAACTGTCTTGTGAAATATCACAAACTGCAGTTTATCTTATGGACAGTCATCCTGGTTTGAATTATTCTCACCATCATTTTGCCAGTCACAGAGTTCAAGCTAATGGGCCTATAATTTTCAACAAATTGTTTTACCGGTCAACAAAAACTAAATAAATAAATAAAATGTTTGTGTATAGGCACAACATTTGCACATCTCTACTCCTTAATGTAATCCCACTAGTTAATGAAGTGTTATACAATACATCAAAGGTTCTGCCAGATCATTTACCAATTTTTTAGAAATCCTGGGGCTATACCATCTTGGCCAGGTGCTGATCCTTCTTTCAACTTTTTTATGTTATCCATTACTTCTTTTTCAGTGATACAGTACAAGTCACATTAAACAGTTCCCTCAACTCACTGGTATTGCATTGTTCAATGAGTTTCCTAATATGTGCAGTGTTTAATTCAATTAATTATTGAAAGTTTAGTATTTAGGTATTAGGACTATAAGCTTTATTTTCAGCTGAGTGCTTATGAGTTTCATTTCACAGAGGCAAACTAAACAACTCTTAAGGAATGATGTGATATTTCTAAACAATGCTCTTAAGGAATGCTGTGATATTTATAAACAATGCCATGAAAATGCATTGCATAAACACTGCAAAACAGCTACTACCATATCACTAAACAGGTACAAATGAGTTGAATAGGCAGTGAAGAATGGTTGGAAAAGAATTAAAAGCTTCAACAATTCAAGCTGCCACTGCAGTAGAATCACAGAAAAAAATGCTACACCAGTGAATTGATGGAACAGTTTAATGTGACTTATACTACTTTCCATTATTCCTTCATTGTGTGATAGTTTTAATTCAGTATGTTCTTTAGGATAAATACATTTAGAAATTAAGTGTTTAGTTCATTAGCCATGTCAGAATCATTGGACACTACCGCTTCTTGTACTTTTAGCAGCCCTATAGAATTTTGCCTACCCCTAAGTGATCCAATGTAGTTGAAAAAACTTTATTATTTTTACTTTTGAATCAGTAGCTAAATAAGTTCAAGTTCTTGTTCCTTTTTAATTAATTTTTTGTGAAAGTTTTATATTTTAGGAAATGAAATATGTTTTGAGACTTCTTGTATTTTTGATATGTCTTATTTTTTTATAACTTTTTTTATTTAATTTGTCCTCCATAACGGAATTATTTTTGAGTTATTGTCATATTTTATTCTCAAAGGGACCCATGTGTTGATGCAATGCATAATCTTAATATAGATTATATCCCATTGGTGTTGTAAATTTAAATTTTCTGTTAGTTCCAAAGCCCAGTTCCAATTACTTACGTAATTCTTTATAGATTCTTAATCACCTTTATTAAAGTCTCTGATTTTAGTTATTCCATTATTACATTTTTTGTTCATTATATTTATTTTAAACTGTAATAGCTTATGATCACTGTCAACTAAGGGTGGTAGTACCATTGGTTTAATATCAATATTATTAGAATTAGTTAAGATAAGATCAAGTATTTTGGATTCCCTAGTAGGTTCCAGGACAAGTTGTTCAAGATTATTCTGTAAGGCAAATTCCAGGAATCTTTTTTTTCCATAGTTCCTCTTGCCTCAAGTGTAATCCAATTAATATTTGCAATATCAAAGTCTCCCATAAGGATATATTCATTAGGCACCTCCATACTTTCAATTGTACTAAGAAGCCACATTACGTGGAGTCAAACTGGGGATCTATAAACCAAGCCAAGAGTAATTTTCTTATTATTCAAGTAAAGATCAACCCAAAGTGCCTCTCGTCATCAACATGGAGTTTCTTAACTTCAGATTTTAAACTTTCAGCTACATAGAGGACAATATCTCCCTTTTTCTTTTTCCTGCTTTTGATGAATTTATTGAATCCTGGGATATTAATATCCCAATCATCAGCAGTAAACCAGGTTTCACAAATAGCACATACATCAACTTGTTTGCTGATTAGTGTATATCTCAACACATCCATTTTATTATGCAGGCTTCTTGCATTAAGTGATTGAATTGTTATGTTTTTTTAATTTCAAATGTGTGTCATGTAACTTATTTTCTTTGTCTTTTTACATTTACATTAGTTTTTCCTTTAGCCTGATTTATGTGATACTGCTCACCCTCATGTATTTATTTGTCTTTATCTTATTTAAGTTTACATTAGTTTTCCATTAGCCTGGTCTATGTTATACCTCCCTCCTCCCTTGACAGTTTAAATAATTTATTATGTATTTCCTATGTGTGAGCCTAATTTATATTTACCTTTATTATTTAAATGAAGACCATTTTGCAATAGTATACATTATTTATACTATAATCTTCCCAATAAAAAATCTGTCCAATTCCTTGTTTCAAAGTCCAAGAGCACAACCAATTACTCACCCTTTGCAATTTTGAAGTCTGTTCATAAGTAGCCTTAGGTATGTAATATTTCTGAAAATGCAAAATCACATCCAGAATTCTCCAGTTTATTAGTCATATCTACAAATTCTTGCTTAATTTTCTGTTCATTCTGTATAAATACATATGTTATTAGCTCCAGCATGAACTATAACTAGGGAATTTGTCACTACAAATTTCAAAATGTCATTAACCATTTTATTTATATCACTAATTTTTGCACTTCTGAAACATGATAGAGTTCTTGAGGCCTTATCCTCATTACATATAGTTCAATCAAGCCCTTTCACTAGGGAATCTCTCAGAACAAATATTTGTTTTTACCTGGTAACTGCACACTGTCTATCTCCATATACTTATCACAGTCAGACCGATCTGTGCTCACTGTTTTTGAGTTTAAGTCCCTAGTTTGTACATCATTGCTATCCCAGATGGGCTCTAAAGATACCAATGCTGCACAGTTACTAATTTTTCCTGACCAATACCACTAGATTTAATGCAGTCGATGCCAGCATCAGTGCCTGGAGTGCTATTATTAGTTGCAGATTGTAGGCAAGAGGATCAAAGGAATTTTGAAGGAGATGTCCTCTAAAGATACTAATGCTACAGTTACTGTCTATATCTTGACTAATCCCACTAGATATAAAGCTGTTAAGACCATCCTCAGTATCAGGAGTACCATCATAAATTGCAGATTGTGGGGCAAGAGGATCAATGGAATTTTGAAGTGACATATTAAAGGTACCCATATTTTTCTCTTTCCTTCTTTTAGTTATTTTTGTACTTTGTACCTGAAACCATTCTTCCTCTATATTGGTAAATATTTCTTCTTCCCTAGTTCTTTTTTTTGTTACCAATTTTTGTTTAAGTGTTTTGTTTATATTCTTCTTTTGATTTTGGTTTAAGTCTGCTTGAGATAACAGTATCATTGCCTATATTTAGTTCATGGAATCTATGAGACATATCTTTCTGGCTTTTTTCTAGCTCACTTAATCTTATATTAAATTCATTTATTATCAGCGTTAATTCTGCATTTTCCTTACCATTTTATACAAATATTTTGTTCAGGTAAAATACTGAGGAAACCAAGCTATACATATAGCAAGATTTGCACTTAGTTTCAATTGTCCAATCTTTAGTTATAATACTGTTTTCCATGATTTGTTCAATTCTTTACCACTCTGTAATTTCTGTAGTGAAATGTTTTGTTTTTTTATTTAGCTACCTATCTGTAGAAGTGGTTATACAAGTAGCCTCCTTATATTTCTCAAATAATATGATACAGTAGCTTGTGGTACTACATTTAGTTGTCCTTGTAAAGGCTTACTCATTTTTATGAGTTACAAATTGTATCCACTATCCTGGCTAGATACCATATCATACAGGATTGTACTCAGTAATGTTCAACATACCCTGCAAATCTCAGACTGTTACATACTTGCAATTATAAGACTTGCCTGTACTAACCAGTGAATTATTTCT
This sequence comes from Neoceratodus forsteri, assembly GCA_016271365.2. Lineage (NCBI taxonomy): Eukaryota > Metazoa > Chordata > Ceratodontiformes > Ceratodontidae > Neoceratodus > Neoceratodus forsteri. Next base: position 1,723,612,070 of record CM057456.1, read on the forward strand.
ATTTCTAGTCCCTTACCCCTGTTCCCCATCTGATGCCATCAGAAGCCACTAACCTCTGCCATGTCACCTCCACTCCACACTCGGCTCCACTTGATAGAGCTGGACAAGTTATAGTGCACCCAGCTGTGACATCACCCTGTTGCCAGGAGATGCTCGCTCACTGGAATACCTCCCTTTGTGTCTAGGCAATGTACATAGACTGCCTTTAAAAAGGCAATGCAGTAAACACAAGAACGGGCTAAAAATGTCAGTACAAAGCACTGTAGTGCCTACCCCAGTGACAATCACAGGTACAATACCTCTGCAGTAGTTTAAAACACTTGCTCCTCTGTGCATCCCTTGCACAGACCTAAAACAAAATGCCACAGAAGAATACATGCTCACTAGAGCTGAGCAAGATATAGTGCACCCAGCTGTGACGTCACCCTGTTGCCAGGAGATGCTCGCTTACCGGAATACCTCCCTGTGTGTCTTGGCAATGTACATAGACTGTAATGTGGAATGGATTGTTATAGGAGATTCTATCATTAGGAAGTGTGATGTGACTATTTGTAATCCAGATAAGGAGAGAAGGATGGTTCTATGTCATCCTGGGGCTTCCACTCAAGATATACAGAAAATAACTCAACATGTTGTAAAAAAATCAATAAATAGACAAATTGTCACTATACATGCAGGAATAAATGATGTAGATTCACAGCATGAGAAGGAAATCTGCCTTGAGATAATAAATATTGCTGAAAATGTTAGGGCACAAGTGGCAGAAGTAGTTATTTCCAGCCTTTTACCAGTTCCAAAGGCATCTATGCAAAAAAATCACATAATTGAAAGAATCAACAGGAGACTTGCAAATTGGTGTAAAAATAAGGGGCTGCAATTTTTGAACACTTGGGAACATGTTTTAGGGTTGCATCAATTGTATAGTGTATAGATGGGTTGCACGTATACAATAAAGGAGCAGTATTGTTGGGGAACCTCATTGAAGAATGTGTGGAACAAATTCATTTAAATGAAATACGAAATGGGGACATGTGAATACAACAGTAAATAGTAAGTCTAAATTATTTAGCAGTAAGCACAAACTTAATTACTTGTTATGCAATGCTTATGAGTTTAAATAAGAAATTGAATGAATTAGAGGGCAAATTAATTAATGAACATATAAATATAGTCTTGGTAACAGAAACCTGGTGGGGGAAAAAGACACATGGAATAAAGATATTAACGGCTACCAGACATTTAGATTAGACAGAAAAGATAAAATGGGAGGAGGTACTGTAATCTACTTTTCACAGGTGCTAAAAGTGTCTATCTCATCATTTATAAAAAGACATGACTCAGTAACTGAAACAATGTGGTTGAAAATCCATAATACACATACTAGTGAATTAATTTTAGGATTGTGTTATAGGACCCTGACATTAGCTTAAGTGATAATGAAGAAATAATTGAAGAAATCAGGAAAGCTACAGAATCAGGGGAACCTTCTCTTAACTGGTGATTTTAATTACTTACCAGTGTCAGTGGCTCAGTAGGTAGCACACTCACCTCTGAGGCCAGGAGATCAGAGAGCTGAGGGTTCAGTTCCCACATCTGGCACTTGGGTTGTTATCTCAGTACTGACACTGTAGTGCAGCATGAGAGGGGTGCTGCACTTCTGAGGTGCTGTCTTTTGGATGAGATGTTAAACCGAGGTCCCATCTGCTTGGATTGGTGGTAGTTCAGGTGGATGTTAAAGATCCCATGGCACTTATCGAAAAGAGTAGGGGAATTTCTCCGGTGTCCTGGCCAAATTTCCCTCATTCACTAACAATACCACCAACAGCTTAATCTGGTTCAAGGTCAGTTGGCATTCATCTGTATCCCCTCCCCCGGGTCGTGCCTGAAAATAGGCAGGATTTGTCTAGTGCACTTACCCGGTCAACAAAAACTAAATAAATAAATTATCCAGATATTAACTGCACTACTAATACAGCAGGTTCTAAACAAAGTATACTCTCTTTGGATGTCTGTACTGAAAATAACTTAAATCAGTTAAGTTGTTAGGCTGACAGACTCATTGTTATAGCTTTCCTTACAGTTTGTCTGACATATTATTTTCACTGTGATGCAAAAAGGAGAAGAAAGTTGTTAATGATATGTATGTATTTTTTCTCCTTTTTGAGAAAGTCAATAAAGTATATTCAATAAAAAAAATTACTTAAATCAGTATGTAAGATCATCTACCAGACTGGGTAACATACCATACTAGATTTAGTTTTAAGTTCAGAATTTGTGGCTGCAGATCAGTGCTTAACCTCAACACCACTTAATAACAGCGATCACAAATATATCACCTTTTATATGAGACACAAAGTTAATTATCAAACTGGATGTACAGAAATATATCTTTATCATATGGCCGCTATTGAAAGTATAAGCAAAGAAATTAATAGAATTAACTGGGAATTGGAGTTACAGGATAAAAAGGTGAATGAATGAATGCTGGTTATACCTAGAAGAGTTTATGTACACTGTTATAAGAAACATGTGAAACAAACAAAAAATATACTGAAAAGGACGATACCAAAATGGCTAAATTAAAGTATTTTGAAATGTATCAAAAGGAAAAACAAGGCTTATTCAAATTATAAACAAATCAACAATACAATTAACTGGAAGACCTTGATTCAGCTACAAAAAAGATGCAGAAATAAGATAAATGAAGCCAAAAGAAGATATGAGAAAAACTTTGCCCTTAATGCAAAAAAAAAACAAAAAAAAAAAAACAAATAGCAAACAATTTTATAGTTATATTAACTCTTTAAAAGGAAATAAGGCAGTGCTGACCACCATAAAAAATAATGATGCACAATGAATATTTTTGCTCAATTTATAATGCTTCAGCCAAAACAAATAAAAATAACATTAAGTTGTGTAAGGGAACACACAAGGTTAGTATTCATGACATTATAAGCCAGATTGATAGTTTAAAGACCTATAGTGCTCCTGAGGTTGATGATATTACTCCACATATGTTAAAAATTATGAAATGTAGTATTTCAATCCCCTTTAAACTTTTGTTTGAATAGTCCCTAAATAAGGGAGAAATCCCTCTGGACTGGAAGATGGCTAAAGTGATCCCCATTTATAAGAAAGTTTGTAAGATGGAGACTGGAAATTAATGGCCTATCAGCTTGACTAGTATGCCATGTAAAATATTAGAACACATTATTAAAGATAATATTCTTGGTCAGTTAGGCAATATTTCAGTTTTTGATGCTGGGCAACATGGTTTTAAGTGTGATAGGTCTTGTATCAGTAATTTGGTATGTTTTTATGAGCAAGTCAGTAAATATTAAGAGTTGGGAATGCCTGTGAATGTTATATTACTTGACTTTAAAAGAGCCTTTAATTATGTCCCTCATTGGGCTATTAATATAAAGTTTAATGACATTGGAATAGATAAATACTATATATCTTGGATAGATGAGTGGCTCTCAGCATACCCAAAGAGTTTCAATTAGAGGTCATCTCTCCATTCCCAGAGAGGTGGCTAGTGAAATGCCCAAGGATCAGTTTTGGGCCCAATAATTTTCCAATTATTTGTAGCAGATTTGGACAGTAGTGTGGAGATTTATATGACTAAGAATGCTGATGATGCTAAACTGTGTGGTCCTTGCAAAACCTCTGAACAAATTGACAGAATACAAAATGACCTAAATAGTATATTTAAATGGGCACAGAAGTGGGGTATGTTGTTAAACAATGAAAAATGTGGTGTTCTACACATTGGGAGAAGCAACCAGAAAACAAGGTATTACATACAAAATGAGTTACTTCAAATAAATGTGGTTGAGCGTGACCTGGGCTTTATGGTGGATAATAAATTAAGCTTTAAAGAACATTATGTTAACTTAGTGGCAAAAGCAAACTGAACTATCTGGGCAATAAAAATAATATAAAGAGTAGGAGTAGGAAGGTGTTGACGCCTCTCTATATATCCTATTTTAGGACACTAATAAACTATGCAAGTCAACTCTGGAGCCCATGTAAGAGAAGTGATATCAATAAGATTGAAAAAATCCAGAGTAGATTTAGAAAATCTATTAGAAATCTATCAGATCTCTCCTACACTACAAGGCTCAATAGTTTAAATCTTCATAGTCTGGAAACTAGGCGTAAAAAGGGTGACATGCTATTTCATTATAAAGTAATGTATGATGATAGCCTAATAACAGAATTACAGATGAAATATAACAATTTTGGCTCCGTCACAAGAGGTCATCCATTGCAAGTCAGAACAAACTAATTCTGTACTAATAAATGGAAATATTTTTACATACTAAGAGCCACCAATTTGTGGAATAGACTTCCTGAAAATATAATTATCAGTGAAAATATAAAAGTATTCAAAAAAAGGCTGGATGCATACATTGCAAATGAAGGGAGTATAGATTATTACTGTCTTTCTTAGATAGGAGCATACCTTGGGCCCTGGCCTTTTTTGGTATGCCGACCAGATAGCGACACCAACACAGTGACATACCTCTGTCAGCAAAATCAACACTTTGTTGACAGGTCACTGTCTTAGTGTGCCTGAGACAAACACACTGTCTCCGATCTTGCATCCCTTCCCAAATCAACTCTGACTGTGGGTTTGATAATCCTAATGCAGGGGATGCTGGGGACAGAGTCCCCACATGAGGGCTTTAGAGGCAAAGCCCCTATAGAAAAACAGGACCAGGAAACTTAAAGGATTTATATCTACAACTTGCAGTCAGACATAAATCACATTGCTGAGATGCCAGTCAACAAAGAGCTATCGAACGGCATCGTAGAACCCTTTTGCTCTTTACTTCACAAGTGTCATAAGTGTCAACACTATATGCTATGACATGCTTATAAGCCTCATTTCATTTTTATTGCATCAAACAAGTGAGCAAAAGCATGAGGAAAAAGAGGCCGCTATTGTTCTCAAAAGAGATGGCTGAATAGATAAAGGCAAAAAGGATAGAATTCAGAAGATATAAGGAGATGCAGAGGGAAGAGAATCGGGAGATGTATCAGGTAAACAGAGGGAAGCAGGGAAAGCAGCAAAGAGTGCAGAGCTGCAAAATGAAGAGAGAATAGCCCAGTTGGTAACAAAAGGGGACAAGACATTTTTTAGGTATGTAAGTGAAAAGAAGAAGCCCAGTGGTCAGATTGTAAGATTAAAAGGAAGAGGAAAACTATGCAGAAGGGACCAGGAAAAGGCAGACATCCTGCATGAATTCTTTTTTTGGTGTTCACAGAGGAAGGAAAAAGAGAGGGCCACAAAGTAATAGAAGCTTTCGAGGGAAGGAGATGAACACTAGCCCATTTTTGGAGGTGAGAGTCCTGAAGGGATCTGCTAATCCAAGGGTGGACAAAGCAATGGGTCAGATGGGGTGTATCCAAGCTGGGGTATTGAGGGAGCTCATGGTAATACTGGCTGCACCTCTGACAGCTCTATTTAATAGTTCACTGGAAACAGGAGTTGTTTCGAAGGACTGGAGGAGGGTAGATGTAGTCCCAGTACAATAGTGGTAGCAGACAGAAGGCTGGCAATGGGAAGGTTTTAAGCCTGACGTTCAATAGGCAGAGCAACAATGTCACTCCCCCATCAGGCCTTAAAAGGCTGCTCCTTCTGGACAGTTCCAGGATTTGTTTCTCGTTGTGGCTGGACGTGCCGCTCCTCCTTACTCTCAGCTTCTCCTCCCCTCAGGGCTTTACTTCCCCAACCCTTGCTCATTCTGTGGCATTTCTTCCACTCATCCCTTGCTGCCTACCCCCCCGGCCACTAGCTCTGTGGCTGTCTCACTGTCTCCCTTGGCTGCTTCCCTGTCCTGTCTCTGCTTCCTTGGCCCTCTTCTCACTCACGCTTCTCCCATCCCTCGTACCTTCTGGATGGTCATCCATCGTCTTTTCCCTGTTCTCCTCCTTGGTCTCACATCCCTACCATCCTGCACCTCATCCCTCATTGTCCACAACACCTCCTCCCTGGCCACTGCTCCAACAGCTGCCATTGATCCCCACTTGGTGATGCGCCTTGCCTTTCTGTCCCGTGGTTTCCAGTCCCCTCCTTCTTCTGCCTTTGTCTTCCCCGCATACTCCATTGCACCTTAGTTTTATCATTCTGCCTATCTGCTGCAATTATAGTCAGACATCCCTCTTCCAATGTTCCTCTGAGTCTCAGTTTAAGTAAAAGCTCTCATGGCACTGCCTGCACTCGTCGTCTCTCCTCGCTTTCTGCGCCTAGGGGGCGCTGTGCAGAATTTTGCATCTGGACCTTGTGGATGCTGTTCCCTCTGCTCTCTCAAATGATGATTTTCCTCTCTGCTTTGCTTTCCTGCTTGTCTTCTTGTATGCTTCTGCTGCTCCACCTCAACTTCTCCCTCCCCTATGCCCCACCTTCTTTTCTCTGGATAATCACAGCCCTGAATATGTGTTGTGGTTTTTTTCATTGTTCTCGTTGTTCATTGTCATTTTCTGGTATTTTAGTTATGGTATCCTAGTGTTCTGCACTATCTAGAGGACAATGAGACATTTCTTTTCTACTTTACGGTCAGGACTTTTCACCTTTTTTTATCATTTTCACAGGGCACAGCTGCCTAACTCACTGCTGTCTTGCCATATCTGGTCAGGAGCCAACCCTCTGTCTCTCCAGTTTGGGATTATGCTCCTTCCCTCCTGTTGCTGTAGCTATTTGTGGTCACACTGCCTATTTCATCCATACCCTCAGTTGTTTGACTCAGTCCTTCTCTCTGCCTCTATCTACTGTATTGGGGGTGTCTTCCTCCATCGACTCTACTTGTTGCCCTCCTCCTCCTGTTCCCTCTGTGCCCCATTCCACTCCCTCTCTGACATTTGCTTTCTTTTGTTTTGTTTTTTTCTATCTTGCCATCACCTTCCCTATGCTTATTTTTCCCTTACCTTAGTCCGTCTGGTGTCCCAGTGCCCTAAGTCTGGTTCTCCTTTGCTCAGCCCATTATCAGGGTCTATTTATTCACATCACTTAATCGAGCATCATGGATTAATCAAGCATACCTCTCATTATATCTTATGCTACCTCATCGAACTGCTGCACTCTTGTAGTTAGTATCACCATCTGTCTTCTCATGACACATCTGGTATCCCTCACACAACCGACCTATTTGTGGGTCTACTCCTTCACATTGACTACTCGAGAATAACCCTCTTGGGTTTATGCACCTCAAATCAACCTGTCTCCACTCGAGACTTGCCTTCATGTCTATTGCTCGTTTGCTCGAGCTGGCAGACTTCTCTTCATCATCGTATATCATTCATTTCATACCTCATCTTAACTGTTCTGGCCTTCTGGGCCTCATGTCATAATCATACATCATCCATTTCATTCCTCATCTTAAACAATTTAGGCCTTCAGGCTTCTTTCCATCATTGTACATCTTCTCTTGCTTTTGAGCAATAGTTGCAGAGACATCACTCACATCCCTCAACGACTGTCCATTTAGAAGGACAGAGCAACAGCTTCCTCTACATTGGACTTTCCTCCTTCATCGTTCTCACTTTAACTTGCTTTAGCTGAGCTGTCACTAATTATCACATCCTCAGCCTGGAGGGAAGGCGACTTAGGCCTTGGATCCCAAGAGATTTCCTCCTCAAAGGGGGGTTTTCCTCTCCTCTGTGCTGATGGTCATAATATTAGACAGAGATGGTGCTTTCATAGGTTCTGCTGGTGCATGGAGTTGGATGGCGGCCCTGGCTGTTCTCTCTGTCCTTAGGAAGTCTGCCCTTCTTCATCTTCTCAGAATTGCTTTCGTTCATTGTCCTAGCCTTATATCATTTTTCTTCTGTCCTTCCTATCTATGTCTGTCACATTTATTTCCAATCTAGATAACTTCTCATTTCCTGCCTCTTCAGTGCTCAACACCCTTTTGGGTATTTTTTGGGGGGCTTCTTCCTAATCTACCTTTAGCCAAGTGAATTATTCCTGTGGCACCTATGGGGGGGCCCTCCTGTAGGGTTTGTTGCGTCATACACCTACTGGGTGGTATATCCCCATGGATAGAGAGGCAAACAGCCACAATGTATCAAAGTCATACAAGCATACATCTCATCCAGTTGTGTAAGTACAATTGAATGGGAAGATTTTATGCCTGAGGTTCAATGGGCGGAGCAACAGTATCATTCCCCTATCAACCTTAAAGGGCCTCCTCCTGTACTGTTCCAGGATTCATTTCTCATTGCCCACTATCCACCCCTCCTCCAGCAGCTCATCTCTCTTGCTGTGGGCTTCTTCCTAAGCTACCTTAGCCAAGGGAATTATTTCCATGGCAAGTATGGGGAAACCTCCTCTAGGGTCCTTGCATCATACCCCACAGGGTGGTATATCCCATGGATAGAGAGGCAAACAGCCACAATATAGCAAAGTCACACAAACATACATCTCATCCAGTTTCATAAGCACAATTGAATTATAAGCCAGTAGCCCTGCTGGGAAAGTTAATGGAATCACAGCTGAAGGAAAGGACTGTGAAATATCTTGATTCCAGTGAGTTACAAGACCCAAAGCAGCATGGTTTCACAGACTGGAGTTCATGCCGAATGAATCTGATAGATTTCTCTGACTGAGTGACCAAGGAACTAAATCAGGTTGGAGTGATGGACATGGCCTATCCACTGAAGATTTCAGTAAGGCTTCTGATCATTCCACGTATATGACTAGTAAGCAAGCTGAGTAGCTTAGGAGTGGGTCCAAAGGTGGTGAGCTGAATAAGTGATTGGTTAGGAAATAAGCAACAGAGGGTGGTGTTAAACAGAGTTCACTCCAAGGAAGGGAGGGTGACCAGTGGGGTGCCTCAGGGAACAGTGCTGGGACCATTTCTCTTAAGTGTCTTATTTATTTATTTATTTGTAAAAATCAGTTTACAACCTTTGAGCCAGAGGCTCATTTCCAAAGGTACTTCATCACATAAAGACATACATTGTGTTTTTGGTTACATAGCGTAGGTTTGCAAAACAATAGGCGTTCAACAGAGGCGCCAACATCACACTGTGGTCAGACAAATACATTTGGGTTACAGGGTACATGTAAATTGAGAACAGGTGTTACACAAGTTGGTATCAATAGTGAGCAATCTAATAGGTAAACACTGACACAGCTGGCACTGGCCAGGTTAAACATAAACACGGTGTACAGGAAGTGGTGGTGGTGGGATGGCTAGGTGGAGCTGCCCGGAGGCTGTCAAGAGAGGTAGAGGTGGAGGCTACTTTCAGAGACAGGAGCAGTTACAGTGTTGATTATGTGGTTTCGTAGGGTGGTTTTGAACTTGGAGATGGTGGTGGCATTGGTGATGGGGGCAGGGAGAGAGTTAAACCAGGTAGGGGCTCTATAGCAGAAGGACCTCTGGCCACGGCTGGTTCTTGATCTGGGGACCATTAGAGTGGTCTTGTTGGAAGACCGTGTTGCAATAGTGGGAGGGCTCTGGTGGATGGATGCCGTTACCCCAGAGGGGGAGAGCCCGAGTAGGGTTTTTTTTTGTGAGGAGACAGGTTTGGTATTGGAGCCGTTCATCCAGGGTAAGCAATTTAGCCTCAACATACAGTTGACAGGTGTGTGTGAGCCTGGGGGCACCAGTAATCAATCTGCAGGCTTTGTTCAGGGTTAAGTGAATTTTTTTGAGTGCAGTGGCGTCAGCAGCACCATAGACTGGTAGGCCATAGTCTACAAGGGACAGAACGGATGATGTAACAGCGAGCCGGATAGCATTTGGGGGAAGGCAGGTTCTATGGCAGAAGAGAATGCCAAGCCGTATGTTAGTGGCGGATGTTAGGGCATCGATGTGGTTGTGAAATGTGAGGGCTGAGTCAAAGGTAAGCCAAGGTATTTGTAGGAGCAGACTTGTTCCAGTGGCTGATTGGTACTTGGAAGGATATAGAGTGGGTGGTTGCTAGCTTTGTTTTGGGGGTGGGAAAAGAGCATAGCTTTGGTCTTTTTAAGATTGATGACGAGTCTGCGCTCCATAAACCAAGCTTCGGCACTGTTGAAAGACTGCTGTAGGGTGTCCTGGAGGGAGATGGGATTGCGGTGGGTGTCAAAAAGGACAGCGTCATCTGCATACAGTAGTATTTTGCCAGGACATGCACTGGGCAGGGTGTTCAGATAGAGTGAAAAGAGAAGGGGGCCCAGGATGGAGCCTTGGGGGACCCCAGAGTGAATGGGATGGGTATCAGAGACTGTGCTATTGATTTTTACACACTGATCGGGTGTCAAGATAGCTTGTGCACCATGCTAAAGGGCCAGCCAAGAGACCAGTGTGGCAGTGCATTCAGCAGAAGTGGATGGGAGACAGTGTCAAGGCCTTTGAGAGGTCAATGAATACTGCACCAGCTAGGAGCTGGTATCCAAGGAGGAGTGTAGAAAGTTGGAGAATTATAGGGCAGTGCTGGTACTGTGACCAGCACGGAAGCCAAGTTGCTCTGGGCATAGAATGTTATGCTTAGCCAGATAATCAGTGATTTGAATGGCCACCACTTTCTCCAGGGCTTTAGAGATGGGGGGGAGGATGGAGATTGGCCGGTAGTTGTTGGCCGATGACCTGTCACCCCCTTTATGAATTGGTGTGATAATGGCTGTTTTCCACGCTGTGGGAAATTGTCCCAGGCAGAGTGACTGGTTAATTAGGCTGGTGAGTGGGGCAAGGACTTCATCTAGCACCAGCCTGAGGATACTGGGGTCCAGTGAGTCACTGCCGGGACTGTTGCCATTCAAAGCTTTGACTAGGATGGGTCTGGCTTCCCGGGTGGAAATCTTGCGCAGGTGGAAGCTGGGGTGCTGGAGGACAGGGGGAGGTTGGTTTGGGGAGGGTCAAAGAAATTACTAGGGAGGACTGAGCTAAAGTCAGTGAAAGCAGTGTTGAACCAGTTAGCTATGGTGGCAGGCTCGGTGGTGGTAGTGCCATTTCTAGTGAGCTGGGATGGGGCAGGGGAGCGAGCTTTTCCGTTAAGTTTCTTAATATTATCCCAGAAGTCTGGGCGAGCCCCAGGAGGAGGTAAGGAGGCCTGGTAATGGTCGGCCTTGGCTTTCCTGATGGCCCATGAGCACTTATTCTGGGCTGCATTGTAAGCCTGCCTATCAGACAGACGACCCGTTTCAGTGGCAAGGTGCCAGAGGTTATCCCGATTTCTTAGTAATTGTAGAAGGGCCGGGCTAACCCAGGGTGCATTCTGTTTTTTGGACTGGATTTTGGTGAAGGGTGCAAAGAGATCACAGGCCATGTTGAAGGTGTGAGTGAAGCAGGCGAGGGCAGTGTCAATGTCGGTAGCATGATGAATGGGGGACCAGTTTATCTGGGTGAGGAATATTTTAGTTTTTCAGCCCACCAGGGCGGAGGCACCCATGAGGGTGGTCTGGGCTTGGGTTTGGGATTGAGACTGCCCAATGAAATAGGATAGGGAGTGGTCACTTAGGAGTCTGGGAGGACCTGGATGTTTTGGATTTTATGGGGTCGGTTAGTTATAATAACATCCAGAAAGGTGCTGTGTACCTCTTTTAGGGTTTATTCTTGTGGGCTGGGTGACAAGTTGTGTCAGGTCTTGGGCGGCAAATGAGTCTCTGATCGCAGATCTTTATAAGTATTTATTGATAACCAGGACTGTTACCTGCATTCCAACCTTGTTCATTGATTTCTACAACCCAGTTTGTCTTTCTCAGTATCATAATATGTATTGTTATCCCGGATCACCCCTAAAAAAGGGACCTTTGGGGCTCAGTGGGCCTATCCAGTCACCAAACTTTAATAAATAAAATAAATAAATAAATAAATAAATAAATAAGTGATGTTGCAGAGGAGCTGGAAAAAGAAGATCTGCCTCTTTGCAGATGATGCTAAAATCTGCAATAGGGTGGACACTCCAAGAGGGGGTTGGAAAGGATGAACTGAGACTGGAGAAAGCTAAAGGAGTGGTCAAGGGTATGGCAGCAGGGTTCCAATGGGAAAAATATCAAATAGTGCACTTATTGCACAGAAACCCAGAGGTGGAGTACAAAATGGGTGGAGTGGTATTGATGACCACCAAGCAGGAAAGAGACCAGGGGGTAATCAAATAGGGTGACCTTAAATTGCCATGCAGTGAGTGCAACAAGGCCGTGGGGGGGTTAGTGGGATGCTGGGGTGCATAGGGAGGGTATCATCAGCATAGAAGGAGGTGGTGTTGCCTTTGTATAGATCGCTGGTAAGAATCCACTGAGAGTACTGTGTCCAGTTCTGGAGACCACATCTCTGCAAGCACATACACAGAATGGAGTTGATCCAGAGGAGGGCAACTAAAATGGTGCACTGTCTGCATCGAAAGCCATCTGAAAAGAGATTAAAGGACCTCAATATGTCCACCCTGGAAGGGAGGAGGAAGGGGGGATGTGATATAGACTGTTAAGTACCTCACAGAGATAAATAAGGTACAGGAGGGAAGTATTTTTCAGAAGAAAAGCTGGTCAAGAAGGGGGCATGCTATGAAACTGGAGGGGGCGAGATTCAGGAGAGATGTGAGGAAATACTTCTCTAAAGAAAGAGTGGTTTATTTCTGAAATAGCCTTCCAGCATAGGTGGCTGGGAATAAAACAGTGGTGGGTTCAAGAATGCATGGGATAAGCACAAATGAATCATAGTGGAAAGGAAGGTGGGGAAGGAGAAAGTCAGGGTCGGCATGGTTTGTGGTAATAGTATAAGTAGGGATAAATGGGCAGACTGGATGGGAAAAGTGGTCCTTTTCTGCCATCAAATTCTATGTTTCTATGGAAATACTATCTAACTAAAATCAACATAATTTGTGTGTTACTTTCAGAATAATACAAGCCTTTGTCAATGCCAAACATTTAATGCTTGTTAAACAGTGTTTTTTTTTTTATTTTGATTCCAACATTTGAAAATACTTTGCTTAGGATTCACCTTATAAACATGACACATACCATTTATAGAATTTTGGCCGAAATGTCATTTCACACCAGAAGTGTGAAAACACATCTCATCCAGGATTTTAAAATGACATGTCACGCTTATGAGGTGGTGGAAAATGGCTATGTGAATTTTGGAGTCAAAATATTGAAAATTAGTGAAGTTATGAGCGAATGTTGAAATAGTGTGATGTCCAGTCATAAACTAGGCATTTTACCATATTTGTACACAAAATTATTTGTATAGCCTTCTAATTACCCCACCTAATAAGTCTAGTAGGTGAAATTTTTTAAATCCCCACCAAAATGTCATTCTGCACCACTGAAACGTAATTCTGTGCCACAGGCACAGAAACACATTTTGGCCAGGATATGAAAAAAGACTGCTATCTAATTCAAGAGGTGCTGTGAAGAAATGGATGTTGAAAATAAGGGGTCAAAATATTACAAATTACCAAAGTTATGAGCATGTGTTTGCAAATTTCAATGTAGGCTCATAACTTTTTTTTTGTTTTTTTATATTTTTAAACCAGATTTTCAACATAGCCTTCTAATGACCCCACCTCATGAACAAGGGTGGAGAAAATGTTCAACTCCTGCTTAAAAGGTGATTTCGTAAAGCGACCACGAAATCTCCTTTTGGGAGAGATTTGCCTAATTTCATTGCTATTGTCATGAGGTAGGGCCCCAAAAATGCACGTTGAAAATTTGGGACAAAAATATTCAAAAATGGCCAAGTTATGCCAGTAAATTCAAAACCCATTGAAATACATTGAACTGCATATCTGATTTCCTCAGTTCGCAGTCCAGCTTTGAAGAGTGAAGATGTGTCTGCAGTCCAGCGAGGATAACAGCACTGGACCCCCGGTGGATAAGTAAGGGCTTGGGGTGCTGGGTGCTGAGTGGGAGGATCAGTGGGGGGAACTAACCATGCAACAGATGTCGATTGATGGTTTTCTTTTTTACAGGGAAAAAAAAACAGAGGGATGTGTTTCAGATATATTCCGATACTGGGATTGGTCACCCCAGTTGAAGTTAAATGATGGCAGGTCCCATTAGCAATTGTTTGACGCAGCAGATTTGGCTACTAGATGCAAAACTGAAATCATTACTATAGCATTCATTTCTGACTTTTATATTTCACTGTACATGTAATATCTAATTTCACTAATCTCAGAATCATAACATCCATCTGTGTGGTAACCAAAATTGATACATAGTTTGAATACTGCTGGTAAAGTTTCATATCATCATAACTCTTTTTTTTTTTTAACAATGGTCATTGTCTGTCACATGTTTGTCATATTTTTGCACAGTTGTACACAGACGTCAGACAGGACTAACAATGCAGCTGTCAAAAAAAAAACAGAGAAACAAAGACAGAGTTACTCAAAAATTAATCAGTATCAATATTAAACCACCTTGATTCACAATATGACTTACAAGAGAATCTGATCAATCTTAAGTCACTTATGTTTATGCTTACTGGCAGACTGTATGAAATTGACAAAGTCAGTTTCTAGTGACTAGTTTCTAGAGTATGTCAGTTTATGCTCTTCATGATCACAGCTCTCTAATAATTTACACTGTAGTTCACACAGCGCTGGCAGCTTGCAGTCAGTGGCTACAGGAGGAATGATGGAATCTCCCTCATGATATAGACACACTTCATCCAGTCCCCCTGCTGAGATGGTGACTAAGTGCTTCATTTTATGAGTAAGCGTGAGTGAATCATACTAACATACTAATTGCCAGAAGATTAGGCCTTATGGTTCATCGAGTCTGCTCGAACCTTAGATCCCTAGTTGGGTGCCGAGGCCCTCCCACCCCTTGTGTTCCAGAAACCCCTATCATCCATCCCCGCCCCCCTGGGCCAGGCCATCATCTGATACATCTGCTTTCTGTGTTTGTCCCACCCTCTCTTGAAGCCCTCCACTGTGGATCTCTAAACCAGCTCTCCAGGCACTGCATTCTAAGGGTCCACCACCCTCTCAGTGAAAAACCTCCTCCTCTTTTCCCCCTAACCCTTCCACCTTCCAACTTCAAACCATGCCCTCTGGTGATACCTCCCTGCTTTAGTCTAAAGATCCCCTCCATGTTTACCCTATTTATTCCCTTGAGGTACTTGAAGACCTCAATCATGTTCCACCGTCTCTCCTCTCCTCTCCTCCAATGAAATCAGGCAGAGCTCCTCAAGTCTGTTCTCATACGTCAAATCCCCTAGTCCTCATATCATCTTAGTTGCCCTCCTCTGTGCCCTCTCCAGGAGCTGTATGTCCCTCTTCAAGTGTGGTCTCCAGTACTGTACACAGTCAAGGTGTGGTCTAACCAGTCCATTGTACAGTGGCAGAATCGCTCCCTGCTCCTAGAGGTGATCCCCTTGATGCATCCAAACATCCTATTTGCCTTGCTAGCCACTCTCCTGCACTGATCAGAGTTATTCATACATGCATCCACCATGTCCTCTAGGTCTTTTCCCCTGTTGAGGCCTCCAGCACCTCCCTCCCAGGGTGTACCTGTGTTTAGGGTTTCTCCACCCAAGATGTAACACCTTGCACTTGGTGATATTGAAATTGAATTTCCATGTGTGAGCCCAGCTTTCCAGGGTGTCCAGGTCCCCTTGCAGGGTCAACCTCCACTCTTCCCCCTCAACTACTGCTCCCATCTTGGAGTCATCAGCAAAAAGACTCATTTCACACCCTATACCCTCCCTGATGTCCAATATGATACATTAAACAGGATCGGACCCAGGACCGAGCCCTGCGGTACCCCTACCACACCTCTCTAGAGTTCAAGAGCTCCCACCCCATCACAAATGACAAATATACCACTTTACTTGTTTTTTTTTATTAATGTGGTGTTTTTAGAGATGATAATAAAAGGGCAAAAATAGCATGAAAATGGCAATCCAAATTTAAACAACAAGCTGCATTTCACCATTGCCATGCACATTCTTGGCTCAACATTGCACTTTTGCACCAGTAATGCGCATTCATGAGTACTTTAGTTACAATCAATGCAGAGTAAATAAATATATTTGCAGAAGATAGTCCCTTGAATATAATACAGTGACTGTGGAGCCAAAATGAGTATAAGAAAGTAGTGAAAACAGACTTTGAAATCTGAAGCGCTAGTGTGCATGAGCTTTGTCATGACTTCAGACTTTAAAGTTTAATTTCACTAACTTCTTATGGTCATTTTAGCTCTATAGTCACTTTTTTATATTTAGGTGACTGTCTGCTAAAAATGTTATTTAACTCTGCATTGCTTATAAATGAAGTACTCATGTGTGAACGAGTTTACCTGTGCTGACAGAGAAAAAGACAAGCTGCTGGTGTTGACAATCAATCAGTTTTGCTGAACGGCTTCATCCAAATCAAAGGACCGAAGCCCTTTATGATTGGATTGGCTTTATCCTTTGAAGTGCAAGAAGTTTCTGCCCAGCAAGCAGTGAATGGTGTTACAACCACAGTGGATGGACATTGGTCTAGACTGCCGAGCCCCTGCTATTTGGAACTGCAATGGGCTCAGCAGTGACATCCCCCAGAAATTCCCTGTTACTGTAGCAAAATATTTCATGCACATGTGCATCAAACGTAAAAAAGGATGTCAATCCAAATGAGGGAGGAAACATTATTAAAATGTTCATGTTTCTGCAAGGGGTCAATAGGATAGAAAGTTCAGAGTTGTTTACAGTAGCTAAAATGCCAGGACACACAATTAAAGGTTGGTAGGGGGTAGATTGAAGTGCAGCCTAAGGAAGAACTTCTTCATGGAGAGGGTAGTGGACAAATGGAAAATCTTGCCTAGCAATGTGGCAAATGCTGGAACTACAACTTGGTTCAGGTCAGGCTGGGATAGGTTCAAGCAGCTAACGGATGTTCAAGATGGAAAGTCCTGGGGGATCATGGTCCAAAGGAGGGAGCATCTGCAGAATGTTCTATCTAAAACAGATGAATATGCCATGCCATTCACTAGAAGTTAAAGCCTTTCAGGCAGACTGGATGGACTTCAGATCTTTCTGTGCTCATGTTATTCTATATATCTTGCTTACATGTTTCTACTGTATTTTAAGGAAGGTGTTAATAAAATATAACCTGGCACTCTTCTATAGTATTTTTACACAGTGTTTAACAGTCAAGCAGCTACTCTTTGCAGGATGCACAGCAATAGAAATTAGGGCTATGCGAAGACTCTTCCTGAGTTTTGGCTAAATGTTTAGTATTTGGATCCCAAGTATTAGGATATTTGGTATTCAGCCAGGAAAATGTAATTTTAAAGAATTTATTCTAAAAGCATTTAAAGAAAATACAAAATCACACATGCCCACACAATGCAAAGCATCATGGGCTGCATATGCAAATCACCACAGAATGTTATGCTGGTCCAACTTTAAGCAGAAATGCATGGTGCCGAAAGGCCTCTCACACAGTTTGCAAAGGGTGATAACAGATGACATAGACACGTGTTTCATCCTACCAGGACTCATCAGTATGCCTCATCTGTTTAACACCCCAGTAGAATGGACCAGCTATCCTAAGACAGTGTGTCTTGGGTATGTTGTGGTGAACCCATTAAAATAAAAAAACTATTTGAAAGACAAAGAACCTCTGTGCGCAAACACTGAGGCAAGGGTTACCCCAAAGGGCATTTGGCTGGGAAGCCAAGTTTCAAGAAAATACAAAATCACACATGCCCACACAATGCAAAGCATCATGGGCTGCATATGCAAATCACCATAGAATGTTATGCTGGTCCAACTTTAAGCAGAAATGCATGGTGCCCTTTGGGTAACCCTTGCCTCAGTGTTTGGCAAAACAGAGGTTCTTTGTCTTTAAAAGCATTTAAATATCACCATTAAATCCACTTTAAATCTTGTCTTTCATAAACATCTCAAGAACACCAGAACAGCCAACAGAGCTGCCATGCAAAATATTCAACATGTCCGAACATCCAGCAGTTCATTATCATTATTTGGTATTGGACTTGGACCAGAAAAGGTGGCATTGAGCAAAATAAAGTTTTAAAAGCAGTTATTGGGCAACATCATTAAACCCTTGTCCAAGAACCTGTTGCTCCATAAACACCACAAACACACCACTACATTGGCCACCAGTGTCACACACTAAACTACATAGTGCATGCATTAGCATAACTGGACTCCTGCTTGACTGCACTGCTTAACTGCATGTTGAATTAACATTATGCCATTATATCACCCAAGGAATCTTCTATTTCTAAATCTAATCTGGTGTGTAATCTGTGTTGCTGCATCTGAGTATATGCATTCCTAGCAGTTATATTTGGTTTTGAATGTTACTTTCTCATATTGAGTCCCCCCCACTTCCTTCTTCTTTTATTTGCCACCACTAGTTCTGTTGTGCCAAAATTCATAGCGTAGGTCTTCTCTTCTCCCCATATTCTTCAAAGTAGACTTCAGAATACAAAGGTGAATTTATGTACCCATTAATTATATATCTCACAATATTGATAAGTGAAGTCCATTCCTGTTCAAAGTTCATCTCTTGATTTTTGATGAGGTGACAGAAAATCGTCTTCATCTTCATTATAAGGAAAGTAAAAGAGTTACCAAGGTCCATACTCCCATGCATTGCTGATCACTAGTATATCCATAGACACTGTAAATGTTGGAAGAAGTGAAAAAAAAAGAATTTAATAAGCTTTTGGAGCCAGATATATCTGAATGCTCTCACAGTTACTTGTTACAACACCAGCAGTGAGTTTGTATTATTGAAAGATCTTTATCAAACATCTGAATCTGGTTAGGTAATCCAGAAAAATATTTTCTCCTCCTGTCACATGATATAGATCCTAATTTTTGAACATGCATTCCTCATTGTATTATATTATCATACACAAATCCTCCATTAACCAGACATGATCTGGAGCTATGCAGCAACAGTATTCAATCACCCTGGTGACAAAATACCAAAAAAAGACAAGAACAAACCTTAGCAAAAAATAAAGATTGAGACAGTGTTAGCTGATACTATGATACCAGACCCTCCTCCCATGACACCAACCACAATCCCCCCCCAAAAAAAATCAATACATACTCTTGCTAGTGTGACATACTATGTTGTTTGAAGATCACAATCATCAGGATCTGAATGGGTCACCCTTAATATCCTTCATTCATAATTGCAATTTCTTTCTGCTTCAACAGCATTATGGTACTGGTCTGGAGTGTACTGGATAGAGCTGACATAATCATCATCATTATCACCAACTTCTTTCAGGAGTAGAAACATTGGGAGACTGGAAATGGGCATAGTAGTCCACTTATTTCAAGAGTAGAAACACTGATACTGGTGGCAAGCATAGACATGTGTTTCTTCAGGAGTAGAAACACTTGGAGGCTGGTGGCAGACATAATAACTGGCTTATTTCAGGAATAGAAAAACTTGGAGACTGGTAGTGAGCATTGTAGCCTGCTTCGTGCAGGAGCAGAAACTAATGAAGGGGTGTTAGAGCCCCAAAGCTCTGAGGCTGGATTTTTGTTGAGTGTGAAATTGTACTGCAGCACCTTAGTGTGTATTATCATCTTGCTTACAATATGTAAGTATTCATTTCATTAAATAGAGAATGATGGTTATGGAAGTGTGTATTATGGATTTTTTTTGGACATCTGATGTGTATGATGACTCATAAACCTCGAGAGCAGTTCAGAGGTTTATGTAGTCATCACACACTGAGTGCATAAAAAATCCATCAATGCACAGTTCCCTATACTTTATTTTTCATAATTGCTGGTGCAAGGATTTCTGTTTCACTTTCCTGCACTTTTCCCACTGACTGTAGCGTGACCGAGTGGTGTTCGGTTTTTAAACATTATTGTACAAATTTTACAGAAAGAGCACTGTTAAGTATAAAAAACATGTTAGCTTTCTTCTTTTAGCTTACTTTCTTCATTTCCTAGCAAAGAAGTTACCGAGTGTAGAGCAAGGAGAGCGACTGACTGGGTGGCTTCAGAGGACTCCACACAAGCGTTAGCGAGTGGTGCCATAGCAACAGTCACTAATGCTTGCTTGGAGTCTTCTGAAGCTGTCGAGTCACCCAATCTCCTTGCTCTACATTCAGTGGCTGTTTTGCCATGAAATGAAGAAAGTAAGCTAAAAGAAGAAAGCTAACATGTTTTTATACTTAACAGTGCTCTTTCCGTAAAATTTGTACAATATTGTTTAAAGACTAAACACCACACTGTCACACTACAGTCAGTGGGAAAGTGAAAGTTATTTGGAACACAATTATAATAACCAGATTTCAGGTTATTACGGTGTCAAAACAGATAGCCAGATTTTTGTTATTATGGCATTTGAAGACACTTAATCAGGTTGATAAATAGGGTCACTAGCAATTGTATAAAATATTCTCACTAAATATTTTTGAGTCTGCAGCACTGGATTTCTTTATTTTTTTGCTCATTCATATTTTTCCAGCACCCACTGATCCATTGAAGTGCAGCCTGTGGTTGTACTGATAGGAACTCTAGAAAACTGGTGGCGGGCATAGAAGCTTACTTATTTTTGGTGCATTTACACTAGGAGACTAGTGGCAAGTGTAGTAGCCTGCTTATTTCAGGAGTAGAAACACTTGGAGGCTGGAGGCAGCCACAGTAGCCTCTTTATTTCATAGAAACATAGAAAAATTGATGGCAGAAGGAGGCCAAGGGTCAATCTAGTCTGCAAAAAATTTTCCCAAGACCTTCTCAAATCCCAGGATCTAGCCTCCTTCTGACCCATACGCATTCCAATTTCCACAGATATTTATTTGAGCATTCTCTTTATCCAAGCCCCATTTGAAATCTGTCACCATCTTGGCTCCCACCACTTCTGCAAGCAGCCCATTCCAAGGCTCAACAATCCTTCCCAAGAAATAGTGTTTCCTGAGTTCCTCCTGAAGCTTCCTCCCACAGTTCCCATTTGTGCCTCTAGTATTTGAGCTGGAAACCATGTTAAACAGTTCAGAGCAGGGCACCTTATGTATTCCTTTCAGGAACTTGAAAGTTTCTATCATGTCCTCCCTCTCCTTCCTAGTTTCCAGTGAGTACATATTCAGTGCTTTCAAGTGCCTCTCATATGAAAGGTTCTGCATGGCATGTATCATTTTTGTCACCCTTCTCTGCATGGTCTCCAGGCTGATTTTTTCCTTAAGGTGTGGACCCCAAAACTGGACACATTACTCCAAGTAGGGCCTCACAAGGGACCTATAGAGTGGCAACATTGCACCTCCTTGTTCCTGCTGTCAAATCTTCTCCCAATAAACCCTAACATTTTGTTAGCCATGCTTTAAGATGTGTTGCATTGTCTGGTCTGCTTAAGGGTGTCACAGGTAATAATGCCTAGGTCCCTTTCCTCCTGTGTAATGCTGAGTCTGACCCTATTAAGCCAATATGCAGTCTTCAGATTCTTTTTGCTGAGATGTATCACCTTACACTTCTTGGCATTGAACTTCAGCTGGCAGACACTAGACTATTTTTCCAATCTTTGCAGATGTTTTGAAAGTTCTTAACTGCATCCTCACTGTCCACCCTAACACTTAGCTTTGTATCATCTGTGAAGAGGCAATCTTGCACTGTATACCTACCCCAATGTCACTGATGAATACATTAAACAGGACTGAACCCAAGACTGAGCCCTAGGATACACCACTAGTGATCTCACCCTCATCCTACCTCTCCCCATTGGCAACCACTCTCTGCTTTCTGTCCTTAAGCCAGTTTCCTACCATCTAACAGTACTGTTTGTGGTGCCCATGTCCTCCAACTTTTTCAGCAGGTGATTATGCATTACTGAGTCAAAGGCCTTGCTGAAGTCAAAGGAAAGGAGATCTACTGGATGGTCCTTGCCCAGTTCTCTAGTCATCCAGTAGAAGAACGTAATCAGGTTCTTCTGACATGATTTGCCTGCTATGAACCCATGCCTGTCATCCTGAAGGCTGTTCTTGTTCAGATGCTCTACCAGGTCCTGTTTAATCAAGGCTTCCATCAGTTTCCCACTACTGATCTAAGGCTAACTTGACTGTAGTTACCAGCCTCTTCCCTGCTCCTGCCCTTGTGTACAGGCACCATGTCAGCTCTTCTCCAGTCCCTTGGCATGACTTCAGATGATACTGGAAGTAATAAGAGTTGATAAAGCAATGAGGCCAGATGGGGTGCACCCCAGAGTCCTTAAGAAATCAGAGAGGTGGGCTGAACCTCTGGCAATCCTGTTTAGCTGATCACTGAAAACAGGGAGGTACCCAAAGACTGGAGGACAGAAGATGTAGTCCCTTAATACAAAAGTGGGAACAAAGAAAGCGGGGAACTACAGACAGTCAGTCTCACCTTGGTAGTAGGGAAGATCATGGAAGCACTACTGAAGGAGAGATTGGTGGAACATCTGGTTGTTAATGGACTGCAGGACCCAAGGCAGCATGGTTTCACCAGGGGAGGTCATGTCAGACCAACTTGTGAATTTTTGACTGGGTGACTATGGAGGTGGATCGGGAGGGTGGACATGGCCTATCTGGACTTCAGCAAGGCCTTTGACACTGTGCCACATAGAAGACTATTACACAAACTGGGAATATGGGTGTGAGCAGGATAGTAGTATGGTGGGTAGGTAACTGGCTGGGCGGCAGGGCACAGAGGGTGGTGGTAAATGGCTGTCACTCCACAGAGGGAAGAGTGACCAGTGGAATTCCTACAGGGATCAGTGCTGGGACCGTCGTATTCAACATTTTCATCAGTGACATTGCGCAGGACCTAGAAGGCAGAATTTCCCTGTTTGCTGATGACACAAAGCTCTGCAACAGAGTAGACACACAAGAGGGTGTAGACAGAATGAGAAGGGACCTGCAGAATCTTGAAGAATGGTCAGGGGTTTGGCAGTTGAAATTCAATGCAAAGAAATGCAAGATAATGTATATGGAGCACAAAACCCTGGCACAATATATCAGTTGGGGGTGAGGATATAGCATGCACCAAGCAGGAAAGGGATCTTGGGGTTATCATCTCTGATGACATCAGGTAGGGAAACAGTGTGAGAAGGCAGCAGGTAAAGCAAATAGGATGCTGGGATGCATAGGCAGGGGCATCACCAGCAGGAAAAGGAGGTCATGATTCCACTATACAAGACACTAGTGAGGCCCCACCTGGAGTACAGTGTACAGTTCTGGGACCTTATTTATGTAAGGACTTAGACAGGGTAGAGAAGGTTCAAAGTAGGGCAACAAAATGGTACATGGATTGCATCACAAGTTCTATGAGGACAGGTTGAAGGAATTGAATATGTACTCCCTGGAGGAGAGGAGGAGAGAGGAATATGATAGTGATATACAAGTATCTTACAGGGAGGAACAGGGTGCAGGAATACACTATTTGTAAGTGAAAAGATGTTCTAGGACTAGAGGGCATGGGATGTTGTTGGAGGGAGGATGATTCAGAGGAAACGTGAGGAAGAATTTCTTCACAGAACAGGTAGTGGAGAAGTGGAACACCCTGACAGAGGAAGTGTGGGGGCTAAAACAATCACGGATTTAAGAATGCATGGGATAGACATAAAGAAATTCTGGAGGTCAGTGTTAAGGGCAACAGACTTCTAGGAAAACATGAACTGAACTTACAAGCTCAAATGGGCAGACTGGGTGGACCGTGAGGCCCTTATCTGCCAACACTGTCTATGTATCTATGTATCTATGTATGACTCCAATATGAAGTGAGCAATTGAACAAATGCACCAAGGGGTCTGCTAATTTCCCTGCCAGCTCATTTAGCACCCTTGGGTGTATTCCATCCAGCCCTGGTGATTTGTCCTGCTTTCTCCTTCTGCCCAAAGCACCTGCCATGTGGAGTTCCTAAAGGGTCGATCCTTTCACTGATGCTGTTCGCGATGTAAATGCTACCATTGGGAGAGCTCATCAGATGGTGCAGTCTGGGTTTTCACTGCTATACAGATGATACCCAGCTGTGCATGTCTTTTGCCACTGGAACAAATAATGCCGTGGAAGTGTTTAACAACTGCCTTGCCAAAATCCAGGACTGGGTGGCCTCCATCTGGCTGAGACTAAATCCCAACAAAACAGAGGTCCTGCTGATTGAGCCTAGTCATGGACATGATGGGAATGCCTCTGGAGTGGCAACAGGATTGGTCCTGGGAACCACTCCATTGATGGCTTCCCCTAGGATGAGAAGTCTGGGTGTTTTCCTGGATGGCAGATTAACACTTGATGCTCAGGTGTCATCTGCTGTCCAAAGTGGTTTTTACTACTTAAGGAATGTCACCTGGATCAAACCCCTAGTTCTGCTCAAGGACCTGCCATCACTAGTACAAGCCTTTTTCACTTCCAGACTTGACTACTGCAATGCTCTATACTTTGGGGTCTGTGGAGGGACACTCTGCCGGCTGCAGCTGGTGTAAAATGCAACAGCCACGTTACTGATGGGCCTGTCTAGGTCATGTCATTTGACCCCAGTCCTGTGAGATCTGCACTGGCTGCCTGTCAGGTGAAGGATCATCTTCAAGGTGGGCTTGCTCATCTACAAGGCCCTGTATGGATTGGGCCCTGGCTACCTGATGGATCTCCATACCCCTGCCACTCCGGTTTGTTCCCTCCACTCCTACACCAGAGGCCACCTTGCAGTTTTGAGGGCCAGGCTAAAAACCTCCAGTGATTGAACTTTTGAGATGGCCAGCCCAGTCCTAGTTCTGTAAAGGAGGCCCTGTAGGTGGAGGTATTTAAAGGGCCTAAAGACTCATCTCTTTAAGCAGGCCTTATCGGGCTAGCCATAGTGTTCTTAAATCTGTTTTTACTTCTTATTAATTATTTATAATTAGCTTATTTATGTCTGAATTTTAAATTTCTGTATAACGCTTTGGATCTTTTAGTCTAATGTTTATTGTTTACACTGCCTGTTTTTGATCATGTAAGTTGCCCAAAGCCTGTGGGATTGGGTGCCATATAAATCAATTTTACCTTACCTTACCTTTTGTCTTTATGGACTTGAGCACCTCTTTAACCCTACTAGTGATCAATGTTGGCATTTCCATTTGTGGGACCCCCTTGTCAACTGCTTTAATACCACTGTGAGGTATTGGACCATTGTGTTCTTTGGTGAACACTAAAGAGAAGAAGCTGTTCAGAATAGCAGCCTTCTGTCTATCATCTTCTACTATCCTGTCACCATCTTTAGGTTTAACTGCCCCTTTCCCTTTCTTCCTTTTTTTTCTTGTATATACCAAAAGAATTGTTTATTCTCCACTTTGACTCCCTCCGCTATCCAAAGTTCAACTGCCACTTTTTCTTGTCTCACTGTCCTCTTGGCTTCCTTATTCTTCTGAATGTAATCTTCCCATTTGCTGTCACTCGGTTTCCTTTTAGATTTGTGGAAATGCTTTCTTTTGGTCTTAATCACTGTTTTGACTTGCTTAGTGAACTATATGGGTCTTTTACATTTAGTCTTTTTTGTTACTGTCCTTACACACAGCGTTGCAGCCTCTAAGATGGCATGTTTAATCAGTCCCCAAATGTCTTCTATTTCCAATTGCTCATGGATCCTCGCCAGTTTTCCCCTGGCTAATTCACTAATTTTTTCGAAACTAGCTCCTCTAAAGTTTAGCACTTGTGTCCTGGATTGATATTTTATATCCCCTAGGAATAATTCAAACCAGACAGAGTCATGGTTGCTATTTGCTAGCGGTTCACCAACCCTAACTGCACTATCTCCAAGTTGATGAGGACCACATCCAGGATGGTGTCTAGTCTAGTCGGCTTGCTTACTAGTTGCATGAGAAGGCAATGTTGTAAGGCTTCTAAAATAGAATGACTTCTTGATGATCTAGCCATTGGGATGCCCCAGTCAACTTCAGGCATGTTCAGGTCTCCAGCCAACACTGTTTCCCCTATCTGTGTCACACCTCTGATTTCTTCCAGAAGCTTCTCATCCCTGTCCTCTGCCTGACCCAAATATCTGTATACCACCCAATGTAGACCTTCTTCCCCAATGTTGAGCTTAGCTGTACCCACAGGGATTCCACTCCCTCCTTTCTAACATTGAACATTGTGGACAGTAGTCCATCCTAACATAACATGCTACTCCTCCCCGCTGGTCCATTCTATCCTATTTAAAGAGTGAGTACCCCAGTACTGTGAGATCTCAGTCATTGTTTTCCATGGTACATGTCTACGTGATGGCCATGGGTCTACCTGGGATTCCATCATCAATGCCTGTAGGTCACTGCCTTGTCAGGAGTAGAAACACTTGGAGTCTAATGGTGGGAAAAGGAGTTTGTTTATTTCTGAAGTACTGTAGAAACACTATGAGGCTGGTGTCAGGCATAGTAGCCAGTTTATTTCAGGAATAGAAACACTGCAAGACCACTGGTTGTCACAGTAGATTGCATTATTTATGCAGCAGAAACACTTGGAGCAAGGTTGTGGGATTGTTTGTGATGTTTTAAATTTTCATTGGAAAAATTCATTTGCATTTTGACTGGATTTGAATATGTCTTGTTTTCAAATAAATAAATTGCCATTTAAGTATCTGGGTAATTTCACTAGAATGCACAAATGGAGAAGTAAGAACAAGAGTGACACCTACAGGACAAGGCAATCCCTTTCTTAAAAGATTTGTTAAAGCACAGTGATGAACAAGTGTATGATTCATGCAAAAGGCTGATTACAAGCTGACTACACCAGCAGCCTTGTTACAGCATTTTAACAGCATATTACTTTGAGTATGTATTATAGGACAAATGGAAATTGAAAAAAAGAGTTATTAAACAGAAGGTAGTAAATCATATAACAACTAATCAAGACTCCATAGCCTCTATGAAATAACAGTTTAGTAGGTTGGCTGCTGAAAGCAGCTGCTGTTCTGTATGCTTGTGTTACTCAGCTTGTAGTGATAAAGTGAGCTCAATCTAGCAATCACTCTGTTTATAAGGGTTGTCAGGATGAATTTATGTTTGTGATTCAGCCGCTGGCTCTACACTTGTTGTGCATGCAAGGCCCACAATTCCAGACATGTAGAAGCTGTGTTTGGAGCATAACTCCTGCTGAAACTCTGTATTCCTTTTCAGGGGCATTATAAGAAGTAGTACCTCACACTTGAACCACAGGTTCAAGACAGTTGCAAATATAATAATAGTAATAAAATTTATTTATAAAACACAATTCAACATGTATCAAAGCACTGTACAAGGATTAAAACATAAACAATACAAAAACTAAATAGATCAATAAAAATACAATATTGCAACTTCAACAATCCCCAAAGGTGCTGCTAAATAAATAAATATATGTTTTATTGCCACACGCTTCAGAAAAGTGTATGTTGAGTTCTCTGGTGAGGTGTTCCACAAGGAAGGTCACTGTGTGTGTGGGTCTCAGCCTGATCAAATAATCTTCTCAAGGATTTTTCCAGAATTTGTACTGCAGGGATGACTTGACTTAACAATGCAGACTCAGCACTAAGGTCATGAGTGCTCCTTTCAAATGGGGCTAGTACCATTACCATGTGCTATCAGTGACATGGATGCATGATTAGAATTTGTGCTGTTACATGTTTGTGGTGCAGTGGACCACCTTATCATCAGCCTTTTCAGTAGCCTGACAACTGCCGTTCACAAATCAGTATATACAGTATGTTGAGGCGCAACATTGTAGGAAAATGTGGTGCAGAAGGTATACAAGTTTACCTGGGGTATATGTTCTGCAGAAGCCAATGAAAACTTGCATTTTGGCAGTTCAGAAGGGCTGCTGATTCAAGTTCATCATTCACTGATCTACGGGGTAATAAGCTATGTCTTCAGATGTAAGGCATGGTATTTGGTATGAGCATGAAAGGCATGCATTATGGATGTCAAAGCTGTAGTGGACTAGGGAGATCTGGAGTTGGACTCAAAATAACAGTTGACACACCACTGGCAGGCACATTGGGTAATGCCATTGTATGGGGACAAACTATTAGTGGTGTTCCAGCAGTAGACAAGACCCTGTCTGCCTCAGTAACTGAGTCACCATTGCTAATTTGTGGATCTGCTGGACTACTACCAGTACCAGGATAGAGGCAGACGGGCACATCTCAGAGAAGGGGAGGAACCACTGTAGATCTCTGCAGCAAGCAGAGGTGTTTCACATGGAGATGGTTCATTATTGTAGTCACTGGGAAGTTGAAAAGGTTATTTTCACAGCTCATTGTACTGTACACTGGTACATACTGCTTTTGTTGCATCTTCTTTTACAGTACTAAAGTGCAGATACTGTACACTGATCATTTCCCACAATGGATACTATAACTGCATGCTCCACTAGAGCAACCAAGACCAACACATTTTGCCCCTTTCCCTAATTAGACCTTGATGCAGTGAGTGCTGTTTCAGTTCTGTTTTACACAGCAGGTGTAGTAGTTTGTGGTTCTGAAATCAGTAGAATTGTTTATTTATTTTTATTTACTTGAAAATTGGTAACTGGGAGAGCACACTGAGCCAAAGCTCATTTCTAGGTGTGACCCAGGGGAGGGGGACAGGAGAAAAACAGCAGTACAAAACACAGTAACAAGTCAGTTAAACAACACATGGTAAATAACACTGGTAAAAAAAATAATTAATACAAGTCATTGTTGGTACAGAGAATATAGCATGGTAACAGCACAGCAGTGTAACACAACATGAAAAGTTATACTGACAACAGGTGAGAGATCTGTAGGATGTGCTTATGTCTGGACTCAAGGTGGAAGGAAGGCAGAGGCAGTGAGGAAATGAAATCAGCAGGCAGGTAGAGGGATCCAGATGGATGCATGTCCACTGACAGCTGAAGCTCAGGCCAAGGTGGTGTTAGGAGGAAGGGTAATAGGAACAGCGAAGGGGTCAGGTGGGGTTGAAGTTTAAAGTGGTGACTGAGGGAGCCAGCAGAGGAGGAGGAGGAGGGAGGTGGAGGGAGGGAGGAAGGAAGTTGGTTCCAAGAGAGGGATGGGGAGTGATGAAAGTGTGATGATTCTAGAATGGAAGGAACAGGAAGCATGGTGGAGTTGGGAGAGGAGACAGGAAAGATAAGAGGGATGGGAACCAAACCAATAATTGGATATGAAGGAGGTACAGTGATTCTGGTGACATGAGGGCAGAGGGAGGATAGATAGAGAGGAACAGAAGGAGCAGTCATGGGTACAAGGGACTGAGTTTATAGCAAAGCAGCAGAAGGAGTTATACAGAGGATTCAGTCTGATGAGGGAAGTGGACAGGATGGTGCTATAGACCACATCAGCATAGTCAAAGTCAAGGAGCACCATTTTGGTAACAAGCTCCCTGTAGACCTACAGAACTTTGGGAAAAGTCAGGTGGGATGGCTTGGTTCTTTTTGTAAGAGGAGATGACCATCTTGATTGCCCCAACTACCAGCGGGACCACATCTGGCAGTTGCATGTTCATGTTCTGCCTCATTCCCAACATTATTGAAGTGGGTGTCATGTTGTTACTGTCAGATAATGCTAAATCTTGCAGCTCTGGGAAATATTCAGAACCTGATGAGTACTTCTCCTCTTCAACATCTGGAAATGTAGCAAGAGTAAAGGTAAGAGCAGTATGAAGGGACAAAACAATTGATGTTGGCATGATCCCAGTCACAGGAGAAGTAGATGCAGTTCTAATGCTCACGGGCACAGTTGGCACTGTAGTAACCGTGACTGCAGTGGTGCTGGTGACAGCAGTACAAGCAGGACTCACAGTGGTGGCAATGGCAGTTGTGGCACTGTGTGCTCACAGGTGCTATGGTGATGGCACTAAGTGCAGTGGAGACAGTGGTAGAAGTGGTGGTGGTCACAGCAGATGCAGTGGTGGTGTCACCAGGGAAAGGATTGGCTGCTGACATCAGAGCACAGCTGGTGGAGAGGAGATCATTGGTGGGTGATGCAACAACCATGGTGATAGATGTTGTAGTTGTGGGAACTGTACTATCACTGCTGTAATGGGTGACTGCTGCTTCCATGATAAGTTTTATCAGCTGTAAAGCCCTCCTACTTTCTTAGAAAGATGACGCTGCAAATGTGGTACTAGTACTGTAACCAGTACTAGTACTAGCAGTTACAATGCTAGTAGTACTAGTAATACCCCACCCCACTGCCACCAGAACCCAGAGGCTTGGCAGGAGAGAAACAGATTTTAGCTGTCTCTGATAATTACCCCAGGTCCATTTCCTCATCTGTCCCTGCTAATTTTACTCCTCCAACCAGTAATTCCTATGATGTTTTTTTCCTTTCAATGTGGTTCACCTTGCATTGTCTTTGTAGGCCACATTACCCTTTCTCTCAACTGAACCTATTGAGACATACACCATGCTTTAGAGAAATATGGCCACAGCCATGTAGTTATTAAAACCAAGTTGTAACCCAAGTTACAGTGTATTAGCATGATGTGCAGCAAAGAAGTTATAAGAATGCTTTATAGTCCAAATTCATAATAACTTACCAATTGTGTTACCCCTAGTGGATCTAACAGAATAAGTATGACTTTCTGAGGGACTCCAACCTCTGAGGCATAAGAGGTTGCTACTGGGTTGTGTCACATGTGTTCTTTCTCAGTCCGATGGTGCTGCACCCATGGACCATGCCAAATAAGCTATACCTCCAACTGCCCCCCAAGGGGTACTCCAACCATCTAGACCCTCACCTCTTGCTAGCCTTGGGGAGAACCATCTGCAGAAAACACATGATTTTTTGTTACTCCATACGTACAGACCTTGTGAGACTATTATGCTGTCATGTATTACATGACCGACATCCATTCCTACCACTAAACCTGCCTACAAAATCTCTTTTACCTTGCTGGAAAGACAAACCACAGAAAACCTCATGAGAAAAACTGGGAAATTTCTTCTTGATCTGTAAGGTAATCCCACCTAGTGGAACAGTGGCTTCCCTATGCATTGTCATTTCTCTGCCCTGCTTTTAGGAGGATGGGAGGTTGTGAATTCTGGCAGGAGGAGAGAAGCAAAATGAATTTGCACATGTACCTGCTTATATATATATACCCTTGCTCCTCCTCTCCACCACAAGCTCTCCGCCTCCTGGCAACACCTTGCCTGCCAACATAACTCCTCCCCTTGTGGGTCTGTACCTACTTAATTCCTAATTGCCAGCTCAGATGTCAGAGCGGCAGTAGCCTCATACAAAAACCTGCCTGCAGCAATCTTTTGCAGGCTTTCCAACTGTCTTAACATTACCCCTCCCCTCACCCAAACAACTGAGACATACACCATGCATTGGAGAAAAATGTCCACAACTATGTGTTTTTTAAAATCAGATTGCAACCCAACTTACAGATATTAGCATGACATGTACAGCAAGGAAGTCATAACAATATGGCTGCAAAATCGGTTCTACAAAAGAATCGAACACCTCACACTTTGAATGTTGGATTCTTTCAGATGGTGGCAAAGTATTTGGACAAATAAATGGACTTTTGGTTCAACTGGTTTGCCCTGGTCTGAATGATGCAAATGTGTCAAACCAGTTAAATTGCAAACTGCATTTCGCACCTGAAAAAATAACTTACTGTGACTCATAGCTAATCCAGCCTCTTCAATGCAGCTATGCAGCTCAACCTGATGTGAGCCAGCAGCTGAGCTGGCACTGTTCTTGTGCCAGGCCCTGGCTAGGTGACATCTTGGTGGCATCCCATAAAAAAAAAAAAAAAAAAGAAAATAGTAATAATTTCTTCCTCCTCTTACTGAGTGCTGAAGCAACCTTTTGCAGTGTGATCTGGGCAGTGGGCAAGTTTGTACCAGCTGGCAGTGTGCTGGTGCCTGGCTCTTGTAGGTGGCAACTTGGTAACATCCCATAAAAATTAAGAAAAAAATGTTTTTTCTTCCTCCTCCTCCTCCTCCTGAGTCCTAAAGCAGTCTTTTGCAGTGTGATCTGGGTAATGAGCCGCAAGTGTGAACCAGCTGGCAGCATGTCAGTGTCCAGCCCCCGTAAACATAGAAACATAGAATTTGACGGCAGATAAGGACCGCTTGGCCCACCCAGTCTGCCCATTTCCCTGCCTACTGGATAAGCTGCAGATCCTAGTTAACCAGCAGCCTACTTCTTTCTACCCCCAACCCCTAGAATTGCCTTATGACTGTCCTATGCATGCTTGAATTCCACCACTGTTTTTGACTCACGACCTCCTCAGAAGGCCGTTCCATGCATCCACAACCTCTCTGTGAAAAAATACTTCCTTAAATTACCTCTGAGCCGCCCCCTCTATCTTCAAATTGGCTCCCTTGTTCTTGCACCTTTTTTTTTGAAAGATGCTACCCTCTTGGACTTTGTTGATTCCCTTAAGGGTACTTGAAGTTTCTATCATGTCCCCCTCTCCCTCCTTTCCTCGAGGCTATTCATATTAAGCTCCTTAAGTCTCTCTTCATATGTCTTCTAGTGCAGACCCTGCACCATTTTACTTGCCCTCTGACAGCTTCCATCCTGTCTATGTCTTTGCGAAGACTGGGTCTCAGAACTGCACACAGTACTCCAGATGGGGTCTGACCAGCTGTCTGTACAGAGGGATAATAACTTCTGTTTTCTACTGGTGATGCCTCTCCCTATGCATCCCAGTATCCCCAGCCCTCCTTACTGCCCTCTCACATTGCTTGCCCACCTTTAGGTCATCTGATATGACTACCCCCGGTCCCTTTCCATTTTTGTTGTTGTTAGTATCTCACCCCCCATTGTGTACTCTTCCCCTTGGTTTTTGTTTCCCAGGTGCATTACCTTGCACTTCTTAGTATTGAATCTAAGCTGCCATACATTTGACCATTCCTCTAACTTTGCCAAGTCCCTTTTCATCCTTTCCACCCCACCTTGCGCATCAACTCTGTTGCAGATCTTTGTGTCATCTGCAAAGAGACATACTTTTCCTTCCAGTCCCTCTGCAATGTTGCTTATAAAGACATTGAAGAGGACTGGTCCTAATACTGAACCCTGTGGTACCCCACTAGTAACCCCCCTTTCTTCAGAGTGGACTCCATTTACTATTACTGTGTCCTATTCTCCAGCCAATTTTTTACCCAGGCTGTCATCTTGGGATCCACTCCCAGGCTAGCTAACTTGTATATTAATCTTTTGTGGGACTGTGTCAAATGCCTCGCTAAAGTCTAGGTAGGCATGTCCACAGCCCCTGCCTGATCTACTACTTTGGTCACCCAGTCAAAGAAATCTATCAGATTTGTCTGGCATGACCTTTCCCTGTGAATCCATGCTGCCTTGGGTTCTGTGCCCCTCTGGCCTCTAGATACTCAACAATTCTTTCCTTCAGAAGTGATTCCATCATTTCCCTACCACTGAGGTTAAACTAACAGGTCTGTAGTTTCCTGCTTCTGCCTTGCTCCCACTTTTGTGAAGGGAATCACATCTGCCCTCCTCCAGTCCTCGGGTACCACCTCATCCTCCCATGATTTGTTAAACAGGGTAGTCAGTGGTGTCACTAATTCCACCCTTAGTTCTTTTAGAATTCTGGGATGAAACCCATCAGGCCCCATTGCTTTGTCCACGTTCAGTTTTAAGAGTTCTTTCAGAACCCTTTCTTCTGTAAATGGGCTGGTATCAACTTATGTATCCAGAGTATTTCTACTGTTTGTTTTAGGTACCTCCCCCTCTTCCTTTGTAAATACTGAGCAAAAATATTTGTTTAGTATCTCTGCCTTTTCACAGTCACCCTCTGCCCACCCTCCCTCCTTTATTAAGCCTCACTATCCTCCCTTGAAAGTGTTCAACAGTGTACCTATAAAGGTTTTATCCCTTCTTAACTGAGTTGGCTATCTTTTCCTCAGTTTGGGCCTTTGCTGTTCTGACTGTCTTCCCAGCTTCCTTTGCTTTAACTGATACAGTTCTCTGTCCTGCTTCTTCAGTGATTCCTTGTACTTCCTGAAAGCTTTTTTCTCTTGAACCTTCACTGCCACTTCCTTTGAGAACCATAGTGGTTTCTTACATCGTTTAGTTTGTTTATTTGCTTCACACAAAGGCTCGTTACCTTTGTGATGGCAGTTTTTATTATTCCCCATTGTTCTTCCACCCCTCCTTCCTGCCCATTTGCTAGTGCATTCCTTAGGCACTCACCCATTTTGGCAAAGTCAGTCCTCCTAAAGTCCAGTACCGTTGCCTTTGTATGGCTTTACTCTTTTGCTGTGTTTATTGTGAACCATACTGTTTGATGGTCGCTAGTTCCCAGATGGCTACCCACTTCTACATCTGTGATCCTCTCTTCATCTCCATTTGAGAGAACCAGGTCTAAGATTGCTCCCTCTCGAGTGGGCTCCAGTACTAGTTGTCTAAGGCATGCCCCCTGTAGGGCATCTAGAATAACCCTACTCTTTGAAGTGGCTGCTGCAACTGCACTCCAGTTAACATCTGGCATATTCAGATCGTAGGTGTTACCTAGGTAATATCCCATAAAAAATAATAAAAAAATAGTTTCTGCTTCCTGAGTCCTGAAACAGCCCTTTGCAGTGTGATTGGGGCAGTGTGATCTAGGCAATAGGCAACAAGTGTGCACCAACTGGCAGCAAGCCAGTGCCCATCCACTGTAGATGTCACCTTGGTGGCATCCCATAAAAAAGAAAAACAAAAAGAAAATAAAAAAATGTAAAAATAAAATCACAATTACAAAATTTAATGAAACATACAGTATGTTTTCATTGATAAAAAATTAAAAAAATAACATCAGAAAATTAAAAAAAAATATGTACGCTTTCATCATTCTCATCGCCTAAGTGGCTGAGTCCTCTAGCAATCATTAGGAAATGGAGCAACAGACAGCTCAAGGAGATAACCTGATGGGATTATCCAATTTCAGTCACATCAAAGTAAAACAAAAGCATAGTGGGCTTGGTTAAAACCTTTTGCCTCAGTGGGAACTACAGGTGTAGAGGAAGTAGATAGTAGTGGTTGAATAGTCCGGAGAGTATCACACATTATTTGAACCACTCACAGTGGCACTACAAGGGCTGCAGCATGAACAACCATTATAGAAAAAAAGGAATAAGAAAGTAGTGCGTCAGGGAATGAGACAGGAGGAGGAAACTGATTTTGGCAGTTTCTTAAGGACAGAGATTCAGATTGTGATTATATGCCTTACAAAAGTAATCACAGCAGCAGTTCTGGGAGGAGGAGATGGAACAGGTAGGAGTTCATGTTAGGGCAGGTGTACGTAAGAGATCAAAAAGACCAAAGTGGTGATAAAACCAAAAAGAAGGGCCACAGCAGATGATGAAGACATAGGCAAAACTGCTGGCACAGGACACAAGGTAGAGGAGGAAGAAGAACCATTCTCTGACTCTGGAGAATTGGTGGAGGAAGAGGAGGATGGCGAGTATGTGGAAGCAGCTCCAGCAGCCCACCCATAAGGCAACAGCTGACAGTGCCAGTAGGAAACATCAAACTGGTGATGTCGGTGATGGGATTTCTTTAGAGTGGACAAAGAATCACAAACACATGTACTGTGTCTTTATGTAAAGACAGGCTGAGTTGGGTACACGTGAACAAGGCTGGAAACATCTACCATGAAATGGAATTTGCTGAAGTCCCAATGATCTCAGTATAAGAAGGCATGCTAATGCATAATGTCAGCAGCAGTACCACCAGACAGTGAAGCTGCTGCTGCTACTTGATTATAATAATGATGATAGCCTGGGGAGGAGAATGGTATGACTCCTAGGAGACCAAGTAGAGAGGAAACAGAAGAAAGTCCTTCAGGTGATAACCAGTGCACAACTCAAACATCTTTCTTTCATCACTTCTTTAGCTCACTGACATCCACACCTCTGAGGGGCCACAAATCCTCAGCAACTTTCGCTTCCCCCCACATGTGGCAAAAATAGTAGGCAACTGTCACAGCCAGGGGAACAAAAAGCATTCAACTGTCACTGGTTGGGTCCCTGGAAACGGATAAAAATATAAAGCCAACAGACCACAGGCAAAAAACTTAACATGAAAAATTCATAGATTTGGTTACAAGTCCAAGCAGCTACGAGAGCCATAGACGGACCTGTCACTTTTCAGTGGACAAGATCCCATTTTTTATCTCCCATATGTTGATCCAGTAAGAATTTAAAAGTCAAAATGCTACCGCCCTCAACCACAGCACTTGGAAGTGCATTCCACACCTTAACTATTCTCTGATTAAACCATTGACCACTTTTCATGGTTCTATATATCTACCTTGCCAACTGGAATGAATGATTCCTAATCTCCTCCCTGTTTTTTCTTACATACCTGCTGACTTCCACACTATTTCATTTCTAAATGCATTATAAACATAGCAAAGGTCACCTCTATTTCTACGGTATGCCACTGAGTATAACCCCAGATTCTTAAGTCTGTCTTCATATTGCTTATTTTGTACTGTTTTACTCTTTTTAGTCTTCTTTGGACCATCTCTATGAGTCTGGAACCTCTTATATTCTGTGGTGCACTGAGAGGCATACTGTACTCCAAAACCAACTTCACTAGGATCTATACAGTGGGACCAAAATGCTTTCTCTCCTAATTTTTATGTGCCTCAAGATGTTACCAAATGTTTTGTTCACACGTTTTGTCATCTCTATTATGTTTGTCAAATGTTAGAGTATTCGAGATAAATACCCCTAAATCATTTTCATCTTCCATGCTTGTTATAATTTTACTATTAATTTGATACTGTGCTTTAACATTATTAAAACCTAAGGGCATTACCCTGCACTTTAGATGATTAAACTGCATTTTGTGTCTCCTTGCCCAGTCCTCCAACATATACAACTGATCCTACAGATCTTGTATTGATGCAACATCATTCAGAATTGCTCCTACCTTTGTGTCATCTGCATGCCTGCAGAGCCACACCCCTTCAGATACTTGCATATTGTGTACAAACACATTAAAAGCAGAGGCTCCAAAATTGATCCTAGTGGACTCCACAAGTCACCACCCCCGCTTAGATAGGAATCCTCTTATATGTAATCTCTGATGTCTGTACAAGCCATGAGCCAATCCAATTTCTTAGACATTCATTAACTCCAAGCTCTTATAAAGAGTTAATCATTACCCCATGAGACACTGACTCAAAAGCCATAGCATAATCAAACTATACCACATCAATGGATTGGCCTTGATCCAGTGCCTAGCTCACAGGCTCAATAAAGTGAAACAAAATTGATTGTGCAGGACCTACCTGCTGCAAATCCATGTTGAGTTACATCCACTGCTGTAACCTTCTTAAATCTTCCTCCATAAAATATTTAATAAATGCCTCCATCATCTTACCTATAACAGATGTGATGCTAATTGGTCTGTAATTTTCTACAATGGTTGGGTTGCCTGTTTTATGCATAGGAGTAATGTAGCCATCATCCATACACTGGGGACCTTACCTCTCTCAAAGACTTATTAAATAACATTGTCACAGGCCCTGAAATCTCTAGTCCAATACTGTTAACTCATTGTCTCTAGCCAACACCAGTAGGCATCAGTAAAATACACTGGTGTGTCCCAAGGACACCCACAGAAGTCAGCTACTGACTTCCTGTGTGCCTAGCAATGTCTGGAGAAGTCACTTATATATTTTAATATATAATATAACAGAATATAATATATATTTGACTGCATAGCACCGTTGGAAAGGCAATTTTGTGCTGAACAACTTTGCCATTAATATTCTGTATATATCATGTATACTTTAGGAGTTATTAGTATTTGTTTGTGGTATGGTGTGTATGGCTTATGTTGCCTGCTTTAGTGAAAAAACACATTTTTTTTGCTGTTTCAACCAGCATAGAAAAAAAATGAAATTACGTATTATTTTTTGCATACCACCACTGGAAAGGTAATTTTGTGCTGAATAACTTTGTCACTCATATTTTGTGTCTTGCACTTGCGGTTCTTGAGCTATTAAGCTTTGTTTGTGGCATGCTGACTATAGCTTGATTTTGCTTAGAAAGGCCCAGGATTTACTATTACCAGTATACAGGAGACAAGTGGTGTAACTTCAGAGAGCTCCTGTGGAGGCAATGAGTTAAAGAAAATTGCATGAAAACCGTCTGGACCGCTGACTTATATCTATTTTGTTTTTCAGTTTCTCCACAATTTGTGCTTCAGTAATTTCTGTGTGCCAATGTTTACTGTTACCATTTCTCTTATTGTGTTATAGTCCTTCTGACTCATGGAAGACACTCAAGAAAAAAATTTGTTAAATGCAGTTGTCATATCATATTGTTGTCAATGATTTTATCTCCTTCTTTCAGGTTGACAGTCTGTTTGAAACCGTTTCTTAAACTTCCTGTAGAATTTTAACAATTGTCATTTTACTATTTGCCAATTCAGATTCTGCTCTAGCTCTGGCATTATGGATCTCCTTTTTGCATTTTTATGCTATCATCCTATGCTTCTGTCTCTTTTCTTCAGTTGGATTAGCCCTATACTTCCTAAAGTCTCTATCTTTTTTAATTTTCAGTTTGCATATTTTTTTTTGTTAAACTATTTGGGGATCCTGCTCTTTTTTATCATATTTTTCTATTTCAGGCACAACTACCTTTATGCAGCCCTGTAATTTACTAGATATTTTATCCCATACTTCCTCTGTGTCCAAGTTTAAAAGTTCCATCTTCCAGTTCCAATGGCACAAAGTCTGTCTTATTTTTGTATAGTTAGCCTATGCATAATTCTTTATTTTGGTTTTGCCAGATATCTTGATGGTTCCCGCCATCACAGAACATGTGACCATATTATGATCACTCATTCCCAGGGGCTAAATGACCCTAATATCGCTCAGGGAACCATCCATATTACTCAATATAAGATCTAGTACATGATTTTTCCCTTGTGTTTTCCTTAACATATTGTTCCATGCAGCAGTTTAAGCATATTTCCAGAATTTATATTCCACACTGTTACCATTCTTATCAAATAATCAAATCAAATCATTCTTTATTGATATAGTGTCTTTCAATATCAAGGCACTGCACAAATTTTAACAAGGTATTTAAAACAGAGCAATATACATATTAAAAATCATTCAGTCTGGGAAGGCCTGTGCAAATAAATAAGTTTTTAACAAAGATTTAAAACTACTGTTGGTCAGGCATTCTCTTAACAGACAAGGTAGAGAATTCCACAGGGTTGGTGCTGCAAATGGAAAATGCACAAGCTCCAGATATTTTAAGACAAACTTTGGGAATCTCTAGCAATCCCTCATCGGCAGATAGGAGAGGGTGATTAGGGGTGTAGGGAGTCAGGAGATCTTTCAGGTAGTAGGGTCCCTGTCTGTGTAGGGCTTTAAAGGTATGCAAGTATTCCTTATAGGTGATCCACCACTGAACTGGCAGCCACTCCAGTCCGTGCAGCACAGGTGTTATATGACTGGACCTGGAGGTACCTGTCAATAGCCTGGCTGCAGCGTTCCACACCAGCTGCAAGATGTGGATATGAACATCAGACAAACCTAGGTAGAGGGCATTACAGTAGTCAAGACAGGTAGTGGTGAAGGCATGAACCAATGTTGGAAGGTCACCCGGCAGAACCAGGTGTTTTACCATGGCAATATTCCTCAGATGGTAAAATGAGGATTTGACATGGCTGATATCTCAGTTTACACTCAGGAAATTAAAGTTTCCCATCAAGATATGATTATCTACTGATGCTTTTATTCTTGCTTATTCTGATAGTTTCTCTCTCAGCCTTTTCCCTTGAGGACCCACTCTCCGCTTTGGCGCTAGTTTAAAGTATAATCTATGATGGTTCTAAACAGGTGTCCCAGTTCCTTACTTCTCTTTTTATTTAGGTGTAAACCATCTTTATTATATAGTTTGTTCTTGCCCTTAAAGGAGAAGTCCACCCAAAACTTGAAAAAATATATGTTGTGCAGAGTGTTTTAACTGTATGTGAAGTTCTAGTGTTTCCTTCCCTCTGACTGGCATTAGGAGTTTTTTCTAAATTAGCCTGCTAGTTTTATGACCCCTGGGGATCTTCATCCCTGACAGCTTAATTGTATTTCTTGTTCCCACAGTGCATCTTGTCTCATGTGACAGTGATGTAAGAGAGACCCAACATTCAGCACACACATGCCAAACAAACTAAATATCTTGGAAGCTTTACAAGCTGCACAAAAATTACCAGCAGCAAAGTTTTTCAGGACAGTGAGACCTTTACAATGAGGGTGGTCACCATGCTGAATTCTACAGATTTTAAAATATAGCCATCTTTACTGTTGTGAACTGATTGTAAAGCAATGCTTTCTGCTAGATTTATGGTCTCTGCTACATCACCATCACATGAAACAAGGTGCATTGTAGGACAGAGGAAAACAATTAAGCTGTCTGATATGGAGATCTCCAGGGTCATAAACTACCTTAAAGTAAAAGCAGGCTAATTTAGGAAAAACTCCTAATACCAGTCAGAGGAAGGAAACACTAGAACTTCACATACAAATTAAAACACTCTGCACAACATATATATATTCAAGTTTTGGGTGGACTTCACTTTTAAAGATTTCTCATGTCCTTATGCACTGAATCCCTTGCATTAAACTCCATCTTCTCAACCAATTATTAACCCTGTTTAACTTTGCATTTATTGATGAATGTGCCCTATGAACAGTAACATTTCTGATATAATAAGGGTACCATACACTTGTTTTACTACTCATTCTATGGCCATGTAATCCAAGAACATTTGGTCCTCTCTGGTATGTCTCAAATCATTGGTTCCTACATGTACTAAAACATGTACTAAAACCACCAGTTTGTCTTCTTTTTTTAGTGACTATTTTGGGCAACAGGTTTACCACATCAGATAATTTAGCTCCTGGAATGTAACTACTTGGAACTGTCTCTTTAACATTTTTAGTTGTATATGCATCAGTGTATTTAATTATGGAATCATCAAGCACAAAATCCTGTTATTTACCTCCCCCAGATTGCTGGCTACATTTTCAGTCTCCATGTCATTACTTTCATTTATAATTTCATCATTTAAACATCCCTCTATGGTCACTGAGCCAGTTCCCACAATATTAGTCTGTGTATTGGCTTGTTCGTTGCTCCCGTTAGTAAGCAAATTTTCTTGACCTGATTGCTGGGCTTCATTAATCTCCCCATCCTCTTTGTCCATTATTTGTAATAATGGAGCAAATGTGTTATTAGTTGAGACGTTAAATGTCATTGCCCTTCTGCCTTTCTTTTGTTTGCGTGTAATAGTTGGGAATTAACATTTATTTTCATTTGCTATAAGTCTGTCCCTCGTTTGACTTGCTTCTTTGTTAAAATTCTCCTTCTTCCTAGTTAGACCTTCAGATTGGTTAACCTGCTCATAGCATTTTATTTCAAGTTCAAGCCCCAGAACCTTCACTTTTGAGTCCTTAATTTCCAGACATTGTTACATACATACTCAGTAATCCCAGCTCCATTTTGTATACTAAATTTGTTACACTCCCAAGATCGCCAGTTCTTAATGTCACCATAAAACTATCCATGCTGTTTAGGGAATCATGAGCTTATGGAGACAGCTTAACAGAAGAACAAGCTCCTATTATAACTTACTATCACTGGAGCTAAGGTTAGTGGCTCCTACTCCGCTACCATGCTGAAACGCACTGGGACTTGTGTGTCTCTCTGCATGCTGCTCACTATGCTGCCTATATATATATGTGTGTGTGTGTGTATATATATATATATATATATATATATATATATATATATACACACACACAGTATATGTTGTGCATAACCAGAAGTGGTCAATGGGTCATGATCAGCACAGTTCCTAAACCAGTTGAAATTGATATAAAACACGGCAGCATTTTACACTGCAACATGTATAAAATACCACACTGTCATACCAGTACTAAAAAGAACGGCTGCTGTAGTCTGTAGTTCCTCACTCCCCAGTCAGAACTACAGCTCAGCAATCACTTCCTGAGTTCTGCCCCTTAACTTTGTGGCAGATATCACCTTCAAAGGTGCAAATAAATACAGGTAACACTCCATATGGACAGTATGGAGTGTTACCTTATTCCTCCTGGATACACCCTGTTCAGGGAAAATCGAGTTATTAAACATGGTGGTGGTTGTGCAATCTATATGCGGGACACCATTATAAGCCATGCGCTCCCTGCCTCCAAGCTTGAGTATGGTGCCCAAGCCCTCACTCTGAAAGTTACTCCTGACCCAGCCAGGGGCCCACTCTTCCTCATGGTCACCTACACACCAACAAGGAACCAGAACCCAGCAGTCCAGTCTCTCATTGACTATCTCACCTCCCTACCACAAAAAGCCAAGCAACTCATCCTAGGTGACCTTAATGTCATTTGGCTTGGTACCACTGCCTCCCATACCAGGGACTCCTTTGCTGCCCTGGACATGTCCCAGTTAGTCACCCAACCCACTAGATTCAACTGGACAAGTGGCTCCAGCAAACTCCTAGATGTAATACTATTGAACTGCCCTCATAAAATCCGGGATAGCAACATCCTGCCAAACTCACTTAGTGATCACTCACCTGTCCTCTGTCTCAGATCATCCTCCATACCGAAACCTGTGTCCCAGGCCACCTTGCACTGGTGCCTACACCTCGGGGGTCTCAGAAAGCTAAAATTGCATCTAGCACAGCTGGACTGGCCCCCCTATCCATCACACCCCTGATATTGACTCTGCTCTAGACCTCTTCACCAATGCCTTCAGCAAAGCCTGTGACCTTTTCACCCCCACACCAGAATCCATACTAAAAAACAAAATGCCATATGGATCTCCCCATCTCTTATCCAAAATCTTAAGCATAGGGATGATCTCTGGCTCATTGCTATCGAATCAGGCAAGTTGGCTGACAGACAAGCCTACAATGTGGCACATAATCAGTGCACCTGTGCTGTAAGTTGCAGTGTTCATAGACCTCTCCAAGGCTTTTGACACTGTTCATCATCCCCTCCTGTTCAACCTCCTCCACCAACTTGGCTTTTCCACTGGTCCCCTTGCCTGGTTCTCCAGCTACCTCTCTGCTATATATCTGCATGTAAAGATAAATGACTCACTGTCCAATACCCAACCCATTCATTCCGGGGTACCCCAGGTCTCCATTCTGGGATCTGTACTTTTCAGCCTCTACCTCAACACTCTCCCTAGCTCCTGCACAGGAAAAATGCTCCTCTATGCTGACAATGTGGTTCTCTTTGCATCCCACCCTGTTCCCTCTTCTCTCCGGGTATCCCTCAAGCACACCTACAACCAAGCTGAACAGTGGTTCCTTGACCACCGACTTGTTATTAACCTAAAGAAGACTAAGTCAATGCTCTTCTCCCATCACCAAAACAAGGCCAAGAATGCTCTCCTCATCATTCTTTCCAGCACTCTGCACCTGCTGGAGCAAGTGACCTCTTACAAATATCTAGGCATCACTTTCAACTCGGTTCTCACCTTCCACACCCACATCTATGCCCTATCCTCCACCATAAATTCTCAGATGGGCCTACAATACCATCACAGAGATTGCCTCCCCAAGTTGCCCTCTCTGGCCATCACCCTTCCATCGTGTCACTAGTGGACTATGGCTGCCCATTTTCGCCATGCGGACAATACTGCCTTGACTAAAATCCATCTCTCAATCAATAAGGCCTGCAGGCTCCTGACTGGAGCCTTCAGCCGCACTCTCAATTGCCTGCTTTACTCCACCACCAACCTGCTTACCTTTGAGGAGCGTCTGCACTACCATCTTACTTGCCAAAACATCTCTTCTAGGGCTCTTCCCCTGGGGGTTTCTGCTTCCCTACGGTGTGGA
The DNA here is from genome assembly GCA_016271365.2 of Neoceratodus forsteri. Lineage (NCBI taxonomy): Eukaryota > Metazoa > Chordata > Ceratodontiformes > Ceratodontidae > Neoceratodus > Neoceratodus forsteri. Next base: position 1,723,655,773 of record CM057456.1, read on the forward strand.
TCCTCATCTGTTGCCACATGTGGCTCTGTCAAGGCCACCTTTCTGGTGCCCAGAACCAAGACCTCACTAGCCCAGAGGTCCTTCCATTACTAAGCACATGCTTGGTTCAACTCCCTCCCACCCTGCATCACAGACATTGCCAAAATTGGTCCCTTCAAAATCGTCCTCTGGAACCATCTCTAAGATGCTCATTGCTGTAGATACACCTAATTAATCCCACTGTGGGATCCTCCTGTCAGGCCTCCCTGACTTGACAATGTCCTCCGGACAGCGTATCCTCTCCCCTCCACCCCATTCCCATCCCTACTCCACCCTCTCCAGGTATTATCTAGGTATGTCCAGGGCTGTACCCCAATGCAACCATCGGGTACCTTGTATTTGACTGTAACCTATTATATGGGAGGCAGTATAGCGCGCAGTGGTCTAAGGCTCTGATCTGCAAATCTGGTGATATCCAGCAGACCAGACCTGGGTTTGAATCCCACAGCTTCCACTTGCATACTGTGTGACCCTGAGCAAGTCACTTAACCTCCTTGTGCTCCCAGGTCGCTCCTGTAAAAAAAATTTCAGCTTAGTGTGCTATACCTGGTTAAACAACTAAATAAAAAAAATAAGTAACATTATTATGTAACCTATGTGTACTCTATGTTTAATGTTCTGCTCCTGTACTGTTGTCACTGTTGTAACCACACTACGTAACTCTGTCTACTCCCCTGTGACAAGGTGCCTTTGTAAATGAGTCCATGACTCAAAGGTTGTAAATCCAACTTTTCTAAAAAAAGAAATGAATAAATAAAAAGCATAGTAGGCTTCAGCCCCTGTCACACCACTTTTGGCAGCCACACAGGTTCACCTTCACCCAGAATTGAGGAAATGCTAGCCACCATTCTCTTTTGTGAGCAACCCTGGTTTTCTGTCACAAAATGCAAGTTGCAGTGACAGGATATCAAGTGCCCAGCCATTCCTACTTTTTAAAGTGGTTCTTTCAGATTTGTATCAGAGTGTCTATAAGACTGTGATGCATGCCCTGAAATTATCATTTGTTTCAGTCGTTCACATCACCACTGACATCTGGACCAATGGTCAGACTACCGATTACTTGGCCATGACTGCTCATTGATTCAGTTTCCCCTCTTCATTCCCCTCCTCTTCCTCCTCGTCTGGGTTAAGTGCCAGCAGCAGCAGTAGCAAGTCAAAAGGGTCCCCCAACCTCTACAAGATGACAGCATTATGTACTGCTGGCTTTGACAATGACCATTATGCATAACACTTGTTATACTTCCTTCAACAGGAATTTGAGGAGTGGCCAACACTGCACTCATTGACAACAGGTTTTATAATAACAGCTAATACAAAGAACATTGTGAAGGCAATTGACAGTGGTGATTATACACATGTTCCATGTTTTGATCACAATATAAATTTGATAGGCATTCCTAGATGAGGAAGGCACCACTGTGCAAATGTGTAGGTATAGCCAAAAAGGTTATAGTCATTTTATCCATTTGTAAAGGCATATAAGCTGTTATGTAATATTCAGCAGTGGAACCCCTGCCGCTCAGCCACCTGAAACAGGATGTGGCAATGTGATGGAAGTCCACCTGTTACTGATGGAACAACAGCTAGAACAATAGAAGACTATCCACCAGCATGTCAGATAGTACAAAAACAGTTCCACTGCAGGAGGTACCCAGTGTAAAAATCAACAAAGCACTACTCTACTACACAAAACCCACTCTATTCAGACAAAAGAGTAAAAACATCACCAGCAGACTGGGTCAATGCAAATACCCTGACCGGTTTTGCAACTAATGTGTCATCAGGAGGATCCTGATAGTGGAATACTATGTGGTTTAAAAAGTACCTGCTTAAAGTGACAGTGCACATATAACAACGTTCTCAAATAAGTGCTACACCCACTTACCACCACCAATAAAAAAATGACAGCAGTTAATTTAATTTAATTGTTTAACCAGGAGTAGCACACTAAGCTGATAGTTTTTACAGGAGTGACCTGGGAGCACAGGGAAGTTAAGTGACTTGGTCAGGGTCACACAGTAAGCAAGTGAAAGCTGTGGGATTTAAACCCAGGTCTGGTCTGTTGGATGTCACCAGATTTGCAGCTCAGAGCCTTAAACCACTGTGCTATACTGCCTCCCAGCATACAACATTGTAATTAATGTAACAATGCACGTATTAAAGATGTGTCCAAAATGCAATCATAAATATCAGAAAGTCCTCCAGTGCCAGTGGCATATAGAAACATAGAAACATAGACTTTGATGGCAAATAAGGACCACTTGGCCCACCTAGTCTGCCCTTTTCCCTGCCTAGAGGATAAGCTGCACATCCTATTTAACCAACAGCCTATTTCTTCCTAAACCCCACAAAAATTGCCTTATGTCTGTCCCATGCATTCTTGAATTCTCCCACAGTTTTAGACCCCACAACCTCCTCAGGAAGGCTGTTCCATGCACCCACCACCCTCTCTGTGAGAAAATACTTCCTCACATTGCCCCTGAGCCATCCCCCTCTATCTTCAAATTGTGTCCCTTGTTCTTGCACATCTCTTTTCTGAAAGATGCTACTGTCTTGGACTTTGCTGATTCCACTGAGGTACTTAAATGTTTCTATCATGCCCCTCCCTCTTTCCTCAAGGGTATGCATATTAAGCTCTTTTAGTCTCTCCTCATATGGCTTCTCTTGCAGACCCTGCACCATTTTAGTTGCCCTCCTCTGAACTGTCTTAATCCTGTCTATGTCCTTGCGGAGATGGGGTCTCCAGAACTGGACGCAGTACTCCAGATGGGGTCTTACCAACTGTCTGTACATGGGGGTAACAACTTCCTGTTTTCTGCTGGTGATGCCTCTCCTTATACATCCCAGTATACCCCCAGCCCTCCCTACCACTTTCTCACATTGCTTGCCAACCTTAAGGTCATCTGATATGAATACCCCCAGGTCCCTTTCCATTTTTATTGTTGTTACTACCTCCCCCACCCATTGTGTAATCTTCCCCTTGGTTTTTGTTTCCAAGGTGCATTACTTTACACTTCTTTACATTGAATCCAAGCTGCCATACTTCTGTCCATACCTCCAACCTTGTCAAGTCCCTTCTCATCCTTTCCATGCCTCCTTGTGTGTCAACCCTGTTGCAGATCTTTGTGTCATCTGCAAAGAGGCATACCTTTCCTTCCAGTTCTCTGCAGTGTCACTTATAAGATATTAACAAGCATTTGTCAATGCGAGCGTTGCTTGCAGGTGTTTGCAGTGGTGTTTGGCATGTATGGTGCTTTACCCTAATGCCCTGTGCGATTGCTGGTATTTGCACAATAAATTGTCAGCATGACCTTTTTGTTACCGGCATTGTGTGCTACATAAGCAGAAACACATTTTGGGCAGGATGTGAAAAATAACAGCTGTACTGCTAATAAGGAAGTGTGGTAAAATGGCAATGTTGAAAATCTGGAGTGGAAATACTGAAAATTCGCAAACCTAGGAGCGTGTGTGGGAACTGTGCAATGCACGCTGGAAAAACAGTGATTGTTAGGAATTTTTTCACCAAATTGTCAACATTGGCAATTTAAAACCTCTGCTAATGAACAGTGACACTGTGATTTTCTTAATGTGTCCCATACATTGAGTTCGCACACCAACTGCGCCATTGTGCACTACATGGGCAGAAACACATTTTGGGCAGGATGTGACAAATGACAGCTGTACTGCTCATGAGGAGGTGTGGTAAAATGGCAATTTTGAAAATCTGGAGTGCAAATAATGAAAATTCGCAAACGTATGAACGTGCATAGGAACTGCGCAACGCACGCTCGTAAAACAGTTATTTTTAGGAATTTTTTCACCAAATTTTCAACATAGCCATTTTAAGACCTCTGCTCATGAACAGTGTCACTGTGATTTTTTTAATGTGTTCCATACATTGATTTCGCACACCGACTGCGCCATTGTGCGCTACATGGGCAGAAACACATTTCGGGTGAGATGTGAAAAATGACAGCTATACAACTCATAAGAAGGTGTGATAAAATGGCAATGTTGAAAATCTGGGTAAAATATTGAAAGTCGTGAACTTCTACGAGCCGCGTAGGAACTTAGCCTGCGCTCGTAAACAGTAATTTTTGAATGTTTGCACCAAATTTTCAACATGGGTTTTTGAAACCCTTTATGAATGATGTCACTGTCATGGTGTTATTCAAGGCCGAAGGGTGATTTCACGCAGTGACTGCGCAGTGCCTGCGAAATCACCCTTCGGGCCCGAATAACACCATGACAGTGACATCATTCATGAGAAGGGGTCCCAAAAACCCCATGTTGAAAATTTGGTGCAAAATTCCAAAAAATGACTGAGATATGCAATAAAGTTGAACCCCCCTATCTAGCCCATTATACAGCTTACCGGCATTTCCTCAGTTCGCGGTCGCCTTTGAAGAGTGCAGGCGTGTTCTCGGTCCACCGAAGATCATCGTCCAGAGTCCAGAGGTAAGTATGGGGTGAGGGGTGTGAGGAAGCTGGGTGCGCAGTGGGTGGGTGCGGGTTGTGGGAGGGTTGGGAGGCGCACCGCAGGACAGTTTTGTTTTACAGGTTTAAAAAAAAACGACGTGGGGCGTTTGCTGGCGGTGGGCTCCCAGTGTGGCAGAAGATGGCTGGGGGCGAGGAGCTGACGGGGTTGGGCACCCCGTCCAGCAAACACAGGGGGTGCCGAGGAGCTGATGGAGATTGGGCACCCGTCGGCGGCAAAATAAACAAGCGTTGCCACGCTGGCAGTGGGCTCCCAGCGTAGCAACAGGATGGCTTTGGGGGCCATGGAGCCAACGAGGATTGGGCACTCCTGTCGGCAAACAATGTTTACCACGCTGGTAGAGCTCCCGAAGCGTGGCCGCAGCTTTGGGGGCGGCGTGATGGACGTGTGCGGGGGAGGTGATGCATGACACGAGCTCAGTATGGCAGCGGTGTTTTTCTTTGAAGCAGAGGAACACCGCTGTCATACTGAGCTGCTGCATCCGTTGGTGCAGGACCACCACGCCTGCTCAAGGGAGCAGTGCATTGGGTGGGAGAGGCACACCTCTAAGTGTGCTACTCTCCCAAAACGTTCCTTGTGCATGTGTGCAAGCGAACATAAAAAGGACTGGACCCAGTACTGAGCCCTGCAGTACCCTACTAGTAACCCCTCTTTCTTCAGAGATGACTCCATTTACAATTACCTTCTGTGTCCTATTGTTCAGCCAATGTTTTGCCCAGGCTGCCACCCTGGGACCCACTCCCAGGCTGGTTAATTTGACTACTAATCTTTTGTGTGGGACTGTGTCAAATGCCTTGCTAAAGTCTAGGTAGGCCATGTCCACAGCCCCTTCCTGGTCTACTACTTTGGTCACCAAGTCAAAGAAATCAATTAGATTCATCTAACATGACCTTCCCACTGTGAACCCATGCTGTCTTGCGTCCTGTGCCCCACTGGCCTCTAGGTACTCAACAATTCTTACCTTCAGAAGTGATTCCATCACTTTCCCTACCACAGAGGTCAAACTGACAGGTCTGTAGTTTCCTGACTCTGTCTTGGTCCCACTTTTGTGAAGGGGAATCACATCCTCCATCTTCCAGTCCTCAGGTACCACACTGTCCTCCCATGATTTGTAAAAAAGGGTAGTCAGTGGTGTCACTAGTTCTCTGCTTAATACTTTTAGAATTCTGGGGTGAATTCCATCTGGCCCCATTGCTTTGTCCACCTTCAGTTTTAGGAGTTCTTTCAGAACCCTTTCTTTTGTGAAACAATTGGGATCGACCCCCCTCACCAGAGTGCTTCTGTTAATTGGATTAGGCACCTCACCCACTTCCTCTTTTGTGAATACTGAACAGAAATGTTCATTCAGTATCCCTGCTTTTTCACTGTCACTCTCTGCCCACCCACCATCCATTCTATTCAGCCTCACTATCCCTCCCTTTGTCTTTCTATGCTCCCTGATATACTTATAAAAGGTTTTATCCCCCTTCTTAATGAGTTAGCTATCTTTTCCTCAGTTTGTGCCTTTGCTATTCTGACTACCCTCTCTGCTTCCTTCTGCCTTAACTGGTACAGTTCTCTGTCCTGCTCCTTCTGTGTTTCCTTATACTTCCTAAATGCTATCTTTTTCTCCCTAACCTTCACCACCACCTCTTGTGAGAACCATAGTATCTTTTTCTTTCTTTTAGATTTGTTTATTTGCTTCACACAAAGGCTTTTTGCCTCTGTGATGGCAGTTTTGATATTTCCCCATTGTTGCTCCACCCCTCCTTCTAGCTTGTTTGCTAGTGCTTTTCTAAGGCACTCTCCCATCTTGCCAAAGTCAGCCCTCTTGAAGTCCAGGGCATTCACTTTTGTATGGCTTGACTCTGTAGCTGAGTTTATCGTGAACCACACTGTTTGGTGGTCACTTGTTCACAAATGACAACCTACTTCTAGATCTGAGATCCTCTCACTGTCCCCATTTGAGAGTATGAGGTCTAAGATTGCTCCCTCGGGAGTAGGTTCCAAAACTAGCTGTTTGGGGCATGCCACTTGAAGGACATCAGGAATGACCCTGCTTTTGGATGTGGCTGCCGCAAAGGTGATCCAGTTAACATCTGGCATGTTAAGGTCCCCCATCAACAGTATCTCCCCTTTCTCTGCCATCCTAAGTATGCCTTCTATCATATCCTTGTCCATTCCCTCCCCCTGACATGAGGGTCTATATACAACACCTGTGTGGATTGTGGTGCCATTTCCAGTCTCTAAAGTGACCCACAGTGCCTCCTCTCCTCCCTGTTTACTCTTTTGTTCAGTTGCTTTTATCCCTTACTTTACATAGAGAGCTACCCCCTTCTGTCCTCCCTGTCTCTCCTGTAGGTTGTGTACCCTGGTATGTTAACATCCCAGTCATGGTTCTCTGTGCACCTTGTTTCTGTGACTGCTACAATATCCAGGCATCTCTCTTCCATCAAGGCCACCAGTTCAGGGAGCTTGTTGCCCAGACTATGGGCGTTGGTACTCATTACCCTCCATTTCTTGATGGCCTTACCCCTTTTTGCCCCATCCCTGTCCTTATTGCATTTGTCACTTTCTCCATTTACTCCTGCACTTTTCACTATCGACATCTCTATGTTGGTGTGTACCTCACTAAGTACCCTGATATTTTGGGGGGGGGCTAGGATTTCTCTGCTCCTTTCCAGTGCCTCCCCCCTTGGCTAGTTTAAATGCTTGTCAATGAAGTATTTAAACCTATCATCTAGGATCCTAGTTCCCCTCCTGGACAGATGCAGGCCATCATGCCAGTATAGGCCTGCATCCCTCCAGGTGGACCCCCAGTCCCCAATGAAGCCAAATCCCTGAGCTCTGCACCAGTTTTTCAACCACTGATTGAATCCCATGGTATGGAGCACCCTAGCTTCACCCGTGCCATAGACAGGCAGCACCTCCAAGAGAGTTACGTAGTGTGCTATTTGTCTAAGGCCCTCCCATCTCCACAAATGCTTGCACTACTCTAATCCTTTTCTTAGCCAGGTCATTTGTTCCTAGGTGGACAATGACATCCAGTTCTCCCTGTGCAGTGCTCTGTAATCCTGAGGTTTCACTCCTGTACCTCCAAGCCATGGCACCAGGCAGGCACCACCTCCTCTCCTTCCTCCCCAAGTTCTACCTTCCTAATAGTGAGTCCCCACCAGGAGTTGTTTCCTTCCCTGTGGGGTCCCACACCCCTCCTGTGGGTCTCCTTTTGGAGGTTCCCAGCATCCTCCTTGGTCTCCACTGTGGGTGCCTACATAGAACCACACTTTTCCAGAATGGCATAGAAATTGTGGAGGTGCAGCTGGATGGATGCACCTCTATTCCACCACCCTCACCCTCCCTGACTCCACTGTGGTCCAACCACTCCTCTTTCTTAGCAACCTCTGAGGCAATGGCAGTGACCTGGTGGTCTCTGGGTGGGAGAGGAGGTCCCACAAATCCGGCCAACTCAGCCTGGAGATGAGCAACTCCTCCTCAGCCCAGAGAGGTGTCTGCAGATGGGACAACACTGCATCCTCCAGAACATCTCCTGGAAGACTGCTGCTCTACAGCCACTGCACCACCACTCCCATCATGTCGTTTTCTGGCCCCTAACTGTTATTTGGAATACTTACTCTTTCCTCTGTTTGTTTATTTCTTTATTTTTCTTCTCTCCCTACTTACTTACTGCCTCTGCACCTTTTAGCTCTTGTTCTTCCTGTTCTGAGACAAGAAGTTCCTATATTTCTCAGTAGTCTCCTTACTTGCTCAGAGTCAGACCTCCAGCAGCTGGGGGATGGAGAGCTACTCTTGCCCTTCTAGGATGGTGAGTCTTTGGTGGCTCTGTGATCACTCACTTCCTGTTCCCAAACAGGAAGTTCCTGTTGTCAGTTAAATCATGTACCTATAAAAGTAGAACTGGTTTAGGGTGGGGGTGGAGGGGAGGGGAGGGAAGGAGGGTAATATAGTCCCAGTAGAAAAGTTTTAGTTCTACCAGTAGCTCCTTTCTCCTGGTGTTCAGTCCGTTCTCTGACAGAAGCTGTCTAGAGAAGTGTTTACATCTGGTCTTAACCTGGCTCCTTCTAGCTAAGCCACTCCCCCTACTTTGCAAATCTTTCTACACTTAGTTAATTTCACAGATAACAATTCCCCTTCTGACACCTGTGACAAGCACCTAGACAAGTACACAGATAACAGATAACAATTTACTTCAACTACCTCTGACAAACACAGCAACTTCTTTTTTTTTACCCTAAATTGAAGGTCCCAGTACAAGAGATCTAGTTCTTAGTCCCAGTAGAGAAGTTTTAGTTCTACCAGTAACTCTTTCCTCCTAGAATATAACTGCCCGCTGCAAAGCACTCTAGAGAGAAAAATAACACATCATAAGTAACTTGTTCATTATGATGTTACAAATACAGAAAGCAAACAACATTATTTCTTGATAAAGGGAGTATATCAATCCTATTATTTAGATCTGGGAATTCTAATTCCCCTAGGGTAAATATCCAAAATGATTCTCTTCTCATCAATTTCAGATCCAGGTTACCACCCTACTGTCCCACCCCCACCTTTTCAATACCACAGAATTTAAAGAAATGGCTCATTCCAGATTGCCTCTCAGCCCTACAATGATTAGTCAAAGCATTAGTTGTGTTTTCCCCAGCTATGCTTCTCAGATGTTTCCCAAAATGTATCTTGAAGGGTATTATGGTTTTGCCCACATAAAAGGTCCCACATTCACAGACAGCTATATATACCAGATTGGTCATAATACAGCTGAGGAAGGAGCTTGCCTCATAAACCTTGGTCACATTCACAGTGGTGAAGGTGTTACATTTCAAAATTGAAGAGGCAAAACTTACAATTGCCACAAGTAAAGGTACCACATGGCCATGGGGGCCACAATTGTCTTGGAGTGGGTGTGGGCCTATACTCAGGTTGTAGGCTATGTACCAACCTATTACATATATTGGTACCCCTCGATATACCACCCTTGGGGCTGTCACAGTAACCTACCTCAATAAAGGGATCAGTATGGAAAGATCTACCAGTTTTCCCTCGTAACCTCCTCTGTTTCCTCAAATGTCTGGTGAACGTAAAATGAAGTTAATCCTAGATGGATCCCTTCCTTCTCCCCAGTGAGGAGTTGGTCCCTATTTACTCCAAATACCTGCTGAAAAGCCTGACTAACCTCCTCATTACTATACCCTCTATCAAAAATCTCAGACACGTGTGGAACCATTGGTGATAAATCACTCTCTCACTGCAATTTCTACATACCTTTAAAAATTGGGCCTTGGAAATATTCTTAATCAAGTGATGTGGGTGGCAGCTAGAGGCGTAGTAAAGAACTGAGGTCCATTTCTTTATGAAACAGGTTTATCTGGATGGTGCCATCTCCTTGTTTAATTATCATTAGATCCAAAAATGAAACTGAACACTACCACACTGTATTGTGAATCTGAGATTTTGATTGCTACCCTCCAGATACCCAACAAATTCATCTAGTTCCTCCCTAGTGCCATGCCACACCATAAATATGTTGTCTATAAAGAGATGTCAAATATCAATCTTATGGTAGAAAGATTGATCTGGCTGTCATAGACAACTGCTCTTTCCCAAGGTTAGCATAGTTGGGGGCAAATGTAGCCACCATAACTGTACCTTTAGTTTGATGGGGAAGTACAAACCCTGAAAAAGAAAGTAATTCTTGGTTAATACCTGTTCAGAGCACTCAATCAAAAATTGCTTATGGCCCAAATGGATGGTTTCGTCCTGATCAAGCCAGTATGCCAATGCATTCAACCCCTCATCATGGAGAGATATTAGTATAATGATATTCCATACCCATTGAAACCTAATGTCAATGAGGCTGCAACTGTAAATCCCAGGACAGCCAATATCTCCATCTTATCATGAATATAGGATGATAAGGTGCAAACATACCACTTAATGTGGGCATCAACAAATTTGGATAAAGGTTTAGTCAACAAATCAATACCAGCCACAATTGGTCCTCTAGGGGATCATCTAATCGTTTGTGTATCTTATGGTAAATTGTATAAACAGCTCAAACAGGATGTGAAACCATCAGGAAATCCTGTTCGTCTTGTGGTATCACACTTTCCATGTAAGCCTCCACCAAGAGTTCATCCATTTTGATATTGAAATAGTGGGATCTCCCTTAATTTACAATAGAATTCCATCTTTTGTAGTTAGCATTCCACCTCATCAATATATTTATGGGTTGACATAATAACAATTCAAGCTCCACCCACCATCAAAAAGCACAATAGGTTAGGACCTTTTAGCAGTAACTCAAGGAAACCTCTGACCGGTTTCACCATTCAAGGCAAACCCAAGCACTAATTTATTTGGTCATCTAACTAGCTATATAAGCATTTGAAGTGAATCAAGTCCTATTTAAATCATGTTTTTAATTGCTTAGGGGCTATAATTGATAGTTACCTGTGCACTATTATGGTTCAACCTAATGGTTTTCACACTCTTATAATTGTTTGTGGTTTTAACACATGGTTTTAAAGAAGCTGCACCTTCAGCAGAACTTTAACAAAACATAACATTTAACACAGTTCAGCTTGCATTTCACATTACTTTTGTATTCTTCCTCCCATTAATTATAAATGAGTTGTTTTTTTTGAACAGAGGTTGCTCCCTGATGTTGCCTTGAACAGTAAAACTGGTTGCAGGTTTCGTTGGGTCCACTTGTTCCCTGTTCTTACTGGGAGAGGTCCTAGCATTGTTGTAGATAAAATGCCATAAGTTGACCATTTTTGTCTCCTTGGTGTGTTCTCTGATGGTGGGTAATGCATGTTGTTATTTTACTATATTGGGCTTGCCTAGCAGTCGGCTGTGGGGTGACTTTCTTCTGCATTGGGTTGACATAATAACCACTGATTCCCCCCCCCACCTGCTGGTTTAATTGTAAGGTCCAAATTCTCCCCCAGGCTCTTCAGGGCTGCAGCCTACTCTGATGTAATGTTGGCATAAGTTGGCCTGGTATTTTGCTGACATAATTCCTGGAATTTGTTTTCAAATGCTCATTCAAAAACCCTCACAGTTTAATTGTAGAGTGGAATAAATATGGAGGGTGGTTGAAAATCTGCAACATCATCCCTGGCATATAATGTAGGTGTAGAGATAGACTTATTATTGGTTTGATTAGATACCATTAGACAACACATTTTGATCTTTAAAAAATGCTTTTACATAGAGAAATAGAAACATAGAAGTTGTAGCTAGAGAAGGACTGCTTAAAAGAAACCTATCAAGTGACTGCAGTCTCCAGTTTCCGATTTGCCACATAGAGAAATTCATCCAGGTAGTGTACTAAATCAATTCGACCTGCCCTGCACATGGTTGCCCAATGCAGAAACATGCTGAACTGTTCAAACACAGCACAAGCCACTGTGCACCCCATTGGCATGCAGTTGATAATATAGTATTGGCCATCAAACTTGATTCCTAATAAATCTCTGTCCTCCAGGTATACTGGCAGGAGCAAGAATGAGGACTTAATGTCTGCTTTACTTAACAGACCCACCACCCCACCTCCTGGACCACCTCTACTGCCATATTGAGCAACATAAGACACTGTGATGTAGGATGGATCAACAGGATGATTGATCAAATCCCCCTTTAGCGTAGTACAGGTGCTTAATCATCCAGATTCTTCTCAGCACTTTCTTGGGAACCAGGCTTTATGGGTGAAACTCTTAAGTGGGGCAGGACAGTGCAGAGAAAAACCTGATGATCTTACCTGCTATCACCTTTGCCATCTTAGAATGGGTGCCCTCCAGTCATTCACTGGAAGACTTCAGCTTCTGTCCCTCATATGACTTTTATAAAATGGGCAAAATATTTCAAGCACTCTAATTGTTTGTTAGCCATGCATTAGATGTGTCTAATGCACAGCTAAAATTAGAACCCCCATTTAGAATACACAGGCCAGAGGGGATCACGTGATGCAGTCCACCAGGTAGCAGCCTTTCAGCTCAGCTCCAGCTTTCCGACCCACAAAACCTTTAAAATCGCCAAAATACCTATCTGATTTTCACCTAAACCAATCCTCACGCACTTAGAAAAGGGTCTGGATCAGAACCTCAAACAACTTTCTCTAGATGGAGACAATGATGAGGAAAAATTGTCCCAAACATACCCCTCCAGCTACGCCTGAAAAGGCCTCAAAAAAAATCCAGGGCCTCAGGTGGCGAAGATGGATAGACCTCCGGAACAACTATGGAGGAGCAGCAACCTCTCACCCTGCAATGGTTCTTACAAGATTTCGCTCCTTTTAAAGAAAGCATCAGTGCAATTTCAGCAGAAATTAAAAACCTAACTCAAGCGGTGGAAGATTTACATCAAAGAACAACAGATAGTGAAGCGAGAATTAGTTCCGTGGAAAAAAGAATCGAGAAAGTGGAGCCCGAGATCGTAGCAATCCACCAGAAACTAACAAGAATGGAGACCAAGATAGAAGACCTAGAGGGCCACAGTTGTAGAAACAAACAGTTCTCATAGGTCTCCCAACATCAGAAGAACTCAACATCATTGGGATTCATACAAAATTAGTTGAAAAAACTAGCCAGGCCATCACCCTTCAGCCCGACCTATATACTATCGAAGCGCCTTGGGCTCTTTCTTCAAACCATCAACAGGAGCCCTCCTCGTCCACTGATCTTTAAATTTCTAAACTTCTTAGAGCGACAACACCTTTTTGTGAAGATCAGAGAATTACAGGAAGTGCGCTGGGAAGGAGTTAAAATTAGAGTGGCACAGGACTTACCAGGGTCTGTCAGACAAAAAAGAGCCCTGTTTCATCCCATGGTGTCCAAGTTAATCACTGCCAGTGTGAAATTCCGAATGGGCTATCCTGCAAAATTGGGGGTTCTGATATCAGGATCTTGGGTATCCTTTGAGGATCCAGACGCCGCTGTTAAAGGGCTTAAAAGCACTTTCCCAGCTTGTTTAAAGATACATGAATGCTCTGAGTAAAAGGGACTCCAACTATGAAGCTCTTTAAAAATCATTAAATACAGAATCCATGCAATGTTCTTAAACTCCTTTCACTTTATGTAGGCATTACTACTGACTCATTCACTACTTAACCTGTGTAGCTGGAATTTGAGTGCTCTCCGAATAGGTTTTCTTCTCCCCCATGTCTGAGCTCCCTTTAGCAACTTGAAGCTACATTCTGGCTCAATATGGGAAAGTAATGTCTATTCTCTGTACCATGTTTCTGTGACTGCTACGATATCCAGTCATCCCTCTTCCATTAAGGCCACTAGCTCAGGAGCTTGTTGCCCAGACTACGGGCATTGGTACTCATTACCCTCCATTTCCTGATGGCCTTACCACCCTTTTGCCCCATCCCTGTCCTTCTTGCCTTTGTCACTTTCAAATGGGAAATGGGCAGATTGGATGGGCCTACCGGTCCTTATCTGCCATCAAATTCTATGTTTCTATTTCACTAATATATACAAACACTGTTAAAATATTCATTATAAATACATTTGTAACCATCTACACATAATTTAACTCATATCAAAGGCACATACAGTACATGCAGATCACAACTCAAAAGATTTTCTACACTCATATGGGGAGGTTAATATATTTCCTCAATATTATCTTCCAGAGCTTTATATCTACACAGTAATAATATCATTTTTTTTATTGATTTTTCCTTAATACTAACTGTGCAAAATTACCTAAACCATACACAGCTGCATTTTCACCACTACTCAGTAACTTGTTAGCTTTTTTATTAGTACTCTGCTGGAGGTCTGCCTCTGAACAAGTAAGCGGTCTACTGAGAAATATAGGATATTCTTGTCTCAGAACAGGACAATCAGGAGCTTAAAGGGCACACAGGCAGAAAGTAAGGAGAGAGAGAAAAAAAACAGAGGAAAGAGTAAGGATTGCAAACAGTTAAGGGGCCAGAAATAAGACATGATTGGAGTGGTGCAGTGCAGTGGCTGTGGAGCAAGCAGTCTTCCGGGAGATGTTCTGGAGGATGCGGTGTTGTCCCATCTGCAGGCACCTCTCTGGGCTGAGGGAGGAGGTTGCTCATCTCCAGGCTGAGTTGGCCAGGATTTTGAGACCTCCTCTTCCATCCAGGGACCACCAGTGCCACTGCCGTTGCTTCAGAGGTTGCCAAGAAAGAGGCGGTTGGACCACAGTGGGCTCAGGGAGGGTGAGTGGTGGAACAGAGGCACATCCCTCCAGTTGTACCTCTCCACAATTCCTATGCCATTCTGGCAAGTGTGGTTCTCTATGGAGGCACCTACAGTGGAGACCAAGGAGGATGCTGGGAACCTCCACAAAGGAGACCCACAGGAGGGTGGCAGGGGACCCTGCAGGAAGAAACAACTCCTGGTGGGGACTCCATTGTTAGGAATGTAGAACTGGGCAGGGAAGGAGGAGGTAAGGTGCCTGCCTGGCGTCATGGCTTGGAGGGACAGGAGCGAATCCTAAGATTGCCGAAGCAGCGGCACAGGGAGGGAGCTGGATGTCATTGTCCACTTAGGGACAAATGACCTGGCTAAGAAAGGGATTAGAGGAGTGCAGGAAGAGTTTGTGGAATTATGAGGGGCCTTAGTCAAGTAGCACGACAGTAACCTTCTCGGAGGTGCTACCCATCTATGGCATAGGAGAGGCTAGGGTGTTCCGTCACCATGGGATTCAATCAGTGGTTGAAAAACTGGTGTGGAGCTCAGGGATTTGGCTTCATTGGGGACTGGGGGTCCACCTGGAGTGATGCAAGCCTATACTGGCATGATGGACTGCATCTGTCCTCGAGGGGAACCAGGATCCTAGGTGATAGGTTTAAATGCTTCATTGGCAAGCTTTTAAACTAGCCAAGGGGGGAGGCACTGGAAAGGAGCAGGAAAATCCTAGCCCCCCCAAACAATCATGGTAGTAAGTGTGGCAAACACCAACATGGAGGTGTCAATAGGGAGAAGGGCAGGGGTAAATGGAGAAAGTGACAAAGGCAAGAAGGACAGGGATGGGGCAAAAGGGGTAAGGCCATCAGGAAATGGAGGGTAATGAGTACCAATGCCCGTAGTCTGGGCAACAAGCTTCCTGAGCTGGTGGCCTTAATGGAAGAGGGATGCCTGGATATCGTAGCAGCTCACAGAAACATGGTACACAGAGAACCATGACTGGGATGTTAACATACCAGGTACATAACCTACAGGAGAGACAGGCAGGGGAAGAGGGGAGGAGTAGCTCTCTATGTAAAGGAAGGGATAAAAGCAACTGAACAAAAGAGTAAACAGGGAGGAGAGGAGGCACTGTGGGTCTCCTTGGAGACTGGAAAGGGCACCACAATCCACACAGGGGTTGTGTACAGACTCCCACGTCAGGGGGAAGGAATGGACAAGGATATGATGGAAGGCATTCTTAGAATGGCAGAGAAAGGGGAGATACTGTTGATGGGAGACCTGAATATGCCAGATGTTAACTGGAGCACATTTGCTGCAGCGACATCCAAGAGCAGGGCCATTCTTGACGCCCTACAGGTGGCAGGCATTAGAACAGCTAGTTTCGGAACCCACTCGTGGAGGAGCAATCTTAGACCTCGCGACTCTCAAACGGGAAGGCAGGAGAGGCCTCAGATCTAGAAGTGGGTTGCCATCTGGGGACAAGTGACCATCAAACAGTGTGTGGTTCACGTTAAAATCAGCTACAGAGTCAAGCCATACAAAAGTGAGGGTACTGGACTTTAGGAGAGCTGACTTTGGCAAGATGGGAGAGTGCCTCAGAAAAGCACTAGCAAACAGGCTAGAAGGAGGTGGAGCAACAATGGGGAATTATCAAACTGCCATCACAGAGGCAAAAAAGCCTTTGTGTGAAGCAAATAAACAAATCAAAATGAAAGAAAGCCACTATGGTTCTCAAGAGAGGTGGCTGTGAAAGTCAGGAAGAAAAGATAGCATTCCAGAAGTATAAGAAAACAGAGAAGGAGCAGGACAGAGAGCTGTACCAGTTAAGGCAGAAAGAAGCAGGGAGGGAAGTCAGAATAGCAAAGGACCAAACTGAGGAAAGATAGCCAACTCAGTTAAGAAGGGGATAAAACTTTTATAGGTACATCAGCGAGTAGAAAGACAAAGGGAGGGATAGTGAGGCTGAATAGAATAAACGGTGGTGCAGAGGGGACAGTGAAAAGAAGGAATACTGAATGAATATTTCTGCTCAGTATTCACAAAAGAGGAGGGAAAGTGCCTAATCCAATTAACAGAAGCACTCTTTGATAGGGGTCGATCCCAGTCCTTTCACAGAAGAAAGGGTTCTGCAAGAACCCAAAACTGAAGGTGGACAAAGCAATGGGTCCTGATGGAATTCACCCCAGAATTCTAAAAGAATTAAGGAAGGAACTAGTGAAACCACTGGCTACTCTTTTAATAAATCATGGAGGATGGTGTGGTACCTGAGGACTGGAGGAAGGCGGATGTGATTCCCTTCACAAAAGTGGGTCCAAGACAGAGGTAGGAAACTACAGACCTGTCAGTCTGACCTCTGTGGTAGGGAAAGTGATGAAGTCACTTCTGAAGGAAAGAATAGTCGAGGACCTAGAGGCCAGTGGAGCATAGGACCCAAGGCAGCATGGGTTCACAGTGGGAATGTCATGTCAGATGAATCTAATAGATTTCTTTTACTGGGTGACCAAAGTAGTAGACCAGGGAGGGGCTGTGGACATGGCCTACCTAGACTTTAGCAAGGCATTTGACACAGTCCCACACAAAAGATTAATAGTCAAATTAACCAGCCTGGGAGTGGGACCCAGGTGGTAGCCTGCAAAACATTGGCTGACAACAGGACACAGAAGGTAATTGTAACGGAGTTCATTCTGAAGAAAGGGGTTACTAGTGGGGTACCGCAGGGTTAGTATAGGGTCCAGTCCTTTTAATGTCTTCATCAGTGACATTGCAGAGGGACTGGAAGGAAAAGTATGCCTTTTGCAGATGACACAAAAATCTGCAACAGGGTTGATACACAAGGAGTCGTGGAAAGGATGAAAAGGGACTTGGCAAGGTTGGAGGAATGGTCAGAAGTATGGCAGCTAGATTCAATGCAAAGAAGTGAAAATAATGCACCTGGGAAACAAGAACCCAGGGAAGAATACACAATGGGTGGGGAGGTAGTAACAACAACAAAAAGGAAAGAGACCTGGGGTAATCATATCAGATGACCGTGAGGTTAGCAAGCAATGTGAGAAGGCAGTAGGGAGGGCTGGGGTATACTGGGATGTATAGGGAGAGGCATCAGCAGCAGAAAACAGGAAGTTGTTATCCCTCTGTACAGACTGTTGGTGAGACCCCATCTGGAGTACTGTGTCCAGTTCTGGAGACCCCATCTTCGCAAGGATATAGACAGGATAGAGGCAGTCAGAGGAGGGCAACTAAAATGGTGCAGGGTCTACAAGAAGCAGTTAAGGAGAGACTAAGGAGCTTAATATGTATACCCTTGAGGAAAGAAGGGAGAGGGGGGACATGATAGAAACTTTTAAGTACCTCAGTGGAATCAACAAAGTCCAAGAGGGTAGCATTTTTCAGAAAAAGAGACTTGCAAGAACAGGGGGACACAATTTAAAGATAGAAGGAAGGCGGTTCAGGGGCAATGTGAGGAAGTATTATTTCACAGAGAGGGTAGTGGATGCATGGAACAGCCTTCCTGAGGAGGTTGTGGGGTCTAAAACTGTGGGAGAATTCAAGAATGCATGGGACAGACATAAGACAATTCTTGTGGGGGGCAGGAAGATATAGGCTGTTGGTTAACTAGGATCTGCGGCCTATCCTGTAAGTAGGGAAATGGGCAGACTAGATGGGCCTATCGGTCCTTTTCTGCCGTCAAAGTCTATGTTTCTATGTTTCTCTTGTAATGTAGTCTTCTCTGGTATGCATCCTGAACAGTGACATTTCTACAGAGACATGTGTCAATATCGACAACAGTGCCATGCCGCTGTAGAAGTGCCACTGGGCCAGGCAACCCCTTCCCCCCACCTGCACCCCCTCCCCGAACTATCTCGAACCTGGAGTTAGAATCCTTTAGTACGGGGGCTATGGGGGTTTGGGGGTTAAGCCCCCTGATGAAAAACACACACCGATGTGTGCATCTCCATGCCGACTGCAAATTGCAGTCGACATGGAGCCTGGTGCTGTGATGCTGGTCGACGTGTTTCTTGTTGAACCGGCATTATAGATCCATTTTCTTTTATATAAAATACCCCTATTCCCCACCACCACTTGGTGTAATAAGAATAAAACACTAAAGTGCTATGCTAAATTCCAAAAGTGTTTCTATTTCTTTGCAAACATTGCACATTTAACTGTAGGCCATTCACAGATACATATTCTAGAATTACACTGTCTATATATTAGGCATTAGGCAATTACAAAGGCCTTTACAGACTGAAAAGGTGAATCTTTAACCTTTGCTTTAAGAGACAACCATACAACCATAGCAGACAGCTTCTGTCAGTTTGATGTGTGAAACAAACAGGAAAACCAGCCACTTAGTGATTAATGATAAACTGCTCACAGTTAATCACAGCTTTCTGTTCAGGCTTTATAATTTACATTTCACTAATTGTCTTTTAAATGTTGACACTCATTTATGTAGGCCCACACATTTTTTCAAAACCTATACTAGAGCTTATCTTTCTAATTAAGCATTCAGTGTAGCAACAAATCTGCACAATTATTGTGGTCTGAGTCATCCAGCATTAAACCAATGTGTCACTAAACAAATGGGTTCCCAGATATCCTAAAGATAATAATAATAAGCTATACAACCATGCTTATACATTTTTGGAGTAACATCAATAACATATTACCATATGATTTGCATAATGTAAATTAGTTATTACTAAACAGTGGCATAACAATGAAATTACCCATATCAGTTGTAATTAAAGGGTCTACTACCTTATGGAAAAATAGAATTCAATGCATGATTTAGTTTTCAGTGTTGTAGAAAGTATGAAAGGTATCTAGCAGGGCACAACCAGTACTGACCAACTGCAGTAGTTTGAAATGGGACATGATATATCCCTTCATAATTCCACAGCAACTCATGGAAATTAGATGTTTCCATCTTTTTGAGCCTACCCTGGTAGAAGATATGTGGTTCCCATATCCAAAAGTCTAGCTCTTGCATGTACAGTACATGTTCAGGTTTGCAAGTGCATCCTTCCATGGTCAGCTTGGCAGACACAGTACTATAGTTTGAAATTTAGACCACTAACCAGTGGAATGGCCTCCCAAAATTTATGTGTATGCAAGAAGTCCCTTTCTGAATATAGCTAAAAGACCACAGAATCACTAAAAGCTATGATGTCTCCCTTGATACTGTAGGTTCAGTATTTGGAGACTACTGTAAACAAAATGTATTTATGGAATTAATTGCAGTTACACTCAAGCTCATAATACATTTTTATAGGCTTAGTGATAGGTATGAGCATTTTGTGTTATAGAGCTGAAGTTATAAATTAAATATTACTTTTCTGTTATATGATATTATGCACGTACCTCTCAAATGTGGCACATTACAGGGGTCAGTCATTCATTATATCCATCAGAATCCCTCTGTACCAAACGCAGATGTTGCTGTCCCATGGTGTGTCGCAGGTGGTTGCTGTACTGATGTGAAGTGCTACAAAGACTGGGGCCTGTACTGAGCAGCAGAAATTGAGTGTGAATTCAGCTGGGTGTTGGACATTAAAGATCTGCTGGAACTTGGCCCAGTTCAAAAGGAAAGAAAAGGATAAGGTGTTTGCTCCTTGACCCCTGAAACTATAATGCATAAAGTGCTTTCCTATTGTACCATTAAGGGATCTGGTCCAACACAATTTGTCCCATTCTTGCTTATCCTGCGTCTTTAGGATTCTGTGGAATTGGGATTTGGTAATTGAAATCTATAGCTGAAGAGTGTTGACATGGCAGCCATGATTTTTCACCTTGGGGAGTTCCAGAGCTCCAATAATTTCAGTGATCTTGAACATGAGAGTGCCTGATGCTGAATTGGTGCAGCCCATGTGTGAGTCTAGTTGAATTTCAGCTTTCAGTCAATCTGCCAGCATTAATCACTCTGTTACAGGTGACTGATACATACTGTGTGGAGCTTGTCATGGGAATTGCAGACCAAGCTAGAGACAGATAGATGTGATATATTATTTTCTACTGGATTAAATCAGGTCATGTATGGCTTACATGGTTTCTGGAGTCATCAAAAATCTTTCTGAAGTAGTAAACTAGCCTGAATCCTCAAGAATAAATTGTAGTAGACCGGTATCTGAAGTACAGAGCTGGCATGGATGGCATACTTATTTTTTACTTAAAATTTGTTGTCCAGGTAATTCCATGAGCACGAAATGCCCATTTTTATGGAGGACCTGGATGGAAAAATCAATGAGATGATATTGCATAATTAAACAGTCATGCAGATATTAATGAGACAATATTACACAATTAATAATCATAAAAAAGTAACAGGTACCATATAATTCATAATAATATGTGCAATGTGCAGTTTCAATGCAATGCGGTTTCATAAGTCTGTTAAACAATGGATAAGATATACATTTCATGCAAACCCAACTGACTCTAACAAGTAAACCAGCAGAGTCAAATTATGAAAGGCTGACAAAAATCAGGGGTTAGTCCTCTAAGCATATGTAGCAGTCACCTAAGGGGATTGTCCCTGTTTAAAACCTGATCAAATGGAACATCTATATAGGCAGTGTTTCTGGTGCCAGCTCCATCCAACTGCAGAAGGACTTTGACCTAAATGTCCCTGGAGTTTGTGTGTATACAATTAGCAGTCACTGAGACTTTTGGTGTTTGGTGATTTCAATGTATTCTGGTGGACATTGACTCTGACTTATAAGCTCACATATTAAAAAAAATGCTTTCAGTCCAGATCTTGAGGAAGTTTGTTAAAATAGATGCAACACATGAGAGAGGTCACATGCTGGAGTTGGTGTTCACTGTGGTTGGCAATAATGATTCTTTCTTTCTCTTGGTTGCATGTGTGCCCGAGAGTGACCATTGGGTGATGTATTTCAAGGTTCGGGCATTACTTTAGACTCCACCAGCTCCTAAAATTGTGCATTTTTGGTCACACCAGCTTCTGTAATCAGAAATGTTCGAGCAGAGTATGTTGTACTCTAAGCTCCCAGTTTTCTGTTATTTGGACTGTAATGGCCTGGTCAGAGTTTCACAGTCATTGCCAAAACTATACCTGTTCAGTTTTGAATGGTTGTTAGGCACCTAAAATTGCCATGGTTTCATGAGAATATGAAGGCTGAAGGAACAGGTTTGGGTATTACTGTGTTATTGAAGAGGCTCTGTTCTTGAGACTGACAAGATGGCCCCTTGACAACATAACTGGCTGTATAGTGATACTGCACAGGAAGAAAGTGAGAAGTTTATTTCTGCTCTCATTAATTCTGCAAGAAAGGGTAGACAATCTATAGGATATGGACTCTCAGCCTGACAGAAGAAGCTTCACATGCATGATGGAAACATTTTTCAGAATTCATTGCTAATACATTTTCTCAGATGAAGGCAAGTACAGTGACTTCTTCTGCTATTAGCAGTGGATTGAGTCGTGATGTCTCAAATGTACCAGTCTTGTGGGATGGATCTGTGAAAGTTATGATCTCAAAGATGCTGGACATTGTGGCTATAGTATGTCCAACTTCTGATGCCTGGATATTAGCTCCTCCTGGTTGGTCTAGGAATCCATTTGGATGTTATGTCGATGGTCCATTGAGACTGTCAAAATCTCATTAAAAGAGTGCAGGTTTCCTGTGGCTCCAACATTCATTTACTACAAAAAACTGTGATGCCACAAAACAGGTAATTAGTATGTATATTAAGTGCTCATAGTGTTTCATTTATTTTAAACAAAACAAAAAATGAATTCAATTAAAAAAGGATTTATCTACCATCAGCAACAAAGCATTAAAAGGACAGGAGGAAACTATAGACTGACCACAACTCCAGGCTCCAAAGAGGGCCTTGGTAATGCCTTTGCTCGGAAACTCCCCCCAGCTACTGCTTCTTGAGAACTATTGGTCCATTTCAAATGTTTTCTTCTGGAGAATGACATGGAGAATATGGTGATGGTTCCACTGCAATCACAATTGAACAGAAACAGGATTTCTGATAAGATCTAATCTAGTTTTAGGTCAGGTGATACATAGAGATGGAGACCATGCCTGTGAAAGCAGTGAATTTCATATTTCTAGTGATGGACAATAACCGACAGTTCTTTGCTCATAACTAAGGACGTGTTGGCAGCATTCAATACTTTTTCACATTAATTTTTGAAATATTGTTTTTATTTCATAAAATATAAAATACAGCATGCACATATAATAGTATGACCATGGGATTTTTTAGGGTTAGCCGAGGTTGTTTCAAAGTGTAGCAAGGACCATTTTAATGTCTCATTTCGTTCCTCTGGAGTTAATCCTAGTTGCTAGTGATGAAATATTTTGCCTCATCACAGACTGGGTCCTCTATGGAATGCCTCAGGAGTCTAAGTGGCAGAAAGGTGGTTCTATTCCTTTCTCTCAGATCAGCTCCTGTTGGACCAAGTTGGTGATGACCTATCTATCCCTCAATACTTCGAGTCTGTTGTCCACCAGGGTTCCATCCTTGGGCAATCCTCATCTTCATCTTCATAAATGATCTCCCTTCCAGCTGTGTCTTTTCCTTCATAAATATGAATAGTATGCAGATGACACAGTTCTATTTGCTTCAGGTGTCTCAGTCCTTGAGTTGAAGTACTCACTCCAACATGATTTTGACAATGTTCAGCATTGGTTCCATGCAAGCCAGTTCTCATTAAATGCCAGCAAGACAGTAGGACAGATTTTCAAAGCCCTGCAAAGGACACAAGGTGCTTGCATCAAACAGTTGTGACTCAGCTGGCACCTTGCATCATAAGATGCAGCATTCCCAATTCAGAAACATGGTTTGTGTCTGAATCGGGAGCCACTGCATCAAGCTGGCACTGTGCCCCTCTTGCACCACACAGCAGGCTGTGACAGGTCACACGGGGGCTTGCACCACAGTGAGTCTACAACATCCCCTTTTCTGGGATTCAGGAAGCCACACCATGGCTGCAGCAAGGGCTCAAGATAGACCAGCACTGAGCTGGTCTAATCCCCTTGCACTGGTGGTGCTCACTTGGTAGACTTAGGTGGGGGGCTCAGACAGTGACTTCTGAGGGGGAAACGGGCACAGGGTGCAATAGTGGGTGTTGGGGAGGCTGTGGGTAGTTGAATCAGTACAGTAGCACCCAGTGGGGGTGCCAATTGTTGAACACTTACACCAATGACTTGGCACCATGTGTGGGTTTCACTGCAACACAGTGCCATAGGCCCACATGGCCACAGTCCTGGCAGCAGCCCCAATGATGGGGATCCTGCCAGGGCTGTGAACACACTGGGACATGGAACAATGCCATGTCATTGGTGCATGTGCTGTATAATCAGCACCCCTGCCGGGTGCCGCTTCAGTGATCAGACTACCCATCACCACCACGACAACCACTATGGCACCTCATGCCCCTTTTGCCTTCTGACCACTCCTGCCTGGCAAGTTTCTGTTTCCTTCCGGACCTTCCCAGTTCCTCTGGTGTTGCACCAGATGGGAGGGGGGCAGCTGTATCACTGGGGCATTTCCCAGAGGTTCACTGATTGTTTTGGCACATGTCTGTGGGTGTGGAGCCTCCAGATTTGTGTCACAGGGACCCAGTTCTTCCTACGGCACAGGGTCCCTGATGCAGCCAGGGTGTGGTAATCTAAAGGCTGTTTGAAAATCTGGCTTAATCTCTCTTACATTCAGCACTAGTCAAAGATGAGCAAGGCTCTAACATACACCTGTCTTCTCAATTCTAGGTGGCAACATTCTCGAACAGGTACTGCATTTCAAGTACTTAGAGGTGTAACTGGATCAGAATCCTAACTTTTCCACTTATATTGATACCATGCACAAAAAACCTTGCACTAAGTCTGGTATGCTGTACCAAAACAAATCATGCCTTCCTTTCCTGATCCACAATAAAAGCATTCTTTAGAGGATCATGCCTGTGTTTGACTATACAGATGAAGTCCAAAGCATTGCTTCAAAGTCTACATTTGCCAGGTTTGACCCCCTTTTTAATTCCTTCTGCTGGTTTGCCCTTAGTGCTCCATCTCTCACCCACCACTGATCTCTATTTGCTAATCTGTCTTCCCCATCTCTTGAGGCCCGGCATCTCTCATACTGTTCCTCCTTTATGGCCAAATACTGGCTAGCAACTGCTTCCACTTACCTCTCCTTTCCCTTTTGCCCTGCCATCCCTTCCTCCGTCTCCCTCTATTCATCTGTTGCAAGGGCTGGATGAAATTAACAAATTCTGATTTTGCAGAATTTGCACGAAATTTCATAAAATTCCATGATATCTGGCAAAATTGTGCAGAATTTTCTGAAATGCTTTAATTGATCATAACTCACTCAATGGTACCACTAAGGATCTGAAATCTAGTGTGTGTCCTGTCTGGATGATGCCTTAAAAGGTTTCTAAGTTTCATGACATTTGGATGAGGGGCGATAACGTTATAGGTGCTCAAAATCTGGCTATTCATTATTCATGTGAAAATTTCTGAAAATATTTCTGTGCTTACAACTTAGCCACCTTTAGAGTTAGATAACTAAAAATGTATATGCATACTTTCTTGAAAGAGTCATAGAAACTGCTAAACAGAGAGGTACAGTAATTAGTTGTGTAAATTGTATGTTACTGGATTTCACAATTTATTTGTTAGATTGTGTAAAACTTTTCAAAATATTTGGATGTTTATAGTTCCATTGCTATTTCAGGTATACACTCAAGATTAATCATGCATGCCAAAGTAAATATGTCCTGTAATCCAATTAAGCTGGATAAATGTGGTTTAGTAAGTTACACTTTATTGTGGATACTTTAGAAATTACTAATCTGCAAAATTTGCTCAAAAATTCATGGGGGCATAATAGGTGATGCCACTAGAATTTCACTTGTGGAATTTAACTTTCACAAAGCACTTATCACCAGTGAATCACCTACATGTATTAGCATCATGACCCTGTAATACCCCTCCAATACTCGTGCGGCAGTGATGCCCAGCATCATGCTCCAGCATGGCTAAAGATATCCAGATACTTCTGTCACAATCACCTTAGTCACAACTACAGTAGTTGTAAGGCTTGGCATCACTTAGTGCCATTGTTTTCAAATAGAAAAAATATATATTGTTATCTACAGAGTTGTTAAAGAGTGTTCAGGTGACCTTGACCTTAAACAGGCTCTGAAATCTTTTCTGTGGGAAACATCCAATGGATGCACTATCTATTGAATTGTATTTATTATGTGGCTGAATTTGTTGGATTTTATTCTTTCATTGTATGGCGCCTTGCTGCCTGAAAGGCCCTTAATAAATAAAGCATATTATTATTATTATTGTACAGAAACAATGCTGCACGTGCATGTGCTTCCACAAGCCATGAAGTCAGTGAACTCTAGTGGTTAGCTGGCATATTGCAAGAATTCAGGCTATTGCACAGTGATGTGCATGACTATTCTTCATGGTTCGTCACTCAAGATAGTGACCTGACACTTGGAACCACCATATTTTTACTATGGAGCCCCCTGTGAATGCTACTTTTTTGTCACTTTACCCAGCCTTTACATTCCTCTACAATGGCAACTCAAGTGTATGACTGGGAAAAATGTATCAACATGGCTTCAACAAAAGTATCACACCATTCCACAATTTCACAAAAGCTCATGAAATTCAGTTAATTACTGATATTATTTTGCAATCTTTGGCTGCTTTTAACTTGGTCAGTCTCTGAGCAAGAGATTAGAGAGTTGACACCCAGCCTCTCCTTTTTTCCATATTGGTTTTCCCCTGTCTGGCAGCTTGTCTCTCAGGGATGTACCCTATTCTCAGGGATCACCCTCTTTGGGCTGAACCCAGCCATCATTCAGCTGGCTACCAAGATTTCCCCCAACATTTTCCCCCCTCCCATCTCCACTGGTGGAGGTGATGCTCCTGTCATCCTCACACAGCCACAGCTTCCACTGTGGCAGGAGCAAGCTATGTGGCCCAATGGAAGGGTTTGCTGTGTTGGTGGAACTCACTGCCAACCCTCCCCAATCAAGATGCACTACCAAGCAACAGCTGTCTTGGCAATGGCCTGCCTCCCAGCGTGATTTCCTGGGCTCGCTTCTAAACCCGGTCATCAGCATGGCAGCACAGTGCTGTGCTGCTCAGTCATGTGGGTGGCCTCAAAGCCTAACACTCAGGGTCAGTGAACCTAACTATATTTGTGATTTCCATTCTTTGGTTTTAAAATTATATGGGCTCAAAATTCTGTAGTTTGCATAATTGCAAAATGTAATTTTAAAATTTCAGAGCATTTGGAGGCTTATAACTCAGTCGCCTGCGAAGACAGAAACCTGAAACTTGTTATGCTTCTGTATGGTCCTCAATAAAGTCATACTACCAAATTTGGACAACTAATTTTAAAATTAGATGGGAATAACTGAAATCGCAATTTTGGTGAAATTTCACAAAATGTTTGTGGAAATTTTGTGAAAGTTTGTGGATATGAAAATCTGAATTTTGCCATTATTTTGCTGACAAAAGACACATTTTTCTCTGCCCAGTCTGCTGCTGGTTACTTTCATATCCCTCACAGTGAATCTATAGTAGGTCAGTGTGCTTTCTCCATCCATCTACGTAGGGCATGCAACAGCCTCCCTCTCCCCTACCATCTCTCTTCCTCCTTCCACTCTTACAAACCATTCTTGGTAACACACTTCACTAAAGAATGCACCTGCAGATAGACTTTTTCCTCTTCTCTCACAACAACCCATGTCTAATCCATCCCCCCTTCTGCTATTTTACCTGTTTTACTTTTTCTTTGCCTACTCAGTTGTATAGCTTACAACTTAATATACTCTGTTATCTGAATCTAACACCTCTATGATTTTATACAATTTGTAGTTTATTTACTGTTGCTGTGTTGTTGCTTATAATTTCCCTTTTGTATTAATGTCTGGATTGATATCTCTCCCCTCTGTCTGTAATTGTAACCCATTCCTCCCCAGGTCAGACCTGAAAATGAGCCTTGGCTCAGTGTGCCTTTCCCAGTTACCAAATGAAAATAAAATAAATAAATACATAAAATAAATAAATACATAAATAAATATCACCAAATTATTGTTTTTTTTTCTGCATGTCCTTTGGGTTAAAGTTAGCTAGGGTCCTGGGCTGATGTAACAGTTACTGTAAACTGCTGTGGCCAATTTAATTTCATTATTGCAGCGTTTACTCTGTCATAGCATTATTTCAGCATTTACTGTGCTGCAACAGTTACTTTCAACTGCTGTAGCTATTTTAATGCATTATTTCAGTGTTTACTTGTTGTGCATTAGTGTGTGATTCCTGTCTGTTTTTCCCAGTCTGCTATTTCTCTCCAGTTGCTCCTGCACCCTCCTCCAGCTATGTTGCTTCTCTCGTTTGCCTGCTCTCTCCCCTTCCCTCTCTCTCTTGAATTTCAGCCTGTCCCTGTACTTCCCTTCTCTACCCCCCATTGGTTGCCTCACCATCCACCCTTTTCCCACCAGTGTCCCTAATTGGTATATTTGTTTTCTTCCTCCCAAGTCACTGTATTATTCCCTGTGCAGCTGCTGTCTGCCAGACCACCCTACCCATGCCAATACCCAAGCGGATGATGGACATAGAGACCCCCAGGTACTTACCTGCTCAGTTCAGCTGATCCAGTGTTTGTTGTGATGCCACTGTGTGGCACCATGTAGGAGTAGCCCACCACCTTCCCCCTCCCACCTGTGGTTGCTGTCTCTCTATTTAAAGTCTGAAGCCCTGCCCTCAGCCCCCCCCATATCAAAAAACAGTCAGTGAACTTTTCCCTTCATTGGTCCCTTCCCAGCATCAAAATTCTATCAATACCCTCTGTCTTGTGCCTCATCCATTTTATGGTTACCTACCCTGCTTCTATTATGCATTTTTCTCTCTCTCTCTCTCTCTCTCTCTCATCCAAATTAGCCTTTCTGCCTGCCTGCCTGCCTGCAGCCCTAGGTATCTGTGGCTTCTTTCCATCCTGCCTCACAGCTGCTAAGATAAAGCGATCCCTCTTCTTTACCTCTTCACACAGGCACCACCCTACCTCCCGGACAAAAGGGTCTCAATCCCTTAGGCTCCCATCCTCACCTTTGTTACTTTCTCTGTTCCCACCCTCTTCTGCTTTCCACAACAATTTCAATTGCCCCGTCCCAGAGGCCAGGCTCTACCACCTGTCCCCTCTGTCCTGTGGACTTCTTTCTCTCCCCCACTTTGTTTTTCCTATTCTACTAGCTTATACCCCCCCACCTGTGTACTCATTGCTCACTTTTTCCCTCCATATTCTCCCTCCACATCTTTTCATTTTCTGGATATGTACCCTTCACTCTTAGCTCTTCCCCTTGCCCACTTTCTCCCTCTACTCTCACCCATTTCCTCTCGGTCTACCCCTCCTTATACCCCTGTGTATATCTCACTACTCCCCTGTACCCCTCCCCCTTGCCCTCTTTTCTCAACCTCTCCTCTCACTATCACCCCCTCACCTCAACATCCCTCCTTTCCCTCCCTGTCTCCCCCACCATATCCAGGACTTTTCGCTTCCTACTCATGTAATCATGGGATCCTCTATCATGCATCCTCCACCTCCTTACCCTCATCTGGCTCTCACCCTACCCAGACAATGAAAGCTCCTAGGTCTAAGCATTATCTTCTCCTTCCTTTCCGCTTCCTTATCCTATCAGGTGACACCCATCCAAATCTTGGCCCATTCTCCCCCGACTCTCTGACCAACCAAAAGGCCTTAGAGTCTGCCATTTCAATGCCATAAGCCTTCTCCCCAAACTAGACACTCTCTGAATCTGGGTCTCTCAATACTCCCCTGACCTTCTGTGCATTACCAAGACCTGGCTGTCATCTCAAACCCCCAGCTCCCAGGTAACCCTCCCAGACTACCGTTTATTCTACCAAGACTGTGGCAAGCATGGAGATAGTATGGCCATCTATTCCCAGATGGACATACCCTGCAGTATCTCCCTTAGTAAGTCTTGTCCCTCACCCTACGAGTATCTCTCAGTCACCCTAAACTTCCCATCCTCCCTTCCTCCTATTGCTGCTGTGTTATATGCCTCCCCCAAAATCTCCCTTCCCTCTCTCATTGATATAATCACTTCCCTTGTTTCTCTGGCTTCATCAATTGAATTACTCATCTTAGGGAATTTTAACCTAAACTGGATCTCTCATTTACTAAAACTATTTGCAGAGCAGATTGAGTATCTTAACCTCACACAGCTAATTAAAGAACCTACCCATCCTAACCCCATCTTGCAAAATCACTCCCCCCAGGCTGGATACTCTCCACCCACCCACATTTGATCACAACAGCTGGCACTCTTCCTGATATTTTCAGTGACCACCTTGTAACCTTCTGTGTATGCAAAATTCACACTCCCCATCCCCCCGCCACCCACTCTACCAGTGGATTCACTCTTACAGGTCTTTTGACTTAGATGCACTTCTCCATGACCTTCACTTTACAGACTGGTCATTGATGTACTCCACTCTTGATATTGACTCTGCCCTCTACCTCGTCACTCACCTCCTTTTTAAAGTCCGGAATCATCAGCATTCTTTAGGAGGTGCAGACTAAAGCACTGCCACCAACCTTGGTTCTCCACAGATATCGCCCACCTGTGCAAATCTTGTGACCTAGCCTAGGCCTGATACAGAACCTCAAGTCCCTTTCCGACCTTCACTACTACAGGACCCTAAGAAATGCCTACACCAAAGCTATTAGGACTGCAAAAGCTGTATACTTCTAATCTATGCTACACCAGAATCAAAACTCCTCTGCCAATTTTTGGTGCACACTCCATTCCCTTCACCACTCTCCTGCCCAATCCTCCACTCCTATGCTTATTATTGATGGTGCACCTGTCCCTGACCCAACCTCAGTGGCCTCCAAACTTAACTCCTTCTTAACTACATATCCACTCCCCTCTAATCCCTCCTCCCCTTCTTCTTTATCCTCCCCTATTTCTTCCATGGCTACGCCTTCCCTATCTCCAACCTTGAAGTCTACCTAGCCCTCATATCTCTCAGCCCCAAAAAGACCAGTCCTGACAGTCTTGACCCATTTCTTCTATGCATCTCTATTCCAGCTATCTCATTCCCTTTTACCCATCTCCCGAACCTCTCTTTTGACTTTTGCACTGTCCCTGAGGTCTAGAAGATTGCAAATGGTATACCCCTCCACAAAGGTGGGGACCCCCATACACCAGGTGACTAATGTTCCATATCTCTTCTTCCCACTTTGGTCAAACTGCAGGAATCCCTTGTCTTGTCATGCCTTACTGAGTTTCTAAACTCCACTGACTTTCTTTCCATTTTCCAATCTGGTTTTAGAGCTAACCACTCAACAGTCACCTTTCTCCTTTGAGTCACCAACTCTATCCTCTCCAGCATGGACCAAGGCCACATAACTGCGGTCATCTTCATGGATGTAGCCAAGGCTTTTGATTCTGTCTCTCATCCCTTCATACTTAACAAGCTCAGTTCTGCTAGACTCTGTGCCTCATCTGTTAACTGGTTTAAATCTTACTGTACTTCTCATGCCACTCTCAACAAGTTCTAGTAGGTGGTACCCTCTCCCTTCCCCTTTTCATCCAAGCTGGAGTCCCCCAGGGCTCCATCTTGGGTCTGATACTCTTCTCTATTTTTCGAAATGACCTCCTTTCAGCCTGCTTTGTAGCTAGCATACAGATGAACACTGACAATATAGTTCTTTATGCCTCTCATCCTTCTGCTACTGTTGTTAAATCCCAGCTTGAAGCTGATTTGCACTCAGTCCTCCATTGGTTTCAGGACATTCACCTCAAAGTCAATGTCCAGAAACAGTGTCTATGACATTTGATACCCCTCAGAAATTGGCCAATCTCTCCTCCCTCTCTCTCTCTCTCTCTCTCTCTCTTTCTCTCTCTCTCTCTCTCTATATATATATATATATATACACCCTGGATGCTTCCATATTGGAAGAAGTCCCCTATTACAAATACCTAGATGTTTAGCTCGACTGCCGACTTGACTATACAAAAGACATTAAGCATATTCACCATAAGCTTCATCCCATTCTGGGAGCTCTGTACAGAAATAAGGACTCCCTCCCGCAGTCTGCTTGTCATGAACTCCTTACCAAAATAATTCTACCCTCTTTTGACTATGCTGATGTTATGTATGGCACTGCCTCTGCTTCTCTCTAGCCAGGCTTGACTCCCTCTACAATGCCTTTTCCTGTTTTGCTTTGAATGCCTCCCCCCACACACATCACTGTTCCCTCTCTACTTATCCCTCTACCTCTTCTCTCTTCACTGTCATTGTATGCTGTGTTCTTCTCTCTTCATCTCCAAATTGTGGTTTGGATCTCTCTTCTTCCTCTCTTCTTTCTCCTCTCTCCAACATCTGAGGCCCCCATCCTCTTCGATCCATAGATGCCTGCACTTTCTCCCTCCTGCACCCTTTATCTTGCTCTGGCTTTGCTGCCTTTTTTTATAGACTTCCCTCTCTCTGGAATGCTGTCCCTTTCTCCATTAGATACCTTCCATTTCATATCCAAAAAGGGCCCTATCTCAATATTCTTCATTCTCAGACTCCTGCTTGTACTTGATCTGATCTCGCCGTTGGTATTCTATTCCTGTTGCTGCTCTACCTACAGATAATGTGCCATTTCATCCCTCTATGCACCCATTAATGACTGTTTCAACAATTGTTCACTGTCTATTGTTTACCCTAGTTTTTACTTTCCCACTCATCTTGTGTACCCTCTAAATTTGTTTATTTACTTATGCTTCCTGTATTGTTAACCTTTTCTGTACTTTATGTCTGGTTGTAAATTTTGTATATTGTATACTGTAACATGGTTGTAAAACTTGTATTATTTTCTGTATGTACTCCAATTCCCTTTCCCGGGGTTGCACCTGGAAATGAGTCTCAGTTCAGTGTGCCTCTCCTGGGTACCAACTTTTGAATCAATAAAATATTAGTGGCATGTTCCTTTAGCTCTCAAACTGATTGTCCCATAACTAATGTACACTTTTTACATTGTTTTTGTCTGTTTCTGAAATTCAGTATTTGCACTGTGATTTTTTTTGTACCTATTCATGCACCTGTTGTTGTCACTTTGTTATTGGTATTTCACTCCCTGTTGTATGGTATCTTGTGACTTTGTTGACCATGACTGGGTGCCTACTGAAAGGGCAACTCAATTGCAGCGCTTGTCATCAGGGTGACTGGGGAAGGTGAGCGACCGGATAGGGGTGTATGATATAGTGACATCCTGTTGCTACATGCCTATGCATGTGGGTGGGAGTGAGTGCGTTGAGTGTGGGGTAGGAGGGGATGGAGGGGTTGTAGGGGATGGTGCCATTGCAAGCTGCCAAGCTGCTTCCATGGTGTGGTGGGTGGGTACAGGGCTGCGGCGGAAATGGTGTTGGGTTCAGATCCAGGTGCAGGTACTTTTCATTGTGCCTGGCCTGAATTTTTATTTGTTCCACATCTGCACCCCTCGACATGCACCCTCCTGGAGTTGAGAATCTTTAAGTAGGGGGGTGCAGGGGTGCCACCAAAAAAATCCAACTCCACAGTGCAGTTTTGCTGTGCACCAGGGAGTACATCGCCAAAATAATTTTTCAGGGATGTGCCATTGCTCTAATGGTGATCGCCCATTGATGATCACCTTTATCACATATATCCCTGTTGTATCCTCCCTCCGGGGTCATACCTGGAAATGAGTCCAGGCTTAAGTGTGCCTATCCCTGTCACCAAATTATAAATACATTAATAATTTAATTAATTAATTAATTAATTAAAATAAATAAGTTAGCCCCATTTTTGTTCAACATGAACATGATGCCCCTAAGAGAGATATATTTAGGAGGTATAATGTGGAGTTTAATGCAGATGAAAGTCAGTGGTACTTCTCCTTCACTGCTGAGAATGGGCTACATAATGTCCTTGTACTGCAAATGAGTTTCTTGCCAAAGATACAGAATGGATACATGGCAAATGACTCAAGCTAAATCAAAAACTGAGCTCATTTGTATTGGGCATTCTGGGTAACTGGATTCTGTGGAGGATGCACACTTTATTCCCCTTGGCTGAGCAGAGAAATACTAAGCCTCTCAAAGCAGGGGTGTAGCCAGGGATTTCAGATCTGCACACCAAGTGGACTCTTTGCTACCCACCCCCTTGTTAGGGTGTGCTACCCCCCGTAGCCAGGCAATATACAAATATACACTAAGACCGTGTTTGTTGCCTCATTTGGCACAATAATACAACTTTTGTATCTCATGACGATGGTGGTTGCCATACATGGGTAAATACAAATGCCATGCATTGCTCCCTAAGACACCCACATACCAGCCCAGAGCCTGTAAAGTTGTATTGTCCTTGGGATGCAAAGACAGTATTAGTGACCAGTCCTTCTAGTTTCAACTCCTATGAATAAAATTACAGAAAGGTTCAGCATTTTCTTTGTTAGTTTTCAGGGAAAAAGGAAGCAGTTCAGAGCCTATTTGCTACCCCCCTTAAATAAAATTGCACACCATGGAGTACTTGGAGTATGCCTGGCTACACCCATGTCTCAAAGATAGTAAAAGCATTGGTACCCATCTTGACTACAGTGTGACATATGAACATCAGTAGTTGACCGTGGCAAAGAGTGGATTTTGTTTGCAATAAAAAAGTTTTTATTTGCGCATGCACATCATGTTTTGAGTATGTCGCATAATAATTGCTTAGAATGCCCCTCAAGCATGTCCCAACAAATACCAAACAGCATTTCATGCCCTTAACACAACACTCTCTCAAGGATGAATCATAAAATGTAAAAGGTGCTCTTTTGTATGTGCACTTTTACAACTGCATATTTTAACATCATGTGCTGTACTTCATTACTATTGAATGGATTTAAGGTGACAATGTGCATTTATCGAGTATATATAAACCCACCAAACTTGATGTAAACCTTCACCTAAAATGATGCATGAATAAGGGATATGCCATGGGCTGCATAGAAATAAAACAACTATTTTCTGTCTCAGGTTTTGAACTCTATTTACCTCACAAGTGGCAGACTCATGAGTGAAGTCTACAGAGGTCAAACCCTGAGACAAAAAATAAGTGGTTTAATTCTAGGCAGCCCACTGCTTATGCTGTTTATTTCATTGGTCCTTGAACTCTGATTCACTTGGGGATTTGCTTAACACTGATAAATTTAGTAGTATTAACTTTCAAACAGCATATGTGATGAGGGCTTTTTCTTTACTTCTTTTAAATTAGTGCACTCATAACATGATACTGTGCATACAGGTATGATGAATGATGTCAATGTTAAGTGAGGCCAATGATTGGAGGAGAATTGTTGAGGCGTACATGTGCAGTGAATGTCTGTTGGTGCTGTTACAGGTTCTCATCTGTGCAATACCACAGAAGTGGCCCTGAGCATAGTGATTCTTTTGGCAGCTTATCACAGTGTCGGTTACTAAACATTATGCAGGATGGCCTCCCACTCTTATGGTCATGGTTGTTGGTTGTTCCAAAACATCACATCTGGGGTACATTTTATTACCAGAAAGAACATGCACCAGGCTTGTTGACACCAGTGAATTCATTTATGGGATTGTTTTTCTTAAATTAAAACTTTTATAACCAAAAAGGCTATACTATATCTATGCCAGCAGAATGGGGGATTTTGCCACCAGAAACACATCACCAGACTTGGTTTCGTGATACCCACTAACATGCTGATGACAAAAGTACATACTTTTGTGACATCAAGGCTGTATTATTGTGATGCTCTTTATGTTGGTCTGCCCATAAAAATGTATCCATTGACTGCAGCTGGTGCAGAATGTGGCAGTAAGGATCCTTATTAAAGCTGGTTATAGGTATCATATTTCTCCTATTTATTTTTACTTTATTCCTTTTTATCACCTCTCAGTAATATTTTCTTTTCTTTCCCTCTCAGATTAACTGCAGTCACTAGCTGCCTGCCACCAGAATTCTCCTTCTTACGGCACTGACTCCTTCATGTCTGACTGACACAGCATTCTTGATGGTGAAAGATTTACCCCCTGCAGTTGAGCTCCCCAGGTCACTGTCTAGCATTCAAAGTGGGAAAATATGTTCCAGAATGATGGCGCTGGGTGAAAACCAGCCTTTTCGAATGATCTCTTACATAAGTAGTGATTAGCTGGCCATAACACTGCTGCCAACTGGAGGTTTTGCTTCTCGTAATGCTCACCTTCCCTGCTCATTCATTATAAGTGCCAAGTGGTTATTGCCATAGGGTAGGGGTGCCAGACAACATGTAGTCACCTGCATTACCAATTGAGCCTCCACAGGGCCGCCAATAGGTGTTATTATTAGAGCAGCAGTTTGGTGCAACCCGCTCAAGAGGAGAGCATTCACATGGGATGCACTATATTTTTTCTGGTTTGTGAGAAATGCACTGTCTGCCAGCAAGATGCTGTTTGTAGTTAAAATCATTATTAAAAATGTCAATTTATATAGTATATTGTATTACAGAGGTTCAAATATCTGAGAACAGTACATAGAATACAGATCATGTTTAGGGCCTGTAAGGTTTGGAATACATATGGGAACAGCAACATGATTGCAATTGCTCATTCTTTACAGGAGAACAACGTGTAATTGCACTTTTGGCAGTATGCCAATAAAACCTAAAACCATTTTAAATACATAATAAAGAATTTCACAGAGGAAACAATGATCTCAAAATAACCCTGATCAGCCCAGAAAGGATGATAGTATTCCAGTACGGCTAACCTAAAATGGAGGAGAGATCTGGGTGCAGTAGAGTCTGCAAACTGTGAGAGTATTGTGGCTGCAATGCTGAGACAGTGAAGCAGCTCAGGTTATGACTCCAGAGAGATAATTTAGAAAAGGAGTCCAAATGCATGTGAAGTCATGTATTTATTGGATGCCATGTGGCTAAGTCTTTCATTGTGTGCTAAAGTACCATGACTTCCACTGCTGGAAAAGGAGGATTTTTGCTTCTAAGGCAACTGCCCCAAGCCATTTAGTCTGATAAGACTTGAGAAAAGGAGCTGGCAATGGGGCCCCCAAAATGAATACCAGGGGTGAGAAGGGTAGCTGCATCCTGAACACTGCCTGGCAGCTGACTTTAACCCCCATCCAGAAATCTTGGCTAATTGGACATGAACAAAGGATGTAGCAAGGTACCACCTGGTGGTTTGTATCTTCACTAGTGATCTGTAGGTAAGTCACCTAGGTTAGACAGAACTTGAGACATTTGGTACCAGAAATGTAGGACTTTATTCTTGATCAGGTGACTCCTAGAATCCCTGCATGCTGTGTGTGCCATCATCCAACAACTAGCCCAATCTTCCAGAATAATGGATATTGAAAGGTCACATTCCAGTGTTTGGTCCCTTGGGTATAGTCAAACTGGGCATTCCTAATTGTCCAATATAAGGCTCCTGCTCTCTGGATACTTTCTTAAGCCATGTCAGGGGAGCAGAGGTAGTAGAGGGGGTGGCCTGAGCCAAAGGCTTCCTCATGGCGTGGGGAGTGCATTTTGGATTGGATGAAATTTCTAGTAGTTTTTTCTTGGGATGCCCTTGGTAGTGCATAAATAATCAAATGATAGGATTGTTCTGGTGCATGGGATCAGGGTAGATGTGTTTGGTATTTAGGGTGCCACTGGCAGCCTATAAGGCCTTAAATGAGCTGTTCATGCATACACGCCAAACCTCCTGATGAAAGACATGCTAAATAGAAGGCTGTATCCCTTAGAGGTAAGAGCACTGAGCTATGAACCTGGAGACCCACAATATCTGAGTTTGAATTCCACAACTGTCACTTGGATGATTTGTGACCCTGAGCAAGTCACCTAACCTCTCTATCTTTAATTCTCTCCTGCATCTAGAAATAAACTACAAACATAAGAAAATTGCCAGCAGAAGGCCACTTGGTCTGTCAAGTCTGCTTATGTTGCAGAGTCCTTGGTGGCAAATAAGGGCTCCAGTACCCCTCCCCAACTGCTACCTCCCCTTCTTGCCTACTCCCCCATGATCATAACCTTCCCCTTTATCCTATCTTTCCTTCTTTTAAATCTACGCACCGCCTATAGGGAGACCACCTCCTCAGGGAGCCTATTCCACCCTGCAGACACTCTATCCATAAATAAATGCCTTCCTGAACTCTCTTCTGAACCTTTCTTCCTTGCAGTTTAAGGCCATGTTCCCCTTCATAGCTTTGCTTCCACTACACTGAAGAGTCCCTCAATGATTACCTTGTTGATGTCCTTTTAAAGGTCTCGCTCTCTCTCTCTCTCTCTCTCTCTCTCTCTCTCTCTCTCTCTCTCTCTCTCTATCCTGCCTTCCTCTCCTCTCCTCTCCTCTCCTGAGTACATGTTAAAATCCTTCAGCCTCTTTTCCTATGTCCTGCTCTGTTGTCTCTTAACCATTTTTGTCACCCACTTCTGGACAGCCTCTACCAGGTTTATGTCCTTTTACTAGTGTGGTTGCCAGTATTGCACACTATACTCAAGGTGTGGCCCCACCAGTGATATGTATAGCACCAATATGACTTCCTCTTGCCTTCTTGTGATTCCTCTGGAGATGCAGCACAGCAGTTTGTTGGCTTTGGCCACTGCTTTCCTGTAGTGTGAGAAGTGTTTTAAGTCACTAGTGATCCTCACCCTTAGGTCTTTTTCTTCTTCATATTTGACTAAAAGGACCACCTCAGCCTGTACTCCATCCTCGGTTTCTTAGCTCCAATGTGCATGATTTTGCACTTCTTTGTATTGAACTGAGTTGACATATTCCTGACCACCTTTCAAGCTTGGCCAGATCTTCCATTCGGTCCTGTATCCCTTCTGCTGTATCTACCCTCCTACAGGGATTGGTCCATAAACAGGCAGATCTTGCCTTTATGCCTTCTCCAATGTCATTAATTAATACATTAAACAACACCACACCAAGCACTGAGTCCTGTGGAATCCTGCTGGTGTCTTTCCTTGACTCTGAGAGACTCCCCCAATCACCCTCTGGCTCCTATCCTTCAACCAGTTTGCTACCCAATCAGTTAGTTTCTCCCATACCCCTAGATACTACAGTTTTCTGATCAACTCATGTGGAGCACTAAGTCAAAGGCCTTCATTTATTTATTTATTTATAGGAGTTAACACCTTTGAGCTAACATCTCATTTACAAAGGTTCTACGTCTGAAAAGAGAAACAAAAAAGTATACCAAATCCCAGAAGAAGAGGTCCCAGAAGACTGGAGAAGGGCTCATGTGATCCTGCTCCACAACAGTGGTAGCATGGAGGAGGCAGGGAACTACAGATCCGTCAGTCTTACTTCAGTAGTGGGCAAGATTATGGAGGCACTCATTAAGGAAAGGATAGTGCAACACCTGGAATCCATAGGTGCACAGGATCCAAGACAGCATGGGTTTACAAAAGGAAGGTCCTGTCAAACTAATCTCATAAATTTCTTTGACTGGGTAACCAGAGTGGTAGACCAAGGGGGAGCAGTTGATGTCACCTACCTTGACTTCAACAAATCTT
Source organism: Neoceratodus forsteri (assembly GCA_016271365.2). Taxonomy (NCBI): domain Eukaryota; kingdom Metazoa; phylum Chordata; order Ceratodontiformes; family Ceratodontidae; genus Neoceratodus; species Neoceratodus forsteri. The sequence goes on from CM057456.1 coordinate 1,723,695,043, forward strand.
TCAACACTGTTCCATGTAGAAGATTGATAAATAAGCTGGGTAGGCTCAGGTGGGTCAGAAGTTGGTCAACTGGGTGGCAAACTGGTTGACAGGCAGAAAACAGAGAGTGGTGGTAAATGGTATACAGTCAGAAGAGATGCAAGTCACAAGTGGGGTACCTCAGGGATCAGTCCTGGGGCCAGTCCTCTTCAATATCTTCATTACTGGCATTGCAGATGGACTAGAGGGTAAGGCTTGTCTGTTTGTAGATGACACCAAGATCTAAATCAAATCAAATCAAATCAAAATTTATTTATAAAGCGCTTTTCAATAAATCAAAGCGCTGATACAAAACAAGAATTAAAATGTCAGCAATAATAACTAAAAACATAAAACAATGAAATAACCATAAAATAAACTAACCAAATGCCAGTGAAAACAGATGACTTGATCTGCAGCACAGTAGATGATCCAGATGGGGTGGGCAGAATGAGAAGAGATCTGGGTAAACTAGCAAAATGGTCAGGAGAGTGGCAACTGGGATTTAATGCAAAGAAGTACAAGATCATGCACATAGGGACGAGAAACCCTGAAGCCACCTATAGGTTGGGAGGGGAGTTGCTGGCAGTCACAAAGGAAGAAAGAGACTTGGGCATCATCATCATCACCGATGACCTGAAATCATCCAAGTAGACCTCTAAAGCAGTAGGTAAGGCTAGGGGCATGTTAGGGTGTATTGGTAGGGGTATCACAAGTCATAAGAGGGAGGTATAATCCCTCTTTACAAGACACTGGTTAGGCCCCATCTGGAGTACTGCATGCAGTATTGGAGGCCACACCTTCACGAGCAATAAAATTGGATGGCATGCTCATGAGCAACGAAGGATCTCACACCATTAATTCTTGAGTCAAAAGATTTTTTATTAGATTTAAATAGGCCCAACATTTCACTTAATTAATTAGGCTTCTTCAGGGGAACTGTAAAAACATGTAAGATATGCTTAGTTATGTTTATTATTAATTTTTATACAGAGCTATTCACATCCATTTGAGCACTTGCATTTTAGTATTGTTATACCATATATTATTTATATATCCCATAATGAACATTTTTTACCTTTCTAAATTATGTACACATATAAATTTATAAATAATAATGTTATATTAACGTATTACTACTTCTCCTATTATTAGGACCACCAAAATTTAATTTACTATGTTTTCCTTACTTTATAACACTGCCAATCGGAACCAAAAGATGACTGCCATGTCTTCTTGGGATAAGTTTAACTGTGGTATTCATTTTGAACAAAAATAAAAATGAAAATAAATAAAAGTAAAAAGGTGAACATATTTGCCTTAAATAATCTTTAGAATATTATAATTTGTGTCATTGAATCACTTAATTATTAATTCACTTATTATGTACTTATTTTTTATGTTTTATTAATTACCTCTTTTTATAAGTTATGTTCTTTTTTGATCGTGTAGACAGGCACCTTCATATTATAATCAATCTATAAATCGCATAAAAAACAAAGAACAAGCTAAAAAATCAAAGTTCAAACTAATCTCAAAAAATCTTTTTATCATTATTCTAAATTTGACTCTTTATTTAAATCTATTAGTGTATACAACAGGCTGGAAATATAGAATTTCAACTGGTTATCAGAAATTCTCGTTCCTTTATATTAAACATTCCATATCATATTTTGTCCGTTATAATAAATGTGCTAATAACTAAAGGCACTCCCCATATAATGTTATTTTTAAACATTTCAAAACACTCCAGGCATTTAACTTTTCGAGTTACGTTCTAATCATTAGTGAGAAGATCTATAACTATAATTCTCTCCTTGTGATTAATTCATAGCACTATGCATGTTATTGCATAACTTCCTTCATAATGAGTATTATGACAATGTGCTCCTGATGTGTAACATTTCATTTCTTTACATATTGATAAGTTCTACATTTACTAACGTTTACCACTATACTTATTCTCCTTTCTATGGGCTTGTGAATCCTTAAACAGCTTATAGCTAATTTCAAACAGTTTGCTTCTAGCATGAATTTCCAAAAGGTTTAAACATTAATTAGCATCTACCTCAATGCTCATTCTCCTTTCTATATACTTCTAAATCACTTCTCAACACTTTTTTACTAGATTAAGCACTTACTATCATCTACCACAATACTCATTTTCATGTTCACAAACTTCTAATTCCTTAAACCTTAGCTTATACCTAATTCAAAACTGTGTATTTCTGCTATAAATTTACAGCATGCTTTAAAGAGTTAAACTAGCATTTATCTTGACATTCATTTTCCTTTCTACGGACTTGTAGACCCTTGCCTTATATTTATGGATCGTTATTGAACACTCAAGTAATTCTGGCATTCAACACGTCTTAATTCGTTCATTATCACTTCTTAAACAGCTTACCACTGCTTTCAAGCACTTGAATGATACGATCATTTCATGTCTTTCATTCCACTTTCAACTCATTTTAAATCCAATCTTAAAGCCTTTCACATGTTAATACTATACTCTCTGTTTATTAAAAAACTTCATTTAAGTTCCTATTTCATGCTTGGTCTTCTAAATGTGCTTTCTATGGCTTTACAGTTATTCAAATAATTTGTGAAGAAGCTTTTTTACTTACTTCAGATAGAGACTTCACTGCACATAAAATGTTTTATGCTCTCCCGAAGTCTGACTGGCATCATTTGGCTCCCTACTTGGCTTCCTCTTTATATTGAGGGAGAGAGTCAATTGACAACATGTGTATGCTATCAACTTAACCTAAGCTAAGTGGTTACCTTGGTAATCAATGACTCCGTTCCTCAACATAATTCAGTCCTTAAAACTTCACTGTTCCCAGTTTTCATTTATTATACTAAACTTATTGCTTGCTATTTCATCTTATATTCAAACTCTATCTTATCTGAACTATGCGGGTAAGTGAAATATTTGAATGAATATCTTATTAGTAACATTTAATCTAAATGGAGGCAAAGACAAGAAATCAAATGGCGGGTAAGTCTTTTACTGCAATGCTCATTTTCCTTTTTACTAACTTATAGACCCTCGCCTTTTATTTATGAGTTATTTTGAACACTCAAGTAATTCTGACGTTTTGAGTATTTAGGAAATTGTAGCATGAGACGCCCCATGCTTCATTCATTACCACTGGTTATGTTGCTTCCCAATCTTAAAGCCTTTAACATTTTAATACTATACTATCCATTTATTTAAAGACTGTATTTAATTTCCTATTTCATGCTTGGTTTTCTAAGTGTACTTTCAATAGCTTTAGAGTTATTCAAATCATTTGTGAACAGGCTTTTTTACTTACTGCAAATAAAGGTTTCACTGCACATGAGGTGTTTTACACTCTCCCGAAATCTGACTGGCATCACTTGGTTCCCCACTTGGCTTCCTCTTTATGTCGAGGAAGGGAGTCATGTGACAACATGTGCATGTCATCAACTTAACCTGAGCTAAGTGGTTACCATCATAACCAATGACTCTGTTTTTCATCATAATTCAGCCCTTAAAGCTTCACTGTTCCTAATTTTGCATTTATTGTATTAAACTTGTTGCTTGCTATTTCATCTTATATTCAAACTCTATCTTATCTGAACTATGTGGATAAGTGAAGTATTTAGATGAAAATCTTATTGGTGACATTTAATCTAGATGGAGGCAAAGACTAGAAATCGAATGGGGAGATTGAAAGGACGAACAAACTAATGCAACCATGAAATAGTGGGAAATCATTACCTTACCTGTTACTTTAAAATTATTCCTAGTCCACTAAACAATGTGTCATGTTTGTTTTGCTGTTTTTTATACCAGCAAACTTGCCAGTTAACATCTTCATTTAAACTCCATTTTTCATGAATCAAACCCATTTCATACATCCGGTACATTTCATGTTTAAAAGTTAATCATTGTAGTTACCATCTCTGTCAGGTAATGAAACCTGTTCCAGTCCCCAAAATTTAATTTGAATGAGGGAATGTCCTCTTAAATTAAAATGTCTGGCTAAGGGAGAATTTTCATCTTTGTTACGTATTTGACTTTTGTGTTCTGAAATCCTTGTCTTTAATTCTCTTATTGTTTTGCCAACATAAAGTTGGTCACAGGGCCATTGATTATATATATATATATATATATATATATATATATACCATGCTGTCGTATATGTAATATGAGACCTGATTTTATATTCTTTTCCAGTGTGTGGATATTTATAACTTGTTTTTCTGGATGTGTTTCCACATGCTGTGCATCTACCACAGGGATACATTCCATTGGTTAATGAGCCTAATAGTAATTGAGATCTTGTTTGAGTTCCTTGCCAGTGTTGTGTGTGTACTAGTTTGTCTCTAATTGTAGGTGCTTTTTTGGAAACCATGAATGGTTTTTGTTGGAATATTACAGAAGTTGTAGGGTTATTCAATAAAATATTCCAATTATTTAGTATACCTTTTTTAAGTTGTGGCATAATTTTATTATACATTGTACTGAATGTTAATGGACTTGTGTCTTTAGTATCTTCTTTCATTGCCTTATTTAAAAGGTCTTGTCTAGGTTTAATTGCAACTTTGCTCTGGGCTTGTTGTAAATTACTTTTAAGATATTGTCTCTCTCTAAATCTTTCCTCTATATTCTTAGCTTCCATTTTATAACTCTCATCAGTATTACAGTTACGCCGTGCCTGCAGAAATTGTGAATATGGAATACTGTTAATAAGTTTTTTTGGATGAAAGTTTTTACTATGTAAAATTGTGTTTCTATTTGTCATTTTCCTATATAATTTAGTTTCTGATTGATTTCCATTTTTATAAATTATGTCAAAAAAAATCTATATGTCTTTTGTCATAAGTGAAGGTGAAGGTCATATTTGGATCTCTAGTATTTATGTACCCTTTAAATAATTCTAATGTTGCAACATTTCCAGTCCAGATAAGTATTATGTCATCAATAAATCTTTTCCAAACAGAATGTACTTTTTAAAATTATGTCCTGGTCCTGTTTCATCAAATATAAATGTACTTTCAAAGTCATGCATGTATGCATTAGCATAACCTGGAGCCATAGTACTTCCCATTGCTGTTCCTTTTACTTACCCATAAAATTCAAACTTACAATAATTCTTGTTAAAAACTATTTCAGCCAGATCTTGTAAAATTTGTGTTTTAGGTCTTGCTCCCAATGGTCTAGAGTCTAGGAGTTTGCCCATAGATTCTATACCTTTAATATGAGGAATGGAGGTGTACAAATCTTTAACATCAGTGGTCACTAATAAACTGTCAGAAGGGAGCTCTATCAAGTTTAGTTCTTGAATTAGTTGTAATATATGTGTTGTATCTTTCAAATCAGCTGGAATTGTTTCAACTAATGGCTGTAAATGATAGTTAATGAATTTGGATATTGGTTCTAAAATTGAACCTATTCCCGAAACTATAGGCCTTTCTGGTGGTTAATCTAAATTTTTATGAATTTTTGGTAATGCATAAAACAAAGGTATCCTTGGATATTTATTCTCCATTTCTTCTACTTCTCAATTCCTTAACCATCCATTTACTTCCATCTAATATAACATTATTTGTATTAATTAATTTTGGACTCCAAAGGATCATGTTCTAATTTAAAATAATTTGTTGATATTTCCAATAAATCAAGGCACATCTGTTTGTCATCCTCCACATCTTGAATAACTATTGCTCCACCTTTATCTGCTGGCTTTATGATTATAGAGTGATCATTTTCTAATGATGCTTATGCTGTTTTTTCTCATTTAGATAAATTTGGAGCTATTTGTAGACGTATCAGTTTTTAAAATCTGTCTAATCTCTTGGTCTACTGTTTCAATATAATTTTCTACTGCATGTGAATGTCCAATTAATGGCATATATTGTGATTTAATGTTTAATGCTTGTTTTAATTTCATCTATTCCTGGTTTGTGTCTATCTTATCATAAAATTGAGAATGTAATCTCAGTTTATGAAAGAATTTTTGCATATCTGCTTCTATTTGAAATGTATCTACTTCTTTTGTTACCAAAAAGGATAATCCCAGAGATAACACCTTCATCTCATGTTGACTTAAAGGTCTCTGACTTAAATTAAAAATTACTGTCTCCCTCCCCGTTGATTTCTTCTGGTTCCTCTGCCTCTGCTTTCTCCACGCTGCTCGTCTATTTCTCTTATGTCTAAATTTGGCTCTTTTTTCCTTAAATCGTATCTGTCCAGTGTTCCCCGTTCCATGTCTAAATTCTGTTTGTCCTTCTGTATATCTGTTTGAGAAGTTGATTGTCCTGTGTTGTCCTTCTCTAAAAAATGTTCTTTTTGTTGTAATTTTTCAGGTCTATTACTTCTTTTTGTATAGCTATCTGAACTATCTGAACTTGTATCTCTATTTGAAAAAAATCTTCTCTGTATTTTTTTGTACGTATATATTCTATTATTTTTGTAATCACCAGTGTCTCTATTAAATTTTCTAATTTTGGTTTCTCTTAATGTTTTTTCATATTCCTTAAGTTTGTTATTAATATCTTCCAACCATTCATTTAAGTCTTCTGTTTTAATCTGCGTCTTTAATGAATTTTAGTATTCTTGAATATCTTCTGTTAATTTACTACGCGTTCTTAAAATTGCCTCAATTAGTGCATACATAAAGTCAACACTATATCTCATTCTTATACCATCCCATTTCTGTGTTAATATCTCATCTGTTATTCCTAAATTAGGTTCTATTGCTACTCATAAACCTCGAGGAATGCTTTTAAATTCCAAATATTTTGCCAAGGTTAGACCATGCAGATCTAATCCTAAATCCTTATTCTTTAAATTCTCAATTCTATTTTTAAGAGTTCTGGCATTATCGATGTCCATCTGTGCCAAATTTATATCTCCCCTCATCTGATTAAACAATGATTCTCATTTTGTATCTATATTTGAGGCCAGACCTTCACATGAACATTAATCAAATTGAGGCAGTCCAGAGAAAGGCAACCAAAATGGTGCAGGGACTGCATCAGAAGACATATGAGGACAGATTAAAGGAGCTCAATATGTATACCCTTGAGCAAAAGAGGGAGAGAGGTGATATGATCAAAACATTCAAACACCTTAAGGGCATTAACAAGGTGAAAGAGTCTAACATGTTTAAATGTAAGAAAAATAGCAGGACAAGAGGACACAGCATAAGACTAGAGGGAGGCCAATTAAAGGGGAATGTGAGGAACTTCTTTTTCACAGAAAGGGTGGTGGATACATGGAATGGCCTACCTCAGGAAGTGGTGGCTATGAATACAGTGCAGGGCTTCAAACAGGCATGGGATAGGCATAAGGGAGCAATACAGATGAATATGAATAGATAGGCCACTGACAGAGCAAAGGCCGATGGCACATTTATAAGGCAGAAAAAGAAATGGGCAGACTGGATAAGCCTTGTGGTCCTCATCTGCCATCAACTTCTATGTTTCTATATTTCTATCCAAAATCAAAACTTGCCCAGTGACCTTGAGATCATCAGATATGATCACCAGAAGGTCTTTCTCTTGCCTGGTAACTGTAAGTACTTCTCATCCATCTTGTACTCAGTCCCCAGATTTACCATCGCTAGGTGCATGACTTCATACTCTTTGGTGTTGAATCCCAGCTGCCACTACCTAGACCATTTCTCTAGTTTCACCAGCTCCTTTTGCATCCTCTCTACCACATCCTGGGTATCCACCATGCTTTAGATTTTTGTGTCATCTGCAAAGAAACACACCTTATCCTCCAGTTCCTCAGCAAAGTCACTTATGAAGACACTGAAGAGAAAAGGGCCCAGCAATGATCCATGTGGAACTCCACTGTTCAGTGTCTCTCTGTCTCTCTCTCTCTCTCTCTCTCTCGCTCTCTTTCTTATAATAACATCTTTATTGAAAAGGTTTAAGGAATATCAACAATACATAGACAAATTGTAAGGCAATCATTAGGAAAAAACAATCAACTGTAAGCTGGAACTAAGAAGAGCTCAATTAGATAAATATAAAACCACAATAGAAAAACACTAACCAACAGGAATAAAAATACCTAGGGCAGGTTAAAAGGCAGGGGTCAAATTCTACATGGTCTGTACATTATAGAATTAAAGAAAAACTAGTTTGAACCACAATGAACAAAGAAAATACAATGACAAAAAGGTCTGAGGTGAGGCAGGGTTCACATATACTAAAAAGGGCCAATAATATGTCAATGCAATAAACCAAGATAAGAAGGTAGAACAACAATTACCACACCTAATCCTAAAAAAGAAACAGTTATAATAAGTCAAGGAACAAAAGCAGGGTCAGATTGAAAGTTGTATAAAACACACCGTTGCCCTGCATCTTGAAAAGTTGATAAATAGTTTAAATAGCGATAACTGCATTTCTCATAATGGTAAATAGAATCCACAACTTTATTTTAGTTGTTTAACCAGGAGTAGCCCAATAAGCTGAAAGCTTTCTTACAGGTGCAACCTGGAAGCACAGGGAAGTTAAGTGACTTGCTCAGGGTCACACAGTATGCAAGTGGAAGCTGTGGGATTCAAACCCAGGTCTCGTTGCTGGATGTCACCAGATTTGCAGCTCAGAGCCTTAAACCAATGCACTATACTGCCTCCCTTTATCCAATTTGAGAGTTGCAGAGGACAGGGCATCAGCCACAACTTAATGATAACTTTCTTAGCACAAACCAAAAGAATCAAAAACAACTTTAACTGTCACACTCATACAGACAAATCAGCAGGAGGGCTGTGCAAAAGAATGAGCGATGGAGATAGAGGGGATGAAATGCTGAACAATGAAATGACCACCTGAAAAACAGCCTCCCAATAGGATCACAAAAGAGGGCAAAGCCAAAAAATATGTGCACCATCTGCCATTGTCACTCTGCATTCCATCAAGCAATCATCTAGCTGAGGGTCTCGAAAGTGAGTGGAGCCCAACGGGGTCCTAAAAAAGCACATCTGGCATTTCAAGGTGAACTCCTTTAAATAAGGAGACAGTGTCAACTTATAAGTAATCAAAGAACATTTCTCCCATTCGAGGAACTCACGTGATATGCACAAATCAAAGGTCCAACTTACAAATACAGGGAGAGTAGAGTCCATCAACAAAGAACATAAAATGCAGTAAATAGTACCAATAAGGTGTGCCCAGAGCTCGCCTCTTTGATGAGCTAAAATTAAAGCCGTTATCACCTACAGCAAATCGGGAAGGGATCTGCCTTGAGGACGCATAGTATGGAAATACGCCCGGAGTTGTAAATAGTGATAATGATCTGAACGAAGTATGCCGTAAGTGGCTTACAGATCTGAGAAAGACCAGACTCCCCTGGAATCAAGAACCTGGTCAGACCAAACCGAGCCCATCTATACAAGAAAGTATCAGAAACATTAAGAGGGTTACAATGGTCCCAGGCCAAAGCAGTCAAGAACATAAGTTTGTTTGACAGAAATTGCGATCATACTTTATGCTGCATTTTAAGAGTTAAATGTGTATAACCAAAAAAGTTAGAAAATGGAAGATAGCCTGGGGAAGAAGAAAAAGATATATGACTCAAATCGTAAAGATCATTAAGAGTAAACTCTATATCTTTCCAGTGAGCATGGAAAGAATCTGAGACCCACAAGCACATGATTTGCAAATGACATGCAATGACATACCAATGATGGTTAATTAAATTAATCCCATCGCAGAGCATAGAAAGATGCAATAATGTCAGACCAATCCTGGGTTTCTGCCTGCCCCCCCAAATAAAATGAGAAATTATCTGATGTCAATCATGAATATAATAGGGGCTGGGATAATAAGGAAGAGTTTGAAGAAAAAAATAAAATTTGAGGAAGGACATTAAAATGAATAACTTCAATCCGTTAGAAATACAAAATGGTATGCAGACCAAAAATTAAGATAATGGGTAATAGCCATCATGAAAGGTACAAGATTTAGTAAATCAAGGTGTTCAATATTCTTAGGAATATAGACACCAAGGTACTTTAAGGAGTTTCTATTCGAACACAATGGAAGTAGTGTAACAATATGAGAAGGTGAGGAATAATTAATTACTAATGTGGAGCCTTTGTAAATGAGCCTTTGACTCAAAGGTTTGTAATTCCTTCCAATATTTTCAATAAATAAAAACAATTTAAAAAAAGCCAATAATTTGGTTTTACTTTTATTTAAACAAAATCTGGCAAAGGTTTTGAACAGGTCGAAAAGATTGAAAACAGAGGCAAGAGACATAGTGGGTTCAGTGAGTGTCAAAAGAACATCATTGGTAAACAGGGCTATTTTGTCCTGGCCACCAAGGGGAATAACCTGAATTAAAGGAGAAAGCCTAATAAGAGCAGCTAAGGGTTTGATGTAAAAAGCAAACAGCACCAGAGAGAGCAGTCAACCTTACCCTGCTGTCAACCTGATGCCCCTCCCCAAAGAAAATGGTAAAGAAAGTAACCCATTAACCTTAACTATAGTGAGAGGAGAATGATATAGCTGCTGTAACATAATGATAAATTCAGAAGGAAACCCAAAAAACCTGTAACATAGTCCATAGGTAGGGCCATGTCACCTGATTGAAGGCCTTCTCAGAATTCAAACTGGCCAGAACCATAAGGATCAAGTGTTGGCTAGCATAATCCAAAAGAAGCAAAGTGCAGTGGACATTTTCATGTGCCTGCCTAGTACTCATGAAGCCTGTTTGATCCCAACTGAGCAAGGTGGGGAAAAGGCCCTCTAAACAGACTGCTCAGATAGACATAAACAAGTTATAATCGATATTTAGAATAGAACTTGGGCAATAAGAGACTGGAGAAGATGGATCCTTACCTGGTTTTGGGAGGGCCAATATAACTGTGTAATGCCAGGAAGGCGATGGTGTATGCCCAGTTTAAAAAAATGGAAAAACCACAGAAAAACAGGATTAAGAAGGCCTGCTAAGGATGGAGATTTGTAAAATTCAGATGGAAAACAATCTAAACCCAAACATTTTCCCATTTTAGTCAGTTGAATACTTCAGCAAAGTTCCAAGGTTGAAATGGGGGATAATAAAAACTGTGCCTGCCTGGAAAAAAGTGTCAGAAGATACACCTGAGACAAGAATAATTTAATCTGTTGAGCAGGGGGAGAAGGAGCATCAGGAGTATATAGGGATGAATAATAACAGTGAAAAATAGATGCTATTTCAGCAACCTTAAAAGTAAAGTGCCCTGTTGCAGAATGACACCCTACCGGGTCATAATATCACACACTTAATAGCATACGACATTATGGCTAAACTGGTGCAACGTAGTATGTAAGTGTTAATGGTGCAATACTGCATATATTGCTGTACACGGTATTGCACCGTTAGCACTTTCCCAGGCAGAGGATAAGACCTCTGCTGGGAGTGGGTTGTGTTGAGCAACTGCCGTGGCTTACAGGACTGAGCCACAGCAACAGGAACCCAGGCACTGAGTCTGGGACTGGGACTGATTCCCAGTCCCAGAAACTTTTATTTATTTTTTGACTTGTGCACTCCCCGAGTTGAACCCCCCCTCAGAGTTGAGAATCTTTAGTGGGGGGGGTTGGGGGGCACAGCCCCCTGTAATGGGGGTGTGGGGGTGGAGCCCCCCACAGAAAAAAGATGTATGCCTCATGGCAGAAATCGCGCTGTATTGACAGAGCGATTTTGCCAAGTGGCATAATGTCTTGTGACATTATGACCCCATGCCGATGACACAATTGAAGAATAGTAGCAGCGAATCTGTGAGCTCAGAGATGCTGAGCTGAATGACAGGAACTGTGAGATCCACCTTCAAAAGACCATTGGTGCAAGTAGAACAAAACATGTTCGATCCTCTGATCCAGTATTTTTTATAAATTTAGCCTGAGTCTCAAGAATACGAGGTTTAACGACTCTATCCCCCTGCATCCAAGATGTCTGAAGAGAATGGAGGGTACCATGCAACTCCTGCATCTTCTGCTCCTGCTCCCAATTCAGGCAGAAGCATGAGCTAAATTAGTAGGTTCCATGTCATCATGGTGATCGTCAAATAGTAATCGCCATTACAGCAAGTGTACAGCAAGGCAACACCGGTGAAAACAACTGTTTTTATATGGGGGGGCTGTACCCTGCACCCACCCTCATCAGTTGCTTTACCCTACCCCCCATACTAAAAGTGTCAACTCCAGTGGTATGCATGTCGGGGAGGGGTGAAACTTGTAAAAAAAAATAACTCTGGATGCAAAACACAAAATACTGTGCCCCCCCAGCCCCGAGCCCTGCACCCTCCCCACTGTTGCCAGCCACCCTCACCACCACACCACACAACCAGCTCAGCAGTTGGCAGCCTCACACCACACTACATCCCACATACCTTCCCTCCTCTTCTACTCTCCCTCCTGCTCTTCCATTTGCCTTACTCTTCGCCCATTGCCACCCCTTCACTCATGTCCAAGTCCCTCAATTTCAGTCACCATTTTGACAGGTTACCATAATGATACCCTTAAAGACTGACTTAAGGGTATCCAAAAGGATGCTGGGGTGACCTTGCCATCATCATTTTCTTGAAGGAACTGGGGGATCTGATTCATTCATTTATCCAGAAGAGACTAATCCCAAAGGATACCTGAGTGTAGCCGTCAGAGAGTATGGCATGAAGATTTCCCAAGAAAAAGGGAACCTTGAATTGGGAAATGATCTGATAGGTGCAAGGGTCCATGCTCTACATCATGTACCATATGAACATGTTCTAGGGTGGTAAATAAATAATCCAACAGAGCAAAGCTCCCATGTGTAGGTGAATAATAAGCATACTCCTGATGCTTAGAATGGAGAAATCATGAGACATTTATAATACCTAAATGTTGAAGGGTTTTACAAAAGTATTTATGGGCCTCAGAAAAACAAAAAGTTCTAGGATTTGAAGAGTCTCATTTGGAAAATAAAGTAAGATTCAGATGCCCCCCTAAAATAAGTTGACCCTGCAGATGATCTAGCAATAAGGAAAAGAAAGACAAAAAAGGTCTGACACTCCATGCCAGGGGGAAAATAGGTATTAACCAAGATAAGAGGGTGACTGTACAAATGACCTGTACAAATAACATAACAACCAGCCTTACAACTAACAGAGGTTTGGGGGACAAAGAGGAGAATGCAGTGGCATAATAGCAGGACTCCTCTTTTGTGGCAAGATTTAGGGCAGGAAAAAAAACACATGTTCAAAGCCAAATTTCAAACTGTTTTTTATGTTCATCAGGAGACAGGTGGCTTTCTTGTAAAAAAAAATGAAGTTGCCCCATTGTTGCTGGATATATTGAAGGAGGCAGAAACATTTTATGGGGGTTATAGATACCATTTATGTTATAGGACAAAACCTTAGTAAAGGAGGCTATAGTAAAACTGGATAGAGATAAAAACAAGTAAAGAACCAAATAATCCCACAAGTCAAAATGAAAAAAACAAGCAAAAACAAAACAAAAATCCGCATCCAAAAAACAAAAATGTCCCAGCCTTGCTCTCAGACCTGTGAAATAAAACCAGCACCTCCACAAACTACGAAAAGCAAAACCATGACATATCTCCATAGAAGAGAATAATGCAAAAAGATTAATTGCCCTGTAATACAATTACAAAGGGTATTTATGATAAGTATAAAAGTGTTTTCAGACAACAACCCCAATGAAATATGTTCACAAAATGATAAAATAAAGCCATGCCCACCAAATAAATCAAATCAACTAATTCCAGGAGTAAAAAACATATAAAACAAGTACTGAGCAAGCACAAACAAATTAAAACCAAAACAAAATATGAAACCTGCACTGCCCTACAGTTGAAAACTTAGCTGAAACCACTGACCACAAAAGAAAGGGTCAGAAAGAACAATGCCCTGAAGCTGTTCCACAGGGAATATACAAAAACAAGCCTTAAGAATATTTCATTTGGGGGATGCAACCTAGAAAGTCAACTAGAGACATATTGTCCGCCAACCTTATTCATTCATTCATTCATTCATTCATTCATTCATTCATTCTCGGATTACAATACCTTTGAGCACATAACAGCTCTTTTACAAAGGTTCCATGTAAATGGGAAGGGTGACAGACATACAGCAGGTTGTATTACATAAAATTTTGATAATAAAGTATTTAAAATGACAATATGACATTAACATTGCAACTAAAATTAAAACTATGAATCAGTAGGAAATCAAAAATAACCTAATAAAAGAAGGCAGCCCAAGGTGCTCTGTCAAATAGGTGTTGGTAGATTTGGGTGAACAAAAGTTCAGGTAAGTGAAGATAAACAGTCGAAAAAAAGTGGAGGATGAGAGGGGTGAGGTGAAAGAAAGATAAGGGAAGGGTTAGGGTGAAAGTGGTCATTCACAGAGAAAGGGGAAGAAGTTGGTACACAAGGATGTGTCAATACTGCTGAGGTAGTGCCATGTCAATTGAAACAGTCACAGGAACTGGTAGCTGTAAGATGCTGATGAAGAGTGCCTTTAAATGGTCCTAATTTTGGTAAGGAAGAGACATTTGTCCAACCAACAATTCAAACTAATAACAAACATAACAAAAACAAAAGTGAACTTCCAAGGTAGGGAGCCAGACCCAAAACAAGGTTTCTAGGTAATGTTAAACAAAATGCCAAAGCCACAGGGGGGAAAGTTTGGCATAGTCAGAGGTCCCCAGGTTTACTATGAACCAAAAATGAAGTACACAATGCACCTTGGGCTAAAAAGGGGAGAAAACAGACCGCTGAGGACCGGGATTAAGAAAATAAGTTGTTTAATGAAGTACAGTAAATAGAGAAAGGTCTGAAACCACAAATCAAGATGGATCATGGAGCAGGAAAAATTTAAAAATAACAATGTACCTCCAGTTCCGTGAAAAAAGTAAGTCAATCAGGGAAGACGAGCTGATAAAAAGAATAAAAAAAAAAACAACTTTTCAATACATGAACACCCACAATACAAGAGAACATACAAAAACAAATTAAAAAAGTGTCCCCCAAAACAAGGGGCCCAAGAATGAAAAAGCAAGTTGTCCAAGTATCATATACAGTAGATCTACAAGCCACCAACCCCCATAACCATTAACACAGTGAGTGGGTAATGACAAAAAGCGTCAATGTAAAACAAACAAAAAAATCAGAACCCCTGTTCTAGTTCCCCTAGTCCCCTGCTCTAACTATTTTGTTCCCCCCAAAATCCTGGGGCTGCACAAGTTGAGGACTCCATTGGGGAAAGCCAGTACTATAAGCTAAAAGAAAAAGAAGGGACAAGAGAAGAAGGGAGGAAAAAAGAGGATGACTGTATGGGGGGGAGAGTTAGAAACAACACGACTCCCCAGGCTCTTCTTTAGGAAAAAAAAAGGGAGCAAGCAGGGGTGTGACAGACTACAGACCTTTACAACAGTACACATTTGGTGAAAATCAATATTAATCCAATCTAGAAGACATTTATACAATCAATCCCTCAAAGTACAAAAGTATGAACATGAAAACATAAATAATAATTCCAGCTGGATAAGAAATAAAATTGAAAACATTAAAATAATTAACATCAGCAAAATAGAGACACAAGGAAGACAAAAGCAACCAGATGAAGAACAATGAGGAAAATAGTAACAGCAAAGGATAAGGAAGCCAGGGCACAGAGAACAAATAACAACAGGGCATATAGGAAAGAAAAGTACATGAGCTCCGAGAAACGAAAAACCCATAAACAAAATCAAGACAACTATGATTATAGGACCAAGTTTTAAATACAATAGAGTAAAGGTATCTGATGAACTGACATGATATGTGACAGACTAATAGAGAACAAAACTGTATGAAAAAGTCCATCAAAGCGTCACTAAAAGCAGAGCGAGGCAAAAGTCAGAAGGTGACCCAATTAATAATACACTAGAATCTAAGTGGCAGCCACCATGCTCACCCTATCTGCAGCAACAACAAGAATCAAGACCTGTGACATGTAGGACCCCAAATGCAGACAACTTGTTTGTAAAAGTCCAAAAGAGACAAAAGAAAATAAAAAAAAAGAAGAAAGAAAAAAAAAAGACCCACCCAGTAACCATCCCCCCAGACAGAGACACAAAGAGGTAACAATCCAGGTAACTCCTGACAACTCAAAAGAATAAAACATTTCCCCAGAAAAGGTTATGCCTACAGACAAAAAAAAACAATAAAGACAGACAGAGGTACTAAAATTGAAGGAGTAAAAAAAATGACTGAGTAGATAGGTCAAGAATACTCCTCTCGATGAAATGAATGCAATAAAGTTCTAATTTCATTCAGGGCTTGTTCTGTGCATCATTTTTTGACATCAGAAGAGATCTTAGTAAGGCCCAAGTTTCCCATTGCAGAGCATGCTTGTCCTGAGTATCTTGTTGCTCCATGGGCTCCTCCCTGGGTACTAAATGTTGGTCCCGAAGCTCCTGTAGGGCAGTCTGGATCATCGAAACGCTAGACCCACATCAGGAAAAAAGTATCCGCAAATGAACTGGATTAAGGGGTGGAAAATTTCTGACTATTTGTTCATAGGATCTGAAAAAGGGAATAAAAGCTTTTCACTTTGCTTGAAGGGCCAGAGAATAATCATTAGCAAAGGCGAGGCGCTGACCCTTTTAAACGATGCCCCTTTCCTCCAGGATCTCTGTAGGATGGCTTGTTTCACAGTGTAATTATAAAACCGCATGACCACAGAGCAAGGATGGGAGTAAACACTAGTGGGCTTGGCGGTAAGAGCCCTATGAGCCCATTCTAGTGGAAGAAGGCAGAGGTCGTCATTTTCTAACACCGATGGTAAAAAGCACTGAAGGAAGACAGTCATGTCACTGTTGCCTTCTGCTCCCTCTGGTAATCCATAGAGAGGGATATTATTTCACCTAGAGCCATTCTCCAAGTCATCTCACCTCTCAGTAAGCTGCTGGGCATCCTGTAAAAGATGGGTGAAATCTCTATCCAGCCTGTCCACCCTGTGATCCAAAATGGTAGCATGTTGTTCTAAATCCCCAACTGTTTTTTTCTAATCATAGGACTGGTGCCTTAAGCTCATTCTGCATGGTATGAATTTCAGTCCAAAAGTCCTGGAGCTGCTCTAGGTTTGCTGCATTTGAAGGCTGTGCCATGTCCACCATATTACTGGTCACTGTTTCTGCTGGAGGGGCCACTGACAGTGGCACAGATTCCTGAGAGGGAGAAAGAGCCAGAGGGAGACTACTTTTTGATGGTTTCTCGCTCCTTCCCATAAAGAACTCTATCCTCCCAAACTAAGATCTAATCAGAAAAAGAACTGTGAACAGTCTGAAGGGAGGGTTTTTAAGGGGTCCAGGATGCAGTTCTCCATTCAGCCATCCATTTTGGTGGATGACGTTGCCAGAAGTCCACCACTGGTCAGTCTCTCATCCTCTGAGTGACTGCTGTTTACTATCACGCTCTGCCTTGTACCTTCCAACCGGTTGACTACCCAGCTCACCAACTTCTGCTCCACTCCTAGGCTGCTAAGTTTCCTAATTAGCTTCCTGTGTGGTACACTGTCAAAAGCTTTATTCACAGAAATCTGACTGCAGAAAAGGATCTCATTTGCCCATCGTGTCTGCCCTTCCCCCTTCCCCTAATCATCTCCACTCTTGCAGGCCTTCCCCTTCCCCTCATTTCCCAATCCCATATGCCCGTCTGATGCCATCTTAAATGCCTCCACCGTTTCCTCTTCCACTAACTCTTCTGGTAGTTTATTCCAGGCCTCCACCACTCTCTTCATGAAAAACTGTCCCCTCACATTGCCTCTATATCTTCCACCTTTCAAACTTAGGCTATGCCCTCCAGTTTTAGCCCCGTCCTTCCTTCTGAACAAGATCCCCTCCTTCACCTTATTGATCCCCTTCACATATTTAAACATTTTAATCATGTCCCCCCTTTCCCTCCTAGTCTCCAGTGGGTAGAGATCCAATTCCCTACACCCCTGCATACCATACACATCTTGGTTGCTCTTCTCTGAACCCTTTCCATCCCATCAATGTCCTTGTGTAGATGCAGTCTCCAGAACTGGACCCCATACTCCAGGTGTGGTCTCACCATCGCCTTGTAACGAGGCATCAGCACCTCCCTCCTTCTGCTAGTTATGCCCCTCCCAATGCATGCCACCATTCCCACTGCCTTGCTACACTGGCTACCCACCTTAAGATTGCTTGATACTATAGTCCCCAGATCCCTCTCCTGCTCTGCTTTTTTTATTTTCTTCCCTCCTAAAGTGTAAGCAGCTTGTGGGTTTTTGCACCCCAGATGTATCACATCACACCTTTTGGCACTGAATTTCAGTTGCCAAATTTATAGTCACCCTCAGAATTGTCAGATCCTACCTCATGCCCCCAGGATGTCCATCCTATTACAAATTTTCATATCCTCTCCAAATAGGTACACTCTTCCCCTTAGATTTTCTGCTGTATCACTGATGCATATATTGAAAAGGAGGGGTCCCAGTACCGACCCCTGGGGTACCCCACTCATTACCCCCTCAACATGGAATGCCCTCCAATTTACCACCACACTCTGACTTCTGCCCTTCAACCAGTTTTCCACCAATCTAGTAACTTTCTGTCCCACCCGTAAGCCTTCTGGCTTATTTACTAGCCTTCTGTGAAGGACGATGTCTAAGGCCTTACTGAAGTCCAGACAGGCCACTTGCACTGCTCCCACAGTCAACCACCTGAATCACCCAATTGAAGAACTCTATCAGGTTTGTCTGGCAGGACCTCCCATATGTGAATCCATGCTGCCTTTTGTCCTGCAGTCTGCTGTCCACCAGGTAGTCCACCACCTTTTCCATCACCAAGGTGAGGCTGACGGGGTGATAATTTTCTGCCACCTTCTTACTGCTCCCCTTGTGCAGTAGCACCACATCTGCCCTCATCCAGTCCCTTGGCACACACCCTGTATCAATAGACAAGTTAAACAGTCTCATCAGTGGGGCTGCCAGCTCCTCCCTCAGCACCTGGAGCACTCTCGGGTGCAAGCCGTCTGGCCCCATTGCCTTGTCCACCTTTAACTTGTCCAGTTCCACCCTTACCCTGTCTATGATGAACATACTAGGATCCATCTTTTTGCCTTCCCTGCCACCCCCAGCTCTGGTACTGAAGTCCAGCTAGGTCACATACACGGCTTTCCCTGGTCTACTTCACTCGGTACCCACTCAAAGAAATCTATGAGATTTGTTTGACACAACCTCCTCCTGAGAAGCCATACTGCTGGTGGTCCTGCCGCCCATGTGTCTCCAAGTACTCCATTAGTCTCTCCTTTAGTAGGGACTCCATTAACTTGCCCACCACTGATATGAGACTCACCAGTCTGTAATTGTTGGCATCCTCCCTGCTGCCACTCTAATGCATAGTAGCCACATCAGTCTTCCTTCAATCCCCTGGAATCACCCCTGTCTCCAATAAGGCACTAAATAGTGTTGTCATGGGGGTGGCCAGCACCGTGCTCAGTTCCTTAAGTACCTTTGGTGGATCTTGTCTGGTCCCATACCTTTGTTTTCCTTTAAGGCTTCCTAACCCAACTTGACTCCCTCTTCTGTAAATAGACTTGTATCCATCCCCTTCCCCTGGTGCCTTTTAATGCATGTGAGCCCATCCCCCTTTCCACTGTGAAGACCTCACAGAAGTATTCATTTTAAAAGATTAGTTTTTTCTCAGTCCTCCTCTGCACAGTTTCTTCTCCTGGTCTCCAGATTTTCACTATACCAGCTTTTCTCTTCCTATTTTCACTCACATACCTGTTGTCACCCCGCTTGACCTCCTGGGCTATCCTTTCCTCAGTTTGAGTCTTTTCAGTCCTTACTCTCCTTCCTGCCCTTCTCTCTCTCTCTCTCTCTCTCTCTCTGTATGTGTGTGTGTGTATATATATATATATATATATATATATATATATTACAGAGTGTGTGCAGCAACCTTATATTTATTTATTTATTTGAATTTTGATGATGACGGGTGGGCCCACTGAGACAAAGTTGTCCCTTTTTCAGGGGTGACCCGGGGAACATAACATTCCATAAGTAATTCATAGCATTATAGAGGTATTGACAGGTAAAATTCCAGTGTACAGAAATAGTTTAAAATATATAAATATCAATACAGGTAAGCACAGTAAGTTACAAAACAATGAAATAATTCATACATATTTACAAAATATAGTTAGGGTTGAGTAGGCTGTTTAATGTTAAACCCCAAATGTTCCACCTTAATAACTTCTTTGATGAAATACACTAAAATTTGGCAAGCACAGTCAGCCTGTCAGAGTCTCAAGACATGGAAAGTTTTGTAACAGTATCTTAATGGCTTTTGAGATACGGAATGCCAAAAAACTGAAAAAAAAAACATGTTTGGTTTCCTTATACTTAACATTGGGTATTTTGTGCTCTCCCCTACAGCCTAGAGCACTTGGAATTTTTTTCATGAAAGTTTCAGAGTTGAAGGGGCACATGCCAATGATTTGCCTATGGAAGGTTTGTTGAAAAACTATTATACTGTTTTAAAGTACAAGTTTTGAGCTAACATTGTCTGCATTGACAAAGTCACTAAGACCATCAATATATGCATTGGACTGCTGCACAGGCACAAGCATAGTCTAACCTTCTAGGCTCTCAAGCTAGCTGTGCAAAGTTCCCTGGTGACCCTCATTGACTATGGGCTGGTAATATATGGCTCAGCTACAGGCATTGCCCTTCATTGCATAAAAGTAGCACTAAACAAAGCCTGTTGGCTTGTTACGGGAGCCAATCACCTGATGCACACGTGTGACCTGTATGGCCAGACAAACTGGTTATAGTTCTCAGGCAGACTTCAATACCAGTCCTGTCTACTGGTGAAAAAAGTGAGTCTTGGCCTGGCACCACAGGTGCCCTGAATCTTCTCTCCCCGATGATAACTGTCGCTGCACTTGTAGCTTGGATAATTGAATCTCTAAAATTCCCCACTGTCGCACCTCCTTGGGACAAAGGTCCTTCACCTACCATGCCCCAGGGTGGCTGAACTCTTCACACATGGATATTTTATTGCTAACATCAATCGGTCCCTTTAAAAGAAAGCTGAGGCAACAGTTAATTGCGAATGCCAGCTGTGATTGTTTCCAATAACTTACTTGCTACATTTCTTGAGACTGTCCCTCTGGCCCTGGATTCTGTCCAATCATCAGCCCAATCCTCCATTGTCTACATCGCACCTATTCCAATCTCCTGCAGGCTTCTTTATTACCTGGTATTTTAAGAACTTTGCTCAAATTTCCCACTTAGCATGTGTCCTTGCCTGCCATCCCCTTCCCCCTAACATTTTCCCTCCCATTCCTCCAACCTTATTATATCTGTGCATTCCCCCTTTTCCCTTGCTGGCTCAGCAACCTGCACTCTTCCTTCTGCCTCACCTCTGTTCCCGCTCTGCTCTTTCCCTCAGAAGTAGCCCTCTGGGCTATTCCTTTCATCTCCCTCCTCTTCTATTTCTTGCCTGTCTTTTTTTCTGATCCTCTTCCTTTGTAATAATGCCTATGTTATCGTAACTGACTCCAGCTATTTGTACATAGCCTTTGTAATAATGCATAAGTTATCGTAATTGACTCCGGCTATGTGTTCATAGCCTACAATTGTTATTTTTTCTAATAATAACCATTCCTGTACAATAATGTTGCTGTTTGCCTCTTCCTAATCTGTACAACTCTTCTTATTGCTTCCCTGATGTGGAACCTATGTAATGAGCTTGTCCTCAAAGGTTTAATCCAAGATTTCAAATAAATAGAAACAAATAAAAAACGTTCCAGTGCGAATGATAAAAAAAAAAAAAAAAACTATCACAAAGGTAAAATAAACTATTGCAAAAGGTAAAAAATACTTATTTTGAGTGGTTATTTGCATCATTTACTTGTCACGGGGGAAAAACATTTGAGATGGCTGCCATCTCTTTTTACTGTTTAAACTTACAAACATTAAAAGTACATAAAAATTGTCTTTAAAAAAAACACACCTGAACCTAGATAAATGGGACCTGTTTAGCTAGATTCTGGTGTTGTTTAAGTTATAAAATACATTTTCTGGGCATCCAAAATCCAGGGTGTCCAGCTTAGTGAGAGGAGTAGTGCCCCCCCCCATCACCATTCCCTTATGTATGTTGTTTTCCATGATGTCTAGTGGTACTCCCCACTCTATGATTGCTATCCCCTTATGTGTGATATTTTTCCCCTGGTGACTAATGGAAACCCCACCTTCCAATTGCCATTCTTTTATGTATGTTATTTTTCCCTGGTGTCAAGTGCACCCCACCAGCACTTGATTGTCATCCCCATATGTATGATTTTTTTCCCCTGGTGTCTAGTGGTACCTCCACTCTCCAATTGCCATCCCTGCATTCAAATAACCTGTAATAAAGAAAACCATCCCTTGATGTTTTTTTACTCCTGTAAAAAAGAAAATGGACCATTGCCGATCTGACCCCCACCTGATCTTCCACTGAGCACCCACCACCTAGAACCCCCCACATCCCCCAAACTGTCACTCACCTGAACAGATCCCAGGTCAAAGATCCACTCTCCAATTGAAGAGACATCTTGATCCTGGAATTGTCTGACTGCGATATGAAAAACTAAGGTATCAATGTATTTCAATGTTTTTTTTTAACTATAATGCATAACATTGTCATTTTTGAATATTCTGATCCCAAATATTTAAACTGATCTTTTTGGGATCCCACCTCATGAACGATGGTGATGAATTATGTAAATCTAGCTTGAAGGGTGACTTTGTGGTCACTTAGTGAAATCACCTTTCAGGCAGGATTTTAAAATTTTTCGCCACCCTTGTTCATAAGGTCAGGTCATATGAAGGCTATACTGAAAATGTGGGGTCAAAACAGGTATAAATAGCAAAGATATGTGCCTGCCTTGAAATCTTTCTATGCTCAGTTTTAACTTTGGTAATTTTACATATCTTGACCCCAGATTTTGAACATAGCCATTTCTTTGTTCATTTTTCAAATCATAGCCAGATTGTATTTTTGCACTTGTGGCATGGAATGACCTTTCGGTGGTCCTGAAGCATGTTTTAGTGGGACTTTGAAAGTTTTCACCTATCAGGTTCATAAGGTGGGTTAATAGGAAGGCTACGCTGAAAATTTGGTGTATGAATACAGTAAAAGGACCAGGTTATGAGTAAATGTTGGAGTATTTCAACATTCACTCCTAACTTCACTATTTTTAAGTATTTTGACTACAAACTTTCAACATAGTCATTTTTTCACATGACCTCATAAACATGATACATGTCATTTTTAAAATCCTAGACAAGACATGTTTTCAGACTTCTGGTGGGAAATCACATTTCATCCAATATACTATAAATAGTGCATGTCATATTTATAAGGTGAATCATAAAATAAGTATCTTGAAATTTTTTTGGAAAAAAAATTATAATTGTTAACAGACTTTGTGTGCAGTACCAGTCTTGAGCACAGTGGATATGCTTTGTGATCCTATGCTAGTAAGCTGAGTTCAGTGATGAGATCAGTGAGATGAGTGACCCAGCTGGATAGGGTGACAGTGGGGGGAATAACCTGACACCCCTCCAGTTAGAGAATGAAAGTGCAGGGTTGTCCACACAGCTCTGGTTACCATATAGTGAAAACAACTGCCTTTTTGGCATAGGGCCCTGTAGCTCTCCCTCCTGGGTGGCAAAGGGCCATGGACGTTGGCTGACAGATATACTCTTTGCCCTGAGCATCTGTAGCTGTGGCCACATACAAGTGCATGGACCACAGGGCTCTGCACTTCCACAGCCCACCAGACAGCCCCATGAATTCTTCACATCTGCTGCTGCACCAAACTGCAGGGTCTGCAGTTTGCAGCCCTGCACTTCTGTAGGTGGATGGAGTCTTGTCTTTGCGCAGGGCATCTGCATCTGTTCACAGGACATGGATGTTTGGGACCTGCGTGAATGAGGATACAATTCCACTATCTCAAAAAGAAAGGAAATTCTTTGAAAAAAAATTAATTAATGCACCAGTTAGAGTAACTTAATGCCACAAAAGTAGGGAAATGTGGCATTAGGGTTTTCAATTCAAACTCCCCACTCCACACACCCACACCACAAACAGCAAAAGGAAAAAATATTAGGGTTTTGGGTCTCCTGAGTCTTGGCAAATCACTGGTGGGGTCTTCCTTGGTGTGGTCAGCCCTAATGCCCATCCCATTCCCCAAGCAAACAACATCACACATGATCTCCTTTCTTCATGCAAAAGATACAACGAATTGCGTTGGCAACATGTGGAGAGACATAATTCTCTACCTTTGAAGAGTGTACCACTATGAGGCACTGACTTGTAGCTGTTCCATGTTCTTTGGACTACAGGCTATGGGCTTGGGGGCAAGGGGGACCATTAGGATTGACAACCCAAGGAAGACCCCATGATTGACTTTCCTAAACTTGGGACACCCCAAATCCTATTTTTCTTTCTTTTGCTGTTTGGCAGGTGGGGGTGGGGAATTAGGGTTGGAAATGCTAACACCACATTTCCCTACTTTTGTGTCATTCAGTTACCCTAACTGGTGCATTAACAAAGTTTTTTTTACAAAGAATATACATATATATATATATATATATATATTGCAAACATCTTTGTTAATATATCAGTTAGGGTTCTTACTAAAGTGACAAAAGCAGGGACATGTGGTGTTAGGGTTTCTAACCCTAACACCCCAGTCTCAACCTGCAGACACTGATAGGAATCAGGGGGGTGCCTTGGGGTCATCGGCGCTAATGCTCACCCCATTCCATAAGTAAATAACTGAAATGGGCACAGTATAGGAGAATGCTGTAAACAACTGGTTGTGGAACCCACAAGGCAGACAGCAATACTGGATCTGGTGCTCACAAAAGGGGACAGTGTGACAGGGATCACAGTAGGGGAGCACCTGGGGAACTCATGAGCACCGGTCAGTGTGCTTTGACATAACTGAAGGGGCAGAACCCAACCATAGAAAAACACGAGTCCTTGACTTTAGAAGGGCAGAGTTTGGAGAAAATGGGGAAATGCTAGGAAGAGGAACTGGCTGGAATAGGGAAGAAAGTCAGGTTGGAGGAAATGTGGGCAGTATTCAAATCATGGATAACAAGGGCAACACAATTATGTGTGAAATGGGTTAGCAAGGGGAAAAGGAAGAGGAGACCATTATGGTATTCCAAGGAAGTAGCTGAGAAAGTGAAAGCCCAAAAAACACATTCAAACAGTACAAAAAGACTCAGGCAGAAGGGGACAAGGAGAAACAAAGGGAGGCAGGGAGGACAGTAAGGGAAGCCAAAGTGCAAATGGAGGAATACAATGTGAAATCAGTGCTTAGATGGGACATAACTTTTACAGGTAGATCAGTGAAAAAGGAAGACAAAGGAAGGGATAGTGAGGCTGAAAGGGGAGGACGGGAGTAGAGTGGAGGATGACAACCAAAAAGCAGACATACTGAGCAGATATTTCTGCTCAGTCCTTAAAGAGGAAGGAGCAGGTAATGGACCAGAAGGGAGTAGAAAGTGTAGGAAAGGCACAGAAATGTATGCAAGTCCTTTTCCACTGGATAGGGTCCTAAAGGAACTGGAAGGAATAAGAGTTGATAAAGCTGTGGGGCCAGATGGTATATACCCCAGGGTGCTGAGGGAGCTAAGAGTAGTGGTGGCTGAACCTCTGGAAACCCTGTTCAGCCAGTCACTAGAAATAGGAGAGATACCAAAGACTGGAGGACAGCTGACATAGTCCCCCTTAACAAAAGCAGGAACAGAGAGGAAGTGGGAAACTACAGACTGGTCAGCCTGACCTTAGTAGTGGGGGAGCCATGGAAACACTATTGAAGGAAAGAATAGTGGAAAACCTGGTTGCCAGTGGTCTGCAGGACCCAAGGTAACATGATTTTACTGGAGGAAGGTTGTACTAGACTAACCTCATTTAATTCTTTAACTGGATGACTAGGTAGGTGAATCGGGGGGGGGCGGGCAGTGAATCTGGCCTACCTGAAATTTAGCAAGGCCTTTGGCACTGTGCCATATAGAAGGCTGTTAAACAAGCTGGGAATCATTGGAGCGGTTAGGACAGTGGTGCGATGGGTGGGAAACTGGCAGGATAGCAGGACACAGAGAGTGGTGGTAAATGGCTGTCACTCTGCAAAGGGAAAGGTGACCAGTGGCGTGCCACAGGGATCAGTGCTGGGTCCAGTCCTCTTCAACATCTTTATCAGTGACACTACAAGATGACCTAGAATGGAGAATTTGCCTGTTTGCAGATGACACAAAGCTCTGCAACAAGGTGGACATGCCAGAGGGTATGGATAGAATGAGGAGGGATCTGCAGAAGCTGGAGAACTGGTCATGGGAGTGGCAGTAGAGATTTAACACAAAGAAATGCAAAATAATGCACATGGGGCACAAAACCCCAGGAACATTATATCAGCTAGGGAGGGGGGAGGATAAAGAATGCTTCAAGCAGGAAAGGGACCTAGGGGTTATCATCTCTGATTACCTCAAGGTAGGGAGTCAATGCGACAAGGTGGCAGGAAAATCAAACAGAATGCTGGGACACATAGCAGGGGTATCACCAGCAGGAAAAGGGAGGTCATACAGTAATTCCGCTATACAAGACATTAGTGAGGCCACACCTAGAGTACAGTGTGCAGTTTTGGAGACCTTACCTATGTAAAGACATAGACAGGGTGGAAACAGTTCAGAGGAGGGCAACCAAGATGGAGCAAGGATGACATCACAAAACCCACAAGGACAGGCTAAAAGACCTACATATGTACTCCTGTAAGGGGGGATATGACTGAGACATATAAGTACCTCACAGGGAGGAACAAGGTGCAAGAAAACACAATTTCTAATAGAAAAAGATGCTCCACGATTAAGAGACATGGGATGAAACTAGAGAGAGGGAGGTTCAGAGGGAATGTGAGGAAGTACTTCTTCACAGAGAGTTAGGTGGACAAATGGAAAGCCCTGCCAGAGGAGGCAGTGGAGGCAGAAAGGACTACAGGATTTAAAAATGCATGGTACAGGCATATGGGGGTCTTGGTAGTCAAGGAAAGGGGACAACCTAGTTTCAGGAAAGCTTGAAGAAGCCCAGTTATGTGTGCAAATGGGCAGACTAGGTGGGTCATAGGCCTGTATCTGCCATCAACATCTATGTATCTATGTAGTTATGCATTAAGCCCGATGACCCCAAGGCACCCCGACACCTGTATGTGTCTGCAGGGTGGAGGTGGGATGTTGAGGTTGGAAACCCTAACACCACATTTTCCTGTTTTTGTCACGTTAGTAAGAACTCTAACTGAAGCATTAATGAAGCTTTTGGCAATGAATTTCCTTACTTTTTCAGATAGTGTAATTATATCCCTATTTGACTGTGGCCCTGCACTCCCATCCCTCTATAGATGTGTACATGTATGTAGGTGTAGAAACACAGGGCCCTCTGGGTCCTGTGCTTCTGTTTCTAGGACAACAGTGACCAAAGTGTCAGCATAGCTATCTTATTACCCCACCTCATGTATAGAGAAATTGTCAAATCCATGCTAAAATGTAAGTCTACACAACTGCAATGCCATTCCATGCCACAGGTGTGAAAACACATGGGCAGGATTGGAAAAATGACAGCTGTGACATACGTGAGGTGGGGTAAAAAAAAATTAACATTTCCAAAGTTATGAGTGGACATAGCAAAATTACAACTAATTGTCACAAGTTTGCCATTTTGTCATATTTTGACCACAAATTTTTAACATACTCTTCTTATGACCCCACCTCATAAACCCCATAAGTGAAAATTTAAATATCCATGCTGAAATACCATTCCACATCACAGGTTCGAAAACACATTTCAGGCAGGATATGAAAAATGGCAGCTGTAACCCAGTACAGAGAAATTGTAAAATCCATGCTAAAATGTAATTCTGCACAACTGCAATGCCATTCCATGCCACAGTTGTGAAAACACATTTTGGGCAGAATTTGAAAAATAACAGTTGTGACATACATGAGGTGGGGTGATAAGAAGGTTGTGTTGAAAATCTGGGGTCAAAATATTTAACATTTTTGAAGTTACGAATGGGCATAGCAAAATTGCAACAAATTGTCATAAGTTTGGCATTTTTTCATATATTGACCCCAAATTTTCAACATACTCTACTTATGATCCCACCTCATAAACCATCAGCAGAAAATGTAAAAGTCTGTGTCAAAACATCATTCCATGCCACAGAGTAGAAAACACGTTTTGGGTAGGATGTGAAAAATGACAGCTGCACTGTTCATGACGTGGTGTAAAAATGGCTGTGTTGAAAATGTATTGGTAAAATATTGAAAAGTATCAAAGCTATGCATGAGCATAGAAACATTTCAATGAATGCATGTAATCCAGGTATTTTTAGGAATTTTTTCACCAGATTTTCAACAGGGCCTTTTTGAGACCCCACCTCATGAACAACAAAGGTGAAAATTCATTATCTGGGCCCTAAAATCATCTCTGGGCCCAAGTAACGAAACAACAGTGGCAGTGTTCATGAGGTGGGGTCCCAAAAATGCCATGTTGAAAATTTGGTGCAAAAAGTCCAAAAATGTCAGAGTTATCAACATGAGTTCAAAATGTCATTGAAGTACATTATAGGGTACTTACCTTGATTCCTCAGTTCACTGTTCAGCTTTGAAGAGTGGAGATGAGTTCCGGTCCACAGAAGATGACAACTGACGACCTCTGGTGGTAGTTATAGGGCAAGGGGGTGAATGGGGTGGTGGGTGCTCAGTGAGACGGTTGGAATGGGGGATGGGGATGGCAGGGATGATGAGGGGCCATTTTCTTTTTCCAGTTTAAAAAAAAAGATGCCAGGAGATGGTTTTCTTCTTTGCTTACTTTACTCCTTCTTCTTTACAGAGAAATAATAAATAAATATTTTGGGACACTGGGAGGGCCCTTCCAGTGTCCCACACTGCTGGGGGGTGAAATGGAGAGTGAGGGGGGTGCCACTAGACACCAGGAAAAGATAAGGGGGTGCATTGGGGATCAGGACTGAGGACCACTAGATCACCATGTTATAAAAAGATAAACAGGGGTCAAGAATCTGAATTTGAAGGGGCATTTTATATTTATGCTTTTTCCATGCCTCGGCCCCCTTCCCCTTGGATGTTTCAAATAGGAAAATAATACTGGATTTAATTAAACACCACAGGTGTTTACCTAATCAGGGACCAAGGAATTGGATTCTGGCATCAGTTTTCCCCAGAAATGCACACAGATATATTAGTTTTGTCCCCATAAGTTTTTGGCTGCAAACTGTGGCAGCTCTTTCACGAGACATCCTTCCTAGTTTCATGAAACAATGGGATTGTGCTTCAATTTGCAGAACAAACTCCCATTGTTTCACAAAACAACTGCCACAATTTGTGGCAGAAATACATCTGTAGACAAAATAAACATATTTCTGGGCCTTACTGAGGCAAACTGACCCCAAAATCTGATTCCACAGGCCCGGATTAGGTAAACACAACTGTTGGTGTTTACCAACTGCCAGTATTTTTTAGATATTTAACTATTTCTGCCTCACTAATTGAAAACAAGGTGGTGGAAGCTGGAAAAAACATTTCCCATTTGCGAAAGAGACAGGCACTTTTGAGAAAGAGAAACACACTCTGACACAGGATATCGAATTTTTTCCATAGGAAATAATGGGAAAATTGAAACTTTGATAACTTTTGAACAGATTGCTATTTTTTTCACCAAACCTTCAAAAGGCACATCTGCAACCCAAATATGACATACCCTACAAATTTCAGACCAAACACCCAAGCTATTTCTGAGAAACGGTGTGACAAAGGATTCACATAAAACATTTTAATTTTCACATTTATTGACAATCTGTATCTCCACACCCTCATGTCTGCTCAGAACAAAACTTGCCACAGCAAGAGATCGTTGGTCCCCAATGACACATACAAAATTTCATGTGAATCGGTTGAACAGTTGCAAAGTTATTAAACTGCACAATTTGGAATTTAACATAGAAGTGACTGTTGAACCCTAACTATGGTGGTGCTACCGCGCCACTATTATCCCTGTCTGCCTCTATTTGGGTCTCCTATACTTCCAAAATGCTGTTTTTTTCTGACTTACTGTCATAGCCACCTCTTTGCAGAGTCACAGTGGCCTCTTTCTCCTTCTTCCCTTGTGTATTACCTTTAAACAGCTTATCGTTATCTCAGTTATTCCCTCCTTCATTCTACTTCATTGTATCTCCATCCCCTCCAATTTGGCTATCTCCCCCTTTAAGGTATTTCCTAGGGAAGGCTCCATTTCTTTAAAATCTGCCCTTCTGAAGTCCAGCACCCTCATTCTGGTGTTTTCTTCTGCTGCCCAACCTGTATGCCAAACAACACTGTATAATGATCACTAGCACCAAGAGGGCTACCAACAGTGACAGCAGTTTGCAGTTGAGGAACATTGTATTTGTCATGCATCCTTTATTTCTTCTTAAACTTTTTTTCTCCCCAGAAATTTTCCACTATTCCTATGTTTCCTTTTTTTACATGTAGAGCTTATTTTTGTTAGTTTCTTAAAGCTTTAAGAATGTGAATAACATAGCTACTATAAAGAAACTTGTTCATATTTATTTATTTATTTAGCATTTGTTGACCGGGTGGGGTACACTAGGCAGACATTTGCCTATTTTCAGGTACAACCCGGGACATTATTACATCCATGCCTCTGGAAATGAAAATTCTAACAAAATTTGAATGTATTAACATTTTGTATTGTTCTTCATACATGTTGTTATAGAAAGGGAGGGCAAGAATCCAGCTTCATTAAGCTCCTTTCATGTATCCTATAGTGGAGCTGGCTAGGATGCAATGCAATCCAGTTGAATACATCAGTACCACAGTGCTCAGTGCTTGGTCCAGTGTTGTTCAATGTATTCATTAATAACATTGGAGATTATATAAAAGGCAAGACTTGTCTGTTTGCAAATGATACCAAGCTCTGTGGGAGGGTAGATGCAGCTGAAATGATACAAGACCTAAAGGAAGATCTGTCCACATTTGAGAAGTGGTCAGAATGATGCCAACTCAGGTTCAATCCAATGAAGTGCAAGGTCGTGCACATAGGAGCTAAGAACCTGAGCATGGAATGCAGCCTGGGTGGGGTCCTAGTAACCATGTCAGAGGAAGAAAAAAACCTGGGTATGGCTATCACTGTTGACTTGAAGCACTCCTTGCACTGCAGGAAGGCAGTGGCAAATGCCAATAAAATGCTGTGCTGCTTTGCCAGAGGAATGACTACTGGGGGGAGGAAGTAACTTTGCCACTGTACAGATCACTGGTACAGTTGCATTTAGGGTAGAGTGTGCAGTAACATAGACTTTGAAACATAGACTTTGACGGCAGATAAGGACCGCTAGGCCCATCTAGTCTGCCCATTTCCCTACCTACAGGATAGGCCGCAGATCCTAGTTAACCAACATCCTATATCTTCCTGCCCCCCACAAGAATTGCCTTATGTCTGTCCCATGCATTCTTGAATTCTCCCACAGTTTTAGACCCCACAACTTCCTCAGGAAGGCTGTTCCATACATCCACTACCCTCTCTGTGAAATAATACTTCTCACATTGCCCTAGAACTGCCCTCCTTCTATCTTTAAATTGTGTCCCTTGTTCTTGCAAGTCTCTTTTCTGAAAGATGCTACCCTCTTGGACTTTGTTGATTCCTTGAGGGTACTTGAAAGTTTCTATCATGTCCCCCCTCTCCTTCTTTCCTCAAGGGTATACATATTAAGCTCCTTTAGTCTCTCCTCATCTGGCTTCTCTTGCAGACCCTGCACCATTTTAGTTGTCTTCCTCTGGACTGCCTCTATCCTGTCTATGTCCTTGCAGAGATGGGGTCTCCAGAACTGGACACAGTATTCCAGATGGGGTCTCACCAACTGTCTGTACAGAGGGATAACAACTTCCTGTTTTCTGCTGCTGATGCCTCTCCCTATACATCCCAGTATACCCCGGCCCTCCCTACTGCCTTCTCACATTGCTTGCTAACCTTAAGGTCATCTGATATGATTTCCCCCAGGTCCCTTTCCTGTTTTGTTGTTGTTACTACCTCCCCACCCATTGTGTATTCTTCCCCTGGGTTCTTGTTTCCCAGGTGCATTATTTTGCACTTTTTGCATTGAATCCTAGCTGCCATACGTCTGACCATTCCTCCAACCTTGCAAATTCCTTTTCATCCTTTCCACACCTCCTTGTGTATCAACCCTGTTGCAGATCTTTGGGTCATCTGCAAAGGCATACTTTCCTTCCAGTCCCTCTGCAATGTCACTGATGAAGACATTAAAAGGACTGGACCAATCTGAACCTCACGGTACCCACTAGTAACCGCCCTTTCTTCAAGTGGACTCCATTTACAATTACCTTCTGTGTCCTGTTGTCCAGCCAATGTTTTACCCAGGCTACCACCCTGGGACCCACTCCTAGGCTGGTTAATTTGGCTAATAATCTTTGTGTGGGACTGTGTCAAATGCCTTGCTAAAGTCTAGGTAGGCCATGTCCACAGCCCCTCCCTGGTCTACTACTTTGGTCACCCAGTCAAAGAAATCTATTAGATTCATCTGACAAGACCTTCCTGCTGTGAACCCATGCTGCCTTGGATCCTGTGCTCCACTGACCTCTAGGTACTCAACTATTCTTTCCTTCAGAAGTGACTCCATCACTTTCCCTACCACAGAGGTCAGACTGACAGGTCTGTAGTTTCCTGCCTCTGTCTTGGTCCCACTTTTGTGAAGCGGAATCACATCCGCCTTCCTCCAGTCCTCGGGTACCACACCATCCTCCCATGATTTATTAAAAAGAGTAGCCAGTGGTTTCACTAGTTCCTTCCTTAATTCTTTTAGAATTACAGACATGCCTACCTGAAAAAGGACATCAGTTTGCTATAGGCAGTCCAGGGGAGGGTAAAAATAATAGTTACTACTCAGCAGGGCAGATCATATCAGAATAAGCTGGAGGGCCTTAACATGTACTACCTGGATGAGACGAGAGAAAGGGTAGATACAACTAAGACCTTTAAGTACATGAAGCACATCAACAGAGTGAACAAAGAGGGTCTCTTCAGTCTCAGTGGTAGCAAAATGATGGGGGAATTGTCTTAAACTGGAAGGGGAAGGTTCAGGAGAGAATTCTGGAGGTATTCCTTCACAGATAGGGTGGTGCAGTATGGAATCGGCTACATGAAAAGATGATCTCACTGGAGCTGGTGGAAGGATTCAAGGTAGGGTAGGACAGGGTTAAAGGGGAAGGACAGGATCAGGGATGATGTGGGCAAAGGGGGGGTAGCAGTTGGGGAGTGGGGTGGAATCCTTAAATGCCACTAAGGACTCTGCAACATGAGCAGACTAGATAGACCTCTGGGCTTTGTTCTGCTGGCAACTTTCATATGTTCATAGTACAGTAACTGCAGTAAACAAGGCAATTTCAATGGCAGTTGATCCCTTTTCTAATGCAGCAACTGGAGGCACAATATTACGTGCTGGCTGGCTATCTCAAAGCCCTTTTCAGCCTAGGAAAGGGAGGGATAAGAGTGTTGCTACCATTACATGGGGACATTCAAAATAGCACAGAGATACACAGAGGTTAAATGACTTCCTCAGGGCCACACTGAAATAAATAGTGCTTGAGGGTTTCAAAGCCTGGGTCTCCAGGTTCACAACTCCCTCTCCCCTCCCTCCTTACACTATACAGCAACATTTTGTACAGTAGCAAAGTGGTCACCATCTTGTGATAAAGACTTGGGAATGGACAACATTGTAAATGAGCATTCAGCTCCCTGGTCTTACCCTAGTAGTAACAATGAAGTTAAAATCAAGACTGACCCTTCTGTTGTGGTCTTTAAAATAAAGCAGAAACCATTCTTATTCAAACAACAGTCTTGATGAATCTTATAGTCAGATGTTGTATATTTATTCTCAAGTGTTTCAACCATATTGCTTTAAATTACTTGCTTCTTTTGCGTGTTATTTATAGAGAGAATGTGATATTTAAATGTTGTTATCATGAGATTAATAATGTTTTAATAATGTTTTATTTATGTGCCCCTGCTTCTGTATCTGGTAATGGTGCCCTGAACCTCCGTGGAAGGGCATCACAAAGAAATAAAATTTACTACTACTTACCTCCAGCGTAACATTTTCATCTTATTGTGAGGCACCCTACTGGCCTATGTCAGATAGTTACTGTACTGTATAAATAAAACCTCTATTTCTTTCTCTCCTTTTAAAGAAAAGTTTCAGCATTTAGAAAACAGAGATTCTGCAAAATTGAAATAACAGAAAAACTGAACTGATTACCAGTACACAACTGTGATATAGGGTAAAAAAAGAATGGGGGAAGCAGGGCTAGCAGCCCAGCCAAAAGCAACACCTATCTGGAGCTCCCAAGGTGAAACCCTTTCAACTTAAA
Organism: Neoceratodus forsteri; assembly: GCA_016271365.2. Lineage (NCBI taxonomy): Eukaryota > Metazoa > Chordata > Ceratodontiformes > Ceratodontidae > Neoceratodus > Neoceratodus forsteri. The sequence continues at coordinate 1,723,729,551 of CM057456.1, forward strand.
AAAAAATAGTATCTTAAAGTTGTTAAATTCTTGGCAGTGCCACATATTTCGATGGAGCTTGAACTAAGGAACATTTTAATACCTTTTTCCTCTTGAATGTCCTGTCCAAAAGGTGCAAAGCAAGACTTTTTTCCAACCAACCGGGGTTGATTCAAAGCAGCCTGAACACACAGCCCACAGCTCAGCGCAGACCAGCCCTGCTTCACCCTTGCTGAATTCTGAATGCTCTCACCAAAAGCAGTCCAGCAGACTAATCATAAACTTGATGCCTTCACTCAACAAATGATGGGATTTAGAAACTAACCTGGAAGCAATGGACAAGATAGTGAAGGGTTCATAAGCAGTGTTGGGTAAAGCAGTGGCTGTTGCAATAATACAAATCAAAGAACAGATGGCACTGAAAACCTGCCTTGAATAGCTTGAAAATGCTGTTCGAGTGGCGAGCATCTGAATCTTCAGTCTACCAGAGGGGACCAAAGGGAAGGACATAATTCAAATTCTAACACAATGGATTTTGAAACTCAAAGAATGCAGCACTTTCAGAACTGTCAGAGCATACCGATTTACGGCACAGTGGGTGAACATTGCATAAGACATGCCTAGAACCACTCTAATGATTCTGACTTTTGCTAGGAATTAGACCTCATCCTGGGAGCAGCATAAACCAGATTAACATAGAAAAGACTCCATGGGTCCAGATATTGCCTATGCCACAAGAATGCATCAGAAGGTGTTTGATGGTGTGAGACACACGCTTAGAGAACTTGATATTTCATACTAGCTGGGTTTCCCAGCAAGACTGTGTTTTACTGTCAGACTCTGGCAATATAGATTCTCTGACGTCCGTCCAGTGAAATGCTCAGCAGACTAATGAAAGTGGTTCAGAATGTGAGATCTGATCTCACCAGCACAGGTACTATTGCAATAAACTGAATGACTCCCTTCTTGGCTGGCATTTTCTGATGGAACTACTGTATTTGGAACTTTTACAGTGAAATTTTAATTTGTACTGGGGACAATTTAGAAGCTCCTGCTGGGACAAGGGAAAGTGCTCTTTTCTTTCTCTTCAGAACTGTTACCTTGTAAATAATGGTATGTCTGTGTTGATAACTTTTGACTAAGTGATTGAAAAGTTTAAATGCTATATGATTTAAGGTGCATACATGTTTCCCTGCTGCTCTGAATAAAATGGCATTCTCCTTCTCCGAGCATTCAATTTGCGTGCGTTTGCATGAATCAGGGTGAAACCGGAGCTGAGTTCAGCAATGTTAAAACAATATGTTCAAAGATACTAAACTGGGTCACATTTCTGCTGTAATATTTAAGCTGTTAAAGTTATGTTTTCAAGCGTTGTTTCAATTACAGGTTCAATAAGCTGGTGTACACATCAGCATGAAGAACACACAGTTCAGTGATTGGGGCTGAATGGCCATGGTGGTGTGGCAGGGGAGTCTGAGCACTGCCAGCAGTGACTACTGCAGTTGTCTGCTTGCAATCAAGGCACATAGTGCTGCAATGAGGTACTGTACTTTCTCAGGTGTGTAAGCTGAAATGAGAGAGCAAAACCAAAAAATCTAATGTTGTGTTATAAGTGCAAGCCCCCACTCCTCCTGATGTGTAGGAGTATCAAGATTGTAAACATGCTGGGAGGGAGCACTGTACAACCCCAAAAACATGCAGTCCAAGAAAATAAAAATATGCCTTTACCTGGTTCTACTGATGTTGCGAGATGGCATCACAGGATGAGGAGCAGACAAAGTTATTTGTTACGGAGGGCTAACTGCAGGGGGCAATGTTCATTAACAGGCACAACACGCACAGCTTGTCTCAATTAAATTCAATGTCCACTCCAGAATCAAAAGTGCAAAACTGATTTAATTTAAAATGAGAAACTTGAACCACCACTGGAGCATGGGGTAACAATCACAGTGGGTACTTCACAGGCTGAGACCTGACATTGTCCTGTAACAATCTCTTTTTTCAACAGATTGATTTACAGCTTGCAGACCTTCCCTTGAGCCAAACAGGCAACATTCCTGTTGGCAGCATTTGCTGGGACTAAAACAGGCCTCACTTAAGAGCATTTCAAATTCAGCAGTACTCTCGTTTCAAATCCCTTCACTTTACTTTGTCTTTAACCAGGTACTTGCTTACTTTTTTCCTTCTGTTAGTCTCAGAAAAACTTACACTGAAGTAGCAATTGTGACAGCATGAGACGTTTCTACTGTCCCAATCCCATTTCTTACTTTGCCATTCTTTAGCTTGCAACACCGGGGGTTACTTTAAACACAGTACAGAATTTAAACCACAGGGAGCTATCTTTCTTACTGAGAGATCTTAAAACTTATAAACAGTGTTCTATTTAGCAAGAAAATGAATCACAATGTCCGTCCAGATACCCAATTGCTGATGCCATGTGTCTGGCTGGTCTCCCTGAGGAATTTTGCACATTCCTGGACATACAGAGACCCAAGGCACTATCCGCTCATGCAGTGATTCCCATTTCTGGACAGCCTTCACTTAGGGGACTGCTAACTGTGCTATACGGAGTATCCAGATGGCCTGCCAACCCACCAGGGTCCCAGTCAACCATTCCCCACATGGATCCTCTCCTGCCTTTGAAGGCTGCACCACCTGAGAGCACAACCACTGCAACAGCCACTGGCAAAGGGAAAAGGGGTAGCGTGCCACTACTACACCCTACAACAATCCAGGCTGCCACCTCTGGAGCACGCCCCAGGCCCCATCTGCCAGAGTAGGCCTGACTACAGAAACATTACTGGCTCACAGGGTGCACTCACCCATGGGCAAGATTACTTAGAAAATGGAGCCCCCATTGGTGCTAACCCTACCATGGTACCAAAGATCACATGGGGACCTCCAATACTTCTGCTACTCCCTGGATCCAACTCCCAAATGCACCGATAGGGCCCAACTGCTGCTCCACTGCTCCCCTTCTCTTGTTCATGGCCCGAACCACCAAACTTTCATACATAAATCTTTGAAGGAAGAGGGCCGGGTGGCAAGTGCCCACCCGGCCCTCCATGACCCTACAGCCCAACTTGTGGGCAAACCCCCCCAACTCCTCTCTCTCTCTCTCTCCTCCCTTCCAAACTTTAATCTTCATCCCACTTTATGGTACTAAAACCCTTCTTTTAATAGACCTAGAGATGGAGCCCCCTACCAGCAGCAGGCAGACCCACATCCCAGACCTACTGACACCACTGCTCACTTTGTTTGCTTAGCTACCCAATTTAATCTGTAAGCTCCCAGAGGGTACTTACATAAGCCAAGTACAGCTTTATGATACTGGGTGCGGATAAATACAGAGATTTCTATTTCTTATCGTAGGGCTCCTGGGGGCTTTGGAAAGTCAAAGTTATGGTCTATTGAGTTAGACATTAGATTAAGCACTTGTAGAGGTCAATTCCAAACTCCTACATTGTATTAATTCCTTTGTATTTACTTGTAGAGCACTGGCTGCTATTCAAGCTTCTATAACAGTCAACAGTACCTTAAATGTTTGTATTTTTAGGTAACCTCTGAATGCTGTACCCATCAAATGTATATTCATAATTCTTTAGTAATGTATATTGGTCCTGTTTGTGATTTACATGTTCAGGAAAGTATGTATTTTATGCTTTATGTTAAAATGCATAAACAAAAAGTTAACAAAAAGGACGTCGGGGGGAGCTGGTTCACAGTAATCACTCAATAGTGTATGGTAGAACGTTGTATTCTCTCAAAATTCATATTTCCCTAATGTTGTTGTACCATTGATGTGACGTCATGATGTTGTACCATCGTGAGTACATCACATCGATGGTACAACAGTCCAGATCACGTTTGCACATGCCCATGTCATGGTTTCTCCTCGTCCATAAAATGGCGACAGTAGTTCAGCGAAGGCACGGGAAGACACTGGAGGAAGTTCTTATTGAGCAGTACATGGCCCTTTCTTTAAATATTAGCCAGCACACAGCAGGACACCAGGAACATATTTAAAATGTGGACCTGAGCTGAGTGTTGTCAAGGACACGGGCAGGGGCGGGGGTCCCCATCACGGTGCAACGGAAAGAAATGTAAGGTTTTATTTTACCGTTGCCCATACACTATAAAGACAGTGGATGGGCAGCAGAAAATTCAACAACACTGGTTCACTTCTCAAGGTTTTCATGCCAACGAAAATCTCTAGAGCTTCGCTCTCAGGGTTTTCTTGGTTGTCATGACAACCTCTCGAAGTGAACAACAGTGTTGTTGTTCACTGTTGCCCATCCACTATCCTCTATATGCTGTACCTACCAAATATATACAGTATGCATAATCCTTTAGTAATGTATTGATTGGTCCTGTTTATCATTGCAAATGTTCAGGAAAGTATGTATGTTATACTTTATGTTAAAGATAAATAAAGCATAAATAAACAATTTAAAAAAAGGATGTGGGGAGGAGTTGGTTCTCAGTAGGCAAAGCACCTATGAAAAGTCAAGGAACAAAGTGACTTGCAGTACACTCACAAAATAGATTTGAGAACAGTTCAGTCTTCTTTTGACATGCCCTCCAAATTCAGTTGTATCAATGTTTTGTGTATAGGCCACTTTATCAATGCTGGTGGTCCTAGGCAACGTAACCAATTACTGGATTGTAACCATACTTCGTAAACCAAATTAACTACATAAATAGTGAATATAGTCAGGCAATTGAAAATGATGGTATGACATGCCCACTAGAGTTCTTTCAAACACTGTGTTTAGAGGTCACTCAATTATATCTGTTTCCAAAGGCATAACATTTCTAGTTGGTAGAGATTTACATCTGCAAAGATCATTCTCACCACTACTGTTTGATAAAATATGTCTGAGCTGCTATTTTGTAATGTAGTCAAAGGGATCTGTCATGTATTTTGATGTTATAGTGTATTTGGAAAATACACTGTAAAATATCCAAAGTTTTTACATTATTTTGGTGGCCTCAAGGTTTGTCTGCACTTAGGGTTTCTAAAGACAATTGCATAGGAGAGATGGTCAGAGTAAGAACAAGAGTATGTCTCAAAAATCGTTATGCACTTAAATCATGTCTGAAAGAAGGCAGCACAATACTAAGAATTTCCTCAATAACCTACATACAATACTTGCATTTGCGGGAGCAGCCAGGGGTTCTGATCTTTAGCTGCTGTTATACTGATAACTAGGAATGTGTTGCTAGGGCCCATGTCAGTGGCACCCAGCAGTGGTAATGATTCACCAGTTGGGTGCACATTTGGGAATGATCTGTTGTTTTTTCACTGTTACGTTGTTGCCTATGTCCTGCAAAGCCCCCCAAATAAGATCTGTACATGTGACAGTGGGGTGTAGTGTTAATCATAAATTACTCTATGGGGCACAGCAGTGCTTGGATTTAGGTAATTAAGCAACATGAGCAGCCACCAAATCAAAACTTCTAAACACTGGTTTACATTTCGGTCTAGTGAAGATGATAGAGTGGCAAGCATTGCTTGGGTCCTTGGCCACTGAGCATGGCACCAGTACAAACTTCAGGTGAATATTTGAATTCTATTAGCTGATGATCTGTCTGTTATAGGGTTGTTAAGGCAACATGACCTGTCAAATGTCTATATTTTTACAGTAGAATTATATACAGTAGAGAGGAGTGTTGACACTATAGAACATTAATGGATTATATAATAACAGATTTATGGACAACATTACCAAGAAACATTTCCCCAAATTAGGAAATAAATAAATCTTACTTGTGGATGGGGGCCAAACCCAGGGCCTGAAATGTGTGACACCAATTAGATATGATCATGTTGGGCCTGGACCACCTGCACATGTCTGACTTGCTGTATCTTCACTATGACCACAGAGTCACAATGGAATTCACCCTCTATGCTGGCATGGGTTAACTAAGCTATAGGCAACAGAGTGGTCCCGGGCCCCATCAGGGGAGTAAGAGGAGATATGGAGCAACAGGTCAGTTTCACTCCCTTATAGGCAACAGTGGTTATAGCATGTTATCTGACTTTATGAGTTACTGTACAGAACATAATAATGCTTGCAGACTGTTGTAGAAGAAGGAGGTCACTGTGTCCTTGTGCTTGCTGAGTTAAGGGAGAAAGAATAGAATGAATTTCACATATGTATTTCATTATCTATATTTATGATAAACACAATACCGAGCTTGTCTATTCCAGGCATCTACCACTTTTTCAGCAAAGTAGTACTTTCTCACATCCCTCTTAAGCTGTCCCACTAGATTCACTGTATGACCTCTGATCCTTGTGCTTTTCATCATCCGAAAGAAACTCCTCAACTGCACCCTGTTCACCCCTGTGAGGTACTCGTAGGTTTTTATCATGTCCCCTATTGCTTTCCTCTTCTCCAGGGTGTACTGTACATGTTGAGATCCCTCATCTCTTCTCATAGCACTTTTGGTGCAACCCCTGCACCATTTTAGTTGCCCTCCCCTGAACTGCCTCCACTCTGTCTATGCCCTTTATTTTTTTTTTGTATAGAAACATTTAATTGAAACTTTAAGTGGAACCATATACACACAGAAAGGTTGAAAACTATATAACCATCAAACAAGAAAAAAGGTAATACATTGTGTAACATGGAAAACACAAAACAAGGAGAACCAAATTAAAGTAACAATAGTGCATATGTAAAAAAAACTCTAGAAAAAGGGAATACGTGGTAACAAATAACAAAAAAAAAACAAGTGGGTAATATACAATATTTTTAAGACAACACAACCTGCTCAGTAGAAAGAATAAGCCATAAATATGTAAACTCCACATATCTCCAGTATATGCACTGACTTCTTTAGGAAATATTATATCATTGCAAAGAAAATGAATATAGTCAAGAGTTACGGCAATGTACAAATCATGACCGGTGAACCCACCCAAGAATAATTTAACCAAACATACCATGCTTGATAAAATTTTAAAATCACCTTTCTTCCCCAAAATCATACTCATTGAAAGGAAATAGCTTTAGTCATTGCTTGTAACCATCGTGCATAAGGTGGAAGGGTAACACATTTCCTGTGAATAAGAAGGAGCCTCTTACCCAGCCTGGTGGCATTGAGGGTTGAGGCACTGGATGCCACACCTTGCGCCACACCAGTGACCTGTGTTCGGGAATGGACAGGGGCCATCGGGCGTCAGCAGGATCAGGGAAGGATAGAACGTCCGGAGGACTGCTCTCCTTCCCTGGGAAGGGGGGGGATCTCAGCACCGGCACCTGAGTGTCCCCTAGCGGAGGCTGGGGAGCAGGTTGTATGTGAGTATACATGGGGGGAGTTGGGTGCAGACATGTCGAGGGGGAGCATGCACGAGCCACCTTGGTTGATGTCATTGCAAGCACCTGGCTCCAGAGGGAACCTAAAAATACAGAAAAATCACCACTGCAGTGCCTCTATGACGCCTCCTCACCATCCCTCTAGTGATCTCAGGCTGACTCCCACTTCCAGAACTGTGTCAGTGACACTTTGGCTGGTGCCATGGCCCTGCCCTGGGGGGCAAGCCAGGGGGCTGGGAGGATAGCCGATTTGAGAGTGAGGGGCGATGGGGGTCATGACCTGGTGGATACTTGCCGCTGCAGTGGATTAAAAAAAAAAAAGAAGGAGTCTCTTTGCTTCCAATGCAGCGTTATGATAAAACCAACTTATACTCTCGTTTATGTAAGGACAATTGTGAGAGATCCCCTAAAATACAAAAGGAGGGAGATTAGGGAATCATAATACCCAGGTCCCATTTTAAAAAGCCAATTTCTTTCCACCAGCATTTCACCAGCAAGCATTCCCATAATATGTGATAAAGAGTACCTGGGTCTATATTATACCTCCAACAAATATCAGAAGGGGACCAACTAATCTTCTGTAACGTTACAGGTGTCCTGTACCATCTGCTTAAAATCTTTTTCTGTGTAAGTAGGGCTCTCAGATCAGGAGTGGCACAATGAGCTGCTATCCAACCCAGCATCCAGCTTTCGTTATACAATGTGGCCTGCATGTCTTCTGTCCATTTTAAATGTCAGGATTCCCAATCTGGGAGACTAGCTTTTTGCAAAAGCTTATATAGCACATTAGTATGCACCAAGATAAAGAAAATCAAATTTGTAAATTATTGCTTTAATCTGTTTGAACCAGACATTAATCTCTATGTCTGTATCTAGGTGGTGTAAGATGGGACTAGTCTGAGTCAACCATCAAGAGCTCTGTGTTGAGCTAAGTTAATTTTCTTTGATTCACGTGTTTAATGTTTCCCATTTTCCCTTTATTTAATTTTAGTTCTTAAGTTGTTTTATTACTTTTTATTGTTCTGTCGCCTTTGTGGTTCCACCTGTTTCAACGTGCTTAAGGGAGATTCTATCTGTGAGCACTGGGCTCCCCACATGTATCGGACTGCTGCAGCTTCATTGAAGGCCTGGGACTATTATTATCAGAGCTGCAATAGTCTGTTGGGTTTTCTTTTTGCTCTTACTGCTCCTAGACACACTGGACTGCTGTTACTTCACTGAAGGCCCGGGATTGTTATTACCAGAGTCGGGATAGTCCTGCTGTGACTACAGTGCCCACCACTTATACCGCCCACTGATAACACGGGCAATCGAATATTGCGGGCATTTTGGTGTTTCCATTTGCCATTCATCACTTAAACTGTCATGAAAACCCATGGTTATAGCGGTCGTTGCCCACCATACATAGTGGGCATTTTTCTGGATGAATTACCGAATCATGAAGCTGTCAGCACTGTCAGTGCTGTCAGTAATTAATCAAGGGTGTGTAAGGGTGTGTCATTTTAACAGCTACAGTACCTTGTCGGTAATTGATGAGTGCATAAGAACAAAATTTCACCAAAGAAGCATTGTCTTTTTGCACTGCTAGCACGCCACTATGTCTTCCAAGCGCAAAGTGTTAAGTTTGTCCGATAAAGTCGAGCTGCTGAATAAAATAGATCAGTTGCCCAAAATGAGCCCGAGGAACATTGCAGCTCAATTCAGACTTGCAAAATCCACAGTTGCTGATCTGCAAAAGCAGCGAGATCAGTAAATGGCAGAATGGAGCACAAACTCTAACCCAGATAGGAAGAGGAAAAGAGAAGGGAAAGATGTTGAGATTGAGGATGCACTCTTGCGGGGGTTCCAAAATGCTCGGGGGAGACAGGCACTTATCAGTGGTCCAATTTTAATGTACAAGGCAAAGCAACTGGCCAATGCACTTGGGAAGCCTGAATTAATTCCATCAGAGGGATGGTTACAATGCTGGAAAGTAAGGAACAACATTGGATTTAAACTTGGGCATGGCAAAAAATTAAATTCTGATGCTGCAAGTGCTGACTGCTGGCTTACAGAGGTCCTACCTGGTCTACTACAAGGGTACGAGTCACGCAACATATTCAATGCTGATAAGACCAGCTCGTTATTTTGCTGTTTCAGCTTTGGAACATTATCTTTCAAAAATTAGACTGTCCAGGGGAGTAAGCGGGCAAAGGAAAGAATTTCAGTGCTAGCATGTTGTAATATGGATGGTATGGAGAAATGTGACATGCTTGTCATTGGTAAATCACAGAACCCAAGATGTTTCAGAGGCATATACCACTTGCCAGTTCTGTACAGGGCTAACAGATCATCCTGGATGACCGCTGATATTTTTTCTGACTGGGTCCACAACTGGGACCGTAAACTAGGAGGTCGTAAGGTCGATCTTTTTCTAGACAATTTCTCTGGGCACCCACACATGTCAGGGCTTTGTAACATCAAGCTCATTTTCCTCCCCCCAACCCCACCTGCCTCATCCAGCCCCTTGACCAGGGGATTATCTATTGTATGAAGCAACATTATATTCAGGTGATGATAGAACGAGTGCTGTCAGACCTTGACTCCAGCCCAGATTTAAATGCCCTACAGAGTGCCCAAAAACTTAATTTGCTTGATGCTGTTCATCTACTAAAGCTGTCTTGGGACTCTATGTCACAACTTACCATCCAGCATTGTTTCCATAACAGTGGGTTTGTTGTTCTTGACATTTAACTTAGCAACATTCAAGAACAGGAGGAGGAGAAGGAGAACATAATCTTCGCGCCAGAAGGCATGTCTCTAGACAAGTTCGATGAACTGTGCCACCTGGGGAACAACGAGGAGAAACCAGGCACAGACAATGACATAGCTGAGATAGTGAACTCAATTGGCCCCAGTAACGATGCAGATGATAATGCAGGCAAGGATGAGCAAACCCAGGAAGAGAGGATTGTTACTCCAGCTGATGTGGGATCAGCTATCTTAACACTGAGGAGAGCGATGGAAAAACATGATGTACTCGAACCAGACTGGGATACACTGACAAGGGTAGAGAGAGTGTGGAAACCGTACTGCAAGACACGTACAGTGCAGAATCAGATTACGGAGTTTTTTGAATCGAAAGAATGAAACAAAAATGACTCTGACACAGAAAGGCAGTAATTCACTACACAGCGGTGGGGACTGTATTCGCAAATGTTGCTCTGTTTTGCCACTTTGGTTGGGATTTAAAGTATTTGGAGTCCCAAAGGAATTCTAAAGGAGGATATTGTTGGACTTCTGCATTGGATTTTCTAGGAGGCCAAGAGCATTATTGGAGTGGATTTTGTGTGGGTCTCCTGGTTCTGAGCGTCAGTGCACATGATAGGAATTTACAGAAGGAAAGAACCCCTACTCTATCTTAGTACTGTGAGTAGGAACTGTTATACTGTGTGAAATCTGTGAAGACTGACGTTCGGAATCAGTGGACTTGGGTAGTGTGTGTGTGTGTGTGTGTGTGTGTGTATCTCCCCTATATGTTTTGGATTGTCAGCCTAGTGTATCCCCCTACTCTCTGCAACCAAACAGAAGTTGCCTTTTGGGCATGGGGAGCCGGTGGCCCATTTTGGCTTCGCTTAAGTCCCTTTTGGGGTACCTTGGGATTGTTCCTTGAGGGACTATAGTTGTGGGTCATGGGTTGGGGGGGTTACAGGCTGTGTGCCTGGGGGTGCTTCCCAGTGGCCAGATTTACACACCCCCAGTCTACCATTTATTTTCTGATGTGTGGACCTTGTCGAAGACTATTGTGTCGGTTTGGAGTGTGTTCCTTTTGGTCTCTAAAGATCCTGAACTGTGGTCTATGGCTCTGTGAAGATCTGGAATTGAGAGCGGTGGATGTTTAGGGGATTCTACTTTTATTATTGTGTGATAATTAATTAATTTATATTTTTCTTACTATCATTTCTTGTCTGCTGTTCTTTCCCAATACATGAGAAGTGGTGGGGGTGACTTTCATTGAATTGTTGAACTGGAGTTGTGAGAGAACATTTATTACATTTTTCTCTCTCCTCTGTGTGAGAGGCAGCGGAGGTGACTGGGCAGACAATTTAGTGCTGGAGTTATGAAAGAACTCCAGCATAACATATTTAACATATTCATTTTAATTTAATTTTTGTTTTATTTAAAGATTTATGTGGAGTTTTATTTTGCTTTTAGTAGGTCATTTTAGGAGAAGATAAAATTTTATAAGGTGGGGTAATATGGGATATTGTTGATAGAAGATGTGCTGGCCTATTGCTTTCCCAGTCAGGCACTACTCTCCTGTCCAACTCCACGACCTCCAGCCCTTCTATCCTCCTCCTTTGCCTGTAGAGCTTTATAACAAATGCAGGGGTTTGGGTATTGTTAGTAGAAGGAAGAGATGGGCTGGGGTCACGGACTCCGGGGCGGAGGGGAGCGGGGTGTTCGTATCAGGGTTGTGAGGTTCCGGAGATGCCCTGGGGTGAAATGGTCTCTAGCTCGTGGCTTGCCATGTCTACTTTCCATACCCAAGGGCTCCTGTAATTTTAGGCAGCTAACTCTGTCATTCCCGAAACCCGGTCTGACTCAAGTGGTGTTATACAACACCAGGTCTATTAGAAATAAGGCAGCAATTAATGCTGATCTTATTGGGATAGTAGACCTGGCTTGTATTACAGAAACCTGGCTTGAAGACAATGCGGGACCCATTTTGGAAGCGGCGGTAGCAGCTGGGTTTTTGGTGATACACCACTCAAGATCGGACCGCAGAGGTGGGGGGGTGGCTATCTGTTTTAGATCGGAATTGGGCCTCACTGGTGTACCACTAGAGGAGGCCAGATCATTTGAGTTTACCATAGTAGCTGGTGTGGGATGCAGGATTATTCTCATCTACCATCCACCTGGGGGTGAGAAGCATTGCCTGCAGGAAGTGTCAGACTTCATCGTCGACGCAGCATTGGAGTCACCCAGAGTAATGGTCCTGGGCAACTTCAATGCCTGGGTCGATGATGAACTCTTGCAGTTTGGACAAGACTTCCTCCAACTTATGTCATCATTGGGGTTCACACAGGTAGTTGCTCTCTGCTACTGATAATCATGGTCACTCACTTGACCTGGTCTTCCTCCTGGGGGTCGAGTCCTGCAATTTAGTGGTGAAGCCAGTCATTTGGTCTGATCACTACACTGTGAGATTTAATCTCCATCCTCTCCCTTATAAGCCTGCCCCTGTGGAGATGGTTACATGCCGCCCGTTGAGGGTCAATACCCCAGAATGTCTTATGGTGGTACTAAACCTATCGGGAGTTTCAAGGGCGGGCGAGGATCCAGAGAATCTAGTTTGGGCCATTAATAAGGCTATTACTGAGGCTCTGGATGTTATCACCCCATTCTGAGTTCGCCTCCTCTCTCTCAGCCCAAGGTCACCCTGGTTTGATGGGACCTTGAGGGAATTGAGACAAGTGGGTCGATGGCTAGAGCGTTGTTGGTGGAACACCGCCCTTGATGCTGACCACCTTAGATTGATGGACCATTATCAAAGTTACCAATCAGCAATCTCACGTAAGAAGGCACAGTTCCTGTCCAGTGAAATAGCTGCTCCTCAAAACTGACTGGCTCGGCTCTTTCGAACCATGGACAGGCTGTGCAACCCAGCCTGTCTACAGGTTCAAGAAGTGTTTTCACAAGATAAGTGTGATGAGTTTGTTCACTTTTTTTCAGATAAGACACCTGACATCAGTGCTGAAATCTGTCCAGCATCCTCTATGGGGGTTTATGGTGATCGGTGTATTGTCACTTTCTCTTCTTGGATATCTTTCAACCGACTGGAGATAGGGAACATCATGCAGATTGTCCAGAATTTGTGGCCAACTTGCTGTAGTTTGTATAAAGGCTCTACACGCCTAGTATTAGGGGGTTTGGAGATCATTGGCCTGGTCCTCATGGAGATTATCTGGTGCTACTTAGATTTGGGAGACTTCCCTAGTTCTCTGAAAGAGACATTGGTGACACCGCTACTTAAGAAAGCTTCTTTGGACCCAGACATCTGTGCTAACTACAGACCTATCTCTAACCTTCCCTTTGCTGGAAAGGTGATTGAGAAAGTGGTCGCACTGCAACTGGAGAACCATCTTACCATCCATGATGTCTCCGATCTTCTCCAGTCAGGTTTCCAAAAGAGACATAGTACCAAGACTGCTCTGGTTTGGGTGCTCAATGATCTTCTGATGGCAAGAGACCAGAAGTGCCATTCCATCTTGGTGCTTTTGGATCTCTCTTCATCGTTTGGCACTGTAGACCATGGGGTTCTGTTTTAGTGCCTGAGGGTCATCTGTGGACTGGCTGGTCCAGTTCTTAGATGGTTTCATTCTTTTCTAGCCTGCAGGTTCCAGAGGGTGGTTTTGGGGATTTCTTCCTCTGAACCATTTTCTCTGCCATGTGGAGTACCTCAGGGCTTAGTGCTGTCCCCCATGCTGTTCGCAGTGTATTTGCTGCCCCTCAGATACATTGTAAGATGATATGGGCTGAGTTCTCACTGCTACGCAGATGATACACAGCTCTATCTGTCTTTTGCACCCAACCAGGATAGTGCTGTCTTGTTGTTTAACAACTGTCTTGTGGAAATCCATGACTGGATGAAGTCCAGTTGGCTGAAATTGAATTCTGGAAAGACTGTGGTGCTAGTTGTGGATCCAGGTCACCAGATAGAGTGGTCAGTGGTGGGGTTACCTTCTGGGCTTTGGCTTGATGGTGTACAGCTGCCCACCCCGAATGGGTGCATAATCGAGTGGGGGGGTGTTATTTGATGATGGGCTGACACTGCAGGCACAGGTGTCGGCAGTCATAAAATCTTCTTTTTACCATCTTAGGAACATCATCAGAATTAGGCACCTTGTTCCATCTGATGATCTGCCCACATTGTTCCATGCTTTTGTGACCTCGCGCCTGGACTACTGTAACTCCCTATACCTACGGCTTTCGGGGGTTGATGTCCACTGCTTGCAGCTGGTGCAGAACCCTGCAGCACTGTTATTGACTGGAGCTTCTCACACCAGTCATATTTCTCCCGTGCTGCGTGATCTGCACTGGCTGCCTATACAGTGGTGGGCCACCTTCAAGGTCGGTCTCTTGACCTATAAAGCCCTACACAGTTTTGGACTGAGTTACCTGCAAGAGCTCCTGGTTCCTTACAGCCCAGGCTAACCCGTCTGCTCATCTGATAAGGGGTTTTTAGAGGTTCCCTGGCTGCGGTTAAAGATATCCGGTGCCAGGGCTTTTACGTTTATGGCACCTTCCCTGTGGAACTCTCTACCTCATCAGATTAGAGGGTGCAGGGCTGTGGAGGGCTTTAAGACCAGTTTGAAGACCTATTTATTTAAACAGGCATTCAATATTTGAACTTTTAGATTTTTGTGGATTCTGATTGAATTTGTTTTTATGTGATATTATGGATGAATTGTTGATGTTTTATGTGAAGCACCTTGACATTGGAATTGCGCTATATAAATAAAAATATTATTATTATTATTTCATGACCCATGAATTAAATATATGTCTTAACTGCAGATATTTCCATAGGTCCCTCATGGGAAGATCAAAAACCTCTTGTAACTAAAAGAAGGATCTAACTAGGCCACCATCAGGATCAAATAGATCACCTACCAGGGAGATGCCCTTCAAATCCCAAGTAGTCCAATAAATCTTAGAGTCACCTATTTGGATTCTGGGATTATACCACAAAGGTTTACAAGAACCCAAGTACCCAGGATTCCAGCCTAACAAATGGGACATATTTTTCCACACCTGTCTAGCAAATAATATCGGCAAAGTAGCCTGCTGTGGTATTGGTAAAGGGTATCTCAGACATACTGCAAGTGACACATTACCCAATACAGTCTTTTCAATATCTACCAATAAGGGAACATGTCTTGGGTTTGGAATGAGCCAGTTCAATGCTTCTCTGAAACCATTAGCTAAGTGGTAGGCCCACGGCCAAGGCATATTCCAACTGCCTAACCTTGTAGAAGCCCAAAAAGCTTTCCTCTCAAATCAGGGTGGTTTACCTTTCCATATAAAATCTGAAAACAGTTTATCTATTTTATGCCACAGCCTGGGAGATATGGACATAGGCAAATTACTGAGGCAGTAGAAAAGTCTCAGGAAAGCTATCATTTTTATAACAGCAATCTTACCAGGGATTATCAAACAAAGTTTGGATCATCTGTACATATCTGTATATAAGCCAGCTATTAAATCCTTTAAATTAGTATGACACAAGTCCTGAAGATCTACAGAGATATGCATCCCTAAATATAATATCCCTTTAGGGGCCCATTTCAATTTTTGTGGTTGTAGCCAATGCCCATGAAGGGTCTGCTTTATATAAAGGTAAAATTTCAGTTTTAGACCAATTAATTTTCAGCCCTGAAATAGCCCCAAATGAATCAAGTACTTCCCAGGCAGCCAACAAAGAAGACTCAACTGTAGATATGGCCAAAAGCAAATCGTCCACATAAAGCAATGTAGAAAAAGATTGCCCACCCACCAAAATACCATGAATTTCCCTGTGATGATGAAGAACATAGCAATCAGGAAAAGAAGACTCAATGGACAGCCCTGACATATACCCCAAAATAAGTTAAAAGTTTGTGGCAGGACTCCATTAACTAAAACTCTAGCCTTGGGTGAGTAATATAAGCTACAGACCTATCTTTGAAACACAGGGCCAATACCCAGCTTTGACAGTACAAAGAACAAGTAACTCCACTCAACAGAATCAAATGCATTTTATGGCATTGATGGCAACAAGTGCAGCAGATTCTGGTCCCTTAGTGGCCACTTGAATTAAATTAAAAACCACCCAGATGCTATCACTGCCCTGTTAGCCCTTCATAAAACCCACTTATGATTTGTGTATAATACAGGGTAAAGCCTTCTCTAAACAGAGAGCTAGGATTTTTGCAAGGATCTTACAATCAACGTTTAATACTGAGATGGGCCTAAAATTAACACAAATAGTTGGGTCTTTGTTGGGCTTCGGCAGGATAGTGATTGTAGCTTCCTGCATTGATGGAGGCATCATGCCAGAATCCAGTATAGCCTTGAAAAGCTTAAACAACCAAGGTGTTAAAATACATTCATATGACGGATAAAAATCTGCACTTAAACTGCTTGGCCCTGGATCCTTGCCAGTTGCCAAAGATCGAATTGCAGTCTGTATTTCTAATAGTGTTATATCCTTCTCCAAGGATTGGACAGCTTCCAGTGGTAGGCAGGGTAAAGCCAATTTAGAAAACAGGGAATGGAAATCTTCTACAACTGGAGTGATGAGGAATGATACAGAGTTAAATAATAATTCCTAAAGGTATGAGCCATCAGCTTTGGGTCCGTAAGGATAGAATGATCGCTGGACTGTAGAAAAAGGATGTGCACTTCTGCGGACTTGCACTTTAATCAATAGGTGAGTAATTGTCCCACCTTTTTGCCATTCTCCCAGTAGGATTGTTGCATAAAAAGAGGGCTCAAGAGGCCTGGTATTGAAAATTGCTATTTAGCTCATATTTTGACATTCTTGGGGTGAGCTAGATTTATAAATGGTATCATCCAGTATTTGTGTTTGCTGAGTAAGATCTTCAGTACCACTTGTTGTTTTTTAGATTTATTCACCGTAGATGCATAAGCTATCACCTGGCCCTGAATAAACACCTTAAAGGCCTCTGAGAGTGTAACAATAGATACCTCTGATGAAAAAAGTATTTTCTCCTGTAGTCATTGTTTAAACTCCTCAGAGCATAACAAAGCTGGGTTGAACTGTCATATGGGGGATTTGATGACACTCGGCTTAGGTACCCAAACCAAGGTGATAGGGGCATGGTCCGAGATGACAATAGGAAATATGGAGGTGTCTGCCAGATCTCCCAGAACTACAGAACTACCCAGAAAAATAATCAATTCACCTGCAGATTTTTTTTATTTTTTTTTATTTTCGTATTTATTCCTCCTCTCCTCCCCTCAGATCTGGTCTCCTTGGGAGCACCAAGGAGTCATCCTTCTTCGGTCTGCCCTACCTGGACAGTCCTCCATCACCCATGTAGCCTCAGATTACCCCCTGGGCAGGGAGAAGGTGGGCTCAAACACCCCGAGCAGTCAGTAGCGTTGGTCGGGAGGGTGCCAGACTGGCAGCCGCAGATCGAGGGCAAGCTCCAGTGCTCCATCTCTGCCAGAGCTGAAGGGAATTTTCCCCTGTTTCTTGGGGAGTGGCTGCTGCCCTGACATCAAAGCATGGAACCGATGTCTGCCACTCCTTCTGTACATCATCAGCGCTTGCTGCATCTCCAGCCTCCGACAGATGGCAGCTGAGCACCGACTAGGGACTCCTGTCCCTCCCGGGAGAGGAGAGCTGTCCTCCGGACACTCAATCCTCTCCTTCCCCTGTTGACCCCCAGCAACCTGGGCTCATTCCCAAACCCAGGTCACCGGTGTGGCATTCAGCACCTCAACCCTCAGCGCCACTGGGCCGGCAATTAACCCGCAGATTTGAAAGTGACATGATTAAAGATGTATTTCTGTATATCAGGGCATAAAACCCTTCAACAGACTTGAAGGCCAAATTCTGAACAAAGTTGAAGTAGCACCTTTTGTGATCTAGGGTGAGATGGGGAACCTTTTTCAACTGGGGTTCTATCTAGGAAGGGGTCCAGAACAAAATTAAAATCTCCACCATAAATAAGAACTGTGGAGTCATTAATCCATTTTGAAATCATCTCAATTAAATGTAGATAAAAATTTGGAGAGTCAAGATTAGGTGCATAGATATTAAGTAAAAGAATAGAAACCCCATGAATCTGGTCTATAGCTAATACCCTGACTTATCTGAATGAGTTTTTATCACTTGAAATGAACAGCCCCTCCTAAATAAAATGGAGACTCCACATTTCTTAGTGCAGAAGGAGCTAGAATAGACCATTCCCACCCAATCCTTCACAGGTTCCCTGCCTCCTTTTTAATGAGGTGAGTTTCTTGTAGAAAGGCAATGTCACACTAGGTTGAATTTAAGAAGGATAAAACTTTCTTTTTTAATGGCGTGGTTTGTGCTTTGAACATTCCATGATAAGATCTTTATGCTGACCATTTGAGATAATATGGAACTACTAAATGATTAACCCCCAAAAAGTTAGTGTGAAAAATGATAGTAAAGGTAACCATAAAATAAAAAGTACCTTTTTTAGCAGGGCTAGATAATTGTATAGAATGCCCCAAAATTCTGAGGCTAAGAGGTTAAGAAGCCAAGAAAGTATACATGTCCTTGTTATGCATAAAGTGAAAAGGGGATAGAGTAGAAACCGGTAAACAAAAAGTCCCTTATGTAAAACTCTAACAACTTCTGCAACTATATGATCCAATAACAAGTAATAATAAAGACAAAATCCCATCCAACAGATCAATAAAGCAGAAACATATATTGCAAGGTCTGCAACTTCCCCTTTCATCTCTCTATCAAATAACAAAAATCTATGGGAGAGTGATAATGAAATAAAGAGCTCCAACAAATGAAGTATTAGTAGCTTGAGGAGCCGGAGATATTGAGCCAGTGTATTACAACAGCCAATGCCCCACCTCTCCTCAGCAGGCGTGTGAACAAGCATTCCCACCATCCATCTGACAGGACTGCTAGCAGTACAATCAGACACTCATTAGGTTCCAAATTGGCCTCACATAAAAAAGGTATAATAAAGAGCAGGCTAAAGCAACAAGCAGAGGGAACACTTCCTATAGAAAGTAAGCCAAATAAGGAATGTTTAAAGCCGTTTACCTAAGGTACCAAAAGTTTCCATATAGACACCCATATAATATGCCATAACAAGATAGATGGGAGGGGGGGAAGAAGAAAGGAGGGACAGAGTATAACTTGTATAGAGCGTAAACTGCAAATGAGGTAGTGTAATCCACCGATTATAAAACAAAATATATAAGAAGATCAAACACCCCAATACATTAAAAACATTCCCCCTCCAATAAATCAGGTCAACAATACCTAACCTGCATAGGTAGGAAAACTATCAGCACACTGCCAAGGCAGTAACATTTATGAGGAAAAAGGAAAAAACAGTCTGCAAAAAGCCATGAGTCACTTCAGGGAGTCTGCAAAGTTCCTTCCAGAGTAGACGGTGCTAGTGCTGGAGCAGAACCATCTTGGTTGGAAGGTATAATGGTAGAGATTGTCACCGGCTCTGATTGTGTGAACGATATAGAAGAGTCCATTGCTGAAGAATCAGGTGGTAAAGATGCAAGTAGCTCATCCTCCCCAAAATCAGAAGTCCATTGCCACCATTTGTTGCCACTCCATCAGTGACAGTGGTGACAGTCGAGGGTGCTTCGATGCAGGATCCTTGAACCAACCAGCAGGACTGGATGTGGGGGATGAGACCGACTGATGGGGTTCCAAGACTGATACAGATGCACCATCAGGAGTCAAGAAAAGGGAGCACTGAACATCATTATTTCTGTGGTTCTCCCTTTGCTGCTTTGACTTAGAGGATTGATTATTATTCCCTCATATGGTTTCTTCAGGGCCCATTCCTTCCTCTAATACGTTCTAAGGAGTAGCATTAGCTGACATGGCTGAGGAAGCAGCAGCTAAATAGTGAGCTTTCAGCACTGAGGCAGACAGTTTTGATTTGGAGACATTAACAGGAGCTTGCTTAACAGGGTATTTGAGGTTAACTAGGAATCATGAACATCCAATACATTTTCATATCTGTGCCATTGTCCATCCCAGAAAACTGTGAGCACAGCAGGATAGTGCATGGCATACTGGATCCCCTTTTGTGCCAGGTCCTTTCCGATAGGGGAAAATGCATTTCCTTTAGCAGCCACCTCCTTAGAGAAATCTTGAAAAATGTACACAGAATGTCCATCCCAATTCAGAAGCCCCTTCCCTCTTGACAACTAAAGTATAAGTTCTTTAACCAAGAACCATAAGAAGTATGCAATTATGGGGTGAGGTGTAAGTCCCCTCATCAGCTTGGGCCCTAGAGATCCATGGGCACGCTCCACTTCTAGAGGGATGTCCCAACTGTGCTCCAGTAACTGTGGAAGCTTGTTTTGAAGGAAGAGGCACATATTAGATCCCTCAGACCCATTGGGAATTCCAACAATGTGCAAGTTATTCCGCCTGTTCCTGTTTTCAAAATCTTCTACTTTTGTTCTATGGGAAAGTACCTGTTGCTCCAACTGAGTGATTCTGTAGGCCTGACAAGCTGAAGCTGACACCATGGTAGAGGCCAAAAATTCTGTTTCTGCCAGTCTTTGTTCTGCTACCTCCATTCTTTCATTGAGACAAGCTACAGAAGCCTTCAAGTTTGGAATGTCCTGGACCAAGGATTGTAACATTGCTCTAATATCAGAAAGATCATCTAAACCAACCATCACCAGCCCCTTAGAGGTGGCTATTGCAACACTGGAGGTGAGTTGCCCATCAAATAACGCAGTATGAGTCAAGGTAAGAATGTGGCCACTAATGATGTTAAAAAGTGCACTGGAGTGAAGCCCACAGATTGCAAAAGCACTGTAGTGTGACTTGGTGAAAAATAAGGCTGAAACATTCTTCTTAAAATGATGGATTTATCGACGGTTGAGTGGAGCTGCTAACCTATGCATCTGTACTGTTCATTGTCGCACATGCTCCCCCTGTCTATGCCCTTTTTGAGGTGTGGCCTCCAGAACTGGACACAGAACTCCAGGTAGGGTCTCACCAGTGAGTGACACAGTGACAACATCCCCTCCTTATTCCTGCTGGAGATACCGCTCCCAGTGTATCCCGGCATCACACTGGCCCTACCCACTGTGTTGTCACACTGCCATTCCACTTCGAGGTCATCAGATATAAATACCACAAGGTACCTTTCCAGCTTAGTGACCAACAGTACTTCCCCCCATCCTGTACTGAGTTCTTGGGTTCCAATGCCCTAGGTGCATGATTTTGCACTGTTTGGCACTCTCCTCCAACTGCCATGTTCTTGCCCACTCTTTTAGTTTTCCAAGACATTCTTTCCACTCTCTCTTTATTGTGCACCCTGTAACAGATTTTGGTATCATCTAAAAAAAGGTATACTTTCATTCCAATGCATCTGCAGTGTTACTTCACAGGGATCTTAGGATACTTGATGAGTGGCCACAGACATGTCTGCTCAGTTTAATGTCATAAAAGGCAAAATCATGCACTCAGGACATAGAAACCCAGGAGCTGAGTAAAAGATACAGGGAGGTACTGTCAGTCACTTAGCAAGAAAGGGACCTTGGGATAATCATATCTGATGACCTCAAAGGATCAAGGCTGGGTGACAAAGCAGTGGGTATGGCCAGTAGAATGCTGGGATGCATAGGGAGAGGTATCACCCAGCAGAAGAAGGGAGGTGGTGCAACCACTGTATCAGCCACTGATGAGACCCCCACCTGGAATATTGTGTCCAGTTCTGGAGGCCACACCTCAGAAAGGACATAGATAGGGAGGAGGCAGTCCAAAGGAGGGCAACTAAAACAGTGTAGGGGTTACATTAAAATCCCACAAGAAGAGACTGATGAATCTCAACATTTACACCTTAGAAGAGAGGAAAGTGAGAGGAGACATGATATAGACCTACAAGTACCTCAGAGGGGTGAACAGGGTGCAGGAAGAGTGTCTTTCAAATGAGAAAGAGTACCAGGCCAGAGGGCATGTGATGAAGCTGGAAAGGAAGTTCAGGAGGGATTTGAGGAAGTGCTTCCTCACTGAAAGAGTGGAGGACACCTGGAACAGACGGCCAGTAGAAGGAGGTGAAAACAGTGACAGGCTTGGCATGCATGGGATAGACATGGGGAATTTTAGTAAGTAAGCAGGGAGCTGGGAGGGTTGCCAGAGACCAGGTAGGATCTGTGGAGACAGACTAAGCATGGATCATCTGAGCAGACATGGTGGGCCAAGTGGTCCTTATCTGCCAATAAATTCTATGGGCCCAATTCACAAAACACTCCAGAATGGCACAAGGGCATGCATCACTAGGAATGGCACAAGGTGTCCATGGTAGATTAGTCCCACAACCCCTTGGTCTGATCCCCTTTATTACAATACTCATATCCCTGGAGGTCTAGTGGAACCCTCCCTATCTCAGATCAGCCCATAGAATAGAAATCATATTTTCTTGGTGGTCTAGTGGACCCCACACTGGCAAGCAGTGCCCCACCATTTCTGCTACCCCATTCTATCCCCAAGCCGGCCAACTGGCACAGTCCTCTACACTCCATTATGGCCAGCCACTGACTGAATGGTGAAGTAGCATGTACTGTACACAGTACAAGCTCCATAGATTGACAGCTGAGCTGAGCTGTCAATGAATGAGCACACAGCGGATACAGTATGTGCTCTATGAATGCTCATTCAGTGGTCAGCTGTGGTGGTGAGTGGAGGTCTGTACTGGTTGCTGGCTTAGAATCAGCGGGAAATGAGGTGGTGGGTGCTGCCTTCCAGGGTTGGGGGAGGGGTCCGTTAGACCACCAGGGAAATATATTTTATTCTATGGGCAGATCATGGCTGGGGGGGTTTCTAGACCACCCGGGACTGCTGTGCATGGTGTTATCACTGCACGAGTGTCCCACAGCTTGTGGCACATCTTCCAGATGTGCTGTCTGTTTGCACAGGGTTATGGTTGCTGCAAGCTGTGGACTTTGCTGCTGGGACCCCTACCCAATAGTGAATTGGATGTAGGTCCCGGTGCACCAGTTATTGGTGCAAGCTGCATTCAGTGCAGTTTGTGCCAACCTTGTGAATCAAGCCCTATGTTTCTATGTATCCCATCCAGTGCCATAGCCTTGTCCACTGTCAGAGCTGTAAGTCCCTTCAGCACTCTTTCCTCTGAAAATCGACTTGAGTCCACCAGCTCCTTTCTGTCTTTCTGCTGCTCCTAGTAGTCTGTCCCCTCTCCTCCACTAAGATGAGTGAGCAGAAATACCTGTTCAAGATAATTTATTGGTCTCCTGAAGAATGCCCTTTTGCCACCCTCCTTATCCTCATTATCCCTCATCACTACCTTATCTTATTCCCTCTGTTTTACCTGGTACACTTCCCTGTCTTCCTCCATATGCATTTCATTATACCGTCTAAATGCCACCCTTTTTTCCTTCACCTTCTTGGCCACTTATCTAGAGTACCATAATTGTATATTTTTCTTTTTGTTTTTACTTACTTCCTGCACACAAAGGATAGTTTCCTTAATTATGCCCTCCCTTATTTTTCCCTACTGTTCTTCTACCCTCTCTGGCCATCCCT
Organism: Neoceratodus forsteri; assembly: GCA_016271365.2. Lineage (NCBI taxonomy): Eukaryota > Metazoa > Chordata > Ceratodontiformes > Ceratodontidae > Neoceratodus > Neoceratodus forsteri. The sequence continues at coordinate 1,723,753,152 of CM057456.1, forward strand.
CCTAAGAGGTAGTTTCTGAGGCAGTCTCCCATTTCTTTAAAATCCAGCTTGTTAAACTACAGGACCCTGGTCCTCATGTGGGTTGCCTCTACTTCCATTTTAGTGTTAAACCGCACTAAACAGTGATCCCTAGTACCTAGGGGACTGCTCACAATGACATCACAATGCTGTCCCTGTTTGTGCTAATGTCCAGTACTGCCCTATTCCTAGTGGATTTATTGACTAACTGCCTGAGAAAAGTCAGCATGTAGGGAGTCAAGGATGGTCCTACTTTCTGCCAAAGCTGCAGTCAGAAGGCTCCAATCCACAATCCACATCTGGCAGATTGAAGTTCCCAACTAGCAGCACCTCCTCATTATTGCCATCCTGATGATGTCTTCCTCAGGTGCTTATCCAACTCCTGTTCCTGTGCTGGAGGTCTGTATATCACTCACTACAGATAGCAACCCCAGCTCCAGTCTCTGGATGACACACAGCACCTCCAGTCCTTCCTTTTCCTTCAGATGCTTCTGTACTTTCATAGCCTTGATTCCCTCTCTCACATATACCACCCCTTCTCATCTCCTCTCTTTCTCTGTCTCTCCTGAACAGACAGGAGCCTGGTATGGCTATATACCAGTCATAGTTGCCAGTGCACCATGACTCCATTATGGACATTTAATCCTAATTAGCCTCCTCCATGATGGCCTCCATGGCCAAAATGTTATTACCCAGACTCCTTGCATTGGTGTACATGGCTCTTCATATCTTAGACCCTTCCTGCCTGCCTGCCTCCCTCCCTTCTTCCCCCACCTGTCTTATTCCCTGAAGCTCCACCTGCCCCTCTTTTCCTTTGGTACCATCTTCATTATCTGTCTCCTTTACTCCACTCATTTTGCTTTTCTGATTTATACCCCCCCTTGACCTCTGCCTTGTCCCTGCACAAAGACAAGCACTCTGAGTAGGTAGATTTGCAGTAATTTATTGTGGCAAAGTTGCTCAAGTAGACATATGCCTTTCATAATGATTTTGAGCCCCTGTGTTTCACTGCAGGAATACGTTTTCCTCAGGGATCATGCTCTGCCCCCCCCCGGCCCCCATTTAAAAGTGTACTGCAAAGGGTATAGGAGCAACAGATCACTCAACCAAGTGATTACATTTGAAATGATTTATTCACATGTACCATAAAAGGAGCAGAAACACCCCTGAATCCACCACCATTTCGGTGTTCTCCTCCCCCTCCAATGGAGTAAGGAGAACGTATGGACAAGAGGGAGTAAGAAGTTTATGGCAAGAGGGAATAAGGAGAAGATAAGGTCAGGAGGGTGTAAGGAGAAGTTATATGCATGAGGGAGTAAGGAGAAGTTATGGGCTGGAGGGAGTAAGGAGATGTTATGGGCAAGAAGGAGTAAGATGAAATTTTGGACAGGAGAAAAATGTAAAAAGTTATGGGCAGGAGGACATAAGGTGAAGTTATGGGCAAGACAGAAAAAGGAGAAGTTATGGGCAGGAGGATTTAAGGAGAAATTATGGTAGGAGGGACTAAGGAGAAGTTATGGGCAGGCAGAAGTAAGGAAAAGTTATGGGCAGGAGGGAGTATGGAGAAGTTTACGGCAGGGGAGAGAAGTTAGAAGTTATGAGCAGGAGGGCATAAGGAGATGTTATAGGCAAGAGGTCATAAGTAGAAGTTATAGAAAGAGAGATATCTAAGGAGAACGTATGGGCAGGAAAGAGTAAGGAGAAGTTATAGGCTGGATTGCATAAGGATAAGATATGGACAGGAGATATATGTAAGGAGAAGTTATGGGCAGGAGCGGATAAGGAAAACTTATGGGCAGGAGAGATGTATAAGAAGAAGCTATGGACAGGAGGGAGTAAGGAGTTGTTATGGGCAAGAGAGTGTAAGGAGAAACTATGAGAAAGAGGGCATAGGAGAAGTTAAGGTGGGAGAGATATGTAAGGGGAAGTTATGGGCAGGAAAGTGTAAGAAGACACTATGGGCAGGAGGGTTTCAGGAAATGTTATGGGCAGGAGGGAGTAAGAAAAGTTATGGACAGAAATGGTATGTGAGGAGAAGTTATGGGCAGGAGGGAGCAAGGAGGAAGTTATGGGCAGGAGTAAGTCAGGAGAAGTTTATGGCCAGGAGGGAGGGAGTAAGGAGAAGTTTTGAGCAGGAGTGAGTAAGGAGAAGTTTATGGGCAGGAGAGAGTAAGGAGATGTTATGGGCTGGATTGCATAAGGAGAAGTTATGGAAAGGAGAGATATGCAAAGAGAAGTTTCAATCTTATAGTGCATGATTTGGCATGCTCTAAATTGAGTGTTATTAGTTTTTCAGAAGCTGCTGTTACTTGGGATGGGAAATATTTGCTTGAATCATTCACAGTTTGTTAATATTGGTTCAGTTGTGTTAGATGTAAGCATTAATCACCGATGAAGATGGCATCTAATGGGGAGTTAATGCATGGCTGAGATCGTTGTGGCACCAGCCTGGAGGCCGAGTGCTTACAACGGTCCAACCATGCATTAACTCCCCATTAGATGCCACATTCGGAGGGGATTAATGCACTTGTAACATGGTCTACATATGGATCTATATCTCCTATATATGTTTCTGGTGATACAATACAATACACAATCACACTAATAAAGTTTCTCACTTATTTTTACTGTTACTTTGAAAATTCTGAATGAACCTCTCTTTCATACATATGTGTGTTTTTTCTCTTTTTTTGTAGTGGCACAATTATATATTTCTTAACGATTGGGATACTTTTTGTTGATTTCTTAGTGTCTGCTTATTTGATATTCTTGCTAGGCTGACCGCGATGTTGCTCGTTTTCTAGTTCGCCATCTATCTGTCTCTCTCATTTGCATACAGAAATCGTGCTTTACTTCAATCTCGTTCTATTCTTTGGGTACTCACACTTTTTTTCTACAGCTTCCTTCCTTTCTGTAGTCAGATTTCTCCAGTCTGTCTGCTATGTTCTGAGTCTGTATTTGCTCCTGCATAATTACAATTGCCAGTCCCATAGACCATAAAACTGTTAAACTGAAATGCGTTTCCGCATGTTCCCTGTCCTGCTCGCTGTTCCGGTCCATTGGATCCTCTCTCCCTCAATACTTCTGGTCCAGCTTGCTGCATTCTGTCTGTCTCACCTGCTCGTGGTCGCTACTTTGCAATACTTTAATTTCTCGCCTGTACTGCCTCTTTCTCCATCTGACATCAGTATCTCGTCGTTCTCAACCTAAACATAATTCTCATTTTCTCCATATCTAACTTTCCCACTTCCTCATTCTGCCTTTCACCTAGTCACTCTCTGATATTTCTCCTCTGCTACTCTACTGTGCTGCTTGCCATTTATAAACTTGATGACTTCTATTTCTTGTCTTCTCATATTTGTCACACTGCTCGTTTTCCTCCCGTGGCTGCTTTATGTATTTCACAAGCAACACGACACTATCGTCTAATAATGCCATGTTGCTCATGTACCACCTGACGCTATTGCTCCTACCGCCTTTCTTTCCTCGACTGCTACTGTTTTTCCCATGTTACAAGTTTCATTAATTCATTGTGGGGTTTCCCAGGGGTCTATTTTGAGCCACTTATTGTTTTCTTTATTTGCCAAACAGTTGTCCCAGTTATGTAAACTATGTGACTCTGTTCTTTATACTGATGATTTAATTTTCTTTTCTCAGGCTAATTCTTTATCCGAGTTATCATTTACCCTGAAATGAGATTGTGAAGATGTGTGTCATTGGTTTACAAGTAATTCAATTGTGCTAAATAAAAAAAAAAATCTATGTTGTTTGGTATGCCATCTATGCTTAAAGATAACCCTAGTTTACTGTTACAGGATCATTATGTGACTATGATTGAACAACTCCATCAGTTTAAATATTTGGTGGTCCTCTTAGATCCTGGGCTCACTTTTTCTTTGCATGTTAATTCTGTCATTCATACTATTAACCAAAAACTTGGTTTGCTTTACAAATTTAAATCTTATTTTTCAGTTGAAACTAGAAAATCAATTGCAATAGGTTCATGTCTTCTATATTTTGATTATGTTTCTAATCTTTATTTTAATGTAGGCACTAAAGAACTGAATACTCTGGCTGTTACATATAACAAAATTTGTCAATTTATTTTATCTGTTCCTGTTCAAACCCACCATTGTGATCTTTACACCCAGTTAGGTTGGCTGTCTCCTAGATTAAGAATTGATTTTTTTTCAGGATGTGTTACTTTTAAATCATTGTTTCCTTTATTTGATTTGATTTCTGTTCGCTCAGTTCCATCTAAACTTAGATCTGTCAATGGTGTACATGTATTACTAAATGTTATCTCATTTAAGCTTAGGGCTGGCTCACATGCTTTTTCTGTAGCAGCTCCTTCACACTGGAAATGCTTTACCTATGTCAATTCATTTGGAAACTTCTCTGCCATGTTTTAAAATAATGTTAAATCAGTATTTATTACAGAAATCTGTATGTAAATGTACTAGTTAATTATGTTGTTGGTTACTTGTCATCTTGTTTTTTTTTATATTGAAATACTGCTGAGTCAGACCTGAAAAGGCCATTGGTCCAGTGTCCTTACCCAGTTAACAAAAAATAAATAATACAAAATAAATAAAGTTATGGGAAGGAGGAGTAAGGAGAAGTTATGGGCAGGAGGGCATAAGGAGAAGTTATGGGTAAGAGGGCATAAGTAGAAGTTATGGTGGCAGGGAGATATGTAAGGAGAAGTTATGGGCAGGAGAGATAAGGGAGACATTATGGACTGGAGGGTGTAAGGTAGCCTTATGGGCAGGAGAGATGTATAAGGAGAAGCCATGGACAGGAGGGAATAAGGAGATGTTATGGGCAAGAGGGTGTAAGGAGAAGCTATGAGCAAGAGGGCATAAGGAGAAGTTAAGGCATAAAAGATATGTAAGGGGAAGTTATGGGCAGGAAAGTGTAAGGAGACATTATGGGCAGGAGGGTTTAAGGAAATGCTGTGGGAAGGAGGGAGTAAGAAAAAGTTATGGACAGAAATGGTATGTGAGGAGAAGTTATGGGCAGGAATAAGTAAGGAGAAGTTTTTGGGCAGGAGAGAGTAAGGAGAAGTTATAGGCAAGAGGGAGTAAGGTGAAGTTATAGGTGAAGTTTCACAATTGGCAAAGTTATTGGCAAAGTTACCAATGAAGTTGTCTAGGCAAATTTCCAAGTCTATGGGAAAACTTTGTGGATTGCTCCATGGAGGCAAATTTGGCAACTTTGCTGGAACTTTGCAAGTGAATTAAAACTTTTCACCATCTCTATTCACAGTCCTACACATGACTGAAATGGTGGGCCACTCACCACAATCTTGTTCTGAATAAGTGGTGAATAACTAGTGTGTCATTGAGAGGGTCAACAGCAGGTCTAGGAAGCTCCATTGGGTAAGTCTGGGAGCAAGAAACAGCTTAGTTACACAAATTGAGAAAGACATTACAAGGGTGAGTTCAGCATATAGCCTTGATGATTGATCAAATTCTCCAGTGTAAGCCTAGTATTTAAAAAAGAAATAGTATCTAATCGGTGTTAAGAACATGTACTCTTATATGGCTTGCTTTCACTATATCAATCTGGAGGCAATATACAGTACTCTACATAGAAGCAAAATAATGTACTACACAACAGGAAGCAATGATTTCAATAGTGATTTTTTCCAATAACTATAGATATACAGTACTGTAGCTCCAAACTTACCAGATATAGCAGTCTTTACAAAGGAACCAAAATATTAGTTTAAGCAATATGCATGGCGTTACAAGGTAAATAATTTATGATGAAGTTATTTGGGGTTGGGGTACAGCCAAGTGTACTATAGTATATAAAATTAACACACAGAATAAAATGTGATCATATTATAGCATGGCAAATTAATATTTTTTGTCCTAAATCACTTTAAATTTATGAATTCAGGTAAAGGGAATTAAGGTGCTTTTAATAGAGATAATTGTTGAGTAGTAAGTTGCGTTAAGTGATTTTTAGATGCCCTGAAGAAGTAAGAATATTAATTTATTTTTGTTTGTTTGTCTGCTTGCTTGAAAATTGGTGACCTGAATGGCTCACTGAGCCAAAGATCATTTCTGAGTGTGAACCAGGGAAAAGGGAAAGAGATTTCAGTAAATTACACATGGCAGTAAAGAAGCATTCCAAAAATGAAGTGCAGCAGTAGACAATTCAACATTGTACAGTGTAAATAACAATGGTGGACAGATGTTGGTTTTAAGGATAGCACCAATGTAGTATTAAATTAACAAAAGCAGGTTGAAACATTTCTGTGCAGCATAGTGGCATGAACAGACTCAGGAGGGGCCACAGCTGGGGAGACAGGGTACCATGGATAGGCCAGATAGGGAGATTACAGGGGCAGGAGGGGGAAGGAGCTTTATCTGGTGCTTCAGGGAAGTGGGGGAAGGTGAGAGATGGGGATGGGGGAAGAAGATGATAGGAGAAGGCTGGCTGCCCAGCAGAAGAGTGAGGGAAGGGGAGGGAAAAGGTGCAAGGATCCCTGGAGTGGATGAAGTATGAAGCAGAGAGAATGAATGAGAGATGTGTAGTTAGGTAACGACTCAAATCAATATTTGGAGATGTAGGAGGCAAAGTGTTACTGGCAGCATGAGGGTGGGGGAAGATAGATAGGGAAGAGTAAAGAGAGCAGTAGTAAGTACAAGGAAAGAGCTGGTAACAAAACAATAGAAAGTATTACAGAGGGTGTCCAATCTGGCAAGGGAAGAGGAGGTGGCAGTACCATAGACCACATCTGCATAGTCTAAGACCAGGAGTGCCATTTTGTTAATCAACTCCCAGCAGACCTGCGGGGACAGGCTATCTTTGTTACAGTGAAAGGATCCAAGCTTGGGGTGGAGCTTGGAGTCGATGACATTGATGTGGTCAGAGAAGTCAAGCCTACTGTCATGCCACACATAGAGATATATGTAGAAGGAAGCCACTTCAAGAGCATTGCCATCCACAGCAGAGAAGGCAGGGAGAGGGGTAAGCCTGGCCAGTTTCTGACTGGTGCCAAAGGTCATGGGCACAGTTTTTTTTAAATGCTGACCTGGATTTGATTGGACTGGAACCAGTGCGAAACATTCTGGAAATCTTGCTGGAGTTAGACTTCCATTGCTGCTGTTGAGGGGCATGAAGTGTAGAAAACTGTGTCATCTGCATACATGTGAATATACAATTTGGCACAGGCAGAGGGGAAGTCATTGAGGAAGACAAAGAACAGGAAAGGACCCAGGAAGGAGCCCTGTGAGACTCCTTCCTGTACTGGTAGCTGAAAGGACTAGATGTCTTTCTAAAGCAAGGGCTGAGAGGTTTGCAGAGCTCAGCTTGTCCAGTAAGGGTGGCTAGGTCACAGAATCAAAGGCTTTGGACAGATTGATGAAAATGGCTGCTGTGATGAGCCACTGATCCATCCCTGTGAGGATGGAGTCAGTAACCCATAGCAGGGATGAGACAATGGAATGATGCTTCTAGAAACCAGACTGGAAGGGAGAGAGGAAGTTGGAAGAGTAGAAGAAGTCAGCAAGCCTGGAGTAGACAAGTTACCTTTGGAGCTTTGCAGGAGAGGGGAGGAAGGAGATAGGTTGTAAGTTGCCAAGGGTGGCGAGATCACCCCCTTAGTGGAGGGAGAGAACTTTGATAATCTTCCAGGACTGAGGGACAGAACAGATGATAAAGGAGGGGTTCATGAGGTGACTAAGGGGAGGCAATAGCCAGAGTTAAAAGATGGAGAATATTTATGGTTCATTCCATCAGGGCTAGATTTTGACAAGTTGAGAGAGGAAAGGGCACGCAGGGTATCCTGGGCAGCGACAGGAGGGAAGGAAACCCCAGGAAGGGGAGGGGTGTGGAGGAGGGTGGAGGTGGGAGGAGTGGTGAGAAACCAGGAGGGGGGAGCATAGAACACAGGTAGTGAAAATCTCATTGAAGCAAGCAGCAACAGAGGGAGAATTGGACACAGGTGAACCATAAATCATTAGAACAAGGGGTAGCGAACTTGTCTGGGGGATCAAATAGGGAGTGAATCACGCTCCAGAATTTGACTAGGGAGTTATGATGGTTCTGGAGGTTGGCCTTAAAATAGAGGGATTTGAGGGTGTGGACAGCCTTTGTGCAAGTATTTGTAAGTGCCCTGCAAGAAAGGAGGTCAGACAGGAGAGGGTGTACTGGGCCAAAGCTTGATTGCAGAACATGCACAAATCAAGGAGATCCGTGGTGGTGGGATGGCTTACTCTGGACTTCCTGATGCATATCCTGAGCATATATGTCTCAGATGGAAGTAAATTTAAAGTGGAAAAGGGAGAGGGTCACATCAGTTTTGGGGGTAGAGAGGATGGGGACCAATCAGTGGCAGCACAGTCACTCAGTACAGCATTTATATTTAGCAACTAGAGGGACTTGGATCAGATGTACTTGGGATAGGAGAGAGGGCACCAGAATTTCCTGGCAGAAAATTACACAAAAATGTCATGCAGTTGTCACTAAAGGCATCTAGCAGATTATCCACTGCAGTAATGTGGTGTGGGTATGTGGAACGAACCCAGTTCAGGAGAGTGTGGTTGGTGGAATGTGAAGTGAGCCAGGTGGGTTCTGTAATTGGTTTGGAGAAATTTAAGGATTCAATTCTGAGAGAGGTAGGCCCAGAGGTAGGGAAAAGCCAATTCATGAAAGAATCTCCAAGGATGATGAGTTCACCAGAGGAGGAGTGTGAAGTAATTGCAGATAGTGAATCAATCAATGAGGAAGTGAATATTTTGGGTGAGGCATAAAAAAACAATGAAGATGAGTAAAGTGGAAGGAAGAAAAGTTTAGCAAGCAAAAACTCATGGAAGAAGGGTGCACCCTCCTTGAGAATTATGTTACAGGACAAGCTCTGATGGCTGTAGAAGGCAACACTGCCACCATGTTTGTCAAAGTGCTGTCTGAAGAGGGAGTAGTCAGGAAGAACCAGACAAGAATCAGAAATTCTGGAGGAGAACCAGGATTTGGAGACACAGAGGAGATCAGAAGAGTGTTGAGAAACTCAGACACAATGTGCTCTAGTTTAGGAGAAAGCCTCTGTCATTGTGGATGAAAATGGTAAGGGCCCTTAGGGTAGAAGAGGGGTGAGGTACCAGGATTAGGTTCCACATGGCCGGAGAGAGGAGTAGGAGGATTAAGAGATGGAGAATAGAGTAGGACTTGCTTCCCATAAGTTGGGGAGGAGAAGGAGGGTGAGATGGGGAAGGGCAGGTGGAATAGTAGAAAACTGCATGTTCAGGGGAGGAGGAATAGTCAAAACATTAGTAAACACCACGTAGTGCATGTGTTATTTCTCATTTTATTGATACAAATCTGAAAAAAAACTGTTGAAACTATTAAATAAATCATAATACCAGCTGCAACTATCAGCACAGTGGTTTCACTCACTGATTAAAAGATAATGAAACTAACTTGGTTTTCTAGTCTAAGGGCACTCTGCAACTTATTCCAGAGTATTGGAGCAAGAAAACTGAATGCAGATTATTGCAAGAGATACATTATCTTGGGGTTTCTATATGTGCTATAAAGTTACTCCATAGGCCATATGAGAATGTAGTTCTTAGCAAGAATTTCATGATTAATTATGGTTATAGCTGTGAAGAATATAAAAGTCTGCCTAGGGACTGCCAGCGAAATGACCATTCTGATTCCATGGAATTTTACAAAATCTGCGTGAACATTCAGTGGAATTCTGGCATATTTTAAATGTCAGTTATTTTGCACTAAATTTTAAAGTATACGTCAAAATGACACAAATTTAGCATGTAGCCAGTTAGATATGGCATTCATAGGTGTGCCACATTTCAGAGTTTTAGGTTCAAAGGAGGAAGAGTTATGAGTGTCAAACATTTAATCAAAATTTAATTTTCAGTTATTTCTATCTAATTTTATATTTCTTATCCAAATTTCTCCACAGTTTCACGATTTAGAGAAACATACACATGGGTCTGTGCACCTTGTTTTAAGTTTCAATCTTCAAAGGGGACTGAGTTATAGGTAGCCAAACATTTTGCCAAAATTTAGATGCCTGTTATTTTAATACAATATTGATAGTATTCATTGAAAAGTTATACAGTTTTACAGGTATACAGGTTATCACTACATGTAAATATGTATATATGTACATAGTTTCATATTTCTAGCTTCAAATGGGACTGAGTTACAACTTGCCAAACATGTTGCCAAAATTTAAAACTCATTTATTTCCCTCTAAATTTAAAACAACATATCCAAATTTAATCAGCTTTTTAAATTTAAACAATGAAACTACTATACCACATTGTCATTTCTGACAAAGTTCATACTTACAGCTTGAGATGGGACTGAATTCAAAGTAGTCAAACTTTCACAACATTTTAAAATTATATTTTGCAAGAATATAAGTGCAAATTTATAAACTGAGGCCAGATATTCAAAGCATAGTAGTAGCATGACAATAAATGACAATAAGCCTTTGGGGAATGAAATGTAGCTGCCATATTCAAAGACCAGTTAGCGCACGCTAACAGCATTAGCACGGGGCAAACCACTAATGTATGCAAGGGACAAAAGGAAGTGGGGCAAAGAGAGATGCGCAAGGGGATATTCAAAGGCCCAGCGCCACACTAGGGTACATAGCGCGACACCTAGCACGGCACTAGTTACCGCCTATAAAAGGCTGGTCTTAACCCAGGGCAAAACACAGAGGAGGAGGGACCACCACAGAAAATGGGAATGTGTGCAGTGCCAGTAGCAGTGATGCTGCCATTGATGGCAGCTGTAGTGGAGGAGGAGGAGAATGAGCAGGCACAACATGGACCAATGCAGGCCAAAGGGAGGCGGTATGCTGCAAACAAGTGGTACAGGCCAGGGTCTCCTCCAAGACCCTGCCCTGATGACCACATCATTGGCCAGTACAGAATGAACAGGGGAATGTTGAGGCAACTCTGTGAACTCCTGCATGAACAGCTGCACTCAAATACCAGGCAGCCATGCCATGACAGTGGAGGAGAAGGTGACAGCAGCGATGTGCTTCCTTGCCACGGGCGTTCCAACGACCAGCACGGGGACATCATTGGGGGTAACGCAGTCTGCCACCTCACACCTCCTGACCCAGTTCCTAGGGCTTTCCTGCCACATGCTGAGGAGTTCATAGTATTCCCCAGCACTGCAGCAGAGCACAGAGAAACAATGCAGCAGTTCCATCGAGTTGCTTCCTACCATCCGTAGCAGGGTGCCATTGACTGCACCATGTCCCCATCCTGCACCACCTGGCAATGGCAGTGACATGTATGTTAACAGGAAGGGGTACCACTCCATCAACTGCCAGGTGGTGTGCGATGCGAGCTGAGGCCATCAGCAAGGATCTATGCACAGTACCCGGCAGTGCCCTTAGCCTTCATCTGGCACCAGTCCCAGCTGTGCCAGGCTTTTGAGGAGGCAGGATACCCAGTGGGCAACTAGTCTGTGAGTAGCATACAAGGCATACACACAACAGCATGGATGGGGCAGGCATTGCAGGCCAGGGAAGGGTGTGTGGGGTACACAGAGGTGCAGGACAGCATCTGACAGACTGCAGTATGGCACTAACAGGTATACATCTCTTGACGGGGACAGTGCCTGTCCCTGTGACCCTGGCTGCTGACACCAGTGCTCTGACCAGCCACAGTGGCTGAGGAGATGTACAACGAGGCATGTGCCAGCACAAGGAACATCATAGAGAGGTGTTTGGCATCCTAAGATGCGATTCAGATGCCTAGACACATCAGGTGGTGCCCTACAATATACACCTCAGAAGGTATACCGTATCTTCCTAGCCTGTTCTATGCTGCACAACATGGCAATGAACCATGGGATACAGGCACCTGAACCTGAGGGACAGTCTGACAGTGAGCCAGAGCCAGCGGTCAGAGGGATAGTGGAGCAACTTGAGAGGAGGACCTCGCATGGCATGCAGGGCCTTACAGCACAGGGCAACATCATCAGGATACTGCTACAGACAACAGGGTAAGTACAGACTGCACAACAACTTGAAAGAGTACAATTAATAATCTATTTAATGTGCACAAAGAAACAGAACAGTGACACTAACAATCACACTAGTAAACAAACACAGTGGATCAGACAACATGTGTGCATGTGGTGTGAGGTTGGGAGTGTGCAGGACACATATGGGGGGGGACAGGCAGAAATGGTGTAGTGTCAGTGGGGATGTGTGATGTGTGCTGTGAGGGTAAGGGGGTGCAACTGTGGCAGTGGAAGTGTGTGTGTGCAAGTCTGCACATGCATGTGGGTGTGCCAATGTTGCAAAGGGGGGTGATGACTGTACAGTGCCACAGACTGATTGTGGGCATCACCGACGCCTATGTCAATGCATGTGCCGTGCACCTGTACCGTGGGACACAGACCCTGGGGTGCTCTGAGCAAAGAACAATGCCAAAGAGAAAGGTGAGGCAAGTAGAGTCGGCCTCCTGTGCCTCTGGGGGACGGTGGAGCCTGACAGGGTGGATGGACGGCCACGGCGGCACTGGGTTTCAGATGGAGTGTGTGATGCTGTGGAGCTGGAACCAGTGGCAGCCCTGCGGCCATGGTTTGCCTGCCTGTGTGCCCCTGTGCCGTCTGCACCACGACCAAGCATCCCATGCTGGCGAGCACCATGCACACCATGCAGGACATTCCCTATGTCAACCACAGCAGCTGTCAGACCAGAAAAGCCACGGTCGATGGCACCCACCAGGCTGCCCAACCTGTCCTCCACCCACGGTTCAGCATGGGCAAAGCCCACTGAGATGCCTCTCTGATCTGTGCCAGCTCATGTTGCAGCTCCCTCCGTATGCCATGAAGGTCCATACGGGCCTCCTGCTGGGAGGTGACACTAGCCTGCAGGAGTGGGCGGGCACCATGGCCATCCTGCCCCAGGCACAGAACCCTCAGTTGCAGCTGGCAGAGGTGCTTGCGGCACAGGTGCAACTGGATGCTGTTGCATGCCAGGCACGTCCTGCTGCTGGCGACTACTGGTGGTTGTCTGTGGCATGGTATGGACATGGACCCCAATATGTGTTGGACACTGCACGTCCTGTGGTTCTGTGATGTTCCCCACACTGCCCACCACCATGCGCCCAGGTAAAGCCACACTGGTGATGCTGAATACATCACTGGCACTCATCCCAGGGCCTGCAAGCAGCCCCACCCCTGCATCCCCCTGCACAGGAATGGCCAGGTGTTGGGAAAACTCCGACACATCAGTGTCATCACCACTAGTAACAGTGACCAGTAGGATCTCCCCTACACCAACATCCTCCATCTGTGCAGCATCCAGGTAGCCAGTGTATCCCAAGCCCCCTACTGAGATGTGACCCCCCTCCCCAGGCAGTTGCACCCCCTGTCCATGTGATTGCCACACATGCATAGTGTTTGTGTGGCCATGAGCTTCACAGATCCCGGATGTTGATGGGTGTTCTCCATCCTCCTCCTCCACAACTTCTGGAACCTGGCTGTACATCCTTGGCACCTCCTGTTGTGCTGCAGGCCTGGCAGACACCACTGTGGAGCCAATAGGGACAGAGTCAGTCACCCGTACATGGACACTGTGCCCAAACACCACCACTACTACCACCACCACCATGCAGACTTCAGGACATGTCCCCTTCCACACAAGCCCGTGACCCGTGACCCACAACCACAGTGACCATGGCCATGCGAGCAGCTGTTCGGCAGCACACAGTGCACCCTGTGCAGGACACCAACAGCATGACCATGCACCCATGCTATCACAACATACAGGATATACACATGCAATACAGACCTGTCCTGGCAGTGTGAGACATCTCACATCCACCACCTGGACACCTGTGACTGCCACTGTCCTCAGAGTCGGTGCCACCACAGCCATGTGGCTCCTCCTCCACCACTGCTGATGTTCAGGTGGTCCACCACCGGTCCTCATTCTGTCCTCATTCTCTGTGCCTTCTCCTCCTTCACACGTCGCAGAAGGTCATTCCATTGCTTGCACAGCCTTGTTGTTCTGCCATGTCCTCCCACAGCATTTATAGCCGCAGTCACCTCCTCCCAAGCTTTACGACCAATGCAATAGTGGCCCCAGGTGTGTGTGTAGTACCTGCTTCCTTAACAGTACGTACAAGGTGTTCAATCCTCTTATGAGAACTCAGGGGCATGACGCGCTCCTGGCATGCTGCCAAACCTATGGGATAGTAAAAGTGGACATGTGTCATCGGCCATGTCAGTGCTGCATTGCATTACACATAGACATCACAACACCACCCCCTACAGTGCCACAGGCCACATGGACATATCAGATTGCTGCATGTGCATGTACGGTGCACACGGCCATGTAGTCACTGTCCGTCCCGTGTCTGGACAGTGAGTCCTGTACACACATGTGCACTGCTGTCGCCTGTGGCTGCCATGTGCTCCCATGACTGGGCCCACCCTTACACTAACCACCTTGCACTGTACTGTGCCCCTCTTGAGCACTATAGTGGTTGCATGGACAAGTGCACTAGCAATGTCAGGACACCATGTTGCATGGGATGGCACATCACTGGGACACTGTTTACGTCCTGCAGGGGGAACACAGCCTACCATGCCACACATCCAGGGAGTCATGTCAGTGGGCCAATGTCACAGGACACACCACGGTAGTGCACTAGTGCCCCAGCCTGGTGGACACAGTGTGCAGGCAGTGCCACATGGAACAGTTCCTGCAGGGGATGTGCACAGTGCACTGGACGGTAGGATTCCCAGGCAGCCGTCTAGGGCTGTGCACCATCACACAGCACAGTGCATTCAAGAGTGTCCTACAGCAGTCATACATACCTGCCTCTTGCTGCTCATCCCCCTGTTGCATCTCTCCACCAGTCTGTTGTTGACACTCACTTTCGTTATTATGCTGCATTACCACAACGCAACACTGGTGGTGTACTGCTTGCCCTTTTATAGCTCACTCAGGCAATCAAGCCTGTTAGTCATGTAAATGAGCGCATAATGTTATGCTAATCATACAGTTTGCCCCATGCATACACAAGTACCCCCATTTGCATACACCTGTTGAATATGGCCCCGATTAGCCCTGTGCAAAAGCCAGCATAGGGCTAATGGAGGGGCAGCGCCGTCTTATCCAAATAGTGCAGTGCTATGTGCTTCGCATAGCCATGCATGCTCATGAGGCACACCCCCATGTATGCTATCACCCTGTCATAGCGCTGTAGCACTGCGCTAGCCAACATAGCGCTGCGCTACACGCATGCTGATACACGACCTCAGGATCATGGTAGGGGTCATGGAAGAGCAGTGTGGTTACTTCCGGGTAGTCGCCACACTATGTCATGTGACAGCGTGGTGCTACAGAAGTTGATGAGGTGAAGTTCTGGGAGAGACAAGTTTTACCAGAGACAGGTTGAGGGTTGTATCAGCTTTCGATTGCCATGTCTGGACGGTCAAGACAGTGTGCAGTTGTGCACAGAGACAGGTGCTGGGGGGAGGTAGAAACTGCTAACCTAGTGCAGCTCGTGATGAAATGCCATAAGAGGCTGTTTGGGGAGGTGAGGGAGGGGGACCTCCCACGGATGCGAGTGTGGGACACGATGGCAAGGAAACTCACTGCCCATACTGGCATAACCCGCAACGCTGAAAAGTGCTGTCACAGGTACACAGATCTGAGATGCAGGCAGAGGCAGCAGCTTGAGTGCTACAACACATGGTGCGTGATGGCACTGTGCCTGTGCCAGGTGAGTAGTGTTGCATGTAGAGTGTACCAACATGTAGGCTTTGAATGTGTGGGTGTGGGTGTGCGGAGGGGTGAAGGTGTGGGGGGGTTTGGTGTGGGTGACTGGGTGTGTGGGTGTGCAGAGGGGATGGTGGTGGGGGGGTTGTGGTTTGGGTGTGGGCGTGTGGGTGTGTGGGTGTGTGCACAGGTGTGCGCAACGATGCATGGTGTTGTTGCATACTGTGTACAGGCAGAGTGGCACATGTATGCCACATAGGGGCATGGTACATGCTGTGACCATTGCTGTGAGGGTTGGGTCATGCTGTTCTGCAAGTCCCGGGGTATCACCAACCTGGGGACGGCACCAACATGTTGCAGGAAACACACTCGTGGTGGACTGTCGACGTACACTCACGGGTCTGCAGATGTTCGCATGGGAGCTGCAACGGCCACTGTCGCAGTACTGTGGCACCATTGATCACTGACATGTGTGCCTGATGAATGCGCCATGGCTGCTGCCACCCTCTGTGTGTGGATCCTCCCTGTTCACTCCATGTGTGTGCATTGTGGTTGGGGTTGCATGTGCATCTTGCTGTACTTGACATTGTGTATGCTGTGTCATGCTCTAACACTACTTTCTCATCTGTCCACTGCAGAGCAGATCGAGCAGCCCATGGCCGCAGGAGGGAGTCAGCCCAGGCAACAGGAGCAGAGACGGGGCAATGAGGTGCCATCCTTTCCCACAGCGGGCGCAGGAGGCAGCCCTGAAAGCGGGTGGCGGTGCGTGAGTACCTGTTTCATTGCTCTGGTGATCTGTTCCCTTTCTGTGCATGCGTCACATCTGGGTGTCCAGCCACTGACTTGTCTGGTGGCATTTATGCAACGGGCAGTGGAACAGTGTGGTGTAGCAGTGTGCTGTGCGGTATACCTGTTTTTCACACCACAGCTGAGTGCTGTCAGTCTTGCCTTGGGGGGGGCTGTCAGCTTGCATTGCTGTGCGGGTGACTGATGGTGTTGGTTGCTCAGGTGGCGAGAGTTCCGTGGGAACGGCTGACCTTCTCACTGCTGTGGTCAATCCATACCACCACCCACAGGGCATCCCCAATTGCACGGGTGGTGGTTCCTTGCTGTGCATGAGGGACAGCATGCACCATGCCTTGCGGCCTTACCTCTCCCCCTTCTGGCCACCAGCTGTGAAGCACTGCTTATCACACTGTGCGACATCCTGGCACTGTGCCGTATGCTTTGTGGAGTCCTTCCATGTGTATCTCATGGCGAGGTTACTGTGTTGCAGTTTAGTTACAGGGTAGTATTATCACTGTGCTATTACATTATGTTCATCGTTGCCTGCCAATGTTGACCATGGCTGTGAAAGTGGTAATCACTGTGTGGAGGAGGGGGGTCCTGTTATGTGGGTTGGGGACACTGCCATGTACCATGTCTCAGTTGGGTGGTATGCTTTCGGTGCTATTGCCTGGTGGCATGTGAAGGCCCTTCACTGACAGCGTCTGTACCCTGGCTGACTGTTATCCCTGGCTGGGTCAGTCATTGGTGGCGGCACTGCCATGGTTCATTGATGCTCCTGCGTGCCTGTCAATGTTGTTTGTTCTGTGCTCTGCATTACTGTACATTTCCATGTGTGGGTGGGCAGCATGTCCCAACATGTGGATGCCCTCTGCATGTTGTGGCGATCCTCTGCACTCAACTCTCCGGGTTTCCAGCTGTGTGTCTGCCGTGTCTCACGGTGTGCTGTGTCATGGTGGGTGGTGTCACATGTTCCATGCTGCTGTCAGGATCGCTGTCATCATCCGTGTTGGGTTTTGTGTTGGTGCCTGTGTTGCCCTGTGCTGCTTTGTGGGAAGCTCTCCATGTTGTCCTACCACTGCAGAGCTCAACGCCGCAGGGATAGCCCATTGGGACATGCTGTCCATCTCTGTATGGCAAAGGTTGGCTGCTGGTTGCCTCCTGTCTGGTGTGCATTCTCATGGTCTCACACTTCCTCTTGTAGGTCCCTCACGGGCATCACTGCAGGCGTGAGGCCCGAAGAATCAGAGGGCACAGAGGACCTAAGCTGCGTAGAATTGTGAGGCAGCAGAGGACATTGATTGAACAGCAGGCCATTATTATAACAGAGACCAAGAGTGGCGATTATCCTGGACGCCGTCTCACTGGATCCAGCGGGCAACTAGTTCTGCCCTGTTATTTTGATGTCTTTCCTCACCACCCTCACTGGACTTATTTATCCCTTCCTTGCCTATTGTCATCTGTCCCTGTGTGCATCCTCCTCCGCTTGCACCCTTGTCCTGTGTCTTTCCATCCCTCCATCTGTTGTTGTCATCGTCCTTATTTTCCTTTGTTTACCTTTTTTGCCGATGGTGCTTGACTTTTTTTCATGTAGTGGGCATTTGGGGTTGTGTGTTGGGGGCTTAGTGGTATGTTCTGGTTCTGTTTCCGTGTTGTGGGAGGGTTGTACAGTGGTGGGTGGGGCATTTTGTAATCTGGGGTTTGTTCATTGTTTTGTTCTGTATTTTATTCGCTGTTGTGTTTCCGTTTGCTTTACTCTTCATTATTGTTAATTACACTGGTTTTGACATTTTACTGTGTCCTGTGTCATTCTTGGGTGCTGGGGTTCCACATGCTTTGTACTGTTGCTGGTGTTCTCCACATGGGTCTGGGTTGTTGCTGGACATTCCCGTGCATGTGTGGCATCCTCCTGGATGAGCACTGTGGTGTGCTCCTGATACCTCATTCCGGCATGTGTTCCCTTACATGTGTCCCAGGGTCAGGCTGTCTCTGCACTGTATTCCATTGTGTGTTTGCACTGCCTGCCTGGGGCTGTATTCAGTGCTGTCTTGTGTGCTATATTCAGTGTTGTCTTATTTCTGGGCTTTTTTTGCCCTGCACTCCTGGCCTTGTTTGCCCGGCTTATTCTTGCTATATTCAGCTGGTTTGCCCGGCTATTCATTTTGAATATGGCTGGCATTTTGCTCTAGGCTAAGTTTGCACGCCATGCAGTGCTAATTGCTGCCAGGGGCTAACCTTTGAATATCTGGCCCTGAATCTTTAAAACTGGAGATTGCAATGCAATTCTATTTGGCAGGTTCTTAGACCTTACAACGAGTCTGTGTGTGTCAATTTTATTAATTGTTTGCTGCCAGAAACTGCAAAAATATCTGTACTGGAAGTCAAATTCCATGAGTCTTTCGAAAATTGTGGAATTTCATAAAAAGGTCCATGAAACTGGAATTTGCTAATTTCACTTAGTCTTTTCTGGGAATTCTAATTAAAGGATAGGGGTATAAGAGGCAGATAGTACAGGGGTCACCAGGTTCAGGAGTTAGATACATAGTTTCATGAAGAAATAGACAGCTGAGTGGGTAGCACACCAGTGGTAGACCCCCAGTTGGATCAAGGAAACACAAATTGTCAACAATTCCAACCTGAATGCAGGATATATAAGGATCACACTCAGCAAATTGATGATCCATTGAGCTTGATGTATATGCGAGTATGGAACTTAGAGGTACTCAAAAAATATATTGTGGGGAAAGACAATGTCTGGGGCACCAGGAAAGAAGAATTCTGGCTATTCCAACAAGATAGGTTGATCATAAAAGGAGTAAGTGACTCTTGTTTTAAGATATTTTTTTCACTGTAAAGAACAAAGGGGATATCAGTGGTATCAGAAGTCCCACTAAGTCAATTTGGCTATGTTAAGGGGGCAAAAATATAGTCACCCAAAGAGGAACAGCAGGACTGCAAAAAGCTCAGCTCAGTTTATCAAATGAAGTAGTGATACGTATCATTGTGAATGTTAAATTCTACAAAAAGTTCTGGATGCTTCATCTATAGTCTACCATAAATATTTGAGAAAATGTTACCAATATTTTTTTTCCACTGTAAATGTAAAGCTGCTAAACCATTTATGCAGTTGTGTTATACACCAGGATACTTTGACATTGGATAGCCACGTAAAATGGTAAGTCTATGCCTCAAGAGCATCAAGTTACAAACATCCTACAAGTTACAAACATCCACACTTTTGAGTTTTCAGAAAAAAGTGCAAATATTTAAACAGTAACATTTTGAAGTTCTGTAACTTAAGCATCTCTAATCCAATTCTCTCCATATGTAGATTATTCTATAACCATTACAAAGGGTTATTCATACTAATTTACATGTCTAGCTTCAAAGGTGTCTGAGTTATATGCAGATAAACATTCTCAGGAAATTTCCCAAAAAATAAAATGGCAGACTTTGAGCACATATCATTTTGAAATGATGCATTATAATGTCAAGAAATGTGGCACAGTTTTAGAACTGCGATCATCAAGTAAGCATGCTAAATATAAGATCTCTGGCCCAATAGACAACTGAGTTACATGCAGATAAAAATGTTCATGACATTTCCCACAAAAATACAATTACAGATTCTGAGCACCTGTAAGTTTGATAATAACCAGCTTAATTTCATGAAATCTGGCACATAATTGAATCACCTCCCAGAAAGTATGAATGTCAAAATTCTAATGAAATTCCATCAAAATTCCATGATTTTGGAATTTCACATTCTGCACAGCTCTTATTATGGTACTTTATTTAGCATGACTTTGTAGATCCACAGATAGAGATTTTGTTTTTACTTCTGGTACTCAGACAGGCCAGACAACGGCAGAATAGATGGTGCAATGATGAATTCGAGGACTCAGGCCATTCATAAAGTGTAGAACCCTGTGATATAACACATCTAATTTAGCATGATAACAAGGGGAACATATCTACATGGTAACACATCAAGACCATGCATCCAAAAAAGTATGGTGAAAAACCATGCCTTGACAAGCACACAAGGAGAAGCAGCAAAGTGCCATTATACAACCTAACACGTATACAGTATGTTGTACTTATGGAGTGCCAGCCCTATAGAAACATAGAATTTGATGGCAGATAAGGTCCGCTTGACCCACCCAGTCTGCCCATTTCCCTACCTACTGGATAAGCTGCAGATCCTAGTTAACCAGCAGCCTACTTCTTCCTACCCGCACTCCCCAGAATTGCCTTATGACTATCCCATGCATGCTTGAATTCCACCACTGATTTTGACTCCACAACCTCCTCTGGAAGGCCGTTCCATGCATCCACAACCCTCTCTGTGAAAAAATACTTCCTTAAATTACCTCTGAGCCGCCTCCCCTCTAGCTTCAAATTGTGCCCTCTTGTTCTTGCACACCTCTTTTTTTGAAAGATGCTACCCTCTTGGATTTGGTGATTCCCTTGAGGTACTTGAATGTTTCTATCATGTCCCCCCTCTCCCTCCTTTCTTCGAGGCTATACATATTAAGCTCCTTAAGTCTCTCTTCATATGTCTTCCGGTGCAGATCCTGCACCATTTATTGCCCTCCTCTGGACAGCTTCCATCCTGTCTATGTCTTTTGGAGATTGGGTCTCCAGAACTGCACACAGTACTCCAGATGGGGTCTCACCAGCTGTCTGTACAGAGGGATAATAACTTCCTGTTTTCTACTGGTGATGCCTCTCCTATGCATCCCAGTATCCCCAACCCTCCCTGCTGCCCTCTCCATTGCTTGCCCATCTTTAGGTCATCTGATATGACTACCCCAGGTCCCTTTCCATTCTTGTTGTTGTTAGTATCTCACCCCCATTGTGTACTCTTTCCCCAGGGTTTTGTTTCCCGGTGCATTACCTTGCACTTCTTAGCATTGAATCTAAGCTGCCATACATTTGACCATTCCTCTAACTCTTGCAAGTCCTTTCTCATCCTTTCCACCCCACCCTGTGCATCAACTCTGTTGCAGATCTTAGTGTAGTTAGTATAGTTTGATAATAAGATACTGTAAAGGAAGTGTGCTAGCAGGTTTTATATTTATGATGGCATGGTTTTAACCATGCTTTTTGGATGACAATGGGGCTTTCCACTAAAGGCAGGCCAGGTTGTCCAGTGATCCCTACGGAAGATGTGCATAGTAGGGAGGGACAGAGGAATAGGGGAGGGGCCTAGTGACATCACCAGGCAGAAAAGGGTAAATGACAATGGGCAAGCCAGATCCCCAGGGATCTGGCTGGGGGCAGAGCCCAAAGGGGTCCTGACCAGGGCCTATTAGGGGTATATTAGGCCAGGGCTCAGGAAGGACAACCTCTTTTGCTGGGAATGTTTCAGACTGAACTCAGCACATCGTTGGCAAACAGCAGGTAAGGCACATGAGGCTTCTAGGCCCGGTATGCCATGTGGTTCATTGTGACTAGCATTGTGGTTTGATTGGCTTATATCATTGTGTAAAAAAAAATATATATATAAAAAGAAGGAAAGGAAGTGGTTTCTCTGTATGTGCACTGTGAATAATGAGTCAAAGAGTATGTAGTTTGTAAATGAGAGCTCGGTTTTGTTGTGTCATCTCTCCTAGCGTTTATGGAGGAGAGCAGACTTAGCTAGGCCTGGCAGGACATGTGGGTCATCCACTGTGGCTAGCTTACTGTGGTGTTTTGTTTCCATCACATGGAAAAATAGGAATCAAAGAAAGGGAGAGGTGTGAGCAGGAAGCATGTTTTTACCCCAAGAAGGCATTTGTTTAGAATATGTTTACAGAAATGCAGAACAGGGTTTGTGGTTCCTTGTTGCATATTGTTTTAGATAGAGAGGAGGTGAAATGAAAAAAAAAATCATGTTTTCTCAAGGAACATTTTTTAATGGTTTCGTCATTTGAAAGCATGGGGAAGAATGCTGAGCTCAGGATGGCGATTGGTTGATTACTCTTTCTGCAGTACACTGCTCGATTTAGGAGTGCTTTAAGTCATGAGTAGAAGGCTGAACACGGGATGTAGGTGGTTTCCTTGCAGCTAATTATTTAGGTTTGGAGCAGCATGTGGTTCTTTATGATGAACACCTGGGCGTCTGTCACTGCAAGAAGGCAATAAAGCATTAGGGGGCCCCTTTTTCTTGCTATTGCCTTGGTGAAAAATAAAAGAAAGAAAGGTAGAGAAATGCTGGGCAGAAAGCCTGAAAGATGTGGAGCCCCCCTTTTTTGTTGTAAAGGCGTTTTTGATGTTTTTTCAAGGATCGGGTGGAGGTGTGGGTAACACACATGTGGCAGGGAGGCTCAGCATTTGCATTAGCCACACGTTTTGAATGGGGAGAAGTGGGTGCACCACGCAAGGGAAGTAGAAGATTGCTGGTTCTGTTGTGAATGTGGTGCATCGGGGAGCAAGCATGGGCTGTGGACAGAAATAAAATGAACGCCTGGTTTGTTTTGAGTCGCAGAAACTAAGGGGAAGGTTATCAGGTGTTTGTCTGGACCACGTGCAAAATTTGAGGAGCAACCTGTGCAGCAAAAATGAGCAGTCCCACTAGAAAGGCACAGCAGTGGCGCATGTGGGGAGCAAGTAGGCTGGGAGGCCACATTACCTGGTGCAGCCTCGGGCGAGTGTTTTTTTTTCCCTCTGTGTCCCTTGGCAGTAGGTAGCTGCAGGAAAGCTGCATCAGGGGAAAATGGATGATGAATGGCACAGTTTTCCAGTTTTCTCAGTGGCTTCACAGGAAGCAGGGGGATGAGGTGGCCATGGGGATCCCTTCCTAGGCCTACCAAACAGGTTGAGGCTTTGGGCCTGCAAAGCAGGACTGGTGGGGCAAGATGAGTGCCACAGGGGCAGCATGGAGCAGCACCTATGACTTGGGTGATCAGGGGCAGTGCGCTTTTACTGGAAAGGGGAAAATAAAAAAAAAATAAAAAAAGGCATAAAATACAAAATGAAATAAACGGAGTGGGTACAAGGACCCCCAGCTACCTTCAGGGCTGTTGGGGGGGGGCCTCTGGTTTTTTAAAGAAAATGGAGAACGGAGTGCTCACAGAGAGATCCAGGCAGACCCAGTTGCAGAGCCTAGTGCAGGTGTAAGGAAGGTTGCGGAGCATGGAGCAAAGTGGCTGGATGATCCACAGAAAGATGCAAGCCACCAATATGAGGAGGTGTGATGAGCACACCATGAGGGGATGGGGAGGAGGGGCTAGCCAACCACTGAGGGGGGCCTCAGGAGTGGGAGAGTGGTGTGGCCACAGACATTCACGCATGGTGGGAGCCTGGTACCTCAGCCTGGGTGGGCCCAGTGGGCGTTTTCCTTTGTTTTCTTACTCTCTGGGCCAGTTTTCTCAGGGGATGGGGGACTTTTAAGCACAATGGCAATGGGGGTGTGGGCAGGACCATGGGGCCTCAAAGGGCCTAAAAAAAAGGGAGGGTTCTTGTTAATTGGTATGCACAGCTGAACAATTGTTTTTCACCCTCTGCCCATAGTGACATAGTAAGCAACATGGCACCTAAGTGAGCCCAACTGTCCAGCGAAAAGTTGATGCAAGAGGCGTCCAAACTGATGGGGCAGATGGCGGAGCTGGTGGAGGCAGGAAAAGCAGAGGGAGGCAGAAGAGGAGGCCTTGAGGAAACAGAAGGAGTGAGAGGAGCCCGCAGGCAGGGGAAGGGGGCAAGAGGCCCAGGCGGAAGCACCACAGCCTGCACATATCCCTGCACCTCTGCCCACACCGGAGCTAGATGATGGGAACCCGGATGGCGGTAAGAATGACGTGGATCTCTTGGATGAAAATGGCCTGAAAGAGTATTTAGAATGGCTACTGGGGACATGGGTGACACAGGGATTGAAAATGGAACGGGCCATGCAGGCCTTAAAAAGTAAAGGGGCTGGGTGGAAAGGAGGGGGCCAAGGCGAGCAGCCAAAAATTGTATGATGGGCTCCTGGCTGCTCAGTGAGGGACCACATCCTGGTTTCAATCAAAGAAAAAATCAGGAAGGGGAGTATGTTGACATCTTTGGCTGGTGGACAAGGACATGACCAGGAAGTATGAAGAATGAACAGAAGGCGTCATTAGGGAAGTCGGAAATGGTGGTGGCCCTGGTAGTGGTGGACCACAAGATGGAGGAAGCAAAATTCAAACTGAACACCTTCGAAAACTGGCAAGGGGGCTTCATCATATACAGCGCGCTGGTACTGGACAAGCAGCTGGAGCTCGCCATTCCCCTGCTGACGTACATGTCCATTATCAGGGATGCATACAAGGCAAAAGTCAGGCATGGTTGGCTGAAATACGATGAGGCATTCCGGAAGAGGATGGCTGCCAAAGGGGATCTGAGGTGGGACTGTACACACTTGGAATTATGGGTAAGGACGCTTATCTGGGAAGTGAGTGGAACTGGGGCGAGCAAGTAAGGAAGGCCATGGCTACCACATTGGTCAGGACATGTTGGGGTTACAACAAGGCCACATGTACATGGGCAACTGTAAGTTTTGACACGTCTGCTCCAGTGCAGGGGTTACACCGGTCTCCAACTGCCGACAGGGGGAGACAGAGGGGGACAACATGGGGGAAATACCATGATCAGTCCTTTCAGTGTGCTGGGGGAGCAGGACGGGGGTGGTCAGAGAGGCAACACTATGCTCCCAGGGATGCCATTAACAAGGAACATGAGGAGGGGCAATGGGGTTACATGCTGGTGTGCACTCCATCTCCTAGCAGTGGTGGAGGAGTGGACCACAGACTACCTGAATAGGGTGGTGGTGAGCTGCTCAGGGCAGGTTTCAAGGCGGTTTCCTCGGGGGTTTCAAGGGGGAAGAGCACGGATGTGGACCAAAAATCTAGGGACAGTAAAGGGAAAAGAGGAAATAGTGGGGGCCAAGACTGAGAAAGAAATCAGGGCGGGCAGGGTGGAGAGCCTCGGCTCCCCCATGAACATTTCCGGGTGTCCCCTCTGGGTATTGTCCCCAAGAAAGTGGCAGGAGAAATCTGCCTGATCCATCATTTATCCTACCCTGAGGGCTCCTCGGTAAATGAGGGCATACCTGATCACTTTAGGGTAGTATCATATGCCTTGCTGGAACAGGCAATAGAGCTAATCAAGACTATTGAGGGGCATGGCTGGTGAAGATGGACATAGAAGCAGCGTTTCGCTTTTACCAGTTGGCCTGAGGATTGGGACCTTTTGGGTTCAGTTTCAAGGGGCATGTATTTTGACAAGGCCATGCCTGGGGTTCTCAGTAGAGTGTTCCACCTTAAAACATTCAACACCTGGGCGCAGTGGGTGTTCAGGACCCAGTATGGGCACAGGAGGGTGGTGCACATACCTGTATGATTTTCTCCTCATCGGGGAGTCCAGGCAGAGGCTCAGGGGATGTTAAGGGATTCTGAGGCAATGTGCCGATGGGTGGGGATGCCATTGGCACAGGGCAAGATAGAGGGCCCTGCCCATAAGTTGGAATTCATGGGCATAGAAGTGGACACAGAGGAGGGCTGTTTTTGGTTTCCAGGGGGCAAGGTGGTGCACCTTAGGGGCCTGCTAACCCAGGTTACGAGGAGGTGGAGGGTGCCGCTGGTACAACTGCAGCAGCTGCTGGGGCACCTTAATTTTGCCTGCAAGGCCATCAGCCCAGGCAAGGCCTTCACAAGGAGGCTGGGAAGGGCAATGGGGATGGCCTGGCTACCACACCATTGGGTGGATGTGTCGAGAGGGGTACAGGAGGACTTTCAGGTATGGGTGGAGTTTCTTGACAGCTACAATGGGGTGACATTCTGGCAGGAGGAATGAGAAAGGAGCACGGACCTAGAACTGTTCACAGACACATCGGATGCCCTGGGAATAGGGGCGTATTTTCAAGGGGATTGGATGTCAGAGCCTTGGCCGGCAACATGGAGCAAAATGGGGTTGTTGAAGGATATCATATTCTTGGAAATTTTCCCGATATGGGTGGCTCTGGAAGTATGGGGACATAGGATGCAGGGGAAGCGAATTTTGTTTTGGTGCGATAACAAAGGGGTCATAGAAGTCATTAATAGGCAAGGGGGGAGGACAGAGATGGTGGTCCGGCTGCTTAAGCGACTGGTTCTGTTTGGGCTACAGCTGAACATATCTTTCAAAGTGCAGCACATTGAGGGGTTGAAGAATGAAGTGTATGACAGTCTTTCCCGTTTACAGCTTGACAGGTTTTCAGGAACTGATGCCTCAGGCAGCACCACACAGAGCCAGGATCCCCAACCAGATGTGGGAGACTGGAGAGTCACAACCAGGTCACTGTATCAGGGGGCCTGGGCATCCAACACATTGAGGACATACGTGGCAGAATGGGGGAAGTTTAAAGAATTCAGAAAGAAATATGGGTGGAACAGGGCTGAACCGGCCCTGGACGAGCAGGTAAGGAAATTCATGGTTGAAATGTGGGAAGAAGGGATGGCCCATGCCATGATGGTCATGCACTTGGCTGGCATCAGTTGGGTGTGCCAAGACAAGGGATGGCCTGATGTAGGGGTCAGCAGGACAGTAAAATGCATGGTGTCAGGTTGGCGGAGGAGTCAACCAGCCAGGGTGGATGAGAGGCAACCCATAAGAGGGAAATTACTAGTAGGTATGCACATTGGCCCAAGAGGGAGTACTTATTCCAGGCCTGCTTGCAGTTATGGCAGCAGGGGCATTCTGGGTGGGGGAGGTGGTGGCCCTGCAAAGGCAGCCGCCAGGCAGGTGTTGCAGTATGAGGAAGTCTTGTGGGGAAGCGACAGGGTGGTCATTACCTTGGCCAGGTCCAAGACAGACCAAGGGGGAAAGGACCCAAGTGTCACTGGTTAGGAAACCGCAGTCAGCCAGCTGTACAGTGAGTGTGCTGCAGCAGTACAGGAGTGCTTGGGGAAGGGCTGGGGTATGCTGTTCTGACATGAGGATGGCTCCCCGGTCATGGAGTTTCAAGTAGGGCAGTCCTCAAGAGCGCACTGACAATCCTGAGAGACAATCCAAGCAAATTTGCCCCACATTCATTCAGGATTAGGTCAGCCATGGAGGTAGCAGAAAGAGGGGTTGCAGCGGTGGACATACAAAAGGTGGGGTGCTGAAGGTAGCTGCTACAAGAGGTAAGTGAGAAAACAGTAAAAGCGGACTTCTGTTGCGATGGTTGCGAATAGATGTGTGCTTGGTTGCTCCACTAACTCTCCCCACTTACAGAAGCTAAAAGCCTCCCAATATTGATCTAAATTCAATCTAAATTTGCTTGGAGACGTGGCAATGACTAAGTCTGCTTACCATTACCATAATCCCTTACATCGTCTTGCTGTATGGACGTGAAATGAAGACTTTGCAGCCCAAACACACACCACCCCATCTCCAGCAAAAATATACCGGCCAAGAAGAGCAAAGCCAGGGAGGAAAATGAAGCTAGCCTACCTGCTCCACATGCCCAACTTACGGAGGCAACGTTTTTTGAAAGGCTTTCCCCCATAAAAGAATCACTTCAAGCTGTTGTGGGGGACCTGCAATCTCTTAAGGCATCGTTGCAACAGCTTACCATCCAGACCAGAGACAATGAAGTGCAAATTTCATCCCTGGATGATTGGAAGGTTCGAGTTGATTCAGAACTGATTATCCTGAAGCAGCAGCTGTGCAAAACTGAGGATAAGCTTGAGGATTTAGAAGACTGCTCGTGTAGGAACAATATGGTTATCCTGGGGCTTTCTGAGGGTGAAGAAGGCTAACCCCATCCTTTTCGTCCAGACACTGTCCACTAAATTGCTGGTCCATCCCCAAATGGCCCCACTACATTATAGAGCAGGCCCATCATCCCCTCTGGCCCACTCCACCACCTGGCTGTCCTCCAAAACCACTGATCTTTCACCTCCTGAACTATTTGGATAAGCAAGTTATTATGGAGAAAATAAGAGAAACTAAAGTCATCCAATGGGAAAATAAAAAAATGAGGCTCAGTCAAGACCTCCCACTTATGGTGAGGCAGAGGCACTGAAATGCATCCCTTAGTCATGAAGTTGATTGCGGCTGGGATACAATACAGAATGAGATATCCTGCTACTCTACAGGTGTACCACAATGTCAAATGGCACTCATATGAATCCCTCGTTGATGCAAGTACTTCCCTCAAAAAAATGTTTCCAGACTTATATAAATGACTGTGTCAAAATGTATAGGGGTGATACAGAAACATAAAAAGGGCCTGTAGTTTAAGTAGTATCACAGAAGGCCCAAGAAACCTCTCTCATTGTGAGTACGATTACGTAGACACAGTAGGTTTGTAAACCTAGGCGACTGAAGCTCTTCATGATAACAAACTATTATATGTTTGTGCCTTAAAATTAACAGAAGGGACTGATATAGGCCCTAAGGATGCAATGAAGATATGGCCAGTAGTCCAGAATTTTATACTGCTTAAGTACTGAGCTCGAATTCCTTTATTTGTCACTGATATTGGGGTCAAAGTTTATTTAAAATGCATGTTCATGGTTAACAAAGGTTGATCTCTAGTCAGTACCAATGCCGGGCTCAAAGGGAGGGGGAGTTGGAGATGTCAAGATGCATATGACTTGACAGTGGTCTATGGCAATCGGACATTTATTGAGAGGTCAGTCAAGAAGACTGGTTTTGTGGTTGTTTTTTTCTTTCTTCTTTTCTTTCAGTGGGTTTTTGGGGCAGAGGGTGGGGAATCTGGTCAATTCAATGTTTTTCTACAAGTGTTGGCTAAGGGGAAGGGGGTTCAAGGAGGAGGCAAGTTGAGGGGGGTGTGAAATATTTCTGTGATTCAAAGGCAGCAAAGTTCCAATCAGGTGTGTTGCAAGGACAGGATTCACTGATCTTAATAACCACTACATTTCAGAGACCTAGACCAATACAGACCTCCCTTTTTACATGCCCTGCTCTGCTATATAACTGGCAATTATGGCTATGAGATTTGTGACTTGGAATGTGAAAGGGGCTAGATGATGGCTAAATGATGTCATATCCTTAAACATCTGGAATTTCTGCACAGTAATATAATTTTTCTTCAAGAAATCCACCTACTGGTGTGTGAAGAGAACTTATTTTGTAGATGTCAAATTGGGCAAGTATATGCGTCTGGGAATGCTACTGCAAAGGGGTGGCGATACTGATCACAAAAAACATAATTTCAGATACAGAGTTCTCACTCTGACCCCAAGGAAGATATATTTTATAAAAGGGCTACTAGATCATGCTATGATAGTGTTGGGCTCGATATATGGGCCCAATGCTGGCTCTCCTGAGATTTTCTCGAGCTATCGCTTCACTTGAGCTCCTATCCGAAACTCCCATTCTTCTGGCTGAAGATTGGAGTTTAGTTTGCTCACTAGAGCTAGATAGATCCCCTGCCACAAGGGACTGGTCTTTCCTCAGCACAGAAGGCCCTGATGGAATTAATGGCTGATCATGGCCTTACTGACCCGTGGAAACTGCTGAACCCTCAATCTAAACAATTTACCTTTATTCTTCTGCCCATGGATCCTTGTCCTACATAGACTACTTCTTGATCAATAATCCAGTGCTGTTGGGGCTCCGGGCAGTGGTATGGTCCCCAGACTATCTCAGATCATGCTCCAGTATGACTAGAAGGGACCCTCCCACTTACTTTGTGCAAAGAAAGTAGCGGGATACTAAATACCCAAATGCTCCAAGACACAAATATAGTTCAAACCCTTAAAGAAGCCATTGAACAATACCTCCACCACAAAAAAACTTGATACAGCAGATTGACAAGATCTGGTGTGCTCTCAAATGTGTAATCAGAGGGAAGTGCATCAGGCTCGCTACAGTTAGGAAAAAAAAGGAAAAGCCCTTTCTTCCTTGCTTCTAGGGCAAATCAAGGCCCTGGACGAGCAGCTAACCTCCAACCCAGATGAGTCTACCCTAGCTCAGCTAATGCAAATCCAAAATCAATACCAAGAAATTCTACGAGAGCAAGCACAGTATGCCTTGTTCAAAACCCACGCTTGCTGTGTGGAACAGGGAGAAAAGGCTAGCCACTTGCTAGCCCTTAGACTTAAAAAGCAAGAAGAGTCAAGACTAGTAACAGTGTTAAACTCCCTTAAAGATGATTCCCTTATTACCTGTCCAAAGGAGATAGTCCTGGAATTTGAAAACTATTATAAATCTTTATACTCCCTTCCTGATAATGCACCTCAGATCTCTGATATCCAGGACTGTCTAGCCTCCATCCCTCTCCCATCTCTCAGTGCTGCGCAAAGAGAAAGTCTCATACCTAAAATAAATGAGACAGAGCTGTCGAAGGCTATTCTTTTTCTTCCCAATGATAAGGCTCCAGGTCCTGATGGCTTTCCTCTGGGTTTCTGCAAAACTTTTGAAGAGCAAATGTCTCCCCTTCTTCTACAGATGTTTAATTTTCTATGTGAAGTAGGAGTTTCTGACCCATCTCATTGGAAGCCTTATAATTGCTCTCCTAAACCAAATAAACCTCAAAATAGGGTGTGCAATTATCGCCTAAATCTTTAATGAACTACTAAATTAAGCTTTTGCCAAAATTCTGGCCTCAAGAATGGCAAGAATATGGACTCCCTTGCTTAGTGCTGAGCACGTGGCTTTGTGGCAGGCTACCCTCAGTGGACCATTTGCTCAAGCTCTTCCACATCTTCTCTGTGTCCAGGGGCCCTATGTCCAATGGCTTTGGTCTTCTTGGATGCAGAGAAAGCATTGATAGGGTCAGTTGGGCCTTTCTATTTGAGGTACTGAATAAATTTGGTTTTCCAAGGAAGTTCGTACAATGGATTAAAGTACTTTTATACCAATCCAACCGCTAAAATATACTGTAATGGGACAAAATCATTCCACTGCACTCTAGAACTAGACAGGGGTGTCCACTTTCCCTGATGTTATTTAGTCTTTACCTCGAAGCACTCCTATATCTTCTTCAAAACTCTCCACTGATAAATGGCATCCCAAATGGACCCTTTAACTTTCGCTTATCTGCTTATGCTGATGATATCTTGTTGCATATTTCTGACCCGAAAGCCTCAATTCCTGCAATTCTAGACATAGTTGAATCCTTTGGAGCCCTCTCAAACTACAAACTCAATAAAGAAAAATTGACAGTTATACCTCTAAATAAACTCACCTATTGTTCACAACTAGAGGGGTTACATCTAGCCTGGGCACTTCAACTCAAATATCTAGGACTAACCTTAACTCAAGATATGTCTCAAACTCAGAAATTTAGCTTAGACTCTTTGATTGAGACCTTAAAACAAGACCTGGGAAGATGGGCTCCCCTATACCTCTCCTTGCAAGGACGAATTAGTGTAATCAAGATAAATATCCTCCCAAGGATATTTTATCCTCTGAACATGCTGAATCTCTATCTCCCACAATCTTAGTTTCAAAAGCTCCATAGCATTATATCCCAGTTTCTCTGGCACGATAAACCACCAAGAAGATCATATGTCAAACTGGGGGCAGCAAAACTCCAAGGTGGTCTCAAGCTTCCCAACTTTTATCACTGTCATTTAGCCAGTCATGTAGCCAAATATATGCGCTGGATACTCCCCAGTCTTCAACAAAACGACCATCCCTTTATTACGGCATGGCTTCATTTAGAACTCTATATAATCAGACATAGCAGCACATCCCTACTTAGTCTGCTCTATACCAACGCTAAATCCTGCTCTGCTGTCATTGAAAATTAGATGATTCTAATGTCAATAAGAATACATGGCCAGCTATGCAGAGCACTTAAATATGACAATTGTAAAGACATCTCACAGCCCTTATACTACAACCTTAACATTAGACTGAATGGGCATTGCTTGAAACCGCAAGAGAACTCTACCCTGACAGAGATTAAAATATCCGATCTGCTAGAGAGTGGAACATTTAAGACTACACCAGACCTTTTTCCCCTTCTGAATCCAAAGAAATAGATCTTTAAAGGATATCAAATTCGGCATGTATTGATTACTAAATTAGGCATGGGAGTATGGCACACGGACTGCTCTGAACTCATTGTCTCATTCCGCAACTTGGCATGGCAACTTCATGCAGTTTCCCAGATAATTTCAATGTTATACCCCTCCATCTGCTATGAGGGGCCTAGTGCCTCTCCATACTGGGCAGACCAGTTTCCCAATAAAGAAGTTAGTTGAGATAAGATTTGGCAAGCAGTATACCAGTACACTTCTAATGATAGGCTTCGCCTCATGCAATTCTATATCCTGCATAATATGTACTATACCCCACTGAAACTATTTAAAATGGGGAAATTGCAGGATGCAATTGTAAATAGATGTGGCCTAATGAAGGTACCCTACTTCATGTTCTGTGGGACTGCCCCATAATTAGACCACTGTGGAGTGAGATAAGGGCCAGGGCAGAACCCCTACTGGGAACTGAAGACCTATTCAAGCTTTAAATTTGTATACTGGGGAACTTTTCCCAGATCCTGGTAAATGAAAGAAGATACACCATGACCCTTATCTCCCACACAGTCAAAAAAACTGGTATTAAAACATTGGAAGGACTCCACCATCATCTCCTACTCTGAATGGTTAAATGAGTTCCTATTCAACTTGAGGACGGAAAAAATGAAAGCATCTCTTAGACATGTTCCATCTGTCTTTGATAAGAAATGGGGTAAAATCTATACACTCTACTCCCTGCCTAATCAATAAGGCCCATCCCACTGTGGAGATTATGCCAAATTTTATAACTCGTAGTATTTAAGTGGTTGGTGACAATGACTAAGCCCTTTGTTGAAGCAATGGGCAGGTTCAATATGGGAACTAGTATCATATAGAAGTCATTCTGCTTGGTTAACTTGCTGCCTTATTTATAAACATATATTATAATATGTGAAGAAGGTAGGGTAAGGAGGGTGGGATGATTTGGGGGAGGTAGGTGGATGGCTGGGGATAGTTAGATTGTGTTAGTTGAGCTCGATGTAACCCTAAGGCTCCGTTCGTTTACCTGTATCAAGTTGTACTGCACAACTCCTTGTACTACCTGTATATATGGATACAAATTAATAAAATACATTTAATTTCAAAAGAAAAGAGCAACAGCAACTCACACTGTTTATTTTGTTTCCATGGCAGGTTCCAAGAGAAAAATCTGGATAGTGGGGCATTCCTTCGTATATTGGGCTGAAAGGTTTGTGGTTGCCACCTCCAGAGGAGGAGATCTGAGATATAACACAGGGTACAACAGGGGACTATGGAAAGGCCTTAGGGGGATGAAGTGAGTGCAGCTCATTCCTTTGATGGAGGAGTTAAAATTGCAATGGGGCAACCCGGATTGCATTATTATACACCTGGAGGGCAACGATTTAGGGATCCTGCCATGGGGGGGCATTGGGACAGGGCATCATGGGAGACTTAGAAAAATTGAGAGAGTGGTGGTCAAGGGTGACAATCAGCTGGTCCGACATCACTTCCCAGAGGGTATGGAGGACGGTGAAGGATGTCCAGCATATCGAGAAAGTCAGAAAGCATTTAAACAGGATGGTGGCCAGGGTGGTAATAGAGATGGGGGGGTTGCATCTGCAGCACAGAGACATCTCCTTTGACCAGCCTGCAGTGTACAGGTTGGATGACATCCACCTGTTGAAGTTTGGGATGTGCCTGTTCCTGCAGCCTATTGAGGAACTAGTGAACCAGATAGTCAGAAAAGGGTTTAGATATTAGCCCGCAAGGGGGAGCTCCTCCATCTATCACAAGCTGAAGAAGGGGCAGTGGAAGAATGAGAAAGGGGAGAGGGGAAGAAAGGAGGAAGGGGGTAGGATACATGGGCTGGGGACAAAGAACCCAGACTTGGTGGTAAAGCAGGGAGGGGAATAGGTCCAGGTGTCGGATTCAAAAGTATCCAGGTCTGGAGGGCCTAAAGCCCGATAAGTGGAATTCGCCTGGTTCTGGTATGGAGGAGAGGGCCGTATTCATAGTGTCCGAATCCTGAAAGCAAGACGGAAGAAATGACGGAAGAAGGACAGAGGCCGGAGCCAGGAAAATTTGAAAGAAATTTGATGTAAATTGAATTGTGAATTCAAAGTATATGGTTGTAAATATAGTCTTTTGTGCTATGAATAAATTTGCCAATGAGCAACCAACAAGTTAAAATGGTGTGGCGTCCATCGGGAAGGGGGAATTCAGGGGCAATGGCATGTTTATTTACCACATTATTTTGGATGGCGCAGTTTTGACATGTGATCTTTGTATTCCAAAAGTGGTAAGAATGTCGCTAATACATGTACTTTCTAGGCATCAGTTGTAAATCAGCAATTTTTCATAAAATAAAAACTTGGTCTGCATTTTTGGCAAAGGATATCAGTGTGTTTGGCAAAAGACAGCCTGCTATCAATCTACAGCCCAAATACTTGTATACAGTGACTTATTCCAGTTTATCACCCATCTGAGTGGAAACAGATAAATCAGAGGGGTACATAGGACATTCATCTTTCAGTCTGCCTAGCATAACCTTAGTTTTTGGTGCATTAAGCAACAGTTTCTTTCTGAGCGGATTATATTGC
The DNA here is from genome assembly GCA_016271365.2 of Neoceratodus forsteri. Classification (NCBI taxonomy): domain Eukaryota; kingdom Metazoa; phylum Chordata; order Ceratodontiformes; family Ceratodontidae; genus Neoceratodus; species Neoceratodus forsteri. The sequence continues at coordinate 1,723,788,218 of CM057456.1, forward strand.
AAGATTTTGAAAACAGCCTGTAGATCAGATTTAACCATATATATATATTTTTATACTTCCCAACCGCTGGGAGTCCTTCAGGAGTGCCCAATCGGATAGCCCACTACTCCTGGTCTGAACCCCCCACATCTCCCGGAAACACTGCCCTGCACGGACCCATGGTAGGCTTGACCCTCTGATCACCTCTGAGGCTGGTTCCACCCTACCCCCTGGCAGTATTCGCCTAAGTGTGAAGTGCCTACCTGGATCCTGTACGGGCCCCAGCGAGGAGATCTGGTTACATCTGGGCTGACTGTAGGATGTGTGGCATTCCTCTGGGGCCTCCATCATCTCACCGGAGGACTGGAAAGGCTTTTCTCCTTTTTTTTCTGTTCCCCCTTGCGGTGCTCGACATGCAATAATGTCCAGCGTCTGCCTAGCTTTGCCCCATTGCTTTTGGCTGCGTTGCTTATTCCTGGCTACCCCAGGTCATCACCAGGGGTCACTCAGTAGCGATGCCAACCATACTTCCTCCCCCCCCCGGGAGGGAGAGCTGTCTCACAGACACTTCAACCCTACCGCCCCCTGCTGACCCTCGACTTCCTGGGCTCATTCTCGAACCCAGGTCGTTGGCGTGGCGCGAGGTGAGGCATCTAGTACCTTAACCCTCAGTATCACTGGGCCATCCAGATTTAACCATATTGATGAAAGGACTAGTCATAGACAAGGCACTATCAGTTGCAAAAAAGAAAAATAATAATTTGACTGCCACTAAATGTACATCTAGATAATTTAAATAGATCATGACACGTAGATACCCAAAACACTGACCCCTGAAGTACCCCTTTGAACAAAATAAAAGATGATTGAGGCCTTTGGATTTTAACTTTTACCTGTAGTAATGCCCAATAAGTAATTAATGATCCAGTGGAGAGCCTGGAGATTAATGCCTACCATCAGGAGTTTGGCTTATAGCACATCATGGTTGGCCTATTAAATGTTTTACTGAAGTCCTGGAAAATAGTGCCACAAAAGAGCTTCTGATCAAGTAAGGTTAGCCAATCACTTAAGGAGCAGCTTACATTTTAATATGTACTTTCATAAAAAAAAAGAAAAAAAGAAAAGATGTTTCAGTTATTACAATTTACTAGAGAATACATTTGTTTTTATTTTGACTGTTCCTTTCCAAGGTTTACAGCACATCTTGGTAGACTATCTAAAAAGTAAGTATAAAAACATTGCTTCTCCCCTGTTAACCTCACAGTACTTTTGTTTATGACACCCTAGTGCTCACTATGACAACAGACTGTTATGTCATAAACAGTATTTGTGAGTGTATCGGATAAGAGTCAGATATATTTTAAAAGGTTCGGTGAAATAAGTACTGCATTATCTACAATATTTTTACAGCAATAAGGAAAAGTAAAAACAAAATAACAAATAACTAGAAAACAATAAAGTTAAAACATAATCAGTGTTAATCTAGTGTTTTTAAGCTTTTTTATTATAGTTTAGATTTGATCTTAAAACATCAATGACTTTGACCAGTGCTGTAGAGATACTGGCCCAGATATTCAAAGGGTTGTGCATGGTGCAGCAGTGTTTGCACCATACTGGCGCTCAATAATCTTGCTCCTAGCGATATTCAAAGGGAAAAGTGCGGCACAAATCCCAATGCTCAGGAGCGCATCAGTAATGTATGCAGGCACAGGTGGGGGGCATGCCCATGCATAACCTGCACAGCCTGATATTCAGCCTGGGATGTGCAGAGCAATGAATGCACAACCCCTACCTGTGCCAGCACAAAGTTATGTCCCAAAAAAAGGAACAACTGATGGCCACCCACAGGTGAGCTGCCACATTGCAGGACTCAACACGGCAGCTGCCACCTGTGGGTGGCCACCAGAGTTCTGGCTGCATCTGGCATCACCCCCCATGCCCGATCGCAGGCATTTGTAATAAAAAATAAGAATTCATCCAATATTCCTGGTGGTCCAGTGGACCGCTGCTCATCCGATCACGGGCATCTGTCTAAAAAAATAATTATTCCACTATCCCTGGTGGTCCAGTGGACTGCTGCTCGCCCAATCGCAGGCATCTGTCTAAAAAAAGAAGAATTATTCTACTATCCCTGGTGGTCCAGTTGCTGTTCACCCGATCGTGGGCATCTGTCTAAAAAAAGAAGAATTATTCCACTATCCCTGGTGGTCCAGTGGATTGCTGCTCACCCGATCGTGGGCATCTGTCTAAAAAAAGAATTGTTCCACTATCCCTGGTGGTCCAGTGGACCACTGCTCACCCGATCGCAGGCATCTGTATAATAAAAGTAGAATTATTCCACTATCCCTGGTGGTCTAGCTGTACCCCTCTCCCCACCTGCCCACTGAGCCCCACCGGCCCCGCTCCCCCCCGGGTCAGCCGCGGGGGTGGCAGCACCCACCACCTGCCACCCCACTGCCCGCCGACTGACACCATCAGTAGGGCTGTATGCCCATTGGTTCACAGCGTGAGTCAATGGGCATGCAGCCCATACCGCATTACGCATTCCAGATATGTGAATGACCGGGGCGGAGCGGGCTGGGGGCCCAGTGGGCGGGTGGGGGGGTAAGCTTAGACCATCAGGAATAGTGGAATAATTAAAGTTTTCCTTCCTCTCTCTGTTTTCTCCTAATACACTCCCCTATCCTCCTTCCTAGGATCTCCTTATACCATCCAATTCTAATCTTTCAGCATTTACCTTTTTGTCACCTCTTTTGAGAACCACAGCAGTCTCATCTTCCTTTTTCTTACTTGCTTGACACAAGTTTGTTGCCTTCTTTTTGTTTGACTCAATTTTCTTTCACCCCCTCTCAGATCATGTCCCCCTGTCAGGTGATTCCTCATGCATTCAACACTCTTTGTAAAATCAGCCTTTCTGAAGGCCAGGTCCCTCACCCTTGTGTGGTTGGATTCTTCCACTGTTCTTAAGTTGAGCTACAATGTACAGTGATCACTGTTCCCCAGATGGCTTCCAACCCTGATATCGGTAGCCCGTGACATTGGCGTTGGCGATTTGGTGCCTGCAATAACAGCAACTCAATACCCAGCACATGACATCTGGGCTACTGATGGAGTGGGGTGATCAGATGGGGGGATTGGTGAATATAGGAACAGGATGTCGCTATATGTACGCATGCAGGGGGGAGCAAGTACACACAGCATGGGGCAGGAGGGATTTTGAGGGATGATGCTGCGATGGGTTGCTGAGCTGGCCCCGTGGTGTGGTGGGTGGGTTGGCAGCTTTGATGTGCAGGGTGCTGCATTTGGGTCTGGGTGCGTTTTATTGATTCCATCCCGAATTATTTTTTATATGTTTTTTCACCCCCCTGACATCCCTCCTCGGAGTTGAGAATCATTAAGTTGGGGGTGCGCTGGGTGAAGCTCTCCACAGGGGGTGAGGGGGCACATCCCCCTACATAAAACATTTAAAAAACAAGTCCCCGGCACCGTTTTGCTGTGCTCTGGGGAGTCAGAGAGCCGAAAGTGATTTTTGGCACTCTGGCTTCTCGATAATGCCGATTGCCTTTAGGCTTTTGTCATTATCACATAAATCTTTGATATCTGCAGTAAGAACCAGGTCCAGTATTGCCCCATCATGAGGGGATTCACTGATTAATTGCCATAAGAATGCCACCCTGCAGGGAGTTTAGGATGTTTCTGCTCCCAGCTGATGCTGCAGCAGAGAGGCTCCAACTACATCTGACAGATTGAAGTCCTCCACCAGCAACACCTACTCCTGTTCAGCCATTTTGTCAATTGCTTCTAACATTTCTTTATCTAAGTCCTCTACCTATGTTGAAGGCCTTTAGATTACTCCTGTCTGAATGATGGCTCCATTTCTCAACCCGAGGGTGACCCACATCACCTTCCCTCCCGAATTCATTATATCTCTGTCACATTTATGTTTTTCTTCACTTAGAGCACCACTCCTCCTCCTTTCTTCCCTATGATGTCCCTTCTGAACATTGCGTAGCCTGGTATGACCACATTCCAGACATGGTTGTCAGTACACCATGATATGATAATGACCAAAATATTCAGTTCTGCCTCTGCCATGACGGCAACTAGATCTGGGATCTCATTTCCCAGACTTCTAGCACTGGCACACATGGCCTTCCATATATTGTTAGCTCTTTTTTTGTCACTTTTTCCTTTTTCCAGTTGTTCCCCCTTCATCAACTTTCTCCTTTGATTGTTCCTTTTCCCACCTTCCTACTTTGCTACCCCTCTCCTTTCTTGAATGACTTGCATCCTGGTGGGACTCTCTGCCTCAGGATCTCCCTACTGTCCATCTCAGCCTGTGGAGGCCACTTTCTGCATTGCATCATTATTCCACTCTCCCAGCTAGTTTAAATATTTATCAAAGTAATATTTAAGCCATTCACTGAAGACTATGTTTCCCTCCTGGCTGGAAGTAGGCCATTACTCTTGTATAGGCTCTTATCCTTCCAGGTTTCCCACAGTCCCCACATTGCAGCCATATCCTCCTCTCTCTGTGTAATTTCTTCTACCAGTACTTGAAGGCCTTGGTGCAGAGCTCCTCTCCTTCCCATATAGTACAAGACACACTCACCACTCCCATTTTAAACACAGGATCAACCAGATAAATTATCTACCTTTACATGGAGCTGGCTCCACAATTCATTTTACCTTCAAGCCAATGAAGTGCTTTTATCAGTTATGCATTAGCAGCCATAGTGGCTCTGACCAGAATTTGTTATATATGTGTTTATCTCTGAATATCTGTGTGCATGGAATGATTGTAGTTGGTGCAAGTTTCAGTTGCCTTCCCGTGTAATATGTATAGTATTCCTATCAGTTGATTTTGTGTAAATGGATGTTGTGAGTCTGTAGTCTTGTTTTATCACAAGAACATCAAGAAAAATATTCTGTTTTTGGTCATAGTTGTGTGACAATTTGTGCTTGCTCAATTGAACTATATCCTCACATTCCTTATCCCTCTTCTCCATGTTGCAACTGGAAAAGAGCCCTGGGCTCTTTCTGCTTACCTAAAAAAGTATGATTTAAATGGATGGCTAGATAGATAGATAGATAGATAGATAGATAGATAGATAGATACTGTGGATACACAGACCGACAGACAGATAGATAACTAAACAAATAGATGCCGTGTGTTGGGTGCATCCAGTTACTAAACATAATCATAAAGCTGTATGCAAAGTTCTTCTTCTGATTATGTCCAAATGAAAAAAAAAACATCATCAATGTAGCATTTACACATCAGTAGGGATTGTATAAATGGTTATGACTATCTGTGAGTATGTGTTCTTTCTCAAATTCCCACACGTGTAGCTTCACATTTGTGTAATTCCTAGAGAGTGCCATTTCTGCCAGTTTTGTGAGTAAGTGAGCTGGTGAATATACAGTATCTGTTCTCTTCAGACATGTTCTAGATAAGGAATATAGTCAAGGTCATGTGACTCTTTCACATCCATTGTGCATAGCAGGTAGTGTGGTGGGGGATTTTTTGAAGTCCTGTATAATTATTAGAAAGTGGGGTTTTTCCTCAATGTATGTTGACATTTTCTGTACTAATGACTGACAGTGGTAGTTCACACAGCTAAGTGAAGATTCCAAAATGAAGTATATGCCACACACCATTGGCCATCCACAGGGATTGTTGTTGTCCTTGTGACGTTTGGGATTACACAGAAAAGTGATGTTTTAGGTTCTTTTTTTCTGGAGGTTCTCTACCTCCTGCTCTGAGATCCTTCTGCTATCCATTGCTAATTCATTGATACATCTAATTGTTCCCATTATGTCTAGTAGTGAATCAGTTTCCAGTTTATCTATTTATTGAATTTTGGTGACCAGGTAGGCCCACTAAGGCAGAAACAGTCCCTTTTTCAGTGGCAACCTGGAAAGTATATTACATTGGAAGTGCAATTGTAGACACAAAATAAGTTGCACATAGAGGACCAATTACAATAAGAAGAACAACAATGTGGATAAAACATCATGACACATTGCATTACAAAAATACAATCATTGACACCTAGATGTTATACAGTGAGCATGCTTCCTACAATAAAGAACCATAAGTAAAGTTACAGCAAATACATACATCAAGCCTTAACTACAGACAATAAAATACAACATTTCTTAGTATACATTATTATAAGCCAGTGATGCTAAGCACACAGTTTAGAGACAGCTGGCTATCTCAGAAGTCAGCAAAGCAGGAGCAGGGTAGGGCAGCTAGGTGGGCTTGTAGTGAGCATTGAAACTGAGAGAACAAGGAGCAGACCAGGATTGAGGGAGGAAGCAAGTTCCAGGATGATACAGCAGAAAAGGCAAAAGACCTCCGGGCCACTGAAAGACATAGGTTTGGCACTACGAGAAGGGGTAGAGAGGCTGATCTGAGAGCACGCTTTGGGACACGATGTTGGATGATGTCAGTTAGACTGGTGGCATCAATTGATGGACAAGCTTATGCATGTAACTTAGGGTGGTATAGTGTAGATTAGCACCACAGGACATCCAACCCAGGGTGGATAGGACATCACAATGATGATGCTGAGCATTGGTCCCCAGGACAAACCTACCCACCCTGTGGTAGACCTGCAAAAGGAGAGATGATATTGTAGCTGTGGCTGAGAGGAGCAAAGGTGCCCCATACATGAGGAGAGGGAGAACAGTGGCACTCACAATCCTATGACAGGTGGTTGATGTGAGGAAGGAACAGATATGGTAGAGGACCCCAATTCTTTGGTTAAGGGTTTTAGTGAGAGCTGCTACATGTACATCCAGAGACAGAGAGGAATCCAATGTGACTCTGAAGTATTTAAAGGATTTGACAGTTTCAAGACCAGCCTTAATACGAGAGAGCACAGTCAAAGGGGGAAGAGAGCATGCAGTGGGATGGGAGAACACCATGCACTTAGTTTTCTTGGTATTAAGAATAAGTTGCTTTTGGAGGAACCAATCCTCAAGGGTGTTAAAGTCAGATTCCAGCATTGTATTGAGCCATCCTAAGTCTGAGAAAGAGCAGTATAGATGGCATCATCGGCATAAAGGTGGACTGAGGCACCACCACAGTTTTTAGGAAGACTGTTAATGTATAATGAGAAAAATAGTGGACCCAGTACTGAGCCCTGGGGAATGGCGTGGGTAATGGGCCTTGGATCGGATAGACAGTCTGCCCATTTCACCCATTGTGTGCAGCCAAGAAGGTAGCTGTGGGTTCAATCGGGGTGTTGGCATCAAGGCCAAGTCCTTGCAGCTGACGTAATAGCAGATCATGGCTGATCAAGTCAAAAGCCTTGGTCAGGTCAATGAATATGGCACCCATGGCATGTCCTTGGTCCATTGCATGGAATATATCAGACGTGACTCTAATAAGGGCTGTCAGGGTGCTGTGGTTTTTCACAAAACCATGCTTGGAGATTGCAAGCAGCTGGTGGAGGTCTAAGTAGTCCTGCAGGTGGTCATAAAGTATTCATTCTTGCATTTTAGCAAGGAATATAATGTTGAAATAGGCGAACATTTTCAATTGTAGAGGTAGGTCCTCCCTTATGAACAGGGACAATTACCACCACCTTCCATTTCTCAGGGACTGTGCAAGAGAAGAAGGATCAGTTAAATAGGTTACAGATTGGGTGAGTGAGGCATCAGCTCCTAACTTAAGAAATTGAGGTGCTATTGTGTCATGTCCTGAGAGCTGTCTGCTTTCAGATACTTGAGCAGCCGCAGACTTCCTTGAGGGTAAAAGTTTAAGGTGAAAGGCAGAAAATGCCATGGAGTCAACTGACTGCTGTGGGTCCAGCAGGGAGGGTGAGGAAGAATTGTCAAAGACAGAAGTATATTTCTGAAGATCAGTAAAGAACTCATTGAAGCCTGAGGCAATGGAAGGGGGTCACTGAGGATGGCACATTGAGCATCAAGGGAGCTAGGGATCTCAGAGATGTTACCCTTTAAAAGGGAGTTAACTTGTCTCCAGAATTCTTTGTATTGCTGAGGTGCTTTGTCTTGAGTTTCTTGAAATTAAGGTGTGTTGCCTTCTGGGTGGCATTTTTGCAGCTGTTCCTTAGCCGCCTGTAAGAATGCCAGTCAGCAAGTAGCCCACTACCCTTGTAAATCCGCCAGGCTCTATCGTGTGAGGGTATGAGCTGCCTCAGTCCTTTAGAGAGCCAAGGAGCTTTGATATCCTTTGTATGGAATCTCTTCTTAGGAGCGTGTAGGCTTATATTTGTTTTGATTGAGTAGCTGTGTCATTACCTCCTCTCTGTATTTACAAAACTCCAAAATCTCAGTCCCTCACCTCTGTCAATTGGTTTGACTGTTATAGATCTGTCTTCTTCAAGGCCTCTGAGTGTTTCCAAATGTTCTTTTATAAGGTGTTGACTTCTATATCCCTTTTTAGCTTGCATTTTCTTTTTGTTAATTCTTTTCCTCACTTCTTTGTCTACAATGGTTCTATACACTTCTACTGTATGAGATAGATGTTTCACAGGCAATGGCAAGACAAGGCAGTAAGAAGGGAGAGCAAGCAGAGAAAATTGTGAAGAGGGAAGAGGCAGAAAGAGGCAAGCAGGTGTAGGAACAGCAAAAGCAGCTAAATGGCAAGGAGATCAACTGGCAAGGAGGGCAAACAGAAAGAGAGAGCAAGAAGACAGAAGCCAGGGCAGAAAGGCTAAGGAGGTAGGAGAAAGGCAACTGAGGAGCAGAGAATGAAAGGCCCTGAAGGATGCAAAAGCGCTGCTCAGCAGCACACCTCAGGCAAGCTTGCATGAACCCACATGGCATCCTCCAAGGAGGCAGGATCAACAGAGCAAGGCATCCAGGGAGAATTGAACCAAAGGGGTAGTTAGGAGTAGTGCACCTGAAACATCAGCAGTCACAGTGGCTATCTATAGGGTGAGGTAAGAGGCTGATGAAAAGGGTGGGTAAACAAACTGGCACCTGCATGACTTGCAATAAAAAGCATCCAAGTAATTTTAGGCAGGTGCAGTTTAGTGCTACTCCATGGCATTTTGGTGAGCATTGCCCACTGTCCTATAAAACCATGGGCACAGTCCTTAAGAATTTTCACTAAATTAGAGAGCACCACACATAATCATTGACAAACATACTCTAACTGTTCTTGATTATGGAAGAAAATAGATTCTCGACTTAAATTCCCACAAGAATACTGTATCTGGTGGACAGCTTAAAATGTAAATGAACTTTATGCTCATTTCACCACTACTAGCATTGCCTTTGTATCTGTAGCCACCTTTATCAGCCTACTTGAGCATCCTGATTCACACTTGTGAGCTAGAACTCTGTTATATTTCACAACTTTCATGCTCATGCAGGTATAAAATATATAATGGACTAAACCTAAAACATTTGCAGGTCCTGACTATATAGATACCTGTTTCTGAATTTGGTAGACCTGTTCTAGGCAGTTCTCATAACATAGTCATTCTCTTTGTCCCTAACCACCGTTGAAATTCCACTGGATGGAAAATTGCTTACATAATGCTGCTGTTCAAATCTAGAGACAAATCCAACTTAAATAACTGCAGACCTATATTTAATTTATCAGTATTAACCCAACTACTTAAAAGTTGGTCAACACACAACTCAGAGATTACCTAAATCAATATAACATCATTACGCCTTGCAATCTGGCTTTTAGCAACACATAGTGGGCTGGATATTCAAACTGCGCCAGGCTGTGGCGCAAGCTTGGGCGCAGCTCAACTTTCAGCTGCGCCCAGGGGTGTGTGGGCGTGTTCAAAGGAGCTGCGCCATGCGAAACCAGCGGCTGAATACTCGCTGTTGACCACCCACTGTGCATGGTGCAGTGGCACTGTGCCAGCGCAAGGCCAGAGGGAGCGTGGAGATACGCTAGCGCAAGTGCCATTGCGCCATTCACAGCACCAGCGATATTCAAAAGATGACATGCAAATGGGGCCATAATTTATGCAAGGTGCACGTGGTGGCATTTGCATGTCTTTATGGCCCCATTTGCAGGCAGGGTGCGCTGATCCCCGACTACTTGCGCCTGGCATTAAGGAGTGAAAAGGCATACACTGAGGAAGGAACATCTCAGGCAGTATCAAAAGGGGACAAGATATTTTGTGGACATGTTAGCGAGAAAAGGAAGACAAAGGGAGGGATTGTATGGTTAAGGGGGAGGAACTGTGTGGAGGAGAGCCAAGAAAAGGCAGACAACTTAAACAAATACTTCTTCTCAGTGTTTAGGGCAGAAGAAGAAGGAGAGGGACCACACAAATGCGTTAGGATTTTTAAGGGAGGGAAACTGACACTAGTCCCTTTTCTGAGGAGAATCTAGAAAGCACTTGCTAATCTCAAAGTGGACAAAGCTATGGGGCCAGACGGGGTGAATCTAAGGATGCTAAGGTGGGGGCTCCGAAAGGTACTAGCTGCACCTCTGAGAGACATATTTAACAGATCACTGGAGACCAGCGTGGTCCCAGAAGACTGGAGAAAGGCAGATGAAGTCGCAATTCATGAAAGTGATAGCAAGGAAGAGGTGGCAATTACAGGCCTGTCAGCCTGACATCGGTGATGGGGAAGTTAACAGAAACACTATCAAAGGGATGAATTGTGAAATATCTGGAATCCAACAAATAATCAGATGAGAGGCAGCATAGCTACACAGGGAAGGTCATGCCAAAGAAATCTAATAGATTTCTTTGACTGGGTAACCAAGCAGCTTGGTTTTAATGCAAAATAGTGCAAAGTACTGTACTTGGGCCACAGAAACCTGGGGTGGTGAACAAAATGGAAGGAGTGATACTGACAATGACTGGGAGGCATGATACTGACAATGACCAACCAAGAATGAGATCAGGGGTAATCATATTGGATAACCTAAAGGTGGCCAGGCAATGTGACAAGGCAGTTGAGAGATCTAGTGAACGCTTTGGGTGCATAGGTAGGGCTATCACCAGCAGGATAGGGAGGTGGAGTTGCCCCTGTATAGGTCACTGGGTAAGACCCCACCTGAGTACTGTTTCCATTTCTGGATACCACATCTCCGGAAAGACATAGACAGAGTGGAGGTGGTCCAGAGAAGGGCTGTCAAATGATGCAAGGTCTGCATCAAACGCCCACAAGGAGAGAACAAAGAGCTCAATATCTACACCCTGGAGGAGAGGAGGAGGAGAAGAGCTATGATAGGGACCTTTAAAACCCTCACAGAGTTAACAGTCACAGGAGGGAGATATTTTCAGAGAAAAGGTGCTCTAGAACAAGGGGTCATGATAGGCAGCTGGTAGGGGGTAGATTCAGGAGAGTTGTGAGGAAGTACGCCTCACAGAAAGGGTGAAGGATTTCTGAAACAGCCATCCATAGGAGGCAAAGGGCAAAACCAGTGGGGCATTTCAAAATGCCTGGGATAGGCACCAGGAATCATAGGAGGGTGGAAGGGAATGAAAGAGCCAGTGCCATAGATCAAGTAGGGTCTGCAGCAAAACTGATCGAATTAAAATGGGAGACTGGATGGGCCCAGCGGTCATTATCTACTAGCAGTTTCCATGTTTCTATGTATGACAGATTGCATGATTCAAATGGATACAGTGTAAATTATTAATATGCACAATGTTCATACTGTAACCTATATGACACATATAATTCATGTTGTACTCTGTTATACACACAATAATCAAATGGGCAATAATATATGCAGTCAACAAAGGAGAACAAATAAAGGGAACACTGTGAAGCAATGCACTACTCACAGAGTGGTAACACAATGATAGGTACATACTGTGTGAAGTCACTGTATAATGATGGTACCCAGCTGTACACTAACATTGAATTAGCTACATTATGGGATTTTATTTATTTAGTTATTAATAATCCAGACATTGTCTACACACTAATGACACATAGCCGAGGATGCTCCTTACTAATTTGTGATCTTGATTTTTAACCTCTTTATTCATTTTTGAGAAATCACTCAACATGGCAAATAATAAAGACATATGTAAACAGACGACATGTGAGAATGATTTGACTCTCATTTTAAGTGACAAGAAGGTGTTAGACCAGGAGTGGATACAGGTATTAATATTGACAGTATTCCTATAAATTACTTGGGAGGAGGGGTCTGATGATGTGTTCTCTCCAAGGTGGAGCCCTGAGGGATTTTTATACATGAGTGTACTAGGAGTACTGGATATCATTATTCTGGGAACCAGAAAGCAGACTTCATTCAGTATTAAAGGCCAATTTAAAATGTCCTTTTCAAAATATAAAGAAAGTCATTACTTCATGTTCAAGAGCCCAATAATATAAAAAGTGCACAGAGTCACCTTTGAAAAAAAATATCAAAATTCTACTTTGTTATGTAAATTTAGAAATAAATAAATAAAAAAAAATTTTTGTTCTCCCTGCCAGAACAATTTATATCTGACAGTCCCTCCCTAGAGTCAATATGTCTGCCTCCATGTGGACCCACTGAATGCTATGGACAGGAGCATAATTTGGGTAGCCAGGTGTGCAGTTTACACCCATATGATTTATTTGCAACCCCCTATGATGCCTCTTGCAACACCTGGAAACCCCTAAAACATTGTTTGCCTAGCATTTATTTATATAAAATGTGACAGATGGAGGAGTTTTGCAACCCTATGATTCTGCTGAAGTGATACTCTGCTACTGATCAGATCCTGCCTTCCTTTAGAGGACAGATACCCCTCCTACAAATATAAAATCTTGAGAGTTCCACCTCTTAAAGATTTCCAGTTTATCAAAAGCATTCTAACAGGTTAAAATTAAGCAATAAGGCATGATGGTGTGTGTGTGTGTGTGTATGTGTGTTATGGTGGGATATCGGCCAGCCTTAGGTCGGTTGAAGCATGAGCCCCCACTGGAGTGCCTTATTGCGATTATGGAATTGGTTCCAACAGTATTAGTTAATTTAAACAATTAAAACATGTTGTGTGTTTTAAATAACTGCAGGATAAGAAATATAGATGCCTCTCAGCTAATCATGATTCAATATTCATTCTACCCATTTCATAATATGGAATTTATTGCATCAAATTTAAAACCACACAGCAGATAATGCTACCATTTGAAAAAGCCTGGGAAATATTTTAAAAATTTAGGTTGACAAAAAAAGTCTTCAGAATTAAGGAGAATACATGCACAGGTGCTGACTATAATTTAAGGCATTTGTCTTCCACTGTGTAACTGTAACAGCAGCTGGTAAGTATGTCCTTGATTTGTTTTGTTACCTCTAAGACATCTGAGTCTGTAACTTTTTTTTTCATCTTTATTTTGCTCCAGTCATATACATTCTGAGCATCTCTCCAGTGGGGACTCCTTTGGCATCGCCTACTGCCCACCGCACTTCCCCAACCAAGGAATCGGTGCTGGGTCCTCCCTCCCTGTGACCCCAAATGGGAGAGGCAGGACCATGGAGATTCAAGTCAGGACTGGGGCTGAAATTGGACATGTGGGCTTCAGCCACTTGAGCCCTGCCATTGCCTTCCAGAGCACTGGGGTTTTCTGCCTTAGTTGTTATGTCCCCCGAGGTGCAGACATGCAATGATGGCTACGCCAAGGGTGGACCCTCTGCTGATGTCTACTGTTACCTCACCCCACTGTAAACAGCACGCTACTATGGTGCCCCCCGTCTCTAGTGTAGAGCAGTGCAACCCCAATACCTACCCCAGAAGACAGCAGCCGGCTCAACCCTCTCCTCCCCTGCCAACCCCCACAGACTGAGTCCACTCCCGAACCAAGTTTGCCGGCATGGTGCAAGGTGTGGCATCCAGTGCCTCAACCCTCAGCACCACTGGGCCAAGAATCCAAAGTCTGTAACTTTTTGCCAAAAATTGTATTAATAAATATACATACTGCATGATGCAACACCCTAGTTGTTCACATTTCATAAACAGAACAATAGATAGATAAATGTCTATTACAAGGCAGTAATAACACCAAGAGGCCCTAAAGTCCCCAAAACCTCTAGATGGTATTACTGCCTTGCAAAACACTTATCTTTCTGTTATTTTTTGTAATATATGGATCCATTAATAATACTACAGTTGGAAATTACCTTTGAATTGTAGTATTATCAGCACAAACAATAGTATTATCACTTTTCAGGATAGTATTATTGAGAGTAGTGATGTATTACTGGGAAATGTTTGTATAACTTAGTATAGTATTATTGAGGCTTATCCTCATATTACATTGGTATAAACAGAACTAGCAGCTGGTAAGTGGCACACAATTATTCCTGTTCCATGAAGCTAACTGGCGTCTGCATACAGATCTCTTTACAAAATCCCAAACACAGCATCATGTAGAACACTGCTTGCTTTTACCCCACCCCCACCCCAAGAATTCTACTTCATTCACTGCATGATGGCAACTTTACCAAAATAAAAAGGTTTTACAAAATGCAAGCAGCTGGATTTATGTATGTAGTCTGCTCTCACAAACAATGTCTTAGCAGCTACCATTGCATAGCTCTGATATGGCAGCTCAGCTCTGTATCCATATTTATAAAATGGGCCTTAAAATACCTAATCTGATTGGTTAGCCTATGTCCCCAGCCATGTCCTTATCAGAGCATAAACTAGCCAGCTGGCATTAGTTTTCAGTCTCGAACCCCATAATGACATTGAATCAGTGAGCTGTGCCAACCATAAACAAAAACACAGACTGGCACAGCTAACAGTGCAACAGCAGGAAGCACAACTTCCTCCTTGACAGCTGTCAAACTAACATTGCGGCAATCTCCCTGACAGGAAAAGATCACTCAAAAAAGGAAAACCTCTGCAAATCAACAAAAAAGCCACATTACCAGTGGTGCTCTGCTCCTATTAAAGCTGATCACAAACAAGGGAGTGAAGCTCAGGAGCTACAGTGCCTTTCAAATGCCACTAAAGTGAGCATGTCAGCAGCCGGAGCAACGGCTTTCAAATCAAAACCCATACCCACTTCTTAGCTGCTACTGTATCCAAGGTCCCTCTGCCTGCAGAAGCCTGAAATGTTTCTCAACTATGTTATTTTATTTTATAAATGGGCTTTATCACTACTACCAGTGTGTTCATAGCAGGTCTCATGGCTCAAAATCCTGCCCAGTGCACAGTGAATGTCTCTGCCATCTCAAGACTCAATTCTCCCCACTTCCTCCTGTCTTTCAAACACGAGCCACAACAACACATACATTCCTGAGAGGAATTTTAAAAAGCAGCCAATTATTGTCAGCAGAAAAATAATAAAATTGGGTTCTTTTCTCCAGTGACAGATTTGAAAAGCAGAAAGCTGGAAGCCACTGTCCACAGCAGCTGATGAGGGACATGCTTGCTGCCACTGAAGCCAGACAACTAATATAAAAACAACAACAAAAGTCCCCCCCCCCAAAAAAAAAGAGATAAAATGGAATTAAGGAGAGAAAACAAAGAAAAAAAAATACTGAAACCTAGAAGGGGAGTGGGGGACACGAAACACATCAC
Source organism: Neoceratodus forsteri (assembly GCA_016271365.2). NCBI lineage: Eukaryota > Metazoa > Chordata > Ceratodontiformes > Ceratodontidae > Neoceratodus > Neoceratodus forsteri. The sequence goes on from CM057456.1 coordinate 1,723,803,688, forward strand.
ACATCAGCCCACAACAGAAATGCTCGCTCCCACTGGCTTTAACTAAAACACTTTGGGCAGTCTGTCACTTCTCAAAGACACAGTAGAACTACTGTAAACAGTATGAATAAAAAGAAAACAGGCATAAATTACAACATTTTTGTGTTTGTATGTGGCTGGATGGCTGAGAAGTGCAGAGACAGTCAGACACTAACCCCTGTAGTGACTCTTAATAAAACAGCTATATTAGCAAGCTTAAATTTCATGTTAAACCAGCTTTAAAAAAAAATAAAATCTAACACAGGAGTTACAAAAAGTTAAAATTGAATTTCTTATAATTTAAAACATTACATTTAATAAGTTACTACACAGACTATACCTAGAAACATCCTTGTACTAATAACATAAATTACTAAAAAGGGACTATTTTTTTGTCAAAAACACTAAAAAAAACTACAGTTTTTAAAGTTAAAATAAAAAGAAGTTGAAACATAAGTCGGTATTCTGTGTATGATTGAGTGCCCATTTTAGGTTAATAATATTATTTCTGAGGTGTAAGAAAGTCCTGATAAGAGCACACCTAGGTATAAGGCACGCTGTGCAAGTGCCTGTGCCTTACAATATACCTGGGTGTGCTCTTATCAGGACATAACCCACACCTCGTTGTGTGTTATTGCTTGTTTATCACACTTGGGCCTCTTCAGTTTAAGCCCCTCACCCTCCCCCCCAGAAAGACATTTGTGAATAGTTCATAGAGATTAATTCAAGTCTGAAACAAACTGAATAGAATGCCACTAAAAATGAGATCGGTCTTGAAAGGGTTAACACAAAAGAACCCACAACACAGCAAAAGATCAACATTTGGATACTGAGACACACTCTCAGCAGAGAGGATTAAATCATTGCAGAATGTTATATATCCTTACACACACCCTATGTGGAGAGGTGAGTAGAGGACTGATTCAGTGAAGAGTAGGTCTGGGTGGAAAGGTTACTGAAAACATTTTAGAATAAAAAAGCTGTGTACTGTCTTGACCAGTGCATTTGCTTCCCATTCAGACTATAAACAGAACCTGCATTCACATGGACTGGGAACAGTATCATATGTTCCAAAATAAATTTAAATTACTGTCTCTTTGAACATTGCTAAATGCTGGGTTTAATTTTTAAAATCTATGCAGTTCCTGTCTGCTGAGCTTGGCACCTGAAATTAGACTGTTACACTGGATGCAGGGTGACATGGATCACCAGGACATGCCCAGTCCAGCACCACAGTAACCCCCATGCATAAATCATTAGGTACCTTGAGCTGTACAGTAAACCAGAGTTTGTTTGTGTGTGTGCGCATGCGTGTGTGTGTGTACAGATATTTGTGGGTGTGTGCTGTCTTCTATTTTGTCTGGAGAACAGAACATAATCTAAATACATTGTTCCTGTTTTTTTTTCTCACATCTCCTGGCTCATGTTGTGATCCTATCTTATGTTTTTATGCCCCCCCCCACACACACTGTTGAAAGAGAGAGAGAGAAAGACGTCTGAGTTACACAGCTGGAGGAATGCAGTCCGAGGAATACAGCATTGTGTAGTGTGAAGCTGTGTTTAACATTTCAGTCCACACAATCTTCCTTGAAATTGACCCTACAACCTTGAGAGATGCAAAAGATGTAAAGATGAAGCAAAAATAATACCACAAAAAGTTACAGGAAATGATGAAGGACTATACTGCCAATGGCTACAACAAGAAAAGAGTGCCAGGGCAGAGAGGAGGAGAGAGGCGTAAGGAACAGCACTGTGCTGAATGGAGAGGACCACATGTGCTTCAACTCTGCTTTGAAAGGACACAGTCTAGGCATCTAGTCACATACTTCCAGAGCTCCTTTTCTCTGTGTAATAGCAAGACGTCCACATAGCTCCACTATGCAGTATTAAAACTGGGAACATTTTCTCTTATAGAGAAACCTGGTTATAATTCACAGTTATAACCAGCTGGCTACAACAGCAAACACGTGCCAGGTTTCCCTCGCTCCATGCATGTGCACACTGTCCCCCACACACACACTTTGATTGGCTCACAGTAAATGGGTTGTTTCACAAGCTTGTTGTTCACAGAGTGTTGTTCAGTTCGGTTTCTACCTACTTTCGGCAACATGCAAAAAGGAAAAAAAGGAAAAGTTTAAATCACACTCCAGCCTAACCACGTATTGAACCAGCACTACTAGAACCATTTGCCATAGTTTTCTGTCATTGTTGGCTAGTGTTTTCAAGGTGAGAAAACACTACCCTGCAAATATATAAACAAAACATGTGGAGGTATATAAAATTGAATTTTGCATACACCTTTGTTGTGGGATGCTTTCACAAACCCCTCAAGAGTTGCTTTCATGAATTATGTAGCATCCCACACCTTGGGTGTGTAAAATTCTTATTATTCACACCTTCCATATATTATTCTATATGTAATAACTGGCTCTGTTTTTTCCATAGGGAAACCGCGGTATGAATTTGCTGTTATAAAGCAACGTTTATAATGGCAAACGTGCACGGTTTCCCACTCTGCGCATGCCCTGCTGCAGCATGTCCCTTCCGATTGCCAACAGAATGTTTTCCCCCCCGGAAGACTGAACCACCACTCAGACTCGGCGGTAAGTGCCAGTTTAAAAGGAATATCTGCAAGGGAAATGTAAAGTAGTCATTGTACTACAGACTGAATTCCCCCCCCCCCAAAAAAAGAAAACCAAACAGTGACTCACGGGCCTAGCACACTGAAATCTAACCACGCTAGGGCGGCACAGGAACCTTCATTTTATATCATTGCTGTGGAGAAAAGGTAAACCCAGCAATTATACAAAATAAAAATGGGTCGGTGTGAATGAAGATCATTACACACTCTCGAGGTTAGATGCTTTTGATAAACCCCTCGAGCTTTGCTCTTGGGGTTTATGTAGCATCAAACCCCTCATGTATGTAAACTTCTCATTACACACCCAGACCCATACTTTATTCTCTATGTTATACACATAAACAATTACTGTATTCTTTATGTAATAAACAGAACACATTAATTAAAGAACAAGAATATATGTGCAAAAGGAAGGGGAATCTAGTTAGGATTACCGTCCAACATATCTGGAGGCTTGTATCAACTCAGCTTGTAGTAATAGTGACTAAACTAGGCTAGGAAGGGACAATGGGAGGCACAAAGAGTGAAATCACCATGAAAACAAGAAGCTAAGAGAACCAGGGAAAAGGAGAAGAAGCTGAGTAGCTAGATAAAAGGGCACTGGTGTTAGATGGAAGGGGGTCTTCCCTAACACCAGGAGTCTGCATAACAAATTCAGTGAGCTCTAGGCAATTATGGCAAACACTGACATGGACCTTGTAGCTTTCACAGAAACATGGGTCTCAGAAAGTAATGACTGGGACCTGACTGCCCTGGGTACTCAGTGTTCAGGAAGGATTGAGGAAAAGTACAGGGGGAGGTGTAGCCCTTTATGTCAAGGATGGCATTGAGGTTGTGGGAGATGGGTGCATCAGTGGTAATAATGGGTGGACAGAGTCATCGTGAATGCAACTTACCACAAAGTCACACAAGAAACTATGTTTGGGGGTGGTGATCTATAGACCACCAAGAAAAGGGAAGAGAGGTACAGAAAGCTTGAGGAAGAACTACAAAGGGGGGGAAAAAGAGGAAGTAGTGGTAGTGGGTATCAGAACCAGCCATACATTCCTTGGGATTTTACAGTGGCTAGAAGTGCCACAGGCAAAGCCTGACTGGATACATTCCAGGACTCTCTACTTGTTCAGATAGGCAAGGACCCTACCTGACATGAAGCCATTCTCAAAGCTGTGCTCACCAGCTCTCGAGTGGTAGGAGCTGTGGGAGCCACTAGGAAACAGTGGCCACAACTACATTTGGTTTAAACTGGTCCTTGGGATGGTAAAACCCTAATTAAACTGAGGTCCTTGATTTCAGAAGAGTGGACTTCAACAGGACTAGGGAGCTGGACCATGACAAATTTGTTGGGGTGTTGACAGCACAAAGAGGTGGAAAAGAAAGATGAGGGGGAATTAAGGGGACCATCCTCCAGGCATCTAAGATATGAAGGAGAACCGTAACACAAAGTAACAAGTGCAAGAGGCCATTATGGTGCTCAGCAAGGGTCAGGGAAGTGGTGAGGGCCAAGAAAAGACCTTCTATAGGTACAAAGAAAATCAAAGGGAGGATGAATGGGAAGAATATTTATTAAGAGGTAAGGAGGCAAAGGCGCTAGTTAGGGAGGCAAAAGCAAACACAAAGCTGCATAATGCAAAAGAGGTCAAGGGTGGAGAAAAACATTTCTTCCAGTATATTAGGGAAAAAAGGAAGAAAGGTGCAGGAATAGTTAGGCAACTAGAGGAGGGAAGGGTGATAGAAGAGGACATGCAAAATGCTGCTGTCCTAAGTGATTACATTTGCTCTGTCTTCACCAAGGGGGATGGTTGGCCCCTGCCAGTGATTAGCATCAACATGAACACAAAAGGGGTTGTGGAGATGAGGTAGGCAGCATTTATAAGTGACAGGGTCCAGAAAGGGATAGCTGCCATAAAGCTAGATAAGGAGCCAAGACCAGATGAGATGCACGCATGGCTGTTCAGGGAATTTGCAGTGGAACTGACTGAGCCCTTGGTAGGGCTATTCAATAGCTCATTACATGCAGGGGTAGTACTGAAGAACTGGAGGATGGCAGACATAGTTCCACTCCATCAGGGGATCAAAAGGCACAGGTAGGGAATTACGATACAAGTCACATTAAACTGTTCCTCCAATGAGTTATTTTACCATTTCTAAGTGAGTTGCTTAAGCGTTGCTGGATCCAGCATAAATACCTGCACAAACTGTTTCTTAAAGAGTTAAAATGCAGACTTGCATTGCACTATGACTGGACTACAGATGTCTTCCAACTGAGATTAAAAAAATTGCAAACATTGCTTTTGAACTGGTTAAGCATTGAACAATAATGCACTATGAGTTGACAGTGCATTGTCAATTTTAAAAAAACAATGCTAAACTAACTTGGTGGGACAGTTTAATGTGGCTTGTACTGTACAGACCTATCAACTCCCCATATATTATTCCTTGCACTTTATAAGCTTGACTGTAGTATCCTTGTATATCATATAAGTAGCAGCCCAAAACTATTTTAGCACTTCATAAAAATATATCACTGGCCATATAATGCAGCAATATCAGTAGAAGTTTATTACCAGAGATGCCTTGAAAGAATTTGCAGCAGCTTAAAAAACTATTTCAGCACACAGTAGAATAAAGTCATCCATACATACTCAATACTGGGTCCCCTTCTGTTTAGCCTCTTCATGAAAAACCTACCAGACACCTGTCCAACATCCAAAGTCCTGCTTTATGCAGATGACTGTACTATTCTACCATGACTCCTGCCAGGAAACACTCACCAGTAATCTGCAAAATAACTTCAACCAACTCCAGGATTGGTTTAAACATAGAAGCATAGAATTTGACGGCAGATAAGGACCGCTTGGCCCATCTAGTCTGCCCATTTTCCTACCTAACAGATAAGCTGCAGATCCTAGTTAGCCAACAGCTTACTTCCTCCTACCCCACACTAGGACTGCCTTATCTTTGTCTCATGCATTCTTGAATTCCCACATTGTTCTTGACTCCACGACCTTCTCAGGGAGGCTGTTCCATACATCTACAACCCTCTCCATGAAAAAATAATTCCTCACATTACCTCTGAGCAGTCCTCCCTCTATCTTCAAATTGTGCCTCCTTGTTCTTTCACATCTCTTTTTCTGAAAGATGCTACCCTCTTGGACTTTGTTGATTCCCTCGAGGTACCTGAAAGTTTCTATAATGTCCCTTCTCACCCTCTTTCCTCAAGGGTATACATATTAAGCTCCTTTAGTCTTTCTTCGTATGTCTTCTGGTGCAGAACCTGCACCATTTTGGTTACCCTCCTCTGGACAGCCTCCACTCTGTCTATGTTTTTGCTGAGATGGGGTCTCCAGAACTGCACACAGTACTCCAGATGGGGTCTCACCAACTGTCTGTACAGAGGGCTAACAACTTCCTGTTTTCTACTATTGATGCCTCTCCTATGCATCCCAGTACCCCCTCCCCAGCCTTCCTTACTGCCTTCTCACATTGCTTGCCCAACTTTAGGTCATCTGATATAATTACCCCCAGGTCCCTTTCCATTTTTACTGTTGTCAGTATCTCATCCCCCCCATTGTGTACTCTTCCCCTGGGTTTTGTTTCCAGGTGCATTACCTTGCACTTCTTTGCAGTGAATCTGAGCTGCCATACATTTGACCATTCCTCCAACCTTGCCAAGTCCCTTCTCATCCTTTCCACTCCATCTTGTGTATCAATCCTGTTGCACATCTTTGTGTCATCTGCAAAGAGACATACTTTTCCCTCCAGTTCCTCTGCAATGTCACTTATAAAGACATTAAAAAGGACTGGTCCCAGTACTGAACCCTGCGGGTACCCACTAGTAACCCTCCTTTCTTCACTGTGGACTCCATTTACTACTACCTTTGCGTCCCATTGTCTAGCCAATTTTTTAGCTAGGCTACCACCTTGGGACCCACTCCAAGGCTGGCTAACTTGTATTAATCTTTGTGTGGGACTGTATCAAATGCTTGCTAAAATCTAGGTAGACCATGTCCACAGCCCTCCCTGGTCTACTACTTTGGTCACCCAGTCAAAGAAATCTATTAGATTCATCTGACATGAACTTCCTACGTGAATCCATGCTGCCTTAGATCCTGTGCCCCACTGGCCTCTAGGTACTCAAAAATTCTTTCCTTCAGAAGTGATTCCATCATTTTCCCTACCACCGAGGTCAAACTAATTGGTCTATAGTTTCCTGCCTGTGTTCTGCTCCCACTTTTGTGAAGAGGAATCACATCTGCCCTTCTCCTGTCCTCAGATACTACCCCATCCTCCCATGATTTGTTAAAGAGAGTAGTCAGCAGTGTCACTAGTTCTACCCTTAGTCCTTTTAGAATTCTTGGGCAATCCCATCAGGCCCCATTGCTTTGTCCATCTTCAATTTTATTAGTTATTTCAGAACCCTTTCTTCTGTAAATGGACTGGTATCAACCCCATCTTCACAGTGTTTCTCTTGTTTGATTTAGGTACCCACCCTTTTCCTTTCTGAATACTGAGCAGAAATATTCATTCAGTATCCCTGCTTTTTCACTGTCACCCTCTGCCCACATTCTCTCCCCTTTATTAAGCCTCAGTATCCCTCCTTTGATCTTTCTTCTCTCCCTAATGTACCTATAAAAGGTCTTATCCCCCTTCTTAACAGAGTTGGCTATCCTTTCCTCGGTTTGGGCCTTTGCTATTCTGACTGCCTCCCCTGCCTCTTTCTGCTTTAACTGATAAAGTTCTCTGTCCTGCTCCTTCTGTGTTTCCTTATGTGTCCTGAATGCTATCCTTTTCTCCTTAACTTTCCCTGCTACCTCTTTTGAGAACCATAGCATTTTATTCCTTTGTTGTGCTTTGTTGATTTGCTTTACACAAATGCTTGTTGCCTCTGTGATGGCTGTTTTGATTACTCCCATTGTTCCTCCACTTCCTTCTGCCTATTTGCTAGTGCTTTTTGAAGCACCTCTCATTCCCAAAGTCAGTCCTCCTAAAGTCCAATACTTTTGCTTTTGTATGGCTTGATTGTATGGCTGTGTTTATCATGAACCACACTGTTTGGTGGTCGCTTGTTCCCAGATGCCTACCCACTTTTAAATCTGAGATTCTTTCTCTGTCCCCATTTGAGAATACCAGGTCTAATATTGCTCCCTCCCGAGTGGGCTCCAGTACTAGCTGTCTGAGGCATGACCCTTGTAGGGCATCAAGAATGACCCTGCTCTTGGATGTGCCCTCAGCAAAGGTGCTCCAGTTAACATCTGGCATATTCACATCCCCCATTAACAATATTCCCCCTTTTTCTGCCATTCTAAGGATGCTTTCTATCATTTCCTTGTCCATTCCCTCCCACTGAGATGGGGGTCTGTATACAACCCCCATGTGGATTGTGGTGCCATTTCCTGTCTCTAGGGTGACCCAGAGAGCCTCATCTGCTCCCTGATTACTCTTTAGTTCTGTTGCTTTGATTCCTTCCTTTTCATAGAGAGCTACTCCTTCTCCTCCTTTACCCTCACTTAAAAATAATCTAATAGTGCTCAACTGCAAAAAAATAAAGAAGATGCTCTTCGAAGGGCATCATAAGAGGAAAGAAACACTCCCCTTCACAATAACAAATAGCTCTGGCACTACTCTAGAGCAGATGAACTCTTTCAGATATTTAGGGATTACGACTGATGAGTCTCTATCATTCGAGGAGCACATTGGCAATATTACCTCTGCTGCCAACAGGAAGCTAGGGACTCTTTATAGGCTTCAGTTCTGCCTCACACCGGAGGCCGAGCTAATGGCTGTTAGTGGTACAATCCTCCCAGTTCTTGCTATGGTAATGTGGTTTATGAAGCAGCTTCAGAAACCAACATACACCTAGTCTAGTCAACTCTCAATAAGGCATGTAGATTTGTGCTCGATGCCGATCGTCTCTCTCACGCATGCAGTCTATACTAAAAGACCAAGTGGCTTCTTCTCCATGACTGAATCTAACTCCAGACCTGCTTGTTAGGGAAGAAGGCTCTACTAGGTCTTGAATACCAGCCTATTTAAGCATATGTCCCTCCTGCATACCACTAAAGGAGTAACAAAGCATGCCCTGCAGTGCCATTCCAGAAAACAAGCATGGGCAGGTGAGTCTTTGCAGTTAGGGCCCCTACCTGGCAAAATTAACTTTCTTATGCCATCTCAAGCCTTGCACGCCTTGGCCATTTCAAACCAGCACTCTGGAAATACCTCACCCCTCCGGAATGCTGCAACTGCCAAACTTGACCACCACCTAATTTCCTCACAACTCCTGACATGACTTGTCCCAAGCTTCTGTGGCCCAACACTGCCTACCTCTGGGTATTGTTGACTGTTATAGTTAACCCACTGATGATTTCCCTGTCCCAATTGACTCTCTTCCACCCTTCTACTACTGCCTTTCAAACTCTCCCCCTTCTTCAATTTGAGTTCACTGACTGACTGCTTGTACCTACCCTCCCTGTAAGGTCAATTGAGTGCCTACTGTCAATCAGGGGTATACTCACATGCTGCCAAGAGTGTATCTGACATACCTGGGGGTGTTCTCTATTAACCTGTTTGCCTATTGTCAGCTGTGAATGTATTTGCATATTGTACTACCCCAAGTTTACTAGACAACACTTGTTAGCTGCAACTATTTCCCTGTCCTTTCTATCAACTGCAGCAAGTTTTGTACCCCCAGGTCACCTTCTGTCTGACAAGTAACCTTTGTAACTGAGCTATTAGCTCCAAGGTGTTATTCCAAATTGTTGCTAAACAAATAAAAATACTGTGCAAAAAACTCCATAATGCTGTGCTAGAGATAAAGCTCAGTGGCTAGAAAATACATGTCAATGGCTCACTGACTAAGTGCCCAATAGAACAATACTGCAAAAAATGGCAAACAGTTTGTGAAGTAGGCACATTGGTATTGCAAACTAGCCATGAAGTCCAGTCCCCAGAACTTTGGACATCTCCTCATGCCTCAGTTCTGTGGGGCACCTCAGTTGGGTGGTGGGTGCTAAAACTATTAATGGTTTTAAGCATGACTAAGACAGAGTGAAGAGTACAATGATAACTTAGGATGACAGAAACTGGTAGGGGAATAGGGTGTAGATGGAGAGGGCTAGTACCCAGCATGGACAATTAGGTTGTGGTGTTAGGTATGGTACAATGGGCAGACTAGATGGACCATTGGTCTTTTTTTTACTGTCATTGTCTATGTGTCTGTGTTTCTATGAGGGGATTAGCAGGCAGGAAACACTAACAAGTAATGGCAGGGATTCCTCTAGGGACTATATTATTTTTTTCCACCAAATACCATAAGGACATGTGAAAAATTATTGACATTATTAATACTAATTGGTAGACTTTACAATCAGGCCATTCCCCTAGTGGTAGGTTTGCAGAAAAAATCTGTGGCATACAAAAAAAACAGAACAGTCAAGACAGACTGGTACATACTAAGCAAAGTCTGCCAGAATTAGATGCCAACAGAGGGTTTCTCTTAGGACTATTGCAGAGGCAATTACCCCTGTGTACACTGTATGCAGTATTCAGCTATGATCAGGAAAAAGAACTTCAAGAACCCTCACACAGCTGCCCCAGTGGCACTGAAGATTGAGGTGCTGTATGCCACACCTTGCACCACACTGGCAACCCAAGTTTGGGTATGAGCTTAATGTGCCAGGGGTCTGCAGGGGTGGAAAAGGTCTGAGCATCCTGTGACAGCTCACCATTTCCAGGGAGGCAGAGTGGAAGGGGTCAGTAACAGTATGCCTCCCAGTGGTGGCTGGGAGGTATTGAACCATCTACCTTCCACTTAGTGGGAGATGGGCCATGGCGGACATCAGTGTGGTGAAAGCAGGAACACAAGCACCTCCCTGGAATCATTGCATGTCTGAGTTTGGCATCGGGGGGGAGTTATGCCAGAACAAGGAAACACCCTGAGCTCTGGGATGATCACAATGCATCATGGCCCCATGCCCACCTTCAGATCCATTCCTCCTGCTACCCAATCCTCCTACCCCCATCCTGCCTGCTAGAAACTGGATTTAAGGAGTGCGATGTAGTGGAGGTAGCCCTGCCCAGGGAAGTACAAGCCAGGGGGTCCTGGGCAGGTAAGGCTTTGGGTGTTTGGAGCTCCAGTAGGGGACCAAGGGTGGGATGGGAGAGCCATTGATGTCTGAGAGAGATCCTGGAGCTCAGTGACTGGAGGGAAAGAAGTTAAAAAAAGAACTCACACAGATGTAGAATATAAGATACAAGATGACATCACTTACAACACCATGCATCTGATCTATGTTACAGCTTGTCTATGTGAGAAACCTTATAATGGGATGACCACCCAAGAATTGAAAAAGTGCATATCAGAGCACAAAACTTGTTTATCAAGAAATTATAAAGACTTTACAGTAAGCAGACATTTTTCACAAACAGAACATAATGCCTCTGCATTGATGTTTTTAGGAGTACAGATGGCCCAAACCTAGAAAGTGGAGGCTCTTAGGAGAAAGAACTGCTTCAGATAGAGATAGAATCAATTCACAACATAAGCTGTCAATGAGCAGGAAGGCATGAATGAAAAGACAAATTGGCACATCTTTTGGACATAATGGTAATAATGGATTGGATAGATAGATAGATAGATAGATAGATAGATAGAGAGACAGACAGACAGATATATAGATATATAGTTTTCTTCATCCAGCTTAACATAATTGTTTACTTAGCTCAATGTTTGTTGCCATCACTGCAGTCTAACATGGTTAATGTAAATGTCAGTATTCCTCATATGTAATGAATAGGTGGTCTGCTAGGCAACACAATCAACAGGACACATTCTTGTCCATGACTGTTCTTCATGGTTCATCACTCAAGATAGTGACCTGGTACTTTTTTAGTTATTTATTAAGATCTTGGAATGACACCTATGAGTTGGAGCTCTTTTACATAGGTTCCACATCAAAGCAGGAGATACATACAGCGGTGGTGTACAGAAGTAATGGGGTACAAGAATTTATAAAAAAAACAGTAACAATACTGGCATTATACAATGTATGCCAGGCCAAAACATACACTACGAAGAGCAGCAAGACACTGACATGAGTCTGTTAAGTCAGCCAAGAGGCCTTGTCAAGAAGTAGACAAGAGATGGAAGGTGGAATAGGGAAGGTAGGGGAAGTGATGGAAAAGTAGAGATCCAGCCAGAGGCCATTGTCATAGGGTTGAAGAGAGAATGGCAAGGGATGAGAGTTGTCAGGCAGGGTGGGGAGAGGAGTGAGGAGTGGTGGGTAGAAAGAAGGGAAGGAGGTAGTGTGGGGGTAGGGGAGTTACAAGGATGGGTGGGGCAATGAACAAGGAGGGAGGAGGAGTGAGGAGAGGTGGGTTGAAGAATGGGAGGAGGGTGGATGGGCAGTGGGTGGGTGGGAGAGAACAAGGAAGGTGGGAGGATTGAAATACAGTAGGTGGATAGATACAGGAGGGGAGGATGGGTATAGCCTGATAGAGGAAGGGAGGGTAAGTAAACACGAGGATGGGGGTGGGGTGGGGCTGAGTAAGGGGACCTGAGGAAGAAGTGTTAAAGAAGTAGTGCAGTAGAAGATAAGAGCAAGACCTTATGAGTTGGGGAGGATTGGTGGCAGGGTCCTCAGGGTGGCACAGCTCAGTGAAAGCAGTCACAGGTGTTGTGCAAGCTAAGGTACTGCTGGAGTCTATGTCTGAAGGGTCCAAGCTTGGAATGTGAGGAGACATCACCAGGGAGGGAGTTCAGCCAGAGAGGAGCTCAGTAGTCAAAGGATCTCTGTCCTTGCATTGCTGTGCAGTGGGGTACATGGAAGATTTGGTTAACATAGCCTCTGATACATCGGGGTTGACAGGGGTGGATTAGGATGTTTTTCAACCTGGGTGGTGCAAGACCCAGACTTACCCTTTTAGCAGGAAGACATGTCTGGAATTTTATTCTGTCTTTTAACTGAAGCCGATTGGTCTTAGCATAGAGGGCACAGGTGTACATGAGCCGAGCATCACCTATGAGTAGCCTGCAGGCCTTGTTCAGGGCTGTAGATATCTGCCATAGGTATGTTTCAGTGCCGGAGCCATAAACTACAAGTCTGTAATCTATTATAGATATGATGGAGCTATGGATTGCAAGTTTTAGTGCATCAAGTCAGACTCCATTTATGCCTGTCTGAAGCCTAATTTTGATGCTGTTAGATTTGGCAACATTCTCTATATATGATAAGAGTGGGATAGTGTGCTGTCCAGCATGATCCTGAGATATTTAAAGTATTGAACTTATTCCAGTGGGGTGCCAGCAGAGTTGCAGATTGTCAAAGTGTGGGATCTGAATTTGTTGTGCTGACCAGTGAAGAGTATTTTTGGTTTTCTTATGGCTAAGTATTAGTTTATGTTTACTGAATCAGTCTTCAGCCTTTGAAAAGCTTTGTTGGAGTTGATTCTCAAGAGCCAGGGCCTAGGTTGTTAGTGAAAATTACTGCATCATCTGCATACAGTAATATATGATCCTGACAGTGGTTAGGTAGTCTGTTCATGAAGATGCTGAACAGAAGGGGACCCAGAATGGACCATTGAGGGACTCCCAAAAGGACAGCTCACTTGTCAGAGAGGTGGTTGTTGATCTTTGCTTGTTGTAAGTGGTCAGAAAGGTAACTTTTGAACCAGACTAGGGCATCTCTGGACAGTCCTACGTCTGATAACTGGTCAAGCACGAGGGCATGGTTCACTGTATTGAAGGCTCTGGAGAGAGCTATAAATACTGCTCCAACTAGACAGCCTTGGTTGAGTTATTCATGAATGAAGCCCATGAATTCAGTGAGTGCTGTGGTGGTGATGTGACCCTTTCTGAACCCATGTTGCTGGGGGCACTGCAACTGGTAATTTTCTAGGTAATTAGTGAGTTGGTCTGCAACCACGCATTCAAGGGCTTTTGAGATGGGGGGAATGGAGATACACTAGGTCTGTAGTTCATGTGGTGTTCCCTGTCACCACTTTTGTGTTCAGGGATCACCAGGGCAAATTTCCATTTGTCAGGACCCCTTGATACCACTATATTTTTACTATGGTGCCTTCAATGAATACTATTGTAGTTCCCCTTTACCCAACCTTTACTTTCTTCTACAATGGCAACTGTATGGACATGGTTTCAATAAAAGTATCAGAACATTCCACAATTTCTACAGCTCATGACATTCAACTTTAATTACTGATGTTATTTTGGAATCTTCAGCTGCTTATAACTTGGCCAGCTTGGAGCAAGACAATAGAGAGTTCACACACGCCTCTTTTTCCATATTGTTTTTTCCAGGCTGGCAGTTTACCTCTTAGGGATATACCTGTTCACAGGGATATACCCTGATCAAGCTGAACCCAGCCATCATTCAGTTGGCTACTGGGTTTTTCTCACATATTTTTCCTTCCCATCTCCCTGATGGGAGCGTTCCTCTGTCAGCCTCACATAACCACAGCTTCCCTGCAGCAAGAACAAGCTCCTGTCCCAGTTGTAGGCTAAGTTGTTGGCAGAACCTGCTGCCAACTTGGTGAAACCCACCACAAACCTTCCTGACTGAAATGCACTGCCAAATGGCAGCTGAATCAGCAATGGCCAGTGTCCCGACATGACTTCCCGGCCTGCTTCAAACAAAGGTTGTCAGTATAGAAACACAATGCTCTGTTGCTGGGCCATGGGGGTGACCTCAAAGCCTAATATATAGGGTCAATAAACATAACAAAATTGGTGATGTTTTGTTCTCTAGTTTTAAAGTTATAGGAGCCTAAATTTCTAGTTTACATAACTGTGAATTGTAATTTTAAAATTTCTGAATTTGTGGAGGCTTCTAACTAAGTCATTTTTAAAGACAGAATTATGAAACTTAGTACACTTCTGTATGATCTCTGGGAAAGTTATCATGCCAGATTTGATGCAATGTGGACAAACATGTTTTTAAACTAGATGGAAATAACTGAAATCACAATTTTGGTAAAATTTTTCAAACCTTTGTGTGGAAATTTCACTGAAGTGAAATCATAAGTTTGCCAGAATTCTGCTGGAGGAAGATAAAGATTGCCGAGCCCAACAGTACAAATATTGTTTAAAGCCATTGGAAAACAAAACTTTGTTAACACTAATCATAAACTGTGTCTTTCCTCCTCACATGAAGAGAGTGTGCATTTAGATGTAATATTTTGTTTTAAACAAAACAATATACCTTTACCAATAACTTTGAGGGGCACTTTTGAGTGCTATTATCAGTGGGACTATTGTGAGGTAGCGAGACACCTTGGGAAGTGTAGCCCTTGAGACAGTGGACTGCAGTACTGAGGTGCCTACCAAACGTCCCGAGCTGAAATTTTCTCCAGAGTTAATATTTTAACTTTCCTCAGTGAATCACATTTGTGCTGAGCATCAGTTTTATTGTTTTATAGTTGGAATAGTGTTTAGTATGGTGGCTTCTGAGACCCGAGTACTTTCGGGTCCGACCACATAAATATGCGCTCAAGAGTGAGCAGGGCATGCACTGTTGCCAAGCATGGAGACAAGCGCAGAGACATGTGTTTGTGTGTCTGTGTCTCTACCATGTCCACTGAGTTCATTGAGATAGAGAGACTAACAAATAGTAGACAACAGGTATAGTGGGATTGATGTAGCATTTGTTATTGAGCACGAAAGAAATAGAGGCCTTAGCTGTATGGAATTGGTAAGCTATAATGACTAACTTCTGTTACCGCTTGGGGTGAAGCCAGTTTGAATAACTAGCTACATATAAGAATATCTGACAGATTATTGTAGTAGGGCTTGTGAATAAAATATTTAGCGTGGAACACATAAATAACACACAGCATGAATTCTGTCTGAGTGGAAGTTTAGCATAATGCCTAAAATGCAAGATGTATCCAGCAACCTCTGTACCAATTAATATGCTATTTGAATGTGAGAAATGTATTACACTAAGCACTACTATATACAATTTGGAAATTGTTCAAAATGAGTTAAAAAATCTAAAGGATATTATGGCACTGGAAGAACAATGTGGATTGCATGACAAAATAAATGTACAGGTTGATAATTTGACTGAAGCAAATAATCCGGGTGCTATCCAGCAGGTTGTTTCAAATCAGAGTTTCCCAAGTAAAAAGGAATAGGAGAACATAGCTCATGAATCAGACTCTGCACATTTAAATTCTAACTGCAATAAAAAGCAGAGAATGTGAAAAAGAAGGAATAAGGAGTGGTACACAGTTCAAACAAGACATAAGCAAAGAAGGGTAGAAGAACTATCTCTTCACAAGAGATTGTAACTAACAATACATTTGAACCGTTATTAACACTTACAGGGGATAACGAGGATATCATGGAAAAGATAGATAAATATAGTTTCATAGTTATTTTACTAAGTTCAAAAGGCCATGGCCTATAGTAATTCGCCACCAAATTAATGGTGGCATTTGTATTTTATTTCCCTCATATGGTCATCAAGTAAAGATTAAAACTATGCACTGTATCACTATTAACAACTTTATTAGGTAATGAATTCCATATTGGTGGTGCCATCTGTGTAAAAAATCTCTGTCTTCATTGGGTTTTACTAACTTTACATTTGATTTTATCTTTGTGCGATCTAGTTTTATTTCCACTACCCTGTTTTTCAAGACATATTACATCAAGTGTGTCACTATTATGTAAGGCATTATATATGTTTATAAGATCACCTCTTAGTAACCTATACTGATGTGAGTATAAATTCGAGGACTTTAGTCTATCCTCATATGGTAGGTGTTCAAGCTGTTTCACTCTTTTAGTAGCTCTTCTTGGACTTTCTCCATCATTCTTCTCAGAGCACCTACAGAAATAGGTGCACAAAATGGGGCACAATATTCCATGTGAGGCCTGATGAGACTTGAGTACAGAGGCAACAGGACCTCAGCCGTCCTACTTTATATGTCGATGTATACATCTAGTATACTTTAGGGAGCAGTATAGGCGCAGTGGTCTAAGGCTCTGAGCTGCAAATCTGGTGACATCCGCAGACCAGACCTGGGTTTAAATCCCACAGTCCACTTGCATACTGTGTGACCCTGAGCAAGTCACTTAACCTCCTTGTGCTCCCAGGTCGCTCCTGCAGAAAAGCTTTCAGCTTAGTGTGCTATACCTGGTTAAACAACTAAATAAAAACCAAAAAATAGTATAGAATAGTAGTGGGTGAAGTTGGCCCCAATTCGCTCCAGTGATTAGCAGAGTGAAAGGTAAGTTCCTTTGAGTGCTCCATAACCACAGCTGTGTGCCAGCGTTACCGTGCTTGTGAGCAGTCCACGAAAACAATGACTTCATGTTACTTTGCCTTCCCAAACCACTACTCCACCAATTCTTAAGGTGAAGTACATTGAAAACAATGTACTTCACCTTGTTTTTAAGCTCCAAAGGAGAATTTTGCAGTGTTTCATAGGATTACAGGTGACATGGGCTCTAGATTGTTCTGCACAGCCTCAGTCTGGGGTAGTGTATGTGTAGGAAGCTGTAGGAGACAATCTGATCTAAGAGCTCTCTGCAATTCAAACCTTCGAAAAGCTGTTCAAAAAGCCTTTTTGAATCATTTTTTTCCCTGAAACTTTAGTTCATCGATTATAGAAACCCTTCTGTGCTCATATCATCGGTCTTATTGTTTGTGTATGGATTTTGAATGTTAATGTACAACATTCAGTCTGTGTACTGAGAAACAGTGGAAGTGTGCTTTGGGGAGGGGTGTATCTGTGTGAGGTAGATTAACTTGGTGAAAAGACAGTGCTTTCTTATTTTGGTGATATTTTCTTGTTTAACTGTGTTAATGTACACACAGTAATATTTTCAATATTTCTTGTCATTTTTGCTGATTGTTGTGGTGCAGCAGTGCATAATTTTAGTGTGTTTAAAATATGTGGTTATATTACTGAAGTTTTCAATTTGCTATGCATTACTTAGTGTGTGTGTGGTATGTGTGATCGTGTCATCAAATCAGACACCTTTATTGTGCCACATAATAATTTCAGCAATGTGAAGCTGCTATCCACTGCAGCTGTGTGATTTTGTACTTCTTTGTGGTATGTTTATTGGTACTGGTACTAGTACTTGTGACTGTTACTGCAGCAGTACAGTACCCCCCCCGTGCAGCCCACCCCAACCGGTTAAGGTATTCTTTTCAGATTTGAATTTCTGATGGTGAGTACTGGTAGGTGTTGTGCCTTTGTGTCTGCATCTCTTCAGTGCACAGCGCAATCTTAATCTGTCTGTGCATTTGCATCTCTTTAGGGCCCAATCTCCATCTGTAACTTAAGTCACAGTTGTTTCTTTGGCTTCCCTTTAGAGTACTGGACAGGTGTGGTGCTTAATTCTGCATGAACATTCTACTCATTAATATGCATTTTTAAGTCAGGACCATCATCACGAGTCACTCGTGATACAAATCACGTTCTTCATCATCACAGTCACAAATGCAGTCACAAATCATGATTCACAATCATTCATGTTACAAATCACATTAATTTTTTTCTAGTTACTTGGATGTATTGTATGCCTGTTTTGTAGTATCTCTCCAGGCTTCACCACCCCACCATTGTACTCATTGATACGTGTTTTTAAGTCTGGGAGTTTTAAGCTACAGCTCATCAGGGAAATACAGCCGTAGGCAGTAAGCATTCACGTTTCTTCATCATCACGGTCACAAATGCAGTCATACATCACGATTTATGATCATGTCATGAATCACAAAATAAATTTTTTTTAATAGTTACTTGGATGTATTGTAAGCCTGCTGGTCATGGTGCTGAACAGGGATGGGATCCGCACCTGGGCCCGGGGAACAGGCACATCCTGCTCCAAGGACCTGGTGCTGGACTTAGTGGTGGTTCAACTACCTCAGAGTCAGGGACAGGAGGCTGTGCTGGTCCTGCTTTGGGGCACTCACAAGTTTTGAGTGGTCCAACAGGAATGGGTGCCTTGCCCTCTACACATGCACATGGTATGATGCTTACCACTACCATGCTCTCCCAAAGCTGCCTCATCCCAGACATTCCCTCACCCTGGTCCATCTCTCCTACTGAGCTCCCTCAGTCCGAGCAATCACTACTCACACTGTCATACAAAACACAGTCACACGGACACAGACAAACAACTAACTAAATATAAAGGTAAGAAAAATAAAATTTATAGAAAGAACAAATTAAGTAAAAAGACTACAGAAAAGACAAAAATGTAGCTTTTAAAAAGCTGTTGGTCTAAATCAAAGTTTAGATCTCCGCCTCGCTCTGTTCTAAAAGCATTAGCAGTCACAAAACAAACTACTCTCTCTCCGTCTGCACAGGAGAAAGTAAAAGTGTCTGCTTGTATGACTCACTTTTTTCCTGCCTAGCTAAAGAGCATGTGGCTTACAGTACTGTAAGCCATGTGATGTGTGAGGAGGGCTGCCAAATCTGAAACACCAAGTGGATCACTTAGAATCCTAATGAGAACACGAAGTCCATTAAAAACAATGACTTCGCCTTACTTTGCGTTGCCATTCCACCTTAACGCAAAGTTGTAATGACAAGGTGAAGTGAGCACTTTGCATTGCCCACTCAGCATAACGGAGAACAACGCCATGCCTACTTCACGTGAATTTTAAATTTGTTACATCTCTAGTATAGAATAAAATTCTTTGACTGTTCTCTTTGTATGAACATTGACATTCAAATCGTTGGTTATAACTATACCCAGATCTTTTTCCTCTATTGTTGATTGAATTATTTTATCCTAAATTACGTAATTTGACCCCCTATTGTTTGTTCCAAAGTGCATCACTTTACATTTTAATTTATTAAATGTCATTTTGTTCTCATCTGCCCAATTACAGATATTGTCTAAGCTTTCCTGAAATTTAGAATCAGCTTCTGGAGTGTTGCTATACTAGCAGTTTTGCAGTCATCTGCGTACTTTCCCAGCCAGACACTATCGCTCACTTTCATTGTGGATATAAGTATATTAAATAACAAGGGACCAAGGACAGAACCCTGAGGGACTTCGCTAGTCACAGGATCCCAGTTAGATTCATGTCCACATACCACTGCTTGTTGTATTGTATTATTCATCCATGAGTTTATCCACCTGAGGATGTTACCATGGATTTTTAATTTACACACGGTATTTAACAAGACTCTGTGAGACACTGTATCAAACTCCTTAGTGTAATCCAAAAAAATAACATCCACTGGCAGACCCTCATCAAGAGCTTCACTAACTGGCTCAAAGAAACTGATTGAATTGGTCAAGCATGACCTACCAGGAGAAAAACTGTCTTGTGAAATATCACAAACTGCAGTTTTATGCTTATGGACAGTCATCCTGGTTTGAATTATTCTCACCATCATTTTGCCAGTCACAGAGTTCAAGCTAATGGGCCTATAATTTTCAACAAATTGTTTTACCCGGTCAACAAAAACTAAATAAATAAATAAAATGTTTGTGTATAGGCACAACATTTGCACATCTCTACTCCCTTAATGTAATCCCACTAGTTAATGAAGTGTTATACAATACCGCCAAAGGTTCTGCCAGATCATTTACCAATTTTTTTAGAAATCCTGGGGCTATACCATCTTGGCCAGGTGCTGATCCTTCTTTCAACTTTTTTATGTTATCCATTACTTCTTTTTCAGTGATACAGTACAAGTCACATTAAACAGTTCCCTCAACTCACTGGTATTGCATTGTTCAATGAGTTTCCTAATATGTGCAGTGTTTAATTCAATTAATTATTGAAAGTTTAGTATTTAGGTATTAGGACTATAAGCTTTATTTTCAGCTGAGTGCTTATGAGTTTCATTTCACAGGGCAAACTAAACAACTCTTAAGGAATGATGTGATATTTCTAAACAATGCTCTTAAGGAATGCTGTGATATTTATAAACAATGCCATGAAAATGCATTGCATAAACACTGCAAAACAGCTACTACCATATCACTAAACAGGTACAAATGAGTTGAATAGGCAGTGAAGAATGGTTGGAAAAGAATTAAAAGCTTCAACAATTCAAGCTGCCACTGCAGTAGAATCACAGAAAAAAAATGCTACACCAGTGAATTGATGGAACAGTTTAATGTGACTTATACCGTACTTTCCATTATTCCTTCATTGTGTGATAGTTTTAATTCAGTATGTTCTTTAGGGATAAATACATTTAGAAATTAAGTGTTTAGTTCATTAGCCATGTCAGAATCATTGGACACTACCGCTTCTTGTACTTTTAGCAGCCCTATAGAATTTTGCCTACCCCTAAGTGATCCAATATAGTTGAAAAAAACTTTATTATTTTTACTTTTTGAATCAGTAGCTAAATGAAGTTCAAGTTCTTGTTTCCTTTTTTTAATTAATTTTTTTGTGAAAGTTTTATATTTTAGGAAATGAAATATGTTTTGAGACTTCTTGTATTTTTGATATGTCTTATTTTTTTATAACTTTTTTTATTTAATTTGTCCTCCATAACGGAATTATTTTTGAGTTATTGTCATATTTTATTCTCAAAGGGACCCATGTGTTGATGCAATGCATAATCTTAATATAGATTATATCCCATTGGTGTTGTAAATTTAAATTTTCTGTTAGTTCCAAAGCCCAGTTCCAATTACTTACGTAATTTTTATAGATTCTTAATCACCTTTATTAAAGTCTCTGATTTTAGTTATTCCATTATTACATTTTTGTTCATTATATTTATTTTAAACTGTAATAGCTTATGATCACTGTCAACTAAGGGTGGTAGTACCATTGGTTTAATATCAATATTATTAGAATTAGTTAAGATAAGATCAAGTATTTTGGATTCCCTAGTAGGTTCCAGGACAAGTTGTTCAAGATTATTCTGTAAGGCAAATTCCAGGAATCTTTTTTCCATAGTTCCTCTTGCCTCAAGTGTAATCCAATTAATATTTGCAATATCAAAGTCTCCCATAAGGATATATTCATTAGGCACCTCCATACTTTCAATTGTACTAAGGAGAGCCACATTACCGTGGGAGTCCAAACTGGGGGATCTATAAACCAAGCCAAGAGTAATTTTCTTATTATTCAAGTAAAGATCAACCCAAAGTGCCTCTACGTCATCAACATGGAGTTTCTTAACTTCAGATTTTAAACTTTCAGCTACATAGAGGACAATATCTCCCCTTTTTTTCTTTTTCCTGCTTTTGATGAATTTATTGAATCCTGGGATATTAATATCCCAATCATCAGCAGTAAACCAGGTTTCACAAATAGCACATACATCAACTTGTTTGCTGATTAGTGTATATCTCAACACATCCATTTTATTATGCAGGCTTCTTGCATTAAGTGATTGAATTGTTATGTTTTTTTTAATTTCAAATGTGTGTCATGTAACTTATTTTTCTTTGTCTTTTTTACATTTACATTAGTTTTTCCTTTAGCCTGATTTATGTGATACTGCTCACCCTCATGTATTTTATTTGTCTTTATCTTATTTAAGTTTACATTAGTTTTTCCATTAGCCTGGTCTATGTTATACCTCCCTCCTCCCCTTGACAGTTTAAATAATTTATTATGTATTTTCCTATGTGTGAGCCTAATTTATATTTACCTTTATTATTTAAATGAAGACCATTTTTGCAATAGTATACATTATTTATACTATAATCTTCCCAATAAAAAAATCTGTCCAATTCCTTGTTTCAAAGTCCAAGAGCACAACCAATTACTCACCCTTTGCAATTTTGAAGTCTGTTCATAAGTAGCCTTAGGTATTGGCAATATTTCTGAAAATGCAAAATCACATCCAGAATTCTCCAGTTTATTAGTCATATCTACAAATTCTTGCTTAATTTTCTGTTCATTCTGTATAAATACATATGTTATTAGCTCCAGCATGAACTATAACTAGGGAATTTGTCACTACAAATTTCAAAATGTCATTAACCATTTTATTTATATCACTAATTTTTGCACTTCTGAAACATGATAGAGTTCTTGAGGCCTTATCCTCATTACATATAGTTCAATCAAGCCCTTTCACTAGGGAATCTCTCAGAACAAATATTTGTTTTACCTGGTAACTGCACACTGTCTATCTCCATATACTTATCACAGTCAGGCCGATCTGTGCTCACTGTTTTGAGTTTAAGTCCCTAGTTTGTACATCATTGCTATCCCAGATGGGCTCTAAAGATACCAATGCTGCACAGTTACTATTTTTTTCCTGACCAATCCCACTAGATTTAATGCAGTCGATGCCAGCATCAGTGCCTGGAGTGCTATTATTAGTTGCAGATTGTAGGCAAGAGGATCAAAGGAATTTTGAAGGGAGATGTCCTCTAAAGATACTAATGTAGCAGTTACTGTCTATATCTTGACTAATCCCACTAGATATAAAGCTGTTAAGACCATCCTCAGTATCAGGAGTACCATCATAAATTGCAGATTGTGGGGCAAGAGGATCAATGGAATTTTGAAGTGACATATTAAAGGTACCCATATTTTTCTCTTTCCTTCTTTTAGTTATTTTTGTACTTTGTACCTGAAACCATTCTTCCTCTATATTGGTAAATATTTCTTCTTCCCTAGTTCTTTTTTTTGTTACCAATTTTTGTTTAAGTGTTTTGTTTATATTCTTCTTTTGATTTTGGTTTAAGTCTGCTTGAGATAACAGTATCATTGCCTATATTTAGTTCATGGAATCTATGAGACATATCTTTCTGGCTTTTTTCTAGCTCACTTAATCTTATATTAAATTCATTTATTATCAGCGTTAATTCTGCATTTTCCTTACCATTTTATACAAATATTTTGTTCAGGTAAAATACTGAGGAAGCCAAGCTATACATATAGCAAGATTTGCACTTAGTTTCAATTGTCCAATCTTTAGTTATAATACTGTTTTCCATGATTTGTTCAATTCTTTACCACTCTGTAATTTCTGTAGTGAAATGTTTTGTTTTTTTATTTAGCTACCTATCTGTAGAAGTGGTTATACAAGTAGCCTCCTTATATTTCTCAAATAATATGATACAGTAGCTTGTGGTACTACATTTAGTTGTCCTTGTAAAGGCTTACTCATTTTTATGAGTTACAAATTGTATCCACTATCCTGGCTAGATACCATATCATACAGGATTGTACTCAGTAATGTTCAACATACCCTGCAAATCTCAGACTGTTACATACTTGCAATTATAAGACTTGCCTGTACTAACCAGTGAGTTATTTCTATTTCTAGTCCCTTACCCCTGTTCCCCATCTGATGCCATCAGAAGCCACTAACCTCTGCCATGTCACCTCCACTCCACACTCGGCTCCACTTGATAGAGCTGGACAAGTTATAGTGCACCCAGCTGTGACATCACCCTGTTGCCAGGAGATGCTCGCTCACTGGAATACCTCCCTTTGTGTCTAGGCAATGTACATAGACTGCCTTTAAAAAGGCAATGCAGTAAACACAAGAACGGGCTAAAAATGTCAGTACAAAGCACTGTAGTGCCTACCCCAGTGACAATCACAGGTACAATACCTCTGCAGTAGTTTAAAACACTTGCTCCTCTGTGCATCCCTTGCACAGACCTAAAACAAAATGCCACAGAAGAATACATGCTCACTAGAGCTGAGCAAGATATAGTGCACCCAGCTGTGACGTCACCCTGTTGCCAGGAGATGCTCGCACCGGAATACCTCCCTGTGTGTCTTGGCAATGTACATAGACTGTAATGTGGAATGGATTGTTATAGGAGATTCTATCATTAGGAAGTGTGATGTGACTATTTGTAATCCAGATAAGGAGAGAAGGATGGTTCTATGTCATCCTGGGGCTTCCACCAAGATATACAGAAAATAACTCAACATGTTGTAAAAAATCAATAAATAGACAAATTGTCACTATACATGCAGGAATAAATGATGTAGATTCACAGCATGAGAAGGAAATCTGCCTTGAGATAATAAATATTGCTGAAAATGTTAGGCACAAGTGGCAGAAGTAGTTATTTCCAGCCTTTTACCAGTTCCAAAGGCATCTATGCAAAAAATCACATAATTGAAAGAATCAACAGGAGACTTGCAAATTGGTAAAAATAAGGGGCTGCAATTTTTGAACACTTGGGAACATGTTTTAGGTTGCATCAATTGTATAGTGTATAGATGGGTTGCAATTATACAATAAAGGAGCAGTATTGTTGGGGAACCTCATTGAAGAATGTGTGGAACAAATTCATTTAAATGAAATACGAAATGGGGACATGTGAATACAACAGTAAATAGTAAGTCTAAATTATTTAGCAGTAAGCACAAACTTAATTACTTGTTATGCAATGCTTATGAGTTTAAATAAGAAATTGAATGAATTAGAGGGCAAATTAATTAATGAACATATAAATATAGTCTTGGTAACAGAAACCTGGTGGGGAAAAAGACACATGGAATAAAGATATTAACGGCTACCAGACATTTAGATTAGACAGAAAAGATAAAATGGGAGGAGGCTGTAATCTACTTTTCACAGGTGCTAAAAGTGTCTATCTCATCATTTATAAAAAGACATGACTCAGTAACTGAAACAATGTGGTTGAAAATCCATAATACACATACTAGTGAATTAATTTTAGGATTGTGTTATAGGACCCTGACATTAGCTTAAGTGATAATGAAGAAATAATTGAAGAAATCAGAAAGCTACAGAATCAGGGGAACCTCTTAACTGGTGATTTTAATTACTTACCAGTGTCAGTGGCTCAGTAGGTAGCACACTCACCTCTGAGGCCAGGAGATCAGAGAGCTGAGGTTCAGTTCCCACATCTGGCACTTGGGTTGTTATCTCAGTATTGACACTGTAGTGCAGCATGAGAGGGGTGCTGCACTTCTGAGGTGCTGTCTTTTGGATGAGATGTTAAACCGAGGTCCCATCTGCTTGGATTGGTGGTAGTTCAGGTGGATGTTAAAGATCCCATGGCACTTATCGAAAAGAGTAGGGAATTTCTCCGGTGTCCTGGCCAAATTTCCCTCATTCACTAACAATACCAACAGCTTAATCTGGTTCAGGTCAGTTGGCATTCATCTGTATCCTCCCCGGTCGTGCCTGAAAATAGGCAGGATTTGTCTAGTGCACTTACCCGTCAACAAAACTAAATAAATAAATTATCCAGATATTAACTGCACTACTAATACAGCAGGTTCTAAACAAAGTATACTCTCTTTGGATGTCTGTACTGAAAATAACTTAAATCAGTTGTTGTTAGGCTGACAGACTCATTGTTATAGCTTTCCTTACAGTTTGTCTGACATATTATTTTCACTGTGATGCAAAAGGAGAAGAAAGTTGTTAATGATATGTATGTATTTTTTCTCCTTTTTGAGAAAGTCAATAAAGTATATTCAATAAAAAAAATTACTTAAATCAGTATGTAAGATCATCTACCAGACTGGGTAACATACCATACTAGATTTAGTTTTAAGTTCAGAATTTGTGGCTGCAGATCAGTGCTTAACCTCAACACCACTTAATAACAGCGATCACAAATATATCACCTTTTATATGAGACACAAAGTTAATTATCAAACTGGATGTACAGAAATATATCTTTATCATATGGCCGCTATTGAAAGTATAAGCAAAGAAATTAATAGAATTAACTGGGAATTGGAGTTACAGGATAAAAAGGTGAATGAATGAATGCTGGTTATACCTAGAAGAGTTTATGTACACTGTTATAAGGAAACATGTGAAACAAACAAAAAAATATACTGAAAAAGGGACGATACCAAAATGGCTAAATTAAAGTATTTTGAAATGTATCAAAAGGAAAAACAAGGCTTATTCAAATTATAAACAAATCAACAATACAATTAACTGGAAGACCTTGATTCAGCTACAAAAAAGATGCAGAAATAAGATAAATGAAGCCAAAAGAAGATATGAGAAAAACTTTGCCCTTAATGCAAAAAAAAAAAAAAAAAACAAATAGCAAACAATTTTATAGTTATATTAACTCTTTAAAAGGAAATAAGGCAGTGCTGACCACCATAAAAAATAATGATGCACAATGAATATTTTTGCTCAATTTATAATGCTTCAGCCAAAACAAATAAAAATAACATTAAGTTGTGTAAGGGAACACACAAGGTTAGTATTCATGACATTATAAGCCAGATTGATAGTTTAAAGACCTATAGTGCTCCTGAGGTTGATGATATTACTCCACATATGTTAAAAATTATGAAATGTAGTATTTCAATCCCCTTTAAACTTTTGTTTGAATAGTCCCTAAATAAGGGAGAAATCCTCTGGACTGGAAGATGGCTAAAGTGATCCCCATTTATAAGAAAGTTTGTAAGATGGAGACTGGAAATTAATGGCCTATCAGCTTGACTAGTATGCCATGTAAAATATTAGAAACACATTATTAAAGATAATATTCTTGGTCAGTTAGGCAATATTTCAGTTTTTGATGCTGGGCAACATGGTTTTAAGTGTGATAGGTCTTGTATCAGTAATTTGGTATGTTTTTATGAGCAAGTCAGTAAATATTAAGAGTTGGGAATGCCTGTGAATGTTATATTACTTGACTTTAAAAGAGCCTTTAATTATGTCCCTCATTGGGCTATTAATATAAAGTTTAATGACATTGGAATAGATAAATACTATATATCTTGGATAGATGAGTGGCTCTCACAACGTACCCAAAGAGTTTCAATTAGAGGTCATCTCTCCATTCCCAGAGAGGTGGCTAGTGAAATGCCCCAGGGATCAGTTTTGGGCCCAATAATTTTCCAATTATTTGTAGCAGATTTGGACAGTAGTGTGGAGATTTATATGACTAAGAATGCTGATGATGCTAAACTGTGTGGTCCTTGCAAAACCTCTGAACAAATTGACAGAATACAAAATGACCTAAATAGTATATTTAAATGGGCACAGAAGTGGGGTATGTTGTTAAACAATGAAAATGTGGTGTTCTACACATTGGGAGAAGCAACCAGAAAACAAGGTATTACTATACAAAATGAGTTACTTCAAATAAATGTGGTTGAGCGTGACTGGGCTTTATGGTGGATAATAAATTAAGCTTTAAAGAACATTATGTTAACTTAGTGGCAAAAGCAAACTGAACTATCTGGGCAATAAAAATAATATAAAAGAGTAGGAGAAGGTGTTGACGCTCTCTATATATCCTATTTTAGGACACTAATAAACTATGCAAGTCAACTCTGGAGCCCATGTAAGAGAAGTGATATCAATAAGATTGAAAAATCCAGAGTAGATTTAGAAAATCTATTAGAAATCTATCAGATCTCCCTACACTACAAGGCTCAATAGTTTAAATCTTCATAGTCTGGAAACTAGGCGTAAAAGGGTGACATGCTATTTCATTATAAAGTAATGTATGATGATAGCCTAATAACAGAATTACAGATGAAATATAACAATTTTGGCTCCTCACAAGAGGTCATCCATTGCAAGTCAGAACAAACTAATTCTGTACTAATAAATGGAAATATTTTTACATACTAAGAGCCACCAATTTGTGGAATAGACTTCCTGAAAATATAATTATCAGTGAAAATATAAAAGTATTCAAAAAAAGGCTGGATGCATACATTGCAAATGAAGGGAGTATAGATTATTACTGTCTTTCTTAGATAGGAGCATACCTTGGGCCCTGGCCTTTTTATGGGTATGCCGACCAGATGGCGACACCAACACAGTGACATACCTCTGTCAGCAAAATCAACACTTTGTTGACAGGTCACTGTCTTGGTGTGCCTGAGACAAGGGCACACTGTCTCCCGATCTTGCATCCCCTTCCCAAATCAACTCTGACTGTGGGTTTGATAATCCTAAGTACGGGGGATGCTGGGGACAGAGTCCCCCACATGAGGGGCTTTAGAGGGCAAAGCCCCCTATAGAAAAACAGGACCAGGAAACTTAAAGGATTTATATCTACCACAACTTGCGGTCGACATAAATCACATTGCTGAGATGCCAGTCAACAAAAGAGCTATCGAACCGGCATCGTAGAACCCTTTTTTTGCTCTTTACTTCACAAGTGTCATAAGTGTCAACACTATATGCTATGACATGCTTATAAGACTCATTTCATTTTTATTGCATCAAACAAGTGAGCAAAAGCATGAGGAAAAAGAGGCGGCTATTGTTCTCAAAAGAGATGGCTGAATAGATAAAGGCAAAAAGGATAGAATTCAGAAGATATAAGGAGATGCAGAGGGAAGAGAATCGGGAGATGTATCAGGTAAACAGAGGGAAGCAGGGAAAGCAGCAAAGAGTGCAGAGCTGCAAAATGAAGAGAGAATAGCCCAGTTGGTAACAAAAGGGGACAAGACATTTTTTAGGTATGTAAGTGAAAAGAAGAAGCCCAGTGGTCAGATTGTAAGATTAAAAAGGAAGAGGGAAAACTATGCAGAAGGGGACCAGGAAAAGGCAGACATCCTGCATGAATTCTTTTTTTTGGTGTTCACAGAGGAAGGAAAAAGAGAGGGGCCACAAAGTAATAGAAGCTTTCGAGGAAGGGAGATGAACACTAGCCCATTTTTGGAGGTGAGAGTCCTGAAGGGATCTGCTAATCCAAGGGTGGACAAAGCAATGGGTCAGATGGGGTGTATCCAAGCTGGGGTATTGAGGGAGCTCATGGTAATACTGGCTGCACCTCTGACAGCTCTATTTAATAGTTCACTGGAAACAGGAGTTGTTTCAAGGACTGGAGGAGGGTAGATGTAGTCCCAGTACAATAGTGGTAGCAGACAGAAGGCTGGCAATGGGAAGGTTTTAAGCCTGACGTTCAATAGGCAGAGCAACAATGTCACTCCCCATCAGGCCTTAAAGGCTGCTCCTTCTGGACAGTTCCAGGATTTGTTTCTCGTTGTGGCTGGACGTGCGCTCCTCCTTACTCTCAGCTTCTCCTCCCTCAGGGCTTTACTTCCCACCTTGCTCATTCTGTGGCATTTCTTCCACTCATCCCTTGCTGCCTACCCCCCGGCCACTAGCTCTGTGGCTGTCTCACTGTCTCCCTTGGCTGCTTCCCTGTCCTGTCTCTCGCTTCCTTGGCCCTCTTCTCACTCACGCTTCTCCCATCCTCGTACCTTCTGGATGGTCATCCATCGTCTTTTCCCTGTTCTCTCCTTGGTCTCACATCCCTACCATCCTGCACCTCATCCCTCATTGTCCACAACACCTCCTCCCTGGCCACTGCTCCAACAGCCCATTGATCCCCACTTGGTGATGCCTTGCCTTTCTGTCCCGTGGTTTCCAGTCCCTCCTTCTTCTGCCTTTGTCTTCCCCGATACTCCATTGCACCTTAGTTTTATCATTCTGCCTATCTGCTGCAATTATAGTCAGACATCCCTCTTCCAATGTTCCTCTAGGTCTCAGTTCAAGTAAAAGCTCTCATGGCACTGCCTGCACTGTCGTCTCCCTCGCTTTCTGCGCCTAGGGGGGCGCTGTGCAGAACTTGCATCTGACCTTGTGGATGCTGTTCCTCTCTCTCTCAAATGATGATTTTCCTCTGCTTTGCTTTCCTGCTTGTCTTCTTGTATGCTTCTGCTGCTCCACCTCAACTTCTCCCTCCCTATGCCCCACCTTCTTTTCTCTGGATAATCACAGCCCTGAATATGTGTTGTGGTTTTTCATTGTTCTCGTTGTTCATTGTCATTTTCTGGTATTTTAGTTATGGTATCCTAGTGTTCTGCACTATCTAGAGGACAATGAGACATTTCTTTCTACTTTACGGTCAGGACTTTTCACCTTTTTATCATTTTCACAGGCACAGCTGCCTAACTCACTGTTGTCTTGCCATATCTGGTCAGGAGCCAACCTCTGTCTCTCCAGTTTGGGATTATGCCCTTCCTCCTGTTGCTGTAGCTATTTGTGGTCACACTGCCTATTTCATCCATACCTCAGTTGTTTGACTCAGTCCTTCTCTGCCTCTATCTACTGTATTGGGTGTCTCTCCATCGACTCTACTTGTTGCCCTCCTCCTCCTGTTCCTCTGTGCCCCATTCCACTCCCTCTGACATTTGCTTTCTTTTGTTTTGTTTTTTCTATCTTGCCATCACCTCCTTATGCTTATTTTTCCTTACCTTAGTCCGTCTGGTGTCCCAGTGCCTAAGTCTGGTTCTCCTTTGCTCAGCCCATTATCAGGGTCTATTTATTCACATCACTTAATCGAGCATCATGGATTAATCAAGCATACCTCTCATTATATCTTATGCTACCTCATCGAACTGCTGCACTCTTGTAGTTAGTATCACCATCTGTCTTCTCATGACCGCATCTGGTATCCCTCACACAACCGACCTATTTGTGGGTCTACTCCTTCACATTGACTACTCGAGAATAACCCTCTTGGGTTTATGCTACCTCAAATCAACCTGCTCTCCACTCGGAGACTTGCCTTCATGTCTATTGCTCGTTTGCTCGGAGCTGGCAGACTTCTCTTCATCATCGTATATCATTCATTTCATACCTCATCTTAACTGTTCTGGCCTTCTGGGCCTCATGTCATAATCATACATCATCCATTTCATTCCTCATCTTAAACAATTTAGGCCTTCAGGCTTCTTTCCATCATTGTACATCTTCTCTTGCTTTTGAGCAATAGTTGCAAGACATCACTCACATCCCTCAACGACTGTCCATTTAGAAGGACAGAGCAACAGCTTCTCTACATTGGACTTTCCTCCTTCATCGCTCTCACTTTAACTTGCTTTAGCTGAGCTGTCACCTAATTATCACATCCTCAGCCTGGAGGAAGGCGACTTAGGCCTTGGATCCCAAGAGATTTCCTCCTCAAAGGGGGTTTTCTCTCCTCTGTGCTGATGGTCATAATATTAGACAGAGATGGTGCTTTCATAGGTTCTGCTGGTGCATGGAGTTGGATGGCGGCCCTGGCTGTTCTCTCTGTCCTTAGGAAGTCTGCCCTTCTTCATCTTCTCAGAATTGCTTTCGTTCATTGTCCTAGCCTTATATCATTTTCTTCTGTCCTTCCTATCTATGTCTGTCACATTTATTTCCAATCTAGATAACTTCTCATTTCCTGCCTCTTCAGTGCTCAACACCCTTTGGGTATTTTTGGGGGCTTCTTCCCAATCTACCTTTAGCCAA
The DNA here is from genome assembly GCA_016271365.2 of Neoceratodus forsteri. Classification (NCBI taxonomy): domain Eukaryota; kingdom Metazoa; phylum Chordata; order Ceratodontiformes; family Ceratodontidae; genus Neoceratodus; species Neoceratodus forsteri. Next base: position 1,723,835,471 of record CM057456.1, read on the forward strand.
GTGAATTATTCCTGTGGCACCTATGGGGGCCCTCCTGTAGGGTTTGTTCGTCATACACCTACTGGGTGGTATATCCCATGGATAGAGAGGCAAACAGCCACAATGTATCAAAGTCATACAAGCATACATCTCATCCAGTTGTGTAAGTACAATTGAATGGGAAGATTTTATGCCTGAGGTTCAATGGGCGGAGCAACAGTATCATTCCCCTATCAAGCCTTAAAGGGCCACTCCTCCTGTACTGTTCCAGGATTCATTTCTCATTGCCCCACTATCCACCCCTCCTCCTCCAGCAGCTCATCTCTCTTTGCTGTGGGCTTCTTCCTAAGCTACCTTTAGCCAAGGGAATTATTTCCATGGCAAGTATGGGGGGAAACCTCCTCTAGGGGTCCTTGCATCATACCCCTACAGGGTGGTATATCCCATGGATAGAGAGGCAAACAGCCACAATATAGCAAAGTCACACAAACATACATCTCATCCAGTTTCATAAGCACAATTGAATTATAAGCCAGTAAGCCCTGCTGGGAAAGTTAATGGAATCACAGCTGAAGGAAAGGACTGTGAAATATCTTGATTCCAGTGAGTTACAAGACCCAAAGCAGCATGGTTTCACAGACTGGAGTTCATGCCGAATGAATCTGATAGATTTCTCTGACTGAGTGACCAAGGAACTAAATCAGGTTGGAGTGATGGACATGGCCTATCCACTGAAGATTTAGTAAGGCTTCTGATCATTCCACATGATATGACTAGTAGCAAGCTGAGTAGCTTAAGAGGTCCAAAGGTGGTGAGCTGAATAAGTGATTGGTTAGGAAATAAGCAACAGAGGGTGGTGTTAAACAGAGTTCACTCCAAGAAGGAGGGTGACCAGTGGGTGCCTCTAGGAACAGTGCTGGGACCATTTCTCTTAAGTGTCTTATTTATTTATTTATTTGTAAAAATCAGTTTACAACCTTTGAGCCAGAGGCTCATTTCCAAAGGTACTTCATCACATAAAGACATACATTGTGTTTTTGGTTACATAGCGTGGGTTTGCAAAACAATAGGCGTTCAACAGAGGCGCCAACATCACACTGTGGTCAGACAAATACATTTGGGTTACAGGGTACATGTAAATTGAGAACAGGTGTTACACAAGTTGGTATCAATAGTGAGCAATCTAATAGTAAACACTGACACAGCTGGCACTGGCCAGGTTAAACATAAACACGGTGTACAGGAAGTGGTGGTGGTGGGATGGCTAGGTGGAGAGCTGCCCGAGGGCGGTCAAGAGAGGTAGAGGTGGAGGCTACTTTCAGAGACAGGAGCAGTTACGAGTGTTGATTATGTGGTTTGTGAGGGTGGTTTTGAACTTGGGAGGGTGGTGGCATTGGTGATGGGGGTGGGAGAGAGTTAAACCAGGTAGGGGCTCTATAGCAGAAGGACCTCTGGCCACGGCTGGTTCTTGATCTGGGACTATTAGAGTGGTCTTGTTGGAAGACCGTGTTGCAATAGTGGGAGGGCTCTGGTGGATGGATGCCGTTACCCCAGAGGAGAGCCAGTGGGTTTTTTTGTGAGGAGACAGGTTTGGTATTGGGAGTCGCTCATCCAGGGTGAAGCACTTAGCTCAACATACAGTTGACAGGTGTGTGTGAGCCTGGGGCACCAGTAATCAATCTGCAGGCTTTGTTCAGGGTTATGAATTTTTTTGAGTGCAGTGGCGCCAGCAGCACCATAGACTGGTAGGCCATAGTCTACAAGGGACAGAACGGATGATGTAACAGCGAGCCGGATAGCATTTGGGGAAGGCAGGTTCTATGGCAGAAGAGAATGCCAAGCCGTATGTTAGTGGCGGATGTTAGGGCATCGATGTGGTTGTGGAAATGTGAGGGCTGAGTCAAAGGTAAGCCAAGGTATTTGTAGAGCAGACTTGTTCCAGTGGCTGATTGGTACTTGGAAGGATATAGAGTGGGTGGTTGCTAGCTTTGTTTTGGGGTGGGAAAAGAGCATAGCTTTGGTCTTTTAAGATTGATGACGAGTCTGCGCCCATAAACCAAGCTTCGCACTGTTGAAAGACTGCTGTGGTGTCCTGGAGGGAGATGGGATTAGGTGGGTGTCAAAAGGACAGCGTCATCTGCATACAGTAGTATTTTGCCAGGACATGCACTGGGCAGGGTGTTCAGATAGAGTGAAAAGAAAAGGGGGCCCAGGATGGAGCCTTGGGGGACCCCAGAGTGAATGGGATGGGTATCAGAGACTGTGCTATTGATTTTTACACACTGCGATCGGGTGTCAAGATAGCTTGTGCACCATGCTAAGGGGCCAGCCAAGAGACCAGTGTGGCAGAGTGCATTCAGCAGAAGTGGATGGGAGACAGTGTCGAAGGCCTTTGAGAGGTCAATGAATACTGCACCAGCTAGGGAGCTGGTATCCAAGGAGGAGTGGAAAGTTGGAGAATTCAATTAGGGCAGTGCTGGTACTGTGACCAGCACGGAAGCCAAGTTGCTCTGGGCATAGAATGTTATGCTTAGCCAGATAATCAGTGATTTGAATGGCCACCACTTTCTCCAGGGCTTTAGAGATGGGGGGGAGGATGGAGATTGGCCGGTAGTTGTTGGCCGATGACCTGTCACCCCCTTATGAATTGGTGTGATAATGGCTGTTTTTCCACGCTGTGGGAAATTGTCCCAGGCAGAGTGACTGGTTAATTAGGCTGGTGAGTGGGGCAGGACTCATCTAGCACCAGCCTGAGGATACTGGGGTCCAGTGAGTCACTGCCGGGACTGTTGCCATTCAAAGCTTTGACTAGGATGGGTCTGGCTTCCCGGTGGAAATCTTGCAGGTGGAAGCTGGGGTGCTGGAGGACAGGGAGGTTGGTTTGGGGAGGGTCAAAGAAATTACTAGGAGGACTGAGCTAAAGTCAGTGAAAGCAGTGTTGAACCAGTTAGCTATGGTGGCAGGCTCGGTGGTGGTAGTGCCATTTCTAGTGAGCTGGGATGGGGCAGGAGGCGAGCTTTTCCGTTAAGTTTCTTAATATTATCCCAGAAAGTCTGGGCCGAGCCCAGGAGGAGGTAAGGGAGGCCTGTAATGGTCGGCCTTTGGCTTTCCTTGATGGCCCATGAGCACTTATTCTGGCTGCATTGTAAGCCTGCTCATCAGACAGATCGACCCGCTTCAGTGGCAAGGTGCCAGAGGTTATCCCGATTTCTTAGTAATTGTAGAAGGGCCGGGCTAACCCAAGGTGCATTCTGTTTTTTGGACTGGATTTTGGTGAGGGGTGCAAAGAGATCACAGGCCATGTTGAAGGTGTGAGTGAAGCAGGCGAGGGCAGTGTCAATGTCGGTAGCATGATGAATGGGGGACCAGTTTATCTGGGTGAGGAATACTTTAAGTTTTTTCAGCCCACCAGGGCGGAGGCACCTGCGGAGGGTGGTCTGGGCTTTGGGTTTGGGATTGGAGACTGCCCAATGAAATAGGATAGGGGAGTGGTCACTTAGGGAGTCTGGGAGGACCTGGATGTTTTGGATTTTATGGGGTCGGTTAGTTATAATAACATCCAGAAAGGTGCTGTGTACTCTTTAGGGTTTATTCTGTGGGCTGGGTGACAAGTTGTGCCAGGTCTTGGGCGGCAAATGAGTCTCTGATCGCAGATCTTTATAAGTATTTATTGATAACCAGGACTGTTACCTGCATTCCAACCTTGTTCATTGATTTCTACAACCCAGTTTGTCTTTCTCAGTATCATAATATGTATTGTTATCCCGGATCACCCCTAAAAAAGGGACCTTTGGGGCTCAGTGGGCCTATCCAGTCACCAAACTTTAATAAATAAAATAAATAAATAAATAAATAAATAAATAAGTGATGTTGCAGAGGAGCTGGAAAAGAAGATCTGCCTCTTTGCAGATGATGCTAAAATCTGCAATAGGGTGGACACTCCAAGAGGGGGTTGGAAAGGATGAACTGAGACTGGAGAAAGCTAAAGGAGTGGTCAAGGGTATGGCAGCAGGGTTCCAATGGGAAAAATATCAAATAGTGCACTTATTGCACAGAAACCCAGAGGTGGAGTACAAAATGGGTGGAGTGGTATTGATGACCACCAAGCAGGAAAGAGACCAGGGGGTAATCAAATAGGGTGACCTTAAATTGCCATGCAGTGAGTGCAACAAGGCCGTGGGGGGGTTAGTGGGATGCTGGGGTGCATAGGGAGGGTATCATCAGCATAGAAGGAGGTGGTGTTGCCTTTGTATAGATCGCTGGTAAGAATCCACTGAGAGTACTGTGTCCAGTTCTGGAGACCACATCTCTGCAAGCACATACACAGAATGGAGTTGATCCAGAGGAGGGCAACTAAAATGGTGCACTGTCTGCATCGAAGCCATCTGAAAAGAGATTAAAGGACTCAATATGTCCACCCTGAAGGGAGGAGGAAGGGGATGTGATATAGACTGTTAAGTACCTCACAGAGATAAATAAGGTACAGGAGGGAAGTATTTTCAGAAGAAAAGCTGGTCAAGAAGGGGCATGCTATGAAACTGAGAGGCGAGATTCAGGAGAGATGTGAGGAAATACTTCTCTAAAGAAAGAGTGGTTTATTTCTGAAATAGCCTTCCAGCATAGGTGGCGGGGAATAAAACAGTGGTGGGTTCAAGAATGCATGGGATAAGCACAAATGAATCATAGTGGAAAGGAAGGTGGGAAGGGAGAAAGCCGAAGGTCGGCATGGTTTGTGGTAATAGTATAAGTAGGGATAAATGGGCAGACTGGATGGGAAAAGTGGTCCTTTTCTGCCATCAAATTCTATGTTTCTATGGAAATACTATCTAACTAAAATCAACATAATTTGTGTGTTACTTTCAGAATAATACAAGCCTTTGTCAATGCCAAACATTTAATGCTTGTTAAACAGTGTTTTTTTTTTTTATTTTGATTCCAACATTTGAAAATACTTTGCTTAGGATTCACCTTATAAACATGACACATACCATTTATAGAATTTTGGCCGAAATGTCATTTCACACCAGAAGTGTGAAAACACATCTCATCCAGGATTTTAAAAATGACATGTCACGTTTATGAGGTGGTGTGGAAAAATGGCTATGTGAATTTTGGAGTCAAAATATTGAAAATTAGTGAAGTTATGAGCGAATGTTGAAATAGTGTGATGTCCAGTCATAAACTAGGCATTTTACCATATTTGTACACAAAATTATTTGTATAGCCTTCTAATTACCCCACCTAATAAGTCTAGTAGGTGAAATTTTTTAAATCCCCACCAAAATGTCATTCTGCACCACTGAAACGTAATTCTGTGCCACAGGCACAGAAACACATTTTGGCCAGGATATGAAAAAAGACTGCTATCTAATTCAAGAGGTGCTGTGAAGAAATGGCTATGTTGAAAATAAGGGGTCAAAATATTACAAATTACCAAAGTTATGAGCATGTGTTTGCAAATTTCAATGTAGGCTCATAACTTTTTTTTTGTTTTTTTATATTTTTAAACCAGATTTTCAACATAGCCTTCTAATGACCCCACCTCATGAACAAGGGTGGAGAAAATCAACCTCCTGCTTAAAAGGTGATTTCAAGCGACTACTAAATCTCCTTTTGGGAGAGATTTGCCTAATTTCATTGCTATTGTCATGAGGTAGGGCCCAAAAATGCACGTTGAAAATTTGGGACAAAAATATTCAAAAATGGCCAAGTTATGCCAGTAAATTAAAACCCATTGAAATACATTGAACTGCTATATCTGATTTCCTCAGTTCGCAGTCCAGCTTTGAAGAGTGAAGATGTGTCTGCAGTCCAGCGAGGATAACAGCACTGGACCCCGGTGGATAAGTAAGGGCTTGGGGGTGCTGGGTGCTGAGTGGAGGATCAGTGGGGGAACTAACCATGCAACAGATGTCGATTGATGGTTTTCTTTTTTACAGGGAAAAAAAAACAGAGGGATGTGTTTCAGATATATTCCGATACTGGGATTGGTCACCCCAGTTGAAGTTAAATGATGGCAGGTCCCATTAGCAATTGTTTGACGCAGCAGATTTGGCTACTAGATGCAAAACTGAAATCATTACTATAGCATTCATTTCTGACTTTTATATTTCACTGTACATGTAATATCTAATTTCACTAATCTCAGAATCATAACATCCATCTGTGTGGTAACCAAAATTGATACATAGTTTGAATACTGCTGGTAAAGTTTCATATCATCATAACTCTTTTTTTTAACAATGGTCATTGTCTGTCACATGTTTGTCATATTTTTGCACAGTTGTACACAGACGTCAGACAGGACTAACAATGCAGCTGTCAAAAAACAGAGAAACAAAGACAGAGTTACTCAAAATTAATCAGTATCAATATTAAACCACCTTGATTCACAATATGACTTACAAGAGAATCTGATCAATCTTAAGTCACTTATGTTTATGCTTACTGGCAGACTGTATGAAATTGACAAAGTCAGTTTCTAGTGACTAGTTTCTAGAGTATGTCAGTTTATGCTCTTCATGATCACAGCTCTCTAATAATTTACACTGTAGTTCACACAGCGCTGGCAGCTTGCAGTCAGTGGCTACAGGAGGAATGATGGAATCTCCCTCATGATATAGACACACTTCATCCAGTCCCCCTGCTGAGATGGTGACTAAGTGCTTCATTTTATGAGTAAGCGTGAGTGAATCATACTAACATACTAATTGCCAGAAGATTAGGCCTTATGGTCTATCGAGTCTGCTCGAACCTTAGATCCCTAGTTGGGTGCCGAGGCCCTCCCACCCCTTGTGTTCCAGAAACCCCTATCATCCATCCCCGCCCCCCTGGGCCAGGCCATCATCTGATACATCTGCTTTCTGTGTTTGTCCCACCCTCTCTTGAAGCCCTCCACTGTGGATCTCTAAACCAGCTCTCCAGGCACTGCATTCTAAGGGTCCACCACCCTCTCAGTGAAAAACCTCCTCCTCTTTTCCCCCTAACCCTTCCACCTTCCAACTTCAAACCATGCCCTCTGGTGATACCTCCCTGCTTTAGTCTAAAGATCCCCTCCATGTTTACCCTATTTATTCCCTTGAGGTACTTGAAGACCTCAATCATGTTCCACCGTCTCTCCTCTCCTCTCCTCCAATGAAATCAGGCAGAGCTCCTCAAGTCTGTTCTCATACGTCAAATCCCCTAGTCCTCATATCATCTTAGTTGCCCTCCTCTGTGCCCTCTCCAGGAGCTGTATGTCCCTCTTCAAGTGTGGTCTCCAGTACTGTACACAGCAGTCAAGGTGTGGTCTAACCAGTCCATTGTACAGTGGCAGAATCGCTTCCCTGCTCCTAGAGGTGATCCCCCTTACGATGCATCCAAACATCCTATTTGCCTTGCTAGCCACTCTCCTGCACTGATCAGAGTTATTCATACATGCATCCACCATGTCCTCTAGGTCTTTTTCCCCTGTTGAGGCCTCCAGCACCTCCCCTCCCAGGGTGTACCTGTGTTTAGGGTTTCTCCACCCAAGATGTAACACCTTGCACTTGGTGATATTGAAATTGAATTTCCATGTGTGAGCCCAGCTTTCCAGGGTGTCCAGGTCCCCTTGCAGGGTCAACCTCCACTCTTCCCCCTCAACTACTGCTCCCATCTTGGAGTCATCAGCAAAAAGACTCATTTCACACCCTATACCCTCCCTGATGTCCAATATGTATACATTAAACAGGATCGGACCCAGGACCGAGCCCTGCGGTACCCCACTACCGACCTCTCTAGAGTTCAAGAGCTCCCCACCCCATCACAAATGACAAATATACCACTTTACTTGTTTTTTTTTATTAATGTGGTGTTTTTAGAGATGATAATAAAAGGGCAAAAATAGCATGAAAATGGCAATCCAAATTTAAACAACAAGCTGCATTTCACCATTGCCATGCACATTCTTGGCTCAACATTGCACTTTTGCACCAGTAATGCGCATTCATGAGTACTTTTGTTACAATCAATGCAGAGTAAATAAATATATTTGCAGAAGATAGTCCCTTGAATATAATATAGTGACTGTGGAGCCAAATGAGTATAAGAAGTAGTGAAAACAGACTTTGAAATCTGAAGCTTAGTGTGCATGAGCTTTGTCATGACTTCAGACTTTAAAGTTTAATTTCACTAACTTCTTATGGTCATTTTAGCTCTATAGTCACTTTTTATATTTAGGTGACTGTCTGCTAAAATGTTATTTAACTCTGCATTGCTTTATAAATGAAGTACTCATGTGTGAACGAGTTTACCTTATGCCAGAGAAAAGACAAGCTGCTGGTGTTGACAATCAATCAGTTTTGCTGAACGGTTTCATCCAAATCAAAGGACCAAGCCCTTTATGATTGGATTGGCTTTATCCTTTGAAGTGCAAGAAGTTTCTGCCCAGCAAGCAGTGAATGGTGTTACAACCACAGTGGATGGACATTGGTCTAGACTGCCGAGCCCCTGCTATTTGGAACTGCAATGGGCTCAGCAGTGACATCCCCAGAAATTCCCTGTTACTGTAGTAAAATATTTCATGCACATGTGCATCAAACGTAAAAAGGATGTCAATCCAAATGAGGAGAAACATTATTAAAATGTTCATGTTTCTGCAAGGGTCAATAGGATAGAAAGTTCAGAGTTGTTTACAGTAGCTAAAATGCCAGGACACACAATTAAAGGTTGGTAGGGGTAGATTGAAGTGCAGCCTAAGGAAGAACTTCTTCATGGAGAGGTAGTGGACAAATGGAAAATCTTCCTAGCAATGTGGCAAATGCTGGAACTACAACTTGGTTCAGGTCAGGCTGGGATAGGTTCAAGCAGCTAACGGATGTTCAAGATGGAAAGTCCTGGGGGATCATGGTCCAAAGGAGGGAGCATCTGCAGAATGTTCTATCTAAAACAGATGAATATGCCATGCCATTCACTAGAAGTAAAGCCTTTCAGGCAGACTGGATGGACTTCAGATCTTTCTGTGCTCATGTTATTCTATATATCTTGCTTACATGTTTCTACTGTATTTTAAGGAAGGTGTTAATAAAATATAACCTGGCACTCTTCTATAGTATTTTTACACAGTGTTTAACAGTCAAGCAGCTACTCTTTGCAGGATGCACAGCAATAGAAATTAGGGCTATGCGAAGACCTCTTCCTGAGTTTTGGGCTAAATGTTTAGTATTTGGATCCCAAGTATTAGGATATTTGGTATTCAGCCAGGAAAAAATGTAATTTTAAAGAATTTATTCTAAAAGCATTTAAAGAAAATACAAAATCACACATGCCCACACAATGCAAAGCATCATGGGCTGCATATGCAAATCACCATAGAATGTTATGCTGGTCCAACTTTAAGCAGAAATGCATGGTGCCCTTTGGGGTAACCCTTGCCTCAGTGTTTGCGCACAGAGGTTCTTTGTCTTTAAAAGCATTTAAATATCACCATTAAATCCACTTTAAATCTTGTCTTTCATAAACATCTCAAGAACACCAGAACAGCCAACAGAGCTGCCATGCAAAATATTCAACATGTCCGAACATCCAGCAGTTCATTATCATTATTTGGTATTGGACTTGGACCAGAAAAGGTGGCATTGAGCAAAATAAAGTTTTAAAAGCAGTTATTGGGCAACATCATTAAACCCTTGTCCAAGAACCTGTTGCTCCATAAACACCACAAACACACCACTACATTGGCCACCAGTGTCACACACTAAACTACATAGTGCATGCATTAGCATAACTGGACTCCTGCTTGACTGCACTGCTTAACTGCATGTTGAATTAACATTATGCCATTATATCACCCAAGGAATCTTCTATTTCTAAATCTAATCTGGTGTGTAATCTGTGTTGCTGCATCTGAGTATATGCATTCCTAGCAGTTATATTTGGTTTTGAATGTTACTTTCTCATATTGAGTCCCCCCCACTTCCTTCTTCTTTTATTTGCCACCACTAGTTCTGTTGTGCCAAAATTCATAGCGTAGGTCTTCTCTTCTCCCCATATTCTTCAAAGTAGACTTCAGAATACAAAGGTGAATTTATGTACCCATTAATTATATATCTCACAATATTGATAAGTGAAGTCCATTCCTGTTCAAAGTTCATCTCTTGATTTTTGATGAGGTGACAGAAAATCGTCTTCATCTTCATTATAAGGAAAGTAAAAGAGTTACCAAGGTCCATACTCCCATGCATTGCTGATCACTAGTATATCCATAGACACTGCTAAATGTTGGAAGAAGTGAAAAAAAAAGAATTTAATAAGCTTTTGGAGCCAGATATATCTGAATGCTCTCACAGTTACTTGTTACAACACCAGCAGTGAGTTTGTATTATTGAAAGATCTTTATCAAACATCTGAATCTGGTTAGGTAATCCAGAAAAATATTTTCTCCTCCTGTCACATGATATAGATCCTAATTTTTGAACATGCATTCCTCATTGTATTATATTATCATACACAAATCCTCCATTAACCAGACATGATCTGGAGCTATGCAGCAACAGTATTCAATCACCCTGGTGACAAAATACCAAAAAAAGACAAGAACAAACCTTAGCAAAAAATAAAGATTGAGACAGTGTTAGCTGATACTATGATACCAGACCCTCCTCCCATGACACCAACCACAATCCCCCCCCAAAAAAATTCAATACATACTCTTGCTAGTGTGACATACTATGTTGTTTGAAGATCACAATCATCAGGATCTGAATGGGTCACCCTTAATATCCTTCATTCATAATTGCAATTTCTTTCTGCTTCAACAGCATTATGGTACTGGTCTGGAGTGTACTGGATAGAGCTGACATAATCATCATCATTATCACCAACTTCTTTCAGGAGTAGAAACATTGGGAGACTGGAAATGGGCATAGTAGTCCACTTATTTCAAGGTAGAAACACTGATACTGGTGGCAAGATAGACATGTGTTTCTTCAGGAGTAGAAACACTTGGAGGCTGGTGGCAGACATAATAACTGGCTTATTTCAGGAATAGAAAACTTGGAGACTGGTAGTGAGCATTGTAGCCTGCTTCGTGCAGGAGCAGAAACTAATGAAGGGGTGTTAGAGCCCCAAAGCTCTGAGGCTGGATTTTTGTTGAGTGTGAAATTGTACTGCAGCACCTTAGTGTGTATTATCATCTTGCTTACAATATGTAAGTATTCATTTCATTAAATAGAGAATGATGGTTATGGAAGTGTGTATTATGGATTTTTTTTGCACATCTGATGTGTATGATGACTCATAAACCTCGAGAGCGAAGTTCGAGAGGTTTATGTGGTCATCACACACTGAGAGTGCATAAAAAAATCCATCAATGCACAGTTCCCTATACTTTATTTTTCATAATTGCTGGTGCAAGGATTTCTGTTTCACTTTCCTGCACTTTTCCCACTGACTGTAGCGTGACCGAGTGGTGTTCGGTTTTTAAACATTATTGTACAAATTTTACAGAAAGAGCACTGTTAAGTATAAAAAACATGTTAGCTTTCTTCTTTTAGCTTACTTTCTTCATTTCTAGCAAAGAAGTTGCGAGTGTAGAGCAGAGGGACTGACTGGGTGGCTTCAGAGGACTCCACAACGTTGCTAGCTAGTGTTGCCATAGCAACAGTCACTAATGCTTGCTTGGAGTCTTCAAGCTGTCGAGTCACCCAATCTCCTTGCTCTACATTCAGTGGCTGTTTTGCCATGAAATGAAGAAAGTAAGCTAAAAGAAGAAAGCTAACATGTTTTTATACTTAACAGTGCTCTTTCCGTAAAATTTGTACAATATTGTTTAAAGACCAAACACCACACTGTCACACTACAGTCAGTGGGAAAGTGAAAGTTGTTTGGAACACCATAATAACCAGATTTCAGGTTATTACGGTGTCAAAAACAGTAATAGCCAGATTTTTTGTTATTATGGCATTTGAAGACACTTAATCAGGTTGATAAATAGGGTCACCAGCAATTGTATAAAAATATTCTCACTAAATATTTTTTGGAGTCTGCAGCACTGGATTTCTTTATTTTTTTGCTCATTCATATTTTTCCAGCACCCACTGATCCATTGAAGTGCAGCCTGTGGTTGTACTGATAGGAACTCTAGAAAACTGGTGGCGGGCATAGAAGCTTACTTATTTTTGGTGCATTTACACTAGGAGACTAGTGGCAAGTGTAGTAGCCTGCTTATTTCAGGAGTAGAAACATTGAGGCTGGAGGCAGCCACAGTAGCCTCTTTATTTCATAGAAACATAGAAAAATTGATGGCAGAAGGAGGCCAAGGGTCAATCTAGTCTGCAAAAAATTTTCCCAAGACCTTCTCAAATCCCAGGATCTAGCCTCCCTTCTGACCCATACGCATTCCAATTTCCACAGATATTTATTTGAGCATTCTCTTTATCCAAGCCCCATTTGAAATCTGTCACCATCTTGGCTCCCACCACTTCTGCAAGCAGCCCATTCCAAGGCTCAACAATCCTTCCCAAGAAATAGTGTTTCCTGAGTTCCCTCCTGAAGCTTCCTCCCCACAGTTCCCATTTGTGCCCTCTAGTATTTGAGCTGGAAACCATGTTAAACAGTTCAGAGCAGGGCACCTTATGTATTCCTTTCAGGAACTTGAAAGTTTCTATCATGTCCTCCCTCTCCTTCCTAGTTTCCAGTGAGTACATATTCAGTGCTTTCAAGTGCCTCTCATATGAAAGGTTCTGCATGGCATGTATCATTTTTGTCACCCTTCTCTGCATGGTCTCCAGGCTGATTTTTTCCTTAAGGTGTGGACCCCAAACTGGACACATTACTCCAAGTAGGGCCTCACAAGGGACCTATAGAGTGCAACATTGCACCTCCTTGTTCCTGCTGTCAAATCTTCTCCCAATAAACCCTAACATTTTGTTAGCCATGCTTTAAGATGTGTTGCATTGTCTGGTCTGCTTAAGGGTGTCACAGGTACAATGCCTAGGTCCCTTTCCTCCTGTGTAATGCTGAGTCTGACCCTATTAAGCCAATATGCAGTCTTCAGATTCTTTTTGCTGAGATGTATCACCTTACACTTCTTGGCATTGAACTTCAGCTGGCAGACACTAGACTATTTTTCCAATCTTTGCAGATGTTTTGAAAGTTCTTAACTGCATCCTCACTGTCCACCCTAACACTTAGCTTTGTATCATCTGTGAAGAGGGCAATCTTGCACTGTATACCTACCCCAATGTCACTGATGAATACATTAAACAGGACTGAACCCAAGACTGAGCCCTAGGATACACCACTAGTGATCTCACCCTCATCCTACCTCTCCCCATTGGCAACCACTCTCTGCTTTCTGTCCTTAAGCCAGTTTCCTACCATCTAACAGTACTGTTTGTGGTGCCCATGTCTTCCAACTTTTTCAGCAGGTGATTATGCATTACTGAGTCAAAGGCCTTGCTGAAGTCAAAGGAAAGGAGATCTACTGGATGGTCCTTGCCCAGTTCTCTAGTCACCCAGTAGAAGAACGTAATCAGGTTCTTCTGACATGATTTGCCTGCTATGAACCCATGCTGCCTGTCATCCTGAAGGCTGTTCTTGTTCAGATGCTCTACCAGGTCCTGTTTAATCAAGGCTTCCATCAGTTTCCCCACTACTGATCTAAGGCTAACTTGACTGTAGTTACCAGCCTCTTCCCTGCTCCTGCCCTTGTGTACAGGCACCATGTCAGCTCTTCTCCAGTCCCTTGGCATGACTTCAGATGATACTGGAAGTAATAAGAGTTGATAAAGCAATGAGGCCAGATGGGGTGCACCCCAGAGTCCTTAAAGAAATCAGAGAGGTGGGGCTGAACCTCTGGCAATCCTGTTTAGCTGATCACTGAAAACAGGGGAGGTACCCAAAGACTGGAGGACAGAAGATGTAGTCCCTTAATACAAAAGTGGGAACAAAGAGAAAGCGGGGAACTACAGACCAGTCAGTCTCACCTTGGTAGTAGGGAAGATCATGGAAGCACTACTGAAGGAGAGATTGGTGGAACATCTGGTTGTTAATGGACTGCAGGACCCAAGGCAGCATGGTTTCACCAGGGGGAGGTCATGTCAGACCAACTTCTCTGAATTTTTTGACTGGGTGACTATGGAGGTGGATCGGGGAGGGCAGTGGACATGGCCTATCTGGACTTCAGCAAGGCCTTTGACACTGTGCCACATAGAAGACTATTACACAAACTGGGGAATATGGGTGTGAGCAGGATAGTAGTATGGTGGGTAGGTAACTGGCTGGGCGGCAGGGCACAGAGGGTGGTGGTAAATGGCTGTCACTCCACAGAGGGAAGAGTGACCAGTGGGGTACCACAGGGATCAGTGCTGGGACCGGTCGTATTCAACATTTTCATCAGTGACATTGCGCAGGACCTAGAAGGCAGAATTTCCCTGTTTGCTGATGACACAAAGCTCTGCAACAGAGTAGACACACAAGAGGGTGTAGACAGAATGAGAAGGGACCTGCAGAATCTTGAAGAATGGTCAGGGGTTTGGCAGTTGAAATTCAATGCAAAGAAATGCAAGATAATGTATATGGGGCACAAAAACCCTGGCACAATATATCAGTTGGGGGGTGAGGATATAGCATGCACCAAGCAGGAAAGGGATCTTGGGGTTATCATCTCTGATGACATCAAGGTAGGGAAACAGTGTGAGAAGGCAGCAGGTAAAGCAAATAGGATGCTGGGATGCATAGGCAGGGGCATCACCAGCAGGAAAAGGGAGGTCATGATTCCACTATACAAGACACTAGTGAGGCCCCACCTGGAGTACAGTGTACAGTTCTGGAGACCTTATTTATGTAAGGACATAGACAGGGTAGAGAAGGTTCAAAGTAGGGCAACAAAAATGGTACATGGATTGCATCACAAGTTCTATGAGGACAGGTTGAAGGAATTGAATATGTACTCCCTGGAGGAGAGGAGGGAGAGAGGGAATATGATAGTGATATACAAGTATCTTACAGGGAGGAACAGGGTGCAGGAATACACTATTTGTAAGTGAAAAAGATGTTCTAGGACTAGAGGGCATGGGATGTTGTTGGAGGGAGGATGATTCAGAGGAAACGTGAGGAAGAATTTCTTCACAGAACAGGTAGTGGAGAAGTGGAACACCCTGACAGAGGAAGTGGTGGGGGCTAAAACAATCACAGGATTTAAGAATGCATGGGATAGACATAAAGAAATTCTGGAGGTCAGTGTTAAGGGGCAACAGACTTCTAGGAAAACATGAACTGAACTTACAAGCTCAAATGGGCAGACTGGGTGGACCGTAGGCCCTTATCTGCCAACACTGTCTATGTATCTATGTATCTATGTATGACTCCAATATGAAGTGAGCAATTGAACAAATGCACCAAGGGGTCTGCTAATTTCCCTGCCAGCTCATTTAGCACCCTTGGGTGTATTCCATCCAGCCCTGGTGATTTGTCCTGCTTTCTCCTTCTGCCCAAAGCACCTGCCATGTGGAGTTCCTAAAGGGTCGATCCTTTCACTGATGCTGTTCGCGATGTAAATGCTACCATTGGGAGAGCTCATCAGATGGTGCAGTCTGGTTTTCACTGCTATACAGATGATACCCAGCTGTGCATGTCTTTGCCACTGGAACAAATAATGCCGTGGAAGTGTTTAACAACTGCCTTGCCAAATCCAGGACTGGGTGGCCTCCATCTGGCTGAGACTAAATCCCAACAAAACAGAGGTCCTGCTGATTGAGCCTAGTCATGGACATGATGGGAATGCCTCTGGAGTGGCAACAGGATTGGTCCTGGGAACCACTCCATTGATGGCTTCCCTAGGATGAAGAAGTCTGGGTGTTTTCTGGATGGCAGATTAACACTTGATGCTCAGGTGTCATCTGCTGTCCAAGTGGTTTTACTACTTAAGGAATGTCACCTGGATCAAACCCCTAGTTCTGCTCAAGGACCTGCCATCACTAGTACAAGCCTTTTTCACTTCCAGGCTTGACTACTGCAATGCTCTATACTTTGGGGTCTGTGGAGGGACACTCTGCCGGCTGCAGCTGGTGTAAAATGCAACAGCCACGTTACTGATGGGCCTGTCTAGGTCATGTCATTTGACCCCAGTCCTGTGAGATCTGCACTGGCTGCCTGTCAGGTGAAGGATCATCTTCAAGGTGGGCTTGCTCATCTACAAGGCCCTGTATGGATTGGGCCCTGGCTACCTGATGGATCTCCATACCCCTGCCACTCCGGTTTGTTCCCTCCACTCCTACACCAGAGGCCACCTTGCAGTTTTGAGGCCAGGCTAAAACCTCCAGTGATTGAACTTTTGAGATGGCCAGCCCAGTCCTAGTTCTGTAAAGGAGGCCCTGTAGGTGGAGGTATTTAAAGGGCCTAAAGACTCATCTTTAAGCAGGCCTTATCGGCTAGCTATAGTGTTCTTAAATCTGTTTTACTTCTTATTAATTATTTATAATTAGCTTATTTATGTCTGAATTTTAAATTTCTGTATAACGCTTTGGATCTTTTAGTCTAATGTTTATTGTTTACACTGCCTGTTTTTGATCATGTAAGTTGCCCAAAGCCTGTGGGATTGGGTGCCATATAAATCAATTTTACCTTACCTTACCTTTTGTCTTTATGGACTTGAGCACCTCTTTAACCCTACTAGTGATCAATGTTGGCATTTCCATTTGTGGGACCCCCTTGTCAACTGCTTTAATACCACTGTGAGGTATTGGACCATTGTGTTCTTTGGTGAACACTAAAGAGAAGAAGCTGTTCAGAATAGCAGCCTTCTGTCTATCATCTTCTACTATCCTGTCACCATCTTTAGGTTTAACTGCCCCTTTCCCTTTCTTCCTTTTTTTTCTTGTATATACCAAAGAATTGTTTATTCTCCACTTTGACTCCCTCCGCTATCCAAAGTTCAACTGCCACTTTTTCTTGTCTCACTGTCCTCTTGGCTTCCTTATTCTTCTGAATGTAATCTTCCCATTTGCTGTCACTCGGTTTCCTTTTAGATTTGTGGAAATGCTTTTTGGTCTTAATCACTGTTTTGACTTGCTTAGTGAACTATATGGGTCTTTTACATTTAGTCTTTTTGTTACTGTCCTTACACACAGCGTTGCAGCCTCTAAGATGGCATGTTTAATCAGTCCCCAAATGTCTTCTATTTCCAATTGCTCATGGATCCTCGCCAGTTTTCCCTGGCTAATTCACTAATTTTTTCGAAACTAGCTCCTCTAAAGTTTAGCACTTGTGTCCTGGATTGATATTTTATATCCCCTAGGAATAATTCAAACCAGACAGAGTCATGGTTGCTATTTGCTAGCGGTTCACCAACCCTAACTGCACTATCTCCAAGTTGATGAGGACCACATCCAGGATGGTGTCTAGTCTAGTCGGCTTGCTTACTAGTTGCATGAGAAGGCAATGTTGTAAGGCTTCTAAAATAGAATGACTTCTTGATGATCTAGCCATTGGGATGCCCCAGTCAACTTCAGGCATGTTCAGGTCTCCAGCCAACACTGTTTCCCCTATCTGTGTCACACCTCTGATTTCTTCCAGAAGCTTCTCATCCCTGTCCTCTGCCTGACCCAAATATCTGTATACCACCCAATGTAGACCTTCTTCCCCAATGTTGAGCTTAGCTGTACCCACAGGGATTCCACTCCCTCCTTTCTAACATTGAACATTGTGGACAGTAGTCCATCCCTAACATAACATGCTACTCCTCCCCGCTGGCTCCCATTCTATCCTATTTAAAGAGTGAGTACCCCAGTACTGTGAGATCTCAGTCATTGTTTTCCATGGTACATGTCTACGTGATGGCCAGCAGGTCTACCTGGGATTCCATCATCAATGCCTGTAGGTCACTGCCTTGTCAGGAGTAGAAACACTTGGAGTCTAATGGTGGGAAAAGGAGTTTGTTTATTTCTGAAGTACTGTAGAAACACTATGAGGCTGGTGTCAGGCATAGTAGCCAGTTTATTTCAGGAATAGAAACACTGCAAGACCACTGGTTGTCACAGTAGATTGCATTATTTATGCAGCAGAAACACTTGGAGCAAGGTTGTGGGATGTGTTTGTGATGTTTTAAATTTTCATTGGAAAAAATTCATTTGCATTTTGACTGGATTTGAATATGTCTTGTTTTCAAATAAATAAATTGCCATTTAAGTATCTGGGTAATTTCACTAGAATGCACAAATGGAGAAGTAAGAACAAGAGTGACACTCACAGGACAAGGCAATCCCTTTCTTAAAAGATTTGTTAAAGCACAGTGATGAACAAGTGTACGGATTCATGCAAAAAAGGCTGATTACAAGCTGACTACACCAGCAGCCTTGTTACAGCATTTTAACAGCATATTACTTTGAGTATGTATTATAGGACAAATGGAAATTGAAAAAAAGAGTTATTAAACAGAAGGTAGTAAATCATATAACAACTAATCAAGACTCCATAGCCTCTATGAAATAACAGTTTAGTAGGTTGGCTGCTGAAAGCAGCTGCTGTTCTGTGTGCTTGTGTTACTCAGCTTGTAGTGATAAAGTGAGCTCAATCTAGCAATCACTCTGTTTATAAGGGTTGTCAGGATGAATTTATGTTTGTGATTCAGCCGCTGGCTCTACACTTGTTGTGCATGCAAGGCCCACAATTCCAGACATGTAGAAGCTGTGTTTGGAGCATAACTCCTGCTGAAACTCTGTATTCCTTTTCAGGGGCATTATAAGAAGTAGTATCACACTTGAACCACAGGTTCAAGACAGTTGCAAATATAATAATAGTAATAAAATTTATTTATAAAACACAATTCAACATGTATCAAAGCACTGTACAAGGATTAAAACATAAACAATAAAAACTAAATAGATCAATAAAAATACAATATTGCAACTTCAACAATCCCCAAAGTGCTGCTAAATAAATAAATATATGTTTTATTGCCACACGCTTCAGAAAAGTGTATGTTGAGTTCTCTGGTGAGGTGTTCCACAAGGAAGGTCACTGTGTGTGTGGGTCTCAGCCTGATCAAATAATCTTCTCAAGGATTTTCCAGAATTTGTACTGCAGGGATGACTTGACTTAACAATGCAGACTCAGCACTAAGGTCATGAGTGCTCCTTTCAAATGGGGCTAGTACCATTACCATGTGCTATCAGTGACATGGATGCATGATTAGAATTTGTGCTGTTACATGTTTGTGGTGCAGTGGACCACCTTATCATCAGCCTTTTCCAGTAGCCTGACAACTGCCGTTCACAAATCAGTATATACAGTATGTTGGGCGCAACATTGTAGGAAAATGTGGTGCAAGAAGGTATACAAGTTTACCTGGGGTATATGTTCTGCAGAAGCCAATGAAAACTTGCATTTTGGCAGTTCAGAAGGGCTGCTGATTCAAGTTCATCATTCACTGATCTACGGGGTAATAAGCTATGTCTTCAGATGTAAGGCATGGTATTTGGTATGAGCATGAAAGGCATGCATTATGGATGTCAAAGCTGTAGTGGACTAGGGAGATCTGGAGTTGGACTCAAAATAACAGTTGACACACCACTGGCAGGCACATTGGTAATGCCATTGTATGGGGACAAACTATTAGTGGTGTTCCAGCAGTAGACAAGACCCTGTCTGCCTCAGTAACTGAGTCACCATTGCTAATTTGTGGATCTGCTGGACTACTACCAGTACCAGGATAGAGGCAGACGGGCACATCTCAGAGAAGGGGAGGAACCACTGTAGATCTCTGCAGCAAGCAGAGGTGTTTCACATGGAGATGGTTCATTATTGTAGTCACTGGGAAGTTGAAAAGGTTATTTTCACAGCTCATTGTACTGTACACTGGTACATACTGCTTTTGTTGCATCTTCTTTTACAGTACTAAAGTGCAGATACTGTACACTGATCATTTCCCACAATGGATACTATAACTGCATGCTCCACTAGAGCAACCAAGACCAACACATTTTGCCCCTTTCCCCTAATTAGACCTTGATGCAGTGAGTGCTGTTTCAGTTCTGTTTTACACAGCAGGTGTAGTAGTTTGTGGTTCTGAAATCAGTAGAATTGTTTATTTATTTTTATTTACTTGAAAATTGGTAACTGGGAGAGCACACTGAGCCAAAGCTCATTTCTAGGTGTGACCCAGGGGAGGGGGACAGGAGAAAAACAGCAGTACAAAACACAGTAACAAGTCAGTTAAACAACACATGGTAAATAACACTGGTAAAAAAAAATAATTAATACAAGTCATTGTTGGTACAGAGAATATAGCATGGTAACAGCACAGCAGTGTAACACAACATGAAAAGTTATACTGACAACAGGTGAGAGATCTGTAGGATGTGCTTATGTCTGGACTCAAGGTGGAAGGAAGGGCAGAGGCAGTGAGGAAATGAAATCAGCAGGCAGGTAGAGGGGATCCAGATGGATGCATGTCCACTGACAGCTGAAGCTCAGGCCAAGGTGGTGTTAGGAGGAAGGGTAATAGGAACAGCGAAGGGGTCAGGGTGGGGTTGAAGTTTAAAGTGGTGACTGAGGGAGCCAGCAGAGGAGGAGGAGGAGGAGGGGAGGTGGAGGGAGGGAGGAAGGAAGGAAGTTGGTTCCAAGAGAGGGATGGGGAGTGATGAAAGTGTGATGATTCTAGAATGGAAGGAACAGGAAGCATGGTGGAGTTGGGAGAGGAGACAGGAAAGATAAGAGGGATGGGAACCAAACCAATAATTGGATATGAAGGAGGTACAGTGATTCTGGTGACATGAGGCAGAGGGAGGATAGATAGAGAGGAACAGAAGGAGCAGTCATGGGTACAAGGGACTGAGTTTATAGCAAAGCAGCAGAAGGAGTTATACAGAGGATTCAGTCTGATGAGGGAAGTGGACAGGATGGTGCTATAGACCACATCAGCATAGTCAAAGTCAAGGAGCACCATTTTGGTAACAAGCTCCCTGTAGACCTACAGAACTTTGGGAAAAGTCAGGATGGCTTGGTTCTTTTGTAAGAGGAGATGACCATCTTGATTGCCCCAACTACCAGCGGACCACATCTGGCAGTTGCATGTTCATGTTCTGCCTCATTCCCAACATTATTGAAGTGGTGTCATGTTGTTACTGTCAGATAATGCTAAATCTTGCAGCTCTGGGAAATATTCAGAACCTGATGAGTACTTCTCCTCTTCAACATCTGGAAATGTAGCAAGAGTAAAGGTAAGAGCAGTATGAAGGGACAAAACAATTGATGTTGGCATGATCCCAGTCACAGGAGAAGTAGATGCAGTTCTAATGCTCACGGGCACAGTTGGCACTGTAGTAACCGTGACTGCAGTGGTGCTGGTGACAGCAGTACAAGCAGGACTCACAGTGGTGGCAATGGCAGTTGTGGCACTGTGGATGCTCACAGGTGCTATGGTGATGGCACTAAGTGCAGTGGAGACAGTGGTAGAAGTGGTGGTGGTCACAGCAGATGCAGTGGTGGTGTCACCAGGGAAAGGATTGGCTGCTGACATCAGAGCACAGCTGGTGGAGAGGAGATCATTGGTGGGTGATGCAACAACCATGGTGATAGATGTTGTAGTTGTGGGAACTGTACTATCACTGCTGTAATGGGTGACTGCTGCTTCCATGATAAGTTTTATCAGCTGTAAAGCCCTCCTACTTTCTTAGAAAGATGACGCTGCAAATGTGGTACTAGTACTGTAACCAGTACTAGTACTAGCAGTTACAATGCTAGTAGTACTAGTAATACCCCCACTCCCACTGCCACCAGAACCCAGAGGCTTGGCAGGAGAGAAACAGATTTTAGCTGTCTCTGATAATTACCCCAGGTCCATTTCCTCATCTGTCCCTGCTAATTTTACTCCTCCAACCAGTAATTCCTATGATGTTTTTTTCCTTTCAATGTGGTTCACCTTGCATTGTCTTTGTAGGCCACATTACCCTTTCTCTCAACTGAACCTATTGAGACATACACCATGCTTTAGAGAAATATGGCCACAGCCATGTAGTTATTAAACCAAGTTGTAACCCAAGTTACAGTGTATTAGCATGATGTGCAGCAAAGAAGTTATAAGAATGCTTTATAGTCCAAATTCATAATAACTTACCAATTGTGTTACCCCTAGTGGATCTAACAGAATAAGTATGACTTTCTGAGGGACTCCAACCTCTGAGGCATAAGAGGTTGCTACTGGGTTGTGTCACATGTGTTCTTTCTCAGTCCGATGGTGCTGCACCCATGGACCATGCCAAATAAGCTATACCTCCAACTGCCCCCCAGGGGGTACTCCAACCATCTAGACCCTCACCTCTTGCTAGCCTTGGGGAGAACCATCTGCAGAAAACACATGATTTTTTGTTACTCCATACGTACAGACCTTGTGAGACTATTATGCTGTCATGTATTACATGACCGACATCCATTCCTACCACTAAACCTGCCTACAAAATCTCTTTTACCTTGCTGGAAAAGACAAACCACAGAAAACCTCATGAGAAAAACTGGGGAAATTTCTTCTTGATCTGTAAGGTAATCCCACCTAGTGGAACAGTGGCTTCCCTATGCATTGTCATTTCTCTGCCCTGCTTTTAGGAGGATGGGAGGTTGTGAATTCTGGCAGGAGGAGAGAAGCAAAATGAATTTGCACATGTACCTGCTTATATATATATACCCTTGCTCCTCCTCTCCACCACAAGCTCTCCGCCTCCTGGCAACACCTTGCCTGCCAACATAACTCCTCCCCTTGTGGGTCTGTACCTACTTAATTCCTATGCCAGCTCAGATGTCAGAGCGGCAGTAGCCTCCATATAAAAAACCTGCCTGCAGCAATCTTTGCAGGCTTTCCAACTGTCTTAACATTACCCCTCCCTCACCCAAACAACTGAGACATACACCATGCATTGGAGAAAATGTCCACAACTATGTGTTTTTAAAATCAGATTGCAACCCAACTTACAGATATTAGCATGACATGTACAGCAAGGAAGTCATAACAATATGGCTGCAAAATCGGTTCTACAAAAGAATCGAACACCTCACACTTTGAATGTTGGATTCTTTCAGATGGTGGCAAAGTATTTGGACAAAATAAATGGACTTTTGGTTCAACTGGTTTGCCCTGGTCTGAATGATGCAAGTATGTCAAACCAGTTAAATTGCAAACTGCATTTCGCACCTGAAAAAATAACTTACTGTGACTCATAGCTAATCCAGCCTCTTCAATGCAGCTATGCAGCTCAACCTGATGTGAGCCAGCAGCTGAGCTGGCACTGTTCTTGTGCCAGGCCCTGGCTAGGTGACATCTTGGTGGCATCCCATAAAAAAAAAAAAAAAAAAGAAAATAGTAATAATTTTCTTCCTCCTCTTACTGAGTGCTGAAGCAACCTTTTGCAGTGTGATCTGGGCAGTGGGCAGCAAGTTTGTACCAGCTGGCAGTGTGCTGGTGCCTGGCTCTTGTAGGTGGCAACTTGGTAACATCCCATAAAAATTAAGAAAAAAATGTTTTTCCTTCCTCCTCCTCCTCCTCCTGAGTCCTAAAGCAGTCTTTTGCAGTGTGATCTGGGTAATGAGCCGCAAGTGTGAACCAGCTGGCAGCATGTCAGTGTCCAGCCCCCGTAAACATAGAAACATAGAATTTGACGGCAGATAAGGACCGCTTGGCCCACCCAGTCTGCCCATTTCCCTGCCTACTGGATAAGCTGCAGATCCTAGTTAACCAGCAGCCTACTTTCTACCCCAACCCCCTAGAATTGCCTTATGACTGTCCTATGCATGCTTGAATTCCACCACTGTTTTTGACTCCACGACCTCCTCCAGAAGGCCGTTCCATGCATCCACAACCCTCTCTGTGAAAAAATACTTCCTTAAATTACCTCTGAGCCGCCCCTCTATCTTCAAATTGTGCCCCCTTGTTCTTGCACACCTCTTTTTTTGAAAGATGCTACCCTCTTGGACTTTGTTGATTCCCTTGAGGTACTTGAAAGTTTCTATCATGTCCCCCCTCTCCCTCCTTTCCTCGAGGCTATTCATATTAAGCTCCTTAAGTCTCTCTTCATATGTCTTCTGGTGCAGACCCTGCACCATTTTACTTGCCCTCCTGGACAGCTTCCATCCTGTTCATGTCTTTGCGAAGACTGGGTCTCCAGAACTGCACACAGTACTCCAGATGGGGTCTGACCAGCTGTCTGTACAGAGGGATAATAACTTCCTGTTTTCTACTGGTGATGCCTCTCCCTATGCATCCCAGTATCCCCCAGCCCTCCTTGCTGCCCTCTCACATTGCTTGCCCACCTTTAGGTCATCTGATATGACTACCCCCAGGTCCCTTTCCATTTTTGTTGTTGTTAGTATCTCACCCCCCATTGTGTACTCTTCCCCTTGGTTTTTGTTTCCCAGGTGCATTACCTTGCACTTCTTAGCATTGAATCTAAGCTGCCATACATTTGACCATTCCTCTAACTTTGCCAAGTCCTTTTCATCCTTTCCACCCACCTTGCGATCAACTCTGTTGCAGATCTTTGTGTCATCTGCAAAGAGACATACTTTTCCTTCCAGTCCCTCTGCAATGTTGCTTATAAAGACATTGAAGAGGACTGGTCCTAATATTGAACCCTGTGGTACCCCACTAGTAACCCCCCTTTCTTCAGAGTGGACTCCATTTACTATTACTCGCTGTGTCCTATTCTCCAGCCAATTTTTTACCCAGGCTGTCATCTTGGGATCCACTCCCAGGCTAGCTAACTTGTATATTAATCTTTTGTGTGGGACTGTGTCAAATGCCTCGCTAAAGTCTAGGTAGGCCATGTCCACAGCCCCTGCCTGATCTACTACTTTGGTCACCCAGTCAAAGAAATCTATCAGATTTGTCTGGCATGACCTTTCCGCTGTGAATCCATGCTGCCTTGGGTTCTGTGCCCCTCTGGCCTCTAGATACTCAACAATTCTTTCCTTCAGAAGTGATTCCATCATTTTCCCTACCACTGAGGTTAAACTAACAGGTCTGTAGTTTCCTGCTTCTGCCTTGCTCCCACTTTTGTGAAGGGGAATCACATCTGCCCTCCTCCAGTCCTCGGGTACCACCTCATCCTCCCATGATTTGTTAAACAGGGTAGTCAGTGGTGTCACTAATTCCACCCTTAGTTCTTTTAGAATTCTGGGATGAAACCCATCAGGCCCCATTGCTTTGTCCACGTTCAGTTTTAAGAGTTCTTTCAGAACCCTTTCTTCTGTAAATGGGCTGGTATCAACTTATGTATCCAGAGTATTTCTACTGTTTGTTTTAGGTACCTCCCCCTCTTCCTTTGTAAATACTGAGCAAAAATATTTGTTTAGTATCTCTGCCTTTTCACAGTCACCCTCTGCCCACCCTCCCTCCCTTTATTAAGCCTCACTATCCCTCCCTTGGTCTTCCTTCGCCTCTGATGTACCTATAAAGGTTTTATCCCCTTCTTAACTGAGTTGGCTATCTTTTCTCAGTTTGGGCCTTTGCTGTTCTGACTGTCTTCCCAGCTTCCT
Organism: Neoceratodus forsteri; assembly: GCA_016271365.2. Lineage (NCBI taxonomy): Eukaryota > Metazoa > Chordata > Ceratodontiformes > Ceratodontidae > Neoceratodus > Neoceratodus forsteri. The sequence goes on from CM057456.1 coordinate 1,723,860,932, forward strand.
TTGCTTTAACTGATACAGTTCTCTGTCCTGCTTCTTCAGTGATTCCTTGTACTTCCTGAAAGCTTCCTTTTTCTCTTGAACCTTCACTGCCACTTCCTTTGAGAACCATAGTGGTTTCTTACATCGTTTAGTTTTGTTTATTTGCTTCACACAAAGGCTCGTTACCTTTGTGATGGCAGTTTTTATTATTCCCCATTGTTCTTCCACCCCTCCTTCCTGCCCATTTGCTAGTGCATTCCTTAGGCACTCACCCATTTTGGCAAAGTCAGTCCTCCTAAAGTCCAGTACCGTTGCCTTTGTATGGCTTTACTCTTTTGCTGTGTTTGTTGTGAACCATACTGTTTGATGGTGCTAGTTCCCAGATGGCTACCCACTTCTACATCTGTGATCCCTCTTCATCTCCATTTGAGAGAACCAGGTCTAAGATTGCTCCCTCTCAGTGGGCTCCAGTACTAGTTGTCTAAGGCATGCCCCCTGTAGGGCATCTAGAATAACCCTACTCTTTGAAGTGGCTGCTGCAACTGCACTCCAGTTAACATCTGGCATATTCAGATCGTAGGTGTTACCTAGGTAATATCCCATAAAAAATAATAAAAAAATAGTTTCTGCTTCCTGAGTCCTGAAACAGCCCTTTGCAGTGTGATTGGGGCAGTGTGATCTAGGCAATAGGCAAGTGGCAAAACAACTGGCAGCAAGCCAGTGCCATCCACTGTAGATGTCACCTTGTGGCATCCATAAAAAGAAAACAAAAAGAAAATAAAAAATGTAAAATAAAATCACAATTACAAAATTTAATGAAACATACAGTATGTTTTCATTGATAAAAAATTAAAAAATAACATCAGAAAATTAAAAAAATATGTACGCTTTCATCATTCTCATCGCCTAAGTGGCTGAGTCCTCTAGCAATCATTAGGAAATGGAGCAACAGACAGCTCAAGGAGATAACCTGATGGGATTATCCAATTTCAGTCACATCAAAGTAAAACAAAAGCATAGTGGGCTTGGTTAAAACCTTTGCCTCAGTGGGAACTACAGGTGTAGAGGAAGTAGATAGTAGTGGTTGAATAGTCCGGAGAGTATCACACATTATTTGAACCACTCACAGTGGCACTACAAGGGCTGCAGCATGAACAACCATTATAGAAAAAAAGGAATAAGAAAGTAGTGCGTCAGGGAATGAGACAGGAGGAGGAAACTGATTTTGGCAGTTTCTTAAGGACAGAGATTCAGATTGTGATTATATGCCTTACAAAAGTAATCACAGCAGCAGTTCTGGGAGGAGGAGATGGAACAGGTAGGAGTTCATGTTGGGGCAGGTGTACGTAAGAGATCAAAAAAGACCAAAAGTGGTGATAAAACCAAAAAAGAAGGGCCACAGCAGATGATGAAGACATAGGCAAAACTGCTGGCACAGGACACAAGGTAGAGGAGGAAGAAGAACCATTCTCTGACTCTGGAGAATTGGTGGAGGAAGAGGAGGATGGCGAGTATGTGGAAGCAGCTCCCAGCAGCCCACCCATAAGGCAACAGCTGACAGTGCCAGTAGGAAACATCAAACTGGTGATGTCGGTGATGTGGGATTTCTTTAGAGTGGACAAAGAATCACAAACACATGTACTGTGTCTTTTATGTAAAGACAGGCTGAGTTTGGGTACAACGTGAACAAGGCTGGAAACATCTACCATGAAATGGAATTTGCTGAAGTCCCAATGATCTCAGTATAAGAAGGCATGCTAATGCACAATGTCAGCAGCAGTACCACCAGACAGTGAAGCTGCTGCTGCTACTTGATTATAATAATGATGATAGCCTGGGGGAGGAGAATGGTATGACTCCTAGGAGACCAAGTAGAGAGGAAACAGAAGAAAGTCCTTCAGGTGATAACCAGTGCACAACTCAAACATCTTTCTTTCATCACTTCTTTAGCTCACTGACATCCACACCTCTGAGGGCCACAAATCCTCAGCAACTTTCGCTTCTCACATGGCAAAAATAGTAGGCAACTGTCACAGCCAGGGAACAAAAAGCATTCAACTGTCACTGGTTGGGTCCCTGGAAACGATAAAATATAAAGCCAACAGACCACAGGCAAAAAACTTAACATGAAAAATTCATAGATTTGGTTACAAGTCCAAGCAGCTACGAGAGCCATAGACGGACCTGTCACTTTTCAGTGGACAAGATCCCATTTTTTATCTCCCATATGTTGATCCAGTAAGAATTTAAAAGTCAAAATGCTACCGCCCTCAACCACAGCACTTGGAAGTGCATTCCACACCTTAACTATTCTCTGATTAAACCATTGACCACTTTTCATGGTTCTATATATCTACCTTGCCAACTGGAATGAATGATTCCTAATCTCCCTCCCTGTTTTTTCTTACATACGCCTGCTGACTTCCACACTATTTCATTTCTAAATGCATTATAAACATAGCAAAGGTCACCTCTATTTCTACGGTATGCCACTGAGTATAACCCCAGATTCTTAAGTCTGTCTTCATATTGCTTATTTTGTACTGTTTTTACTCTCTTTTTTAGTCTTCTTTGGACCATCTCTATGAGTCTGGAACCTCTTATATTCTGTGGTGCACTGAGAGGCATACTGTACTCCAAAACCAACTTCACTAGGATCTATACAGTGGGACCAAAATGCTTTCTCTCCTAATTTTTATGTGCCTCAAGATGTTACCAAATGTTTTGTCTACACGCTTTGTCATCTCTATTATGTTTGTCAAATGTTAGAGTATTCGAGATAAATACCCTAAATCATTTTCATCTTCCATGCTTGTTATAATTTTACTATTAATTTGATACTGTGCTTTAACATTATTAAAACCTAAGGGCATTACCCTGCACTTTAGATGATTAAACTGCATTTTGTGTCTCCTTGCCCAGTCCTCCAACATATACAACTGATCCTACAGATCTTGTATTGATGCAACATCATTCAGAATTGCTCCTACCTTTGTGTCATCTGCATGCCTGCAGAGCCACACCCCTTCAGATACTTGCATATTGTGTACAAACACATTAAAAAGCAGAGGCTCCAAAATTGATCCCTGGTGGACTCCACAAGTCACCACCCCCCGCTTAGATAGGAATCCTCTTATATGTAATCTCTGATGTCTGTGTACAAGCCATGAGCCAATCCAATTTCTTAGACATTCATTAACTCCAAGCTCTTATAAAGAGTTAATCATTACCCCATGAGACACTGACTCAAAAGCCATAGCATAATCAAACTATACCACATCAATGGATTGGCCTTGATCCAGTGCCTAGCTCACAGGCTCAATAAAGTGAAGCAAATTGATTGTGCAGGACCTACCTGCTGCAAATCCATGTTGAGTTACATCCACTGCTTGTAACCTTCTTAAATCTTCCTCCATAAAATATTTAATAAATGCCTCCATCATCTTACCTATAACAGATGTGATGCTAATTGGTCTGTAATTTTCTACAATGGTTGGGTTGCCTGTTTTATGCATAGGAGTAATGTAAGCCATCATCCATACACTGGGGACCTTACCCTCTCTCAAAGACTTATTAAATAACATTGTCACAGGCCCTGAAATCTCTAGTCCAATACTGTTAACTCATTGTCTCCTAGCCAACACCAGTAGGCATCAGTAAAATACACTGGTGTGTCCCCAAGGACACCCACAGAAGTCAGCTACTGACTTCCTGTGTGCCTTGGCAATGTCTGGAGAAGTCACTTATATATTTTAATATATAATATAACAGAATATAATATATATTTGACTGCATAGCACCGTTGGAAAGGCAATTTTGTGCTGAACAACTTTGCCATTAATATTCTGTATATATCATGTATACTTTAGGAGTTATTAGTATTTGTTTGTGGTATGGTGTGTATGGCTTATGTTGCCTGCTTTAGTGAAAACACATTTTTTGCTGTTTCAACCAGCATAAAAAAATGAAATTACGTATTATTTTTGCATACCACCACTGGAAAGGTAATTTTGTGCTGAATAACTTTGTCACTCATATTTTGTGTCTTGCACTTTATGTTCTTGAGCTATTAAGCTTTGTTTGTGGCATGCTGACTATAGCTTGATTTTGCTTAGAAAGGCCCAGGATTTACTATTACCAGTATACAGGAGACAAGTGGTGTAACTTCAGAGAGCTCCTGTGGAGGCAATGAGTTAAAGAAAATTGCATGAAAACCGTCTGGACCGCTGACTTATATCTATTTTGTTTTTTCAGTTTCTCCACAATTTGTGCTTCAGTAATTTCTGTGTGCCAATGTTTACTGTTACCATTTTCTCTTATTGTGTTACATAGTCCTTCTGACTCATGGAAGACACTCAAGAAAAAAATTTGTTAAATGCAGTTGTCATATCATATTATTTGTCAATGATTTTATCTCCTTCTTTCAGGTTGACAGTCTGTTTGAAACCGTTTCTTAAACTTCCCTGTAGAATTTTTAACAATTGTCATTTTTACTATTTGCCAATTCAGATTCTGCTCTAGCTCTGGCATTATGGATCTCCTTTTTGCATTTTTATGCTATCATCCTATGCTTCTGTCTCTTTTCTTCAGTTGGATTAGCCCTATACTTCCTAAAGTCTCTATCTTTTTAATTTTTCAGTTTGCATATTTTTTTTGTTAAACTATTTGGGGATCCTGCTCTTTTTTATCATATTTTTCTATTTCGGGCACAACTACCTTTATGCAGCCTGTAATTTACTAGATATTTTATCCCATACTTCTCTTGTCCAAGTTTAAAAGTTCCATCTTCCAGTTCCAATGGCACAAAGTCTGTCTTATTTTTGTATAGTTAGCCTATGCATAATTCTTTATTTTGGTTTTGCCAGATATCTTGATGGTTCCCGCCATCACAGAACATGTGACCATATTATGATCACTCATTCCCAGGGGCTAAATGACCCTAATATCGCTCAGGGAACCATCCATATTACTCAATATAAGATCTAGTACATGATTTTCCCTTGTGTTTTCCTTAACATATTGTTCCATGCAGCAGTTTAAGCATATTTCCAGGAATTTATATTCCACACTGTTACCATTCTTATCAAATAATCAAATCAAATCATTCTTTATTGATATAGTGTCTTTCAATATCAAGGCACTGCACAAATTTTAACAAGGTATTTAAAACAGAGCAATATACATATTAAAAATCATTCAGTCTGGGAAGGCCTGTGCAAATAAATAAGTTTTTAACAAAGATTTAAAACTACTGTTGGTCAGGCATTCTCTTAACAGACAAGGTAGAGAATTCCACAGGGTTGGTGCTGCAAATGGAAAATGCACAAGCTCCAGATATTTTAAGACAAACTTTGGGAATCTCTAGCAATCCCTCATCGGCAGATAGAGAGAGGTGATTAGGGGTGTAGGGAGTCAGGAGATCTTTCAGGTAGTAGGGTCCCTGTCTGTGTAGGGCTTTAAAGGTATGCAAGTATTCCTTATAGGTGATCCACCACTGAACTGGCAGCCACTGCAGTCCGTGCAGCACAGGTGTTATATGACTGGACCTGGAGGTACCTGTCAATAGCCTGGCTGCAGCGTTCCACACCAGCTGCAAGATGTGGATATGAACATCAGACAACCCTAGGTAGAGGGCATTACAGTAGTCAAGACAGGTAGTGGTGAAGGCATGAACCAATGTTGGAAGGTCACCCGGCAGAACCAGGTGTTTTACCATGGCAATATTCCTCAGATGGTAAAATGAGGATTTGACATGGCTGATATCTCAGTTTACACTCAGGAAATTAAAGTTTCCCATCAAGATATGATTATCTACTGATGCTTTTATTCTTGCTTATTCTGATAGTTTCTCTCTCAGCCTTTTCCCTTGAGGACCCACTCTCCGCTTTGGCGCTAGTTTAAAGTATAATCTATGATGGTTCTAAACAGGTGTCCCAGTTCCTTACTTCTCTTTTTATTTAGGTGTAAACCATCTTTATTATATAGTTTGTTCTTGCCCTTAAAGGAGAAGTCCACCCAAAACTTGAAAAAATATATGTTGTGCAGAGTGTTTTAACTGTATGTGAAGTTCTAGTGTTTTCCTTCCTCTGACTGGCATTAGGAGTTTTTTCAATTAGCCTGCTAGTTTTATGACCCCTGGGGATCTTCATCCCTGACAGCTTAATTGTATTTCTTGTTCCCACAGTGCATCTTGTCTCATGTGACAGTGATGTAAGAGAGACCCAACATTCAGCACACACATGCCAAACAAACTAAATATCTTGGAAGCTTTACAAGCTGCACAAAAATTACCAGCAGCAAAGTTTTTCAGGACAGTGAGACCTTTACAATGAGGGTGGTCACCATGCTGAATTCTACAGATTTTAAAATATAGCCATCTTTACTGTTGTGAACTGATTGTAAAGCAATGCTTTCTGCTAGATTTATGGTCTCTGCTACATCACCATCACATGAAACAAGGTGCATTGTAGGACAGAGGAAAACAATTAAGCTGTCTGATATGGAGATCTCCAGGGGTCATAAAACTACCCTAAAGCAAGCAGGCTAATTTAGGAAAAACTCCTAATACCAGTCAGAGGGAAGGAAACACTAGAACTTCACATACAAATTAAAACACTCTGCACAACATATATATATTCAAGTTTTGGGTGGACTTCACTTTTAAAGATTTCTCATGTCCTTATGCACTGAATCCCTTGCATTAAACTCCATCTTCTCAACCAATTATTAACCCTGTTTAACTTTGCATTTATTGATGAATGTGCCCTATGAACAGGTAACATTTCTGATATAATAAGGGTACCATACACTTGTTTTACTACTCATTCTATGGCCATGTAATCCAAGAACATTTGGTCCTCTCTGGTATGTCTCAAATCATTGGTTCCTACATGTACTAAAACATGTACTAAAACCACCAGTTTGTCTTCTTTTTTTAGTGACTATTTTGGGCAACAGGTTTACCACATCAGATAATTTAGCTCCTGGAATGTAACTACTTGGAACTGTCTCTTTAACATTTTTAGTTGTATATGCATCAGTGTATTTAATTATGGAATCATCAAGCACAAAATCCTGTTATTTACCTCCCCCCAGATTGCTGGCTACATTTTCAGTCTCCATGTCATTACTTTTCATTTATAATTTCATCATTTAAACATCCCTCTATGGTCCCACTGGCCAGTTCCACAATATTAGTCTGTGTATTGGCTTGTTCGTTTGCTCCCGTTAGTAAGCAAATTTTCTTGACCTGATTGCTGGGCTTCATTAATCTCCCCATCCTCTTTGTCCATTATTTGTAATAATGGAGCAAATGTGTTATTAGTTGAGACGTTAAATGTCATTGCCCTCTCTGCCTTTCTTTTGTTTGCGTGTAATAGTTGGAATTAACATTTATTTTCATTTGCTATAAGTCTGTCCCTCGTTTGACTTTGCTTCTTTGTTAAAATTCTCCTTCTTCCTAGTTAGACCTTCAGATTGGTTAACCTGCTCATAGCATTTTATTTCAAGTTCAAGCCCCAGAACCTTCACTTTTAAGTCCCTTAATTTCCAGACATTGTTACATACATACTCAGTAATCCCAGCTCCATTTTGTATACTAAATTTGTTACACTCCCAAGATCGCTAGTTCTTAATGTCACCATAAAACTATCCATGCTGTTTAGGGAATCATGAGCTTATGGAGACAGCTTAACAGAAGAACAAGCTCCTATTATAACTTACTATCACTGGAGCTAAGGTTAGTGGCTCCTACTCCCCTACCATGCTGAAACGCACTGGGACTTGTGTGTGTCTCTGCATGCTGCCACTATGCTGCCTATATATATATGTGTGTGTGTGTATATATATATATATATATATATATATATATATATATATATACACACACAGTATATATGTTGTGCCGCAACCCAGAAGTGGTCAATGGGTCATGATCAGCACAGTTCCTAAACCAGTTGAAATTGATATAAAACACGGCAGCATTTTACACTGCAACATGTATAAAATACCACACTGTCATACCAGTACTAAAAAGAAAACGGCTGCTGTAGTCTGTAGTTCCTCACTCCCCAGTCAGAACTACAGCTCAGCAATCACTTCCTGAGGTTCTGCCCCTTAACTTTGTGGCAGATATCACCTTCAAAGGTGCAAATAAATACAGGTAACACTCCATATGGACAGTATGGAGTGTTACCTGTATTCCCTCCCTGGATACACCCTGTTCAGGGAAAATCGAGTTATTAAACACGGTGGTGGTTGTGCAATCTATATGCGGGACACCATTATAAGCCATGCGCTCCCTGCCTCCAAGCTTGAGTATGGTGCCCAAGCCCTCACTCTGAAAGTTACTCCTGGAGCCAGCCAGGGGCCCACTCTTCCTCATGGTCACCTACACACCAACAAGGAACCAGAACCCAGCAGTCCAGTCTCTCATTGACTATCTCACCTCCCTACCACAAAAAGCCAAGCAACTCATCCTAGGTGACCTTAATGTCATTTGGCTTGGTACCACTGCCTCCCATACCAGGGACTCCTTTGCTGCCCTGGACATGTCCCAGTTAGTCACCCAACCCACTAGATTCAACTGGACAAGTGGCTCCAGCAAACTCCTAGATGTAATACTATTGAACTGCCCTCATAAAATCCGGGATAGCAACATCCTGCCAAACTCACTTAGTGATCACTCACCTGTCCTCTGTCTCAGATCATCCTCCATACGAAACCTGTGTCCCAGGCCACCTTGCACTGGTGCCTACACCTCGGGGTCTCAGAAAGCTAAAATTGCATCTAGCACAGCTGGACTGGCCCCCCTATCCATCACACCCCTGATATTGACTCTGCTCTAGACCTCTTCACCAATGCCTTCAGCAAAGCCTGTGACCTTTTCACCCCCACACCAGAATCCATACTAAAAAACAAAATGCCATATGGATCTCCCCATCTCTTATCCAAAATCTTAAGCATAGGGATGATCTCTGGCTCATTGCTATCGAATCAGGCAAGTTGGCTGACAGACAAGCCTACAATGTGGCACATAATCAGTGCACCTGTGCTGTAAGTTGCAGTGTTCATAGACCTCTCCAAGGCTTTTGACACTGTTCGTCATCCCCTCCTGTTCAACCTCCTCCACCAACTTGGCTTTTCCACTGGTCCCCTTGCCTGGTTCTCCAGCTACCTCTCTGCTATATATCTGCATGTAAAGATAAATGACTCACTGTCCAATACCCAACCCATTCATTCCGGGTACCCCAGGTCTCCATTCTGGGATCTGTACTTTTCAGCCTCTACCTCAACACTCTCCTAGCTCCTGCACAGGAAAAATGCTCCTCTATGCTGACAATGTGGTTCTCTTTGCATCCCACCCTGTTCCCTCTTCTCCGGGTATCCTCAAGCACACCTACAACCAAGCTGAACAGTGGTTCCTTGACCACCGACTTTATTAACCTAAAGAAGACTAAGTCAATGCTCTTCTCCCATCACCAAAACAAGGCCAAGAATGCTCTCCTCATCATTCTTTCCAGCACTCTGCACCTGCTGGAGCAAGTGACCTCTTACAAATATCTAGGCATCACTTTCAACTCGGTTCTCACCTTCCACACCCACATCTATGCCCTATCCTCCACCATAAATTCTCAGATAGGCCTACAATACCATCACAGAGATTGCCTCCCCCAAGTTGCCCTCTGGCTGGCCATCACCTCTTCCATCGTGTCACTAGTGGACTATGGCTTGCCCATTTACGCTGTGGTGGACAATACTGCCTTGACTAAAATCCATCTCTCAATCAATAAGGCCTGCAGGCTCCTGACTGGAGCCTTCAGCCGCACTCTCAATTGCCTGCTTTACTCCACCACCAACCTGCTTACCTTTGAGGAGCGTCTGCACTACCATCTTACTTGCCAAAACATCTCTTCTAGGGCTCTTTCCCCTGGGGTTTCTGCTTCCTCACGGTGTGGATCCTCATCTGTTGCCACATGGTTCTGTCAAGGCCACCTTTCTGGTGCCCAGAACCAAGACCTCACTAGCCCAGAGGTCCTTCCATTACTAAGCACATGCTTGGTTCAACTCCCTCCCACCCTGCATCACAGACATTGCCAAAATTGGTCCCTTCAAAATCGTCCTCTGGAACCATCTCTAAGATGCTCATTGCTGTAGATACACCTAATTAATCCCACTGTGGGATCCTCCTGTCAGGCCTCCCTGACTTGACAATGTCCTCCGGACAGCGTATCCTCTCCCCCCTCCCACCCCATTCCCCATCCCTACCTCCACCCTCTCCAGGTATTATCTAGGTATGTCCAGGGCTGTACCCCCAATGCAACCATCGGGTACCTTGTATTTGACTGTAACCTATTATATGGGAGGCAGTATAGCGCAGTGGTCTAAGGCTCTGATCTGCAAATCTGGTGATATCCAGCAGACCAGACCTGGGTTTGAATCCCACAGCTTCCACTTGCATACTGTGTGACCCTGAGCAAGTCACTTAACCTCCTTGTGCTCCCAGGTCGCTCCTGTAAAAAAAATTTCAGCTTAGTGTGCTATACCTGGTTAAACAACTAAATAAAAAAAATAAGTAACATTATTATGTAACCTATGTGTACTCTATGTTTAATGTTCTGCACCTGTACTGTTGTCACTGTTGTAACCACACTACGTAACTCTGTCTACTCCCCTGTGACAAGGTGCCTTTGTAAATGAGTCCATGACTCAAAGGTTGTAAATCCAACTTTTCTAAAAAAAGAAATGAATAAATAAAAGCATAGTAGGCTTCAGCCCTGTCACACCACTTTTGGCAGCACACAGGTTCACCTTCACCCAGAATTGAGGAAATGCTAGCCACCATTCTCTTTGTGAGCAACCCTGGTTTTCTGTCACAAAATGCAAGTTGCAGTGACAGGATATCAAGTGCCCAGCCATTCCTACTTTTTTTAAAGTGGTTCTTTCAGATTTGTATCAGAGTGTCTATAAGACTGTGATGCATGCCCTGAAATTATCATTTGTTTCAGTCGTTCACATCACCACTGACATCTGGACCAATGGTCAGACTACCGATTACTTGGCCATGACTGCTCCATTGATTCAGTTTTCCCTCTTCATTCCCTCCTCTTCCTCCTCGTCTGGGTTAAGTGCCAGCAGCAGCAAGTAAGTCAAAAGGGTCCCTCAACCTCTACAAGATGACAGCATTATACTGCTGGCTTTGACAATGACCATTATGCATAACACTTGTTATACTTCCTTCAACAGGAATTTGAGGAGTGGCCAACACTGCACTCATTGACAACAGGTTTTATAATAACAGCTAATACAAAGAACATTGTGAAGGCAATTGACAGTGGTGATTATACACATGTTCCATGTTTTGATCACAATATAAATTTGATAGGCATTCCTAGATGAGGAAGGCACCACTGTGCAAATGTGTAGGTATAGCCAAAAAAGGTTATAGTCATTTTAGCCATTTTGTAAAGGCATATAAGCTGTTATGTAATATTCAGCAGTGGAACCCCCTGCCGCTCAGCCACCTGAAACAGGATGTGGCAATGTGATGGAAGTCCACCTGTTACTGATGGAACAACAGCTAGAACAATAGAAGACTATCCACCAGCATGTCAGATAGTACAAAAACAGTTCCACTGCAGGAGTGTACCCAGTGTAAAAATCAACAAGCACTACTCTACTACACAAAACCCACTCTATTCAGACAAAAGAGTAAAAAACATCACCAGCAGACTGGGTCAATGCAAATACCCTGACCGGTTTTGCAACTAATGTGTCATCAGGAGGATCCTGATAGTGGAATACTATGTGGTTTAAAAAGTACCTGCTTAAAGTGACAGTGCACATATAACAACGTTCTCAAATAAGTGCTACACCCACTTACCACCACCAATAAAAAAATGACAGCAGTTAATTTAATTTAATTGTTTAACCAGGAGTAGCACACTAAGCTGATAGTTTTACAGGAGTGACCTGGGAGCACAGGAAGTTAAGTGACTTGGTCAGGGTCACACAGTAAGCAAGGAAAGCTGTGGGATTTAAACCCAGGTCTGGTCTGTTGATGTCACCAGATTTGCAGCTCAGAGCCTTAAACCACTGTGCTATACTGCCTCCCAGCATACAACATTGTAATTAATGTAACAATGCACGTATTAAAGATGTGTCCAAAATGCAATCATAAATATCAGAAAGTCCTCCAGTGCCAGTGGCATATAGAAACATAGAAACATAGACTTTGATGGCAAATAAGGACCACTTGGCCCACCTAGTCTGCCCTTTTCCTGCCTAGAGGATAAGCTGCACATCCTATTTAACCAACAGCCTATTTCTTCCTAAACCCCACAAAATTGCCTTATGTCTGTCCCATGCATTCTTGAATTCTCCCAGTTTTAGACCCCACAACCTCCTCAGGAAGGCTGTTCCATGCACCCACCACCTCTCTGTGAGAAAATACTTCCTCACATTGCCCCTGGAGCCATCCCCTCTATCTTCAAATTGTGTCCCCTTGTTCTTGCACATCTCTTTTTCTGAAAGATGCTACCGTCTTGGACTTTGCTGATTCCACTGAGGTACTTAAATGTTTCTATCATGCCCCCCTCCCCTCTTTCCTCAAGGGTATGCATATTAAGCTCTTTTAGTCTCTCCTCATATGGCTTCTCTTGCAGACCCTGCACCATTTTAGTTGCCCTCCTCTGAACTGTCTTAATCCTGTCTATGTCCTTGCGGAGATGGGGTCTCCAGAACTGGACGCAGTACTCCAGATGGGGTCTTACCAACTGTCTGTACATGGGGGTAACAACTTCCTGTTTTCTGCTGGTGATGCCTCTCCTTATACATCCCAGTATACCCCCAGCCCTCCCTACCACTTTCTCACATTGCTTGCCAACCTTAAGGTCATCTGATATGAATACCCCCAGGTCCCTTTCCATTTTTATTGTTGTTACTACCTCCCCCACCCATTGTGTAATCTTCCCCTGGGTTTTTGTTTCCAAGGTGCATTACTTTACACTTCTTTACATTGAATCCAAGCTGCCATACTTCTGTCCATACCTCCAACCTTGTCAAGTCCCTTCTCATCCTTTCCATGCCTCCTTGTGTGTCAACCCTGTTGCAGATCTTTGTGTCATCTGCAAAGAGGCATACCTTTCCTTCCAGTTCCTCTGCAGTGTCACTTATAAAGATATTAACAAGCATTTGTCAATGCCGAACGTTCGCTTGCAGGTGTTTGCAGTGGTGTTTGGCATGTATGGTGCTTTACCCTAATGCCCTGTGCGATTGCTGGTATTTGCACAATAAATTGTCAGCATGACCTTTTTGTTACCGGCATTGTGTGCTACATAAGCAGAAACACATTTTGGGCAGGATGTGAAAAATAACAGCTGTACTGCTAATAAGGAAGTGTGGTAAAATGGCAATGTTGAAAATCTGGAGTGGAAATACTGAAAATTCGCAAACCTAGGAGCGTGTGTGGGAACTGTGCAATGCACGCTGGAAAAACAGTGATTGTTAGGAATTTTTTCACCAAATTGTCAACATTGGCAATTTAAAACCTCTGCTAATGAACAGTGACACTGTGATTTTCTTAATGTGTCCATACATTGAGTTCAGACACCAACTGCGCCATTGTGCACTACATGGGCAGAAACACATTTTGGGCAGGATGTGACAAATGACAGCTGTACTGCTCATGAGGAGGTGTGGTAAAATGGCAATTTTGAAAATCTGGAGTGCAAATAATGAGAATTCAGCAAGCGTATGAGCGTGCATAGGAACTGCATAGCGCCGCCTGTAAAACAGTTATTTTAGGAATTTTTCACCAAATTTTCAACATAGCCATTTAAGACCTCTGCTCATGAACAGTGTCACTGTGATTTTTTAATGTGTTCCATACATTGATTTCAAGACACCGACTGCGCCATTGTGCGCCATATGGGCAGAAACACATTTCGGTGAGATGTGAAAATGACAGCTATACAACCTCATAAGAAGGTGTGATAAAATGGCAATGTTGAAAATCTGGAGTGAAAATATTGAAAATTCGTGAACTTCACGAGCCGCCATAGGAACTCGCACAGCGCTACGCTAGAACAGTAATTTTTGAATGTTTGCACAATTTCAACATGGGGTTTTTGAAACCCTTTTATGAATGATGTCACTGTCATGGTGTTATTCAAGGTCGAAGGGTGATTTCACGCAGTGACTGCACAGTGCCTGCGAAATCACCCTTCGGGCCCGAACAACACCATGACAGTGACATCATTCATGAGAAGGGGTCCCAAAAACCCCATGTTGAAAATTTGGTGCAAAAATTCCAAAAAAATGACTGAGATATGCAATAAAGTTGAACCCCTACATCTAGCCCATTATACAGCTTACCGGCATTTCCTTAGTTCGCGGTCGCCTTTGAAGAGTGCAGACGTGTTCTCGGTCCACGGAAGATCATCGCGTCAGAGTCCAGAGGTAAGTATGGGGTGAGGGGTGTGAGGAGGCTGGAGTGCGCAGTGGGTGGGTGCGGGTTGTGGGAGGGGTTGGGAGGCGACCGCAGGACAGTTTTGTTTTACAGGTTTAAAAAAAACGACGTGGGGCGTTTGCCACGCTGGAGTGGGCTCCCAGTGTGGCAGAAGATGGCTGGGGGCGAGGAGCTGGCGGGTTGGGCACCCCGCCAGCAAACACAGGGGGTGCCGAGGAGCTGATGGAGATTGGGCACCCGGCCGGCAAAATAAAGAAGCGCTGCCACGCTTGGGTGGGCTCCCAGCGTAGCAGCAGGATGGCTTTGGGGGCCATGGAGCCAACGGGGATTGGGCACTCCTGTCGGCAACACAATGTTTGCCACGCTGGGTGGGCTCCCAGCGTGGCACGCAAGCTTTGGGGGGGGGCGGCGTGATGGACGTGTGCGGGGGGGAGGTAGTGCATGACACGAGGGGGGGCGCTCAGTATGGCAGCGGTGTTTTTCTTTGAAGCAGAGGAACACCGCTGTCATACTGAGCTGCTGCACCCGTTGGTGCAGGACCACCACGCCTGCTCAAGGGAGCAGTGCATTGGGTGGGAGAGGCACACCTCTAAGTGTGCTACTCTCCCAAAACGTTCCTTGTGCATGTGTGCAAGCGAACATAAAAGGACTGGACCCAGTACTGAGCCCTGCAGTACCCTACTAGTAACCCTCTTTCTTCAGAGATGACTCCATTTACAATTACCTTCTGTGTCCTATTGTTCAGCCAATGTTTTGCCAGGCTGCCACCCCTGGGACCCACTCCCAGGCTGGTTAATTTGACTACTAATCTTTTGTGTGGGACTGTGTCAAATGCCTTGCTAAAGTCTAGGTAGGCCATGTCCACAGCCCTTCCCTGGTCTACTACTTTGGTCACCAAGTCAAAGAAATCAATTAGATTCATCTAACATGACCTTCCCACTGTGAACCCATGCTGTCTTGCGTCCTGTGCCCCACTGGCCTCTAGGTACTCAACAATTCTTACCTTCAGAAGTGATTCCATCACTTTCCCTACCACAGAGGTCAAACTGACAGGTCTGTAGTTTCCTGACTCTGTCTTGGTCCCACTTTTGTGAAGGGGAATCACATCCTCCATCTTCCAGTCCTCAGGTACCACACTGTCCTCCCATGATTTGTTAAAAAGGGTAGTCAGTGGTGTCACTAGTTCTCCGCTTAATTCTTTTAGAATTCTGGGGTGAATTCCATCTGGCCCCATTGCTTTGTCCACCTTCAGTTTTAGGAGTTCTTTCAGAACCCTTTCTTTTGTGAAACAATTGGGATCGACCCCTCACCAGAGTGCTTCTGTTAATTGGATTAGGCACCTCACCCACTTCCTCTTTTGTGAATACTGAACAGAAATGTTCATTCAGTATCCCTGCTTTTCACTGTCACTCTCTGCCCACCCACCATCCATTCTATTCAGCCTCACTATCCCTCCCTTTGTCTTTCTATGCTCCTGATATACTTATAAAAGGTTTTATCCCTTCTTAATGAGTTAGCTATCTTTTCCTCAGTTTGTGCCTTTGCTATTCTGACTACCCTCCCTGCTTCCTTCTGCCTTAACTGGTACAGTTCTCTGTCCTGCTCCTTCTGTGTTTCCTTATACTTCCTAAATGCTATCTTTTTCTCCCTAACCTTCACCACCACCTCTTGTGAGAACCATAGTATCTTTTTCTTTCTTTTAGATTTGTTTATTTGCTTCACACAAAGGCTTTTTGCCTCTGTGATGGCAGTTTTGATATTTCCCCATTGTTGCTCCACCCCTCCTTCTAGCTTGTTTGCTAGTGCTTTTCTAAGGCACTCTCCCATCTTGCCAAAGTCAGCCCTCTTGAAGTCCAGGGCATTCACTTTTGTATGGCTTGACTCTGTAGCTGAGTTTATCGTGAACCACACTGTTTGGTGGTCACTTGTTCACAAATGACAACCTACTTCTAGATCTGAGATCCTCTCACTGTCCCCATTTGAGAGTATGAGGTCTAAGATTGCTCCCTCGGAGTAGGTTCCAAAACTAGCTGTTTGGGGCATGCCACTTGAAGGACATCAGGAATGACCCTGCTTTTGGATGTGGCTGCCGTAGTAGATCCAGTTAACATCTGGCATGTTAAGGTCCCCATCAACAGTATCTCCCTTTCTCTGCCATCCTAAGTATGCCTTCTATCATATCCTTGTCCATTCCTTCCCCCTGACATGAGGGTCTATATACAACACCTGTGTGGATTGTGGTGCCATTTCCAGTCTCTAAAGTGACCCACAGTGCCTCCTCTCCTCCCTGTTTACTCTTTTGTTCAGTTGCTTTTATCCCTTACTTTACATAGAGAGCTACCCCCTTCTGTCCTCCCTGTCTCTCCTGTAGGTTGTGTACCCTGGTATGTTAACATCCCAGTCATGGTTCTCTGTGCACCTTGTTTCTGTGACTGCTACAATATCCAGGCATCTCTCTTCCATCAAGGCCACCAGTTCAGGGAGCTTGTTGCCCAGACTATGGGCGTTGGTACTCATTACCCTCCATTTCTTGATGGCCTTACCCCTTTTTGCCCCATCCCTGTCCTTATTGCATTTGTCACTTTCTCCATTTACTCCTGCACTTTTCACTATCGACATCTCTATGTTGGTGTGTACCTCACTAAGTACCCTGATATTTTGGGGGGGGGCTAGGATTTCTCTGCTCCTTTCCAGTGCCTCCCCCCTTGGCTAGTTTAAATGCTTGTCAATGAAGTATTTAAACCTATCATCTAGGATCCTAGTTCCCCTCCTGGACAGATGCAGGCCATCATGCCAGTATAGGCCTGCATCCCTCCAGGTGGACCCCCAGTCCCCAATGAAGCCAAATCCCTGAGCTCTGCACCAGTTTTTCAACCACTGATTGAATCCCATGGTATGGAGCACCCTAGCTTCACCCGTGCCATAGACAGGCAGCACCTCCAAGAAGGTTACCGTGTGTGCTATTTGTCTAAGGCCCCTCCCCATCTCCACAAATGCTTCTTGCACTACTCTAATCCTTTTCTTAGCCAGGTCATTTGTTCCTAGGTGGACAATGACATCCAGTTCCCTCCCCTGTGCAGCTGCTCCTGTAATCCTGAGGTTTCACTCCCTGTACCTCCAAGCCATGGCACCAGGCAGGCACCTTACCTCCCTCTCTCCTTCCTCCCCAAGTTCTACCTTCCTAATAGTGGAGTCCCCCACCAGGAGTTGTTTCCTTCCCCTGTGGGGTCCCACACCACCCTCCTGTGGGTCTCCTTTTTGGAGGTTCCCAGCATCCTCCTTGGTCTCCACTGTGGGTGCCTACATAGAGGAACCACACTTTTCCAGAATGGCATAGAAATTGTGGAGAGGTGCAGCTGGATGGATGCACCTCTATTCCACCACCCTCACCCTCCCTGACTCCACTGTGGTCCAACCACTCCTCTTTCTTGGCAACCTCTGAGGCAATGGCAGTGACCCTGGTGGTCTCTGGGTGGGAGAGGAGGTCCCACAAATCCTGGCCAACTCAGCCTGGAGATGAGCAACCTCCTCCCTCAGCCCAGAGAGGTGTCTGCAGATGGGACAACACTGCATCCTCCAGAACATCTCCTGGAAGACTGCTGCTCTACAGCCACTGCACTGCACCACTCCCATCATGTCGTTTTTCTGGCCCCCTAACTGTTATTTGGAATACTTACTCTTTCCTCTGTTTGTTTATTTCTTTATTTTTTTTCTTCTCTCCCTACTTACTTACTGCCTCTGCACCCTTTTAGCTCTTGTTCTTCCTGTTCTGAGACAAGAAGTTCCTATATTTCTCAGTAGTCTCCTTACTTGCTCAGAGTCAGACCTCCAGCAGCTGGGGGGGGGGGATGGAGAGCTACTCTTGCCCTTCTAGGATGGTGAGTCTTTGGTGGCTCTGTGATCACTCACTTCCTGTTCCCAAACAGGAAGTTCCTGTTGTCAGTTAAATCATGCCTATAAAAGTAGAACTGGTTTAGGGTGGGGTGGGGAGGGGGGAAGGAGGTAATATAGTCCCAGTAGAAAAGTTTTAGTTCTACCAGTAGCTCCTTTCTCCTGGTGTTCAGTCCGTTCTCTGACAGAAGCTGTCTAGAGAAGTGTTTACATCTGGTCTTAACCTGGCTCCTTCTAGCTAGCCACTCCCCCTACTTTGCAAATCTTTCTACACTTAGTTAATTTCACAGATAACAATTCCTTCTGACACCTGTGACAAGCACCTAGACAAGTACACAGATAACAGATAACAATTTACTTCAACTACCTCTGACAAACACACCAACTTTTTTTTTTACCCTAAATTGAAGGTCCCAGTACAAGAGATCTAGTTCTTAGTCCCAGTAGAGAAGTTTTAGTTCTACCAGTAACTCTTTCCTCCTAGAATATAACTGCCCGCTGCAAAGCACTTTAGAGAGAAAAATAACACATCATAAGTAACTTGTTCATTATGATGTTACAAATACAGAGAAGCAAACAACATTATTTCTTGATAAAAGGGAGTATATCAATCCTATTATTTAGATCTGGGAATTCTAATTCCCCTAGGGTAAATATCCAAAATGATTCTCTTCTCATCAATTTCAGATCCAGGTTACCACCCTACTGTCCCACCCCACCTTTTCAATACCACAGAATTTAAAGAAATGGCTCATTCCAGATTGCCTCTCAGCCCTACAATGATTAGTCAAAGCATTAGTTGTGTTTTCCCCAGCTATGCTTCTCAGATGTTTCCCAAAATGTATCTTGAAGGGTATTATGGTTTTGCCCACATAAAAGGTCCCACATTCACAGACAGCTATATATACCAGATTGGTCATAATACAGCTGAGGAAGGAGCTTGCCTCATAAACCTTGGTCACATTCACAGTGGTGAAGGTGTTACATTTCAAAATTGAAGGGCAAAACTTACAATTGCCACAAGTAAAGGTACCACATGGCCATGGGGGCCACAATTGTCTTGGAGTGGGTGTGGGCCTATACTCAGGTTGTAGGCTATGTACCAACCTATTACATATATTGGTACCCCTACGATATACCACCCTTGGGGCTGTCACAGTAACCTACCTCAATAAGGGATCAGTATGAAAGATCTACCAGTTTTCCCTCGTAACCTCCTCTGTTTCCCTCAAATGTCTGGTGAACGTAAAAATGAAGTTAATCCTAGATGGATCCCTTCCCTTCTCCCCCAGTGAGGAGTTGGTCCCTATTTACTCCAAATACCTGCTGAAAAGCCTGACTAACCTCCTCATTACTATACCCTCTATCCAAAAATCTCAGACACGTATTGGAACCATTGGTGATAAAATCACTCTCCTCACTGCAATTTCTACATACCTTTAAAAATTGGGCCTTGGAAATATTCTTAATCAAGTGATGTGGGTGGCAGCTAGAGGCATGTAGTAAAGAACTGAGGTCCATTTCTTTATGAAACAGGTTTATCTGGATGGTGCCATCTCCTTGTTTAATTATCATTAGATCCAAAAATGAAACTGAACACTACCACTCTGTATTGTGAATCTGAGATTTTGATTGCTACCCTCCAGATACCCAACAAATTCATCTAGTTCCTCCCTAGTGCCATGCCACACCATAAATATGTTGTCTATAAAGAGATGTCAAATATCAATCTTATGGTAGAAAGATTGATCTGGCTGTCATAGACAACTGCTCTTTCCCAAGGTTAGCATAGTTGGGGCAAATGTAGCCACCATAACTGTACCTTTAGTTTGATGGGAAGTACAAACCTGAAAAGAAAGTAATTCTTGGTTAATACCTGTTCAGAGCACTCAATCAAAAATTGCTTATGGCCCAAATGGATGGTTTCGTCCTGATCAAGCCAGTATGCCAATGCATTCAACCCTCATCATGGAGAGATATTAGTATAATGATATTCCATACCCATTGAAACCTAATGTCAATGAGGCTGCAACTGTAAATCCCAGGACAGCCAATATCTCCATCTTATCATGAATATAGGATGATAAGGTGCAAACATACCACTTAATGTGGGCATCAACAAATTTGGATAAAGGTTTAGTCAACAAATCAATACCAGCCACAATTGGTCCTCTAGGGGGATCATCTAATCGTTTGTGTATCTTCGGTAAATTGTATAAACAGGCTCAAACAGGATGTGAAACCATCAGGAAATCCTGTTCGTCTTGTGGTATCACACTTTCCATGTAAGCCTCCACCAAGAGTTCATCCATTTTGATATTGAAATAGTGGGATCTCCCCTTAATTTACAATAGAATTCCATCTTTTGTAGTTAGCATTCCACCTCATCAATATATTTATGGGTTGACATAATAACAATTCAAGCTCCACCCACCATCAAAAAGCACAATAGGTTAGGACCTTTTAGCAGTAACCCAAGGAAACCTCTGACCGGTTTCACCATTCAAGGCAAACCCAAGCACTAATTTATTTGGTCATCTAACTAGCTATATAAGCATTTGAAGTGAATCAAGTCCTATTTAAATCATGTTTTTAATTGCTTAGGGGGCTATAATTGATAGTTACCTGTGCACTATTATGGTTCAACCTAATGGTTTTTTCACACTCTTATAATTGTTTGTGGTTTTTAACACATGGTTTTAAAGAGAAGCTGCACCTTCAGCAGAACTTTAACAAAACATAACATTTAACACAGTTCAGCTTGCATTTCACATTACTTTTGTATTCTTCCTCCCCATTAATTATAAATGAGTTGTTTTTTTTTTGAACAGAGGTTGCTCCCTGATGTTGCCTTGAACAGTAAAACTGGTTGCAGGTTTCGTTGGGTCCCACTTGTTCCCTGTTCTTACTGGGGAGAGGTCCTAGCATTGTTGTAGATAAAAATGCCATAAGTTGACCATTTTTTGTCTCCCTTGGTGTGTTCTCTGATGGTGGGTAATGCATGAATTGTTATTTTACTATATTGGGCTTGCCTAGCAGTCGGCTGTGGGGTGACTTTCTTCTGCATTGGGTTGACATAATAACCACTGATTCCCCCCCCCACCTGCTGGTTTAATTGTAAGGTCCAAATTCTCCCCCAGGCTCTTCAGGGCTGCAGCCTACTCTGATGTAATGTTGGCATAAGTTGGCCTGGTATTTTGCTGACATAATTCCTGGAATTTGTTTTCAAATGCTCATTCAAAAACCCTCACAGTTTAATTGTAGAGTGGAATAAATATGGAGGGTGGTTGAAAATCTGCAACATCATCCCTGGCATATAATGTAGGTGTAGAGATAGACTTATTATTGGTTTGATTAGATACCATTAGACAACACATTTTGATCTTTAAAAAATGCTTTTACATAGAGAAATAGAAACATAGAAGTTGTAGCTAGAGAAGGACTGCTTAAAAGAAACCTATCAAGTGACTGCAGTCTCCAGTTTCCGATTTGCCATATAGAGAAATTCATCCAGGTAGTGTACTAAATCAATTCGACCTGCCCTGCACATGGTTGCCCAATGCAGAAACATGCTGAACTGTTCAAACACAGCACAAGCCACTGTGCACCCCATTGGCATGCAGTTGATAATATAGTATTGGCCATCAAACTTGATTCCTAATAAATCTCTGTCCTCCAGGTATACTGGCAGGAGCAAGAATGAGGACTTAATGTCTGCTTTACTTAACAGACCCACCCACCCCACCTCCTGGACCACCTCTACTGCCATATTGAGCAACACATAAGACACTGTGATGTAGGATGGATCAACAGGATGATTGATCAAATCCCCCTTTAGCGTAGTACAGGTGCTTAATCATCCAGATTCTTCTCAGCACTTTCTTGGGAACCAGGCTTATGGGTGAAACTCTTAAGTGGGGCAGGACAGTGCAGAGAAAAACCTGATGATCTTACCTGCTATCACCTTTGCCATCTTAGAATGGGTGCCCTCCAGTCATTCACTGGAAGACTTCAGCTTCTGTCCCTCATATGACTTTTATAAAATGGGCAAAATATTTCAAGCACTCTAATTGTTTGTTAGCCATGCATTAGATGTGTCTAATGCACAGCTAAAATTAGAACCCCCATTTAGAATACACAGGCCAGAGGGGATCACGTGATGCAGTCCACCAGGTAGCAGCCTTTCAGCTCAGCTTCAGCTTTCCGACCCACAAAACCTTTAAAATCGCCAAAATACCTATCTGATTTTCACCTAAACCAATCCTCACGCACTTAGAAAAGGGTCTGGATCAGAACCTCAAACAACTTTCTCTAGATGGAGACAATGATGAGGAAAAATTGTCCCAAACATACCCCTCCAGCTACGCCTGAAAAGGCCTCAAAAAATCCAGGGCCTCAGGTGGAAGATGGATAGACCTCCGAACAACTATGGAGGAGCAGCAACCTCTCACCCTGCAATGGTTCTTACAAGATTTCGCTCCTTTTAAAGAAAGCATCAGTGCAATTTCAGCAGAAATTAAAAACCTAACTCAAGCGGTGGAAGATTTACATCAAAGAACAACAGATAGTGAAGCGAGAATTAGTTCCGTGGAAAAAAGAATCGAGAAAGTGGAGCCCGAGATCGTAGCAATCCACCAGAAACTAACAAGAATGGAGACCAAGATAGAAGACCTAGAGGGCCACAGTTGTAGAAACAATGCAGTTCTCATAGGTCTCCCCGAAAATGCAGAAGAACTCAACATCGTGGGATTCATACAAAAATTAGTTGAAAAACTAGCCGGGCCATCACCCTTCAGCCCGACCTATACTATCGAACGAGCGCATAGGGCTCTTTCTGCCCAAACCATCAACAGGAGCCCTCCTCATCACTGATCTTTAAATTTCTAAACTTCTTAGAGCGACAACACCTTTTGTGAAGATCAGAGAATTACAGTGCGCTGGGAAGGAGTTAAAATTAGAGTGGCACAGGACTTACCAGGGTCTGTCAGACAAAAAAGAGCCCTGTTTCATCCCATGGTGTCCAAGTTAATCACTGCCAGTGTGAAATTCCGAATGGGCTATCCTGCAAAATTGGGGGTTCTGATATCAGGATCTTGGGTATCCTTTGAGGATCCAGACGCCGCTGTTAAAGGGCTTAAAAGCACTTTCCCCAGCTTGTTTAAAGATACATGAATGCTCTGAGTAAAAGGGACTCCAACTATGAAGCTCTTTAAAAAATCATTAAATACAGAATCCATGCAATGTTCTTAAACTCCTTTCACTTTATGTAGGCATTACTACTGACTCATTCACTACTTAACCTGTGTAGCTGGAATTTGAGTGCTCTCCGAATAAGGTTTTCTTCTCCCCCTATGTCTGAGCTCCCTTTAGCAACTTCCGAAGCTACATTCTGGCTCAATATGGGAAAGTAATGTCTATACCATAGCTCTCGCTGTAATCACCTCAGAGCCCTTACGGCATTAATGAGAAGTACCCCATAAGATGGCTCTCTATAATGTCTCACAGTAATACAGTTTTCAATTAACGTTTATCTTACCAGGTTTTCAGTAATTGTGCCTGTTGCATCCTAGCGATGATTGCCACTAGAGGGCACCTGAAGTTTAGAAATAACAGAAAACAGCTACTGCCAGCAACTCAGCAGCATTGCCGTTGCTCATTACAAACTCTGCCAGCTAAGCTTCATCTCACAGAACAGCAGCGTGGATCACAGTTGGCCTTTCACCTCAATAATCCTAGAAATCAGCGATGACGGATGAACCCTTCCCTTTTGATGTTGGAGAGCGTTTCATTTAAACTCATCTATACCAATCTGCATCAGTTATCTTGTTAAAGATAAGACACTGATTTTTGGAAAGACTTAAAATGAATATTAGTTAAAGATACACTGCAAAGACTTTCATTTAGGTTATCTTTATAATTAAGGCAGCTACTACTGTCAGTTATCAGGACCACTGGATCTGAATTAGAATATTAGTTTATGAGATTGAGTTTGGTTGTTATGTACAAAGGAGATAGCATACACTCCTAATAATTTGATTCTACACACATTTCTTTGCAAAAGTAAACTGTTGCTCTGTAGGTTAAATGAAGTTACCACAATGTTCTATAGAATAATAGTTAATTAGATAATATCCGCCATAATGCATCAGGTTACGGTTAAAGTGCCAGTTAAACCATGTGCATTTAATAAAGGAAAGTAGTCACAATGAGTGGAGCGGGTATCAGAACAATATGAATTAGTTAGAATAATATGTTGCACTCCCACCCCATTGTCTAGCTCATTCCTTGATGTTAACAACAACTGGTGTCAACGGGGTGGCAGATGGGTTTGGAGGGCTGGGGGGAGGGTAGGCATAGCAGGATGTTCTGTTGACCGCTGGCCGCAGTAATGAGGGGGAGGGGAAAGGTAGGGAGTTCACTTTGATACAGATATTAGTATACTATTGTGTCAAGTGGTTGGAGTTTGGGGGGGGGGAGGAAGTTGAGGGGATGGACTAGGTTTGTCTGGATCAATCCAGGGACATAAGGCCCAGAATAGAGTCTGCTGACAAGGTACCCAGAATTCCCACACAAAGACAGGTTTAACTTATGATGAGTAATTTAATTTTTTCTTCATGGAATGTAAAAGGAATTAGGCAGAAGATCAAACAATATCAAGTGCAGAAACACTTACAATTGCTAAGATCTGACATCACCTTTATACAAGAATCTCATCTGTTGATCTCAGAAGAATTAAAGATGAGAAGGCAACAAATAGGACAAATATTTGTAGCTGAAGGTACCAGGCAAAGTTTTGGAGTCATGATCCTGATAAGGAGCAATGTCCCTTGTGTACCAATCAATATTATTAGGGATGCCCACAGGAGGTATGTATTCATCCAAGGAAGAATATATACCATGGAGGTATTATTGGGTAGCATATACGGACCGAACTCCGACTCCCCAGAGTTCTTCGTAGAACTCATTAATAAACTGGCCCCCTTTCTCACAACCCCAATGATTTTGGGAGGGGATTTAAACTTGGTATTTGATCTGAGCATAGATAGTACAGGAAACAAGCATAGAGGTTTGTCACCAGCCCAAAGGGCCCTAAGAGATATGTGGGACAATGTGTGTCTGTGCGATGTATGGCGTACGCTACATCCTACAGACAGAGGTTATACATTTACCTCCTCAGTTCACAAAACATCTTCCAGGATCGATTACATCATGATTTCTCATTGATTATTATCCGGGGTTGTGGACTCGGCCATACACCCATGACCACCATCAGACCATTCACTTGTCACTTGTCAGCTTTCCTTATGGCTATCCCAAAGGGGGAAGGCCGTTGGAAAGTTAACAACCAACTTTTAAAAGACCCAACCCTAGTGGCATACATTAGTAGCCTTATCTCACAATTTGTGTCGGCCAATTTTAACTCTACCGGTAAACCTGACATGGAATGGGGTGCCCTAAAAGCCTATCTTAGGGGTCTGCTAATCGGGGTGGCTTCAAAGAGGAGAAAAATGAGAGAGCAAAAGTTAACACAACTCCTTAATCAGATTAGAGTTTTAGAAAAGAATATGTCCCCTCACACACCGGAGCAGACTTTGTTGGATCTGGTTAAACTTAAAGACTCATATTCGGAGCTTCTTAGAGAGAAAGCAGAGTTCCTGATCCTGAAATCGAAAGCAATCTATGCTGATCAGGGTGAGAAAGCGGGTCATCTTTTGGCTGCTCGAGTCAAACAACAAGAATCTGCCAGATTCATTGCCTCAATCTGGTCTCATAATGGTATACTCATGAACAATCAAAAAGAAATTACAACAGAATTCCAAAAGTTTTTCCAATCTCTGTATTCTCTGATGGTGAATCCCCCCTCTCTTAAAGATTTGGATTATTACCTAGCTGAATACCATCTTCCCTCTCTCACAGAAGCGCATCAAGCTATATTATGTGCCCCTTTAACCGAAGCAGAGATTTTAAGAGTTATAGATGGCCTTCCCATCGATAAATCCCTGGGACCTGATGGGTTTTCCCCTAATTTTTATAAATAATTCGCAAAGAAACTCGTCCCTTTGCTTCTCTCTATGTTCCAACAGATTCTCGCCGGTAAGAGTACAGATAGTACACTGTTCGAGGCACTAATAACACTGTTGCCAAAACCTGGCAAAACACCAGAGGATATGGCAAGTTACAGGCCGATATCACTACTTAATCAAGATATTAAAATTCTGAGTAAATTGTTAGCGAACTGCCTTAACACAATTCTTCCGGATCTAATAGGAGTGGAACAGGTGGGCTTCATGAAGGGGAGGTCAGCCGGTGACCATATTCGAACCCTGGCACATGTTTTCTCGGTATCCAGAGATGCGGAATACCCAGCGGCCTTGGTTTCTCTGGATGCCGAGAAAGCATTCGATAGAGTAAACTGGAATTTTCTCTTCCGGATGTTACATGCCTTTGGTTTCCCCCTAGAGTTTCAAAACTGGATACAGGCCCTCTAGAAATCTCCAACGGCTAGGGTCCTATGCAATGGGCGTATCTCCAATAGGTTTCCCTTGTACTCGGGCACTAGACAAGGTTGTCCCCTATCCCCGCTCCTTTTTAACTTGTATCTAGAACCCCTCATCCAAAGATTGGTTGCCAGCCCCAAGATACAAGGTATAATGGTACAGGGCATCGAAATCAAGGTATCGGCCTACGCAGATGACCTACTGCTTCATACCTCATTTCCCGGTAAGGCTATCCCACATTTACTGGAAATTATCAAGGAGTACAGTTTGCTTTCTAATTATAAATTAAACATGGGAAAAACTGTGGTTTTCCCCCTTAATCAAAGAGTGATGAAGCATGAGGTTAGTACATTAGGCCTGTCATGGGAAAGGAAGTCACTGAACTATTTAGGTATTACTTTCTCAAGAAGCATTACTCTTTTGCAAAAATACAACCTAGACTCCTTACTAAAGATCATTACCCAAGATCTAAATAGGTGGTCCCTTCTCCCACTGACTATCTGGGGCAGAGTTAACCTTATCAAAATGAACATTTTTCCTCAGCTGTTCTACCCACTTAATCTTCTGAATATTTGGTTACCCCAATCATGGTTCAAGAAAGTGCATAACATTTTTTCTAATTTTATCTGGGCCGGTAAATGTCACCGGTTGGCCGTTCACAAGTTAGCTGCCCTGAAGCTCAAAGGCGGCCTCCAAGTACCACATGTTGGCCTTTATTATTGGGCCAGTCATGCGAGTAAATACTTTCGGTGGCTCACTCCAAGTGATTCTGGAAAATCTGGGGAATACAAACCTCTCTGGACTAAAATAGAATCTGCCCAAATTCGATGTCACAATCTCTCTCCCGCAGCCCTGCTTTTTGTGCAACCTAAGAACCTTCCAAAATCACTGTACGCATCATCTATTGCTGTATCTGTAAGGGTCCACTCCCAGTTTTGTTCTTTCATTAAATATAACCATTGCTTGGATCTGGAGCAACCTTTGATAGGCAATCCCAATATTAGATTAGGTGGGAAAGTCCTTTCCCCTTCGTGGATCCCACAAATTAAAGAAGCAAAGCTTGCTTATTTCTGGAAGGGGACAGAACAGATTTGGTTTTCATCCACAGAAATTCTAGACAAGCTAGGAATCTCGGCCTCCAACATTTTTAAAATATTCCAACTGCAACATATCCTGGTGAAAGTCATAGGGAAAAAAACTCAGGTGCATGGGACTCCCCCCCTTCTGGGCGGATTTGGTCCAAATAGTGGGCCATCCACACGCGTTATCTAAGGCTTTTGAAGCTCTATACAACAAAGTTTACCCCAGACCCTATGGATCCTCTGACTATTGGGCAATGCTCCTCCCAGAGACACCTATTAACTGGGAGAAACTCTGGCGAGGATGCCACACATTTATTACACAAGATAGGCTCCGACTCATGCAGTTTCAAATCCTGCACAACCTATATTATACCCCTCAAAAGACAGCTAAGTTTGGCAATACATCTTCTGCCATTTGTGGAAGGTGCGCCCATGGTGAGGGCAATCTAATGCACATTTTCTGGCACTGTCCTAAAATAACCCCCCTATGGTCGCAAATCAAACAAAGAGCAGACCCCTTATTGGGATTTGATGAGTTGTTTTCGGCTGAAATCTGCCTTTTAGGAGATTACTCCAAAATCCCAGTAGCCACATGCAAATGTCATATAGCTCTCATATCCATGTCAGTCAAAAAACTGGTACTCCGACACTGGAAGGACAGCAAAGTAATATCATATGCTGAATGGCTGAAGGAATTTTTGGCCAATATCAAAATGGAAAAGATGACAGCCAGTTTGCACAACAGATTGAGCAAATTTAATAAAATCTAGGCTACGCTCTTAACCTTATACTCTCTGTAGACGTCATAAATATAATGAACTTTTGGAAATAGAAGTTTATGTGAAGTGATGTTCTGGACATTCCAACCTGGGATGGTGAGGAGTGATAGGGGGGATGGTAGGATACTGCGGGGGGTTCTTTATGGGGCATGATAATTTTCTTAATTCATTTAAGGGTGGATGGAGGGGAATAGAACATTTTTCTCTCCCTTTTTTTTCTTTTCCTTGGTTTTGCTGAAAGTACATGCTCGCATTCTATGTATCGTGTGACTATGATGTACTGTATGTTGGAAACTTTAATAAACTTTAAATTGTAAACAAAAAAAAAGAATACACAGGCCAATTTTATAAGCATGATAAGCCACTCCAGGGATGTGCATTAGACAGTTCTAATGCATGGCTAGGGGACTGGATCCACTCGGCCTGTGGCCTCATGCCTCACTACTTAGAACTGTCTAATGCACACCCCATCATGTCTTATTGCTTACTTATGGGCCATCATACATTTTCCAAAAAACCTTACCAGAAATAATCTGCCAGAGGATGAGTGGCTGCCTTATCCAGGTAACTGATCAGCCATGCCTTCAGCGCAATCCACCATTACTGATGTTGGGAGGTCTGTTGTGTGCCACTTCCAAAAGGACTGCAACATGGAGGCTCCACTTTTGCATTGAGTAAATGAGTGCAGATGGCCACACACCATACACTCATGCCTATACCTACAATATTCTATCTTACATGTTGCCAGATTGAAATTACAACAGCTCCCCCTGACCCCTTCCTTCTATTGCCCTGACCCCCTTTCTTTGGCAACTGCAATCATCTGGCTAGAAAATTACAGTCAGGGTGCTGGATCCCCCAAACAAGATCTGTGACCCACAATAATGGGAGGTCCAACATCTCCCAGGTCCTGGCTGTATAATTCTGCTTTCACTGATGAAACTCTTCATCATACTCCAACCAAATCCTGCCCCCCCCCCCCCCCAGTTTGCTGGCATTGGTAGCCATCACCTGGCTGTAATAGGTCCACAGACTGCCTGACTTATCCTGATTGATCTGGGTCAGCATCCCCACAAAAATTAATTGTAAACCCAGGTGACCAATTCTATCATGTATGCCAAACTGGGACCTTCTTCTTAACCTTTACAACTTCATCTTGTATTTTCTGTCTTTGATTTCCTCAGGCTTTTTGGGTCTGTTCAACAGAGTGAATACAACCATGTATTCTCCATTCCCTATCTACTGCCACACCTTGTTAAAAAGATGTGAATCCATTAGCATCCCCCAGCTCTCATAGCTAATAATCACAGACTGCAGCACAGCTTTCTTCACCGTAAGTGCCTGGGTTGTGCATGTGACCCCTATGCCTTGAACAAGCCCCAGTGCTATCCCAATCTGCTGGGGATCTGGCTACTTTTGCTCATAATCTTCTATAAATGCCAGCCTCTTGTTGCACTTCTTCTCAAGCAGTGACAGGTGAGCTGGAGACATCCTAGACTGGGGGAGGGCTGGGAGTGCTGGGGGCACAACACAATGCTGCAGAGGTTTCTCCAGGGGTGCAATCACTGGATCTGGGAGAGTAGGATGCACTGGAACCTAAGGCAGGGCTGCCAGTTGGGATGGCCAGACAGTTGTGCCAGAAGAGGAACCTCCTCAAGATCTTGGTATCCCACCAACACTGGGAGAGTGTTGGCTCTTAACCCTGTGGGAGCAGAAGCCGCTCCCCTTACCTTATGTAGGTGCATAGGAGCTGGTTAATCCCTCAGGATGGGACCCTCAGAAATGTGCATTAATTCTGCAGCTCTCAAATTCTTAAAATCAGGCCTACCTGGTAGAGGATTCACCAGTGTGGCAGGCACCTGCCAGAGTTTTCATGTCCTGCCTTTAATTTGATGGGGCCCCTGGTCGTTGACTCATAAGTTTCTCGGACTATGGTTGTGGAGCAGTTGAGCTGGGACTCCTGATGGATCAGGGCCATCCTGGTTCTATGAACAAGCATACCACCATGCTTTCTGTTTCCCTTGAAAAAAGGCTCCTAACTGCCACTTGAACTCTGCATCAGTTATCTTTCCCTTTCTGGGCAACCTGGACCACTGCATGTTGTGAAAATATAAACACTGGACACAAAAGCGCCACCTGGGGTATCAGCCTCCACTTGCTGCAGCACTACAGGGTTGCACTGTGAGAAGAACTTGTGTTAGATGAGTATTTTACTTTTTTAATACTATAGTTTATTTTTCATTTATGTGCTGGCCGCTCATAGTCTTTCTTCTACCAAAACGGCGGCTGTATCACCCAAATTGTGTGTGCATGGCCAACTCTCCCTGAAAAGAATGCAATGCCTGACAAAACCAAATAACCTTTGGTTCTTGCTTTTACTGCAACATTCATGTCATTCATGGCTCAAGCATGGGCCAGCATTCTTGTCAAATCAAATTGAGATGCCTACTTGGTACCTGCTAGAGAAGCAGGCCAAAAACCATAAAACAGAACCAATGTCTTATTCTTCTGATGAACAGAGGAAGGGGAAAACATTGATGGGTCCCACAGTGACAAAATGATGAATTTAAACTAGTAGGAAGTGTAAACAATAGCTCCAGTTGCCAATTATACCTAAACCTAAAAACCCAAATGCAACAATGCTGTGTGACTCAACCGAGTGAAGTAACTGAAGCTCATAACTGAGCATGATTCTAACTATTGACAGCTGGGAGCAGCACTTTTTTTACTTGGACCAAATACCAGGTAAAACTAAATTTTGAACATATTGAGCAGGATTTCCAAATAGCTTTGATTGTCGCAAGCCTTGGGTGCACGGGTGATATGGCGTATGGGGATTGCTGTCATCAAATGGGATTTTCTAGCCCATGTGGCAATTGCCACAAGTTACAACAACTTTTTCTGGCCTAACTTGTAGCAATTCTGGGAGCCTTTTTATGGAGATTTCACCAGGTATTTGATGCAAACTGCCGTAAATCATGAAAACTGTTGTAGCTACACCCAAGATTGTAAAATCCATGCAGTTCTGGCAACGGGGTCTGGTGCAATGCCAGAACCTAAGTGTCATGGTGTGGGGCTTTTGTGAGCCCTGTGCCTTATTTGGAAAATACATCCCATTGTCTCTGGCTTCTACATTGGAGGGCAGCAGATTACCTACAATGCTTCTCATGGAAATGGAATACAAAATAACAGAGCTTTACTATAGCCTATTTGTTCATGAAAACCTCAAGAAAAATGGCTATACCAGACTATGGCTGAAATCCCATAATCAAACAAATGAATCTGGAAGGTAGTAGTGATCAGGGATGTTTGCAAGATGAGCTGATCACATTCTGGGGAAGGGCACTTTTCTTTGAGTGCCACGTGGTCTGGCCTTGGTCCCGCCAATTTTGTGCTGGGCTCACCTGCCCACACACCATCCCTCAACCTCGCAACACCACTCCATCTGTTCTCATTAGTGTTTTTATTTATCCCTTGGGAACATGGCAAACATTTTGCCATTTTTTAAATGCATTGAATTTGGCCACAGCCTGTTCAGATAGCCCCAGTCTCTCCTCAAGTAAAGTAGTCAACGAACCCTCAAAATTACAAATTTTACACCATCAGAACAAGGCTCTACCAAGCAGAAGTAATAATGTGGATCTGAAACCAAACACAGGCCAGCCTGTGATCCCCACAGACACTATAACTCACCAGTAAACTTTCTGTCTACTACTGCTGCTGCTGCTGGAAAGAGAAGGACCCAGTTCTGGCCATAGGAGTGAAGCAAAGGGAATCTGCTCAACTGGTGCACCCATTTATATATCTCATTCCTCCTCCCCACCACCACAAACCCTCTTCCATCTATAAACACTCTGCTTACCTACCTAATAACTCCCCTAGTGGGTATCTGCCTACTTAATCTCTACCTGCCAGCTCAGATGTCAGGAGGCGCAGTAGCTTCAAAACAGACAAAACTCCTGCCTGCAGCAATCCTTTGTAGAATCTCTAATTACTATGCATTGAAATGCAACTGCCAGATTCTGTACAATATTTCCATTTGTTCCAAATCCCAGCAGAAATATCTGGCCACATCCTCATTATACACGCTTTTACAAAGTTTTGTGTTATTCACAAAGAGATACGTGTTCAATGTGCTCACACAACTTGGTGTGGTGTTGTGCTTATGCAACTTGTTAAACAAACTTTATTGTGGCCATTCAACTCTCTGTGCCTCAGGAATATTACCCTGTAGGGATGCCAAAGGCAAGGAACCCTGGGGGAGGGTTCTACCACTAGAAGAGCCATGGGAAGGATTCCCATAGGCTGAAGGAAAGAGGCTAGCCACTGCAGGAGGAAGAGGAGGAGGAAGAGGAGGAGGAGGAAAAAGAGGGTATGATTGTGGGGCAAGGAAAAAATGCTTCTGAATGAAGCAGGAAGGCAGTGTTTAAAAAGATCAGATGATGGGGGCATGGCTGCTGCTTCAACCCATTGAACCATAGGCTGAAGCCTTTCAATTCAATGTGCTTACACAACTTGGTATGGTTTTGTGCTTATGCACCTTGTTGTGGCCATTCACCTCTCTGTGCCTAAGAAATACCACACTGTAGGGATTCCAAAAACAAGGAACCCTGGAAGATACTTCATGTGTACACAGCAAGACTGTCAGCTCCAGGGCAGGCCTAAGCCATAGAAAGTAATGGTCATGATCGGCATGCCTCTGATTTATGTATGAGAGCATACAGTCAAGTGTGAACCATTAGATAGGAGGAGGGCAGGTGAAGCCAGCAGCCATTGGTTAGGCATTGGGATGCCAGGCAAATCCAGTGGCCAGAGGTTAGGTAATAGTTAGTGAGGAGGAGGCTGGGCAAAGCCAGCAGCTGGAGGTTAGAAGTAGGATAAAAGCCAGTGGAAAGCAAGCCAACCAATTCCATTAATGAAGCCTAATATTGATGACATTGAAAATACTCAGTTGCGGTAGGTAATATTGATGTGAGTAGCTGGTAGGAGACTGGGCAAAGCCAGTGGCCGTTGGTTAGGTAGAAGGAGGCTGTGAATGCCAGTAGTTAAATCAATGAGGTTTAGGTAATTGAATTGATCTGGTTTATTCATGATTACTTTAAATGACATTTAGACTGCACAGGAGAAGCAGTAGGATTAGAACTAGTAATTAAATTGATGAGGTGTATGCAGGAATATGGCAAAGCAGCAGGGCAAAATTTACATAAAAGCATATTCCTGCTACTTGGAGCCATGATGCCCCACTGTAACATCACAGTCCCCAACCATGGGAATAACAGAAAAGCCACAAGCTGAGCACCATGAGACCAAACAGCTAATTTAATGACTGAAAGTTTCAGTATAGATAGAAATTAGAAATGTGCAGCTTAAATGCCAGCAGCTATAAACTGGGTTGACATAGTTTGGATTGAATATATAAGCAACAGTAATGAGAGTTTGATTTAGAATTACAAATGCATACGAGTCCTGCACATAGGACTAGGACAATATTACATTTATGATAGTGTGTAATTGGGATGATAGGGCAGGGAACGCTCAAAACATGTAGAGGCGCTCTCTTTGATCCACTCAGCTGTTCAGTATGGGTAGAAGTCAGAAACGGACTGCTGTGGTTTTGGTAAAGTACAGTTCAGTAAAAGTAAGACATGCTAAAGTAATAACTGAAGTCTTTGCATAGTAATGCAGCAGAGCACCAAGAATATGCTAGAAGCAGCAGAAAAGAATTGAAATATAGGGAGTTGTAGCTTCCTGAGTTGAACTAGCACTGAATGAATTAAGAGCAGAGCTGCTGAGCAACAAACAGAGCACAACAGGGAGTGTCAGCTAGCTGGAAGCAGGATGAAGCCCAGACCAGGTGCAAAATACTAAAGTGGAAAAGCACAGGAGACAGCAGAGGCAGGGAAACAGCAGTTTCAGCTGAAGCATGCAGATAACAATTGCAAGTAAATGGAAGGATTGGTAAAAGAATAAAAATAAATGGGACGCTAGAAAAAAACTACAAAAGCCTAAAAGAAACAAACAAAAGCAAGCACAAGCACAGGTGCTGGAGAGAGCAGAAACAATCAACAGAGAGCAGCACAGATGGATTGCAGCCAGATGCAAATACTGACAAAGAAGCAGAAGGAGCAAAACCAGGCAGAGAATCCATCACAAGCCATCAGAAATCCAAGCCCAAGGGAAGGTAGGAGACAAACACAGCAGAAACGGGTTGGGGGGGATAGAGCCCAGGGAGATAGAGCCCAGGGAGAGGTCAGGCAGAGCCTCCAGCATCAAAGAAAAAATGCCTCTGAATAAAGCAGGAAGGCAGAGTTTAACTAGGTCAGGTGAGGGAGACATGGCTGTTGTTTCAGCCCGTTGAAACATAAGCTTAAGCCTTTCAATCCCCTTGATGCTATCATCTATGTCACTTATAAACATATTAAAAAGGATCGGTCCGAGGACAGATCCCTACAGCATCTCACTCTTGGCCCCTTTCGTATCAAATTTTACTATTCACCCGCACCCTTTGTTGTCTCTCTTTTAACTAGTTACCTACCCAAGTAGTCAGTCCCTACCCTAAGACCAAATCCTCAGTCTTTTTCAGTAGCCTGCTATGTGGCACAGAGTTAAAGAACTTACCGAAGCTGAGGTATAAGACATCAACAACCTAACTTTCGTCCATAGCCTTTGTGTCTGATTCAAAGAAAAAGATTGTTTGTCTGAAAAGATCTCGCTACAAGCCTAGGTGGTTTCTTGTCCTGTAGCCCATTCCCTTCTATAGTTTCAGCAAAAGGTAGCCAGATATTTCCTGAAATTTCTTTGACATCTCTAGAGAAATTCCTTGCCTGCTGGCAGTACCACGGTGGGCCACCATAGAGAATCTCTTTACATATACTGCTAAATATCTGTAAATACCTGAATGTATCCATGGTTGCAACCATAGGTATTTCACAACTGGCTCATTAAATTATGGTTGCCATGAACTTCCCCACAACTGAGGACAGGTTGACTGGCCTGTAGTTCCTGGCTGCCCTGTGTCCCCCCCCTATGAAGTGCCACCCCTGTTGCCATCCTCCAATGTTTTGGAACTTCCTCTGTCTCCATGGGACACCAGAGCAGACCTGTTAGTGGGGTTACCTAGCTCCTGTTCCAGTGCTTTCCTAATCCTTGGGTGCAAGCCATCTGACCCCTGAGCCATATCCACCCTACGTGCTACCAGACCCATTAGCACCCCGTCCTCAGTGAACTGAACCAATTGCATCCCACACACACACACACACACACACACACACTTTTAGAGGCCTTGATGTGACTGTAGTAGTGGTCACCCATCTTCCACTGTAAATACTGAACAGAAATTACTATTCAGCACAGCTGTCTGCTCGAGTTTTTTTTTTTTTGCCTAACCCCTCTCTTTTTTCAACCTGATGATTCTTCGCTTTGTTTTCCCCTTTGCTGTCATATATCATTAAAACTTGTTTTCTTCCTTGTTTGACACCTTCAGCTATTTTTAGCTTATTATCTGCCTTAGCCTTTCTGACAGTCCATCTTATCTTCTTCAATTTCGGCTTTGTAGCCCTACCAATTCTCTTCCATTGTTCACTTTTGTATTTCATCAGGGCCTTCCTTTTGACCATCACTGCCTTCCTAGTTTCTTTGGAAAACCAGAGGGGTTTCCGGTGTCTGTTTGCTTGGCTACCCTTCCTGCACAGCTTTCTATGACTTCCAGGATTGCAGTCTTAATAATTATCCATTTGTCATCCACCCCCTCTACACCTGTCACCCCTACTAATTTCCCTTTAAATTGCCCCCTCATTTTATTGATGTCTGCTGTTCTGAGGACCACAGCATTTGATGTGGAATGTATTTTCCTCATGTCCATTTTTAACCATACTGAATTATGGTTGCTGGGCCCTAGTGGTTATTTCACCTCAACCCCTCCAATCACTTCAATATTGATCAGCACCGATCTAGGCTTGCCAGCTCTCTTGTTGGTGCCTCCTTCATCAGTACAATGAAACAGTTCTGCAGCTTTTCCAGCACAGCCTGGCTCCTAGTGCTCCAAAGCACTGATACCCGGTCAGCATCGGGTATTTTGAAATCCAGAACTGCCACTGCCCCCCCTTAGAGGATACTCTTCTGCATTCCTCTTTCAGTGCTCTATCAATTTCCTTCTGCCTGATGGCCTATACACCACCCCCATCCTGAGTTTTCTCCCTCTGCCAGATGTGACCTAGAATCATAAGGATTCCACATCACCATTCCCTCTTATTTATGCATCTTCCACTGCCTTGATGCCCTCTGTTACATACAGAGCCACCCATCCACCCTTTTGCAGAGTTCTATCTCTCTTGAAAATACAGTATCCAGGGACCATGAAATCCCACTCATGATTATCTGAAGCTCATATTTCTGTCACTGCAACTACATCTAGGTTTCACTCCACCATTAATGCCTGTAGGTCATCGATTTTGTTCCCCATTCTCCTGGTGTTCAGGCTGATACCTTTCCACTTGTTCCCACTGAATACTCCCTGAATCCTGGGACTGTGCTTGGCATCCCCACCCAACCACGTCTGGCTTCAGCTGAATGGAAAGAAGGATGGTGCTTATAGAAGAAGACATATTTTCCTATGTTATTACTGGCTTCTGCTGGTTGGGGAGGACACTAGAGGCTTATGCTAGTCAGGAGGATAATGCTCACCCTTGTCCCTGGCTCCTCTAGTTCCTCCTTGCTGATATAACATAGAATGAGCAGAAAAAAAAGCAAATGTTCCTGGATCTGCAAGCCCCTGATCCTCCCATTGGTAGAAGCTGGGAAAAAGAGAGAAATTGCTCTTCAGACTGTAGAGGGTATTATAAGGCCTATACCCTTGGAGCTGATACATGCTGAAACACTGTACCAAAATAATCTTTTGCTATTGTGCATGGCAGTCTCTTGTTGCAATTCCCTTCTATTCCCATGGATCTTTCCTTTTTGTCTCCTTCCAGTCCCTGGTGATATAGTGGCATCTGGAGCAGGTCCCAGGTGTCATTCCCCCTCCGAGACAAACAGACAGACAGACAGACACACACACACACACACACAGACACACAGATACACACACACACATTCACATGCCTTACACTGCACATCCTTATGTATAACCCAGCTCCTTCTATTGAGTTCTGAGCTTAGTGCCTGTCTTGGATGCATGGGTACCTGTATATCTCAGAGCCTGATTGTCCTTGATGCTTCGATAGCTCTGAGCCTGACTGTGTGAGTTAGAGCACTTATGCTCAGACCTACAGAACAGTGTTCAGTCATCACTGAACCCAGGGCAGGCAATAGGCTCAGAAACGAAAAAATAAAAACAAAAGGACATTTTGTAGACGCTGATGCTCTTAGCTAAAATAAGAATTTGGAAACAAGCCAAGCCACACACTCAGAACCCTAACAACTGAAATTTAGACAAAAGGCTTTATTTACCAGTTGCAGGAGCACAGCATGCAGGCAGATAAATGAAGAGGAGTCCAGTAGTTGGTGCCTATACTCCTCTATATTTTTTCAAGGCATAGTGGCCTCCTATGGTGAGTTGATTAAATGCACAAGTCTTAAACTCATAGTACATCACACAATTAATTAAATTAGAAGAGTGCAGCTAATAATTTCACGTGGACCAAACTTAAATCCTGGCTTCTTGGACTGTACCAACTCTCCAGAGGCAAAGGGAACACTATAACATTTTTATATCAATAAATCAGTTCTTTAGCTTAATTTTATCTTTTCATGTATTTGTTTGATGACCATCGATTTATCATATGTTTATATGGATACTCAGGGTATATCTTATTGAACACGAATGCTATCTTTTGATGTATGGGCTCTACAAATTGTTCAGTTTTACCTCACACTCCTTTTGCATAAACAGCATGTGATAACATTCTTAATGAATAAATGACACCCAGAGTAGCTCTATAAACATATAAGCCTTACCATATACAGACACATACTAGGTATGTACAGTAGGTACATAATAGGAATGATATTCAGATGTACTAATTTAACAAGGTTTGTTACCCACTCCACTACAAAAGGTATACTGTGACTACCTTTGTAAGCAGAAATGTGTCTGGGCTTACACTGTGCATTTCACTATAGATATAGATATATATATATATATATATATATATATATTTCAATTATAATGTTATCTATTTTATTATACAGTGTATGTGTTTTAGTATGTATTAGAAGGCCTTACTTTATGATTGGCTACTCATAGGTCATTTATGGTCAATGAAATGACATGAATGACTGATCCAGCTGCCAAACACAGACAAGAAGCCACCTCACACTCATGCTGGTATTCAAACCTGACAGAACCAAGAAAGTGATATTGGGAGATAGTGACACCGGTGACCCTGAAAGGAAGAGAACTTTTTTGTTTCAGTTACTGTGTCTTTGTTTTATTTTACAGTACTGCACAAACAATGATTCCAAATGATTGCTCAAACCACATGGCCACACTATCTTTTCACCATGATATGTGGCAATACATGCATGCACTGTATCACGCATATGCAACTTACATCCTGTGCCCACTTGGTATTGAAGAAATAAGTTTAAGAGAAAAATTCAGCAATCCCTTCAAGGAAAGAGGCTGAATTAGCCTCATAATAGCAATAACAACCTAACTGGCAAACCTCTCCTGGAACTAATTATCGGGTGGTGGATGGTGGCCCTTGGCTGCACCTCAGCCACTGAAACCCCCACCCAGTCATTAATCCTCAGGAAACAACTGCTAGTTTGGTTGTTATTGCTTAAATGTATGTGGCTTACTATATAGTATATGTTTTCACTATACAGAATATTATATGTGTTAGGTTGTATGATGCATTTATTGCAGTCTATGATCTATGCATTTTACATAATACACTGGTGCATGTGTTTAACAAATAATATATATTTTACCGTATAGTGTATGACTGGCTCTATGATTTACAATATAGGGTATAAAGTTATGACTTATGTCCTTAGCAGTACCTCTATATGAATGTGTCTCTTTTTGTTCAGACATATTTAAAATCCAGTTAGGGTCTGAAACATGAACTTGATTAATTTTCAGTGCAGGGGCATAACTTGCCTAAAACATTTTGTTCCATCCTGAAATGTGTAAATGGTAGGGATTCATTTAAGACTGACACATACAGGTCCTGTCAAGCAACTATATGCTGTATTCTTTAAATTGTAAGTAATTGGTTACATCAAGGTTCTAGGTTTACTACTATGGCAGTAATGAAAGATTGGTTTTGAGAGCCATTAACAATAACAAGGTCTTTTTGAAGCCTTGCACTACTACAAAGAAAAACAAGGGACCCTGAAAACTTAGATGACTTTAATAAATAACGCTGGAAGTGGCAGAGTAGTGCATATGGTTATTTTTGCAGAGTCACATAACTTACTTAAGTGAAATAGGAAACTATACCGTAACTGATAAAGTAAACAACATTTTAAGCTGTGCCATTCTTTGTAGAACTTACTGATGCATAAATTATCAGACATCTTAATTTCCAGTGTTTTTTTTTTTGCACATTGATACTGTAGGCATGCAAATTCCATATTGCAGTCTGTTGTATACAAAGGGGCGCCCCTTCTAGTAGCAAAACAAATATGGTTTTACAAATTTCAAATGAATGCTCATTCATGATCAGTATATAGTGTATTGCACTATATTAGCATATATTATACATTAGGTATACAATACTAGAATTGTGATTGGTAAAAAAATTGGGTTTAGTGTACAGACTGAAAAACTCCATGACACCTGAAGTTCACCTCACCATTGCCAAAAGTTTGCCTCACCATTGTCAAAAGTAATATACCGCCTATACTGGATTTTACTTCTACCATTTACTCACAAGAGACTGCAAGGGCGTCTCCTGGTTAACCACAAATTACAACACAATATGCCAGTTTGCCTCACTGGCCCCTTTTAGAACACAGCAGTGTGACCTTTTTATAGTATTGTTGTCTGGCTCTGCCCTAAGCACACAAGGACTTCACTCTCTGTTGCCTGGCTACTAAGTCACATTATACAATGGGGTCTTATATTCCAGCACTCTGATTGGCTAACTGGCACCTTTCAGGCGTTGTAAATTCTAACATTACCAACACAAAAGGTGCCAGTCAGTCTGTTTGGAATTGGTCTGACTCCCGACCATGACACTGGAATTCTGCCATCTTGAAGCCTCGGTAAATCGTTCACACTCCAGTTTTCTCTGCCCCCCCTCCCCCAACCACAAGGTAAATCAGAGCACAGGCTGCTAAAATCACCTCAAATATTTCTGCTCCTTCCGGCACTGCTTTACAAAAGGGGGAAGTCTGAAAATACTGTTTACAAAACTCACTACATACCGAGGTCGCTGTCATTGTGATCGCACTTGCAGGCCTGTGACAGACAGTGGCTTTTCTATTCCCTCCTTCTTGGATCACACATTTCAACATCACCACAAAACAGGGTAATGGCAGAGCATGGCTTTCTATTCTCTCTCCCTTCCTCTCGATTATGCCACA
Organism: Neoceratodus forsteri; assembly: GCA_016271365.2. NCBI lineage: Eukaryota > Metazoa > Chordata > Ceratodontiformes > Ceratodontidae > Neoceratodus > Neoceratodus forsteri. The sequence continues at coordinate 1,723,902,162 of CM057456.1, forward strand.
GATGGCTCCTGCACCAATTGTCTGTCAAGGCACATCAGTGATAAACAGCTCTACCATCTGTGTTTTTTTTTAATCATCTTCAACCCACTTTACTCATACATGCACACTCTCAGTGCCACTGCTGCTTCCTCTGGTTCACTTTACCAATGGAAATAATAGCACCAGCTAATGCTCACTGCCAGCTCACCTATTCTGCTGCAAAATAAAAATAAAAATTGGCTAAAACAGTATTAATACAAACAATATCAGCTGAGGGAGGGAGAGTATTTCAACACTGTAGCTACCAACCGGGACTATTTTTAAGGGTGCAACAATAAATTCAATAAAATATCATTTCGAGTGGCCCAAAACACAATTTTTCTTTAAATTTAGTTTACAAAAACTGAAGAGGGACAGTGTATAATTGCAATAAACTGCTCCAGGGTGTGGGTGATGCTGAGATTTACCTATGCCTGGATGGTTTGGTCACTCGGCCTGCAGCCCTGTGACTGAACCAACCCAGGCATGGGTTAAACCCAGCATCACCCACACCCTGTCATGGTTTATTGCTTAAATGCACCCCTAACCTCTCTCTCTCTCTCTCTGCTGAGGTTCCTAAGGCAAACCCACTTGACCTATGTTCCTGTGATCATTTTCAGTTTGAAGTACCATGGATAAATCCTAGCATGGGTAAAATGGTTTTCTCCTGCTCTGGCCCATCCCTCTGGAAAACCCTTCCAGTGGAAATTAGAACTGCCTCACCTCCTCTTTAACTCACAGCTTTCGGGTCACACACTGAGTGCAACCTACTGCAACTGTGCATACCACAACACTGGCTACTGTCTTGTCAGTTTATATGTACTGTGTTAGCACTGCTTGTCCTAACTTTGCCATAGTATCACCAGAATTGCAATCTTAAAAAGCAAATTGCTTGAGCTTGTTGGTCAGTGGTCTGATTGTGCCTTACAATAAATAGTTCAGCAGAACTTGGTGTGTGTGTGTGTGTTGTTTCTTCATCTTTTTTTTTCTAAGGGTTGTTATCAGATGTTCAGAGCAGTGGCATAGCATCATTGATCGGGTACTGGACAGTGTACTTTCTCTGGCACTACCCTCACTCCTTGTGGTGAGGATGACTACGAGAGCTGGATTAGTCAAGCCACCCAGATGGAGCAAGTATGGAAATGTTCGGATGATGAGAAATGCAAACGCATAGTAAAGAGTTTGAGAGGTATGGTGCTGGAAGTCACGGCACCACATTTTTGTAACCTCCTCTCCCTGCTGGTACTGGCCACATCACTCGCTTCCCTGTATAGGGGTGTTAGAGGGTTGTGGGATGTACAGATGGACGCTGGCACCATACGTTTCCAAGCAAAAGATTTATTGCAGCATCAACAGGAAAATAATATCGGACTGTACACGAATATTTACAAAAAAAAGAAAGGAAAAGAAAAAGAATAATAATCCATGTAGGCTCCATGCTCCTTAATCCCAACAGCACTAGCAAGCTCTAGGCTGAGGTGTTGGGCCTTCAGCACCCAATTCGAATCTGCCTTGGAACAATTGCTGACCAAATATATAGCGGTTTGTATTCTTACTATTGGCCCATTCATATGTCAATCAATTAATCAAACATAAAATGTATTTTAGATTAATTTAAGCTTGTATTTATTTCTTTGTTTTCATTCCATATTCTTTTAAATAATATAACAAACCTTATGATATAAACATTATTCATTTTAAACAAAAATAAAAGAAGTTTCTGAAAGACAAGCCACACAGGAGCCCCTCCTCTCTGTTAGATGACAATAAGTATGGTGAAACTGAGGCTGGCTGTCTCTTAGGAAACATCAGAGAGAGGGAGGGCTCACAGGAGGCTGGTAATGCCTGGAAAGAACTTTGTTTTTACTAGAACGTAAATAAGGTACAAAATGGATTTAAACACTTTTTGGCTTTATTCTTGCATACTGAAAGCACTCTTTCTCTAATTTCTTTCTTGTAAGCTCAAAGCATTCTGTTTCTAGCTTCTTTCTGAATTCTGAATTCAGGTGTCTGGTTGAGTGTTTGTCCAGTTCTGTGTACAGGAAGATGCTTGACCAGGGTATTGGACACAAAACGAGATAATTCTATACCAGAAATATCTACTGGTCCCTTAGCTTGCTTACATGTAGCTTGTTTTAGAAAAGGAGCTACAATATTAATTTGGGATGCGCTTTCCCTGTTTCGGCTGCTTTTACCTCTGCGACCGTGCGTACATTCGTGAGGTAAACAGCTGACACCGGGAAGAAACGGAGGAGCACATTTCTAAGCAAAAGGAATCCTTGCCAAGGCTAAACTTCATACTACCAAGGCTAAGCCCTAGAAAAGCGTTTATGCAGGGTACTTTTGCAGAGACAATGAGCTGGCTTGGATTTCTTTTCTTATTTTATGGACGAATACAACGGGATGGCTGTGAGGCAGAAAAAATAAAGGAGAGAACATTCCAAAGTAATACAGAAATACTTAGCAGCACCAATTACCCTAAACTCTTGTTATTAGGGAATGTATATAGAGGAATGAGACAGCAAGCAATCATTTTGCCCTGACATTCGTGCATTCTGCACATTCAAAACGTAAAATATAAGTGCTATAAACTACTGTTTTGATATAGCAACTTTAGCGAAGTCACCTTATAGCTATTAAAGCTCCGTTTCTACTATTAGGGACCAACTTACATGGAATGCTACAGAGAGGGGGAAAGGAGGGGGGCAGGAAAAGGGGAAGAAAACAAAACAAAACACCAATCGACAACATTAAAACATGGGTGGCCAGTCCATGTACACACCTTCACAAGATATTACAGAGGGGTACGGAGAACACAACGGGATGTCCTCCCAGCATTCCAAATCTTTTCTACATTTGGGCTATCACATTCCTCCCCACCTAAAATAAAAACAATTGGTTTTATTCTTTCTTAATATTTGCTATACCTGTACACCAGATCTCCCATTTCCTGAGAGATGGAGCCATAGCCCACCCATCTCCATGGGCTCCACCTCGGGGTCCCTATTCAAACTATTATACAATATACAATACCACATGCAATACTTCTGAAAGGGTTCAAGAAGTAATTGCTACGTTCCATTACCCTGAGGTCTGGTGTCAGGTTTTATTTTCTGTCTTTTCCGGTCCATATCTGGAAAGATAATCTACATTTCCATGGGCACTGCCCCTTCAATGTTTGATCATGAAACAATAAGGCTGGAGGGCTAAATAACAGTGCATAATCCTGGGATTCCGATCTTTTATTACATGTAACCAACATAATGGGTTATGATCAGTACATAATTCAAAATGAGTGCCCCACAAATAGAAGCGGAGTGCCTCAATGGCCCATCGTATGGCCAAACGCTCTTTCTCTATAGTGGAGTACTTCAATTCTCTTTCATGTAATTTGCAACTTATGTATATAATAGGGTGCTCTTCTCCTTGAATCATTTGGGTTAGTATTGCTCCTATAACTGCATTGGATGCATCAGTCTGTACAACAAAAGGCTGTGTGAAATCAGGGGTTCTTAGAACTGGAGAAGAACATAATTTCGCCTTTATGCTATAAAATGCTTCCTCGCATTCAGGGGTCCAAATTATTTTTTCAGGATTCCTTTTTTTTGTTAAATTGGTTAGGGGACAGACAAGTGTGGCAAATGCAGGTATAAACTGACAATAACATCCTGCTAGTCCCAAGAAGGATCGTACCTCTTTCTTTGTAGTAGGGCAGGGACTATTAGCTACTGCTGCGACTACTTATATCAGGTTTTATCTTCCCATCCCCTATCTGGAATCCGAGATACTTCATCTCTTTCATGGCTAATTTACATTTAGTTGGATTAATTGTTAAACCAGTCCTAGTAATAGCTGTTATTATAGCATCTAAATGCTGTAAATGTTCCATCCAGGGAGGGCTAAAAATGATGCCATTGTCCAAATATGAGGCACTATAGGTAGCATGGGGTGTTAATATTTTGTTCATCGTCTGCTGGAAAGTGGCTGGGGCACTGTGCAGTCCAAAGGGCATAACATTAAAATGAAATAACCCTAATGGAGTGCTGAATGCTCTCTTTTCCTTGGCAGAAGGATCCAAAGGTATTTGCCAATAACCTTTGGTCAGATCAAGTGTACTGATGTATTTTGCATTTTCCAGATGGTCTAATATGTCATCTATTCGTGGCATAGGGTAACTATCAAATTTGGAGACAGCATTCAGCTTCCAGAAATCTAAACAAAGCCTTACTCCACCTTCCTTTTTATAGACTGTTACCATAGGGAAGCACCAATCACTATGAGAAGATTCAATAATACCTAGATCATGCATTCTATGAAGTTATTTTATTATTTCTTCTCTATTATGTTCAGGTATTCTACAGTTCTTTTGTCGTATGGGTATTTCCTGGTTTACTATGCTATGGCGTGTGGTTGTATTAGTTCTCCCTGGTTTGCTTGTGAAGCTTGTTTGATGTTTTTGCAGTATTTTTTGGAGTTCTATAGCTTGTGAGTTTGTAAGATCAGGATTAATATAGATATCTATCAAATCCCCCTTACTTTCCAATCGATTATACGCTATGCTCAGCTCACTGTCCTCAGTCTCAGGGTGGATGTATCCACAAATGGGGGAGGTGCTATCCTTTTAAGCTTTTAATAAATTTACATGAAAAATATTCTTTTGTTTCTTTTTATCAGGCATGAATATTTCATATGTTATGGGTCCCATTCGTTTGGTTATTACATAGGGCCCTTGCTATTTCATCAAAAGCTTGTTCTCAGAAGACGGTAGCAACAATAACACCTTATCTCCCTCAATGAATTATTTTTGCCTTGATCATAGTGCATCTTTTGTCTCAACTGTTGTATCTGGTTAACATCATGTGCTTTTTGCACATATTCTTTCAGTCTCTTTTGCATTTGAAACAGATATTCGGAGGGATTCATTCCATTGGGATTTTTCCCTTCTTCCCATTCTTCTTTGACAATATCTAGAGGTTCCCGGGGATTGTGCCCATACAATAATTCAAATGGAGATAACATCGTAGATGCTTGTGGTACCTCTTGATATGCAAACAAGAAGTAAGGTAGATACACATCCCAAGTCTTTCCTTCTTCTTGTACCTACTTTTGAATCATTTTTTTCAAAGTCTGGTAGAAACGCTCTACCAGACCATCCATTTGTGGGTGATAGGGTGTTGTGTAAACAGCTTGAATCCCTAATGTCTGGTAGAGGCACTTCAACATAGAGGAACAAAAATTACTTCCCCGATCGGTTAAAATAACCTTGGGTATGCCCATTAGACTAAAGATTTTACCCAATTCGTCTTCAATCTTGGTGGCAGTAATACTACATAATGGGATTGCCTCTGGATATTTAGTCATGTGATCACTAACCACCAAGATATACTTATTGCCTTTTGAATTTGTGGGGAGAGGACCTGCAATGTCCTTGGCAACCCTTTCGAATGGTGCAGTAACCAAAGGCATCGGTATCATGGGTACTTTATCTTTCTTTCCCAACTTAGTCACCTTTTGGCATTAAAGACAAGTTTTACAATATTCAGACACTTGGTCATGAATGCTCAGCCAGAAAAATCAGTGTAAAAGGCAGCTGTGTGTGATCCCTACCCATGTGTCCAGCCAAAGGGATTTCATGGGCTAACTGTAGCAATTGTTCCCTATAGCAATGGGGTACTAACAACTGTTCTATCTTCTCCCCAGTGTTAGAGTTTTCACACACTCGATATAATAAACCATTTTGAACTTTATAATCTTTAGTTTTATGTTCAATAGTGTCAATACCATTTCCATTTTGTTTCCATAACATTTGCAAAGTAGTGTCCATTTACTATGCTTTTTTAAACTTTTCAGTCTTTACCAGAGTTTCAACTATGTTATGTACATTTTTATGAGTCCATAGTTCTTTCCCCTTCCTTTTCTGTTCCTTTAGTTTTCTATTTTTACCTTCTGTACCATAAATCTCTTCTTCAAAAGGATATAATTGTCCCAGGGTCTTGTTAGCAGCTGCCTGAGCCCTAGTAACCACTGCACATACGTTGGAGGTGAGTAACATTTGGAAATTAGGGTGGTCATGGCCCAGAAGTATGGGAACTGGTAATGTTGGGACAACCCCTACATCCAACAGTTGTTTATCCCCTTGTACAGTTATATCTGTGGTTAATAATGGATACTTACGGGTGTCCCCATGTATACAGGTCACAGTAATGGTGGGTCCCCCAACTGGTGGTGGTTGCTTTAAAATTGCTGACTGTATTAATGTCTGTTTACTTCCTGAATCCAGTAGTCCATGTACAGTTCTATCTGCCACTGTAACTGGTACGCTAAACTGTCCCCAGTTGGCCAGGACAAGGTGTGCTGTCTCAGATTTTCTTTTAGGACAGAATCTGGCAATATGTCCTTTACTTTTACATTCATGGCATATTATGTCTGGATTGTGTCTTGTCCCCACCATGTGAGTGTTTCTGTTCCGTGTAAGACTACTGTTCCCACTAGTATTGCCAGGGGGAGGAGAAGAAGTAGGTCTTGGCAAGGTCTGCTGTAGGTTTACATGTAGGCTTTTCTGTCTATAAGGTCGAGCAGCTACAAAGTCCTCGGCTAATCTTACGGCAACTTCTGCTGTGTCAGGTCGGTGCTCTTTTACCCATAACTGGACATCAGGAGGCAGGATACGGATAAACTGCTCCATAACTCCAGCTTCTAATATCTGATCAATAGTCCTTGTGGCCGGCAGCAGCCACTTACCACAAAGGTCTTTAAGTTGTATATAGGCATCTTGGGGAGTATCAGCATCATGATATTTATAAGCTCGGAATCGTTGTCTATATGTTTCGTTATTTATATCATATCTCCTCAATATGGCTGCCTTCACATGATCATAGTCATTCATATGTGTGACATCAACATAACTATAGGCCAGCTGAGCTTTTCCGGTTAAATAAGGGGCCATCCTTATGACCCACTGATCCCTGGGCCATACACAGACGGCAGCTACTCTTTCAAACGTAGTCATGTATGCTTCTATATCATCCTTCTCCCCTGATTTAGTCAATTTAATATCTTTTTGTCTGGTACCCAATGGGACTGGGGGTGGTCTATTAGCACCGATAGCTTGTATGGCCCACAGTGTATCTGCCCACCGGGCCTCACTTTCTTTCTGATCTATCTCCCTTTGCTCCTCCATCTCCACTTGTCTGATGCATAACCACCTTAACAACTCATCTGTCTCTTGTGGGGGCATTTCTTCTTCTGACCAACCCCCAGTGGCCTGCGCCTTCATCTCCCCCTTATCTTCCTTCATATGGATCTGACTTGTTGGATCACCTATCCGTAGCCTTCTTTCCTTCTGCCTCGCCCCAGGTCCCAATCCAGGGAGTAAAGGGAGCTGGAACTTCTTTGTCACTGATCTCGTGCACACTACAGTAGGTTGAGATATATCTGAATCTTTCTGCTGCATCAGTTGGTCCACCTCTAGGTCTTAGTCTAGACCTTCCAGTTGATCAGGCCATCGACTGGTATCCCACCACAGCCACCATCTGTCAGAGGGTTGTGGGATGTACAGATGGACACTGGCACCATACATTTCCAAGCAAAACATTTATTGCAGCATCAACAGGAAAATAATACTTGAATATTTACAAAAAAATTTAATGAAATAAAATAAAAAGAAAAAGAATAATAATCCATGTAGGTTCCATGCTCCTTAATCCCAACAGCACTAGCAAGCTCTAGACTGAGGTGTTGAGCCTTCAACACCCAATTCGAATCTGCCTTGGAACAATTGCTGACCAAATATATAGCGGTTTGTATTCTTACTATTGGCCCATTCACATGTCAATCAATTAATCAAACCTAAAATGTATTTTAGATTAATTTAAGCTTGTATTTCTTTCTTTGTTTTCTTTCCATAGTCTTTTAAATAATATAACAAACCTTATGATGTGAACATTATTCATTTTAAACAAAAATAAAAGAAGTTTCTGAAAGACAAGCCACACAGGAGCCCCTCCTCTCTGTTAGATGACAATAAATATGGTGAAACTGAGGCCGGTCGTCTCTTAGGAAACATCAGAGAGAGGGAGGGCTCACAGGAGGCTGGTAATGCCTGGAAAGAACTTTGTTTATACAAAAACATAAATAAGGTACAAAATGGAGTTAAACATTTTTTGGCTTTATTCTTGTATACTGAAAGCGCTCTTTCTCTAATTTCTTTCTTGTAAGCTCAAAGCATTCTGTTTCTAGCTGCTTTCTGAATTCTGAATTCAGTAGGCGTCTGGTTGAATGTTTGTCCGGTTCTGTGTACAGGAAGATGCTTAACCAGGGTATTGGACACAAAACAAACTATTTCTATACCAGAAATATCTACTGGTCCCTTAGTTTGCTTTACATGTAGCTTGTTTTAGAAAAGGAACTACAATATTAATTTGGGAAGCGCTTTCCCTGTTTCGGCTGTTTTTACCTCTGCGACCGTGCGCACATTCGTGAGGTAAACAGCTGATACTGGGAAGAAATGGAGGAGCGTGTTTCTAAGCAAAAGGAATCCTTGCCAAGGCTAAACTTCATACTACCAAGGCTAAGCCCTAGAAAAGCGTTTGTGCAGGGTACTTTTGCAGAGACAATGAGCTGGCTTGGATTTCTTTTCTTATTTTATGGACGAATACAACGGGATGGCTGTGAGGCAGAAAAAAAGGGGAGAACATTCCAAAGTGATACAGAAACACTTGGCAGCACCAATTACCCTAAACTCTTGTTATTAGGGAATGTATATAGAGGAATGAGACAGCGAGCAATCATTTTGCCCTGACATTCGTGCATCCTGCATGTTCAAAATGTAAAATATAAGTGCTATAAACTATCGTTTTGATATAGCAACTTTAGCGAAGTCACCTTATAGCTATTAAAGCTCTGTTTGTACTATTAGGGACCAAATTACATGGAATGCTACAAAGAGGGGGAAAGGAGGGGGGCAGGAAAAGGGGAAGAAAACAAAACAAAACACCAATCGACAACATTAAAACATGGGTGGCCAGTCCATGTACACACAGTCACAAGACATTACAGAGGAGTACAGAGAACACAATGGGATGTTCTCCCAGCATTCCAAATCTTTTCTACATTCAAGCTATCACAAGGGGTTTGGATGTTGCTGTCTCGGGAAAAAGGAAGGGGTACCAGCTAGACTGAGCAGCACAATAGCAGGGAAAAACGCAGTACCTTTTGTTGTAGAAGTAGGATTCCTCCATTGACGGCGTGAACTCCTTTGAGATGCAGGCAGATGACACTTCCCCCTCCATGGCTGGTGGCTTCTTTCACTGCTGGACATTCTTTGGAAGCAGTTGATTAGGCACAGTACACACACACACGCACACACATAGTTGCAGGACTCCAATGATTTTGGCCCAGACAGGATAAAGTCAAACAAACAGTTTTATTTTTGTCCCAAAAGCTCAAGCAAAAGAAACTCCATGGAGGTGTGCAATTCATTAGTCACACTCACTTTTTTTTCCACTATGGCAGGGAGCAGTGGCACATCACTTCAGGGGACGCAGGTTTGAGCCTAGATCCTGACAACTCTTCCCCTTTTAAACTGAGTCATTTAGGGCTCCAATTTGAACAGCAAAAACACTTGCAGTGTTTCTACCAGTCTTTCCTTTTCCTCAGCCTTTCCCCACAAGTGGGAGCAGGTGCTTTAACTCTACATGCTCACTGAACTGTTAATGGGGGGGGGGGTTCTTACTTCCCAGGGCACAGTCCTTTACTTTTCTTTTGGGGCAAGCCACCGGCTGATCCACAGCAGGGTTCATACATGATGGCTGCCCCCTTGCTCTACAGTACCAGGAAATCTCCATCAGCCTCCCAAAACTTTGTCTTTGGTGGACAAGGAGGATAAGAGCCACTTCTGCCCTAACAGCCCCTCTGAGGCATCACTGCCACCTCAGCCTCGATCCCAGCATTGTGGCAGCAATTTCTCTACTTCAGTCCCAAGCGGAACCAATCGTGCTTCTCACCAGCCTTCTTTTTCACTCTAAGTGGCTGCTGGCTTCTTTCTTCTTCCCCTACGATGGGATTGTGGCAAGCTGGGGGCTGGAGAGCAATCTCCCCACCCTGGCCCCATGCCTAGGGCAGCCCCGAATGGAGGCCCTCCCTCAGGACTACACGCTGCACCTCACACTTACTTCATGATGACTCCTCACAAACCAAACTCTCCAATGGTCTCCCTCACACCAGTGAGTGCTTGATTTTCCTCTTTCGCTGATGAGGCCCTGACCCTTGGCAGTCTGGCAGCACACACTCCTCCCAATGCCAACAGGGCATTCAAAATAATAAACCTCCCAAATTCAGCATGGGGGTTACATTATTTACCGATGCTAATACTTTAAACTTGGCTTTAAAAACCTGTTTTTGCAAGCAACGTACTTGCACATGCTTCACCTGAAACAATACCATGTATTTTTGTTTGTTGTGTCAGTATAATTTTATACTGACTGTAATGTGATGTGTATTTATTTTTGTATATTTTATTTTTGCTTACTCTGTGCTGCTTATGAAAAAGGAATGACACTTCCAGCCACCTTACATGGTTAATAAAATAAACAAAACTAAAGAGACTAACCGGAATCAGGCAGGTTTAGTGCTCAAACAGCAAGATTCTGATAATGTTCAGTGCACTTATTTGTTTCTAGACCATGCGAACAAATGGTCTATTTCCCTGGTCCTAGCCAGGCTGGATGTGGAGAAAGCCTTTGATGAGGTGTTGTGGCCTTTTCTTTGGTCAGCATTGCAAGCATTTAGCTTCTCACAGATCTTTATAAATATGCTAAAAAAGATTTATGCTGATTCTATGACATGTGTTAAGATTAACGGTAATATCTCATCTCCTTTCCCTTTAGGTCAGGGCACTTGTCAGGGGTGCCACTTATCCGCTCTTTTATTTGCATTATATGTTGAGCCATTGGCATCCCACATCCGCCTTTCACTGCAAATTGAGGGTATTCTGATTAGGGGAAGAGACTATCTGGTCACATTGTTTGCAGAAGATATCTTGTTAACTCTAACAAACCCTACTTCATCTCTTCATGTGCTTTTTAGACTTCTGGAAGAATTACAATCCCTTTCAGGATTTTCTCTGAATAAACTGAAAACGGAGGTTATAGCTTATTATAAATGTATGGGGACAGTCAATTAACCTGTGTTTTCTGCAGTATTACAACCCGATAATCCCATCAGTGTGATGTCACATGCTGTAAACCTTGCATAGAGACATCACATCGATGGGATTATAGAACAGAACAAAGCAGGTGACATAATTCCAAAAATGGAACGCTAATCAGTTAGCATTCAAAAAGTAAGCAAGCCCACTCATTCAGTCCCTAAAGCACCACAGCACACATCGCGATAGATACCAGCACAGTCCCCCCACAATCAGGCAGACAGGCCTTTATAGACGAGCAGGAGAATAAACGTACTGCAAAGAAAACTGCATCTGATATCCGCATGATTAAATCTAACCTCGCAGATGTACAGGAAGTCTGCACCATCGCTTCCTTTCCAGTCGCTGAGCTTGATCTTCATCTTGCTGAGTTCCTATATAAAATAAAAAGAAATGATGGCTCAGAATACGAGCCAGGAACTTTGAGGGGAATCATTGGCAGTGTTGATAGATATTTGGCCTGGCACAATTACGGACATTCTGTGTTCCGTGGAAACACTGGGGATTTCAAAGAAACACTGAAAACATTGGCAGCAAAACAAAAATTTTTAAAGAAACAGGGTAAGGGAAGCAAGCCGAACAGGGCTGACGCACTGTCTCCCAGTGACATCGACAAACTGTATGACACCCATACACACTCGTCCTGCATAGCCCAACTGCCTTGATTCACATGCTATTTTTTAACAATGGACTTTACTATGCACTGCGTACAGCAGAACAATATAGCCTAAGGTGGTCAGACCTAACACTCCTACAGGACAGTGATGGAAACGAATATCTAGAATATGCAGAGCGCCAGACAAAAACTCATACTGGAGAGAATCCCAGAGACTTTAGGGTAGTAAAGCCAAGAATGTACAGAAACAATGCAATGCCAGAGCAGTGCCCCATCAGGGCCTACAAGTTGTACAAGTCACACAGACCACCCGACATGCTAAATCCAGATGCCCCCTTTTACCTAACACCAAACATAAATTTCAAGCCTGTACTATCCCTCTGGTTTAGACGTATGCCACTAGGGGAGAACAAGATTCGCAACATAATGCATGTAATAAAACATCAGCTGGGCTTCCAAGTGAGAAGCGATAACTAACCACTCCACAAGAAACACAGCAATCCAGTGTCTCGTAGACAATGACGTGCCCCCGACTGAAGTTCAACAAGTGTCGGGGCACCGCTCACTATAATCGATAAACAATTATTCTCTCCTCAGTGATGCAAAGCAGAAGAGAAATTCAGAAATATTAGGACGTCAAACTCGCAATGACCACTGTCAGCCCTCCATCAGCAGTGCACATCCCAAACCAGTTGTGGCACATGAACCCACACCACAGAGAAACCCACTGAGCGACCTAGGTGTTAATCAATCTTTTGGAGAAGGAATCACTGTAATAGTGAATAACAACTACTACGGCAAGCAAACATAGAAGAATCGCAGTTGTCAGTGACTCCTCCTCCGATGAATCTTAGTATCAGCCTCATCGCACACCAAAATAACCTTCTTATTTTATAGATAAAATGTGTACGCAGTAAAAAGTCTAAATTTTTTTCTTATTTAATCTCCCCAGGCCTACCTCATGCTGTTCCCACAAGCTCCATGTCTGACCCACACACATCAAGAGGTGAAGTCACAGACGACTACGTCGCGCACATCCACCTGACAAAAACTGACCAACCGCAAATGTGCTGGATGCCGCTGACTCTTTTATTAACCCTTAAGTTATTTTTAAATAAAAGCAAATGTTGGATCTCATCCGTTACCATGAGTTGCATGTTGAGAGTGTGTTAAATAAACGTAATGGTAAGTTTTACATTTTATCAGTCTCAACGCTGTGGTTTTTCTGTGATAATTTTTTTAAAATCACCCACTCCATACACATTTTTGCAATTGCAACGTTGTGTTTTTTCTGTTCAAAAAAACTCACTCCATACACTATAAAGAAAAATGCCTAGGAAGTGGCTGTTAACCATGAAGGTAATCACTTCTCACGGTTGCCAGGACAACTGAAAACCTCTCGAGCTGTGCTCTCGAGGTTTACTTAATTGTCCTGGCAACTGCTCTAGGTGATTACAGCATGGTTAACAGCCACTTCCTAGGCATTATCCTCTATGTTACTCCACCCCCCAAAGATATCCTTCACTTACTTCTTGTAAAATGGACTTGGAATTAGATTAAATATCTTGGGATTAGTTTAACAAAGTTTACTGACAATGTGGACCTTTTGAACTTTGAGCCTCTCACTCAAGGAATAAAAAAAAATTTAGATTCCTGGTCCATTTTGCCATTGTCCTTTTAATGCTGTGTGGAAGTGATTCAGATGTCAGTTCTTCCTAAAATATTATTTTATCTCCAGACTCTTCTGATAGTCCCTTCTTGTGCATACTTATGGGACTGGCAACAAGCTATTCTTCAGTTTATATGGCAGCTCAAGGGGGTGTGGGGCTTCCAGATCTAGACTGGTACGCCAAGACTGCTCAGTTGCGGATATTGTGTTATTGGACTAATCATAATTACAAGGCTCACTGGAAAGTTATAGAATTTGCTTTGAATGAGCTACATAACCTAAATCAGATTCTTTATGCAGCCTCCATCTCTCAGTTATCGGGATCTATCTTTTATACATATAATGCAGTAGTGATTAAATTATGGCGTTGTCATGCCAGATCTCTTCATCCAGAGGCGTGTCTGCTGGTGACAGTAATGGCATGGGATGAGGCTAACCCATCTAACAAATTAGATACCTTTCTTTGGAACTGGGTCAGAGTAGGGTTAGAATTTTACCACCAGTTGTTTGACACTTAGGGTTGGCTCTCTTTTGCTCAGCTTCAAACATTATATAGGCTACCATGCACTGACCATTTTAGATTTCGCCAACTTCGATCCTATCTACTCACTTTCCCTTTTACTGATCTTTTGCCATCTTTTTTGAGCTCATAGGGGGTAAGGGTAATTATTTCAGCACAACTAGGGGACAACATAGAGCATCTAATAGGATCTTTATATTCAGATACCAGAATTTCTAAGTTGGAGACAGCTAAATTCCTTTTCGTCAGTTGGGAGCAGGACTTAACTGAGCCTTGCTCTTGGGAGGAGTGGTGCACCTCAGTTTTGGTGAATTTTAAGATTTTGTCATCCCCTTATCTGCAGCAATTCTCCTGGAAATGTCATTCCAGTTGTTTTTTTTTTTTAACCCCAGTGAGAGTTGCCAAATATAAGGGCTCACAGTTTGCCCAATGTTGGCGACAGTATGGAGAGTCTTCAGCAGACCAGGAACATATATTTTGGAGCTGTCCAAACCAAAAGCTGTTTTGGAAAGTGGTATCAAGAGACCTCCAGCAGATTTTTTCTCCGCAACTGACTCTGACATCCACATTAGTTTTATTCACCATACCCCCTGTCTTTCCAAAACTTTTTAAATGCCAAGTAAAATTACTTTTGACATTAATTCTTTGTGCAAAGAAGGCTTTTGCAAAGCATTGGCTTAAACCTTAAATTCTAAGACAACTTTATTGGTGTGGAATAGATAATTTTATCTACAATGTGGAGAAAATTTATTTTAAGTGTCAGCCCACCACACACACACACACACACACACACACACACACACACACACACACACTATTTTACACAGTTAGCTATCCCTGACACCCATAAGTGGGCACATGGACTTGGAACACATTTAGAAATTGGTACCACCCCTAGCTTTGGGAATGTTTACCAGGCTCATTCTTCTACAGATCAAGGGGTGGGGGTGTAGAAAAGCAATATAACCTATTTGGTATTTACAAAACCAGGTCCCGGGGAGATAACTTTTCTCTAGGCATACCAAGTAACTCCACACTGGAAGCAATAACGTAACTGTTCAAACCATAGTTGGGGTGGTAGAGTGTGACTTTATTCCAAAAGATGTTCTCTAAAGCAAGGTGGACCCCTAAGGTTTACACATCGTGGCATTAGGAACTTGCAGAACAATAAATCTACTGTATCTGACAGAAATCTCTTGGTATTCCCACTGTAGTAGGACATAAAACACTTTCACTTGTATTCTCACATGTCGTAGGACATAGAACATTTGAACTTTGTATCCCCACATATCGTAGGACATTGAACATTGCTTCCAGTGGCACTGGCCACAACTGAAAACACATTTTGCAAAGACTAGCACCATTCTTCATACCCAGAGAAGAAACTGTAACCCACTTCAGGGGCTAAAATTCTCTTCAGACATTGGCCCTTTGTCTAAGGTAATGAGGCACCCTTACTGAACCTGTAGTCCTGAACTGGTAACTCCAGATGAGGGTCTGCCCACCCTTTGCTCTCAAATCCATACTCAGACATTCTTTCAGAGTTACACATTAAACATTAGGAAACACAGTTTGGAAAATGCTTATTCAATGAAACTTGGCATCCAGCATTCGACTCACTACAACTGGTAGTGGAAAAACTAAAGTCCCTATCAATGTGATATAGTCATACCACTGGACATCACACACTTCAGCCAGTTTTAAATTAGATCAGTCTCACACTTCTGAATTCACAAAAAAGTTTTGCCATCCCTTTTAGAAGAAGAAAAAAGAATCAGCATTTTTATAGCGCTTTTCATACACAGTATCCCAAAGCGCTTTACAAGCAATGCAAGACTGGTAGTGAAGTGACTGAATGGGTGGTGGCAGCTATATTGCATATCATCACCCACACACAGCCTGGATAATTGCATGAACCAGTTTATGGGAAGTGGAATGTTGGCCAGGACACCTGGAATGCTCCCTGCTCTTTGCGAAGAGTGCCCTGGGTTCTTTTACTTCCACCTGGACACCCACCAGAAGAACATCAGGATGGGCAGAAGGGACCTCGGTTTAACGTCTCATCCGAAAGACAGCACACCCCAGCAGTACAGTACCCCCCAATACTGCACTCAAATGCCAGTGATTTTTAGGTGCAAGTCCAATCCTGGTGTGGGACGAGAACCCACGACCTTCTGGTCCAGAGGCGGATGTGCTACCAACTGAGCCACATTGACAACAGAGAACACAACAGCACAAGTACTTGCTTCCTTTAGCAAAAGTCAGATCCTACTCACTGTTAGACATTTCTGGCAGCTTGAATACATCCTGGATCAAAAAAGGGGATAGCCCCTTGGATCCATCCACTAGCAGCCCTTTTCACCCTTCCAGGGATGAAAATCAGGAGATCCTGCTGTAGGCAATGATTTCCACCACTTCTCTTGGCAAACTGGAGAATACCAGCCCACCCAGTGGTGCCAAGGGTGCCATGCCAGCGACCCATGTTCAGGAACGAGCATGGGTCACCGGTGGTAGGCAGGGGAGAAGGAGGATTGAGCATATGATGGACTGCTCTCCTTCTCCGGAGAGGGGGGTCACTAGCAGTCAGTGTTTGACTGGCCCCTAGTGTCAGCTGGGGAGCAGCACACCGATGCTCCAGAGATAGGGAGAAGAGGAGGCAGATGCCCAAAGGCAGTGCATGTGGATGTGTGCGGGCTCCCTCCATGGGCGTCACTGCACGCCTCCTCTCCAGAGGGAGTAAAAATTGAGGAAGAAAAGTGTTCTGGGCATGGCTGGATGACAACCGTTCCCTGCAGGTGCCACTCCACAAATAGGCAGTAACCCAGGCACCGGATCCATATCGGCAGGTTGAGGTGTCCCTGCCACCCAGCCATGAGGGGTAAGCCATGGAGGTAAGCCAGAGGTAAGCTGCGAGTGGGAGAGGGGGCTGGGGGACCATCTAGAAGGAATGCCACCCAGGATGAGGTGGCAAAAAATAGATTAACTGTAAAAAAAAAAAAAACCGGAGAATACCAGGACTAGGGTGAGAATGCTGGGCCTGCAGCTCAGAGCTCACACCTGAGCCGTTCTCACTCCTCCAACTTCATGCTGCTACTCTCAACCACTGACTTACATGGACTTTTGTCTCAACATTCTAACTCCCTTCTCACAGCTGGCAAAGGCTTATGCTGCTGTGAGAGTTCCAAATGAGCTCATTACTTCCATCTCAGATGAAACCAAGTAAACAGAGAGTGAGCAGGTGAAAAAACATTTAACTAGTTAATCACCAGCTGCCTCTCCCTGCCTATCACTGATACTGAAGGGATTCTAGTAACCCCAAGGGACTGGGTGGTTACATAAGTATTTTAATTTGGATAATGCTGGTCAGGAGAGATGGAGGCCTTGGGTTCTTTATCAAATATTGATGTTAATTCTTCTTTTGTCCAACAAAAGGATTTATTCTTTTAATGTCCCCACCTCTTATTCCTTTAATGTAATTGGGAGCACAAATCAACTATATTTAAGGTTCTGCCTTTTACGTGTGGAAGATTCCCTGAATTTACAATTTTAGAGATATTTATTTGATTCTGATACTATGGGCCAGATATTCAGAAATGCACCAAAGGCAGGCACAACCCCGGCACAGCACAACCCAACTGCGCTATGGCGCAATGACTGTTATATTCAACAGTTGCGCACTGCAACATGAGCCAGCGTAACATAGCTGAATATTGTAGGGATGCGCCGTAGCACAGTCAGAGGTGCACCAGGGAGCAACCAGAAATGCACCATAGCACAACCAGGGATGTGCAAGGGGCAGAGGAAGATGTGTCAAGGCACAGCAGGACCAGCCACAGACACAGCAGGGAGCTAGGCATTGGGGAAGGTGGGGGGGGGCAGCACGGGGAGGTGGTGGACCCAGGCCAGGAACACTGGCAGGGATGCACAGCTGGCCCACAGGAGACCACTGCCCACAGCCCATGGAGCACAGGCATGCAGACAGCCACCCCCCAGCACTGGAGCAGTGGACACATGGTACAGGTGGCACAAAAGTCCAAGGGTGAGCCCCCAATGGACACTTCCCACCAGACAGCAAGTCCCCGCCAGCTCGGACAACAGCATGCCACACCCTGGCACACAGCACCCAACACACATGCCACACAGCCTGTATAGCCAGCCCATGACCACCCCAAGGCACAGCCACTGACCGAGGGGCAGGCCACCACCATGCACGGTCCACACAATGACACTGTTGCACCACACAGCCACCCACCACACCATTATAGCATGGTCCCACTTGCCAGCTGCAAAGCAGACACAGACACAGACAGGTAAGCAAGGAACAAATGTATTGAAATGCAAAGAACAACAACAGCAAACAACAGTATAAAACAGGGGAGAGGGTAGGTGAGGGAAGGAAGGTGACATGGGACAGGGTCTGTACAATTGGATGGGGGAAGGTAGGGGAAGGGAGGTCAGGGGCAAGAAGGGAGCTGGAGTCCATCATGGCCAGCCACAGCCTGCTGCAGCCTGGTGCCTCCCCCTGCACCAGTCCCTGAGCAGTATCCTTCGGGTCTGGTCTGTGATCTCCATGGTGTGGGAGGTAATCATTATTATTTGTCACAGGAGGCGACAGTAAAGAGGCAGGCAAGAACCCCTCCGGACACCTATGGCAAAGGAAGGAACAGGTGATCAGTGCACTTCCATAGCACCCTAGCCCCCCCACTGTGGACAGTGGGAACACAAGCCCCTGGAGTGGCACCCTGGCCACCCACAGTGGGTGGGCCTACATCTGCTACTAACCAGGCATGCCATGACAGTGCACAGCATTGGACACTGCTGCCCAAGGGCCACCCAACCGCACAGTGGCAGGCAGGTGGCACAGTGCTGCAGCAGAACCACAGTAGCACTGATGATGGCTGGATACACACCCAGCCCACCAACAGCTGCCACACATGTGCAATGGCCACTCTATAGCACCACACACACCACTGCCATGACACAAGGCACAGGAGGCCATGGCCATACCCCCACCCCGCCGACCACCCTGCACAGCAATGAGGGAATGCACAGTGCCTACCTGCCCACTGTAGCACTGCGCATGCTGGTCCTGCAGCTGCTCCTCCACCACCACTAGGTGCTGCTCCCCCTGCCAAAGGGCCGCGGCCCATCAGACACCCCTGCCGCCCTGGCACACCTTTGATCTTCAGGTCCTAGGACAGGAACAAAGACAGGCACACATCAGAACACAGCCACAATGTGAGCCCGCCGCCCCACCCCAAAGCACAGTGTGTGCCCCAGCCAGATGAGGCTGCAGGGCGGTGGCACAGTGCACCCAGTGACAGGCAATGCCATGCCACAGGACACACAATGACAGGGCCCCCCCGGCATGGCATACAGCCCTGCCAACACCATGGTACAGTGGTCATGCACAGATGCAGCACAAGCCACTTACCTGACCATGGCACAGCCCCCCTGTGGACACGCACCTGCAGTGCCCTCAGCTGCTCCAGGTCCCTCCTCACCAGGTCACTGTACCGGTTGAGGCACTGCTCCCTGGTGTGTTGCACCCCTGTGGCCTGGTCCAGCCCATCTGCAATGGCCTGCCACACCTCAGTCTTGGGCCACTGCAGGGGCTGCTGCCCAAACAGGCTGGCGGCATGGGGCTCCAACTGGGCCACCAGGTTTACTAGCTCCACCTGGCTCCAATTTCTTGCCCATCAAACTGTACAGTGCACCATGATGCTACTGTAAAAGACAGATTCAAAATGGCTCCCAGTAACGCACATGCACAACGTGCATGAGATGCACACCTCATAGACAGTTGTGCTGCCTCTGGCAATCACGCATCTCCCGGGATGCGCAGCTTCAGCATGGCCACACTAGCATGTGCAGCTGGGCCACAAGAGGGCAAAGGGCAGGGCAGGGGTCAGCATGCACAATGTGCGCGTGGGTGCCATAGGGCCCATGACGCAGAGTGTGCAATAGGGCCAATATAGTTCCATGCCCCATGGGCCCAATAGCGCCCAAGTGCCATAGGCCCAATAGCACCTGAGTGCTATAGGCCCAATACCACCCGAGCACCATAAGGTCCATGGTGCATAAGGTACCATGGCCCTCTATAGTGCTCCTAGTGCACGGTGCTCACTAGGCGGTAGCACATGCCGCGACGCATGCGTGATGTTGAGGGCGCACTGCTCATGGCACGGCATTGCACCATGACATGTGCTGGGGCAAGTCCATTGCGCAAGGTGCATGAGCGCGATATTCAGCTGTCATATGCAGATGAGCTCATCAGACAATCTGCGGTGCAATGGGGATTTTTCATGTCATTACTGTTGCGCAACAGCCCCTTTGCATGTGATGCGCTATAAAGGCACCGCACAACAGCACAGGCCATGGACCGGTATTGCAACCATCCAAGGTAAGTTGTGCCTGCCGAGGGGACAGCCAGCACAGTGGGACGGATGGCTGGGGTGGGGCGCTGCAGCCAGTAACCACATGTCAATGTCCACAGGTAGCAACATGTCTGAGCATGAGGTGGCAGATGCCCTGTTCGAGGCGTACCTCAACAGGGAGCCATTGCTTAGTGGTGCCAGTGGCACACCCCAGGCCAAGGTGGAGGTGGCAGCAGCTGAGAACCAGTAGGGCAGCCACCAGTGGTCTGCACAGAAGTGCAAAAAGAAGGTGGGCACTGACAAATGTCATATCAAGGAGAAGGTGGTGGCCATACGGGCTGCCAGGTCAGCTACTGGTGGGGGCCAGGCTGCCATGCCACAGCTCATGGCACAGGAGGAGCTGGTGGTGGCCACCATGGGGCGCAGTGCAGTCGAGGGTGTGCCGGGTGGTGGCTTCCAGACTGGAGGGAGCCCATCACTGCATGGTAGGTATGGCGGGTCAGGGGCGGGGGGTTGTAGCGAATGGTACGGCAGTACTTACACATCTGTGTTCCCTTACAGCACCAGCTCACCAGCATGCAGTGGCAGGGGTGCCTGCGGCTGCCATGGGGGCACGCCCAGCCCTGGAGGACCAGCCATCCATCTCCATGGGCATCCGGGGGCCCTATCAGCTGCAACACACCACTGCTGTCCAGCCGGATATTCTGGCCATGGTGGCGGATGAGGCCCTGGCTGTGTTCCAGTGGGATGCCAGCCATGACATGCTCTGTGCTGAGACACAGATCGGGCCGGGGTCCGACACAGATGACAATGTGACCATAATCCTGGACAGCGGGGGTCTTGTTGTGGGGGAAGACACCCATACCATCCACCATCACTGGCAACACGGCCAGTGGCCTGTAGGCAGTGGAACAGCTGCCTACCACTGCCCCTGGTGCTGCTGTGTGCACAGGCACAGCGGCGCTGGGAGGTGGTGGTGGTGCGCACAGGGGCCGAAGGGGCACTGGCAGCAGATGACTGGGGATGTTGGGTGGCCGGGTGCAGTGTCCACCATGGGTGCACCTGACATTGTCCAGCCCCATGAGAACCCTGCTGTGCAATGCCCACCTGAGCAGGGGGCTGTGCAGCGCAGTCATACACCACTGGTGGGATGGTGACATGCCCATGCACCCCTGGGCTCCGACTCCATGACCGAGCACACATAATTTCTGTGGGCCTCCGAGGAGCAACAGGTGCTGCTCATAGCTGGGGTGCATGCACTACAAGCAGAGGTGAGCCAGGCAGCCGAGCAGCACCAGAGGGGCACAGCACAGGTCCTGGTGGCCATACAATGCCTGTGAGAGGACACAACTGCATCCCTGGACCGCATAGCCATTGCAGTCATGGTCTGCCTTGTACCACTGGCTGCCACAGGGCATGGCCACCTGCCACAGACATCATGGAGTGCAATGTCCACCCCATGGCCCTGGCATCGGGCAACCCCCTCAGTGTCAACACCAGGCCCCACTGTGGGCATCCCAGGCATGCCTGGAGTAGGCCTGTTTGGGTGCCTGCAGACCCCTGCGAGGACACAGTTGCGTTCCCACAGTTTGACCCCTGAGGGGCAGTCACAGACCCCCTCGTGGCTGTTGTGCAGCCTGTGGCTGCCGAGTGGCTGCGGTGTGGTCACCCCCATGTCTGTGGTGGCCATGTGTCTGTGTGGCGGACCTGATGTGCACGTCACCCTGTCCGCTGTCTGCTGCCACCACCCTGTGTGCACCTAGGCATTGTGTGTGTGTGTGTATGACACAGTCATGGCATCTGTGTGTCATGCCACATGCTGCTCATGTATGCACCTGCCTGGCCGCTGGCCCATGTGGTGTGTGAGTGATGATACCAGTGCAGCACTGGCTGCGCATGTGCATCGGCACCATGCATCTGATCCACACCACGTGCTAGCGCCTGGGTGTGTGTCTGCGGGTGCCAGTGTGTGTGTATGTATTGCTGTACAGTGCTGTGTGGTGTTGCGTGTTGCTGTGTGGCACGCCCCTTCTCTGCCCTACGCCTGTGTGTGCATGCCCATGGCCTTGCCCGCACATGCCTCTGTGCCTTGCCACTGTGTCTGTTCTGTGCATGGGGGTTTGTCCACCTACCTGCGTGCACCATAGTGCTCCTGTGCAATTGTGTTGAGATGCTACATGCCATCCTCTGGAGCCGGGGATCCCTCCACTGGGGGGGCTGCCCACTACCCTTGACCCATCACCCACATCGTCCCCACTGCTGTTCCCCTCTTCATCCTCAACAGCTATCCCACGGTCAATGGCCATGTTGAGCAGCATGCAGCAGGCTAGGAATAGGCCACAGGCCTTCGAGGGGCTGTACTGTAGGGCACCACCGGACCTGTCTAGGCAATGGAAGTATGCCCTCAGCATCCCCAATACATGCTCAATGATGTTCCATGTGCTGCAGTGTGCCTCATTGTACTGCTCCTCCACAGGGGACACCGAACACCAGTAGGGGATGAGCAGCCAAGGCCTGAGTGGGTAGCCACTGTCATCTGTGTGGACAGAGATATGGTTAGCCTGGTGTTCTCTGTCACTGTGCCCCTTGCCCTTCCCTGGTGCACCCGCCAGTGCATCAGCCCTGCCTGCTCCCCTTCCATGCCCGTGGTCCTGCCATACTCACCCACTAGGTGACCTGTGGGGATGTCGCCACTCTCAAACCTGTGGCACAGTGCTGAGCTGTGACAGATGAAGGCATCATGTGCACCCCCAGGGTGTGTGGCACCAACATTGGTTATGCATCCCCTGGCATCACACACCACCTGGCAGTTGATATCGGGGTAGCCCTTTCTGTTGACATATGCTACCCCCCTCTGGGCCAGATGGCATGTGGATTCCCACATGGGTGCAGTCAATGGCCCGTAGCATGCCAGACATCCATGCTACCTTGTGGAACTCCTGCATGGTTGCTGTACACTCCACCTGTGTGCTGGGGAAGTGGATGTATTCCACAGCTTGTGGCAACAGAGTGTTAAGGAATTGTGTGAAGAGTCGTGATGTGGCCTACTAGGTTATGCCTGTGGTGTCCCCTGTTGGTCTCTGGAAGGTGCCCGTGGTGAGCAGGCACATGACTGGTGTTACCTTCGTTTCCACTGTCAGGTCGTGGCTCCGTCTTGTGGGTGCCTGCATCTCCTCACTGCGCAGCTCACAGAGCTGCCTCAGAATTGCCCGATTCAGGCGATTCTGGTCCACGATCTCCATGTCAGAGTGGGTCTCAAAGCTGATGCAGGGCCAGTACCGCTTGTACCGGGCATACCGCCTATGGGCCCTTGCACAGCCACACCGCTCTGCCTCCTGCCTCCTCACACCCCTCATTATGATCTCCATCTGGAATACTGCACTGGCCATAGCCCCCTGTTGTCCTGTCACCCCCTGGGCATCCAGCTCCACTGGTCCACCTGATTCTGTGGGCAGTGCCTGTTGCTTGCCCAGGCTTCCTCCTGTGCCACCTTCCCCTGGCTGGCTGTTACCTGCAAGCTCTTCCCTGCACTCCTGTGGGTGCCTGTGTCACTCCCTTTGGGTCTGGTGGCTCCTTCTCACTCTCACTCCCTCTGTCGGCCTCCCTGTCTGTCACACTGTCTCTCTCCCCCCTCTCTCTGTCTCTCTCTTTCTCTCTGTCTCTCCTTCTTTCTCTCTCTGACAGCCTGTCTGTCTCCTTCTGTCCTGCTCCCCTCTAGAAACAAGTGCCACCCCCCCCGCTTGATCCCTGTTTTTATAGGCTCAAGTCTCCTCTGAGCATCTGGCAGTTGCTCCTCACTTGCACCATTGGTCGGGGGTTGAATATCACACTGTGTCACATATTCATCGGTACGCCCTCTGCCCTTGTGCATGCATTCATTACTGTTGCACATTGGTGCACTGCTACTTGCACTGTGCAGTGGCTCCCACTGAATATCACTCTATGGTGCATCTCCGTAGTTGCACATTAGCAACCCAGTTGCACCATGCGCAACTGCTTTGAATATCCAGGCCTCTGCAGATAAACATAGATGGAGTTATTAATCTGTTAATTCTTCATTACAAAGGTAATTATCTCTTTGATTATTTGATTGTATGCTCGTGCTCTCAGGATTGTCTTCTGTTCATACTGTTCAGACTGCTCATCTGAGTTGTTTATTGTAGTTATTCAACAAAGTTTGAGTATAAAAAAAAGAGAGACTAAGGCAGTGCTGAGAATTAGAATAAGGTTGGGCCTGAGAACAGATTTAGACATAAAGGGCTCAATTGTAAAAGTCTGTGAATGCCACAAGCCACAGATGTGCTGATTATATGGTGCATGGGACTTGTGGTGTTCTTCCAGCACCAATCAGGATTTTTACTACCGTGCACCACATACCGCAAGTTAGACCAGTTTCACCCTGGTCTAATGTTCAGCATGCTGCTGACCATTTCTTTTTTCCTTTTTTTCATTTATACTTTAAGACTGCTCCGTGGAGCCAAAAAGTTGCTCTGGCCCTACCTCAGAGGCACTCGGACTCCTACCTGAACTTGTCGAATCATCATAGACCCCATCGGCTCCTGGTAATTTCCATTGTTTTTCCACAGGCACACCAACCATGCAATGGGTGAAGCAGCTGCCCCCGCCTCCATGGAAGCAGACATATGCCCTGGATTGGTGCCCTCCCCTGGTCTGGGTCACATGCCTGTGTGGACACCTAGCCACCGCTGGGTGTCAGACTACAGCACACTGCACCATCCCCCATCCCCAAGGAAGGAGAGTTGTCTATGGATGCTCAATCCTTCCTCCCGCTGCCAACCCCAAGTGACCTGAGGCCATTCCTGAACCTGGGTAATCAGCATGGAGGAAGGTGTGGCATCCAGCACCTCAACCCTTAGCACCACTGGACCAGCTAACTGCTGACCATTTTTATGGGTCTTGCACCAAATATCTTGTGCAAGCTGCCATAAAGTGTAGAAAGTGTTGCAGCTGCACCCAATGTACTAAAAACTGGGAGCAGTTGCATCAATAGTGTTGGCACAGCTGCGCCAAGGAACAGGGTTGATGCAGGGCTTGATGCAAGCCCTGCATCACCCTGTGAAGGCTGAGCCTGAATTCTTCCTCTGTACTTATTTTCCATGCTTCGATGTTTCTTCATAATGCCCTCAGCTACTATGGAATACCAAGGAAGTTTGGAGCAAGTCACTGTAAGTAAGGTATAGTTGAATATAATAATCTCTACTAACTGACTTGTCTAAGATCTATGGGAAAATATATCTTCTTAGAAAAAGGTATAGAAATGCAACAAAGTATTTGAAGAAGCCCCAGAACAGTACCTCCCCTACACACACACACACACACACACACACACACACACACACACACACGCACACATACACACACACTGCAAACAATGGACTAGACTTTTAAAACCCTAATTATGGCACTAAAGTAAACTCTATTTCACTTTACATGAATAGTATGACTTTCTGTTTACTATCTGCTCCTTGGAACAAACTCTGGCCAGATACAGTAGGGCTGCATACTAGGAATTTGGGATAAAAATATTGAAAATTACCAAAGTTACGAACCGACGTTAGCAAAATGTAATATAGACTCATAATTAAATTTGTTGTTTTGTAATATTTTTACACCAAATTTTCAACATAGCCTTGTTATGACCCTGCCTCATGGTGAAGGGCAGAGAAAATGTTCAAGTCCTAGCCTAAAGGTGATTCCATTCAGGGACTGCGAAATCATCTTTCAGGATGTGAAAAAAAAAACATTTTGGTGAGAATTGGAAAAATGACAGCTGTCACATTCATGAGGTGCTTAAAGTTGAATTTTGAGAATGCAGGATCATAACTTTGTTACCTTTTAATATTTTTACACCAAATTTTCAACATAGCTTTTTTTATGTCCCCATGTCATGAACAAGGGCAGAGAACATTTTCATCTCCTGCCTGAAAGGTGATTTTACACAGGGACCCCCAAATCACCTTTTGAGATGCAAAAAAAACATTTTGGTCAGGATTTGAGCAATGACAGTTGTCACATTCATGAGGTGCTGTAAAGATGTGGCTATGCTGTAAATTTGGGGTCAAAATATTGAAATTACTAAAGTTATAAGCCTTTGTTCGCAAAATTCAGTGTAGGCTCATAACTTTTTGGTTTTTCTATATTTTTACACAAAATGTTCAACATAGCCTTCTTACGACCCCACCTCATGAACAGGGGCCACAAAATCATCTTTTAAGATGTAAACAAAACATTTTGGCCAGGATTTGAAAACTGGCAGCTGTCACATTCATGAGATGCTGTAAAGATATGGCTAAGTTGTAAATTTGGTAAAAATATTGAAATTACCAAAGTTATAAGCCTGCATTTGCAAAATTTAACATAGGTTCATAACTTTGTTGTTTTTAATATTTTTGCACCAAATTTTCAACACAGCCGTCTTATGGCCCCACCATATGAACAAGGGCAGAAAACAATTTTCAACTCCTGTCTGAAAGGTGATTCCATGAAGAGACTGAAAAATCACCTTTTGGGACAGATTTGCCTAGTATCAGTGCAACTGTTCATGAGGCGGGTCCCAAAAAAGGCATGCTGAAAATTTGGGACAAAAATATGCAAAAATGTCAAAGTTATGCTACTATGTTCAAAACACCATTGAAATACATTAAACTGCATCTCTGTTTCTTCAGTTCACAGTCCAGCTTTGAAGAGCGAAGACATGTCTGCAGTCTAGAGAGGATTACAGTGTTGGATCCCCAATGGGTAAGTAAGGGCTGGGGGTGTGTGGGGTGGTGGGCACTGAGTGGGATGGTTAGGTGGCAGCAGTTACAGCCACAAAAGGCATTGATGGATGTTTTTCTTTTAACTGTGTTAAAAGGAAAAAAAACAATGCATGGAGGATTCCTCATCATGACACCAGGGGGATGGGCACCCCCAGCTTCACTGTTATGTTTCTGGGGGGGTGCTGAGAGGGAGGGTCAGAAAGGGGGTTATCAATATATATTTAAAAAAAAAGAAATATCCTTACATGTGTGGTAGTGGGGGGTCACTGTAAACAAACAAAAAAAAACACATTGAGGATTCCACATCAGGACACTGGGGGATTGGGCACCCCCAGCATCACTGTTATGTCTCTGGGGGTGGGGTGGTGGGTGCTGAGAGAGAGGGTCAGGTGGAGGGATATCAATATATATTTACAAAAAGAAATAACTTTGAATGCACAATAGAGGGGGGGCACTGTAAACAAAAAAACACAGAGGGTTCTTCATTGGGACACTTAGGGATTGGGCACCCTCAGTGTCACTATTATGTTTCTGGGGGTGGGGTGGTGGGTGCTGAGAGGGAGGTTCAGATGGGGAGGATAGTGCAGTGCTACTTGCAATGGAGACAACGAGCGGAGTGCTTCATGGATGCAGAGGTGACTGTGGTGCAACTCCAACATGTTGTTCGGTCAGAAGGATTGCAATTCAGAAATAGGTGCACAATTCAATCCAAAAAGCCAAATGTCACTATTTCAAACACTACAAACCAAGCACCTTAGCAACCAAAAAGAATTCTGGAGACAAGTCAGTTCTCTGGTGAAGGGAAGGGCTGCTGAAATCCTCAGCTCCATATCTGCCAACGGCACCACCCTTGCCGACCCACTGTCCATTGCTTCCGGGTTTAATGATTTTTTTCACTGATCTCCACAAATACACTCTGCTTTTCAGTAACTTACCCTCCCCCAAGTCGCTTCCCCCCGAGCACCATGGGAGATCAACCTGTGTTCCATTTGAAAATGGCTTCCCTCAAAGAGGTCCAAAAGCTTCTTCCTAATTTAAAAGCTGAGAGCTCTCCTGGACATGACTCCCTAGAGCCTAGATTTCTTAAATTGGGAGTTCCCCAACTTGCTTGACCAGTTCATGATCTATTTAACCAATCATTCCTCTCTGGCACTGTTCCAGAGAAATGGAAGGTGGCGTTAGTCATTCCAGTGTATAAGGGTGGACCCAATACCATTGTAGATAATTTTAGACCCATTTCCATACCCTGCCTCCTGGCCAAAATCGAAGAGCGAATTGTATGCAACCACCTTCAGAATTACCTAGAACATCTCAATCTGCTGTCCCCCCATCAACACGGTTTCCAAAGGAATCACTGTACCCTTACGGCCCTGTTACAACTGACCAGAAACATTCCAGGCAATGGACCAATCTTCTGCCACTGGTGCCATCTTTGTCGACCTTACAAAAGTGTTCGACCTGGCGAATCTTGTTCTTCTGCTCCATCAGCTTCATGTCCTTGGTCTGGACTCTAGCGCCTTGAGTTGGGTCAAAAGTTACCTGTCCCATCATTCCTAAAGTGTCAAGTGAGCTGGCTTTATCTCTAATCTTAGATCTATAACACATAGTGTTCCTCAAGGCTCCATTTGGGGCCCAATATTATTCTCTCTATTCATTAATGACTTGCCTAGCTCCTGGCGTGTGGCAACGGTTCACCTGTATGTGGATGATGCAATTATCAATCGATCCCCTCCTGATATTGATTTGATTAATAGAGAACTTGCCTCTGACTTCTCATCCATTGAGGGCTGGTTTAGGAGCAATCATCTTGTTCTGAATATGAAGAAAACAAAAAGCATGCTATTCACCCGCCTTCCTTCCTCCCTGCATGCTCCTTCCCCTCTTAGCGTTACCTCTCTCAATGGTGATACCCTTGAGTGTGTCCATTCTTTTAAATACCTGGGCAACACATTGGACTTCTCACTCTCCCTTAAACCACGTCTCCAGTGTTGTTAAATCACTGAACCAGTGCCTAGGCATCCTCTTTCAGATTTGTCCCTTCTTCACCTCTCCTCTGCCTCCTGCCTTAAGATCGGAACATCCTCCTTAATACCTCTCCTAACCTATGGTACTCCATTACTGTTCTCTTTGAATACTTTGACCATGTCTCTCCCAGGCTCACCATAGGGTGAGAAGGTTCACTTTGGGGGTTAACACCTGCTATCACCACTGCAACGTCCTATCCTCACTTGGCTGGCTCCCTTATGTATCTATGCTGATGTATTCTTCCCTTAGTATCTTGTTTAAATTAGTCCACATATTTATAACCCCTTCCCTCAATGAGATAATACATCTTAGACATGCTCCTCATGCCCTCAGATCAGCCTCCCTCGCCCTTCTTATCAAGCCTAACCTGCGTCTTGCTTTTGCCCATAAATCTTTCTCCTATGCAGCAGTATGTGACTGGAACCCCTCACTCCCTCTGTCTTGTCCAGCTCTTCTCTCTATAAGTTCCAAGCTACTCTGTACACCTCACTCCTTGCTCTGTATGTTGCTTCTGTTTCTGTTAATGTCTCTTCTATTCACTTTTCCTCTCCTTCCTCTCCCATTACTCCTCCCCATCCCCTGTACTTTTCCCCTTGTCCCCTCCTTCACATACCTGTAATTTTTTATTCCTTTGCCCTAGATTGGTAAACTGTAGCCTCACTTGTCAAATGCATTATAACCTTGAGATCATGTTGTGTATATACCTTATTCTGTTTTTGTCTTGCTTATGTATATTTTTATTATCTTTTCATTCTGTATGTTCATTTTTTTTGCTTCTCCATTTCATTATATTATATTATATTGTATTGTGCTGTTGTTGTTACCCCTGGTCGACCTTGAGAAAGGGACTGCAATTGCCTCAGTGGTCTTACCGAGTTACCAAAATTCAAATAAATAAACAAATACATTGCACTGAGTCCTTTTTTTTTATAGTGCTTTTTACTTCCTGTTGCTGCCTCCTGCCTGTTTCTGCAATGGGAAGACATAGCATTTTTCTGGTGTTTTCTCCCCTATTCCCTGGGCCCCAAAACATGGTCGTGCATCCCCATGGAGGTGAGCATGCACCCCATGGCTCCAGTGATGGTCCCTTCCCCCCCCACCCAGCCTAGCGTCGAGTCTCCTGCTGGGCTTGGCACTACCACCCAGCCTCCACTCGGAGGCAGCCTAGAGCCTGGGAGACTCCAGATCCCTCCTTGGGAGAGGAGAGCTGCCTGTCGGCAGCTCAGTCCAGCTCCATGCCCCCCTCAGCTGACTCACAGCAACCTGAGCTGGCTCCTGAACCAAGGTCAGCAGCATGGTGTGAGGTATGGCATCAAGCACCTCAACCCTCAGCATCACTGGGCTGGCTCAAGTCCCCTTCTAGTACCAAGAGGTTTGTAAGGCTATGCACACTGCAGCCCTAGAAATGGTGGGGCTTTCTGAGAAAGGGAAACTAGGGACTGGATTATAAAGGTCCTTTTTGTACTGAGTGTGACAGATATATGACACACTGAATTTGCAACACAAAAACAGGATATTCCATCCTCTGCATCATTTAGATACCCACTAGACCACCTTTCTGTGGTATTGTGTGTGTGTGTGTGTGTGTGTCAGTGTTAGGGCTTCTTGCATGAATCTAGCAGCAGCTTGCTGCCAATCTTAGCAGCAAGCTGCTATAAAACAGGCTAAAGTGCATACCTGCATGTGATATTAGAAAATCAGATGCAGTTGCATTATGTGGACATGGTGCACCTGTGAAACCACACATTGAGACCATAAGAATTGCCACTGGCACTGTGCCTGCCTTTGAAACTCCAGACCTAGGTGTGAACAGACTCTAGATATGGCCAAGCATTGCAAAGCCTGAATATGCACTTAAGGCAGAAGAAGGGTGAGGCCAGCACAAAAAGAAATGGCTACATAATTTCCTCAGTATCTATAGATTAAAGGAGTTGACATGTTTCTAACCTTTTATTTAAACATGAAAATGTTGTACTCTTATGTATCAGGGTATCTTAAGAGAAAGATATCATTACCAGGAGAACAATTGTAGAGAAATGTATCATTTTAAAACAGCAGTACAACAAAAAAAATGTTCTTTTCCCAAAACTTGTTTTAGCTAAAGTTAAAAATATTGGCATATTGGTCATATCTACTTTTCTAGGTGCCTCCTATTCTGCACACCATACTTTTTTTTCCCTCAATCTCAACCCTTACCAGATCTACAATGGTACTGTATTTCAATCCCAAATGTGTCAACCCTTTTTTTGTCTTGAGAAAATCTAATTACAAACTTTAATTTGTGTGGAATTAGAAAACTGTTCCTTCCAAATAAAACTGGAAGATGCCTAGAATCGCTTATAGTGAAAAAAGGTAAGGTCACATTTTCCCAGTTTCATTGCCCTGCTGTTGAAGTAAAAGCCTAGCTTCTGCATTGTATGTGTTGACAGACAATCTATAATTCAGCATAAATAAAACACATTGACGTGCTGAAGATTCTGAAATACACGATTGAAATAAATGTCAAAGCATTTGAACACAAATCAATGTATATGCATTTAAAACTAATCTAGATAAAAATAAAATATTACGCTTTTAAAAGAATAAAAAATGGATAGAAATTCCCCTTTTTAACTGAGTTTGAGGTAAGATACAAAAGAATGCAATTGTTTGCTTTTTGGGAAACTGATTTATGTTTTTATTGGTTCACCTGGATGATATATCCGTTAAAATATACTTCAATAGTACAAAGTGTAAAAGAATAATGTTTGAAGCCTAATAAATCAAATCTTTGAAATTATTAGTTCAGATACAAGAAGGCTGTGAGTCCAAGTAAGGGGACTACATAGTAAAAAGAAGAAGTAAAATAACATTAGTAACAAGCATTTGTCAATGCCGAATTGTTGCTTGCTGGCATTGGCATTGGTAGTGCAGGAGTTAGAGAGATGCATAATAGGAATGGCAGTGAAGTATTGAACTAAAGCCAACTCTACCACCACCCTACAGAGACTGATAGGCATTGGGGTGTGCCTTTGGGTCATTAGGCATAACGGCCATGCCATTTCACCATATGCTACCCTGCAGACACCTAGAAGTATCACAGTGTGCCTTGGAGCTTTTGGGCCTTATGCTCACCCCATTCCATAAAAAAAATACAGTGAGAAGGTGCAGTATAGGAGAACGGGGTGAACTTTGGGGCCAAAGAGTCCAAGGCACACCTCGATGCCTGTCACTGGCTGCAGGGTGTGGGTCGGGGTGGAATGGCAGGAGTATTACAGGTGACAATCCCAAGTCACACCCCTGATGCCTGTCAGTCTCTTCAGGGTGGGGGATTATGGTCAGAAACCCTAACGTCCCAGGCGTTCATTGGTATTTTCACTACAAATTTTAAACATGGGTTTTTTGTGACCCCCACCTCATGAACAGTGGTAATATCAGTTCATTAGCAGAAAGCTGATTTTGCACAGTGACTATGCCATTTGGCACCACTGGTGCGAAAACACATTTCAAACAGGATGTGAAAAATGACAACTGTACTGTTCATGGGGAGGTGTAAAAAATTGCAATGTTGAAAATCTGGAGTGAAAATATAAAAAAACTGGTGAAGTCACAAGCATGCATAAAAACTGTGCAATGCACACCCATAATGTAATTAGTTTGGGGATTTTTACAGCTGATTGTCAACACAGGCATTTTGGGACTTCTGCTCATGAACAGTGTCACTGTGATTTTCTTAATTTGTCCTGAACACTGATTTCCCACAGCGACCATGCATTTCTGCGCTGGAAGTGTGAAAACACATTTCAGCCAGGGTGTGAAAAATTACAGCTGTACTGTTCATAAGGATGTGTGAAAAAATGCCTGTGTTAAAAATCTGAACTGAAAATATTGCAAATTCATGAACTTACATGGGTGTGTGGAAACTGCGCAATGCACACTCATAACACAGTCATTTTATGGACTTTTGCCACCAAATTTTGACATAGTCATTTTAAGACCTCTGCTCATGAAGAGTGTCACTGTGATTTTCTTGATCTGTCCCGAACATTGATTTGGCACACCGACTGTGTCATTGTGCACTACATGCATGAAAACACATTTTGGGCAAGATATGAAACATGGCAGCTGTACTGCTCATAAGGAGGTGTGGTAAAATGGCAATTGTGAAAATCTGGAGTGAAAATATTAAAAATCTGCGAAGTTGTGAGCATGCGTAGGAACTGTGCAACGCACGCTCATAAAACAGTCATTTTAGGAATTTTTTCACCAGATTTTCAACAAAGGGTTTTGGGAGGCTTACCCCATGAACTGTGGTACTGCTGTTTCCTTACTGGGTCCCAAAAGGTGGTTCTGTGCAGTGACAGCAAAATGACCTTTCGGGACTGAATAACAAAATGGCAGTGACTGAATTCATGAGGTGGGGCCGCAAGAACCCCATGTTGAAAATTTGATGAAACAATTCCCCAAAATGGCCGGGATATGCACCAAAGTTGAAAAAATTCCATGCTGACCTGGCAAGGATTCGGGAAACCTGCTAGCCAACCCAGGGACCACCCATGCCAACGCCACTACCTCAGAGGTTACAAGAAAGAGGAGTGGTTGGACCACGGTGGGCTTAGGGAGGGTGAGGGTGGTGGAACAAAGGTGCATCCCTCTCCACAATTCATTCGCCACTCTGGCAAAGCATGGTTCCTTAATGGAGGCACCTGCAGTGGAAACCAAAGAGGATGCTGGGAACCTCAACAATGGAGGCCCA
The DNA here is from genome assembly GCA_016271365.2 of Neoceratodus forsteri. Lineage (NCBI taxonomy): Eukaryota > Metazoa > Chordata > Ceratodontiformes > Ceratodontidae > Neoceratodus > Neoceratodus forsteri. The sequence goes on from CM057456.1 coordinate 1,723,936,107, forward strand.
CAGGAGGGTGACCCAGGACCCCACAGGGGAAGAAAACAACTCCTGGTGGGGGACTCAGTTATTAGGGGGGTAGAACTGGTGGATGGAGGGGAAAGGGAGGTAAGATGCCTGCCTGGCGCCAAGGCTTGGAGGGACAGGAAATGAATCCTCAGGATCATGGGAGCAGCAGCAAGGGGGAGGGAGCTGGATGTCATTATCCACCTAGGGATGAATGACCTGGCTAAGAATGGGATCAGAGCACTGCAACAGGAGTTTGTGGAGTTGGGGAGGGGCCTTAGATAAGAAGCATACACAGTAACTTTCTCGGAAGTGCTACCTGTCTATGGCATGGATGAGACTAGGGTACACCGCACCATGGGATTCAATGACTGGTTGAAAAGCTAGTGCAGAGCTCAGGGATTTGGCTTCACTGGGGACTGGGGCTCCACCTGGAGGAATGCAGGCCTATACAGGCACGATGGTCTGCATCTATCCAGGAGGAGATCCAGGATCCCAGGTGATCGGTTTAAATGCTTCAACGGCAAACATTTAAACAAGCCAAGGGGGAGGCACTGAAGAGAAGAAGGGAAATCCTAGCCCCCCCCAAAATCAGGGTAATTAGTGAAGTAAACACCAAGATAGAGCAGTCAATAGGGAGAAGGGCAGGAGTAAATGGAGAAAAAGACAAAGGCAGTAGGGACAGGTATGGGGCAAAAAGAAATAAAGCCATAAAAAAATGGACGGTAATGAGTACCAATGCCCATAGTCTAAGTAAAAAGCTCCCTGAAATGGTGGCCTTGATGGAAGAGGGATGCCTGGATATTGTGGCAGTCACAGAAACATGGTACACAGAGAACCACGACTGGGATGTCAGCATACCAAGGTACACAATCTATAAGAGAGACAGGGAGGGAAGGGATCAAAGCAACAGAACTAAAGGGTAAACAGGGAGGAGAGGAGGAACTGTGGGTCACCCTGGAGACTGGAAATGGCTCCACAATCCGCACAGGGGTTGTATACAGACCCCCACCTCGGGGGAGGAAATGGACAAGGAAATGATAGAAGGCATCCTTGGGATGGCAGAGAAAGGGGAGATATTGCCAGTGGGGGACCTAAATATGCCAGATGTTGACTGGAGCACCTTTGCTGCATCCACACCCAAGAGCAGGGCCATTCTCGATGACCTGCAGGGGGCATGAATCAGACAGCTAGTTTTGGAACCCACGTGAGAGACAGAAATCTTAGACCTGGTACTCTCAAATGGGGAAAGAGAGAGGATCTCTGATCTTGAAGTGTGTAGCCATCTGGGAACAAGCGACCACCAAACAGTGTGGTTCACAATAAACTTAGCTGTAGAGTCAAGCCACACAAAAGTGAAGGTACTGGAATTCAGAAGGGCAGATTTTGTCAAAATGGAAGACTGCCTCAGAAAAGCACTAGCAAACAGGCAAGAAGCTGGGGTGGAGCAACAATGGGGAAACATCAAAACCACAATCACAGAGGCAACAAGTCTTTGTGTGAAGCAAATAAACAACTCAAAACAAAAGAAAAAAAACACTATGGTTCTCAAAAGAAGTGGCGGGAAGGTAAGGAAGAAAAGATAGCATTCAGGAAGTACAAGGAAACACAGAAGGAGCAGGACGGAGAACTGTACCAGTTAAAGCAAAAGGAAGCGGGTAAGGCAGTCAGAATAGCAAAGGCCCAAACTGAGGAAAAGATAGACAACTCAGTTAAGAAGGGGATAAAACCTTTTATAGGTACATTAGGGAGCAAAGAAAGACTAAAGCAGGGATACTGAGGCTGAACAAAGAGTAAGGTGGTTGGGAAGAGAGTGACAGTGAAAAAGCAGGGATACTGAACAAATACTTCTGCTCAGTATGCACAATGGAAAAGCAGGGGGAAATACCTAATCCGGTTAATAGAAGCACTCTGGATAGTGGGTTGATATTAGTCCTTTCACAGAAGAAAGGGTTCTGAAAGAACTCTTAAAACTGAAGGTGGATAAAGCAATGGGGCCTGATGGGATTCACCCCAGAATTTTAAAAGAACTAAGGGAAGAACTAGTAACACCACTGACTACCCTTTTTAATAAATCATGCGAGGATGGTGCGGCACCTGAGGACTGGAGGAGGAGGAGGGTGGATGTGATTCCCCTTCACAAAAGTGAGAGCAAGACAGAGGCAGGAAACTACAGACCTGTCAGTTTGACCTCAGTGATAGGGAAAATGATGGAATCACTTCTGAAGGAAAGAATTGTTGAGTACCAAGAGGCCAGTGTGGCATAAGACCCAGGGCAGTATGGATTCACAGCGGGAAGGTCATGTCAGACAAATCTAATTGATTTATTTGACCGGGTGACCAAAGCAGTAGACCAGGGAAGGGTTGTGGACATGGCCTACCTAGACTTTAGCAAGGCATTTGACACAGTCCCACACAAAAAAATCAATAAACAAATTAGCCAGCCTGGGAGTGGGTCCCAGGATGGCATCCTGGATAAAACACTGGTTGAACAACAGGACACAGCAGGTAATAGTAAATGGAGTCCGCAATGAAGAAAAGAGGGTTACTTGTGGGGTACCACAGGGTTCAGTACTGGGGCCGGTCCTTTTTAATGTCTTTATAAGTGACATTGCAGAGGGACTGGAAGGGAAAGTATGTCTCTTTGCAGATGATACAAAGATCTGCAACAGGGTTGATACACAAGGTGGGGTGAAATGATGAAACAGACTTGGCAAGGTTGGAGGAATGGTCAAATGTATGGCAGCTTAATTCAATGCAAAGAAGTGCAATGTAATGCACCTGGGAAACAAAAACCCAGGGGAAGAGTACACAATGGTGGGGTGAGATACTGACAACAACAAAAATGGAAAGGGACCTGGGAGTAATCATATCAGATGATCTAAAGGTGGGCAAGCAATGTGAAAAGGCAGTAAGGAGGGCTGGGGGGATAGGGGATGCATAGGGAGAGGCATTACCAGTAGAAAACAGGAAGTTATTGGCCTTCTATACAGATAGTTGGTAAGACCACTTCTGGAGTACTGTGTACAGTTCTGGAGACCCCATCTCCACAAAGACATAGACAAGGTGGAGACTGTCCAGAGGAGGGCAATCAAAATGATGCAGAGTTTGCATCAGAAGACATATGAAGAAAGACTAAAGGAACTAAAGATGTATAGCCTTGAGGAAAGGAGGGCAAGGGGGGACATGATAGAAACTTTCAAATACATCAAGAGAATCAACCACGTCCAAGAGTGTAGCATCTTTCAGAAAAAGAGATGTGCAAAAACAAGGGGGCACAATCTGAATATAGTGGGGGGATGGCTCAGAGGTAATGTGATGAAGTATTTCTTCACAGACAGGGTTGTAGATACATGGAACAGCCTTCCCGAGGAGGTCGTAAAGTCAAAAACAGTGGGGGATTAACTAAGTCTCTGAAAACAATTGCATTCTTAATTACTTCTCAGAAAGTTAACTCATACCCCTAATACCCTGGGACCCCTTTCTCTAATACAGCATGAAGACTTGTTCCCACCCCACCTCCCCAGATTGGACCCAGGGTTTGCCTATTGGGAGGCATATGCTCTCACCACATTTAGACAATGTATCAATGAACAATGGTGCCTTCCATTTTCCAAGCTACAAGATACCTATTTGCTCCACAGGGAGGATCACTTTAGTTTCCTCCAAGTCCAACATTTTATAATGTCATCCAGACACTTTTCCTCCCTGCAGAGGAAATGTACCCACTTAGAGGATTTCTTATACCGTGTTGTCAGGCTCTGGGCCAAAATTAGCTACTTGGCTGAACTGTACAAAATTCTATCAGAACCATCTGGTCCCCTATTAAACAATATGAGGCTTAAATGGGAGCAGGTAGTGGACTCCAGATTCCACCAGATCAACGGTCATGCCATCTCCATTTAGGTTGACAGGTTGCTGCTTCTTGGACTTGGTGGGAGTTTAACTAGAAAGTTCTCATCCGCTTTTTCTGAACTCCAGTAATTACTCAACACTTCCTTGCTAGCTACATAGATGCTTGCTGGTGTTACTGTGTAGGTGCCCAAGGTACCCACTGCCATATCTTTTGGTAGTGCCTGGTTCTTCGGGACTTCTGCCATTCAGTTCATGTTGAGATCCAGAACTTAACTGGCATCTCCTTTCCTTTTTCCTTTTTGGACTTGGTCTTGGGTTTCCCAGTGTTATTGTCCTACTGTAACGCCATTCGAAAACTAGGCCAAATTCTTCTTAGAGTAGTAGTACTCAAGTGCATTACTCTAAACTGGCTGACCCTTAAGCCTCCCACACGTGCCCAATGGTGAACAAACGTACTTCAGATAGAAAGGATAGAGCATATTACCAGTAGTATCCATTTAAATATGGAAACATTTGGAGACGTGGCGACTATGGTACTTGGCAGAAGCAGTTTCAGATACATTAGTTATCTGAATCACCCTTTAGACCCCCAATGAGAGTCAATGTGACCTCTCTATATACATACAATGCAATGATAGAATGGGGGAAGAGGGAGCAATGCACCACCAGGAAACCTTTTTGCTTTGTTCTTTGGAAGCTGATTCAGAGTTACAGAAGAAATGAAGTATTTCTTTTTAGGTTCATATCCTGGTCCGCACCTTCCCTACAACTTCATGATCAAGGCTGTTTACATAGCTGTAAGAGGGCTTTATATACATCAGTGACATTTTTAAACAGTCAGTTTCATTTTTCTAAAATAAGACTGTCATTATCCTTTTCAGATGGATCCTTTTTATGTTTACTTGCACACATGTGCAAGAAACATAGTACCATCATACTAGTTTTCTTAGGTGTGCCTCTGCCACTTCCAATGCCTTTCTCCCTTTTGCAGGCACGGATGTACCGTACCAATGAATGTCCGAGCTGTCTATGACAGCCATTCAGATGCAGTGGAGTACAGTTGTAAGGAAAACACAGCTGCAGACAGTCTGCATACTGCCATCAGCAGTATGCAAATTGCCTGCGTCGGCACTGCATCTGAACTGTCATAGACAGTTCTTCCCCCCACGAACACATAGGTGCAGGTTGGGAGCCCACCCCAGCATGCTCATGTGTTCTCCCCCATACATCGTATGGCTGACGGGGGAGCCCAATCCCCCATCGACTCTCCTTCCCCCCCAAACATATTTCCAGGTGCAATGATGGGAGCCCACCCCAGCATGGCAAACGTCCATCTGCTGTCCTCCCCAAACACACTTCCAAGTGCCACACTGGGAGCCCACCCCAGCGTGACAAAAGTCAGAATGGTGACAGGGATGCCCAATCCCCTGTCGGCACCACTGAACTGCCCCCCCAATGAAAACAAGTAGACTTCCAGTTGCCACGCTGGGAGCCCACCCCAGTGTGGCAAATGTCTGTATGGCCTATGGGGGTGCCCAATCCCCTGTTGGCTTCACTGGACTCCCTGAAAAAAACTTCCAGCTGCCTTGCTGGGAGTCCACCCTAGCGTGGCAAAAGTCCTGTGTTGTCTTCACAAAAAATACCTAAAAACAATAAACGTTCCCTTGTTGATTGTCTTGCCCCCCATCCCCCAACCCGCACCCACTCTATGCACATCCACCTCCCCACACACACACCCTGACACCATTCTTACCTCTGGAGTCTGGCACGACGATCTTCGGTGGACCAGGAACATGTCTGCAGTCTTCAAAGCCGACCGCGAACTGAAGAAATGTCAGTAAACTGTATAACGGCATAAGTGGGGTTTACATAGAAACATAGAATTTGACGGCAGATAAGAACCACTTGGCCCACCCAGTCTACCCATTTCCTTACCTATTGGATAAGCTGTAGATCCTAGTTAACCAACTTCCTCCTACCCCGCACCAGAATTGCCTTATGTCTGTCCCATGCATTCCTGAATTCCCTTGAAAAATTGCACTGTAAAATTATTTGATTTACTGATTTAAAATACTTGTGTTGTCTTCTACTGCTGTATTGGGGTTAGTTCACTAGTCTGCACCGTTTGGTGATGCATTTGTTGATACATGGGAATTTCATCACAAATCTTTCATGCTTTATCAGGTTTTAGGCTCTATCTTCAAACTGTGTGCAAAGTGATGTACAAAGAGCTACTTTCAGGAACATTACCTACAGCATTAACATCACTTTACTATAGCGATAGCAGCATAGTGGATGAGGTTTCCTCAGTGGAAACCTTACCAGTGGATAATAAACACTAAATCCTGGCCTGGCCTCTCCTCAAGCCTGATCATCCCTACCCCCTCCCCACCTCTCTACCCACTCTAAACAACCCCCTTAGCTCTGGCTCTTGGCTTCTGACCTGTTGCTCCTCACACAACTACCCTCAACCCTTTTGCTTAGCGACCAACTGCAGGCCTCACCTCAAGCCTTTTTTCCCTATTCATCCCTTCCCCCTCCCACCTTCCTACCTACTCTTAACCACCCCCTTAGCTCAGGCTCTTGGCCCCTGACCCATTGGCCCCCACTCGGCTTCCCTTCACTCGATCCCTCACCCTGCTCCCAAACCTCTGAGCCTTTCATTTGATCCCTTACCCACTCCCAAACCTCTGAGCCTTCCTGGCAGCCCCACCCCCTCATACCCTCCCCACCTCATGCCCCCTCTCTTTTTCCTTTCTCCCCTCACATTCCCCCTTCCAATCAGGCATGACAAAGCCACTTCTGGCTGCTATTCTCTTTTTCTATCTTTTCTTCCCTCCCTCTGTTACTACCCTCACTGTTATTGCCACAGCAATGCCTTCTGTTATGTATTGTCTATTAATGCCAATGCTAGTTCTGTTAAGAACTATTGTTTTGTCCATGATATGGAGCCTTTGTAAAAGAGCTTGTTGGCTCAAAAGTTGTAATTCCGAAACTGAAATAAATAAATAAATAAATAAATAAAATCCTAATGGCACATTGCTGAATTGAGTTAATGAAGGAAATATAAATTGGTATTAACACTGCAGGTAATGTTGCTGAATATAGCCCCAAAACATTGCTGAACTGAGTTAATGAAGGAAATATAAATTGGTATAAACACTGGAGGTAATGTTGCTGAATATAGCCCAAAACGTTTGTTTTTGTTTGTTTATTTGTGTGAGTGCTACTCTGCATACTTCACATATGGCACAACAGGAGGTACAGTATATTGGAAACCGAGCACTGAAGCCTTGGGCAGCTCTAGCAGGTTTCTGCTGCACCCTCTATACTGTAAGCATAATGAATTGCAAAGCCCTAACCTTTGTGTGAGTACAAGTGTTATGCATCACTCTGTACCGTGCAGGCTGGACACTTTGCAAGGTACAAACCTTGTAGTGCAGAATTGTTGAATTGCAATATTCACACACAACAGCCTAATGACCCTACTCAGCATGTGAAGTGCCAACAGACACTTACCTGCCTGTCTAAATTTCAATATCACAGAACATTGCTCTGTGCAGTGGATGGTGGCTTTATGTTGCCGAGTATAACAACCTCCCATCTCCATACCCATTGGAATCTATTCCTGGTGTCTGGTGACACCCTCCCCCTTCTTGGTCCTCATTAGAAATATCCCTATCATCTAGTGCTCCCTCCCTTGCCTGGTCCCCATTTGCCATATCTTTAATGGCCGGTGGCATGCCCTCCCTCACTCAATTCAAGCTGGATGAAGCCCCACGTGAGTGAAGTGCTAGGACGCCTGATCTGTTTGCCTGACAGGAACCAAAATTAGCTGCACTCCAAAAAAGGTCTCAAGCGAGTATCTCCACATTAGCAAATATCAAAATAACAAATGCTGAGCATTGCCAGTCACCAAAAGAAGCAGATGCCCCAGCATTCTGCCAGAAAAGCTTCATCACAGGGAAGGCAAGGCAAATTTTATTTTTCCAGGTGCCCAATCCTGGAGACTCTGGGCACCATACAATGAAAAACACACTATCAATATAAATAAGTGTTGAGTAAAATAGCAACAATAATGACAGCATAAAATAAATGTGGTCTGTGACAACACAGAACCCTATTAAAAACAAATACTCAAAAAGAAAGGGAAAAGGGGAGGGTCCTAAGGATGACTAATATACATGGTCCGTGAAGGCCTGACCAAACAGGTGGGCCTTGAGGCGGGCATTAAAAACCTCAACCAAAGAGGCCTCCTCAACAAATGGAGGGAGAGAGTTCCACAGGACAGGGCCAGCAACACTACATTCACTGTCACCTGCAGTTTTAAGTCTCATCCTGGGAATTGCCAGGAGGCCCCTAGAGGAGGACCAGAGTGAGTGGACAGAGACAGCGGGTGTGAGAAGGTCCAACAGAAAGCCAGGGCCCAACACAATTAGGCCCCTAAAGGTGAGCAACCCCACCTTAAAGAAGATCCTCCACCTCACTGGCAGCCAGTGCAGTTCACACAGCACCAGGGTGATGTGGCAGAATTTTGACTACCCTGTCAGCAACTTGGTGGCTCCGTTCTGCACAAGCTGAGCCGGTGGAAGTTACCCTTCCCCCAAGACCCTGAGGCAGAGCTCATTATAGTGTTCAAGTCTGGATGCCACGAAGGCTTACACTAAGGTGGGGTGGTCCATGGAGGGAACTAGGGGCTTAACCCTAGCGATATTCCTGAGATGGTAGAAGCTGGTCCGGGCAACAGACGACACCTGAGATTCAAATGTCAATCCACTGTCAAAGGTCATGCCAAGATTTCACACCCCAGAGGTGGCCTTCAATGGCACAGATCCTAGAAACAAACCGGTTTCAGTGAGAGAAGCCATCCTGTTCCGTCCTCTGTTCAGCTTCACCCCCAGTATCTCTGTCTTATCAGGGTTCAGCCATAACCAGCTGGAGGCCATCCAATTGTTGATCTCTGCAAGGTAGTTATTTAGTACTTCCACCTCACTGGATGTCCAAGGGGCAGAGGAAAAATACAGCTAGGTATCATCAGCATAGCAATGAAAACCCAGGCCATATTTCCTAATGAGCTTACCCAAGAGCAGAATGTACACGGGGCAGGGTTATAGAGACATCTCCATTCCCTAAGTGATAACATCATGCATTGTTAGAAAAAAACACATACTTTGTCACAACAATAAGCTGATATCAGCTGGGGCTGGTATCAGAGGGGGGGAGGATACCACTAGTATCAAAGATGCGATTCTCTAAGCTAGGGATGACAAACAGAGGAAGGGGAGTACCACTAGTACCAGGTATGCAATTCTCTAAGCTGAGAATGGCAATCGGGAGGGTGGGGTTACCACTAGCACCAGGGATAATATTTAGTGATTGAATAGGTCACGATTGGCTGGGGGAGAATCACTAGCACCAGGGAGCCTTTTATTTTAAAGAATGGTTAAGCAATTGGTTGACCTTTATTTACACTAAGTTATTTTGGACCCCTCTGGTAGATATGTTATGATGAAGGGCATATTGGATTACACTGATCTTATTTTAGTTTTGTTTTATGGCCCTTATGCTGATTGCCCTCTGGTTTTCATCGATCTATCACTGCACTTTACAGTTTGGCCAGACTTGCCCATTATATTAGCAGGTGACTGGAATGTTCCCTTGGATGGGGATTTGGATAAGTCCGGCCTTCTTCCTTTCAAATACCAAAACTAAAGGCCTTTAGAGAGCTCATCGTCACTTATGCTCTGGTTGAGCCCTGCTGGACTTTGCATCCCACATCTAGAGAATATAGTTGTTGTTTTTTTCTTCTCCCCACTGGACTTACTCTAGATTAGATTTTTTTTTCTTTTCACTCCAGTGTTGTTGCCAGGATTGATACTGGCAGAGATCTTCCCCAGAGTGATCTCTGACCACTCTCTTGACATCTTTCCTTGACATTGGAACATATGACTTGGAGGATGAATGATTTTCTCCTTCAAAATCCTTCTCTGATTTCTCATTTACAAGAGTACACTTTTTTTTTCTTTCTCAGAAAATCAAGTCTCAGTCATCTGGGTGGCAACGTTGTGTGCCACCTCTAAGTGTGCCATTTGGGGTGAAATTATTCATTTGGATACTACTATAAAATGAAATAAGTGCAAGCTCTGGATCTTTTACTCCAATTTTTTTTCCTTGGAACACCTGGCTGAGCCTTCTACATTTGCATAGGTTCTTTTGCAGCTTAACTCTGCCAGGGATAAGTACTATACCATGAACTAAACAGGGCTCAAGTGACTTTGCTTTATTTAAGACCAGGACGTCTTATATTTCCTCAGGAAATTGGGCAGGGGAATTATTAGCCCTCTGCCTTAAACAGAGGGCTAATAATAGCTGCTAATAATAATAACAGTAGGAAGCGGCCCAATCCATTATGTTTATTTATAGGCCAGGAAGTCAGAAGATCTTAACCCAGGCCCAGCAGATTGCCAAGGAAGTTAAATCTTATTATAGTAATCTTTATACCTTGGGGGAGTCTGGTGTTACTCAAGTGAGTATTGATGATTTTTTTTGACCCAGGTCCCATTGCCTAGGCTTTTGGAGTCAACCCAATCCCTTCTGGAGTGGTCTCTTTCTCTTGTAGATCTTCAACTTGCTTTAAAATCCTTGGCCTCTGACAAGGCACCTGGCCTTGATGGGTTCACAGCCTCCTTTTATACAACTTTTTCTGACAGACTTATCCCTTATTTGTTACATGTTTATCATGAAGTTTATGAGAGGGCAAGCAGAAGGCAAGTTTTCAGGAGGCTTTTATTTCCATTTTATTAAAGCTCGGCCGGGTCCCATTTCGTATTTCTAATTATTGACCAATTTATTTACTGGACGTGGGCCTTAAGATTTTGGCTAAGGCTCTAGCTCTTCGCCTCCTGCAGGTCTGGTCCAATTTAATCAGTGCAGAGCAGCCTGGATTTTTGGCAGGCTGTATGCCTTCTGATCACTTGAGTAAGTTACAGCATATTATTGCTGCGTCCAGAGGAAGCCGGGTCCTGGCAACCCTTGTTTCCCTGGAAGCAGAAAAAGCTTATGATAGGGTCTCCTGGTCTTTTCTCTTTTGGGTTTTGCAGAAATTTGGTTTACCAGATACCTTTATTCGTTTTGTAAGGTTATTATACTCTTAAACTATAACTAGGTTTCACTGTAATAGAGTTCTATCTTCCAGTTTTCCCCTTATGAATGGGATCTGTCCAGGATGCCCTCATTCCCCTTTTCTTTTTAATCTATACCTGGAACCTTTAGTATTATACATAAAGTCTCATCCCTTTATAGAAGGTATTCCTTTGGGCTCTGCATCTTATAAGATAACTGTTTATGCTGATGATATTTTCTTGCATTTGGTAAATTTCTCTATTTCTTTAAAATTTGCTTTAGCCAAAATACGGTGTTTTGGTGCCATATCATTTTATAAGTTGAATCTTGAAAAAACTAAAGTTCTCCCTTTGAATGTTTATGTTCATAAAGCTGATCTCTCTTCACTGGGGGTCAGTTGGGTGCCCAAACAAATTACATGCTTGGGCATTATGCTAACAGCCTCTTCCTCCCTGACATTTCAAAGGAATTTTACTGACTTGTTAAAGGTAATCAGGGCAGACTTAACTAGGTAGGCTGGGCTGCCTTTGACCTTGTGGGGCTGGTTGAGTGTGCTGAATATGAATATGTATCCTTTCTCATATTTTGTATCCCACGGCCATGCTGACTATTTGGCTGCCCTTGAAAGGGTTTTCTGCTTTTCATACTCTAGTTTCCAATTTTGCATGGAAGGGCCACCACCCTAAACTTTGGTATTTGTGCCTGTCTGCTCTGAAATCCAGTGGTGGTTTGGCTGCTCCTGACTTCCTAGCCTATTTTCATGTAGCTCAGGGCACTAAATATTTTTGGTGGGCTTTTCACTCTTGGTTGGTACCTCCTCTTATGTTACGAAATGGTGGCACATTGAGGATGGCCTAAAGTATGCAGCCAGCAAAGCATTTCTATACAGGCCCTTTTCTATGTTAATTTCAAATCTTTACTCATTTCTCTTCGCTTTACACCTATTGGTACTTCTGTAGCTATTTTTAGTCAATTTAAATGGTTACTGAAAACTCCCTTTGGTAATCTCCTGGATCAGCCCTTGTGATTAAATCCTAGGGCCCGATTCAAAAATGGCTTGCACTGCTGCAAGTCCCTGGTGCACTGGACAAATGGTGCAGGGGGATGCAGAAGGCATTTTGGAACCGATTGCAATTCTAGATCGGGTGCACCAGATACAGCAAGCTAGACCAGTTCCCCCCGTCTAAATTTGCATCTATGGGTGTCCTATATTATGGGGCTTGTGCAAAGCCTTTGGCACAAACTGCAGTAAATCGTGAAAACTGCTGCAACTATGCCAGCCCTTCTTGAACTGGGCTGCATTGCACCAAGGGCTTTGGTGCAGCTTCAGCAAACATTGCATATGACTCTGGGCTTTTTGCAAGCCCTGCATCATCGTTTGTGATTTGGGCCCCTAATCTTACTGTTTTGGGGAAACCCTTTCATAAAGACTTTTGGTCTCTAAAGGGTATAACTCAGGTTCTACATTTATATCATTTATTTTTTATCTATTTAAAAGTTGATAACCAGGAAAGGCACACTGAGCCAAGGCTCGTTCCAGGTGTGACCCAGGGGGTAAGGGTGCAATGGATACATAGAATATATACATGTTTATAAAAATAAAAGAGATACAGGCATACAAAAGAATAATCATTAGTTACATCTCAATCAAGAGGTAAGGCCTAACAGCTCACCTAGCTGTGAACAATGGATGCATAGAATATATGCATGTTTATAAAAACAAGAGATATGCAGGAATTCATAAGAATAATCATTAGTTGCATCTCAATCAAGAAGTAAGGCCTAACAGCTCACCTAACTGTGTACAATAACAACCTCAGAAATAACAATGCATGAGCATTCTTAGTGCGGCTTGAAAATTTGTTGCAGAATGACAGCGCACAAGTAATGTACAGCCAGGAGTGCGTATGTAGAGTGGGGGCAGGGACAGTAGTTAAGGGTATGATCAGTGTAGCTGGTGGGAGCATTTAGGGAGTATGGAAATATTGGCATGGGGGAGAGGCAGATGCTTGAAGTGCTTTTTAATAGCTAGTGAAGTAGGCAGGCTGCAAACAGTGAAGGGGAGGGAGTTCCAGAGAGTGGGGAACTGATGGGTAAAGGCTATTCCCCCAGCAAGTGAGTGTGGAGTGGTCAGAGAGAAGGAGCAATGGTCCCGTGAGTGCAGGGAGTAGCCAGTACTAGAAGCTGGGGCTAGGAAGGATGAGAGGTAGGAGGGAAGGGTGTTGAACCAAAACTTAGTGATAAAGGTTGCACAGTATGCCAGGCATTGGTCGGCGAATGAGGGCAAGGAGACAGAATGATACAGTAGGTAATGATGGGTGCAGAATGGGAGAGCAGAGGCAAAGCAACAGAAGGCATGAAACAGAGGGTCTAATTTGGCAAGGGAGGATTGTGGTGCTGAACTATAGACCATATCCACATAATCAAACAATGGAAGGATAAGCTTAGAGATTATTTCCCTCCTAATGGGGGGGGGACTGTCCTTATGTCTATAGAGAGATCCAAGTTTTGGATGCAGTTTGTTGTGAATAGAGTCAAGGTGCAGGGAGAGGTCCAACTTAGGATCAAGCCAAATGCCTAAGTATTCAAATGAGACAACTGCTGTAATTTTGGAGCCATCGAGGGTGAAAAAGGAGGGGGGCAATGCCATTTTGGCCAGTTTCTGGGCAGAGCCAAAAGCCACTGTGACCGTTTTCATAGTGTTGCATGTACCTGATTTGTCATCAAGCCATTTTAGGGTGTTCAAGAAGTCGGTTTGAAGGATGAGGGATGGATTCAACCTGGGCTAGGAAGGGATCAGAAGCAAAAATAATGGTATCATCTGCGTATATTTGGACATGTGAGTCAGAACAAGCAGAAGGAAGGTTGCTTACGAAAACGGAGAATAGGGTTGGTCCAAGGATTGACCCCTGAGGTACGCAGCCATAATGGGAAGGGGTGAAGATTTGATTTCCCCAAGCTGGATGAATTGAAACCTATCTGTTAAGTAAGCTTCGAACCATTCGATTGATGATGTGGATAGTCCAATAGCAGAAAGGTAATCTAGGAGAAGTTTATGAGCCATTGAATTGAAAGCCTTGGCTAAGTCTATAGATATAGCCAGTGTGAGATGACCCTTATCCATGGCTGAGTGGAGGTGGTTGGTGAGCCGGAGAAGGGAGGAGGAGGAAGTGGAGTGGAGTGGAGACGACGAAAACCCGATAGATATGGCATCAGAATGTCCTTAAAGGCAAGGAAAGCATTTAGTCTTTTGGAGATAAGGAATTCCAAGATTTTGGAGAGGGAGGGGAGGAGGGAGATTGGTCTGTAATCGCTGGGAATGGAGGGGTCACTCTCTTTGTGTAGAGGTATGACTTTGGCTAATTTCCAGACCTTAGGCAGGGCACAGGTGGAAAGGGAGAGACTGAAGATGTGAGTAATTGTTGGGACAATGGTAGGAGTAGAGATTTTCAAGAGGATAGAATTGATGCGTCTGGACTTTGTTTAGAGGAGTTCAGAGGTTTGAGGGCACGAAGTACCTCTGAGGGCATAATGGGAGAGAATGTGTAGCTGGGAAGGGGGAGCTTTAGAGTGAGGAGGGAGATGAGGGGCCGGGGGGTTCAGGCTGATGGCTGGACCTAAGAGGGAAGGGGATGTAATTGCATCTGCAGGGAGGGGAGGTGGTTTCCCATGGGTAGGGCACAGGTTGTGAAGAACTGATTTATGGAGGAGGCGACGACACCAGAGCCATTGTCAGTAGAGTCTGAGCATGGGGAAGGAGCTTGATAAGTGGAGCCGAGTAGGGAGTGAAGAGTCTTCCAGAAAGCAGCTGGGGTGGGGCAACAGTCCTCGAGCTGAGACTTAAGGAATCCAGCTTTTATGGTACGCACAGCCTTGGTGCATGCATTTCTCTGAGATCTGTATGTTTGGAGGCCAGCAGCATTGGAGGAGGCCTTAAATGCTTTCCACGCATTATCCCTGGCATTGAAAAGCTTCTCCAGGTGAGGGGATATCCAGGGGAGGTACCTGCACCAGAGATAAAGCTTTTTCAGGGGTGTGTGGGAGTTCCAGATGCCTAGGAAGGTGGAGTTAAATGCTGCCAGTGCAGAGTCGATTTCTGGAGCCATGAAGACACTGGACCAGTCTGCTAGGTAGAGGTCAGCTAGTAGTGCCTGCTGGTTGAGGATCTTTAGGGACCTGATTCACATATATTTGGGCTGAGCTGGGGGCAGATGGTGCTTCTGATGACAGAACATAATGCAATGGTCACTAAATGCATCGTGGAGTGTGCCAGCTGATGAGAATTTTAGAGAGTGGATGGTTAGGATCCAGTCCAGGAGTGAGTGGTTAGAGGAGCGGGGATTGAGTCTGGTAGAGTCACAGATGAGTTGCATGAGGTTGAGATTCTCAGTCTGCTGATATCACGGATCTAACTGGATCTCTTTTGCCTTTCTATATCAGCTTTATGAGATGGACCCCAACGATTACTTTTTCTATTGTCAGATTAGTCATTTATTGTGTAATAAATTTAGCTCCTCTCCACCCATGTCCCAGTCTGAGTTAAGCATGGCTGAGCTTGGGCATATCAGTGCGGCCTCCCACTCCAGCTTCACAATTTACCAAGTCCTTCAGCAAGTTTGGGCTTGTAGATATGGCTCCACTTCACAATATTGGCCTCAAGCTTTGAGTTTAACCCTGAATGAGCAATAATAGACTGATAATTGGAACACATTTCCTAAATATGACGGCCATAGATATCTTCAGTTTAAAATTGTGCATGCTTTGTATTCCTTACAAATTATATAAATGGGGAATGCTGAATGAATCCGTTTGTATAGGATGTAATGGCAGGGATGGCACTTTGATACATATTCTCTGGGATTGTTCTAAACTCAGCTCCTCTGGCAAAGTACTGGGGAAGCACTGGATCCAATTTTAGGCCTTTCTGATTTTACTAAGATATGCTGTTTATTGGGGTGGTCTTCCATGCATTGATGGGTGCCAGACAATACTACTTTGCTTTAATTACCATCGCAGCCAAAAGACTTATTCTTAGACATTGGATGGATCAGGCCATTCCATCATTTTCAGAGCAGCATAAGGAGATGTTGGATATGCTGAGGATGGAACGCACTTTAGCATTTATGTGCTGTTGCTTCCAGTCATATCTCAATCATGGGGCCCCCTTTGGATGCATGGCTGTGCACTCCGAGGTGTGCTACTGAATCTTCAGTTGATCCTTGATATGGTTCTGTCTGAAGGCTATTGTCCTCTCCTCACTACTCCAGAGCCAGGATTTTATTTTGTTGGGCAGTGGGGGTTGGGTGGGGGGATGGGTGTGGTCTTTTTCTTCATTTTTTTTTTATTCTAGTATGTATTTGTGTACACTCCTTGTGTAAGTAGGAACTTTACAGGATGAGGGGTGATAAAGAGGAACTGGTCTGATTGTGGAGAACTCATGAGAGGGAATGGGACAGTTTTTGCAGCTAGTCAGGAGGAAAAATGTAAGGAAACTTATCAAGGGATTTAAGGCTGGTTTCTGCTTGGACCCTGGATGTGAGTTGACCTTGTGTTAAAATCAGGGCTGAATATTGGGCCTGGAAGTGCTTTCGATGGTGGCTGGTGACCGGAGTGGGCCCGACTACATTGTGTGTTTCCCGATGGGATCTGCTGCCTCATGGGGAGATTAGAGTATTTACTCAGCCAGGGAGCTGGCTGGGATACCATGTTCCCCTTGACTCGCAGGTTTGGCTGTAGCATGGCCTTGCCCAGGTGTCCTGATGGGGCTGCATTATTTCCTAGAGAGTTGCACACAGGTTGGAATTGATGGGCCCTAACCTGCTGATCAGAATTTTCTGGCAGGTTCCAAATAGACATTGGATTGGACTTGGATTTGAGCTTTCTCTTGTATCTATGGAGGAGTAATATTTTGGATTTTTCCTTTGTTTCAGTCTTTCATTTCAGCTGGCTGTGCAGCATGATTCTGGTTTCTTCTGTTGATTTTATGGATGTCTATCCCCTGTTCTGGATTTTGTGACTCCGATACTTTTGGATAAAGATTGCTGGAATTAACTACACCCTTCTCTGGATTTAAACTTTTAATTTTTTCGGTGGACTCCTTGGTGGTGAGAGAACCTTGGCGTCCACATATTTCTTTTCATTTTTTTTTTTTATTTTTAGTTAAGTTTATGTTAAAGGTTCTGTGACTTTATTTTTGTGGACTGTAACTTGCTACCTGGACAGTGAGAGTGCCTGAACTTTCCTGTCTATCTGGCCGTGAGAGGGCTGGGGTTGGGGGTAAATTCCATTATTCATATTTATATTTTGCTTATCTGTGATTTTTTGCTTGGGCAGTGAGAGTGCCTGAACTGTTCTGTCCCCCTGGCCATGAGAGAGTTGGGGGGGGGAGTTAAATTTCATCATTTATAATTGTATTTTATATATTTGTGAGAGGGGACTGTAGCAGTTCCACACTTAAGTATAGAAGTGACTTTCTTAGTTAACAGGGGATAAGATGGTGTTTTAATATGTATTTTATTATATATAGGGTGGGTTTGTTGAGTAATTTTGGGTTTTGTTTTGTTTTATGTTAATCTGATTTTGTTATTGTGAATTTTGGGATACTATTGCTTTGGGTGGGGTTGGGGTTAGGTTTGTTTAGTGTATTTATTAATTTGTTTTGCAGCTGCAGAATGTGTTGGATGCCAGCCCCCACAGTTGTGCACTATTCATCCTCTGCCCTTCATGCCCTTCGCCCTTTCTATACTCCTCCTCTCCAGTTTGTGACCAACCAGCGCTGTAGAGCACTGGGCATTATGCGTAGGAGAAGGAGGAGGGTGGGAGTTATGAACAGTGGAGGATGAATGAGGGGAGTCACCAAATTGGGGTGGTTGAATCCAGAAGATGCCCTGGGGAAAAATGGAATCCAGATTGTGGTTCGTCATGTCTGGTGCCCATACCCAAGGGCACTACTGATTGTGGTAGGCAGATGGCCCAGGCGGCCTGCAAGGTTCGTCCAACTCGGGCGGTGTTGTGCAATGCCAGTTCCATTAAGAATAAGACTGCAGTTATTGCAGATCTTGTTGGTACGGTGGACCTGGCATGCATCACCGAGACCTGGCTGGATGAAAATTCTGGCCCCATTGTGGAGGCTATGACTCCAGATGGGTACTTGGTGATACACCGTCTGAAATTGGATAGCGGGGGGGGGGTTGCGGCCTGTTTCAAGACCTAACTGAACCTCAAGGGGGTACTAGTTGAGGAGGTTGAGTCTTTTGAGTGTACAGTAGTAGCAGGTGTTGGTTATCGAATCGCTCTCATCTACCATCCACCTGATGATAAGAAGCGATTCCTTCAGGAAGTGGCGGACTTCATCATCGATATGGCGTTTGAGTCGCCCAGATTGATGGTTCTGGGAGACTTCAACGCCTGGGTCGATGACAAACTCTCTCAATTTGGTCAACACTTCCTCCAGTTAATGACACCTCTGGGCCTTACACAGGTGGTTTCTACTTCTACTCACAAACATGGACACTCTTTAGACTTAATCTTCCTCCTAGGGATTGAAACATCTGACTTGGGGGTGGAACCGGTTGGGTGGTCCGATCACTACACCGTGGGGTTTAGTTTTAGCACACCCCCCGAAGGCCTACCCCTGTGGAGATGGTTAGGTATTGCCCTTTACGGGATATAAGTTCCCATAGCCTTGCAGCAGTCCTTGACCTCTCATCCCCCACATTGACAAGCAATGATCCAGAGACCCTCGTGTCGGCCTATAACACAGCCATTACGATGGCTCTGGATTTTATTGCTCCAGTCCATGTTTGCCCTCTCTCCCTTCACCCCAGGTCCCCTTGGTTTGATGTGACTTTGAGGGAGATGCGGAGATTGGGGCGAAGGTTAGAGCGTTGCTGGCAAAAGTCTGCCCTTGATGCTGACCACCTTAGATTGATGGATCATTATTTAGCCTGTCAATCTACAATCACCTGTTAGAAGGCAGAATTTCTGTCCGGGGAGATTGTGGCTGCTCAAGAATCAACCAGCTCAGCTATTTCGAACTGTGGACAGACTGTGCAACCCAGCCTGTCTGCATGTTCGGAAAGCTTTTTCGCAATTAGAGTGCGATGAACTGCTCGATTCTTTGCAATTAAGGTAGCAGACATCAGGGTGGTACTGCAGCCAGCACACCCTATGGGGGTTGTTTGCAATCAGTACGGGGTCACAGTACCTCAGTTTTCCTGGAGTACCTTCAATCGACCAGAGTTCGTGAACATCATGGGGATTATCCAGGGTATGCACCCTATGTGCTGTAGTTTGGATCCTGGACCAACTTTCCTAATTTTGGGTTGTAGTGACATCATCAGTCCAGTACTTGTGTGGCTAGTCTGGTGCTCCTTGGAATTGGGAGAGTTTCCTAGCTCCCTAAAGGAGGCAGTGGTGACATCACTCTTGAAGAAAGCTACTTTGGACCCAGACTGTTTCGCAAACTACAGACCTATCTCTAACCTTCCATTTGTTGGGAAGGTGATTGAGAAAATAGTGGCAGCACAACTCGATGACCATTTGACCATCCATGACATCTATGAACCTCTCCAGTCCAGTTTTCGTAAGAGACATAGTACCGAGATCGCACTGGTTCGGGTGCGCAATGATCTCCTGATGGCGAGAGATCGGAAGAGCCACTCCATCTTGGTTCTTCTGGATCTTTCTTCAGCTTTTGACACCGTGGACCACATAGTGTTGATGGGATGTCTGAGGCATATCTGTGGAATGTCGGGGACAGTCCTCAGATGGTTTACATCATTTCTCACCAGTAGAACACAAAGAGTTGTGTCTGGGTTTTTTTCTTCAGACCCAACTGCTTTGTCTTGTGGGGTGCCTCAGGGTTCTGTGCTATCATCCATGCTGTTCACGGTGTATATGCTACCCCTCAGAGACACTGCAAGAAGGTATGGGCTGAGGTTTCACTGTTACAGAGATGATACCCAGCTCTACCTTTCTTTTGCACCCAACCAGGATGGAGCACTCTCAGTCTTTAACAACTGTCTGAAAGAAATCCAAGAGTGGATGGATTCTAGTTGGCTGAAGTTGAACTCAGGAAAGACTGAGGTACTGGTTGTAGACTCGGGTCATCAGATAGGGGGGTTGGGTGTGGTTGCGCCCTCTGGAATTTTTCTTAGCAGCATCCCTTTCCCAACCTCTGAACAGGTGTGTAACCTGGGGGTAGTTTTTTTATGATGGACTGACCCTACATTCTCAGGTGTCAGCTGTCGTTAAAACTTACTTTTATCATCTTAGGAATATCACCAGGGTTAGGCATCTGGTTCTGTCTGACGAGCTTCCCACCTCGGTCCATGCCTTTGTGTCCTCGTGCTTGGATTACTGTAACTTCCTTTATCTGTGGCGTTCTGGAGTTGAAATCTGTTGCCTGCAGCTGGTGCAGAACGCAGCAGTCCGGCTTTTAACGGGTTCTCCTAGATCGTGCCATATTACTCCGTGCTGCGCGAACTGCACTGGCTGCCAATACGGTGGCGGATCACCTTCAAAGTTGGTTTACTGACTTTTAAAATCCTACATGGACTAGGCCCGGACTATCTGAAAGAGCTTCTGGTTCCTTACTGCCCTGGTCGATCACTCCGCTCAACCGACGAGGGGTTGTTAGAGATTCCAAGGATGAATTTGAAGTCATCTGGTTCAAGAAACATAGAAACATAGAAGTTGATGGCAGATAAGGACCGCAAGGTCCATCCAGTCTGCCCATTTCTTTTTCTACCTTATAAATGTGCCATCGGCCTTTGCTCTGTCAGTGGCTTATCTATTCATACTCATTTGTATTGCTCCCTTATGCCTATCCTATGCCTGTTTGAAGCCCTGCACTGTATTCATAGCCACCACTTCTTGAGGTAGGCCATTCCATGCATCTACCACCCTTTCTGTGAAAAGAATTTCTCACATTCCCCTTAATCGGCCCCCTCTAATCTCATGCTGTGTCCTCTTGTCCTGCTATTTTCTTATATTTAAACATGTCAGACTCTTTCACCTTGTTAATGCCCTGTGTTTGAATGCCTCGATCATATCACCTGTCTCCCTCCTTTGCTCAAGGGTATACATATTGAACTCTGTTCATCTGTCCTCATATGTCTTTTGATGCAGTCCCTGCACCATTTTGGTTGCCCTTCTCTGGTCTTCCTCAATTTGGTTAATGTCCTTGTGAAGGTGTGGCCTCCAATACTGCACGCAATACTCCAGATGGGGCCTAATCAGTGTCTTGTAAAGAGGGATTATTACCTCCCTCTTCCGACTTGTGATACCCCTACTAATACACCCTAAAACCCCCCTAGCCTTACCTACTGCTTTAGAGGTCTGCTTGGATGATTTCAGGTCATCAGTGATGATGATGCCCAAGTCTCTTTCTTCCTTTGTGACTGCTAGCAACTCCCCTCCCAGCCTATAGGTGGCTTCAGGGTTTCTCTTCCCTATGTGCATGATCTTGCACTTCTTTGCATTAAATCCCAGTTGTCACTCTTCTGACCATTTTGCTAGTTTATCCAGATCTCTTCTCATTCTGCCCACCCCATCTGGATCATCTACTCTGTTGCAGATCTTGGTGTCATCTGCAAACAGACAAGCCTTACCCTCTAGTCCATCTGCAAGGTCACTAATGAAGATGTTGAAGAGGACTGGCCCCAGGACTGATCCCTGAGGTACCCCACTTGTGACTTGCATCTCTTATGCCTATGCAGCCCCCACCCTTTGGAATTCTCTACCTCATCAGTTACAGGAGTGTACAACTGTGGGGGAATTTAAGAAGGGTTTAAAAACCTTTCTGTGGCAAAAAGCTTTTTTATATACAGTAACTGATGTGTTTATTATCGATTGGTATATGATTTTAAGTTGTACTATTTTGTAACTGGATTTTATATGAGCTGCTTTTATACTGCTAGGCGCCTTGGTATTGGAAAGGCACATTATAAATAAAAAATATTATTATATATATTATATTATTTGATACTGGTTTGATTTTCTATACTGGTATTTTCAATAAAGTTAACTTAATTAAAAAAATGAATGATCCAGCAACTGGCTGGGGGGAGAGGACGGTATCACTAGCACCAAGGATATGTGTACATGGCTGGGACCGAGCAATTGTCGGGGTGGCAATGCGCTAACTTGCCTTGCAACCCATGAAAATTCATGAGCCTGTAATGAACATGCAGATGGACCTTTAGCACCCTGTATGTCCAATGGGTTCATTTGCATGGGTCCCTTTGAATATTGGAAATAGCGCTCTAGTGCTATCCATTCTGGCGGTGTACTTCAAGATCAATGTTGGGGCAACACTGCATGACTTAGCACTGTGCTGACATGGCTCTATATTCAGTTGAATAGTGCCGGTGCGCTATTCCACTGAATATAAAATCTTCGGGCACCCAGGCAAGTGCAAGGTGGGGAGCAAATGTTTGCACTGCGCTTAGTGCATATTGGAAAATCTGGCCCCTGATCGGCGCTTATAATAGTCAATGTGTGTGCGTGTGGGGGGGGCACACACATGCACCTGACTCACAAGTTCATGTTTTCAAAAATAAAAGTATCTAAAAAGAGCAATGCCCTCTACTGGGAAGTGTTCAAGTAGAGAGACTACTTTATAACAAAATATTTTGTATCCCCCATTTTTAAGTTATTTTTATTTTATTTTATAAATATCTTATTAAATGTGAAAATAATGCATTTCTATGTGAAATAATACCCTTCAGGATGGGTGGTATTGGGCTATACCGAAGCTTCCGTGGGCAAAAGGCCCTCCACCTGCAATGTCTGGCCTCATTACGCCCCTGGGCAGTCTAGTATACCCTAATACCACCCACCCTGTTCGGTATTATTGGTTGTATAGATCAAACTGCTAATCCCTGTAGTGAGGTATTTGCTGCTACTGGTATTTAGTTTTACTGTAGTGTCTTTTTTTCCTTGCAATATTAAAAATATAAATATATAAAATGACTGGGAAGAGAAGCTCTAGTAAAGGGAGAAGTTCTGGCAAGAGGGCCAAGAAGCACATTGGTTTTGTGGGGCAAAATGTTGTTGCACCTAACAAACTACCTCTGCAGCAGCTTCATCCGTGGGCTCCAGGGTCAGTAGTTGTAGCGAAGGAGTAACTGGTGGATGTGGTGTTTGCATTCATGTTGCCAAATTATTCTTTGCCACATCTGTGTGTCGTCCATACTTGTGGGTGTTGGGGGAGGTGGCGACAAGAGGATCAGTTTGAGAGGTAGCAAAATCTCTGGCTCAGGAACATTGATCAAGGAGGAGGAGATTGCTGGTCTCCCCCATGACTGCTGGTAGTGGTGGCACTGAGCCTGATCTGGATGATAGGTTCCCAGTATGGATATGTGGACTGGTGGCTAAACAGCTGGTAGCTCCTATCGGTGTATTACAGCACATTAGGCACAGGTACCTGGGGTAGTATTATACTCTGGTTGGGGTGACAATTATACTAAGCCAAACTGCAGTGGTAGCAACACTCCGGTATTTGCCAGCATGTCACACTTGCAATGAAGTGTGTAACTGGATCGCAAACACAGGTCAGAAAATGTTAGACTTGCTCCTGACTGAAATTGGTGAGCAGATGCAGTCTGTGGTGATGGTACCACGGGGTGGGGGTGGGGGTGGCACAGGGTCTTCAGGCTGCTACAGAGTGAGGGGGCTTGGAACAGCTGACCTTGAGACATTTGTGTATCAGTAGCTTCATTTTGACCCAACTTCCCTTTGGTGTACCCCAAAGGTGAAGTTACAGGCAAAGCTGCTAGTCAAATCAAATCAAAATTTATTTGTAAAAAAGGCGCCTTTCCATTGTTCAAGGCACCTGTACATAAAAACATTATCACATAAAACCATTCAATTTATGAAATTATAACATATATAAAACCATAACTTAGCAGCAATACAATCAGTAGACGGCTAAAATGACAGCACCATTAAATTTCATCACTGAAGACTAGGCCCAAGAGGTAGTCGAAGTTGCCAGAGGAGAATTTCCTACTAAATATAAAAAAAAAAGTGAACTTATTCATGAAGGTGAATTTGGCAAATTCACCTTAACTTCACCAGTGAAATGAAACTTTGCAACATCTCTATTGGCCTATAGTTGCTAGCCTCTTCCCTGCTACCACTTTTGTGTAGTGGGACTACATCCGCCCTCTTCCAGTACCCTGGAACCACTCCTGTTTCCGATGAGAACTGTCAGAGATGCAGTTAGTACCTCCCTGAGCTCTCTGAAAACCCTTGGATGTGCCCCATCTTGCCTGTTTGCTTTGTCCACTTTCAGATTAGCAAGTCCCTTCAGGAATTTCTCTTCTGAGAACAGAAAAGTGTCCATCTCCCTCCCTCCAATGCTCTTATTACTTTTTTTGTGGCCCATACCCTTCTGCTTCCTTTGTGAACAGTGAACAAAAATATTTGTTCAGGATGTCTGCCTTTTCCTGGTCCCCATCTGCAGTCTCCCCCTTCCTTTTTTAATCTTACATTCCCACCCCTGGCCTTCCTCTTTTTACTTACATACCTAAACAATGCCTTGTCCCCTTTAATTACCACATTGGCTGTTCTCTCGTCAGTTTGTGCCTTTGTGCTCCTTACTGCTCTCCCTGCCTCCCTCTGCTTCACCTGATACACTTCCCTATCTTCCTCTCTCCACCTCTCCTTATACCTTCTGAATGCTACCCTCTTGCTTTTACCCTTTGTGCCACCTCTTTTAATAACCATAGTGGTCTCTTTTTCCCTCTTGCTTTTCCTTACTTGTTTGATGCAGAGTTTTGTTGCCCTCTCTATGGCCCATTTTATCTTCACTCACTTTTTCTACACTCCACTTAGGTCATCCCCCCCCCCAGCCAGGTCATCCCTGAAGCCTTCACGCATCTTTATAAAAACTGCCCTCCTGATGTCCAGGACCCTCACCCTTTTGTGGCTTGATTCCACAGCTGTCCTTATATTGAACCACACTGTACGGTGATTGTTGGTTCCCATACTGCCTCCCACCTTGATGTCTGCAACATTGTCTCTGTTAGTGAGTACTAGGTCTAACATTGCCCCATCACGGGGTTCATTGACTAGTTGCCTATAGAATGCCCCTTGCAGAGAGTTCAGGATGTCCCTACCCAGCTGAAAAGATGATGATTTTATAACGATGTATCATGAATTATCATTATCAGTTATGTTCAAAGATCATGTTCAGGCTTCAAAAAACATCATTGTGATCATAATTAACAATAAATAAACACTGTGGTTAAATGGCTGCCAATCAAAAACCATGAAGTTATGAAAATGGTGATTATGATTGATGACAATCTCATATTATCATGATTTTTAATAATTGGCCATGGTCAAGATTACAGTAATACATTTAAATAAATAAATTTATTTTTTCTCTATATGTTTGGAATTTATCTTGAATTTAGACATCTTTATTGTAATGATCAGTTATGGTACCTCTTCTCTAGAAGCCTACTGCTTTCATTTATACTTTGTTACCTCACATCTTACCGGAGGTAAAAAAGTCATATATTGGTTGATACTGTATAGCCCTGTTAAGTGGTTCCTTTTATAGTTGTGGTAAGTTCCTAAAAGTACCTGGTTTGTACTCAAAACCGTTCCTAATAGTCTGCAAACTAATACTGTCAATGCAAAACTAATTTAAAAACTAGAAGTTACCATTGTTTTGGTCCATAAACTATGCTTTTGAAATATGCAAATTTTGGTATGCAAACATACCACACCATAACCTAGATCAACCATCTTAGGGTAACTGGTTCATTCCACTGGGGTGTCAAACAGACAAGACATACTGATGAGTCCTGGTAGGACGAAACACGTGTCTATGTCTTTGTTTCCACCCTTTGCAAACTGTGTGAGAGGCCTTTCAGCACTATGCATTTCTGCTTAAAGTTGAACCAGCATAATATTCTGTGGTGATCTGCATTTGCAGCCCACAATGCTTTGCATTGTGGGGGCATGTGTTTTTGTATTTCTTTCATATATATATATATATATATATATAGAAAGAAATACAAATCACATATATATATATATATATATATATACACACACACACACACACACACACACACACACATATATACCAGATATTACATGTACTCTCCCTAGTGGGATTAAAATTGACTTCACATGATTTACATTATAATTGATCATTAATTTGTCTTTGCTGATGTGTGACATTCATATTTTCATTACACATGAATGGGAGAACATATCAGGGTAATTCAACATAACAATTTAAGTTGTGTGCCGTTGTTAAACATATTAATAACAATAAAGGGCATATTCACCATATAAGTTTTACTGGAACTGAAAAAGTACCATTAGGTTTAAGGGGTGGGGACTTGGAGAAAAATCTGGGGTAACAAGAGATTTTTTTGATATATCAGCTAAATGTCAGAAGTGATAGGGGCCCGAATGAAACAACAGATTTGGCAACTTTTCTGAGTAAGCTATGAAAGAAGTCAGATATACTTCTTCAAAAATATAAATTCATATAAATATTTGATTTGTTTTTGACTCCATGAAAAGGTTTTATGAACATACAAACATATGAACATACGAAATTTGCCAGCAGATAAAGGCCTAGAGGTCTATCTAGTCTGCTCGAATGTGCAGCTAGCACCCCTTATTCTGCAGCTGCCCCTCCCTTCCACCCTTCTCCTTCATTGACCCTCCTCCCTTGTCCTGTCCCATCCCTTTGAAGCAGTCCACTGTTCTACTGGTTACCACTCTGTAGGTAACGTATTCCACCCAGCCACCACCCTCTCTGTAAAAAAAATGTCTCCTCATCTCCCTCCTGAACCTTCCTCCCTCCAGTCTCATATCATGGCCCCTGGTGTCCCTCCCCTCCCTTACTTTGAACAGCCCATCTGTACCTGTCTTGTTTATTCCTTTCATGTACTTAAAGGTTTCACTCATGCCCCCCATGTCCCTCCTCTCCTCCAGTGAGTACATATTCAACTCCCTCAACCTCCTCCCGTATGATAAGTCCCCCAGCCCCTTGATCATCTTTGTCGCCTTGCGCTGCACCCCCTCCAGTAACTTAATGTCCCTCTTCAGATACTGGTGCCAGTACTGCACGCAGTTCTCCAGGTGCGGTCTAACTAATGACCTATACAGTGGCAGAATCACCTCCTCCCTCCTCAAGGATATACCCCTTGCAATACAACCCAGCATTTTGTTAGCCTTTGCAGCTGCCTTCCTACATTGTGCCGAGTTGTTCATTGACCCTGTAATGAGCACCCCTAGATACTTCTCCTCCTCTGTCTGGGCTAGCTGCACTCCCCCCAGCTGGTAACTCCTCCTTGGGTTCTTCATCCCAAAATTCAGCACCTTACACTTTTTGGCATTAAACCCCAGTTGCCAGGTGTCTGACCAGGTTTCAAGCTTTTCCAGATCATCCTGCAACCCCTGCCATCCCCCTAGGTCATCCACCACCGCTCCTACCTTGGTATCATCAGCAAACAGACTGATCTTGCTCTTGATGTCCAATGATATGTCTGTAATGAATATCCCAAACAACACTGGTCCCAACACTGAGCCCTGTGGAACACCGCTCGTCACTCGCCTTGGGTGTGAGAGCTCCCCACCCACCACCACCCTCTGTTGCCTTCCCTGAAGTCGGTTCCCTACCCATCTCACCAGCTTTGCACCTGCTCCTGTGCCTACTAACTTACTTCCCAGCCTTCCATGCAGCACCGAGTCAAATGCCTTACAGAAGACCAGATACAAGACATCCACTACATGGCACCTGTCCAGTTGCCTAGTTACCCAGTCATAGAACTCCACCAGGTTGGTTTGGCAGGATCTGCCCTGTATGAAGCCATGCTGTCTGCTGTCCTGTAGTCCTTTGGCCTCTAGGAGGGCCACAAGCCTCTCCTTCAGGATAGTCTCCATTAGCTTACCCACGATGGATGTGAGGCTCACTGGTATGTATTTTCCCGGTTCGTCCTTGGGGCCAGTCTCGTGGAGGGGCACCATATGAGCCATCCTCCAGTCCTGAGGTACACACCCTGAATGTAGTGAGGCATTAAATAGGTCTGCCAAAGGTCCTGCAAGGACCTCTGCCAGCTCCTTCAGTACCCTGGGGTGGATGCCATCTGGGCCTGGCGCCTTATCCACCCTCAGTGCCTTCAAACCCTCCCAAACTCTGCCCTCCATGATTTCCCCATCTGTCCTCCTCCCCCATTTCTGCCATTTCTCCCCCTTGGGTGTCACCCTCTTCTCTTTAGTAAATACTGAGCAGAAGTACTCATTTAGTGCTTCTGTCTTATCGCATACCCTGCTTCCACCAACCCCTCCTTCCTAATCCTTACTATGTGGTCCTTACAGCTCCTTTTCTCCTGATGTACCTGAAGAAGTCCTTCTCCCCCTTCTTAATGCCTTGTGCCAGTCTGAGTTCCATAGATGCCTTAGCCCTTACTGCCCTTGTCACCTCCTTCAATTCCATCAAGTACTCCTCCCTGTCCTCCCTCTCCCTGTTTTCTTGTACTTCCTAAAGGCAGCTCTTTTCCTCCTTACCTTTTCATGACCTCCTTGCTCAACCAGCTCAGTTTCTTAGCCTAACCTTCTTGCTCTGGGCCTTGCAGCAGGTTTTGGTTGCCTCCACTATCCCCAGCTTTATGAGCTGCCACCTCTGGTTAGTGTCCATACTAGATTGAATTCTGGCCAGATACCCTTTTACCACTTCCCCCATGCTTCCAAAGTTGGCCCTCCTGAAGTCCAGAACTCTTGTGCCAGATTCCACTCCTTCCTTGCCCATATCCAGTGTGAGCCATACTGAGTGGTGGTCACTCCCTGACAGTGGTTCTTCCACCATAAATTCTCTCACAGAGTCCCCATTTACCAGCACAAGGTCAAGGGTATTCCCTAATTTGGTTGGTTCACTGACCATTTGCAGCAGGAAGCTGTCCTGGAAGGCATCCAACAGTACCTGCTCCCTTCTGTTCCTGGTTGTTGGGGTACTCCAGTCTACTCCTGGCATGTTGAAGTCCCCCACAATCACCACACTACCCTCCTCGCAGGTCCTCCTGATCTGTCCCATTGGTTCACTGTCTAACTCCTCCATCTGAGATGGCAGCCTGTACACCACTCCTGTTCTAAGAATCCTTATCCTTGGAATCCTGGATTTGCATCCAAAGTACCACCTTCCTCCCCTTCCTCCCTTACACACTTCAGTCCTTCCTTCACATATAGTGCCACACCCCTCCTTTCCCAACCCCCCTGTCCCTATGAAATAACCTGTACCCTGGTACAGACAGGTCCCAGTCATTGTATTGGGTGGCCCATGTTTCTGTGATGGCTGCAATGTCCACCTCTCCCTCTGCCATGAGCACATGTATCTCTGCAGTTTTCCTCCCAAGGCTCCTAGCATTAAGGGTAACCACCTTCCGCCCTTCCTCCCCCCCCATCCTGTCCTCCTTTACTAGCATCACCAATAGTACTTGCCATTTGTCCTTTGTCACTGTTATGGGGGGTAAGCTCATATGGTTTCCCAGCCTGTGGTCTCTGCATGTCTCTTGCCCAATTGCCACCCTTCCCGCTCCTAGTTTAAATTCCCTACTTCCTCTATGTACTCCTCCATCCTCTGTTTCAACACTTTCTTTCTCTCCTCACTCAAGTGTAGTCTGTCCTCGGCATACAGACTACTGTCTTCCCAGGTCCCTCCCCATCCCCCCAAAAGCCCATACCATTTAGGACAACACCAGGTTCTTAGCCATCTGTTAAATTCCTCTATTCTCAGCTTTCTTGTTGTGCTTGCCTAGGGCACTGGAAGTATCTCTAAAAAAGTTACTGATCTTTCTGCCCCCTCACATAATTGTCCTAGATCCTCAGACCTCCTCTGGACTATATCTACTGTCTTGTCAGCGAGGTCATTCGTCCCAAGATGTATAATTAAATGAGGCTTGTCCCTACCCCTTCTAGCATATTTCAGAACAGATTGTCCAACCCTTTCCGCTGTCATTCCTGGCATTGCCTCCACCCAAATGCGACTATGCCTCTCCCCCTTGCTACCCCCACCTGACTCCTCTTAGTATTGAGTCCCCCAGCACTAAGATTCCACCACTCTTATTTCCATCTTGATTCCATTCATCTCCCTCTCTCCCTTCCAGCTCCTCTTCTTCCTCCCGCACATTATTTCCCCCTTTTGTCCCTATTGCAATTCTCCCATTAGAACTTCCCCCCACTCCGGTTTGGTCCAGGTATTTATCAATTACTCCTCTAATTTCATAATTTCCACCCTCCACCTTCTTCCTCTCTAGCAGTGAAAAACTATTTTCTGAAGACCTTCACAAATGCCCACTCCCTCTCTCTTCATAGTAACCTGTGCTTTCCTTTCCACTCCATGACTTTTGCCACTTCCTCGCCTCCCCTCACAAGTCCCTATCTCCTCCTCCTTCCTTTTGTCTTTTGTCTCCTGACCTGGTTTCCCCAGCAATCGTTCTTCCTGGCCTGGGCCCCCTTGTCCCTGCTTCCCTTCTTCTGACCCTCTCCTCACCACTGTTGGCTTAAATCACCCTCCCTCATCTCCCATTCTTCCTCCCTCCAGTATTGGGCTAAACCCACCCCCAGTCTGCCTTGCCTGTCTTAGTTCCTCCTGCAGACCCTCAATCTCCTTTCTAAGTTTCTCTATGTGGTTGCACACAAACATCCTCCACTCTCCAGGCAATTTTTAGAAAGATTGGTGCATCACAGTTGTTGCAGCCTACCACCCTACCCATTGCTGCCGTTGCCCTCCAGCGACCCCCACCCTTCCAGATGCAGGATACCAAACACTCCCCCAAGTTTCCCATCTCCCCCTCTATCAATGCAAAACATTCTTTTCTTAATTTCCCTTACCCCCTTTGTTGTACACGTTTAGATAGATTGAGCAACTGCTTTTTTTTATTGCTAACCTTCCTATCCACACTCAAAAAAAGATTTTAAGTAGCTATTGCACAACCTTCTTCAAACTCCTTCTCCTCCTTTCCACAATGCAATAACAATGTGAAGAAGTAACAATGAAAGCACCTAGATTTGCAGTTACTTCCCTTCCACTGAGATAGCAGTCACCTCTTCACTCGCTACTGTTCCATTCCTGGATGTTTGCGTCTTAAAATATAATATGTGATTTAATGATTTTCAAATAAAAACTAGTTACATATTTGAAAGTTGTCTATATATATACACATAATGAGCCCTATGCACTATGCGGTCAGGGGTATGTGGAAACTGCACATACCCCACCTGAGTAGCTGTGCACCAGTGGACAGCTGCACACTGGCCAGTATTCACTACCAGCTGCCACCTGTCCATGGCCCCACCCCACCTGGCACACAGAACTCCGCAGGGTGGCCGGGGAAGCCGAGTCACAGACCCATCTATCCTAAATAGATACTTCTGCTCAGTATTTACTGAAGAGAAGGTAGGGCAAGGCCCACAGCTCAGCACCATGGACACAGTGGGAAGGGAAGTAAGCACTAGTCCCTTCACAAAAGAAAGGGTCCTACAAGAGCTCGATAAGCTCAGAGTGGACAAGACAATGGGAACTGATGACATATATCCCAGGGTACTAAAAGAGCTAAGGGTGGAACTAGCAGAGCCATTATCAGAACTGTTTAGTGAGTCTCTGAGCACAGGAGAGGTCCCAGAAGACTGGAGAAGGGCTCATGTGATCCTGCTCCACAAAAGTGGTAGCAGGGAGGAGGCAGAAAACTACAGACCTGTCAGTCTTACCTCAGATGTGGGCAAGATTATGGAGGCACTCCTTAAGGAAAGGATAGTGCAACACCTGGAATCCATAGGAGCACAGGATCCAAGACAGCATGGGTTTACAAAACGAAGGTCCTGTCAAACTAATCTCATAGATTTCTTTGACTGGATAACCAAAGTGGTGGACCAAGGGGGAGCAGTTGATGTGGCCTACTTTGACTTCAGCAAAGCTTTAGTTACTGTTCT
This sequence comes from Neoceratodus forsteri, assembly GCA_016271365.2. Lineage (NCBI taxonomy): Eukaryota > Metazoa > Chordata > Ceratodontiformes > Ceratodontidae > Neoceratodus > Neoceratodus forsteri. The sequence continues at coordinate 1,723,968,045 of CM057456.1, forward strand.
ACATAGAAGATTGATTAATAAGCTGGGTAGGCTCAGGGTGGGTCACAAATTGGTCAACTGGGTGGCAAACTGGTTGACGGGCAGAAAACAGAGAGTGGTGGTAAATGGTATACAGTCAGAAGAGATGCAAATCACAAGTGGAATACCTCAGTTATCAGTCCTGAGGCCAGTCCTCTTCAATATCTTCATCAGTGACATTGCAGATGGACTGGAGGGTAAGGTTTGTCTGTTTGCAGATGACACCAAGATCTGCAACAGAGTAGATGATCCAGATTGGGGAAGGGGGGCAGAATGAGAAGAGATCTGAATAAACTAGCAAAATGGTCAGAAGAGTGGCAACTAGGGTTTAATGCAAAGAAGTGCAAGATCATGCACATAGGGAAAAGAAACCCTGAAGCCATCTATAAGCTGGGAGGGGAGTTGCTGGCAGTCACAAGGGAAGAAAGAGACTTAGGCATCATCATCACCGATGACCTGAAATCATCCAATTAGACCATTAAAGCAGTAGGTAAGGCTAGGGGGATGTTGAGTTGTATTAGTATGGGTATCACAAGTCAGAAGAGGGAGGTAATAATCCCTTTTTACAAGACACTGGTTAGGCCCCATCTGGAGTACTGCATGCAGTACTGGAGGCCACACCTTCACAAGGACATTAACCAGATTGAGGTAGTCCAGAGAAGGGCAATCAAAATGGTGCAGGGACTACATCAGAAAACATATGAGGACAGATTAACAGAGCTCAATATGTATACCCTAGAGCAAAGGAGGGAGAGAGGTGATATGATCGAAACATTCAAACACCTTAAGGGCCTTAACAAGGTGAAAGAGTCTAACATGTTTTAATATAAGAAAAACAGCAGGACAATAGGACACAGCATGAGATTAGAGGGAGGCCGATTAAGGGGTAATGTGAGAAAGTTATTTTTCACAGAACGGCCTACCTCAGGAAGTGGTGGATATGAATACAGTGCAGGGCTTCAAATAGGCATGGGATAGGCATAAGGGAGCAATACAGATGAGTATGAATAAATAGGTTATTGACAGAGCAAAGGTCGATGGCACATTCATAAGGTAGAAAAAGAAATGGGCAGACTTGATGTACCTTGCGGTCCTTATCTGCCGTCAACTTCTACGTTTCTATGTTTTTATACTGAACTAATATAATCATCAGTGATGATCATCACTTGATCATCCACAGATCATCAATAACCATCATGCTGATTTAAGCTTACAAAAATAATCAATGATCAACAGTTGGTGATTAGAAAGTTCATGTTTAATGATTTAATCATGAGCTAGATGACTATCTTAGATCATGTTCTCCTTTGATGATCTTATGTTGACATTTGATGATTAACAATGATCAATCATGACTGACTTTCAAAAACCATGACTGATGATTTACTGATTTTTCTGGACGCTCCTAGCTGAAGCCACAGCTGGGATACTCAAATCCACATCCAACAGATGATGGCAGATTGAAGTCCTCCAGCAGCAGGATCTGTCCCTTCACTTCCATTTTGCCAGTGACTGCTACCAGTTTCTTATCTAACTCCTTACCCTGTGCCAGAGGTCTGTAGATCATGCCAGTGTGAATAGTGGCTCCGCTCCCCATCTTCAGGATGTTGCACAGTACCTCTGCCCCACCCCCAGTAGTCCCCATATCACTGTCGCTTTAATGCTTTCCCACACATAAAGCACCACACCCCCTCCTTTCCTTCCCACCCTGTCTTTCCTGAACAGATCGTAGCCTGGTATGGTCATATCCCAGTCATGGTTTTCAGTACACCATAACTCGGTAATGGACACTATATCCAGGTCAGCCTCAGCTATGATGGCCTCTAGGTCTGAAATTGTATTTACTTGACTTCTAGCATTTGCAAACAGGGCCTTCCAGATTTAGTTAGCATTCTGCTTGTAATACCCCCTTTTTTTCCCTCCCCCCCCCTCACGAGCTGGAGAGAGAGAGAGAGAGAGAAAGCACTGTCCTGGAAGAAAGTTCCTCAACAGACAGGTTAGCTTGGTTAAACTGTCAGTATCCCCCTGGTGCTGATTTAAGAACTAAGGGATGGTCCTGCACTACACTGATGGCGGTGCTGGACCTATTGAGTGGGCCATTGGAATGCCGGGATCCGGGGGGGCCTAGTGATGCACTATAATAGTGTGGTGCTGGGGGCCCTGGATAATGTAGCTCCTGTCAAGTTTGCCTTCTCCCTCTCCACCCTTGGTCCCCTTGGTTTGATGGGACCTTGAGGGAGATCAGGAGAGTTGGGTGAAGGTTGGAACATTGTTGGCAGAAATCCGGCCTGGAGGAGGACAGACCATGGGGACTGTCAATCAGAAATCTCCTGTAACAAGGCAGAATTCCTGTCCAGGGAAATTGTTGCAGCAAGAAATCAAGTGGCTCAGCTCTTTCTGACAATGGACAGGTTATGCAATCCAGCCTGCCTTCGGGGCTGGAGAGAATTTTCACAGTGTAAGTGTGATGAGTTTGCTCAATTCTTTGCAGATAAGGTGTCCTCCATCAGGTTGGAGATCCACTTGACAAGTTTAAATGAGTATGGCAGTGCTCTATGTGAGGGCACAGGCACCCGATCTGTCTGGACAGATTTCGAACAGCCAGCAATCATGGATATTGTGAAGATCATTCGGGGCTTGCGACCAACTTACTGTAGTTTGGATCCTGGTTCAATTCGCCTTCTTGTGGGGGTGTTTGGATGTCATTGGACCTATCCTTGCTGAGATAGTCTGGTGTTCGCTGGACCAGATGGTGTTTCCTGACTCCCTGAAGGAGGCTGTGGTCACACCCCTTTTAAAGAAATCTTCCTGCGACCCAGACTGTCTCGCAAACTACAGACCCATCTCTAACCCGCCCTTTTTGGGCAAGGTTATTGAGAAGGTAGTCACGTTGCAGCATGAGGACTTTCTTACCACCCACGAAGTCTATAATCCTCTCCAGTCCAGTTTCAGGAAGAGGCACAGTACCGAGACTGCATTGGTTTGAGTAGTTAATGATCTCCTGATAGCGAGAGATTGGAGGAATCATTCGGTCTTGGTCCTCCTTGATCTCTCTGCAGCATTTGACAACGTGGACTATGGGATGCAGCTGGAATGCCTGTGGCTATTCTGTGGATGATGGGGGACAGTCTTCAGGTGGTTTTATTCATTCCTCACAGGCAAGAGTCAGAGGGTGGTGTCCAGGGTTTTTTTCTCGGACCCCTTCTCCCTGCCTTGTGGGGTGCAGCAGGGTTCCATGCTGTCTCCCATGTTGTTTATGGTGTATATATTGCAGTCAGGAGACATTATAAAGCAGTGTGGGCTGGGTTTTCACTACTATGCAGATAATACCCAGCTCTACGTGTCCTTTGTATCCGAACAGAACAGTGCGGTCTCAGTTTTTAACAGCTGCCTCATTGAGATTCAGGACTGGATGAGTGCTAACTGGTTGAGATTAAATCCGGACAAGACCAAGGTGTTGGTGGTGGACCCAGGTAAGTGGGTAGAGAAGTTGACTCCTGGGCAACCATCTGGCCTTGTGCTTGGGGGTAACCAGCTGAGACCTTCTAAATGGGTGCGGAACCTGGGAGTTGTACTTGATAATGAACTGACGTTAAAAGCACAGGTGTCAGCAGTTGTCAAGTCCTCGTTTTACCATCTGAGGAACATCACCTGGATAAAGCACCTTGTTCCACCTGAGGACCTTCCTACTTTGGTTCACGCATTTGTGTCCTCCTGTCTTGATTACTGCAATGCTCTATACCTAGGGTTACCGGGGGTGGATCTCAGTCACCTGCAGCTGGTGCAGAACGATGCAGTGAGGTTGCTGACTGGGCTGTCAAGAACTAGCCATGTCACTTCTGTGCTGTGTGAACCACTGGTTGCCCCTGCAATGGAGGATCACCTTCAAGGTCACGTTGCTGACCTATAAGACCCTACACGGACAGGGACCAGGTTACTTGGAAGACCTCCTTCTGCCCCCTCCACCCTCTCCACTCCACCGATGAGGGATTGCTAAAGGTTCCCAGGGTCTGTCTTCGAACATCAGGTGCTAGGGCTTTTTCTTTTGTAGCCCCGACCCTGTGGAACTCTCTACCTCGTTGGATTAGAGAGTGCCTGACCACTGAGACTTTCAAGTCTTCATTAAAAACATATCTTTTTGGCCTGGCATTTGAAGACAATATTTAATTTATAACTGCTGTTTGTTATTTAAATGTTTTTATTGTATATCTGTTTTTACTTTGTATTTACGCTTTGGCTTTGGAAAAGCGCATTATAAATAAATTTGATTTGATTTGATTTACCCTCATGTTCCAGTATTTTGTGAGTGAGTCTGGTGTTTTTTTTAATAACTCCCACCCTAGGAGTGCACTTCTACTTGTGCTATTACTCATGCTTCTGCAACTCTGTTACATCTGCCTTTATCCCAGCTCCAAGTAGTACAGAATGTTTGTTGTGTACTAAACGTTTAACTGCTTCCTAAAGTAGCACAAAAGGTTTACGTTCTGCTGGATGTGAATAATGAAACTAAAAAATAGCTCTAGAGGTCTAAATGCCTTTCAAAGTAATTACAGGCACAGCTGTCATTAGCTCAAAAGACTTGTTTTTTTTATTTTGCTTTGTTCTTTTTTGAATAATTCCTGATCTACTTTCAGTTACAAGTAACACTAAGAGTATTTAAATACAAAATGTGTTTCCTGTTTGTTATGGTGCTCCTGTATCCACCTCACTAGCTTTTTGTATGTTTGTTTAGAAGAAAGGGTTCTGAAAGAACTCCTAAAACTGAAGGTGCATAAAGCAATGGGACCTGACAGAATTCACTCCAGAGTTCTAAAAGAATTAAGGGCAGAACTAGTGAAACCACTGACTACCCTTTTTAACAAATCATAGAAGGATGGTGCGGTACCTGAGGACTGGAGGAAGGTGGATGTGATTCCCCTTCACAAAAATGAGACCAAGACAGAGGCAGGAAACTACAGACCTGTCAGTTTGACCTCTGTGGTAGGGAAAGTGATGGAATCAGTTCTGAAGGAAAGAATTGTTGAGTACCTAGAGGCCAGTGGGGCACAGGACCCAAGGCAGCATGGGTTCACAATGGGAAGGTCATGTCAAACTAATCTAATTGATTTCTTTGACTGAGTGACCAAAGTAGTAGACCAGGGTAGGGTTGTGGACTAGACTTTAGAAAGGCATTTGACACAGTCCCACACAAAAGATTAATAGTCAAATTAACCAGCCTAGGAGTGGGTCCCAGGGTGGTAGCGTAGGTAAAACATTGGCTAGACAACAGGACACAGAAGATAATTGTAAATGGAGTCTGCTCTAAAGAAAGAGGGGTTACTATTGGGGTACTGCAGGGTTCAGTACTGGCTCCAGTCCTTTTTAATGTCTTTATAAGTGACATTGCAGAGGGACTGGAAGGAAAAGTATGCCTCTTTGCAGATGACACAAAAATCTCAACAGGGTTGATACACAAGGAAGCATGGAAAGGATGAGAAGGGACTTGGCAAGGTTGGAGGAATGGTCAGAATTATGGCAGCTTGGATTCAATGCAAAGAAGTGCAAAATAGTGCACCTGGGAAACAAAAACCCAGGGGAAGATTACACAATGGGGTAGAGGTAGTAACAATAAACAGAAATGGAAAAGGACCTGGGGGTAATCATTTCAGATGACCTTAAGGTTAGCAAGCAATGTGAAAAGGCAGTAGGGAGGGCTGGGGGGATACTGGGATGTATAGGGAGAGGCATAATCAGCAGAAAACAGGAAGTTGTTATTCCTCTGTACAGACAGCTGGTGAGACCCCATCTGGAGTACTGTGTCCAGTTCTGGAGACCCTATCTCTGCAAGGACATAGACAGGATAGAGGCAGCCCAGAGGAGGGCAACTAAAATGTTGCAAGGTCTGCAAGAAAAGCCATATGAGGAGAGACTAAAGGTGCTTAATATGTATACCCTTGAGGAAAGGAGGGAGAGGGGGGACATGATTGAAACTTTTAAGTACCTCAGTGGAATCAGCAAAGTCCAAGAGGTAGCATCTTTCAGAAAAGAGATGTGCAAGAACAGGGACACAATTTGAAGATGGGGCACGGTTCAGGGAAATGTGAGGAAGGATTTTTAGGCATTCGTTGGTATTTTCACTACAAATTTTCAACATGGGTTTTTGTGACCCCCACCTTATGAACAGTGGCAATATCAGTTTGTTAGCTGAAAGCTGATTTTGCACAGCGACTATGTCATTTGGCACCACAGGTGTGAAAACATTTCAAACAGGATGTGAAAAATGACAGCTGTACTGTTCATGGGGAGGTGTAAAAAATGGCAATGTTGAAAATCTGCAGTGAATATATTAAAAAAACTGGTGACGTCATGACCGTGCATAGAAACTGCGGAACGCACACCCATAATGTAATTAGTTTGGGGATTTTTTGCAGCAGATTGCCAACACAGGCATTTTGGGACCTCCACTCATGAACAGTATCACTGTGATTTTCTTAATCTGTCCCGAACAGTGATTTCCCACAGCGACCACGGATTTCTGCACTGGAAGGTGAAAACACATTTCAGCCATGGTGTGAAAAATGACAGCTGTATTGTTCATAAGGAAGTGTGGAAAAATGCCAGTGATGAAAATCTGGACTGAAAATATTACAAATTCATAAATTTACGAGGGTGTGTGGAAACTGTGCAATGCTTGCTCATAACACAGTCATTTTATGGATTTTTGTCACCAGATTTTTAACATAGCCATTTTAAGTCCTCTGCTCCTGAACAGTGCCACTGTGATTTTCTTAATCTGTCCCGAACATTGATTTCACACACCGATTACGCCATTGTGCGCCACATGTGCGGAAACACATTTTGGGTTAGATGCAGTATAGGCAGTTGAGGCAGTATAGCGCAGTGGTCTAAAGCTCTGAGCTGCAAATTTGGTGACATCCAGCAGATCAGACCTGGGTTTGAATCCCACAGCTTCTACTTGCATACTGTGTGACCCTGAGCAAGTCACTTAACCTCCTTGTGCTCCCAGGTCGCTCCTGTAAAAAAGCTTTCAGCTTAGTGTGCTATACCTGGTTAAAAAACAACTAAATAAATAAATGTGAAAAATGACAGCTGTTCTGCTCATAAGGAGGTGTGGTAAAATGCCAGTGTTGAAAATCTGGAGTGAAAATATAAAAAATTTGCGAACCTACAAGTGTGCGTAGGAACTGTGCAACGCACGCTCATAAAACAGTCATTTTTGGGAATATTTTCATGAAATTTTCATCATAGGGTTTTGGGGGGCCTATCTCATGAACTGTGACACTGTAGTTTTGTAAATCAGTCCCGAAAGGTGGTTCCACGCAGTGACTGCAAAATCACCTATCGGGACCAAATAACAAAATGACAGTGCCAGAATTCATGAGGTGGGTACCCAAGAACCCCATGTTGAAAATTTGGTGAAAAAATTCCCCCAAATACCTGAAATATGCATCAAAGTTGAAAAAACCCTATTTATTCCATTATACAGCTTACTGGTATTTCTTCAGTTCACGGCCGGCTTTGAAGAGTGCAGACTGTTCCTGGTCCACCGAAGATCATCGCGCGGACTCGGAGGTAAGCATGGGGTGAGGTGGGGGTGTGGGAGGCAGGGTGCACAGGGTGAGAGCAGGTGGGGGCAGGGAGTCAAGACAGTCAGCGAGGACGTTTTTCTTACAGGGCATTTTTTAAAGGCGGCGTGGGACTTTTGCTACACTGGGGTGGGCTCCCAGTGTGGCAGCTGGAAGTCTGTTGGGGGATACATTGGAGCCAATGGGGATTGGGCACACTCATCAGCCTTACAGACAGTTGCCATGCTGGGGTAGGCTCCCAGCATAGCACCTGGAACTCTGTTGGGGGGGGGAGCGCAGCAGAGCAGACGGGGGATTGGGCACCCCCGTCGGCCATACAGTGTGTGTGTGGGGGGAGGGAGCGCATGAGTACGCTGGAGTGGGCTTCCATCATGCTACTTGTTGCAGGGGGATGGAGCTGTCTATGACAGCTGTTTCAGTGCAGTGCCGATGTGTAGGCACTTTGCATACTGCTGGACGGCAGTATGCAAAGTGCCTACATGTTACCACCGCTGATTGCAGTGGTTTTTTGCTTTCAACTGTACACCACTGCATCTGAATGGCTGCCATAGACAGTTCCTACATTCATTTGCGTGGTGTGGCCACGCCTGCAAAAGGCAGCAGGGCATTGGAAGTGGGGGAGACACACCTACCAATTCTCATATGGTGGCACTATGTTTCTTGCACATGCGTGCAAGCAAACATAATACAAATGGCACATTCTATATCAGGCCATTGTGTTTCTGGTTTATACCTCATATTTTCTAATGTAAACCTATCAAAATAGCTCTATTATTCGTCAGTAACTGAGTTCACTATTCTGCTTAGAATACTGAATATTGTACTTCTACTATGATGGTATGGTATTGTATGGTATGGTAACATTTTATTCATATTTCATATGAACAGGAAACTCAGCTGAGCAAAGTTAATTTACCATGAGGTTCTTTCTAAAATGGATGCAGTTGCCTAAAATTTAAATACCAGAAAAATAAAATATTTCAAGAGAAACATTTACTATACATAGTGCACAGTTTAACATTATCAGTTTCAAAACATTTCAAGTACAATAAAGATAAATCACACATTAACCAGTATCACAACTAAGGCAGCAATCTGAGTTCCTGTGTGCCTTACTAGACAACCATTTGCCGACTGTGCTTCTACTAATTTTACCCTCAGATGGTCTCAGATAAGAGGACAGACTGTTTCATATGTTGAGACCAATAGTAAAAAATAGTAGATATAGATGTCTTTAAGAATTGTTTCTTTACAGCATTTTGATATATTTTATCTATATAATCTTGTTTGTGACGTCTTCAATTTTTTTTGTTGTTGTTTATGGCATGCCTGTATCTGTGTAGTGATTGTTGTCTATAGCATGCCTGCATTTGTGACATACCTAGGGTAGTGTTATTACAGGATTGTGTATTACACATTGGTAACTTGGACTGTACACAGCTTAGCCTTACTGAATTCTGGTAAAGGTTGTCAGGAAGCAAAGGAAGAGCAGAAATCAGGAATGTGAGGAGTGGTTCAGTGCAGTGGCTGTGGAGAGGCAGTCTTCAGGGAGACCTTCTGGAGATTGCGGTGCTGCCCCATCTGCATGCACTTCTCTGGGATGACAGAGAAGATCTCTAGACTTGAGGCTTCATTGGCTATAAGTCAGGAAGAGGTGACTAGACTCAGGCCTGCACTGACCTGGTGTTGGGTGACCTTTTCCCACTCAGGGGCAACCAAGTCCAATACCATTACCTCAAAGGAAGCCAGATAGGAGGAGCAGATGGACTATGGTGGGCTTGAGGAGAGTGGGCGTGGTAGGATCTAGAAGGATAGGGTGTCACAGGCACACTCCTCAACCACAACCAGTACCACTAAAATTCCTACACCACTCTAGTGTGGTGGGACTGCCAAGAGGAGGCACCTGTGGTAGTGGCTGGGAAGGATGTGCGCTCCCTCCCAAGTGGAGGCTCCAAGGAGGGTGGTAGAGGACCCCAGAGAAGGAGGAAGCAACTTCTGGTAGGAGACTCAATGGTCAGGGGAATAGAGTTGGGAACAGTAAAGGGGACACAGAGGGAGATCAGGTGCCTACCCTGCACCACATCATGTAGGGATGGGAAATGTATCCTACTATGTGTCAGTGTGGCTCAATTGGCAGCACATATGCCTCTGGACCAGAGGGTCATGGATTCTCACCCCAAACGGGACTGGACTTGTACCTAAAATGCTGGCACCCAAGTGCAGTATTGGGGGGGTGCTGTACTGTTGGGGTGTGCCACCCTTCAGATGAGACGTTAAATCAAGGTCCATTCTACCCACCCTGGTGCTGCCCTGGTGGGTGTCCAGATGCAAGTAAAAGAACCCAAGGCATTCTTAGCAAAGAGTAGGGGACATTCCCGGTGTCTTAGCTAATATTCCCCTTCCCATAAAACTGGTTCATGCAATTGTCCAGGCTGTGTGTGGGTGTTGATGTGCATTATGGCCGCCACTACCCATTCAGTCACTTCACTACCAACCTAGCATTGCTTGTAAAGCAATTTGGGATACATTGTATATGAAAAGCATTATATAAATGCTGATTCTTCTTCTTCTTTTATGAATCACTAGGACAGTAGAAAGGGAGGGAAGCTGGAAGTCATTATCCACCTGGGGACAAATGACCTGGCTAGGGCCCATCCCTGGGATAGAACAGTGCAGGGAGAGTTTAGGGAACTGGGAAGAAGACTTGGACAGGTAGCATGCTCTGTAGCTTTTACAAAAGTGCTGCCTGTCTACAATAGGGGTGATGTGAAGGAGCTCCGCACCAAGGCTTTCAATTCATAGTAGAAAGAATGGTGCAGAGGGGAGAGGTATGACTACACTGGGGACTGGGGACTGGGGACCCACCTTTGAGGATAAGCGCCCACACAGAAGCGATGGCCTTCATCCATCTGGGAGGGGAGCCACAGTTCTCAATAGACGATTTAAATGTTACTTCAGTGAATATTTTAACTATCCAAAGGGGTGGTAGAAGAAAAAGGGGAGGCAGAAACTGCTCCCCCCCCCCACAGGCTGAGCTAGACAGTAGTGAAATACCATGGTGTGAGAGTCCCAAGACAGTGCAATTGAATGAAGGAAGCAGTGGGTTAACAAAAGAGGAGGGGGAAAGAATCAGTCAGAAGAGAAGAGGGAGTAAGGGGGAACAAAAGTAAAAAAAAGGAACATGACAAGCAAAGAGCTAACAAAATCTGGAAGCCATGTGTGCTAATGCTAGAAGTCTGGGGAATAAGATCCCAGACCTAAAGGCCATCATGGAGGAAGCAGAGCTGGATAAAGTGGGCATGACTGAGTCATGGTGCACTGACAACCATGACTGGGACATGGTCATACCAGGCTACACAGTGTTCTTAAAGGACAGGGTATGAAGAAAAGGAGTGGGTGTGGTGCTTATGTGAAAGAAAACATAAAAGCAGTAAAAATACAGGGAATTCAGGGGCAGAGGTTTTGTGGGTGTCCCCCGAGTCAGGAAACTAAGCCACTATTCTTACAGGTGTAATCTACAGGCCTCCAACAAAGGGGAGGGCTTAGATATGGAAATGTTAGAAGCAATCAGCAAAATGGCTGAACATTTGGAAGTGTTGCTGGTGGGGGCCTTCAGTCTGCTGGATGTAGATTGTAGCCTTCCAACTGCAGCTTCAGCTAGAAACAGGGACATCCTGGACTCCCTGTTGGGGGCATTGTTCAGGTAACTTAGTCAGTGAACCCATTTATGATGGGGCAATAAAGGACCTGGTACTTATAAACAGGGACAGTTTTACGGACATCAAGGTGGGAAGCCATCTGGGGACTAATGATCATTGTACAGTGGAATTCAACATAAGAACAGTTGTGGAATCCACCCTACACAATTGTCGAGAGTTCTGAACTTCAGAGCTAATTTTATAAAGACGAATGAATGCCAGAGGAACGATCTGGCAGAGGAGATGACGGGAGGGGGGGTGAGGAACAGTGGCCCAAACTAAAAGAAGGCACAGTGAAGCCAACAAACCTCTACATCAGGCAGGTAAGCAAAAGCAAAAGGAAGAGGAGACTGTTATGGTTCTCAAAAGAGGTGGCAGAAAAGTTAAAGGCTACAAGAGTGGTGTTTGGAAGGTATGAGACGACCCAGAGAGGGGAGAAGAGAGACATATATCAGGAAAAACAAAGGTACAGTAGGCAGAGAAATCAGTAAGGAAGGCAAAGGCACAAACTGAAGAAAGACTAGCTCATGCAGTATCAGTGGCGGGTAAGATATTGTTTAGGTATGTGAGCGAAAGAAAGACAGGGTGGGACTGTGTGGTTAAAGAGGGAGGGGGGGGCTGCATGGAGAGGGATCAAAAGATGGCAGATATCTTGAACAAATACTTCTCCAAAGTATTTACAGTAGAAGGGGAATAGGAGGAACCACGAAAAGGCACCAAGAGCTTTGATGCAAGGGAAATGGACTCTAGTCCTTTTTCTGTGGAGAGAGTCAGGAAAGCACTTAGTAACCTGAAGGTGGCCAAAACTATGGGCCCTGATGGGGTGCATCCAAGGGTGCTGAGAGAACTCAGGGAGGTACGTGCTGCATATCTGTCTGCCCTATTTAACAGATCACTGGAGATCAGAGTGGTTCCAGAGGACTAGAGAAGGGCAGAAGTAGTTCCACTTCACAAAAGTGGTAGCAAAGAAGAGGTGAGCAATTATAGGCCTGACAGCCTGACCTCAGTGGTGATTAAGTTAATAGAAACACTGCTAAATAAAAGGATTGTGGAATACATGGAATCCAACAGGTTATAGGATCTGAGGCAGCAGGGATTCGCAGGGGGTAGGTCATGCAAACAAATCTGATAGATTTCTTTGACTGGGTGACCAACAAGCTAAATCAGTGTGGAGGGTGAACATGGCCTACCTCTATTCCAGCATGGCTTTCGACACCATGTAACATAGGAGACTGGTAAGCAAGTTAAGTACAGTAGCTTAGGGTTGGCAATAAGGTGGTAACCAGGGTAAGAAAGTGCTTAAGGGATGGGAGTCAGAGAGTAGTGGTAACTGGAGTTCGCTCCAAGGAAGAGAGGCTGACCAGTGGGGTACCTCAGGGGTCAGTGCTGGGACCAGTCCTCTTTAATGTCTTTATAAGTGACATAGCAGGGGACCTGGAAGGGAAGGTCTGCCTCTTTGCGGATGACACCAAGATCTGCAACAAAGTTGACACTTGTGGGGAGGGGTGTAAAGGATGGATAAAGATCTGAAAAAAACTGGAGGAGTGATCAAGGGTATAGCAGCTGAGTTTTAATGCATAAAAGTGCAAAATAATGCACTTGGGCCATAGAAACCTGGAGGTGGAGTACAAAATGGGGGGAATAATACTGACAATGACCAAGCAGGAAAGATACCTGGGGGTAATCATACTGGATGACCTAATGATAGCCAGGCAGTGTGGCAAGACAGTTGAGAGGGATAGTGGAATGCTGGGGTGCATAGATATAGGGATCACCAACAGGAAGATGGAGGTGGGGTTGCTCCATATACAGTAGATGACTGGTAAGACCCCACCTAGAATACTATGCCCAGTTCTGGAGATCACATCTCAGGAAAGACATAGAGTTGAGGTGGTCCAGAAGAGGGCTACCAAAATGGTGCAGGATCTGCATCATATGCCCTATGAGTACAGACTAAAGGAGCTCAACATGTACAGCCTGGAGGAGAGAAGGGGGGGGATATGATAGGGGGCACTAGGTCAGAATAGCAACTGTATGGACAGAGCTGTCAATAATAGCGCTGTCCAAACAGCGCCGATCACAAAAGTAGCAGGAAGAAATGCAGTAAACAAACCTAGCGTCACTAGTAGTGATCGCAAATCTGGTTTCCGATTGCTACCAGCCAAGACTGTATTTTTGCAGGGGTGCTGCACCCACCTGCACCCCCTGCACTCCCCATACTTAAAATAACCAACTCCAAGTTGGAATTGGATTTCAGGATAAAAAATAACATTTCGGAGACCAGGATTAAAACCCTGGTCTCCACCACCATTCTGGCCGAGTTGCTCATGATTTAGCACTCCATGCCATGGGAGCAGCTCAGCCAGCCTTCCGATTTCCCATCCTCTTGTGCCCTCCTGTAGCACCATGGACATTGACCTTGGGAGCGCTTACTACATAGTGCTGTCATTCCCCTGTCACTGTCCATGGAAGCGCTGTGTAGACTGCGCTCTTCTTCGCAGCACTATAAATGTAACGTTGTTATGACTGGGTAGGTGATAGAGACCTTTAAATACCTCATGTTGGTTAATAAGGTACAGGTGGGGGTATTTTTCGGAGAAAAAGATTCTGAAGAACAAGGCGACATGCTATGAAGCTGCAGGGAAGTTGATCTAGGAGAGATGTGAGGAAGTACGTCTTCACAGAAAGGGTGGTGGATTCCTGGAACAGCCTTCCAGAACAGGTAATGGAGGTAAAAACAGTAGTGGGGTTCAAAAATGCCTGGGATAGGCACAAGGGAATCATTGGGATAAGGAGAGGGAGACAGCACTGAAGATCAAGTAGGCTCTGCAGCAAAAATGAAGATAATGAAAGTATGCTGGATGGGCCTTATCTGCCAGCAGTTTCTATGTTTCTATGCCTACAATTAAGATACATTTTAATCTTTGATAGTAGAGCTGCCATTAACAAATATAACACCATTTATCCAGTCAAATATATTGTCATTGGTGTTATGCTGTATAAAAACATTCCACAATAGTCTTCCATTGGAAATCATGTTGAATCAGAAGTCAGGGATGGGTTGTATGCTGGAGAATACGAAAAATAAATGCAGGTACTACACATGCAGTCCACCATTTAAGTAACCCTCCCTGCAAAACAGGCGGAATACATTGTGGCCTAATAGAAATTTGCCCCTGTCAGTTTCATTTCAGAAACAATGGAGTGAAATCAAGTCAGGCACTCCATTTTAGAAAAAGGGTTGACATATAATAGAAGTGTGAGGTAGTATACATGCACTGTCTTGGAAATGCTGCAGGAGCTGTCATACTGCAGAACCCAAAATGATAGGTAATAAACTCATGCCAGTGAATCACTAGACCATTTTTGAAATAGCAGTCTATGACCAAAAGGTACTTCTTCCATGGATGTAATTATTATGGTACCATGGAAACCTGTTAACAACAAGAAGAGAAAAAAGGGACAAAACTAATTTTCCTTCAGGATCAAAGATTGCTTTCTCTGGAAAATAATTCTCTGCACCATTACATCATACAATGTTGTGTTCACTTACATTAGGAACATTTTTCACTGTGTTATTGCGGTATCAGTTGATAATACAGAAAACCATGTATGACAAATGATTCAGATCAAATGATTTTAAAGGGCAAAATTCACTTCAAAAAGGTTTTGAAACATGCTGAAAGTAATTTCCTATCATAGTGCACTCATTAACTAGTAACAGGATTTTAATGTAATAAAATGGTTATAACAAAGATCTAAAATCTGGATACCCAGGTTTGAATCTTGCCACCCCCCCTTTTAATCACTATGGGGCCTATGCCCTTATGCACTAATGGACCTGGCTGACGCTGGTAGGGGTACATACCAGGCCATGCAACTATGCAGCATGTAGCTTGCTCCATGGGATGTGTAACACTGGGATGCATGACATATGACCGGTCTGATGCACTACTGCATAGATCCACGCATAGGGTGAGGACGCTGGGGGAACAGAATGGAACAGACCGTGGGATTCCAAATGGAAGCCTCAACAGGCACAGAAATGGATGTCTTGCTCTGTGGGAGCAGGAGATCATTGGACATAGTTTGCCCCAGTATGGCCTGACATGCCTCTACAGACTACTGCAATATTTTTGGTAAACAGCACACCACAGCCGACACTCTCCCCAGCTCTCCGTGGCATGGAGGGGGTCTGGGGTCCATGGCAGCAGGGCACCATGTTGCCACATAGCCTCCAGTCTGGGGGTATGCACATGTTACTGCAGCCCTCTGGCTGGTATAACAGAAAGCACAGTGTAAAAGACATTGCGCATGTGAGGCTCTGCTGGCACTCTATGGGCATGCCAACTCACCATACCCTGCTTTGGACTAGCGATGTATTTACACAGGATTGGGTGTGTATGCCAAAGGCAGGGGTGTGCAGCAGACGCATGTGGTTACTGCATCAACAGGTGTCCATTGGACACCTGGCATGTATGTATCTTGACCTTAAACATCATGTATCTTGGCACATATAGCCAGAATAGCTTCATGCAAATGGCCCTTTGTGACTGTGAGCAAGTCATATAATGCCTCTGTGCGTAATGTCCTCTGTCTCTGTGTAGTTTGCCTTACTAAGCTTGCTTTAAAGCATTCTTTCAGTATCCAGGAAATTTCAAAATGTAATATTCAGAAACAATTCAGCTGATGCTGTATTAATTTTCTGTGTTTATACAAAGGGTAGAGAAAGTTCTGCATCCTGATTGGTGGGGAGGATTCCAGAGTCATGGGTTTCAGGAAGAGAAACTGATGGGTTTGCACTTCTGCTGGCAAGTTGCAATATTTTAAGGTAAAAATGCTTCTGGCACATTTTTCAAACATGTGTTGCAGCCATGTTTGTACTATAATGTAATATACATGTGTGAAAAGACACAAGGGGATCTTGGAAGTAAGGCAAGGGGTGGTGGGGGGGGAGAAGACCTTAGATTAAGTAAGGTCTGCAGTGGCACAGTAGGCAGGGAATATAGGGCAGAGTAGGTTGGCCAAGAGGTCCTTTTTGCCAATGTCTATGTTTTTATGTTTCTACAGTACGTAAAGTAAAAGCAATACTTGTCTTTACATTACAGACACAGCTGCTGTATGTCACATATTCATAAATTTACTCCCTCATCCTCACTTCAACCACAGGACACAATAAAAACTAGGCATTTTCAAAATGCCTATATCTTTACTTAGTATTTGTCATTTTCAAAATGCCTCCAGCTTTACTTGGTATTTCTATTCTATCTTGCATCCAAAGGCTTGCTTTCCTGGAGTTACACTCTCTGATCCAACAATTAGCTTGGCCCATGCTCTCTCCTGCTACACAACTGTACTCATACCTGACCACCACCCCAAAAACCTTGATACGCTAAGCAGCACACACAGTGCAGAGCCTGAAAGATGGACCAAAAAAAGAGAGTGAATAACAGACCAAATAAGTCAGGATTAAAGGGTGAAAAATGGATAAGACAGTGGTTTACTTGTGCTGTCATGCTCCTAGTCCTACCACACTAGCTCTTTCTCTTTCTCATCAGAGACAGCATGTCTCCAGCAAGTCCTGATAACATGCTGCACTCTGCCTTTTTCAATCTCAGGCAGAGATTGTATTCACACTGAGACTAGTGTACTGGTGGTTCAGATGATTGTGGGAGAGGGACCTCTGTATTTCACTACCATAGTGGGATAAATGGGAGTAGGACCTGCTGAAGAACCATTTTTTTGTTTTGTTTTAAGTAAGAAACTCTGGAATCTAAACATATTTATTTTATACAAAAACGTGATTGTTCTTTCATTTTTTATAAGTACGATCCACTTTACAAGTGGAATAAGACACTCGAGAGTGTGTGTTTCTTTACCTGAACAACACTTTCAGGTGGCTGAAGGCACCTGGTGCAAGAGCCTTGTGCCTCACAAAGCACCTGGGTGTGTGGTTCAGGAAAAGAAACCAGCACCCTGTTGTGTCTTACTGCTTCCTAAAGCCCCTTCATTATTTCTCGCTAAGTAAAGTTGCATACAAACAGGATCTCTGTGTCTCAGAGCTCAGACTTCATCTCATCCTCCTACTTTCCTCCCTCTGAAGTCATAGTCCACTGTTTGTGAGATCATAGTCATTTGACCACAAGAGATTATAATGTATGGTTAGGTGCTGTATGTGGACATTGGTACCTCCAAAGATGCTGTTATACCACAGTAGTGATATCATTAAGTTGTCATTTTGCAGTACCTACATCACTACTGTAATGCCAGAACCACTTGAAGTGGTATCCCATCTCTACAATTCCCACTCAGTAGTTTTCTGAATATGGTGATAAGGGCCATAACTGGATGAATATCCCCTAACAGCAAATAGTTACCCTCCCAAAACCCAACCAAGGCACAGTTTCCTATTATCCCCATCCCCCCTGTCCACTTCTTTCTCTTGCACTCCAAGTAGTCTGTTTTCCACGAGGGATAACATACAAACAGATGATAATACAAAAAACACCAACAATGTTATTTTTAATATGCTCAAGGTCAGATTTAATGTCAAAAAACTCTTTTCCAAACAATGGCAGTAAATATTTTACTGACCTTTGCATTCTTGTAGAAGGGGCAGTGTATTCTAAAACCATAGGGCAGTTTTCTGGAGGACCAATCACTATGGGACAAAAAGCACTTAAAATCTCAATTTTCCATTAATTGACCACTGAATTAAGAATCTACCCCTTAATTTAAAATTAAGGGTGCCTTCAAAATAAGTTTGTAAAATCCCAAACCACTTAATTATCTTTAATTACTTAAAGTAAAGGTATGATTTCCTATTTGTAAGATTTTGGGCTTCATAGCCCACTACCCTGGGGCAGCGATAGCCCTATGAGCTAACAGTATAAATTTTAATATGCTCTGTAAAGGTTTGGAAAGGGATCATAACTCTGACTGAGCTGCCAGCCAGCCGATCCCTTCCTACTCCCTAGTCTTCCCGCTCTGGTCCTGAGCTCCTCCATATTGTGATGTTTAACCAGGGAGAGTGTGGGGACATGCCCCATACAAGTATATGGAGCTAATTTTCAGAACAGTTTTACAAACGTTAGACTACCTGTTGAGAAAAATAAAAGCCAGCACTCAACTAATAGGAGACCTGTGGGGCTTAGTTATTATTATATTGGGATATCAGGGCTGTGGGGGAGCGATCAACCACAAGGGCTTAATTATTGATGATATGGGGGATCAGAAATGGGGGGTCTTATGTGTAATTGTTGGGGGGGGCTACATGGCTTACTTCCAATTGTCACACATTGGTGCAACCCCCAGTGGATGGCAAAGTACACTTATACCAGCTCATAGCTGGTGTAAATGTACTTTGAAGGATGTCCTCCAGGGGTTATTTTAGAATTCCAAATTAGGGGATGTGGCAGTTGCCCTTTCAGAATAAGGTGCAGCAGCTGCCGTAAACTCCCTTATGCCATGTCACAGCCATGGTTTTGGTGCAACTATGGCATAAGTTCACTTTGGTGCAAGCAACCTACATGTTGTTGCAGGCTGCTTTTAAGAATCCCGCATGGTGCAACTATTGATTCAAAGAGCTACTTGCGTCATTCCTGTTGTATGCAAGTCACTTTGCGCCATGCATATCTTTTGGAGAATTGGTCCAAAGTGTTTATTTACAATTTAGTAAAATGGTACATCAATTATTTATACAAATATGAATATTGGTGAAAATGTTTAGTGTGCCTATGTTACCACAAAATTGTTCAAATATTTATTCTATGCATCACTTATGTACATACATTATGATTGGCTCTTGTTTTTTCCCATAGGGAAACTGGATCGTAATTTTGTCATTACAACCAGCTGTTTATAATGACAAACACGTGCCCGGTTTCTCTACCTTGCAGCATGCACCAACCACAAACTTCCTCTTCTGCTCTGTCCTCTGCTGTCTCCACTTCTCAGCACTTTACAGTTCCCCAACAGAAGGGGTCAGCAGTAAGTTTAAGCAAAAATATCACTGGGCACATTTTGCATGTTGAATAAATTAAAAAAACAAACCTAAACACTGCTCTACTTCAGCAGCTGCAATTGACTGTGATAACACCCCAGCGGTCCATGGCTTGACTCCAGACACACATCCATTTATTTTGTATAACTGCTGTGATGAAAAAATGAGCCCCAGCATTAATACAAAATAAAGGATGGGTAGGTGGTCAAAACTTGAGTTTTACACACACCCTTGGGGTGGGATGCCTTAATAAACCACTTGAACTTTGCTGTCTGGGTTTTTGTGACATCACACCCCTCAGGGGTGTGTAAAATCCTTGTTATAATCCCCTACCCATCCATTATTCTCTGTGCAATACATTGAGATACACATTACCAAAATAAAAATTAAAAAAACTTGTGTGTAAAACATAATACAGTAGCTCATTCTGTTTAAATGGTAGTTCAAACTTTAAATGGATCCTTCCAGTTATTGCAGTATTAGAGCACAAAAAGCTGGCAGGAAGAATCCATGCACTATGATCAGGCTAATGACAGTTTGAGAGAGATTAATGTTGGCTATTGGAATGCTAACAGCCAATTAGAATGTAGCATTACCAAGAGGTTTTTTTTTTACTTTTTTTATTTATGTATAAGTTATGCCCCCTGGTGCGCTCTGGTCCCCATCTCTCTCAGGGATCCCAAGGTGCTTAGCAACTTGCCTCATGATGCTGACTCTCACTCTCCCCCTCCATGGAGCCACAGTTTGTCCCCCACTGTGGGGTCAGGGGCAGGTGGGTGTGCCACTGAATTCTCACAGGTTCATGAGATAGCCAGTGTGAATGCCTCAAGCACCTGGATTACCACGGTCCTGTTACCTGTGGGTTCCAGGGCTGTACTTTTTCCTTGTTTCCACTCCACTCAATGACGGCATGCAAGGGCTCAGGTGCACTCATGCATGATGGCATGTGATGTGTGAACTGGCCATCATCCAGAACCTAACCTGCTTATCTCCATTGTGCTGCCACCCATGGTCACCTAGGTGTCAGCAGTGCAGCAGAGTCAGCGACCCACCCTATCTGGAGGCAGGTAAAAGCATCCTCTGGGACACTCAGTCCTCTTTGCCCTGGCTGACCCCTAATGATCAGGGCTCACTTTTGAACCCAGATCACTGGCATTGTGACTGGTAGCACTACCGCTGTGCTGATGGGCTGACTTGTAGCAGGTTCATATATCTGACAACAGCATTCCTGTGTTCTTCCACCACAAAGATGTCCTTGCGGGCTGTAGAGAATGAAAAAGGGTAGCATGCATTGTCAGCAATACACAATACAACCACCTAGACTGAGTACATAAAGCATGCTGTGATATTGTGGATGTCAAGACCCAGGATTGGGACAGGACCATTGATATCCACATGTTTCAGTTGTCCTGCTCACTCTTTGTGGCATTTTTGCCTTAAATGAATAAAAAAATAATTTAAAAAACTCCCAATTTCATGGCTGTCAACAGAGAACACTTGGTCCCGCATCACGAACTCTGAGTCGGAGGTGGGGGTCCTGACTGCTAGTCATCAGGTCTGGGCAGCACCAGTTTTCTGCTTGGGGGTGTCAGCTGTAGGGGATTGCTGGTCTGTGGGAAGGGAGGTCAAGCTCTGGGGTGGCTGCTGGTCAGTGAAAAGAGGGATTCCAGGTCTCAATAATGTGCATGAGGGGTCACTGCCAGTCTGCTCTGAGGAGACCCCTAAGGAATCTACAGTTGAACAAATCACAGGACATTGCTGAAGACTGGAACCCACCCTGTAAATATTTCCTACCCTTTGTTTTGTATTTTCACCAGCAATATAAAATAGCGTATGGGAGACCATACACAACAAGGCTATGTTTCCCTCGAGGGAAAGTGATGACATCATACAGACCGTAAGAGCAAAGCTCGAGAGGTCTGTAGGATGGCATCATATCCCCAAGATGAAACATAGCCTTGGTGTGTATGGTCACTTGTACACTGTTTTATATATTATTTGGTTCCCTGAACATTTTGAAAGTTTCATTTCACAAGATTTTATACCTTGTGTCCATGCTCCCAGTCCTTGTTGCAGTCCCTCTCTGCTCCCGACCCTGAAGATTAATAGTGGCAGTGATTTAAAAAAAAAAACTGACAAATTAATAGTTTGGAAACAAAGAGCTGGCTATGGCAGTCTGTATCCAAACTATCTTTGAAGCTCTTGCCTAACCTCTTGCTAAGTGGTGCCTCAATGTTAGTCTGTATTTTTTTGTGAAGGGGGAGAAGTTATTGTAGTATCATTGTAACATCAGAATGATACTGAAAGAACTTTCAATGAGCTTTGTATTGTCCTACAGCAAGATTTTGAAAGTCACTGTTTTCAATACACAGTTAGCCTTAATCATGCACTATAAACATTTTTCACACCTGTGGAGATTATGGATTACCTGTGATTCTTTGCCTGGTTCTCTGCATATAGTCACTGTATGAGTGCTTCTAAGATTGACTTT
Organism: Neoceratodus forsteri; assembly: GCA_016271365.2. Classification (NCBI taxonomy): domain Eukaryota; kingdom Metazoa; phylum Chordata; order Ceratodontiformes; family Ceratodontidae; genus Neoceratodus; species Neoceratodus forsteri. The sequence goes on from CM057456.1 coordinate 1,723,989,840, forward strand.
GCTGTTTTGAGGCATCAGCTGCAAGGGTGTGTGAGGATAGGGGGTCCTGCTTTGTGTGGGGCACAGATGTAGTCTGTTCTAGGGGGGACTACTACAGGGGGAGTGGGGAGTCTGTGGATTCCTGCTGGGGTTGCGCACAGCCAGTCAGTTGAGGGGATCTATTGGAGGGGGGTTTCAGGCTGTGAGGGTGTGTGGCTGGTCCACTGCCCCCTAATCCTAGACACAAACTCCCCTTACACCCCACCAATCCCCCTCTGTGGAAAAGGGGGTTACAGATGTGGGGCAGAGACCCAAAGCACTATGTACTTCAAGGGGTACAGCTGCTGGGGATGGCTGGTCTTTGGGAAGAATGTTCCAGCTGTGTGAGCTAGACTAGTCCATTACCCGAAAGCTTGATGTTCCCTCTCTTTACAACCCCCAAAACCCCCCTCTCTCAAGCCACCTGCACTCCTTTCACAGCCCCTTAGCACTCCCCCACAGACCCTCATCTGACCAGTAACACCCATCATCCATAGCAACCTTGAAATCCCCATTATCTGGTCAGTTGAGACCCCCTAATACCCTTGACAAATACCATCCCTGCATGGCCTCCACTGACACCACCTCCCAGATCCATGACACCCCCCACCCCATATGGGCTGTCCAGACCACATTTCCTTCAGAGGCCCAGACATCCCAAGACACTAACCCCCTTCCCTTCACTTAGTTGCCTGACACTAGCTAACCCTTCTTACACATCCCCAGATACAAACCCCACCTCCCTCCCTGGCCCCCAACACTGCCTGTCCTTCCTCCACATTCTCCCACAGCTCCATCCACAGTAACCCCTCCATCCACAACCCAACACTAAATCCCCTCACCACCTCTTTCCTCCAGGCCTCCTCACCCAACAGTTCCCCCAACACCATCAGTCCTTTCATAGTCCCCTCCCAAACCCTTCACTCTCTCCACTGTCTACCACCAACTCTACTGCCAGCCCACGCTCTACCACCAGTGATACAAACCGAGAGAGGTTTGAGTGGGAAGCCTGGTCAGGATCTGGATGGAGAATGCAGTGGTGGGAAAGACAGGATGGCAGAATTCTAGCTACAGAGAGTGTGGTCAGCAGGGGGGATGCTGGTCTTGAGTCTGGTCCAGTTGCAGGGAGTTTTTGGGGGTGGAGAGTGGTCAAAGTGTAGGGTGGTAATACAGCTACAGGGAGGGTGGTAAGAAGACTGGTCCAGCTGCTGGGATGGTAGTTGGCTAAGATGTGGAGGGTGGTTTCATAGAAACATAGAATTTGATAGCAGATAAGGACCACTTGGACCACCTAGTCTGCCCATTTTCCTACCTAACAGATAAGCTGCAGATCCTAGTTAACCAACAGCTTACTTCCTCTTACCCCCCACTAGGACTGCCTTATGCCTGTCCCATGCATTTTTGAATTCCCCCACTGTTCTTGACTCCACGACCTCCTCAGGGAGGCTGTTCCAGCCATCCACAACCCTCTGTGAAAAAATGCTTCCTCCATTACCTCTGAGCCATCCCCTCTATCTTCAAATTGTGCCCCTTGTTCTTACACATCTCTTTTTCTGGAAGATGCTACCCTCTTGGACTTTGTTGATTCCCTAGAGTACTTGAAAGTTTCTATCATGTCCCCTCTCTCCCTTCGTTCCTCAAGGGTATACATATTAAGCTCCTTTAGTCTTTCTTCGTATGTCTTCTGATGCAGACCCTGCACCATTTTGGTTGCCCTCCTCTGGACAGCCTCCACTCTGTCTATGTCTTTGCGGAGATGGGGTCTCCAGAACTGCACACAGTACTCCAGATGGGGTCTCACCAACTGTCTCTACGGAGGGATAACAACTTCCTGTTTTCTACTATTGATGCCTCTTCCTATGCATCCCAGTATCCCCCCAGCCTTCCTTACTGCCTTCTCACATTGCTTGCCCACCTTTAGGTCATCTGATATAATTACCCCCAGGTCCCTTTCTATTTTTACTGTTGTCAGTATCTCACCCCCCATTGTGTACACTTACACTGGGTTTTGTTTCCCATGTGCATTGCACTTCTTTGCATTGAATCTGTGCTGCCATACATTTGACCATTCCTCCAACCTTGTCAAGTCCCTTCTCATCCTTTCCACTCCATCTTGTGTATGAACCCTGTTGCAGATCTTTGTGTCATCTGCAAGAGACATACTTTCTCTTCAGTTCCTCTGCAATGTCACTTATAAAGACATAAAAAGGACGGGTCCAGTACTGAACCCTGCGGTACCCTGCTAGTAACCCTCCTTTCTTCACTGTGTACTCCATTCTACTACCCTTCTTGTCCTGTTGTCTAGCCAATTTTTATCGGTACACCTTAGGACCCACTCAAACTGGCTATCTTGTGTATTAATCTTTTGTGGGACTGTATCAAATGCCTTGCTAAAATCTAGGTAGGCCATGTCCACAGCCCCTCCTGGTCTACTACTTTGGTCATCCAGTCAAAGAACTCTATTAGATTGTCTGACATGACCTTCCCATTGTGAATCCATGCTGCCTTGGGTCCTCTGCCCCACTGGCCTCTAGGTACTAAACAATTCTTTCCTTCAGAAGTGATTCCATCATTTTCCCTACCACTGAGGTCAAACTAACTGGTCTGTAGTTTCCTGCCTCTGTCCTGCTCCCACTTTTGTGAAGAGGAATCACATCTGCCCTCCTCCAGTCCTCGAGGTACCACCCCATCTTCCCATGATTTGTTAAGAGAGTAGTCAGCGGTGTCACTAGTTCTACCCTTAGTTCTTTAGAGTTCTTGGGTGAATCCCATCAGGCCCCATTGCTTTGTCCACCTTCAATTTTATTAGTTCTTTCATAACCCTTTCTTCTGTAAATGGACTGGTATCATCCCGTCTTCAGAGTGTTTCTCTTGTTTGGTTTAGGTAACTCCCCCTCCTCTTCCTTTGTGAATACTGAGCAGAAATATTCATTCAGTATCCCTGCTTTTCACTGTCACCTCTACCCACATTCCCTCACCTTTATTAAGCTTCAGTATCCCTCCTTTGGTCTTTCTTCACTCCTAATGTACCTATAAAGGTCTTATCCCCTTCTTAACAAATTGGCTATCCTTTCCTTGTTTGGGCCTTTGCTATTCTGACTGTCTTCCCAGCTTCTTTCTGCTTTAACTGATAAGTTCTCTGTCCTGCTCCTTCTGTGTTTCCTTATATTTCCTGAATGCTGTCCTTTTCTCCTTAACCTTCCCTGCCACCTCTTTTGAGAACCATAGCGTTTTTCCTTCGTTGTTTTATTGATTTGCTTTACACAAAGGCTTGTTGCCTCTGTGATGGCTGTTTTGATCACTCCCATTGTTCCTCCACCCTCCTTCTTGCCTGTTTGCTAGTGCTTTTCTGAGGCACTCTCTCATTTTCCCAAAGTCAGCCCTCCTAGGTCCAGTACTCTTGCTTTTGTATGGCTTGATTGTATGGCTGTGTTTATCGTGAACTGCACTGTTTGGTGGTCGCTTTTTCCCAGATGGCTACCCACTTCTAAATCTGAGATTCTTTCTCCGTCCCCATTTGAGAGTACCATTTCTAAGATTGCTCCCTCTCAAGTGGGTCCCAATACTAGCTGTCTGGGGCATGCCCCCTGTAGGGCATCAAGAATGACCCTGCTCTTGGATGTGCCTGCAGCAAAGGTGCTCCAGTTAACATCTAGTATATTCAGGTCCCCCATCAACAATATCTCCCCTTTTTCTGCCATTCTAAGAAAGCCTTCTATCATTTCCTTGTCCATTCCTCCCCTGAGATGGGGTCTGTATACAACCCCCATGCAGATTGTGGTGCCATTTCCTGTCTCCAGGGTGACCCAAAGTGCCTCATCTGCTCCCTGTTTACTCTTTAGTTCTGTTGCTTTGATCCCTTCCTTTACATAGAGAGCTACTCCTCCTCCTCTTTTACCCTCCCTGTCCCTCTTGTAGATTGTGTATCCTGGTATGTTGACATCCCAGTCATGGTTCTCAGTGTACCATGTTTCTGTGACTGTCACAATATCCAGGCAACCCTCTTCCATCAAGGCCACTAGTTCAGGGAGCTTGTTACACAGACTACGGGCATTGGTACTCATCACCCTCCACTTTTTGATAACCTTACCCCTTTTAGCCCCATTTCTGTCCTTACTGCCTTTGCCTTTTTTTACATTTAAATCTGTTCTGGTCCCTAATAACTTCTGTACCTTGGTGTTTACCTCACTAATCACCATGTTTTGTGGGGGGAGGCTGGGATTTCCCTGCTTCTTTTCAGTGCCCCCCCTTGGGTAGTTTAAATGCTTGCCAATGAAGCATTTGAACCTCTCACCTAGGATCCTGGTCCCCGGACAGATGCAGACCATCGCACCAGTATGGGTCTGCATCCTCCAGGTAGCTCCCCAGTCCCAATGAAGCCAAAACCCTGAGCTCCACACCAGTTTTCAACCACTCATCAGATTCCCTGGTGAGGGTGCCTCATATCTCCCTTGCCATAGACAGGCAGCACTCGAGAAGGTTACCATATGCATACTTGTCTAAGGCCCCTTCCTAACTCTACAAACTCCTCTTGCACTGCTCTGATCCCATTCCTAGCCATGTCATTTGTCCCTAGGTGGACAATGACATCCAGCTCCCTCCCTCATGCAGCTCCTCCCTCGATCCTGAGGATTCGCTTCCTGTCCCTCCAAGCCGTGGCACCAGGAAGGCACCTTACCTCCCTCTCCCCTTCCTCCCCCATTTCTACCCCTCTAATGATTGAGTCCCCCACCAGAGTTGTTTCCTTCCCCTGTGGGGTCCCATGCCACCCTCCTGAGAGTCTCCTTTGTAAAGGTTCCCAGCATCCTCCTTGGTCTCCACTACAGGTGCCTCCATAGAGGAACCACTATCCACCAGAAGAGTGAATTAATTGTGGAGAGGTACAGCTGGAGGGATGCAACTCTGTTCCACCACCCTCTCCCTCCCTGAGCCCACTCTGGTCCAGCCTCTCCTCTTTCTTGGCTACCTCTGAGGTAGTGGCATTGGCCCTGGTGGTCCCTGGGTGGGGGAGGAGGTTTCACGAATCCTAGCCAGGTCAGCCTGGAGATGGGCAACCTACACTCTCAGACCAGAGAGGTGCCTGCAAATAGGGCAGCATCGCAGCCTCCAGAATGTCTCCTGGAACACTGCCACCCCACAGCCATTGCACTGCACCACTCCTATCATGTCTTATTTTGTGTCCCCTCTACTGTTTCTCTGGATGCTTACTCTCTCTTCTCCTTACAGCTCTCACCCTTCCTGTTCTGGGACAGCAACTTCCTGTCTCCTTCAGTACCCTCCTTCTTCCTTGCTCAATATCAGACCACCAGCAGGTGGGGGGAGTGAGCTACTTTTTTCCTTTAGGGTTGACAAAACCAGTGTTTGTCTATGATCCTTCCCTTCCTACTGCCAAAGAGGAAGTTCCTGTTGTCAGTCAAATCCAGTGGCTATAAAAGTAGAACTGGCTTTGGGTGGGATGGAGGGCAATTAATAAGAAAAAAGGCTAGCAACAGGAAGTTGTAATTTGACTCACCTGCTATTATAGTGTCTAAACCACACCCCAATTAAGCTCTCTTTCCTCCTACTGGTTTAGCAAAGTCAGCTGATACAGTACCCTTCCCGCACAGAACACACACTGACTTTCTTTCTTTTCTTTCTTTTTTAACCTAAATAAGACCCCTTCTACTTCTAATAAAATTATCTGTCTACTTAATCTTAACAGACACTGACTCCTGCTGAGATATAAGTTTTAAATTAATAAGAAAATGTAGATTCTTTTAGTTAGCTGCTTTCTGCTCTACAAGCAAGGCTAGCAACAGGAAGTTGTAATTTGACTCACCTGCTGTTATAGTGTCTAAACCACACCCCCAATTATGCTCTGTTGATATGACCTGGCTAGGAATGGGATCACTGACTCCTGCTGAGATATAAGTTTTAAATTGATAAGAAAATATAGCTTCTTTTAGTTAGCTGCTTTCTGCTCTAAAAGCAAGCATGGTGGGGGTAGAGCATGCAGAGTGAAAAAGAACTCACTAAGAACCACTGACTGTTGCCATGACAACTGCCATAGAAGCAGTGTTGTTGTCCCTGTACTATGCCCTTACTGCAACTTCTCCCTCAGTGATGGCATGTTTACTCAGTCAATGTTGCCAGGGAATCTCTGTGATTTACAGCTCAATACTGGCATGAAAACCATTAACTTTAACTACACTTGCACACTAAACTGACATTTTTTTTCTTTTTCTAGTCAGACAAACTCACTGGTTAGCCAGTAATGAGGTCAGCATGATGTCACGAGCTGACAAACATTTTTGCCAACTGTGCAGCTGTTATTGATGTGCTGTAATAGCTCTGCAGCAAAACATATGTATTTGAATGTATGCAAGCTGAACTGGAACATAAACTGACTGTGGAATGATGACCAGATGGTGAAAGGACTATTTGAATATAAAATCAGGTTTAATTAATAAAAAAAAATGTAAACAGCTAGTTTGAATATTTTTTTATTCACATTGTTAAAAAAATCAATAAGGTACTCCCAGGGTAGAATTCTCCATATGTTAATCACATCCTAGGGACATGTGGTACATGGCTTTGCCATGTGTCACATTACACCCCTAGGGAGTGATTTACATATGGTTAATGAAACCCCTGGTCATTCCTTATTGCATAAATATTTCAGGCCTGCCACAGTAGCCTCTTGTTCATCTGTGACCATATTTGATCTCCCGAGGCTCTATTCAACTTCAGAAAAAATGAGCAGAAAAAGCAGAACTTCACTGAAAACAAGATCCATCATCTTTGTTTTACAACCTTAGGTAAGTAAATGGATAAATAAAGCCAGTTCTCTTAAGAGACCACCTATTTTTGTTTAAATAATTTGAGACATCTTGAAAAACCTACAGATTGCACTTGCTTATTGCCTTAAAATCTACTCAAGAAAAAATGTATTTCCCATAACCCCCTGGCTTTTTGGCAGGATATGATACTGCAAGCGAGATGCACTTCTAGTTCAGTGCTAGATGAAACCAACTTTGGCCAGATAGAAATTCCTTGTGAGTCCTGAAAACTTGGAAGCTGCTGTTAGATATGCCTAAAGAAAAACTTCTGCAGATATATTCAAGTATCTTTTTTCTACAGTTTTGTGTAAAGCTCATCGCAGAAAAGTTTTTATTAATCTAGTAATAGTTTAAGAGAGTCTCTTAGTTTAAATACACTGTATTTGTAGCTAGTTGTCAAACTACTGCTGTGCTAGGTCAGACTGCAATTATACAGATAGAATGGGGGGAAGGGAGAACCTGAGGCTTAGTCAGGTTTTGTATTCAAATGTAGTATTTGTAATGCTGCTGCGTGTATACAGCATGTACTGTTGCAAGCTTCAAGTCTACGTTATTTGATATTTTAATTTCTCAACCCCATAAGCTAAATACCAATCTATTACAAAAGGTCCAAATCAGTGGCAGATCTTAACAAAATCTTACCATTAGCTGAAGAAATTGTGGTGGTGTGTGAATAGCATTTTGTGAAAGAGAACTAGTCTACATCAGCAATGCCTGACATGGATTTCATGTTTTTTTTATATACTGCTAATTTTATACTGTTTTTTTTAACTATTTTTTATACTGTGTGATCTTCAGTCAATCACTCAACCTGTAATCCACCCAGCTGTAGAAATCAGTGTTTTGAAGCATGATCAAATTAGAAATGAGATCTATCCTGGATAAATAAATTGCTGCATAAAATACAAACCTATGAAAATACATAATATTCAATATGAAGGAATGCTGAATTTCATTTTAATAAGTCCTTTGTCTCCCTCTCCCCGCCTGGCCCCCTGTCTACTTCTGGAAACCACACAGTCCTGACACACCTTACAACTACATAGCTAAGCTGTGGCTGCAGTAGGGCAGGTCTCTCAGGAGCACTTGCAGGTGGTGGGGTATAGGTGGCAATATGGGGCTCAAAATAGCTGGCATTATTGGTGATACTGGAGATCTCTGGCCAGATGTGGCATGCATTTCAGACATTGTTTACTTATGATCTACTTCAAGACAATCTCTTGTCCCAGGTCATAACACATGGGAACATTCTGCTGGAGGCATTTGCTTCTGGAAGACTTCTTAGCAGTCGTACCTGGAACCGCCCCCTCATGCACCACATGACCAGATCTGTGTACTATAAAAGAGAAGGCTGTCCCGATACTCCTCAGTTCTTTCTCTTGCTGCGGTATGCACACATCTCTCCTAGAAATTGGCTCAGCAGTAGAAACATAGAATTTGATGTCAGATAAGGACCGCTTGGCCCACCCAGTCTGCCCCTTTCCCTACCTAATGGATAAGCTGCAGATCCTAGTTAACCAGCAGCCTACTTCTTCCTACCCCCACCAGAATTGCCTTATGACTGTCCCATGCATGCTTGAATTCAACCACTGTTTTTGATGCCACAGCCTCCTCTGGAAGGCTGTTCCATGCATCCATAACCCTCTCTGTGAAAAAATACTTCCTTACATTACCTCTGAGTTGACTCCCCATCTTCAAATTGTGCCCCCTTGTTCTTGCACACCTCTTTTTTTGAAAGATGCTACACTCTTGGACTTTGTTGATTCCCTTGAGGTAGTTGAAAGTTTCTATTATGTCCCCCCTCTCCCTCCTTTCCTCGAGGCTATACATATTAATCTCCTTTAGTCTCTTTTCATATGTCTTCCGGTGCAGACACTGCACCATTTTAGTTGCCCTCCTCTGGACAGTACTTTTGCCTTTTAATATTTTATTTTTCTCTGCAAACTTTTGCTGTCACTGCCCATCTTTACTAGACCCACGATGAAGATACTTCGAATTTTCATAAATATAATTACATCTTCAGCATTGCTGAAGGTGGCTTCAGCCTTCTCGTTGACGATCGCTTTGACCTCTCATCGACGATGACCTCAGCCCTCTTGTCGATGATGGCTTTGCCATCCTATTGATGATGGCTTTGCCCTCTTGTTGACGATGGCTTCTGCCCTTTCATTGATGGTGGCCCCAGCCCTCTCATTGACCATGGCATTAGCCCTCTCATCAATGATGACTTCTGCCCTCTCATCAATGATAGTTCTGCCCTCTCATTGGCAATGGCCTCAGCCCTCTCATCATCGATGGCTTCTGCCTACCGGGTCAATATGTCATATGCTTTACAGCGCATGACAGAATCGCGTAACAGTGTAGTAGGGATGAATGAGAGGGTGCAAAACCCCAAAAGGATATATGAGCAGTAGTGCACCCTCTCACTCTTCCCAGGTACAGGATAAGAATCCTCCTGGGATGAGGTACCAGAGAGCAGCTGCCATGGTTCAATGGGATGAGCCACAGGCAGCAAGTGAGGCAGTGCGTCTGTGGACCAGGTTTCGATTCCTGGTCTCAGACACATGTAATTTTTTTTTCCACACTTTGTGAAATTTAAGTGTTAACCCCCCCTGCAGTTAGTTATGTTAGTTGGGGGAGTTCGGGGCTGCAGCACCCCTGTAATGGGGTGGAGGGCAGAGCCCCCTGCAAAATGAGACTTATGCCACTGGCAATATATTGCGCTGTACTGGCAGCAGAGTACATTGCTGTGGCATAATGTCTTGTGATATTATGACACTGTGCCTGGCTTCTACCCTCTCATAAATGAGGGCTTCACCCTCTCATTGACAATGGCTGCACCCTCTCATTGACGCTTGCTTTTTTCTCTCTCATTGATGGTGGCTTCTGCCCTCTCGTCATGATGGCATCTGCCCTCTCGTTGACCAAGGCTTTTGTCTTCTAGTCAACAATGGCTTCTGCCATCTCATTGATGGTGGCTTCTGCCACTCCCATCAATGGTGGCATTTGCCCTCACATCGATGGTGGCATTAACCATGTTGTCGGCAATGGCTTCAGCCCTCTCATGGCTGAGGGCCTCAATGAGGGCTTCGGCCCTCTTCTTGCCATGGACTTTGGCCCTTTCACTGTAGCAGGCTCTCATAATCAATGATGGACTCTCATTGATGGTGGCTCCAGGACCCTCTCTTCACCACTGGCTTTGATAGGCTTCCCCACTCTCATTGGGGAAGGCTTCGGCCCCCTGGTCACCATAGGTTTTGTCCCTTAGGTCGACACTGGCCTTGGGTCGTTCATTACCTATGACATCTCATTGCAGTAGGCTTCGACCTTCTCCTTGATGAGAACCTGGACCTTCTTGTCCACAATGGACCCCAGAATAATCTGCAGGCCTAGATCCAGATGCCTTTGCCTTTGGCCTCACAGAGGGCTTTCTCATCATCTCCTAATGGTGTGTGATATATGCACTGTCTGACTGGCAGCTTCAGTGATGTGGGTCCTCTGTAATTCACCTGTTTGGTCTTTAACTAAAACTCTGCCCTCATACTGGGTATACGGTTATTTATTCCACTGCTTTGACCTCATCTATGTCCTCCTCGACAACCGAGGGACTCTTTTTTGAACTGTACTGCCTCCTTTGAATCTACTCCTTGAACCTGCTGGGGTTTATTTCCCCACCAGTTTTCTTCTCTCCATTATTACCAATGGAGTCTGACCGTGTCTCTTGGGAGCTGTAAGCTGGGCCTATAGGTCATAGGTGGACATGCCTATTCTTGTAGCTTGGTGACCCCACCTCCGGATCCTATCCTGGTCTCCACCTGTAGCTCTGCTGCACACCAGGATCTGTCTACAGTTATTGGGGGTGAAGCCCCCTTTTCTTTCCTGTTCAAGACTAGAAACCAGACTGGATCTACCCTTTGGGGCCCAGGTATAGGAGCTGCACACCCTTAGGCATGAATTGGCTTATTATTTGGACACATCCTCACAGTGGTCATCCTGCCTCTTGGGGATGCTTCTGCATCCATTATACTCACTGCTTGAAACCTCTGGTGGCTATGGTTTACATGACCTCTACTGTGAAAATATGGCTTACATGATATGTTGAGTCTTTTGCTCTCGCCTTTCTTCTTGATGCTGCTTTTCGAGGTCTGTCTATGAGACCTACCACCTCTGGTTGCAACATACTTTGGTGCATTCCATGTCAATTTTTGCATCATGAGAATTCTTTTACAAAAGTTCTTTTTTGGACCCCACTGATACCTTGCGGGGCCCTACCTAAGATGGGTTCACTACTTCTGTTAACCTTCCCCACCTTTGATTCCAAGGTCAATGGGTGCTGCTTTACTGGTTGCCTGCCTGGGACTGCCCACAGCCTGAAGGTCCCCTCAAATCCATGGTTACTGTATCTGTCTTAATGTTCAGGATCTGGGCTTTTTTCTACTTGAATAATGCCCTTTTTGCCTGTGCATTCCCCTCCTCACAGGTCAGGGTATGTTTTCTCTTTCCTTCCTGACAATGATCATGGTAGATCTTCACCCTATGCTGAAAAAGGCAGTGAAACCTCCCTTCAAGATAAACTCTGCCACTGGAGTTTTCCAATAATACCAGGCCTTGATCGCTGTGATTCTTCACAAAGTGAGCCTGTTTTCTTCCATTATATGCCCAGATGTTTTGCTTTTCAGAAATGTCATCAGATGTCCTCCTTGCACCGGTCAGTACCCTAAATTTGGTTCAGGTCTCTGGGTATGAACATACACCTTTATGGCATACATTCAGTTGGAAACGCTTTCCTTCCTGTATCTGAATGGGCATGTCTGGGCTAACTGGCTTCCTGTTATCTCTGCCGCACAGGGTGTCTCAGGCAGGTTTTGCCTGCTGACTTTCTGGGGATACTTGGCTGTAGCCATCCTAATTGATTACACATCCCCAATAATAGCTGAGACTTTGTTCCAGGGCACTCTGCAATGATTGTGCCTTCAGGAATCTATCTGCAAATGGATACCAGAATCTTAACACCAGCTATCAAATTTCTCTGGCTATAAAGGTGCAGGACCATTCTTACGATGCACACCTCAACTCCAGAAGATGTGGGTATTCCTTTCTAAAGGTCTAAAAACCCGCCAAGGTGTCTGGCAGCTGGGTGATGCCCATCTGTGTGTCTTTGTCTTGGAAAACCCATTTTTTATGCTCTCCATACTTTCGGGTGCTTCCTACGGGGGATATGTCTCATGATTCAATCAGTTATTTCCCGACTGTGTTACCTGACCAGGAAACATTAGCCACTGCCTTGCCTATATGCATAAAAACCATGTATAGGGTTCTGGGCCTCCCATAATGGACTACATTTCATTAGAGGTACATATTCCTGGCAACAGGCATACACGACCGGATACCCTCCACCTTTTCAAAGCAGTGGAGCACAAATGGAAAATTCCACAGGATGTAGTCGAATACATCTTTTTCCACTGGGTTCATCTGACAGGTATCTGTTCGTCTCTCCACTCCATATCCTACTGCCTCACTGCTGCTCACTATGGCCAGACCTGGACTCAGTCTGGCTGGATGTTTTCTCTCTTTACTGGAGGCACATCTGGGGTCAGAACCAGTGTGGTGCCCATGGTTACAGTTAAGGGTTCTGATACTGATACATCTCCCTATTTAAGCCCATCTTCCTGCCCTTCTCTTTTGGTAAACACTCCTTCAATCCAATTCTGCGTTTTCTGCTCCTCCATGCTTGGTTCCATAGAAACATAGACTTTGACAGCAAATAAGGACCACTTGTCCCACCTGATCTGCCCATTTCCCTACCTGTTGGATGAGCTGAAGATCCTAGTTAACCAACAGCCTACTTCTTCCTACGCCCCACCAGAATTGCCTTATGTCTGTTCCATACATTCTTGAATTTCCCCCACTGTTTTTGATCCCATGACCTCCTCAGGAAGGCTATTTCATGCATGCACCACCTGTTCTTTGAAAAAATACTTCCTCACATTGCCCATGAGCTGTCCCCGCATCTTCAAATTGTGTCCCCTTGTTCCTGCACATCTCTTTTACTGAAAGATGCTACCCTCTTGGACTTTGCTGATTCCCTTGAGGTACTTAAAAGTTTATATCATGCCCCCCACCTTTCTTCAAGGGTATACATATTAAGCTCCTCTAGTCTCTTTATGTATGGCTTCTGTTGCAGACCCTGCACCATTTTAGTTGCCCTCCTCTTGACTGCCTCCATCCTGTCAATGTCCTTGCAAAGATGGGATCTCCAGAACTGCATGCAGTACTTCAGATGGGGTCTCACCAACTGTCTGTACAGAGGGATAGCAACTTCCTGTTTTCTACTGGTGATGCCTCTCCCTATACATCCCAGTATCCCCCAGCCATCCTTACTGCCTTCTCACATTGTTTGCTTACCTTTAGGTCATCTGATATGACTATCCCCAGATTCTTTCTTTTTTGTTGTTGTTAATAATCCCCCCCCCCATTGTGTACTCTTCCCCTGGGTTTTTGTTTCCCAGGTGCATTACTTTGCACTTCTTTGCATTGAATCTAAGCTGCCATACCTTTAACCATTTCTCCAACCTTGCCAAGTCCCTTTTCATCTTTTCCACCCCCCTTGTGTATCAATCCTGTTGCAGATCTTTGTATCGTCTGCAAAGAGGCATATGTTTCCTTCCAGTCCCTCTGCAATGTCACTTATAAAGACATTAAAAAGGACTCGACCCAGTATTGAACCCTGCAGTACCCCACTAGTAGCCCCCCTTTCTTCAGAGTGGACTCTGTTTACTATTACCCTCTGTGTCCTGTTGTCCAGTCAATGTTTTACCCAGGCTACCACCCTGGGACCCACTCCCAGGTTGGCTAATTTGTTTATTAATCTTTTGTGTGGGACTGTGTCAAATGCCTTGATAAAGTCTTGGTAGGCCATGTCTACAGCCCATCCCTGGTCTACTACTTTGGCCACCCAGTCAAAGAAGTCTATTAGATTTGTCTGACATGACCTTCCTGGTGTGAATCCATGCTGCCTTGGGTCCTGTGCACTACTGGCCTCTAGGTACTCGACAATTCTTTCTTTCAGAAAATGATTCCATCATTTTTACCTACTACTGAGATCAACCTAACAGGTCTGTAGTTTCCTGCCTCTGCTTTGCTCCCACTTTAGTGAAGGAAAATCACATCTGCCCTCCTCCAGTCCTTAGGTACCACACCATCCTCCCATGATTTCTTAAAAAGTCCAGTCAGTGGTGTCACTAGCTCTCCCCTTAGTTATTTTAGAATTCTGGGGTGAATCCCATCAGGCCCCATTGCTTTGTCCACCTTCAGTTTTAGGAGTTCTTTCAGAACTCTTTGTTCTGTGAAAGGACTGGTACCGGCCCCCTATCCAGAGTGCTTCTACTGATTGGATTAGGTACCTCCCCCTTCTCTTCTTTTGTGAATACTTGAGCAGAAGAATTCATTCAGTATCTCTACTTTTTCACTGTCCCTATCTGCCCACCCACCCCCTTTATTAAGCCTCACTATCCTGTACCTTCCTTTCTGACTTTTCCCTCTTGGGCTGCTTTGGCTCCCTGCCCTGTTTCTTTTCTTTGGACTGCTGTCTTACATCCTTCACTGGCTGCTTCTTGGGCTCTCCCACCTGGCTATTGTCTAGTATGTTTTATTTTTGTTTGTTTTACATCATGCATTAATTTGCACTGGTCACTTATACTTAGTAAATACTTGTTTAATAATTGTTACTTATTATGATGTACTGATTGTTTTTTCAGTCTCTCATTAATTTTACTTTCCTATGTCACTTTCTTTGTTCAACAGTGATGTCTGTATATCCACATGGCTTGTACTCTTTGTATAACTTGTCACTACCTCTGTAACTGCCACCTGTGTGGCCCAGGTCATGCATGAAACAGGTCCCCTGGATCAGTGCACTTACCCAGTCTCCAATGACTTAAATAAAAAATAAATAAATCCCTCCCTTGGACTCTCTTTGCTCCCAAATGCACCTATAAAAGCTTTTATCCCCCTTCTTCATCAAGCTGGCCAGCTTCTCCTCAGCTTGGGCCTTTGCTATTCTGACTACCTTCCCCACTTCTGGGCCTCATTGATTATCCTTGTACCTTGATTTTATTACTATGTATTGCATAACTATGCCCATGTGTGCTATATCTTCTATTGTGCTACTGTATTATTTATTCCATACCTACCAGGCCTCCTTGAAAATGAACTTGCTCAATGGAGTTTCACCTGGCTAAATAAAGACTGATTGATTGATCCTTCTGCTTTAACTGGCACAGTTCTCTGTCCTGCTCCTTCTGTGTTTTGTTATACTTCCTGAATGCCATATTTTTCTCCCTAACCTTCCCCACCACCTCTTTTGAGAAACATAGTGTTTTTTTCTTTCATTATGATTTGTTTATTTGCTTCACACAAAGGCTTGTTGCCTCTGTGATGGCAGTTTTGATGTTTCCCAATTGTTCCTCTATCCCTCCTTCTTGCCTGTTTGCTAGTGCTTTTCTGAGGCACTCTCCCATTTTGACAAAGTCAGCCCTCCCTAAAGTCCAGTACCCTCACTTTTGTATGGCTTGACTGTGTGGGTGTGTTTATCATGAACCACACTGTTTGGTGGGCACTTGTTCCCAGATGGTTACCCACTTCTAGATCTGAGATCCTCTCTCCAACCCCATTTGAGAGTACCAGGCTCCAGAGGGCTTACCTCTCTGTTGGTTCCAGAATCATCTCTATGATGATGGGCATCTTTACACCAACATGGGTGTTTCATGCCATGTCCCTTTCTTCACAGAATGGGTGCCATGTCTCTCTCTGAGGAGAATGGATTGAATTAGACCTTGTTTTCCTGTCCTCCTCTGTGCATACTGGACTATTTACTTCAACTTTCGGTGTTTGGGATTCCTTTTGTCAGTGAACATTTGCCTTTCCTTCCCTGATGGGAGATAGGTCTCTGCCTCCATTGGATATTTAAGACTGTTTTTAAGGGACATTCTTCCCCCTGCACCCCGGTAGGACTTCACCTACCTCTGGAGGTTCTCAGTTAAGTCCTATATTGACTGACAATTGGTCCATTTTGGGCCCATGGTTCCATGAGGCCTGTGCTTCCTATCTTGAAACCTTTTACTCTGCATTGCAGTTTAATCAGCTGGCTGCATTGCTGCATTTGAGGTTCTGTGCATACAGGGTCCTATCTGCCTTTCCTAAGGAAAGGATGTCCTTCTGTGACCCGACACTATCTTTTTCACTAAGGTATTCACAATTGTTCCTGTGTATCAACAACCATTCAGCTACCAGTCTCTCATGCAGGGCATGAGGCTCCTGAGGCTGCTCTAATTTGCATCTTGGTTGTTCCCAGTCCCTTTCATTCTTAATGAATGAGGCCACAGTGCACAATGGTTCCACCTTTTTTTAATTTCCCCAGGATAGTGAAGGGGAAATGCTCTATTTCGGTACAGTGTCTGTCAAAACTTAGGTGGCCACCTACATTGTTTTCTTTGTTATAACTAAAATGACATATATACTGCTGCTCACAGCTATGGTCAAGACTCCACACGAGTGCTGACTACCAACACAGCAGGTTTACAGACTGCTGTACTGGGAGATATGGCTCCTGCTTCCAGGATCTTGCCCTCCCCTATACATTACCATTGATAGGCTTGGCTTTTTACATGAGGACTACCTTTAGACGCACAGTCCTCCAAGGTCTGTTGTCACACAGACAGACTTGCCTGCCACCCAGCTTTACAAATAACTGCTTGGGGATCTTCCCATGAGTTATGAGCTACTGAAAGAGATTGTCTCAAAGGATAGTACAGTTGTGTAAGATCTTACCATAACAGTAGAGCTTCGAGAGTATCTCTTGCAGCAGGTCATGCAGACCCTCCCTCCATCCCCATTTTTCCTGTCTACACTAGGGGCAGAGTTTGTCTTTATGTTCCAACTCCTGTATATTTCTGTTTATAGATATATATACTTCTGTATATTTATTGTGGTTACATCCAAAACATGTGATTTTTCAAAAATTTCTCCTCAGTTCCATCAGCGGCATCATGATCAGTTCACAAATAAGGCCAAGAACTGAGGAGTCTTGGGACTGCCCTCTCTTTTATAGTGCACAGACCTGGTCTTGTGGTGCATGAGGGAGTGATCACAGGTATGACTGCTAAGAAGTCTTCTGGAAACAAGTGCCTCCAGCAGAACTTTCCCACATGTTATGACCTGCTGCAAGAGATGCTCTCAAAGATCTACTGTTACGGTACACTCTTACACAACTGCTCTGTGGCACTGCCATAACGTCCCCTAGTGCTCTGAGCCATATCCACTTACACAAGCCCATCGCCAAAAGTCACTGCTGGGAAGGTAATTAAACAGGCAAGCCTTGTAATAATAAATTGTTTGTTTATAAACAGCATTATGTTATGGGAAAGTCAATGCTGATAGTTGAATTAAAGGCATTCCTGGAGTGCCTTCCCAGAGATCTCCAGTATCACTGAATTAAACAGGCAAGCAATCCATTAAAATAAATATACAAAAATAGCAACAGTGACTGGGAGTGTGTGTGTGGTGGTGGAGGGCACAGCTCCCCAATGCAAGGAGTCTAAGCAACACAGCAACAATTAAAAGCCAAAAGTTAAAAAAAAGTTAAAAGTGCAGAGCCATAAATGTTTCATGGACTTTTCTCAAACTTCATTTAGACTGTGCTTTTGCGTTTTCTGATTCAAGTGCTTTAATTTACAAGAAAATTAGATGTAATGGATGTAAATGTACCATGTTCTGTTTTCTTATATAAATTTTTCTGTGGTTGAAAGATGTAACATTTCAGGGTGTAAATGTACCGTGTTCCGATTTATTAAATAAAATATTCTATGGTCAAACAATGCGTGTTTTGCAGTGATCAGTTTCAGATGATGTTGTTATTTATTTTTTAAATTTGAAGAGCTAGGAAATACAGCCAGAATGTAGCATTTCACTTAATTACACTGATGTTTCGAGGTCAGATATACAGCCAGAAACTAGCTTTTTAACAAATATGCATGTTCTGTTTCCTGAAAATCTGGTTCAGCTTGTGAGAGTCAGCCTCGCGACATTGACAGAATAACCATATTTTCTGCAGTAGCAGTGAAGGCATACTTTCTGGCTGGAGATCTCCAGGAATGCCATGTTATTCTCAAGGCAGGAATGATTTTTCATCTGCCTGCTCCCCCCCCAACCCAGATGGTGGCTAGAATATCATTGCAATTCCACTTTCCCTGCTGTCTGAAACCCTTCACTCATACTAACCTATTTCTCTCTTTCTGTCTCTCTCTTTTTTATAAACAGGTCTACAGAGCCCTCTGCAATCCATCAGATAAGTATTATTTACCTTTTCATTTGTTTTGTCTTATTTTACTCAAGAACTATGGATCCTTTTTAGCCACTTTTTTTATTCTTTACAGGTGCCCCGCCTACAGTATGTTTTCCAGATCCCTTCTCTACGTTCAACCAGAAGCAGGAAATTACTGCCTTTTCTAAAGTGGGTTGAATTATAATGTGGGAATTTTTTCCTCCAGTCCTACGTCTACTGCTTCTGCTGATCCTCAAACCATTCTGTCATACAATGGGTAACCCTTTACAGGTCTGGACAGTCATAATGCCTTACCTATTGGATAATAGAGTTGGATTTGGGTTTATCAGGTTATGTATGTGTAATTACATAGGAGCACTTATTTAAGATTGGAAGGCACCTTAGGCTAATCAGTCTCCCTGACCCACAGTTTCCTTAGCAGGGACGAATAAGTATGATGTGAAAATGTGTGCTGTAAGGATTTCTCTACCCACTGTACTACCCAGTAGGGGTGCTCTGATTTTATGGTATCCATTCTGTCAGTACCTAGTCAGATTATAGGAATTTCTGATTCCAGCTTTGATTCTGTTTTAACTCCAGTGAAGGCATAGGAACAAGATCTGAGGTGGAATTGGAAGTTCTGATTTTGAATCTGATGCCATTTAACCATAAACTAAATCCCCCAAGCCATAACTTTTATAACCCCCTCTCCTTGTCGTCCTTCCCTTACCAGCTGGCTGGGGTCCCTGGGGCATGAGGCAGCATGGAGGTTGTTTAGCTGGGGGTCCACTCTGTCCACGCCAGTCACATTTGTTGTCCAAATCCTTCAGGGCTGCTTCCAGCTAGCAGCCAGTCCATAAATGGATGACCATCCCTCACTAAGTCCCCAGCCTCCAAGGTGTCCACTGTCCAAATGCCCCTCCACCAATAGCCCCCAAGACTCCTCCAGCCAGCACTCAGCAGCACCAGCTGTATGAGGTATGAGGAAGATAAAGTGGTCAGTTTTTTACAGAACTACATTAAGATACAATAATCAGATTCTGATTCTGCATCCAAAAATGGTTTCTGGATTTTTTTTTTTTGCGGGGGGGGACCATAAAACCAAAATCCTAAAACTGGATTGGAAACCAATGATTCTGTATTTGTCATCAGAAATCTGAGCAACTCTACAACCCACAGCACCCTGTGATTCCCTCAGCAATCTTCAATGTCTTCAGGCTTATAGTACCTTGATGGCCTGCATTGTCTTCATAGCTATTGTCTATACTTTTATTTGCAGTTAGTTATTATTGAAGTTTAGAAAGAAACATAGAATTTGCCAACAGATAATGACCAATGGGCCCATTGAGTCATCCTGTTTCACTACCTGTATTGGCAGCCACTGACACTACTTGGTCCTTGGCTTAGCCTCTCTGTCCTCCCTCTAGTGTACCCTTATGCCTATGCCATGCATTCTTGAATTCCCCCACTATGTTGACTCCCACTGCCTCCCAGGGTAGGCTATTCCATGTATCCACCACCCTTTCTGTGAAAAAATACTTCCTCACATTACCCTTCTCTAATCTCCTATTGTGCCCCCTCATTCTTGTACATCTCCTAAACTGAAGTATGTCACCCACCTGTACCTTATTAATGCCCTTAAAATACTTGAAGGTTTCTATCATGTCTCCCCATTCTCTCCTCTCTTCAAACATATACATATTGAAGTCCTTTAATCTCTCCTCATACATCTTCTGGTGCAAGCCCTGCACCCTTTTAGTTGCTCTTCTTTGACCTGCCTCCACCCTGTCTATGTCCCTGCAGAGATATGGCTTCCAGAGAGGTACACAGTACTCCAGATGAGGCCTCACCAGTGTTTTGTACAGTGGCATTACCACCTCTCTTCTTCTGCTAGTGATACCCCTTCCTAAGCACCCCTGCATGCCACTGGTCCTCCTCACCACCTTAGCACACTACCCAGCCACCTTTAGATCCTCTGAAATGATTATTCCCAAACCTCTTTCTTCCTTGATGACTGTCAATAACTCACCCCCCATCCTGTAACCTCCCCATGGTTTTTGCACCCCAGATGCATGATTTTGCACTTCTTAATATTGAATCTTAGCTCCCATACTTCAGACCATTTTCCAGTTTTTCTATATCCCTTCTCATTTTCTCCATCACTGCTGGAGTGTCTGTCCTGTTGCAGATCTTGGTGTCATCTGCAAAGAGCAAACCTTTCCCTTCAGTCCTTTAGCAATGTCACTAATGAAGGAAATCAAAATAACTTCTGATCATAGGAGACTCCATAATTTGGGGAGTTGATATGCATCTCCAGCCAGGGGTAATGGTCAGATGTCTCCCAGGTTCATCAGCGTGGAGAGACACTAACTGCATTGCTAACATTGTTCAGGATGCAGGAGAAAACATTGATGTCCTGGTACACATAGGAACTAACGATCTCACCAGTCGGTCAATTGTGGAGACCAAGGAACACCTGACCAGGCTGGGTGAAAAACTATCATCCATTTCATCCAGCATCTCCTTCTCTGAGATCCTGCCAGTCTGGGAGAGGGGGACAGCTGGACAGAAGATCAGAGAAGGGAAGATAGGGGAGCTAAACATGTGGCACAAGGGCTGGTGTGAGGAAAAAGGACACAAATTTGTAGGGAACTGACAATAGTTTTGGGAATGAAAGTTCTTTAAATTTGATGGACTGCATCTGACTAAGGAGGGAGTCAGTGCATTGGGGCAGAAGTTTGATGTCTTTGCAGAATATTTAAACTAGCAAATGGGGAGAGGGGTGCAGCACCCAAAACATCAAATGGGAAGAACACCCTTCCCCCTAAGCTAGTAGTCAAACAGGAGTTCAGCATGTGTGTAGTTCATTTGCATCAGCAGGTAAAGAAAAAGATTTGGCTCCCCATACAATTCACAGGGGAAACACTGGACCTCACCCAGCAACTAACACACCGAAATCTGACCAATGGAAAATCATGTACACAAATGCTTGCTATCTGGGAAAAAGATCCCAGACCTGCACGCAATAATGACAGAGGCTAAACTGGACATAGTAGCCATCAGTGAGACATGGTTCACTAGTAATCACACTTGGGAGACTTCAGTACCTTGCTATGTACTGCTCAGAAGAGACTGAGGTACAAACAAAGGGGGGCTGGAGTGGCCCTTTATGTCAAGGAAAATATCAATGCTGCAGAAATTCAGAATACACATAAGGAGCCAGAAGAACTGTGGGTCACCCCTGAAATAGGAAATGGGACAGCCATACAAATTGGGGTTGTGTACAGACCTCCAGACCAAGGGGAGGACATAGACATGTTACTATTAGAAGATATACAAAACATGACAGCTAAAGGGGAGGTTCTGATAATTGGAGACTTCAACATGCCAGATACAGATTGGTCAATACCAGCAGAGACATCTGCCAGAACTAGACACATGGTGGATTCCCTGCAGGGGGAGGGCCTCAGACAACTGGTACAACAACCCACTAGAGACAGAGCTATCCTAGATCTAGTACTGACTAACAGGGAAAGGATCACAGATCTCCAGGTAGAAGGTCACCTGGGGGCCAGTGACCACCACATGGTATGGTTCAATTTGGCCACTAGAACAAAATCATCCCATTCCAAGGCAAAAATATTGGACTTCAGAGGAGCTGACTTTGATAAGATGGCCAAAAAGTTAAGCTAGCCCTGGCAAAAAGAAATGCAGGTGAGGGGGTACAGGCAAAGTGGGCAAGCATTAAAGATGCAATACTTGAAGCAACATCCCATTGTGTTAGTGAGAAAAGGATGTGCAAAAGAAGAAGGAAATCACTTTGGTTCTCAAACACAGTAGCAGAAAAGGTCAGAGCCAAAAGGCTGGCCTTCAGGAAATATAAGGGAACACAGCAGGATGAATATAGGGAGGCATACCAAACTTCCCTAAGAGAAGCAGGGAAGGCAGTAAGGCAGGCAAAGTCCCAAACTGAGGAAATACTAGCACAAACAGTACAAGAAGGTGACAAGGCTTTCTATAGCTCCATTAGGGAAAGGAGAAAGTCCAGAGGGGGTATTGCTAAGATCAAAGGGGATAAGAGGGCATGTAAGAAGGAGGACCATGTAAAAGCATCTATCCTAAATAGATACTTATGCTCAGTATTTACTGAAGAGAAGGTAGGGCAGGGCCCACAGCTCTGCATGATGGACACGGGGGGGGTGCACTAGTCCTGTCACAAAAGAAATGATCCTACAAGAGCTTGATAAGCTTAGTGTGGACAAGGCAATGGGACCTGATGGCATACATCCCAGGGTACTAAAGGAGCTAAGGGTGGAACTAACAGAGCTATTATCAGAACTGTTTAGTGAGTCTCTGAGCACAGGAGAGGTCCCAGAAGACTGGAGAAGGGCTCATATGATCCCGCTCCATAAGAGTGGTAGCAGGGAGGAGGCAGGGGATTACAGACCTGTCAGTCTTACCTCAGTAGTGGGCAAAATTATGGAGACACTCCTTAAGGAAAGGATAGTGCAACACCTGGAATCCATAGTGCACAGGATCCAAGACAGCATGGGTTTACAAAAGGAAGGTCCTGTCAAACTAATCTCAAAGATTTCTTTGACTGGGTAAGCAGAATGGTGGACCAAGGTTGAGCAGTTTGTGTTGCCTACCTTGACTTCAGTAAAGCTTTCAATACTGTTCTACATAGAAGATTGATTAATAAGCTGGGTAGGCTCGGGGTGAGTCAGACGGTCAACTGGGTGGCAAACTGGTTGATGGACAGAAAACAGAGAGTGGTGGTAAGCGGTATACAGTCAGAAGAGATGCAAGTCACAAGTGGGATACCTCAGGGATCAGTCCTGGAGCCAGTCCTCTTCAATATCTTCATCAGTGACATTGCAGATGGACTGAGGGTAAGGTTTGTCTGTTTGCAGATGACACCAAGATCTGCAACAGAGTAGATGATCCAGATGGTGTGGGCAGAATGAGAAGAGATCTGGATAAACTAGCAAAATGGTTGGAAGAGTGGCAACTGGGGTTTAATGCAAAGAAGTGCAAGATCATGCACATAGGGAAGAGAAAACCCTGAAGCCACCTATAGGCTGGGAGGGGAGTTGCTGGCAGTCACAAGGGAAGAAAGAGACTTGGGCATCATCATCACCAATGACCTGAAATCATCCAAGCAGACCTCTAAAGCAGTAGGTAAGGCTAGCGGGATGTTGGGGTGTATTAGTAGCGGTATCACAAGTCGGAAGAGGGAGGTCATAATCCCTCTTTACAAGACACTAGTTAGGCCCCATCTGGAGTACTGTGTGCAGTACTGGAGGCCACACCATCACAAGGACATTAACTAAATTGAGGCAGTCCAGAGAAGGGCAACTAAAATGGTGCAGGGACTGCATCAGAAAACATATGAGGACAGATTTACTGAACTCAATATGTATACCCCAGCGCAAAGGAGGGACAGAGGTGGTATGATTGAAACGTTTAAACACCTTAAGGGCATTAACAAGGTGAAAGAGTCTAACATGTTTCAATATAAGAAAAATAGCAGGACAAGAGGACACAGCATGAGATTAGAGGGAGGCTGATTAAGGGGTAATGTGAGGAAGTTCTTTTTCACAGAAATGATGGTGAATGCATGGAACAGCCTACCTCAGGATGTGGTGGATATGAATACAGTGCAGGGCTTCAAACAAGCATGGGATAAGCATAAGGGAGCAATATAGATGAGTATGACTAGATAGGCCATTGACAGAGCAAAGGCCTATGGCACATTCATAAGGTAGAAAAAAAATGGGCAGACTTGATGGGCCTTGCGGCCCTTATCTGCTGTCAACTTCTATGTTTCTATGTTACATTGAAAAGGACTGGCCCCAGGACTGAACCTTATGGTACCCCATTGGTCACCCCTTTTCCTTGTATTGAACCCCATTCACCAACACTCTCTGCTTTCTGTCCCTCAACCAATTTCTACCTCATTAACTAACTTGTTACCCATACCCAGGATACCCAGCTTGTTTACCAGTCTCTTATGTGGAACAGTGTCAAAGGCCTTGCTGAAATCAAGGTAGGCAACATCCACTGCCCCCCCCCCGATCCACCTCCTTTGTCACGCAGTCAGAGAAATCTATCAGATTTCTTTGACATGACCTTCCTGCAGTGAATCCATGCTGTCTTGGATCCTGTGCTCCACTGGATTCCAAGTGTTCCACTATCCTTTCCTTTAGCAGTGCTTCTATAATCTTCCCCACTACTGAGGTGAGGCTGACTGGTCTGTAGTTACAGTACCAGTCTCCTCTCTGCTGCCACCTTTGTGAAGAGGACTACATGTGCCCTCATCCAGTCCTCCGGAACCACTCCTGTATCAAGTGACTTGCTAAACAGGTCTACCAGTGGTGCTGCCAGCACTGCCCATAGTTCCTTCAATATCCTAGGATCTATGTCATCTGGTCCTTATTACTTTGTCCACCCTCAATTTTGTGAGTTCTTCTAGGATTCTATCTTCTGTAAATGAACTGGTGTTTGCCTCCCTCCCCTGGTTTCTGATGCCTAGCCGTGCAGTCCCTCTCCCTCCCCCTCTTCTGTGTCATACAGTATAGCACAGTGGGAATGCATGAGTTCAGATACATCAGTACATATTCATGAGTACATTCTATACTTTTAGGCTGTTCCTTAGGTCTTTCACCCTCTGAGATAAGAATTAGGTTTTATTTCTAGCAACGCCCTTCCCTGGAGGCCTAGGCTGCTTTACAAAAGTGCAGAAATTATAATCAGTCAATACACAAACAGGCATGTAATTATCATAAATAAGCAGTCAACATAAAACTCATAAAAACTAAAAATTGTGCTGGGAGGGGCATAAGGGAGAAGATATATTGATCCCCAAAAGTCTGAATGAATAAAAAGGTCTTTAGACACATCTTTAAATGCTGCCACCATATGAGGACCTGTCTGAGGACCCTCTGGAGCTAATTTCATAAGACTGGGCCTGCCATCCCAAAGGACCTGTCTCCCAAGGTTTTCAGCTCAGCCCTCAGTACAACTAAGAGACCCACCTTGGAGAATGAAGAGAGGGTGACAGCACATAAGGGTGCAGGACAACTAACAGGTAATCAGGACCCAATCCATGTAGGGCCTTACAAGATAGCAAAGCAACTTTAAAGGGGAATCCTCAAAAGTAATGCAACAGGAGCACTAACATAACACAGTGCCCATGCAAATGAGACCCCTCTGTATATGGGGCAGCTGCAGTTTTAGAGGTTTGTGTCGTGATAAAAGGAACCTAAAGGGGTGCTATTTTTCCACCTTTGCAAATCTAGTCTTAACTGGGCACAAATGCCTGTTGACAACATGGCTGTACTGTAGCCACCTTCCTCCCCCAACCTCTGAACCCCTGTCCCAGTGAAACAAAAGATGCCATAGGGGCACACCACCCTTCACCCTCTGGGCCCTGTCCTGGGTCATGTAGTGTATACAATGCCCTGGTGTCCATTGGTGCCCCTTCCCTGATGACCTGTCCCAGGAAATGCAATGCAAGCCCTGGTGTCTAGGGCTCCCCCCAATTACCTGTAAGGGTGAGCATCACCGAGCTCTGGTGTCTGGTGGCTCCCCTCATCTCCTGATTACCTGTCTGGGTGAACATTAGCACAACCCTGGCTAACCCTGGGTTTAGTGACACCCCCCCAGCCTGGTACTGTGACAGTCTGCCCTGATGTCTAGTGGCACCCCTTTACCCTTTGATCCCCATCCAGCTGCTGATCACATCATCCCTAATGTCTAGTAGCAACTCCCACTCTCCAATCTCCTGTACTGGTGCTGTGACTATCTGCCCTGGTGGCTAGTGGCACCCCCATTTCCAAACAACTGTCCCTTTGCTGAGAAGATAGTCACTGTTGAAAAGTGGCTCACACACATGGTATGAGTGCTCACTGAATCTCTTGTGGCAGTCAACGGAGGATGTGAGGGGATAACTGTACAGGTTACCGTTGAGAGTTGTGCCGTATGCTCCCATCCTGCCCAGTGAAAGGGGGGTTGAGGTGGGTACTACACTGGGTGTGAGCAAGGCCTCTGCGTGGGCCTGGGACCACTTTTGAGCACCAGTGTGTCTGTCATCCAGCATTCAGGGGTTGGGGGTGGGGGTACCACTAGACACAAAGGATTGTATAAGGGACATGGTCCAGTAGCTCAGTGGGTAGGGTGTTCCAGTAGACACCAGGGCTATGGGGCTACTCACTCAGATAGCTGAGCAGGGGTAGGGGTGCCACGGGCTACCAGGTACTGTGGAAAGTTTTAAATCAGCTTTAAAGACTTATTTATGGCACCAGGCTTATGGAAGTGATTAGCTGGCTTGTAACAGTTTATTGATGTTTGTCTGATTTTAAAATGTTGTATTCTGATTTGTTTGATTCTATTTTGAATGGCACCTTGGTTTTGGAAAGGCACCTTAAAAGTAAAAATATTATTAAATATTAACATAGCAGTCTATGGGACAGGTGTTTGAGGAATCACCCATAATCACTGGGATACATCCTACAATACCATCATTGGGATGAATGTATGGGGAGGCACTTGCAAAACGATTTCTCAGCAATGGAACTGTCATTCAAGGGGTGCCACTTGCCACTAGTGGTAGGTGTTATCTACAGAATGGGGGCTCGGTGGGTGGAGGGTGCCACTAGACACCAGAGAATTGGTCACACTACCTTGAGTGGGGAACAGAGGTCTGGGGTGCCACTAGCCACCAGGGATGATGTTGGGATGGGCCCAAACAGGATGATGCTCAAATGGGCCCATACTAGGTGTGCTAATGACATCTTAGCAGCATGCATGGCCAGTGGGCTCATTTGCATTTTACAGCTGAAAATCATTGCACAGCTCCAGGTACTATTTGGTCTGGGGCACAATTCCCCATTGGTTGGCTGCAGCCCAGGTCCATGTCAGAGCAGTGCAACTTTACTTAACTGCTGTTGCAACATGGGCTGATATTCAGTCGGATAGTGCCAGTGCACTATCTGACTGACTATAGCAACCCTCTGGGTTGGGCACAAGTGCAGCACAAACCTGTGCACTCTGGTTTTGCACATTCTTTCAATATTTGGCCCCTGACATTTCTGTTTTTGCAGTCTTTTTCATTCCTTTGAGTATGCAAAAAAAATTGAGATGATGCCCACACTCAGCCTTGATTTTTTGTAAAACAGCATATCACTTACTTTGTGTGCTCTATTCCCTGATGTACAATAATTCTCCCTACACTCTCTAATTGTATATTTCCTTGTCTCAAAAGTAACATTGAGCCATACAGTTTGTTGACAGCACAGCACTCCTCTCCTCCTCAGCTAGCTGCCTTCCCTCATCTTTCACACTGTCTTTTTTGTTTTGTAAAACATATTATTACTACTTACTCTGTTTGCTCTATTCTCTGGTGTCCAGTGGCCCCCTGCAAACCCTTTAGTTTTATATTTTGTTGTCCCAAAAGTAATATTGAGTCACACAGTTTTGTGATGTCACAGCCCTCCTCTGTCTTCCTCAGCCTGCCACCAACTAACAAATGCAAACTGCAAAGCGTATCTTTGCCTTTGATTTGTTAGTTGGTGGCCAGCTGAGGAGAAGAGAGGAGGGCTGTGTTGGTCATCAAACTGTATGACTTGATATTACTTTTGGGCAGATTAAACATAAAACCAAAGGGTGTAGGGAGAGCCACTGGACACCAGGGAATAGAGCAAACAAAGTAAGTAATAAAATGTTTTACAAAACAAAAGACGAGTATGAAAAACATGGCATGGCAGCCATTCATGGATGAGAGAGAGGGTTGTGTCGGTCACCCAAGATTTAGGAGAAAGTTACGGTTTATTTTTTTGGTTGGTTTGTTTGTTCCCCACTGGGCATTATATCTACTATTACCAATTATATTGGCTCCCTCCCCAGCATTGTCCTTTCTTTCTCTGGATCTTAACCTCCAGGTAGTCCTGATAGTCCAGACTACACACTGACTCGGGAGTTAGTGATGTGAGCATTTCAAATCATGACACAAGTTGACTCTCAATTTAAAATAAATAAAAAAACCTGTCAAGCTGATCTGGTTTAACATCAGAAGAAACACACAAATATGCATTTAAAACATACATACAATCCAAAAAAAGACACTGAGACCATTGTTTGTATATATTATTTAAGTTAATAACATCACCAAACCATGTCCAACATTTCATATTTCTTTTATGTCATAATCTTTTGTTATGGTGTCACATTCTGTTGTCATGGGAATGAATGTGATGTCACAAGAGGAGTAGTATGCACTTAGATGGTGAATAAGTAGTAGCACCTGACTATCTCTAAAGCAACAAAGATCCTGTTTTAAGAAAGGTGACAGTAATGTACACGGTTCAGTTTTTAAACCTCTCCAACATTTTGTCCAGATCAATAATTTTTGTTTCCCTACTCCCATTTCCACTTGATTCCTGCACTTTCAAAAGTGTGGGTTCTAGTACAACACACAATACTCCAAATGAGAATGAGGAAGTCACTCAAGGGCAGGTTCACCACCATCATCATCCTACTGCTGATCCCAAGTCCTATGCATCACATTTTTTTCCATCCCCACTGTATTAAGAGGACCACACCATGACACAGTGCCATGTAGTGATAGTAACTTTTGTTTGTGAGTGTGAGTGCAAGTGTGAGAGAGAGAGAGAGAGAGAACATCCATTAGCAATCATTAACAGTGAAGAAATTATGATCTTGTGATGCATACTGTTCTCCTGTGTATTAGGACATACTGTAACACATGCTCCTCTGGGTAGCAATGTATATTTTGAAAAGTCATATGGATCTATATATGGTGATAGGAGTCAAAAAAGGGCAAAGAATTATGGAACACATAGTCAAATTATTGTTGTGCCTGCAGTAAAAAAAACGATGGAACCGTGAGTGTAGTCAAGTATTATCAGGATACTGTACCTTTTCATTGTGGGTGTGGGAGCAGTTGGGGGGGGTTGTTGAAGTATTAAGGATAATAAAGAACAGAAGCTGGAGAAGGCCATCTGGCCTTCATCCAGGGGTGTCAAACAAAACAATGCTGCTGCTGAAAGTTTGCTAGCTCTTCATAAAATCTAATGAATGTTTTAACAAGAAAAATGATACGGTTTAGGATGCTAAGACCATAATGAGTTGTTACAACAGTGATGTAATATTATTATATTTCAGTGGTTGTGTATGTTAAAGCTCTGACCAGAGTATACACTGGCCTTGGAACAGTAACCAAAGGTAAATAAAAATGGCTTAAGTAATACTGTAACATTACTATGCACTGTGTTGTTTTCCAAGACAGAGAAATATATAAGCAATAAGCTTTAAGCGGTTGTAAAGAAATGGATTCATGATGCACTCCACAGGGTGTAGTTGGAC
The DNA here is from genome assembly GCA_016271365.2 of Neoceratodus forsteri. Lineage (NCBI taxonomy): Eukaryota > Metazoa > Chordata > Ceratodontiformes > Ceratodontidae > Neoceratodus > Neoceratodus forsteri. The sequence continues at coordinate 1,724,019,381 of CM057456.1, forward strand.
TCAGGGATGAAGGAAGAGTGTCCTTGTGCCCCGGGGAGATGCATGGTTAATTCTTTAATGCACACCCTGGAGTGGCTTATTGTACCTTTAAAATGGATCTTGGTTACTTTGTATAAGCATATAAAAAATGGAAATTAGTTTTTGTACTTAATAAGTAATCTGTTTAAATATAGATGAAATGGAAATGAAAATGTATCTTTCTAAGTAAATAAGTCAATATTGTCCATTGTGGATTGCATTGCAAAAGGACAGCAGGTGGTGGAATGAGTGCACTTTTTGTGCTGTTTGACCTACTTCATTGTTGGGCAGTGTTGCTCCCTCTACTTTTCCATTCTACTGTACAGAGCACCTGTGGAAGTTTGTAAGTACCATGCCTCCAATTCCCAATTGAACTGTCTACTGTTAGATTGCATGTTCGCTCTTCACACTTCTGCACTGCCAGGTGTCTGCTGTACTTTATCACATTTTTGCAATTTCTCTCTCCCACCTTACCAGGTTTCATAATTGCCACTTCTCTCATGCCTGCCAGACAGTTGCAAAAGTAGGCAGCCAGGTCAGTGCTACTGATGGAAGATGGGTATGGGGAAAACAGTTGCTGGTAGAAATTACTGGTATAATAATTAAAAACACTGTGGCAGCTCTGTTTGACTGTGGTTGCAGTCAGGAGAGCAGGACTGCATCAAGTTGTAATTGTTGGCTCCAGTACTGTTTTTATGTGATACTGTTTAGGTTTGAGAATGTATGTCGTGGAGATGAGAGATATGACAAACACAAGAGCATAGGGTGAAAACTATGAAGTGTGCATTGACAATAGAAGTACTATTTTACGAACATGCATTTTTCTTTTTCATGTTTGCTTACGCACATGCGCGATTCACATGCTCAAGAAATATCTTGGGTCAATACGATATTTTAGAGGTGTGTGAGTGTTCTGCCCAATGTAGTTGATGCTTTATGGGGCTCGTCCCTCTGGCACCGATGAATTCGCGAGCTGTCTGGGACAGCAGTTTAAGAGATGCAGTCTGCACTTGAAAGAAAAGTGCTGCTCCAATCAGGGATGGTTATGAGTTGACACTTTATGGGGCTCATCCCTCAGGCACCAATGAATCATCAAGCTGTCTATAACAGCAGTTTGAAAGAGAGGGCCACACTTGAAAGAAATCTGTCGCTGCAATGAGGGACAGTTTTGTCATTGCAGTGGGACCTTCCCCCTGCCACGCAATCAGGCACACTGACATACCTTCTCTCTGTTGGCAGAAGCTGACAAGACCCTGGCCACATGCATTACAGTGCACAGTAATGTGCATGGCCAGAGTTATGGTTCTTGTTAGCTTCTGTCGCTGAGCACTCTGTCCCTGTTGCTCCATGAGCAACTTGTTTGTTCGGTGTGCCTTTCCTGATGAACAATTTCAGTAAATAAATGAGCCACAGCATGGATTTCCACATTGGCGGCTCCTGCCGCCCTCGACACACTTCCTGGAAAGCTGACATCAGGATACTCAGTCCTCATGTTGGCATGTATCCCCCCTTCCCCCATTAATGTGACACACTGAGAGCCCACCCCAGTGTGCCAAAATAATTTTTTATGTTTCTGACACTGGGATGCTCACTGTTAGATGATTCCCCCCCACTGGCTCGAATATTTCAAGTGCCGGCATTGGGGTGCTCAATCCCCGTGTTGGCATGCCACACACACACACACACATACACACACACTATTGTGGCACACCGGGAGCCCATCCCAGTGTGCCTAAATGTATTTAAATTTTAGTAACCTGTAAAATAAAGAAACCTCCTTAAAGACTTTTTTTTTCCCCGTAAAAAAGAAAATGGTCCCTCACCATCTCCCCATTCCCCGCCCCCCACCATCCCTCTGTGGACTCACTTCCCCTTACCCCATACTTACCTCCAGAGGTTAGGAGCAGCTATCTTCTATGGACCGGGACACGTCTGCACTCTTCAAAGCTGACCTGCAAACTGAAGAAATGATGGTAACCTATATAACAGGAGTCAATGGGGGGTTTCAACTTAGGTTGATATCACAGCCAGTTTTAGGAATTTTGGCCCAAATTTTCACCATGGGGTTCTAGGAACCTCAACTTGTGAACACTGTCACTGTCACTTGGTTACTTGGTCCTAAAAGGTGATTTCGTGGTTGCTGCATGGAATCATCTTTTAGATTGATTAAAGAAATGACAGTGCCACTGTTCATGAGGTGGGGTCCCAAAAAAAAAAAACATGCTAAATTTGGTGAATAAATTCAAAAATGGCTACACTACAAGGGTGTTACTGCGAAGTTTATACTGCAGCTTTCGTAACTTTGCCTTTTTATATTTTAGCTCCAGATTTTCAACATTGCCATTTTGTCACACCTCCTTATGAATAGTACAGCTGTCATTTTTCACATCCTGCCCGAAGTGTGTTTTCGCACCTGAGGTGCAGAATGGCACGGTTGCTGAGGGAAATCAACTTTGGGACAGATTAACAAAATCACAGTACCACTATTCATTAGGGAAGGTCCTAAAATACCGATGTTGAAAATGTGGTAAAAAAATTCCCCAAAATGATTGCATTACAGGTGTGCATTGTGCAATTTCTACGCACACTCGTAACTTCACTAATTTTTCATATTTTCACTCCATATTTTCAACATTGCCACTTTTTCACACCTCCTCATGAACAGTACAGCTGTCATTTTTCACATCCTGCCTGAAATGTGTTTTCACACCTGTGGCACCAAATGGCACAGTCGCTGTGCAAAATCACCTTTCGGGATTGAGTAATGAAATTATAGTGCCACTGTTCATGAGGTGGGGTCCCAAAAATCCCATGTTGAAAATTTGGAGTGAAAATACCAACAAATGCCTGGGGTGTTAGGGTTTCCAACCCTAATGCCCCACCCTGTAAGGACTGACAGGTGTCAGGGGTGTGACTTTGGGTCATCATCTGTTATGCTCATGCCATTCCACCCCACCCCCATCTTGCATCCAGTGACAAGCATTGAGGTGTGCCTTGGGGTTTTCAGCCATATCGGTCACCCCATTCTCCTCTTCTGCATCCATCTCAGCTTATTTCCTTATGAAATGGGGCGAGCGTAAGGGCCGAAGACTCCAAGGCAAAGTGCAACACCTGTCAGTGTCTGCAGTGTGGAGTGTGGTGAAATGGCTTGAGTGTTATGGCTGACGACCCCAAGGCACACCCCAAATGCCTGTCAGCTTCTGCAGGGTGGGGTTGGGGGTTGGCTTTAGTTTAATATTTCACTGCCATTCCTATTATACATCTCTCTAACTCCTGCACTACTAATGCCAATAACAACAAGCAAATATTCAGGCTTGACAAATGCTTGTTTTAATTTTTGTTGACCGGGAAAGGAGGACCAGGCAATTCTGCCTATTTCATCATCATCATCATCATCATCAAATCTTTATTTGTTCAGGTGAACATCATTGAGCAAGGATCATTTACAAGATGGACCTTATAAGGTCAAGGTTCAATAGTTGTTACACAACAGATACATCATACACTTTATAAGACAGTTATACATACAGAGGAAAATAACGTTTATAACACAATGATGTACAGTGAATTCACATGATAAAACTCGGTTACAGGAAAGTTAAGCTAATATTTACAGTATATACAGTACATACATATCCTAATGGGGGCCATGGCAGACACACAACATAATGAATACTAGGATGGTGAAGGTAATATTGGGTGCCATAAGACGGGGGTGCCTGTCTGGAAGGAATATGCCATATATGGTTTGGAAGTGAGATTTGTGAGGTGACAATTCTAGTTCTAGCAATAGCAACTGCATTTCTCTGTGAAGAAGACTGTACAATGCTGTTTAAAGGATGCAAATGGAATGATAATGGACAGTTTTAGGGATTTTTGTAGGGTGTTCCATGCTATAGCTAGAGAATAGCTGATTGCTGCCCTCCCTAGCCTGGTGTTGAATTTGGTCACTTTGAGCAGGATGATGTTGTTGCTTCTTAGGGCATAGGAGCTAGGAATGGTCTGGGTGAAGCAGTCCAGGATATAGCTTGGAAGTTTTTTTGATAAAGCTCTGTAAATCCATAGTGCTGCATTTCTGCTCCTTCTGATATGAAGAGAAACCCATCCAACTGCATCATAAAGAGAGCAATGATGGGTATTATATGGCAGATCTGTAATGAACCTTATTGCTCTATGATATAAGGTATCCAACTTGTGAAGGTAGGAGATGAGGCAGTGACTATAAAGGAAGTCTGCATAGTCAACAACTGATAAAAAATGGCCTGGACTAACCTCATCTTTGAGTCTCTGTTAAGGAAGGGTTTTAATCTATAGAGAAGGCCAAGCCTTTGTTGAAGCTTTTTTAACAGTTCTTCTAAATGACGTGTGAAGTCGAGTCTGCTGTCAATCCACATGCCTAGGTATTTTAAGTTTTCAACATACTCCAGATTTTCTCCAAGTATAGTGCATAGCTGGGGGAGAGTGATTGAAGAGGATGTGCTGGTGGAGTTTTGATTTGTGAACATCATTGCTTTAGTTTTCTTTGCATTTAACAGAAGCTTTTTCTCGAGTAGCTGATGTTGTAACAAGGAGAATTCTGTTTGTAGGATTTCACGAGCAACTGCAGGTGAAGAGTTGTTGACATACAGCACAGTGTCATCAGCAAAGAGGTGTACTGAGGAATTGGTAGAGGTTGAATCAATGTTATTTATATAAATGGCAAAAGGATGGACCAGAATAGAACCTTGGGGACTCCTCTTGACAGTGGTTTTAATGGGGATGGGTCACCTTCAGCTTTTACCTGCTGTGACCTACCGGTGAGTAGCATCTGAACCACTTAAGGGAGGGTGGATCTAGGCCAAGGGAGTGCAGGGATGAGAGTAGCAGCTCATGGTCCACAGTATTGAATGCTTTGCTCAGGTCCAGGAATACTGCACAGACATTATTCTTTTTATCCAATTCGGTTTGCCAGTCATTTGTGACCTTGGCTAATGCAGTGATAGTGCTATGCTTAGCCCTGAATCCAGATATTTTCAGTGTCTTGCTGGGAGAAGTGGAAAATGTGTTCTTTATGAGAAATATTCAGTTAACAATATCAAAGTAGTAAAGAATAGGAATGGTAGGATGGTGGATGGAATGAATAAGATTATTTGGTCTGTAGATCTATTGATTTTGTTGTAGTACTGAGGCTTTTCAGCAAGAAAAAGAAAGTCATGCACTTGCATCATTATCTTTTAATGCACAGTCAGCACTCTCTGCCAATGATATTCTGGTATTTATGGTTGCCATTTTATAAATAATACTATTAAATGTATTTTATTTATCAGTTATTTATTGTAAGTGGAACACAATATTTCATTGATTGGTGCAGTTTTGTAAAACATTGCTATTTCTGTTCTCAGAATTGCTGGTACACTGTTATTCTGTTGTGTATTAATATGGTAATGTGTGCATGTGATGAGGTTGGCACAATAAAAAATAGTACATGAATGTAATTATGGTGTGATAATTACATGGCTCTTTCAGGGTCTAATGCAATCAAATTGCTTGATTTTGTGGAAATGTTGGTGAACAGGGACTACTGCTACTGTGGACTGTGCCTTCATTCATGTGATTGGGAATCTGTGGGAAATAAACTTTTGCATGGTCATTCAGTAAACCGACTGATGTTAATAATTAAACCAGTGTCTTCAGGGTGACAAGTCTACAGTAAACAGTAGGTAAAACTGCTTACCCTGAAGCAGGATTAAAGACATAAGTAAATGGATAAAATATCATATAATCTTATATATATGAAATGAAATAATTGACATGCTACCTTAGTTGGTACTGACAGTATGTTTCCTAGTTTGCGCTGATTTTGTTGTTTCTATTACAGAATGATGAGGTGATTCTGTGGTGATGTGTACATTTGGAGGAACACAAACAAGAAAATTGCCAATGTGAAAATTACTTTATTTATGAAAAAAAAAACATAGAGCTCATGGAAAGTTCTGCTCAGGATGAGAATTCGGTTCAGGATTCAAATTCGGTTATAATGGTTGAAGAATGTGAGCTGGTTAATGAGGCACATTGTGAAGATGAAATACAGGAAAATATTCCACCAAACAGTGTAGATGAGCAGGATGCTGAGCATGTGATACCTGACATGAGGAATGGGGAAAGGAAAGAAAAATGATGAGTACTTAGACTACAGTCTACAAATGCATTAAAGCCTGCACGTGGTAAAAGATGCCAGCAAAATAAAAAGTACAACTTTTGAATTGATCTTATGGCTTGGGATTTAAATATTGTAAAATTAATTGTACATTGATGGAAGGGGCACATGACTATGCAGCATAAAGACTTCCTGATGCCTGTGCACATTTGAAAAAATGAAAACATTACTAATAAACACAGTCTGCCTTGTATTCATGCATTTCCTGTAAATTGTGAATGCATGATTCCTTACTGAAGAAATTTGGTGAACAGAATATCATAGAGTTCCTCTATTTCTGTACCTTATTACTTAAGAAAAACCATACGTGTTTTTTTTTAATTTGTAAAAAAACAAAAGAAGATAACCAACACAGGTACCTTCCTTGTCTCATTGGGAGATCATCCACTGATGCTTTACACATTTTTCAAATGACCCCCAAAGAAAAAATGACAATTCAGTACCAGTGAACCATCCTCTTTTGTTGGAGTGCACTGACAATGTAAATCATCGTTTGGTCCAAGACTGTATGTGAAATGAAAAGTACAGGCGGCATCTCCTCATCAGTGTGTTGCACCTTGCCTGCCATCCACTCCATTAATGGAATGGTTTTACAGATGTCCTTCCAGACAGTTTCTTGTCAGTAGGGATGCAATCAACCACTTCTATTGCTTTTATTACAGCAGCCTCCAGCACCAAGAACAGATACTTTTAAAATTGAAAACTATGTATGCAGAATATTGTCTTTCTTTTCTGTCTGTACAGTGTTTTACCATTAAATAAAGCTTTAAATTGTTCACATTTTCATCTGATGGACTTTATTTAAGTAATTTAAGTGAGGTTTATGTCAAACAAGCTCTGTCTTAACAGTTGATTCAAGGGTCCTGCAACATAATTTATGGTTCTTAAATGCTGAGTTGTGATAGCTTGGAAATGAGGAAAAGAAATTTAAGCAATAAAAAAAGGAAAGAAGTGACATGGCACGTGGATCAGATTCTGAATTGCAATGTAATTTCTAGTACAATTTAGCTTAGCCAATTATTTTTTAAGTGCAAATTAAGGAAATTAATTTTAATCGAATCAAATGAAGTACTAAAAGGTATTTTATTTTAGGGATTAAAATTAAGGGATGAGATCCACATTGTGCAAACCAAAGTAAATAATTAAGGGAATTGTAAGGTTTAAGCCGTTTAATTACCTGCAATGATCAATTAAGGATACAATTAATTTATACCCACGATTTAGAATTCAGTGGAATTTCAGGATTTTGTTTCAGTAAATTAAGTATAAAAATAAATATTTAAATATATTTATTTTTAGTTATTAAGGGATTACAATTAAGTGTGCAATTAAGTTCTAAAAATACTAAATGTTCTTAGGTGTTAATGAATTAAGATTAATTGTTAAATTAAGGGGAAAATATATTTAATTTCCATATTAAGGGATTACAATTAAGAATTTACAGATACTTAGTTTTAAGAATTAAGGGGTGCAGCTTAAGTATACAATCAATTAGAAATTCAGGCTTAAAAATTGAGGCATTAAGGGCCAAAAAGTAAGCATAAAATTAGGTACAAAACATCAAAAAATAAGCAGAAAAAAACCCTTAAATTGTGTGTTCTGATTCAGGATGAATTAAGCAGAATTTAAGGATGAAAGAATCTACAGATAATGGTTAAATTAAGTAGCAGAATATATTTAATTTAGGTATTAATGGATTACAATTAAGTGTAAAATTAAGCACTTACAGATACTTAATTTTAAGAATTAAGGGATGCAGATTAGAAATCTATGCTTAATTTGAGGAAATAAGGGATACAAATTAAGCATAAAATTAAGCACAAAACATCAAGAATTGAGTGGAAAACACCTTAAATTGTGCACTCTGATTAAGGGCAAATTAAGCAGAAGTTAATGATGAAAACTCCTCAATTATTCACTTAATTGTTAATGAAAACCTATATGGTAAAATTAAGGGATTTTTAATGTTTTTGTTTGTATTTCCTTTTCAGTAAAATAATTAAAATAATCACCTTGTTTTCAGTTTAAAACTATATACAGTATTATTTGCATTAAACTGTCATGCCAATGCTTTTGGTTTTATATATATATATTTTTTTTAACATTGACAATACATTGGCAGTTCACACAGTGTGTCCTTTTTTTAACATGTAATCAGCCCATGGGCAACTTTTATAAACTGTTACTGCAACTCAGCTGGAATGCACCTGCAGTTCTGTCAGTATGCAGTGCAAACCTGAGGTGCAACTGTTTGGCATAGTTTCTGCAAGGCCTTATGCTGGATCCAGCAATACTTATGCAACTCAGTAAGAAATGTTAAAGCAACTCCTGATAATGTGAGCCTTAGGTTTTCTTTCTTACTGATTGTGCTACCAAAAAACAAATCACTGGAGTTTTGTGAGTTATACTACTTCGTCAAGGTTGCAGCAGTCATCTATACTGATGTGCTTCAAAATACAGAAACATAGAAGCTGATGGCAGATAAGGACCGCTAGGCCCATCCAGTCTGCCCTTTTACCCTACCTTAATTTGTGACTGCTGACTCTATCTGGTCATCGGCTTTAGCCTCTCCTTCCTACTCACTTTTGAATATATCACTTACAAGGTAATACTGCTAGCTCGGGCCTGTTCCTTCCTGAAAATCTTCCTGAGGGCTTGTACCTTTACTTTCAAAGTTATTATCTCAGAAAGAGGCCCTGGCTTTCCCGCATAGAAGAAAAAACAAAAGTTGGCAATTCATTAGCAGCACACAGTGTGTTGGTTTTTAACATGTAACCAGCCCTTATGCAACTCACTGAGAAATGCTAAAGTAACTCATTGAAGAGTCTAATGTGGCATACTGTACTAAACAAACTAATGTAATTGTCAACCATACTAAAACAATGTACTTGTTGCCATCTTGGGATTGTGATGACTTTATAGGGACCTCTCAAGGTTTGCACCAGAAGACTATGATGTCATCACAACCCCTTGATGAAAACACAGCCGAATTATGTATGGTTACTCATAAATTATTCTATATATGATACAGCGATGTTCAATGTCATGTTTCTTCTTGTCTAGCCATGTCAATCAGCACCTTTAGCACAAACTGGCAAGAATGGGCAGAGTCATCAGTGATAATTACTTAATTGCAATGTGTTTCAAATCATCATGTCTAGACATGCTGTCAGCATGCTGAGAACAGTGTTACAACATGACTAGATGAGAAGTAACATGAAAAAGTCTGGCCCATTGGTGCAGTGGTAGAGCTACTGCTCATGATGCTGTTAGTTCATACTCAGAGTGTGGGTCACCAGAGGGCTGGCTGGGAGTGAGGAGGATAGAGCATCCAGTTGACTGTTCACCTCCTCTAGGATAGGGTGAGAGTCATGCCCAGCCCAAAGTAGTGGCTGAGGACAGACTGGTGGGATTGCAATGCAGGGTCAGAGGCATGGAAGACATCCAGTGTGCTGTACTGTATGTGGAACCATGGGCAGCACTACCCATAATGTCACTGAACACCAGTTCCTCCAAATCATGGTGGAAGAGAGGAAAACAAAAAAATCACCCTGGCTAGAAGAATAGTTCTCTGATCCCTCATAGGCCATGCACTGGCAGGCAGGGAGGAGGGAGGGTCACCAGAGACCAGTTAGGGACTGCAGAGGCAGATCAAGCAGGGAACATCTGAGCAGACTGGGAGGGCCAAGCTTTCCTTTCCTGTTCACAAATTTGATTTCACTGGTGACCTGGCATGGCTCCAACTGGATCCTGTCTGGCAGGTTGACCTCGAATCTCTGCCACCCCACTGCATGGAAGAAACCATGGGGAAATCTAGAGCCAGTAAGTCCAAGGAATGCTGGGTAATGGGGCTTGGGGGGGTCAGAGGGGAGAGTGGGGAGAGAAGCCAGCTAGGGAAGGGGTGAAAAACATGAATAAAGACAAAAAAGAAGGAACATGACATTGAGCACCACTGTACCAGAAACAGAACTATTTGGTTTGGGGGGGGGATTTGGAGATGGAAAGAATAAGATGAAGTTTGTGGAACAAAGATGATGTTTTAATCAGGGTTGTGCAAACACATTTGCCAGAATATTCAGCCAATTATTTATAGTTCATCAGCCAACTATTTGGGTATTTGGTATACTGGTAGTAGGTATTCATGTGACATTTGAAAAAAGACCCTCCACCCACCCTTGATTTTCCAAATGTCCCACCCTGAAACCCAACCTTCTCCACAGCCAGCTGCCTTCTGATGACTGGAAGCACTTGTGTGCTTGCTCCCTGTAATAGTAAAACCAGATGATCACAGGGATCAAGTGAGTCATTATTTGTCTCAGGGAGGGAAAGGGACATCAGGCTGCATTGGCCCTTACTTGCTTTTTTCTGGGTTGGGCAAAGGGAGACTTTATTCAGTCTGGAGGGGTGAGATGACATGCTGCAGAAATTTGAATGTGCAGTTTGTGGTTTTTTTCATACTTGTTTTTTTTCTCATCTTTAAAAAACAAAATAACTAAGGGCCAGATCCATGAATGCACCAGGGGCTTATGTTCAAAGCCAGGGTACAGACAATGCATTGCTTACAGGTCCTGTGTACAGTAGATGACACAGGCCATCCAATGACCTTTCACACTATGATGTCAGGATACAGTTAAAATGCATAGATCGCATGGCATGTAACCAGCAACAGGGCCCATTTAATATCATGGCAGCAGAACCAGTGGCTACTCAGATATAGTGATCTGATCTACATCTGTGTGTTTATATCATATATGTCCACTGACTGGAGGGCACTGTTCACCTTTGTGAGAAGCAGATGTCAACCACTCACACATTAGTACATGCCTAACTCTTAAGTATCCCTCATTACGAGGGACATCCCTCATTTAACCCCTAAATATTGCTCTGTCCCTCATCCGTCCCTCATTGAAAGAGTGCCAATCACAAAGTGAATGTGATGTATGTAAATTCAGACTTTGAAGTGGAAAGTCATGCTATTCTACTATGCTATATCAAAAACAAACATTGTACAAGTAAACACAGTGGTTTACACAGTATTATGAGCTTGTATCTCCATACTTGAGGATGTGTCCCTCATTATGAGGGTTGGTGTCTCTCTTTGTCCCTCATTTTGAGTGTCCATGACCCTCATTTCAGTGGCAAAAGGTTGAGAGGTATGAGTACATGTAAGGGTTACAGTGCAACTGCATAGTGTGTAGTGAAAATACCCTGTGAGTGTGCATGTTTTTTTTTCAGGCCAGCAACAGGATCACTGTATGACTAACGGTGTCCATGGATTAGCACCAGGCAGAGTGTATGCATCCCTCTGTTTCTGATTGACACACCACTGCATCCATTGTGTTCAGGAACCTGCTAGGGAGGATGTGGCACCTGCAGGGCCACATGATGCATATATTCAGTCCATGAACACTTTACACAATCAAGTACACTAGTTACATATGCCCTGTTTCACTTGTGTCTTCTAGATGGACAATTGACATATTATATGGACCCTGACCCATGACCTGCATTGCCTGTAACATGCCTGTGATCCCTAGCAGCCTCTCATGTGCCCTGTGTCACCATCCGTGTACACCCCCAGGTCTCTTGCCTTGGCTCTCCATACTATGATGGTAAGCTAAGGGAGATGAATGCAAGGGGTCAGAAGTTGGAATGTTGCTGGAGAAGATCCAGGACTGAGGAGGACAGACTAGCTTTGAGTATTCACTATGGTGACTACCAAGAGGCAATCTCCTGGAAGAAGGCATGTTTTCTTTTGAGGGAGATTGCTGCTGGGAGGAATTCACCAGCTCAGCTCTGTCAAACCTTAGATAGATTACTTCATTCAACCTGTCTGGAATCCATGACTTTTTTCACCCACTAAATGCAAGGAGTTTCTCAATTCTTCTCAGATAGGGTGTCCTCCATTTGAGTCGAGACCTCCTGAGTGGGCTGTGGTGAGGGGTCAACACTCCACAGATGTGCTCAGCTGTTTTGGGTAAAGTTCAGACCAGTGGCAAAGGAGGTGGTGAGTGAGATGATTTTGGAGCTGTGACCAACATGTTGCAAACTGGATCCAGGTCTGACGTGATTACAGGTGGGCTGTATCAGACAACTGAGCCTGGTCTTTGCTGGGACAGTTGGGTGTTTCTTGATGGATGGGCTTTTTTTTAGCTGTATTGAAATATGCACTGGGGGTGACACCTCTCCTGAAAAAGCCAGCTTTGGACCCTCAGAGCTTAGAGAATTACCTACTGGTCTCTAACATACCCTTTTTGGGCAAGGCTATCAAGAAGCTGGTTACATTGCAGTTTCAGGCTCACTTCATAACCTTTAACATCTATGATCCTCTCCAGTCATGGTTTTAGGTCAACCATAGCACTGAGACTGCACTGGTCAGAGTGCATAATGATCTCCTCAGGACAAAAGATAGAGGGCAATGGTCAGGTCCCATCCTCCTAGATCTCTCTGCAGCTTTTGACACTGTAGATCATGAGCTGTTGTTGAACTGGCTGAAGGAATATGTATGTCTCACTGACTGAGTCATTTGTTGGTTTGAGTCCTACCACAGGGATAGGACAGAGAGGGTTGTGTTGGGAAAATTCTCCTTGCATCCAGTGCCACTGCCCTATGGTGTTTTCCAGGGCTCAGTCCTTTCGTCCATGTTGTATGAAGTGTATATGCTGCCCTGGGTGAGATCATGAGACACAATGGGCTGGGATGTCAATGTTATGCAGATGATACCCAGCTATACCTATCTTTTGCACCCAGGATGCAATATGCAGTCAATGTGCTTAATAAATGCTTGGCCAAAATCCATGACTGGATGTACTGAAGCTGGTTAAAGCTCAACCCTGATGTGACTGAGGTGTTGGTAATCGAACTAAGCCATTGAGGGAGAGGGGCAGCTGCTGAGATGGAGACTGGGCTTTGAGTCAGTTTGTGTGGGCTTGTGGAGTCCAGTAAGATAATAAAAATTGGGGGGAGGGGGATCATTCTGGATGAAAGGCTGACATTTGAGGCTCAGGTGTTGGCAGTCGTTCAGACTGGCTTTTACCATCTAAGGAACATTAGCCAGATTATGTTCCAGATCCCCTCTGGGATCTGGCAGCACTGATGCATGCATTTGTGGCATCTCAGCTTGACTACTGTAATGCTGTATACTTCAGGGTCAGCAGAGGTACACTGCGACACCTGCAACTGATTCAGAACACTGCTGCTAGGTTACTGTCTAGCCTTTCTAGGTTGAGTCATGTCTCCCTGGTGCTGTGTGAACTGGACGGGCTGCCGTTTTTGTGGCATATCTCCTTTAAAATGGATTTATTAACTTAAAAGGCACTGCACAGTTGGGTTAAGGTTATCTGTTTGATCTCCTGCATCCTTATGCACCCTCACACTCTCTCCACTCCGCCAAGGTGGTCCTCTAAGTTGTATCGGGGGCCAAGGTAAAAACCTCAAGTAACCAGGCCTTCAAGGTGGATGGCTCAGTCTTACAGAACTCACTTCCGGTGGCTCTTAGAGTGGTTCCCACAGTACAGGCCTTCAAGAGAGGTCTGAAAACCTTTTTGTTTAATCACGCTTGTGGGGACTGATCCATCTCCTGGTAGTTGCCATCCTTGATGAGTTTTATGGATTATGTGTTTTTACTCCTTTAACTTTATGAGTTATTTGCTGCTGAGTATTATTTATGTTGTCTACTGTCATTCTTGCACTTAATTCTAAGGCGCCCTGTGCCACCAGGGTAGGATGCCTATAGGAATAAAATCTACTACTGCTCCCATCCAACACTCTCACTACCAGACTCTGCCTATTAAAAATGAGTTTTTTATGATATGCAGTGTCACCTGGTGATGCATGTGTCCCTGTATATGTCTATGTCTGCTGCCATGTTGTTGTTCCAGTACGGTGCCTAGTTGGTTGGTATTGTGTGTAACAACTGGTGTGTGGGCTGCCATTCCGGACATTTGCCTTTACATTTACATGTAGGTAGTAACCATTAACAGCAGTGTTTCTTGTTAGGCCTTAATAGAAAGGCTTTGGCCTGTAGTTTGGTTGGGCAACCCATGAGAAACTCCTTCCACCAAGCCAGCTACAAAAGTCAGGTAAACCAGCCCTCTGGGCTGGACAAATAATTCAGCTGGTCATGTCCTTCAGCTATACATATTGTTCATGTGCACCTGGTCATCTGCTATCTGGGTTTCTTGTGAGGGGATTCTCTGTCCATCTGTTGCCAGTTCCTCTCTCCATTTCCTGTCGCTGTCAGGGATCATGTCCCACATGATTTGTTCATCATTGGTTGCCCTGTTATCAGTCTAGCATTGCTCAGCTCCTCCTTTTGCTGCCCTTGTTTCAACATGTTGCCATGGCTCTGATGTGCATATCCAGCAACTCCATGATCCAAGCTGCTTACAGGTGCCCGACCTCACTTCTACCCACTCTCTGTAAGACAACCTGTCTGGGCTGTCACAGATTCCTTCACTGTGCCTTCTCTTTACTAGCCCAAAGTGTCTCTTCATGACTTTCATCTCTGTTCCTCTTGGGTCTTGTATCTCTGCTCCTATCAAGCACCTCATGCAGGCCACTCTTGGACAAGCGTTCATTCTACATTTTTCTGCTTTCATTGTGCAAACTGCTGCCCTGACTCCCACCACTCTAGGAAGAGCAGGTGTCCCACAGTTCCACACTTCTGCTCATGCAGTTGCTTTGCTATGCTGAACATAGAGGCACAGCACACCAAGCTGCTAAGGAGGCCTGATTCTGCCACTTAATGTCATACTCATTTTGTTTACTGCTAGCCAACTGCAACTGTAGCTAGCACCAATACAGTCAATACAATGGAGGATCCTTGGGCTACACTTTAGTCAATACCTCTAGAACAGTGCTGACAGTGTTAGTGGTTCTAATACTTACTAATTTGAATTCATAGTTCTAATGCCTACAGCCTATTGGGCCTCTAATAGTGCAAGGCAGCAGTTACCATCTCCAGAGGTTCTAATGCTTGATCATGGATTAAAACTCAACAAGTATATTGTAATGAGCCCTTTACCTTGCTGTCCATGCTGCAGTCATTGGACAGAGGTCTCCTGCCACTTGGCAAGTTCACTGTTTTGCATCCCATGGTTGTGGCCTGAACAAAGAATACTACTACTCAACACATTGTGCATACACCCTCCCAATTCCAGGTTCAAACCAAACAATACAGGGTTTTCCCTGTACCTGTACCACTACAACATCAGACTCATGCTCTTCTGCTTATATGGCAACCAATTAAATGTGGTTCTTCTGCCCCCTGGCTAATTGAATGCTCCATGTCTATGGTTTCTGTGGCTCACACTTGTTGCTGACTAAGCCTGGGATGCCACAGGGATGCATTTGCTCCTAGCCTGCACCTTCATCCTGCCCAAGTGATCACTGGCTTGTCTCCTCAGGGATCACTATCATTCTTGTCTTCACATATAGTGCTGTGCCCTGTTTCTGCATCACACCATGCTCATACATCCGAATCTACACACACACTATATTTTATCCATTCATGCCCTAACGTGGGCCTTCCTTATATACTCGTGCCCCTCACAGGCTGGAGTTCCAGCCCTAAAGAGCTAAAGTTCTTCTACAGCAGGCACTCAATGCCCCTGCATAACCATTAGCCAGTGCCTTACCTCTGAACCATGCTGAGTAATACTTTATGAGCTGTGCTCCTCAAGTACTCGGCATCACACAATGTTTGTGCATCATACCCTTTCCATACACCTGAATCACTACACACTATGTTCTATCCATTCATGCCCTAACATGGGCCTCCCTCATATACAATACTCATGCCCCTCAAGGGTTTAAGTTCTTCTACAACAGGCACTAAATGCCTCTTCCTGACCATTAGCCAGTTCTTTGCTTTCCAAGCTGTGCCCCTCAAGTACTTATCAATAATATGTAAATCAGTGAGACTCACACCCAGAGAAGAGAACCAAACAACCAATCTTGAAGCAGCTGTTTTAATTAGCTTTTTCCCTCTCATAGGTTTCATAGTTTTCATAGTAGTGATCGAGCCAAAAATAGGCATTAGCCCTCCTGCAGCTCACCCTTAACTCAAAGGCAATATCCACTGATGTTATTCGTTATGCAGAATGAATCCAGATGTTTCTTCTTAAATGTTTCCATGTCCCCACTCCCCACTACCTCCCAGGGGAGGCCATTTCTGAAGTCCGCCATCCTTTGTGTGAACCATGTTGCTCTCTTTGTGGTGTGACACATTTCACCCTTGAGCTGGAACTCATGCTTCCTAAGTACATAACTATGGTATTTCAGTTATAATCCAAGGCATTTCCATATGTCTAGATCTGACAACGCTCTGTACACAAGGCATATGTCGCCTCTCAATCTTCTAAACTCCAGTGAATAAATTTCAAGTATTTGGAGTCTACTACCATAACTCAGAATTTTTACTGATTTGATCATCCGTGTGGCCCTTCTCTGTACCCACTCCAGCAATGCAATACCAGTTCTGGTTGCTGGGGAAATGAATTGTGCACAATACTCTAGATGTGGTCGCACCAAAGATGAATACAGAGGCATGAGTACTCTCATCTCTACTAGTGATATGCCTAGATATAGACCGAATATGCTCCCTGCCTTTCTCGCCATTGCCTGACAGTTGCTGTTTATCTTTAGGTCATTAGTTATTAGTACTCCCAGGTCCCTCTCCTTTGTTGTTTTACTTAATGTATGTCCCCTTATGGTATACTGGGCCTGTGTGTTTGAGCTCCCCAGGTGCATCACCGCACACTTCTTCAAATTTAAATTTCAGCAGATCCATTGTTGCCCATTTTTCCAATTGATCTAAATTTGTCTGCAAGTTTTGAGCATCGCATACATTTTTGACTTGTGCCCCCAACTTGGTGTCGTAGGCAGATTTTATTAACCATACATCACCTCCACACCTCATGGATGATATTGATATATATATATATGTATTATGGTAGTATGGTAGTGGTACCATAGTTAGGGTTGAGTACCTCTTTTAAGGTTAAATGGTGAAATGTTGCAACTTAATAACTTTGCCACCGTTCAATGGATTTGCCTGAAATTTGGCAGACATGGGGTGTACCCATAGATCTTGGGATCTGGCAACTTTAATACCAGTCAGATATATGGTTGCTGAGTTATTAAGAGACATTCAAGCTTCAGCATTATACACATCCATTAGACATGAAGATGGATTAAGAGCTACTAATCATTTTCTTTTGAAGAATCAGAATACTATTGGAGCACCAGTGGAATTTTTGATGGAATCCTTAAAATTTGTCCTAGAACATGCATATTTTGAATTCAATAATGAATTATTTCAGCAAATTTGTGGAACAGCAATGGGCACTTCAATAGCACCTTCTTATGCTAATTTATTTTTGGGATTATGGGAAGCAGAACACTATACAATAGTGAGGTTAATCCTTACCTTTGTCATATAGTACCATGGGGGAGATACATAGATGATTGTCTGTGTATTTGGAGTGGTGGATTGCAATTGGCAAAAGAATTTATTGATTGGCTTAATCATAACTGGATTAATCTGAAATTTACAGCAGAGATGAATGAGAAGAAAAGCAATTTCTTAGATATTACACTAGAGGGCCACAAAGATTTACAACAGGTGTTTACAAAAGGGTTTAGAAAAGAAACAAGTACCAATTCTCTACTCAGAAGTGATAGTTTTCATCCAGCTAAACTAAAAAATTTGATACCATTTGGACAACTGGTTAGAATGGCAGTATAGCCTACAGGTTGGAGGAACAAGGTGTGAACGAGCTTGATACATCCAGCAGACCAGACCTGAGTTTGATTCTCACAACCTCCACTTGCATACTGTGTGACTCTGAGCAAGTCACTTAACCGCCCAGTGCTCCCAGGTCGCCCCTGAAAACAGGCACTTGTGCCTAGTGGGCCTAACCCGGTTACCAAAGACTAAAATAAATAAATAAAATAAAAAATTAGAAGGAATTGTACCTCTGATCTGGAGTTTGAGAAGCAATCAGCAGAACGTCTAAACAGATTCAGAGAAAGGGGCTATCAAGATACTGTTTTGGAAGAAGCATTAGCTAAAGTAAGGAACAAAACACAATTAGAATCGATTGAAGACACAGATAAGTATAAAACAAACTAAAAAAGAAAAAAACATCATTACTTGTTCCTTAGAACACAATACAGTATCTGGCAAGGTGGGCAATATTATATGGAATAGCTGGGACATATTAAAAAGTGATACAGTAATAGCAACTATTTTGCCTGCAACACCTAGAATCACATTTATACGTACAGCCAAGTTACAAGACAAACTGGTCAGAAAGCAATTCTTTCATAAAGAAGAACCAGAGAGATTGTGGTTACCACCTAGACCTAAGGGTAATCACAAATGTGGTAGGTGCAATATCTGTAAATATATGAATCAAGGATCTACTTGTCACCTACCAAATGGTACAAAAATTGAAGTAAGAGAATTTATCACCTGTATAACATCCTTTGTTGTATATATTCTATGGTGTACCTGCAATTTATACTATATAGGGAAGACTGTGAGACCCCTGAAAACAAGAAACCAAGAACAACTGAGGTCCATAATTAACAGAAAGATGGACTTGCCGGTAGGAAGACATATTTCCAATGTCAATAATGGTGACACTTTCCATGTAAAATTTATGGGTATAGAATTTGTGAAAAAGGACATAAGAGGTGGTAATAGACTGGTAATAGACCCAATAGACTATTACAAAAAGAAAGTAGATGGATTTTTAAAGCTGATACAATTGCCCCAAAGGGCTTAAATGACAGGTGGGACCTTAAACCTTTCCTAAGAGATAGATAATACCTGCTTCTATAAAGTCTCTTTAAGTGTTAAACTTGATTATTGGGGTACAATAATGTGGGATATCTTGTTGTATAACATAGATTTTGTCAAGTACAATACTTTTTTTGTTTGATTCTCTGCCCCCCTTTCCCCTACATCCCCTTTTTCCTCTCTCTCCCACCATCACTATTTTTATTTTGAGTCTGGTTGATAGTTGCCTATTTTTAGTGCACTATGATGTATTATATTATATTTTATAAGATTCTTATAAGATAACACATGTTTTCTTTCTTTTTTTCTTTGTTACATTCTATAGGATTACCTATGGAGATACTGTTTCTGATACAGTTGGGCCTTGAAGCAACTTTTTGGAATGATTCTCCTCCTTTTTCCAGTACTAGTAAGGATATTGTGAAAACGAATTGGTTAGAAAAGCATTTCTGATGTTATTTGGATGTAATACATGTATTAGTGTATCCCTATGTGTTTAGGTGAACCCGATAGTACTTTCTACCAAATAAAATAGCTCAGTTGTGCATTAATTCCGCTTTTTTCTTACACAAAAAATCCGAGTTTAAATACTGTACTGCTTAGCTCAGAAGGTATCCGAAACTGTATTTGTGAACTGTACAAAATTTTTTTAGTATGGATTTCTAACAAAATGAATAGACTGACTAGCTTTAAGCTTTTTTGAAATATTTAGATCTTAAATGGTAAAAACAGTAATGTGTGTCATTGATTGCTGTATTGATTGATGATGTCACTTTTTGGAGTGCTATTTAAACTCATTGATTTTGCCAGTTTGTAACAAGCCCCCTTGAAGGCACTTTGCCGAGGCGTTAGGGGCTTCCACAGTGGTGATATAATAAAATCAACTGTGAAGTTGTACTAAACAGCCTTAGGTTTCTCCTTTATGAGCACGTACAGCTTGGAGTTTTTTGATGCTTCATGACCTGGCCTCCCCTACCCTTGGCACTGGTAATATCTCTGATACAATAATGTTGCATTTGTTATCTATGAGTTTTCTGCCCAATTCCTCAAAGTCCTTCTGAATCTCAGGTTCTCTTCGTTTACCTATGTCATTTGTGCCTATATGTACAACCGTGATGAGTTGGTGAGTATTTCTTATATATCCATGGATGGTCTTCTTCACATCCGAGATCCTAGCTCCAGACAATGAGGTCACCATTGTGTGCTTCTTTTGCCCTTCACATATTATTGAGTCTGTATTCTTTAATATAGAATCACCTATCACAATGATATCCCTTTTGTTAAGATCTACATCATGTTCCTCATCCCTTGTGGGTATAGCCCTGTTATTCTGACTGTCCACTATGAATGGATACTTTTTTAATTTGAATTCTGTTCCAGGTCATTAAGTTCTAGATCCCTTAATATGTCAAACCTGTTTTGATTCCCTATATGGAGCTCTTTAATTGTCTGCCTTCTTCTCCTTCTAGTAGGGCCTTTTATGATGCACCAATCTTCTACAATGGCCTCCCTTGGCTCTCTTACCCCATCTGCCCCCAGATCTTCTCGTTGACTCTCTGCATCTGTTAGAATTGATGTATTGAAATTGTCAATAAATCTTTCCAGCTCTAAAATTTCTTCATGGTTATTAATACTTTTGTTTTCTGCCTCTATTTCCCTCTGTATAGTGCCAGCACTTAAGCTAGCTAATCGTTGTCTTAGCTCATCGATTTCTTTCTGTTGTGCTATGACAAGCATACACTTAGAAACGTAGAAACATAGACTTTGATGGCAGATAAGGACCACTTGGCCTACCCAGTCTGCTCATTTCCCTACCTACTGGATAAGTTGCAGATTCTAGTTAACCAACAGCCTATTTCCTGCAACCCCCACTATAATTGCCTTATGTCTGTCCCGTGCATGTTTGAATTCCTCCACTGTTTTAGACCGCACAAACTCTCCAGGAAGGCGGTTCCATGCGTCCACCACTCTCTCCGTGAAAAAGAATTTCCTCACATTACCCCTGAGCCATCTCCCCTCTAACTTTAAATTGTGCCCCCTTGTTCTTACACATCTCTTTTTCTGAAAGATGCTACCCTCCTGGACTTTGTTGATTCCCTTGAGGTACTTAAAAGTTTCTATCATGTCCCCCCTGTCCCTCCTTTCATCAAGGGTATACATATTAAGCTGTCTCAGTCTTTCTTCATATGGTTTCTGATGTAGACCCTGCACCATTTTAGTTGCCCTCCTCTGGACTGCTTCCATCCTGTCTATGTATTGCGTAGATGAGGTCTCCAAAACTGCACGCAGTACTCCAGATGGGGTCTCACCAACTGTCTGTATAGAGAGATAACCACTTCCCTTTTTCTACTTGTGATGCCCCTCCCTATGCATCCCAGTATCCCCCTGGCTTTCCCTACTGACTTCTCACATTGCATACCTACCTTTAGGTCATCTGATATGACCACACCCAGATCCCTTTCCATTATTGTTGTTGTTGTTAGTACCTCCCTGCTATTGTACTCTTCTCCTGGTTTTATTTCCCAGGTGCATTACTTTGCACTTCTTTGCATTGAATCTAAGTTGCCATATGTCTGACCATTCCTCCAACCTTGCCAAGTCCCTTCTCATCCTTTCTACCCCCCTTGTTGTATCAACTCTGTTACAGATCTTTGTGTCATCCATAAGAGACATACCTTTCCTTCCAGACCCACTGCAATGTCACCTATAAAGGCGTTAAAGAGGGTGGACCCAGTACTGAGCCCTGAGGTACTCCACTAGTAACCTCCTTTCCTCAGAATGTGTTCCTTTCCACTATTACCTTCTGTGTCCTGTTGTGCAGCCAGTTTTCTACCCAGGCTACCACCTGGGACACTCCCAGGCTGGCTAACCTGATTATTAATCTTTTGTGCGAGACTGTGTCAAATGCCTTGCTAAAGTCTAGGTAGGCCATATCCACAGCCCCTCCCTGGTCTATTACTTTGGTCACCCAGTCAAAGAAATTGATTAGATTTGTCTGACATAACCTTCCAGCTGTGAATCCATGCTGCTTTGGGTCCAGTGCCCCGTTGGCCTCTAGATACTCAACAATTCTTTCTTTCAGAAGTGATTCCATAATTTTCCCCACCACTGAGGTCAAACTTCCCATACATTAAGTGTTTGATTACCCCCTTTGGGTAAATTCCACATGACCCACATTGGCTGAACTCGCCCTCCACCATACTTTACATTTGGAGCTGTACTTACACTGTTAGCTACTGATTTGCCCCTTCAGTTGGGCTCTGATACAAGCAGTCTACTACTTGCTCACCATTTGACAGATTTCTATACCCCTTCCTCACTTTCCTCAGCTGAGTGCTCAGCTCTGGCCTCCACTTGCTAGGTGTCCCGTTTATGTGTGTGCCTGACCGGAGGTTCAGCTCCATTACTTCCGGTACCTCATCTGCACAGAGGATTTAGTAGATTTAACCCCTGTAATACCGGTGTGTAGTCCTACCAGGATAAATAAATGGTGTTAAAATAATCAAATATGGCCCCCAACACACTCCTCCATCAACTGTAGTCACCACAGACTTTGCCTCATACACCAGATGTTAAAGTTCAGGGAGTCTACTTGCAGCTAACACACTACACAATGAAATAAAAAAAAAACCTCTCATGTGAGGTATTGAAAAAAAGACATAGACAAAGCCTGAACCTCCCATGGGAAATGAGTTCACTTTAATGATTTAGAGCTTGCTAGGTGTCCTGTTTATGTGTGCACCCGACCGGAAGTTTGTCTCTATTACTTCCAGTACCTCATCTGCACAAACAGAGGATTTAGTAGATTTAACCCTTGTAATACCTGTGTGTAGTCCTACTAGACTAAATAAATGGTGGTAAAATAATCAAATATGCCTCCCAAAAGCACTCGTCCATCAGCTGTAGTCACCACAGACTTTGCCTCATACACCAGAGGTCAAAGTTCAGGGAGTCTACTTGCAGCTAGCACTCTACACAATAAAATAAACTAAAAAAAAAACTCTTATGCAAGGTATTGAAAAAGGACATAGACAAAGTCTGAACCTCCCATGGGAAATGAGTTCTCTTCAGGGTTGTCAATATTCCGACATTCCTCCAGCACCCTACCCATCTGGATCTGCTTCAAGAGGGAGTCCTCATGAGCATGAACTCCTTTGTCATTACTGTGTGTGTTGTCATGGCTCCTTCAAGATCAGTCCAGTTAGGGCCCATGCGCCGTAAAAAATGAAGTCCTAGAGAGTGGGGTCCTTCCTCATTCCCAGACTATAGCTGGCAGTTCAGTTTGAGGATAGAATTCTACATGAGATGGGGGGAGCTCATCTCAAGACCCTTCTAATTCAAAGCTGCAGGTGCAAAGTGCTAGTCAGAGTGACCGCTGACCTCCCAATTTGACATAGCACATAGCGCTCCTCCTATTAGAGCTAATAAGATGTATGCAGGCCTGGATGGATGGCAGCCTAGGTGTTTGTTCGCCAGAGGTTTCCCCCACCAGAGTTTTTTTCTCTCTTTGATGACTTTTGTCATAACATTAGGTTTGTATTCCATAGTGTAGCTCAGTAGTTCTAATGCCTATTGCATATTACAAAACTGTTCTTTTTTTAAATTAAAATACTAGTTTCTGGAGTTTTCCTTTTTCTTCACAAACCAGTTTTATGATTTTATGAGTGAAAAGCTTTTTTCACTTTTTTCCAAGAGGCTTTTAATACGCATTTTTTTTTAACTGAATCTCACCGTTATTCACTCTCTCTGTGTGGCCAACCTCCTATGCCTTACCATGCACCGTGCACCCCATTTATTGTCATCACCCCCACCCCAACACACACTCTCTCTTCCTGTAGCTACCTTCTTGAGATCTGGATCTTATACTGGACTTTTATTCCAACAACTGAATCATAAATGTATCATGGTCATGTCACCTCTACACACATTGTGGACATGCAGTCCAGTAATGCATCACAGAACCTCATTAACCACTAAACAATGCTACCTGCTGTGCCAGCGTTGTGGTGCACTGCACCTCTTCCTGCCTTATGTTCCTGGATTCCCTTCCAGCTGGGATTTAATTCCAATTGACCCCTCTTACACACTTTGAAAAAAATAGGTCCTCACGGCCTTCAATTGTGTGGTGATCCATAGCATCATGGAGGTGTAATAAACTATATTGCTTGTAACAGACAAGTCTTGGATAATGACACTTGTTTGATATAGGTGCTATCCATCATATCATCAGTGTGCATATCAAGCACATACAGTACCACAAACTTCTATACACAATCTTGCTCCTCTTTTTTTATCTTTACCGATCAACCACCCCCAAGTCAAACTCAGATCCAACCCATGAAACAAACTTGCTTCTCTACACTACAGTACCGTATTGTGCTACTTCTTAGTCACTCTGTAAATCTGCAACTGATGGCTCCCTCTTCTGCTTGTGCGCCTTTTGTTTTCATCTCCTTTCAACTGTGCCTGGACTCATGCTGCCCATTAGTTACCCATTCGCCACCCATATGGCTGGTCTATTTCTGCTGATGTGGCTGCTCTATGCCTCACTCTCCCATCTCCCTTCCCTGCTCGTGCCACCTTCTGTTCTCAGCTCCTCTCAACTGAACCTGGACTCATGCTGCCTGTTAGGTATAGTACCTCAGTTACCTCCAATGTGGCTGATTTGTTTTTGGACTCATGCATGTCAGTTAGAGCTATTAGCACCTCATCTGTGTTCCAGGGGATGTAGGCATACCTCTCAGCTGTCCCTGATTTTCAGGGATGGCCCTGATTTTGCCTCAACATTTTACTCTGTCCCTCCTAAAATGTGTGTTTCCTATTCAAACAGTGGTGATTATAAGAACAAAATAATGTCAAGCATTAATGTTGCAAACTTGTTCTTTTAAAATGCATTGTTCACTAAGCCTTATATCCTACCCACTTTCTTGGTGTATATCTTTAATTCTGAAAATGTATCCGTGATTTTGGTCCTTTGTCCCTGATTTTTTTAAGCTTTGTCCCTGATTTATGAGGCAGGAGGTTGAGAGATATGGATGTAGGGTGTGTATCACAGCTGACAGTTACCAGTCAGCATTTAGAAATGAGGATCATTAGCACCTCATCAGGGGTTCATTTTGTCCAGTATAGCAGACTCCCTAAATCCACGATAACAAGCCATTTTTCAGTTGAGCTACATGGCTCCAAAGCAGCATGAACAAAGGCAGCATGGATTCACAGGGAAATATGAATCTGATTGACTCCTTCAACTGGGTGACCAGGGAAATAGATCAAGGAAGAGCAGTGGGCATTGGTTACTTGGACTTCAGCAAGGCCTCTGACATTTTGCCACATTCTGTAGGAGACTGATAAAGAAATTGGACAGTCTAGAGGTGGGATCTAAAGTGGTAAAATGGGTAAAACACTGGTTAATGGATAGGTGTGAGAGGGTGTGGTGGTAAACAGCACTCACCCTAATGAGGGGAGATTGACCAGCAAAGCACAATGGGACTCAGTACTGGGACTGGAATATCTTCATAAGTGACATTGCAGAAGAACTGGAAGGGAATGTATGTCTTTTTGCAGATGACACCAAACTCTGTAATAGGGTAGACACTCAGAAGGGGTAGAAAGAATAAGTAGGGACCTTAGAAAACTAGAGAAGTGGTCATGGGAATCACAGTTGGGGTTCAATGCCAAAAAGTGCAAAATCATGCACCTAGGACATAGAAACCCAGAAGATGAGTATAAAATGGGGAGAAGGAGGTACTGATAATCATTAAGCAGTAAACAGACCCTGAGGTTATATCATATCTGATTACTCAGAGTGCAGGGGGGTGGCAGTGTAACAAGGCAGTGGAAAGGGCCAGTGGGATGCTAGGGTGCATAAGAAGAGGTAGCACCAGCAGGAGGAGGGAGGTGGTATTACCACTGTATCACTCACTGGTGAGACTCTGCCTGGAGTACTGTGCCCAGTTCTGGAGGTCACATCTCAGAAAGGACATAGTCAGGGTGGAACTAAAATGGTGCAGGTGTTACATTAAAAACCATACAAGGAGAGACTGAGGGATCTCAACATATACACCCTAGAAGACAGGAAGGAGAGAGAGTACATCACAGGGATGAAGATGGTACAGGAGGGGCATCTATTTCAAATGAGAAACACACCAAGCAAGGTATCTTCTCCAAGATGTATTTCTCAAGCAGTATTCTCAATGGCATGATGCCAAACAACCCTATGTAGTGCCTCATTTGTAAGGCTTCATCAAGCCTGTGGAGACAGAATAGGCAGTGAACATTTGGGTAGACTGGGTGGGCCAAGCAATCCTTTTCTGCAGACAATTTCTGTGTTTCTTTACCTGGGAAGTAGTTGGGTCTATGCATGAAAAAAGTGTGACATTAGTGTCATTTTTTAAACTCTATAACGATTATTATAAGCATTTCTTAATGCTTTGACTCATCTTATAAAAATGTAGTGTGGTGTGGGATAACTCCAATTTCAGGGTCTGAGAAGAAGCCTCCACAAAGTTGCACGTGTAACGGAGGACATAAAAGCAGGGCTGCACTTGTAACAGGGGACATAAAAGCAGGACTGCGCATGTAACTGGGGACATAAAAGCACAGCTGCACAGGTAACAGGGGACACTAAAGCACCACAGGCACACAACTACCTGTCTGCACACAACATGGAGGCATGTCACCGCTCATCTATAGACAACATGGAGGCATGCCACCACCCATCTGTGAACAACATGGAGGCACACCACTACCTGTCTGTACACAACATGGAGGCACACCACCACCCATCTGTGGACAACATGGAGGCACATCACCACCCATCTGTGGACAACATGGAGGCACACCACCACCCATCTGCGGACAACATGGAGGCACACCACCACCCATCTGCGGACAACATGGAGGCACACCACCACCCATCTGTGGACAACATGGAGGCACACCACCACCCATCTGCAGACAGTATGGAGGCATGCAGCTAAATACCTGATGGAATCTTTCAAAGAAGTTCATCATTAAATTATGCATCTAATCAGGGCATCATCAGTCCATATCACCTGAATAATGGACTGTCCATGTAAACTGAACACAGATAACACCCGTAGAAAACAGTATAGTTGGTTTTCACAGTAATTTATTTATTTTTTTTCTAGGCAAAGTTGTGTAAACCCACCACACACATGTATGATATGGCTGACCAATGTGGTTCAGAGAATAATGTAGTCTAATTAGGGCACCACAACAAGCAGCATGGGCAGAGTCATTTTAACATTAAGCTCCACCCCTCCAAAAACAGTGACCATATGGTTTTGTGCTATGATTAACAATATGCTGTGGTTGCCCTGCGATATAACCAGAAAATCCACAAAGGCACAATAATAAACACTTAAAATGTGCAAAAAATAGAATACTGCAGGCAGTGCCAGACAAGTTAGCCAATGCAGCAGCATAACCAAAACACCATCTGAATCATAGCTCACAAACCAGTCACCCCACCAACATTAGTTGTTGCCTACTTAGGAGTACAACTCAGTTGTGCATGAACAGGTAATTGTGTGATGATACAGCAAATACACGTGTAATATGCATAACTGTTTGTTTTTTTGGAAGGCGGGGGTTGTGAACATAGTCACACACAAAATGGGTTTTGCCAAGATCACCAGCCCAGTACAAGCTACCTGTTTGAATACAAAAAGTGCATATCTGAGGTTGTTTGGTGATTTTGAAATTTAAACCAAAATAGCAGGTAGGGTTACTGTGGTGGTGTCCAAGCTACAAAAACAAAATAAATCAATTCATTTTTTTCATGTTTTTGTTTTCAAATACCAAAATCCTAATCCAATGTTCAAACAATCACAAATTTACTAACCAAGCTATTCAAATTAGTAAATCACTTCTTAAGTGAAGACAAGAAAGGAGAAAAACATAATAAATGCAATATGAGCAATGTATCATCCCATCTGCCAAAAAGAAAAAAATATGGCGGCAAGCATACACCCATCTGGTAACAAAAGGAAGCCATGCATGCATACAGTTGCAGACAAAATGAAGGTATGCAGCCATCTGTCTATAAACAAAATGGAGGCATGCATCCACAAATCTGCAAATCAAAATGGAGGCAATCATACACAAATCTGAAAACAAAATGGAGGCATGCATCCACTCATCTGAAAATCAAAATGGAGGCAATCATACACAAATAAGCAAACAAAATTGGGGCATGCATCCACCCATCTGCAAATCAAAATGGAGGCAATCATACACAAATCTGAAAACAAAATGAATGCTCGCATCCATCTGTCTACAAACAAAATGAAAGGAAGCATGCACCCACCTGCAAGGAAAATGGAGGCAAGCATCTAGCCATCTGCAAACAAAACGGAAGCATGCTTCCAGACATCTGCCAACCAAAAACAGAGGCACACCACAAAACATACCACAGGGACTCGGTCAAAAACTGTCATCAGACCTGATACACACAGACCAAATAGTGCACCCCCCGGAAAAAAAAAAATAATCAGTGACCACATGGTTTGGTACCCTGATTAACAAAAAATGCAGTGGGTGCCCTGTAATGCACAATGACAAAACAGAAGTGGTGCACCCCAACTAATAAAGAAGCCAGTAACAAACACATTATGCAATGCAATAGCCCATCACAACCAACATCAAGATCGTGCCAGCAAACCTACCACTTCACCTAAATTTGTGGTTGCCACCAGCCCAGTGACATGGAGGGCTGAGGTATCTGTGTTTTACCTACTGCCACGCTGGTGACCAGCCAGTGTGCCATGGGTGGAAGTGTGCACTGCACGGCCATTGCCAACATTGCACGCTCAACCCAGGGGGAAACACAGGACAAGGAAAAATGAGGTCCCAGGTCAAGCAGGATAATGACAGCCACCCACCGCAGGCCCCAACTCTGAATGTCACTCCACAGGATCTGAATCCTAGTCAAGGTGAGTTTGTGCAAGGGGGGGGCTCCTCACCACCCTGCCAGAGAGGGTAAACTGTGGGGGAAGAAGAGGTTAGCTGCCTGATGTTGGGGTGTGGGGCTGGGAAGGAGGCTGACAGATAGAGGCCAACAGGTGAGGACCCAAAGGTGAATCAAATAAGGGAAAAATAATAAAATTTGTGGTTGCCTAATTTGGGCACACCAAACTAACATGCACATCTGATCAAGCCACACCTCTCATCTGTACCGCATCATGAGGAACAGTTCCTCATTTTATTCACAAAAGCCCCTTGTTACACATTGAGAGGGTCTGTCCAACATTCAACAACATCATTATAAAGCAAAAATGCATAGCAGTTCATATGAACAATTTATTATTTATTTACCTGCAAAATTTGAGAACACAGAGGCACACAGTTCAACAGTGGTCTGAGCTCCTGAGTAATAGATTTGATGAAGTGTTCCACATTCTAAGGGGCAGTGTTTCACATTTGGGGGATGTACTGAGGTACAGTGCTCATACAACTCTTTGGTGGAAGAAGCACACATTCAGGAGTGTTGATGGGTTGTACTGGCAGTGCCCAGGTAAATACAGAAAATATGTTGTTTTATTTTTTAAATACCAAAAACGACAATAAATATCAGACATCACAATCAATATTTTTAATGACCCCCAAGAAAAACAATAGTTGTAACAGCAGTATGTAAAATACCATCCCAACATATGAAAAGCACATTTAAAATAGAGCATTGGAATCAAAAACCAAAATAAATATCATTATCCCAAAAATAAAGAGCCAAGGATTAAATACAGGTACCAGACCCTCCACAATAACCAAATAATGCAGTGTGCTAATCCCAGACACTCCACTCAATCTCCACCCCTCCACAAAACTGACTGTAACAGCAGCATGTAAAATATAGTCCCAACATAAAAAGAACATTTAAAATACAGCATAATAACTTAGAAAGTTGATCTATGTAATCTTCTTATCAGCTCCTTCAAGAAGACCTCATGGTGAACAGGGACATAAAGAAGTTCAAGGTCCCAAATTCACATTTCAGTTCAAATGTCACACCTTACACCAAATCAAGAAGGCAAAAAGGGAAATCCAGGGTGTAGAAACATAGAAACATAGAATTTGACGGCAGATAAGGACCGCTTGGCCCACCTAGTCTGCCCATTTTCCTACCTAACAGATAAGCTGCAGATCCTAATTATACAATGGCAAAAAAAATAGCAACTTCTCATTGGCCAGCTGGCACTATCACCCTGTTGTAAAATCTAGCATCACCAACAGGAACAAGTGCCAGCCAGCCGATCTCACTAACTGCCAAAAAAAAGTAGTAATCACTCCCGAGCCACCATGATGTTTTCCTCGCTAAACATTACTGTGGCACCGCACCATAAGAACATCTTTTTCTTCTTCCCTTTTGGTAAATTCCAACCGAGTGTTCTCCACGGACTACGACTACATAAGCAAGTGCCAGCTCCTGAACTTGCAGATAAAGTAAAATCGGACACTTTTTAAGGCAGGCGGGTTACAGTTGTGCCTTTGTGCAGTTCCGAGTGCTGTACGAGTGCTGTCAGACGGCCGAGATGTACGAGGTAGGGCGGGGATTTCGAGTGACCGCGAAAAAATCGACACTTTTAAGGCAGGCCGTGTTGCAGTTGTGCCCCTTTGTGCAGCTTCCGAAAGTCTGTCAGCGCTGGGATGTACGAGCGGATGGGATCGCTTGGAGTGACCGCTAACTGGTGAACACAACTTTCTTTAATCCCGACCTCTTCCTGTTTAACATTCCAGTCTGTTATCCTATGGTTCTGCTTTGATTTTGTTGTTTTGGTATCCTAATGTTTCGAAGTATGTGTCTGTCACCCTGTTGTTTTGGTATCCCAATGTTTCTAAGTATGTGTCTGTCACCCTCCCCATCTCCATTACATAAAGTTATTATCTATGCAGGGTATTTTTCTGGCTTTTGCATCTGCTTAGAGGATTTGGTTACACTGCACTATTTTTTGTAGTGTAAGAACAAATTCATTACAAAGCTATAAAAAATACAAAAATAATTATTTTTCTATTCTTTTTTTGAACATAAATTAGCGACACATTGTATAATAGCAGTATAAGTTAGTAAGGGATGCTGGTTTTACCCATGCCTGGCGAGATTTACTCCACTCGGCCTGCGGCCTCGTGACCGAACCACGCCAGGCGTGGGTAAAACCAGCATCACCAACACCCTGTCATGGTTTATTGCTTAATTAACCAACAGCTTACTTCGTCCTACCCGCCACTAGGACTGCCTTATGTCTGTCCCATGCATTCTTGAATTCCCCCACTGTTCTTGACTCCATGATCTCCTCAGGGAGGCTGTTCCATGCATCCACAACCCTCTCTGTGAAAAAATACTTCCTCACATTACCTCTGAGCCGTCCCCCCTCTATCTTCAAATTGTGTCCCTTGTTCTTGCACATCTCTTTTCTGAAAGATGCCACCCTTTTGGACTTTGTTGATTCCTTGAGGGTACTTGAAGTTTTTATCAAGTCCCCTCTCCTCCCTTTCCTCAAGGGTATACATATTAAGCTCCTTTAGTCTTTCTTCCATTATGTCTTCTGGTGCAGACCCTGCACCATTTTGTTTGCCCTCCTCTGGACAGCCCTCACTCTGTCTATGTCTTTGCAGAGATGGGGTCTCAGAACTGCACACAGTACTCAGATGGGGTCTCACCAACTGTCTGTACAGAGGGATAACAACTTTCCTGTTTTCTACTATTGATGCCTCTCCATGCATCCCAGTATCCCCCAGCCTTCCTTATGCCTTCTCTACATTGCTTGCCCACCTTTAGGTCATCTGAATAATTACCCCAGGTCCCTTTCCGATTTTACTGTTGTCAGTATCTCACCCCATTGTGTACTCTTGCCTGGGTTTTTGTTTCCCAGGTGCATTACCTTGCACTTCTTTGCATTGAATCTGAGCTGCCATACATTTGAGCATTCCTCCAACCTTGCCATTCCCTTCTCATCCTTTCACTCCATCTGGTGTATCAACCCTGTTGCAGATCTTTGTGTCATCTGCAAAGAGACATACTTTTCCTTCTAGTTCCTCTGCAATGTCACTTATAAAGACATTAAAAGGACCGGTCCAGTACTGAACCCTGCGGCAATGCACTAGTAACCCTCCTTTCTTCACTGTGGGCTCCATTTCTACTACCCTTTGCGTCCCCTGTTGTCTAGCCAATTTTATCAGGCTAACCTTGGGACCCACTCCAAAGGCTGGCTAACATGTGTATTAATCTTTTGTGTGGGACTGTATCAAATGCCTTGCTAAAATCTAGGTAAGCCATGTCCACAGCCCTCCCTGGTCAACTACTTTGGTCACCCAGTCAAAGAAATCTATTAGATTTGTCCGACATGACCTTCCCATCGTGAATCCATGCTGCCTTGGGTCCTGTGCCCACTGGCCTCTAGGTACTCAACAATTCTTTCCTTCAGAGTGATTCCATCATTTTACCTACCACTGAGGTCAAACTAACTGGTCTGTAGTTTCTCTACCTCTGTCCTGCTCCCACTTTTGTGAAGAGGAATCATATCCGCCCTCCTTCAGTCCTCAGGTACCACCCCATCCTCCCATGATTTGTTAAAGAGAGTAGTCAGCGGTGTCATTAGTTCTACCCTTAGTTCTTTTAGAATTCTTGGGTGAATCCCATCAGACCCCATTGCTTTGTCCACCTTCAATTTTATTAGTTCTTTCAGAACCCTTTCTTCTGTAAATGGACTGGTATCGACCCTCGTCTTCAGAGTGTTTCTCTTGTTTGGTTTAGGTATCTCCCCCTCCTCTTCCTTTGTGAATACTGAGCAGAAATATTCGTTCAGTATCCCTGCTTTTTCATTGTCACCCTCTACCCACATTCCCTCCCCTTTATTAAGCCTCAGTATCCCTCCTTTGGTCTTTCTTCACTCAATTAAGCCTCAGTATCCCTCCTTTGGTCTTTCTTTGCTTCACTTCGCTTCGTTCGTTCGTGTGGGTCCATCTGCACTATTAATGAACCCCACCCACCAACAGCTCACTTACATTATCAAAACTAGTAAAAAAACTAAAAAAACAAAACAAAAAAAAGTATTTTTGGCAGCAGGAATGATAGGTATTTACCTGCTGCAGTGAGGATAGTGATGTAACAAGGGTCACATAGGAGGACAAGAGCTCTTCAGGACAAGACAGTCAATCACAGGAAAGGGCTAGAAATTGCAAGGAATTGTCTTTTAAATCCCCCATGGTCTGCCCCAATCTCACGCTGATTTAAGTCTCCAAATGTTTTCACAAATGGCTCCCCTGGACCCCTGCTGTCACTTGTGAACATCCGATGGTGGGGGACAGGAAAGGATCAGGTGAGCAAAGGGGACAGCTTGTGACCATGCTGTGTACTTAAAGAAACAGGGCAATGCACGGTAGTACCCTAAACAAATTCAGCAAGTAACCTGGGGACAAAAATACAACACAAATAGCACCAAAGTGCAGATCATTACAAAAGATCAGAGGTAACACAAAGGGACATTAATGATTACATGTAAGACCACATCTTTAGGGCCCCTTGGAGGTGGATGGGGATCAATGTAGCATAAAAAGGAAGTGTGATAAATGAGAGCAGGATACGGAATTAGTTACAAAAATATTTTTATTGCCAGAAAAGTCTAGTTAAATGACACTGAGAGACTATTTCACACACATGGGTAGCCATGTCACAAATTAGTACACAAATTTTCATGCATTTTGGCTAAAGAAAGTGCATTTTTTTAATATGGAATCATCTGATTCCATTAATGTTATCTTATGTATCTCTCCACATAGGCTACTTAAAAAGCTCATGTCAATGACTGTATTATACTCAAAATCCTGCATATGTACTGCATTACAAACTTTAGAATCCATTGGTAACCCCTTTTCATGCATGGAGCAAGTTTTGGTCCACTATAAGTGATCGTCTGGCTTAAGGGTGTCCATCTTAAATAGTGCATACTGTATTAAGCAATAGCAAAACAGAGTTGCTTAAAAGAAGGTGAGGTGATGCTGTCTTGACATAGTTCATTGAGAAACCCTTAACAATTCCTTACTCACCTGATTGAAATGTTCAGTTTGTTGTTTGGTATGGCTTGCTCACTGTGTTTTTTCTGTTGTCATTTCCTTTAATTTTCCACTTACTGTAAATGTAAATATCGTCTGTGCTATGTATTTATTATCCTCTGTTCCCCTCCTCCAGGTCACACCTGTAAATGAGCCCCGACTCAGTGTGCCTTTCCCTGTCACTAATTTTCAAATAAATAAATAAATAATAAACCTACACTGAGCTCTGGCCTTTAGTGTCATGAGATATGCTGTTGGTGACCTCAGTATGGTTATCTTTTTCTAATGTCATTGCAAAGCAATCTGTTTTTTTCTTCTACTTTTTTTACACTGCAAAACTAATATCTTGATGCAATGAAATACAATTTGCCCCAAACTGAAATCTTTCATTTGAATCCAAAACATTTTCTATAGCAGTTATTTCTTATTGGTTAAGAGAAACAGCTATATTGTATGGTATACTTTTATAATTAATGGCATCAGTTTTTTCACATACAAAAAACCGTGTGTTAAATACCGTAACACCTAAGTAGGTGTTACGGCATTCACATGCTCCCTTTCCCTAGCAAAGCACTCGAGACACAGTAAACAAACAGAGCACGAGCTTTCTACTGTCCCTTTTACTTCACACATCACTGACCAGAAAAATAAACTTACTTGTTGGCATTACCTCCATCTGATATATTCTTACACATATGGGGCTGGATATTCAAACTGCGCCATTCTGTGGTGCAAGCCCTTGCGCTGCTCCAAAAAGTTGTGCAGGGGTGTGGCAGGGGCGATATTCAATGGAGTTGCGCTATTGAGCAATTCCTTTGAATATCACCCCCAACCACAACCATGCATAGTGCAATGGAACTTGCACCACATAAGTGGTCAGAAGTAGAGCATTCAGAATGCGGTGGCACAAGTTCCATTGCGCCATGTGCAAATTTCTGATATTCAAAGGTGACATGCAAATTGGGCCATAATTTATGCAAGGCACACGGGGTCATTGCATCTAATTATGTCCTCATTTGTATGCTATTAGCATGCAGGTGCGCCGATCCCGACGATTTGCACCTGGCATCCTGCCAGGCAGCAGCTGCTGGGACCGATGCCCTGCAGCCGATTGCAGGCATGATATAAATCTCCCCCGACTGGCCTGATCATGGGCATAATGTAAAGAACCCCCGACTGGCCCGATCGCGGGCATAATGTAAAGAACCCCTCCCCGACTAAGCCCAATCATGGGCAGAATGGGTTCAACCCCCATTGGACTTGGGGTGGTGGGTTTGACTCTTATGCTCGCGATCGGGCTTTGCAGTCCACTGGACCACCAGGGATATTGGTCTTTGGGGGTGTTGAAGACTCATTCTGCTTACGATCGGGCTAGTCGGGGAGTTCATTACGTTATGCCTGCGATCGGGCTAGTCGGGGTGTCCTTTCACGATCGGGCTACGGGGCTACGATATGCCTGCGATCGGGCTGCAGGGGGCACAGAGAACAAGTGGAGGGCCACTCACAGGTGGCAGCTGCTGTGTTGCACCCTGCAATGTGGCAGCTCACCTGTGGGTGGCTCTCAACTTAATCCTTTTTTGGCTCAAAGTTGTGCAGACGCAGGTAGGGGTTGCGCTGCACACCAACTCCATGCAACCAGCTAAATATTGGGCTGTGCAGTTTGTAAGTTTCTCCCCACCGGTTGAGCATGCCTTCAGTTAGCATTGCGCTGTTGCTCAGCATGACTTGGGGTGCGCAACTGCCTCCTGCTGAATATCGCAGAATAGGCGTAATTTTGACTTGGCGCAGGCAAGAATCTTTATTGCGAAGGCGCAACCCTTTTGAA
This sequence comes from Neoceratodus forsteri, assembly GCA_016271365.2. Classification (NCBI taxonomy): domain Eukaryota; kingdom Metazoa; phylum Chordata; order Ceratodontiformes; family Ceratodontidae; genus Neoceratodus; species Neoceratodus forsteri. The sequence continues at coordinate 1,724,055,297 of CM057456.1, forward strand.
TATCTGGGCCATTTTGTTTTATTCTATCAAGCCTCACTTCTACAGTTCACACTTTTGCCACGATCCCTAACTGCTCTCCCTTTCAACCCTAACCTTTCCACTGCAGGTCAAACGACTCATCACAGCAAAACAGCCAATGCAACAGGAAACTTTACCGGAAGGATCTCCACAGTTATAGACTTTCAACTGTTTATTTTCTTTATTCTGATTAACAGTTTAAATAATCAAATGTTAATGTTGAAGCACAGTTCTGTTTTTCTCACACAAATAAAAACGTTCATCTGCAAGGTAAAATTCCACGTCTTTTTTCAAAGTCAACTCTCACCATAGGAAAAACAGAGCCCTTCAATTATATAAAATAAAATATGGGGTGTAGTTTGTTTAACTCGAATTGAACACACTGCACCCCATACTTTATCCTATATTTAATGGCTTTCATCAAAATAATTAAAATGTTATTTTATAACTTTATGTCACCATCCTGTTTTGAGACCAAAATGCTGTTTTCGGTAGAGTTAGAATTTTTCTTTAACCAATTGAAGGAGTTGACGTGTGACAGCTTTTCTTTGCACTTTTCCAAGCAACACAGCTTTTTTTCCATTTGTCTTTGCTCAACCGAGTCTTACCATTAGTCACTTTAAGGGTGACTAATCGTGTGGCTCACAGTGCACCTTGTACAGTATCAAACTGGATTATTGTCATTCTTATCCTCCCCCTGCCAACCCCACCAATGCAAACAACATCATCATAAGAGATGTGCAGTTGAGGGCAACCCCCATCTGGTAATATGTGTTTATTTTTCTTGTGAATTTACAATACAAACAATTATTTACTTTTCCTTTTATTGACATTGATGCATAATGCATGGTCATTCAAGTTCTGTATGCTGCAATATTGCAAGAACTGGTTGGTTATGCACAAATGCACATGGCTGCTCCTTGTGCCTTAAACCCCCATGCTTGGTAACTGAGCATCAATTCCCACCAAAGTACTGATGTTGCCAAACTTTTGTCTTATGGTTCTTTTCTACCAGTTATAAAAATCAACCAAAACATTACGTGTTATATTTATTTACTATCAAGCACATTTTTTTTGTTCTATGCCATTGATAGCGTGATACATCTGTAATCTGTTCAACATAAAAATCTTCAATATGTAATGCATTGTTTCTAAAGTGTCAAGTTGATTGTTTTTATAAGCACATGTAACACTGTTGTGTTCAACAGACTTTTAAAATGATCAGTGACAATGTGTTACGCAAACTTTCAGTGATTGTCATAATTAGTGGGGACATCATTCAAAAACTCAGGGGCCCTATATAACCGTCACAGTGGTGGGTGACTTTTTTTGTGGGGTATGCATGGCTTCCTGTTTCCACCACTCACCAAAACTGTCATACACAAGCAGATTCCACTGTCTGCAGGGGGCAGATTATCCCCTGTAACAGAGGCACTGCATAAATAATATGCAAATTGCCATTGCAAATGTTACTGGCTGCCCATAGGCTGTGAAGCCACTAAGAGGCTGCAAGAATTTCAGCCACATACAAGGTTCAGCTAATGGGATGGCATCAGTAGCATGGTGCCATGCCATAGCCCTTGTCCTCTGCAGACAGTACTAGTGCCAATGTTATTCTCCATATCCTCCTTGCTCATAAGGCCCACCTCTTTGGACTTCCCTGACAGCCCTGAAATTACATCGGATGGTGACTGAGATCATTAATTCCAGAATTAATTCCAGGTCCACCTTGAAAAGAACCTCCATTCAATGGCATTTCGCCTGGTTAAATAAATATATATATATATATATATATATATAAAATATCACTTACATGGGGTGGTGTGAAAAAATGTTTATGTTGAAAATTTGGGGTCATAATGTATGGTCCTAACAGGGTCCTGGACTGCATCCAGCCTGCAGAGAACTGTGTCTCCAGACTGGTAGTGCCAGGAGCAATGGTGTGATATTGAGTCACATCATGCAAAACAGCCCATTGGGTCTGCATGGTGCTAAGGAGCCATCTGAGTGCCCATTATGGGCACATCTGCATGGGAAGCAGTGGCTGAGTTGCACTCATCTTGACACCATCCCTGGTGGTTGGCGGCACCCCCTACCACCCCCAAAAACTCATTCTGCATATATCTAGCCCTTGCACAGGATGCCAGGGAATATACAGAGGACATGGTTTGGGACATTGGAGGTGGGGGTGCAACAGGACACCACAAAGTACTTCACCTGCCAGAGAGTTCCAGTGCCATGCAACCACTCTGCCCACATTCCAGTCTTCTGAGTGAGCCCTTGCCCCTTTTCTCCCAAACTTTTATACAGGAATCAGGTCATGGGCATGTCATGACATCATAGGGTTGCCAACATTAGATTTAAAAAATAAGGAATAGGGCCCCCTCCCCGATAAACCAGTTAGAAAGTGAACTCTCCAGCCATTTCCACTGCCTCCTCTTCCAGGCAGTTGCACCAAATTAGAAAGACATGTGCCTAACCCCTTCCACTGCCACAATTGCTGGGCCCAACCAGGGCCTCCTTGTCCTCAGAATCCCTGGCTCCAGACCCAGTCCAATCCAGTGCGTGCCCCTGACCCAGCAGAAGAGAGCTGCTATGCTACTGTGGAGCCGAAGGAGGGAGGTGGTTTGTTGTAAATTGTTGTGCAGTGCAGGTTTGCAAGTTGCAGCAGCAAGAGGACAGGATGGAAGTGAAGGAGGATAGGACAAAGAGGAAAAAGGACAGGCCCAAACCAAACAAACAATCACCCGACCCCCATCAGGCCCCAAAAGGCACCTCACCACCACTCACTTCTGTTCTGGGGTTTGTTCTTTTCTTTGCTCCCAGGCAGCTCCTGCCAGCCAGCCAGCAGCAGAGTCTCACTTAGTGTCTCACTCCTGGAGTTAGATTTCTTTAGGCCAGTCAGGATCCATGGCAGCTTTCTCCTCTCCTTTCCAGCAACAGGCGGTGAGTCAAGCCCAAGGTCACAGTAATCCAGAACCGGCAGTCACTAAAAAAAAAAAAACTGCCCACAGCCCTAGTCAACTTGCAGTTGCAGTGATGAATGTTCAGGAATCCGGCACACCCACACTACTACCACAGCCACTACTATTCTTAAAAGTCGCAGACAGTTTTAGATCAGGTCACACAGCAAAGCAGACTGGTCCTCCAACTTGCTCCGGTGCAACTCAGCCAGTTTCAGAAACTTTTAGTTGCCAAAACTTGATAACTTGCTCTGTACAGTGTCAGTCACTCTACTCAGCATTGTATAGTATGGTCAGTTGACATACAGACAGCTAGCAAGCATGGCGTGCTCTCTCTAATGATAGGAGCTGGGTTTGTAAAAATGTTGGTGGGACCCAGGGGTTGGGGGAAAAGCCCCCAGTGGGGGTGTATGGGGACAAAATAAAGCCCCCTATACTTGGGGGCTAGGGGTTAAGCCCCTCAGGTAGGAGAGAAAAAAAATTGAAAATACTCTATTTAAAAGCTTTTTTTTTAATTACATTTCTGAACATTATATCCATTTTAATTTCTGTTAAAATGAATAAGCAAAGCAGAGTGTTTATGGTTCATTCACGTAACATACACTGCTGCTTTTATCTGTATGGACCGTTAGTCCTTTTCTGCCATCACTGTCTATGTTTCTGTATGTTTCTATATTAATACAATAAATAAAGCACACTGAAATTCGAGGTCCATCATAATGTGGTAAGAACAGGAAGCCTCAGCACCACAAACCTTGCAAAGTGTCATGCTCAGTATATCAAAACTGCAAGCCAAGGAGAACATGCACACGTGGAGCAGTTTGACCCCCTGATTAAGATGTCCCAATATCGAATTCACACCGGGTTTCTGTGTTCTTGGCATCTTTTTTGCACAGTTTTCCTTCGAGGTTTGTAAATTTCACACTGTTGCCCTCTAAATAAAAGTAAAGAAACCACTCCTGAGGTGGGATATTCAGACTGCGCCAGGCAGTGGTGCAAGTGGGGGTGCAGCGCAACTGAGAAGCGCCGGGCCAGAACAGGGTGATATTCAAAGGTGATGTGCAATGGCGCATCTCAGTTGAATATGGCATAGAATGTGCTTGGTGCAAGAATACTGAGCTGGCCCATTCCCTTGACAGGGAGGGTTGAGAATGCTCCAGTGCAAATGTAGTTGTGCTGTGCGCATAACTCGTGATATTCAGAGTTGGGCATGCAAATGGGACCATAATGTATGCATGACACAAATGGGGACATTTGCATGCCATTATGGCCCCATTTGTTTGCGTAGCACAGGGCAGCCTGGTGAAATGCTCCTGGTGCCCTGCGCAGCCGCTGTCACCATGAGTAGAGTCCCTGGTAGTCTAGTGGACCCCCACTCCCCTATGCCCGATCACAGGCAGTTATATAAAAGAAAACTCCATGGTGGTCCAGTTTATCCCCCCTCCCTTCCGTATGCCAGACCGCGGGCATATGTATACATTAAAGAACCCTGGTGGTCTAGCAGGTCCCCCCTCTCCTCCGGCATGCCCGATCGGGGGCATTTGAAAACTATTATCCTCCCTGGTGGTCTAGTGGTGCCCCCCTCCTCGCCCACCCACAGAGGATGCCTTGCCACCCAGCTACCCCCCCCCATCATCAGCGGGCAGCTGCACCCCACCAAGATACCGCCCACAATTGCAGAATGACAGCTTACAGTATGATCTGTAAGCCTATTGTCCACAATGTGGACCAATGGTCTTAAGACCATATTGTACTACACATGCACAAATATGTGAATGAGCACATTGTGCCTGTGTAGTACAGTATGGTCTGCAGGTTAATTGGTCCACACTGTGGACCAGTAGGCTTACAGATCATACTGTAAGCTGTCATTCGGCAGGTGGCCGGGCGGTATGCAGGTGGCATGCAGCCGCCCGCCGATGACCTGGGGGCTGGGGGTCCTCAGTGTTTGGGCAGGGAGGGGTGTACCACTAGACCACCAGGTTGGATAATAGCTGTCAAACGCCCGCGATGCATGCCGGAGGGGAGGGGGGACTCGCTAGACCTCCAGGGTTCTTTAATGTACACAAATGGCCACAATTGGGCATATGGGAGGTAGGAAGGGAACACTGAACTACCAGGGAGGGTGTGTGTGCTTGTGGACAGTGTCCCTGCTGGGCGGGTGGCCACCCACGGCTGGCGGGTGCTGTGTTGCACCCTGCAATACAGCAACCTACCTGTGAGTGGCCTAGCTTTGAGCCTTTTTATTCTAGCTCAACTTTGAGCCCCCATACGGGGCACAACTCAGGGTTGTGGCAGCATATGCGTGGCACATCCTGGGCTGAATATCAGGATGTGCCCCATATGCATGGGCACGCCCTCTGCATTTGCAATGCATACATTAACTTTGCTCCCCAGTGCATCGGGATTTGTGCTGCACATGTCCCCCTGTTTAATATCGCACTGGGGCACATTACAAGGGTTGCACAGGCACAACTCAGTTGCGCCAAGCGCAACCCCTTTGAATATCTAGCCCCTTGTGTGCACTGGCTTGCACCATCTTAATGTGGTACACCCTCAAGTCTGATCAAACAGGCATACATGCATGAGGAAACAAGTCATGTACATTTATGTATTGGGCAGTTTTGCTTTACTTTGGGTTGTAGATGCAATGTGGTGAGTTTTGGAGCTCATTGTGAACATACAACACACTTCTGCTAAAGTAAAGTTGTGAGATTTTTGGGCTTCATACCCCATTACTCTGCTGCAGTGATAGTCTCTCCTTGTCAAAATTATACATAGATACATAGACAGTGTTGGCAGATAAGGGCCTATGACCCACCCAGTCTGCCCATTTGAGCTTGTAAGTTCAGTTTATGTTTTCCTAGAAGTCTGTTGCCCCTTACCCCTGACCTCCAGAATTCCTTTATGTCTATCCTATGCATTCTTAAATCCTGTGATTGTTTCAGCTCCCACCACTTCCTCTGGCAGGGTGTTCCACTTGTCTACCACCGCTCTGGGAAGAAATTCTTCCTCACGCTTCCTCTGAATCGCTCCTCCTCCAACTTCATCCTATGCCCTCTAGTCCTGGAACATCTTTTTCGCTTTAAAATAGTGTATTCCTGCACCCTGTTTCTCCCTGTAAGATACTTGTATGTCTCTATCATATCCCTCTCTCCCTTCTCCTCCAGGGAGTACATGTTCAGTTCCTTCAACCTGTCTTCATAGGACTTGTGATGCAATCCATGCACCATCTTTGTTGCCCTCCTCTAAACCTTCTCTACCTGTCTATGTCCTTACGTGAGGTAAGGTCTCCAGAACTGCACGCTGCACTCCAGGTGGGGCCTCACTAGTGTCTTGTATAGTGGAATTATGACCTCCGCTTCCTGCTAGTGATGCCCCTGCCTATGCATCCCAGCATCCTATTTGCTTTACCTGCTGCCTTGTCACACTGTTTCCTACCTTGAGGTCATCAGAGATGATAACCCAAGATCCCTTTCCTGCTTGGTGCGTGCTATATCCTCACCCCCCAACTGATATATTGTGCCAGGGTTTTTGTGCCCCATATGCATTATCTTGCACTTCTTTGCATTGAATTTCAACTGCCAAACCCCTGACCATTCTTCAAGTTTCTGCAGGTCCCTTCTCATTCTGTCTACACCCTCTGGTGTGTCTACTCTGTTACAGAGCTTTGTGTCATCAGCGAACAGTGAAATTCTGCCTTCTAGGTCCCATGTAATGTCACTGATGAAGATGTTGAATAGGACCAGTCCCAGCACTGTTCCCTGTGGTACTCCACTGGTCACTCTTCCCTCTGTGGAGTGACAGCCATTTACCACTGCCCTCTGTGTCCTGCCACCCAGCCAGTTACCTACCCACCACACTACTGTCCTGCCCACACCCGTATTCCCCAGTTTGTGTAATAGTCTTCTATGTGGCACAGTGTCCAAGGCCTTGTTGAAGTCCAGATAGGCCATGTCCACTGCCCTCCCCTTATACATTTTAATGTTGACCTGTAAGAGAAGGAAGAGATCATAACTCTGGCTGAACTACTGGCCAGCTGATCCCTTCCAATTATCAGTCTGCTGACCACACCCCCACACTCAGACATTTTGTGATATCTATCCACAGCACCCTTCACCAGCCCACCTCCATCAACAGAACCCTATACCAGGACACCTCCATCCAAAGTACCCTACACCAGACCGCCTCCATCCACAGAACCCACCAGCCACCTCCCCCAATGGCCCCCAACACACTAGCTTCTTCCCTCCTCAGCCCCAATTCAAAAGCCCCTTACTCCACAGCTTAGGATCATAGCCTCCCTCCCACCATGACCCAACACTAGCCACCTTTCTCCACAACACAAGACAGTTGCCCAAACACTAGCCCCCACCATCCAAATTACCCAGAACTAGCCCCCTTCTTCCACTCCCCCAGACAGCACCCTGCTTCCCTCCATGATGACCACCAATATCCCCACATCCGCTGTTCCAAAAAATGACCCTGTTTTGCCCACAGCTGCATACTAACACTTTCCATCCAAGCTCACATGGTCACACACACACACACACAGTCACACACACACACACACACACACACACACACAGTCACAGTCACACACACAGTCACACACACACACACACACACACACACACACACACGCACACTTCCCTCCCACATACCCAACTCTAACACACACTGTAATGGGCATAGCCACAGCATTATAGCCAACCCAGCCACGTATAGGTAGAAGTGGAGTCTCTTACCAGAGTAACAGGGAGCTAGAAGCAGGTCTTTAAAGTAGGATGTCCATGGGTCCTGTAAAATAAAATACAATGAGAGGTCACAAAGGATCTGCAGTTCTTGAGAGTAAATGGGATGGAATGAACAAGTTAAAGACTGAATGATACTTAGTTGATGAGGAAGGACAGTTTGTGTCCTGTCAGACCTATAAAAAAAATCAGGTAACTATGGAGAAAATACAGTAGCAAGAGCAGAAACAGAGCTGAGAAATGCAAGAGTTATAGAACAGTGCAGAAATAAGAAAAGGTGAATTTAGAAATAAAGGTACAGTTGGGTCAAAGTAGGGAAAAAGACACCTAGAAAAGGGAAATAAAATAATACAGGAAAGAAATAAGAAGGTTTTTGGGGAGGGGCTCATCTAAATACCCTTAGTACGCTGGATGGCCAGGTGGCCAGTATTTCAGAACAGTAGCCCAGGTGGGCTAGTGGAGCTTCTGATGGGCTAATGGCCCAGCTTTAATGAAATGGGAAAAGGGAAGGAGAAACTGATTAACCAAGAAAAGCACACTAAGCCAAAGCTTTTTTTCAGGTGTGACCTAAGAGCACAGGGAAATTAAGTGACTTGCACAAGGTTACACAGTATGTAACAAAGGGCTGTGGGATTCAAACCCTGGTCTCCAGGTTTGCTGCTCAGTTCAAAAGGTGTGGTGTGGTGCATACTTCTACGGTCCTACTCAGCACAGAGTGCTAAGCACATCCATAGTGTGACCATGCCCTGCAGATCCTGACCCAATCATTTGCTCAGATGCATGGATCCCCAGCAGCTACTGGCTCCCTCAGCCTCCCTCCCTCCCCACTGGCACCCTTGGCCCTCTTTCCCCTCAGCAACTGCAGGCTACATGCAGCCCCCTTCGCAGGTGCCCTTCCAGCCCCCCACTCCCTCTAACCCGAAGCTCTGTAGTGAATTCCTGTAGCCCACACATCATTACTTTTAAATGGGAAGATAGATCCACAGATTCACAGCTCAAAATTTAATTCCAATACTGCACTAATCAATCCAACTCCATTCCTCAAGTTTGAATTTTAAAACAACAGCAGCCCCTCAAAGATTTAAGTCTTTCCTTCTCCCTTACTTAGTTTCAGGTTTGAATTCACAGGCTGCAGCACAGACCCCCTCAGAGCATGTCCTCCATAACTCAAAGTTTAATTTACTGCACTAACCAATAAACACAACTCCCTTCCCCCTCACTCAGATTTGAATTTGCAGAGGTGCAGCAGCCTCTTCAGAGCTAGGGCTGGGATTCTGGAGCAAGAACTGTATTGGCTTTTACTTGTATATTATTTTCAAACTTTTTGTGGCCCCTCCTTTAGCTGTAACAGATCTTGCTCTGTAGGTACAGTTTGGCCTAGATGTTTTTCATCAAAATGCTGTTTGAAAGATCAAATAGGGTTGCCACCTGTCAGGTGTTTTACCTGGTGATCAATTTTTCAGGGTCCTTATCAGGTAATCCAGTTTTACTCTGTGCTAGTCAGGTTTTTGAGCCATTCTGAGTGCTCACACACTTTTAAAACATATTTTGCCATATCATTCATTGTTTCAGCTACATATCCAGGTTACAAACAAGTTCTGTTGTCAATATAGTCCTTTGTTTGTGAAAGCAGTCAGCCTGTAAGGTGTAAAGTATGGCCATTAACACCACTACCACTTACTTAACCTAATCTTTTCCACTACATCTTAAAGTGACATAGCAGCACAGCTGCCCCCACCTTTTGTAACAGTAACAGAGCCAGTTGTCTTCCACTTTCATTTGCTGGTAAACATTTTCATCTCCAACAGAGTGTATGCATTTTTAAATGTTTTAAATTGCTTTTGTCTTCAAGAAAAAAGTATGGTCACTTCTTTGGCTTTGAAATAGTACTGTGGACATGAAAAGGAAATGGAGACAGAAAAAGATAAAGTACACATTATGGGAAACAATTTCTTCATGCATTATTACATACCATGTTTACTGTGGTATGCTACTTACAGTATATTCCTTGTTTCCCCCCAGATCATATCTGTAAATGAGATTTATTTTATCTCTGCATGTTTATCTGGTAAACCAATGTCAATAAATACATAAGTAAATAAATAACTAGGAAGAACCTAGGAAAGTAACTTTTACAGCTACAGTACAGTATTTTCACATTTTTGTTGAACTGCTGCTTTAAGTGTTATCTTTTATTGATATAACAAATTGCTTTCTAGGAGGATCAATGCATGATGACTCATGAAAAGGGGTGGGGCTGGGGGCGAGCTTAGGATCCGGTTTTTGCCTCATCGAAAAGTGGCAACCCTAAAAAAACAGTCCTACCTGTTGATTCTTGTATGCTGCCCATCCTCAGCCTGCTCCAACTTTTTCTTCTGTTTGCAGAACATTTCTTGTGCAGCTTGCTTGGTGTAAGAATGCTTTGAAGTCTGCCCATAGTAGCTGGTCTCAGATTACTCACTGAAGCATGTCTTTTCCAATGGCTCAGAGTAGGGTTGCCACCTGTCAGGTTTTTTACCTGGTGATCAGGTTTTCAGGGTCCCTATCAGGTAATCCGGTTTTGCTCTGTGCTGGTCAGGATTTTGAGCCATTTTGAGTGTTCACATACTTTTGAAACAAATTCATTTATTGTTTCAGCTACATGCCAGGTTACAAACAGGTTCTGTTGTCAATGTAGCCTTTTGTTTGTGAATGCAGTCACCCTGGGAGGTGTAAAGTATGGCCATTAACACCATTAGCACCTATTTAGCCTAATCTTTCCACTGCATCTTAAAGTGGCATAGCGGCACAGCTGCCCCACCTTTTGTAACATAGATACATAGACAGTGTCGGCAGATAAGGGCCTATGGCCCACCCAGTCTGCCCATTTGAGCTTGTAAGTTCAGTTTATGTTTTCCTAGAAGTCTGTTGCCCCTTACCCCTGAACTCCAGAATTCCTTTATGTCTATCCCATGCATTCTTAAATCCCGTGATTGTTTCAGCCCCCACCACTTCCTCTGGCAGGGTGTTCCATTTGTCCACCACCTGTTCTGTGAAGAAATTCTTCCTCATGTTTCCTCTGAATCGTCCTCCCTCCAACTTCATCCCATGCCCTCTAGTCCTGGAACATCTTTTTTGCTTAAAAATAGTGTATTCCTGCACCCTGTTCCTCCCTGTAAGATACTTGTATGTCTCTATCATATCTCCTCTCTCCCTCCTCTCCTTCAGGGAGTGCATGTTCAGTTCCTTCAACCTGTCTTCATAGGACTTGTGATGCAATCCATGTACCATCTTTGTTGCCCTCCTCTGAACCTTCTCTACCCTGTCTATGTCCTTACATAGGTATGGTCTCCAGAACTGTACACTGTACTCCAGGTGGGGCCTCACTAGTGTCTTGTATAGCGGAATTATGACCTCCCTTTTCCTGCTGGTGATGCCCTGCCTATACATCCCAGCATACTATTTGCTTTACCTGCTGCCTTGTCACACTGTTTTCCTACCTTGAGGTCATCAGAGATGATAACCCCAAGATCCCTTCCTGCTTGGTATGCTATATCATGCTATAACAGTAACAGAGCCAGTTGTCCTCCATTTTCATTTGCTGGTAAACATTTTCATCTCCAACAGAATTTAGGCATTTTAAATGTTTTAAATTATTGTTTTCTCAAGAAAAAGTATGGTCACTTCTTTGGCTTTGAAATAGTACTTTGGACAAGAACAGGAAATGGAGCCAGAAAAAGATATAAAGTATGAATACTATTGTATGCTATTTACAGTATTTCCCTTGTCTCCCCCCAGATCATATCTGTAAATGAGATTTATTTTATCTCTGTATGTTTATTTGGTTAACCAATGTCAATAAATAAATACATAAGTAAATAAATAATTAGGAAGAACCTAGGAAAGTAACTTTAACAGGCGTAGTACAGCATCTTAACATTTTATTTAACTGCTGCATTGTTCTTTTTATTGATATAACAAATGGACTTCTAGGAGGAACAATGCATGATGGGTCATGAAAGGGATGGGGCTAGGGGTGGAGCTTAGGATCCGGTTTTTGCCTCATCCAAAGGTGGCAACTCTAGCTCAGAGTGGTGCAGCCAGACATTCCATTCTGATCGCTTCTGGTTTTGTGCCACAATGAAAAGGGTCCCCACATGTACAACTTCACCTAACTCGTCTGTGGAATAGTCCTACAGGACCTAATATTTGTGTTGCTGTTTCCAAGCCAGTATATTGTTGATGCAACACTTCCTGTGTACTACAGTGTTAGACAAAGTCACCCCACCATCATTGTTTTTCTTTTACTCATAGTTTTCTTTTTTGCTCTTTGATATTTTTTCTACCTTTCCATTTTGTTGTAAATTGTTAGAAGGAACCTTAATAAGCCCCCAACAGAAAAAAGTAGGAAAAAATGAAATGTAGGAAAGCTATGTGCATGCCAAAACAACATTATTGAAATGAATTGTTTTGGGCTACTGAAAATCTTGTCAGGCAGATGGACTTTTCCAGTCAACTACCCCTGCCTGCTAGTGGCTGTAAAAGTTACTTTCAGCTCCTGAAAATGACAAAGAGGATGACAGTAAAAGGAGGTATACCACAAAAAAACACAAATGTGGTGATGGTGGGGGGGGTCAAAGAAATTAAGCTGGAACTACAAAGAAAAATGGGAGGAGGGGGCATGCAATCAAGGAGGTCAACCACGGTATGTCTCCGGGGGAGGGGGAACTGAGTGCCATCCCAGTTTGGAATTTTTTCCTGCTTTTGCATCCTCCCAGCTTATGCCATGGCCACCTACAGTTCAGGTCGCTGTGTAGGGACAGATGATGTATGGTTACCCACAATGTCAAGGCCATCACTAATCTGCCACAGGTGGTACTCAAACTGTTGGAGAATTTACTGGGCACAGTAGTTGCTAATAGGGACTGCTGAGGCTACTGGCAACTTGTTTGGGCAGAATACGCCTAAAGTAAACATATTTTTTTCTCTCTCCTGCAGGCAAATTAAATTGGCCCAAAGGGTCACAAGCACCCTATCATGCCCTGCCTGAGGTCCCTGGCAAGCTGTTTCTTTAAGTAGGGCTCCTAGACACTGCTACTTGGAGGTATTACATACTGTATCCTGCCCCACCCAACAGCAGGAACACCTTTCCCATAGACAAGCCACCTCCTGCAGCTGCCACCCCCCCTCTCTCCAATTGGGAGAGGCCCGGGGAATGGAAGATCCACCGCAGAGAAGTGCTGCTCAGCTTTGTGTACTGGGAGGGGGAGCTGCTTGGGTGGAGAGGCAGGCTGTTTTTGGGGAGCCCCAGACTCACAGACTGTGCTTTAACTGAGGGATGCAATGTATCTAGCAACTGCACAGAGTAGCTCATGGGGACAGATATAGGCAGCTTAAGGGAGTAGAACCATCCTCGAGTGACACATGTACCTCAGGCTTATCTCACCTGCAACCATTCCTCTCAACATAGGGGAATGCCCCCCTCCCAAATCCACTCGGCACCAATGGCAGGCTCCTGAGGAGACAACCCACCCTGGTGGCAGGCACTACACATGGCACTTTGCTGTGGTTGTACTGCATGTGCTCCCAACCAGTGTCACTGCATTGTCCCACATGCTCTGCCAGTACCATGCTGTGCCATGTGCACTACTGTTACTTTGCTATGCAACATGTGCTACTGATACTTTGCTGTGCCATGAGAACTGCTGTCACTTCCCTGTGCCACATGAATTGAAAAAAGACATGCTGTACAATATGAACTGCGGACACTGCTGGGCCACGTGCAGTGACAGCGTTGTACTAGGCTACGTGCAGTGCAGACACCACAGTGTGTCCCAAACAGCACTGACACAGCACTGTGTCAGTTGCAGGGCTGACACTTTGCAGTACAATATGTACTGCTAACACCACACTGTGCCATGTGCACTGCTGATAGCACACTGTGTTATGTGCACTGCTGTCAGTCACAGTGCTGTATTCTATGCAGACATCATGTTTTTCTAAATGGCATGCAGATACTGTGCTGTGCTACATACACTGCCAACACCACACTGTGCACTGTTGTCAGTAAACTGTGCCACTTGCACTGTTTGCACATTATCATGCCACAGGCAATACTGACATGACACTGCCATGTGGCATACTAACAGTATGCTGTGCCATGGAGATGCTGACACAGCACTTTGCCATGTGCAATGCAGACACTGCATCGTGTCACATGTGATGCCAGCATTGTGCTGTGCCATGCAGGGCTCCTGATAAGATATGTTCAGAGTATATACTGCACACTTTTGAACAATGGTAAGCAAAACCAAATCTTGATGCATACAAATAGCAAAATATGGTGTGTGAGGAATACATATTAAAATGCTACAAAAAAATCATTTGTGTTATTTGCGTTCTTTTATTATTGTGTTTTTGCCACATATTGCCAGGTGAAATTAATGAAGGGCACAGCTGAGCACTTTATGACTCCACTTTGCCTGTCTGCCAACACAGCGGTAGAGCTTCCATTTGTGATGCTGACATCCAGGGTTTGGAAGCAAGCCCAGCATGTCGGAGAGCTAGCTGTGGAGAGGAGAACTGAACATCCCATAGACTGCTCACCTCCAAAGGGGTGAGGAAAGCATCTGGCTTTTGACCAACCACTGGTGGAGAATGGGGTCTGACAGCCACTGCTTGTGATCATCGGGAAGTGGGGCAGACATCCAGCACTCTTTGTGCCACTATGTCATTGCATGCCATGCCTCCCTGGGGGTCAGCATATACAAAAAAAAAAACACTGGCCATGCAGGAGGACGCCCACTCTCTATTAGATGCATGCAACCGAGTAAGACACTCCCCCCTTCCCAGGATCATAAAGCAGTATCCATTAGGGGAGAGAGTAGGGTCTGCGATAACACAGCAGGAAGGTATTTTAGGCCACTCTAGGTGGGCCAAGCGGTCCTTTTCTGCTGACAACTTCTGTATTTCTATGAAAGGCCCCTCCCCAATAGCCACGCCCTAAGGGTAAGTCAAGATGCATTTCAGTGGGGTGGATAAGTCCCAGGAGATGGGGGTTAAGTGTCGGGATCGGACAGATGGTGACTGGATGATGGTTAAAAAATTAAAAAAAGCACTTTGCAGCTTATTATATTTTACTTTTTTTTTTTTATCTACTCAGCAGGATGATTTGGGGGGCTTCTAAACACTGTCCCTCTCCCTACAGATCAGAGTTTGTTTTCCTCGGGGCCTACATCATGGAGGGGTGCCACCACAGATTCCCCCCATGGCAGGGTCAACAGAGGAAGGGCCATACCCCCCCCCACCTGAGACACAGTCTAGTTCAGACCATTGTTAGGGTGGCAGTATGGGTCTACAGACAAACATGCAGGGCTTCACTGAATTGCCATCTTCCATTTTCCAGTTTTCTCCCATCCCTTCTGCAACCAGTGTGAGGAATGCATGTAGAGGCACACAAGCATCACCAGCCTACTGTACCTCTCTTCTGTGCCACTCTAGCCTGTGCTATTACCTGTCAGAGGTTGGGCATACAAGCCCTCCCTAACTGGAAAAGGCGAGCAGTCCCAAGCTCAGTCTGTCACCCTCTCCAGCTCACCTCAAAAACCGGAATTCACTTCCAAACTCAGGTCATCAGCGTGGAGCGACATGTGGCATCCAGCACCTCAACCCTCAGCACCAGCGTTCCAGACCTTTTTTATGATTTAAAAAATATATAAATCTACTGTATAAAAGCATATTGAATGGAAACTGCATTGTCCCTTTAAATGTCTTACCATTAAGCATTATAAATAGAGGGTTTTGGAGTCTCAGTATCACACCTTGAGAAAATGCATAGAGCATCTGTGAAATATCAGCTGTGAGAGTGTGATGCTGTACACTGAATTCAGTAAATTTAATTACTGTCCTACAGCACAGCAGTGTCCTTTTGCATTTGATGAACACTGATGAATGATACGCCAACTTCTTGTAACTGTTAGAGTCAGAAGTGATCACATTGACACCCATGTATAGTGGGCAGTGTGCGGAGTCCCATCATGGGCTTGGGGATGGGTCTGGGAGCCTGTGGCTAGGGAGGGGGGGCAAACCAGATTCCATGGCTGGCTGGGTGGGTCTTCATGTACTAATAGCCAAGGCTGAGTGGAATCAGTATACAGCAGCAGCTGTTGGAGGATGGGGACCATAGGAGCCTGCAATCTGGCAACCTGAGTTTTTGTTGAGTGCTTTCGGAAAGTTTAAGATCTCAGTCTGTGCTCAAATGCATCCCTAATTAACATATTCTGAAAATAAAATCCTGAACCAGTATGCGGTTGCTAATTTAAATACTCAACAAGCGTTCAACTGCTCAAGTTGAGTTTTGTTGAGTGCTGGTTTAGTTTAAGTGCTTAACACCTAGCACTGTATCATGTCAATGCATGTTTTCTTGATGCCCAGCTACTATGGGCGAAGCATTGGTGAATGCAGTTCTGTATGGGTTGTTCTGTGGAATCTTTATACTGCTTCTGATTGCTAATGACTATTAATAACAGTAAACATGGTTAACAGTATTTAACATTAGAATCAGCTCAGAATGACTGCTAAACTGAATGCTAAACTTATTGACTGCTACAATACTACTAAGGAACTCTATTTTTGCAGTCAGAAGGCTATCTGCATGCTAATATACTGTTAAGATAGCAGTATGCTTAGGTAGAGCAGCAACTGGGTGGCTTATATCAATAGCTCATTCTTCCACTAGAAGGTAAAGCACAGAACACTGGAAACAGGCCCCGCCTCCAACTCAGTGCCTCCACCAAAACCCAGTGGTAGTACAGAGCACTGAGCATGGCCCTTCGCTTCAGTGCAGATGCAGAACCTTCATGCTTTAGTGGTTAGAGTACAGAGCACTACTCCCTTTCCACTCAGTGCAGTATCTCTACCATCCAGTATAACACACAGGCAGTAGAGAGCGCTACACAGCCTCTTCCCACCCAGTCCAGTACCCCCACCATTCAATAGAATCCAATGGAAGCATATCGAGCAATACACAAAGTCCCTTCTTCTAAGTGAGTGAAGAACCTCAACCCTCCAGTAGAAGCCAGTGGCAGAAAAGAGCACTGATCACAGACCTTTCCTTCTCAGTAGTACTCACAGAGCACTGAATGCAGCCTCTTCCAGTCAGCATACCACCCCCACCATCCAGTAGAACTCAGTAGTAGCAAAGAGCAATGAACACAGCACCCATAACCCATAACCCCCAACTCAGTGCAGAATCTACCCTCCACTGCAACTTAATACAGTATAGCAGCACAGAACTAATAAGATCACTAAACACAGTCAGAGCTGTACCTCCACCCTTTACTACAAGGTCTCTTTTTGACATATTCTTTATTCTTTTTGTAGATAAACATGCACAATATGTTACTAGCCCCTTGGTTAGAGTAATAACCTCTAAATGAGCTTTGATACAGTCAACAGATCAAGCTGATCTGGGTTTGATCCCCACAACGTCCTTGTCCCAATTACAACTTGCAGCAGTCTGTATATATGACTCTGAGGAGCAAGCCACTTAACTACCCACATGCTCTAGCTGTGTTCCTGGTGGGTCACCCCTGAAAAGTAAACAGGCCAGGGCCAGCCCACCGCCATGCAGGCTGGTGAGGCTGCAGAAGACACTTGTCTTGTACCTATATTTCAACAACAATCATGTATAACAATTCACAACATTACTGCCTGGAGAGGAAAGGAGGGAAGTGCACATTTAATTACCTAAGGACTGAGTAACTGAGGACTTGGAGCCGAGCTGACTGCTGCCCTAGGCAAGCAGGAGAGCAAGTGAGGGTAGAGGTACCAAGGGACTGCCAAGTGCCTGGCCACACGGAGGGGGCGCCCTGGGACTGAGAGAGACTCGACGGGGGGAGGGAGATGGAGGCTGGAGCACCCATCAATGACTCAATGATCTAAGACCCATGGCAGCAGCTGGGCAAACTTTCGGGCCTGGTGGGCAATTGGCAGCCACTAGTACTGCCTGTGGCTGTATTGGGTGTGTCTGTCGGTCAGGCCGGGAGCGACTCTCAAGGATAAAAACTTCAGGAAGCATAGAAACATAGAATTTGATGGCAGATAAGGACCACTTAGCCCACCTAGTCAGCCCATTCCATACCTGATTGATGAGCTGCAGATCCTAGTTAACCAACAGCCTACTTCCTTCTACCCCCATTAGAACTGCCTTATGTCTGTCCCATGCATTCTTGAATTCCCCCACTGTTCTTGACTCCACGACCTCCTTAGAAAGGCTGTCTTATGCATCCACAACCCTCTCCATGAAAAAATACTTCCTCACATTACCTCTGAGCCATCCTCCTTTATCTTCAAATTGTACCCCATTGTTGTTGCACATCTAATTTTCTGTAAATGCTACTCTCTTGGAATTTGTTGATTCCCTTGAGGTAAAGTTTCTATCATGTCCCCCATCTCCCTCCTTTCCTCGAGGGTATACATATTAAGCTCCTTTAGTCTCTCTTCATCTGTCTTCTGGTGCAGGCCCTGCACCATTTTGGTTGCTGACCTCTGGACAGCCTCCACTCTCTATGTCTTCGTGAGATGGGGTCTCTAGAACTGCATGCAGTACTCCAGATGGAGTCTCACTAACTGCCTGTACAGAGGGATAATAACTTCTTATTTTCTACTGTTGATGCCTCTCCTTATGCATCCCAGTATCCACCTAGCCCTCCCTACTGCATTCTCACATTGCTTACCACCTTTAGGTCATCTGCTATAACTACCCCCAGGTCCTTTCCATTTTATTGTTGTTAGTATCTCACCCCGCCCATTGTGTAATCTTCCCCTTGTTTTTTGTTTTGTGGACAAAGCAATGGGGCTTGATGGGATTCACCCAAGAATTCTGAAAGAACTAAGGGTAGAACTAGTGACACCGGTGACTACTCTCTTCAACAAATCATGGGAGGATGGGGTGGTACCCGAGGACTGGAGGAGGGCAGATGTGATTCCTCTTCACAAAAGTGGGAGCAGGACAGAGGCAGGAAACTACAGACCAGTTAGTTTGACCTCAGTGGTAGGGAAAATGATGGAATCATTTCTATGGAAAGAATTGTTGAGTACCTGAGCCAGTGGCGCTGGGACCCAAGGCAGCATGGATTCACGATGGGAAGGTCGGTGTCGGACGATCTAATAGATTTCTTTGACTGGGTGACCAAAGTAGTAGACCAGGGAGGGCTGTGGACATGGCCTACCTAGATTTTAGCAAGGCATTTGATACAGTCCCACACAAGATTAATTCTCAGAATAGCCAGCCTTGGGTGGGTCCCAAGGTGGTAGCCTGGATAAAAATTGGCTAGACAACAGGAGCAAGGGTAGTAGTAAATGGAATACACAGTGAAGAAAGGAGGGTTACTAGTGGGGTACACTTGAGGTTCAGTACTGGGACCTGTCCTTTTAAATGTCTTTATAAGTGACATTGCAGAGGAACTGGAAGGAAAAGTATGTCTCTTTGCAGATGACACAAAGATCTGCAACAGGGTTGATACACAAGATGGAGTGGAAAGGATGAGAAGGACTTGACAGTTGGAGGAATGGTCAAATGTATGGCAGCTCAGATTCAATGCAAAGTGCAAAGTAATGCACATGGGAAACAAAACCCAGGGAAGTGTACAATGGGGGTGAGATACTGACAACAGTAAAAATAGAAAGGGACCTGGGGTAATTATATCAGATGACCTAAAGGTGGGCAAGCAATGTGAGAAGGCAGTAAGGAAGGCAGGGGGTACTGGGATGCATAGGAAGAGGCATCAATAGTAGAAAACAGGAAGTTGTTATCCTCTGTACAGACAGTTGGTGAGACCCCATCTGGAGTACCGTGTGCAGTTCTGAGACCCCATCTCCCAAGAAAGACATAGACAGAGTGGAAGCTGTCCAGGAGGGTAACAAAATGGTGCAGGATCTGCACCAGAAGACATATGAAGAAAGACTAAAGGAGCTTAATATGTATACCCTAGAGGAAGGAGGGAGAGAGGGGACATGATAGAAACTTTCAAGTACCTCAAGGGAATTAACAAAGTCCAAGAGGGTAGCATCTTCCAGAAAAAGAGATGTGCAAGAACAAGGGGGCACAATTTGAAGATAGAGGGGGGATGGCTCAGAGGTAATGTGAGGAAGTATTTTTTCACTGAGAGGGTTGTGGATGCATGGAACAGCCTCCCTGAGGAGGTTGTGGAGTCAAGAACAGTGGGGGACTTCAAGAATGCATGGGACATGCATAAGGCAGTCCTAGTGGGGGGTAGGAGGAAGTAAGCTGTTGGTTAACTAGGATTTGCAGCTTATCTGTTAGGTAGAAAAATGGGCAGACTAGGTGGGCCAAGCGGTCCTTATCTGCCGTCAAATTCTATGTTCTATGTTTCTATGTTTCCTAGGTGCATTACTTTGCACTTCTATGTGTTGAATCTAAGCTGCCATATATTTGACCATTCCTCCAACCTTGCCAAGTCTCCTTTCATCCTTTCCACCCTACCTTGTGTATCAGTCCTGTTGCAGATCTTTGTGTCATCTTCAAAGAGACATACTTTTCCTTCTAATCCCTCTGCAATATCACTTATAAAGACATTAAAGAGGACCGGTCCCAGTACTGAACGCTGTGGTACCCCACTAGTAACCCTCCTTTCTTCACTGTGGACTCCATTTATTATTACTCTCTGTATCCTGCTGTCCAGCCAATTTTTTATCCAGGCTGCCACCTTGGGACCCACTCCAAGGCTAGCTAACTTGTATATTAATCTTTTGTGTGGGACTGTGTCAAATGCCTTGCTAAGTTCTAGGTAGGCCATGTCCACAGACCCTCTCTGGTCTACTACTTTGGTCACCCAGTTAAAGAAATCTATTAGATTCGTCTGACACAACTTTCCTGCTGTGAATCCATGCTTCCTTGGGTCCTGTGCCCCACTGGCCTCTGGGTACTCAAGAATTATTTCCTTCAGAAGTGATTCCATCATTTTCCCTACCACTGAGGTCAAACTAACTGCTCTATAGTTTCCTGCCTCTGCCCTGCTCTCACTTTTGTGAAGTGGAATCATATCTGCCCTCCTCCAGTCTTCAGGTACCACCCTATCCTCCCTTGATTAGTTAAAGAGAGTAGTCAGTGGTGTCACTAGTTCCACCCTTAGTTCTTTTAGAATTACAAAGTGAATCCCATCAGGCCTCATTGTTTTGTCCACCTTCAGTTTTAAAAGTTCTTTCAGAACCCTTTCTTCTGTGAATGGACTGGTATTGACCCCCCTATCCAGAGTGTTTCTCTTGTTTGGTTTAGGTACCTCCCCCTCCTCTTCCTTTGTGAATACTGAACAGAAATGTTCGTTCAGTATCCCTGCTTTCTCACTGTCACCCTCTGCCCACATTCCCTCCCTTTTATTAAGCCTCAGTATCCATCCTTTGGTCTTTCTTCACTCCCTAATGTACCTATAGAAGGTTTTATTCCCCTTCTTAACAAAGTTGGCTGACTTTTCCTCAGTTTGGGCCTTTTGCTATTTTGACTGCCTTCCCTGCCTTCTTCTGCTTTAACTGATAAGATTCTCTGTCCTGCTCCTTCTGTGTTTCCTTATATTTCCTGAATGCTATCCTTTTCTCCTTAACCTTCCTTCCACCTCTTTTGAGAACCATAGTAGTTTTTTCCTTCATTTTCTTTTTGTTGATTTGCTTCACACAAAGACTTGTTGCTTCTGTGATGGCTGTTTTGATGATTCCCCAGTGTTCCTCCACCCCTTCTTTTTGCCCATTTGCTAGTGATTTTCTGAGACACTCTTTCATTTTCCCAAAGTCAGCCCTCCTAAATTCCAATACTCTTGCTTTTGTATGGCTTGACTGTATGGCTGTGTTTATCATGAACCACACTGTTTGGTGGTCACTTGTTCCCAGATGGCTACCCACTTCTAAATCCAAGATCCTTTCTCCTTCCCCATTTGAGAGTACCAGGTCTAAGATTGCTTCCTCCTGAGTGGGTTCCAATACTAGCTGTCTGAGGCATGCCCCTTGTAGGGCATCAAGAATGACCCTGCTCTTGGATGTGCCTGCAGCAAAGGTGCTCCAGTTAACATCTGGCATGTTGAGGACCCTTATCACCAATATGTGCCCTTTTTCTGCCATTCTAAGGTTGCTTTCTATCATATCCTTGTCCATTCCTTCCCCTAAAATGGGGATCTGTATACAACCCCCATGCGAATTGTAGTGCCATTTCCTGTCTCCAGGGTGACCCACAGTGCCTAATCTACTCCCTGTTTACTGTTTAGTTATATTGCTTTGATCTCTTCTCTTACACAGAGAGCCCCTCCTCCTCCTCCTCTTTTACCCTCCCTGTCCCTCCTATAGATTGTGTATTCTGGTATGTTGACATCCCAGTCATGGTTCTCAGTGTACCATGTTTCTGTGACTGCCACGATATCTAGATGTCCCTCTTCCATCAAGACCACTAGTTCAGGGAGCTTTTTACACAGACTATGGGCATTGGTACTCATCACCCTCCATTTGTTGATGGCCTTACCCTTTTTAGCCCCATCCCTCTCCTTACTGCCTTTTTCTACATTTACCCCTGTCCTGCTCCCCATTAACTTCTCTATCTTGGTGTTTACCTCTCTAACTACTGTGTTTATTGGGGGAGGCTGGGGTTTCCCTACTCATTTTTAGTGCCTCCCCCCCTTGGCTAGTTTAAATGCTTGTCAATGATGTATTTAAACCTATCACCTAGGATTCTGGTTCTCCTCCCAGACAGATGTAGACCATCATGCCAGTATAGGCCTGTATCCCTCCAGGTAGACCCCAGTCCCCAATGAAGCCAAAACCCTGAGCTCTGCACCAGTTTTTCAACCATAGACAGGCAGAACCTCAGAGAAGGTTACCGTACGTGCTACTTGTCTAAGACCCCTCCCCAACTCTACAAATTCTTCTTGCACTGCTCTGATCCCATTCCCAACCAGGTCATTTATCCCAAGGTGGACAAAGACATCCGGATCCCTCCTTCCCTCATACAGCTGCTCCCGCAATCCTGAGGATTCACTTCCTGTCCCTCCAAGCCATGGTGCCAGGCAGGCATCTTACCTCCCTCTCCCCCCTCCCCCACTTCTACCCCCCCAATGATCGAGTCCCCCACCAGGAGTTGTTTTCTTCCCCTGTGGGGTCCCATGCCACCCTCCTGTGGGTCTCCTTTATGGAGGTTCTCAGCATTCTTCTTGGTCTCCACTGCAGCTGCCTCCATAGAGGAACCACTCTCCACCAGAACAGCATATGAATTGTGGATAGGTACAACTGGAGGGATGTACCTCTGTTCCACCACCCTCTCCCTCCCTGAGTCCACTTTGGTCCAACCCCTCCTCTGTCTTGGCAACCTCTGAGGTAGCGGCAGTGGTCCTGGTGGTCCCTGGGTGGAGAAGGAGGTTTCACAAATCTTAGTTTGGTCATCCTAGAGATGGGCAACCTCCTCCCTCAGACCAGAGAAGTGCCTGCAACTAGGGTGGCATTGCAGCCTCCAGAATGTCTCCTGGAACACTGCCGCCCCAGATCCATTGCACTGCAACATTCCCATCATGTTTTATTTTGTGTCCCTTCTCCTGTTGCTTTGTATGCTTACTCCCTCCCTCCTCCTTCTATTTATTTTCCCACCTGCTTTCCTACTGCCTGTGTGCCCTTACCAGCATAGGACCTCAACAGGCAGAGAGACAGCCTCAGGCCTGCTGCTCAAGATCGACGAAAGAAAAATCCACATGCTAGTCACTTCTCTGGTGGGTGCTCCTGTCTTCCAATCCTAATGGTCGCTGTATGCACACTAATGTCACGGGAGGAGTCAAATAGTGTGACCAACTCCAAAGGGCAAAGGAAGGAACCTGGGAGTGTGGGAGGGGAGAGGGGGGTCAAGGGGTTAGGTGAGCTGCCTAGTCAAACAAAAGAGACTCGGGTGCCCTCTCCCGGTTGCCTAGAGACAGAACACAGACACACACAAGAGTGCTTCAGCAACATTTTGTGCGTGCAGCAATAACAGAAAAGGAAAAACTCAGTAGAAAAGTCATTGATTACTTAGCATTACATGAAACAGAGACTTTTCTACTGAGAAGCTGGGACTTTTGCAAGTGGGATGTCTAAAACCGGGACTTTGATTATACAGAACTAGAAAACATAGCAGATGTCAGCAGAAAAGACCCAATGGCCTATAAAGCATCCTCTTGAAAGGGACATCTCCAGTGCCAGGCCACTAAATCAGTAAAAACAATAAAGGGACACATCCAGTACCAGGCCACTAAATCAGTAAAAACAATAAGGGGACACATCCAGTGCCAGGCCACTAAATCTGTAAAAACAATAAGGGGACACATCCAGTACTAGGCCACTAAATCAGTAAAAACAATAAGGGGACACATTCAGTGCCAGGCCACTAAGTCAGTGAAAACAATAAAGGGACACATCCAGTGCCAGGCCACTAAATCAGTAAAAACAATAAAGGGACACATCCAGTGCCAGGCCACTAAATCAGTAAAAACAATATATATATTTAAGGATGTAAATGGTTGGCTGCAACTCAGTTCTGATTTTGACTCAGATCTTTGTACAAAAGATTCTGATACAATTGTTTGACAAAAAACAAGTAGACTTTGTCTGAGTGGGGGAGGGGGATAGTACTAGTGGCCCTTACTAATGTCCAATATCTCAATATGTGAGTTCAACACTGAGAGCACTTCCTCTTGCCCTCTCAGAGCTGCATTTCCCCTTGGCATGGGGTAGGCCATTTCCTATTCTAGTGGAAGCAAGGGGCCCTTCTTCCATTGGAGTAGGAGGGTTTGCCCCATGTTGTGGTCAGTTTGGTTCTGAGGGGGGCCAAGGAGAAGAGACACCACACGAGTTCATGTACTTTGCTTGAGAAAGTAGAGAGTATCAGAGTTAGCAGACAGCTCTTTTGAGTAACAGGACACTGCACAAATTCAGCTAGTCAGTTCAGGCAAAAGGGCCCAGACCCACATAAGTTCATGCAGTTTGTTTAAGCAGAAGGGGTGTGGGACCAGACAAGTCCAGGTAGCTCTTTCAGGCAGATAGACAGCCAGTTGGCAGGGTACCATAGGATTAGGTAGGGGCGCTGAAGATCTAGGCAGTCTCCAGTCTCCACTCCTTAACTTCCAACAATGCTACCTTCCCCATCCCCACTTGGCCACCAAACACAAGCAGCCCAGCCCACCACCATGGCCAACACACAGACAAAGGATGAGAACACCACATGATGACCCCAGCCCAGTAATCACCGATACTTCAACCTCCTCATCCTCATTACCAAGCCATGGCAGGGGCAGAATGTGGCACATTGGGCAGGTCCACTTCTTCGTAATTTTAATTATTTGTGCCCCTATGCAGTGCTGCTGTGCTGGCCTAGTGGCCTGGTTACCTAGGAACAGTCAGCTGACTCAGCCAGCCCTGGTGTGAATCTCCCTCCCACCACTGGAGCACTGGCCAAGAAAATGAACAAACAGCCTTCATGCCCACCTCGGCTTCCTCATCTTTCCTGGTTCCTGCTGCTGTAGTTGGCTGGGGGGGATCAGGATCAGTTACTTTCCAACCTACGGTGTGATGTTGTGCTCCTCTTGTCGACTGCTGGACTGATCCTCTTCCTCCAGCTACTCCAACCTCTTCAGCAGCTGGCTGGCTGCCTGCCTTCCCCAGCCTGCATGACGACCAACAGTCTGTCATATGAGTTACTAGGCCACTCATGATGGTGACTCTGGGGCCACGGTTACCCTCAACCCTGGGCTCACTCGGTGCAGTTAATTACACACAGGGTCAACTCCTAGTCCCTCAGTCGCTGGACTCACACTACGCTGCTCGCCTGAACTGGTCACTCCCTCACCTTCACTTGTGCTCCAGAGTTCCTACCCGCCTCAATGGATGATGGAAAGTAGGGACGGGACTGCAGTGTTACTAATAGGAATACAGAGTGATCAGGGTTAGTGCCAGCCCTATTTAAACATAGTTACTTTACTCTGCAGGCAATTGTATATGTTAAGGGGGAACTGTACTACCCTGTATGTACAGCTGAATGTTGAAAGACCAGCACTGCCCTGATGGGTCTGTATGCCTATTGCTGTAAGCCTAAAATGGCTCTTCCCCTTCTTCTCATCAGCATAACATGGTTTTCAGGGTAAGGGCTTCAGCAGATGGTTGATATCTGGCTCAAGAAAACTAAGAAATTTACTGAAAGTCTTAAAATTTTATTCTGTGGAATCTTTATACTGCTTCTGAATGCTAATGACTGCTAATAACAGTAAACATGGTTAGCAGTTTTTGACATTAAAATCCACTCAGAATGACTTCTAAACTGGTGATAAACTGATTGACTGCTAAAATACTACTAAGGAACACTGTTTTTGCAGTCAGAAGGCCATCTGCATGCTAATATACTGCTAATATAGCAGTCTGCTTGGGTAAGGGTGTATGTGTGTATACACACAACTGTGCACTGCCATCCATTAGGATCCTTATATAACTGAGATGTTGCATTCTTTGGGCTTATTCAATTTAGACTGTAAGAAGGAAGCATCCAGAGCTGATACTTGGTACATTTGAAGAAAAAAAAAAACATTTCTGTGGACAGACTTTACCCTTTGTAAGAAGACATCTTATTTCATGCAAAGTAAGGAAAAATGTCCAATCACCGAATAATATACAGTATTTATTATGTTTCTCTGGTTACATGCATACATGACCAACATTTCCTTTTTTTGTGTGCCACTTCTTCAGGATAGTCTTATGCAGACTGTCAAAGACATTTTCTAGTTTTTTCAAAACATCACTTTTAAGAAACTTAACCACCAGTCACAGCACAAGAGCAGTGGTACATCCTCTGTTTAGAGGAATTCCTGCGTGTATAACAACACTTCTTTATAGTGTATGGAATCCCCTTGTTCCACACAGAATTCCATCGCAGTCCAAATGTTGTTGTACCACAGTTCAGAGTTCATGGAATGCAGTTACACCACACTGTGGTACAACAACATCTTGGATGTTTTTCAGAGCACACGAGACAGCACTTACAGTAATGAAAAAGCACCCCAAGCGCATCTCAATATTCAAACAGTCAGTACTGTGACAGGATGATGATGGTGTTTTTTTCAAAGCTGGCTGAGGAGCGCACGAAATTTCTTGATGAACAGCAGAATAAGGGCACAGAACATAAAACCGCAAATGATCTAAAAGGCATCACCTCCAATCTAAGTAGCATGGATGTTTATTTGCCATGGTATTTAACAAAGGGGTCTCCATACACTATACAAAATACTGGCTGGACTACTGTACCCAACCAGCCTGTGCTGCCCCCTCGGGGTTTTGATTCCATTGGACCTCTCAACCTTCTCTCTCAAGGTCAAACAAAATCAGAACCCTCAGTGGTAGCAAAGGCTGGTTTCGCACAGTAGCCCAGCCAATATTCTCTGTTTTCTCTTCTGCTTGGAAAGAAAAACAGCAGCAGTTTTAGACCTGTAAGGTAAAATTCTTAAAGGAGATACTGCAGAAGCAGAAAAGGGCAGATCTCCTGTAGAACAGGTTACAGACAACAGCCATTCAATTCGACACTGCCTCTAAACAGTGAAAGTGTAATAGAGTTGGAGCTTAATGGTGCCTAAATAGCTTTAAAAGTGATTTAAGATCTGCCAAATATCAAGTATCTGCATAGGATCACATACCCTGAAGAAGAAATGTGTAAACCATAAACTGTTATTGTGCATGTACCTAGAAATGTATGTGGTAACACACAATAGGGCATGTCTTCTTTATTATTTATTATTTATTTAGTTTTTGTTGCAATATAGTCATACCTCTTGTGTATGCAGAGGCATGAGGCTGCTGGCTGATTTCTCAGTGTGCATCGCAGGTGCCTATATCTCCCTATGAAACAACCTCCTATAGTATGTAATTTCATTTAGAACATGGCTAAGTATGAAACATTTGACTTGTCAGTGCAGCACCATGCATTCATGAAAATGTAAAGACCCACCAGGTGGCCTGGCACATCTAGTCAGAAATCAGTGCAGGCCATCTTGACCGTTTTTGATAAATACATATTTTGGTATCATTTGGGGATTATCCTGGGTGACTGGTCTAACTGCTGGTGCCTCAGATTCAATGTAGCTAAATGCAAGCTGCTACACCTGGGAAGAAAAACAGATGTAGAATTTACAGTACACATTATGTGAGGTTCCTCTAACTGCTCTAACTGCAGTCAGGCAGAAGAGGACTTTGGGATCATTATATACAGTGGGTTGAAGCATAATAAGTAGCACATGGCCTCTATCAAGGATGACTGCAAAATGCTGTGACACATCAAAAAGGGGTGACTGGCAGAGCTGCGGAAGTGATCCTGCTACTTTACAGAGCCCAGGACAGGCCCTGCCTGGGGTAGTGAATGCTGTTTCTGTCTCATCAGTACAAAAAGGATATTGAGGTGATTGACAGGTTGCAATACAAGTCCACCAAAATGATCAGTGGTATGGGGGGAACTCAATCAGGAGGGCTGGAGGCCCTTAACATGTTACCATGGAGAAAAGGAGGCATTGAAGGGACATGACCTGTCTTTTGCACTTTCAATGGTTCTGGCAAGATTGAACTGTTGGAGATGTTTGATATGGTGTCCTATAATACAGGGATAGGGCCTGAAGCTTAGGGGTGGTAAATCTGGTGGTAATGTTAGAATGCACTTTTTCTTCCAGAAGGTGGTCAATCTATGAAACAGCTGAATAGTGGGGACAGTGGGCATGAAGGCAGTGGAGGCCTTCAATAAAAGCCTGGAAAAGTCTGCTTAGCAAGGGTATTTAATTCAGTTAAAGGCCTGACAAAAAATGCATTTGAACTGAAAAAGGAAATCTACTTTCAAGCCATGTTTACTCTTACTTTGTTGAAACAAGTCTAGAAGCATTTTTAAATCCTAAAAAAATCTTCAGTGGTTGAGGGAAAAATCCTTTTCAGAAAATAAGACAAGACTAATCCACAAAAAAATCAAAAAAACACCATTAAGACAGAAGTAAGCTGAAAATAATCCAAAAATGGATTTATTTTTTTGTAAGGGGAGAAGTTATTCCATGTTACCAGTGGAGCATGGCAAAACTGTGAGTATCCAAAGATGTCATGGGAGGTCATATCATAGTTAAGTGACATATTTAATAAGATGTAATTTCTGATTGTAGATGAATTGAGCATGGTTTTAAACATTGTGCTTGTTTACATTCACCTTAGATTAGGCAAATGGAGAGGTACCAACAAGGCAATTCATTTTGTGTGTAAGCACATACAGTAGTAGTCTTTTGACATTTACAGTAAGTTATACCAGTTAATGATAGTTCTATATCTTCGAAGCTTACAACAGCTGAGGCAAGAAAAAGCATAGCATGTATTGAGGAGAAAATCTGTGACACATTCAGATATGATGAATTAACTCAAAATGTGAAACAGAGTGATGATAATACATACAAGACTGTCCATACACTAGTTAAGAGCAGAAAGCTTGTCACCATTGTCCCCCAGATCCACTCCAAATAAAGACACAGACAAGTATGTGTGGGTGCTCAGATTTGGCAATTAATTTACTGAATTCTTTCCTTTTAAGCATTCCACTTTCCACAATTTTACAGGTATACATATATATCAGTCACATTTTCATGTACATCATACACACCAATCTACTTTATCATATAATAATTCATTTCTTAATTTCTCCTTGATTTCTCTCTCCTTTATGTTCTTATCTTCTTCTCCCCCAGATGTACATCATTGGTGGCTGTCTTTCTTCATCGTCTTCTGTTCAAAGGGGTACAAGCGTATGCACCCTACCCCTGCTTCCTATTGAGTTGGCCTATGTCCTAGTTATTATTCGTCCCCTCTTTATCCCCCCTAGCCTACCCTATCCTCCCCCTCCCCTATTTCCACTAGTCTACCTCCCGCTTGCAATGGATGGTGGACTCTCCCCCACACTTTAGCCTCTTCTCTCCTGCATCCAGGGCTCAATAACATCAGCAACATGGAATTAAACATTGCCAGACCTATACAAGAAAGGCGTACTCCATCTCCCTATAGTACTCATTGTCCTGCTCTTCTACCCCCCCCCGGTGTATAACCCTGCCACCTAAACTGTCAAACAGCCTGCCTACCCTGGCATTCATGCATTTTGGGCCCTATCCATAGCCTTATGGTTGACTGCATGTCTCCACATGCTTCATGGAATAAGATCTGACTAGAGTAACCTGTGGCCACCACTCTTTTATTTTATGCATGTGCTCCTTTATTTAATCATCCAACCAGGGTCAGCCACATCAGCCCCGACAATACAAACAGACCAAGCTGGTAAAGTGTAAAGCTACTCACCCCCTTAGTGATGAGATGAAATATATACCTTTTGCGCCTTGCTAGCAACCAACCACATTTTTTTTTTAAACTTACCTCTTTCATTGACTGGAAAAATACTCACTTGACTCCACTGGAACCAGATCGAGCTGAAAATTGCTATCTAGTAAGTTAACTTTAATCCTACTAGTGCTCAGTTAACCAATACCGCTGTTTTAAATTAAGTAACTCCAAACCACTAATCTATGCAAAGGACCCTTGGCCAAAATATTCCAGCAAATTACAATTAAAGGTACCAGAAATTGCCAAAACTGATGTGCTTCTCAGAGAAAAATCTCTTACAGCAAAAATTGTGAGCTCCCTGGCCTGTTCAGGCCCATAAATACCTCTGTTGCTCACCTCAGTCTCTCTCTCTCTCTCTCCTCTCTCCTGCCCCAGCTAATCCGAGCTTCCCACCTCACTCCTGCTCTGATCTCACAAAGCCCTCCCATTTTGTGACCTCCTATACCCTCCCCCACCCCTCCCCCCTTTCTTCACTTTCCTTGCCAATCAGCCTATTTCTGGCCCCCCACACACACTTAGTCTGGGCCTAAGGACAGTGGGGTCTTCCCTTTTAAGTGGGCAACCCTCTTTATCAGACTAATATATTGAGCACCAGATTGATTAAAAAGATCAACAAATGGAAGTAGCATGGCATGATTTTGCTAAAGATTCCATGAAGAGTACATGAGTGGTTTGTCTGAGGGCAGAATTATCATAATGTGATTAGTTTAATAAAATTATATTGACAAAAGAAGGCAGCCTGAAAGTGACCTACAGTACCTTCCATTGATAGTATTGATGGTGTATGCACAGTAGAGATGTTGCAAAGTTTTATGCCACCTGCGAATTCCCTGAAAAGTCACCAAATTCGCCCCATGAAAAATTTCGTGAAATTGCCTTCTGGTGCCAAAACTTCACCAGTTAACTTTGACGTTAACTTCGGCTTTGTTAGTAACTTTGAAGTTAATGAAACACACTGTTTGTCACATTATTCACTTACAGCAGGTCACTTGGAAGACTCCAGGCAGACAGGAAGTGAATGTTTCACTTCTATTTCAGCAATTGTAGCTTGAGGAGACAGTCTACAAGACAGTCTGAGCTCTTGAGCAGAAACATCTCTATTATCTTATTAGCATTTTAATATTTTACACCTTTTTGAGTTCTATTCCTTATCTTTTTTTACTGTAGTTTCTAAATTTATAAATGTTGTTAGTCTATACTGTTTTTTCCCTCACTTCTTCTTACTCTCTTTTTCTTTACATTTTTTTGTAATGGAGGGGCAGCATCAAGATTTGGAGGAGTTGAGACATGGTGGGGCTGGAGGTGCAGTTATTTGCCTAGGAAGCGTGCATTTACCAGAAGGACTGCAGCACCCCCAGCTCAGGAAGGGAGTTCTGCTGCTGCAAAGCAGCAGCAACAACAACAAGACAAACAAAAGTAGTCTGAACCACAGCAGCAACAGCAGGAACAACAGCAGCTAAGCAGGAGCCCGCTGCCTCCTCATCTGGTGCTCCCCCACTCCCAGAGCACTCTGTAGTTTGGGACTTTTTCGATATGCACCCTGCAAATGAGACGGTGGCCATGTGCAAAGTGTGTTGGCACTGTGTGAGGCAGGGGGGAAGAAAGGGACATGCTTTGGGCCAGAGGACGCACTTCCGCATTCACCACCTCAATAAGTGGAGGGCCAAGGAGCATAATGTGGCAGCATTACATGATATTGGTGGTGGTGATGGCTCTGGGGACAATGTGGAGCAACGGGAGGTCAGTGGTGATGCTACTGCAAGTTGTCACTGTAGCTGTAGGAGGGACCGCAGCAGTACTCAGCCTGTACCTCCCAGACAGCAGCCTGATGACCCCATGGCAATTGCCACACATTGCAATGTGACAGTTTTACGGCCCACGCTGCAGGATCTGCAGCATGATTTTAACACTTTCCAGCAGGAAGTTATGGATCGGCTGGACAATGTTATGTCCAGCAATGATCGGAACCTCACTCTCCTGGCCGAGCTGCATGGTGGTGGTGGTGGTGGGCATGGCTCGACTTCTGGCAGTGCTGGTGGGGTTGTCTGAGTGGTTGCCAGAAAGTGATTTATTTTATATTTAGTTATTCGGTAATCTGCATTCTTAATTTCTTCACTCTCTAGTCCTCCCATTAAAAATAAGAAAAAGCACCCCAAAAAATATAAAAAGTTATAAAAATTTAAAAATTAAATTTTTGTTGTTTTCATGTCTTTATTGTCTCGTTCATTTGGATGTTCCTTGCCTGTCAGTTCTGTTATTTCTTTAATCCTTTTTACACATGATGAACCGCTTTCCTTCCTTTCGTTTTTGTTGCTGATTCAGCACATGTACTGGCGCTATCCATAAATGTCAAGTATTTGCCACATTAAATAAATTGTTTCCCCATGGTATGCGATGGCATGTGACTGGTAGTTGTGTACAACTGCCAACCACCCAAAGAAGTGCAAAGCATAACACAAACATGAGCTATTCTCCTGAGAAGTTCAACAATAAA
Organism: Neoceratodus forsteri; assembly: GCA_016271365.2. NCBI lineage: Eukaryota > Metazoa > Chordata > Ceratodontiformes > Ceratodontidae > Neoceratodus > Neoceratodus forsteri. Next base: position 1,724,087,912 of record CM057456.1, read on the forward strand.
TCTGTTTTAATCACTTAACATGTTTACTGCAGTTGCCAGAAATGTCCAGTTGTACTCCCAAAGAAAAAAATGCTTCCCTTCAGTCAAATACTGTTGCCACACATGCTGGAGAAGGTGGTGCAAAGCAGAAGTGAAACTTGCAAGAGAACTTAAAAGTATTTATTGTACTAAGCATTTTTGGGCCTGCCACCCCACCACCACCAGCACTTTGCCAGAAATGTGTTGCTGTATCCTCAGAGAGAATGCTTCCCTTCTGTCAAATACTGTTCTCACACACACATGAGAAGGTGGTGCAAAGCAGATGTGAAACTTGCAAGAGAACTTACATGTATTTATCGTACTAAGCATTTTTGGGCCTGCCACCCCACCTCCACCACTTTGCCAGAAATGTGAAGCTCTCACTCCAGAGACAAAAATGTTTCCCTTCAGTCAAATTCTATTGCCATACACACCTGAGAAGGTGGTTCAAAGCAGATGTGAAACTTGCAAAGGAATTTAAAAGTATTTATGGTACTAAGCATTTTTGGGCCTGCCACCCCACCACCACCACTAGCACTTTACCAGAAATGTGAAGTTGTGTCCTCAGAGAGAAAAATATCAAGTGGCTGGGTTTTTAACATTTTAACTGCCTTATGGGAGGCAGTATAGCCAGTGGTTTAAGACTCTGAGCTGAAAATCTGGAGACCTTGGTTTGAATCCCACAGCCCCCACTTGCATACTATGTGACCCTGAGCAAGTCACAACTTCCCTGTGCTCCCAGGTTGCACCTGTAAACAAGCTTTCAGCTTAGTGTGTCTCTCCTGGTTAAACAATTGGAAAAAAAAAAAAAAAAACAATGGAGTAAATGGCTTAAGGAGAAGGTGCTTTGCTTCTGCTGCTGCTGCTGCTGCGTGCTGCTGTTGTTCCAGAGTTGGAGAAATGGCCTCTTGTTCATTGTGGATTCATGATGGCCCATAAACATATTGCACAGATAAGTACCTTTGTTTTCTTTTCATTGTAAGGGGGGGGTTGCTACTGTTAGAAGTCTAATATATTCATACTGCTCTTTCATTCATTTTCAGTTATTTGTGCTGATGACATCATACTACTGGACAGCTATAACATAGATTTTGTTGTCATGCACAACATTGGCCAACCATGAAGGTAAGTATTTTTTTGTTTGGGGGGGAACTTGCTTCTGTACCATAATTGATACAGTACATTAATTGTATTTGTTAATCACTGCCTCTGCTGTTCTTCCTTACAGGTATTCCGTGTGCCTGTATTTTTTCCAATGGTGGGCTTGATTCACCAAGTAAATTATATTGACTGAGTGACCCTGGGCCAGGGTACATGCTGACTTCCAGCTTCCATCAAGCTTGATCCCTGGTATTGCATGCACCTTTCTAGGTGATAATTGTTTTCATTTTCCTTTTCTGGTGGTGTGAGTATTTTCTTTGGCAGTAGTGCCAGATTCAACACTCAGTATTTCCTGTTGCTGTTATTATAATTTCAGGTACAGTACTTTCCATACTGTGTATGTGCTGTGATATACTAGACTTAACTGAGAAGCTGGAGATGGCTTGCTTGCCTGCAGGATCTCTTCATGCACCATTTCATTCAATTTCAGTCCAGATAGCACCTGTGAAGACAAGAAAAGATTTTTGTGAAGGAGGAAGGAAAGGAAAGGAAAGGAAAGGAAATGAAAGGAAAAACATTAAATCGTAATGATACTTACCGTCAGAGTACTACTGCTCAATCAATCAATCAATCAATCAATCAAAATCTTTATTTAATCAGGCGAACATCATTGAGCATAGCTCATTTACAAGATGGACCTGAGTGATCAAGAAGTGCAAGTGTTAATACATTGACAAGGGTAGCATAAACAGTAATACAATGACAGTGGTAACATAAACAGTAATACAATGACATAAGTGCTAATATATAACAATATACATATGTACACGGCACATTAAAACTATTAATCTGTGGGACAGAAGGCAATGGACACATCAGGAGTAATATGTGGATTATAGGACCTAGCAGGCATTTTGAGGGTGAATCTTGGGACTGGAAATGGGAGTTTTATCAGCATATAGGAACACTAAAAAAGAAAGGGGGGGGTAGGTAGGGCCGGGGTTTAGGCCTTGTGGAAGCAGTTGCAGAGTTCTGGGAATAGGGTGGTGAATAATCTTTTGAAGGATATTAAGGGTAGGAGGTTATTTAGCTTCATGGTTTTTTGGAGTGAATTCCAAACAATTGCTAGTGAGTAGCTGATAGCAGCCCTCCCAAACTGGGTGCAGACATTGGGGACCTTAAGAATGATAATTTTGCTGATCCTTAGGTTGTATGGCCTAGAAGTAATTTGAGTAAAACAGTACTGCTGACTGTGCAATGGTGCATTTTTGGTGTCCATGTGTATTGGAATCTGCAAAACCTGCAAGAAGAAGAAATGACATGAAAACATTTTAATGCCATACTGAGTCCATGGACTGATTTTCTGCCTCTAATAGGCTGATAGAAGGGCTTCAGTTTCTGAAAAACAGTGCAGATGTCTCACCATCACATCTGATGAAGAAAATCCTTGCTACAGTGTGGTTCCACATGACAAGGTCTTGCCAGCTTCAGTCAGTCACTTGATATAGACTGTAGGACTATCACTTCCTTGGGCTAACAGTTGCAATGTTGTGGCATGGTGTATGATAATTCTGGTGAGGAAGACCAAGATGAATCTGTCAAGAAGAGTTTTGAGGAGGTACAGGAAGTGGTTCTGTTTATCACATTGGTGGCAATGAATCATCACTACAGTGGTGGAAGTGGTAGCCAATGCTGTTTCATTCTTGTTGTGAAGAGGAGGACATAGCTGGAGCAGCACAGGGAGTACAGAGGATGTAGGGAGGTGATTCTCTTTATCACGTCTGGGTGACTGCCGTGTGATGCCTGTGCCTTGCATGTATTGTACATTCATTATCCTGATAAATCACTATGCTGGCTAGTAGATACCATTGTGGTGGCGGAGGTGTTGTGCCATGCTGTTTCTGCCTGTGTTGGAGGATTCAAAGTGACTACACACATGAGATGATAGGAGGAGGAAGAGGAGGAGAGAAGGTTGAGATGTTGAGGTCACTGCTGCACAGTCGCAGTGTTTCTTGCTGGCTAGAGATGGTGTTCATTGTAAGTGGCATAGTGCATTCTTTACTGGTGTTCCATTTGATGCAATTAAAAAGCATCACTACTTAATAGCTGTGGATTTATATCTCAGCACTGATTGTGAACATCATAAATTGTTATTAATTTGACATCCAGAATTATGTGGTTGGGGATGGGTGGGAAGGGAGAAGGAGAAAATAAATTGGAGAATTTGTTATTCTTCCATGTCGTCCAAGAAGCATCCCTCACAGTCTTCAAAACTGGAATTGTCACTATAGGGGAACTCACTCTCCATCACTGCTTCATCCATGTAAATGCTGTGAGTCAATGATGAGGTACATCCCAGTCTGCCTAAAGCACTTTCCTCATCATCATCACTGTTAAGCAGTGGTGCAACAAGGGACATTAGTCTTCTTGATGGAATGTCAGCCTCATTCATTTTGATAAATGTCAGCATGCCAAAATATTTGGGAGAGAGATTGGTGCACCTGTAGTGCACAATGACACCCACTGAATGAACACCTGCTCAACACTGACACTGGAGGATGGGCAGCTCAGATATTTCAGGATAACCACTGTCAGTGCTGGACAGTCATTGGCCTTAATGCCCCAGTATAGCAGTGGTTCATCTCCTATGGCAAGGTTCTTTGTATCTGCAAAATATGCATCTACCATGCATTTTGCCACTCAAGGAAATACAGCGTGATCATTCACATCCTCCTCCTCAGTTTCCTCCATGTCTGCAACTCCCACCTGACTGAGGGTGGCCCAAATGGGATTCAGCATAGGTTCCTTTAACTTGCATGTTTTTTGTTTAGTTTGACACCCCTGGGGTGATGAGGTGTAGGTGGAAGGAACACCTGCTTGCTATGCAGTACCCTTATGTGGCTTTGACCCCTGTGCCCGTAGTAGAAACTGTTCACCACTTACTCTCCAAGGGAGTAGTTCTTTCAGTCTCTGCAACTCCTGATGCCCACCTTGTAATATTGGTGCCATCCCACATTTATAATGTGGGTCACGCATTGTGGCAATCCCAAATTCCTCAGACTGCAGAATATACTTTATGTGGGTGTTGGAATCTAATGTGGACAGCATGTCAGGCCCGTTGCCAGCTGGAGTTTGTCAGGTTCAAATGAACCCCCATTTTTTTAAATGTTTAGATGACCCATTCATGTCCCTTTATATCCCAGGCCCCTCAGCTGTCAGGAAGCTCACAGTGGTCGGTGCAAGAAGTTGTCATGCTCCTCCCCTCATGCACCCCTGCCTGCTCCCAGTCATGACCATCCAGCCAGCATGCTGAAGATGACCTGGAATAACACTGATAGGCTGCTGCAAGAGAACAACTGAGCTGTGGCCCAGGAACGTGCCATCACAAAATTGATGAGCGAGAGACCCTATTGTGAAGTGAACTGTCTGGCAGCGAGAGAGGCATAGACTAAGGGACCAACACCGACTGGTAAGCCTTTTCTGAGATTGCCACATAAGAAAAAAAGACAACCCTCTGCTAACTGCTAATGGATAATCACAAAAGCCACTTTCCTTCACTCATGAGGAGCGCTGTGCCAAGACCTGCAACACACACCTCAAAGCATTAGTTACTGGCTGATGGGGCAGGGCCATTAGATTTTTGACTAGAATGTACAAGTTATAATTTATGACACATGACCCCAAAATTTGCCCCATTTAAAAAAATATTCCAATCCTTACTTTGTTGGGGTCAGTGAGATTGGTGAGGGACAAGAATATGCACACTATCAATATGTAATTTTACAATATTTCTGCTGCACATAATTGGTCTGGAGATCAGAAGACATTGTCATTTTATTTATTTATGCATAGCAAAACTATTTATATGACCACTGCACTGAAATTATTTCAGTGCAGTGGTCATATAATTAGTTAATCTCCTGACTGGCTCCACTGTCACTATCTCTGGAGTTTGGTCAAAAGTTTTATAAAACCAGAGAGCCGTGTTTAAGATACCCCCCTCAGTGCACACACAACTTCCCACTGAACTGCATCATTGTTCAACAGTTGATGCTGTTGAACCTGCTTTATATATTTTTTTAATCAGAAATGCATTCTGACTCTTTCAAAGTAGATGTATCTCAGTCTTTATTAAAACACATTGACCCCCCCCGTCCCAGTGTGTGGTGATATGTAAACAACATTCCCAGGTTTTCTGACAGATGTCTTTTCCCATTTGTCTATTTTCTGCATGTCAGAGGACTCCCATTGGTGTTGCTGTTTGTGAGTGGTAGGGTGGTCCAGCATGAAGGGATGAGAATGTTGCTCAGAAGTTAAGAGGAACGAAGGGGGACAGAACAATGACCCATAGACTGAAGTAACATCTCTTCTTTCCCACTGTCCCATTGGGAGACACCTGGGCAGCTGATTTGGGGCAAGGGTTTGTCTCTCTCTCTCTCTCTCTCCTTCCCCTCACCCCTCACCCCTCACTTGTGCATGCTGGTGTTTAAGCAACATACCCAGGCTTGCGAACAGATGACTTTACCTAGTTGTCTATTTTCTGCATGTCAGGGGACTTCCACTGCTGGTGGGTGGTGGTCCAGCTTCTATGGATGAGGATATTGCTCAGGAGTTAAGAGGAATGAAGGGGACAAAAAGAGACCAGAGGCTGAACTAATATTTATTTTTCACCACCTCCCATTGGGAGACACAGTTCCTAAATTAAACTATTAAAATATTATACAGATGCAGCTCAGCTGTGGCAGTGGTTTCTCTCCCCTCTCTCTCTCTCTCTCTCTCTCTCTCTCTGTGAATAAGGACCCTTCAGATGGTGCATACTGATTACTGTCCTGGCTTATTGTAAATATCTGTGGTGGCTCTAAATCTGGCTTATTGTAAATATCTGTGGTGGCTCTGAATCTGGAGACCAACCTCTAAATCCTCTCTACCACATTTAGGACTATGAAACTCCACTGTCAGACTAGCCCCCACCTGCACTCTTCACCTGGAATTTTCTCACAGTCGACACCCACTCTCTCTTATCTGGATCATGTATTGGATGGGTTGTGTGCATGAATGTCTTTTGCTAAATGATTGTAGTTATGTGCAAGCGGATTTTCCTCACTGAAAATGCCTGCTAGGAACTTAGCTTTGTTCATAGTAATGTTTATAGCAGGAGCCGAGACAGGAGACAAATCAGTCCTTAATTCTAGTCTTACAAATACATTCCAATAGGTAGATGGATAGAGAAGATAGTAGCAACTGGATGAAAAATCTGATGGTGAAGGCAGAAGATGTCACTGAAGGAGATGCAGAATAAATGTGATGTGCATCTTTAAAACTGATCAGCTACTGTATATTGATACCGTTTTTAATTAAGCACACAATATTTCTTCTCAGTCCCAAAAGCATTTGTTGCTTGCACTTGCCTTTTTGAGGCTTGCAAAATATTGAAGCAAATCCATTCAGAATTTGAAGAAGACTAACAAAGCTTTTCTTCCAATGGAATGGGTCAATGTTTCATTAAAAAAGACAAATATGTCATGACAGCATTGTGCCACTTATAGTAATTATTTCATATGTCACAAACAGCTATTGTGTGGTTAACTGGGGAGAGTCAGATACGTTTGGAAACCCTCAATGAAATAATTGCTGCAGTAGCTACAATATTTAGTAGACCAACAGCAGGGAATATATAAACAAGCATTTGCCAATGTCGAATGTTTGCTTGCTGGCATTGGCATTGGTAGTGTAGGAGTTAAAAAGCTGCATAATAGGAATGGCAGTGAAGTATTGAACTAAAGCCAACCCTGCCACCACCGTGCAGAGACTGACAGGCATTAGGGTGTGCCTTTGGGGTGTCAGGCACAACAGTCATGCCATTTCACCACACCCTACCGTGCAGACACTGACAAGTGTCACGGTGTGCCTTGGGGTCTTTGGCCCTTATGCTCACCCCATTCTATCAGGAAATATGGTGAGATGGGTGCTGTATAGGAGAATGGGGTGAACTTTGGGGCCGAAGAGTCCAAGGCACACCTCGATGCCTCTCACTGGCTGTAGGGTGTGGAATGGTATGAACATTACAGGCGAGAATCCCAAGTCACATCCCTGATGCCTGACAATCTCTACAGGGTGGGGCGTTATGGTTGGAAACCCTAACATCTCAGGTATTCGTTGGCATTTTCACTCCAAATTTTCAACATGGGTTTTTGTGACCCCCACCTTATGAACAGTGGCAATATCCATTCGTTAGCGGAAAGCTGATTTTGCACAGCGACTATGCCATTTGGAACCACAGGTGCGAAAACACATTTTGAACAGGATGTGAAAAATGATAGCTGTACTGTTCATGGGGAGGTGGAAAAAATGGCAATGTTGATAATCTGCAGTGAAAATATTAAAAAAACTGGTGAATTCATGAGCGTGTGTAGAAACTGGGCAGTGCATCCCCATAATGCAATTAGTTTGGGGATGTTTTACAGCAGATTGTCAACGCAGGCATTTTGGAACCTCCGCTCATGAACAGTGTCACTGTGGTTTTCTTAATCTGTCCCAAACAGTGATTTCCCACAGCGACCACGCATTTTTGCGCTGGAGCTGTGAAAACACATTTCGGCCATGGTGTGAAAAATGACAGCTGTACTGTTCATAAGGAAGTGTGGAAAAATGTCAGTGGTGAAAATCTGGACTGAAAATATTACAAATTCATGAACTTACGAGGGTGCATGGAAACTGTGCAATGGTCGCTCGTAACAGTCATTTTATGGACTTTTTTCACCAAATTTTTAACATAGCCATTGTAACACCTCTGCTCATGAACAGTGTCACTGTGATTTTCTTAATCTGTCCCGGACATTGATTTCGCAAACCGACTGCGCCATTGTGCGCTACTTGTGCAGAAACATGTTTTGGTCGAGATGTAAAAAATGACAGCTGTACTGTTCATAAGGAGGTGTGGTAAAATGGCAGTTTTGAAAATCTGGAGTGAAAATTGTGAAAATTCACGAACTTACGAGCATGCGTAGGAACAGCGCAATGCATGCTCGTAAAACAGTCATTTTGGGGAATTTTTCCATCAAATTTTTAACATAGCCATTTTAACACTTCTGCTCATGACCAGTATCACTGTGATTTTCTTAATCTGTCCCGAACATTGATTTCACACACTGACTGCACCATTGTGCGCTACATGCACGGAAACACATTTTTGGCAAAATGTGAAAAATGACAGCTGTACTGCTCATAAGGAGGTGTGGTAAAATGGCAGTGTTGAAAATCTGGAGTGAAAATATTGAAAATTTGCGAACTTACGAGCATGCGAAGGAACAGCGCAACGCATGCTCATAACACAGTCATTTTATGGAGTATCATCACCAAATTTTCAACAGAGGCATTTTAGGACCTCTGCTCATGAACAGTGCCATGGCCAGTTTCTTAATCTGTGTGGAACACTGATTTCCCACACTGACCACGCTATTCCATGCCGCAAGTGTGAAAAAACATTTCATCCAGGGTGTGAAAAATGACAGCTGTACTGTTCACAAGGAGGTCTGAAAAAATGCCAATGTTGAAAATCTGGGGTGAAAATATTGCAAATTCACAAAGTTACGAGCGTGCATAGCAACTGTGCAACGCACGCTCTTAAAACAGTCATTTTTGGGATTTTTCTCACCAAATTTGCAACATATGCTTTTTGAGAGCCCACCTCATGAACACTGGCATTGTCATTTGTTAATCAGTCCTGAAAGGTGATTCCACACAGTGACTGCAAAATCACCTTGGGCCGAGTAACACCATGACAGTGATAGAATTCATGAGGAGGGGTCCCAAAACCCCCATGTTGAAAATTTGGTGCAAAATTCAAAAAAATGCCTGAGATATGCAGCAAAGTTGAAAAAGCCCTATTTATTCCATTATACAGCTTACCAGCACTTCCTCAGTTTGCGGTCAGCTTTGAAGAGTGCAGACATGTTCCTGGTCCACCGAAGATCGTTGCGCCAGACTCCGGAGATAAGTATGGGGTGAGGTGGGGTGTGGGGAGGCAGGGTGCTCAGTGGGTGGGTGTGGGTTGTGGGAGGGGGGCCAGGGAGAGCACTGGGGGACTGTTTCCTTCATTACAGGTAAAAAAAAAGACATTGTGGGACGATTTTTTATTTACAGGGCAATGTGACACGCTGGGTGGGCTCCCAGCATGCCAACTAGTCTTTTTGTAAGGGTCATCTGTAGCCAGCGGGGATTGGACACCCCTATCGGCACACACAACAAGGGAAGTGCGTTATGCCGATGGGGATCGGGCACCCGTCGGCAGACAAGAAAGTGGAGGCATGACACATACTGCCAACGGGGAGTGGGCTCCCCATTGGCAACATACATCTGGGCCACTCCTGCCAATGGGGATTGGGGCTCCCGTTGGCAAACAAATGTGTTGGGGGCACATGCTGCCAGGGGGATTGGGTACCCCCTCGGCAGGGGAGGGGGTTAATATTGTTTGTGAACAGGCAGCAAACCACCACCATGTCAGTGTCAGTGGCTCAGTAGGTAGCACACTCACCTCTGAGGCCGGGAGATCAGAGAGCTGTGGGTTCAGTTCCCACATCTGGCACTTGGGTTAATATCCCAGTACTGACACTGTAGTGCAGCATGAGAGGGGTGCTGCACTTGAGGTCGCCTTTTCGATGATGAGACATTAAACCGAGGTCCCATCTGCCTGGATTGGTGGTAGTTCAGGTGGATGTTAAAGATCCCATGGCACTCGTGTCCTGGCCAAATTTCCCTCATTCACTAAAAATACCACCAACAGCTTAATCTGGTTCAAGGTCAGTTGGCATTCATCTGTATCCCCCTCCCCCGGGTCATGCCTGAAAATAGGCAGGATTTGTCTAGTGCACTTACCCGGTCAACAAAAGCTAAATAAATAAATAAATAAATGTTCACAAACAATATCAGTGTGTGAACATCCCGCCCTGCAATGACGGGTCGCTCTCTCATTGCAGCGAATGGCTGACGCTGCAATGATAAGGTGGCCCCTGATTGCAGTAGTTATTTTTTCACAAGTTGGTGGCAGCATTCCAAACTACTGTCACCGACTGTGTCCCCCATTATTGGTGGACAGCACACATGCCCCAAAATGCTGTGCAGGTATTGGCCTCAACAGTGTCGCACCTCCAGAACCTGCTTCGACACCAACTGCTGCAATATGTTTCTTGTGCTGCGTGCAAGCAAACATAAAAATAGGAAATAACTAGAAAACAATAACAATTAAAACATAACTGATGTAACTCTAGAGTTGTTTAGCATTTTATTATAACAGAAAGTTGCTCTTTAAGGTGGGCCTACTTTTACTTAATTTTGCTTTAATTTTTATAGCATTTTTGGCTTGTGAAGGCACACTGAGACAAAGCTCATTTCAATGTATGTCCCAGGAGAACAGGAAGGTTAAGTGACTTGCTCAAGTTCACACAGTATGCAAGCAGAGGTTGTAGGTTTCAAACCCAGGTGTGCTGGTTAGCCAGGCTCATAGCTTAGTGCCTTAATTGTGTAGACTGTACTGCCACAGAATTTTTGCCTTATGTTTATAAAAGTTTTACCCATTATCAAGCTATCATGCAATATGTCATTTCTATCAGGGCCCTGTTTTTACTCCATGTCATGCTTTGTTATTGTGCTTATAGTGTAGCTTAAAGGTTTAAGCAACGAGCTGTGAATGAAGTTGGTACATGAAATAAAATAATTTGCAAAGACCTGGTAGATACCTATTCTCACCCATTTGTAAGGCAGCATGGGCATAACCAAGCTGTCTTACTGTTATGAAGTAGAAGAGGAAAGGGGACAGGAACACTATTGTGTGTCCCTCCACAGTGTTACAGTCATGTTCCCAGTATTGGCTTTCCACTGGCCCTCCCATCCACAGACCTGACAACCCTCTCTCTTCCCCCTCCTGCTGGGGCACTGAAGAAATAGTTCTTTACAGTTTTTAAAAACACAGGATTTGATAACCCTTTTCAAACATATTCTGCTGTCAGTTTCTTATCAGGCTGGCACTAGGACCTTGAGGAATTTGAGTCTCACAGGCTGAATGGGTTGTAGTTCCTGAGTCAGACTGCTACAGCCTAAGTGGAACTTAGCAGAAAGTAAACAGAACTGCAGGATTTTTAAAACCACATCTAGGTAAGCAAAGCTGCTGTTGGCACACATCACCTGAGAGACTGTAAATGTTTCTTCTTTAAACCCCCCCTAGTTAAACATCTGTGACATTTTACATTCCAGAAGCCTGTGTAACAAACAAGTTAAGATCGATGTCAAATGGTTTGTAGTGTTTTGCTGTATTGTGCCTTTTTCCAGTTTTGTTCCTGGTATCTAGCAGCACTGCAGCTGTTTGAGGCATTGATTTTATTGTGAACAATTTTTATTTTCTCCTCCTGGAGTTTTAGCCTCCTAAAAGGAAGACAAAAGGAAGTCTGCCCATAGAGAAAAAGAAGGGTGAATTTTCAGTTGTTTTAATCTCAAAGTCCCTTCATTTCTCAGCATTTGTACAATTCAACCATTCATTTTCCTTTCGTTATCTTTACCCTTCATTTTTTGCTCTTGATAATGCCTTATGTACCATTCAAATGACACAAGAAACATCTCCACAGGTCTTATTTTGTTGGCTCATCTCCAGTGTCTGGGTGTAGTGAGTAGAAATCAGAGTAGCTCCCTGAGACAAGCTTTAATAATCATTGTGGTACCACCTAATCTCATTTCACTGCTAGTTTAATGGTTCAAGAGACTGGGCCATCCGGCCACTGGACACAAATAAAACTGCATGCCAAATCATCATGTCTTTTTTCATCAAGGGCCTCAACAACAGCTGCAACCCCGGGTACCATTTAGGTTAGCTTGTTTTCCATCTGGGTACCCAGTATATTTATAGGACTGCAAAGTGGAACTAAATGCATTCCAGTATCCTGGCTCAAACCAGTAAGGATAAAATTATTTGACCAGATTTGCCCTTTCCTTGTTATACTCCCCCTAAATAAAACTGATTGGTGTTGCAATGTTATATTGCCTCACACATGTTTACTGGTGGCCTGTTACTGTGTTTGGAATATTCCTGAACATGCATGCCTGATAATCATTGTTTACAGGGGGTTCCAGGAGGTCACACTGAAGCCCAGACCATGGTAAGTGGGAAACCTATGAGCATATCATTAATGTCTGTTGACAAATGTATTGTGAATGTTGTGAGAAATTACTGCTTGTTCCAAGGTATAGGGCCACTAGGTGGGGTAGTGGTAGTTATAGCTTCCCAGAGGGATGTAACAAATGTAATAAATACCCACTGAAACATTACTCTGAGTGGAGCCACCAAAACACTGTATTTACCATGGGTGGGCAAACCCTGGTACTAGCTAGTTATGAACCCAGGCCCCTCAACCTGTGGACAGTAATACAGGCAGGGGTTGTAACCCTAGAAGTAGTGCCTCAAACCTATTTAACAAGCAATGTAAAGTTTAATATACAGAGTTGCACTGGTACTGGGATAGTGGTCCTGTTGGGGGGGGACTGGATGCAGGTTTTCCTGCTCTTAGCAGGGTGCTCAGCTTTAGGGCTGGTCATTGAGCAGGAATGTCTAGAGGCAAGGCAAATTTTATTTTTCAGGTGCCCGATCTCAGAGGCTCTGGGTACCGCACAACATCAACAAATCTATCATAATATGACAAAGGAGCATAACACATTTTCCTGTCTATGAATTATCACTTTCATAAATTAAAATCAGTAAAACCAGAAGAGGGTAAGGGGAGAGGGGGCCATCTTGTTGGTGGTATGGCCCACTCCAGGGCTTAAGTTAAGTTTTGCAGCCACTAGCCAGCAAGTTTAGTGACTGGGAAAATCCACTAGTCCCACAGACTCTTCCACTAGCCCAGTTGAAGTACTGTACTTTTTAGTTACAGTCTACAGTACAAACCTACAGTGCTAGTTAAAAGAAAATCTTACTAGCCTAACACAAAATCCACCAGAATTGCCTAGTTGGCCTGTACAAGTTTCGATGATGCACTCTGTGTCATGGGTTGCCAGTACTTAAACAACTTATTTTTTAAATGTAATGACTGAGGTGTGGTCAGTTCTGGGACTGCTATTGGCTGGTTGTCAGTGCTGTGACTGTTGGGGGTATTGCTGTAAGGGGACAGGTAAGTACTATAACTGTAAAGGGAGGTTCAGAGGCAGTGTTGTGCTAATGGTGGGGGTCAGAACTGTGATTGTTGTGGTTGGGGGTGTCGGTGCTTTAACAGTTGAGGGTGGGAGCCAGTGCAGTTATTGTCAAGGGTTGGGTGGTCAGTGCCATGACTGTCAGGTGGGAGGCAGGACTGCAACTTTTGCCAGTGGGGGGGAGTGTTGTGACTGTAGGGGTGGGAATTACTGCTGTGACTGTCTGTAGAGGGTATCAGCCCTGTGACTGTTGCAGATGTAGGGGGACAGTGCTATGACTGTGGTGGTGGGTAGTCCTGTGACTGTTGGGGTTAGAGGTAAGTGCTGTCACTGTTGGGGGATGAGGATCAGCACTGTGACTGTCGGGTAGGTGGCCACTGTGACTGATGGTGGAAGGTGTTAGTTCTGTGACTACTGAAGTGTGGTACAATTCTGTGACTGTCGGGGGGGCAGGGGGCAGGCTTTTTACCATTGTGGGTGAGAAGGCAGTGCTGTGGCTGTTATGGATGGGGGTCAGTGTGGTGACCGTTAGAAGTAGTAGGTCAATGCTCTCATTATCAGGGGATGGGAATTAGTGCTGCGACTGATGGTAGGGGGTGTCAGTTCTGTGACTTTTGGGGGTGAGGTGACTGTGGTGTGACTGTTGGGGATTGATGATCAGTGTTGTAAGATGGGATGGGGTGCAGTACTGTGGCTAGTGCTGTTACTATGGGGGAATAGGGATCAGTGCTGTGACTCTGAGGGGTGTATGGTCATTGCTGTGACTGCCAGGTTGGTGGAGGGGTAGGAGAGCAGTTCTGTGACTATTGGGAATACTGAGAAAGTGTTGTGACTCTCAGGAGTGTGGATCAGTGCTGTGACTGCCAGAGGTGGGTAGTCATTGTCAAGATTGTCAGTGGAGGGTGTTAGTCCTGTGTTTGTCAGTGGGGTGATACAGTCCTGTGACGGGGGATTCAATCCCGTGCTTGTGGGGAAGGGGGTGATACAGTCCTGCTACTGTGGGGGATACAGTCCTGTGACTGTGGGGGGTAAAACAGTCCTATTACTGAGGGGGACAGTCCTGTGACTGTGGGGGGGTCCAATCCAATGACTGTTGGGGGGGTTGGTCATTGCTGTGACTAATGGTGGATGGTGTCAGTACTGTAACTGTTAGAGCAATGGTACAGTCCAGTGATTGTCGGGAGGAGGGTCTGTTATGTAACTGTCAGAGATAGGGTGTCATTTATGTGACTACCAAGGTGAGGGTCATCCCTCTGACTTTTGGGAGGTCTGCTTATGTGAAATTCTATGACTTTGAGGGATGGAAGCATTTGCAGGAAGTTGTACACGCAGTAGGAAGGTTGTATAAAGTGCCAAACTAAGTGACTGTTTGAGGGGGGATGTTATGGTCCCGACTGTGTGGGGGTGGTCATCAGTGCTGTGATGTACAGTGTTGTGACTGGTGGGAACAGTTGCTGATGATAGCATACTAGTTAAATTAAGCTTGTCTCTGTATCTTTTACTTCATTTAATTGTATACCTTTCCCTCTACAGCTATATTTTTACGTCTTACACTGTACTATAGAAACATGAAATTTGATGGCAGATAAGGACTGCTTGGCCCACCCAGTCTGCCCATTTTCCTACCTAATGGATAAGCTGCAGATCCTAGTTAACCAGCAGCCTACTTCTTTCTACCCCAACCCCCTCAAATTGCTACTCATTTACTTTACTCATTTCATCTCTCTCCTCTATATTATTCCCACTACTGCATTTACTCCATATTAACCTTCTTCTCTTTTGCAGGTCTCACAGGATGTGAACTCCTTCCCCATCAGATAAGTTGTATTACAATATGTCTGACCTGTCTTATCCTTCCTATTAACTCTGTAAGAAATGAGGATCCTTTGTGACTCCTTTCCTCTATTTTATTCTACTGGTTTAAGAAATGGCATCCCCTTATGACTCCTACCTCTGGCTCCATAGTACCCTGGTAAGAGACCCTGTACATATTACCTATACTTGATAGGTTTACTGTAACAGTGCAGCTGCACCCATTATGTAAGGGTTATGTATACTGTATGTTTTGAGGTCATACATACTGCAGCATTTCCCCCCAGTGATTGCCTCCCTCCCCATGATAGGGTGGCCAGAAAAGGGAGAGCCATGCTTATCCCCACCCTGTCACTTACATCCACAACTGAGCCAGTCATCCAGGTGGTCATGTGGGACAGAGGTAGCTGGGTAGGGCTTTCTAGAGCCTGTGCTAGCCATTTCTGCATTTTTCCTTTCTTGAGTTCCTGCCTTCACCTGAGGGAAGCCAAAGGTCAACTCAGCATGACTTTCCATGCAGGGACAAGACAGCTATGTGATGAATGTTCAGTCTGCTTTCCCACACCTGGCAATCTGGCATATTCCTGAACTTGGGTCACTGATGTGGCGGGCAAAAAGGCACCTAGCCCATCATCCCTCCATACCACTGGACCAAACAAGCCTTATATGGCAGCAAAAGAATAATTTGTTACTACTGGGACAGGCGATTGGACAACAATGGTGCCACTGCACTCCAGGAAATGATTTATTTTATTAACAGGCCCGGCGGTAAGAGGGTGGGTTGTACTTGTGGACACCAGAGACTGTGTTAATTTTAACAGGGCCAGCAATCACTGTTACTGGCTGCCAGTTTTAAACAAAATATTGAGCAGCTTGAGGTTATGCTTTACATTGTGGGGGTATGTGTGATTTTGTTTTTCTTTTATATATATATATATATATATATATATATAGAGAGAGAGAGAGAGAGAGAGAGATGCAGCAAATTTAAATTTCACCGGCGAAGTGCAAGTAGGCACTTCACATTGCCATTCCCCTACGCGGAGTGGGCAATGCGAAGTGCTAACTTAGCCTTGTCATTACCACTTCTCATTAAGGCAGAATGCTAACACGAAGTAAGGTGAAGTTGTTGTTTAAATGGACTTCGTGTTCCTCATTATGAGTCTAAGTGATACACTTCTCGTTCCAGATTTGGCAGCCCCCCCACTCATCACATGGCTTACAGTACTGTAAGTCACATGCCCTTTAGCCAGGCAGGAAGGAAGTGCCTTGCCAAGGAGATAGTTTCACTTTGTCCTGTGCAGAAGAAGAGAGAGGAGTGTGTTGTGAGACAGCCTGTGAGACTTGGAGATCAGAACGAGGAGGAGATTTAAACTTTGAATTAGACCCAACAGCTTTTTTAAAAGCTTAATTTTTTTGTCTTTTCTGTGCTCTTTTTTACTTAATTTGTTCTTTCTGTAAATTTATTTTTTTCTTACCTTTATAAGTAGTTATTTGTCTGTGTGTGTGACTGTGTGTGTATGACAGTGTGAGTACTTTCTGTTGAGCTGAGTAGTCATTGCTCGGACTGAGGGAGTGCAGTAAGAAAGATAAACCAGGGTGAGGGAATGTCTGGGGAGGGGGCAGTGCTGGGACAGCATGGTAGGCATTGCACCATGTGCACATGTAGGGGGAACAGCCACTGGTTCCTGTTGGACTGATCCAAAATTTTGATTGCCCCCCCCGGAAGCAGGACCAGCACCTCCTCCTGAGGCAGTTGAATCACCATGACCACCACATCCAGCACCAGCTCCAACACCAGGTCCTCTGGAGCAGGATGTGCCTGTGCCCCCTGGCCCAGGTGTGGATCCCTTTCCCAATGAGCACCATGACCAGCTGGCTGCCAGTGCATCTGGCCCTCCCCTGCCTGTGCCTGGTCCTTCCCACACCTCCATTGTTTGGGAGTTTTTTTACTGTGTTGGGGGGGGACAGCAGCATGATCAGGTGCCATCTATGTCAGGTGGAGGTGCACTGTGGTCCCAGGGGGACTCACCTGGTGACTGAAGGCCAGCGCACCCATATGTTGAACAACCACCAGTTAGAGTGGCAGGCTGCCACAGAACTGGCCAGGCCTGCACCTGCTGGCCCTTCTGTGGCAGAAGGTGCAGTTGTGTGTGGTGGCAGTCCTAAGAAGGGCAGCACCTGCTGCTCCGCCAGCACCTCCCACCATCACCACCACCACCAGCAGCTGAGCCTGTAGAACATGTGAACCCCAGAAAACTGCCTGTAACACAGACTGATCAGGCAGTTCCCTGGAGTGCTGTCAAGGAGAACAATGAGATTCTGAATGCTGTCCAACAGCGGTTGGATCACATACAGGGACATCAGTTACAGATTATGTCCAAGCTGGAACTGCTGCTGGACCACCAGGGGATCCCACATTAGTTTTTTTTCCTCACACCATGTGCCCCCCATACCTTCTCTGCTGTGTTATAAAATATATTCCTCCACCATCCCTGACCCCTGTATATAATTATGCCCTTTTTTTGTTGTCTTCTGTATGCGTGGCACTTTGTATTCTGCCCCCTTCCTTCTGTTAAGTGTGTGTGTGTGTGTGTGTGTGTGCATGTGTGTGTGTGTGTGTGTGTGTGTGTGTGTGTGTGTGTGTGCATGTGTGTGCTCACACTCTGTTTTGGTGCTTCGTTAATCTTTACTTTCTGTAGTGGAGTGTTTGTGGAAAAGCAGGACTGAGCAGTACAAGTATATTGTGCTAAACTGCATGTGTGCAGTGAGTATTCTTTCCGGTGTATGTATGTACTGCATATATATGCTGATTGCTATCTGACTTGTTGCTGTGTTTATAGTATAAAGAATAAAGATAAGAATATATGGGAACTTCCAGTGGTGATGCTGCTGAGTAATCATGCAGTCTTTAGCTCTGAAAACCCTCCCCGACTAAACTCACTACAAAACCTCTAAACATTATCCCAAATTCATTCGCAGACATGGTAATCACTGAATAATCCTCCTTACTATCTCGATTCCGCATATTGCCCAAGTATATGGACACAGAAATGAAAACCCAGCTGCACAATCACATGCCACCCCCATCTCCTGAAAAAGACAAACTGGTGAAGAAGAGCAAGGCGGGGGAGAGAGAGTAATTGCTGGCTTGCATGGTCCATACGCCCAGCTTATGGAGGAAAGATTTTTTGAAGGTCTCGCCCCCATAAAAAAATCATTGCAGGCTGTGTCTACAAACCCTAAAGGCATTGATGCACCAACTTACTATAAGAACTGGGGATAATAAGGTGCGTATTTCATTCCTGAATGACTGGAAAGCCTGAGTCAACCCCGAACTGGTTAGCCTGAGGTGGCGGTTGCATAAAGCAGAAGATAAACAGGAAGATTTGGAAAGCCACTAGTGCAGGAATAACATGGTAATCCTGGGGCTTCCTGAGGGTGAAGAGGGGATGAATCCCATCCTCTTCATCCAATAGCTGTGCTGCAAAATAGTTGGTCCATTGTCAAATGGCCCCACTTACATAATAGAGAGGGCCCATTGATTTCTGTAACCTACTCCACCACCCAGTTCCCCCCACCGAGGTCCCTGATTTTTCACTTGCTGAATTATCTCGACAAGCAGGTTATTCTGGAGAAAATCAGAGAAGCCAAGGATATTCAGTGGGATAACAAAAGAATTAGGCTTGCACAAGACCTTCCACTTACTGTTTGGCACAGGCATACTGAGATGAATCCCTTAGTCATGAAGCCAATTGCAGCTGGGATCTGATACAGAATGCAATGCCACACCACGCTTCAGGTGCAGTATGAAGGAAAATGGACAGCTTAAGATTCCCCTGCTGAGGCAAGCGCTGACCTAAAAAAGCTGTTTCCCAATTTATTTAAGTGACTTTTGCCTCTACGTCCTGGGGTGACATGGAGTCAGCCGAATGGACAAAAATGTCTTCTAATTGACTGATGTTATATGGGCCCGTGGAATATGATCATTTGTGTTTCCTTTTGCTCCATCTAGTCCTTAAGAAAGCACGGACTAGAATCGCTGCTGACTTCATTGGCCCAGGTGGCAATGAACATTTAATTTATCAGACTCCCATATAGTTTAATACCGGCAGATTGGGTTAATGAATGGCCCCAGGGAAGCAATGAAGAAGTTGCTGGTAGAATTGGGGTATTCTTAATGATACTATGATTGGTAATGTAGCAATAGTTCCAAGGGGTTCAAATTTTACATTTTCATGACTTGTCATTATTACTGGATTTTCAAGTTCATTCAAACTTATGGGGGTACTGTTTATTATAAACAGATAGATATTTGGCAATAATAATTTTTTTCTATCAGGGGTGGAGCTACATATGCTGCACATGACCTGGCAGTGGGATATGGCAACCGGACACTTGGTAGGAGGTCAGTCAAAAGGACTGGGGTTTTGTGATCTTGTTTTTGCTGTGTATAAGTTACTGGGAGGTTATGGGGTGGGGTACCTGGATCAGCCTTGTGTTCTTTCATGGGGTGCCCTAAAAGGGGAGGGAGGCTTGGGGGGATAAATTGAGAGAGGGTGGGTAAGTATTTCTATAATTTTAAGGCAATTAAGCTCTTGTTAAGGGTAAAGAAAATACAGGAGGATTTGCAGATAATCAATGCTTTTTTCCTGATCCTATCTGACTGGGCACAGGCCTACCTGTCATTTTTTCATCAGGTAACATTCACGGTTATAATCCACATTAATCATGGCTACCAGATATGTCTCTTGGAATGTGAAAGGTGCCAGAAGCAGGGTTAAAAGATGTCAAATTCTTAAACATCTCAAGTTCCTCCATAGCAGTATAATTTTCCTCCAGGAAACACACTTGTTGGCGAGTGAGAGGAATTTATTTCATCGGAGACAAATAGGGCAGGTATATGCTGCAGGTAATGCCACAGCGCAATGGGGGAGTGGCAATACTCCTAACCAGGGGCACGTCCTTTCAGATGCAGTCTTGCCACTCGAATTCCCAGGGATGATACATCTTTATAAAAGGGCTGCTAAACCATGCCGAGATCATGCTAGGCTCAGTATACGGGCCTAACAACAACCCTCCTGAATTTTTCTCGGCACTGTCACTCCACTTGAGTTCATATCCCATTATTCCTACCATTTTGGCTGGAGATTGGAATTTATTCTTCTCTTTAGAGCTTGATGAATCCCCTCCACATAGAGGGCTAGCCCTCTTATGTGCACAAAACGCTCTTAGAGAATTAACAGTTGACCATGGCCTTATTGACCTGTGGAGGCTATTAAACCCACAAGTTCAATAATTTACCTTTTATTCTTCTGCTCATGGCTCCTTATCCTGCATAGACTACTTTTTAATTAATAATTTAGTGCTATCAGGGTTAGTGGGCTGTGGTATAGTCCCCAGAACCATCTTGGATCATGCTCCAGTATGGCTGGAGGACACACTCCCACTCTCATCACACAGGGAAAACAGCTGGAAATGAAACACTCAAATGCTACATGATACAAAAATAGTAAAGACCCTTAAAGAGGTTATTGAGCAATACCTTCACCACAATCAAAATTTGATACAGCATATAGACAAAATTTGATGCGCCCTCAAATGTGTGGTTAGAGGGGAGTGTATCCGGCTAGCTACCATTAGAGAAAATAGAGGGAGGCCTGCTCTTCTTCTCTTTTAGAACAAATTAAGGCTCTGGAAGAACAATTACCCTCCAACCCAGGTGAGTCTATCCTAACCCAGTTAACGCAGCTCCGAAATCAGTACCAGAAAACCTTAAGAGAACAGGCACAGTATGCCCTGTTTAAGACCCAATCTCGCTATATACAGCAGGGAGAAAAGGCTAGTCATTTACTAGCTTTAAGACTCAAAAGGTGAGAAGAATCAAGAATTGTAACAGCCCTACACTCCCTCAAAGATGACTCTCTTATCACCAACCCCCCAAAAATAGTCCAAGTATTCAAAGATTACTATAGAACTTGTACTCTCTTCCAGATAACGTGGCTCAAATTTCAGATATTCAGGATTATCTAGTCTCTATTCACCTTCCATCCCTCAGCCTTACACAAAAAGAAGGTCTTATGCATAAAATAAGACAGTGGGAATTGTCAGAAGCTATTCGTTCTCTTCCAGATGACAAAGCCCCCAGTCCTAATGGCCTTTTGCCACATTTTTATAAAATTTTCAAGGAACAAATTCCCCCCTTGCTCTTCCAGATGTTCAATTCCCTATGCGAATCAGGGGTATCAGATTCAACCCTACTAGAAGCTCTCATCATTGTTCTCCCTAAACCAAATAAAGCTAGAAACAAAGTGAGTAATTATCATCCCATTTTCCTAATGAATTATGATATTAAACTTTTCACCAAAATTCTGGCTGCAAGGATAGCAAAAGTCTGGACACCCTTGCTTAGTACTGAACAGGTGGGGCTTGTAGCAGGCCATTCCTCAATGGATCACCTGTGTAAATTGTTCCATATCTTCTCCATGTCCAGGGGGGCCCCATGCCCAATGGTCTCGGTATCCCTGGATGTGGAGAAGGCATCCCGAAAGACTTTGTTTGGTGGATTAAGGTTCTGTATACCAGCCCAACAGCTAAAATATATTGTAATGAGGTCTACTCAAACTAATTCCCATTGTGTTCTGGGACTAGACAGGGGTGTCCACTATCCCCGATGCTTTTCAGTCTCTATCTTGAACCCCTCCTTTATCGTCTTCAAAATTCCCCCCTCATAAAAGGAATTCCAATCGGCCCCTTTAACTTCTGTTTATCAGTGTATGCAGATGACATCTTGTTGCATATATCTGATCCAGAAGTGTTGCTCCCTGCAGTCCTTGATATAGTGGAAGCCTTTGGAGCCCTATTCAATTACAAGTTAAACAGGAAAACATCGACAGTAATGCCCTTAAATAAGTTTACCAGTTGATAACATATAGAGGGTTTGAACCTGGCCTGGGCATTTCAACTTAATTTTCTAGGGCTAACCTTATCTCAAGATATGTCCCAAATTAAGAGACTTAACTTAGACTCTCTGGTGGAGAATATAAAACAAGATTTGGGAAGATGGGCCCCTTTATATCTCTCCTTGCAGGGTAGAATTGGCATAATCAAGATGAACATCCTCCCAAGGATCTTTTACCCAATGAATATGCTGATTTTTTATCTCCCACAATCTTGGTTTCAGAAACTCCATAGTATCATCTCTCATTTCCTATGCAGTGGTAAACCACCAAGAATATCCTATGTTAGGCTAGAGGCAGATAAGGTTCATGGAGGTCTCAGGCTTCCCAACTTGTATCATTACTATTTGGCTAGTCATATAGCTAAATATATGTGTTGGATACCTCCCAGCCTTCCACAAAATGGTCCTCCCTTTATTCCAGTGTGGCTTCAACTAGAACTCCATATAATCAGCCTGAATGATATTTCCCCAATTAGCCTACTTTATACCAGTGCTAAAAGTTGTTCTTCTATAATTCGGAATGAGATAATTCTGATGTCAGTAAGAGTACATGCTCAGTTCTGAACAGCACTCAAATATGACAATTGTAAAGCTATTTCACAGCCCCTGTACTTGAATCTTAACTTTGGGTTGGATGCACAGTGCCTGAAATCATAGAAACTCTACCCTTTCAGAGATTAAAATATCAGACCTCTTTGAGAATGGGAAACTTAGGCCCACGCTGGATCTCCTATCCCTCCTGAATCTCCTGAGGAAACAGATTTTTAAAGGATAGCAGATCCACCATCTACTGATTACTAAACTATGGTATTGGATTCTGGGACACAGACCAATCTGTCCTAACTACCTCACTTCATAATTTGGCATGGCAACCCCATGCGGTCTCCCAAATAACATCAGTGATATACACTGCCATTTGCCCAACAGTGCAGGGTTCCTCTGTATATTGGGCAGAAAAGTTCCCCAACAGGGAGCTAAACTGGGACAAGATCTGGCAAGCAGTATATTCATATACCTCTTATGATAAACGTAGACTTATGCAGTGTTATATCCTGCATAATATTTGCTACACTCCGTCTAAATTATTTTATATGGGGAAGACACAGAATGCAAATTGTAAGAGGTGCGGTCAAACTGAGGGTACCCTACTATATGTCCTCTGGGAGTGTCCCCTAATCAGACTGCAGTGGAGTGAGTTAAAGGCTAAGGTGGATCCCCTACTTGGACTAGAGGATCTTTTTTACACCAGAAATCTGCATAGTGGATGATTATTCTCAGATCTCAGTGAAAGAAAGAAGATATAATATAGCCCTTATTTTGCATCCTGTTAAAAAAACTGGTATTAAAATACTGGAAGGATTCCACAATAATCTCTTACTAAATGAATTTCTATTTAACCTGAGGGTAGAAAAAATGATAACGTCTCTTAGGCATGTCCCCTCTGTCTTTGACAAAAAATGGGATCAATTATATATGTTATATTCTATCTCTAATCACTAGTAGTCCTTCCTCAGGTGGACTCAAGTTTGATTTAGTAAGCTGTAGTCTTTTAACTGCTGGTATACAGCAAGACATGCCTTGTTAAGTCACCAGATAGGTTAATACACTTCTTGTTCACAAACAGATATTTACCTGTTAAACAAACTTGTTGCCTGAGTTATAAGTATATGTCCAATTTTACGGTGGGGTGGTGGGGGGGCATCTCTTTATTCTTAATACTGGGAGGGTGGGGTAGAGGAGGAAAGGGAGGATGATAGAATGCTTATAGTGTAAGTTTGTTTTCTTTGAGCCAACATAACCCTAAGGCTGTTGTTCACTTAACCTGTATTACTCTGTTCCTTCATTCACCTTGCACCACTTATGTGAACAGATAAGATAAAATCAATAAAGTATATTGAATTATAAAAAAAAGATAATATATAACGTATATTTAATTTGCTAGGAGATCATAGCAACAAAAAATTGGGCTTTTTAACAAACTGTATCCAACAGAAATGAAGTATTGCTGATGGACCAAAATACTACACGGTGTACAGACATTATAAAGTCAGAAAATATATAAGGTCCAGTTCACTGCCACCACACTGTACTACCACATTCCTTCTTTTCATTATTTGTTCTGGAATATGTCTTTCTAGTTTAGATTGGCAGTATCAGTTTTGCAGCAAGTTGATGTACACCATAACGTGACATGACGCCAGTGGTAGCACAGTGTGGTAGCAGTGTACTGCAGGACCTGTTATATTTCTGACTTGAAAATGTGTGCACACCATAAAATATTTTGGGTGTCTCAGCAATATTTTATGTCTGTTGGGTATCGTTTGTTTAAAAGCATGATTTTTGATGCTATTATCTCTGCAAAGCCATGTGTGCACTGTGTGAGTGATTGGGATGCACACTGGCCCAAGACTTCTGAAAACATATCATATCACTTTGTCTGCTGCTGTTGATGGTACAAATAAAATGTATGATATATAGCCTTATCTTTATTCTTTATACCATGAACGCTGCAAGAAGTCAGTATATATATATATGTTTGCAAGAAGCTGGACAGTGTCTACACACACAGGAAAGAAGACGGACTACACACATGTAGTTTAGCACAGTATAATTGCACTGCTCAGTCCTGCTGTTTGACAAACACTTCACAATAGCATGACAGAAAGTAAACATTACTGAGGCTCCAAAAGTATTTACCAGACTCAGCATAATTCCCAATCCCAAAATGCAACTGTCTTGTGTCCAGAAAATTCTCCCATACTGACGATGTGAAATTGTGGCGTAACAAGAATTGCAAAGTCTTTTTGTTTATTGGGGGAATTATGCAACAGTTACAGTGAGGGAAAGGAGATATTATATTAATTTAATATCACTTACGGTTAAGGCCTTAGTATAAAAGCATTGGAAAGATCAGACTGTCATTACTTATCAAGAATGGCTAGCTGGGTTACTGTATAATTTAAGAATAGAGAAAACTATAGCTAGTTACAGAAACGCTCTGCATAAATTCAATGCTATATGGGAGAAGTTTCATGATTTATGGACAACTGCTTCATCACACTAAGTTGATGCATATTTCTCCTCCTTAAGTGAGGTATGGGTCCAGTTTACTATAGATGGAGATAAATAAGATTCCCCTGGTACAAGGGGAAAGGTTAGGGTGTTGCTGGTGCAAGTCTGCCCTTGATGTCGACCGTCTTAGATTGATTGAACATTATACCAGCTATCAATCTGCAATCACCCATAAGAAGGCAGAATTCCTGTCCAGGGAGATTGCAGTTGCTCATAATCGACTAGCTCAGCTGTTCTGAACTGTAGATAGACTGTGCAACCCAGCCTGTCTGCAAGTTCGGAAAGCCTTTCCACAAATTGAGTGCGATGAGCTCGCTCGATACTTTGCAACTAAGGTGGCTGACATCAGGGTGGACTTGTGTCCGACAACCTCTAAGGGTGATGTGGTAGGAGTGTGTGAGAGCACAGGGCCTCGCTTCTCCTGGAGTTCCTTTTGTCGACCTAAGTTTGTGGATATTATGAGGATCATCCATAGTATGCGCCCTACAAGCTGTGGCTTGGATCCTGGACCGACTACCCTAATTTTGGGTTGTGTAGACATCATTGGTCCAGTTCTGGCACAAATAGTCTGGTGCTCCTTGGAGTCGGGTGAGTTTCCTAGCTCCCTGAAAGAGGCGGTGGTGACACCTCTCTTGAAGAAAGCTTCCTTGGACCCAGACTGTTTTTCTAACTACAGACCCATCTCTAACCTTCCCTTTATTGGGAAGATTATTGAAAAGGTCATAGCTGCTCAACTGGATGACCATTTAACCATCCATAGTATCTATGAATCCTTCCAGTCTGGTTTCCATAAAAGACACAGCACCGAGACTGCACTGGTTCAGGTGCTAAATGATCTTCTGAGGGTGAGGGATCAAAGGAGACGTTCCATCTTGGTCCTCCTTGATCTCTCTTCAGCTTTTGACACTGTGGATCACATGGTGTTGCTAGCATGCCTGGGGCAAATCTGTGGAATGTCTGGAACCGTTTTTAAATGGTTCAATTCATTCCTTACTGGGAGATCACAAAGAGTTGTGTTGGGGATTTTTTCCTCCAGCCCAGTCTCTTTGTTGTGTGGAGTGCCTCAGGGTTCTGTGCTGTCACCCATGTTATTTGCAGTGTATATGCTGCCCTCGGAAACATTATAAGATGGTATGGGCTGAGGTTTCACTGCTATGCAGATGATACCCAGCTATACCTGTCTTTTGCACCCGACCAGGATGGAGTTCTCTCGGTGTTTAATAACTGTCTGGGGGAAATCCAAGACTGGATGGATTCTAGTTGGTTTAAGTTGAACTCAGAGAAAACTGAGGTTTTGGCCGTGGACCCGGGTGGTCAGATTGAGAGGTAGTGTGTTGGCACGCCTTCTGGATTTTTTATTGGCAGTGTGTCACTACCGGCCTCTGAATGGGTGCGTAACCTTGGGGTGATTCTTGACAATAGGCTGACTTTTCAATCTCAGGTGTCAGCTGTCGTCAGGACTTCCTTTTACCATCTTAGGAATATTGCCCGGGTTAAGCACCTTGTTCCGTCTGACTCTCTGTCAACATTGGTCCACGTCTTTGTGTCCTCGCGCCTCGACTACTGCAACGCCCTTTACTTTGGGCTCTCTGGGGTTTAAATCCACCGCCTACAGCTTGTGAAGAATGCGGCAGCCTAGGTTTTGACTGGGACAAGTAGGTCCTGTCACATTACCCCGGTGCTGCGTGAACTGCACTGGCTCCCAATACGGTGGCTGATCACCTTTAAAGTCATTTTATTGACTTTTAAAGCCCTTAAATGATCAGGGTCCGTCCTATCTGAAAGACCTACTGGTCCCTATTGCCCCGGCCGATCATCTGTTTGTCTGACATGGGGTTGTTAGAGATTCCAAGAGTGAGTTTGAAATCCTCTAGCAGCAGAGCATTTTCTCATGCTGCACCCACTCTTTGGAATTCTCTAACATGCCAGTTACGGGAATGTACCTCTGTGGAGATATTTAAGAAGGAATTGAAAACACACTTAGGGAGAATGGCCTTCTTGTAAAGTTAATATGTATTGTAAAATGTGTGAAATTTTATTGTAATTTATTATGTTTTTATGATATATTTTATAATGTTTATGGTCTTTGATGCTTTGTATTGAATGTTGAAATTTTAATTAATTTGTTCAGCACCTTGATACAGTGAAAGGTGCTATATAAATAAAATTATTATTATTATTATTATTACAATTTTTCTTTCCCCCTTACTTCCTTACTTTGATTGGGAAAGTGGTAATACTTCCCTTCTAGTTGCTTTCCTGATAGGGTTGGGGATGTGGCCTGCAAGATCATAGTTAGGGACTGGCTTTGGGAAGAGGGTTGGGGAGGATAGGACAATGGGGGAAGGAGGGAGAGGGGAAGGGGTTATGTTAGGGTCAGATAGTTGCTACAATGTATATGTATTAGGACTAATGTTACATTTGCTGTATTGTTTAATGCATTATTTGTATTTTGGAAACTTGTTGATAATTGAATAAAATATATTAAATTTAAAAAAAAAAGAATTGCAAAGTCTCCCAGAATTAATGGCGCACTCAGTCATGCTTGCAGTACTCACACAGATTCCCCCAATTTTTCTGCATCTCCAAAATGAAATTGTCTTGTGTCCAGAAAATGCCCCAGTGCTGACAAAGTGAAATAGTAGTCTAACAAGAATTGCAAAGTCTCCCAGTATTAATGGCAAACTCAGTCATGTGTGCAGTACTCACACAGAGTCCCCAGAATTTTTCTGCATCCCCAAAATGCAACTGTCTTGTGTTCAGAAAATTCCCCAGTATTGACAAAGTAAATTGTAGCGTAATAAGAATTGCAGTCTCCCAGAATTAATGGCACATTCAGTCATGTGCGCAGTACTCACATAGAGTCCCCAGAATTTTTCTGCATCCCCAAAATGCAACTGTCTTGTATCCAGAAAATTCCCCAGTACTGACTACATGAAATTGCAGCATACCAAGAATTGCAAAGTCTCCAAGAATTAATGGCACACTCAGTCATGTGCTCAGTACTCACACAGAGTTCCCAGAATTTTTCTGCATCCCCAAAATGCAACTGTCTTGTGTCCAGAAAATTCCCCAGTGCTGACAACATGAAATTGTAGCTTAACAAGAATTGCAAAGTCTCCCAGAATTAATGGCACACTCAGTCATGCGTGCTGTGGTCACATAGAGTCCCCAAAATGTTTCTGCATCCCCAAAATGCAACTCTCTGGTGTCCAGAAAATTCACAAGTGCTGCTGCTGCTGTTGCACTTACAAGTAATGCTGCTGTGTGTATTGACCTTACGATGATGTTGATGTCATGATGCACGGTGTCTTGCCAAACTGTGTGAAGGAGGGATAACATGACATTAATGACCATTCAGTGTTCCATCACAAATGATGACAGTGAGAGAACTGTTGCTTGTCCAAAGTGTGCAGCTATGCGATCACCTCAACTGGATGGAAGGGTGCCCTTTGTGTGTACGCTAATAGTAGCCTTGGTGAGTTGATATACATATATATATATTTTTTTTTTCTAGGTGGAGGGTTGACATATATATACATGTACTCATTGTATTGTTTTGTATCACAGATCACATACTGTTGGTGTGCATGCTTGATAAGAAATTTTGGTGTTGGAATTGGAAATGTAATACTCTCAAGCCAATGAAAGTAAGTATTTTTTTCTTTTTTTGGGGAGGGAAGGCATATTTGCAAGTAGGTCTCATTAATGGTTTATTATTTGGTTACTTCTTCTCAGATTTTATCTGCATCCTTCTCCAGTCCAGTAATGATGGTCATGGTCATCATCGATTCAAATGACTTCTGTTGGTTGCATGTCTGCCCCAGCCCGGGAAGTGGGGCATGATGTTGAAGAAGTACTTTGGATAAGGCAACTATGACACCACAAAGCATCTGGAAGTTTCCTAAAAAAAGAAATGAAGGACTTATTACAACTTGATTGCAGCAGTAAGACATTATGTTTAAGCTGTGGTTGTTCCACCACTGGTATCTAGATTAACACAGATAGCAAGCTGTCCCACTGCAATCATCAGAGCACAATTTAAATACCAGGCTATAACAACTACACTGTGCCAGTGTCTCTTCGTCTCAACTCCAGTTACATTTTAAAACCACATCTTGTCAAGTAACATGACCTGGGTCAAACTTTTTCAATACTGTCATGGCTGCAGCTGCAAATTTTGAATACAGTGCATGATATGTTGCAGAAATATTTTTTGTGACATACATGTCACTTAGTTTATGAATCATCAGTCGGATTTGTTGCACTCTTATGAAAAAAAAGGAACAGATGAAATAACATTGATATACTTACCAGAATGGATTGGAAATGGATATCCCATAGGTTCCTGTAGACAGTACTGCTGCTGTACCATAGATATAGACCTTCAGTGAAGGACAGTCCTTTGTTGTTAACCTGTAAAAAAACAAAATAAGTTGACCATATGTGTTTGGCCATTGCAGCTTGGAAAAGCTACAGAAAACAAAACACACAGCTAAAGGATGTTGAATAGCATGAAAACCATTAGTACACATACTTACTTTATAGTATTCATAGTAAGAAGCCTTGTGCCTGTGGCTGATGGATGTGGTCTCCTATTCAACTCCGTCTGCCTTGGCATGGTCAAGACATGTAATAGAAAACATTTTCACAATGGTGGTGGTGGTCACAGCTGAGGCACATGATGACATTCCCTCTCACATCTTCCTGCATCTGGCGGTGGTGGCAGTGGCTAACAACAGTCTCATGGTGGTGGTCCAGGGGGGCACACAAAGTCATTCCCCCTGGTGGCAGTGGCTAACAGCGGTTTCATGGTGGTGGTCCAGGGGGGCATGCGGTGACATTCCCTTTGGTGGTGGCAGTGGCTAACAACAGTCTTATGGTGGTGGTCCAGGGGGGCACACAGTCATTCCCCCTAGTGGCAGTGGCTAACAGCGGTTTCATGGTGGTGGTCCAGGGGGGCATATGGTGACATTCCCTATCATACCTCTCAACTGTCCCTGATTTTCAGGAACATCCCTGATTTTGCCTCAGAACTTTACTCTCTCCCTTCTAAAAATTGTGTTTCCATAACTAAACATTGGGAGTTATAATCTCAAAATAATATCAGACATTAAAGTTACAGACTTGTTCTTCCTTAGAAAATGCATTTTTCACTAAGCCCCTTATTCTACCAGCTATCTCCAATTTTGAAAATGTGTCCCTGATTTTGGTCCTTTGTCCCTGATTTTTTTAAGCCTTGTCCCTGAATTATGAAGCAGGAGGTTGAGAGGTATGTTCCCTGTGGTGGTGGCAGTGGCTAACTGCAGCCTTATGGTGGTGGTCCAGGTGGGCACACAAAGTCATTCCCCCTGGTGGCGGTGGCTAACAGTGGTTTCATGGTAGTGGTCCAGGGGTACACATGGTGACATTCCCTATAGTAGCACTGACTAACAGCAGTCTTATGGTGGTGGTACAGGGGCCAGGATATATTGTGCTCTCTGTTACAAATATGATGTGACATATGGAATTTGAGTCACTCTGAGTGGGACACTGATTTAACATTATGAAAAGGAAGACATGTAACATACAACAAATGTGACAGCCTTTTAACCACTTAAGTTAAAACCTGTCAACATTAACCTCATCATCAACCTCATAAAGAAACTCCCTCACAGTCATCTATGTCTGAATTCTGACCAATGGGAAATTCTTTCTCCATGGTGTCATCATCTACATCAGTGGTAGGATGTTTCATGCTACCAGTGCCACCAGGATGGTCCCTTTCTACAACATCAGCAAAACCATGACTATACCTGGGTACGAATACCGAGGTTGCAGTCTGAGCTGGTATGTGCCTCTCATTCATTTTTATGAATGTCAGCAAACTGACATTTGCAGGAGAGAGGTTTGTATGACTGATCCTGAACTATTGCACCTGCTGAGCTGAATACCCTCTCGACACTCACACTGGAGGGTAGGCATGTCAGGAACTTCAGTGCCACAGCGGTCAGCTCTGACCATTCACTGACATTTCCACTCCAGTATAAAAGGGGATCATCAATGATTGACAGATGCCTGTTTTCAGACAAATATGACTCAACCATTTGCTGTGCTGCACTAAGTCCATTGGTTGATGCATCATCCTGTTCCCCGGAATCATTTATGTTACAAATCCCCACTTGTGACAAAGCCTCCCAAAGTGGGTTAAAACCAACCGCTTTTGATGACAGATCACTTGGAACTGCAGTCCCCTTCCCCTTACAGGATATGTTTGATACTACTCCTCCAGGTTTCCCTTCAGCCTGATTATGCTGCTGAAGTTTGTTGACCTAGGCACATGACTTCTGTGCCCCATGAACCAAGTGTACCAGTTGCCCACTGATATTTTTTACCTGTTCAGGCCCGCCTTCCAGTACTGAAGCAATTCCATGTTTGTATCGTGGGTCCAGCATCATTGCTATTGCAAAGTTGTCACTACACTGAATGCTCAAGATGTGTCGATTCTGATTGAATAGTGTCAGCATGTGTTTCAGCAACACACTGCTAGCACTTTCTCCGGCAACATCAAGGCTATGCTGTACATTTACTAATGTCTGCCTCAGCACCTGCAGCAGTGGAATTGATTAGCTAATGGAGGCAGACTGGCCACTCACTGCCTGTGTGGCATGTTCAAAAGGCCTCAAAATTGTTATTACAGAGTCCATGAGGCACCACTGTTCAGTTGTAGTAGATATGGAGGCCCCAGTACTGTCACAGTTAGTGTGCATGACAAGATATTCTGAGATGGCTTTGAATTGTTCATACAACCTCTCTGCCATGTATAAAGTGGAGTTCCACTGGGTGACAACTTCCAGCTTCAAGCAGTGCTGCAGGAAGCTGTTTCGAATCTGCAACTCCCGAAGTTGGTCACGGGCCTTTGCAGAGCGTGAAAAGTGAGAACAGATACAGCGTGCAACTGTCAGCATTTCCTTTATATCAGGGTGCTGCAGAAACTCCTGCATCACAAAATTTAAACAGTGGTCCATGCATAGAACCCAAACAAAGCCATCATTCGTGATGCATTTCATCACATTTGACCCATAGTCACTTGGTATGAACCCAGCTCTCAGGGACAGGTGGTTCAGCCACTTGTCAATTTCAGTCAGTACCAAGTCCAACATGTTTTCACCAGTGTGTGAACAGGTCACATTGTGCATAGCAATCGTTGCATGCAAATTCCTGGAAGATTGCTGCCACAACACTCCACCTTACTACACTGATTATTCACACTACCAACAGCACAAACAACACCTGGCACCTGCACACAATGTGCAGTT
Source organism: Neoceratodus forsteri (assembly GCA_016271365.2). NCBI lineage: Eukaryota > Metazoa > Chordata > Ceratodontiformes > Ceratodontidae > Neoceratodus > Neoceratodus forsteri. The sequence continues at coordinate 1,724,120,345 of CM057456.1, forward strand.
ATACACAAATATGAACTCCAGGTCATTTTGCCACCTGTCCACATATCCACACTTAAATGGATGAATGGAGAGGAGGAATGTTGAAGGGCATGTCTCACAGAGTCAGACACAGTACGGTACAACTCTGGGACAGCACGGGTCGAAAAGTATATCCTGGATGGGGTTTTCCATTTTGGACAGGCACATGCAGCAAACCACTGGAACCCAGAATTCTCCACAACGGAGAAGGGCAAAAGATCAATTGCCAGCATTTCAGCTACAGCAGCATTAAGTTCATTTGCCACTGTATGATTGCGTGGGTACTTCAGCTTATGTGCAAAAAACACTCTGTAACATGGGCTGACTTAAACGTTTTACATGGGGTGTGATGACAAACTGCTCTGCAAATGGCAGGGGGTGGAGTGTGGACGTGTGATGAAGACTGCTGCACAGGTGATGATGACAAACCCACAAATGCAGTTATTTTCCCAGATTTACCAACTGGGGATGATGTACCACTTGCACTAGACATACTGCATTCACCACCACCACCACCACCACCACCACCAAAACTGCTGCTCTCACCACCACTGGACAACATTTCTAAATCATTATGCTCCTCCACCCCATCATGCCTGTAGTAATCCTCTGCTCTTATTTTATCACTACTGCACACATTTATTTTCCTACTTGATTTTACAGTCATGGAAGGGGATAACATGCTCGTTATGGTTGATGGCAAGGGTGAATGCTCCTCTGTGGTATTATTAGCTGCCATCTTGTGCTGGGTCCATAGTGCCATGTGCCTGTTCTTAAGATGTGCATGCTTTCCCCCTGTGCCCAGATGACTCCGCTTTTTACCTTGCCTCACACGTGCATGGCAAACCTGGCAGATTGCAACTGACTCATCATTTGCATCTTGCACAAAAAATCCCAAACAAGCGACTGTGATGCTCTAGTTTTAACGTGTCCCTGATGCTGCTTATTGAACTCTGTTTTTTTAAGCCATGAAATGGGGGGGGTGTGCTACATGATTTTTCAGGCAGGATACACTTGGACTTCAACTGACCACCACGACTACCTATCATTATTACTAGGTCATCATCATCACCATCAACTGAAACTGGTAAATCACAACTTTTTACAGGGTGGGGTTAATGCAAACAGACCCAGACACAGCCACATTGAATTTCTTTTTCATCAGTTCCCAAAGGGGTCAATTACATCATCATCCTATTCATCAACATCACCACATCCACATCTTCTGTTTGGATGCTGGCATGTGGACTGCATGTTGCAACCACAGCAACATCAAAATCATCAGATTCATCATCATCAACACCACCATCACCCAATAATTTTTCACCACACTGTGAATCACTGCATGGCAAATGAGTGACCTGAACCATGGTGGAAGAAATGTGACATTGGGTGCTATCATTGACATAATGATCAGAATCTTCATGTTCAGTTACTGGGATGTTACTGGAGAGTATGACATCATCTACACTGTCACTCACTGGCACTGCTTCACACTCCACTATATTTTTGGACATGGTAAACTGGTCAGAAGAGGAACTTGAGGCAGCAATACTCATACCACCACCAGCAACTGCACTACCACCAGCAGGGACAACATCATCTCCTCCAAATATGAGTGAAGCTACCGATTTCGCTGTAAAAAACGTTGAAGGAGAAATATCTTTCCTCCCATCAGCAATGCACTTCTGCATACTACCATGCTCACAGACAATCTTACCACTGGCAGCAATGCCATGGCAAGAAACAGCTTGGCTTGCATATCTCTTTGCGGGCATTTTGGGGGGGTCAACAAAAATATTCTAAACAAATTTAGATTTTGAAACATTCACTGTGGATGGGGGCCAGGGCCCGGGGGAACGCTGGATGTGAAGCCAAAAAAACAACTGTGGCTTCAACAAGAGATACAGACACAAAGTCACAAGGTCAACAACTCCTTAACTAACCAGTGGTGCTCAAGTCACAAACAATCCAATCTGGAAAATAATACCTTTTGCTGGTGGGGGGGCAATGACTGCAGATTACAGCAGTGTAAAACCAAGAAAAGATACCACAATGGCAGCACAAAATCATGCAGGTGCAGTGGATAGCAGTTTCACAAAGCTGCACCTGCAATTACACTGTGGCACAATAAAAGGTGTATTATTTGATGTCATGCAATGCACACACAAAATTTCCACACACACAATCCTCAAAAATATGCCAATAATTACTGAAAATATTACTGTGTGTACATTAACACAGTCAATTATACAAGAAAAATATAACCAAACAACAAAGAACTCTTTATTTCTCCAACTTAAATCTACCTACACCACAGATACACCCCTTCCCCAAAGCACACTTCCACTGTCTCTCAGTATACAGACTCAATGTTGTACATTAACTTTCAAAATCCACACACAAACAATAAACGCTCAATGATATGAGCACAGGAGGGTTTCCTACAATACATGAACTAAAGTTTGAACAAAAAAAATTACTCAAAAAGGCTTTTTTAACAGCTTTTATGAGGTTTGAATCACAGAGAGCTCTCAGAGCAGACTGTCTTCTACAGCTTCCTACACACACTACCCCAAACTGAGGCTGTGCAGAACAATCTAGAGCCCATGTGACCTGAAATCCCATGAATCACTGCAGAATTCACCTTTGGAGCTTAAAAACAAGGTGAAAGTGAGGCCCCCAGACCCCTGGCTTATTTGAAAAAGTCAGAGACTCAAAAAAAGACCCCCCTTGCAAAATTCTGGCAATGGCCCTGCATGTGTTCCATCAATGAGCAAATTGCTTTGTCACCACATGCCTCCAGCTGTTGCTGCATGTTCAGCAGTGTCTGCCTTAGCACCCATAGCAGAGGGATGGACTCAGTGATGCAGGCAGTGTTCCCACTCACTGCCTGCTTGCATGCTCGAAGGGCCCTAGAATTGAGATGAGCCCATCCATTAGGTGTCACTGTTCTGTTGTGAGACACATGGATGCCCCACTGCTGTCATGACTCACATGAACTAGCAGATACTCAGAAATTGCCTTGTACTGCTGGTACAGATGCTCTACCATGTACAGGGTGGAGTTCTACCGGGTGACAAGGCCAAGTTTTAACCAATGCTGAAGCAGCTTGTTCTTTACCTGCAGAAGGACGTAGATGGTCATGCAGTTTTGCTGAATGTGCAAAGTGGGCACAGATGTGTCGGTCAAGAGTAAAAATTTCTCTCATATCCAGATGGTTGATGAAAGTCTGCAAAAAAAGGTTAAGGCAGTGAGCCAAGCATGGCACCCTAACACACCCCACATCAGCAGGAACACTGGTTTACTGTGATTGAGAAGGGCAAATTCCATTTTACACATTGGAAAAACCAGTATTGTCACCGGTGTCTGCTAAACCAAAATCTGTTTTCACGGGTGTTTTGTTTTATAAACTTTATTTAGCAAATTTGTACTCTGCTGCCATGCATATTAGCAATCTGACCTCCATTATTGTGCATCCCTCCATCCTTGCACCAGTTTAGTTATTTTAATAGGTACAAGATGTGATGGCAGCAGCAGCAGCAGAGTCACCCCCATCCCTCAAGTATGATGGCAGTGTCAGTAGCATTATGGCCTCACTCTGTCCCTCTGGATACTGCACTGTAGCCCCCACCCTCTGTTGTGTTGGCAGCAGAAGGACGATGGCTTCCATTCCTCAGGTGTGACAACAGCAGCAGCAACAGCGCTATGGTCGCTATTCCTCAGGTTTGACCCCAGCATGACTACATCCCCCATCCCTCAGATGTCATGGTGACACCAACACAACCAGCTCCTCCAGGCACCAACACAGCTCCTCCCCACTGCAACCCCCCTCAGATATAACACAGTCAGTGCACAAATACAACCAATCCCCTCATCAAAAAGTGAACACAGTCAGCTCCCCCCCCAGCACCAACACAGACAGCCCTGAACATAGCCAGTCATGCCACCGCACTCAACCAAATCCATGATTTAATGAATGTCCTCTACCCTGTAACCCATTTTCAGTGGGTTTTCTACCTGAGCAATGTCATGGTAATTCCTTGTTAGGCAGAGATGTTTTCCCACAGCCCACCAACCAGACTTATGCCCCACCATGATATTGGTACCATGACTTTGTACTTGGGTCTATGCTATATGTAAAGGAACCTTTGCTCTGCATGTCTTGTCATATCACCAATTCAGTAATGAATAAAATGAACTGAAATAAAGAGAACAGTTGCATTAAATAAAATGGTGTTTATAAAACATGTGCAGAAAGTAATAAAAACATAAACAGTACAAAAACATCCATACAGTAAAATATGCAAAAGTTGTACTAAAAAAATCATAAAATTGTGTGGGTGCAATACGAGAAACCAAATCCTATAAAATATATGCAAAACTGGTGCAGAAACAGTGGAGAACAGACATTTGATCTGAAACCCATATACAGTAAAATGTGCAAAATGTGGAACATAGAATTACAATAAGTAAACTAAAGCTCTATCAAAGAAAATGTGTAAAACCTGACTGTATATAACTACAATGAAAAACAAGTGCACTAAAACCTACAATATACTTATTTATTTAGCTTTTGTTTACCAGGTAAGCACATTAGACAGTCAAGTGCCTATTTTCAGGTGCGACCCAGGAGAGTTACAAAGATATAGGCAATAACAGTACAGAGGCTAGCAACAAATTACACAAGGTACAGTCAGAATACAAGCAAGAAGGACCAGCAGATACAAAAGTACAGAGGCTTGGGTCTAACTGTCAGGTATGGTACAGACAGGTATAAGCAAACAACTACAGTCAGGTAACAGGCAGTGAACAATTTTAATGCAGTTCAGTATGAGGCAAGACAACCCAAGGAGGGGAGCCAGAGATAATTAGAACCAGTGGCAGCAGCAACAATATTTGTGAGATTTGTTTATTTGTTATTTATTTTTGAAATAAGTGCACGCCCGCAGCCTGGATTTCTTATTGCAGGCACTTCAACAGAGGGAAGGACTACGGGGGACAGAGGCAGCTTGTTGCTTGTTTTAGGTAACCCCAGAGGGAGGACCTGAAGCAACTGTGGTTGGGGGCAGTTCTTACATGAGGAGGTAGGAGGTTCAAGGTTTTTGGGGCAAGAGCCACAAATGCTTGATCTTCCACAAGGGAATGAGTCTTCGGGACCATAAGTGCCTGGGATTCAGTGTACCTCAGCTGGTAGCCAGAGGGGACAGGCTGGAGGAGGTCAGCAAGTGCTGGAGGAGTAGATGATCAGATGATGTTATCCGTAAAATTGCTCATAACGAAAGATCAATGGTTGCTAGGGGAGAGCCAACCCAGTCTAGAGTAAAGTAGACACCAATGGGTGAGACGAGGGGCTGATAGGGTGAACCGACATATGTTGTTGTACGAGGTGTCCCATTTGGAGAGCCAGGCTTTGGGGGCATTCGTGAAGGAGGTAAGCCCATAACAAAGTGAGGGGAGGAAGACCCCTTTTGCCAGGGCAAGTCTAGCTGCTAGGGTGAGGCAACTTTTTGCTCTGTATCGCAGTCCCAGTTTGCAGTTGGTGGCCTTACAGGAGTTAAGTATGTGCAGGGAGAGATCCATTTTATGGGGTCAAGAGTCACCCCAAGTACTTTGAATGATTCCACCTCCTTCACAGGGGTGCCGTCAGTGTCACTGACTCTGAGTACAGCCAGGCATGCTCTTACCTTGGGAAGGGAGCCGAATTACATTGCCTGTGTCTTCTGAAGGTTGATGACAAGCTTACCTGCCTTGAGTCATGATTGGATACGACCGAAATCTGAGTTGAGTCCAGAGTTTATGTCATCAATGCTTTGTGAACTGGCGAGAAGCACCATATCATCAGCTATAGTGTAACTTGCCCGAAGGTTGGGATTGAAGGCAGCTGGTTTATAAAGAGGGAGAACAATAGGAGCCAAGGACCGACCCCTGAGGTACCCCACAGGCTACTGGTGATAGGCTGGATGTGGCATTTTGGAACCTCGTGTACTGTTTCCTACCCAAGAGATAATTAGAAAACCAGGCTAGGATGGGGGGGCCAAAAGACTGGAGAGCAGAGCCCAGGAAGGTGTGATCAACCAAATAGAAGGCCTTGGACAGGTCAATGAAGACAGCTCCCGTGAGTTTGCCTTGATCTGTCACAGTTCTAATGTTAGAGGCGACCTGTGCGAGGGCAGTGGAGGTGCTATGTCCTTTTTGGAACCCATGCTGCTCAGGGGAGAGAAGGTCATAGGTTTGGAGGAAGAGGGCAATCTGGGAGGCCACTACTTTTTCAAGCAGCTTATTAACTGCAGATAGAATCACTATGGGTCGATAGTTCATAAGTAATTTGGGATTTCCATGCTTGAGAACAGGGATCACACAGGCCACCTTCCAAGTGGCAGGGACAGACCCCGTTGTGAGCAAGGAGTTAAGAATATGGGAGATCGGGTGGGCCAAGAAGGGGGCACCCAGATTTAGCAGTTTGGGCACAAGGTTGTCGTGCCCAGCACTGGAGTAAGGGGAGAGACCTACTGGAAGCCTATATACCTATATACCTATATAAACATACAGTATATAACTAACTATAAATACATTAAATGTGCAAAGGCACATGAAATGTGGAAAACTGTGCAACGGTAGAAAAGGTGTATCTCACATCATGTGTACTAATGGGGTAACACATATTGTCCAGGAGAACCAAGACCTATATGCACAGAATAGGTTGCAGTTTGTAGAGCTCAAGGATTCTAAAGAAAAATCCGGGAGAGTTCATTACAGAAAAATATAACTTAAAATAGGCAGGGTGGTGGTGTGGGGGTGAGCAGAAAACAGCTTCACCATGCAAAGAAGTCCATCAGTCTCCACCCTCCCCCTCAATAGACAGGCAGGAAGAAGGGAAGCAATTGAATCTCCATTCGTCAAAGAAGGGAAGGGGAAAGGAAGACTGTTAGGAAGGAGGGTGGGTAGATTAAGGGTCAGAGGAGGTGGAAGTATTAAGTGACTACTTCTGTTTAGTGTTTACCAGGGATGGTGGGGGACTGGGGTCCAACTTAGGGTGATAAACATGATTCTGGGGATGGGTGACAGACAGGGCACATGAGGAGAGCTAGAGGGAGCTCATCATGTACACCCTAGAAGACAGAAAGGAAAGGGACATGATTGCAGGAAGTAGGCTGTTGGTTAACGAGAATCTACAGCTTATCCAGTAGGTAGGGAAATGGGCAGACTGGGTGGGCCAAGTGGTCCTTATCTGCCATCAAAGTCTATGTTTCTATGTTTCTATGAGATCTTCAATTACCTAAAAGGCCAAAAGGAGGAGGGATAACAGGGGCAACAGTCTGAAGTTGGAGGGAGAAGCCATTATTTCACGAAGAGTGTGGCATTGGTGAATGGCTGGAATACACTACCAGAAATATGAAAATGGGCATCAGACATGTGAAATCCATGCAAAAATATAATCCAGCTACTTGTTGTACATAAGCTGGGATAGCAGTTTCAGATTTTGTACCAGCAGGTTTCTCCTTTGATCTGTGTGGATCTGTTCATATAGAGAAGGATCTCGCCACATCTGCACTCAATGTGGGTATCCAGATTGCTTGTAGAGTAGCTCTGGATAGTACTGTTAGTTGTGGCTGCATGGAAAGCCAGTACTGCCCAACATCCAACTCCCATATGTTTGGAAGTTCCCTTATATCTTGCCTAGCATATACATCCCAGTCATTTTGTAGTGCTGTTCGGTTGTGAAGTGCTAACAGAGGAATGTCACTAGCATGCTGTGTCAATTCCCTATCTAGTTTTGGTAAGTTTTTGGGGTCCAAAATATAGCACGCTTTAAAGAACTCAACTGATGGATTTTTGCCCATGTGTATTGAAAGCTTGTTTAAAGCGACACCAAATGGTCCTTGGAAAAGAGCAACATTCTCCTGCTTGACCTGTGGCCTTATAGCCTGCAAGTACCCATCAGGTCTGTCACCAAATTGTTCCATCCTCAAGACTCCTGCTTCAAACCACTGCTTTATTTTGCAAATGGTGTCATACAGCAAAACAGCCAAGAGCTTTTCCTTGCTTTGCAAAAGCTCAATTGTGTCAATAAGGTCATTGCAAGAATGCAGTTTGAACCTGCAGCTCTGTGAACCATTCTTCAAATAGTTTTTTTAAGGACCTAATGAAGTTGGTATATCACTGGTTTCATCCTTGAAGAACTCTCTCAGGTGCTCCAAATAAACAAAGTGGTACTTTACTGCTTTGAACCAGGTGTTCCAATGGGTCAAGACAGGAACAGGAGGCAATATTTTTATTCGCACCCCTCTCCTCCAGAAATGCTATGTACTCTTGCTTATGTTTTGGCGACTGCTGAAAGGCATATTTTATAAGTGCCACAAGCTTATTCACCTGATCAAAGTGGTCAATCCAGGTATCACCCACCAATGATAAAACATGCCCAACAACCCACATGGACTACATGGTCACCAATAAGGCCACATAATACATCATTAAAGCACTTTGTCATATAACATACATTGTCACTAACGAAGGCAACCACTTGTCTCATCTCCACACCATATTTATGAAAGATCTTTAAAACACTTTGGGCAACAGTGGAGTGGTTTATCACTGTTAGCTCTGTGGTGTCAGCTATTATAGATTTTCCACCCTCTATTATAAAAATAATGTTCATTACACAGATGGAGTCTGCATCAGTTGTTTCGTCGCACATTACTGCGAATGTCTTGCTTTTTACCAGCTGGCTAATTCCCTCCTCCATTTCCCTATTCTGTCATAAGGTATCTGCCTTTGGAAGAGCTCCAATTCCTTTGATATACTTCCCCATCCAGTCTCTCAAGCAGAGCTGATCCAACTTTTCAATCAGTATATTGGCACTGCACCAAGCCCTCAATGTGTCCAAAATGGTTTCCTCCCTTGCAGCAGCTGCAGCTGTTGTGGTGCTAAAACTGGTGTGCAGGGTCACCTGTCTGCTGTTACTCTTCTGACTTGTGTTCTTGGTGTTTTTTTTTTCTTTTACAGTGATCCATCACTGTGTCTCTCCTGATGTAGTCAACAGGGTGATTACAGAAGTGACAGAACATCTTCCTTCCGTCTTCATACATGCCATAGGACTTGAATTACAACACCTGGTCTTTAGCAGTAACAGATGAGATTTTGGCCATTTTGTTTGGTGGTGGTGTTGCCATTGCTACAAGTGTTGTGTGGATGACTCCAACAAACTAAAATTTAAATACAATTGGGAGATATAGAAAACATCTTTACAATTGTGCAAAACAACTATTACAATTTCACAACTTATTATTCATAATCTCTCAATCAGGACTAAAATAAGAGACTACATCAGCATTAGAATCTCACTGGTCATTCATGGCCATAGACGAGGATGATGATCAGGAGAAGCAGCTACAGAAATCACGCTGACCTCCGAAGTGCTCACAATTGAGATAACTGACTAGAAATATCTGTAGTAAGACACTGGCATCAGAATCTCACCACTAATATAAGGCCATGTTTATGAGAGTGGGAAGGAGCAACTACAGACTTTACACTGACCTCAGTCACTTAACATCTGGATCACAATATCGCCATCCACCTATATATCTCAACTAATTCCTGGCCACCATTTCAGAGTCAGGAGCAGCTACCAAAATCATCACGCTGATCTCAGAATGTCACAGTACAATAGCAAGAGTGCAAGATCAGCATTAGAAATATATCCCAGCTAATAATTCCTGTCCAGGGTTGAGAGTGAGGAGGAACAGCTACAGAAATCACGCTGACCTCTGAAGAGCTCACAGTCCGGATTAGAAATATCTATTGTGAGATACCAGCATCAGAATCTCACCGCTAATGTAAGGCCATGTTTATGACAGTGGGGTGGAGCAGCTACAGACTTTATGCTGACCTCAGCCACTTAAATTCCAGACTACAATATTGTCATCCACCTATATATCACAGCCAATTCCTGGCCACAATTTTAGACTCAGGAGCAGCTATCGTAAGCATCATGCTGACCTCAGAATGTCACAGTACAAAAGCAAGAGTACAAGATCAGCATTAGAAATATACCCCAGCTAATAATTCCTGTCCAGGGTTAAGAGTGTGGAGGAACAGCTACAGAAATCATGCTGACCTCTGAAGTACTCACAGTCCAGACTAGAAATATCTATAGTAAGATACTAGCATCAGAATCACACCGCTAATGTAAGGCCATGTTTATGAGAGTGGGGAGGTGTAGCTACAGACTTTATGCTGACCTCAGCCACTTAAATTACAAACTACAATATCACCATCCACCTATATATGTCAGCCAAATCTCACTGCCTATGTGAGGCTATGTGGAGGAGAGTGGGGAGGCATACCAAACAGAAACCACTGTGATGTCAAAAACGTAAAATCTTGACTTTGAGTCACTGTTTGTGAGTGCAAAGAAGTACAACAATAATACTTTTTCAAAAGGGCAAGGACTCACAGCAGCAGATCACCAACAACACTTTCACAGATTGACCTACAAAAAAACCCCAAAAAAACACACGGTAAGGCCTAACTCTGCAACACCAACAAAGCATTCACATTTTAGCATGGAAGACCCACTAGTGGGCAAAAAAAAGCAAGCTTTACCTTTTACAATGGATAGACTTGCAGCAGATCACGTTTGACAACACTTCAAGATCTGAAATCATAACTGAAATGTTTACATGTGGCCTACAGAAAAATGTACGCGTAACTGTTAAAAATACCATCATCATCCACATCCTCATCCTCATCCTCCCCAATGCATTCTCCAATCACAGCTTGCCACCAACACCCTCACCTGCTTACTTGAAGAGTGGCGCAAAGGAACAAGCATGAGGTGCTGGTAGCAGTCAGTGTTGGCATGTGGTTCAACATCAACATGAATCTGAAGCAGCACACATACTTTAAGGCACAGCATTCATGAAGATTTCACCTTCTGACTCCCAGCAAGATGGCAACGGCAGTCTTTTGTTGATTCTCCAGGTTAGAGCAGCAGCACTGCAGCCCCACCCCTCAGGTGTGATGGCAGCAGGTGCAGCACTGCAGCCCCCCACCCCTCAGGCATGATGGCAGCAGGTGCAGCACTGCAGCCCCCAGTCCTCGGGCATAACGTCAGCAAGTGCAGCACTGCAGCCCCATCCCTCAGGTGTGATGGCAGCAGGTGCAGCACTGCAGCTCCCACCCCTCAGGCATGATGGCAGCAGGTGCAGCACTGCAGTCCCCAGTTCTCGGGCATGACGGCAGCAGGTGTAGCACTGCAACCCCCACCCCTCAGGCATGACATCAGTAAGTGCAGCACTGCAGCCCCCACCCCTCAGGCATACGGCAGCAAGTGCAGCACTGCAGCCCCTCACCCCTCAGGCATGATGGCAGCAGGTGCAGCACTGCAGCCCCCACCCCTCAGACATGGCAGTAGCAAGTGCAGCACTGCAGCCCCCATCCCTCAGGCGTGACGGCAGCAGGGGCAGCACGACAGTACTCACCCAATGCCATGTACTAAAGCTTGTCAGAGCTCAGACATGAATTAAGCCAAACCACCAGACGCCAAGGTGGACTCGGTCGGTTCAGTCCCTAACATTTAGCTGGCTGGATTGGTTTATTTGTAAACAAAGTGCATCCAATTAAAAAAATCCAAAAGTAATTATTGAGGGTTGAGAATACTAATAGAGACAGAAACAATCTGTGCCAACGAATAAACCAATCAGGAACTGCACTCACAGTAAATTGGCCACTTTCTAACTTGGTCCTCATGAAAATGGAGCCTTTTAGTTTTCATGTCGGAGCTCAAACTCATGAAAGGTGTTCTTCCGGCAGAGGTCAAGCAATGACCACTGTGCAGCTCGGGGCTTCATGTCTCTTACCCCCCTGCAGTTAACAGAAATACATTAATCTTTGCACCTGATCACCAGATTAAGTGATCATTCAGGTGCAAAGATTATTTCTTTTAATATAGAGCCTGCAGGGGGGGACCAGAGTGGCGAATCCCCGATCTGTAGAGTGGTCAGGGCTTCACCTCTGCCAGTAGTTCACCTTCAAGAACTCATCACCTCTGTAGTTCCCCAACACCAACCAAACAAACACAGACTGCCATGGCACCAAGGCAGTCCCACCACACCACATAGGAGAACAGATACCACAACAAATTTGTTTTGATACCTTCAGATACCCCCACACAGCCATGCAGTACCCACCCTGAAAGGTAAGAACTTGGTGTTTTTTATTAGCATCAACTATGACAGTGGGTGGTGGGCCTGGTTGTGGTAGCCCAGGATGCAGTTAACACCCCCTACCATTACCAACTACTACTTTTGGAACTTTTAAGTTTATAAATAAATTTCAAGACAGGTTTCCAACAATATTCCTAGACATTCCAGCAAAAGGTCCAACACAGAAATCTAACTTAAAAGTGGTAAGATTATTAACATGCAGTTAGACAGTTTATTTATCAACTTGCTTTTGTTTATCCCTAGGTAATTTGATGCCTATACCTTCAAAACTGATGAAGGAAACCAAGGAGGAAAATTTGCAGTTTCGACAGTTTTGAAGGGCACAGACTAAACATGGTTTATTCGGTTTGATGTGGCTTAATAAAGTTCTTTTGTCCAACTATCTGTCTCTATTATTCTATACACACACAGACAGAAAGACAGACACACACACACACACACATATACACACACACACACACACACACACATATGCACAGATGCACACACAGACTCTCACGCACACACACACACACACACACACAGATACACACACACAGCACCGACAACAGTAGCATGGCATGGACAAGGCAGACTGGCATACATGTTGAAAAAAATGGTTCTGTGCCACTCTGCCCGTCCATCCCTCCCTCCTCTCCAGGCCAGAGACATTTGTTTCCACACATGTACCAGCCTGCCAAGCCTGTCCCTTCATGGACCAGCAATGACCAACCACAGTAGCATGGCACAGACAAGGCGCAATGGCAAACTTGTTGAAAAAAATGGCTCTCTGCCTCTCTGCCTGTCCATCTCTCCCTCCTCCCAGGCCAGAACCATTTGTTTCAGCACATGTACCAGTCTGCTAAACCCATCCCTTCATGGACCAGCAATGACCAACCACAGTAGCATGGCACGGACCTGGGTTACTGGCGTACATGTTTGAAAAAATGGTTCTGTGCCACTCTGCCCCTCCCCCCCTCCTCCATCACCAAAGGCCATAACCATTTTTTTACAGTATGTGTGCCAGTCCACCCAGCCCGTCCCTCTGCTGACCATCAACAACCAACCACGTGAGCATGGCACAGACCCAGCAGACTGGCATACATGCTCGAAAAATGGTTCTGCTCCACTCTGCCCATACACCCGTCCATCCTCCCTCAACATAGGCCAGAACCATTTTTTTCAGCACATGTACGAGTCTGCCAAGCCCGTCCCTCTGCTGACCAGCAATGACCAACCACAGTAGCATGGCACAGATCCGACAGACTGGCATACATGTTGGAAAACATGGTTTCGTGCTATCTGTCCATCTGCCCCTCCCTCCACCATGACCAGAACCATTTTTTCCAGCACCCTGTCATATTTCAAAACCATTATTCATTTTTACATTAAGTATACCAGCTCATGCACCACCCACCCCACCCCAGCACTCCATCTTCTCTCCTTGCTTTCCCATTCAAATAACTTAGTAGACTATGGCAGGCACATAGAAAGGCAGTAGTCCCATGGCAGCATATAGCAAGGCAGTTCAGGTGCAGCACAAGGAAGCAGAAAGTGCAGGTCAGCAGCATGAGAAAGCTAGTGGAGCAGGTTAACAGCACAAAGCTGGTAGGTATGTTCATCACAGCCACTGCCCCCACCTGAATGGACCAGCACCCTCACTCTCCCCATCCCAAAAGACCAACATGGCCACTCTCTCCACCCTGACAGACCAACAAGGACACTCCATCCCCCCAAACTGCATGCCAACTCTCCCCACCGCAGACAAACATGGACACTATCCTCACCCAAACAGAACAGATGGCCACTAGACCCACCCTGATGGACCGGCATGACCACTATCCCCACCCCAATGGACCAGTCCGACCATGCTCCAGACCCAGGACCACATGGCCACTCTTCCCTCCCCGATGGATCAGATGGCCACTGTCCCTACCCAGACCAAATAGCCGGTCACTTTTCTAACCCAGACAGACCAGTCAGCCACTCTTCCCACCCTGACAGACCAGTAGGGCCACTCTTCCCACCCTGAACTAGCCCAACTGCTTCCCACCTTGACAGAGCTCCACGGCAACTCACCCCACCCTCCTGGACAATACGGCCACTCTCCCCATCCCAATGGACCAGTCTGACCACTCACCCCACCCCAGACCAGACGGCCATCCTCCCCTCGCCAAAGAACCAGACAGTCACTCGTCCCACACTGACAGACTGGCATGGCCACTCTCCCCACTCTGCAGGACCAGCAGGGCTACTCTTCCCACCCCAATGGATGAGACAGCCACTCTTCCCACCCCAATGGACCAGCACAGCCACTCTGCCCACCCTGACGGACTAGCCAACTACTTTCCCAAGGCGGCAGAGCTGCACTGCCACTCATCACACCCTGACAGACCAGCACGGCCACTATCCCAACCTGACAGACCAGTTGGGACACTCTTTCCCACCCTGATGGACTGGCACGGCCACTCTCCCACCCAGATGGACCAGCCAGCCACTCTTCCCACCCCAATGGACCAGCCATCCACTATTCCCACCCCAGATTAGCCCAAACACTCCCCACCTCGACAGAGCTGCATGGTCACCCATCTCACCCCTGCTGGACCATACGGCCATTCTACACACTGTGAAGGACCAGTCTGACCACTCTCCCCACCACGGACCAGACAGCCACACTCCCTCAATGTTGGACCAGATGGCCACTCTTCCCATACTGACAGACCAGCATGGCCACTCTCCCCACTGTGATGAACCAGCAGGTCCACTCTTCCCACCCACGATGGACTAAGCAGGGCCACTCTTCCCACCATGGACTAGCCCAACCACTCCCCACCTTGGTAGAGCTGCACAGCCACTTGTCACACTCTGATGGACCACACGGCCACTCTCCCCACCCTGATGGACCAGTCTGACCACTCTCCCCACCATGGACCAGACGGCCATTCTCCCCTCCTCGATGGACCAGATGGCCACTCGTCCCACCCTGCAGCCATTCTCCCCACCCCAATGGACCAGCAGGGCCACTCTTCCAACCTCAACAGACCAATCTGACCACTCCCCCAACCCTGTACCAGATGGCCACTCTCCCCCCCTTGATGGACTAGACAGCCACTCATCCCACCCTGATGGACTAGCACAGCCACTCTCCCCATCCCAGTGGACTAGGTCAACCACTTTCCCAAGGCAGAGCTGCATGGCCACTTGTCACACCCTGACGGACCTGCACGGCCACTCTCCCAACCCCGACAGACCAGCAGGCCACTTTTCCCACCCTGGACTAGCCCAACCACTCCCCACCATGACAGAGCTGCACGGCCACTCATACCACCCTGACAGAATGGCACGCCCACTCTCCCCAGCCCAATGGACCAGTTTGACCACCCCCCCCCGGAACAGACAGCCAGTTCTCCCACTCAGACGGACCAGCTGGCCACTCTTCGCACCCCAAAAGACCAGCACAGATACTCTCCCCACACCGAGACAGACTAGCCCAACTACTTTACCAAGGCAGACAGAGCTGCACTGCCATTCATCCCACCCAGAGGCCAGCCGGGACCACTTTTCCCACTCTGGACTAGCCCAACCACTCCCCACCTTGACAGAGCTGCACAGACACTCGTACCACCCTTACTGACTGGAACGATCACTCTTCCCCACCCCGACAGACCAGTCTGACCACCCTCTCCACCACAGACAAAATGGGCACTATCCCCTCCCCAAAGGAATAGATGGACACTACCCCCACCAGACAGACCAGCCAGCCACTCTTCCCACCACAACAGAGCAGCGCAGCCACTCTCCCCACCCTGACGGACTAGCTCAATCACATTCCCGACCCTGACAAAACTGCACGGCCACTTGTCCCACCCTGAACTACTGGCACAGCCACTCTCCCACCCTGAAGGACCAGTCTGACCACCCTCCACACCAGAAACCAGACGGCAACTCTCCCCACCCCAACGCACCAGCCGGCCACTCTTCCCACCCCAATGGACCAGTACAGCCACTCTACCCAAAGACAGATTAGCCCAACCACTTCACTGACCCCGACAGAACTGCATGGCCACTTGTCCCACCCTGATGGACCACAAGGCCACTCTCCCCATCCAGATGGACTAGTCTGACCACTGTCCCCACCATGGACCAGATGGCCACTGTTCACACCCCAGATGGACCAGATTGCCACTCAGTCCTGATGGACCAGCACAGCCACTCTCCCCACCCCGACCCTGCAGGACCAGCAGAGCCACTCTTCCCACTCCAATGGATGAGACAGCCACTCTTCCCACCCCAACGGACCAGTACAGCCACTCTGCCCACCCTGACGGACTAGTCAACCACTTTCCCAAGGCAGCAGAGCAGCACGGCCACTCATCACACCCTGACAGACCAGCACAGCCACTATTCCCAACCCGACAGACCAGTTGGGACACTCTTCCCACCCTGATGGACTGGCACGGCCACTCTCCCCACCCAGATGGACCAGCCAGCCACTCTTCCCACCCCAATGGACCAGCCATCCACTATTCCCACCCCAGATTAGCCCAAACACTCCCCACCTCGACAGAGCTGCATGGTCACCCATCTCACCCTGCTGGACCATACGGCCATTCTACACACTGTGAAGGACCAGTCTGACCACTCTCCCCCACCACGGACCAGACAGCCACACTCCCCTCAATGTTGGACCAGATGGCCACTCTTCCCATACTGACAGACCAGCATGGCCACTCTCCCCCACTGTGATGAACCAGCAGGGCCACTCTTCCCACCCTGATGGACCAGCAGGACCACTCTTCCCACCATGGACTAGCCCAACCACTTCCCACCTCAACAGAGATGCATGGCCACTCGTCCCACCCTGATGGACCACACAGCCACTCTCCCCACCCTGATGGATCAGTCTGACCACTCTCCCCACCATGGACCAGATGGCTACTCTCCCCTCCTCGATGGACCAGATGGCTACTCGTCCCACTTTGATGGACCAGCACAGCCACTCTCCCTACCCTAATGGACCAGCAGGGCCACTCTTCCAACCTCAACAGGCCAATCTGACCACTCTCCTGACCCTGTACCAGACGGCCACTCTCCCCACCTTGATGGACCAGACAGCCACTCATCCCACCCTGATGGACCAGCACAGCCACTCTCCCCATCCTGGTGGACTAGGCCAAACACTTTCCCAAGGCAAACAGAGCTGCATGCCCACTCATCACACCTGATGGACCGGCACGGCCACTCTCCCCACCCCGATAGACCAGCAGGCCACTCTTCCCACCCCGGACTAGCCCAACCACTCCCTACCATGACAGAGCTGCACAGCCACTCGTACCACCCTGAAAGAATTGCACGCCCACTCTCCCCAGCCCAACAGACCAGTTCGACCACCCTCTCCACCCCGGAACAGACAGTCACTCTCCCCACCCTGATGGACTCAGCGGGCCACTCTTCCCACCTCAAAAGACCAGCACAGATACTCTCCCACACCGACAGACTAGCCCAACTACTTTACCAAGGCAGACAGAGCTGCACTGCCATTCATCCCACCCAGAGGCCAGCAGGGCCACTTTTCCCCACCGGACTAGCCTACCACTCCCACCTTGACAGAGTGCGCCAGAGACCGTACCACCCAGACCGACTGGAGCAGTCACTCTCCCCACCCCGACAGACCAGTCTGACCACCCTCTCCACTACAGACAAAATGGCCACTCTCCCCTCCCCGATGTAACAGATGGACACTACCCCTGTCAGACAGACTAGCCAGCCACTCTTCCCACCACAACAGAGCAGCGCAGCCACTCTCCCCACCCTGACAGACTAGCTCAATCACTTTCCTGACCCTGACAGAGCTTCACGGCCACTTGTCCTACTCTGAACTGCCAGCACGGCCACTCTCCCCACCCTGACGGACCAGTCTGACCACCGTCCACAGCAGAAACCAGATGGCAACTCTCCCCACCCCAATGCACCAGCCAGCCACGCTTCCCACCCCACCGGACCAGCATAGCCACTCTACCCACAGACAGACAGATTAGCCCAACCACTTCACCGACCCTGACAGAGCTGCACGGCCACTTGTCCCACCCTGATGGACCACACAGCCACTCTCCCCACCTGGATGGACTAGTCTGACCACTCTTCCCTCGCTGGACCAGATGGCCACTGTTCACACCCTGTCGGACCAGATTGCCACTCGGTCCTGATGGACCAGCACAGCCACCCTCCCCACCCTGATGAATGAGCAGGGCCACTGTTCCCACCCCTGATGGACCAGCAGGGTCACTCTACCCTCCCCAGACTAACCCAACCATTCCCTACCTCGACAGAGCTGCACAGCCACTCATTCCACCCTGACGGACAGGCACAGCCATTCTCCCCACCCCGACGGACCAGTCTGATCCCCCTTCCCACACCGGATTAGATGGCCAATCTCCCCACCCTGATGAACCAGCCAGCCACTATTCCCACTCCAATGGACCAACAAAGTCACTCTTCCCACTCTGACAGATTAGCCCAACCACTTTCCCAAGACAGACAGAGTTGCACAGCCACTCGTCACACCCTGATGGAACGGCATGGCCACTCTTCCCACCTCGATGGACCAGCAGGACCACTATTCCCACCCCGGTCTAGCCCAACAACTCCCCTACTCAACAGAGCTGCACGGCCACTCATACCACCCTGACAGACTGGCACGGCCAATCTCCCCCACCCTAACACCAACCAGCCTCTCTTCCCACCCCAACGGACCAGCACAGCCACTCTCCCCACACGCAGATGGACTAGCCCAACCACTTTCCCAAGGCAGACAGAGATGCATGGACACTCATCACACCCTGATGGACTAGCAGGGCCAGTCTTCCCACCCCAGAATAGCCCAACTACTCCCCACCTCGACAGAGCTGCACAGCCACTTGTACCACCCTGACAGACTGAAACAGCCACTCTTCCCATCCCAATGGATCAGCCTCACCACCCTCCTCACCATGGACCAAACGGCCACTCTCATCTCCCCAACAGATTAGAAGGCCACTCTTCCCACCCAGATGGACCAGACTGACCACCATCTCCACCCCAGACCAGATGACCACTCTCTCCGACCGAACAGCCGGTCACTCTTCCCACCCCAATGGACCTGAACAACCACTGTACCCATCCTGATGGATTAGCCCAACCACTTCCCCAACCCCGACAGAGCTGCACGTCCACTCATCCCACCCTGCTGGCTCTCAAATCCTCACCCATCAAACTACTATTATGGGACATGGCTCCCTTGAAACAGTTATCCTTGGGGATCTTAAACTTGATTGGATGTCCAAGGCCACTGTACCACTTAAGGAATTCTGTGATGCCCACGGGCTGATGCAACTTATTAGTGAGCCTACACGCCCTAATAAGAAGAACCCTGCAAATAGTACACTGCTTGACGTCATCTTAGTAAGTAAACCACACCTGTACTCCAATGCAGGAACCTTCTTCTCTGATGTTAGTGACCATAGCATCATCGCCGGTGTAAGATCAGTCCAGAATTCACTATCCTTGTCAAGGTTCTCTACTAAGAGGTCCAGATGTAACTTCGATCAGTCTTCCTACCTTGATGAGCTAAAATACTTGCTGCGTTGGCAGGACTTTTACCTAGCTAACTCGGTCCACTTGGCATATGACATCTTTTCTGAAATTGTGACTGGGGCATTAAATAAGTATCCCCTCTTGTAAAAGTTAGGGTAAGGAGTAGAACCTGTTGCTGGTTCTCTTTAGAACTCAAAACAGCACTGCTGGACAGGGACAAGCTTTGGAAAAAAGCATGAACAACTAAGGTTCCGATGGACTGGTGTCACTTCAGGAAAGCCAGGAATACATGCACCAAGATGATAAGAGAAGCTAAGACCTCCTTTTATCATTTGGAACTGGATTCTGCTGCCAGTCACTCCTCTAAATTTTGGAAGTCCATTAAGGATATGTCTGGACATACCCGGGGGAACTCCCTGCCTGCAAAGATTACCTCTGGCAGTGCCACCATCTGCGACAAAATGGAGATCCTGGATGCATTTAACAACCACTTTGCCACTGCAAGGTTGACATTTGACAGCTCCCCTGCATGTTCTTTATGCTCCCAGTTGGGTGCACAAAATTCTGAACCTCTTCATACCAACTCAGTCTTTTCTCTCCAGCCTACTTCGTTGAAAGAGTTCGAAGAACTTCTATTACAGGTGGATATCAATAAAAGTGTGGGTGCTGACTCTCTAGACCCATACTTTCTAAAGGTCACCTACCAGGCTTTAGCTGTACCAATTACCCACCTATTCAATCTATCACTGTCCCTTGGAATCCTCCCACCCTTATGGAAAACAGTTCATGTTATCCCTCTGTTTAAATTGTGGACCCTTGTGATCTTAACAACTACAGACCGATTTCTCTACTCCCTATACTGTCCAAACTGTTGGAAAAAATTATAAGCAAGCAGTTGAGAACCTATAGAAACTATGAATCTTCTAAACCCAATGCAATCTGGCTTTAGAGCACAGCATAGCACCATTACAGCCCTAGCCAAAGTGACCAATGATTGGGAGCGAGACCTGGAGAATCGAAACTTCATCTGTGCAATGTTCTTAGACTTAAATAAGGCTTTCAACATCATCAAGCGTGGCCTGCTCCTTTCCTCCCTGAGGGCAATAGGACTGGACTCACTATCCTTGCATTGACTTGCTGACTACCTCTCTGACCGGTGGCAGCAAGTCAAGGCAGAAGGTGAACTTTCTCCCCTAAACCTCTGCAAAGAGGGGTCCCCTAGGGATCAATTCTTGGCCCCCTACTGTTTGCAATTTACATAAACAATATCGACACCAACATAACTAAGGCCAATATCCATCTGTTCACAGATGACACGGTTGTTTAAGTCATCCTTCGGCAGAACCCGCCTGTGGAGACCTATAATTTGAATTCAATCTACTTCAGAACCAACTCCTAAACTAAAAGGTCTATTAATGCCAAAAAAACTAAGGCAGTGCTATTTTCTCCACTTCTCCATGCTGCAAACCTGGCCAGTGCTGGCTCCATTCCACAGATCACAACAATCCTGGGAGAAAACCTAGAATTTGTCAACAAATCCAAGTACTTGGGAGTGTAGCTCAACCATAGACTTTCCTTTATGGACCATATCGAAGATCTGCTAAAGAAATTGAGGCAGTGGCTTGGACTCTTTTTCAGGATTAATAACTTCCTTACTAGCAATGCCAAGCAGTGGCTGGTACAAACAACGTTTCTCTCCTTGGTTGACTATGCTGACTTTCTTTATAGTCACTGCCCTGTCTCTCATCTTGCTAAATTGGATGCATTGTATCATGAGGCTCTCAGATTCATTACTGGCCTACCTTTTTCCACTCATCATTGTGCCCTTTATGCTGTTGTGGGGTGGCCCTCCCTTCAGTACAGGAGAAACAGAAATGCTGTACTCTGGACGTTCAGAGTTATTATCTAAAAACTACCCCTATATATCTCTGATTGTCTTCCGCTATGCCAGCTTGGGAACTATGCACTGAGAAGCTGCTCCTTTATTTCCTTAAAGGTACCTAAGCTAAAAATACGCTTTGGGAGAATGGCTATAAACTTTTCATTGCCATCTCTATGGAACAAAATACAAAAATTGCTAAAGCTTAGTACCTCGGTCAGTCTATTCTCCTTCAAGACACTATATGACCATTCGGTCAAGGAAATTTGCAACTGCTTCCCCTGATCCTAAACTTCCTTGCACTTATAGAGTACCATAATGGAGTTGTCCTCTCCACTACACTGAACCTTGTGGCTTCTCCTTCACATTTCTCTAATACTTAATTGCGCTCCCCGCCCTCCTGTCCAGTGTCCTTTCCGAGGCTTCATCTGTCCCTCATCTATCCCCTACCACCCTGCCTGTATCCTATCTCGCCTTGCTTACCACACCATCTTCTACCCTGTTACACTGTTTTTTTTTTCATTTTTTTTAACTCACTATCTGTCTTGTTTCTTATGGCGTTGTATGTAATATACAATCACCTAACAATTGTCCTCATTAGTACTTCCAGTTACTGTTACTAGACTCATTATACACCACGAAGGAATTGAACCACTGTTTCCAAACTGTTCTCCACTTATGACTACTTTTAACTATTCTATCTCGATATTGTATAATATTACTGAGGTTGTTATGTTGTGACTGTTCATATATTGTATATCTTGTGTTCCTGGGCTAACCAGGTCCATCTTGTAAATGATCTATGCTCGGTGGTGTTCGCCTGGATAAATAAAGATTTGATTGATTGATTGATTGACATGACTACTCTTCACACCCCAACAGACCAGTCTGACCACTCTCCACATCCCAGACCAGATGGCCACTGTCCCTTCCCCGATGGACCAGACAACCACTTGTCCCACCCTGATGGACTGGCACAGCCACTCTCCCCTCCCTGATGGACAGCAGGACCACTCTTCCCACCCTGGACTAACCCAACCACTCCCCACCTCAACAGAGCTGCACTGCCTCTCGTACTACCCTGACGGACTGGCACGGTCAGCCTCCCGACCCCGATGGACCAGTCCAAAAACCCCTCCCCACACCGGAACAGATGGCCATTTTCCCACCCCAATGAACCAGCTGGCCACTCTTCCCACCCAAATGGACCAGCACAGCCATCTCCCCACCCCAACGAAAATCGCACAACCACTTTCCCAAGGCAGACAGAGCTGCACAGCCACTTGTCACACTGTACTGGACTGTCATGGCCACTCTTCCCACCACAATGGACCAGCAGGGCCACTCTTCCCACCCTGGACTAGCCCAACCACTCCCCACCTCAACAGAGCTGCATGGCCACTCATACCACCCTGATGGACCAGAAAGGAAACTCTCCCTACCCCGACAGACCAGTCCGACCACCCTCCCACCATGGATCAAACAACCACACTCCCCTCCCAGACGGACCAGACATCCACTCTCCCCACCAAGACAGACCAGCCAGCTACTCTTCCCTCCCCAATGGACCAGCACAGCCACTATTTCCACGCTGATGGACTAGCTCAACCACTTTCCTGACCCTGACAGAGCAGCATGTCCACTCGTCCCACCATGACGTACCAGCACAGCCACTCTCCCCACCTCGATGGACCAGTTTGATCACCCTCCTGACCCAAGACCAGATTGCCACTCTCCCTAACCAATCACTCGCCCACTCTCCCCACCCCAATGGACCAGCACGGCCACTCTCCCCAACCCGACGGATTAGCCCAACCACTTCCCCGACCCCAACAGAGCTGCACTGCCACTCGTCCCATCCTCATGGACCATACGGCCACTTTCTCCACTCTGATGGACCAGTCTGACCACTTGGCCAACTCTGAAGCACATGGCCACTCTCCCCCTTCCCGATGGACCATATGGACACTCGTCCCACCCTGACAGACTGGCACAGTAAGCCTACCCACCCCGACGGACCAGCAGGTCCACTCTCCCCACTCCGACAGACAAGCTGGGCCATTCTTCCCACCCCAAAGGACCAGCAGGGCCACTCTTCCCACCTGGGACTAGCCCAACCATTCCACACCTCGACAGAGCTGCACAGCCACTCATCACAACCTGATGGATCAACATGGCCACTCTCCCCACCCCAACGGACCAGTCTGACCATTCACCCACTATTGATAAGATGGCCACTCTTCCCACCCCAATGGACCAGCTGGCCACTCTTCCCATCCCAATGAACCAGCAAAGCTGCTCTCCACACCCCAATGGTCTAGCCCAACCACTTTCCGGAGGCAGACAGAGCTGCTCAGCAACTCATCACACACACTGACGGACCGGCACAACCACTCTCCCCACCCCGATAGACCAGCAGGGCCACTCTTCCCACCTGAATGGACCAGAAGGGCCACTCTTCCCACCGCAGACCAGCCCAGCAAATCCCCACCTCGACAGAGCTGCATGGCCACTCGTCCCACCCTGAAAGACTGGAACGGCCACTCTCCCCACCCCTGACGGATCATCACGAACATCCACCCAACCATGGACCAGATGGCCATGCTCCAATCCCTGATGGACCAGATGGCCACTTTCCCCACCCAGACAGACCATCCAGCCACACTTCCCACCACAACAGACCAGCACAGCCACTCTCCCCACCCTGACGGACTAGACCAACCACTTTCCCAACCCTGATAGAGCTGCACGGCTACTCGTCCCCTCTGATGCGTAACGGCCCTCCCCACCCCAACGGATCAGTTTGACAACTCTCCACCCTGGACCAAACGGCACTCTCCCTTCCTGATGGATAAGACAGTCTCTCCCACCCAGACGGACCAGCCAACCACTCTTTTCACCCCATCAGAATAGCACCGTCACTCTTCCCTCCCCAATGGACAAGCAGGGCCACTCTTCCCACCAGATGTACCAGACGACCATTCTTCCCACCCCAATGTACCAGTGGGGTCACTTTTCCCACCCCGGTGGACCAAGAGGGCCGCTCTTTTCACCCTGCACTAGCCCAACACCTCCCCACCTCGACAGAGCTCCACAGCCACTCATACCAACCAGATGGATTGGGACGGCCACTATCCCTACCCCAACTGACCAGTCTGACCATCCTCTCTACCATGAACCAAACGGGCACTCTCCCCTCCCCGATGGACCAGAAGGCCACTCTCCCCACCCAGACGGACCAGTCAGCCAGTCTTCCTACCACAACAGACCAGCACAGGCATCTCCCCACCCTGATGGAATAGCTCAACCACTTTCCTGACCAAGACAGAACTGCACGTCCACTTGTACCACCCTAGCGTACCATCACGGCCATTCTCCCCACCCCAACGGACCAGTCTGACCACCCCCCACTGCAGACCAGACAGCGACTGTTCCTGACTAACCATCCGGCCACTCTCCCCAGCCCCAATGGAACAGCCAGCCACTCTTCCCACTGCAACAGACCAGCACAGCCACTACCCCTCCCAATGGATTAGCCCAACCGCTTTCCCATCAACGACACAGCTGCACAGCCATTCGTCCAACCCAGATGGACCATACGGCCCACTGTCCACCCTGACGACCAGTATGACCACCATCCCCACCCCAGACTGAATGGCCACTCTCCCTGACTGACCAGCCAGCCACTCTCCCCACCACAACAGACCACCCAGCATCTCTTCCCACACCAACGGACCAGCACAGCCACTCTCCCCACACCAGCGGACTAGCCCAGCCACTTTCCCAAGACAGACAGAGTTCCACAGCCACTTGTCACACCCTGATGGACTGGCATGGCCACTCTTCCCACCTTGACGGACCAGCAGGGCCACTCTTCTCACCCCGACAGACCAGCAGGGACACTCTTCCCACCCCGGACTAGCCCAACCAATCCTCACTTTGACAGAGCTGCACAGCCATTTGTACCACCCTGACGGACCAGAATGGCCACCCTTCCCACCCTGATGGATCAGTCTGACCACCCTCCGCACCCCAGAGCAGACCACCACTTTCCCCAACTGACCACCAGGCCACTCTCACCACCCCAATGGACCAGCACAGCCACTCTCCCCAAACCAATGGATTCACCCAACCACTTCCCCGACCCTGACAGAGCTGCACGGCCACTCATCCCAACCTCATGGACCATACAGCCACTGTGATGGACCAATGCGACCACTTGCCCCACCCCAGAACAGATGCCCACTGTCCTCCTCTGCGATGGACCAGACAGATGCTTGTCTCACCCTGACAGACTGGCACGGCAAGTCTACCCATCCTGATGTACCAGCAGGTCCACTCTCCCCACCCCAATGAACAGGCAGGGCCATTCTTCCCACCCCAAAGGACAGCAGGGCCACTCTTCCCACTCAGGACTAGCCCAACCACTCCCCACCTCGACAGAGCTGCACAGCTACTCGTCACAACTTGACGGACCGACATGGCCACTCTCCCCACCCTGAAGGACCAGTCTGACCACCCACCCCAGACCAGAAGGACACTCTCCCCACCATGATGAACCAGCTGGCCATTCTTCCCAACCCAATGGACCAGCACAACCACTCTCCCCACCCCAATGGACTAGCCCAACCACTTTCCCGAGGCAGAAAGAGCTGTATGGCAACTCATCACACCCTGATGGACTGGCACAGCCACTCTTCCCACCCCAATGTACCAGCAGGGTCACCCTTCCCACCCTGATGGACCAGAAGGGCCACTCTTCCCACCCAGGACTATGCCAAAATCTCCCCACCTCGACAGAGCTGCAGGGCCACTAGTCCCACACTGAGCGACTGGTATGTTCACTCTCCCCACCCCTATGGACCAGTCCGACCATCCTCCCAACACCAGACCAGACCTCCACTCTCCAATCCCCGATGGATCAGATGGCCATTTTCCCCACCAAGACAGAGCAGTTGGCCACTCTTCCTACCACAATGGACCATCACAGCCACCCTCCCCACCATAACGTACTATCCCTACCACTTTCCCTACCCCAAGAGAGCTGCACCACCACTCATCCCACCCTGAAGGACCAGCACAGCCACTCTTCCCACTCTGATGGTCCAGTCCAACCACCCTCCCATCCTCGGACCAGCTGGCCACTCTCCCCACCCTAATGGACCAGACGGCCACTCTTCCCACCCCAATGGATCAGCACAGCCACTCTCCCCACCTGGATGGATTAGCTCAGCCACTTCTCTGACCCCGACAGTGCTGCATGAACACTCGTCCTACCCTGATGGAAAATACGGCCACTCTCCCCACACCCACAGACCAGTCTGATCACTCTCCCAACCCAGGAGCAGATGTCCACTCTCCCATTCTCGATGGACCAGACAGCAACTCGTCCCACCCTGACGGACCAGCATGGCCACTCTTCTCACCCCGATGGACCAGTCCAACCAATCTCCCCACTCTGGACCAGACGGCCACTCTCCATTCCCCGATGGACCAGATGGCCACTCTCCCCAAACAGACGGAGCAACCAGCCACTCTTCCCACCCTGACAGAGCAGCAGGGCTACTCTTCCTATGCCAGACTAACCCAACTACTCCCCACCTCGACAGATCTGCATGGCCACTCGTCCCACCCTGCTGGACTGTACAGCCACTGTGGTCGTGCAGAGCAGTCCGACTACTCTCCCCACCCTGGACCAGATGGCCGCTCTCCCTTCCCCGATGGACCAGATGGCCATTCTCCCCATCCTGACGGACCAGCCAGACACTCTTCTTACCCAGACCTACCAGACAGTCACTCTTCCCAGCCCAATGCACCAGCAGGGCAACTTGTCCCACCCTGACAGACCAGACAGTCACTCACCCCACCCAGACGAAAACCAGCCAGCCACTCTTCCCACCCAATCTGACCAGCTGGCCACTCTTCCAACCCCAGAGTAGCCCAACCACTCCCCACCTAGACAGAGCAGCATGGCCACTCATACCACTCTGCTGGACCATACTGCCACTCTCCCCACCCCGACGGCCAGTATGCCCACTCTCCACACCATGGACCAGCCAGCCACTCTCCCCTCCCAAATGGACCAGATGGTCACTTGTGCCAACCTGAAGGACCGACATGGCAATGCTCCCCTCCCGACGGACCAGCAGGGTCACTCTTCCCACCCTGATGGACCAGCAGGGCCACTCTTCTCGCCCTGACAGACCAGCAGGACCACTCAACAACCCCAGATTTGCCCAATCACTTTTTTGACCATGACAGAACTGCAAGGCCACTCGTCCTACCCTGCTGGACCATATGGCCACTCTCCCCACCACGGACCAGACCGCTGCTCTCCCTACCCCCGATGGACCAGACAGCCACTCTTCCCTTTCCTGATGGACCAGCACAGCCACTCTCCCCACCCTGATGGACCAGCAGGGCTACTCTCCCAACCCCGATGGATCAACAGGGCCAGTCTTCCCACCCCAATGGACCAGCAGAGTGTCCCCCAGACTAGCCCAAACACTCTCCACCTCGACAGAGCTGCATGGCAACTCATCCCACCCTGATGGACTGGCATGGCCACTCTCTCCACCCTGACAGACCAGTCCAACCACCCTCCCCACCCCAGACCAGATGGGCACTCTCCACACACAAGTGGACCAGCAGGCCTCTCCCCCCCCAATGTTCCAGCATGGCCTCTCCCACCCACAGACTAGCCCAACTACTTTTCCAGGCAGACAAGCTGCAGTGCCGTCACACCTGGCGGAATGGCACAGCCACTCTCCCTCACACCAACGGACTAGCAGGGCCACTCATCCCACCCTGATGGACCACCAAGTCCACTCTTCCCACCAAGGACTAACCCAACCACTCCCCACCTTGCCAGAGCTGCACGGCCACTCGTCCCACCCAGATGGACCAGTTCGACCACCCTCTCCACTGTGGAATAAATGGCCACTCTCCCCTCCAAGACTGACCAGACGGCCACTTTCTCCACCCAGATGGACCAATCAGGCACTCTTCCCACCCCAGTGGATCAGCACAGTCATTATACCCACCCCAACGGACTAGGCCAACCACTTCCCTGAGGCAGACTGAGCTGCACGGTCACTCATCCCACCCTGATGCACTGGCATGGCCACTCTCCCCACCCTGATGGACCAGTTTGACAAGTCTCCCAACCCCAGATTAGACGGCCACTCTCCCCTTCCTGACGGATCAGACGGCCTCTCTCTCCACCCAAATGGACCAGTGGACCACTCTTCCCACCCCATCAGACTAGCACCGCCACTCTTCCCTCCCCAATGGACCAGCAGGGCCACTCTTCCCACCCTGAGGGACCAACAAGGCCACTCTTTCCACCACGGACTAGCCCAACACCTCCCCACCTCTACAGAGCTCCACAGCCAGTCATACCAACCTGATGGACCGGAATGGCCACTATCCCCAACCTGACAGACCAGTCTGACCACCCTCCCCACCATGAACCAAATGGCCACTGCCCCCTCCCCGATGGACCAGAAGGCCACTATCCCCACCCAGATGGACCAGCTGGCCACTCTTCCCACCCCAAAAGACCAGCACAGACACTCTCCCCACCCTGACAGAATAGCTTAACCACTTTCCTGACCCAGACAGAGCTGCACATCCACTTGTCCCAACCTGATGTACTGACACGGGTAATCTCCCCACGGAAATGGACCAGTCTGACCACCCTTCCCACCCAAGACCATATGGCCACTCTCTCTGACTGACCAGCGGCCATTCTCCCCACCAGCAATGGAACAGTCAACCACTCTTCCCACCGTACAGACCAGCACAGGTACTATCCCATCCCTGATAGATTAGCCCAACCACTTCCCCAACCCCAACACAGCTGCATGGCCAGTCATCCCACCCAGATGGACAATACAGCCACTCTCCCCACCCCAACTAACCAGTCTGACCACCATCCCCATCCCAGACCAGATGGCCACTCTCCCTGACCAACCAGCTGGCCACTCTTCCAACCCCAGTGGACCAGCACAACCACTCTACCCACCCTGATGGATTAGCCCAACCATTTCCCCAACCCCAACAGAGTTGCACATCCACTCGTCACACCCAGATGAACCACATGACCACTCTCCCCACTCCAACTGACCAGTAGGACCACTCTACACACCCTGGACCAGACAGCCACTGTACCCTCCTCGATGGACCAGATGACCACTCCTCCCACCCTGATGGACTGGCACAGCCACTCTCCCCATCCCGACGGACCAGCAGGGCCACTCTTTCCACCACGATGGACAAGCAGGACCACTCTTCCCACCCTGGACTAGCCCAACCACTCCCCACCAGGACAATGCTGCACTGCCACTCATACCACCCTGATGGACTGGCATGGTCAGCCTCCCCATCCCGATGGACCAGTCCGAAAACCCTCCCCATTCAGGAACAGATGGCCACTCTCCCCACCGCGATGGACAGTGGCCACTCTTCCCACACCAACAGTTAGTAGCATACCGAGAATAGCCCAACCACTTTCCCAAGGCAGACAGAGCTGCACGGCCACTCACTTAAAACCCTAATGGACCAGCACTTCCACCCCAACAGACTAGCAGGGCCACTCTTCCCACCCCAAACTAGCCCAGCCACTCCCCACCTCAAAGCACGGCCACTTGTACCACCCTGATGGACTGGAATGGGAACTCTCCCCACCATGACGGAACAGTCCGACCACCCTGCCCACCACGGATCAAATGGCCACTCTCCCCTCCCAGACAGAGCAGACATCCACTCTCCCCACCAAGACGAACCAGCTGGCTACTCTTCCCACTCCAATGGACCAGCACAGCTACTATCCCCACTCTGATGAACTAGCTCAACCACTTTCCTGACCCCAACAGAGCTGCACGTCCACACATTGGACCATGACATACCGGCACGGACAATCTCCCCACCACGATGGACCAGTCTGACCACCCTCCTGACCCCAGACCTGATGGCCACTCTCCCTCACTGACCACCCGGCCACTCTCCCCACCCCAAACGGACCAGCACAACCACTCTGCCCAACCTGAAGGATTAGCCCAACCACTTCCCTGACCCTGACAGAGCTGCACAGCCACTCGTCCCACCCTGATGGATCATATGGCCACTCTCTCCACTCTAATGGACCAGTCCGACCACTTGCCTGACCCCAGAGCAGATGGCCACTCACCCTTTCCCTGATGAATCTGATGGACACTCGTCCCACCCCGATGGATTGGCACGGCAAGTCTATCTACCCTGACGGACCAGAGGGTCCACTCTCCTCACCCCGACGGACAAGCTGGGCCATTCTTCCCTTCCTGAAGGACCAGCAGGGCCAATCTTCCCACCCAGGAGTAGCCCAACCCCTCCCCACCCTCGACAGAGCAGCACAGCAACTCATCAGAATCTGACGGATCGACATGGCCACTCTTCCCACCCCGATGGACCAGTCCAACCACCCACCCACCGCGGACTAGACGGCCACTCTTCCCACCCTGATGGACCAGCTGGCCACTCTTCCCACCCCAATGAACCAGCACAGCCACTCTCCCCACCCCAATGGACTAGCCCAACCACTTTCCCGAGGCAGACAGAGCTGCACGGCGACTCATCACACCCTGATGGACCAGCATAGCCATTCTCCCAACACCGACGGACCAGCAGGGCCACCCTTTACACCCTGATGGACTAGAAGGGCCACTCTTTCCCTCCCCAGGCCAGTCCAACAGCTCCCCATATCAACACAGCTGCATGGCCACTTGTCCCACCCTGACGGACCAGTCCGGCCACTCTCCCAACCCCACAGCAGACGGCCACTTTCCCATCCTCGACAGACCAGATGGCCACTCGTCCCACCCTGATGGACCAGCATGCCTACTCTTCTCACCCCGATGGACCAGTCCAACCAATCTCTCCATCCCGGACCAGATGGCCATTCTCCCTTCCCTGATGGATCAGGCAGCCACTCTCCCCACCCTGATGGACCAGCAGGGCCACTCATCCCACCTTGCTGGAGTATACAATGGCTCTCCCCACCCCAAAGGACCACTCTGACCACTCTCCCCACTATGGACCTGACAGCTACTCTCCCTCCCCAACAGACACAGACAGCCACTCATCACACGCTGACAGACCGGCATGGCCAGTCTCCCCACCCCGACGGACCAGTCTGACCACTCTCCCCACCACAGACCAGATGGCCACTCTCCCCTCCATGATGGACCAGATGGCCATTCTCCCCATCTTGACGGACCAGCCGGCCACTTTTCTCACCCAGATGGTCCAGTCCTCCAATCTTTCCATCTCAATAGATGAGAGATCCACTCTTCCCACCCAAATGGACCAGCACAGCCACTCTGCCCACCCTGACAGATTAGCCAATCAATTTCCCAAGGCAGCAGAGCTGCACAGCCACTCGTCACACCCTGTCAGACCAGCCGGGCCACTTTTTCCACCCTGATGGACCAGCATGGCCACTCTCCCCGCCCAGATGGACCAGCCCACCACTCCTCCCACCACAACAGACCAGCCAGCCACTCTTCCCACCTCGGACTAATGCAAACACTCCCCACCTCGACAGAGCTGCATGGCCACCCATCCCACCCTGCTGTACCATACGGCCACTCTCCACACCCCGACGGACCAGTCTGACCACTCTCCCTGCCATGGACCAGATGGCCACTCTCCCTTCCCCCTCTGACCAGATGGCCACTCGCTCCACACTGACAGACAAGCATGGTCACTCTCACCACTCTGACGATCCAGCAGGGCCACTCTCCCCACCATGGACCAGATGGCCACTCTCCCCACCCAGACGGACCAGGCAACCACTTGTCCCACCCCGACAGAACAGTAGGCCAATCTTCTCACCCCAATGGACCAGCAGGATCACTCTTCCTTCCCCAGCCTAGCACAACTACTCCCCACCTCGACAGAGCTGCATGGCCACTCATACAACCCTGATGGAACGGCACAGCCAGCCACTCTACCCTGACAGACCAGTCCAAAAACCCTCCCCATGCTGAAAGAGATACCCACACACCCCACCCTGATGGACCAGCTGGCCACTTTTCCCACCCCAATGTACCAGCACAGCCATCTTCCCACCCCAGACAGAGTAGCCCAACCACTTTCCAAAGGCAGACAGAGCTGCACGGCCACTCATCACACCCTGACAGCGCGGCCTGACCACTCTTCCCACCCCGACTGAACAGCACAACCACTTTTCCCACCCCAGACTAACCCCACCACTACCCACCTTGACAGAGCTGCATGGCCACTCGAACCACTCTGATGGACCGGAACGGAAACTCTCCCACACCGATGGACCAGTCCGAACACCCTCCCCAACATGGACCAAATGGCCACACCCCCTTCCCCGACAGACCAGACGTCCACTCTCCCCACTGAGACAGACCAGCTGGCCACTCATCCCTCCACAATGGACCAGCACAGCCGCTATAGCCACCTTGATGGACTAGCTCAACCACTTTCCTGACCCCGACAGAGCTGCAAGTCCACTCATCCCACCCTGACATGCTGGCACGGCCACTCTCCCCACCCCGAAGTATCAGTCTGACCATCATCCCCACCCCAGACTGGATGGCCACTTTCCCTGACTGACCAGTGGCCACTGTCCCCACTCCAATGGATCAGCACAGTCACACTCCCCAACCCGACGGATTAGCCCAACCACTTCCCCGACTCTGACAGAGCTGCATGGCCACTCGTCCCACTCTGATGGACCATACGGCCACTTTTTCTACTCTGATGGACCAGTCTGACCACTTACCCCACCCTTGAACAGACGGCCACTCTCCCCCTCCATGATGGACCAGACGGACACTCGTCTCAATGGCACGGCAAGTCTACCCTCCCAGACAGACCAGCAGGTCCACTCTCCTCACCTGACAGACAGGCAGGGCTATTCTTCCAACCCCGAAGGACCAGCAGGGCCACTCTTCTCACCTGGGACTAGCCTAACCACTCGCCACCTTGACAGAGCTGCACAGCCACTCATCACTACCTGACAGACCAACATGGCCACACTCCCCCACCCTGACAGACCAGTCCAACCACCCACCCACTGAGGACAAGACGGCCACTCTTCTCACCTTGATCGACCAGCCGGCCACTCTTCCCACCCCAATGAACCAGCACAGCTACTTTTCCCACCCTGGACTAAACCTACCACTACCCACCTTGACAGAGTTGCATGGCCACTCGAACCACTCTGATGGACCGGAATGGAAACTCTCTCACACCAATGGACCAGTCTGAATACCCTCCCCACCAAGGACCAAATGGCCACACTCCCTTCCCCGACAGACCAGATGTCCACTTTCCCCACCGAGACAGACCAGCCGGCCACTCTTCCCTCCACAATGGACCAGCACAGCCACTATAGCCACCCTGATGGACTAGCTCAACCACTTTCCTGACCCCGACAGAGCTGCAAGTCCACTCATCCCACCCTGACGTGCTGGCAAGGCCACTCTCCCCACCCCGAAATATCAGTCTGACCATCCTCCCCACCCCAGACTGGACAGCCACTTTCCATGACTGACCACTGACCACAGTCCCCACTCTAATGGATCAGCACAGCCACACTCCCCAACCCGACGGATTAGCCCAACCACTTCCCCGACCCTGACAGAGCTGCATGGCCACTCGTCTCACCCTGATGGAACATATGGCCACTCTTTCTACTCTGATGGACCAGTCTGACCACTTACCCCACCCTTGAACAGACGGCCACTCTCCCCTTCCACGATGGACCAGATGGACACTTGTCTCACTGGCACGGCAAGTCTACCCTCCC
Source organism: Neoceratodus forsteri (assembly GCA_016271365.2). Lineage (NCBI taxonomy): Eukaryota > Metazoa > Chordata > Ceratodontiformes > Ceratodontidae > Neoceratodus > Neoceratodus forsteri. The sequence goes on from CM057456.1 coordinate 1,724,154,846, forward strand.
AGACGGACCAGCAGGTCCACTCTCCTCACCCTGACAAACAGGTGGGCCATTCTTCCCACCCGAAGGACCAGCAGGGCCACTCTTCTCACCTGGGACTAGCCTAACCACTCCCCAGCTTGACAGAGCTGCACAGCCACTCATCACTACCTGACGGACCAACATGGCCACACTCCCCACCCTGACAGACCAGTCCAACCACCCACCCACTGAGGACCAGCCGGCCACTCTTCCCACCCCAATGAACCAGCACAGCCACTCACCCCACCCCGACAGTCTAGCCCAAACAGTTTCCCTGAGGCAGGCAGAGCTTCACAGCAACTCATCACACCATGACGGACCAGCACGGCCACTCTCCCAATGCCGACAGACCAGCAGGGCCACTCTTCACACCCTGACAAGCCAGAAGGGCCACGCTTCCCACCCCGGACCAGCCCAACAGCTCCCCACCTCAACAGAGCTGCATGGCTATTTGTCCCACCCTGACGGACCATACGGCCACTCTCCCCACACCCACGGACCAGTCCGACCACTCTCCCAACCCCACAGCAGACAGACACTTTCCCATCCTCAACAGACCAGACGGTCACTCGTCCCACCCTGATGGACCAGCATGGTCACTCTTCTCACCTCGATGGACCAGTCTGACCAATCTTCCCATCCCAGACCAGATGGCCACTCTCCCTTCCCTGACAGACCAGGTGGCCACTCTCCCCACCCAGATGGAGCAGCCAGAAAACTCTTCCCACAGCAACAGATCAGCCAGGCCACTATTCCCACCCTGACAGACCAGCAGGGCCACTCATCCCACCCTGCTGGACTATACAACCACTCTCCCCACTCCAACGGACCAGTCTGACCACTCTCCCCACTCCGGACCTGACGGCTACTCTCCCTTCCCGACGGACCAGACTGCCACTAATCCCACGCTGACAGACTGGCATGGCCAGTCTCCCCACCCCGATGGACCAGTCTGACCACTCTCCCCACCCCAGACCAGATGGATGCTATCCCCTCAGCAATGGACCAGATGGCCATTCTCCCCACTTTGACAGACCATCTGGACACTCTTCTCATACAGACGGTCCAGCCCTTCAATCTTTCCACCTCAATGGATGAGAGATCCACTCTTCCCACCTGAATGGACCAGCACAGCCACTCTGCCCACCTTGACAGACTAGCCAATCACTTTCCAAGGCAGCAGCCCAGCACGGCCACTCTCTCCACCCCGACAGACCAGCCGGGCCACTCTTTCCACCCTGATGGACCGGCACGGCCACTCTCCCTGCCCAGATGGACCAGCCCCCCACTCTTCCCACCCCAAAAGACCAGCCAGCCACTCTTCCCACCTCAGACTAGCCCAAACACTCTCCACTTCGACAGAGCTACATGGCCCCCCATCCCACCCTGCTGGACCATATGACCACTCTCCACACCCCGACGGACCAGTCTGACCACTCTCCCCACCATGGGCCAGATGGCCACTCTCCCCTCCCCATCTGACCAGATGGCCACTTGCTCCACACTGACAGACAAACATGGTCCTTTCCCCACTCTAACAAACCAGTAGGGCCACTCTCTTCCCACCACAATGAAAGCAGTCCACTCTTTCCCTGCAGGCAAGCCCAACCACTTTCCCTCACTCGAGCAGAGCTGCACGCCACTCTATCCACCCTGATGGACCACAAAGTCACTCTCCCCACCCTGATGGACCAGTCTGACCACTCTCCCCACCAAGGACCTGATGGCCACTCTCCCCTCCCAGATGAACCAGACAACCACTCATCCCACCTGGACAGACCGGCACAGCCACTCTCCTCAACCCAACAGAACAGCAGGGCCACTCTTCTCACCCTGACAGACCAGCTGGATCAGTCTTCTCTCCCTGGTCTAGTCCAACCACTCCCCACCTCGACAGAGCTGCATGGCCATTCATACCACCCTGACGGAATGGCACAGCCAGCCACCCTACCCTGACAGACCAGTCCAAAAACCCTCCCCTTGCTGGAAGAGACACCCACCCACCCCAGCCCAATGGACCCAGCTGGCTACTCTTCTCACCCCAACAGACCAGCACGCCATCTCCCCACCCTGACGGAATAGCCCAACCACTTTCCAAAGGCAGACAGAGCTGCATGGAAACTCATTACACTCCAACGGAGCAGCCCGACCACTCTTCCCACCCCAACTGAGCAGCACGGCCAGTCTTCCCACCCAGGACTAACCCCACCACTACCCATCTTGGCAGAGCTGCACGGCCACTCAAATCACTCTGATGGACCAGAACAGAAACTCTCCCACACCGATGGACCAGTCTGACCACCTTCCCCACCACAGACCAAATATCCACAGTCCCTTCCCTGACAGACCAGACATCCACTCTCCCCACCAAGACAGACCAGCCAGCCACTCTTCCCTCCCCAATGGACCAGCACAGCCACTATCACCACCCTGATGGACTAGCTCAACCACTTTCCTGACCCCGACAAAGCTGCACGTCCACTCATCCCACCCTGACGTACAGGCATGGCCACTCTTCACACCCCAAAGGATCAGTCTGACCACCTTCCCCACCCCAGACCAGACAGCCACTCTCCCTGACTGACCACTGGCCACTCTCCCCACCCCAATAGATCAGCACAGCCACTCTCCCCAACCCGACGGATTAGTCCAACCACTTCCCCAACCCCGAGAGAGCTGCACGGCCACTCGTCCCTTCCTGATGGACCATACGGCCACTCTTTCTACTCTGATGGAACAGTCTGACCACTTATCCCACCCTTGAACAGATGGCCACTCTCCCCCTCCAAGATAGACCAGACAGACACTCGTCTCACTGGCACGGCAAATCTACGCACACAGATGGACCAGCAGATCCACTCTCCTCACCCTGATGGACAGGCAGAGCCATTCTTCCCACCCCAAAGGACCAGCATGGACACTCTTCCCAGCTGCAACTAGCCTAACCACTCCCCACCTCGACAGAGTTCTATAGCCACTCGTCACTACCTGACGGACCGACATGGCTACACTCCCCTCCCTGACAGACCAGTCTGACCACCCACCCACCCCAGACCAGACAGCCACTCTCCCCACCCCGTTGAATCAGCCAGCCATTCTTCCCATGCCAATGGACCAGCACAGCCACTCTCCCTACCCCAATGGACTAGCTCAACCACTTTCCTGAGGCAGACAGAGCTGCACGGCAACTCATCACAACTTGGCGGACCGGCACTACCACTCTCCCCACCCTGACGGACCAGCAGGGATACCCTTCCCACCCTGATGGACCAGAAGGGCCACTCTTCCACCCTGACTAGCCCAACAACTCCCCACCTCAACAGAACTGCATGGCCACTCATCCCACCCTGATGGACCGGTATGGACACTCTCCCCACCCCTACAGATCAGTCCCACCATCCTCCCAACACCAGACCAGAGAGCCACTCACCAATCCCCGATGGACCAGACGGCTACTCGTCACACCCTGATGGACCAGCATGGCCACTCTTCACACCACAATGGACCAGCACAGCCACTTTCCCCACCCTGATGGACTATCCCTACCAGTTTCCTTACCCTGAGAGAGCTGCACAGCCACTCATCCCATCCTGAAGGACCAGCATGGCCACTCTTCCCAATCTGACAGACCAGTCAGACCACCCTCCTTATACCAGACCAACCGGTCACTATCCCCACCCTAATGGACCAGCCGGCCACTCTTCCCACCCTGATGAATTAGCTCAACCACTTCTCTGACCCCGACAGTGCTCCACGGCCACTCATCCCACCCTGATGGACAATACAGCCACTCTCCCCACACCCACTGACCAGTCTGACCACTCTCCCAACCCCAGAGCAGACAGTCACTCTCCCATCCTCGATGGACCAGATGGCCACACCTCCCACCCTGATGGACCAGCATGGCCACTCTTCTCAACCCGATGGGCCAGTCCAACCAACCTCCCCACCCCAGACCAGATGGCCACTCTCCCCACCCAGATGGAGCATCTGGCCACTCTTCCCACAGCAGCGGATCAGCCGGCCACTCTTTCCACCCTAATGGAGCAGAGGGGATACTCTTCCCATGCCAGACTAGCCCAATTACTCCCCACCTCAACAGAGCTGCATGGTCACTTGTCCCACCCTGCTGGACTATACAGCCACTGTGGCTCGTGCAGACCAGTCCAACCACTCTCCCACCCCAGACCAAATGGCCCCTTTCCCCTCCCCAATGGACCGGAAGGCCATTCCCCCCACCCTGATGGACCAGCCAGACACTCTTCTCACCCAGACAGACCAGCCAGCCACTCTTTCCACCCTGACAGACCAGCAGAGCCACTCGTCCCACCCTGACAGACCAGACAGCCACTCTCCCCACCCAGATGAACCAGCCAGCCACTCTTCCCACCCAAATGGACCAGCTGGTAACTCTTCCCACCTCAGACTAACCCAACCATTCCCCACCTCGACAGAGCTGCGTGGCCACTCATCCCACCCTGCTGGACAATATGGCTACTCTCCCCACCCCGACAGACGAGTCCAACCACCCTTCCCACCCCAGACCAGATGGCCACTATCTCCACACAGGCGGACCACCAGGCCACTCTCCCCACCAACATTCCAGCACAGCCACTCTCTTCACCCATACAGACTAGTCCAACTACTTTCCTGAAGCAGACAAAGCTGCACAGACACTCGCCATGACCTGATGGAATGGCACGGCCACTCTCCCCACCCAATGGACCAGCAGGGACACTCTTCCCACCAAGGACTGACCCAACTACTCCCCACCTTGACAGAGCTGCATGGCCACTCTCCCCACCCTGATGGACCAGTCCGACCACCCTCCCCACCACAGACCAAATGACCACTCTCCCCTCCCAGATGGATCTGATGGCCACTTTCTCCACCCAGATGGACCAGCCAGGCACTCTTCCCACCCCAATGGATCAGCACAGCCACTATACCCACCCCAACGGACTAGCCCAACCACTTCCCCAAGGCAGACTGAGCTGCATGGCCACTCATCCCACCCTGATGGACTGGCACAGCCACTCAGCCACTCTCTCCACCCCGATGGACCAGTTCACCATCTCTCCCCACCCCAGACCAGATGGCCACTCTCCCCTTCCCAACGCATCAGATGGCCTCTCTTCTCACCCAGATGGATCAGCCAACTACTCTTCCCACCCCATCAGACTGGCACAGCCACTGTTCCCTCCTCGATGGACCAGCATGGCCACTCTTCCCATCCTGATGTACCAGATGGCCACTCGTCCCACCCTGATGGACCAGATGGCCACTATCCCCACTCACATGGACCAGATGGCCACTCTTCTCACACCAACAGTCCAGCTGGCCACTCTTTCCACCCTGGACAATCCCAACTAGCCCCTACCTCGACACAGCTGCATGGCCACTCGTCCCACCCAGCTGTACAATATGGCCACTCTCCCCATCCCGATGGACCATTCTGACCATTCTCCCCACCCAGGACCAGACAGAAACTCTTCCTTCCCCGATGGACCAGACGGCCACTCATCTCACCCTGATGGACAAGCCTGGCCACTCTCCCCACCCCGACAGATCAGCAGGGCCACTCTTCCCACCCTGATGGACCAGCAAGGCCACTCTTCCCACCTGGGACTAGCCCAACCACTCCCCACCCTGACAGAGCTGCACAGCCACTCATCTCACCCTGGTGGACCATACGGCCACTCTCTCCTCCCCAACGGATCAGTATGGCCACCCTCCCCACCCCGGACCAGACAGCCACTCTCCCCAATGGACCAGCCAGCCACTCTCCCCATCCCAAAGGAGCAGCGCAGAAACTCTGCCCACCTCAACGGATTAGCCCAACCACTTTCCAGACCCTAACAGAGCTGCACAGCCACTTGTCTCACCCTGACAGATCATACAGCCGCTATCCCCACCCCAACAGACAAGTTCGACCACTCTCCCCACCCTTGTCTAAACGGCCATGCTCCCCTCTCGACAAACCAGACAGCCACTCGTCCCACCCCAATGGTCCAGATGGGCCACTCTTCCCACCCTGATGGACCAGCAGGGCCACTTTTCCCACTACAATGGACCAGCATGGTCACTCTTCCCACCCCGACAAGCCCAACCACTCCTCACCTTGACAGCTGCACAGCCACTCATCCCACCCTGACAGACCAGCACAGCCACTTTCCCCACCCCGATGGACCAGTCAGACCACCCTCCCCACCCTGGATGAGATAGCCACTGTTCCCACCCCAAACAGACCAACTGGCCACTCTTCCCACCCCAATGGAACAGCACAGCCACTCTCCCCACCCCAACCGACTAGCCCAACCACTTTCCCGAGGCAGACAGAGGTGCACAGTCACTCATCACACCCTGATGGACTAGCACGGCCACTCTCCCCACCCTGACAGACCAGCAGATCCACTCTTCCCACCCCAATGGACCAGCAGGGCCACTCTTTCCACCCAGGACTAGCCCAACCACTCCCCACATCGACAGAGCTGCATGGCCACTCATCCCACCCTGATGGACTGGCACGGCCACTCTTCTGACTCCGATGGACCGGTCCGACCACCCTCCCCACCGTGGACCAGACAACCACTCTCCCTTCCCCTCCTTGATAGACCAGATGGCCACTCTTCCCACCCAGATGGACCAGCACAGCAACTCTCCCCACTCTGACAGACTTGCCCAACCACTTTTCTGACCTCAAAATAGCTACACAGCCACTCATCCCACCCTGATGGACCAGCACAGCCACTCTCCCCACACCAACGAACCAGCCGGTCACTCTTCCCACCCCAGCAGACCAGCACAGCCACCTTCCACACCTCGATGGATTAGCCCAACAACTTCCCTGAATCTGACAGAGCTGCATGGCCATTTACCCTCCCTGAAGGACCATACAGCCACTCCCCATCCCGACGGACCAGTCCAACCACTCTTCCCACCCTGAGACAAGACAGCCACTCTCCCCTTCTTGACAGATCAGATGGCCACTCGTCCCACCCTGATGGACTGACACCACCACTCTTCCCACCCTGACGGACCAGTCCAACCACTCTCCCCACCCTGGACAAGATGGCCACTCTCCCCTTCTTGATGGACCAGCTGGCCACTCTTCCCACCCCGAAGGACCAGCAGGGCCACTCTTCCCATCCCAGACTAGCCCAACCACTCCCCACCTTGACAGAGCTGCACAGCCACTCTTCCCACTCTGCTGGACCATACCGTCATTCTCCCCACCCCGATGGATCAGATGGCCACTTGTTCCACCCTGATGGACTGGCATGGCTACTCTCCCCACCTCGACAGATGAGCCGGGACACTTTTCCCACCCCCAATGGACCAGCAGGGCCACTCCCCCTGGACTAGCCCAACCACTCTCCACCTCGACAGAGCTGCACTGCCACTTGTCCCTCCCTGATGGACCGGCATGGCCACTCTCCCCACCCTGATGGACCAGTCCAATCAGCATCCCCACCCTGGACCAGATGGCCACTCTCCCCTTCCCGGTGGACCTGATGGCTGCTCTCCCCACCTAGACGAACCAGTACAGCCACTCTCCCCACCCAACCCAACCAGCACGGCCACTCTCCCCACCCAACCCCACCAGTACGACCACTCCCCCCACCCAGTCCTAGCAGCACTGCCATTCTCTCTACCCAACCCCTGTCAATGCCCCTCCTCCCCACTGATGCCAGGCATCCAGAACTGTTTCCCCCACTCCAATCACAGTCACCAAAAATAAATGACAGACATTATAGACTGAATGTTAGTTTTATATGGCTTTGGACTGTAGCACTTTTGGCTTGCCCAGACAAGAGAATCCTCCACAATGATGTTTATTAAAACAAGTCAGGCAAAAAAATACCACAGGGCAAAATAAGCATAATTGGGTCCTGTTACCCACCAACCCAACTTCAGGAATGTTTTCAGTGCACAAGAAATCAAGCACATACTCAGGACTGCATGTTCAGTACACTGAACAAGGAATGCTGCCTGATCTTGGTTTTGTTCATCCCCCCAATTCTAAGGAGCTAGGCCAAACTAGGCTGTGGCAACAGAATGCTCTGGCCTTTGGAGTTTTGGGACTTACCAGGTACCTTCAATCTCAAAAACAAGCAGTTCAATTCCCAAGCTGTACCCGCCCTCACCACCACCCAATGGAAGCTTGTATCCCACTGATCGTGTGCGGCAACCACCCTCCAACATGAATAAGTGACCGAGTAGTTTTTTGATTTATCTGACCACTGGAGGCTGGCTGTACATTTTTAATTTAAAATGGACTGTAAACAACATTAGATGTAAAGCATTTTAAACAAGATTGTAACTTGCTGTGGCTATGAAAGAAAATAAAATGATTTCTGCATTCTGTGGGCTCAGAATCTGACCCACGACATGCAAGTAGCATCATATCGGGAGTATTTGTGCTGCAATATATTGATAATTTAGTAATATATTGTAGCACAAATACTCCTGATGCTACTTGTGTGTTGTGGGTCAGATTCAGAGCCCTCTGAATGCGGAAAGCATTTTCCTTTCTCTCATAGCCACGGCGAGCTACAGTCTCATTTCAAATGCTTACATCTTACCTGGCTGCAAAGCATACACTGAATTGTGGAGACAGACTCACTTTTAAACAGAAAAACCTGGCCATGCAGCCACATACCTAATAAATACTTACAATTCAGGGTGGAACTTGGCAACTTTCAGCACCAGGACTCCAGCAGCAAGACGGTTGTTGAGAATTCGATCACGAAGTACAGCAGGAGTTGTGACAGACGACAACAGGCTAATGCACTGTAACTTTTATATGCTGCAGATTACAGCCTCCCTGAGAACAAATGCTATTTCTGTTTTGGTGCCATTTTTCCATGTGCTAATCAGAATTCCTGGTTTCCATCTGCATCACCGTGCATGCAGTAAATAAGTGTCCCTGCCCATCAGTGATGCATTTCCACACATTTGACCCATTATCACTGGTGATGAATCCAGCTTTCAGTGCATGGGAGTGGAGCCACTCTTCAATCTCTGTTAATACCACTTACAGCATCTTTTCTCCAGTGTGTGACCTGGGATTATGCTTCATGGTCAGTATCGCATGCTGTCTAACACCAGGCATGTTGCTACCACCACACTTTGTCCTAGTGCAATTCTTGCCTCTCCCCAATCAGCTGTTACCTTAAGTACCTGTGCCCAGTGTGCTGTAATGCACAGGTAAGAGCTACCAGCTTTTTTCCCACTAGTCCATGTGCCCATGCTCAGATGTACATATTGTACAGAGGAATGCTGCAGGGCATGGCATACCATATCACATACATTACTGTACAGTTCTGAGATGGCAAGCTTTGAAAAGTATGTACGTGGTGGCAGCTACCATTTAGGCAAGGCACAGGACATGCACCACTTGAATACCACATTCTCAAAAAAGGAGTATGGCAACAAATCCAGAGCAAGCATTTCTGCAGCTTCTACATTCAGTTCCATGCTATACCATGATTAGACAGGAATTTAATTTGCCGATCCAAAATGGACTGCAGTGTTGGCTGAACATTTCTTGATATTGCTGCTGGTGATGCACCTGGTGGTGTGCCAAACAGCTTGCCTCATCATTGTGCCATTAATGGGGTGCTCCTAGACTGCATGACAGACCTCAGCCCCTTTTTTGTTTTTCGTTACTGGAGCAGTGATCACACTTTGACTTGGGGTGGTAGTGCTGCTGTTAGGACCGCTACATGGCCCACTTCCAGAATCCTCCACATCTAGTACTACAAAGATCTCTTCCTGATCACCTGCACCTACTGTACATCTCTGTCTTATAGTGCTGAGTGTATTTGGCTTACATTGCTCACTGATTTGGAGGGATCAGAACCACTGGCACTGGCTGCCTTCTGGTGTTCACGCCACCAAATTGGGTACCTGCTTTTAAGGTGTGTATGTTGCCCACCTGTGCCAAGGTGACTACCCTTCTTACCCTACTTTCTAGGGTTTGACACTGTTGGCAAATTGCCACTGTCTCGTCAGATGGGTCCAGTACATAAAAATTCCACACTAGGGATTTCTGGGGCTTTGTATTTACTTGGTGCCAAGATGACTGCAATAGCAAAGGACAAGATCTGCTCTTTGTTATGTTGTGGGGGTGACTGGAAAATGGAAAAATTGGAGAAACAGTGCTGGGGGGTCCTTTTCCTTGGTGGTTCCAGCATTTAAGGCAACAGGAAAGACACTTTCTGTAACAACCTGTTTTGCCCTTTTGTTTTAAGGCTCCCATGAGTGATCTGTTTCTGACACATCATTCACATCATAGTCTACAAAAAACCTGGCATTCTCATTATCCTCTGCAGGTTTGTCCTCTTCAGTAGCAACAGGCTCTGTGTCACACACCTCCTCTTCATGACTGGTGTTCTTATGTTGCTGCACATGTACCACCTCAGCCTCACCCACTGGATAAACATTATCAGGCTTTGCCTCTGACCCACCATCACCAAAAGCACCACTTTCAAATTGCACTTCCAACTGCCTCCATGCCAACCATTGTTTATTTTTTGGTGGTGCTGCTGCTTCCTGTCACTGTGTCACTCAACATTGACATATCCATCAACATGTCTGCCATAGATTCAGCAGAGAAAAACTTAGAGGCAGGAAAGCCGCCACCAGGGCAAAATACAGTGCTACTACTGTTACTGCCTGCCAGAGTCATCTGAATGCTGTCCGTCTGCTCTCACTGACATGTTTTCGGTTCCTGCACTGCTATTAGGGAGCTCAGATTGAGCAATGTTCTTTGTGACTGCTTCACAGCCTCTCCCTTTAGAAACATAGAAGTTCACGTCAGATAAGGACTGCAAGGCCCATCCAGTCTGCCCATTTTTTTCTACCTTATGAATGTGCCATAGGCCTTTACTCTGTCAATGGCTTATCTATTCATACTCATCTATATTGCTCCCTTATGCTTATCCCATGCCTGTTTGAAGCCTTGCACTGTATTCATATCCACCACTTCCTGAGGTAGGCTGTTCCATGCATCCACCACCCTTTCTTTGAAAAAGAACTTCCTCACATTACCCCTTAATCGGCCTCCCTTTAATTTCAAGCTGTGTCCTCTTGTCCTGCTATTTTTCTTATATTGAAACATATTAGACTCTTTGCCCTTTTCTTCCCAGTCATTCTTCAGTGCATGCAGGGACACAACAATTACTCTAGTTAAATCACAGTCAGGAGAACAGTGATGTTTTTCTAAATAAAGGTGTGCTGGCAGGGATATAACAATCACTCTGGGTAAATCAGTCAGTAGGACAGTGATTTTTTTTGCTAGCACAGGAGTGCACACAAGGACACAATGGTCAGTCTATTCTGGTTAAATCACAGACAGGAGGACAGCAATTTTTTTCCTCACACAGGTGTGCACGCAAGGACACAATAATCACTCGGGTTAAATCGCAGTCAGGAGGACAGTGATTTTTTTTCCTCAATAAAGGTGTGCCGACAGGGACACAAACAACAATCACTCTGGTTAAAGCACAGTTAGAAAAGTTATTTTTTTCTTAAGAAAATACAGGGCACTGGGCCACTTAAATCACAGTCAGGAGGATAGTGATTTTTTTTCTAAGGCAGGTGTGCCGACAGGGACACAACAATCACTCGGGTTAAATCGCAGTCAGGAGGACAGTGATTTTTTCCTAAGGCAGGTGTGCTGACAGGGATCCAACAATCACTCAGGTTAAATCGCAGTCAGGAGGACAGTGATTTTTTCCCTAATATGTGTGTTCCAACAGGGACACAAACAGCAATCACTCTTGGTAAAGCATTGTCAGAAAAGTGATATTTTTTCTTAAGAAAATACAGGGCACTGGGACACTTAAATTGAGGTCAGAAGAACAATGATTTTTTAGCTAGCACAAGTGTGCATGCAGGGACACAACAGTCACTCTGGTCTGGTTAAATCTCGGTCAGGAAGACACTGATTTATTTCCTAGCAAAGGTGTGCATGCTGGGACACAACAATCACTCTGGTTAAATCTCAGGAAGACAGTGATTTTTTTCCTAGCACGGGTGTGCATGCAGGGACACAACAGTCACTCTGGTCTGGTTAAATCTCAGTCAGGAAGACAGTGATTTTTTTCCTAGCATGGGTGTGCATGCAGGGACACAACAGTCACTCTGGTCTGGCTGAATCACTTTCAGGAGGACAGTGTTTCTTTTTCTAGCACAGGTGTACACACAGGGACACAACAGTCACTCTGGACTGGTTAAATCACAGTCAGGAGGACAGTGACTTTTTTTTCTAAATAAAGGTGTGCCAGCAGGGAGACAATAATCACTCTGGTTAAATCGCAGTCAGGAGGACAGTGATTTTTGTATCCTAAAACACATGTGCCAACAGGGACACAAACAACAATCATGCTGGTTAAAGCACAGTCAGAAAAGTGATATTTTTCTGAAGAAAATATTGGGCACTGGACCACTTAAATCACAGTCAGGAGGACAGTGATTTTTTTCTCCTAAGGCAGGTATGCTGACAGGTACACAACAATCACTTGGGTTAAATCACAATCAGGAGGACAGTGATTTTTTTTTCTAATACATGTGTGCCGACAGGGACACAAACAGCAATAACTCTGGTTAAAGCACAGTCAGAAAAGTAATGTTTTTCTTAAGAAAATTCGGGGCACTGGGCCAGTGATATTTTTGCTAAACACAACTGTGTCTTCTAAATTGCTGCTACTCTCCCCCACACAAGCCACTAAACCATTGCTTCTCTGTTAAAGCAAAACTAAATACATATAATAAAGAATACAGGAGAAGATCAGCATAAAAAGTACTGTGTGTACACAGGACACTCACAAACATAGTTTTGAAGAAATATGACCACCAAAATGATCTTTTATATTATATTATATTTAGATTTTGACTCTAGGCTGCTACAAGAACCACAAGCTGTGCTCTCTAAATCTCTCTCCAACAAACTGCATTCAGAGAATGACCAAGCTAGCTTCTCATTGGCTGTTCAGCAACATGTGACCTCCTATCCCATGGTACATTGCAAACTTCAAATATTTTACAAAAATTCAATGGCAAAGTTCAAGCTTCGTGGATCTGAGATACTAATTACTGAATTAACATACGGTGAAGTTTTTGAATTTGAAATTTTTTGAAACTGCAAATAGAACACGAAGTGCAACTTCAAACTGCGGAAAACTTCGGAAACAGTTAAAATATGTGAATTTTTGCAACTTTGCACATCTCCTCTCATGCACAGGAAGAGCATTTATGCAAAAATGACTGAACAATTATGTGAAATGAATATTGATTTATTTAAAGACTGCTGGACTTGAGAGTCTTCTAACTCTGTAAAGGTGCATGTATAGTGCATAGACAACATTTTTCAGTAGAACTTGGTCTTGGAAATGGTGCAATGAGTCACAGTGCTGACTTTAAAGTGGGACTATAGTCAAAATTTCTGACATCAGTAAATTCAAAATTTGGATCAGCATAGATCCAATCAGCCTCATGCCAAAAATAAGATCTCTAAGTTACATTGTTTAATGGAAGTTCCCCAAATGCCTTTTTCACATAGTATATCATTGGCAGCCATGTTTCAGATGTTAAAACTTCAATTTGTTTCGTAAAAAAAACTGTCATAGTCAGTTTTGTTGTTGTTTATCAGCACTTTGTTTCTGCCTGCCCTCCAGATTTCTTTGTTTGGCATACAACCCACCCCACCCCACCTCACCCCAATGACTTAATGCAAGGGAGCTGTCAATGTTTTACATACAGTACCAAGGAATTCTGGGTTAATTATAAAGATGATTTTAATGTTAGTTACTCAGAGGTGCAGTCCTTTATTTTGGTGGTGGAGACTGCACCTAATATGTAGTTGTACATAACAAGGCATTGTGGGTAGAATAAGAAGTTGTTTTCCAGTTCCCTTACTGTAAGGTGCAGTCTCACATCTCTGTAGTGGCTTCAACAATAAAAGCTCTCATATGTTTATTTTCCAAACAAGGTATTATGCATATAGTATCTAGTTGACAAGAGTTCTTTAGTGAGAGATGTAGTCTCCTATGTTGGTAGTGTAGATGTCTGCAATACCAAGGCTGACCAACAGAGGTCTCTGTTTCAAAACAGTGCTTATAAACTTTTTTCCCCTTGCATGACATCACGCTTGGGGTTGCAGCACTGAGAAAAAAAAGGGTGGGCAATGCAAATGAAGCAGAGCACAGAAATAAAAGCATTTATTTCATGGAAAAAAAAACACATTTTGGCTGTTTGAATGCTAGGAGATTGAATAACAACTCCTACAGGTTAGTACAGTTTAATACTTTCATTTGCTATGGCAAAGCTTACAAAATCACTTTAAAAACTTTGTTTCCCTTGCAAGATGTAAAGATTGAAGGTTGCAGCACTGAGAAAAAAGGGGCAGGGCTATGCAAATGAAGTGGAGCACTGAAATAAAAGGATTTTTTTTCATGGAAAACAATGCTTTTTGGCAGTTTGACTGGTAGGAGATTACTGTTGACTGGTAGGAGACTGATTCACAGCTGCTACAGGTTACTGTGCCAGTTTGCTATGGCAATCTTCCATAAATCACATTACACTTTGGAGAAACAGGTCCTGCTGTATACATTTACTGACAGGGAGGACCAGACTGTGAGTTCAGGAGATGACATCATCAGCAGCTTTTCACTGAAACTGGCTTATTTGAACAGGTAGTGAAATCAGGGTTACAAAATAGCTCATAACTTTAAAACAAAGTAATGTAGAAACCTAATTTTGGTATGGAATTTATTGGGGATACGCTTATTCTAATTCTGCAATGTAGCACTTTTGGCCACAGTCCCTCTTTAAATCTGAAGAATTAAATCTTTCTGCTTAGCATCTTATTACCAAATTTGGTAATGTTGCTATATCACAGACTACTCAATTCAATTTAGCTTTACACAGGATAGAAACCGTAGAGCAGAACCCGCTTACAATGGTGTCTTGTTAAGGCAAAACATTTGATAACAAGGGGACATGTTAAATCATTGACAGAGTTTCTGTTAAGTTAAAACAAGTGAAGGACATTTATGTAATCTGAAAACAACTTCCCATTTGTGTTTATGCAGATTCTATACTCAAGTCACAAGGCATGACTTTGGATGCTGACATTTTAGAAGTAGATAGTTGTATCTTCAAAGACTGGAGAAGCCCTGCAGCCTTATCCAGAATTCAGATTCTAACTGGGCTATGTCTAATAGATATAGAATACATTGAACTCTTTGCTGAAGAAAGTGCATTCTGGAGTACAGTATTTTGAAAAAGTGAATTCTGGAGTACAATACACTGCTTTATTTGCAAAACATTTGACACAGTCTCTACTTCACAGTGAGACATCTGTTATCACAAATAAAACAGTGAGCCATACTGCACCCAATTCTCAAAGCTCCAAATTTGACACAAGGTGCCTGCATCATATAGTAGTGGTGTAAGGGGCACTTTGCATCAATACATGTGGATTCTGCAATTCTCAAAGGTTCCCTGTGCTACACCAGTATCCAATGAAGCAGACTGGCCCTGCACCAGGTCTACGCCAAGCTGCTGGGTGCACTAGGGGGCTTGTGCCATGGAAATGCTGCACCATCCCCTTTTTGGCATACTCAGATATGAACAATGCCAACAAGAACAAACACCTACTACACCTGCCAGGGCTGATCTAATGGTCCCTGCAATTCCCCTAGAGCCCATCTTGGGCATTAGGAAACAAGTACCACTGCCCCCACTTTCCCAATCACATGTATGCAAGACTGGCAACATTGCCCTGGTTACCAGTATTCCCCCCTATCCCTGATCCCATGTATGTGACACTGGCAACAATGCCCTGATGATCAGTGTTTTCCCCCTCCCCATCCCTTAGTGCTCCATCCAACAATACCCAACAGTTTCTGATGTCTATGGGACCCCGGCCCTGACAGGTAATATCCCACCACCCCACTTTCCCCCATCCCATCCTGGAGCTAGCGACTGGCACATCCCTCTGCTCTCCACCATGGCTAGCTGCTGACTCAGCTATCAAGGAGTGAATACTATACAGTCAGCTGTAATAGTATGCACTCCTTGACAGCTCAGTCGGTGGCCAGCTGTGGTAGAAAGTAGAGGGCTGTGCACCAGGGACTGTTGGGCATTGTTGGATGAGATGCTTGAGGATGGGGAGGGAAACACTGTTCACAAGGGCAATGATTTTTCCAGTTTCTTATACCTGGGATCAGGGATGGGTGAAGATATCCATGACCATGGCAGCATTGCCAGTTTTGCATACATGGGAATGGAGATGGGGAGAGGGGAAGGCTAGCTGCCATAGAATGCTTTATATTGTATATGTGTATATTTTACTTGGTGTACATACTGGCCCAGATATTCAAAAGGCTTGCACCATGCGCAACAGGGTTACGCATGCGCAAGTCCAAAAATGCGCCATTTTGCGATATTCAGAAGGAGGCAGTTATGCCACGAAAACATGCTGAAGCGACAGTGCAATGAAAATGAAGCATGCACAACCGAGAGGTGGATCCATGCATAAGAAGCGAATCTTTGATATTCAAAGACTTGCGCCGAAGGCGCATAGCGGCACAGCCGGAAATTGCGCACTAGCGGAAATGAGCCAAAATAAAAAGGCTCAAGGAAGCGGCGCAAGAATGCTACAAGGCTGCCAAGTGGGAGAGAGAGAGAGAGAGAGAGAGAGACAGACAGACAGAGACAGGCTAGGGCAGGCAAGGCAAGCGTGGGCCATAGGCTGTAGAGGCCAGCGGGGGGTGCCCGGTGCAGTGGAAGTAGCAGTGAGGACAGCGGTGGTAACACAGCAACACCAGCCGGGGGGTCAGAAGCCAGGGAGATGGACAGTGGTAGCTTCCACATGGAAGCTGTAATGAGGGGGGTGAGAATGCATGCTGCAGGGGGACGTGGCCGTGGAAGGGCCCGTCGGCGGTATGCCCCCAACAGGCAGTACCGTGCCCGCATCAGCTTTGAGCTGTACACAGATGTAGAGATCGTGGGCCAGTACCGCCTGAACAGGGCAATACTGGAGATGGCTCTGTGAGCTGTGCAGTGATGTGATGCAGGCACCCTCACGGACGGAGTCACGCCTGTCGGTGGAGACCAAGGTGACAGCCTGCATGTGCCTGCTCACCACGGGCACTCTTCCAGAGGCCAACAGGGACACCACAGGCATCACACAGTCGGCCACATCACGCATCCTCACCCAATTCCTCAGCGCACTGCTGCACATGCTGCAGAGTACATCCATTTCCCCAGCACCGTGGCAGAGCATACAGCAAACATGCAGGAGTTCCACAGGGTAGCACGTATGCCTGGCATGCTAGGGGCCATAGACAGCACCCATGTGGCCATTCGCACACCACCTGGCCCTGATGGGGTCGCATATAGGAACAGAAAGGGCTTCTCCACTGTCAACTGCCAGGTGGTGTGTGATGCCACTGGGCGCATAATCAATGTCTGTGCCACACACCCTGGTGGAGCACATGATGCCGTCATATGGTATCAGTCCACACTGTGCCATCGATTCAGAGGGGGACATCCCCACAGGACATCTAGTGGGTGAGTACACATGTATGGAATGCAAACCGGGGCAAGGGTGGAATGCCACAGGTGCCATGTAGTGGCACACAGGGATATGGGCAATATGGACCTGAACATGAGACTGGTCTCCACTATCTCCACACAGGTGACAGTGGATACCCACTCCGTCCCTGGCTGCTCACACCGTACCGGTGCCCCATGACCCCATCGCAGCAATGCTATAATGAGGCACATGTTTCCACACGCAACATCATAGAGCGGGTGTTTGGGATGCTCAAGGCACGCTTCCGATGCCTAGACACCTCCGGCGGTGCCCTACAGTACAGCCCCCAAAAGGCCTGTGGGATATTCCTGGCCTGTTGCATCCTGCACAACATGGCCAAAGACTATGGGATAGCCGTACAGGTTGAAGAGGGGGACAGCGATGGGGACACCAGTGTCCCCGGTGTTGATGGTGATGAGCAGCCCCCAGGACGGCGGGACCCCCACTGATCCGGCAGGCCCAGCTGCACCAGGACACCATCACAGAGGAGCACTATGCAGAACACAGGTAAGTCAAGGGGACATGTGCAACCAACACTGTCCATGCGCAAACCACAGGCACACAGGGTAACACACCAGGGGTGCATGACGGCCAGGGGAGTGGAAGGGTCCAGGCATACAAACACACCATCAGGGAGGGGTGAGCACTCATATGGACACACACACACACCAGGCACAGAGCGTACATGGGCAGATGCACAGCACAGCAGAACCGACATTGCTAACACACAGCACCACCGACCACCCCCACCACCTGTACTGTCCAAGTACGTGTGTCAGATGCTGGGCACCCTTGCACCTTGGTGTACAGTACAATGCAGGCATCATCATGCACATGCACCTGTGGACAGCAGTTGGGAGGTGTGCAGGTGGTCCGTGGTGTCGGCGTGGTTAGCAGAGCACCCAGCAGTGCACTGCCCACCATGACACACATTGCCACATGGCAGCACCAGACAGGGCCCACACTGGGAGACAGCTCAGTCATGTAGCACTGTCCCACGGCCACTGCGGATGCATGGGCGCCCGCCATGACCCAACAGCACTGGCAGGCTGAGCAGGGGCACATGGGGTGGCACTGTTGCACCACCAGGGTCCCACTGTGCGAACAGCGACCTTGCCCGCACAGGGTCTGCAGCATGCGAACAAACATGCACCAGGGGTGCTCGGATGGCCACAGCAGAACCTGGCATCGACAGGCCTGGTGTCGCACGACGCCGGGAACGGGGAGTGGAGAGTGAACTGTGTGGGGTGTGCTGTACAGGGGCACCTGACTGTGTGCCCAATGCATCCACGACAGAGACCACTGCCTGGGTCAGCCTGTCAATGGTGGCGGTCACATCCATCCGCATACGAACCAGCTCCGCACGGTCCAGAGCATACTCCCTGCTGTGCTGCTCCACAGCCACAGACAGTGCCTCCACAGACATTGCAACCCACCTCTGCAGCTGTACTGATTCCCACAGCAGGCGGGTGTGCTCGTCCAATGGGTACTGTGCCCCAACGGCATCCTGTCCCCCAGGGTGTGGAAGGTCCTGATGCACACCACTTGAGGGTGGGCGCTGTTTGCCAGGACCAGGAATGGGTGGATCAAAGGGTGACAGACATGTGCCACTGCTTGACACTGTACCCCCAGACCTGGTGGGTGACTGCTGCTGCTGCCCCGCCAACTGCTGTGCCCCAGGGTCCACTCGCTCCATCGCTGTGCTAGCAACAGTGCCAGACACCTGCACAGCCACTGGTGCTGCCCCACTGGTGCTGACAGGCACAGCCTGGGACTGTGCCAGCATGCTGGTACACAAGTTGGAACCAGAAAGGCCCAGGGGCATGTGCTTGGCCTGCTGTGTGTCCACTGCGGACACACACACCTATCACTGCCCATTGCAGTCCTTGCATCATCAATGGTGCACGTGCTACAGCCATAGTCACAGCGTGCTGGCTCACTTGCATGCCAGACTACTGAGACACAGGCTGTGCACCCCCGCACCAATCACCAACACCAGAGTTGGCAGCCCAGCTGCATGCTGCTGAGTGCCTGCTGGCTGGTGATAGAGGTAGATGGACCCTCCTCCATGTCCAGCAGGTCATCATCACTGCCTGGACCCACCACCACCATCTCCTGAAGACGAACAGGATCTGTAACAGAAAGAGAGTACATGTGAGTGCATGTGAACAACCTTCCCCCCAACCCCCCCAACACCACCACCATGTCATACCGTGCAGTGATGGGCTTCCACCTGTCTGGAATCCACCTCCTGGCACGCCCTAAATAGCGCGCTGCTGCATTGATGCAACCAGTGTCTCCTCAGCCGGGTCAGCTCCAACACCACTGGCGGGCCCCGCCAGTGCCAGCACTGCTGCCCTGAAGGCTGCCACCTTCTCCTTCAACCTCCTGCGGTCTGTCCCCATCTTCTTCTTGCATTCCTGCATGGAGTGCTGGTGGCTTCCGTGCAGGTTCACGGCCCGAGCTACCCCCTCCCATGCAGCCACACGGGACTGAGGGGTGCCCCTCTGTCCACTCAGTACTGGCTCCTCATCCAGGTAGGCCTGGAAGAGGGCCTCTGTCTCTGCCTGGGTAAAGTTGGGCCTCCTCCTACGCCCACCGTCCTCACCCTCACCTTGGCTCTGCTCGGTCATGGCGATCTGTATGGGGGCAAGTGGACACCTGTCACTGTGCAGTCTACAGCATTTTCCATGACCATTGTCCAGAACATCACACAGCATGCAACTCACCTCTCACCTGCAGTAACGAATCTGCAGCGCAGCCCAGTGTCGCACATTTATAGCGCAATGCATGCAAATTAGAGGTGGAGCAACTATAATGACATGCAAATTGTGCCACTGTGCCTTTGAATGGCTGATCAGATGATTTGAATGTGATCGGTTGAATATCGGCAATTTGCCTTGTGCAATATGGTTGAGTCGGCTGAGCCAATGGCGCAGATCTGTGACTGTGTGGTACACTCGTGCGCATGCCCAGATAGCTTCGCGAGGTGTTCTGCCATGCTGCTGCTGACGTGCTGTGCGCGATCAGCAATTCAGGCCATGGCCACCATTGTGCCAGTGGCGCTACAGCACTGGGCACTATATGGTGCTGTGGCACTACTGCGCAATAGTCCACTGTGGCACTGGTATGCAGCTGGTCGGTCGCAGGATGCGTATACGTCAGATGGCGCTGTGCGTGGCCTTGCGTCATTGCCCATGACCTTGTGTCCGACCTTTGCCCCCTGGTGCTGTTCGGCTGCCATGTGTACGGCCCTATTGCGCTGTCTGGTGACAGCGCTTATGAAGTGACGGGCGCTTATTGAACAGCGCGATTGAACCTGTGGTGGTCTATTGTGCAACATCTCCACGGGGTTACGGGCAAGAGGGGGCATGCATTGCCTGCTGTAAAGTTGGTACCCATGGCTCGCAGAAGAGCAGTACAGTGGAGCCCTGTCAAAGTGGCCAACTTGGTGGCCCTAGTGGAGCCCCATTATGGGGCACTTTATGGTGAGGCGCCCCTCACCATTGCCAGGATGCAGGTGTGGCA
The DNA here is from genome assembly GCA_016271365.2 of Neoceratodus forsteri. NCBI lineage: Eukaryota > Metazoa > Chordata > Ceratodontiformes > Ceratodontidae > Neoceratodus > Neoceratodus forsteri. The sequence goes on from CM057456.1 coordinate 1,724,176,000, forward strand.
GCAAGTGGCCACTGACCTGGTGGGGGTCACTGGACAGTGCCGGGGAGCTGATCAGTGCCGGCACTGGTACGGTGACCTCCGCCGGAGGGATCCGGATCTTCTCGATCGGCTGCGGTCACATGCCAGGAGGGCGTGGTGCCTAGGCCAGGTGGGTGTACCATCTATGCACCTGTATTCTCTGTAGGGTGTGGAGTGTGTTTGGTGGCTGTGCATAGGTGATGGCTCTGCCATGGTTGGCTGTGTCAATGTATGCAGGTGTGAGATGCATGGGTCTGGCTGTGTGGGCAGGCACTATCACTGGGGCAGGGGGCAGTCTGCTTTGGAGTCACACTGATGTTTGTCTCAACATATGTCTCCCACAGGCCGGGATGTGAGGATGCAGGCACGGGGTGAGGAGGGCCGTGCCAGGGCCCCGGTGCCAGTGGGTGTTGCACCCCAGCAGCAGCAGCATCAGCGGCAGACCCAGCTGCTTGATGAGTGTGAGTATCATTACTTCATGGGTGCTATTGCATGCTGGGGGGGGCAAGACCACCAGCCATGCACAACACAACCATGCAGGAAAGAGGAGGTCATAATTCCACTATACAAGACACTAGTGAGGCCCCACCTGGAGTACAGTGTACAGTTCTGGAGACCATACCTACGTAAGGACATAGACTGGGTAGAGAAGGTTCAGAGGAGGGCAACAAAGATGGTGCATGGATTGCATCACAAGCCCGATGAAGACAGGTTGAAGAAACTGAACATGTACTCCCTGGAGGAGAGGAGGGAGAGAGGGGATATGATAGAGACATACAAGTATCTTACAGGGAGGAACAGAGTGCAGGAAAACACTATTTTTAAGCGAAAAAGATGTTCCAGGACTAGAGGCATGGGATGAAGTTGGAGGGAGGATGATTCAGAGGAAACATGAGAAAGAATTTCTTCACGGAATGGGTGGTGGACAAGTGGAACACCCTGCAGAGGAAGTGGTGGGGGCTGAAACAATCACGGGATTTAAGAATGCACGGGATAGACATAAAGGAATTCTGGAGGTCAGGGTTAAGGTGCAACAGACTTATAGGAAAACAAAGTGAACTTACAAGCTCAAATGGGCAGACTGGGTGGGCCATAGGCCCTTATCTGCCGACACTGTCTATGTATCTATGTATGTATGCACGACACAGGTGACATGCATCACTGTCCAGTATCACAGCACGTCTGTGTATGCGTCACTGGTGGTCCATGCATGCACTGGGCACATAGCTGTGTAACTGGCATCGCACCACGTTGCCACGTCACTTGACAGCCTTGTTTGTGCTGTGATGGACATGGGCAGTGTGTGTGCAGTGGTGCACATAGCTGGTGCCGCCTGTTTGTGATGGCCATGTGCATGTTCACTGTGGGTGGTGCATGCCATCACAGGTGCGGACATTGGGCTATATGGCTTGCAGGTTGGGTGGTGTTCAGGGTTGTGATCAGTCACAGCCATTGATTGTGTTCCCATTTTCCTAGGCCTCTCAGTTCTCTGGAGGATACATCGGGACATACGGGGCCTGACACAGGTGTCCCTGGATAACCAGGCCATCCTGGATTCCGTTAGGAGACATGGCCTGCGGAGGAGGCATCGCAGGGAACAGCAGCACCAGGCACAGGATGACCAGCCAGCTGGGCCTTAGGCCACATTACCCTTCCCACTTCACCCATCCCTACCACCCTGCCTTCCCTCTCCAAGTTGTTCATCCCTACCCCTTGACCACCCCTACCTTGTACCCGTTCCCACCCCTTGTAAATAGTTCTTGTTTATTGTTTTGTAATTTACTCTTTGAAAATTTTAAAATACATTTATATTTTGATATGAATACTGTGTTGGTCTCTGATTTGCAGCTGGCTATGGGTGCTCAGTTGCAGTGGTGTACATGTCATCTGGGGTGGTATGGTCCTGTGTGTGTGTGTGTGTGTGTGTGTGTGTGCGCATGTGTGTGCATGGGGAGGTATCTCCGGCATGGCAGTGACTTTCTGTTGGTCTTGCCAGTTGCTGCCGCCACCCACTGCTGGGTGCACAGGGTGTGTCTGGCTTGTATGCTTCTCTGCTGCACGGGGTTGATGTGTGCTGGGGGGATGCATGGTTTCCTGCAGTGCCAGTCACTGCACATGGGTGGTGTCTTGGGGTCACGGGGCAGGGTGTGCTGTGCGTACAGGGGGCTGATGTGCACTGTGGTTGTCAACCCCCTGTGTGTGGCACTCTCAGCCTGCCAGTGGTTGTGCTGGGGTGTCATGGCTCTGCTGTGCTTTGTTGGCTTGTCCCCATGGGCCAGTAGATCATCCGTCACACCCCCAGTGATGCTGTGCTTGGGGTGTGCAGGTGTCTTGTTGGTTCTGCAGTGTGGTCCTGTGCCCATGTGTGGCATGGCTGGCGGTGGGCCCCAGCCTGCCTCCCTGGATGTGCAGTTCCATTGCTCTGGGGGGGCTCTGCTTGCGCTATGGCACCTCTGGACTGCTCAGCTGGGCTGCCCTCGTTGCGCTATAGCGCAACATTTCTGCTCAGCTTCTCCTTCCTGGTTGCGCTATGGCGCAGTTAGTGCGATATTCAGACGTTGGCTGCTTGCGCAATTTGTTCTGCTCCATGTTTGAATATCACACCTGTTGCGCATATGCGCAATTGGATTTGTGCTTGCTCCTGCTGTTGCGCACATTTTGGGCACAGTTTGAATATCCAGGCCACTGTATTGTTCTGGTGTTTGTGCCTGCACCTTTTCTACCCTGCTAAGAGTGCCAAACAATCGCCCCGCAACTTGCAGCAATCCTCGCAGGTGTGGCATTTTTTTGGCATGCAGCCACATTTTCTGCAAGCTGCGGGACATAGGTGCCAGGACCCTACCTAACAGATAATCAGCTGCAGAGTCCCTGGTGCACCAGTAATCAGTGCAAGTTGCTGTTGGCACAGCTTTCGCCGCCCTTTGAGAATTGGGCCCACTGTATTTATTTGAAGGAAAATGAATCTTCTTTACCTGTAAAAACTTTACAAAAGAGTGATCAGTTAGTAACTAAAACAACACAAGAAATATAGTAGTCAAGCCTTGAAACCATAATTGAAAGTGACACTGAATACACCAGTGTTTGATAACTTAACTGGAGTCAATTTGCAAATTTATCAATGCATATTTTCTTTCAACTGCCACATCTATTTTACAGGTAACAACATAAACATTAAATAAAAGTGTGTAGATGTTTTTAACTAATTCATGTTGCAGGGTGTCCTTTGAGAAAAGATGAGTGTCTTTGGAATTAACAGGTTTTCAGATGTCCTAGTAGTACTGCTGGTAGTACAGCAGAACAATATTCCAAACAGGCTGGGGTTCAAATCCCAGCTTGGGCATGTTTCTCACTTCTGAACTGTATAACTAATTAATGTTGTCAAGCAAGTATGTGACAGTGTCCAGAATTATACACTTGTTTGTGTGGTACTTGCCACATATGCTGAAAAGCTAGCCTTCTCTCATGGAGTATCAAGATGCTACAGTTTATCAGAGCATGTATAAACACTCTTGAGAATTTATTTATTGATTGATTCCAAATTGATGACCAGGAAAGGCACACTGAGCTGAGGCTCATTTCCTGGTGTTGGGGGAAGGAAAAAGGTATACAAAATACCTAGCACAGATAAGCACTTGCATGTGCAATAAAGTGCACTCAGAGACATGATAAACACAGGAGAAAGTGCAAAAATAGGTGCAAATTAAGCACTCAATGCCTGGTCAACAGATGAGTTTATCAGTAACTGTTACACCTAGATATAAGGTTATTGCTATGGAAATTGTCAGGAAGGGGAAGAACAGGAGCAGATGAGTGGGGAAGGAGTTTCATCTTGTGTGTTAAGGTGTCAAGCAAGACAGTGAATCAGAGGGAAGAGGGAAGTTAGTCCCAAAGTGGAAGGAATTAATAGGAAAATGCTAATTGCCCAGCTGAGGAATGGAGATGAGGAGTGGCAAAGGTGCAAGGATCTCTGAAGCGAAGGAACATGAGGCAGAGGGGATAAGAGAGAAGAGGGAAGAGAGGTAAGATGGAAGGGACCCAAACCAGTATTTGAAAATGAATGAGATCCAATGGATCTGGTGATGTGAAAGTAGAGGATGAATGGAAAGGAAGAGTAAAGTGATGAATATGAGGAGGTGAGTTACTAGCAAAGCAACAGAAGGAGTTGCAGAGGGTATCCAGTATGGCCAGGAATGTAGAGGGGCAGTGCCATATACCGCACCCGCATAGTTGAAAATCAGAAGCATCATGTTGGTTACTAACTCACAGCAGACATGTGGAAACAGACAATCCTTTATTGTGGCATAAGGCACCAAGTTTGGGATGGAGCTTGGCATGGATGGCATCAATGAAGGTAGAGAAATCAAGCTTACTGTCAAGCCACATACAGAGGTATGTGAAGGATTGTACCACTTCAAGAGAGTTGCCATCCAAGGTGGTGAAGATGGGAAAATTTGGGAGGCATGCCAATTTCTGACTGGCAACAAAGGTTGTGGACAAAGTATTTTTTTTTTATTTTGTGTTGATCCAGAGTTGGTTTGATTGGAACCAGTGCAGAACAAAACCTTAAATAGCTGAGGTGGCGGAACAAGAGGTGTAAATGATTGTGTCTATTAAATACTTGTGAATATCTGAGTTGGCACTGGCCAGGAAGATGTTGTTAAGGAAGATGAAGAAAAGAGATGGAGAAGAGAATGGGACCCAGGATGGAGCTCTCTGGGTCTCTTGCCTCGATGGTAAGAGGAAGAGACAGGGCTCTACCAACCTGGACTGACTCTAGATGGCCTGTGAGGTAAGAAAGGAACTAGTCAACTGCATGAGCTGAGTGACAGCACATCTCAGCTTACCCCAGAGAAGTAAGTGGGACACTGAGTCAAAGGCTATGGCCAGGTCGATGAAGATTGCAGCTGTGACATGCCCCTGATCTATCCTTGATAGCATCAGTTACATGCAGCAGGGAGGAGATGATGGAGTGATGCTTCCAGAAGATGGACCGGAATGGGGAGACAAAGTTGGTGGAGGATAGGAAGTCAGAGAGTCTGGTGTAGACATGCCTCTTTTGCAGCTTGGCAAGAGAAGGGATGAGGGAGATTGGCTGGAAGATATCATTGGAGGAAGGGTCCCTCCTTTGTGAAGTACTAGAACTTTGGCCAACTTCCAGAACTGAGGGACAGCAATGAGGGAGAAGGAAAGGTTGAGTAGGTGAGTCAGAGGAGATGGTATTGCAGGAGTTGAGTTATGGAGTAGTTTAGAATCCAGGTCATCAGGGCTTGATTTGCATAGGTTGAAGGAGTAAAGTGCAGTAAAGGTTTCCTGAGTAGTGAAAATGGGGGGAAGAAAACCCTCTGAGTAGAGAGGAGAGGAGGGAGAGGGAATGTGAGGAAGAGTGGAGGAGGTAAGGTAAACTTTATATATGGTGCCCAATCCCAGGGGCTCTGGGTGCCTTACAGAAAGTAAAAGGCAGGGTAAACAGCAACAACCTACAAAATAAAAACTGTACAGGGCTATACAAACAGCTACAGATTAAAATTATACAGTAAATAGACATTATTAAATAACAGTAATACAGTGACTAGTTTAAAATCAGCTATAGTTAGTCTGGGAACACCTCTCTGAAGAGAGAGGTATTCAGACGCCTCTTGAAAGCCTCCACTGAAGGATCTTCCCTCAAATATCTCGGAAGTGAGTTCCAGAGGACTGGACCAGCTGCTTCAAATGCATGATCACCTATGGTTTTCAGCCTGGCCCTCAGAACTGCTAGGAGGCCCCTAGTGCAGGAACCGAGAGAGCGGACCAGGATGGCAGAAGTGAGGTGGTCTGTCAGGTAGCCAGGGCCTGAGCTGTTTAGGGCCTTATAGGTGAGCAAGCCCACCTTGAAGATGATCTTACACCTGAAATGCAGCCAATGCAGGTCATTCAGGATTGGGGTCACATGACAGGACCGAGGTAGGCCCATTAGAAGCCTGGCCTCTGCGTTCTGCACCAGCTGCAGTCAACAGTGTTTCCCTCCACTGACCATGAAGAACCGATCATTGCAGTAGTCCAGCCTGGATGTAACAAAGGCATGCACCAGTGAAGGCAGGTCTTTGGATGGAACTAGGGGTTTAATCCAGGCCACATTCCTTAAATGGTGAAAACCACTTTGAAAAGCAGATGATACCTGAGTTTCAAGTGTCAGCCTGTCATCCATGATGATAGCTACATTTCTCACCCTAGTGGATGCCGTCAATGGGGTAGATTCCAGAACCAGTCCTGTTGCCATTCCAGAGGCATCCCCATCACGCCTGTGACCAGACTCAATCACCAGCACCTCTGTCTTGCCTGGACTCAGCCTCAGCCAGTTAGGGGACATCCAGTCCAAGATCTCAGCCAGCCAATTATTTAGCACTTCAACTGGGTCATATATTCCAGGGGCAAAGGACATATACAGCTGAGTATAGTCTGCATAGCAGTGAAAACCCAGACTGTAACATCTAATGAGCTCGCTCGGGTAATATGTACACTGTGAAAAATATCAGCAACAAGATTGAACCTTGAGGAACTCCACATGGCAGGGGCTTCAGAGAGGAGGAGAAGTTCCCAATCACCACCCATTGCATACAGCCCAAGAGAAAGGACACAAACCATTTGATGACCATACCAGAAAGTCCACAATACTCTCTAAGGTTATCCAAAAGTACAATGTGGTCCACGTGTGACAAATGTTGAGGACAGATCAAGGAGAATGAGAATTGACTGGTCCACTCTATCTCTTGCCCTGAGGAGGTTATTTTGCACCCTGACCAACGCCATCTCTGTGCTATGCCTAGCCCTAAATCTGGACTGGAATGGCACATAAATGTCAAACGCCACAAGGTACACCTCGAGCTGTAGCGCCAACCACTTTCTCAACAACCTTCACTTAAAATGGAAGGTTGGACATTGGTCAATAATTCACCAGGATATCAGGGTTGAGTGATGGTTTCTTCAGAAGTGACCTCACCAGTGCCTCCTTCAAGGCATCGGGGAAAACCCATCCAAGAGCAAACACCGGATTATCCTGGCAAACACTGGACCACTGATCCTGGTACATCCCAATAGGAGATGGGTCGGGGCTGGGTCCAGTTCACAAAAGGTAACTTCAGTGATCTCAGCCACCACCACTGGCCAAAACTCCTCCCAGGCAATAGGAGTGCCTATGTTCCTACTAGGATCCCCAGGAGGGGGGCAGGAGGGGGGTCAGAAGGGAGAGTGTAAGTAGTGAAAAAGTTGTTGAAATGAGTGGCAACTGAGGAGGGTGTTGGATGCTGGTGAACCATTTACCTGAAGAACCAGAGGGGCAGACTGGGCAGGAGGGTCAAAGAGGGAGTAAGTAATCTTCTGGAACATAGAGGGGGCACTCAGATTGTTCTGAAGGTTGGTGTTGAAATATTGTAATTTCACAGCTGAGACAGCTTTAGTGCAGGAGTTTCTGATAGGTCTGTAAATGACAAGGTCAGGAAGGGGGTAAGACTATTTGTAACATGCCCAGGCAAGATCTCTGGACTTGCACTGACCAATGTTGTCTGGGGTAATCCAAGGGTGGTGGTGAGTTTTGACCCTGCATTTTCTAAGTGATCATGCTTGTCCCAGACAGATGAAAATTTAGAGTGGAACAGAGAAAGGGCAATGACAATAATAGTGGCAGAGGTAATGGTGGTCCAGTCTGCAGCAGCAAGGTCACTCAAGAGGGCAGCGGTGTTGAGTGACTGAAGGGGTCTAGTCCAATTGTATTTAGGGAAGCAGGGTGGATACCAGATCTTTATGATGCAGAAAGTTGTACAGTGGTCACTGAATGCATCTGGTGAGATATGTGCTGTAACAATATGATGGGGGTGAGAGAAGAGAACCCAGTCTAGGAAGGAAAGATTATAAGAGTGGGGGTTTAGCCAAGTGATTTCTAGTAAGGTACTAGGGTAAAATACAGTTTTAGTTTAGCATATACTGTACATGGGTTGTCATGTGCAGCATTTAAACTCATTGATTAAGAAAGATTTATGAATGGAATTTGGATTTCCTTGAATATTCCCAGACACAGCAGCTATTAAACTTTGAGATTTTCACCACAAAACTTCAAGTGGCAGGGAACGTTGTAAGTGTGGAGGACCATGCAATAGTACTATTATGCAACAACAACAGAAATGGAAAGGGACCTGGGGTAGTTATATCAGATGGCTTTAAGGTAGGCAGGCAATGTGAGAAGGCAGTAAGAAGGGCTGGAGGGCTACTGGGATGCATAGGGAGGGGAACCACCGGTAGAAAACAGGAAGTTGTTATCCCTCTGTACAGACAGTTGGTGGGACCCCAACTGAGTACTATGTGCAATTCTGGAGACCCCATCTCCACAAGGACATAGACAGGATGGAGGCAGTCCAGAGGAGGAAAAGTAATATGGTGCAGGGTCTGCAAAAGAAGCCATATGAAGAAAGACTAAAAGAGTTTAATATGTATACCCTTGAGGAAAGGAGGGAGAGGGGGGACATGATAGAAACTTTCAAGTACTTCAATGGAATCAACAAAGTCCAAGAGGGAGCATCTTTCAGAAAAAGAGATATGCAAGAACAAGGTGGCACAATTTGAAGATGGGGGGATGGTTCAGGGGCAACATGAGGAAATATCTGTTCATGTAGAGGGTGGTGGATGCATGGAACCACCTTCCTGAGGAGGTTGTGGGGTCAAAAACAGTGGGGAAATTCAAGAATGCATGGGACAGACATAAGGCAATTATAGTGGGGGTGGGAGGAAGTATGCTGTTGGTTAACTAGCATCTGCAGCTTATCCAATAGGTAGGGAAATGATCAGACAAGGTGGGCTAAGTGGTCCTTATCTGCCGTCAAAGTCTATGTTTCTATGTTTCTATTATGCTATTAAGTTCTTCTTAACAGCACATGGCATGAAGTCATGAAGTCCTCCAGAACAAGGGGGACATAGACACTTTACTATTAGAAGATATACAAAACATGACAGCTAAAGGGGAAGTTCTGATAATAGCAGACTTCAACATGCCAGATACAGATTGGTCAATACCAGCAGGAATATCCACCAGAACTAGACACATATTGGATTCCCTTCTGGGGGGGCCTCAAACAATTGGTACAACAACCCACAAGAGACAGGGCTATCCTGGATCAAGCACTGACTAATGGGGAAAGGATCACAGATCTCCAGGTAGAGGGTCACCTGGGGACCAGTGACCATCACATGGTATGGTTCAATTTGGCCACTAGAACTAAATCATCCCATTCCATGGCAAAAATATGGGACTTCAGAGGAGCTGACTTTGATAAGATGGCCAACAGAGTTAAGCTAGCCCTGGCAAGAAGAAATACAGGTGAGGGGGTACAGGCAAAGTGGGCAAGCATTAAGCATGCAATACTTGATGCAACATCCCATTGTGTTAGGGAGAAAAGCAAGAGCAAAAGAAGGAGGAAACCACTTTGGTTCTCAAAAACAGCAGCAGAAAAGGTCAGAACCAAAAGGTTGGCCTTCAGGAAATATAAGGGAATGCAGTGGGATGAAGATAGGGAGGCATACCAAACTTCCCTAAGAGAAGTAGGAAAGACAGTAAAGCAGTAAAAAGCCCAAACCGAGGAAACACTAGCACGAACAGTAAAAGAAGGGGACAATACATTCTATAGATACATTAGTGAAAGGAGAAAGTCCAGAGGGGGTATTGCTAAGATCAAAGGGGATAAGAGTGAGTGTGTGGAGGAGGACCAAGGAAAAGCATCTATCCTAAATAGATACTTCTGCTCAATATATACTGAGGAGAAGGTAGGCCAGGGTCCACAGCTCAGCACCATGGACACAGGGGATGGAGGTGTGCACAAGTCCCTTCACAAAAGAAAGGGTCCTACAAGAGCTCGCTAAGCTCAGGGTGGACAAGGCAATGGGACCTGATGGCATACATCTCAGGGTACTAAAGGAACTAAGGGTGGAACTAGCAGAGCTATTAGCAGAACTGTTTAGTGAGTCTCTAAGCACTGGAGAGACCCCAGAAAACTGGAGAAGGGCTCATGTGATCCCACTCCACAAGAGTGGCAGCAGGGAGTAGGCAGGGAACTACAGACCTGTTAGTCTTACCTCAGTAGTAGGCAAGATTATTGAGGCACTCCTTAAGGAAAGGATAGTGCAACACCTGGAATCCATAGGTGCACAGGATCCAAGACAGCATGAGTTTACAACAGAAAGGTCCTGTCAAACTAATCTCACAGATTTGTTTGACTGGGTAATCAAATTGGTGGATCAAGGGGGTGCAGCTGATGTCACCTACCTTGACCTCAGCAAAGCTTTCGATACTGTTCCACATAGAAGATTGATTAATAAGCTAGGTAGGCTCAGGGTGGGTCAGAAGTTGGTCAACTGGGTGGCAAACTGGTTGGCAGGCAGAAAACAGAGTGGTGGTAAATGGTATACAGTCAGAAGAAATGCAAGTCACAAGTGGGGTACCCCAGGGATCAGTACTGGGGCCAGTCCTCTTCAATATCTTCATCAGTGACATTGCAGATGGACTGGAGGGTAAGGTTTGCCTGTTTGCAGATGACACCAAGATCTGCAACAGAGTAGATGATCCAGAAGGGGGGGCCAGAATGAGAAGAGATCTTGAAAAACTGGTAAAATGGTCTGAAGAGTGGCAACTGAGGTTTAACACAAAGAAGTGCAAGATCATGCACATAGGGAAGAGAAACCCTGAAGCTACCTATAGTTTGGTAGAGGAGTTGCTGGCAATCACAAGGGAAGAAAGAGACTTGGGCATCATCATCACAGATGACCTGAAATCATCCAAGCAGACCACAAAAGCAGTAAGTAAGACTAGAGAAATGTTAGGGTGTATTAGTAGGGGTATCACAAGTCATAAGAGGGAGGTAATAATCCCTCTTTACAAGACACTGGTTAGGCTCCATCTAGAGTACTGCATGCAGTACTGGAGGCTGCACCTGCACAAGGACATTAACAAAATGGAGGCAGTCCAGAGAAGGGGAACCAAAATGGTGCAGGGACTGCATCAAAAAACATATGAGGACAGATTAAAGGAGCTCAATATGTATACCCTACAGCTAAGGAGGGAGACAGGTGATATGATTGAAACATTCAAACATCTTAAGGGCATTAGCAAGGTGAAAGAGACTAGCATGTTTCAATATAAGAAAAATAGCAGGACAAGAGGACACAGCATGAACTTAGAGGGAGGCCGATTAAGGGGTAATGTGAGGAAGTTTTCCTTTTTCACAGAAAGGGTGGTGGATGCATGGAACAGCCCACCTCAGGAAGTGGTGGATATGAATACAATGCAGGGCTTCAAACAGGTATGGGATAGGCATAAGGGAGCAATACAGATGAGTATGAATAAATAGGCCATTAACAGAGTAAAGGCCTATGGCACATTCATAAGGTAGAACAAATTGGTAGACTGGATGGGCCTTGCGGTCCTTATCTGCCATCAGCTTCTATGTTTCTAAGACAGCAGCAGCTATAACTGATTATCACACCTGATTTTGTTTCTTATCACATGTGACAAAATTCCCCTTCACCAGGGACTTCCAGTTCACTGCCACCACCAGGTTTTTACCAGAATAGGAACCAGGAAACCTGCCTTACACCTCGTCCTTGCTCAAGATCAGGAACATCAACACAATAACTATGAGCACAGTCCCCTTCAGAGACAGACTGCAAACAGAGTCCAGCAGAAATAGTAGAATTATCTTTTGAAATAAAACAAGCATTTACTGATTCTATAAAAAAATGGATTCTTTACTAGTGACTACAAGTATTTACAAGCAGGATATATTTACAGGAAAACAAAATGGTTGCACATTTACTAAGAAACAAAAAATAAAGCAAGTTAAACAGACAGTTGGTATACAGCAAAATTCTGAGCTATCCTTACCAAAAATCCTTATCCTGCCCTAGGTACAGAAAGCACTGTCCCTCACTGTGCCATCTCATCAGTCACATAGTCTTCGTATGGCAGGGCTCTGGTCTTCAGATGATTCAAGTTCAGGAGGGTGTGCTGGCTTTCAGCACCTCAGTTTATTCATTTTCTCACTGTTGGGAGTGGTCTCACCCCCTTTGAGTGCAGTTCTTCCTTACTTCCCTCCAAATGTGTGTGTGTGTGTGTGTGTAGAAGGATGACATCACCCAGGCCAACTGGTTTCCTTCACATCTACAACATCCATTTTCCACTTAATGACTTGTTTTTCAGGATGTCTGACGTGTTCAAAGTTGTACCTTCACATCTGCAATGATATACAGCCTGGATTAACTCATTGGAAAGCAACACAGAGCAGTTCTCAGTATTTCTCATAAGACTTGTCTGGAGATGTGACCCTGGAAGCCATGTTTTGTGTCCACAATGAAAATAGCAGAACGTGTAACAGAAGCACAATTACATTAACTAAGGGAATTAAAAAGGGAAATAAATAGATCATTCTGGTCACATGTCCATCCCCCCCCATGGAAATGTAGGCATGTCTCTTTTGGGCAGCCCCAAAGATACACTGCCAATCATGTAAAGACTGGGAAGTTCCTAAAGAAATGTGCCAAATATTAGTCCCCGGCCCTTTTGTGCTGGGCAGCAAATGCCCTGATATGGTGAAGCATGGAGCTATTTCACCCGGCACATCTCCCATAAACTGGTCATTAAGGAGAAAATGAAATTTATCCCCTGGTCTAACAAAATCTCCGGGGGAAATCCCAATCAGCTAAACAATCCCAGGAGCTCATCAGCCAACTTTCCAGGGTACCTCAGGGTACCTGGTTGCATAATCCACTACAATCAGTATGTCTCTCTTTTGCCCATGCAAATTAGGGTACTCAGGGGCTCCACTATGTCCATGGCTATCCTCTTAAAGGGCTCATGAATAATGGGCAGGGACACCAACACTGCCTTTGTCTTGTTCCCTACCTTTCCTACAGTCAGGTAATGTGGACAAATCCAACAGTAATTTGCCACATCAGTGTACATGGTTGGTCAAAAGAAGTTGTTGGCAAACTGCCTTTTCATGCGGTTAATACACAGGTGGCCTGTAAAAGGGATGTCATGGGCCAGGGCTAAAAGCTTCTTTCAGTAGTCCCAGCATACTGCCAGCTGTTTGAGTATCTCTCCCTCTAGCCCCCTTGGTAGGGTAGACTCCCTGTACAACAGCCCATTTTCCCAATAAACTGACTTTTTGCTCCCCTGAAAGTCCTCAACACTATCTGCTAACTATCTCAGTTTTTGGAGGGTAGGAACAGCTCACTGCATCCTGCTCAGCTCCTCCCATGTGACACACCCCAATTTCATTTCAGGAAGAAATCTGCCCTTGGCAGCAACCTCTTCTGTTTTCAGCTGGAGCCCAGGGCTGCTACTCCTAGCTAGCCCCTCACCACCACTAGCCACTTCCTCAGCTGCTGAGTGAGGGGTCAGAGCAGGCTTTGTTGCTCCCTCCTCACTCTAAGAAGCTTGCCCTTTGTCTGGCTATAGGTAGTAACACATATTAAGTTTTCCCTGTGGTCAACATCATTCCCCATGACCACATGCACAGGGAGATCAGGTACGACTTCCTCCTCCTGTACCCCATGGCCACCTTCCCAGTTCAGGAAAACTGAGCCATTGGCACTTGGACCACTGGACCCATGCCTCCCAGAATCTTGAAGAACTGCTCTAGAAAAATCTGCTCTGCCTGGATCAGATCCTGCCTCACCATGGAGATGGAGGCACCAGTGTTCCTCAATCCCTGTGTTACTGTCCCATTGAATAAAATAGGGTGCATATGCTTGGTGGAGTCTGGTGGCACTGCAGTGCATATGCAGCCTACCAACTGCTGAGTATGGTCTTGGTCACCCCCTCCCCAAGACCTTTGCTTCTCTTTTTAGGGCAGTCAGATGATAGTTGCCCCACTTTCTGGAAAATCCAGCATTCCTTTGCCTCCAGCCTTGTTCCCCTTAGAACTGGTGGGTTTTGTTTTGGGCTTGGGTGCAGGCTGATTCCCTTTAGGCTGCTCAAGTGGGTCCCCTTAAAACTATGTGCTGCCCCACCCCCATTGTTCTGGCTTTAGCTCCATCCTCCCAGCTGTCTAAATATGCACACATTTGGACATGCAGTTCTACACAGCCGTCTCCAAGGCTCTCACTTCATTCTCTGAATTTTCACCAGTAGGCCTCAGGAGTCATTCAAAATGTTTCAGTACCACTCTTTTGACTTTATCATAATCAATGTAGTCATTATCATTCATTCTAGCAAATGCATGCAAAGCATAGCCAGTAATCAATGGGATCAGGTGGGTCATCCATGTAACCCTGTCCAACTTACAATGCCCACAAACCCTCTCAAATGATTTTAAAATGGCCCGGTGGTGCTGAGGGCTGACGTGCTGGGCACCACACCTCACTCCATGCCAGCTACCTGTGCTTGGGAATGAGCACAGGCTGCCAGGGTGTGGCAGGGAGGAGAAGGATTGAGCATCTGGAGGACAGCTCTCCTTCTCCAGGAAGGGGGGATTCCAATGGTCAGAGCTTACCTGACCCCTAATGGTGGGTGGGCTAAGGTGCACTGACCCCACAATGCAAGGGCTGGGAGCGACGCAGATGCTTAACAGTGTCATGCACGGGAGTGTGCTTGGCGCCATCATGGGTGTCATTACACATGCTGCCCCCAGAGGGGACAGAAAAATTAAGAAAATAGCTCCTGGTGGATGAATGTGGAGCTCACAGGCCCCACACCCAGCCAGCCATGGCACGATACTGGATCCGGTCTCGGTGGAGGAGGGCCCCCTCTGCCACTCCACCAAGGGGGTAAGGCCTTGGAGCATACACGCCAGATGGTGAATGTGGGGGTAAGGGGGCTCGGGCTCCCCCCTGAATGCGAGGGTCGATAGAGCAAGGAGCATAAATCAATATGAAAAAAAAAAAATTTAATTTTATCATCCCCCTTCTTGTACTGCAGGAACATTTTAGAATTAATTGTGGTTTCGTGGGTTGGACCCCAGCACCATTATATACATCCAAAACTAGCATGCTTTAACTTTTGCATTGCTCACAAAATATAATTCACATTGCTACTGAGGAGTGCTACTGGTTTGTGGCATGTAACAGACAAGAGTACTACAACATTGCATTTCACAGGTGAGAAGCTAGTGTAAGGACCAAACTGTGGGTCCCACCTTGATGATTTGGTAGTTTGGCTTGCTCACATTGGAATTCCAATCTGATAACTAAGAGGACCCCTTTTTTCATGGAGTTTAAAGTATGAAAAGCCAATTAAGGCAGTTAAAATGTTTAATTTCTAATATGTGCCATGTTGGGGGGGGGATGTGCAATGGATTCTGTTTGTTTAGCCATATACTTTCGGGTAGGGGTGGGCAAAAGCGAGGATTTCCACCATCATGGAAGTTCCCAAAATGTTGAAAATTTCACAGAATTTTCCACTCTTTCACCTGTGGCGGAATTCTGAACTTTAGCCAGATAACTGCGGATTTCAGGCTAGTACTGTGGCATTTAATTACAAACAGCGGACATTTTACATGACATTGGAAAATAAAGTCTCTTGCTTAGTATTTCTCCATATATCATGTAATTATCCATGGTTTGCATTACTTCTGTGTTTTTTTTCATGCAGTTTAATACATAAGCCGCAGAACTGACCACTGACAGTGATTCATAGATTCATAGATGAGTACAAGTGCAGAAGACAGGTGCCCATATATGAACTAGCCACCAGCTGTTTTAGCAGTGGAAGGAAAATTTCCTGTTGCCCATACAGGAATCAAGTCTTTTCTTGAATTGTTCAACATTATCACTATTAATGATGTCTACTGGTAGTGAGTTCCATATAGGAGGGACCCTCTGAGTAAAAAATCTAGAACGCTTATTAGTTTTGCATAATGATGTTTTAAGTTTTGAATTATGTGATCTAGTATATTTATAAGAGAAGTGCTTTTCTAAACCAATTGTATTCAACAAGTATTCATTTTAAAAGGCATTAAAAGTATAAATCTAGTCTCCTCTTAATACTCTATATTCCAAGGAATATACAGTAGTTGCAATATTTTGAGTCTGGATCCATGGTCTATATCAGACATATTGTCTATCCTTTTTGTGGCTCTGTGCTGTACCCTTTCAGTCATACTTAGACAGACAATTGAGGTAGGAGCTCAAAATGAAGCACAGTAATCCAAATGGGACGGACAAGGCTAGAGTACAAAGTCAAAATGACATATGGTTTCCTACTTTTAATATGCTTTAAAATACTACCTAGGATCATATGACATTATTTGACTGTTTTGTTAGTATGAGAATTAAATTTTTAGTTATCTGATATTGTGATGCCCAAATCCCTTTCCTCTGTTGTGACCATTAAATTCACGTTTTGTATTGAATAGGTGAACCTCTGATTGTTATTGTTATTATGACATAGACAGGGTAGAGAAGGTTCAGAGGAGGGCAACAAAGATGGTGCATGGATTGCATCACAAGTCCTATGAAGACAGGTTGAAGGAACTGAACATGTACTCCCTGGAGGAGAGGAGGGAGAGAGGGAATATGATAGAGACATACAAGTATCTTACAGAGAGGAACAGAGTGCAGGAAAACACTATTTTTAAGCGAAAAAGATGTTCCAGGACTAGAGGGCATGGGATGAAGTTGAGGGAGGACGATTCAGAGGAAACATGAGAAAGAATTTCTTCACGGAACGGGTGGTGGACAAGTGGAACACCCTGCCAGAGGAAGTGGTGGGGCTGAAACAATCACGGATTTAAGAATGCATGGGATAGACATAAAGGAATTCTGGAGGTCAGGGGTAAGGGGCAACAGACTTCTAGGAAAACAAACTGAACTTACAAGCTCAAATGGGCAGACTGGGTGGGCCATAGGCCCTTATCTGCCGACACTGTCTATGTATCTATGTATCTATGTATCTATGTATTTCCCATATGCATTACCTTGCATTTTGCTGCATTAAATCTCATTTTGTTATTCTCAGCCCAAGTTTTTAGTCTGTTTAAGTTTTCTTGGAGAATGTTTGCAGATGAAATGTCTTTTATTATGCAAACTCATTTACAATCATTAGCGTATTTGTTAATCCAGATCTCTTTAGACGTTTGCATACTGGAAACCAGAATATTAAAAAGAAGAGGTCCAAGAACATATCCTTGTGGTACTCCACTAGTGACTAGACTCCAGTCAGATTCATGCTTGAGTATGACCACCCTTTGTTGTCTGTTATATAGCCATGATGAGATCCATTTAATTATGTAAACATCCAAATTTATATTGAAAAGTTGATCAATCAATATCTTGTGAGAAACAGTATCAAATGCCTTTTCAATGTCCAAAAGATAATATCCACTGGAATGCCTTTGTCCAGAGTGTCACTGACTGGTTCGAAGAAACTAATGAGGTTTGTTAAACATGACCTGCCAGGAGTAAATCCATGCTGAGAAATATCTATACAACCAGTACTTTTAATATGATTGGAGATTTTAGTTTGAATTAATCTTTCGATAATTTTACTGATAAGTGAGGTTAAGCTAATGGGCCTATAATTAGATGTCAATTGTTTATTGACGCCTTTAAAAATAGGGGTTATATTTGCCTCTCGCCAAGATTGTAATACATTTCCATGATTAACAGACACATTAAATAGATAAGTGAGGGGACCAGTTAGTTCTTTAGCGAGTTCTTTTGAAAATGTGGGATGTATACAGGCAGGTCCAGGAGATGTGTTGCATTTAATTAAGTTAATGGCCTCTAAAGGATCCTTTTCAGAAAAAAAATAAAGTAAAGTCACGTAATGGTTGCATTTTAAGATCTATAGATTCCTTGGTACTAAATATACTTGCAAAGTACTGGTTGAGTGCTGGTGATCAGTTCTGTGGAGTTTTTTCCCTGCAGTTTAATACATTAACCCGCATTTATTACATTTATTCTGCAGGTTTCTGAGGAATTTCCAAGAAAGTTGGTGAAATGATTTTCGAATTTTGGCAGAAGAGAAAATCCAACTTTCACCGAAATTCCACTGGCAGAATTTTTTTTCCACACATCTCTACTTACATATTGCTGCAGTGTCTGCTGGTGCAGTTTCACCATCTCTTTCTCATGCTGTTGTCTCTGGATCTCGTGTCTGTCACTCGTTCTGTCTTTTTTCTTGCATCAGGATCTCATGCTGGTGAGCCCTCTCTCTTTCCTCTGTCTCAAGTCTTACTTACTCCCTTTCAGCCTCCAGCCTTGGCCTCTGCAGTTTGACATCCTTCAGTGCAAGCTCTGCCTTCTGGATGTCAAGCTGATGTTGAGCTTCTGCTGCAGCAGATCTTAGCTCAGGTTTGGGATGCACAGCTTCATCAATTTGTGGCTCAAGGTGCCCCACTGGAGCGGTCACTGTGACATCAGTCTTGCCACCTTGGTAAGCTCCCTTAGTGACCACCTGCTTCACAGGTATTGTTCCTGTACCTCTGAGGTACTCTACTACCCTTGCATCTGATTATGCTCTGACAAGGCTTCCATTAGTCCATTCTTTGTCAGGCCCTCATGGACAATCCCCTTCTCTGTGCAAAGTTCATAAAGCTGCTGTACATTAATTCTGCTATAGATTAGGGAGCTCATATTCTCTAGCTATGCTGCACTAAGCTGTCTAGAAATAAACAAAACAGTAGTAAACAATGTAACCTTCTGTATATCCTGTTTCATGACCATTAAGGTATATTTCTGCAGGCACTCTGTTTCCAGTGTGCTAGGTAAAGCTTTTTAAGTGAAGATCCTCCTTGAACATTTCTTTAAACTATAGTGTTTAGGAATTTTTGATTATATATGCTGTAGAGATTATTTATGATGATTTTATGTATAGGTTTAGTAGTATTTTTGTATGTATTGCATTGCCTGTAATTTCAAATAGTGTTTGATGTATTTTGATACTGTAACTAACTTAAGATGTATTATGGGCCTCACTGGAAATGAGCTTATTTTTATTTTTTTTTTAGTTGTTTAACCAGGAGTAGCACACTAAGCTGAAAGTTTTTTACAGGTGTGACCTGGGAGCACAGGGAAGTTAAGTGACTTGCTCAGGGTCACACAGTATGCAGGTGGAAGCTGTGGGATTCAAACCCAGGTCTGGTCTGCTGGATGTCACCAGATTTGAAGTTCAGAGCCTTAAACCACTGCGCTATACTGCCTCCGTCTTCATCTTGTCTTAGTTGAGATGTTCCTATTTATTGTTTTCTCAGATGAATAAAAGTTTTTACTACTTTATATTTCTCACAGAATTCCTGTCTGTATAGGAAAGAACATTGGGCTCTATTCATAAAAGCTGTGGAGGATCTACAGGTCACACAACTCAGTGCATTAGCCCTCCCACATCTGGTCACGCACACAGTGCCCCATGCATGCCGTGCATGAACCCACTACTCCCCCAAAGTGGCTGAAACCCTAGCTGAATGTGCAGCTCTGTGTGTGGGCAGGCTGGCAGGCTGGAGGCTAGTGTGGGTGGTGTGTCCATACACTGCACTGTTCATGATGATGCTGGTGCATTGCATGGGGCTCAACAGCTATACCTTCTTCAGGCAGCAGTAAATGTTATGCACCACCCCCAGGATGCCACTGCTGGTCATGGCAGGGATGGCAGGAGACAAGAGAACTACACTGAGGCTTCCCCTGCAATCAGGGTACATTGGGAGGGCTGGAGGCAGTCATCTGGTGCCCCCCCGCTGTTGGCATGTTTGTGCCTGCCACCAACATGGTGCCCCACCGGTGCAGAAGAGTCACCAAGGGACATGGGACAGGCAGTTGATTGGCTGCATGCCCAGCTCCATAGCTCCACAGCAGACCACCTCCACATACATGCATTCTGGGGGTGGAGCCACAGATGTGACATGCACTTAGGCCAGTGTTTCAGAATACAGCTGATGCATGGAACTCCTGAGGTGCAGAGCTGTGCAGGGAGGGGTTGAGGGACTTTCCCACATACCGACACCAGAATTCATGAGTAGCCACCACTGTGCACAAATTCTGGCTTTAAATCTGTGCACTGATCTGCACCACACTGGTACCAGTTGCAGCACTGATCCCACCTCTCTGCCAGCATTGTGACAAAAATCCTCTTCACCAGGGAATTCAAGTTCACTGCCACCACCAGGTTTTAACAGAACAGGAACCAGGAAGCCTGCTTTTCACCTCCTCCTTGCACAAAGTCAGGAAGGTTAATACAATAACTGTGGGTAGGGTGTCCTTCAGAGATGGACTGCAAACAGAGTTCAACAGAAATAGTAGAATTACCTTTTTAAATAAAACATGCAGTCACTGATTCTATAAAAATAGATTCTTACCTAAAATCCTTAACCTTCCCCAGCTACAGAAAGCACTGTCCCTCACTATGCTATCTTACCAGTCAGCTAGTCTTTGTATGGCAGGGCTCTGGTCTTCCGATGTTTCAAGTTTAAGAGGGTGTGCTGGCTTTCAGCACCTCCATTTGTTCATTTTCTCACTTTGGGGAGTGGTATCACCCCCTTTGAGTGGCAGTTCTTCCCTGTCTCCCTCAAAATGTGTGTGTGTGTGTGTGTGTGTGTAGAAAGATCACATCACCCAGGCCAACTGGTTTCCTTCACACCTACAACATCCCTTCTCCACTTCACAACTTGTTTTCCAGGATGTCTGAGGTGCTCAAAGTTGCACCTTCACATCTGCAAGGACATGTAGCCTGGGTTAGCTCATTGGAAAGTTGCACATATCATTTCTCAGTATTTCCCATAAGACTTGTCTGGACATGTGACCCTAGAAGCCATGTTTTGTGTCCACATTGCAAAACAGAACTTATAACAGAAGCATAATTACATTAACAAAGAAAATTTAAAAAAAAGAAATTAATAGATCAATCAGGTCACATGCCTGTCAAATCACACATACTGTAATGTTATTTCTTTTCTTATTTTTCATCACAATGCTTCAACTAATATTATTATAGGACTTGTTTGAGGCATTCAGATGGTTAAATAGAATGCAATGTCATATCATGCACTTTATTGCAGTGATAAAATATTCTTGAACAAAAACCTTTTTTTTTTAGAAGACAACAAAGTACTGTATGTCACTGCATGCCATTAGTATTGTAAAATACAATTCTGTGTATTACAGTTTAAGTATACAGGAAAAAATACATTTGCAAAATACAGTACATTAAATTAAACCGTGCGGTGCACATGTTGGTCTTTATAACTGCTTGAGCTGTCTATATACAGTACAGTACATATGGAAGAGAGCTTGTTATGTGATCATTCAGCAATTATTCTATTAAAGCAAATGAGTTGCAATGAACTGTTACCTTCGCACAATCATGAAGGGGAACTAAAACTGGTTGGAGGAAGGTTCAGGAGGGATGTTCATAAGTACTTTTTTAAAGAAAGAGTGGCAAACAAGTGGAAAATACTGCTAGAGAAGGTATCATGAACCAGAGCATTGAATGGATTCAGACATGCGTAGGACATGAACAATGACCTGATAATGACAGGAGGAGATGTAAGCAGAGAGGGAACTGATGGAAGATTGTCATTAGGGTCATCACAATAGTATTAGGTAGGGTTGGCCAGACTGGATGGGCAAGCAGGTCTTTTTCTGCCAACATGTTCTATGTCTTTACAAGTTAGTAAGATAAAATGAGTTCAAGAAAAATGAAATGCTTAAGAAAACAAATTCAAATATTTAATAGACACAATATTTATATAATTTCAGACTCTGTAACACAACATAGATCTATAATTATCAATCTGTAAACAGAATTTAAAAAAATGCACATGTTGATCATTCTAATGTTTTGAGCTGGCCATATACAACTGTGGCTAATGAAGTTATCTAGTCATTCATTAAGAGGCAGACAAGACTAAACTCATTAATCAGTAAGGAAATATAAAATTAAAACTGGTTCATATTACCATATCTCCTCCCATCTCTGCACACGCCAGTGACATACTGTATATGCAAACACATTTGAATGTCATATACTGTATGTGCAGTAACACAACTTAAAAAAAGTTTTCTTCATGGATGGATCAATAGTCTTTTTCTGCTGACGTTGTCATGTTCTGATGACATTGTCATGTTTCTATGTTTCTAACAGTTATGGTAAGCTATTAATATGGTGCAGAAATTGATATGCTGATAACACTTGTAGCCCGTAGGTGATTACTAATTCAAGGTCAGTATTGTTTTACTAAACTTACTATAAAGACACAAAGAAATACACATCATTAGGAGTATGTATAGTACACTATATGCATACATGTTTTAATTAAGTTTTATTGACCAAAATATTAATTATACATATAACAAAAGCAATAATGGAAAATAAACTTATTTACAAAAATATTTAATCCCTTAAATCACATTCGGTGGACAAATTTGATAAAAAAATATAAAATACAAAGTAAGATCCAGTGAAAAAGATAGATGTTATGCATACTCAACAATTATGATATACATAATTATACAAGATTGGCCTATACAAAACTGAACAAATTAATTTTAAAGTCAGAGAAGAACACATAACATATAAAATAAATGGAAACCCAAGAAATAAAACTACAGAGAGTGTAATAAAGTTAGGAGTCACTCCCATTTGAAACTAAAAATTGAAGACAATGATGGAGGGATGCAATATGCTTTTCTATTGTTAAAGCCTCTAAAATTTCAAAGTGCCATTCCCTCCAAGTCGAAATGTTGGAATCCATCCAATGTCTTAAAATGACAGCTTTAGCTGTACAGGTGATTAATGACATATAAATTACCCTGTGACCTGCAGCATCTGAGGGAAAACACCCTAAAATATATATTTCTTCAATAAATAAATTTGAAATACCCAGTTGTGGACCTAGACAGATTCATATTTTATTCCAAAAAGGAGACACACTCTACAAAATATGTTTTGAAGTACTATCTTGTAACTCACATCTAGCACAGAAGAAGATGAAATTTTACCCATTTGTTTCAATTTAAAAGGAGTAAAGTATAAGTTGTGTAGAATTTTAAACTGCATCCAATGTTGTCTGTCTTGTTTTACTCTATGAAATATCTGAAGCCACACTTGTCACCAGGTTGATTCATCCTCATGTAGGGATAATTAATTCTGCCAATAGTAGCAGATCCCAGAAGGAGACAGTGGATCAATTTCCTGAAGCAGTTTATTAAGACTTGCTATCAGATATGCCTTAGAAGCAATAGAAATAATTTTAAATAAAATGTCTCCACTTAAACAATTCCAGGGACCAGGACCTAAGCAGGTTGTTATAACATGTGACAATTGAAAGTAATGAAAAATATTTGACTTAGGCAGCAAGAAAGTTTGCCTTAGTACATTAAATGATATAAATTTGTCTCTATCTAACAAATCTGGCAGAGCATAATCTGTTAGTTTAAACCAATAAGATGGTGAAAGAGGGCGTTTGTTTATTCTAAAATGAATATTACC
Organism: Neoceratodus forsteri; assembly: GCA_016271365.2. Taxonomy (NCBI): domain Eukaryota; kingdom Metazoa; phylum Chordata; order Ceratodontiformes; family Ceratodontidae; genus Neoceratodus; species Neoceratodus forsteri. The sequence continues at coordinate 1,724,199,458 of CM057456.1, forward strand.
AAATATAGGTTGTGATAGGTCCTTGTTAAATAAAGTGATTGATTGATTGATTGATTGATTGATTGATTGATTGATTGTACCAGCTCAAATGTAAATAAACTCCTAATTATGAATGTGCCTTCAGTGACCATAGTACTGCTGTGTGTTTAAGAAGAGAGGGTAATTTTGAAGGTTTAATATACAGTAGACTGAAAAGCTGTAACCTATAATGAAAACGGATCTCTTGTTTCATTTTTAACCATAATGGAGTGTATCCTAGAGTAGAAGCACACAGTAGAATAGAAGTGGAAATCCCTGAAGGAGGCTTTACTCACATTAACACCCCAATGCATCAATGAGATTACAAAGTCCAAAAAAAGAAGAAAGCCTCTCTGGTATACTAAAGAGGTATTGTCAAAAATAAAGGACAAAAGAAACGCCTTCTAGAGATTCAAGGAGACAAAAGCAGAAGCTGATATGGAAATCTACAAAACCAAACTCAAAGAAGCTCGAAATGCAGTCAAACTGGCCAAAGTCCAAATAGAAGAAAAAATAGCAAGGGAAGTGAAGAAGGGTGAAAAAAACGTTTTATAGATACATTAAGGAAAAAAGGAAATTAAATGGAGGCATCATCACACTTACAACCAAAGACAGACATCATGAGGAAAAGGACAACAACAAGGCTGAGATTTTAAACAATTTCTTCTGCTTGGTCTTCACAAATGATAACTAAGGAAGTGGCCCCAAGTTACAGAACATAGGCAGACTCACCAAGGGGGAAGACACAGGACCCTTCACAAGAGACAGTGTCCTGAAAGAACTTCTTAAGTTAAATACAAATAAAGCAATGGGACCAGATGGAATCTACCATAGAATTCTGAAAGAATTTGCAAAATAACATGCAGATCCACTTGCAGAACTATTCACAAAGTCCCTAGAGACTGGGCAGGTGCATAAGGATTGGAGAATGGCCACGGTGGTACCTTTGCACAAAAGTGGAAACAAGGAGGAAGCCTGAAACTACTGTCCCATTAGCCTGACCTCAGTGGTGGGGAAGCTTATGAAGTCCCTACTTAAGGAAAGACTAGTGAACTACATAAGGGAAACTGGGCAGCTGGACATGAAACAGCATGGGTTCACAGCAGGGCAGTCATGTCAGACAAATATGATCAGATTTTTTGACTGGTTCTCAAAAATAATTGACTAGAGAGGGGATGCAAATTTAATATATCTGGATTTCAGCAGATCTTTTGACTCTGTCCCCCACAGGAGTGAGACAAACAAGCTGAAACACACAGGTGTAGGTCAAAAGATGGTCAGATGGGTTCAGAACTGGCCTCAAGACAGGACTCAGAGAGTCATAGTCAATGGAACTTTGTCTGGGGAGGGGAAAGTAACCAGTGGGGTACCACAGGGGTTGGTCCTGGGACTGGTACTGTTCAATGTGTTCATCAGCAACATAACTGAGGGCCTACTGGGGAGACAATGCCTTTTTCACAGTTGACACAAAGCTCTGCAACAGAGTGGACACAATGGAGGGGGCAGTGGTGATGGAAGCAGATTTAAGATGCTTGAAAGCATGGTATGGAAACTAGCAGTTGAAATTCTATGCCAAAAAATGCAAAGTCATGCATGTAGGGAAAGGAAATCTAAACAAATAATTTACACTTGATGGGGTGCAATTGACAGTAACAAAACTCAAATGAGACCTCAGAGTATTGGTTTCTGATGACTTAAAAGTGGGCAGGCAATGTGAAAAGGTGGCACAGAAAGCTAGTGGCATCTTCTGGTGTATAGGCAGGGGCATATCAAGTAGAAAATAGGAGGTGATAATGCCCCTATAGAAGACCTTGGTGAGGCCACATCTTGAGTATTGCATGCAGTTCTGGAGGCCACACCTTAAAAAGGCCATATACTGCCTAGAAGCAGTACAGTGGATAGCTACTAAAATGACACAGGGTTTACACTAAGAACAATTTGAATTTAGACTTAAGCCTTGAGCAAAGGAGGAACAGAGGGATATGATTGAAACCTTTAAATACATTAAAGGAATAAATCAGGTGAAACTGGATAACCTGTTTCACACAAATAAGATGGCACAAAGAAGGGGGCACAGCATGCCCCTCCCTAATAGGAGGTAGATTCAAATCCAGTATTAGAAAGTCCTTCTTCATACAGCGGGTGGTGGGACCTTGGAATAGCCTTCCCTCAGCAGTTGTGGAGGTTAAGACAGTCACTGCATTTAAGTTAGCTTGGGACAAGTACTATATTAATCTGGACCAAAATGAGTTAGAGGGCAGTCAAATAGGGCAGACTAGATGGATCTCATTGTCCCCTTCTACCATCACATTCTTGTGTTCTTATGTTCTTATATTTCTGTGCCCATAAACAATAGTTACTGCAATGTAATGCTAAAAAGTATAGGTATAAATTAGGGAGGCAAAGACCACCTTTAAATTGAAGAGTAGTCATTTTAAAATACCTCCTGTGGAATTGACAGCCCTGCCAAAGAAATTTAATCAAGAGGGACTGCAATACTGTCAACCATTTTTTAGGTAAATAAATATTTAGCATACTCAATGCATATAAAATTTGAGGTAAAATATTCATTTTTATAACTTGTACCCATCCCAAAAGTGATAAAGGAAGGGCCATCCAAAGTCACAGATCATATTTAATAGAGTTAAGTATAGGGTCTAAATTAAATTTAGCTAAGGAATTTAAGGATCTTGGTACATATATACCTAAATATTTTAATGATTTAGTTTCCCGTACCAGACCCATGTTTTTCTTGTCTTTTTTACAAACATAAGAATTAAGGGCTAAAACTTTGGTTTTATTAATTTTTAATTTATAACCAGTAAAGAGGGAAAACTTCTGAATTTCTTTGAGAGCAGCAGGAATGGAAATGCTAGGATGTTCTACATGCAGTAAAAGATTATCTGCATATGCTGACAAGTTATACCTATTTTTTCCCACCAAGATGCCCTTGATAAATGCATTAGAACATCATTTGTGAATTTACGGTTCCAAATATAGATTAAATACTATAGGAAGGGCATCCCTCTCTAGTTCCTCTTTGTAAATTGATTTTATCAGACAGAATGCCATTACACCACATTTTTGCTGAGGGATATTGATAAAGCACTTGTATTTGCCTAGTAAAATCTGAGGGTATTCCATATGTATTTAATACTGAGAAAAGATAAGGCCATGATACCCTACTGAATTCTTTTTCCACATCGAATGAAACCAGAGTTGCAGGGGTCTGGCTTCTCCCCAATGTGGAAATTAAGTTATATAATTTACAAAGATGGTCACTAGAATATCTATCTTAATGAATCCTACTTGTTCTTCCCCAATACCCCAGACTTGTGTCAACCTGTTGGACAAAATCTTTGTATACAACTTTTAAAATCAGTGTTAATCAAGGAAACTGTTTTATAGTCTGAGGCTAAGTAAGGTTTGTTTTCCCTGTTTTGGAAGCAAAGTAATCCAAACCTTGGCCACCAAGTGATCATGTAAATCATCTAAAGAAAAATAATTAAATATTTCAACCAAAAAAAAGGGTAAGCTTGGCAGAGAAGGTTTTATAAAAAATTGAAGTAAATCCATTGGGTCCAAGGGTCTTATCAAGGGGAAGTTGTTAAACTGCATGTAAGATGTCTGCTTGAGTGATTGGACCATTAAAGATTTCTTGCTGCTGCAAATTAAGGGTTGGGAGGTTAATATTTTCTAAATATTCAAGTAATTTCTCTGGTGTGTCTAAGTTGCTCTGTTCCTCTGCATACAAAATAGAATGATAACCCTGAAAGATTTTAATTATATCTCAGGGATTGGTTACAATCTGTGCATCTACCTGAGACAGAAGATCAACCACTACTCATGAGGTGTTGTGTTGATGAAGTCTAAGAGCTAGCAAGTCCCCTGATTTCTCTCCAGAATCTAAATATCTGGCTTTTTGTGGAAAATGGTGAACTTGGCATGATCAGCTAGTATAATAAAATATTTGGATCTAAGTTTATTTAAGTGCATCCAAAAATCTGATGAAGTGTTATAAATGAGTGTTTTTTCAATTCACCTTATTTCCAATAATAGCTGATCAATTGTAATCTGTTGCTCCAGATGCTAAGCAAATACACTCACCCCTAATAAACACCTTGGTGGCCCCCACAGTACATCTAAACTGAGACAATGTATTTGTTAAGTTAAAAAAACTAAGTAATGTATTGTCTCAGTTTATCAACTATATTAGAATCTTTCAAAAATTGGATATTTAGTCTTCACATTTTATCCCTTTCTAAGTGTTGAGCTATGCAATGTATTAAGCATATTGGGGAGTGATCAAAGAGGACTAATGCCTGCGTATCACAAGAAATCAGACCTGTTTCAATATTTTGAGAGATTAGAAAATAATCAATTCTAGAAAAAGTGTTGTGTGGAATTGAGAGGAAAGTATATTGTCTTTCCTTAGGATGTGAACGATGCCAGGGATCTATTATGCCTGATGAATCTATAAAATCAAATAATGCTTGGTGTTCTGGGGTTAGGCCATATTTTTTAACCCTCTGATATATCTAGGTCACTATTTAAAGGTAAATTCCAATCTTCCCCAATTATTATTGGCAGGTGTAAGTAAGTTCAGTAGCAAGCAAGATGCCAAGCTGGGAAAAGAAAGAAAGATGGGAAGTCTTTATTTGGTCCTTATATGACCCCTAAAACTATCTCAAAGATACCTAGCCAACCATGTAAAACCAAAAAATGACCAGCTGAATCCACTAATTCCGATATATTAGTTGAAAAGATACTGTCTGAAAAAAGAGTATTGCCACCCTTCCTTCCTGCTACTATTACCAGATTAATGAGCATTTTTAACCCACAACCTTCTCCATAAAGTAACTTGTTCCTAAGTAAGGATTCTTGAATAAATGCAGTATCTACTTGTAACTTTTTTAAGTGTTGCAATATCATATATTTTTTGTTATTATCATGGGCTTCCTTAGCATTCCAAAATGTCATATTATAATCTATGCTAATATAATAAGATAAGATTTTTAAATAACACAGTGTGTTGTCACAATACACTGGATCTGAACAATATTTTGTCAAATTCCATTAACACCAAGGATACAGATAAAAAAACAAAACTCTAGCAGGGGTACAGAAACTGATACAGTTAAACTCATCCACCCCAGTACCTCATAATACTAAAAAAAGAAAAGAGTTTAAATAAAGAATCCAAGGCAAGAACAGACTTAAAGAAAGTAGTCCTACCCCCAGTCCTAATGACTGCCTCTTCTTCTTCTGATTGACTATGAGGAGTTCAGGTTACTGAGGAGAGTACCACTCCATGTTCCCACCATAACAAAAAAAAGAGGGGGGGTAGAAAATGAATAACTAATGATTAACTAAGATGATAAAAAAACTTCCAAATGTTTTACTTCTAAGCTATAACAGATAAACTTACTAAGGCAGGCATTAACAATGAGAAAGAAATCGAAGAACAGGTCAAGTGCCCCAAATGGTAAAGAAGAAGACAAAAACCATAGTAGTGAGGATCCCTTAATAATACCAACTAAGAAAATAGCATTAGTGCATATAAATAATCCACAATAACAATCTACATTTCTAAACATTAAAAAAAGAGAACCAAAAACATTCACTTTAAATTCTGATTTGGTCCATAAGGTATTGTTACCATGTAACCTCATCATTCTATTTGTATTAAGTACATTATACAGGTGCTGGAGACAATAGATAAGAAAGGAGAGTGATGAGAATAAAAGTAATATAATACATCCAGTACTATTGAGCCTATATCATATGAAAATAAAGCATGGAGTTTGTCTAAGCCATATTTAAGGAGACTGAGAATTTAAATGGAACCCCAGCTACTTATAACATGATGATCAATTCATAAAAAAAAAGGAAGATTAAACTGGACTGATATCCTCCCTGTTTATCCTACTAGATTAACTTATTTGTTGTCAGACAAATCACCGATCACAAAAGCAGTCTCCTCAGATAAAATAAATCAAAAATGAACCACTGCCAACTTGAGTATGAATCATATGCAGCGCAATCATTGAATTGAGTCTCAATTCAAATGTATAACACAGTTCTGAGGAATCAACACATCGAAAAAAGCTCATTCAAAACGTTCAACTATAAACTAAAATAATCATCTTCATCTGTAAAGCCGATGTATGAATCAAAGCTTTCCTTATAAAAGCATAACTAAGTGGAGATTATAAGCCAGTGTCCAATTTTTTTTAAATCAAAGGAGACCACTGCTAAATTAAATCCAGCAGGAGCTGGCTAAGCTGATTCCGCACCTAGCAATATCTTTTCCATCGATCCTGCTGGTAAAACATATTCATCAGGCAAGTCACTGATCTACAAAAGCAGTCCATCTGCATTAAATTAAATCAAAAATTGGCCATAACCAACTTGGAAATGAAATATTTGCAGTGCGGTCGATGAATTGAGTCTACATTTAAAGGAGAAGACTCCTGTATATTTATGATTTGGATATGTCTGATGCATTTATTATACATTACATCAAGTACTGTACATATGTCAATAAGAGATCAGCCATTTCTTCTGTTGCAACACATATCTAGAGTTTGAGGCTCTGACACAAGGTAGTAAAATGTCAAGCAAGCCTCCATTTACATGCAAATGAGTCACTTGTAATACAGCCCCTCCCATTCCTTGATGTCACTGCAGCAACAGTGCAGAACAAAACATAAGGATATCAATGCTGTCTAGCCTGATTTTAGTTTACTTTTGCAATGGCTTAGGGCAGTTCTGTCATGCAACTCACACAGGGAGTAGTAATTGTAGCTTTAATACTGTATGTGTAGAGCAAATAATACATCTAATAGTATTGCATTCACAGGAAATAAAATCTGTTTCTGTGTACTGCTCATTTCTCTCTGTGAGACAGTTGTAACATGTGGAAAGCAGTAGACTGAATCAGTTAATCAACCAATCAACCAACCAACCAATCAATCAATCAGTCAATCAGTCACTCTGTAGTGAACCAGGTGAACACCCTTGAAGATTCATTACAAGGTGAGCCTGGGAAGTTTACCAAAGGATCACACAAGACTGACTTGTACACATCCCCCTTTCAGCAGCCTGAAAGTGGAGAGCTAGATCATTTACTTCATAAAGTGTATTGTTTTACATTTCAAATGCTCCTTAAATCTGAGTTTCTGACTGGAAATACCAAGACGCAGAATGCATATAACATGGGAGGAGTGAGCTAGCAAATACAGAGCACTACAAACACTGAGACTGATTACTTTCTTTACCTACAACAGCTGAGGTGTAGCATTTGATTTGTGAGGGACATTCTACTTCAAATGCTGGTATTACAAAGTGAGCGGGGGGGGGGCTGCCACAGCTTATCCTTAGTACCTTGAAAGTGAAGTGCTGTATCTCTCACATCACTGCTAATGATTTTTTATGGGAATTGGGGCACTTTTAAAGTCATGGACCTGAGGGGCCATCACAATTTCCAAGGAGGTTAGGGGAACTTCTCTTAAGGATTAGAGAGTAAGGGACTCTAGTAGGATTTCAACCAGAGTCCCCCAGTGCTTGTGCCTGTGCGTTAACCACTAGATTACCCTTCTTCCATATGCTGCAACTGATGCTTTCCTGGTAACCTATTCCTTGTTATACTTGAATTCTTTATTGCCTTACAGCAGCCATCCAATCACTGACTGCCTAGTTACAAAGGGAAAAGGGCATATTTGCAAGATTGTTTCTCACTGCTGGTGTCAATCAAAACAGAGAATGCTAACACTCACACAACATAATACAACAGCTGTATTATACCACTTAAAACTCTTGTTGTACCCAGAGTCATTTAAACTGTTTTTGCTAACAGAAACAGTAACACAACACATACAAGCATTTCCTTATATGAATACTGTATTTACCTCAAATCAATGCTGCATCACACTCACATGGTCCTAGTCCCTATTAGACCTGCACTTCAGGATGTGCACAACACTTAAAGGGTTCCTCCATTACTCAAGTGAGGAACCAAACATTATGGGTTTGATTTACTGGTGGAACTGCATTTAGTGCAGCACCATTATCTGTTGCTCTGATGACATCATCCTCCAGCAACATTGATGGTGAAATGGAGGACAAACACATTGATAACTTTTGGGGGCTGTATATTTTTATGTATAATCTAGATTTGGACAGCAATAGGACTGCTGGCAACTGGAGGAGGCACACAACAGTTACACATAAGGAGTTGAGAAAATATTGGTGTGAAACTATGGGAGACTTCCCCTTTAAATGTATAACACAAAAATCTAAAAAGTAAAAACATTGAAAGGATCTCATTCAAGAAATTCAACTGTAAACTAAAGTAAACATCTTCAATTACAAAGCCATCATATCAATCAGAACTTTCCATATAGCAGCAAAATTAAGTAGATATTTTAAGCTGGTGTCCAACTGTTTAAATCAATGGAGACCGTTAACAGATTAAATCCTACAGGAGCTGACTAAACTGACCTCCATATCTGTTTTGCAGACATACCGACATGGAGCCAAAGGAATAATGCCATTAAGGTTAAACTAAAACTGAAGCAATATTGTAAGTCTTTATAATGTGCTGGCTTCTAAAACATTCTAAAAAAGAAAAGGGAAACAGTGTATTCACAGTGAGCTGCTCTGTTTTGAACAATCAACCTTATAAGATTTATTCAAACCCTTTGTAGACACTTAAAATGATTCATCTACTGTAAATCAGGAGCAAGGAATAAATTTAGTTGCTTCAGGGTCTCATTTCTTGAAGAGATCCGGAAATAGCTGACTTAGTTCTTATTGTGCTGAGACCGCATTGTTGAAGGATTTGTAGGATCCATTCACAGACACTTGAATATGAGTTGGATACAACATTTTAAATTGGATATTAGCTGCAATCAAGCTAGAGATGATGGGTCTATAGGCGTCTCTCTTCTGCCAAAGTGAGTATGGCAAATCCTGGAAAACTTTTATGTGATCTTCCCATTTCACCTTTTTTCTCCAAAGTGTAGACAGCAAGTGTTGTTTGTCTAGGTAATTTAAAATCAGGAAAATTAGTGGACGTGGGCAAGGTCCATCTGGGAACATTGGGCGTAAAGCTCAGTGAGCCCTTTCTATAATGTAGGAAGAAGCATTTGGTAAGGGACCAGTGATCTTTTCCAGCAACTTTTGAATAAAAATCATTGCATTCTGATGCTTGCTTTTTTTCAGAAAGACCGACTATAACAATATCGTTCCTGCAGTTGTGTCCTTCAAGATCTTCAAGTTAGTCTTGTAAAAGGGAAACCTTTTGTGGCAGAGTCACTGTTTCAGGCTCCCACCAGTCCTTCTAATCCTCGATGGAGCTCACTCTGGATTCCACATTGCCCAATCTCCTGTATAAGGTGTCCATAACAGAACAAATGGCTTTAATATCTTAGGCCAAGGTAGTGACAATTTCCTTTAAAGGACTAATTTCTTGTAGGAATTTTTTTTAGCTAGTGAGGCAGTTGCAGTTTTCTGACCTGAAGCAACAGGGCGATTACTTGTAGAGGCCTGCACTTTAGAACACTTGAAGTTTTTAGGCCAATCTGGGGTAGCAGGAGGAGTGTGGCATATCAGAGCATTCCTCATTTCTGCATCCATTTTGATTGCCAACAATCCATCTGACCACAGACTTAAGGAGAATGCTTTCTGCTACCAAAATACAGGCATTTCAAAAATACTCAGAAGTTAAACCAAATTAACACAAAAAAATAACATAGAGGAGCTGGGGAGATCTTCCCCAGCTGCTCCCATAGACTACCATCACGTGACATCCCACTCTATGTATATTTGAGGTTGATAAATTATAATACTGTAGTGCAATGTATAGCTATGTATAGAAGCAACCACTGCATATGCAGTGTGTTATTTTTAGTTTCTCAATTTTGTATTGCTGTATAATATTGTTCTACACTACTTCTATTATGATAATACAGTTGCTTTATATGGAACAGTTTTGTGTCCATAGTACCTCTGTAGGTGCTTTATGTTATGCACATTGTTGATAAAACTACTTTCATAAAGATTTAATTTTTTTATCATAGTGAAATGTTATACAGATTTTGAATAAAACATGGTTTATGCCATGTTTTTAAAACTAAAAACTAAATGAAAAAGTGGGCCTCATGGTTAAGAATCTAGACTGTGGAAATCTGTGGCCTAATAAATTTTTGCTCCTCTCACATTTTCATTCATGGCTGTGTCCTGTTTGCTTGACACTTGCCAAAGTTATTCTTGTACAAAATGTTGGGCTGGTTTTGTAGTTATTTACAGGGGCATTCCCAAATGCTTTCTCTATCTGGTCAGGCGTCGAGTCCTTTTTCTGTGTACAAGGACATTGCTCAGGGTTTAGTTCTTGGCCCTATCCTTTCCTCCCTTTATATTAATCATATGGCTATCTCTCTGGATGGTGCTTGATACCACTTGTTCATGATAATACCATAATGCATTTCTCTTCATCTTCATTAGAGTTCATCAGTACTGCCCTCAAGAACTATTTTCTCCAGTTCCAGTCGTTCTGCTGGTACTGAGATCTTGTTTTGAATGTAAGGAATACTAAGGCAATTACTGTTGGATTGTTTGTTAAACTATTATATCTTACTGGTGGGCATGAAATGTCTTTAGCAACTACTGATGATGTCAAATTAAAAATCAGCAATTTATACGCATTGTTTTTTATAGAAATATGTCACTTACTCCTATGGTGTTGCATCCCAGACTTGTTCAATCTTTAATATTCCCCAATTTGACTATATGGATATTTGTTATGATTCTGCCCTTAAACCTTCACTTAAAATCATTGATGTCTTTTATTATTGTCTTCTTCATTTTGCTAGCGGTGCACCATTTTTTGAATGTCATATTTTGGTACACTAAAATCTGTCCTTTGTCCTCCCACTTTCCCAATTCACTCCTTCTGCCTTCTTCTCTAGTACATGCTAGTCCTGTTAACCTACTTCCTTCCCTTGTCTGTGCCTCTACCTGTTAGTAACTTTATTGTATGCCCAGCTTTTACCCTACCCTCTGTCTATTTATATGTTTATTGTTATATTGCTTAATTGTTCAAGTTCCTAACTGAGTTATTAATTCCCTTTGATATAGCATGTTCACTGCCATTTAACAACCTTGGTAATTCATATGCCTGTATATTGTTTTGCTTACATTGACTGTACTTTACCTGTGACTGTACACATTCTTCCCAATCCCCTTACCCATGGTTCACACCTGGAAATGACCTTAGGCTCAGTGTGTCTTTTTCAGTTACCAATTTTCAATGAATACATAAATTAATAAATAAATAAATGATAACAAAAATAACTAAACAATATTCCACCTACCACAGGAAATTTCTTAAATGGTTGGATTAGTTATCTTTAGGCTGTTTTACATGGAGCCTTTACTCAAAGGATTGCAGTTTCCAAGCACTCTCTCTGCTCCATCTGTGCTGCTTGAAAACAATGCAATTGGTAGTTGACCGGTGCCCATGTTTCATCAGCAAGTAGCCATCATGTTACTAAAAATTGATTGAAAAGCTGTCTCCCACTGAACATAATGGGGTGTGCCCCCGAGCTTCCACTGGCATCTCGTCATCATGCTAGTGAGTGTGGGGGCAGAGCTGGGCAACAGACAAAAAAATGGGAAGTCCATGGGACCCGGCTTCTACAATTTTATGGAACAAATAACTTTTTAAAGGCTGCATTTTTGGGGGAAATATTGACATATGCAGACTCCTGTGGTGGTAAGTCACTGTTTACTCAGTGGCAGGGGCAAATATTTGTGAATCTCTTTAACATCTAGAAACTGGCAAAATATGTTGTTTCAGGATTTATTCAATATGTACTGCCTATGAATTATTAAATAAAATCTACTTAGCACTGCACGACTTAGATGTCTTTTAGATTTTTAGAAGATATGCTACATATTGATTAATTTGCAGTGCATTTCAAAAACACACCTTTCTTCATATTGAAAGCATTTACAAATGGCAACACATTTATCTAACAATTTATGTGATCAGTACATGCTGCAGCAAATAATAAAAGATTTATTAGGGAGCAGTGGGGATGTATAGTGAACATCCACAGTTTTCCCCACAATTTCTTCAAAAGTATTCGCATTTTCAGGTACAATTTTCTGCAATGTTCCAGTGGCCCTGGTCATGTGTGAAACAGGACCTGACTCCTAACTTGCATCATGCAGGGCACTTTGGGATATGAGGATCTGGACTGTGCTGTGCCATTCAGTTCAGTGGAATTCTCAGGGGTGGTGCATGGGGTTGGAGGAGTTAGGGCTCAAAAAACTCATAGAAACATATAATTTGTCAGCAGAAAAGGAACAGTACACCCATCTAGTCTGCCCAATTTCCCACAACTTTTTCTATACTATGGCTCATTTGTCACTGGTGTACCTACCTCTGCTTTACTCATTGTGAGCATGTGCCTATCCCACACATGCTTAAAGTTCCCCACAGTTTTCGTCCCCACCACCTCTTCCAGCAGGCTGTTTCATGTGTCCACCATTTCTGTGAATATGTATTTTCTCACATCCCTCTTAAATCCCCCCCCCCCAGCCTTCATTGCATATCTCTGTGTTCTGGTGTGCCTCTTTCTTCTCTGAAAGAGACTACCCTCCTGCACCCCATGTTAACTCCTGTGAGGTACTTATACATCTCAATTGTGACCCCTCTTGCACTCCTTTCCTCCAGGAAGTACATATTGCACTTCCACAGCCTCTCCTCCTATGGTATCTCATGCAACTACTACAACATTTCAGTAGCCCTCTTCTGGACTGCTTCCACCCTGTCAATGTCCTTATGGAGGTGCAGCCTCCAGAACTGGACACAGTACTCTAGGCAGGGTCTTACTAGTGAGCGATACAGTGGTAACACCACCTCCCTTCTGATAGAAATTCCCCCCTACGTACCCCAGCATCTCACTAGCCATGCCTGATGCCTGTTTGCACTGCCCTGCCACATTAAGATCATCAGATAGGATTACCCCAAGATCCCCCTCTTGCTTGGTGACTGTAAGTACCTCCCTCCATCTTATACACTGCTTCCTTGTTTCCCTGCCCAAGGTGAATGACTTTGCACTTTTTGGCACTGAAACCCAGTTTCCATACCCAAGACCACTCCACTAGTTTCCCTAGATCCCTTTTCATTCTCTCCACCCCTTCCTGGGTTTCCACCCTGTTGCACATTTTATTGTTATCCAAAAAGAGACATACCTTCCGCTCCAGTTCCTGAGTAATGTCACTTATGACCTTATGCCCTTTCCCCAGACAACTACAGGCCCATCTGCATTCTCACCCACCTGAGCAATCTTCTGGAGAAAATTGTTCACTGCCAGTTCTCAGAATATATCAGGAAATATAACCTGCTGTGTTCCCAACAACGTGGGTTCCATAAGCACCACAGCACCACATCAGTCTTGGCCCACTTCACAAACCACATCCTCAAAACCAACGACTCAGATAAAGCCACAGGTGCTGCATTTGTGGATCTGATTAAGGCCTTTGACCTCGTCAACCACTGCCTCCTCCACACTACTCTCCTCTACCTTGGCTGCTCAACTGAGACCTCCTCTTGGTTCCAGAGCTATCTCATGGGCAGGTCCCAATCGGTGAAACTTGGTAAATCCTCCTCCGCTGCCCTTCAAGTCTCCATGAGTGTCCATCAAGACTACATCCTAGGCCCCCTGCTATTTTCCATCTTTATAAACTCCCTTCCTGCTGAGAGCCTCTCCTGCGAGGTGCTTCCGAATGCAGATGACCTCATCCTATTCCACAGCAACAAGTCCCTTACAAACATATCCTCCACACTAACCCTTAACTATTGTGCTCCTTACAATTGGTTTCTTTCTAACAGGCTCTAGGTAAATGAAAAGAAAACAAAATCTATGCTCCTTGGGCCACAACAGTACATTTCCAACATCTACAAATCTAACTCCTCCATATTAGTGCTCAGACCTAAAGCCCCCCTCTCCAAAATGTTCTCAGCTTCAAATACTTAGGTGTTACTCTTGACCCCTCTCTTGTGTTCATGGAACACATCAACAACATAGGGCACAGGGCCAACCAGAAACTTGGGTCTGCCTACCGCCAAAAATAATTCATGACCTCTGAGATGTGCCTTGTGATTGCCCAAGGCAACCTTCTCCCCCTTACAGATTATGCTCCCCCATCTATTCCCAAGTGTCATCTGTCCTGCACTCCAGGCATAACTCAGTATACAATAGTATCTGTTGTTTCGTGCTTCAGTCACCTTACACTACCCATCACTGTAACTTGCACCAGTTGCTAGGGTGACTCCCATTCCAAGGATAGTTTGACTATGCCCTTGACTGCATTATAGATAACACCCTCAGAGGCGACCACTTCTCCCTGTACTCATCCGTCTTCAAGGGCAGAGTGGTGCTAAAGTGCCTCCAAGAAAACATCTGCCCCCCCCACTGGAAGCTTCTAGAATCTCCTCTGCCATGGTTAGCAAAGCCATGTCCTGCACTGCCCCTTCCCTGTGGAACAAGCTCTCTATGTCACTCTGCCTGATTGACTCTCACCCTACCTTCAAAACCCACCTCAAAGCCTGGCTGCTGTTAGAAGCCAAATGCTCTTGCCAACCCAAGGAATATATGTGCCATCCCCTACCTCTATATCACCCTCCCCTGATGTAGTCTCCTACCCCTTCTGGATGCACCGTCACCCCTGTTGGCTCTGTGCTCTCCCCCTTCCTGCTTATGCCACAGTACTTATTTTATGTTGATTGCTTGACTATCCCTCCTGAATTTTTGTGTATCGTAACTGTGTATTGACCTATTTACTGCACTGTGTAACTTACTCCAATCCATTTCATGTATGGCCATTATGTTATATTTACTGTGTACCCTACTGTAATCCTTTTTATGTATGTCCATTATGTACTATGCTTCTTTTATTGAATTGTTGATGCCTGTAAAATATTGTCCTGTTACCTGTATTTGCTTTACTCATTGTGCCATGCTATCGGCCCGAGTCATGCCTGATAACAGTCCATTTGGATCAGTGTACCCACCTGGTTATCAAATAAATAAATACATTGACAAGGACAGGATTTAGCAGTGATCAATGTAGCACTTCATTGGTCTTTGTCCTGCCCCCTGAGTGATTCACATTTTCCACCACTCTTTGACTCCTGTCCCTCAACCAGTTCGATACCCATCATACCACCTTCTCCCCAACCCACAGGTTGCCAAGTTTCTTTATTAGCCTCCTGTGTAGTACAGTATCAAAGGCCTTGCTGAAGTCCAGATCAGTCACGTTCTCTGCACTCCCATGATCTACATCACTAGTCACCTATTCAAAGAAATCTTTGAGATTTGTTTGACATGACCTCTCCCCTGTGTAATTGTGATGCCAGAGGTCCTACAGCCCATTTGCCTCTGGTACTGCATCACTCTCCTTCACCAGGGTGTCCATTAATTTCCTCACCATTGAAAACCTCCTCCCTGCTACCATTCTTGTGCAGGACCACGTCAGTTCTCTTCCAGTCTTCTGGAACTACCCCTTGTCCAATGAGGTAATGAATAGTGTTGCCAGATGAGCACTGTGCTCAGTTCTTTTAGATACCTTGGGTCAATCTCATCTGGCTCCATCATCTTGTTCTCCTTAATGGATTCCAATCTCCTTTAGACTCTCTCCTCAAAAAAATTTACTTATGTCCTCTCCCTCCTCTGCCTGATCTCTGCTGATACATGTTGTTTTGTCCCCCCTCTGCTGTAAAGGCAGAGCAGATGTTTTCATTTAAAATTGTACCCTTTTCTTCTTGTGCACAGTCCCCCTCCCACTCTCCTGATCCTCACTGTCCCACCCCTTGCTTTTCTCTTTTCACCCAGAGACCTCGAGAAAGTCATCACCTTTTTTGTTACCTCCATGGTAATCCTCTCCTCTGTTTGTGCCTTAGCTGTCCTCACCTGCCTTCGTGCTTCTCTTTGTTTATCTAGCTATACCTCCCTGTCCCCTACATCTGAGTTTTCTTGAGTTTCCTAAAAGCTGTTTTTTCTCCCTTGCAACTTCAGCCACCTCCTTTAAGAACCATACTTGCCTCTTCCTTCTTCTGACCTTGCTTACTTCCTTCAAACACTTTTTTGTTGCCTTATGTATTCCCTCCTCGATCTTTTTCCATTGTGCCTCCACTCCCCTCAGCCATCCCCCTTCAAGGTGTTTACTGAGGCTGCCACCCATCTTCTTTAAAGTCTGCTCTCCCTCATCCTAGTGTGTTTTTTTCTCTTGCCCAATCTGCATGCCAAACCACACCATATGGTGATCACTTGTGCCCAGGGAGCTACCCACTGTGATGTCTGCAATGCTGTCCCTGTTTGTAAGTACAAGGTTCAGCATTGCCTCATCTCTAGTAGGTTCCATAACCAGCTGCATGAGAAATGCCCCCTGAATAGAGTTGAGGTTAACCCTGCTTCTTGATGTAGCTGCCCAGAATGTTCCAATCTTCATCTGACGTCTTAAATTCCTCCATAATCAATACATCCCCTTTGCTGCCATTCTGCCAGTTGTCTCCCTCCCTACATGCTACACACTTCAGAATAGTGTAGCATGTAGCTGGAATAAGCTATCTAATTCTTTGAAATTAGATACAAATCTTTTTAGTTTTAAAACTACTTTATTTAATTATTTGACATCATCTTGTACCTGTTTTTAATGTAAACTTTGTATTGTGTTTTGCATTTGTGTAAAGTTTTGTAAAGTGTTTAGTATAATTGTATAAGGTTTAGAATGCAGGACTTTGTTGTAAATGGGACTTTTGTCCTAACAAATGTTGTTTCCTGTGAAAAAATTTATTTTATCAAATCAAATCCAATATTTGATTACTTACTTTTGATGCTTTAAAATCCTACCTTTTGCATTAATGTAGTTTTATTTTACAATGAATTTCCTGTCTTTTTTAGGAACATAGAAATATAGGATTGAACAGATGGTTACAGGCCATATATGAATCTACTGCTCTGCCTTGAATAATGGTTATATCCCTGTATTTTCCTGTCTCTCAGACTGCAGTACATTCTATATTTGAATGTTTCAAAATCTTGGCATTCACCACTGTTTCTGAGAGACAGTTTCACAATGTCACTACCATTTACATGAAGAAACTGTGCCTCATGTTAATCCTTGCAAGGTCTCCTTTCCTGTACAATCTGTGGCTCCTAGTAGCTAGGACAGTATACTTTGCAATTAGATTGAGAAAACTTGTCAAGTCACAACCTCCATTAAGGGCTCAGTATACCAAAATTATTTCCCTTCTCATTTTCCTCATTTCCATGGAACACACATTTCATTTTCTCATAACTGTCACTTTGGAGTTCCTACCCATCTTGGTAACCGTTCACTGAATTCCATCAATAAACTTTCTGCCTCCCCTAAGAGACCAAGACTACTGTACAGTACATGTTGCATTTTATGGGAGGTGGTTTATCAAAGTCTTATGCAGAGACAGGACCACCCTCTTTCTCAGCAAACAAAATTCCTCCTTATACATCTCAGCACTCTTCTATATTTGCTTACTACTGCAGCGCAGTACTCTGACACTCATGAAGTGTTGGTAGCTTGTACCCCTATATCCCTTTCCATCTCTGACTCCTTCAGTGTTCTACCATATAACGTGTATGTCCAACCCATGTTCCTGGTGCCAAGGGCATCATCATGCATTTATCCACGTGACTTGACTGGGTATGACTCTGTCCCATTTGTTTTGCAGAAAGAATTAAAAGCATGGATCTATTTCATCCTGTCTTTTTTTTTCAAATTTAATAAACTTTATTGAGGCTTGTGTAGAGAACATAACAGGAAAATCATAATAAAGACAGATGACATATAAAGTACCAGTCAGTGAGCTTTAAAATGGACACTCAGCCAATATTCATAAACCTGTAACAGTTACAAAGGAATATTCTAAACTAAGTAAACTGTCCAAACAAGCTATAGAAATAACAATCTAACCTCTCCCCCTCCCACCCCAACCCCATAAGGAATAAAAACACAACCTTCCCCCCAGCCTCCCTTCTCTGGAATCTACAATAATTTCATGAGCAGCTCAGACATTAACAGATGGGGCATAACAAAAAGGAGCACCTTATTTTTGAGAAAAAAGGAGATGCATAATGCTTTTATGCAGGTTCAGGCATAAACCATCCTGGCTTCCTCCAGTGTAGCAGAGTGTGAGAGGCCATGAGTAACTGCCCATCACCCACCAACAGGGCTCAACAGGGTAAAAAGAGGTTCCCATATCTGAGGGTATTTCTTTTTGGAATCTGACATATTTGCATTAATATAATCATCCTGCAGAGCAAAGAGAATTTCCTGATACCATTCCAAATAAGTGGGGATGGTCCGATTGCACCAATGTTGAAGAATAATCTCCTTGGAGCAAGCCGATATTAGAGCAATATGTGGTTTCTGATTACCGATTAAGGCCCCATCAAAGTCCCCCAATATGCAGATCTCAGGTGTGAATGCCTAGTCCAGCCACAATAAGGGGTCCAAGTTCTATTTAATATCTTCCCAAAAGGGCACAACCTTATCACATGTCCAGAAAATATGACAGCTGGTACATTTGTCCATTGCCAGCCTACTTAGTCTATGAAGTTTAGTCGGGGTGTAAAACATGTTATGTATTATTTGGAACTGCATGAAATTATATCTGTCCCATTTAATGTGTTTATAGATAGCACTCCAAATGCAGTGCCAGTCATGGGGGACTCCCTGAAAGGGAAGAGCCTGGTCCCAGGTACAGAAAAAAACTAGATCCTCTCTCAGTAAGGTGCTCCTGCAACCATGCACATGGTAAAGGGCTATGGCTTGAGATGCAGGGGTGACCAATGTCAAGGGTAACAGTTTGTCCCCATATTCTCTGAACCAGACACCTGCACCAAAATGGTGAAGTAACATGTCCCTAAGTTGGAAGTACTTGAAACACATAAATGATGGCCAGCCAAACTTTTGTTGAGCTTCTGCAAAGGTAGCAAGCTTGCCACCATGCAGTAGATGGTCAACCGATGAAAACTCCAAGGAAGGTCAAGCTGTCCGGATCAACACCTTCCCAGTGATTTTCAAATTTGGGTTTCCCAAGATAGAGAGGTGTCTTTTAAGGAGCCGGGAACCTTTTTGAAGGGACCGTACAACAGGGCACAAGGGTCCAGTCCTAATTGGGAGCACAACAAGTGTTCAATGTCGAGCCACCGGGGACTGTAGACCACATCCAGACCCCCCAAAACTGGGTGGAACCAGGAAAGAAAATGGGAACAATGTATGACCAAATAATAGAGATAGACATTAGGGACCTTTAACCCACCAGCCTCTTTTGATCTCATTAGTTTAACTAAGGCTATCCGGGGAGGTTTCCCCCACCAAAGAAATTTAGAGAAGGGTCTGTTAACTTGAAGAAACCATGCCTTGGGTAAAGCCAGGCCAAGCATTGTGATTGGATACAGAAGCTGTTGGAGAACATTCATTTTAAGGATATTCAAACAGCCCCACAAGGATAAAGACAGTAAAGATCATCGGTTTAAGTCAACCTGAATTTGGGTAAGAACATGATCCAAGTTATATTGTTTCAGTTTTGATGAGTCAATACTCAGGTACAGTCCCAAATATTTCAGTTTATCCTTAACCCAAAGGAGGCCTAGGTGCTCTATCCCAGCACGACTGGCCGTAACGTTCAGAGGCATGACCTCAGTTTTGAAACAATAGAGTTTGTAATTGGAAAAAACACCAAATTGGGTTATAATATCCAAAACAGCTGGTAGGGAAGTGGAAGGAGATGTAACGTGCAGAAAGATGTCTTCTGTATAAACAGACAATTTGTAATGTGAGGAGCCTAAGGAGATACTATGAACTTGAGGGGAGAGATTGATTTTCCTAATCATTGGTTCAAGGTATAACTTGAATAAAAATGGGGAAAGGGGACATCCTTGATGAGTTCCTTGTTGCAAGGGGAAGGAGTCAGACAAGACCCCGTTACAGAGGGTGCATGCTGAGGTGCTAGTGTAGAGTACCCTGAGCCATCTAATAAATTCAGAGGGAAACCCATATCTAGAAAGCAGGTGAAACAAGTAGTCCCAAGAGACTCTATCAAAGGCATTCTCCAAGTCCAGGGAAACCAGGACTGATGGAATAGGAGAATCCCTGGATGCAGAGATAATATTCATGAGTTTCCAGATGTGATCAGCAGACAGTCTTCCTGAGTTGAATCCCACCTGCTCCCTACTAAGAAGACAATCCCAAACCAAATTTAACCTATTGACCAGAATTTTAGCTGAAATGTTTAAATCAACATTACTTAAAGATATGGGCCTGTAATTTGAGACTAGCAAGTGATCCCGGCCTGGTTAAGGCAGAAACACTATGTTAGCAGCCATAAGGGAGAGGTCTGAAAGACCTTGCGAAAAAATATAATGGAACATTTCAAGATGGTGTGGTGCTAATGACTCTTTGAATTTCTGGTAGAAGTTTGAAGAAAAGCCATCTGGGCCAGGGGATTTGTCAGGAGCTAAAGAATTTATCACCCTGTGTACCTCCATCAAGGTCAAGGGGTCTTTTAACATCTCAACCTGTGCATCTCTCAGTGTGAGCCTGAAGGAAGGTATCAAGGTCAGAAAGATCAAGAGGATCTAGAGGAGCGGTATAGAGAGAACAGTAAAAGGCCTGAAACTGTGAGACAATGTCTTTGGGGGAGGTGACAGGGTGGCCAAAATCTGATAGAAGAGATGAAACAATCCTGTCCATTTGTAGAGTACAAAGGCGCAGGGTGAGGAGCCTGCCAGCTTCCTCCCCCTGGTCAAAATATTTGGCTCTGGTCCACAAAAAGAAGATGTTCAGCTCTTTCTCCAAGAAGGGCGTTATATTTGGCTTGGAGAACTTCAAGGGGTTCCCATTCTGACTGTGGGGAGGACTCAGAAAGCTCCCGTTCAGCTGCACTAATTTGCAACAAAAGAGGAGAGGTGGCCTGGGATAGTTTTTTTTTTCATCTGGTAGCCAATCATGCAATTTCACCCCGAAGAGCACATTTAAAAGAGCACCAAAGAATGTTGAGTTTTAGCATTGTGGGCAAGTTGAGAGTAAAAAATTCAGAAACAAAATGCTGTAACTTTTCAACCACTTCCAGGAGCTTTATTAGGTGATTGTTAAATCAATCAATCAATCAAAATCTTTATTTATCCAGGCGAACATCATTGAGCAAGCTCACTTACAAGATGGACCTGGTTAGCGCCGGGACAAATGGTACAAGGCATACAGAGATATTTGCAAAACATCTAAATAACACAAGTAAAAAACAAATTAATGCAAGTAAGTACTCAATGTTACATCAGTCATATCAATTCAGAGTGCTTCTGTAATATTTAAGGAGGACATAAGAAGTGTCAGGTTTTATCCCATACCAGGGAGGGAGCAAGGTTAACCTGCAATATAACTGGGTGATGGTCAGACACTACCTTGGCACCACAATGACTTAAAATGACACCTGGCAGTGCTTCAGTACTCGGAAGAAAAAAATCAATACAGGAAAATAATTATGTGGAACTGAGTGAAAGGAATATTCTTTCACGGCTGGGTGTAAGATCCTCCAGGGATCTACAAGTCCTAAAGAATCAGTGAGCTCTCATAGGGCAAGTTGGCTTGGGGTAAGTGGCAGATCACATCTTGAGGTCCCATCCAGTTCATTGTGCATAACCATGTTCCAGTCCCCTGCAAGTATCATGGGAGGAGAGGCCCATTGGTACAATATGGGTATGAGTTGGGAGAAAAAGAAAGGGTCTTCCATATTGGGACCATAAATGGATCCCAAAATCACCTCCAGATGTCCCACTAGCACTCTCACACTAATACATCTGCCTTGAGGATCACCCACTTCTTGGAGGAGATGGGATGGGACAGACCTAGACAACAGAATTGCCACACCTCACCTACGAGAGTCTAATCCTGCACCTGTTCAACCCAGCAACATCGTAATAACAGAACCTGGGCTTAGGAAAGGTGGGTTTCTTGAAGAAAGGCTACATCAGCCTGCATTTTTTGAAGGTGCAACTACACTTTGGTATGCTTCATCAGGGACTGGGCCCCTTTTATGTTCCACGAGCAGTACCTGACATTATGGGCCATACAATATTAAAAGATATAGGAAATGTCTGGAAGAAATACATACTTCATTAGGAAGGCTCAAGAACCCACACATAACACCAACCAGACCCCGGAGAAAGATCCCAATCTTCCACCCCCACCCTTAGCCCAGACAGCCCACAACAATCCCCATAGAGATAGGTAACACACAAAGGACCAAGTTAACCAGTTCAAATCAGTACACCCCCATCCCCCTTCCCCTTCACCCTCCCCCAAAAATTGTAAAGGCCATGATTGCCTCCCCACCCCACCTACTACCACTGTCCATCCCACAATGAAAAACCTCCCCTCCTCTATCGAACTGGTGAATGAAGCTCCTACTTATCATAGCTCTGTGCTCAACCCATCCAGCTCCTCCCCACATGCTGACCTGTAGATAACTATATACACTATCTTGTTAAGAAAAAAACATTATTGTGTATTACATAACATCTTCAATACCCTCTAAATTAGAAGAGGCAGTTTTAAAGCAAGTTCAAGAAATTTGCAACAACATATGGTAGAAATTGAAACAAGCACTGAAGTTATCATGCCCCCACATAGCCTTGAGAAATCCAAAAACCAGCCTGGGGAAAATACAAATACAGTAACTGAAACCCCCAGATACAGAGGGACCCAGTGCTGGAAGCAGATTTCTAAATTACTACAATTCTGGTATATTTAAAAAAATAAGTCAGAAACAAAGAACTGGTGATGAAATTTATACTGTCCCTAGATCTCTCTGTTATTCCTACGTAGTGGCAGACCCCCCCCCCTTCAAGAGGAAATCATAAACTTGAGCTTTCTGCAGAAAAGCCCAAGGCCTAGAACACAGGTGGTGCCCCCCCCATAATAAAACAGAGAGGGAAGCCCACCTGTACAAAAGCCCAGTGGCAAAAACGTACCCAGTGCAACATATAGAAGTCATGGCTCGAGTATCCATGTCATTGCTTGAGCTGTCCAAGACCCATGGGTTGCATGTACATTAGAGGATAATGCTACAGTCCCAAGACATTCTAACTAGCTCTACAAAAGAAAGTTTGGTCCTGGAATGTTAGCAGAGCAGCAGTAGTCTTCCGTCAATTTTTCATGCAAGGAACAGATGACATCAGTGATGCAAAATTGCAATCCAGAGCAGGAGTCTCCCTATAAGTCACTTGTCTCAGAAGCCAAAAATAGCAGAAAGGAGGACAGAACCCAGCTGGGAGGCAGTCTAGTTAGAAAGTGCATACCAGTCGATCTGTTGAAATATGGTTCTTTTTCTGGCTGGAGAAAAGAAGAGCAATCATCCAGCAAAGTAAAGGGAGTAGTGGATGAGTAAACAGCAGCCATAATACAAGGTGGGCTGGGGTATAGGTCTTAGGGTAGGCAGAAGCAGGCAAATGTATTCCAGGCAATGGAACATGGATTTGACATTCTTCCAGTGCACATGGGATGGTCATTGTTGTAGGAAAGCTGCTAATAAGATGGCAAGGCAAAAAGATGATAGGCCTTCCTCTCTTGGTCATAGGGAAATGTAACCCTGGTGAAAAGTCCATCCAAAAACTGGGGAGGTGAATAAAAATAGGTCCATTACTGGAGATCCAAAACATCATCACTTAGTACTGTTGCAGCACAGAGCCCCACATTAAACATGGAGATCACCTTTCATTGAAGAGCTCAGGCAGCAGTTTCTTGAGATACTGAGTGGCATTGTCCACCATCTCAAAGGAGTGGCAGGTATTTTGGAGTGAGACCTGGGAGGTGGGCAGGGTAAAGCATCCTGAATTTGATCTCCATGGCTATAAGCTTAGGCACCATGGGGTAAAAGGCTACGTTTCTGACAGGTGCCTCCCTGGGGTATACTAAGGTTCATACTAAGGTAGGGGTGAAGGAGCGAGTAGGCCGAGGCCCATAATGCTCCTATACTATACCAAAGAATAATAGGATAAATCATACCCGGACATAATTAATTTATCCAGACGATGTTTAAAAGTCACTTTATTATTACTAGAAACAACCTCCAAAGGGAGCCGATTCCATGGCCCAATGATCCTAACAGTAAAAGAATACTTTCTTCCAATATGCTTAAAATATTTACTGTTTAATTGAAGAAAATGACCTCTTGTATTATAAACAGATTTCTTAAAAGAAAAACCTAATTCAGACATAATATAAGGATCATTAATGATGTCATATAAAAGAAGAAGATCCCCACGGATGCGCCTGGTAATTAATGGCATTAATTTTAATGTATTCAACCTAGATTCATATGATAACCTTTCCAATCCAGAAATTTTTTTAGTATATTTTCGTTGGACCCTTTCAAGTGAATAGTTATCTGATTTTTTAAAAGGGCACCATAATTGTGAAGCATACTCAAGATGCGGTCGAACATAAGATCTAAATAAAGGCAACAACACATCCTTGTTTCTGGATCTAATATTACGCAAAATAGACCACATGATTTTATTTCCTCTACTAATAACAGAGTGCAAATGCGTAGAATAAGTTAAATCATCAGATATGGTGATACCTAAATCCTTTTCGTCTGTAGTAGAACTCAATGGAAAATCATCCAAAATATACTGAAATTTTGGTTATTGGAACCCAGATACATAACCTTGCATTTATCAGTATTTAACTTCATTCCCCATTGTGTTACCCAAGCAGATATAACATCGAGATCATGCTGTATACGGGAAATTTGCTCAAGGTTAGAACTAGAACCCCCGATCTTGACATCATCAGCATATTTAATAGTGTTAGAAAGGCAGGTGTTGGTTAAGTCAGCAATGAAGGCCTGAAAAAGACAAGGACCAAGAACGGAACCCTGAAGCACACCACTAAGCACCCTACCAACATCCGAGAAAGATCCATTTATCATCACTCTCTGAGTCCTATCCGAAAGCCAATTTTGAATCCATCTAATAACATAACTATTAATGCCAAGAATGGAAAGTTTATGAATAAGGGCCCTATGAGGTATAGAATCGAAAGCCTTACTAAAGTCGATAAACACAATATCACAGGATACCCTGTTATCCAAATAGGAGCTAAAAATCTCATAAAAACAGAACAGATTAGTAAGGCAACTTCTTCCCTTCCTGAAGCCATGTTGTTCTGGGTCCGAGTCATCAATTAAAGGAGACAACATGTCCTTAAGTAAGCTTTCAAGGAGTTTACAAATAGATGACATCAAACTAATGGGCCGATAAATATCACTTAGATGTTTGGAACCCTTCTTATGAATGGGAACAACAAAGCCTCTTTCCACTCACAGGGAACAAAATTATGTAATAAAAAGATCAAATAATATTTTTAAGGAAAAGCAATATAAGAGGACATTAAATAAAGTAAGTGTCCTGCAATAGAGTCAGGACCTGAACAAAATTTACCTTTTAATAATAATAATTTACTAATAATAGACTATTCTGAAAAAAGAATAGGAGATTCGACGTGAATAAACTATAACTAATACTATTATGCTCATTAGAATGGGAAAAGGCTTTACAAAATTCTTTATTGAAAACTTCAGCCATGGCTTTGGGTTCATGAACAATTATATTGCTAGATGTCAAAGGGCCTACCATACATGGATTTTTTCTAAGGGAATTAATATAAGAAAAAAATTGTTTGAAATTCGATTTGTCTGCAGAAGAAGCCAAATGAACTTCCCACTTAGCTTTAGCCTTTCTGATAGAAGACTTACATTGTCTACTGATTTTCAAATAGGAGTCCCAATTTGACACTGTCCTGTTTTTTAAATAGTTACTATGTTTTTTATTTTTTAAATTAATTAAACATTTAATGTTTTTGTTTAGCCATCTAGGAGACTGTTTCCATTAGATTTTTATATTTAGATGGGATATAGGTATCCTAATAGTCAAAATAGTGTTTTAAAAACACTCCAACACTGTAAAGGAGTTAAATCCTTAAACAAGGCCAACCAGTTTATCATATTTAGATAATGATACATACTAAATGTGTCAGCCTTATCATACAAATAAATAACTGAAGAATTTTGGTTGAAAACTACATGTCTGTGAAGATCAAATAGGATAGAATTATGATCACTATTACCAATAGGAGTAGTGACACGAACATTCTTAATGTCTAAAGAGGAGCCAGTAAGTACAAGGTCAAGAATATTATTACCCCTAGTAGCAGAGGTTACCCATTGATACAAATCCAGATCTAGACAAGTAAATAAAATTTTTTTTACTGACACCACTGGTTGAAATTAATGACTGCCAATTAATATCAGGAAGGTTAAAATCACCAGTAATGATGACATCTCCCAATTGACTAGCTAATTTGAATTCAAACAAAATAGCATCCATGACTAAGCAGGATGAAGTGGGGGGCAAGTAACATGTCCCAATGATAATAAAATCAGAATCAGATAGAAAACATTTAAGCCAAAGAGTCTCAGTAGACACATTATGAGTTTTAATAATGTCAGAAATGTTAATAGAATTAAGTGAGTTAATAATAAATGTGGCAATGCCACCTCCCTTTTTTTTCCTTACGATTTAAATAAAAGGATTTATAGCCTGGAATTGTCATAGACCAGGGAGAGTCAGGATCGCCCCATGTTTCCACCACAGTAACTATATCAAAATTCTTATTAATAGTAATAGTCAGTCATTCATCAAATTTTTTTGCCAAACTCCTAGCATTAAAGCTAAGGAATTGCAGTGTATTACTAGACACTTTTGAAGGAAAGGATGAAGGGATTTGAGCTATTGGTACTCCCCTCCCCTCATGTATCAGTTTGAATTTAAAGTGGAATTAACAGAACCTAAAAATTGATAACTCAACAAAGCATTCCCTTTTTTGCTCAAATGCAAGTCATCAGGACAGTACAATTCATTTCTTTCAAAGAATTCCTCCCAGTGTGTTAAACACTGTATATTTTGTCGAAGACACCATAACCTGAGCCAATTGTTGACAATTTTGATTTTATGATTAAGGGGACCAGAAAATTGAGGGATAGGTAATATCTCAGAGAAAATAATCTCACATCCTAATTCAACCAATTTATTAGTCAAGGAGACAAAAGCTTGTTTAATATTAAAAACAGAATCCCTGAGAATATTATTAGCTCCAGCATGGATAATACACAATGGGTTTAATCCATGAAAACCAATAATGTTATCAATCATTAATGTGATGTCAGAGATCCTGGCACCACCAAAATTAGAGCAGGTTCTGTTATATTTATCTGGTTCACATATGGCTCGATCTAACCGTTTAATTAAAGAATCACCCAAAACAAATAATTTTCTCTTACAAGCCACAGTATCATCAAAACCATTCGTAGGATGTACCATTATATCAGAATGGTTGGTGACGAGCTCTATCAAAGGTAAATTAGATGAGGAGAAGACCGTTGGATTTGAATTTAGTGGCGAAATATACCCACCTACAGTTAACTCAGTATGACTAGTATCAACATTTGTAGAATCAGAAGACATATTATTTGAATTAGAAAGGGTAACAGACAGTGGATCAAAACTATTATAAGTGGGAATAATGAAATGATCGGCCTTACACCTTTTTTTATTTATATTTTTTGACCCCTGAATGCTGTACCAATTAGTATGATCTGAACTAAAAGTAGAACCACACTCCTCTTCTCTTACTCTCTTTTTTTTTAATACTTCTGTAGAACTAGTATGATGATACCCATCCTTATTATTAATTTCAGATGAGGCATCAGGTGGAATAGATGAAGATGCCAGATTAGCAGAACTATCACCCTATGTGCCATCGGTACAGAACTTTAACACAGGATCACCAACAGAGCCCAAAGCCATAATCTGTTTGTAATACAATGAATTTTCACATTGCAAAATTATATATTCTGTACATTTAGAGCATTGAAAAGGTAAGTTATCAGTAGCACAAGCTGTCAAACTAAACATGTGACAAGATGTGCACTGAATACCAGTTTCCCCAGTGGAAGTAGTAATGAACACATTAATACAACTAGACGTATTTGTTTTAGAAGCCATTTAATCAGAATAATGTACCACAGACAGACACACACAACACAGAACCTCACGATTGGTATAAAATTGGATAGAAGCTGACAAGTCCTTCTAACTCTGCCTAACATGCTTAACACACGCGGAAACGCGCGTGTCTTAGCGCACGTCTTCGCGCATGGAGTCGCACACACCCTGCACACACGCTCGCCCTGCTCGCTGTAATAATCAGTTAAGAAAGGGACGTGACCCGGAAGTGGTCACGAAGGTCACGATACCCCTTTTACAAAACAAAATTAATTTCCCTGAGTTTTACACTGCACGACCTCCACTCATGCATGGAGCTGGTGAAATGATGTTTAAAAGTGAAACCCCCACTAAAAAAGGTAACTTTCTCACTGAGCTGTAGTTCTCAGTAAAAACCGAGAAAACTACACCTCCTCTTCCTGCTAACACTGGGAGACGTCAGCAGGGCTCAGTAGCAGAATTAAAATAGACAGACAAAGCAAACAGGGAAGTTAAGGGTAAAAAAGCAAAATCACACACAGGTTTGACTAGCTAAAGTCAGGCAGCACTAAAGTAAAGTTTCAGAACAGCAGAAGCAGAACTGAAGTAGCAAGTGATTTAAGTAGCAGTCACGTGACCCGGAAGTGGTCATGAAGGTCACGATACCCCTTTTACAAAACAAAATTAATTTCCCTGAGTTTTACACTGCACGACCTCCACTCATGCGTGGAGCTGGTGAAATGATGTTTAAAAGTGAAACCCCCACTAAAAAAAAAAAAGGTAACTTTCTCACTGAGCTGAGGTATACCAATGCCACAGCAACTCCCCGAACTCGAAGACCATCACAGCGTCAGGATTGAGGCAAAATCCACATGTCACTGTGATGGTCTGTACAAGGTCCCAAGACTGCCTCAAAGGGTGTATCACCCCAGCCTCGGTCCAACTCCGACTTGGAGTTAGAATCCTAGAGACCGGGGTGTGTGGAGGGCGGAGGCATCCCTGACACTGCAGTGCCAACACTCAGCACTGCGGCTGTCGCTGTTAGTGATGTCTCCATGGGAGATGTCGTGTCGACATGGTAAAACTTTTGCTGGGAGATCCTGAGTAAGTCGTAGCTTGCAGCCCTTCCACAAAATTTCTTTCAGATATCAGGTTTTCTGCAGGATATATTGCTTATTCAAAAAGTTAAGCAGCTTTAGCATAAAAGGACAGGGAGGCGAGTCCACTAGAGGTTTAGGGCAGAGGGAGCAGTGCGCCCACTCCACAATGTAAGTGGGGCTATTCGGAGACAGGCCCTCCACCTTTTCCAGAAACTTTTGTGCAAATTGAATTGTTGTAGCTCCCTCCACTCCCTCAGGAAGTCCGAAGATGAT
This sequence comes from Neoceratodus forsteri, assembly GCA_016271365.2. Lineage (NCBI taxonomy): Eukaryota > Metazoa > Chordata > Ceratodontiformes > Ceratodontidae > Neoceratodus > Neoceratodus forsteri. Next base: position 1,724,229,003 of record CM057456.1, read on the forward strand.
TAAATTGTTTCGGCAGTTCTCCCTTCTAAATCTTCCATCTTGGCCTCCCGCTTACTGAGTCTTTGCCACAGCAATGTTGAATAAGAGTCAGTATGATCCTTCCATTTTTCCAGTGTGAATGTATGGGCTTCCACATCTCCCACCCATCTGCCCATGTCTCCAAGGTCCAATCTCAGTGATTTCAGCTCTTCTGTAAGTGCTCTAAGGGAGTCCTTAAAGGGCTCAAACTCCTGGAAAAAATGCTCCTCTGATAGCAGAGCAGTCACCATGATGGAAGTGGGGGAGCAGTTGGAGCCCGAGCTTTGGACCTTCTGCTATTGGGCTTCTTTGTCTGGCATCTGTGGGTGAGTATGCCATGGAGGAGCTTGCTGCATCTTCACTTTGGACATTGTTAATGATAGTAAGCTGTAACTTGCACCAGGTCACTCCAGGCATGTTGTAGAGAAGGATCTTCAGCAAGATTAGGGTAAAGACAAGCTGTAAAGGTAGTCTTTAAAGTTATAAAATGTGGAGTATGGCTGGAGCGTCATAGAAGAGCAGCTACTCAGGTGAGAGCATCACATGACTCCTATTTCATCCTCTCTAATTCTGCCACATGTCTGTATTTTGCATGTTTTATTGCACAATCAGATTGTCTTGTGGAACCTAGGAATTGGCCACTCTGATGGTCCTACAATTTCCCCCCGTTATCTCCCTTCCTTCACTTGCTATGTTCTTTCTTTCTTTCTTTCTTTCTTTCTTTCTTTCTTTCTTTCTTTCTTTCTTTCTTTCTTTCTTTCTTTCTTTCTCCCTTGCTTCCCTGAGGTTACAAAGGTATATGTGCATCTTTGTCTGAAAAAGGGATCCCGTGGTTTGCAAATTTATATAGTATTGTGCCCATACCCAAGGGATCTGACCTAGTCAGGCAGGTCATGCAGCCATCCTCAGATTCTCATCCCTCTTGGGAGGTGTTACGCAATTACACGTCTATTTAAAATAAGACTGCAGTGGCTGCAGATCTTGTAGCCTCTGAAGACCTGGCTTGCATCACTGAGACCCAGTTGGATGATAAAGCGGGGCCCATTTTGGCATCCGCAGTTCCAACTGGGTTATCTTTGATACACTGCCCAAGAGTGGATCATGGGGGTGAGGGGGTCGCAATCTGTTTTAGATCAGAACTGGACTTCAGGGAGGTGCCAGTGGGATTCACCAACTCCTTTGAGTGTATTGTGGGTGTGGGTGCAGTCTACAGGATCCTTCTCATTTACCATCCACCAGGTGATGGGAGGGCTTTCCTGAAGGAGATAGCAGACTTTTCACATATCTGGACTGAGTAGTACGGTATGGGCTGCATGCCCATTGGCTCATGCTCTGAACCAATGGGCGTGCAGCCCTACTGAGCTGTCAGTCAGCGGGTGGTGGGACGGCAGGCAGGTGCAGTGCTGCCGCCCGCCGGCTGATGGTGGGGGAAGTGGGGTGGTGGGGCTCAGTGGGCAGGTGGGGGTCCACTAGATCACCAGGGATATCGGACTTGGGGGGGTGATGAATGATGCCCACAGTCGGGCTCAGCACGGTCCACTGGACCACCAGGGATATTGGACTTGGGGGGGAATACAGTGATGCCCACGATCGGGGCACATAGAGGTCCACTGGACCACCAGGGATATTGGACATTGTTTGTCTCTTATGGGACTTCCCGCGATCGGGCTGCAGGGAGTGTCGGTCCCCGATGGCTGCTGCCTGGCAGGGTGCCAGGCTCAAGTCATTGCGGATTGGCACACCTGCATGCTAATGGCATGCAAATGGGGCTGTAATGGGATGCAAATGGCCCCCTGTGCACCTTGCATAACTTATGGCCCCATTTGCATGTTCCTGTTTGAATATCACAGGTGCTGTGCATGGTGCAATGGCACTTGCTCCACCGCATCTCCATGCTCCACTCTGGCCACTTGCGCTGGTGCAGTGCCACTGCGCCATACACAGTGGGCATGGCCAGGGTGCGATATTCAAAGCTGTTGTGCCATAGCTTAGCTCCGTTGAATATCGCCCAGGCCACACCCGTGCGCAACAAAGTTGAGCTGCGCCCAGGCTTGCGCCACAGCTGGTGCAGTTTGAATATCCGGGCCATTGTATATACTCAGAACAATGCTTTTCCCAGAGGAGGGGGGATTCAAATGGAAGATATTTTGTTTGTGCTGCCTTTCTGAAGAGCTATCCTGTACAATTTTATTTTTCTTATTTTATTGTTCCTGATAATAGAAAGCTACTTGTGACTTTTGTAACTCCTCTTGGTCTGCCTATGCTTCCTGACTTATGTCTTTATGACAATCCCCATTAAAGCTGGAATAGTGTGTGCATCCTGCAGACCCCACAGAGCCATGAGCAAAGCATGAGATCAATCATAATTGCCTGTCATGAAGCAGCTGCATAATGTCGTGCACTGCACTAGCCCAGTAGCTTGTTTCATGAATGACCCAAAAATTTTTGTAAGTACAACACAAATGAAACAAGCATTTGCCAATGCCAAGTGTTGTGGTGCTGGCATTGGCATTTTCAGTGTCGGAGCTAGAGACGCATAATAGGAATGGCAGTGAAGTATTGAAGTGATGCCAACCCCACCCCCACCCTGTAGACAGTGACAGCAATTGGGGTTTGCCTTTGGGTTGTCAGCTATAACGCTCATGCTACTGTACCTCACCCTACCCTGTAGACACTGACAAGTGTTGGGATGTGCTTTGGGGTCTTTGGGCATTATACTTACTCCATTACATGAGGAAATACGCTGACATGGGTGCAGCATAGGAGCGTGGGGTGAACTTTGTGGCCGAGCAGTGCAAGGCACACCATGATGCCTGTCAGTGGCTGCAGGGTGGGGGTGGGGGTGGAATGGCATGAGCATTACATCTGATGATCCCAAGTCACACCCCTGATGCCTGTCAGTCTGTACCAGGTGGGGTGCTACAGTTGGAAACCTTAACACCGTAGGCCTGTGGTGGTAGTTTCAATCCACATTTTCAACATGGGCTACTTGTTAGGCCACCTCATGAAAAGCGGCACAATCACTTTGTTAGCTGAAAAGTGGTTGTGCCATTTGGCAACAGGGGGACGAAAACACATTTTTGGGCAGGATGTGGAGAATGACAACTTTGTTCATGAGGAGGTGTAAAAAAATGGCAACGTTGAAAATCTGGAGTGACAATATGAAATATTAGGTGAAGCAATGAGCATGCATACAAACTTTGCAACACACATCTGTAACCCAATTATTTTTGGGAATTTGTTAGCCACATTTGTAACATAGGCATTTTGGGACCTCCCCTTATGAACAGTGGTGCTGCAATTCTGTTAATCTGTCTCAAGAATTGATTTCCCACAACGACCATGCCACTGTGCGCCACAGGTGCAGAAACACGTTTTTGCAGGATGTGAAAAATGACAGCTGTACTGTTCATAAGGAGGTGTGAAAAAATGGCAGTGTTGAAAATCTGGCGTGGAAATATTGCAAATTTGGGAAGTTACAAGTGTGCATGGAAACTGCGAAGTGCATGCTTGCAACACAGTCATTTTATGGACTTTTGACACCAAATTTTCAACATAGGCATTTTAGAACCTCTGCTCATGAACAGTGTCACCATCATTTCCTCAAACTGTCCTGAAAAGTGATTATACACAGCGACCGTGCTATTCAGTGCCGGATGTGCGAAAACACATTTTGGCTAGGATATGTAAAATGACAGCTGTACTGTTCATCAGGAGGTGTGGAAAAATTCTAATTTTGAAAATCTGGAGTGAAAATATTACAAATTCACAAAATTACAAGCGGCATGGAAACAGTGCAACGCACGCTCGTAAAACAGCCATTTTTTTTATTTTTCCCACCAAATTTGCAACATAGGCTTTTTGAGAGCCCCCCCTCATGAACAGTGGCACTGTCATTTCATTAATCTGGCCCAAAAGGTGATTCCACACAGTGACTGTGAAATCACCTTTCAGGGCCAGTTAACACCATGACAGTGCCATAATCCATGAGGAGGGGTCCCAAAAACCCCATGTTGAAAATTTGGTGCCAAAATTCCAAAACATGCCTGAGATATGCATCAAAGTTGAAGAAAACCCCTATTTATTCCATTATACAGCTTATCGGCATTTCCTTAGTTCTCAGTCGGCTTTGAAGAGTGCAGATGTGTTCCTGGTCCACTGAAGACTGTCGCGCCAGACTCCGGAGGTAAGTATGGGGTGAGAGGGGTTTGGGGAGGCAGGGTGCACAGTGGGTGGGTGCGGGTTGTGGATGGGGCAGGAGACTGCAAGGGACCATTTTCTTTTTACAGGTTAAAAAAATAAAATCAGGGGCTGGTTTTTCTTTTGCAGAGGCTTTGGCATGCTGGGGTGGGTTCCCTGTGCCACCTAAGTGTTTTGTGGTGGGGATGCTGTAGCCAATGGTGGATTTGGCACCCCCATTGGCACACAAGGAAAGCATGGGGGACAAGAGCTGAGGGGGATTGGGCACCCCCCCTCAGCACATAACAAATGGGGGGATGCATTATGCCAGCAGGGAGTGAGTTCCCCTATCAGGACACACAGTGAGGCAGGGCATGCCAACAGGGGGATTGGGCACCCCTGAAGTCAGCAGTATGGCAAGCAGTGTGCCGCCATGTTCATTTTTTCACCACCAGGGAAAGCACGTCAGCAGGTCCACTGCGTATGATGAACTTAGCTCGCATTGCAGTGGACCTTTCGATTGATCTCATGGCCACATTAAGTATGCACGGTGTGGTGCTGGCATGCAGGCTGATTGGGGAATGAGGGATGCACCTACTGATGCATGCCCTGCATTCGCCCAACAGTGACTGCGCCCTCGAATCTCGCTTCACCAGAAGATGTTGGCATGGCATGCTGCTAACATAAAATCACAAATATTTTTGTGAACATTTTTCTAGGTCTAAGACAAATAAAACATTTAAAGCAGTAAAGTGTTCATAAAAATTTAGTGAGTCCTACATGAGTGAAATATATTTTATTTATTTATTTGTATTTTGGTAGCTGAGTAGACCCACTGAGACAATGAAGTCCCTTTTTCATATTAGTGTGAGAAACATGAAAAAAGGATAATAAGTGGCATTGCAGAGGGACTGGAAGGAAAAGTATGCCTCTTTGCAGACAATACAAAGATCTGCAACAGGGTTGATACACAAGGAGGCATGGAAAGGATAAGAAGGAACTTGGCAAAGCTGGAGGAATGGTTAGAAGTATGGCAGCTTGGATTCAATGCAGAGAAGTGCAAAATAATGCACCTGGAAAACATAAACCCAGGGGAAGAGTACACAGTGGGGTAGTAACAACAACAAAAATGGAGAGGGACCTGGTGGTAATCATATCAGATGACCTTAAGGTTGGCAAGCAATGTGAGAAGGCAGTAGGGAGGGCTGGAAGGATACTGGGATGCATAGGGAGAGGCATCACTAGCAGAAAACAGGAAGTTGTTATCCCTCTGTTCAGACAGTTGTGATACCCCATCTGGAGTACTGCGTCCAGTTCTGGAGACCCCATCTCCACAAGATACATAGACAGGATGGAGGCAGTCCAGAAGAGGGCAACTGAAATGGTGCAGGGTCTGCAAGAGAAGCCATACTAGGAGAGATTAAAGGAGCTTAATAAGTATACCCTTGAGGAAAGGAGGGAGAGGGGGACATGAAAAAAACTTTTAAGTACCTCAGTGGACTCAACAAAGTCCAAGAGGGTAGCATCTTTCAGAAAAAGAGATGTGCAAGAACAAGGGGACACAATTTGAAGATAGAGAGGGGACACCTCAGGAGCAATGTGAGGAAGTATTTTTTCACAGAGAGGGTGGTGGGTGCATGGAACAGCCTTCCTGAGGAAGCTGTGGGGTCTAAAACTGTGGGAGACTTCAAGAATGCATGGGACAGACACAAGGCAATTCTTGTGGGGGGTAAGAAGAAATAGACTGATGGTTAACTAGGATCTGCAGCTTATCTAGTAGGTAGGGAAATGGGCAGACTAGGTGGGCCAAGTGGTTATTATCTGCCGTCAAACTCTACGTTTCAATGTTTCTATGTTTCTAACATGACCAAACACAAACTTGTGCATTTTGTGCTACAATTAAAGAGATACACAAACAGAATAATAAGAAAGTAGTGTCTCATCTCTTACTTACCTCAAGGCCCACAGAGTACTGGGCAAAGAACAATAGGACTCATGCACTCTTAATGGTGAAGCAAATTAGGACTCACCTCCTGTTTCATGCATGGTCTGAAAGACCTGCATTGATACAGAGTTGAGATGTGCCTCTTAGCTGTAGAGCTCTGGGCCAGGATTCACAAAAAATTGCAAAGTGCATTGCAAGTTTGTGTGGCACCTTGTAGTTGCCCAGGTCACAAAACTTGCTATTCACAGATGACTAATGAATGGCACTATCCAACTGTGAATAGGACTGGATGGAGGCAGTGGTAACACTGATACCGCTACCTCTAACCCCACCGGTGCAGCCCCGACCCCCAGATGAGTGAATACCTTTGCAAGCATAGTGTTGGTATGCTAAGTCAGTATTCACTAAGCCAGCCATGCTAATGAGCCCTTTGAGCATGCATGGCACTAAGTAGCCATTTGCATGCCCATTATGGGCACATTTGCATGGCCTGTGGCAGGAAGTTAGCGCACCCCCCAACACCGATTGCCATCCTGACATAAGCCTAGTGGTCCATTGCTTCTCCCCCCCCAATCACTGATCCCAGAAGGAATAACATTTTCCATAGTGTAGTGGTCCCTCCCCATCCACTGTATTAAAAAAAACATTATCCATAATGTAGTGGTCCCTCCCTCCCTCCCTGCCCCACCCCGGTACCTGATCTCCCACCCAATAGTACTTTTCTGTAATGTAGTGTCCCTCTCCGATGCCCGATCTCCCACCCGATAGTACTTTCTCCCTAATGTTGTGTCCCTCCCCTTGCCCGATCTCCCAACTAATATTGATACTGTAATTCCCTTTTCCATAGTGTAGTGGTCCCCCCATCACTGATCGCCATCCCCATATAGATATAAAATCATTCCTTGGTAGACTAGTGGTCCCCGAACCCCCCACCCTCTCAGGTGATCACCCACCACCCTGATCCCCCAGCACAACTGCCGGTCACTGAGTAGCACGGCCCTCCTCATACTTCCATGGCTGCCCGCTGACAGAACTGTCAAGGACAGCATACAGTGTACACTACAAGCCCATTGGTTGACTGCATATTCAGTCCTTGTCTAATGGTTTTGGAGTGACATGCACCTATAGAAAGCTAAAATCCAGAGGGAGATGTGACACTTCACCTTTTCACACATCAGGGCACATACTATTACAAAACCTGGTGTAGGATGCATCAACAAGATCAAACCTTTGCTCTCATTATTCAAGATATGTAGAGATACATTACACTTACAGCTCTGTTGCTTCTTTATCGATATTACTGAGGAATTAATGCATGATGACCTTCGTTGCCAACCCCTGTTGTGTTATAAATTTTCAATTGCCTATTCTCTTTTAAGATGACCACTCCCCTTACACTTAAGGGGACATGCCCAATATCTGAATGAGACATGATGGAATAAAATTCAAGAATAATAGGTATATGTAACTATGATGAGGCAACCATTATACTCATTTTGTGAGATTATGGCCACAGCTAGGTTTGAGATGAAAAACATGCCCAGTCTATTGTACACCCATGCAAGCTGAACATGTGTATCCAGCAATGAATAATAAAAATTGTCAAAGGCAATTGCAGCTGCTCAAAGAGTCTGGCACAGCTATAGAAAAAACATTCATTACAGGCAAAACAAATCCAAGAAAGACCAACAAAGTAGTATGCACCTGAATATATTTTATTGTTGTATATAATGCAAAACTGGGATAAAAGACTCACAGATGGTAGCAGAAATAATGACCGCATACCCAGTTGTGTGTTTGCATGTGTGTGTGAGCGTGCGTGCGTGTGTGTGTGTGTGTGTGTGTGTTTTCTTTTTCAAGGGTTGAATAGTGCCCCATTCTGGTAGCACTTATATAGTGCATGAACTAAAATGACTGTGCAAAACTGTGCATTTGAGCTGTGAGGAATGCAAAATTCTGCTGTGACTGTGCAAAACTGTGCATTTGAGCTGCGAGGAATGCAAAATTATGCTGTAAGAATTCATATAGAATGGCAATTCTGCTTCTAAAATGCTTTTTGGAATTTCTTTTTTTAATTCTGCAGAATTCCTTTTTTCTCATATTTTATTGATTTTAAACAATTAAACGTACATACATCGAGACAGAAAAACTGTCCCAAGTACATGAAGGATAAATTCTAGTCCATTACTTGGAGGACAGGAAACAAATTGGCATTGCGATACAAACAAAAATCCTTTTCAATAATCAAAGGATGCTCTGTCTAGGTTCTTATCTTTAAGAGGCTATGGGGCCAGATATTCAAAAAATTGCCCCACGGCCAAGGTAGCACTGCCTGGCATGCAAACATAGCCTGGAGCAAAATGCCAGCTATATTCAAAACGTAAAGCCCAGTGCAAAGCCAGCTGAATATAGCAAGCAAAGGAAGCTGGGCAAACAGGGCCAGGAGTGCAGAGCAAAAACAGCCCAGGAATAAGACAGCACTGAATATAGCACATAAGACAGCACTGAATATAGCACCCAGGCAGACACTGCAAACACACAATGGAACACAGTGTAGAGGTGAAACAGCCTGACCCTGGGACACATGCAGTGAAACACAGGCTGGAATGAGGTATCAGGAGCAGACCACAGTGCACATCTTGGAGGATGCTACACATGCCTGGGAATGGCAAGCAACAACCCAGACCCATGTGGAGAACCCAAGGAACAGTACAAACAATGTGAAACCCCAGCACCCAAGAATGACACAGGACACAGTAAAATGTAGTAAATGCACTGTAATAACAAATATGCAAAAGGAAAGATAACGGGAACATAACAGTGAAACAAACCCACACAATACCAAAGAACAAACCAAACACAGAACTACCAATGCCCCAACCACCACTGGATGACCCACCCCATAACAAAGAAAGACAACAGAATTAATCCCACTAAGCAACATGCCAAGCCACCCCAACACACAACCCATGCAACAATAAGCCCACTACGGGAACAACAAAAGGAACGCACAATTGGCAAAGCAAGGATCTAAAAGGCAAACATATGTAGAAATAATAACACGATGTACAAGAAAGCACAGGAGAAGGGTGCAAATGGGAGGAGGATGCACATAGGGACACAGGAATACAGTCCAGGAAATAATAACATGTCCAGTAAGGGGGGGTGTGAAGGCATCACACTACGGCATGAAGGGCATGGCTAGCTGCCCGCTGGATCTGGGAGCTGAGCCTCCAACACAGCTACCACTCTTCTCGTCTCTGTTATCAAGATGGCCTGCTGCTCTATCAGAGTCCTCTGTTGGTGGATGATGTGGTGCAGCAGGTCCTCTATCCCCTCCAACTCCTCTGGCCTGCTCGCCCACAGTGATGCCCAGAGTGGACCTACAAGAGGAAGGGTGAGACCTACAAGAGGAAGGGTGAGACCATGAGGATGGGACACCAGCCAGGAGGCAGACAGCAGTCAAAGGTGGCCATACATGGATGGACAGCATGTCCCAATGGGCAATCCCGAGTGGAGGTGAGTGCTACCCCGGTAGGCCAACCTGGAAGGTGCCCACAAAGCAGCACAGGGTGACACAAGTACCAACCCAAACCCCAACACACATGATGACAATGATCCCGACAGCACCAGGGGACATGTGACACAGCCCACCCTGGCACAGCACACAGCGAGACATGGCAGACACACAGCTAGACCCCTGGAGAGCTGGGTGCAAGGGCCACACCACAACATGTACAAGGGCACCCACACGTTGGGACATGCTGCCCACCGACATATGGCAATGTACTGTAACACAGAGCACAGCACCAACAATAACTAAAGGCATGCTGGAGCAGCACTGAACTATGACAGTGGCCTGACAATGACCGACCCAGGCCAGGGGATGACAGGCAGCCAGGGCACAGATGCTGGCAGTGAAGGGCTGACACATGCCACCAAGCAAGGCCACTGAAAATATACCACACAACTGTGACATGGTACAAGGAAGGGTCCTCAACCCATGGGGCAAAGCCCCCTTGTCCCACCCTGTGAGGACATGTTCCACAGCCAAGGTCAACAGTGTAATGCAACACTCAATAGTAAACGATGTACATAATGTATTAGCATAGTGATAACGGACCCTTGGGACACAACTGCAACACAGTAACAGCGTCATGAGATACCCAGGTAAGGAATCCACTACGCGTACCACACATTGCCATAATGTACCACAGTATGACAGGCAATGTTCCACGGTTGGTGGACAGAGGGATGAGAGGTATGCCTGGAAGGCATGGGGCGTGGTGTCCCGCAGCCACAACAGGCATGCAGGTGGCCCTATGCAGGCCATCCAGTGAATACACAGGACAGCAAGGTAACGCCAATGGTGCAAATGCAGATGCCCTGTGGGGGGGCTGGAGGGACCCCAGGGGTGGGCATGGCAGCCTACAGCATGTGGCCCCCACCAAACACTCACCACCAGAGCCCCCACCACCATCAGGCACCTGCACAGCAATGCAAGCCAACAGTGCCCCACTGCCCCCCAGGCCAGACTGGCAGCACCCGACTGTGGTGTGCAACACAGGTGTGCAGTACAGCACAGTGCCACATCGCCACTGGCCCACTGCCTGTCATAGACATGCCACCAGACCAGTCAGTGGCAGGTCACCCAGATGAGACACACAGCACAGTGAAAGTGCACAGATCACAGAGCAATGAGATAGGTACTCACGCAACATGCAACCGCTCACAGGGCTGCTCTCCTGTGCCTGCTGTGGCATGGACGGCACCCTCGGACTGCTTCTCCGCTGCTCCTGGGTCACGTTCTGGCCCCATTCTCTGGCCATGGGCTGCTCGATCTGCTCTACAGAGGACAGGTGAAACATTGTCATTAGACCATGCCACAGCATACACCACGTGCAGCACAGCAAGATGCACATGCAACCCCAACAACACTGCACACACAGGGAGTGAACATGGAGGACACCCACACAGGGGTGGCAGGGTCCATGGAGCATTCACCAGGCACACACATCATGACGTCACAGCATCGCTGTGGTGCAACACTGCCTGTTGCAGCTGTCCTACGATTATCTGCATACCCGTGTGTGTATGTCGACAGTCCCCCAGGAACAGGACCCCAGCAACATGGTGTCACCGACTGCAGGCTGGTGCTGCACCAGGACACGCCACCAACTATGTCCCAACCCGCCACCCACACCCATGGCCACAGCATGTACTGGGCCCCTAGGGGGCCAACATGTGGGTCCCCACTGGTGCCACATGCCCAACATGATCGCTATAGTGGGTGTCAACATGCATCGCCACTTACCTGGCACAGGCACAGTGCCCTCACGCACCATACGCCTGTAGCGCTGAAGCTGCTGGTGCTGCCGCCGTCACAGGTCTGTGTATCTGTGCCTGCACTTCTCTGCATTATGGGAGATTCCAGTGTGGGCACGCAGCTTCCGTGTGACCGAGGACCACACCTGTATATGTGGGAGGTCCCCCTCCCTGACCTCCCCAAAGAGCCTCCGGTGCCTCTTCTGGACCAGCTCCACCAGGTTGGCTGTCTCCACCTCCCCCCAGTGCCTGTCCCTGTGCACCACAGTACGCTGTCTTCCATGTCCTGGCATTGCCCACATAGCATGGATTCCCTTCCACTGGTTAAGATACCCAGCGGTTGGCACACCCAGGACCCTCCTGCAACAACCACTGTAGTACCGCGCTATCACATGATGTAGCATGGCACTGCCCAGAAGTGGTCGCACTGTGCATGCATGACCCCTGGCATGACCCTGGAGATAAATAACATGCATGCGCCTAGCGCCGTGCTGTGTGGGCTAGCGTGGCACTATGTCACGCTATGCCAGGATGCTAGCATGGCCATGGGGGCCTCACGATCATGCGTGGTGGTCGCACTATACCACAGAGCACCACGCTACTGGGATAGCACAGAGGTGGCCTCCCCAATAGCCCGGCGCAGACATTTGCACAGCGCTAAGGTGTTAGCCCGGCACTAATCAGGGCCATATTCAACTGGCATATGCAATTGGGGGTACTTATGCATGCATGGTGCAAACTGTATGATTAGCATATCATTTTGCGCTGCTTTACATGCATAACAGGCTTGATTGCCTGGATGGGCTGTAAAAGGACAAGCAGTGCACCACCAGTGTTATGCTGTGGGAATGCAGCATACTACAGATACTGCCGAACAACACTGGACAGGTGGAGAGATGCAACAGGGGGAAGAGCAGCGAGAGGCAGGTATGTACAACTGCTGTGGGACTTTTGGAATGGCAGTAGCTCAGAACAGGGTCAGCCCATACTGCAGCCCACAGATGTACTTGCTGGGGAATGGTCAGCCACGCATAGGACCAGAGGCAAGCACTGTGCTGCGTGATGGCACACAGCTACATACGGCCGCCTGTACAGCATAACGTCCAGTGCACTGTGCATGTGCCCCTGCATCGCACTGTGTCGTGTGGCACTGCCTGCACACTGTGGGCACCAGGCAGGGGCCATTGTGCAATACCGTGGCATGTTCCTGCAACACTGGCTCACTGCCATGACACCCTGGATGTGGGGCATGGTAGGCTGTGACCGCTCTGCTGGAGGAACACAGAGTCCCAGTGCTGTGTCATCCCAAGCACCGTGTGGCCCGTGCCTGGTGTCCTGCCATTGTCTACGTGCCAGTCCACGTGTCCACGCACTCAGCGTAGTGAACATGCAGGGTACAGTACAGTGGCAGGTGGTGGGCGTATGGGTGGCCCCATTCATGGGCGCACATGACAGCCATGGGCAACAGCAGTGCACATGTGGGTCCAGGGCTTGCTGTCCAGACACAGGGTGGCCAGTGACTATGTGGCTGTGTGTACCGTACATGCACATGCTGCCCAGTGCCATGTCCATGTGGTCTGTGACATTCTAAGGGGTGGCATGGTGATGTGTATGCACAATGCAATGCAGTCCTGCCACAGCTGCTGACACATGTCCCTTTCCAACTGTTCCATAGGTAGTGCAGCATGACAAGAGTGCATCTGCGCACATAAATTCTCACAGGATGAGCTAACAACAGTGGTGCATGCTGTGAAGGAGAGGGAGCAGGTGCTCCACACGCACAGGGCCATGGATGCAGTACTGCACCAAGCTTGGGAGGAGGTGACAGCTGCGGTCAATGCAGTCGGCGGCCGTGGCAGGATGACTGAGGCAGTGTGCAAGAGATGGAATGACCTGCTGCGCCAGGCTAAGGAAGAGGAGGCACAGCAGCTGCATGAATGGATGCAGACCGGTGGAGGACCACAGGACCAACAGCAGTGGGCGGAGGAGCAGCTCGTGGCAGATGTGGCATCCACACTGCGGTCAGTGGCAGTCGCAGATGTGCCGGGTGGTGGTTGTGAGACACCTCTCGCACTGCCCAGGATAGGTCTGTATTCACATGTGTATACCCTGCACGGTGTGATGGCATTGGTGCAGAGTCTTGCTGTTGGTGCCCTGCACAGGGTGCACTGTGGGCTGCTGAACAGCTGCCTGGCCATGGCATGTGCACTGTGTGTTGGGTGGGTGCATGTGATCACGGGCTGGTGTGTGGGGTGTGCATGACCATGGCAGGTGGCACGTGTCCTGGGGTGTGCATGGTGTGGTGGTGGTGGTGTTGGCGGTGGTGGTGGTGGTAGGGCACACTGTCCGTGTACAGGTGACTGACCCTGTCCCATTTTTCTCCACAGCGGTGTCTGCAGGGCCTGCAGAAACACAGGATCAGCACAGGATGTATGCCCTTGGTACAGAGGTTGTGGAGGATGATGATGAACGGCCATCGACATCCGGTCTGGGTGCCAGTCAGGGATGCACAGAGCCACTGCACATGTGGCATTCCAATGGACAGGGGCTGCATCTGCCAGGGGAGGGGGGACACACTGCAGGCGGGGAGATGGAATACACTGAGTACCTGGATGATGCCCAAGTGGAGGGAGGGGGTTTTGGGCAGGTACTCATAGTGACGATGACCAGTGGCAATGACACAGATGTGTTGGAGGGTTCTCACCACCTGGATGTGCCTGTGGAGGGGGATGCAGGGGTGGGGCTGGGAGCAGGCCATGGAACAGGTGCCGGGGGGTGTTCGGCATTGCTGGCATGGCCTTCCCTCTGCAGCCGGTGGTGGGCAGTGTGGGGAACATGTGTGCACCGCTGGACATACGGTGTCCCACACAGATTGTGGTCCAGGGCCATCCTGTACAACAGCGCACCGCCAGCGGTCGGCAGCAGCAGGCCATGCCAGATGTGTAACAGCATCCCGAACCTCCTGTACAGCAGGCACCGGTGCCAGCTGCCATTGAGGGGGATGCGCCCCTGGAGCAGGATTCCCATGGTGCCCGCCCACTCCTGCAAGCTGCTGTCATCCCAGCAGGAGGCTTGAATGGACCTGCATGGCCTACAGAGGGAGATGAGGCATGAGCTGGCACTGATGAGGGATTCCATTTCTGTGGGCTTTGCCCATGCCGAACAGTGGGCAGAGGACAGGTTGGGCTGCATGGTGGGTGCATTTGACCGCGGCTTTGCTGGCCTGATGGCTGCAGTGGAAGACATTGCCAATGTACTTCGTGGGGTGCATGGGGGTCCCCAGCATGTGCTAATTGATCAGGGTGCACAAGGCACAGGGGCCCACAGGCGGGCAACCCATGGCCACAGGGCTGGCACTGGGTCCAGCTCCACTGCATCATGCACCATGTCAGGCACACAGTGCCACTGTGGCAGTCCACCCACCCTGTCAGGCTCCGCCAGTCAACGGGGGCACAGGAGGGCTGCCCTGCCTGCCTCACCTTTTTCCTTTGCCATGTCCTCGGCCCAGAGCACCCTGGGGTCTGTGATCCACACAAGTGGTGTGCGATGTGTGCGTGGTGGTAGTCGGCGGTGATAGTCATGGTGGTACTGCACCACTGCACAGTCATCACCCCCCATGTCAACATTGGCACACCCACATCCCTGTGCACACATGCACACACACCCACTAACAAACACCCTCACACTCCATCCCATGCACACTCAAACTTCCACTGCCATGGTTGCCCTCCTTACACTCCCACCACACATCATGCATCCCCAATGACACTACACCGTGGCTGTATGTCCACCCCCTGTGTGACCTGCACACCTCCCACATCACACCACACACACACATGTATTCTGTTGCACTCTGTTGTGTTCCCTTTGTGATCATTGGTGTCACTGTTCTGGTTGTTGGTGCACTTTAAAAAGATTCAGCATTGTACTGTTTCATGTTGCTGTACAGTCTGTACTTACCCTCTGGTCTGTGACAGTGTCTTGATGATGTTGGCCCTGTGTTCTATGGCCCTGCGGGCCATGCGATGATCCCTCTTTTTGAGTTGCTCCACAATCCCCCTGACCGCTGGCTCTGGGTCACTGTTGGCCTGTCCCTCAGATTCAGGTGCCTGTATCCCACGGTTCATTGCCATGTTGTGCAGCATACAACAGGCTAGGAAGATACAGCATATCTTCTGAGGCATATACTGTAGGGTACTGCCTGATGTGTCTATGCTTCTGCAGTGCATCTTCAGTATGCCAAACACCCTCTCTATGATGTTTCTTGTGCTGGCATGTACCTCGTTGTACATCTCCTCGGCCACTGTGGCCGGATGGAGTACCAGTGTCAGCAGCCAGGGTCACAGGGGATGGCGCTCCCCTGTCGAAGAGATGTGTACCTGTTAGTACCCGTGCTGCAGTCTGCATTGCTGTCCTGCACCTAACAGCTCCCACACCCCTTCCCTGGCCTCCCCTGCCTGCCCCCATCCATGCTGTCATGTGTCATGTGTCATGTGTGTGCCTTGTATGCTGCTACTCACAGACTAGTTGCCCACTGGGTATCCTGTCCTCCTCAAATGCCTGGCACAGCTGGGACTGGTGCCAGATGAAGGCGTCGTGGGCACTGCCGGGGTACTGCGCATAGACATTGCTGATGCGCCCAGTCACTTTGCACACCACCTGGCAGTTGATGGAGTGGTACCCCTTCCTGTTTATGTACACATCACTGCCATCGCCAGGTGGTGCATGGATGGGGACATGGGTGCAGTCAATGCTACCCAGTACAGATGGTAGGTGTGCAACTCGATGGAACTGCTGCATTGTTTCTCTGCGCTCTGCTGCTGTGCTGGGGAATACTATGAACTCCCCAGTATGTGACAGGAAAGCCTCTAGGAACTGGGTCAGGAGGCATGAGGTGGCAGACTGCAATACCCCGATGGTGTCCCCCATTGGTCGTTGGAACATCCCTGTGGCAAGGAAGCACATCGCTGCCGTCACCTTCTCCTCCACTGTCATGGCATGGCTGCGTCTGGTGTTTGGGTGCAGCTGCTCATGCAGGAGTTCACATAGCTGCCTCAAAATTCCCCTGTTCATCCTGTACCGGCCAATGATGTGGTCATCTGGCAGGGTCTCGAAGGAGACCCTGGGCTGGTACCACCAGTTTGCAGCATACCATCTCCTTGGCCTGCGTTGTGGCCCATGTTGTGCCTGCTCCCTCTCCTCCTCCTCCACTACAGCTGCCATCAATGGCAGCATCACTGCTACTGGCACTGCACACATTCCCACTTCCTGTTGTGGCCCCTCCTCCTAGGTGTTTTGCCCTGGGTTAAGACCAGCCTTTTATAGGCGGTAGCTAGCGCCATGCTAGGTGTCGAGCTATGTGTCCTAGCACAGCGCTAGGGCTTTGAATATCCCTTAGCACATGTAGCCAGGCCATCCCCCTACTTTGCCCTTGCATACATTATTGGTTTGCCCCATGCTACTGCTGTTAGCGCGCTAACTGGTCCTTTTAATATGGCTGCTCCGCACTTCACCTGCGCTATTCCCACGATATTGGTTTGTGCGCTGCATTATGCTTTGAATATCTGGCCCTATGAAAGGAAAAAAGACAAAAAAAAATGTTTTCACTTCGACTAATATCATCTGCATAACACTTTTTAAATAAAATTATATTTTCTTATACATATCAAATATCATCTCTGAACATAACCTCAGAACAACTTCATTATACTATGCTAAAGTATTAGGATGTTGAGGTTTTAGACAATGTCTGTTCAATGGACTTTATGAAGGCCGAACCAAAAATCATTACTTCATCTTAAATATGCAAGTAAACCATTTTCAATTTCAGCTGCAATATTGGACATCTCCTTGTCAGACTGGGTCAATAACTCTGAGCTTGAATATTCTTCCGATCGATATTAATCATGCAAAAAGGATGTAATTTGACCAATTTAAAAGAATATGTATGTCTTTCCTTTGTGTGTAATTTTCATTTAGCTGGTGGCAGCAACTGAAATTCATCTCCCAATTCCAGTATTTCTTGGCGGTATGTCAGGAACTGCTTGCATCTCTGCTGAGTAGGATGTTAAATAGACAGGATAAATAAAAAACTTACATCCCTCATAAATCAGAGGAGACTTCAACCATGCCAGTTTTATGACGAAATCTCTATCTAACTCAGAGGCAAATGAGGCCATTATCGTAACTTAAGGATCTTGGACAACTTTGGTTATATTTGAATCAGAGGATCTTCATTTTAACACCCTTAATGCTTTTGTTAGAAATGGGGGGTTATCTTCAGGTAGTTCAAATACTGTCAAGAAAACTATCTTTTACTAATTCACAAACAGAATCAAAATTGTTATCCAAAGATATCAGCAAGCCAACCAAGCACAAGTTTTTATAACGGATCTGATGTTCAAGCTTTCCACTTTTCTTGAAACACTATAGTTCTTTCTCCCTTATTATGTTGTTTCCAGTAGCCACCACAGCTTGTAGTTTAGTTGGTAAGTTTGAAATAGCTTCTGTTTTGCCTTTAACTTGAACTGTTACATTTTCCAGTTTCTGTCTGGGCTGCTTTGTGTCTTTCTGTAGAAAGTCAACTTTTGTATTTAGTGAGTCAAAGCATCTATCGTACAGTATTTCTCAATCCAGCCAAGAAATGTATTCACAGACTTCCCTAGTGATTTAGTTGTGTGCTTTGGCTTACCCCCTAGGATTATACGAGTTCCTGACAGTTTCATATAAAGTTATGGTTTCAATTCCAGATATCGCAGTCTCTGCAGTTTGTATTACTCCCTTTGAACTTTGTGCTCCATAAGGACCAGGAGCTCCCTGTGGTGGACTAGTCGAAGATGGAGATTACAGGGCAGCCACATCACCAGGTAAACCAGGCAGCTTCCTGGCATCTACCTGGCCTTTAGTGCCTGTAGTAAGACTGGACTGTTTTTCAGTGGGCTTTATATGTGGAGAGTGAAAACTATCCTTGGAAGAGGCAGATGAAATCTCTTTTCTTAGACATTTTTCCTACACAAAGATGACTTTGTCTCATTTTATTTTACTCTCCCATTCACCCTGCCACTAACAAGCAAAGCAACACTTTGGTGGCCATCTTGTCCCTCTCAGTTTTATTTCTGCAGAATCTGAATAAGCATTTATATAAAATTCATGGAATAATATTCCATGGATTATGTAATCTAGTAAGTAAATTAGTAAAATATTGAATAATATTTGGGGTTGTGTGCTTAACGAGAATTTTACACACACCCTCAGTGTTGGATGCTACATAAAGCTTGAGAGCTTCACTCTCGAGGTTTATTTAAGCATCCAACATCGAGGGTGTGTGTAAAATTCAGGTTTTACACAAAACCCATGTTATATTTTATATAATTACTGGGCATCTTTTTTTGCCACAGCAGTTATATAAAATAACAAGATGTTTCTGTGCAGTTGCGGTCCGACCAGTTTTCAGAGGGACCTGCAGTCGGACATGGCTGCTAAAAGAAACATTTAGTGCACATTTTTTTCTCATTTTGTTTTTTTCTAAAGTAGCCCAGTTTAAGCATTTTTAGCCAAGTGATTAATTTATTTTTTTCAATGAATTTATTGCTGAATCCAAGTGGCAGTGTAGTCTCTGGTGGTAAGCCATAACATGAGGAAGGGAAGATCAGTGGCTGGTTATGTGTAGGTCAAGAGAAACCCGGCAAGTGTTTGCCATTATAAACACTCCTTTATAACGGCAAATAGCAAACCAGGTTTCCCTTAGGTAAAAAATGAGATGCAGTTATTTTTTATTTATCAAGCACTCTATCCTATAGGCTTTGGGTGCTACGCAGGGAGGCAAAAGTTAGAGTAAATAACACACATCAGTACAAAAACATATATTGGTAGCTGTGATCACAAGCAGCAGCAACGTCTAAATAAAATCCACATTAAAATAAACAATTCAGTAGTCTGCTATTTTCTGAAACTCATAAACACTTCTCAAACACCTCTCTAAAAAGATGTGCTTTCAGACCCTGTTTAAACACCTCCACCAGTGGGGCCTTCCTCAAGGATTCTGGAAATGAATTCCACAAGGCCGGTCATGCCACCTCCAATGATTGATCTCCAGATTTCTTCAGGAAGGCACCAGAAATCAATAGGAGACCTTCAGTGGAGGAGTGGAGTGAGCACACAAGGCAGACAAGAGCCAGGATGTCACTCAGATAGCCAAGGCCCAATCTGTTTGGGCCTTATAGGTGAGCAAGCCCACCTTGAAGGTGATTCTTCATCTCACCAGCAGTCAATGCAGGTCACGCAGGACTGGGGTCACATAACAAGACCTCTGAAGGCCCATCAGCAACCTGGCCCTGGCATTCTGCACTAGCTGCAGATGATTGAGAACCCATCCACTGACCCGAAGATACAGAGCATTGCAGTAGTCAAGTCTAGACATTACAAAAGCATGAACTAGTGAAGGCAGGTCATCAGGCAGAATTAAGGCTTTAACCCAGGTGACATTCCTAAGGTGGTAAAAACTACTCCAGACGATGGATGACACCTGATCCTCACGTGTCAATTCATAATCAAGGATGACACCCAGATTCTTCACCTTAGTAGATGCAGCCAGCGGACTAGGGCCAAGGAAAAACCCTGTTCTCACCCCGGCAGCACCCACATCCTGCCAGAGACAAGACTCAGTCACAAGCACCTACGTCTTATCAGGGTTGAGTTTCAGTCATCAAGAGGACATCTTGTCCTGGATATCTGCCAGACATTTATTAAGCACCTCCATGGCATTATTTGTCCAGGGAGCAAATGACATATACCGCAGGGTGTCATCTGTATAACAGTGAAAGCTCAAGCTGTACCATCTAATGATCTGACCAAGGGGAAGCATGTACACTGCAAACAACACAGGCAACAGGATAGAGCCCTGGGGAACTCCACAAGGCAGGGGTTTTGGACAGGAAGATTAATTCCCCATTACTACTTTCTGCATCCTGCCTCTGAGAAAGGACTGAAACCATTTGATGACAATACCGGTGAGTCCACAGAGCTTCCATAGGTGTTCCAGCAACACCATGTATTCCACACTCCACAGTGTCAAATGCTGAGGAGACATCATGAAGAATGAGTATTTACCGGTCCCCTCTATTTCTCTCCCTGAGGAGATCATTCTGCATCCTGACTAATTCCATTTCAATGCTATGCCTGGACCTAAACCCAGACTGGAATGGCTTATTGGTATTGTAGGCCACAAGGTGTGCCTCTTGCTGCAGCGCCACTACTTTCTCAATAACTTTACCCAAGAATTGGAGGTTAGAGACTGGTCTGAAATTCGCCAAGATGTCAGGGTCAAGAGATGGTTACTTTAGGAGGGGCTTCACCAGCACCTCCTTCAGGGCACTCAGGAAAAGTCCCTCTTAAAGTGAACACAAAACAATCTCAGCGAACAATGAACCAATGGATTCTAAGCATCCTATTAAGAGATGGGTTGGTCCCGCGGGGGTGTAGCCATCTTTTTTTAAGACCGAACTGGGCCTTGTGGATGTTCCAGTGGGGGTTACCAGATCCTTTGAGTGTATCAAGGGAGAGGGTGTAGATTGCAGGATACTCCTCATTTACTGTCCACCAGGTGATGGGGGTTTATTCTTGCAGGAGACTGCGGACTTCATCGTCAACATGGTATTGGAGTCTCCCAGATGGATAATTCTGGGGGACTTCAATGCATGGGTCGACAATGAACTCTGGCCATTTGCTCAAAATCTCCTTCAGCTAATGACAATGCTGGACCTTACACAGGATGTTACCTTCTCTACCCATATAGGGGGTCACTCATTGGATCTGCTTTTCCTCCTGGGGATGGAGATCTCTGACTTGGGGGTGGAATCTGTCAGTTGGTCTGGCCATCACACAATAAGGTTCAGTTTCAGGGCTCCCCCAAATCGACCTACCCCTTCGGAGATGGTCTGGTACTGCCCTTTAAGGGGGGAATTACCCCAGATGGACTATCGGTGGTCCTGGACCTATCCGGATTGCTGGGTGAAAGCACAAATCCAGGGGACCTCGTACTAGCCTATAATAAGGCAGTGGGAGAGGCCCTGGATCTGATTGCTCCTGTTCGTGTTCAACCACTCACTCTTCACCCAAGGTCCTATTGGTATGATGGGTCCTTGAAGGAGTTGAGGTGAGTTGGTCAAAGGCTGGAGAGAGCATGGCAGAAGTCTGGCCTGGATGTTAACAGGCTTAGATTGATAGAACATTATAAGGGCTATCAATCAGAAATCACCCGTAAGAAGGCAGAGTTCCTGTCCAGGGAGATTTCTGCTGCGCAGAATCGACCAGCTCAACTTTTCTGAACTGTTGACAGATTGTGCAATGCAATCTGTCTCCAGTCCAGAAGAGCTTTTTCACAAATTAAGTGTGATGAGCTAGCTTGGTTCTTTGCAGATAAGATTGTCAGCATCGGGTTCGGAATTGGCCCTACTCTCTCTATGAGGGGTTGTGGAGGTCGACGGGATGTGGTGAGCACCCGGTCTGTCTGGACAGATTTCAGCCAACTGGAATTCATGGACATTGTTAAGATTGTCCAAACATTGTGCCCAACCTGTTGTAGTTTGGATCCAGGCCCTACTCCCCTCCTTTCGTGGGGTGCGTAGATGTTATCTGCCTGATCCTAGCTGAAATTGTATGGAGATCCTTGGAGAGGGGGGGGCTTTCCAGACCTCCTACAGGAGGTGGTCATTCAACCACTCCTTATAAAGCCCTCCTTGGATCCCAACGATCCAGCTAACTACTGACCTGTCTCTAACCTTCCCTTTGTGGGTAAGGTTATTGAGAAGGTAGATGCGTTGCAACTGGATGATCACCTTGTAACCCTCAATGTCAATGAAGCTCTTCAGTCTGATTTCAGGAAGAGGCATAGCACAGAGACTGCTCTTGTTAGGGTACTAAATGATCTCCTAATGGTGAGAGATTGAAAGGCTTATACCATCTTGGTCCTTCTTGATCTCTCAGCAGCCTTTGACACTGTGGACCGTGGGGTGCTTTTGGAGACCCTGCAGTTTCTCTGTGGACTGTTGGGTACAGTCCTCGAATGGTTTTGATTGTTCCTCATAGTCGGGGTTCAGAGGGTGGTCCCTGGAATTTATTCCTCTTATACCCTCCCCCTGTCCTGCGGGGTGCCACAGGGCTCCATATTGGTGCCCATGTTGTTCACAGTGTATATGCTGGCATTGGGAGATATCATCAGGTGATACAGCTTGACTTTTCACTGCTATGCAGATGATACTCAGCTGTATCTGTCCTTTGTACCTGGACAGGTTGATGTGAAATCTGTGCTAAATAATTGCCTCTTTGAGATCAAAGACTGGATGAGCTCCAGTTGGCTGAGACTGAATCTGAATAAGACGGGGGTGTTGGTTCTGGACCTGGGTCACTCGAAAGATGGTTTGGGGGCTGGGCACGTGTCGGGCCTGTGGCTTGACGGTGTCCAGCTCACTACCTCAGACTGGGTGTGGAACCTTGGCGTTTTCTTTGATGATGGCTTGACCATGAAATCTCAGGTGTCAGCTGTGGTTAAATCCTCATTTTACCATATGAGGAATATCACCTGGGTGAAACACCTGGTTCCGCCGGGCGACCTTCCAACATTGGTCCATGCCTTCATTATTACCCTTCTTGACTACTGCAATGTCCTCTACCTAGGGCTGTCTGGGACTGATATCTGCCACTTGCAGCGGTTGCAGAACGCTGCAGCCAGGCTGTTGACTGGTACCTCTAGGTCCAGTCACATAACGCCTGTGCTGCGCGGACTGCACTGGCTGCCGTTTCAGTGGCAGATCACCTATAAGGTAGGCTTGCTTACCTTTAAAGCCCTACATGAACAGGGACCTGACTACCTGAATGATCTCCTGACTCCCTACTCCCCCAATCGCCCCCTCCAATCTGCTGATGAGGGATTGCTAGAGATTCCCAGGGTTCGTCTTAAATCATCTGGAGCTCATGCTTTTTCATTTGCAGCACCAACCCTGTGCAATTCTCTACCTCGTCGGGTAACAGAATGCCTGACTGTCAGTAGTTTTAAATCTTTGTTAAAAACGTATTTATTTTCACTGACTTTCCCAGACTGATTTAAAATGTATACTTCTGTTTGTTTGCATATTCATGGTTTATACTTTGTACAGCACCTTGACATTGAAAGGTGCTATATAAATAAAGATTTGCTTGCTTGATTTGCAGGTCCAGTTCACAGTAAATGGGACGCAGCTTCAAAATCACCTCATTAACCTCCACTAGTCCTACCAACCTAAACTCATACCAGACAATAGGAGTGCCCTGAAAATGCGTGACTCCCACTACAGGGCTGCATCCGCCCCATTGGAGAGATCCCAGCTCTAATAGAGAACACCCTGTCAGAGAAGAACAGAGTGAACTCCTTGCACTGAGCAACTGAAACTGCTGTTTTTGGTTGCAGACAGGCAGGATGGAGTAGCCTGTCTACAGTCCAAAAAAACAGAGCTGGTCTGTTCCTCTCTGCAGTAATCTCCCTGGACAGGAACACCACATTCTTATAGTAGATTGCCTTTTGAAATTCACTATAGTGACTTCACAAAGCCAGTCTGTCCTCCTCGGAATGAGGCCTCCGCCAACAATGCTCCAACCTCCGACCCCTGGTCTTCGTCTTCTCGAGATCCCTGTCAAACCACGGGGGTCTCAAGCGAGAAGACCTGGATCTTATACAGACCAGTGTGACAGAGTCGAGCGCCTTGGAGACAGCTCTATTACAGGTTGCCACTGCTTCACACGCACCTCTCACCCAAGCAAGACTCACAATGGAAAGGTCCAGTACCACCATCAGTCTTCCTGGGCACAGCTCCTTCAAAGGGTGGTAATGGACCAATTCAACAGGGGATGGACTAATGGGGGGGGGGGCAAATGAGAACTCTACCATGCAATGATTTGACCAAATGACTGGATTAATCTTGAAGCTGGTTACCTCAAGCCCCCAGTGAGAACACTAAATCCAAGGCATGGCCATGCCTATGGGTCACAGAAGCAACAGCTTGCGTGAGGCCCAGAAAGGTCAGCATCTGGAGGTAGTCATGACCAAAATGATAGAGTTCGTCACTGATCCAGGCATTGAAGTTGCCCAGAATCAAGTATCTGGGCAACTCCAACTCCCTATCGGTGAAGAAGACTGTGACTTCCTGCAGAAATTCTCCTTCGCACCCTGGAGACTGGTATATGAGAAGGATTCTGCAGCCTGCATATGGACCCCCATGTACAGCCACACATTGAAACTCACAGTGGAACCCACTGGGTGCACAGAGAAGTTCAGGCCAGTTTTAAACAGATAGTCACACCTCCACCCCTGTGTTCCCCTCCTAGGATAGTGCACCATGTAGAACCCAGCTGGGATAGATGCCTCCAAAAGTGGACTCATGTCCTCCCCCAACCAGGTCACCGTAATGCAAGCCATACTGACCAAGGAAATCAAGTCCACAATATTTGCGGTCTTGTTCCTAATCGATTTGGCATTGCATAGAACCACCCAAAGGGGACTAGTGGAGGCTGCTGACACAACAGTTACCTGCCACCCAGTCAGGTGGGAGCCCTGGGTATGGGTGCCAAACACATCCGGCCTCTCTCAAGGTCCCATTTTGCCTGGTCACCACCCAGTCCTGATCACCCCAATATGGTTCACTCCTGCTATACCTCCAACACCCTGTCACTTACCATCCCACCTTCTCCCAATCCTGACCTCCCTACAGCACCTAATCACCATAGCTGGTAAACGGAGGTCAGTGAAAGGGTGGAGGTCAAGCAACAGAATATCACTGTGCTGTTTGCAGAAAATGAATCTGTAGTTAACATAAACTCAACGAGAACAGAGAACTAGGCACTCCACTGGCTGTTTGCATTACAGTGGTGCTCACCATGAAAGGCAAATAAAAACAACAAAAACTGAAGCACCCACTAGAGACCGCAAAAATAAGTCTTTGAGTATTAATCTATTTTGTGCTGTATAAGTTGTGTATTTTGCATCACAAAATATACTAAGGGCATTCTAGATATATTTAAAGTCTGTAGCGGGTGCTCCAGTTTTTTGTTGTTTTAGTCTACACAAACTGCAGAATACAAATCCACACCTAGCATTACGCTTTCAGAATTCTGCTTCTGATGGAATTCTATGGATTTATGCAGAATTTACAAAATTTCATAGAATTCCAATGGAAGTAGAATTAGAAAATTCCACACAGCTCCACTGTGCATAAAACAATAATGTTAACATTAACGGGACATGATACAATATACTGTATAAATGCATAATTACAAATAACAGACATACTGAATAAATATATATGAGAAAAACTGTTTCATTTTAAATATCTGAAACAAAGACCACAAACATATATAAGTTTACATTCAACTAAAATGGTGCAGGGTTACACAAGAATCCCCATGAGGAGAGACTCGGGGATCTCAACATGTACACCCTAGAGGAGAGGAGGGAGAGAGGGGACATGATAGAGATCTTGGGCCTGATTCTCAAAACGGATTGCATGTTGCAAGCCTCAGTGTGCTGAACACACAGCGAATGGGCTTTTGGCATTCCCTGGCCAGCACTTGGGCTTCTCGATCCACTGAACCACATGCCATGAGTTAGCTCAGCTTCTTCTGGTCTAACTTTATGTCCCTCAGTAGATCTTTTTATGGGGTTTGCACCAAATATGTGGTACTACTGTGTTGGCTGACATTTTTTTCAACCTATAGGCTAAAAGCTTTATGGCCTTCCCACATATCTCATAGTATTTATGGTTTGCATAATAGGTATCCCACTGCCTTCTTCTCTTCTGTTTCTTTTAATTTGTGATGGACTTTGGACAGGGATTCTAAAAGTCTTTTGCACTCAGGGTTAGTTTTATATTTTGTTCCAAACCTGTTATGAGCCATACTAGTTTCTCTAGGTATCTAGTGAATACGGTGTCCACAATTGAGCACCTACAAAAACGGTGACTCAATTATAGCACCTGTATTCAGGGCTACATGGCAGGGTAGCACCTGGATACCGAGGTTGGTGAGGTTGGGCGTGAGGAAGCTACACACGTATGCCCGGGGGGGGGGAGAGGAAGGGCAGGGAATGTATGTGGGAGGGAGTGTGATGGGCAGCTACCAAGCTGGTCTGCTAGCATGGTGGGGAGAGTCATCGGTTGGGAGGTGCAGGGTGCAGGGTTCAGGTCTGGAACAGTGCGGAGCATTATATTTATTTTTTTGCCAGCAGCTGGCTTTTCTTTTTACAAGTATTTCACCACCCCTCGACATGCACCCCCTGGAGCTGAGAATCCTTTAGTAGGGGGGTGGGGTGCAGCCCACCACATTAAAAACAGCAGGGATCTCGGCACCCTATTGCCAGTCCTCATGAGTGTGCATTGCTGAAATTCATTTCCGGCAACGTACAATCACTGTAATGGTGATCTCTATTCTGTGATCATCGTTATTACATAGATCCATTTCTCTAGGGTAGCCTTGTTCTGTTTATTCTTGGACAAAACCTAAGTTATGATTTGGCCTGAGTTACTGCTTTCACTGTACTCCATACTACTACCTCAGTGACCATGTGGTCCTGGTTGAGGTCATATGTTCCCATGAAACACTAGCTGATCTGTGCTTTAAAATTAGGATTGAAGATGTATTGAGTCTCCAAATAGCTTTCTTGTCCCCATCTCTAACTGCAATACTACTGTGATAGGGGCATGATCAGATTGTGTAATGCTAAATATTTCTGAAGTTTTAATACTGTGCATATGTGTTTTCTGGGTAATAAAATAAATCAGTTCTGGAATAAATGGAGTGCAGGTGGGAATAAAATGTTAAATCCCTTTCCCTTTTATGCATATGTCTCCAAATATCTATTTATTTGAAGAGTTTTACCAGGAAAGGCATACTGAGCTGAAATAGCTTGTTTCAGATTATCCTGGGGTGAGGGGGGGGAGGAGTGAGTGCAGTAAGTATAAAACACTGAATACAGTAAATCTTAACAACAAATGTTACAAGTAATATGCAGGTATTTACATTTACATGGGGCATGTGTGATTTTGTATTTACATTTATGTACACTATGTTGAATAACAGGTACAACCCAGAATGCACAGAGAAGCAACAAGGAGCCACATGGGATTCTGGAGCAGCTGAAAGTATAGTGTTTATAGAGTAACAGAATAGAGAGGTTGTGGGAGAGGTTAATAAAGAGAAATAAGGGGAAGACAGAGATAGTGAGACAGACTTTTATCCCTCTGCGGTGATAACTCACAAGGGATGGGCCAAGAAGGAGTGCCTCGCTCACTTCAGGGTTAATTGGATAGGACAGCCAAAATTAGAAGAGTTAGGGAAGAGAGAGGAAGACATGGTGTTTGTCATTCAGGAGTGCCCACTCAGTTCATGTGCTGGTTACTTGGCCAGCTTAGGTGGAAAGTGGGGTCAGGGGGGTAGTTATAGCTATTAGAGAGGCAGAGAGGAGTAGAGCTGCTTGGGGGT
Organism: Neoceratodus forsteri; assembly: GCA_016271365.2. Lineage (NCBI taxonomy): Eukaryota > Metazoa > Chordata > Ceratodontiformes > Ceratodontidae > Neoceratodus > Neoceratodus forsteri. The sequence goes on from CM057456.1 coordinate 1,724,256,973, forward strand.
AGTAAGTGAGAGGAGGAAGTTGCAGAATAAAGGGAAGAGAAGTATAGCAAGGAGAGATATTGAGGGAAGTCCAGGCGATGAAATAATTAAGAGTTAGAAGCAGTTACAAGAGGGTGAGATGAGATTAGATAGGAGGGCGGCAAGAGAGAAAGAGAAGGAGGCAGACTGGATATGTAATGGGAGAGAGTTCCAGATTTTAGGGAAGTGGTAAGAGAAGGCAGCTTGGCCTGCTAAGGAGGACCTGGTTCGGAGAGCAAGTGATAGGAAAGTCGAAGCTGCGAAGGGTATAGGAGGTGGGAGGGGGCTGGGAGAGGTAGGTAGGGAGGGAGAGAGAGAGCCTAGCCAGTATTTAGCTATGAAAGAGGTGCAGTGGGCCAGACATCTGTCTTCTAGAGAAGGGAAAGAGAGGGAGGTATAAAGAGTGCAGTGGTGAGTATGAGGTGGAGAGTCTAGAGCAAAGCAGCAGAAAGAGTAGAAGAGTGTGTCCAGTCTGGATAAGGTGGATTTAGGAGCAGTGCTGTAGACTATGTCACCATAGTTGAATAGAGGTAGGATAATTTTCTGAACAATGGCTCTGCAGGTTTGCAGAGGGATGCAGCCACCGTTGCGGTATAGCGCTCCAGGTTTTGAATGACGTTTTTTTACGAATGGCTTCCACATGTTCATAAAAGTCGAGATGACTGTCTAGCCATACACCAAGGTATTTGAAAGATGGGACAGCTTCAATGGTGACCCATCTAAGGTATTGAAAGGGGTGGAGCAGCAATCCTGACTAGTTTTTGCCTAGAACCAAAGGTCATGGAGATCGTTTACTCTGGCATTTAGAGCCAGCTGATTTATGCAGAACCAGCGCTGAACATTATCAAAGTCCAGCTGTAGACTGGGCAACAAATCAGAGGGGAGGGTCTGGAGGCAAACAGGACTGTGTTGTCAGCATACATGTGAATGGATGCTGAGGTGCAGGCAGTAAGGAGGTCATTTAAGAAACTTGAAAGGAGAAGAAGACCAAGAATGAAGCCTTGGGGGACATGGGTATTGACTGGGAGGGGAGAAGAAGTGGAGTTACCAGTCCTAACTGATTATGTCCTGCCTACAAAATAGGAGCAGAATCAGTTAGTGGCAGGGATGGAGAATCCAGCTGCAGTGAGCTTGGTGAGGAGGACGTTGTGGGCAACTGTGTCGAAAGCTTTGGTCAGGTTGACAAAGATGGCTGAGGTAATATGGCCCTGATCCATGCTAGAAAGAATGGAGTCAGTAAGTCAGAAGAGGGAGGTGGTGGTGGAATGGGATTTATAGAATCCAGACAGGTAAAGGGTTGAAGAAAGATGTGGAGTCCAAGAAAGGGGAGAGCTGAGATAGAACCAGGTTCTCCTGAAGTTTGGCAAGGGTGAGAAGGGGGAAATGGGGCAATAATTGCCTGGGTTAGAGGAGTCACCACCTTTTGGGAGAGATATAATGGTGGTGTGTTTCCAGGTTGCAGGAACACAGCCAAGGGAGAAGGAGAGGGAAAGGAGGGAGGAGCTGGGACAGCAATTGCTGGGGCAGAAATGTAGAGGAGTTTGGGGTCAAGTCCATCAGGGCTTTTACCCTTGTCAGGGTTGAGGAATAGGAATATTTTGAAGGTGATAGCATGTGAGATAGGTGAAAAGGAGAGAGGAGGGATTTGTGAGGGAGGTTAGGGGAAGGAGACAGTGGAGGTGGGGGGGAAGGAGGAGAGAAGAGTGGAGGCACATGAGGTGAAGAAGGTATTAAACACATTTGCAACTGAGAGGGGGTCAGAGATGGTGACATCATTTGTCTTGAAGATAGGGCTAGTGGGCTGGGCTTTCGAGGAGAATAAGGCATGTACAACCTATGAGAACTTGGAGGGATGATTAATGTTATTCTGGAAGGCAGCAGAAAAGTATTCAGCTTTAGCCAGTCTGGTGGCTCTGATACCGGCATTACGCAGTGTGCGGTATTTTGTGCCAGTCTTGGGGGGAGCCTGAGGACTCGTGAGAATTCCAGGCCAAGTTCCGGGCATGCAGACATTCTAGGAGATCTGCTAGGATCGAGGAGAGATGTGATCCTCTGACCCTGATTTTCCTTAGAGGGGCATGTTTTTCCAATATTGATTGGAAAGTGGTTTGGAACAAGACCAGGGCTGAGTCGATAGAGGATGTGATGGGCGACAAGTTGACATTTAACAGGTCCTTGTGGAGGCTAGTCAGGTCTAAGGATCTAAATGAGCAGATCACAAGGATATTGGGAGGAGCTTTTGAGCATTGTAATTTATGAATGCAGCAGACCATGCTGGGTTCCATGTCGCCACAGAGACAGGAAATTTGCTGACCGTCATTACAGCAAAGACACAATGCCAACAATTGACATTGTGCCGTCACTGTATGAAAGTGGTTTTTCTTTGCAGGGGCGCTTTGCCCCCCCACATTAAAGATTACCAGCTCCGAGTCGGAGTTCGTTTGGGAAGGGGGCAAACTCCCCAGAGACAGCAGCTTCGAGAAACAAGAGGACCATCACAGCCAACAGCCGATCCTGTCACTGTGATGGTGTTTGCTGTTTTTCTGTTGCTGTGGTGACAGTATACGACCATGCTGTGGTCACTAAGGATGTCTGGGAGGTTGCCAGAAGCAATAATGTGATGGGGGTGTGCGGTGAGAGCCTAGTCCAGCAATGTGTGGTTCAACAATATAGGGCTGTGATGGGTGGGGTCAGTGATCAGTTTGGAGAAGTTTAGAGATGAGGTAGCATGAAGGATTTTGGAGTGGGAGAAGGAGAGCCAGTTCATATTGAAGTCCTCAAGGACAAGCAGCTCATTGGTGGAGAAGTGGAAGGAGATGGTGTTGAGAAGGTCAGTGATAGAGGAGGAGGCGAGGCCAGGGCAACAGTAGGCTCTGGATAGGAATATAGGGAGAGAAAGTTTTAGAAAGACCATCTCATAGGCAGATGGGAGAGAAACAGATAGGAGAGTGGAGAATTAGATTGAGGAGGATATATACATATGGCAATACCTCCACCCCTGAAGGAGTGATCCTGTCTAACTAGGCAGTAACCAGGGATAGTAATAGCATTATCTGAGATTTTAGGGGAGAGCCAGGATTCTGGTATAATTAGCACATCTGGTTCTAGGTCTGCCTTGATAGGCTATAGGAGGTCGACCGTAGGAAGGAGACTCCTGATGTTTAGGTGGCCAATTGTAAGGCCGTTGGGGAGGGAGATGGGCGAGAGTCCATGGTTAGGCTCGATATCTCCTGCTATTAATAGGAGTAATGGGATTAAGAGTTGAGCAGTGGATGAGAACCACCTCTGTGGTGGGGGAAAGGGACTGTGGGGCGTGGGGAGAGGGTGGAGGTGGAGCATGCCTGGATCTGAGAGATGCCAGATTGTTGTAGGTTAATGAGAGGAGTGATGGGCCAGTTAGCCAGGAGGGGTTGGATAGAGTGGGGAAGTAGGGGGAAGGAAAGGTAGGGGAGGTAGATGGAGTGAAGTGGTAGGAATAAAGTAAGGAGGGGACATTTGTAGGAAGAAGGGAAGTGTAGGCAAACAGGACAGGGAGCAGGAGGAGTGTGACAAGGAGCATGATTGAGCTGTAGAGGGAACTTCTGGGATTTGGGAGTAGAGCAGGGTAAAGCTTGGGGTGGACAGACTGAAGGAAAATTAGTGGAACTTAAAGGAACTGTGCAGGGTGACAGATTTGGAGACAGGCAGTAGGTGGCTGAAAGACTGTAGAGGAAGAAACAACATGTGGAAGGGAACAATAGCAGTAATCAAGAAGCAACAGTTGCAAGAGTACTGAACACCATAAGGTATAAAATTGAGGTGAACTGAGCAGCAGCACAACAGACAGGTGATATACTGTAGCTAGGACTGCCTAGTGCTGAAGGTTGTGAGCATTTAAGCCACAGTACACAGTATGATGTTACGGTAGTTGAAAAGTGTGAGTACTGTAGTTGGTGGGCTGTGGTTAGCAGATAATTTAGTATGCAAACTGGAATAGAGTAGGCAAAAATCAACTGCTAGAGTAGTGTCATTTACACAGGGAAAGGAAAAGTTGTAGTGAAATTTGAATAATAGGGGAGCCTAGGTACCAAATTAGAGCACACATGATTGGCGAGTGCAAAATATGGGATTTTAGCAACAATATCTTATAACCAATTTAGATAGCAAGTGGGGTGAGCAGACCTGGGTAGCAGTTGTATTGTAGTAAAACTGAACAATGCAGTCAAGCACAGTGAACGTGAGAACTATGGATTTTGTAACAGATGCATGCTTATAGTAACAGGCTGCAAGGAAAATCTTCATCAATGTACGAGAATCAGGCAGAGTTTCCTGGGGTCATGGACTATTTCCTCTGATGACTCACCTCAAGGAGTCCCATGCCTGCTGCGCCACTAGATGGCAGAGAGTGATAAAGTTTAGTTTAGCAAAAGGAAGGTTGATCGATAGTGTGCTTTTTATTATATAGAGTGTGAAAACACAGAAAAGGTGGTTAGTAGGCCATTTCAGTTGCAGGTGTGTGAGTGGATGTGGTAAGGAGTGAGAATGGATAAAGCATGAAAGCTGAGCTCAGGTGGGTGTGACACACCACTCCATGTCTGCTGCAGGAGTAGTCCTAAAAATAAACCATCAGTCAAGTTAGCCAATTAAAAGTCTGTCCAGGCAGCAAAAGAGTAATGGGGCTGAATGCAAGCAGCATGGGATGAGAACCTGTAGCTCCTCAACAGCGTTGGTGGGGGTGGGAAGGCAGGAGTCATAGCCCTCATGACTTGAACTCAGGTCCCAGCTTCTGAGGAGGTATCTGAGGAGACAACAGGATTAAGGCAGGTAGGTGAGAGCAATATGTGGACAGATCAAATTACCTGCATTTGCATATCTATGTGACCAAGGAGAGATGTCTGTGGGAGATAGGTTAAGCAGGAGGGGAAGTGGGGGTGGGGAGTTTTGCATGTCCTGAGATGAGCTACAGCAGTTGAAGGAGGGAAGAGAGAGTGCAGGGGATTAGGGGTCAATTTTGTAGTAAGAGAAATAAAATAGGAGCAAGACAGTCAGGATAGAGTTTTGGAGGCAGTAACCGTTTGAACAGACAGTGACAGAAAGAGCAGTACAGAGCAACTCCGGGGTACAGAGGTCAGTCGGTAACACTTTTCACAGAACCAGGCAATTTATGAGAAACAAATACACTGTTTCTAGGACTAATCTGGTTGAATTCTACAAGGAGGTTATCTAGGGTGGCTTGAATATGAGGACACCTCTAAACTAGGAATGGAATGAGTCCCACAGCATAAGCAATATCAGCCCCAAGTTCCTTACCTCAGTGATAGGGAAAATGATGGAATCACTTCTGAAAGAAAGAATTGTTCAGTACCTAGAGGCCAGCGGGCACAGGACCCAAGGCAGCATGGATTCCCAGTGGGAAGGTCATGTCAGATGAATCTAATAGATTTATTTGACTGGGTGACCAAAGTAGTAGACCAGGGAGGGGCTGTGGACATGGCCTACCTAGATTTTAGCAAGGCATTTGACACAGTCCCATACAAAAGATTAATAAACAAGTTAGCCAGCCTGGATTGGGTCCCAGGGTGATAGCCCGGTTAAAAAATTGGCTGGACAACAGGATGCAGAGGGTAATAGTAAATGGAATCCACTCCAAAGAAAGGGGGGTTACTAGCGAGGTACTGCAGGGTTCAGTACTGGGGCCGGTTCTCTTTAATGTCTTTATAAGCGACATTGCAGAGGGACCGGAAGGAAAAGTATGCCTCTTTGCAGATGACACAAAGATCTGCAATAGGGTTGATACACAAGGGGAGGTGGAAAGGATGAGAAGGGACTTGGCAAGGTTGGAGGAATAGTCAAGAGTATGGCAGCTTAGATTAGATGCAAATAACTGCAAAGTTATGCACCTGGGAAACAAAAACCAAGGGGAAGAGTACATAATGGGGGAGAGGTACTAACAACAACAAAAATGGAAAAGGACCTGGGGGGTAGTCATAGCAGATGACCTAAAGGTAGGCAGGCAATGTGAGATGGCAGTATGGAGGGCTGGGGGGATACTGGGATGCATAAGGAGAGGCATCACCAGTAGAAAACAGGAAGTTGTCATCCCTCTGTAACAGTTGGTGAGACTCCATCTGGAGTATTACGTGCAGTTCTGGAGACCCCATCTCTGCAAGGACATAGACAGGATGGAGGCAGTCCAGAAGAGGGCAACTAAAATGGTGCAGGGTCTGCACCAGAAACCATATGAAGAGAGACCAAATAAGCTTAATATGTATACCCTTGAGGAAAAGAGGGAGAGGGGGGACATGATAGAAACTTTCAAGTACCTCAAGGGAATCAACAAAGTCCAAGAGGGTAGCATCATTCAGAAAAAAAGATGTGCAAGAACAAGGGGGCACAGTTTGAAGATAGAGGGGGGACGGCTCTGGGGCAACGTGAGGAAGTATTTTTTCACAGAGAGGGTGGTGGACACATGGAACAGCCTTCCTGAGGAGGTCATGGAGTCAAAAACATTGGGGGAATTCAAGAATGCATGGGACGGACATAAGGCAATTATAGTGGGGGGTAGGAGGAAGTGGGATGTTGGTTAACTAGGATCTGCAGCTTATCCAATAGGTAGGGAAATGGGCAGACTGGGTGGGCCAAGCGGTCCTTATCTGCCATCAAAGTCTATGTTTCCATGTTTCAAGTTCTAGACTAAACAACGAAATAGACTGTGTAACAGCATACTGCATTAGTCAAAACAGACCTCTGGGGCTTCAGTAGAACAGTAGTAAGGACCTCTAATCACTGAATTAAAATGGCAACACTGGTCCACAGCACAGTATCACAAATCTAGTAACACCATCTGACTAGCTCTGTCTAATTATACCAGTGGCCATATACAGTACACAGTGTAAAAATAATGAGAATAAAAACATAAAAACATAAAAATATGGACCTCAACGCACAAGGTGGAAGTTTAAATTGTGGTCCACCTGATAAACATAGTATAAATCTAAAGGTTGAACTCTAATTCATATAGTGTAAACAGTATGACTAAGCACATTAAAACATTCCAGGTGGATAGTGCAAACACTAGAGAATATGGTGCACTGCACAGCCTAAAGCAGCTCCCTAAGTAATGGTAACTTGACATCATAGGTGGTGTTCAAAGTCTTGATCACCATGAGGTTTGTGGTGATGGTGCTTTGTGGGTTCAGGCTAATGCGAGGGAGTGGGCCAATAAGTTTGGTACGACTGTGGGGGAAGGGTTGCAGAGAACTTAGCTACACAAAGGTTTGGTGGTGGTTCTTACCTATCACCACATGCATGGCTCAGTGATATAAATTGGACCAGCAAGGGCCAGATGTAGCTATAGCTCCCTAGTACTCTAGTACAAAAAAAACAGATCCAAGCACTTGAGTAAGCAATTCACAAGGGTCTACAAGCACCAAATATAGATCTAGGGCAGCTTGTACAGCTAAGCAAGGACTTGTTTGCTTATAATAAGTACACATCTAGACATTTACAGCCCAGACAATGCAGTCATGATACCTTGGAATAATAACGAACTTCACCCAGATATGCAGTACAGTAAGTAAAGTTTATGCGGCAGGTGCTGAGTACACCACTCCATGTCTGCTGCAGAAGTAGTCCTAAAAATAAACTATCAGTCCAGTTAGCTGACTAAAAGTCTGACCAGGCAGCAAAAAAGTAATGGTGCAGAATACCAAGCAGCGTGGGACAATTACCTGTAGCTCCTCAACAGCGTTGGAGGGTGGGGGTGGGAAGGCTGTAGTTGTCGCCCTCATGATCTGAACTCGGGTCCCAGCTTCTTAAGAGGTATTTGTAGCTCCTCAACAGCATTGTTGGGGGGTGGGAAGGCTGGAGTCGTCAACCTCATGACCTGAACTCAGGTCCCAGCTTCTGTGGAGGTAACCGTGGCTCCTCAACAGCATCGGTAGAGGGGGGTGTTGTGGGGGGAAGGCTTTAGTCATAGCCCTCACAACATGAACTTAGGTCCCAGCTTCTGAGGAGTTATCTGTATCTCCTCTACAGTGTTGGTTGGGGTGGGGGAAGTGGGAAGGTTGGAGTCATCACCTGCACCACCTGAACTTGGGTCACAGCTTCCACGAAGCCCAGTTCCTTTGTTAGTGCTTTCATGGTTTTTTGATTCCTAAGTGTCCAGAAGATTGGTCCTTCACTGGTGATAGGGCACAGTTAAAATCTTCACCAGAATGATCTACCCTCCCTGCAAATTGGCCACCCTGACCTTACCACAAACCTTTTTAAAGAATGGCCCTGGCACAATCCTTCAGGGCATACACATTTACAAAGTGAATTAAATCACCCTGAAGTTCATCAATCAGGATTGCCAATCTCCCATCCATGCCAGTGTCTGATGACACAATTTCAAGAGGACAACTCCTTTATTTAATATGGCTGTACCATGTTTTCTTTCTCTCAGTTGAGAGCCTCCACCACCTGCCCAACCCACATTCTTCTTAGCTTTAAATGCTTGGTTATTGATAAGTGTGTCTTGAAGAAAGGAGACATCACAGCTGAGGAATTTATTTAGGGTTCTAGTGCATTTTAACAGAGAGTTCACACCCTTGGCATTCTAGGAAACAATTTTTAGCTGCCATGGTTCATTTAAGGTGGATCACTGCTGACAACCCTAAGTGTTTTCATCTCCCTATGATCTGTGACTTTAGAGCACATAAAACCAGCTTGACTGAACCATAAGCAGTAGTCTGTGTGTGCTGTGATAACAGTTAGGCACCGAATAAAAGCTTAGAAAACAGAACCCACACTTAATTTGCAGTGAAATACCAAGAGCTACAGTCCTTAGTTGGTATTCTTCTTGGTAACCATACTGACCTGGTACTGTATGGGCTAATAACAGGTTGCCCAAATAGAAACATGGGGGAAGACACCCCTTTTACTCCAGATTTCCTTTACAGCAGTAATCTCTCCTCCCTAATGAAGGAGGTAAGCCAATTCAGAAATCACTAGTACAGGCCTGTATGGGTGAAGGAAACCTACAGTACGACATTCAGAACATATCCATTCACACCACAGCCCCCCAAACAAGGCAAATTAGGTGGTTACACACACTGCAAGAAATAGCTTTGATGTATACCTGTGGTACTATCCATCGAGGACCATGGTCTCGGGTTGGCCAACCCAGACAGCATGGCCACATTCAGATAAAGTCTGTATTACAACTCCAGTAACAGGAAGCTGTTGCCTGATGCACCTCTGCTGTGCCGTGAATTTTCAGCTTGTCAACCAGGCATGAGCATGCCCCCTCAGCTGTCCTTTGTTACTAAAAGAATGTAGTTGGCGTGCAAGTGGTAACTCTCCACCCAATGCCAGTTCTATTTCAAGAGTGTGTTAGCCTATGTGTGTGACACCACCCTGTGGCACTGTATGGTGCTTTTGCTTCAATGTGTTTCCTTGCAGCACCCCCACTTCTGATGAGAGCTTCTGGAGCTATCTGTGCCCAATCCTAAATGACATTTTCAAGGGAGCCTTAGTTATGTCTGGCCCTTGCTGGTCCCATTTGTATCACTTCTCTGTGCATGTGGTTATCATGAAGAACCATTCCCAAACCTTTGTGTGGCTAAGCGCCCTGTGACCCTCCCCACAGTTGTACCAAACTTCTTGGCCCACTCCCTTGTGTTATCCTGAACCAACAAAGCATCATCACCACAAACCTCATGGTGATAAAGACTTTGAACACCACCTATGATGTCAAGTTACCATTAGTTGGGGGAGTTGCTTCAGGCTGTGCAGTGCACTATATTGCAGTCCAGTCACAGGGTATGGTGTCACTGTCAAAACCAAAATCCGCTAGTATTCACTGCGTCACAATTAGGTAAAGTCTCCACAAGTAGAATAAACCAGATAGTCACAGATGAGTAGATTGAATGTGGTTTAATCAAAAGAAATTCATGTACAAATGCCAAGTAACTACCTAAGACTGCTTGCAATTTCAAATGACAGACAGACAAATTACTGCTATCCGGATCCTCCTGCACTTTGCTCAACTGGAGCTTCATCAAGGAGCTGGTACTTGGTATAACCAGAGTCTGTTTGTTTGTTTGTTTTATTTATTTAAACTGGAGAGTCCATGAGCCGATGGTCCGTTTTCATGGTCAACCAGTATACATAAAAAACATACATGTACATAAAATATTACAACAAACGTATGACATGGGATTACAAAACAATCATACACAGTACATTTAGTTTAGACATTTACACTCACTCACTTTCATCTAAAAAATACTTTTTTAACATCCTAAAAGTCAATAGTGAATTATTTAAACAGTCAAAAAAGGTTTGTAAAGAACTGAAAAGAATTCGGTAGTTTACACAGAAGTGCATATTGGCCCACTGTTGTCTTCATCCATGGAATGACAAAAAATGACTTATCAGATAACCCAGTAGAGGCAGAACTAAGATGCCTACAAAATTGTGTGGATAAAATTGTGGCAACCTTATTTATGGTCACTTTCTTGGCAAGGAGTCCTATCTGAAATTTGTATCAGTAATCAAGGTACAGAAACCCAGCTGTACTTAGCAAACTACAATGATGCGTCCTAGCTGGGATCTGCGTGGAAAATCTAGCTATTTGATTCAGAAGTACTCTAATTTACAGTAAGTCCATTAAATACTGTCACGTTTGTGATGTCAGAGGACTGTCACATCACTACATCAAATAGATGTTTGCGTCAATACACAACGTGGGACTATGGCACTAACACCTCAATAAAAAATATCAATAAAAATAATAATAATAATAATAATATAAAAAAAATTCACATGTGCAAGAAGAGAATATGAAATGCATTGTCAATGAAGAGAAAACTATTTACAGGCACAACCCTATATGCTTTTAAACAAAGTACAATCACATTTAAAGATTTCTACTGTAAGCCTGTAATATTGAAAAGCAAAAGACAGTACACATTTTTACAATTTTACTTCTAACAACCGGTCTCCCTGTCTATTCTTGAGCTGTTGTACACAAAAAGAGAGAGGAAAGAAGGTAAGTGGAACTGGAGTTGGGAGCTGCCCTTATTACTGTTGCAGCTGACCAAGCACTATTATAAAGATTTTATAAACAGGTATATCCTGTGCTCGCCAAACCTTAAGCTGCAATAGAGAGAAAATAATGCATCATTAGAATTAATGAAAAAAAAAATTGCATAACAGTGTATAGTAATGCATGCAATATAAGTAGTGAAAATATTATGCCTATGGAAAAGAAAATTATAACATTGTGAAACTTAAGCAATTTTAATTGAGACAATAAAAATACACCCAACCATCCTAAATCTGAATATGAAATATTCTGCATAACTGTAATACATGATGATAGTCGAATGGAGGGGGTGGGGGTTATTTTCTCCTCATAAGGATTTTGAGTCATGGTTAGTATTTAAGAGACTAGGGTTATACCAGGTGCCCACCCTCTAATGAAGCCTCACCTGAGGGAAGTGCCAGGGCACCTGGATAGCAGTCATTGATCTGTCTGTTATTTGAAAGTGCAAGCAGTCTTAGGCTTTTACATGGCACTTGTACCTGAATTTCTTTTCATTAAACAGCCTTCAATCTACTCATCTGTGACCATCTGGTTTATTCCATGTGTAGAGACTTTACCTAATTTGACTCAGAGAGTGCCTTCCAAGTTTGGTTTTGTGGTTGTTCAAATAGAGGCAGCAAACCCCTGGCCAGCACCTTGCCTTGCATCAGTGAGTGCAGGACTACTTTGGATTTGGTACAGTGTCAATGTCCCTGTCCTCCATGTGGGAGGTGACAGTAAGGAGCCCTCCTAGTCAGCACATACATGGTCACTACTTTTGCTCAAGTGGATGGACCCCCCCCCCCCGATTGTGAGCCTCAGCTCTGAATAATTTTTTTAGAATGGAAACCATGCCCCCAGATGGCCTCCCCAGACTCCATACCCCTGCCATAGTGCCCTCTGTCCTTACCACGGTATCAATACCCCTAGCTCAGGACAACATCCCACTTTCTTTTCTTACTTTTTTTGCACTGCAATGTATAACTCACCCTTACTGCACCATCAGAAAAGGAATCCAGTTCACTTTATATTTTCAGTCCGTTAACAGCTCAGTGTCTTCCGATCACATGTATTGCAGGATGGTGATCTGAAGTGTCTAGTTAGAGAAGCATGCTAGGGTACTGTTTGTCACTTTGCTGTGGACTGACAACTAACATGGGTGAAGTCTTTGTCCTTATCCATTTTCTGAAACCTTTTCATGATATCAGCCAGCTCTGGAGCAAGGTGCTCCAGAGGAGTTGCTTCAGGTCAGTTTCATTTTCTGTTGTGTACTGCCACCCCCAGGCTGTATGAGATGTTCTGCCTCCAGGTTTTTCATGAGAATGATTAGCAGGGCTATTATTCACTGTTTTAATTGTGGAAGGGCCTCAAGTAGGGTGTCATATACACCTGGATAATTTATTTGAGCTTGCACATTCTGATAATCCACAAGTTGATTTGGGCATCTTGGTCTGTAAGCATGGGTCCCAGGAAGCAATGAGCATGCTCCATGTCAAGAGGAGTGTGTGCTGAAAGCACCAGCATGATCCGAAGTACATGCTGGATAAAGTCAGTGGGGGCTGCAAAACCCTCCTCAGCTCCCTCCTTTAGCCCATGAATTCTAAAATTGTTACTGCTAGGTCTATTCTTGGCATCCTTCATCTGAGACTGCAGTTCTCTGTCCCTTTTAATTGGAGGAGGATTTGATCCTGGGCCTCTTATGTTTCCACCATCTCCCCCACCTTTACACTATTGGTGGTAACTTTCTTGTCATTGCTCCAGAGGTCCATTCACAGATCCACTCTGGATGATTTTATTTTGTTCATAGAGGATTGTTTGAATTGCCTGTTCTGTTTGGGTCAGCCATTCTTCCTCCTTGATATCCATATTGAGTGTGGACACCAACAGAGATCTGAATTGGGAGGAGGCTGCATGACTAGGGATGTTGCGAAATAAAATTTGCTGGTGAAACTGCTGCAAAATTGGCAATTTCACCACGCAACATTTTCACAAAATTGTGGTGAAATTATGTAATTTCTCCGCAGTTACTTCCACTGCAAATGAGTATCTCCCAGTGCTGTCTCATGTAGTCGTCCCCCCCTGCCCGGCTGCTCACTGGCCAAATTAAAAAAAAAGTGCTATCTGGTGTCTAGTGTTCCCCTCCCTCAGCCCCATCAAGGCCAAAATTGAATAACTCCCCCCCAGTCACCCTGTGTCATGTCCCGACTCCCGAGTCCCGACTGAGTCTGAATCCAACCTTGTTTAAAATAAATAAATAAATAAATAAATCTCCAACTCCCTGGTGCCTAGTTGACTCCCCATCCTGGCATCGGATAGCTTCCTCCCCACTCTCCCCAGTACCCTGTTCAGGCCACCGACACAGCCCTTCACTCACCTCCATGGCCAGCAGCCTGACTTGCTTCAATGAATGAGTGCATGCTTGTACAAGCACATGCTTATTCATTGGATTCAGACAGCCAGCACTCTCACTACTACTGTAGTGTAGTGACAGCGCTGGCTGTCTGACAATAAATGAGGGCATGCTTGTACAAGCATGCACTCATTCACTGAATGTTCAGTTGGGCTGCTAGCCCTGGAGGTGAATGGAGGGTTGTGCTGGTGGCCCAACTGGGGTACAGGGGGGGAGCGGGGTGGGTGCTATCTGATGCCAGGGTGGGGTGTCCACTGTATATTGTGTGTATTATATCCATTGATGTTATCTCTTCTTCTGTTTCTGTTGCAATCTTATGTATTGTACTCACTGTATGCCACTTGTCTTTACTACCTTTTGTAATCTCCTTGTCTAGGGTGCATACCTGGCCAATACAAAACTAAATAAATGAAATAATTGGGAGGGGAAGGGAGCTATTATGGGGTGGTGAATACTCATAATTCCTCAAAAGTCATGGTAGTGACTTCAGCCAAGTTAGAAAAAATATGCTGGAGAAAGTATCACAGTGGCTGTCTATGCAGGACTAATCATTTTGGGAAACCTAGGGAGCTGACAAAACATTTGTAGGTGTGCAGATTTGCTCTTTTAATGATTTTATACTGATTTTATCATTTTAACATCTGATACTAAAAAAACATTTTTACACACAATGGAGCCTAAGCAGGATGAAACCCAGTGTCACAGTTTCCTGTGTGACAAAAGGGATTAAGTCCCATTGAATTGGTCTTGCTTCTTGTAGTAACTCTGTTGCAGAACTCTGCAGGAACTGAGTTTCATCCTTGCAGGCTTCACTGAAGGGTCAGAATTTTCGAACGTCTTAGATCGCCGCAAGCCCTGAGTTAGCCAATGATATGGTACATGGGGCTTGCGGCGACCTAACAATATTTTCTAGTCCATGCAGCAGACCAACTTTTTCTGGTTTAACTTTTGGCAGTCCTGGGGGTCTTTTTTATGGAGCTTGCACAAGATATTTGGCTCAAGCTGCCAAAAACCATGAAAACTGTCATGGGTACAGTTGCAGCTATGAGGTTTGGCACACTGCCAGAACCTAAATGTCATGGTACAGAACTTGGTGCAAGCCATGCACTATGCTATGAAAATCCTGCCCAATGTGTTCTAATTTTACAGAACAATTTAGCCCAAAAATGGAAAAAAATCTATTGACTTCTTCTCATTCTCCTGGATGAAGACAAAAAACGTCTATGAAATAAAGTTAGATTTTTACAAATATTTGCATGGAAGTAAGGTTAGTCATGCCCTGTGTTAGATTCCTTTTTGTCTAGTCTTGTCAATTATGATCTTCCATGAGAAACTGGCTAGAATAGATAAAATGATCCTTTAGTTGCTAATTGTTTAATTGCCTTCGATTGCATAGTGTATCCAGACATTATGGGCCTGATTTTACAAAGGGGATGCAGGATACAGTGAAGGAATTGAAAAGTGTAAAATATTACAAATTGTGGTGACAAGAACAATGAGCAACAGTAATATACAGTCAAGGCATATACTGTACAGTATGTTCACCCACGGTGGTGTGACATGAATCTAGGTGCCGTAAATTACAACACCAAAACATGTCGCCTGCACAGACTGCAGCCCCACGTTCCACCGCAACACATCTATGCCACCAATGGAATGTAGTGGAGAAGAATTTGTTTTTGCAGGGCGCTTTGCTCCCCCCATCCCTGATGTGGGGTGCTTTGTAACCTGCACTCCACAACACTAACTATAATCACCTCTGGGTCCAGGAATGAGTAGAAGGGAGAAGAACAGTGCGGACGGTGAAATCATTGTGAGTACAGGGCAGTGCAAAATCCAGAACACCCCTGTCACTCATAACCTATTCCTGTCACCCTAATTGCAGCGCCCACCTAACAGCATACCTGTAAAGTCAAGACATTCAAAAGTATCAACCATTACAAGTTGAGGAGGCAACAACAATTATCAACAGTAAATATATATACTTTCTGAATATTGCTCCCATTCCCCAATACTTTTCCAGTTTGTATGACATCACCCTGTACTCCTTCACTTACTGTAATTCAGTCCTCCTGCCCAAAATCTTATCAGTTTCTATTTCAGATTGTAACCCAAATGTACCCAGTCTCAATTACTTCTGTACTGTCCTCGTTCTCCTATTATACCTTCTTTGTAGTAACGTAGTATTGAAAGGATAGAGGGCCTTAGGGTCCATCTTGTCCTTCCCTCCTGCCATATGGCATTAACTATATCCAATTTGAGTATGGAAATATATCCAAGCATAACAGCGGGAATGTTACTCCTATTCATGCCATTTAATCCTGAATATCATTCTGTCTCAGAAAACTGTCACGTCATCATTTGAAGGCCTGAACAGCAATACCTTCTATAACATTACTGAATAAAGTATTTCACATGTTAAGAATCCGATCTGTGAAGTAATGTTTATAATTTTTCCCTTTATTCACACACCCACCTTAATTTGTGGGCACATCTTCTATTCCTGCTTACACTCACCATCTCAAACATCTAGGTATTCTCCACCCCATCCATTTTCTTTAGCATTCAGAAAACTGTGATTATATCCCCTCTCAGCCTTCTCTTTTCCAGGCTATGAAATTGATCATTTGTTTGTATGAGGTTTGATTCCATAGCATGTATAATTTTGTCACATTCAAACAGAGATACTGAAAAATTTTAGTTTGCTGATGAAGTTCAGGTGAAGAGAGAAAATTTGCCTTTGTGAATCAGTTCACAAAGTTCTCACCAGCATCACCAACCACACATTCTACAGTTGGTACTCTTTCTTATTACTCTTCAGCTTTCCCCTTACCATCCTCACAAACATCCATTTAACCCTCTGTTCTTCTACTCCGTTGACCCTCTCATTGTTTGAATCACTGCAACCATGCCGTTTTTACCCTTGTGGTTAAAAATGGTCATCTTCTACTCACCTATGGTGCACAGACCCTCTCGGTTTTTGTCTAGAATGCTGTCTTACAATGTCCCACAACAAACCACTGACCCTTGAAACCCCCTTTGCATCTAGATCCCCATATGTACTTCCCTGTGTATCCTGCTGTCCAATCTTCTTTTTTGAGTTCATCGATCCATCTGTTCTGAACCACATCCTCTATATCAAACTTACTTTTGTTGTGCAGTGTACCATGTTTTTTACATATCCTGTCTTTCCCCTTCCACTGCTGTATTATTTTTCACTCTAACCACCACCCCCTGCTTTACTAGATTTACACCTCAATGGCATTTTCATGTTGGTTGCTCCTATCATCTCCTCACTTCATTACCTCCAGCTGCCTTTCCCTAGTCCTCCATTCAAGCGCCAATTCTCTGCACCCTCACCCTCCTTATTTATTCATCCTACCGTAATATCATCAAAAACATATCATTAGCATTTCTCCATTTTCCCTCCTTCACTCCATTCTCCTCCTCCACAGAATAAGGTCAAACATGATTTCATTTACCAAACGCAAGTATAAAGTTTAGCCTTTAAACATTAAAACCACTGTGCAAAGCCCCTTTTATGACATTTTCCATCTCTTCTTTCTCATAGGGGTGCTATACACAGTGAGTGTTTGTGGTTTTTTTTCAGGCCATTGGTCTTTATTAATCAGTCACCTTAGTCACTGTTGTATAAAAGTCTGACAGAATGCTTACCTCCCACTAACTTCACAAATTCTGCCTATCATCCAGATCTCTGCCATCCCAATCGTTCTCATGTCTGTGACCTCCCCTGCAAAAAAATGAACTTGATTTTTCTAGTAAATTTTCAAGGTAGTTGGAAAAAGATGAGAACATTTCAGGTGCCTCTCCTGTGGCCGTCGCAAATGCCTGTGAAAGTTTTGCATGTCTGTTGAATGCAAAGGGCCAGATATTATTGCCCTATGGCTAAATTAGCACTGCCCGGTGGGCAAATTTAGCTCAGAGCAAATAGCCTGCTATATTCAAAAGGAATAGCCCAGTGCTAAACCCACTGAATATAGCATGCAAAGGAAGCCAGGCAAACTGGGCCTGGAGTGCAGGGCAAAAATAGCCCGGGAATAAGACAGCACTGAATATAGCTCCCAGGTAGGCAGTGCAAATACTCACAGAAACACAGTGCAGAAGTAATATTGCCCACCCAGGAACACATGCAAAGAAAAGCAGCCCTGAATGTGAACACAGGAGCAGACAGCAGTGCAGTACCTGTGAATGTCAAGGAACAACCAGGACCCACATGTGACAACCACAGAACAGTACAAACCCCTCATAATACCCAAGCACCCAGAAAAGACACATGACACAGGGATGTCATGAAAAAGTAACTATAATCCAAAAAGGCAACAAGAATGGCATGATAACAACAGGAACAGTAACAGATAACACAAAATGGCCAAATACAGCAACAAACTACAGGAAAAAAGTCAAGGGGGACAACAGAGTAAAATAACTAACAGCAAAACTGGCATGAAACTGAAAGGGCCATATCACAATGGAAAACACAAGATATACAAGCTAAACCAGAACATATTTACAATATTTGCATATTTACTGTGGCAGCAGTAATGTAGGGAAAGGGAAGTGGACACTGTGACAGGGTGCATCCCTGCCACTGTAGTAGGACCCCTTGAGTTTTCTAGGTTGCAACCTCTATCTCTCTATATATATATTCTTCATTAATAAGGCTATCCCTTTCTTTCTGTCTATAGGCAGGCCACATCCAGACAACCCCTGTGCTTCCTTTTACCTTTTCTTTCTCTTCTTTCCATGGATCCATATGTATGGAGGTCAACTTCCAGTGACCTCGCGCTCCCAGACAGAATGGGCCAATAAAATAGAATGGTTATAGTCATAGCTCTAGAGAATGGCTGACTATTTTAGCTAGACTATAAAATATGTCTTGTGTACAGTACAACACCCTAATAAAGGGTTACCGTGGCTATTTAGTGTGTAGGCAGAGAAATACCTACATGACTAGCCTGTGCATTAGTATTTATTGCAAAGCGGCAAAACCCTTTCCCTTTTTATTTTCTGTAACCCTGTTGCCACTATGGAAATATTAGAACCTTTACTGAATGCTGCAGTTTATCTATTGAATACATTGTACTGCATAATAAAAATTACAGCATTGGAAAATTACTGTCATGAAAGAACCTAGCATAAACTTAGCTAGTGAAGACATAAAAGGCTAGAATACTGAAAAAGGGGGTAAAAGAAAACATAAACCTCCTTTGGACCACATAAAATGCTTTAACAAATGTACTTCTTGAAGGAGAAGGAATAAATTAAGTCTGTCCTTACCTGAAGCAGGGGAAAGAATGAAATATCATGTATAGGGGAACAGTGGCCTCTTGTGACACCATTTTATAGTGATTTGTCTGACACACATGTCCCAGTGGAAAGTTTTCCTCCTTTAAAAAGGGGAAAATCCTTCTGGGAAAGTCTCTTCTATTATCTAAAGCTGCTCCTCATTATAGAAGGGTAACAAAGTCCTTTTGGCCTGTTATTTAATTAAATGAAGGGCCATGATGATGCTTGGTCACTCACCTGACTAAGGTGGGTGGGCATAAATAGTACTACCTGAACAAACAGATGTTAGATATGGTCAGTGTCTTCTGACTGAGTGTAGGTGAAGGACTAGGAGAGTTCTGTGCTGCACTAAAGAGAACATTGTGAAAAGTATTTACAAGTCTTTTCTTTTGAATTCTTTTGATTGTTTTGTTTTTACTTTATATATAGTACAAAGCTGTTGTTGTTTATGATTACAAAAAAAATCCCACTTAGAACAAGTGGGTTGCACCAGAAATCTTGTGCTTGTGTCCATCTGTATTTCCCATACCCTTACAAGTGGAGGTAGTGGTGGGATGTACAGCTGCTAGTGTCTTGCCAGGGATGGGAGACATTGGGGTGGATATCATCCAGTATCCCAGGTGGACACATGGCAGAGGGTGTCTAAGTGACTGGCACCCTTGCCAGGAAAATGGCTGTTCAGACAAGAGCACCACTACTGGACGACCTTCCATTGACTGTCAGACCTAAGGTGAAGAAGTAACCTTCGAAGGATGATGATGTCCTGAGTGAGGTAACCCAGAAGGATCCAGATGGATATGGAGACCAAGTGGCCGAACTGATGCGGCTTATCCACTGGCTAAGCGGAAGATGGCTGGAGGTGAACCAGCATTGGAGGGAGGCTGAGCACTGTTACCAGGTGCTACTGGAAACAACCTGTACAGAGGAATTGATGGAGGTAACTGAGGACCAGTAGCCATGGCACCTAGAAAAGGAGAGCCCCAGATGGAAGCCTTGTTACCTGAATTGCCAATTTTTCCTGGCTGTTACCTGGTGGAAGATGGTATTCGAGAAGGGAAGAACCATGAGAAGTCCCCAGGTAAGACTGTGTCTGGACATGATAGTGCTGGGGTGAAGACTACAAGCAAGCTGCAAGAAACTGTGGTGGTCAAAGGTACTTGTGTGTCCAATGCCCCTCCTATTGACTGGGAAAAGTTACAGGCCGGGGATGCTGCGTTAACCAGCTTACATGCTTATGTCTCTGTACATGAGGGTAGAATGTTAAATGGGGGTGTAATTGAAAGTAATAGGTTAGTTATTAGTTACTTTCAAATAAATGTGATCAGTTACAGTTACATATTACTTCTGTTAAAAAAAAAATAATTAACTAACTTTAAGGTGTATTACATTTTCTAGTACTTCTCCATCCTTGCTAGTGACTGCACAAAGCATCCTGGAATAAGTTTCCAAAAGTAATAGAAAGTAATAGAAAAAGTAACTTACCCAATACTGCTATCATGAAAGAACTTAGCATAAACATAGCTAGTGAAGACATAAAAGACTAGAATGCTGAAAGGGGGTAAAAGAAAACACAAACCTCCTTCGAGCCACATAAAATACTTTAACAAATGTACTTACTCCTTGAAGGAGAAGGAATACATTAAGTATGTCCTTACATGAAGCAGGGGAAAGAATAAAATAGTGTGTATTGGGGAACAGCGGCCCCTTGTGGCCCTTTTTTATAGTGAGCTGTCTGTCACTCAAGTCCCAGTGAAAAGTTTTCCACCTTTAAAAAGTGGAAAATCCTTCTGGGAAAGTCCCTTCTATTATCTAAAGCTGCTCCTCATTACAGAAGGGTAACTAAGTCCTTTTGGCCTGTTATTTAATTAAATGAAGGGCCATGATGATGCTTGGGCACTTGACCCAGGTGGGTGGATATAAATAGTACTGCCTGAGCAAACAGATGCTAGATAGGGTCAGTGTCTTCTGACTGAGTGTAGGTGAAGGACTAGGAGAGCCCTGTGCTGCACTAAAGAGAACATTGTGAAAAGTATTTGCAAGTCTTTTCTTTTGAATTGTTTTGATTGTTTTGTTTTTACTTTATACAGTATATGGTGCAAAGCTGCTGTTGTTTATGATTACAAAATAAACATCCCACTTAGAACAAGTGGGTTGCACCAAAAATCTTGTATTTGTATCCATCTGTATTTCCCACATGTTTACAGACACAGACAGCAAAGGAGACAACAGAATGGAAAAAACTGAGGGCAGGCAAAGGGAGTTGAGGGGTGGGAAGAAAATAATAATATTGGCCACAGTTATGACTGGTTGCTGGAGGGTGCTGGCAGCCATTCCTCCAGTATAACCAGTACCCTCCTGGTCTCTGAGATGAGAATGGCCTGTTGTTCAATCAGCATCCTCTGCTGATGCACCAGTCAGCACAGGAATGCATCCCTCCCCTCAGACTCCTGTGGATGGGTAGCCCACAGTGATGACTGGCATGGATCTACAGGAGAAAGGGGGAACAAGTCAGGATGGGATACTGGACAAAGAGGCACAGTGCAGCCCCAGGTGGCAACACACGGGTGCACAGCATGTCCCAACAACCATGCCCACGTGGCAATACAGAATACACAATGCACACCTGACACGTGCCTGCAGGACAAGGCAGGACAACACAGGCAGCAAGCACCATCCCAATGTACATGGACATTTGTGGATGTATGCTGACAATACCACAGCACAGTGGGCACCACACAGCTCAGCAGTGCGCACAGTGAAACAGTGCAATCAGACAGCCATTCCCTGAGATGTTAATGACAATGGGACATTGCACAACATACATATGGAATGACACATGTTGGGACATGCTGCTCATAGGGACAGATTTATGATATACAATGTAGAGCACAGCCACCAGATAAATGGGCACAGCAACAACACAGTATGATGGCATGCAGCCCATACTGTAGCACAGCATGGCATGTGGCAGTGCCACCACCCACTACAGCAGCACACACAAGGCAGACATGCATGGCCACTCCCATGTAACACAGAGACACAGGCCATGGGCCACCAACGGCAGGACAGCAGTAGGCTGAACACATTCCCAATACAGTGCCGCACATGTGGGCATGGTATGGAAGGGCCCCCCCAACTGCTGGGCACTACACCATCTGCATGAGCAGAACCACTGCACACGGTGCCACCACAGTTGACCATACCCTGCACCTCCCATGCATGATTGATGTACCAACACCAGGAACTGCAGCAACAGGGGAACACCATCCAGTAGAGGAACATGGCACCCACCATAGCAGTACGCAACAGGCACACATGACAGGCAGAGCTACACATGCTTATATGGCACTAGGGCCCCAGACCACCCCCCTTGTAGACACAGTGTACGGTAGCTGCCCAACCACAGCCAAGGTCCACTGTGTCATACCATTGGTCATAATGCACTGCCCACTCACTGGCAGGGTGTTGCCATCTAGATGCCACCCCGCAACCCCCTGTAATGCACAGTGTGGAAAAAAAAAGGCATGCACCTACAACATGCCTTGCAGTACCTCAGAAATCCTGGACCAGGTAATGATGAACTCACATGCCATATGACCATCAGAACAGTCAAGCAGGGCTATATATGGCAATGGCACCACATGATGGGCATGACAGCACATGCCAGTACAGCACTATGGTCCCAGACCCCCCCAACAGGCACAGTGCATGGCCACTGCCTATCCCATGCCAAGGTCCACAATGCTATACCAGTGGCCAGAATGCGCTGCCCACTCACCGGCAGAGTGTTGCAGTCTAGATGCCACCCTGCAACCCCTGTAATGTACAGTGTGAACAACACTGGCATGCACCTACAACATGCCTTGCAGTACCTCAGAAACCCTAGACCAGGTAATGATAAACTCGCATGCCATGTGAACAGCAGAACAGTCAAGCAGGACTATATATGGCAACAGCAACACATGATGGGCAAGGCAGCACATGCCAGTACAGCACATAGGCCCCAGACAGACCCCCAAGCAGGGACAGTGTATGTCTGCTGCCCATCCAGACACATGCTGCACCCTGCCACTCCATTGGCCAACACAATAACATGTTGCACATGCCATGGTACCAGGCACACAGCCATGGGCACAGCAAGACCGGCATGGTCAGCCCATGGACAGACCCACCCATTTCACATGCTGTGCAGTGTGTAGACAGTGTACTCACACAATATGCTCCAGTCACCACCGCTGCTCTCCTCTGCCCACTGTGCCGTGGCCAGCACCCTCCACCTGTCCTGGTGGCCCCTAGCTCCCTGGGCACCCTCCTGATCTTTGCTACCGGTGCTTGTCCTGTCAATGCACTCTGCAGGGGGAACAGGGTACATCACCGTTTCTACAATGTGAGCCCCCATGTTATGCCACAGCATTTTCCATGGTACATGGGGTATCCCACACCATCTCCCCCTCACCACAGGTGGCATGGAACAGTGCACATGCATGTGTCTCCCCCCCCGTGTGCAGGCACAATGTGTCACCTGTGACATGCCCTGCCCCGAACATGTGAAGCCACAAGGCCTCATTGCATGGGCACTGTGCACGCAGGGCTCATTGACAGGCAATATTGTCGTGGACTGTGGACACATCCAGGTGAACATTGGTAGGACACACACACACAGTGGTGGAGGTCTGATGTAAGGGGAGACATGCACATGCACACCTCCCAACACAGAGACACACTTGAGGCAACACACACACACACACACACACACATGCAAACACACAGGGCACTCCTGGGAGTGGTGCAAACTGACACCTACCTGTCATGGGCACTGTCCCATCACACACCATTTGCCTGTAATGCTCCAGCTGGGGCCACTGCCTCCATTGTAGGTCCATGTATCTGTGGCAGCACTTTTCCCCATCCCTTGCGATGCCCGTTCTGGTTGTCAGATGCCAAGCGATTGATGCCCACACCTGTTTCCATGGATGGTCTCACTCCCTAACCTCCCCAAACAGCCTTCTGTGCCTCTGCTGCACATCTTCCACCAGGTTGGAAATCTCTGTCTCACCCCACCTCCTGTCCCTGTGCACAACTGTCCTCTGTCTCCTCCATGCAGACATGCCTGGTACAGCCTTACTTGGCACCTCCCTAATACTACAGTGGCACGCCCTGTACCTGTCCCTGTAATAGCGCTTATCACAATGCGAAGCACCATGCTATTGTGTGGTATAGCGCCACTCAACTCGGAAGTGCATGAAACACGCATCCGTGACTCCACCATGACCCCAGTGATGATGTACAGTGCATGCACAATGGATACACGCATGTGTCCTGTAGCGCGGAGCTCACGTGATAGCACCACACAAGTGGATTGCACATGTGTATAGCGCAGTTGCCCTGCGCATGCACCATGGCTGCACAATGCCCTGTAGCACAGTGCTAATGCCACAGTACAGCACTGTATACCAGCATATTAGCCCGGTGCTAAACATTTGCATGGCATTAACAGTTTGTCCAGCACTAAATGTTATGATATTCAAAGGCTGCATTTAAATGAGGCCACTTGTCTATGCACAGGGCAAACACAGCAATTAGCATATCATTCATGACTCATTTGCATGCTCAACAGGCTGAATTGCTCGGCTATGCTATTTAAGGGCAAACAGTACTCCACCTGTTTTGCTAATAGGGACTGCAGTGTTGTGGCAGCCGGTGGATAGCTGCCGTCCTTGTGACAGCCAGCACATGGGACAGGGTGGTGGGGATACGCATACAGGGGTCATAACCAGCCTATAGCTGTGCTGTTGGTGGCAGTACATGCACACAGCGCTGTAGACTGCCATGAGGCAGGACAGCAGCACAGGTAACACCATCAATGTCTGCACAATACACAGTGATACTGCCATGTGGCATTGTGAGGGCTACCCTGACAACATGCAGTGTGCCATGGCTGCAGACATCATGGCAACAGCACTGCTGCAGTGGGGTGTGTGCAGGCTGGGGCAGTGGTGGAACCAGTGGCCATTGGGACCCACTGTTGCTGTCAGGCATGCAGCAGCACTGACCATATGAGACATCGAACTTGACAGCTACCATGGTGTGAGTACCGCAGTTGCCTGCTGGTGGCATTCACAACCACGTTTTTGGATGTCAAGCCACTGTGCCCCTGCCAGAGATGTGGGTCCGACACAGTGTGCATGTTGTGTGGCATACACACTATGCCAGTGCTGGGGGTGGGGGCCACAGCAGGGGTATGTGTATATCACAGGCCGTGTGTCATGCCATGGGGACTGGCCACATATCCACACACCTCGTACTATGTCCCCAGCAGGGTACACACAACCATGATGGCTGACACACCAACAACATTGGGCAACTGCTCTATGCACAGACGTGGCCACTGTGTGTCTTGTCACAAAACACACACAGCGGTATGGCTGCATGGCGGCACGTGTGCTCACCGCAGCACATGCGCATGTTGTGTACCAGCGATGCAGTGTGGTGCACAGGCACACTGTTGGCATGTCTGTACCATGTGTTACACTGTGTGCCCAGACTGCACAGCACCTGAGGCATGCAGGGTCAGCCATTGCATGCCAGGTGTGTATGGTGCCATGGCCAACAGGTACAGCTACTGTCATGCACACAATGTACACCCCTGTGTCTAACCAGCACCATTTCCTCTGTCCTACACAGGTGATGCTGCCAGGCAGGAGCATCTGCTTTCACACAAGTTCACAGGGGATGAGCTGAGAGCAGTGGTACATGCCTTCAAAGAGAGGGAGCAGGTGATGAGGCGCAACAAGCCCACCAATGTGGGAGGAGATGGGGTGGAGGTAAATGCTATGGGTGGCCGTGACACAGCATAGATGCCATGTGAAACTGCTGGCATGACCTGCTGTGACAGGCAAAGGAGGAGGATACCCAGAGAGTACAGAGATGGCTGCAGACAGGACACCATCCCACTGTCATGGCACAGTGGCAAATGCCAGATGCACACATGGGCCAATCGGATTGTGTATGAGATGCATGTGTGGCACAGCAGTGTGCATGTGTTGGCAGTGCGCAGCGGTCACCGGTGTACAGGTGTATCATTCCATGTGTGCCATGGTTGGGGTGTGTGCATGGGGGCTGCATCATCATTTACACAGACAGCACTGTGTGGGGGGTGCAAGAACATGATGCAGGGTCAACACTGCTGTGTATCACATGTCATGCTGGTGGGCTCAGCGTGCAGTGTGCTGTACAGGTCTCTGACACTGTTCTATTCTCTCAACAGTGCAGGGTGGACATCCAGCCATGGGACAGGAGGTGCATGGCCCAGCAGATCTGGAGGCTAAGGAGAACACTACAAAAGTGTTGCCATCAACATCTGGCATGGAGGCCGGCCATGGATCATCTGTGGAGGAGCACCAGTGGGTGGCATTTGGCCATGGTACTCATCTGCCAGTGGGTGCAATTGTGGCCT
Organism: Neoceratodus forsteri; assembly: GCA_016271365.2. Taxonomy (NCBI): domain Eukaryota; kingdom Metazoa; phylum Chordata; order Ceratodontiformes; family Ceratodontidae; genus Neoceratodus; species Neoceratodus forsteri. Next base: position 1,724,283,214 of record CM057456.1, read on the forward strand.
ATGACGATGATGAGGATGATAAAGACATGGATGCAGCATATGGCCTGGAGGATGCACAGGTCTAGGACCTCAGTTGTGGGCAGGAGGTCATCGTCACAGTGACCAGTGACCATGGTTTGGGGGACTCAGAGACTGAGGATGACCTGCTTGCGGGTGGCACTGTGGGCGGAAGCAGTGGGGTGGGACCTGCAGGCAGTGTTGGGTATGTTACTTTTTCTATTACTTTCTATTACTTTTGGGAACTTGTTCCAGAAAGCTCTGTGAAGTCACTAGCAAGGATGGAGAAGTACTAGAAAAAGTAATGCACCTTACAGTTACAATTACTTATGTCTTTTTATACAAAGGAACTATGTAACTGTAACTGATTACATTTATTTGAAAGTAACTAACCTATTACTTTCAAAAAATGTAATCTGTTATAGTTACTTGCTGTTTTTGTATTGTTTTTGTATAAAAAGAAATAAGTAACTATAAGTGTAAGGTGCATTACTTTTTCTAGTACTTCTCCATCCATGCTAGTGACTTCACAGAGCTTCCTGGAACAAGTTTCCAAATGTAATAGAAAAGAAATAGGAAAAGTAACTTACCCAACACTGCCTGCAGGGGGACACACACATGGCTGCATTGCAGAATTGGGGTGCACAGGCACATGGTGGCAGAGCACAGCACCAGGATGTTGGCCATGTGGAGGACAGTGTGCACCATTAGACATGTGCTGCCAGCCACAGGGTGCAGTGCAGGCCCTGCAACAGGCACTGCCCCCTGCCAGGCCACTGCAGCTGCAGCAACAACAACAGCAGCACCAGCCACCACAACAAGCCACCCAGCATCCCCAGAATACCCAATGGCAGCCACCACCATTCGCAGGCTGGGGGCGGTCTGTCAACCCCAGGCCAAGATGGTCAGGGTGCCCACCTATGCTCCAGGCCACCCTGGTGTCCCAGTATGCTGCAAAGCAGGACCTGCATGACTTATGCAGGGAGGTGTGGCATGAACTGTCCCAGTTGCAGGAGACAGTAGGCTTAGCTATGCTACATGCTGAGCAGCGGGTGGAGGAGTGCATGACACAGATCCTAGGCACTGTTGAGCGGGGCCTTGGATACATCACTGCCACTGTGAGGGTGAACGTGGAGGTGTTGCATGATGCAATCATGGCTGATCGGTATGGCACACCCACCACACTGCACAGGTGCTCCATATATGTACCCTGGCATGCTTCCAGCACATGCGGCGTGGGCACTGGCTCCTCCACCCCTGCATCCTGGTCCTCCACTGGCCAGTCATGGCATCGTGGCTGTCTGCCCACCATGACTGGGTCTGCATCATGCCGTGGTCATAGGTGTGCTACTGGTCAGTCATCACCACAGTCCTGAACATCCATTTCATCAACACAGAGCACTCCAACCTCTGTGTCCCACACACAAAGGGCATGCCATGTGAGTGGTGGTAGGCGCTGGTGATAGGTTCCACTAGCATACGCTGTGAGCTCTTGTGTCACACACTCACGCACACCTTACAGGACAATGGCCTCTCCCCCCCACCACCCCTGCACTCAACATAGCCATCCACCATCTACACATGCTTGACATGCACTGCACACTGCTCTCATAGCCACATCACATATGCACAGTTCCACTGTCTGTTGCACCGGGGGGTTCACAGTCTACACTGTTCTGTACTGTACTGTGTATGCACACATATTAAAGGCACTGTACTTGACTTGTTATTTGTCTGTGTTGTATTCACTCACCTTCCCATCTGGGCTAGTGTTTCCATGATGCCACTCCTGTGCTCCAGGGACCTGCATGCCATATGAGAATTTTTCCTCTTCAGTTGCTTTACTATCCTCTGGACCTCTGGTTCTGGGTCACTGTTTGACTGTTCCTCAGGTTAAGGTGCATGTATACCATGGTTTAGCACCATGTGTAGCATGCAACATGCTAGGAAAATACGGCATACTTTCTGAGGCCTGTGCTGTAGGGCACTGCCTGAGCAGTCTAAGCAGCAGAACTGCATCTTTAGCATGCCACAGACCCTTTATATGATGTTTCTGGTTGCAGTGTGTGCCTCATTGTACCTCTTTTCGTCCACTGTGGCAGGCCGGGGTAATGGTGTGAGCAGCCAGGATCTCAGGGGATAGACACTGTCCCCTGTGAAGAGATGTGTACATATCAGCTGCACTGTCCTGCTGTCTGCCCATTGCACATGTGTGTCACTTGTATTTCTGTCCCATTGCCCCCTTCCCCAACCTCTGCCCTGCCTTCCCCTGCTTGGCCGCATTCCAACTGTAGTGTTTGCATGTCATGGCTGTAGATACTCACCAACAAGATGCCCACTGGGTATTCTGCCCTCCTCAAAGGCATGGCACAGCCTTGATTGGTCCCATATGAAGGTGTCATGGGCATTGCTGGGGTACTGTGCGAAGATATTGCTGATGCACCCTGTTGCATCATGCACCACCTGGCAATCGGAGTGATACCCCTTCCTGTTGACAAATATGTCACTGCCAATGCCAGGTGGTGCACGGATGGCAATATGGGTGCAGTCAATGGCACCAAGTACTGCTGGTACGTGTGCAACTTGATAGAATTGCTGCATGGTTTCTCTGCACTCAGCTGCTGTGCTGGGGAATACAATGAATTTGGCAGCATGTGACAGGAAAGCATCTAGGAACTGGGTCAGGAGACATGAGGTGGCATAATGTGATACCCCAATGTTGTCCCCCACTGGGGTTTGGAATTTCCCACTGGCTAGAAAGCACATAGCTACCATCACCTTCTCTTCTACTGACATGGCATGGCTGCATCTGGTGTTGGGCTGCAGTTGCTCATGCAGGAGTTCACATATCTGCCTCAACATTCCCCTGTTCATCCTGTACCAACCAGTGATGTGCTCATCAGGCAGGGTCTCAATAAGGAGACTCTGGGGCCAGTACCACCTGTGTGCAGCATATTTCCTCCTTGGCCTGCATTGTGGGCCGAGTTGGCCTGGTTCCTCTCTTCCTCCTCCACTACTTCCTCCATTATGTGCATCAACACTGCATTACTGAAAAATGCCATTGTGGCTTCCTGCTCTGGCCACTCCTCCATGTGGATTGCACTGGGATAAGACCTGCTTTTCTGGGTGGTAGCTAACACTGCACTATGTGTTGTGCAATGTGGCCTTGCATGGCACTATACCTTTGAATATGCCATTGCGCCTATATGCACGTTCCTGACCCTCACTTTGCCTTTTGCATACATTAAGTTTTGTGCCAGTGCTAATGCGTTGCACCAGCACAATGTCCTGTTTTGAATATTGCAGACCTACACTAACCCAGTGCTAATTTGGCGCAATCTGTTTGCACACAGTGTAAACCTTTGAATATTTCTCCCAAAGCATCTTATTGTGGTAGATTTGTCTTCTTTGCCCTTAAAAATTCAAAACTTTTATCTCCCAGGCAATGTTAATAATTATTAACTGCTGAAGCTGTGCACTCATGAAAGATCATCTGCTGCAAACTCTGGCTGCAGTAAACTGTGTGCTCTGTCAATTTATTCTGAGTTTTTCTGGTCTCAAGTTTTAATAGAGCAGTCAGCCACTTGCTAAAAAATGCCAGCAAGGGCTGGGCAAAATTAAGCTTCTGCCAGTGGACTTCTGGTGATATGCCTATTTCACATCAATGAAATTTGGGGAATTTCCATGAAAATTTCATAACATTTTGCCAAAACTATGATTTTGGTTATTTTGGTGTAATGTATAAAGTATTTGTCCACATTGCACCAAATTTTGTAGGGACCTTACCAATGCCTGTATTGAAATGTACAAAGTATCAGATCTCTATCTTTAAAGATGACTAAGTTATAAGTCTCCAAACAATCAGAACTTTCTAAATTATAGTTAACAACTAAGTAAACTAAAAGTGTTTGTCTAAATTTCACCACATTTAGTATGGTGACTTTACCAATAACCATGCATATACGGTATGTGCAGAGGTTTAGATCTCTAGCTTTAAAGGCGACTGAGTTATAAGCCTCAAAACTGTTAGTAATCTTACAAAAAGCTATACATTTCGCAGTTACGTAAAGTGCTGAATGTTAAGTCCTTATACTTTTAAAGCTAGAGAATGGAATATCACCGGTGTTGTTAGGTCCATTGACCCTAAATATTAGGCTTTAAGGCAACCCCATGACCCCACATCAGAGCATCATGCTGCCATGCTGATGACCCAGGTTCAGATGTGAGCCCAGGAAGTCATATCAGGAGGCTGGTCATGGCTAAAACTTACAATTTACATAACCAGTACTTCTCTATTTTACAATTTTCATGACTCTTCCAAAAAAGCATGCATCTAAGGTTTCAATTATCTGGCTCCAAAGGTGGCTAAGTTTTTAGCACAGAAATATTTTCAGAATGTTTCACATGAAAATAAATTGCCAGATGTTAAGCTTCTATAATGTTTCCACCCTTCATCCAAATGTTATGAAACTTTCCATGCTTTTAGGGTACATACTAGATAAAATTTATTTATTTATTTATGAGTTTAACCAGGAAGGCATACTGAGCAGGGTTGCTCGATTCCAGATGCAACCTAGGGGACAAGTCCCAAGAAAAAATAGTACATCACAGGGTACAGTAGTTATACATCACAGTGAGGGGGCCACCTGCCATACAGACAATTGGCAGATAGAAACAAAGGAAACAGAGGAGGGGGATAATACAAATGTATAAAATTACACAGAAACCCATCTGAGAGCACAAATACAAGTACATAGTGGGAACTAACTAAAAGCAAGAGCAGCTGGAGAAGAAGTGGGTGCTGAGTAGGAGATTGAGGTGGCTGGGGTTAGGTGAATGTCGAATATCATCTGGCAAGGCATTCCATAGCTGGGGGATACGGAATTTGAATGCTGCCTGCCCTTTGGTTGTGCGCATGAAGGGGACGTGGAGAAGCCTGGGGTCCGTGCCTCTGAGGGAGTAAGCAGGGGGAGGTTGTGGGGAGAGGACAGAGGCCAGGTAGGGAAGAAGGGTCTGGGACCAGAATTTGGCTGCAGACCTAGCACAGTGGATTAATCTGCGGTCTTGGAGGGACGGCAGGGCTAGGGAGCTGTATAAGACGCAGTGGTGAGTTGTTTGTGGGCAGTCGAGGATAAAGCGACAGAAGGAGTGGAAAAGTGTGTCAAGGCTGGCTAAGGAGGAGAAGGGAGCAGTAGCATAGACTATGTTGCCATAGTCGAGTATTGGGAGGATCATCTTTTGAATAAGAGCTTTCCTAGCAGGAGAGGGGAGGCAGCCTTTGTTCCTATATAGGGTGCCGAGTTTAGGGAGTAGTTTCTTATGGATGGAATTAATATGAGTGGTGAAATCTAGGTGCTGATCGAGCCAGACACCTAATTATCTGAAACTGGTGCATGCTTCCAGGAGGGTCCCGTCCAGTGTTTGGAAAGGGGGCAAGGGGCTTGGCGAGAGTCTTTGCTGTGAGTCGAAGGTTAGCGACATAGTTTTCTTAGGGTTTAGGAATAGTTGGTTTGACCGGAACCAATGCTGGATGGTGTTGAAATCCTGCTGTAGTAGATTAGCCACATCGCTTGTGGAAGGGCCCATGGCATACAGCACTGTGTCATCCGCATACATTTGGATGGATGAGTAAAGACAGGCTGATGGGAGGTCGTTTAAAAATATGGAGAAGAGCAGTGGGCCCAAGACTGAGCCTTGGGGGACGCCGGAAGTAACTGGTAGGGGGTCAGAGATGTGTGAGGAGATTTTTACAGCCTGGTGCCTACCCACCAGGTAGTCATGGAACCAGTTGGAGGCCGGCCTGGAGGGGCCAGCATCTTTTAGTTTAGAAAGGAGCAGAGTATGGGAGATGGTGTCAAAAGCTTTGGCCAAGTCAATAAAGATAGCAGAAGTGATGTGGCCTTTATCCATGCCAGTGAGTATGTCATCAGTGATGCTTAGCAGGGAAGTGATAGTTGAGTGTGATTTATGAAAGCCGGATTGGTATGGGGTGAAGAAGGAGGAGGCGTCCAGATAGGAAGAGAGTTGGGCAAGGACAAGATGTTCCTGTAGTTTTGCCAGAATCAGGAGTAGGGAGATGGGATGATAGTTACTCGGTGAGGAGGGGTCATCCCCTTTTGGGAGGGGTATGACAGTGGCCTGTTTCCATTCTGTTGGTAATTTGCCTAGTGAGAAGGAGAGGTTGAATAGATCGGCTAGTGGGTCGGCTATGGCTGGAGCGGACAAGTATAACATCTTGGCGTCCAGGGCCATGGGGCATTTACCTTTGTTAGGGTTCAGAGATCATAGGGATTTGAGTACTTTGGCCAGGGATACAGGGCAAAAGGAGAAGCTGTATGGTCGGTAGGAGTGCTCTTGGTGGGGGGGGGCATGAAGTGGGTGGGTGCTGGATGGATGATAGGAGCGAGTCCGCACAGCTGGAGAAGTAGGTGTTGAAAGCAGCGGCTACCTCTCAGGGATAAATGATGGTAGCGCCCTGTATTGACAATGTCGGTGGTGGCGGCTGGATTGGGGGGAGAAGGGATTTGAATGATTTCCAAAAGTTTGTCGGGTGGTTAAGGTTTACGCTGAAAGCAGATAGGAAGTAGTTATTTTTTGCCTGGTGAATGAATTTAGTGCAGGAGTTGCAACAGGCTCTGTAGCATTGGAAGGATGCCTGGGTGCCCAGTTTCTTGTGGGCTTTCCATGCCTGGTCCCTGGAGTGGCATTGGCTGATGATATCAGTGGTAATCCAGGGAAGGTGGTCACCTTTGACCCTTTTTGTGCGCAGGGGGGCATGGAAGTCCCATACTTTTAGGAATTTGGCCTTGAAAATTGCGAATGCGGAGTCAATAGATGGGGCCGCTGGGATGAAGGACAAGTCTACGTGTCCTAGGTCTTGCAAGAGTGATGCTAGGTCCAAGGAATTATAAGACCTTGTGCGCAGTATCTTGGGGGGGCAGCAGGCCTGTGCACTTTTCTGATCATGAAGATCATGTGGTGGTCACTTGGGGAGTCTGGGAGCAGGCCCACATGAAGGATCCTGTAGGGGTGGGAGGATAAGACCCAGTCCAGGAGTGAGTGATTTTGCATTTTGTGGTTTAGCCGGTTGGGGTCCACAATTAGTTGGGTGAGATTTAGAGCCTTGATCTTGGTCTTGAGGTGGGCCTTATCTTTGGCTAACCAGTTGTGGTTAAAATTGCCGATGGCGTGAAGCTCGCCTCCCGAGGTTAAGGTCTTTAGTGTGTCCAGGTGAGCTAGGATGTCAGGCGGGGGGTGCTAGGGGGCAGTAGGTACCTGCCATATGCACTGGGGTGGTAAGCAGGAGTGAGAGTTTGATTAGGAGAGAGTCGATGTGGGCTGAAAGGGAGGGAATTTGCACCATGGTAAACTGCAGCCTAGAGGAGATGTACATGGCTGTTCCACCACCTCTCTTTTTCCCTAGTCTATCATGTCTGATGATTGAGTAGCCAGGGATGGATACTTCAGCATCGGTCTGATGAGGCTTTAACCAGGTTTCAGATATGATCAGGATATCGGGGCGATGGGATAGGGTAATTGGTTGTAGCACGGTTATTTTGTTTTGTAAACTGCAGGAGTTGAGGTGCAGGAGCCTGAGACCTTTAGGGAATGAAACCGGGGTGGGAGCATTTGGGGTGAGTGGGTCCAGGGTTGGCCTCAATATCCCCGGCTAGGAGGAGTAGCAGTATGATATACTGTTTGGATTTATGCCAGAGGTATTTGGGCCTGGGAGCAGGGGTGGTATCTGAGGAGGCGGGCGGAGGACTATGGAGGGTTGGGATGTGGAGGACAGCATGACCTGGGTGAAAAGAGGGGGGAAGGATGGTAGCGCTAATGGCTCAGTTGTGCACTTTTGTGTGGGATTGCTGTTGGTGAGAGTTTGCATAGTTGGGCTGGGGGATAAAGCAGGGGGGCATGAGTGGGGGCAGTTCCCATTTTGGGAGGACAGCGGGGGGAAGGGATGCCAGTGGGGCAAGTGAGAAAAATAGCAGGGGTAGAAAAGGCAGCATATTGGCAAAAATAAGTGGAGATATGCTTGAGCAGAGGTATAGCGGCCACTAGTGGTAGCAGCTGATAAGCTGCAAATGGAAGAGTGGGCTGATAGGCTCTGGAGTCACGTGAGTGATCACTATAAAGTGAGGAGCTCACCAAGGGTGGTGGGGTTAACACAGACTCTGATTCAGCGGAGCATCCGTAACTTCCACAAGCAGCTTCAGTGGGGTTGGGGGCATCTTCGGATGCACTGGCTGGGAAGGGCAGCTCCAATCTGTACCCTCACGACCCTGCTGTGAAAGTAATGGAGAGAGAGAATATTTATAGCTGACAGAGAGGAAGGAGCAACATGAAAGGTATGTGTAACAGGCAAGCTGTAGATTAGCATGCACAGTTTAAACTGGAGAGAATGCAGCCTGTTTTCATGGAGCAGTGGTGTGTGATCAAATTATAGATTTCAACAGTCCCAACTGCTATTACTAATGCTAGCACCCTTTAGACAAAACCAGTGTGTGTTCTATACTGGGTAGTTTGTTAACTTCTTAAGGGTCCCACAGAAATGCAGTAGAAATCAGTAAAAAACGAGTTATTTGCTGGTAAATAAACTATCTATAAGCCTGTGCCAACAGTAATTCAGTTAAAGTGCTCGGGGCTAGAGCACTTTAGAGTTCTTTGTGCAGGATTTGAAATACAGTTTTGGCGCCAGCACAGACTCCAATTCATCGGAGCGTCTGTACCTTCCACAAGCAGCTTTGGTGGGGGGGGGTGTCTTCAGATGCACTGGCTGGGGAGGGCAGCTCCAATATGTACCCTCGCAACCCCGCTTCCACAAGCAGCTTCGGTGGGGGGTGTGTCTTCGGATGCACTGGCTGGGAGAGCAGTTCCACCTGTACCTCGCAACCCTGCTTCCACAAGCAGCTTCGTTGGGGGGAGCATCTTCTGATGCATTGGCTGGGAAGGGCAGCTCCAATCTGTACCCTCATGACCCCGCTTCCACAAGCAGCTTCGGTGGGGGGGGTATCTTTGGATGCACTGGCTAGGGAGGACAGCTCCAATCTGTACCCTGGTGACCCTGCTTCCACAAGCAGCTTGCTACATTTCAGACCTCTAGTTGCAACATTGACCAAGTTATTGCTAATCAAAGAATTTTGGAAAATTCCAAAAATTTTGAAATTTCACAAGATATCACGGAATTTCATGAACATTCTTCAAATTCTGAACTTGATAATTTTGTCCAGTGCTGATGCCAACCCATCCTTTTCCTCCATGTTTTCATTTAGTCCCATGATTCTGATACTGTTTCAATGACTTGCATGTGCTACGTCATCTAGTTTCTCTAGTAACAAGGCTTTCTCTTTTTGTTGCATCACAACTACTTTGGACACTCATGGAGCTACATTATCATCAAGTGGGAAGGCAGTCCTTAGCCCACACTCTCAGAGGGAAAATGCAGCTGGGGTGATCCCAAACATCAGAGTGGGAGAAAAGTGTGAACCAGAGGAAGAAAAGCAGATAAAATATAATAGAAGAAAAAAGATCTACTAGTGTATCTATGAACACCTTGAAAACATATGCACAGACATCTCAGTTTGCACTTTCATATATTTTCTGTATTTCTCTTCTTCTAATTCCTTCTTATAATATATGCATGTACCATATACTGCATCTGTTTTAGAAATAGAGTTGCGAAAATATTCAGTTATCTGCCGTATGTATAATCAGCCATGTTTAAAGTCACTTAGTAAAAGGCGTTGTAACCATAAGGAGTCTAAGGAGGATGGGAAGCTGGTGATTTTATTTTAGGCATGATATGGGAGCAACAGAGCAAAAGAAGAAGGGGAAGTCAAGGACACTCATTTATTTGTTCGGTATGGAGAGGCGCAAAGGGTTGAGAGAACAAGCAGTAGCTGGCTAATTAGTGTGATTTTACTTGGAAGGATATGCTGAGTTGTTTGATGGAAGGAGGCTGAAACAAGGAAGAAAATAAATTTGGTTTTATATAGCCCTTTTCAAGCAAACTATATCCCAAGGCATTTTACAATAATAAAGAGAAAGAGGAGAGAATGTTACTGTCATTTTCAACACACACGGACGTTCAAACAGCATAGAGACACAATACAAAGCACTGCCCCTCTCCTTTTGTGTCTAGAGTGCTCCCTTACAGTACCCCACAGCAAACCTTTGAGTCTTGATACCCCACTTTGCATCCAGATTACCTTGTGTACTTCCTGTGTATCCTGCTCTCCAATGTAATTTTGAAGTGCATCCATCCATCTCTCCTGAACCCCATTCTCTTTATCAAACTTACTTGTTGTTGTACATTGTACTGTTTTTTTTACGTATCCTGTCTTTCCCCTCTCTCTGCTATCTGATTTCTCATTCTAATCCCCCCCCCACATCTTTACTAGGTTCACACCTCTACACCATTTTTCATGCTGATTGTTTTTTACGATCTCCTCACTTCATTGCCTCCAGCTCTCTTTCCTTAGTCCTCCATTCAAGCCTCCATTCTCTGCAAAGAATTTTACAATCCTAAAGAGAAAGAGGAGAGAATGTTGCTGACATTTTCAACACACATGGACATTCAAATAGCCTAGAGACAGATTGCAGAGAAGTTATGCCTAGGGAGGATAAATGACTTGCTCGGGGTTACATTGTGAGTAAGTAGCAGTTATTGGATTCAAACCTGAGTCTCAAGGTGTACCACTCTGCAATGTAACCACTAGACTAAGCTGGTATCACATCAAATCCACGCCATCTGCAACAGTTAAAACAGAACTTTGGATGGCCATTCCTCCTGGATTTCTCTAACAAATTATAAAGTTCAAAGGAGAATTCCTTTTCGGAGGATTTTCCCTAACAAATTCTGTTGAAAGCATTTGAAAATGTGTTCCTGTGTAGTTGTAATCATTAGTTTAATGTGGAATCTGAGGTTATTCAAGGAAAGAGTACTCTGAGCTCTGTATGTTAGTGCACATAAAATAACAAATACAATTCCATGTGACTGAATTTTCTAATGTTTTCAACAGAATTTGGTTATGAGAAATCCTCCCGAGACAAATTCTGCATTGGACTTTACAACTTTTTAGAGACATCCAGGTAGAATCGCCATCCAAAGTTCCATTTTAGCTCTTGCAGATGGCACATACTTGATGTGTAACCAACTAAGCTGCCATTCTTGACAAAAGAAAGACTCCTTTGAATTGCTTTTATTTGAGTTGTCCAAAAATAATGGGAACTTTTGTGTAACTGCCTGATTAGGAACGATTTAAAAAGTATTGTTGTTCTGTACCATACTGGAGGATTTATATGCTAAATCTAAATAAATTTCACCACATAATAACTGCATGCTTTAATCACCCGGTAAACAAACACCAAAAAAAGACATGTATCTGGGGGGAAATTAAAAGAGGACTACGGAAGGTAATAGAACTTTGTGTTAGAATGGTGAGCAAGAAAAAGAGGGGTAGTAAACCACTTTGGTTCACTACTGAAGTGAGGAAAGCAGTCAGGAAAAAGAGGAGAGCATTTGGGGTATACAAGGCGACACAAAGGGAGTTAGATAAGGGGGGTGTATAGGGATAAATGGAGGGAAGCAAGAAAGGTGATCAAGAGGGCCAAGGCTGAAACAGAAGAACATATAGCAAGCGGGTGAAAAGGGGGGGCAGGAGGTTTATTAGATATGTTAGTGACAGGAAAAAAGGGAAGAGAGGGATAGTGAGGCTCAAAGGAGAGGGGGGGCACTGGTGGAAAGAGACATAGAAAAAGTCGATGTCTTAAACAGATACTTTGTATCGGTCTTTACAGTGGAGGAGGGAGGGGGGCCAATATTGGAAAATAGAGGGAGGCTGGATAGGGAGATGGACTCCAGTCCCTTCACAGTACCTAGGGTACAGGATGAATTGAGTAAGCTGTGGACCGATAAGGAGATGGGGCCAAATGAGATTTGCCTGAGGGTGCTTAAAGAACTGAAACAGGAATTGGTGACACCACTCACAAGGCTATTCGACCTGTCACTGCATGAGGGAAGGGTTCCTGAGGACTGGAAAAAGGCTGAGGTAGTACTACTACATAAGGGGAGCAAGAGGGAAGAGCCAGGAAAATACCGCCCAATAAGCCTGACCTCTGTGGTCAGCAAGCTGATGGAGGCACTGATTAAGGAAAGACTGGTTAAGTATCTAGAGGGGGAGGGCATCCTGAATGACAATCAGCATGGATTCATGGGTGGCAGGTCTTGCCAGACCAACCTGATTGAATTCTTCGGCAGGGTGACTGACATATGGGACTGGGGAGGGTGGATGTGACCTACTGGACTTCAGGAAGGGATTCAACACTGTCCCCCATGTGAGACTCATAGGCAAGGTGGAAAGCTTGGGGGTGGGAAACAAGCTCACTAGATGGGTGAAACATTGGTTAGAGGGGAGGACTCAAAGGGTCACAGTTAATGGGGTGCACTCGAAGGAGGAAACAGTGACGAGTGGGGTTCCACAGGGGTCTGTGTTGGGACCCATACTTTTCAGCATATACATAGGGGACATCACAGAGGGTCTGCGTGGGAAGGTGTATCTGTTTGCAGACGACATGAAAATCTGTAGTAGCAGGGTGGATACGATGGAAGGGGGGTAGAGGATATGAGGGAGGATTTGGCCAGGTTGGAGGAGTGGTCAGAAAGGTGGCAATTATGGTTCAACACAAAAAAGTGCAGAATTATGCAAATAGGGCATAACAACCCGAAGATGAAATACTGAATGGGGGGGAGGAGCTTGAGGAGACAGAGCAGGAAAGAGACATGGGGATAACCATCTCAGACAATCTGAAAATCCAGAGTCAGTGTGACAGAGCAGCAGGAAAGGCACTAAGTGTTCTGGCATGCACAGGGAGGGGTTTCACAAGCAGGAGGAGGGAGGTGATCTTGCCGTTGTACAAAACCATGGTCAGACCACACATGGAATATGGGGTCCAGTTCTGGAGGCCATACTGGCAAGTGGAAAAGGACTGGCTGGAAAGGCTCGAGAGAAGAACAACCAAAATGGTGTGGGGAATGCAGGGGAGGACATATGAATAGAGGCTGGGGGAACTGGGCCTGTACTCACTGGAAGAGAGGAAGGGGGGGATATGGTGGAGACATTCAAATACATGAAGGGCATAAACAGGGTGACAGTTGACAGCATATTCAAATTGAGTAAGAACAATTCCACTAGGGGACATACCCTCAAACTAGATGGGGGCAGGTTCAGAGGGGACATCAGCAGGATGTTCTTCACTGAGAGGGTGGTACAGCCATGGAACAGGCTGCCAGAGTGGGTAGTGGGGGTGGATACAGTGGAGAGTTGTAAGAGGACCTGGGACGTGCACATGGAGCTGGCGGGCAGAGTGCAGGCTGCAAAAGGACATAGGGAATCTTCCGGGGGTGGGGTTACGGTCAGACTGGATGGGCCTAGGGGTTCTTTTCTGCCAGCAGTTTTCTATGATTCTATGATCTGGATTGAACTGTATAGCATACAAATGTAGTAATTTGCTTAAATGGAAAAATGTCAGCTTACGGTCATCATTTAGCATGTGGAAGCACCAGATCTGACCACTCATTTCTGGCATGCTCTCAAATCTTCTGGCCTACAGTTCACTTGATATATTAAATTTTTTAGATAGTATGATTGGAGAGTGTGCTGTATCATTGTTACCCATAAACCACTTTTCTTCTCACAATCCCATTACAGTGCAGATCTCATAATGAATCCTGTCTGAATAGAGTACTGCGCATGGAGTGTGACAATGTCTGGTTGCAGAGGTTGCCTGTGAAGTATTCATGCTCAAGATGACATTTGTTGAATGGGCACACACCAGCCGTGTTCTACCTCCACACACTCCTCTAATTGGAAGCTTTAACCATATTGCACACTTGCATGGTGTCTGTTGCAGCACTCAGATCAGATGGATTGCACTGTGATGTCAGCACTGCAGCAGAATTGTGCGTAGAACAGTGCATTATGGGTAAGTAGAATATGAAGGTAAAAGTAGGGCACTAGAATATTTACAACCATGCCAGAAAATGTTAGTTCTGGGTTGACTTGAGGAGGCTGAATGCTTCAGATACTGCATGAATGCTTTCCTTTAACCGCAACAGGCTCAAGTGCTTGCTGCTGACTGCATCATGTGGATGGTGGATGCATAAAACATCCACACTTGCAACTCGAATGTTTAATGTCTCATACCTATTGTAACCCTTCCCCCCAGATCACACCAAGAGATGAGTGACTTGTCGCTCACTGCACCTTCCTGGTGAAACATTTCAATAAATAAATAAATAAATAAATAGCACTTGGAAATCATATGTGCCTGCTGGTTATTCCTAAATTAAAGTCATATGTCCTCAGATGATGCTGCTGTAAGTGGATTATATAATTTAAAGTGGGGAATTAACAGTTGAAGGAGATAAACTCTAAGGGACAAAGAGCATGGTTGCATGCAAATATCCCTAGCTTTAATTAAATTATTGTGATATTCAAGGGAATCTATTCCTTTTAAGATGAGATGTGACAAAATATTCTGTGACTCAAAGTTTTCCTGGGGCATATTTGAAAAGGTGTTAAAGCTTACATATTGAAATGTCGTAAATTATTATTTGATGTCTTTATTCTGTTCTTTTATTATGTGTAACTATTTATGAATGTATTCGTAACTATGAGTTTGTTTATGCTTCCTTCAGGTCATCATTGTAAATGAGCTGTGCTCACTGGTTATAACCCTAATAAAATGAAAATGAAATAGCATGCAGAGATGAAAAGTGCTCAGAGAATCTCAAGTGTTCTGTACATAAACACAAGTTTAGTTTGTTCTCTGTCCTGTAGGCACAGTATTATTATCATTGTAATTTTTGTATAACTACATTAATGTATCAAATTTTGAGACAGTCCCTTACTCTGCAGGTCAAATAGATTTTATCTCTTTTTTTTATAACTCAAGTGCTGCAGGCACAGTGAAAGCCAATTGCCTTCATTCAGTGAACTGAAAAACTGTTGGTTTATGGCATTGGTCTGCCAGTGAATGAAGGTGTTATAAACCAACAGCTCTCCCCTTATGACAGGAAAGATGGTACCTTATTTTTAGATTGAGAAGTGCTAAATGGAAAGTAATGAATCCATGCTACAGTGAAGTTTAATGATGTTTCAAATTTTCATAGCGAACAAAAGATACTAATCTGAAATAACATTACTGTCTAAAATAGAAATCAAAGCAAGGCAGATTGCACAGAAGAGACTGCCAAGAAATGAAATGAAATATTTTCTATATGAATAAATATTCTTAATGTTAAATGAATCATCTCAGAGGGCAATCACCTGCTTCCAAAAGTTAGAATTTCTACTTATCAACCTATTTCATTTATAGAGAAAAGCACATCATTCCTATGTCAATTTTTTAAAACCCATGCTCAGCTTTAGCAAGTGTCATAAAGTGAAGTGTGAAGGTGTGAGAGATAAGTATATAGCACTGGCATTAGCTCAGAGGAATTAAAGGTCAGATAGCTACACAAATTAAATGCTTAAACCAATTTTAATTACAAAAAATATGTTTAAAGTTAATGTTTTCCATTTTTGTAATTTCCATGTTACACCCATCTGTAGCCCAAAGTGTTTTTACCACTTAAGGAATGTAGCCTGGATTAAACCCCTAGTTCCACCTGAGGACCTGCCATCACTAGTACATACCTTTGTTACATCTAGGTTTGATTACTGTAATGCTCTGTATGTCAGAGTCAGTGGAGGGACTCTCTGTCAGCTGCACCTGGTGCAGCATGCAGTGACCAGGTTACTAACAGGCCTGCCAGGGTCATGTCATGTGACCCCAATCATGCGATCTCGGCACTGACTGCCTGTCAGGTGGAGGATCATCTTCAAGGTGGGCTTGCTCACCTATGAGGCCCTATACGGACTGGGCCCTGGCACCCACCACCTCAGTCCACTCCCTCTGCTCCTCCACCAGGGGCCTCCTTGTTGTTCTGAGGGCTAGGTTAAAAGCATTTGATGATCAAGCATTTGAGGCTGTTGGTCCGGTCCTCTGGATCTCGCTTCCCATCTCTGTTAGGGAGGCCCCGACGGTGGAGGCATTCAAGAGGGGTCTTAAGACTCATCTTTTCAAGCTGGCCTTCCTGGACTAATCAGACTTGTTTTATATTTTTAAGACTGTATTGATTATTTATATTTGCGCTATATGTTGTATGTTGTATTTTAATGTATTTATGTTTTGTAGTTTATTCTATTACATTGTATTACCCTGCCTATTAATATGTAAGGCGCCCAGAGCCACTGGGATTGGGCACCATGTAAATAAATGTTACCTTACCTTACTGATGTACTAAATATTTCGAGTCCCTGTGTATGGAACTTGATGTGTTTTTAAACACATCTGCCTGCCCTATACTGTCCTCACCTCTTGCTGTATTTGTAATATTATAGTCTGTTGTCAAGGTAGGCAATATAATTTATTGAAATGTTTCACCAGGAAGGCGCAATACATTCAAGTTACAAAGATCAACATAGCATACAATTAATTAAGGCAGTTGTTATAAACAGAGTTGCATATACTGTACATGCAATTTGTGAGAAAAATTAATAAGTGCAATGGTAATAAGTAAACAGGCTATCATGAAATAAGGGGTGAAGGAGAGAGAGGATGAGATGACAGATAGTGCATGGTTCTATCCTGGAGAGATCCCTTCAGGATGCAGGGAACCCTGTAAGGGGACAGGGGACTGGAGTAGGGATTAGAGAGGGTGGGAGATAGCAAGAGAGAGAGAGAGAAAGTGAGAAAGAGAGAGAGAGAGAGAGTAAGTGTGATTAACACCTAGGAGGGAAAATAAGGACTGACCCAAAAAGTCAACCCTTCAGGATGCGATGAACTCTGCAAGAGGGCAGGGAAGTTCTGGCAATTGTAAACCTTCCTGCAGTTAGGTGATGTAGTTATGAAGGGATAGTGATAGTGAGGGAATGAGAAATAACACCTGGGAGGGGATGAGGCCTGATCCAAGGAACCCTCCAGGATTCTGGGGACCCTGCAAGGGGACCTGGAAGGCCAAGGATAGGTAGATAGGGGAAGAAAAGGTGTCAAGCCTAGGCACTATAGGACCCCTTCAGGATACTGAGAACCCTGCAAAGGGAGTGTGAAGGCTATGGACAAAGGGGGAGAGTAGGGGAAGTGAGAAAGTTACGAGAACTAGCACCTAGGAAGGGCTAGGGTCAGTAGAGGCAGTAGTGTTGATAGAGGCATTGGGTAAATTCTGAAGGGGAACAAAATGTAAGGAGCAAGATGAAGGAACTTAAGGCAGGTCATAACAGGAAAAGTTAGGTGCAAGATAATTGGAGAGGGCAGTGTTGATGGAACAGAGGGAGGAGGATGAGTGTTGGATTTGGGGAGGCAGGGAGTTCCATATTTTAGAGAAATGGTGAGAGTACCCAGACTGGCCAGAGAGTGTGGAGCAGTGAGGGACAGTTAGTATGTGAGTGTCAGTAGATCTGAGGGAGTGGGAAGGAAGAGGAGGTGTTATAAATGAGGGGAACAGGTGGGAAGGGAGTTCACCCAGCCAGTGTTTAGCAGTGAATTTAGTGCAGTATGAGAGGTGTCTATTTGTAAGGGAGGGGAAGGAAAGGGCTCGATAGAGGTCACAGTGGTGGATAAGAGAGGGAACACCAAGGGCAAAGTGGCAGAAGGAGTTGAAGAGAGTGTCCAGTCTGGTCAGGGAGGACTTAGGAGCAGCACCATAGACTACATAGCAGTAGTCAAAAATGGAGAGGATCATCTTCTGGACAAGCTCATGCCTAGCCACAGGAGGGATGCAACTGTGGTTCCTGAACAAGGCACCGAGCTTGGGGAGCAATTTTTTCTGTATGGCGTCAATGTGTCCAGAAAAGTTGAGGTGTTGGTCTAACCATACCCCAAGGTATCTGAAGGATGAAGTGCCCTCAAGTTAAGTCCCATCAAGAGTGTGGATAGTTGGCAGGAAGGGAAGCCTACAGAGTCTCTACATTGTGCCAAAGGTCATGGAGACTGTCTTCTTGGTGCTGAGGAATAATTGATGATTTGCAAACTAGAGCTGGACCATGTTGAAGTCATGCTGCAAGCTGGATGTAACCTGAGCTAGGCATGAGCCAGATGCATACAGGACAGTATCATCAGTGTACATGTGTATGGTGGAAGAGGAGGAGCAGACAGATGGAGAATGTAAGGTAACCAAGCATGGAACCCCGAGGAATGCCAGTGCAGATCAGGAGGGGTTGCGAGATGTCATCTGCGATCTTAACTGATTGGGTTCTAGCAGTAAGATAGGCCTTAAATCAGTTAGTGGCAGAAGGGGTTAGACCAGAAGATGAGAAGAAACCAAGGAGAAGGGAGTGGGAAACAGTGTCAAAAGCCTTGGCAAGGTCGACAAATATGGCTAAGGTGATTTGGCCATTGTCCATTCTGGAGAGGATGGAGTCAGTGAGCTGAAGTAGGGAGATGGTCGTAGAGTGTTTTTTCCTGAAACCAGATTGGAACTGGATGAAGAAGAAGGTATCAGATAGGAAGGAGGTGAGTTGAGAGAGGACTAGATGTTCTTGTAGTTTGGCTAGAGTACAGAATAGCGAGATGGGGTGATAGTTGCCAGGGGATGAAGGGTCTCCACCTTTAGGTTGGGGGAGGACCACTGCATGCTTCCATGTGGTAGGGACATCAGAGGTTGAGAAGGATAGATTTAAGATTAAGGGAAGGGGGTAGGTAATGGCTGGGGCTGAGAGAGAGAGGAGTTTAGGGGCAAGGTCATCTGGGGAAGATTCTTTTGAGGGGTTGATGATGAGGAGGCATTTAGAGTATTGGTGGGGAGACTGAAGAGAATGAGAAGGAGGGGTGTGGGTAAATAGGAAGTGGAGTGGATATGTTTGGGGGGAGGATAGAGGGGCAGCCATGACATTTGAGGGAGGAGGGGGGAGTGGTAATTAGGAAGGGACTTCAGCAGTTCAGTTGCACAGGAGGTGTAATAGGAGTTAAATTTCACAGCTATGGCATGGGAGTCGGGTAAAAGATTGCCATTTTCTTTTAGCACTAAGGAAGGGGGGTGGGACTTAGGGGTAAAGAGGGCATGAACCACCTTCTAAAACTTGGAAGTGGAATTTATGTTAGTGAGTAAAGCATTTTTGAAGTAATCAGACCTGGCTAGCCTTGTTGCCCTGAGACAGGCGTTTCAGAGCTTACAGTAGTCCATGAGGTCACTAGGAAGCTAGGTGGATTTGTGATGCTTCCAGGCATGATCTCTAGCCCTAAGACAGGCTATGAGTTCTGGAGTAATCCACGGTAGGTGGTTACCTCTAACCCTGGTTTGTTTGAGAGAGGCAAAGTTATTCCAATTTGCAAGGAATATTTCTTTGAAGTAGGCTAGAGCCTTATCAACTGAGAGGGAGGAGACTAAGGGAGACCAGTCAGAGAAAGATTGGTTGTGCAGGAGAGGTTCAAGGTCTAGAGATTTGAAGGAGTGAAGCTGCAAGGTTTTATGTGGAGATTTTGGTCTGTGGGTTTTCCTGACATTGAATATTGGGTTGTGGTTGCCGAGATTTTCTGGGAGGATGCCAGAGCAAATTAGTCTGTGGGGGTGGGTGGTAAGAGCCCAGTCAATCAGGGAGAGATTTTGTGTCTTATGATTAGGGTGAGTGGGTTCCAAGATCAATTGTGAGAGGTTCAGGGCTCCAATATCATATTTTGGATGTCTTGGGAGACAGCCAGTTTAATTTAAGATCACCTAAGATATATAGTTCACCAGGGTGAGAAAAGGCTGCGATGTAGGTTATGAAGACGAGAGCAATAGAGGGCTGGACATTTGAGTGACAGTAAATGCAGGCAATAAATATGGGGAGAGTGAGGGGTAGAGTTAAATGAATAGCCAGTGCATCGTGGGACACTGGGCTAGTGGATGAATAAATAATAGAACATTGGAGGGAGGTAAGAACATACATGTCGACATCACCACCTCTACTTGCTCGGTCTTGCCTCAGGAGGGGGTAGCCAGGAACGGAGACCAAGAGATCCAGAATCATGCTCTTTAGCCAAGTTTCCATGATGATCAGTATGTCAGGTTTTAGAGAGGCCACCATGGTTTATAGAAGGTCAATTTTTTGCAACAAATTATGTATATTTAGATGAAAAATCTTGAAACCATTCAGGAGGACAGCGGAAGCTATAGAAGGGGCTGCAGTAGATAATGGAGAATTCGGGGCATGAGACACAGATGGACCAGGGTTGGAGTGGATATCTCTGCAGCAGAACAAGAGTAGAGCTAAGATGAGGAAGTGAAGCTTGGGGCTTTTAGAGTTAGATGTCGAGGAACCAATGAAACTGGCAGGATAGTGCGCATGAGAGCAGGGGAGCAGGAGATGAAAAACAGCAAAGAAGGGTGGAATAGTTAGTAATGAAGCATGAGGGATAAAGGGAGAATATGACCATAGTTCAAAGGGTGGGGAGGGAGTGATAGCAAGGATGTAAGTAGGGGATTGGAGATAGGAGGGTGTAGAAGGTGAGTTATTCTGTATTTGCGAGTAGAGACCAATCGGAGGGGTTCGTGAAAGTACAAGAAGTAAAGAAAGAGGAAAGAGGAGAGAAGGAGTTTCATGTTGCAGGGCATAATATGTGTAACAAAATGATCTCTATATAAAAGCAGCAATTCTCCGAGAAGGGGTAAGAAAAAAGAAAAAAATGGGAGGAGCAAGGTGAGGGATCTAATTGTCTTTATTTAACAGATGCTTAACTAGAGCAAAGGAGAGGTATCTCTATGAACAACAGGCAGGGATTGCCTTAAAGATTGTGTCCCTTTAGTGGCAGTACAGTGTAACTTGCTAATGGGAAAATGGAAAAAAAAATTAAACTATAACATTTGCTAAAATTACTGACTGAGCTAAGAATTCAGGATATTAAATGATTCATACTACAACAGTTGCTAATTGAACTACTGGGCTGAGAATGCAAATTAAAAAAAAATAGAGGCAGTAGTTACAGCTGAAGGAGAGAAGTCACTCCAATCAGTCAGCAGAGACAAGGTTTTAATGTCCAATGAAGGGCCGTCTTCTGCCAGAGTGCACCAATCAGTTGTGCAGCTTAGGATCCAAGCACCCAGCTGAAGCAATTATCTGGACAGACTTTGGGGCAGGCAGTCAGGGATGGTGACTGTGGCTGGACGGTAGGAATGCTGGAGCCACAGCCATAGCAGCAATGCCCACTGAGGGCAGTTCTGGGAGAGAGAGAGAGAGAGAGGGTATGGTAAGAGTCTTAGTTAAGACCAGCAAAGGACAAGGAGTGGCTAAATGGGGGGGGCAGAGACAGAGCACAAACTATAGTTAGAATACTTCAATAGAAGGGTGGAGAGATAGAGGGAGATTTGTGTTCTCAGCATTAAGACCAGGTTGAAAAACAAGTGTGGGGGGCTGGGGGTGAGAGGAGCCAAGGATAATATCATAAATAAAGGCACAATAAAGTCAGCTGGAGATGGTCAAATATTTTGATACAGACTTTTTGTTAGGCTGCCAAGATCAATCATAAAACCTGGAAAGGAAAACAAAACATTAAAATATGCTTTCTATAGAACATTATAATAGTCAAAATTTTATATTTATGAAGTACATACTGAAGTTCATGCAGCAGTTGTTCCTTAAAAATGTTCTGGCAACTGTGGTTTCACACTCTTGCTGTGCTGGAATAATCACAAGTGCTAAATCTAATTAGAAAAATATTATCTTTTAACAAGCATGAAAAAACAGACCCTACATTTTTTATAATATTGGTCATATAAGTTAGGAAATATGCTTGTGTATGTAACAGTTAGTGGCCAGACAGGACTGAGGGAAAAGGGAGAAAGGTGTTGCAGTGCATGTCTCCACCCTACTCATGTATGAGGTTATATTCAGGGGCCCAGACATTCAACAGTGTTGCGCCATGCGCAACCCACTGATGCGCCCTGGCGCGATATTCAAAAGGGAAAAGTGCACAGCACAAATCCCAATGTGCCAGAGCGCATCAGTAATGTATGCAGGCGCAGGTGGGGGGGGGGCGTGCCCATGCATACCCTGCACAGCCCGATATTCAGCCTGGGATGTGCAGAGCCATGCATGCGCAACCCCTACCTGCGCCAGCACAAAGTTGATCCCCCAAAAAAAGGAACAATGGATGGCCACCCATAGGTGAGCTGCCGCATTGCAGGGTGCAACACGGCAGCTGCCACCTGTGGGTGGCCAACCGAGCTCCCACTGCACCTGGCGGGGCCCCCCCATGTCCGATCACGGGCATTAGCTAAAAGGCACAACTATGTCCAATATCCCTGGTGGTCCAGTGGACAGCTGACTGCCCGATCGCGGGCATTAGTATTAAAAATCAGAACTATGTTTAATATCCCTGGTGGTCTAGTGGACCGCTGACTGCCCGATTGTGGACATTAGTATTAAAATTCAGAACTATGTCCAATATTCCTGGTGGTCCAGTGGACCGCTGACTGCCCGATCACGGGCATTTGTAATAAAAAAAATTAATGATACCAATACCTGGTAGTCTAGCAGTACCCCCCTCCCCATGCGCCACAGGACCCCACCCTGCCCCGGTCAGCTGGCGGGCGGCAGCACTCCACCACCTGCTGCCCTGCGGCTCGCTGACTGACACCGCCAGTAGGGCTGTCGCCCATTGGTCCATGGCGTGAGCCAATGGGCATGCAGCCCGTACCATACTACACATTCCAGATATGTGAATGAATCATTCACATATCTGGAATGTAGTACAGTATGGCTGCATGCCCATTGGCTCACGCTGTGGACCAATGGGCGATAGCCCTACCGACTGTGTTAGTCGGCTGGTGATGGGGCAGCAGGCAGGTGGGTGCTGCCACCGTGGGCTGACCGGGGAGAGCGGGGCGGTGGGGCTCAGTGGGCGGGTGGGGAAGGGGGTACCACTAGACCACCAAGGATATTGGTATCATTAATTTTTTTATTACAAATGCCCACGATCAGGCAGTCAGCGGTCCACTGGACCACCAGGGATATTGGACATAGTTCTGATTTTTAACTAATGCCTGCCATTGGGCAGACAGCGATCCACTGGACCACCAGGGATATTGGACATAGTTCTGATTTTTAATACTAATGCCTGTGATTGGGCAGTCAGCAGTCCACTGGACCACCAGAGAATATTGGACATAGTTCCTATTTTTTAATACAAGTGCCCGCAATCAGGCTGTGGAGCACATTGCCGGCTGCAGGGGGCATCAGTCCCTGACAGCTGCTGCCTGGCAGGGTGCCAGGTGCAAGTCGGGGATCAGCGCACCTGCATGCAAATGGGGCCATAATGGCATGCAGATGGCCCCATTTGCACCTTGCATACATTATGGCTCCATTTGCATGTCAAGTTTTGAATATTGGGGTTGCTGTGCATAGCACAATGGAACTTGCGCTAGCGCATCCCTATGCTCCACTCTGGCCACTTGCGCTGGCACAGTGCCACTGCGCCATGCACACTGCGGGTGGCCAGGGTGCGATATTCAATGATGCTGTGCCATGGCACAGCTCCGTTGAATATCACCCAGTCCACACCCCTGAGCAGCCAAGTTGCGCTGCACCCAGGCTTGCACCACAGCCTGGTGCAGTTTGAATATCTGGGCCAGGGTCCCTACTGTAGGTTTCCGCGGCTCTTCTGTTCTGACTTCTGAGGCAGAGCTCCTAGGTGTCTGCAGCAGTAATTCATTCCTGCAGTGTCCAAAGAACAATGTGCACAGTTACTTCTGCAGCAGTAATTCATTCCTGCCTTATGAATTATTCATTTCTGAGCCAGACGGCAGTCATAACTTTGGGAAATATATGCCATTGATGAATTCACATGATGTGCATAGAGTGGGGGTTTTCAGGATAAACCAGTAGGGGAAGGGAGCTGGATACTATGGGAAAACAATATACTTTAATGAAAAATCACCAAGAGTACTAAAATCCATGACACTTCATATAATCTGCTTCATGATGCAAGTTCTGTGAAAAAATCCTCAGACAAAAAGTATTAAATTACAGGGACCTTGGCTATACAGTACTTCTCTGCTCCTTCCTCTCATGAGCTGCTGTTTATCAAGTTCTCCCTCTCCTTCTCTTTCCATATCTTTTGTTGGAATCCATTGCTGCTTTGGTTTTGATCCAGACTCCATCACTGACCTCATCTCCTCAGTTCCTTCCGTATCTCTTCTGGGGAACTCATAGTTCTGAATAACTTCATTTATAACTGGCTATCCCCGTCCACTTAAAAGATTAATCCAAAACATAAACTCACTCCAACTCAGTGAACTTTCGGAATCTCTGAGACCACAAGGCTTAACCCAACATCCACAAACCACTCCCTTATTGATTGTATCCTTTCCTCCCATTTCCACCATATCGTAGAAGCTGCTACACTCTCCAATGCTATCAGTTACCATTACATTGCGTACTGGGTACAGAAGATTTATCACCCAAAAGCCCTGCCCAATACCATCCTGATTTGGTCATTCTGATCTTTTGATCATTCTGCCCTGCATGCTAATGTCTCAAACATGAATTGGTTCTTCTTCTTAGGGTAACACATTATTTTGGTGAAAGCAAAAAGGTGAAAATGAAAACGATGCCAGCTTAACAGCGACCGGAATGATGGCGACATTTGCATTCCCCCCTCCCTGAGGTGCTACAACCTCGGATTTGGTATCTTAGAAAGGGGGATGCAGGGGGGAAAGCGCCATGCAAACACAACAGTTGTCTTCTTTCCGATCGCTGTAAAGCTGGTGCTGTTTTCACTTTCACCGTTCTGCTTTTGCCGAAATGACATGGACCCTCGTCTCAGCATCCACTGACATAAGTAAGGTCCCTATAAAATTTGAAGCTAAGTTTATTGCTGTCTTGGATGCCCAGGCCCCTCTATTGAGGACCAGGGTTAAAGGCTCACACTTACTTTGAATCTTAAAGAAATAAAAACCTCAGCCTCTTCTCCCATAATGCCCCCAGCACACTGGTGGACCCTGCTAGTTCAGTCATTAAATAATGCCTGCATTAAAGTCACTAGGCTTTCTAAAATCAGAATATGTTGTTTCCACCCTTTAGAATAATATCAGTCATACCTCAAAGTTCTAGAAGGCCATCCGTGCCCTTTTTGAGCCTCCCTTCCCATCTGCAGTACCAGTCCTCAAACTAGGGAGCATGTCTATTATTGATCCTGCTGATGTCCTCTCTTCATTTAATAATTTCTTTACCACTTGAGCCATCTCACTTCTCCCAATCTCTACCTCCCCCTCCACCTCCAATCCCCCAACACCCCAACACCCCTCCCTCTTTCTCTTTCTTCTTTACCTTTTGAGCAGCCACACTCACAGCCTTTTTGTCCTGAAATCTCTAAAAAAGGTCACAGCAGCCCTGAGAGGCTGCACCCCAAACTCCTAAATCTATTAGCACCTGCTGTGGAATCACCTATCTCAGATCTTCTAAATCTCTCATTCCACTTGGATGCAGTCCATGACACATGAAAAGGGGCTACAGCTATTCCACTCATACAAGGGAATGACTCCTCAGTCTCAGGCAACTATCACACCCTTTATCACTCGATGCTGCTAGCTAAAGTCAAATTTCATGAAAACTTGATTCTCTTTTATCAGCCCCTTTCTGAACTTCTCCTTCTCCTTTTTTCTTCTCCTTTCTCACCAATTTCTAGTATGACTTCAGGAATTCCTATTCAACTGTTTTCTCCCTTCTCAGACTCACTGACACCGTTCTGGATGCCATGGGCCTGGGCCCATTTGTCTCTGCA
The DNA here is from genome assembly GCA_016271365.2 of Neoceratodus forsteri. Lineage (NCBI taxonomy): Eukaryota > Metazoa > Chordata > Ceratodontiformes > Ceratodontidae > Neoceratodus > Neoceratodus forsteri. The sequence goes on from CM057456.1 coordinate 1,724,309,011, forward strand.
ACCTTTGTTGACCTGTACAAACCTTTTAACACTGTTGGCCACCCCATTCTCCTGGACAAACTTATTGTAGATGTGTTGCACCTTTTGACCAAATGGGTAAATGATTTGGTTTTCTTGACCATATCCTGATCTCAGTTTTCTTAATGTACCCCCCCAACCAAAGCATGTGTCTCCTCAGATATACACGAGTAGTATATGGATGACCCAATGCTTTGTGCCCCAGGTCCATCTGCCTCTGATCTGACTTTTTGACTACAGAGGGATTTTATTATTACCCTACTCTGGTGCTGCTCTAATCAGCTTATCCTCAGTTCCAAATTACCTTTGGAACCAGGCAGCATCTGGCCAAAATCTGGGCCCACAGCTGTCTTTACAACCCTTAAAAGTGCAGCCCTGGAGGTGGAACTCCCTTCAAGTACCTAGGGTTTTGTTGGACCAGTACCTCAACTTTTCTTGTCATGTGGATGCCATTCATGAAAAATTCCACCCCAAACTGGAACAAAGCCTGTATCCCACTCCCCACCAGATGTGAGATCATTGTCAGATCATTTTTCTGGTTTTTGATTGCAAGGATGTAATGTATAGTGCTGCACCGTAAGAGTCAGACAGGGATATATCTTGGTACCATCCCTTTTCAGCCTATACATTGATCAATTACTTTGTGACCTGATTCCCCTAGAATTGGTCCCTGCATATGCCCAGTATTGGCATATGCGGACAATCTAATATTAATTTCTTTAACTAAAAAGGGTCTGCAACAAAAGATAGATCTTCTAGTACATAAATCAAAAGAACTTATACCAGCTATCAATCTTACTAAAACATAAGTTATGATCTTTAGCACAAAAAAAAAGAGAGCAGCAACTGGCTGTTAGGCTCCCAGAAGCTATCTGTGACTACCAGCTAGGTTTATCTAGGACTTCTTTTTTGCAGTTAATGGCCATTGGACCACACATGTTAATAGAACATTGTCAAACACAAAAAAGGCAATGGGTGGGTTAATAAGTTTAATATTGCCTATGGGGGTTTCTCCATGCAACCACTCATTAGACTCTTGAAGGCCAAAATTTTAGCTCAATTAACCTATGGCACAGAGGTGCAGGATATAAGAAAAAGAGAAGACCTCATGATCCCTATCAACAAACTACTGAGAAAGGTTTTAGGTCTGGGTCATTCCTGTCCCTCAGCATACCTCAGGTCAGAACTTGGTTTAGAAAATATTAATGCTATCATGGATATACACAAACATAATTACTGACTGCAAATAACCAGAATTGGAAAAGAAAAATTGCCATTTCTCTGCTTGGAGGAAAAGAAACTTTGGGTAGAACTGAAATGCAGAGAATCAGACTGGTACCAAATGTTCTTGCACAATGCTAAAAAATATGAGCTGGGGTTCCTGAACAGATACTATGAGAAGAACATCTCATTAAGTCCCAAATATAAGAAATATGTTAAGATAAAGATTAGTAACTTCTGGGCCATGGAGGATCTCTTGAGTATCAGGGCCTCAAGATACTCAAAATGGTTCACATTAAATAATACCCATTTTGGCTTCATGTCCTATTTGGATACCTTAACAGATCCAAAATTAAGAAAAACATTTGTTAGATACAAGTTTAGAGCATTTGAAAGCAACGTTCTAAGTGTAAGGTACTCTGAGACAGAGTAGGTGAGTCCCAAATGCTTCTGGTCAATTGGGGAATGTGAATACTTAATGCACATCTTTTGGGAGTGTCCCTGGTACTACAAAATAAGAGAAATTCTTTTGACCTCAGATGCACCCTTGGGAGATGCCATGGATAGGCCAGAATGTCTGCTAATCCTTATGACAACAGAGGATGTAACAACAATAGAGAATGTCACTAAATTATTTTTTATGCCAGTGGAATTTGAAAAAGGAAAATATTAGAACTTAGGCTACTACCTCTTGATGACAATCTGGCATCTCAGTGGTCCTCTTCTGATGTGAAATTCCTGGCCTGTGGGGGTGGCCAGAGAGACGATTACTAGGATTAAGCTGGATGACTAACTAGTATCCACCTATATAATACTGGTGCTATTTGCACATGTTATATGTATTAGTGTGATGTTTTGAATGTCTTGGTCCTATGTATTTTGTATTTATGTATTTATGTACCATTTTTTGTTATTCTGATGTTTTATGATGTATTTGTGGTTTCAAATTGTAATGGCTCTTTGTTGAACAATAACATTGAACTAAACTAGTGCTGCACCAAAGTTTACTGTTACAAGACTGGATCTGCACTCCTTCTGTCACTTTGTACTTATCTGACCCCCCTCACACACACACATACACACTCATCACTGATCTTTTTACACCTCCTCTCTCCCATTTTAAGGACAGATGACTTACCCATTGTGTTTCATTCATCTATCCATTTTGTTTTGGAACCTACCCTCACTTATTTCCATTCCTTACTCACCCGGCCACCTGCCTACTCACATTCCCTCTGTAACTCGAACATTATCTCCCCTCCCCCCGACATAAAAATGTCTGTAGGTCCATCTACTTTTGGTTTCAGGTTCTCATGACTCTGATCCAGCCTTCATCTCTTATCCATTCTGATCCTTCTCCTATTACCCAAGACAGTCCTTCTCCATGACCCTACAACCTATGTTTGCAGCTGTTTTTAATAATTTACAATTCTGAATGCTGCTCATAGTCCACTGCTGTCTACCATGTAGGTGTGCACTTCTTCCTTTCCATCTTCCCCAGGACACATCTGGAAATGAGTTGTTTCCAGCTCAGTATGCCTTTTCTGTTAAAACTTTTGAAATATATAAAAATAAAAAAATAAACAGGGTAATGTACATTTTATACTCCCCTTCCCCATCTACTACTGTCCTCCCATCTGTCCTCCCTTCCTCCCCCCAAATTACTACCACCACCCTATTTTTTTTCACTACCTCCACCTCTATTACCCCTTTACCATCTACCACCTCCTGACAAAGTCAACCTTTGACTGCCCTGTTCTGTTCTATGTATATACACAGATGTAATTTAATTGTAAATTATTCCTATTCTGATATCACTGTATTTGCAAGTGTGTACTCTTTTGTACATGCAGTTATGTATTCCTTGATGTATTATATTCTACAGTATGTTCTTTTTTACACCGTTGTCCTATTGTATGCATACAATGTATCTGTAATGACATGGAACCTTTGTAAATGAACTTTTAGCTCAAATGTTATAACTCCAAGATGAGTAATAAATAAATAACAAAATAAATAAATACTGAGCAATAGTAAGATTACATTTTTTTATAAGTCATTTGCTTGAATCAATGTTAAAATAAATGCTTTACATGCTGCAGCAATTGGCAGAGATCCCATATTGTGAAAGAAAGCTCTCTGACCTTGTCATTACTCTTTCCAAAAGGGCTATCAACCTGATTAATGGGGCAATGTATCCCATATGTTGCTTGTAACAAATGATGGGGAGGTAGAGCTGTGGAAATGCAAATCAGAATAAACAAGGTAGGGCTGTTTGTTTATCCATCTAGTTTGTGTTTCCATTCTCAGAGTTCCAGCCATATAGGTAATAGATTCTTAAAGGAGTAGTCCACTCAAAATGTGCAAAAAATATATGTTGTGCAGAGTGTTTTAATTTGCATGTGAAGTTCTAGTGTTTCCTTCCCTCTGACTGCTATTAGGAGTTTTTCCTAAATTAGCCTGCTAGCTTTATGCTAGTTTTATGACCCCTGGGGATCTTCATCTGAGACAGCTTAATTGTATTCCTTGTTCCTACAGTGCATCTCGTCTCATGTGACAGTGATGTAGAAGAGACCCAACATTGAGCACATACATGCCAAACAAACTAAATATCTTGGAAGCTTTATAAGCTGCAAAAAAATTACCAGCAGCAAAGTTTTTCAGGACAGTAATACCTTTATGATGAGGGTAGTCACTAAGCTGAATTCTATAGATTTTAAAATATAGCCATCTCTACTGTTGTGAACTGATTGTAAAGCAATGCTTTCTGCTGGATTTATGGTCTCTGCTACAACACTGTCACATGAAACAAGATGCATTGTAGGACAAAGGAATGCAATTAAGTTGTCTCAGATGGAGATCTCCAGGGGTCATAAAACTACCCTAAAGCTAGCAGGCTAATTTAGGAAAAACTCTTAATAGCAGATAGATGGAAGGACACACAACAACTTAACATACAAATCAAAACACTCTGCACAACATATGTTTTTTGCAAGTTTTGGGTGGACTACTCCTTTAAGTGCTTTGTAACATACTGGTTGTTTTGCATTTTACAGCAAAAAGTAAAGCATTATGGAATTTACAGAGCTGGTAACTTATCTGAAAGCAACAGGTATCAGCTTCTGACTGGCTCAATTGAGGACAGTTCGCAGGTGACTGCGGTTGGTGGGGGTGTACTTGGCATGAGTACACCTAACAGTCAAGGAGGAAGAAAACATAATTAGCAAGTGAGGCAGGAAGGCAGTAGTCATTGGGAACTAGTGATGTGCAAAGTGGGAAAAATTCGCCCTGCCAAATAATTAGCAAATTTTCTGCAATTCGTGAATTATTCCACTGTCGAGAAGTACGACTTTGCAGTGGTGGTGAACTTTGCGGATTTGTGGAAAACTTTGTGAAATGCAGATTTTACGGACTTCACCTGTGAAGTGTGGCATAAGGTGAATTTTGCAATGCATTATGGGATTTGAGGTCAAATTTCACATGGAGGCTGTTTCTAGCACAGTCTACCATTGAGAGAGTGGGAGAGCAGTCTTGTGGTGTGCATCAGAAGGAAAAGGCCCTTTAAAAACCTTTAAAACTAGCTTTTTTGAGAGCCAGTCACTCCCAAAATATTTTGTTTGCCGTAGTGCTGCTAGGGATCTTTGTTTTTGTTTATATCTTTGCATAATGTTTAGTTTAAATAGTGGTTTCAGTTTTGTCTGTCTGTCTCTGTGAAGGAGTTGAGTGGGGAGGGCAGGTATGTAAATGTAGGGCAAGCAAGTTCTTAACATTTTCTACAGATTTCTCAGTCTATTAATGTTGTTTTTTTTGTTGTTGTCTTTAAGTCTTTGTGAGTGATTTTTCATTTTTATTTCTGTGGTTTTGGTGTGATTATTAAGTGAAGTGTTTCTCTGTGTTTCTGTTGCTGTTTTACTTGTTTATTTTTTTTTTCTTATATATTGACAGCTTTTGGTAAATTGTTCTTATAAATTACTCATGGGTCCTGTTACCCATGTTGCTACTGTATATCATTCCTGTTCTGTTTAAAAATCAAATATTTTGAAGACACAGTGCTGATCCCTGATTTTTTGTTTGTTCATGGTTAGTTTTGTCTGCTATTCTGTCAGTTAAAAATTCTTAATCATGCTCTGTTACTCCAGATGTTCAATCCTTGTTCTCTTAAAAGAAATTACATTTTGTTTTTTATTGTAACTGCTACTAGTAGAGAAGCTGTGCTGAGGCTCTGCTGATCCCTGAATTTCTTTTACTGGGGAGGTGTTCTCTGCTGTGTGGCATGCCTGTTATTCATTTAAATTTGTTTACCCTTGCCCTGTTACTCCATTGTTGAATCCCCATTCTATATAAAAAATACATTTTAATAGAGTAGTTGACCAGTGATTGCTAGTCCCATCCCAATTGGGGGAACTGTTCTCTGCCTCTGTTCGGTGTAAATTTGCTTACCCCTGCCCTGTTACCCGTGTTGTGTAATCTCTGTTCTATATAAAAAAAGTACATTCTATTAATTAATTCTACATTACAGTAGCTGTCCAGACACTTCTTTGCAGATCCCTATTGGGGGAGGTGTTCTCTGTTGTTGTCCAGTTTAAATTTGCTTACCCCTGCCCTGTTACCCTGTGTTGTTTAATCTCTGTTCTGAAAAAAAAAAAACAAATTGTGTAGTTTTAATAGACTACTGCAGCTTTACAGAGTGCTGATACCCGATTCCTAGTTGGCAGTACTGTAGGCCTTATTTCCAGTTTGTAATTGTTCATCCGATCATGAGGCAGACTTTGGAGTAAGCATTTAAAATGCCTGCAAAGAAATGGTCTGATAAACCATACCTTTTTCTATATATTTCTCCTTTCCATAATTACCCCTACCTTGGTTCCTACCACCCTTGATTGGACAAACCCCACTCCTGCTCCTCATTATACCCACACTATCTCCACAGTTGCCTCTCCTCCACCCCTTCACCCCGGCCCCTCCCAACCATGCCCTCTCCAGACCTGAATCCCCCTGCCCCTCTTCCTTTCCTCACCTACAAGCCCTCCCCATCCTGGTAGTTTGCACTAAGCCAAACTGTCTCTCTTATCCAGGTGCTGGCCATCGGAAACAACTTAAGTATACTCTTCTCAAGACCCTTCTTCTTCTGCTACTGATGTCAGGGAATGTACACCCTAACCCTGCTCCCAACCTGAACTGTGTCACTGCTGACAGACTCCGTATCACGTCTATTAATATCTGTAGCCTACAGAAAAAATTTGATAATCTCCAGGGATAGATGGCCCGACACCAGTCTGATATCCTATCAGTAGTAGAAACCTGTCTCTCAAAGGATATCCCAAACCCGGCTGTATCTATTACCGGGTATTCCATCTCCTGGGAGGAAAGAGTTGGGAAATGCAGTGGAGGCTGTACGATTTATCTCCGTGACACCTTACAGGATCAGGCACTCCCCCGCAACCCAACTGGAACATGGTGCCAAAGCACTCTCCTTGAAAATCACTGCTGGCATGACCAGGGCCCCCCTCTTTATTACCTCCATCTACATTCCCCTCAGAACTAAAAATCAGTGTTTCAGTCTGTTCTGAACTACATTTCCCTCCTTCCCTATAAGTCAGAGCTCATTGCATTAGGGGACTACAATATTAATTCACAATCTAACACTGCTGCCCCTTATAAGGATGCTATAGCTGCTATGGATCTCTTTCAAGTCGTTACATCCCGATACTCATTTAAACCCCAAAAATGGATCCTCCACCCTACTTGACCTCGTACTTACTAATTGCCCTAATAAAATCAGTGGTGTCTCAGTGCTCCCTAATGTGCTGAGCAACCATTCACCAGTGCTTTGTACCTGGTCATGTAAGGTAAGAAAATGGCTCCAAAAACTGTTTTCTAGTGCCAGCTCATACCAGGTAAGCTGGGGCAATTAAAAAAACACCTTGCTCTCTGGAACTGGTCTCCCCTCGACCATGCCCCGACATAGACTCGGCCCTCGACTACTTTATTTGCTCTTTCAGCTCAGCCTGTGATATATTTGCCCCATCACCAAACATGTTGTAAAAGGCCCAGACATCCCCTGGATCTCTCAGGCACTCCTAGACCAAATGCATCACAGAGACACCCTCTGGCACCTTGCCCTTGAATCGGGGAAATTGTCTAACAGACAGTGCTATCAGGCCACAAGGAATAAATGTACCTGGGACATACAAAAGGCCAAAGCTGAGCACTACAGGGCATCCCTCACCTCCTCCTGGGGCTCAGGCCATAGGTTTTGGGATAACCTGAAGGAACTCAATGGGAAAACTGTGTCAACCCCCCCCCCAACTCAACATCAATGGCTGTATTTCCACTGATCCCCAGCTCATCGCTGACACCCTCAACTCCTCCTTCTTGGACCTAAGTTGTGTGCTGCCCCCAACTTCTTTGATCCCCATACCACACATCTGCCCCTACTCACCCCCTTTTCTTTTTAAAACCCTCACCCATGGGAGGCAAAGCCCTACCTCTTGAAAGCCTTAGGTAAGTCTCGTTACAGTAGTGATAATCTGGACCTTAGACTTTTTCACATGACCTTGGATGAAGTTCTCTCCCCCCAACTAGCATACTTAGTTGCTCCCTCTGCCTCAGTAAATTCCCATCCAAATGGAAAGTCATTGTTATTACCCCCATCCACAAAAGCAGCAACCCTACCACCCTTGGAAATTACCACCCCATCTCCATACTCCCCCCGCCCAAAGGCTCTGGAAAAAATCATCTCAGACCCACTCACTGACCACCTCATTAAATATGACCTACTCTGCAGGGAACAACATGGTTTTCTAAAGGGGCACAGCACCACCACAGCACTACTTGAGTTCACTAACACTATCCACTCTGCTCTTGACAAAGGATGTCTGGCTGGCTCAGTGTACATGGACCTGTCAAAAGCCTTTGTCACTGTTAATCACTCCCTCCTCCTATCTGACCTCACCCACACAGGTCTCTCCCAGGATGCTATCAAGTGATTTGCTGACTACCTAACCAGTAGATCTCAGCAAGTTAAAATAAATGACATGCTCTCCACCTGTCTCGTCATTAAATCTGGAGTGCCCCAGGGTTCCATCCTGGGGCCTCTTCTTCTTAGTCTATTTCTGAACACCCTACCTAAGGCTTGCTCTGGGCAATTGCTCTTATATGCCAATCATGTGGTTCTCTTCTCCACCCACCCTGATCCTCATTTGCTACAGCTATCCCTCCAGAAATCCTTCAATGAGGCTGAATCCTGGTTTGCTAATTGCTGGTTGGTGCAAAACGAAAAAAAAAAAATTGCGATATTCACTCACAATCAGAATAAACACAGAGGCTTACCACTGCAAATCCTCAACACCCATCTGTTACCCTAGAGCAGGTCGGCACTTTTAAAAACCTTGGGGCCACCCTAGACCGAGCACTCAACTACCATGAGTGTATCCGCCTCCTTAGTACTGCTGTCAATGCCAGAATTGGTTTGCTGTACTGGTACAAACAATGTCTACCCCAGAGGCCCTCCATCTTGCTGTCTCATCTTCTATCTTGTCCCTCATAGACTATGGGATCCTAGTCTATGAGTCGGCTGATAACTCTGCCCTCTGCAGAATCAGAGTATCCCTAAATAAAGCCTGCTGCCTTGTCACAGGCAGTGACAGCATGGCACACACCTGCTCTCTGTATAGTCTCACCAACTGGCTCAATTTTGATGAGACACTTATGTACCAGACATGCCTCCTTGCCAGAAAGACCACCAATGGACTAGCTCCCCCTTGCCTTACCACCCTTCTGCAACCAGTGCCCATGGTGAAAGCAGCCCACAGCTCCTCCAAATCCTCACTCCTGATTCCGCACTGCAGAACTACCCTGGGGCAGAGATTCTTCTGCTACAGGGCTCCCCTCTGGATGAATGCACTTCCCAGTTCCATCACCTTGGAAAATAAGCTAGGCCAGTTCAGAACCCTTCTCAGGTAACATCTCTGTTCCTCTGGAGCCTGTGACTGCTACTAGCCCACCCCCTGCATATGCCCTCCCACCCATTATCATATGACACTCCCCCTCTTTCTACATCCCTATATCCTGGATTTCTATCCTCATAAGCCTCGACTGTGACCTATTCTTTCATGACAAAGGATCTCCATCCTGCCTATCTTTAGAAATTTGCACACCTTATCCCTGTATGTAAATTAGTGTTTACTTCTGCATAATGTATCTAAATCAGTATTTAATTCTGCATAAGCTTCAACCAATGCTCTGTTTCATGCCTATAACTGCTGTCTATTTCATGTCTCTGTGTTCTGCATTTCCTATGTATTATGTACACTGTTTGTTATCTGACATGGAGCCTTTGTAAAGGAGTCGCTGACTCAAAGGATTGTAATTCTGATATGTTTAAATAAGATTAAATAAATAAATAAAGTGAGAGGTGCCAGGAGGAATGAGGCAGCAAAGAAGTCTGTGGGGGAAAGTAGTACTGCAGTTCCCAAAACCAAAAGTATGTCTGCATCAATGTGTTCTGTGAGCTCCAGTCCCATGACAGGTACCAGCAAAGGAGTAGTTTGCAGCCGTGGCATAAGTGTAGTGAAATGTTTTCCATCCAGACTTGTTGCATCCATGCTGGTGGAGGATGCAATTGAGAAGAAGGGAGACACCAGTACAGGAACAGTGGTCCAGGAGGAGGGGTTGTTGGTGTGACTGTCCCAGTTTCTGGTGGTGTAGGTGGTGGTGGTGTTAGTGTGGAACCGGAGTTGGTGCATCAGGGAGATATGGAAGGTCAGCCCCTTGATGAGAGGGTCCTAGAGCAAGAAAAAGCTGCTGAGAAAGAAGACAGGGCTATGGAGAAAGAGGAGGACATCAGCAGCTGTGCTAATGATGATGATGTGTTGGATCCCCTATGGGAGCCAGAGGGGAAAAAGTAAAAGGGTGATGCAGCTCATTCAGAGGATGAGTGTTATGGGATTATCATGTCTCCAAGCACCCAAGTCCCCCTCTAATATTATGGAAGTGATGAAAGCAGCACAAAAAACACAAGTTTCCACACCTTCTACCCAACTCTCCCAGTCTCACCGTGATGTGAAGCCCAGAGTTTCAAAGTCCCTAGTTTGGGACATTTACATGCTTGATCCAGCTAATGAGACCATTGCAATATGTCAGCTGTGTCAAGCACATGTTAGTCGGGGTAAAAAGTGCAACCACCTAAGCACTGGTGGCCAACACACACACTTGAGGAACTGGCAGCAACACCAGAAGGAAGCCAGTGCATGGGGTGCCAGTTTCTTTAGCAAGTTAAACGTAAGGGCCAACAGTGCAATAGACCAGGAGGATGAAGGGCTGATTGGTGGAGGGGGAGGAGCAATCCTTTGCTCTTTCTAGCAGTGAGCATACCAGCAGTGGTGGCACCCCTCCCCTGAGTCAGAAAAGTACAACACCACAGCAAAAAAAATCCAAAATAAGTGGTTTCATGCCAGCTTCACAAAAATACTGCCACAAGTCAAGCATTTGGTCAACCAACCCCGAAGGTGGAGCCCACACTAAAGATCATATTTGAGTGGCACTCCAAATATCCCAAATCATGCCATTACATGTGAGTTAAATGCAGCCATGGCTGAAATGCTGGCCATCAATCTATTGCCGTTCTCTTTTGTGGAGAATGCAGGATTCTGCAGGCTAATGGCTGGTGCCTGTCCCAAATGACAGGTTCCATCGTGAACCTATTTTTCTATATGTACCATGCCAGAACTTTATGGGACAGTGTCACAGTCCATAATACATGCCCTAAAGCATTCTTCATCAGAATATATTAATCTGAGCATGGATATGTGGACCAGTGGCAAAACAGCTTCACAGCACACAGGGTACAGATACCTGGGCTGGTAGTTGATTTGAGGCATGGTAAAACCTGCATGAAGAAAAACTGTGGTTGTAGCAACACACAGGGGATTCGGCAGCGTTACACACTCAGTATGAAAAATATAACCGGATCTCACATGGGTGAGAAAATGCTTCATGTGCTGCTCAGCAAGGTTGATGATTGGTTTCACATCTAGTCACTTGAAGAAGGGTTTATTGTGAGTGATAATGGCTTGAACGTTGTTAAGTGCATTAGTGAGTGGGGGGGGGTTCAGGGTGACCTGCCTGGCACACTGCCCTAATCTGGTTGTGCAGCAGTTTCTCAACCATGCAGAAATTAAGGAAATGTTGACTGGTGCCCATCATATCTGACCATTCTGCAAAGGCCCATGACCAGCTACTGGAGCTCCAGCTCAACCACCGTCTGCCTCAGCACCGTATGAAGCTAGATGTTGTGACAAGGTGGAACTCCATGATGTACATGATAAAGAGGTTTTATGAACAGTATAAGGCAGTCTCAGACTACCTGCTGTGCCACACAACCCAGGATAGTGCTGGAGTATCCATGGCTTTAATAGCAGCATGGTGGCACCAAATGGATGGCCTAATAAGCATTCTCCATCCATTTGAGCATGCAACACAGGCAGTGAGTGGGGACTCTGCCTGTATAAGTCAATCAATTCGCCTTGTATGTGTGCTGAGGCAGACACTGGTAAATGTCCAGCAAGGGATGGAGGTAAGTGGAGATGGTAGGAATTGTGAACTAATTGAACACATGCTCCATGTGCTGGACAGCAATATGCGAATTTCTGGCATTCTAGGGTTAGATGAATTTGCAAATGCTACCATGCTGGACTCACGCTACAAACGTGGCCTGTCATCAATAATTGAAGGAGGTTGCAAGCAGGTCCAAAAGTTGACTGATTACCTAATTAGATTGGTATATGGTACACAGAGGAAAAAGGCAGAGAAGGTGTAAAATGCACAGAGACTGGGTGTTGCTACTGCCAGAAGCTCACAGGGAAAATCATCTGAGACACCCTGCAAGTTACAGCCAAAAATGGCAACTAATCCCATTTGGGATGTTCTGTATCAGATGGGAGTGGAAGCCATGGAAGAAAAGGAGGAGGAGAATGATGAGGCAGTCACACTTAGGGCAACACAATGAATGGTAGAGGCCTATATGGAGGACACAAGGCACCATGGCATTACTGATGAGCCCTTGCTGTACTGGAGCAGGACAGTGACTGAGTGACCAACGCTGGCATCAATTGCTGTAAAATACCTGGGCTGCCTACCATCCAGTGTTAGTGTGGAATGTGTGTTTAGTTCAGCTGAGGCTATTGTGCATGACAGGATGACCAATTTTTTACCCAAGAATATTTCCAAGCTAACATTCATAAAAATGAATGAGAGGCACATTCCACATAATACAGTGATGTTGATGGTGTTGCCACATGAAGTTAGTACTGGTAAGGAAAATAACAATGAAGATGTCGGTACTGCCAAGGCTTCTACCAGCAGCATGCTGGATGAAGCAGCAATACACAGAGAATTCCCACCTGGTGACAACTCCAGTCTGCAAGACTGTGAGGGCTGCTTCCTGGATGATGTGTAACAAGGCTGAAGGAGGATGTGTACACCCTCCCTTTTTCCACTCAGTATACTCATGATTCAAATTGTGTTGAACCATGATCTTCTTTTATTGGTTATTGGGAAAGGCGTTCTTTGCTGTTACTTAGTTAAATTTGCTTACCCTTGGCCTGTTACCCCATTGTTTAGTCCCCATTCTATATTAACAAAGTTCATTTTATTAACTAATTCTACAGTATTTATCCAAAGTCACTGCTCATCCCTAGCAGGTGAGGTGTTCTCTGTGGTAGTTCAGTTTAATTTTGCTTACCCATGCCCTGTTACCCTGTTGTTTAGTCCCCGTTCTATATTAAGAAAGCACATTTTATTAACTACTGGTACAGTAGTTATCCAAAGACACTGCTGATCCCTTGTGAGGGAGGTGTTCTCTGCCATTGTTCAGTTTAATTACACTTACCTCTGCCCTGTTACCTGAGATGTCAAGACACAATGCCCAGCTCCAGCTAGCAGCAGTAAACATCATCACCGCCACATACACCTCTACCTCCTCCCTGCCTGTGTCCAACAGGCCATTCAATGTAACAGCTTAGGCCACCACACTGATACTATTACTGCCGAACCATGCCAGTACACTACCAACCGCAACTGCTAGGTGAATCATCAGGCATGCTCTAGCCAGGAATAAATGCCACCACCACCTCCTCCTCCTCCTCCTTCTCCTCCATCCCACCTGTGCCAGACAATTTAACTTTTATCCTCCATTATCTCTATCTCGCAATCTGGGGAGTTGTTCATTCTGGGTGAACTGCATCTAAATTGGTTGTCTCCCAAGGTGATACGGAACGATGTCGCTGCACTAAATCTCACTCAACTTATACTTGAGCCCACACACCCAAATCATAAAATGCTAAACCATACTCTGCTTGACTGGGCACTCACTACTCATCCACACCGCATCATGAAGGCAGGTATCCTCCCAGATACCCTTAGCAACTATAACCCCATCTTCATGGTTCACAAAGTCCATCGCCCCAAATCCCTTCCCAAAATCATTCAGCTTCGCTCCTTTAATTCCTTAGATCTTACCCCACACAAATGCAAACTTGCCTCTACAGACTGGGACCCTCTCTCCTCTGCCACTTCCATTGACCATGCCCTTGACTACTTCAAGGACAAATTCATCTCCACCTGAAATGCATTTGGTCCCTTCAAGAGGACCAGAGTCTGTGGGATTAACCTCCCCTGGATCACCCCAGAAATACTGGCCTGCTTCAGGGAGCGTGACCGGGCATGGAAAAAACACAAATCTTCAAAGCATCCTAGCATCTCTACCACATACAGAATGTTATGCAACTCTTGTACAAAAGCTACCAGATTGGCAAAGTCCAAATATTTCAAATACTCATTCCTTACAAACAAAGTCCCCATCCAAATTTTGGAGGGTGGTCCATGCTCTGTTCTGTCCTCCCTCTCACCCCCAGTTCTTGAAGTAAATAATTCCCTGGTATCTGACCCTTGCTTGGTGGCTAATGAATTTAATGCCTACTACACCTCTTCCATCACTTCTCTTCTATGCTCCTTCTGTCCACTACCAACTCCTACCCTGATCTTAACACTACCTCCAGCATCTGTCTCTCCCCCTTGCTCCTTCTCCACTATCTTCCTTGAGGAATCTTTAAGAGCCCTCCTCTCCCTTAACCCCTCTAAAGATTCCTCTCCTGATGACCTTGATCCCAAACTTCTCTATCTCTCTGTTCCTGCTATTGCTTATCCTATCTCTTTAATTATAAACCTCTCCCTCACCTCTGCCAAAGTCTCCTCCTCCTGGAAGCATGCCATTGTCCTTCCTCTCCCCAAGGGCAGTGATCTGTCCACTCCTGGTAACTATTGCCCCATCTCTCTCCTTCCTAGCCTTGCTAAACTCCAAGAACACCAGGTTCTCTCCCCCAGCTTTCCTTCTTCCTCACTAATTCCTCCTTCTTCACTCCTTTCCAATCTGGTTTTTGGAAGAACCACTCGACAACCACTTCCCTCCTCAGGCTCACTGATTCCATCTTCACTGGGATGGACAATGGCCTCATCACCTCAGCCATTTTTGTTGATCTAGCCAAAGTTTTCGACACTGTCTCCCACACTCTGCTACTCAACTCTGTCACCGCAGTAGGCCTTGCCTTGTCTGCTACAAACTGGTTCAAATCTTACCTCATGGGTAAGTCCCAATCGGTAAGAATCGCTGATTCTATCTCCCCTCCATGCCCCATCAACACTGAAGTCTCCCAGTGCTCAGTGCTTAGTCTTCTGCATTTCTCCATCCTCCTAAATGATCTTCCCACAGCCTGCTCTACCTCCTCTATCCATATGTATGCCGATGATACAAAAACCCTGCCGCTATGGAAACCAGCTTGCAGCATGACTTCAACCAAGTTCAGCTCTGGTTTGCCTCCCACCAGTTCTTCCTCAATGCCAAGAAGACAGTCTCCATGACCTTTGGCACCAGGCAGAGACTCTCTAGGCTCACCATCCTGCCCGCCTTCCACACCCTAGACGGGATAACTCTTGAGGGCACATCCTCATTTAGATACCTTGGGATTTGGTTGGACCAACACCGCAAATTCTCTGTGCATATTGACACCATCCTGAAGAAACTGCACCCCAAGCTTGTTGCTCTGTACAGGAATTGTAGTTGCATTCCACTGACTGTGAGGCACGAACATGTCCAGAAGATGATACACCCCATCTTTGACTACTGCGACATAGTCTATTGTGCTGCTCCCAAATCTTCCCTGACCAAATTGGACACTCTCTTTAACTCTTCTGTCACTTTTCCCTTGACTGTCCCTCTCATACCCATCACTGGGAACTCTATCTCTCCCTTGCTTTCTCTCCACTATCAAACAGACACATCTCCCACTGTGCCAAACTAACCTTCAAACTCTGGTTTGGAGAACTTCCTCCCTACCTCTCATCCTTGCACTCAACCCCTCCCCCACCCTCCCACTCTCTCAGATCTAGTGATACATGCACCTTGGTGGTCCCATGCCGCTCCATCCTCATTGGCCAGACTGCCTTTGCCCATCACTTCCCTAAAATCTGGAACTCCCTTCCCCCCAAATATGTCACTTCTTCATCACCTATTCCCTTAACTCTGCTCTCCATAATTTCCTCTCTCCCAGATGTTCCTGCTTTAACCCATCTTAAGTTCCTTTATTCCTAGTTTCAGCCTTCTAACTCTTAACCCCCTTGCAGGGTTCTCAGCATCCTGAAGGGGAACCTGGGTTGGCTGCCTCTCCCCTCCAGCACCCGGCTCTCCTTGCAGTGCTTCCTCATCATCCTGAAGGGGCAATTGGTGTTGGTTGCTTTCCCCTGATGTCCCCATTTCCCCTCTCTTCCTCTCCCTCCTGCCCTTTCTGTTTGCCTCCTCAGCGCTTATTAGCTACTCCTTCTCCTCATACAGCACTTGTGTTCTACCTTGAGCTTGCTCCTGGTACACCATCACACTAAAGTTTGTACTGTCACATTATTGTTTTGCCTGTTACATTGAACTGCACTCATTGGACTCCTATTGTTGTATTATTTCACAAGCTGTAATTGTCTATATTGTGCCCTTACAGTTGCATTATTTTGTCTACCTGTTCCTAAATAATTTGTAACTGTTCTTCTATCTATTAGTTGTATAATACTCTGTGTTCATCCTCATATAACCCCTTCCCCCCAGGTCACACCGTGAGACGAGCAACTTGTTGTTCAGTGTGCCCTCCTGGTGAAAAATTTCAATAAATAAAATAAATAAATAAAAAATTAACAGCATGGGCCTCTGCTGTCATACTGCTGAAAAATGCCACTAAAAACTAATTAGGTAGATGAGATCATACTTGCTCCAGAATAAACATCAATGCTGCCTCTTCCTCCTCCTCCTTTGTGTCTGTAACCACTCAGCCATGATGACAACACAGCTTGGGCCAATACACCCACATTAATGCAGCTGTTTGCTACCAGTCAGCCCACTTGCTTACCCTCAAGCTGACCCTACAGCCAGCCAGTTCATCAAGGAATCAAGACCTCCACTCCTCCTCCATGGCCTGTCTTTGTCTGCGGTGATGGTAAGTCATTTTTAGTGGTGTTCACAGTACTTATCCCTCGATTCCAGTCCTTGGCCTGAGCATTCAGAGGATGAAAGGCCACCATCTTATGCAGAAATGACTTCAAAATGATTTCCTATCTATCTTTTTGTCTCCCTGCAGGTTTCACCATCAGCACACCATTTTACAACGGGAATCAGGATAAATGGCACCTTGGGGCTAATGAGGACTGGCAGAAGTCCATTAGGCAGGCTGTCTCTAAGATAAGGGTCAGTAGCAAGAGGGAAGATTTTGTTTTTGTGGCCAACTGATGAGCCTTCTGGAGCACAGGATATCTTTATGCACAGAATGGGCTGCACCTGATCCCAAAGGGAGTGAGGGTATTGGCCACAAATATGGACAGGGCAATTAAGGGGATTTAAACTACAGGAGGGAAAGGTGACTGGTGCAGTGGCTCACCATAGGCAGCTGACAGATATTGAGGTAGAGAAAAGGACACAAGAGCATTTCAGCACAAGGAAACAAGACCATTTAATGGGTCAATGAAGTATAGACAAGCAATTATCCTCATTTGCATGCAGTCCAGTATGAGAAACAATGCAGAAAAATGGATGAGCTTGAGGGCATAATGCACTTCAAAAATCAGGCTTACTGGCCTTCAAAGACACCTGCTGGGGGAAGAAAGTGAGGGGATACCTGGAAAGAGGGATACAGACAATTCAAAGGTGCAGTGTAGGCCTGACAGAAGGTGGGGTGGGTTACTAACATACTAAAATGCCAGCAGAATAGGCCTAATGGTCTTTTGCGTCTGCTCGTTTGGTCAGCCCCCACCCTGGGAGCTGAACTTGCTGCCCCCCTCACCTTCTCTGGCTTCTGCCTTCCCAGTTCCAGATATTCTCGCTGCATTGGATTTTGCTTCCAGAACCCTTCCCCTGTACCTGTCTCACCCCCTCTTGAACTCCTCCACCATCTCTGCCTCCACCAGCCCCCTAGGCAGCGCATTCCATGGCTCCACCACCCTCTCAGTGAAGTAGCACCTCCTCCTTTCTCCCCTGAATCTTCCCCCCTCCAGCTTCCACCCATGCCCTCTAGTGGCCCCCTTTTATTTTTTATTTAAATGTTGGTAACCGGATAAACCGACTGAGACCAGGACAGTCCTTTTTTCAGAGGTGACCAGGGTTAATTACAAGCAGACAATCCATAAAGTTATATATCAGGTACAGGATGATATTTCATGAGTAAGCACAGTTTTCAGCAGACAGTTATGCAGTAAGCATAGAATGGCGTACATCTGAACATTGCAGTGTTTACACAGATTATAGTTTTCAGTTTAGACACTCAGCATAGGTTAGCAAATTAGGATACCTTTGTGGTTACAGACAAAAGTGTTGCAGTAGAAAAATACAGAAGAGGGTACAGTAATTCAGCGATAGCAAGTGCATTGATTAAGCTCTAACAGATGAGCCTTGAGTCCCATTTTGAAACACCCGAGGGAAATCCAGGACTGTATGTCAGATGGGAGAGCATTCCGAGGGGTGGGTTGGTGGCTGGGAACACCCTTTGTCCCATGGTTGACCTGATTCTAGGCACAGTGAGCAGTAACTGGCATGAGGATCTAAGGGGACTGTTGTTTTGTTTGGCAGATAAAGTATTAGCTAGGCTTGGAGGTGCAGAGTCCAACCTAAGCCTGTAGGCAAGGCATAAAGATGGGTAGACAAGACATTCTTTCAGTGGAGGCCAAGACAGGGCTTGGAGCACCTGGCAGTGATGCTCCCTAGAGGAGCTCCCAAGGCAAATCGACACACCCTGTGGTAAAGGGTACTAAGTTTTTGAATTTCCCCCTTTTACTGTGAGTAGCACTGGTGATCCATACAGCAGGGTGGGTATTAGGGTACCTGTAGCTATCCTTTGCCAGGAGTCCTGTACGAGGAAAGAGCTAAGGTGGTACAATAGCCCTATGGTACAATGGCTCTATTTGTAAGGAAGGAGTCACTGTGGTGGACATAGAAGGCATCAGGGGTGAAAACAGTATCAAAGAGTCCATGTAGGTTATGCTAGGGGAAAAGAGGAGAATGTGACATCCCAGTGGAAGGCTACAGGTCCCAAAACAGCTGATGGGAGCATGATCCCCAGCTAATTGGGGAAGTTATAAGAGAAGCCAACTCAGATGCAGTGGTGATTCTGATGGACTTCAATCTCTCAGGCATAGACCAATATCTTTAGGGGCTAGTGGCATGGCTGACATAAGATGTATGCAAAATTTGTAAACTTTACCACGTGTAACACTATGCCCGAATAAGATCCACTGTAGTAATGGCACAGCACAATCCATCCCCCAGGAGGGAAGCATCCAAATGGTGCTCCAAACTCCTTCCCCGCTGACCTCCACTCCTGACAGCTAGGCTCGGGGCGTGAACCTGGATCACCAATGTTTTTTTATTTATTTATTTAAACATTTGTTGACTGGGATAGACACACTAAGCCAGGCTCATTTCCAGGTGTGACCCGGGGGAGAGGGGAGTTGGAGAACATACAAAAATCACAAGGAAAAGACAGTCAGCTGCAAACAGCAGTACAAGAAACATAATCAGATCCAGTAGAATTATAAACATTTTCAGGACTTAGAGATATGAAGACAATAGTTACAGTAATAAATCAATGTTAATATAATGTTGTAAACCGGAAACATTTTCTGGATATGAGACAACTAGGAAAAACCAGAATTCACAAATAAGTAAGTGCTCACAGAGAGGACTAGCTCCTAGTGCAGCTAGTGTGCTTTTTACTAGGTGTGTGAGTTTTTATTAACTGGAGGAACAATGGCTGCTAGACCGTGGTTTGTGTACACTGCAGCAGGACCATTAAGGAGGTATCTGGTACCTGTGTGGAGGCTTTTCCTGACCCGCCGCTCAATGAGGGGCCAGGAACTTGGACAGGCATGTTCTAGCACTTTGAGGGGCTGTTTAAACAGTCTCTTGTGTTGGCTAGGCTGTCTTTTTCAAGGCAGCCTATATACATTGTCCGTGCCCCACTGGGAGGTAAATCAGGGAGCGAGCATTGCCATAGCAACCTGGTGACATGTAACTAGGTACCCTTTTTAATGCTCGGCTCTAGTGAGTGAAATTCAGAACCTGCCTGCTTGTGTAGGCTGCCAGAGTGCAGCTAGTGTGCTTTTTACTAGTTGTGTGAGTTTTTATTAACTGGGGGAACCAGGCTGCTAGACCCTGGTTTGTGTACACTATAGCAGGACCATTAAGGAAGTATCTGGTACCTGTGTGGAGGTTTTTCCTGACCACCCACTCAACAAGGGGACAGAAAATTGGACAGGCATGTTCTTGTGCTTTGAAGGCGCTGTTTAAGCCATCTCTTGGGTTGGCTAGGCTGCCTTTTTAAATGCAACCTATATACATTGTCCATGCCCTGCAGGGAGGTAAATCGGGGAGCCAGCGGTTCCGAGCTCGGAGTGGAGGTGACATGGGCAGAGGCAAGCATCGTCTAGAGTGGATAAGTTGATTAGAGCCTGGATATTTACAAAGTAATAACTCCAACTATCTAAAGGTAACCTGATCCAGAAGAGCTCACTTGGGGTATCTGCTTTAGTAGGCACAAACATGGATAATATGTACATACAGTAGTTACTGCTAATGGGAAGGTAGATTTAAAATGCTCAGTTTGCCATAAAATTAGCCTGACACAAAATGCTGAAGAAATACATTATATGTGTGAACAGTGTGTGGAGCTACAAGAATTGCAGCTCAAACTTCTTGGTCTTTAGGTAGAAATTAAGTGTTTGTGACAAGATATGAGGAGTGGCCAGTGCTCAGGTGGGATTATTAATTTAGCCAAAACAAGTGACACATGTCAGGGTGAGAAAAGGCAAAGGGAGACAGAAGAAGATGGGGCAAATGTAAGCTTTGATGTGGCCAAGTCAAAAAGAGGGAGGAAGGCTATGGAATTCACAGTCTCCACAAGCAATGATTTTGCATTGTTGGATGAACCTGTGGATAATGGGCAGTCTCTGCCCCCTGACAATATTTCCTCTGGTAACATCAGTATGATTCAGGATATGGATGGGCTTACAAGTGATAGAGCTGGGGGAATGGCATGTCCAGAGACCATCAATGTTAACTGGAATATATATATTGGGAGATTCCATTATTAGATTTACTGACCACATTACTACAAAACTGCCAATGATTCGGTGATAAGCAGCTGCTTCCGGGTTCTGGTGTGAGAGGTATGATTGGTATAGTGGAGGATTTAATGAACAAAGTACCAAGGGGGTCTCTCATAATAATACATATTGGGGTTAATGACATCCGAAATTGCTCAGTCAATAGCATTTTTAATGCTTATAAGGAAACTGAGAGATGCGTTATGGAAAACAGTGTGAATTAATGTTTTCTGAAATTTTGCCTATCCCAAGAATGAATAATACACTAAATATGAAAATCAGAAAATGTTATAATTGGCTGAGAGAATGGTGCTTAAGAAAGGGCAATAGGTTTATCACTACATGGGAACACTTTGTACATCAAACTCACCTATTCTGTCATGATAAGTTACATCTCAATAGGACAAGGGGAGATCTGCTTGATAAAATATTTTCTGACTACATATCTAAGGCACTAAACTAGGATGTAAGGGGAACTGGGAGCTTCACCTGGGGAAGATAGTGGTAAAACACTACCCTAAGGAAAATAAAATAAATAAGAAACATCAATATAGTAGGAACAAAAAGAAGTGTGACAGGAAGGAAGGACAGTTAAGGATCCTCTTAACAAATGCAAGAAGTCTCAGAAACAAAATGGATGAGCTTAAAACCTTTTTGATAACAAAATAAATTCATGTATATGCTGTGTCGGAAACCTGGTTTCGGGAAGGAGACTGGGGTATGGAAATCCAGGGTTATAACTGCTTTTATAAGAACAGAATAAATAAAAGAGGGGTGGTATTGCATTATATGTTACAGAGGAAATCAAAGCCCATGCCATAACGACTGTAAACGAGTCCCAACAAAATGTTGAGCTTCTCTGGGTTCAAGTCCATATGGTTAATAAAGCTATCTCTGTTGGTATAACATACAGGCCACACAACTTGAACCATGAAGAAAATGATATGCTTCTAGCTGCACTAAATGAGTTTGAAATCAGAGGGGATTTCAAGCTAATGGGGGATCTTAAACTCCCAACAATTGACTGGGAGACATTACAGGGAAAATCTAGTTTGGACAATAACTTTATCGACTATAGTACACAAAATGGCTTGGAGCAATTGGTTAAAAGCCCAACTAGAGGTGGAAGAACCTTGGATTTATTGTTTACTAATATAGAACAAAACACGGTTACTGTTCAGGTCAGGGACCCAATTGGGGACAGTGATCACAACATTGTGTTCATTATAATTGATTATAATGTAATCCATCCTAGGGGAAAAACAGAAATAAGAGATAATAGCAAGGCAGATTACAATGCTATAAAAACTTATTTAAATGCCTGGAATTGGAAACAGAGTCTGGGGGTTACACATGGAAAGTATCTGGGCAGAAATAGATAAAAGAATAAAATACTATTTAGAACAATGGGTTCCAAAGGTGAAAAAAATACAATGCAAAAGAAAGGATACCCACATGGTGGGGTAGAAACATAAAAAATAGCATTATAAGAAGGAGGAGGAAATTTGCTAAGTATAAAAGTAACCCAATTAGTGATTACTGGTTCTCATGTAAATAGGAGGCTAACTGCACAAAAAGACTTATAATAAGAGCTAAACAAAAGGTAGAATTATATATGGCCACTGCAGTTAGAAACAATAAAAAATCCTTTTATAGTTACATTGGGTCACTAAAGGACAAACAAGTGGGAATAGGGCCTTTGGAAACTCAGCAGGATCTGGTAAGTAATGAGCAAGATATTGTAAATGTCTTTAATCAATATTTTCAGAGTATATATCAATCCAAAAGTAACAACGATATATCAATTGGGAGTATACATACCAGTTGTGATGTGCCTCAAATTGTCATTACTGAAAAAGAAGTAAAGGAGAAACTTATTAAATTAAAAAACAATTCATCAGCAGGACCTGATGGAATTAATCCATGCTTTGTAAAAGAACTGAAAGACTGTCTGGCTGGCCCGGTTACTCTACTGTTCAATGCATCCCTTCAGGAAGGGATTACTTTAAGGCAATGGAGAGAGTCTAATATTATACCCATTCATAAGAAGTGGGACAGGAAGGAAGCCGAAAATTATAGACCGATAAGTCTCACTTCAGTCATGAGTAAGCTCTTAGAGGGTATAATCCAAGATCACATGGTCAATCATATGAAACACAAGGGGTATGTTGATTTATCTCAGCATGGGTTCACAAGTGGAAGGTCATATTTAACAAATTTGCTGAGTTTTTGTGAGCCTATAAGCACAGCATTGGATAGAGGGTTGCCAGTGGATGTAATCTTCTTAGATTATGCAAAGGCATTTGATTCAGTGACACATGATGTGCTGATTAATCAGCTGATTTCTGTGCAGATACCCACAAACATAGTGGTGTGGGTAAAGTCATGGATGACTAATAGATATCAGTGTGTTGTTATAAGAGGGGGTTTCATCAGATTGGACTCAGGTTTTGAGTGGTGTGCCTCAGGGCTCTGTCCTGGGTCCAACACTTTTTAACCTTGTTATAGCCACTATGAAGGTAACTGGGGGTATCTGGATGGGAAAGTATGCTGATGATAGCAAATTGGAGCAGTTATTAATAATGAGGAAGCTGCAAATGATCTCCAAAATAAATTGGCCTCTATAGAAGCATGGACAAACAATAATAAGTTCCAGTTTAATTATGATAAGTGTAAAGTGATGTATTTGGGGAGAAATAACCACCAGTTCAAGTATCAACTAAATGGCAAATATTTACAAATGACAACAAATGAATGGGACTTGGGAGTAATAGTGGACAATAAGTTAGTTTTTGATATAAATACCAGACAAAAGGTGATGCAGGGCAATAGGATCCTGGGATGTATTAAAAGAAATATTAAGAGTAGACACCCAGAGGTGATAATGCCCCTGTATACGGCCTTGGTGAAATCACAGTTGGAGTATTTTGCTCCCTTCTGTACTCCAGGGACAAAGAGAGATAAGCTACTAATAGAGGGTGTGCAATGTAGGGCAACTAAGTTAATTGTACATGTTCAACACAAGAATTATGGACAGAGACTAAGACATCTGGGAATGTACTCAATGGATTACAGACAGCTAAGGGGAGAATTATGTTTGGTGTTTAAGGCCACCAAAGATAAATATATGTGGGAACCATTGCCCTGAGAGATTATACAGGTATATGAAGTACACATAGCCACAATTTAAAATTGTCAGGAGATATAAATAAAACTAAGAAAGAAACAGATGGTTTACACAAAGAGTTGTGAAATGGTGGAACTCCTTGTCAGAGTCTGTGGTATGTTTAAAAACAGATTGGACTACTACATGGGAGCACAAAAATATGAATACCTCCACTAAGTTTAGTGGTAAGCTACTAATGTGTCTCTTGCCTACAAGCTTGTACATTTCTATGATTTTATGATTTTAAGTGCATTGGATTATAGATGGCGTGTAGTGTGCCAGAGTGATGCACTATCGATCGGCGACAGGGAGCCAGCTAGATTTCTTTTAAGTAAAAAATCACCCCCACCATTGTGCTGCATAAAATGACCCTGACCCACCCCACCAGTTCACAAAGCACAGTGTTCCCACACCCACACCCTTGTAGTACTCATCTATCTTCTTCTCTACCCCATTTCCAGTTAAAGTTGCTTTCATTTTGTTATAGAAATATATCTCTTATAATAAAAGCAACAACCTTTCCCACAACTTCAGTGCTGAATTATTGTATATCATTGCCAATTTCCCAACCCCACCCCATCAACCACAGTCCTCTGTTACTACAGACCATATACACACTCCAACCCAACCACCCACTGACAATCAGCACCCATATACCCCCTCATCACCCAAAGAAACAATGAAAGATAAAGTGATTGCCTGGTCTGGAGTCTTACACACCTGTAAAAAACAATCCCATCCCTCACAGTGGCAATCAACCATTGTCACTGATTAATTCACAAAGATTGAAGTGGTGATGATATTCTAATAGTAACAGCTGATTGATCAGTGTGGTCAGCCAATCAGCTGTTACTACAAGCACATCATCACCAATTCATTCATTGTGATTGAATCAGTAATGATGGTTAGTTGCCGATGTGGGGAATGATTTTCTTTTATACAGTCTGCCAGACCTGACAGATAGTGATTCAATCTTTGTTGTTTCTTTGGGTAATGGGGGGGGGTGGATGGGTGGTGGGTGCCACTGAGTGGTGGGATGGGTTGTGTATATTGCCAGAAGGTATCAGAGAACTGGTGTGGAAGGGGAACTGTGGTTGGGAACTTGGGAGTGATATATGATTATTCTGCATTAGGGTTGCAATTTTTTTTATAATGAGACAGATTCCTATAATTAAATTAATGCAACTTTTCCTGGAAACTGAGGAGGTGTGAAAGAAGAAGGGTGCTAAGTGGGTGAGGGTGGGGGTGTGGGGTTGACACCTCTTGAAGAACTGGTAGTGTGGGAAGGGGGTTGTCTTATGTAGCATAAGGGTGTTTTTTTTTTTTTTTCAGTTAAAGGGGCACTATCAACCCCCTTAGGCATCAACATGTTCCTAGTTTAAAAAACACATTTTATGATTGTTCACATTCTGTAAAGACTGTTGAGGTAGCTGGTAGTTCGAGTCTGATTCTTTTAAAATGTGAAAAACAGACTACCCAGCATAATGGTGCTGCCACACAAAAACATATGTGTTTACATTGCTTTATCGCTTCCCACAGCATGTTTTCTGGACTTAGGATCACCCAAGCATAGTCTAGCCACTCAGAATGCAGTGGACACAGAAGAGACTATTGCATTATGAGTGGCTATACTGTTTGGGGTGTTTCTAATGTTCAGAAAGTATGCAATAAGAGCAGATCAAGAATTAAAAAAAAACAAGGTTGGGTGTAACTACATTAGCATGCATTTCAGTTCTGCTAAGCAAGGAGGTAGGCAAACCAACTAGCAATACCAATGAATTTTAGAGAATGTAATCAATCATAAAATGTGTTTTTTAACTAGAAATAATATGATCCAAAAATGGTTGACAATTTCCCTAGGAAGCTGTCGTTTGAAGGGGCTCCCTCCTCTGCAGATTTAACCTTCCAGTTAATCTTTTGGCAGAAAAGTGCATTTTTTCATAAGGCTCAAAGTAATTTAATTTCTAAAAGTCCACTACCTGGAAGTGTAGTGGATGCTGGAGTGGCTCCATTAAGTGAAATGGTGCAGCACGGCACTGTGTGCATCAGTGCATTTGTATAGAAGTGCACAGTGCGGTGACGCACCATTACACTGAATGGAGCTGCTCCAGCATCCGCTATACTTCCCTGTAGTGGACTTTTAGAAATTAAATTAAATTACTTTGCTCATTATGAAAAAAAGGCACTTTACTGCAAAAAGCTTAACCGGAGGGTAAAGTTTGCAGGGACGGGAGCACCTGTAAATTACAGCTTCCCTTTAAAAGAAACAAAGAAAGAAAATTGGCCTATCATAGGAGTTTCAAGGCTGGGAACTTTGCCCCGCTATACTAAGTGTGAAGTTCCCGACTTTGTCTCAACTACATGAGCAAATTAAAAACTTTTGCACACTCCAAGCTGAGACTTAGTTCCGGTCCACTTTCAAGGACTGTTTCCAATAGTAGCATATCCATGGTACAAAGCTTGAAGCCACCTTGTTCACAGTAGTGAAGGTGTGGCCATCTCATAGAAACATAGTAACATAGAAGATGTCAGCAGATAAGGACCCCTTGGCCACCGACAATAGTCTGCCCTATTTTCTGTACCTACTGTGCCACCACAGACCTTACTCAATCTCCAGTGTTCCCCCCCCCCCATTTCTAAAGCCCTGTTTACATGATCACATTTGTACTGGAGTAACCTGTGCACTAGGGTTGCTCAAGTGCAAACGTGACTGTGTGGACATGTACCCGATTGGGGTAAGCTGCTCACTAAGCCACTCCCAGATTCTCTGGCAAGCTGGGAGCATCAAGAGTAGTGAGTGGCTTACAGCAGCATAAATGGCAGTATGAACTGCCTTCACCATAGCAACTCATCCATGAGCCAGGAGATGGTTGGCTCCCCCTGATGCATGGCCCCTCACCAGCACTGATTGCAGCAGTGCAGAGAGGGGCCATGTAGACAGACAGGATACTGGTGGCAAGTGGACGGGACTGTGCTGTTGCAGTATTTTATTTGTAGCGCTACTGCTGTGTAAACATGGCTAAAGGTTCCCTTGTGTCTATCCCATGCATGCTTGAATGCTGTTACCATTTTAGCACCCACCACCTCTGCTGGGAGGCTGTTCCAGGTGTCCACTACCCTTTCCATGAGGAAGTATTTCCTCACATCCCCTCTGGGTCTCCCCCCTCCCACTTCCTAGGGTGACTCCTTGTTCTCTTGCATTTTTCTATGTAAAATATTTATTTTATTTATTTAATTTTTGTTGACCAGAAAGGAAGACTAGACAATTTTTTGCCTATTTTCAGCCTCGTCTTGGGGTGGGTGGGGTGGGGTGAAGGGGATACAGATCGATGCCAACTGAAATTAAACCAAATTTAAGCTGTTAGTGGTATTTTTAGTGAATGGGGGAAATTTGGCCTGGACACAGGGAAATTCCCCTACTCGCCTGTAGGGGGATCATTGTGTAGCGAGATGTCTCATTCTGCTGCAGACCTTGGAGGTGTGCAGATGGATAGGGCACAGGTAGCCCAGAATGGATCGCAGGAAGAAGTATGCTTACAAGCAGAAGGACCCGCTATGGAGGCAGCTGGGTTACACCCTATGGGTGGCCAGCAAATCGCCCATGATAGTGGTCCTGTATCATCAGAGCTTAACGAACAGCTCAGTTTGGAGCAGAAACAGCAGTGCCTAGTGGAAGAATTGCTCCGTGTTAGTAAGCAACCATTGACTGAGAGGCAGCATCTAGCAGAAGACAGAAAACGCAAACGTACGGAAACCTCACCTGGTTCTGCCATTTCGGAAGGATTACCAAAGGTCCTCATAGCAGGAGAAAGAGCGGCATCATCCCATTCCTTAAATGATTCGCCACCTTGGCGAGACTGGAGTGCTGAAGACTTAAGTTCCTGGTCTCCAGACAAGGCTCTCTTAGCTGCGGGCTGGATTCCAATTTTAGATAGCGGATGGAGGCCCAATCTGGTTCAGAATGCATCAGATGCCCAATCTTCAGCTCAGATAAGTACCAAGTCTGACATTTCTTCTGAGGGGACACTGGTCACTGAGGTTTCACCTGCGGGTAATATGTCGGCCCCGGTAGAGGGCCTGATGGAGACTTTACTAGAGCCTACTGATTTAACTGTGGGACAGACTGATGATCCTGGCCCCATGACAGGTTTACTTCCTGGGGAACCAGCTAAATCGACGTATGTGAGCCATTTCCATCACCCCGTAGAACTGGCCAAAAGAAGGAATGCAATTTGCCTACGTTGTGTGGGCCCTCGCGAAACTCCCCCGGATAGATTCTATGTGGGGAAGATTTTGCTTAAACGAAGTATGGGATTCTCCCCTTCCGAAGTTTATTCCCTGATCCATGTGCAGGGAGAATATACTTTCGATATTAGTTTTCATACGCCTGCCCTATTAGAAACCTTTTGGTGTCAGTATATCAATTTAAAGATGAACCCGCTATGGTCTGACTTTATAGTGTTGCCTCTGACTAAACAACCCTTTCGGGTTATTACAATCCTCTTTAGGAATGAGGAGGTGAACATAGTGGACATAATACACTGGCTGGAGAAGCATTGTGACATACAGGGGAATCCTATGCCTGTTATGGACTCTGAGTGTTTCTGGAATGGGGGGTGGAAGTTCCGCATTAAATTGCATCACACCGATTCGGATATAGTACACCTCCCAAATTGCTTCTTTAATGGCAGGGATAAGGGTTTTCTTTTTTACCCTGGTCAGACCAGGGTTTGCTTCAAATGTGGATCTTCAAAGCACATCAGCACTTTTTGCGATGTGTTGAAATGTTCGCACTGTGGGGAACTGGGTCACCCTCGTGCACATTGTTTTCAACAGCCCAAATGCAACCTTTGTGATGAAATGGGCCATTCATTTGAAGATTGGCCTTCAGCGGCAAAAAATACTGAGGATACAGATTTTGGGGTCCAAGATCACTATATCCATCTGGCAGTAAGACAGAATCAGGTCCCCCTTGGAGGGCACCCTCCTCTGAACTCTGGGACACCCACTCCTGTTACTGTTCAGCCTATTTCAGCATTACCCCCTGTTCAATATCCAGAAGTTCTGACACCACTCCCAGACATCCCTTCGCATTTGGCAGTACAAGCAGTCGAATCAGATAGAATTGTCCCCCCTCCTGAAAACCCCTTAGAATCTCCATTGGATTCGGGAGATTTTACCTTGGTCTCCAAGAAAAAGGGCAAACAGGCCAAAGTGAGACTGAAATTGAAGAAAATTGGTCCAAAGAAGCGCATAGGTTCTCAGAATATGTATTCGGTTTTGGCAGATGATCCTATGGAACAGGACGGTGAGTCAGTTACAGTCCAGGGGCAAATTCAGGGAGAGAGTCCAGTGATTATTCCCAAGCAGTCTCCTCATCCGTCCCAGGGTGCCAAAAGTGGAAGAGTGACAAGGGCCTCCAGTAAAGTGAAATAATACTGTTTTGACATGCCTCTTGTCTTATGGCTCCCTTTCGTTTACGGGTGGCATCCTTGACTGTGAATAGCATTCAGTCTCTTGCAAAGCGCCTCTGTACTTATGCTCACTTTTTACACAGTGATCTTGATTGTGTTTTTTTTTTCAAGATGTTCAGTTACACACCTTAGAAGAAAGGACTGTGGCTTCCAAAGAGTGTATATGGGGGGATTGTTTTTGGTCTCAGGGTGATTCATTGTGCTCTGGAGTGGGAATTTGTTTTTTTTCCTATCAGATCAAGGTCATACGTCACATAGAGTTGTTGAAGGGTAGAGCTTTATTATTAGATATTAAATGGGAAAATCGGCTAATTCGCCTTCTTAATATTTATGCCCCCCAGACAAACATGACCGGGTGCAACTTTTTCATTCCCTTTCATAATTTCTGATGACATCCCATTTGATTGTCCTGGGTGGGGATTTTAATGTCACCTTGCCTTCTCAGTTTTTAGTACCTCCTAGTAAGAAAATTTACTGTGATGCTCAATGACTGGCACAACTGCTTTGTGGCATAGGTTTTGTGGATGCTTTTGATTCTCTCCCTAAAGATGGTCATTGTACTTACTTCTGTGGCCCTAGAGGGTCCCTAATTGATTATTTTTTTCTTCCCTCTTATATGGGCATTCATAAAGTTGCATTGCATGAGGTGGCATCTTCTGACCACAGGCTTCTGTCCCTGGTCATAAGCGATATCCTGGAGGAGAGGCGAGGACCAGCAACATGGAAATTATACACGTTACTGCTTCTCGTTCCCCCAATTAGAGATGGCTTTTCGGCTGTTTTACATGCTAGGCAATAAGTATTTTTCTTACATGACAATAGTACAGCTTGGTGGGAGAACACTAAGAAAGAGAGTAAGACCTTTTTTTGTACTATAGGACATGTGAATGGTTGATTTCGGCATAATGAGATTAGTTATTTGAGGTATAGTATTTCCTTTTGGACTTCCTTTAGACCTAATCTGGGGGTAGAGGACCTGCAAAGAATAAAGGGATTGAAAGCGGAATTGGCATGCAACCAGCTAGAGGCAATAAATGACATGGAACATAAACAAAAATGTGGAATTAGTGGGAAAAGGGCAGATACTTTGCCTTTTGATTCTATGCAGCTCCTCCCGGAATGCCGAAACATGAAGTACCTTTTTACAAATTCTGGTCACCAGGTGGTTGATAATTTGAGCATTCTGAATGAAATTTCTTTGCATTTCACCCAAACCTTTGCAAGTCAAGATTTATCTGTTCCAAAGATGCAGTGTTGGTTGGCCAGTAGAGGGCTGCCACAGCTTTCACCTGAATTAGGGGAGTCTTCAGTAGCACCGATTAGACAGGGGGAATTAAATGAGGTAATTTGGTCTCTCAAATCTGGGACATCCCCGGGGTCAGATGGCCTCCCATATGAGCTTTATAAAGATACATGAGAGATTTTGGGTCCTGAATTATGTATCTGTTTTAATGATTGTTTGAAACATCATCAGCTTCCTAGAAGTATGCTGGAGGACTCTTGATTTTGATTTTTAAGGGAGGGTGTAGGGGTGCTTTGAAGAATTGGAGACAGATACCACTCCTCAATTCAGATTATAAAATATTGATGAAAATCCTAAGTAATCAAGTGGCAAATGTAGTGGGGGAGATCTTGCATCCGTCTCAATTTAGTAGTATGCCTACTAGAAGAATTCACGATGCTGTCACCCTCATAAGAGAGATTTTGCATAAAGGAACTTCACAAGAATTGCTTGGGCATTTGGTATGCTTAGATCAAGCACAAGCTTTTGATTGGGTGGAGTATGTGTATTTATGGGAGGCATTGAAAGCTTATGGATTTCCTCCGGCCTTTATAGCCTGGTTACAGGCAAGTTATACAGAGATCACTCTTATTCCGAGTGTAAATGGTTGGCTGGGTAACAAAATCCCAGTACACAGAGGAGTGTGACAGGGGTGTCCTTTTAGCTCCCTTTTGTATATTTTATCTCTGGATCCTTTATTGCATGCTCTGTATGGCTCAGAATTGATTATTGGCCTTTCAGTGGGGTCAGAAGATAAACAGATTGTAGCTCTTGCTTTTGCAGATGATTTGGGGATTTTTTGGTTGATAAGTCTTCAGCGGTGGAAGTCCATTCTATTCTGCATGACTTCTTGGTTATTTCTGGGTCTCAAATTAACACTATGAAAAATGGTATCATACCCTTAGGGTACGATGCGAATGATGTGGCGTAAATATGGGGATCCCTGTGGATAACACATATACAAAGATTCTGGGAGTTTATTTTGGAGGGGTAGACCCTCAAAGATATAATTGGGAACAACTTTTGGGTGATGCTAGGGCAAAGATTGTAAAGTGGAATAAATGGCACATGACTAAAGCTAAACGCATCTATTTAATTAAAACATTTTTATTGTCTCATTTTTTATTTTTGGCAGCTATCTTTCCTCCTCTGATAGCCCTGGAGGTATCACTTTATAGTGTTTTTTTCCAATGTTTGTGGGGATGTAGACTTAACCCTGTGAAGTGTGGAATCACATATTTACCGATACAAGAAGGAGGCTTGGGGATGTTAAACCCGATTGTGTTTTATTATGTGACTTTTATTCACTATAATATCATACCTCTTTTGAATCAGTCCTCTACAGTTTGGACCCCCTGGGTAGACGACGTTCTTGGGCCTCTATTGGTTAAATGGGAACCATCTATTTCTCTTCCTTGCCAGACTCAGGTGGCTCATTTACCATCACACTTTCAAGGGGTTATACGTAAATTGAAGGCCTGGAAAATTGTGAAAAACTTTCTTTGTGTCTCTCTTAGGAAATCGCTTTACAATTGGATAATGGGAACTATTTTTTATGTTTCTCCCTGGTATTCGGTATTGCCCGATGCACATCAACTTTCCATACAGTCCTTTTTATCTAGTAAATGCCTACCGCCTCATATGAAGGATTTTGTCTGGCTGTACACACACCAAAAATTAAGTGTTCGGGGTAACTTAAAACATAAAGACCTTACAGAATGTACTTGTCCGAGGGGGAATGACTGTATAGGATTGATAGAGACTTTTACTCATTTTTTTTATTGAATTGCCCATATGCTAGATCCTTTTGGGAGTTGTTTCACAAAAAATGGCCATTAAATCTGTTTAGAAGCCAATCTCCTCAGATTTGGACTGATGGACTGCTTCCAGGAGCATGGGCCAAGTTTGACTCAGTAGCAATACGACTTCTGCTGAGTTTTATTGGTTATCAGCTGTGGCAGGCTAGGTGTGGTTGGACACTTAGAAAGCAATTAATTTCTAGTGAACAAATTTTATTATTGCTACAAAAAGCTATAGCAAAATGGTAGGCTATGGAACAACACAGGGTGCTTCCTGACCTTTACAAGCTTTGGTGGAGAAATAAGTCCTGGTTAGACACAGGTTGGCGATTATATGATTTTCTACATTTCAAGTATATGGGGGAGCATCAAGGCATTCCTTAAAGTATTAGGTTAGTACTTCTAGGATGAGCCTTTTGCGGGGCTGTCATAAGTTTCATATTTTGTTAGTGGGATGAAATATTATTTTACATCCACTATTTCATTTGCATTTTGGTGTGTGCGCCACTGTCATGACTGTATGTTTCTTTCAAGCTTTGACTGCAAACTGTTCGGGGGCATTCTGCTTAAATAGGAGGATTTGCTTTGTCATTTTCAAATATTTAGGCAAAAATGCTTTGTTGATTTTGAGTTATTTTTTTATGTGAATTGACAATGTTTTTGTTTTTTTTAATTGCTTTAAACGTACACCATTTCCCTGCTCCATTGTGTGTGTGTGGGGGGGGGGGCTGTTAGCAGTTTCTAGATCTGAAATTTGGTATTTGCAGGTATGACGAAATATCTGCTTATGTTTTCCCTTTTCTTTTGTATTATGAATTTGTATGTAGTGTCATTTGTATATATATATATATATGTTTTTCTTCCAAGTTTGAATAAACTATTCCCCTACTCTTGCATCAAGGGGCTCTTCTTCCTGTGAGCAAGGATGGAGGAGCCCACTTTGGAGCCGAACAGAGGAGGAGGAGGTGAATGCAGTGAGTTGGCAAAAAATCAGGGCTTGACTGAAGAATTTTCCGATGCTGATGTAGAGAATGAAATAATGGACTTGAAGGTGGATACCATGGAAGAGGGAGAACTGATCTCCCAGGATTTGTTAAATTATGATGGAAGTAAGAATTTACCTGTTTTATATGTTCCTATTACCGATACAGAGCAAGCACAAGCAGATCCGGAACAGGAAGCAAAGAAATTGGAATCCAGAGAAAAGGAAGTATAGGGTGCCTTGTTGCTACTTCGGAAGAACAGAACAGGTAATGTTGATATTTCTAACCCTGAGGTTGAAAAAGCCTGTGTGGACAGTAACGAGACTGAGATCCCCCTGGGCAACCAAAGTCCCAGGATATCAAATCCGACTGATGGTTCTGCTGTCCCTATGATAAGGTATCAGACTCACTCAGAGGATCAGTCAACTGTCATGGTCTTCTCTTTTATGGCAAAAGCTCCTCCTGCAAAAACCCAGCTGGCATTAGAGGCAAAGCAAAAGTGAACGTCTCCTATAAGTGAGAAAAGGAACATCTTTGATTTAGGAGCGCAAAAGTAAAAAGACAGCTCTAGCACCGAATGAAGGTCACTTACCCTATCATCTGTTACTCTCACACCTCCTTATACATCAGAGGCTAGACAAGAGCACCCAGAGGCATCCACAACCACAGAAAAGACTACAGATCCTGCACACATGAGTAAGGCTTCAGCCATTTGGGCCTCGGAAGCTGCTTTCGAAGGATCAGGCTGGAAAAAACTCCTAGATGGATCATGGGTGCCAATTTCACCTTGGGGCTCACCCTTTCCCTTATGAACGCCGGACTGGAACCCGATGTCAACAAATAAGGTACTGTCCCCTCCTGTGGAGGGCATGGCTGCTGCTATTCTCTTAGGGGCAAATAAAATCAATAAGGCACAAACTGAGGGTTTAAACAAATCTGACCAAAAATCTAAAGGAAATACGGAACAGGTTACTGCTCCTCTAACTACTCAAACAACTAAAATAATGCTTACTGAATCAGTCAGGAATGACACTCCCCAACCCCCATCTCCCCAATACAGAGAATAAGATTCCACAGAGGCCTGAAAAGCCCACAGAACCCAGTGATAACCCTTCAGGACAAAGTACAAAACCATTATTGTCCGAATTGTTTGCCAAGAATAAGAAAGAGGTTGCCCCTCATAGAAATGCTGTCTGCATACGCTACAAGGGGGTTCTCGAGCAGCGCTTGGATAGGAGATATGTGGGGAAGACTTTGTTAAAGGATTCCCTCTAATCTTCTCCTGCTGAGGTGTTTGCCTTCATAAACATACCAGGAGAGGACAATTATGACATTAGTTTCTGAACACTGAATGCTTTAGAACTGTTTTGGCAATGTTACAACAGGTTAAAATGTTCTCCTCTCTATTCCCCCTTCCTAGTCATCCCACTTACAAAAGCCCTCATTAAGTTCGTGACCATCATGTTTAGAAATGAGGGGCTACACACTGATAATATACTATACTGGTTAAATCAGAAGTGCAATGTGCTCAGCCCCCCAGAAGTTGTGTTGGATGAAGAGCTTTTCTGGGCGGGGGTGGAAATTTAAAGTAAAGCTTCACCAAAACAACAACGGGATCTCTCATATTCCTAACTCCTTCATGCTTGGCAGAGACAGAGAGGTTTGTTGCCTGCTACAAGTGTGGGGCCCTGACACACCTCTCAGATGTTTGTGACTGACTGAGATGTGATAATTGTGGGGAAGTTGGTCACTTCTCTCTCCAGTGTGCGAACCACATATGGTGTGATCTGTGTGAACGATATGGGCACAATTTCACAGAATATCCCTGAGCTGCCAGAATTAAAGATACAAAAATAAATCCAGATTCCCTAATTCAACAGGCCCAGGATGCCTCCATGGACCCAGATGAGCCCTCAACACAGAAATCACATCACAAATCAGATCCCTACCCAGAAAACACAGTTCATGAAAATAACACTGAAGAACAGACTCCTGGCCCCTCATCTTTAGCAGAACAACAGGAGAAAATTCCAATTATTCTGCAACCGGTGTGCTATGCATATGATTCTACAGAGGAAAATGCTAAATTAACACAGAGCCAGGACTCAGCCCTCCCCCAATGACAGTGGGTTACAGTTATCAGGTGAAGGAGATCAGCCATGAACATTAAACAGGGACCCCGAAGAGCAGATAATGGAACAAAAAAACAATTTCTAGGTATTGGTAAATGTAAACTGGGGAGACACTGGAATGGAATTAGAAGAGACTGACAGTCCAGAAAATCCAACTGAGCCATCACAAGAGATGGTAGATTATAAAGGTAAAAAGTAAAACCAAGAATGGACAATCACACATGCGCAGAATGGCGTTCTGAGCCAGGAGCAGGGCAGAAGCAGTCCAACCCCCACCGAAGCAACACGCAAAAGTAAAGCAGATCAGGAAAGAAACTAAGTTTGTCTGGTATTTTTGCAAACTAAAACCTGAAGAAAAAGTGCTAAACAGTAAACATAACCCGGTACCTAAACACTGAAAGTAGGAAAGAAAGCAGCATGTATTTTGGTAGCTGAAGCACAGTTGCTGTGAATGATGGTTCCATAGAGATTTCAAAATGAGAAGGCGTTGTGTCTTGCTGGCTTCTGTGGCAATGCGAAGGTTTTTCTGTTGAACCTTCGAGTAAAGCAAAAGGCATAAAGGAATGGATAAAAGATTAAAACAGAGGTCTGAAAAGGAGTGGATTTGAGTTCCGAAGATGCCGTATGGTTTATGCCCGACGCTACCAGCTACCAGCAAGTTTTGCTTTCCGGTGCTCCCTTCCAGCAACCTACTGCAGGTGCATATTAATAGACTG
Source organism: Neoceratodus forsteri (assembly GCA_016271365.2). Classification (NCBI taxonomy): domain Eukaryota; kingdom Metazoa; phylum Chordata; order Ceratodontiformes; family Ceratodontidae; genus Neoceratodus; species Neoceratodus forsteri. Next base: position 1,724,345,488 of record CM057456.1, read on the forward strand.
AATGTTTGCACAAATAAAGTACGAGGTTATACAATGTGTCAAGTGCGCTGAATATGATTTACGGTCTTTTGAACTACACCATTTGGATTTAGTAGCCCTGTCTGCACAAGAGAGAGAATACATAGCATGTTGGGGCACTCTAAGTAAAACTGGTGATTTTCAACTATGCCACTTGAACTTTGCATTTCTGAATAAAGAGCATTGCAGTGGATTGCAGCAAGCACTTTGGAAGTTAAGTGACTGCCTTTCTTTATTAGAAGAAGAAGAATCAGCATTTATATAGTGCTTTTCATACACAGTATCCCAAAGCGCTTTACAAGCAATGCTAGACTGGTAGTGAAGTGACTGAATGTGTGGCGGCGGCCATATCGCATATCATCACCCACACACAGCCTGGATAATTGCATGAACCAGTTTATGGGAAGGAAATGTTGGCCAGAACACCAGGAATGTTCCCTGCTCTTTGAGAAGAGTGCCTTGGGTTCTTTTACTTCCACCTGGACACCCACCAGGACAACACCAGGATGAGCAGAAGGGACCTCGGTTTAATGTCTCATCCGAAGGATGGCAGACCCCAGCAGTACAGCACCCCCCAATACTGCACTCAATTTTTAGGTGTAAGTCCAATCCCAGTGTGGGACGAGAACCCACAACCTTCTGGTCCAGAGGTGGATGTCCTACCAACTGAGCCATGCTGACACCCAGAAATTGCCATAAAAATAGTGAATTGCTTATTCTTAGAGTTGGGGCTGCTGTAATCTGTAAAAATAAGTCCTGATTTGAAAGTCTGAAAGAGAACGGTTTATATGTAGCGAAAAGGAAGATGGAGGTCTGAAGTGGAACATATGCTGGATCCAAAGACGCTGTGTGATCTACTTGATGTTGATGCAGTGTTTAGGCCTTGTGGCAACTACATAGGAAAAAAACTACAGATGCACACGGGGTCCTGTTTATTTCATAGGATTGGAAGGGATTGCATTAGTTACTGAAGAAGTGTGTACATGTTGAGCACAACTGAGGGGCACTCATTATTTCTCCGTTTTGACTGTTAAGACTCTCTGTTGCAACAGGTTGGATCTGCAAATGCTGTGTGAGTATCCTGATGGTGATACAGCACCTAGGCCAAATGGCTGTTCTGCAACTACGACAAAACAAGCACAGGCAGACATAAGGGCCTTACTTGCTTACTAAACCAGAAGGGCTTATATGTCTCACTGAAGATGCTTCTACACACTGAAGGTGATTAAAAAGCATCAATTAGTTTCCTACTCTGGTTGCAATAGCCATTTTAGAACTGCACGTATTGGAGATTTTTGGGAGAGTAGCAATTGTTGTATTGTCTGAAACCTTTCTTAAGACCAAGTACCATTAAAGTTAACTTTGAAATTTGAACTTTGCCATGTCCTTTAGGAGGGAAAGAAGAAAAGAATTTAGTTAATTTCCCTGAACGAAAACAAGATAAAATACATAGGGAAATTAAAATTAAAGGGAAACTGCAACCTAAACCACTTCCTGAACAAGACTTGTTGAATTTGTTTGATAAAGTCCCTATGCTTAACATCATTAACCACCTAAGCCCTATTACTTCCCCCCTTGAACTACAGAATCCAAATAAAGTAATAATGGAAGAAGAGATAACAGGTAATAAAACTGGAAAAAGACTGTTTTTAACTTCTCAGAGTAATACTTGGGGAGGGGGGGGGAGGTAAATGAAGTGGAAATGGGAGCAGTGGCTTTAAATAGCCAAGAAAATGTTTTTCTATCTGCAGAATCAGATGTAGACTCTATAATAGAGGAAAATGGAATGGAGTCAATGACAAATAGAATAAATATAACTATATTGCAGAAGGAAACCCTGTGTCAAGAAAAATTATCCTCTTTAAGCCCAAAGAGAAATGGTAGTGGGGAGATATTACAAGAAGAGGGAAAAAATGTAAGCATTCCTGTATAGGCCATGACATTGATGGGGAATATCAAAGATATAAAGGAAGATATGAACTTTATCAAAATAAAATCAGAAGGCATGGATAAATTAAAATCTGAAATGGAAGGTATTAAAACTACAATTCAGCAACTGGATGTATCAGTTAATTTAATTAACAGCTAAATACCACAAATGGAAAAGAGAATATCAGAATCTGAGGACAAAAACATATTAATGGAGAGGCAATTAAACAATCACAATAGTCAATTAACAGACATGTGTATGAAAATCACAGATATGGAATTGAGATCTAGGAGAAAAAAACACCACCTAATCAGAATTCCTAAAAACTGGGAACAGTCACAAACTTTAAAGGAAATTGTGCTGAAAATATTTGCTAAATACTTAGATATCCCAACTGAGGAATGTAAAATTGAAATTGATAGAATACACTGTTCCCTAAAAATGAAACCAGAGGATGGACTACCACCACAGTCTATTATTGTTAAACTTTTTAGATCCGAGGATAAAAATAGAATAAGGAATGTGTTATATATACGATTGAAGGTGCTAATATCACAATTTATCATGATCTGCCTAATGATGTTATTGAAGAAAACAAAAAATATGGTCCTTTGAGGAAAGTATTGTGGCAGAAGGGGTATAAAACCTCAATACTTATACCAGCAAAGTTAAGAGTGATTATTAATTTTAAACCTTATTTCTTTCTGTCAAGTGATCAAGCTAATGAAGAGTTACCTAAGATTATTCCTGACCTTTTCACTTTATAAATGGTAGAGACCTGAGAACGTTTTTTGGGGGGATTGACTGCACCTGGATAAATTGAGAATGCTAGGTATCCGAAGGGGAATGTATACCATGTACTTTTTTGGCTTAAATATTAAATGGGGATGTGGGTATGTCACGTTATGGTGCTGTTCTCTCCAGTTTAAATTTCTAGAGAAATGTGGGTACGTCTATGCCTCATGATCAACTAGACATTCGGATTGCCTCCTTAAATGGAAATGGGTTAAATAGATAAAATAAAAGGAATAAGGTTTTACAATATGCTAAAATCCATGATGTAAAAAATGTTAAGTTTGCAAGAGACCCATCTAATGGAGAATAAGGTTAAAAGATTAAAAAAATCTTGGGTGGGCTAAATCTTTTTTACCACAGGTACAAACAATAGTAGAGGTGTGGCAATCCTGATGTCTAAAGATGTTGGGCTGGATTCACAACAGGTAGCCAAAAATGCACCTGTGCCTGAAAAAGTAGCAAACTCCTTGTGGAAACGCACGTGTGCCATATTCACGAATAGAAATACCGCATGGGCAGAAAAACATAAAACAGCATAGTTACGCAAATCCGCACATGCGGAATGTGTGTAAATGAAGGAAATGCCACACGTGCGCTCCTGCACATGCAGAAAATATAAGAGTGCCAATTAGACAGGTGAAAGCTGTTTTGACACACCCTGTAGCAGAAGCCAGAGCAAAACAGGGCAAAATGCAGCACAGACAATGAAGTGATGGAGGCCAGCATCATGACCCATGCCAGGCAGAACTCCAGCTACCAGTCCACCAGCAGCAGGCCACACAGCAACCATATGGCCAGGCAAACACCATACAACCAGTAGCAGTCCAGCTGCAAGCAATGGTGAGCAACTACAGACAGGGATATATACCCGGACATGTGGCAACAGCAGCACACACAATACAACCAGGGTCAGCAATATCAACAGCCAGTGTACCATACCCAAAGTGTGAGTGCAGGAACAATGCCAGTGAATAGAATGTCCCATCAAACAGCACGCATACAAACACAGAACACAAGTCACATACTTCCACAAATGTATACTCAACAGATGCCACAACAACTGGACATGCAGACCCATAACCACCATCACCTGCAGTACCAGCAGGGCCAGAATATCCAACAACAGCCACACACACAGCAGCACCACCACCACCACCAGCAACAGCAGCAGCAGCAGCAGCAGCAACACACAGGGGAACAAGAAACAACATCCCAACAGGAGGGTGCAAGCACCAGTCGGGGCAATGCCAGATGGACATGGGAGGAGGGCAGCAGAGGCCCCCGAGCTGCCAACTGGACTGAGCTGGAGATGGATGTACTGATCAAAGAGATTGAAGCAAACTCTCCATAACTGTATGGCAAAGGATTTGGGAAGGCAGCAAAGAATGAGATATGGGAGAAAATAGCACGAATGGTGAATGCGATGGGCACATCGAATCGGATAGCGGATGCCATCAAGAAAAATCATGATGACATCAAGATGCAGTCCAAAGAAAAGCTTGCAAACATGCATAGGTCAAGACAACAAACAGGTAAGTACAACCCACAGATTATTTGTATGAATATATGCTGCATGCAACATATTACCGCTACACATCCCTGGACTGAAAAACACTGATAAAAGAACAATGCCACACTCTAACTGTCAGAGGCAAACACAATAAACATAACCAGTACCATGAGGGATGGTTAGCAGTGCAAACTGACTATGCTCAGTGGATGGATCCCAAACTATGCAATACAACAAATGTACTGTATATACACCTGCTGCATCACTATTACAGCATGGAGACACAAACAATAAACATACAGCTGGCAACAGGAACAAACCATGTCAACAGTCATTGGGATGCACCAAGCATATAATGGAGTCCCAGTGCCACACTGGCCCCTGTGGCCATCAGCAAGCCAACACCAATAGGTAGAGACTGATGGAGGAATAGGACACAGTACAGAGAAATGAGTTGCCACAACCTATATACAATGCAGGAAACACAGGTGGCACATGAAGGGTATTACTAAATCAACATCTTTGCACACATCACATTGATGAGATGAGAACATATCATGATATATAGTACTGCTCAAAGCAAGCACTGCAGTGGACATGGCAAACACCCCTATGTAGTGACCCTGCACCATGGGTCCCCAGAAGGGGTTACAGTCAGTCCCCAGCATGCATTAATATGTAAACCCAAATACAGTTACATAATATGTGCAGCAGCATTGCATTATAGTTAGCAAACATTGCAGAGGTTAGACACAACACTGGTACAATGCTGCATGAACTGCTGACATACCAATGTCATACAAATAACCTATTAGCCCACAATAATGTTTCCCAAAATAATCATTCCATGTTAACAAATTCTTAGGTATCGAAAGTGTGTACCACAGGAGGTCGATACACACAGCAAAAGGTCATCATGTAATAACATGTCAGGCTATGGTACAATAGAATGTCACTCAATAAATAGAAGCCAATCCAAAGCCATTACACATCTGTGTGTTTAAGGCAAGGTAAGCTAATTACAGAATAAAGGGCCCAAATCGAACCACACACAATCACAGGGTGCCACAGATCTCCATGTTACAAATTGACATGGCAACTCCAATATTGCATAGTACACAATGCATAATACAGTATGTACTAACCATTAGGGAAGCAAATAGACTACTAAAATAATACAGAATCAGATTCTAGACATCCACAAATACTCTGCTGAACATACAGTCTGAAAAGGGAGACAACTACATCATGTCACAAACCATGCCGGTGAGAGGTCAATGCAAGTTGCAAAAGGTCAATCACACCTACAAGAGGTCATCCAACAGATATATAGAATTCCCTGCAAGGCACCCATAATAACTGATAGTCACATAACATAGGAATAAAGAACAGCACAATGTAAGGGTCAAGATGTGGGCAAGATGTCTGTCACATGCTTGTGCATAATACAGTGCTATCTGATTGGTAATCATCACATCATGGACAAGCGTGTAATACTCATTTTGTACAGATCCCATAAGGTGCCCAAGTACACAGCAAATTAAATGCAATATACAGAAAACATATTCACATCTCATAAGTAAAGGTCATGTTGGCATACAAGTGGATATGGTTCAAAGATACTGGGAAGGAATGTACAAATATACTTAGTGTCACATTGTGTATGATGACTGTTCAGAGTGTGCATTGCTAACAGAGGAGATGTCATGTACAAATATGGACCATAGTCAAGCTGGTCAGATAGCCCTAGTGGGGTGAGGACACTGGATTGAAATATCCACCTAGTAACACACCTGACAACATAAAATACACAATCAACCATACTGGGGGGGGGAGGCAAAACAAAATAATGTAATGACCGTGCATAGCTTCCATGTGAATTGTTCATGTGTGCTCAGAGTGCATACTCTGTACTTCCATTTATATTGGCCCCTACATGCTTTTGAATATGTGTATGTAGTGTTCTGCTCTCAACATATAATGCAATGCATGTATAACAGGCAACGCACACTGTGGTGACACTGTGTCAGTCAATGTTGTCATATAACATAAAGGAAGTGCTGTGACTGTGTGTGTCTGAAGGTGCTGCATGTGTCTGCACAGCAGCAAACATTGCACCACCAAAAGCTGATACTCCAAATACTGTGTACACTCTGAGTAATTCAACAAGCATCCACATAGTGGCATTAAGTTACGGACAATAACATGACAGTGCCCTCAAGTGAACAGGTGACATGAAGCACACCAAAGGGAGGAACAGGCACACCATCACTGGATAAATCATGTTCATTGGGCAATGTGCACCCACACTGCCTGAAACAGCACAGTATGGTGGATGCCATGTGTGCTATGAACCTATGTACATAATGGATCGCCAGCAGATAAACGCTAGATATTCTATCATGTCAGCCCAATTGTGCTGCTAGCAGCTCTTATAAAGTAGCAGCAACCCTCTCCCCACCCACTCCACTGACCACCCCCCTGATGATGTCCCATCACCATGGGAAGCAACACAATGTTCTACTGGATACCACAAACACTGGCAATGCAGTACATGCAGACACCACCCTCCCCATATGAGTGCCCCCACATCACCCCCTGAATCACTTCCAAACAATAACACATGATGGCTGCTAGTGCATCCCTCCTCATTAAACTGAAAAGCCACCCTGTGCCTGTCCTGTGTATTATCATCATGTACCTGAAGGTATCATTCATGTCCCTGCAAATCCTCCATTTGCAAACGAAACATAACACGCATATATTATTGGTGTAACACAGCAGCCAGATGTCTGACCAGTCCTCCAATTTGACCAGAACATCCGACATCATGGTCCACCCTCTGAAGCGAACACTATTCATCCCATCCTGGTGGCCTCTATAAACCGACACACTATGCCTGGTGACCATTGAGATGTCAGCTACGATGATCACATATAATCCCTGACACATGTCAGAGTCCTGTGGCACCCTACTTGTCACCACCCTGGAAGATGACAGCACCGCCTCCACCATCACTCACTGCCATTTCCCTGACAGCCACTGTACTACCCATCCAACAAACCCTGCAAATGCCCAGGTGCTCCACCAGCTGATAGAGTAGCCTGCCATGTAGTGACACATGAAATGCCCTGCTGAAGTCCAAATTAAAGACATCCACTGCATGGCCTGTGTGTAATTGCCTGGCTATGGAGTCCTAGTCCTCCACAAGGCCTGTCTGACATTATCTGCCTGAAACTAATCAATGATGTCAGCCTGCCTGCAGTATATCAGCCACAACATTGGAAACGACCCTCACCCTCAGTAAAGCTACCAACAGTCACCATGTTCCAAAGGCAGTCCCTATATTAGGCAGCATGTCCCAGTATCCCCACATGATGTCCTACAAGTCACATTTGTCCTGGTTGTATCTTACTTGTCCCAGTGCTGTCCCTTTAATTTGCTGACTTCTTTTTTCAGTTAAAGGTTTTTTATTGTTTTTTGTTAAAACATAACAAAAGAGCAAAAACACAAAAACAGCAGTAACATTAAATTTCAGCTATGTACAGTACAGCAGCATACAATTAACATATGAAGGTATTACCTAAATTGCATTACATCACAGTTCTAAAGGGAGAGTTACGGGGTACCTGTTAAAACAGGAGGCACCTACGTTGAATCTTGCCAAAAATCCAAAACCACGAGGAGGTACTACTGCTGAATCAGGCAAGGCTTCATGCATTACGGTAGCCGTACCTTGCTATGGCTGAATCTGAGGGAACATCTGAAAAACAGGTGAATATGGTGCCACAAAGTAACTAAGAGTAATTAAAATAATTTCTGGAGAGGCGGGGTGCTAATGTAAGTCTCCAAACCGTACCTTCTATAAACAGAACACAGAATGTGGAAAAAACATACAGACAGACGAACAATGACAGTAAATGACAACAATAATAACTATTTACAAAAAATGTCCTCCTAAGCTGGATAAAAAGTAGACAGTGCATACTTAATAAAAATAAAAAGAAAAAAAAAACTAAGTTCAATGATCTGATTATGCAGTGCATCATATTAGGGAGTAGAGAATAACAAAGGCAACTATAAACCAAGTCAACCGACACCTGCTCTGGAGGCCAGGTAAGCCATGTATGGAGCCCAGCAACAATGGTAAAGAGGCATTCGCCCTTTCATCAGGTGAGAACGTCTATCTAGTTCGGATATGTATGTAAGTGCAGATAAGATCTCTGTTATATTAGGTATATTAGAAGATCTCCAATTTTTGAGGATAGAATGTTTCACCTGCATGCTTAGGAGCATCAGCCATCTAAATGCATGAGGACTAAGACTTGGGACTTCAGATTTAAGACCTAGCAGCATAAGGGGAGCACTAAGAGGGATATTACATTGTAGGATTAGGTTTGCTGCACTAAGGACAGACTTCCAAACATATGCGATCAGAAGGCAAAGCCATAAAATATGATAGAGATCTCCTCCATGTCCATGGCATCTCCAACATTTATCATGAGAGAGCACTTGCATTTTCTTTAGCATTACAGGGGTTCTATACCATGAGTGCATTATTTTATTTTGGATGTCTGCTCTTAGCATCCGTAAGCACTTTATGTCCTACCTGCCAGCACTGATTCCACTGAGCTTCAGTCAATGACATTTACAAGACCTTTTCCCACTTGTACCTTGAGGATTGGTTAGGGGTAAGCAAGGTATCTCTAATTAGGGCGTAAATTACACCTGCCATCCCTTTCTGTAGGGCAAGCCACAAGTGTACTGGGGGTGAAAGGTCCTTAGATGTGTTTGCCTGTAGCAACATTTGTTTCAAGGCATTTCTGATCTGCAAATACTTCCAGAATTCAGAGCTGTGTAGTTTCGATTTACTTTGTAGTTGTTGGAATGTATCTACCACGATACAGCCCTTGACCAGTAGATCTTTTACAAATAGGATGCCTTTTCCCTGCCAAGTGGACCAAGACACAGGCAGACTACCTTTGGTGACATTGGGGTTATTCCACAAGGGAGTGTATAGTAAAGGTAGGGCTGATATATTTAATTTTTTGTTGAGGATTCGCCAGTACTGAACTGAGGGACCTATAGTGGGGTGCAACATAAGCTTCTTAGAGGCCCCAGACCACAGCAGTCTAGCTGTAACAGGGAATCCACAGAGGCCTTGTTCTATTGTTAACCATTGGGGTGACTCTTCAGACTATGGGTGAACCATTTCAAGGTCTGTGAACATTGATATGCCATTTTGTAGCCCTCTATCCATGGGAGACCCCATCCTCTGTATTTCCAGTGTGCTCTAAGTATATTTTTGCCAAAACGGGGTTTAGTTTTACACCATAAAAAATGACCAATGTTTTTTTTGATTTTTTTAATCCATACCATAGGAAGAGATAGGGGGATGTGAGATATTAGATAGAAGATTCTAGGTGCAATTGACATTTTATAAGCTGATATTTTTCCAGCTAGTGTAAGGCTAAGATGAGACCAGCGATCCAGATCAGATCTGCAACTAGATAGTAGAGGGCCTAAGTTGTTGTCCCACCATTTCCCTGTGTCAGCTCCCACTTTGATTCCCAGATATGTAATGGTGTGTTTTGACCATTTAAGGCCAAAGTGGGACATGGTGTGGGGGAGACATTTAGAATTAAGTGGAAGGATCTCTGTTTTTGGCTGATTAATTTTGAGTCCAGAGATATGAGACAAATGTCCTAATAGGGTAAGAAGAGGTGGGATAGAATTAGGGGCATCTCCCAAAATAACCAGCAGGTCATCAGCGTACATAAGAGTAATGGGTTGTGGATGACCTTTAGTAATACCATCTATAAGGGGATGCTGACAGATTGTGGCAGCCATGGGTTCTACCGCTAGGAGAAACAGCAAAGGAGATAGGGGGCAACCCTGTCTGGTACCTCTGTAAAGCTGGAATGAGTCAGATAATACAGAGTTGGTGAGAACCCTGGCAAGGGGGGATGTATAGAGAGCTGTTATAGCAGTTCGGAAGTGAGGGCCGAATCCGATGTGCAGAAGAACAGTGTGAAGGTAGTCCCATTCCACAGAGTTGAACGCCTTCTCAAAGTCAATAGCCAGTGCAGCCACAGGTGTCAGAGCGGATTTAGCTATGCAAATGAGGTTGAGAAGAGTCCGCAAGTGGTCTGAGCTATACCTGCCTTTCACAAATCCTGCTTGGGATGGGTGTATCAAAGGGAGTATAGGGTTTAGCCTATTTGCCAGCACCCTAGCATATACCTTGCTGTCGGCGTTAATCAATGAGATAGGGCGGTAGCTAGCAGGGTCTTCAGGGGCTTTCCCCTTTTTAGGAAGGACAGTTATAGTGGTCTCTCTTAAGGTTTGAGGTAAGATGCCCTTATCTTTAGCCTCCGTAAAAACCTGACATAACAGAGGGGAAATCATGGAGGATATTAGCTGAAGGAACTCTACAGGGTACCCATCACCTCCGGGTGCCTTCCCTGATTTGAGGGCCATCAGTGCACAATTGACTTCTTGTGGTGTAAAGGGGGCTTCAAGGGCATCAATGTGGGATGGGGAAAGCTTCGGTAGCTTGATAGATTGAAGGAATGCTTGAGTTACAGAGTTATTTTTAGGTCTGGAGGATGTATAAAGTTGCGAGTAAAAAGACGCCATAATTTCGTTCACACTTTGAGGGCTAGTTGCACCTTACCGGTATTAGGGTTTTTCAAACCCGCTATGTATAGTTGAGATTGCTGCTTGCGGAGCTGGTATGCTAAGACCTTCCAATTTTTGTCTCCCCTTTCCCAATATGTATGGTGAATCTTGAGAAGGGCTAGATTCACTTTCCTGGATAGCAATTCGTTAAGTTTGATACGTAATTGTAAAACTTCCTTCCAGATTCTGAGTGGAAGCGATGGGTGGGATAAAGCTTTGTGCTCACGTTCAGCATTGGCAAGCTCACTTTCAAGCTGGGTAAGTTCCTTTTCTTTACCTTCTTCTATGGGAGGCATATCCAATGATTTTGCCTCGCATGAAGTAACTTTAAGTAGGCTTCCCATGTGTTGGAGGCTGATGTCTCCGACACAGGGTTTTATTGCAGGAATAACTGAGTTTGTAATTTAGCCGATTCAATACATTTTTGGTCATGCATGAGGAGGGGGTCCAGTCTCCAGGATGTAGACCGTGGTGTGGGTAGTCCCCATATCAGTGTCAGCTGCACCGGCACATGGTCTGAAATAACTGTAGACAAGATTTTGGTACTTAAAACAAATTGCATCAGAGACTGGGAGACTAATCAAAAATCAAGTCTACTAGAGGAGCTGTGTACTTCAGATTGGAAAGTATAGTCCCTGTCTGAGGGATGGACTGGGCGCCAAATATCCACCACTTGGTATTCGGAAGTAAGACTAAGTACAACCTGTGCTCCTTGGGTATGATACTCTCTCCCATGACCACTTCTATCTAGTGCAGGGACAAGGGTTAAATTGAAGTCCCCCACCACCAGGATTGGTATATCTGGTTTCAGCATCGTCCCTAATTTAGAGTTGAGTTCCAGAAAAAAGGATGGGCTGTCCTCATTCGGTGTGTATATATTAGCTATTAATAGCTGACCATGTGGAGTATCCAATGAAACGATCACCCACCTGCCCTGAAGGTCAGCTTAACTCTGTAAAATAGACCAAGGGAGTGATTTGTGCAATAAAATGACTATGCGTCTCTTTTTTGAGGGGACGCTGGCATGAATTTCTAATCCCACCCAGTCCTTCACCAAATATCTGTGATCCTGCTTGGTTAATTTGGTTTCTTGTAAGAGGGCAACCTGGGTTTTGAGCCTCTTTAAATGGGTTAGAACTTGTTTTCGCTTTGAAGGAGAATTCAAACCCGTAACATTCCACGTTATAAAGGTTGTTTCATCCATCGTCAGACCAAAAGTGGAACATGGTAGCTAAGATGACAATATAAGAAAAGATGTTGTCAGGGGAGTGATACTGTGATGGATCAAACATTGTTCCTGGACTCATACTACAGAAGGTGACGGTTGAAAAGTCAGACATATATAGATACATTTTGGTGGCATGCGTTTAAGATTAATAACTGGAGATACAGGAGTGACAGTAATATTGTACAAAAGCACAGTGTGCCTGAACTATATACATATATCGTGCAATGTTGCGCAGCAATACTAGTGGGCATTATGGGCCAAAGGTCTCAGTAACCTTAATAGCCCACCCACCTGCCAGACAGAGGGTGAATAGACTATAGTCCCAGTCACATGACTAGCCCGGAGCAATAAAAGAAAAAACAAAATGCATTCCCCCGGGAATAATGGGCAAGGAAAATCACTTGCCTAATAGGATTCCATGTCCTTATACAGTGGCCTTCTGGGAGTATAAAAACAGCCCGTGGGGTTACAGTATAGCTCGAATAGGAGATAGGGGAATTATTACATGGGAGGTATAATGGGCTTAGCTGGATAATCCAGCCTGGAGCATTAAGTTCTTGGTATAACACCCTCTAAACATGAGAAAGAACAATTCAGACATACTGTTTCATATATCAGAACAGTAAAACGTTAAAACAATACCTCCTAAATTTCAAATGAGTACAGCAACTATGTATTAGCACTTTAAGTATTTTCCCCCCTTTTTTATCCAGTTTTGCTTCTTTAGCATATACAGCCTTGGCAGGGGGTGATCTGCATGACCTATGATGCTAACAGGAAGAAAGAAAATCATTAAACCAGCAGCTAACCCAAGCACAGCTTTTAACCGCAAACCACCCTCTCAAGATCGATGCCAGGCTGTGTACGCTGAGTGAGGGAAGAAGATATAGGAGAGAAAAGAACCAGGACACTTATCTAAGTCCAAGTATGTTGATCTGCTGTCTGCAGGAGTTCTGAATCTGAGGGGGCTTGCTGAGACCATTCTTCGGCAAGAGTTGCAGATGACTGGCTGGAAGGGGCAATAGCACATCCGTCACGGAGGTGGCCTTATCGGGAGATGAAGCTGCAATCAGATCCTGGATAAGGGCCTCAGTCCTAGCGGTTTCTTGTGCCATCTCTTCCTCTGGATAAGTGGGGAAGTCAACTGCATTCTCAACTAAGTCCACAGGAGTTAAAATGGCAAAATGGTTTGGCGTAGAGAAACGCGCTACAATGTCATCTGGATGGTTTAAAGGAGACAGGGGTACCTCTTCACTTCTGTCATGTGGGTGTTCTCATCTCAGGTGGCTCCCAGATTGTTGCCACTTATGGGTTCTGGCCAGGAGAGCTGGTCGGCTGCCATGGAATTGGAAGCTGGGAGGAGGGGGAGCCGTGGTAGTTCGGCGGATAGCAGCAGTTATGTTCAGCCGGCCTTGTTCTTTTTCTGTCTGATGGCTATTATTCAGTTCTGGAGCCAGTTGAGATGACCAATTAGACTGTAGGTATTGCATTAGGCTGTCTGTTGTAGCGAAGGATATATGAGAGCCATTTACCTCTACGCACATAATTGCTGGGTATCGCAATGAGAACTTAATCTTAAGCGAGTGCATCAGCTTCCTAGCCACTGTGTATTCTTTCCATCTGGTGGCCAGCTCCTGAGAATGGTCCTGAAAGATCAGAATTTTGTGGCCTTGCCAGGACAGACCCCCCAGCTCTCGTGTTCTTACAGTGATCCACTCCTTATCTGCGAAGTTTAGGATACGGGCCATGATAGCCCTAGGTCTTTCACCACTCTTTGGAGTCAGGCTGAGCGTTCTATGGGCCCTTTCTATTGTAAGCCCAGGAGAAACCTCGCATTTTAACAGCACAGGCAGAGTATCTTATAAAAAGTCTAAGGAATTGCCGTGTTCCACGCCCTCAGGAAAGCCGAGGAATCGGAGATTATTCCGATGGCTCCTGTTCTCCATATCATCAATTTTGCTTTGCAGCGATTGAATTGTTCTGCCTTGGTCCCTAATTATGGCTGTAAGCTTCCCTATTTCAGCTGAATTTTGATCTGCTTTGTTTTCAGTATGGGTAATTCGAGCCAAAAAGCTGTTGAATAGCAGTTGTAGTTTTGTTGGAAGCAAGTGTAACCTCGGCCATTTGATTAAGTAAGGCTGTGAACATTTCAGTAGTTTGCAGCGAGGTCGACTCTGCAAAGGCCTCTGGTTTTTTATACTGCGCCATTACGTTGTTCAAGTAATCCAACCTGTAGAGCAACTGCCGGTGATCAGAAAGAGATTGTTGTTCCCAGTAGGTTTAACAACGTTTCCCCCAGCTATACTGATGCATCTGGCTGATTTTTAGGCAATGTAAAACTCGGAGGGAACCCGGGGTAGTAGCGAGTGTTTGCTTTAGGCAGCCATTGCATCCAGAGCTAAGCCATGCGTCCCCAATTCGCTGACTTCTAATCCATGACTGATAGTTATTTCAGCACCACTGTAGTGCAGGGCCGGATTAAGGCATAGGCAACATAGGCACAGGCCTAGGGCCCCTGCCTGCTAGGTGGGCCCCATCAATTACCAACATATATTTTCAGTATATGTGTTTTTTCCTGCCTGAGCTGAAGTTTTTTTTTTGTAAAGGACCAAGCCACTAAGTAATCTGAGCAAGGTAGGGGCTGAACCCTGACATGATTCTCACCTCCCTGGTTAGGTGTGAATTGCAACTCATAGCTCAGGGGGCCCTGGCCAGGCTGACCATTAAAGTGTGAACAGGCCCATTTCCTTTGCTTTGTCTACCACCCCTACTTAGAATCTCCATTTAGAATCAAGTCTTACTCTTAAATATAAAAGATTAACAGTGCAGTTTACTGTGTATGCTTTATATTTAATCACTCTCTTAAAATGAAGAAAACTACAATGTGTTTCAATGGTACAATTACAAACCATACTAAGTCTTTTTAATTCCCTTATCTCACTCATAATAAAGTTCTGATCTTGATAAAGCTCCATTTTCATGGTGAACAAATGAATGTATTTCCAGATTCCCATCAGTAGATCTTGCCATTTATTGCTCCTGGCTTAATTTATTTATTTCATATTTGTTGTCCGGGTAAACACACTAGACAAAACACTGCCTATTTTCAAGCACGACCCGGGAGGTTACAGAACTTAGTACAACAGCAGAACAACAGTCAATAGAAAACAATACAGATTCAGGAAGAATGAGTTAGTTACAAGCATAACATTTTGAACAATACAGTTTCAGGAAGGATGAGTTACAAATCATAACACTTTGAGCATTGTCGAGTCAGTGAGTACAGATAACTCTGGTACAGAACACTAGTGAATATAGTCACACAGCCAGGAGGAATTTAGAGGCAGGGACACTTATTACTTATCAATAACAGAAATGTTTGATCCCAAGAATGATTTCTTACAACAACCACTTGTTTTGCGATATCATCCCTAAAGTTCACAACTCCTCTAGTAATCCACAGACTTAACTCTGACACCTGGCAGGACCTAGCCTGTCTTAAAGATGGGTCCCTACCCAACAAAACTCCCACATCCTGGTTCATACTACTTGACAGGACAAAATGATAGCACACACTTGTATGTTTGCGGGGGCTTTGGAGAAGTGCACATCATGACATTTCATACCCCCAAAATTATTTTTACCCGGACAATTATAATTATTTTCTCTAAATGATCAAATCTCAGACTACTGTTATTTTTCCATACTGATATTATTAGTTTAATTAATTTTGAAGCATTTTAGTTAGGTTATTTACATTTTATGCAACTTTTTAGGGACAGTAAGATATTTTTCTTTAAAGAGCAGCTAACACCTTCGGGAGAACTTTAACAGCACATAATATTTAGACACAGTTCAGTTTGTATTTCATGTTAGTTTTGTAATCCTACTCCCCATTATTTATCACTGCGGTCATTTACTGAAAACAGGATCTTTGTTCCTGAAGAGTTCTATTCCTGTTGCTTTCTCCCTACATGAGGTCATAATGCCCTGTTTGTGACATCACAGGTACTCCCATGACAACAGATTGTGATGTCACAACAGACGATTATGACTTGAAGTAGGGAGTAAGCTACAGAGGCAGATGGACTCTAAGGGAAATCTATGGGATAAAAATCACATAGTCATGCACATTTACTCACTAATAAATAATAAAGAAGGGAAATATATAGAATACACATGGAATGCAAGATGAATGTTACCTAATTATTATGTTTTTTAAAGTTTTCTTTGAGGTGTCAGTAGCTCTTCAAGTTTTAATAACTGATATGCAATGTCCAACTTGGGGTGTGGTCACAGCAAAGGGGCACAGTCGTGATAAAGGGGCATGGTTGCAGTGAGGGGGCCCACAGATTTCTCTTTGGCCTAGGGCCCCAGGGTGCCTTAATCTGGCCCTGCTGTAGTGCTGCTCGAGCTGGACAGCAGTGTTCAACCTCAAACCCTGCGCTCATGTTGCACCACAAGCTTGTCAGCAGAAGCCCAGTAAAGCAGATTACTACCTGTTAGGGTAGACTGGGTAGTAATGAAAACAACTGCATGTGGATGTCTGCCTGCCAGTAGTGGAGAGGGACTTCAGACAGAAAAGAACAGAAGCAGTGAACTAAGGTACTCTAATCTGATCAGCCACAGGGAAGTGTGTGAAAACAGTCTAGTGTGGTGGTTGAAGTCACTGACATGATGTTTGCTCAGAAAATGAGGGGAGTGTAAGCAGGTTGGGATGGGACTGTCAGTTGAAGCAATACATGCAGCTCAAATGTCTGAATGCAAGTTAACGCAGGTGTGCTTCTAATGAACCTTCTTTACATCATAATTTTGAACGTGCTGCAGAAGAATGATATATTGTTGTAATCTGGATGTTTGTTACTGGTGTTACTATGGGAGTGCAAGCAGAAAGATGTAATTGGAACTGTTCAGCGTTGTCTGAGACAGTGCCCATGGGAGTGACATGGTGGGGGGGCATGGTCAGGATGGATTCTGTCCCAGGCTCTGGCCTTGGAAGGTTGGTAGGTTTAATCCTCAGGAATGTCTCCATTAGAATCCCCATGATGGCTGCTAAGGCTTAACTGTCTGTAATCCCCTAACTTATCCATGGGGCCACCTGTCTAGAAGGGTACCACATGCACCATCCCACAGTGCTGAGGTACAGTGCACCAGTCCAGGGAAGCATTGAACAGGTCTGCCAAGTGATCTGACATGCCCTTATCCAGACCATGTAGCAAACCGGGGTGTCAGCATGGCTCAGTTGGTAGCACATCCGCCTCTGGACCAGAAGGTTGTGGATTCTCGTCCCACACCTGGATTGGACTTGCACCTAACAATCGCTGGCATCTGAGAGCAGTAGTGGGGAGTGCTGTACTGCTGGGGTGTGCCATCCTTTGGATGAGATGTTGAACCAATGTCTCTTCTGCCCATCCTGGTGTTGTCCTGGTGGGTGTCCAGATGGAAGTAAAAGAACACAGGGCACTCTTTGTAAAGAGTAGGGAACATTCCCAGTGTCCTGGTCAACATTCCCCTTCCCATAAACCAGGTCATGCAATTATCCAGGCCGTGTGTGGGTGATGTGCGATATGGCTGCCACCACACAACCAGTTACTTCACTACCCATCTAGCATTGCTTGTAAAGCACTTTGGGATACACTGTGTATGAAATGTGCTATATAAATGCAGATTCCTCTTTTCCATCTCCTTCTCATCCTTCTCATCCTTCTCCTTCTTCTTCACCATCTGGGCAAGGTGTCTTGTCCACCCTCATTGCCCTCCATGCGTCCAGTAACAGGGACACTGTAATATTCCCATCCGTCCACCACCAACAGCACAACCCATACCCATTGTTCATAAAGCACCCTGTCCCTGTCATAAATACAGAGTAGAGGTCCTCAACAAACACCTCCAGATTAGCATCGCACGAGCACATAGTAAACAATCAGTGCCTGTATAGACAGAACAGGGGGAGGTACTGTGAGGTAGCAATACTGTAACTGAAAGTCACAATGATATCTAACACTTTTATGAACATCAACAGGCGGCGGACCCCATGAACCAACACAGTTGACGTCCCTGGAGGAGAGGGTAGTGTCCCATATCAGAATGGAGACCATTAGTGGTGTCGGAGATGTGGACACACTAAGAATGCAGACACAGCAATCTTGTAAGTAAAAAGACACAACACTAATATCAGCAACACTGTCACATAAACAATAATAAGCATGTCTGGTGTACACACTCATCTGATGGTGTGTGGGTGTGTCCACACATGTTCCCATGTGGTAACACAGTGTAGGAAGCAGATACATGGAGCGGACAGCACCACATGGATACAGATCTGCATGACATGACCAACTTTGTGCACAGAATGAGCCACAAAAGTGACACATAATATGACATAGGCATGTGTGTGTCATGAGACATACACAGAAACAGGGGATGGAGATATGTAGCAAGGTGTGCTTGCTTTCCAAAAAGCACACAGCCCTCAGCAGCACAGACAGAACACAAAAGGTGCAATACTGTCAGTCCCCGATATAATGTCCACCTGTGCCTGGACATGTATAGATGCACATGTGTATGCAGACAGTGACATATGGCATGGAGAATGGGAACTAAGGTCAGGACATAGCCCTAAGTAACACATATAGAATTGAACAGGTACAATGTGTCAGACAAAACCACAATGGCTGCATAAGCCAAGGGACAAGCTGTTGTGCCATATGATTGAGTCAGGGAAACAGGGCATGACGATTATGGATTCTGCTCAAGGAATTACACAGTGACTCATACCACAACAGGAATTAGCAGACAAAACATACAGCATTGCCAAATTTATACAATTACGCAATATGAATATGAAACATGTGAACTGGAGCACCTTCACTGCAGCCACATCCCAGAGCAGAGTCATTCCACATGCCCTACAGGGGGCATGCCTCAGACAGTTAGTGTTGGAACCTACTTGGAAGGGATAAATCATAGACCTGATACCCTCAAACAGGGATGGAGAAAGGATCTCACAATGAGAAGTGGTTAGCTATTGCTGAAATAGCCACAACAAAACTGTGTTGTTCACAATGAACACTGCTGTGGAGTCAAGCAATACAAATGCAAGGGTGTGGGACTGTCAGAGGGCTGACTATGGCAAACTGGGACACTACCCCAGAACTGTACTATCAGGCAGGGAAGAAGGATAGGTGGAGGAACAATATTAAATTTTCCAAACTGCCATCACAGAGTCAACAGGTTGGTGTCTAAAGCAACTGAACAAATTATGATAAAGGAAAATGCTAGTATGGTTCTCAAATGAGGTGTCAGCAGAGGTTATTGAGAAAAGGATAGCATTTATGATATGTAAGGAAACACAGATGGAGCAGGACAGGGAACAATACCAGTCAAACCAGAAAGAGGCAGGGAATGCAGTCATAACAACAAACACCCAAACTGAGGAAATGATACACAAATTTGCTAGGAATGGAGTTAACCCTATTATAGGTACATTGGGGAGAATATACAGACAAAGGGAGGGATACTTAGGCTTAATAAGTGGGAGGGAAAGGGGGCAGAGAGCAGCCCTCTGTATACAGGGATACAAAACTATAGCGATCTGCTTAGTTGGCACAAAGGACAGGAAGGGGATTAAACAAACATTGGGAACACCCTTGATAGGGTGATCGATACAAGTACAATCACATACGATAGCGATCCGATATAGTTCTCAAAACTGGAAGTGGACAAAGCAATGTGGACTGATGGTAGTCACCACTGAATGATACAAGGAATAATGCGTGAACTACTGATACCACTGACAACAGATAGCCTGTGACAATAGTGACAGCGAATGAGCACTGAAATAAAATGACAACCCAATCATGGTGACTGTCCACAGGGCTACAATGCATAGATAGTGACCATATGAGGGTAACCCAACTATAGTGACATGAGATCGCTATATGTACACACGTGCAAGGGTGAGAGTGAGCATGCCATGAGATGTGCACACACAGAGGGAAGGTATGTAGGGTGTAGTGCTGCAGTTGGCTGCAGAGCATGTCAAAGTGGCAAGGTGTGTGTGTGGCAGGCAGTGGTTGGTAGGGTACCAGATTCAGTCACAGTTGCCGTCAATGAGTCGTGCTTCATCCGGGGATATGTTAATGTGTTGCACTCCCCCCACATGCACCCACCTGGAGTTGAGAATGATTGGAGGGAGCGCTGGCCCACATAGAAATGGGAGATCCCCAATGCACATTTGCTGTGCGCCAGTAGTGTACATCACATACATTGAAACTACGCGATGTACACTGGCACTAATAGTGATGACCTGTCAACTATCGCAGTTATCACATGCAACCCTGATTACCCTGTCTAAAAAAATCATGGGAGGATGTTGTCATACATGAGGACTACAGGAGGGCAGATGTGTTTCCACATCACAAAAGCAGGAGCAAGGCGGAGGCAGAACAGCAAGGATCTGTTAGGTTCACCTCAGTGGTAACACGAATGATGGAATAACTCCTGAATGAAATGACTGGTGAGTACCTAGAGGCCAGTGGAACACAGGACTCAAGGCAGTATGGATTAACATGAAGGTCATGTCAGAAAAATCAAATTGAATCCTGTGACTGGATGACCAAAGTAGCAGACCAGGGATAGGCTGTGGACGTGGCCTACCTCTACACCTTAGCTATGCATCTGACACAGTCTACACAAAGTATTAACTACCTTTTTGAGCCTTGAGGGTGCACTCCAAGGTTCGTGGGCTACGTAAATCATTGACTGGACAACAGGACACAGAGTGTAACAGTAAATAGAGCCCACTCTGTGGAAAGAGTGACTAGTAGTGGGATACAGCAATGTTTAGCACAGGGACTGCTCATCCATCATATCCTTATAAGTGACATTGCAGAGAGACAGGAAGAAAATGTCTGTCTGTGCAGATGACACAAAGATCTGCAACACCAGTGATACACATGTTGGTGTGGAAAGGGTGAGAAGGGACTTGGCAAGGTTGGATGAATGGTCAACTGTATGGCAGCTGGGAATCCATGCAGATAACTGCACTTTAATGCACCTGAGAAACTATATCCAAGGGGAAGAGTACAAAAGGGTAGGTGAGATACTAACAAAAACATATATGGAAAAGGACATGGGGTAGTCAGATCAGACTACATAAAGGTGGACAACCAATGTGAGAAGGCAGTAAGAAGGGCTGGGGGGATACCGGGATGCATAGAGAGAGGCATCACAGGTAGAAAAAAGGAACCTGTCATCCCTCTGTACAGATAGTTGCATGTGACAGTGGTGAACACGGAATCCCTGAATTACCATTTGGCTGAGTGTACAAGTCAAATCTAATGAGGGATGTACACATGTGGCAAAATAACAAGAATATTACACAAACTACTGACATTGCACTCAAAGGGTCTGCATGTTGTGGGGGGCAGGGACTGTGAACAAAATAAACCCCGGACAATATGCACTAACAGTCTTGCCAATAAGACATCCCATCACACTCCCAACACCAGCCAAAATACATACCCGCAACACCACACACCATACCTCTCAACCATGTTGGGGGGGAGAACTTGTTAAGTTAAAGGTTTGGCCTGGGCACAGTAAACTCATACCAGCACCCCAACCAGAAACCAGTTCCTCACCCACCCCAACCACAGGCCAACCACCGACGCCATGATGCAGCTCAGAAACACACCATAGCACCAACTCCTACAGCTACTCCGCCCCTTCCCAGCCCACATTCACTGTTCTCACTCCCCCCTGCATGCATAGATATGGCCACATCCTGCTGCCCATTTCACCCACCTCCCTCATCTAGTTACCCTACCCTCCCATCGCCATGAGGGAGTTCTCGTGGAATGACTAGACGTTGTGTATGACATACTTTCCCATGTGCACACCTCACAGGATACTACAGTATAAAACAGTGGTGGAATGCAATAATGCATGGGACAGCCATAAGGCAATCTGAGTGGTGGGTAGGAGGAAGTAGGTGATTGGTGAACTAGGATCAGCAGATCATTCATTAACTAGGGGTATCACATCACCAAAGCATTACTAATATATTCCAGATTTCAAATCACAGATCAAGGGGATGGACAGCAGATCAGAGACCCAGGCACAACAGCACAAGGGAGAACAGCACAGCACTGTGAACATGGGAGACCACCCATGGGCCAGCATAACAGAAATGCTACATCATCTGCAGCACAAAGCCTCACTAGTGAAGAACAACTTCATATTGCCATGACAATGGGACTGGGCAGTACAACAACAGGTGTCCTGGAGGGTGACCCTGATAATGCATTGGAGGCAATACCAGAGCTGGACAATGCGTGTCCATATGAAAACATTCGAGTGGAACTATCCCCAAGCACAGCTGACCAGTCACCAGTTCAGACACCATCCACAGGTCACCATGACAGTGATACACAGGAAGGCACACCATCATCACTACATAGTGAGGCACTGGCAAACCAACAGGAGGACACAGTACAGTTTGAACGTGCATGTTATAAGCAGGCAGTGCTGAATGTGGAGGCCAGGATGGCTGACATCATGCAGAACATTCATCACAGCATGGAACAGTAGAACAGTAACATGGGCCAGCAATCTCAATAAATGGTGGATGCCATACAGGCAGTCACATCAGTCAAGGTAATTGGACATGCACATGACAACAGCATGTCAGTTTTGGCATCAGCAGTTAGGACACTGGCCGATGCTACAGTACAACACAATGACATAATGCTGCAACATGCCATGGCAATCAACACATTGACGGAGACACTCAAAGGTGTGCAGGAATCCACACATCATCAAACAGAAGCATTAGAGAGGCAGACAAAGCCATTAGGGAGCACATCCCAGGGAATGATGGACATCAGACAAAGTATAGTAAGTTGCAAATTGACTGTGGGGCCAGTACATGACATAATGGACACACATACCAGCACCACATCAGAAATCATGGGGAGGGGTGGTGATGGTGGTCCCCAGTACAACATATGCAACCCACAACAACATGCAGATCTACAAAACGTGGCAACGGACAGCACACGTTTGTCGGACACCTCACAACAAATGTGCCATGTGCACACTACACCTGCTCACACAACCACAATTACAGAGCCGCAATATGTACATGACCAACACACAGCCAATGTCATCAACAAGAACACAAGTATACCTCCATTAGATGCATTTGAACTGGGTGATGGTCAACTGAGTGGTGGAACACAACATAACTGTGACTGTACCACTGTTAAGGATACAGATGTACCACAGACACAACATCCAGCAGTACAACACACAGAGCCAACAAGGAGTACACAGGGACATGATGGCATGGTTCCCAAAAAGAGGAAGCATAAAGCACACCATACGGGTGAGCAGGGGTCAGATGAAAGTGGAACTGGGTGTGTACGAATGGCTGTGGAAACATTAAGATGAAGTCACCAGAAAACACATACCACATATGGCAGCCATGTAAACACACAGGCACACACACAGATGGAGACAATGATGACTGGATGCACTGAAGGCATGGGAACACCACCAACACAGATAACGGTGCAACAAAACCCAACTAACAAAACACACAACCATAGGGGACGTCCACCCAAACATAAACCTCAATGATATGTGGTCCAGCATAATCATGTGATGTAGTCCGCACACAGTATCTCTGCACTTTGATGTACAGCACGTACATTGATAGATACCATCACAATGATGACTGATAACCACCTCTTGGTCAACCAATTCCATCATGAGCCAGTCACTTTATTGGGTGACACTGAACATGAATGATCATTTGCTGACCATCAACGACGTATCACGAGATGTCCTATAATGTTTTGCCATGCATGTTCTAATTCCACTACGGTGTTCCCCACCACAAATACCACTGTGAGGCAGCCACATGGATCCACTACACACTGTGTGAATGATGACTGCATTACAGTACACCTACATGGACCATCTTGGAATGCCATCACATGGTCCCTTGGTTATGAGCATCATTTGTTCTGCACAGTGATACCCTCATACTTCATTAACAGCCCTATGTTATTAGACAGGAAATAACGTATCCACCCATCTCCCCTCACCACCAGGGAATATGAATGGAGGCACTGCAGTATCATCTGAGATGTCCGTTGCTGCTGCACATGTACAGTTAATGTCACCTATCCCTGAGAGCCATCTACCTTGTGTATGTCCAAGGAGTGATGCACACTCCAGGACAAGAGCGTATAGTGCAGTGGTTTAAGGCTCTGATCTTCAAATCTGTAGACCTGGGTTTGAATCCATAGCCCCCACTTGCATACTGTGTGACCATGAGCAAGTCACTTAACGTCCCTGTGCTCCAAGGTTGCACCTGTAAACACGCTTTCAGCTTAGTGTGTCTCAGCTGGTAAAACAATTGGTACGAATAGACACAGTACTCTAGATGGGTGTGCAAGATTGTCATATACTGTGTTATCACCACCATCCCCAGCTGCTGGTGATACCTCTCGGTCAACACCACAGCATGTCACAGGCACACCCTATAGACCTACAACACTGTTTGTGAACCTGTAGAGCATACCATGTGATCAACTATGGCTCCCATTCCAGTCTGACTGTAAACCCCTCACTCACCATGTACTAACATCATGTAAACCTGTTTACCAGGTGCATGATAGTGCAGTTCCCTAACATTTATGTAGAGCTACATAACACCTGTCCAACGTTCATGCTTGCATCGATCCTTCCCAATAGTCTCAAACCAAATCTGTAGTGTCAGCCGTTGGCAGATTGTATTGTCAACTGAAATGACAGAGTGGCAGTAAGGGACACACATTCCCTCACTGCCTGTGGCAATGTCACCTACATTTACATTAATGGTGACCAGTGCAAGCAATCAATCATGCTGAATTCTGCATGCCAATGCCTTACCATGGATCCTACCCTGTACTGAAATCCATTCACCAACAAAGAATGTGAAACAGCAGTCCGCCAATAGGTTGAACAGTTCAACGTCCTAGCACATAACAAAGTCTGTCCTAACTGTGTGATAGCCCCCTAAGTGGGACAGTGTTGAAGGACATGCAGGACACATGGTCACCCACATCCATCACCACTCCCTGAACAACCACTCTAGGCACACAGTCACATGCAATATGTGGTACTGTGGACAGGACATCCACCCAGAGAAGCAACACTGACACTTAACATGTACTCCATTGGATATAGGTTTCAAAAATATCTGTATGGCATTCGTTAATGCAGTAGTATCAATGGCACATGTGTCACTAGGACTGGTGTTGCAAGTAGAT
Source organism: Neoceratodus forsteri (assembly GCA_016271365.2). Classification (NCBI taxonomy): domain Eukaryota; kingdom Metazoa; phylum Chordata; order Ceratodontiformes; family Ceratodontidae; genus Neoceratodus; species Neoceratodus forsteri. Next base: position 1,724,370,972 of record CM057456.1, read on the forward strand.
CATCTAACATGTCCCAACATCTGTGGAGTGGGACTAGAGTCGATCAACTCCTGTCCTATGGTAACAAACCTGTTCAAAACTAAATATGAAACAAGTGTGTCAAGGTTGCTGGCAGCACCTATCTGATGTCACATATCACTATGTGATGTGTCTGTTCTGTCCACATGTCCTTGTTCAGCCTATAGGACATGAATTCCTAGAAGACACTCTCCACCATATATGGATTATTGTCTGCTGATGTCCTACTGATGCGTTGCATAATCTATCATTGTCCCTCACCATCCTCTATGCCAATTCTAACTACACTGGTAACTGTGAGGAACACACAGTACATCATGTGCCCTGTGATGATCCATACAGCCTCTGTCCCCCACTGCACTATCTGCACATGTACACGCAGTATATGTGTGCTCAGCTGACATACATATTTCATAAATGCAAAGGCCCATTTAGTGCAGACTATGGAAGCCAATGCCCTTTAAAGGGTGGTGCAGCTGGCAATACTTCCCAGGGACCTGAAACAATAAGGGGGCACAGGCACCAAGGCACGCCATAGTATGTAGCTGCATAGGTGCACCAGAATAGGACCTAACACGATGCACACATATACTCTCAAGGGGACTGTGCCTTTTACAGCTTCAGTTTGTACCATTCTGCTAAACAATTGCACACCTGTGTACTCTGCTGTCCCAGTCACATGCCAGTGAATGTTGTTATGCACACAGACACACACACACACACACACACACACACACATATACACATAGCCATCATTGTATGTGTTATTGGCAGACACTAGGACAATGTATGACCTAGTAGGCCAATAAATAAATGCTTACAATGTTGAAACAGATCTAGAAGTACTGACATTGACTGCACAGATGCACAGTACTCCGTGTAATTAGGCATTGGTGAAGGGCAACAGTATGCTACGGTGTGAGGAACATTGTAGCATCAATTGGAGGGGATGAATGGCTATGCTGACATTGTATTGGTCATGTGTGACACAATACTCGTACTATGGTGTGAGGTACATACATACTCCATCTACGTAGCAACTAGGCCTGCTGGATGTGTACAGTGGGGTACATCCAAAGTGAGCGGGGTGTACAGGATAGGTCCTATGAGGCAAGGCTGGGCGAACTGGGGATTGACTGCAAGGTGGATCCAAGGCAGAGGTATGACATGATACAGACCAGAATGCACATGAAGGAAATGTTCACAGTGCAAAGGGTACATGCCATTATGATGAGTGGAAACATTGGATCTAGGGCTCACAGACTACATATGATGGGGATGTGGGAATTGATGGAAGGATGTTGCCCTATACAGTGAGTGTGTTGTGCACCTGCATTGTGCTGGGTTGGGGATCATCAAGGACATGGGAGCATGGCAGAGACCATGGCATGCAGACAACATAAACCCTTGGGACCAAGGGGTGGTAGGGTGGGTGAGGGTCAGCCTTTTATAGTTGTTTGGACATGGTTGTACATTGTAAGGTGCACCTTGCCTCAGTAACCCACTTAACATGATATACTGTGTGGTCCTCCTCCAATGACCCTCCCTATATTTCTGTAATGTTTGTGGATGTTACTGTGCCATGTGTTGCCTGCCAAGTCAACACCTCTAAACACTGATAACAGGGCTACAGTCATAGCATGCCTGACATAGACAAATCCATTAGAATGTCATGAAACACAGTGTTCCGGCTGGAAGGTAGGTGACAATGCACAACTGAAAGGCTGTACAGTTTGCCATGTATTTATTCATGTACTGAAACGTTTCACCAGGACGGCACACTCAACTACAAGCTGCCCATCTCCCAGTGCAACGGGGGGACAGTGGATAGCATGGGGAATATTTATAATATCTGTGGATATACACACAGCCTCAGTTAATACTACCTACAGTCTCAGTTCAAACATGCAAGGGGAATTAGGTACAGAGGATTAACAGCCATAACAGAAACATACTGGTGGGTTAGACGTACTGTTAAGCATCAGTAGTGAATACACAATGTAATCTGGTGAAGTGATAAATAGGGGAGGGGAAGGGAACAGAGGAGGTTCAACAGTTAAGGGGGCGGATAATAGAGAGGAGGGGGGACCATAGGTGCATATGTTTAAACCCCTCCAGGATGTTGGGAACCCTGCTAGGGGTGAGCCAGGCAAATCACATATTGGAGAAAAAGGATGGGTGGGTCAGGAGTGTAACAGATGAATAGAAAGGAAGAGAAAGAAGGCAGATGAATGGAAGTAGGCATGCCAGACCTAGCACCTCCAGGGATCTGGGATCCCTGACAGGGGAAACACTGTAGCGAGGATAACAGGTCAGTGGTGGGGTGCAGGGGAGACAAGGAGGATGGCAAGGGGTGCATTGAGGGTGAAGGTAGGGTATGGACCTGGGGAACAGTCCCAAGGTAGGGAAACATTAAGGAGGGTGAAAGCAGGAGCAGCTAGAGGAGAGATGGTTGTGTATGTCAGAGACAAGGGAGGAGGAGGAGTGTCATATTTGAGGGTTAAGTGTATTACAGAGTTGCGGGAATCAATAGGAGACACAAGTATGGCCATTCAGAGTGAAATGGGGGGACCATCAAGGTCTCACAATCAGTGGCTCTGAGGAAGTGTGAGGGAGGTGGAGGGGTGGAAAGGGGGCATAACAGGTATGTGTGCATTCCCCATGTCAATATCCTGAAATGAGGTTAGCACAGTGGACAGTGCACCTGTAAGCAAGTGTATGGTATAGGTCACAGTGATGTGAACGAGATGGTGCCTCCAAGGCAAAATGACAGGTGGAGTGAAAGAGACTCCAATGTTTTATATTAATTTCCCTTAATTTCAAATCATTTAATCAGGTGAGACACACTAAGCTGAAAGCTTGTTTACAGGTGCAACCAGGGAGCACAAGGATGTCAAGTGATTTGCTCAGGGTCACACCGTATGCAAGTGTGGGCTGTGAGATTCAAACCCAGGTCTCCAGATTTGCAGCTCAAGGCCTTAAACCACTGCACCATACTGCATCCTCTGGTCATGGAGAAATTGGGAGAGGCACCATAGACCCTGTCTAACTCTACACGTGGGTATACGTCCATTGAATGTTGTTCCTGTACCTCTGTGCGACTGACTGTTGAACTGTGCTGGTATGTGATGACCTGTGTAGAGGTGGTTTGCTAGCTTTTATGCAGTAAAGTGGCCCCTTGAGCCACCCCCTCCTCTGAATACCGGGGTCATGGCATGGAGATACCCTTGCCGACTGATTGCATTGGTTATGGAATCTCTTACAGATGTTGACATGAGCAGGGAAGGGGGAATGATAGTACACATACCATGAATGCGTAATACCTGTCATCTAGTTCAGGGAGTCACATCGCTGCACAGCAGGTGCAGCCACCACTCACATGCCTGGAATTAGGAGGTGTATAGTAGTATTGTAGTCAAATGAGGGCCTTGGGATATATGTCTGTAGGTGCATATTTATTTAGCTTTTGTTAACCGGGTAAGTACACTAGACAAGACAATTGCCTATTTTCAGGTACGACCCGGGACAGTACAGGAAATTACATACTTAAATACATAGGACAACATGGTACATATTTAGGAAAAGCTTACAAGTCACATGAGAACAACATAATACAGAATACACGAATTACAGGTCTTGTGAGGCATATTTTTGTTAAGCATAAACGCAACAGAGTAAGGTATGTGCCAATTAGGATCAGTACAAAAGGCACGGTTGAGAATCAGCAGGTACTTAACTATCTACAACATAGGGCCACTGTTATCCATAAGGGAAGAGTGCAATAATTAGGTCACAGGGGTTTTGGGCAACCACAGGCCGATGAGAGTTTGAGGTGGTTCCACAGGGAGGATCGCAGGCAGCCCTGTGATGGGGCAACACGGACCTGGGCAGGGAAGGTGTTCCATAGTTTGGGGGCACATGCTGCAAAATCCCTTCCACCCATTTGAGTCCGAGTCATGGGTACCTTGAGTGTGGCAGGCCCCTGAGATCTGAGGTGGTAGGAAGAGGGGACAATCGGGACAAGTAAACTCACCAACCCCGGGGGGGGTGCCAGTGCCAAGGACCTTTCCCGTGAAGCACCCAAGGACAAAGTCAATGTGCTTTGAGGGGGAGAGCCAGTTTAGCTTCCTATAGAGGTCACAATGGTGAGTGAGATGGGGGGCCACCAGAGTGAAGCGGCAGACATTGGTGTAAGCAGTAGACCACCTAGAGATATGGGCTTTGGTGGTGAGGGCAAACAGAAGGAGCCCATAACATAGTGAGGGGAGGAGCACACCTCTGGCAAAAGCAATACATGCAGCTGGAGTGAGGTTGCTTTTTGCTCTATAGGCCAGACCCAGTTTACATTTGACAGTCTTGCATGTATTATATATAGCCATAAGGTGGTATACAGACAGATGGTAGGATTATCAGGGTGCTGGCAGGTATTGATGGAGATGTGCTTTATGGGGGCATATCTTGACCCTGTAGCCCAGGTCATAAATGTAAGGCAATGATCAGTGGTTGAATCATGCAGACCACCAGAGTGATGTTCCTTGTCCACTGTGTCCGTGCCCACACTGTCTACAAGGGAGTGTGTGTGTTCCCAGGTGTGCTTCCTAACTGAGACACATAAGGCATTGGTCATAGTATGCCATTTCAGCAGGTCAAAGACATCGTTATGTAGGGATCACAACCTGTAACATTGATGCTACTGGATGCTCGTGGCACACAGGGGTATTCTAGCACAGTTTTTCCACCTGTTGGTGTTTTGTGGAGGCAGCATGCATACAGCATACTATGATAGCATAGTGCCCCCTTCCCCCCCACTACTGGACAGTCTTCCTCATCCTCTAAATCCTTCTCAAGAACTACTGCATTAGTGATTTCTATACTCTGGTCTCTCTGGACATGCTTATTCCATGTACATTTTGATGGTGTTGCCTCCCATCATGATATCTACCTCTATATTGATCCCTTTATACTTTCGTTTTGTCCATGTGGTTGGAAGGAACTGGGTCTATGAGCCATGGTTGTAATCTGAAAATAAATGATATAACATAAGCCGTAGGCTGGGTATTACCTATGTTAAACGTGTCCTGTTTTGGAAGTTGGAGTTATTTTGATTTCCGCCCCCCCAACCCAAAGGGGTATCCCATTCTATCCATTTTGGTAGAACTATGTGTTATTAGACAGTGTCACATGCTTAAATCTCCCTTGTGTCATTGTAGTGCACCATTTGGTCACACTCCTCTCCTTGTTTTTTTTTTGTTTTTTTTTCAACTTTGTTTATCTCCGCTGACTCCGGAACTCTCTTGGGCCTCTTCTTCGGCCGGTGCCGCTCTACCGCCCACTGTGAACCCCGCCAGCCTCAAGGATGTCACTTTCTCCCGGGCACCCTGAGGGGGATGAAAGGTCCTGAGGAGATCGAAGGGGGCAGTGGTGGGGCTTTAGTGTTGGGCATGTGATGGCAAGGCTCTGGAAGGGCCACCGCCAATTTGGGCTGGAGGGGTATTTGTATTTTTTTCGCCCCTGATGTGGGACGTGCAATGCTGCCCAGCGCCGACGTGAGTGCTCCCACTCACATCTGGAAGGTGGCTGCCCAACGTCTGCCCCAAGCTTGTAAGCCCCCTGTGCATAGCAGTGCTGCTGATCTCCACCAGGGGCCACTGCTGCACCGGGTGGTCCTGGATCCCTCCCCGAGACAGAAGAGCAGTCCCTCAGATGCTCCATCCTCTCTCTCTCCCCTGCCGACCCCCAGCGGTCCGGGCTCGTTCCCGAACCCAGGTCGCCAGCGTGCCGCAAGGTGTGGCATCCAGTGCCTCAACCCTCAGCAACACCAGGCCAGTGCTCCCCACCCCTTGTTAAGATGTTCTCCCCGTGATCTTTCCTTACCGGTTTAACAGGGAAGGTTGTCGTTTAGGAGGAGGCGAGTTGTACCCCTATCCTCTGTTGCAGCAGTTAAACGGTCTTCAGAATGTGAAAAGACCCAACTCACTTGCATTACAGTATGTAGAGCATGATTGATGATCTGTGCACTCAGTCCTCTAGTAGCCCGAGCATGGTGTTAGCCTGCTGTTGTAAAACAGGGGTTGTGATACCTTTCCTTCTGCATAGACTTCATCGAATGGACGTAGGTCTGCATCTCGGGTACAAGGTTGAAAATGATAAAGAAGTCAATATTCTCTGAGAATAGTATAAACTAGTTAATATAAATTCTCTCTAACGTTTGCTAGACAAGGGCAAATTCCCTGTGATACTTGTAATACATGAAGCCGATCATTAATAACAACAGGTGAGCAAGCGTTTACCTTTACCTTGCAAAACATGGGCACAACATTACATTAATTGTATCCCATAATTAAATATAACACCCAGATGAAGACCTAGAGTTAGAGCTTTACCTTATACACCTGTTTAGGTGGAATAGTACAGTATAGCCTAGAGGTTAGAGGAATGAAGTGTGAACGAGTTTGGTAAAACCAGCAGACAAGACCTGAGTTTGATTCTCACAACCTCCACTTGCATACTGTGTGACTCTGAGCAAGTCACTTAACTGCCTAGTGCTCCCAGGTCGCCCCTGAAAAGAGGCACTTGTGCATAGTGTGCCTTACCCAGTTACCAAAGACTAAAATGAATAAAAGATAAATAACAAATAGCATCTCGTCTTACAGTGTTTGCCACTTTGTGGGTGGTACGTTTTTGTGATAGGTTGTATATGAGAAACAGACTTACCAGGAGACTTCCTCATGTTAGCTATGAATGACATGATGACCCTTTAGGGCCAGCCGCATTCTGTTGGGCCAGTTGTATAGTCCTGTGTCAGTGTGAGGCCATATTCAGTAAGAGGGGCCAGAGCTTTGATTGACCCTTTCACATGCATTCCTAGATATGTATTGTCCTGTATTAATATCGTCTAATGCATAATATGTTTTGTTAATATGATAACACATTATGCTTTGGTCTCTGTGATGCCCCCACTTTATGCATTAGTTAAGGTATGTTGATTGTATTAGTGATAGGGGGTGGATCATATGATCTTTGATGTCAGACTTCTGGTGTTACAAAAAGGTGCAGAATGATGATGCCAGGCAGATAGGTGGGATGCACAGAGCACAGCAGACGGACTGCTTTGTAGTGACCACTCTGTGGCAGTACTCCAGTTTAGAGTGCTGAGGTTCAATTGAAGAAGTGATATATGTTGCTTTCTTTCTGTTTATTTCTTTAACATTGCTAACGTTGCCTTATTTATATTATTAATGTAAATAAATCATTAGCCACACAAAGTTAGTGTGTGCGAACTATACGTTGTTGTTCTGTGTTCTCACTAACCTCACACCCTATCACACACACATCTAGGTGTAGCAGTCCAAGGTTTATACACACAATGCTCGCATCACTGTGGAATGTTGTTTCACAGTAGTATGTACAGGAGGCAGATAGCGGTAGTGAGCTACGAAGAGAGATACCCACATCTCTGTGTAGGGCCAGCCCTTTCCCAGCATCACAGAGTGTACTCTGGGAGGTGGTATGTGTAATTCCATATGTGCGCTGCCAGCCATGTTACTGACATGGCATGGACATGCAGGGTATGAGGTGATATTCCTACCTCTACATCATTAGACCTAGATGGGAGGCTACAGATGTTCATGTGTGCATAAGGTAGCCCTGTGTGTAGATAAGTCAGAGATGGTTTGAGTCACCTGTAGTTCATTAGTAGGGCCAGCATTACATTGTATGGCCCCTGATAGCAACAGGTGAGAACAGACCTCATTGTAGGTGCAGGTCAGTGGAGGAGGGGCAAGTGACAGTGAGTACAGGAACAGACACATCACCGCTGAATGTTCATGTGACATCCATCAAATAGAGGGCCAGTGGTTTACATTACTAGACAAATCTGCAGTGGGCCAGGTGTCTAATGCATGGGAGCAAAATTCCTCAAATGGTGGCATTCAGGGTAGATGGAATATATGGATGCAGTGGAGTCATCAGCACAGTGTGATCAGAATAGTGAGCCTGGCCTCTGTGTGAGCATAGCAGGTTTCATGCAGTGCATGGCATATTTAGGTGATGGAAGGCATAGGATTACAGGGTATCCTAGGAATGTCAGATAATGGTAGAAAGGGGGTGAGAGTTCGGAGTAGTGCTCCACAAGGGTCACAGCAGGGGTCAGACCTTGGATAGTCAAGGGCGTTCCACTGACGTGGTGGTGGTGGTCCGTGACAGTGCAATATAAGGTGCAGGAAAGTATAGGGGTCATTATGTGTTACTCACAGATGTGGCCGGTAGGCTGGCCTAATTCTAAGGGTCGACACTAGCAATGCAGAAGGTCATGTGTACATATCTTGTTGCAGCATCAGAGGGGTTCAGGATATGTCCCATGGGTAGATCAAGGTAGAGTGGTGGGTGGCATGGAGTACAGTAGAGACTGTAGACTAGTAAGGATAGAGTGAAGTATTCTGAGGATCAGGGAAGGCATGGTGCTCAGCATTGACTATTAGTGCCCAAGGGGGAACTAAGCTGGTAAGTCTTATCTATGACTGTGATGTTATTGGTACCCCATGGGGTCCTCATGTGGGATGTTGCAGTTGTGGTGTGGGACTGCTTATGGATGATATGATTGATATTGGTGCTGACATAAGAGATGTGTAATGTTATATCATAGTGTAATGTCATCCATGTGCACAGTGTATCCATTACACTCATCTACTGTGTATCAGTAAGGTTTTCTGTGATACCATTAGCTATTGTTATGCGATGTACGATTGTTTGTTTCAATGTCACATAGTTCCTTAACGTAGACACAGGGGACTTTGGGTGTATTACTGTAGCACCGAAAATATTAACTATGCACACAGTTATGTCTGTATAGCACATGACCTGATGAATGTATGTCTGAAATGATACATATTCCTCATTATTATATGACATTACTGACATCCGTGTCAGGTACATATTGATGGATTGAGAAATAAATGTGTACATCAATGAAACATGCAATGGGCATGTGCACAATAGGCCACCTGTACATTCATCAGGGTTATCAACTAGTAATTTTAGAATGATGCAAGTACTGGGTCAATGTGTGCTGTGTATACATACATGGTTATTATGATGTATCACCATAACGTGGCTTTCTGCAGCTGTCCCTGTATATCCCTGAATGCCACAGACGTTGTTGTGTGAGACCTTTGCAGACAAAAGGTGACAGATATGTACAGACATGATTCCCTAGCCATGCACTGACACTGAATGGCATGTGTGTTGCTGGCACAATACACCCATGAGTAGACGTAGTGCAGTAATACCTGCTATTCGGTTTTGTCTGTTCCTGTGTGTTTTCCCTCTGCAGTGTTACCATGCGTGTGTATGATGAAACGGATACTAATCTGAACATACGGAGAAGACGGCACAGGAAGGCCATTTGATCTATCAAGTATGCTCATTTCACAGGTTCCACAGCATGCTTTACTGTGTCTGCCCTCCCTCCACACACCTCCCATGCTCACTAGCCATGATCCTAACACTCCACATATGCCTGTCCCATCCTGTCTTAAAGCTGTCCACTGTGTTCAATGTCATTATCTCTTCTGACAGTGTATTCTAGGTGTCCACCTCCCTCTCTGTGTAGTAGTGCTTCCTGACCTCCCTCCTAAACCTCCCACCCTCAATCATGCAACTGTTCCCCTTGGAATTTTTTTGCCACTTATCTCTGACACCCCTCTCATCAACCTTATATATCCCATTCAAGTACTGAAGGGCCCCAATCATGTTCCCTCTCTCTCCCTCGTGTCTTCCATGGAGTACATGTACAGTGCACTCAACCTCTCCCCGTATTCCTTGCCCTGCTGAGTGTCTATCATGTTTAAAGCCATCCCCTGGCCCGTCTCCAACAGGTTGATGTTCTTTTCAGTGTATGGTGCACACTGTCACTCTGCCTCAGTGTGTATCCATATCATACCATGTCCACCTCTGACACTGGAGATACACAAGACATATGCACATCAAGGCACATGGCAGTATGTATAGATGTGTATATATATATATATATATATATATATATATACATGAATGTTGTGTGACAGCCTTATTGTGATGTATTCAAGGCTGCATTATGACACATCTGTGGTACAGTATGCCCTGTACATGTAACGTGACATAATAGACTGTGGCAATGCTGCCATGTCCTTGTTTACACCACATAATGATGTAATTGTTTACACTACTCATTTGTACTATACAGAGGTGTATATATCAGTGTGCAGCAACAACATTCATACCTCATCCACACGGGGACCACACAGGCTGGGGGATGCAGTTGAACCTGCACCACCAGATTCATAGTCAATTCCATTCCATAAAGGTGTCATGTTGTTAACTTTGTATTGCTCTAGTGTATACACAGACATAAATGACAGCACCAGCACCAGGCATGGTTGTGGCCACCACAATGGCTGTATTTTAATGAGCTGACATATACATGACACAAGCACATAACATGTACCAATGAACAACAGGTAAGTATTCAGTCAGATGTCCCTGGCCTTGACTGATATTCATGGTTGTGTCTTTGTCTGCCACATGCGCAGACTGCCATAGACACTGTTGTATATTCTAGGATACTCAGAAGCACTCTTGAATCAGTCAATCACATGCTTATCATGCAAACACAGCTGTTGCTCGTATCTCTTGTGGTGGCAAGGGTGTGCGAGGCCTGTATGTGCTGTCACCACTGTCGTCATCATCACTATCATGACCCTGTAAATCAGGCATGGTCATGTTGTGTGATATGGCAATATTGTGTAGGATGCAGCATGCAAGGATTATTCTTCATGCCTTTTCTGGTTGATACTGCAATGCACCTCCTGATCTATCGAGACATCGAAATGTCATCTTGAGTACACCAAATGTCCTCTCAATTACTGTTCTCGTGGCCACATGACTGACATTGAATCGGTCTTCCTGTGGTGTCTGTGGGTTGTATACAGGTGTCATGAGCCATGTCCTGAGTGGATATCCACTGCCACCTAAGGATAAATGAAACACATTATGAGCCACATAATACATATGCTGTACCACAGTAATTTACAGGTGAACACATTTACACATCTACATCGATAGGGACACAGTCATACATTCCATGTATTGCCGTATGCATGTGTCATTGTTCTTGTTTAGGTATGTCACCAAGCACTCAGTGGCCAAGAGAAGGGTGTGTGAAGGGGGCATTTGCAGGAGGGGAATGCAAAAGGGTGGTGGGGAAGTGTGTGTCAGGACCTGCCCCCTCCAGAATGCTGTGGACCCTGCCTGCAACAGGCGTAGGTCAAGCATGAACAGGAGGGAAGCAGGTTGTATAGAGTGAGACTTCAGGCACAAAAGAATGGAAGCGAGGAGGAAGAGAAGAGTCTGCTAGGGCATGTGCCCTCCAGTATGCTGTGGACTCTGCCTATACAAGGCAGTGGTACAGCACAGCAGGAGGGAGGCAGGTAGTAGGCAGCACACCCAGATCATGACAGGAGGGATGTAGGCAGTGTTTGGTAGTGGCCATCAGACTGACTAAGACAGAGGGAGGTGGGAGAGAAGAGGGGCTGAGACCCAGCCCTCTCAGGACACAAGGGAGTGGGAGCAGGAGTTGAGAAAGGTTTTGCCCTAGGTTCAGGACACAACTGGGATGCAGAGCACCCTGCCAGGGGCCAAGACAAGGCAATGGTGACTGTGTATTAATGGTGTTCTGGTGTACAGAGGAGTGGACCAGGGGGGTGGGAGTTAGGCGGCATGGAAGATGTGCTGGGGGAAGGATGCATGGGGAGGCTTTTGCAGGTCAGAGGTGTGCATAAATGTGAAGCACGCCCATGGGGTAACAGGTTAAGGAGGAGTGTAGCAGGAGCAGCTAGCAGAGAGGTCATGTAAGGCAGAGCCAAGGGAGTGAGGGAGGGTGTCGTATGGGGTGGGTGGGAGTTCCAGATATTGGGGATGTGATGGGAGATTCATGATTGGCTGACTAGGGTATTACAATAGGGGTCTAGCAGGGTGTGTGTGTCAGAGGTTATGAGGGATTTGGAGGAAGGTGGGCAGGAGGGAGCATGGGGGTAGGAAGAGGTACAGTAAGCCGGTGTTGTGACGTTAGCTTAGCACAGTGAGCCATGTTTCAGTTAGCAGGTGAGGGGAAGCACAGAGCACAGTAATGGTCACAATGATGTGTCTGAGATGGGGCATCAGGAAAGAATCGACAGAAGGTGTTGACCAGACCATCCAGTCTTGTAAGGTGAGATATGAGTGCAGCACTACAGACCACTTCACAGCAGTCAGAAATGCGTAGGATCATGTTCTGGACCTGTTCTCACCAGACCATGGGAGGGATGCAACTACAGTTCCTGTACAGGACTCCAGACATGTGGTGCAGTCCTGTCCAAATGGAGTCAATGTGGCCAGAGACGGTGAGGTGTTGGGCAGCACAAACACCAGGTATCTGTAGGATGGGTGTTCCTCAAGGATGGGCACATCAAGAGTTTGGAGAGCTGGTAAGGAGTGCTATCTAGAGAGTCTCTGTCTAGTGGCAGAGGTCATGGAGACTGTCATTTTTGCATTTAGGAATGGTTGATGTGAGGTGAACCAGAGCTGAACCTGGTGGATGTCACCATATGTCCTGAGTGCTTATCCATGTGCCATGTCTCATTATGGGGGTGTGGGGGTGGCATATGAGGGTGACACATGACATATGGGTCAGTGGAGGTCAGGAAGGGACAGCACGACAAGACTTGATAATGTGTGATATACAATGATATTGGATGCAGCACAGCATGACATCATGAATAGCTACCTAGTAACAGTCCACATGTGGTGGCCATGATGAGTTTGTACTATACTATGCATAACTGACAAATGTGTTAATTATGAATATGACATGTGGTCATAGCCAGTGGCATTGCAGACAGACAATAGCCACATTGCTGGGACAAGTGAAGCATCTGCTTAACAATATGCCATGCATGGACAGTCATATCACCCTATATGCCTTACCCAGTGACCATTCAATGAAACATGCCATTGAGCTGTGCACATAGCAGTTGTTAACAATGTTTCTGGTGTAATCATGATAACCACTGGTAATTGAACATAGAATGACTATTACACACATGCGTGAAATTATGGATGTCATTTTTCACTTTTCCACCGACGCGTGGGCATATTCTACGCATGTGCGCAATCACGTGCATATTCTATCGCATGCGTCGTGAAAAATGTGAGGCCTCTTATACAGCTTGAAGTCACAGTAGCTGGTGTTCATCTGTGTATTTGAGCATCAAGATATCTATAGGACACCTAACTTTTCTGACACTGAGACTGCCATGCCCTGGATGGTCTCAGGATGTACAGGGGTATACTGCTGTCCCTGAGTAGGGCACCCCCAAGGCAAGGGACAGGTGTGGGGAAAGATTGCCAGAAGAATGAAGGCATCAACAGGTGTTTCTAGAACTGTGAACCAGCTAAAGCACCGCTAGAATGACCTCCAACATCGTGATCCAGCAAATGCCAACCTGGTGTCAAGCGGCAGTGGGAACACTGCAGTGTTGAAGGAAGGTATAACATTCTAAACTGGCTTATATCAACGCTTGAATCTGTAATAATGATAGACATTTGACAGGTGCACTATTGAAGTGTATAGTTAATTGATATATAATGTATCTTACGTTGCACATATTAACAAAATGGGAAGTCATATTAGGGTTAGATGTATAGATGTATAGATAGATGGATAGAGATTGATGATGTATAGTTGCTTGTGCAGTGACAGGGGCTATTAGAGACATTGATGGATGGATATGCAGATAGGTAGTCAGACAGACAGGCATGTAGGCTGATAGATGTGTTGAAGGGTGCATGGGTAGATAGGTAGATATGTTGATGGATGGATGGCTACATGGACTGAGTCAGTGATAGTGGTCCTGGATAATACTTTGACGCTGTCTAATGTGATGAACTGTGCATCATCCGATATGTGTACAACGTGATATATACATGTCCACAGGGTCAGAGATTGTTCACAACACAGGGCTGTTGTCAAACCGCTGCACTGCGGCCTGATGTAGTCTGTAAGGTCTAATATAGCATGCTACTGTGTACATGCACATGCATATGACATCTGAACTGATCAGCACACCATTGTGACATGGGTATACAAGGTTTTAACAAAATCATTCTATTATCTGTACAGCACCGGATGTAAGTGGTGAGAACCAGCCATCAGGTTCAAGGCAATCGGCAACAAGAACATCCCAGCAACAGGGTGGGTACATGTTTCAGCTGTTATACTGTAGCAGTGCCACATTGATGCATCGATATACATGGGATCATGTGGCAGTTCTGTTGGTGTACATCTCCATTTACATTAAGCTACTGACACCATGTGCTGCTATATTGACAGACCAACCAGTATACCATAGCAATGGTATCTCTGACGGTGGCGTTGACCATGACACATGAATGACTTGTCCTCTGTGCAGCAGTCCAATATAGCAGGACCATTGGCTGGACCTGTATGTTTGTACATACACCACACAACACATCAGAGGCCTGGGCCTTGTCCAGCATGTCTGTGCACACCACCCCTCATGTACAGCCTGGGCTTTGTCCAGTATGTCTGTGGACACCACCCCACATGTACAGCCTGGGCCTTGTCCAGCATGTCTGTGCACAGCACCCCATATTGTCAGCCTGGTCCTTGTCCAGTGTGTTTGTGCACACCACCCCACGTGTACAGCCTGGGCCTTGTCCAGCATGTCTGTGCACACCACCCCACATGAACAGCCTGGGCCTTGTCCAGCGTGCCTATGCACACCACCCCATATGTACAGCCGGGGCCGTGTCCAGTATGTCTGAGCACACCACCTCACATGTACAGCCTGGGCCTTGTCCAGCATGTCTGTGGACACCACCCCACAATGTCAGCCTGGGCCTTGTCCAGTGTGTCTGTGCACACCACCCCACATGTACAGCCTGGGCCTTGTCCAGCATGACTGTGCACACCACCCAACATTGTCAGCCTGGACCTTGTCCAGTGTGTCCATGCACACCACCCCACATGTATAGCCTGGGCCTTGTCCAGTGTGTCTGTGCACACAACCCCACATGTACAGCCTGGGCCTTGTCCAGCATGTCACTGTTCCCCCCCCATGTACAGCCTGGGCCTTGTCCAGTATGTCTTTGCACACCACCCCACATGTACAGCCTGGGCCTTGTCCAGTATGTCTGTGCACACCACCCCACATGTAGAGCCTGGGCCTTGTCCAGCATGTCAGTGGACACCACCCCACACTGTCAGCCTGGTCCTTGTCCAGTGTGTTTGTGCACACCACCCCACGTGTACAGCCTGGGCCTTGTCCAGCATGTCTGTCCACACCACCCCCCATTGTCAGCCTGGACCATGTCCAGCATGTCTGTGCACAGCACCCCACATTGTCAGCCTGGGCCTTGTCCAATGTGTCTGTGCACCACCCCACATGTACAGCCAGGGCCTTGTCTAGTGTGTCTATGCACACCACCCCACATGTACAGCCTGGGCCTTGTCCAGCATGTCTGTGCACACAACCCCACATGTACAGCCTGGGCCTTGACCAGCATGTCTGTGCACACAACCCCACATGTACAGCCTGGGCCTTGTCCAGCATGTCACTGTCCCCCTCCACACATGAACAGCCTGGGCCTTGTCCAGTATGCCTGTGCACACCACCCCACATGTACGGCCTGGGCCTTGTCCGGTATGTCTGTGCACATCACCCCACATGTACAGCCTGGGCCGTGTCCAGTATGTCTGTGGACACCACCCCACACATGTACAGCCTGGGCCATGTCCAGTATGTCTGTGCACACCACCCCATATGTACAGCCTGGGCCGTGTCCAGTATGTCTGTGCACACCACCCCATATGTACAGCCTGGGCCTTGTCCAATATGCCACTGTCCTCCCTCCCACATGTACAGCCTGGGCCTCATCCAGTATGTCTATGCACACCACCCCACATTGTCAACCTGGGCCTTGTCCAGTGTGTCTGTGCACACCACCCCTCGTATACAGCCTGTGCCTTGTCCAGCATGTCAGTGCACACCACCCCACACTGTCAGCCTGGGTCTTGTCCAGCATGTCTGTGCACATCACCCCACATGTACAGCCTGGGCCTTGCCCAGCATATCTGTGCACATCACCCCACATGTACAGCCTGGGCCTTGTCCAGTATGTCTGCGCACTCCACCCCACATGTACAGTACATCTTAGGCCTTATCCAGCAAGTCACTGAACACCACCCCATGTGTGGCTTGGGCCTTGTCCAGTATGTCACTGTACACCCCTCCTCATTTGAGATGTAGTGGTAGTACTGAACATTGAATTCATTACATGGACAGATGAATGAAATGGATAGGTAATCTGGGACTAGTTCATTATCAGTGAGTTACTTTCGAAATGTTCCAATGTAACGGTATGGCAATTATTATTATGTGAATGTTCAAATTAAGTACAGTACACATACTCCAGGCACACTTCTGATGCCTGGGCCTTGTACTCCATGGCACTGTCAACCCGATAAACCACTGATTTCCAGCCCTTGTCCAGCATGTCAGTGTAATCCCACACATGTACATCCTGGACCTTGTTCAGTATATCACTGTCAACCCCCCACACTGTACAACCTGGGCCTTGTCCAGCATGTCTGTGCACACAACCCCACATGTACAGCCTGGACCTTGTTCAGTGTGTCTGTGCACACCACCCCACATGGACACCCTGGGCCTTGTTCAGCGTGTCTGTGCACACCACCCCACATGTACAGCCTGGACCTTGTTCAGCGTGTCTGTGCACACCACCCCACATGTACAGCCTGGGCCTTGTTCAGTGTGTCTGTGCACACCACCCCACATGTACAGCCTGGGCCTTGTCCAGTATGTCTGTGCACACCCCCACATGTACAGCCTGGGCCTTGTCCAGTATGTCTGTGCACACAACCCCACATGTACAGCCTGGGCCATGTCCAGCATGTCACTGTTCCCCCCCATGTACAGCCTGGGCCTTGTCCAGTATGTCTTTGCACACCACCCCACATGTACAGCCAGGGCCGTGTCCAGTATGTCTGTGCACACCACCCCACATGTAGAGCCTGGGCCTTGTCCAGCATGTCAGTGGACACCACCCCATACTGTCAGCCTGGTCTTGTCCAGTGTGTTTGTGCACACCACCCCACGTGTACAGCCTGGGCCTTGTCCAGCATGTCTGTGCACAGCACCCCACATTGTCAGCCTGGGCCTTGTCCAATGTGTCTGTGCACACCACCCCATATGTACAGCCTGGGCCTTGTCTAGTGTGTCTATGCACACCACCCCACATGTACAGCCTGGGCCTTGTCCAGCATGTCTGTGCACACAACCCCACATGTCCAGACTGGGCCTTGCCCAGCATGTCTGTGCACACAACCCCACATGTACAGCCTGGGCCTTGTCCAGCATGTCACTGTCCCCCCCAAACACATGTACAGCCTGGGCCTTGTCCAGTATGTCTGTGCACACCACCCCACATGTACGGCCTGGGCCTTGTCCAGTATGTCTGTGCACAACACCCCACATGTACAGCCTGGGCCTTGTCCAGTATGTCTGTGCACACCACCCCACATGTACGGCCTGGGCCTTGTCCAGTATGTCTGTGCACAACACCCCACATGTACAGCCTTGGCCGTGTCCAGTATGTCTGTGGACACCACCCCACATGTACAGCCTGGGCCATGTCCAGTATGTCTGTGCACACCACCTCACATGTACAGCCTGGGCCTTGTCCAATATGCCAATGTCCTCCCACCCACATGTACAGCCTGGGCCTCGTCCAGTATGTCTGTGCACACCACCCCACATTGTCAGCCTGGGCCTTGTCCAGAGTGTCTGTGCACACCACCCCACATGTACAGCCTGGTGCCTTGTCCAGCATGTCTGTGCATACCACCCCACACGTACAGCCTGGGTCTTGTACAGCATGTCTGTGCACATCAACCCACATGTACAGCCTGGGTCTTGCCCAGCATATCTGTGCACATCACCCCCACATGTACAGCCTGGGCCTTGTCCAGTATGTCTGTGCACTCCACCCCACATGTACAGCTTTGGGCCTTATCCAGCAAGTCACTGCACACCACCCCACGTGTGGCCTGGGCCTTGTCCAGTATGTCACTGTACACCCCTCCTCATTTGAGATGTAGTGGTAGTACTGAACATTGAATTCATTACATGGACAGATGAATGAAATGGATAGGTAATCTGGGACTAGTTCATTATCAGTGAGTTACTTTTTGAAACGTTCCAATGCAACGGTATGGCAATTATTATTACATGAATGTTCAAATTAAGTACAGTACTCATACTCCAGGCACACTTCTGATGCCTGGGCGTTGTACTCCATGGCACTGTCAACCCCATAAACCACTGATTTCAGGCCCTTGTCCAGTAAGTCAGTGTAACCCTCAACATGTACATCAGGACCTAGTCCAGTATATCACTGCCCCCCCACCACATGTACAACCTGGGCATTGTCCAGCATGTCTGTGCACACCACCCCACATGTACAGAATGGACCTTGTTCAGCGTGTCTGTGCACACCACCCCACATGGACAGCCTGGGTTTTGTTCAGCGTGGTTCGTGCACACCACCCCACATGTACAGCCTGACCTTGTTCAGCGTGGTCTGTGCACACCACCCCACATGTACAGCCTCGGCCTTGTTCAGCGTGTCTGTGCACAGCACCGCACATGTACAGCCTGGGCCTTCTCCAGTGTGTCTATGCACACCACCCCACATGTACAGCCTGGGCCTTGTCCAGCACGTCTGTGTACACATCCTCACATGTACAGCCTGGGTCTTGTCCAGCATGTCTGTGCACACCACCCCAGATTGTCAGCCTGGGCCTTGTCCAGTGTGTCTGTGCACAGCACCCCACATGTACAGCCTGGGCCTTGCCCAGCGTGTCAATGACACTACCCAGCTGTACAGCCTGGGCCTTGTCCAGCATGTCTGTGCACAAGGTATGCCAGCCTGGGCCTTGTTCAGCATTTCACTGTCCCCCACATGTACAGTCTGGCCTTGTCCAGTGTGTCTGTGCACAGCACCCCACACAACACCCCACATGTACAGCCTAGAACTTGTTCAGCGTGTCTGTGCACACCACCCCACATGTATAGCCTGGGCCTTGTCCAGTGTGTCTATGCACAACACCCCACATGTACAGCCTGGGTCTTGTCCAGCATGTCTGTGCACACCTCCCAACATTGTCAGCCTGGGCCTTGTCCAGTGTGTCTGTGCACACCCCCCCACGTGTACAGCCTGGGCCTTGTCCATCATGTCTGTGCACACCACCCCCTATTGTCAGCCTGTGCCTTGTCCAGCATGTCTGTGCACTGCACCCGACATTGTCAGCCTGGGCCTTGTCCAATGTGTCTGTGCACACCACCCCACATGTACAGCCTCGGCCTTGTCCAGTGTGTCTATGCACACCACCCCACATGTATAGCCTCGGCCTTGTCCAGTGTGTCAATGCACACCACCCCACATGTACAGCCTGGGACTTGTCCAGCATGTCTGTGCACACATCCTCACATGTACAGCCTGGGTGTTGTCCAGCATGTCTGTGCACACCACCCCACATTGTCAGCCTGGGCCTTGTCCAGTGTGTCTGTGCACACCACCCCATATGTACAGCCTCTGCCCTGTCCAGCATGTCTGTGCACACCACCCCACATGTACAGTCTGTGCCTTGCCCAGTGTGTCTATGCAGACCACCCAACATGTACAGCCTGGGCCTTGTCCAGCATGTATGTGCACACAACCCCACATGTACAGCCTGGGCCTTGTCCAGCATGTCACTGTCACCCCCCCACATGTACAGCCTGGGCCTTGTCCAGTATGTCTTTGCACACCACCCAACATGTACAGCCTGGGCCTTATCCAGCATGTCTGTGGACACAACCCCACACTGTCAGCCTTGGCCCTGTCCAGTGTGTCTGTGCACACCACCCCACATGTACAGCCTGGGCCTTCTTCAGCATGACTGTGCACACCACCCCACATTGTCAGCCTGGGCGTTGTCCAGTGTGTCTGTGCACACCACCCCACATGTACAGCCTGGGCCTTGTCCAGCATGTCTGTGCACACCACCCCACATGTACGGCCTGGGCCTTGTCCAGTATGTCTGTGCACACCACCTCACATGTACAGCCTGGCCGTGTCCAGTATGTCTGTGCACACCAACCCACATGTACAGCATGGGCCTTGTCCAATATGTCACTGTCCCCCCTCCCTCATGTACAGCCTGCGCCTCGTCCACTATGTCTGTGCACACCACCCCATATTTTCAAACTGGGCCTCAGTCCAGTGTATCCTGTCACACCACCCAACATGTACAGCCCATACTTCTGTCCAACATGTCTGCTACCACCCCACATGTACATCCCGGCCTTGTCCAGCATGTCTGTGCACACCACCCCACATTGTCAGCCTGGGCCTTGTCCAGTATTTCTGTGCACAACACCCCACATGTACTGCCTGGGCCATATCCAGTGTGTCTGTGCACACAACCCCACATGTACAGCCTGGGCCTTGTCCAGCTTGTCAGTGTCCCCATCTACAGCCTGGGCCTTGTCCAGTATGTCTTTGCACACCACCCCACATGTACAGCCTGGGCCATGTCCAGTATGTCTGTGCACAACAACCCACATGTACAGCCTGGGCCTTGTCCATCATTTCAGTGGACACCACCTCACACTGCCTGTCTGGTTCTTGTCCAGTGTGTTTGTGCACACCTCCCCACGTGTACAGCCCGGGCCTTGTCCAGCATGTCTGTGCACACCACCCCCCATTTTCAGCCTGGGCCTTGTCCAGCATGGCTGTGCACAGCACCCCACATTGTCAGCCTGGGCCTTATCCAATGCCAGCACACCCCCCACATGTACAGCCTGGGCCTTGTCCAGCATGTCTGGGCACACCACCCACATGGACAGCTCGGCCTTGTTCAGCGTGGTTCAGCACACCACCACACATGGACTGCCTGGACCTTGTTCAGCGCGGGTCTATGCACAACACCCCACATGTATAGCCTGGAACTTGTTCAGCGGTCTGTGCACACCACCCCACATGTATAGTCGGCCTTGTCCAGTGTGTTCATGCACACACCCCACATGTACAGCCTGGCCTTGTCCAGTATGTCTGTGCACACATCCTCACATGTAATAGCCTGGTCTTGTCCAGCATGTCTGTGCACACCTCCCCACATTGTCAGCCTAGGCCTTGTCCAGTGTGTTTGTCCACACCCCACCACGACACAGCCTGGCCTTGTCATCATGTCTGTAACACACCAACCCTATTGTCAGCCTGTGCCTTGTCCAGCATGTCTGTGCACTGCACCTCACATTGTCAGCCTAGGCCTTGTCCAATGAGTCTGTGCACACTAATTCCCACATGTACAGCGCCTCCTCGGCCTTTGTCCAGTGTGTCTATGCACACCACCCCACATGTATAGCCTCGGCCTTGTCCAGTGTATCAATGCACACCACCCCACATGTACAGCCTGGGACTTGTCCAGCATGTCTGTGCACACATCCTCACATGTACAGCCTGGGTCTTGTCCAGCATGTCTGTGCACACCACCCCACATTGTCAACCTGGGCCTTGTCCAGTGTGTCTTTGCACACCACCCCACATGTACTGCCTGGGCCGTGTCCAGTATGTCTGTGCACACCACCCCTGATGTACAGCCTGGGACTTGTCCAATATGTCACTGTCCACCCTCCCACATGTACAGCCTGGGCCTCGTCCAGTATGTCTGTGCTCACCACCCCACATTGTCAACCTGGGCTTTGTCCAGTGAGTGCAATCACACCACCCAACATGTACATCCTGGCCTTGTCCAGTATGACTGTCACACCACCCCATTGTCAGCCTGGGCCTTGTCCAGTGTGTCTGTGCACACCACTCCACATGTACTGCCTGGGCCTTGTCCAGTGTGTCTGTGCACACAACCCCACATGTACAGCCTGGGCCTTGTCCACCATGTCACTGTCCCCCAACCCACATCAACAGCCTGGGCCTTGTCCAGTATGTCTTTGCACACCACCATACATGTCCAGCCTGGGCCTTGTCCAGTGTGTCTATGCACAACACCCCACATGTACAGCCTGGGTCTTGTCCAGCATGTCTGTGCACACCTCCCAACATTGTCAGCCTGGGCCTTGTCCAGTGTGTCTGTGCACACCCCCCCACGTGCAGAGCCTGGGCCTTGTCCATCATGTCTGTGCACACCACCCCCTATTGTCAGCCTGTGCCTTGTCCAGCATGTCTGTGCACTGCACCCGACATTGTCAGCCTGGGCCTTGTCCAATGTGTCTGTGCACACCACCCCACATGTACAGCCTCGGCCTTGTCCAGTGTGTCTATGCACACCACCCCACATGTATAGCCTCGGCCTTGTCCAGTGTGTCAATGCACACCACCCCACATGTACAGCCTGGGACTTGTCCAGCATGTCTGTGCACACATCCTCACATGTACAGCCTGGGTGTTGTCCAGCATGTCTGTGCACACCACCCCACATTGTCAGCCTGGGCCTTGTCCAGTGTGTCTGTGCACACCACCCCACATTTACAGCCTCTGCCCTGTCCAGCATGTCTGTGCACACCACCCCACATGTACAGTCTGTGCCTTGCCCAGTGTGTCTATGCAGACCACCCAACATGTACAGCCTGGGCCTTGTCCAGCATGTATGTGCACACAACCCCACATGTACAGCCTGGGCCTTGTCCAGCATGTCACTGTCACCCCCACATGTACAGCCTGGGCCTTGTCCAGTATGTCTTTGCACACCACCCAACATGTACAGCCTGGGCCTTATCCAGCATGTCTGTGGAGACAACCCCACACTGTCAGGGGCCTTGGTCTCTGTCCAGTGTCTGTGCACACCACCCCAAGGCTGTGGCCAGCCTGGGCCTCTTTCAGCATGATCATTGTGCACACCACCCCACATTGTCAGCACAAGGCGGTCCAGTGTGTCTGTGCACACCACCCTTTATTATTGCACAGCCTGGGCCTTGTCCAGCATGTCTGTGCACACCACCCCACATGTACTACCGGGCCTGGGCCTTTGTCCAGTATGTTCAGCACACCACACATGTACAGCCTAGGCTGTGTCCAGTATGTCTGTGCACACCAACCCACATGTACAGCATGGGCCTTGTCCAATATGTCACTGTCCCCCCTTCCTCATGTACAGCCTGCGCCTCGTCCACTATGTCTGTGCACACCACCCCATATTTTCAACCTGGGCCTTGTCCAGTGTATCTGTGCACACCACCCAACATGTACAGCCTGTGCCTTGTCCAACATGTCTTTGTACACCACCCCACATGTACATCCTGGGCCTTGTCCAGCATGTCTGTGCACACCACCCCACATTGTCAGCCAGGGCCTTGTCCAGTATTTCTGTGCACAACACCCCACATGTACTGCCTGGGCCATTTCCAGTGTGTCTGTGCACACAACCCCACATGTACAGCCTGGGCCTTGTCCAGCTTGTCAGTGTCCACATCTACAGCCTGGGCCTTGTCCAGTATGTCTTTGCACACCACCCCACATGTACAGCCTGGGCCATGTCCAGTATGTCTGTGCACAACAACCCACATGTACAGCCTGGGCCTTGTCCATCATGTCAGTGGACACCACCTCACACTGCCTGTCTGGTCCTGTTCAGTGGTTAGCACACTCCCACGTTGTACAGCTCCAATGTCCAGCATGTCTGTGCACACCCCCCATTTTCAGACTGGGCCTTGTCCAGCATGGATGTGCACAGCACCCCACATTGTCAGCCTGGGCCTTGTCCAATGTGTCAGTGCACACCACCCCACATGTACAGCCTGGGCCTTGTCCAGCATGTCTGGTGCACACCACCCCACATGGACAGCCTGGGCCTTGTTCAGCGTGTCTGTGCACACCACCACACATGTACTGCCTGGACCTTGTTCAGCGTGTCTATGCACAACACCCCACATGTATAGCCTGGAACTTGTTCAGCGTGTCTGTGCACACCACCCCACATGTATAGCCTGGGCCTTGTCCAGTGTGCCTATGCACAACACCCCACATGTACAGCCTGGGCCTTGTCCAGCATGTCTGTGCACACATCCTCACATGTACAGCCTGGGTCTTGTCCAGCATGTCTGTGCACACCTCCCCACATTGTCAGCCTGGGCCTTGTCCAGTGTGTTTGTGCACACCCCCCCACGTGTACAGCCTGGGCCTTGTCCATCATGTCTGTGCTCACCACCCCCTATTGTCAGCCTGTGCCTTGTCCAGCATGTCTGTGCACTGCACCCCACATTGTCAGCCTGGGCCTTGTCCAATGTGTCTGTGCACACCACCCCACATGTACAGCCTCGGCCTTGTCCAGTGTGTCTATGCACACCACCCCACATGTAACCTCTCGCCTTGTCCAGTGTATCAATGCACACCACCCCACATGTACAGCCTGGGACTTGTCCAGCATGTCTGTGCACACATCCTCACATGTACAGCCTGGGTCTTGTCCAGCATGTCTGTGCACACCACCCCACATTGTCAACCTGGGCCTTGTCCAGTGTGTCTTTGCACACCACCCCACATGTACTGCCTGGGCCGTGTCCAGTATGTCTGTGCACACCACCCATGATGTACAGCCTGGGACTTGTCCAATATGTCACTGTCCACCCTCCCACATGTACAGCCTGGGCCTCGTCCAGTATGTCTGTGCTCACCACCCCACATTGTCAACCTGGGCTTTGTCCAGTGAGTCTGAGCACACCACCCCACATGTACATCCTGGGCCTTGTCCAGCATGACTGTGCACACCACCCACATTGTCAGCCTTGGCCTTGTCCAGTGTCTGTGCACCACTCCACATGTACTGCCTTGGCCTTGTCCAGTGTGTCTGTGCACACAACCCAATGCAGCCCAGCCTGTCCTCCCACTGCGCCTTGTCCCCCAACCCACATCAACAGCCTGGGCCTGGTCCAGTAAGGTTCCTTGCACACCAACTCTACATGTCCAGCCTGGGCCTTGTCCAGTGTGTCCATGCACAACACCCCACATGTACAGCCTGGGTCTTGTCCAGCATGTCTGTGCACACCTCCCAACATTGTCAGCCTGGGCCTTGTCCAGTGTGTCTGTGCACACCCCCCCATGTGTACAGCCTGGGCCTTGTCCATCATGTCTGTGCACACCACCCCCTATTGTCAGCCTGTGCCTTGTCCAGCATGTCTGTGCACTGCAACCCACATTGTCAGCCTGGGCCTTGTCCAATGTGTCTGTTCGCACCACCCCACATGTACAGCCTCGGCCTTGTCCAGTGTGTCTATGCACACCACCCCACATGTATAGCCTCGGCCTTGTCCAGTGTGTCAATGCACACCACCCCACATGTACAGCCTGGGACTTGTCCAGCATGTCTGTGCACACATCCTCACATGTACAGCCTGGGTTTTGTCCAGCATGTCTGTGCACACCACCCCACATTGTCAGCCTGGGCCTTGTCCAGTGTGTCTGTGCACACCACCCCACATTTACAGACTCTGCCTGTCCAGTATGTCTGTGCACACCAACCCCACATGTACAGTATGTGCTTTGCCCAGTGTGTCTATGCAGACCACCCAACATGTATGGGTCAGGGCCTAGTCCAGTATGTATGCACACACAACCCCACATATACAGCCTGGGCCTTGTCCAGCATGTCACTGTCACCCCCACATGTACAGTCTGGGCCTTGTCCAGTATGTCTTTGCACACCACCCAACATGTACAGCCTGGGCCTTATCCAGCATGTCTGTGGACACAACCCCACACTGTCAGCCTTGGCCCTGTCCAGTGTGTCTGTGCACACCACCCCACATGTACAGCCTGGGCCTTCTTCAGCATGACTGTGCACACCACCCCACATTGTCAGCATGGGCGTTGTCCAGTGTGTCTGTGCACACCACCCCACATGTACAGCCTGGGCCTTGTCCAGCATGTCTGTGCACACCACCTCACATGTACGGCCTGGGCCTTGTCCAGTATGTCTGTGCACACCACCTCACATGTACAGCCTGGCCGTGTCCAGTATGTCTGTGCACACCAACCCACATGTACAGCATGGGCCTTGTCCAATATGTCACTGTCCCCCCTCCCTCATGTACAGCCTGCGCCTCGTCCACTATGTCTGTGCACACCACCCCATATTTTCAACCTGGGCCTTGTCCAGTGTATCTGTGCACACCACCCAACATGTACAGCCCAGCCTTAACCCAACATGTTCTCGTGTACACCACCCCACATGTGGACTATCCTGGGCCTTGTCCAGAACGTCAGTGCACACCAATTTCAACATTGCTCAGCCAGGGCCTTTGTCCAGTATTTCTGTGCACAACACCCCACATGTACCGCTTGGGCCATTTCCAGTGTGTCTGCACAAACCCCACATGTACAGCCTGGGCCTTGTACAGCTTGTCAGCCCCCCACATGTACAGCCTGGGCCTTGTCCAGTATGTCTTTGCACACCACCCCACATGTACAGCCTGGGCCATGTCCAGTATGTCTGTGCACAACAACCCACATGTACAGCCTGGGCCTTGTCCATCATGTCAGTGGACACCACCTCACACTGCCTGTCTGGTCCTTGTCCAGTGTGTTTGTGCACACCTCCCCACGTGTACAGCCCGGGCCTTGTCCAGCATGTCTGTGCACACCACCCCCCATTTTCAGCCTGGGCCTTGTCCAGCATGGCTGTGCACAGCACCCCACATTGTCAGCCTGGGCCTTGTCCAATGTGTCAGTGCACACCACCCCACATGTACAGCCTGGGCCTTGTCCAGCATGTCTGGGCACACCACCCCACATGGACAGCCTGGGCCTTGTTCAGCGTGTCTGTGCACACCACCACACATGTACTGCCTGGACCTTGTTCAGCGTGTCTATGCACAACACCCCACATGTATAGCCTGAACTTGTTCAGCGTGTCTGTGCACACCACCCCACATGTATAGCCTGGGCCTTGTCCAGTGTGTCTATGCACAACACCCCACATGTACAGCCTGGGCCTTGTCCAGCATGTCTGTGCACACATCCTCACATGTACAGCCTGGGTCTTGTCCAGCATGTCTGTGCACACCTCCCCACATTGTCAGCCTGGGCCTTGTCCAGTGTGTTTGTGCACACCCCGCCACGTGTACAGCCTGGGCCTTGTCCATCATGTCTGTGCACACCACCCCCTATTGTCAGCCTGTGCCTTGTCCAGCATGTCTGTGCACTGCACCCCACATTGTCAGCCTGGGCCTTGTCCAATGTGTCTGTGCACACCACCCCACATGTACAGCCTCGGCCTTGTCCAGTGTGTCTATGCACACCACCCCACATGCATAGCCTCGGCCTTGTCCAGTGTATCAATGCACACCACCCCACATGTACAGCCTGGGACTTGTCCAGCATGTCTGTGCACACATCCTCACATGTACAGCCTGGGTCTTGTCCAGCATGTCTGTGCACACCACCCCACATTGTCAACCTGGGCCTTGTCCAGTGTGTCTTTGCACACCACCCCACATGTACTGCCTGGGCCGTGTCCAGTATGTCTGTGCACACCACCCCTGATGTACAGCCTGGGACTTGTCCAATATGTCACTGTCCACCCTCCCACATGTACAGCCTGGGCCTCGTCCAGTATGTCTGTGCTCACCACCCCACATTGTCAACCTGGGCTTTGTCCAGTGAGTCTGTGCACACCACCCCACATGTACATCCTGGGCCTTGTCCAGCATGACTGTGCACACCACCCCACATTGTCAGCCTGGGCCTTGTCCAGTGTGTCTGTGCACACCACTCCACATGTACTGCCTGGGCCTTGTCCAGTGTGTCTGTGCACACAACCCCACATGTACAGCCTGGGCCTTGTCCAGCATGTCACTGTCCCCCAACCCACATCAACAGCCTGGGCCTTGTCCAGTATGTCTTTGCACACCACCCCACATGTCCAGCCAGGGCCGTGTCCAGTATGTCTGTGCACACCACCCCACATGTACACCCTGGGCCTTGTCCGGCATGTAAGTGGACACCACTCACACTGCCTGTCTGGTCCTTGTCCAGTGTGTTTGTGCACACCCCCCCAAGTGTACAGCCTGGGCCTTGTCCAGCATGTCCATGCACACCACCCCCCATTGTCAGCCTGTGCCTTGTCCAGCATGTCTGTGCACTGCACCCCACATTGTCAGCCTGGGCCTTGTCCAATGTGTCTGTGCACACCACTCCACATGTACAGCCTGGGCCTTGTCCAGCATGTCTGTGCACACCACCCCACATGTACCGCCTGGGCCTTGCCCAGTGTGTCTATGCACACCACCCAACATGTACAGCTTGGGCCTTGTCCAGCATGTCTGTGCACACAACCCCACATGTACAGCCTGGGCCTTGTCCAGTATGTCAGTGTCCGCCCCCCCACATCTACAGCCTGGGCCTTGTCCAGTAAGTCTGTGCACACCACCCCACATGTACAGCCTGGGCCTTGTCCAGCATGTCAGTGGACACCACCCCACACTGTCAGCCTGGTCCTTGTGCAGTGTGTCTATGCACACCACCCCACATGTATAGCCTCGGCCTTGTCCAGTGTGTCTATGCACACCACCCCACATGTACAGCCTGGGCCTTGTCCAGCATGTCTGTGCACACATCCTCACATGTACAACCTGAGTCTTGTCCAGCATGTCTGTGCACACCACCCCACATTGTCAGCCTGGGCCTTGTCCAGTGTGTCTTTGCAGACCACCCCACATGTACTGCCTGGGCCGTGTCCAGTATGTCTGTGCACACCACCCCACATGTACAGACTGGTCCTCGTCCAATATGTCACTGTCCCCCCTCCCACATGTACAGCCTGGGCCTCGTCCAGTATGTCTGTGCTCACCACCCCACATTGTCAACCTGGGCTTTGTCCAATGTGTCTGTGCACACCACCCCACATGTACATCCTGGGCCTTGTCCAGCATGACTGTGCACACCACCCCACATTGTCAGCCTGGGCCTTGTCCAGTGTGTCTGTTCACACCACCCCACATGTACAGCCTGGGCCTTGTCCAGTGTGTCTGTGCACACAACCCCACATGTACAGCCTGGGCCTTGTCCAGCATGTCACTGTCCCCCAACCCACATCTACAGCCTGGGCCTTGTCCAGTATGTCTTTGCACACCACCCCACATGTACAGCCAGGGCCGTGTCCAGTATGTCTGAGCACACCACTCCACATGTACAGCCTGGGCCTTGTCCAATATGTCACTGTCCCTCCTCCCACATGTACAACCTGGGCCTCGTCCAGTATGTCTGTGCACAGCACCCCACATAGTCATTCTGGGCCTTCTCCAGTGTGTCTGTGAACACCACCCCACATGTACAGCCTGTGCCTTGTCCAACATGTCTTTGCACATGACCCCACATGTACATCCTGGGCCTTGTCCAGCATGTCTGTGCACACCCCACCACATGTACAGCCTGTGCCTTGTCCAGCATGTCAGTGCACGCCCCCCCCATCTACAGCCTGGGCCTTGTCCAGTATGTCTTTGCACACGACCCCACATGTACAGCCAGGGCCGTGTCCAGTATGTCTGTGCACACCACCCCACATGTACAGCCTGGGCCTTGTCCAGCATGTCAGTGGACACCACCCCACACTGTCAGCCTGGTCCTTGTCCAGTGTGTCTATGCACACCACCCCACATGTATAGCCTCGGCCTTGTCCAGTGTGTCTATGCACACCACCCCACATGTACAGCCTGGGCCTTGTCCAGCATGTCTGTGCACACATCCTCACATGTACAGCCTGGGTCTTGTCCAGCATGTCTGTGCACACCACCCCACATGTACAGCCTGGGCCTTGTCCAGTATGTCACTGTCCCCCCTCCCACATGTACAGCCTGGGCCTCGTCCAGTAAGTCTGTGCTCACCACCCCACCTTGTCAGCCTGGGCTTTGTCCAGTGTGTCTGTGCACACCACCCCACATGTACATCCTCTGCCTTGTCCAGCATGACTGTGCACACCACCCCACATTGTCAGCCTGGGCCTTGTCCAGTGTGTCTGTGCACACCACCCCACATGTACAGCCTGGGCCTTGTCCAGTGTGTCTGTGCACACAACCCCACATGTACAGCCTGGGCCTTGTCCAGCATGTCACTGTCCCCAACCCACATCTACAGCCTGGGCCTTGTCCAGTATGTCTTTGCACACCACCCCACATATACAGCCAGGGCCATGTCCAGTATGTCTGTGCACACCACCCCACATGTACAGCCTGGGCCTTGTCCGGCATGTCAGTGGACACCACCTTACACTGCCAGTCTGGTCCTTGTCCAGTGTGTTTGTGCACACCACCCCAAGTGTACAGCCTGGGCCTTGACCAGCATGTCTGTGCACACCACCCCCCATTGTCAGCCTGTGCCTTGTCCAGCATGTCTGTGCACAGCACCCCACATTGTAAGCCTGGGCCTTGTCCAATGTGTCTATGCACACCACCCCACATGTACAGCCTGGGCCTTGTCCAGCATGTCTGTGCACACCACCCCACATGTACAGCCTGGGCCTTGCCCAGTGTGTCTATGCACACCACCCAACATGTACAGCCTGGGCCTTGTCCAGCATGTCTGTGCACACAACCCCACATGTACAGCCTGGGCCTTGTCCAGTATTTCACTGTCCTCACCCCCCCACATGTACAGCCTGGACCTTGTCCAGTATGTCTTTGCATGCCACCCCACATGTATAGCCTGGGCCTTATCCAGCATGTCTGTGGACACCACCCCACACTGTCAGCCTGGGCCTTGTCCAGTGTGTTTGTGTACACCACCCCACATGTACAGCCTGGGCCTTGTCCAGCATGACTGTGCACACCACCCCACATTGTCAGCCTGGGCCTTGTCCAGTGTGTCTGTGCACACCACCCCACATGTACAGCCTTGGCCTTGTCCAGCATGTCTGTGCACACCACCCACATGTACGGCCTGGGCCTTGTCCAGTATGTCTGTGCACACCACCTCACATGTACAGCCAGGGCCGTGTCCAGTATTTCTGTGCACACCAACCCACATGTACAGCCTGGGCCTTGTCCAATATGTCACTGTCCCCCCTCCCACATGTACAACCTGCGCCTCGTCCAGTATGTCTGTGCACACCACCCCACATTGTCAACTTGGGCCTTCTCCTGTGTGTCTGTGAACACCACCCCACATGTACAGCCTGTGCCTTGTCCAACGTGTCTGTGCACATGACCCCACATGTACATCCTGTGCCTTGTCCAGCATTTCTGTGCACACCACCCCACATGTACAGCCTGTATCTTGTCCAATGTGTCTGTGCACAGAACCCCACATGTACAGCCTGGGCCTTGTCCAGCATGTCAGTGTCCGCCCCCCCTCATCTACAGCCTGGGCCTTGTCCAGTATGTCTTTGCACATGACCCCACATGTA
This sequence comes from Neoceratodus forsteri, assembly GCA_016271365.2. NCBI lineage: Eukaryota > Metazoa > Chordata > Ceratodontiformes > Ceratodontidae > Neoceratodus > Neoceratodus forsteri. The sequence goes on from CM057456.1 coordinate 1,724,402,497, forward strand.
CAGCCAGGGCCGTGTCCAGTATGTCTGTGCACACCACCCCATATGTACAGCCTGGGCCTTGTCCAGCATGTCAGTGGACACCACCCCACTCTGTCAGCCTGATCCTTGTCCAGTGTGTTTGTGCACACCATCCCACGTGTACAGTCTGGGCCTTGTCCAGCATGTCTGTGGACACCACCCCCCATTGTCAGCCTGGGCCTTGTCCCGCATGTCTCTGCACAGCACCCCACATTGTCAGCCTGGGCCTTGTCCAATGTGTCTGTGCGCACCACCCCACATGTACAGCCTGGGCCTTGTCCAGTATGCCTATGCACACCACCCCACATGTACAGCCCGAGCCTTGTCCAGCATGTCTGTTCACGCAACTCCTCATGTACAACCTTGGCTTTGTCCAGCATGTCACTGTCCCCCCCCACATGTACAGCCTAGGTCTTGTCCAGTATGTCTTTGCACACCACCCCACATGTACAGCCGGGGCCTTGTCCAGCATGTCTGTGGACACCACTCTACACTGTCAGCCTGTGCCTTGTCCAGTGTGTCTGTGCACACCACCCCACCTCTACAGCCTGGGCCTTGTCCAGCATGACTGTGCACACCACCCCACATTGTCAGCCTGGGCCTTGTCCAGTGTGTCTGTGCACACCACCCCACATGTACAGCCTGGGCCGTGTCCAGTATGTCTGTGCACACCTCCCCACATGTCCAGCCTGGGTCTTGTCCAATACGTCACTGTCCCCCCTCCCACATGTACAGCCTGGGCCTCGTCCAGTATGTCTGTGCACACCACCCCACATTGTCAACCTGGGCCTTGTCCAGTGTGTCTGTGCACACCACCCCTCATGTACAGCCTGGACCTTGTTCAGCGTGTCTGTACATACCTCCCCACATGTACAGCCTGGGCCTTGTTCAGCGTGTCTGTGCACACCTTCCCACATGTACAGCCTGGGCCTTGTCCAGTGTGTCTATGCACCCCACCCCACATGTACAGCCTGGACCTTGTCCAGCAGGTCTGTGCACACATCCTCCCATGTTCAGCCTGGGCCTTGTCCAGCATGTCTGTGCACACCACCCCACATTGTCAGCCTGTGCCTTGTCCAGTGTGTCTGTGCACACCACCCCACATGTACATCCTGGGCCTTGTCCAGTATGTTACTGCCTCCCCTCACATGTACAGCCTGGGCCTTGTCCAGTATGTTTGTGCACACCACCCCACATGTACAGCCTAGGCCTTGTCCAGCATGTCACTGTACACCCCTCCTCATTTGAGGTGTAGTGGTAGTATTGAACATTGAATTCATTACATGGACAGATGACTGAAATGGATAGGTAATCTGGGATTGGTTCATTATCGGTGAGTTACTTTGGGAAATGTTACAATGCAACTGTATGGCAATTATTATTATTATGTGAATGGTGTTCAAATTAAGTACAGTACTCATACTCCAGGCACACTTCTGACGTCTGAGCCTTGTCCTCCATGGCAGTGTCAACCCCATACACCACTGATGTCCAGCCCTTCTCCAGCATGTCAATGTACCCCAACATGTACATCCTGGGCCTTGTCCAGTATGTCTACCCCCCATGTACCAGCCTGGGCCATGCCAGCATGTCTGTGCACATCACCCCACATGTACAGCCTGGGCCTTGTCCAGTATTTCTGTGCACACACCCCCACATGTACAGCCTGGGCCTTGTCCGGTATGTCAGTGTACCCCCCCCCACAGTTGCAGCCTGGCATTGTGCAGTATGTCTATGTACAGTCCCCGACATCATAGGCCTGATCCTTGTCCCCCATGTCACTGCATACAGTACACACATCTTATTCCTTGGTTTTGTGGTCATGGCTGAGTACAACTCTCACACATCAGTGACTGGTGTCATTTCAAGCATGCCCCCCCCATCCAGGCCCATGCCATTTTCATGGATGTCACAGACCACTCCACACTCAGTGTTTCTGTTATGCATGGGACTGTTGTTTGCCTGTGTTATGGGTGCACTGCAACCTTGGTGCTGACTGGCTCATAATGTCACACAAAATACACATTTTGAGGCTTGACTTACATGCATTGTGTGCTACATTATATGTATATGATGTGTTTGATGGATATATCTGTTTCTTGGTGACTAACCTCATGTGCATGTACAGTATGTTGTTTATCATTGGTATTGCTTCCTCAGCAGATATACCACTTATGATTGCACACTTAAAATGTATTCCTTCTTTACTGCAGATGCCGAGAGCCAGGTGCAGAAGGAGAGGCCGGAGGTGAGGAGAGTGCTGATGGCACAGCGACGCATGACTGCCAGGAGGGGTGCAGTGGCTCAGCCATGGCATAGACGTGTTGTACACTTGCATATCAGCAGTGACTCTGAGGAGGGGCCAGAGGATGGCGGTGCTGTTGGTGGACACAGGCTGGATTTTTCTACTGTTGGGACTGCTGCTGTTGTGCAGGTATCTGCACCACAGGATATTCCTGATGTGTCAGTGATGACAACCTCACAGGAGGCTGTTGCATGTGAAGAGGACACGACAGTTGGGACTGAGGTGATGGAGTGGGGGATTCACCAGTGGCTGTTGACACTGTGGTATCCTCAGCATCCACAGGAAGCCTGGGTCAGTCCACGGGGTCAGCATGCAATTGCTGTACTGTTGTGTCCAGGGTGAGGTGTAAGTTATCCACATTAGTGAACACAGTTGAAACACTACTGGGACAGTTACGTGACCTTTCAAAGTATGTTGAAGAGAGATGTGCACATCACCATTAATTGTTTTTTACGATTTGCATTTTATTATTATATCATGGTGTTGTTGTTAATTGGGGGTTTGCATTTGGGGGGTGTTTAATATTTCTTTCTGTCATTGTTTTACATATCATTCAAACACCCCCTTTCCATTACTTCATGTGTGTTATTATAGCTTACTGTTTTGTTGTACTTGACACCATGTTGACTGTTTACATTTGCCATGATTTGTTCTTAACCTTTGATATTTTAATACATTTTATATGGAGGTACATATGTGTCTGTGTGTTTACTGAGCTTCTGTCCACAGTATTTGGAGTGTTGAATGTGCCATGTGTGGAAGTACATACACTCTGTGGTGCTTTGCTCTTTCAATACTGTACTGTACTGTATCACTGGCATCCCTTATTGTATATTGTCTGTTATATTGGTGCATAGATGTAACAGGACTGGGAGTTACACAATGGCTGCCTGAGATGATTCTCAGGGGTTTACACTTTCATGAGTTTACTGGGCATATATATGATTACAGGTGGGATGCTTGACAGCTGACATGCACTTACACAGTCATGGCATGGTGACACTGTGCTCTGATGTGTAGTTAGCTATGCACTGACATGTGATCTCTGTGTGCATGCATGGGAGCACTGTTGTGTGGTCATTACTTGTACATGTCTCTGCATCCTGGTATGTGTCAGTACAACATTGCCCTGTGTTGCAGCCCACACACTCACATCCATTATGTTGACCCTCATGCTGTGTGTGGGCATTGCACCATTACACACTCATGCCTGTTCTTGTTTACAGCACTATCCACACAGGTTGCTGTACGCAGGCTTTCTTGGGGTCTTTATTGCAATCATTGCTATGTGGCACTGCTGTGTCGTAGTTGCAATACCATGTTATGGTACAGTTGTATGCACTGTTGAGGTGCATGACCTTGTTATCTGGGTGTCCGCGTTGTGTTTCATACATGCTGCACCTCCTACGTTATTGTGTATTGTGGGCTGTGTGTTCCATATATGTGAGGTACACTGATCTGTCTGATGTGTATTGTGAGTGTTTACAGCACATACTGCATGTCACATGTGACCATTCATCTTGCTGGCTGTTACTGCAGTTGTAAGATGCACATGGGGCATCACTTTGGCAGTCACATTTGCATTGTACTGTTTAATGTGCGACTTTTGTTCTCAGCGATAGTGTCACACATCAATGTACAGCAGCATGTCTGTTGCTCTTGCATATATGTGTCTGCTATTATGGTGCATCTCCCATGTGACACAGTGTATTGTGTTCATTGTGTACAATGGATGTGGGGGACTGTATTGCATATCATTGATTGAGGGTATTGTGCCATACACAGCTGCCTATGTGGCATTCTCAGTCTGGCTATCTTTTGGTTATCAGAGTGTTGTTTAGTCAGTACATGTATGGCTTTTATTCCAGGTAGCAGTGTGTGTCTGTTGTTGCTGCAATGGCCTGTTATATCCTGCTGTCGGTGATGTGTGTACTGTGGCACCCATATGGATTGTTACCATACAATATGTGGTTGTGGTGGTAACATTCCACATGTTGCTGTGCTGTCCATCACACAGACATGTGTTTCTTGTCCACTGCATCCACATGCACTCTGTATTGTGTGTGCACTCCACTGACCTTTGGTGCATGCTACACAACCACTGTATTGTTGTAGGGCATCTTGATGTCTGTTGATGGTGGTACATCACACACCCATGCCTATGCTCAAGGTATTGTGTGGCATGTTCCTGACATTACCCTATTTGTTTAGTGTTGCAACGCATGTGCTGTAGTTTGTTGCCTTCTGCCATTGTCACATGCCTGTTAGTGGTGTGGCAGTCCTGTGTCTATGGCACACATGCCTGTGTCCAGTTAGCCATTTACACTGGCATGCACTATACATATATCCCCCACTTTGTATCCTGTGCAAGGTATGAGTGTTGCTCCACATATACTATTTGTGTGTTGTTACTAACTGTTGCCATGCTTGCATCACAGTAACTGTGTGTTTCTGTGTGTCATTACTTACCCAGTAGCCAGCCATGTGGGAATTCACCATGTTCAAACATGTGGCGGAGTGTGCTCTGCCACAGGATGAATGCATCGTGGCATGATCCATGATATCTGGCACAGACGTCAGTGATTCAACATTCACTGTCACACACAACCAGCACATTTATTGAGTGGATACCCTTTCTATTTATGCAGGCATCAGCATTGTCTGCAGGTGCTTTGATGGGTACATGTGTGCAGTCTATGGCACCAATCACCCTTGAAAACCCAGCCAATCCTTAGGAACCCTTCATGACAGCCGGTTGCTCACATCTCTGGTTGGGGAAGTGAATATGTTCATTTGTGTGGAGTATGAGGGCATCAATGAATTGATCAAGACATCTGGAAACAGATGCCTGACTGATGCCTGCTGTACCATCTGTTGGTGTCTGAAATGTTCCTGTGCTCAATACATGCAATGCTGCAGTGACTTTCACATGTGTTGGTATGGCATGGCTCCATGCTGTTCTGCTTTCCAGCTCACCACATAATATTGCGCAGAGTTCATCAATTGCTGTTTTTGGTAGTCTATATTGGGCTCTACATTGCTCATCTGTCATATCCCTGTAAGAATATCGTACATGGTATTGCCGTGGTTGACGTCTCTTCCTGGCCACCCTGTTGCATTCTTGCTGCCTTGGTGCTTGTACCTGCTGGGGTGCTTCCTGTTGTCTGCCATGCTGTTCACCCCCGATATACATTGCCCATGTCCCCAATGGCATTGTTGTGGTCTTCCATTTTGTCTGGCCTTTCCTTGTGTGTCAGTTATGGCCACTGGTATTTTCCTGCCAGTGCCTGTGCTGTTTCTGTTGCTTCTCTGGCCAGTGCTGCAGGTTTCAGTTGTCTGCTTTTTGGATTTCCTTTGTATGTTTGTACTGGTTGCTGTCTCCTGCACTGGCCCTTGCTTTTGTATGGTTTGATTGGTAGTACTGCCCTGGTTTGTTTCTTAATTGATGGCATGCTGCCTTTCTCACAGGGTGTGAGTTACACCTCCCTGACTTTTGTGTAGCATGTGCATGAATTTATTTGTGCAGCTGCAGGTGTTTTGGGACTGTGGATAGCATTTTGTTGACTGTGAATACAGATTTCTCCCACAAGTAGCTTCACGCAGCTGTGTTTTTTCTGCATCTGCATGATATTTTATCACTCAGCTGCGAGTGTTTTGTGAATTGGGCACAGTTCGCAAGTGAGTTTTTTATGCACCTGTGCATTTTTTGGGGTACTTGCGGTTTTTTTCTTGGCTTCTTTTGTTTTGTGAATCCAGCCTGTTATTTTTAACAGCCATCAAGTGATTAAGGATTCAGAAGGCCGCTATGTTTTAATAAAGGGAGAGCTCCTAGGTATAGAAGTGGAAATTGGTTCGATTTATGGACCCTTCCTTAACTATGGGGGATTTTTTACAAGAATTGGAACAAGACTTAACAAGCTTAACAAGTCAAGATACGATTTTAGTCAGAGACTGGAATGTTTTACTGAACCCTAATTTGGATAAAACCATGAAACCATCTAACAATGACATACAATTTTTGAACATATTAAAATATTTCATTAAGAGGAATTATTTAATTGATATATGGAGAGAAATAAATCCATCAGAATTAGAATTTACTTATAAACCTATACCTTTAAATATGTATAGCAGATTGGATTTCTTTTTGATTAATTAGAGTTTGTCAAGTAGAATTAAATCACCTTATATACACTGCATTCTGGTCTCCAATCATGCTATGATATCTGTTCAATACATTCTGACCTATGATAGAGTTTTTGTGTCTGAATGGCGATTTGATAATGCATTACTAAATAACCCCGATTTTGTGGCACACATAAGGTTTCATTTGGAGGAATATTGGAGGTTAAATAGTACATTAGATGGTTCAATGGAAACTAAATGGGATGCATGGAAAGTATCTATAAGCAGTCATATTATTTCATTAACTATAAAAAAACTAGGAGACAATTTCAGAGATTAGAAAAGAGATAAAAAAGTTAGAAAAGAAAGTAAGAGAAACAAATGCTGAAGAAAATATAGTACAGAAACTAGCAGAATGCAAACATAAAAAGAATGAACTGATTCTTTTACAAGCGAAAAAGGATATCTGGAAAGTGAAAAACAAATTGAACTTTCAAGGAGATAAAACAGGTAAACTCCTGGCTTATGCACTTAAAAAGCAAAGAGAATGTACTATTATTATTAGCATAGATAACGGACAGGAAGAACTTTATACAGATAAACTAATTGTGAAAGAATTTGTTTCTTACTTTACTAAGATATACAATAAAGGTTATAATCATAACATTGAGGAGATGAAGAAATACATTGAGAGATCAATAGATACAAAGTTCAATATAAGTAATAAAGAATTCTCTATAACTGAAATTGAAACAGCTACAGTATGACACATCAAAAAAAGGGCTCTTCACCTGGGCCAGATGGTTACACATGTGAATTTTATTTAATGTTTAAAGAACAACTGAAACAATGGCTTAAATTGCTCATTGAAGAAATGATTGCGTCTGACAATACTATATATCAACCTCTTTAAATGAATGTATTATAATTTTACTTTTGAAGGATAAGAAAGACTCCAAACAAGTGGATAATTATCACCCTATGTCTTTATTAAACCTAGATTATAAAATTATTATGAAGTTAATAGTAAACCGATTATAAGACCAAATTGGTAATGTTATAGGAGAAGAACAAAGGGGATTTATAAAAGGCAAGAATACTTTTCAGGGGTTGGAACAAATTCAAACACTAATATCTATGCATGCTAAAAATAAAATAGTAGATACAGTGGAAGAAAAAGTGATGATTATGTTAGACACAACACAAATGTTTGATTTAATTTCAAGGGAATTTATGTTTGCTACTCTACAGAGGTGGGCCTCCCTGAATTAATTATACATTTACTATACAAAATGTATGCACAGGCTACAGCTAAGCTAAAAACAAAATCCTTTTTTATGAATGGATTAAAATCACAAATGGGGTAAGACAGAGATTCCCCCTTTCACCTATACTGTTCATATTATGTTTGAAGCCTTTATTAAATTACATAAGGGCAAATAGAGATATTAAGGGCATTGACACAAAAAAAGAAACTATTAAAATGAATGTTTATGCCGATGACATGCTACTTATTCTTACAAATCCATCGATGTCATAGCCGATAGTACTTAAAGAAATTCGTAGATATGCGACTTTCTCTGGATATGAATTGAACCAAAATAAATCTTTAGCTGTGGCTATTAAAGCATTGTGTGATGCAACAAAACAGATCTTGTCCTCTGTTAATATTGTAAACAATATGACATATTTAAGAATAATATTAACAAATAATATAGAGGACATGATCAAAATTAATACTAATAATACTTATAGTAAAATTAAGAAATTACTTGAGAGTGGGGAAAATATGGTGTTTTCATTATGAGGTAAAATTGAAACCATAAAAATGACAGTACTTCCTCATTTGATGTTTTTGTTTCAATCTCTTCAAGGTGAGATCTCTGATCAATGGTTCTCTAGGATTAAACATGTTTTGGTTAAATTCTTATAGAGGGGTGAGTCTCTTAGAATTGCATGGTAAGTTTAACTCTACCTAGAATAAAAACTTGTATGGGTTGTCCGGACCATTTTTCTTATTATATTGCAATGAGAATTAAGATAGCTTTTTCCTGGATAGACAAAACTCAAAAGGAGATTGATGATAAAGGTAAATATATATATCAAATAGTCAAGCGGTATTAGATAAGGAACATTCAAACTTGTGCATTCAAGACATAATGAGAAAATGTAAGTTGTTTATGGGATTAGAAATAAATTCCATAATAAAAGGGGTGGCCCTAGCATGTAAAGAATGGACCAAGAAAAGTAAGGTTAACAATTACTTAATGTACAACTCCATATTATTCAACAATAATATCTCCTTAAAACAAACATGGAAACAAGCTTTGTTAAAACAAAAAATTAATTGGTCTGATTTAGTAGAGGAAATGGAATTTATGTCCTAAGAGGAATTTAAGGCATTACCTTTTATAAAACATTTAATAGATAACTGGTGGCTATATTCCACACTTAAAACAACATTTTTAGTGTTGAAGAAGAAATTAGGCAAAATGGAAATTCCCTGTAACTCAATATATACTTAAATTTGGATTGAATAAGCAGACCAGTATTATAGCACAAATATATAGATCATTCTTTGATCTTGAAAAGAAGACAATTATTAATAAAATAAAATTGATGCAAGATAAATGGCAATTAGAATTGAAACAAACCTTTTCATTTAGAGAGTGGCTTAAAATTAGAACTGATGCTAATAAAATATACACATACGCCAAGAATAAAAGTATTCAGTATAAAATAATAGAACATGCATATTTTACCCCCTCTATAATGAGTTTGATTCTGAGAAGGGCAACAAATTCCTGTTGGCATTTATGCAGTGGCATTGGTAATCATGGGCATATGTTTTGGTTTTGCCCCAAGATTTTAAAATGGTGGCAACAGTTACATGTGGAGCTAGAGAACATTTTGAATAAAAAACTGCCTTTTGCCCCAGAATTTTATATATTAAATAAATATGATGTACATATCTTATCTAAGGCAGAAATAAAAATCTGTGCCTTGGCCTCTATGTCACTTAAAAGACAAATACTAGAGAAATAGAACTGGGTTGAAGTGGGGGAATGGAATCATAGCCAATGAATTTATAAATTGAGGGAGAATTTAAGGTTAAAGAAAATAAGTTTGGAGATAATTAATTTTGAGACTAATACAGAGGAACTGTACATTAATTGGGCTGAAATTACTTATATTCTTCCTCCTGTTCTTAGGTTAGATGTATGAATTTGATGTTTTGTTTTCTTTTTTTCTCATTTTTTTCTTTTATTTTTTCAGATTTTTCTTTTTCGTTTTAAACCAGAGAGAAACTGTGCACATGGTGTAATGATTTAGCATTTTGTATACATTAACATATGCTATTTGTTTTATTTTTTTGTGTATAAGAGTGTCTATTCTTTCAGATATAATATACAATTAATGAAAGATATATTTATAAAAAAAAAAGAAAACCAAGAATCCCTAGACCCCAACTCTTCTTTTCCCATGAACTAAAATGACTAAATTTGGTCTAATATCTTTCAATGTATGCAGTTTGTTAAATTATCAAAAACATCATGTTTTATTTCAAAATGTTCATGAGCTTTCAATACCAGTACTTCTTTTGCAGGAAACATGGTTGTGTTTAATTGACAAAATCATACTGTTTAAATCAGAGTGGGTTTGGGGACCATCCTATTGGTCCTTTGGACAGGAGAAAGTCAATGGAATAGGTATTCTCTTTCAGGACATTCCCTTTTCCCTATCCAAATTGATGGATATAATCCCAGGAAGATTACTAATTCTAGATGGAGTCTGGCTAGACACTCCTAAGAGGTTCATTGTGGTTTATGGACCTCAGTCTAAAGCAGAAAGGGTGAACCTATTAACTTTCCTGGAGACTTTACTAGTTGCTTCTAGTCAAATATTCTATGGGGGTGTCTTTAATTGTGGCTTCCACAGTGTGGAAATGACAAATAAAGGAAAAAAAATTGCAATTCTTAAGCCCTAGAAACCTGTATAAATAAGGGAAATCTAGCTGACAGACGGAATTTTCAGAAATCAGGGCCTACTTTTTCATATAAAAGGGGAACATATGTGTCTACTATAGATCACATTTTTACCTCTAAAAGTGTTGAAATACATTCTTTCAGTATGATCCCATCAGAATTTTCAGACCATTTGATTCTGGTTTTACAAATTTTCAAACCCCAGGTTGTAAACATCAAACAAAACCAATGGAGGCTTAACACCTCCATCCTGTCAGACCCTTTTGTCAAAAAATAAATAGAAAATATATTGTAGGCTAGAACCTCTGTATTTGACCTCTATGAAGAAGTAGCACCATGGTGGGAAGACACAAAAAATGATGTAAAAGTCTGGTTTCAGAGATTTGGTAAGCAAAAGGAAAGAAATACATTTTTCCAGTATTTGAAACTGTGTACTCAACTCCAGTATCTTGATACCTTAACTTCAATATGATTATTCGGACCAAATAAAAAATATAAAAACCCAGATGAGTGAGTTTCAATATGATAGAGCCCAAACTATCATGGTGGATTTGTGTTATGGAAAAAGAAGACCCAGGCAGGAGATCCATATGAAGATTGCAAACAAAATAAATTAGCCAGCTCCCTTACCTGCTTGACTGATAAAAATTGTAAATTAATATCAACCATCTAGGAACTTAGTACAATAGTTTTTGATCACCTACGGGCATTAGCAGACCCCTCACCTCCAATGGATAGTGAAGTACTAGCATATTTAGCTAAAATTAAACCATCATTACCCCCAAGTTACTTAGAATCTTTGGTGTCTCCAATCTCTGTGGATGAAATAGCACAGGTAATACAGAAACAAAAATTAGGCACATCCCCAGGGACAGATGGGTTGCCTTATGAGTTTTATAAAATGTTTATGGGTATCTTATCAGTATGTTTATAAAAAGTATTTTCATCCATACTGCAGAATAAAATCCCCCCAAAGGATGTTTTTTACAGGGCTGATTTTATTTCTTTATAAAACAGGGATAGACACAAAATAGAGAACTGGAGTCCAATTAGTCTACTCAACATGGATTACAAGATCCTGACCCAATTTTTAAACTCCCGTTTATGTCAAGTAGCTAAACACTTGATTCATCTAATGCAATTCCGTGGACTCCCTATTGGAAGATTCAGTTCCCACTTGTTATGATAAGGAAAATGTTGGAATTTTGCAAAACAAAACAGATTACAAGCATTCTTCTGTCATTAGATCAGAGTAAGGCATTTGACAGGGTAAGTCACACGTTTTTATTGCACACACTTAGTGCCTATGGATTACCACCTTGTTTCGTAACATGGGTTCAGATTTTATATTCTTCACCAATAGCTCAGCCAATAATAATTGGTCAATCAGTTGAACAGTTGCAACTATCCACAGGAGTTAGACAAGGTTGCCCACTAAGCACCTAGGAACTTAGTACAATAGTTTATGTTTTATGTTTTTTCCCTAGATCCCCTAATTAGATCACTGATAAACAACCAAGCTTGGCAAGGCATTAGAGGTGAACAAAGTGGAGATGAAGTCAAAGCTCTGGCTTATGCAGATGGCCTTTGCCTGTTTTTGGACACATGAGAACATCTATCTATGATATTACAAGATATCCTCCTTTTTTCAACAGTGTGGAATGCTAGACTTAATATAGGTAAAAGCAAACTTAGATAGAAAAATAAAGCTGAAAATAGCTCTAATCAGACCACATACTGTACGCGCTACTAGAGTCAAACAGTTGTGAATAGTTGAATACTGTCAAATAACATCAATGCTTTGAGTACAACTCTTCCTCAGGGGGCAGGGTTTAGCCTAATGGCCAGGCACCAGTACTGTGAACTCAAGGATTTCATAAAGGGAACATAAACAAGGTTTACATTTGGGGGCATGTGGACATACAGTAGACAGTATGCATGCTCTCTTTACAGTACAGGGGGCACATGCTCCCTATCATTGTATATGGTGGCCGGCCAAGGTGGTGAGAAGAGGGCTGTGCCAGTTGCCATGTGGGCTCCCATGGCACCAGTGCTTCAGGTAAAGGGGGAGTTGGTAGGGTGTGTTAGTCAGTGCCAAAGATACAGGGGGCTGCTAAACACCAGGGAAAGAATACATTGGTATGGGGACAGGCATCAGTGTGCCACTAGACATCAGGAGATTTTTTTTCATGATCAGAGGGTGGGGGGGCCACTAGGCACCAGGGTTTTTTTCTTACTATACAGAAGGTGATGGGGACAACTAGGCACAAGGGGTTTTCTTTACTATATTGGGGTGATGACCAGAAGGTGATGGGGACCACTAGGCACCAGGGATTTTTTTTAATATACTGAGGCTGGTGATTCAAGGGCAGGGGCACCACTGAATACCAAGGAGTTATCTTTGTATACTGGGACCAGCTAACAGAGCATGGGGGGACAACTAGGGCACCAAGGATATTTTTTTGCATTTATCAGGATTGCCAGTGGAAGGTGGGAGTTGCCACTAGCCAGACGATAGCAGGTGTTCTCCCTCACTGCCAACATGGTTGTTGGCTGCAGTAGCTCTGCTGACTGCTAGGGTTAACTGTAGTAAGTTGATTTTCTTCTTGATAGTATTTACACTGTGCAAAGTGGCCTGCACTAACTCTTTTGAGCAGTGTAAATGCACTGAATATTGTACTGTGCCTCTACTTAGGTCCCCACCCTTCCCTTTGCGCAACGTACACATTTTGCTTTTGCTAACCCTTTTAGCGCATGCCACAGCCCCCTTGAATATTGCACATGAGTGCAAACCACAGGAAAACAGGGCACAATCATGTTTTGAATATCTGTCCTCAGGTGTTTAAAATGTTCTCTCCCATGTTTTATATATAGTCTCCATGAGCATATTCTCACTATAGGTGCTCATTGGTTGGAGCTGGCAGCAGAAACAGCACAGTTTCACTTTCATGCCCCCAGCATCCTCATGTGCCATCTCTGAATCCCAACCTGCCACTTTCAATCTGGTGCTTTCAAAATCAGCAACTCAGCATTTGCAACTTTAAACAAATATTCAAAACCAGCAAAACTCCACATTCTTTCAAATACTACTTCTTTAGTGGCAAAACTATTCCCTAATTACTTGACAAATTCCTCCCTTTCTCCCTCCTACAACTTGACCATCACCTTACATATGCCAGCATATCCCTTTTTCAGGTGCCACAAATATGCTGCTTTCCCCTGGGGATCTGCCAGACTAATCTCTGCACTCTAGTGATGCTGTATCCATCTCCTATGCCTCCTGACACAACTGTAAATGGATGCACACTAATGCATTGATGCACTCAAGTGCTTCCATGCTGACACACAGCATCAGCAAACGTCAATGTGGAACTAAAACCCACTCAGCCATCCTGAAAAATAAACAATATAACCTTATTTCAAAAGAAAAACAACTGAAACAGACCACAAATAAACATAAAACAAACAAGCAGTGCATTAAGCAAACATGTTATGGATACAGTGAGGAATGTCAGAGATATTTTCTCCTCATGCATATTGATCATTGACATCACACAATGTTCCACCACACATGATGCCATAAGCTCAAGCTGCACTCTGTAAATGTAACACTGATATTCCCAGTTGGGCCATGACATATTATAGATATATATATAGATATAGATATATATATATATATATATATATATATATATATATAGATAATATATTATCCATATATATATATATATATATAATACACACAATTATAAAAACTTCATTAATGCATCAGTTAGGGGTCAATATCACAGTGACAAAAGTCTTGAAATGTGATGTTAGAGTTACCCCCCTTCCACCCCAACCCCCACCTTCCAAACACCAACAGACATAGGGGTCTGCCGTGGGGTCATCAGGCCCAACTATCACCCCATTCCATGTGCAAACAAACTGACATGCTACAGTATAGGACAATGGGGTGAGAGTTAAGCCTGATGACCCCATGGCACACCCCAATGTCTGTTGGTGGTTGGAGGGTGAGGGTGTGTGGGTGGGGTGGTGGTGGTGGTGGGGGTAACACTAACATCACATTTCCATACATTTGTCACTGTGCTATCACCCCTAACTGATACATTAATGAAGTCTTTTGCAATGAATTTCCCTTCTTTTTGAGAAAGTGTAATGTAACTGGTAAATGGTATGTGTTTGTAGGAGCACAGACCCTCTGGGCTCTGCACTCCCTTCACCATGTCCATGTTTTACATAATGGTATGTATATGTGGGAATCCTAACATCACATTTCCATACTTTTCTCACTGTGCTATCAACCCTAACTGATGCATTAATGAAGTTTTTTGCAATCACTATATACATAATTTTTTCTTTTTTAAATACTGGCATGGTAGTACCAGTATAGTTAGGATTGAGGAATGACTTCTATGCTAAAGCCCAACTTTTGTATTTTAATAACTTTGTAATGGTTCAATATATTTGCATGAAAGTTTGAATGCATAATCTTGTGGTGTAGGTTTGTTGATGTGGCAAATTTCATTTAAATCTGTTATGTGATTTCTGAGATAAAGAGTCTGGAAAACTGTATACTGTATGTGTTTTACTGTTTCTTTGTCCACCTGTATCTCAGAAACTGTTTTAACCCTTAGGCTGCTGACAAAATTAGACCACATACTGTAGTAATTCTGGACTGATATAGTCCACGACACAGCAAGGGTTAACTGTGGTCTGGAATTTTCAGGGTAGAAAGCCTTTGCCTCACAGATGTGCCATTTGCTGGTTTGGTGAAAAAATATTAATCGACCTCTGGTGACATCACGCACTGAATGGCTGCATAGCTTTAGCGCTTCGGGACCCATGAATCACTAAAAGTTTAATAAAGACCGGCCTGTAATATTTAAGAAAACTAATATTGTACTGGACAGCATTCTCATGATTTTGGTAGCAAAATTCAGGGGTAAATCATCCCAAGCAGTGAAAATTAAAGCCTTGATGCAGTTGGATAAGACTCAGGGCCCTCATGATGAATCTGAACCCCCCTTCCCCGTAACAAGTATGGCAGACTCGGAGGATAGCATGGACACACTCGACCAGAATACAATTGTTGCAAAGTTGGATGGCATAATAAAAGTGTTGCATTGAGTTGAGTCATCTGTCACAGTTATGAAAGTGGATCTAAAACAAATAGATAAACACACCACTACAGCGCAGCAAGCCATAGGCACCCTAATGGACTGTTCAGGAAAACATGATCAGCAATCATCTATCTCCTCACCAGAGAAAGAGAACTACAAGCAAAATTAGGCGATCAGGAAAATCACTCGAGGAGAAATAATTTTCACCTCTATGGAGTGCCTGAGGAGATGGAAAGCTCCTTCTTGTGTATGGAGGACTTTGTTCTACATATTTTGAGGTGAGTGTTAAAAAATGCCAGAAGATACACCACTAACTATTGAGAGGGCACACCATTCACTCACACCAAAACCTAAAGAGCAAGCTGCTCACCCTCGCTGTAATATAGTTAAAATGTTAAACTATAGAGACAGACAGCTTATTCTTCAAACAGCCTGCAAAATCAGGGAACTGCAATTGGATGGCCAGTGAATCTCATTTCATCAAGATTTCTTGGACTATCGCAACACCAAGAGGCGCGCCACGTCAGGGAAATCATAAAACTGGCAAAAGAACAATGGATCAAGGTGCAAATTATGTATCCAGCAGGACTTCAGGTTTTCACAGATAGAGGTCCTTTAATGTTTGACTCACTCCTGGAGGCAGCACCAACTCTGAAGAAGATGGGAATCCTCATGTCGTAACTTCAGCCCACCATGTTACAGCAGGAGATCACTTGTACAGCATGGCATTGAGCGGGTAAACCAAAGCCTGCACAACCAATGGCAGTATCCTGGCCCTCACACTTAAATGCAGATCTGAAGGATTTACTCTCCAGAGAAACTCAGACTGTAGCGGAGGATAAACCAAAAGAATACACCTGTTGAGCTGGTCCCTCTACCTGAAAAATACCGGCATCGAGGTACAACTGAAATCAATTTATATATATATAATCCCTGTTCTACTTTTACGTGACTCTGGGGGCCAGTACCGACTGAGCCCATATCTTGACAGCAAGCGCTTTACTCTGGACTACCTCTCTTTCCACCTTGGTTGGGTTCCCCATCTCATAAACTCTCTACAGATACTTGACTTGCAGGACATAAAATAGAATTGGATTAGTAACCAGCAAAATCTTTTATGTTGCACCCTACTTTACAGAATGTTTTGATTACATGCTCTTTGAATATTGCAACTGCAAGAGGGGCCTTCTGACTCTCTGGAATAATGGGAGAGATAAGAGAAGAGAATACCCACATGATACGTATTGTCTGGGGGGTGGTGGCTAGGGGGTACAGCGGTCTGGAAGGGAAGATTCACTTAACCAGAGCAAGAGAGTGTGGGGAGGAATCCTTCATGAAGGAGCCCCGCAGAGGAGACCTGATAACACACAGACAAGTAAACAATTGAAAAGGCCCTAAAATCCATGATTAGAAGTGGGGACCCACATTTAATCACTAAGGGGCTATTTCCACATTGAAAACAGGAACCCACTTAGCTGTGGAGTGGCAGATGCCCTCCTTGAACAAGCTTTATTGAGGGCTAAGGGGTAAATAATAATGGGTATAATTTGTAAACAAAGTCGGTTGTTCACCACTAAGCTGCAGACTAAATGAGTTGTGGCCCCTGGTGTTCTACTACAGCCAAACATTACTAGTAGCACATTTATTTTTATACACAGATGTTCGATAGTGATATCCATACCACACTGACTTAAAAGGTCAGACTTGTTTTTTAACAAATACTGCAGCACACACTGAAACCTCGATTATACCTTGGAAGGTAATCAAGAGGCTGTTTTATTTTGCCACATCTGTTCCAATTTATTTCTTAAAAGGAAAGAAAAGAAACATTTTTTATATGTTTTGTTATGAGTTTATGGTTCTAAGATTTTTCACACCTGTTGTATTTGTGATGTTTGCACTTCGGCTGGACAAACTTAAAAAAACTTTGCTTTTGCGGTCCATATGTGAAGGTACTAGATTACAAGCAGGGGGGACTGGAACAGATCTGTGGACAACACAAACTGAACCAGATATTGCTTAAAAGAAAATCAGAAATCTATGCATATTAATGGGTACATTAAAAGCAGTATCCCTGAATGTTCAGATCATCAATTCTCCTATCAAAAGAACCAAAATATTACAATATCTGAAAAGATTGGATATGGAGATCTGTTTCCTTCAGGAAACAAACTCAGCCATAGAACATCAAAAATTGCAACGACTTTGGGTGGGAAAGGTAGTGGGCTCTGCCCATCCTACAAGCAAAAAAGGAGGTACAGCCATCTTATTTAAAAGAAATATTCCACTGGAATTTACTTCAGAGGAATCCATGGAAGGGGTAGACTGGTAATAGCTTCAGGACAGCTATACTCTCAAAAGATACACCTCCTTAACATCTATGCCCCCAATGTTGATGACGCAACTTTTTATAGAAGGGTCTTTCATAGGATTTTGAATCTGGGGGAGGCGATGATACTGGTGGGAGGGGACTTTAACTGTGTTATTAACTCAGTGTTGGACCGCTCCTCACAGACCAGCTCTACCAATAGAAATATGAGTAAGACAGTACTGGGAGGCATGCAGGAAATAGGATTATTGGATGCCCAGAGACAGCTAAACCCCACAGCAAAAGATTATACTTTTTTCTCTAACCCCAATCAGTCCTACTCCCGGATTGATTATTTTCTCTGTAGCAAACCTGATGCGCACACAATTAAAGATTGTAGCATACTTCCTAGACTGTTCTCTGACCACTCTGCAGTTATACTAGACCTCCAACTGGGGGACTGGCAGAAAAACACCACATGAAGGTTGAACACTTCTCTTCTTGAGAGAGAGAGAGAGAGAGAGAGAGAGAAGAGTTCCGGGAGTTAATAACAAAGGTGATTGAAGACCATCACAGCCATAATAACATTCATACCATAAAAAAAAGGTATTGGGATGGGCTTAAGGCTATCATCAGAGGAGAAATAATCTCATACTCCTCCCGCCTTAGGAGACAGAGAGTAGAAAAGCAGAAAACTCTAGAGCAAAAATTAAAACAATTGGAGACAGAACATAAAAACAGGGGGTCCCAGGCAATATGGGAGGAACTAAAACAAGTTTGAACTGAACTACAGCACATCTTAGGTAGGTAGAAGGGCGACTTAGATATACAAATCAAAAATACTATGAACATGGAAACAAAGCTGGCAGACTCCTAGCATTGACGCTTAGAAAGACTCAAACTGAACACTATGTGAAGAAAATACTGACAGCCCAGAAAGGGAAACAGACCACACTTTACACCCCAAAGCAAACAGCAGAATCCTTTAAGATATACTATACTGTACTAACTTTTGTTCTGTAGAACACTGGGAACCTGATAAATAGAGAATAATGGAAGAGTTTTTGGCAAGGATTTCTCCGACTGGGCTTTCAGATGCAGACAAATTAATTTTAGAAACACCATTCACTGCAACAGAAGTTAATTATGTAATTAAAAATCTAAAAACAGGCAAATCCCCTGGGCCTGATAGTTTTAATACCAAATTTTATCAAAAATGTTCCTCACTACTGACTCCTTTATTGGTAGATGTATTTAACTCATGTGAGGATGCAGGCAGTCTCCCTCACACATGGAGAGAAGCCCATATTACAGTTATCACTAAGGAGGGGAAACCCTCGGAAGCTTGTACATCATACCGACCGATCTCATTATTAAATAGCAATTCTTAAATATTTTCTAAAATAATTGCCACCAGAGTCAACAAATTTTACCAGATCTGGTCCATTAAGATCAGGCAGGTTTTGTGCCTAACAGACATCTTCATGATAATATTAGACGGCACCTGAACATTCTTTACTCTGGAGGCAAAGCCAAAATACAGCAAATAGCTATAGCGGTGGATGCCGAAAAGACATTTGACTGTCTAGGCCGTGAGTTTCTTGAGCTAGTCCTACACAAATTTGGTTTTTGACCACAATTTCTATTATGGATTAAGGCTCTGTACTGTTTACCTTGGGCAAAGGTCAGAGTGAACGGCACAATCTCTGAGACACTGGAAATATGAAGAGGCATGAGACAGGGTTGCCCCTTGTCCCTGCTCCTTTTTGCTCTCAGCATGGAGCCCCTGGTAGAGTCCATTAGATCCCACCCTGATCTAAAAGGAATTACAATAGGGGGTGAAGAAAACCATATCTCCCTATATGCAGAAGATACTATGCTTTATTTAAAAAACCCAGTGAAAACATACCCAATACTCGCCCAAGTGCTCCATTGCATGGGTTGATATTGGGCTTCAAAATAAATAATGACAAGATGGAAATTTTATTAGAGGGATTTGTACATCAGAACTCACTCAAACCTTGCTCTTTAAATGGGCCTCCTAATCAATAAGATACCTGGGAGTTTATCCTCCCTTAAACTTGACACAGATCTATCAGGTAAATTATGATAAACTTATACAGGAAATCTGTACTGATTTAAAAAGATGGGATATGTTACCCTTGTTTTTATTGGGTTGGATAGAATCTATTCACATGAATATCCTCCCTTGATCCCTGTTCTTGTTTAGTTCCCTTCCAATACACATACCTAATGCAGACTGGCGAAAGGTAGATAAAGCCCTGCATCAGTTTGTTTGGGCCAGGAAAAGAGCCAGGAAAGCCTGGGCAACTCTATTAAAATCCAAACATGAGGGGGTTTAGGCCTCTTAAACCTAACAATATAGTATTACATGGCACAGTTAACCCCATGGGTGGCTTACCATAAGACAGATCCACTGAATGTTTGGGTGGGTATGGAGGAAGGTAGTAACCCCGCTACCACACCAACCCTGGACTTTATGGGACCCCCAGAAAGTTTAAAGAAGGTGAAATTATCCAACCATGGCAAGAACAATTTTATAGAATATGGCGACGAATGAAGACAGATGTGGGCTTGGGCTACTCTCTTTCAAACAAAACAGAGGTTACTCTGTGTCCACTTTTCTCCCCCCCCCCCAAGACTGGACCATGTTTTCACTGGATGGCATTGCCAGGGGCTTTGCTTCTTCCATCAGTTTATAAAACATAGTCAGATAAAAACCTTTCAAGAGATTTAACAGGAATATGGACTTCCTGGTTCCCATTTTTTTATCTTCCATCAGGTTGTCTCCTTTTTAAAACAAAACCTTCACCTTAAAAAAGTGAAGCAGGTACAACATCCTGTGGAAGACTTAATATATGGGACAGCTGAAGTTTCAGACCAACCACATTTGATCTCACAGTTAGTCAGGTCCTTTTCAGAATCTGTAACCCATGATTTAGTTCACTGTCAGGTGGCCTGGGAAAGGGAAGCTGGACTACACATAGAATCCAGGACATGGAGGCAAATTTGGGAGGAGACCTTTCAGACATCTGTATCTAACACCTGGAAAGAATTTAGATGGAAACTAATAGGTAGATTTTTTAACACTCCTACCAGGATCAAACATTATAACCCCAATAATTCTGAGCTATGTTGGAGGAATTGTGGCTTCGTCAGAACCCACTATCACATCATTTGGGACTGTCCAGTGCTCCAGCCCTTTTGGAAGGAGATCACAGTCCGGTACCAACAGATGGTGGGTACTGGGGAAAAGATGTTGTTTCAGAATATGATACTGGGGTCCTTCCAAAGGGAAGAAAAACTAATGGTCAGAAATCTTTCCTGGGTATCCTATTGGTTGCTGCAGGAAGAGTGATAACTAGAAAATGGTTAATACCTCATACTCCAACACTGCGGGATTGGATAGATATTACTAAAGATATACAAAAGGTAGAAAGAATCACAGCCAAACTAAGGTTACAGAGGGAAACATTTAATGGTATCTGGCTCCCTTTCATGGGTCTGATAGAAGATCTGGAGGGAGTGTCAGTCCTTTCCCAGCAAGCTTTTGCTTTTTAATTCAGGGTCTTCGGAACCCTTACACCACAATAAGGGTCGGCCTGGGACTCTTTTCTTGCTTGTTTTTTTACCCTCTTTTTTCCTTTAATATCACAGTGACCTCAACTTAACTATGAAATAACATACCAGCATAAATATTGTAAATTTATAAGTTTTCTTTTATTGATAAATGTTTAGTGCCTTGCTGTTTTATTGAACATATAGTAGAGAAATACAGACATTCAAGGCAATAATTACATAGACACTTTGAAATATAGATTGTCTGAAGGGACTTTAGGTTCTATCACAGTCTAATGGTGACACTGGATCATATTTCTTTCTTGTTGGAAATCACATCACCAGAAAAGAGTTGAAAGAAGGAAAGAAAAAAGTGGGATATAAAGTACACGAATAGACAAAAGACGCTATATAGATTCTAACAGACGGACTCAAGCAGTAATCTGTTCTTTTTCTTCACTCTCTTCTTCACTCAGAATATGATCATATATATGATACCTGTTCACTGGGAATTTCTATGAACATGTCTGTGTAAATCTCTAATAAAATCAAAGTTTTAAAAAAAAAGAAAAAATATTAATCCTTTCCAAAGTTAAAAAATTGTCAATTTCCCATTATGTTCAATGAGAAATTATAGATGTAGCAGAAGGTAATCCCTTTTCTCAGATGGGTCATCCTGTGTTATAGGTGGGAAATCCATTTGTGTGTGTCCACCATTTCATTTTTTCAGTTAGTGAGAGAAAGAAAACACAAAAAAAACGAATGGATTTGAAAAAAAAAACATCAGAACCTAGCTAAATGGTACCAATTTAGCTACATTCTGATGTTTGTTTTTTTAAATGATGCTAAAAAATACATTTTCTAGGCACCCAAAATTCAGTGTGCTCAGCTTAGTGAGAAGAGTGCTTTTCCCACAATCTCTGTAGGACAACAGTGGGAATTTCTTGACTTCTGCAGCCACAGCTAAACTCCTGCCACTGGCTGCAGTGTGATCTGTGAGACACTGTTTCCCTGGTGTTTGTTGGCTGCCCCCACACTTCATTACCTGTCCCTGGTGGTAGTGGAACCCCCCACCCACTGATCACCATCACCATTCATTTTTATTCCCTGGTGTCTAGTGGTCCCCCAAACAGCCGATCGCTCTCCCCCATATTTTTCTTATATTCCCTAGTTTCTAGTGGCACCCCGCCTGCCAATTGCCATCCCCATTTTATTTTATTCCCAGATGTCTAGTGGCCCTCCATCCTTTGATCACCGTCCCTGTTATTTGACTTTTCTTCCCTGTTGTCTAGTGGCACCCCCCACCCTCCCATTTCAGGTACAATCCTGAAATGAAGAAAACGGCCCCTTAATTACTTTTTCCTTTTGCACAAAACCTGTAAAAGGAAAAAATGGTCCCTCACTGATCAGCCCCCCACCTCTAACTCAGAACCCACCAACCATATCCCACAGTACACCCCCACACACCCTCATTCACCTGAACAGGTCCCAGGTTCAAGATCCCCTCTCTGACTGAAGACACGTCTTGCCGCTGGAACTAGCAACTGCAATATGAGAAACTAAGATAAAGGTGGCTCAATGTATTTTAATGGGGGTTTCAACTTTTATGCATAATGTAGGCATTTTTTGAGATTTTGACCCTACATTTTCAATATGGTCTTTTGGGGACACCACCTCATGAACAATATGACTGCCATTAGGTAACTCCCACCCGAAAGGTGATTTCGAGGTTGATTGGAGAAATCACCTTTTGGACCAGATTTGTGTAATGACAGTCATATTGTTCATCAGGTGGTGTCATACGAAGATGATGCTGAAAATATGGGTTCAAAATAGAAGCATAGAATTTGACGGCAGATAAGGACCGCTTGGCCCTCCCAGTCTGCCCATTTCCCTACCTAATGGATAAGCTGCAGATCCTAGTTAACCAGCAGCCTACTTCTTCCTACCCCCACCTCTTAGAATTGCCTTATGACTGTTCCATGCATGCTTGAATTCCACCACTGTTTTTGACTCCACAACCTCCTCCAGGAGGCCGTTCCATGCATCCACAACCCTCTCTGAGAAAAAATACTTCCTTAAATTACCTCTGAGCCCCCCCCCATCTTCAAATTGTACCCCCTTGTTCTTGCACACCTCTTTTTTTGAAAGATGCTACCCTCTTGGACTTTGTTGATTCCCTTGAGGTACTTGAAAGTTTCTTATCATGTCCCCCCTCTCCCTCCTTTCCTCGAGGCTATACATATTCCGCTCCTTAAGTCTCTCTTCATATGTCTTCCGGTGCAGACCCTGCACCATTTTAGTTGCCCTCCTCTGGACAGCTTCCATCCTGTCTATATCTTTGCAGAGATTGGGTCTCCAGAACTGCACGCAGTACTCCAGATGGGGTCACACCAGCTGTCTGTACAGAGGGATAACAACTTCCTGTTTTCTACTGGTGATGCCTCTCCCTATGCATCCCAGTATCCCCCCAGCCCTCCTTGCTACCCTCTCACATTGCTTGCCCACCTTTAGGTCATCTGATATGACTACCCCCAGGTCACTTTCCATTTTTGTTGTTGTTAGTATCTCACCCCCCATTGTGTACTCTTCCCCTGGGTTTTTGTTTCCCAGGTGCATAACCTTGCACTTCTTAGCATTGAATCTAAGCTGCCATACATTTGACCATTCCTCTAACCTTGCCAAGTCCCTTCTCATCCTTTCCACCCCACCTTGTGCATCAACTCTGTTGCAGATCTTTGTGTCATCTGCAAAGAGACATACTTTTCCTTCCAGTCCCTCTGCAATGTCGCTTATAAAGACATTGAAGAGGACCGGTCCTAATACTGAACCTCATGGTCCCCACTAGTAACCCCTTTTCTTCAGAGTGGACTCCATTTACTATTACTCTCTGTGTCCTATTCTCCAGCCAATTCTTTACCAGGCTGTCATCTTGGGACCCACTCCCAGGCTGGCTAACTTGTATGTTAATCTTTGTGTGGGACTGTGTCAAATGCCTTGCTAAAGTCTAGGTAGGCCATGTCCACAGCCCTCCCTGCTCTACTACTTTGGTCACCCAGTCAAAGAAATCTATCAGATTTGTCTGGCATGACCTTCCCACTGTGAATCCATGCTGCCTTGGGCCCTGTGCCCTCTGGCCTCTAGATACTCAACAATTCTTTCCTTCAGAAGTGATTCCATCATTTCCCTACCACTGAGGTTAAACTAACAGGTCTATAGTTTCCTGCTTCTGCCTTGCTCCCACTTTTGTGAAGGGGAATCACATCTGCCCTCCTCCAGTCCTCGGGTACCACCTCATCCTCCCATGATTTGTTAAAGAGGATAGTCAGTGGTGTCACTAGTTCTACTCTTAGTTCTTTGAGAATTCTGGGATGAATCCCATCAGGCCCCATTGCTTTGTCCACCTTCAGTTTTAAGAGTTCTTTCAGAACCCTTTCTTCTGTAAATGGGCTGGTAACAACTTCTGTATCCAGAGTGTTTCTACTGTTGTTTTAGGTACCTCCCATCTTCCTTTGTAAATACTGAGCAAAAATATTTGTTTAGTATCTCTGCCTTTTCACAGTCACCCTCTGCCCACCCTCCCTCCCTTTATTAAGCCTACTATCCCTCACTTGGTCTTCCTTCGCTCCCTGATGTACCTATAAAAGGTTTTATCCCCCTTCTTAACTGAGTTGGCTATCTTTTCCTGGTTTGGGCCTTTGCTGTTCTGACTGCCTTCCCAACTTCCTTTTGCTTTAACTGATACAGTTCACTGTCCTGCTCCTTCTGTGATTCCTTGTACTTCCTGAATGCTTTCTTTAAATATATAAAAATAGCAAAGTTATGAACATTCAATATGCATGCCTGTAACTTTGGAAATTTTAGAGTTTGATCCCAAATTGTCAACATACAGTTCTTATTACTCCACCTCATGTATATAATAGCTGTTATTTTTCAAATTCTAGTCAAAATGTGTTTTTGAACCTGTGACGTGGAACGACATTACAGTTGCACAAAATTATGTTTTGACGGGGATTCAACATTTTTCTGCACTGGGTACATGAGGTGAGATAATAAGATGGCTATGCCGACAATTTGTTTGTTGTTGTCCTATAAATGGAAGTGCAGGGCCCTTCATCATCGACATACATATATGCATCTATGGAGGGATGGGAGCACAGGGTCTGAAGGGCACTGCACCCCACAGGTAAATAAGGATTCTTTTACTCTATCTCAAAAACTATAGATGGGTGGAAGCACAGGCAAGTAAGGCTACGATTATACTATCTGGAAAAGTAAGGAAATAAATTGCAAAAAATGTTAATGCATCAGTTAGGGTTGCAGTGACAAAAGTAGGGTAATGTGGTGTTAGGGTTCATAGCCCTAACACCCCACCCCCACCATGTACACACCAACAGGTGTCAGGCTGTGCCTTGGGATCTTCAGCCCTAATGCTCATCCCATTCTCCTGTACTTAATCCATCTTAGTTTATTTACTTATGGAATTGGGTGAGTGTTAGGCTGATGACCCAAGGCACACCCCAATGCCTGTTGGTGTGTACAAAGCAGGGGTGGGGTGTTAGGGTTGGAAACCCTAACACCACATTTCCCCACTTTTGTCACTGGCTGCAATCCTAACTGAAGCATTAAATAAGTTTTTGCAATAGATATATATATATATATGAGAGAGAGAGAGAAGGAAATCTGTGAAAATCCAGTCTCCTGATTTCATAATTTCATATTTCATAATAATATTTCATAATGACACATGCATGCACTTCTTTCATCCCTAAGAACCTTCTGGACATTTTATAAGACAGATAATCCACTACAGAGCATGTGGTCACGCTCTGATATATGCACACTTAAAGTGGTTGAAGTCACTCGGGCCTGAGATTTTGTGCCTCACAATACACTCAAGGTGAGCACATATCAGAGCATGACCGCACACCTTGGGATATGCCATGGGCGTACTGTGAAAGTTGTTGGTATTTACCTGAGTGATATTTGCACATGGTCCAAGTCTTAGCTGTACTATTCAAACAGTAAAGTATGTTAGACTGCTCTTTTTGCTAAATTTATTACATTGTCAAGCTGAGCTCACTCCCCTTTTTTGGATAATGTCTTTTCTAAAATACTGCATGCAAAGTGATAAACCCATTACTCAATGCTAGAGTTTACCAGAAATCCAGGTGATGTTTGTACTAGAAATGAAAAACAACAGTAGACTGCAGGGTTGAATACTTAGTAGTGAGTGGTTGCGGCCTAAAGAGGAGCTTTCATTGGTGTACTCATTGCCAGCAAACAGTGGAGAAAGTGCCAGTTGGATCTATGAGGAGAGGCAGTCAGGTGACTAAAGTGAAACGTATGGCATTGTCAGTGGTTGTGGGTGCTGTAAGCATTGTTTAAGAGATTAGATGATTTTTGGCAGCACGATTATGTTTTAACTGTTTTTAGAATGTTTAAAAGCCACAATGGCAGCTGATTGAGATGGGTAAAAAAAGCAAAGTATGCGACGAGTAAGCTGGTGAACTCGGGGAAAAAAAAAAAGAACTGAGCTGCTTGTGCTGCCTGCTCCAGCCAATAATGACCTACTGTGAAAATATTTTTGTCCATGGGGACCTAGAGTGAGAATATCAGTATATTCCATCTGTCTGCTTGTATGCCTGTCTATCAATCAATCTGTCTGTCTGTCTATCTCTGGGTGTCTAGCTGTCTGTCTGTCTATCTATCTATTACATGGATGGAAACTTTCCCCGTTGAAATGGCCAAACTTTATTTCCCTGTATACCTGTGACTAATCTATCCATTAAAAGTATATAACTGCACTAATTAAGCAATTACAGTGATATTCCTGCACTAATTAAAGCTATATACCTACACATAGAAAAACAGAAACATAGAAATTGTCAGCAGATAAGGATCACTAGGCCCATCCAGTCTGCTCATGAGCGCTCCCTTTTTTGCAGCCCCTGACCCTACTTGATCAAGGGCTTTCTCTTCTCCTTCCCACTTCTAGGATTCCCCTATGTCTGTCCCATGCATGTTTAAATCCTTCCACTGAGCTTGCTCCTACCACTTCCTGTGGCAGACTATTCCTTGTGTCCACCACCCTCTCTGTGAAGAAAAACCTCCTCATATTTCCCTGTAACCTGTCACCTTCCAATTCCATATTATGCCCCCTTGTTCTTGTACTCCCCCTATATTAGAAAATGCCCCCCCGCACCTTGTTTATGCCTTTAAGGTACTTGAATGTTTCTATCATGTCACCCTGCTCCCTACTGTCCTCCAGTGAGTACATATTTAGGTCCTTTAATCTTTCCTCATATGATTTCAGGTGCAAGCCCTGTACCATCTTTGTCACCCTTCTCTGGACAGCCTCCATCCTTATGAAGATGTGGCCTCCAGAACTGCACACACTACTCTAGGTGAGGTTTCACTGGTGTTTTTTACAATTACATCACAACCTCCCTCCTTCTGTTAGTGATACCTCTGCCTACCTACACTTACTACACACCCTTCTCTCCTTGCTACAAGAGACATTCAGGTGCCATAATGTGCTCACAGTTGCTATCCCCATAACAATAGCTATCTTAATGTATTATACTGAACAAAGAATGGGTAAGAGTGGAACTAATCAAACAATCAAAACTATATACCTACCCTGATAAAAAGTATATACCTACAATATATTAAACCCTATGGGACAATACTAACACAATTAACACATCATTAGAATGCTAGCCAGACCAATTAACAAGTTGCAAAAGAACCTGAAAAAAAGACACACAAAATCATCCCAAACCTAGAAATCACCCAATCTCCTACCTGCACTCACTACGCACCATTTCCTCCTTACTGCAAGAGACATTCAGATGCCATAACATGATCACAAATGCAATCTCCACAACAATAACCATCCTAATGTATTATATTGAACAAACAATGGGTAAAGGTAGAACTCTGGAAAGTATTCCCATCTTGGGGGCTAATTAGGGCAATAAAGCCACTCATCTTTCGGGATCGAAGCCTTATAGCCCTAATTTGCCCCCTTGATGGGTATACATCTTTGTATAACACCCTTAGCCAGTATTTATTCTGTTGTAATGGTGTGGTAGCTCCATTATAGTCAGGGTTGAGTAGGGTGTTCATTGTTAAACCCCTAGCTTTGTATATTAATATCTTTGACACCGTTTGACAAAAGCAGCTCAAATCTTGCATGGGCTGTCTACGAGGCAAGATCTAGATCTATGAAAAGTTTTGTGATGGCCGCTTGTGCTGTGTCTGAGGTCCGCATATGTTATTTTCTGTAAATGCTTACTTTTTTCCTATACTTAGCATGTTTTTTTTTTTGCTCTCACTTACAGCCTACATGGAATGGAATTTTTTCCCCAAACTTGCAGGGCACAGATGTCATGTCCTAAGGTAGTGCCTTTCAGAGGTCTGGTGAAAAAATATTAACTGGGTGCAGAGTCATAAGGCTTTAACGTTTTGTGTTTTCCCATTCTGAGCATGCACAGTAGTTTTTTTGAGATAATGTTCTGGTGCAAAATGAAAAATTGGATGTCACAGGACCATTTTTTTGTTTCTCACCACTTGCTTCTCACAGCCCAAAGCATTTTATGAGACCGTTATCTTGTTGCTTTTCTCATCTAAGCATGGAAAATACATTAAAAAAAGCTGTCATTTAAAAAGCAAAACATAATCTAGCTAAACAGACCCCGTTTAGATAGATTTTGATGCTTTTTTTCTTAAAATAAGGGCCAGAAATACCTTTCCTGGGCACCCAAAATCACAGGTGCCCAGCTTAGAGAAGGGAGTCATTCACCCATGTTTTCTGTATCAGAACAGCTGGACTTTCTTGACTTCTGTAGCTGTAGCTGCAACTCATACTGTGGACTGCAGTGAAAGCAATGAACTGTCATTTCCCTGTATCTAGTGGTACCCCCCAATCATCATCCCTCTATGTGTTTAATGCTGGTCAGTTGCCTAATGTCACCCCCAGCCTCCAATCACTGTCCCCATAATTAATTCATCTTTCCCTGGTGTTTATTAGCACCCACCAACTTCCAGTTGCCATTCCCAAAATTGATTCATGTTGCCTGGTGTCTAATGGCACCCCAACCCTCCGATCGCCATTCCTACACTTAATTTATCTTTCCCTGGTACCTAGAGGCAGCCCTACACTCTGATTGCCATCCCCACAATTAAATTATCTTTTCTGGTGTCTAGCGGCACCCTCACACCCTCCTATCACCATCCCCAAATTAAATCCTCTTTCCTGGTGTCTAGTGGCACCCCCAACCTCCAATCACCATCCCCTCTAGTATTTGTGTTTTCCTGGTGTCTAATGGCATCTCCACTTTTTGATCACCATCCCCATTAGTTCCATGTGTTTCCCTGGTGTCTAGTGGCACTTCTTACCCTCAGATCACCATTCCGAATGTTTATTTGTGTTTTTCTGGTGTCTAATGGCACCCCCCCATCCTCTGATCACCATCACTGTTAGTTCTTTGTGTTTCCCTGGTGTCTAGTGGCAACCCCCACCCTCTGATCACTGTCCCCGGCCTGAAATACAGAGAACCATCCCTCAGTTTTTTTTGTTTGTTTAACCTGCAAAAAATAAACAGTCCCACACCGATCTGACCTTCAACTCTCACCTCCCACTCAGTACCCATCACCCCAACCCCAGTACACTCCGAAACACACTGTCACTCACTCACCAGAACAGGTCACAGAGTTACAGTCCACTCTCCTATCAAAAATACATCTTGCTGCTGAAACTGCTGACTGCAACATGAGAAACTAAGATAAGTTTGGTTCAATGTATTTCAATGGGGTTTTCAACTTTGATGTATAACTTTGCCATTTTTGCATATTTTGAGTCCACATTTTCAACATGGCCTTTTTAGAACCCCACCTCAAGAACAATAATGGCAAAATTATGCAAATCCGGTCTGAAAGGTGATTTCAAGGTTGTTTGGTGAAATCACCTTTTGGGTTGGATTTGAACATTTTCTCTGCCCTTGTTCATGAGGTGGGGTCATAAGAAGACTTCATTGAAAATTTGGTATCAAAATATGTAAAAATGGCAAAGTTATGCACATACATTAACATTTTACTATCCTCGCTCTTAGATTTTATAATTTTAAATATTTTGACCCCAAAATTCAACATACTGTAGCCATTTTTATGCCACCTCATGAACATGACATCCTGGCCAAAATGTGTTTTTGCACCTGATGCACGATGCATCGGAATGACATTTCGGTGAGGATTTGAAATTTTTTCTACTGGGTTCATCAGTTGGTGTAATAAGAAGGCTATGGTGATAATTTGGTGTACAAATACAGTAAAATGCCCAGGTTATGAGTGAACATTGCAGTATTTCAACATTCACTCATAACTTCACTATTTTTCACTATTTTGACTCCAAACTTTTAACACAGCCATTTTTTGCACCACCTCACGAACATAACAGCTATCATTTTAAAATCCTGGCCAAAATGTGTTTTTGCACCTGTGGTGCAGAATGATGTTTCAATTCCATGGAATGATGTTTCAGTGGGGATCTGAAAATTCTCAGTATGGGGTTCATGAGATGGGATAATAAGGCTATGCTGATAATTTGATTGCTGTTTTGGTAGAAATGTATGTGCAAGGCCCTCTGGGCCCTCCACGTCCACAGCAACATACATGTATGTATCCATGGAGGGATGGGAGCACAGGGCCCCTCCACAGGCAAATGAGGATATAATTATACTATCTCAAAAAGTAAGGATATTCCTTTCAAAAAAACTGTGTTAATACACCAGTTAGGGTAACTTAACATCAGAAAAGTAAGGAAATGTGGCATTAGAGATTCCAACCCTAACACCCTAGCTTCACCCCCAAGCAGCAAAAGGAAAATACATTAGGGTTTTGGGTCTCAGGAGTCTTGGCAAATCAGTGGTGGGGTCTTCCTTGGGGTTGTCAACCCTAAAGCTCACCCTTCCCCCTAGCCCCTAGCCTCCAATCTGAAACACAATGTACAGCTCCAAGCCACTGCCTCATAAAAGATACACTCTTCAAAGATAGAAAAGTATGTTTTGCCACAGGTTGCCAACACAATTTGTTGTACCTTTCTTTACACAGGGCCTTGCATGAAGGAAGGAGATCATGTGTGATGTTGTTTGCTCATGGAAAGGGGTGGGCATTAGGGTTGACAACCCCCAAGGAAGACCCCACCACTGATTCACCAAGACTCCAGAGACCCAAAACACTAATATTTTTAGAACTACTTAGAGCTATACAAATCACTTACA
Source organism: Neoceratodus forsteri (assembly GCA_016271365.2). Classification (NCBI taxonomy): domain Eukaryota; kingdom Metazoa; phylum Chordata; order Ceratodontiformes; family Ceratodontidae; genus Neoceratodus; species Neoceratodus forsteri. Next base: position 1,724,434,224 of record CM057456.1, read on the forward strand.
GTATGTTAAAACACATTTTATTAATAATAATGTGAATACAGAAGATGACATGAGATGTAGATAAAATGGATATGAGAAAAAAAAAAGAAAATCGACAGATAAAAATATTTATCTGGCTGCACCACAGGAGCAAGGGAAGATTAATAGGAAGTTTCCATATATATCACCAGCTCCAGAAAGATGCAAAGAATGAAAGAATATGACGACCTTGGTCTTAAACCATGAAACACGTAAAATGGCAAATTAGTTTACATAGTAATAATAGAAACATATAATTTGTTGGCATTATAGGACCTTTTTGCCCACCCTGTCTGTCCAGATACTCCCTGCTTAATCTGCCTAATCTGTCTCTGCAGATTTTAATTAATCTCCGGTGGCCCTCCTTTTTCCCTGCCTGTTTTGCAAACACCCCTATGTTAACCCCATACATTCTTAAAGTCCCCCACTGTTTTTGCCTCCACCACTTCTTCTGGCAGTTTGTGCCAGGATTCTATTACCCTTTCAGTGTAGAAATATTTCTTCACATCTGTCTTAAACTCCCCCTCCAGCTTCATTGCATGCTCCCTGGTCCTGTTGCTCCTTCTCATTTGAAAGAGACTCTGCTCCTGCACCATGTTTACCCCATGTGAGGTACTTATAGGTCTCTATCATGTCACCACGCACTCTCCTCTCTTCCATGGTGTACATGTTGAGATCCTTCAGTCTGTCCTTGTAGGGCTTTTCATGCAATCCAAGCATCATTTTAGTTGCCCTTCTCTGGACTGCCTCCACCCTGTCTTTGTCCATTCAGAGGTGTGGCTTCCAATACTGGACACAATACTCCAGATGGGGTCACACAAGCAAGTGATACAGTGGCAACATCACTTCCCCTCATGCTGGATATATCACTCACTGTGCTTCCCAGCATCCCTACCCACTGCTTTGTCATACTGCCTTGCCACCTTGAGACAATTAGTTATGATAACCCCAAGGTCTCTTTTTCTGCTTAGTGACTGGTAATATCTCCCTGTCATATACACAGCACCTGAGTTCCTGTGCCCTAGGTGCATGATCTTGCACTTTTTGGCATTGATCCCCAACTGCCATGCTTTAAACTTCTCACATTTTTCCAGATCACTGCTCTTTCTCTTTACCCCCTCTCCAGAGTGCCCACACTATTGCAGATTTTGGTATCATCTCCTTCCCTTCCAGTTTCTCAGCAATGTCTCTTATTAATAAACTGAAGAGGACCAATCTTAGTACTGAGCCTTCTGGCATCTCACTGGTCACTCCTCTGTCACTTGAGCGAGGGCTGTTTATCACCACCCTCTGTCTCCTATCCATTAACCAATTTCTTTTCTAAGTAGATTTTTATTGCCTTTTTTCCCTGTTTTCCCCATCCTGTGCCCGCACGCGCGGCATGGGAGGCATGTGTATGCCATACCGCAGGTCATCCTCCCACTACACTACTGCCCCTTCCCACCTATGCTACCCACCAGACCTCCACCTGGGGGAGCAGAACTATGGTGGGTGATGACCACCCTGGGAGAGGAGAGCTGCCTTTCAGCTGCTTAATCCTGCTCCCTCCCTCCCCCCATGCTGGCTATCTGACAACCTGAGGTCATTCCCAAAACTGGGTCACCAGCATGGTGCAAGGTAAGGCATCCAACACCTCAACCCTCAGTACCACCAGGCTGGCAATTATTAACCAATTTCTAACCCAATTCAGAACTTTGGAGCCCATCCCCAGGTTTCTCAGTTTCTTTATCTGTTTCCTGTGTAGCCCAGTGTTGAAGGCCTCTCTGAAGTCCAGATAGGCCATGTCCACTGCCTTTCCCTAATCTATGTCACAGCAAACAAGCATTTGTCAATGCTGAATGTTGTCACACTGGCATTGGCATTGGCAGATGCCGGAGCTATAATAGGAATGGCAGTGAAGTATTGAAGTGATGCCAACCCCACCCCCACCATGTAGAGAGTGACAGGCATTGGGGTGTGCCTTTGGGTCATCAGTTATAACACTCATGCCATTGTACCTCACCCTACCCTGTAGACACTGACAAGTGTCGGGGCATGGTTTGGGGTCTTTGGGCATTATACTTACCCCATTCCATAAGGAAATACACTGACATGGATGCAGTATAGGAGCGTGGGGTGAACTTTGTGGCTGAACAGTGCAAGGCACACCATGATGCCTGTCAGTAACTGCAGGGTGGGGGGGTGGAATGGCATGAGCATTACATCCAATGATCCCAAGTGACATGCCTGATGCCTGTCAAACTGTACCGGGTGGAGTGCTACAGTTGGAAACCCTAACACTGTAGGCGTGTTGTGGTAGTTTCACTCCACATTTTCAACATGGGCTGCTTGTCAGGCTACCTCATGAAAAGCGGCACAATCACTTTGTTAACTGAAAGGTGGTTTTGCACAGCTGCTATGCCATTTGATGACAGAGGGATGAAAACACATTTTTGGGCAGGATGTGGAGAATGTCAACTGTATTGTTCATGAGGAGGCGTAAAAAAATGGCAACATTGAAAATCTGGAGTAATAATATGAAATATTGGTGAAGCAATGAGCATGCATACAAACTGTGCAACATAAGTCTGTAACCCATTTACAGTATTTTTGGGAGTTTGTCAGCCACATTTGTAACATAGGCATTTTGGGACCTCCCCTTAAGAACAGTCCCAAAAGTTGATTCCCCACAGTGACCAAACACATTTTGGGCAGGATCTGAAAACTGACAGCTGTACTGTTCATAAGAAGCTATGTAAAAATGCCAGCGTTGAAAATCTGGCAGGGAAATATTGCAAATTTGCAAAGTTACATGGGTGCGTGGAAACTGCGCAATGCACGCTTGCAACACAGTCATTTTATGGACTTTTGGCACCAAATTTTCAACACAGGCATTTTAGGACCTCTGCTCATGAACAGTGTCACTGTCATTTCCTCAAACTGTCCCAAAAAGTGATTTTACACAGCGACCATGCTATTCTGCGCTGGACTTGCGAAAACACATTTTGGCCAGGATATGTAAAATGGCAGCTGTACTGTTCATCAGGAGGTGTGGAAAAATGCCAATTTTGAAAATTTCAACTGAAAATATTACAAATTCATGAAGTTATGGCGTCGCGAAAACAGGCGCAACGCACACTCGTAAAACAGCCATTTTTTTATTTTTCCCACCAAATTTTCAACATAGGTCTTTTGAGAGCCCCCCTTGTGAACAGTGGCACTGTCATTTCATTAATTGGTCCCAAAAGGTGATTTGGTGCAGTGACCGCAAAATCACCTTTTGTGGCCAATTAACGCCCTGACAGTACCAGAATTCATGAGGAGGGATCCCAAAAAGCCCCATGTTGAACATTTGTTAACAAAATTCCAAAACATGCCTGTGATATGCATCAAAGTTGAAAAAAAACCTATTTATTCCATTATACAGCTTACCGGCATTTCCTCAGTTCGCGGTCAGCTTTGAATAGTGCAGATGTGTTCCCAGTCCACTGAAGATCATTGCGCCAGGCTCTGGAGGTAAGTATGGGGTGAGGGGGGTGTGGGGAGGCAGGATGCGCAGTGGGAGGGCACAGGAGGTGGGCAGGGAGACCGCGAAGGACAGTTTTCTTTTTTACAGGTTAATAAAATAAAAAAATAAACATTGGGTGACTTTTTTTTTTGCAGGGGCTTTGGCACACTGGGTGGGCTCCCAGCATGCCACCTAAGTGTTTTATGAGGGGGGATGTTATAGCCAAGGGTGGATTGGGCACCCCTCAGCACATGACAAATGGAGGGGTGCATTATGCCGGCGGGGAGTGGGCTCCCTTGTCGGCATATACATTGGGCCACAGTATGCCGACAGGGGAATTGGGCAGTATGCCGCCATGTTAATTTTCTTTTTTACACCACCAAGGAAAGCACGTCGGGAGGTCCGCTGCATATGATGAGCTTAGCTCGCATTGCAGCGGACCTTTATTTTGATCCCATGGCCACATTAGGTATGCACAGTGTGGTGCCAGCTTGCAGACTGATTGGGAAATGAGATGCAGCACCTACTGATCGTGCCTTGCATTCACCCAACAGTGACCGCGCCTCCAAATCTGCACTACCGCAAGATGTTGGCTGCACAAGCACGCCAACATAAAAATGAAGATAATTCTTTGGCATGTCAGAATCTTTGCCGTTGATCACACAAAGGAGGTGAAGTCTAACTCCTCACTGCAGCTATGTGACTTTCTGCTGTTAAAAAATATACATATGTTTACCTGCCTTCTATTTGAAGCAGGATATTTGTGTTGTCCCCATCTTTACTGTGTGGTTTCACATGGTCTAACTCCATTACTTTAACATCTTTAGGGCCCTATATTCAGTGCTGGGGGTTTGTTGCATTCACTCATTCAAGGTGCACACAAGATGGTACATGGCTGGCCTGGGGAAAATTTTCAGGTAGTTAGCATGTTCTAACCTGAGTGCTTACTGTCAGAATATGGGGCTGAGTCAGCACAGTGTACAGTAACTATGCATGGTGCTCATCCAGCCCTCTACAGAAATATAGCCCACAAACAGGAATGGAGCTAGTGCATTCCAAACAGGGCAGCACCATTGCTCTTGTGTGGCATATTCAGCCATGGGTTGCTAATAAGCCCATAGGGCATACAATGTGCTAAGAGTCCATTTGCACAGCATTATGGACATATTAGCATAGCTGCATAGAGGCATTGTACAGACCTGTACTCCCACCCCAGATTGTGGAACAGTTGCTTCACCACGCTTATAATACCATCCCAGTCCTGGCACTTTGTGCCCCCCCACCTCCCTGATCACAGATCCGTTGCCTCTGTAAAGGATGAATCACAAATCCCTGGTTGTAGTGGTCCCCCAATCACCAATCTGATGCCTCTGTTAATGTACTTCATCCCATCTCTGGCTTCTGGGATTCTCCCACCCACCTCCATCACTGATCTGCTGCCTCCTGTTTATAGTGATTGCTCCAACCCCCCAATTTCTAATCTGATCCCCTCATCCCCTAATTGACAGTCTGAGACCATCCCCATCCTACTGACTCAGGGGCCACAGGTGATAAGGGTGGAGGATCCTGAATGTGTGGGACTGTGGGGAGGTCAGATTTTCAATTGGCAGGTGGGGGATAGGACTGAAAATGGGGGGTGGAGAACCTCTAGAACCAGTAACTGGGTGAAATACATTTACATTGGCAGCAGATCAGCGACTAGGGAAGTGGGCCCACTAGAGCGAGGGATGGTGTAAAAGACATTTTAAGAGGCATCTCAGCAGGAACGGGGGTAGGAATACTAGCAGAAACTGACAGCTCCTGCTTGATAGTATGCTATCCAGCACTTGGCGTGGAGTGTGGATGTTGGCACACCACCATGCACAGTAAGAGATAAAAATGGGGTTTTCAAAGTAGTAAACAGTGCAGTGATGGAGGCTGTTTAACACATTCAAAACCTCTGAATATACTGCTGTGCCCTGTATCTAAGACGGGTCCCTCATTTGTGTTATTGCAGTGGTGTTTTCTGCACATCCATGCTAAGTGATTAGTACTTCACACTGGAGGCCTCAGTGTCTGAATTGTGATGTTTTAAGATGTGTAACCAAATGGGATTATCCAAATGTTTACTTCAGATTGCTCTTAAATGTTCTTGTACACTTACTGCACATTAAGCAGTCTAATAGTCCTCCAGTGTATATTGAATACCCCCCATCATAAACAATGGATGGGAGCACAAGTGACAATACTTGTTTTCCTGTAAAGAACCCTCTAGGGGATTGGGAGGGATAAACACCAAATATATCAGTGTACAGAGGGAGAGGGAACTGACTAAGCAACCTGGATTGCCTGCATTTCATGATTCAGAGGTCATAGGTCCACTTTGTTTTAATATTTATTTGCTGATAGAGTGCTAGGGGGCAGGTAAGACAGGAGGATAGATTCTACAATATACAGTAATGTTGAGAGGAGTAAAGGTTTGTATGATCCCAGAGAGGAGTATTTTACTTTTTTAGTGGACAGGATACCAAGGAGCAGGAGAGGAGTTAGAGATTACCAAGGGATGGTGTGGCCATGAGACTAGCTCTGGCCCCCACAGTATACCTTCCCGACAGCAACACCAACACAGTGAACTACGTCGATGCCGACAACATCGACAGTTCAATGTATTGGTGCACCAGAGACCTGGGCACACTGTCTCCCGGTCCTGCACTCCCTCCCCAAATCAACTCCGACTCAGAAATCCCCTGATAGAAAACAGACCGGGAGTCCATTGGGATTTATCTCAACAGCAACTTGCGATAGACGTAAATTCCACCACTGTGATGCCGGTCGATGAAATTGTTTACGAACCTGCATCGTAGAGACCTGGCCACCAGGGGGACATTGGATTACATAGTAACGTAACGATGTAAGGTCAAAATGGACTCTGGGTTCATCATGTTTTCTCACTTATTACAATACAGTATTCCCTATAATCAGTTCCCTGATACTGTACATTTAATTTTTGCTTGACTACTACAATAAACCAAAATTCTGTTCCCCCCGTTTCATTAGCCCAACACCATTTGCCTGAAACAGACTTGCCTGACATTTGAAATACACCTATGGCAGAATTGCTTATATTAAGTAAGGGGGGTGTGTGATGGGCAAAGCCCCCCGAAACATAACATTACCTCCACTGCGGGCGAATTTCACATGTCTGACAAGTGTGTTTCGGCAAACGGTGTTGGACTTATGAAACTTGGTAAACCAAGTTTTGGTTTATTGTAATATATCCCTCCTAGTCTCCTTTGAATTTCTACACTCTTGAGACATCATCCATGGTTTCTCTCCTGTAACAAGACCCAGGTTCAAGTGGACAAAACTCAAATTGTGCATGTCAGTGGCCCCTCTAAAACAATCTGGTATTAGCCAAATGGGAACTTTTACTATATCAAGGGATTCACCATATCAAAAATACACTTGCTGGATGATTTGTTTATACTAAACATGAAGCAGACTCACAGGTATCAAATGTGTTTACTAATAAAACATTCCTAAGTGAAACTGGCCAATAAAGAAAAAACACACAGCAAAAACAACGGTCTTTTAGCATTTCTAATAAGGTAGCTTAAGCCCTTTGGTAGCATTTCATAGAATTATGATGTACAGTCTTGATATTCAAATATTTAAGCATGGAAAATGAGGAGCTCAGAAGGTGTATGCCCACTGGTAGTTTCTCCACTAGTGGAGGTGTTTTATGATTCCTCCATTTTGTATATAATGGTCCAATTATTTTTAAGTTTCGGTTTGGTGTGTCTGCTTATGATTTCGGTGGGTAATGAAACTGAAGGATTTACAATACTGTGTGTAAAGAAGTGTTTTCTTTTGGTTGTGTTTAATTGTTGTCCCATGACCTGTAAGGCATATCCCCTAGTAACCATACTATGTTGTTTGAATTCCATGTTCATGTCACACGTCAATTGCAGGTCATTAATAATATCAAACAGTAGAGCTCCTCTAATAAAGGAATAATGCCAGACAGGGTGGGTGTTATGCTGGGATAACATCCCACCTTGGGTGGTTGGGCCCGAGGCCACCAGCCAAGGACATCCAACACCCGAGAAGGGATGTTATCCCAGCATAACACCCACCCTGGAGGGCATTATTCCTATTATACAATGGCTTATTGTTTTATAGTTGAAAAATAATTTTAAAGAATGTTTTTGTTAGTGTGTAAAAATATTTTTGTTTCTTAAGAGAAAAAAAAAGTAGCTCAGCGTCATGCTCCACATCCTACAAACAATCAGCAGGGATGTTATGCCAGGATAACATCCCTGTTGTGATAGCCAACTGACCAATCAGAAGCCAGGATTCTTTCTTGCCATTGTATAATTTTGCGTATTTATAGCATAATGAGATGTAAGTCAGAAAGTCAGGTATCATAAGTCATTTTCTTAATATTCAGTAATTAATTTGGTACCTCTTCTTTGAATTATATACATTTCATTTGTATCCTTCTTTTTATATGGGCACCAAAATTAGCTGTGTAGTCTAGATGGGTCTGGACATATGCTCCATAAAGTGGAAATATGACATTTTTATTATGGGTGCAGATGTTGCTTTGGATTGACCACATTACTTTGTTTGCCCTCAATATCACCTCATCACATTGTTTATTTTGTCTGAGAGTGTTGGTTACAATTACCCCCAAGGTAATTCTCCCTTGTTGTTGAAATTAGGTTTGTATTACACAATTTGGATTGAGTTTTGCAGAGTTTTTTTGTACCCAGTGGATTACAGAGCATTTTTCTAAATTAAACTTTGTCTCCCAAGTCTGTAATTTTTATCCAAATCAACAGGGATATCTGCAATTTGGTCTGCTGTTTCTCATGGTGCCCCTAGTTTGGAATCATCAGCATATTTTGTGGACCAATTTAATACCTCTTTTATAATATCTGAAATAAATATCTGGAATGTTACTGGGCCAAGCACAGAACCCTGTTGAAACTGTCTGATGTTGATCTGTGGCCATTAATAATTATTTGGTGGGTTCTATTAGACAACTTAAAATTTTCGCAGTTTATTTATCAGTGGTCTGTTGATAGATTATTCATTTTTTTTAATAACTGCCCAGTGCAGAACAATGTCAAAGGCCTGGCAAAATGCTAAGTATATTACATCTACAAGTGTTTGGTTGTCTAATTCACAGCTGACTTTCATAAAAACTTAATATATTTGTGGTACATGATCTGCCAGGTAAATCCATGCTGATCTTTATCTATTGCATTTAAATTTGCAATGTGTTCAGTGATTTTGTCCTTACTTATCCCTTCAAGAATTTTGACAGAAATGATTGTAAGGCTAAGGGGCCTATAATTTTTGACATCTTGTCTGTTACCTTTTTTTGAATGGGGACTACGTTTGCTGTTTTCCAATCATTCAGAACCCTCCCTTCTTATATTGTTTTTCATAGATCATTTTCAATGGGGCAATTATGCAGTCTCCCATGATTTTTAACATTTAACTGGAAAAAGAGTTGGCCCAGGGGAGCAATTTTGTAAAGTTTATTTATTTTATCTTTGTTTTCATCCGTGCTGATTGTAATTTGTTTTGGGTTACTTGTGTTGATTAAACTGGAATTTCTTGCTCTGTTAGCAAATACAGAATAAAAGTAATTATTAAATGAGCTAACAATATCTAAAGGGTTGTCAACAGTAGCATCTGAAATGGTGATATGTTCCAAGTTGCTATTTTTTTTTTGTTTATTTGTCATGGAGTTGAAGTAGCTGTAGAACTGTTAACTGTTTTCTTTGCAGTTTTTTCAGCTGAGTACATCATAACTTTTCTGGCCTTTTTAATTGCATTTTTGCACTTATGGAGGTTGATTTGTAAGTATTCCAAGCTTTCTGGGTCTTAAAACGTAAGTATTTATTATATTATTTGTTTTGTTCTTGATGAGTAGCTTGGTATTTTTCTTTAACCATTTAGGTTTAAAACCCTGATCATAGCATTTTCTAAAATGATTTGTTTGAAGGTTAGCTCCATGTCCTCCTGATTTCCATTGTATAATAGTTGGTTCCATTCTATTTAGCTAATAATGTGAATGATATGGGAATATAGGCTTTCTTTTAGATGAATACTTCAGTGATTGCACTATGTGATTTGTGATCTGTTTGTATTTTAAAATTGGCCATGTTGTTGACTAAGGCAGCTCCAACTTGAAAGTTGTTCTATTGAATACCAACTGAACATAGGACTATGTGTAGTATAGTGTTACCTTTATTAGGATTCTGTATGTATTGCAAGAGGTGACATTGTTTTGAAGCATCTGTTACAGATGTGCCAGCCTTTTGTTTTAGCTATATATGTTGCCCAGTTAATATCACCTATGTTTATGTCTTCCATTAGTATTATTTCACCATAGGCACATGAAATTTCAAGTTCTTTTAAGATGTCAGATGTGTTATGGTGGTCTGTAACATAACCCTATTATAAGTACTCTTGAACCTGTACTTGTAATTTTAACCCAGAGTGTTTCTGATTCAGAAGTATCCTTTTTTGATTTTATTACTTTTTTCAATTGCAGTGGTGCTTTCTTCAGTATAAAGTGAACATTATATCCCTTTATTGTTTTGCCCCATGGGCCATGTTTCTTGCTGGGACCACCAAATATCAGAAATCCCAATAAATTTGTATGAGGTCTGGGAGATTAATGCCTCTAGCTTGTCTTTCTTATTGGTTAGGCATCTTGCATTTAGAAGCAGACAGTTCCATATGCTCTCATTAAGATTTATTTTATTTTGTTTCTTGTTTTTAGTATTACTTTAGTTGCCAGTTTGAACTGAGAACTTATTTCCCCTCTTTTTACACTGGTCTTGTTAGTTTAAATTCACTTTGGTTAGTGTGTCTTTATTTTTCATCCCCATGATTTTATCACCCCATTTATTAAGTTGTTGGCCATCTTTTGCAAATAAATTATTTCTACAATTGAATGTATCCCAATTGTTAATGAACTCAAACTCTGCATTTACTTACCAGTTTTCAAGACATGTTTATTCTGCTGATTGCTAGAAAGTATTTTTTTGAGGCCCTTGGAACTGGTAATATCTCAGATAAGACAACCTGGCATCCCCCAGCTTTTAGATTCATTCCCAACTGGAATAGTTCATGGCATAGGACTTTTTCATGACATCTATCCATATTATTGGCGTGAGTTGTTGTACAACTATTGGATTTTCTCCACCATCTATCAGGATGCTATATAATCTACTTTAGGTTGGATGTCTTCAATTTTAGCACTGGAAAAGTATAGACTATATAATTTTCTTTATCATTTTCACGTAGACAGAATCTGTAAAATGAACTACAGTATTAAATTGACTATAAAGATCATGTTGTCTTTTGCCAGTTGTTATTTAGTATCCTTGTAGAGGGGGCATCTGTATTAATTTCACTTTTTCCTTTTGATTTAGCACCTTGTACCTGTTTTGTAATGTGATTCCCTTGGAACAGTATACTGTATGTCAACTCTGTAACGTTTTTTCTTCATTTCCTTAGTTTGCACCACACACCAATAATTTCCAATAAGATAATCTATATCCTCTCTACCTATCTTATGTTGTCTGTTCTGGTTACTGGGGTTAGTGACCTCTTCCTCATCCTCTCTGTGTCTCTTTTTTTCTAGATTTATTCTCAATTTCTCACTGTTTTGTTGCAAGTCAGTTATTTTCAGCTGTAATCATAACAAATATTTCAATTTTGTTGATTTCCAGTGCCCTTTTTAAACCTTTACTAACGGTATTTGAGTTCTGCAATAAGTGCTTGGTATGCAAGACATTTTTCACACCCTGGATGAGTCCACCATTGAAGATGTCCCATCCTTCAAATACTTTGGGGTTTGGCTTGACAGTCACCTCAGTTTTTCTGAACATGTGGATGACATTCACAAAAACAGCACCCCAAACTTAGAGCAAAATGATATCAAAACTATGGCTGCATCCCTCTGGAGGCCTGCAAAGCCATTGTTCAGAAAATGATCCTTCCCATATTTGACTATGGTGACATAGTCTACAGCACTGCTCCCAGATCCACCCTTTCCAGACTGGACTCCCTCTTCCACTCCTTCTGTTGTTTTGCTCTAAACTGTCTGCCTCACACTCAACAGTGCAATCTCTACACCTCTCTTTCCTTCCCTTCCCTTGAAGGCAGGCACCTTGCCCATTGCTCCTCTTTCATAGCCAAGTACTGGATTGGCTCTCTTCCTTCCTATATCTCCTCTACCCTCTCCCAGCCCCCAACCACTTCCTACACCCTTCACAGCTCCAACTTCTGCTCCCTTACGCTCCCTCCCAGGACCTCCTCAGCTGGTTAGACTGCCTTCTCTTACCACTTCTCTAAACTCTGGAACTCACTCCCCCTACATATCCAGTCTGCCTCCTCCTCTCACTCTCGATCCTCCCTTCTGTTTAACTTCACTTCTCCCTCCTGTAACTGCAACTGCCATCCTTTCTTCTCCTATGCACTCTCTTACTGCCTCTCTCAACTATCAAACTGTCTCCCCTCCCCATCCTGTTTCTGCCTCCTCCTACTTCCACTTCTCTATCCTCCCTACAACTTAATTCCACCTCACCATCCTGTCACAGCTACTTACTCCCACTTCTTCCCCTCTGCCCTCCCCACCCCCCACCCACCATTCCCCTGCTACTCTCACTCAGCCTGTGTATTCCCACCTCCTTTGCCTTCCCACCTTAATTTTCATCTGACTTTTCCTGGCAGGCCAGGAAATCAGCACATGGACTGCGTGCATCGAGCCATGTCTGGCCCTTGTAGGGTTTGTACCCCAAAAGGACAAAGTTCTGCCTTTCTCTCTCTACCCTACTTTTCTCTTTGTAGTCCAAGAAACCAGGACATGGGCTGGTTATGCATCCAGCTGCATCTGGCCCTTGTGGGGTTTGCATCCAGAGGAACAAAGGTCTGCCCCGCCATCTCTTCTTACCACCCTAACTCCCCATTCCTCCACTCTCTCCTCAGCTTTCTCCAACTATTCTTTATTCTTTATAACTTCTTCCACTCTGTCCTCAGTGTTCCCCAACTATTCCCTTTCTTTATAACTCTCTCCCTACCAATCCATTTGCCCCAATTATCTTACATGTTCACCCTACTCTATGCATTTCTCAGCGCCATACTTCCTCATGATTCACAGATGCTTCTATGTGTATTTTATATTATGAAGTAAATAGTGTATACATGTACTGAATACATGTATATTAGTTTGATACATTATTGTGTAAAACAAACTGTATTCCCCTTCACCCAGGACACATCTAGAAACAAGCTATTTCAGCTCAATATGCCTTTCCTGGTGAAACTTTTCAAATAAATAAATATAAAATCATGTATTTTACCATATGATGGTTTGCAGCATACATCTTGTATTAATGCATTTGACACATTTTATAGAATAATAGTGCTAGTAAATCTCCAGCCAAATCTGTAGTTGCCATTTAAAGTTCTATAGTTCAAACAATGCAGGTTTGTATAAATAAAACCTTTTTAGCTGCACAGAGTTTTCTGCCATCACCTAGGATGCTGGCCTTTAAGAATGGCAAACCAGAAGTGCTAAGTAGCTATTCTTCCAACTTTGCCTGAGGTACAAAAACCCTTTAAAAAGGCTTTTTTTTTTTACTGTTTGCACATATATAAGGTGATTACAGCTGCCCCTGGAGTTTATAACTCTGATTTCTAAAAACAATGCTCTGGTTCTGGCTGAGGCTGGAGGGATTGCCATCAGGTCTCCAGCATCCCAGAATCCCCTGCTAGCCCAGCAGCGTGTTCCCTTTTTCCAGACTTTGCCAATGTAGACAAGGGGCCCAATTCACATAGCTCAATGCAAGCTGTACCAAACACAGCTTGTGCTGTCTGCTGGTGCACGAGGGACCCTGCCAGATTCACAATTGGGTAGGGTGCCGGGAGCAAAGTCCCATGGTTTGTGGCAACCCCAAATAGATGGCATACCAGGAGTGTTTGCCACAAGCTGCAGTAATACTCCTGCCACCCTCCCAGAAGCCTGATGGTGCCAGTAATGTCATAAACATCATAATTCCCCTGCTGCCTTCCCAGGCCCCGATGGTGCTGATACTGACTGTAACAAAATAAACCCCTGCCACCCTCCCTGAATCTGATGGTGCTGGTATTAACTGGTAACAATTATACCCCCTGCCGCCCCCCTCGAACCTCGATGATGCCAGTACAGATGTTAAGTATTAGTATCCAGCTGGTGGTGTAGGTCTCTCAGCTGGTAGTGCTGACCACCCCACACCACCTCCATCCCAGAGCAGAGTTGGTGACTAGTTCAGCCCACCACATCTCAGGTTGGTTGCTGACTGAACAGTTATTGAACTTACTGTAATGTGTGCATATACACATTACAGTAAGCTTAATGACTGTTCAGCCAGCAGTCTGCAGTGGAGCTGTGAGGTGGGATGTGCTGGTCACTGGCTCTGCTCCATGATAATGGGCTGTGCAGAGTGGTCGGCACTGCCAGCTGAGGCAGGGGGACACTATACCACCAGGACTGGGGAACTATTGCTTACTATCTGTACTGGCACTATCAGAGTATGGGGAGGGTGGCAGGGATATTATTATGTTACTGACATTGCGGAACCATCAGGGTTTGGTGAGGATGGCAGGGGTATTATTTTGTTACAGTCAGTACCAACACCATCAGGGTTCAGGGAAGGCGGCAAGGATATTATTATTTTATGTTTATTACCAGCACCATCAGGGTTTGAGGAGGGTGGCAGGGGTATTATTATTATACTTTTATTACCAGCATCATTGGGTTTTGGAGACTGGGGCTATTATACCACCAGGGCTGGGAGGTTCTATGTGATAATGGTGAATGCCTAAAGGTGATCACCGTTATTGCTCAGTCAGAGTACCAAACACATTTTTGGCACTCTGACAACCCTGGTGCACCAGAACAATGGTGCCAGGACAGATTTTTACTGCTTTCTGTAGGGCGGCTGTGCCCCCCCCACACCCATCCCTCATGGGGACTGCACCCCCCACAGCCCCCGACTTAAGGATTCTGAACTCTAAAGGGATGCATGTCGGGGGGGGGGGGTGAAAGCAGTAAAAAAAAGGTTTGGGCTGGGCACAATAAAAAATTGCACCAGCGCCCGGACCCGAACCCAGTACCTCAGCCACCCCAGCCACTAGCCAATCCCCGATGCCATGACACAGCTCAACCAGCAACTGCAGCACCACCCCCTACAGCCTCTCCACCCCTCCCAGCTCCACTCCCCGTGCTCCCTTCCACTCCCCCCACATGCATACATATAGAGACATCCTGTCACCTAGTTCGTCCACCCCTTCATCCAGTCGACCCTACCTTTCCATCTCTGTGAGTGGATTGTGCCAGGAAGGAGTCACCGTAACAGACTGTGCCTTTCCTCATGCACCCACTTCACGGGTTACCAGGCTAGGTTAATATTGGCAACTATCTGTACTGGTACCATTGGGGATTGGGGACCGTGGCACATTGTCACACAGTGCTGGACTGTCCCAGAGGGACATATTCTAAGTACCTTTAGACCAGCGCTGGGGCAGTTTTGTGAATCCCATTATAGGGGATATGGCAGCCTGCGTCTGCTACAAGGTCCCTAGTGCCATGCCACAGCCACTTTTATGGCACAAGGCTGGCGTTGCTACCTTTGGTGCAGACTGCCTTTGTGAATAGCTCATAGGGCATTTTTGTGGTGCAAGCTGCACCCTGCACCATTCCTTGTGGCACAAGTGGCTTGCGCCATTCCCAGGAGCTTTGTGAATCGGGCCCAAGATGTTTTTTAGGTTTTCTTTGACTTGCACACAGAAATACAGGGTACAAACTGAGACTAGCTCCAAAATCACTGGCCAGTATAAACTCGACCATCAAAGTCCCTACTATCTTTTGAGTGAGACTGACAGACACCAGCATTTTAAAATGGAGGGCCAGAAGTGGCATATGGTGGTACTTACAGTTTCACCAGAAATATAAATGTCCAGAAAAAAGTGTTTTTTTGTAGTGCTTACACTTATATAAGGTGATTACAGCAGCCCCTGGAATTTATAGTTCCTGATTTCTAAAATCAAATCTTTGGTTCTGGCTGAGGTTAGAGGGACTATCAGACCTCCAGTATCTAAGAATCCCTCGCTAGCCCTTCAGAGTGTTCTCTTTACCCAAACAGTCTTTGCTAACATAGGCAAGACAGTTTAATATTGTTTTGTTGTATTTTTAAGCACTTGTACACAACACACAGAAATATAGGCTACAAAATGAGTGTAGCTCTGAAATCACTGGCTAGTATGAACACAGCTGTCAGAGTCCCTGCTATCTTTTGAGTGTGACTGAGAGGTGCAACATTATGGACATTCATTTCAGGTCTTTCTATGGGGGAAATTAACTGCAGGTTCTCTGTCAAACCCATCAACGTTTCAGCATAAACCGGTTTCTGAGCTTGTTACCACTGAGATTAAGTCTTCATATTAAATATGTGTCCTATATAGGCCTTGGATGAAAAAGTGTCCACCCCTCCATTCCATTCCAGGTTGGACCTCACAGCACTGAGGTATCACTATGGCAGAAACATTGTTGAAACAGGGAGTTTTTGTAATCTGCAATAATAACTACATTGAGGTTAAACCCTTTTTTTACCATTGTGCCTTGGCAAATGCACATTGTGATTTTTTTTTCTACAGTAAAAGTTCAGCACTGCTACATTAAAGCATTTGTGTCTCTATTGTGCTATTCTTGCAGTGGCAGCCAAAATGGATCCCAGGGAATGGAGGTCAGTTTTGAACTGCTTTATTCCTTACATGCTCAGAGAGTGAAGTAGTGTTAAGAGAACGGGGTGTTTAGCAAAACAGGGTTCCCAAATGCCAAAGCCCCCAAATACTATATCAAGGTGATACATTCTGTAGATTTAGATTATCATAAGCTACAACATTTTAGCATGGCTGTTCTCAAAAGGTACATAATCAAAATTTTACTTGAGGCAAGGGTTATGAAGAAAGATTGAAGGAACTGGGCTTGTAATCTCTGGAACAGAGAAGAATGAGGGGAGACCTCCTATTAATGCACAAAATCTACACTGACATTGAGCTACTGACTCAGCTGGGAATGTTTCACAGCAAGCGAGATTGTAACCTCCGAAGCCACAAATATCAACTGGCATTAACATATCCTAGAACTAATAAAAGGAGATCTTATTTTACCCAGAGAATTATCCCCTAATGGAATACTCTTCCTAGCTCACTACTGGATAACACTGACCATGCTAAATCTAAACAGAACCTCGACTACTTTTTGTTACAAACAATGAGATGATGAACCAGCTTGGCTGGAGACATACATATATGGGTCACGGCCTTCTGTATGTCTATCTTTCTTAGTAGTATGAAATCTTAGTAGTATTTCCATGGCATTTTGATTACTGCTTGCTGCTGCACTATTTATTTATTAAAAGGTTTTACCAGGAAGGCACACAGAGCTGAGACTCATTTCCAGGTATGAGCTGGAGGAATGGAAAAATAGGAATTATAATGAAATATAGCAGTAAGCAGCACACATAGAAACATAGAAACATAGACTTTGACGGCAGAAAAGGACTGCTTGGCCCACCTAGTCTGCCCATTTCCCTACCTACAGGAAAGGCCGCAGATCCTAGTTAACCAACAGCCTATTTCTTCCTACCCCCCACAAGAACTGCCTTATGTCTGTCCCATGCATTCTTGAATTCTCACACAGTTTTAGACCCCACAACCTCCTCAGGAAGGCTGTTCCATGCTTCCACTACCCTCTCTGTGAAAAAATACTTCCTCACATTGCCCCGGAACTGCCCCTCTATCTTTAAATTGTGTCCCCTTGTTCTTGCACGTCTCTTTTCTGAAGATGCTACCCTTTTGGACTTTGTTGATTCCACTGAGGTACTTAAAAGTTTCTATCATGTCCCCCCTGTCTCTTCTTTCCTCAAGGGTATACATATTAAGCTCCTTTAGTCTCTCTTCGACGGCTTCTCTTGCAGACCCGGCACCATTTTAATGCCCTCCTCTGGACTGCCTCTATCCTGTCTATGTCCTTGCGGAGATGGGGTCTCCAGAACTGGATGCAGTACTCCAGATGGGGTCTCACTGACTGTCTGTACAGAGGGATAACAACTTCCTGTTTTCTGCTGGTGATGCTTCTCCCTATGCATCCCAGTATACATCCAGCCCTCCCTACTGCCTTCTCACATTGCTTGCTAACCTAAGGTCATCTGATATGATTACCCCAGGTCCCTTTCCTTTTCGTTGTTTTACTTACCACCCCCCATTGTGTAATCTTCCCTGTCTATGTTTCCCAGGTGCATTATTTTGCACTTCTTTGCATTGAATCCTAGCTGCCATACTTCTGACCATTCCTCCAACCTTGCCAAGTCCCTTCATCCTTTCCACGCCTCCTTGTGTATCAACCCTGTTGCAGATCTTTGTGTCATCTGCAAAGAGGCATACTTTTAATCCAGTCCTCTGAATGTCACTTATAAAGACATTTAAAAGGACTGACCCAGTACTGAACCCCACGGTACCCACTAGTAACCCTCTTTCTTCAGAGTGGACTCCATTTACAATTACCTTCTGTGTCCTGTTGTCCAGCCAATGTTTTACCAGGTTACCACCCTGGGACCCACTCCCAGGCTGGTTAATTTGACTATTAATCTTTTGTGTGGACTGTGTCAAATGCCTTGCCAAAGTCTAGGTAGGCTATGTCCACAGCCCCTCCCTGGTCTACTACTTTGGTCACCCAGTCAAAGAAATCTATTAGATCTGCCTGACGTGATCTTCCGGCCGAACCCATGCTGCCTTGGGTCCTGTGCTCCACTGGCCTCTAGGTAGTCAACAATTTTTCCTTCAGAAGTGACTCCATCACTTTCCCTGCCACAGAGGTCAAACTGACAGGTCTGTAGTTTTCTGCCTCTGTCTTGGTCCCACTTTTATGAAGGGGAATCACATCCGCCTTCCTCCAGGCCTCAGGTACCACACCATCCTCCCATGATTTATTAAAAAGAGTAGTCAGTGGTTTCACTAGTTCCCCCCTTAATTCTTTTAGAATTCTAGGGTGAATTCCATCAGGCCCCATTGCTTTGTCCATCTTCAGTTTTAGGAGTTCTTGCAGAACCCTTTATTCAGTGAAAGGGCTGGATCGACCCCCCATCAAAAGTGCTTCTGTTAATTGGATTAGGCACTTCTCCTCCTTTTGTGAATACTGAGCAGAAATATTCGTTCAGTATCCCTGCTTTTTCACTGTCCCCTCTGCCCACCCACCATTATTTCTATTCAGCCTCACTATCCTCCCTTTGTCTTTCACGCCTCTGATGTACCTATAAAGGTTTTATCCCCTTCTTAACCAAGTTGGCTATTTTTCCTCAGTTTGGGCCTGCTATTCTGACTTCCTCCTGCTTCCTTCTGCCTTAACTGGTACAGTTCTGTCCTGCTCCTTCTATGTTTCCTTATACCTCCTGAATGCTGTCTTTTCTCCCTGACTTTCTCAGCCACCTCTTTTGAGAACCATAGTGGATTTTCTTTCATTTTGATTTGTTTATTTGTTCACACAAAAGGCTTGTTGCCTCTGTGATGGCAGTTTTGATGATTCCCCATTGTTCACTCCTCCTTCTAGCCTGTTTGCTAGTGCTTTTCTGAGGCACTCTCCCATTGCCAAAGTCAGCCTTCCTGAAGTCCAGTACCCTCACTTTTGTATGGCTTGAATCTGTAGCTGAGTTTAACGTGAACCACACTGTTTGATGGTCACTTGTCTCAGATGGCAACCCACTTCTAGATCTGAGATCCTCTCACTGCCCCATTTGAGAGTACGAGGTCTAAGATTGCTCCCTCACGAGTGGGTTCAAACTAGCTGTCTGAGGCTGGCCACCTGTAGGGCATTGAGAATGGCCCTGCTCTGGACGTGCTGCAGCAATGTGCTCCAGTTAACATCGCGTATTCAGGTCTCCCATCAACAGTATCTCCCTTTCTCTGCCATCCTAAGAATGCCTTCTATCATATCCTTGTCCATTCCCTCCCTGACATGGGGGTCTGGCTACAACCCCTGTGCGGATTCTGGTGCCTTCCAGTCTCCAAGGTGACCCTCAGTGCCTCCTCTCTCCTCCCTGTTTACTTTTTTGTTCAGTTGCTTTTATCCCTCCTTTACAGAGAGACTACCTCCCCTTCCTCCCTGCCTATCTCTCCTGTAGGTTATGTACCCTGGTATGTTAACATCCCAGTCATGGTTCTCTGTGTACCATGTTTCTGTGACTGCTACAATATCCAGGCATCCCTCTTCCATCAAGGCCACCAGCTCAGGGAGCTTGTTGCCCAGACTACGGGCATTGGTACTCATTACCCTCCATTTCCTGATGGCCTTACTCCTTTTTGCCCCATCCCTGTCCTTCTTGCCTTTGTCACTTTCCCCACTTACCCCTGCCCTTCTCCCTATCACCACCTCTATGTTGGTGTTTACCGCACTTACTACCGTGATTTTTTTGGGGGCTAGGATTTCCCTGCTCCTTTCCAGTGCCTCCCCTTGGCTAGTTTAAATGCTTGCCAATGAAGCATTTAAACCTATCACCTAGGATCTTGGTTCCTCCCCTGGACAGATGCAGCCCATCATGCCAGTATAGGCTTGCATCACTCCAGGTGGACCCCAAGTCCCCAATGAAGCCAAATCCCTGAGCTCTGCACCAGTTTTTCAACCACTGATTGAATCCCATGGTGCGGAACACCCTAGCCTCTCCTACGCCGTAGATGGGCAGCACTTCCGAGAAGGTTACCGTACGTGCTACTTGTCTAAGGCCCCTTCCCAATTGCACAAACTCTTCCTGCTGTGCTCTAATCCCTTTCTTAGCCAGGTCATTTGTCCCTAGGTGGACAATGACATCCAGCTCCCTCCACTGTGCAGCTGCTCTGGTAATCCTGAGGATTCACTCCCTGTCCCTCCAAGCCATTGCACCAGGCAGCCACCTTACCTCCCTCTCCCTTCCTCCCCCAGTTCTACCTTCCTAACAATGGAGTCCCCCACCAGGAATTGTTCCTTCCCTGTGGGGTCCCATGCCACCCTCCTGTGGGTCTCCTTGTGGAGGTTCCCAGCATCCTCCTTGGTCTCCACTGCAGGTGCCTCCATAGAGGAACCACACTTTGCCAGAATGGCATAGGAATTATGGAGAGGTACAACTGGAGGGATGCACCTCTGTTCCACCACCCTCACCCTCCCTGAGCCCACTGTGGTCCAACCGCTCCTCTTTCTTGGCAACCTCTGAGGCAACGGCAGTGGCACTGGTGGTCCCTGGATGGAAGAGGAGGTCCCACAAATCCTGGCCAACTCAGCCTGGAGATGAGCAACCTCCTCCCTCAGCCCAGAGAGGTGTCTGCAGATGGGACAACACTGCATCCTCCAGAATGTCTCCCGGAAGACTGCTGCTCCACAACCACTGCACTGCACCACTCCCATCATGTCTTATTTCTGGCCCCTTAACTGTTGTTTGGAATCCTTACTCTTTCCTCTGTTTTTTTTTTCTCTTTTCTCTCTACTTACTTTCTGCCTCTGTGCCCTTTAAGCTCCTGATTGCCCTGTTCTGAGACAAGAATATCCTATATTTCTCAGTAGACCCCTTACTTGCTCAGCGGCAGGCCTCCAGCAGCTAGAGAGGGCCGGAGAGCTACTCTTGTCCTTCTAGCACATAAGGCAAGCAAGCTATAAAAAGAGCAAACAATTTGCAAATCACTTAAAAACAAGACTTAACCTATGTTTGAAAATGGGTTGAAGAGTTCCTGGTTTCTGACTGGCTAAGAGACTTGTCTAAGTGGGCTTTTATGAGACAACAATACCCACCTAAAACAAGTCCCTATGCCAAGTGCCCCATTACCTACTGAAATCCCTCTACCATGTTTCAAATTCAGACTTGAAAATTGCCATTTTTCTCACTTACCCAACAAGTTACTCAGCTGCTGTCAGCCCCCACACTCAGTCAGTTGTACTTCATCATGTTAAAGTAAATTTAAAACTGCCAAATATTTAAATAGATAACCATTTCACAAAGCTTCCTGCTGCATTACTGATATCCCTGTCAAGCTGCCCACTGTATTAATGATGTCCCTGTCCTCTGGCTGTGTGACCAATCTCTCTTCTGCTGGAAGCCAGCAGTGCATCTCCATCTGTGTCAGTGAAACCAGGTAAGTACCACTGGTCTTATCATAGCTACTGTCTCCTGCTCAGGATCACCCCTGCTCAGCTGTGGCACCCCACCTGACTGTGCTCTTCTGTGTGCCATCTCTAGGTCCTGACTGCACCTTCTATGAAAAGAAAACAATAAAACAACTCACTCACTCACTCAGCTGTTCACCTGATTGTGCTCAGAATGCAACTGGCACTCATAAAACAACAAAAAAAATCTGTTTGCCCAGTGGTGCTCAGATACCGTATACCATTGAAATAGAAAAATTTCGACAGTGAAAGCCATTACAGTGACAGTTTTAATGGAAGTTGAAATTGTCACTGTAATGGTCCCTATGGCGAAACTTCACTGCTTTCACCAGTATTTCACCCACTTTGATTAAACTCCAGCTGAGAGTTTGCAATCTAAAAAATCAGGGGATGCAGGGCTATAGCCCCCTACAAAAAACAGTCAATGTCTGACAGGCGAAATTTTGCCTGTTGACATTGTGGATGTCGCCATGCTGCATTATGGACAACTTCATTGTCGATACAGCTTGGTGGAACCCTCAGATACAACTGCCACTGATTAAAAAGAACTTCTAGGTGATACTGTTATTTTTTGTGTACTGTGAATTGCAGAGGGTGAGAGAGGCAATAAGAAACGAGCAAACAGCATATCATAAACATCAATTCCCTATGCTGGTAATCCTACTAGAAGAGGGACTGCTTTGCAAGACTTCTTATTTTTTTAATTTTAACAAATTCTATTTGCTTCTAAAAAAATACTTTACATATGCTGATTTTCTAAGTGCAGTAATACCCTCCAGGGTCAGAGGTGAGGGCCATACCCTTCCTTTCAGTGGCTATAAGACCCTCTGCCTGTGGCATCAGCGTCATTATGCCCCTCAATGAGTGGATATAACCCAGTAGTACTGCCAATCCTATTGGGTAGTATTGCTTGATGAAGAAACTATAAAACCTGATCTTACAGGTCACAAACTCAGAAGAAATATGTACCTTTTTAATAGCTAAGAAGCTGTATAGAACATCATTTGTAATAGCTGGTTCAAAGCAAAACTGTTATTGAAAAACAAGTCCAGCAGAGCAAAAGGGTTATTGAAAACAAATTCAGAACTCATTAAAAATAAGATCATAGCCTATAAAGCCTCAATTTTATACAGAAAATAAGAGATAAAAGACAAGAGTATTATTACTTCAATGTCCCTAACCTTGCTGTAGGCTTTGAAAATGGCTTTACATGTTTTTGATTAGACTGCCATCTTGTGGCCTACTCTAGGTATTCCATGCTCAATCATTTTACTCCAGTTTCTTCTGCTATAAAATCCATGTGACTGTAAACATTGATAGACACTTTCTAAATAATCTTTTCCAATATAGTATAACTCTGAAGAGTAGCAATATTCCAGCATTGTAGGCAGCAAAACAATACAGAAATGGTTGAGAATAATGAGCACTCTAAACGTCACTATAACCAGAGCGGCCATGAATGATCTAAGGCACTAGAGTGACATTGCATTACTACTGTAAAGAAACAGTCTCAAGTTGCTATTACCACTGTGTTCTACAGACATCAGACATTGGAATGGAATGAGCTGGGAGTGAAACAAGATGACAATTAATCATTTAAATATGTATCTTTAGATAGGAAAGTCTTACTAAAGTCTTTAAAAAGTTGTTTAATTTTACACCTGGACCACATAGTACATTAAAACAAACTCATCTAATTTAGTAATAATATGTATGCCAAGAGCCTTCAGGGGTTCAATGTCTCCCCACTCTTACCTCTGTGAGTGTGCTTACCTGGCTTTTTAAAGGATGCAGAAGACCTGGGTACAAATGAAAAGAATGGCATTGTGCCTACACCTGGAGTACCAATATGAGATCCCTAAGGACTATGCTCAGCAATATCACTGTTCAGGAAATAATATGAAGCTCCCTTATGTACAACAGCACCACCCCACAAGCAATGAGTATGACCCTGAAATGAAGTTGCAAAGAAAGCCAAGTTAAAAGACAAACAGCAATTTTATTAAAAAAGAAAGGAAGGAAAGAACAAGGGATATTGAAGGAAAAATGGGAAAGAATGGGGTAGCAATATGTCACTGTCACTGGGCTATATAGGTTCAACAAGTCTGCCACCCCCAACATCTGCCTGTTCTCCCTAGCAGATGTACTTCACCCCCCCCCAAGAAAGTTTTACTGGAGAACTCTCAACACAGTTGCAGTGGGTACCACACCAGCTGGGTCCTTGACTAGCTAGGATTGTGGCCCCTTGGCATGCACACAGATAATTTTCACACAAACAAAAGTCAAACAACTTAAGCAACATAAAGGGGCTACTATTTATAATACCAGGAGAACTGGCCTGATGACCTCCACATGTCATCTACCTGGACCTATCAATGTGTCATTATGAGGTTCTGCCTAGGACTTAAACCTAAGTACCTGGCTGTCTAATTATCTTCTTCTTCAAAGACATCTCCCTCCAGTAGAGATACACCTATGGAGCTTTAGCTGTCAGCATCAGTACCACTTGGAAACCTTTGCCTAGCTGGGGCCACCAACGCTGACATATGTCAGTGTTGCCTATATAATGTGGTAGCCACATACCTCCTCAATTTTTTCTCTCACCATCAACCACTTGTCAGACTGAGGAAAATGCTAACTTCAGTCACGGAAGCAACATTTTTTTTCCTTTACTCTACTTATTTTGTATTGTTATTGCATGCTGTCGCTGGCTACGCTGAAGAAGCCACTGCATTTTTGTTTTTCATGGTGTGAAATGAAGATATTTAGAGACAACACCACATGCTTTGTGTTTGTTGCCTGGGTCTTTGCATGAAGAGAAATTGTGTGATATCTGTCAGGGCTTTAACCAGGCCATGAGGAGATGGTGCTTTAGAAGCTTTCTGCAGAAAATGAAGCAGACAGCATTTTGTTTTGCACCGGGGTCTCAGCTCATTCTATTGATCTGAAATTGGGATTTTCAAAGTTTCTTTGTCAGCCTGCCAAAGTTTAAATTGGAAATGTTCAGGTGGGGATATCTCACCTCTAGATCTGGAGGATGGGAAACTGTTATCTCTAGTTATAAAAGTCCTGTATCTTGTTTATAGAGTCCACACAGACTAAAAATGTTACCCATTTACATAACATGCCGGTCACTGAAAAATGTAAATATAGTTGAACTTTGAAAGGCAGTAGCTAGTACTGATTGGTCTGTTTTGTATTCAATACCCAGTGTGGATTTTATTTGGAATTTTACCTCTACAGAATTTGTCACAGTCTGTGATAAATTTGCCCAATACACAAATTGCAGATACAAAATTTCTGTCACGAATGGATAACACACAAGGTTACTACAATGGTGCAGGAAAGGGACCATGTTTGCTGTCAATACACCAGGCATCATACCCCTACTTATCTGATGAATTACAAACAGCTTAGGAACACTTGTAAACAACTGGTGAGGCATGTAAAATCAGAGTTCTTTTTGAACCTCTAATTCTCTTCATTTAATAAATAACAGCATAACTGGAAAGCTTTCATTAAATTGCTTGGAATTAAGGGGATACGTGATGGCTAGCTGTGTGATACAGAATATATATGAATGAGTGGCAAGTGAGCTTGGGGAATATCACATGTGGTGGAATGTAGCAGAGCCACAAGTGATGGTTCCCTGAGCTCACTTGCCGCAAGTTCAGATACATTCTGTATCACACACCTAGCCATCACATATGCCTTTTATACAATAGGACTGTGTTTTGGGTTTTTTTTGTTTGATGATATCACCACAGTGTGATATCTGGAGTTATCACACTGTGGTGATGTCACCACAGTGTAACATCTGGAGTTATCACACTGCAGTGAGAATACATGTTTTTATCTAATGAGTTATCTGCTCACTCCTATTATATAATGTCTAGTACTACCAATGTGATATTACTGATAAGGATAGATGGGAAACATACTTGATCAATCTGCCATTGCTTTTGAATGTAATGTTTTTTTTTTCTGTTGTTGCTCATTTGACCCCTCCTGTTTCTCCTATGGGTTCTGATTCCCTTTTTCTACATGATGAGAAGGCTCATACAAATTTTGAATTTTGAATGTTAACTGTGGATATAACTCTAGAATATCTACAAGGAATGAACCTGAGTTCTCAAATGGTGGCTAATCAGAGTGATGTATGCCTCCTTTCCTTTGTTTAAAATTTGATGGCCTTTCCCCATGTTGTATAATTTCTCCCTTATATATTCCAAAATCCCTCAGTCTTGAAGCAGGTAACAGTAGTCCCTACATTTAAGTCTGGGATCGTATTTTAACTATGAATTCCTACCCAATCTCCTCTTGGCCCTCTGTCCAAGGTCCTTGAAAAATAATTTTGATCAATTTAAAAGGTATTTGGTCTCAAGGAATTTATTAACTCACTTGCAGCATGGCTTGAAAGGAGAATTATAGCACCTTTACATCTGTACTGAGGGTTACTGGTGTCCAACATAGAAAATAAGATTTGATGGCAAATGGGGACCGAGTGGCCCATCTAGTCTGCCCATGAACCTAACTCTCTTGCTCATATTTTGCTGTTTTTGTTTATATCATAGTGCTACTCCCATGCGTGTTTAAATGCATTCACCATCTTTGCTGCAACCACCTCTGGGTGCAGGCTGTTCCATGTGTCTATTACCCTCTCTGTAAAAAAGTCCTTCCTGATATTGACTCTGAGCCTTCCCCTTCAGGTGTTGGTTGTGCCCTCTTGTACATGCCTCTCCATTTGCATGGAAGAGTGTCTACCTGAACAGTGTTTATACCCTTGATGAATTTGAATGTTTCTATCATATCCCCTCTGTCCCTTCTCTGTTCCAGGGAGTACAAGTTTAGGTCTGGAGTCTAGACTCATATGGCTTGTGATGGAGACCCTGCACCATCTTTGTGGCCCTTTCTGAATTGATTCCAAGTGCTCTGTGTCCTTCTTCAGGTGGGGCCGCCAGAACTGGACGCAGTACTCCAGGTGTAGCCTCACCAGGGATCTATAGAGTGGAATGATCACTTCTTGTTTCCTGCTAGTTATTCCCCTGCCTATGCATCCAAGGATGCTACTTGCTTTTCATGCTGTTTTTTCTCATTGATTCCCTACTTTAAGGTTGTCCGATATGATTACGCCTAAGTCCCGTTCAGTCCTGATCTCTTCAAGTCCTGCCCATCTACAGAAGGAAGTATTGAGTTCTTGGGTTCTGTTTTCCCATGTGCATCACTTTGCATTTTTTAACATTAAATCTAAGTTGCCAGTCGTTGGACCACTGTTCAAGTTTCTTGGGATCCTCCTTCATAATGGATGCTCCTTCCTGATTGTCCACACTATTACATAGTTTTGTATTGTCTGAGAACAGGCAGACTTTACCCTCAAGACCATCAGCAATGTCACTGATGAATATCTTAAAGAGGACTGGATCCAGCACCAATCCCTGAGGTACTCCATTGGTCACAAAACCATCTATGTACATGGCACCATTTACTGTGACTTTCTGAGTTCCATCCTGAAGCCAGTGCACTACCCAGCTTACTATCTTATGATCGACATCTGTGTGATCAAGTTTATTGATCAGCCTCCTGTGTGGGATGATGTCAAAGCCTTGCTGAAGTCCAGGTACACCACAACCACTGCCCCTCCCTGGTCCACTGCTTTGGTCACCCAATCAATGAATTCAATCATGTTAGTCTGACACGATGTACCTGCAGTAAATCCATATTGTTTGAGGTCGAGTTTTCCTACCTCTTTTAAGAAGTCTACTATCCTTTCTTGAAGGAGTGTCTCAATGATTTTACTCACCACCGAGGTCAAGCTGACCGGGTGGTAATTTCCTGCCTCCTTCCTGCTGCCACTTTTATGTAAGGGTACCACAGTAGCACTCTTCCAGTCAAGTGGCATGTTGTCACTTTCCAGAGATTCATTGTATATCTCAGCTAATGGTGCAGCTATTTCTTCTCGAAGCTCTCTCAGTATTCTTGGAAGATTTCCATCCGGTCCCATGACTTTGTCTGTCTTCAATTTTTCTAGTTCTTTCAGCACCCTTTCCCTTGTGAAGGAGCTTGTGTCTGCTTCCCATGCAGGGTGCTCTGTTCTGTTTAATGCCAGACTGCTACCATTCTACTTGTGAAGACTGAGCAGGACCTTGGACAGAGGAGACATGGCAGGAGCTTTGTTTCTGAATTTATCAAAGGTGTTCAGTCTTGTTCATCATGGTTGCCTGCCTTCAAGACTATTGGACCATGGCTTATCTTCAGTTATTTTTGGTTTCAGCATAATTTATCAAATAGGGAGCAGTTGGTTTTGCTTAATCCTAGCAGTTTCTTTGCTGGTTGATATAAAATAGGTGTCCTCCAGGGTTCTATCCTCAGACCCATTCTTTTTAGTATCTTTTGAATTCTTTGTCTTCCAGCATCCTGGGGTCTGACACATATATTATATATATGCCAACAACATTGTATTGTATAGGTTGAAATTGGTCAGTTCAACAAAAGTTTTCTGATGTTCAAAACTTGTTGGAAAATGGAATTTTATTAAACACCACAAAAACAAAGCTTATGTTTTTTGGGTCTGAATTTTTATGTCCTTTTTGTGATTTGGGTGGTTGAGAAACTGAACAGATTATGAGTTTTCGATACTTAGGCTATTTTTTGGGGGCTCAATCCCTTATGTGTCAAAAGCACATAGACTGTCAAATCTGTTCATATTCATCTAGGGCAGATATATCATCTTAAGAATTGTTTATCAACAAATTCTCATAAAATTTTGGCACAATCTTTACTACTGTCTTTGAACAATTATGGTCTTTCTTTCTTATGCTTTGGCGCCTTCTGCTCTGTTACAGTAAGTACAAATTTTATACAATTCAGTCTGTTGTTTTGCTGGCTCTGCAGAATGATCAACACATCATTGTGCTCTATATTAAAAATTTAGCTGGCTTTCTTTTGATCAAAGGGTTGTTTATTTCAGTTTAATTAATGTCAAAAGATTGTACTCCTTGCCTGTTCAATACTGCTTCATGTCTAAACTTAATGATTCTTTGAATTGCACACTACTAGGTCTGCCTTACACTAACTGTGTGATGACCTCTTTTAGAAGATCTTTATGCAGAGGTTTGTTTTGTATCATGCAGTTGTTATGGAATGCTGTCCATGTGTCATTGTTCAATATTTGGTCTTTAAGAAACATTTAAATTCCATAGTCAGTCAATTCTAAATGTTCTTTTATAATACTTGATGTTACTGTATATGTATGTATCATTTTAGTTTCTGTATTTTTTTGGGTCATCCTTGAAAATTGGCATCTGATGCTCTTAAGGTATAAACAGTCAACAACTGTTAAATAAATAAAAAAAAATAGAAATGGGAAACAGAAACCCAGAAATTTTTTTTTTAATTCGACAAGCTTTATTAGTTTTTAGTACATTAAGACATTAAAACATTAAAGGAGATGAAAAGAAAATAATATCAAAGCCAGTTACATAATATACTTTTGGAATGCCGTTACCCTCATTATCATACATTAGGTCAGATAACTTATGTATAGATAGATTGCAGCACGCTTGCTTATATTCTGGTGGTTGCGTTTAGTTTTAAAATAACAGCGTGTTGCAATCTTATTGATGTGTCACTTTTGACCTTTGGTTAAGAGAGGAAGGGTAACATCAAGAAAGTGTGTAGGAAGAAAAAAAAAAAACCAACAACCCCAAACAACCCCCTTTCCCCAAAAATCCCCAGTCCCTTCCCACCCACTAGATCCCCCCACCACTAGACTAATTTATTCTATCTTTATTCAATCCTTCTCTATTAAAGCACCATTAAGCACTGATCATTTTCTTCTGTGAAAACCCAGAAACTTAATTGATCACATGATCATACAGTGATTTTTTTTTTCTCTGTACATCATAAGTCTGGCAATTAGACATGTAAACATAGAAACACAGAATTTTACAGCAGTAAAGGACAGCTTGTACCACCCAGTCTGTCCAGATGCCCCCTCCCTAGTTCATCTACACAGACCCTAACTGATCCCCAGTAATCCTCCCTGCATATTTACTGTAGTGATAGTCTCCTATGCATATCCCACACATGTTTGAAGCCTCCCACTATTTTTGTCTCCACCACTTCCCCTGGTAGTCTATTCCATGCATCTACCACCCTTTCATTGATGTACTTTCTTATAACCCTCTTAAATTCCAGTCAGGTGCTGGCCCACTGGCACAGTGGCAAGATGACTGCTTGCGATGCCAACATCCCAGGTTGAGAAATGGACCTTGGAGTCGGAGGGCCAGATGGGTGGAGAAGGATGAAGCATCTGAGGGATGGTTCTCCTTCTCTGGGGGGGGGGGTGTCTGGATGATTGGCAACCTCTGGTGGAGGCTGGGGGAATTGTGGGAGTTCTGTTGCCTGGTTGTGTGGGAGATGGGACAGACGCTGGTGTCACTGCATGCCCCACCTCCCAGGGATCACTGCTGCTGAAAAACCTCAAATCCCCTGGTTATGACACCCTGCCCTGATTCCACTAGTGCCCATTGGCTGGTCCTGCTCCCA
This sequence comes from Neoceratodus forsteri, assembly GCA_016271365.2. Classification (NCBI taxonomy): domain Eukaryota; kingdom Metazoa; phylum Chordata; order Ceratodontiformes; family Ceratodontidae; genus Neoceratodus; species Neoceratodus forsteri. The sequence continues at coordinate 1,724,464,508 of CM057456.1, forward strand.
TGGCCCCACCCTGGGGGGGTGGGTAAGCCAGGGTACACCACTAGTATGCTTAGGGGTGGGGTGCCCACCCAGTGGCCCCACTAAGGGGGGTGAGCCTGGGCATAGTGGGATGGCATTTGAGGCAGGGGCTGAGCTCCCTCCTTGGAGGGATTTGGGGGGCAGAACAAAACCAAAAAACTCAAAAACTCCAGTCTGTCCAGTGGATGGATAGCATGGATAAGGAGTGTGGAGTGGGGACTGCATAGAAGAGGACCAAGAAAAGCAGACATCCTGAACTGGTACTTCTACTCAGTCTGAACAATGAAGGAAGGGGGGACAGACCACCAGGGAGTAGAAGAAGCAAAGGGGAGGTGGAAACAAGTCAAATTTCAGAGGGAAGAATCTGAAGGGGCTTGTTGCTCTGAAACTGGACAAGGCTATGGAACTGGACAGGATGCATCCAAGCGTACTAAGGAAACTCAGGGAGTTGCTAGCTGCCCCACTGACAGCCTTATTTAACAGCTGTCTAGAAACAGGTATGGTTCCGGAGGACTGCAGGAGAGCAGATGAGGTCCCTCTACATATAAGTGGCAACAAGGAGGAGGCTAGGAGCTATAGGCAGATCAGTCTCACCTCAGAGGTGAGGAAATTATTGAAGAACCTGTCAAAGGAAAAGTTGGTATAGTATCTTGACTCCTGTGGACTGCAAGACCACAGGCAGCATGGATTCACAGGAAGTCATGCCTGACAAATCTGATTGATTTCTTCAACTGAGTGACCAGAAAATAGATCAGGGGAGGGCAGATGATGTGGCCTATCTGGACTTTAGCAAGACCTTTGACACTGTGCAGCACAGGAGACTGTGAGGGATCAAAAATAGTGAACTGGATATGGAACTGGATAATTGCTAGGCATCAGAGGGTTGTGGTTAGTGGCACTCATTCTAATAAAAGGAGCTTGACCAATGGCATGCTGTAGGGCTCAGTAGTGGGACTTGTCCACTTGAACATCTTCGTAAGTGACATTGCAGAAGAACTAGGAAGGAAGATATGTCTTTTTGCACATGATACCAAAATATCTAATAAGTGAACACTCAAAAGTGGATGGAGAGAATGCGTAGGGACCATGGGAAACTCAAGCAGTGGTCTAGAGCATGGCAGTTGGGGTTCAATGCCACAAAATGTGAAATCATCCACCTAGGGCATAGAAATCCAAGAGCTTATTATAGAAAGGAGGGAGGAGGTACTGATAGTCATTAATACATGTATTATGTATATTCTGTTATTTGTTCTGGTCACCCATGTAAATGGGTCTTGGCCCATGTATGTTTCCAGGTTTTAAATAAACAAAACAAACAAAAACAAAAACAAGCAGGAAAGAGACCTTAGTGTCATCATAAAAGATGACTCAAAGCTGCAGTGCAGTGTGACAAAGCAGTAGGTATTGCTAATGGGATGTTGCAGTGCATAGGGTGGGGCATCTCCAGCAGTAGGAGAGAGGTGGTGTTGCCACCGTATTGCTTGCTAGTCAGATTGCACATATAGTATTGTGTCCAGGTCTGGAGACTGCACCTCAGAAAGCACATAGATAGGGTGGAGGTAGTTTGGAGGAGGGCAACTAAAATGGTGCAGGGGTTGCGCCAAATGTCTTGTGAGGAGAAACGGAGGGATCTCAACATGTATGCTTTGGAAGACAGGAGAGCAAGAGGGGACATCATAGAGACCTACAAGTACCTCATGGGGGTAAACAGGTGAAGAAGGGGAGTGTCTTTCAAATTAGAAAGAGCACTAGGACAAGATGGCTTGCAATGAAGCTGAGTTGGAGGGGTTAAGAGGGATGGAGGAAGTAACTTCACTGAAAGAGTTGTGCACACCTGGAACAGACTGGCAGTGGAGGAGAAAAGAGTAGCAGGCTTTAAACATGCATGGAATAGACTTAGGGGAATATTAGTAAATAGCCACAAAAGAGGGAGGGTCACCAGAGACCAGTCAGGATCTACAGATACATGAAATTGGTAGGACTGGCCCTCCAAAAAGAAGTGGAGGTAGTGCTGATAATGGCTGTGGATGTTGACTAATTCCCTTTGGCTTATTCTTGGCACTGTGAGTCTTCACTGGAGTGCATTACTATGGTAGCCATAGCCTTATGCTGGGAAGTCCTTTAAGTATCTCCTTATTTAGATGATTGGTTCCTCAATGCTCCTTCAAAGGGCTGCAATAGTACAGACTTTGTCCTGGATTTGACAGTTGTGATTAAACCTACCAGTCCTTGTTCTGTTCCAGTGCTTTCAGTTCATAGATTCTGTCTTGGACATGAATCAGCAATAGGCATTCCTTCCAGATTCCCATGCAGTTGCTCAAATCACACAAGCAACATTCATCACCTACAGCACTTGAGTACCTGCAAGGTCCATGCTTAGGGTCCTGGGCCTCATGGCTGTAGACATCAAGACTGTTCCCATGGCCACTTCCAAGTAACTAGCCTCTCTCTTCACTCATCTCAAGGAGAGTGACTAGATGGCTTTTAAGTGTAAAGTTTGACCCTGAGAACTGTCCTCTTGAGGAGCTTCTTGTTTGCATGGTTACAGGATGTCAGGATGTTTGTGCACAGGATGTACTGGCTTAGCTAGCAACAGGAAACTTCCTTCATGAATATTCATGGTTCTGCCCTCCCCCGACTGTCCATAAAATGGAGAAGCAAGCAGCAAGCTATACGTCTTACAGCAGGAGGAACAGGAAGGTAGTCCAGCCTCTAGATGTGACCCAGGCAGGGGCCTGTGGGCCCAGGGATAGTGGTAGGGTCCATGGGTCCGGGTGGCACTGGTCCATGTCCAGGTCTCTGGAGTTCCATCAGCAAGCACCAGGAGGATGATTCTTTTAGGAGGGCCTTGCAGACCCCAAAGAGAAAGAAAGCCAGATGGCACAACAAGGAGTGTGGAGGGCCAACCCTCAGTGGTGGTCACTGGGATCCTTGTGGATCCAGTCATGCCAAAAACAGCTAGAAGATGGTTCAGAATTAATTGAAGCTGTCAGTCAAAATAAGGGCACAGTTTTACATAAGCCTTTCACTGAGGATGTCCTGTTTCTGTCTTAAAAGAGTGAGTAGCAAAACAGCTCAAAACTGCATATGAGTGTGCTGAATTCAAAAAGTTGAACTGTGTGGCAGCGAATCAGCACTACTCAGGATACTCACAATTCATCAATCTTTTAATGTGCAAAAATCACATCACCAAAAATAGCTTACAGCATCAGAATGCCAAACCCTCTACGGTTTCACACACTCTTGTGCGACATTAGGAGGTACAACCAATCAATTACACAGGACCCAAATACAAAATTTCTTAAAGCTACAGTCTCTATAAAGTGCATGAAAAGTGCAAAGTGCAAAAGTGCATTATTATTGACCACACAATATATAGACAACAAATAATACTTAAAATGAATCAGCTTCATACAAAATCCTGTTATTAGCCATTGCAGAAGAATATATATATATATAGATAGATATGTATATAGACTGTATAGACTAATGAAGTAACCTCAACATTTCTATATATATAAAGAAAAGAACTGCAAGCCCAAAGGTGTGTTGTGTATGTCAGTTCTCAGTTCCTTAGCTGATTAGTGCTTGATGTACCACTGGTATTTATTCCTCCGCACCCTAAAGAGAAAACAGCAATATATATAGGTTACTCTAGGGACCACAACAGAATTGTCACCACCAAATTATTATTAGGATACCAACATTTTCAAACTACATTTCATTTTTTCCATTTCTTGATACATGGCATCAATTCTATCCATTCATTTAAACCAGGAGACACCATTGCCCCAACAGTGAAAATCCATAAGGATTCTCTGCACAGAAGTTTTTTTTTCTGTGTCCCCACCTCTTGGACCAAGTCTCTCCTTTTCTATGGAGCAAAATTTGAAACTGTGTGTGTGTTACATCTGTTCACTCTTAAATGATTAACCAGAGCATTTTTTGTATCCCCCCCCCCCCCGTAATTTATCTCAGGTGTTCCTCTATCCTTGTTTTGAAGGACCTGAACATCTTCCACAGATAAAAAGCACCACCTTCACATGTGGTCAAATAAATTACATCTTCAGTGGTGGAACTAAAAAATTCGGATACATCCTTGTGATGTTACATGTGGTGAATGTGTTAGTCCTCAAAATGTGTGGGCAAAATTTGTAATTGCCACATGGGAAGTTCTCATGTGACAGAGGGGGAAGCCAGTTACTTTGTCTGTTCTGTTCCTCAGTGATTCTAGGCTGGTAACTGTGTACCAGCCTATCCCTCAGATTTCTGCCCCTGCAATACACCATGCAGGGTTTCTCTCTAGTGGTTTCTGCCAAGAGGGGCTCATTTTCTGAAATGCTCCAGTTCTCATTGATAATGTGTCTTATTTTGCTAGAGTGTCTAGTGTAATTAATGACAAACTGCATTCTATTAGATGTTTCTGTTGAAGGTTTATCTTGTAACAGTGTCTCATGTGGGGTCTCCATTACTTTTTGGTGGGCCAGTTCCACTAGATTGCTACTACAACCCCTATTTCCTAAATTACCCACACCTGTCAGAACCATGAATCATGTAATCAGAATCTTCTGTGCAATTTCTGCATACTCATAACATCTGAGCTTTGGGTCTGTTGTCTACCATACACCTTGAATGGCAGTTGGATGAATGTAAGAGAGAATTACGATCTGTCTCTTTTCTAAATAAGCTGGTTTGCAGTGTACTATCAGGTAGCTTTGTAATTATAAGATCCAAGAAAGAAACAGACAACAACTCACTCTGTATGGTGAATTTGAGATTATTATTGTTGTTTTCTAGGCACTGCACAAAATCTTTTAATTCATCCAATGTGCCCTTCCATACAAGGAATATGTCATCTATAAAGTGATGCCAGATATCGATCCTATCAAGAAAAGGATTGTTCTGGGCATCACACATGGTTGTTCTTTCCCACATGCCCAGGCAGAGGTTGGCATAATTGTGGGCAAAGGTTGTCCCCATTGCCATCCCCTTGAGTTGCAGATAATGGTCCCCTTGAAACATGAAACTATTTTGCTTTAGTGATGGGAGATTGACCACACCGTTTTTAATATGGGCATCCCCTGTTAACATGGAGTCATTCAAAAACATGTCTATTTCTTTTTTGAATCTAGCAACAGGTGTTCTGATACTGTAAGCTGTTTTTGGTGATGTGATTTTTGCACATTAAAAAACTGATTAATTGTGAGCATCCTGAGAATGCTGATTCTTGCTGCCACATAGTTTTGTCTTAAAAATCTCAGGTGGGGGCCTGATAAGAGTTGGTGTCAATAAGTCCCATTGGAGGGACCTGCCATGGGGAGCCTGTTTCTTTGGGCTACTAGGGCTATCAGCATTCTGTAGAAGGGGCAGATACAGCTGGACCAACTATATGTCAGTTTAGTAGTACTGTCATAATGTTGACATGCTGTTCACTTAATTGCCCTGCAAGGGCATAAACAGACATGTGCAGGCATGGATTAGCCCCATGGATAATGTTTGCCTTAATGGGGAGAGCGCCTATGTACAAATGGTCTTGGAGTGTCAGGGCTCTTGGGACCCTATAGAGAGGATAGGGATGTAAATATACTGTAGTACAAATGTACTTGGCTTCATTCCAATGATAATGTAAATATTTATGTTCCTTAAGTGCAAGAGTAAACCTTACAATGTTAAATTGGAAGTATTTCAAAGGAGATTGCCTTGGAATGGTGGGGATGGAAATCAGAGCCCCAGATGTTAGAGCATGCAGAGGACAGAGCTATTACTGTACTGACTGTAGGAAGGATGGTAAGGAGGAGTTATTGAAAAGGGAATGCCTTTTTACTGTGTAATATGTGCAACAGCAATGTAAATGCACCCAGCTAGATCCCAGCTCCATGTTTAGTTTTAGTTTGTGTGTGGTCTCTCGTTTACTGGTGCTTAGTGTAATGGTTCATGGTGTCTCTACTCCAGCACTGCAGGCTCGAGGTGGTAGCAGTGATTGTTCATGTACAGGTTCTATTATGTAAGGCAGGTACTTCTCTGACAAGACTACCACCATATACATCTAGACACAGGGGGTGCCTGGCATTTATATTCACATTCACATTCCCCAGTTGATACTTTGTGCACAGTGGATCCAGGCTACCTCATCTCTGGATCACCCTATCCTGGTAATGAACCTCCTATCACAGCTCTGTGCTGGTGGCAAGATCACTCCTATCTGCTTTGAGAATCCTTGTTCCTCCTCCTCCATCTCCTTGAAAGGCAGGGAAGGTGTTAGGTACCCACAAAACCTGCATCTGTGGGGGCCCCCCCACATAAAAACATAAACTGAAAACCAGTTAAGACACTTTCTTTTCTTTCTTTAAAGGCTTTCTTCAAAGTGAAGCACTGTGCAGCCTGTAGCACAGTCCTGCTCCCACCTTCCTCAGGTTTGCTAAGAATATCTATAAATTATGAGTGGGGGCAGGCAGCCTGTGGACAACCACAGAACTAGAAAATAAACTTCTTTTATAGTTCTATGTGGAAAGCGTTGCCCTTCAGGGCATGCTGACTGAGAGTCTTTAAGACATGCTGTTTTTCTTGAGAGAGTATCAGTATGTGAGTGTCAGACAGCTTTGTTTTTGGCTCCTCCTATCTATACTTCCCAGTCCCCCAACCAACCTGATCATCTCCTGGCTACCTAACACCCACAGAGGTTCATCATCAGGGAACTTTGGATTTCTTTGCAACTTCAATTTGCAAGATGACAATAAAACTCCAATGAAAAGTTGGTCCATGTGAAAAGTAAGTCACAGGATTTTTGTTTTAAAACTTTTTAGTAAAATGTTAATGCTGCTACCTTCTTAATTTACTAAGGAGTTTGCAAACAATTCGAGGCTGCTGTCTTCCATGCCTTGTCTGTCATCTGGGAAGGCTAAGATTCTGAGGTCACAGTCCGTAATATTGCTAATGATCTGATGTACAGTATATTGGATAGCTGAGGCTCATTTTATTTTGCACACTGTTCTGTTTGCTGATGATATTTATAGTACTGGTTGCATTTACTGTGATCTATTAAGCCCTAATAGTACATATTTTGTTTTCTTGAAGACTTAATTTCTTAAATGTTTTGGGAACATACACTGGGATTTAGGATCGGTGTACCTGTGTACAACTATCATGTTTATTTGCCATTTTATTTCAAGTGCTTACAGTTCTAGAAGAAGAGGCAATTATTTTTTTTTTCAGTGTAAAAGAAAGCCCATTTTCAAAGGCTGTTTGTAAAAACAATCTTCTGGCTGGTCCCAGTGTTTTGTTTGTTTGTATGCAATCTAAGACCCTGCATTTGTAACCTTTTGTAACACCCCCAAATGGCAGAGGTTTATCTGATTTCTCCTTTTTGTCCTAGGGACCACTAGCCCTCTAAACCATCAAATTGTGCTTTCTTATGTGTTGTTTGAAATATACACTGCACTAGTGCCTAGTTAATTAGTATGTTTTTGTTCAGAGTATATAATTAATAAAAGACATCAATGATTGCAGCCTGCCAGGAAGAGCTTCAACCAAAACATAAATCAGGAATCAAGGTACACCAAGCACCATTAAGCAATGTGATAAGAAATGCCTTGTAAAGTGCAGTCTGTAGTTATGACGAGTGAGATGCACCATCATTAGCTCTAGCTAGCACTAGGGCTGGAGGTCAGACATAATAAATATGCCTGAGAAAACAAAGTTGTCTTACTCTATATGAAAGCAGAGAATTCGCCAAATTAAAAAGACGTGTGTTCAGTAGTTTTTGCTTACTAGTGTGACACTATACTTTTTGGTCCTGCAAAGAATATGCAATAAAGAAACATTTTGTCCTATGAGCATTATTATTAGTGGTAAGTCAATAGATTGCATTTTTTAAATTTAAGGTTACACACTGATTTTTTATCTGTATGGGGAAACTATAGGGAGATGTGCAGGTACTGCATCGGGGGTTGTACCACTCTAACACAAGACTCACTTACAATTTACTCTGGGTGGAGGCATCTCAGTAAACCTAAAATATCTTGATTTAAATCCGATTCAGGACAATCAGAACCCAGGCCCTCAACTTTGTGTGAGCCCACAAGGCAATGGTAGTAATTGCAACACCCACAGCAACCCATCTAAACTTTGTTTTGTAGGAAATCAAAAACCATGTGTATGTAGCCTGGGTTATATGTTGTGGGCCCCAAGGTGAAGAGGACTGTGTGAATCTTGTTTGTTAACAAATTTAGAGACAGTGTGTTTGTAGTCTTTGTGTTTTAGGAGCACTCGAAGCATATGCTTGTAGCCTGAATTAACGCTAGTTGTGGGGCCCCAGGGTGAAGGTAAGGGCGAGGTAAGAGGAAGGTATATCAATTTCATTGTTTGCAGCAATCCAAGTCTGCATGTTTGAATACTTTGCATGTGACAACTAGGACTGTGTGTTTGGAGCCTTTGTGCTTGTGTGTATGGGTGGTGAATCCTTTGTGTATGAGGCTTACCTCAAGCTGTGTATTTGTAGCCTGGCTACAAACACGTTGTCTGGGGTAGGTCTCCACAGTACACAAAGGATCCACCACCTACAACACCACAACAAACAAACAAACACACACACATGGGTATGAACACACAGTCCTAGGGATCCTATACAAAACCTGGCAAACGCATTTTTAGATTGCTTACAAACAAAGATCCACACACCTTATCCCCCCACCCCTTAGTCCCACAGCTTTCACCCCAGATCACAAACACATGGGGATTAGCTTGTGTGGTAGTAGTGGGAGCTGGATCCTTTGTTTATGTATGAGGCCTACCTCAGACCATGAGCCCAATTCACAGAAGGGGATGCACGACTTGTGCCAAGCCTGCATCTGCCCTGGTGTTGTGCCATCCAGTCTGGTGCACTGTGCACCCTATTCACAAAGGTTACATATGATTGCAACCTTTTACCCCACTTACAGCAACTTGTGCCAGGCATGTGGCGCAAACCCTGTTAGGAGGGCAGCAGTGGTAGACAAGGGAAAAGCTGGTCTACAATCGGGCCTTGATATACCAACTGTAAATCCCCACTCTGCTGTGGACCACCAAAGCACCATGCTCCCTGTGTTTGGACACCTGTTGCTTCATGAGGTCCAAGTGATTTATGAATCAGGCCCCATGTGTCTGTAGCCCAGTGTAGTGTTTGTGGAAAGTGTTTGGTGTGGAAGGTGTGTGGAAACTTTGTTTCTAGTGTGCTAGGACTGTCAGTTTTGAGCATGGGCAGTGTGTGTGTGTGTGTGTGTGTGTGTGTGTGTGTGAAGTGCCTCATAAATTCTTTAACACAGCTTGATGTAGACTATTTCATTTATCAAATGGGTTGTTTCTAGGTTTAAAAGTGAGATTTAGCACATACGTGTGCATTAGTATTTTATTTCCATAACATTTGAGTAAAACACCAGCCACATGTAAAAAGATAACTGGGTGGGGGTCCCCATCATAAATTTCACTGGGGCCCCAAAAATCCTAAAACCAGCCATGTGAAAAGGTACTCACCATGGCTGTCTCTAGGATGAGAGGGAGGCCCATCTGTGTTCCCTAAAATGCAGGTGTGGTCCTATTTAGACCACTTTCTCTACATCAACATTCTGGAGAGGAGAGCTGTTCTTGGCTTATGGATCTTCACTTCTCACATTCACGGCCATCCTCTGATGGTTTGAATCAACAACTTTTATGCTATGCACTACCCAAAAAAACAATGAGGCACCCACTCCTACCCCTCTGCAGGGAAGCTATGAATGTGGGGGAATGTACCCTGGCACATAACATATACATTGTCACCATTATTCTGCTTGGCTGTCTAAACATCCTTGCAGACTCTGTCATCACATTTGTTGCTCAGTCCCACAAATGGGACCTCCTGGATGATGTAGTCACAGATCTGCTCACCTGAAGGGGTTATCTAGAGTTAGACATTTTTGCATCCAGAAACAGCACAAAACTGTCTCATTAATGCTGGTTTGCTCCATGGCCTGGAGTTTTTTGGTAAGACTGTTGTTGATCTCCTTGAAAAAAAAGATTAACATTTTTTCCTGCAGTCCCTCTGATTCAGCAGATATTGGTCAAGCTTTCTGAGTGGTAAATACAATAATACTTGTGGCCTCTTTTCACCCAGACAACCATGATTTCCACTTTTATGGTAAATTGAGGTAGAATCTCCTGCTCCAGTCCATCTATGAGTGGGGCCTATGTCACAGGACCAGTGCTGTCAGTTGTACCCAGATTTCATACCTGTAATTTTACAGCTGGCTTCTGAGGACATAGTACTGTCCTCTTTGGGGTATCCTTAGTGGTCTAAGATGTTCTACAGGTCACCATGAGCCTTCTATCCAGTACAAATTTACTGAAATGGGAATGTTTCAGCATTTGATGTGCCTTTTGTTCCCTGGACACCTTGGTGTATGTATGATGCAGAGCATCTTGGACTACCTCTCATCGATATTGGACTCTGGCCTCCAGTACTCTTCTGTAAAGGTTCTATTTTTGACCATATCTTTCTTTCATGCCCACTAAGGGCTAAATACTGTGGCCTAATTGGAGGTGTCCCACATGTTTCTTGAAGAGTTCCTGCATCTGTGTCCCCTGGTCCATATGCCAGTACTGGTGCGATAGCAACTTAGTTCTGAAGTCTCTTATATAGGCTCCTTTTGAACCTGCTGCCACTTGTAATATGCATTTCCTTCTTGGAGAACACTTTTTCTGGTAGTGATAACCTTTGACTTGAAAGATTTCCAAGCTACAGGCTTTGTTTTTGTTTTTTGTTTGTTTGTTTTTATATTCTCCATACCTTGTGTTATTCCAGGATTGGATTTCACTATGTACCCACCCTCAGTTCCTTCCAAAGTTGGTTTCTGAGTTTACATTGACTCAAACTATCCACCTTCCTGAGAAAAGTTATTCTGCATTCTTTTGATGTCCACAGAGCATTGTGCTTCTATTTGTACAACATGAAGCACTGCAGAAGGTCCTGGTGGGCGCCTGTGTCTCTAGGCAGCGCCCTTCCATATGGCTGGCATATTGCATTTCTTTTGGCTACTGGAAGCAGAGTAAGGAGCTTCCTGGTCCTGTCTGTGACATGCTACCATGTGTAGATATATATAACATTAAAAGTGCTATCTAAAAGCAATATGGCTGCATTTCTGCCAATGTGTTCCTGTTCACTTATTGTGCCTGTTATCTCCTAGTACTCCTCCTAGGTAGCTCAAGCAGGGATTTATTTAACTTAATTAGCGTTTTGCTCATAAAAGTGCTAAATCTTTGTAAAAATGCGTAGCTCTTGCCTCACTGTGTTTAACAAACACAGCACTTTTATAAAATCTATATAAATGCTTTCTGTACAGTTAGTATAGTCCCTAGAAAAAAACTGCTAATCAATTATTTAAAACCCTGCTCAAGTAACAATTAAATGATATTTATCCGGTATATGAGTTCTGATTAATTGTATTACACAAATGATGTGATTACTCAATTGCACTGTATTTGGAACTGATGAAGTAATATGTCTATAATTCATTGTGCAATATCTTTTCAATAAAACAGTTTGAAAAAAATAAAAGCAACATGGCAAGTAGCCAGGTACACGCTTAGGTAACCACTTACTAATATTCAGTTAAGCAGAGAAAAAAAATATTTTTATTATTAGACATGCTTAGCATATACCATATACACCTGCTGATCTCCCAGGACTTCATGGCAAAGTTTATGTTTATGTAATGTCAGAGAAATCTGTTAGATTTCTTTGACTGTGTGACCGCGGAAATAGATTAGAGTGGGGTGGTGGACAAGGCCTATTTTGAGATTTCATTAAGGCTTTCAAGACCATTCCACATTGGAGGCTCATAAGGAGACTGAGCTGCTTAAGGTTGGGTCCAAAGGTGGTAAACTGGATAACAAATTGGTTAAGGATAGGCAACAGAGGGTGGTAGTAAACAGAGTTCACTCCTGTTGTTACCATTGGGTGCACAGGGATAAGTACTGGGATCAGTCCTCTTTAACGCCTTTATAAGTGACATTATGGATGAGTCGAAGGGAAGGTTTGCTCTTTGTAGATGATATCATGATCTGCAATAGGGTGGACACTCCAGAGGGGGTAGAAAGAATGTGCAGAGACCTTAGAAAACGTAAGGAGTGGTCAAGGGCATGGCATCTGGGTTACAATGCAAAAAAGTGCAGAATCATGCAATTAGGGCACAGAAAACCAGAGGTGGAGTACAATATGGGAGCACTTGTATTAGGAAAGAGGCCTCTGAGTAATTTTATCTGATGATCTCAAGGTTTCAAAGCAGTGTGCAGAGCAGTGGCTAGGGCCATTGGAATGTTGGGGTGCATAGGGAGGGGTATCACCAGCAGAATGAGAAAGGTGGTGTTGCCAGTGTATATATCCCTGGTGAGACCCCAACTGGAGTACTGTGTCCAGTTCCAGAGATCCCAGGAAGGATATAGAGAGTGGAGGCAGTCCCAGAGGAGAACAATTAAAATGGTGTAAGGTCTGCATCAGAAGCCCTACACGAGAGACTGAAGGACCTCAATATGTATATCCTGGAAGAGAGAAAAGTGCAGGTTATATGATGGAGACCTATAGATTCCTCACAGAAGTAAACAAGGTCCGGGAAGCGAGTATTTTTTCAGAGGAAAAGATGCACAAGAACAAGGGGACATGCAATGAAGCTGTAAGTGAGCATATTCAAGAGAGATGTGAGGAAGCACTTCTTAATGGAAAGAGTAGTGTATACCTGGAACAGTCTTCCAGCAGAGGTGATGGGGCAAAAGCAGTGGTGGACTTCAAGCATGCATAGGAAAGGCACAAGGGAATACTCTGGAGAAGCAAGGTGGGGAGGGAGCCGGAGATCAAGTAGGGTCTGTGGCGACAGTATGCACCGACGCCTGTTCAGAGCACCAGATTTAATTTTCAGGCATGTTTGATGTGGTTCCAGTCCTTATTTTTAAGTGGGACTTGCTTCTAAACATTAGTTAAATGGAAATGGTACCTTTACTGGCAATGTTGTTAGTTAAATATGTTTACTTTTTACATTCATGCCTATAATACAGTGTCGAATGAGAGTGACTAAGTGCCATGCTATTTCACATGCGCTTTGTTCCCCTGAATGCACGTGAGTGCACACTCCCAAAATTCAGCTGGGTGAATAGGAGCCACCAGTGGAGGCAGGAGCAACTGCTCAGAATTATTTTTTGGCCAGCTATGTTTAAAACTTACAAGAAGCAATCTAGTTACTGCCAGTACTGAATACTGTTGACAGAGGTTGCTAAAGGGCCAACTATATTTCATTTTGAAATTTTAACTATAGAGCCTGACAGTGCCCCTTAAAATAACATATTGTTTGATGATATCCTTTTCTTTACCTACAGTAGATCACATACAGTAGCAGTGGTGCAACCACTGACACAAACAACAGCTAACATAACTTTATCAAGGTGGTCAGTATATCGGATACAGTCTTCCACTCTCAGCACTCTCTTCCAGAAGTGACTCATGCTCCAAATCAGCTGCACAAGGTTTCAGGGTTTAACACACCTCCTTATATAGTGCTTCTTTGTAAGTTGATCCACAATGTTGGAAATATCACTACAAAAGAAACAAAATGAAGCTTGGTTATGGCAATTGTGGCAACAAAGCTGTGTCTTATGTCACACTGGACAGCACAGTACCATCTCATCGCCTGTTATGTGGATTGCTCACAGTGACTCAGGTACCACAATACCATCTCACTGCCCTGTAATGTAAGGTAAGGCAAAATGTATTTATATGATTCCCAATCCCAGATGCTCTGGGGGCCTCACAGAATAAAAACAGGCAGAGTAAACAGTAGAAATAAAGATAAAGCTCTAAAAGGTTATACAAGAAATTTAAAACTCAAGCATGAATAAACCATTGTAAATAATTAATAAATATACACTGAAAAACATTGTAGTTAGCACGGAAAGGCCTGTTTAAAAAGATAAGTCTTTAGACCCCTCTTGAATGCCTCCACCGACAGGACCTCCCTTACAGAGATGGAAAGCGAGTTCCAGAGGGCTGGGCCAGCCACGAGGTTTTCAGCCTGGCCCTCAGAACTGCAAGGAGGTCCCTGGTGGAGGAGCGGAGGGAGTGTACTGGAATGGCAGAGGTAAGGAGATCTGCCAGATGACCAGGGCCTGATCCATATAGGGCCTTATAGGTGAGCAAGCCCACTTCAAAGATGATCCTCCAACTAACAGGCAGCCAGTGCAGATCTTGCAGGACTGGGGTCACATGATATGACCTAGACAGGCTTGTCAGTGACCTGGCCACTGCATTCTGCACCAGTTGCAGCTGGTGAAGGATCCCTCCACAGACCCCGAAGTACAGAGCATAACAGTAGTCAAGCCTGAATGTAACAAAAGGTGTGTACTAGTGATTGCAGGTCCTCAGGCAGAACTAGGGGTTTTATCAAGGTGACATTGTTTACGTGGTAAAAACTACTTTGGACAACAGATGACACTGGAGCAACAAATGTCAATCTGTCATCCAGGAAGATGCCCAGACTTCTCACCCTAGAGGAAATCATCAACGGGGTGGTTCTCAGGACCAATCCTGTTGCCACTCCGGAGGCACTCCCGTCACACCCGCAACCAGGTTCCGTCACCAGGACCTCCGTCTTGTCGGGATTTAGCCTCAACCACTTGGAGGCCATCCAGTACTGAATCTTGATCAGGCAGTTGATTAGCACTTCCACAGCATCATTTGTTCCAGGGGCAAAATACATATACAGCTGGGTATCATCTGCATAGCAGTTAAAACCCAGACTGTATTGTCTAACGAGCTCTTCCAGGGGTAGCACGTATACCACAAACAGCATTGGTGACAGGATCGACCCTTGAAGAACTCCACATGGCAGGAGCTTCAGGGAGGAGAAATTCCCCATCACCACCCAATGCTTCCTGCCCAAGAGATTGGACTCAAACCAGTTGATGACAGTACTGGTGAGTCCACAATATTCTCTAAGGTGATCCAAAAGCACAATGCAGGCCACACTGTCAAATGCTGAAGAGAGACCAAGGAGAATGAGAATTGACCAGTGTCCTCTATCTCTCACCATGAGAAGGTCATTTTGCACCCTGACCAATGCCGTTTTGGTGCTATGCTTATCCGTGAAACTGGACTGGAATGGCTCATAGATGTCATAGGCTGTGAGGTGCGCCTCAAGCTGCAGTGCCACTATTTTCTCAACAACCTTCCCTAGGAATGGGAGGTTAGAGATAAGTCGATAATTTGACAGGACATCAGGGTTGAGTGATGGTTTCTTCAGGAGAGGCCTCACCAGTGCTTCCTTCAAGGCATCAGGAATGATCCCCTTTGAAAGTGAACACTGGATTATCCTAGCAAACACTGGACCATTGGTATCAGTGCATTCCACTAGGAGATGGGTTGGGGCCAGGTCCAGTTCACAAAAAGTGGTCCGCAACTTTGAGATCACCCCAACAACCTCAGCCACCTCCACTGGCCTGAACAACTCCCAGACAATAGCAGTGCCCATGCTCCTACCAGGTCGACTACTACGGGGCTGGCCTTGTCCCACTGTGGAGATCCTGGACCGAATAGAGGACACTCTGTCAGAGAAGAACTGAGCAAACATATTGCACAATGTTACTGAAAATGCTTTTTTTGGCTGCAGGCAGACAGAATGAAGTTGTCTGCCCCAGGCTGAAAAGGCTGAGCTGGTTTATTCCTCCCTGTGGCAATCTGCCTGGATAGGAACTCTGCTTTCTTATGGTTGATTGCCCCTTGGTACTCATGAGAGTGAGCTTGCAAGGCCAGTTTGCCCTCCTCGGAATGGGTTCTCCTCCAGCAACACTCCAGCTTCTGACCCTTGATCTTCACCTCCTTGAGAGTCCAATCAAATTATGGGGTTCTCTAGCCAGAAGATCTGGGTCATATATGGACTGATGTAATGGCATCGAGCACTTCAGAGATGGCCTTATTATAGGTAGTCACCACCTCACCTGCGACAATCGCACATGCAGTACTCACACCGGACAAATCTACCACCATCAAAAATCCCTCTTGGGACAATCCCCTTAAAGGGCAATAGCTGACCATCTCAACAGGGGAGGGGCTATCGGGGGACTCCAAACAAGAACTCTACTGTGCAATGATCGGACCAAACAACCCGATCAGTCTTGAGGTTCATGACCTCAAGTCCCAGTGAGAACACAAAGTCCACAGTGTGGCCATGGTGATGGGTCACAGAAGCAACAGCTTGTGTCAGGCCCAGTGATGTCATCAACTGAAGGAATGTGGCTTACTCAAGGCCACACAGGCAGCACAATACCATTTCACCACCATGTAATGTGGTTTGCTCAAGGCTATTCAAGCAGCACAGTACTATCTCACAGCCCTGTAGTGCACAACAGTAGTGTATTTAGGTATCACAACTGCCCACCTATTGTACACTGTAGGCTTATACGGCTGCTCTTTGAATGGATGAAGATGACTGTAGATGCCAGAGACAGTCCTAAGAATTTCATCAGCTGCAAAGTAGTTCTGTATCACCCTCTGCGGAGTCCCCTTTTTGGGCTTTTCATGAACAGCAATAATCGTTGTGCTTCCAGCTTCTTGGTCATAATAATAGTGTAAAAAAGGTGATTTCTCATTTTGCAATAACCACAAAATGATTACATGGAATGTAACTGAAGTGTACGGTATTTATAGAGGTGCAAAGGGGCATGTGCAGGAAATGAGACCAATCACAAGATGGGGATTCAGGAGTGAGCAAATAAGATGTTGGGGAGCAGGCAGTAATGATGTGGCAATGACTTAAATATTACCCAATCAACAGTTGTGTGCAAGGATGTCTTGCACTTGGGAAACCGCATTTTTGGAGGCTTTTGTGGAGATGGAAAATTGTTTAACCAACCTCCGACTGCAAGGTAATATATTGTGCCACTGTACTGTACTGCATATTGGACTGAAGATGACTTCCAGATTTGCCACAGGAAAGTTTTATGCAACACTCAAGGCAACAAGAGTGGGAATGAAGAAGGCATTGGTGCTGCAACTGCTAAACAGCACACCAGTAAGCAGAAAGAGAGAAGGTAAAGAAAATGCAGCTGTACCTGTGAAATGCACAATTAAATTCAGAAAGGACACCAAAAATATGCAGTAAGGAAGTATTAAAAACATGTTTAAAACTATCAACGTATATAAATATTGAAAATGCATAAATAGATACCTCTTTCTCACTTGTGTGTTGTTTCAAAGTGGACTATTTGAAATTATAAAATGGGCTTCTAAATCCTAAAGCACTGATTGGCTACAACATCATCTGAGCCGTGTCCTTATCAGATGATATTGTAGCCAACCGGCACTACCACCCAGCAACATGCCTCATGACCGAAAAAATCAGTGAGCTCTGCCAACTGAAAACAAGAACACTGACTGGCAGAGCTCACTGATGCCACAGCCCGACACCTTCTCGCCTCACAGCGCGAACTGAAATGGCGCCAAAAACCAACGACCGCAACTCCATGACTCTTTAAAAGGGAACGAATAAATAGTCCACAACCACATAGCAATAAACCCAAATCATGTACAAAAAAAAAAGAATTCCTAAACGAAAACTGCACCTTGCTCCAGCTCCAATATTCCTCCCATTACCGGAAACATAACAACTTCCGCTCCGACGAGAATCCAACCCCACAAGAAACCTTCCCACCAACAACCTTATCACAGCATTACAATAAAATGGCAAAAACGTCGGCATTTAACCTCCGAAAGTCCACGATGCACCATGTAGAGTTCATCACCCTCCCGAAGTAAAACGCAGCACAATGTAACATGAAGCACCAGCACCTCAAGTAGCAGATTCTACACAATTAAATACCGGTGATCGCAGCAATGTTGGACAGGGAACAAGGTACATCATTTTGTTGTAGAAAGCTTTCTTCTTCGATGACTCGGGTTCATTGATCTGTGCTTTACTTTTTTGAGCGTGCTCTCCACAATTTACTAGCTCGCATTTTAAACACCAATACAGTTAACAGATCAGTCGTTTCCTAGCGCCGTTTCAGTTCCCGATGTCAGGAGAGAAGGTTTCGCGCCTCCTAAATTAAAACCAAAATCATTCCTGTTTGTTCCCTTAATTCCCTTAATTAAACCCAAATCAAACTATTAAAATATATAAAATCCATCTTAAAACCTTCAATCTCAGTATAGTAATGCAAATGTAACTATCCTAATGGCAATAACACAATAACAAAAAGGGACTATTTTCTTCCCTAAAATATGTTCTCCTATTATTTTTTAAAATATCAATAAAAAAAACTTTAAAAACTAAAATGTTTATTCACTTTACTGTTGCCCATTTATAGCCAACAATATTTCATGCAGTTGATAAGAGACGCCGAGCATAAGGCACTCGGCGCAAGAGCCTCGTGCCTTAGCACACCCCTAGGCATGCTCTTATCAGCACGTAACCCACACCTCGTCATGTGTTATTGCTTACGTATAAATGCAAATGAAAAAGAAAGAATTAAAAGAAATAGAGGTTTTGGCTGTGTCTTCTACCTAACCATAAACTGTACAGTATTCTCAGCAAATATTTTTGTCTTCCACACAATGTGATATCATCACCAGGGACAATGAGCCATCTTTTCTATATGAGGAGGAAGAACAACTTGAGAAGGAAATGGCAGAGGCACCCAAATAGCAGGCAACCACTGAGGAACACAGACAGATTCAGAGGAGCAGGCACATCCACAGGCTCATCATAATGAGATGGCAGCACAGGAGGAGTGGCAACATTCAGATGAGGGGGGACATCCCAAGGAAAAGGCAGCAGACATGGAGTGGCCAAATCTAGATGGGGGGGCACAGTCAGAAGAAAGGGCAGAACACACTGATTGACCACTACAACAAAAAAGGCAAATGTGGCAAAGAAAAGTAAAAAGAGCACATGCAAAAGTTTTGTGAGGAATGGCTTTAAACAAGCACTGCTGTAACACCAATAGATGAGGGACACACCAGTGCAAATAAGGGGCAGGCAAGTCCAGCTGCAGTCAGTGATGCAAGAACTGAGATAGGAACGAGGGAAATATGGCTACAAATACAAACACCAGGGACATCAGTGCCTATGGAGAGGTACACATCTGCTAGTCTTTAGGACAAAATCAAACCAAATCAAATCAACTTTATTTTTATAGCGCCTTTCAAAACCAAGGTGCTGTACATAAAACCAAATATATAAAAATAACATTAAAACAAGAACATCAAAAAAGATCATCCATGACTAGGGAAAGCTAAGCTAAATAAATAGGTTTTTAACTCAATTTTAAATCTATCGACAGTTGAGCATTCTCTCAGCCGATCAGGTAGAGAATTCCACAGGGTTGGTGCTGAAAAAGTGAAGGCACAAGAACCAGATGTCTTCAATCGTATCCTTTGAATCTCCAGCAATCCCTCATCGGTGGAACAGAGAGGATGGAGTTGGCAGTAGGGTACCAGGAGATCTTGCAGGTAACCGGGCCCCTGATCATGTAGGGCTTTAAAGGTTAGCAAGCCAGCAAGACAACATGGCTCAAGCTGAACAAACAGCTCCCACAATCAGAGAAACCTTGCACTGACCCACAGCAAATTGGGGACACAGTGATAGAAGTAACAGCAGCAGGTACACCACCTGTGCTACCTCAGACTGTAGTGAATGGACTAGCATAAGGAGGACATGGGCATGACTCACCATACCATGGCCACAACACAAGTAAGAGTAATTCTAACCAACATTGAAACTGTCTTTCATGAGTGAGAGGGAGAGAGACCTGAGGTGCTGATCCAGTTATAGCCAACTGTTTTTAAAGTGTAATATTAGCTTTTTTGGCATTCATTTAGAAATTACATTGGAAGGTTTATATTGTAGTAAGGACCTCCATATTGGACAGCCCGACTGCATATAATTTTGACTTTTATTTTTATAATGTATTTTTTATTGGACTGCATGTTATTTTTTATTACTACTGCACCTTATGATTTGATACTTTCACTTGACCCTTCTCCTGGGATGCACATGAAAATGAGCTGCTACCAGCTTAGTATGTATCTCCTGTAAAACTGTTGAAGTAAGTAAATAAATATATATATATATATATATATATATGTATATATATTTATAAATATATACTACAGTATGTCAGAGCTTATTTCTTCATTCATAGATTCCTAGTGACATTTTCTACAGTTTAGTTACCCTGGGTAGCCCAGCTGCAATGCAACATCTAATTTTCAGTGGGGTCTTGTTTCTTTACCTGTTTTTGCAGTTGGGTGAACTGGAGCACTAAGAAATTAAATGGATTGCTTAAGGTAACACAGTGAGTATTTGGTTATGGTGAGGTTATGACCTGAAATCCCACGGTTCTCAAGTTGATGTCCAAACATTAGACCACACTGCCTCAAACTGACAATGATGCCACAAGTCGAGAACTATAATACACCATTGGTTCATACAAATGCCCTCAGTGATATAGAATGAGAGAAGAAACATGCAGAAAATAATTATAAGATGAGTTGTGTCCACATGTTATAATTTGTTAATTTCTTCTGTTTAGCAGTTTTCTTATGTAAATTTGAAAAGTACAGTATTACGAACTAATTATGTATTTTTTGTTACATTATTTATTATTTTTGCTGTTACAAGAGTACTTAGCCTGAATCTTAAACATAGTTAACCAAAAGGTAACTAGAATAATTATGTGTACCCCCCTGGGGGAAAAAAGAAGCATCTCCTCTTGTGCCCAGCAGACCTATCCAGAAGACCAGACTCCCCTTTGTCATCCTCTGGTTCCACCAATCCTGTGGACTTCAACCGGGGGGGGGACCATCAGAGCAATTGCACCACCAAGCAAGAGTCTGCAGCAGGAGTTGGTCCACAAGAAATTGAAACTTTGTGCACAATTACTGAGTAAAGACAAAATAAATATTCAGTATACACCAGTTTTGTTCAGGCACTCTCTGGGTGCTGTGGTGCTGGCCTGAGCTAATGGAGTCGGGAGGAGGAGGACATTATGCTTTCCACTGATATTTTGCACTTCTCTACAAATCATATAAATATATATATATATATATACATTAATTGCAAAAAAATCTCCATTAATGCATCAGTTAATGTTTCGACAGTGACAAAAGTGTGGAAATGGGGTGTTAGGGTTAACAGACCCTGAGCCCCCAACCCCCCCTCCTCCACAGACCAACAGATGCCGAGGTGTTCCACAGGATCATGCAGCCTAACTCTCACCCCATTCTCCTTTACTGTACCATGTCAACTTGTTTACATGTGGAATAGGATGAGAGTTAGGACGCCTCTCACCCCATTCTCCTTTACTGTACCATGTCAACTTGTTTACATGTGGAATAGGGTGAGAGTTAGGATGCCTCTCACCCCATTCTCCTTTACTGTACCATGTCAACTTGTTTACATGTGGAATAGGGTGAGAGTTAGGACGCCTCTCACCCCATTCTCCTTTACTGTACCATGTCAACTTGTTTACATGTGGAATAGGGTGAGAGTTAGGACGCCTCTCACCCCATTCTCCTTTACTGTACCATGTCAACTTGTTTACATGTGGAATAGGGTGAGAGTTAGGACGCATAACCCTGCGGCACACCTCAGCATCTGTTGGTCTGTGGAGGGGGGTCAGGGTCTGCTAACCCTAACATTGCATTGCCACACTTTTGCTGCTGTGGAAACAACCATAACTTATGCATTAACAGAGTTTTTTGCAATGAATTTCCCTTCTTTTTGAGAAAGTGTAAAGTAAGTGGTAAATGGTATGAGTTAGTGGGAGCGCGGGCCCTCCGGACCCTGCACTCCTTTCACATTGTCTATTTTTTGGATAATGAGATGCATATGTGTGATTGTGGGAACTCTGGGCCCTGTGATCCCACTCACACTTCACAATGGAGCCATTCAACAGCCATATAGGGCAAGGAACCCTTGTAACACAAAGTTGCCAATATCTCAGGAACCATAGGAACTAGCAAAAAAATTCAAACATCCCTGTAATTGTGACAACCAGCATTTCTCATGAAAATAATTGACCAAACCCATGTCTCACATCATTTATGAGCTAGGGGCACCAGAAAGCACTGGAAAGCCACCCTTGGAATTCTTGTAACATGTTTTTGCCAATATCTCTGTAACCATAGCAAGTAGGAAAAAAAATCCACTGCGGGTGTCATCCACTATTTCCAAACTTGTTTCATTAGCAGTGTCAATGGATCAGTAGGTAGCACACTCGCCTCTGAGGCCTGGAGATCAGAGGGCTGTGGGTTCAGTTCACACATCTGGCACTTCAGTTAATATTCCAGCACTGACACTGTAGTGCAGCATGAGAGGGGTGCTGCACTTCTGATGTGACGTCTTTCAGATGAGATGTTAAACTGAAGTTCCATCTGCCTGGATTGGTGGTAGTTCAGGTGGATGTTAAAGATCCCATGGCACTTATCGAAAAGAGTAGGGAAATTTGTTATTGAAATCAGAACAAAATCACAACAAAATATATACAAATCAGTATTTCTTCATACAAAACCAGAAAAAAAGGAAAATTAAAAACATAAGTAAGTATTAATTCATACAATAACCCCAAACATAAAAAGAACATTATACCTAACCCCCTCCCCCTCCCCACTCTAAGAGTAGGGGAATTTATTTATTAACATCAGAAATAAATCATAATAAGGTTATACAATCAATATTATCTCATACAATCATGATAAGGTAAAGCAAAAACAAAATAAGTAGTAATTCCTATAAATACCCTAAAACAAAAAAGAAAAGGAAGAAAAAAAAGAACACAAAAGACTCTTAATTCTTTAAATAAAATCAAAATGTTTCCATTGTTTTTTCCAAATCTGAGGTGTTAAAAGAAGTTCCTCTGTCCTCTACAAACCCTTTAGATCTTTTTGTAATAAAAAAAATAATTCTAAAGCTGAAATAGATTGTTGCTGCAAAGTAAATCTGCATCTACTTATCCACAACCAGTACAAAAATTGTACCATTATCACTCTAAGAGTACTATGAGAGAAATGCATCAGTTCTGAAGGAATTACTCCATAATACAGTAAAACAGAAGTAGGTGGAAGAAAGGATACCCCTTTCCAACAATTTTTTACTACATCCCAAAACTGTACCACATAAGGGCAGTGAAAATACAAATGATCCATTGTTTCAGGCACTGACCTACAAGTAACTCTAGAACAAATTCTTTCTTGGAAAGATTTATGTTTTTGATTCCCTTTCACATTAATTCGTCCATGAACTCCTACCCAAACTGTATCCCACATGTAAGCTGGTATTCGTTGTCTAATACATATTCAAAAATCTGTTTTTGTTGAAGGACAGAAAAATCTACAAAAGGTTGTGCTGAAAAACTAGACTTCAACACTTCAGAATACAGTGCCCTTCGGGGAAGTTTCCTCACTAACTCATATCTTATATTCCAGATTTTAATTTTATCAAAAACCCCTTCCCATTGACTTCCTAATCTGGGTACACATTTATTCTTATGTACAAAGTTATTCTTCCTCCATTCACACAATATACCATTCAACTTCCTACAAACCTAAAACCCCCATAATTGTGGACATCCATCCATTAAGGGAAAAATATTTTTATACAAAAATATTGAAAAGAAAAATAAAATAGGGTTTAACATTCCTATACCTCCATCCCGAATTTCCTTATATAAAACATTCCTTTTAATAGGATTAAGCCTACTTCACCCAAAACAGCTAAAAAAACACGCTAATAATTTACCCTCCAAATATTTAGGCAAAAGAAAAATCATACTAATGAATAAAAAAATGGGAACCAAAAAGGTTTTAATATAATATATTTGTTTTTTCTTAGAAACCTTCCATTTATTCCATTGAGTTACTTTAGATGTAACCACTTGTATAGCCTTTTCCCAATTATAACCAGCTATATCATTCCCTCCATAATAGATACCTAAAATTTTACATGGTACCATAGATACTGGAAAACCTCCACAAATTTCAGGCACAAAAGGAAAACCACATATCCTTAAAATTTTAGTTTTCTCAGGGTTAAGGCTTGCACCCGTAATTTTACCTAAATCTTGTATTAACTGAAAAGCTATAATTAGGGAATTCTCATCTTGTAAGATTAAACATAAATCATCCGCATATGCTATAACTTTATGTAACCGGTAATCATATGTATGTAAACCAAAAATTCTCAGAGATTTTTGCAATATACGTAACACTCGGCCCAATGAGAAAGCATACAAGAGGGGACTCAATGGGCAACCCTGTCTAACTCCTTTATATATCCCTATTTTCCTCCCCAAATTTCCATTTTCATATGGCCTAACATAAGCTAAATTATAACATAATTGTAGCCATTGAACAAACTTGAAAGGAATCCCATAAAACCTTAAACAATCCCACAAAAAAGAATGAGAAACCTCATCGAAAGCTTTTGCCTGGTCCAAACTAATAATGTAACCAGGACCTCTCAAATCCCCTTTCTCTACCACTTCCCCATTAGTTAATTCTCTTAACAGAATCAAGGCATCAGTAATACATCTACCAGGTACTGAACAAAACTGGGTAGGAATTATTAACTCCGACATTACCAACGCTAAACGATTTCCTAATAGTTTCGCAAATATTTTGAAATCAACATTCAACAATGTCATTGGTCTCCAGTTTTCTATATTTCCCCGTGCACCTGATTTAAAGAGAAAAATTAACAATCCCTCATACATTTTGGTAGGCAGAAAATGTTGTATTATAAAAAAATTTAATAATTCCAGCAACATTTTTGGCATTATTCGCCACAGAACACGATAAAATTCTCCTGGTAAACCATCTGATCCTGGTGTAGTATTTAATTTTAAACTACTTATCACTTTGTCTAGTTCCTGCATTGAAAAAGGTTCTATCATTTGGTCAGCTAAAACTGAATCCAACTTAGGAGGATCTGAGGCAGTAAAAATTAACAAAAAGGAATTCTCCGTCTCAGTAAAATGTCCAGATTTCCTCTCTACATTGTCTTCAATCACTTCCATAATACCCTCATTATCCCAAACTTCTTTACCACTTGACAAAATCAGGGATGAAATAACTTTTTTTTCCTTTCTCCCTTGACTAGCCAAATATGAGTTTACTTGATCTGCAGTACCCTGTATACCAAATGACTGTTCTTTCATCAATGAGTGCAATCTATTATATTGAAACTGAGCCATCTTATCTCTAATTTTGTCAATTTTGGACATTAAATCTTCCCCACCCTCATATTGTCTAGAAAGTAATTCCTCAAATTTCAACCTATATCCCAAATATTCTTTATATTTAGACTGTGCCTTCGTTCTACCCATAATTTTAAAAGAACCTACCATACAACATTTAAAATCTTCCCACCACTGTCCAGTATTCTCATATAGATCAACTGTAGTAATTTTATCCCAAACTATAATTTCCAACTGCCGAATAACCTCATCATCCAGTAATATCGAAGTATTTAGTTTCCAAACACCTCTACCTGTGTCCCTTTGAATGGGTACTGAGACCTGAAACCCGATTAGCCAGTGATCTGATGTTTCTATTGGAATTGTTACCACTCCCGCTAAAGGTAATGTCTGTTTAACAAAAAAGAAATCTATCCTAGAAAATAACTGCCCTTTATAAAAAGTAGGTTTTGCCCTTCCTAACTGCCTTAAATGAACATCTTGTAAACCAGCCAGTCGAACAATAGTTTTTAACATTGTTTTATCACAGAACTGTTTTCCCTTAATAATCTGTTCTTGGAAATTGATATTAAAATCTCCTCCCCAAATTATCTGGTGACTTGTATGCAAAAAAGGCTGCATTTTTTGTAACAACTTAACCCTTAATGACTTGGTTTGAGGTCCATACACATTAATCAGTCTACATGAAACAGAATTCAACACTACATCCAATATCAAAACCCGGCCTGGTTCCAGATCTACCTTCCTTAAAATTTTAACATTAGATGTATTGAAACAAAACCCTACACCACAACAAAGCTCTATCCCTATAGACCATATAGAACTACCCCATTTCCAATCACCAGAAGCTCAGTCTGTTTCAATTTTTGTATTTAGCCTGGTATCCTGTAAGAAATAAACGTCATAATCCAAATGTTGTAACACTCCAAAAGTAGCTATTCATTTTACACCAGACTTAATGCTGTTAATATTTAAACTAGTTATCGCTAAGCTCAATGGCTTAAGGAGGAGGTTTCAGAATTTTCCCGCTAGATCTTGTTACTCTTTTATGTATTTTCTGGGATTTTTGAAGTTCAGGCTATGACACATTTTTTTGTGATGGTTCAACTTCAGTAAGTGAAATATCCACTGAATTAGTTATGTTTATTTCCATTGGATGCTCCAGAGCTACCTGGTCTCCCCATGTGGAGAAAACTGAAAATCTATTACTAAGCGGTAGGGGAGATAAGGGGGGGTCCCCCACTCTCGACGGAAGAATTTCCATCTTGTAAAGGTATTCCTAGTCCTGTTGTAGTCTGTATAGTGTAATCTCTGTCCAAATTCTCACTTTGCTTTCCTTTATTTAGACCATTTCCATTTTACTTCCCTTTAGACAAAGCCAATCAGGACCCCTATGGGATGGAGAACTCTGAGGTGTTACAAATGGTGTTTCCCTTATCTCCCCCATCTCAAGCTGAGAAGCATCCACAGTTGTCTCTAAGAGATTAATTGGGGCCACAAACGCAGGGTCCTGTCGTCTAGATGTAGAATTTTGAACTCTGCCTTCCAAACCCCCACCTCTTCCCACCCCCCCACCTCTTCCTCTTTGCCTACCTGTAGAGAATGTTTCTAAAGGGGAAAAAGGTTTCCTAGCTTGAGATAAAAAAATTTGTGATCTGAAACTTCATTTAAGTTATGTTCAGCCCAAGGACATTCTGCAAAAGAATGGTCAGCATCTCCACACAGATTACATATCGGAGGAGCCTGACAAACAACAGCTGAATGGCCCAGCACCCCACAATGAAAACATTTAACTTGATCACAATCGTTACTTAAATGCATTAAAGAACCACATTTATAACAACTCTTGGGTTGTCCTGCATAAAACAAAATCCCCCTATCCCTCCCCAAAAAAGAAAGAACTAGGCAGATGTTGTATTCCTTGTTCATTTTGAGTTAACTGTACTCTAATAGTCCAACTCCCAGTCCAAAATCTATTTTCATCCATAATGGGCTTTGGATGGTCAAAAACTGTACATCGTTTTTCTAACCAGAATAAAATATTACTAATGTTGACACCCTCATTACGAAAAAGAAGGGTAACAGTTTTAATAGTAGGCTTTGTAATTGGAATAGCTAGAAAGTCCTTCCAAAGTTCTGTATCTTTTAGTTCGTAATACAATCGCCAAAATTTATCCAATGCCATCATAGTACAAAAGCTCACATCATATATTTTGTCTCCTGGGGCATGTATAAACGCATATATATCAGCTGGAGAAAACCCCAGCGAAACAATTATTAATGCTTTGCCCACTCACAATCTATCAGGAACTATGGGGGTAAGACCTTTATAGCGCAGATGTACCAAGTATCATCTCTACGCCACTTCAGCTGGCTTCCAAAATAGGCCTGCATGAGATTGTTTTTGCCCAGTCTCGCCTAACATTTCATTGTGTTCCTTGTGTGTCTTACCAACAGCAATCGGAACAGACTCTTCTTCCTGTTCCTCTAACGCCACTCCAAAGTCATTTTCTATAACTCCTGCAGAAGATTCTTGTGGTAATCCTGTCGGAAAAGAAACTGGCAACACTGTCTTTTCAGAACATAGGTTTGAAAACCCCACTTCACTCACGTCTGGCGCAGTTCTTTGAACCACCAGCTCTCTTGCATGACGCGCAGACTCAGTAGCCACAAATGGGGACTCTAACTGTGTCAGAGTTTTTGTATTCTGAACACCAGAAGTTGTAAAGCATCTTTCTTCTATCCTTTATTCTCCATTTCTGTAATTCCTGTAACTGGAATGTTTGGGTCAGGAACCCAAATTCCATTCTGAAGAATCCAGCCCGCTTCACCAAGAGCTCTACTTGGGGTCCATTCCTTGAAGGAGCCACTAAAAGTTATGTCCCCTTCAGCCAACGACTCAGAAACAATTATTTCCTTTTGTACCATTAAATTATTAGATATTGCTTCAGAATTTAAAGCTGAAGGCAAGCGTTTATTTCCTTCTTGGATCGGCCTGACTGTAGATCTTTTTCGTTTTGTACGTTCTTCAGCTAAACGTAATTTCTGATTCTGAAATTCGTTTTCAGCAGCTTGTAGCATCTCTAATAAATGTTTTTTCTTATCTTCCAATTGTACCTGTAGTAACCGTTCCTCTTCCAATCCTGGGTTTTCGTCCAAATGTTCCTTCATATTTCCATTATCCATCTGATGCTGGTGCGCTATTGCTCCCTGATCCACGTCTACTTCTTGAGCTGACATGGAGTCCAGAGCAGCTGCCCCACATCCTTCCTCCACCTCAACCAAAACCAAACTGGAGTTCTCCATCCTGAGAACTGAGATTAGCCCTCTACTGGCCACAAAGAGCCAGCAGAGTAGGGGAATTTCCCCGGTGTCCTGGCCAAATTTCCCTCTTTCACTAAAAATACCACCAACAGCTTAATCTGGTTCAAGGTCAGTTGGCATTCATCTGTATCCCCCTTCCCCAGGTCATGCCTGAAAATAGACAGAATTTGTCTAGTGCACTTACCCGGTCAACAAAAACTAAATAAAAATAAAAAAAATTAGCTTAGTTTGCTTAAAGGTGAACCAAGCTATCAGTAGCTAAAACTCTGTATCTTGCTTCATTTTCGAGATATGGGTGTTGAAAGGCATGACGGGTGTCACAATGTTATCCTATGGGAAATTGCTCAAATTTGGAACACTGTAGCTTTGGGCCCCTTGAATGTGTTGGCAGCAAACCATGAACAGGCACATCTGTTGGACCAGGGCTTGCTATCCTGCAAATTTCTGCCCAAAAGACCCAACCATTTGGTTGCAGGAGGCTGGCAAAAATTTGCAGTTATTTGGAGCATACTTTCGCAAAATACTTTTGCTAATCACAAAAGTTTCACAAAATAAATCACGAAACGTTCAGATTTGATAAGTATTTTGTGAAAGTGTTTTTCGGAAAAAGTTTAAAAACATATTTTGGGGGATTTAACCCCCCAATAAAGATATGGCAAGCATCCTCAGGACCAGGCTAGGTAAAAACATCAAGCAGTGTGTTCCTAGAGGGTCCCAATTTTAAACACAAGGCATTTTTCTGTGGAGTAACAGAAAAATAAATGGCCGACTCACAAAAGTAAAAGGGCCATTTGCGACAGTAAAAATGGCCATTTGAGAGTTTCCTGATTTTTTTTAACATTTCCCATTGACTATAATGGGAAATTTGTTTTTTGAATAACTTTTGAACAGTTTAATATTTTTTCATCAAATCTTCAAAAGGCACATAGGTGACAAAGGTTGCATCTTTCCTGAAGTTTTTGGATCAAACAAACAAATCTTGTGGGCTGTGGCCGCGAGCAAAGAAACATGCAAAAAGTCAGTTTTTTTTACATTTGATGTTAGGGTTAACAACCCTACCCTCCACCTACCCCAACCTCCACAGGCCAACAGGCGTCGGTGTGTGCCTTTTGGCCATAGGCCCTAATTCTCACCCCATTCCATTTTGGGGTTTTTGAACTGCAGAACTTTCATGCAAGTATCATTGGTTTAGCTGGGGGAGCTTTCGCAAAAGTTCTTTGGTACTTCAGCAAAAGTCTCTTCATTTTAAATGTGGGACATTCGTGAAAATACCCGATGAACTTTTGCAAAAGTTTGCAGAATTGTTGTGAACGTTCCATGGCTTAGATGGTGGAACAATTTAAAAATCATATTTCCTGGCATCCTTTCAGAAAACTGATGCCATGGTCATGTTCCTAGGGCCCCGATCAGGTAAACCCAACTGTTGGTGTTTACCAAGTGACAGTATTGTTGGAACTACATCTTATTTCTGTGTCAATAACTGAGAACAAGACAGTGGATTTGCAAAAGTTCCAAACCCATCTGTGAAAATAAAAAGTGCTTTTGAAGGTGACATATTTTTCTCCATAGGCTATAATGGGAAACTTTAAACTTTAATAACTTTTGAATGGATTAATATTTTTTCACCAAAGCTTCAGAAGGCAATTCCCTGACCCAATCCCCATATACCCCTAAGATTTCAGATCAGTCGGACAAACTGTTTGGGCTGCATAGATGAGCAAACATTTTCCAAAATTGCCCAAGTGATTTCTTCCACTTTTTTTGGCACTCCACAGCTCCACAACCACGCATCTGACCAGAATACAACTTGCCAGATCCAGAGACCTATGGTAGCAGACAGCGTATACAAAATGTCAGGCAAATCAGATGAACAGTTGCAAAGTTATTAAAGTGCAAAATTTGAGGCTTTAACATTAAAATGCCTACTCAACCCTAACTATACCTGCACTACCGTGCAGGTATAATTAGGGATGTAAGTTTGTCATGGCAGTCATACACTTCATTGATTCCATGACATTTGATCTTTATTCAGGACTGCCATGACTTTCACTAGTGTCATCAGAATGTAGCAATGATGACAGTGCCGCAACATGTACTACTGTTTACTAATGATTTCATGAACAAACAATGAGTCATTAAAACCTCACCCAATGCAAACTTACATCCCTGGGTATAATATATACTTACACACACACACATATATATGTATATATATATATATATATATGCAATAGGGGTGGAGAGAAACAGAGTGAAATAAATCCATTTATCTGAGCAACTGTGTGAATAAACTTAATTTATCCACACAGCGCTTATGGCATCAGCCATTTATCCACACAGTGCTTTTGTCATCAGCCATTTAACTATACAGTGCTTATGTCATTTAGAATGTTCAGCCTCAGTAGTGTATTAACCATATTCAAATGTGAATAAAAAGAAAAATGATAACATGGTTCTGTGAGCATGAAAGTTGTTCAGTACAAAAATATCTACAGAATAAGTGATGTTTCATTTATTGATACATTTTAGATTTGTTTGATAATTAGCAAACAAACAGCAGAAAATTCAACAAAAAATGATAGTATGGTATTTTGATCACAAAAGTTGTTCAGCACAAAAATATCTACAAAATGAGAGGCGTTTCATTTCTTAATACCTTTTAGATTTTCTTTAATCAGCAAACAATGGTAGCCAATTCAACTTTTAGTCACTTTTTTGACTAACAAATGCCCACTCCAAAAGCAAAAAGAAAAGAATTGTGTATCAAACTTTATCATTATGTACTGACCGTAATGTAAAGTTGGAGTGTCCATAGCAACTGCTTAGCAACCACTATGCTAAGTGGAGCTACTGGGAAACATTTATCAAAAATAAAACACAAACTGCACTAAATATAAATAAAAAAGCATTCACAAAACTCCAATTCTATTGCATAAATGGAATATGCAATGGAAAACGTGTGGAATAAATGATTTATCTGCACTTGAGCAGTTTGACCTCGGACACCTCATTTGTGGCTTACGCCACTCATGAGGTTACCCGAGGTCAAACTGCTGTTGTGCAGGTAAATCATTTATTACAGTTGTTTCTATTACATACCCCTTATTTATTATAGTGGCAAGGTAGTGCCACTATAGTTAGGGTTGAACAGCCATTTCTATGTTAAACCTCACATTTTGCTCTTTAATACCTTTTGAACCATTTGTCCAATTTGCTTGAAGTTTGGAATGTAGAAAGACCTACCATAGGTCTCTGGATCTGGAAATTTTCATTTTGGTCGGATGTACATTTTTTTGGAACCGTAGTGTGCTCAAAAAGTTAAATTTTCCCATTGTTGTGAATTCTTTGTCCAGGCATAATGGACTGAAGAATGCATATGAGTGGGTTCCAATTGGTTTGCCTACATGTGTCCTGGGTTGCACTGGTGCCTTTTGAAGATTTGGTGAAAAAATATTGCTCCGTTCAAAAGTTATTCCATTTTGTCATGTCCCATTATAGCCTATGGAAACATTTATATGTGCACTGCGAAAACATTCGAGATCACATTTTGTTGTCGAGCTTGCCCAAAAATGTTGTCGTGCTGCCACCATCTTGTTTTCAGTTAGCGAGAGAGAAAAAACACTAAGTCAAAAAATACCGCACTTTGGTAAACACCAACAGTTGTGTTTACCTAATCAGGCCCTTAGGAACATGTTCCTGGCATTAATTTTTTACCAGCTGGTCTGGAAATATGTTTTTTAAATTTTTCCATTTTTTGATCATGGCAACATTTTTGTTGCTGAGCAAACAGTCACGTTCATGGGAAAAATTAACCGTAGCAACATTTTTCTGTGTGCTATAACACTCGCATTATAGAGATTGGAGAATCGTGAAAACATTAAAGTAATTGTGGCAACACTGCACAAACACATTTTGCTATGTGTTGTTTTCTTCGTCACTTCATTGTGGCAAGGTGGATTGTGCTATTCGCATGAAATTTTCAGGGTGGCAATCCCTAGTTGCACAGATGTGCCTTTCAGTGGTTTGGTATGAAAAATCAATGGGCCCATAGTTACAGCATTCCAAAATTCATTAAGTTTCCCATAGGATAACATTTTGGCCGTTCTTTTCTTAGTCACTTCATTACTGTTCCAATTGTTAATTTTCATGTCTGTAGGCCAGTATTATGCCCTCAGAGTTAGCACTCACAGTGCTTTTTGGTATCTGTATCTTGGAAATGATGTGAGACACAGATTCAATCGACTTATGCTACAAAAACTACTCAGTCTCATAATTACCACAACACTTGAATTTTTTTCTAGCTGCTACGGTTCCTGAGATATGGGCAAATTAGTGTTACAAGGGTTCCTTGCCTTTGGGCTGCCATACTTATGTGTAAGTGCAAGCACAGAGATTGGAGGGCCTGTGCTCCCACAGACACATATATGCACAGATCCGTGCTCCCACCAACACATACCATTTACTATTTATATTACACTTTTTCAAAAAGAAAGAAAATTCTTTGCAAAAACTTTGTTAATGCATCAGTTAGGGTTGTTTCCACACTGACATAAGTGTGGAAATTCAACATAAGGGTTACCACTCCACCCCCACTCCTCAAAACCCTAGTTCCTCATTCCACCACGCACACACACACACACACACACATATGCAAGACACATGCAACATTGTACAACACTATACCACTCAGGCACATCTGACAGCACAATAATCACAGCACTGTACTGATTTCACATAACACTATGTAATGAAAAAACAAATACAGTATAATCGACTCTATACTGCCAGCAGAGTATGATGACACATTATTGCTGGCATATCTTCTTCATACAATGACACTTAGTCTGTACACATTTTCAGAATATTGATTTATATGTGTCATAAGTCAACAATTGGGTCACTGCAAATATCTTTGCTATCACATAGGCATGTGACCTAACACATACACAGTAGTTTGGAGATACTGCTCAGGTGGGACACTACTACCATCACATGTTGTTATGCTGCTGTATTAACTGGAAATACTCATTAACAGTATGTTATGGTTACCTCTGCATGTTACAACTGTTGCTTTTACATCTTACTTGTAAACTATGCTACAAAACAATTACTTTTATTATTACCACTGTTTGTTATTAGGACTGACTCACTGTGTCAGAAAGCAAAATGCAAACATCCAATGACTGTTGCTAGGCTTACAGAAACTGTCATTTCTAGTACACTATGTATGGATAACATACTGTGTGTTTCATCAGCTGTTAACTATTGAAATATGGGCATCTGCTTAAATCTTGTTATTGATGTTTGTAACACAAACATGCTTACTGTGAGCCATCAACCATAATTGCCCAGTATTTGTGTGTACCCCCAAGCCACTATGATGGCTGCAGAACTTATACATTTGGTGGACTGTGCTGATGCCTGTGTCTTGTGGAATGTTTACAGAGTTGTATGTTACTTCTATAACCTGATCCTGCTTGTCTCTGGTTGCTTGTCTTGCCTTTGCCCTTCCCTTGCTTGAATGTGTGTGTGTGTGGGGTGGGGGGGAATGTAGAGTTAGGGTTTTGAAGAGGTAGCATGGGAGTGGGGTGATAACTCTAACGTGGAATTTCCGCACTTTTGTCAGTGTAGAAACAACCCTAAACGAAGTATTTTGCAAAGAATATGTATATTATGGTAGCACAGTAGTGCTACCATAGTTAGGGTTGAGGAGCCATTTACATGTTAAACCTAAAATTTTGCACCTTAATAACTTTGCAACCATTCAACGGATTTGCCTGACATTTGGAATACAAGATCAAGAACCATAGATCTTGGGATCTGCCAACGTTCGTACTGTTCGGATATATGGCTGCGGAGTTATTAAGCATGATCTGCGCGCGCAATTACGCTTTTTTGGAATTCTTTGGTCATCTCTAGAGGTTGCACGGTTTGCACGACCAGTCCGAAATATTCAGGGAACATGAATGTGTCTTTTGAAGATTTCGTGAAAAAATATTAAATGGTTCAAAAGTTATTCAAAAAATAAGTCAATGGGAAAAGTTAACAGAAAGTTCGACAGTGTCGCAAATGCAGTTTTTATTTTTGCAAATGGCCCTTTTACTGTCGCAAATCTGCCATTTTGTTTTCAGTTAGCGATCAGAAAAATGCTTACCATTTAAATTTGGGACCTTCTAGCAACCTGATTCTTTTTGTATTCACCTAGTCGGACCCTGGGGATGCTAGGCATGTCTTTATTTTGGGGTAAAACACCCCAGAAATATGTTTTTCAGATTTCTGGAAAAAGTACTTTTGCAAAGTACTTTCACACTCTATGACACTGTTGAATGAATTTATGTAGCCACAAAGCTCGACAGTACTTTCTTCCGGCTGTGTGAAAATGACAGCAATTCTTTGGCACCCTGCTGCAAAAGAACGGTTTGGTCTTTTGGTCTGGAATTTGGAAGGAACACAGCCAACATCTCATGAATGTGCCTTTCAGTGTTTCTGTGAAAATATATTACAGGGTGGCAAAGTTACGGCACTCCAAAGTTGATGCTTTTTCCCATAGGATAACATTACAGCATTTGCCGTATTACAGGAATCCTTTGGCACAGTGCTGTAAAATAACTGTTTGGTCTTTTGGGCTGAAATTTGGAGGGATGAAAGCCAACATCCCACAGATGTGCCTTTTACTGGTTTGGTGAAAAAATATTATAGGGAGCCAAAGTTATGGCACTCCAAACTTCTCTTTTTCCCATAGAATAACATAACGTATCTGTCCGCTTTTCAGGGCCCGTGATTCGAAACGGTGAGATACAGACCTTTCATCAGAAATATATATATATATATATATATATATGCCTTTCTACTTGTAATTATTGAATAAAGACAAAACAAATATAGACTATATGTGGGGGGGTTGAGGGGCATATGGTGACACTGTGCTTACCACTGATATTTCACAGTTCTCTACAAATCCCTTCAAATACATGTGCTATTGTACTACTCAGCATTGAATAAAGACAAAATATATATGTATGCCATATATTTGGGTTCAGGTACTGCCAGGATGGAGGTACTGCATGAGGTAATTCTGGGGGCAGGGTGGGGTGATAGGCCTGTAGGGGCACTGTGCTCACCACTGATATTTGCACTTTTACACAAATACCAGATATGTGCTATTGTACTTCAAAAGAGTGAATACACACCCCAAAGTATAAATTAAAATTCATGGTGTGTGTTTACTTTGCTGATAGTTAAAAGGACACTGTCACCCCCACCACCACCTTAGGCCTCAAAGTGTCCCTAGTTTAAAAAGAACTATTATTATTCACATTCTGTACAGGCTGCTGATGTAGCTGGTAGTTTGATTCTGATTCCTTTTTTCTTTTAAAAAGTGAAATGCAGACTGCCAACCATACTGGTGTTCTGACACAAAAAACATGCTTGTTTACATTTTTTGATCAACTCCCACTCTATCTTTCCTGGACCTGGGAACAACCAATGTAGTCTAGCCACTCAGGATGTGGGGGGGGGGGGTGAGAGGAAACTATTGCCTCATTAGAGGCTGCACTGTTTGGAAGTGTTCTTCATGTTCCAAAGGTATTCAATAAGGGTAAATCAAGGTTTTGAAACGAAACAAGGTTGTTTATAATTATACAATGGCAAGAACATTTCCTGGACTCTGATTGGTCAGTATGTGCTTGAGACAGTGGTGATATCTCAGTATAACATCACTGTATTGATTTGTCACTACTTCACTTCTTTTTCCCTTCAGAAACAAAGACACACTGCCTCACTAAATATCTACTAAAAACATTTTAATTTTTTTATTTTATTTTGTATAACAATGAACCATTGTATAATAGCAATAAGGTACTCCAAGGTGTGTGTTATTGTGTAATAACGTCACTCCTGGGGTGGTGGAAGCACTCGGCTTCACCCCATACTTCAACCCACCCAGGAGTGATGTTATTACACGATAACACACACCCTGTCATGCCTTATTGCTTAATTATACCATTAGTATGCATTTCAGTTATATGAAGAAAGTAAGCAGATAACACAACATCAGTGATTTTTAAAGAAGGTAATCAATCATAAAACATAGGTTTTTAACTAGAAATAATATAAATGTTCATTTCAGAACTAAACAATAAACCATGACAGGGAGTGGGTTATTTGTGTTTTATGCTCATTGTATAATAATACTTTGAGACCAGAGAAGAAGGGTTAGAGTGTATTATTGTCCCACCTTCTCTGGCCATAAAGTAAATTCAGCGGAATAGCAGTTGAACAGTCTGTTATTGTTACCTTAACTGTGCACAGGGCAGTGATCAGCCCCCTGGTAAGTGTTCTGATTTACAATGAGATACAATAGCAGGTGCCTCATCAAATCTGCATGATGTAATTTATGTACCTAACACAAGAGGAAAAAAATGACGACATAACCTGCATTACAGTTCAGCAAAATGTAAATCAGAAACACCAACTTGGACAGTTGGTTGGAAAAATGACAATCATTTAAATCATTTAAAGGTGTTAGTCATGTACACTAGGTGTGAAAACAGGTTAGGAATGACTGTATTAACAAATATATAAAAAGCAATTAAAGTGCCATAGTGTAGCAGGGTCCATGCAGTAAATAAAAGCGATAACCACAAAAGCAAGAACACACTCTGTATTGAAATGAAGTGAGTTAGAGACAAGCATTGAATGACTACTTTTCCCCAGAATTCACTAAGGAGGACTGCGGGTCCATGCCAGAAGGTTGCATCAAAGCAGCCACTAAGAGAGTCCAGGAAATGAGGCAGCCAATACTTACTAACGAGAGGGTCCCGAAAGGGCTGGCAGCCCTTAAGATAGATAAGGCCCCTGGACAAGATAGGTTGCATCTGAGGATACTTGGGGAATTAGCAGTAGAACTGGCTAAACCACTGGCTGGGCAGCAGCTCACTTCGGTCCAGGGAAGTTCCAAGTGACTGGAATATAACAGACATTGTACCACTTCATAAGGTGGGGGGGGGAGAATAGGGAGCAACCAGGGAACTACAGGTCTGTCAGTCTTACCTCTGTCATGGGGAAGCTGATGGAATCACTAATCAAAGAGACCTCATGGACTACCTAGACAGCAATGGGCTCCAGGATACTAAATAACATGGTTTTGTGACAGGAAGGTCTTGTCAGACTAACCTGATTTTTTTCTTTGACTGGGTGACCAAGGCAGTAGATAAGGGCCATGCTGTGGATCTTCTGTATTTTGACTTTAGCAAGGCTTTTGATTCGATACCACACAAAAGGTTGCTCAAAAAGATGGAAGACCTAAGTGTGGATAAAGGTATTAGGTCAGAACAGAGCCTGCATGAACAGCGCTGTCAATAACAACGCCCTCCATACAGTGCTCTGCACAACAGCGGCAGGAACAAATGCCGTGAATAAAGGCAGCGCCACTGGTAGCAGTTGCAAAGAACACTAATGACTGCTACCAGTCCAAAACTCTGTATCCCCCAGAAATAAAATAATCAACTCTGAGTTGGAGTTGGATTACGGGGGAAAAAAGTTGGAAGACCAGGATTAGAACTCTGGTCTCCACCACCATTTTGGCCAAACTGCTCCATGCCTCAGCACTCTCTGCCATGGGGGCAGCTCAGCCAACCTCCCCAATTCCTCTTCCCTTGTCTTTTCCCCAAGTACCAGGGACAGCATCCTGGGGAGTGCTTACTGCACAGGGCTGTTTAACCCCTGTGGCTGTCTGTGGTAACGCAATTCGGACCATGCTTTGTTTACTTGCGCAACATTTGTAGAGCTGTTCTGACTGGTTACAGTGGCAAAAACCATAGTGAACTGGGTAGGTAGTTGGCTAGAAGGGAGGCAGCAGAGGGTGATTGTCAATGGGGTTAAATCAGAAGAAAGGATTGTTACGAGCGGGGTTCCACAGGGATCTGCCCTGGGTCTGGTTCTCTTCAACATGTTCATTAGTGACATTGGTGAGGGAATTCAGAGCAGGCTGTGTCTCTTTTCAGATGACAGAAAACTATGTGGGAGGGT
The DNA here is from genome assembly GCA_016271365.2 of Neoceratodus forsteri. NCBI lineage: Eukaryota > Metazoa > Chordata > Ceratodontiformes > Ceratodontidae > Neoceratodus > Neoceratodus forsteri. The sequence continues at coordinate 1,724,503,124 of CM057456.1, forward strand.
GGATGATGAAATAAGGGATATGCAGAGGGACCTACGAAAACTAGAGGGGTGGTCAAAGGTCTGGCAGTTAAAATTCAATGTCAAAAACTGCAACGTAATGCAACTAGGGAAAAGGAATCCCAAGTCAGAGTACTGGATGGGTGGGGTGAGACTTGGCACTACAGAAGACAGTTATGATCAGTAACTCCCTTAAGTAAATAAGCCAGTGCAACAAAGCCTATAGTAAGCCTAATAGGATGCTGGGACGTATTGATAGGGGTATTGCTAGCAGAAGAAAAGAGTTAATACTTCCTCTATACAGATCCCTGATGAGACCTCACCTGGAGTACTGTATCTAGTTCTGTAGCCCTCATATCAGAAAGGACAGGGATAGGCTGGAAACAGTGCAACACAGAGTAACAAAATGATTCAGTGCTAGCAGAGCAGTTATTATGAAGACCACCTAAAGACACTAAATATGTAATTACTGGAAACTGGAAGAGAGAGGGAAGATATGACAGAGACCTTCAAGTTCCTTAAATGAATTAACAAGCTAAACTGTGGAGAATTATTTATCCTGAATACCAACTCGAGGTCACATGGTCAAGCATGGAAATTAACAGGAAGGAGGTTCTGGAGGGATGTGAGAAAGTACTTCTTAATGGAAATGGTGGTGGACCCTTGGAACAGTCTGTTGGCCGAGGTGGTGGGTGCAAACACAATCAGGATTCAAACAGGCATGGAATAGATTCAAGGGAATAGTGGTCACCCAGGGCAACAAGACCAGGGAGGAGAATGGGGATAGGATGAGAACGTTCATACCCTGGAGGACCAATAGGTTTCAGGGAATATTTCATGGATTATAGAGAACATGGGCTGATTAGATGGACCTCTGGTCTTTTTCTGGCATCGTGATCTATGTTTCTATGTTTCTATTAAAAGGAGATGACTTAACTAATATTTGATAAGCAATGAATGTACAGTAGGGCCCTTACAGTAATTAAAAGTAAGCATGACAAAAGAGAGAAATAAATCTGTGTTAAAGTGAGTCAGAGGCAAGCATTAAAAGGGAACAACTTCATTAATTAATGTATGATAAGTAATAAAAGTGTAGCAGAGCACATCATTTTGAGGAAACACTTCAAAATTAAAATAGAAATAAATAAAAGCAAGCAAGATTCCAGGATATCAATTTCATGTATCAAAAGATGGTAGGACAGTCGGGATAGAGCTAAAGGCCTAAGGAATAAAGACAGAAAACATGAGAGGGGACAACTAGGTAGGTAGGTAGCTAGGCAAAGAGCCCATGAATAAACAACATAGTACTGCTGCACAGCTATTCGCGTATGGATACACAGAGTATGTATTAAGGTGTTTTATTGGTCAGGGTCACCCATAACCTCATGCACTTGTGCATTGCTGCCCCTGGCTGTGCTCAAGGTTGATGCATGTTCTACAGAATGCTATATAGTGGCAGCTGTTGGCCACTGCAGGAAGTACAGTACACAATAAATTCCTATATTGGAGCTTAATGGAAAAAAACTCCAGTGGACGTTTGATGTCTGGCGCCATGTCCCAAACTTGTTACATGTGGCAATGACTACCAGTGTACCACTATCCTCTTTGTGTCCCAGCAGCAGAAGGGCTCTTTTATAGCCTAGTTTCAGTGGCAGGCTTCTGAGGTGCCACTCACTTCCTCAACCCTTCCTACCCCCAACCACCAGGACATCTTCTTCCTTGAGTAGTTGGGGCTCAGATACCACCTTCAGGGCTGGAACAGGCTTAGAGTCGAGGGTGGCAGCAGGCTATCCCTCACTTGTGGGATCACTTGAATTGCTGCAGTGATTTGCAGAGACTCCGCATGAGTTTTTGTTTCTCTCTGTTTCACTGTCAGCAGCGCCTTTGATTGGCTGCAGCTGTGATCAGGAGTCAATGTTGTTATCTGTGAGACCTCCTGACTTCTGCTTGCCCCTTGCACTTTCTCCATTCCCCCCTGAGGATGGTCTCCTTACAGTTCCCAGGGACCGATTGAAAACATCTGGTGATCACGCCATTGACATGGTCCTGTGGAACTCATTTCCCAACTCCTTGAGAGAGAGGCCCCTTCGGTGGAAGCTTTAAAAAGGGGTCTGAAGGTGCACATTTTTAGACAAGCTTTTGGATCTTATCATATTATTAATTTATTGATTTTACTGTTGTTATTTATTATTCTCTGTGTTTTATATTTTGTCTTCTGCCTGTACTCTGTACAACACCTGGAGCCTCAAGAAAAGGGTGATATACAAATAAAACCTTGCTTGCTTGGATGTGGGACCATCAACAATGCCGTTTGTTTGAACAGCAATGTTCTTGTTTTCATGCCCTTTGTTTTTTTTTCCAAGATTTACTATTGCACAAAGCATTACCTGTTGCAGCACAGATATTTGGTATACAATATCGTATCTCTTGCTAGATGCTTACTAACACTCTAAGCCTTCCTCAGGTACTACATATTATGCATGGGGCCTCAAGTACTGCATATTCTGTATGGGGCATTAAGTACTACATATTATGCATGGGGCCTCAAACACTGCATATTCTGCATAGGGACTCAAGCACTACATATTCTGCATGGGGCCTCAAGTATTACATATTTTGCATGGGGCCTCGAGAACTATGTATTATGCATGGGGCATCAAGCACTGCATATTCTGCATAGGGCCTCAAGCACTGCATATTCTGCATGGGGCCTCAAGTACTACATATTATGTGTGGTGCCTCAAGCGCTGCATATTCTGCATAGGGACTCAAGCACTGCATATTCTGTATGGGGCCTCAAGCACTGCATATTCTGCATGAGGCCTGCCCCTTACTTCATTAGGCAGACAGGACAGTACTCTTCATACACAGGGAGCCATCTGTCACTGTAAAGTCACTTTAAGAGATGTTTCCACTTTTGTGCCTGAAGGCACTCTGACTGGAAGTAATGAATTTCAGCTGCACCACATGGCCTGGACAGTCCTTCCAGCTTTGCCAGATTTTTGAGCACTATCGTGCACAACTTTAGCCCCACTTGATATGGATGTCTATTTCCACCTGTGCACCTATTCAGGCATCATTTTGTAACCAGCCACAGAGCTTTCAGTACTACAGAACCATTAGCTGCATTTGAGAACCATCCAGAGTTTATCCTGTAAATATGGAACCCCAGGGCATATAGCTACTAGTATTTCATATTAACCATTTATTGCATAAAAGTCTATCAGATAAACATAGTCTGTATAATTTCAGATTCTTACAATTGGTTGTTATTGTCTGTTTGATTCAACACCTTAACAACCAAATACCAGGTGAAAACAGAACCATTTTAATATACCAATTGTGTTACAGTCCTTCTGTTTCTCATTCTTACAGGTAAAAAAATAATATTTAAAACCCTGAAATATTATTTTAAAGTCCAATAAATTTGCTCTCTCTTTATCTTAAACCTTTCAGTTTGCTACTGATATCTCTGTTAAGACTAAATGATGCCACTCTTCCATCAGTTGTGGGGTTTGATAGCTCTCCTTAAAAAAATGATGCAGCATTCTCTCTCCTTGCTATACTCGTTTTCAAACACATTTTCTTATATGCATGACTTTTCAATCAACACAGATTCCTGTTGAAACAGTTAATCCATAATTGGATTTTCTTCCTTGTAATTTGTATGTAGAAATGCTCCCAGGGAAATACATTTTGTTTAGACATGCTAGGCTAGATAACAGACTACAACTTCTAGACCTGATACAAATTGTCCTGATCCTCCTCTGACTAAATCTTCTACAAGAGCTCCCAGGTACAATTGTACTAAGGCTGTCCAGTCTGCTGAATCATAATATTTCAAAGTCAACCTCCAGTCAAACCTAAACTCCCCAACTAAATTTTGGAAGGTTATGGATTTTCTTTCTGACCTCCATGCCCAGTTAGCCCCACCATTCTCATGGAAAATGGCTAACCTGTTCTGACTATACCTCTATTGCGGCTGTCTTTAACAAGTTCTTCACAACCTATGCCCTACCATCCTCCTCCACTACTAACTCTCTCCCTGTACTCCTCCTCCATACCCCTCCAGGTTACCACTTTCCCCCATCACCGTTCATGAACCCCTACTTGCCCTTTCCTCCCTCAACTCATCAAAGTCCAAACCTAAGTTGCTATACCTCTTAACTCCTGCTATTGCAGCTCCCCTTACTCACCTGCTTAACCTTTCCTTCACTGTCGGCACTGTTTCCCAGTCTTTTAAAATGACCAAAGTTATTCCTCTTCACAAAGGGGGTGACCCTTCTTCTCCTGGTAACTGGCTTCTATTCTCCCCCCTCCCCTCCCCTTCCTCTCTAAACTGCAAGAGAAACTGTTCCATGCCAGACTCCTTGATTTCTTCTAATCTACTAACTTGCTATCACCTTTCCAGCCTGGCTTCCAGAAGCATCATTCCACAATCTCCTCCTTGATGCATGTCACTGATGCCATCTTCTCCAGGATGGACCCGGGGCTCATTACCACAGCAATTTTTGTTGATCCAGCCAAAGCCTTCGACTCTGTGTCCCACTTGCACTTCCTGGACAAGCTGTGAAATGCTGGCCTCTCTGCCTCTGCTATTGCTTGGTTCTACTCTTATCTAACCAACTGTCTACAATTGGTATAGTTTGGTGGTTCCCTATCACCTCCACTTCCTATCCAATGTTGGGTTCCATAGGACTCCATCCTTTCAGCCCTCCTTTTCTCAGTCTTCCTCAATGACCTCCCCTCCACCTGTGTCAACTCACATATACACACGTATGCAGATAACACAGTCATCTTCACCTCTGTTCCTTCCTCTGCAGCTGTAGAAAACCTCCTCCAGTAGGACTTCACCAATGTCCTCCACTGGTTCCATTCTAACCAACTTAGAGTTAACACTACAAAGACAGTCTCCATGACCTTTGGTACCAGTCAGAAACTAACCAGTCTCACTGCCTCCACCACACCCCCATCTTCACCACTCTGGATGGCACTCCACTTGAAGTGGTTAAGTCCTTTAAATACTTTTGTGTGTGGCTTGACAGTAAGCTTGACTTCTCAGCCCACATTGATGCCTTCCATTCCAAGCTCCATCCCAAGCTTAGTTCCCTCTATCGTTCAAAGACTGCCTATCTCTATATGTCTACAGGGAGCTGTTTACCAAAATGGTGCTCCCTGTCTTTAACTATGTGAATGTAGTCTATAGCTCTGCCCCCTCCACTTCCCTTGCCAGACTGGATACCCTCCTCAACTCCTTCTGCCATTCTGCATCTAGATCTCCTCAATGAATAAATCATTGCTCACTTTACTCCTCCCTTTCCATTCTCCCTTTGCCATCTGACTGACAGGCTCATTGCGATGTGTTCATCTCCAAATATTGGTTCAACACCCTTCCCTCTACCTCTCCTTGGTCCTATACCAAATCCCTCCTGCTTCCAGCTCCCTCCACTCTAGGGACCACTGCACTTTTGCCATGCCTCACCTATGCTCCTCTGCTGGACAGTCTGCATTCTCCAATAGGCTTCTGTCTCCCTAGAAAAAAGAAACTCCCCTCCTTTCTTTGTCTCTCCCCATCCTTTATCTCCATCAAACACCTGCTGAAACTTCAAACCTCCCCCACTTACTCCTGCTACCCTTCTTCTTGTTACCCTTGAAGTCTTGATTTTAACACATACAAAAATATTTAGTCCTGATTCTAAGTACTGCTAAAGTTCACTGCACTTTGTTTAATTGTGGTACGTGTCAATTCTTTTTATTTATGCTATTATTGTAACACATTGCTCATCTGTTTGTTCAGATGTTGTTTCACTATTGTCTACTGCTTTTTTGCTCCATCTCCCTCTTCACTGGGTTGCACCTGGAAATGAACCTTGGCTCAGCGTGCTTTTCCTGGTTAACACATTTTTAATAAATAAAAATAAAATAACTTTTTATGTGATATGTGTTGGAGTTAGAGATAGATTATTTGGAATTTACACTAACTAATGTCCTTTATGTAATAAAAGAATGAAGCTGGCCCAGTGGCATGGAGGGCTAAGGCTTCCGTGCCTTACCTCCTGCCATGTTGGTGACCCGTATTTGTGGTGCGAGTGGGCCAGTGGGGATTGGGTGTGGAGGGAGAGGATCAAGCTATCAAAGGACTGCTCTCATCTCCCAGGGAGGGAAGACTGGTGCTCTGGCCAAATGACTGCCCCTGGGTGGAGGCCCAAGGGTAGTGTGGGACTATCAGGTGCCATGGAAGGGAGGGTGCTGCAGGACTTCCATGGACATGTGCACGCCTCCATGTACGCATGTCCTGCATGTGTGCCCCAGCAACAGGGAGGGGAGAAATTGGAGGAAAAACACCCCAGCTGCAGATGTCAACTGACCCTCCACAGGCTCCGCACCCAGAAACCAGACAGTGCTTTGGAAGGTAAGTTCAGTGATACCGGTGTAATGGGGCTGGGGGGGTCGGTCAGAAGGTAGCAGCTGGAGGAAGTACAAGGAGATAAAATATGTATAAAAAAGAAGTAAAAGAATGATAATTGACTTCTTAGCTTCCTTGCTGTTTATCACTTTATAACTGATTACTTCCAATCTACCGACCACCTAGCCAACATTTTACTACATAGCACAAAAGTAACTCTGTTCTCAATTGAAAGAGAAGAATGGCTATATTGTGATATGTAGTATCATTATTGCCAGAGCTTTCAATACCAGTTAGGACTTAGAGATACGTTAATATTCTTTCTGAGAACAGAATAGGCCAGAGCTTATCAAAGGTATATTTACTGTAACACATATTGTAATTTCATCTTGAAAGTTCTAGCATAGTCAGAAATAAAACAAAAATCCTCTACATTTGGAAATCATACAACCCTTCCTTGTCCACCGGGAGACACTGCTGTACTATATTTGTACATGAAATACATTTAGTTAATATAGGCTTATGAGGCAGTATTAGTCTACATTTCATCTTTTGCTTGGTGTTCATGTGTGATGGATATATTACAGCGATAGTAAGATTTTCATGAAGTAAAAAAAAATGTTTTGTGAATCTGCAGTGAATAGAACTGCTTTATAATCTTCTGAAACAATGGCAGTTTTTCTCAATGATTGTACTGTAAACTCCATTTTATAATGACTATTTGGGGAGTTGTATAAGGTAGAATAATTGTCATAAGACTTAAATAACCACCAACATCAGAGGAAACACTCTGTAAAAATATAAGTACACTCAATTTAGTATGCAGTATATTTCATATACTTACTTTCATACTTCATTACTTATGATATTTTTATGAAACTAGGATCTGTCACATGCTCTCTGTCTGCTTTTGTTGCTTGTCACAAGTGACGTTACAATACTCTACATTTAGTGTCACAGCTTGCTGCTGCAGACATCATGATGATGTCACAAGTAGGAGAACTATGATATAATTTGTACAAAAGCACCTAGAACACACAAAGGTCAAAGTGACAGTGAATTCTGTTTTCATGCAAATGCATTTTCCATTAAATAAAAAGAATGTGAATACAGGAAATATCAGAGTTAAAAGCTAAATGTGGTTCAAGTGCAATGCAATCTGTTTAAATTCATACCGTTTGCCACAGCTGGTATGCATTTGTGCAGGCTATTTGTTTATGTGGTTGTGTATATTTTAAGGTCAGCTGTTGTGTCTCACTCAGTTTTGATAAATCTGTATATCAGTAACAAGACTAGACAGTGGTAACAATATTGGGGTTAAAATATTTTATTTGTTAAAAGTTAAAGAGCTATGCCTTAGACATGTTACTTCAAAGTTTTGTATTCACTTGATTTAGGATAGACAAAAGCTTTATTTATAAATGCCTTTTTAAAAACCAAGATGTTGAGCAAAAAAGAAAAGCTTCATAAAGAAATACAGAAGAAAAGCAAACAATATAACACAGACTAGAAATCGCGACATTACAAATATCATGTAAATAATATATGACATACAGAATAAATATAAATATGCTGTGAAGAAAACAAGACTTTTTTCAGTCCCCATCAACTTAAGTTGTTGATTATGTTTAAAATAAATCTTATTGTTTTTATATTGACCCCAATTTCAGAATGTTAGGGTGGTGATAACATGAATAGCATTGTCCTAACCAGGAACAGCATGATCAGATAGGACAGGCCATATTCAAAGGGCCTCAATGCATGGAGCACATTGGATAGTGCTATTGTACTGGATACAGCCCTCTAGCCATGCAAATGAGGTCATCTTGAAGCTTACATGGCACAGTTGTATATTAAGCAAATTTTGGAAATGATAAAAGGATGCAGGAGCAGTGCTATTTACTGCTTTTAAAACGTTATCTTTACCAAGAAATACAGTGATGGGAAATCACCACACTGTCCAATCACCAGTTGAATAGTATGTAACATCCTTGTTAGCCTAGTTGTCTCTATCTAGTCTCTGAGACTTTGTCAGTCTCTCTGGTAGTCTAGTAGTCACCCCAAACACCAGTAATAATGTTAATATCCTTGATAGTGTAGTGGCACCCCCAATCACTGTGAAACTGTCAAAATCCCTGGTAATTCAGTGCCCCCTACTGACTCCATAGTAATATCTTTGGTAGTCCAGTGGTATCCCTGCCTACTCAATCTCCATTGCACTCAACACTCACCACCACCCACACCCCCATCTGCCCTGACTCATCTTTAAAGTGCCCTGGCAGTCTACTGTCAGATTTGTAGATAGTGATTGGAACAGTCTCTCCGCACACCACCTCAGCCAGCTACCAAATGAATGGGAGGGAGCAAGTGAGGGTGTACTGTAGAAACAGCTGAGCATCAGAACAATTTGAAAATAAAAAACACTACATTTTGTGAAATTGCCTTAAAATTAAATCAATAGCAAAACTATCTAGGATGTGTTGAAAGACTTTCTGATTAAAAAATGAAACTATTTAGATAGAATCATATCACCCATACTTATGGCTTTCAGACTTCCCACAGGATATTAAAAAAAAATCAAATCTCTCTTCCTTAGTAGAATCTAAAGTCCAAACAGTGTGGCACAAATGAACCAGATACAGTCACCTTAAGAAAGCCCTCAGAAAACTAGGCACAGTGGAGATACCCTGGATCTTAAATTTATCAACCTCACATCAGATGTAGTCCTTGCACCTCTTACCAAAATAATCAACCTCTCACTTAACTTCTCACAATTCCCACAATGTTGGAAATCCGCGATGGTCACCCCCGTGCACAAGAGTGGGGATTGTGCACTCCATGGGAATTACCACCCAGTCTTAATCTTTCCACCACTTTTGAAGGCCCTGGAGTGCATAGTCTCAGACCAGCTCATGGAATACCTGGAATTTTACAAACTGCAATGTACCCAACAACATGGTTTCAGGCATGGTCATAGTACAATCACAGCACTATTGGAATTCACTGGATACTTGCATAACTCTTTAGAACAAGGGCTCTTGGTTGGGGCAACATTCATAGACCTCACCAAGGTCTTTGATACCGTAAACCACTCACTCCTTATCTACTAACTGTCTGTCCTTTGACTCTTCACTGACACCATTAAATGGTTCACTAGCTATTTAACCAGTCATACTCAGCAAGCGAAAATTGGGGAAATCTACTCAGATATTAAACCAGTATGCTCAGGGGTCCCCCAAGGATCCATCCTGGGTCTTTTATTATTCAGTGTCTTCCTAAATACACTTCTGTACTCCTGCCATGGCTGCATCCTCCTATATGCAGATAATGCTGTTATTTTCACCAGACACCATTAACCAGTACATCTTCAGGAACAGCTCCAACAATGCTTTGCGTCAGCTGAAAAATTGTTTTCTGAGCACAATCTCATAATGAATTACACAAAAACCAAGACCATGATGTTCACCAGCACCCATAGCAAGCACAAGAGCTTCCCACTAACCATCAGAAATAATGTGGGTTCACCTCTGGAGCTAGTCCAGCAATTCAAATACCTGGGCATAACCAATGAGTCTACTTTGACCTATACACAGCACATAGATAATACTGGAAAAGCTATCACTAAGAGAATCGGCATGCTCTACAGACATAAGCGTAATCTAATCCCAGAAGCACTGCACCTAGCCATCCATAGCTCTGTAACCTCACTCACTGACTACGGCATGGTAATCTACAGTTCAGCCACTGACACTGCCCTGCAGTGAATCAAAACAGCATTAAACAAAGCCTGCCATGCCGGATTCTCATCAGTGCTAAATGACAGACCCAGACATGTGACTTATATTACCTGGCTAACTGGTTACAATTTGACAGTAGGCTTAAATACAAAACTTGCCTGATTGCTAAAAAAATCAGTCTTGCCATGTTGCCACCTGGTGTTCAAGCCCTCCTAAATCCACCACTAATCCAATGCACTACCAGAAGTTCCAGCAATCAGATTTTCAGAACTCCACAATGCTGAACTTCACTTGGACAATGAGCATTCACCTACAAAGCCCCTTACTGGATCAGCTCACTGCACCCCAATATATCCAATGCAACTACACTGGGTAACTTCAAGTACTTGCTGCAGCAGCACCTGATAGCTGAGGCTACCTGTGATTGCTATCCCTAATGGCCTTCCCTTTCACAAGCCTGCTCCACATTGCTAGCCACTCTCCCTCTCACCTACCCCAAATGCAACATCGGTGCTTAATAGTTCACAGTTAGATAATCCCCCCTCCCCCTCTCCCTTTTGAGCTCCCCTCTCTACCCCCTCTTCATCAGGCTACTCCCTCCCCCATTACATTTTCCTCCTCTCCTCCTCCTCCCCCTACGACTATCTGACTGTAGTAAGATAACTATTACCTGACTCCAACATACATTGTACAATGCCTCAGATGTGTGTATGCAGTACTCTGTTTTATTACTCTGTTATTTACCTGTCTTGTTTGTGCCAAGTACTGTCTCAATCTCCACCAGTATTTTCTTAGTTTCTACAGGAATCATTCTTCCAAATACTTTCTCTCTCTTGTAATTACATGTATCTAGGCCTACTGACACATGCATTGTATCTTATTTAATCTGTAATTGTTTCTCTGAATGTCTTATCATCTGGCATGGAACCTATGTAATGAGCTTTTGCTCAAAGGTATTCAATCCAAGATTCCAATAAATAAATAAATAAATAAAAGACAAGGAATCCACTGACTGCATACTCAATTTCAGAATTTTTGTTCCATGCAAATGCTCAAAATTGCTCAATAATAACATCCTAAGCTATGGATTTAAATCTGCTAATGTCTTGGTTACAGTTGTCTTTGAATCAGATTAAGAGTATGTAATTTAAATGGCATGAATGAAAGGGGCAATACTATTCACAAATGCAAAAGTTTACATTGATCTAGATGATAGCCTGATACAGGCTTGGATGGGTAAATTCTTACTCTTTTATCATGATATCAATGGAATTAGTAGTACATTTTTACTTCTATATCCTTATAAAGCTTGAACTAAAATAACTAGAACTAGAAGAATTTTATTTGACATACATGAATTGTTAGAACTTATGGGAGTCCACAGGTGAAAGTCAAAATAGCTGACACAGCTTTAAAAGTGTAGCACCCAGCATTGCAATCTGATTTTCAGCATGTTCAAATATTGCCCACTCAGCCCCAGGATTCCTATATGCCATGAGTCCCACCAGCCCAGACTTTAGAATTTTTTATTTTCATTACCTGAGGAAGCTACATCAATGGATAAATGATAAGTAACATGAACAAATTTGAAAGACTTTAAAAAAATTGAAACTATTAGAATGTTATGTTCGGGACTTCAATATTTCTTATCTCTTTCTTCTTTCTGTGAGTGCACCTTTATGATTTTTGTTTTATCTTCATGTCTTCATAATGGGTTATGTTAGTATGGGTTTAATATTGCAATATAAATTTCAAATATATTGGACTCAAATTGTTATCTTAGGTCTTTAGTTAACAAAGGTGACTAGTGATTAAATACGATACAAATTTCTTGGTTCAGTTTGTGGACAGGCATCTCTTATTATTTTTGGCATTTTTTTTATTTAAAAGTTTTGAATTTACTGGATGAGTTCAATGAGAACAGGCTTATTTACAGAACATCCCAAGTCCATTAAATAAAGACAGACAAAGTTAATAAACATACATGGTAATACTAAGCATACATAATAGCACATAACACATAAATACTAGCTGCTAGTAACACGACAGGTAACTTGTTGCACATGAAAAACTATTAAAACACACATGATAACTAGTAAATACTTAATACTATCAATGGGTAACACCACAGGTAACGTATTGCTCTTGTAAAGTAGTTACAAATAGACTGTGCCTGCAGAAACTGTTTCTTAAGATTGTATTTGAAAATGTATAATGTCCGAGAATTTTGTAGCTCAGGTGAAAGTTTATTCCAACAAAGAGGGGCATCAAAAGAAAAACAATTTCTACCATAGTGAGATTGGTATCTAGGTAAAAGTAAACCCAGGTTGGGAACTACTCTTAAATTACAACTACGAGTGGAAACTAATAATTTATTTGAGAGAGAAGTGGAGGTTAAGTGATTTACTGTTTTCTAGATCAAAGTAAACCAATGATGTGAACGTCTTGATGAGTGAGATAGCCAATTTACTTGGCTTAAAAGAGTACAGTGAAGTGTGTTTCTTGGGTTATTTAGGATAAACCGTAGTAACTGAAAATATACTGTGACAACCAAAGGAAGGTCTGTGATATTAGAATTATGATAGATAGAGTCACCATAATCCAAAATTGGAAGTATTGATTGGGCCCCAATGATTTTGTGATCTTGTAATGATAAAAAGTGTCTGGCTTTTTTCAATCAACCTAAACATTGATGAGATTTTACAGTAGTATTGTAAATATGGGATTTAAAAGAAAGAGTAGAGTCAAATGTCATACCAAATATTTAAATTCATGAACAAGTTGCATGGGGACATTATTAAGCTTTATGGTAAAGGAGAGGGAATTGTTTATGAGCGATTTGGACCTGAATAACAATATTGTTTTTTTTTTTACTATTTGAAGTAATAAGTTAGAAGAAAACCAATCAGCAACTTTGTCAAAATCAGTTTGAAGACTAGAAGTTAGGAACTTTAAATTGTTATGGGTGAAGAAAAGAGTGATATCATCAGCATAAAGTCTAATAGTACAGTTTCTAATTATTGAAGGCAAAGGATCAATGAACAAATTACAAAAAACAGGACCCGGAATAAACCCCTGCAGTACCCTTGTGTTCATAGAAAGGAAAGAGGATAGACACCCATTCCAAGAAACAGTCTGACACCTTCTGTGTAAGTAAGATGAAATCCAAGATCCAACATTTGAAGAGAACCTGTTAGAAAGTAATCATTTTAGAAGTAAGTGATGATTTATTACATCAAAATCCTTGGACAGGTCTATAAAGACTGTCACAACATATTCACCCTTGTTCAAGGCTTTCAAGAGGAAATCATGAAAATCAATTAGAGTTGTCCGGGTAGCATGAAAAGGTTGGAAGCTCAACTGAGCGGATGAAAGCACATTGTATTTAAGTAAATATTGAGAAATTTGCTGGTGGACTAATTTTCAAGAAATGTTGATAATAATGGTAGTAATGAAATGGGGCCATAATTATCAACCCAAGATTTGTCCCCACCCTTGTGTAAAGGGACAACAGACTTTTTCCAAGCAAAGGGAAACATTTGAATAATGAGGGAGAAATTACATATGTAGGTTAGAAAAGGGGTAACAATGTCAGCACTAGATTTTAATAAAAAATTATCCAGGTTATCAATGCCTTCAGCAGAGTCTTCTTTTAAAGTAGTAGTAGTAGTAGTAGTAGTAAAATCTTTAGTTTTTCATCAGGAAAGAGTGACATACACCATTGGGATGAATCCCATTTACAATGTACTCCTGGGTATGAAATAAATAAAAGTTTCAGTTCCATAACATATAAATGTATTACAATACAATAAAAACATCAATACCACACATTCATAGGGCAAAATATAAAACATGTCATGGATACATAGATAAATTCATAACTCAGTTGTAGCAGCAGCATCTAGTGGTTAATTCTTGCCTCAGGGATGTGTTAAATCTATTTTTATTTTCATATAGATTTCTAGTCTGCAAAGTTAATTTATTCCACTATATTACTGATGAATATAGAAATGACATATCTCCATATTTTGTTCATGGCGCCCTAATATTTATATCCACCATTTGTCCCCTCACCCTAAGATTATGTGCATGGTTTAACCTTTATATTCTTCTGGATAGATAGACAAGTTTTCCTGTTGCCATTGTTTTTCTTAATTGATTTACTGAAGATCTTTTTATTTTGTTCCTGATTGTGAGCCTATTTACCCTAATCAAAATATCACAATGATGTAATCTTTGATTCACTGACAATATGAATTGTGCAAGTTTGTTATATAATACTTCCACTTTTTAATTTGTGTATTGGTTGTATGCCCATAGTTATGGTTTCCATGGTCAGTTATTGGAATCAACATTTGGTTTACTATTGTTTGTTTCATTGTGCAGTCCCTGCAATATTTGGTCTGTCTTAATGTACCTAATCTAGAGCTAACTGTTTTAACTAGCACATCAATGTGGTAGTCAAATTTTGAGTTGCTATCTATCCATAGACCTAGGTATTTATATTCGGTGATCTGCTGTAAAAGTTCTCCGGCTGTAGTTTTTACAACCAGTGCTAGGGGAAGAATCTTACTCTTATGCTGGTTTGAAAACAGCATTACTTTCGATTTTTGCCATTCAGGACTAAGCTTGTTTTCTGAAACCACTCCTGAATGGCCAAAAATAATTTTATGTTTGTATTGATTTCTTGAAAGTCTGTTCCCATAGAAAAGAGTACTGTGTCATCTGCATATGACCTAACGATAAATTTCCTAACAACAGTGGATACTTGATTAGTATAAATTAGGAACAACAAGGGACCCAGTATTGATCCCTGTGGTACACCTTGTTTCATCTCAAGCTGATTTGAAGCTATTCCTCCTACTATACATGTTTGTTTCCTTCCAATTAAATATGACTTAAACCATTTACATGTTTCTTTTGAGACCCCAATGCCCCTCAGTCTAGGTAACAGAAATCAAATGATTTACTGTTTGACAAACCCACTAGCACAATGCCCATGGGCTCTCCATGATCCATAGATGTTGCTACAAGATCAATGAGATCTGTGAGAGTGGTGCTCATACAGTGCCCCTTTCTAAAATCTGATCGGTGCTCAGCCAGCAACTCATACCTTTCCAAGTATTCATAAAGCTGACCGTGCACCAAGCATTCCAGAATTTTTGATGTTACTGGTAGCAGGGCAATGGATCTGTAATTAGATGAATTTGTTATCCCCCTTAAAAATGGGGATTACTTTGGCCACTTTCCATATCACTGGAATTTCACCTTCTTGTAAGCTCCAGTTAATTGATCTTGTCAAAACTGGAGCAATAATATTTAAACCATCTTTTAGGAACCTAATTTCAATCTTATCATTTCCTGGTGCTTTATTTGAGTTCAATTTTCTTATTATATTTTTTACCTCTTTACATGTTACACGTCTAAATCTGAACTGGGGAACGGACAAGTTTCTTTAGGTTCCTATAACTCTTGATCAAAGATTTACCATATTATCTATCAATCCAGCTACATCTGGGAGATTTATAAAGTACTCATTTAGGGTATTTACAGACTCTTTATTATTTAAAATAACAACATGTTTCTCTATTTGGATACTAGGGTGAGCCTGAGTTAGATTTTATAGAGATTTTAACAGTGTCCAGTATTTGCCTGTGGCCACTGTAGTCTTAGTCTTGTTCTGGTAATATTGGGACTTAGCCTGCCTTATTTTTGTTTTCAGTACATTCCTTAGTTTTTTATATAGTTCCCAGTACTCTGGATTTAGTGTTTTGTTTGCTTTTTTCCAAATTCTATTTTTGATTCTTATCTCTTTTTTTAATTTCTCTGTGATCCATGGATCATGAGATTTCCTCTGCTGAATTTTGATAATAGGAGCTGCTTCATCACATACTGCTAGAAAAAGATTATTGAATTCTTGTATAGCCATTTCCAAGTCTGGTATCAAATACAGTCTAGTCCAGTTTATGTTCCCTAATTTATGCAATAGAAATTCAGCTGTATATCTTTTAAAGCATATTCCCCTAACAATCTTAGCATTCGGGACCAATTTTGAGCTATCAATTAGTTTTATGTTGCATCTGATAGTACTATGGTCCCCCAGCACTGGTTGTTCCACCACAGCCTGATCTGTCAGTGGATTTTGAGATACAAATATTAGGTTTAAATTATTTCCCTTACATTCTAGTGAACTTTTGCTTGTGGGTAAGTCAATAAGTTGTTTGACATCCAGTAAGCATGGGCTTTGCTCCAGGGCTTTACCACTGGAGTAGCCCCATGCTGAATTGAAATCACCCAACAGGACTATTTTCTGTCCATTAGTGTGTTCCATTATAACTTTAACCAATTTCTCAAACTTTTTCATTTTTATTCAAGGGGGGAGTAAATTACCCCAATTACTAACTTTAGTTGATATTAGTCCTTTCACAGAAGAAAGGGTTCTGAAAGAACTTTTAAAACTGAAGGTGGATAAAGCAATGGGCCTGATGGAATTCACCCCAGAATTCTAAAAGAACTAAAGGAAGAACTAGTAACACCACTGACTACCCTTTTTAATAAATCATGGGAGGATGGTGTGGTACCTGAGGACTGGAGGAGGGTGGATGTGATTCCTCTTCATAAAAGTGGGAGCAAGACAGAGGGAGGAAACTACAGACCTGTCAGTTAGACCTCAGTAGTAGGGAAAATGATGAAATAATTTCTGAAGGAAAGAATTGTTCAGTACCTAGAGGACAGTGGGGCACAGAACCCAAGGCAGCATGGATTCACAGCAGAAAAGTCATGTCAGACAATCTAATTGATTTCTTTGACTGGCTGACCAAAGTAGTAGATCAGGGAGGGGCTGTGGACATGACCTACCTAGACTTTAGCAAGGCATTTGACACAGTCCCACACAAAAGATTAATAAACAAATTAGCCAGCCTGGGAGTTTGTCCCAGGGTGGTTGCCTGGGTAAAACACTGGCTTGGACAACAGGACACAGAGGGTAATAGTAAATGGAATCCACAGTGAAGAAAGGGGGGTTACTAGTGGGGTAACACAGGGTTCAGTACTGGGGCCGGTCCTTTTTCATGTCTTTATAAGTGACATTGTAGAGGGACTGGAAGGGAAAGTATGTCTCTTTGCAGATGACACAAAGATCTGCAACAAGTTTGATACCAAGGTGGGTTGAAAAGGATGAAAAGGGGCTTGTCAAGGTTGGAGGAATGGTCAAATGTATGGCAGCTTAGATTCCATGCAAACAAGTGCAAAGTAATGCACCTGGGAAAGAAAAATCCAGGGGAAGAGTACACAATAGGGGGTGAGATACTGACAACAAAAATGGAAAGGGACCTGGGGTAGTCAAATCAGATGACCTAAAGGTGGGCCAGCAATGTGAGAAGGCAGTAAGGAGGGCTGGGGGGATACTAGGATACATAGGGAGAGGCATCACCGGTAGAAAACAGGAAGTTGTTGGCCCTCTGTACAGACAGTTGGTAATACCATATCTGGAGTACTGTGTACAGTTCTGGAGACACCATCTCCACAAAGACATAGACAGAGTGGAGGCTGTCCAGAGGAGGGCAACCAAAATGGTGCAGGGTCTGCACCAGAAGACATATGAAGAAAGACTAAAGGAGTTTAAGATATATAGCCTTGAGGAAAGGAGGTGGAGAGGACATGATAGAAGCTTTTAAATACCTCAAGGGAATCAACAAAGTCCAAGACAGTGGCATCTTTCAGAAAAAGAGATGTGCAAGAACAAGGGGGTACAATTTGAAGATGGGGGGATGGCTCAGAGGTAATGTGAGGAAGTATTTATTCACAGAGAGGGTTGTAGATGCATGGAACAGCCTTCCTGAGGAGGTCATAGAGTCAAAAACAGTGGGGGAATTCAAGAATGCATGGGACAGACATAAGGCAATTCTAGTGGGGGGTAGGAGGAAGTAGGCTGTTGGTTAATTAGGACCTGCAGCTTGTCCATCAGGTAGAGAAATGGGCAGACTATGTGGGCCAAGTGGTCCTTATCTGCCATCAAATTCTATGTTTCTATGTTTCTAGTAAAGGGAATCTTACAAGTAAACAGTCTATCCTTTCTACTTCTCCTGAATATAGTGTGTCTGTTTGTCCCAATTCCCATTTACTATATAGTAATATACCCCCTCCTTTTCTGTTGTTTCTGTCCAAACAATGACTATAAAATCCCTCCAGTTCTATCTTTTTATTCTGTATGGTTCCATTAAGCCATATTTCCATTAAAGCTACACAATCTGGGAGCTGTTGATTTACCCAAACCCTAAACAAGTCAAGCTTGTTTCTTAAACTTCTGGTGTTGTCGTGAACAATCTTCAGATGAGTGATATTCTCAGGGTCTGGATTCATTTCCACATCCCCACTAAGTATTAAAGCAATCAGCAGAAAATTGTCATGTGCTTGCCAGTGGATTACCATTTTGTAATTTTGTTGCTGTGTTAACTCATTTCATATTTTCTGGAATGGATTTCTCCTGATTTTATTGCCATTTATCGAATTACATTCTTGTTGATTTTTCAAATGTATCTTTAAATGTCCAACCACCTGATGTTTGTTTAACTGGATTGGCTCTTTCATTTGATTAATGGATATCACTTGGGCCAGATACACTGCTAGTAAAGAACCCACTACCACCCATGAGGCTATGGAATTTATTAATAACATTTTCTTTAAATTCCTTCTTAAAATTTCATAATAAACAGTCAATAAATCCTGTTATTCTCTGATAAACTCTGTCTGTGACCACAGGTTATAGATTTATCTAGGTCTCTATCTTGACTTAATACATACTCTAATTAATTCAAAGTCCTATACATAGGTCTAAGTATAAAATCTTACTACAAGGAAGATAAAATGAGTAATTGTATAAAAAATTTAATTCAGAAGAAATTATTCAGTATGTGTCTGTTTAAATATGATAAAAGATTGAAGATCTCTTTGTAACTAATATATTTAAAGTCAGATTTAGGTCTTGAAAAGGGCAAAGAATCTATGTCCCCAGAAAGTGGACTTAGAGGAAACAGCCAGACCTTTTCTAATAGCAAACTGGGGGCTTCTACAAAAAATTAATTAAAAAGACCACTGATATTTTCCTTAGAGTAAACAGTGTGACCATTATAGGACAGATTTAAAATGTTTGAGGCAGATGAGGTGTTCCACTTAGAGTCTACTCATTTTCTTGGATTAGATCTAGAATCCAACAGATTGGTTTTATAATAAGTGGATTTTGATTCCCTTACTAAGGTAACACAGTGGTTACAAAATATTCAAAAGGATTGCCAGATTTTGGCAGTATCCAATTTCCTGGCCTTCGGATATAATTTGTCATGTATCTTTAATTGAGAAATAATAATAATTCTTATCCAAGGAGCATGTCGAGACTTGACTCTTTTCTCAAGGAAAGGGGCATGGTAATTAAAAATCAAACTAAAGTTATAATAAAAGTAATCCCATGCCTTATCAATGTTAGTAAATGACAATAACTTCCCCCACTCAACATTTAGTAATCTCAAGCAAAAAGCATCATGGTTAAATATTTTAAGCTTCAAAATTTGATGGTGTTGGGGGTAAATTTAGGAGGGGAACAATTTGACAAACAATAAATAAGGACATGGTCACTAAATAAATTCCCCTGACACCCAGACACAATAATTGGGAGATCAGGAGAAACAAAAATTAAATCCAAAACAGAAAAAACTTGCCTTGCTAAATCATAACACTTTGGTTCAGAGATCAACTGGGTTATGCCCAAAGGTGCCATGTGAGACTTCAACTTTAGGCTCTTGCTAGAGGACCAATTTGCATTGAAGTCCCCTAAGAGGATAGTGTATTGAGAATCCCCAAGTGAGCAAATCAAATGTAAATTTAAGAATTTGGTAGTTTTAAATTTTGGAGGACAGTAAACACTGCCAGTTAATATTTCATTACCAGGCAACTTTAATGAGACAGAAAACTGTTGATCAAGTCATCCATGGTTTCAGTTTTTACAAGAGAACAAGTAAATTAAGAATGAATAAAAATAGCAGCACCCCATGTCAGTTTCTGTCAGATCTAAAAGTATTATAATTAGGAAGATTAATTTTGGGATCCGTAATGGAAGAATCTAATCAAGTTTCTGTCACTGCAAAAGTGGAGGGGCCATTAGAAGCAGTCCAACATTGCAGTACCTCTCTTTTGGGTAGCAAGCTTTGAATGATAAATCCTCAAAGTATGAAAATGTGGACCTGGGTTCATTTCAATGTTGCCTGCTATAAAAAGTAGCATGCTCATGGAACAGAGATAAAACCATGATAAAGAATGTTTAGAATTTTTCCTTGGAAAACAAAACTTTTTAAAATAGGAGAGTTTAAAAAAATAAAGTTTAGCACCGCATAGCACGTGTGTCAGATTAGCTGGAAAACCAAGGTGGAGGAAAAGTGAATACATTGTCAAGCCCTTTATGGACAAGGGGATGTAGCTGTCTAACAGAAATAAAACTATAACCAAAAAACAGATTACAATAGAGCATCACAATTATTGTAGAAGGAAAAAACCTGAGATAGGAGGCCAAAGCTTCTGCATCCTTAGCTCTCATCTAAGGAGGTTGTAGTGATGTAAAGGAAGTCAAACCAGCCACAGCTGACAACAGTGGGAATGATTACCAGATGACTTAAAAGGTTTAACTCTTGGCACTCACCCAAGGGTCAAACAGCATAAAAAACTGTGTTGAGTGAATAGGCCAACATACATAACCTGTCTAGAAAAAATAGTTTGAAACCTCTTGGCTCTCATCCAAGAAATTCAATTAAAGCGAATAATTTTCAATAGTGCAACAAGTGTAGTAATAATTCACCTGTCACTATTTCTACCACTTGGCAGTGGCTAAAATGATAATTAAAAGCCTATACTAGTCTGGGTGCCACATTCTGGGTAGGATAGTCAAAAGAGTTGCACATGGTGCAATAGGATTGTGCCATGCACAACCCACCAATGTGCCCCACCATGATATTCAAATGGGCAAGTTGCACTGCGCAACTCCTGATGCGCTAGGGTGCATCAGTAATGTATGTGGCGCAAGTGCGGGGGGCGTGCCCATGCATATGTGGCACATCCCGATATTCAGCCTGGGATGTACAGCACACATGCTGGCACAAATAAATCCACCTTGTGCCACTCAGGGGGGCACAAAGTTGTGTCTGGTGCATCCAGGAACAATTCCTGGCCACCCACAGGTGAGCTGCCATATTGCATGGCACAACACAGCAGCCGCCTGCTGTGGGTCGCCACCCAGCCACCTGATCACCAAGGACACAGTCCACATGCCCCCTGCCCTGGGAGCATTGTGCCCCCCCTCGCCCATTCACGGGCATCTGTTAAATAAGTCTGTGGTGGTCCAGTGGACCGCAACCCAATACCCGATCATGGGCTTTGGCAAAATATTTCCCTGGTGGTCCAGTGGACCCTCCTCAGTGCCTGATTGTGGGCATTCATATAGAGTGACCTTGGTGGTCCAGTGGTACCCCCTCCCCACCTGCCCACTGAGGTCCCCACCACCCAGCATCCCCCAGTGAGCGGCGGGTGGCAGCACCCAGCCAGCATGCCGTCCGGCCATCTTCTGACTGACAGTGTACAGTAGGGTCTGTACACCTATTGGTCCACTTTGTGGGCCAATGGGTGTGCAGACCATACTGTACTACACAGGCCTGGAATGTGAATGAATGTATTCATTCACAATTTTGGCCTGTGTAGTACAGTATGGTCTGCACGGCCATTGGCCCACGCAGTGGACCAAGAGGTGTACAGACTCTACTGTACGCAGTCAGTCGGCAGGCGGCCAGGTGGCATGCAGGCGGGGTGCTGCCACTCACTGCTAACTGGGGGAGGTGCTAGGTGACAAGGGCTTCAGTGGGCAGGTGGTTTACCACTGGACCACCAGAGTTACTCTATACAAATGCCCACAATCGGGCAATGGGGGGGGCCTTCCACTGGACCACCAGGGAATTACTTTGCTGAAGCCCATGATCGGGCATTGGAAAGCAGTCCACTTGACCACCAGGGATTTGATTAACATATGCCCACAATAAGGCAATGGGGAGCAGTCCACTGGACCACCAGGGAGTTATGTACCATATGCCCAAGATCGGGCATTGTACTGTGGTCCACTGGACCACGAGGGAGTTAAATAAGTTATGCCCATGATGGGCATTGGGATATGGTCCACTTGACCACCAGGGATGTATTATACATATGCCCGTGATCGGGTGACCAGGATTGGAGACTGCTGAGGGGCAGCAGAACGTCGGTCCTCGATGGCCGTAGCCTGACAGGGTGCCAGGCACAAGTCACCAGGGATCAGGGCACCACATGCAAATGGGGCCATAATGACATGCAAATGGCCCCATTTGCACTTTGCATGCATAATGGCCTCATTTGCATGCACACAGCTGAATATCACAGTTGTTGCACCTAGCACAACTGCACTTGTGCTGGTGCAGCCCCCTGCTCCCCTTCTGCCACTTGCGCTGGTGCAGTGCCACTGCACCATGCACAGTGCATGTGCCCTCAGTGCCATATTCAACGGTGCTGAGCCATGGAACAGCATCAATTAATATCACCTGGTCCATGCCCTGGGTCAGCTCAGTTGCACTGTGCTCAGGCTTGCATCCTTGCCTGGTGCAGTCTGAATATCCCACCCCTGAGAATTCTGGCTAAAAAAGGCAGTTTCTATTAATACTAATCCAGCAGAACATTCAAAATGCAGCAGTTTGCATGATAATAACCTTAAGTATCTAGAGGTGATTAAATGCAATATACTAAGAACCACAGGGGAGAAAATGCTAATAAGTTCCCTTCAGCAAATTAAGGGTGCATTCACAGAGCCTGTGTGTGTGTGTGGGGGGGGAGCAGAGATACTGGTATTATCTGGTAGCAGACAATATTAACTAGTGGTATAGTCTAGTTGGTTGGAATGCATGTCAGGTGTAAAAAAGGGCTCCTCAACCGGCTACTAGAATGGGGAAAAAGGAAAAGAAGAGAAGGCACAACGTTTATCAAATGAAATAGCAACTTATAAACTGTAACAAATGGTCATGGTATGCAAGCTGGTAATTTCTATTAGGGCCAGAAGGGAGAAATAATAGCAACCCATAGCAGTCAAGTAGTATAAAGAACTAATGGAATGTTAGGGAGATAGGTCAAATAGGGACTTATAAACCGTGACAGTCATGGTAAGCAAGCTGGTAAGCAAGCAGGTAATTTCTATTAGGGCCGGAAGGGAGAAACAATAGCAATCCCTAGCAGTCAATTAGTAAAAAGTACTAATGGAATGTTAGGGAGAGAGGTCACAGTCACAGTCACGTGTCTCTAAAGACTATTAAAGAAATGTCCACACAAGGGGGTGAGTGGGGCAGCTGCTGCACAAGTGGCCGTGGACTCCACCGGCTGTAGTACCTGCATTGAGTGCAGGCTCCTCTCCTCGGTTTCACTGTGCCCCATTCCAGTAAATACGGTGCTTCCTGCAAGGTAAAAGACAACTTACCACAAATGAACTATACACTGATTAAATGCCTGTCAACAGTGCACTATACAGGTGCACAGAATAGTGCTTAAAGCACTGTAGCAGCTATAACAAAGGTTCATTTGATGTATTCAGATCTATAAGCCATAGAGACCATATAAGGACCTGTTATTAGTTAATTAGCATAATTCCATCATTTGTCACCCATATACAAATCCAATCAGTATTTAAATGTCTCTAAGGTACCGGCACCCACCACCTCCCTTGGTAGCACATTCCAAACATTCACAACCCTTTGGCTAAACCATCTTCTTCTTCTATTAGTTCTATATTTCTCTCCTCTTAATTGCTTATTATGAGCCCGTGCACATTTCCTTGTAGCTTCTTTCCAAATTAAACCTGTCACTTCACAAATTATTCCATCACCCATTGCCTTATAAACATAACACAGATTCCCCCTTATGCTTCTGTATGCCATCGAGTACACACCCAGATTTTCCAGTCTGGCATGGTATTCCTGTTTACTTATTAAACCCACTTTTTTTATGAATCTTCTCTGTACCCATTCCTTTTACTCCCACTAATACATTGTAGTGAACTGAAGGGGGCACCATACTCCAAGACAGGCCTCACTAGAGATCTGTACAGTGGTATGAGAGCCTCTCTCCTTCGACTTCTAATGTTATGCAGCAGGTTACCAATAATTCTGTTTGCTCTATTAGCACAGATCCTACTGTGTTTATCAAAACTCCGACGATCTATTATAACCACCCCCAGATCATTTCCACTGTCTGATGCTTCTATAATACAGTATATGAATTCAATGTATATTGTGCTCTAACATTGTTATAGCCAAAATGCATGACCTTGCATTTGGTGATATTAAATTCTAGTTTATGTAATTCCGACCAATTTCCAAGATGGCAAAGTTGTTCCTGTAACTTTAGAACTGCTCCAGCATTGTTCACTATTGCTCCAATCATGGAATCATCTGCATACTTGCATATCCAGACACCGTTGACCACATGCATACTAGAGACCAAGATATTAAAAAGCCTAGGCCCCAGCACGGACTCCTGGGACACCCCAATAGTCACTCTGGCCTCTGTCAATAAATAACCCCTCACCTGTACCCTCTATTATTACATAACCATACTGCCACCCATTTGCATTGATAATCCACCCCTAGTTGTTGAAGGGTCTTGAGTAATACAGTGTGGGAAACTGAGTCAAAAGCTTTTTATAATCCAAGTACACAACTTCCATGGGGAGCCCTGCATCCAGTGCCTGGCTCACTGGCTCAAACAATGTAATAGATTAGTAGTGCATGACCTCCCACTAGAGAAACCATGCTGTGAGATGTCTATGTGGTTCAGAGTTTTTAGACTGCTGTCAAGGAGTTCGTCTATAAAACGTTCCACAATTTTGCCTATGATGGAGGTAATACTTATTGGATAATAGTTCTCTGGTTTCGTCCTGTCCCCTGATTTAAATATGGGGGTAATATGTGCCTCTCTCCACCCACCCCGTGAAATGTTGTTTGACTCTTAAAGCACCCTACCCCAAAGTCTAAATATTGGTGGTTAAAACAGCAAATGGTATGGTAAAATAAACAATCTGTGGTGATTGTCCAATGCAATGATTGTAGAGCTGCTCTACTGGCTGCAGTACCTGCCTTACGTGCCGGCTCCTACTCCCAGTTTCGCTGTTCCCTGCTCCAGTTAATGTGGTGCTTCCTGCATTAAGTGCAAGCTCCTCTCCCCAGGGTCACTGTTCCCAGTTCCAGTTAATATGTGCTTCCTGTAATAAGTGCAGGCTCCTCTCCCTGATATCACTGTGCCCCTCTCTGGTTAAAGTGGCACTTCCTGTGTTGAGTGCAGGCTCCTCTCCCTGGTTTCACTGTGCCCCACTTCGGTTAATGTTGCACTTCATGTAAAGCATAGTTTTAATTAAGACATACTAGCCCAGTTCTGTCAAGATTGCTGTAATACAATTTCTAGCCTGGATTTCCAGAGAAATAATTTCTTCATTTATTATATAGTGTTAAAAGTTATTATTTTTGTGCTCCAAGCCTGAACTAATGATACTGCCTTTAGCTTATTACTTCTGTAAGAAAAATATTGAACTATAACCCTATTAATATTGATGGGACCTACTCTATGCTAATTGTTATCTAAACAATTTCACAGTAAATGAACTGCTTCAGTCCTTTTTTCGCTTCTCAAAATAGTTATACTTATGGTATCAGCATGGGCATTTTGAATACAGTATAATATTCATTTCAATATGTAATATTGTACAACCTGTACATAAAAAGTAAAAGAAAGAAAGCTGTAATGCTCTTTTTCCATTTATGAACTATTTACTTGACTGCATCTGTAATCTGAGTATCTTAGAATAATGGCTTGATGAGGAGTTAGGATCCTTAAGATTTTTTTCAAACTAGCATATCATACAGAAGGGGTGAGGATAATCCCTGTAACTACAAGACAGAGGCTGCACATGAGTTTCCTCTTGACATTGAATTGAAACACTGGGTCATATCTGAACTTAGGTTTCTTTCTGTATTGTCTCCTAGATACTTGTGGATATGGTCACAGGGGGCCCAAATAGTATTTTTAATTGTGTAAGATACCTATCTCATAGACTGAGAAGAGTTGAAACCAACCCACCTTTCTAGGTAATGAAAAAACCTATGCCTGGTAGCTTTCATTCTGAAGAAATATTGTCAAAAAAGTGAGAAATCTGGAAGCATAAATTGAGGTGAGGCATGATAGGAATGTATTAAGTTGCATAACTGTTTATTATGAAACAGAAATTTTCAATTAACTTGACTGACTTGGAGTTTCCCTCAGCTGTGATTAAATACCAGCACATAACTGCAGTAAAACAAACTCTGGCCAGAGCCAACAGGGCTGAATGGGAGGAATGTGGGGTAAAAATAAGTTACAAGCCTGCATTAGCAAAATGTAACATAGGCTCATAAATGTGTTGTTTTGTAATACTTGTACACCAGGAGCTGGATATTCAAAAGGGTTGCGCAATGCGCAATAGGGTTGCGCCAGCGCAAGTCAGAAAATGCGCCATTCTACAATATTCAGCAGGAGGCAGTTGCGCCACTGAAAACATGCTGAGCAACAGAGCAATGATAATGAAGGCATGTGCAACCAAAGGGGGTGGAACCATGCATAAAGTGCACAGTGCGATGTTCAAAGACTTGCGCAATGCGCAACAGTGGATCAGGCAGAAGTTCTGCCATAGCAGAAATGAGCCAAAATAAAAAGGAGCAAGGAAGAGGTGCAAGAATGCTACAGGGAACCCACATGAGGCAGGGAGAGAGACAGGGCAAGAGGGACAAAGAGGGCAGTCCAGGGAAACAGGACAGAATAGGGGCAAGGGAAGGTGTGTGGGGCCACAGTGAGCAGAGGCCAGTAGGTGTACCCGGTGCAGTGGAGGTAGCAGTCTGGACAGCGGGGGGAACACAGCAACAACAGCCGGGGGTGAACACAAGCCAGGGACATGGACAGTGCCACCTTCCACATGGAAGCCATAATGAGGAGGGTGAGAAGGCATGCCGCAGGGGGACGTGGCCGTGGAAGGGCCCGTCGGTGGTATGCCCCCAACAGGCAGTACCGGGCCTGCACCAGCTTTGAGCTGTACTCAGATGTCAAGATTGTGGGCTGGTACCACCTGAACAGGGCAATACTGAGGCGGCTCTGTGAGCTGTGCAGTGATGTGATGCAGGCACCCACACGACGGAGTCATGCTCTGTCAGTGGAGACAAAGGTAACAGCCTGCATGTGCTTGCTCACCACGGGTACCTTCCAGAGACCAACAGAGGATGCCACAGGCATAACACAGTCAGCCACATCACACATCCTCACCCAATTCCTCAGCGCACTGCTGCCACATGCTGCGGAGTACATCCATTTCCCAGCACTCGTGCGGAGCGCACAGCAAACATACAGGAGTTCCACAGGGTAGCACCGCATGCCTGGCGGTTTGGGGCAGCAGACGGCACCATGTGGGTCATTCAGACACCACCTGGGCCCCGATGGGGGTCACCTATATGAACCAGAAGGATATGCCAGTGTCAACTGCCAGGTGGTGTGTGTGATGCCAGTGGGTGCATCATCAATGTCTGTGCCACGCACCCTGGGGGAGCACATGATTCATTCATATGGTACCAGTTGGCACTGTGCCATCGATTCAAGAGTGGGGACATCCCCACAGGACATCTAGTGGGTGAGTATGCATGTAGAACTGACAAATCATGGGCAAGGGTAAGCCACAGGTGCCATGGGTGTGGCACACAGGGTTTGGGGCAGTCTGAGCCTGAACAAGACACTAACCTCCACTATCTCCACACAGGTGACAGTGGATACCCACTCCGTCCCTGGCTGCTCACACCCTACCAGCGGCCCACGACCCCATCACAGCAACGATTCAATGAGGCACATGCCACCACATGCAACATCATTGAGTGGGTGTTTGGGATGCTGAAGGCGAGTTTCCATTGCCTGAACACCTCTGGCAGTGCCCTATAGTATAGCCCCCCCAAAGGCCTGTGGGTTATTCCTGGCCTGTTGTATCCTGCACAACATGGCCAAAGACTGTGGGATAGCCATACAGGTTGAAGAAACATAGAAACATAGACTTTGACGGCAGATAAGGACCGCTAGGCCCATCTAGTCTGCCCAGAGGGAGACAGCGATGGGGACGACAGTGATGCCGGTGACAATGGGGATGGGCAGCCCCCCTTGGATGATGGGACCCCCGACTGATCCAGCTGGCTCAGCTGCACCGGGACACCATCACAGAAGAGCACTTCACCCAACACAGGTAAGTCATGGGGCCTTGTGCAACCAACAGTGGCTAGGGCACAACCCACATACACACAGGGAAACACACCAGGGGTGCATGACGGCAAGGGAAGTGGCAGGGCACAGAAGCACACACATACAGCCAGGGAGGGGTGAACAGTAACACGCCACATGGATGGACACACACACACACACACACACACACACACATAGGCACAAAGTGCACAGGGGACAGGTGCACAACAGAGCCGGAACACAGACACTAAAAACACACATGTCCACAGGCCACCACATCCACTGACTGTCCATGTGCGTGTGTCAGATGCTGGGCACCTTCACACTCTGGTGTACAGCGCAATGCAGGCATCATCATGCACATGCACCTGTGGACAGCAGTCGGGAGGGTGTGCAGGTGGTCCGTGTGTCTGCATGTAGGGCTGGGCACCCACCGGTGCACTTCCCACCTAAACACACATTGCACACAGGGCAGCACCAGACAGGGCCCGCACTGGGAGACAGCTCAGTCTTGCGGCACAGTGCCACAGCCACCTCGGATGCGTGGGCGGCCCCGCCAAGACCCAGCAGCACTGGCAGGCTGAGCACAGGCCTCATGGGGTGGCACCGATGGTCCACCAGGGGTTCCACTGTGTGAACGCGACCGTCCCCACACAGGGGTCTGCAACACACCGAACATACCTGCACCAGGAGTGCTCGGGATGCCCACAGCTGAACCCAGCATCGACAGGGTGGGTGTCGCATGATGCCGGGAATGGGAGGTGGATAGCATACTGCGTAGTGTGAGTGGCACAGGGGCACCTGACTGTGTGCCCAATGTGGCCACGACAGCGACCAATGCCTGTGTCTGCCTGTCAATGGTGGTGGTCACATCCATCCGCAAATGGTCAATCCGTGACAGGATCCTCTTGTTGTCCCTGCTGTGTCACTCCTCTACCCACTCCAGAGCCAAACACAGTGCCTCCACGGATGTTGCAACCTGCATCTGCTGCTGTACTGATGCCTGCAGCAGGTGGGTGTGCTCGTCAAAGAGGTCATCTGCCACATCGGCAACCTGTCCCTCAGGGTATGGAAGGGCCTGATGTTCAGCACCCCTTGAGGGTGGGTGCTGCTCACCAGGACCAGGTATGGGCAAGTCCACAGGCGGTGCACATACACCACCGCTGAACCCTGTACCCCCAGTCCTGGTGGGTGACTGCTGCTGCTGCCCCTCTTCCTGCTGTGCCCAAGGGATCAGTTGTTCCACCGCTGTGGCCACAACAGTGCCAGTGACCTGTACAGCCACCGGTGCTGCCCCACCGGTGCTGACAGGCACAGCCTGGGACTGTGCTGATGTGCTGGCACACACATTGGAACCAGCCAGGTCCATGGGCATGAGCTGTCCTGCTGTGTGTCCATTCTGTGACACACACATGTCAATGCCCATAATGGTTGTTGCATCATCAGTCGTGCAGGTCTGTGCCACAGCCACAGCCACAGCCACAGCATGCTGGCATGCTTGGATGCCAGACCACTGAGACACAGGAAGGGCACCCCCCACACCTGTCTCAACAACATCAGTGTTGGCAGCCAGGCATGCACACTGTTGCAATGCATGCCGGCTACCAGCAGAGGTGGATGGTCCCTCCTCCAACTCCAGATGGCTGTTCACAGTGGACAGGCCCTCCACCGCTGACCCCTGCAGATGCACAGGATCTGTAACAGAAAGTAAAGACATGTCAGTGCATGGGATCTACCTATCCCCCCCACAGACCATGACATACCATGCAGTGATGGGCTACCACCTGTCTGGAAGCCACCTCCATGAACGCCCTCAATGGCACTGTGCTGCATGCTTGCAGTGAGCCTGTCCTCTGCCGGTGTCAGCTGCACCACCTTCGGCTGGCCCCCGCCTGTTGCAGCATGTGCCGCCCTGATGGCAGCCACCTTCTCCTTCACCCTCCTCCTATCAGTTCCCATCTTCTTTTTACACTCCTGCACAGAGCGCTGGTGGCTGCCGTGCAGGTTGATGGCACATGCCACCCCCCCATGCAGCAGCATGGGCCTGAGGGGTGCCCCGCCGTCCACTGAGCAGTGGCTCTTCATCCAGGTAGGCCTCAAAGAGTGCCTCCATCTCAGCCTTCATAAAGTTAGGCCTCCTCTTCTGCCCACCATCATCCTCCTCACCCAGTCCTCGCTCGGTCATTTCTCAGCCTGTATGGGTGAGAGTGGTCACCTGTGACTGTGCAGTACACAGCAATTCCCTGAGACCATAGTCCAGAACAGCACACAGCATGCAACTCACCTATCAACTGCAGTAACCGAATATGGCCACTGCAGAACAGTGTCGCACTTTTGTAGCGCAATCCATGCAAATTATTTGTGGAGCAACTTTAATGAGATGCAAATCATGCTGCTGTGCCATTGAATGGCTGATCGGATGATCTGCATAGGACGGCTGAATATCGCACTGTTGCGCTTTGCGCAATACGGTTGAACGTGCTGAGCCAATGGCGCAGTTCTGTGACTGCTTAGTACACTGCACTGCGCATGCCCAGGTAGCTTACGCAGGCATCTGCCACACTGATGATGTGCTGTGTGCAGTAGGCAATTCAGGGCATGGCCACCATTGTGCCAGTGGCGCTACAGCGATGGTCACTACATGGCACTGTGGCATAACTGCACAATAGTTCACTGTGGCAATGGCACACAGGCGACCAATCACGCTGGATGCATAGTCGTCTGATGGCACTGTGCATGGCCTTGCACCAGAGACCCATGACCCTGTGCCCGACCTTTGCCCCCTTGGCGCTGTATGTATGGCATGTCTGCAGCTCTATCACGCTGTTCGGTGACAGCATGATAGGGAATGGCGGCGCTGTACTGACAGCACGATAGGGAATGGCGGCATTGTATTGTGCAGCAATTCCACGTGGGATTGCCGTGCTGTGGAGCGCCATATTGCCTACTATAGATCTGGAGATGGCACGCAGAAGAGCCCCCCAATGGAGTGCCCTCGAGCTGGCCAACCTTGTGGCCATTGTGGAGCCACACTATGGCCCACTGTATGGTGAGGTTCCTCTGGACAGGGCCAGGACTCAGGTCTGGCAACAGGTGGCCACTGACCTGGAGGCGGCCACTGGCAGCAGGAGGACCTCCGAGCAATGCAGGCACCACTATGGGGACCTGAGAAATAGAGGGAGCTGGGGCTACTGGCATGTCTGCGGTCGCGTGCCAGGAGGGGCGTGGTGCCTCGTCCAGGTGGGTAATCCGTCTATGCACCTGTATGGTCCATATGGGTAACACTGTCTTTTGTGTCCAGCACATGGGGGAGGGATGGTCTAGGGTTGGCTGTGGCGGTGTTTACAGGGTATGTGATGGATGGGTCTGGCTGGGTGGGTGGGCACACACATTGGGGCAGGGGAAATATGCTTTGGGATTGTACTGATGTGTTTCTCACCTTTTGTTTCCCACAGGCATGGCAGAGTGGAGGAGGGCCATGGATCAGCAGCAGAGGGTGGTGGCTGCAGAACCAGATCATGACGGTGAACAACCACAACGCCAGCAACAGCCTGATGAGGGTGAGTGCCATGGCAACATGATTGCTATTGCATGCTGTGTGACATGGTGGGGAGCAGGGCATGGCCACCATCCATGGACACCACTGCCATGCACGTGACATGTGACAGTCAGCACTGTCCAGTGGCACTGCATGTCTGGGAGTGCGTCAATGGTGGTCCATGCATGCACTGGGCACATGGCTGTGGCACTGCCTGCCCACTGCACAGCCACGTTACTGTACAGCCTTGGTTGTGCTGTGCTGGACATGGGCAGTGTGTGTGTGCAGTGGTACACATGGCTGTTGCTGCCTGGTTGGGCATGTCTTGTGCACACGGTCACTGTGGGTGGGTGCACACCATCACAGGAGCGGGGCACATAGCTGTATGCCATTCATGATGGGTGGACTGCAGGGGGATGGTCAGTCACACCCATTGACTCTGATCCCTTGTCCTAGGTGTCCAGATACTCCTACCCACAGAGCGTTCCATGCAGCAGCTGTTACGTGTGGCGGCAGAATCCCTGGCAATACTGCAGGACCTCCAGCAGCATGGGGTGAGGAGGAGACGGCGACCCCAGGACCGGCCCCAGGCAGCAGGGGAGCAGGATGGATGCCAATAGTGGAACATTTCCTCCCCCCTTTGACTGACCCTCACACCCCACCTTCCCTCTCCCAGTTGTTCACCTCTGCCCCTTACCCACCCCATATATGTATATATGTAAATAGATGTTGATGTTAATGTTGTTGTTGTTGTTGTTGTATATTTTATAATACAGATTTTGATATGAATACTGTGGTGGTCTCTGATTTGCAGCTGGCTATAGGTGCTCAGTTGCAGTGGTGTACATGGCATCTGGGGTGGTTCAGTCATGGGTATGTGTGTGTGTGCATGGGGAAGTGTCTCAGGTGTGGCAGCGGCTATCAGTCAGTATCTGTGGTGTGTGTTGTTCTCTGTGCATTGCATTGCTGTGTGCAGTGGTCCATGGTGCCTGCTCTGTGTCCATTGTGCCCCTGTCAAACTGTCCTTGGCCTGTGCTGCTGACACCCTTGCATGTATGTGGCCTGCGAGGTCTGTTGCCTTGTCAGTGGTGGCTGTCCCTCCGGGTCATCCACTGTGACCATCACAATGCTGGGTTGCCTCCTGTCACTGGTGAGGTGCATGTTTGCCTCGGGTGACACTGTGGCCTCCACAGTTGCTGTCCCACCTCCATGCTGTGGCTTGTGTGTGTTGCAGGGGCTGTGCACCACTGTCTGTGACTTGTGATCCAGGCATATGCTGGTGGTGTACAGGGCCACAGTTCATGCACAGGGTGGGTGTCACCCCTGTGCCATGGTGGACTGCAGGCTGTATGTGCACAGTTTACATGTGCCCACACTGGGGGTTTGGTTGCCACACTACTGTGTCCCTGTGTTGGTGTCCCCGAGGGTATGGGTGTGTGTTTGCCCCTGCACTGTGTTGCATCCAGTGTGCTGCATGCTTCCATGTACCACTGTGGGTGTCTGTGCTGGCTGCTGTGGCTCATGGTGGGTCACGCTGTGACACTTGTCTACTGTGCAGGGTGCTGTATCAATGGCAGTGGTGTCAGGGGCACACCCTTTCCCATGTGGGGTACCTCTTGTGGCAACACATGTTCGGTCTCTCAGCTGTGCCTCAGGGGGTTTGTGCATGTTGGCACTGTATCTGCCATTGTTACATTGCCATGTGCTGCCACCCACTGCTGGGTGCTCATGGTGGCTCTGGCTTGTATGGTTCTGTGGTACACGAGGTTGCAGTGTGACAGTGGGGGGGTATGCAT
This sequence comes from Neoceratodus forsteri, assembly GCA_016271365.2. Taxonomy (NCBI): domain Eukaryota; kingdom Metazoa; phylum Chordata; order Ceratodontiformes; family Ceratodontidae; genus Neoceratodus; species Neoceratodus forsteri. The sequence goes on from CM057456.1 coordinate 1,724,536,943, forward strand.
GGGGATTCCTGCAGTGATGGTCACTGCTCATGGGGGGTGTTTTGGGGTCACGGTGCAGGGTGTGCTGTGCAGGGGGGGCTGCTGTACCATGGGGTGGTCCACCCCCCTTGTGTGGCAGTCTCAGCTTGCCAGTGTGTGTGCTGGGGCAACATGGCCCAGCTGTGCTTTGTTTGCTTGTCCCCATGGAACGGTGGATATTCCATCCCTCCCCCAGTTGTGCTGTACTTGGGGTGTGGGGGTGCATTGTCAGTTCTGCAGTGTGTTCCTGTGCCCATCTGTGGCATGGGTGGTGGGCCCCTGCCTACCTCCCTGGTTGTGCAGTTCCATTGCTCTGGTACTGGGGGGCTCCCTGCTTGCGCTATGGCGCCTCTGGGCTGCTCAGCTGGGCTGCTCTTGTTTTGCTATAGCACATTGTATCTGCTCAGCTTCCCCTTCCTGGTTGTGCTATGGCGCAGGTTGTGTGATATTCAGACGTTGGCTGGTTGCGCAATTTGGCTTGCTCCATTTTTGAATATCGCGTCTTGTGCTTGCTCCTGCTATTGCGCACATTTTGGGTGCAGTTTGAATATCCAGCCCCAGATTTTTAACATAGTCTTGTTTTGACCCCTCCTCATGAAGAAGGCAGAGAAAATGTTCAACTCCTGCCTGAAAGGTGATTTAGTGCTGGGATTGCAAAATCACCTTTTGGGATGTGAGAAAACATTTTGACCAGGATTTGAAAAATGATAACTGTCACATTTATGAAGTGCTGTAAAGAAATGTCTGTGTTGTAAATTTGGGTTAAATATTTTGAAAATTACCAAAGTTATAAGCCTGAATTCACAAAATTCAACATAGGCTCATAACTTTGTTGTTCTTTTAATATTTTACACCAAATTTTCAACATAGCCTTCTAATGAACCTACCTCATGAACAAGGGCAGAGAAGATGTAAAGTTTCTGCCCAAAAGGTGACATCACACAGGGACTGTGAAATCACCTTTCAGGACAGATTTGCCTAATGACAGTGCCATTGTTCAGGAAGTGAGGTCTCAAAACAGGCATGTTGAAAATCTAGGCCAAAAATTAAAAAAATATCCAAGTCATGCCACTAAGCTCAAAACACCATTGAAATATATAGAACTGCATGCCTGTTTCTTCAGTTCTTGGTCTGGCTTTGAAGAGTGAAGACATGTTTGTGGTCCAGAGAGGATTACAGTGTTGGACCACCACTGGATAAGTAAGGGCCTGAGCGGGTGCGGGGTGGGTGGTGGGTGCTGAGTGGGAGAGTCTGGTGGGGGAGAGTGCAATGGCCACAACAGACATCAATGGACTTTTTTCCCCCACAGGTTGAAAAAAAGTAACAAATGAGGATTCCTGCACTGGGAGATTGGGTACCCCAACTACTGCCACTGTTACATTTTTAAGGGGGGGAAGAGGGGTGGTGGGTGCTGAGAGGGAGGGTCATATGGGGGAAACAATACATTTATTTAAAAAAGGGACAAATAACTGCACATACATGATAGTGGACAGGAGGGTCAATTAGAGGATAACAAATGAGGATTCCTGCACTGGGGGATTGGGCACCCCCCAGTGCCACTGTTACATTTCTGGGGGGCAGTGGGGTGGTGGGTGCTGAAAGGAAGGGTCAGGTGGGGAAGGAAACAATAAAGATATTTAGAAAAGGCACAAACAGCTACGCATGTGTGGCAGTGGATGGGGGGTCAGTAACAGGATTTTGTGATCGGGACACTGAGGGGTTGGACCCCCCCCCAGTGTCACTATTATGTTTCTGGTGGGGTATGGGATGGAGGGTACTAAGAGGGAAGGTCGGGCAGGGGGATATGTATACTTTAAAAAAAAAATTGGCGGTCATGCCAACAGAATAAATAGTGCAGTGCAACTGCATATAGAGACAGCAAGTGGAGTGCTTCACAGACGCGGAGGTGACTGTGTTGAAACTCCAGCATGTTGTTCAGTTGGAAGAAATGTGAGAGTCCTTTTCTCATAGCAAGAGGTCTGCAGGGCTATGCCCTTTGCAGCCCTAAAAACAAATCCCTGAAAACAGCATTTTTACTTGTTTGCATGCCACTCCACTGCTATGCCCACGTTTTGCACTTATATAACTTGTTATAACTCTTTAAAGATTCAAAAAATGAAAATCAACTCAGGTCAAAAAGCATTCAACTCTTTGGCTTCAGAAATCTGTAATAGTATGACCCTTATTTAAGAAATATTGATTAACACATCTTATTAAGAACAAAATGGAGCTTGATCTGGTAAGCCCACCCTGTTTGCTTATGGAAGTTTCCCTTTGGTGAGGCATATAAAAGGGGGCTAAAAGCTCATTGTTTTGAGCAGCATTTGGTGATGTTCAGAGCCTGTGGAGTCAGTTTTTATTTAGAGGTTTTATGGTTTAAAATTATCTACATTATATGTTTTGGAAGTAACTTATCTATGTCTTTCAAGTTAAAATGAAAGAATACATTATTTCAATGAAATGACTTTACTTTTAGCTTTTAAAAATAATGTCATTTGTTTCATCTTAAACATATTTAACAGCCACTTTAAAAGTACAATAAGACACTCCAGGACACATAATTATTTGGCATCACTACACTGTTAGGTGTGATTGATTAAATTCAGTTGTGTCAAATGACATATCTGACAGTTTACTGCACCTGAGGCATATGATTATCTCACCACCATTACTGTACATTTCCTATCATGTCTTATTACTTCTGATCAAAACATTTGGAAGCCAGCCATGTGGCTGGAGCTCCTTTGGTTTCTTATTTAATACATTTTAACTTTTTAAAACAGGTATGCTAGCATCGTCTGCCAGATAAGTCATGGCATTACTTTTAATTTTTGATATCACATATGTTACTGTATTGAATCAGAGCTGTTATTCTTTTAGCTGGAAGTCTGGAACTCTGCTGGAAGAAGAGGCTGTTGAACTTGTTGGAGGATTAAGAGCTAAGCGTGAGGAACCGCAGGCAGCCAGTTGGGATGAGACAGTGTTCTGGGACAAGGAGCCTGTGGAAGGAGTGGATCAGCCACTGAGGACTGACAAGAGTGCTAGGAGCACTGGAAGACAGGGAGAGGAGAAGTGGAGGGCAGGAAGGAACTGAGGAGTGAATGAGTCTGATGCAATAAACAGTATGAAGAGTAGGAGCTAGAATTAGAAGTAAAGGGTGATACAATTTAAACATTAAAGCAGAAACCCTTCGAGGATTATTTAAACATTTTCAAACTTACGGTAGAAAGTTGTTGGATAATTTGATAATGCTGATTATTGCTATTTTTGTGTGCTAAGCTTGTTATGCATATAGAATAGTATTTCATGTAAATCAAAAGGTACCCCTTGGTATAGATAATTTCCCCCAGTAAATTAGAGGAAGAATTATGAGAACAAGGAACAACCATGGACAAGAACAGATATAGCAACAGGATGGTCATCTGGATGAAGAGTTGAAAAATGGAAAGGGGAAGGTGGAAAAATGTCAAATAAAGACCCCAAAGCCATTTAATCATATGCTAAAATAAACACTGTCTACTGAAAAAGCAAGGAAGTGAGCTGGTCATGATTAGTTCTGGAACCTCATTATCAAATGATATGCACAAAACTAAGCAAAGTTTAATAAAAAAAATGGAGACCCTCAAACCTAAGAGTAAATAATTGGATGAGAAGGGGGAGCTTCATAACAGAAAAGGTAGTAGAAAGGATGGGGGGGCTCTCTCAGTTATCGTCATGCATGGCTTGGTAGTCAAGGTGGTAAATTAATCCCTCCCAGAATGTTTTGTAATTGAAGAAACATCCCCAGAAATGAAATCTCAATCATAAGGTATTCAAATGGGGAAATGAGATGGATATGAATAATAAAACTGAATTGCACCTGCCTTCACCTATAGAATATGAATGAGAATCTTTCTCCAAGTCACTAACATGTTTAGAAAATCTTTCCAGTTCACTGGTAAGAACATCAACCCTAAATGAGACAAAGCCATTAAATTTAAACAAGGAAGGGCCTGATAGGTGGGAAGACCTGCTGGCTGAAGAGGACCAGGGGTATTTGCAAAGAACTACTCCACACCATTTACACCTAGGCTATTAAATGCATTGAAAGATTAGTATATGGCAAATGTACTTCCCATTGAGTAGTTACTGTATATACTGTATACTCAGGGCTGAAATGACTATGATAAAATCCAGCATTGCACATTATGAGGCATTAATAAAGAATTCACTTAATGAACTGGTAAAAACCAAACTTAGTACATGGTATGAGTCTATGCTAGAAAAAACAATAAACCATTCTGAAATAAAAGAAGGGGAGGGACAATATGAAAATTCATTACCTCAGGATGCAGTAATTCTGTTGCTGGAGAAATGTTAAAAACAGAAAGAAAATGCAGGAGAAAAATATATCATTAGAAGGAAGTCAAAAGATGCCTGCAAATGAGATGTCAAGCCCAAATGAAATAGAAAAGCAAGAACACATAAAAGACAAAAATGGAGGAAAGATAAAAAGACTAAGAAAAAGACTGCAGTAAAGGCAAATAAAAAAGCTAGCATCAAGATAAAACAATCAGTCAATGCAATGAAATAGAAAAAGGTGTAGAGAACAAAGGAAGTACTCAGACTCAGGTGAAAGAACAAACTGAAGTGGGTGAAAATAATAGATTGATAGCTAAAATATCTGACCAAGAGTTGCTAGAGATAACACACAAAATAGAAAAAGTTAATAAGTTAAATGATCACAATAGTGAAATGGATGATACAATATGGTTAATAGGAAACAAGGCAATTATTTATTTATTTAGTTATATTTTATTGACTAGGAAAGGAGAAGTAGGCAATTCTACCTATTTTCAGCCTTGTCCCAGAGGGAGTGGGAAGATACAGATGCAAACTCACATACAGAACCAGATTAAGCTGTTGATGACATTTTTGTGAATAGAGGAAAATGTTGCTATGACACCGGAGAAATTCATCTAGTCACCTGTAGGGGAACCTCTGGTAGCCAGGTTGGACATTCTGACTAGCCTCAGGACAGGATGGATGTGCAGGAGGTGGATGAGCCAGTCTTCTCCTCTGCTTCCTTTAATCTACAGACTGAAACATTTTTCAATGGAGCAGAAAATGAGATATCACCTTCCGATATAAGTGCAATGGATTTTGATCAACAACCTACAAAACTGTATATAAAAACACCTGTGCCTGCAGCACCAAGTAAATCAAGAACCCCCCCAGTCACCCTGAGCACCAGACTCCAATCTTTGAACCCCCCGACAATCCTCTCCCATGTCCCTGGTGTCTAGTGGTCCCCCCTGGCAGATCACCATCTGAATTCAAATCAAGAAGCCTCCCTCTTCCCCCAGTCGCCCTGAGCCCCGACCCTGTATCTTTGTAAAAAAAAAAAAAGAAATCCCCTCCCGTGTCCCTGGTGTCTAGTGAACCCCCCATTCCCCCACTCTGTCTTACGTCAGTGCCCACCCCACTCCCCCGTAGGGCCACAGACACAGCCCTCCACTCACCTCCATGGCCCACAGCCCATCTGAGCACTCAATAAATGAGTCTGTGCTTGCACCCAAATAAAAACATCACAAATTGACATATTCCATCTGATTCTATCTTATTTGTATACTTTATACTATATATTTTTTTTTAATGCACCCTCCCTGGCCAACCACTCCTTCAGGTCTCCTAGGTCCTACCATCTGCTCGCTCTCACCTGACACCAGCCACCTACCTCATATTGTGACTCCCCCCAGGTTACCCGATGTATCCCTTTGCTGGATGGGTCCCCCTCCTCCAAGAGGGAAGGCACCGGTGGGGGCATCCAGCGCACTCTCAAATTGGCCTAGGTGCCACTGAGGTGGGCTCAGTTGTTGGGGCTTGGCAGCAGTGGGGGGCTGGGGACCATCATCTGGCTGACCAGAGAGCAGTTTCCTGGCTTTCTTTCTAGGGAGTGGCATGCCACAGACATCAGGGCACATGCCAATGTTTGACACTCCCCCAATTATCCAGACCCTGACATCCTGCTATGCTCCTGGCCTCTGCCAGGGGCCAGCAGGCACTGGGCTGAATCCCCACTCTCCCCTCATCCTTCTCCCCTGGCTGGCCCTGCAGCAACCCAAGTCTGTTCCCAAACCCATGTCATCGGCATCGCAGGTAGAAATCCAATCACTGCACTGATGGGCCGGCTACCATATTATTTTGGGGTGGGAATTTTAATTGTAGTCCCTCCACACTAGATTGAAGCAAGCACTCAAAAACAAAGAAAATAAATTGTGACTCTAATTTTTTGTCACAAATGCTGAAGGCGGCACAGCTACGAGATGCATATCTGGATATTACAAATATACACACCCCTACTTTCCATAAAGGACAATTAGCAACATGAATTGATTATTTTTTTATATCTTAACATGTTCCTCTTAAAGCTGCATGAGTAGATCTGGAAGAATTCTCTGACCAAAATTTGCCACACATTACTGTAGGACTTTCTTCTTCTATTAGGAAAGGTCCTGGCTTATGGAAATTTAATGTATCTTTATTACAGGACAATGTATTTGCCACTTCATTATCTCAATCTCTTCTGGCAAGAAAGTCTGTATTCATATTTTCTGACACTCCCTTAGCAATGTGGGAAAATACAAAGTACGAATTATAAAAGTTTTCAAAACAATTTATTATTATTATTATTCTTTTTGGTAACTGGGTAAGGTCCACTAGGCACAGGTGCCTGTTTTCAGGGGTGACCCGGGAGTACTGGGGAGATTAAGTGACTTGCTTAAAGTCACACAGTATACAAGTGCAGGTTGTGAGAATCAAAATTGTGAGACTTTAGCAAATCAAAATGCTTAGATTCATGCTCATTTACAAAAATGACAGCACCTCCAAAAACTATTTACAATAGCTTACAACACTAATCAAGACCTATCCCAACAAATTCATATTCTAAAATAAGACTGGTTACAATTTCATGCCCAGAAATCCAAAATGTTATCTCAGCAACAGAAATTCGCGACCCAAGGCCCAACAACTTCTGTACGCCCATTTGAAAATTGCTATTAGAAAGTTGATAAAAGGAAATAAATAGTATTCGAGGTACTCAAGGAATTTTATGTAATACAAAAGCAGATATTTTAGGCATAGTTTCAGACTACAGTGGACAAATGTATGGCCCTTTGCCACTGTACCACCTCAGGCCACTCAGATTTTATCTGGCCTTTCTTTCCCTAATGTTCCCAAGGAGCTCTTACAAAAAAATCAGTCAACCTATAACTAGTTAAGATGTCCTGGAGGCAACCTCTACATTAAAAAATGGGACCACACCAGACCCAGATGGCTTTTAAAAAGATTGGTCCAGAAAGAGCTTCAGAATTAATAGCAATGTATAACTGTCTATTACAAACAGATGCCATTCTCTTAAAAATAAATATGGGTACCTTGATTTAACTATGTAAAAAAGGTGCAAGAACCACATTGACAAATTGGAGACCAATCAGTATGTTAAATAATGATTTTAAAACCTTAACAAAAATAATCAGTAAAAGACTTCTTATGTTAGCCCCTCTGGTGATTTCAGAGGCACAAACCTGGTCAGTCCCAGGTAGACAAATCTCAGACCATCTTATATTACTTAGAGAAACTATGGAGTACAGTAACAATGGAACTTGAAATGGGTATGTGGTCTCCACTTGACAAAAAAAAAAGCGTTTGATTCAATTAACAATGACTTCCATTGGTGTGTATTGGAGACCTATCAAGTCTTGCAATTAATGGGATCAATGGACTATATAGGACTGCCACAGTGGTTCCACTAGTGAATGGTTGGAAAGGACCTATGATACATATTAGGCAAGGGGTGAGACAAGGCAGCCCCCAAGCCCATTTTTGTGTGTTTTCTTCATAGACCCTTTATCGCTGCAAATAAATGTTTCATAAAAGATATCTCCTCGACAAAACAACTTAGGAAGCATTCCATATAAAACTGTGGCTTATGCTGATGACTTATGCCTATTAGTGGCTACAGGAGAATCTGTTGCAGAATCTATGAATATTTGTGAGTGATTTGGTAATATTTTAGATGCCAAAACCTATATAGATAAATGCATAGGATATAACTTAAATCGGAATTCAGATCCCCAACCATCTATAAATAATACACAGATACAAAAAAGGCCAGATACCAATTCTAGTTCTACAATATGGAGTGCAAGATGAGGATGTTCTAAATTGAAAAACAGAAACTGAAACTGGGAAAACAAAAAGATGACAACTGGAATAGGTGGAAATCTGGAAAGAAAAAATGAGTCTATCTCATAAGAACTTATCTTATACCATTATTTTTATATATAAGTAGTGTTTTTTCTCCACCTAAGACTTTTGAAATGAGTTTACCGAGCCTATTTTTCCAGGCCCTCTGGGGAAGTGGGCTTACTCCGATCAAACATAACATTACCTATTTACCCTTAAATAAAGGAGTTAATATGGTCAACCCTATACTGTTCTTTAATGGTATTTTCCTAGCAACAAACATAAAACCTCTACTATTAAACAAGAACATAGGATGGGAACCCTGACTGTATGACAGTTGTAAATGCTGGTTTATACAATGGGAAAGAGATTCATTAAAAGTTTTAAGGACAACTATAATGATGCCAAATTATATTAGAGATGCTTTTAAAAGACTAAAACAGTGGCATGTTACAAGCCAAATAATGATCTCCATGACTAGGAAAGGATTTATCAATTGTTATTAGATATGGTCTGCCCTGTAGATATTGTGTTTGAAAAATGTCCACCAATCTACTTACATTCCTTACAAACATTGTTAAAAAACACAAGAACACCACCACACATGTGGGATGTGCATTGGCTTGCATGTCAAGAAAGACTGAATGTGAAATCAAATCACAAACACAAACAACTTAATGAAAGAATATGTAGCAGACTCCAGTGCAACCAAATACCTGAAACATAAGCACACTTATTTTGTTCTTGTTCCTTTATAATAAAGTGTTGGGCTTACTTAGCCCAAAACTGGTCTTAACAGTTGTTTCAGACAGTTTCTTATCAGAATGGAAGTTATGGTAATTTTTGGGGTTTATAGGACAAATGGAATAAGCATACTTTATGTTTGATTTTTACTGTTATAAAATGGCACATATGGATCACAAGGTGTAGGTTTACATTACGGCAACAAGAAGGTTCCTATCCAGAATTAGTAGGGAACCTTACCAAAGATTTGCAGAAGTTATAAAGAGTGTTCAACTCTCCCTAGACATGAACTTTTGGAACTTTGGAAACACCGTGGGTAACTGACTCTGACTCAGCAGTAACTTGAGAACATATTATTTTTCTTCCTTCATCAACTGTGTGTTTAGTCCATAACACAGACCTTTTGTATGTATTTTCTGTTAATATTTATATTTTGGATGTATTTTAGTTTCTGATCTTCAATAACATTTCCCCTACTCTTCCTGTAGGGGGACCTCTGGCTGTCTGAGCAATGGCCACTCTTGGCAAGCATACAGAGAGAGAATGGATGTGTGGGTGGCTGGGGAGTGGGTTTCCTCCCTGGTCTTGTCAATGCAAGAGACTGACGTTTTCTTCAATGTAACCGAAATCACTGAAGATAAAGAACAGCAGAACACAGACATGTAGATTCATGGGATCGCTGTTTCTGACTCAACGGTTTAAATACCAGTATCTACTGAAAAGGTTTTTTCAAACAAAACATCTACACTAACTGAGTAATTTGAAACATCAGTTCACAATATTAAAGAACTGCAAGCCTTGCAACAGGCAGAAGAGGATCGCTTTCTAGCATGCAAAAGACAACTGTCAGCTGCGTTAAAAAAAAAGTCCAAGTCCATGATCCGAACATACACATTTCTGGCCCTCTTGACAACTGAGGCATCCGCTTCAGTACTCCTATGGCAACAGTAGGCACACCCGACTCACGGGTGCAAGTTGTAACTCCAGGAAACACAATCTTTCAGACAAACACCTTTGATCAATCAAAGGCTACAGTTTTCATGTTTTCAGGAAGTAAAACACCCTAAGATCAATCAAAAGGGACTGATGTACCTGTTACAACAAAGTGTATGCCTGATAAAGACAAAACTGTGCCTAGGTTGGTAGACTAAGCACTACTGGCAGCTGGGTGGGAGAAATCTTCTACCAGAGAATGGGCATCCAGATCATCACCCATCAGGGTAAATATATCGGGACATCTAACTAGCGCTACCACACTTCTGCAACATGGTACCCCTTTTCTTCATACAAATAACACAGAAAAGGAAACTGAGCACAATGTGACTGACCAGGTCATGGGTAGCTCCCCTTAGCTTTACCAGAAGATTTGCACATAACGCAAAATCCAGAGTTACTTTTTCCCAGTAATGCAGGAACTATGCCACCTATACCTAATGAACTACCAGGCACTGAAAGCAATATATAGCAAATGGCAACTAAAGATTTTACCACTACAAGCCCCGAATCTACCTTTAATAAACCTCCACTTAGACCCTATGTCTCTCTCTCTCTCTTTCATACCCCCATATACCCAGCTCAGAGGCATAATGCCATATGCCTCTTGCACAAAGGGGGTATGGAGGTTTTTCCTGACCTACAGTTTGTAGCCATAACCCTGTTAAAAGAAAACTTACATTTCCATGCTACTGAGGTGCATGCTTTAATTGATGTTTCTGGTGACTCCGCTTTTGGCATCAGTTTCAAACTTATCAACAGACTTGAAAAATTCTGGTCTCTTTTCCATGAACTCAAAAATACACCCCTCTGGTCCCCATTTCAAGCTGTACCACTCACTAAATCAGCTCTCAAAACACTAGCAGTTTTATTTTGTAATGAAGGAGTAAGCGTGACAGATCTCCTTTACAGATTAAAACAGCGCTGCAATGTCTTGGGCTATCCAGAAGCTGTTTTTGACTCTGAAAACATATGGACAGGGGTTTGGAGGGGTAAAGTGGTGTTGCATTCAAATGATATGGGCCTGCGTCATTTAGCAAATTGCTTTTTTCTTGACAAAGATAGGGGGTGTTGTTTTATGCAAGCCAACCTAAGGGCTGCTACAAGTGTGGGCTCATTGGCCATTTAAGCAGTATCTGGGACCAGCTAAAATGTTTGCTTTGTAGCTCATTGGGCCACACCAGTGGGCATTGTTATAAAGAGCCCATATGTAGCCTCTGTGAGACTCGGGGTCACTTGTATCAGGAGTGTCCACAAGCTGCCCTTAATCAATCCGACTCATCTGATCGAGAGGAGCAGCAACTGTTAGTTACAGTTGCATAGATAGAAAATCTATTACAACAACTCGAGTAGTGCCCCCCATACCTCAGTCAGTGTAACAGGAGTCAGTGCCAACCAGGGAAGAGCAGGATATGACCTCCATAGACACTGCTGAAATACAGATAGTAACTGACATGGAGGTCCACACACCAGAGCAGGTAGCTACTACTCCCACTGACCAGGGAGTTATGCACCCTGCCACCCCCAATGTTCTGTGAAACAACTAGGAGGAGAATTGAAACAAAATGCACGCAGAATAAGACACAACCAATATCCAAAATTCCTAAAATAACACAATTGTCTCTAACAAACAGATACGAAGCCTTACTAAAGGCAGCGGGCCTTTCAGACATTGACTCAGAGGACTCCTCTAAGGGCTCTAGTCAACAAGCTATGGCTTCAGACACTGATCAAAGTGAGACAGAAACAGGGAAAACAACACCCAGAATCAGCCTGTTGAAAAAAATGAAAAGAAAACTAGGTCAGTTCATATCAGATCTACTAAGTCAAAGCCCCCATTGATTACTCTTTTTAGATGTTGCCACCTCACCCCTTCTTAGGTCATGACCTCCTCACTGACATTCTGCACAATCAATGTTAACAGCATCAAGAATGCTAAGAAAACAAGTGCAGTATTTTCACATCTACTTTCTAACTGATCAGATATTACTTTTCTCCAGGACACTAGACTACACACTACAACAGAAGTGACACAGGCAACAAAGCCTTAGTATGTCTGATCCTCCTATTTGTCCATAGGAACAGACACCTGTTCTGGGGTTGGATTTCTTTTTAAAAATGTTTCAGCAGAAATCATTAAAATAATTGATCTGGCTCCAGGAAGAGTTTTGCTTTTAGACCTAAAAACTTAAAATTTCTATTATAGACTAATAAATTGTTTTGCCTTGCAAAAAACAACAACAACAAAAAAAAACAGGATTTACAGGATTTTTTTTTCAACTTATCCAACCCTACCTATTTTCCTCACATAATATAATTTGGAGAGGAGACTTTAATTGTGGCTTGTCCTTCCAGGATAGAGGCAAACAAGCTAGGATGCAGAAATGTTTCTGCGATATGATATGCATTATAAAATTATCCAAACCTCTAATCTTACAGATGCATATTATCTTTTTAATACAAAATTGGACCCTACGTACCATACAGGCAAACTAGCTACTAAGATTGATTTCTTTTTTACAAATAAATCATTACTGATTCTGAATGCCACTACTAAACTAGTAGAATACTGAGATCATTGTGAGATTCATTTACTAACTGGTTCAGTAGCCTCTATCGCATGTGGCCCTGGAGTCTGGAGGTTAAACTCATCCTTATTATCTAATACCATAATAACTCAGGAAATCCAATACATTCTTACTGCAAAGAACTCAACTCTTATTATGTATGACAACCCATCCCTATGGAGGGAGGACACAACATATGATTTTAGAATCTTTTTAAAATCTCTGAGCAAGCAGACAGGGACAGAAAATATTTATAGTATCAAAAACACAGACGATAGCTACAAAATCATTATACTTTATCACACACCACATCACATAACTTTTCTAATCAAATTTCAGTCATAAAAACAGCCATGCAACAATTCCATAAAAAGTAAGCTGATAGTTTAAAACAGAAACAGCTTTTTGGTATGCAGGGCAAATCTTGGACAATCTGCCCTTTTGATAGTTGTAAAGACAGAATCCAAAAAAAAAAACCCAAAACATATGGATTCTTTATTTGATGTCTTACATACATCACTTGCAGACACTAAATCCCTATTACACAACCTAAAAGCACACACCCTACAACTTTGTCAGGAGAAACAGGTAGATTTTACAAACACAGAACAGTTTTTTTTGAAAGCTTTACTCTTCCTACTTGTCCTTCTGTAGTTATAGACATTTTAACCACAGATATTATCCCCTTAGAAGTGAAAGGGGCTGTTCTGTCCCACAGAATGGAAAGGCACCAGGAAAGGACAGTTTTACTACAGAATGTTATAAATTAATAAATCATGATATTTCTCAGGAATTGGCTGTAGTTTATAATCATATTTTGCAAACTTCTCACATCCCTTTAAAAATGATTGAAGGATCTCCACAATTGGATACCCATTAGCCTACTCAATGTAGACTTTAAAATCCTAGCTAAAATTTTAAACAGCAGGCTCTTGCAATTTGCAAACGTACCATCCCCTTATGTCAATCCTGTTCAATTCCTGGCTGAAACATTACTGACCAACTAATCCTGCTATGAGAAGTAATTGAGCGGGATAATATGTATGGGCTGGAAGATTTTCTATCGTCCCTAGATCAGCAAAAAGCTTTTGATTTTGTTAATCATAAGTACTTATGGTTTACCTTGCAGAAATATGGAAACGCACAAATTTTCATATCATGTTTGCTAAAGCTTTATCAAAGAGCCACAGTAACCCCACAAGTGAATGGCTGGTGTGGCCCTTTGATTTCAATCAAATCAGGAGGAAGACAAGGATGCCCTTAGAGCCCCTTACTACTGTATATGTTTTTTGTATTGATCCCTTATAAAGAGCTAATAATTCTTCTCCCTTGATACACCCAATACAATGTGATGGACTCACACTTCCTTTTTCAACATTTGGTTATGCAGATGATATTTGTTTAGTAGTACAGAATGCTTCATCTCCCACTGAAGCTCTCTCTTTCTGTCACACTTATGGCACCCTGTCTGGGGCTTCTCAAAACATGATCAAGAGTATCAGTAGGCAATTCAAGAAAACACAACATTTTGGCTTACAGATAGCAGGGATTAACCTCACTACAGCTCCAATTAAAATTCTGGGTATTTTTTTGGTCAGTCACAATTAGATATCTTAAATTACTAAACTAAACTTATGCAAGACAGCCTCATGATCCAAAAATGGAACAGATGGCTTTTTAGTAAAGCAAAGAGGATGTATTTAATAGAAAAAAATACTTTTTGCCTATTTTTTTATTTTTTTAGTAATATTCTCCCCCTCCTAAGACTTTAGAAATGACTCTATTGAGATTATTTTTCAAGTGGTCCAGGGCAGCAGATTTAACCCTATTAAAAGAAACATTACATATTTGCCTAACCAGAAAGAAGGCCTAGACTTGGTAAATCCTATTTTATTTTTTATTGTACTTTTATTTTTTTTTCTAATCTTAAACCTTTATTCATTAATACTAACAAATTTTGGTCTGAATTCCTTTTTATGTCCATCTCAAAGCGTTTTTTGGCTTGGGATACAGGAACAGCGACAGTGGTGACAGGTTCACCACAAGCCCCAACATTTTTACGAGATATATTTGTGAAACTTAAATCATGGCATCTGACTAGCCAACAAGTGCTTACTTCTACTAGAAAGCTAACCTACTCTGCCATTATTAACTCTAACTTTTCAGAACCAATTGTTTTCCCTTCATGCCCTAACATCCAGCTTACTTCCTTAAAAAAAACTTCTTACCTAACCAAGAATCCCTCCCCCCCAAAATGATGGATATGCACTGGATATGCTGTCATGAAAAGCGCAATGTAAAATGAAATCAAAAACATAAACAGCATCATGAACGGTTTTGTTCTAGACAACTATGCTTACAACAAGTAGAATCTATCTCCCATCTCCTTTTTCTTGTTCCTATATACTGGATTTTTGGGACTACTGTATACAGCTAAACAATGGAAAGAACCACTGTTCTCTCAAATAGATAAAACAATTTTAATTTATGATCACTACACTTTGTTAGTGTGTCTCTGAACAGATCAGCTGTCCCTGTGTATGAGAGGAAATCTAAATTGACTTTGCATTCCTGGTGTAAAGGGATCTCTCTCACAAGAGCCTGTATCATCTGGGGCACCCGAGAACACTAAATCAAGGAATTACAGCCTGCTTCTGTGTGGATCTGCAGTGTTTGTTCTTGAACCTGGAGATGGGATTCTACATTTGGTGACATCAGTTTTTTACCAGTCTGATTGTTTCTGGAGGACCGGAGTGGCCCATCTGACACCCCCCCACCCCTAGTGCATCACATCCTTTATACCCATAGCCTGTGACATTATACCATACCAGCTAACTTCATACAATACTGTTAGCCATCATATTTCAGTACACAACACAGCCACACACCACACCCTGACGTAAATCTTGATGCATTATACCACTAAAGTCTATTAACAGTACAGAGCTATAAAGTAAACAGTAAATAAGAAGGCAATACACAAAAAGGGGCAGACAAGGGAACTGGGAAAGGGGCATCTATGTTGCTAGTAGGTGGCATGGAAACATCTGCAAAGGAGCTGTGACACTTTGGATTTCTTCCAGAGCTAAATTACTTCTGTGCTAAGGTACTGTGGCATATTTTTTGGGACTGTTCAAAACTTCAGAACAAAGGTAATGTGGCATTCTTGGAGCAAAACTGGGGTACTGTGGTATAACTGGGACTTCTTTGGTGCTCATAATCCTCAAAAACTATGGTCCCATGACATTTATGGGGTTTCTATGTATATAAATGGTTCGGCGAAACCAGGGGAAAATCATGGGAATTTCTGAAAGCTAAAGCTCAACTATTGTGTTTTTAGGGCACTGTTTATAAGGGTATCTCTGTGTCGGGGATCTAAAAAGATCAGAGCAATGTGTTTTTAGGGTACTGTTTAATTGGGTCTGTAGTACATAGAACTCGGAAGTTGCTTCAGGGCCTGAAATCCTAGCCACAGGAGTTTCAGGGTCTGGAATCTAAAGTCACAGGGGCCGAATACTGATATTTCTAGTGGGGGGAATTGTCACACTAGGACTGGAAAACTAAAGCTTGCGATAAGCCATAGGGAAAATGGAGGGGCGTGCAAATTGGAAGGGTCAATGGAGCAGAGTAGGGACAGGTCCGAGGCATGGTCCCCAGGCTACAATGACTGGGGCATCTTTAGGAGGATGGTGGGTGGCACTGGTTGTGGGTTGGCCATGGTACTGGATATAGTTTGGAAAGTGGGGGGCTGCATAGTATGTAGGCAGCTTGCACAGCTGAGGGAGGAGTTGAGAATGCTGAGATGGATGCTAAACTGGGAAAGGGAAAGAGAGAGGAGTATAATGGAGGACAGGAGGGGCTCCACTGAGAGAGAGAGATAGAGATGAGAAGGGGAGCTGTGGGGGGACAAGGAACAGTTAAAGGGGGAGCTATAAGAGGACAAGGAGCAAATACAGAAATAGGCAGGGGAGGATGCCATGGGAGTGGAGAAAAACAAGGGAATATGGAAGCAGGGTAGAAGGGGTAGAGGATGGCTCTAGTGGGGCTATAGGAATCCCAGATACAGGTGGCAGCAAGGGACATAAGGGGAAACAGAGGGAATGGCAGGAGGTTAAGTATAAAGCTCCAAAGCCCACACATAGGGCAAGGGAGGAGGAAGCAAGGGGTGGAGCACCTGCCAGGTGGATACAGGCAGTGGGCTTGAAGCAGAAAAATAGATATGCTGCACTAGGGGCACTAAATGGGGGAGAAAATAAGGAAAGTGGAGTTGAGGAGTATCCAGGGGACATAGTAGAAGCAAGCACAAAGGAAGATGAAGGAAATTGGAAAAGGGGGATGCCCTTGCAGGAAAGAACAAGGAGTATA
Source organism: Neoceratodus forsteri (assembly GCA_016271365.2). Lineage (NCBI taxonomy): Eukaryota > Metazoa > Chordata > Ceratodontiformes > Ceratodontidae > Neoceratodus > Neoceratodus forsteri. Next base: position 1,724,553,859 of record CM057456.1, read on the forward strand.
GTAAACATAGGGATGGGGCACAGGGGTGAACACAACCCAGAAAGAGGAGACAGGAAGCTCATGTTCAAAAGGGCTAGGGCTAGATGGGTATGGGAAAGGGGAAAGTTCTCTGGGGAATTCAAGCAATGCATGGCTAGGGAGCAAATCGAAGGCGAAGGAAAAAGCTTGCAGATGGTGGGGCAGAGGTGGGCAGCCTAGCAGTAAATGTCTGCAGGGAGTATAGAGTTAGGGAAGCACAGTTGGAAGACGGTACACCAGGAGATGAAACAGGCAAAGGGGATAGTAAGAATGAGGTAGGAAATGAAATGGAAGGGGTTGGGAGAAGGCTAGATGGTAAATGCAAACAGAAGGTGATGGAGAACAGGGTTCTTCTTGTGAGGGACACTATAATAAAAGGAATTCGATTGGGCTAGGGGGAAAGAGTAGCACAGTATGGGTTGAGTGTCTGCCAGGCATGATGGCAGCGGAGGTCATTCACTATATCCCCTCAAGGGGGAAACAGCAGGATGAGAAAACACACCTAATGTTCCACCTGGGAACAAATGACCTGGTGGGGAAAAGCCTGTTGGAGGTGCAGGCAAGAGTTAGAACATTTGCTAGACACTGCAGCAGTCTAGGGTTCAAATCAGTGGCTTTCTCTGAGGTGTTGCCCGTACCAAAGGCGAGTGGATAGGAGGCTGAGGATTAAGGAGTTCAATAAGTGACTGGTGGGGTGGTGCAAACAAATGGAGTATGGGTTAGTAGGGGACTGGGGATCCACGTGGGGGGGAGTAGAGCCTATTTGCTCCAGACAGACTGCACCTGAATAGGGAGGGTGCAGCAGTGCTAAAATGCAAATTAGGAGAGTTCATAGAAGAAACCTATAATTTAAACTAGATTGGGGGAAGGGTCGGAAAATATGCACCACAAGGTAGGAGAAATGGGGGGCTACCAGCCTGCCCCCCAGGATAGTGCTAAAATACTGGGCATGAGGAAAAATAGAGAAGGGGGGAATGGAAAGGAAACCTGGAGGAAGGGCTTAACAGCCAATGCCAGGAGCTTAGCAAATAAAATAGTGGACTTGGAGGCCATCATGGAGGACAAATGACTAGCTATAGTAGCTATAAGCAAGACCTGGGGGACAGAGCTGCACACCTGGGAAACAACTATCCTAGGTTACAAACTGTTCAGAAGGGATAGGGAGGGTAAGAAGGGGGGGGAGTTGCTTTATACATCAGGGAAGGCATAAGTGTAACTGAAGGACAAGAGGAGGATGGGGAGACTGAACTACTGTTGGTAACGCTAGGCAGGAGGATGGGAGAATCCTTGTGACTGGGGGTGGTATACAGGCCACCTACACAAGGGGAAGAGGGTGATCAACAGTTAATTCTGGCAGTCACAAGGCTGGCCCTAAAAGGAGTGATACTGCTGGTAGGGGACCTAAACCTCCCAGATGTAGACTGGGAAATCCCGGATGCAGCATCGACAAGAAGCAGGGAGATACTAGCTGTGCTTCAGGGGGTATTCCTTCAACAGCTAGTCAGGGAGCCGACAAGGGGCAACAACCTGCTAGATATGGTCCTGACAAATGGGGAGAGTGTGGAGGAGGTGCAGGTTGGAGAAGCCTTGGGCAACAGCGACCACAGCACGGTAATGTTCAGGGTCAGGGCAGGGAGGGAGACAAGTAAAACCAGTACTACAGTCATGGATTTCAGACGCACAGACTTTGACAAGATGAGAAGGATAGTAAGGGAGACAATTGAGAGTACAGAGAATATAGGGGCAGTAGAGGAGTTATTGAAAGCTATCAAGGGAGGGGTACTGAAAGCTGCAGAAATGTGCATAAAAAGGGTTAGGAAGAGCAGAAGGGTGAGGAGACCGCTTTGGTTTACAAAGGAGGTTGCGAGGGCAGTCAGGCAAAGGAGGAGGGCTTACAGAAAATTTAAGAGGACACTCAGCAAGGAAGATAAGGAAGAGTATAGGGAAAAGAGGAGTATGGCAGGGAAGAAGATCCGAAGGGCAAATCAGATACTGAAGAGAAAATATCAAAAAAAGGCCAAAAGGGGGATAAAATCTTTTTCAGATATGTGAAGGAGAAGAGAAGGGCAAGGCAGGGGATTACTAGGCTGAGGGGGGGAAGGAGAAATAAAATTGGAAAGGGACTGTGAAAAAGCAGAGTTATTAAATAGGTACTTTAGCTTGGTATTCACTGAGGAGGAGGACAGTAGGGGACCTGAGCTACCTGGGCTGGCAGTATAGCCTAGAGGTTAGAGGAACGAGGCGTGAATGAGCTTGGTACATCCAACAGACCAGACCTGAGTTTGATCCTCACAACCTCCACTTGCATACTGTGTGACTGTGAGCAAGTCACTTAACCGCCCAGTGCTTCCAGGTCGTCCCTGAAAACAGGCACTTGTGCCTAGTGGGCCTTACCGGTTACCAAAGACTAAAATAAAAAAAATAAAAAAAATAAAGTTGAATGGGAAGGAGGGCAAATGGGTGGATCTCAGCCCATTCACTGTGTATAGGGTTAGGACAGAGCTAGATAGATTGAGGGTGGACAAGGCAATGGGGCCTGATGGGTTACACCCCAGGGTGATAAGGGATTTGAAGGAGGAGTTGGCCGCACCCTTGACAAGGCTCTTCAACTTGTCCCTGCATATGGGGAGAGTGCGGGAGGACTGGAAGAGGGCATACATAGTACCTTTACACAAGGGAGGTTGTAAGGGGGTGAAGGGGAACTACTGACCTGTCAGCCTCATGTTAATGGTGGGGAAGGTAATAGAGGCATTAATCAAGGAGAGGGTGGTGGATTACCTGGAGCAAAGTGGCTTGCAGAACAGCAGACAGCATGGCTTCATGAAGGGGAAGTCTTGCCAGACAAACCTAATTCAGTTCTTTGAATGGACAACTCAGGTGATTGACTGGGGGAGGGTGGTTGTGGCCTATCTGGACTTCAGTAAGGCCTTTGACACCATCCCCCATAGGAGGCTGGTGAGCAAGATGGAAAGCCTGGGGTTGGGTGGGAAAATAACAAACTGGGTGAAGGCATGGCTGTCAAGAAGAACTCAGAGGGTGGTGCTAAATGGTATGCACTCAGGGACAGCAAGGGTGAAGAGTGGAGTGCCACAGGGGTCAGTTTTGGGTCCGCTTCTCTTCAACATCTACATCAGTGATATTGCTGAAGATTTGAGGGGGAGGATGTGCTTATTTGCAGATGATACAAAAATATGCAATAGGGTGGACACCCCGGGGGGGGGTGGAGGACATGAGGGAGGACTTAAAAATGCTTTTAAAATTGTCTGGGCCTTGGCAGCTGAAATTTAATGCCGAGAAATGTGCTGAGATGCACTTGGGGAGTAGGAACAGAATAGCAGGGTACACCCTAGGTGGGGAGGAAACTAAAGTAACAGAACAGGAGAGGGATTTGGGGATCATAGTCTCCTCGAATCTTAAGGTAGGAATCCAATGTAGCAGAGCAGTGGGAAAGGCCAGTGGAATGTTGGCATGCATAGGCAGGGGCATTACTAGCAGAAAGAGTGAGGTAATAATACCCCTTTACAAAGCCGTGCTGAGGCCGCACCTGGAGTATGGGGTTCAGTTCTGGAGGCCACATCTCCACAAGGATATAGGTGCATTGGAGAGGGTTCAGAAAGGGCAACCAAGACAGTGCAGGGTATACAGAGAAAGTCCTATTAGCAGAGGTGTACGGAGCTGGATCTGTATACACTTGAGACAAGGAGGGAAAGGGGAGACATGATTGAAACTTTTAAATATGTAAAGGGGCTCAATAAAGTGGGGATGAGGGTTTACTTAAGAGGAAGGGGGGGTCAAAACTAGATGGCACAGCCTCAGACTGAAAGATACAGGGGCAATGTGAGAGGGTGTTTCTTCACGGATAGGGTGGTGGAGCCCTGGAACAGACTACCAGATGGAGTGGTGGGGGCTAAATCGGTGGAAGAATTCAAGAGGGCATAGGACAAACCTATGGGGTTAAGTATCGGGAGAAGGGCAGGAGCTGTCTGTGAGGGGGAGGTGTAGGGGGGAAAAGAGCAGACTAGATGGGTTGGTATGGTCCTTTTCTGCTGTCAAACTTCTGTGATTTTGTGATACCAGATTAGTGAAGGAAATGGGGAAAAAAACACACTATATGTGATGCTCAGTTTTCAAATGGAATATTTGGAACACCCAATGTTTTTTTCACTTTACAACAGAAACAAACTACCCACACTGAACTCTTATGGAAAATTACGTGAGTTACAGATCATTTACTATGCAGAAACCAAAAACAATACTAGGATTTATTTAGACAAAGCATGGAGAAATATGCTGTTGGTTACAGATTCTGATGTTCCCATTACATTATTGCATGGATTTGCACTTCTTTTCCATTTTGTAACCAGACCTTATGATTTAGAAACGACTTATGTATATGTTATGTATTTTTTTGATGTTCCCTCCTTTCATGTTCAATATATGATTGTATTATATTTTCTTTCTGTATATATTTTGTGATCTTTAATAAACAAGCAAATTCTCCTACACTTCCAGCAAGGGAACCTATGGCTGTTTGTGACTATGGTCATTCCCGGTGAGCTTGGAGAGGATGGATATGCTGGAGGCTGGGGAGCAGGTCTTCTCCCCTGCCTCAACAACTCCAGCGGCCAACCTTATTCATGACTTTGTAATGGATACCACAGAACAGTGCTATATGGCAAATTGAGATATGGAAAGCAACACTGTTATGTTGCCAACCTTTGTCTGTGAAATGTCAACAAATACATGTAGAAAAAATACAGATTCTATCCATGAAACTTTAAATGTAAAGAATACAGCAGACAGATGCACCAAACTAATGCAGGAGGAAGCCAACTCAGGTAACAGCAAACAGAACTGCAGAAAGCTATCTTTGACATTCAAAAGGAATGCTGCAGGTTGACTGACACACAGGCCTGTTTGACAGCCTGTGATGCAGTTGCATCAAAAGAAAATGCCACCAAACTGCCACCACCCACAGACACTGACAAAATTACAACCAGAGGAAATACTGAAGAGATATCAAAAAGCGTTGTTTCACAAATGACAGAGAATGTACAGTACCTGCACACCATCATGTTACCTCTAAAAATTGAGTTTTGTCAGGAGCGGCACATACAAGTGGTGGACAGTTTGGCCTAAGACAAACTCCCCTCTCCTCTACTTTGGATCAAGACTGGATAATGGAATTGGAACTCCTTGCAGCTGGCTGGGAAAGATCCTCTCAAGACTGGAGCATGGGTCTCTGGATCTTCGCCAATACATCTGCCGAGTCAGGAAGAATGCAACAGTAAAGGTACAAGTAACTTTGATATTAATAAAAGAAATATTAACCAGACTCAAAAAAAGGGCTGTAATTACCTCAGACATACCTGATATACACTGCTTTAGAACATAATTCCACTTTACATATTCCCACGGAATTATTGTTGACCCAAAATCCAATCTTGAGCATCAATTTATCGAAGAATTCTCCTGTGCTTCCTGAGGCAAATCAACAAGAAAAATCTTATAAAGGTATAGAAACTGATATCAGGGATAGCAAATGCCGGAGTTGCAAGAGAGGGCAAACGACCACAAGAAAAATACTCCAGGTCACCCTCCTACAGCACCATTATAAAACAATAACCAAACTAACCCTAGGCCTTATGCTTCATCATTCCATGCTCCAATTTATGAGAAACTATCAGCATCAAGCATGTGTAGCCAGCAGTGAAACTCAACGGCCCGGATATTCAAACTGCGCCAGGCTGTGGCGCAAGCCTGAGCGCAGTGCAACTTGACTGCGTGGGGGTGTGGACTGGGCGATATTCAACGGAGCTGTGCCATGGCTGAGCGGCATTGAATATCACACCCTGGCCACCCCCAGTGTGCATGGTGCAGTGGCACTGTGCCAGCACAAGTGGCCAGAGTGGAGCATGGAGATGCGCTAGCGCAAGTTCCATTGCGCCATGCACAGCAACCGCAATATTCAAAACTTGACATGCAAATGGGGCCATAATGTATGCAAGGTGCACATGGGGCCATTTGCATGTCATTATGGCCCCATTTGCATGCAGGTGCGCCAATCCCCGACGACTTGCGCCTAGCACCCTGCCAGGCAGCAGCCATTGGGGACTGACGCCCCCTGCAGCCCGATCGCGGGCATCTGTAAAAAGAAAGAAATTCGGCCTTCCCATATCCCTGGTGGTCCAGTGGACCGCTATCTGCTCGATCGGTCATCTGTGTAAAATCAGAATTCATCCTATAACCCTGGTGGTCCAGTGGACCGCTATCTGCCTGATTGGGCATCTGTTAAAAACAAATACGCCCTATATCCCTGGTGGTCCAGTGGACCGCTATCTGTCTGATTGGGCATCTGTTAAAAACAAATCGTCCTATATCCCTGGTGGTCTAGTGGTACCCCCACCGCCCACCTGGAGTTTCACCGCCCGCTTCGTCAGCCAGGCGGGTGGCAGCACTTCACCTGCCTGCTGCCCCGCCGCTTTCACCGACCGACACCTCGGGTAAGCCCATTGGTTCACAGCGTGAGCCAGGGTGTGTGTGTCCTTAACATCTTACATTCCAGTGATATGTGATTCACATATCTGAATGTAGTATAGTTGCACACCCATTGGCTCACGCCAGAACCAATGGTGTGCAGCTCTCACCAAGGTGTCAGTTGGCGGGTGGTGGGGCAGCGGGTGGCAGGCTGGTGGTGCTCGCCCGCCGCTGACGGGGAGCGGTGGTGGGGCTCCATTTGACGTACCTGTGGGATTGTCAGAAGTCACAGGACTTAGCCATGGGAACCTTGCATTTCCAGAATTGGGCACAGGGTCCTTGACATAACGGGGATTGGTGTAAGTCACCTTTGGCGACAACTTGCGCCATCCTTGTAGAATCAGGCCCTATGAGTGCATATGTCACAAAACAAAGAAGGGAGATATTTATGGCTGCCCAAGTGGGTACATAATTCCTCTGGTTAAAGTGGATAAAACTATTAGAATCAGAGAAAAAAAAATTATCAAAGACTATCTAATGCTTCTATTAGTTGAATGGTAGGATGAACTACTAATAGTAGGAAATGTATACATTCCCCCAGTAACTCAGCATATTATGCAGATGAAACATGATCAGCATTACAAAATGATATAAAACAAGTGATCTGTAAGTATTTACAGTCCAGGTTACAAGGTAACTAGGTGATCTTAATTCCCATATAGGGGAAAAAAGTCTAATTCCTAATGATGAGCAGGAGTTATCATTACAAAGGAATTAAGGGGGGGGGAGGTATACCAGCACAGAAAACCCACTTTTCTCCAAGGTGCAAGTGCAGTTGATCTAAATATGACATATATATGATGCAGTTTTGATTTTAAATCACTAAAAGTCCTTATAAGGGCAGAAAGTGAGCATTTTCTGGAACCACTAGCTACTGTATAAACATCAGTGCTAAAGATTATGGACAAGAAGAGCAAATTTAAGAATAAATTATTTTGATTTAAAAAATACCAAAAGAGTACCTTTTGGTGAAAATTTACAAAAGAAAATTAGGATGTAGATGAAACATCAAAACTTGTTTTATTTAATATACTCAATCGCCAACAAATACATAATAATAGTCTGAATGTCTGACAATTTTCTTCCATTCTTGTATGGTAAAAGTAATGGATTGCAAAGTAAAATGTGGCTCCATCTGTAAAAAGTACAAAGGACAGTTATTAAAGTTGGTAAAATTGATTAAAAAACATCTGTTGTATTAAAGGAATATCATAGCTATCTAAGCAGAGCCAGATAAATCTATAATGAGATTCCATTGTCTGTAAAGAATAAATATCATATAGAAAAATGGTAAGAAATGCCCAAAGCAATATAGAAGAAAGATCAGAAGACGTTTGGGCAGCTTGTAGCAAAGAGTATGAAGAACTTTAAGGAGGGTTTCAGGTCAACATATCTAATATCAATAAATTTAGAATTGTAACATACTTTATCACTCACTTTGATCATCAGATTTTAGAACTAGAAAAGAAAGTAAAGGAAGAAATAGCTGGTAGCCCAGAGCTGCAAGAGCATTGCAAAGTGAACCATGAGTTTGGTAGCTATTTTGAACACACATGATAAAAGTATGCTGGTGTGGTGGAGGGAGTACTGTAATTCAAAATGTAAATGGAATTATATTGAGAATATTATATCAGTACAGATAAATGGAACAGAGTTGAGAAGGTCCACTGCTAGTGGTATTTAAGTTAATAATGAGTAAGTATTAGTATATGACACCTTTATACTAGTCAGTTATATACAATAAGTTATACTCTTACGTGGACATTTTTATTTAAGTTGTATGTTTGTAATTTTGCCTACAGTTCAGCTAGAAGAAGCCTTACAAACAACACCTAAGGGTGTACAAACAAAATTACGGTACTTAAGGACTTGGTGTGTGGTGACTTTTTTCAACCCAGAGCAGCCTAGCTTTTCAACATTACAATACATACACATTTACAATTCAAAGATTTACAGTATGCTAAAGTGGCAGCTTTAATTAAACAGGTGCAAAATCAGGTGCATTAAATAAACATTGTCATGGGGATGATGAGATTGCTTTTTAATACCCTGTTTTTTCCCTCAAGTGCACATGCTGTCTTTGTTTCTTTCCAACTCAGCCATGGCATTCCTCAGCAATCTGTTCAATTTGCACATAATCATGACCACCTGCTGACTTATATGATCCCCCACTTGTACTGTGTATACTGCCTTCATGCACTATGCCTGCCTGTATCCATATCAGTAATGATGACAGAGCTGAGTTCCTGTAAGTTCTGCATTCTCTTGCACCAACAGGATTGCATGCATTTTAGAGATGAACAAGAGGAAACACCGTTCATTACTAAGGCAAAGCAAGGTGATCTTATGTCTATAGCCCCCATTCCAATTAGCGCAGGGCACTTAACAATGTATTAAGGAAAATGTGGTACAGAACAATAATAAAGAGATTCCAAACCTATAAACACTTAGCAATATTAATCCATACATAGAATGGTAGTCTATTACAAACAGCATATAAAACAGAATTCAAAGATAAAAATCGTAAGTAGAGCCAACTTCCCAGGCAGCCAGACATACTTTCTGCAACTCCTGACTGAAAACTCTGATTTTACTTTACAGACAATGGAAATTGTATGTCAGTTGCACAGAAAAGTAGTAAAACAAGTGGATTACATCAAGGAGATACTTTCTTTTTCATTTGCCTGAAAAACAATAATGGGAAAGCCAAACAAAACCGCTTACATGTTGCAAGATTTCATTAAGCTGAAGACCATAGGAAAAGATACAGGAAAGACTGGGGATTCAGTGGGACCAAGTGATCAAGAAATAACTCTCCTTTCACCTTATCAGACTATGAAGTACATGCACAAATCTATCAGACATTTGTGGTTAAATTCAATTCTTTTTCTCAGAGGCTGCAGGTGGTAGAGCAGGGAGCAGAGATCCAACAGACAGAGGTCACAGAGGCAGCAGGTGTGGTGCTCACTATAGCAGCTGACTTGATGAATGAAAATGTTTTATGATATCAACCTGAGCATGATAAAAATCAACTCTGGAAAAACAATGTATGAATTAATGGGCTACCTGAGAGCTTTGAGGGAACTCAACCAGAGGAAACTATTCTGGCCTGGGTGACAGATGCACTGGGTATGGATTTATAACAGTGATGTTATGTTGTGGAGAAACTGTACAAAATTACTTCAAGAAGTGTGAGGGATTCAACCCACGCAAAGTACTACTGCAGTGGTCTTCAGCAAACAGTGAGATGAACTTCTGCAAGCTGCTAGTCAGGTTAAGGACACTGTGGTGGATGGACAGAAAATTATGTTTTTCCTAACTAAAGGTATGCTACTGAGGCAATGTGGTATCAAGAGAGGTAAACAGGGACTTTTTAAGTTGAATATTCCATTTATCACTATTTTCCTGATGTGATTTTGGGTGTGACAATCAAACTTATATTTACAGTGACCCCAAATAACTATGTAAATGTCTTGCAAAACTGGCTAAATGTGCAAAACAGTAAGCTTCATCAATATAGGTGAAACCTGAATGCTGTAATTTATCTTTTGTAGGAGGTCCCAAACAGTTATGAGTACCTCTCTCTCTTTTTGAAAGTGGAAGGTTTACTCTAACTAAAGACGTTGGTTGGACTTGATACTTTTGTTTTGCACTTTTAATAAAATTAAAGGGACAACTGTCAACCCTTTTTGCATCATATTAGTTCTTGTTGAAAACCCACCTCTTATGATTGCTTACCTTCTTTTAAATTCATTGATGTTGCTAGCTGTTTGCTTCTTTTCTTAATAGAGCTAACATTCATGGTAGTGTTGTAATTATTCCCAGCCTTGTTGTGCTTTAAATCCTTGATTAACACTGCATACTTCCTGAACATTATGAACACCCCTAAACAGTGCAGCCACTCTTGATGCAGAAGCCTCTTCTACTCCTCATGCATCATGAGTGGCTAGACTGTGTTGGGAGTGCTCCCAAGCCCAGAAAAGTTGCAGTGGGAGTTGATAATGAAATGTAAATCAACATGTTTTTGTGTGGTAACATCAGTATAGCAGTCTGTTTTTCACTTTTAAAAAGAAAAAAAGGAACAGAATTAAAAAAAAAACAGCTACAGCCACAGTCTCTACAGAATGTAAGCAATCATCTAATGTATTTTTTAAACTATGGACAATTTGAAATTGAGGCTGAAGGGGGTTGATAGTGTCCCTTAACTGCTCATATTGAGAATTGTTGGGCTGTGTGGGGGATAGCAATGTGTCCTATTCACAGAAATTTATGTGGAAGGGGAATGTCTGCTTGTGTTGTTAGTATTACAAATGGTTGAGAGATGGCACTTTATCAAAGCAGTGATACAGGTTTGCACCACTCAGAGGCACTGCACCATTACAGGTTGTCTTATCTTTTCTGAGGTTCACTAATCCAAATTGTTAATACTGTGCCAGATGTGTAAAGTTATTTTTAATTTTTGGTTAGTGCCTTACTGCTCCTCTTGAATAGCTATGAGGCTAATAACTTTCACATAGACAATAGGGCTATATTTATGTTGGGGAGTGATGGGAGAAACATTCTGAGCTGGCCTGGCATATGGGAGTTTTTAGTTTTTTATTTATTTAAATCATTAATTTCTTTCTGGTTTCTCCAACCGGTGTCCATCTGGACTGGTCCCCCTGACCAAGTCACCTGACTTCCTTGAGACTTACGTGGCTCCACTGGTGTGTTCTGCCACAGGACTTTGCCAGAGGTGTCCTGCCCAGTTATCGGTGCAGGGCATGAAAGGGATTGAGCCATCTCCCTACTGTGGTCAGAGGTTGTTTCCTCCATTTTCACCCTGTGGAACATGCATATTCAATGACTTGACATGGAAGCTCCACCTCTGTGCATAGAGTCCCCTTCCCTTTCATTCCTGCATTGCTGTTACCCAAATTCCGGCTGGTGGCAGTTAACCGACGGGCCACGTGTTCCCACCTCTCCAAGGGAGGAGAGCTGTTCTAGGGATGCTCAATCCTCCCTTCCCTTGCCAGCCCCCAATCAACCCTGGTCCATTCCCAAATCCGGGTAGTTGTTTTGGGAGGCAGTGAGGCAGCCTATGCCTCAGCCCACCACACCTGTACTGGACCAGCTCATGTGGAAGTTTCCAAATGGTTTAGGTATAAACACTGATCATTTTATTTATTGTACACAATCAAAAACCTTGTTCACAGTATGCACTCAGTGCTATGCTTTGAGGTGCAGAAATCAAATCAATAAGGTAAAAGCTGTTTATAGTTTTAGAAAGGGGAGAGACCCACTTCACATGGAATCTTGATAGAACACATCTGATTAAAAGTGTAGAATTATTATGTCTAGAGCCCCTAAGCTCATCGGTACTATACAGCACTATGAGAAGATACTGTGTAAAACTGATAGTGTTTTCTTCTTTGCAGAAGATTCTATATGAATACCCCTTCCCCCAGTGTGGGTACAGTGGAAAGTTAATTACCTGTGTAGTAAAATTTTATGCATGGACCTGTATTGAATATTGCTTACTAGTATATACAATACTATATGTATTGTGAAAATGAATAAACATAAAGGTAAAACAATTCTAAACATCCCAAAGAGTTACTGAAATGCATACTGAAAAAGATGGGTATTTTGACCCTTTTTAAATGCCTGCACTGAGGGCACAGTCTGACAGACAATACTGAGGGCATTCCAGATTAGTGGTATAGCCACTAAAAAAGCTCCATCCCCTGACTGTCTTAGTCCCAATCTGGGAATGGACAACAGATTGCCTTTGGTAGCGGGTATTAAAGGTGGGAGTGAATGCCTTTACCAAACTAATTTATTGGCAGATAATTCTGATTGTGCTTGTATGGGAACTACATGTACAGTTGCTGGGAAGTTTAGAGTAGCCAGGGGGTTGGGATGGGACATACTTTCAAGAGTTCAAGTACCTACTGGTACAGGAAGTGAAATAAGACACTAGGCACAAAACAAAAATGCACATACAGCAGGTTGATCTCATATATAATGAAGTCCCCTTTTTTAGCAGCAGATTCTGGGGTTAAAACTTAGCTTACACATATGTACTGTACATGCAGTACGTAAAATAAGCTAAAACAAGTTCTCCCACACCTCCTCCTGTACCCATCCTTGTAAATTGTAACAGATCCCCAACCCACCCTTCACTTCCCTTTATGTTGAAAACCCTCTCATTCCCCAGAAAAGTCTCCAAACCCGTTTCTAGTGCCAACAATACCTAAAAATAAGAAAACTATCCCCAGGGTCAGCATCTTCACTCCTCAGTGGTTGCAGTGCAAATGAATGGTAAGTGACATCTTTACTCATACTGTAGTAATAGCTGATAGGCTGGTTCTCAACCAGTCAGGTATTACTTCTACCATAGACATTACTCACCATACTTTCATTTTGCAACCAAAGAACAGAGAAGCTACTCGCTCCACTATGGGATGATTTCCTTATTTATAGATGTTGTGGATGACAGAAACTGATGTTTGCAGGGTAGGAGGGGGCTTATTGGATATTAGGGTGGTAAAGAGTGGGAGTTTCTGTTACAATTTACAGGGGGGAGGAGGGGGAATTTACTTTAACTGGTGGTAGAGGGGTCATATGCTGGGCTTTAAAGTGGATTAACAGCATGGGGAGAACAAATGTGAGGGCCTAGTGGGTGGAAGGATGGAGAGTCTATTTACAATACGTTCAACAGGATGTGTCATGCTGGGATAACATCACGCCTCAGGTGGTTGGGCACGAGGCCGCAGGCCAAGTGTGTCCAACAACTGAGGCATGATGTTATCCCAAACAACACACACCCTGGAGGGCATTATTGCTATTATACAATAGCTTGTTGTTATGTATAAAAAAAAATAATAATTTTAAAGAATGTTTTTATTAGTGTGAAAAAATATTTTTGTTTCTTAAGAAGAGATGCAAAAACAGAGAGTAGGTTCCATAATGTCCATAATGATGGCACTAGACCCATGATGTTGTGCTGGGATAACATCATGGGTCCAGCTCAAGACTGACCAATCAGAGTCCAGGATTTTTTCTTGCAATTGTATAATAAACAATAAGGCATGGCAGGAGGGGGTGGGTGACTGTGACCCAGAGATTGGGGGTGGTTTTATTGTTTGTTTTGTTATTTAAAAAAAAAACTGCGCAACATTCTCACCATTTTGCTTAGCACATCTTCAGCAAGGTACTATTTCACTCAGCGAAGTAGGTACTTCGCTATGCAAAGAAATATACTGTTGGAAGTGGCACTTTCTACTTCACAAAGTTGGGAAACTCTACAAAGTATTTCACAAAGTTGGGAAACTCTACAAAGTATTTCACAAAGCGAGGTTTCCCAACTTCACATATTTCTAGCCCCAGGTATGCTTTCTTTGGTATATTATAAAACATTAACAATTAGTGGAGCACTTCTAAAGGAAAGGTTTTCCACCTTCACCAGGGGTCTGAATACAGTTATTCCCAAGCAGCTTTTCTGTGTTGATATAATTTACAGTTTCTGTACCCTGGTCTTAAAATACATAAACAAAACTATCTTTTTACCATCAACATTATTTCTGATAAGCATCAGTCTTAATATCTGGCATCACAATAAAATATTAAATAGATATTTGTTAATGCCAACTGGCAACCAAATATTCACAGTGAGATGGACGGAATCTGGGAAAACATTCTGGATCTTTAGCATGCTGTACAGGTGTACTATACAGTAGTTATCGTTTCCCCTCTCTGCTTACTAGAGCACATGTAAAAATGTATGGTTTAGTCAGCATATGGTATTTTTGGCTATGGCTCACCTGATTACTTCTCCACAGTACATAAAAAAGTAATTCATCAAACTCTTGACATTGAATTGTTGTGAGCCATCAGTTAGATGTTAATGCATTAGCTTTTCCTGAGAAAAGCAATTTACTGGAAAATTATTACTTCAATATTTCATGCAAGAGTATTTCTGAATGCTATAACTAGATGTCTTTTAATTTGAGTGGGGGTGCTCTGCAGGCATAGAGATGTAGTATTGCAAATTACATTTCGTTGTGTTAGTGTACTAGTGTTATGAATAAAGGTTCTCTGATAAATAGGGGCAGCCTTCCAGCCCTTGAAGCTATGTTAATGTTGATGATCTTTGGCTTGTATCATACAGAAAAGAAAGAGAGACAAAATTATTGCTATTGAGACTTTACAGAACATCCAGCACTGAGCCATGGAGCTAATTGCCTTAGGCCAGGATATTCAAAGCAGTTGCACTGGCGCAAGTACAGAAATGCACCAAGGAGCGATATTCAGCTGGAGTCACTGCACTGCACAAGTCCCATTGTGCCAATGTGCAACCCTAATGAATGCATGCACAAGAGTAGGGGGTGTGCCCATGAATATGAGGTGCACTGCGATATTCAACCCCTGAACCATGGCGCAAGTGTGGAGCAAGTCCCAGATGCACCGAGCAGACTTGAGCCTATAAATGCAGGGCGCAAGCATACTGACAGCAGATGTGTCAGGGGTGAGAGAGAGAGAGAGAGAGAGAGAGAGTGGACCAGGATGATGGAGGGATAAGACTGACAAAAGCAAGTGACGCAGAGCCTGAGAGGGACAGGTTGACCTGCACAGGCAGCCACAGGGGCATGGGACAGAGGTGGCAGTGGAGTGTGAGCCAGGGGCAGAGCGAGTGAGAGGGAGAGGTGGACAAGGCACCATGCACTGCACCAGGGTGGCACAAAACAAGCACTTGTGCCTAGTGGGCCTTACCCAGTTACCAAAGACTAAAATAAAACAATAAAATATGATAAAATAAAAAAAGGAAGCCCACAGCAGCCGACCACCCGTGGGAGACAGGCCAGCAGGGGCCATGGCCAGTGCACCCTTTCTGATGGAGGCTGTAAGGATGGGTGTGAGGAGGCAGGTGTAACAGCGACGTGGCTGTGGAAGGGCCCATCAGCGGGAATGCCTGGAACAGGTGGTACCATGCCCACATCACGTTCGAGAACTTCAGTGATACTGAGATTGTGGGCCAGTATCAGCTGGACCGAGATATTCTGAGGCAGCTCTGTGAGCTGTGCAGTGAGGAGATGCAAGTACCCACTAGACAGAGCCACGTCATGTCAGTGGAGATGAAGGTAACAGCTGTCATGTGCCTGCTCCCCACAGGCACCTTCCAGAGACCAACAGGGGATACAACAGGCATAACCCAGTCGGCCATCTCCCGGCTTATCATACAATTTCTCAGCACCCTGCTGCCACATGCTTCGGAATATATCCATTTCCCTAGGACTCAGGCAGAGCATACATCAACCATGCAGGACTTTCACAGGGTAGCACACATGCCTGGTGTGCTTGTGGCCATTGACTGCACCCACATGGGCATCTGCATGCCACCAGACCCAGACGGTGTGGCATATGTAAACAGGAAGGGGGTCCCCAGTGTCAACTGCCAGGTGGTGTGCGATACCAAGGGGCACATTACCAATGTCTGTGCCACACACCCTGGGAGTACACATGATGCATTCATCTGGCACAGCAGTGCGCTGTGCCACAGGTTCGAGCATTGGGAAATCCCCATGGGCCACCTAGTGGTTGAGTATGGGATGGGCAAGGGGGCCAGGCAGAACATGGGAAGGGGGAAGGCAGGGTGGATGCACTGGCGAGGGTGCTAGGGATGGGAAAGGGGCACAACAACAGAGGACACAGGGCTAACATTGTCATTCTCCACACAGGTGACAGTGGATATCCACTCAGACCATGGCTGTTCACCCCCTGCCAGCCCCCATCGTCCCCAGCAGAAGAATGGTATAATAAGGCACACGCCAGCATGTGGAACATCATTGAGCATGTGTATGGGATGCTGAAGAAATGTTTCTGTTGCCTAGACAGATCTGGCAGTTCCCTACAGTACAGCCCCTCGAAAGCCTGTGGCCTATTCCTGGCCTGTGGCATACTGCAAAACATGGCCACTGACCATGGGATAGCTGTCGAGGTTGAGAAGGGGGACGGTAGTGGGGACGATGAGGGCAATGGGCCGGAGGGAGGTAGACAACCCCCCTGGGTGGAGGGACCCCTGGCTCCAGCGCATGGCATGCCAGCACAGGGACACCATTGCACGGGAGCACTATGGTGCAGGCAAGCAGGTTGTGCCACACCCACACACTAGCCACACACACAGGGACAGCACACAGGCAAGGGAGTGCATGGCCATGAGTATGCACACACAAGGGTGTGGCCCAGGGGTGGGGGTGACAGTGCCACACAGCCACACACAGCAGCAGACAGCAGGGCACAGCAACACACACACACACACACACACACGCACACAAACGCATGCCCAGACCCTGACAAGTGGTGGAGATCAGATGCAGTGCATCAGTGCACAGGCGCAACTGGTACTGATCTGCTCTCATCACACCCATGCCACATGGGCCAGTGGCCAGGCGTGCATGGACACAGGCAGTGTGTGGCATGATACACAGGTGCCACACCTGTGTTATGCACACACACTGCCCATGCAGGCACAGGGCAGTGGCAGCTGACAGCAGCAAGGGCTGCATGAACCTCAGGTCTGCCGTGTGGAACCATGACCACCATGGCCACGCAGGGGTGTCTAGACACTCAAACAGGCCCACCCCAGACTTGCCTGGGATGCCTACAGCAGAGCTGGCATCGACAGGGAGGGTGTCAATTGATGCTGGGCCCGTGGGGTGGACACTGAACTATGTGGTGTGTGAGGTGGCCAGCCATGCCCGGTGGCAGCCAGTGGTACAAGGCCATCCCTGATCACATTAGCAATGTGATCTTGGGATGCGGTCATGTCCTCCCGTAAGCACTGAATAACCTCCAGGAGCTGTGCAGTACCTCTCTCATGCTGCTTGGCCACCTGGTGCACCTCCGCATGCAGTGCATGCACCCCAGCTACCAGCAGCACCTGTTGCTTCACGGAGGCTCTCAGCAATCATGTGTGCTCTGACAATGGGTCAGCACCCAGGGGAACCTGGGCCGGGCGTCGACCCACCGGTGGTGTACCACCACGCTGCACAGCCCCAGCTCAGGAGGATGCCGCACAGTGGGGTCCCCATGGGGTTGGTCCCTGTCTAGTGCCCCAGTGGTGGACACTGCATTTGGCTGCCCCCTGTCCCCTGCTGCCTGCTGTTGCTGCCCCTCCAGCCTCTGTACACTGCCCAGCAGCTGCATGGCCACACCACCACCACCACAAGGCACTGCTGTGGTGGTGCACATGGCAGGACCTGCAGTGGTGGCGGGCAGGTATCCCACTGCTGGCAGGCCACTGGGCACACTGCCCAAGGTGGTGCTTTGTATGGGCGTCTCCCTCACGACACCACCCATGCCATCCAGGATAATAATCATGTCATCATCGGCGTCGGACCCCACCCCAATCTGTGTCTCCACACAGAGCACGCCATGGCTGGCATCCTGCTGGAACACAGCCAGGGCCTCATCTGACCCCAAGCCCAGGACATCCGGCCAGACAGCAGTGGTGTGCTGCAGCTGATCAAGCCCCTGGATGCCCATGGAGGTGGATGGCTGGTCCTCTGGGGCTGGGCCCATCTCCACGGCCACTGCTGGTGCCCCTTCCACTGCATGCAGGTATGCTGGTGCTGAAAGAGAAAACAGAGGTGTCAGTGATGCATGTCCCCAGCCCAACCCCCAGGTGCTTGCTGTGTGTGCCCATCATTCAGTATCATGCAGTGATGGGCTTCCACCAGTCTGGAACCCTCCTCCTGGCACACCTCCGACAGTGCTATGGCACATGGTGGCCACCACCAGCTACTCCTGCACCATGAGCTGTGGCACATCAGCAGGCCCCCCTCTGGTGGCTGTCTGGGCTGCACGTATGGCAGCCACCTTCTCCTTTATGCTGTGTTTATCGGTGACCACCTTCTTCCAGCACTCCTGCACCAACCGCTGGTGGCTGCCTTGCTGGTTCATACTCACCGCCACCTCCTCCCAGGCTGCAGCCTTGGCCTGTGATGTGCCTGTGGCACCACTCAGCAGTGGCTTCCTGTCCAGGTAGGCCTTGAGCAGGGCATCAGCCTCTGCCTTTGTAAAGTTGGGCCTGCATTTGTGTGCAGTCCCATGCTCCTCAACCTCTTCGCGTTCTGACATTGTGCTGCCTGTGGAAGTGGACATGTGTGTCAGTGTCAGCAGCAGCCTACACCATCCCCCCTGCAGTGCTGGCTGGGCTCAGCAGCATACGCAACTTACCTCAGATGGTTGCAGTACCGGTCCATGGCCTGTGCCGGTCTGTGGCATTTTTATAGTGCAACACATGCAAATGAGCATCGGCGCAATGGTAATGACATGCTAATTCCATCAGTGTGCCACGCATTGGCTGATGAGCTCATTAGCATGCGGTGGCTGAATATCACAGAATTGCTTTGTGCACAATGGGATTGCTCTGGAGCAAATTGTGGCACAATGCGCACACATGCGCACTGTGCGAAACCGTGGTGCGCATGCACAGGACAGTGTGCTGCCACCTATTGCACGCAGTGCGCACAGTGTGCAATAGGGCCCATGGTAAACAGTGCACCATGGCTGCTATTGCGCACTGTGCGCACTGTGCGCCGGCTGTTACCTGACCCCTGCCATGACCTCTGCCCCTGGGTGACCCCCGTACCCATGACCCTGTCAGGCCACACCCATTCCGCACAGCACCATAACTGCACGATAGCATATCACAGTGCATACCCTCTCGGCCCGCGCATCTGGCGCATGCACTTTCCATGTGCGATTCATGCCACCATTTTGTTTCGTGGTTCACACAGACTGGTGATGGCGCAGCAACAGTGACACCATGCACTGGTGGAAAACTGGTCTCAAGTTGAGACGGTTAATCTAGTGGCCTGCATCCTGCCACATGCACCCCAGCTCTTTGGGCAGGTGCCACTGTAGCAGCCCCGGGTGGCTGTGTGGCAGACGATTGCTGCCATGCTCTCACAGTGCACAGGGGTGGCCAGGAGTGGTGAACAGTATTGCCATTGATTCGGGGACTTGCAGCAGAGGGACCCTAAATGCCTCCAGTGGCTGGAGGTGTGCGCATACCATGGAGCTGTGCCACAGCCAGGTGAGTAGGCCCATCATCCATGTGTGCCCTGGTGCTCTACTGTGGTGTTGGCTGGGCTGCCTGGTGTGTCCTGCAGGGGTGCATACTACTATTGTGTGCAGTGTGCTGTGGCTTCATCCTCTGCCACTTGCATTGTGCTGCCACCCTGTGGGCTCTGTCAGGCAGGTGCTCACCCTGTGCACAGGGATGGAGGTGGTGGGCAGCTGCTATACTTGGTTACTGATGTGTATCTGTTTCTGTTCCATTCCTGGGCCCTGAGGACAGGCGTCGAGTGCTGCTGGTGGGTTGTCAGCAGCAGCCCAAGGAGGAGGATGAGGAGGAGGAGGAGGAGTTGGAGGAGGAGTTGGAGGAGGAGGAAGAGGAGGAGGAGCAGTGGAACCACCACCTGTGGGGCCACAGAGGTTAGGTAGGCACTTCCATAGTTCTGCTCACCATCAGTAGGGGTGGTAGGGGCATGGGTTCAGATTTGGCAGCCTGTGCCATGTGCTGTGGCAGCTGTCTGTGTGGCACTGTGGGTGGTGCCCACCACTGTGGCACATCCATCGGTCATGTGTGCCTGCTGCTGGTGGAGTGGGTGTGCACACGGCTCTCACTGATATTGCCATAGTGCAGGTGGGGCACTATGCCTTGTGACTGCCATGTTGCAGTAGGATGGCCACTGTGTGGCATGGACCACTGCTGAGCACTGATGTGGTGTGCTGCTTTGCCAGCAGGCATTGGCCCACAACCCTGTGGGTGGCCTGTATGGGCCCTCTAGGGGGGGTTTGTTCCCCTTGCTCGGTCAGCACTCTGGTTGGGCCATGTTTCTTGGGACATTGCACTGATCACCTGTTCTGTCCCTTGTCCTAGGTGTCCATAGAGGTTCACAGCTGTCACTGTACTGCAGACTCCTTCAGCAGATCATTCTAGTCACATCAATGACTATGGAGTCTGTCTTCCAGGTCCAGAGGCAGGTCCTGGCTATCCAGAGACAACTTCATCAACTGGGGGTGGCTGGGCTTGGGTGCCGCTAGCCCTGTTCATGGTTCCCCTGTATCCACTGTCATACCTCCCCCTCCAGTCCCCCATCCCATTGTACAGTCCCTGTTTCCTGTTCCTTTCCCCTTGCTATCCTACCGTTTCACAACCCCTTGTTTCTGTACATAGTTTTTGCAATACAAGTCTATTTTGTCTTACCTGCCTGTGTCTGTGTCTGCTTGACAGCTGGTGTGAGGAGCCATGCTGCAGTGGCGTGCTGTGTGCCTGTGTGCTATGCCTGTGTCAGTGTGTGGTTCATGCATTGTGATGTCCTGTCCCTTGGTCGGTGACTGTGCCTTGGGGTGGCCTTAGGGTGGCTGTCCGGGATGTATGGCATGTGTGTGCTTGACAGCATGGTCCTGGGTGTGGCTTGCTGGGTCTGGGTGGTGGGGCACAGCATATGGGGGCTCTTCTGTTGGCCCTCCATTTGCCATTGGTGCCACCTGTTGCCTACTTTGTGTGCCACAGGTGTGTTCCAGGGTGGGGGTGTCTGGGTGCCTGTGTGTGCCCTGCTGGTGGTGGCCACAAGTGGCCTGCCACTGTGCATCCCTAGCACTGTCCACAGGTGTCATCCTCTGCCATGGCCCACACCTTTACACTGCTGCTGTGCTCCCACCATTGCCTGGGGCTAGTCTTTGTGCACCATGGCGCATGTCTGGTTGTGCCCTGGCACATCTCTGGTTGTGCAATGGGGCAGGTCTGGTTGTGCCTTGAATCATGTGTGGTTGTGCCATGGCACTTCCATGTAATATTCAGCAGTGTTGCACTGGCGCATTTCACCTTGCGCAATCTTTGAATATCACACTCATTGCACCATGATGCATCTGAATTGTGCTGCGCCAGACTTGCTCCAGCCTTTGGCGCATTTCTGAATATCTGGCCCTTAGTGTTTTTCCTCCATTCTAGATATTCTCTAAACAAATTGGCCTGTTGAATAATTTTAGGTGATATATTATTACGTGTCCCAAAAGGGTAATGGCTGGATGCTTATTGTTTCTGCTATCTATTTAGGCTCCTAAATTGACACCAAGCCATTTGTTGTTTAAAGAACAAGTCTCTATTAAAATATAAAAAATGGTGATACATACTGTATTCAACAATTATGTTTAACTTTAGTGTTTCCTAGTTTTTTTTTTAATTTCCACAGCAGAAAGGGGAAGGGAAGGATGGGTAAAGAGAAACAATACATAGTAACATGCTAGACTATTAAGAAGGCTTCAACTGGTCTGGCTATCACTGGGAGTTAAAATAATGTAAAAGCATATTGAGCACACATGTGCTTCCAATTTCATAGTGCCAACTTAGAAATAGACTGAAAATGGCTGAATCCAGACATACAGACAGCATTTGTTGTCATACTTATCAGACTACCCACATAGCTCCTCATGTATTGTCAAGGTCATAGAAAAGGATACTAAATGTAAAAAGCTAAGAAGATACCCTACTGTATTATACACATAGGACCCTATGCACATATGTGCAGATTGCCTATGCACCATTATTTTTGCAGTGCAGAGGCACCCCTAAGTTAGTGAACTACACATCAGGGGTCTCATGGACTCTGCAGCATGCACCAAAGGGGCATGTGCCTCTTCTGTACTAATCCACTGGCCATTTGCACAGCTAGTGCTGGCCACTAGAGGGACCTATGCTCCTTCGCTACTTCCTACTCCTACCTGTACAGTACTACTTCCCATGGATCCTGCTCACCACAATGTATTGGCCCTGCCTCACGCTCTGCCTGTGCCTATCCCCACTAGCAGTGCACTTGCCCACTTACCCATCTGCTACTCTGCACTGTGCCCTGGCACCCCTCCCTCCCTTGCTCCTGAACCTGCTCTCTTGCCCTTGGGACCTCTGTGTGTCTCGTCCTCCCTGCCCTCCCCTTAGCTTCCTCCTCGCCCTCAGGCACATCTAGGTGTCTTCTTATTCTTGCCTTCCTTCCTGTACCACCCTGCCCACCCCTGCCCCTTAGCCTCCCTCCCCTCTCATGTCAATCGTAGGAAAACCTCTCACCATCTCCCAGGTAGGGTGATAGTCATGCTACTACTCCTGTCAGGGAACATTCATCCAAACCCTGGTCCAGTTCCCAGGAGCTCCCCGACTATCACCACAGGCCTATGCATGGTCTCCATGAATATCTGTAGCCTCCTAAAAAAGTTTGACTCACTACAATTCCTGGTCACTTCAATTAACCCTGATGTCATCGCTCTGGTTGAGACTTGGCTGTTGAAATCCTCCCCTGACTCCCTAGTCTCCCTTCCTGGTTTCACCTTCTTCTGGTCTGACAGTGTTGGGAGACGGGGCGGCGGCTGCGCTATTTATGTCAAGGAATCTCTCCCTGTACTAGCCCTGCCTGCTCCCATCCTTGACTCCAGGGCCCAGGCGCTTACGCTGAAACTAACCCCTGACTCTTTAAAGGGACCGCTTTATCTGACTACTGCATACGTGCCCCCCAGGGATCAAACACAGGCCATTGCCTCTCTTACAGAATACCTTTCCTCACTACCTCCTTCCGCTGATCAAATTCTGGTGGGTGACTTAAATGTCAACTGGCTCAGCCCCTCCTCCTCCTCTACCCATGACTTTCTGCAATAGACCTAACGCAACTAGTTACCCACCCTACCAGGACTAACCTCAAGAGAGGCTCCAGTACCCTGCTTGATGTGGTACTCACCAACTGCCCTAATCGGATCCCCAATGTACAAGTCCTCCCAGACTCTCTCAGTGATCACTCCCCATTCTATTCCACTGGTCATCCTCAGTCCCCAAACCCATAGCACAGTCCACATGCCAGGTGTGTTCAATACCTGGTGGACTGATAAAACTTAAGGAACTTCTGTCCCTAATTGACTGGTCTCCTATACAGGCAACTCCTGACATCGACACAGCTCTCTCCTTCTTTACCCGAACTTTAATAATGCCTGTGATATCTTTGCTCCAGTGTCGACCCGCCATTCTAAAAGGCAGAATGCCCCCTTGGTAACCCCAGCTTTGATCCACCAACTCAAACATAGGGACAACCTATGGCACCATGCCATTGAGACTGGCAGCCCAGTGACAGGAGTTATATGCTGCCGCTCAAACAAGTGCACTCGGCCATCAGAAAGGCCAAGTCTGAGCACTATCGGTCCTCACTCACTGCCTCATGGGGGAACCCCAGAACCTTCTGGGATAACATTAAATAGTTAAATGGGAGTGCACACTCCCCCCACCCACCCAGATCAACATTAATGGCGTGATCTCCTCAGACCCAGCCCTCATAGCCAACCACCTCAACACCTCATTCACTGACCTTAGCCCTATCCTCCCTACAAATTTTTTTGACCCTCCTCCCCCAGCACCTGCCGTAAATCTTTCTCGCCCTTATTTTCTCCTCCCCGTGTTTCTGCCCAAGAACTTAGGCCGCACCTTGTCACTGCCCTCAAGAGTAATAGTACGGCAGTGACACCCTGATCCGTATCCCACGGCTGGTCTTAGACACAGTCCTTACCCCAATCACGTGCCTCATCAACCACTCTCTTTGCCTGGGGAAGGTTCCAACTGCCTGGAAAGTCGCCATTGTCACCCCTATCTTTAAAGGTGGTTATAGGACTGTGGCTGGAAACTATCGGCCAATCTCCATTCTCTCTCCTCTCTCCAAGGCCTTGGAAATGGTGGTGGCCTCTCAAATCTCTGACTACCTCTCTCCTACTATGTCCTATGTCCTGAGCAGCATGGCTTCCGAGCGGGCCACAGTACCAACACAGCCCTCCTAGAGTTCTCCAACTTTCTCCACTCCTCCTTAGACACTGGTTCTCTGGCTGGTGCGGCCTCATTGACCTCTAAAGCTTTCAACACTGTCTCCCACCCCCTCCTTCTTGATGCCCTTAGTCTCTCTGGTTTTGCTGCTGGGCCTATCTCCTGGTGCACCAGTTATCTGTCTGACTGCTCACAGCGTGTAAAAATTAATGGGACCTACTCAGACATCTGTCCCATCTTTTCTGGGGTTCCCCAGGGCTCCATTCTGGGCCGCTTACTATTCTCCCTTTACCTTAACACCCTTCCACGCTCTTGCTTGGGGAACATTCTATTGTACGCTGATGATGCAGTCATCTTTGCCTCAAGTCGTAACCATATTGCCCTCCAAGACTCGCTGCAGAAGTCCTTCACCGAAACCGAGGGCTGGTTCAAGGAACATAGATTGGTGATAAATCTTAAAAAAACCAAAACCATGTTCTTCACTCATCCTCAAAACAAGTCCTGCAACTTCAAACTCCTCATTCATTCTGGGTCCTCTTCCTACTGAACAAGTTTGCTCCTATAAATACCTAGGGATCCATTTTGACCCTCCCTCCTTCCATGGACACATTGCTGCCCTAGCCACTGCCACTCAATATCCGATTGGGCATCTTATATCGGTATAAACACTGCCTCCCCCCGGAGGCTTTCCGACTAGCAGTCACCTCCTCTATCCTGTCCCTAGTGGACTATGGACTGCCGGTGTATGGTGCTGCTGATCAGACTGCACTCCATAAAATTCGCACTACTCTGAATAAGGCCTGCAGGTTAATTACTGGGGCACCTAGGCTAACACACACCTGTCTACTGTACGCTAAAGCACTGGTACTTGATCTTGACGAGCACCTCAAATATCTGGCCTGTACCCTTACAAAAAAGACCCTCCTTGGGCTATCCCCATCAGGATTGACCACTACCATCCACCGCTCTGTCCCACTAGTTCATACTCGGACCTCTGGGAAAACCTCTCTTGTTATCCCTAGAGCTAGGACCTCTCACGGCCAAAGAGCCTTCAGCTTTAGGACTCCCTCCTGGTTCAACACACTGCCCCCCTCCATCTCCGAAGCTCCAACTATATCGTGCTTCAAAACTTCCTTACGGAACCACCTTGTTAACACCCGAAGCTGTAATTGCCACTAGTCAAAGCCGTACTCAATACTTATGACAAAGCTTACTACTAAGCTGCTAAGGACAACATAACTCTGGTATTGTTTGCATCAATCCTACCTGTACCAGCTTGTTTGTATCTATGTCTTAAGTTACTGTTATACTGTGTTATACTGTTATACTGTGTATTTTCATTTGTCTTACTGTGACAAGGTACCTTTGTAAATGAGCCTATGGCTCAAAGGTTTTCCAAACTGCTGTTTAAATAAATAAATAAATAAATAAAATATTTTAGACATGTGGTACTACATACTTGCCTTTTAAGGACTCTGTTCCAGATTGACTTGCAAAAGGTGTTTGTGGTATCACAGTCTGTTGTCATGGTAAGCCCTATGATGTCATAAACAAAGACACTAAATGTCAGTTGGGGTCAGTAACATGCTTTTAATACAGACCTCTTAACCAGCCTACAAAGACATGTTTGAAACTCTGGAAAGGAAAACTGAAAATTAAAAATAATTGTATTTCCTAGATACTTATAACAGCTGAAAAATTATAATAACTGAAGTACGTACTGAGAGTAGATTTGCCCTTTATGTGGCATTACCTTAATCAAAGGTACTCAACTGAATGCTATGGTTAAACTTAAAGAACCAAGAAGTAGGGCTGTAGGAAATTAAATGTCAACTGGTTTAATTTTGGCAAAAGTTGGAATTTCATTTTCACAAAATGTTGGAATGCACTTTGGCAACTTTTGCAGAAATTCTGACTTAGAACAGTGGAATTAATGTAGAATTGTGGATTAATGTAGTAAACTGCGGAAATAAATTCTGCATAACTGATCACTCAGTGGTCAGTTCTGTGGAATTCCTTTCTGCAGTTTAATACATTAATCTGGAATTCCTACACTTATTCTGCAGTTCAGTGAGTCACTTGAAGTGTTGAATGAATGTAGGAATTGTGGATTAATATATTAAACAGCAGAAATAAATTCTGCAGAAATGACAGCTGAACTACAGAATAATTACATGTTTTTGGATTAATTCCTCAGAATTGTCATTCTGTAGTTCATGTGTGTTATTCCACAATTCAGCCAGAAAATTCTGCAGAACAGGGTGAAAACATATCAAACACATTTGGAAGATTCCGATACAGCCAACAGTAGAAGTTTGGAAAATTTTACAAAATTTATAGAATTTCATGAAAGTGTCACAAAAGCAGAATTTGCAGCTTCTGCCCAGCTCTACCAAGATGGCAGATTCAGGTCTGTGTAGTGTCAGACCACTAGCAGGAGTACTAGGGTTACCACCTGTCCTGAGTTTCACAGGACAGTCCTGATTTGGGCAGCTGTATCCTGCAAAAAAACATGAAAAATACTGCATGTCCTGACTTTATAGTAGAAAAAATATTTTCTAACATTCCACTAAATGTTGCAGAAAACTATAATGCCTTAACTAAAATACCTTAAAATGCTAAGAAATAATAGAAGCAACTAAGAAACCACAATACTTAGCCTTAATTCTGATTATATAGAGAAAACAAGTCTGTTGCATTGGTCGACGTTACTTACTGTCCTGCGAAAAATCATGTTTCTGTAAGAAATGTCCCACTTTGAGCTTCCTAAAAGATGGTAACCCTCAGGAGTACGCATGAAGAGTGACAGATCAGCCAAGCTACAGACATGAAAAACTGCTATACCAAAAACCTGCGGTGGGTGAAATACTGTATATACTTTATTGTACTACATTATTTCACCCTGCCCACCCGCCAATGTTTCGTGCATGTGCAGATGTGCTTTGTCAAGGTGTAAGGAGTCACAGTGCTAGTATTCCTTTTATAGTGCAAATTTTAAAGCTACATATCATCAATAATTAAAGTGCAATCTTTTAAAATCAGTGCACCTTTGAAGTGCCACAACCAACATATTCGATAAACCTATCCAGCACTAGTGAACCTGGGCCCAACTCATGAAGTTTGATGCAGGACTTGCATCAAGACCTGTGTCAAACCCATTTTTTGGTGCAGTTGTGCCAAATGCATTGCTACAAGTTGTGTTGATTCAGGAAGATCAGGTGCATTTGAGACACTTTTCCCATTTTAAAGCAGCAGGTATGTGTGGATTGCCTATGCGTCACTCTATCCATGATGCATAGGCAACCAAATGTTAGTTAGTTGTACATCAGGGGTCCTGTGGAACCCCCCACATCATGCACCCCTTCTGCACTGAATCCCCCAGCCATTCCCTCAGCTACATGTGCAGATGTTCAATGGGAGAGGCCAGGGGTTGGGGATGTGCTGGCACTTCATGCCATTCAGTAAGGTATTGAGTGCTGGGCATTGGGGGCGTAGGCTATGTGAGCAGGGACCCTGCCACAGCTACTGCATGCACCACAGAAATCATCCACCATCAGTGGCAGAACTGGAACTCCCCTGACCTACTGCTCCAGCCCTCTGGTCCAGCAGAGAGGGCTGAGGGCAGCGATTGGGGTGATCATCCATTTTTAACTTGTCTGGGATGTGTGGTGTCCCCCAATGCCCTGCTCAGTGTGGAGAAGTGGATCCACTATAGGACAAAGACCGGCATCTGATTAGATGCCCGCCTGTGCTCACTGATCCATCCCTGCACACCAACATCCCGGGTGGGGAAGGCAAGGCCATGGACAGGCACCCTATGGTGGCTGCTTATGGTGAATTCCACACCCCACTCAACTGTTCGTGGTTGCAGATGTATGCAGGCTGGGTATGGGCCTTCCACGTGCACCCAGCCTGCAGTAGTGTAGAGGCACCATTAAGAGCAGAATAAGTCACGATTGGTATTAAATAGCTATAAGGAAAAAATTCATCATAAAAAAAATCCACCCTAAAAATGTGAATAGTGAATCACAGCCGAGCCTATATTTCAAGTCTCAAGTTTCAAGTTTATTTATTTTATACTGGAAAGGCATGGCAGCAAACATGCCCATTTTTAGAAATTTCCAGTTTTCTAAATATTTATCTTGTATAGATATATACATTTACTATAAATGGACATTATTATATACAGTGAAACATCACATACACTTGATCAGGACAACTAGGACATCAACAAGTCCAGGAGCTGAAATAGATGTATACAGTTGAACACCTAGCAATTAGACATAAGTATAAACACTATATACAGTTGAACACACTGAGTTTATACAGAGCATGTTCCAAATCAGCATATGTATATAAACACTATATATAGTTGAACGCATTGATTTTAAAGACAGCAAGAGTAATTCTGTTCCAAAACAGCGTGCATAAGAGGGCATCATGAAATATCTGTAGCCATGGAATTGAGGAAAGGAAATGGAGAGGTGTAGGTACAGACACCAGGGTAAGGAGGTAGGAAGGTAAAAGCAGGGAAAGGAAATTTCACAGGGAGTAATTGAAAGGGTAATCAGGACAATGGGGGCATGGAGCGGGGGGAGCTAAGGATCTGAAGGCGAGAAAAAGGGAGATGACATCAGTTGCCAAAGGAGGGAGAGCAGTTGCAGGAAGGTCTTGAGAGAAGGTACCCAGTGAGGGAGCACTGGAACGCATTGGGAGAGGTGCAGGACAGTATCAACACATGCACAAAGCATATATCAGATTTTATAAAAAGGGTCTGAGAAGTAGAGCTTTCTGATTGGTTGTAAACATTCTATCAGCCCTATGTTAATCTTTGATTAACATACATGTACAGCATAATCATATGCTGAACAAGGTATAACACTATTTAAAAAATATTTTATTATAATTGCAATAAGGCACTCTCAGGGTTTATGTTAATGGTCAGCTAATGACCCTCTAGGGGCATGTAGCACTCGGCTATACCTCATGCCACATTACACCCCTAGAAGGTGATTAACAGACCATTAACATAACCTCTGGTCATGCCTTATTGCTTAATTAGTGTGCAGATAGAGAAAAGGGGATACACATATCACAGAAAAGGAGCCAGTTGAAAATAGTCATTCAAGCTTAGGGAGGACAGGGCTTTTGACTTATAAGGTACTGCCAAAAGCTTTCTCTTTGAAGCAGTTTTAAATTCAAGTATCCTCCTTTTTCTCCCTTGGTGAACCCTTTTGATGCCCTGAATTTTAAAAATCTGTCCTGAGCCATATTTGGAAATGTAGGCAGTTAAATCATTTTCCTTCACCACTTTGTCACTGCTGCCCACGTGTTCATCAAGCTGCAGTTTCCATTTACAGATAGTCTTTCCCACCTAGAACATGGTTCATCTGCACACAGCTAAGTAAACCACAGCTTCTGTATTACAGTCAGTAGCATTTCATGTAACATATCACTCACTACTCTTCAGTTGTACAAATAAGTTTCCAACCCTGTATATGACGGCACATAGAGCATGCTCTGCATTTTAACGTACCACTCAGTAATCAAGGAAGACCATTGGATCAACTCTGGACATTGAACTGACTACGTACAGTTTAATCAGATAGGTTTCTTCCTCTTCTGTACACAAGATATTCATGTAGT
Organism: Neoceratodus forsteri; assembly: GCA_016271365.2. NCBI lineage: Eukaryota > Metazoa > Chordata > Ceratodontiformes > Ceratodontidae > Neoceratodus > Neoceratodus forsteri. The sequence continues at coordinate 1,724,583,899 of CM057456.1, forward strand.
ACAATATTTTTAAGCCACCAAAGGTTTTTGGTTCAGAGATTTTCAGTGTCTGTAGCCTGTCTGATCTGCTTTTCTAACTCTGATTCAGTCTCTGATGCAGCAGCAAGATAGACAAAATGCAAAAACTACATAATAACCCAGTTAAACAAAATCAGTACACAATGAAAATAACACTGATAGCATAGTTCTTTGACTGGGTAACCAGGGAAGTGGATCAGTGGGGGTGCGGGGCAGTGGATGTGGCCTACCAGGATTTCACTAAGGCCTTTGACATCATGCAACATACAAGGCTGTTAAGCAAGATGGGGGAACACGATGGCGGGAAAGAAGGTAGTGAAATGGGTGGACAATTGGCTGGATAATAGGTCCCAGAGGGTGGTGCTAAATGACATTCACTCTGCAGAGGGTAAAGTGACCAGTGGGGTACCACAGGGATCAGTGCTGGGTCCAGTCTTCTTCAATGTCTTTATCAGTGACATTGCAGAGGGTTTAGAAGGGAAAGTCTTCCTGTTCGCTGATGACACTAAGTTCTGCAACAGGGTAGACATGCAAGGGGTAGTGAATAGAATGAGGGGAGAGCTAAAGAAGCTGTTTTGTTTTGTGTATTCCATTGAATTTATTGTCCCAATATGTTTGTTTACCTGACTGCTGTTTTTGTTCATTGTTAATTGTGTTAACTTGTCGCCAGTGAAAAAGAGCAGTTTTGCTCATCCAGCTTACAAGTATAAAAAATAAAAATGAAATGAAAAGCTGGGGAGACAGCTGGGTTTCAATGCAAAAAAATGCAAGATAATGCACATGAAGCACAAAAACCCTGGAACAACATAGCATCTGTGGGGGGGGAATAGAATGCTTTAAGAAGGAAAGAGTCCTGGGGTGATAATCTCTGATGATTTCATGGTAGATTGGCAGTGTGACAAGGTGGCAGGAAAGGCTAACAGGATACTATGATGAATAGGTAAGGGATTCACCAGCAGAGCAAACTCTAGCCAGAGCCGATAGGGCTGTGAAGAGCTACCAAATGACCAAAGTTGTTTTCTTGTTGGTTCCTGATAGTGCTGTTTAGTCACAATCATCAAAAACTGGCATGCTGCTAATTCAGTCCTCTTAAATTTATTTAGAGTACATGCTGCAGTGTGTGTGTGTGTGTGTGTGTGTGTGCATGCGTGTGTGCACGTGTGCTCACAGGGGCGCCAGAAGATTGTAAAAGGTGGGGGTGCCAAAGATAAAAAGGGCACTTGTGGCATGATAAAGGGCACTTTTTCCAAACCAGGTTTTTATATACAGTAAATGCACATTTATGATGACAATAGTAATTTTAAAAATACCTATATACCATATTAGAATATTTAATATGTAATATTAAGGGTTCAGCTCATGTATAACAGTTCCAAGTTGTTTTTCAAAGTTAAAAAAGTGATCCACAAAGATAAGTTATCCTATTAGACAGCAATGAAACACCATCCAATTGTACAGAAAACAGCAGTGCAATTTAAAACAAGCATTTGTCAATGCTGAATGTTGCTTGCTTATATGTGCTGTTTAAGAATTTGGAAGTGAAATGAGCATGCCTAAGAACTGTCATGTGCCCCCCCCCCAAGACATCCACTGTGTCTTTCTGCTCAGTATTCACAGAACAGGTAAAGGGCAAGGGCCACAGCAGTACAGCAGTTGCAAAGGCATGAAGAGGCGGACAATAGTCCATTCACAGGCAGAAGAATCCTGAGGAAGGTGACTAAACTGAAGGTGGACAAAGTGATGGGACCAGATGGCATTCACCCAAGGATATTAAAAGAACTGTGAAGGGAGATAGCAGTACCTCTGGCAGCCATGTTCACTGAGTCATTCAACACAGGGGTGGTACCAGGGAATTGGAGGAGGACACATGTGGTCCCTCTAAACAAATACAGCAGTAGGGAGGTGGCAGGGAACTATAGGCTGGTAAGCCTCACCTCAGTAGTGGGGAATATCATAGAGGCATTGCTTAAAGAAAGGATAGTGGGGCATCTAGAAGCCATCAGAGCCCAGGACCATAGGCAACATGAATTCACAGTGGGGAGGTCATGTCAGACAAATCTGGTTGATCTCTTTGACTGGGTGACAAAGGAAGTAAATCAGGGTGGGGCAGTGGACAACGCTTACCTTGATGTAAGCAAAGCCTTTGACACTGTCCCACATAGGAGGCTGATAAAGGTGCTGAGTAGGGTGGGCATGGGGGAAAGGGTGGTAAAGTGGGTTAGAAACTGGCTAACAGATAGGAGGCAGAGTGGTGGTAAATGGGGTGCAGTCTGGGGAGAGGGGGTGACCAGTGGGGTGCTGCAAGGATTGGTCCTGGGGCTAGTCCTGTTCAATGTCTTCATTAGTGACATTGAGGAAAGGGCTCAAGGGAAAGGTCTGCCTATTTGTAGATGACACCAAGATCGGTAACACAGTGGATACCCCAGAGGGGGTAGAGAAACTGAGGAGGGACCTGGAGAAGCTTGAAAAATGGTCTGAGGACTGGCAACTGAAGTTTAATTCAAAAAAGTGCAAAATTATGCACCTGGGACACAGAAACCCTGGGGAAAGGTACAGGATGGGGGGGAGTTTCTGACAGTCACAAAGAAGGAAAGGGACCCGGGGGTTGTTATTTCAGATGACCTGAAAATGTCAAAGTGGTAAGGCAGCTAGGAGGGCCAGTGACATGCTGGGGTATAGGCAGGGGTATCACCAGCATAAGGAGGGAGGTAGTGATGCCATTATATAAAACCATGGTCAGGCTTCGCATGGAGTACTGTGTGCAGTTCTGGAGGTTGCACCTTTGTAAGGATATTAACAGGCTGGAGATGGTCCAGAGAAGGGCGAGTGAGATGGTACAAAGGTTGCAACACAAGACTTATGAGGAGAAATTAAGGGACCTCAATATGTACTCACTGGAAGAGAGGAGGGAAAGAGGGGATATGATAGAAATATTCAAATACCTCCAGGATGTAAGTAGAAACAGTGAGAAACAGGAGACAGCTGCTATAGACACATGTGCCAGCTTCTGTGTGAGATATTCTTTTGTTCTTATAAATCTGTAATCTCCAATATTTCAGTAACCGCATGACCACACTGCCTTCTTTAGGCAGTTTTATGCTGGTTGATGCCTGGTGTCAGACAGCAGACAGAGGGCTCACCAGATTGTGTTGCCATTTGAAAAACTTCATAGTGTGTTATTTCACTGGTAAGCATTTTGGAAAGCTGGTGAAGGTCTCGCAATTTTTATTATGATTTTATTTGTTTATGTCTGTCCCCTTTGGTCCCCCCATCCCCACACCCCAACAGTCATCAGTGGCCACAGCTACAACCTTCTTCTTGCCAAGATGGTGGGTGAGCAGCTGCCTTCACAGTCTGTGAAGTCTGACGTTTTTCAGTGCCACTTATTGGTCATCTTCCAACACAGGCGAGGCACTGCCAGACCAAGCTAACTCAGAATAAGCAGGTTTCAAAGTGGGAAGAAATGGAGTGAGCAAGAATCTGGCACTCATTCAGATGCGGCATCGATTTTAAGATCAGCATACTGGTGTGGATATCAGTAGAACCCCAGCTCTTAAGCAGCCTTATGAAGAGTACAGGCTTCTCAAAGCACTGGGGTTCAGTTTATTGTACTGTAAGTGAGCTGCATCTAATTCGGTAATTTACTGTACCTTACATCTAGATGTATGGTAGGCCCAACTTTAAAGAAACACTGCACCTGAATGAACACATGATGCCATAGAAACATAGAATTTGTCAGCAGAAAAGGACCGCTCAGCCCACCCAGTCTGCTCAAGTGTTCTCTACCTACTTGTAACTCCTGCCTCTATATGTTACTGCATGTCTTATTCTGCCTGAGTCCATCAGGACCTCTTTATGAATGAGCTTGCTTAATGGATTTTTCCTGCAATGATCTTGAACCTACTTCACTTCCATAGCCCTATTGATCTCCGTTGACCCCTTCCTTCCCCTTTTTCTAATATTCCCCTATGTTTATCCCATGCATGCTTCATGCCTCCTACCATTTTAGCTTCCACCACTTCTCCTGGCAGTCTGTTCAAGGTGTCTACCACCCTTTCAGTAAAGAAATATTTCTTCACATCTATCCTGAATGCCCCCCCACCAACCTCATTGTATGTCCCTTGATTTGGGTGGTCATCCTTATTTGAAGGAAACTCTCCAACTGTATCCTCTTTACCCCTGTGAGGTACTTTGTGGGTTTTGATCATGTCACCTCTCTCCCTCCTCTCTTCCAGAGTGTACATGTTGAGATTCTTCAGCCTTTCCTTGTAGGGATTCCTGTGAAAATTCTGAACCATTTTAGTTGCCCTCCTCTGGAAAACCTCCACCTTATGTCTTTTCTGAAGTGTGGACTCTAAAACTGGACACAGTATTCCACCTGGGGGTATACCAGGGAGTGATACAATGGCAACACAATATCCCTCCTCCTCCTCCTCCTACTGGAGATGCCATTCCTTATGCACCCCAGAATCCAATTTGCCCTGCCCATAGCCTTGTCACACTCTACTGCCACCTTGAGGTCCTCTGATGTAATAACCTCAAGGACCTTTTCATGTCTAGTGAGTATCAGTACCTCCCCCCAATCCTATACTCAGTATCGAGGTTCCTATGCCCTAGGTACATGATTTCACACTTGTTGGCATTGAACCCCAAGTAAGTAAGAAAATGGAATTGATTTGAATGAATTGCAGGCTTTTAAGCAGCTTTTCGGGAGTGTGTATGTGTGTGTGAGAGGGCTCTGCTACTATAACTATTTGCTTTTGATTTGGTATAATGTGTGAACAGACTAACCCTGCTCCCCACTCCATGTGCTATATCAGAGATAAAGAGCCCAAATAGCACTGAGCCAAGCAGTGAGCCCTGGGGCACCCCCCGTAACCATTTCTCTATCCATTTAGTCAGACCACCTTCCACCCGTACCCCTCCTTCTCCTCACTCTTCTCCTCCTTGGCCTGTGTCCCTCTTCCCGGTAGTCCGCACCCTTTCTCCTCCTTATTCTTACTGGGTGGTGGTGCCTTCTGTATTACACTCAGACCACTCTTCCCATCTCCTTCAGGGTTATTACGCCTCCACTTTTCCCTATATCTAGGGCAGTGAGCTCATTAGGCTTCTCTGTCTGGATCTTTCTACCAACCTCAGTCTTTTGGCTACCCCCCACTAGTTTAAATCCACCTTAGTAGAGATATACCCCTCTAATCCTGCCTTTTTTTTTTTGTACATACTTTCTCCCCGGGCTACAGTTGGCTTGGTTATCCTGACTGACCCCCCCAACCCTGCCCATGACATCAGACCAAACTGCTCACCTCCACGGATTACCCTCCATGGCGGGTGGTGAGGAGCTTCAGCTTGACTGACTGGAGCACAATCCAGTTGAGGAGGCACCATTCAGGTGGGCAGCGGGGCCTGGAAGCCTGCTGCCAATCGTGCCCATTTTCTACTTTTCTCCCATTTGTGGAGTGCGGGCATGCAATGGCGATTAGACACAGCATGCCAACATCCGCCATTCTCCACCCCTTTACTGCATCACTGTAGTATTGCCCCCGGTCATCACCAGGGGGTGCTACAAAGTGGTGGGTCCCTGGATCCCACCCTGGGATAGGAGAGCAGTCCTTCAGATGCTCAATCCTATCTCTCCCCTGCCGACCCCTTGCTTGCATCTGAACCCATCAGAGCTCCACTGAGCTCTCTCACTCCCCCTCCCTCACTCGCTTGTTCTGTTTCTCCCGGTGCTGCAGGCTACCCTTTTGTACTGGGCTCCCGCCTGCATTGGCTCCTTTTTCTGCCCACACAGAAATCTGGAGCAGTAATGACAGAACTCAGTTGAGCACGCTCACTCCTCCTCTCTCACTTGCTCGATCTTAATCTGTCCCAAACACTAATTTCCCAAAGTGACCATGCTATTCTGTGCCAGAAGTGCAAAAACACATTTTGGCCAGGGTGTGAAACATGACAGCTGTACTGTTCATAACGAGGTGTGAACAAATTCCAGTGTTGAAAATCTGGCGTGAAAACATTACAAATTTGCGAAATTTCAAGGTTGCATGGAAACTGCGTAATGCACGCTCATAACACAGTCATTTTATGGACTTTCATCACAAAATGTTCAACACAGGCATTTTAGGACCTCTGCTCATGAACAGTGTTACTGTGATTTTCTTAATGTGTCCAGAACACAGATTTCCCACAGCAACCATGTTATTCTGTGCCAGAACTGCGAAAACACATTTCAGCCAGGATGTGAAAAATGACAGCTGTACTGTTTATAAGGAGGTGCAGAAAAATGCCAATGTTGAAAATCTGGAGTGAAAATATTGCAGATTCATGAAGTTACGAGCGTGCATAGCAACTGCGAAATGCACGCTCATAAAACAGTCATTTTTTGGATTTTGTCCACCAAATTTGCAACATAGACTTTTTGAGAGCCCAACTCATGAACGCTCACTCTGTCATTTCCTTAATCAGTCCTGAAAGGTGATTCCATGCAGTAACTGCAAAATCACCTTTCGGGACTGAATAACACCATGATGACAGTGGCTGAATTCATAAGGAGGGGTCCCAATAACCCCATGTTGAAAATTTAGTGCCAAAATTCCCAAAAATGCCTGAGATATGCACCAAAGTTGAAAAAAAAACCCTATTTATGCCATTATACAGCTTACTGGCAATTCTTCAGTTCGCAGACAGCTTTGAAGAGTGCAGACGTGTTCCTGGTTCACCGAAGATCATCGCGCTGGGCTCTGGAGGTAAATATGGAGTAGGGGGTCTGTGGGGAGGCAGGATGCACAGAGGGTGGGTGCTGGTTGGGGCTGGGGCCACGGACTCAATGAGGGACCATTTTCTGGTTTACAGGGTAAAATAAAAACATTGCAGGACTGGTTTTTTTCAGAAACATTTGGCATGCTGGGGTGGGCTCCCAGCATGCCACCTTAGTGGTTTTGGGGGGGTGCTGTAGCCAGTGCAGGATTGGGCACTCTCATTGGCACATACTGAGGGGGAAAGCCTACGGGGATTGGGCATCCCCCTCAGCAGACAACAAATTGGGTGTGGGAGACATTATGCCAATGGGGAATGGGCTCCTGATCTGCAAATTCAACTGGGAAGGGGGGACTGAAGCCAATGGGGATTTGGCACCTCGTCTTCAAAGGAAGATGGGGGGGTGATGCCGAAGGGGATTGGGCACCCACTTGGCATACAACAGAAACTTGGGGGTGGGGACCTTATGCTGATGGGGACTGGTCTCCCTGTCAGTAAACTGGGTCAGAAGCATGCAAGGTACCGCCCTGCAATGACGGGTTGCTCCCTCATTGCAGTGGAATGGCTGATGCTGCAATGACAAGGTGGGCCCTGATTGCAGCAGCTAAATAGCTATATGGTGGCACGCTGGCTGAACTAGTGTCAGCAGCAGCATGCCACCCTTTATGGGATAGCAGGTCAGCCTCAAAAGGCAGTGGGGATTGGCCACAACAGCCGCATCTCCACAACCTGCCTCTGCAGCAAGCTGCCACAAAATGTTTCTTGCGCATGCCCGCAATCAACATAAAAAGAGAGATAAAACTACCATATTGACAATGTTACCTGTAAAATATGCAAACAATGGTTTACAAATTGTATATGATATCATAAGCAAGATAGTTTTGGTTTGTCTTTTACTATAATCATGTGTTGCAATATCAATAAGTTAAAAATGGCCTGTGGTATTACAGAAAATGTCCAGGATGGTGCTCCTTACCATTTAGATAAATACCTGATATTACCTATAAGCTTAGTTAAAGGAGAACTGCACTGAACCTGTGAGTAATGTTTCCTATATAAGCATTTTTCATATACTGGGTCTCCTTCTGCCCCATTTTTGCTGTATTTTTAGTTAACCCACTGGATATTATGGGCTACACACTGCTGCAAAGTGCCAACTGAGAACTGTATGATGTTGTTCATGTCCCCATGAACCTAAAAATTCTAAATTACAACAGAGATGCATGGTACCAACAATTTAAGTTCTTGACAAGATCATAATGTTCTAAAATGGTCAATGCCAGCAGTGTGTGAATCAAAAACACTCACTGAATTTACCAAAATTCCAGTTAAGATTAAGCGGTAACAAAATGAGAACTGGCATTTTAAAAAATGACATCTACTTCTGAAGAAATGCATATTTTCCAATTCAAGGCAGTTCTCCTTTAAGATATTAACAGCCTGGTTTAAATTGTTCACTATTTATGGGGCTAGCAGTATAGCCTAGAGGTTAGAATAATGAGCTTTGTACATCCAGTATTTAGACTTTGGTTTGATTCCCATAACCTCCATTTTCATACTGTGTGGCTCTGATTAAGTCACTTAATCTCCTCAGTTTTCCTGGACTGGCCCTAGAAACAAGCACCTGTGCCTAGTTGGCCTTACCTGGTTACCAAAGGAAAAATATATATATTTATTAAATTACATTTATAAACTGTAAAACATTAAACTCCAGTACATAGATTCAATATCCTTGCAATAACCAAGGAATACACCAGCCAAGTCTGGGACTGTCAATATAGCCTTAGAGGTTAGAGTAAAGAGCTTGGTACATCCAGCACACAGACCTGAGTTTGATTCCCACAACCTCCACTTGCATACTATGTGACTCTAAGCAAGTCAGTTAACCTCCTCAGTGCTCCTGGGTAGCACCAGAAAACAGGCACTTATGCCTGGTGGACCATACCTGGTTACCAAAGAATAATAAAAAAAAAAGTCTTTAAATGCTTAGATTCTTTTTTCTTTAAAAGGCCACAGTTTAAATATTAGAGGTTGGTGTACGCTGCTCACAGCCTCAAATCAGGAACAGACTTAAATCAAATACTGCTGCTTTAAGCAACAAATCCAAACCAGATGTGACCCATAGCCAATAGGGCTGTGAAGAGCTACCAAATAACCAACGTTATTTTCTTGTTGGTGCTATATAGTGCTGTTTAGGTGTGTGTGTGTGTGTGTGTGTGTGTGTTTGCATGCAACCTGTCCTGCCCATAGGCATACAATAGCTAATAACTGCACTTGCAAAGTCTGTAATCTGATACTGTAGTCTGGCTTTCAGTTTCAGCAACTGCCATATGAGCTAACCCCAGGTTGCTGAAAGAGATAGAATAAATCTATTAGACTGAGCTGGACAGATGATAGAAACAGCAGTTTAAAAAGTTTTTTTTTTTTAAATATCCTGAGAAGTTCTGAGATACAATACAGTAGCATCCCCCCTCTCTTCAGATGCCTTTAACATAGAGCAGCAAGTAGAAAAATCAGAGGGGCAGTGCACTGTTTTGCAGCTGTGGAAGAATACTTCCAAATGTCTGAAAAGGGGGTTCCAAGATCAGCCGTTTTACAGCTACAATCTGATCGATGACAAAAGGGCTGTAGGTTCCACCCATAGCCCTAAAAAGGGAGGTAATAATTCCACTATGTAGGATATTAGTGAGGCCCCACCTTGAGTACTGTGTTCAGTTCTGGAGACCTCATCTACATAAGGACATTAATAGTGTGGAGGCGGTGCAGAGGAAGGCAACCAAACTGGTGCAAGGACTACATCACAAACCCTATGAAGATAAGCTGAAGGAATTTAATATGTACTCCCTGGAGGAGAGGAGGGAGAGGGGGCTATGATTAAAACATTTAAGTACCTCACAGGGAAGAATAAGGTATAGGAGAATACAACTTTCAAAGAAAAAGATGCTCAAGGACAAAGGGGCACAAGATGAAACTGGAGGGAGGTTCAAAGGGAACGTGAGGAAGTGCTTCTTCACCAATAGGGTGGTGGACAAATGGAACAGCCTGCCAGCAGAGGTGGTGGGGGCAGACATGATTACAGGTTTTAAGAATGCTTGGGATAGGCATAGAGGGATACTGGTAGTTTGGGGGGTGTCCACCATCGGAACACGCTCATGATCAGGTGCCAGACAATTTGGGTGACAATTGGCAATGTCGCTGATCATGTTTCTTGAGGGGGGCTGCTCTTCCCCCCCACTGATAGATTTCTACTCAGGGGGTGGGCAGACCTCGGGGAAGGGGACACATCCTGCATTTGGCAACCTGGTTGCCCGGTACCATAATTCCAGTGCTCTGTGCACCATAAGGGAGTCCAGGGAGGGGTACAACCTAACACCAGCACTGCATGAAAGAGCACAGCTGTTAGGGGTAATGGGGCAGACTAGGTGGGCTGAAGGCCCTTATCTGCTGACAACTTCTATATTTCTATGTTTCTATAGCAGCCTATTAATTATAAGCAAGAATAAGACATGTCTTCATTAAAGCTGATTAGTTATTTAATTTTTGTTTACCAGGAAAGCACACTATGCAACTGAATCTCCATTTACAGGATTGGACACCACTTTAACCATTCTGGATCATTTCGCAGACAAATGAATGAATGATTGATATCTATAGGGTCTCTGCACGAAAAGGGGCTACTAATGGAGCCACTAATTTCTAACTGATGGCAAGTGTAGGAAATCCCTGCAATCTACTTGTTGATGTGGCTTTTTATTATACCCCATGTAAAGTGATAAATAAAAAAAATGAATGGTATTAGATGCTTCTGGGATATTAAACTGTACTTTCTCCCTTTAAAATCTATCAGCAATGGTGGCCCTTTGTGTAACATACCAATAGATGTGTTGAAAGACTGTTTGTAATGTCAGTTATTGTAATTTTTTCCCAAAATAAGTTGTTCTACAACACAATATAGTCTCATGTGTTTATTTCCCAAGGTTTTTCTGTGTGCTTCAGCAATCATTCCCACAGCTCAGATGACCCTAATGATTAGGGTGTGTACATAATTATTGGTGTCCAACTCTGTTAGCTGCATCCTATCACTTGAAACTTGATACACTAAGGAGTCTTGTGCAGGAATCTGTTTTCAAACACTAGCTGTGTTTGTGTTGTAACCTTTGTATCCTTTAAGAATTTTTCTTTACCATGTCAAGATCAAGATATGTGCCCTTAAAAGTGATGAAGCTTTAGTGTTGAGCCCCCAGGGACATTCGTGTCAGTCTGCAGGGGGGTTGGTAAGCATCTTTGTGATCTGTTCAGAACCAGCCAAATTGCTGAAAGAGGACTGGGTCTGGTGGGGGTTTAAAACACACAGTCCCTTTGTTTCCAGTTCTTATTATTTTCCAGCCAGGTTAATTGGAATGTTTTCTGTCCCTTTGAGGAGCTCCAGTTACATACTCAAACTCTCTGATCCTCAATTAAATGGTACTAATCACTGCTGAAGAAGGTAAGCATTCAGGTTTGACTGCTGGCTGGATATAATGAGTTGTTCAGTTTACCATTTTTATTTCATGGACAACTGATATTGTTTTTGCACCCATGAATATTTTAGTATGCTTAGCAAGGTCAAAGGCTGGCTATGGTGCATTTCCTGATCCTGAACTGGCTTAGCTTGTTTGCCCCTTTGCATGGCATCATGCTTTTGTGTTTGAGCACATGGCTGGTATGTGTTGCTGCTGTTTCTGTAATGGAGTGTGGCTTCAAATAATGTTTGATGCACAAGTAATAAACCCCGAAAGATAATGGGAGTATTTTCTGACTTTATGATACCCAAATTGTGAGAAAAAAGATGGGGGGGGGATGTTTTCGGACTTTGTGACCTCATTAATGTTCATGACCATGATGACCTCCCACCACGTTACCTTTGTTTGGCCCACTGCATGGCAGCCTGTGCTTGTTGTCCTGTGCCATACCATATTCTGCTCAGGGTATGCTAATGAGTGTGTCTTTTATTTTAATTTTTTTATTGTAGTATTTTGTGTGTATTGTATTGAAAGTGCTTTGTACATTGCCCTTCATACACAGGTAGCCCATGCGAGCTTGTGTGTTGATGGGGGGACAGGTGTGCAAACATGAGCAATTCATTTACGGTTTGCACCTGATAGCCCATGTGTGTGTTACTGGCCATTTTGGGACATGCAGCATCCAGTTTGCCTGTAAAGCCTTTGGGCCTACCCCATAAACGAGTAACAAAGATCAACAATTTGTTGTTGGGGGGGTACCGGATGCACATGGGCTGCCTGTTAGGTATGCTCCTATCTTGTTTGCAGCCAGGAGCAGGTGTGCCTCCATTTTGTTTGCAGCTGTCTGGATGTATGGCTCCCTTTTGGTACCAGATGGGTCTATGATTGCCTCCATTTTGTTGGCAGAGCTGTGGATGCCTGGCTTCATTATTTACTTTTTCTTTTTGTTCGATTTTTTTTTTTGGCTGATGGGATGATGCATGGCTCCAGTTGTATTGCGATTATTGATAATAGGAGGCAGTATAGCTTAATGGTTAAGAGAACTGAGCTGCAAACATGGAGTAGTGGGTTTGAACCTCATCAGCTACCACTTGCATACTTTGTGACCCTAAGCAAGTCACTTAACTTCCATGTGCTCCCAGGATGCACCTGGAAACGTGCAACAGTTTAGTGTGCCTTTCCTGGTTAAACAATATCCCCTTCCCTTCCTATTGCTTATTTTCTCCTTTTTTGTCTTTACTTACAGAGTGATTTGGTAATTTGAACAGGTTTGTTACTGGGTTCTTGATTGTTTTGACATTGGCTTAAGATTTTTGGTAATGTGAAAACAAAAACATGACCAAAATGCTATCTATCTATCTATCTATCTATCTATCTATCTATCTATCTATTTTTTTTTATTTTAGTCTTTGGTAACCAGGTAAGGCCCACTAGGCACAAGTACCTGTTTTCAGGGGCGACCTGGGAGCACTATCTATCTATCTATCTATCTATCTATCTATCTATCTATCTATCTATCTATCTATCTATCTGTGACAGGGAATGTCCCTGCTACTGAAGACGGACCATTTTTTATTAAAAAAATCTCCTGGTTATAACCACTCTTTCCTGTTGCTATCTCTTTATTTTCTAGTCCAGAAGGTAGGCCACCTTAGGGTGAACTTTTCCCTCTCTCTCTCTTACTCTATCCCTTTTCTGCTTTTCTTATATCCTGTTTGGTCCAACAAAACAGGAAAGTCAAGTGCAAATGACCTCCAATGCTTTAAGCAGGCATGACCTAAAAAAAAGCAGACACATTAAGTGCATAAGTTTACCTAGGGTAGCCTGATGAATACAAGTAAGAACAGCTTTTGGGACTGGAAAAACTCGAATATTCCCCTGTTTGTAAGCTTTTCCCTTATCAGTATACTGTTTTACTGATGGACAGGGGCAGCAACCCTTTTCTCCTTTTATTTTCATACCTCTGCTGCTCCTGGTCCTATATATAGACTCTCAGGATATAAAGAAAGAGCTTAAGAGAAAGCCTTGTGTGGCTATTTAAGTTTGCATAGACCATTGTGTTCTAATAGTGCAGAGAACCCCCTGTAGTTTTCATATAAAATGGTTTTGTGTAGCAAGAACTGTAAGAAAATGCTGCAACATAAAATGCCCTTGATAGGAAATAAATGAAACAGTGAGGAGAGGAGCAGTGAAAGAAAAAAATGCATTGCTCCCTTCCTCCCCCTTATTGAAAAAAAATGAACACTCTAAAACAATGCAATATAAACAATGAGTTAGTTTTCTAACTAAGGTTACCTGGGAATTCATTACTAGTACTTTAGGCAGTCTTATGTGGTTCTTTAGAAGAATGCCCATGAAGACAATTTAACTTTTGTTGGTTGTTAAAAGCAAAAAGGTAAAATTATGGCCTACAACTCTGGAGAACAAAATAAAGCCAATCTTACCTGAGCAGGGAGACTCGATGAAGTGCCAATCCAGGGTCCCTTTAGGCCAGCAGCAGCATCTTGTGGCCAGTTTTAAAGGAGGAAAACTGTCAATCACCATGAGTGGGAGATCCCCACTTTCCTCTTCTTATTTAATCCAGTTCTGGGTTACTTCATTTACTTTTAAGTTAAGGATTGTGTTAGCATCATGTTTAGTAAGCCCTCAGCATTTGTATAAGTTAAAAAGAGAGCTTAAATGAAGTACATTTATGCTGAGTGATGCTTGGGTCACCTGACTACAGGGAGCGGGTATAAAAAGCCCTCCTGTGCTAGTAGAAGTCAAATAGAGTCAATTGCTGCTGATCAATGTAGATGATGGACTGTGTGGGTCTATGCCACACTAGCAAAACAGTGGTGGAAACAGTGTTGGTTTGCTACAAGATTTACTGTTTTATTTGCTTTAAAGTTTAATTTAGTTTTGTTTTCTGTACAAAGTATTTTATTTTCTTATTGAAAAATCAAAAGAAAGAAAATAAACATCACACTAGGAAAATGGTGTGTTAAACTAAAAAAAAATTGTTGTTGAAGTCCATCTGTTATCCCACACCTTTAACTCTATAAATCTATCGATCGAGCTATCAATTGATCGATCGATCAATCTATAGATCTATCTATCTATCTGTCTTAAATTGGACACCAGCATAAAGATTACCTGTTACTTTGGTTGAAATTTCAAAATCACCAAACACACCCATATGGCCACTTATTGTTTTCAAACAGATAGCTTGTACTGGGCTGATGAGATTTGCAGAACCCATTTGGTGCATGACTACCTCCCCACTTTAGACAGTGGAGACTAAATGACTTGCTTGTCTTGCCAGAACTAAATGGAATCAGTAGTTTTGATGCATAGGGGCTGTGTTAGATAAGCCTGCATCATGTACTGGAGGCAGTATAGTGCAGTGGTTTAAGGCTCTGAGCTGCAAATCTGGTGACATCCAGCAAACCAGATCTGGGTTTGAATCCCACAGCTTCCACTTGCATACTGTATGACCCTGAGCAAGTCACTTAACTTCCCTGTGCTCCCAGGTCGCTCCTGTAAAAAAGCTTTCAGCTTAGTGTGCTACTCCTGGTTAAACAACTAAATAAAAATTTAAAAAATGTACTTGCTAACATGTCCAGATCTTCCTCCAAAGTGTCCAAGCAGTGCCTGCATTCAATATTCAAAGCACAGAAAGGGCCTTTGTCTCTGGATCATCAGTCTTTAATGTCATGCTTAAGGTCACACCTGGCACCACCATTATGAAGAGACAGTGGAAGAGTACAGACAATATTACCAGGAGGTAGAGGTGGACAAGCCAGGAATTTTTTACCTAGGGCCAAGTTAGAGCCAAGCCAGTGGTCTGGCTTGACTCTAAAAGCCAAAACATGAGCCAAGCCCTTCACTACTGCTGGCTGTTCTCTACATAGGAGCTGAACATTTTGGATACAAACTAATTGCTCAGGCTAACAAAAATGCTTACTTTAACTATTACTGGCTTGATTTGGCTCTGATTCTCAATTGTTTACAGAGGTGGAGCAGAGCCAGGCACTAAGCTCTAGCCAGGCTTGAGCCTGCTCTGGCTTGTTCACCTCTACCAGGAGGTTGTATGTGCACATATGAATGCACAAAGAATGTCAGCAGATACAGACCTAATGGTCTATCTAGTCTGCTTGAGTATGCGGTTAGCAGTCTGTTACACTGTAGCTGCTCCCCCCTCTCCTACCCGCATATCCAGTTTCAAGCCCATACTAGCTGTTAACCCTCCCCCAGTGCCTCATTGATGACCTTCCCCGAGACTTTGTCCCATCCCCTGTTAAAACTGCCCCCTGTCTTTAAGGATACCACCTCCTCAAGCAGTGCATTCCACCTTGTCACCACTCTGTCTGTGAAATAGTGCTTTCTCATGTCCCTTCTGAATCTACCAACCTCCAACTTTAGATTTTGCCCCCAGTGTCCATCCCTCTCCTTAATCTTAACATTAGCTCTGCAATATTGTTATTTATGCCTTTCATATATTTGAAGGTTTCTATCATGTCCCCTCTACCCCACTGTTCCTCCAGGGAATACATGTTAAGCTCCCTCAGTGTCTCCTAGGAGGGTTTGTCCTCCATACCAAGGATCATCCTAGTTGCTCTGCATTGGACCCCCTCCAGCAATTTATCATCTTTCTTTAAGTAGGGGTGCCAAAACTACACCCAGTGCTCCAGGTGTGGCCTCACCGATGACCTGCACAGTAGCAGGATGACCTCCCCTCTCCTAGACTGATTCCTTTGGCAATACACCCCAGCATCTCATTAGCCTTAGTTGCAGCTTTTCTGCACTGCACTGAATGATTCATTTGCCATGTTATTATTACCCCAAGATCTTTTTCCTCTTCTATAGGGAATAACTGTAACTCCTTCCCCACTCGGTAATGATTCCTTGGGTTTCTTGCTCCCAAATGCATGACTTTGTATTTCTTTGTGTTGAACCACAGCTACCATGTTTCTGAACAGTGCTCAAGTCTAATCAGATCATCCTGTAGCCCCTACCACCCTTCTGTGTCGTCCACCACTGCACCTAACTTTGTGTCATCCACAAAAAGGCTGATCTTATTCTTAATCCCATGCAAGACCTTGGCCGTGAAAATACCAAACAACACTGGACCCAGTACCGAGCCATCTGGTACCCCCACTGATTAGGACTCTTGGAGTTGAGAGTCCCCCCCTTACAACTACCCTCAGCTTCCTGTTATTCAGCCAGTTTCTGATCCACTCCACCATTTTCTCCCATGCTCCCTGGTATCTCAACTTGCTAATCAGTTTCCCATGTGGCACTGAATAAAAGGCTTTGCTGAAGTCTAGATACAAGACATCCACCGGTTGACCCCTGTCAAGTGCCCTAGTAACTCAGTCATAAAGTCCACCACAAGATCTTCCTGAGACAACCCCATGGTGTCTGCTGTCCTGGAGACCATTTATCTCCAGAAGCCCTTCCTTAAGGATAGTCTCCATTAGCTTCCCCACAATGGATGTAAGATTGACTGGTCTATAGTTACCTGGTTCATGCTTGGGACCATTCTTGTGGAAGGGCACCACATGCGCCATCCTCCAGTCCTGGGGGATGCACCCTTTTTCCCACTGAGATATTGAATAAGTCTTCTAGTGGTTCTGCCAGGAACTCTGCCAACTGTTTCAGAACCCTGGAGTGTATGCCATCTGGGCCAGGCACCATATCTACCCACAGGCTTTTAGGCCTTCCATCACCCTGTTAGCTGGGATTTCCCTATCTGTTAACCTAGCCCCCCTGTGCCCACCCCCCATCCTCTGAGGCATTGGCTCAGTCTTCTCCCTGGTAAACACAGAACAGAAGTAGTCATTGAGAGCTTCTGCCTGGTCTGTCCCCTTTTCCACCCACCCATAATCTTTCTTGATTCTAACAATTTGATCTTTGCAGCTCCTCCTCTGCCTAATGTACTTGAAGAAATCCTTTTCTCCTTATCTGATACCTTGTGCCAGCCTTAGATCCCTTGATGCCTTGCCTGCCCTGATTGCTCTGCTCACTTCAATTGACTTTTTCATGTAATCCTCCCTGTCCTTCCCCCGCTTGGATCTCAAAAATCTTCTGAAGGCTGCTGTCTTATCCCTCACCTTTTCTAACACTTCCCCACTTAACCAGCTTGACTCCCTGGACCTGGCTTTTTTACTTTGAATCTTTATGCATAAGCTAGTGGCCTCTGCATGGCCAAGGTTGATAATTTCCCATTTCTGGTTAGCATGCTTGTATGGGTGGATGCTGGCTAGGTGCTCTGCTACTATGTCCCAAATTCTTCCAAAATCTGCCTGCCTGAAGTCCAACACCTTTGTCCCAGTACTGGTAGCCTCCTTACCCATACTGAGTGAGAGCCACACAGTGTGGTGGTCACTCCCTGCCAGTGGATCCTCCACCCCCAGTTGCCTGACAAGCTCCCCATTTGTCAGCATGAGGTCCAGAGAGTTATTTTCCCTGGTTAGCTCCCTTACCATCTGCACCAGTAAGCTATCCTGGAATGCCTCCAGGTGGACCTGTTCCCTGGCGATTGAGGTGGTAGATATGTGTGTGTATATATATATATATATACACACACACACACACACACACACATATATATATATATATATATATATATATATATATATATATATATGGTTGTATATGCAGATTCTTGGAGGTTTTTTCAAGCTATGTTTGCTGGTTCCATTCTTGGTCCCTTGGTTCCTTGCTCTTCACCATTTATATTAACAATGTAGATGCCCCCCATTGAAGAAGCACAAATACACCTATCCGCTGATGATACAGTACTCTATGCTAGTAGCCCCACACCTGAAGCAGCCTGCAAAGCCCTTCAAAATGAATTTAATCTGCTGCAACATCAGCTTATAAACCAGAAACTGCTCTTAAATGCAAATAAAAACAAAGCAATGTTCCTCTTGCCCCTTCAAAATGCAATAAATCCTGCAATTGCTGGGACACTCCTGCAGATCACTACCATTCTAGGTGAGCAGTTGGACTACTTACCAAAGTTCAAGTTCTTGAGGGTCTGGTTAGATCATAGACTTACTTTCACAGATCACTTAGAAGAACTGGCAAAGAAACTTAGACAAAGACTTAGTCTGTTCTTTAGGATTAATAATCTCCTCACAAGAGACGCTAAACTGAAACTGGTTCAAACTACCTTTCTTTCCCTATTGGATTATGCAGACTTTCTATGTAGTCAGAAACCTGCAGGTACCCTAGCCAAACTCGATACGCTTTATCACAAAGCCATAAGATTTATCACGGGTCTTCCATACTCAACCCACCACTGTGCATTGTTCACGGTATTGGGATGGTCATCCCATGCTTACAGATGGCAAAAAAATGCTGCAGTTTGGGCATACAAAACTATCTCAAATAAACTGCCCCAGTATATCTCTGTCTGTTTACCTTTGTACACTCTGGGGAAGTATGCCCCGAGAAGCACCTCATATATCTACCTTTATGTTTACAAAGCAAAATCTCGCATTGGCAGGAGCAGCCATCAGCTTTGTGCTCCTCAACTGTGGAACAAGCTGCAAAAACTTTGAAATTAACTCACCCCATCAGCCTAGCAGCTTTTAAACTCTATATCTACATCATAATAAGGAGTCCTGTGCCTGTCTACCCTAAATAGTGACTCTATAAGTCCAAGCACACTCTAATTACTACTGTTAAAAGACTGATCACATCTATAATCGACTCTTCCCTCTCCCCTTTTTCTACCCCCATATCTGTCCCTTCCACATTCCTTTGACCCTGGTTCCAGCTCTAAATTCTCCATACCGTATCACTATATCTCTTTTTATATTAGGTTTTATTTGTGTTTAGTGCTCCTGATATGTATATTTCTTTACTTTTATGAAAAATTGTGTCCTACCCAAAACTAGCTGTATCTTCTGTTCCAGACATATACTACTGTCAGTGCTACCTGCTGATACTTTGTATATACTGTATTATTGTATCTCACTTTATTTGTATTATTACTATTTTCTTGTATGTTACATCCCATGTATATTGTACCTTGTTCCTTGTTAACAAACACAGGTCCACCTCGAAAATGAGCTTGCTCAACGATGATCACCTGGTTAAATAAAGACTTTGATTGATTGATTGATTGCTGTGCCATAAGTGATGACAAAAGTTACAGTTCGATATAGTCTATGGGTGCAGAGGAAATGAACATGTCTCTGCAGCTGCGCTTCGGTATTGTAGCCATGCCAAAGTGTTTCCTCACCTTATTACAAGTTGTGTAAGAAGCATCTAATATATGCCACTTTTTTAATGGGCATTGCATCCTGCTGCTCCTACTGCTCATGAAACAACTCAGATGAACTAGTGGTGTCACCTCCTCTGCCACCATCACTATGTTTTGTGTCAGATCACAAGTGCTGCCACAACTACCACCACCATCAGCCTTGCAATATTCGGTTGCTGTGGAAGACCATAAATAATGACATGTGTGGCATTCTAGCAGACTCACCATTTGAAAAACCGTGCTATTACTGAAATCTACTGCCTCCTCTCAGTTGGTCGCACAAGTGGGACAGCCTTTTGCAGAACACAGTATTGCACCCCTGACAGATCCCCCACGCCTATTCTACTGCCTTGAATTCCATAGCCCAGAACAAAACTTTCTGTTCAGCAAGTCTCTCCAGCATATTAAAGATGGAGTTCCATCATGTGGAAAAGTCTTTAATTAAGCAATCCTGAGATGCATTGTGCTTTTGCTTGTAATGACAAAGGAGCTTGGGATGCTTGGGGGAACAATGAAAATACTTAGTCATGTTATATAGTGTCAAGTGCTTCTTTTAAGTGTGCATGTTTGTCAAGCACATGACTCACCACCAGATATGCATGGAAAACAACATGCATGACAGAGACCCCCCATCGTTACATTTTTTTCAACTCTCTTTATCTCTGCTCCTTGAACTCTCTCTCAGGCAGACCTTGCTCACTGCCAACCATGCTACCACCTGCCTGAAGCCCACCCCACTTGGAAATTGGGGACAGATACTCCCCACCTACCCTAGCCCATCGAGTCTTGCCCCACTCACCAGAGCCAAGGTGGGATGGGGGATTGGGAAAGCCAGTGAGTTGAACCTGGCATTGGGTGTGTGGCAGTGGGGAATGAGAGGTTGCCATCACCAATCCAGGGAATAGGGCTTTTCTGTGTTATGCGAGTTTCCCCTGGAGCATAGCTGTGCAATGACATCTGTGCATCAACATGCTGACGTCAGCCGCCGTTCCACCCCTTGATATGGCACCACTCCTTGCAGTGCTCCTGATCTCCATTGGGGGCCACTGCAGAGCAATGCAAGGCCCACTACCCACTCCAGGAGAGGAGAGCAGTCCTCTGGATGCTCAATCCTCTCCCTCCTCAGCCAACCCCCAGCGGCCCAGGTCCATTCCCAAACCTGAGTCACCGGCATGATGCGAGGTGTGGCATCTAGTGCTTCAACCCTCAACACCACCGGGCTGGCCCATCATTCAACTTTAAGCATGTTACTGTCACTGTCTAACACAGAGATGCACATCTTTAGATTATGATTTACATGAGTATATCCAGTTGTCTAGCAGTAACTGGAGGAACAGCAGAGTGTTTCCCCCTTTATGCATCCACTCTGTTTCTGACACATTTAACTAGGCACTTTATCTTGGGCTGTGCTTCTCTGAGGCTGTTTCTACATAACTCCTGCAAGGGCTGGTGGAGGTGGAGGTATGACCATAATGGTGGCGATGCTTGATTTAGACACAACCCTATGGGCAGTGAGACTTAACTTTGGATTGCCCTACTATTCCAGATATTGCTAATGAAAATACACAGAACCACCCTCTGCCATTTAGAAATGTGCCGCTACATACACATTTTTTTTTATTTAGTTTTTGTTGACCGGGTAAGTGCACTAGACAAATCCTGCCTATTTTCAGGCATGACCCAGGGCAGGGGGACACAGATGAATGCCAACTGACCTTGAACCAGATTAAGCTGTTGGTGGTAATTTTAGTGAATGAGGGAAATTTGGCCAGGACACCGGGGAAATTCCCCTACTCTGCGGCTGCTTTGTGGCCAGTAGGGGACTTGCTGACATCAGTCTGCATTATAGCAGACAAGGAGGAACTTGATCGAGTACTGGATGCAGGAGAGCGAGCTGTGCTTTTGGGTATGGCCGCGACGAGTGACGAGAAAGATTCTGTTCTGCAGCTTACTGAAGTTGTGCTAGAAACTGCACCTGAGGTTTGCATGGACTTACCAGAGTTGGCTGGTGATATTCCAGCATCGGAGATGGTGCATTTAAATGATACAGTGGCTGGTTTGGATTCAGGAAGTGGAAATTTGCCTTCAGTTTCATCTGTTTTTGATTGCAACAATTCCCTGTCGATGGGAGCTCAGGGTGTTGGATCGGACATTTCTGCACAGGAACAGGTTTCTGTGGGGACGGCTGCTGCTTGCACTCCTACTACATCACAAGCACTGTGACATCAGTTCAGACTGCCACAGGTGGACACGGAGGGTTTTCTTCGGGACTGGTCATAGACTAAAGCCTTATCCGAATCTGGCTGGAGGAGAACTGATTCTGGCAAATGGATTCCGGACTTTTCGTGGAACTCAAAGCCTGACAGAACTATGTCATCAACCATGCATGCCACCGAGAGGCAAAACCTGAGCTCAGGTAATGACTCTGTTTGTGCAGACAAGGGTATTCTGCAAACTTGACCTTAGTGGGGGAGTGATTTGGCTTTTCAAAGCCAAGCACTTCCAAGGCTGGTCTTTTAGGTTATGAGAAGGGCAGGAGGCATTAATTTTTCTAATACTGAGTCTGTTACACAACAACATTCTAAGAAACTGCCTATGTCTGAGTTGTTTAAAATAAATTAGAACAAGCACCACGTATCAAATGTAAAAGATTACATTATAAAGGAGGTCTATCAGAGTACTTGATAAATATTATGTTTCTAAACAACTATTAAAAAGTTCTATGGGTTTCTTTCCTTCTGATGTGCATGCATTGATACATATATCAGGGGAAGACTCCTTTGATGTTAGCTTCAAGGCTAATACTCACCTGGAAAAGTTCTGGGAGAAGTATGCCCTACTTAAAAATACCCCCTTATGGACCCCCTTTTTTGCCATCCCACTCACTAGACCCCAGATTCATTTCGTTACTATAATGTTTCGTAATGAAGGTGTAAATGTGAGTGACATATATCACTGGCTTCAAAACAGGTGTGATATTTTAGGTCCCCCAGAAGCGTTACTTGATACTGAGGGTATTTGGACAGGTTGGTTGGAAATTTAAGGTGAAACTCTTCCAGGCTAATGCTGATATTATTCATCTTCCTAATAGTTTTTTCTTGGGGAAAGATAGGGGGCTTTGCTTTTATGGTGGTCAACCAAGGGCCTGCTATAAATGTGGGGCTCGTACTCACATAAGTAGTGTTTGTGACATGATGAATGCTCCTTATGTCGGGGGTTTGGACATTCCATGGACTTATGTGAAAACATTTTTCAATGCAATTTATGTGATGAAAAGGGCCATGCTTTTCATCAGTGTTCTTGGACTAGACAAAATTGTTCTGAAGGTTGGGATCAAGATGATCTATTGCATAAAGCCCAAACTAAGAGAAGGGATTCCATGAGAAGTATCCCCCTAATTACGCCTATTAATCTTGTTCAGCAAGCTCCCAGTGGGATGGCTGACACTATGAAAGTGGGGGAGGTAGCTGTAGGATTGACTGAGTCTCAGGTTCCAGTTGAGAAAATTGTCACCGTAACTAGGTCTTTGGTATCCGGGAGACAGAGTCCAGCAATGTCCATGCCTCCCCCTTTCGAAACCGTAAAAGGCAGACGTTTCACAAGGGCCTCGCTCAAACATTCTGCCATTGGACCGATCCCTACAGATAATTTTTTTTTACCTTTACAAGATGAGGCAGGGGACTCAGACTTGGAATCTGATATATCTCATAGGTCAGAATTGGTCACTGAAGATGAAGATAGCAGAACTACAGAATTGGCAAAAGAAAAAAAAAGAAAAAAAGGAAAAAAACGGAAAGTTAGTCAGAAAAATGGTCCTTGATGTCAATTGTTTTTTACATGGCTATGCTGAAACTGGCTTCTTACAATGTATGTAGCTTAAAAGCATTTAAGAAACAGATTTCCATCTTAGCATATTTAGATCTTTTGAAGCTGATGTAATCTTTACAGGAAACCAGGTTTCTACTCTTTTGAAGTAGAACAATTAAAAGGCGTTGGATTTGGGGACCATCTTTTGGACTTTGGGCCAGATGTGGCAGACGGGATTGGGATTTTATTTAAAAATTCTAATTTCAAACTTTCCAAGTTGATAGATGTTAGGCCAGGATGGGCCTTGATTTTGGATTGTTCGTTAGGGATTTTTTTTCGCTTTATTAATATTTATGCTCCTCAAACGAAATTGGCCCGGATTGAATTGTTTGACGAAATTAAACCTTTCCTTTACACCAAAAAGCATATTGTATGGGGAGGTGATTTTAATTGTGCGACAGATGTCAAATATTCTGGGTGTTTAGGGAAGAAAATATATTGTGATACGAATGCTCTGAAAAACATTGTAAGAGATGCAGGTCTCTTGGATGTTTATAGAAGCATGCATTTGCATTCTGGAGCCACTTATTATAGACACACATATGCCACACGAATTGACATGGTATTTGTTTCTCACTATATTACACCTCGGTTTTGTACAGTTAAACCCACAGAATTTTCCGATCACCACATTTTAATTTGTGATCTTAGTTTAGCTAATATCCCACCTAGAATGTTGTCTACATTGCAACGATGGAGGTTAAAATACATCTTTTTTAGAGAGTCAAGGTTTTTTTCTCAAGTTAGAATGTTTTTTGCAGCTAAATTTTCCACTATTGCTATGTTCGATACCATCTATGATTGGTGGTTGAATACAAAACAGGAAATCAAGGCTTTATTTATTAGTTGGGGAAAATTTAAGGCTAACTCAGATTATTTACCATAGTTAATGCATAGAAATCAACTATATAAATTGATGTCTTTTCCTCCAAAAGATCATGCTCTTTATAATTCCCAAGTATTAGATATTAAGAAACAGATGAAGTCATTTCAATATGACAGGGCCAAGTCTTTGGGAAATGGAATTCAGATTTGGAACAAAAAAAACACCTATGTCTGATCCTTATCAGGCTTGTAAATCACGCTTAGAACATACACTAATGTCAGGTTTATATAACTCAACTGGGGAAGTGGTTAATACAGATATGGACATGTTGTTGGTAATGCAACAACATGTCCAAGACTCTTTTGCAGCACGTAATGACTTTTCAGTAGATACTTTTCCTATCCAGACTTTAGGTACTTTACCTCAGGTAGAGGACTGTATGCAACTTCTTTTGACTCAACCTATTTCTACACAGGAAGTTGAGAAAGTAATTAATCATTTAAATAAAGGGGCTTCCCTGGGTTTAGATGGGATACCTAATGATTTCTATAAAGTCTGTGTAACATATATGGGGTATTTTTTTACCTCTAGTATTTAATTATATGTTAACGACAGATATTTCCTGTAAGGATTTTACTATTTCTTTCTTGTCCTTTATCTATAAAAAGGGTGATAAGAAACTTCTGACCAACTGGAGGCCTATTAGTCTTCTGAATAGTGACTATAAAAGTTGAAACAAAATTTTATATAATCATTTAATAAAGGTAGCGGACTCCCTCATACATCCAGCTCAGACGTGCACCATCCCTGCTAGAAAGATTCAGCATAACCTTTTTTTACTAAGAGATCTTTTTGAAAGTTGCAAAATTACTGCTAGATCAGGATTGGTGGCAGCTTTGGATCAAACTAAAGCTTTTGATGTAGTCTGTCATTCTTTTCTTTACTATATATTGTTACAATATGGCATTCCAAAGAAGTTTGTTCAATGGATAGTTTTGCTATATAGCCAAGCAGTTACCATTCCTATAGTGAATGGATTTCTTGGAACAGAGATTAGTATAGGTAGAGGGGTTAGGCAAGGATGCCCATTGAGCCCCCTTTTATATACTTTTGTATTGGACCCTGTTATTCGGGAGAATTATTTGGGATCATAGTATAATTGGTCTTTCTCCTTCACCACAGTTAGATGCAGTGAAAATCACCGCTTATGCGGATGATGTGACTCTTTTGGTAGCAGATGCTCCATCTTTGAGGACAGCATTGGATGTTTTTACTTTTTTTGGACACTTTTCAGGGGCTATACTTAACATGGATAAGAGTTTTGTTTTATCTCTAGACGCCATACCTCCTGATTTGACTGATTGTTTAGGTATATCTTTTTTCAGTATTACCGCAAAAGATTTTAGGTATCTGATTTGGAAATGGTGATATGGCAGTTTATAATTGGGAACAGCAGTTGTTGCTTGGGGAATCTAAAATTAACTTATGGAAGCACTGGAAGTTTTGAAAAAAGAAAAGAATTTTGATTATCAAAAAATTTCTGTTACCAGTATTTGTTTATTTAAGTCATCTTTTTTCACCACCATTTTCTATAGAAACAAGGTTATATAGCATATTTTTCCAAATGCTCTGGGGTAATAGGTTGAACCCAGTTAAAAGGGATATTACTTATCTTCCACTTAAAAAAGGAGGTTTACAGATGGTGAACCCTGTTGTTTTTTTTCACTCTGTATTCTTATTCTCTTCCTTCCATTTTATATGGCATGAAGCATGTTTACCGTGGCAACACTGGGTACAGTCTATCTGGCATAAGTATTTTTTTAAATGGTCCATGTTTCCTCCTAAAATATTAGGTTCTGATGATCTTCCGGGATATGGAATTTCATGTTTGAAAAAATTGTATTAATGGAAAGTACCTTTACAAAAATTACGTTCCCTAAATAGGAAAACTTTTTATACATATATTGTATATGAAGTTCAGCAAGTGACTCTTCTTTTCCCTAATTGTATACCCACTAAAATGACTTTTGCTTTACATAAATTAACTGATTTTAGAATCCCTATAAAGACAAGGGATGTGGTTTGGATTTCAGCACAAGGGAGATTAGGTGTTAGGGGGAATTTAAAATATAAGCCACAAAGTCTCTATTAATGAGGAAGAAAGTCAATCTCACTTTTTTTTTGGAATGTATGGAGAGTAAGGCATTTTGGGGTACAGCTGCTTTACACTGGAATATGCCACACTTAACTTTACTTTCATATGGTACATTGATTTTGGGTGACTATACAGGGGTATGGGGAAAATACCATAAAAGTACCTTGAATATTTTTTTTGCACTATTACAGTATTTTCTATGGCAGGCCAGATGTCAGTATGTATTGCAACAACAGCAAGTTTTGCATTCCGTTATTATTTCACAAGTTGAGACAGACTTGTCTGCACTTAGAGTATTGGATACTAGCAAATATTCTGTAGAAAAAGTTGTTAATTTATGGAAATGTTTTCCTGTTTTTTGATGTTACATGTTCGGTGAATTATTTGTATTCCATTTATGTATGTTTATTCATGCTTTATGATTGTATTTGGTTTATCTGATATCTTGATTTTTCTATTGTGATGTTTTGTTTTTTGTGTTCAATAAACTTCCCTACTCTTTTCGATAAGTGCCATGGGATCTTTAACATCCACCTGAACTACCACCAGTCCAGGCAGATGGGACCTCGGTTTAACGTCTCATCCAAAAGTTGGCACCTCAGAAGTGCAACACCCCTCTCATGCTGCACTACAGTGTCAGTACTGGGATATTAACCCAAGTGCCAGATGTGGGAACTGAACCCACAGCCCTCTGATCTCCCAGCCTCACAGGCGAGTGTGCTACCTACTGAGCCACTGACACTGTTCACATGAAGCATATCATACAGTACAAAGTAGGGATAATATGTTGAGAAAATATGAAGCATGATTGGATGTTGTATTTGGGCTTCACTTCCAGGGAGATTCTTCAAAAGCTAGTATTTATTTACTGTGGAAATGGCTGAAGATCAAAGGCCATCATTTCAATGAGTTATGTCACTCATATGGAACATGGCTAAGTATGTGGCTGTTTAGTGTAGGCACGTAATGACTCAGGCAGTGTCATCTGGTTTGTTTCAGTGAATTTAGCACCAGTACTGGTTGCGTATACACTGTGTCTGGCTCTGGATGGTGGTGGTTGGACTCCGTGTTAAGCGACATGTGTATTTGGTGTCAGCATATCTCAGTTGGTAGCAAATCTGCCTCTGGGTCAAAAAGTCATAGGTTTTTGTCCCACACTGGAATTGGGCTCACATCATAAATGCTGGCACCTGAGTGTAGTACCAAGGGGGTGCTGTACTGTTGGGGTGTGCCATCTTTCATTAAACTGAGGTCCCTTCTACCCATCTCTGGCATTCTTCTGGTGGATTTCCAGGTGAAAAT
Source organism: Neoceratodus forsteri (assembly GCA_016271365.2). Taxonomy (NCBI): domain Eukaryota; kingdom Metazoa; phylum Chordata; order Ceratodontiformes; family Ceratodontidae; genus Neoceratodus; species Neoceratodus forsteri. The sequence continues at coordinate 1,724,611,579 of CM057456.1, forward strand.
AAAGGTACCCAAGGCACTTTTCACAAGAGCAGGGGAATTTTATTAGGGGAAGAAGGGAAGTAAAATATAAACAAAACAAAACAGTGCATAATTACAGAAATTTACAGTGATTCCATTTCATCATATCTGAGAGGATAAGAAGCTGTTCAATCACAACTTATTGTTAGGATAGTATCACAAGATTTCCATAATGTTCAAGTTCAAGTTTATTACAGGAAAACTCCATTGAGCAAGCTCATTCACAAGGAGGTCCTGGGACAGTTAAATTGATAAATATATTACATTACATAGTAAGGCATCCCTTAAAAGGGCGACACTGATTACAAATATTCAAAGTGCATACATAGTTCAAGTAAGATTTTACATAATCTGGTATAGCAGGAGACAATAAACAGTGAAGGATGTTTGGTTCATGATGTGTGAACAATGTTATGGTGATATGCAATGATACTGTGTAGAGTATATAGCCATCATGCTGGTAATTATAATAAGTACTCTTGGCAGATTGAGTAACAACAGGATAGGATAAATGAGGTAGACATGGTTAACGATGAGAGGGATGGTAGGGAGGAGTACAGGAGTACTAAATAAGTAAGAAGCCAAAGTGGGAGATGGAAGAGGAGCAGGTAGTTATAGTTGTGTAGTGCAAGTTGGATGTACAAGATTACAGTGAGGGCTATATATAATGCTAATGTGGACAAAGTAAAAGGCACCCATGTTGGTGGAGAGGGACTTAATCATAAGTGTAAATGGCACATGCAAAGGTGGGGGGGGGTTAATGACAGTTGAAAATATCTTTTAGATGTACTTAGCACTTTGTAGAAGTTAACTGTGACAATGCTGGATAGTTTCAGCATGGATTGGAGTTGATTCCAAATAGTGGGAAGTGCATAGGCGATAGCTCTTTTTCAAAAGGAAGTACGAGTCCTAGGTACATCCAGCAGTAAGAAGTCAGATTTCCTGAGTGAGTAAGCACTATGTGAGATGCTGATTTGAGAGGATAAATAACTTGGTAGTTTATGCAGAATCAACTTGAGGGTCCATAGACCAGCGTGAAGTATGCGTCTGGTGGTGAGCGATGTCCAGCCAACAGCTACGTACACATCGCAATGGTGTGTGCGGTACGGGGAGTTGGTAATGAACTGTAGCACACGGTGATAGAGGATATCCAGTTTGCTTAGATTTGTGAGAGTGGTGCAAGCATAAATTATATTACCATAGTCGAGTAAGGGAAGGAATGTAGCCTGAACGAGCCTGTTTCGAGTCTCAAGGGGGGAAGAGTGACCTATTTCTGAAAAAGAATCTGAGCCTGGCTTTGAGACTCCTAGATAAATCCTCTATGCAGTCATTAAAGGAGAGTGTATTGCCTATCCAGATACCCAAATATTTAAATTTGGGAATGACTTCCAATGGTTCACAAAGAGAAGTAACAATAAAGTCTTTCGGCAAGGTGAAGGGGGAGCCAGAGGAAGTAATGTGAGAGAAGATCATTGCTCTGGTTTTCTTAGCATTCTGGAGAAGCTTGGCCTTGATTAGATTCTTTTCAAGCTGAGCAAAGCCGGCTTGAAGCACTCCCCCCCTGACTTCAGGTAACGTTGAGTCAGATGTATACAATACAGCGTCATCTGCAAAGAAATGCCAATTGGAGCTAGTTATGTTAGAATCCAGGTTGTTATTATAGAGCAAAAACAAGATGGGGCCCTAGTATGGAGCTTTGGGGGACACCTCTGGCAATTGGCAGAGAGGCAGAGAATAGACAATCAGCTTTGACTTTCTGAGTTCTCTCAGATAAGTAAGTGGTAAACCACTGGGTAGTAGAGGGAGTGGCACCTAAGTTAGCGAGGCAAGTGACTAAGAGGTTATGATCAACAGTGTCAAATGCTTTACTAAGATCTAAGAAGACAGCTCCCATTAACTTTTTAGCATCCACAGCAGAGATCCAATCATTAGTTACTTTAGCCAGAGCGGCTACTGTCCTGTGATTCACCCAGAAACCGGGTTGTGATGGGTTGAGGAGTGAGAACATTTCAATATGAGTTTTAAGTTGGTTATAGATTAGTTTTCGAAGACTTTAGAAAGGATAGGTAAGATGGAGATTGGCCTATAGTTATTTAGGTCACATGGGTCCCCCGATTTGAATAGGGGGAGGATATGGGTAGATTTTCAACAAGACGGAACTGTAGCAGAAGTAATGGATAGACTGACAACATGAAGAATGGGGCAGAGAGGTGGGCATATCTTAGTCGTAGGAAGAAGGGTTCTAGTCCATCATCCCCTGCACTTTTTCTAACATCCAGGTTAAGTAATGAATCTTCAACTTCTTTATAGTTAAGCATACGCAGTTAAAAAGGGCATGATGTGGTGTTGGAAGAAGGGAAGGAGCTTAATAGGCTGTTTGCATGACTAGCATAAGGTGAAGAATCAAAAGCTAGGCCTGCCGTGACAAAGTGGGAGTTTAGTTCTTCGAGGATTAGGGGCTTACTTGCCACAATCCTACCATTGGAGACTATCTTTGTTGGAATGGAGGGGGCAGCGGGCTGCTCTTCTATGGATTTAAGTGTCCTCCATATTTTGTGACCGTTCCCTTTGGCTTGTTCAAGGGTGAAGATGTAGAAATTTGCTTTGGAAGAATGAATGCTTTTTACACAGGCATTCCTGGCTGCTCTGAATGCCTGCCAATCTGCAGGGTTCTTGGAATGCCTTGCTTTCACCCAGATCTTGTCCTGGTTTGTAAGAGCTATCTTAAGATCAGGTGTAAACCAGGGGTTAGAGTTGTTGCACACCCTGACTTTGATAAGGGGGGCATGCTTGTTTACCAGGTTGGCTAGATTGACTTTAAGGGCGGAGACTGACTCATTGACATTTTTAGCAAGGTAAAGATCTTACCATCTGACCTTACCCAGTCAGAAAGGAAGTTTGCTGCATTGAACTTACGAAAGGAACATTTTGTTATAAAATTGGGCAGTTGCCGGGCCTTAATTTGAGATCTTATGCAGACAACAACCCCGTGGTCACTTATGTCATTGTGGAACACTGCTGCATGCAAAATTTTATGTGGATGTGTGGTTAATATAACATCTAACAGGGAACTATTGTCAGTGTTTAAGGTATTGTTCCTTGTGGGTTCGTTCACTACTTGAACTAGGCCGAGCTTGTCACATAGAGATTTATGGCAATGTGATTTAGGAGTTAGCCAATCCATATTGAGATCCCCCAGGAATATTGTTTCTGTGTTTGCAGCAGAAATTAGGGATTTCAGTGAGTTAAGGATTTCAGTGCCTCCAGACGGAGGCCTATAACCACCTATGATAGTAATGCATTCCAAGGAGGGAAGGTGGAGCTTCATCGAAACAATCTCGAATTCCTTGGAAAGAGATTTACAGCTGACATCAGTGACAGAATGCTTGGATTTGACATAGACGACCACACTCCCTCTTCTAGTTGCCCTGTCTGCCCTAAATTGTTTGTAGCCCTGAAGAAAGATTTGTTGATTGATATTAGCCTTATTAAGTCAAGTCTCCATAAGAATGATAATATCCAGGTTAGCATACACAGCCCAAGCTTGTAATTGAACATTTTTTGGACAGGCTTAGTATATTGACCAACATCATTTTAAGCCCTGAGGCAGCTTTGAAGTCTGATGGAAAGGAGGGGAGAGTTGCACTGGGGGGGCCAGGATTTATCTCCACATTGCCTGAACAGAGAAGAAGCAACATAAGAATTTTCTTTAAGGATCCCATAAGAAGGGAGACGGCTTTTTTCCTTTAGGACTGCCCATGATACATAGCCAGCAAAGCATGTTCGGTCCTGGACAGGCCATCACTAATACGGCAGTTTAAAGTGATCAGAGAGAGTCTTTGAATAGACATAGGTGAAGGTAGTGAAAAGGGGGTGTGCATGACGGGGTGTGTACACATGGGGAGGGGCAGTAGATGAAAAAAAGGGGGTACCGTGTGCAGAGACAGCATAGGATGTAATACTGCAGTCCAGGACTGGAGTTTATCATGACACTTTGTTATGTACTGCATCATAGGGTACACTGTATAGTAGGAACACCAGAATAGAAATGTAGCATGCCGTAATTCCAGCAAGGTAGAGTAGCAGGCTAGGAGCAGCAATGCTGCTTCCATGTGGATCAGGCTAACTGGCTCTGCTCTCCTACCAGAATCTGAGTAATAGCAGGCCAGTAGAACCAATTGAAAATCAGTAGGCAAGGGAAGGAGGAGCAGAGATGTATTTAAAGAAGGCCTGGGAGGGGTGGGGGGAAGGAGAAGAAAACTTGGTTAAAAGTTTAGAGTTTGGTAATTACTTTTAAACTAAATAAAAATAAAGTATAAAAAAAATGTTTAGAGCTTAGGCAGAGCAAGAAATGCTGTTTTAGTCTATGGGGATGGGCGCTCCAATTGGAGTGTAGCTGGTGAGCAGGCTGACCAGTCAGTGTCCCCCTGTGTGAGTGCCACACCAATCGGGATCAACTGACCATGCTGGCTTCCAGGAGAGGCTTAGTGGTCATACCTGCTGCTGAATCTGAGTCTGGAGGCATGAATTCCGGCTAGAGCTGCTCTGAGGGGCTGGGAGGCAGCTGTAGGAATGGCTGGAGCTAGCCACCTTGGTTCCTGTGCACCGCTCAGGTGCAAGATCCTAGGCTGAAGAAAAGAGAGACAGAATAAATATGCAGGCTGGGAGGGAAGCCTGGGGTGTGGAAGCTGGCGGCAGATCATCAGCCGGGGGGTGGGAGGTGGCGGTGATTGTTAGGTCAGACAAAGAAAACAATTAGAGAGGCAGGGTAGGAAAAAGAATGCTAAGAGCAGAGTAAGGAAGGACAAAATGGGGGATAGAAGACGGGGGTGTGCTGTCTCAGGAGGAAAGAAATGGTCGAAATGTGGACCAGCACAGATAGTAATGTGTTCATCTGTGTGCTAGAATATTTATGCATATCAGTTTTATACACATTTTGTACTGCCAGGGTAACATCTCATAGTGTCTTCTGGATTGACCAGCTGTTGTTGTAAAACCCATCTGCATCTAGCCTGCCATAAATAGTACTGTACTTTAATAATGCACATAATATTTGTAGTGTGTCTTTACAAAAATGTTTCCATTGTGAAGGATAAATACCCAAAATAAGAATTTCATATGTTATTCATTTAAATCTGTCTGTTTTCCAATACATATCTACTTGTTTCCGGAAAGTACGTGCATGGAGGCATTTGAGCAATAAACGTATTTGTGTTTCCAATAGCATATGACATCCTGATTTTAGACAGTATCTTTCTGACTGTTGCTTATGTTTATTATTGTTTCTGACATTAAGCCTACCATGGAGTGATAACCATAACACATCCCAAACTAATTGTGGTATTCTGCTATTAGTTAACTGTGTTAGGGTTTCTTTCATTTGGTCTCCTGGAAAATAGGGTATTTCTAAAGCAGTAGTATTGGCTGTCACCAGTAGTGCTTTATATAAAATCTGTCTGCTGTTGTATGTTGTCTGGTATGGGACTTTCTATTGGACCGATTTTTATGTAACAGGTTTGACATAATCAGGTACAATATTAGCAGTTGCCAGTATTCTAACATTGTTTAATGACCATGCACTTATGCAAACATTCACCCATTCTGATACTGATAGTGTTCAGGGTTTATTTTCAGAACTACCTATAGACAGTATATTGTAGTATATGAAAGTACTAAAATAGAATACTATTAGGTGTGGCATGCCTAAACCCCTATCAGCTATAGATCTATATGTAGTGTCCCTCTTAATGGAATTCAAATGACTTCCCCACAAAGCTTGAAAAAACAAACTATATATTTTTGTTTCCAGTTGGGATGGTGGTGGAAAAACATAACTAGTATACAAAAATATAGGGAGCAGTAATGAATTAATTAAAAATACTCTTTTAACTTTCGAGATTTGCCTCCCTTTCGAGTGCAATAATAAAAGTTCTGCATTCTGAATTCTTGTTTCCCAATTCAATACTGCTAAATTCCCTGTGCCAAATTTGATTCCTAATATGGTAATGGCATTGGGTACCAGCTGTATGTCCGCATATGCTTGAATAAGTTTGCAAGTACTGTTACCAAGTAAGATTCCTTTACTTTTCATTGTGTTTATTTTGGACCTGGATATATCTGAAAAGGCTGAAAATTGATTTCTGGTGCCATTCTCTTGTGTATCACTACTAACTACTATAGCTACATCATCTGCATAGGCTAGAGTTTAATAGCTGGTCCTTGTTGTGATAGTGAGATACCACATATCAAACTGTCTCTTTCTATGCTAATAAGAAAGGATCTATCCAATATATGTACAGTAAAGGACTTTGGGGATATCCCTGTCATGCCCCTTTCCATAACTGTATAGTTGACTTAGTCCAGCCATTTATTAAAGGCGTGACAGTGGCTGTTTGGTATAGGCATTTAATCCAAAGTATGAATTTTATTGGATTTCCATATTTTTCTAAAGTGTACAGTAAATAATCATGGGATACAGAATCAAACACTTTCTCTTGGTCTAGGCTAAGTAATATACCTGTATCTGAAAGATGTTGATATTTGAAAAATATTTCCCTTAGCAAGATCAAATTGTCTTTAATATTTCTACCAGGTACAGAGCAAGTCTGGGAGGGACTTATGAGAAGATTAGTGACAATGGATAATCTTTTAGCTAAGATTTTCCAAAGTATTTTGAAATCAGAATTTAACAAACTGATTGGTCCAATTGGTTACATTTTTTTAATTTCCTTTTTTCAATAAGAATATTAAGTATGCCTTTGTCATTGACAAAGGCACTTTTTTCCAGGTGCAGAATTTCATTACAAACCATAGCTAAGTGCAAAGAGATGGTTGATATAAATTCTTTATAGAATTCTGCTGTCAGCCCATCTGTTCTTGGTGCAGTGTTATTTTTAAGGGACTGTATAGCTACTAGAACTTCTGCTTCTGCAATTTCTTATGTTAAGTTTCTAATTTGGGTATTTGTTAGAGTGAGTATAAATTTATTTGCAAAATACTCTGAATTTTCTACAGCTCTGGTGGGTGTTTCAAATACTTTTCTTGCATAACTATCTACTATCTGCATGATTTCTGCTTTAATTGCATGTTCTGAGCCTGTGCCATCCTCTAAACTATTCATTATTGTATTGTCAGTTTGCAATTCAGCAAATTGCAAAACAATGACTCAATCACAGCGCATGTCATGGGGGTTATCAACAAGGTAGGGCATACGTGCGCTCAGGGGGGGTGGGAGTGAGCACACTCAGAGAAGAGTAGGAGGGGTTTTGAGGGGTGGTGCCATGGTGAGCTGCCGGGCTGGCCTTGTGGCATGGTGGGTGGGTTCACAGCCCGACAGGGTGCTGGGTCTCAGATCTGGCACAGGTATGTTTTATTACGCCCAGCCCAAATTTTTTTTATGTTTGCACCCCCAACATGCACCGCCTGGAGTTGAGAATCCTTGGGGTGTGGGGTGCAGCTCACCCACATAAAATGTTAAAAATGTATGTCCCCAGCACCGTTTGGCTGTGCACCGGGGAGTCACATTGCTGGAATTGATTTTTGATGCTGTGACTTTACCGTAATGGCGATCACCTTTTGGCGGTTGCTGTTATGACACAGAACCATCGGTTCTACTGTTACATGCTTTATATGGATCAAATGTCCATTTATTTGCTTTGCATTCCAAATTTCATCTCTTGGGATAAAGATTTTGCTCTGTCATACTGAAATTTGAACATTTCCTTTCTTATTTTGTTAATTTGGGAGCTATAATATACTTTCAGACTTTCAGATTTAGAAAAGAGTATATGGAGATGTTTCCTTAACTGTAAATATTTTAAATACTGTGCAGTAGTTTGTTTTCCAAACATTTTCTGGAACAGCTTCTTAAAGTCTTTTTTTGTGTCTTCCCACCACTCAGAGTGAGAGGTGTAAATACATAGAGTGGTTGTGACAGAAAAGTTGACGGTACCGCGGTAATTCCCACGGTACTGAGGTAAAAATTACCATGGTACCATGGTAAAATCCCATTAAATAACATTGGGGTTTTTACCCGCAGTACCGTGGTAAATAGTGGTACATTTTGCCATGGTAGCACAAATTACTGCGGTATTGTCAACTTTTCTGTAACAACCACTATAGTACACATTTCAAAAAAAACTGCTGTATGGTTAGAGAAAGTCATATGTGTGTTTGTGCTTTACTTACTTGCAAGTAGTGTGAAATGAATAGAAAATCAATTCTGATGGAATAAATGCCAATACAATATGAGTTTCCCCAGTGGAGTGTATTGTTCTATAAGCAACTATGAGTTTGGCCTGTTTTAAAATATTATTCAATGACCCTTGTTTGATCTGTGTAGACCATAGTTAAAGTCAACAAGCCATAAAACTGTTCTGGAAGTGTGCAGGTATGGTTGTATTTTTTGGAAAAGATCTATTCCACATGCTTTAGTTTGAGGAGCATAATTATTTATTATTGATGGATTCTATTAGTACCATGGGACATGTCTAAAATAAGAGACCTGCCAAGTTGAAGATCCACCAATTTAATGACTTTTAGTGAGTTGTTCCTAAATAAAATACCCAGATCATCACATAAGTTTTCTCCCTTGGACCAGAAGGAGGAGCCATACCCTCATAATTTAGTGGCCTGCATAATTTCAAGGAGTGTTTTTAATTGGTGTCTTGTATGCAAATGATATCACAGTTAAAGTTAGCAAGCTCACTCAGAATAGTCTATGTTTACAGTTTTTAATGCTGTTAACATTCAGAGTGGGTACTATAATGGACATCTAATTGTATTAGGCTGATTTAGTGATAGAAGAGCATCATCCAGTTGTCTTTGATCTTGTTTCCCTTTTCTTTTTAAGCTTATCTCCCCCTCCCATATATTCCATGTCAGAGGAAGTTTCTCTGGAAGAAGAAGCTATAGAGGATGTATCAGAATCCTCATTTTCTACATCTGTGTCATCCCAATCTCTTTTCTGACTCAAACTTTGAATCTGTTTTCACTTGCTCATGTTGTCTTCTCTTTTGTAATTTTCCTCTCTTTCCCTTTTGGTTCTTTTCTCTTTCCTGTCTTGTTTCTAGGTCTCTTTTTAATGGTTGACTAACTTGAAAGAGGCCCCTTCCTGATCTTGTGGGCATGGTGAGAGGAGGGGGCATTATGTCTTGTTCATTTGAATTAACATTGGGAAGAGTATCAGGTTCAGAGTTGATCTTTGATTCTGTGATAGGTGTATGTTCAGGTTGGGTTTCCACTACAGGGTTGCGTTCCTGTTCTGCCTGGACTTTGTGGTCTTCCTGCCTGACTTTTTCTTGTTGCTATTTTAGCTCTTTTTCTTTTTGTAATGTGGCTAGTCTGACTTCTGATGCCTGTGCTGAACCTTTCTTCTGGGCCTGTGTGATCAAAGGTTTGTGCAAAACAGCTTTGTCATTACTATGTGAGGCCCATGGACACCTCACATTAGAGTGACATTTTTCTTCACATAGATTGCATCAAAATAAATTTACATAGGTGGCTGCTAAATGCCCTAATTCTAAACAGTGTGTAAACTGGAGTGTCGCAGACATTACTTAAGTGGAGTCTAGACCCACATCAGTGACACAACTTGGGCTAACCTGTATAGAATAAAGAGCCGCTATCCCATCCTAGGAAAAAAAAAAACAACCAGGCAAATGCATAATACCAGAGTTTATCATAAACAGTTTCACCTTTACCCTCCAACACCCTGTCCAAATTTGCTCAGAATCAATAATTGGCTGTGGATGTTCCAAAACTTCGCAGTGGTTTTTTAACCAAAACAGAATGTCAGAAATATTCACACCCTCATTCTTAAATAAAATGGTAATGGGGCATACTGCAGGTTTAGTGATGGGGATGGCAAGAAAGGGAGTCCACAGAGGGGTGTGTATTAGAGTGTCATACTTGTACCAGAGCCTGTCTAAGCTCTCCACAGTTTTAAAGCTTATGTCATAACTGAATTCATCAGTATGAATCAGTGCAAAAATTTCTGAGGTGTAGAATTTGAAGGAATCCTTGAGGTGAGTCCAGGCTTTATAGATTCTGTCAGGGGGTGTATCTAGGCCTCCTTTGTAGAGCAACCTTATAGCATTTTTCCTGGGTGCTGGTTCTCCTTTTGTTTTAAATAAATCTGACATCCTTAGCAGTGACATTAAATTTCTTCTATTTTGTGGATCTTGTAGTATTTTCATGCCCAGTTGAATAGGTAAAGGCATGTCATTTTCAGGATTCTCAGGTATATTATTATCATGGGAAGGTCCAGGATTATTCATTGCAGGGGCCCCTGAAGGGTATCCAGTGAACACGGTGACTGTGATTGAGTAACTGCAAAAAGGGTGACTCAGTCATGGTGTCTTGTGTTCTGGGCTACCTGACAGGGTAGCGATAGGATATGGGGTAGGCAACTACAATGACAGGATGTCACTATATATATATACACACACACGGGGGAGGGACCACACTACATGACAGGCAGAAGGGGAGAGAGGTAGGTGAGGTGTAGTGCAGTGGTTGGCTGCAGGCTGGCCATATGGTGTGGTGGGTAGGGTGGGGGGCTGAGGTTGGGAGGGTGCGGGTTCTGTCTGGGGCAGGCATCTTTTTGCATCCCCAGTGTTTTTTTTAAGTTTTACACTCCCCAACCTGCACCCCGCTGGAGTTGAGAATCCTTAACTAGGAGGGGCTGCAGCCGCCGCATATCCAGAAATCCCATCACTGGTTTTGTGGTCACCTGCAAGTGTATATCGCTGAATTACTTTTCGGTGATATACACTTGCCATAATAGCGATCACCATAATGCATTTGCTATTATGACATAGAACCCCCCCCCAGGTCATTTTTTATACTATGTGTGTTGAGAGAGGCAGCTGATAAATTGAATATTAAGGTTTATTGTGATGACTGAATTTCCTTTAAGCTAGGTAGATGGCATCATTTTTGCTTTTGATCTGGTATCCCAGCATTTTTTCTTTACATTTTGTGTATTCTTTTGCTGGATCCTTGTTTTCTGAGTATTGTTCAACAACTGAAGAGGTGTCTGAGAAATCCTTCATCCTGGTCTCTCCCCACTGCAAAACTTCATATTTGTTTTGCAACTGCACTGTACTTAAGGTTACTTTCTCTGGTTTTCCTTTCCCTTGTGTCACCAATTGAAAGTGATTTAAATCTAGGGTGGCAAATCTGAAAGGGACCCTATATCTTCAGTTTGTTCTGCTTGTGGAGGGGGGTCAGGTTCCATGCTAGTGTTTGCTTTCTCTGCTGTTTTAGTTGTTTCAGGGGTTGTGTCTGTTTTCTTGCCTGTTCAGCAGTTCCTGTTCTTATGTTAGTTTGGTCATGTGTTTGTGATGCAGTTTTCCTATTTCTGGGGAGAAGGAGGTGGTGGTGGTGGTGTCTGGCTCGTTTGACCTCATGTGTGGCTATATTTGTGTATTGCTGTATTCACATAAAAATTGTGTTCAGCAAAGTCTATGTCCATGGTGTTGTGGGATGCCCAGGGGCAATTAATGAAAGTGTGTCCCTCATTGTCACATAAACTGCATTTTGGAGTGAAAGTACAATGGACCCCTGGATGCCCTAGCTTGCTACACATTAAGCATCTTATTTTCTTACATCTACTGCTCACATGCCTTAGGAAGCCACATCTATAGCACATTTGGTGTTGCCCTGGATAGAATAAAATCCCCTGATCTCTCCCAAGAAAAAAATTTCTTGGGAGGTGTTATTTTCCTGAGTCTGTGAGTTTAAGTTGAATCTTAAACTTCCACCCCCTGTCCAAAAGCCTTCATTTTTGATAATGGGGTCAGGTAATCGCTGCACCTCACATCTTTTCTCAAGCCAATAAAGAATATCTTTAACATTTACCCCTTCATTTCGAAATAAACCTTAATTATCTTAGTGGTAGGTTTAGATAGGGGCATTGCAAAAGAAAGGAGTCCAAATAGGGCTGTCTTTCACCTTTTGATATTACTGCCAGAACCTATCTAATAAAGAAGCAGACCTAAAACTAGCATCAAAACTTTGCTGTCCCAGAACATGTACAGTATGAATGCAAAACCCTAAGAGGGAGAAAACTGCAAAGCATTTTTAATAAGGTGTTTCCCAACATAAGTCCTATCGGTTGGTTCTTCGAGGCCTCCTTTATACCAGATCCTCACTGCGTGTCTCTTTTTTGCATCCTCTGGTGGCTGGTGAAATAAACTGGCAAAAGTGGATTTTTGATTTGAATTAGAGGTATTATTAGTTTCAGCTGTATTTTCAAGTTCTGGGTTAGATGCTAACAACATTTGATTGTCCATAATATCATGATGTGGTTTGTCTGCATTTTCAATACTTGTGGCTACATTGTCAGTACCTGCAAGTTCTTCTTGGCAGTCAGGTACAGTGTACTTCTTTTCTGGGCATGACTGATCCGGGTCTTTGGTGGAGTGACCATTTTGTTTTTCATCCTCAAGATGTGCTGAAATAAGATGTGGATCCTCAGCGTTTTTACTCGTTCCAGGTAGTGGCACATTATGATCAGGAATCCAGATGCCAGCATCAGACAGTATCCATCCTGCATTCTGCAGAGCTGTACTTGGCATCCAGTTTGCCTCTGTCTCAGTGCCATTAACCTCTGGCTCTGGAGTTTTACTTGGGTGTGGTGCTCTAAACTGAAAAACAGAGGTTGGGAGTTTTTTTTCCAAATATTGCCTCCAGACTAGCCGCAAGTCTTTTCCTTTTCTTTTTTTCTTCTTCAATTTTGCTTTTTTTTTCTCATGGTATTGTTGTTCTGCTGTAGAAAGCATATCTGCTAGTCATTTCTTCTCTGTGGCCAAATTGTTCTGTAAGTTTTGTTCAGCTTCATCTAAATCCATTGCAATACTTTCTTCAGGCTCAAAACTGTCTGACTTTCCCGATTCCACCAAGTTGATCTGTTTTGCTGGACCTGCAGGGACAGAGATCTGTTCCCCTGCAGAGGTAAACCAGCCAGCTCCTCAGTCCGACTGCTGTCCACCATTGTGGACAAGGGTTTCCCCTACTGGCAGAGTAGGGGAAATTTCCTGGTGTCCTGCCAACATCCCTCTTCCATAAATCCAGATCAGGGAGTTGTTCAAGGCAGTGTTAATGTGCAAAATGGCTGACACTACATGTTTGCAGTCATGTCACTACCAGTCTTTCATTGCTTGTAAAGTGCTTTAGGATACAGTGCATATACAAAGTGCTATATAGATGCTGATTCTCCAGCTTCTTCTACTTGGGGATGAATCAGTTGTCTCAGTCAATGGCCATGGTACCTGGACTACTTTAAAGGGGATAGGAATGACTGTTACATAGTTAACTGCCTTTCCATCTTTCATTCCATGTCAGTTATGTATTATGATTTGCTTTAACCAGTTTGTGATAAATAAATAATCTTACTTTGGGGTACTCTCAGATCTATATAGAGCTGCACTCTCATCTCTGTGCTACTGCTCTTTATTTTCATATTACTAAGATATCCCATTAGATCAATAATACAATTCCATGCTGTTTGTCTGAATGGCAGTGAATGGTGTTATTGATGTCATAGAATGTGCAGGTAGTATAAAAAGAAAGAAAGTGCAGCAACTGCTGAGGACAGAAAGATTCTGGGTAGTTACAAAGGCAATGCATTTAGATTGTCAGTTTAACAAAAAAAGGTAAAAAAAATTCAGAATTTTGGATGAACACTAAAAGAACAACGGGGGGCATCTGGAGATGTAAAAAAAACTATTTTCTATCACCATTAATAAACCATCTTATCCCACAACTTCTCCTACCCAACTGTGTCTACTTCTAGCCCATCTGATCTGAGTGGATATGAATGGACATGGCTGTTTACATAGAATCTTAGATACATGGATACATAGAAAGTGATGTCAGAAAGTCTAACTGTCCATCAAGTCTGTCCTACACTGGCTATCAACTATTTGAACCACATTAGACCTAATGCCTTACTGGACTAGCACTCATCCCCCAGTACCCTATCTCTGGTCATTATTCCTCTGTATCTGTCCCACTCTGCTCTGAACCCATTGAGTGTTCCCACCTCTACTACTTCTTTGTTTGGCCTATTTCACTGCTCCACTACTCTCTCTGCAAAGCACTTCCTGGTGTTTTTTCTAAACCTCCCCACTCCCCAACCCTCAGTTTCCACTCATGTTCCCTAGTTACAGTATTTTCACTCCAGGTGAATAGTTTCTCTGTATTTAACCTATGTATTCCTCTCAGAAACTATCATGTTGCTGTCATGTCCTCCTCTCCCTTCTGTCCTCCAGTGAATACATATTAAGGCTCCTGAGTCTTTTCTTATATGTATTACACAGCTGCCTATGTAACATCTTACTGGTTCTTCTCTGCACCACCTGCAGCCTGTCCAAGTTCTTTCTCAGGTGTGGACCCCAGAACTGTGCAGAGTATTCATGATGTAGCCTTACTAGTGACTTATACAGGTTCATAAACACTTCTTCCTTTCTGCTTTTAAAGCCCTGTTAATGTGCCTTAACACTCTGTTCACCTTGATGTAGGCCTTATTGAATTGTGCAATGACTTTGAGGATATCACTGATAATTACCTCTATATCCCCTTCTTCCCTTGTCACTGCTAATGTCACCCCACTCAACCAGTACTCCTTGTAAGGGTTTTTCCTGCCAATGAGCATCACCTTGCATTTTTATGCACTGAAACACAACTGCCAGCTTTTGGACCATTTATCCCTTTCTCCAAATTCTGACACAAATTTCTTGGACCATCCTCATTATACACCCATACACAAAGTTTTGTGTCATCCACAAAGAGACACATGTTCCTCATATTGCTATCCCTTATGTCACTTACAAACACATTAAAAAGGATCAGTTCAAGGACAGATCCCTGTGGTATCCCACTCTTGACCCATCTTGCATCCAATTTTTTTTATCATTCACAACGATTTGTTTTCTCCTCTTTAACTAGTTACCTACCCAAGTAGTCAGTCCCTCCCCTAAGCCAAATACTCAGTTTTTTTTTCATAGCCTTCTAGGTGGCACAGAGTTACAGAGTCAAAGACCTCACTGAAGTCGAGGTATAAGACATCAATAGCCTGACCTTTTCCCACAGAGTTTGCATCTCATGCAAAGAAAAAGCTAAGGATTGTCTGACAAGATCTTCTCGATACAGATCCATGCCGTTTCTTGTCCTGTAGGTCATTCCCTTCTAGGTATGTCATAGCTGGTTCATTAATTATTGTCTCCATAAGCTTCCCCACACTTGAGGATAGACTGACTGACCTTTAGTTTCCTGGGTCCTCCCTGTCACACTGCTATGAAGTGACTCCACTGCCGACATCCTCCAATCCTTTGCAACTCCACCCCTCCCAATATCTCCATAGAACACCTGAAGAGTGCTGTTAGTGGGGTCACCTAGCTCCTGTCCCAGTTCTTTCAGAATCCTTGGGTGCAGTTTGTCTGGCCCCATTGCCTTATCTGCCTTAAGTGTCACCAGACCCTTCAGCACCCTGTTCTCAGGGAACTGGATTGGTTCCATTTTCCACACCCTTCCTGTCTGAGGCCTTGAGGCAACTCTCTGATATTGGTCAGCTCTTTTCCACTGTAAATACTGAACAGAAATAAGTATTCAGCACTTCAACCTCCTGCCTCTCTTTTTCTACCTAACCTCCCCCTTTCTTCAACCTGATGATCACCCATTTTGTTTTCCAGTTTTCTCTAATACATTAGTAAAACTCTTTTACTCCTTTTTTTACCCCATCCCATATAATTTAATACCTACCTTGGCCCTTCTGATATCCCATCTTGTCTCCTTCAGTTGTGGCTTGTAGTTCTCCCAATTGTCATCCTTCAGTTTATGTTTAGATTTTATGAAGACCTTCATTTTGACTCTCAATCCCTCACGAACTGCTTTGGAAAACTATAGAGGTTTCTGGTGCTTGTTTGCTTGGATACCCTTCCATCACAGCTTTTTGTGACCTCAAAGAGTTTTTTGTCTTCATTTCCTTCTTCAGTTGTCACCTCTGCCAATTTCTTTTTAACTTCCTCCCTCATTTTATTAAAATCTGCCTTCCTGAGATCAAAGACCACAGCATTCAATTTGGAGTGTCCTTTCCTCATGTCCATTTGAACCATACTAATTATGGTTGCTGAACCCCAGTGGTTCTTTCACCTCCATCCCTCCCACCTCTTCAGCTATAGGGTTCTCAGCTATCTTGCTGGTACCTGCACCATCTGTATCATAAAACAGCCCTAGATATTATCCAGCAGAGCATGGCTCCCAGTGCTCTTGGCAACCAGTGTCTTCCAGCTAACACTGAGTAGGTTGCAATCCCCAACTTTCACTACCCCCCTGGAGGATACTCTTCTGATTAACTCTTCCAGTGCTCTATCGATTTCCTCATTCTGCCGAAGTGGACTATACACCACCACCATCATGAGCTTTGCCCTCTGCCAGATGTGAGCTACTCCAGTAAGGATTCCATTTCACCATTCCTTCTGAGTGAAGCATCTTCCACTGGCTTGATGCCCTCTGTTACATACAGAGACACCTCTTCACCCTTTCCCACACCCATGACACAATTTTAAGAGCTAGTTTACTGCATGAAACTAATATTACTGTAGCTTTCAAAAGCAGTGAACTAGTACTTTGTATATCTGAAGTATTTCTGTCTATTTTGCTTATTGTAAGTCTTCAGGTATAGTACTGCTATTTATATCACACATTTAGTACTAACAGGTAGAAAACCTTCTAATGAGCAAATGGAAAATGAAAAAAATGCTTTGCAAATCAAAAGTAACATCTGACTATTTTTAAAAGATAATAATATTTTCTGACTGATATTTTTGGTACTTCTAGCTCTTTATAGGATTGGCAAGAACAATGATTCCCAAAGACTGAGTAGCACAACAACCACTTTGACACTTAAGTCTCTTGTCCTTATAACAGTGCCACTTTCATATCACCTTCACTGGCACTCTCCATTACAACCTGCTCTGGTGGTGTGCTACTTGCTTGCTTTTGCAAAATGTGGGGGTTGGTATACTTTGCTCAACCCCTGTTCTACTCCCATTAAACAACTGTACTTTACATTCTGATGACAAGATTACAGTAGTGTCTGTGTCAGAGCCAGACTCCATGTACCCATCCCCATGCATACCATATGTTTGCTGTTAATGCATGACATGAGGGATGGAGGAGCACAGTATAGTGGTTCAAGGTGGAATGGCAATTGTCAAAGTCAATGTACAGGTGCTCTGACAGCTACTGTTGTGTTGTTCACATGAGATGGAGGGATTGCTTTTACATTTATGGATGGATACTTTCTACCTAAGATAGGAGAACTGGAATGGGCAGCTCTAGAAGAAGGAGGTGGGAGAAAGAAGAGAGCTTTTTGGATGCTCGAGGTGGTTTCATCTCCAGATGCACTAGATAACCAGCTGAGAAGACTGCTTTGATTGAGAGTGAAACCAGTGGACTTCTGGTGACTAATGATCAACAGTTTCTTTCATCATACTACTGCATTCCATGCACAGTCCTAGTCATTGCAGACCTCAGTCTCTGACTCTCAGTACCTCCATGACTGTCTCTTTCTCCACCATCACTGATTGCAAAACTGTAACTGGTGGAATTGGCATGGTGGAACAATTATCTGAAACCCCAGATCCCTGTCTTCTCTTGTTCTCTTCCTCATATTTTCTGCACAATGACACTCAGGTGATGGCTCTTTAATGATATGACTGTCCCCAGATGCTGTGAAGACTCACAAAATAGTCATTGATAGTATTTAGATGGTCATGATGCACAACTCACAAGGTCTGAAAAGGTGACTAGCAAGAGTCACAACCACCTGGCCCTTCAGTGACACACTATCACCTTACCCCACTGAGAGACACTAAGAGGTTGCGGGTGAGGGATTTTTCAAAGAGATATATCCAAGATGTATCTGCTGCTATCAAAGCAGAAATGCATCCACACCTGTTGGACCATCCATTAGATGGCCAAACAGCATCCTAAGTTTGGATCCAGACATAATACGGCAACAATTAATTTTTGTACCACACTGATTGCATGACACTTTCAGTGTATTTATGGTGTAATCTGTAAAATACTCACACACTGCAAAGGATATCTTTGTTTTTAGTGGCAGTGTCCTAGTGTTTATGTGTGGGTACTTAATAAATAGCTATGTGGCAACTCAGAGTTTATGTCCTTTTTGGGGCACTGTGGAGCAGAATGACTGGGGATGGGGAGGCAGGGCTGTAGCATCAATTGATACAGTGCTGTGGGCTCACCATTTTGTGCCATTCTTATCTTTAGATTTTCCTCCCTGAGAAATCTCCTTCCTTGCTTTTCTATATTTCATTAGCTTTTTGATTTTGCCATATCCTCACATGATGGCCCCCACTCCTCAGTCACCAGTACTCAGTGGTGTAGCTGACATCCCATTTTCAAGCTCCTGTCTTTCTTTATCATCCTCTAGTACATGTGAATTTTCTTGCCCCATCTCTTCTCATGCATCTTCCCACTGCTCCTCCTTTCATACTTCTGTCTGCTCCCATTCCTCCTCTTCTACTTCTTTACTCTGCTCCTCTTCCTCTCTCATTCTTCTTTCCTCTGCTCCTTCTCCTCTTCTTGTGCTTGCTCTTGTCCCTGTTCTACTTTTCCTACTGATGAGATGTGCTTTTCCCTTGTGTGTCTTGGATAGGGAGTCTGATTCCATTGATAATTGTGTATGTTGGTTAAATGCAAATCATTTAAAGTTAACTGGTAACCACCAATCTAATCCAGACATAATTTAATTTTTCGATACACAGCTAAGGGTGGGGCATGGAGACAGAAATGTGTTCCTTGTATAGAAAACTAATATCGAGAAACAATCTCTTAGAAGCAGAAAGTGCACACCCAGGGCCTAGGGCAACAGCATCTCCTACAGCCAGTTCCTTAGAAAAGAAATTGTACTGTAGAGAAAACTTTTAGGAAAGCGGGTGGAATACTGCCTAACAGGTTCAGGGATAAAGATTACTGCACTAAAATAATACACAAGGCATGAAAAAAGCAGAAGCCAAGAGACAGAATTTGCTAGGACCTAGAAATCGGAACCAGAATGCTTCCTAAAGTGACCCTTGTTATGCATTATACCAACAAATTCATCGAGGTGAGGAAAATAATATGTGGCAGGTGGCAAAATCTTACATCAGACACAGATTGGGCCCATTTGTGGCTGATACCACTAGGGTCTCATTTAGAATAGGAACCATTTATTTTATTTTATTTCGTTTTTTTGTTTACCGGGTAGGTGCACTAGCCAAAAAATGACTATTTTCAGGCACGATCTGGGAGAGTACAGAGACAAACCTCAAACAGTACATTTTGGTACATAATTCATGTTACATGTAGATGTTTAAGACATTAGCAGCAGTAAAATAACTAAAACAGAGGAAGGAAGTACAAATAACAGCATTTAAGGTTTACATGTGACAATACAGTTTAGACAAATATGACTGACTGAACAATGTTAAAAATGAAGGATAAGTGTTATGAGAGCAAATAGTAGCCCAGCAGAGATAGTTACAGGGGGGAACTAAAGTGAAAGGGGAAGGAGTAGGAAGACAAGGGGGGGGGTGTAGGTTGGGGGTAGAGAATAAATGCAAGTTTCCCAGAAAAGTAGAGTAGGGAAATGGTAGATGAAATACCAGAATTTGGAAATTGAGAGGAAGTGCTGCATGTTGGTGTTGAGTCCAGGAGACCAGAGATGGAGTGGAGGAGTTAGTGAGTAAGAGGCTAGGGTGGTTTGAAACAGGAGCATTTGTGGATGGAGATGAGATAGTGGCACAGTTTTTTTTCTTAAAAGAGATGTGAGATGCAGCTTGGTGAAGGGTTAATGGGAGTGAGTTCCAGAAATTGGGTGCATGACAGGCAAAGGCACTGCCTCTTTTTGTGGTGTGGTGTCTTGGGATTTGAATAGGGGCAGGATTATCTGAAGAAGCCCCATATGTAAGGGGTGAAACTGTAAGAATTCTGACCACTGCAGCACAGTCTTGGCTGTTTGCTGCAAATAAGTATTCTTTGAATTAAGCAGCGTTTTAGCATCTGTTTGGTGGAGGGGGGGTGAGTGCCTCGGTCTTTAATTTCAAAGTTACGTTTTCGTGAATGCGCGCCACCACCCCGTGCCTGTCTTGATTTTACATATGTAACCACCCAGTCCCCTGAGGTTACTAGAATCCCATCAGTGTTAGGTATGAAAGGCAGCTGGTGAATAACCAGTTAAATGGGGGTTTCACCTACTCACTCTGTTGTTTACTTGGTCTCAGCTGAGATGAGAGAGATATGGTCATTTAGAACTCTCACAGCAGGATAAGCCAGAACAGCAGGCTGTGAGTGGGGAGTTTTGGAATCTTGGTTCAGTTGGTAGAGAGAGTCTGTCAGCAGTAGCAGTTGGTAGTAGTTCTGTCAGTAGTAGCTGAAGTGTGTGGAGTGAGAGCTGCTGTGAGCTCTGATAGGAGATTCTACTTTCTCACCCTAGTCCTGAAAGTCACCAGCCTGCCAAGAGAAGTGGTGGAAACCATTGTCTACAGCAGGATCTCCTGATTTTCATCCCCAGAGGGATGAAATGAACTGTTAGAAAATTTATCCTGGGGCAATCCCTTATTTGATTCAAGACAATTTGAAGCTGCCTGTACTGCTTTAACTGAGTAGATCTGACTGTGTGCTTCCTGAAGAAAGTACCTGTACTTTGGTGTTTCTCTGGTTAAAAGGGAAGGGTACACCAGTTCTGTTCTGAATTTGAGACTTTTCTCAGTGTAAAGCTGGTTGACAATTGTGGGGTCCTGAGGCAGACTGTTCACATTGTTCAGGACTTTAATTTCTTCCACTCCCAAAGTAGTGTTTCCTAATGCTGGATGTGAAAGTTCATTCAAAGATGCATTTTCCTAAATGTTTTCAAGACATTTTAAGGTGTAACTTTGAAAACATGGCTGGGTATGGACATGGAAGTGAAGGGTGGGCAGCCCCCCATCTGGAGTAACCAGTTCAGCACTACAGGTTCTGTAAGGGCTCCTGGTTATTTAGGATATGGCGGCCAATGTCTGAAGAGAAGTTTATCCTGTAGATTGGGTTGTGTTAGTAATGAGCCCCAGTGTGCTCAGTTGTGGCCAGCTGCCACTTGAAGAAGTTTTAAAGTCCTATGCCATATGGAAAATGTGTCTGCTCAGTTGTGGTCAGTGCCACTAGAAGAAGTGTTCAGTTGTGGCCATTGCCACTGAAGAGAATTCAATGTCCTATGAAATATGGGAATACATAGGGTTTCTGACAGATACAGTCAATTTGTTGTTCTGGCAATGCCTTGTTCCATGATATGTAAACCTTGGGGGGTCCATGCTTGCTTTAGAGAACATCTTTTGGAATAAAGTCACACTCTAGAACCCCAACTCTGGTTTGGACATTCATGTTTTTGCTTCCTGTTGTGGAGTTATTGGGTACCTCACCAGAAGTATAGGTCAAGCATGGCTCTAGCAAAAAGTTCTCTCCTCAGGACCTGGGTTCTTGGTCATAAGCTATTGCTTTTGTACCCCCCCTGTTTTCTGACCTCTAGAAGTGATGAGCCTGGTATACACTGACAAAACTAGGGATAGTACCAATCTTCTGAAGTAATTTTTGCCCAGTCAAGGGTACCAGGGGTAACTAACTGTGTAAAGTAGCGGTGTGGGGGAGTGGTTACACATAGAATAGGAATCAGTTTTGCAGACCAACTGACACAATGTCATTTTGTTAATAAGCAGAAAAAACGCAGTTGCAGTTTAGAGATTGAAGTTTCACATTCAAAAGGTGCAATATATGCTGTAGTAGGGATAACATTTCAACATCGACTAACTAGAGTGGGATTTCAATGGAAACAGAACATAGACTGTAGGGCATCTTTCTGAATCTGTGTAGGATGTTGTAATGTAGTTGAAGAAAATATGTGTGGGAATGATGATTCACCCACTGAAACATAGCATTCAAGTCAACTAAGGGCAGTTCTGGTAGGTAACAGAGAAAATGAATTTGAGCAGTACTTAACAATGAAATAGATTTTAATCCCTTGTTATGAAATTTGTATGCCACAATATCAGTATCACCTTTCTGTTTATCTGGTATAAGAATATTAAAATATCTTGTATTCTGTTCAATGTTGTTTCATGCTGCAAAACAGTAATGGTTTAATATATAAATAATGCATTATGAAATTAATATGACATCCCCACAATGGAGGAATTGCAATTTGCCTTCAACAGTTAGCATTTTTCAGGAATAAATTATCTAGGAGAAAATAAAACAAAATTGCTATAATTCATCTTTTCACTTAAAGAATGCACAGCCTTGTTACTACACAACAGTATGGGGTTATTTACTGCTAAGGCAACAAAAGAGTGATAAGCAGAAGCTTTTGCATGTCTTGTTAATTCAAGACACACTTTATTTGTTCATTTTTTAGCAACATCATTATGGTCGTTAATAGTTTTAAAACAATATCCTGCTCAATTAATACATTTTTAACACACATAGAGGGGTCAGTGATATAAAATAAGGGGAGAAGAACTGAGTTTTAAGCATTTCAGTAGAAATGTACCTCTTACTAAGTACTTGTTATGGACTCATAAAAATATATGTTATTACTAATATTTGTGTATTAATCACTAAACCCTTTCTTAATTGCAACTTACTCAGTTCAACAGTGAAGTTCACATGGTTGTTAATTATTTTTTTAATGGGATTTATACATACTGTATGTATTATCTGCATATTAAAAACACAACTACAACTGAGTAACACTACCCCCTAATGAATCCTCCCATTAGAGGCTCTATGTAAGAGTGTTACTCCACATCTACTTGGCATCTTGCTTGTGTGCTCAATACAAACTTAACTTTTAACAGGAAAACCCCTACACTGAGCTCCAAGTCTGGAGAGAAAAAAAACAGCTGCATGGAGCTGAGCAGCAGTGCAGCCAACGTGCTGCTCCACCCCAAAGTTCTGGTCAATAAACCCTGGTAGTGGGCATGCCCCAAATGAATGTCAAGGATGCCAACAACCAGGTTTTATTGAATGGAACTTTGGGGCGCAGCAGCAAGATGGCTGCACTGCTGCATCACTCCAAGTGGTTCTGTGTTTTCTCCAGGCTTGGAGTTCAATGTGGAGGTTTTCCTGTTAAAAGTTAAGTTTGTATGACTTTTTGTTTTAAAATAACTCCTAGTTGTTGAAATGTATAGCTAGCCATTCAGTTTTTATTTGTTTATTTGCCATCCTGCTCTGTCAGCTTGCAGCAAGTGGAGCATCAGGAGTCTCAGCAGCATGTTTATTACTTGGGTGCTGCATGTTTAAATCCCATGGGGGCAATGTGAAATCAGACAATAAACAGGCTACTTTTGTTCCTTAAGTGAGTTTATGAAGTCATGCAGTCTGCCCATAGATGAGTTCAACAGTAGGGTAAGATGTTCTACAGTGTGGCGAGACAGACAGATGGAGTTCTACCTGTATCAAATACTGCTTACACTATAAATGGTTCTGCATGACCTGAAGATTGGGATAATGGGTCCTGGCTGAGGAGTTTGAAAGAACTAAAGTTTTCATGAAGACTTGAAAAGAATTAAAACCTGCTGCCCAAATATAAGAGAGATATGCCCCCTGATAAGGTCAAATGACTCTCAGGTGGTTAGGTGGTATGGGGCTATTGTCTTAGGATTTAACAAGAGGGATCACGTGATGCAGACAGCCTGGTGCTAGCTCCAATCTTTAGCTCCAGCCACCTGAGTACAATTTTGATATGTTTTCAGCTCAAAAACAGTGTTTACTGTTTAAACCTGAAGTAAGGGTTTTCTGAACTCTTGTGCTATACTCGATTAGTAAGAATTTCCTGTATGGAGGTCAAAATGAGGAAGGCTCTACCGAATGCATGCCATCTGCAATGCCGGAGAAAGGCCAAAAAGAAACACAGGGCCTCTCACTCTACTGAATCACTGGTTACCGGCTCTCATTCCCCAGACCTCAAGCTACTCACTTTAGCAGGCTTTCAGGCAGAGTTTAGACCATTCCAGGATGAGCTTTGAACAATTACCTCAGCGATCAAAACCATCTCAACTGCCTTGGAGGATATTTCCAGACGTACGGCTGATTCTGAAGCCCAAACCTCCTCGATAGAAAGACGCTGTGAAAAATTTGATCCCGAATTCATAGCTGCTAGGCAAAGGATCACAAAAATGGAGCTCAAAATAGAGGACTTAGAGGACCGCAGCTGTAGGAACAATGCAATCCTCATTGGCTTGCCTGAGGCTGAAGAGGGACAAGATCCATTTCTTTTCGCGCAAAAATTTGTGGAAAAAATTGCCGACCCCTCTCCATGTGGCCCCAAATATGTGATTGAACACGCACACAGGGCTCTTCGAGTGATTCCACTGACTGGATCCCCCCCAAGACCTTTCATCTTTAAATTCCTCAACTTTTTGGAGTGTCAACACTTTTTAGTGAAGGTGAAAGAAATCCAAGAGGTTCATTGGGAAGGCAACAGGATCCATGTGGCGCAAGATCTGCCAGCATCTGTCCACCAGCGGAGGATGGTTTTTCATCCTCTGGTGTCCAAAATAGTCACTGCTGGAATCCGTTTTTGTATGACCTACCCGACGTGGCTTCAAGTTTCAGTCAAAGGCTCCTGGCTTAGCTTTGAGGATCCCGAGGTGGCACGTAAAGATCTGAAGGAAGCCATGCCTGATCTCTTCCATGACACCTGAATCTGGACTGGGGTAAATGTTGAGCAATAGATCACAAATTTAGGGTGTTCAATCCTTTAGTCAAGAAATGCAGCTTAGATAATATGACAAGTGCTCTTAGGGTTACAGCTGGGTACAGGAGCAGCGGAGCCCTCCTGTCACTATGCCAGCAGTAAACTCTCTGTGTCTCCTACCCATAATAATGTCTAAAACTTTGTTTTTCCATTGAGCCAATGCAGATTTTATTTTTGTTCCTACAGCAGGGCTACAGTATTTTCATGCTGGTGCACATTCATGTGAAATCCCCTTTTTCCCTTTTGTTTTGCCAGCCAATACTGCTAGAGGGCTCACGCTCCCTTCATTTCTGGGACTTGCCTGTGTCTGGCAATGTTGGCGGAGGCAGTGGTCGAGTTCCAGCTGTCCTCCCTGAATGGTTTCCTTTTTTTTTTTTTTTTTCTTTATTTATTTTTATTAGTATTAATGATCTGCTTTTTTTACAAAATATGCTTGCTGGGCATAAAAGATTTTCATAATGGGAGAAAGGTCCATCTGATTTGCTTAAACAAACATGGAGCTCCATTTTCAATTTGTGTTAAATGTCTACAAACCAAAATGGGTAATATGCCAATATCATAATTCGTTTCATAGCTCTGACTAAAAATGCAGCTCAGATAGTAGGACAAAGACTTTTACTGTTAGTGATAGGTATAAGAGCAGCAGAGCCCTATTGTTGCTGTGCCTGCAGTAAACTCTCTTTGTTTCCAGCCCGCGATATGGTCTAAGGTTTTGACTTTTCTCGGAGCCAACGCAGGTTTTAATTTTACCCCTATAGCAGGTTATTTTCATGCTGGCTCCCATTTAAGTGAAATCCCTTTTTCTGCTGGCTAACATTGCTAGAGGGCACATGCTCCCTTCGGTTCTGGGATTTGCCTGTGTCAGGCAATATTGGCGGAGGCAGTGGTCAGGATCCAGCTGTCCTTTCTAAGTGGTATTTTTCCTTTTTTTTATTGTTATTATTAACGATTTACCTTTTTGCAAAGTATTCTTGCTAGGCATAAAAGAACTACACAGTGGGAGAAAGGTCCATCTGGTTTGTTTTAAACAAACATGGAGCTCCGTTTTTAATTTGTGATTAATGACTATAAATCATAATGGGTAATATGTAAATACTCTAGTTTGTTTCTCAGTTCTGACTAATTATCACATTATTTACTTTAGTTAGAGTAGCACTGGTGTTATAGAATGCTAGTTCTTTTCTTGTTTAAGGTTTCTGTCACTGTGGCTCTGTAAACTTCTGCAATGCTCTCTCATTAAGTTTCTGTGGGCTGCTTTACTGCTCCTTAAGTTAAGGAGAGGTCTCAATTTTTTTTTTTTGGTTGTATAATGTCACTGTTAACTCCAATGTTCTTGACTATAGTATTTGATTGGTAATAGAACTCGGTCTGGGTGGGAGTGATGTATAGGGGCTTGTGCTCTATATTTTCTCTATGTCATTAGTAATTAGGTATGTTGCATGCACAATGTTTATGGTTTAAAGTTCAATATTTTAATATTTCAAAGTTACCTAGTCAATCTCTTATTGCTTGAGGCTGGGTCTGTTTTGGACTGCTCTATCACCCTTTTGACTTCCCATTTAAGGGAATCGGAGCTAGTCGCTTCTCAGGGTGGCTGGAGGGAGGGAGCAATGGAAAAGGATGCCTGCAGAAGGCAGTTCGTATTAGTAAGGGGGGTTGGGGGGGTTTGTATGATGTTATTGTACTACCTGTTCCTTTCATTGTTATCAGGGATTGGGGACAATTGTTTGGGTGCCGGGGAAGGATGGGTGGTAGGAGACACAACGCATTTCTTGGCTTCATCATACTGCTGGCATTTTCAATGTTCTTCTATTGTCAGGTTAGTCCCATATTTGTGATATTGCTCCATGAACAATATTAAATTTGTTTCCTGGAATGTGAAGGGGCTTAGGCAGCAGTTGAAGCAATATAAAATACTAAAGCATTTATCTTTATTATCTGCGGAAATTGCGTTTCTTCAGGAATCATATTTACTGGACTTGGAAGCCACTCAAATGAGGAGACTACAGGTGGGGCCAGTGTTCTCGGCTGAGGGCTCCTCATAAAGCCGTTGGGTTATGATCTTAATAGCTAGAAAGATACCATTCACTCTCATACAGATAGTTAAAGATCCACAGGGCAGACTTGTCCTAATACATGGTACTCTGTATACAACAGAGATTCTTTTAGGCAGTGTCTATGGGCCAAACCTGGATTCACCAGGGTTTTTCATGCAACTGGTTGTGGCTGTTACCCCTTTTCTCTCTTTACCAATAATACTAGGTGGAGACATGAATCTATTTTTTAATTCCTCATTGGACCATTCTGGTTGCTCCTGTAAGGGTCTCTCACCAACACAACGGGCTTTCCGGGAGCTCATTGATCAAACTGGTTTATATGATGTATGGCGGGTATTTAACCCCATGGAAAGGGGTTATACTTTGAGGTCATCAGTTCATGACACTGCCTCCCACATTGATTATATCCTGCTCTCCCACACATTAATATCTGGGGTTAATGTTGCCTCCATTGAGCCAGGTCCCCCCATCTGACCACTCCCTGGTAATTTGCCATCTTTTCCTCTCACCCTCATCTAAGAGAGTCACATGTTGGAAGATCAACAACCAGGTGTTGAAAGACTCTGATATGGTTGCAACCATTTCTAAACATATTGAACAGTTTATAGAAGCCAGTCTTCGGTGCACTGCTAGACCAGACTTAGGGTGGTGTGCTTTCAAAGCATATATTAGAGGGATTCTTATTAGTTTATGTGCCCAGAGGAAAAAAAAACAAAGAGAACAAAGAATATCCAGCCTTCTCTCACAGATTCATATAATAGAAGCTACTTTATCCCCTCAGTCTCCTGACACTGTCAGACAGGAATTAGTCAAATTAAGAGAGGCTTATTTAGAAATGTTAGAAAGCGAGAAAGAGAGAAAGCGGAGTTCGCAATTTTCTGGACTAAGGCGGCATATTCTGATCAGGGTGAAAAGGCTGGGTGGCTCTTGGCACTTCAGATTAAACAGATGGAGTTGGATAGATACATTACATCCATTCATTCCCAACTTGATGTATCCCTTAAAACGTCGCCATTGGATATAGTAACAGAGTTCCGTAGGTACTACAACAACTTATATAGCCCTATGATTGATCCTCCTCCCACTCAAACTCTAGATGACTATCTGGCTACAGCAAAGCTTCCCGCCCTCTCTGAAGACCAATATGGTCCCCTTACAACACATATCTCTACTGTGGAACTGATTAGAATGATTCAGTCTCTTCCTTCGGACAAGTCCCCTGGGCCAGACATTTTCTTGGCCAACTTCTATAAAACATTCTGCAAGGAAATTATTCCCCTACTATTGCATCTATTTCATTACATTTTGTCTGGGGCAGCTGTAGACCCCCTCTGTATTTGAAGCACTAATAGTTCTACTGCCCAAACCAGATCAGAATCCAGAATCTGTTTCCAGTTACCACCCCATCTCTTTATTGAATCAGGATATTAAAATTCTAACCAAGTTGCTTGCGGAGTGTGTTAACACTATATTGCCCTAGCTTATTGGCCCAGAACAGGTAGGCTTCATGAGGGAACGCTCCTCAGTTGATCACCTCCGTGTACTGTCACATGTTCTCTCAGCATCCAGAGACACTCCTTTCCCAGCAGTTTTGATCTATCTGGATGGCGAGAAGGCCTTCGACAGAGTGATTTGGAACTTTTTGTATCATGTGCTTCATGCCTATAAGTTCCCTCGGCAATTCTTGGATACAAGAGTTATATCAATCCCCAATAGCCTGGGTTATGGCTAATGGGGCAGTATCTGAGCCCTTGCCTTTACAGTCTGGCACCAGACAAGGCTGTCCCCTATCCCCATTGCTATTCAACTTATATCTAGAACCCCTTATCCGGTTACTGACATCATGTGACAGAATTCAAGGTATTTCTATCTTAAACCATGAAACTAAGGTCTCTGCTTATGCGGCCAATCTTCTTTTACAAATATCACACCTGACGGTGTCAATTCCCCCTATGCTTTCCCTCATTAAGAAGTACAGCCAAATGACCAATTATAAGTTAAATCTGGATAAAACGGTCGTATTCCCTCTTAATTATAAGACCCTTAAAAGTTCTATTACCGTGCTGGGTCTCTCCTGGAAACAGGATTCATTTTGGTATCTTGGTATAGAGATATCGAGAAGCCCAATACTTACCCGGAAACTAAATTTGGATTTGGTAGCAAAAACTATTAGTGGAGACCTTGAGAGGTGGTCCAAACTCCAGCTTTCTCTGTGGGGCAGGATTAATAAGTGAAAATGAATGTTTTCCCTCGGCTTTTCTATCCCCCTCACTTACTTGATATATGGCTACCTTTAACATGGTTCTGGAATATTCATGGTATCATTACCAAGTTCATTTGGTCCAACAAGCAACCCAGATTAGCTTATTACAAAATCGCTGCCCCCAAAGCTAAAAGGGGGTTACATTTACTGCATTTAGCTGTCTATTACTGGGCCAGTCAAACCTCTAAATATCTTAAATGGACACTTCCCCTTGAGGAGATATCTGCTCAATGTTTATTACCCCACTGGCTTAGAACTGAGCTCACTCTTTTCTCGGTCTGTGGTGTGTCCCCAATAAATCTCTTACATATTAATCCCAAGGTTATCCCACCCAAATTAAAATCTACCCCATAGCCGTCTCAGTAAGGGTTCATATGCAGTTATGCTCCTTTCTTAAGTATAACCACACTTAAGACTTGGCACAATCCATATGGGGCAACCCCAAGCTTAAGACTGATAACAAAATATTTCATCCCTCTTGGTTACCACACCTGGTGGATGGGATTCTTTCTCAGCTTATCTCTGATGAAGGTTCTTGGCTCTCCACTACTGAGATTATCGGTAAGTTTAATATTCCACCTTTTAATACCTTCAAAGTCTTCCAATTAAAAAATTAAATTCTGAAGGTGCTTGGTTTAACTCCCCTTCAATGGGCTAATATTTCCTTTATTCTAGAGCTGCAGCCCTTTGTATGCACCCTACATATTGTATCCAAGATCTATGGGATTTTGTACAACTGGGCCTACCCGGACTGTTTTGCCTCATTAACATACTGGTCTGCAACATTTTCCACTCGTGATTTAGATTGGCCAGCTATTTGGCACAGTTGTCACAGGTATATTACCCAGAATAGGCTGCGTATCGCTCAGTTTCATATTTTACATAACTTATATTATTCTCCATAAAGGTTATTTAAGTTCGGTCTTCTTCTATCCCCTACTTGCATCCAGTGTCATCAAGAAGAAGACTCCCTGTTCTATATTTTTTGGTCTTGCCCCAAGACTTCAATGCTCTGGTTTACTATTCAACAAAAAATGGACCCACTGCTGGGGTTGAATGACTTGTTTACCCCAGAGATATGTGTACTAGGTGACTTCTCGGAGGTAATGGTACTCAATCGCAGATACCACATGGCTCTTATTTCCATGTCTGACAAGAAGGTGATATTGTGTCACTGGAAGGATGACATGGACATCTTCTATTCTGAGTGGCTTTAGGAACTCCTTGTGAATCTTCAAACTGAGAAGGCCATTGCCAGCCTTAATAATAGGTTAAAGAAGTGTGGATGCATCTTGGACCCCCTTCACACTCTTCACTCTGTTTAAGTCCCCTATACCAGCAGTTGTTTAACTCTGGGTCTCATCTGGTACTTACAGTGTTGTGTTGGGTGCTGGGTGGGTTAAGGAAGGGTTGGGGTGGGGTTGGTGGGAAGGGGAACAGTTCTGTTACATTGTTCTAATTTAATATTTGTTTTCTCCTGCTTCTCATTTGTCAGTTCTGTTCTCTGTATAGTTAAAACCTAATATAGTTTGAATTAAAAAAAAAAAGAATTTAACAAGCCTCAGACTGAGAAAGGGGGAGCAGGGCCTGCTGTGATAACTGCTCCTACTCTCTGATGATATGGATGTAGCCTCAAAATTGGAGAAAAGCTGCTCTGAGGTATTTCCTCCCCTGAGGTACAATCTTATATTTAATTTAACTTAGAGCTTTTTCTTTCTTCACCTTCATGGCTATACGGTGGAGGTGTGATGGTTGACATTGCTGCTGTGACTGACAGATGCTGTTCAGCATCTGGCACTCCAAAAGTATGAATACTGTGAACGCTGACCTGAGTTTTGTGAGAAGGAACTCTGTAAGTGATCTAGCAAATCCTTATGTACCTTGATACTTGGAATTTTAAGCTGTTTTCTCAATAACGAGGTTAAAGATTCTGTGTTTGCTTAATAGCACGCCTAAGAAATAAACTGGTGCAGCATACCGATGATATCAAATGCATACTAAACAGCTGGATTCCTTCATATAAGGAATGAGGTGACTGACCTTGTTTGCCCAACAGCACACCTACAAATTAACTGTAGCAGCATGGTGACTATTTAAATGTGTACTTTTAATAGTACAAAAGCTAGACTCCTTTATATAAGGAATGGCGTGCTGATTTTGTTTTGGTCTAAATAGCTTTAAGTGTTTTCTTCTATTGGGGAAGTGTGTGAATGAATGGAGTTTGCCTGTTAAAAGGCAGACCAGGTTGTCCTTGTGGTACCTCCCAATGGCCCCCCTTTACAATAAAGAGAAAGAGGGAGGGAAAAGGGGAGAAGAAAAAGGGGAAGGGGAGGAGATGGGTAGCTGGGGTGGTGGTGCCAGAAGATGATGAGTCATTAGATGACATCACGAAAGGGAAGGGGGTGGAACAAGACAGGCACAACCAGGGATAGGACAGAGGCAAGAGGGGAGGGGACAGAAGCAACCCCCTTTTATGGGGCTGCACAGGCAATTTCAGCCTCTTTTGCTGCTACTTCATAATTTTACAGAGAGCAGCACATTGGATAGGTGAGAGTATAAGGAGCTCTCAACAGTTCAAAGCAAATTTGTCTGGTTAATTGGCAAAAGGCACAGTTTTTAGTGTTGGCGTGCACAACAATCGAGTGAGATTTTACTTCAGCCACATTTTTCTGTGAAAAGACACAAGTTTTAGTGTCAAGAATGAGTGAACGCATGACTCATGTACAATGCTAGAAGTCAGGATCACTGGCGACTTGCAGAAGTGAATAAGTAAGCTCTACATGCCGTCACCAAGTTTTTTTGTTTCAGGGCAGGTATGCCAGAAAGACAAACAAAAGAAGCAGGCCCACAGAAGGGCAGTTACTGTCTGAAGTGGGGTGGGTTAGGCCTGGGTCAAAAGAGTGGGGGGGTGGCCTCGCTATTATAAGAAGGGACAAGAGAATTAGAGAGAACAAGGCTAAATGCCAAAACATTCGGAGGCCCTCAGAGTCAGGGAAAAAATGTTGGAGGCCTTTCAGGGGAGACTGAAAACTGGGAAGTGTATTTATTTACAGTTTTGGATGAGAGACGGGCCCAGGGAACATGCGGAGAATGGCGTTTGATGTCACCACCACATGGGGGAACATACAGCCGCATCCAGGAATCATGTGAACATTAGAACAGCTCAGCAGGAATGATCAAGTTGGGGGGATTCTGCTAAGTTTGAGGTGTTTATTGGCGCCACTGGGGGGATAACACTGGGGGTGTAGTTCTCTGCAGAACAAGGGAGATAGCCCTCGATAAGAAAACTGAAGACAGAGGACTGATAGTGCTGTTTTGAGGGGTTGCTTTGTGTGGGGAGTGTTTTCTACTGAAGGAGCCAGGAGACTGAGCATGAATGAGGTTTGAATGCAGGGTGAACCACAGGGGGCGTTTTTTGAGTGGGGAAGGCCGACTGGCTCAGGCCCAGAACACGCAGTGGATGGTGTCTGACATCATCGCTGCGTGGGTGAAACCTGGCCACATCCAGGTTGCTCGCCTGCACGCTAGTCCAGCTTATGGGAGGGACATACAGAGGTGGGGGGGTTCACTGTAAATTGATGGATACTTACGTGGTGCTGCCTGCTTTAGGGTGGTATGCTGTTTTAAACGTTTTTGCTACATTAAAAAAAAAATGAAAACAATTTTTCACTAGAAGGAGGAAGAGGGCTGCTTCTTGCCTTTCCTGCCAAGTTCTTTAGTGGTTGCATGGCCCCCCCCCATACAGTGGAGCTGTGGTTAATGAATTGAGTGATTGGCCTAGGTTGTGATAAAAAAAAGGGGGGGGCAGGAGTATAGTCTCTGCTAGAATGAGGGAGATTGCCCTCACTAGGAAAATAAAGGCAACAAATGAAGGGGGAGGGAAGGGTGGACCCTAGGCCCAGGTCACATGGTGGATGCTGCAATACAGTGATATTGAAGAGAGTACTGGGCATTAATTTCCTCCATGGTGTTAAGTTTCATTCAGAGGTTGCTGGGCTGTTTGTGCAGGGATGGAATGGTGTGATATATCGAGTATCAGTACCCAGGCATATAAGAGGTCAAAGTGTGCTGAGGTATGTGTTGGGGCATAACTGACATAAATTCCATAAGGCGAGCAGGATGGGAGGGAGAAGGGGTGATGATTTGAGCAGTATTGAACAATGGCCTGCTGCAGGGCAGGAGCAATAAAAGTATTTTTTAATTTTTTTTAAAGGGAGCATAAGGTGAATTAGCCACTTCGTCAAAAAGGAGAAACAAGGAAAGGCACTGTTGCACATAGAGGGACACAGCATTGCCCAGGAATAATGTTTTTATTTTTTCTCAGTTCTCTCGAATTTCCCTAGGGAAGACTGTGGACATGGCACCGAGGAAGACCAAGTCCACCAGAGAGGAAGCCTACAGCACCATATTGGAGTTGGCAAACAGGGCAAGCAAAGTATGGGAGTTACTAGAGTGAATGGAGCTGGAGAAGATGGGGAGAAGAGAAAGGCTGAGAGAGGCAGGGGAGGAAAGGGAAAATGCCCCCCCGCAAGGCCTGCTACCCTGGAAAGACCAGGATCAGCACCAGTAGGACCTGCTCAGCTGATGGGCACAGGGCTGCCACGACCCAGTACACCTATAGTGCCTCCACCTCAGACTGAGCCTCTGCTCCCCCCCCCTGACACCGCAGCCTCCTGTCCTGCTGGCACCAGAGCCAGACCCCATATTTTGGCTAGCTTCTTGTCCGCTACCAGTTCTAGCTCTAGTCAATCCTTGGGTGCTGGGGCAGATACCAATGTGGCCAGTGGGTCCCAGTCCAGTGGAGGCTCCATGGCCCAGACCAGCCCCTGTGGAAGTCACAGCCCCACCAACAGGTAATGAAGTAGGGAGTGTGGGTGACAGCATAAAAGAATATGTGTAACAGATGATTAGCTCTTTAGGATCAAGGAGCTTGGGACAATTGGAAAAAGCCTTGTCAGATATCAAAGCAGGGAGAAGTGCACCAGAAAGTACAGATCAACCCGCAGAGAAGATGGGAGTGGGGAAGGGGTCAAGGGAAATCGGTTCCCCAGCGATGTGGATAGGTGAACACGTACTCATAACCACAAAAGAAAAGATATGGAAAGGGGAGTATGTGGATATTTTTGCTTTGGTCAGCAGGGAAGTGGTGACAAAGTATGATGAGAAAGAGCATAGGGAAGAGCGAGATGGCTGCAGCAGTGGTACTGCTGGGAAAGAAAAAGGAGGATAAATTTATGAAGGGGAAGATGTGGGATTCTTGGTTTGTCAGTTTTGCCATGTACTTAGCAATAGTCATGGAGAAGAAACCAGAATTATTGATACCCCTTATCACTTTCTCATTGATCATTTGGAGAGCAAAAGCAAGGTGGGTGGGGGGGATTTGGATGGCTGTATTATGACAAATTTTTTAGACAATGAATGGCAACATGTGGGGATGTTAGATGGGACACAAAACAGCTGGATCTGTGGACAGATTATGTTAAGGATCAGGTCACACCAGAGGGGGAAGGCAGCAGGAAAACAACCCTAGTACAAAAATGTTGCTGGGGTTCTAATAGAGCATTCTTTTCCTGGCCACAGTGCAGATTTTGACATGCATTCTCTATGTGTGGTGGGGGCCATCCAGCTTCTAGGTGTGGCATGACCTGGGACCGGGGGGGGCAGACTGAAGGAGCACAAGGCATTGCCAACCAGCCCTTTTGAGGTGGGGGGCAGGGGTATAGGGAGCAGACATGGGGCATGGGTCCCAGAGGGAGGGGTTTCAGCAGTTGGGGAGACAGAGCTACTGACAGGGTGTCCAAAGATGGCAGGGGGTCAGAATGGATTGGAGGTAGAGGGGTCACAGCATGGGAGTACAAGATGACACGGGGAGGAACCAACGGGCATACGGCACCAGTAAGAGGTTTTCTGTGGGTGAGAACCCCCATTAATGTGGCAGCATTAGAGAGCCAACTGAGGGGCTAACCTGATGGGGTGGCAGCAGGGTGACTCCTAAAGGGTTTTATGACAGGCTTTGGTTTACAATTTCTGGGCCCTAGAGGAGGTAAGGAAGCTTGGAACTTAGGCTCGGTAAAAGGTAAACAAGAGATTTTAAGGTCTAAAATTCTAAAAGAGAAAGAGGCAGGGAGAATAGCGGGACCATTCCAGGATCCACCATTACTGGCTTTGAGAGTATCCCCCTTAGGCTTGGTTCCCAAGAAGCAACCCGGAGCGTACAGGGTCATCCATCATTTGCCATACCCCGTAGGGGACTCTGTCAATGACTATATCAATGATAAGGACAGCAAGGTGTCTTATGCCACTTTAGAAGAAGCGGTACAGATTATACAGGTCACCCCAGAGGCATGCCTGGCTAAGACAGACACTGAAGCAGCACTGAGGCTGCTGCCAGTTCAACAAGAAGACTGGGACCTGTTGGGTTTCAAGATGGATGGGCAGTATTATTTTGATAAAGCAATGCCTATGGGGTGTTCCATAGCCTGTGCCACTTTTGAGTTATTCAGCTCATGTACATAGTGGGTGTACCAGAAGAAAACAGGTTACAGGGTGATCATACACTACCTTGATGACTTCCTACTCATAGGGAATGGCAAACAGGAAGCAGAACACACGATGGCCTGTTTTCAGGACCTGTGTAGGGAGCTAGATATCCTGCTGGCAGCTGACAAGATAGAAGGTTCGAGCAGAACAATAGAATTTTGGGGGATAGAGATTGACATGCAGGCACAGTTGTTCCATTTACCAGACAATAAGCTAAATAGACTGAGGGAACTAGTAGGGGTACACTTGGACAGAAGAAGGGTGCAGCTTCGACAAGTACAGCAGCTAATGGGGCACCTCAATTTCACCTGTAAGGTGATAGACCCAGGATGGGCTTTTACCAGATGCCTGGTCAGGGCAACCAGGGGTGCAGTCAGACCACACCACTGGGTTGACATCACAAAGGGAGTAAAAGATGACTTACAGGTATGGGGAACATTCATGCGAGATTTTAGCGGAAAATAATTTTGGTAGGAGGATTGGGTGTACAACATGGACCTGGAATTATACACAGATGCAGCGGGTGGGTTGGGCATGGGGGGTTATTTTCAAGGAAAATGGCTTGCAGAACCATGACCAGATGAATGGATTAGCAGGGTGTTGACGAATGGCATCACACAGTTAGAGATCACACCGATCTGGGTCAGCAAGGTTATGGGGCAAAGAACTTAGGAATCAGAAGGTGACTATTTGGTGTGATAAGAAAGCAGTGGTTGATGTACTCAACCACAGAGGGGGGTCAATGGACTTAGTGCTGAGGATATTGCGACAATTGGTCTTACAGGGTTTACAGTTGAATATGTCATTTAGGGCTAGACACATTGACGGGGTAAGGAATACCTTGGCAGACAGTCTTTCCCATCTGCAGCTGGACATGTTCTGGACCTTGGCCCGAAAGGCAGAGGGACAAAAAACACAGATTCCACCAAGCATTTGGGACATTGGCTGGAAGGAGCCGAATTATTGTTTCACAACTCCCAGGTGCCCAGGACCCTGAGGGCTTATGAAGGGTCCTGGCGGGCATTCCAAGCATTCAGAAAATTGCAACAAATGGAGGTAAGAAGGCCAGTCACAGGAGAACAGTTGAGAAAGTTTGTAGTTTGTCAGTGAAGGAAAGGGATAGCTCACACCATGATGGGGGTCCATTTGGCAGCCATCAGTATAGTGTGCCACTTAAAAGGATGGCAAGACCCAACCAAAGACATGCCTGTAAAGCTAATGGTTCAAGGCTGGGACTGACTGAAGCAGAAGACAGTGGATGAAAGGCGACTGGTTTCAGGTCAGTTACTGGGGAGGTGGGTAGGGGTCTTGCCCAGGATATGCGGAACAGCAGATGAAGCAGTGCTATTCCATGCCATATACTTGGTAATGCTTTATGGGGCATTGAGGGTGAGCAAAGTGGTAGGTCATGGGAAAGGGGAAGACAACTCGGGCCTGGAATGGGAGGATGTAAACTGGGAGGCAGGACAGATTCGGATATTGATCAAGAGCCTGAAAATGGATCAAGAGGGAAAAGGATGTTGGGTGACTCTGAGACCTGACAGCAAAGCAAGAATTTGTCCAGTACAAGCGTTGTGGGCATATGCCACAATAAGACATAAGAAGGAAGGGCAACTATTCAGGCATGGGGATGTAAAATGGGTCACAAGTTTTGAGATTATAGCAGTCCTAAAAAAGGGCATGGAATTTTTGAGCTAAGATCTATCCGGGTACTCATCTCACTCTTTTAGAATTGGGGCAGTGTCTCAGGTGGCTGTGGATGAGGGGTCCATAGGACAGTTCCAGGAAATAGAACTCTGGAAGTCCAATTGTTTCAAGAGATATATATGGCCTATCAAGGAATAAATGATTAACCATATTCTTACTTTTCAGGTTTAAGAGATGATAGACATGCATAAATAGTTTATGAGATGGAAAATGGGAGGGGGGCAGGGCAGAAGGCATTTGAGCAGAAAGGTGGAAACCAACTCATATAGAATTTTGTCTCCTTACTAGGACACAGACAACAGACAACGGTTTGGATATGCATGTATTCCTACATTTATTGGGGGGAGAGGAGAGCCAAAAAGAAAGCAGGAGAAAGCAGCTCTATCAGGATGTCAGACAGCGTAGGCTGTCCTGGAAAGGAATTCGGGGGATGAAATGGGCAGAGCTACTTCTCACCCTTCGGGAGATGAGGGAGAGATGCCCCAAGCCAGACATGATCATTATATATCTCGGAGGGAAATGACATTGGGTCCAGGCCCTGGTTGGACATTTTCTTACAAATAAAACACGACTTGGAAAAGGTTAAGCAATGGAGGCCCTGAGTGACCTTGGTGTTCAAGTTCAAGTTCAAGTTTATTGCAGGAAGACTCCATTGAGCAAGCTCATTCACAAAGAGGTCCTGAAGGTAATACACGTCCAATGGCACATTATACAATACAGCACTTTGATAACCAAATAAACAGAGTGCACACAATGCTCTAATCAGGTAATTCATAGCGAGATACAAGGTTACAGATATATGTACAAATACAGGACAGGCAATATCAGATGAGGTTAAACACTTTGTCGCTGTATGAAGCAATAGATAATCAAAAGGTGGGGAAGAACTAGAAGAAGGAAACAATAATAAGGGTGAGCAGGGTAGGGGGAGGGGTAGCTTAGCAAAGGGTAAAGTAGGTTGAGGGTTAAAGGACTCAGTATGGCAAGGGTCATTAGAGACAATAAACAAAAAAACATGCATAGGGATAAAAGGGGACTTAGTGGCAGTTACAAATATCTTTTATTTTAGACACAATTAGCACTCTGAAGAAGTTGACGGAGACAATGCTAGTTAGTTTTAGTATTGATTGGAGTTGGTTCCATATAGAATGGAAGGCATATGAAATAGCACATTTGCCAAAGGAGGTACGAGTCCTAGGTACATCGAGCAAGACAAAGTCAGTTTTCCTAAGGGAACATGGACTGTGGAAAATGTGGATTAATGATGTTAGGTAGCATGGTAATAACTGCAAGAGCAACTTAAGGGTCCAAAGACCAGAGTGGAGCAGACGTCTAGTGGTGAGAGATGTCCAACCAACAGCTGCATACAAATCGCAGTGGTGAGTACAGTAGGGGCAGTTGGTAATGAATCATAATGCACTGTGTTAAAGGATGTCCAGCTTGCATAGGCTTGAAGTTGAAGCTGTAGTATATATTAAGTCACTGTAATCGAGTAGGGGAAGGAATGTGGCCTGTATGAGCCTTGTACGTATCTCGAGGGGGAATAGAGACCCATTTCTAAAAAATAATCCTAATCTTGCTTTGAGCCTCCTGGATAGTTCATCAATGTGGTCATTAAATGAGAGCTTATTATCTATCAAGATACCCAAGTATTTGAATTTAGGAACGAATTTCAAAGATTCACCTAGTGCAGTAACTATAAAATCATTTGGTTGGATGGGGGGGGAGACCAGGGGAGGTACAATGAGTAAAAATCATTGCTTTCATTTTCTTAGCATTAAGGAGCAGCTTAGCTTTTATCAGATTATTTTCGAGCTGAGCTAAGTCAGCTTGTACTACATCCCCGACCTGCGATACCGTGGATCCAGAAGTGTATAGAACAGTATCGTCCGCAAAGAAGTGCAGGTTGGAGCTCGTTATATGGGAGTCAATGTTATTTATGTACAGAGACAACAGGATCAGGCCCTAGAAAGGAGCTTTTGGGGACTCCTCTGACAACAGGCAGGGGGGCAGAGAATAGGCCATCCGCTTTGACTTTCTGTGTTCTCCCTGATAGGTAGCTAGTGAACCACTCAGTGGTGGACGGAGTAGCACCTTAGTTGGACGTGCAAGAGACTAGAAAGCTTTGCTAAGGTAAAAAAAACAGCACCAGTAACCAGCTTAGCATCGCTGGTGGAGATCCAGTCATTTGTTACTTTTGCCAAAGCTGTGACAGTGCTGTGATTTGCCCAGAAACTGGATTGGGCTGGATTAAGGAGTGAAAAGGTTTCAATGTGAAATTTTAATTGGTTATAGACCAATTTTTTGAAGATTTTAGAGAGGACAGGCAAGATGGATATGGGTCTGTAGTTGTTAAGGTTGCATGGGTCCCCTGATTTAAAAAGGGGAAGGATGTGGTCAGATTTCCAACAGGTTGGAACTAAAGCAGAAGTGATAGAGAGGTTGAAGATATGAAGAATCGGGGCTGTGAGGTGGGCATAGCCTAGTCTTAGAAAGAAGGTTCAAGACCATCATCCCCTGTGCTTTTCCAGATATCAAGTTTAAAAAGTGAGCCTTCCACTTCTTTATAGTTACGCAAGCGCAATTGAAAGGGGCAGGATGAGGTGTTGGTGGACAGGGTGGAGCTAGGCTGAGTTATATCATAGCTGGCATAGGGTGAGGAATCGAACACTAGCCCGGCTGTAACAAAATGGGCATTGAGTTCTTCTAGAATTTGAGAATTACTTTCCACAATTCTGCCATTTGCACATATCTTGGTAGGAGCAGAAGGTGCAGTGGGTTGCCCTTCAATGGATTTGAGTGTCCTCCAAATTTTGCGGGAATCCCCGTTTGCTCATTCGAGGGAAGAGATATAGAAGTGGGCTTTGGTAGTGCGAACACTTTTTACACAGGGATTCCTAGTAGCTCTAAAGGCCTGCCAATCTGCAGGGCTCTTGGATTGCCTAGCTTGGGCCCAGAGCTTGTCCCGGTTACTAAGGGCTGCCTTGAGTCCTGGGGTGAACCAAGGGTGAGAGTTTTTATGCACTCTGACTTTGATTGGAGGGGCATGCTTGTTTATCAGTGTGGCAAGGTTATCACTGAGGACAGAGACAGCCTCATCAACATTTTTGGCAAGGTACAGATCCTGACATCTAGTCTCACCTAGGTCTGAGAGGAAATTAGCTGCACTGAATTTTCGAAAGGAACTTTTAGTTATAAATGTGGGCTGCTGGTGGGCCTTTGCTTGAG
The DNA here is from genome assembly GCA_016271365.2 of Neoceratodus forsteri. Classification (NCBI taxonomy): domain Eukaryota; kingdom Metazoa; phylum Chordata; order Ceratodontiformes; family Ceratodontidae; genus Neoceratodus; species Neoceratodus forsteri. The sequence continues at coordinate 1,724,652,194 of CM057456.1, forward strand.
CTCTTATTTATTTATTGAATTTTGATGACCGGGTAGGCCCACTGAGCCCCGAAGGTCCCTTTTTCAGGGGCCACACAGGAGACAGAAACAGTACAATGCAGTCAGGTAGTACATGGTGCAGAGAAAGTAGACATGAAATTCAAGGTTACAATAAAAGCAGTATTTCAATATGTTGAACATAAGTTCAGCAATTGAGGGAGTTGAGGCATGCTTTTGGAGTCATTTTGGGTGAGAAAAGGAGAGAGATTGGTGTAGGATGTGCGACTGGGGGTGACTATCCAATACCCTGACAATGGCACAAGCTTGCCCCAAGCAGGTGGGACTTGAGCCTTGTGCAAAAGTTTAACAGTGATGGAGCTTCCTGTACTAAAGGTGGGAGAGTGTTCCACCATTTAGGGGCAGTGTGAGTGAAGGATTTGCCTCCCATGTTAATCTTGACTCTGGGGATTGCTAGTAGGGACCGACCGGTGGTCCTGAGTATATGAGGGTTAGACTTAGGAATGATTATTCTTGTAAGGCTAGGTGGGGCAGCAGGGTGCTGCAGTTTGTAAGCAAGGCAGAGCAGGGGGTACTGAAGATGAGCCTCAAAGGAAGGCCATTGAAGCTGGGCCAGCAAGATGCAGGGGTGGCTTCTTGGGTGACTCAGTGTCACAAACCTCGCCACCTTGTTGTACAGGTCCTGAAGCCTGTTGCCCTCATGCTTTGACATACCCTGAATTACAGGGGCAGCATACGTTAATGCAGGAAGGAGGACACTGGAGGCAATTGCTTGCCTTGCCTCCGGGATAAGTTGTATCTTTAGCCGGTACATGGTGCCAAGTTTGCCATGGATAGACCTAGTTACCTGGTCTACATGGGACTTAAAGGTGAGACCTTGGTTGATAGTTAGCCCGAGGTATTTTATGTTGTCTACAATGTCTATACTCTTTCCAGCAAGGGAAGTTAGTTGTAAGGAATTGGTTCTGTCCTGGCCAAGGGATCTAGGGCCAAACAGCAAGGCTTTTGTTTTTGCTGCATTGAGGACCATTCTGTTACATCTAAGCCAGGCCTTAAGTGTATTTGGGTCCCCTTGGAGGAGAGGGCCCAGGTCCTGGAGGGTAGACATGGACCAGTAGATGACTGTATCATCAGCATATTGAACAACTGAGCTATCCCTGCAGTGATGGTTGACGTCATTTGTGAAGAGAGAGAACAGGAGGGGACCAAGGATTGAGCCCTGAGGCACCCCCTCCTTGATGGGAAGAGGGCCAGATAGCTCTCCCTTCCAAATGACCCTCTGGGAGCGGCCTGATAGGTAGCTCTTGAACCAGTTTAGGGACTGGGCATCAAGATCTATGCCGTGAAGCTTAGTTAGAAGAAGGTTGTGATCCACAAGGTCAAACACCTTGGACAGAACTATAAAGATTGCACCCATCGACATACGTACATCCAATGCCCTGAATATGTCCACTGTGAGATTGATGAGTGCCATATCTGTCCCATGGTTTGCCATAAAGCCATGCTGTGAGGGGGCTAGGAGTTGGCGGAGCCCAAGGTAGTCTCTCAGTTGCCTGTACACTAGCCTTTCTTGCAGTTTAGCAAGGGTACATAGCAGGGAGATCGGCCTATAACTGCCAATTTTTTAGCGCGAGCCACCCAAGTGAATGGGGACCACATTGGCCACCTTCCACTGGTGTGGAACGTAACCTTCAAGTAGAGACCTGTTGATGATCCAGGTCAGAGGTTTGGCAAGGGACTGGGCACCTTCCTTGAGTAACCTTGGGCTAATTCCATCAGGGCCTCCAGAGCCTTTGTTTTTGAGGGCTTTAAGCAGCTTAAAGACCTCACTCACCTTGACTAATCTTAAGTGAAATTGTGGTCTTTTCAGACTGGGGGGGTATGTCAGAGATCTGTAAAGGCATAGATGGGGGCAGCCCTAACTTGTAATCATTGAGGTTGGTGAAGTGGTGGTTGATTGCTGAGGCTATTTGGTGGCAGTTGCTACGTGCTGTCCTTGTACCTCAATTGGACCTAGTGCCTTCTTGGAATTGCCCTTAAGCAGTTCATTGATGTGTGACCAGATAAGCTAGGGTTCCCCAGGTTGGACCGTTGGAGGTGGGATACATATTCATTTTTTGCAAGTTTGACGGCTAGCTTACATTTATTTCTTAGGGTTTTGTAAGGAACCAGATCTGTAGGGAGAAAGGAGAGCCAGAACTTCTTCCAGGCTTTGTCTCTGCTTTTTATCTGAGATTTCACTGAGGGGAAGATCCACTTGTAGCAGCCTCCCTTTGTTCTAAGTTTTTTAAGGGGGGCAAAGAATGAGGCTGCTTTGAGTAGTGATTCTTGGAAGTAGGCCAGGGCCTTGTCCAAGGTCATGAGGAGCCTAAGTGGGCTTCAGTCCAGGTTACTTAGGTAGTCATTAAACTTTGTGGATGTGAAATTGGAGAAATCATGTACTCTGAGTAACCTGGGAGGAATCTTTGGTGCACTGTTCTTCCAAATACAGAAAATTGGGGAGTGGTCACTGATAGCGTCTGCCAATATGCCTGCTTTCTGTATGTTAAGGGGACTGGATACCAGAGCCCAGTCAAGAGTAGTGTGGTTCCCATTTTTATAGTTGAGCCTGGTGGGTAGAGAGATAACCTGTTCCAGGTTTGCGTCATGGATCATTGCCTTGAGGACTTTGTTGGGGTCAGAGGCCCAGTTCAGGTTGAAGTCTCCCATAATTAGGAGTTGATTGGTTAATTCACTGCCAACCAATTTGGTGATGCTCTCAAGAGCAAATTGGGCAGTCGTAGGGGTGTTATCGACACAGCCGATGGTGAGATGCTTAGCTTGACCAAGGGTTAGACAGATGGAAATAGATAGCCCATCCTGGCAATTCCCAAGGTTAGGCTTCAGTAGTGCCACATTTAGAGTCTCTTTCATATAGATTAGAATCCCTCTCCCTCTCTTTTTTGCCCTGTCTTGTCTGAAGGTTTTGTACCCTAGGATCATGATCTCATGGTCTAGGATGTGGGCCTTAAGCCAGATCTCAGAGATAGCAAGGATATCTGGCTTGTAGAGGTCTAGCCAGGCTTGTACCTCGTGAATTTTAGCTCTAAGGCTGCTGACATTCATGTGCACTATCCTTAAACCTTTCAATGATGCTCAGTGAAGATCCTGGTGGGTGTCGACAAGGATATTGGCTAATGGGGGCCCCAGGTTTGGCTGAACATCACCTGCATGGAGCAGTAGAAGAGCAAGTAGTCGTATCAACACTTGCCTGACTGGGGGTTTTGAGAGGTTACAGAGCCTCCTGCATGCTTCATGGATCAACACGTAGTAGCTCTTATACATACTACAATCCCATGATCACTCACATCATTATGGAAGACTGCTGTGTGGGAAATTTTATGGGGATGATTGGATAAAATGATGTCTAGGAGGGATCTTTTGTCTGAGTTAATGGCATTAGTCCTTGTAGATTCATTAACTAGTTGCACAAGGCCAAGCTCATCACAGAGAGATTTAAGGCAGTGAGATTTTGATGTAAGACAGTCCATATTGAGATCTCCTAAGAATATTATTTCTGAATTAGCAGTGGAGATTAATGATCTGAGTGTATTTAAGATTTCTGAACCACCAGATGGAGGCCTATAGCCCCCAATAATATTGATGCATTCAGAAGAGGGAAGGTGGAGCTTCAAGGAAACTAACTCAAATTCCTTTGATAATGATTTGCAACTGATGTCTGAGACTATGTACTTGAGTTTTGAATAAATTACTACACCTCCACCCCGAGATTCCCTATCAGCTCTGAATAGTTTATAGCCAGGAAGGGCAATTTGTTGGTCAGAGTTAGCCTTTTTGAGCCATGATTCGGTAATAATGATAAGATCCAGATTAGTATGCGCAGCCCAAGCTTGTAGTTGGACAAATTTTTTGGTCAAGCTCAGAAAATTGACTAACATCATTTTTAGACCCGGGGCAGCTGCAAACTCTGATGGGGAGGAGAGGTGCAGAGGTGGGCCAGGATTTAGTTCAACATTACCTGAACAGAGGAGGAGCAGCAGCAGCATTTTCTTTAAGGATGTGATTAAAAGAGAGACCGCTTTTTTCCTCTGGGACCTCCCATAGATCCTTACCAATGGTGTGTTTTTGGAGCTGGAGGCGGTAATGCTGAATTGTTGATTTAACATGGTAAGGGAGAGTACTCTCATAGTCAGAGGTGAAGAAAGCAGGAGAGGGAAGGGGGCAGAATGAAAGGCCTGGGCGCGATGATGGAGGGGTAATAAGAAGTGGGAGGTACATTGAGCAGGGGTAGGGTAAGATATAATTTGGGGGTCCAGGACTAGATTAGGTCATTATATTGCAGTGTAGGATAGGGTAAACTGTGTTTGAGGATCACAAGCACAATAATAAAGAATGCCATACTTCCAGGAGAAGGGGGACAAGGTTTTATTAGGGAATGGATGTTTTTTGCCAAGTATGAAACTGGGACACAAGCAGACCCTCAGGGAATAATAAAAGCTGTATGCGAGGGGGGAGAACAGCAGAGAAAAAAAATAACAGGCTTGAACAATGTAATGTTAACCCACACAGTACAAGCTATTTTACTTGGCTCCCCTATCAGTAACTGTGCTCAGCTCACCTATCAGCAAATGTTAGGTTGGACACCAAGGCCAGTAATACCAATAAGACAGCAGGAGAACCAAGGTGGGCAGAAGAGAGCTGTATTTAATGGTGGCCTGGGAAGGGGTAGGGGGGGGCAGGAGAAAAATAACGAATATATCAGTGCCCAAAGGCACTAAGGGTTGCTGTTAAAAGTCTATGTGTGCGGGCGCACCAATCACTGGGAAGCAGGGAAGCGGGCGAACCAATCGGTATAGGCCTGCTAGCACGCCGCACCAATCAGGGATCAGCCGTCTCTTCTGGTTCTACACAAAAATCAGTGGTTGTACCTTTGATTAGGATCTGAGTTGGGTGCTCTGAATTCCAGCAAGGACTGTGGTGTGGGATCACTGCTGCGGTGTGGTCCAGTATGATGCCACAAAGAGTGTGGCAGAATGAACACAGTCATGTAGCTATAGAGAGGGCAAGGAGGAAGATGAACAGAAGGATAGGCATGCTTTTCCGTCATATGGGGGGCTGGGTCATATTGAGAGGAGAGGAAGAATGAGTAGATGATTTTTACCACTCAGATGGGGTCCACCTCTATGATTTAGGGATAGACATGCTTAACACAGAAACCATGGGATACATTGAGGTGTGGAGGAAGTAAGTGGGAGATATAGAAAGGGGAAATATCTGTCATCCAACACAAGCTGAAGACAGGCTATGGGAAAAATTATATTTAGAAAGGGACTAGGGTGGGGGGAATGGGGTGGGGTGGGGAGGGGTGATGAAACTTGACAAGAAAGACAACAACATTAAAGTTGAAAAGCAGTAATTCTCTACACCTTACCTCTGAGAAGACAGAAGAATAGTCACCCAGGTTTACACCTGGGAGGCAAGAAGAATGAAGGACAAGAAAAAGATGATGTAAAATTAAGAAGAAAATTATAAAGAAAAGAGTGAAAGATGAAGATAAAATGGGAACAATGTCAATGCCTTGAATGACTGTTATAATGACACAATAATTTGGAAATGTACATAAATGGTTGTAAATAAATTAATTGCCAATCTGAGCACCCACAAGACATGGGTGTCTGTCATTTATATGGGATGGGAAATCAGGACAATGGAGTTTGCGTGTTAAGGCAGACCATGTTGTCCTGGTGGCACCTTCCAATGGCCCCCGTCTACAATAAAGAGAAAGAGGAAGGAAGAAGGGGGGAGAAAAAGGGAGGGGGAGGAGGAGATGGGCAGCTGGGAGGGTGGTGCCAGAAGATGATGAGTCAACAGATGATGTCATGGAAGGGGAGGCGGTAGAACAAGAGGCATGAGGGGAAGGGACAGAAGCAGCCACCTTTTAAGGGGCTGCAGAGGTAATTTTGGCCTCTTTTGCTGCTATTTCAGAATTTTACACTGCCCACCCACCCTGTGGAAGAGATAAGGGTTATTCTGTTTAAAAAAAAAAAGAGGAAAGGGATTTAAAGGAATTAGAATTTGAGAATATATGGGGCTGCTGAAGGTGGACGGCAGCATGGGGAAGAGATCAAGAACAAAATGGTGAAGTGCACCATAAGGGATACAGACGGTTGGGTGGCTGACGGGAAGGAGTAAAAGACAAATTTCAAAGAAACAGGTATTGAGGGAAGAAAGGAAAAATTATATTTACAAAGGGACTAAGGGGATGGGGTGGGGAGGGGTGAAGAAACTTGACAAGAAAGACAACAACATTAAAGCTGAAAAGCGGTAATGCTCTACACCTTACCTCCAAGAAGACAGAAGAATAGTCACCCAGGTGTACACCTCGGAGGCGAGAAGAATGAAGGGCGAGAAAAGGATGATGTAACATTAAGAAGGAAATTATAAAGAAAGGAATGAAAGATGAAGATAAAATAGGACCAATGTCAATGCTTGAATAACTGTCATAATGACACGATAATTTGGAAATGTACATAAATGTTTGCAAATAAATTAAGTGCTGATCTGAACACCACCAAGACATGGGTGTCTGTCATTTATTGGGATGGGAAATCCAGGACAATGAAATACTGTTAATGAACCTATAGATGTGGCACAAGAAATGGAAAAATTACATAAGGAACTTTTTATTTTTAAGTCTTTCTTTCTGTTCAGAGTGTATATAATTAGTATACTGTAATTTAACAGCACTCTCAATGGGGCCTGTTCACAAATGTGCAGAGTACCTACATGCCATGTATTTGCAGGGTGTAACCACCCCACAACCATTGCACCCATTGCATGGGATTCACAAACAGGATGCACATCCTGTATGCACCCAATTCTCTGACCGGCCATGGATATCCGCATGGGGCCTTTCTGGGGGCTGGGGGGGTGGTGTAGGGGGTGTGGCAGTACTCTGCACCATTCACAAAGGTGCTGAGTGCTGGGCAAGGGGGGCTGCAAGCTACACTCAGTGACCCAGCCATAAGGGATACGCGCCCCCCCCCTCAGGATGTACCACCAGCTGTAGTGGAGACGTCATGACACAGAGAACCCTCCCAACTTGAACTTATTTGGGGATACACTACTTGCTTGCTTTTATAGAATATTGTGGTTGGCATACCTTGCCCAATCCTTGTCCTGCTCCCATTAACAACTTTGCTTTTCCCTCTGATGACAAGATTACAGTAGTCTCCATACCAGAGCCAGACTCAGTATAACCTTCCTCATGCATACCATATGGATGCTGCTAATGTACAACTTGGGGGATGGTGGGGCACAATACTGAGGTTCAGGCTGGAATGGCAATTGTCAGTGCCCATACACAGATGCTTGTGACAGCTACTGTTGTGTTGTTCTTATGAGGTGGACAACGGAGGGGTTGCTGATACATTTTTGGATGGATCATGTCTGCCTCTGATAGGGAAACTAAAACTGACAGCTCTTGAAGGAGGAGGAGGAGGGGGAAAGTAGAGTGCTTCTGGATGCTCAGGGTAGTTCCATCTCCAGATGCACTGGAAGACTACAGTAGCTGAGAAGAGTGGTTTGATTAAGAGTAAAACCAGTGGACTTTTGATGAATAATAAACCACAATTTATTTTGCCATACTATCATATGCACTGTCCTAGTCATCACAACCCCCAATCTCCCACTCTCAATCTCACCATGACTATCTCTTTCTCCACCACAGCAGGTTGCAAAACTTGTTAACCAGTGGAATTAGCATGGTAGAACAATGATCTGAACCCCCATAACCCTTTCTTCTCTCATTCTGTTCATCATATTTCTATACCACGACATACAGATGATGGCTCTATAATGATACAACTGTACCAGATTCTATGGTAACTCTCAAAATAGTCATTAATAATATTAAGATGCCCATGTGCCACACACATGCTGCCACACAACTCACAAGGTAAGAGAGAGAGAGAGAGAATCATGAGTGACTAGGGAGAGTCATACCACCTGGGCATTCACTGACATGCTATCAGCCCATCCCCTGAAAGTCACTTAGAGACCTTGAGGCTCACATAGCTGCCTACTTCACTTTTACTCATAGACTGGCTGGCAGGTTCACACACAGGCAAAAAAATGAATCAACTGATTTCTATACCATGTATCACCAGAGGTCCAGAAAATACGTTTTTTTTTCAATTAAAACCTTCGCAATTCCCCCTGCATCTTTCCATGTTTGTTAGTCACTGCTCTGCTGCAGTACTGCAGGTGCAGCAGGCACATACTGTACTCTCATTGGTTTTGCAACAGTACACAATCAGCCTACACTGCTAACTGCTGTTAAAGGAGAGCGACACTCATAAAAAGTACAAATACATATGAAGTGCAGTGTTTTCACTTGTGTGTGTAGTCCTAGTGTGTCCTTTCCTTTGTTTGTTGTTAGCATTTGTTTTCAAAATGTACCTACTTGTCTCATGGCCCCTGAGGATCTCCATGCCAGTATCTTTTATTGCCATTTACTGCCTTACTTTTTCCTTAAATGTCTCCTTTATCATGTGACACTGATGCATGGAAGACCACTGATTCAGTTAGCATTGACTTAATGTTCTGCATCAGCATTGTGCCATTAAAAAATGATTATTCTGGCCTCAGATAATTAAAGAGGAACAGTTTTAACTTTTCACAGCAGTGTGACACACAGTGAGCAAACTTTTACCACAAATAAAGAGTACACTTGCCTCATAAAAACAAGTTGCATTGATCTGGTGAGTACACCCTCCATTTTACATCTTATATGATCTCACAAACCATGGGCTGACCTGGAAATGAAATGCATGAGTGTTTGTGCTCTTTGTCCTCATTTACAGCACTAAATGTAAATGGTGCATGGAACCTTTTAGACAGCTCCATGGGTACATATACAGAAAGGTAAAATAAATCTTTTAAAAGCATTACACATACAGGGGTAGCACAGCTCTCAGAACATATAATGATCAGACCTTCTAGCCTTCCCTCCCTACCCACTTTCCACAACCCTGATAAGACTTTACTTGAGGACACATCCTCCTTTAGGTACGTAGGTGTTTGGTTGGACCAACACCTAAACTTCTCTGGACATATTGACACCATACAGAAAAAAACTGTGCCCCAAGCTTGGTGCCATGTTCAGGAACTGCAGTTGCATCCCTCCTATTGCTAGGTGTGAACTTGTTCAGAAGATGATACTGCCCATTTTCAACTACTGTGACGTAGTCTATGGTGCTGCCCCTAAGTCCTCCCGGGCCAGACTGGGCACCCTTATCAATTCCTTTTGCCACTTTGCCCTGGATGCCCCCCCCACACCTACCACTGCAGTCTTTATCATGCTGCATCCTTGCCCCCTCTTACAAACAGGTGACTCTCCCACTGTGCTAAATTCACCTCCAAGCACTGGTTAGGTGAGCTCCCTTCCTACCTGACCTCCTCCTTTATAACACCCCCTCCATTCTCCCATTCCCTTAGATTATCCAACTCCCTCACACTGGCAGTCCCCCACAGATCCAACCAAATCAGCCAATCCTGTTACTTTGACCACCTCCTCAAAATCTGGAATTCCGTCGCCCCTCAAATCTGGCACTCATCCTCCACCTACTCCATCAGCTCTGCTCTCAGTAATTATCTTGCACCTAGCGGCTCCTGCCATGTCCCTCCTTAATTACCTCCTCTAAGCCCTGAACAAACCCTACCCCTCTACCATCACCTTCATTTTACCCTGTGCACCCCCCCAAATTTCTAGCTCTCCCCTTCCCTCAAATTGATCCCCCTTACTGGCCTCCCTTTATCTCTCACAGAATGTAAAGGACACTGAATGCTCTCCATGGGTCCCTCTCCTATCCCCCAAGGGGCTTGTATCACTCGTCTACTCCCTTCCCCCACCATCCCTCCTATCTCACTAGACTTGTAGTCCTTTTGCAGGGTTCTTAGCATCCTGGAAGAAGTCCTATTGCATCTAGGCTTGTCTCCTCTCCTTCCCCTCCCCCCATTCTACCTTTTCTCCCTAACCTTCGCAGTCCCCTTGCAGGGTTCCCAGCACCCTGAAGGGGTCCTACTGGGCCTAGGCTTGTCTCCTCTCCTTCCCCTTCCCATCTACCTTTCTCCCTAGTCTTTTCAGTCCCCCTTGTAGGGTTCTCAGCATCTTGAGGGGGTCCTACTGTGCCTAGTCTTGTCTCCACTCCTTCCCTTCCCCACCTTCCTTTCTCCCTGGCCATCGCAGACCCCTTGAAGGGTTCTTAACATCTTGCAGGGGTCCAACTGAGCTTTAGCATATCTCCCCTATTCTATCTAGCCACTGTATTGACTTTCCATGACTACTAGCAGGGTCCAAAGCATCCTGATGGATTATTGATTGGTCCCCATCCCCTCCAAAAGCACACATTCTCTTCCCGCTCAAGTGTTCAGTTATCATTACTCTCTCTCTTATCACTTTCTTAATCCCTATCTACTGACCTTCCCCAATCCCTTGCAGGGTACCCTGCATCCTGAAGGGTCCTCTCTTGGGTTAGGTCCTATTCCTCTCCTAGTATTTAAGTCACACCTTCTTCTTCTCTCTCCTCCCTCTTTAAATCCCTACAGCCTTATCCCTCTTTCTATCTAGCCCCACAGCCCCCTTGCAGGGTTCCCCACATCCTGAAGGAGTCTCTCTGGGAAACTGCCCTATCCCCTTCTCTCTGGTCCCCCAGTCCCCTTGCAGGGTTCCTTGTATCCTGAAGGGTCTCCAGGGACATGACTATTCCCCTCCCCACCTAATCTCCTCTCCTTTCCCTCTTTTCTTTCACGTAAGCATTTGTTTACTTATTAATCTTAAAGGTTATTGTCCACTCTTTCTACCTATTACGCGCAATACTGTTGTAACACTGTTTGTAACACCTGCCATACAACTGTATGTTAATGTTGATCTTGTAACTTGAATGTTTAATGTCTCATTCCTATTGTACCCCTTCCCCCCAGGTTGCACAAGGAGACGAGCGACTTGTCACTCAGTGTACCTTCCTGGTGAAACATTTCAATAAATAAATAAAATGATCAGTGCTAAAAGTGAAAGCAATTTTATATTTTGGGCACAACATTCTGTGCACTTTGAATGCAAGAAGTCCATTCAGCCTGTTAAGACAGCGCCTCTTCCCCAAGACTTTTAAAAAAGCTTACAAATGGGTGCAAAACATTGCTGACACCATGACATCAGAGTTTCTCAACATATGTAAATCAAACAAGGTACCTGAAGTGAAAATCTGTTTGACAGCTGGGTTTGTAACCTGTGGGCACAGATCCCTGCTACAAACAATATACAGTATAACAATCAAGTGCTGTACGCACCGGCTCCTGCTGTAGCACTGATGATATGAGCACTCATGCAGGATTCTGTGATACCTTTTAAACTTTTGGATCTTGATATGGGACTGGTTTCCAAAAAGAAAATAATTTTATTAGAGTTATAGGGTGGGCTACTGACAGCTTATCCACCCCTGATTACTGCTCGTTAAATGAATTTGCATCAATTTATTTACATGACAGATACCACTGTAGCACTGACTGCATGCATGGTAGCATATGTTTCTGTGGTCTCTTTGCAGCAAACCTCCATGATACAGGGCAGGTTTGTCAGAGGCAAACAATGACATTAAGGCTTCCAGGGTGAGCTACTTAATGCCCCACTCATAAGGCCCAGATTCATGCTCCAACAATTAAATTGACAAAAGCTGTTTTACTTGATGGCCCTGCCTCTAGCGCTGACAGCAGGCTCTCTGTTAGCCTGCTGATGTCACATTTAGAGTGGGTGTTTTGGAGTCATGAAACTGCTGCAAATATGGAAAAAATGGAAATTCAATATTTTTTCTAATACATGCATAACTGTAACAGGAACTTTTGTGTGGAATTTAGACTATAGGACTGAAAGGCTAGAGCTTCTAAGTTCATAACTGTTACGCTTAATTCTTTCAAATCCAATCATTTTTGTAGGTGTTTGCCTAGGCGTATCCAATATTGTTGTTTTAAATTTTTTTCTTGTCCTCAAACCACACACAGCCATACAAAAAGCACAGAAATCACCGCAGGCAATCATGCTATAATTAGTGAATACTCCAGTAGTTTCCTTAAAAATAGCCCACTGAATTATCCCTCATGTTTTTGCCAAATTGTAAATGTAGTCTTTACTAGTACTCACTGGATAAGGAGAGGCACTTAAAAGAACAGACTATGTTGGAATCACTGAATCAATGGTTTCTGATGCAGCACTGTCACATGGGACAGAATGCACAGTGGGAAAGGGAACTGCAATAAATGATACAATCATGCAGGTCTACAGGGGTCATAAAACAAGTAGGTAAATTTAGAAAAGAAAATCCTAACAGTAAAAAAAAAGGAAACAGTGCACAAGGGCTACACACACAAATGAAAAAATTCTGCTCAACACATTTTTTTTTTGGTAAATTTTGATTGTAGTTCCCTTTAACTGTATATGGCTTCGGGTTGAGTTCCATGATTGACTGGATCATGGCAAATAGAACTGACAGGATAGCTAGTGTGGGTACTCTCTCAGATTCTATAGCTCATCACATTCCCAATTATTGCATTTGATGGGTCCACTCCTCCCATCCCCCCAAAGTTATTTCCTTTTGTGACTAACTTAACCCTATTGCCTTCCTGGAAGATGTAGCCAGCATTCAACTCAGTGCCACATGGGAGGCTGGGAAGTAAGTTAGAAGGCACAGGGGCAGGTGCAAAGCTGGTGAGATGGGTAGGGAACTGGCTTCAGGGAAGACAATAGAGGGTGGTGGGTGGGGAGCTCTCATCACCAATGGTAGTGATGGGCAGTGTTGGGACCAGTGTTGTTTGGGATATTCATTGCAGACATATCATTGGACATCAAGAGCAAGATCAGCCTGTTTGCTGATGATACCAAGATGAGAGTGGTGGTGGACAACCTAGGGGGATGGCAGAGGTTGCAGGATGATCTGGCAAAGCTGGAAACCTGGTTAGACACCTGGCAACTAGGGTTTAATGCCACAAAGTGCAAGGTACTGCATTTTGGGGTGAAGAACTCAGGGAGGAGTTACCAGCTGGGGGAGTGCAGCTAGCCCAGACAGAGGAGGAGAAGGATATGGGAGTGCTCATTCCAGGGTCAATGAACAACTCGGCACAATGTAGGAAGGCAGGTGCAAAGGCCAACAAAATGCTGGGTTGCATTGCAAGGGGTATATCTGCCACTGTATAGGTCATTAGTTAGACCACATCTGGAATACTGCGTGCAGTACTGGTGCCCATATCTGAAGAGGGACATTAAGTTACTGGAGGGGGTGCAGCACAGGGTGACAAAGATGATCAAGGGGCTGGGGGACTTAACATATGAGAGGAGGCTGAGGGAGGTGAACATGTACTCGCTGGAGGAGCGGAGGGATGAAGGGGACATGATTGAAACCTTTAAGTACATGAAAGGAATAAATGAGACAGGTAAAGACAGGCTGTTCAAAATAAGGGAGGGGAGGGATACCTGGGGCCATGATATGAGAATGGAGGGAGGAAGATTGAGGAGGGCGATGAGGAGACACTTTTTTACAGAGAGGGTGGTAGCTGCTTGGAATGCGTTACTGGCAGAAGTGGTATCCAGTAGAACAGTGGACTGCTTCAAAAGGGGCTGGGACAGGGCAAGGGGGAGGGTCAATGGAGGGGAAGGGTGGAAGGGAAGGAGGGGCAGCTACAGAATAAGGGATGCTAGCTGCACATTCGAGCAGACTTGATAGACCGCTAGGCCTTTATTTGCTGGCAAATTTCGAATGTTCATGTAGTGTAACATTTTACTGACATATAACTTTTACTCAAGTGTAACCTATAATAATACCCAATCAAATGTCGTGTAGTGACCTTATAATTTCATAACAGTTTACATTTCACAACATTGTACATCAAACGTCCTATAATGAACCTTAACAGGACTGTGTGCCCTTATTAGGATGGTATTTACCTATGAAAGGAAGGTGTGCACATAAAGAACCTTCTATAAGTGTAGTCAGCACTTATGAGATCGTGTAAGAAATGTAGTAAACATCCTTTGATGTTGTGTAAGAAATGCAGTCACACCAATGCTTTGACACAAGTTCACCACACCCTAAGATTAATATGTTATTTTGTTACATGATTGGATGTTGGTATTATTTAAGATAAGAAATCTTTATATAAGCACTGTATGTAAATTGAATGAGCTTGCACCAAACAAGAAGCAGGAATACATGTATCTGAAATTGATGAGCTCGCAAGAAAATAAACTAAAGGGAAACAATCACTCTGTGTGGCTTGACTTATTTGAAGATAGAAAACACAATGCAGCTATCTTTACCTTACAGTTCATATGTTCATATAAAATGGTACCCACTCTATGCCACCAATAATGTTGATGAGGCACTAAACTACTTTTTATTCCAATTCTGTACCATTCAGGACCTGTACACCCCAAGGGTAGCTTGTAGAATTCGTGGTACCTCCAATAAATGGCTACATAAAGATCTACTAGCTCAACTAAAGACTAGAAACAAAAACTGGTCCAAATGTAGGGCTTCAGGCCTACAGGCTGACCTAACTGATCATCACAGAAAAATAAATACCTGCAAGAGGGCCATATGCCTTTCTAAGACTTCATATTGCAAACATTTGCTTCTAAACAATGCTGGTGACCCTAAGAAATTCTGGTCACACGTAAAAGGTTTTATGGGTCATAAGCATGCTCAATATTCTAATGACATGGTTCTATGGTATACAGTGTGACAACACTGTTACCATTGCAATTGCCTTCAACTGACACTTTTCTGATCTATCAAAATATAATGATTCCTCCCCTACAAGTACTACCTCCATCCCATCCTCCTCAACTGACATACCCAACACCTCTCCCAGTTTTTACTTGCATGCTATTACTAGTCAGGCAGTGCATAAGCTCCTAAACTCTATCTCTGACTGTGTCAGTGTTGGTGCTGATGGCCTGGAACCTAGACTGCTCAAACTGGCTGTCCCTCTTCTTGCTACCCCATTGGCTAGGATTTTAAACTTATCCCTTTGCACTGGGGCCATTCCAAACATCTGGAGAATTGCCAGAATTGTCCATGTATTTAAGAAAGGGGACCTTAGATCTATCTCCAACTATCAATCCTCAGTTATTTTCTTGGTCTTAAGCAAACTCCATGGAAAACTGGTCTCCAACCAAACCATTGCCTACCTACACAACAGAAAACTCCACTCAGAAGACCAACACAGTTTCGCCCTCTCCTCTTAACGCCTCATGCACCACTGTCAGATATACAAGGGTCTAATTCCACCTAAGGATAACTGCTACCACACCCTTGGCACCCTGATTGATAGCATTGTTGGAACTGGTGTTCCCTCCTCATTAGCTTGTATGCTTACTCCACTAAGCACCCACTATGTTCTATGTTCAGGTGAACAGACTTTATTGTCAGTTCCTAGATTTAGGACTAACATGGGCTTGCAGACCTTCTTCCACTTAACCCCCAGTACTGGAACTCATTATCTGCATCCCTCCTGCTCTCTGACACCCATGCCAGCTTTAAGCGAAACCTATGTAATGATCTGCTGGCCTCAAACCCCTGTACTCGCTTCTTCTCTCCCCGAGCTACCCTCTTTTGTGCTCCACTGACCCCAGCCTAGTCTCATTGTAAACCCTCATGGAACTTATTCTACTGCTCTAAACTTTACTCAACTAAAGCCAAAACACCTCTTCAAATATCTAGAGTTTGCTATATGATTTCATTTTTTGCACAACACCTGATACACTAATTATTTAGGTGATACCCTTTGATACTGTGAATATGTTATAAGATCTTGTCCTTCAAAACCTTCATATAATATGTTACTGTTACAGTACCTCACCTTACCAAAAGGTGACTGCCTGTTTATAATTGGTCATTCTGTAATGTCATTCCTGTATTAACCCACTTTATTCACTTATATCTTGAATGTACTGCTTGATCTAGCTATACTGTGATTGTATATTTTCTCTGTACCAGTATGTGTTTGCCTTTCTGTAATTGCCTGTTTTTGCCTTGTATCCTCCTGGGTCATGCCTGAAAAAGGCATTTCTGATGTATAGTACACTTACCTGGTAAGCAAAAACAAACAAGTAAACAAACAAACAAATAAATAAATACATAAATACATAGATAAAACTAGTTTGTAAAAAGGATTGTGCATGACTCTCTGATGATTTAAAACTTTTTCATTTTTTGTTGTTCTCACACCCTACTCCTTTAGGTCTGACATCTGTCCCTCACTGCCCACCAGACTTACTCTCTGCTGCTGGGCACTGCCTTCAGGATTCCCAGTGTCTTCAATGTCCTCCAGGGAATCTAGCTTATCCCTACTAGGGGTGGCCCTCCTCTTATAGGGGATGTCCAGGGAAAGGGAGAAAGTGCCTTAGTTGAATAGGAACACTGGCTTTTGAGTGATGTAAGTACACCACAGGGCCATGTGATGTTGGAGGGCAGCCAACATTCATCATGCCGAGCCAGTTGCATTTCATTCTGTTTTCTGGGACCCTCCATTAAGCCTGGTGGTGCCCACTACAGTGACATCCCAAGGTGCAGAACCAGCTGGTGCATGGCCACCCGGCAGTGGGCTAGGCTTTGATCCCCACCAGATGTCATTCTCTACACATTGGTCTGCAGCACCCACCCCAGGGGAGCTAGAATCTATGTGGATACTGTGTTGTCCTCTCTTCAGGCCCCTTCTCCCACTGTACTTGGCTTGGGGCAAGAACCTAGTTTTCCAGTGTGCCATAGTTTTCCAGTGTGCCATGTCAGTGCCCTAATGCTTGAATCCATGGAGTTGGCCTTTGTTTTTCTGATTATAAATCCCTTTTTTGGTAAAGAAATGAAGTGTACTCTGGAGCCACATCTTTCTTCACCAAGAGATAGCTAGAAATGGCACAGAGGCATGCACAATTAGAGGAGTTCTCAATCTCCAACATCACTGTTTGGCTGCTGCAGGTCAGGCGGCATGCAAAAAGTTGCACAAGCTCATTGTGTGATCCCTGTAAAAAAGTGTGTCATGACATAGATTTGCCAAACTGCTTATATACAGTTGAGTCCCTTCCAACCCACTTTGCCATTGTCAAAGTTGTTGGTTTTTAAGTGTTTCCACCAAACTCCATTTTAGTATTGGTTCACCCTTAGGCAGGAGCAGATGGTAGATCCTACACCATAGATTTAGGGAGCAAGTTAGGAACACCAACTAGGTATTCTGTATATGGTTCCATGTGATAATAGTGAATACAAAATAGCGAATGCCAAAATAGTGAATGCCACTGCCCATAACAGCTACTACTACCTGTTCTTTCAACAGTTGTTCTTGGCATGAGATGACTTGATACATATGCGCGGGGCTGTGCCCCCCGCACCCCCCACCATCTTAAATATTCTAACCCCATGCCGCTCATTGATTTTGGAGAGAATTACATATTCAGAACACTGTAATTATGAGTCACTATTATATGTCATTCGCTATTGTGACACTCGCTATTTTGACGTTCACTATTTTGCAGTCGCTATTATCACGGGATACCTCTGTATACTAGCAGTGCCATATTCAGGGTCAGGAAGGCAGCAGTAGATTATGTAGGCAATGAATGTAAAAGGGTTTCTTGCAGGGAGCAAGGGTTTAGAGTCCTCACACTGGAAGTCCTTCAGGGGTAGGCAAAAACTATACTCTATGGATGGGCTTCACCTGAAATAAGAAAGGGTGAGGGTGCCTTTGAATCAAATTATGATCCACAGGAAGCAAAAGACAAATCTGGGAGTGTGCTACAGACAGCCAGGTAGTGCAGAAGAGAATGAATTGGAACTGACAAATTAAATTAAGAGGGAAGCAGTCATGGGGCCTCTAATTCTCATAGGGGATTTCAAAAGCTTGGGGGAATTTCTTGGCAGTCAAGAATGACCATTAACTTCATTAGCATGTAACGCACAGGACAAGTGAGAATGTAATTCTTGATCTGCTGCTGAGTAGCAAGCATGGCATGGAGCAGTAAGGATTCGGTAATAGTGCCGGCAATAGAATTTAACTTAATGTGAAAGGGGGAACCTATTTCGCATGAAATAAGACCCGGGGCCAGATTCACAAAACTTTGCCCTAGCACAAACCCAGTTTGTGTGGCACAAACCATTTTTTGTGCCAAGCTAGTGTTCACAAAAGCTCGGTCTGTGCATGCAAACCAAGTTTGGCCGGGACAAAGTGTGGCAGGAGCCACAATGCAAATGAGGGGAAGGGGACGTGAAAATAGGTGCTGTCCAATTCACAAAGCATGTGCTCTGTGCAAGGACCTCTTGTGAGGCCCCCTTGTGCACAGCAGATACCGCTGATCAAGATCTTGCATTAATCCCCCGCAACCCCAGTAGCTGGCAGTGGTACTGCAGTGGTACCTCCACACTGCCAGCCTCACAGTACCAAGAAGGTATCCTAGGCATCTAGTGCCCTCCCCACTGCCACCATTCACCTATAACCAGCCTGAGAAAAATAAAAATAGGAATAGTCCCTGGTGCCAGTGGTTCCCCCATCACTGATCAATATCCCAACAGGTAAAAAAGCAAAATTTTATTCCCTGGTGCTAGTGGTTGTCCCACCATTGCTGATCACTGGTGCAAATAAAATGAATAAAATCTCCCTGGTGTTAGTGGTACCCCCTCCCATGATTGCCAATCAATGGCCCAAGTTAAAGTCTCCCTGATGCTAGTGGTCCCCACCACCAGATCCATGGCCCGTTGTAAAGATAAATGTCCTTAGTGGCTAGTGGTAACTCCCCCAACCCGATCCCTCTCCTGACATATCAAAATGTTTTCTATGGTGGTTAGCAGTCCCTCTCCCTACCTGATCACCCACCTAATATATAAAACAAGTGCCCCTAGTGTCCAGAGTAACCTGGTCCCCTGTATAGTAGAGTGCAACATTGCCTTACTGATCTAGCAGACCCCCTCCCTATACCCAAACCCCTGTATAGTTAATATAACCCTTTCCATGGTGGTCTAGTGAATCCCCCCACCCTAGCAGGTAGTGACCCACCACCCTGCTCCCCCAATCTTGACCCCCAGCCAGTGACCGACACAGTCCTCCTCTTTCCACCATGGCTGGCCACCAATGGAGCTGTCACTGAATGTGTACTGTATACAGTACACACTCACTGACTGACAGCTTAGAATGTGCTGTCAATCAATGAGTGTGTACTGTGTACAGTACATGCTCAGTGACAGCTCACACAGTGACTGGCCATCATGGAGAGAGGAGGGCTGTGACAGTTGTCGGCTGGGGGTCAGGTAGGGGGAGCGTGGAGGTGGGTCACTACCTGCCAGAGTGGGGAGGTCCACCAGACCACCAGGGAAACTAGTAGTAAAATCTTTATTTTTATACAGGAAGTTGGTATTCAACATCATTATGTCCAAAGGGCCTGTTTTCAAGATAAGAATTGGTTCTTTTATCTATGGGGTCAGGAATAGGGAGGGGATCCACTAGACTACCAGGGAAAGGGTTACATTAACTATACAGGGCATTGGGGATAGGGAGTGGGGTCTGCTAGACCACCAGGGAAATGTTGCACTTGACTATACAAGGGATCAGGATGGGGGGTTACAATGGACAGCAGGGATACTTGTTTTATATATTGAGCAGGTGATTGGGTGGGGGAGGGACTGCTAGCCACCAGGGAAAACATTTTGATATGTCGGGCCAGGGATCATGTGGGGAGGGACCACTAGCATTTGTTTTACAGCTGGTGAGGGACTGGGTGGGGGACCACTAGCACCGGGGAGACTGTATTTATTTTACTGAGGCTGGTGATCAGCAATCATGGAGGGGAGACCACTTGAACCAGGAAGACTTTATTCATTTTATTCAGGCTGGTGATGAGCAATGGGGGGGGGGTGGGAGACCATTAGCACCAGGGAATAAAATTATGTTTTTTTTTACCTGCCAGGCAGGCGATCGGTGATGGGGAAGGCATGCTACACTCACCACAGCATATGCAAATGGGCCCATAATGGTCATGGAAATGGCCACCTAGCACCTTGCATGTCCAATGGCCTTATTTGCACAGATTCATTAGTGATTCATAAATAGTGCACTCTCACTATCCATTGCAGGGCTATTCCTTTGGCTGTGTGTCATAGTGGTGCTAGTGGGGCTGTGCTGTCAGTAATGGAGTTACTGCCAATGCAACCTAGCCCTATTCACAGTCAGCTATGTGCCTGCTCATTCATTGAGAGAGCTCAGATGGGCTGCCGGCCATGGAGGTGAGCAGAGGGCTGTTCCGGTAGCCTGTTCCAGGTTGGGATGGGGAGAAAGTGGGATTGTGAAGCACTACCTGATGGGGTAGGGTTGGAGGGTCCACTAGACATCAGGGATTTAAGATTTGTTTCCTGCATTGTTTGGGCCAGTGATTGGCTGGGGGGACCACTAGACACCAGGGAATTACAATTGTTTTTTACATCAGGGTCGGGGGGGGAGAGTGGGGTGGTGGACCACTACTTGACTGGGTGGGGGGTCCACTAGACACCTGGGATTTAAGACTATTATTTTATTATATTGTTGGGGCTGGTGATCAGCTGGAGAGTGGCCATTAGACACCAGGGATTTAAGATGAATTATTCTTATATATCTTGGGTTCAGTGAAGGGGGTGCACTAGGCACCAGGGATTTGTTTGATTTGTGATTTGTAACTTTTCTTTGCTTTTGGGGCTTTTAAAGTGCAATTTACATTTAAAAACCTCCAAAGCAAGGCAGAGTTACAAATGGCAAATTTTTCTTTGACAGCAGCAACTTCATAAACCGACCCACAGAGGCAAAATCGGCTACTTCGCCAAAAATTTGCAAGTAAAGTAAAACTTTGCTGCATCTCTATCTCTTGTTGTCCATGTTTTTAAAGCCAAATACTATAGTCCATTGATATCCATGATCATCCCTGATCTGCTACTGATCTTTCTCTGTGGTAACTCCATCTATGGTGTATCCATGATTCATTCACAAAATTGTCCATGGTTGATGAACAACTGCAAATCCCTCGAAAACCACACAATCAAAAGAAACTAAATGGATAATGAAATCCATTTCCAGTTTGGTAAATGAGTGAAAAAAGATGTTGCAAACAAAAACATTGCAGGAGAAGATGTGGAAAAGTGATAATTGCCATCCTTCCAAAGGCTGTGGTGCAGTTCCAGTAAACTGGGCTCTACACCAAAACCTTTGAGAAGTGGGATAACTGCCCTTTATCAGGACAGTTTGGCTTCAATTTGCCAACAGGGACCACTGTTATAGGTATTTGTTGTTAAAAATAAAAACAAGAAATAAAATGAAGAACTCTTCCTACCACCATTGCATCACTAAGTCCCCTGCCATTCCCCCTATGATCTCAGTAAAAATACTGGAAATGTCCACTTCCCCCAAACCCATTCCAATTCCCACCATACTGCACTCCCCCATGGTCCCAATAATTAAAGAAATACCTCTTTTCCTCTCAAACCAGCTGAGTTCACATCTTCCCCTCCTCCCCCACTGTCCCAATATTAAAGAACCCCCATTCTCCCAAACAGGCTTAGCAACCAAATTTCCCCTTCTTCTATCCTTCAGTGTACTGAAAAGGATACAAAGAAAGTGAGACCATGCTCATAGAGTTTGAGTACACTTGCACTATAATTCGTTCAGATGGTGCTGGCAGAGGTAGTGTGAGGAGAGCTGTTCCACTGCTGTCACTGGGATCACTAAAGTTTATTTTTATGGCTGCAGTGGGTGGAGACTGAAGCCATCTTGCTGTAGCTGGAAAAATGAGATACCAAAGCACAAATTAGGAGTTTGCAGTGTACCCTTCCATGGGCCAGATATTCAAAACTTTGCCCTGGGGCTAAATTAACACTGCCCACTGGGCAAACCTGGCCTGGAGCACAAAGCAAGCTATATTCAGAAGGAATAGCCTGTGGCAAACAGCTTCTGAATATAGCATTGGAATGAGGCCGGGCCAACTAGGCTGAGAGTGCAAGGCAAACTTAGCACTGGAATAAGACAACTCTGAATATAACAACCAGGAACTGCAAACCACTACAGCAACACAGTGCACAGTGACATGAAGGTAGATAGAGGTGACCTATGTGGCCAATGTGTGTGCCAGCAAATGTGTGGACCCAGTACAGATGCAGGCAGAAGCGCATGTGAAAGTACAGTGTTCAAAACTGTATAATATTCCCCAAACTGTTTGTGCAGCGCTAACACATTTGCACAGGTTTAGCCCAGGGCTAAACCATTAGCCCGGTGCTAAACATTGCCATATTCAAAAGTGACATGCAGATGAGCCTACTTAGGCAGTCTCTCAGCAAACATCAAGATTAGCATCTCATTATGCCCTGATTTGCATGCAGTTTGCCCAGCATTACTGCAGGGTCCCATAGCTCCATCTGTAGGTCAGTCTGGAAGCACAGGGTCTGGCCAGGTCTGACCGCAGCTCCACCTGTCGGTCAGTCTGGCAGTGCATGATGATAGCTGTAGGCTACATGTAAACAGTATAGCATAGCATAGAATATTGTACCCTAGGGGACAACAGAGCATAGGCACAGATGGTGGTGGTGCTGCATGCAGCTGCCACACTGTAGGTCATGCTACAGTACACAGCAGACACTACAGTAGCAAGGGGGCCAGTAGTGTGTGGACACAGCATTGCCTATGATGTGTAGGGCAGTGCTGATGAGTGCACTATACACAGTGACATTCCCAACATGCAGGTGTTTACTGACAGTGGACATTACTGTTACACTGTTGTGTGACCCACAGATGCTGCACCTCTGGCATGGGATGCTCACAGTGACATATACATGTCTGGCTTTGTGTGCTGTGGCAGTTGTACAGCTGTGTGGCATGTGATCGGGGAGCATATATTATCAGAAAGGCACACTGGTGTTGGGGTATTCCCAATACTGGCCCATGTGCACTATGTGATGTGTCCCAGCCTTGTGGTCACACCTGGTCTGTGGCACAACTTGGCCACCTGTACACTCTCCCCTCAACATCATCCATGCCCACAGTGCTGTATGTGTGTGCTGGCATCTGCTGGTGTCCACAGAAGAGTGGTCCGCATGTGTGTGCTGTATGGCTACATTGTCATGCTGTTCACTGGCGGCAGGGTCACCACTTACTGCTTGGCATGGCTGGGACTGGTGGCAGATGATGGCATCATTGTGATGCTATCAGTGAGCAGCATGTTTCCTCTATGTCAGGCTTTGTCTATGTGTCATATTTATTTGTTAGGGTTGCGCAAAGCCATGCAAACACCACACAAAGCCAAAATGTCATGCAAAGCTGATTGCCCAGGGTTAAGACTACCTTTTCCTTGGCTGTAATGTGCCCCACACTAAGTGTCGCACTAAGTTGCGCAAAACCACTTTGCACAGCGCTAGTCACTGAATATAGCATTGCACCTGTATTCATGTACACACACCCTCAGTTTGCCCCTTGCATACATTATGATTTTGCCCAGTGCTAATGCAGTTTGCGTATGCTATTTGGCCTTCTGAATATAGCAAACCCTTGCTAATCCCACACTGAACCTGCGCAAATGGTTTTTGCCTGGCAGCAAAGTTTTGAATATCTGGCCCCACAACTCCAAATCACTGTGCCAGTTGAATGAAATACTCCCCTCTTCTTGTTCAGTAGACCATTTCCAGCACTATTTTTTCAGCTAGTTTGTCTCTCTCTCTCATCATGCCTGCTCTAAGTGACCTGACAGCTAGTATCTCAGAGTAGGCACAAAGGCAAGTTACTTACACTACTTCTTTGAAGCAGGTTAGCTGTCTGCAACACTGCAATTAGAAACTTTTTTTTGCACACTACTGTCAAAAAAGCCTTGCTTGAATAGCCAGCTACTGGTGGGGGTGAGCTCTCCAGTTTGTAGCCAGAGATGTACCTGGCATTTGTAAAAAGAAAACAACAGAATTTTAGTTGACCTGTCTTAATACAGCATTTTGTATGTTCACTTGATGGCTTGTTAATATTATTTATTATTGAAATGTGATTTGCTAGTCTTTGAAACCTAAATAATTTAATAACATAATTTCCAACAGAGTACACAGCATGCTTTTAAGAGGAAATAACTCCAGAGGAGTTTTAAATTACTTTCTCTATCACTCCCCAAATATGTGTGTGTGTATGATTTATCTTATCTGAAGAGCTGGTTTATGTTAACCCTTTCAGGAACTATCTAATCGTTAGTGGCATTGAAAATATCAAGGCTTTATATTTGTAGGAGGGGTAAATGCCAGGCAACTAATGTTTTAGGGGATTCCAGGGGTTACACTACCCCAGAATGCATACCTCTCACCCTGCCAGGACCAAAATGAGGGACACTGCCCGTTAAAATCAGGGGCAAATGTTCACAATCAGGGACACCATTCTTACTTGCTGTACAGTGCAGCATCACAATTTGTACATCGATTCAAATGCATTCCACAACCTGTCCAAAGGGTAATATTGTGCACTGGCATTAGTACATACAGTACTCTCTCATAAAAGACATGCATAGTTAAACCAAAAGTTAATTGGTTGAATGGAATTGCAGCCATGTTACAAGTGATTTCCCAAAAATGAATAAAGTTGTTAAAAACAAACAAACAAACAAACAAAACAAGGTTTCAAATTGTAAGCAGCATCACTGGCTATGTGTCATTACTGTTTAGACAATGGCTGGATTATTAAAAAGTAAAACAAAAATAAATAAAATCCCATATTGTAGCTTTTTCAATGTTGGTATACAGCGGGATACCATCATAATATAGTAACTTCATACAGTATGCACCTATCATGCTGTCACCACTCTGTAAGTAGTATATTGCTTTACACATGTTCTCCTTGTTTTTTTCCTTCCTTGCTCAATGCATATACTGTTACATAGACAATGACAGCAAAAAAAAGACTAAAGGTCCATCTTGTCTGCCTAGACCTCCCTATCTGCCCTGGGACATATTGTTCATACAGAGTTTTATCCCTCCAGGTCCACCCCCCACTTTCCTCCTAAATGCTGCTAACCCGAGCAACCATCATACCTTTCACTCTATCCTAGCCATGCTTGAAACCATTTATGGGCTCGGTGCCCACCACCTCCTCTGACAGACTGCTCTACAACTTCACCACCCTTTCCATAAAATATCATTTCCTCACATCCCTCTTAAATCCCCCCCTTCAATTTCAACTCGTGACCTTACGTTCCTGTTTGTGAAAACATGTTTGTTTACAGTCCTTGATCAACTTCCACAGCATTCTTCCTGGACTTAGGAACCCCCAAAAAGCATCATTATGCAGTGGGAGGGGAGAAGAACATAGCATTTGCAGTGGCTGCATTGTTGGGGGGGGGATTCCTAAAGTTCAGGGAGTATACTATAAGAGTATGTCAAGGATTTGAAAAAAAAGCAAGTCTTGGTATAGTAACACCATTAGTATGCATTTCAGTTATTATGAAAGAAGCAGATAAAACAACCAGCAACATTAATGAATTTTAGAAAAGATAAGCAATTAGAAAATATGGGTTTTCAACTAGAAATAATTTGATGCAAAAATAGTTGACAGTGACCCCTTGAGGAAGCCTAACAAGGCAAAACATTGGGCAGCTAGGATCTTATGAGACAAAAAGAGAAAGAATAAAACAAAAAACTTTTGGAATTATTAAGACATGGCTGGCATTTCTTTTCTCTTGTATGCCTTACTATCCACCCACCAGCCCACAACTGAAAACTAAAGATATCGGGAGGGCACCCACATTCCTTGGATTTGTTATACATGTTGCAGTGGTCACAGACAAAGAAACTATCCCCAGGAAGAAGTTTTTGAGTTTTAATAACATCTTAAAGATCCATCTAAAAGAAAAGTGTTTCCTTTTGAACTGCAAGAAATGTAGATTAAGTACCTGCAAGTATGTTTAAGAAATCTACAAGAAAAACAGGTTCTATGAAAAACTTTATATATTATGGACTTTATACTGAAAATAAACCTGTTCTTTGATGTCTAAATGATCCAGATTTTAAGCTGGATTTGAAAATATAAGTTTCAAGCCTGTATTTAATTGGCTCTGGATGCAAGAGAGAAAAATGGTGTTAGACAGAAAACTTCTTTTGAGTGAAAAACTTTAAGCAAGAGGCAGTCCTTGGGAAGGGTGGAGATCCACACCTATCCTGTCTTCAAGGACCAATTAAAACTGGTGATGATGTCACTCTGGGCTAGGAATAATAAAACTGAACACTGGAAAATCCACCCAGTTTGCAACCAACTGAGATGGTAGAAGGAACTACTGCTGTGTTGTGGAACTTCGTTGTTGTTTATCTTGCTGTCTGATGTTCCTGCCAAAACCAGAATGAAGGACTTAAGATGCTCATTGACATGTAAACCAGGAGAGGCAAGTTTGCACTGCTGAATTGATGCCAGAGTGGTCCATAGTCCAGGATTCAAGTGTAAGGAAGAAAAAAGACCAGCGAGTACATGAAAGTCCAGCCACTAAAGAACTTTTTATCATCCAGATGGAGAGGAACTTACCAAGACTTAAAAAAAAGAAGGAAGATCACACCTCTATAAATGATCAGATGTTTGAATATTATTTTTAATATTTTTAATATTCTAATCTGGTTTAGCTGGAGAGGTGGCCTAGTAAACTTAACTTTCTAACTACAAAATCTTGAGACATAGTTTAAGCTTAAGTTTAAATAAAAGATAAATATTTTTGCATGCCAGAAAGTATTGAAATAAGTCTTAAACAGAAATAATCCAAACATTAATGCAATGAGTTTACAAGTTCTCATGCAAGAAAGTTAGGTTATGTATAAATGCATGGTATACAGCTTACACTGTTCTTCACTTTGAATATTGTTTATTTCTTTATTGCTTGCTTATTTTCTGAAATATTAGTTTTGTTTCATTTCATTTTCTAAAACCTTACTTATTTTGTGTTTGCATTGCTTTTTATTATGTTTATATTTATGCAAATTAGGTGTAATTAGAATTGTTGTACAGGGATAAATAAAATCTATTTTTCTATACTTCGGGGTGTGACAGAAACATTTTACCATTATCCTTTTACAATAGGTATAATATAAGATTTGAGACATTCTTATAATTGTTTATATGAATTATGCAAATTTTGTGCTAAATGCTAAAGGCATTCTGTAGCTGAATGCCCATAATAAAAACCTGTTGCTTCAACATTACCCCTTATAATAGTCCTTTGTGGGAATAAGGAACCTAGATAAACCTAGACACATATATGGATTTGGGATAACTAAATGACCAGTTTACATGATTGTGAGACAACTATATATGGATGTGCAACATCTCCTGTTGTCTCAGAATTCCTAGTTATAACTCCCAAGTATTATAGAAACAGTTTTGGAAACAGGAGAACAGTACGCTATTATCAGTTTTTTATACCTACAGTGTTGTGTAGAAGCATGACATAGGCTGTAGAAGGCAGGCATGTATGCAGACATCCCTCTGTACTCTGTCCACAGGAGAATGCATGTGACCAGCTGTCATTGAGCTACCAACACCTAGCTGTCTCAACTCCTCTATCCTCGATTACCCATTTGATTATCATGTCTGTGTAGCATAGCACAACATGAATTATGTGCGCCATACAGTTTACAGTATCGGCATTGTACATATTAATAATTTTACACTGTATCCATTCAAATCACATAACCTGTCATACATAGAAACATAGAAATTGATGGCAGATACTGACTCCTGGGCCCATCTTGAATGCCCATTTTTTAAATATGACCACTTTTGCTGCAGACACAACTTAATCTACAGCACTGTCTCTTACACCCCTTCTGTCCTCCAAACCAAAAGTTAATTGGCTGAACAGAATTGCAGTCACATTACAGGTGATTTCCCAATAATGAATAAACAACTCCCCAAAAAAACAAGGTCTCAAATTGTAAAGAGAATCATTGGCTGTCTGTCATTACTATGTAGACAATGTCTGGATTATTAAAAATAAAACAATAATAGATAAAATCAGCTTAATCAAGATTGGTATACAGCTGGATACCATCACAATAAAGTAACTTCATACAGTATGTACCTATCCTGGTGTCACCACTCTGAGAGTAGTATATTCCTTCACGCATGTTCCCCTTGACTTTTTTCCTCCCTTACTTAATGCATATATCATTACCAATTTGATTATAGCTGTGTAACATAGTACAACATGAATTATGTGTGCCACAGTTTACAGTATCAACATTGTGCATAATTATAATTTTACTCTGTAGTCATTTGAATCACATAACCTATTATACATAGAAACATAGAAACGTATGGCAGATAATGATCACTGGGCCCATCTAGTCTGCCCATTTTTAATTATGATCAATTTTGCTGCAGACCTAAATTGATCTAGAGCACTGTCTCATCCATCCCTTCTCCACCCTCGATGAATCCCTTCTCTTGAACATCTCCACCTTCAAATACCTTGGCATCTGGTTTCAACAGTCACCTAGATTTCTCCCACCATACCGACTCCATTTGCATAAAACTCCACCCTAAACTTGCAATTTTGGACCATCACAAAGACTACCTCCCTCTCCCTACCCATTTGGACTTAGTCTCCAATACTATTCTCCCTGTCCTTGACTACGCCAACATAGTTTACTACTCAGCCTCGGCCTCTTCCCTCTCCAAGCTTGATACTCTATTAAACTCTTTTTGCCAGTTCACCACTGCTGCCCCTCCTCTGACTCACCATGGCCTTCTCTATTCCTCACTCTCTCTTCTTCAGCTTCCTCAGAGGAGATGGCTCCACAGTGTCACTTTCATAGCCAAATACTGGTATGAGTGCTTGCCCCAGTAACTGTCCTCCCTCCTCTCCCCTGCAAAACCATCATCCTACTCCCTTCGTGACAGGACTCTTGCTTCTTCACCCTTCTTTACCCCCACTTAGAGGCTGGAAAATCTGCCTTCTCCTATCACATCCCTTTCCTCTGGAACCAGCTTTCACCCACCCTCCATCTCTCTGCCTCCCTCTCCTCCTTTAAAGCCTTGCTCAGAAGCACCCACTACCCCTTGCCCGCATCTCCCCTCACCCTTATTAATCTCCCCTCCACTGCCCCTCCATTCCTCACTGTGATCCCGCCCTGTTGCAACTTCAACAGCGCAATTGTTGACAAATGGCTTTCCCATTAGTTGTTAGTTGTTTCCCACAAGTTGTTAGCTAACTGCTGCTTATTTGTATTATGTACTCACCTGTCTAATGTTATTGTCTCCAATTAGCTGTTATGTAAACATTTTTATTATGTTATTTTCTCCAGTTTGCTCATATGTAAATTTTTTTTAAATTTTCTCATATAATGTTTGTTTGTTGCCTGTATTGCTGTACTGTTATGTTCTCTCACTCTGTACCCCTTCCCCCCAGGTCACACCTGGAAACAAGGTCTGGCACTGTGTGCCTTTCCTGGCTATAAAAATTTTAAATAAATAAAATAAATAAATACCCCTCCTTCCTCCAAGGGTTCCTTTGTGCCTATCTGAGGCATTTTTGAAACCCATCACTGGTGTCACCCCCCACTGCCTCCAATGAAAGATTGTTCCAGGAATTCACCACTCTTTCTGTGAAGAAGTATTTCATCACCTCTCTCCTGAGTCTACCTCCTTCCAGTTTCATATCATGACCCTTGTTCTATAGCACCTTTTTCTCTGAAACTTGCCTCCCTCCTGTACCTTATTAACCCCCATGAGTTATTTAAAGGGCTCCGTCATATCCCAACTCTCCCTCATCTTCTCCAGGGTGTACATATGATGAGACCCTCACTGTCTGCAGTGTTCTGACCAAATAATGAATCACAACCAGGGACAAGTGATAGAGTAATTAGTAATAACATTTATTACAGGTTTCCCTAAGACAACAATACATTACAGCTTACCATACTGGGAGTTCACATAGAGATCACAGTTTGTCTGGACAAAAGAAGAACTCACTAAAGAATAATATTACATAAACTATTATACTAGAGATAACAAGGAGGCGTATTGGAACGTAGCTGGTCGAGAGACAATTAGCTCATGTTTAGTTTTGCACATAGACACAGATAAGGCTAACTAGCTATAACTGGTTTTCTTGGGTTCCTGCAGAAAGGAAATGCTTAGCTTGTATAAAAAAAATGTGGATGTGTTAGCTGTATACTTGGAACTGCACCATGTGGCCTATACAAAGCAATACCAATTTTATTTGGACTATCTAGCACATGCTACAATCATATATACAGTAATAAGAGCACATACTGCTATCCCACATTCTACCTTACTAAACATATTAAAACTTTAGTTATGATATCATGGCTGTACTGTGGGGTACCAGAAGGGATTAAGTCAAGCCAACACATATTGAACTCTTTCAGTTTCCTCTCATAGGGCTTCTGATGTAGACCTTGCACCATTTTGACATCCCACAGCTCTCTTCTTGTTGCTTTGTTCTTTTTCCAGTTTCATAGGTTTCATAGGTTGTATCAAGCTGGAATAGACTTGCGTCCTTAGTGCTTGCCTTTTAAAGTCTATTTTAAACCATATTTAACTCTGTCTCCACAGACTTTATCCAGTCTTATCTTAAGTGAATCCACATTTGGGCTCTCCACCACCTCTGGTGGGAACTGGTTCCATGGAGCTAGCAATCTTTGGCTGAACCAATTTTTCCTGTATAATAGGTTCCATCTAGGCCTAAACAGCTGTTTGGTGTGCATTCTACTACTGAATATACCCTCCCTTAACTCAAAATCCAGATCTTCCCTTAGGGTATTATCACCCATTGCTTTATGTAACATGCACATGTCTCCTCTGTGTCTCCTGTACTGCAGTGAGAAGATAGTGATTTTAGTCTTTGATCATATGTCAGTTCTTTTAACCTGGAAATTGCCCTAGTTGCTCTGTGTTGAATGCCCTCAACTGTTAGAATGTCCTCTTTTTTGTACGGTGACCATACCTGGACACAATACTCTAAGTGTGGTCTCACCAAGGCCCCATACAATGGCAGTATCACCTCTTTGTTATGACTAGAAATATGTTTGAGAATGCAATTTAGATTCTGGCTTGCTTTTTTGATTTGGTCGTCACAGTGTGAACTAAATTTCAAATCTGGGATAATTTTAATTCCTAGGTCTCTTTCTTGATAGGATACCACCAAGGTTTCACTTCCTAACTTATACTTGTTCTGCCTGTTTGATGATCCTAGGTACATAACTTTCCATTTACTAATGTTCAAGGCTAATTTACTATGGTTTGTCCAAGTCAGTATGCTATCAAGGGCCTGTTGTAATGCACTGGTATTTTTTAAGTTATTAACTGTGGTCCCTATCCTACAATCATCAGTAAACTTTAGTAGCCAAACATTTGATATGTTCAGACTTAAAGAAGAAATGTAGATGTTAAACAGGCAGGGGCCCAGTACTGACCCCTGTGGTACCCCACTTGTAACTGGAGCCCAAACAGAATAAATCCCGTTGACTATTACCCTTTGTTTTCTTTCCTTAAGCTATTCTGAAATCCAGTTTAAGATGTTTACTGGCATTTTTAATTCACCTAATGTATCAATTAACTCCCGATGGGGTAGTTTATCAAAGGTTTTTGCAAAGTCCAAAAAGATTAAGTCTACTGGATTTCACCTGTCCAATTCCTTACTTACTTTCTCATAAAAAGTCAAAAGATTAGTTTGACAAGACCTGGATTTAGTAAATCCATGTTGAGTTTGATCCGTTAACCCTTTTCACTCAAAGTATGTCTAGATGTGCTCTTTTAATATTGCTTCGAGAATCTTCCCTAACAGGGAAGTCAAGCTAATAGGTCTGACATTTTCAGGCTTTTTTCTTGGTCCCTTCTTTAGGAGTGGGACCACCATGGCCACTCTCCAACCCTGAAGTATTTCTCCTAGCTATAAAGAGGTCTGAAATATTTTGGTCAGAGGTAGATATAGGATATCAGCTAATTCTTTTAACACTCTAGGGTGTACTTCATCAGGCCCTGGGGATTTGGTAACGTCCAATTTTAGTAGTCTGTCATGGACTTCTTTAGGGTCTATATGCAACTGTCCTGCGTAAGATTTCTCCATAACTGTCTGCATCTGAATGATTTTTTTCTGTTGCAAACTGTACAAAAATACTTAGTTTGTATATTGGCTATTTCTTTATTATTTGCTACTAATCCAGCTTAATTTTGGAAGGGACCTATGGTGCTGATTCTACCTTTTAAGCTGTTTACATCAGAGAAAGAATTGTTTTTGTTGTCATTAACTTTATTAGCCAGCCATATTTCATGCTGAGCTTTTGCTTTTTAATTTTAATGTTATTTATCTAGTTAAGTTCCTGTAGACTGAGCAGCCGAACTAATTACTTTGTTTAAACCGTTTGTACATTCTATTTTATTCTTGATTAATTTTTTGATTGAGGAGTTTAACCAACCAGGTACTGCTTTTTTTCCTATTATATTTATTTACAATAGGAATATTGTCATTTATCTGTTCCTTTAATTTAAGTAATAGAAGGTCCAACATTTTATTCACTGTAAGGTCTTTAAATAATTTTGACCAGTCCTATTTAGCTAAATTGTTTCTAATGGTCATAAAATCAGCCTTAGTGGCTCCTGTCACCTCTTTATTATGTTGCTCTTGAATGTGAAAAGTCACAGATTGATGATCGCTGTTGCCTAGCGGGTGTATTAACCCTAATATTGTGTACTGTGTTGCCCATATTAGTTAATATGATATCAAGGATATTACTGCCTCTGGTTGCTTCTAGGACCCTTTGCTCCAACCTTATTTGTTCAATTACATCTAGGAAGGGTTTTTCCATTTTTTTAACTTCTTTCATATATTTCCCAATCAATATTTGGCAAATTAAAGTCCCCAAGCAGTATAATTCTGTCTGTTAGATCCAGATTCTTGATATGATTTATTAATAGGGCATCACTTTCTGCTGAAATTGAGGGTGGTCTATATACTAAGTCCAGCTTAATGTTAGCCCCAACCTGTGGAAGTAGCTTGACCCACAATATCTCTAAGTTATTAACATCCTCATGATTTTCTTCACATTTTATTAATTCGTGGGTATAGATGGCTATCCCACCACCGTTCCTATATGCTCTAGATTTTGAGAAAAAACTATACCCTGGTTATGAACTTATCCCATGGATCCCCAGCATCCCATTATGTCTCAGTCACCAGTGCTAGATGTATCATCTGTTCATCTAACAGAAGTTTAAATTAACTGAATTTATTCTCTAAGCTCCTGGCATTAATTAGTACTCCCTTCCAATTATGTATATCCAGATTCAGAGGTCTTAAGTTTGGATGGCTATTAGTGGCAGTTGCTATATCACCCCCCTTTTCCCATTTAAATGAAATTTCAGGACCTCATTTTTTTTTACCCAGAATCCTACTTCCCATTTGATTTAAGTGCAACCCATCTGATTTAAAACATGCTTCCCTGTTGAAAGTGACCAAGTTATCCATGAACCCTATGTTTTCTTTCAGATAAGAGTGTCATAACCAATCATTCAAATTGTTTATTGACTCATAGTATTTTTTCCCCATAGTGGGTAATACACCAGGCAAGATAATTTTGCCATTTTTGTCCTTGATCCATTTGATCAAGTCCATAAAATCTGTTTGGGTCTCACTCATATCACGTGTTTGTAAATCATTAGTACCCACATGTAGTAGAACAAGGGGGGGGTAATGGTATTCTCTATCAGCCCATTTAGTAACTTGATGATGTCATTTACCCTTGCCTCTGGAAGAGTACTCACAGTAGTATACTCTTTGTGGCCATGACATGCCACAGTATCCACACCCTTTAAAATAGAATCCCCAATTACAACTATGTCCCTGTTCAAGTTGGGTGGTTGTGTTACTGGGTCAGAATTAATTGAATTGTGTGGCGTATGTTCCAGTTTTTGTTCTGAGTTCATGGGTGATGATTCAAGATCCTTGACTGTCTGGGCCGAGTCTTGTGACAGGCTCTCAAATGTATTATGTAAGTGTGAAGGTGGTTCTACTGGTATATGATTCCCAAGTATCCTTTTAGTAGTTGAGGCCTTTTCCCATGAATCCACATTATGTTTATTATTTGTACGTAAATCCCTTTTATCACTCCCATCTTGTGTTTCTCCTGTACTATCGTTGCAGCTGATGATGGTATTTTCTTCCACCTCACCAATAAATTCTTCTAGTAACTTTATCTCTTTCAGTACTTCTAGTCTCTGGAGAAGTTGTTCAATTTCCCCTTGCAGTGTACCTATTAAGAGAAATTTATCGCATATGAAGTCTGGGCAAGCTGCCTCATCACTGTACATATTTCATTGGGAGCAGACACGTCTCTTTGCTTTAATGTGTTTGCTTTTGGCCTGGGACATGATTATGTCTTCGCAGTTTACTACCCTATTAGCAAGAGAGACACAATAACAGTTGGTACCTTGTGGTCAAAGACGCTCAATTACAATATTGCAATTATTTTTCTCCCTGGTCACCTGTGTCACCAGCAGACACAGCAGACACGTGCAGATGCATCTCCATGTGCACACGATGCAGACCCTGCTCTGCTCGCCCTGCTTACAGCAGGGCTCCTTAAATGGAGCTATGTACCCCAGAAGTCCTCGCAGAGGTCTCACTCAGTGTGAGTATGTGAATAACTTTCTAAAGTACAAAAATGCTCCAAACCCCTTTAGCTAGAGCCCCTTAATGCAGGACTCTGATGGAGTTTGACGATAGCATTTTTAGTTTTCTAAAAAGAGATTAAGAAAATGTCAGACCGAGTGTTCGGTCTCTCTTCCTGGTTGCCACTAGCAACCAGGGCTCCCACAATAAACAACACAATTTTAAAATACTTTAGTATGTTTCATTTTTTTTCACTCAATAAATCACACAAGTGTCCCCTGCACCTTCAAATCAGGAATGCACAGTATCTAGGTTAAAGTTCCAAGTTCCAGTTGTTCCTCCTTCCTCACCTTTACTCTTTGACTTTCTTCTTTGACTGATCCTTTTACCCTTTTCCTCCTTTGCTAACACCCCTGCTTTCTTAAATAACTTGCATTATGGTGGGATTTTCTCCCCTCAGGATCTCCCTACTCTTTATCTCAGCCTGTGGTGGACCACTTTCTGTGTTCCTCATTTTTTCTTTCATCCCCCAGCTACTTTAAATGTCCTTCAAAGTAATGCTTAAACTGTCCACTGAGGACTATGGTTCTCTCCTTAATGGAAGCTGGCCATCACATCGCTATAGGCTCTTATCCTTCCAAGTTGGTCCTCGATCCCCATTGTAGCCAAACCTCTCCTGTCCTCTCTGCACCATTTCTTCTAGCATTACTTGAAGGCCTTGGTATAGAGCTCCCTCTCCTTCCCCACATAGTACAAGACGCACTCTCCACTCACATTTTAAACACATGGGGAACAGAAGATTAACCAGATAAAGTATCTAACTTTACCAAAAATGAAATTTACATAAGAATTTGACTATAGCATTTACCTTTATGTTGAAGCCCATGAAACACCCTTATCAAGTTAATGCATTAGCAGCCATAGGGGCTCTGACCAGAGTATGTTTTCTAAGTCAGTACTTACTTTGAGGTAAGATGGTGGGAACTGGGGAGCTAAATGAGTTGAGGGAAAGTTGCTGTCTTTATTAACTTGTCCATGGTAGGTAGGAGGAGAGAGGAGATGGGGTACGTGGTTGGACGAAGGGGGGATTTCTTTATTTTTGTGACTATGGGAGGAGGAAAGTGGGAGTTGGGGGTGTTAAGTGGGTGGGGGGAAGGGGCATTTCCAATTTGTTTACAGGTGCCATGAGAGGGAGGGGAAAGACTGTGCTGCAATAAACACAAAGGTTCAGTTCTTATTGTAGAAACCCCTGAGCACTATAGCTGTTATCGCTATTATACTGAAGAAAGAAAAAAGTTTTGAAAACACTCACTGCAACGTGTCTGTGAGAAAACAGGAACCATTTCTCACTGATGCACTGTAGCATTGCTCTCAGTCAGTCAGAATAAAGGGATTAGCACTCTGTCCCACAATTGAGTATACTGTCCAGTTATCACAAAGTATCAAAACAGAGCTCTCTGTTCTGAATAGCCGAGCACCGTCTTTTTCAGTGTATCAATTAAATTATTCTATTTTCTGTCCTGTTTAAGATTATTGTATATTATTGATGGCATCCCTATTAAAATGTAAAATGGTTACAGTGACATGGGAAACAGTTTACCTGGTGAAGTTGTAAAACTAACACTAAGGTTTTCACAGTACAGTAGAACTTGACAGATATCTTAGAAAGAATGCCACTGACTGCTATACATTTTGAGCTGGGATAGCAATCAAGTTTATAATTTTGGCAGTGGCCATACTCAAATTTACATTACACTTTCTCCATAATATCATATTATGATTTTAACTAGTCAGTGTTTCTTTGTAAATAAAGCTGGGTATAGTTAACTTTGTTAATGACTGATGTGCTTAGCATACTGTTTTTCACCCCATTTTCCACTGATTTAAATTGAATATTGGAAAGGCAGTAAGTGTGGGTCCTTGTATTTCACTCATTGGGGAACAATGTCTGGAGTGCTTCCTTTCCATGCATGAGATTCCCTTATTCTGTAAAGAGTACCTTATGCACAAGTACCCTGGAAAGGGGCTCATTCAACAGTATTTTTATTTTATTTTTATTTTTATTGTCAAATCAATAATAAACTAATACTGCCGCACAGGAGACTACTCTTACTGTTGCAATAGTGATCTCACTTACATTCTGAGGGAATGAGAACAGTTCACCTTTCATTTGCAGTTCTCATATCCTAAGAATGCACTTGAGGTCATCATCTTGCAACCAGAGAAAGTGGTCTCCGTGGCAGTAGTAACATACAAAATTCTGGTGTGGACATGTAGGCATGAGTCATAGCACCTTATTAGTCTGTGAATTATGATTTTCCTGTGTCCATGCAATTCAAATGAATAAAATACAAAAGGCATAATACTTTTATTGCAGCTTGATATATTGGGGACAGCTTGTGAGGGTATAAGAAAAGGTAGTGGTCAGCATCTGGCAAGTTAACTAAATAGGACAACAAAGCTGAGCAATGTATTTAAAATCTTAACTCTAGGCTCTGTATGACATTTTCATAGATACTGTATTCTAGTTACAGACTACTGTGGCCTCTTAAAAGCAGAAATACTATATAGTAACAGTTCATGGTTTTCCTAAATGATTACTGTATAATTTAGTCTACCCTGTTAATAAATCTATGCAGATTTTTATTTATTTATGTATTAGAATATCGTAATTACAATCCTTTGAGTCATAGACTCATTTCCAAAGGCTCCTCGTCAGATGACATAAATACAGACATGAAAGTAATACAGCAAAGACAACATTACATAACTAGTTGTATGGTAGATGTACAAACATTATTAAGCATTATAATACATTGATGAGTGCCTATACAGAGTATTAGCTAAACAGTTACATACATTATTTGCAGTGCTAAGCAGTTACATACATTCTTAGCAGTGCAGTAGTGCAGGCATTACAAAACATTATCTTATCGGTAACATACATCCTTAGCAGTGCAGTGATGTAGGCTTATACACAGTGATAGCTAAGCAGAGTAACAAAAGAGCAGAGACATGATAGTGGACCCTGGTGGGGTTTAGTGGACAGTCTTGGGTTAGACTTTGGCTTGGTGTGGGCCCACTTTAGTAATGACTGGGCTGTAGTTTGAAATGGTAGTAGGACTAGCGTGGACAGGTGCAGGTATGTGTGACATAGAGGTGATTCTTGAGGGCCACTTGGAAAGGGCCGAGTTTGGTGTGGGTAGTGACTGAGGATAGTAGGGCATTAAACCAGGCAGGGGCCATGACTAGGAATGATCTTTGGGCAAGCATTGTCCTGACCCTTGGGATGGCCAGTGTTATTGTGTCTGTTCTGCATGTATGGACTTTGGGGGTGGCTAGGGGCAAGGAGGCCGACACTCCTGGGGATGTCTGTCCCAGGAGGGAATTTTTGGCCATGAGGCATGCTTGGAATTGGAGCCTTTCATCAATTAATCAATCAATCAATCAATCAAAATCTTTATTTATCCAGGTGAACACCATTGAGCAGGGCTCATTTACAGGATGGACCTGGTAGTACCGATCAGTTACAACAGTTAAAATGGACATTATTTACAAAACAATAATGTTTACAAACTGGCCCGGTAGAGTCAGTCCCAGTACATCATAAGAATTTACAACACGATGTAGAATATTATACATATAAGTACTTATACATAACAGAAAAGAATATACAATTCACTGTAGGAGAAA
The DNA here is from genome assembly GCA_016271365.2 of Neoceratodus forsteri. Lineage (NCBI taxonomy): Eukaryota > Metazoa > Chordata > Ceratodontiformes > Ceratodontidae > Neoceratodus > Neoceratodus forsteri. The sequence goes on from CM057456.1 coordinate 1,724,690,565, forward strand.
AATGGGACACTGTTATAGTAGGCTAACAACAGTCAGTATGAGACATATCTATGGACACTGACCTCATAAAGCTATCAGGAGAGGAGGCAGTGGTGCATGGATAACTTATTTGAGGGATAGATGACCAGATACATGAGGATTGGTACCAGGCCAGGGCAACAAGCATAAACAGGGACAAGCAAGGTCAGAGGGCACCCATGGTTCAGTGGCATACTAGGTATGAGGGCAGCAGTTACAGGATTCCCTCACAGTGCATGCATATAAGGTCTTGAATGTTTCCAAGCTGATAAGGAAACTTAGTTTCAGCACTTTTTGCAGATTATTGCACAGAGTGGGCAGCACAAAGCTAAATATTGCTCTGCTCTGATTTAACCTTGGGTATGTATAGTGCAAGAAAGGAGCAGCTTCTCAGCACATAGCATCCAGGCACGCATATTGGGAGACAGTCCACAACATATTGGGGAAGCTTTTTAGATGAGGCTCTGAGAGTCCAAAGGGTGACATTTCTGTCATGCCTCTACTGAAGTGAGGACCACCCTACAGCAGCATAGAGGGAACAATGATGTGTGGATAGTGGGAGCCCCGTAATGAACCTAAGTGCTCTATGATAAAGCTTGTCCAATTTTTTCCAGGCAAGAGGCAGGGCACTGACTGTATAAGAAGTCGGCATAGTCCACCAGGGTGAGGAATGTTGTTTGTATCAGGATGGAAAAAAATGCTGTAGGTGCTGTATTGGTCCTTTTAAGAACAGATACAGAAACAAATAGAAAGAAACAGAAACAGAAAGCAATAAAAGGTATCAAATCATTTGTTCCTGGGTTTGTACCAGGTGCATTTTAGCATCTTTAGTGGGAAAGTTATTGATTCTGAAAAACAGGCCCAGCCTCTGCCTTAATCTCTTTATCAAATCCTCAAGATGCTCACAGAATGATAGGGTGTGGTCAAGCCACACACCTAGGTACTTAAATTTAGACACAAATTCCAGCTTTTCATCTATAATTGTTGTAATTTGTACAGGGGATCCAGAGCTGGCCAGGTTCCCTGCTCGACTGCCAGGAGACAGGGGCATCGCTTTTTTTTGGCATTAAGTAGGAGCTTTTTATGTAACAACTGATACTGCAGCAGGTTAAATTCAGCCCGGAGAGCCACACAAGCAGCCTCAGGTGTAGGACGACTTAAGTACAGTACTGTGTCGTCTGCAGACAAATGTACTTTGGCTTTGCATATTCTATCATCAATATTGTTAATATAAATGGTGAATAGTAGAGGCCCAAGGATGGATCCCTGAGGCATGCCTCTTTGTAAGGGTTTAAGAGGGGAAGGTTTGCCTTCTGCCTTAACCTGCTGTAGCCGACCTGTAAGGTAATCGGTGAACCATTGCAGAGGTGATGAATCCAGACCTATGCTGCTTAGGGAGGAGAGAAGCAGGCTATGATTGACAGTGTTGAAAGCCTTGCTTAGGTCCAGGAATACAGCACAGATAAAGTTTTTACTATCCAGGTCACACAGCCAATCATTGGTTACCTTGGCCAGGGCTGAAATGGTACTATGCTTTGCTCTGATTTCAGATTGCACTGGGTTTAATAGGTTCATGGATTCAAGATAAGTCCTACGTTGGTTGCTCACTATATTTTCTAACATCTTGGACAGAATAGGAAGGTGAGAAATGGGCCTGTAATTGTTAAGATAACAGGGATCCCCAGATTTAAACAGTGGGATGACATGAGCAATTTTCCATAGAGGGGGTAGGATTCCCCTGGGACAATGACAGATTGAATAGATGAGTGATTGGCATGGCTAAAACATAGTAAGCAATCCTTAGAAAGTAGGGGTCAAGGTAGTCGGCTCCAGCACTTTTCTTGATGTCCAGCTGAAGTAGAAGATCTTCAACCTCTTTCACAGAATAGGTTGGAATAAGAAGACCAAATTGAGAGAAGGATAATCATGGTTTTGTAGTGCAAGTTGGGAACGTAACGAGCATACAGGGGAGTTGTCAAAGGCAAGACCTTCTGTGGCAAAATTATTGTTAAAGGAATACAGGATCCCTAATCTATCACAAATAGAGGTGCTCCCTAAATTAATTTTAGGAGGAAGGAAGTTGCTGGGCATATACCCAGACAGTTCCTTGATGATCTTCCAAAATCTGGAGAAGAATTTGGCAGCTGAGTCTAGCTCAGCATGATAAAATGTAGCCTTAGCTTCTTTGATCATTTTTGTGCATAGATTCCATGCCTTCCTAAACTGGCACCAATCCACCTCAGTCTTAGTTTTACATGTTATCTTCCAGAGCTTATCCCTAGCTATCAAAGAGGCCTTCAGTTCCACTGTAAACCATCGACAAGCTTTATTCCTTACTCTGATCTTAACCATGGGGGCATACTTATTTAAGGCCTCAGACACTATTTCATAAAAGATGTCATAAGCCGTAGTAACTGTGTTAGCCAAGTAGAAGTCCTGTCAGTGTAGGGAATATTTCAGCTCATTTATGTAAGCATACAGGTTGAAGTTATGTCTGGATCTCTTAGTAGTAAACCTTGAAGGAGAAGTTGCCTTATGAGTTGATCTAATGCCAGCAATGAACCAGTGATTGTTGACATCTGAGAAAAAGGTGCCGGCATGGGAAAATAAATGTGGTTTAGTTACTAAGATTACATCTAACAGTGTACTATTGCTTGTTTTTTTTTTGTTTGGGTGTGTGGGTTCGTCTTTCAGTTGCACCAGCTCAAAAGAGTCGCAAAGAGTTTTAAGAGGTGTGGAGTATTTGGATAGCCAGTCGAGATTGATGTCCCCTAAGATTATAGTTTCAAGAGTCCCATCATCCAGTGTGGTGCTAAGATGCTTTAGGAGCTGTAAACCAGCAGATGGGGGTCTATAGCATCCGATTGTATTGCAAGGGAGGAAGATAATTCAATTTTTAGGGACAGACATTCAAAATTGTTTTTGACAAAAGACCAGTTAAGGCAAGATACTGTATATTTGTCCTTGACGTAGATGGCCAGCCCTTCACCTCTAGTTTGTCTGTCTGTTCTGAAAAGCAGGTACTTGGGAATGTTGACATCCCTATCCAGGGTGGATGGTCATAGCCAGGATTCAGAGATCACCAGAACAACCGGCAGGGTGTGGCTAACCTAAGCCTGGATCAAGGTAAACTTTTTTATAAGGCTGCCGGCATTAATGTGCATAAAACTCATTCCTTTGAATCTTACAAAGTCGGATGGAGATAGGAGGGCTTCAGGTGGGCCCTGGTTAAGCTCAACATTGCCCGAGCACAGCAGGAGCAAGAACAAAATCTTACTTAGGGCAGCAAGAGTTAGTTTGAAGTTTCTTGACCTCATCCTTCTATGGGGTTTGTCAGAACTGGTAGACCAGGCAACGTATCTGGAGCTATGTAGCCCTAAGGCTACCGAGATTAACACCCTGGCAGTGAAGTGCAGGGGAGGATGATGACAGTCAACTATAGGTGGAGTGCCTTGTATGGGTGAGTCAGTGTTGGTAACACCATACAGGATACCCTGCGAATGCAGTTGCAGTAGGGGAGGCATCAGAGCACATAGGTATTTGTTAGAAGAGTTGCTATACATTTGACATTCTAAGGGAGTGTCATGGTCTCCATTCTGGGTTGGGTGGGAAGCCCAGTAGCACATGGCACAAGGTAGAGGAGGATTAAGTGGGAGAGCCAACAATTACCCTACACAGTAGATTTCCTAGGTTGGCTTCAATAATAGTAAGAAATGCATCAAGACCTGGCTTTGGTGATCATAAGAAATGCAACACGACTCAGGAGAGACAGCACCTCTAAGACAGTGGCAAGGTGGAGGAGCAGAGATTTACTCATATTGGATGGCCACCATAATAGGGGGAGGGATGGTGAAGGGGGCAGGAAGATAGAGCATTTAATAAGAGGTGTGGTGGGGGATGGGTAGGCGGGTTAAAATTAGAAGCTTCAGCCGTACCTTGCTTGCCTTGGGTCCAGGCTTGTAGAGTCACGTGGTGGCTGGGGAAGCACCGTCCACCTGATGGCCAAGTCTCTCTTGGCTTGTGAGCTGGGAGCCCTGGAGAGGGTCATTCTCAGCTGCAGAAAGAGAGGACAGGGCAGATTAAATGCAGGTCTGAGACAAAAGGGCCATCAGAGCCAGCAGAGGTCCAAAATTAGCAGGACAAAAGGACATCTATTGGTTTGGCACCCAGTGGTCGAGTCTCCCTCGGCTTGTGAGCTGGGAGCCCTGGAACGGGTCTTTCTTGGCTTGCTTGCCTTGGGTCTGAGCTTGTGGAGTTGGGTGGTGGCAGGGAAGTGCCGTCTGCCTGGTGGCCAAGTCTCCCATGGCTTGTGAGCTGGGAGCCCTGGAGAGGGTAGTTCTTGGCCTGCTTGCCTTGTGTCCAGGCTTGTGGAGTTGGGCGGTGGCTGGGGAAGCTCTGTCTGCCCAGTGGCCGAGTCTCCCTCGGCTTGTGAGCTGGGAGCCCTGGAGAGGGTCATTTTCAGCTTGCTTGCCTTGGGTCCAGGCTTGTGGAGTCTGGTGGTGGCTGGGGAAGCGCTGTCCACCCTGTGGCAAAGTCTCCCTCGGCTTGTGAGTTGGGAGCCCTGGAGAGGGTCATTCTTGGCTTAGGTCCAGGCTTCTGGAGTCAGGCGATGGCTGGGGAAGCACCATCCACCTGGTGGCTGAGTCTCCCTCAGCTTGTGAGTTGGGAGCCCTGGAGAGGGTCATTCTTGGCTTGCTTGCCTTGGGTCTGGTCTTGTGGAGTTGGGCTGCTGCTGGCGAAGCACCGTCCACCCAGTGGCCGAGTCTCCCTCGGCTTGTGAGCTGGGAGTCTTGGAGAGGGTCAAGATTGAGGATCTGGGTATGGTCGTAGAGGGTGCAGGTGTGGGTCGTGCGAACAGCCCCTGACAGGAGCCTTCCTGCCTTGTCGATGGTTACTTTAATCTTGATGAGAGCTGTGGTGTCAGTGACGGTGTAGACCAGTAGGCCATGGTCAACCAGTGACATAACAGACAAGGTGACTGTTAGATGCAGGGCTTCAGAGGGTAAACAGTCCCTGTGTCAGTAGAGGAGGCTGACTTGCACATTAGTCATGGATGCCAGTGGGCTGATGACGCCATAAAAAGTGAGAGCAGGGTTGAACGTGATCCCTAGGTATTTGTAAGATGAGACCTGCTCTACGGGGTGGTGTGAGCTGGACAGGATTTTCAGTTGGGCATTTTTTACTTTGCTTTGGTGGTGTGCAAACAGCATGGTTTTAGTTTTTTTCTGGTTTAGTACTAGCTTGTGCTTGGCAAACCATTGCTTGGCTTGGCTGAATGAGTGCTGCAGCGTGGCCTGTAGGTTGGTGGGGTTTGCATGGGAGGCACAGAGGACAGTGTCATCTGCATATAGAAGTATCTTGCCAGAGCATGAGGTGGGAAACATATTCAGAAACAAGTTAAAAAGTAATGGCCCTCGGATGGAGCCCTGTGGGACTCCAGAGTGGGTAGGGCAGGTGCTGGATACAGTATCATTTATCCTGAGGCACTACTTCCTGGAGGTCAAATAGCTTACAAACCAGTTTAGGAGACCTTGAGAGAGACCAGTGTGTATCAGGGTGTTCAGCAGGATGGGGTGGTTAACCATGTCAAAGGCCTTGGACAGGTCAATGAACACGGTCCCTGCCTGCTGTCCCTTGTCTAGGGCAGAGTGAATGTAGTGAAAGAATTCAAGGTGAGCTGCTGTAATGTGTCCAGCTCAGAAACCATGCTGCTCCACACACAGCAGGTAATTGGTCATTTGGTCTGCCACTACCTTTTCCAAGGCCTTGGGCAGTGGGGGGAGAATGGAGATTGGGCGGTAGTTCCCTGAGAGTAGTGGATCCCCACCTTTGTGGATGGGTGTTACAACCGCAGTTTTCCATTTGCTAGGGAACTGTCCAAGGTGAAGAGAGAAATTGAGTAGGGCAGTTAGTGGGAGAAGTAGTGTGTCCAGCACCAGATGGAGGAGTTTGATATCTAGAAGGTTGTTAAGGGGGCTGGTGCCATTTAGGGCATTGATCAGGTAGGGTTTGGCTTCCTGGGGAGATGGTACAAAGATAGAAAGGGGCATAAGGAGGGGGTCTTGGCTGTGTGGGGTCAAGAAATTGGGAGGGAGCACAGAGCTTAGGTGTGTAAAGTTGAGTTGAGAGTAGTGGCAAATTATTTCAGGTCAGTGGTGACTGAGCCATTTGCAGAGGTCTGGGAGGGGGGAGGGGACCGCGATTTCCCATTTAGTGTTTTCATATTATTCCAAAATTTACGTGATGACCCCCAGGTGGCAGTTAAGGTGGCTCTGTAATGCTCAGCTTTCACTTTGTGGATGGCCCAGGTGCATTTGTTCCATTCTGCATGGTAGGTTTGCCTGTCTGCAGGCTTGCCTGATTCATTTGCCTTATACCAAAGGTTGTCACGGTTCTTGAGCTGCTGTAGGAGGGATGGGATAATCCAGGGGGCATTTGCCACTTGAGGTGGGTTTCGTTAGGGGAGCGAAGGTGTCACAGGCTAGGGTGATGGTGTTGTTGAAATATTCTAGTGCTGCATCCACAGAGGTGGCCTGATATATAGGTGACCAGTCACAGTGAGGCAGGTGATGCTTGAGGTTCATAAGACTGCCAGGGCTGAGGCGATGATGAAGCATGGTTGGAGGGGCAGGTTGCATGGCCATCCTTGTAAAGATTACTGCTGAGTGGTCACTGAGGGAGTTAGGGAGGACCACAACATCCTTGATTTTATGCTAGTGGTTAGTTAGTGCAATGTCCAGCAAGGTTTGTGACCCAGTGGCTGAGTTGTACCTTGTGGGTTGGGTCACCTCCTTAGAAGGCATCTTTGGAGGTGGTTGTGGATCCAGCCAGCCAGTTTAGGTTCAGGTCACCCAGAAGGATGTGTTTTGACTTGAAGTGAAGGCTTGTAATGTATAATGTCAGGGAGAGAATAGCATGGGTTTGCTTGTGGGGTGGTATATAGGCCACAGTGATTATGATGGGGCCTTTGGAGGGGTCTGGTGAGATCTTTACAGACAAGGCTTGGGCACCATGATCTAGCATAGGTGGGGAGATGGCTTGTGCTAGTATAGGGAGTCCTGCACGTATATTGCACATCCTCCACCCCTCTTGCCCACTCTGTCCAGTCTGAAGAGCGAGTAGCCTGGAAGGGAGATGAGGGAGTCGGGAGTTTTGTTTGAGAGCCATGTCTCAACCATTATGAGGATGTCAGGTTGGTGCCTGGTGACCTAGCATTGCAGTGCTGCCGTTTTGTTTAGTATGCTGCATATGTTCATGGATCCTATGCGGAGGCCAGTGGTTGGCTGTGGGTGCATCGGCACACGGGAGCCCGGACCAGGGTTGGGGTGGATGTTTCCAGAGAGCAAAAGGAGGAGGGAAATAATTCTGAGTAGGGGCAGTCACTTATTTATGCGGCAGTGCATTAGGCTTTTAGTGCCATGCATGGAGGTGATGCATGGAATAGAGATCAAGCAGATGATGGGGATTGCAGAGGAGATTGGTAACCATGGTGAGCAGGGGTAAAACTGCTGGAGGGGTGTGTGCATTGATGGGGTGGGTGAGTGGCATTCATGGGCAGCATGGGGGAGCAGGGGTGGCACTAAGTGGTGGGGAGAGGTTGTGGCACTGAGTGGTAGGGAATGGGTGTGGTCATGCTGAGCAATATTAGTATGAGGGGCGTCAGTCTGATAGGCACCTGCAGCATTGTAGTGGTGGTCATGGACCGAGGTATAAGAGGTCCCTAGTGATGTACTGAAATGTGGCAACCACTTTAGAGTAGTGGCAGTGTCCCAGAGTGTGGTGCAAAGAGTGCAACGTTCAAGACCCAGGTCTGGAAACTTGGGTGGGTGTCAATGCAGGGTGGAAATGTGCATCCAAAATAGGTGGGAAGGGGGGTTAGAGTAAGGGCCAGCAGTGACCCCTAGATGGCACTTTGGGTACTGCAAGCAGGGCTATGGAATTTGGGCTTGTAGAATGGGGAGGATGAGAGTGGAGGAGAAGTAGGAAAAAGTCAGCAGTAGAGAAGGCTAGAGAGGAAGGAAGTTGTGGGAGGTGACTCAGCTCAGCCAGATGATGGCAGAAAAGTATAACCTGCTAATGAGAAAATGGGGACTTAGAAAAAAAACAGAACAGGAAGCCATGTGACTAGGGTGGTCCTTAAATTGAGGGGTGGGTGGACGGGGCAGTTGATGCATAGCAATCAATAGCCTAACTTCATTCACAGAGTTCAGCTGCAGGAGGAGAGTAATTACCTTTAGGGCTCTGGTGGACCACACTACCCTGCTGTGTGCAGGCTTCTCTGGCTGTGTGTGCTACTGTGGGCTGGGGTCCTGACCTATATGGGGGCACAGAACAAAGACCTTCATTAGTATGCAGTGGGAGCTTTCAGACCTGGTCACTGCTATTCTGGACACTGTGCTCTACTGCGCTTGCATGGACACTGCTCCATTCTGCACATGCGCCAAATTAGGAGGTCCAGAAGGGAAGAACAAGACCAAGACAAAATGGTGCCCTGTAAGACCTGCAGGAGACACCACACCACGTGGTGTGTTCCAGGCCCAGGTAAGGACTGACTACAGCTAAATATACACAAAAACTAGCAGAATACAGCAGTAAACAGCAGTGATACAGAATTCCTGACTAGCTTAGCTGATAAGGATCAGAAATAGCTGCAGTCTGTACTAGCAGAGCAACCAGAAAGTTATTAATATGGATGGCATGGCTAGTTTTCCCTCCCATGTGTTCAGTGCAGCATATTTGCTCTAGATGGCACACGAGACAACACTTTCAGATTGTGGGAGAGGATTCAGATAAATCTCGGTAAGAGCAGCTCATGTAAAAAAAAGGGTAAACACTGAGAGAGTAGACAGATGTTATCCCTTTGCCCCCCCAAAATGAAAAAAAATGTGTGTATATATATATATATATATATATATATATATATACATATATATATATATACACATACATTCTTGGCAAAAAAACTCTGTTTAATGCATCATTTAGGGTTGTTCCACAGCACCAAAGGCAAGGAAATTCGGTGTTAGGGTTAAAAACCCTAACTGAGCATTCCCCACCACCACACACACACACACACACACACACACACACACTCATAGACATGCAAGTAGGGGAAGGACCAAGGCAACACAACCAATCACACATATCAGCAGGAGGTGTATACCTGTGTTACTGTAGGAAGTGGAGAAATCTAACTTGAGCTGTCATAGATTATTTATAAAGTTGTTCTTCGAGATTAGTTCAGATAAAGGTGAACCAAGCTGGCAGTAGCAAAAATGGTGTACCTCGCTTTGTTTTCAACAAATGCTGACAGAAGGCATCATGGGCACTGCAATGTTAGTCTATGGCAAATTGTTCAATTTTGGAACAGTGTAACTTTGTAATCCTTAAGTATTTTAGCACAATAGCAGGAAAAAGCACATCTGTGTGACCAGATCTTGCCATCCTGCAAATTTTAGGCTAAAGGACCCAACCGTTTGGATGATGGCAAAAATGTGCAGCCATTAAGAGCATACTTTCACAAAATACTGTCGCAAACACGAAAGTGTCAAAGCACGACACTTTTGCATTTGCAAAAGTGATTTTCGAAAATATTTCCGGGATTGTGCAAAATCCTGTTTTGGATTTTATGAACCCCAAAATACCATATGTGTAGTGTGTGTTATGTGTTGGTGGCAGCATGTGGCCAAGATGTCCAGTTGTCTGTAGTGATATGTGTTTAGCGGTGCGTGGAATGTCCGGGATGAGAGTTAGCAGTAATGACTCATGCGACAGCCCAATGTGAGCATGGGTGTGTGGTTCTGTGGTTTTCATAGTTGTATGTTATTCCTGTTACCTGCTGGTGGTTGAGTGTGATTGACTGTGTTGCATGTATGTGTGTGTAGTGGTGGTGAGGGTGGGTGGGGGAATGCGCAGTTAGGGTTTTCAACCCTAACACTGAATTTCCTCTCTTTTGTCTCTATGGAACAACCCTAACTGATGCATTAAACTGAGCTTTTTGCCATGAATTTCCCTTCTTTTTGAGAATGTGCAATATAAATAGTGAATGGAATGTGGTGGGGGGAGCACAGGGCCCACCATTTGATTTTTTGTCACTTTGCTGCACAAATACTGTATTACGAAGTGAAATGAAAATTGGGTACACAAACAAAAATGCAAATGGTAATGGCAACGGTGACGCAGAAGGAAACAGTAACGCAATCGACAATGGAAACGCTACTGGAAACGCAAACGTTAAGGCAAACTGAAACGCAAATGGTAAGGAACATGCAAACAGTAACGGTAATGCAACTGGACATGGAAACGGTTATGGTAACACAAATGATGATGCCAAACAGAACAGTAACCGAAACAGAAGATCAAACGCAAGCATGTACGCAAATGCAAATCGTAATGCGCATGGTCACGGTAATGTAATTGGAAATGCTAACGCTTATGGTAACACCAACGATGAAGCCAAAGGAAACAGAAACGGAAATGCAAACAGAAGCGCGTGATGCAAAAGGAAATGCAAATAAAACAGTAATGGAAACACAAATGGAAACAGTAATGCAAATGCAAGTGCAAACACAAACGTAAAGGGTAATGCACACGGTGACGTAAATGGAAACGCTAACTCAAATGGTAACAGTAATGGAAACGCAAGTGGAAATGCTGACTGTAACAGTAAGGGAAATGCACACCCTGCTTTTCCCCAAAAAGTGCATTGAGAAGCACAGTGAATACAAAGAATGTACAGTATGCATAATAATGGGCCTTGGAGCAGAAAATGAACACTTGGAATACTAAATTGCTTATATCTCAGGAACTGTACAACATAGAAAAACAAGCATTTGTCAGTGCCCAATGTTGTCATGCTGGCATTGGCATTGGCAGTGGTGGAGCTAGAGATGCATAATAGGAATGGCAGTGAAGTACTGAAGTGACACCAACCCCACCCCACCCTGTAGAGAGCAACAGGCATTGGGGTGTGCCTTTGGGTCATCAGCTATAATGCTCATAGCATTGTATCTCACCCTACCCTGTAGACACTGACAAGTGTCGTGGTGTGCTTTGGGGTTTTTGGGCATTATACTTACCCCATTCCATAAGGAAATATGCTGACATGGGTGCAGTATAGGAGCGTGGGGTGACGTTTGTGGCCGAACAGTGCAAGATACACCATGATGCCTGTCAGTGCTGCAGGGTGGGCGTGGAGGGTGGAATGGTGTGAGCATTACATCCGATGATCCCAAGTCATAGCCCTGAGGCCGGTCAGTCCGTACCGGGTTGGGTGCTACAGTTGGAAACCCTAACACCATAGGTGTGTAGTGGTAGTTTCACTCTACATTTTCAACATGGGCTGCTTGTCAGGCCACCTCAGGAAAAGCGGCACAATCACTTTGTTAGCTAAAACGTGGTTTTGCACAGCGGCTGTGCCATTTAGCGACACAGGGACGAAAACACAGTGTTGGGCTGGATGTGGAGAATAACAACTGTATTGTTCATGAGGAGGCATAAAAAATGGCAACGTTGAAAATCTGGAGTGGCAATATGAAATATTGGTGAAGCAATGAACATGCATACAAACTGCACAACAGACGTCCGCAACCCAATTATTTGTGGGAGTTTTTTAGGCACATTTTCAACATAGGTATTTTCGGACCTCTCCTCATGAACAGTAGCGCTGTGATTTTGTTAATGTGTCCCAAAAGGTGATTTCCCACAGCGAGCACGCCATTGTGCACCACAGTTGTGGAAACGCATTTTGGGCAGGCTATGAAAAATGGCAGCTGTACTGTTGATAAGGAGGTGTGCACAAATGCCAGTGGTGAAAATCTGGCATGAAAATATGGCAAATTTACCAAGTTACAAGGTTACATGGAAACTGTGCAATGCACGCTTGCAGCACAGTCGTTTTATGGACTTGTGGCACCAAATTTTCAACATAGGCATTTTAGGACCTCTGCTCGTGAACAGTGTCATCGTCATTTCCTCAAACTGTCCCGAAAACTGAGTTCGCACAGCAACCATGCAATTCTGTGCCGGACATGCGAAAACACATTTCAGCCTGGATATGTAAAATGACAGCTATACTGTTCATAAGGAGGTGTAGAAAAATGTCAGTTTTGAACATCTGGAATGAAAATATTACAAATGCACGAGGTTACGAGCGTGCATGCAAAGTGTGCAACGCACACTCATAAAACACTAATTTTATGGACTTTCAGCCCCAAATTTTCAACATGTGCATTTTAGGACCTGTGCTACTGAACAGTGTCACTGTCATTTTCATAGTGTGTCTCAAACATGGACTTTCCACAGCGACTGCGCTATTCTGTGCCATAACTGCGAAAACACATTTTGGTCTTGATGTGAAAAATGACAGCTATACTATTCATAAGTAGGTGCAGAACAATGGCAATTCTGAAAATCTGGAGTGAAAATATTATAAATTCACGAACTTACGAGCATGCATTCAAACTGCGCAACGCACGCTCGTAACACAGTCATGTTATGGAGTATCATCACCAAATTTTCAGCATAGCCAGTTTAGAACCTCTGCTCATGAACAGTATAACAGTCATTTTTGTAATTTGTCCCAAACACTGATTTCCCACATCAACTGTGCTATTTTGCGCCGGAAGTGCGAAAACACATTTTGGGCAGGATGTGAAAAATGACAGCTATACAGTTCACAAGAAGGTGTGGAAAAATGCCAACGCTGAACATGTGTAATGAAAATATTGCAAATTCGCTAAGTTGTGAGCGTGCGTAACAACTGCGCAACGCACGCTAGTAAAACAGTCATATTTTGGATTTTTCCCGCCAAATTTGCAACATAGGCTTTTTGAGAGCCCCCCTCATGAACATTGGCACTGTCATTTCATTCCTTGTTCCTGAAAGGTGATTCTGCGTAGTGACTGCAAAATCACCTTTAGGGACCGAATAACGCCATGACAGTGCAAGAATTCATGAGGAGGGGTCCCAAAAACCCCACGTTGAAAATTTGGTGCCAAAATTCCAAAAAAATGCCTGAGATATGCATCAAAGTTGAAAACCTCTATTTATGCCATTATACAGCTTACCGGCATTTCCTCAGTTCGTGGTCGGCTTTGAAGAGTGCAGACGTGTTCCCGGTCCACCAAAGATCATCACGCTGGACTCCGGAGGTAAGTATGGGGTGAGGAGAGGTGGTGAGGCAGGGTGCAAAGAGTGTGGGTGCGGGGGGCAGGGAGACAGCGAGGGACCATTTTTTGTTCACAGGGTAAAAACATCATGACAGTTTTTTTTTTTTTTACAGGGTGTTTACACTGGGTGGGCTCCCAGCATGCCACCTAACTGTTTGGGTGCTGCAGCTGACGGGGATTGGGCACCCTCGTCCACACACAACAAAATGGGGTTAATTTATGCCGATGGGGATTGGGCACCCCCATCGGCACACAAGGAAAGTGGGGGGCAAGAGTCAAGGGGGATTGAGCACCCCCCTTGTCATATAACAAATGGGGGTGAGTGCTTTATTCTGATGGGGAGTGGGCCTTCCCATTGGCACATACATTGGGGCCACGGTAAGCCAGCAGGGGGATTGGGCACCCCCGAAGTTGGCAGTTGGGCGTCCACCATGTATACAATGTGGCCGAGCACGTCGGGAGGTCCGCTGCATTTGACGAGCTTTGCTTGCCACATTATGTATGCATGGTGTGGCGCCGGCATGCAGGCTGATTGGGGAATGAGGGACTCACATACTGATGCGTGCCCTGCATTCACCCAACAGTGACCGCACCTCCAAATCTGCACTACCACAAGATGTTTGCTGTGCAAGCGCGCCAACATAAAAATGAAAATGTCATATTATTTATGACTTTCATGGCTAGGTTTGCACTTAACCCCCTAGAGGGGGCTAAGCATTTTTCTGACGAAAAATCTGTATCTCAAACCGTTTCGAGATACGGGTCCCAAAAGGCACGGCGGACACTGTAATGTTAGCCTATGGGAAAAATCATCAACCTTAGAGTGATGTGACTTTGTAGCCCTCTAATATTTGGTCACCAAACCACCAAAACACACATCTATGGGATCATGGCTTTCTTCCTTCCAAATTTCAGCCCAAAAGACCAAACTGTTCTTTTGCAGCAGGGTGGCAAAGATTTCCTATTCTTTTGGGCATAGTATCGCAAAGTAGTGTCTTGATTTGCGACACTTTCACAAAAAAAATCATGAAAGTGTCGAATGTGTGACACTACTTTGCAACACTACTGTTTACAAAAATTTCAAAAACATATTTCTTGGGTGTTTAACCCCCCAAAAAAAAAAGACATGGCTAGCATCCTCAGGTCTCGACTAGATGAATACAGCAAGAATTGTGTCACTAGAGGGTCCCAAATTTAAATGCTAGACATTTCTGTGACCATCAACTGAAAACAAGATGGTGGATTTACGACACTACTGGGGTCATTTGCGACACTAAAAGCTGCATTTGCGACACTGTCAAACTTTTTGTTAACTTTTCCTATTGACTATAATGGGAAACTTGTTTTTTGAATAACTTTTGAACCGTTTAATATTCTTTCACAAATTCTTTGAAAGGCACAATGGGGACCCTGGCTGCATGTTCCCTCAAGGTTTTGGACCAGTCGCACAGACCATGTGACCTGTAGGTGTGAGCAAAGAATGCACAAAAATGCGTAATTACCACATTCTATGGCGCTATGTAGCTCTGCAACCGTATATCTGACTGTTACGAAACTTGGCCAATCCAGAGACCGATGGCACCACTCTGTGCAAGCCAAACGTCAGGCAAATCCGTCATATGGTGGCAAAGTTATTAAGCTGCCAGATTTCAGAGTTCAACCTTAAATGGGGTACTCAACTCCCTATATATATATATATATATATATATATATATATACATATATATATATATAGAGTATGGTAGCACGGTAGTGCTACCATAGTTAGGGTTGAGGAGCATTTTTAAGGTTAAAGGTTCAAATTTTGCACCTCAATAACTTTGCCACTGTTCAATGGATTTGTCTGAAATTTGGCACGCATGATTGGGTATGGTAGATCTTGGGATCTGCCAAGTTTCATTTAGGTCGGATATACAGCAGAGGAGTTATTAAGCAACAACAAATTGCACAATTATGTTTTTTTGTGATTTCTTTGCTCTTGTCTACAGGTCGCACGGTTTGCTTGATTGGACCAAGAACTTTGGGGAACGTGCGGCTGGGGTCTCCGATGTGCCTTTTGAAGGTTTCATGAAAAAATATTGAACAGTTCAAAAGTTATTCAAAAAACAAGTTCCCATTATAAGTCAATGGGAAAAGTTAACAAAAAGTGCAACACTTTTGCAAATGCACTTTTTAGTGTCGCAAATGGCTCTAGTAGTGTCGTAAATCTGCCATTTTGTTTTCAGTTGGTGATCAGAAAAATGCTTGCCATTTAAATTTGGGACCCTCTAGGGACACAATTCTTTCTGTGTTCACCTAGTCAGACCCTGAGGATGCTAGCCATGTCTTTATTTTGGGGTTAAACACCCCAGAAACATGTTTTTCAAATTTCTGGAAACAGTAGTGTCGCAAAGTAGTGTCGTGCTCATGACACTTTCTCAAATTTTTGTGAAAGCTTTCGCAAATTGCGACACTACTTTTTCAGACTTGGCCAAAATGACAGGAATTCTTTGCCACCCTGCTGTGAAAGAACAGTTTGGGCTTTTGAGCTGAAATTTGGAAGGAAGGTAGCCAACATCTCACAGATGTGCCTTTTGGTGGTTTGGTGAAAAAATATTGCATGGCTCCAAAGTTATGGTATTCTGAAGTTGGCATTTTTCCCCATAGATTAACATGGTGGCGTACGCTGCGCCTTTCGAGGCTCGTATCTCGAAAATGATGTGAGATACACATTTTTTGTTGTGAGTAGATAGCCCTTTGGGCTATGTGATAACAAAAAGCTAGCCAGGAAAATCATGATTTCTGTGAAAATTGTAATTTTTTTTCTACGTCATGCGGTTGCTGAGATATTAGCAATTAAGTACTTCCAATGCTCGTTTTAAGCTTCGATGCACATTGCAATGCATACATTCTTTGTACACACTGTATTTCTGTATGCACTTGTTTGGCAAAAACAGGGTATGCACTTCCATTACTGTTACAGTTACTGTTTCCACTTGCGTTTAGGTCTCCGTTTGCATTACCATTCTCGTGTACGCCACTGCAAGTACCCTTATGCTGTCATTTACGCGTGTTTCGCTATCGTTACCATTTGCATTTCCACTACTGTTTCTGTTTGCATTTTTGTTTGCGCCACCGCGCGCATTGCCATTTGCATTTCCGGCAGCCCTTTTCTTTGTGTTTCCGTTTCTCTTTTGTTTTGTGTCTTCCTTGCTGTTACTGTTACCATTTGCGTTTGCAATTGCGTTACTGTGCCCCTGCGAATTACGGTTTGCGTTTCCATATGTGCTTGTGTTTCCTTTTGCATTTCTGTCTCCTTTGCTGTTATTGTTGCTGTTACCGTTACCATTTGCATTTACAATTGCGGTACTGTGCCTGTGCAAGTTTCGGTTTGCTTTTCCGTACACGCTTCTGTTCCCTTTTCTGTTTCTGCTTCCTTTGGCATTATTCTTCATCTTAACTTTACCATTTGCATTTACAATTGCAGTATCGTGCCTGTGCGCATTACAGTTTGCGTTTCCGTGTGCGCTTGAGTTCGCGTTTCTGTTTCTGTTTCCTTTCACGTTCTTTTTGCTGTGACAATTAACATTTCCATTTAAAATACCACTGCCATCACTGTTCTTGTTACCAGTTGCATTTTTGTATGCGCTTCAATGTCCGTTTGTGTCACTGTTCGCTTCGGCATCATATTGCGCTTGCGTTTCTATTAACATTTCCTTTCCCATTTATGTTTGTGTTACCATGTGTGCCACTGTTGACGCTTCTGTTTGCATTGCTGTTCCTGTTACTATGTCACAAGACATCACAGGGGCTCCCACCGCCGCATTACATTCACTATTTCTCGTCATCATTCTCAAAAAGAATTAAAATTAGAGGCAAAAAACTCAGTTTAATGCATCAGTTAGGGTTGTTCCACAGTGACAAAAGCAAGGAAATTTGCTGTTAGAGATGAAATCCCCCCTTGGACCCCTCCAGCCCACCCCCCAACTGGCATTGGGGTGCACGTTGGGGTCATCGGTCCTAACTCTCATCCCATTCTCCTATTCCTCAGCTTGTTTACAATGTGATGGGGTGAGAGTTAGGGCTGATGACCCCAATGAGCACCCTGATGCCTGTTTGGGGGTGGGCTGAGGGGTCCAAGGGGCTTAACCCTAACAGTGAATTTCCTCACTTTTGTCTCTGTGGAACAACCTCACTGATGCATTAAACGGAGTTTTTGCTCTAAATATATATATATATATATATATATATATATATATATATGCTTATAATGTGCATCTTCTATATTTTCCATATTCAGTAAATAGTAGAACATACATGGGACAAGTAAAATACCAAACCTGCCTCCTCGCAAAAAAGCCTGTCTTGGACTAACCTCCCACCAGTAATACAAGATCTTCTTAAACAAGCAATCAACCCACATACAATCAAAGGTATGTCAAGACAAGTGCTTCTTGTACCTTTCTGCTGCACCACACAGGCATAACACTGTTTTGCTTACGGGGTGCACTCCTGGCTAAATGACCTACCAGCTGTATCCTGTCAGTACCCAAGTTGGGCCCTTTCAAATATGAACTACACCTTACTGCACTTAGCAGATGCGATTGTCCAATCATGAGGAAATCTCACCCTGTTGCCTCTATTGCCGAAGGCTGCTCTATATTTCTCTGTACCCCTACCCCTCCCCCTCCCTCTGGGCTACTGCAGCCCCACCGCCTAACTCTTTACCATTTGTTAACATAGATCTGTATCCTGTCCACCATCCTACCCCCTTGTAAGCATAGACCTGTATTCTGTTCATCATCCCTATCCCTCCCCCACTCTCATTTCTCCCCACCTCCACTGTCCCTGCATCCCTAGACCAGTCCTCTCCATGGCCCCCCTCCCACCTCCTGTCCTTTTTCCTGACTCCCCCTGACATTCCCCCTGCTCCATTCCTTTTTCTCCCCCCCCTTGCTCTTGAACAACTAGACCATTGATGGCTGCTCTGTGTTCACCTATTTTATATTTATTCCAAAATGTATTTCTATTGTCTACTCTTTAGTGCTTGTCATAACATTGTACTCTTGTTATTGTAACACTCTGCTGCTAATTGTTGTATTATATTGTATAATGTTATATTTCATTGTATTTCTCTTCTGATGTGGAACCTCTGTAAAAGAGCTTAAGGCTCAAAGGTATTATAATCCGAAAACAAATAAATAAATAAAATACAGAAAATGCATATTCTTTTGTAGATCATCACAGAGTATGTTTATACCAGACTATATTTGTAAAAGGGGGTTCTAGCTGGACTTCATTTAGCCCATTCCCACTGTGGTGCATTAGAAGCTTCCAGGCAAAGCGCACCAGTGTGGTATACATTATGAATAAACAAGGTGATCTGCTATCATTTTGTGGGAAAAGAAGAAGAGGGTCATAGTGAACAGGAGCTACTTTGGTTCTGAGTAGACCATGGTACTCTGCGGCATCCCTCAGGGGTTAGTGCTTGGATAGCTGCTGTTCAACATTTTAATCACTGATTTGGAATCAAACGCCTCCAGCAGGCTCCTGAAGTTTGCCAATGATACTAAGCTGGCCAGGATGGTTGACTGCCTTGAAGACGAGGGCAAACCTCGGAAGGATCTGCATGCTGCATGATTCTTTGGACTGCTGTAATCTCAGATTCCATGTGGCCACTTGCAAAGTGCTGCTTGAGAAGGAATAACACAGGTAGGCCTTACACACTAAGTGGGGTTCACAATTGCTGCAGTATGAAACCAAAAAGACTTGGTGGGGCATAATAGACAAGAGACTGAAGCAAACCAAGAAGTGCATGGTCACTGTCAAGAGACTGGCTGAATACTAGGGAGATGACCATCAGGGCAGGGAAGAAATCCTGCCACTTAACATGGCTGTGATCAGGCTCCACCTATAGAACTGCATGCTGTTCTGGGCATCTCAATACAAAAAGAGTCAGCTGAGAGGGTGCAAGGCAAGGCCACCAAACTGATTTGGGGTGTAGGGGAAAGAAGTTATGTGGAGATGCTGGTGGCCCCTAACATGTTTGCCATGGAGAAAAGGAGACATGATCTCAGTTTTCTGCATACCAAGGGTATCAACATGATTAAACATAGATAGGATGCTATGACATGCTCTGGTGCTCAGATGTGGTATATGTAAGAGTATTGTAGTGTTAGAAAGCACTTCTCTCAGAGGAGAAAACTTATGAAACCGCTTATAAGCAAAAACAGAAGACAGTACTGACCTTTAAGGTAAGTCTGGACAAATTTCTGCTTACAAAGAGAATCACTGGCTGCCCTGAGTGTTAGAGGGGTTGGGGAGTATCTATACATTTGTACATATGAAAACAGCTCTTTATCTCTGCTTACAAAATGGGTGGGGGGGCTTCTCTGATGGACCTAGAGTCCCTACCTTATCTAGTCCTAGATCCATTGTCATAATGGCATGCATGTGATTCACATGATGCTACCTTGGGCAATTCCACTATCCAGAGCTGTTTTATGAGACCAGATAGCATCACCAGTTCCATGCCATCCCTATCTGTCAGCACGACCCAATGCACAGACACAAGCTTTCTCCGGGAGGGTAGAGTTGGGTAGCTCACCAGGCATCCAATTGGAATACCTGCTTGACCAACAACAGGATCCACTGCTCCACACAAACAATACATTGCGAAATATGGTAGTCTCTATAGGCTGCCAGATCCCCTAATTATTCAACAACAAATTTTTTTTTTTTAAAGGAAAATAATCTCAAGGCGGACCCACAATCCTTCTTGCCATTGCTATAGCTTTGTAGATATAAGCAGAGCTTGGCTCTGCTCCCCAGCTTACCTCTTGACCTGCTTTCCTCCCTCTTTTGTTAGCAAGGGTTCAACAAATATGCAGAGGGGGCACTCCGTGGTACTTAGAGGCTCTCTACAACTATGTCTTGTCACTGTACAGACAGGTAAGCATACACACTCCCACAAGAACAAGATCCTTCAAGCATGTAAGAAGGTACTGTATCAAATATTTATTAAATTCATACCAAGCTAAAAGACTCTATGAAGCAGCAGTAGAAGAATAAACAGACCTCCCTCTGGTGTCAACATTTCATATGGCTCTGTCACACTTTTTCCAGGTTAATGTGACTACACAGTGATATTGCTTACTGTATGTAAGAAAAAATCTGTAAGTGACAGTGCAGTTTTAATACAGTTACTGCCCACTATGTTGTAGCAAACCCATATACTACCTGACTATGTTCCGGCTGTGTTTATATGTCTGGCTGTCCCATAAAAAGATCCTGCTGTAACAGAGGTCATGCTTTCATTATCCAAACTAGTCATGTCTGTGTTGTTTTGTTGCGGCATTGTTTTTGTATTAAATAGATGTGGGATTATTACTGGTTCTTTCTTGCCAGTTAAAGATTCAGCCCTCTGCATAGTCTGTGTGTCCCTCTTGAAAATTCTTTCATTAGTTTTTTTATTCTTTCATCGTATACTGTAATTATAGTGGCCATATTCAGGTAAATGGGGAAAAAATAGAGTCCATTTGTTCTTTTCCATTATTTTTTTTAATTTTAGTTTGCATGCAAGCGCAAAGCAAACATCAGAGTAGTGGCCAAAGGGTATGTGCTGCACCCAGCCAATGCAGCTGAGCCTACAAGAAGAGCATTTGTGCACACTGAATCCTGGTAAGGCTGCAGCTAATATTACTGAGCAGGATGATGGGAGTAATTTTCTCTTATATAAAAGGATGCAGCCACACCAATTACAGTGTGGCTGCATCAGTTCATATGGTCTTGGGCATCTCAGCAGCATGTCTCTATCCTATCATCAAGTCCCAGCCACTGCTGCCATGAATCCCACCCTCCTGTCAATGACATCCTAACACCCCCATTCAAAATGAACTCCCACTTGTTGCTGCCAGTCATCCTGTCTTCATTCTAGTCATATCCTTGATGCCTCTCATTTAATAAGATGCCCCACCCACTGCTGCTGTAGGTTCTCCTCTCCCTTAATTGTGGCCCAATATCTTCAGTTAACAAGAACTCACACCCACTGCTGCCACTCTCCCACCCTCCACCGGATTGTGTCCTCATTGTCCTCATCCCAATAGGAAGTCCCATCCTCCGCTTCCATGCATCCTGCCCTCCTCTCAATTGTCTCCCCAATTTCTCTGTCCCATGAAGAAGTCCCTCCCACTCCTGCAATAAAAAAATTGGTCCTTCATCATCTTGGTCCTTTGCTGTCTTTTATTTCTTTATATATAACCTGAAACAAGGAAATCATCCCTCAACGTTGTCTGTTCCCCTGACCCTTTGGCCCCTGACTCCCCTCTCACCACTCACCACCCCACACCACTAAAACACATCGCATTTGCCTGTTTGATCCTCGTCTGATGTCCTGCACATTCTGCCTCTTCCAATGCTGACTGGGAACTGACTGAAACAAGGTACAGTAAGTTTGGTTAATAGCGTTTTAATGTATTTTTAACTTTCACTCATCCCTTTGTCATTTGTTAACATTTTTATACCAAATTTTCAATATAGCCTTTTTCGGATGCTCACCTCATGAACAATGTATGACAACATTTCAGATCCCTTTGAAACAGGTTTCTGAAGTAGCTCAACAAAAATCGCCTTTCTGATGGGATTTAAAAAACTCCACCTGTGCTGTGCGTAAGGTGGGGCCATCAGATGACTATACTGAAAATTTGTTGTCAAAATGCCAACAAAATGACAAAGATATGAGGAAACATTGAATTTGTTAATAACTGTGCGGTTTGTGCAGATTTTGGCCCCACATGTTCAACATAACCCTCTTGTTACCTCATGTCATGAACATGACTGGTGTGATTTTTTAAATCCCCTGCTAAACATGTTCTCACAGTCATGACACAAAATCGCCTTTCATAAGAGATTTAATACATTTTGCCTATCTTGATCATAAGGCCTAGTCATAAAAAGACGATGTTGAGATTTGGGGGTCAAAAATGTCAAAAAACAACACAATTATTGAGAAATGTTGAATTTTTCCAAAGTCCATGCATAACTTTGTTATTTTTTCACATTTTGATCCCAAATTTACAACATTGTCCTTTTGTTACCCCACCTTATAGAATAGAAACATAAAATCTGATGGCAGATAAGGACCACTTGGCCCACCTAGTCTGCCCATTTCCCTACCTATCGGATAAGCTGCAGATCCTAGTTAACCAATAGCCTACTTCCTCCTATCCCGCACAAGAATTGCCTTATGTCTGTCCCATGCATTCTTGAATTCCCCCATTGTTTTTGATTCCACAACCTCCTCAGGAAGGCTGCTCCTTGCATCCACAACCCTCTCTGTGACAAAATACTTCCTCACACTACCTCTGAGCCATCCCCCCTCTATCTTCAAATTGTGCCCCCTTGTTCTTGCGCATCTCTTTTTCTGAAAGATGCTACCCTTTTGGACTTTGTTGATTCCCTTGAGGTGCTTGAAAGTTTCTATCATGTCCCACCTCTCCCTCCTTTCCTCGAGGGTATACATATTAAGCTCCTTTAGTCTCTCTTCATATGTCTTCTGGTGCAGACCCTGCACCATTTTACTTGTCCTCCTCTGGACAGCCTCCATTCTGTCTATGTCTTTGTGGAGATGTGGTCTCCCGAACTGCAGGCAGTACTCCAGATGGGGTCTCACCAACTGTCTGTACAGAGGGATAACAACTTCCTGTTTTCTACTGATGATAGCTCTCCCTAGGTATCCCAGTATCCCTCTAGCCTTCCTTACTGCCATCTCACATTGCTTGCCCACCTTTAGGTCATCTGATATAACTACCCCCAGTTCCCTTTCTATTTCTGTTATCAGTATCTCACTCCCCATTGTGTACTCTTCCCTTGGGTTTTTGTTTCCCAGGTACATTACTTTGCACTTCTTTGCATTGAATCTAATTTGCCATACATTTGACAGTTCCTCCAATCTTGCCAAGTCCCTTCTCATCCTTTCCACCATACCTTGTGTATCAGTCCGGTTGCAGATCTTGTGTCATCTGCAAAGAGACATACTTTTCCTTCCAGTCCCTCTGCAATGTCACTTATAAAGATATTGAAAAGGACCGGACCCTGTACTGAACCCTGCAGTACCCCACTAGTAACCCCTCTTTCTTCACCGGGGACTCAATTTACTATTACCCACTGCATCCTGTTGTCCAGCCAATGTTTTACCCAGGCTACCACCCTGGGATCCACTCCCAGGCTGGCTAATTTGTTTTTTAATCTTTTGTGTGGGACCGTGTCAAATGCCTTGCTAAAGTCTAGGTAGGCTACAGTATGTCCACAGCCTCTCCCTGGTCTACTACTTTGGTCACCCAGTCAAAGAAATTGATTAGATACATCTGACATGACCTTCCAGCTGTGAATCCATGGTGCCTTGGGTCCTGTGTCCTGCTGGCCTCTAGGTACAAAACAGTTCTTTCCTTCAGAAGTGATTCCATCATTTTCCCTACCACTGACATCAAACTGACAGATCTGTAGTTTCCTGCCTCTGTCTTGCTCCCACTTTTGTGAAGGGGAATCACATCCACCCTTCTTTCTCCAGTCCTCGGGTACCACGCCATCCTCCCATGATTTGTTAAAAAGGGTAGTCAGTGGTTTTACTAGTTCTCCCCTTAGTTCTTTTAGAATTCTGGGGTGAATCCCATCAGGTTCCATTGCTTTGTCCACCTTCAGTTTTAGGAGTTCTTTCAAAACCCTTTCTTCTGTGAAAGGACTGATATCGACCCCCCTATCCAGAGTGCTTCTTTTTACTGGATTAGGTACCTCCACCTCCTTTTCTTTTGTGAATACTGAGCAGAAGTATTCATTCAGTATCCTTGCTTTTTCACTGTCCCTCTCTGCCCACCCACCCTCCTCTTTATTCAACCTCAGTATCCCTTCCTTTGTCTTACTTCACTCAGTAATGTACCTATCAAAGGTTTTATCCCCCTTCTTAACTGAGTTGGCTATCTTTTCCTCGGCAAACATGATAGGTGTCAGTTTTACATCCCCTCCGCAGCATGTATTTTGTGTAGCTCAGGAAAATCACTTTTTGGAGGACATTTTAAAAATTCAGCCTCTATTGATAATAACACAGGGTCAGAAAAAGGCTATGTTTAAAATCTGGGTTAAAATGCAAAAAAAAAGCTAAATTATGAAGACACATTGGGCCCAATTTTCAAAGACCCCTTAGAGTGACTCAGCTTGCATTGCTCAAGGGGTTGCGGCAAACTCTGGTTGTGGCAGGGACCTTGCGCAAGATTTTAGAATCTGGAGGGTCTCTGAGTCAAACACCTGGGTTTGCTGCAGATGGCAAAATGTGCCAAAGGCATGTCCACATCTGCAGAATTCAGCACAGGTGTCTGCATCCCCCTGTGCAACACTGGAGGGGCCAGGGGTAGCAAGGGTCTAAGAGGTGGAAGTGTGAGCATTGGGAGCTGTGCCAATATACAAAGTGCATTTGTCATTTACAGTAGAGTGCTTGTGCCATTTACAGTAGAGTACATTGCCCTGATCATATTCTCCACCCCATTCCTGATGACACCCACAATAATGACAACCCCCATCCCTGACAGTCCAGCGAACCCCTGATCCCCAGTCCCCCTGATGCCATTACAAACACCCTCACAGTTACAGTACACTGCCCCCCCTGGCGATCACTGTGATACAATATGATTAGCACCTTGGTGGTCCAGTGGAACCCCCCCACCCCATCCAGTAGTGTCCAACCACCTAAAACACCCCCATTCCCAAATTGCAGTTGGCAGTCAGCACAGCCCTTCTCTCACCACCATGGCTGGCTGCCGACTGAACTCACAATGATCGCAAACAGTATACAGTACATTCCATGAATGAGAGCAGAAGTAATTCACGGAGCATACAGTATACGGTTCACAATCATTGCGAGTGCAGTCAGTGGCCAGCCATGGTGGTGAGATGAGGGCTGTGTTGGCCAAAGGCTGAAATTTGGGAATGGGGAGGTGTTTAAGATGGTTGGGCACTACTGGATGGGGTGGGGGGTGCCACTGGACCACCAGGGTGCTAATCATATTCTATGGCAGTGACCACTTGGGGGGGCAGTGTACTGTAACTGCTAGGGTGTTCATAACGGTATCAGGGAGATCAGAGATCAGGGGTCCACTGGACCATCAGTGACGGGGGTTTTCATTATTGTGGGTGTCGCCGGGAATGAAGGGAGTAGAGAATAAGTGCAAGGCAAGGTACTCCACTGTAAATGGCACAAGCACCCCAAGGGGTGTACTTTGTACATTGCTGCAGCCCCCAATGCCCACACTGCCACTTCTTGGGCCTATGCTACCCGCCTCTGACATCCCTGTAGGACCCAGTCCCTATGGCGCAAACCACTTAGATCAGCTTCTGGCTAGTCTAAGTGGTCACCCTTGCTGCATCCTTGGTTGGGCTGTGAAAACACAAAAAAAGGCAATATTGGAGCCCCGCCATGGTGCAAGTCACCATGTATCCAGGCACACTGGCTGTTTTGCGCAACTTGTGGGGCAAGGGGGCTTTGGTGTCGTTGCTTCTGCAGTGGATGCAGGCTGTATTAGAAAATCCCATTTGGTGCAAGTTATGCCACAAATCACAACTTGCACCACACATCTTTGCCACAAGTCCCCTGCGCTGCTGCACTGGCTTCTAAAATCAGGCCCCTTGAATTTTTCTAGCATTTGCTCATTACTATATTGCTGCAGGTTTTGACCCCCTATTTTAAACAACACCCTTGTGTTACCCCACCTGATGAACATGACAGATGTAATTTTACAAATCCCCTCTGAAACATGTTTTTGCATTGCTCTGCAAATCACCTTTGGATGGGATTTTAAAAACTCCACCTGTCGAGAACATAGAAATATAGTAAAAATTTATAAAAGCAGGACCACAATGCAGCAGAACCCCACTGAAAGATGTACATCTATGCTGCTCTTCCCTGGAAAATACGTTGTAAAAGCTGGACTCCAATGAACATGAGAAGATGCCTCTCGCCTGGCTCACCTGGGTAAATACAATGTAAAAATGGGTAAAGTAGGACCCCACTGAAAATGAGACATTGCATCTCCACTGTGCTACAGTATCCTTAGTAAACAAAGTGTAAAAATATGTCAAAGCAGGTCCCCCATTGCAAACAAGATAGCACAACTCAGCTGGGCTATCCTGGGTAAACATAATGTAAAATTGTAAAAGCTGAACACTCCAGCAGAGCCCCACTGAAAATATGTTGCATATAAGCGGATCTGTCCTGGAAAAATACATTATGAAAGGACTCTGATCACTTATCCTTTAGCTGTCTGGAATATTCCTGGTGGTCTACTGTCCCCACCCTCCAAGGGCATCTGACCCATCTTAATTCACTTGCTTAGGACCCTTCTCCCTATACCCACCTTGCCCCAGTCACATAAGCTAAAATACTGCAATAGTGACTGGCACTGCCCTCCATCATCATCTTGGCAGGCTGTCTTCTGACTGTCATTGAGCAATCCTGAGTATTGTTTAAACAGCTTTTTCCTACAGTACTCACAATTGCTCACTGACATACAGCTTTTCAACAGTACTCATAATCGCTCACTGCCAGTCAGATGGTGCACAGCTGACGTAGTGAGAGAACGGTTATGCCAGTCACTGGCACTATTGACGTACTTCAGCTCTGGTGACCAGACTGAAGGTGATGTGGGGAGGAGGGTCCTGACAGGGCAGGTCAAGTGGGGGTCGAATGTCCTTATGGGGGAACACTACACCACCAGGAATATTCAAGGCAGCTACAGGAGAGGTTATCAGGGGGTGAGGAGACCACTAGACTACCAAGAATATTCAAGACAGCTACAGGATGGGTGATGGGGGGATGTGGGACCACTAGGCCACCAGGAATATTCAAGACAGTTACAGGATATGTACTCTGGCGGAGTGCACACGCATGTTAATGAACCTATAAAGGGCATGCAAACGGCCCATAGTACATAGCATACATAATCACCCTTTCCCCACCCTTCCTACATTCCTTCTCCCCCTCCCCTCTTCCCTCTCCCTATGACTCTGGCACTTCTTATCTGTTGTCTGTTTTCTCTGACAACTGCCGCTGGCTGCCTTGTTACAATGCTACCCTTGAACTGTGTTAATCTGTACTCTGTTTGCAATGTCCACATTGTTGTAATGTCTGTCTTGATGTTCCCCATAATTTGTATTTCTCTGAGGTGGAACCTTTGTAACAGAGCCAAGGCTCAAAGGTATTTGTAATCCTAGACTTGATAAATAAATAAATAAAAAAAATTGACTCATTAGCAAGTTAGGGCTGAATATGGCCCACAGAAGCCCTGGTTCTATCCCATTTGGACCAACACTGCCCCATATTTAGACAGCTAGTGCTCTCCGGGCAGAGCATGTTAATTGTCTAAATATTGCCCCTGAGCCTGTCATGCACTAATTGCTGCAGAGTACACACAGCTGGCCTGAATATGGGGGCCTACATCCCTCAGCCCAGTGGAACCCAAACTCCATGAAACAGTGGGTACTGGGGTAAGAAAGTTCTGTTTGTAGCCTCATGATACTGTGTTCTAACATGTATAGTACCAGCATACAACAAATGTGTTTGGCATTGACAATACTTGTTTACCTTATGCATCCACTTCTGTAGCGTCATGCAGGATCAGATGCATCAATGCTGTGGAGGTCTGGAGTGTGTATGCCTGCTATTTATCAACAAACTTTTGTCCATCTGTATCAATGGCCAATTGCTTGATCATCCGAAGGAAACATGGTACCCAATTCACTTGTAAGTATACATCTAAACTTGCTGTCTGCCAGTATAACTGGCATACTTTCAATACTAGTCTCTTATGGGCTACAAAAGCTTGTTAGATATTCATTTGTTGTATGTTTGTGGTAGCTACCACACTGCTTTCAACACATCTCTGTTTGACTTGTTTGGACTGTAAAATCAAGTTGGCCTCTCCATTTTATAAAATAATGTCCAATTTAGTAGTAATGCCGTTATCATCAATGGGGGGCCTAGTACTGCTGCTAGTGGTTGCAGTGGTAAATTGCAGAGGTAGAGGAATTGTTTGGAGCAACACCAATTATCACTGAAAGACAATTTTACACACAATAGGTGATTCCCAAAAGCAGCATAATTAAAAAAATTGTCACTGTCCTGAGAGATTGGCACACACTCTCTCAAAAACAACATCCTTCAAGCTTGAAAGTAGGTAACAAATATTCATTAAATACACTCCAAGTTAAACAAATCTATGAAGCAGCATTAGCGGAATGAACAGGCTGCCATCCTGGTGCTAACAGCCATGCGAAACATTGGGACCAACATGGAGATCTGCTCATTTTGCTTTTTTTATTTTACTCATTTATTTCTATACTGCTACTGAAGGAACTCTCTCCAGCATCCACCTAACCTGCTGTCAACCTCCCGCTGTGACCCCCGCAACCTCTCCCCTCACACCGACTGGCAACACCTCCAGACCTAAGCCCCCAAGGGAAAGGGCTGTCCTATCCTCCCAGGACACCCTATCTATAGTATAGAGTGCAAGCCAGAGTGATGGGGCTTGGGGAAAGTGAGGATCCCAGCATTGTGAGTGTGGTGCAATGGCATCCTGGCATGAATGCCGAATCCCACCGCAGTTCCGCCCCTCGCCTATCATGGCAACATAATCTTGGCTTCCTCCAGCCACCACCAGAGGTCGCACTTGTGAAACGTAGCCCCTAGAGCCCACCCTGGGAAGAGAGAGCAGTCCTCGGGACGCTCGGTCTCTCTCTCCCCTTCCCTACCAACCCCCGACAGCCCGAGTCCATTCCTGAACCCGGGTCACCGGCGTGGTGCGAAGTGTGGCATCCAGTGCCTCAACCCTCAGCGTCACTGGGCTGGCTCTGCTCATTTTGCTTGAAGGATCTTGTTCTTGTGGCCTGTGCTGCCAGTTGTGTTTAAAAATGTCTCCATATGCCGCCCCACTAGTGCAGTGGCTAGATTTCTGCCTGCAATGCCGACGCCCTGGGTTTGGGAATGGACCCAAGTGTTGGAGGGCTGGCTGGGGGGGAGATGGCTTGAGTGTCCCAAGACAGCTCACCATTTCCTGGACGGATGGGGGTATATGGCCCAGTGTTTGCTGACCTCTGGCAGGAGCTGGAGGCATGGCAGCACATCATTTCCTGATGCATAGGGAGCATGACAGATGTCGGCTCATGCCTTGACATGCTGGCACGTTGCACTCCCAGAGAGAAAACCAGGAAAAAGGCTCCCTGACCAGCCAGATGATGATTGCTGGTCCCCCTGCCGCCATGAAGCCCCAGACAGCCTGGACTAACCCCAGCAGCACCCGGGCCAAGTAAGTTGCACTGGCTGCCCACACTGGCACCTTCCCCCTAGGAGGGTGGACCCATCCAATGAAGGGAAATGTCTGGTTACCCAGGGGGCTATAATGTGGGATGGTGGTTGGCTGTGGGGACAGAGTGCTGGCGGGGTGCACCTAGGTGACCTGAAGGAGTGGCTGGTCAGGGAGCATGGGAAGATAAAAAAAAAGTCTCCACACCTGTGTCATGCACTGTTGCCTCACCTGGGCCCTTTGTTCTTATGAGGGGAGTTGTGGGTACAAGCTGATCAAAGTGAAGCCAGCATGAAACAATATAAATTCTGGGTATTTTTAAAACATTTTTCATATAAAAAATATAATTACAATTTCCATCAGTTCCCTTAGTATTAAGATTTTACATAAAATTAACTAAAATGTTCTCTTAGATTCATGGCTTTAATGTTAACATCTTGATGTTTCATATTCTAAGTCAAATTAAACTTGTTTATAGAAATAAATTATATGAGATTAGGTATTTGTAAAGGTACTAGATTGACAGCACTGCAGACATATAACCTCTAAGCAATAAATCATAACATGGTGAAGTATATCATGATGTATACTAATACTGCAAGTGCATGATGTGGCGCAATGTACAGCCAAGTGCCTGCATCCACAACAGATGTGGGTATAGCTCCCTGGTATACAATATCCATGGAATGTATTGCTGCAATTCTAAAATGGGATTGTGTTGAGAAATGCAATGAAAGTAGACAAATAAAAAGAAAGGGGTTTAAAACAGAGGGCATATTGTAGGTTATGCAAGGGCCTTCTGATAGGGCTGCAACAATAACAGAGGATTATAAAAAATGTAATTGCAGCATCCATATATAGTACAGGCAAGTGCAATTCAAGTTTCCTCACGTGGC
Source organism: Neoceratodus forsteri (assembly GCA_016271365.2). NCBI lineage: Eukaryota > Metazoa > Chordata > Ceratodontiformes > Ceratodontidae > Neoceratodus > Neoceratodus forsteri. The sequence continues at coordinate 1,724,720,970 of CM057456.1, forward strand.
TTTGCCAACATGTCATAACCCTTTCCTGAAGGGACCAACATCTTATGCAGGTGAGAAATAGTTTAGTCTCAGTGCTAGTGCTGTATGTAGACTGTGGAATTCTGTTGGCAGAATTCCATTGGAATGTCAATTCCTCTATCAAAATGTTTGGCAAAATTTCATGGCGAAGTCTGTGGAATTCTGACAAGACTGACAAAAACTAAGAGTTTTATTAAAAATAAGCTGCAGGTTCATAATGTGAACTCAAGTGTATGACTGGGTATGGACATTGCTTCTACAAAAATATCAGAACATTCCACAATTTCACAAGAGCTCATGAAATTCAACTTTAATTACTGATGGAGTCTGTGGCTACTTATAACTTGCCCAACCTTTGATCAAAAGATGAGAGCTCACACACACACACACACACACACACACACACACACACACTGTCTTTTTTTTCTATATTTTTTTTCTCCTATCTGGCAGCTCTTCTCTCAGGGTATACCCTGTTCACAGGGATATACCCTTTTACAACAGGGGTGAAGTGATATGGTATCACATAAAAATCCCTATCACAACCACAGTGTGATAACCATATTGTGATGTGTACACCATGAAGATATCAACCACAGTGTACACGTTATTGCCGGTAATCAACAGAGTGTACACATCAGTCCCCCCCCAAGCCGCTAAACCAATAAAAAAAAGAAAACTAACATAAACTGAAGCCCTGTGGTATAAAAGGGACACACGATGTCCCATTGTGTGATACCTATGTATCACAACTCACGGACAGTGACCTCAGAAAGCTCACTCGTGGCTCCATTATGCTCCACCACTTGTGAGCTGAGGTCACTGTCCACTTATTGTGATACAAATGGTATCACATGCTGGGCCATCACATATCCCCTTATTATCAGGCTAAACCAGCCATCATTCAGGTGGCTACCAGGTTTTTCTTCAACATTTTTCTCTCCCATCTCCCCTTGTGGGGGCAGTGCCTCTATTTGCCTCACACAGCCACAGCTTCCCCTGTGGCAGAAGCAAGCTCCCTGGCCCAGCTGCAGGGGTCACTGTGTTAGTAGAAGCTGCTGCAAACCCTCCCCAACCAAGATGCACTTCCAAGCAACAGCTGTCTCATCTGTAACCTGCCTCCCGATGTTACTTTCTGTCCTCACTTCTGCACCCGAGTCATCAGCACGGCAGCAAGACGCTCTGTACTTGGGCCATGGAGGTGACCTTCAAGCCCAATATTTAGGGTCAATGAACCTAAAAAAATTGGTGATATTCCATTCTGTAGTTTTAAAGTTATTGGGGCTTAAATTCTGTAGTTTTCCTAATTGCAAAATGCAATTTTAACATGTTTGAAAGTTTGGAGGTTAATAACTCTGGCATCTTTAAAGATAGTGTAGAGATCTGAAAGTTGGTACACATCTGTATGGACCTTGGTATAGTCACTATACCGAATGTGGCACAATGTGAAAAAAAAACATTTTAAACTAGATGGAAATAACTGAAATCCCAATGTTGGCAACATTGCATAAATGTTTTGTGGAAATTTCACTGAAGTGAAATCTGAATTTTTCCAGAATTTCACTGGCAGAAGACAAATTTTGCCCAACCCCAATGTGCTTACTGTAGATAGAAGATGCTTCATAAGCGGGGGGATAACCAATGGAACTTATGATTATTTAGTCATTTAACAACTGCTCCAAATATCTTTTTTAAAATACTTTATTCACAAAAGCAAGGTACAGCAAACAAACAAATAAACATGGATATTGAAAGGGGAGGGATGGTGAGGATAAGGAGAGCAGCAGAAGGATACTCCACGGAAGGGGACAAAGAAAAAGTTGGCATCCTGAACAGGTATGTCTGCTCAGTCATCACAATGAAGGGAGGGGTGATGGATCACCAGGGAGCAGCAGGAATATAGGGGGAGAGGTGGACTCAAGTCCATTTGCAGAGGAAAGAGTCCTGAAGGGAGTTGCAGCTCTGAAAGTGTGCAAGGTCATGGGGCCAGAAGGATGCACCCAAGGGCACTAAAAGAACTCAGAGGGGTGCTGGCTGCACTGCTGACAGTCTTATTCAACAGCTCACTAGAATTAGGTTCATTCCAGAGGACTGGAGGAGAGCAGATGAGGTCCCACTGCATAAGACCTACAGCAGGGAAGAGGCTAGCAACTATATCCTGGACCCTCATCTCAGTAGTGGAGAAATTAATGGAACCACTGATAAAGGAAAGGTTGGTAGATTATCTTGAATTCAAAGGGATGCACAATCAAAGGCTGCATACGTTTATGGGGGGAGGTCATGCCAGATAAACCTGATTGATTTATTTTACTGGATAACAGAGGAACTAGATCAAGAAAGACAGTGGACATGGCTTATCTAGACTTTAGCAAGGCCTTCAACAGTGTGCCACAAAGGAGACTAATTAAGAAACTGAGCAGCCCTGTGGTGGGACCAAAGTGGTGAATTGCATTAGAAACAGGTTAACAGATAGGTGATAGAGGGTGGTGGTTAACTCCAACCACTCTAATGATGGAAGAGTGACCAGCAGGGTGCTGCAGGGCCCAGCACTTGCACTGGCGTTCTTCAGTGTCTTCATAAATGACATTGCAGATAAACTGGAAGAGAAAGTATTCCTTGTTGCAGATGATACCAAAATCTGTAATAGGGTATACAATCAGGAGGAGTGGAAAGAATACATAGAGATCCTGAGAAATCCAAGGAATGGTCAAGAGCATGGCAGTTGTGGTTCAATGGCAAAAATTTCAAAATCATCCACCTGGGGCATAGGAAGCCAGGAACTGAGTATAGGTTGGGGAGAGGTATTGTCAACTCAACAAAAGAAGGACCTTAGTTTTTACATAGCTGATCACCTCAAAGTGACTGAGCAGTGGGTATGGCCAGAGTGATGCTGGGATGCATTGGGAGAGATATTTCCAGCACGAGGAGGTAGATGGTGTTGCTACTTTATCACTCACTGCTGAGACCCTCTTGGAGTATGGTGTGCAGTTCTGGAGGCTGCATGTCAGAGAGGACATAAACAGGGCAGAAACAGTCTGGTCCCTTGATGTAGGGGTGTTCAAATGCCAATATGAAGGGGAATGTTTCCGTGTCTGTGGCTCACATTGCCCTCACAGGATTGTTTACTCCTGCTCTTTAGAACTTTTCTCTTGACTAAAAACTGATGTCTGCATTTTGTGCAATTTTTGAGTGAAGCTTTAATTAGCTGAATCAGGCTGGTGTCCTTGTTTTTCCTGCAAGTACTGGAAGCAGTCCAGAAAAGGGCAGCTAAAATAATGCAGGAATTGCACCAAAAGCCCTTTAAAGAGAGATCAAGGGATCCCAACATGTACACGCTAGGCTGGCCCGGTGGCATGGAGGGCTGAGGCATCATGCCTTACCTCTTGCCACACCAGCAACCCATATTTGCAGTGTGAGTGGGTCACTGGCAGTCAGCTGGGGTGGGAGAGGATTGAGCATCCAGAGGACTGCACTTTTCTCCTGGGGAGGGAGGGACACAGGAACTGGCATCTGTAGGACACCTAGCAGTGGCTGCTTGTTGGCATGCCAGGTTCCTTCTCATATGTGGGGAGATGGAGTCACTGGCTGATGTGCTGCAGGCTGATGCATGCACAGTTCAGCCATTGCTGACATTGCATGCTGCACCTATGGGGAAAAAAGAAACCAGTGGAGAAAATGGTCCTGGGAACATTGGTTGAATGCTGACCCCAATGGGCTCTGCCCCTGGCATGTGTAGGCCTCCCTGAACTGGATCCTCTCTTGGCAGGTCAAGGGATCCCTGCCACTCTGCCATGGAGGGTAAGCCATGGAGGAAGAAGGGAGATTTCCTGCTTGGTCAGGGGATGGAGCTGTGGGGTTGATATGAATGTGGGCTGATCGGGACCAAGGGCACAGAAAGAGTCTAACATAAAAAAAAAATGTACAAGCTGGAGAAGATGCGAGTGAGAGGGGATATGTTGAAGACTTAAAAGTACTTCATGGGGCTGAACAGGGTGCACTAGGGGAGTCTCTTTCAATTGCAGAAGAGCACCAGGACCAGAGGGCATACAGTGAAGCTGGAGGGGGGTTAAAAGGTATGTGAGGAAGTACTACTTCACTGAAAGAGTGGTAGATGCCCAGCATAGACTGCCAGCAGAAGTGGTGGAGGCAAAATCATTAGAGGGATTCAAGCATGCATGGGATAGGCATAGAGGAATATTTGGAAATAGGCAGGGAAGAGGGAGGATTGCTAGAAACCAGTTAGAGTCTGTGGAAACTGACTAGGCAGGAACCATCTTGGCAAACTAGGTGGGCCAAGTGGTCCTTTTCCATGAACAAATTCTATGTTTTTATGGTATTGGGTTCACAAATGTGTCAAATATTCATATTTCAAGCTTACTTTATGCAGCTGGCTCATTATTGCCATAATATTTTTATACAAACAATGATATGCTACGCAATTCAAGGGCATATATTGATACAAAAATATTTTCTGATAGGCCCGGGTACAGATACGGGGAAAAAACAGGAAAAAAGAGGAAGGAAAATTAAAAGTATTTGGTTATCCAATGAATATCATTGTAACCTACTGTCTTAATTAAACTGGTTGTTCCCTTCTTCCACATACACCTTTCATTGGTTATCTCTCATTTATAAGACTGTGAATAAGCAGACCCCTGCTTACCTATCTGAAAGGCTTACAGTTGCCACCTATAATTACAGTCTCAGAGATGTGTCTCACCATGGTTATTGTTTATCCAAGTTTCAAACTCATTTTGGTAAAGAGTGTTTTTCTTGTGCTGCTCCTCTTGCATAGAATAATCTCCCTCCTCAGCTGAGAAATTCATTAACCTTAGGTATTTTTAAACATGGTCTAAAAGAAATGTCAATGCAGGGACAATTTATCTGTAATTGTTTTTATTGATTGCGTCTATATCAGTTCATGTATTTTATTGTTTTATTGACATGGGACCTTCTGCAAATGAGACTTATTTATCATAGAACTTATTCTGTAATTTACAAATAATAAATCCAATTTCACCTTAAATAAGGTTATGTATAAAGTAACATGAACTTATAGCAGCCCTGAATCAAGCCTACATCTGCATCATTTTGTAGGATTGATTATTTTTAAGTGATGCACAATATAATGTACTTTTTCAACTCTTTGTAGTGAGATCATAAAATTAATCCAGGTCTAATAATCTGTGGGAAAGGCATCATTCCATTTTAGTAGTATACATTGTTTTTTAATTAATGAGCCCCAAATAAATTAGTTTACTACAGTATAGAGGTATCCTATCAGGTTCAAGGCCTCTACCCAGCAGAATCAACCCAGCGTCTTTAGTGATTTCTACCTCAGTTGGTGCTATGTAGAGTATTCAGTACTTTCTCCCAAAACAGGGTCTAAGGCCTTGCACAACACCATCATGTATGTTTGAGGGTACCAGTGGAAATTGTGCATCTGGGGCATAGGTTTGATAACTGGTCATTCATTCTGTTCTATTTGTGAGGGGTATAATAAACTCTATTAAGTTGAATTTGGAAAAATGTTGAAGATATTAGTACAACTGTTTATGGTAAATCAATCACAGTATCCCATTTAGAATCGGATAAGGCATATGACACATTTTCTTCCCATTTACTTATCAGCATATTTGAATCCTTGCTGCAGTTTATTACCAGGTAGTTATACGTGGGAGTCAGTCGCGATGAAGCACAGTAACTTGCAGTAATGACATGTCACAAAATCCTGCATGACAAAAGGGCTTAATTGCCATTGACTTACAATGGCCCCTGCAGTAAACTGCATCATTCTGTGATATTCTGCAGCATTTCTGTGTTGCATGCTGGCTGTCATGTCTGTATATTTTTGATGTGAATTTGGAGTGATCTTTGTTAGAAAAGATTTCCTCAATTGGTTTCTTAGCAGGCTGAGACAGTACAGCGGTTTGCCTGGAGATGTAATTCCAGACTGGAAGGAATCTTTACAAATGTGAACTGGGAAGGTGAAATTTGTCTCTCAATGAAATCCATCAGGGTGTCTTGACCAAAAAGGTCATTTACTCTGACTATACCCCTCTTGTGCCATACTTTGAAGGCACTGTCTGCATATGAAAGGGTGAAGAAGCCATTATGGTGGATTGGGGAGCATATAGAAATTTTAGAGGTTGTGTTGAACACAGCCATCGCCTTGTCCCATGTATTACATGCATTTAGTGTACTGGTGAAGAGGTTATCTATTCTTTTCCTGTATGGGCCTGCATACAGTAACTGTTTTATATATGTTACCATGTTTCAATTAGACAAGGTGCTGAATGATCATTATTAATAAACCATATATGGACTGGGGCATGTTGAGCAGCTCAATAGTTTCAGTAGAAGACTGGAAGAGACAGGCCACCCTTTTAAATATAACCTATCTAGTTTTAATCTTGTATTTCCCTTTCCATAAATTTTTGAATCACATTTTCTAGACTTTGGAAAAATCATTCTTAATCATAATGGGGAGGGTCTAAAATAAAAATAGGACTCTAACCTACACATTCATCTTTATTACATTAGTTCTGCCCAGTAGCATCAGGGACATGGATTCCCAATGATCCAGGTCGTTTTTATATTATCATTTAGAGGTATAATATTGATATTGAATTCTTTGTTTAAATCTCTATCTTCACGGACACCCAGGTACAATACTTTGCATGAGTTACTCTTTTGATTTTATTTATTTTGGAGTTTTGAAGGTTAACTAGATAGTAGGAAAACTCCAACAGTTCTGATTTTTCCTAATTAACTTTATAGCCAATACAACACAAACTGAGCTAAAAGAGCCTTCAGTTGTGAGAATGAGTGGTTAAAATTGTTACTGTAGAGGCAGGAGTTGTCAGCATATATGCTGACCTTCTATTCTTTACCATCTATGTTAAGTACTTTTATATTATTATTTTGTCTAATAGCAATTGCCAAGGGTTTCTTAGGTATGCAAAGGGTGTGTGTGTGTGTGGGGGGGTTGGCAGTCCTGACATGTACTTCTTCCAAGTCTAAAAGTCCACTATTGGTTCTCAGTGAAGTCATAGGTTTTGAGTGTAACAAAGAAATCCAGGTACTACATTGTTGGACCATCCCAACTGATGGCTGTTAAGTAATTCCATTCTAGCTTGTAAATGGCTTGTTCAGTATCTAGTGAGACTAGGGAGGAGACCTTATTTTTGAAGCAGACTAATAAGTTGACTGTATGTCTTGCATTATGACTATTGACCTTTGATAAATCACTTCTGATCTGGGCATGTTATGGTGGGAAGGATTTTATCTAATCTGTTGGCCATGATCTTGGTGACTAATTTTGCAGCTGCATTGATGAGGGTATTGGTCTAAAAGAACCTCAATTTAATGAGTCCTTGTCATTTTTAAATTAAAGTAATAGCTGTTTCAAATGAGGGAGGCAGTGATAATTGCACCAGTAAGTTTCTGAATAATTTTACTAAGTGTGGGACAATGTGATTGCTAAAATATTTACAGAAATATATTGGAAAGCCATCTGGGTTTGAGGTTTTCTCAGCAGGTAAATTATGTATAGCTTTAACTATTTCACCATCTGAAATATCTGAGTGCAGATGCATTACAGAATTGGAATCCAATCTGGGGGCATCTATTGTCTGAAGGAAGTTGACAGTTTGCATTTTATCATTGCTCCATTCTGAGGTATATCATTTCTTATAATAATTAAAGAATTCTGCCTTTAGTTCTGTTGGGGTTCCTACAGTGGATCCCTGCCTTGTTCCTTATTTTAGCTATATGGTTTCCTCCTGTTCCTTTCTGCTAGACTATGATTTTGTCCATCTTATCTCCTCATGCATAGTACTTACTTCTTGTGAGCAGAATTTGTATTTCAGCTTTGATTGTTATCAGTTCATTATAACCTTCACAAAAGAAAGGGTCCTACAAGAGCTCGATAAGCTTAGGGTGGACAAGACAATGAGGCCTGATGGCATACATCCCAGGGTACTAAAGGAGCTAAGAGTGGAACTAGCAGAGCCATTATCAGAACTGTTTAGTGAGTCTCTGAGCACAGGAAGGGTCCCAGAGGACTGGAGCAGGGCTCGTGTGATTCCGCTCCACAACAGTGGTAACAGGGAGGAGGCAGGGAACTACAGAGTAGTCAGACTTACCTCAGTAGTGGGCAAGATTATGGAGACACTCCTTAAGGAAAGGATAGTGCAACACCTGGAATCCATAGGAGCACAGGATCCAAGACAGCATGGGTTTACAAAAGGAAGGACCTGTCAAACTAATCTCATAGATTTCTTTGACTGGGTAACCAGAGTGGTGGACCAAGGGGGTGCAGTTGATGTTGCCTACCTTGACTTGCAAAGCTTTCGATACTGTTCCACATAGAAGATTGATTAATAAGCTGGGTAGGCTCGGGGTGGGTCAGACATTGGTCAACTGGGTGGCAAACTGGTTGACGGGCAGAAAACAGACAGTGGTGGTAAATGGTATACAGTCAGAAGAGATGCACGTCACAAGTGGGATACCTCAGGGATCAGTCCTGGGGCCAGTCCTCTTCAATATCTTCATCAGTGACACTGCAGATGGACTGGAGGGTAAGGTTTGTCTGTTTGCAGATGACAGTAAGATCTGCAACAGAGTAGATGATCCAGATGGGGTGGGTAGAATGAGAAGAGATCTGGATAAACTAGCAAAATGGTCAGAAGAGTGGCAACTGGGGTTAAATGCAAAGAAGTACAAGATCATGCACATAGGGAAGAGAAACCCTGAAGCCACCTATCGGCTGGGAGGGGAGTTGCTGGCAGTCACAAAGGAAGAAAGAAACTTGGGTGTCATCACCATCGATTACCTGAAATCATCCAAGCAGACCACTAAAGCAGTAGGTAAGGATAGAGGGATGTTGGGGTGTATTAGTAGGGGTATCATAAGTTGGAAGAGGAGGTAATAACTCCTCTTTACAAGACACTGGTTAGGCTCCATCTGAGTACTGCGCAGAACTGGAGGCCACACCTTCACAAGGACATTAACCAAATTGAGGCAGTCCAGAGAAGGGCAACCAAAATAGTGCAGGGACTGCATCAGAAAACATGAGGACAGATTAACAGAGCTCAATATGTATACCCTAAAGCAAAGGAGGAGAGAGGTGATATGATTGAAACATTCAAACACCTTAAGGGCATTAACAAGGTGAAAGAGTCTAACATGTTTCAATATATAGAAAATAGCAGAACAAGAGGACACAGCATGAGATTAGAGGAGGCCGATTAAGGGTAATGGAGGAAGTTCTTTTCACAGAAAGGGTGGTGGATGCATGGAACAGCCTACCTCAGGAAGTGGTAGATATGAATACAATGCAGGGCTTCAAACAGGCATGGGATAGGCATAAGGGAGCAATACAGATGAGTAGGAATAGATAGGCCACTGACAGAGCAAATGCCGATGGCACATTCATAAGGTAGAAAAAGAAATGGGCAGACTGGATAGGCCTTGCCGTCCTTATCTGCCATCAACTTCTATGTTTCTATAACAGTTCCTTAATTTTAATAATTCCTGCAGAATCTAAGGAACAACGTTTGAGCTAAGGAGGGCTTCCTTTTATATTAGTTTATCTTCTACATTCTCTAATTCTGCTTTCTGACTTGTAATCTGAAGGCTGTTATGTGGGATCACCACTACCCTAATGTAGAACTTACTGTAAAATTAAAGGATGTATAAGTATTAGTATTAATTTGGAAATAAACAGCAACATTTCTGGTTTAACTTATCTAAGTCTTTTAGCAGGGTAAGATCCAATCTAAAATGTTGTTTTTTTATTTTCATGCTCTGAAAGTTTAAGGATGATTGAGGTGTGGTCACATAAAAAGATACTTTTGTATAGGATTGTTTCTACTTGGTAAATAATTATTTCTGAGGTGATAAAGAAATCATTTAGTGAGTAGGATTGATGATCCTTTGAAAAAAAGAAATATTGTTTGTTGGATGGATATTTTATTCTCCATGGATCAATAAAACCAAAATCTGTCACAAAATCTATAAGAAGTTCCGATGCAGATTGGATACTGGTCTCGAGAATAGTAGATATAACTAAATTATTATTTATCATTAAATTAAAATTGCTTGTTATGAAATAAGAAGCCTTAACATTTGCCAGTGCAAAAAACAATATGTTAACAAATTGTGTGCAGTTTTCATTCAGGCCATATACTGTAAGTTAGGTACTGGACTTTAAGAGGGCTGACTCTGGCAAAATGGGAAAGTGCCTCAGAAAAGCACTAGCAAATGAGTAAGGAGGGGTGGAGAAACTATGGGGAAACATCAAAACTGCCATCACAGAGGCAACAAGCCTTTGTGTGAAGCAAATAAATCAAAAACAAAGGAAAGAAACACCATGGTTCTCAAAAGAGATGGCGGAGAAGGTTAGGGAGAAAAAGACTGCATTCAGAAAGTGTAAGGAAACACAGAAGGAGTAGGACAGAGAATTGTACCAGTTAAAACAGAAGGAAACAGGGAAAACAGTCATAATAGCAAAGGCCCAAACCGAGGAAAAGATAGCCAACTTAGTTAAGAAGGAGGATAAAACATGTTATAGGTACATTAGGGAGCGAAGAAAGATCATGGGAGGGATAGTGAGGCTTAATAAAGGGGAAGGTGGCTGGGCAGAGGGTGACAGTGAAAAAGCAGGGATACTGAATGAATACTTCTGCTCAGTATTCACAAAAGAAGAGGAGGGAGAGGTACCTAATCCAATCAATAGAAGTACTCTGGATAGGGGGGTCGATAGCAGTCCATTCACAGAAGAAAGGATTCTGAAAGAACTCCTAAGACTGAAGATGTATAAAGCAATGGAACCTGATCTGAATTCACCCCAGAATTCTAAAAGAACTAAGGGAAGAACTAGTGACACCACTGACTACCCTTTTTAAGAAATCATGTGAGGATGGTGTGGTACCTGTGGGCTGGAGAAGGGTGGGTGTGATTCCCCTTCACAAAAATGGGAGCAAAGCAGAGGCAGGAAACTACAGACCTGTTAGTTTGACCTCAGTGATAAGGAAAATGATGACATCACTTCTGAAAGAAAGAACTGTTGAGTACCTAGAGGCCAGCAGTTCACAGGACCCAAGGCAGCATGGATTCACAGTGGGAAGGTCATGTCAGATGACTCTAATAGATTTCTTTAATTGGGTGACCAAAGTAGTAGACCTGGGAGGGGCTGTGGACATGGCCTACCTAGACTTTGGCAAGGCATTTGACACAGTCTCACACAACAGATTAATAAACAAGTTTGCCAGCCTGGGAGTGGGTCCCAGGATGGCAGCCTGGGTGAACAATTGGCTGGACAACAGGACACAGAGGGTAATAGTAAACAGAGTCCACTCTGAAGAAAGGGGGATTACTAGTGGGGTACCACAGTGTTCAATACTGGGACCGGTCCTTTTTAATGTCTTTATAAGCGACATTGCAGAGGGACTGGAAGGAAAAGTATGCCTCTTTGCAGATGACACAAAGATCTGCAACAGGGTTGATACATAAGGAGGGAGTGGAAAGGATGAGAAGGGACTTTGCAAGGTTGGAGGAATGATCAAAAGTATGGCAGCTTAGATTTCCAACATACGAACATACAAATGTGCCAACAGAAACAGACCACCTGGTCTATGTCTGCTCGAGTGTGCAGCTAACACCCCTAGTTTGCAGCTGCCCCCCTCTTTGTCATCCCACTGCCGCCCAACTCCCTCACCCTCACTCTCCCCTGCTCCCTGTCCCATGCACTTTTGAAACTGTTCACAGATTTACATGATACCACCCATTCTGGTAGTGCTTTACATTTTGCTACCACCCTCTCCATGAAATAATGTCTCCTCATTTCCCTCCTAAATCTTCCCCCCTCTATTCTTAGCCTATGCCCCCTGGTGCCCCTCTCCCTCCTTAGCTTAAAGACCCCATATGCCCCACCCTTATTGATTTCTCTCCGACATTTGAATGTCTCTCTCATGTTCAACCTGTCCCTTCTATCCTCCAGTGTGTATATATTCAGGTCTTCCAGCCTACTCTCATAGTCTCTCCCCTCCATTCCACATATCATCTTTGTTGCCTTCCTCTACACCCCCTTCGGTAGCCTAATATCATGCTTCAGGTATGGCCTCCAAAACTGTACACAATACTCCAAGTGCAGCCTTACCAGTGACCTGTAGAGGGGCTAGATCACCTCTCTTTGCCTGGATGAAAAACCCCTTGCTATGCAATCCAGCATTTTGTTCGGTTTTGCAGCTGCTGTCCTGCACTGGTCAGTATTGTTCGTGGTCCCTGTTACCAATCCCCATAGGTCCTTCTCCTCCTCCTCTGTGATCCCCAGCTTAACCCCCCCCCGCCAGTATTCTCTCCTTGGGTTCTTTACCCTGAAATGCATAACCTTACACTTCTTTACATTGAATCCCAGCTGCCACCTCACTGACCACTCTTCTAGCTTGGTTAGGTGCCCCTGCAACTGTTTCCATCCCTCCTTTACATCCACCACTGCTCCCATTTTGGTGTCGTCTGTGAATAGACTTACCTTGCTCAGCACCCAGTGTGCAATGTCTGATATGAAGAGCCCAAATAATACTGGTCCCAGCACAGAGCCCTGTGGCATCCTGCTTGTCACTGACTTTGGAGTTGAGAGCTCCCCTCCCTCCACCACCCGTTGCAGCCTCCCACTGAGCCAGCTTGTAATCCAGTTTGTCATTTATACCCCACCCCTACATCAGTTAGCTTCCCCCAAAGCTGCCCATGAGGCACAAATTGAAGGCCTTGCTGAAGTCCAAGTAAAGAACATCCACCGTATGACCCTTATCCAGCTTACCTGTCACCTAGTCATAATATTGTATCAGGTTGGTTTGACAGAACTTCCCCGAAATGAACCCATGCTGCCTCATATCCTGGAGGCTGTTGTCCTCCTGGTACGACACCACCCTTTCCTTTAGCATTGTTTCCATGAGTTTGCACACTATGGAGGTGAGACTTACCGAATGATAATTACCCAGTTCATCCCTTGGACCGCTCTTGCGTAACGGCACTATACGTGCCATCCTACAGTCCAGTAGCACACATCCCGACTCCAGTGAGGTGCTGTACAGATCTGCCAGTGACTCCGCCAACACCTCCGCCATCTCCCTCAGCACACTGGGGTGGATACCATCAAGCCCTGGTGCCTTGTCTACCCTCAGTGACCTCAGTCCCTCTAGGACTCTGCCTCCCTCAATCCTTCCATCTGTCACTTCTCTCCCTTCCCACCCTCCAGCCCTTGGTTGTAGCGGTCCCCCCTTTTCTTCCATGAACACTAAGCAAAATTATTCATTCATTGCTTTCCCCTGTTCCTCACCCTTTTCTGTCCACTCCCCATCCTTTTTTATCATCACTATTGCCTCCTTACACTTCCTTTTCTCCCTGATGCATCTGAAAAAGTTTTCTCCCCTCCCCTTAATTCCCTGCACTAATCTCAGCTCCCTCTGGGCCTTGGCTTTTCTGACTTTTCTGGTCACCTCGCTGGACCATCTTGCATACTCCTCCCTGTCCCCTTAATTCCCTGTCCTCCTATACCTCTGATGCACCTCTTGGTTTTCCCTCACCACCTCCACTACCTTGCTGTTCAACCAGCATGGTTTCCTTGCTTTGCTCCTCTTACTCTGTGTCTTGGTGCAGGCTTCCATTGCTTCTGTGATCCCCAGTTTAATAATATCCCATTTCTGCTCTACGTCCCTCTCCTACCTTATGCCCTCCAGTTTCGCTTTCAGTAGTTTCTGCATCCTCCCAAAGTCTGCCTCCCTGAAGTTTTCCACCCAGGTTACTGAGTTCTCTGGCTCCCTGCACATCATGATATTAAACCACACCGTTTGGTGATCACTGTTGGCTAGTGGGTCCTTCACCCTTACTGCCTCCCCATTCAACAATACCAAATCTAAAGTGTTCTTTAGCCTAGTAGGTCCACTGACCAACTGCCTCAGGAGACCTTCTTGGATCATGTCCAGGAGCACTTGCTCCCTAGCACTGGAGGTGACCGGAATACTCCAGTCAACCCCCGGCAAGTTGAAATCTCCCACAATGGCCACTTTCCGTTTTCTACATACCTTTCTGATTTGTCCCACTTATTCCCTGTCAAGCTCCTCAGACTGGGACGGTGGCCTGTATACTACCCCAAACCTCAGTTTTCTTCCCCTTGAGTCTAGGAGCTGCAGCCAGATTACCTCTGTTCTCCATCCCTTCCCCTCGTCCCTTGTGCATTTGATCCTGTCCCTCACATAGACTGCCTCCCTGCCCCACCTCCTCTCCTCATGGTCCTTCCTGTATAATTTGTACCCTGGGATTGCCAGATCCCAGTCCCAGTGCTAGGTTGCCCACATTTCCATGACAGCTGCAATATCTACCCTCCACATTGCCAAGAGTGCCTGTAGCTCAGCTGATTTGTTGCCTAAGCTTCAATGCAAAGAAGTGCAAAGTAATGCACCTGGGAAACAAAAACCCAAGGGGAAATGTACACAGTTGGGGGGGCAGTACTAACAACAACAAAATGGAAAGGGACTTGGGGGGTAGTCATATTAGATGAACTAAAGGTAAGCAAGCAATGTGAGAAGGCAGTAAGGAGGCCTGGGGAGATACTGGGATGTATAGGGAGAGGCATCACCAGAAGGAAATAGGAAGTTGTTATCCCTCTGTACAGACAGTTGGTGAGACCCCAACTGGAGTACTGCATGCAGTTCTGGAGACCCCATGTCCACAAGGACAGAGACAAGATGGACACAGTCCAGAGGAGGGCAACTAAAATGGTGCTGAGTCTGCAGCAGAAGCCATATGAAGACAGACTAAAGGAATTTAATATGTATACCCTCGAGGAAAGGAGGGAGAGGGGGGCCATGAAAGAAACTTTCAAGTACCTCAAGGGAAACAACAAAGTCCAAGAGGGTAGCATCTTTCAGAAAAAAAAATGTGCAGGAACAAGGGGGCACAATCCAAAGATAGAGCAGGGATGGCTCAGGGGCAACATGAGGAAGTATTTTTTCACGGAGAGGGTTGTGTATGCATGGAATGACCTTTCTGAGGAGGTTGTGGAGTCAAAAACAGTGGGGGAATTCAAGAATTGGTTAACTAGGATCTGCAGCTTATCCAATAAGTAGGGAAATGGGCAGACTGGGTGGGCCAAGCAGTCCTTGTCTGCCATCAAAGTCTATGTTTCTGTGTTCACTAACGTTAGCATTTGTCACATTGCATATACCATAATATATCTACCTTCCTGGTCAGTCATTGTTTTATTGACCTGTATTCCTGAGTTTTTTTTAAATAATATTGCAACCCCTCTTGAGTTTGTTTATAGGGGGCATTAACACCAAGGCCCTATTTTTGCTCCAGGAATCAAAATTAATTGTGACAAGTGAGACTGTTGGATCATAAGACAGTACGTATTATTCTTACGTGTGAAATATAAGACTATTTTTACTCCCTTAACATTCCAAGATAAGATGTGCAAATTGCTAACCATTACATTTTTTTTATAATAGAACAAGAACTAATCTAAAAGAGAAAAGACATGGGGCAGATTTTTAAAAGTTTGAGAGTGTTGCAAGCCTCTGGTGCATCGAACACATTGCACAGAGGGCTTGGGGAATTCTCCTAGCGGGGATCGGGATTTTCTATCTCATGTGCCAAATTGATGCAAGTTAGACCGCCCTTTTGTGGTCTAGCTTGCTGTGATCCCAAGAGCTATTTTTATGGAGCTTGTGCCAGACATTTGGTGCAAACTACAATAAATGGTGGGAACTGTTGCAACTGTGCCTGGGATGGTAAAATCAGGTACAGTTGCGGTGAAGGGGTTTGGCGCATCGACAAAACCTAAGTGCCGTGCCGCAGGGCTTGATGCAAGCCCTGCACCATGCTTTGAAAGTCTGGCCCATTATGTACAAATTTTATATCTATGAATATATTCATCTGTGCAATCAGATCCATATGATTCTGTATGCCCATACATCAAATTTACTTTGCTATTTTGTTCTTGTTTTTTGTGCTGAACTACCTAAACAAACAGTTGCTAATTTCCGAAAACCTATCCCTCTGATTATGCCATTAGTTTTAAAATGTTGTCTCTGCTGATTGACTAAACTACTCCCCTCTCCTTCTGAAGCTATGCAGAGGTGACCCTTATCATTATTTTGTACATCAGATTACAAAAGATGAAGAAAAAACAAATAAAACTATACATGTTATCCCTATCCTAGTCCCATTAAAACTACTTGCTCTCACACCTCCCCCACCCCATTCACCCATACCTAAACACAAGCAAACAGTGCAACAACAGTACTTACCACTCCCTTATGACCATTACCCTTCCTGCTATCTTTTGTCAGTATCTATAGCTGTGTAAAGAAAAGAAAGATGAAGTGAGATAGTGAGTGTGAAAAGGACAAGTAAAGTGTGATTAGCAAAATTAAGGAGGCAAATCAGACTCCAGTACTTCCATCTAATTGTCAATAATCATATAAGCTGTGAGTGGCTATCCCACCAATGCTGATACCCCCATTACCATTCTAGGGGCTTCCTTTAAATCATATATCTTTCCCATGTCTGGTGATATTAGGCTTTTATTCATAAGGAGGGGCCGTGATACCCCTAAAATCAGTTCATGTAATTGTTCAAGGCTGTGTGTGAGAGATGATGTGCAAAATGGCTGCCACTACACATTACACTCACCTTGCTACCAGTCTCCCATTGCATATAAAGTGCTTTGGGATACAGTGTATATAAAAAGTGCTATGTACTTGATAACACTTTTTCTCCTTCTTCATGCCAAATTAAAGACATGCATTATTTATCTAGAAGTGAGAAACATTTGAATCTGTGTTGTTGCAATATCATAGAGACCCCCTTAGTTCTATGGTTTAGGCATTTCATAACTAGAGTTGTATTAGTGAGGCCCTGAATCAGGGCACAATAGCATTGAACAAATGCAATGCATTACATTACAAGGAGAAAGCAAGCATCAGAATATTATTCATGCAGAAGCCTATCAGTCTATGAGACCCTCTGCGTCTCTAGTGTGTTACCCTACCCTGCTGTCTCTTCTGCATCTTCTCTGCTGAATTGTGCAGTTTGTCCTTTTTGTGAGTAATTTTGATCTTCCAAATTTTCTGAGGCAGTATGAGATTTCTCAGAATCATTTTCTGTATTCATATTAATATGAGCCTGTTCTCTATATAGATACACAGATGTTGTCAGCAGATATGGGCCTTTGGCCCACCTAGTCTGCCCATGAGCACTAGTGACTGTGCTTCTTCAAGCTTTCCAGGAACTTGTTTGTCTCCTTCCCCAATTACCAGGATCCCCTTATGCCAATCCCATGCATTCTTAAATCCTGTTACCATTTCTGCCACCACCACCTTTTCTGGCTGGCTGTTCCATCTGTCAACCACCTTCTCTGTGAAGAAGTACTTCTTCACATTTCCTCTGAACTTCCCTCTCTCCCTCCAGTTACATACTATGTCCCCTTGTCCTGGAGCATCTTTGTCTTTGAAAAAATGAATTTTCTTGCACCGTGTTCTTCCCATTAGGTATTTAAATGTTTCAATCATGTCCCCCTCTCCCTCCTCCAGGGAGAACATACTGTGTTTAAGTCCTTCAGCCTATCCTCATAGGGTTTGTGATGTAATCCATGCACCATCTTGGTTGCCCTCCTCAGAACAGCCTCCACCCTATCTATGTCCATACGTAGGTAAGGCCTCCAGAACTGGACACTGTACTCAAGGTGAGACTTCACTAATTTCCTCTATAGTGGAATTATTACCTCCCTTTTCCTGCTAATGATACTCCTGCCTATGCATCCCAGCATCCTGTTTGCTTTTCCTGCTGCCTTGTCACACTGATGTCCTACCTTGAGGTCCTCAGAGATAACCCCTAAGTCACTTTCCTATCTGGAGCATTCAGTATCATCCCCTCCAGGCTGGTATGTTGTTCCTGGGTTTTTGTGCCTCATGTGCATTATCTTACACTTCTTGGCATTAAATCTCAACTGCCAATCCCTTGTCCAGTCATCCAGCTTCTGCAGATCTTTCCTCATTCTAGCCACACCCTCTGGCGTGTCCACCCTGTTGCAGAGCTTTGTTTCATCAGCAAACAGGCATATTTTCCCTTTCCAGGTCCTCTGTGATGTCTCTGATAAAGATATTGAAGAGGACTGGATACAGCACTGATCCATGTGGTACCCTACTGGTCACTTTTCCCTCTGCAGAGAGGCTGCCATTTACCACCACCCTCTGTGTCCTGTTATCTAGCCAATTCCCCATCAGCTTTACCACCACATTACCCACACCTATGTTCCTCAGCTTGTTTAACAGCCTTCTTTGTGGCACAGTGTCGAAGGCCTTGCTGAAGTCCAGGTAGGCCACATCCACTGCCCCCCCAATCCACCTCCTTTTTTACCCAGTCAAAGAACTCGATGAGGTTAGTCTTGCACAACCTCCCTCAAGTAAAACCATGTTGCCTTGAGTCCTGTAGACTGTTGGCAATCAGGTGTTCTACTAGTCTTTCCTTTAGTAGTGTTTCCATGATCTTACCCACTACTGAAGTTAGGCTGGCTGGTCTGTAGTTCCCCACTTCCTCTCTGTTTCCGCTTTTGTACAGAGGGACAACAACAGCTCACGTCCCCTGTTTCCAATTATAGGATGAACAGGGTTGCCAGAGGTTCTGCCACTACCTCCATTAGCTCCTTCAGCACTCTGGGGTGTACCCAATCTGACCCCATAGCCTTGTCGACTTTTATTCTTCCCATTCCCTTAGGACTCTTTCCCTTGGGAATGGCCGTGTGTCCATTTTTGTACCCTTCCTACCCTTTTTCCTCATTTCTGGCTCATTTTCTGCCCCCTCTTCTGTAAAGACTGAGCAGAAGTATCTGTTCAGTATGTCTGTTTTGCTGTTGTAATACTCTACTCTACCCCTCCTCTCCTTTTAGCCTCAGTATCCCCCCCCCTTTGCCTTCCTTTTTTCCCTGATGTACCTGTAAACGTTTTTGTGCCACCTCACCACTGATTTGGCAATGCATTCCTCCATTTTTGTGCTTTGGCTTCCCTTATTGGCTTCCCTTCCTCCATTTATTTTTCCTGGTATCTCACCCTGTCCCCTTCCTGCTGTATCTTTTTGTACTGTTTGAATGCCATTTGTTTTGCTTCACTTTCTCAGCTACCTCCTTTAAAAACCATAATGTTCTCCTCTTTCTCCTCCTTTTGCTAACCTGTTTCACACAAAGTTGTGTCACCCTCACTATCGTGGATTTGATCACTGTCCACTGTTCCTCCATCCCTATTTTCTCCCCTATTCCAGCCAATGCCTCCTCTAAGCATTTCCCCATTCTTGTAAAATCTTCCCCCCTAAAGTCAAGGATTTTTGTTCTTGTGTGGCTGGATTCCACGTCATCTGTTATCATGAACCCCACTAACCAGTGATCACTGTTTCTCAGGTGCTCCCCTACCGTGACCCCTGTCACACCATCCCCATTAGTGAGCACCAGGTCCAGTATCACTGTTTGTCATGTGGGTACCAGTTGTTTAAGGCAAGCTCCCTGTAGAGTCCAGGATAAACCTGCCCCTGGTTGTTGCTGTTTTGGGGAATCTCCACTCCACATCTGGCATATTGAAGTTGCCAACCAGCAGTACTTCCCCGCTGTGTGCCATCCTTTGGATAGCTAGCATCATCTCCCTGTCTATATCCTCTCCTTGAGCCAGTGGTCTATATATTACCCTTATTCATATGGTTGACCCCATTCTTCTCTCTAGCTTAACCCACAGTATCTTCCCCTCTCCCTGTTCCCCTTGAATCACTGTGATCTTTATATTGTTCTTCACATAAAGTGCCACTACTCCCCCCTTTCTGCCTGCCCTGTTCCTCCTGAATAGATTATACTGTGGTACATCCATTTCCCAGCTGTGGTTATCATTACACCAGGTCTCAGTGATAGCCACAATGTTTAGGTCTGACTCCGCCATGGCTGTGTCAAAGTTCTCCATCTTGTTATTCAGATTTTGAGCATTAGCACACATGGATCTCCAGGATGTGGCTTCCATCCCTTGCTTTGTTACCATGTGCCTCTCCCTTACCTGGGCACACCTCTTCCCTGGTCCTTCCCGTTCCCCTTCCTTATGCTGAATTGTGCCCTCTTCTGGTTTATCTTCTCCTTGAGTACCCTTGTAGAGCATGTGCTCATGGGTGTGTGTGGATACTAAGCCTCCTAACTGTCCTAGACCCCCCCCTTGGCCAGTTTAAATGTCTGCCACTGAAGCATTCAAACTTTTTATTTTTGACTAAGGTCACCTTCCCAAATGGATGTAGGTGTCATCAAAGTACAGGACAGGAAGCACAGGAAAAACCAGTAGCAGTTGTAAAATTTGCAACAAGTATTTATTTGTACTAGCAGTAACATAAAAAAAATTGTTGAGAATAACTATTTACAAAAGCAAAATAAACAGAAGTTGCATCTGAGTTTTCCTTCAGTCTCTATGTCCCTTTCTTCCAAGCAATTGCAGCTTTCTCTCTCTTATAAGTCTTTGCAATCCCCTTCTTAACAGGCATCTTGTTTTTGTTTTCTAAAATGTTCTTGTATATCAGGTATGGCCTGGGTCACAACGCAGACAGACCAAGTCTATGGCCTGGGTCATGATCTCTCCCCCCCCCCAAACAAAGCCACGTATTTCTACTCATACCTCTACCTCAGGGGGCAGTTCTGTAACATCAAGAGTCAACCATGACATCTGAGACAGATGCTCAGCACTGCTTCTGCTGGCCAATGTGTGGCAAACCAAGATCAGGACTTGACAGTGGGTCAACAGCATCGTAAGCCATACCACTTACCCACAGACCATCAACAGCCCCTGAAAATTTCATTTTCAAGCCATCCTATAGATTTCAAGCTATTAAACATATGTCCCAGAATGGAGGCCCCTTTTACACAGCTTCTGCAAAATGCTTAAAAATTGCATTTCAGGTTAACCCCTTGAGTTTCCAATAGCTTTTTGAAGTCATCTCAAATTATAATTACATACATTTCAACAGTAACACTATATCATTTCTAAACAAAGGGATCCCAATATTAGTTACATTTCCACATAATGATCTGCGTATACTTTTATAACAGCAGATATGCAAGGGAGGAAAAAACAGAACAGCAAGGGAAGTTGAGAGACAGTGAGAGGCAGAGAACTGCAAGACTGTTGGGGTAATCAAATCTTGGGTCTCACGGGAATATTTAGTTGTGCAACCAGACAGACAAGAGACAGGAAAGGAAAGGACAGAACAGATCCCTGCATTCAAACTCTCCATAACAACATTCTACCCTGTCTCATACATCCCCCTCCTTAAGAGGAAACCTGTTTTATCAAACAGGTTTCCAAAACTTTCTATTAATTCTCTAGTAACTTTAGCTTCAACTTTCAGATATTAAGCACATGTGCAGTATCCTTTTTTCTATAACAGTACAGCAAACAGTAAAGTTTAAACTCATACATTTGTTTTTCAGCCTTCAGAACCCTCAATTCCTGATTTATATCTTGATAGAAAATTAACAGTGCTATTCTCTTTACCAGATTTGTGTATCACCCAGAATTTAAATGGCTGTAGTGCCAGGTACCGCCTTATGATTCTGGAATTTGTATCTTTTGATGAGTTAAGCCAACAAAGAGGATTGTGATCTGTTATAAGTACAAAGTCAGTTCCTAGCAAATAAAACTTCAGGGACTCCATGGCCCACTTTGCTGCTAAACATTCCTTTTCAAAGGTGGAGTACCTTTTCTCTCTGTCATGCAACGTCTTACTTATGTACAGAATAGGATGTTCTGATCCATCTACATTTTGACTCAGGACTGCACCTAGGCCTACCTCTGATGCATCTGTTTATAACAAAAATGGTTTCTCAAAATCTGGGCTTCTTAAAACAGGGTCTGAACATAATGCAGCCTTAATGGCTTGAAAAGCTTCACCACACTCTGAGGTCCACTTCACTTTATTTGGGTACTGTTTTTTCATGAGTTCAGTGAGGGGAGTTGCTAACTCAGCAAAGTTGGGAACAAATCTCTGATAAGTATTACCTGCTCTTGTTATGTTCTTGTTATTTTGATGTTTCTACTCTGTGTCACCTTATGTGGCCCGGGTCATTTCTGAAAACGGTCCCTGGGATCAGTGCACCTACCCAGTTAACAAAGTCATAAAAATTTAATAAATAAATAATAACCAGCCAGCCCTAAAAATTACTTGACATGTTTCTTTGTTTTAGGGACAGGGCTGTTAGCTACAGCATATATCTTAGAAATTTATGGCTTAACTTCTCCATTTCCCAACACATAGCCTAAATATCTGGTTTCCTGATTGCCAATGCACACTTGGTAGGATTAATAGTCAGACCTGCATTTTTGATAGCTTGGATAGCTGCTCATAGGTGTTCCAGGAGATTTCTTCCAGTCTGGACTGTATACCACAACATCATCCAGGTACGCAGCACAATAACCAGTGTGAGGTGCTAAAATTACATCCACATACTGCTGGAATGTAGCTGGTGCACCATGTAAACCAAATGGCATGGTAGTGAACTGATAGAATCCAATGGGGTGGCAAAAGCAGTTTTGTCTCTGGATTCTCTAGCTAAAGGGATTTGCCAGTAACTCTTGGTGAGATCAAGGGTACTGATATACTTTGCACTTCCTAGTCTGTTTAACAAATCATCTATTCTGAGTATAGAGTAACTATCAAATTATGGCATTTGATTAAGTTTAAGGTAGATTCTAACACCCCCTTCTTTTTTGCCTACAATTACCATTGGACATGACCAAGCACTCTTTGACTCTTCTATGATACCCAGTTCTTTAATTTTTTGTATTTCTTTAGCCACGTCAGCTCTAAACTGCTCTGGTAACCTGTATGTCTTTTGCCTAACAGGGCGAGCATTCCTTAGCACTATTACATGCTCGACCCCTTTTGCTCAGCCAGGTACTGTGGTAAAAGTGCTGTTAAATGCCTTTAGCAAGTTACGAATTTCTGCGGTTTGTTTAGGGGTTAAGGAAACATTCACCTTTACAGCATCAGCAGTTACAGTTTGTTCCAGTCTATCATAAGCTACATCAATATCTTTTTTTATCAGTTCCTGGTAAAACTAGTAAAGCAGCTTCTGCTGTTTTTTCAACCCATTTCTTGAGGAGGTTAGCATGGTATATCTTAGTAGGATTTTTCCTGTCAGGGGTCTCGATCTCATAGTTATAGGTGCCAGTACATCTAAGTACTTTATAAGGTCCTTGCCACTTCATTAACAGTTTATTTTCTGTAGTGAGTAACAGTAGCAAAAACTTTTTCTTTTACCCCATGGTCATAATATACCTTCTGTTGGTTTTGAGCCTCTTCCTGGTTAATCTGGGCAATTTCAACATATTTCACCAGCTTCTTTCTCAGGGCACATATATAAGACATTATAGATTGTTTTTGAGTGGGGTTATCTTCTCATGTTTCTTTTACCACATCCAGTGGCCCTCTTGGCTACCTACCATACAGCATTTCAGATGGTAAAAACCCTGTTGATGTCTGTGGCACTTCTCTGCAAGCAAAAAGTATATTAGGCAAGTATTGGTCCCAACCTTTTCCTTCCCCTTTTACAAACCGTTTCAGCATGCATTTTAGGGTTTAGTTAAAATGCTCAACAAGACCGTCTGTCTGAGGGTGATGGGGGAGGTTCTTATGGCAGTGATACCTAATAGTCTGTACAGCTTCTTAAGTAATGCAGCACCAAAATTACTACCCTGATCAGTAATAATTTCTTTAGGTATGCCCACTCTGGTGAACATTTTTTGGAGCTCTGCTGCCCCTTTTGAAGCTGTGACAGTACGCATTGGAGCTGCTTCTGGGTATTGAGTAGCATAGTCGCATACTATCAGGATCAATCTATTACCCTTTTACTTTTGTCTAAAGGAACAACCACATCCATTGCAATTATCTCAAAAGGCATATCTGTCATGGGTAGGGGCACCAGGGGCACCTTGTCTTTTCTAGTGACTGGGGCTACTGTCTGACACTCAGCACAGGAATTACAATAGGTAGCAACGTCTTCAAGAATTCTAGGCTAGTAAAATCTATACAACAATCTGGCATGGGTGCAATCTCTCCTTGAGTGACCAGCCATAGGACTGTCATGTGCTATCTGTAACAACTGTGTTATATACTTCTGTGGTATAGCCAGTTGTTCTGTCTGTTCTTGTGTCTGAGGTTTAACCCAAACTCTGTACAGTAACCCATTACATTTTTTAAACATTGGTCCACCCTGTTTTGATTTCACCCCCAGCTGTTTAAAATAACCCTGGAGCGACACATTGTTAGCTTGCTCTGAAACAAAATCACAATCAATTATCAGTTTAGTTTCAGCATTTTCATATGTTAACCCTTTATGTCCATCAGTCATTTGTTGCCACAGTTTCTTCAGGCATCGTCTTTCTTTCCTGGATTTCTGGATCTTGGAGCTGTGCTCAAACAAGTCCGAATCAAAATCGGCGAAAGGAAAAGAGTCCTCACCATCTGAAATTTTCTTTGCCTGAGCTCTTGTCACCACAGCTTCTGAAACATCAGGATTTACTCCTTCTTTGATTAACTCAGTAAATCCTGGAAAGTCATTTCCAAAAATCACAGGTACAGGTAACTTGGGTACTACCCCCACTTTCATTTGGTGTGACACACCCTTAATGGTCAGAGTCACTTGGGTGGTGGGATAATATTGCGTGTCCCTTTGGATGCAGATGACATCAGTACCTGGTCCTTTTGTACAGTGTTTTCCCAGCACCTCAACATGCACTAGGGTCTGTCTGCTTCCCAAATCAGTGAGTCCCTTTACAGTCTTATTCCCCACCTTCACATCTGTTAAGTACTTGCCCCAATTTGCCAAGCACAAAACTGCTCCAGTACCAGTCTTCTTACTATGGCAGTTTCTTGCAATATGGCCTGGCTTATTACAATTATAGCAAATAACGTCTTTGGGCACAGATTGGTTACCCTCCCCCAGAGTTCTTCTCAGACTTGGAGTTTAAATGGGAAAAAGAGTGTCTTACCAGTGCTTGGCTGTTACCTCACTGCTGTGGCATCTGTCTGGCCATTTGGTAGTCTTCAGCGAGAGACTTTTCTCCACTTTCTGGTTGGTGTTCCTTTACCCAAAGCTGCACATCTATAGGCAGGATGTTGATGAATTGTTCCATAGCAAATGTGGCAATGATCTGTGGGACTGTTTTACCCTCTGGTTGGAGTCATTTTATCAGGAGTTCTCTCAGTTGGGTGAAAGCTTCTCAAGGATTGTCAACTGAGTTGTACTTCAGAGATCGAAAACTCTGCCTGTAGGTCTCTCCTCAGATGTCATACCTTTTTAGGATTTCGCTTTTCATCAGGTCATAGATTTCTGGCTGTGCAGTGTCCATATTGCCGTAGGCAAGTTGGGCTTTCCCTGTTAGGTAGGGTACCAGTCTGATTGTCCATTGCTGCTTTGGCTACTGGCAGGCTGTGACAACTCATTCAGAAGTTGTCAGATATGCCTCAATATCATCCAAGGGACACAACTTTGCAAGTTTAATGGCTTTTAAATTGCTTGTGTTTTGTTGCTCATCTGGATGTGTGCCAGATGCTCTGCCTTTGATAGCTTGCAAGGCATCCAGCCATTGCTGCTCCTGTCGCTGCATCTCTTCTCTCATCTGCTGTTTCCTTTCTCTCCTCTGCTGCTCCTGTCACTGCATCTCTTCTGTCCTCTGTTTCTCTGTCTCTTTTTGTTGTATAGCCCACCATTTGAAAAAGTTCATCAGGCTTTTAGGTTCTGTCACTGCCTGTTCTTTTTCCTTAACTTGTGTTGGCTGCACAACATCAGCTTGGACTCCTGTCTTTGCTAGTTTGGCTGCCATTCTCCTGGTAACCACTCCTGGACTTGCTGCTGCAGAATCCATACCTTTCTCTATGCTTCCCTGGTACTAGGTCCAGTACCCATGCACAAAACTCCTGGCTTAGAGTACGCACAATGTAATCCCACATAGACTGACACCAGCTGTCATCAAAGCACAGGTCAGGAAGCATAGGAAAAAAACAGAAGCAGTTGTAAAATTCACAAGTATTTATTTGCACTAGCAATAACATAAAAAAAATAAAATTGTTGAGTATAACTATTTACAAAGCCAAAATAAACAGAAGATGCATCTGAGTTTTCCTCCAGTCTCTGTGTTCCTTTCTTAGAAGCAATTGCAGCTTTCTCTCTCTTATAAGTCTTTGCAACCCCCCTTCTTAACAAGCATCCTGTTTTTTTTTCTAAAATGTTCTTGCATATATCAGGCAGGTGCAGCTAGAACACAGTGTCCCAGAACTGAGGCCCCTTTTACATAGCTTCTGCAAAAGACTTAAAAATTGCATTTCAGGTTAACCCTTTGAGTTTCCAATAGATGTTTGCTATCATCTCAAACTATAAATACATACATTTCAACAGTAACACTATAACATTTCTAAACAAAGGGATTCCAATATCAGTTACATTTTCACATAATGATCTGTATCTATTTTTATACCAGCAGGTATGCAAGAGAGGAAAAAACAGAACAGCAAGGGAAGGTTGAGAGACAGTGAGAGGTAGATAATTGCAAGACTTTTAGGGTGATCAAATCCTCGATCTCAGGGGGAAAATTTGGCTGCACACCAGACAGACAAGAGTCAGGAAAGGAAAGGATGGAACAGATCCCTGCATTCAAAAACAACTGGGACAGGGTCCTATTCTACCCTGTCACAGTAGGCTGTCATCTTTATACAGGCTCACATCCCTCCAGGTGGGGCCCCAGTCTCCCATGAAGCCAGAACCTTCCTTTTCACACCATTTCTTCAACCAGGAGTTGAATTTCTGGATGTGGAGTGTCCTAGACTCCCTCTTGCCATGGACAGGTAGTACCTCAGAGAAGGAGACGGAGCTTGCTATCTGCTTTAGGCCTCCCCCAAGATGAAATCCTCCTGAATTCTGTCAATCCCCACCTTGTCCCCTGCCAGGCCATTAGTCCACAGGTGAACAATGACATCCAGTTCCTCCTTCCTTACCACCACCTTTATGACCCTATGGATTCACTTTCCATCCCTCCATGCTGTGCATCCTGGAAGGCACTTGACCTCTATCTCCCTCCTGCTAGCTGCCACCAACTCAGCTCGCTGGACTATTAAGTGCCCCACCAGGAGTAGCTTCTTCTTTCTTGGGGTCCTCAGCAGCTAGCTCCATCCAAGAGGATCCACCCATCCTCCTTGGTCTTAGCCTTTGTTGCCCTTGTGGGGCTTTCCTACTCCTCCAAGACAGTGTAGAGTTTCAAAGCTGGACCAGCTGGGGGATGTGCTTCCAACCCACCTACTGCACCCTCCCTGAGCCCACTGTGGGCCATCCACTCCTCCTCCTCTTCCTCCTGGGCATCCTTCAAGGTTCTGTTTGCAGTATCAGTGGCCTGTAGGTGGGGATGGAAGTCCCCTGGATCCTGGCCACCTCAGCTCAGAGACAGGCAACCTCATCCCTCATCCTAGAGAGGTGCATGCCGATGGGACAGCACTGCATGATCCAGAATGTTCTCCTGTATATTGTGGCTGTGCACTCACTACACTGCACCACTCTCTGCATCTTTGCCCAGCTTCCTAGCTATGTCTACCCCTAGGTGACAATCTCCAAAACTCTCTGTACCCCTGAATTTATTTTGGCCCCTTTAGGAGCCCACTGTTCTGCTTTTGTTTATTTCCTGTTGCTTTACTCTCCCCTCCTTTGAACTCTGCCACAATGCAAGATTACAATCTCAAGCCTGTAATCTCTTCTGACCTGACTCAAGCAGGAGGATGTAATTTGTATCCCAAGATGCCGCCTATAAAGGTGAACTAGCCCAAGGTGGGCAGGATGGGGGAAGGAAGGGCCTCGATGTGCTGTGGAGGAAACACAATCAACTGCTGCTAGGAGACAAAAAGAACATAAAATAGCTGTAAGTTTGATCACTCTCCCTCCTTTCAGATGAGCCCCAAAACTGCACTCTGCAAAAAAACAGAAAAATGTGCCCTGTAAGAAATATGCTACAGGAAAAAGAAAAACACCACGTTAATTCCCTGAGTGGCTTTACAACTCAATTCACTGCTTTATAACTCAGGATTCCCCTGTAACAACAAGATTGGAGTATACAGTACTGTGGCTGTGGGAGTCACCATTCCCCCCGGTCCTCAATTGCTCCTCTTATCCGTCCTTTTGCTGCAATAAAAATTGTGGTTCTGGTATGCCATTGAATTTTCTTCTGTTGTATGCACTTTGGGTTCCTTGCTGGAGTTGTGCTTTTTTTTGTTCTCCTCACCTAGACAGCCCTCATTTGGAGGACCACCCCAGCATCATCACCCCGATGTCTGCCAGGACTTACCTGCTGCCATCTTCCCCCAGGGCTCATCCCCCAGTGAGATCCCTCAAGCCCCACTGCCCAATGGATCTGGTTCTGCTGCAGTACATAGCCGGTCAAGTGTGGGGCCTGTGGGTATTCATCATCCTGCCACTGGCATTTTCCTCTGGATTTCATCCCCCAAGGATGTGACATGCAGTGACGTCATGGTGCATGCCAAGCACTCCCACCTGACATGCACCAACATCTGCCACATCCCCAAACTGTCATGGCACTGAGCTGCCTTTCACCCAGCTTCCACCACAGGCAAGACAAGCTCCACGCTCTGCCCATCCTACCCCTGGAGGAGGAGATTGGTCCTGCAGATGCTTGAGCCTCCTCCCCCCAGCCAACCTTACATAGTAACATAGAAGTTGACAGCAAATAAGGACCGCAAGGCCCATCCAGTCTGCCCATTTCTTTTTTTACCTTATAAATGTGCCATCGGCCTTTGCTCTGTCAATGGCCTATCTATTCACACTCATCTGTATTGCTCCCTTATGCCTATTCCATGCCTGTTTGAAGCCCTGCACTGTATTCATATCCACCACTTCCTGAGGTAGGCCGTTCCATGAATCCACCACCCTTTCTGAAAAGAACTTTACTCCACACACCACTAAATAGGCCTCCCCTCTAATCTCATGCTGTGTCTTCTTGTCCTGCTATTTTCTTATATCGAAACATGTTATACTCTTTCACCTTATTAATGCTCTTAAGGTGTTTGAATGTTTCGATCATATCACCTCTCTCCCTCCTTTGCTCTAGGGTATACATATTGAGCTCCATTAATCTGTCCTCATATGTTTTCTGATGCAGTCCTACTGCATTTAGTTTCCTTCTCTGGACTTCCTTAATTTGGTTAATGTCCTTGTGAAGGTGTGGCATCCAGTACTGTACGCAGTACTCCAGATGGGGCCTAACCAGTGTCTTGTAAAGAGGGATTATTACCTCCCTCTTCCGACTTGTGATACCCCTACTAATACACCCTAACATCCCCCTAGCCTTACCTACTGATTTAGCTGGTCTCACTCCTGAGGCCACTCCCAACCTCCTGTCATTGGCACCGCAAGCAGTAGTGCTACTACTGCACTGATGGGCCGGACTGTAGGAGTTATGGTTAAAGTCAGGTTTGTGGTTGTAATGAGGATGCTAGAAGGAGGTAAGTATGCTTAGGATGAAGGATTACTAAGGTTCAGCAAGTTTAGGGTTAGTAAAATCTTGTATTCTTACATGAGAAAAAAAGCAGAATTTTAGCCAAGGGTAGTAGTGCAAACTTAATGCACTTGCACTTCAATATCTTTCTGACTTTATCAAAAGCCTTGCAGTATTGAAGGGTGTCAGGGCTGAAATCAGGGTAAATTTGATACTTTATTCTCTCTGTAAACAGGCACTGGTTAGTTGTGGCTTTTCTTAGTATCCATGTTGTCCTGTAAATAATGCAGTTTTGTATTCTAATAGCTGTGGCTACAAAGGGCATCACACAAAAATGGTGCCAGACTGATCCCCCCTCAACCTTTTGATGTGACCCACAACTATGAAAAACATCCTTTAAATGGAATGGATTATGGCCAAGCTCTATCAAACCACAGAAGAGTGCAAGGGGTACTGGCTTTGGTTCCATATTGCCGCCTAGCGACCAGAATGTCAGCGACCTCCCCTACAGCGACACATGGTTGTCAACATTTCTGACACTGCTGACTCTGGTCCCTGACCAGAAAATGCATGACACACTATCAGTGTTCATGCGGGGGAGCTGTGCCCCCCATGCCCCTACCCACTCAGACTTAAGGATTCCAACTCCAGGGGGAAAGATCTCGAGGGAGAGTGACCAAACTCTGGAGTTGATGACTCTGACATTGCTCCAGCAACCCGGTTGACACTGTGGGTGTTGGCAGGTTGCTGTCACTGTAACAGCGTCACTGTGAAAGCATCGCTGTTACAACAGTATCCAACTGGCTTCCATTTTTTTAGCTACCTAGAGGAACAGGGACAGCTTCAGTTCTTGAAGAGATAGCAGCCCTCCTATGAAAGAGCCTGGAGTCCAGAAGGGTCAGTGCTAAGGACTTAGGGTAGATCAGATAGAGCAATGGATCCTGATCCCTGGCAACATTGTGTATGGCCAGATGAGGGAACAGCTAACAAGTTTGGGCTAGGTGGTGGCTGATAAGAATTATCATGACATTAATATTAAACTGCTTCTTGATGTTAAAAGTTGCCTAGTTGTTATTATTTTTTCCTTCTTTCCTTTGTGTTAATTTGTTTTTATTGTTAGTACCATATTTTATGCAGAGTGAGGTGGTCAACATCACCGCTGTATGATGTAGTAGCAGTGAATGACTTATCTGCATTGAGCTGCTGTTTTTGTAAAACAAACATTTCAATAAAATATTATTGTGAAAAAGAAAATAATGCAACTTAACAAACACTGAGGAGGTAGTTTGAAACTGTGATCTGATCCCTGCCCCCTCTTCGCTGACCCATTCCTCTTATTCCCCAGTTCAGAGATTAAAGGCCTCCATATATGTACTAAGGCCGGGCACTGAATTCATAAGAATTGTCAGGGTAGAATTTAAAGTCAAACTCCATTTTTATATCTAGTAATCTTATTTCAGTTTTTGCCATTGTACATACATTTGCTTTATCTGTGATGGCTGCCAAACCCTTTGATGCAAATGCAACTTCCTGTTTTTTAGATGTTCCAGCAGCTGTTCCCTTTGATATTCTTGGCACCTCTGGTCTCCTCAGCTAATCATCCGGACTGTCAGTGTCAGTGTTAACCTGCAAGGTAGCCAGGTTACAATCATCAGACTGGTGAGGATTCTCAATGGAGATTTTGGTTCTGAGCTTACTAGGACCTGCATTGGGACCTGTGGAAATGGAGAAATAACAAGTACTGAGAGACCAGGTAAGTCATTTAGAGGGAGTTGAGGATCTGAACTCTAGAACTGCAGTCAGGTTTGTGAGGTTTGCCCATCTCAGGAATCTTTATCGTATCCTTTCTTATTGGTGTTGTCTTTATGACCCGTCAAACCCTTCTAATTTTTCCTTTCAGGAAAGAAATGATCATCTATGTCCTTGGTTCTCTAAACTGCCTTGGACATATTTGGCAGATGAAGAGACAGCAGTCACTCACTGTATTTAGTTACACAATATGGATCTTACAGAGAATGTGAGCAGTGTAGATTTCAGCACATCTGCAGCAGAACCATGACTGGCCATCATTCAGTCATCTATCTTGATGTAGATCACTAACAGTTACTCCAAATAGCTTACAGACTTGAAATCAGATCCGAATAATCATTTTGACAATATTAAATCAGTGTTACTGAAAAATAAGCTAATGTTAAATAATAAAATTAAGGACATGTATTTTGTATCCAAATCCAAACACCACATTAGTAATCACTCAATAATATTAATGTCCTGTCTTGAAGTGGTAAATACATTTAAATACTTAGGGATTTTACTGGCTTCATCCCTTGGTTTCACTGCTCACATTACTGCTTTGAGTAAGTCTATTAGCACCATGTCGGGCTTCCATGGGCACAGTTTAGTAATGCATGATGTTTTAGCCTACTTTAACACTTACGTAAGCAACCTATCCAAATGGAATGTCATCTGGAACAATATATGTTGTTTTACACTTGCCACCAACTGCTAAACTCATCACTGCTCCTTATATGATAAACTTGGCTGGTATCATACAGTGCCAGATGTTCATTTATACTGGGCTGCTATGCTGATAAATTGATACGATCTCATACTATTTCCCTCTACAGACTGTTTCAATTCCCTTCCTGCATCTTCAACCTGTGGCCAAATGAGAAATTACTATTAGCAGATTCAAAAGTGTCCTCTAAGATGGGACTAATTGCTTTTACTTTCTGTGTCCCCACATTTTGAAACTCTGTAGTGTTTGACATTAGAAATGTGGCTATTCATATGAATTGTACAACTGTATTCATTAAACATCTGCTACAGTACATGGCTGTGTCTCTTCCTGTTTCAAACAAGGTACAGTAACAGAACTATATGCACCAAGTTTTTTTTATTGTCTTCGAATGTACTGTTTATGTCCAGGTCATTCCTGAATATAGGCATGTCACTGTCTAGTTCATTTACCTGGTTACCAACAACAAATAAATAAACTGAATAAATGTTTCTGGTTTAATACAATATTAAACATAATATAAAACATTTAGCAGGGATATTTTGCAGCTTAATGTTAGATGAGAGCTCATTCAGGTATAATTGAGAACAACTGAGCATTCCAGCCTGCTGAGTGTTAACACAGTTTGCATGGTAAAATTTCAACTCACATTCAACTGACTCATATGGTAGTTGGCTACTAGTTGAATGCTGTGGTTGAAAACCCTATTTATTTTTTCCATATGGGGGGACTTCCAGTCACCAGCAGAGTCAGGCAGTCAATCTGCTAGTCTCTCACAGAAACCATTCCCACTTCCCAGTCTCCACTCTTCTAGAATGGTGATTCCCCTTTTAGGCTCAGGTGCAGCACAACTAGCAAAAGCCATGGTTAACAGACTCCACCATGTGACCACTCTTTGGGGCGGGGTTAAACAGGTTAATTATGTATGACAAGAGTCTGAAGGAGTACTACCTCATCAGCCAATCAGTGCTGCTGGGTTGAAAGTCTGAAGCAGATGAATACAGTTTGCACAGACAAGACTGTTGGTAAAATGTCAGTTTATTTACAATCTGCTTTTCAACTGCCACACTCCTTGTCTCTCTCTCTCTCTCCCTCTCCCCCTTCTCAATGCCCTTTAACTTATCACACCTCCCTTGCCATTAACTCCTGAGCAAAGCACTGACATCTTGGTTTCTGGTTTTTGTACCTTTCCTTATTACAATACATGATTACCCATGTTTAATATTTACCAAAAGTAAAACATTGTGCAGTATGTTCTTTTTTAAAAGATGCTCTAAAACTGTATTGTATGGTAAAAAGAAAAAGGGATATGAGGATATAAAGATGAATGGCCAAGACTATTTCAGAAGACTGCCTAAAGGTGACAAGACATGGCAGTCTTCAAACAAATATATTAAACATGACATGGACTTGAGTATCTGGTCAATTTGTTAAACTGCTCACAATATCTAAATGCTTACATTTACTGTTGTGTATATAGCAACAGTAATCAAAACAAGCAGAGTGTCATGTGGTGGTGAAGACTGAAGTTGAACTAGAGTTCAGTCTAACAGACTAGCTGATGGAAATGTCCCTTTAGTTGAAAGGTTTTATCTGCTGTGTCTAAGGCAGGGGATTCCTGCTTTATTCCCCAGTTCTGGCACATACTATACTATTCAAAGACTATAATTCAGTTTAAAGAAAATATCCATCATGGGCTTGGTAAGGGCATAACATGGAATATCAGATGCATCATAAGCATCCACTGAACGAAAGCTTTTTATTTACATATTGTAGATATCCTCATTTGCATCAGGCCTTCAAGTCTGCAATCTGTTGCATTCAGTGCCCTAGAAATACAAGGAAACATAGAAGAGAAATAAGACTAGGATATTTTTGTTACCAATTGGTGGGTCTGAGGAGGGGGGGCATCACTGACAGGTGTGGGGAAGGCAAAGCAGGCGGACAAGGTAGCAGAGGTGGAAACACAGCAGAGAGAGTGAGGGAAGCCCTCAGGTCCCTTAAGATGGAGAAAGCACCAGGGCCTGATAAATTACATCCCAGAGTGCTGAAGGAACTGGTGGATGTCCTGGCGAAACCCCTGGCGGAGCCCTTCAACATCTCTCTGAGGACAGGGTGGGTGCCCCAGGACTGGAAGGTGGTGCATATAGTGCCTTTCCACAAGGGGGGATCAAGGGAGGTGGTAGGAAACTACAGGCCCATCAGCCTGACATCGGTGGTGGGCAAGGTGATGGAGGGCATTGTCAAGGAGAGACTGGGGGGACCTGGAAAAGTTGGGGTGCCTGGAAGATAGACAGCATGGATTCATCCTGGGGAAATCATGTCAGACAAACCTTGTGGAGTTCTATGACTGGGTGACGAGTGACTTGGACCTGGGTAGACCAGTAGACGTCCTCTTTCTTGACTTCAGCAAGGTGTTTGACTCTGTTCCCCATGGGGCCCTGTTGGATAATCTGGGAGAAATGGGGTGGGGAACCAGATGATCAGATGGATAGGAAATTGGTTCCAGAACTGGACCCAGAGGGTCATGGTTGGTGGGATAGTCTCATACCCAAGGAGGGTCATTAGTGGAGTCCCTCAGGGATCAGTCCTTGGGCACCTCCTGCTCAACGCCTATGTCTCTGACATAAGGAAGGGTATCAGGAGTGAGATGAATCTCTTTGCGGATGACTCAAAACTGGGGGCGGTAGTGGATGGGGAGGAGGGGAGTGTAGCCCTACCGGGGGACCTGGAGGCTCTGGAAAGGTGATCTAGAAGTGGAAGCTGAGGTTCAATGCAGGGAAATGCAAGGTACTGCACCTGGGAGCATGGAAACCTGGGCCAAATGTACACCCTGGGGGGGGGAATGCTACAAGTCTCGATGGCTGAGAGGGACCTGGGAGTGGTGGTGGATGTCAAGATGAGCTACTCTGAGAGTTGTAGGAGGGCAGTGGCAAAGGCCAACAGGATGCTTGGATTCATCGCTAGGGGGCTCATCTCCAGAAGGAGGGAAGTGATACTCCCACTGTATAACTGCTTGGTGAGGCCGCACCTCAAGTACTGCATGCAGTTTTGGAGGCCACATTTAAAGAGGGACATTGAACTCCTGGAGAGGGTCCAGAGGAGATCAACCAAAATAATTTGGGGCTTGGGGGATAGGACCTATGGGGAGAGGCTCGAAGAGCTAAATATGTACACATTGGAAGAGAGAAGGGACCGGGGGGACATGATAGAGGTCTTCAGGTACCTGAAGGGGGTAAATAGGGGAGGAGCAGTCTGGCTGCTCCGAAGAAAGGGGGGGAGCAACTAGAGGGCATGGGTGGAAGCTGGAGGGGAGGAGATTCAGGGGAGAAAGAAGGAGGTGCTACTTCACTGAGAGGGAGGTGGAGCCATGGAATACGCTGCCCAAAGGGCTGGTAGAGGCAGAAAGTGTGGAGGGATTCAAGAGGGGGGTGGAACAGGTACAGGGGAAGGGTTCTGGAAGCAAACACCAGTGCAGCAAGAATATCCGGGACTGGGAAGGGAGAAGCCAGAGAGGGAGAGGGGGGCAGCAAGGTCAGCTCCCAGGGTGGGGGCTGACCAAAACGAGCAGACACGAAAGACCATTAGGCCTATTGTGCTGGCATTTTAGTATGTTAGTATGTAAATAATGATACATCTATTAGGCTAACAAAAGGTTAGAGGTGCACACCTTCAATGCATAGTGCTGATTCATTAGGCATGTTTCACAATGTAAGTCTGCTTACAGAGGTTGGCTTACATTGTGTAATTTATCTGCTGAAGAGGCATTAAACAAGCTTGAATATTTATCTTTTTTATTACCCTAATAAATGTATCATATCTACCAAATTTATTTATTTTTAAAAGTTTAAGCAGGAAAGGCACACTGAGCTACACTAGGTCATTTCAAGAAGCATCCTGGGGAAAGGGAAGAGGGGGTACAATATTGATTTGAATACAGAAAAGAATATAATAAACATGTAACAAAATCTGTGCAAAGCAAAATTAAGACAGCATGAAATATTTTGTGAGACAGTCAGGCAGTACTTGCACATATAATTAACAATCCACATATACCCATTTTACATATACACACACTTAATATTGTTTTTTCACTTGCATGCACTTGTGCTCAGTTACCCAATCATTGATTTTACCCACAGATCTAGACAGGGACATTTTACCAATAACAACATTGTGGAGAAGTGAGGAATTACATCAGAATGGAGGAAACAGGAGAGGGGAGGATAGCCAGGTGAGCCTACACCCCCATCAGGATACAAACCCCATGGGGGGTTGGCAAGGGGGGAAAAAAGGGAAGGGGCATGAGGTAGGGGAAGAAGGAACACCCCTGATTGGCACACGAGAGGTGGTAGAGTTTGAGTACAGGATATGAGAGTGGCATTAGGGATATAAGAGGTGGGGGAGGTGAGAAAAAATAGTCAGAAGAAAAGAAAAAAATGGAAAGGAAGGTGATGGGGAAGGCAAGTCTTATCTATAGGAGAGAAACCATAAGAAATTAACACTACTCAATGAAAACCCAGGTAGTGCTAGAGGCTGATGGCATGCCTGGGGAGGGTGGAGGGAGTTAAGCAGACAAAAAGACAAAAGAGGAGGAGGCAGGGAGGGTAGTCAGATGCAACTGCAGGAGGGAGAGATGTAGTGCCAAAAAAAGATAGGATAAAGAATGAGAGGAAGAGGCAGAGCGGATATCTAAGGGGAAGGAATTCCAGATGCTTGGAAAGTGATATGAGAAGGCTGCTCTCCTGTGGTGGAAGTCCAGGAAGGTAGGACAAGGGTCCTAATGGGGGAGTTGTAAAGTGAGTAGTGGGGGGGTAGGAGGATAAAAAGAAAAGAGTAAAGGTAATCAGGCAGGGAGCCAAGCCAGAACTTGCTAACTAGAGAGGCGCTGTGGGAAAGGCATCTGTCCCTGACACACGGTGAAGGAGAGGAGTAGAGGTTACAGTGGTGTGTGCATGGTGGACATACAAGAGCAAAACAGCAGAAGGAGTTGAAAAGAGTGTAAAGTCTGGTATGGGTGATTTTAGGGGCAATACCATTGACTATATCTCCAAAGTCAAAGATAGGGAGGATCATCTTCTGGACGATCTCTCAGCAGGCCTGAAAGGTAGCCACAGTGTCTATACAGAGCACCCTTTTTGGTAAGCAGTTTTTTTGTGGATAGCGTCCACATGACCAGCAAAGTCAAGGTTCCTATCAAGCCAGAGCCTGAAGTATTTGATGGAAGGGACATCTTCTAGTGTGGAACCATCGAGAGTATGGAATGTAGGGGTGACAGCCTAGGTAACTTTTGTCTGGTGCCAAAGGTCATAGAGACCATCTTTTTGGCATTTAGAGACAGTTTATTAGCACAAAGCCAGTACTGGACATTGGTGAAATCCAGTTGGAGGTTGGTCACCACATCCTAGGTGGAATTACCAGAGGCATAAAAAACAATATCATACATATGGATGTTTGAAGTTGAGCAGGCAGCAGGAAGGTCATTTAGGAATATCAAGAAGAGTAACGGACCTACTACTGAACCTTGAGGAATGCCTGTGTTTTTGGGGAGAGGGAGCTGTCAATCCTGACAGTCTGGGACTTTCTCATGAGATAGGAATGGAACCAATGGGTGACAGTCTCAGAGAGCCCAGCCACTGCCAACTTATTGAGAAGCAAGGCGTGGGCAACAGTGTCAAAAGCTTTGGCCAGATTGACAAGGATGGCAGAGGTGATGCTTTCCTTACTCATGCAAGACAGAATGGTGCCCATAAGTTGGAGAAGGGAGGTTGTGGTGGAATGGGCCTTATGGAAGCCAGACTGGAAGGGGGTAAAGAGGGAAAAGGAATCAAGGAATGCAGACAGTTGAGCCAGAGCCAAGTGCTTTTGGAGTTTAGCAAGGATTGGGAGCAGAGATATTGGACGATAATTGCTAGGGTTAGAGGAGTCACCACCCTTGGGAAGAGGAATGACAGTGGCAAGCTTCCAGGTATCAGGAACAGTGGCAATAGTGAAGGAGAGATTCAGAACAGAGGAGAGAGGGAGAGCTATAACTTGGGCCGATAGGTGCAGCAGCTTAGGGTCCAGGCCATCCAGGCATTTGCTCTTGTGATGGTTAAGGGCAAGAAGAGCTTGTAGGGTGTCCACAGGGGAGACTGGCTGGAAGGAAAAACATGGTGAAGAGGAATTAGGTGCAGAAGAGACAAGCAGGAAAGTGGAGGGGCTGAAGGGGGAAGAAATGCTAGGAGGATGGAAGTGCAAGTGGTGAAGATGTTAAATTCAGTGGCTGGGGGGGTCAGAAATGGTGGTGTCACCTACCTTTAGGATTGGGGAGGAGGTGGTACAGGAGGTGAGAATAGGTCAGGGACCACATTCCAGAATTTAGAAGGACTGTTGAGGTTTTTCTGGAAGGGGAGATGAAGTATTCTGCTTTGGCACAGATGGATGGCGCTAGTGCAGGTGTTATGGAGAGAATGATATCTAAGCAAATTAACAGGAACACCTGATGTTTTGTAAGCTATCCACACCAGGTCATGAGCATGCTGACAGGCCAGCAGCTCAGCTGACACACATGGGAGGTGAGATCCATGGACCCTGGTCCTCCTTAAAGGAGTATGCCAGTCCCAAGAATTAAGGAACTGTGTTTTAAAATAACACAGGGCTGAGTCAACAGAGGAGGCATTGGCAATGGGAGACCAGTCTGATCCAACAAGTTCCTCATGGGGAGAGGACAAGTCTAAGGATCTAAAGGAGCAGATTTGGATGATTTTAGGTGGTGCTTTGGGGTGATAGATTTTATGAATTCAAAAGACCATATGGTGATCACTGAGTGTATCCGGTAAGATTACTGAGGTAACTACCTGGTGGGGGGGGGGGGGTCACCAAAACCAATTTTGCAGGGTATGCTTAACTGATTTATGGTTTAAATGGGTTAGTTCAGAGATTAGTTGTTTTAGATTTAAGGAAGAGATGTGATTACAGATTTTAGATTGGGTGCTGGACAGCCAGTTATTGTTGAAATCACATAGGATGTATAGTTCCCCAGTACAGGAGTGGATGACGAGAGTAGTGAGGTCTGTGATAGAGGATGGAGGGAAAGAAGGGAGACTAGGGCAACAGTGCACCCCACCCACAAAGATGGGAAGGGAGCAAGGAAATGACAGTTTTAGTAACAGAAGTTCATAGGCAGAGGTGGAAGCAGAGGAGAGACAGACGGTATACTGGATGGATGGTGAGAAGTCAATGGTCACTCACCCTTCCCTGGTAGATCTGTCCTGATGGATAAGGGAGTAACAAGAGATAGAGATGGCAGTGTCAGGGATTTTAGAGGAGAGCCATGATTCAGTAATGATCAGAACACTGGGTTTCAGGCTAGTCATAAGGGGTTGGAGTAGATCAATCTTAGGGAGCAGGCTCCTGATGCTAAGGTGAACTATTTTTAGTTCTTTTGGGAGGTCGGTAGGGAGAGAATGGGAAGGTCCTGGGTTAGATTCAATGTCACCTGCTGTTAGAAGCAATAAGATGATAAGTACTTTAGAAGGGATAGATAACAACCTGCAAGGGGTAAAAGGTTTTCGAGGATAAGAGGAGGGGATCTTTTTGAAGGCTGAGTTGAAAAAGGTATGTCAGGAATGAAGTGATGCTAAGTGTAAGCTGGGAGAGCGAAGTATGGGTTACTCCGGGTACCAGGGAGAGTGGAGGAAAGGATAGAAACATGAAGATGGAAATGTGGGGCAAGAGGAGTTAGACCAAAGGATTGACATTGGAAGGGTAGGTAGGGAAGTGGAAGGGAAGAAAGTGGGGGTGAATAGGGGAGAGAGGGTGGCAAGGACAAGGAGGAGCATGGTACGTATGAGAATAGGAGGGGAATGAGAAGGGATGATAGAGATTGG
Source organism: Neoceratodus forsteri (assembly GCA_016271365.2). Classification (NCBI taxonomy): domain Eukaryota; kingdom Metazoa; phylum Chordata; order Ceratodontiformes; family Ceratodontidae; genus Neoceratodus; species Neoceratodus forsteri. The sequence continues at coordinate 1,724,760,947 of CM057456.1, forward strand.
GAAGACAGAAGGAGTAATAAAAGAGGAAAAGGGATTTAAAGTGGAAATAGTTGGGGCAGTGAATGAGAGAAGGAATGCAGGAGAATAGAAAGTTTGTGGATATAAGAGAGTCAGAGTAGAGTCAGAGTAACCTGCACAGAGGAGAAAGCTAGTCAGAGCACTGCTAGAAAAGAGGAATAAGATTCATCAGGGCATTGCAGCAGAGAATTTATACAGGGAAAGAACAAATAAAGTAGGAGCAGGGATGCAGGAGCAGATATAAACGAATACGACCCTAGTGGCAGACTCTTATAAAGAACTATTGGCAAAGTGTGGTGACGGTTACAGAATGTGCCAGCCAGGATGGATATAGCAGCATGTAACCTACATGTGAACACTGACGCCCATAAAACAATAAACAAAACAAAATAAAACAAAGTAAACAACAATAAATTGGGTGGGGGCACAGTGCACCAGGTGAACTTTTTTTTTATGTACAGAGCAGAACAGGGTGAAAATTCACCCAACCCTGTTCAGAAGATTTCTGATCTGCCATAGGTAAAAGTTCGGAAACATCCGAGAAAGTTGCGACATTTTGCGGAAGTTCCACTAAGGCAGAAATCACAACTTTCACCCACCTCTATCTCTATGGTAAAATGGCTGCTTCTTCTGAATGATAGCTGAGCACATCACCAAAGAATATATGGGGAGATACTGGTACATGTCACAAGACCATCTTTTAAACTTCAGTACCATCCCACTGAATAAAATAAGCGGCTTTACATAAAGTCCTCATTCATGCAAGGAAATGAACAAACATAGGACCTAAAGGAGAAACAAAAGCGATAATGCAATGTAAGAAACTCATATTAGTATATGATACAGTATAAACAAGTATATTTACGAGGCAAAGAAATCTGAGAAAATTACTTTCATAAGAATGGCTTAAAATCCCACTGCTTGTGGTAGTCCCTGGGGATTTGATATCAGAGTAGAAGGCATCATCATGAACCATCGCCCAGAACATTTGGGTCCTATCTCGGTTGCTGCCAGAAGCTATGGTGTCATTGTGGGGACATTACTCTCAAGACCTGTGCCCTCCTTCATTCATTCTGGTTTGCTTGTGCATGCATACTACATGATAAAGAGGGAGGGAGGGAGAGGGTGTTTATTGCATGTACGTGTATAGTACTTCGAAAATCCCATTTTTAAGGAAATTATACATATTAACATTGAGAAAGAAACTGCAACAAATCCACCCCCACAAACATATTTATCTATGAGGATCTAATGAAAATTCAGCATAAATAACCTGCAATGTATAAAAGAGACCGTGGCCAGAATACTGGAAGGCATTTTACAAGTACCAATAGGGGTTTTGCCTCGCTAACAGTGGTTTGCGCCTCTAAAGTAGGGGACTCATAAACGCCATATGGAAAGGCACAATTAGCAAGACACTAACCCATTAGTAACCAGTACTAAAGTATGCCCGTGCACCTACTGTATGTAAATATCACGACTGCTACTTGCATACTGGCACTCTGACATACTCAAAGGTTTGTGGAGACATTAAGCAGCCGTTAGTGCTATGCTATTTAACACCTCCACAAACCTGATCTTATCTGCCATAGCACTGCAGTGCCCCCTCCACACTAACTGCTATTCTGATATGCTTGAAAACCTTCCTTGACAGTCTAGTGCCACTGATAGACTTGTGTCCCCCTCCATGATTGTTATTCCAATATGTTTGACATGTCCTCCTGGCAGTCTAATGGCCCCCGGTAGGGGTGTACAAAAAAAATGATTTGCCGGCAGAACTGAAGCGAAAGTTAGACTTTCACTTCCGTGGAAGTTCTGAGATCATCTGCAGAAATTCCACCTCCCTTATTAAGTCTGTTTTCAAATTTCAATCCTGTAATCCCTGGTGGCTAGTGGTCCCTCCCCCCACCCGTCCCATAGGTACACATTAAATCCCTGGTGGCTAGGGGTCCCCCCCCCACCAGTTCACCCATCAGCTGCCCAATTTTAAAAAAAAATCCTTATAAATAGCACCCCCACCTGACAGTGCCAACACAGCCCAAATGTCCTTATGCCTGGTGGCTAGTGGTCCCTCCTTCCACCCCTTCACTCAAGTGTATAGTGATAGTAACCTTCCATGTCCAACGTAGTCCATTACAGTAGTTCAAAATAAATTCCCTGATAGTCCTAGTGGCTTCCCCAATAGATATAGACCTCCCCTGACTCCCCAGTCCATGATTTCCCGAATCTCTAGTGATCTATTGCCCTCACTCACCACCCCAGCAGGAGTTCAACCACTCAGTTAACACCCCATAGTAAACTTCAGTAACGGGGATGAGAATATTCTTCATAGCCCGCACCACTGAGTTTTAATGAATGACCGCATGCCCTGCACAGGAACATGCTCATTCATTAAAGCTCAGTGGGCGGCTGGCCATGGAGGAGAGGAGGGATGTTCCAGTCCACCTACCGCAGGATTTACTATGGGTGGAGCGGGGTTGTTGGAGTCCTACTGGGGTTGGGAGGTGGGGGGCACTAGACCACCAGGGATTCAGGGAAATATATGGGACTGGGGATTGGGAGGGGGAGGGCTGTTGGGGTAGCAACTAGACCACCAGGGAATTTTTTTTAACTACAGATGGACATGGGGGGGTACTATCACTATACACTTAGGATGAAGGGGTGGAGGAGAATGACCACTAGCCACCAGGGCATAAGGACATTTGGGCTGTGTGGGCACTGTCAGGCGGGGGGGCGGTGCTATTTGTAAGGACTTTTTTTTTTCAAGTCGGATGGACGGAGGGTAATCCAGTGGAGGGGAGGGACCGCTAGCCGCCAGGGATTTAATGTGCACCTGCGGGGTGGGTGGGGCCACTAGTCATCAAGGTTGTTTTTTTTTATATCGGATGAAATTTCATCCATAACTTTGGCGGACGTTTTCCGCTCCGCCACAGGTGGAGATTCGGAAACTTCTGTGAAAGTTTCTTGATTTCTGTGGAAGTTCCGCGGGGTGAAAAATCACACCTTTGCCCACCCCTAGCCCTCAGTGACTGGCACAGACCTTTCATCATATGTCCTTGGCCAGATACCATCTGACTGACAGTAAACAAGTGTACACATACCGAGAAACAGCTGTTTCTAAAGTACACGTGCATTCACCCCTGTCAGTCAGACACAGACAGCTGAGGAGGTATGTGGAGGATCTGTACTGCTCACTGTATTGGACCTGACAGCAGCACTTGTAATTATGGATGGGTGAGTAGGGAGGACCAACAGGGGTGGTGGGTGCTGAGTGGGTGGGTAAGGAGGGGTGAAAGATGTACATCAGGTGTGCAGGTACACAGCGGTGGGGGCCACTATGCTAGCGGTATTCTGTTTTCAATAGGTTGGAACAGCAACTGGGGGCTGGGGGCCACTACACAAGGGGGGGCTTTCAGATATGTTGGCATAGTGATCTGGGGGGCCACTAGACTACCAGGGATCTATATGTAAATAGGTCAAAACAACAACTGTGGGACTGGGGAGCCACTAGGCTATCAGGGAATGAGCTTTAAACTTCTAGATGATTGAATATGGCAGATTGCTTCACAGGAGCAATCACACTTCACGAGCTCTAGCAGCTCGTTTCCTCCTGGCATCCCTATAGCTCCATATTGGCCACATTCCTCACGTGGACAGTAAGGGGTTGTGGTCTGCAGGGAGCAAAATGGTTAGTGTCTGCCTCCTTCAGCTAGTATATTGGAAAATGCTTGTATCACTCGCAATGTGTTTCAAGCATGTTCCAATATACAGCGGAACCAGCCACAATGCAATACAGTAGCTTGCAGTAAATGACATGTCACAAAATACTGTAGTAAAAAGGGCTTAATTGCCATTGAATTATATTGTTCCCTGCAGCATGCTGCAGCATTTTATGATATACTGCGGCATTGCTACGTTGCATCCTGGCTAAGTACTGCTGTACTTTTTGTTTGCTCCATGCACTAACTTGCTCCTGGAGCAAACTTTTAACTAGCACAAAACAGGGGTTTGAAATATCCAGTCCCATTTGTTTTGTAATGTATACCTTGTGAACATCTTACAGCTTAAAAGACCCAACTCCAGATGTTTTTCTTTTTAATTTTGTAATGGTATTTCTGTATGTGGGTGATGTCTTTGTGTCATATTCTTATTTGCCATTTTCCTGCCGATGTGGTGCCTTCTAGATACAAATAAATTAATTGCTACTACAGCATACTTCTACTAAAACTTGATGCAGTGGGCACAAGATTCATAAAATATGATTATGCTTCTGTGTTCACTATTTGTGAAAAATGGTCCTGTTGAATAAAATGTTTGCCTGATGACAAAAACTTCAGACCTGCATTTTTAGTTAAATCAGTAATTTATTCCAAAAAGTGTCTTTGCCCGTGTCCATTCTACACATTTTATTTTGAGTGCTAAATTTGCCATATGTGTGGGTGCTCATGAAGGTACAAATTGTCTGTGCTTTTGCTAGCCACTGCATTTAAGGAACAGGAAAAGACTGCCAGGGTTAGCACATCACTTAAGTTCCCAGCAGCTCTGGTTCAGGAATGGGCCCAGTTCCTCCACCTGGGATGCAGCAATGCAGACTCTGATGCTTTTCTGTCCTGTGTGACCACAGGTGGTGATGCAATTGGAGCTATGAATCAGGCAAAGGGTAATGCTGGTGAGTTTCATAGCACTGGTACACACCAGCATATGAAACACTCCATAGTGTCTGCTCATTGGTGAATCAAGGCGCTGGGCACAGAAAATGGAAAACCTTGGCAGCATAAATCAAGACACCACCATTCACATGCCCCACAAAGATGACCACCCACCTTTACCCACTATTGTGTTGTCTTGAGGGCGGGGGGTTAGCAGCTGCCCCAAAAAGGCCCCACCCTTGAAAAAAGGAGAAGGGCAAGCAAGAGGAGATGTTTCAGATGGGGATGGTGGCTAGCCTGGGCAGGGGAGGGGCAGCTCTGGAGATGACGAGGCAAACTAAAGGACTGACAACAGGTTGTGGTGGAATTTCAAACCACAGAATTAACATATCACAAACTTTTACAGATCTAAAAGTAAAATCATGGCCTACCTGTAGTGACTACAGAAACATTCCTTAAACACAGATGATGGCCATTTGAGTTGCTCTAATGATAAAGTTTTCAGATAATTCAGGAACTGACTAGTGTATATTATAAATAAAAGGCTTGCTCTGTAGTTCAGTGACCAAGCAGCCAGCCATTCCCACTTCCTGAGCTATATAAGCAGTTCCTCTAAGCATCACTGTGAAGCATTTTTTTTTTTTGCAGCCGAAGGCTCTGCCGGTTTGTCCTCTGAGCTGGTTGGGCCTCCCTGGCTGGGGCCTGCCCCCCCCCACTCCTGCTGATTTCTGCGGGGCTTCTGTGTTTATTTTCCTGCCTTGGTTTGTATTTTGTCTTCAGCTGTGTATGCTTCCTTCTTTTGGGGGGGGGGCTTTTCTAAGCTCCTAGCTTATCTGCTATATCAGAGCTCATACTGCTCACTTTCAGTTACTCACAACTCAAATTACTTGCTCTGCAATGAAAACCTAATTTTGTGTGTTTCAGCTCAACTAGCTGTTCCACGGCATACTTTACTTTCACCTGACTCAGATTTACAACCTAGCTCTACAGCTTGCTCCTGCTTTTTCTAATGACCTTATTGCAGCAATTTCATTGCACTGCCTGGTGACAGTGCTTTCAGTACATTATGCCTCCTTTTATTTATTGTAATTGTAACTCAGTATACTTATTTGTTTTCACTACTGCTGCACAGGCCTAATTGCTTCCTGCTACTGCTTGTTTACTCCCATTGCTATTGTACATTGTGTTACTCTGAGGTTAGATGATGCTCCTGCTGAGGCTATTAAATTAGCTTTATATCTGCAATTAATTCTGTTCTAAATCCTGTCTTCACTGCTGCTCAAAATTCAGTGATGTTTAATTGCTATACAGTTTGATATGCTGGTTCACCTATCATGACTACTGCTTACTGACCTATGTGCAGGTCTACACTTGCCTAAGCAGCTGTTACTCCTTGCTTACGCAATCCATTACTTCATGCATACTGCCATCTATTCGGCTTTGGCCTGGGAGTCTGCTGCACTCAATCTGCATTCAACCTTGCAAGGTCTCAGCACTCCATGCTCATTATGATCTCAACACGCCGTGCTCATTCAGCTCACCAGCTTTCAGCTCTCAATCAATTTTTGGGGCATACCAGCTATTCTAATCCAGCGCAGGGTTCCTGCAACCGACGGTCTCGCTCTGCATTTAGTCCGTATCATCGAGCATGTCCAATTGGGGTGGGATCCTTCTCACCTGGCCCATAGCCATCACCCCGGGCTTGGCTTTAGCTGCCTGCTATGCAACAGCTGCTCTTGGTGTAGAATTTAAGACTAGCAGTGAAGGGTGGTTACAACGATCTCCTTTGGCTCTAGTGTTCCACTATAACAGTTGGTCATTGACTTTAGTGGTTTCCCTAGCAAGGCACCTTCACTGCATTCTCTCTACATCTGTCTCTGGTTCACCTGATTTGATTTAGGGTGGGTAGGCCAGGTGAGTGCCTCAGCAGTTGTTGCTCTCCTCCTGTGCCTTGGATGCAAGCATTGTTGCAGAGTTTTCTCACAACCTTCCACGACGTTCCCGCTAGAGGGTTTGAGTGAGAGTCTTCCTCCAAATTGGAATATTTTCTACCTCCCTTTAATTGGGTTTTCCAAATTGCAGCTGCAGAGCCGTCACTAAATAAACTATCCCAAGCCTGGAGGGAAAGCGACCTAGGCCTTGGATCCCAAGAGATTTCCTCCTCATAGGGTTTCTTTTCTCTCCTTCATTGCCTCAGGTCATAACACTTAGTTAGCTTAGTCATTTCCCCTAGTTTCTTTAGGTAGGTTCCGTTGTTGGATGGAGGTGCAGGATGTCCTGCCATTCCCTCTCTCCTTAGGGGATCCCCTACTCTGAAAGCAAGCCATCAGCATCATGCTGCACAAACCTGGGCAGTTATTATGACAACTGAACATATCACTGCATTATCGAACTGCCTATACCTTTCTACTACTATGTTACTGTCACTACTCCTATGTCACAGTTACTGCTTGCTCATCTGCTTCATGTTGCCTCCCCTTTGGGGACGATACTACATTTTTGGGGGGATTCCTAAGGTACCTTTAGCCATGGGAACCATCCCATTGCACCTCTAAGGGTGGAACCCTCTCCGAAGGTTCCTTGCCTTCATACCCCTACAGGGTGGTAATTCCTCTGGAATAGAGAGTGTGAACAGCCAAAACCAAACTAACACAGTTGCACAAGCATAACTTTATGCTGGCTGCATAGGTCAGTGAAATGAAAGGCTTGCTCTGTAGTTCTGTGACCAAGCAGCCAGCCACTCCCACTTCCTGAGCTATATAAGCAGTTCCTCTAAGCCTCACTGTGAAGCATTTTGTCTTTGCCCCGTCATACCTCCCCGCCTCCTCCAGTGGCAGCACTTTCTCCTTAGTGGAATTCCTAAGGTACCTTTAGCCATGGAAACCATCCCATTGCACCTCTAGGGGTGGAACCCTCTCTGAGGGTTCCTTGCCTTCATACCCCTACAGGGTGGTAATTCCTCTGGAATAGAGAGTGCGAACAGCCAAAACCAAACTAACACAGTTACACAAGCATAACACTAGGCTGCCTGTGTAGATCAGTGAAACAATGTTGCTAAAGGAAGTCATGCTAATGATTTATATATGAAAATTTGTATTGTAATGCTGTATTATATTAACTTTAATAGTTGCTTAGCTAGGGATAATTTAGTGTTTGTGGTGAATGATTAAGGGGTATTTATCCAGAAACTCATCCCTTTCTACCAAACATAATAGTAGATGTGCCTCTATGGAACACCTTACCCAACCTAACATGCGGGGAAAACAATGTTTTCTTAGAGCACTATAAACATAATCCATCTATAATTTACTGCTACAGTAAGGAGGAAGAAGTAGAATAATGAGAAGCAAAACCAAAATGCTTTGGCAGAGGTTTTCAAAATGAATGCTTTTATAGTCTTATCAAGAAGAAAATCACATGCTAGGCTTAAACTAGATGTGCAGTGTTATAGCACATAGTTTACTTTATTGATTTTTCTATTACAAAACAGACACAATTTGATGCAGATATGGAGTGATGGAGTAGAAAGGTCATGTGCTTCACACAGATATTAAACAGTGTTACACAGATCTGGAAGAAGCTCTGGGCTAAGATGATACTTACAAAAAATATGAAATCATATTCCCCTGTGCATTATGTACATTGCAGACAACTCTGTCTTTGCATATACATAGCTGTAACTGTTCCTGTTACATTTATGTCCCGGGATTGAAGTAAAATTTAAAGTGATGTTCCAGTTTTATGCAAAACCGTAACAGGTGCAGTTAGTGTGACTTAAATCTCATATCATTAAAACATTTCAATTTCGGGACATTCTGTTCTTTATTACTGTATTAAAGACATTTAAACTGACCGCAGGAGAGTCTGGGTCTAGGGGATCCATGGTGGATAGTGAGCAGAAGGAAATCCTGGAGAGAACTCCCCTACATCCAGGGGACAGTAACTGCAAAGAGGATACAGGGAATGCAGTAGGGTTTACAGGACCACAGGGAGGAATACCAGTGAGGAGAAAAGCAAAAGGTATAAGCACAAACAAGGAAGGATGAAAACATGAAAAGAAAAAGGACAGTAGCAGAGTTAGAACAGGGGTCAAATGGAGGGAGGTATTCCCAATTGCCAGGAGCCTAGGCAACAAACTCAGTGAGCTCCAGGTACTGATGGAAGACACTGAAGTGGACCTGGTGGCCATCACAGAAACGTGGGCCACAGATATAAAATACTGGGAGATGATGGTCCCTGGGTATTCACTGTTCAGTAGGAAGAGAAGAACTGGGGTGGTGCCCTTTTTCATCCAGGAGGGCATTGAAGTGGCAGATGGAAATATGAGGGGTAGCAGTAGGGAGGTTGAGTCAATATGGGTGCAACTCACGGCAGCCTCAGGCAAGAATGTGTGCTTAGGGGTGATCTATAGGCCTCCAGGGCAAGAGGAAGAAAGGGACAGAGAACTCGAAGAGGAACTTAAAAGAGAGGCAGCGAAGGGGGAAGTAGTTGTGTTGGGTGAGCTGAAGCTGCCTGATGTCAATTGGGAGGCTTTGGTGGCCAAGAGTGCCAGAAGTCAGACATTACTGGACACCTTCCAAGACAGTCTACTGGTACTGCTTGTTAAGGAACCTACCAGGCAGAATGCAATCCTTGATGCGGTGCTTACCAACTCTGAGATGGTGGGTGCTGTGGGAGCAGGGGAGCCACTAGGGAACAGCGGCCACAACTCCGGGTGGTTTGAATTGGCCCTTGGGCCCAGCAACCCATAATCAAGAACCGAAATCCTAGAGTTCAGAAGGGAGAACTTCGATAGGTTGAGGGAACTAGTCAGGGATAAGTTAGTAGGGGTGGAGGACATAAGGATGGAGAAGGAAAGATGGGGGGCAATAAAGGGAGCCATCCTTGAGGCATCAAAAGGAAGACTAAGAACAATATCTAAAAAAAAAACTTGTTGAAGATACCACTATGGTTTTCAGCCAGGGTCAGGGAAGCAGTTAGGGCCAAAAAGGAGGCCTTCTATAAATACAAGGGAAAACAGTGGGAGGCAGAATGGGAGAATTATCTACAGAAGAATAGGGAGGCAAAAAGGGCCATCAGGGAGGCAAAAGCAGATATGGAGCTACACATTGCTGAGGGGCACAAGAACAGAGAAAATAATTTTTTAGATATATCAGTGAAAAAAAGGGGAAAAAGGGGGCATCGCATGACTAGTTGAGGACGGTAAGTTGATAGAGAAGGATGAGCAAAAGGCCACTGTTCTGAATGACTTCTGATCAGTATTCACTAAGGAGGACTGCAGGTTCACACCAGAAAGTGGCACCTAAGCAGCCGCTAAGGGAGTCCCAGAAATGAGGTAGCCAAAACTTATTAGTGAGAGGGTCCTGAAAGGGCTGGCAGCCCTCAAGATAGATAAGGCCGCAAGACCAGATGGGTTGCATCCAAGGACACTTGGGGGAATTAGCAGTGGAACTTGCTGAACCACTGGCTGGGCTTTTCAACAGCTCACTTAGGTCCGGGGAAGTTCCAAAGGATTGGAGAATGACAGACATTGTACCAGTTCATTGGGGGGGGGGGGGGACAATCAGGGAACTACAGGCCTGTCAGGCTGACCTCCATCATGGGGAAGCTGATGGAATCGCTAATCAAAGAGGACCTCATTGACTAACTACAGAACAACAAGCTCCAGGATAGCAAACAATACACCCTTGTGCAGAGCAAATGCTATGTGTACTAGACTGCATCAATATTTATTTATTTGCTTTTATTTACCAGGTAAGCACACTAGACAGCCAAGTGCCTATTTTCAGGTGTGACCCGGGAGATTACAAAGTACATAGGAGAAAAAACAAGCAATATCAAGGTACAGTACAGATACATCAGGCATAAACATTCAAGCAAAAGGAAAGTTAACATACAGGTACAGGCATTGACAACAGTATTATACATCTAGGGTTGGCCATAACCTCATATGCGTATGGGTAATGGCTTATAGGAGTGATACAGTTTGTAGGAGAGAGGCCTAGGCAAACAGGATATTGACTAGTACAGGTACTCTTTACATGAACAGTAGGGTAGAGAGTGTACCCTATACTTATTGTACATCACAGATAGTGAAGAGCTCTCCAGTGGGCAAAGTGCGTTCTGTGTCAGGAGACTCATCTCCTCAGCAGTCGAGCAGGGTTTTAGCATCTCTGCCAGCCAGATTGGTCTAGGGGGTTGGTTAAGTGCAGAGACAGGTGGAGGCCAATTTGAGGAAGCCCAAAAGGGTGGCTTTGAAACATGGATGGGAGGGGGAGGAGTGAGTGTTAGCGGGTAGGGAGTTCCACAGTCTGGGCGCATAAGTGGCAAAGGCCCGGTCACCCAATTGGGTGCGAGTTTTTGGAATCAGGTGGACTTGAGAGTCACTGGATCTTAAGTGATAGGAGGGGGTTGCAGGCTTGAGGGATGAGGTGAGTACAGGGGGGTGACAGTTCTAACAATGTTGTCGATGAAGTTGCCTAGGACAAAGGTGCAGTGCTTTCCTGGGGGAGCCACTCCAGTCGGGAGTATAGCTCACAGCGATGCGTGAGGTGAGAAACAGAGAGTGCAAAGCGACATACGTTGTATGCTTTGTCCCATTTTGAGAGACTGGTTTTAGGGATGTGGGCAAAGGAGACAAGCCCATAGCAGAGCGTAGGTAGTAGGACCCCTCTGCAGCCATGGTGAGACAGCTTTTGGCCCTGTAGACCAGTCCCAGCTTGCTCTTGTGGCCTTACATGTGTTGCGAATATGCAGGGTGAGGTCCAGTTGTGGGTCAAGGGATACTCCCAGGTACTTGACAGCGTCCGCAACATGCAAGAGGGAACCATCAGCTCCAGTGATTTTTGGAGGAGTGGGGCAGGCTTTTATCTTGGTCAGGGAGCCAAAGAGCATGGCCTGAGTCTTTTGAAGGTTAATAGTTAGCTTGTGACCCTTTAGCCAGGTTTGAATTAGGTTGAAGTCAGTGTTTAGCCTGGTGTTTATGACACTGATGTCCTGGGAGCTGGTCAGGATGACAAGGTCATCTGCATATAGGGTGGAGAGTCCATGGGCTGGGGCCAAGGGAAGCTCATTTATGAAGATGGAGAACAGAATGGGCCCAAGGATGGATCCCTGGGAGACCCCACAGTCCACCGGAGAGGGATCAGAGAGGGCCTTATTAAAATTACTGTATTGCTGCCTGCCAGAGAGGTAGCTAGTGAACCAGGTGAGGGCAGGGGGTGAAAGGCCAAGGGACCAGAGAATGGAGCACAGGTGTGAGTGGTCAACCCGGTCAAAAGCTTTCGAGAGATCCACAAAGATGGCTCTGGTCAGTTTGCCTTGATCAGTAGCAGACCTGATCTCAGAGGTGACCACGGCTAGGTCAGTAGAAGTGGTGTGCCTTTTTCTGAAGCCATGTTGGGCTGGGGAGAGTAGGTCATAGCTCTGCAGGTAGTGGGTGAGCTGTGAGGCAACCACCTTTTCAAGTAGCTTGCTGATCACAGACAGTATCACTATAGAACAGTAATTCTTAAGATTTTTCGGGTCGCCTGGTTTGAAGACCGGGGCAACTTTGGCTATTTTCCATGTGTCAGGGATGGATCCTGAGATTAGGGAAGAGTTAAAGATGTGGGTGACAGGCCGGGCTAGGAGAAATGCCCCCAGACAGAGCAGTTTGGGCTTAAGGCTGTCATGCCCAGCATGCATTTGGATCTCCATGGCAGAGACAGCCTTTAGGTAGAAGGGAGGTCGGGGGGGGTTTCCCACTGAGGTGGGCATTGAATCTTGGGGTCGGGGGGCTGGGAGGGGAGAGCGGACAGGTCAGAGAACAGGGAGTTAAATGCATTGGCAATTGTAAGAGGGTTATTGCAGCTAACCCCGCCAATGTGCATGTCAGTGACCTGAGCTCTGACGGACCCTCCAACCGCGTTTTTGATGTTTTGCCAGAAACTCCTTGGGTTCCTGGCTGAGGAAAGCAGGGCAGTTTGACAGAACTCACTCTTGGCAGTGCAGATGGCTCTTTTTACATGCATATCTCAACTGCCTATATTCGAGGAAGTCACTACTGATGAGGGAGGTCTTGTATCTCACCCAGCATTTGTCCCTTTGCTTCATGAGGGAAAATAGGCCACCATGGAGCCACTTGGTGACTGTGCTCCTCACCCTCCTTTTTGTGAGGGGAGCATGTTTGTTTTGCAGGGGAGTGAAGAGATTGAGAAAGTTGTCAAGGGCCACTGAGGGGTCACTTGTGGCAGTGACCCAGGACCAGTCTGTTTCTCTTAGTTCAGCATGGTAGTCATCAATGTTAAATTTGGAGTAGTCCCTCATCTGGATCACTTTACATGGGATTTTGGGAGGGGTGATGCCCTATGTGCAGTAGGTAGGAGAGTGATCCGAGATGGCATCAGGGAAAGTTCCTTAAGGGAGACTATTCTGTCAGGTCTGTTGCTCATCACCCAGTCGATGAGGGATCCTTTTTCTCCTTGGGAAGAGAGCCTTGTGGGTTCCGTAATAAGCTGGCTGAGGGCAAGACCAGACAGCACAGGCTCGTATTGCTTGGTGTTGTGCCCTAACCAGCTTAGGTTGAAGTCACCAAGGACTAGTAATTTGTTTTTGCCAACCTTGGGACTGATGCTGTCAAGGAGTGAGATGAGCTCTAGAACTCCTCCCTTGGGAGGATTGTAGGCACAGACAAGGTGTACCTTCTTAGTGTTACCTAGCAGGAGAAGGGCATGTAAGAACTTACAGGTGAGGAAAGCTTGGGGGATATGTTCAATAACAGTGATGTTTAGGAGCACCTTGCAGTAGAGGAGCACTCCACCCCCACGTTTGTTCCCTGCTTTGTCTTGCCTAATAGAGTTGTAGCCTGGGAGGGCACAAGCAGAGTCTGGGGTGAGGGGCTTCAGCTAGGTTTCTGTGATCCCCATGATATCAGCGCTGCAGTGTGCCACCCAGTCTGTTAGCTCCGCTAGGTTGGGTAGGAGACTATGTGCACTCAGGTCAGTATACCATTTTTATGCCCTCTGTAGATATCCAGGAAGTGGGGGACTTGAAGAAGTGAATAGCAGCCAGGTGTCCTGGGTTTTGAACTTGCCCCGAGTCTGACCTGGGAGGACAGAGTGACCACTCATGGGCAACATCCAGTTTGGCCACAGAGGGGAGGTGTGCCCTGGTTTTGTTCTGTAACATGTCAGTAGCCAAGCACTTAGTGGGGAGGGGTGGACTAGATCCACGCCCCTTGGTAATGCTAACACTGGTCTGGGGATTCAGGGCCAGGCATCTGTAGTATGCTTGGTTAGAGAGGAGTATGATTAGAGAAAAGTATGAGTGCGGAATGCTTGGGGGGGAGAATGGGTGTGAGGGAGGAGGGGGGGAGATGAGATTGAAGAAAAAAGCCTCAGTTAAGTTGTAAGGCAGAGAAGAAATATGAAGGTTACCAAGATAATAGGTGACCTCTGGTGGCTGAGTAATATATAATGTGCAGATGAGAAACAAGGGAGATAGAAAAACTCAGGTCTCTAAGGCAACACACTATAAAAGTAACACCAGCTAAGGGTGGGAGGGTATGGGGGCAGGGAGCAGTCGCACAGTGACTCTGGGGAAGAGCAGACACAAAATGGTAGCTGGTAATAGATTTAAAAAATGAAACCAAGAGCTAGATTGTTCAGCCAGACGAGCTGGAGCAGCTCCTAGGATTCGTACCTTTAAGGCAGTTGGTGGACGCTGTGGGGGAGGGCTGTGTGTGTTCCTGCCCTTGTGTCCCTCAGATCTGTGGAGACAAGGGAAAAAGGAACTTACTTTTAAATCAGGTGGGGGGGGGGTGTTGGGATAGCACTGATGAATAGCCGGGATTAGTAATACAAGTAATGGCTGAGATTTGCCCCGGTGGAGAACGCTTCAGAAACTCAGACCCTACTAACAGTAGATGCTTCTTTCTACCTGGTCAGAATGTACCTCTATGAGCCCAGAAACGTTAACAGTTTAAACTTGAAACAAAACTTTAAACAGTAAATTTTGGAAGCAGTCAGGTAGCTATGCAGGCTGTAATTAACAGTTTAAATTTGAAGCAAAACTTTAAATGTTAAATAGTAACATTTTGGGAGCAATCAGATATCTTTGCAGGCTGTGATTAATTAGACAATTAATTTTGGAGACAAACCAGGCAACAATTAATTTTGGAGACAAAGCAGGTAATTTTGGTAGAAGCAAGTGTGCACTGTTTGGCTGAAGTTGCTGTAATTACTTTTAGGTAAAGACTGACTGCAGCATAAGGCTGGGAGCTAATTAAAGAGGTCTCAGTGCACAGGAAACGGGTCTGCACAAACTGAAGGTAAATCTGCATGTCTCGAGGTGCCCAGCTAGAAACAACCTTAAACATTTAGTGTAGCATCTATTGCAGGACAGTCTGTACTCTTAAGGTTCTCATAGAAAATGCTCAAATTAGATTAAATAGCCCTGTCTCTTAAGGTGCACAGCTAGCTACAGCCTGAAACATAGAATTTAGCTGGAGACATTGGCTGCACAGAGACTATCAACATACATCTGGTGACACAAAATGAAGAGCAGACACAAAATGGTAGCTGGTGTAAGATTTAAAAAAAGGCACCAAGAGCTAGATTGTTCAACCAGACATGGTGGAGCAGCTCCTAGGATTCGTACCTTTAAGGCAGTTGGTGGACTCTGTGAGACAGGGCTGTGTGTATTCCCGCCCTCACAACCCTCGCGGGCAACCCTCGGATCTTTAAGGCAGTCAGTAGGCGCTGTGGGTGAGGGCTGTGTGTATTCCTCCCCTTACAACCCTCGTGGGTAACCCTCGGATCTTTAAGGCAGTCAGTGGATGCTGTGAGGGAGGGCTGTATGTATTACTGCTCTTGCAACCCTTGTGGGTGACCCTCGGATCTTTAAGGCAGTCGGTGGGTGCTGTGGGGGAGGGCTGTATGTATTCCTGCTCTCGCAACCCTCACGGATGACCCTTGGATCTTTAAGGCAGTCGGTGGACACTGTGGGGGAGGGCTGTGTGTATTTCTGCCCTCGCAACCATCGTGGGTGACCCTCTGATCTTTAAGGCAGTCGGTGGATGCTGTGGGGAAGGGCTGTGTATATTCCTACCCTTGCGACCTTTGCTGGTGAGCCTCGGATCATGCAGGTTCCCTCCCCCTCATTTGAATTGTGGCCCCCTTCACATTTGCCTCTGTGAAAACCCGGTAACTGCACGCAAACTGAGCTTTTGTGAATACCACTTCAGTGCAAAACCCGGTTTGCGCCGGGGCAAAGTTTTGTGAATCTGGTCCCTGGTCTTTTTCTGCCATCATAGTCTATGTTTCCAAGTAAAGACATTTGTAGGAAATCAGCCTCTTAAATGTCTTCTGTTTCTCATGCAATGAGGCATGACCAGGGGTTAGGTTAATGGTCTGTTAATCACCCCCTAGGGATGTAATGTGGCAGAAGGCACTGCTGAGTACCATATTGCCCCTAGAGGGTGATTAACTGACTGTTAATCTAACTCCTGGGAGTGCCTTATTGCTATTATAAAATATTATTCCAAAAGAAAAGTGTTAAAAGTATACTTTTTGATGTTTTCTTCATTTAGAGGGAGATTTTTGATAAAATAGTTCTTCCACCAACAGCTTAAGAATGCTGGTTCAAAATCAGAATGCATAATTCCAGTCATTCAGCAGTGCTAGAGAATGGAATGCTGACAGGAAGAATCCATGTGCCATGTTGATCAGGCTGTACATGACAGTGTAACAGGGATTAATGTAAGGTTGTTGGAATCCTAACAACCAATCAGATTGCAGCATTTCTGAGACCATTTTTATAATGCTGCTGTTTTTACCTTGAAGTCATAATTCTCAGCTATGACATCACAACCTAATACCACAGAAAAGATTCTGGTGTCACAAACAGATGAGTGTGACTTCAAGGCAGTAAAGCAGCAACTTTTTGGAGAATGTTGTGTAAGTGAGTTCTGCTAAAACCAACTGAAGATATCTTTGCTGAAAGTCATAAAATCATTTTTAATAGGAAAACTGAAAACTAGATGGAAAATTTGGTTTATGAAATTTAGGGTTATAGAAAATTATAAAATGGTATTTTAAAAATTGTGAAACTTGACAGGCTGCAATGGCCATCTTCATTAGTGATGTTAACTCAGTACAATATCACTAGATACAGCTCCAGCATTCTCTTTAAAGGATAAAGATCCTGCAGCCTCTTTGCATTACAATCAACACATGCCTGATTGCCATCACAAACATGGCTGTCACCTTTACTCACTAAAAGCCTTCAACTAGGCCCTAAAAATAAATCTGCCTTAAATTTAAAAAAATAATAATTAAATGGAATAATGTAAAGAAGAAAGAAAGATGAGAAAACAAGTAAATGGGGTGGGTTGGGGAAAATAGAGGGTTTATGGGCTAATTTTAAAAAAAAATGTATATTGCAGTGCATACTATTTGAGCCTGAAATGGCATCTCAATGCTGGGATGTGCTTGGACTATTTTGCCAGGTTGTATGAACATTTTTACAATAAAAGTCATAGAAATATATTTTCTTTTTTATGTTTGTGCATTCCAGCACCTCAAAAAAAAATCTTGGACCCATTTTACAACAAACAATGTGAATAGGCAGCTATGTTTAAAACCGGCACTCAAGCAAAAATGAAAATTCAGTACTCACAGACAGCTTGGTTTCATGATCTGGCCACTAAAATAAAGATACATGCTGTGCTACTGGATAACATCCACAACAGCAGCAGGTAACGTAGTCATTAGTCATGCATAGTCATAGTCTATGTAGGTCTTACGAAACTACCATGGTAGTGGAGCAAAAGCAATCAAATATTAACCATTTGGTGGGGGAGCACTGTTACCTGCTGCTGTTTAAAAATAAAGCCAACATTTGTAGATATTATCCAGTGGCACACTGTGTGTCTTTATTTTAGTGTCCAGACTGTGAAGCTGATCTGTCTGTGAGTAGTACCCAATTTTATAATTACAATAAGGCACTACAGAGTGTGCTTTTTGGTGGAATAATGGCATTTCTTAAGTGGGTGAAGGTCCTCGGCAATGTCTCGTGCATCACAACACACCCGATGTACACCATTATATTAACACAATGCACACCCTGTCATGTCTTTAGCTATTGCTCAGTGTTTTGAATGTACTTTGTTAAGTTTATACTATATAATAAATGTATCTTAATCATATACCTATTTCCCCTTTAGAATCAAAATTCTGGTTCTCTACCCTTTACTGTTATCTTTCCTTTCTCCTCTCTCCCTCCCTCCCCCTCCTCTACCTACCCAAGGAGGCTATTAGATCAGTCAAGCAGGCCAAAACTAGGAAGGAGTTGCAAACTGCAGAAGAGATTAAGGAAGGGGAGAAGGCCTTTGTCAGATATGTTAGTGATATGAGGGCTAAGAATGAAGGCATGGTCAAATTAAAAAGAGGGACTGGTGGGTGGCAGGCAGTAAAGAGAAGGCAGAGGTGTTCAATGAATACTTCTGCTTAGTCTTTAACAAGGACAAGGATGGGCCAGTGCAACAAGGAAGGAGGTGTGGTGAGAGGGGAGGAGAGGTGAGTATGGCTGTGGGCAAGATCTCTGGAGAATGGGTGCAGAAGGGGCTTATGTCCCTAAAGGTGAGCAAATCCCCAGGACCAGCTGGCATGCACCCCAGAGTGTTAAGAGTACTAGTGGAGGAACTGGCAGGTCCACTGGTGGATCTGTTCAACACCTAATTGTATATGGTGGTAGAATCACAGAAAGAGCAGGACAGAGAATTGTATCAGTTAAAGCAAAAGGAAGCTGGGAAGGCAGTCAGAACAGCAAAGGCCCAAACCGAGGAAATGTTTGCCAACTCAGTTAAGAAGGGGGATAAAACCTTTTATAGGTACATTAGGGAGTGAAGGAAGACCAAGGGAGGGATAGTGAGGCTTAATAAAGGGGAGAGGGGGTGGGCAGAGGGTGACTGTAAAAAGGCAGAGATACTAAACAAATATGTTTGCTCAGTATTCACAAATGAAGAGGGGGAGGTACCTAAACCAAACAATAGAAACACTCTGGATATGGTGGTTGATGCCAGCCCATTCACAGAAGAAAGGGTTCTGAAAGAAGTCTTAAAACTGATGGTGGACAAAGCGATGGGGCCTGATGGCATTCATCCCAGAATTCTAAAAGAACTAAGGGTAGAACTAGTGATATCACTGACTACCCTCTTTAACAAATCATGGGAGGATAGAGTGGTACCTGAGGACTGGAGAAGGGCAGATGTTATTCCACTTCACAAAAGTGGGAGCAGGGCAGAAGCAGGAAACTACAGACCTGTTAGTTTGACCTCAGTGATAGGGAAATTGATGGAATCACTTCTGAAGGAAAGAATTGTTAAGTACCTAGAGGCCAGAGGGGCACAGGACCCAAGGCAGCATGGATTCACAGTGGGAAGATCATGTCAGATGAACCTAATAGATTTCTTTGACTGGGTGACCAAGTAGCAGATCAGGGAGGGCTGTGGACATGGTCTACCTAGACTTTGGCAAGGCATTTGACAAATCCCACACAAAAGATTAATATACAAGTTAGCCAGCCTGTGAGTGGGTCCCAAGATGGTAGCCTGGGTAAAGAATTGGCTGGAGAACAGGACACAGAGGGTAACAGTAAACGGAGTCCACTCTGAAAAAAGGGGGCTTACTAGCGGGGTACCACAGGGTTCAATACTAGGACTGGTCCTCTTCAATGTCTTTATAAGTGACATTGCAGAGGAACTGGAAGGAAAAGTATGTCTCTTTGCAGATGACACAAAGATCTGCAACAGAGTTGATACACAAGGCGGGGTGGAAAGGATGACAAGGGACTTGGCAAGGTTGGAAGAATGGTCCAATGTATGGCAGCTTAGATTCAATGCTAAGAAGTGCAAAGTAATGCACCTGGGAAACAAAAACCCAGGGGAAGAGTACACAATGGGGGGTGAGATGCTAACAATTGGAAAGACATTGCCTGGAGTTCAGTGGCCAAGCAGCCAGCCACTCCCACTTCCTGAGCTATATAAGCAGTTCCTCTCAGCCTCATTGTGAAGCATTTTTTCTTTGCAGCTGGAGGCTCTGTTGGTTTGTTCTCTGAGCTGGTTGGGGCCCACCCCCAACCCCTCCTGCTGTTTCTGTGTGTCTCTGCTGGGCTTCAGTGTTTGTTTTCCTGCTTCTGGTTTGTATCTTTCCTCCAGCTGTGTGCTTCCCTGTGTTTTGTGCCTCTTGTTTTTGGACCTTGTTCCCTGTTTTCTCTTTTGCTGTGTATTGATTTTGTCTTTTTTGGGGGGGATTTGTTTCTAAGCTCCTAGCATACTGCTACTTAGAGCTCATGCTGCTGCTTTCAGTTACCTACTACTGTAGCCATTGCTACTGTTTACGCTAATTACTATTGTACCCAGTGCTTGTGTTTTTACACTGCTCACCATGCTCAAACTACTGCAATGCAACTGCAATCATTATCTGTGTTTCAGCTCAACCATAGCTGCTCCATGTTGTATACTCAATTATTTTCATCTGACACAGTTTACTCTGACCCTAGCTGTGCTGCTCATTCCTGCTGTCATTCTACTTGCATCTTCATTACACTGCCTGGCTACACCTGCTTTCAAATCATTGTTTTCCTGTTTTATTGCAGTTACAACTCTGAGGGCAGCCTACTAAGCTCCTGCTGAGGCTGTTAATATAGCTTTATTATTAAATCTTGCCTCGCCACCAAAATAAATCCTCAGAGCATTTGTCACCTTGATTTGGCTATTCATATTTAGCTGACTTGCCCCCCAATTTAGTGCTGTTTTATTGCTATACAGTATGTTATGTAGACCTCTGTGCAGGTCCACCTATCACTACTACTGCTTATTGACCTACGTACTGGTCCACGCTTGCTTATGCTATCACTGCTTTTTGAAACTGTTGCTCCTTGCTTACGCAAACCATTGCTTCATGCCTACTGCCATCCCCTCGGCTTCAGCCTCTGGGATTCTTCTGCACTCAGTCTGCATTAGACCTTGCAAGGTCTCAACACTCAATGCTCATTATGATCTTAAGATGCCGTGCTCATTCAGCTCACCAGCTTTTCATCTCTCAATCAATTTCTGGGGGCATGCCAGCCATTCTATTCTGGTGCAGGGTTCCTGCAGCTGTCGGTCTCGCACTGCATTTAGTTCACATCTCAAGCGTGTCAAACTTGGGCTGGATCCTTCTCACCTGGCCCATAGCTGGGAATGTTCTTGCCCTGGACTTGGCTTTAGCTGCCTGCTATGTGACAGCAGCTCCTGGTGTAGAATTTAAGACTAGCAGTGAAGGGTGGTTACGACGATCTCCTTTGGCTCTAGTGTTCCACTATAACGGTTAGCCATTGACTTTAGTGGTTTCCCTAGCAAGGCACCTTTACCGCATTCTCCTTATAACTGCCTCTGGTTCACCTGGTTTGATTTAGGGTGGGTAGGCCAGGTGAGTGCCTCAGCAGTTGTCGCTCTCCTCTTGCGCCTTGGATGCATGTATTGTTGCAGAGTTTTCTCGCAACCCTCCATGGCGTTCCCTCTAGAGGGTTTGAGTGAGAGCCTTCCTCCAAATTGGAATATTTTCCACCTCCCTTTACTTGGGTTTTCCAAATTGCAGCTGCAGAGCCATCACTAAATAAACTATCCCAAGCCTGGAGGGAAGGCGACCTAGGCCTTGGATCCCCCGAGATTTCCTCCTCATAGGGTTTTTTTTCTCTCCTCCATTGCTTCAGGTTATAACACTTAGTTAGCATAGTTGTTTTCCCCTACTTTCTTTAGGCAGGTTCAGCTGTTGGATGGAGTTGGAGGATGTTCTGCCATTCCTTCTCTCCTTAGGGGATCCCCTAATCTCAACACAGACCATCAGTATCATGCTATGCAAGCCTGGGCATTCATTATGTTATCCAACTAAGCATCTCATTACATTATCAAACTGCCTATGCTTCTACTACTATGTTATAATTACTGCTCCTATGTCACAGTTACTGCTTGCTCATATGCTTCATGTTGCCTCCTTCTTTGGGGATGATTATACTACATTTCTTTTGGGGTTTCCTAAGGTACCTTTAGCCATGGGAATCATCCCATGGCACCTCTAGAGGTGGAACCCTCTTCGGTGGTTCCTTGCCTTTTGTACCCCTACAGGGTGGTAATTCCTCTGGAATAAAGAGTGCAAATGGCCAAAATAAAAACTAACACAGTTGCTCAAGCATAACACTGTACTGGCTGTGTAGGTCAGTGAAATAGAAAGGTTTTGCCTGGAGTTCAGTGGCCAAGCAGCCAACCACTCCCACTTCCTGAGCTATATAAGCAGTTCCTCTCAGCCTCATTGTGAAGCATTTTTTCTTTGCCCCACTATCCTCCTCTCCTCCCCCAGTGGCAGTGCTCTCTCTTTAGGGGGATTCTAAGGTACCTTTAGTCATGGGAATCATTCTGTGGCACCTCTAGAGGTGGAACCCTCTCTGAGGGTTCCTTGCCTTTCATACCCCTTCAGGGTGGTAATTCCTCTGGAACAGAGAGTGTGAATGGCCAAAACCAAACTAACACATTTGCACAAGCATAACACTATACTGGCTGGGTAGGTCAGTGAACAACAAAAATGGAAAGGGACCTGGGGGTAGTTATATCAGATGACCTAAAGGTGGGCAAGCAATGTGAGAGGGCAGTAAGAAGGGCTGGGGGGTTACTGGGATGCATAGGGAGAGGCATCACCAGTAGATAACAGTAAGTTGTTCTTCCTCTGTACAGACAGCTGGTGAGACCCCATCTGGAGTACTATGTGCAGTTCTGGAGACCCAATTTCTGCAAAGACATAGACAAGATGGAGGCAGTCCAGAGGAGGGAAACTAAAATGGTGCAGCATCTACACCAGAAGACATATGAAGATAGACTTAAGGAGCTTAATATGTATACCCTCGAGGAAAGGAGGGAGGGGGGCATGATAGAAGCGTTCAAGTACCTCAAGGGAATCAACAAAGTCCAAGAGGGTAGCATCTTTCAGAAAAAGAGGTGTGCAAGAACAAGGGGGCACAATTTGAAGAGGGGAGCAGTTCAGAGGTAATGTAAGGAAGTATTATTTTCACAGAGAGGGTTGTGGATGAATGGAATGACCTTCCTGAGGAGGTTGTGGAGTCAAAAACAGTGGTGGAATTCAAGAATGCATGGGACAGTCATAAGGCAATTATAGGGGGTGGGGGTAGGAAGAAGTAGGCTGTTGGTTAACTAGGATCTGCAGCTTATCCATTAGGCAGGGAATTGGGCAGACTGGGTGGGCCAAGCGGTCCTTATCTGCTGTCAAATGCTATGCTTCTATGTTTCTATGTTAAGCGGAGAACCACACATGTGGTACTGCTGCACATAAGTGGGCCTAGGGATTTCTAGGGGAATGAATGACCAGTCAGTCGAACCTCCATAGTGGGAACACTGACGGAGACCATTCTGAGTTTAAGGCAAATGGTCTTCAGGATATGAGACAGCATGGGTTCATGGTAGGGAGGTCTTGTCAGACTAACTTGATCAACTTATTTGACTGGATGATGAAGGTGGTGGAGAAAGGGTAGGTAATAGACATGCTGTACCTGGATTCCAGCAAGGCCTTCAACTCAGTTCTCCACAGGAGGTTGATCAAGAAGTTGGAGTACCTAGGGGCGGGAAACAAATTGACACAGAGGTTGGAAAATTGGGTCAGTGGTAGGTCCCAAAGGGTGGTAGCTGGGGGGGACTTTCAGCTACGGAGAAAATTATCAGTGGAGCCCCACAAGGGTTGGTACTCAGACCAGTGTTGTTCAATGTGTTTATTTGCGACATTGGAGATGGCACTAAAGGCAAGATCTGCCTCTTTATGGATGACATCAGGACCTGTGGGGGGGGGATTCAGACGAAGACATACAAGACCTGGAGGAAGACTTTGCAAAGCTAGAGTGGTGGTCTGGTATCCATTAACCAGGGCTTAGTGCAAACAACTACAAAGTCATGCAAATCGGCAGCAAGAAATCGAGGGCCAAATGTAGACTGGGGGGTCAAAGTCACTGAATCTGAGGAGGAAAAGGATTTGTGGATAGCCATTACCAGCAACCTAAACTAGTCTACACAGTGCAAGAAGGCAGCAGCCAAGGCAGACAGGATGCTGGGGTGCATAGCTAAAAGGTTCACAAGTAGAAGGGAGAGGTTACCCTGCTGATGTACTGATCCTTGGTGTGGCTGCACTTGGAGTACTGCAGTGCAGTACTGGAGTTCCTACCTCAGCAAGGATGTGAACCAGCTTGAGACAGTGCAAAGGAGGCCAAGGAAGATGATTCATGGCCCACTGATCAGCTCATATGAAGGCAGACTGAAACATCTTAATATCTACTCACTAGAGGAGATGGGGGGACATGACTGAAATCTTCAAGTACCTTAAAGGTATAAACAAGGTGGATATTGGGAACCTTTTTCACCTGAGTGAAAACAAGAACACAAGGGATCACTGTTACAAACTTGCTAGGGAAAGGTTCAAGAAGGAGGTCAGGAGGCACTTTACAGGAAAAGTGGTGTCTGAGTGGAATGAACTCTCTAGTGAGGTCATCAGCAAGAAGATGGTGGTTGAGTTCAAGAGGGAGTGGAACAAGGTAAATGGGAGGGTCAGAGTACGCATTAAATGGACAAGACAGACCTCATGGCCTTCTGCTGGCTAATTCGCATGTTCATATGTACTCCCTCATGAGCTCTGACTCTCATCTTTTTAACTATTCCTTTTTAAAACCTCTGCAGGGCAGGCATGTTTTCCTACAGAATAGCTCAATCTCTGGAGAAACCTTCTACCCTCTATCTGCTCCTTTTCCTCTCCTTTCATCATGAAACACTTGCTCAGTGACTGCAGGGTTAGTCCTGCACTTGTACCTAGCTTGCTCTTCCAAAGAATTCTATGCTTTCTCTTGTTGATTTCACCAGGCACCTTCCTTTGCACACTTGCCCTCCTTCCCTTCTAATCTAATCCTGAGTGCACATATGGGCCCTACATGTGGTAGCTAATTCTGTGCAGAATGTGGCATTCCACTTCCAAAGTATGTTTCAGAATTTATTTTTTATTTATTTAGTTTTTGTTAACCAGGTAGGTGCACTAGCCATAAAATGACTATTTTCAGGCACGACCCGGGAGAGTACAACAAAAGGACAACAGTTGAACAACAGCAACATGGGTACAATAATACAAATAGAGGAACAGTACAGCAGTGCTACAAAAATACAATGGGTAGAAACAACAAAAAATAATGGCAAGCATAATACAGATAATGGCAGTAAGATATATAATAAGTGCAGAAACCATGGACCCGACCTGTGGAGTGAAAGGGTTAATAAGATAGTAAGGTTATATAGAGAGAAATATGAGGAATGTTTAAACATAACAAGAAAGACTGACAGAAGGAAGGTCAGGGGTGGTAATTGGCAAAACAACAGTGGATGGTCAGCAACAAGGTTCAAGAAGGAAGAGAGCTAGTAGTCAAGAAGTTATTTACAAAGAGAAGGAAAAATATGGGGAGGGGAAGAGGAGACAGTCTTGGAGCTGGATTAGAGCAGGGGTGACATTACTGGTAAGTCTCAGGAGTTTCAGGTTGGGTCAAAGCATGTACCAGCATCAGCTAAGGATAGATAACGATGATATTCACTTTTAAATCCAAAGTGAGACTGAGACAGCCGGAGGTTGAGTGGAAGAGCATTCCATAGCCTGGGAGCAGAGAATTGGAAGGCCCCTGTGCCTTTAGTCGTCCGACATCTCGGAACATGGAGCAAGGATTTGTCAGCTGATAGCAGGCCATGGGAGGATGGTTGAGGGACCAGCAACGCCGCCAGCTGGGATGTTTTTTTTTCCCCGGATGATCGAGTCCATTAGTAATCCAAGGTAGTATTGTCTACTGGCAGAGGGTGAGAGCCAATTCAGATCCTTATAAAGAAGGCAGTGATGTTAGAGTCAAGGCGACAAAGAGGCAAATCGGCATATATTGTTATAGGTTACATCCCATTTTAGTAGGGAGGTTTTATGGGCACAGGTAAGAATAGAGGCACCATAAGTAAGGGTTGGGAGCAGAATACCTCGGCAATTGCTAATTTGGCCAAGGGTGTAAGCATGTAGCTCGTTTTGTAAGCTACTCCTAGTTTTGAGTTTACAGCTTTGCATGAGGACTGAAAGTGAAGATTAAAATCCAGGGACTGGCCCAGGAGGATCCCAAGGTACTTGAAGGAAGTAACATTTTCAAGTGGAAATCCTCCTGGGTAAAGAACCTCCAGCAAACTAGAACAGGTCTTAATCTTCAGTGCAGAACCTAGGAGCATGGCTTTCATTTTCTTTTTGTTTAGTACAAGCTTACGGTCTAGTAGCCAGTCTAAGACCTTACTGAAGTCTGAAGTAAGTGATGTGTTTATGCAGGCAATACTAGAAGAACTAGAGTAGATGATCAGGTCATCAGCATAGAGAATAGCTGAGCAGGATTCCAGGACCTCAGCTGCATTGTTGATAAAAATTGAGAAGAGAAGGGGCCCAAGGATAGAGCCCTGGGGGACCCCAAGGTTGATAGTAGACGTGTTGGACAGGGAGGAGTTAAATTTGACAGTTTGCGACCTGTTTGACAGGTAGCTACAGAACCAGTCCACAGCAGGGGTAGAGAAATGGAATTTATGGAGAGTGGAGAGAAGCAAGGGATGGTCAACAAGGTCGAAAGCCTTAGTGAGGTCAATGAAAATGGCACCTAAGAGTTTTCCAGAGTCCATGTTGGACAGAATATCAGTAGTTAGTTGAAGAAGAGCCGTGGTGGTGCTATGACCTTTTCTGAAACCATGCTGAGTGTCTGAGAGGAGATTGTAGCATGTAAGGGAGTCAATGGTCTGTGATGCAACATTTTCTCTAGGATCTTGTTAAGGACAGAGAGAATTGTTATAGGTCTGTAATTGGCCATGCCCTTTGGGTCACCTTTTTTAAAGACAGGCGTTACTCTTGCAGATTTCCATAGGTCTGGCACAGTGCTATGGATAAGGGATAAAGTGTAGATTCTGGCAATCGGAGAGGCAGTGAGTGGAGCAGCCAGCTTAAGAAGACAAGGTTCTAGTGAGTCAGAACCAGATCTGGTATTGGCACGTATGGATCTCAGTAATTTCAGAACTTCCGCTCTTGATATAGCCTTGAAATAGAATGATGGCGCTGGAGGAGCATCATACGATAGGGCAGTATGGTTGTCTGATGGTAGTGTGGTAGGTAGATTGGAGTGCGATCCACTAGGTTGTAAAGCCAAGATATAGTGATTTTATAGGATTCCTAGTTTTATATACTGCTTACATATTTATAATGTAGGTTGATGATTGTCTCACTGTACAAGTTTAATAATTTTCTGTGAAAGTGGGATGGGGTGGGAAAGGACTGTATTTTGGCCCTAATGAGGTGGCCAACTGATCCTTTCCACTTCCCCATTACTGCAATATGTCCCATGCTCAGGCACGTGATGACGTGTGCTCAGGAACAGCACGGTGGCATACCTCATTGAAGTCATTAGGGAAAAATAATTTCTTTTTTATGCTTATTAATGGCTACATTGAGTTCAGTCAAGATCACTGCTCAACTAAAAAGACCCTTCTTAATCTGGCATTGGCCTTTATTAAACTCATTACTGTCATTAATAGGCATACAAATTAAATACTACCCCTATTGACATGAATGGGGCATGCTCCAACGCTGTTCCTGGGTGCACACCGCTACATGCCAAAGCGTGATGTGGGTCACAGCTATAGAGAAGTGGAAGAGATTGGCTAGCCACCTCATTAGGGTGAAATATGATCCCTTCTCATCCCATCCTGTATTTACGAAAATTATTAAACATGTAATGTGAGCCAGTTTTTGATAAGCACTGTATAAATATGAAAGTAGCACCAAAACTTGGAAAATTCCTTTAAATTCCACAGAATTCCAAAAAGCATTTCTTCTATTTAAACAGTAGAATACTTTTCCACAAATCACGTAAGCCATGGAATAATTTTCCATTGACTGCAGGCCTGGTTTATGTAAACTGCACATTATTAATCTGTGAAAAACATTCCACATGCAGAATGCCAGAATTCTGCTACTGATGTAATTCCATTGAATTTTTAGAAACTTTTCTGTGAAGCTGGGATGGGGTGGGAAAAGATTGCATTTTGGACCTAATGGGGTGGCCAACTGATCCTTTCCACCTCCCCATTACTGCAATACATCCCATGCTCAAACACATAATGATGTGTGCCCAGGAACAGCACTGTGGCATGCCCCATTGAGGTCAATGGAGTAAAATAATTTCTTTTTTATGAAATTAATGGCTACACTGAGTTCACGCAAGACTGCTGCTCAACTAAGAAGGCTCTTCTTTGTCTGGCAGTGGCCTTGATTAAACTCATTATAGCCATTAATAGGAATAGAAATTAAATATTATCCCTATTGACATGAATGGGGCATACCTAATGTTCCTGAGCTACCTCATACATTCAGAGCAGGGCAGATCACAGCTATAGGGAAGTGGAAGAGATTTGCTGGCCACCTCATTAGGGTGAAATATGATCACTTTCCATCCAATCCTGCCTTCACGAAAATTATTAAACATGTACAGTGAGCCAGTTGCTGACCTACACAGTATAAATATGAAAGTAGCACCAAAACAGAGAAAATTCCTTTAAATTCCACAGAATTCCCAAAAACATTTATTCTGTTTAAACTGTGGAATAATTTTCCACAAATCATGTAAACTGTGAAATAACTTTCCATCAACTGCAGAAGAGGTCCCTGGTTTATGTAAACTGCACACTATTATTTTGTGAGAAATATTCTGCATGCAGAATGCCAGAATTCTGCTACTGATGTAATTCCATAGAATTTTCAAAAACTATGTAGAATTCTGTTCCTTCCGAATGTCAGCATTCTGCTCAGCACTAGTGGTAGCAGATGTAATTAACTTGATTTAGTGCACTTTGCATCATCTCCTGTTCCAATGTTGTTACCTTTTTGTATCACGTTGGCTAGATCAGGCTTAGCTTTCTGATTGTTTTTTCACCTGTTTGATCTTGTTGCTGGGGTCAGTAACAGGGACTAGAAGAGCTGCCTTCTGACACCCCTACCTGTATCGCACTGCCGCACAGCTCCAGTGTAATCATTATTCTGGCGTTTCCTTTTTTGGTTTTTTGTTTGCTGTCATCTGATTCTGGGCGTGGTTCCCTGCACAAATGAGAAGGGAGTCAGCTCACTCCCCCCTCCCAAAGCTCACTGTGCATAACAAAAAAAAAACTTGCCTGTACATGCATATTTTTTTTTCTTTGAGGCTACATGCTCATGCATGGCTGTGTGCATGTAGTTTATTTGACATTAAACTGCTGTACTGTTCAGCAGGACTAATTTGATTTGGTGAATTGCTTTTGTTAGTCATCTGTTTCCAGGCTCCCTTCCTGTATGACTGAGGAGGGTGTTGGATAAATCCCTCCTCTGAAATATCACTGTGCATGAGTTGTCTGTGTGTATGTAAATGTTATTTTTGTGAGGCCGCACCATGCATGTGCATGACTGTGCATACATAGGCCCAGATATTCAAAAGAGGTGAGCCATGCGCAATAGGGTTGTGCCTGCGCAAGTCTGAAATTGCGCCATTCTGCGATATTCAGCAGGAGGCAGTTGGCCCATGAAACCATGCTGAGCAACAGCGCAATGATAATGAAGGCATGTGCAACCAAAGAGGGAGGAACCATGCATAAATGGCACAGTGTGATATTCAAAGACTTGCGCAATGCGCAATAGTGGAGCAAGCGGAAGTTGCGCCATAGCGTAAATGAGCCAAAATAAAAAGGAGCAAGGAAGAGGCGCAAGAACGCTACAGGGAAGCCACATGAGGCAGAGGCAGAGGAAGACAGACAGGGCAGGAGGCACAAACAGGGCAGCCAGGGAAAGGTCACAGTGAACAGCCAGGCACAGGGAAGGTGTGGGGAGCCACACAGCACAGAGGCCAGCACAGGCAGGTGTACCCGGTGCAAGGGAGGTAGCAGCCAGGACAGCGGGGGGAATACAGTAACAGCAGTCAGGGGGGCTGAACGCAAGCCAGGGACATGGCCAGTGCCACCTTCCACATGGAGGCTGTAATGAGGGGGGTGAGAAGGTGGGCGGCAGGGGGGCGTGGCCGTGGAAGGGCCCGTCAGCGGTATGCCCCCAACAGGCAGTACCGAGCCCGCACCAGCTTTGAGCTGTACACAGATACTGAGATTGTGGGCCGGTACCACCTGAACAGGGCAATTCTGAGGCGGCTCTGTGAGCTGTGCAGTGATGTGATGCAGGCACCCACACGACGGAGCCATGCCCTGTTAGTGAAGACCAAGGTAACAGCCTGCATGTGCTTGCTCGCCACGGGTACCTTCCATAGACCAACTGAGGACACCACAGGCATAACCCAGTCAGCCACACCACGCCACCTCACCCAATTCCTCAGTGCACTGCTGCCACATGCTGAGGAGTACATCCATTTCCCCAGCACAGTGGCAGAGCTCACTGCAAACAGACAGAGTTCCACAGGGTAGTACGTATGCCTGGCATGCTAGGGGCAAAAGACTGTACCCATGTGGCCATCCGCACACCACCTGGCCATGAGGGGGCCGCATACATAAATCGCAAAGGGCTATGCCAGCATCAACTGCCAGGTGGTGTGCGATGCCAGGGGGCACATCATCAATGTCTGTGCCACTCACCCTGGGGGAGCACACGATTCTTTCATCTGGCACCAGTCAGCACTGTGCCACAGATTCGAAAGTGGGGACATCCTCACTGGCCACCTAGTGGGTGAGTATGCAAACCACATGGACAATCATAGGGCCTGGGGGGGCATGGCCAGAGGTGGCATGGGTAGTGGTCTACATGGCCTGGGGCAGGGCGATGCTGATCACCAAACTAACCTCCACCCTCTACACACAGGTGACAGTGGATTCCCACTCCGTCCCTGGCTGCTCACACCCTACTGGCGGCCCGTGACCCCATCGCAGCAACGCTACAATGAGGCACACGCCACCACATGTAATGTCATCGAGCGGGTGTTCGGGATGCTAAAGGCATGTTTCCGTTGCCTGGACACCTCTGGTGGTGCCCTACAGTACAGCCCCTCAAAGGCCTGTGGGATATTCCTGGCCTGTTGCATCCTGCACAACATGGCCAACGAATGTGGGATAGCTGTACAGGTCGAAGAGGGGGACAGTGATGGGGACAATGGGGACGCCAGTAAAGATGGTGATGGGCAGCCTCCCCTTGGCCGATGGGACCCCCGACTGCTCCAGCTGGCACAGCTGCACCGGGACACCATCATGGAGGAGCACTTCAGCCAACCCAGGTAAGTCATGGGGCCATGCGCAACCACCAGTGGCCAAGGCACAACCCACAAACACGCAGGGACACACACCAGGGGTGCATGCCATCAAGGGAAGTGGCAGGGCACAGAGGCACACACACAGCCAGGGATGGGTGAGGATTAACATGCCATGCCGAAGGACACACACACACACAACACAACAAACATGCACAGAGGGCAGAAGGCACACTGACCCAGAATGCACACCCTAGCAACACACATGTCCACAGGCCACCATGCCCACTGCCTGTCCATGTGCGTGTGTCAGATGCTGAGCACCATTGCACATTGGTGTACAGCGCAATGCAGGCATCATCATGCACACGCAACTGTGGACAGCAGACGGGAGGGTGTGCAGGTGGACTGTGTGTCCGCGTGCAGAGCCAGGGTACCCACCCGTGCACTGCCCACTGACACACACAATGCACACAGGGCAGCACCAGACAGTAGCCACACTGGGAGACAGGTCAGTCCCGTGACACAGTGCCACGGCCACCACGGATGCGTGGGCGGCCCTGCCGAGACCTGCCAGCACTGGCATGCTGACCACTGGCCTCATGGGGTGGCACCAATGGTCCCCCAGGGGTTCCACTGCATGAACACGACTGTGCCCGCGCAGGGGTCTGCAGCACACCGAACATGCCTGCACCAGGAGTGCTCGGGATGCCAACAGCTGAACCCAGTGTCGACAGGGTGGGAGTCACATGACGCTGGGTACGGGGGGTGAATAGTGCACTGTGTGGTGTCTGCGA
Source organism: Neoceratodus forsteri (assembly GCA_016271365.2). Classification (NCBI taxonomy): domain Eukaryota; kingdom Metazoa; phylum Chordata; order Ceratodontiformes; family Ceratodontidae; genus Neoceratodus; species Neoceratodus forsteri. The sequence goes on from CM057456.1 coordinate 1,724,792,733, forward strand.
TGCATGGGCACCCGACTGAGTGCCCATTGTGGCCATGACAGCAATGAACGCCTGTGCATGCCTGTCAATGGCAGCGGTCACATCCTCCTGCAAGCAGTCCATCCATGCCAGGATCTGTTCAGTGTCCCTGCTGTGACACTCCTCTGCCCACTCCAGAGCCACACGCAGTGCATCCACGAACGTCGCAAGCCGCATCTGCTGCTGGACCGATGCTCGCAGTAGGCAGGTGTGCTTGTCCAAGAGGTCATCAGCCTCCTCAGCATCCTGTCCCTCAGGGTGTGCAAGGCCCTGATGTTCAGCACCCCTTGAGGGTGGGTGCTGCGCACCAGGACCAGGTCTGGGCATGTCCACAGGTGGTGCACAGACACCGCCACTGAACCCTGTACCCCCAAACCCAGTGGGCGACTGCTGATGCTGCCCCTCTGGCTGCCACACCCCAGGGCTCAGTGGTGCCGCCGCAGTGGCTGCAACAGTCCCACTGTCCTAAACAGACACCAGTGCTGCCCCACTGGTACTGACAGGCACAGCCTGGGACTGTGCTGACATGCAGACCTCCACGGCAGCACCACCCACAGCCATGGGCACGAATTGCCCTGCTGTGTGTCCATCCTGTGGCACACACGTGTCACTGCCCATGACGGTCGTGTCATCATCACTGGTGCCAGACTCTGCCCCGGCCACAGCCACAGCGTGCTGACATCCGTGGATGCCAGCACGCTGGGACTGAGCAGGCTTCCTCCACACCTGTCACACTGACATCAGTGTGGACAGCCAGAGCGGCCCCACTGTTGCAATGATCCACATATACCTGTGGAGTGGATGGTCCCACCTCGACTCCATCCGACTGTCCGCAGTGGACAGGCCCACCACCGCTGACCCATGCAGATGCTCAGGATCTGTAAGGGAAAGCAAAGTCGCGTTACTGTGTGTGACCTACCCAGCCCCCCCATAGACGGACCATGACTTACCATGCAGTGATGGGCCACCATCCATCTGGAAGCCACCACCCGGAACACCCTCAATGGCACTTCGCTGCATGCTTCCAGCAATCCTCTCCTCCGCTGGGGTGAGCTGTACCACCTCGGCTGTCCCCCACCTGTTGCAGCACATGCTGCCCTGATGGCAGCCACCTTCTCCTATATTCTCCTCCTGTCCGTGCCCATCTTCTTCTTACACTCCTGCATGGAGCGCTGGTGGCTGCCATGCAGGTTCACTGCATGTGCCACCTCCTCCCATGCAGCAGCATGGGCCTGAGGGGTGCCCCGCCATCCACTGAACAGTGGCTCCTGATCCAGGTAGGCCTCGAACAGGGCTTCGGTTTTGGCCTTTGTAAAATTCGGCCTCCGCCTCCTCCCACCATTGTGTTCCTCCTCTCCAACAACGTGCTCGGTCATTATGTGGCCTGTAAGAATGGCAGTTATTACCTGTGACTGTGCAGTCCCATGCATGTCCCTGAATCCACAGTCCACACTCCCAAACAGCATGCAACTCACCAATAAACTGCAGTAACCGACCATGGCCACTGCAGCACATTGTCGCACCTTTGTAGAGCAATCCATGCAAATGAGGCGAGGAGCAACTTTAATTAGATGCAAATTGCAGTGCTGTGCCATTGAATGGCTGATTAGATGATTTGCATATGACGGCTGAATATCGCGCTGTTGCGCTTTGCACAATTGAGTTAAACATGCTGAGCCAATGGCGCAGTTCTGTGGCATGCGTAGTACACCTCACTGCTCATGCCCGGGTTGCTGATGCAGGTGTCTGCCGTGCTGATGACATGCTGTGCATGATAGGCGATGCAGGGCACAGCCACCATTGTGCCAGTGGCGCTATAGCGATGGTCACTACATGGCACTGTGGCACTGGGCCTTCATAGGCGCAATGGCCCAACTGCCCGGTAGTCCACTGTGGCACTGGCACACAGGCAGCCAATCGCGCTACATGCATTGTCATCCGATGGCACTGTGTGTGACCTTGCGCCAGAGACCCTTGACCCTGTGCCCGACCTTTGCCCCCTTGGCGCCATGCGTCAGGCATAGGTGCACCTCTATCGCGCTGTTCGGTAATAGTGCTATAGGGAATGGCAGCGCTATACTGCGCAGCATCTGCACATGGGGAGCCATGCTGCAGAGCGCCATATTGCCTACTATAGCTGTTGGAATGGCACATAGATGAGCTGCTCAATGGACGGCTATTGAGCTGGCCAATCTGGTGGCCATAGTTGAACCACACCATGGGCCTCTCTTTGGGGGAGGCCCCACTGGACAGGGCAAGGACCCAGGAGTGGAAGGAGGTGGCCACTGCCCTGGAAGAGGTCACAGGATGGGGGTGTTCAGCTGAGCAGAGCAGGCACCGCTATGGTGACCTGCGCAGGAGGGAGCCGGAGCTACTGGCCCAACTGCGGGCACGTGCCAGGAGGGGCATGGTGCCACGTCCAGGTAGGGATTCCGTCAACACACTTTTATCATCCGTATGAGTCACAGTGTTGTATGTGTCCAGCACATAGGGGAGGGACCATATGGAGTTGGCCGTGGCGGTGTTCACAGGGTGTGTATGGTGGGTGGGTCTGGCTGGGTGGGAGGGCACACACCTTGGGGCAGGGGGACTTTGCTTCGGGAATGTACTGATGTCCTTCTCTCCTTTTTTTCCCCACAGGCCCAGACGAAATCTGCAGGGTGTGGGCAGAGCAGCGGAGGGGTGAGGAAAACTGCAGCCAGGCGGGCCGAGGACCATCAAAGGCCACCTGACCAGCCTGATGAGAGTGAGTGCCAGACCTCCGTGATTAGTATTGCATGCTGTGTGACAGGGTGGGCAGCGGGGCATGGCCACCATTCATCGACATCACTGCCATGCACGCCACTTGTTACAGTCAACACTGTCCAGTGACAGTGCATGTCTGGGTGTGCGTCACTGGTGGTCCATGCGTGCACCAGGTGCATGGCTGTGCCACTGCCCTTGCACCACATAGCCATGTCACTAAACAGCCACGGTGGTGCTGTGCGTGACATGGCCAGTGGGTGTGTGCAGCATTCCACATGGCTGTATGCACCTGGGTGGGCAGGTCCTGTGGACGTGATCACTGCGAGTGGTCACACACCATCACAGTGGTATGTCCCATGGCCGTATGCCATGCACAGTGGGTGGGCTGTATGAGGTTGTGCATTCACACCTATTGACTGTGCTCCCTTGTCCTAGGTACCAGACACCTCCATGAGATTAGGGACACCTTGAGGGAGCTCCTTCATCTGGCCCGCGAGTCCATGGAGATCCTCAGGAGGCTCGACACAACGTGGGTGCTGTGGCACCACAAAGGCAGGAGGTCCCAGAGCCAGAAACAGCGGACGTGATGTCAGTCCTTTTGTCCCTGACTTCCCCTACCCTCTGGACCCACTCTCACACCCCTCCTATCACATCCCATTTGTCCACCCCTTCCCCCTGCCCACCCCCACCTTGTTTGTGTCCCCCAACCCAAGCTTGTATATAGTTTTTATTATTGTACATAGTTCAGTTTTATATTTACAATACATTTGAATTTTATATGAATACCGTGGTGGTCTCTGATTTGCAGCGGGCTATAGGTGCTCAGCTGCAGTGGTGTGCATGGCATCAGGGGTGGTGCAGTCATGGGTATGTGTGTGTGTGTCCGTGTGGAGGTGACTATGGTATGGGGGTAGATATCAGTCAGTGTCTGTGTTGTGTGTGTTGTTCCCTATGCACTGGATGACTGTGTGCAGTGGTCCATGGCGTGTGCTCTGTGTCCATGGCACACCCATCGGCCTGTCCATGGCCTGTGCAGCCGACTCGTTTGCCTGTCTGTGACCTGCATGGTCCGCTGGCATGTCAGTGATGGCATTCCCTGCAGGGCGGACACTGTACCCGTCACTTTGCTGGGTTGCCCATGTCACTGGTGTGGTGCATGCCTGACTTGGGTGGCACTGTGGGCAACAGGGTCATTGTCCCACCTCCATGCTGTGGCTTGTGTGTGTTGCAGAGGATGTACCCCCACTGTCTGTGGCTTGTGCTCCGGGTGACTACTGGTGGTGTACGGGTCCACGGTGCCTGCACAGGGTGGCTGGCACTCCAGTGCCATGGTGGACTGCAGGTTGTGTGTACATGGCTTACATGGGCCCACAATGGGGGCTTGGTTGCCCCACCACTGCATCCCTGTGTTGTTGTGCCCTTGGGTATGGGTGGGTGTCTGTTCATACCCTGTGTGGCATCCGGTGTGGTGCATGCTTCCACGCACCACTGTGGGTGTCTGTGCTGGCTGTTGTGGCCAGTGGTGGGTCGGGGTGTGTCACTGGAATACTGTGCAGGGCGCTGTACCACTGGTGGTGGTGTCAAGGACATGACCGTCCCATATGGGGTACCTCTTGTGCCAATGCATGGTTGGTCTCTCAGCAGTACCTCGGGAGGACTGTGCATGGTGGCACTGTGTCTGCTGTTGTTGCATTGCCATGTGCTGCAACCTGCTGATAGGTGTTCATTGTGGGGCTGGCTTACATGGTTCTGTGGTGCACAGGGTTGCATTGACACAGTGGGGGTGGTGGCATGCATGGGGTTTCCTGCAGTGGTGGTCACTGCTCATGGGGGGGTGTCTGGGGGTCACGGTGCAGGGTGTGCTGTGCACTGGGGGGGATGGTGTGGCACAGGGTGGTCTGCCCTCTTTGTGTGCCAGTCACAGCTTGCTGGGAGGTGTGATGGGGCACCATGGCCAGGCTGTGGGTTGGTTGCTTGTCTCCATGGACCAGTGGTTATTCCAGCCCTCCCCCCAGCTGTGCTGTGCTTGGGGTGTGGGGGGACAATGTCTGTTCTGCTGTGTGTTCCTGTGCTCTTCTGTGGCATGGGTGGTGGGCCCCTACCTCCCTGATTGTGCAGTTACATTGCTCTGCAGCTGGGGGGCGTCCCTGGTTGTGCTATGGCACCTCTGGACTGCTCAGCTGAACATTCCTTGTTGCGCTGTGGTGCATCATATCTGCTCAGCTTCCCCCCCCAGTTGTGCTATGGCGCAGGTGGTGTGATATTCAGTCGTTGGCTGTAGGCGCAATTTGGCCTGCTCCTTTTTTGAATATCGCATCTCTTGCGCATGGGCGCAATAGACTTGCGCTTGCTCCTGCTATTGCGCACTTTTTGGGTGCAGTTTGAATATCTGGGCCATAATGTTTTTTTTTGTAAACTGCTGCAGTTTTCTCTGTGAGTCCAGCTTGACACATTGAATTGTGTGTGTTTTTTGTGTGTATTGTCCAGTTTCTGGCTTGGTTTTATGTGCAACTAAGGAGGACGTAGCCTGACTCCCCCTATAACAGAAGAATGATGGTGCTATTTTATTTACTGCTTTCTTTGGTGGTACAGTACATTGGTAGTGTTCAAAGTAAGAGAGGGTAATTACACTGTTGTTGTGTTCCACAAGCAGAAAGTTGCACAGTACACAAACAGTTTACCTGTCATTGTGTAGCTGATTAATTTTACTATTCTACAGCAGCCATCTATTCAGCCATTATGTATGGTGAAGATCAGGAGCAATCCTGTAAATGTGCCAGGTCCACCCAGGCAAGTCATCTGCACCACTACCCAAGCAACACAGCTGAATCCCAGTATTCAATATGTTTTGCTAAAAAGAATTTTTTCTTCGGGTACAAGCCCTGGTTGGATATTCTTACAGAAATAAACTTGAGAACTGTATTTATTATATATAAGTTTGAATAGTTCACAAGTAATGTATTACAACATAGATACAACAAAACCTCCTTTGTGTCAGGGGACTGTGACTGTTCAGCTGGAGAGAATGAAGATTTGCTGTATGTTTTATGTATTTGTACATGGCACACAAAAGAAAGGTTATATTGGCTGGGACCCTTTGTGAGTTCTGTATATCAAGTTGAGAAAAGTACTCTGAAAGATTTACTGCTTCATACAGGAGATCCATGGACTGTAGAAAGAACAGCATTCTTTTTCTATCAATTAGTAAAGTCAAAAGCAGAGTGATGCAAGGATAAATATTAAGGATTATAGATCATAATTAGTATGCAATTAAGCAATAAGGCACAACAAGGTGTGTGCTATTGTGTGATAATGGCACTCCTGGGGTGAGTTGAACTACAAGGTGAAGCCGAGTGCTTCCACCACCCCAAAAGTGACGTTATTACACAATAACACACACCTTGGAGTGCCTTATTGCAATTATACAATGGCTCGATTTTATGTAAAATAAAAAAAAAAATAAAAAAATGTTTTTAGTAGATTTTTTGTGTTTCTGAAGAGACAACAGCAATCAAAAGCTCCAATAAATCAATGCAGTGATGTTATTGTGTAATAACATCACTGTCTCAGGCACCCACTGACCAATCAGAATACAGGAAATTTCCTTGCCATTGTAAAATGTGCAATAATCCATGTAATGAAACATATGATCTTAATCAGTGGAATTTGGAATGTTTTAAAATAATATTAAAGGGACACTGTCAACCCCCTTAGGTCTCAAAGTGTCTCTAGTTTAAAAAAAACATATTTTATGATTGCCAAAATTGTGTAAAGACTCTTGATGTAGCTGGTAGTTTGATTTTAACTCATATTTTCTTTACAAAAGTAAAAAACAGACTGCCCAACATACTGGTGTTATCACACCAAAACAGGTTTGTTTACATTCCTTGATCAGCTCCAAATACATCTTTCCTGGACTTGGGAACACCCACAAAACAGTCTAGCCCCTCATGATGCTGTGGGAGTTTAGGAGGCTACTTCCTTATGAGTGTCTGAACAGTTTGGATGTGTTTCTAATGCTCAAGAAGCATGCAGTAAGAACAGAACCAGGATTGTAAACAAAAACAAGGTTGTTTATAAATATACACTGCCATGCATTTCAGTTCTACAAAACAAGGAGACAGACAAAACAAACAGCAATATCAGCGAATTTTAGAGAGGGTAAGCAATCATAAAATGTGAGGTTTTAACTAAAAATAATCTGATGAAAAACAGGTTGACAGTATCCCTTTAATGACTGTATATTGTGATTATTTATGTATAATGACCTTGTAACTTGTGATGGCTATCTAGCTAAACAATACAGCTTTGCTTGATTGAGTGCCCAAGCAGTGATGAAGATGTGAGAGACGCTCAGTGTGTATTTGTTGTGCAACATTTGTTCTCACTCAACCAACCAAGTTCTGTTAGCAGCAATGTGAGTGAGGAAAGCAGCACCACCAGTAGTAGTACTAATATTGCTACTGTTACCGGTTCCATCTGCACCGTGCTCACCAGCCACAGGTTTTTATCCTCAGTTTTCTATGGGACTAGTAGGAGGGCTTTACAGCTCAACCCCACCAGATGCACTAGCAGCAGTGTTCCCACAGTCACCACCGTGGCAGTTACAAGAAGTTGATCCTCAGTTAGCCTACTCCCACTGCCCAGCACTACCGGTACTATACTTACAGCAGTCATTTCCAAGATGACCACCACAATTACTGTCACTACTACCACCACTGTTGCCACAACTGCCCCACTATACCAGCTCCTACTGCCTCCATTATAGCCACTGTGACTACCACCACCACTACTGCTGCCACAAATGCCCACTGTACTTGCTCCATCTGTCACCACTGCAGCCATCGTGATGCCCACCACCACTGCCACAATTGCCCCCATTGTGTCTGCTTGCAGTGTCACCACTGCAGCCACTGTAACTGTGTTCACTGTTTTCATGGACACACCTACAGTACTCACTGACCCAATCACTGTGACAATGACCACCCCATCATGTTGCCCCAACAAAGTAGTCATGCTCATATTCATGCCACCAATGCTGGCAATGAGGAGGAGTTTGCACAATCTTCTTGCTCTAAATACTTTTCTGGTCTGCTAGATTTGTCATCTAAGAGCGAAAGTAGTGACAGTGATTTTTCTGATGAGGCAGACCACATCTCATATCTGACCAACAAAAAACAGTGAGAAGCTGCTAAAAGAAGGGAGAGGTGAATCCAGTGGTAAGCCTAGCAAGGAAGTAACAGCCACCATAACCCCGGTCCATAAAAGTGGGGACAAGGCCTCCATGTGAACTACCAGCCTATCTCCATACTACCCTCCCCCCTCTAAAGCCACTGAATGAATTGTATCTGACCATCTTACGGAATACATGGACAAACACAACATCCTATGCCCACAACAACACGGTTTCCACAAAGGGCACAGTACTCATCTGCCCTCTTTGAATTCACTGGTGCTATTCACAACTCCTTGGACAACAGTCTTCTAACTGGGTCGATCTTCATAGCCTTGACCAAGGCTTTTGACACTGTCCTCCATCAACTATTAATCATGTAGCTTTGTTCTGCTGGGCTCTCACCCGAGTCCACAACAAGGCTCAAGAGCTACTGGGAGAATCAATCTCAAAGAGTGAAAATAGCTGATGTTCTCTGTGATGCAAGACTCCATACACTCAGGAGTTCCTCAAGGTTCCATTCTCAGGCCATTTATTTTTAGCCTCTTTCTGAATAATCTTTCAGTCTTGTCCTGAACAAATCCTCCTTTATTCTGATGATTTCATCATCCTCTCCACTCATAAGAACCTGGGACACCTTCAAAATAATCTACAGCTTGCCTTCACCTTGATTGAAATGTAGTTTAGCATGCATAAATTGATACTCAGCTATAAAAAAACAAGGCTATGCTTTTCTGCAGCCCGCACAACAAACACAGGCTCAATCCCATTACAATCACAAATTGCCTTGGTGCAACCCTGGAGCAGGTTCAGTCCTTTAAATATCTTGGAGTTACCATCAACTGTAATCTAACATATGCTACGCGCATTGATAACATTGCCAAAGCTGCCAAAACATGAATTGGCCTACTCTACAGGCATAGACAATGCCTTACCTCAGATGCCTTAAGAATTGCAGTACAGTGCTTAGTAGTCTCAATAATCGACTATGGTCTGATCATTTACAGCTCTGCCTCTGCCACCGCCCTTAGACGCATATCCATTACACTAAACAAACCTTGCAGACTCATCACCGGCACCCATGATCTCACCCACACGTGTGACCTCTACACACAAACTGGGTGGCTTCAACTTTCAAACCATTTCAAGTACCAAACTTGCCAAATGGCAAAGAAAATGACACAGGGCCTTGCACCCCCAGGTGTCCATCTCTCCTCTACACAGCACAGAATCCTCGCATCACCAGGGGCTTTGAATCTCAGTTACTGCATATACCATGTTGCAGTACTACGCAGGGGCAAATATCATTTGCCCGAAGAGCGCCCAGCTGCTTCAATGGTCTCATCATTGACATCTCCTCAATGCCTAAGCTAGGACCATTCAAATCCAACCTCCATCATATCCTGTCTACATCTAGCTCCAATGACTGTCCTTCCAAATTCTTCTGCCTCTCCTTTTCTGCTCTTTCCATCTAGCGCTTAAACCTCTTCCCCCTCAGCTCCTTCACTCATCCATCCACCCTCCCCACCATCACCCTTACCCACCTTACCTACCCAATTGTCACTTTGTTATCTGACAAATGCCTCTGGCAGCACCTCACTAGTGTGTTCTTTTCCATGCCGTGTTAACACTGTTACCCAGACCACCATCTGGAATTTTGTACCACTGTATTGAATGTATAGCACTGCATGTAATTGTTTGTAAACCCACTGTTCTGCCTGTTATCCACTTGTCCTGTGTAAATCTCAACTGACGTGGAACTTTTGTAGAAGAGCCTTGGCTCAAAGGTACTTGTAATTCTAGATTCAAATAAATAAAAAATAAAAAGTGAATCACCCTCCTCCACCCAAGAAAACCAAGCAATCCATCCTGACTTTTCCAGGGTTGTGCCATCTCCTCCATAAATGGAACTAATTCTGACTCTGAGTCAAACACGTGCTGGGGAAATAGAACAAGGTGCAGTACCAGTCTAATGGGGTAATGGTACAAAAGAAGTGGTGGCCATGGTCACCCTATTGGGCCAGCACTGCAAGTAAACATGGAGGCAAAAGTGCTGTGTAGTTGTATTTCTCCTCTGCAAAAGAAGATGACACTAATGATGTTCAGGGGCTGATTAGGCATTAGCCCATTGATTAGATCCTCTGAAATAAGAGTAAGATGCAACAAAGGTACTGTGCTCATTCTGCCGGTGCACAATTAGCAGGGGGGGCCTGTCAAACCTAAAACCAACCACACTGATGAACCACCTGTGGAAGAAACATCCCTGTGCATTACAGGGTTCATCAGCAACAGTGGTTTCCAGTGCTGTGTCTGTTAGCCCCTCTCAAGTTTCTGGCAAGTGTTCTAGGGGCAGACCCACAAAGAGGATGGTGATAATTTAAGTGTGTCAGACATTGGGTTCTCTGCTCTCTAAACACCACCAACAGTCTGTCAACATACAGGAAGTTCATTAATTGTGCCTTGGCCTTCCAACAATGACTCTGCCTGCTGATCTACACCTTCCTTCAGTAACACATGAGACAAAAAACTCATCTTCCCAGTCCACTGCATGTTTGATGTCAACTATGCAGGCCTTCCATGACCAAAAAAGTACACTGTCTCACAATCCATGGCACAATAAATTGAAATTGATAGGGGAATAATGGCATCAGATATTCAGCCATTTTCTAATGTCCAGGACACTGGTTTCTGTTGGCTGTTGTGGCATTTACACCCCCAGTATCAGATACCATCCTGCATCACCTTTTTCTGAACTGTTCTTCCCCAGATCTGCGGGGATATGCACAACGTCATCTATAATTTACTGTCACAAGCTGTTGGTGGTGTTTTCCATTGCTCCTCTGACACTTGGAGCAGCACTAATTCAAATCACAAGTACATGCCTCTGATGGCACACTGGTGTGCAACAGACAGAGTCAGTGGTGGTACTGAAGGTGCCAATATTTCTGGGTCCTCCTCTTGTGGACACTGCAGATTCATGTTACTCAGTAAATAGCTGTGATGGAGAAGGATCAAAGGGCCATGATCATCCTGTTATTCTTGGAGGATATGCTGACTCCTTGGATAAAGGACAGCAGGTCATGTGTTGGTTTTGTTGTAAAAGATAATGATGACAGTATGATTAAAAAAGAGATGATACTTTTGAGCAGATCAACTGTTTTGCTCACACCCCAAGACTGATGGTAACAAAGGCCCTAAGCAGAACAGCCGAATGGCAAACAGATAGCTCATGCTCACAGGAAACAAGCAAAGTGAAGCCCAGGGGTTGCTGGCCCAAAACAGACAAGATGAAAAATTGAAAATGGACTGCACTCAGGAATCAGCAAATAGATAAAAATAAGTCATTTATTCAAGTAAAACTGCAAAAATAGCATAAAAGGATGGCAACTCCAATCCAGTCACCTCAGTGCTTCGATCACTTAGATCTTCATCAGGAGGCAAAAGACTGGTTCTGACTGGGTTGTTTTTATATCCACAATGGTGTGATGTCATAATCCAGCTTGTATAATTAACTTCATTTAAAGAAACATTTGCATACATACAAGAATATAGAACATACAAATAGATTATACAAAAAAGCAACTATTAATTCGGGCAGAACAGCAGAGGTAGAGAAAACCATTAAAACAGCCAGAGACATTTGTGGGCATTTTCATCATTCTGTGTAGGGCACGAACCAGCTGCTCCAGCTGCAAGAGTGCGTCAGGCTCCTCAGCACAGGCTTATTCAAGATGTAGAGACCTGGTGGAGTTCCACATGTTTCATACGGCATATGCTACTTGAGCAAAAGTGGGCCATGCATGAACTTAGCATGGAGACTCACAAAGGGGAGTCCTTCGTCATTTCATTGTTTCATTTCATTTCATTCATTGGAAAGCAAATTGAGAGAAAATCTCTCGTCTACAATTGCATCCATACAGAAAGTACAAAACAACAAACAATCAATAGACACAACAATACATAAAATACATTACATATATCACGTTCCAGGGTAACTTGTTGGTCAATTATGTCTTATAAGATAAAATTCAGCTGAAACAATCACAAGAGCTGTGAAACATTCTCGCAATAGAAGTCTTAAAATTAGTGTAAGAGATAAGGGAATTTAAATCATGTCTTTTCTTGAACAAATCCCAAGTATGAGGGACAGAGGAGTCTAGCTTAATGGAATCAAATTTAGACCACTGTTTAAGTATTGTGAAACTTACTGTATCAAATGATCTAAGATTGTAAGATGAATGTCTTCTATAACATAAGGAATTAATAAGAAATTTGGGCAAAGCCCCAATAACAAATCTATTAACATATAAAAACCAGTGCATATACCTTCATGCTAATAATGAGGTCAGGCCTGTAATGTAGCTACATATAACAGATAGTGATGAGTATTAAATGGAAGTCCAGAAACAAACCTTAATGCACTAAGATATAAGGTATCCAAATGATTCAGGGCTTTAGCAGTTGCAGTTCTATAGAAACAGTCTCCATAATCAAGTACAGAGATAAATAATGAGTTTACCAGTAACTTCCTAATTGGATAACTAAAATATCTTTTATTTCTATAAAAAAAGGATAACAGTTTTTTTTGTTTATTTGACAATTCATCTATATGGGAATTAAAGTTTAGATGTTCGCCCAAATTTATACCTAAATATTTATAAGTGACTACCCTAGTTATAGCAAATCCCCTACTTGATTTCAGGGCCAAATTATCATATGTAGTTGTTTTTTTGGAAAAAAACATCCACTGGGTTTTATGTTCATTCAGCAGCAATCTAAGATCCACCAAGGCACTCTGTATTTGGCAAAAATCATTTTAGAAACACAGAAACATAGACTTTGACAGCAGATAAGGACGGCTTGGCCCACCTAGTCTGATCATTTCCCTACCAACAGGATGGGCCGCAGATCCTAGTTAACTAACAGCCTATTTCTTCCTACCCCCAACAAGAAATGCCTTATGTCTGTCCCATGCATTCTTGAATTCTCCCACAGTTTTAGACCCCACAACCTCCTCAGGAAGGCTGTTCCATGCATCCACTACCCTCTCTGTGAAAAAATACTTTTTCACATTGCCCCAGAACCGCTCCCCCATTTTTAAATTGTGTTCCCTTGTTCTTGCATGTCTCTTTTTCTGAAAGATGCTACCCTCTTGGACTTTGTTGATTTCACTGAGGTACTTAAAAGTTTCTATCATGTCCCCCCTCTCCCTTCTTTCCTCAAGGGTATACATATTAAGAACCTTTAGTCACTCCTCGTATGGCTTCTCTTGCAAACCCTGCACCATTTTAGTTGCCCTCCTCTGGACTGCCTCTATCCTGTCTATGTCCTTGCGGAGATGGGGTCTCCAGAACTGGATACAGTACTCCAGATGGGGTCTCACCAACTGTCTGTACAGAGGGATGACAACTTCCTGTTTTCTGCTGGTGATGCCTCTCCCTATGCATCCCAGTATCCCACCAGCCCTACCTACTGCCTTCTCACATTGCTTGCTAACCTTAAGGTCATCTGATATGATTACCCCCAGGTCCCTTTCCTGTTTTGTTGTTGTTGCTACCTTCCCCCCCATTGTGTAATCTTCCCCTGGGTTCTTGCTTCCAAGGTGCATTATTTTGCACTTCTTTGCATTGAATCCTAAGTGCCATGCTTCTGACCATTCCTCCAACCTTGCCAAGTCCGTTCTCATCCTTTCCACGCTTCCTTGTGTATCAACCCTGTTCCAGATCTTTGTGTCATCTGCAAAGAGGCATACTTTTCCTTCCAGTCCCTCTGTAATGTCATTTATAAAGACATTAAAAAGGACTGGACCCAGTACTGAACCCTGTGGTACCCCACTAGTAACCTGTGGTACCCCACTAGTAACCCCTCTTTCTTCAGAGTGGACTCCATTTACAATTACCTTCTGTGTCCTGTTGTCCAGCCAATGTTTTACCCAGGCTACCATCCTGGGACCCACTCTGAGGCTGGTTAATTTGACTATTAATCTTTTGTGTGGGACTGTGTCAAATGCCTTGCTAAAGTCTAGGTAGGCCATGTCCACAGCCCCTCCCTGGTCTACTACTTTGGTCACTCAGTCAAAGAAATCTATTAGATTCGTCTGACATGACCTTCCCGCTGTGAACCCATGCTGCCTTGGGTCCTGTGCCCCACTGGCCTCTAGGTACTCAGCAGTTCTTTCCTTCAAAAGTGACTCCATCACTTTCCCTACCACAGAGGTCAGACTGACAGGTCTGTAGTTTCCTGCCTCTGTCTTGGTCCCATTTTCATGAAGGGGAATCACATCCGCCTTCCTCCAGTCATCGGGTACCACATCATCCTCCCATGATTTATTAAAAAGAGTAGTCAGTGGTTTCACTAGTTCCCCCCCTTAATTATTTTAGAATTCTGGGGTGAATTCCATCAGGCCCCATTGCTTTGTCCACCTTCAGTTTTAGGAGTTGTTACAGAACCCTTTCTTCTGTGAAAGGGCTAGGATCGACCCCCGTATCAAGAGTGCTTCTGTTAATTGGATTAGGCACTTCCCCCTCCTCTTTTGTGAATACTGAGCAGAAATATTCGTTCAGTATTTTGTAATACTTTAACAGACTGCTCCTCATCACTGTGTCTGGTATATATGATCATATCATCTGCATAAAGAAAAATGCTTGATGATGAAGAACAAAAATTTGGTAAATCCTTTACGTAAAGAATAAATAACAGGGGCCCCAAAATAGATCCTTGTGGGACCCCGCTCCTAACTGTAACCAAGAGTGAACATGAGCAGACAGCTTTTACACATTGTTGTCACATTGTTAAATAAGAATTAAACCGTAGTAATGCAGAGTAACTGAACCCAATAGCTTTTAATTTATTACAAAGAATGATATGATCAACTGTGTCGAATGCCTTGGACAAATCTAGATACAGTATGCTGCAGAAAGATACAGTCATCAGGACTGGGATGTGATTAAAGGCACAGTAAACGTGTTTGCACCTTTTAAAATGAGCTCAGATGCCCTGAGTTCTAAATCTGCATTGTTGACTTGCCAATGCAGAATGTTACACCCAACTTTTCATAAAATGTTTAGAATTCTTGAGAAGCCTGAGGATTTTTGAGAACTGTCCAAGGATTCAATGCTCGAGAAGCTTAACATTTTTGGAGAATAGAAATTCTTGGACCTCAACTTTTCTCAGCTTTTCTGAATCTTGATGAATAAGGAAAAAACATTGTTCTAGGAAACTTTTGGATTTTTACTATGAGACAATTGAAGGGTGGGGTTAGCAGAGAAGTTTGGACAATCTTATTTACAATGTAGCCATTTGAGAGAAATGCAGTGCAGAGTGCTAAAACAGAACTGACTACAGTAGTGGTTCTCAAATGGTGAGGCCAGCCTCCCAAGGGAGGCCCCAAAGTGTTCCAGGGGAGGCCCAGTCAAGTCTTAAGAATGGACAGTATTTAAATGTTAAGTTTTAGATGTTTCATGTGATGGGATGAAGCAAACTAAATATGAAAAATGGCAGCTATATTTCTTTACTTATGCACAGGAAAGGCCCAATGAGCCAAAGCTTGTTTCTAGGTGTATATTCATATGTAAATTGGTGACTAGAAGGCATACTGAGTCAAGGCTTGTTTCTACAGTAGGTGTTTGTTGATAATGTAAATTGGTGACTGGGAAGGGCATAATGACCCAAGGCTTGTTTCTACAGTAGGTGTTTATCTGCAAATGAGTGACTGGGAAAGGTATACTGAACCAAGGCTTGTTTCTACAGTTGGTGTTTATATGCAAATGAGTGACTGGAAAAGGTACACTGACCCAAGGCTTGTTTCTACAGTAGGTGTTTATATGCAAATCAGTGACTGGAAAAGGCATACTGAACCAAGACTTGTTTCTACTGTAGGTGTTTATACCTAAATTAGTGACATGGAAAGGCATACAGAGACAGTGTTTGTTTCAGGTGTGGCCTGAGGTAAGTACAGGAAGTTGCTTAACAACAGGGTAAGAGGGGAATAGATGAAGGTGGCTAGGTTAGTTGTTCCAGATGGACAGGAAACAGAGTAACAAGGATACACGATCAGAAAAGTGAAGTGACAAGGGTAACCTGGAGTGTGGGGTTGGGGTGAAGAACAGTAAGTTGAATAAAAAGAGAATATACTTGGTCAACTTCATTAGTCTCACTTTATTTCTGGTGTACTTTGCAAAATATTATATTTTTCTATTTGGGGAGGCCCAAGGTTTTTTCAAATGTCAGGGAGGCTCGATATCTTTTCCATGGCTTGGAGGAGGCTCACTATCACAAAGTGTGAGAACTAGTGGACTACATGAATAAATAAGATCTAGCAAGAGCAAATACAGCTATAAAATAATGGCATTGCGGGCAGTGAAAAGTATGTAATGTAAACTAGCAATTTTTGTACTAACCACTGAGCCCCGTAACTGCACTTTCTAATTGTTGTGATATACAGCACACACACTGACTAATACATATACACATATACACATATATGTATAAATATTTCAGTGTAACATAGCAGTGCACTGTCTACACGCATTTTAGCAGATTGGAAAAAAAACATAGAGGGACCGTTTTCTTCTTTTCAGGCTCCTAGGGACATCAGAGGGTGGAGGATTGCCAGTAAACACCTCATTTAAATCAACAATGACATGCATAAGGCTGAAATTGATCTAGATAGTATGGGGATATAGACTAGCATTTTTTGCACTAACCACTGAGCCACCTAACTGCACATTCAAATTGCTGTGATACACACACACACACACACACACTGACTAATACATATACACATATATGTGTGTGTATATATATATATATATATATATATATATATATTTCAGTAGAACATAGTGGTACACTGTTAACACACACAGATCATTGTCACACACAGACTAACACACATACACTGCCTTATATGGCATTTATTTGCTTATACATCTAACCCTAACTTTTATTGTATTTAGAATAAGCACTGTGTTTTGCACTAACTTGCTGTACTAATCTACAGCAAGACTGCATAACTACGGTAGACCAGGGAGCAGCGGTGGATGTGGCCTGTCTGGACTTCAGAAAGGCCTTTGACATTGTCCCCCATAGAAGGCTGATTAACAAACTGCACAGCTTTGGGGTGGATCCTAAAATAGTTCTGTGGGTGGAGAACTGGCTGAATGGCTGGAGTCAGAGGGTTGTGGTAAACAGGGAGTATTCCGGAGAGGGAGAGGTGATGAGCAGGGTGCCACATCGGTCAAGTGTTGGGGCCGGTCCTCTTCAGTGTCTTTATTTGGGACATTGCAAAGGTGCTGGGAGGTATGCCTGTTCTCAGATGATACAAAGGTATGCAATAGGGTGAACACTTCATGGGCTGTTGAAAGAAAAATCAATAGCGGAGTGTGAGCCAGCCTAGTGACTGGTAGAGGTGACAGTGGTGAGTGGAGTAAGGTGCCAGAAGTGGGAAATGGCAGACATTGTTGTAGTTTGAGATTAGGCGCAAGCAGAGGGCTGAGGACACATGCAAACATATAGAGGAGCAGTAGTCAATAATAGGTAGTAGGTTTCCTAGGGCAATAGACAGTTGGACTTCACTCATAAGGAACAGCTTTAGTTGGTATGCCACCCCAAGTTTTAGGTTTACCCGGCGTATGACGCCGGTGACATGGTCCATATAGGAGAGGGAGGGGTCAAGGGTTATGCCCACGTACTTGAAGATGAGCACATTTTGTAGTGTGGGGCCATCAGGTGTCAGTACCAAAAGGGTAAAACCAGACTTGGTGATGCTAGCAAGATAGGTTTTAGACCTGAAAAGCATCGATTTTTAATTTTTTTGTTAACTAGGAGCTGATGTGACTGGAACCAGGTGTATGCAGAGCTAAAGTTACAGGACATGATAGTGGATATATTTTCCAGGGACTTGTCACTATAAAAGAGGGCAAGATCATCTGCATACAGCAGGGCTTCACAGGTTAGGCAGTCAGAAGGGAGGGACTTTATAAACCGGAAGAATAGTAGCAGGCTGAGGATGGAGCCCTGTGGAACACCCATAATGACCGGGAGAGCAGGGGAGGTGGCAGGGCCAGTGCACACAGACTGAGATCTCTTGGAGAGAAAGCTCTTAAACCACAGTAGGTCTCACAGTAGCAGCCAAATTGATGAAGGGTGGAGAGTAATAGGTGGTGGTTGACCAGATCGAAGGCCTTGGACAGGACTACAAAGACAGCACCCCTGGCTTTCCCCAGGTCGATGTTCCTATGGGCATGATTTGTAAACAGGGCCAGGCAGATGTAGTGCAGTGGAACTTGTGGATTTCTCATTGCTGGGGTGACATTAAGTTGAATTTATTGATGTAGTCAGACAGCTGCCGGTTGACAATCCTTTCCAAAGGCTTGCTAAGGTAGGGAAGCAGGGATATGGGCCTATAATTATCTGCTGATAGCAGGTCACCCGCTTTAAAGATAGGTACCACCCTAGCATTCTTCCAGGAGTCAGACATGGTGGAGGTGGTCAAGGCCAGATTAAAGATGAAGGTGAGGGGTTTTAGGATGGTGGGGGAGATTAGCTTGAGCATAGCTGGGAAAAGGCCATCACTACCAGGACTGCCATGGTTAGGTAGACTCTTTTGAAGTTTGATGGTGTCTTTGGTGGAGATGGCCTGGAAATAGAAAGGAGGAGGCGGGAGAGTTTGCGGGGGAGGTGGAGGATAGATCAGTTATATAAGACCTGGGGCTAGAAGGAAACTGGGCAGGCAGCTTGCTAAGGTGATCAGGCAGGTCAGAGAATTTTTTATTGAATGCCTGGGCAAACTCAATGGGGTCAGTCAGGAGGCTAGAGATAGTGTCTAAATGGATGGCAGAGTTTTGGGTGTGTGAGTTTACCACGGAGTCAGTTGAGCCCCAGAAATGGTGTGGGTCCCTGAAACAGTCCCTTTGTTGATTCTGGAATTAGGCATGCTTTAGAACTAGGGCATCCTACTTGCACCAGTTTCGCTGGCACCTGTATTTGTTTCAAGGAGCAGTGGAGGGGACCCTTTTATAGTCTGACCATATTTTGTCCCTATCCCTCCTCATGGCCAGGAGATTTTTTGAGACCCAGCAAGTGCATGCCCCTTTAATCTTCCAGGTAATGAGGGGAAATACTGATCTTGTAGTCCAGGAAGAGCTGTAGTAAAAAAGCCAGAAGCCTCTGACACATCCGAGAGGGAGTAGAGGGCCTACAAGTTCATTGCCCTAACATCATCAAGAATGGTGGGAATATCTGGGTGCTTGAAATTGCAGAAGGAGGGAGTTGGGGGGGGGCTGTTCTTAGTGGACCAGACCATGTAGATGTGGGAGTGGTCTCTGATGGCATCAGACAGTTTTCTCGTTAGAAGCACCTTTTCCCCTCTCTTGGTGATGACCCAGTCAAGGAGAGTGTGGTTGTGAGTTCATGTGTTATGCCTGGTGGGAACGGAGATGATTTGAACCAGATTATACAGCTTTTAACAGTTTCAAATAGTCTGGCTCCTGGGCACTAAACCTGTTCAGGTTAAAATTCCCAAGGAAGAAGGTGTCCCTGGGAGGGGAGAGGCTACTGAGGCCTTCTAGGTTGGTAGTGAGACCCGAGGTGCCTCCTGCTGGGTGTTTGTAGCAGCACTCCACATAGATCTTCTTGGCAGAGCCGATTGTCAGCTCAGTAATAAGCCAGTCACTAGGGAAACTGGGGAACAGAGTGAAAGATGGCGGAAGCAGAGAGGTACTCCCTAATACAGAGTGCCACACAAGCATATTTCTTTTTGCCTGACCTATCTTGTCTCAGCAGGGAGTACCCTGGCAGATAACAGGTCCCATCAGGGAGATGGGGTTTTAGCCACGTTTCAGAGATACCAAGGACTTGGGGTTTATAGATGGCAACCCAGAGCTCAAGGTCTGTAAATTTTGATGGGAGGGATTTAATGCAAAAAAGTGCAGGACCATGTACATAGGGCAGAAGAACCCAGGGGGAAAGTATGATTCAGGTTGGGAGGTACTGACAGTCACAAAGCAGGAAAGGGATCTGGGAGTTATCATCTTGGAGGGCCTAAGAGAAACTAGGCAGTGCTATAAGGTGGCTGGAAATGCTAGCCAGATGCCTTGATGCATATGGGGGGGTTATCAAGAGTAGAAAGAGGGAGGTCATCTTGTCACTGTATAAGACACTTTGAGACTGCACCTGGAATATTGCATCCAGTTCTGGTGGCCTCATCTGAGATCTGAGAAAGAACATAGGGTGGAGTCGATGCAGTGGGGGGCAAGTAAAATGGTTCAGGGCCTTCAGGATAAGATCAATGAAGAAAGACTAAAGGAATTAAATACGTATTCCCTGGAGGAAAGGAGGGAGGTGTGGTCATGATTGAGACATACAAATACATTACATGTATAAACAGAGTACAAGAAGGAAGCATCTTCCAAAGTAAGAGATTCTATAAGTCATTGGGGCACAAAATGAAGTTAGAGGGATGAAGGCTCAGGGGAAATGTGAGAAAATATTTTTTCATGAAGAGTTTGGTGGACACCTGGAATAGCCTGCCAGAGAGGGTAGTAGGGACAAAAACTGTCTCAATGAATTTAAGTAGGTAGACATATGCAAAAGGATACCCCAGAGGCAAATGTTACAGGCTCCAGAGTTCAGTTTGTCATGAGGCCTCACACTAGATAGGGATTAATAGGGCAGACTGGGTGGTGATGCGACACCCCCAGCCTGACCTCCCACTGAGCAACCACCACCCCACCACCCCACAGCCCCAGACTCCCCCACGCATCCTCGCTCACTTGAACAGCTTCCCGTGTGAAGATCCACTCTCCCATCGAAGACATGTCTTGCTGATGGAACTGGATATTGCTATATGAGAACTAAGGTAAGTGCAGTTCAATGTATTTCAATTGGTTTTCAACAGCATTTACCTTATTTCTCATATAGCAGTTGCCGGTTCCAGAAGCAAGGCGTGCCTCCCATGAGACAGTGGATCTTCACATTGGGATCTGTTCAGGTGAGTGAGGGTGTATGTGGGGGGTTTGGGGAGCATGGGGTGGCTGGTGCTTAGTTGTAGATCGGTCTGGGTGTGCAGGATGCATCAGCAATGGACCTTTTTTGCAGATTTAAAAAGACATTGAGGAACCGTGCTCTCTTTTCAGGCTCCAAGGGACATCGGAGGGTGGGAGTGGGGGGTTGCCACTAGATACTACATTTAAATCAGCAATGACATGCATAAGGCTGAAAATGATCTAGATAGTGGGGGAATATAGGCTAGCAATTTTTGTACCAACCACTGAGCCACCTAACTGCACTTTCTAATTGTTGCGATACACACACATTGACTAATTCATATACAAATATATATTGCAGTAGAACATAGCAGTGCACTATCTATACACACAGAGCATTACTATTAACACAATGACACACATGCACTGCCTTACATGGCATTTATTTACTTATGCACCTAATCCTAACTTTTACTGTATTTAGGATAAGCACTGTGTTTTGCACTAACTCATTGTACTAATCTATGGCATGACTGGGTAACTAAGGTAGAGGACCAGGAAGGTGTGGCTGATGTGGCCTACTTGGACTTCAGAAACGCCTTCGACACTGCTCCCATAGAAGGTTGATTAACAAACTGCACAGCCTTGGGGTAGACTATAAGGTAACCTGTGATATGAGTGAGGGAATATGGGCAATTCAATGTGCGTGAGTAGGGCAGAGCAACTGGAAGGTGGGCGACTGTTACTAAATGCTGACGGTTATTTAAGCAATGTTGTGGGAGGGCTAGGAAGGGAGGGATATGATGTGGTGATGTATGTAGGGGTAAAACTTTTAGGGCAGAATTGAGCCGGCAGTGTGTCTCAGAGGGTAGGAGTGCTGCCTGCGAGTGTGGAAACCGTGGCTTTGAGATGGGGTATGAGCATTTCAGAAATTTTGCTGGAAGCATATTTTTGTTTTCTCAAGTGTCCATCTTCCCCTGGAGTTGATTATTTAATGGTTGTGGGGTGTTGGGGGGGCATAGCCCCCCACATAAGACATTGTAATACATTGGCTCCCATAGTTAGGGCACGCACTGATCAGTGTTTGTGAGAGGTGCTATTGTGCTGATTGCCATATTCGTTTTTGACCACTTGTAGTCATGGTTGTTGCAGTCACCTATGTTGTTTTAGCTGTTATCACATGGCATTGGATTCTAAAATATTCTGTGGGTGAAGAACTGGCTGAATGGCAAGAATCAGAAGGTTGTGCTAAACAGGGAGTATTCTGGAGAGGGAAAGGTGATTAGCAGGGTGCAGCAGGGGTCAGTGCTCTGGCCGGTCCTCTTCAATGTCTTTATTAGGTACATTGCAGAGGGGTTGTAGGGGAAGGTATGCCTCTTCACAGACAATACAAAGTTATGCAATGGTGGGACAATCCAGGGGGTGTTGAAAGAATGAGAGAATACCTATTGGAGAAATGGTCTGAAGAATGGCAACTGAGATTAAATGCAAAGAAGTGCAGGATCATGCACATAGGGCAGAAGAACCCAGGGGCAAAGTATGAACTAGGTGGGAAGGTACTGACAGTCACAAAGCAGGAAAAGGACCTGGGAGTTATCATTTCAGAGGACCTAAGAGAAACTAGGCAGTGCAATAAGGTGGCTTGAAAGGCTAGCCAGATGCTTGAATACATGGGGAGGGGTAGCACAAGTAGAAAGAAGGAGGTCATCTACGGATACATAGGGAGGGGTATCACAAGTAGAAAGAGTGAGGTCATCTTGCCCTGTATAAGACACTTGTGAGACCACAGCTGGAATACTGCATCCAGTTCTGGAGGCCCCATCTGAGAAAGAACATAGGATGGAGGCAATGCAGAGAAGGGCAAGTAAAATGCTGAAGGCCTGCAGGATAAGACCTATGAGGAAAGACTAAAGGAGTTAAATATATATTCCTTGGAGGAAAGGAGGGAGGTACAGACATGACTGAGACATACAAATACATCACTGGTATAAACAGAGTACAAGAAGGAGGCATCTTCCAAACTAAGAGATGCTCCAAGTCAAGGGGGCCCAGAATGAAGTTAGAGGGGGAAGGAAGACTCAGAGGAAATGTGAGAAAATATTTTTTTCATGCAAAGGGTGGTGGACACCTGGACTAGCCTACCAGAGACGATGATAGGGACTAAAACAGTCTCAATTAATTTAAGAAGGAGTGGGATATAAACAAGGGCATCCTGGAGGCAATGGGGGGGCTTCAGAGTTCAGACTGGGCATGGGGCTTCATACTAGATAGGGATTAATATGGCAGACTGGCTGGTGATGCAACTCCCACCACCCCAGGCCTACCTTTCGCTGAGCACCCACCACACCGCAACCCCAGACTCCCTTACACACCCTCACTCACCCGAACAGGCCCCAGTGTGAAGATTCACTCTCCCATCAAAGACACGTCTTGCTGCTGGAACTGGGGACTTCTATATGAGAAATAATGTAACTACGGTTCAATGTATTTCAATGGGTTTTCAACTGCACTTACCTTATTTCTTTTATGGCAGCTGCCGGTTCCAGCAGCAAGATGTATGTTCTATGAAACAGGGAATCTTCGCACTGGCATCTGTTCAGGTGAATGAGAGTGTGTATGGGGGGTTGGGGAATGTGGGGTGGCTGGTGCTTAGTTGTAAGGTGGGCTGGGGGTGTGGGATTGCATCAGCAATGGACCTTTTTTTACAGATTTAAAAAAGACATTAAGGGACCATACTTTTCTTTCAAGCTTTGAGGCATATTGGAGGGTGGGGGTGTGGGGGGTTACTACTAGACAGCTCATTTAAATTATCAGTGACACAGACAAGTCTAAAACTGATCTAGATAGTGGAGGAATGTAGACTAGTACTTTCTCAACTACCCACTGAGCCACCTAACTGCACTTTTGAATTGTTGTGATACACAGACACTGACTAATACATATACACATATATGCATATATATTCCAGTATAACATAGCACTGCACTGTCTACACACATTTTTACAGATTAAAAAAAAAACCTCTAGTGACCATTTTCTTATTTTCAGGCTCTGAATGACATCGGAGGGTGGGGGGTTGCCGCTGACACCTCATTTAAATCAACAATAACATGCATAAGGTTCAAACTGATCTAGACACTGGAGGAATGTAGACTAGCAATTTTTGCACTAACCACTGAGCCAAGTATTAGCACTTTCTAATAATTATGACACACACACGCACTGACTAATACATATACGCATATACAGTATATTCCAGTAGAACATAGCAGTGCACTGTCAACACACACAGAGCATTGCCACACACACCCTAACACACATAGGCTGCCTTATATGGCATTCATTTACTTATACATCTAAAAAAAATACATCTAACCCTAACTTTTATTGTATTTAGGATAAGCACTGTGTTTTGCACTAATTCACTGTACTACTCTACATCATAACTCGATAATTAAGGTAGTGAACCAGGGAGGTGCGGTGGATGTGGACTATCTGGACTTGAGAAAGGCCTTCTACACTGTCCCCATATAAGACTGGTTAACAAACTGCACAGCCTAAGGGTGGATCCTAATATAGTTCTATGGGTGGAGAACTGGTTGAATGTCATGAGTCAGAGGGTTGCGGTAAATGGAGTATTCTGGAGAGGGAGAGGTGATGAGCAGAGTGCTGCTGTAGTTGGTGTTGGGGCCGGTCCTCTTCAATGTCTTTATTGGGGTTATTGCAGAGGGGCTGGAGGGGAAGGTATGCCTCTTTGCAGATTATACAAAGGTATGTAATAGAGTGGACATTTCAGGTGGTGTTGAAAGGATGAAGTAAGATCATAAAATCTGGAGAAGTGTTCTGAAGAATGGCAGCTGGCAGTCAATGCAAAGAAGTCTAGGACCAGGCACATAGGCCAGAAGAACCCAGGTGCAAAGTACGAACAAGGTGGGGAGGTACTGACAGTTACATGGCAGGAAAGTGACCTGGGAGTTATCATCTTGGAGGACCTAAGAGAAACTAGGCAGTGTGATAAGGTGGATGGAAAGGCTAGCCAGATGCTTGGATGCATAGGGAGGGGTATCAAGAGTAGAAAGAGGGCAGTAATCTTCCCCTTCTATAAGACATTTTGAGACTGCACCTGGAATACTGCATCCAATTCTGGTGGCACCATCTGAGAAAGAAGACATGTTGGAGGCGGTGCAGTGGAGAGCAATAAAATGGTGACGGTCCTGCAGGATAAGACCAATGGGGAAAGATTAAAGGAGTTAAATATGTATTTCCTGGAAGAAAGGAGAGCGGTGTCATCATGATTGAGATATACGAATACATCATATGTCTAAACAGAGTACAAGAAGGAAGCATCATCCAAATAAGAGATGCTTCAAGTCAAGGGGTGCAAAATGAAGTTAGAGGAGGGAAGGCTTAGAGGAAATATGAGAAAATATTTTTTTCATGGAGAGGGTGGTGGACACCTGGAATAGACTACCAGAGGGGATGGGAGGGGCTAAAATGGTCTCAATCAATTTAAGAAGGCAGAGATATACACAAGGGTATCCTCATGGCAAGGGGGGGCTCCAGAGTTCAGTTTGGGAATGGGGCCTCACACTAGATAGGGATTAATAGGGCAGACTGAGTGGTGATGTGACTCCCACCACTCCAGCCTGACCTCCCACTGAGCACACACCACCCCACAGCCCCAGACTTCCACACACACCCTTACTCACCTGAACAGATCCCAGTGTGAAGATCCACTCTCCCATCAAAGACATGCCTTGCTGCTGGAACTGGGGACTGCGATATGAAAAATAAGGTATGTGCTGTTCAGTTTATTTCAATTAATTTTCTACTGCGATTACCATATTTCTCATATAGCAGTTTCTGGTTCCAGCAGCAAGACATGTCTTCCATGAGACAGTGGATCATAGAAACATAGAAACATAGAATTTGACGGCAGATAAGGACCGCTTGGCCCACCCAGTCTGCCCATTTCCCTACCTATTGGATAAGCTGCAGATCCTAGTTAACCAGCAGCCTACTTCTTTCTACCCCAACCCCCACCCCCTAGATTTGCCTTATGACTGTCCCATGCATGCTTGAGTTCAACCACTGTTTTTGACTCCACAACCTCCTCCAGAAGGCCGTTCCATGCATCCACAACCCTCTCTGTGAAAAAATACTTCCTTACATTACCTCTGAGCCACCTCCCCATCTTCAAATTGTACCCCCTTGTTCTTGCACACCTCTTTTTTTTGAAAGATGCTACCCTCTTGGACTTTGTTGATTCCCTTGAGGTACTTGAAAGTTTCTATCATGTCCCCCCCTCATAGCCTGAACAGAAGAAAATGGCCCATCAATGCCTTTTTTTAATCTGCAAAAATGTGTTCAGACAGTGCACTGCTATATGACACTGGAATATATAATTATGTCATCACACTGGGATCTGTTCAGGATAGTGAGGGTGTGTGGGAGGGTCTGGAGTGTGTGGGGTGGCTGTTGCTTAGTTGTAGGTCGGGCTGGGGTGCAGGGTTGCATCAGCAATGGACCTTTTTTTACAGATTTAAAAAACACATTGCAGGACCGTGTTCTTCTTCTAATGCTCCGAGGGACATCGGAGAGTGTGTGGGGGGTGCCACTAGACACCTCATTTAAATTAGCAATGACGTTTATAAGACTCAAACTGATCTAGATAGTGGGGGAATGTAGACTAGCAATTTTTACATTAACCACTGAGCAACCTCACTTCACTTTCTAAGTATTGTGATATACACACACACACACACTGACTAATACTTATACACATATATGCATATATATTCCAGTATAACATAGCAGTGCACTGTTTACACACATTTTTGCAGATTAAAAAAGACATCAAGTGACTGTTTTCTTATTTTCAGGCTCCGAAGGACATTGGAGGGTGTGTGTGTGGGGGGGGGGGTTGCCACTAGAAACCTTATTTAAATCAGCAATGACATGCATAAGGCTGAAACTGATCCAGATAGCGGGGGAATATAGACTAGCAATTTTTGCACTAGCCACTGAGCCACATAACTGCACTTTCTAATTGTTGTGATATACTATACACACACACAAACTGACTAATACATATACACATATATAAATATATATTCCAGTGTCACATAGCAGTGCACTGTCTGAACACATTTTTGCAGAATAAAAAAGGCATTGATGGGTCATTTCTTCTGTTCAGGCTATGAGGGATATTGGAGGATGGGGGTTGCCACTAGACACCTCATTTAAATCAAAAATGACATGCACAAGACTGAAACTGATCTTGATAGCGGAGGAATGCAGATTAGCAATTCTTTTACCAAATACTGATCCACCTACAGTACTGTAACTACACTTTCTAATTGTTGTGAAACACACACACTGACTAATACAAATACACACACATGCATATATATTCTAGTATAATATAGCAGTGCACTGTCTAAACACACAGAGCATTGCTACACACACTAACACACATGCACTGCCTTATATGGCATTTATTTACTTATTCATTTAACCCTAACTTTTACTGTATTTGGGATAAGCACTGTGTTTTGCACTAACTCCTTGTACTAATCTATGGCATGACTGGGTAACAAAGGTAGTGGACCAGGGAGGTGTGGTGGATGAGGCTTACCTGGACTTACGAAAGGCCTTAGACACTGTCCCCCGTAGAAGGCTGATGAACACACTGTGCAGCCTTGAAGTATATCCTAAAATAGTTCTCTGAGTGGAGAACTGGCTGAATGGCAGGAGTCAGAGGGTTGTGGTAAACCAGGAGTACTCTGGAGAGTGAGTGGTGATGAGCAGAGTGCTGCAGCGGTCAGTGATGGGGTCGGTCCTCTTCAATGTCTTTATCATGGATATTGCAGAGGGACTGGAGTGGAAGGAATGCCTCTTTGCAGATGATATAAAGTTATGCAATAGGGTGGACACTCCAGGGGGTGTTGAAAGAATGAGGGGAAAACCTTAAAAAATGGATGAAATCGTTTGAAGAATGGCAACTGAGCTTCAATGCAAAGAAGTGCAGAATCAAACACATAGTGCAGAAGAACCCAGGGGCAAAGTATGAACCAGGTGGGGAGATACTGATAGTCCCAAAGCAGAAAAGGGACCTGGGAGTTATCATCTCAGAGGACCTAAGAGAAACTAGGCAGTATGATAAGGTGGCTTGAAAGGCTAGCCAGATGCTTGGATACATAGGGAGGGGTATCACAAATAGAAAGAGTGAGGTCATCTATGGATACATAGGGAGGGGTATCACGAGTAGACAAAGTGAGGTAATCTTATCCCTGTATAAGACATTTATGAGACCGCACCTGGAATACTGCATCCAGTTCTGGAGGCCCAGTCTGAGAAAGAACATAGAGTGGAGGTGATACAGTGGAGGGCAAGTAAAGTGGTGCAGGGCTTGCAGGATAAGACCTAAAGAAGTTAAATATGTATTCCTTGGAGGAAAGGATCCAGAAGTAAATGGTTTGGTACCTTTTATTGGACTAACATAGATGTTACAAAAAGAAAATGGTGCTTAAACTTGCAGACCAACCAAGTCCTTATTTATTTATTTATTTATTTAAGAGTTTCACCAGGAAGGCACACTGAGCAGAGTACTGCTCGATTCCAGTTGCATCCTGGGGGAGAGGGGAGGGGAAGGGAGATCATAGTACACAAATAAAATGCAGTAAGACAGATTGTGCAGGACAACAACAAAACAGCACTTAAAATAGATTACAGCATGAGCAGAGCAAGACAAACAAGGTACATAAGAACAATGCATGTGAATGATGCAATATAGTGTGACATAAAACTGCCATATTATACCAACTACAGGAGGAGCAACGATCAGATTAGGCACATATGCAGTTGGAGGAGAAATTATCTGTGAGGCGGGCAGAGAGGTATCGTACAGTAGGAGGCTGCCTTATGTCCACTGGAGGGGGAGTTCCACAGCTTAGGCATGAGATATCTGAAGGCTGACTGGCCTGAGGAGGTGGACATGTGTGGGTAGATAAGTCTTTGGTATCACTGTGCCTGAGTGAGTAAGCTGGCAGGGGAATGGCTGAAAGCGCAGAGTAGAGGTACGGGGCAGGGACTGGGACCAGAACATGGCTATGAAATGAGTGCAGTGTGTTAGGCATTGGTCCTGCAGTGAGGGGAAGCCCAGTGACTGATAAAGGACACAGTGATGGGTGGAGTAGGGACAGTTGAGAGCAAAGAGACAGAAACGTATGCCAGTTGTTTAGAGAATCACATTCTATTAGCATCCAGATCATACATAAAAAAAAGAAAGACTTATCATTGGATTAAAATGTCTTTTTCTAAAAAAAAAAACAGAGAATGAAATGAAGGAACCAGACACATTCTTAATTAAATGCAAGACCTTTAGATTTAATACCCACATAAGTGCATGTTAAAATCTGAGATTATTGTATGTTAAAAAACTATGAAACAGAAATTTCCTATATATGGAAATATGAGGGTATAAAGAAACGTTACATAGTATGAACAACTGTTTTACACATTCTTACAGAATTAAACCTATCCGGAGACATTTTTTAAACTATACTGTCAACCAGTTAACAAACTCAATAAACATTAAGACCTTCAGTGCTGTATACAAGATAATATCAATTAGCAGAATTAGTGCCAAAAAAACAAATCTCTCAACCTCTGCATATTTTCTCCTGTTTTTCTAATTTCATGTATTTTTCATCTGGGTGATTAAATCCTGTTGCTGCACTTCTTTTTAGTGGATGGTATATTTTGGATAATATAATATATGTTGGTATGAGGATTAATATGATGACAGTCAGAGGAATTATTGTGGATGACACTGACTAATGATAAAAATAATGATGCCCTAACCAGATCAGATAATGAGGACTTTTACATAATGTACAAATAGAATGAAGAGCTCATGTCATAACTCTGAGCTCTTGCAGGATACATATAGCCAAATGCTTATTAACTTATTTTTTTCCTTTTTAGTCTCAAATTTAAATGTGTCAATCTAGCCTGCACACTGTACTCTGTGTGGTGATCAGTGAAGTATGGTAGTTTGGCCCTTTACATCTGTATTCTTTACAATGATGCAGAAATTGAAGACTATGTCATCATCAGTCATCGAGACGAACTAAGAATGGGAGTGGACATCACTTCAGCACCATGTGAGATACAACTGCTTATACCTTATCACTAGTTCACTATCATTTTCAGAAGCACCCTTTAAAGAATAAGAAGTAAAAAGAAGACTTACACACTAAAGTTTGGCACAACTGAACTAGTGGTAGGTAACAAAGAAAGAAGTAAATTATGTGGGCAGACACTATCAATAAATTAAAATAGGCATATTAGGATCAGATGTGCTCAAATTTAACAACACAGATTATGTTGTAGATTAAATACATCAGATTGTTTGGATGAAGTAACAGCATCATTCTGATGAAACAGAGCAGTGCATAGAAGGAGGAACATAGAAACATAGAGCCTGATGGCAGATAAGGACTGCTCAGCCCAACTAGTCTGCCCATTTCCCTCCCTATTGTATAAACTCCAGATCCTATATGATATGTAGCTTACCTTCTCCATCCTACCACTAGGGTTGCCTTCTGTCTGTTCCAGCAATATTGAATTCACCTATTGTTTTTGCCCCTACAACATCCTCAGGGAGGCTATTCCATGCATCCACCACTCTTTCTGTGTAAAAATAATTCCTCAAATTGCCCCTGAGTCTTCCACCCTCTAGCCTCTTGTTGTGAACCCTTGTTCTTGCACATCTCCTTTTCTGAAAGATGCAGCCCTCCTGAACTGTGTCAATCCCCTTGAGGTACTTGAAAGTTTCTATTATATCCCCCCTCTCCCTCCTTTCCTCCAGTGTATACATGTTGAGAGCCCTCAGTCTCTCCTCATATGGTTTCTGGTGCAGTCCCTGCACCATTTTCATTGCCCTCCTCTGGACTGCCTCTACCCTGTCTATGTCCTTCCAGAGATGCGGTCTCCAGAACTGCTCACAA
Organism: Neoceratodus forsteri; assembly: GCA_016271365.2. Taxonomy (NCBI): domain Eukaryota; kingdom Metazoa; phylum Chordata; order Ceratodontiformes; family Ceratodontidae; genus Neoceratodus; species Neoceratodus forsteri. Next base: position 1,724,823,668 of record CM057456.1, read on the forward strand.
TACTTCAGATGAAGTCTCACCAACTGTAGGTACAGTGGCATCACCACCTCTGAGTCAAGTTTCGCTGACACAGCACTCTATGTGTAGTGTGGTGGACTGACTTTGCCAAAAATAGCTTGTGTTGTGTTAGTGACAGCTAATTATCTGACAATAAGGTATATATAGTATGCCAACTTCAAGGGGGGATAATGTTGTTTCAGTGCTTTTTGACCTGTCCTTTAAAAAACATACTTTTCCTGGCTGAATACCGAAAAATTAGCTCTAAAATATCTGGGAACTGAATATCAAATATATGACTGCTTATTCAGGAAAAGATATCCACACCACCTAAGTTATTAGGGCATGGGCTTTGAAATAGGAGAGAAGAGGAAAATGAGTAGCTGAAAGTGAATACTTGTTAGACGTATGCCAGTAATGCTGGCTCGAGATAGTGCAGGGACGCTAAGTGACGAATGGGGAGACCTTGTTCCTCAGCGTTGGAAGGCGGACAAAGAAAGCAGACTGGCCTGCTTCAGGCTTACAGAAACGGATATGAAAGGACTCCTCACTGGATAATTACAGGGAGTAAGAGATGGGATAGCAGGGTTGATGAGTGAGGAGAAGTACCTGAAAACAGTGGCAAGTCATTATTTGCCAGGAAGGAGAACAGTGTGAGAAACTCTGGACCTTTAGGGAGGGGAAAGAGAGATTTGCTTAGAGAAAGCAGTGATTTGTGAAAGATGGAGCACTAAAAGAAAGTGGCAGAAGTAGTGAAAAATGGATCCAGCCAGAAGTGTACAGTTTTTGGCAGTGTTGTTACATACATCTGCATAGTCAAACACTGGTAAGATCATCTTGAGGATGATCTTGGGCAGACCAAGTGAGGAAAGCAGATTTGTTGTGGTACAGCACACAGAGCTTAGGGTGGAGTTTCTTAGGCATGGCATCAATGTGGGTGCTGAGGTTCTGGTTCAGCCACACCCCAAGTACTTGAAGTGGGGTACCTCTTCAAGCAGCTTACCATACAGAGTCTTGAACACAGAGGTAGACTGGAGCTTTGCTACTGTCTGTCTATCTGCCCTCCGCAGAATTACAGTTGCACTCAACAAAGCATGCAGGCTGCTAACTGGGGCTGACCGACTTACATACACTTGTGACCTGTACACTCAGGCAGGATGGCTTCCTCTCATCAGCCGGATACAGTATCAAACCTGCCTCTTAGCCAAAAAAGTCCTCCTCGGGGTCATGCCCCTGGGCATTGAAAAGCTCCTCATTGACCACCACAGCACCCAGCAAACTAGAATGTCACAACAACTAACCTTCCTTGTCCCCAGATCCTGGACTACCATGGGCCAGAGGGCCTTTGCTCACAGAGCACCACAGTGGTACAATAGTCTCAACAAAGAAACTCTTACTGCTGCTGCTCTTGGCCCTTTTAAGAGACAACTCCGACTTCATCTCATTTCAATTAGTCGTTGTGACTGTCTCGTCTAATCAGGGGCCCACTGCTCACTGCCCTCCACTTCAGTCTTGACAGATCTCTCCCCACCTTGCCCCCTTCTACCTGCCTACCCCCTTGCCCCCTCTCCCTTTCCTCCCTGGACATTTCTTTTATCTCCTCCCTCCCCTCCCTCCCCCCTCCCTTTAGAGCTCTTACCCTCACCCTCAACCCTCCGACAATGGCCTTCCTGCCAGCATAACCCCTTCCCTCTTACCTGCAGTGCTTATTTCTAAGATTGCCCTTGGCTGTTATGTCGTGCTACCTAACATTTGGCACATTTTGAATTACTGGAATTTACTAAGCCTCAGTCTCTTTTTTAATTTATTGTATAACTATGTATTATTATGTTGACCTTTGTATGTATGTATACCCCCCATTCCTTCGATGTGGAACCTTTGTAAATGAGCAGTTCCACTCAAAGGTATTTGTAATCCTAGATTTCAATAAAAATAAAAAAATAAAAATAAATAGTGCCAAAAGTCAGGAAGGAAATCTTTTCAACATTTATTGAGAGTTGGTTTGAGCAGAAGTAGCATTAGGGACAGAAGCATCAGAAGCAAATAGAACTGTGTCAGCTGCATACATGTGCATGTGGGAGGAGACTGTGAAAGGGGGGCTCCTAAGAATCAACCCCTTCATCATTCTGTGTTCTATATTTTGTTGTCTTGTGGAATGAATGCTGTCTTCGTTAGTCTCTGTGTGTTTTTTTTTCTTTTTTTTTTTGGATATCTAGGTGAATAGCCTGTAATAGCCTGGCCATCTATTGCAGACTATTCATTTATAAAACTTCATCTTTTATTTGAAATAACAGAAGTCCGTTGAGGTAATCCTTCTTTTTGGGTTAATGTTGTGGTAAGAATATCAAGTTCCCCCCCCCCTTTTTTTTATTATTCGTATTATTTTGCCTCACACCTCTGTATAATATATAGCTTTGTTACAGCTTCTCAATCCCAGAAGAGTTCTTTTTATTAAGTAAAGATGTAATGTATTTAGTCAGAACACTTTGGGATGTGGTAGATTACTTGCCATTTTCCCGTTTCAAAATAAAAGTAGAAGCCGTTGTACTTCGTTTTGTTTCGGGTCTTAGTGAGACCTTTTTCCTAAAGTAGAGCAGCCCGTGTATGTTCCCGTTGGGACATTCTAGCATATGTTATGAGCACTTACCTAGAATTTGTAGCATTATAGTTTTCAAATGTTCTGGTAATTGCCCGTTTCCTTCTCGCCTGTGCGCACATTCGTGCAGCTGCACTTTGCGTTTCGGTTCCCTAAAAAAGATTCAAAACTAAGCTGTGGTCGTCTTTCATTTAAAGGAATTCATTTCCCTCCTTTAAAAATGTACTTCAAAAGGCTTGAATCCTGCTCTTGTTCGTCAAATTTCTGTTTGGGAAAGCGTAGTGAAACGTCGAAAGGACTCGCCCTGTTCTTCTGCTCTCTAGGAGCCGGCCGGCCTCTCTCTCTCTATTTTTATGCAGAGAATCTGGGAGGAGTCTGTCGGCGTTTCAAAATTGAGTTTAGAAGTGGGATTAATTCAAGGGAAAGAATTTAGTTTAAAATATTCATGTAAATTGAATGTTTAGGATGTTCTAAGTCTGATATTAGACTCAAATGAATAGGTTTGTTTGAAAGTTTAAAACTATTATGTGATTGACTGTTAGAAGAACCAATCAAATTCTCTTGCACCCTTTATATGCCAGGCTTTCTGTTTGTGTGAGCAGATGGAGTTTGGGTGCTGTGTTGTAAGCATCTAGAAGAAGGTAGCAATGAAATGTACTACTGCCTGTATAATGGAATTTCTGCCTGTTTCATTGTAAAAGGCCTTAAATGACCTGCATCTATTTTATTTTCTTTATCGTGCAGTTCATTTTTATTTAGTTACTTTTTGCATTTGCTGGTTCCAGTGAATAAAAAGATCTGTGATAGAAGAACTCCTCTCCTTGCAAGTATCCTTTGTTACCCTAGCCTCTCACAGAGACACAGGTGGATTGGAGGTTGTTTAAGAAGATGTAGAAAAAGACTGAGGTAAGAATGGATCCCTAGGGAACTCAGGACTTCATGGGAAGAGGGGTGGATACAGCATTGCCAACCAGGACTAACTGGACCCAGTACAAGTAGGAGCAGCAAAACCACCCAACCCCCAAGTCAGATAGGCTTGTTGCACCTAGTTTGCTCAAGAGAAGGGGATGGGCCACTGTGCTGAAGTCCTTTGCTAGGTCTATACAATTGTATGTGGTACAGTAACTGTGATTGCTGCTATTTGGTTATGTTGTCTTTGATGTTTTTAAATTGTACAGGGCTCTGAGCCCCAGGGAATGGGCACTATATAAAAATAAAATCAATCAAACCAAGCCCTGGTGCATGCCTTTTAACATGGAGTAAGTGATCTGTACGAGGGAAGGGATGTGAAATGGTGTTTGTGGAAACCAAACTGGAAAAGCCAGAGGCAAAAAGAGGATCAATCAATATAGGTGTGTAGCTGGGAATGAACAGATTTTTCTTGCACCTAAGCATGTTGGAATCCCCCCACCGTGCTATTTCCCACTACTTCCTGTGGTAGGCTATTCCACCCTTTCTGTGAAGAAAAGCATCCTCACATTCCCCTTTATCCTGCCTCCCTCCAATCTCATATCATGCCCCCTCATCCTCGTACATCTCCCATATTGAAAGATGTCACCCACTTGCACTTTGTGTATGCCCTTAAGATACTTGAAGGTTTCTATCGTATCTTCCCATTCCTACCTCTCTTCCAGTGTATACATACTGAGGTCTTTTAATCTCTCCTCGTATGTCTCCTGGTACAAGCCCTGCACCATCTTTGTTGCCCTTATCTGAACTGCCTCCACCCTGTCTATGTCCTTACAAAGATGCGACCTCCAGAACGGAACACCGTACTCCAATTGAGGCATTACCAGCTTTTTGTACAGTGTCATTACCACCTCCCTTCTTCTGCTAGTAACACCCCTTCTCATGCAACCAAACATGTTACTGGCCCTTATCACAGCCTTGGTACACTGCTTGGACATCTTTAGGTCATCTGAGATGATTATCACTAAATCACTTCTTTAGCTGGTAACCATCAGCAACTCTCCCCTCATCCTGTAACTCTCCGAAGGGCTTCTTTGCCCCAGGTGCATAATTTTGCATTTCTTTGCATTAAATTTTATTTGCCATATATTGGATCAATTTTCCAGCTTTCCTAGGTCCCTCCTCATTTTATTTGCCCCCCCTTGGAGTGTCTACCCTGTTGCAGAGCTTGGTGTCATCAGCAAATTGGCAAACCTTCCCCTCCAGCCTTTCAGCAATGTCACTAACGTAGTTCAATGTTTTGTTTTTTTTTCAAGTTCAGGTTCAAAGGATTTATTGGGCAGCCAAGCTTTTACAAAGAACTAAAATACATATAAAATATCAACAATTCCACATCTACATGTGCAATCTCTATTCCAGTACGTCAAAGGATATTTAATCATACATATCTTTCCTATATGTGCAAATTTTCACAGATGAAGAGTAAGTAAAGAGCTCAGTAATTTTTCCAAAATGAGCATATTTGAATTATTACAAAGGAAAGATACCAGCTGGTCGGGAGGGAGGTCAGTGTAAGCCAGGATTTCCCCCAACCATTTTTTCCTATTTAAATTATAGAAGGGGCATAATAATAATACATGTTTTAAGTCATCTTCCATTCAATTCCCACATGGACAAAAGGGAGCATCCACATTTCCTCTCCCTTGACAGAAATAAATATAATTCGCCTTATACAGCTCCGTTCTATATCTAGTAAACAAGCGCCTAGATTGGGGGTTGGTTAATCTGATAAGATATGAGTCCAGACCATGTGTTTGCTTCATTATTTTATACCATCTATAGTTTTTTTTAATGTAGCTATTCTTTCCATATCCCAAGCTCTGGCTATATCTCTGACTCTAAGTTTAACCAAGGGACTCTAAGTTTAACCAAGGGTCACTAATGTAGACATTAAAAAGGACTGGCCCAAGGACTGATCCTTGCACAGAGATGCAGCGAATTTAAATTCTGCTGGCGAAGTGGGCACTTCGTGTTGCCACTCTGCTATGTGGAGTGGGCATTGTAAAGTGTTCACTCTGCCTTGTCATTACCACTTCGTGTTAAGGCGGAATGACAACACAAAGTAAGGCGAAGTTGTTGTTTTCAATGAACTTCGCCATGCTCTTTAGCCACAGCCAGGCAGGAAAAAGAAGTAAGTAAGTCATACAAGCAGACACTTTCACTTTCTCCTGTGCAGACGGAGACAGAGAGAGAGGAGTGTGTTGTTTTGTCACTTTTGAGACTTGGAGATCAGAGTGAGGAGGAGATTTAAACTTTGGTTTAGACTCAACAGCTTTTTTAAAAGCTACATTTTTTTTGTCTTTTCTTTACCCTTTTTTACTTACTTTGTTCTTTCTGTAAATTTATTTTTCTTACCTCTATAAGTAGTTAGTTGTTTGTCTGTGTCTGTGTGACTGTGTGTGTGTTGTGTGACAGTGAGTAGTCAATACTAGTCATTGCTCAGACTGAGGGAGCGCAGTAGGAGAGATGGACCAGGGTGAGGGACTGTCTGTGGTGGGGGCAGCTCTGGGAGAGCGTGGTACTTGTAGGCATCGTACTGTGAGCATGCATGGTGAGCATGGCCGCCGGTTCCTGTTGGACCAGTCAAAAATTCTGAGTGTCCCCCTCCTGGAAGCAGGACCGGATCAGCACCACCTCCTGACTCTGAGGTAGTTGAACCACCACCACCACCACATCCAGCACCAGCTCCAGCACCAGGTCTTCTGGAGCAAGATGTGCCTGTGCCCCCAGGCCCAGGTGTGGATCCCAACCTTGCTGAGCACCATGACCAGCCAGCTTCCAGTTCATCTGGCCCTCCCCTGCCTGTGCCTGGTCCTCCAAGCACCTCCATTGTTTGGAAGTTTTTTGACTGTGTCGGAGGGGACAGCAGTGTGGTCAGGTGCCACCTATGTGAATTGGAGATGCACCGTGGCCCCTGGGTGACTCACCTGGGGACTGGAGGCCAGTGCACCCATATGCTTAATCACCACCAGTTGGAGTGGCAGGCTGCCATAGAACGGGCCATGCCTGCACCTGCTGGCCCTTCTGCAGCAGAGGGTGCAGCTTTGCATGGTGGCGGCCCTAAGAAGAGGAGCACCAGAGCAGCACCTGCTGCTCCACCAGTACCCAAACCTCCACCACCACCAGCAGGTCAGCCTGTAGAACATCTGGACCTCAGAGAACTGCGTATAACACAGGCTGACTTGACAGTTCTCTGGAGTGCTGCCGAGGAGAACAATGAGAGGGTAAGTGCTGTCGAGCAGCAGCTGGATCACATAGATGGACATCAGTTGCAAACTATGTCAATGCTGGAACTGCTGCTGGATCACCATGGGATCCCACATTAGGTTTTTTCCTCACACCATGTGCCCCCCACACCTTCTTTGCTGTGTTATAAAATGTATTCCTCCACCATCCCCGACCCTTGTATGTAATTATGCCCTTTTTTTTGTTGTCTTCCGTATGCGTGACACTTTGTATTCTGGCCCCCCTTCCTTCTGTTAAGTGTGTGTGTGTGAGTGTGTGTGTGTTTGTGTGTGTGTGTGTGTGTGTGTGTGTGTGTGTGTGCGCTGTTTTGGTGCCTCATTAATGTTTATTTTTTGTCATGGCGTGTTTGTGGAAAAGCAGACTGGGCAGTGCAAGTATACTGTGCTAAACTGCATGTGTGCAGTCAGTCTTCTTTCCTTTCTGTGTAAGTACTGCAGAAACTGTCCAACTCCCCAACTTAAAAACACTTATTAATAAGTACAATGGTGGGGTGGTGAAGCCTGGAGAGATACTACAAAACAGGCTTACAATACAGCCAACTAACTAGTAAAACAATTAATGTTGTGATTCGTGACGTGATCATGAACCATGATTTGTGACTGTATTTGTGACCGTGATGATGAAGAATGTGATTCAGTGTTGACGCTGATGGTGTGAGATAAATATGGAACTGTACTGGAGATGCAAATGCCTACGGCTGTACTTCACTGATGAGCTGTAGCACAAAACTCCCCGACTTAAAAACACTCATTAATGAGTACAATGGTTCGGTGGGGAAGCATGGAGAGATACTACAAAACAGGCTTACAATACATCCAAGTAACTAGAAAAAAATTAATGTTGTGATTCATGAGTGACGTGATCATGAATCGTGATTTGTGACTGCATTTGTGACCGTGATGATGAAGAACGTGATTTGTATCATGAATGACTCGTGATGATGGTCCTGACTTAAAAACACATATTAATGAGTACAATGTTCATGCAGAATTATGTACCACACCAGTCCAGTACTCTGAAGGGAAGCCAAAGAAACAACTGTGACTTAAATTACAGATGGAGATTGGGCCCTAAAGAGATGCAAATGCACAGACAGATTAAGATTGCTCTGTGCACTGAAGAGATGCAGAAGTAAAGGCACAGCACCTAACCAGTGCTCACCATTAGAAATTTAAATCTGAAAAAGAATACCTTTGCCGGTTGGGAGGGGCGGGGGCAGTGTACTGCACTGCTGCAGTAACAGTCACTAGTACTAGTACCAGTACCAGTAAAGATACCACAGAGAAGTACAAAAATCACACAGCTGCAGTGGATAGCATGTTCACATTGCTGAAATTACTATGTGGCACAATAAAAGGTGTCTGATTTGATGACACACATCTCACACATACTCACACACAGATACTAAATATGCATGGTAAATTGAAAACTTCAGTAATATATAACCACGTATTTTAAACAAACTAAAATTATGCACTGCTGCACCACAACAATCAGCAAAAAAATGGCAAGAATTATTAAAAATATTACTGTGTGTACATTAACACAGTTATACAAGAAAAATATCACCAAAACAGAAAGAATTGTCTTTTTCTCCAAGTTAATCTACCTACACCACAGATACGCCCCTCCCCAAAGCACACTTTCACTGTCTCTTACTACACAGACTCAGTGTTGTACATTAACATTCAAAATCCACACACAAACAATAAACACTCGATGACATGAGCACAGGAGGGTTTCCTACAATCGATGAACTAAAGTTTGAGCAAAAAAAAATACTAAAAAAGGCTTTTTGAACAGCTTTTAGAAGGTTTGAATCACAGAGAGCTCTCAGAGCAGACTGTCTCCTATCCTACAGCTTCCTACACACACTACCCGAAACTGAGGCTGTGGAGAACAATCTAGAGCCCATGTGACCTGAAATCCCATGGATCTCTGAAAAATTCACCTTTGGAGCTTAAAAACAAGGTGAAGTAAGGCGAAGTGCATTGTTTTCAATGTTCTTCGCCTTAAGAGTTGGTGGAGTAGTGGTTTGGAAAGGCGGAGTAATGCGAAGTCATTGTTTTCAATGGACTTTGCGTTACCCAGTATAACGAGAAGTACTCCGCTTTGCATTGCTAGGCACTCTGTGAATCTGCTTTTGGTTCGTGATTCACTTCGTGGAGTGGATTGGGGGCCACTTCGCTCATCTCTATCCTTGAGGTCACCTCCCTTTCCTCTGATTGGATCCCATTAACCACCATCCTCTGCTTTCTATCCCCCAATAAATTTCTAACCCAGTTCTCCACTTTGTGGCCCACCCCCAGGCTACCCAACTTGTTAACCAGTCTTCTGTATGGAATGGTGTCGAAGGCCTTGCTGAAGTCGAGGCAGGCGATATCCACCACTCCCCTGATCCACCTCCTTCATCACCCAGTCAAAAAATCTATCAGATTTGTTTGACATGACATTCCTGCTGTGAATCCATGCTGCCTCGGATCCTGTGCTCTACTGGATTCCAAGTGTTTCACAATCCTTTCTTTAAGCAGAGCCTCCATAATTGTGCCCACTACTGATCTGAAGCTGACCGGCCCATAGTTTCCTGCTTCCTCCCTGTTTCCACTCTTGTGAAGAGGGGCTACATGTGTCCTCTTCCAGTCCTCTGGAACCACTCCTGTATTGAGTGACTCACTAAACAGGGCTGTCAGGGGTGCCACTATCTCCATCCATAGTTCCTTTTATATCCTAGGGTGTATACCATCTGGTCTCATTGTTTTGTCCACCCTCAGTTTTGTGAGTTCTTCTTGGACTCTCCCTTCTGTAAATGGACTGGTGTTAACCTCCCTCCCTACATTATTTCTGATGCCCAGTTATGGTCCCTGTCCCTCCCCCTCTTCAGTGAATAATGAACAGATGTATTTATTCAGTATTGATGCTTTTTCTAGATCTTCCTCCACACACATCCCTTCCTCCCCTCTGAGCTTTACAATCCCAGCCCTGGCCTTCCTTCTTTCACTAATGTATCTATAGAATGTCTTGTCCCCTTACTTTATTGTCTGTGCTAATCTCTCCTCAGTTTGTGCCTTTGTGCTCCTAACTGCTTTCCCTGCTTCCCTCTGTTTATCTAGGTATACCAACCTATTCCCTTCCTTCTGTGTCTCTTTATATTTTCTGAAAGTCACCTTTTTTGCCCTTCTTTTCTCTGCCACTTCTTTGAGTATCATACTGGTTTGTTCTTTCCCTTACCCTTGTTTCTTAGCATAATGCATGATTTGTCACCTCCAGTATGGCACCCTTTAGTGTAAGTAGCTTCTTGGTGTTTACGTAGTGCAGTGTTCCAAGGTTTTGAACCATTGCATTACGTAGTGGGGTTATAAACCTATCTTCAGTTTCCTCTCTCATGGAACAGAAAATAAGTAAAAAGCCAGTAAACTCTCTTATGCTGTGAAAGAGGTTACAACAGCAGTTGCAGTGGCAGCTCACAGTTTCATGCACTTGTTCAAACCCAAAAAACACCAGACTACCAGGCAGTCATCAATGCTAGTGGAGTATTTACTCCCAAATGCCACATATTCATCCTATGTCACTTGGTTTTACCACTCTAACTCTTGCAATGTTGCACATAGACAAAGAAGCACTGTACATAAAGCTCTTAGGCCACACAGGTCCCTTCACTGAACACTTGATGAGAAAACCTGTATGATCCCCCAAACCAGTGTACAATATTTATGTATAACATATATGCTGGTCCAATGCTAGATCTTATCATGTCATGCCAGTCAGGGGGCCCATCAGTTCACTCCTGTCAATACACTCCCAGTCAATTCCACAGGACAGTTTGCTCCCAGGTCACATCGCGCCACCAACAGTTCATTCCCATGACAACTGGTTCCCTGACAGATTTGCTCCCATGAGAATTGCTTCCCTGACAAAGCTGTTATATCTGACTTGCAATGCAAGTAAATCAGATATAATTTCCTGTTATGAAACAAAGATATTTTCATAAAACAATAGTGGAAAGTCAAACTGTGTTTATTTAGAGCACGAATGAAAATAATATACAGTAGGAGAAAATTGTCAGGGAATGACTTTGCCAGGAAATCAACTGCTGTGGGAATGAACTATTAGGGGTTACTTGACCCAAGACTGAATTGTCCAGAGCAAATTGTCTGGGAGCAAACTGACAGGTATGAATTATTTATTTGTATATATTGGAATTACAATCCTTTGAGGCAAAGACTCATTTTCAAAGGCTCCTTGTCAAAGAGTACAGAGACATTAACAGTTACATAGTTCCATGGACAAACACAGAGTTACATGGTTTCATTACATACATTATTGCAAAGTTACAGTACAGAAAGATTGCAAAGGCAGGTTGTATTGACAGTGTATTTTACATGAGATAATATCATTGACCTATACAGTGCAGAAGATCTGCAAAGACAGGTTGTAATGACAGCGTATTTTACATGAAACAATATCATTGGCCTATACACGGTGGTAGCTAGGCAATTAGTACAAAAACTGTAAATGGAGAACTGGAGTGATGTGGAAATTAGCAGTCCCAGGGACATTGTCAAATAGGTTGTAAACTAGCAGTTGTGCCCAGCCTACAAGAAGGAGGGCTAATAAGAGATGGTAATTGGTAATGGTTATACTCACCTATAGCAGCACGTGGCGAAGGAGTGGTTCTTGAGAGCAATTTTGAAGGGACCGATTTTGGGGAGGTTGGTAATGATGGCTGGGAGAAAGCTGAACCAAGATGGGGCCCTGTAGCAAAAGGACTGCTGTGCAAGTCAGGTCCTGACTCTAGGCACCTGGAGGGTGGCCTTATAGCCCCTATGGGTAGAGATGGTAGGGGTAGCATGGTGGAGGGAGGAGGTCACCCCGGGGGGAGAGACCAAGGAGTATTTTTTTGGTCAGCAGACATGACTGATGGTGGAGCTTCTCCTCAAAGTTAAGCACGTTGGCAGTGGAATAAAGTGAGCAGTTGTGTGTGTGTCTTCCAGCACCAGTCAGAAGCCTGCAGGCCTTGTTGATGGACAGTTGGATTTTATTAAGTGCAGTATTGTCTGCTGCTACATAGATTGGGAGGATGTAGTCCACAAGAGATAGAATTGAGGAGGTGATAGCCAGCTGAAGTGCCTAGGGGGAAGACAGTCCCTGTGGCAGTATAGTAGGCCAATCTGTGAGTTTGTGGTCAAAGAGAGGGTGCTAATGTGAGAGTGGAAGGTAAGGGCTGGGTCGCAGGTAATGCCCAGATATGTATAAGAGGACACTTGTTCAAGGGGGTGCTGGGTGCTGGAAAGTATCTGGAGGGAGGTGTTTCTGGTCTTGCTTTGGTGATGAGCAAAAAGCACAGCTTTTGTTTTTTTTAGATTAATGATCAACCTGTGGTCTGTAAACCATCGCTCTATCTGGGTGAAAGATAGCTGGAGAGAGACCTGAAGGGAGGCAGGGTTTGGGTGTGAGGCAAATAGGACTGCATCATCAGCATATAGCAGTACCCTTCCGGCACAGGAGCTGGGTAGTGCTTTAAAGTAGAGATTGAAGATAAGAGGGCCCAGTATGGAGCCCTAGGGGACCCCAGAGTGGACAGGCCAAGTGTTGAACAGGGTGCTGTGGATTTTTATGCACTGGGACCTGGAGGACAGGTAGTTGTTAAACCAGGAGAGGGGCTCAGGGGAAAGATCAAGTTGGAGGAGGGAGTCAAGCAAGAGGGGATGGCAGACCATGTCAAAGGCCTTGGAGAGGTCGATGAAAACAGCTCCAGCAAGGTTGCCAGAGTCTAAGGCAGCGTGTAGGAAACTGGAGAACTCCAGAAGGGCAGTGGTGGTGATGTGTCCTGAGTGGAATCCATGCTGCTCACTGCACATAATTTCATGTTTGGCCAGGTATGATGTGAGCTGATCTGCCACCATTTTTCCAATGCTTTAGAGAGTGGGGGAGGATGGAGATCAGCCTGTAGTTGCTGGGGAGGAGCAGTCTCCACTTTTGAGTATGGGTGTGATGACTGCCATTTTCCAGGCCAGGGGGAGCTGATCCAGACACAGAGAGCGATTGAGTAAGTCAGTGAGGGAGGGAAGTACTGCATCCAGTACCTGGCAAAGAACCCTGGTGTCCAATTGGTCATTGCAGGGACTGGTGCCACTGAGGGCTTTAATTATGTATGGCCTGAGTAGCCTGCCTATCAGGTGGACTTAACCCAGGTTGTAAAGGAATCAGGAAAGCTGTAAAGGTGTGCAATATTTAATACTCAATTAAAATAATTAAAATTGATGAAAATAGCAGACGGGGTTCTAAACAAGGGCCCTGTGCCTATAACCTTAAACCTACTTTTGCTAGTACACCATGTTAGTCTGACATGGTACTCATCTCTAAAGTTTATCACAGTTTACACTTTTTAAAGAAAGAAAGAAATCTGGGTAGGGGCTGGGCTTGCATGATGTTAGTCTCTTAGTGATATGTTCAATTAGTTGGATATATTCCACATTTTTAGACAGTTTTAGCATTGCATTAGCAAACTTTGATAAACTGACTTTTGTGCAACAAAATAAAAGGGAAAGCTTGAAAACATGAAATAATATCTGTGAACTTAAACTACTTATAGAAAAATAGCCATTTTTGTTTGAAAGATGAAGATTTATTGAGAATGATGATGTTGTCTGCTTATTTGATAGTATAAAGTTGTTTAAATCGCATACCATTCTTCATGTTACATTTTAACTGTACCTTTTTTGATGACAGTTTATCACAATAAATGGCAATATTATCACTGCCTTTATCCAACTTGTTCATCTTTGCCTCCTTAATCTTAGCTTCATTAGTACAGTAAGCTGACTGCTCCTGTATATAATAATGCTACCTAGAAGAGCAGTTACAGTGACTGTCAGAACAATTGACAGCTCTTTATAATTTTACTGAAATGGATGCACTGTGCTAAGGTGAGTCATCGATGGATGGTTATGATTCATAGTGTGGGGAAGCAGATGACTGTCATACAGCTGGTCTTTTAAAATAATTTCCTGCTAACAAAAAAAAACCCTCTTGCTCTAATGCATTTAATAGATGGGAGCTCAAAGTTTGTTTTGTTCAATCAAGTGATAAACTATTTCAGTCACACCTGCAGGATTGATTACAGAGCAAGCACAGCCCTGAAAAGAAACACATAACCTGGTTAGAGGTGCATACAGGACTTTGAAAGTCAAGTATGTGATGTGTTTACTGTATGTTCCTCGGTCACAATGGAGAACCTTCTTCTTGGGGCGATAACTTTACGCTTCCCGGAGTACAATGAAACCATTTCTCTGTTTAGCTGCTGAAAGGCTCCACTAAGTGCATGCTTACTTAAAGCAGCAGTGCAACGAAATGGGCTTAAATCTGACCCCACCTCTTTTTTTCTTCCTAATCAATGCTAGGTGTCTTCCAGTTTATTCTGCTGGTAACATTTTCAGTTTCCATTACCACTTAAGAATTTTATTAAAGTTTTAAAATAATTATTTCTCAAGAAAACAAGATGGCCGCCTCACTTTTGCACAGAAATAATATTGAAAACCTGATGAGGGTAAGAATCCAGACAAAAATGTACAGTACACAGCATTGGAAGCATCCAGAAAACCAAAATTAAACAGTTCTACCAATATTTTTCATAACCATAGCAGAAAATTAGCTTTTTGGAATAACTTATTTTGTTGCACTGCTGCTTTAACTTCTCCCTGCTGGTTAAAGAATGGAGGGACTACTGCAGGTTCAGTACTATGGGCACCCAGAGCTGCACACTTGCCTTGATCACATCCTTTTACAAAGTCAGCCCAAAAGAGAGCTATAACTAAAGATGCAGTGAAGTTAACCTGCACCAGTGAGGATGCCATGAAGTTGCAGAAATGTACCTTCACAAAGATTCATGAAGTTTTCATTGCCCTCTTTGCCCACTTTGACTATAATACACATTTCACAAAGTGCAAACTTTGCAAGTTTGTGCTTCATGAATTTGCGAACTTCACAAATTACTTTACAAAGGAAATTTCAGCAACTTAGCTCATCTCTAGATTTGAAAGAGGAGATGGATAAAATGTTGACAAGTTACTTGTTCTTATTTAAGAACTAGCAGGTTTGAGACAAATGATAGCATACTGATTTTTGTGTGCACTCATGTGATACCTGAATTTGCTGTACAAGACTCAATCTTTTAAATACCTAGGAGTTACTCTGGATAGTACAATCTCCTACTCCCACCATGTTGAGAATGTTGTCAAAGCAGTTAACATTCGCCTAGGCCTTCTACACAGACGCAAACACTGCCTTACTACCGAAGCCCTCAGACTGGCTATCCAAAGTTTAAGTTGTGTCTATTATTGACTATGGTTTGGTCATTTATGGTACTGACATGGACACAACCCTACGTTGGCTCACCACAGCTCTAAACAAGGCATGCCGTCTATTAACTGGTGCATCATATCGCACTCACACTTATGACCTTTATGGACAAGCAAACTGGCTTAAACTCCAGGCTCGCATTGAATATCAAGCCTGCCTTCTGGCTAAGAAGGTAGCTCTTGGTCTCCTACCACCAGATTCCCTTCAGCTTTTCAGTCCCTTCCTGGGCACTCGTAACACATGAAGTTCTGTGAGCCAAACTTTTACTGTCCCTCACTGTCGAACCTTGCTCTGACAGTGATCCATTGTGGTTAGAGTGGTTAATTTACATAATTCCCTTCCTCCTGAGATTGTGACAACTGCAACCTTGGGAACATTTAAGTGGAAGCTGCATCAATTCCTAGTTTCCAGAGCATCTTGTGACTGCTATACCTAAACTCTGCAGACAGCTAAATGCACTGGGACCTTCCTCGTTTACCATTCGCTCCTGTATAGCCCTACCCTGGTGCTGTGCTATTCCACATACAGCACTTCCTTCCTTCATCCCTTTCCCATCCCCATCCCTGCCCTCTTTTCATCCTATCTCATCTTATCTCCCCTTCCTCTATCCCTCCACTCCTACTCTCCCCCTGCTCCCTCCCCCCTGTTTCCTCACCCTGTTCTCTCTCTCCCCCCGTGGATCTTTTCCTACATGAGCTACATTATGGCAGCTCCCTCCTTGCTCTTACTTTGCTCCTTCCTCCCCCCCAACTCACCCCCTGTCCTTCTCTCCTTGTAATCCCTTCTACCCCTCTTCAGACAAGGCCATTGGCTGCACTTGACACAATATTAATCTTGCCATATTATTCTTTTGTTTATGTAATTACTTTCCTCATGTTGTACTACTTACTGATACCATTGTAATTTGTTATTCTTGTGACTTGTCGTGGAACCTCTGTAAAAGAGCCCTTGGCTCAAAGGTCTTTCCGATTTGTTAAATAAATGAAAAAATAATAATTTCTGGTACTTCATATGGTAGTGAGTACAATTCATTTTTAGCTTGTGCAGTGTTTCGGTCCTCCTGAAAAGTATTGGTTTGACATAACTTGAGACTCATCTGTTCTAGTCATCCATATAATACGTGCAGCCTGATCACACTGCAGGCTTCTCAATGCTTCCATACCAGTGTGTCTTAATTCTTTCATGGAGGGACCACCTTCTAGGTAAGTAGCTAGTTCAGACACCATGCTCATTCAGTCCTTGACCTCCCACTTGACACAAGTCACAGTACAGTAATCAGAAGAAATTAGCTTTCAACCACTTATGACCTGGGTTGGATTCAAACCAGTGACTCAGAAGTGAAAGGCTCCAGAACATACCGTCAATCCAGAGAACAGAGTCTACTTCATTTCTGAGGGTTTCAGGTTGTACCTTTTGACTTCATTTGCAGCACCGCTCAAGGCTGTTTGTTTTAGCTACTGATGTTACTTTTTAGCTGAATTTGTGCAGTAGAGTTAATGCTGTTCATTATTCCATCCTCATGCCTCATTAAGTTTATCCTATCTCACAGGCACTTAATAGTTTATTGCTGTTCCTTTAGATTGGTTCTTCCTCCTTAACTCATTTCATACCTCTTGCTCAGAGATCTATTTATATAGGTTGCATATGACTCCTTTTGTTTACTTGAAGGAACTCAAACCCGAGTAATACTACTCTGTATGCCTTTCAGGTTAAGAAATGAGAATGTTTCTTATTCATCCGCAGACACCAGAAAACTGCATGTTCAGCTATGATGAGCTACAGAAGCTTTGCGGAGATGGATATAATTATTTGTTCCTTCATAAATTATTTGAGTCTTTATATTCAGTGTGTGGCTTGTAGCATGAGTAGCATGTCTGATGTGCCGCAGGCCATATGACTAATGCTTCTGCACACAAATAGCAATATCTAACCATGTTAATGCAAAATCATGTGTTTTGCAGGACTGGGGTGGGGGGCAGTGAGTTAAGATCAGACTTAGGAATGGATTAACTGGTTCAGATTCAGATCCACCACCTTCCCTGAGTCAGTGTAAAGACTGGTTTGGATTATCTGAGTCAAATATTTGGAAATTCAAACCACTCTTGTCTTTCAGTTGAAGCCAGACCATAGAGTGGTTCTCTATGCCATAAAATATGACCCACTTCAGATTCAGATCTGGCCGCAATTCAAGGTGAACTGATTCAAATTGACCTACATCTTCCAGTTCCAATTTATTTCAAGCCCTAATTAGACTACTCCCCATCACACTTCTGTCCCAAACACTCAATGGCCAGATTTAGGAAAACTTTAGTATTTTATAGTGTGTGACTATACGGAGTTTTTAATAGAAAATAGACTGGGGATAGTACAGGTCTGTAAAACACTTATGTGGTATTCAGAAATCCAGCTGATAAATGGATGGGCCCAACATCACTAGGCCCCCTGAAATGCACCAAATCACTCTTTTTCTCTCTTCCACATACAGTACCTGTTTAATACAAAGAAATAACAATCCCTAGTTTCTTGTGTAAATCTTCCATCCTTAGTAGCCCAACAGTTGAGAATCTACAAATTGAAAAATAAAGTTTGCTAGCACCAGGAACTGCTTATAGCTGCTTGAACCCCTTTTATTTTGGGGAGTTTTTCCTTATATTTAAGCAATAACAACTGAGAAGCTGATCATTTCCAAGGGATTAATGACCAGATGGGGGATGGGTGGCTTAAGACGCAGTAGAGGGTCACGTCCCTCCAGCAGGTCATTAATCTAAGGAAATGACTGGCTTTGAATATGTTATTGTAACTATAAATCTAATTGCATAATCATTTTTGATGCCCCCATTTATTTTTTTACTAAATTAAGGTTCTAAGCAGCATGGTGCGAGAGATACATGCTGCACAGTATCAGCTGGCAACCGGGTTGGTCATTATTAGGACATTAGTGACCAGTCAAGTAGGGTTCCATGTCAGAATGGCAAACACAGAACCACAACTAACAAAACAGCCATGGCTTGATGGCGACTGGAAAGACAGTGACAGCTGTTTTTTTGGGGGGCTTCACCCCCTTCATCCCCCTTTCTAAGGATACTAACTCCAAGGTCATAGCACCTCAGGGAGGGGGGGAATGTGACTATCCCCATCTTTCCATTCATCATCAAGCTGTGGTTGTTTTGACAGTCCCAATTTTGTCTTCGCCATCATCATGGTCTACCATCCAATAGCCAATCAGGATCCTTGCTATGCTCATGAATATTTAATTAGATGTATAACTATGAATGTACTTGGGGCACTGTACTGTACTACTGTTTGCACTTATATCTTGAAAATGGAGTCACAGAATTGTCTTTGGCACTGCCTTTGACCCTCTGAACTGGGTTTTATCAGTGTACATTTCTTGCTATTGTGATCAGGGAGGAGTGCATTTCATTTGTTTGACTGCACCACAGTGAACAAGGCTTTCACAAGCAGAAACATTATGGGCATGTCCCCATCCCACTCTTTATGAGAAATCCATATTGCTCACTCTAGGAGTACAGACTGGAGCAGATCATTTCTTTATGGGTTGCTCACTAAGCCTGTGACACATTTTATTCTCCACCAGAAGAATTTGCACTTTTGAAATTTGACACTGTGTATTTAAAAACATTCAGCAAAATTCTGTCAGTAAGTAAATAGAAGGATATTTAATGTAATGCAACCCTAAGATTGAGGGAAAAAACATAACTTAAGGAAGAGAACATTAAGAGGAGACCTCCTGCAGCTTTATAGCCTATTAATGCAAGTACTAACACATAAGCTGAGTTTTAACTTCAAGTCTCATACACATAACCTTATGGGGTGTAAACTGCAGCTAGTACCATCTACATTTTAACAAAATGCTAGGAAATATTTCTATACCCAACAGGTGGTGGGCATCTGAAACAAACTTTTAGAGTGTGCTGTGTTGGTGAATAACGTTAATAGTTTCAAACACAAATTGGACAATTATATCCAAGAAAACACAGGTCCCGATGTGCACTTCACCTTCTTCTGTCCTGAATCCTCAGTATAGCAATGTAAACTGCAGAATTTTTACTGAAGTCAAGTAAACCTCTGGACCCCAATTCACAAAAAAGTCACAAATCACAGTGCAAAATATTGCACTGCAATTTGCGATTGCCCAGTCTCAAAAAGTTGCTATTCACAATCAGATAGTGCACCATGCTATCTGACTGTGAATAGGGTTAGGTTGCATTGGCAGTAACCCTATTAATGCCAGTGCCACCCCACTAGCCCTGCCATGACCCACAGCCTAGGGAATGATCCCTCAACAGATAGTGCCAGTGTGTTATTTCTGATTAACTAATTCATCTATGCAAATGAGGCCATTGGGCATGCAGGTGCTAGGTGGCCATCTGCATGCCCATTATGGGCTCATTTTCATAGGCTGCAATGAGTGTAGCATGCCCCCCCCATCACCAATCAGTGGCCCAACAGGTAAAAAAAGCATAATTTTATTCTCTGGTGCTAGTGGTTCCCCTCACCCCCCTTTCCCCATCACTGATTGTCAGCCCAAGAGTTAAAAAAAACATAATTTTATTCCCTGGTGCTAGTGGTTCCCCATCCCCCATCACTGATCACCAGCCTGAGTAAAATGAAGAAAGTCTGCTGCTAGTGGCTGCCCTCTCCCATGATCCTCGATTGCCAGCACAAGTAAAATCAATGAAGTCTCCCTAGTGCTAGTGGTCCCCCCACCCAATCCTTCGCCCGCTGTAAAGACAAATGTCCCTGGTGGCTAGTGGTCCATCCCTCCACCTGATCCCTCAACGAACATTTCAAAACATTTTCTCTGCTGGTTAGAAGTCCCTCCTCCCACACAATCACCCACCCAATATGTAAAACAAGTGTCCCTGGTGTCCAGTGTAACCCTGGTCCTGTTCCCCTGTATAGTCAAGTGCAACATTCCCCTGGTGGTCTAGTAGAATCTCCCCTTCTTATCCCCAATCTCCTGTATAGTTGATGTAACCTTTCCTGGTGGTCTAGTGGACACCCCTCTTCCTGGCAGGTAGTGATCCACCACCCCTCTCCCCCATCCCTACCCCCAGTCGACGACTGGCACTGCCCTCCTCTCTCTACCATGGCCAGCCACCAACTGAGATGTCACTGAGTGTGTACTATATAAAGTATGTGTTCATTGATTGACATCACACTCTGAGCTGCCAATCAATGTGCGCGTACTATATAGAGTACCCACTCAGTGGCAGCTCACTCTGCAGCCAGGTATGGTGGAGAGAGGAGGGCTGTACCGATTGCCGGCTGGGGTCGGGATGGGGGGAGAGGGGTGGTGGATCACTACCTGCCAGGGTGGGGGTTGGGGTCCACTAGACCACCAGGGAAAGGGTTACATTAACTATACAGGGGATTGAGGATGAGGGGATCCACTAGACTACTTGTTTTATATATTGGGTGGGTGATCGGGTGGAGGGAGGGAACACTAGTCACCAGGGAAAACATTTTGATATGTCGGGTGAGGGATAAGGTGGGGGAGGGAGGGACCACTAGCCACCAGGAGCATTTTGTCTTTGCAGTGGGCAAGGGATTGGGTGGGGGAACCACTAGCACCAGGGAGACTTTATTTATTTTACTTGGGCCAGTGATCGACAATCACTGGAGTGGGGGGCCACTAGCACCAGGGAGACTTTATTCATTTTACTCAGGCTGGTGACCAATGATTGGGGGGTAAACACTGGCACCAAGGACTATTACTTTCTTTGTTTTTTTAAGGGGACCTCTAGACACCAGGGATACCCGCTTGGTGGTGTCAGGCTGGGGGAGCACCACTGCAGTACCTCTGCCAACAATTTTTGACAGTGAGCTGACACAGAAGATACAGATATCGGCCACTGTCAAGTCTTCCTTTTACCATCTGAGGAATATCACCTGGATAAAACACCTTGTTCAGCACGATGACCTTCCTGTGTTGGTCCATGCTTTTGTTTCCTCACGTCTTGATTACTGTAATGCTCTATATCTAGGGTTGCTGGGGATGGATCTCCGTCGCCTGCAGCTGGTGCAGAACGCTGCAGCCAGGTTGTTGACTGGGTTACCAAGAACTTGCCATATCACACCTGTGCTGCACAAACTACACTGGCTGCCAGTGTGATGGAGAATCACCTTTAAGGTTGCATTGTTGACCTATAAGACCCTACATGGTCAGGGACCAGGCTACTTGCAAGATCTCCTTCATCCCTACCGCCTTCTCTGCCCACTCCTCTCCACTGATGAGGGATTGCTAGAGATTCCCAGGGTTCGTCTTCAGTCATCTGGAGCCAGGGCTTTTTCTTTTATGGCCCCAACCCTGTGGAATTCTCTACTTCATCAGACTAGAGAGTGCCTGTCCGTGGAATCATTTAAGGTGTCTCTGAAAAGCCATTTATTTGCATTAGCATTTGCATAAGCTTATGGCTGTTTTTTACTGTTATATGTAATTATTTATTATTGTTGATGTTTATATTTGATACGTATTTGCACTTTGATATATTGAAAAGTGCTTTATAAATACATTTGATTTGATTTGATTTGAACTTGGGTTGTGGGGTCTTAAAGCAATGGCTCAGTCAGAGGTATTTGTTCCACGCAAGGGGGGCCCCGCAAGATGTTCTTGCGTGGAGCAAATATTTGGTGAATCAGACAACGCCAATATTCACGTCCCCTTCCCTCATTTGCATTGCTGCCCCCACCATACTTTGCCTCAATGCAAACCAAGCTTTTGTGAATACCAGCTCTGTGAAAAACCCAGTTTGTGCCTTGCAAACTGGGTTTGCACTGGAGCAAAGTTTTGTGAATCTGGTCCCAGATTTTTAAGGCAGTTTTTCACACAGAGTATAAGGCAGACATCAATGTAAAGTGCTGATTTCTTAGTAATGGTAAGGAAAACTAGATTTTCTTACAGTGTTTTTCACACATATAAAATCTTCAATTTAAACAGTGGAATTTTGCCATTTTCCACAGACAAATGCCAGAATTTGGTAGATTCTGTGGAATTCACTGAGCTCAATTGCTTACCTGCAGTCAGACTGCATAACTAGAAAACTCATTTTGTTTGAATAATCCTGCTCTGCACCATTTGAAAATCAGGTGATAGTCTCTTACAGAGCTGCTGATGCCTCACAGAGAACACTGGTA
This sequence comes from Neoceratodus forsteri, assembly GCA_016271365.2. NCBI lineage: Eukaryota > Metazoa > Chordata > Ceratodontiformes > Ceratodontidae > Neoceratodus > Neoceratodus forsteri. The sequence goes on from CM057456.1 coordinate 1,724,845,995, forward strand.
CACAATTCCACGTATCTCAGCTATTTTCTCTATCCTCCTCTCATTCATTAAGTCTAAGATGTATGACTAAACATTTTCACAAAGCCATTTCCATTTAAGATATACAGTAACTGGGGCTTTTTTGCTGCAATGATGTCTTATGCAAAAAGCCTGGGGCCCTATAGACAATTTTATTGGTGGCTGGAGGTATTTAACAATCCATAGGGCTCCCTGTATCTCCAACCACAAAAACTGCCATACACAAACAGGTGCCGCTGTCTGCAGGGGCCAGATTCTACCATGCAGTAATGCCACAGCATACACTTAAGCAAACTGCATGTCCAGATGTACAGTAAGTGGTCAAATATAGAATGTGTGACCACTGACACACTGGTCTGTGACTGCCCCAGGGGTTGTCCCATGGCATGGCACCAGGCACATGGTGCTACCTCCAATATCACCTCCCCTTGCCTGATGCCCATGTTACTAACTCAGTCGTAGCTCCCCCACCCACTTGTCATGTACCTCAATGGCCACTTGATGGTGATGGACATTTTTAATCTCTGCATCCCTCATTTGTCTTCCCTGGTGGTCTGGTGGCTCAGATCTTCCTGTAGCTATTGCCTTAAGTCTCTGGCATCCAGTGGATTCCCCCTTACTAGGTCCATTCTGACAATAATAGTGTTCACTGGCACTGTGTGTTGCCTAAACCTCCCCAAACAGAACACATGTTCTGGATCACAAAGAAGTGACCCCTTGCAGCAGTTTTCAGTGGCAGGGTCACTGCACCTTTCTATCAGGGGGGATGATGGTGCCAGGGAGCCACTGCACAGAGCAGAGTGTACCATGCATACTGGTATCCTCATAACAGAGGACTCCCCTACCCCTTTCTCTGTGCTGGCTGTAGCAATACACTTGTGACCTCTTTTGCATAACATAATGGGGTGCAAGTTAGAAATGTACAACAAAGTGTTGCTTGTAACTTTTTGCGACACAAATTTATTATTTATTTAGTTATTGAAACGAGCTTTACCAGGAAAGACATACTGAGCCAGAAAGCTCATTTCCAGATGTGTCCTGGGGGAGGGGGGAGTGGATAACTACATAATACAAGTAAAAAGTGCAGTAATAGTATTCAGCAATAAGGCACAGCAGCGTAAAAAATACATAGCACCGTATTGTCATAATTAGTTACAGTATAGATTGATTACATCAGGAGTGTGGGGTAACAGGCAATCGCAAGGTGTAACTTTAGGAACAGGACAGGAAGGAAGTGATCATAAATCAAGAGGGCAACAGGGAGGAGCAACTGGAGTGGAATATGAGAAAGGAAAGAGAAGAAGGAGGGTAGAGAGATAGGAGAGGTAAAAGGGAAGAAAGGAAAGGAAGACAGGAGTAGTGGTGGGTGAAGTGGGCTCAATCCGCTCCGCAAAGTGATTCACGGAGTAAAGGCAGATTCATGGAGTAATTCACATTATAATGGGTAACGTGAAGTCCATTGAAAACAATGACTTTGCGTTACTCTGCCTTCCCAGACCACTACTCCACCAAAATCTTACGCAAAGTGCTTTGAAAGCAACGCACTTCACCTCACTTTGCCTTGTTTTTGAGCTCCGAAGGTGAATTTTGCAGTGATTCATGGGATTTCAGGTCACATGGGCTCTATATTGATCTGCACAGCCTCAGTTCAGGGTAGTGTGTGTAGGAAGCATTAAGAGACAGTGTGCTCTGAGAGCTGTCTGTGAGTGAAACCTTCTAAAAGCTGTCAAAAAAGCTTTTTTGCTGGTTTTGTTTGGCTCCACCTTTAGTTCATCGATTGCAGGAAACCCTCCTGTGATCATATAATAGTGCATTTTTGTTTTTGTGTGGATTTTGAATGTTAATGTACAACATTGAGTGTGTGTAGTGAAAGACAGTGAAAGTGTGTTTTGGGGGAAGGGCGTATCTGTGGTTTAGATAGATTTAAGTTGGAGAAATAGTGATTTCCTAGTTTTTTGGTTATATTTTTGTTATATAACTGACTGTGTTAATGTACACACAGTAATATTGTCTGTTATTGTTTAAATTTTCTTGCTAATTGTGTGTTGTGTAGATCTGGTGCAGCAGTCCATAATTTCCGGTTGTTTACATTACAATACTTGGCATATTACTGAACTTTTCAATGTGCTGTGCATTACTCATTCACCATTGTAGACAAACTGTTCTGTGTGTGTGTGAGTGGTGTTGCATGACATCAAATAACACACCTTTTATTGTGCCACAGACTAGTGTAATTGCAGGTGCAGCAGCGTGAACTTGCTAGCCACTGCAGCTGCCTGATTTTGTACTGTGATCGTGGTATCTGTTCTTTGTTTTGCTGCTTGTACTGCCATAAAAAATCTGCAATCAGTGCCCCCCCCACCCCCACCGGCAAAAGGAATTTTTTACCAGATTGGATTGTTTTTGTGACCTCATCAGCACCACTGGTTACTGAAGTTGTTTTCATTGCGTGACAGTCTCTATCTGTTGCTGAAGCTACAGTTGTTTTTTTGGCTTCACATCCAGCGTCCCCCCAATCAGAGAGTGAACATATTAAAATCTAAATTTGGTTATAATATTGTTGTTGATCCCCTAAAATGCCTGCAAAGAAGTACAAGCAAAGCTGGTTCTCGCCATGGCAATGCTGGCAGTAAGATAGTCTGTGGGCATGGTAGTAAGCAGATGCAGAAGTGCATTGCTGATGTGAGGAAAGGTATTTCTCCTGCAATGTTTTTTACAGCCCAATCAGTAGCTTCACTCATAGTTGGAGGAGATGATTTTTTTCCCAGCCTGTGGTGTTAGTGATACTGGTATTAGTAGTGGTGGTAGTATTAGTACTGGTGTGGCAAGTTCGAATTCTGACCAGTGTACCATATCCAAAAATATTGAGTGTGAAGCAGTACAAGTGAGTGGCAGCATAGATGATGTCATACTTCCCAGTAACTGAACCTAAGGATTCTGATAATCATGTCAATGATAGCATACAATGTGATATTCCGTCCACCGTGGCAGTTAATGTCACACATTTTCCATGTAGTGATTCACAGTATGGTGAAAAAATATCAGGTGATGGTGGTGTAGATGATGATGAATGTGATGATGATGATGATGTTGACATTTTTGCAACATGCAGTCCACATGCTAGTATCCAAGCAGAAGATGTGGATGTGTGTGACGTTGATGAGTATCATGATGATGTAATTGACCCCAGTTGGGAACCAGAGAAAAAGAAATTCAAAGTGGCTGTGTCCAAGTCTGTTTGCAGGAATCCCCCCCCCATAAAAACTTGTGATTTACCGTTTTAGTTGATGATGATGACCCAGTAATAATGATAAGTAGTCATGGTGGTCAGTTGCAGTCCAGGTTTGAGTGCCCGAAACATCATGTGCCCCACCCCCACTTCAGTGCTTAAAATAACAGACTTAAATAGGCAACATCATGGACATGTTAAAAGCAGAGCATCACAATCCCTCGTTTGGGATTTTTTTGTTCAAGATGCAAATGATGAGTCAGTTGCAATCTGCCAGGTTTGCCATGTGCGTGTGAGCTGAGGTAAAAAGGGGAGCCATCTGGGCACAGGAGAACAGCATATACATCTTAAGAACAGGCACATGGCACTGTGGACCCAGCACAAGCTGGCAGCTAAAACCACAGTGGGGCATTCACCCTCATCACAAGCAACCATAATGAGCATGTTATCCCCTTCCATGACTGTTAAGTCCAGTAGTAAATTAAATGTGTGCAGTAGTGAGATAATAAGAGCAGAGGATTACTACAGGCATGATGAGGTGGAGGACCATGATGACTTTGAAATGTCCAGCGCTGGTGAGAGTAGCAGTTTTGGTGGTGGTGGTGGTGGTGAATGCAGTATGTATGTGCAAGTGGTACATCAACCCCAGTTGGCAAATCTGGCAAAATAACTGCATTTCTGGGTTTGTCATCATCACCTGTGCAACTGTCTTCATCAAACATACACACTCCACCCCCTGCCAATGCCATTCATCACAGAGAACAACCATTTGTGATTACACCCTGTGTAAAACGTTTAAGTCAGCCCACGTTACGGAGTGTTTTTGCACATAAGCTGAAGTACCCCCCCCAATCATACAGTGTCACGTGAACTTAATGCTGCTGTAGCAGAACTGCTGACAATTGATCTTTTGCCCTTTTCCTTTGTGGAGAATTCTGGATTCCAGTGGTTTGCTGCATGTGCCTGTCCAAAATGGAAAGTCCCATCCAGGACACGTTTTTTCTACCCGTGCTGTCCCCGAGTTGTTCTGCACTGTATCTGACTCAGTAAGACATGCCCTTCAATGTTCCTCCTCTCCATTCATCCATTTAAGTATGGATATGTGAACAAGTGGAAAAACAGCGGGGAGTTCATATTTGTGTATAACTGCACACTGGACACAGGTGCTGGTGGTTGTTTGTGATGTTGGTAGTGTGAATAATCAGTGCAGTAAGGTGGATTGTCATGGTAGCAATCTTCCAGGAATTCAACAGCATGCATGATTGCTATACGCAATGTGACCTGTTCACACACTGGTGAGAACATGTTGGACGTGGTACTGTTGGAAATTGACAAATGACTAAACATCCTGTCCCTGAGAGCTGGGTTCATAACAAGTGACAATGGGTCAAATGTGGTGAAATGCACCACAAATGGTGTTTTTTTTTGTGTTCCATGCATGGCCCATTGTTTAAATCTTGTGGTACAGGAGTTTCTGCAGCACCCTGATGTAAAGGAAATGCTGACCATTGCACGACGTATCTGCTCTCACTTTTCTTGATCTGGAAAGACCCGTGACTAACTGTGGCAGTTGCAGATACAAAACAGCCTGCCTCAGCACCGCTTGAAGCTGGAAGTTGTCACGTGATGGAACTCTACTTTATACATGGCAGAGAGGTTGTATGAACAATACAAAGCCATCTCAGAATATCTTGTAATGCACACTAGGCGTGACAGTTCCGGGGCCTCCATGTCTATGATGACTGAACAGTGGCGCCTCATGGACTCTGTAATAACAATTTTGCGGCCTTTTGAACATGCCACACAGGCAGTGATTGGCTAGTCTTCCTCCATTAGCCAATCAATTCCACTGCTGCAGGTGCTGAGGCAGACATCCGCGAATGTACAGCATGGCCTTGATGTTGCCGGAAACAGTGGTAGAAAGTATGTTGCTGCAACACATGCTGACAGTATTCAACCAGAATCGTCACGTTGTGAGCATTCAGCATAGTGAAAACTTTGCCATAGCAACAATGCTGGACCCACGATACAAACACGGAATTGCATCAGTACTGGAGGGAGGGCCTGAACAAGTAAAAAATATCAATCGTCAACTGGTGTGCTTGGTTCATAGGGCACAGAAGTCACATGCCAAGGTCAGCAAACCTCAGCATCATAATCCAGCTGAAAGTGTACCTGTAGGACTATCAAGCATATCCTGCAAGGGGAAGGGGACAGCAGTTCCAGGTGGTCTGTCATCCAAAGTGGCTGGCATCAACCTGCTTTGGGAGGCTTTGTCCCAAGTGGGTATTTGTGAAATAAATGATTTGGAAGAACAGGATGATGCATCAGCAACTGGACTTAGTGCGGCTCAGAGAATGGTTGAATCATATGTGTCTGAAAACAGGCATCTGACAATAACTGAAGATCCCCTTTTGTACTGGAGTGGAAAGGTCAGTGAATGGCCAGAGCTGACTGCAGTGGCACTGAAGTACCTCACATGCCCACCCTCCAGTGTAAGTGTTTAGAGGGTATTCAGCTCAGCAGGTGTAATAGGGATCATCGGACAAACCTGTTTCCTGCAAATGTTAGTTTGCTAACATTCATTAAAATGAATGAGAGGCACATACCAGCACAGACTGCAACCTCGGTATCCATACTCCGGCATAGTCATGGTGGTTTTGGTGATGTGGAAATGGACCATTATGGTCGCACTGGCAGTGGCTGCTGAATCGGCTCACCACTGACCTAGATGATGACACAATGGAGAAAGAATTTCCCAGCGGTCAGACTTCAGACATCGATGACTGTGAGGGAAGCTTTCTTTATGAGGATGATGATGTGGTTAATGTTGGCAGGTTTTAACTGAAGTTGTTAAAAGGTGGTGTGCCACCCCGGACCACCACCACTGGGACTGATGTTAGCCACTACCACCACTGAGCAAGAGGATGTCTGCCCCGGACCACCACCACCACCACTGAGACTGATGTTAGCCACTGCCACCACTAAGCATGAGTCTATCTGCCCCCCCCCGGACCACCACCACCACCACTGATGTTAGCCACTGCCACCACTGAGCATGAGTCTGTCTGTCCCCTGGACCACCACCACCACCACTGATGTTAACTGCTGCTACCACTGAGCATGAATCTGTCTGCCCCCCTGGACCACCACCACCACCATTGATGTTAGCCACTGCCACCACTGAGCATGAGTCTGTCTGCCCCCCGAACCACCACCACCACCACCACCAGGACTGATGTTAGCCACTGCCACCACTGAGCACAAGTCTGTCTGCCCCCGGACCACCACCACTGGGACTGATGTTAGCCACTGCCACTACTGAGTATGAGTCTGTCTGTCCCCCTGGACCACCACTACCACCGATGTTAGCCACTGCTACCACTGAGCATGAGTCTGTCCAGACCACCACATCTATCAGCCACAGACACAAAGCTTCTTAATATTTACACCATAACGTGAGTATGTGTACTCATGTTTGTTATGCTGCTTCACATCCTTTAGTTGTATGTTTTGTTTTCTGTAGCTTTTCAGAGCCTCAATGGTCAAACACGTACGGTACACTTATTTTGTTTGCTTTTCACAGGTTAACAAAAAAAGTCTCTATTGCTAAAACTCAGTGGAAATGGTACTGCAGCTGTACCGTACAGAGAGGAACTTATGGAATATCCATGTGAAATCCATTCTGGTAAGTATGAAGATTTTATTTCATCTGTTTCATTGTTTTGGAAAGACTGCAGCAAATGCGACTGACTATGATTCATAAACTAAGTGACATGTGTATGTCACCAAAACTATTTCTGTAAGAGATATCATTCATGCACTGTATTCTGAACTTACAGCTGTGCAGCCATGACAATGACAGTATTGAAAAAGTTGCACACAGATTGTGTTACTTAACTTGACAAGACGTGGGTTTGAAATGTAACTTGACTTGAGATTGAGAACCAGGGAGGGAAGGACAAATTACAATTAAGTTGTAAGATGTCATTCTTTTCTTTTTTTGAGGAAACTTCCAGATGTTTTGTTGTTCTGTCAAAGTGGCCAAATCCAAAAAAGTTCTTCAACATCAGGCACCCCCCCCCCCAGGCTTAGGCACACATGCAGCACTCAGAAGTTGTTTCATTAGATGACCATGACCGTCATTAACAACCAGACTCCAGAAGGATGCAGATGAAATCTGTGAAGAAGTAACAAAATAAGAAACCATTACAGACAAACCTGCAAATATGCTTCCCCCTCACCCTCCCAAAAGAAAATACGTACCTTCATGTGCTTGAGAGCTATGCATTTACAATTTCAATGCCAAAAATTCTCATTGAGCATAGAATGTGCACACCAACAGTTTCTGTGACCTGTGATACAGAACAATACCATGAGTACATGTCCATGTCAACCCCCCCCATCTCACCTACAAAATACACAAACATATATCTATATATATCAACTCACCAAGGCTACAATTAGTGTACAGACAAAGGGCACCCTTCCATCCAATTGAGATGATCACATTGCACTTGCTCGAATCGTCTCGTAGAACACATTGGACCAGCAACAGTATGCTCACGGTCATCATTTTATTCTGGGGCACTTTGTATGTGCTGAAACATTCCCATTTCACTGTGTTACCACTTGTCAATTTTCTGGACACAAGGAGGATGCATTTTGGGCATGCAGAAAAAATCTGGGGACTATGTGCCACCACTGCGCGCATGACTGAGTGCACCATTAATTCTGGGGGACTTTGTGCTGAAACACTCTCATTTCACTGTGTTACCACTTGTCAATTTTCTACACACAAGGAGGATGCATTTTGGGCATGCAGAAAAAATCTGGGGACTCTGTGCCACCACTGTGCGCATGACTGAGTGCGCCATTTATTCTGGGGATGCATTTTGTGTGTTGTGTGATTGTGAGCTCATGATGTCATACTGACAAGTCTGACATTATCAATTAAAGCAGCATTGCAAGAATGTCGTGACAATTTTGAACTGTACTTTTTTATGCTACTTTACATTGCCACGGCCACTAGTTACCTTCGAGTCGTGACTTGAATGATACACTTCTTTTCACAATTTCTGTCTTCTTTACTTAGTTGACTACTATTTTTCATGTATGAAAAAAAAAATGAGCATGCCTTTCCATATTGTTCTGACCAGGTTTGTATTTATTTGCAGCTGCTTTTCAATAAATATTGTTCTGTGGTGTCATAAAACACTGCCTGCTGCATAACTGTTAATTTACAAGAGAAGTGATATATAACAACTAACTGATGTGATGGAGAAAAGCAGAGGAAAACAATGGCAAAGACCTGGTCAGCACCAATTTAGAAGGAATGCTTCTTTCATTATTTCACAAATGAAAAAAGGTAGTACAGCAGGCTCTACTACTGGAAATTCTCGTATCATTCCAGTCAGGATGCAAGTAAAGGAAGTTGTAACAGAGCATTAAAAATATAAGTCAGAGTTCTCAACAGATTGTTGTGCTGCTGCTTTACAGAGATTCACCATGTTACATAGTTATGGTGATTCACATAACCTAATATGTGGGTGCCTTACTTCCAGGGGAATCTTTCTTGCTCCACATACTGCAATACATTTCTGTGAAAACTGCCCATAATTTCATTACAGTGTGTCACGTGACAGAGGAATTCCCATTCAGAAAAGCCACCCACATTCTGCCCCACTTTCTCAGCAACATTAGGACTTGATGCCAGGGGGAGCGCAGGTGCGTGCTCCACTATAGTGAATGTCCAGCAGCTATCCCAATGTTTCGTTATGTTATAAGGTTGACTTTGTGGTGAAATGTGGGAACGTTACCACTAACAAGGCTCTTCTTACTGGAAACGTGCCCACATGTTTCACCACAAACTGACCATTATAGCATTATAGCATAAAGAAACATTCAGAAGCTGCTAGACAATCGGACATTCACTATAATGGAACATGCACCCTCGCTCTCCCTGGCATCACGTCCTAACATTGCTGAGACAGGGGGACAGAATGTGGGTGGCTTCTCTGAATGGGAATTCCTCCATCATGTGACATGACACACTGTAATGAAATTACAGGCGGTTTTCACAGAAATGTATTGCTGCATTATGTGGAGCAAGAAAAATTCCCCCTGGAAGTAAGGCGCTCATATATCGGGTGCAATGCTGTAACTCGGTGAATCTCTTTCATGTCTATTTTACAAGCAAAATAGTTATAGAGCCTCAGTAATGTTTACTTTGTGTTGGGACTCATGAATCGGATTTTAAGTGTTTCGCAAACAGCATGAAGACTAAGCAATGCGAGTATGTTGTGCTAAGCTGCATGTGTGCCATCACTGTTCTTTCCTGTGTGTGCATACATTGTACAGCTTCATGCAAACATATATATGGTAAGACTTGTTGCATTATCAAGAATAAAGATTACAAAGAATACCTGATGTATATTTTATTGGTACCATTAGTGCCAGCGGACTGTGATGTATTTTTTCAGAGGTATCGGGTTACTGTGCACCTCAGTCACTCACAGTGCACACATGACTTTGCGGACATCATAGCACAAAAAACACATGCTCTCCTAAAGGTTATGTGTGCAGTATAGTATATAATGGGACTAAAGTGCACTCTGGCCAGACACCTCTGAAAAAGTATCGTATCACTTAGTCCACTGATGATGCTGGTGACAATAAAATATACCGTATACTGCTCGTTATTCTTTATGGCATAAACACTGCCTGCAGCAAGTCAGCAACAGCAATATATGTTTGCAACATGCTGCACAATGTCTGATGTCACACACACACACACACACACACACACAAGAAACAACACTGACTGCACACATGCAATTTTACACATCATGCTTGCACTGCTCACAACAGCTTGTCCACAAGCACACTAAAACAAAGGTAAACATTACTGAGGCACTGCAACTACAGAAGGGAAAATGTGAATTATTAAACAACTACAAAAAAAAGCACACAAAAAACAGTACAGCACAGTAGTCGGGTGGGGATGGGAGGTCATAAAACAATCCCTTAATGTGGCAGTGGGATGCCGTGGTGGTCCAACAGCAGGTGCAGCATTGTATTTTCTGCTGCTGTTGTTGGATTGTATCAACCTGCTGCTGCACAGCACCTACCCTCTTATTATTCTCCTCCAGGGCCACCCACACCAGGGCAATGTTGGCCTCTGTTGCAGGGACTGTGGCAAGGTCCCTTGCAGGTGGAAAACCCAGGTAGTGGTGGTGGTGACTGTGGTGGCGGTGGTGGTGGTGCAGCTGCTGCACTGGCCCTGCTCCTGCTGTGGTGGCGAGGCACAACTTCAACCCCAGCAGCACCCTCGGCCACTGCTACAGAAGGACCATCAGGTGGACACCTGGCCCCTTCCATGGCAGCCTGCCACTCCACCTTGTGGTGGTTCAACATGTAGGTGCACTGGCCACCGGCCCCTAAATGTGTCCCCTTGGGGCCACGGCACACCAGCACACCACACAGACGGCACACCACAACTGTGTTGTCTCCCCCCACAGAGTTAAAAAACTCCCACACTGGGGAGCTGCAGGAGGGACTAGATACAGTCCTAGCACCACTTATGTTTTCCTGAGGCACCTCCTGTGGCTGTAGAGGTGGTGGAGGGGATGCTGTTGAAGCCCCTATAGCTGCTACCAGTGGTGGTGGTAGTGGCAGAGTAGGTGGATGTGCAGCAGCCGCCAGTGGCACTGGTGCTGCTGCTTCTGTTGCTTCCACGGGGGGGGAGCAACACCCAAGAGTTGGAGTGGTCCAGCAACACATGACTGCCCCCACGTGTGTGCACTCCCCTTCTCTGACCGCACCCACAGGCCAGCGACTCTCCTTCTCCAGGGTCCATCCTTCCCACACAAGTACCCGACCCCGACTATAAATAAGTCCAACCACAGTTGACGCCTAGCCTTCACCTGGCAGCCGCACTCACTCTCACACTCCCAGACACACACACACTGACACACACAGTCACACACACACGCACACGTAAAAAAAAATTATAAAAAAAATTCACTACCAAAAAAAAAAATCACAAATACAATACAAAAACTAAATAAAGGGGATCACGCGATGCCTTCCATGTAGACAGACACTTCTAAAACCCGCTCTCACCTCAAGGCTATCAAATTCAGTGAAAACCTAACTTTTAGAGCTCACTAATCAGCTCACCTCAGTACTACCATCTGCTGAAAGCCCCAGGACTTCTCTGGAGTTACAATCAGCTTGAGAAACGGTGAATAAATCGGAGGAATGGAGGCCAAGATGAAACAGGCCCTCCCTGCATGCATGCCACCTGCAACCCCAGACAAGAAGTCTAAGCGGCCCAAGACTCAGAACGTTGCTTCAGGCAAGTCCTCGCAGGCTCCAATCACTGCTGCACTACTCTCTGAGGAAAAATTTCTGGTGGGACTGGCTCCACTAAAGACATAATTTCAAGATTTTGCCTCAGACTTAAAATCCATCAAAGAAGAGCTAAAAGACACGAACCGGGCAGTCGCAGATGTATCAGCGCGCACATCCTCCATTGAAAAATGGCAATCCAGGGTGGAACCTGACATATCCTCCATGCAGCAAAAACTGAGCAAGCTGGAGCTCAAACTGGAGGATCTGGAAGGCCAAAACAGGCGTAATAACCTGGTTATTTTTGACCTTCTAGAGAAAGCTGAAGGACACTCACCAGGGAATTTTGCCCAGAAGCTACTTCTAAATATCGCCGGCCACCACCTCATTCTGCCTCATACGTAGTGGAAAGGGCCCACAGATCCTTAAGACCTAGGCCACCTCCCGGATCCAGGCCATTTATTCTATGCCTACTTAGTTACCTGGACTGCCAACATGTACTGGCCACAGTTAAGGATTTACAGGTGATCAAGTGGGAACACACAGACCTTAGAGTTTCACAGGACCTCCCAGTAGCCACATGCCAAAAGTGAGCTGAGTATCACCCTAGCATCACTAAACTGATTGCTGCCAGTATTAAATTCCGGATGCTATACCCAGCCAGGCTGTCCGTATTGCACCAAGGTAGCTGGAAATCATCAACGCTGATCTCTTACATCCAGTTGGTAAGAAGGTTGGAATTTAAAGTGGATTTGAGGCGGTCTCTAATTGAGCTCCTTGTGTTCACTGGTTGGTTCATCAAGTGATGATCTGAGGACACAGTCCACTCTGCCTGCAGTGGACATTTTTTCCTTGGGTTTACTCCTCAAGTTATTAGTGTTGCCTCATCTGGGAGCTCGCAGCTCTCTTTTGCTGAAACGGTCCTGGATAGTGCTCATTTTGTTTCCACCTTTTCGATCCTGGGTTGATTTTTCGGATGCTGGTAAGCCTACTTGCCCCAAGGTGTTTCCTTGCTGCTCGAACAACAGCCATTCTCTCGATCTCCAACACGCACCCTCACAAATGTGCGAACAGAGGAGCTGCTCGAAGGTGCACACGCTCGCAGTTTTGCTGCTCGATTGTGCGAGCTTTTGTCTACAAGCACAGCGCAGGTAAATAACCAGTCAACTACATTTTTTTTATTTAGCCCCAAACAAGCATTGTGTCCTTTTTCCACTCCTCTTTCATTTTGATCTCTGTCAGTAATGTGGGGATTTTAACATTAAGGTCATATAAATCGGCCATGCTGCGGCTTGACTTATATGTGGACCTAACAAATAATGGTGACTTTGATTATTACTGTATATTGTCACTACCAGGGGTTTTTTTTTTTCTCTTTCTCCTTTTGTTTAATAACTCAAATTAATTACAATAGCTTAAACAGATCAAAATGCCTGGCATATTAATAATTAAGGCAATATTTTTTTTAGTTTTTTTTTTTAGAAATGCCTAGTATAGTCTGTTAATACAGTGGTCCTCCCTTTTTTTTCTTGTTGAGGTTTAAGGTTATAATGCTGGCCAGGGTTTGTCACAGAACATAACTTTATCTAGGGGCTCATCTCCACATCATTATTATATACGGTCAATGTGTAATTCAACTGAAAGCATATAAAAAACTTGAGTACAATTAGTGTTTAGGTGGATAGTAGCCACTTAGTGTTACATATATAGTACCTTTCCAGTTCAATGTTGTTATGTAGGAACTACATATACTTACTACACCTGTTCTTTGAATGTTGTTAAATGTTTTTTATAAATCATACTTCCATCACGGGCTTGGGGTGGGGGAGCTGGACTGGCTAGTTTTGGAAGCAGTCATGAATCAGACACTGGGTTTGATCTTCCCATATCAGTTTCCCAGTTTGGGTGTTTCTTATATTAATAGTTAAATGTAGACTGGGAGATTGGGGGTCCTTCCAGAGAATTGGATGTAGGGGTTCAAGTATATTGGGTCGGGGGGTGTGGGGAGGTTGGATAATAACACATGGGATGTCTGCCACTGGGCCGGGATTCGTTTTTGCTAAATTAGATGTTTTGAACTGGCGTTCTCCTGATAAAAAATATTTCACTCTTCTAGGTCTAAGTTTCACTTATGGCAGGTCTTAAATACTGTTCCTGGAATATAAAAGGTACACAGACTCCAGCCAAGAGAACCAAAATTCTACTCCGCCTTAAAAAACTGCAAATAGATGTAGCCTTTCTACAAGAGACACACCTGTTACCCAATCAAATAAATTACTTACAGAGAAACTGGGTGGGTCAGGTATTTGGCTCTGGTATTGACTCCCATAAAAGAGGGACAGCTATCCTTACATGCCGGAGAGTCCCATTCTGGCTCATCCATCAAACTGCTGACCCAGGAGACCGATATGTGATTCTTAGGCCCCTTTTGGGTCATTCAGAATTAATATTAGGATCCATTTATGGACTGAACAGCGATGATCCAGAATTTGTTGCTAGCCTTATGACCACCATTGCCCCCTGGACTACATTTCCAATAATTTTGGGGGAAGATTGGAACCTGGTCTTGTCTAACCAACTAGATAGATCTGGCCAGATAAGGCAAAAACCCTCACCAGGACAAAAAGCACCATGTAAGCTAATGCACTCCCTTGGTCTCATAGACTCTTGGAGGCTTTTGCACCCAGATAGCAAGGAATTCTCATTTCATTCCCTTCCTCATCACTACTTTTCCCATCTAGATTATTTCCTCATCTAATAGACAACTTGCCAGGTGTCTCCCTGTCATACTATTCCTCTAAGGTCATTTCTGACCACCATATTGCCCATCTCCTCCTTGATGTTTCTCCTAATATACATAGAGACAAATTCTGGAAATTAAACAACGAACTTCTGAAATCTGATGAACAAATACAACTCCTCCAAACTTTCATTTCTAATTTTATGGACATTAAAGCCCCATCAATGCCTAAAAAAGATTTTCTATGGGGCTCCCTGAAATGTGCACTGAGGGGTGAATTGATTTGTCTGGTGACTAAGCGTAAAAAGCAGGCAGCTGCAGTCCTCTCTACAATTCTGGCCCAGATAAAAGACCAAGAACGTTACCTTCTACCCTCCACCTCAATAGTCGACTGGGCAAAAGTGGAATCTCTCCGTGTACAATTCAAATATTAGCTGAAAAGGCCGAATTCCTTATGCTCCAGTCCAAAATATCTTACTTTGATCAAGAGGAAAGGGCTGGGACGCTTATGGTCCTTTGTCTTCATACCAAAATGGCTGATAAGATAGTCACCTCTATCTACTCGATTTAAGGGGACCTACTTACCTCCCCTCTAGATATTGTGAATGCATTCCAAGAATATTACTGACATCTACTGTATATTCAGCCTCAGCTCCTCCCTCCCTGCCCCAACAATTTGACAACTTTCTCCAAGATATTGATCTCCCAGTGTTATCAGACTCCCAGATCAATATCCTGAAAGCTCCCATTACCTTATCAGAAGTTCGTGAGACCACAGATTCCCCATCACGGGATAAATCGGCTGGCCCAGACAGATTCATAACACATTTTTATCAAACATTTAAAAGAGATGATTGCTCCCATTCTCCTAGATACTTTCCAATACCTCTTTACAAAAGGTATATCCGAGACCTTCCTGATTCAGACCATCATAATCATTCTTCCTAAACCTGACAAAAATCCTCTCTTTATTTCAAACTATAGACCAATTTCTCTAATTGATGTGGATCTTAACATCCTTGCCAAAATACTCCCATCTAGACTAGGTCAGGTCTGGGAATCTCTTATTAGTATAGAACAGGTCAGGTTTGTTAAAGGGAGATTATCATCTGATCACCTTAGAAAAGTAGCCTACCTTTCTTCTGCATCCAGGGATCTTATTACATCTGCAGCTCTTGTTTCCCTGGACGCTGAAAAGGCCTTTGACAGGGTAACTTGGGATTATCTCTTTTTGTTATTGTCCAGATACCATATCCCACAAGAATTTATACAAAGTGTTAAAATTTTGTATACATTACCAACAGCTCAGATTCACTGCAATGGTGTTCTCTCTATACCCTTTACTTCATCTCAGGGTACCCGACAAGGAAGCCCCCCCTCTCTCCTTTCCTTTTCAACTTGTATCTGGAACCACTCATTAGGAAAATGAAAAACTCGGCTCTGGTATCTGGGATACTAATTGGTCCTATGGAATATAAAATATCAGCTTATGCAGATGATTTACTCCTGCATATCACCAATCTTACCCAATCCCTCCTGGCAGCCTTTCAAATTACATCGCAGTTTGAGGCAATTTCGAATTACAAGCTAAACACGGGAAAAACTGAAGTTTTCCCCCTCAACAAATTTACACTGAGGAGTGACATCGAACATTAGGGCCTACACTGGAATACTGAAACATTCAATTACCTAGGAGTCCTCCTGCACCCCTTTCCCCACATTATGAAAAAACTCAATTTAGATGTTTTAAATAAGACCTTAACAGATGATTTTAAGCGATGGTCAAAATTACTTATTTCTCTATGGGGATGTATGAGCATAATAAAAATAAATGTACTACCTCGGGTCTTATACCCTTTACAAATGTTCAATGGGGTCCTCCCACTATCATGGTTTTTGCAGATGCATAGAATCGTTAGTACCTTTATATGGCAAGGGAAAAAAGCTAGGTAAAATTATCTTAAACTTACACGTCAAAAAACTGATGAAGGTCTTCAAGCCCCTAACTTTCATATATATTATTTAGCCATTCATCTGGCGAGAATCAGATTCTGATTACAATCCTCAGAGGCTATTCTGGAATCTACCTATTGTCCCTCCTGGATCAGAATTGAACAGGCTCTATGTTTGGAAAATGGCATTGACCCCAAGTCTCTTCCTTTTATTACCAGAAAGAATCTCCCTAAATCCTTACAGGACACACCATTGTATGCCCCACTTCACACTCAGCATCAGTTAAATAATTTCCTTAGAATAGATGCATACAGAGACATTACCCAACCCCTGTTCTCTAATCCCAACCTCTTAATTTCAGGTAAAATAATTAAATCCCACCTTTTTTGGCCAAATATGGGAGTGAAAAGTGTGGACCAGTTGGTCCAAGATCAAAAATTGCTCTCCTTCAAGGAGGCTAGATCCATTGTTAAATGGCCTACGAATCAAGTGTTCCTCCAAATATCCCACCTATTGGTGTCTCATTTTGGCTCAGGGGTTTGGAATAGCCCCCTAATGTCTACTTTCCTCCCATATATCAATTCCATCCCTACATCTCACATTATATCCTATCCATATAAATTCCTCCTAAAAAAATTGCTACCCTAGAAGGTCAGAGGTTCTATTAGTGGGACAATATTTTACCATCGAATTCCCCTCCTAGAACTTGGTCCAACATCTGAAAATACCTATATAAGTATATTAAGTGGGACAGGTACAGACTCATGCAATATCACATTAAGCACAATTTATATTATACACCATTTAAACTTCACCAAATGGGGGTATTACCTTCCAACCAATGTCCAAAGTGCCAACAGGCACCTGCTGATTTATTCCATGTGCTATGGTCCTGTGACAAACTTATCTCCTTCTGGCTGGATATTCAAAATTGCCTTAACCCTTTACTCACTTTAGCTGAAAAATCCTGAAATTTGTATCCTGGGTGATTATATGCAGGTACAAGGGTGTCAACGGAGAGCCCATATGGCTTTAATTACAGCCAGTGCTAAAAAAATAATACTAAGGCATTGGTTGGATTCGTCTACCCCGCTTTACATAGAATGGTTCAAGGAAATCATGTTTGCCTTACAAGCAGAGTTCATAATTGCAGGAGCCACGAATAGACTGGGGAGAAATAAACAAAGATGGGAATCACTGCACACTCTTATACTGATACAATAGACACTCTCCATACCTACCTTTACCGGCTTTCTTCATGAGGGTTACACCCCACAAGAGTTAACCCCTAAGCCTGTAATTAATAATTACATTTTCATAAAGGTTCTTAATAAAAACATGTGGCAGACTGTGATGGGGTGGGAGGGAGGGTATGGGGGTGGGATGCAGACAACTAAATCATATTAAAGGTTTTTCTGTATGGTAACTTGTCATTGAATGCTATAACTCATGTAATTATTACCAGTTGCTCTTCACCCAGCATTGTCATGTTGTCTGTATTGATTGCTGTTACATATCTAAAATGAATAAAGTTTACTAAATTTCTAAAACTAAATAAAGATATAGCTTTAAAAAGTTGTTGTTTTCAGGCACAAAGGCAATAAAGCACTTTCAAACAGTGACACAAAACTGCTTTCCTCTCCACAAAGCCTTCTCCCTCTATGACTGCAAAGGAGAAAGTGAAACTGCTTCTCTGACTCACTTCCTTCCTGCCTGGCTAAAGCATGTGACTTACAGTACTGTAAGCCATGTAATGTGTGGGGGGCTGCCTATTTACTTGTCACGTCACCTTACTTCACATTAAGGCATAATGACAACGCAAAGTAACAATGAGAACACGAAGTGAGCACTTTGCAGTGCCCACTTCGTGTTGTGCTCTGCCAACGCGAAGTGGCCACTTTGCGTTCACTTCACCAGTGGATTTAAAATTCGCTGCATCTCTAGACAGGAGGAAGTATAGAAGAGAAGGGGAGATGGATAAGGGTTGGAAATAGCAAGTACAGGGGTGTGGGGAGGGCAGAGTGAAGGGCATAGGATAAATGGAGGGAGAGGAGAAAGAAGAAGGTAGTGGAGGAGGAGGAAGTGGGTGGGGAAGAGTAGGAATGGTGTTAAGATAGTAGGTGAGGGGAGTGAGGAGGGATACAGACAAAGGGAGAGGGTTGGAGGGTGGGAGGGAGGGAGGGAGAGGAAAGAGGGATGAGAGGAAAGGAGGGGTTGTGATGGGGAGAGGATGAGTGTAGAGATTGGAATACTTTAGTAGTGGGAAATGAGAGGTACAGAGAGCAGTAAGAGCTTGGGACCAGGTAGTGGATAGGGAAAAAGAAAGGAGTGGAGGCAGGATACTAGGCTATGGGCATTTGCAGAAGGGAGCAGCGTGGGCTTGGACTAGCGAGGAAGAAACCGTTTGGAGAAGGCAGAGTGAATTGTTAGTGGAAGAGAGTTCCACATATTAGGAAAATGGAAAGAGAATGCATTCTGATCAGCAAGGGATTTACAAGAGGGAAGCTGTAGGGAGAGATAACCTGAGTTATGGAGACACTAAGTGGAGGGAGGCATAGGGGAGAGAAGCAAACTGAGATAAGAGGGGAGTGAAGTCAGCCAGAATTTAGCAATGAAGGAGGCGTAGTGGATTAGGTGATGATCTACCGTGGGGAGCAGAGTATAGAAAACAGTGGTGAGTACAGGGAGGGCAGGACAGGGCAAAATGGCACAATGAGTGGAAGAGGGGATCCAGTCTAGCAAGGTGGACTTACGTGCAACACAGCAGACAATGTCACCATAATCAAAGATGGGAAGGAAATAGCAACTGTTTATGGGACCCTAGATATTTAAAATGTTACTTGGAAAATAAATATTTGTCATTTACCAGCTGCCAACTTTCTGTCCTTTTGCAGTATAAATTTCCCACATAAAAATGAAAGCAGTTTGAACCCTAGCGATTTATGCAGTTCCATCAAAATCTCCCATATTCTGGCTGTGATGCATTTTTCTAAAGTGTGTGTAAATGTTCCCCTTCAGTTAGAGCTAGTGAAACCTTAGGTACAGTAGTCATGGGATGTTGAGCTCAGTGGCTTTGGTTCTTCAGCTTCCTTATGCTCCTGTTGCTTGTCTACATGTGAAATCACAATTCTCTTCTTGTGACATCAGAACCATTTCCACAGCAGCAGTGTGATATAAGCAAAAGAATATTGCATCATACTGTATATAGACAAGAACTGGGAGTAGATCAAGTCCAATGGACAAAAGCTCTTTTGTCATCAATTATTAAGCAATAAAGAATGAGGACATACTGTAAATATAACCCACTTAACCTAAAACTGTAGTTACACCTTTGCAGATCCCACTGTTCTTGAATCCTCCTCCACTTAGCAACACATGACAAGGTCATCCCTCCTGATTGCTTCAGCCCAAATTTTAACAACATCTCTCATCTTGTGGACCATATCCCTTATCCTGCACTTACTAAGTACTGCATATGGATTTGTAGTCTGTATAATTATTCAACCAATGTTCTATGTATAGTGTGAATACTGTGTACTTTCTGTTTTGGACATTCAACCTTTGTACTATGTTTACATTAACTTGTCCCAATATGTGTTATATTTATGACGTGGAGCCCTTGTAAACAAGCCCCTGGCTCAAAGGTATTGTAATTCCGAGACTTCAGTAAAATAAAAATAAAATAAAATATGAAATATAGGCTGGATTCTGTTCCAACATTAGAAGTTCCAGGGTTTTACCAGAGGTGTCAGTAGCTCTCCAAGTTTAATCAGAACAGGATTCTATTTCGAAATATGCCTTGTGTAAGTCTGCTAAAGGCTACATGCTGTGTTGGAATTTAGGCCACGAGTCATGCTTCTTTTCACCTTACTAGGTTCAACATACTGTAGCTTTATACTCTTTATTATCAGTTTCTGTCATTAAAAAATAGAACCACACCACAGTTACTATATGGGTTTAGCCTTTATCAGAATAGTTATGCTGATGTGCAATAGTTAGACATTTCAGACAACAGAATTTGAGCAGTATTTTTTTAGGTACTGTATGATGTCAGTCCAGACCTAGGCATTCAAAGCATAGCAAGAAAACCTCTGAAAATTCAAAATCTGTGAACAGGATATGCCGAACCATGACACATTCTACCAAAGTGTTTTCTTGTTAAACCCCGAATGTCACTTATTCTGCCAAATAAAGAACAATGCTTCAACAGTTTGAAAAATTTGAATTATGCCTAGGTCACCCTGGGTATGAACACATGAAGTGTTCATTCAGTCTAGAAACCTTTTTTTCTGGTGTGAACAGTGGTGTGGCAGGAGCACCATCACCTGCCACATCAGGGACCTGGGTTTGGGAGTAGACTCCTTACTGGGGGTTGGACAGGGGGAGAGGATTGAGTACCTGGAGGACTGTCCTCTTCCCCCAGGGAGGGGGGGATGTAAATTCCACAGTATAACTGACACCCTGTGGAAGGTGAAGGTTATGTGATGTCGAGAGATGCTCTGCTTCATTGCCTGTTGACATCCTAGGGGCTACAAGAAAATAAGTGGAGGAAAAAAACAGTGCCAATGCAGGATGACAGACAGCCATCCAACAGGCATAGCACCACTGACTGTTCACCAACTGGATCCTGCTTCAGAGGGGAAACCCTATCTAACACTGTCACAAGAGATAAGTTGTGGGGGTACAAGGTAAGACCATGAGATAGCAGGTGAGCAGGCTGGAGGGGGGCTGTCCAGATAAGGGCAGGCTGGGGCACTATCCAGAGAAAGGCAGGCAGGAGTCAAGGAGAGAAACCCAAGGGGAAAAAATAAACTTTTTTTCAGATCTGATTGTCACAGCTGATTACACAGGGCTGACTGGCATTGTGATGTCCTGTGCATGAGTGAGTGAGTGAGTGAGTGAGTGAGTGAGTGAGTGACAGAGTGTGAGTCAGTCAACCAGTCAGTCAGTCAGTGGAAAATGTAGCTTGTTCTTAGTTAAAAGCTATTATTCCCTTGATTGTAGCACCTTGGCATCTGTGGGGACACCCATCAACAGAAAAGCCCAGTCCAGGGTTCTCATTGGTAGAAATAAGTAGTGATCCTAAACATTAGGGACTCGATTCTCAAAGAGCCCTTAGACTGATGCAAGCTGCTGCCAAATGCAGCTTGCATTAAAGCCTGGTGCACCAGGGACCCTGCACTTGATTCCGTATTGGGCAGGGTCCCAGCAGCAAAGTCCCATGGCTTTCCGCAAACTGGGCAGTGCCCTAAACAGATGGTACATCCTGAGGGTGTTCTGCAAGCTGTGGGGTGGCTGTGCGCTGCTCTGGCTAGTCCCTGGTGGCTAGTGGTCCCCCCTCCCCGATCCATGATGTCCCTGAAAATAATGTATGAAAACACCCTGGTGGTGTAGTAGACCCCCCCTCCCAGACCCCCATGTCCCCGGATATGTGTATAAAAACAACTCCCTGGTGATCTAGTGGAACTCTCCTGATCCCCAATGTCCACCAGTATATGTGGATAACAACACTCCCCAGGTGATTTAGGCCCCTTCCTGATCCCAACATGTGAATAACAAAACTCCCTGATCTAGTTGTCCCCTCCCCAATCCCCAGCACCCCTCACAAATGTTATATAAAAATCCCTGGTGGTCTCATGGACCTCCCTTCCCAATCCCCATGTCCTAAATACAAGTATCCCATTCAATGTCTCTGGTGATGCAGCACCCCCAAGTCTCGATCACCCATTATGAAGGAAAACATCACTGGTGGTCAAGCGGACCCCCACCCTGACTGGTAGTATCCCACCACCCTGTTCCCCCTCCCCATACCAAGCCATGACTGGCACAGCCCACTGCTCACCACCATGGCCTGCCACTGACTGATCACTCAATGAGTGCTATACTGTATTCAGTACATGCCCATTGATTGACAACTCCCTGTCAATCAATAAACGTGTACTGAATACAGTACAGTGCTCATTGAGAGCTCAGTCGGTGGCGAGCCATGGTAATGAGAGAGTATGCCAGTGTAGCCAGTATGGGGATGGGAAGTGGGAGTGGTGGGATACTCCAGCCAGCATAAGAGTCCACTTGACCACTGATGTTTTCTCCTTCATAATAGTGATTGGGGCCTGGGAGGGGACACATATGCCAGGAACATAGAAGGATACTTTATATTAGAGACATGGGGTTGAGAGAGAGTCACTGAACCACCAGGGGTTTTATATAACGTTACAGTGCTGAGATGCGACCGAAGACACTAGATCAGGGAGTTCGATTCACCATATTGGGGAACATCAGGGATCAGGGAAGGCCACTAGATCACCAAGGAGTGCTGTTATTCACATATATTGGGAGACATAGGGGATCAGGGAAGGGGGGCTACTAGATTGGGGAGTTTTGTTATTCACCTGTATTGGGGGACATCAGGGATGAGGGAGGGGGGCCAGTAGACTACCAGGTAGGGGCTTATATTTACAAATGACTGTGGGGACATCAGGGATTGGGGCACAGTGATCGCAACACATTGTCAAACACAGGCAACTCCCCAGAGAAGATTTTTTAAGTACCCTTAGACCAGCCCTGGTTGGTCTAAGGATACTTAGAATGTCTCTCTCTCTCTTGGAGAGTTCTGAGAATCCTATATTAGGGGCTGTGGCAGCTGACATCTGCCACATGCCCCCTAGTGCCAGGTCATAGCCCATATTTGGGCACACGGGCAGCACAAGCCCCATTTGGGGCAGGAAATCTGTGGTTGAGACAGGCTGCCATTGAGAATTGTTCCCAGAGCATCATTTGGTGCAATGGGCACGTTGCACCATTTATTGTGGCACGGCATATAAGGACCGCTTGGCCCACCTAGTCTGCCCATTTCCCTACCTACAGGATAGGCCGCAGATCCTAGTTAACCAACAGCCTATTTCTTCCTACCCATCACAAGAATTGCCTTATGTCTGTCCCATGCATTCTTGAATTCTCCCACAGTTTTAGACCCCACAACCTCCTCAGGAAGGCTGTTCCCGCATCCACTACCCTCTTAGTGAAAAAATACTTCCTCACATTGCCCAGGAACTGCCTCCCATATCTTTAAATTGTGCCCCTTGTTCTTGCACATCTCTTTTTCTGAAAAGATGCTACCCTCTTGGACTTTGTTTATTCCACTGAGGTACTTAAAGTTTCTATCATGTCCTCTCTCCCTTCTTTCCTCAAGGGTATACATATTAGCTCCTTTAGTCTCTCCTCATACAGCTTCTCTTGCAGACCCTGCACCATTTGAGTTGCCCTCCTCTGGACTGCCTCTATCCTGTCTATGTCCTTGCTGGAGATGGGGTCTCCAGAACTGGGCGCAGTACTCTAGATGGGGTCTCATCAACTGTCTGTATAGAGGATAACAACTTCCTGTTTTCTGCTGGTGATGCCCCTTCCTATGCATCCCAGGATACCCCCAACCCTCCCTACTGCCTTCTCACATTGCTTGCTAACCTTTAGGTCATCTGATATGATTACCTCCCAGGTCCCTTTCCTTTTTTGTTGTTGTTACTACCTCCCCCCCATTGTGTAATCTTCCCCTGGATTCTTGTTTCCCAGGTGCATTATTTTGCACTTTGCATTGAAACCTAGCTGCCATACTTCTGACCATTTCTCCAACCTTCCAAGTCCCTTCTCATACTTTCCACGCCTCCTTGTGTATCAACCCTGTTGCAGATCTTTGTGTCATCTGCAAAGAGGCATACTTTTCCTTCCAGTCCCTCTGCAATGTCACTTATAAATACATTAAAAAGGACTGGACCCAGTACTGAACCCTGCGGTAGCCCACTAGTAACCACTCTTTCTTCAGAGTGGACTCCATTTACAATTACCTTCTGTGTCCTGTTGTCCAGCCAATGTTTTACCAGACTGCCACCCTGGGACCCACTCCCAGGCTGGTTAATTGACTATTAATCTTTTGTGTGGGACTGGTCAAATGCCTTGCTAAAAGTCTAGGTAGGCCATGTCCACAGCCCCTCCCTGGTCTACTACTTTGGTCACCCAGTCAAAGAAATCTATTAGATTCATCTGACATGACCTTCCCACTGTGAACCCATGCTGCCTTGGGTCCTGTGCCCCACTGGCCTCAAGGTACTCAACAATTCTTTCCTTCAGAAGTGACTCCATCACTTTCCCTACCACAGAGGTCAAACTGGCAGGTCTGTAGTTTTCTGCCTCTGTCTTGGTCCCACTTTTGTGAAGGGGAATCATATCCTCCTTTCTCCAGTCCTTGGGTACTTCACCATCCTCCCATGATTTATTAAAAAGAGTAGTCAGAGGTTTCACTAGTTCCCCCCTTAATTCTTTTAGAATTCTGGGGTGAATTCCATCAGGCCCCATTGCTTTGTCCACCTTCAGTTTTAGGAGTTCTTGCAGAACCCTTTCTTCTGTGAAAGGGCTGGTATAGACCCCCGTATCAAGAGTGCTTCTGTTAATTGGATTAGGCACTTCTCCCTCCTCTTTTGTGAATACTGAGCTGAAATATTCGTTCAGTATCCCTGCATTTTCACTGTCCCCCTCTGCCCACCCACCATTCATTCTATTCAGCCTCACTATCCCTCCCTTTGTCTTTCTACGCTCTCTGATGTACCTATAAAAGGTTTTATCCCCCTTCTTAACCGAGTTGGCTATCTTTTCCTCAGTTTGGGCCTTTGTTATTCTGACTTCCCTCCTGCTTCCTTCTGCCTTAACTGGTACAGCTCTCTGTCCTGCTTCTTCTGTGTTTCCTTATACTTCCTGAATGCTATCTTTTCTCTAGCTTTCCCAGCCACCTCATTTGAGAACCATAGTGGCTTTTCTTTCATTTTGATTTGTTTATTTGCTTCACACAAAGGCTTGTTGCCTCTGTGATGGCAGTTTTGATGATTCCCCATTGTTGCTCCACCCTCCTTCTAGCCTGTTTGCTAGTGCTTTTCTGAGGCACTCTCCCATCTTGCCAAAGTCAGCCCTCCTGAAGTCCAGTACCCTCACTTTTGTATGGCTTGACTCTGTAGCTGAGTTTAACATGAACCACACTGTTTAATGCTCACTTGTTCCCAGATGGCAACCTACTTGTAGATCTGAGATCCTCTCACTGCCCCCACTTGAGAGTACAAGGTCTAAGATTGCTCCCTCATGAGTGGGTTCCGAAACTAGCTGTCTGAGGCCTGCCACCTGTAGGACATTGAGAATGGCCCTGCTCTTGGATGTGGCTGCAGCAAATGTGCTTCAGTTAACATCTGGCATATTCAGGTCTCCCATCAACAGTATCTCCTCTTTCTCTGCCATCCTAAGAATGCCTTCTATCATATCCTTGTCCATTCCCTCCCCCTGATATGGGGGTCTGTACACAACCCCTGTGTGGATTGTGGTGCCGTTTCCAGTCTCCAAGGTGACCCACAGTGCCTCCTCTCCTCTCTGTTTACTCTTTTGTTCAGTTGCTTTTATCCCTTCCTTTACATAGAGAGCTACTCCTCCCCCTCTTCTCTCCTGCCTGTCTCTCCTATAGGTTATGTACCTTGGTATGTTAACATCCCAGTGATGATTCTCTGTGTACCATGTTTCTGTGACTGCTACGATATCCAGGCATCCCTCTTCCATCAAGGCCACCAGCTCATGGAGCTTGTTGCCCAGACTATGGGCATTGGTACTCATTACCCTCCATTTCCTGATGGCCTTACTCCTTTTAGTCCCATCCCTGTCCTTCTTGCCTTTGTCACTTTCCCCATTTACCCCTGCCCTTCTCCCTATTGCCACCCCTATGTTGGTGTTTACTGCTCTTACTACCTTGATTTTTTTGGGGGGCTGGGATTTCCCTGCTCCTTTCCCGTGCCTTCCACCTTGGCTAGTTTAAATGCATGCCAATAAAGCATTTAAACCTATCACCTAGGATCCTGGTTCCCCTCCTGGACAGATGCAGCCCATCATGCCAGTATAGACTTGCATCACTCCAGGTGGACCCCCAGTCCACAATGAAGCCAAATCCCTGAGCTCTGCACCAGTTTTTCAACCACTGATTGAATCCCATGGTGCAGAACACCCTAGCCTCTCCTACGCCATAGATGGGCAGCACCTCTGAGAAGGTTACCGTGCGTGCTACTTATCTAAGGCCCCTCCCCAATTCCACAAACTCTTCCTGCACTGCTCTAATCCCTTTCTTAGCCAGGTCATTTGTCCCTAGGCGAACAATGACATATTGTTCAAGCTTTATCAAAACGATCATTACAACATTAAAGCATAGTTAAAAGAACCAGATAATGTACATAAATATATAAAATGATAAAAAGAATACATAAATAAATATCACTTATGTTATTTACCAACTACTAATTCTCCCTGTCGCCTCACTACCCCTGCACACATCTTCCTTCCTCATTCCCTAGCGGTTGTCTCTGCGGACAGCTGTAGCCCCATGCACCTCCCCCTTACTCTCCCCTCAGTTTTTCGTCTCAAGGATGACACCACTGTCACTTCTACTTTGATCCATCTCATTATGTTGTAGCATTAGTGACAGTTTTCATTTAATCTGCTCTGACAAGGGTACCCAATTGCCTGCACTCTCCATTCCTTGGTCAACTGAGTACCCACCGATTGCACCAATTGTACCAATCCCATTGCCTTGAATGTTCACTTTTTAATTGCTTGCTATGTGATACTTGTGTCTGCTTCCAACTTCCACTGCTTGACAAGGTCAACCTATTGACTTCTCTTTCTAACCCATTAAACCATTGACTTACACTTATGGGTGCTTCTGTTGGCACCAGTGGGTTGTGTCTTCACTATAATAGCTCTTACATTATTAAACTTTGTAACTGCAATTTGTAAGTGTATTTGCTATGTTACCTTGTTCGCTGTTTGTATTGTTCTGTTCAGTTCTGATGTGGAACCTCTGTAAAAGAGTCTCTGACTCATGGGTAATATAATCCGAGAACTTAATAAAATAAAAATAAAATTTGTGTCAGCTAATTTATGCTTTAAAATCATCTTTTTCCTGATGTTCTGGATAGTTACTATGTAGTGAACAACACTAAACATGATACAATTATCTTTAGCAGTGAATAAAATATAGCCAATAACTTCTTGCCTTTTTGTACCATCTACAGTGTAGCATAACATGCATCAGATTTTCTTTTTCACTATTATTCCAGCAGCAGTATTCATCTTCTGGTTTGGAGGATTTCTCAAATCTAGAAAAGAGAACATTGGACTCAAATGTCTCCATCTTAAATTTAGCAAATGTTCTTCTGTAAAATGGTTTAGATAAAACATCCAGATAATACCTAAAATCAAATTGACAATTTTTTTCACTGACCATTTAGCATTTCTTGAATCAGATCTTGCCTTAAGATCTTTTGCTTGATAATACTCAGAAATGTTCTTTAAAAATATATGCACTATATTTACGACTAATGATTACTTTTGTGATCTACATATTTTGGAAGAACCTGTATGCCATATTTACATAAAAGACTGTATACATTGTTGAGCCAGGGTGAGGTCATACAACCTATTTTTATCCAAGATTATTTTTCTCTTAGACAATTATTAACCAGCTTCTCTTCAGACAGGGCACTTAATTTAATCCAATAGTTAATTATTCTGCTTTATGAAAAAATCTGTAAGTTATTCAGACCCAACTCTGCTCTCAAAAAAGCAGCTTGGTGTTGACTTATTAAAACCTAATGCAGTGTGCAGAATCTGTATTGCAGGTTTTTCAGTTTTACCAATACAAGAAGTGGACCAGATCTCTGATCCAAATAGAACCTGATTATCATATTTAGACTGTATTATCTTTAACAATGGTCTTATTGTATACCCACCATAGAGATGGTTAAATCTTTTAAGCCCCATCACAGATTTTGCTTTAACTTACGTGTTGTCAAGGTGCTTCTTCCATGACTGATTCCAGGAGTATGTTATGCCAAGATAACAGTATGATTTTACTACCTGAATATGTGAAGAACCTAGAAATCAATAAAATTTACTTTTATGTACTCCAAGTGGAATACTCTTAGTTTCATCCATATTTATACATACATAGAATTTGTCGGCAGATAAGGACCACCTGGCCCATCTAGCCAGCCCATTATGTTGAGTCCTAATTTATTGGCAGAAGCATTCACAATTTCATGTTTTTTTCTGCAGCTCTCTATGATAAAGGGATACGAGGACCAAATCACCTGCATAGGCTAGGATGGAACAGACTGTATTCTCTACCTTTGGAGAGTCTATTTCAAGTTGTGTCAAGGCTATCAATAGTCCATTGATATAAATTGAAAAAAGGGTGGGGGCAAGGACACAGCCTTACCTGTCCCCGTTATTAGTCATAATTTTCCTGGAGATCTGTCCACTTGGACAAATCCTCAGATGTGCCCATTTCTCAGAATATAGAGTCTTAATGGCATTAATCAAAATTGGGTTGATACCCCAATCTCTCATAATAATCCGTACGGTATTTCTATTTATTGTATCAAAGGCCACTTTAAAATCTATAAAAGCTATGTAAAACTTTTGGGCTCTCAATCTAACGTTTCTGTCTAATAAGTGTAATAGGATGAAGCAATTATCTACTGTCAAGAAACCTTCTCTAAAACCAGTCTATAAATTTAAGATGGCTTTTGTCCTGAGGAATTCCTTTTTCAGTCTTGCAAGAAGCACCCTGGCATAGATTTTAGCTACTATGTCCATTAGGTTTATAGGTCTGTATAACTTAGGGTCATATCTGCTGCCTTTTTTGAAGATTGGAAACATTTCTGACCCTTTCCATGAACTGAGGATTGATCTCTACATTGTACACTTATTGAAATAGAGTGCCAAAGTTTCAGCCCACAGTAATGACAAGCATAAATATACTTCTCTCAGAATTTTTTCTGGGCCAGAGGCTTTATTCAGTTTCAAATCACAAATGCCTAAGTGTACCTCTTGAGCAGAAACTAGTTTAAACACTTTAATATTTAAGTCACTATCAAAGGTGTCCACTAGGGGTCCTACAGATGGATCAAAAAACATATCAGTAAAGTGTTTGACCCAGTCTTTTTCAGCAATATGAAAATCAAATTTATCCTTATATTCGTTGTTGCCTCTGGCTACTAAAGACCAAAAGGTTTGTTGGTTATTATCCATCACTGCATCTAACATAAGATTCCATAAGTTTGTAAAATATATTCCTTTTTGTTTTTGTATTCTAAAAATGTTCTATAAACTTTCCTTTCATGTTTGAGTTTTTGACATTTTTCTTTGTTGGGATAACTTTTAGCTGCCCTGAGATAGGTCATTAAAAAAATATTTTGTGGAGCCTACATTCCCTATCAAACCAACCTACACTCTTTGAATCCTTCTTTTTGTTAGTTCTAATTATGTAGAGGTGAGATTTTAGATTGTTCAAAAAAATTTCTAATATTTGTATTGGAAGCAACCAAAGGTTTATTTTCACTTAGGTCTATCAGCCACTCCTCCAAGAAGCCCTGTGTTTTATTTTTAACTGCTTCTTCTATTTGTTCAGTCCACCATAAGTGTTTAGAGTATGTTATGACAATTTCAGGACTATTTAGAGTACTTGGGGTAGTTTTTGTGCCACTAATAACAATACTACTCTTGAAAATAATAGGAAAATTGTTAGTTTGGCTTCTGGTCATAACTGTCAATTTGGATCAGAACCCCAGAGGACTTTTCCAGATGGCTAAATCAAGAACAGAAGAGGACCAAGCAGATAGATAGGTAAAGGAGCCCCATAGATGTCCTTTAAATCTTGCATTTGGGGATAGAATTGGTTATCTTTCATTAACTTTATCAGACAGTGATCATGAGAATTAAGCTTCTGGTCTGTTGTTGATCTTGAATAATCTATAACCAATGGGTATTTCCAATTTAAGATTGTTTCATCAGATAGTCCATCAAAGATACCTATTCTAGAGTTAAAATTGTCTGTAAAGAGACTGTAAGCATCAGGATAATTCAGCTGTGCACTTAAGACTTCTTTATTTAAAGTTGCCCAAATGTTTTGGGAGAAAAGTTTAGATCTGCCTGGATGAATATAAATATTAAATAAATGTATTGTAATTCCTTCATTTTTAATCTTAATAACCAGATAGTGGTCCTTGTTACTAAGTTCCTCGTAATGTTCAAAAGTGTTAACTCTGATAAATGTCATAAGACCACTTGAACGTCTACTTGACTGCATAGTTTTTCTACCTGGTCTATGATACATTTGAAATCCATTAATAGCAAATTCATACTGGGAACTATGCCAAGTCTCATGAAAGCGTGTTATAGACATCTTTGCTATCATGGATTTCCACTCAGAATCCATGGCTTTGGTAAAAATTCCCAAAGTGTTCCATGAAATTAAGGTATCTAATAGATTTTTAAAATCTTTCCCTGAATTATTAAGGCCCGTATTATTCCTTTCTTCTATACTAGAATCTCCAGTTCTACAGTCCTGTCCTAGTCAGTTGTAACCTGCCAAAAGTAAACATTTATTTGATGCAGGAATCTGAGGAATCATTTCATCACTGAGTACTGGATCTTTAGAATTTGTTATTGCAAACTCAGCATGAGATCAACTGCCTTGTACCTGTGCAGCATTCTGTTGATACCAAGGGGAATCATCTACCAGATAAAAACTCATAGGGTCTAATAAATCAGTTGTTCCCAGTAATATGTTTGCTATTTCCTGGTTCTTCAAAATACTATTTATTTGTTCATTATCTGACATAGTGTCTCACCTTTGTACTCTTAAAACCCCTTCTTGCCTAGGTGAATTGTAAGAACATAGCAAAGAAAGTTGCATAAAACTTGAGTCAGTTTAAAATTATTTTTCTTAAATATTTTTGGAAAACCAAACAGGCTAAAAACAACAGGATTCAGAGCATTTTTATTATT
This sequence comes from Neoceratodus forsteri, assembly GCA_016271365.2. NCBI lineage: Eukaryota > Metazoa > Chordata > Ceratodontiformes > Ceratodontidae > Neoceratodus > Neoceratodus forsteri. The sequence continues at coordinate 1,724,877,155 of CM057456.1, forward strand.
ACCATTAGTTGTTAGAAAGTCTCTGCTCACCATTTAACAACACAGCTTTCAGCTTCAAGAATTCAAGCTTCTGACAATGGACCCAAATATAGTTGGTAACTAGGGGAAGGAGCAATGGATATCCGTTGCTTTGACATAGGCATTCACTGTATTAATTTTACATCTATTTACGGCTCGAATGCCATCTTCTTCCAATGTCAGTTCTAGAAAAGTCCAGAATAGACACACAATCTTTTCTTTTAATAAGGAAGGAGTCTCATTATCCAGTTTTCTTAGACTACATGTTCTTATAATAGGTTGTTTAAGGGATGAACCATTTTCATCAGAAGTTTCAGTCTCCTTAACAATCTTATGACCTGGAAAAGAATTTGCAAAATATTTTAATTGTTTTTCCTGAGATTTCTGAATTTTAATATATGGATTTTGAAATTAATACTATAGTAAAGCATGCAAAAAATTCTCGATAATACGATCGCTCCCAGATTGATAATATTACTGTTCAGGAGTGATAATACTATCATTCAGATGCAGTAATTCCATCATTTGGGACCTGAAGAGAAAGAATTATCATGAAAAGACAACAATGCAAGTGCTAGTCTGCCTCCTAGAGTCTTCCAAAGCACGAAGTCTGATTGGCCACTTTTCCTGTGTGGGTGGTCAGAACACTTTCAAAAACAAGGCAGCCAGTCTCTTGCTTAGCGAGAGTGTATCTCATCCTGGACATTTCCCCATTTTTCTTTTCTTCTTTTAATTCTTTGAAAAATGGAAATATCTGGTTAATTGTGCATTCCCCAAACACAGAAAATGTAGAACTGCCTACCAAACTGAAAACACATACTTTCCAACTATAGCCTGCTTATGGGGGGGGGACCAAGACAGTGCAGTGGTCAGCCAGGACCGAGACAGTCCTTCACTTCAGCGGCCGACTGCCCATTACAAAATGATGGGAAAAATCAGATCCATATATTAAAAAATAACAAATTGGTTAGTGTGCATTACAAGGGGGTAATTCCATCTTGAGGTTTTGGGGACATGGGAATCTCTTGAGCTTTGCTCTCGAGGTTCCCATGTCCCCAGAAACTCTTGATGGAATTATTCCCTTGTAATGCACACTAACTTATTATTATATTTATCTTTTTATTAATCTGTCTATAGTTAGATCTTTGCTAGAATTTAATTTACTCCTTCCGCTGTAATTGTTAATTTTTATCTTGTGACCCAGTAAAGGCTTCTTTATTGAGTTATTATCCATAAGATATGGTTCCTTTGTAATTTCTATACTGATCTCTTGTGAGGCTTTGTTAGACCTTTCTCCTTCAGATTGAGAATTTACTTTTGTTTTTGATTTTCCCTTCCTTTTTTCCTTTTCTTTCCTGTCTTTACTAGCTTTCCCTTTCAGTTGTTAGAGGGAATCAAGATTGTTGAAAACTCACATCTGTTTAACTCATTGCCTTCACAGGAGCTTTCTGAAGTTGCAGCACTTGTCTCCTGTGTACTGTTAACAGTTAATCCTTGGCCCTTCTAAGCAAAATCAAGCCATAATTGGCATGCCGCAAACAAATACTAATAGCACAAAAACCGTAAGTGCTAGACACAAAGTATGAGTGGCAAAATTGTTCAGCATAAAATTACCTTTCCAACAGTGGTATGCAAGGACCAGCAGGTCATTTAGTTTTATTTCTGTGCTGGTCGAAACAGCAAAACAAAACAATTTTTCCACTAAAAAATGCACCATAAACCTTTTTTTGTTGGGAAATATGTAACATATCAACACCAAATTAAGCATCCAGACATTAGATGTAATTTTAATAATTTGTTTATAAAACAAACAACTGTTTCTGTAGTATTAAACATAATTTTTCCCCATTTGAGTCAAGGTGTGTTGGTGAGGTTCGAGGGACAAATCTGAACCATACACACCATACCATAAACAATGCATATAACTCCTAAAGTATACATGACACACACAACGTATCAGTGGCAAAGTTGTTCCACACAAAATTGCCTTTCCAACGGTTCTGTGCTATCAACTGTACTCAATCTGGTTTTTGTTTTATGCTGGCTAAGATACCCAGAATGTGTGTTTTCTTCAAAGTGCTTAGGTGGTTCTAGATTTACCAAAAGTCATAAACAAATATGAATAACTCCTAAAGTTAACATGATACACACAAAGTGTCAGTGGCAAGGTTGTTCAGCACAGCATTACCTTTCTAATGGTACTATGCAGTCAATTCTAATCAATTCTGGCTGGCAAATAATATTAAAATATGTGAGTGACTTCTCCAGACGTTTCTAGGGCACACAGGAAGTCTGTAGGTGACTTCTGTAGGCATTCTGGGACACACTGTAGTTAGATTTGCTGTCGCCTACAGACGTTTCTAGGAGGCAATGAGTTATTAAAGGGGAGTTTTCTTCTGTTTTGGATCTCTTGAAGGATGTATGCTGTTCAGAATTCTTAATGCATCATCCATTCATGCTCCATTTGTCGCTATATTGTCTTTTAACATATCTATATCATTTTGAATTATTACAAGCTGCTCCATTATCATAAGATTGACAACATATTGATTTTTCATAACAGTAATTATATCCTCACTTAAATATGTGGGAACGTATGTAAAAGACTTATTAAAAATCCTAACTAAATTATCTTGAGTTAGTCCCTTGAAGGCTTTGCAAGGTTCTTTAAATATGGCTATAAGAGAAGATGATCAAGGTAATCAGTCATATTCTATACTAACAGCATTCATCCTTTATTTGTCCCTCTATGACTTTCCACCCTAAGTGCATCAGCTAGCTTGCGACGTGATTTCAGCTATAACTTTGGCCGCTGCCCACACCATTACTCTGCTTCCTGACCCTCTGGATTTTCAGCCCGGCTAACTCCTCCAGGACTTTCCGCCCTTAGAGGGTGCATAAGCCAGCTTGTAGAGTGGTTTCAGCCATACCTTTGGCCCCCGCCTGCACCCTTCCTCTGCTTCTCAACCCTCTGGATCTTTGGCCCCGCTAACTCCTTTAGGACTTTCTTCCCTAAGTGGGTGCATCTGCCAGCTTGTGGCATGGTTTTGGCCATAACATTGGCTGCTGCCCACACCGTTCCTCTGCTTCCCGGCCCCCTGGATCTTTAGTCCTGCTAACTCCTCCATGACTTTCCATCCTGAGTGGGTGTATCAGCTAGCTTGAGTCATAATTTCAGCCATATCTTTGGCCACCACCTGCACCCTTCCTTTGCTTCCTGACCCTCTGGATCTTTGGCCCGGCTAACTCCTCCATGACTTTCCACCCTGAGTGGGTGTATCAGCCAGCTCATGGAGTGGTTTTAGCCATACCTTTGGCTGCCACTCTTCCTCTGCTTCCCAACCCTCTGGATCTTTGGCCCGTCTAAGTCCTTCATGTAAGGAGCATGACAATTCGCTCCCGACTGCTCACTTCCTACAAACTCGCTCCCATGCATACACTCCTGCGACAATTCATCCCTGTGATAACACACTCCTGACCGATTCACTCTCCCAGGCTCCAGTACTATAAATATTTAAGCCCAGCTAGCTCTATAGAGACTGGCTCCTGATTGCCCAACTAGCTCCCAATCACTGCTGACTACACAGCATATAGCCTCCATGTCATTCTGCATTCCTCATTGCTGCTACTGTTGAAAGTTCTGAAACTTGAAAGTGCTGTCACAATGTAAATACTTGCCAGCCCTGGCTTTTTACCCACCAGGAGAGGCAGTGGCATACTTTGAAGATATCACTGATGAGTCACTACAAGTTTTCCCTATTGAACTTGAGCCAATTGTGGACTATTTTGAAGATGTTTGGATTGGCAGTAGAAATAGGAGGGGGACTGGTCACCGGCAGCTGCAGTTTCCAATTGCTCTGTGGAACCACTCAGATACTGTGCAAGAAAGGAGAGCAAAAAAAACAACGTAGTCGAGGCATTCCACAGAGGTATGCAGAGTGTGCTCTGCATGTCCCACCCTACATTGTGGAAATTTATTGATGGGTTGTGCAGCATCCAAAAGAAGAGAGACTCCAGCATCGAGCAACTGATAGCTGGCAATGCTCCAGCAGGACACAAGACAGCTTACCTTGCCAATGTTGAAAGGCTCACATACATCATGGAAAAGTACAGCGAGAGAACAACAGAGAAATTCCTGTGAGGTGTGGCATACACTTTCAATTATTGAACTGCTTTTAAAGTTTTTAAAATTGTCATACTTAATAAAGATTATTCCAGGCAAATACATCCACAAGCACTGTACTTAGCACAAGCACTATAAAACTCACTCCCTGCCTTGTGTTCTACCAATCAAATCACTCCTGCCTTCCTGCTCTCCCAATCAAATCAATCCCTGCTTTCCTGCTCTCCCAATAAAATCACCACCTGACTTCACGATCTGCAAATCAAATTAGAAGAACACAGAGCTGAGCAGTAATTGTTGGGCAGTCGATTCTAGACAGGAAATACTGATTTACAGTTGCAGGTAACTTTAGTTCAGGAGCAAGTTGTTGCAGTCTGGGGAGCGAATCGGTCAGGAGCGTGTTAGCGTAGGGCCGAATTGACTTCGGAGCATATCCGCAGGAGCAAGTTTGTAGGGAGTGAGTAGTTGGGAGCGAATTGTCATAGACCCCTCCGGGTACAGCCAAAAGGCACCAGTGAACACTCAGTGCCTGCCGATTGGTGCAGCGGTCCTGGTCTTGGCTTCTGATTGGGCCCCCTGGCAGCCCAACTCCTTGCGATTAGAGTGCCTTTCAGCCTGGCTCTGCTATCTCTATATCTATAATTTTATATATATCGGTGTTTATTTTTCTGATTTTACTGTGTGCTCCTTAAAAGCCATTTAACTGTATTGAACAGTCAGCTAGATTGCACTGTTGCTTTTAATCATTTGAACCTTGCAACTTACTGATGAAGTTAAATGCTAAAACTTAATGATTGCTAGCTATACAGTATTAATTGCATTACAATGCTTTGAATTATTTTACCTGCTGCCTCCCTGCACCTCTGCATGCCTGCTCTTAATTCCTATCTACTGCCCAACTGTTCTGAGCCCCCCTTGTCTGTTTTTTTTTTCTTTCTCTCTCTTTCTCTCAGTTTCTGCATGAAGGTTTGACCTGCCTTGCTAATTCATCCTCAGAACCTCCTCCTCCAAGCTATCCACTAAAATCTGCCCTCTGGCACCTCCCCTAATCCCTGCTTTTGTTTCACTACTAACCTCTGCCCTACCACTTAACTGCCTTTGTGTCTGCATCCTCTGCCCCCACCCCCTACTGATGGTCTGCCACCAGATCCTCCCACCCACCTATCTCCCTGGTCTTAACCACTGTTGTTTTCCTTCTGCCTCCCCTCTAGGACTTTCCACCTAGTGGGCACATTAGCCAGCTTGCAGCATGGTTTCGGCCATACCTTTGGCTGCCAATCACATCCTTCCTCTGCTTTCTGACCCTCTCAATCTTCAGCCCAGCTAACTCCTCCAGAAATGGCAGCAAGACCCCTCTGAAAACTCAGCACCAGCTAATTGGTGCAGTAGTCCCAGTCTTAGCTCCTGATTGAACTGGCCAGCAGCCCAGCTCCTCAAGTTTGGAGCACCTTTCAGCCCTGTCTCTGCTATCTCTATATCTATAATTTTTATTTATATCTGTATTTTTTTACTGCCATCCCACCCAGACCCCAGCCTCTATTAAATACAGCCCTGCTCCTCCCACTATGCAAAGGAGCCCTCTTATTGGCTGCAGATTACAGTCACCCCTCTCACCAAAGGTCCTAGTCCTGTCCTCCCTTCCTTTCCATAGCCACTGCATTCTGCACATTTCTCTTTTTGATTATAACTCTACAGGTGCTGTTCCTGTCCTCTCTTGCCTCCCATAGCCATTGCACTCTGCACATTTTTCTTCTTGTTTCCTCCTCTCCTCCATTATAACTCACCCTGCTCTCCAGCAAGTGAAACTGTAACCTGACTGCTCTCAGGACTTGCCCCTGTTACAAGGGTAGTGCCAAGCATGGAAATCCTTTCCAATACATCTGGTTACTGTCAAATTGATTTATTTCTCTCCTTACTTAGCATCTGTGACCATTACCTTTCCAAATCCCGTACTGCCCATGGTCCAGCTTTCTCAACACCCCTCTCCCTCCTCCCCATGTACCCTCTCATGATGAGCTATTTTGCTTATGTTCCTGCTTCTCTTCCTACTTATACCACTCACATGCTCTAGTCTCACACCTGCCCTGCCACACTTTCATAGCTCCCTGATTAGAAATGTACCCAAGAGCACATCATCTTTAAGCACTGCCTTCACCTGGCTGCTCATTCATGCCCTTCCTGTTAACAACCTGAAGTACTGCCACCCTCTCCTGGAATACTGTCACCTTCTTCAGCTTCTTAACCCCTGTAGCAATACCCCACCAAATAGAACCCACAGAAGGAGAAGTCAAAGTATCTAAACTTGCACTGTTTCTCTTGAGAATTGCCCTGCTCCTCTTACTACTCTCAGGAATTGTTTACCCAAAAACTGGTCTTCCCATGACATGCACTTCTTAGCCCACTGAGCCAAGATACTTTACTTTAGTCTCTATTAGTATTCGTAGTCTTCTACCCAAGCTTGATGACCTACAGGTCTGGGTATCTCAGCATATTCCTGATATTCTAGCACTTAATGAAACATGGCTCTCCCCTAAGGTTCCTGACAATGCTTTATCCATCACCAGTTATACCCTCTTTAGACTGAACCGCATTGGTAAGCGGGGTGGAGGCTGTGCCATCTACCTGAAGGATACCCTTAAGGGACAAGTCATCTCAATAATACCCCCTGATAACCACTCACAAATGCTGGCGGTCAGAGTAATCCTTGGTCAGCAAGGTAAATCTCTCACCATTATATTTGTTTATATCTCCTCACGCAATGAAGCCTCTGGCTTTCAAATGATCACTGACTACTTTGACAACCTCCCCCATTGCATTGAAACAGTAGTTATGGGTGACTTTAATGTTAATTGGCTTGCCCCTGAAGCAGACCATATAAAGATGCCCTTGCAGTCATTGACATCACCCAAATGGTACCCACCCCCACACAAGTCAATTGCAGGACTGGCTGCAGCTCCCTTCTGGACCTGATTCTCTCTACCCACCCTCTTTGAGTTTCTAACATAAAGTCCTACTGGACTGCCTGAGTGATCATTCTCCAGTCATCTGCAAATGGTCCAATAGGACCCTCAAATGTAAACCTAAATTCTCCTATCAATGTATCATGAAAAGAGGAAAGCTCCCACAATTCCTTGCCTCACTCGTACAGGTTGACTGGTTCCCCCTGGACTTAATAAACAGCATTGACCATGCCCTAAACCATTTCATTAATAGGTTTAATGAAGTTTGGGACAAGTTTGCCCCTCCTAGGACAAGAAAACTTAGAGGAACCTCTAAATCCTGGATAACCCCTGCCCTTATTAACATGATGAAGGACAGAGACAGTCTGTGGCACTGTGCTATGGCCATGGGTTGCCAGACCAATATACAGTCCTATAAAGAGGCCAGGAATAATTGTACTCAGGCAGTACATAGTGCCAATCATGACTACTACAAGCATGAGCTCATTATCTCCTGGGGTAATAGCAAAAACATATGGGATAACATCAAAAGCCTTACAGGGAAACCTAATAAATCCTCCCTCTCTATGCTTGAGGAAAAAAGAGGAAAAAATAAATGTGATGTTGTTTGAATGGATGTTTAAAAGAGGTAAGGTGAAACAAGTGGTGTGAATGACAGGGTGACCAATAACAATGGCTACCATAAATACGGGTGACTTCACAGGGAGCAGCAAGTCATCAGAGACATACTCCTATAACTGAACAAGTAGAACATAAAAAAACAGCTGAATATCAATCATAGGAGATTTGGAGATTTACTTTGATTTATTTGAAATAGTTGCTGTATTTTATTTATTTACATTACTATTTGAAAATTGGTAATGGGGAAAGATGCATTGAGTCAAAGCTCATTTCCTGGCATGAACTGGGGGAGGGAAAACAGAGGAAATACCTGCTGGAAGCAATTGAGATTACAACATTGTAACAGACAGCTGATAGACACAAACTCTAGCAAGAGCCAATATGGCTGCAGCCGAGGTCCAGCTCACTAGAACATGGCACTGTCTGCCATGTTCAAGACGGTGGCATGGAGTTTTCTGCACATGAATGACAACTCGCACAGCACAATGAATTCCAGATCTAGTACCTCTAATTATATATCTCAAGCAGAAATGAACAAACACCAGAATTGTCTAGGACCTAGACTAACTGCATGAGCCAGGGAAAATCTGTGCAGTTCTTGAATGAATCCAGGAGGGAAAAGAGGGAGCTCCTGATTGTGCAGCCCCTTTTAACTTTTCTTTTCTACTCTCCTGAACTGGTCAGTACTCCCCCTGCCTAGTGAGTGACATTTCCCTCATCCCCCCTCCACAGGTGAGACCCTCCTACTTCTCTCTCAAGGCGTGGGATCCCTCTAGCAGGTTAGGAAGGGTGGGAGAAGTGACTGCTGTTACATGGTACTTAGCAGAATGGCAATTGCGTATTGTGTCTATTTTTTCATCAGTAGTTTTTAGACAATATAATCTAGATCTCTAGCTTTTTTATATGTCATAATGCTAATATGTCTAGTAAACAAAAGTATTAAATCCATAAACCCATATAACTACAGAAAAAAAATGGCACCTTAAAATGTTTTTTTTCATCATTTAACCCTATACACAGTACTTGCTAATCTGAGCCTATTTTTTCCTCTGTCATTCTCTTTTTCAAAATTACAGAAGCTGTGCAAAAAAAACCCAAAAAAAAACCAAGATTTTAAATTTCAGCATGCTTGAAAGTTTTCTAAGAATCCATTCATGTCACTTTGTCCTCAGGGCCTGATCACCTCATTTTCGTTTCTTGATTAAGGAAATTAAATGTCCACTGTTCTGTAATGTTTTAAGTTTATCTTTGTTAGTCTAATACCAGTCAAATGTTTCTACATACTAATATGAACATTTCTGAAAACATATCCCAATGTGACAGTAAAGCTGCTGTTTAATACAGCATTCTCTCTTAATTTAGGCATAAAAACTGTAGGCAAAGTTAACATAAAAGCCAAATGCAGACTCACTTTATTAAGAAATATTTTACTTAACAATTCGCAGTTTATTAACTGTGATAGCTCGTATGTGATCTGCATGGCAACATGAAAATGTGGGTCATTTTACATGGGGAAAACAAAAAGAAGATGATGGAAATGATGGTGGAACATATGCAGGCTATTAACAATGGCAATCTGGAATATGTGTGGGCTGTTCATATTTTAAATGCAATGAATAAGGAGGAACATGAGTTGAAATTTGTGGGACATGAACAAGCGGCACTGGGACAAAGAGGGGTGACAGGGCAGGTCTGCTGCGTAAATGAGAAATTTTTGGATATATATGCAGGGGGGCATATAAGGGAAAGGGCCTAAATGAACATATAGAAATTAAGCCTTTTTTGAAGGACAGATGCTAATATTTGCAATTTTTTTTTCTCGCTTCTAGGTCTATGAGAGGTCCACGCAATTTTGAACGAAATGACATATCTATTTAAGGTTTCTTTTTCTAACCTCCCTATTTCCCATCTTTGTAATTATCTAGACCGTGGGACCTATATATATGGTTAGAGAGTTTTTTCTGCCTTCAGAAAATAAAAAATCCCAACCCCCCTTTCTTTCCTCTAACTTGCCTCTCTCCTTTCTCATACCCTGCTTTTCCAAATCCTTGATCCTTCTCCCTGTAATCCCTCTGTAAAGATGTGAATTGCACTAAAATATTTTATGATGTTATTGTGCTCTCCTCTAGAAGGGTGTCAGCTTTTGGAGAAAATAATAAAATTAAATTCAAAAACTTATGCCATAAACTCTTCTTTGCTCCCCTTTTCAATGCCCTTTGTGATAGACTGATTTAGAATGTAAGGAAGTGTTGTTCCAGCTAGCAATATTGAGATGGTTAAGAGCCAAAATACATAAAGGGCAGAAAATGAGGGACCTGTTTTAAACATGTCTTCTAGTCTTAATATGTGTATAGTGTTTTTATGTGTGTAATGTGAGGTGCTACTAGCTACTCACATTGGGGTGCTACACAGAAAATGTATTTGTATTTATCAATCATGTGACACACAGGATGGCCATAAAAGATGTTCTCCCCTAGGGGGCATTATCTTTGAAAAAGCCTGTGAGCAGGTGAAATGTTACAGCTTTGTTGTCCATCTCCCTGTCCCAGGAGGGTCATTTTAACTTGCTGTATTCTGAATAAATGGAGTTTTAAAAGGCAAGGATCCATGTGGGATTTCCATTCATTTAGTGTGTAGGGTGAGTGCCGTGACTTCTCTTCCTGAAAATATTTTACTTACTTTAATTGCATGGGAATCTCTGCTTGGCTCAAAGGCTACCAGACAACAGTTTAAATGGCCTTTTGAAAGTAGAGAAATCATGCCTTTTTTATAACCTGCTAAATATTCTACTGTGCATCTGTTGGCACAGAATTTTCCACACAAGCACGATGACTCACGCATGCACAATGAACTCTAGCGGCATGGCAGCACAGTCTGCCATATCCAAGCAGGTGGCATGGAGTTTTCCATGCATGCATGATGACTTGTGCATGGGCACTGGACTCCAGAGGCAATCTTGGATATGGCGGACTGTGCCGCCATGTCACAGGAGTTCACTGCGCATGCACAAGTCAATGAGCATGCATGGAAAACTCCATGCTGCCATCTTAAACACAGTGGACAGTGCCATGCTCTGCTGATACCGACAGACAAAATAGTGCAGTAAACATGCAGTGATTGCCATCCACCTCCATTATTTAAAAAGTCCATTCAGTATCCGTTGAGCTCACTTTTCTCTACAGAAATCACAAGACATCTGCAGGGCTATGCAGCAATTCAGCAAAACCAAGTGTCAACAAGGCTATCACTAGTTGAGCAGAACAAGCTAGAATCAGCTACCACCTAAGTGAAGACAAGGACAGGCACATGCAGGATAGAAACTGTCACACAAAAGCATTTTAAAGGAGACATAGGATGAGGCTAGACTATGAGAAAAGAGTTCCAGATAGAGGCAGATGAGCAGAGAAGGAGGCCTGGCCGGTTGATGTTAACCGTGGAGAATAAAGAAAGAATAAGAGTGAGAAGAACATAGGTAATAAGTGGGGGGGGGGGTGCTGCAGGAGAGATCAGTTCAGAGAGATATTGCAGGAGGGTATGGATGAAAACCAGAATTTGGAGAGAAAAAAAGCACAATGGGATTGGCATCATGAAAATAAGGAGGGAAGCGAGAGGAGCTGGTACAGAGAACAATGACGAGAATGAGAAAGAGAAAGAAACATTGAAATATAGAATCTATTGGTAGATAAGCACCGCTTGGCCAACCTAGTCTGCCTATTTTTTCCTGCCTATATTTTCACAGCAGACCCTACCTGCTCTCTGCCTACCCCCCCATTTCGCAGATTCCCTTGTGCCTATCCCATGCATGCTTGATGCCAGCCACTGTTATTGCCCCTATACCTCTGCTGGAAGACTGTTTTAGGCATCCATCACTCTTTCAGTGAAGAAATACTTTCTCACATCCCTTCTATATTTCCCCCTTTCAGCTTCATTGCTTGCCCGTCTTGTTCTCATGCACCTTCTTCTCTAAAAAATACTCCCTTCCTGGAGGAGAGGAACCAGTGGCAAAATGGCAGGAGGAGTAGATGATAGGATCCAGCTCGGCTAAAGTAGATTTGGAAACACCACCATATATCACATCCACACAGTCAAACAGATTGAGGATCATTTTGACAATAATCTCATGCCAGACCAGAAGAGGCAAACTGGATTTATTCTTGTAAAGGGCATCACATATGGGGCATAATTTTTTAATGATAGAATCAATGTGGACCAAGAACTTGAGACGACTGTCTAGCTACACACCAAGGTATTTGAAACAGGGGTCTGTCTCTAGGTTTGTGTCATCTAGGGTTTTGAATACAGCAGTCATATAAAGCCTATTAAGTCACTGGTGAGTTCTAAATGGCATGGTGATTGTTTTTTGGCATTGTGGGAGAGCTAATTGGCACAGAACCAGCACTGAACATTATCAAAGTCTTGCTGTAGGGACTATTCCAGCAGAGCGATGGAGGTTCTGGTGGCAAAAGGATTGTGTCATTTTATGTATGTTACCTGATACACAGGCTGAGGGGACATCGTTGAAGAACATTAGGAAGAGGATGGGGCCAAGAATAGAGCCTTGGAGCACACCAGAGTTAATGGGGAGGGGCGATGAGAAGGAGTGATCCACCTGGACCAACTTAGTCCATTCAGAAAGGAAGGAGCAGAACCACTCAAAGACAATGACTGACAGCCCAGCAGCCTTTAATTTGCCTAGGAGTAAGGGATGGGCAACAGAGTCAAATGCCTTAGCCAGCTCTATAAACATTGTTTATTTATTTCTTTAGGAAATCAGAATTACAACCCTTTGAGTCATAGACTCATTTCCATTGTGGCTAATACTTGACCCGTATCCATCTCTCTTAGGTTAAGTCAGTGACATATAATAGGGAGGAAACTCTGGAATGGAGTTTATGGAAGCCAGAGTGGAAGGGATAGAGAAAGGAGGAAGAGTCAAGAAAGTTGGAGAGCTGAGAGAAAACCAACTCTTCCTGCAGTTTAGTCAAATAGGGAAGGAGGGAAATAGGTTAATAGTTCGCACGGGTGCAGGTGTCACCCCCTTTGTGAAAGCAGAGGACTTTAGCAAATTTCCAGGATGCAGGATTGGAAGACAGAAACATAGAAACATAGAAGTTGACGGTGGATAAGGACCGCAAGGCCCATCCAGTCTGCCCATTTCTTTTTCTACCATATGAATGTGCCATTGGCCTTTGCTCTATCAATGGCCTATCTATTCATATTCATCTGTATTGCTCCCTTATGCCTATCCCATGCCTGTTTGAAGCCCTGCACTGTATTCATATCCACCACTTCCTAAAGGTAGGCCGTCCAATGCCTCCACCACCCTTTCTGTGAAAAAGAACTTCCTCACATTACACCTTAATCGGCCTCCTTCTAATCTCATGCTGTGTCCTCTTGTCTTGCTATTTTTCTTATATTGAAACATGTTAGACTCTTTCACCTTGTTAATTCCCTTAAGATGTTTGACTGTTTCAATCATATCACCCCTCTCTCTCCTTTGCTCTAGGGTATACATATTGAGCTCAGCTAATCTGTCCTCATATGTTTTCTGATGCAGTCCCTGCACCATTTTGGTCGCCCTTCTCTGGACTGCCTCAATTTGGTTAATGTCCTTGTGAAGGTGTGGCCTCCAGTACTGCATGCAGTACTCTAGATGGTGTCTAACCAGTGTCTTGTAAAGAGGGATTATTACCTCCATCTTCCAACTTGTGATACTCCTGCTAATACACCCCAACATCCCTCTAGCCTTACCCATTGCTTTAGTGGTCTGCTTGGATGATTTCATGTCATCGGTGATGATGTCGCCCAAATCTCTTTCTTCTCTTGTGACTGCCGGCAACCCCCCTCCCAGCCTATAGGTGGCTTCAGGGTTTCTCTTCCCTATGTGCATGATCTTGCACTTCTTTGTGTTAAACCCCAGTTGCCACTCTTCCGACCATTTTGCTAGTTTATCCAGATCTCTTCTCATTCTGTCCACCCCATCTGGATCATCTACTCTGTTGCAGATTTTGGTGTCATCTGCAAACAGACAAACCTTACCCTCAAGTCCATCTTCAATGTCACTGATGAAGATATCAAAGAGGACTGGCCCCAGGACTGATCCCTGAGGTACCCCACTTGTGACTTGCATCTCTTCTGACTATACCGTTTACCACCACTCTCTGTTTTCTGCCCATCAACCAGTTTGCCACCCAGTTGACCAACGTCTGACCCACCTCGAGCCTACCTAGCTTATTAATTAATCCTCTATGTGGAACAGTATTGAAAGCTTTGCTGAAGTCAAGGTAGGCAACATCAACTGCTCCCCATTGGTCCACCACTCTGGTTACCCAGTCAAAGAAATCTATGAGATTAGTTTAACAGGACCTTCCTTTTGTAAAGCCATGCTGTCTTGGATCCTGTGTTCCTATGGATTCCAGGTTTTGCACTATCCTTTCCTTAAGGAGTGTCTCCATAATCTTGCCCACTACTGAGGTAAGACTGACTGGTCTGTAGTTCCCTGCCTCCTCCCTGCTACCACTCTTGTGAAGCGGGATCACATGAGCCCTTCTCCAGTCTTCTGGGACCTCTCCTGTGCTCAGAGACTCACTAAACAGTTCTTATAATGGCTCTGCTAGTTCCACCCTTAGCTGAGAGCTGAAAGGAAAGGTTCAGAAGAGAGGGGCAGCAATGGCAGGAGCATTAAGGTAGAAGAGTCTGGGGTCAAGACCATCAGGACTATGGCCTTTGGAGGGATTTAGAGAAAGAAGGGTGGCTAGGACATCAGATTAAGCAACTGGAGTAATAGCAAACATAGATGAGAATGGAGGCACAGCAGTGAAAGAGGAGGCAGGAGGAGCAGTGATGCCCCAAGTGGTGAAATGCACATTGAAAACAGCAGCTATCTTGACCGATTCAGAAATGTCTGAGCTTTAGGTATGTGTGGATACATGAGAGGGGGGATCAAATGGAGTGGATAACCCTCCAGAATTTATTTGGAGAATTACTATTGCTCTGAAGGTTCGAGGCAAAGTAATTGGATTTTGCCTAAGAAACCTCGGGCCAGATTTTCAAAGCTCCAGGAATGCAGCAAACCCCTGCTGCGCCAAACATATGATGCACCGAGCTTGCGGTAGTCCCCTGTCAGAGATCTGGATTTTACATTCCTTGTACCAATCTCTGCTCCTTAGACCACCGTTTTGTGGTCTAGCATGTGCCACCCCTGGGAGTCACAGAAACGGTGCTTGCACCATAGCATTGGTGCAACATGGAAACATAGAACATAGAAACATAGAATTTGATGGCAGATAAGGACTGCTTGGCCCACCTAGTCTGCCCATTTTCTTACCTGATGGATAAGCTACAGATCCTAGTTAACCAACAGCCTACTTCCTCCTACCCCCCACTAGAACTGCCTTATGTCAGTCCCATGCATTCTTGAATTCCCCCACTGTTCTTGACTCCATGACCTCCTCAGGAATGCTGTTTCATGCATCCACAACCTTCTCTGTGAAAAATTCTTCCTCACATTACCTCTGAGCCACCCCCTCTATCTTCAAATTGTGCCCCCTTGTTCTTGCACATCTCTTTTTCTGAAAGATACTACCCCCTTGGATTTTGTTGATTCCCTTGAGGTACATGAAAGTTTCTATCATGTCCCCTCTCTCCCTTCTTTCCTCAAGGGTCTAAATATTAAGCTCCTTTAGTCTCTCTTCATATATCTTCTGGTGCAGACCTTGCACCATTTTGGTTGCCCTACTCTGGACAGCCTCCACTCTGTCTATGTCTTTGCAGAGATGGAGTCTCCAGAACTGCTCACAGTACTCCAGATGAGGTCTCACCAACTGTCTGTACAGAGGGATAACAACTTCCTGTTTTCTACTGTTGATGCCTCTCCCTATGCATCCCAGTATCCCCCCAGCCCTCCTTACTGCCTTCTCACATTGCTTGCCCACCTTTAGGTCATCTGATATAATTACCCCCAGGTCTCTTTCCATTTTTGTTGTTGTTAGTATCTCACCCCCCATTGTGTACTCTTCCCCTGGGTTTTTGTTTCTCAGGTGCATTACCTTGCACTTCTGCCGTGTATCATGGAAACTGTTGCAACTGCATCCAAGAATGGAAATTTGGGTGCAGTTGTGGCAAAGGGGGTTGGCACATCGCAGATTTCTAAGTCCTGTGGCACAGGGCTGGACCCAAGCCCTGTGCCCCCTTTTGAAAAGTCAGCCCTTGGTGTTGGCATTCTGCTATTTCTGATATATCAACCAGTCCTCATGAGATCCTGAGGACATATAGAGGGACCAGACTAAGTTATGGACCATAAGGAGGCAGCTGAGTTTTGTGGAGACCTATGGCAGGTGGACACCACCTACACAAGACCTCCTCAGGGGACTATGCTTATCCCAGTAAGACATAAAATAAGTATACTCCACTGAAAGGTATGCTTATTGAATGCTTATCCCAGGAAGACATGAAAACTTAAGTGAAGCAGGAGAGGGTAGTATTGATGTTTAAACAGTGAACGTGATGTGTCCTGTTAGTGAGCCGCAAGGCATCTAGAAGGTTGTCTAAGTTCAGGGAGCAGAGTGACTGGGTCCAGATGTAATTTTGGGGGGAGGATTTAGGACAATGACTTTTCTGGACATAGTAGAGCATGCAGTGGTCACTGATGGAATCTGGAAGGTTACCAGCAGCCCAAATTATGTGTGGGTGAAGATGATAGCATCCAGTCAAGAAGTAAGAGGTTTTTGGACTTGGGGTTATGCAGGGTGGGAAAGATCAAGAAACTTGACTTTTTGCATAAGAGATTTAAGAGCAGGAAAGAACATTAAAGTCTCAGAGTACAATAAGTTCCCCAGAATAGGCAAAAGTAAGAAGGGAAGAGAACAGAGGAATAATCAAGTCTGATTTGGCTTTTGGGGAGAGGTATAACCCACTAATGAAGATTAGAAGACAGTGATGGAAAAGAAACCTTACACAAGAGGAGTTTGTGCAAAGGGGCTGACAGCAGCACAAGAAGCAACATCACAGGAGAGGCTGTGCAGAACATACATATGTACCCCATGTCCCCTTGTATCATGATCATGCATGATAGATACAGTGAAGCCCACCAGGATGAAGTGTGGTGTGACAGGTTTATTGCATGACAAAAGGGATGAACTCCCACTGAAATTACATTGTTTGCTGCAGTGCTGCGCTTCATCCTGGCAGGCTTCACTGTACATAGCCATGGATGAAGGTGACACTATCACTGATCTTGGAAGAGAGCCAGGATTCAGTGATTAGGATATCTGGGTTACTTTGCAGCACACAGAGCCAAAGCTGGTCAAGCTGGGGGAAGAGGTTCCTCACATTGAGATGGAAAATGATGAGACCCTTAGGAAGGGAGGCAACAGTTGAGGCAGAGAGGGGACCAGGATTATACTCAACATTACCTGACAGGAGAAGCAGAAGGTAAAGGGGATCCTAACTACATCCTCGCAAGACAATTAAAAAAAAACTAATTTACAGCAGAAGAACTTTCTCTTGTATTTAAATTAGCTGACTGATCCTTCAAGGCTGATATAAAAAACATTCACCATGATCTTAATGATTTTACAAAAACATTCAACAACATCTCTGACATCTTCATCCCCAAAAAGAAGATCAGAGTTTGTGGGCAACCTAACGAGTAGATTACTCCAGACCATCTCAGACTTATGCACTGTAGAGACAAGGTTTGGGCTAGGTACAGGAAATCACCCTTCCCTGATCTCCTCCAAGAGTATAACACACTTCAAAACAAGTGCAAGTCAATGGTTTGAACTACAAAAATCAACCACTTTAAGAATAGCCAGCTCTACACCAGAGCTAACTCCAAGCAGCTCTGGGGGACTTTAAACTCCCTCTTGGGGAATGAAAAAAAGTGTGAGCAGATCTTACTCCAGTCAGAAGGGAGATTAACAAACGACCCAACATGCATAGCAAACTTGTTTAATTCCTTCTTCAGGGACCTGGACAAGTACAAGAACCCTTTCCTCAGACACCCCCAAGCAGCCACAAAATCCTACCCCTTCCCTAAAAGATTCCTACCCCACATTCTACTTCAAAGCACTCTCACCAACTGATACCATAAAACGTATAAGAAAAAACAACCCTAGACCCTTCACAGGTCCAGATGGACTAGATTTTCAGATCCTTAAACTCATAATTAATGACATTGCCACTGCTCTCACCAATATCCTTAATTTCTCCCTCTGTTTCGGTACCCTACCCAAGGCCTGAAAAACTGCATCCATCAGGCCACTGCATAAAGCAGGCTGGAAACAGGAAGTAAGCAATTACAGACCCATATCACTTCTCCCCCTCTATCCAAAATCATGGAAAAAAATAGTTAATTCACAAATCACTGAGCACCTAAACAAATATGACATCCTTACCAAGGCTCAGCACAGTTTTAGGGCTAAACACAACACAGAAACTACTCTCGTTAGATTCACACAGGATATTTACAAAGCTATGGATGATGGTCTTTTCACGGGTGCGATTTTCGTGGACTTTACCAATCCTTTTGGCTTGGTTGACCACAACCTTCTCCTATCTACACTTGCCCTTCTGAATTTCTCCACAGACATTGTTAACTGGTTTGATAATTATCTCAACACTTGGCTCCACAAAACATTAATTGAGGGACATCTTTCATCAGAATGCCTTATTAAGTATGGAGTTCCTCAAGGATCCATACTTGGGCCTGTGGCAGTCTGTCTCCCCCTCACTTGAGAATGTTGATATGCACTCCAGGGCATTCCGTCTTCTCTAAACCCCTTTCTTATGCCTACTGCAGTAGCATCCTCTTCTTTAGGTCTCTCTTGACCCTTATTCACCTTTCTACTCTGAGGGGATGACCTCCCCATCAGAGTATCTTTGACTATTCTTCCCCGCTTTATTTCTATTTTTCATCCTTGGGGATGCCAAAAGGTAGAGGCTATGAAAAGCCTCCTGTAATAAAGCCCTAGGTTAGTGGGTAGTAAAGCCTGAATTTGCCCACTATACTGTAAAGAGGGACTTTGCAAAATGTACCTGTGGTCTGCCATATGGAGCTGTAATAAAAGAGCCAGATGTAGGGTCAGGGGTATTGTTAAGACCCCATATCGTTAGGGGCCATGCTGCCCAGTGTGCAAAATAGGGGGTCATATAGTGAGACACAGGCATGTCTGTGTAAGTAGTGTTGTGGTACCCATTCACTCCCGTGAGAGCAAAATATAAGAAATACAACAGCAATCTGTTTAAATGACTACTTGTGATGCCTGTATTATGAGTACAAGGCTCCATAATATTAGAAGGTCTATTCACGGCTTTTGTTTCCTTCTAGAAATTAGCCACAAGAAAAGGGTCTGTTTTGCCCGTTTGTTGCAGCTATTAAATGAAAGAAGCTTTGTGAAGCTTACCCGCTCCTCTGGTGGCATGAAGGTAATGACCAAGGAGGATGGCGGGTGAAGATAAGGACGCACTAACTTGGGTGCATAAAGAAATAATTAAATTAAGAGCAACAATGCTCCCTTAGAGTTAGAGAACCCAGACTAGAGTATCAGAGTGAAGATAAAGGGCTCTGATACTCTAACCAAAGCTAGGGTCTCAGCAACTCTTCCATTTACTATGCACTTAAGCTCTCTGAGTAGCACTTTAGGCGAGCAGGATAATAAGTTACTGAATGGGGCCCTCTGCTATTTATTTAAAGAAACAAGGGCAAAATAATAGAAAGCAGGACTAAAGAAAGCCCTGCTAGTTGCAACAAGGCCCAAATGAAATGTGATCTGTCGGCTGACAATTTCAGCTGACGAGACAGAATAAATAATGGTTATGTGCAGAGTTAACTTCCACATTCTAAGCACTTGTAGTGTAGCACTTGTGCACATAAGAACAGCGTGTTCTTGGGCAAATTAAGCAGAATGAAGAACTCAGAGAAAGTACTCCAGTAGTAATTATACAGTTATAAGTTGCTATGTTCAAGCAACCTGAGTAGACATAGACTGTTGGGTTCCTTTATATTTAATGCACAAATGGGAACAGAAAACAATAATATTTTAAGACTGGGGGAATTAAAACCCCAGGCTCTTAACTGTTTCTACATCTACCATAAGGAGTCTGGTGGGCTCTTTAGAGCTGGTGGCCCCACATCCCACAGTATTTATAGAGTTCTATCAGGATATGACCCACTCTAGTGGGAGGAGCTTCAGTGTTACAGTGACCCTTAAGTAGTTTTTACCTGAATACTGATGATTCAGCTGGTTATTGGGGTACATGTTGTGATGGTAATGTTGGACCATGACGCAGAAATGGATTTTGGTTGGGCTGATCCCCCAAATTGTGCATTAGTGGAGATATTTGTTGTATTAGAAATAGGGGTGGATCAGCTGACCTGATGACATCACGGGTATGGGCTATATATACCCTGTACACAGACTGAGAGTTAGTCAAGCCTTAAGAATAGTACTGTGAGGAAGTACAGGAAGACTCAGCACAGAAGATAGTAGAATTATTGCTGTAACTAGCTTTCTTCTCTGTGGCAGCATCTGTTAGGGAAGAACAGTGTTGGAACTCAGATCTGAACTGTGATAAGATCTGTTTATGTTTATTATTTTTATTTAGAGCTATTATTATTTACTGAATTTTATGAAGTAATGAAATTCACACAAAGCCAGCTGTGTGTTTTACATGAAAACTGTTGTGTCAGTGTTGTCTATTCCCACACCCTTCCACAAAATTGGTGTGAGAGTGGGATCTGAACCCACACCTCCATTTGGAGACCAGAAGAAGCCTGGAGTGGCAATCAGGGTGCAGACAAGAGAGGAACCACCAGAGGGCCTGACAGACCTACTACAATGGCTGGCGGTCCGCCAGGAGGAAACTGAGAGGTTAAGAGATCTGGATGCACAGGAGAGGGAGAGAGAGTGCAGAAGACAGGATCTTAAGTGGGCAGAAACTTTACAAGCTTTGAAAAACTTGGGAACAGGGCAAGAAGCTAATGGAAATGGGACTACCTCCAACACCAAAGAAATAAAACTCACTAAGATGTCTTTCTCTGATGACACAGAGTAGCCAGTGCAGTGGGTAGTGCATCTGGCACCTTACTTATCAGGGAAGGCCCAGTTGGCCTATGGTAACACGGACTCTCGATTAATTGATGACTATGACCTTGTTAACTCATTATACCCTGGGTGGCCATTTTGTATCAGGAGAATCAATGGATGGTTCGGACTTCATACGAAGCAATTGGGCGCAATGTTAAGCATGAAATACTCAAAAGGTATGACATTAATGCTGAAACCTATCGGCAGTGGTTCAGTGCCCTAACACATTTAACGCATGACCCTCTAAGAGAAACACATGTACAGCTGAGGGAACTATGTTTCAAATGGATCCAGCCTGAGGGAAACTCAAGAACTGACATTATAGAAATGTTTTTTTGTGGAAAAGTTTCTCCAAATTCTGCCCACTGAGGTCCAAATCTGGATTAAAGAGCATAAACTAGAGTCAGCAGAGGCAGCCATTACCCTGGTGGAAGATTTTCTTTCAGCCCATCAACCATACAAAAAGAGAGGACAACAGACACCTGATCCCCCTGCAATGAGGCAACCTGCACAACTGGTAAGATCCAAACAAATAATAAATACTAGACAGTATGATAACAGGAGAGGATCAGGTGGGAGAACATTTCCACCAGACATAGTATGCAGAAACTGTAATGGATTGGGGCATATTTCTCGTTGTCACACTAGAAAACCAGAGAACATCCATCTAGTGCTCCTAAATGCAGGGCTGGTACCCAAACTACTTGTCCCCATTGTTATTGGCCAGGATTTTCCTGACTTTTCATCTCTGATAATGGAAAAAGGGACCCTGTCTGCTGTGACTACTACAGCACAGAGTAAAAAGGACCAGAGATTGGGGAAAGTATTTCCATTTGAGGGAGATGTGCTTGAGACATCTGTGAAAATACCCAAAATGGTGAATGCTAAAAGAAAACAACAGCGAACAATGGCATAGGGATCGACAGGGATTACCTGAAGAAATCAAAATTGTCTTTGTTAAAGCTGATATGTGTATGAAGCAAAAAACAGATGACACCCTAAAACTGTTTTTTCAGCAGGTGAGAAAAGTAACTAAGCTAAATGCACCACACTTTGAAATGCATAATGACTTGTTGTATAGGGTATGCACACACCCAGAGAACCAAGAGAAAGTGGAACAATTAATGGTGCCCCTGTGTTATAGACATGATATCCTGTCCTTAGGACACGATATACCATGGGCTGGGCATGCTGGAAGGGATGAAACCCTAAGCAGAATTCTACACAGGTTCTTTTGGCCTGGCATTCATGAGGATGTTGGCAGATACTGTCAAGGTTGTGAAGCATGTCAACTGACTGCCCAGATAGGGAAAAAGGACTTTGTTCCCCTAGTATCTCTACCACTTGTCACCACACCCTTCAAAAGGATAAGGATAGATATCATGGGCCCCCTTGATAAGAGTTCAAAAGGAAATAGTTTTATCCTGGTGGTATGTGACTATGCCACCAAGTATCCAGATGCTATACCCATGCATACTGTCACCAAGCCTAGGATAGCTGAGGAGGTGGTGAAACTATTTAGCTGGGTGGGGATCCCAAAAGAAATATTGATGGATAGAGGGAGTAATTTTAATGTGGCCCTTCTAAGAGAATTGTATCATCTTTTAGGAATTGTGGCAATCAGAACATCCCTTTATCATCCTCAGACTGATGGTTTGGTTGAACGTTTTAACCAAGCACTAAAAAGGATGATTAAGAAATTTGTGCAGGAGGAAGGCAGGGACTGGGATAAGTTTCTCCCCTTTCTCTTATTTTCTTACAGAGATGTGCCTCAAGCCTCGACAGGTTATTCCCCCTTTGCTCTTTTGTTTGGTAGGACTCCCCAAGGCCCCCTTGATGTGGCAAAAGAATGCTGGGAGGAGGGGAGGGAAGGGAATTGAAATACTCTGAGATTACCAACTATATGAAACAGTTATGACAGAAGTTGGCATACCCACCCAGTGTATACTCAAAAGTCCCATGAAGCACGAGTACAGGCACAAACCACATAAAAAGAGGGGTATGACAAGGGAACAGACAGTAAAAAGAAATTCATCTCTGGAGAGCAAGTCTTATTATTGTTGCCCACTTCAATCCATAAATTGCTTATGAAGTGTCAGGGACCATAGAAAGTTTTATAACAGACCGGGCCCGTTACATATGGAATTGAGACACCTGACAAGAGACAGAGAAGTAAAATCTACCATGCCAATTTGTTGCAAAAATGGCATGAACAACCCCATGCAAGTTTAGGAATGGTAGTCCTGCCCGAGATGACTGACACTGAGTTAGAGGTGGCTTATGGGAGATTAGAGGGTGAACAAGGCTTACAAGCTGTTAATATTAATCCCCAACTCACATTGACCCAGCAGCAGGAGTTGCAGTCCCTACAGAAACATTATGAGTCTACCTTCACTAGCCAACCAGGCCAGGCCAAAGAGGTAGAACATCAAATTAACACAGAATCCCCTCCTGTTAGAAAAAAAACCTTATAGGCTTCCTGAAAGGGTGAGAACCAATGTGGAGAATAAAATAAAGAAACTGAGAAGATTGAACATCATTGAGCCCTCAGAAAGTGCCTAGGGATCCCCCACTGTAACAGTACCCAAGAAGGAGGGAGGCATCTGGTTATGCTTAGATTTTAGTGGGTTAAATCAGGTAGCTCAGTTTTATTCTTATCCAATGCCAAGGGTGGATGATATTTTGGACAAGATAGGGAACGACAAGTATATTTCCACCCTGGACCTCATGAAGGGGGTACAGGCAGATTCCCCTTGAAAAGTCAGCTAAGGAAAAGACTGCCTTAATTCAGCACAACTCCAGGTATATATCAGTTTTGTACTATGCCATTCAGACTCCATGGGGCCCAGCAATGTTCCAGCGTTACATGGATCTGATATTGGTGCCACAAACTAAATTCTATGTGGCCTACTTGGATGATGTTGTTGTTGTTTTAGTCAAACTTGGAACAAGCATTTGGTGCATTTAAGAGCAATCCTAACAGCTATCCAACATGCAGGGATGACCATTATCCCTCTAAATGCACCCTAGCAATGCAGGAAACCCGGTACCTGGGATTTGTCCTTGGGAATGGGGTAATCTAGCCTGAGAGCAGCAAAATAGAAGCAGTAACCCAATGTCCTGTGCCCATGACAAAAAAACATGTTCAATCATTCTTAGGGCTAGCTGGATACTACGGGAGTTTTATTCCAAATTTTGCAGCCATCGCTACCTCACACACTGATTTAATGAAAAAGAAATGTGGTAATAAAGTAACCTGGTCCTCTACTTGTGAAAAAGCCTTCAACCAGTGAAAGCAGCACTATGTTCCTCCCCAGTGTTGCATAGTCCAGACTTCAACCACCCTTTTGAACTCCATATAGATGCTTTTGGAACTGGCATGGGGCAGTGTTAAGAGAGGAACATCCAGTGATCTACATTTACTGCAAACTACATGAGAGGGAACAGAGATATTCCACTGCAGAGCAGGAGTGTCTGGCTGCTAAGTGGGTGATTGAAGCTCTAAGGTTTTATTTGTGGGGAGCCCCATTTACTTTGGTCACTGATCATAATCCGCTGTGCTTTATCTCTCAGATGAAAGATAAAAAACCTCTGTATTATGAAATGGTATTTGGCTGTGCAGCCCTATAAGTTTACTTGAAATATAGGGCTGGGACCTTACATGTGAATGCTGACTTTATCCAGATATGGGGCTAACAATCAGACAGAAACAAAATAAAGGACTGGCAAGTGATCCTTATTTTTATTGAATAACTGAATTTAGACACCCAAGGGTTATTGTATTGTATTGGAATTGATTGAACAGCAAGATGTTGTAATGCTATACGAATTGAGATAGGGACCCTGGGGTGGAGCTTGCAAGTGAGGGTGGGCGGAAGCTCCATCCTACTCAGTAGGTATTTGGGTAAGTTGTCTTGAAAACCAGTACTGACGTTAACAACTGTTTTTCACTTAATGTTGGGTGTGTGTGGCAGTTTGTCCCCCCCCTTGAGAACATTGCTATGCACCCCAGGACATTTCGTCTTCTCTAAACCCCTTTCTTATGCCTACTGCAGTAGCATCCTTTTCTTTAGGTCTCTCTTGACCCTTATTCACCTTTCTACTCTGAGGGGATGACCTCCCCATCAGGGTATCTTTGACTATTCTTCCCCGTTTTATTTCTGTTTTCCATCCTTGGGGATGCCAAAGGGTAGAGGCTATGAAAAGCCTCCTGTAACAAAGCCCTAGGTTAGTGGGCAGTAAAGACTGAATTTGCCCCACTATACTGTAAAGGAGCTTTGCAAAAAGTACCTGTGGTCTGCCCTACAGAGCTGTAATAAAAGAGCCAGATGTAGGGTCACGGGTGTTGTTAAGACCCCATATCCTCAGGGGCCATGCTGTCCAGTGTGCAAAATAGGGGATCATACAGTGAGACACAGGGATGCCTCTGTATGTAGTGTTGTGGTACCCCATTCGCTCCTGTGAAAGCAAAATATAAGAAATATAACAGCACTCTGTTAAAATCACTACTGGTGATGCCTGTAATATGAGTAGAAGGCTTCCCGATATTAGAAGGTCTATTTACAGCTTTTATTTCCTTCTAGAAGTTAGCCACAAGAAAAGGGTCTGTTTTGCCGCTTGTTGCGGCTATTAAATGAAAGAAGCTCTTTGTGAAGCTTACCCGCCCTTCTAGTGGCACGAAGGTAATGGCCAGGGAGGATGGCGGGCGAAGATAAGGATGCACCAACTCGGGTGCATAAAGAAATAATTAAATTAAGAGCAGAAATGCTCCCGTATAGTTACAGAACCCAGACTACAGTATCAGAAAGAGGAAAAAGGGCTCCGATACTTGAACCAAAGCTAGGGTCTCAGTAACTCTTCTATTTCCAATGTGCTTAAGCTCTCCGAGCAGCGCTTCGGGTGAGCAGGATATTAAGCTACTGAATGGGGCCCCTTGCTATTTATTTTAAGAAACAAGGAGCAAATCATAGAAGGCAGGGCTAAAGAAAGCCCTGCTAGTTGCAACAAGGCCCAAATGAAATGTGACTCGTCGGCTGACAATTTCGGCCGACGAGACAATAAATAATGGTTATGTGCAGAGTTAACTTCACTTTCTAAGCGCTTGTAGTGTAGCGCTTGTGCACATAAGAACAGCGAGTTCTTGGGCAAATTAAACATAATGAAGAACTCAGAGACAGTGCTCCTAAAGTAATTACATATTTATAAGTTGCTATGCTCAAGAACCTGAGTATATGTAGACCGTTGGGTTCCTTTATATTTAATGCACAAATGGGAACAGAAAACAATAATACTTTAAGACTGGGGGAATTAAAACCCCAGGCTCTTAACTGTTTCTACATCTACCATAAGGAGTCTGGTGGGCTCTTTAGAGCCGGCGGACCCCACATCCCACAGTATTTATAGAGCTTCGTCAGGATATGACCCACTCTAGTGGGAGGGGACTCAGTCTTACAGTGACTCTTAAGTAGTTTTTACCTGAATACTGATGTTTCAGCTGGTTATGAGGGTACATGTTGTGATGGTAATGTAGGACCATGACACAGAAATGGATTATGGTCAGGATGATCCCCCAAATGTGTGTATTAGTGGAGATACTTGTTGTATTAGAAATAGGGGCCGATCAGCTGACCTCATGACATCACAGGTATGGGCTATATAAACCCTGTATACAAATTGAGAGTCAGTCAGGCCTTGAAAATGGTACTGTGAGGAAGTACAGGAAGACTCAGTACAGAAGACTGTAGAATTATTGCTGTAACTAGCTTAACTCTGTGTCAGAACAAATCCCCACTGAAGTAACTGAGGGTCAGCCAGTTGAGGAACCTATGCCAGTGGGTTAGGGAAGAAAAATTTGCAGGACCATCTAAAAGGCATTTTTTAAACCTTTACTATGGATGTCAGATCTGCTCAAAAATAAAGGGGAACGAGCACCATGAGAAAATGCTATTCGATTGTTATATAAAGGAGGTTTGGATAATCCCCCAGACAGAGTTTACATGGAAAGAACTTTACTCAATAACTCAATGAAATGTTATGACTCAGAAGTGTTTGCTTTGATTCATACAGATGAACATAATTACGACATCACTTTTGAGACAGTGGAAGCATTGGATAGGTTTTGGGTAAAATACAACACTTTAAAAGACAATCCCTTATGGACACCCTTCTTGGCTATAGAAACATAGAAACATAGAATTTGACAGCAGATAAGGACCGCTTGGCCCACCCAGTCTGCCCATTTCCCTACCTGATGGATAAGCTGCAGATTCTAGTTAATCAACAGCTTACTTCCTCCTGCCCCCCACTAGAATTGCCTTATGCCTGTCCCATGCATTCTTGAATTCTCCCACTGTTCCTGACTCCACAACCTCATCAGGAAGGCTGTTCCATGCATCCACAACTCTCTCTGTGAAAAAATACTTTATAACATTAGCTCTGAGACGTCCCCTATAACTTCAAATTGTGCCCCCTTGTTCTTGCACATCTCTTCTTCTGAAAGATACTACCCTCTTGTACCTTGTTAATTCCCTTGAGATACTTGAAAGTTTCTATCATGTCCCCCCTCTCCGTCCTTTCCTCAAGGGTATACATATTAAGCTGCTTTAGTCTCTCCTCATATGTCTTCTGGTGCAGACCTTGCACCATTTTGGTTGCCCTTCTCTGAACAGCCTCCACTCTGTCTATGTCTTTGCAGAGATGGGGTCTCCAGAATTGCACACAGTACTCCAGATGGGGTCTCACTAACTGTCTGTAGAGAGGGATAACAACTTCCTGTTTTCTACTGTTGATGCATCTCCCTATGCATCCCAGTATCCCCAGCCCTCCTTACTGCCTTCTCACATTGCTTGCCCACCTTTAGGTCATCTGATATAATTACTCCTAGGTCTCTTTTGATTTTTGTTGTTGTTATTAACTCACCCCCCATTGTGTACTCTTCCCCTGGGTTTTTGTTTCCCAGATGCATTACCTTGCATTTCTTTGCATTGAATCTGAGCTGCCACATATTTGACCATTCCTCCAACCTTGCCAAGTCCCTTTTCATTCTTTCCACCCCACCTTGTGTATCAACCCTATTGCAGATCTTTGTGTCACCTGCAGAGGCATACCTTTCCTTCCATCACAAAACCTGCAGTTAGAATGATAACCATTTTATTCAAAAATGAAGGAGTGCATGTTGCGGACATCTTGTTCTGGCTAAAAAAGAGGTGTGAGGTTTCAGAGCACCCCTTCCCCATTATCAACTCAGAGCAAATCTGGATAGGTGGCTGGAGGGTCAAGTGTAAACTTTACATGTCCAATAATGGAATCATATATTCACCAGGCTGTTTTTACCTGGGAAGAGACAGAGGGTCTCAATTCTATCCCGGCCAGCCAAAGTCTTGCCACAAATGTGACTCCAGACTGCATCTCAGTAATGCATGAGACACGCCAAGATGTACACATTGCCTAGAAACAGGACATTTGGCTGCTTCTTGTGTGAACCTTTTTAGATATAATTTATGCAAGGAAAAAGGCCACTCATATGTTAGGTGCCCATGGGCATCGCATAATGGAGATGACAACTCTACACATGAAGCTTTAATCACCGGAGCTCAAAAGAAAGGCTGTGCAGCAGCTTCAGAAAAAAACATGCAAGAGATTCATAAACAGAAAGAAAAAGAAATGGGGAGAATGCACAGGTAATAATAAGAGGGGAGGGAATGGAAACTCAAACGCACATCCCAAACAGGAAACAAACAACATGGAGGATGACGGAGAACAACAAGAACCACATACAGTGAACCCAATATGGACTGAAACAATAAATACAGAGAATGAAATACTGAATAGGAAATGGAGACAGTAGATGGTACAAACACAACAGAACAGAGTCCAGTAGCAGTGACTTCAATGAGCATTGGGACTATGCCTCCCCCAATCATGGAACCTGATTTCCAAACTGTAATCTATAAGAAGAGGCCCAGAGCAAAAGTGGGGAAAAAGAACCAAAAGGGAAAGAAAGAAAAATCATAAAAGGAAAACAAAAATGGACCATAGCAAACCGGTACAAGCATTACAAATACAGCAGATTGGTGACAATTCTGAAGAAGAAGATATAGACTTGGATTCTTCCTCTATAGCTTCATCTACAAAGGAGCACTCATCTGGTTTTGAAGATACAGGCCAAGGAGATAAAGTCAAGAAAAAATGGACCACAAGGTCACAACAATAAGGAAATCTTGATGTGCCAAAAACTTTTGCTATTTATACTGTGCATGGCATCTATTTGAACTTTAGCTTTAAATGTTAACAGAATTAAAAATAGTAAAAGATGCTTGACAGTTCTTACAGAACTGACACAGTATAAAGTAGATATTGTATGTTTACAGGACACTAGGCTAAACACTCTGGCAGAAACTGCCAACATATCAAAACTCTGGAAAAAAGGGGTTACATTTTGGTCACCAGGAACAGAAACGTGACAGATAGGGAATCTTATTTTTGAACTCATAAGTCACAAGATTAATTGATTTGGAACCTTTAAGGGCACTCATTTTAGATATCCAGTATAGAGATATGAGAATATGGCTGATCAACACATATGCCCTGCAGTGCAAAACTAAAAGGATAGATCTATTTAAAAAGATCCAACCTTACCTACACACAGCAAGGTTAATAATTTGGGGGAAGATTTCAACTGCAGTTTTCATCAACAGGATAGAGGGATTCAGACAAATAAATTATATTGCAATACAAGTACCTTGACTGACATCTTAGCAACTTTCAAATTAAAAGATTCTTATAGAATAATCCACAAAAAAGGGGGTTACATATATCAAAGGTCAGCATTCAACAAAGATAGATTTATTTTTATATCACAAACTTTGGATGTATCAGTAGCCAAACTCCATGATATAACTTTCACAGATCACAGAGCTTTAGAAATAGAAATTAAATGGGGCACTACACCTCCATCTGGGAAAGTTCTCTGGAAATTAAATGCTGAGCTTTTAAAATCAGATCAGATAGTAAAAGAATGGGAAAAGTTATGGGTAGCCCGACAATCAGTATTATGCATGTATGATACACACATGGACTGGTGAGAGGATTCAAAAACTAATTTCAAATCTTTGTTTCACAAATTAGCTAATAAGGCTTCTTTGAATACATATCTTAAGTACTTAAGTCTTCGAAAACAATTGCATCTCTTAATAGCAAAAACAGAATCTTTACAAACAGACTATAGTCAGCAAATAGCTAAAATATAAAAAAGTTATATATCAGATACAATATGATAGGATTAAAACCCTGCAACAAGAACTCTGTTTCAGGATGGTAAGCAAGAAACAGACTTTTGAACCTTATAAGGATAATAAAAAAGGATGGATAACAAATTTATCTTGCAGCTAAAAGATGAAACTGGTGAGACACAAACACCAAATGATGAAATACTAAAGGTAATAGATAATTATGTACTAAATATTTTGCCCTCCCACTCAGAAATATAAGATCTAGAACCATATTTATCTCAACTACAGGTATCATATTTAATACAGTTACAATTAAAAGAACTAGAACAACCAAGCACAGAAGAAGTTAAGGTAGTGATTACATCTCTTCGGAATAATATGGCCCCAGGCAGAGATGGTCTGACACCAGAATTTTATAAAACATTCATGGGTGAGTTAGCTCCAGAACTCATAGGTTTATATAATGAAATCCTAACTGCACGTAATATCTCAAAACTAATGGCAGCAGCAGCTCTAATATTCCTATATAAAAAAGGAGACAGGGACCTACTATCAAATTGGAGGCCTATTAGTTTAATAAATACCGATTTAAAAGTTTTGGGGAAAATTTTGGCAAAGTGATTGGGTAAAGTTTCAGAAACTTTAATTAGTGTAGCTCAGACTTGTCCAGTTCTGAAAAGAGGGATACATGACAATCTAATAGTGCTGAGAAATCTTTTTCAAAACATCAAACAGGAATAAAAGAAGGTATTGTACTGAGCCTGGATCAACAAAGGGCTTTTGATTCTGTTTCCTATGAATATATGTTTTCTACATTAAGGGCCTTTAGAATCCCAATTAAGTTTATAGACTGGATTAGGTGTCTATATAAAGTGGCTACAGTAACGCTCCCCAGAATTAATGGATGGAAGGGAACTACTAAACAGATTAATAGAGCAGTGAGGCAGGGATGCCCACTAAGCCCCCTCTTATATGTCTTTTGTATTGACCCTTTCCTATGCACAGTAATGAATGCGGACCAAATTATTGGAAAAACTTGAACCACAGTAAGCATGACAATAAAGACTCTTGCTTATACAGACGATGTGGTAATAGTTGTAGATAAAACCACAAAAGAAAATGTCACTCAGCAGTTAGTAGCATATTCAAATGTCTTGGGGTCAAAGATCAATTCAGATAAAAGTTTAGGGATCCATTTGGGTAATGGACCACAGATCCAGACCACTTACAATATGCCACAATACCCCTAACTCAGGGTCCCATTTTGATACTGGGTATCCTATTTGCAGCAGGAGATTTAGCTTTGCTGAATTGGGAAAAAATTACTATAGTAGAAAAAATGTCACAAACATGGATCCACAGATGGATAGCTAAAAGGAAAAGAATCTTATTGATAAAAAATGTGATAATACCAATATTTTTGTATGTTAGATTTTTATTGCCACCCCCAATGCAGATAGAAACGTATCTATTCAGTATCTTTTTCAGAGCACTTTGGGGGAGTCGATTAAACCTGGTAAAAAGAGATGTTACATATCATAGAAACATAGAAACATAGACTTTGATGGCAGATAAGGACCACTTGGCCCATCTAGTCTGCCCATTTCCCTACCTACGGGATAGGCCACAGATCCTAGTTAACCAACAGCCTATTTCTTCCTACCCCCCACAAGAATTGCTTTATGTCTGTCCCATGCATTCTTGAATTCTCCCACAGTTTAGACCCCACAACCTCCTCAGGAAGGCTGTTCCATGCATCCACTACCCTCTCTGTGAAATAATACTCCCTCACATTGCCCCTGAACCGCCCCCTTCTATCTTTAAATTGTGTCCCCTTGTTCTTGCACATCTCTTTTTCTGAAAGATGCTACCCTCTTGGACTTTGTTGATTCCACTGAGGTACTTAAAAGTTTCTATCATGTCCCCCTCTCCCTCCTTTCCTCAAGGGTATACATATTAAGCTCCTTTAGTCTCTCCTCATACGGCTTCTCTTGCAGACCCTGCACCATTTTAGTTGCCCTCCTCTGGACTGCCTCTATCCTGTCTATGTCCTTGTGGAGATGGGGTCTCCAGAACTGGACACAGTACTCCAGATGGGGTCTCACCAACTGTCTGTACAGAGGGATAACAACTTCCTGTTTTCTGCTGCTGATGCCTCTCCCTATGCATCCCAGTATACCCCCAGCCCTCCCTACTGCCTTCTCACATTGCTTGCTAACCTTAAGGTCATCTGATATGATTACCCCCAGGTCCCTTTCCTTTTTTGTTGTTGTTACTACCTTCCCCCCAAATTGTGTATTCTTCCCCTGGGTTCTTGTTTCCCAGATGCATTATTTTGCACTTCTTTGCATTGAATCCTAGCTGCCATACTTCTGACCATTCCTCCAACCTTGCCAAGTCCCTTCTGATCCTGTCCACGCCTCCTTGTGTATCAACCCTGTTGCAGATCTTTGTGTCATCTGCAAAAAGGCATACTTTTCCTTCTAGTCCCTCTGCAATGTCACTTATGAAGACATTAAAAAGGACTGGACCCAATACTGAACCCTGCAGTACCCCGCTAATAACCCCTCTTTCTTCAGAGTGGACTCCATTTACAATTACCTTCTGTGTCCTGTTGTGCAGCCAATGTTTTTCCCAGGCTACCACCCTGGGACCCATTCCCAGGCTGGTTAATTTGACTATTAATCTTTTGTGTGGGACTGTGTCAAATGCCTTGCTAAAGTCTAGATAGGCCATGTCCACAGCCCCTCCCTGGTCTACTACTTTGGTCACCCAGTCAAAGAAATCTATTAGATTCATCTGACATGACCTTCCCACTGTGAACCCATGCTGCCTTGGGTCCTGTGCCCCACTGGTCTCTAGGTACTCAACTATTCTTTCCTTCAGAAGTGACTCCATCACTTTTCTTACCACAGAGGTCAGACTGACAGGTCTGTAGTTTCCTGCCTCTGTCTTGGTCCCACTTTTGTGAAGGGGAATAACATCTGCCTTCCTCCAGTCCTTGGGTACCACACCATCCTCCATGATTTATTAAAAGAGTAGCCAGTGGTTCCACTAGTTCCTCCTTAATTCTTTTAGAATTCTGGGGTGAATTCCATCAGGACCCATTGCTTTGTCCACCTTCAGTTTTAGGAGTTCTTGCAGAACCCTTTCTTCTGTGAAAGGACTGGGATTGACCCCCCTATCAAGAGTGCTTCTGTTAATTGGATTAGGCACTTCCCCCTCCTCTTTTATGAATACTGAGCAGAAATATTCATTCAGTATCCCTGCTTTTTCACTGTCCCCCTCTGCCCACCCACCGTTCATTCTATTCAGCCTCACTATCCCTCCCTTTGTCTTTCTATGCTCACTGATGTACCTATAAAAGGTTTTATCCCCCTTCTTAACTGAGTTGGCTATCTTTTGTCAGTTTGGGCCTTTGCTATTCTGACTTCCCTTCCTGCTTCCTTCTGCCTTAACTGGTACAGCTCTCTGTCCTGCTCCTTCTGTGTTTCCTTATACTTCCAGAATGCTATCTTTTCTTCCTGACTTTCACAGCCACCTCTTTTGAGAACCATAGTGGCTTTTTCTTTCATTTTGATTTGTTTATTTGCTTCCACACAAGGCTTGTTGCCTCTGTGATGGCAGTTTTGATGATTCCCCATTGTTGCTCCACACCTCCTTCTAGCCTGTTTGCTAGTGCTTTTCTGAGCAATCTCCCATCTTGCCAAAGTCAGCCCTCCTAAAGTCCAGTACCCTCACTTTTGTATAGCTTGACTCTGTAGCTGAGTTTAACGTGAACCACACTGTTTGATGGTCACTTGTTCCCAGATGGCAACCCACTTCTAGATCTGAGATCCTCTCACTGCCCCCATTTGAGAGTACGAGGTCTAAGATTGCTCCCTCATGAGTGGGTTCCGAAACTAGCTGTCTGAGGCCTGCCACCTGCATCAAGAATGGCCCTGCTCTTGGATGTGGCTGCAGCAAATGTGCTCCAGTTAACATCTGGCATATTCAGGTCTCCCATCAACAGTATCTCCCCTTTCTCTGCCATTCTAAGAATGCCTTCAATCATATCCTTGTCCACTCCCTCCCCCTGGCATGGGGGTCTGTACACAACCCTGTGCTGATTGTGGTGCCCTTTCCAGTCTCCAAGGTGACCCACAGTGCCTTCTCTCCTCCCTGTTTACTCTTTTGTTCAGTTGCTTTTATCCCTTCCTTTACATAGAGAGCTACTCCTCCCCCTCTTCTCCCCTGCCTGTCTCTCTCCTGTAGGTTATGTACCCTGGTATGTTAACATCCCAGTCATGGTTCTCTGTGTACCATGTTTCTGTGACTGCTACGATATCCAGGCATCCCTCTTCCATCAAGGCCACCAGCTCAAGGAGCTTGTTGCCCAGACTATGGGCATTGGTACTCATTACCCTCCATTTCCTGATGGACTTACTCCTTTTTGCCCCATCCCTGTCCTTCTTGCCTTTGTCAATTTCTCCATTTACCCCTGCCCTTCTCCCTATCGACACCTCTATGTTGGTGTTTGCAGCACCTTACTACTGTGATTTTTTGGGGGGGGGCTAGGATTTCTCTGCTCCTTTCCAGTGCCTCCCCCCTTGGCTAGTTTAAATGCTTGCCAATGAAGCATTTAAACCTATCACCTAGGATCCTGGTTCCCCTCCTGGACAGATGCAGCCCATCATGCCAGTATAGGCTTGCATCCTCCAGGTGGACCCCAGTCCCAATGAAGCCAAATCCTGAGCTCCACACCAGTTTTCAACCACTGATTGAATCCCATGGTGCGGAATACCCTAGCCTCTCCTATGCCATAGATGGGCAGCACCTCCGAGAAGGTTACTGTGCGTGCTACTTGTCTAAGGCCCCTCCCCAATTCCACAAACTCTTCCTGCACTTCTCTAATCCCTTTTCTAGCTAGGTCCCTAGGTGGAAAATGACATCTAGCTCCCTCCTCTGTGCAGCAGCTCTGGCAATCCTGAGGATTCGCTCCCTGTCTCTCCAAGCCATGGCTCCAGGTGGGCACCTTACCTCCCTCTCCCCTTCCTCCCCCAGTTCTACCTTCCTAACAATGGAGTCCCCCACCAGGAGTTGTTTCCTTCCCCTGTGGGGTCCTCTGCCACCCTCCTGTGGGTCTTCTTTGTGGAGGTTCCCAGCATCCTCCTTGGTCTCCACTGCGGGTGCCTCCATAGAGGAACCACACTTTGCCAGAATGGAATAGGAATTGTGGAGAGGTACAACTGGAGGGATGCACCTCTGTTCCACCACCCTCACCCTCCCTGAGCCCACTGTGGTCCAACCACTCCTCTAACTTGGCAACCTCTGAGGCAACGGCAGTGGCATTGGTGGTCCCTGGATGGAAGAGGAGGTCCCACAAATCCTGGCCAACTCAGCCTGGAGATGAGCAACCTCCTCCCTCAGCCCAGAGAGGTGCCTGCAGATGGGACAACTCTACATCCTCCAGAACGTCCCCTGGAAGACTGCTGCTCCACAGCCACTGCACTGCCCCACTCCAATCATGTCTTATTTCTGGCCCCTTAACTGTTTGCAATCCTTACTCTTTCCTCTGTTTTTTTTCTCTCTCCTTACTTTCTGCCTGTGTGCCCTTTAAGCTCCTGATTGTCCTGTTCTGAGACAAGAATATCCTATATTTCTCAGTAGACCCCTTACTTGCTCAGAGGCAGACCTCCAGCAGCTAGAGGGGGCCGGAGAGCTACTCTTGCCCTTCTAGGATGGTCGGTCTTTGGTGGCTCTGTGATCACTCACTTCCTGCTCCCAAACAGGAAGTTCCTGTTGTCAGTCAAATTCTGTGCCTATTAAAGTAGAACTAGCTTTGGTTAGGAGGGAAGGAGGGCAAAATAGTCCCAGTAGAGAAGTCCAGTCACACAGCAGTCCTTTCTCCTGGTGTCTTCTGCCAAGATATCGAACAATAACAGAAGGAGGACTGGGTATGGTGAATCCATTAACATTTTATTATAGTATGTTTTTATACTAGAACATTGTCACATGGCATGCCCAAGTGGGGAAACCATGGCATAACATGATTACAGAATGGGTTAATATCTGTAAGACAGCATGGGTTCAAGGGTAAAGTAGATTGCTGACTAGACCAAATATTGTGCCTGTACACATCAAAACTATGTTCCAAAAACTTATAAAATGGAAAGTACCTTATCAAGCAGCTATAACAAGATCTAGACAAGGCTTATATGATTTAATGCTACAAGCACAAAGTCAGGAGCCAATAAACTTACCAAATTGCCCGGTAATACAAACTAATATAGCCTTGTCACAGCTAACAAATTATCGCATTCCTGCTTTGCTTGGTATCTACTTTGGCTCACCATACATGATAGATTAAATGTAAAAAAACAATAACAAACATAAGCCTGCAACTGAACGATACTGCCCCCGACCTGGATGCCATTTAATCTTTGAAACACAAGAACACTAGTTTCTTGAATGTACCTATGTAAAGGAGTTATGGGATGAAATTGCTTATAGATGGAAAATACCATGGATTCAGACTTTGACATATACAGAATTGATTTTTTACAATATTTACACAAAGGTGGTACAATTTCTATATGGGAACCTTTCAAGTGATTTTTTTTCTATTTTGAAATGCTGTGTATGGCAGTCAAGACGTAAATGGGTACTGCAGCAACAAGTAATGTCAAAAGAATTATTCCTTAAAAATGTCATTACTTCTACTAAGCAAGTTTATGAAACAGATGTAAAGAAAACAACTGGACATAAACTGCAATCACTATGGAAAACGTGATCAAATTATAAGATAGAATAAGAAAAAAGAAAAACAAGCATTTGTCAATGCCGAATGTTGTTTGTGCTGGTGTGTTGAGCTCATTCACTGCCCTTCTGTCACTCATTCACTCAGTCTGTTTCTCCTGTCTGTGTTGGTGGCTTTTTCTGCCCACAAAGAAACCTGCAGCAGTCCCAACACAGGTCTGCTGAGCCTGCTGAGTCCCCCTCTCTCACTCACTCATTCCATTTCTGCCGATGCTGCAGGCTGCCCTTTTGTACTGGGCTCCTGCCTGTGTTTCTGCATTTTCTGCCCACAAAGAAATCCACAGCAATTACAATAAAGCTCGCTCACTACAGCTCTATCACTCACTCATTCTGTTTCTCTTAGCACTGCGCTTGTGCAAGGGGCTGCTGGCTGCATTGGCACCTTTGTCTGTCCACAAATAAATCTGCAGCTGTACTTACAAAGCTCCTTTGAGGTCGCTCAGTCTCCCTCTGTCACGTGCTCATTCTGTTTGTCCTGGCACTGCAAGCGACCCTTTTATACGAGGCTCCTGCCTGCATTGGCGCCTTTTTCTGCAAACAAAGAAATCCGCAGCAGTGCTGATAGAGCTCTGTTGAGCTCACTCAATCCCCCTGTCTCACTCACTTGTACTGTTTATCCCACCACTGCAGGCTGGCCTTTTCTACTGGGCCCCTGCCTGCATTGACACCTGCCCCCCAAAAAATCTGACAGCACTCCAGTGAGTTCAATCACTCCCCCTCCCTCACTCACTCTCTCGCTCTGTTTCTCCCAGTGCTGCAGGCTGCCCTTTTGTACTGGCCTCTTGCGTTGGAGCCTTTTTCTGCCCGCAAACAAATCTGGAACAGTCCCGACAGAGCTCAGTTGAGCTCGGTCACTCCCCCCCCCTCACTCATTCCATCTTAATCTATCCCAAACACTGATGTCCCACAGCGACCGTGTTATTCTCCGTCAGGAGTGCAAAAACATATTTTAGCCAGGATGTGAAAAATGACAGCTGTACTATTCATAAGGAGGTGTGAAAGAATGCCACTGTTGAAAATGTGATATGAAAATATTACAAATTTGCGAAGTTACAAGGGTGCGTGGAAACAGTTGAACGCACGCTTGTAACACAGTCATGTTATGGAGCTTTGACACCAAATTTCCAACATAGTGATGTTAGGACCTCTGCTCATGAACAGTGCCACTGTCATTTTCTTAATCTGTCCCAAACACTGATTTCCCACAGCGACCGTGTTATTCTGTGCCGCAACTGTGAAACCACATTTCACTCAGGATATGAAAAATTACAGCTGCACTGCTCATAAGGAGGTGTGAAAAATTGCCATTGTTGAAAATGTGGCATGACAATATTACGAATCTGCAAAGTTACAAGGGTGTATGGAAAGTGTGCAATGCACACTTGTAACACAGTCATTTGATGGGCTATCATCACCAGATTTTCAACATAGGCATTTTAGGACCTCTGCTCATGAACAGTATCACTGTCATTTTATTACTCTGTCTCGGACAGTGATTTCCCACAGTGACCACTCTATTCTGTGCCAGAACTGCGAAAACACATTTCAGCCAGGATGGGAAAAATGACAGCTGCACTGTTCATAAGTAGGTGTGGGAAAATGGCAATGTTGAAAATCTGGAGTGAAAATATTATACATTCGCGAAGTTACGAGCGTGTGTGCAAACTGCGCAACACACGCTCATAACACAGTCATTTTATGGAGTATCATTACCAAATTTTCAACATAGCCATTTCAGGACTTCTATGCATGAACAGTGTCACTGTCATTTTCTTAATCTCTCCTGAACACTGATTTCCGACAGCAACTGCGCTATTCTGCGCCGGAAGTGGGAAAACACATTTCCGCCAGGATGTGAACAATGACAGCTGTACTGTTCACAAGGAGGTGTGACAAAATGCCAGTGTTGAAAATCTGGCATCAAAATATTGGAAATTCATGAAGTTACGAGCATGCGTGTAACTGGCCAGCACCGCATTTCGTACAACAGTCATTTTGAGGGATTTTCCGACAAATTTGCAACATAGGCTTTTTGAGAGCCCACCTCATGAACACTGGCACTGTCATTTTGTTTATCAGCCCCCCCCCAAGATGATTCCTTGCAGTGACCGCGAAATCACCTTTCAGGGCCGATTAATGCCATGACAGTTGAAGTATTCATGAGGAGGGGTCTCAAAAACCCCATGTTGAAAATTTGGTGAAAAATTCCAAATAATGCCTGAGATATGCAGCAAAGTTGAAAATACTCTATTTACTCCATTATACAGCTTACCGGCATTTCCTCAGTTCGTGGTCAGCTTTGAAGAGTGCAGATGTGTTCCCAGTCCACTGAAGATCGTCGCACCGGACTCTGGAGGTAAGTATGGGGTGGGAGGAGGCAGGGTGCATAGTGGGTGGGCGTTGGTTGCGGATGAGGGTCTGGGAGACCGCGAGGCACCATTTTTTCTTTATAGGTAAAAAAAAAAAAGACAACACGGGATGGTTTTTAACTTCACAGGGACATTTGGAGTCTCATTTTTGGGGTGGCGCTGTAGCCGACCGGGGATTGGGCACCCCCATTGGCAAACAACAAAAGGTGGGATTTCTTTCTGCCGACGGGGATTGGGCACCCTGTCGGCAAATAACAAGGGGATCCTTTCTGCTGATGGGGATTGGGCATCCCATCTGCAAATAACAAAGAGGGATAATTCCTTTTTACAGATGGGAGTTGGGCACCCCATCGCCCAGCGGATCTGATGAAGCCAGGGGCACATTATGCCAGCGGGGTGGGCTCCCAGTCGGCAGATAAACATTGTGGATGGGGGGGTTATATTGTTTGTGAACAGGGCAGCAACCTGCCACCATGTTCACAAACAATATCAGGCTTGCTAGATCCGCCCTGCAATGACGGGTCACTGCCTCATTGCAGCGGATGGCTTACAAGGCAATGACGAGGTGGCCACTGATTGCAGCTGCTGATTTGTCACAATTTGGTGTGAACATTCCAAACTTGTGTCACCAGCAGCTTGCAATGGCATTGGGGGAAGCAGGACAAGCCTTTGCAGGCTGTGGGGGCATTGGCCACAACAGTGCCGTGCCTCCACAGACTGCTTCTCAGCAAGCTGTGCCAATATGCTTCTTGTGCTGCGTGCAATCAACATAAAAAGAAGAAGAGAGTGAAGGTGATGGGAGTATGATAGGAAAAGGTTGGGTAACATACCCTTTGTAAATAGTGTAAATATTGTACATACATCGGTTATGGATTGATTGTTTTTGAATTTTACTACCCTTTACCCAGTGCCCTCGGTCCCCTTGGTTTGATGGGACCTTGAGGGAGCTGATGAAAGTGGGATGAAGGCTGGAGCATCGCTAGTGAAAATCAAGCCTGGATGATGACAGACTTAGATTGTTAGCCCACTATAAGGACTATCAATCGGCTGTCTCCCATAAGAAGGCAGAGTTCCTCTCCAGGGAGATTGCTATGGCACAAAATCAACCTTCTCAGCTCTTCTGAACTGTAGACAGACTATGCAGTCCAGTCTGTCTGCAGTCTCAGAGAGCATTGTCACAAGAGAAGTGCGACAAGTTTGTTCTCTTCTTTGCCGATAAGCTTGCTGACATCAGGTCTGAGATTTGCACGAGACACCCCAACAGGGCGAATGGTATTCGGTGTGAGGTGGCAGCTCCTCAGTCTGTCTGGTTTGACTTCGTCTGGCTGGTGATTGGAGATGTTGTGAAGATTATCCAGTCTTTGCGGCCGACCTGCTGTGGTTTGGACCTTGGCCCAATGTGCCTCCTTGTGGGGTGTGTTGAGACCATCAGTCCGGTCCTTGCTGAGATGTCTGGTGTTCGTTGGATTCTGGAGTGTTTCCAGACACCCTGAAGGAGGCAGTAGTGGTACCTCTTCTTAAGAGACCATCTCTCGACCCAG
Organism: Neoceratodus forsteri; assembly: GCA_016271365.2. Taxonomy (NCBI): domain Eukaryota; kingdom Metazoa; phylum Chordata; order Ceratodontiformes; family Ceratodontidae; genus Neoceratodus; species Neoceratodus forsteri. The sequence goes on from CM057456.1 coordinate 1,724,917,903, forward strand.
ACCATCTTGTTAACCACAGACCTATCTCTTACCTTCCCTTTGTAGATAAGGTTATTGAGAAGGTGGCCGCGCTGCAGCTGGAGGATCATCTGATCATCCTCAACATCTACGATTCTCTCCAGTCCAGTTTTTGGAAATGGCATAGTACTGAGACCACCCTTGTTTGAGTTCTTAATGATCTCCTAACAGCAAGAAATCAGAGGAACTGTTCCATCTTGGTTCTTCTTGATCTCTCAGTGGCATTTGACACTGTGGACCATGGGATGCGGGTCGGGTGCCTGCGGTCAATCTGTGGACTGTCTGGTACAGTCCTCAGATGGTTCCATTCTTTCCTCACTGGCAGGTTTTAGACAGTTGTCTGTAGGGTTTGCTCCTCCAACAAGGTCTCCCTGCCATGTGGGATTCCATAGGGCTCTGTACTGGCTCCCATGTTGTTCACAGTGTATATGCTGCCGCTGGGAGACATTGTAAGGTGGTATGGGCTAAATTTTCACTGCTATGCAGATGATACTCAGCTCTACCTGTCCTTTGTGCCTGATCAGGGGGCAGCTATCTCAAGTTTTAATGACTGCCCTTCCAAGATTGAGGATTGGATGAGTGCCAGTTGGCTGAGAAAGAATCCGGACAAGACTGAGGTTTTGGTGGTGGACCCGGGCCGTCGGGTAGCGGGGCCATTAGGGGGGAAAGCCTCGGGGCTTTGGCTTGGCAGTCACCAGCTGATGACCTCTGAAAAGGTGCGAGATCTGGGTGTGATTCTTGATGATGGACTGATGCTTAAACATCAGGTGTCATCTGTTGTCAAGACTGCCTTTTACCATCTAAGGAATGTAGCCCAGATCAAGCACCTAGTTCTGCCCAAGGACCTACAAGTTTTGGTTCACACCTTTGTAATATCATGCCTTGACTACTGTAATGCCCTGTACCTAGGGCTACCAGGGGTTGATATTCACCACTGGCAGCTGGTGCAGAACGCAGCAGTTAGGCTGTTGACTGGGTTACCTCATAGCTGTCATGTCACGCTGGTGCTGCATGATCTGCACTGACTGCCTATTAGAACAACCATCAGAACCCCTGCACTTACACCCTATTGGTCTTCCTGAGGGGGCTAGCTTCTGGTAAAAATTAACCTGTTCAAATACCCCACAAAGTCATGACATCATACATCACATGATTAATGAATTTTTGGGATGTTACACTTAGTGTAGCAGGTGAAGGTAAGGTAATCAGCTCCTCATACCATAAATCAACCTCAATTAATAGATTTTTGCACGCTAAAAGGTCTCATCACTTTAGGTTAAAAAAATTCGATCCATAACGGGCAGTTTTTATGCCTGAGGAGAAATTGTCAAATTGATGCTGATTTCATACAGCAGTTGCTGGATCTAAAAAATAGATTTTTAGCAATGGGATACAGTGAAAGTTTTTTAGAATAAGGATTTGAGAGAGCATCAACTGTTGAATGTTCCTCGCTCTTGAGACCTAAATTGAGACCAACAGAGTGCTCCAGTTATGTCACCTTTGTTACGCAACATAATGCCATATCAGGACAAATAGGGAATATCATTTGTAAATATTGGCCCATTTTGGGAAATGACAGTGAACTAACAGAGGTGACTGGTAAAAAAACAAGAATCACCTTCAGAAAAGGTTCAAACGTAAAGGACAAGCCTGTAACAAGTTAATATTCAGAGAATACCCCCACCCCCCAAAGTAGTACGTGGTTACCCTATAAACCAAATGGTGTTTTCCATTCTGGTAATTGCAGTGTTTGTAAATACTGTAGACAAGGAAGTACTTTGGATTTAGGTAATGGTTTAAGTACAGTATCCATTAGACAATTGATTTTGTGCGCTACCAGTTTTGTCATCTTTGCAATTTGGTGCGGTTGAATTAAATTATACATAGGGTGTACAACACTTAAGTTGAAAGTCAGGATTCAGGAACATCTGGGAGATGACCAAAATGGGGAACTGTCCAATCCAGCAGTGAAGTACTTTGTTTGCCACCATAGTGGTGACGTTACTAATTTTCAATTTATGTGTTTAGAACATGTCAGGAATGGGAGTAGAGGGGGAGATAGGCAGACTAAACTGCTTCAGAGAGAGAGGGGTCTTGGATTTTCTCTTTACAGATTTTAACCCTTCAGGAACAAACAATGAATTTGATATTAAACCCTACCTGTCAGTGCGATGTTATTAATTAGCTGTAAGACAAAATTGGATATGTGTCTATTCATGTCTCCCCCAAAACTTCTTTCAATTTTTCTTGTTTCAGATGACTTGGTTGAGTGGTGAGCACAGGAAGAAATTTTACCTGCCATCATGTGGAAGGTATCGCCTAACACAGGATTTAGCTCCCTCTGCAATCAGTTTTTAATAATAATAAAAAAGGCCCCCTCCCACCCTCTCATTATGCTCAAATGCTCAAAGGCATTTGGTGATGACATAGATATTAACTAATGCTGTATATTTTAGCTTGGATTTTAATTTGTTTTATGATGTTTTTAGACTGTTATTTTGTAATGCGCCTTGATTTTAGAAAGGCACAAAAGAATAAAGTTATTATTGTTATTATTCTTATTATTATAATATCTCTATTCCCCTTTTTCATGATTGCTGTTCACTTTGGTATGCAATTAGAATATAAGATTTTTTTTGTACTTCCCTATTCCAGGGTAAAAATTAGAAATGTTACATTAATATGTGCCATATTTCTACTTGTATTGTGAGACTTACATATTTTGCTATCCTGTTCTTGATTATTTAAAACTAGTCATATGACTGAATTAATCATGTGATGTAGGATGTCTTGACTTTGTGGGGTATTTGAACAGGTTAGTTTTTAGCAGAAGCTAGCCCCCTAAGGAAGACCAACAGGGTCGAAGTGGAGGGGTTCTGATGGTTCTGCTATTTTGCCTTGGGCTGGATTTACTTGTTAATGTGCAATAAAAATACTTTGTTATTTTTGCATATCCTGAGTGTCCATTATCCTTGGGAGTGTGACTGCCTTGCTTTTGATGTTCATTTTGTGGTGCAAGGCTGGTGAATGCCCTCTTTTCTCCAGGCAGCTGGCATTTGAAGGAAGCTGCCTTTGTGAATCGCTCCTGGTGCATCTTTTAGAGCAAGCCACACCATGCACCATTCTTTGTGGCACAAGCCCCTTGCACCATCCAGAGGAGCTTTCTGAATCAACCCCCGAGTGTTAGTGGGGGAGAAGTAGGGTTGTGATAAGCAAGGAGAGCTGGGAGGAGTTGAGGCACTAGAAAAGGGTGGAAAGGGAAGGCAGCGGAGGGGAGGCAGGGAGAGCAGTAAGAGAAGGGGCGCAAGAGAAGGGGAGGGGATAGAAAGCAGCCATAGAACCATCAATAGACAGTACAAATTACAATTAAACACACCTTTCTTTGGCACATTTACACTGAAACAGAACAAATTAGGAGTCTGCTGAAAATAACTAGGCTTGTGTAATTATAAGGCATATCGCTAATAAATAGAACTTAAAGAAATAAACCCCCTCCTAACCCCACCTGGGTAGAACCCAATACACAAAAAGTATGCAGTACACAATACAAAAAGCCCCCACTACTTAAACAGGCAGCACACTCTAGAGACAATGACCAATTACAGAGAACAACGGCTCTCTTAACTTCAGTAGTACTGAGCCAAGACAACAGAATATAATAATTGTACCAAAACAATAAACCACTGCTGACACAGTTGGAAACAGATGCAATACAGTCCTTTAAGCTTACAAGCTGTAGGAAATGAGTTGAGTAGTGTCCCCTGGCTTTCTGGCATCTCCCTCTGGTAACTCTCCTCAAGGACTCCCACTCCTGCTGGTCCACTCATGCTGCGATCACTGTACACTGGGACTGCTGGGTAATTAATAATAAAAGTAATGGGTCCCAATTCCTAGTAATGCTAATTATGCTGATAGGATGTCTACACAAAGTCAGAAAAGCAGCTTCTGCTGCTTTATGTAGTGAGTGCTGCAGGTGATAGTGGAAGGCTGGTGGGGAGGCAACAAAGCAGGCTGGCTCATGGACCCAGGCTGGCATTTATATTTATAAAATGGATAGGAAAAATCAGTGAAGATCGGGTTTCCTGATTGGATAATACAGACCACATGATTGTGCATTGTTCCATGACTGCATGCCTCCCACTATGACCACACACCTGCAATATTTTCCATCCCTCAGAACCTTCTCACTACCAGTGAGATCACTCCACACCTGGCACATGAGGTCTTTCACACACACACCTGGCGCGCACACACAGGCTGCCACAACCATATCCGAGAAAATCTATATAGCAGTCCCACACTGAAAACAGTTATTTGGTTGATCCTGCCATGATTTTGATAGCTAAAATCTGATAAAAAAACCTAATCTGATTGATCCTGCCATTTTTACACTGTTTGGGGTGTAGTGACGTTCACTTTTGGCTTTCAGTGTTGTGTGACCAAGTAGTGTTCATTGTGCTAAACAAATTGCTGAACAAGTCTACAATCAGGAAGGTTTTCTTCAGAAGGATGTATCTGTGGATTTTAAGCTAACTTTAGCTAGTATTGAGTAAAATAAGCCACCGAGTACAGAGCAAGGAGATTAAGCATGGCTGCAGCTTTGGAAGACTAGATGCAAGAGTGAGCAGGTGTTGCTATAACAACACTTGCTCATGGCTTCTACACTTCTGAAGCCACAGGCTTGCTCATAGAAACATAGAAACATAGAAGCTGATGGCAGATAAGGACCGCAAGGCCCATCCAGTCTGCCCATTTCTTTTTCTACCTTATAAATGTGCCATCGGCCTTTGCTCTGTCAGTGGCCTATCTATTCATAGTCATTTGTATTGCTCCCTTATGCCTATCCCATGCCTGTTTGAAGCCCTGCACTGTATTCATAGCCACCACTTCTTGTGGTAAGCCATTCCATGCATCCACCACCCTTTCTGTGAAAAAGAATTTCTTCACATTCCCCCTTAATCGGCCCTCCTCTAATCTCATGCTATGTCCTCTTGTCCTGCTATTTTTCTTATATTTAAACATGTTAGACTCTTTCACCTTGTTAATGCCCTTAAGGTGTTTGAATGCCTCAATCATACCACCTCTCTCCCTCCTTTGCTCAAAGGTATACATATTGAGCTCTGTTAATCTGTCCTCATATGTTTTCTGATGCAGTCCCTGCACCATTTTGGTTGCCCTTCTCTGGACTGCCTCAATTTGGTTATTTCTTGTGAAGGTGTGGCCTCCAATACTGCACACAGTACTTCAGATGGGGCCTAACCAGTGTTTTGTAAAGAGGGATTATTACCTCCTCTTAAGACTTGTGATACCCCTACTAATACACCCTAACACCCTCTAGCCTTACCTACTGCTTTAGAGGTCTGCTTGATGATTTCAGGTCATCAGTGATGATGCCCAAGTCTCTTTCTTCCTTTGTGACTGCTAGCAACTCCCCTCCCAGCCTATAGGTGGCTTCAGGGTTTCTCTTCCCTGTGTGCATGATTTTGCACTTCTTTGCATTAACTCCCAGTTGCCACTCTTCTGACCATTTTGTAAGTTTATCCAGATCTCTTCTCATTCTGCCCACCCCATCTGGATCATCTACTCTGTTGCAGATCTTGGTGTCATCTGCAAACCGACAAGTCCACCTCTAGTCCATCTTCAAGGTCACTAATGAAGATGTTGAAGAGGACTGGCCCCAGGACTGATCCCTGAGGTACCCCACTTGTGACTTGCATCTCTTCTGACTGTATACCATTTACCACCACTCTCTGTTTTCTGCCCGTCAACCAGTTTGCCACCCAGTTGACCAACTTCTGACCCACCCTGAGCCTACCCAGTTTATTTATTAATCTTCTATGTGGAACAGTATCAAAAGCTTTGCTGAAGTCAAGGTAGGTGACATCAACTGCTCCCTCTTGGTCCACCACTCTGGTTACCCAGTCAAAGAAATCTATGAGATTAGTTTGACAGGACCTTCCTTTTGTAAACCCATGCTGTCTTGGATCCTGTGCCCCTATGGATTCCAGGTGTTGCACTATCCTTTCCTTAAGGGTGCCTCCATAATCTTGCCCACTACTGAGGTAAGACTGGCTGGTCTGTAGTTCCCTGCCTCCTCCTGCTACCCCTCTTGTGGGCGGGATCACATGAGCCCTTCTCCAGTCTTCTGGGACCTCTCCTGTGCTCAGAGACTCACTAAACAGTTCTGCTAATGGCTCTGCTAGTTCCACCTTTAGCTCCTTAAGTACTCTGGGATGTATGCCATCAGGTCCCATTGCCTTATCCACCCTGAGCTTAGCAAGCTCTTGTAGGACCATTTCTTTTGTGAATGGAGTAGTGCTCACCTCCCTCCCCCCTGTGTCCATGATGCTGAGCTGTGGGCCCTGCCCTACCTTCTCTTCAGTAAATACTGAGCAAAAGTATCTATTTAGGATAAATGCCTTTACAGGGTCCTCCTCCTCACATGCTCCTTTTCTCCATTAAGCTTAGCAATACCCCTCTGGACTTTCTCCTTTCACTAATGTATCTATAGAAAGTCTTGTCACCTTCTTTTACTGTTCGTGCTAGTGTTTCCTCAGTTTGGGACTTTGTCTGCCTTACTGCCTTCCCTGCTTCCCTTAGGGCAGTTTGGTATGCCTCCCTATCTTCATCCCGCTGTGTTCCCTTATATTTCCTGAAGGCCAGCCTTTTGGCTCTGCCTTTTCTGCTACTGTATTTGAGAACCAAAGTGGTTTCCTTCTTCTTTTGCACTTCCTTTTCTATCTAACACAATGGGATGTTGCTTCAAGTATTGCATCATAATGCTTGCCTTTTGCCTGTGACCCCTCACCTGTGTTTCTTTTTGCCAGGGCTACTTAACTCTGTTGGCCATCTTTATCAAAGTAAGCTCCTCTGAAGTCCCATATTTTTGCCTTGGAATGGGATGATTTAGATGTGTAGCCAAATTGAACCATACCATGTGATGGTCACTAGCCCAGGTGACCTTCTACCTGGAGATCTATGATCCTTCCTTGTTAGTCAGTACTAGATCTAGGATAGCCCTGTCTCTTGTGGGTTGCTGTACCAGTTGTTTGAGGCCTCCTGCAGGGAATCCACTATGTGTCTAGTTCTGGCAGATGTTCCTGCTGTGATGACCAATCTGTGTCCGGCATGTTGAAGTCTCCCATTATCAGAACCTCCCTTTAGCTGTCATGTTTGTATATCTTCTAACAGTAATGTGTCTATGTCCTCCCCTGGTCTGGGGGCCTGTAGACAACCCCAGTTCTTATGGCTGTCCCATTTCCTGTTTCCAGGGTGACCCACAGTTCTTCTGGCTCCTTATGTGTATTCTGAATTTCTGTAGCTTTGATATTTTCATTGACATACAGGCCACTCCTCCCCTTTGCACCTCGGTCTCTTCTGAACAATACATAGCCAGGTACTGAAGTCTCCCAAGTGTGGTTACTGGTAAACCACGTCTCACTAATAGCTACTATCAGTTAGCCTCTGACATTATTGCCTGCAGGTCTGGGATCTTATTTCCCAGGCTGTGAGCATCTGTGTACATGATTTTCCATTGGCCAGATTTTGGTGTGTTAGTTGTTGGGTGAGGTTTGGCATTACTCCTGTGTCGTCGTATGGGAGACAAACCTTTTCTTACCTGGTGATGCAAATGAACTGCAAACATGCTGAATCCTGTTTGACCACTAGCTGAGGGAGGTGTTCTTCCCATTCGACGTATGGGGTGCTGCACCCCTCTCCCCATTTGCTAGTTTAAATATTCTGCAAAGACGTTGCTCACTGTCCTCGCTCTGCATTTGGTGGATTCTTTTTCACAAAATTAACTAACAACAGATGTTTTGTGATTGAAGAGGGGAATGGGTTGTTTAGTGCTACACTTAGACTGTGTGAACGTGGTTTCAGTTTATTTTTATAGTGAAAGGCAGGCTTGGTGTTGTGAGGGTGACCGTATGAGAAAACAAATGAGAAAAGGCTACAGAAGCTTAACATGTACTCCCTGGAGTAGAGGAAAGCAAGAAGGGATGTGATTGAGTCCCTTAAGTACAGTACCTCACAGAGGTGAACAAAGTGCAGATGGGGAGTGACTCTCACAGGAAGAGACACTCCAGAACATGGGGCATGAACTGAAACTTGGCAGGGAGTTTTTAAGAAGGATTTGAGGAAACATTTCTTTTTTTAATCTCAAACTCAGCTTTATTCAAGCATAGCACACATCAGCATGCCAAGTACATCAGGCATATTGTTTAAACACATTTCAAATACAAGATGGTGTACAACTAATTAAACTGAAGGAATTTACGAGGCTCCTTGCAACAAAACTTAGCTGTGGATGAGTTCAAATCTGTGATTATTTTACATTCAGTCAAGAGGACGTGTTTGGTGAGGTGGTGCAGATATACAGTAACTCACAGGCCAGTTATTGTCCAGTCCAAAAAATGAGGGTTCCAGTTTGTGTTGGGGCACAGTAACAGAAAGTTGATAATCATGGCCTATTGAGATTGCAGTTTGATTAGTTTGACAGGTATGAGTATTGCAATAAAGAAAGGTATGTCCAGCCTAAAGCAAATCTGAGTCTTTTTTTGAATCCTGTGTCCGGTGCACATCCCATGGATGCCACATGTCCAGAAAGGATTGTAGTCATAGGTTCACTGTGGCAGTTATAAGCTCCATGCTCCTGACCTCGTCCATCTTTTTCTTCCATACTTCTAACTGCAGCGAAACATCCAACAGCCATTTGGTCTCTATTTCCTTATGTGCCATGGATAACATACAGTATACAGTAACTTTTTTTTTTACTGACATAGAACCTGCTTTGGGGAGCCCAGTATCTAGTCAGCAAAGCTGAAGGGTTACTTCACCCCCAATATCCATTCTATAACCTATTGTACCTGAGAACATACTCTGGGGATCCCAGTATCAAGTCGGTAAAGCTGAATGGATACTCCACCCCCAGTATCCATTCTATAACCTGGTGTACAGTACTTGAGAACAATAGCTACTTATTATTGGAAGTCCCAAATTATGTGAGTGTGTGTATTCTGATTCCCACACATCTTCCAACTGTCCTCTCCTCTAGTAGAGTAAAATGCTTTGTCATCAAAGGGTGTATGGAGGAACCTGACCCGGATCTTCCAGGCTACCTCCTGTCAAACCAGTGGTGATATCACCTTCCATCTCCCCTATAATCTCTGTATGCATTTTTTTTTCCAGGACTGGGATCCCACTTTCCAGTTCCTATTTTCTTCTTATGGTTTCTAGGGGTTTTTCCTCTCCCTTAGCCAATGTTTTATACATTTCAGAGATGTATTTAAACGTATCCTTAAGATTGACTACCCAGTATCAAACATGTTCCAGGAATGTTTGTGTTGTAGTAGCCCTGCTCAGGTTCTCCCCTCCTACAGAAAGTGTCATATCTGTCTGTATCTAAATCTATCTCCTTCCCTCTGGTTATACTGCTGGTGGATGGTGTCGAAGGGTATAATATGTCCAGCTGAAATTAACTGAGAGATATATGTCAGACCCTTCTCAGCCCATCATTGGAAGCTAATATTCAATCAGGGTGTCAGAAAGTTGAAATGATGGCAAATTAATGTTAGATACCCCATTTCCCCTCCCTCTTATGTTATTCATATATTATGCTTTACTCAAAGGTTTGATATCTGTCTAATGAGGTCTGACCTAAAGGGTTCCGAAGGTATAGCCAAAATTGGTACTGGTAAGAGTTTTTACATTTCCATAGGCACCATTGTGTTTCCCTACATCTTTTCACCCATGAGCATATCTCCACTGATTGTGCTGCAAAATAGTAGTGTCTCAGGCAATACCAGCCTCCCTGCTGCCTCAGGGAAGTAAAGACTGCCTGTTTCACCCTTGTGTGCCCCCCCCCATATGAACCAGCTGACATCCTTGAGTAGGATCTTCAAAAAGGGCTCTGAAATAGGTATTGGGAGTGTCTGAAAAAGAAAAAGAAAAATCAGGCTTGATAGAGTATTCATTTTAATAGTGCCCACTCTGCCCACTAAGGAGATTGGTATTATGGTCCATCAAGCTACTATATGTCTTGTTATGTAATACCCCATAAGGGTTAATAGTTAATATCAATTATTATAAGTTAAGTATTGTATACCAGTTCTGATTGGTTGAAAGGGTTCTAATAGGGTTACCTTAACCCACGTTACCCTACCACCCACAGCCTGATCACTGCACTTTTTTCTCTTCTGTAATAAAGAAGTGCCAGTAAGTGTCCAGATACTTGAATTTAAACAATTTAAAACATGTATATCACTAAGTCTGACAGTGTAACTGACAGTATTCAGTATTGTGAGGCAGAATACAGTGACACCTGTAAACTCCATAGTTCAGCACAACAAGACCAAAAATACTTGGAGAAAAAAAAAATTAAGCCTGTCATGTATTGTGAACATTGTACCATAGACACCCACAAACCTGTTACAGCGGTCATTACTGAATCATCACCAGGTTCTCCAACATACGTAAATAAAATGTTTATTTTACATATGGCTAAATGTTACAGGAATTAAACTTTGTGTAATAAATGCAAACCATCTTTACAATTCAGATGTTTGCCAGATGTACGGCTCTGCGGGAATGCAACCTGTTCCCTGTCTTAAGAACATTGTTGTAAAACTAACAACTGCTGTGCTGTGCAAGATTAATAGTGATCAGCACTGGGTAAAAAAAAGAAGCAAATAAAAGGTTTACTAACTCAATAAGTTTTATTTCAGTTTGTTTTCTATGTAAAAGTTGATCAGCTGGTCATCGATCAGGTTCACACGCCATTCACTGGCCGAAATTTAAATTACTGAGCATCAAAGTCAATCTGCTGGATAATAATATAATTCAGATGGTTACTTAATGTGAATGCAGCACTCACAGATATTAAAAAATCTAATGAAGAACTGCATCTTCCCACACAAACAGGTGCCTAGTGAATAAAAATGGTATACCATCAGAACATTGACTTTTTGTCAGCAAAGCCCACCACAGCCACAAATCTCACCAGGTCACTGTGGTGGCTCTCTGCACAGTCCCACTCACTCTCTGGGTGTTCTGCCCCCATCCCTGATACAACTCTGACTTGGAGTTATATATTTGGAGATGGGGGTGCAGGGGCGAAGACCCCCACAGAAAAAGACTGTTTACTTAGGGGAGCAATGCCAACAGTCGGCATTGTTCCTGTCGCTGTCGGGGATGTCAAGGACATCCCCAATGCTGTAAAGTGATGGAACCAATAAAAATATATTTTTAGTATATGGTTGTTAGAAAATCTATACAAGCCATGGAACTGTCTGCAGCAGTGTGTATCCTTGTGGCTTGCAGGCTTCAAAATTGTAACAATCCTATTCTTTCCCTGTATTGCATTCACTCACCACTTCTGGCTAAAATAAAAGTTATGAATCTATAAATGTGTGGCATTTTCTTGTGTTCATTGTTGTCTTAACTGCTTTTTTGCCATGAAATGTGCCTGTGAGGGGCCCCCCCACATACACACACTCGCACTGCAGAATAGAATGCAGCAGAATGAGTGAATGAGTAATATTTTAAAATGACAGTTACAGAGCTGCATTTTTCATCCTAGCATCATCTCTTCTAGCAGTAACAGATTTAAACTGTGTTTGGGTTGGTATTCACTCAATGCCTGTCTTAGGAACCATGATAACTTCAATAGTGAATTTTAAGCTGTGTGGTGAGGTCAGTGTGGAAGGCTGGCTAAGTAATAGGAGTCAGTTTTTCAGCTGTCAGACAGCAAACAGTGGCACCAATACTGATGGTGCTGACACATCTGAGTTTGTCCAGGACCTATAACACCAGTATTCCTCAGTGGTCTGAATGTTAGTTTTGTGATGAAGAAGTGGCAGATGTTGTGCTAGCAGCATCTCAAGTTAACTTAGCAGCAGATCAGGAACAACCGTCAGAAATCCCTACCCACATAGCTGAAGGTAACCAAAGTTCTGCAGATGAGGTACCTGCCACACAGGAGCATAATGTATATACAGCACTGACAAACACTGATGCAAGCGAAGTAATCTCAGGAGGTGATGGAATCTCAGTGCCCACACCCATCTCACATGAGAGCATTTAGACAGATGAAGCAACAGTGACTCTTTTCTTGACAGCTGTTCCAGAGAATGAAGAAGACAGGATAATAATATCTTCAGACAAGGTACTGTTGCTTATTCCTTATACTATTTTCTCAGCAAATTAATCACAGTATGTAGCATAACATGGCACAAGGCTCAGCCAAGTGCCACATTACCATGATTGGATAATTCATTAACTAATGATCTCACTACCTCACTGATAATTCAGTTTCTGGCAACATGGCCTCTTTCTCTGTGTTTAACTTTATGTTTTCTTGGAACAACTTTTTTTGGTTTTATGTTTCATGTTTTCTACTATCTCTCTGGCCATTACATCCATTGTGACCCCCCAAGCCCCATCACTCAGTTCCTCATGGGTCATGGGCTTATATCCAGCCCATAGTCCACTTATCTCATGTCTCCTGGCTAAAGGGTGAAAGAAACACTCCTCTTGCTGTATGTACCTGGGTCTAAATGGAGGAGTGCCCCATCATAAACATGTGATCTCTGGAATGCCGGTGTTCATGCTGCCTTTCCCGTGCATTATTTTCCTCTTTCTTGTTACCCTCAGTATGGATGCAGGCAATGTGTCATGTGCATTATCATGCACACAACCATTTGCAGTGAGCAGTACCAGCATGCATCCTTCCCTTACAGTACACCTGTGTGACTGTACAACCACTAGTGATCACCCAGGTGTCAATGGAACGTTGGACCTGGCAAACCTCTCTCCCCAGACGCCCGATTCGTCTCTCCTATGCTGACCCCCAATGTCCCATGTTTGTAAGTGAACACACAATGCCACTGTCACCAGCAAGTAACCATAATAAGCATATACTATGTATTTTGTGACTGTTTTCTTGTTAAACCTTTATATGTGTATATCTTAAATAAATTGCAAAAAACTGTTAATGCTGTAGTTAGGGTAACAGTCACAAAAGTAGTGAAATGTGGTATTAGGGTTTCCAAACCTAACACCCCACCTCCATGCTGCGCACACAACAGGCGACGGGGGTGTGCTTTGAGATTGTCAGCCCTAATGCTCACCCCATTCCATAAGTAAATAAGGTGATATAGGTACACTATAGAAGAATGGGGTGAGTGTTAGGGCTGACAACCCTAGGGCACATCCCCAATGCCTGTTTGTGTGCACAGCATGGAGGTGGAGTGTTAGGTTTGGAAACCCTAACACTACATTTCTCTACTTTTGTGGCTGTAACCCTAACTAGAGCATTAATGCAGTTTTTTGCAATTTATTTCCTTACATTTTGAGATAGTATAATCATATCCTTATTTGCCTGTGGGAATGCAGAGCCGTGCACTCCCATTCCTCTGTAGATGTGTATAAGCATATAGCCGTGGAAGCACAGAGCCCTACGGGCCATGTGCTTCCATTTATAGGACAACAGTGACCAAACTGTCAGCATAGCCATTGTATTACCCCATCTCATGTACCCAGCACAGAAAATTTTGAATCCCCACCAAAACGTAATTCTGTGCAACTGCAATGCCATTCCACACCACAGGTGCAAAAACACATTTTGGGCAGGATTTGAAAAATGATAGCTGTGACATACATGCGGGGGGGGGGGGATTAAGAAGGCTATGCTGAAAATCTGGGGTCAAAATATTAAAAATTTCCAAAGTTACGAGTGGGTGTAGTGAAACTGAAATGAAAGGTAATAAGTTTGTCATTTTTCATATTCTGACCCCAAATTTTCAACATAGTCTTTCTATGACCATACCTCATAAACCCAATAGGTGCAGATTTTCAAATCTATGCCAGAACAGTATTCCATGCCACAGGTGCAAAAACACGTTTCCAGCAGGATGTGAAAAATTACACCTGTACTGTTCATGAGGTGGTGTGAAAAAATGGCTACAGTATGTTGAAAATTTGGAGTCAAAATATTGAAAATTACCAAAGTTATGTGCATGTGTAGAAATATTTCAACACATGTGCATAACTCAGCCATTTTTAAGAATTATTTCACCAAATTTTCAACATGGCCTTTTGGGACCCCCATGAACACTCATTATTCAGTCCTGAAAGGTGATTTCATACAACAACCTTAAATCACATTCCATGCCCAGTTAATGAAATGGCAGTGCCAGCATTCATGAGGTGGGGGTCCCAAAAGGGCCATGTTGAAAATTTGGTGAAAAAATTCCTAAAAATGTCAAAGTTATGAACATAAGTTCAAAACACCATTGAACTACATTATACAGTACATACCTTGATTTCTCAGTTCATGGTTCACCTTTGAAGAGTGCAGTCAGGTCTCATTCCACAGAAGATGACAGTTTATGACCTCCAGTGGTAAGTATATGGTAAGGGGTAGTGGGGTGGTGGGTGCTCAGTGGGAGGGTCTGGATCGGGGAAGGGGGCCAGCAGGGATGACAAGGGACTGTTTTCTTTTTTCAGGTTTAAAAAAGACATCGTGAGGATTGTTTTCTTTTTGCAGGTGCAGGTAAATAAAAATAAATATTTTGTGACACTGGAGGTGGGATCCCCAGTGTTCCACACTACTGAGGGGGAACTTGTAATGCTGACATGGAGATTGGGCCCCCTGATGTTGGCACTATAAATAAAATGGTTCCATGTGATAACGGCAAAGAAATAACAGTGCTGTACACATGGGCAAGTGCACAACTCTGAAAACACAAACAGCAACTATGCACGATGGAGATCCCAACATAAGTGACCATCACAACACATGCTACCTTACATTTTACACAGGGAGCTGTACCTCTGCACTCCCCATGCAGGGGATTTACACCCCATACCCCCTTTCTCTGTATCTGTGAAGCCCTCTTCGGTTCCCCCTCACTGCCCACCCAACTGAAGCCCCAGCTGGAAAAAGGAAGGGTCATGAGGGCTAAGTATCTGTGAAGCCCTCCCCAGTTCCTCCTCACTGTTCACCCATCCAAAGCCCCAGCCAGCAAAAGGAAATGTCATGAGGGCTAAGTATCTGTGAAGCCCTCCCGAGTTCCCCCTTGCTGCTCACCCAAGCAAATCCCCAGCTGGCAAAAGGAAGGGTCATGAGGGCTAGGTATCTGTGAAGTCCTCGCCAGTTCCCCCTAGCTGCTCACCCGACTGAAGCCCCAGCTAGCAAAAGGAAGGGTCGTGAGGGCTAAGTATCTGTGAAGCCCTTCCCAGTTCCCCCCTCACTGCTCACCCTACCAAAGCCCCAGCTGGCAAAAGGAAGGGTCATGACGACAGAGTATCTGTGAAGCCCTTCCTGGTTTCCCCTCGCTACTCACCCAACTGAAGCCCCAGCTGGCAAAAGGAAGGTATGGAAGGGACAAGCCCCAATTCAAATCTTGGTGCCTTTTTCTCAGGCGCAGAACTTGGACTTTAAGTTTTATTTCCCTAATTTTGTTTGCCTGCCAGCTATCTTTGCAGCTCTGCATGGAGCTACTGCATGGAGCTTCTGTTTGCTGGCTAGTTTTTTTGGTCCACCCCCCAACCCCTCTCTCTATTAAATGAGACTCCTGCTCCACCCCTTCTCCTGGTAGTCTGAATATTAATGTAAAAGGAGGTCTTTTCTTCTCTGCCCACTCTCTAGCCAATGCTCCTCTGATTCTACGCCATTTCTCTTTAAGTGTTGAACACTAACTTTCTGGGTGTCTTTTCCCCTTCAATCTCCTGTGCTTCTCAGGAACCGGTTTCTGTTTCCTCTGTGTAACTACCAGACCATCTTGCAATGTTCCAGTTCTAATTATAGTCCCTGGATACTCTTGATAATATCAGCAGCTTCTACACCATTAAATGCTCTGACAGATCTCAGGATTTTACACACAATATCCTGGAGGTTGCCCCTCCTTTTTTTTTCTCGTTTGATTCAGGTGGTCACCAGCTAACTCACGTACGTACATCTGCCTGAATGATAATTTATAGCCAGCTAATGATCCTGCCAGTAAACATAAAAAGAAAATAAATAAATATTAAACACTTAAATAATTTATATATAAATAAATCCCCTCGATTTTTCATCTACTTGTCTCCATGCTGCAGTTTTCTCTCCTACTGAGATGCTTTTTCCCACTCGGCAAGGGATATTTCTGGTCACTGCTGGCCTGCTACCTTCCCTTATTACCCTCTCCTACCTCTCACTTAATATAATAGCATGTGACAATGTGTATCATGCACAAGATGAAGCATCTTTTGTCTACTCTATTCTATTGATTGATAAATAGAAAATCACATCCAATATACAATTTATCCCTTTATATCACTCACCCCGCCAAATTTGGATATTTCCTTTACAATCACCCTCCTGTGGTGCCAGTCTGCCTCAGGCTATTCCTTCAGCACACCAGAGAAATTTGGGTGCCTCTCCTGCCTTTAACCTTATCTGGGGACATTGAATCTAATCCTGGCCCCTCCTCAAATACTAGGCCTATGCATGGCTCTGCCTGGTTCTCCTCAAAGGGTATGAAAATTGTACACATGAATATTAGAAGTGTACCTGCAAATTTCCTGAACTGAAAGCCTGAATTTCTCTCTACAGTCTGGATATACTAGGATTGACAGAAACGTGGCTTAGGCCAGACATACTTGACACTTTGTATAAAATAAATGGCTACAACCTTATTAGATTTGACCGCCCTTCAAAACAAAGGGCTGGCAGGGTTGTTTTCTATTATAAAGAACTTCTTAACATCTGTTCAACATTCAGGGTTGTCAGGTTTTTGTGAAACCCCGCATGCTGTTTTGCTCCTGGGGGTTCAAAAAGACTAAACTTGGTATGTGCTTACAATCCTCTGATGGGAGCTCTCCCTGACCTAAATGGGCTCAAGGACTATCTCTCTACCCTAAAGGGTAAATCTGAAGTAATTCTAATGGGTGATTTTAACCTTGACTTGTCTGGTAGCCACTCTGGATCGTACACTGAAGCTCTTGCACTACTTCACCTATCTCAATTGATTTCTAGCCCTACTGGAATCTTGGCAAATGGCATCCATCAGTCCCTTCTTGACTGGATTGCCACCAAACAGAGTGAATAAGATTATGGCTGCAGGTACCTTTTCTGATTCAATTAGTGATCACCTTCCTACTTTCTGTATTTGGAATGGTCACAGTCATAATCCCCTGCCCAAAGTAATACTGTTTCATGATTTCACTAAACTTAATCCTAGAGCACTTCACAAGGATATAAATAATATTCACTGGTCTTCTGTCTAGGTCACTGAGGATGTAGATAATGCCCTTGACTACCTGATTTCAAAGCTCCTCCTCCTCCAGGATCTGCATGTTCCACTGAAAAGGAGGTGAATTAAGGGCTCTGGAAATAGATGGTTACACAAAGATCTCCTTCATTCTATGAGAAGAAGGGACAAGGTCTGGGCCTCTGCAAAGAAGTCCCAATGGACAGAAGACTGGGCTAGTTACAGAAAGATGAGGAAGGCCTGCAAAAAAGACATTCGGATAGCAAAAAGGGACTACTGTTACAAACTACTCCAGGCTTCTGATGGAGATACTCATGGCTTTTGGAACCACATAAACAATTTCATGGGCCAAAGGCCCAAGCTTTCCATAAACAAAATTATGCTAAATGATGCCAACTGTAATGAGTTACCTACAATTGCAAATGCTCTGAATGTTCATTTCTCTGATCTCTCTGAGTACCTACAAAAATTTAATCAATCCCCCGCACCTACTCTTGATAGGCATTTGCCTCCTGGATCTTCTTTTGACCCTAGAATGGTCTCCACTGCTGAGATGCTATGTCTTCTTATTTATTTATTTATTTATTTCTAAGAATCAGTTTACAACCTTTGAGCCAGAGGCTCGTTTCCAAAGGTACTTCGTCACATAAAGACATACATTGTGTTTTTGGTTACATAGCAAAGATTTGCAAAACAATAGGCTATAGAGCTATCCCTCCCCATGGATCTGCTGGGTCTGATGGGTTACTGCCCAATTTCATCAGGCTGGTAGCTCCTGTTGCCCCACTTGTGAGAATTTTCAGTCTATCAATCTTAACACAAACAGTGCCGACTCTATGGAAAACTGCTCGTACTGCCCCAATAGACAAAAAAAGTAGACACCAAAAACATGGCAAACTATCACCCAATTGCCATTCTCTCTACCCTAAATAAACTTATCTCCTGCTCAGCATCATTTCTAAACAGGGTACAGCACCACAACTGTGCTACTTCAACTTTCAAATGGTATCCTAACAGCAATGGATAAGGGCTTGCTCACGGGGTCATTTTTATTGACCTCACAAAGGCCTTTGATCTTGTGAATCACCCCCTACTACTTTCCAATCTGTCTTTCCTGGGATTCTCCCAGACTGCCATCTCCTGGTTTGATAGCTACCTCACCGGGAGGATGCTATTTGTTCAAATTGAAACTGCTGTCTCTGACCTTGCCCCCACCAGTGTTGAGTTCCCCAGGAATCAGTACTTGGCCCTCTCCCGTTCTCTCTGTTTATCAACAACCTGCCCTCTGTGCCTGTTCCTCCTCTATGATCTTATATGCTGATGATATGGTGCTTCTCCCAAGTAGTAAATATTCCATGTCAATAAAGGCAAATCTTCAGTAGGATTCTGACTGTTTACAAGGTTGGCTTCTACAAAATAAGCTCATATTAAACTCTAATAAAACCATGGCCATGCTTTTTGGCTCCCCTCCTAGGATCAAATCCTGTACTCCTGCCCTTTCTATCAAATGTCTTGATGGCTCCCCTTTGGAATCTGTTAACTCTTTTAGGTATCTAGGAGTTACACTTGACCCGTCTCTGGATTTTAATCTGCACATTGCTGCTACCTGTAAGGTGGTAAACACCAAACTGGGACTTGCCTATAAAATTAGGTCCTCCCTCAATGATGTCACTCGGCTTGCTATTGCACAAGGTTTCCTCCTTTCCAGTCTTATGTATTGCTCCCTGGCATACCTTGATGCTAGTAAAGGAGCCTTTTAGAAATGGAGCACCTGATATAACAGCATATGCAGATTTGCCCTCTGGGCTCACAGACTAATTCATCATTGTCAACTCTACTCAAGACTGGTCTGGCTATCTCTTCTTGTATAGACTGTATACTGCTGGCTGCCTGATTGATAATATAATCAGAATGGGGGTCCCTGAGTACCTCTCAAGGCTGCTAACCCATTCTACCCAAGCTTATCCCCTTAGATCGTCTGTACAAATTCCTCTAGAAATTCCTAGGTGTTTCACTAAAAAGAGTGAACTCTTCTTTGCAACATCTGCACCATACATTTAGAACTCCCTCCCCAAGAGGTTAAACTCACCAAATCCCACCAGGCCTTCAAACTTAGTCAAAATTCCTTCCTAACATACTCTAACAACTGCTCCTGCTCTGAAACTTGAGGCTTACTCCTGGTTGTTTTTACCTCTTTATGGCACTTACTGCTCTCTGTATTCTGCCCATTCTTCCTCCCCTCACTAATCCTAGTGTTATAACTTTTATTGATTTCAAAATTGTTGGTTGCCAGATTCAGCTAGTACTTTCGCTACCTTTAGTGCAAGTAATTATTGTAATCTATCTATCTTCTTGGTTTTGTAAAATTGTTTGGTCTTAGTCTGTAGTCATTGCTCTGTTTTTATTCTTATTTCCTGTTGTTGTCATAAACAATGTTCTCTCTTGTTTGTACTTTGTTCTCCTATTTTGTACCTTCCTCGATTCATGCCAAAATATAGGTAATACTCTTGTCTTGTGTACTTACCCGGTAAACAGAAAACTAATAAAATAAATAAATAACATTTCTGTAACTCCCTTCCCTTGACTCTAAGACATGCCTTGAGTCATGCTCTCTCTCAAAATGAACTTAGGATTCTCCTAACCTAACCTGCCTCTTGCCAGTGCTTTAATCCACCTTAACCTGACTCTCTACATCCCATACTGCCTAGTCCTACTTTGTTTCTACCTAGTTGTCACACTTCTCTTCCTTCCCCTACACCTACTCTTCCAAGTTCTTACTTGCCTCTTGCCTGGCCTCTCATTTCATCCTTTTCTCTGTTTCCTTCTACAGTGCTTGCTACAGTGAAGTTGCACGGTACTGTGGTATACTGATCATTGTGCATTTGTGGTACCCATTGAATAACATGTATATCGCTACCGCGCAATTTGTGCAGTAGCGCGGTACCGATCAACTTAACTATAGCAAGCACTGTACTGCTTCTCCACCTCTTACACTTTTTACACCTCTGCTCACTAATAGCTTGCCCTCTGGCACCATCTGACCAGGTTCCTGTACTTATACCATCTGTATCTCCTGTCATTTGTTTCTCCCTGCTGCTGCCTTCCTTGCTGCCGGACTTGTAGTATTGGAAACTTACTCATTTCAATTGTGTGTTTCCCTCATTGCCAGATCATGCCTGTTCTAGCATGTATTTGAAGGATCCCTGGAGCTAATTGCACTTAGCCTTACTCTGTACTACCTACTTGACTGCTGTATTTTTTCTCTCTTATAGGTACAACTATGTTTTGCCACTATTGTTTTTCCTGTTTTGGACCACTACTGTATTTTATATAAACTTGTTGCTTGTCATGTAATCTTGTTTTGTAATCCTCCTGGGTAGTACCTGAAAATAGGCATCCCTATGTCTAGTGTACCTACCTGGACAACAAAAACTAAATAAAACAAATAAAATAAATACAATCAACTCCGAAGGGGGTTCTGACACTGGGGTAAGGAGGCAACTTGGGATGGGGCTATTCAGGGGGAGCACCAACAGGGGCCACCAGTACAGCAGGAGAGCAGGAACACAGCAACAAACAAATTCAATATACAAATAAAAAATACAACTCCCAGCAAGAAAACCAAAAAAAAAACACCAAAAAAAATCACAGCCAGAGCTCCTACCCAAGTTCAAACCCAGGTCCTTCCACACCGAAGGTATACACTGCCTCCACAAGATGACACAGCCAGCTCAAAACTGCCTGGCTGAACTACCTGCCATATCCTGGTTCCTTAGAGATCCCTCCTACTATTGCTTTATCTTGTGTTCACGATTTCCATCCTTCTACCCTCGCTATTCCAACAGTCACTATGCTTCCTCATTCACTCTAGTTACAGGCACTCAGATTGAGTTGTTCAAACTGAGTCGCTCAATTTGAGTCACCCACATCACTGTATACCAAATAAAACAATGGGCTGTGGGCCAGGGGTTGGGGGGACTAAAATAACAATTAGTGGATGGCAATCAGAGTGTGGGGGGGTGTCACTAGAAACCAGGGTCAGCAATCAGAAGGTGGACTGCCACTAGACACCAGGGACAGGGATCAGAGGGTGGGGAAGCTATTAGACACCAGGGACAGTGACCAGCAGGTGTGGAATGCCACTGGACACCAGGGACAGTGATCAGATGTTAAGGGGTGCCACCAGACATCAGGGAAAGTGATCAGCATGTAGGAGGGTGCCACTAGACACCATAGAAAAGGGCAGTTCACAGCTAACACTGCAGCCAGCAACAGGACTTCAGCTGTAGCTGCAGAAGTCAAGAAATTACCTGTGTTCTCATACAGAGAACACAGGGGATGCACTCCTCTTGCTAAGCTGGGTACCCAGGATTTTGGGAGCCTAGTAAACATTTTTCTGGCTGGTATACTTAAAAACAAACATCAGCATCTTGCTAAATGGGTCCTGTTTGGCTGGGTTCTGATGTTTGTTTAGTAAAATCACAGCATTTTTGTGTATTTTCCATGTTTGTTGGCTTGTGAAAAAGATCAACAAGATGGTGGTTGGCATGGCACAAAAAATGTTTGGTGCCATGCAAAACAAGTGGTATGAAAGCAAAACACACATTTGTGGCATCAAAATGTTACTTTTGCCACATTACGATACCTCAAAACCCATACTGTGCATGCATAAGTCAGAAAACACTAAAATCTAAAGCCTTATAACTCTGAAACTCTTTGATATTTTTTCACCAGACCTATCAAAAGCACTACCTTGGGACATGACACATGTCCCCTGCAAGTTTGGGGCAACAATTCCTTTCCATGTAGGCTGTAAGCAAGAGCAAAAAAACAACAACAATGTTAAGTATAGGAATTTAAAAAGTGTCACATGCATATCTCGGAAACCACAAAAGCTGCCATCACAAAAGTTTCCACACATCAAGACTTTTCCTTCTAGATAACACAAACACAATTTCAGCTCATTCTGTCAATGACAGCCAAAGATGTTAATGTGCAAAAGTTGAGGTTTAAAATTAAACAGGATACTCAACCCTAACTTAGGGGTGCTATTGCACCCCTATAATAGGTATGTCTTTTTGCATTTGACACAAAATTCAGAAATAGAGTTGATATCCCAGATAGGTTGCTAAAAATGAATACAGATGTATACAAATTTGAGGAATGGTCTAGAAAGTGGTAACTAAGTTTCAAAGAAGAAAAATGCAAAATCATGCACTTCAGATCTAGCAACACATTCTCAGAGTACAAAATGGTGTGGAGTGGTAGTAACGATCACCAAATAGTAAAGAGACCTGGCTGTTGTTATATCTGATGGCCTTAAAGTGGTCACACATTGTGACAAGACAGTAGGGAGACCCACTGGGATGAAAGCTTGCATACGGAGAGGTGTCATCAGCAGAAAGACGGTGTTGGTAATACTTCTGTAGCAATCTGTGGTGCAACCCCACCTAGAGTACTGTGTCCACTTCTGCAGTCCTTATCTCCAAAACAACATGGACAGTGTTGAGGCAGTCTACAGTCTGGCAAGTAAACTGGTGTAGGATCTGCATCCAAAGCCCTACGAAGGGAGAATGAATGGATATAGACAGCGAATGACCTCAATAGTTACCGACTACAGGAAAGCATGGAGAGGGGGTATATGATAGAGGCTTTAAATATCTCAAGAGTATAAATAAAATTCAAGTGGGAAACCTAAGAGAAAATGATGCACAAGAACAAGGGTTCATGCAATGGAGCTGCATAGGGTAGACTCAGAAGTAATGAAGGGAAACACGTCTTCACAGAAAGAGTAGTGAATGCCTGGAACAGTCTCCCTGAGGAGACGGTGTGAGTAAAAACTGCAATTATACTTAAGATGGCAAGGGACAGCAATAATGATACCTTTGAAGCAAAGTAGTGGGGGGATTGGGGGAGTTGAAGAGATGTTAAAACAGAGATCAAATAGAGTTTATAGTTTAATAGTAGGTGGTTAATATGAACAGAGTAAGTGTTCCAAGCAGTCCTTATCTATCATAATATTCTATGTTACTATGTCCAGTGCAATGTGTTTGGGACATTGTGTGGGTGGGTGGAAAGCAACATATCACAGGTATCACAACCACAAAACTATATGCATAGTAGAAAGTAAAAAATGAAAAGTAAAAAAAAAACTACAGTAAAAGCTCAATCTGTGTATGTCTTTTTCTTATCTATGTAGGAGCATGCCACAGATCCACATCATCCAACAGTTGAACCCACCATGATGAGCAGCGGCAGACACGCTCAGGTTACTGAAGCACACCTGGATATGCATGAAGAGAACCATAATGAGAAGAATACCAGAAAGGTTGCACAATGGGCAGTGAAACTTCTGAGAGAGTGGATAGCTGCTAACAATAAAAGGATTGATTTTTAACACTTGCCGGTACCTAAGTTGTACAAGGCAAAGGCAAGCAAGGAAAAGTTTATTTTAAAGTGCCCAATCCCAGAGGCTCCGGGCGCTGTATAAACAGTAAACACATCATCACAAAATAGAGTCATTGGATACAAAATAATTAACAACCCAGCATAATAATACTACATATAAAAATAAATAATCAAATCAGATCAATAAATTAACCATTCAGTCTAGAAATGCCTGAGCAAATAGGAGGGCCTTAAGGCGGGCCTTGAATACCCCTAAAGTAGAGGCCCTCTTAACCCTGACGGGCAGCGAATTCCAAAGCATGGGAGTGGTGACACTAAAAGCCCTGTTGCCAGCAGATTTCAACCTGGTCCTTGGAATTGCAAGGGGGTCTCCACAAGAGGAATGGAGGGGCAGACAGAGAGAGCAGGTACAAGAAGGTCAGACAGGTAACCAGGGCCCTGACCATGTAGGGCCTTATAGGTGAGAAGACCCACCTTAAAGAGGATCCTCCACCTGACCGGCAGCCAGTGCAGCTCATGCAAAACCAGTGTAGTATGGCAGAATTTTGGCTGCCCAGTTAATAACCGGGCAGCTGCATTCTGCACTAACTGCAGTCTGTGGAGAGATCCTCCCATGACCCCGAGGTAGAGCGCATTACAGTAGTCAAGCCTCGATGTAACTAAGGCATGCATCAAAGTGGGGAGGTCCAGAGGCGGAACAAGGGGCTTTATCCTGGTGACATTTCTAAGATGGAAAAATCAGGAGCGGACAGTGGAGGATATCTGCGCCTCAATAGTCAAACTCCTATCCAGAATGACACCAAGATTTTGCACCCAAGAGATGGTCTTCAATGAAGCAGATCCTAGAACAAGTCCAGTCTCTGATTCGGAGGCCATCCTATCATGCACATTGTTTGACTCCACCACCAATACCTCCATCTTATCGGGGTTTAGTCGCAACCAGCTGGAGACCATCCAGTTGTTAATCTCAGCAAGGCAGTTGTTTATCACATCTACCGCATTGGATTTTCCTGGGGCAAAGGAAAGATATAGCTGGGTATCATCAGCATAGCAATGAAAACCCAAGCCATACTTCCTAAAGAGCCCTCCAAGGGGTAGCATGTACACTGAGTACAACATTGGGGCTAATTCTGAACCCTGAGGGACTTCGCAAGATAGGAGGCTAGGGGTGGAGGAAAAATCCCCCATCACAACCCATTGCCTTCTATTAGTTAAAAAGGACTCAAACCAGCAGATGACAGTGCCAGTGAGTCCACAGAGATCCCTAAGGTGGTCAAGCAACACACAATGGTCAACAGTGTCAAATGCTGAGGAGAGATCAAGGATAACAAGAATTGTCTTATCTCCACGATCTCTCACCCTGAGGACATCATTCAGCACCCAAACAAGCACAGTTTCTGTGCTATGCCTCACCTAAAATCCCAACTGGAAAGGTTTGTATAACTTGTGGGTCACGAGGTGTTCTTCCAACTGATATGCCACTACCTTCTCCACTACCTTTTCCAAAAAGGGAAAATTAGAGATAGGTCGGTAATTTGCCCTGACCTCCGGGTCCAAAGATGGTTTCTTTAAGAGTGGTCTCACCAATGCCTCCTTCAAGGCATCAGGGAAAACCCCCTCAGATAAGGAGCACCGGACAATCTGAGCAAACACCGGGCCAACGGTGTCGATGCATCTCATCAAGAAATGCGTCCGCACCAGATCCAGTTTGCAAAAGGTGTGCTTCAGATTGGTCACCACCCCAATGACCTCACTTATCTCCATTGGTCTAAACTCCCCCCCAACCAGGCGGAGTGCTCTCAGAACACTTCAGGTGATCATTGTCAGCTATGGCATTGCTGACTGTAGAAACGCCCTGCTGGATACTGGAAACTCTCTCTCTGAGAAGAACTGAGCAAACTCTTCGCATTCAGCATCAGAAAAAAACTTCTTCTGCTGTATACAGGCAGACCAAAGTAGCCTGTCCACAGTCTGAAAAAGTATAGCTGGTTGATTGTTCCCAGCAGCAATCTTCCTGGACAGAAACATTGCTTTCTTATGGTTGATTGCCCCCTGGTATGCATTATAGTGCATACGCAGGGCCAGTGTGTCCTCCTCCAGGCTGGACTTTCTCCAGCAGTGCTCTAACCTCTGACCCTTTCTCTTCATCTCCCTGAGAGCCCCATCATACCATGGGGACCTCAGGAGGGAAGATTTGGGTCATACACGGACAGGTGTGAGGGAGTCAATGGTGTGGGATAACACCTTATTATGGGGTGCCCACCCCAAAACCAATGCCTGCAGAGCATGCATCACCCACTCTAGATAGATCGGTTGGTGCCAAAAAAAACCTCTGGGGTCAATCCCCGCAAAGGGTGATAGCTCATCATCTCTGTAGGGGGAGGGCATCCGGTGGGAGCCCCAAACATGAACTGCACTGTGCAGTGATCAGACCATACCATCTGATCAATCCTGAGATTATCTATCTCAAGCCCCAGTGAGAACACCAAGTCCAACATGTGACCACCCTGGTGTGTTGCAGCAGAAACAACTTGTGACAAGTCCAGTGGTGACTTAGTCTGGAGGAGGTTATGACCAAGCTGAGAAGAATTGTCATCAGTCCAAACATTGAAATCCCCCAGTACAATACATCTGGTGGCTTCCAATGTTTCACCAATGATGAATTCAGCAACCTCCTGCAGGAAATTTCCCACTGCCCCAGAGGGGCGGTAAAAAAGGAGTATCCTGCAACCTGTGCTCTGACCCCCACGAATGGCTACACATTCAAAAGAACTTGGGGTTCCTACTGGGTGCACAGTGAAGCCCAAGCTGAATATAAAACAGATGGCAACTCCAACACCCCTACATTCCTCTCTGGGGCAGTGCACCATGATATACCCAGGTGGGACCAGAACCTTAAAAATGTGGGCCGGCATCATCCCCAACCCAGGTCTCAATGATGCAAGCCAGGTTGACTGAGGAAATCAAGTCAGCAATAATTGTGTGTTTAAGTTTGTGACCTGTCACAATAATCTCAGAAGCCACAACAAACAACTTGTGGTTCCAAAAGCTAGTACCACAAAATGCGATAATTACTTCACCATTAGTGTAGCAAAGGCTTGGAATAGCTTGCCCCAACATGTTGTTAACGCAACCACATGTGATATTTTCAAATCAAGAGTAGATTCTTTCCTAGGATGGAACATAAATAATTGATACACCCACGAAGTCATGGGAGACATTCCTGATGGGTAAAAGCTTTCTTATGTCTCATCAACCGAGTAAGTCAAGTATATGGGCCACTTTTACCATAGGGATAATTGTTAAATCTGTTCATTGCTTGTTGATGTACAGTATATGTGTACACCACCATTTATTGTGCAACTGGGAAGATACTGACCAGACGATGGCAAATATTTACTTATTTCTCTGACTACTGCATTGTCAGATGCTGTCTTTACAGAAGCGTGTGAATCTGGCAATACAGTGTTTTTTTTTTATTTTCTAATGGCTGCCCAGACAGAACTCATTCTGCCTCAGTATACCCAGATGCTGTATACCTCAGTACTGAGAAACTTTTCTATGACTACTATTGTACATCAGCCCACATCTAGACACGAGTTCTCCATTTTGGAGTCCGTATCTTAGAAAGGACATTGAATTGCTTGAGAGGGTCCAGAGTTGAACCACTAAAATAATTCCAAGAATATCTCAAGTGAATTATACCAAAGGATTAAAACACACCAGCCTGGTCAGCCTTGAAGAAAGGAGAAAAAGGAGAAAAGGGGAGATCTAGTGGAACTTTTTAAAACACTTCAAAATTATGACCTACTCAGTGTGCTACATCTGTGTCTTATTCCAGTGAGAGGGAGCAGGCCATCCCTTAAAGGTGATGTTATTTGTTTGGGTCATGGGGACACCATGCTGCCAATTTTTATATTTCTCCTAAATCATTTACTACATTGTTATATTTTTGTATTGTGTTTGCCTCCCCTCCCAGTTTACTGTCATCTACAAATTTGATGAGTGTATTGTTGATGTTTTTATTTAAGTCTGCAATAAATATATTGATTAGGGTTGGTCCGAGGACCAAACCCTGTGGTACCCCACAGCACCTGGGGTGGAATTAGTTCTATTTATTCAGACTGACTGGGTTTGGTCTTCCAACCAATTGTTGATCCATTTGATGATCTTATTATTCAGCTCAAGTTGGATTAGTTTATACACTAGCTCATAATGTGGAACTTTATCAAAGGCTTTTGCCATGTCCAGCAAGATAACAGCAGCTGGTATATTGTTATCCATATTTTCACTCACTTTGTTATAAAAGGAAATGAGATTTGTGGAACATGAATGACCTTTCTTAAAACCGTATAGGTTATTGTCAGTTAGTTGTTTAGAGTGAATTTCATTATCATTTCTTACCTTGATCAGTCTTTCTATTATTTTACAGCTCAGACAGATCAGGCTTATGGGTCTGTTGTTATTTACATGTCCATTGTTACCCTTTTTAAAAATAGGTGTGACTATAGTCTTCTTCCAGTCTTTGGGTAGTTGCCCCACTTCCACAGAGTTATTAAAAAGGATTGCTAGAGGTAGTGAACTCACAGCTGCCATTTCTTTTAGAATTTTGGCAGAGATTGTGTTTGGGCCTGCTGATGTATTTTGTTTTAGATAATGTACTGCAGCCTCAATTTCTTCCTTCGAAAAATGTATGCAGTTACTACTTGAATCATAGTGATTGGGTAGTGTTATTGTATCATTAAAATCAAAAGAATTTGTTTAGCTTGTTAGCTGTTACAAAATTATCAATAGTGTGTCCTTCTTTAACAAGGGGGTCAGTCATGCTTTGCTTGCTTTTGTATGAATTTATATAGGAGAAGAATAGTTTATTTATTTATTTTATTTAGTTTTTGTTGACCGGGTAAGTGCACTAGACAAATCCTGCCTGTTTTCAGGCACAACCCGGTGGAGGGAGATACAGATGAATGCCAACTGACCTTGAACTAGATTAAGCTGTTGGTGGTATTTTTAGTGAATGAGGGAAATTTGGCCAGGACACCGGGGAAATTCCACTACTCTTTTTGATAAGGGCCATGGGATCTTTAACATCCACCTGAACTACCACCAATCCAGGCAGATGGGACCTCAGTTTTAACATCTCATTCGAAAGATGGCACCTCAGAAGTGCAGTACCCCTCTCATGTGTGGGCTATTCTATATTCCAGTTTACTTTTTTCTTGTTTTATCATATATTTAAGTTTCCTTTGTTCAGTTTTATATTTGGTGAAGGAAGTGGTTGATTTATTGTTTTGAGTTTTTTAAATACACATTCTTTTTTGTTTACTTACCTCTTTACAGATTTGGTTAACCATAATGGTACTTGGCCTTTTATACTGTAGATCTTTTTATCAGGTATGCACTTTTTTCCTAGATTTAGTATTGAGTTTTTTAGGAATGACCAAAACTCCTCTACTGTTTGTCTTGACATGATTTTGTCCCAATCTGTAGATATCAGATTATTTTTAATACTGTTAAAATCAGCCCTATTATAGTCTCTAATATACTGTATAGCAGATTATATTAGAGCCCGTTAAATTTAGTGCATCTGATATACAGGACTTATTAGCGTCTGATTATATTAGCTGATGGTTCACCCGCAATTACAGTACTGACATTTTTTAAGATTGTGCAACTACTGCAGTAGTTAACACAAAATGCCTGGTGGCTATTTTGCTTCCTTCTAAAGCAACAAGCCTCTGCCTTACAGTTCATCAAAATTTGTTTCCTCCTCAGTCTGTGGAAAAAGTTCAGCAAATCTGTGTCAGTCGGGCCACAGGGGAAAAAATTGCACTTGCATGTCCCTGTGTATTAGTTAATGGACTGACGGAGCTGAAAGCATTAATCTTCGGCGCTACAAGTTGACATGCCCTGCCTCTTGATGGAATGGGTCACCTCCTCACTCTCTCAATGCTGCCTATATAACATCTATGCTGGACAGTGGACATGGAAAAAAAGAAAAGGCAACACACGAGAAGGATTCCATTCATTGCTTTGTCTTTGGAGCTCCATCTGGTTGAAACATGTGGGAGCTGCGCTCGTGGTCCTTCACCCGGGCTGTAATTTGTGCTTACTAACTGCAGTTAAACATTCACCATGCCTTCACAGTCCCTTGTAGAACTGCAGACTACCTATGGGCATTGCAGAATTTTTAGCCACCCTCGTTTTTGTCTTCTTTGGTCTGGGGAGCACCCTGAAGTGGTCAGATGCCCCTCAACATGGTGGCAGTCTCACTATCATGATTTTGAATTTTTGTTTTGTTGTTTTAATTAATTTGTTTTAGCTACTTTACAAGCACTTTTTTGATTACTTAGCAACAGTGGGCATGTGAACAACTGCTAAGAATACAATGTTGCTCAACCATAGAGTAATGCCATATTGAGTAGATAATATTAGCGATCCAAATATATTAGCGGTATTTCCGTTTCAGCTAATATTGCTAAAATAAAAGGAGCACTAATGTTACCTGCTATACGGTATCTTATAGCAGTTTTTTTGTTCCTACTTATAGGTAAACTTAGGTGGATGGTGTTAGGGTCACTGTCTCCCAATGGGCAGTTTGTGAGGGTATCAATGCTACTATTTTTCAGGTTGGTTATGACAAGATCTAAAATATTGTGACCCCGGTTGGTGTTATTACTTGTTGTTGAAGACCTTGGCTGGCTAAGAGGTCTAGGAATTTGTTTTCGATATTGGTTGTTCCATGTAAGTTTTCCCAATGTATCCCTGGTAAGTTAAAATCACTGACAATAAGTATGTCCCCTTCTAGTAATGCTGCGTTTATTTCATTAAATAGTTAAGTATTGTACTCTTGACTTGAGCTTCTGGTTCGACTGTAATTTCCTAGAAGGAATTTTGGTCTGTGTTTAAATGCTATATTTAGCCAGATACTCTTGATATCATTTATGTCATTTTCTGCTGGATAGATTTGGCGGCAGCTGATGTTTTTATTTATGTAAATACACACTCCTCCTCAATTGTTTTTCTGTTTTTTGTGAAAAAGTTTGTAGCATGTGATTTCTTTGTTCTAGTTGATGGAGTCTTCCCACCAGGTCTCAGTTACTGCTATTATGTCTATCTTCGTCTTTTGATATGATGGCTTCTAGTTCTGATTTTTTAGCTTGGTTTAGACTCCTTGCATTATTGACCATGATATTACAGTTGTCCGTTATGTTTACTAGTTTTGTGTCAGGAATAAGCAAGGCAAGGCAAATTTTAATTTTCCAGGTACCCAATCCCAGAGGCTGTGGATGCCGTACATTAAAATACACTATCCGCATAATAAATAAAACTAAACATGAATATAAAAATAGTATCAGCATAAAATAAATGTGTCCTGTGGTGACACATGGCACTGCTAAAATCAGACATGAAAGGGGGAGCCCTAAAAAGTTAATGGACTAAGTCCAGGAAGACCTGATTAAATAGGAAGGACTCAAGATGGGCCTTGAAAATCTCACTGACGAGGCCTTTCATATAGCTGGTGGAAGTGAACTCCACAGGATGGGGCTGTTGACATTAAACACCCTGTCACTGTCTGTTTTCAGCCTTATCCTGGAAATCACTAGGAGGCCCCTAGAGGAGGATCAGAGGGAGTGGACCAATGCAACAGGTGTAAGAAGGTCTGACAGATAACCAGTGCCCAGCCCATGTAGAGTCTTAAAGGTAAGCAAGCCCACCTTGAAGAGGATCCTCCACCTTACCGGCAGATAGTGCAACTCAGGCATCACTGGGGTGAAGTGGCAGTATTTTGACTGCCCCATCAACAACCTGGCTGCTGTGTTCTGCAGTAGCTGCAGCTGGTGGAGGTTCCCCTCTGAGACCACAAGGTAAAGTGCATTACAGTGGTCAAGCCTCGATGACTCAAAGGCATGCACCAAGATGAGGAGGTCCACGGACGGAACTAGGAGCTTAACCCTGGCAATGTTTTTAAGATGGTAAAAGCTGGTCTGGACACTGGATGACACCTGAGACTCAAATGTCAATCTGCTGTCAATGGTCATGCCTAGGTTATGCACCCTAGAAGAGGCCTTCAATGGCACAGACCCCAGAAACAAACCGGTTTCCGCACCAGAGGCCATCCTGTTCCACACTCTGACTCCACCACCAGTACCTCCATCTTGTCAGGGTTCAGTCTCAGCCAGCTGGAGGATATCCAGTCATTTATCTCAGCAAGGCAGCTGTTTAGCACTTCCACTGCACTAGATGTCCCAGGTGGGAAGGAAAAATACAGCTGGGTATCATCAGCATAGCAATTAAAACCCAAGCTGTACTTCCTAATGAGCTCTCCCAGGGGCAGCATATACACAGCAAACAACATTGGTGACAAGACCAAACCCTAAGGTACTCCACATGTCAGGAGACTAGGGGAGGAGGAGAAATTCCCCATCACTACCTGTTGTCTCCTATTCATGAGGTAGGACTCAAACCAGCAAATGACAGAGCCAGTGAGTCCAAAAAATTCCCTCAGGTGATCAAGCAACACACAATGGTCTACCATGTCAAAGGCTGAAGAGAGATCGAGGAGAATGCGAATTGTCCCCTCCCCCTAATCTCTAGTCTTGAGGAGGTCATTATGCACCTGAACAAGTGTGGCTTCTGTACTATGCCTTGCATGAAACCCAGACTGGAATGGCTCATAGAGATCAAAGGCCATGAGGTGCTCCTCCAGCTGAAGCACAACAACCTTCTCAACAACATTCCCTAAAAATTGGAGGTTGGAGATCAGACTATAATTTGCCTTGACATCAGGGTCTAAAGATGGCTTTTTCAGGATGGGATGCACCAGTGCCTCTTTCAAGGGATCAAGGAAAACCCCTTCCAATAAAGAACACCAGACAGTCAAGGCAAACTCTGGGCCAACGGTGGTGACACATCCCATTAAGAAATGAGTTAGCACCTGGTCCACTTCACAATAAGTGCACTTCAACTTGGACGCAACCCCAATGACCTCTGACACCTCCATTGGTTTAAACTCCCCACAACTAGGTGAAGTGCTCTCCAGTCACCTAAGGCAACCATTGTTGGCCTCAGTAAAGCTCTCTGGTGGGACTCCCTGCTGGATGACGGATACCCTGTCTGAGAAAAATCAAGCAAACTCTTCACAAAGGGTGTCTGAAAGTCTTTTTTGTCTGAAGACAGGCTGGGTTTAAGAGCCTGTCCACAGTCCGGAAAAGCACTGTTAGTTGAGTCTTCCCAGCAGTAATCTCCCTGGACAGGAACTCTGCCTTCTTACAGGTGATTGCCCCCTGAGATTCATCATAATGGGTACGCAGGGCCAGTCTATCCACCTCCAGGCTGGACGTATGACAGCAGCGCTCCAACCTCCAACCCATGATCTTGATCACCTTGAGCTCCCCATCAAACCAGGGGGACCTCAAGTGAGAGGATTTGGGTCGTACATGGGCTGGTGCTAGAGAGTGGAGTGCTGCAGCCATCACCCTGTTATAGGTGGTGACCGCATCACCTGAACCCCCTACTCATTCACTACCCACACTAGATAGGTCAGCTTCCACCAAGAATCCCTCAAAGGGTGGTAGCTGACTATCTCAGCAGGGGGAGGGCTCTCAGGGGAGGGCCCAGATGAGAACTCCACTGTGCAATGATCGGACCAAACAACCCGATCAGTCTTGAGGCTGGTAACCTCAAGCTCAAGTGAGAAAACCAGGTCCAACATGTGACTGTCCTGGTGAGTCACAGAAGAAACTTCATGCAAGAGAAGACATAATCTGGAGGAGGTTATAATCCAGTCTAGATGATTTGTCGTCAGCCCAGACATTGAAGTCCCCCAGGACTAAATACAGGGGGGACTCCAACATCTCACCTACAATGAAGTTGGCTACCTCCTATAGGAATTCACCTGCTGCCCCAGGGGAGTGGTAAATCAGGAGAATCCTACAATCTGCACCTAGACCACCGCATATGGCCACACCTTCAAGTAAACCCAGCTTTCCCACTGAGTGCATGGAGAAGCCAAGCTCAGATCTAAAGCAGATGGCCACTCCCCTGCCCCTATGTTCCACTCTGGGGCAGTGCACTACCAAGTACCAGTGAGGGACAGCGGCCTCTAAAACTGGACCAGCATCCTCTCCTACCCAGGTGTCAGTGATGCAAGCCAGATCAACTGAGGAAACCTAGTCCGCAATAATAGTGGTCTTGTTCCTGATCAGTCTGGCATTGCAAAGCACCACCCTCAGGGGACTGGTGGATAGTGTAGCCCTTCTGGCTACCAGCCCACTCAGTCTGGTGAAAACCCTGGGGATGGGAACCAAACACATCTTGCTTCTCTCAATGGCCCTCTGGCACTCAGGGCACCTTCTGCACCTGACAACATCAATCCTACCCCCCTCTATAATGCAAAGGGCACCCCGCCGCAAATGATCAATATGGCACATGTTAATCCTGACCTCCCAACAGTGACATGCTCTAGTGGTGGAAATAGGGAGGTCGGTAAAGGGCCACAGATTGAGCAACTGGGATGCCCCATGCACTATCTTAGCCCACCCTGGCCCCCCAGTCCTCCCAGACACATACTGTCTAACCAATAAACCCCCCAAAACACACTAACTGCAATCATTCTTAAACAGTCACACCACTAAACAAAAACAGTCCTAACTACTCCACTCACCAGACACACAACTGAGTTCTACAAATCCAACAACAAACCCCAAACCCACACCCACCACCCAAGGAATTAGTAGAGGCAAAAGAGATCAAATCTGATAAAGAGAGCCAAAGTCCACAGATCCCTTCAGTCACAGCTCAACTTGTCTGGGCATAAATTATAATAATAAGTATTATAAATCAAGCAAATAGTTAATTAATCTTCAAACCTCAGGTTTCCCTGCAGGAGGATTCTCTCACAATTCACTGTCATGGGATGCGATCGCAGGAGATGATACAGAAAGTCTGGTACAAAGAAGAGGCAAGCTCCTCGAAGGAGATTACCAACAAGCTGCGCAGTCTGAGAGTCCACAGTTTGACACCCACCCTTTGCAGCAATCCAGTGGGGAGGGGGGAAAAGAAGGCTGAAGCTGGTCCAGATGGAAAAAGTGGTAGTTGGCAGTGATGGCAAGCCAACAAATGGAAGATCCAATTCAATACACACTCCGCGAACGCTCCGGCCGAGAATGCGTTTATATTTCCCCAGGAAATGAGCCTGGCAATGCTCTCTACACCCATGCTCTCCTGGGAAAATGTCCATATAACAAACAGTACAGCCCAGAATGGCCCAGACAGCCCATGCACCTGATGTTGAGCAAAGTGCCCCTTAAGGCCAATCGAGCCGCGGTGTGACGGCACCAGAAACGCTGCCTGAATGGACCAAAAAACAACTGGGTGGTCTGAGGACAGTCTTCAGGAGATGGTTTTCTCCACGACTAACCTCCACAGAATGATGTTCCATGACCTTCATACGACCAGCAGTTCAGCAGACCAGGGCAGACAGTGGAAGCCAGATCAAACAGCAGTCTGACACTCACCACAAGCAGCATTCCACTCCAAAGACACTCGAGAGGTAGGGATCCAGGACAATGTCCAAAACAAAAAAGCTAACTCCTGACTCTATCTCACTTCTGCCACCCTGCCTTACACTTCAACCCTAATCTACTCACTAAATTTGAAAACTTTAAAACTTTGCGACCCCTGGTCAAAAAATTAACCAGGAGATCAGGCTCAGCAAATTTGCTCTCTCACAGGAAAAGGTAAGGAGTAAAAACCCTTTGGGGGGGATAAAAGATGCTCTTAAAGTCTGAGAGCTGCAAGTGGCCAGCTCAGCTCAGCTGCCATCTTAAACAAAACAATGTTCCCTACAAAGCAGGGTTTGGAAAATAGTTTGGAATAGTGTGCTGATATGAGGCTCCCAAGTCCCCCTTTTTAACTAGTTTAAAGACTGATTTATATATGACACAATTTGTTTCACCAGTTGTTGGTTCCCTCTTTTACTCAAGTGTAGCCCATCCCAAGAATATAAGCTAAAATTGTTATGAAATGTTTACCAGTGGGTTAAGCACTTGTATCCCTTTTGCAGACACCATTTTCGTAGCCATTCGTTTATGAATTTTATCTCATATTTTTTTTGGTATCCCATTTTGGGCACTGGTAGAAATTCTGAAAAGCAGATTTGACTTCCCTTTTCTTCAAGTTTTGTGCTGAGATCCATGTATTCCCGTTTTGTATTTTCTGCACTTGTCCTGTTAATATTATTGGTTTCTTGGTGTGTAATTACTAATGGATTTGACCATGCATTACGTAGAATGTTATCAATCATATTTGTTATATCTTTTATCATTGCTCCCTGTAAGGAGTTACAAGTGTGGTTGGTGTTGTCTGTTTTGCATACAGCTTTGTCAGTATATTTGGTTATTGAGTCTCCTAAGACAAAGAGTTGCCTTGGAGAACTATTTTTTCGAAATTAACATTTTGTATTGTTTTGGGTACAGAAAGAGAAAGAAGAAGGGAAATGGTGTATAATACATACATATATACCTACATCAGATATGACCTTGGATTACAAGTTAAGTGCCATACAGTTTAAAGTACATGGATTACAATGCAACATTTCTTATAGCATCATGTCCTAAAGTTGGATGAAGCAGCCAGCATGCTGTTGTATTTATGCAAGAAATATTCAACTGCCCTTGATTCTTTTAAACAAGTGTTTTGTCATGTCCTATGTGTATTTAATATGTTGTAATTTGTTGTTATTCATATTTTATCTTTTGTAATTCATTATTATTGTAACTAATAGAACTTAATACAAACAGGTATGCCTTGTAAATAGTTTTTTTTTAACCCTAATGGTGATATCTCCGTATTAATACAATTTTATATACAGTACATACATTAAAACTTTTCTTTATTACATTAAAATTTTCTTTATTTCTTCAGGTGGTCTTATTTTCACTGTTGTTATTATCCAGGCTACCTTCATAGTTGTCATGGAGTGGTATGACTTAAACACCGATTTACATGTGCAAGTTTTGTGTATTAGTTGTTAGTGAGTCGTGAAGTTAACCAATAAAATATATCTTTTATCCTAGCCTTATGTGCCAATTATTTCTTTCTGCGTTATTCTTTAATGTGTTCACTTTTAAATATTCGCTTATGTCTATGCAGGTAAGGTTATAGTGATGCATTTATACTCCTTATACATTTCATTATGATGAGATCACATGGCATTTACTTTTCATATTAGAAACAGGGTATCTGTTGTAGGTAGCCAAATGTCGATACCTTCTACATTCTACTGTTTGAATCCTTGAAGAACTATTGCATGATGTGGTATCCATTACTGAGTCTGTATGTGTTAAGTTTCCCTCTCTAGACATTGTAGTTGGAGGTGTATTTTTATCCATGGAAGGGAGATTATTGTCATGGGTTATTTTGTATATTAGTGTTGGTATCAGGCATAGGTAATTGTTGATTGTTGCTCAGAACTGTGCGCACTGGGGGGCTGTTAGAATTTGATGATTTGTTCCTTAGGGTGGAGTGGGAGGGATCTGATTGTTGAGTGCATTTAGAGTATTGGGCATCACTAGATAAAGGAAAACATTGATTGCTTTGTGGTAGGTGACAATCCATAGCCCTTCTACCCTTTTTGACTGTTTGTTTTTTGGTGTCTACCACCCATCATCCTCTGAGGTATTGAGGTTAGAGTCATCATCCCTTTCTCTTTTTTTGTTTTGATCCACATTTGGGCTTTTTACAAAGGCATTATGCATTTGGAGGTAGATGTGTGAACATCATTGGTTGTACTTTTTGAGTTTCCTTGTAAAGAATTTTGAGTTTGTCTTGAGTTTTGCTGTTTATTGTAGTTAATCTATTGGCCATCTCCTGTTGGCCTCTTTCTATGTTTTTTAGTTTAGTGACAAACAGGGCTACGTCTGACTGCAGTTCTGTGTTATGCAAACATTTTTTGCAGGTAAACTCTTACATTACTGGGGCAGTAGGAAACAGTAGATATATTTCACAAATCTGACTTTTGTACCAATGTCACTGTCCAAGGTCTTTATTTTGTTGGCCATGTTGTACTTTGATCCAAACAGACTAGTATCTGGCTTGAAAAAAAGAAACAGTGCAATCTAAGTAGATTTTTTATTTTAAACCAAGTTTGCCACAGTAGTAAGAGTACACTAGAGATTGTGGGCCAGATTTTCAAAGGCCAAAGAATGAGGCAGGGTGCTTGCATGAAAAACAACTGACGCAAGGAGCAGGATGCATCAAACCTTGCACCAATTCTGATTTTCAAATGGTGCTTGCATCAAAAACAGGTCTGCATGTGCCAGAGTGTCTTGCCCCATGCTTGCACCAACATAATGCCTGTGCCATGTTGGAAGGGATGCCTGTGTCACCAAAATGATGCACCATCCCCTTATTTGGGATTTTCAAAGAATGCAAGTCCTGTCCTTGTGCTTAAGATGCATGTCACAGTTAGATCAGCCAGAACTGGTCTAAGGGAGACTAAAGCATATAAAGAGACCTACAGCAGGAGGTCAGACCTGACTAGGCTACTATTAAGGGTCGGTATTCCCCTGCAGGACTAGTTTAGAACATTTTGGGGGCTTAGGCTTGGCCATTTCATCTGCTATTGTTTTTTACTTAGCTTGCATCATTGTTGTCCTTTGTGTCATTTTTTTACTCAACTTGCACCATTTTTTGACTCAGCTTGCACCATTTATTTACTCAGTTTGCACCATTTTCATTCCTTGTATCATTTTTTACTCAACTTGCACAAATTTATCTACTCAGCTTTGCACCATTTTTTTGACTCAGCTTGCACCATTTTTTTGACTCAGCTTGCATTATTTTCGTTCCTTGAGTCATTTTTTTTTTCCTCAAATTGCACCATTTTTGACTCAATGTGCATTATTTATTTTGGTGTAAATTGAGTCATTCTTGCCCTTTGCATTATTTTGTTGATGCAGTGGACCTCTTGCATCAGCTTGGGGCACTTTGTCACAGAGAATGCTTTTCTTGCAAAATATGGTGCACAGTATTTGGCGCACCTAGAGCTGACACAAGCTCGTTGATTGACTCTGCTTGTGTGGATATATGGGCCCTTTTAAAATCCAGCCCTGCATGTTGTTCCCAAAAACTAATACACTTAGCAGTGTCAGGAGGCAGTGTAGAACTAAAACTCAGCAATGGCCCTTCTTGATATACCCAGCAGTATATTTGTTTCTTAACACAACAGAGAAGTTACAGTGTTCTCTTGTGGTTTACAGGTTTTTATCAAGTAAATTCAAGATCTGTTTAAAACTTACTGGCAGTAGTTTGTTGTCCCTTCTGTGGCCATGCACTTGCCCTATTCATGCTCATCCCACTTGCAGGGGGCAAGCAATTTATATCCCATGACTCAGAAATCACAATCCTGGGGTCACTCCACCTACATACGAGTTTGCACTACGAAAGTCTTGCAAATAAAATATTTCGCCCTGCCATGTAAACTACAGGTTGGAGTTTTCCTGTAAGATACAAATCAGGCACTGTTTACTATAAAAATGGAGATATGAACAGTCTGTAGTCTCAGGGGCTCACCTGTGGACTACAGACACCCAGCACTTCATGTCAGCTTCCTAGTTGCTCTGGTGACAGTGCAAACAGCTCCGTTCGATGTTTAAAACAATAAAAGGATATTTTAGACACTAGTGTGCTCCCCTGTACTGTCTCACAGGTATACTGTCTCACAGCATTAGAAGAAGCATGCCGAGTCGAATGCCCTGCTCTCAGAAGGGCAAGCAGTTTATATCCTGGGACCCAGAAGTGGCAGTTCTGGCGTCACTCCACCAACATACTGTATGAGTTTACACTACAAAAGACTGGCAAATAAAATATTTCATCCTGCCATGTAAACTACGGGTCGAAGTTTCCATGTAAATTACAAATCAGGCACAGTTTACTATAAAAATGGAGATTTGAATGGTCTGTAGTCCCAGGGGCTCACATGTGGACTACAGACACCCAGCATTTCCTGTCAGCTTCCTGGTTGCTCTGGTGATGTTGCAAACAGCTCAATTCAATATTTAAAACAATAAAATGATGTTTAAGACACTACTATGCTCCCCTGTACTGTCTCTCAGGTATACTATTTCACAGCATTAGAAGAAGCAAGCTGAGTCTATTGCCCCGCTTGCAGAGGGGCAAGCAATTTATAGCCCATGACCTGGAAGTGGCAGTCCCGGTCACTCCACCCACATACGAGTTTGCACTACAAAAGTTTACAAATAAAATATTTCACCCTGATATGTAAACTATGGGTTGGAGGTTCACTGCAAGTTACAAATCAGTCACAGTTTCCTTTTTAAAATGGAGATTTGAATGGTCTGTAGTCACAGGGACTCATCTGTGGACTACAGACACCTAGCACTTCCTGTCAGCTTCCTGGTTGCTCTGGTGACTGTGCAAACAGCTCTGTTCGATACTTAAAAAAATAAAA
Source organism: Neoceratodus forsteri (assembly GCA_016271365.2). NCBI lineage: Eukaryota > Metazoa > Chordata > Ceratodontiformes > Ceratodontidae > Neoceratodus > Neoceratodus forsteri. The sequence continues at coordinate 1,724,958,055 of CM057456.1, forward strand.
GGATGTTTTAGACACTGGTATGGTCCCCTGTACTGTCTCACAGTTATACTGTTTCACAGCATTAAAAGAAGTACACCAATTTAAAAACAGTAGCAAATACTCTGCACATTTTTATGTTTCAGTCAAAAGTACATTTGTTCCCAATTCTATGACTATGTACTTTAGATGGTTCAATGTGATAACGGCAAGTGTACATCGCTGAAGCTAAATACTGCAATGCATACTCACGGCGAAAAAAACAAAGCCGACATGGATCGACTTGTTATGTGGGGGGCTGTGCCCCCCCCCACCTTCCCCCAACTAAAGATTCTCAACTCCAGGGGGTACATGTTGGGGGGGGCTTGTAAAAAAGTTTTAAAAAATGCTGCAATGACACCATCATGCTCCCCAAACCTGAACCCTGTACCCGCCCCACCACAGCCATCCACCCTCACCACCAGGCAAGATGGCCAGCTCAATAGTCTTCTGCTGCACTGCCTTCCACATAACTTCCCTCCCCTTCCATCCCCCGTGGTGTGGTTCCAATCACCCTCCACACTGTACAATGACCATTGGTCCCCAGATGGCTTCCACCATGTATCTGAAACACTGTCCCTGTTAGTAAGTACCAGGTCCAGTACTGCCCCATCATGAGTGGGTTCACTGGCTAGTTGCCTAAGGAAAGCACCTGTAAGAAGTGCAAGATGTCTCTGCTTTTAGCTGATACTGCAGCAGTGAGGCTCCAGCTCACAGCCAGAAGATTGACATCCCCTACCAGTATCACCTCTCCGTTATCTGCCATTTTTCCAATTTTTTCTAACATTACCCTATCCAAGCCCTACCCCTGTGCCTGAGGCCTGTAGATCACATCTGTCCAAATATTGACTTGCTTTTCTGACTCAAGGGTTACCCTTAAAATCTCAGTCCCTCCCTCAGTTCCCTGTATTTCCTTTGCTTTTATGCTATCCTTCACATAAAGCAATACTGTTACCCTGTTCATTCTGAATAATGTGTACCCTGTTATGAACCTTGCAAACGGAGCAGGGGCTACTATGGTATGATGCACAAAATAGACCACTTAGCTTGGTCAGAGTTAAAAGAAGGATTTACTATGCCTTAAAAACAATAGCAGCAACATCTCTCACCAGATGCCAAATGTTTTCACGTCACTCTGACGCTTTCTCAAGGCACACCTTGAGAAACCATCAGAGCAACGTGAAAACATTTGGCATCTGGAGAGGGGTGTTGCTGCTATTGTTTTTAAGGAATAATAAATCCTTCTTTTAACTTTGACCAAGCTAAGTGGTCTATTTTATGCACCATATCATAGTAGCCCCAATCTGTTTGCAAATCTCTTGATTTCTCACGTGATAGCACTGGTTATTGTCTCATGTAGCTGCCTCCTAGCTTTACATTTACCCTGGTATGACCATGTTCCAGTCACAGTTTTCAGCTCACCATGACTCAGTAATGGCCAATATATCCAGGTCAGATTTTGCCATGATGGCCTCTAGGTCTGGGATCTTATTTCCCAGACTTCTAGCATTAGCAAACATTGCCTTCCACATTTTGTTTGCTCCTTGTTTGCTGCTTCCCCCTTTTTTCCTTTTGCCCTCCCTTGCTCCCTCTTTTCATCTGTCACCTTAGTTAACCCCCCCATCCTTTTCTAGCCCCTTACTTATTTGATTTACTTTATCCAATGTGGGACTATCAATCACCGGAATTTCTATACACTCTATCTCTGCTTTTGGGGGGGAGGCAACTTCTGCTTTCCCTTTGTCTTCCATCTACCTCCCCCCCGACTAGTTTAAATGTTCATCAGAAAAAAGTTTAAACCTTCCAATGAGAACTGTGATCCCCCTTCAGATGGAGGCAGACCATCTCCTCTGTATAGTCTCTTATTCTCCAAGGTGGACTCCCAGTCCCCAATATAGACATACCCCTCCTCTCTGCACCAGGCATTCAGCCATGAGTTGAAAGCCTTGGTGTGGAGCTCCCTCTCCTTTCTTCTCCCTATTATAGACAGGCAGTACCTCTTCAAAAGCTTCCCGTTTGAGACATTTTCCCAACTTTCTACACTCCCCCTGCACTGTTGTTGTCTTGTTCTCTTGCCAGGTCATTTGTCCCTAGGTGGACAGTGACATCCAGCTCCCCTTCCCCACCTACTTTCCTAGCTATCCTCAGTATTCACTTCTCATCCTCCCTGACTGTGATGCCTCATAGCCACCTGACCTTCCTCTCCACCTCCTTTCCTATGCCCAACTCTATCCACCTGACAATAGAGTCACCTACTAGTAATTACTTCTTCTTTCTACAGAGTCCCCTTTCACCCTCCTTGGGACCTCCACTTAAGAGGGCTCCCACTTCATCCCCGGCCACTACAATGGGTGCTTCCTCTTGGCTGTCCCGTTCTGCCAGAGTGGTGAATGAATTCTGCAGTGGTACTGGTTGTGTTTGAGGAATGTTCCTGTGACCCCACTCCCCCAACCTTCCTGAACCCACCACCCCTTCCCTCCTTGAGCCCACCTTAGTCCAGAAACTCCTCCTATCTGGCATCCTTTGAGGTAACGGTGTCAGAATTGATGGCCCCTGGGTAGGGGAACAGGACTCCCAACTTTTGGAAAACCCAGCCTCAAGCCTAGTAACCTTCTCCTGGCTCAAAATCAAAGCATCCTTGAGTCTAGAGATCCTCCCTGCCAGCTCAGAGAGGTGCACTCAGAAGGGGCACATTGCACCCTCCAGAAGGTCTCCCTGAAGACTGCTGCTCCACAACTACTGCACAGCACCACTCCACTCATTCCCTAATTTTCACTGTCCTTATACTTCCTGTCCTTCCATCCCCAAACCAAGTAAGGACAAGCTGTCTATAGTATGGGTAACTTCACTACACAACTTATACTTGCACTTTTACAGGTATACTGTAACAAGCTATATGTTCTTTCTCTCCCTTTTTTAACATCAATTTGTCATATTATCTTAATCTCTGTAACAGTTATACATTCAAACACTGTAAGCTTTTACAATATTATGGCCTTCCCTTCCACATATCCCATCAGCGAGTGCAACAACTAGAAAAAACGTGTAACGTTAACCACAAACGGGGTCCTCTGCTACCCCACTTCCCCTGCTGATGATTGCCACATCTAAGATGCTAATACTTTACCCCTTCCACTCCTTTGCTGTTCCACTCACTCACTCGAATGGACACAAACGTGTAGGACACATTAGATGTGTGCTCTTATATACTCCACAGTTGTTCTTCCTACTATATCAATTGCTTGTTGTGTGCAGTACACCGCGCACTGATCCACATCACCTCTGAATAGCTAATTTTGTAGCCTGAAAACTTTCCAAACCATTCCAGTATGTTTATCAGGGCTGGGACTGAACTCTGTTGATGGGGCAGAAAAAAAATGGAGTCATCTGCATAAAGTGACAATTTATGCTCCTTTGTGGGGTTACCCACCCAGATGCCCTTGACCTCTAGGGATTGGTATACCTTTGCCAACAGAGACTCTAAGCTGAGTGCAAACAGGAGAGAAGGCAGAGGACACCCTTGCCTGGTGCTGCGTTCCAGAGAGAACAAGGGTGATTGCAGGTTATTCACCTCTACTACTGCTTTTGGTTCAGTATATAAGGCATGTACGCTATGTATAAATTTGGTTTCTGAATTTAAAAGACTGCAGAGTGTAATTTTGAAATTGCCAATTATCCTTATCAAAGGCCTTCTCTGTATCCATTGCAATAGCTACTGTAGTTGTAGATTCAAGCTTTTTTGTACAGAAAAGATACTGAGTAGGTGCCTAATGTTATCAGATATGAATCTGTCCCATACAAAGCCTGTGTGATCTGGGTGCATGATGTCTACAATATGGTTCATCAGCCTCTCTACTAGGATGACTGTGCAGCTTTTTAGGTCAACCCCCAGTAGAGAAATGGACCTGTACAAACTGCATTCTAAAGGATTCATTCCTGGTTTAGGGAGGATGCAAATTTGAACATGGTGCCTAGATGTGGCTATGCCCCCCCAGAATAAAAGTTTTGTATTCCACTCCAAAAGGTGGCTAATAAAAGGAAAAACTGGAACCAAGACAGAAAAAAAGGTATCAAAGTAAAGTAGAGAGAGTCGGGCATCACAGTAAACTGACCATAAACTTATGATAAGTTTCATTTCAAAATATATATTATAAACATAATGTTAAAAAAATAGCAGCAATTACTCCCATAACCATACTCAATGCTTTATCAAGGTGTGGCCTGAGTAATACATTAAGCTTATTTATACTGATAACCTGATCACTGATGTTTTGAATGCACCAGTCACATCCATTTTCTCATTCATTACAAGAAGTGAGTTTGTGAGTACTCAGACCTAAAGACACGGCACAGCAAACCACATGTTTAATTATAGCAAGCAAGCATTAGTGAAACTGCTATATGTTCTTTTTTTTGTTTTATCTATTTATGCTCCTCCCCTGGCACCCCTGCCAGCCACTCTTTCAGAGCACCAATGTACACCACTTCACCACCTCGACCCCACACCACCATCTCCCAACCCTGTCTCATGACCTTACCGGGGTAACCCAATATTTCCCTATGTTGGGAGGGTCCCTCTCCTTCTAAGGGAAGTGCCGGGAGGCACAACTACATATCCATGTAGGCTGCCACCCGTTTGGTCCAGGCTGTCTGGAGCTTCATGGCAGTGTGGGCCAGGGGTTCATCATCCGGTCAGCAGGAGGCCCATTTTCAAGTTTTCTTGGACTGCCCCTCACAGTAGCCTGCGTAAGGATGGCACCCTGAGGTGGGGATGTGTGGGAGGGCATGTCAAGACTTTACGCCCCTCAAGCTTATCTCCAGTCCATCTCTAGTAGCCCAGGCTTGACCCATCCCCCCCCAGGAGGGAAGCATCCAATGGACGCTTGTGAATCCCCTCCCTGCTGGTCTCCGATCCTGATACCTGGGCTCAAGACATGAACCCGGGTCACCAGTATGCCAAGCGAACCCCTCTTTTCGGCACCACGGAGCCGGCCCCCCTCACTGTATGTTCTAATCCCCATAAAAGCACATGAATGTATATGTTTAATTTAAATATGACTATAAATATAAATCATGCAGATAAATAATCACATTTTCTTGATTCAAATGATTTACTCATCTATTCTTAAATATATAAACAAACCTATCACATATATCTTAAATATAACCTATATCCTATCTTTTAAAAATTGGACCAGACTGAAAAGTTCATTTAAACCCACACTAGAGTTTGTTCTCAAAATACTTTGCCATTTATATTCTTTTTGTAATAACTTATTATCCCAGTCCCCCCCGGGCCCATTGTAACTTTTTCCAGTCCTTGAAATCTAAAAACATGATCTATACCTTTTTGCACAGTGTGCAATGCCAAAGCATTTTATTGTCATTCTTAATTATGCTCCTCAAATGTTCTGATATTCTGGTTTTAAAGCATCACTTAGTCTTTCCGACATAAAAGTTCTTACATGTCTCACAGGTTGCCACATACAGGATATGAATGGTGTTGCAATTAATGAAATCTCACAGTTCATATGCTTGTCCTATGATTGGATGTTTAAAGATACTTCCAGTCTGAACATTTTGGCAAAAGGAACAGTTTCCAGAGCAAAAAGTATCATTTGGAAGGGGATTCCGGGAGATTGATTCCTTATCTACAAAAAGATTGTTTGTTACCATATCTCCAATGTTCCTTCCTCATCTGTGCACAGTCCGGGGCTGGGGGTGTATTAGCAATTTGTTCCAATTTAGGCTCCATTTTTAAAATGTGCCAATTCTTGTGCAGGATGCCTTTTATTTTGGTACTCTGTGGGGTAAAATCACAAACAAAGTTAAGTTTCTGTTGCCGATCCCCATTATTTTATGTAAATTTTCTCTAGATATTTCTTTAACTTGATTCTGTACAATTTCCAAACAGCGGTCACTATAACCTCGATCCTGAAAATGTTTTTGAAAAACTTTTACATTCTTTTCATAACATTCAGTATTACTCATATTCCTTTTTAATCTCATGAATTGCCCCTTTGGTATGCTGTTCATTAGGGGTCTAGGATGACAGCTATCCAATCTTAAAAGGGCATTTCTGTCTGTATTCTTCCTGAATAAATCGGTTTCAATGTTACCTGTGTCCCCCTTTGTAATACACAGATCTAAAAAAAATTGTCTTAGGCACATCATGTACCATTGTAAACTTCAAGTTAACATTTGTAGACTCCAGGTATGATACAAATGTAGGAAGATTTTCTGCTGTGCCTCCCCCACATCAGTAATAAATTGTTTATGTACTACCTGTATAGTTTGATGTTGTTAAAAAATTGATTTTTTTTCATACAGAATATTCTGTTTCCCACTTGGATAAGTAAATGTTCACATAATTGGGGGCAAAGGCTGCCCCCATTGCAGTCCCCATTACCTGCAAATAATATTCTCCATCAAACCAAAACATGTTTTATTTTAAAACCTTTTCTGTCAGTACAAGTAAGCATTCAATGAATCTGCTGGTGTACTTATATTTTTCATGCAAGGTCTCCCCCAAGGCTTCTATCCCTCCCTCCCTCATTTGGGATATTGGTATGAAGAGATGTGATATCTAATGTTACCCAGATATTGCCTTCTTTTATTTGCACCCCATTTAGAACATTCAATAAGTGTGTTGTATCTTTAAGATATGCTGGACCTATTGTTACAAATTCCTTTATATGTTGATCTATGAATTGAGCAATCGGTTCAGTTAATGAGCCGATACTAGAAATGATGGGTCGTGCTGTGGGATCTATTTGTTTTTTGTGTATCTTAGGTAAGCCATACATCACAGCTCTAATGGGGTAGAGAACAGTTAAAAAATCATATGTTTGCTTCGAAATCACACCATCAAGTAAACTTTCATTCAGATAAACATCGGTGTCTTTTTTAAAAGAATATGTTAAATCTCCTGGCAATTTTTTATAGAAGTGCACATTAGACAGTTCTCTTAGTATTTCGTTTTTATACTCAACTTTGTCTAATATGACCATGGCTCCCCCTTTATCTGCTGTATTAATCTCAATTAACTTGTCGTTTACCAGTTCCTTTAGGGCAGCTTTTTCTTCCCATGTGCAATTGAAGAACTTAGTCTTTTCATTAGCTGCAATGAGTTTTTGTATGTTGTTCTTACACATTTTTTCAAAAACTGCAATAGTAGGATTTCTTAAGGGTATATATGTGGATGGTTTTCTAAGGTTGGAGGCACTGTCACTAGCATTTCTTTGTTCCTCTTGGTTGGTGATTTCTATATCTCTTTCATTTTCAAAAAAATTGTGCTCTGAGATCTAACTTTCTGGTAAAACTTGACAGGTCAACAATAGTAAAATGTTTATTTTTATACAGTATAGATCTTTTCCACATCATTGGGTCAAAGACCCATTTTCAAAATGGTCCTGTTAAGTAAATCGTATTTCTGTTGTAAAACACATGGTACAAAAACATGAAGGACATTCAGTACACAATAACACATTTCATACCAATAATATATATCCCATACAGACATTGTTTCTATCTATTAAAAGAAAAAAACACTCATCTATGTTATGAACATTATAGAGTGAACATAGTTTACACAACATTTATCAAAAATATATGTTTATCCAGATTTATGTTTATGGTTACATTAATAGTTAAAAATGTTAACAACAATTATACTTTTATTCCAGCAAAATATAATTTGTGTTGATTATTCATTATTTTGACCAAATGGTTTGGATCTATTGTCAGTCAGTGATACAGGATACCCAAACTATCATTTATAGTTATAGTAATTTAAATTTACCGTTTACTAATTGTAACATTTACAGTTCCAACTTAAAGTTTGTTTCACTGAACTCATAAAGAGTTTAGTACTTTGTTGCTTTTGTTTTAACTTACTATCAGTGGCTTCCCACAGTTGCCTTACCATAACAAGGGTCATGTTCACAAATTTATTATTCATTTTAGTTTGTATATATTTAAACAATGGTATTAAATACATTAAGCTGATTTGTAGGCACATAATTAAGTCCTTTTTGTAAGACTTTCTGTTCCATATCAGTAAGTTCATATTGAGAGATGTTGATAAACAGGGTGTTTACCTCTAATATGGTCTCCTGTTCCAGCTCCTCCAGTTCCCCATTGGAACTCCTGTTGTGATGCTCGATTCTCTCTCTTTTGCTAAAAGTTTTGTACAATTATGCAGGGTGTCTGTTACAGTCTGTTGACTTGCCATTTTCAATCTTTTATTTTTTGTTTATTTTCCAGCTTCTGTTTTGGGTGTATCCAATGCTTTTGCAGCTTGTTTGAGCAGACTGGGAAGATACAACCCCTCAAAACAACATGCCTATGTTTTGTGCCTCTTCCTCTTTATACAGGGTGATATAAAATTCTGTGAATTTCTCTAAGATTCTCAATGGGTTACCTGTAGTACCTTCTGGAGCTTCTGTGTCCTTTAATTTTAATACTGCTCTCTTCACCTACTGCTGATGAGCCACCAGGCTAGTATTCACCCTGCCCTATTCTCCTTTCTAATACCTTAGTTTGGTATATATCCACTGGCCTTCAGCCTGTGATTCCAGAAGTTTAGTGAGCTCTTTTCTTTTTTCTCCAGCCAATCAATTTATTTATTTATTTTTTATTTATTTATTCATAACTAGGATTACAAATACTGTACCTTTGAACCAGTGGTTCTTTTACAAAGGAATGGATAGGGTTACATAGGAAGGAGGCAGAGAGGTAGTAGAGTGGAGTTAAGATAGCAAGATGAGGTAAGAGGGACAAAGGGTAGGACTAGGTCTATAGGGCACAGTCACACTCACTTAGAGTTGTGAAGTGACCTCCTACTTTGACTTTGAAAGTGACGAGTTTTAGTTCAGAGTGGACCTCATGGGACAGGTCTTTCATCCAGGAAGGGGCTCAACAGTTGAAAGTTTGTTGAACTTGTGAGGTACAGCAGCAAGGGACATGGAAAACTACCCTAGCTGAGCTATGAGTATTATGTTAGCTGGTTGACAGGGGTAGTAGCGACTGGGTGACTGGGGGAGTTAGGCCAGGGGATTTTTTTTTGTGAAGAGACAGGTTTGGTATCTTATTCTACCGAAGAGGGGAAGCCATTCAATTTGACAATAAAGTTCACAGGTGTGAGTCCTTTTGTTTGCACCAACAAATAATCAACATGCCTTATTAAGTGAGATCTTAAGCCATTTGAATGTGGTACCAGATGCAGCACTGTAGATTATCAGGCTGTAATCTATTACAGACAATATGGAGATAGTAACAGCTAGTCTTAGAGCTGCTGGGGTGAAACAGTTCCTATGTCTGTAGAGGACACCAATCCTGCTGTTAATAAACTTGCAAATAATGTTAACATGAAGGGCATAAGACAGAGAGCTGTCCAGCATGATACCTAGATATTTGAAGTCGTGGACCATTTCCAGGGGTTGATTTATGCGGTTACAAATGGTAAAGTGTGCAGATTTGTACTTGTTGTGGGTGCTTGCAAAGAGCATTGTTTTTGTCTTTTTGTAGTTCATTAACAGTTTGTGATTGGCAAACCAGGATTCAGCTTTAGAGAAGTTGAGTTGCAGAAAGCTAGTGAGTGGGAATAGGTCTGTGTGGTTGGGGAATATTACTGCACTGTCCGCGTAAAGGACAAGGTTGCAGTCGCAGGCTTTGGGAAGTGTATTAAGGTACAGGCTGAAAAACAGGGGCCCAAAGATGGATCCTCGGGGATGCCTGAGCAGACTGGAAGACAGCTCGATAGGGAGTCATTTATTTAACCTGTTGTGTTCTGGAACCGAGGTAGCTACTGAACCAGTCTACTACAGCAAGGGAGAGGCCAAGGGAAGTAATTAAGAAGGAGGGAGTGAGTCACAGTATCAAAAGCCTCAATCAAATCAATGTAGATTGACCCGATAATGTGTCCCCGGTCTAAGGCTTTGTGAACACAGTCTGTGTATTCCAACAAGGCTGTGGTGGTACTATGTGCTGGATGGAATCTTTGCTGCTGGGGTATTGAATATTGTATTTGGTGAGAAATTTAGTCAGTTAGTCAGCCACCATGCTGTCTAGGACTTTAGATAGGGGTGGGAGAATTTAGATGGGGTGGTAGTTAGAGATTAGAGATCTATCACAACTTTTGAGTACAGGTGTGACAATTGCAGCTTTCCATAATTTGAGAAATTGCCTAAAGGACAGGGAGAGGTTCAGAAAGGATGTAAAGGGTTTCAGCATAACATCCAGAGATAGGTGGAGTAATTTTATGTCAAGGGTGTCACTACCATACCTTGCTTTACCTAGTACCTTGAAAATATATTTTCTGACTTCTTCTTTTTCTTTCTTTTTTTTAGTTGAAAAAGAAAACAGCAAATAATGTACAAAATTCCTTCTGGTAGGTTTGATTCAATATTATATAATAGGATTTACCAGTACATAACATCAGGTAGCTCAAATATGTAGAGCTCAGGAAAACCAAGCGCTGTATTATAGTTGACATACAATTATTGCTTTTCTATGAGTCATTATGAAAATTTGTCCTCCAGATTTCTTAAGGAGAGAAAGTTTTCAAATGGTTTCCATACGTTATCAATCTTTAAACAATTTTTTTGTAAGCAATAATGAATTTTTTTGAATCTTATATACATTTACCATAAAGTTCAACCACATTTCACAATCTGGTGAATTCGGGTCCTTCCAGTTCATCAGCAGGCATTTGTGAGCATTTATGATTGCCAGCATTATTAAACTTTGGTACCCAGAATTAATTTGATTAGGAAGAAAGGCAATGGTCAAGAATAAACCTTCACTATTCTTACTGATTTTCAACTCAGTCATATTATAAATAGTTAATAATACTTTTTGCTAAAAAATATTAATTTTTTGACGAAATATAAGCGTATGCTCTACAGTGTCATTTTGAGTTTTACATCTAGGGCAATGTTCATAGCAAGGCATTGTGGGTAGAATAAGAAGCTGATTTCCAAGTTCCTTTCTGTGAGGTGCAGTCTCATACTTCTATAGTGGAGTCAACAATATTATCTCTTATATGTTTATTTTCAAAACAAGGCCTTGTCCATACTGTATCTAGCTACAAGACTTCTTTACTGAGAAATGTAGACTACTATTTCTGTGGAGAGCACAGAAATATAATAGCCTGAATACTAATTTACATAGTGAGGCATTGTGGGTACGGTACATAGCCGGTTTTTCTATCTCCCTAATCAGAGTGCAGTCTCCTATTCTGGTAGTGTTTACAGCAGTACAGTCTGTAGCAAAGCTTCTGGAAATTGTTTTGTGATGCAGGTAAGCCACAAAGCTCATTAGCCATTTTGTGTAGATGTTTCACTTTTACTGCCTGCTGGTGCAGTGACAGGTCTGAAGTGACAGATCCTGTCAGAATGTAGGAGTGTGATAATACTTTTCCAGGATTATGTAATAGGGTTTGAATAGGTGTATGTAATTCAGGAGTTTAATTATGGGTCAGTGATTACACAGCTCTGAGCTGCTTTCAGCCGATCAAATCACTAGACTTTTTCTACACAGAGATAATGCTAGATACAGTTACTTGCAAACAATGTAAAGAGGCAGGAGAGTACTGACATTGTCCCTTTATAAAGTTTGTTTTCCTGGTATGATGTCATGGTAGGGGGATGCAGCACTGAGAAAAAAGGGACGGGTTATGCAAATGAAGGAAAGCACCAAAATAAAAGGATTTTTTTCATGGAAAACAGCACTGTTTGGCAACTTTGAATGGTAAGAGACTGATTCCCAACTCCTGCAGGTTACTACTCCCATTTGCAATGGCAAACTTTCAACATCACTTTAACTTGTTTCAATTGTTTTGTTGCTTACAGTTTAGTGTTCTTTTATCAGTTTTCAAATTTTGCTTTATGGTAATTAATTGTATGATGATTTTATTCTTGAAGCATTTTCTTGTTTTGTATATTTAAATTTTTATTCAGTTTAGTGATTCAAGGAAAGGTAAAACAGTACAGCAATATCAGTGCATGTGTTAGCAAGTCATGTTGAACACTATACACTATGCATGTGTATAAATAACTGCTTAACAGGTTTAGGTTGAGAAGCTTCAAGACATTGCGCTGTTAAATAAAGGCCTCATTCCAGACACAGCAACTGCATGTTATTTGCTGACAGCAGCTTGTGGATGATCATACAATTATGCCTTGTTATACATTGTTTTCTGTATGTAAATGGAATAATCTTAAAAGTGTCAAATCAGACCTTGTCTTTGGTGTGATTAATTTTAAATGGGCTGCTGACTGAAAAGAAAATTAAGTCTGGAGGATGGATATATGTTCAATATAGCAGGAAGAGAAAGCGAGTGTTGAGAGTGAGAGAACAGAATTAGAGAAAGGAGAGTCAGAAAGGGAGGAGGAAGGACCACCCTATGACACAAAGTCCAGATTTACTTGCATTTGATACATTACCCATCATCTTCATCAGTCTTCAAAGGTTGGAAGTTTATCATGGATAGAGTAGGTCAGTCTTCCCAAGACATACATTTTGTGAACTATTTTTACCAGTCTGCCAGGGATGGAATAGTCAGAGTGTTATTGTCTTTTTTGCTGCTAGGACTAAGGTTAAAATTACTTTAAGTGTCTGTTCCCAGAAGAGAACCTCTATGTGGTGGAAATGCCACTTTAAAATAAGGGATAGGGTGACTGCTCCTGGACTACTAAAAATAGGTTCTAGTGCACAGATTACACCCTGCCAATATAGTTTAAGTGTGTGTGTGTGTGTGTATATGTGTGTGTGGGGGGGTAATCCCAAAAATGTGTGTGTGGGATTGGCAGGAACGAGGTCACACTCCCACAAACACATGGCCCTGTGAACCCCAGCATATTTTGCGACTATGTCCAAAGTCCAGAAAAAAAAGGTACTGGCATTTCCAGGAGAATTCTCTCCATCCCATAGCAGCCATCAACTGGTAGACTGGTAGGGTGTCTTTATGACAGAGTTGTAATGTGTGCTGTTTGTGGAGCTCTTCATTCCAACACTGTAAGACGCGGGTGGTGGAATCAGCCTATGTTGCATGTAAGGCTGCAAATAGTTGGCCAACAAGGTGCATCAAGGTATGTCCCTGTATATGTGACACTATAAGCTGCATGAGGGGGATTATGTCTGGGAGCCAGGAATAAGCCTCTCCCTGGTCTGGTAAGTAAGAATGGAGTTTAAGTATTTGTAATGATCTTTCTGGGGAGATGATAAATAGACTGGAGTGATGCAAAGGGGAGCACCCCTTTTTATCTAGCAGTTGACAGTATAACCTCAGTCCCTGTCAATTTCATTTTCTTTTGACCTGATCTATAGCATTTGGTTGGTAGGCTGAGTCATAAGCAATAGCCCTGTGTTGAAATATGATGATGGGGGCACGTGTTTAGGTGCCACTCTCAGCCATTGCTGGAAAATTTTGGCCATTAAGCTGGTAAATTTAGTAAGAGGTTTGCATCCTCGAGATTTAATATGTCATTCAAAGTGAACTTTAGCTATTTTCAATGCTGTTACTAGTATTCCGAAAGTCAGACTCATACGGCTGGATTTTCCAACCTCTGAGAATGCCGCAATCCCTTGGAGTGCTGAACAAATGGCACACAGAGCTTGCTGCATTCTCCTGGCCGGCGATCAGGATGTTCTATCCCATACAGCAATTGTTGCAAGCTCCATAAACAGAAAAAACTGTCACAACTACGTCCGGCCCAGTGGCGCTGAGGGTTGAAGCGCTGGATGCCACACCGCATGCCATGCCAATGACCTGGGTTCAGGAATGTACTCGGGTTGCTTGGGGGCCAGCGGGGAAGGTAATGATTGAGCATCACAGCTCTCCTTCCTTGGGGTGGGGGGTCTGTGCTGTGAATGTCACAGTTAGGGGCCTGCCCGCACCCAGGAGTGTAGTTGCCTCTCTGGAGGTGGAGGCTGCTGCTACTGGTGCATGGTGCATGGTGCAAAGGGGCAAGGAGAAAAATTACCAGTAGCAGGATGATGCCTGACTCCTTAAGGCACCGTCCTGGCCAAGACAGTAAGCCCGGTAATTCCGGGGACGGAGCTGAGGGGTCAGGCAGAAGGAGGCTGTCAGGGGGAGGCATAGAAACAGTAGCTATGTTAAAAAAAAGAAACTGTCACAATTGCACCTGTGATTGTAAAATTGGGCACAGTTGTGGGGGGGTTGGTGCACTGCTAAAACTTAAGTGTCATGGCACAGGGCTTGACCCAAGCCCTGCACCACATATTGAGAATCCTGCCCATAGTGTCCGAAGATGTGCTTCCTGCATGTACCATTGTAGATTTTGAAGGTTTACCCCATCTCTGTCCCTAGGCAGTTGCAAGAGGGGAAGAGGATATGGGGTAGGGTGCCCTATCATATAAAGTGAGATATAATTCTGTTCCAGAAACTAAAATAGATGGGGGACTGGAAAATTGGTAAGATTTGAAGAAAATAGAGGATCCTTGAAATAATATTCTGTTGGATAGCCTCTATGTGATGAAAAAAGCCAAGTTGTAAATGGGTCCATGTAGAGAGGTCAGATGCTACTTGTTGAGTTAGGGGTTCATAATTTGATAGTTGAAGGTGATCCAGGTTTTTAGTCAGCTTGATTCCAAGGAAATTAGTGGCCCACTTGTTCTATTTAAAAGGAAAGGCGTGCATCAGAGTTGCTGACGGGACATAGCAGTAGAGTAGGACATCTGTTTTCTGTGCATTTAGCTTGTAGCTGGCTATGTCTCCAAAATGTTGCAAAGTCTCCCATAGCACAAGGATCAACTCTTCAGGGGCTATCAGTGTCAGTAAGATGTTTTTGACAAAAAAAGATAATTTAAAATTGTTACCCCAACTCAGATCCCTGATATTCGTAGTTCCACACATAGAGCAGCTGCAAGGGGCTCTAGACAAAGTGCAAATAAGAGGGATGGGGATAACCCTGGCATGTGCCTCGACCCAAGGGAAAAGGAGGAAGTCAGGGAATCACTGACCTGCACATATGCCCTGGCGGAGGTGTTGATGCCTCGGAGCATTTGTATCACCTCATCTGTAAAGTCAAAAGTTCAACAGGATGGACCAGAGGAAGCACCAGTCTACCCCATTAAATGCCTTCTCTGCATCCAGACTTAGTAATGCCATCGGTATACAGAGTGCTGTGGTATGTTCTATTAGCAACAGGATGCAATGGTAACTGTCATATGCCTGCTTTCTATGAATGAAGCCCACTTGATCTTTATCTATAAGGGTGGGGAAAAGATTCTTGAGACAGCAGGCCCAGATTGCCATAAACAGCCTGTAGTCAACATTCATTACTGAGATCGGACAATATGATGCTACCTGTCTTGAGTCATTACCCAGTTTGGAATTGCAGAAATTACAGCATAATTCCATGTCAGGGGAGGAGTGCCTTCTATTGTACAGATCGAAAGGTTTCCAGAAGGTTAGGAAGTAGGAGCACTCAAAATGTTTCATAAAATTCTTGTTAATATCCATCTGGGCTTGGGTGTTTTCATTGCTTAGCCTCTTTAGAGATTGCATAGATCTCATCTGCTGAGATAGGGAACAACAGTCGCTGGGCCACAGCAGGTGGTAAGATAGGGAGGGGCAGGGATGGGGGTGGCAGTGAATACACTCTAGAGATGACTGTCCATCAGGGGTGTAATAGTGTGCAGTAATAGGCATAACTCTGGCACCGTCTATCTGAAGGGCTACACTACCCCTGCCTTGCCTTGCCAGATCAAGGTTGAGGGGCCTGAATTCTCATTTAACTTTAAAACTGGTTCTTTCTGAAGATAACATAAATGAGCAGTGCCTCCACCCAGAGTTTACGTTTACGTGGGCTAGACCAAATCCTGATACAACCCTCTGGGATGTTGTACCCAACCACACTACCATTAAGTCAACCCACACATAACCCACAATTTAAAATCCTACATTTCCAAAATTTTTTAATTATTGACTCTCTCTAATAATATGCTCACACACTGAGGTTATGTAAAAACAACAACAATCATTTCTTTACATGGGGTAGGGTTAGGAAAGGTAAAATGGAATCAGAGGTTAAGCTATTTACAGTTGATTGGCATTGGTTTAGATTGACATGAAATCACAATGATAATTTTGCACTTTATCCTTATGCATTAGTCACAGTGGCCACCCACCAAACTCTGGGGCATTCAGATTACATTCTGGCTATCTAGTTAACTAGCTGCATTAGACATTTAGATATCGCATGCTCTTTGCCAACACTGGTACCAGTTACAGACTATTACAGAACCCCACAATTCTATATATTTAACCTGGATATACAGACTTAAATGTTGCAGGCCTGTTATACAGTGCAGCTGTTGTTGGCTGGCAGTCGGGGCCCTTGAAAGATGAAAGCAGTTCATTTCTATCTTCAAATTTTAAACATATCGTCCTGACTAGATTGCAGAACTTAAACTCTTGTAAATAGAAGGCTTAACTCTAACTGCAGAACTTGGCAACACTTTAAACTATTTACGTGTCCCTCCAGCTAACATGGCTGGTCCCTGTGCACTCATGGTTTAGAAGTCATTATAGGTAGGTTAAATCAGGCTGCACAAAGTAGGATCGGATGATAGCAGCAGGTGGGCTTTGACTCCGGAGGCTGAGATGCTGGACAAATGCTTACAGCCAGGTCCCAAAACTGGTTGCAGGATCTTGCCCTTGGTTAAACGCAGGGTGCAGACAAAGAGTCACTCACTAACCTTTCTGGGCTTCACTGCCCCTTACAGATCTCTTAAAACTTGCATTTGTAAATAGAGTTTTACTCACGCAGAAGGATTTTCAATACTTTCCTTGTCTGGAAGTTACAGGCAATTTCTTCAGCACTCTCACTGCTGAGGCAGAAGCATTTCTTGCAGCTCTCTTACAACTGCAGGTGGATGCTGGCTTCTTTTCCACATTTTCCCAATGTGGAAGGGACAAAGCTAGCCCTGGAGTACAATTTCTGGCAACCACCAGGCTAATGGCTTCTGTTGCTTGCAACCACTTGCCTCTCTGGCAGAAGGAGAACCCCCTCCCCTGTGGAGGTGCTCATGCTGAATCACTAGGCCCATTTTATCTAGCTGGGGGCCTGAGCCCCCTCCCTCTTAAGGGGCTCCAGCACGAACTCTAGCTCAGCCTGGAAAACACTGAGTTTTATGGGGTCCTTCTGAGGCTCCTGATTGGCTGAGTCCACTTGTGTGTCTCACTATAATTGGCTGAATCTGCTTGTCAGTCCACAAAATGAATGTTCATTAACCTCACTCGATGCTTAATAGGCCCCCTGTTCTGGCACCTGATTTAGGTCCCTGCATTTTCCTCACAAGCCTTTTGCAATGTCCCATGAGTCCCTTACACTGTCTCAACAATCCTTACACAGAAATCCTGTCTTTCCAATTGGCTGCTGTGCTCCAAAAATGGCTGCTAAGGTATGCAGTCCCAATGCAGAATACCACAGTATCAAATATAAAGTTCCCATGCAGCCAGGATAATTATTTAATTCACTTCTTTGCCCTTCTGTTTAATAGCCATAACTGTGCCCTCTTAATCACTGCCCACATGAAACCCTTTGCTTCATTCTCTGGCCTGTCGCTCTTGCCGAAATTTAGTGCCCCAAGGTAGCAGACAGGTAATCAAACTGAGTCCCAGTGTTTGCTGTCTGGGAAGCCAGTTTAAGCAATTTATTTTAATTATTTCCCCCATTGTTTATTAGCCCCTTAGTGTCCATTTCAGTGCTGCCTTTTAAATATATTTATTTACATTTTTTTTACATCGATGGCAGCTGCCAAACTTACAGCTCCTTTAGACAAGAAGAGCCTGCTCATGAACATTAATTCCCATTCATTAATATTCATATAGCTGGGCTTGCATTCAAAGTGTGTACTGCACTCTTTATTTTATTTAAGTGGTGGCTCCCTCTGGTCCAACATGAGTCACCAGCCCCCGCCCTGCACCTTACGAGGACCGGGACAACCGAAGGAACCACTCTATGTGACTGCAAGGGTAGCGGTCGGGACTTCAAAAGTGCTTCTTTAGCACATGCGCAACCCACACCAGCACCGGAGTGCTAACACAAATTGTGGTGGGTCTTGATCCAGCCCCTGAGCCCAAAATGGGCCCAAATCAGAACGGGACAAACTTGGGGCACCTGGGCACACCCTCAGGATCCGGGCCGGAGGCGGAAAATCGGGGGACAACATTCAGGGAGACCTGCAGGCACACAGGAGGTGCTCCAGGGAATGGGAGCAAAATGGGAACAAGTGGGAAATAAGGTAAGCCCCCATTTTGGAAGGGGCATTACAAGGGACCAAAAATATCATGGATTGCTTCTGGGTGCCCTGTGTAGGTGGCTGAGTCGGGATCAAAACACTGTAACATACACGCCTATGTCCATTGGCCCAAAGGTATTGCACCAGTTTCCAAACTCCACATGCTCACTCTCATAATTAGTGTTTCAAGTAGAAGAAAGCCTGTTCAGTACAGACATCTATTATCAGTTATAACTCTTGCTTACCTTCAGCTAACGGTGGCTTAACTGTAGCATCTCCTTGTTGCATGAAGGCATGTAGTGTGTGTGTATCATCTGTTGGAGTTCTAAATAATGGGTGTCTCGCAATTTTTATTATCTCTTCTTGGGCTGAATAGGCGATATATTCGCCTCTTATAACCACTTTGAGGGTGTCCCAAAGTATAGGTTCTGCTACATCTGAGTGTGAATTGTTACTGATAATCTGCATATGCAGTCCGTCAATGTGCTGAACATTACAGTATCCTTAAAGAGGGCCAAATTCAGTCTTCAGTGGGTAGTATGAGACGATTTACCAAGGGACAGTTTGGCATAGACTGGGCTATCATCAGAGAGAAGTGCAGTTCCGTGACACACATTGTGTACCATGTGAAGACGTTATTCCTCTGTTGTCATTAGGTAATCCAACCGAGTTGATGTACACATTTGGGGCATGTAGTGTGTGTATTCCTTAACTGTAGGGTAGGTATGTTACCATATGTCAGTTAGATCTAAGTGGGAGAACACATGACAGAAATAGTTTTGTATTGGCATAGCTCTATATGTTCATGGGCCATTAGTGTCTAAGATTGGATTAAGTGTGACATTAAGGTCACCCTCCATTATAAACTGATCCTGAAGAACTGGAAGTAACTTACTGAGAAATGCCTGAGTCACTGATTTATCGGAGCCTGGTGGGAAGTAGGAACTGGAAATAGTTAAAGAAGCACCAAAGAGGGTATCTGTAATAATGATGTAATGCCCCTCCAGGTGTACCACCTGGTCTTGTAATTGAAAATGTACCCTCCTAGAGATTAAGGTTAGTATGTCCCTTCTACAACTGGATTTGTGGGATGACACTACCGCTATAGGGAACCCCATGCTCCTAAATTTATCATGTTCACTGGGGGTCTTCTGGAGCATGATGATCTCTGGGCATTCACATTTGAAATATTGTATTATATATCATATCACTTTGTGGGGCTGGCTATGCCACTAACATTGAATGGCATGACTTTCTTTGTGCTGGTTATGGTGGTTCAGACAGGCAGAGGAGTTAGGATCCGTCTGACAGTCTGACCTCCTCCACCATGAAAATAGAGGTACCAGCAAGAAAAAAAAATAAGAGAAGAAAAGTGAAAAGTAAAAAGGTAGAAAGTAAAAGACAGAACTGAGGACAGCACAGGTGATACTGGTAACAGACATATAACAAATTTAAACACTACTTTGGAAACAACTAGCAGAACCGCAAATTGAAATAAAAAAAGTAAATGGAAATAAAATAAAGCCCATATTATATATAACTCAACATTGGTATCTGGCTTTGTACCATTATAATACAGTAACTTCAAACAGTATGTACCTATCATGGTGTCACCACTCTATGAGTAGTATATTACTTCTCACGTGTTCCCCTTGATTTTTTCTCCCTTGCTCAATGCATATATTATTGCCATTTGAGTATGTGCAATAAGTTTAGAAAAAGGTAGCCAGAAAGGGCAAACATTCTTCTGTCCATAAAAATGCAACACATGCACTTGTTCCCATTTTGCTCCCATTCCCTGGAGCACCTCCTGTGTGCATGCAGGTCTCCCTATACTGCATGTGTTGCATTTTTATGGACAGAAGAATGTTTGCCCTTTCTGGTTACCTTTTTCTAAACTTATTGCACATACTCAAATGTTCAGTGGGAATTTTTCAGCTATTTGGGACAGTCAAGAATAGGAATATACAAAGTTAAGAAAGATGAAACTGACCACCGGTCCATGGAGGTCTTCATTCACCTTCTCAGTATACATGACCAATCACCTTATTTATTAAATGTACTTATATCACTTAAGCATTAAGCTAAAAAGAATGCTGGCTGAGGCAGAGGCAGTTGTTCGGGAAGTTTGTTCTTGGTGTTTATCACTTGATTTGTGACACAATTCCTCCTGATATTTCTCTTGAATCCTCCTCCTTTTAAAGACATTGAGTGCCCCGTGTCCTCTCTTCTTTATGCATCCTGAACACCTGCATTTGGTCTGATGATTCTGCCTCCTTCAGATATTTGAATACTGTAATCATGTTATCCTCATGTCTCCTCCTTTCCATGGAGAATATACCCATTTCTACCAGCTGATCCTCATAGCTCATGTCTTCTAAGACTTCGCTCACATTGGTTGCTCTCCTCCATATCTTCTCAATCATGTCTCAAGCTATCCCCAAATATAGAGGATTGAATATTTCAAACTGAGCTTGGATGGTGGTCTGGAGGAACAACTCAATGGACCAGTGGTGGTCTTTCTTTCTTGAGCTAGTATACTGCCTGAAATTAATATTACATTTAAAAGTATTGAACAATTACTTGTTATATCTGAAATAGTTTTCTTTTCCTCTGTGCTACTTAGAATCTTTTTTTCAACCTGACAATACTTGGTGTGATGTGTAGAACAGAATTGACATTGTTAGTGCTATTCCTCCTCATACATCATCAGCCCTGTGAAATCACTGTCTACTGCATGATATAACAACTGACCAATGAAGCAAATCACCCGCTGCAAGATCAGTCACTTGTGATGTTGCTATAAGTGAGGTCATAATGCTTATGAGGTGTGATGAAGAATAAAACAAGATATGTCAGTCTCCAGGTAAAGTACTGTTCTTTTCAGCACATCTAATACTATCAGGTAGAAATCCTACTAATGACAACATGAAAAAACAAACATACTTCAGAAATAAAAAATAATAACTGACTGTCATTACTTCCAATAGCTTTGTATGGAGTCCGAACCATCCATTACTTAACCTGACACAAAATGAACACGCATAACAGAATGAGTTAAAACAAGTATTCATCAATACCAAATGTTTGCCGCTTGCATTGCTATTACACAAGGTCTTGCCTGTACACATTTTTACTATATATTTAAACAAGATAGACCAGATGAAATGTAATACATCTTTTGTAACGGGGTCCTGATTTTACACAGTTTTAAACTGCATTTACCCAGGATAGTATAGATGAGATGCAGTAACTCATTTTTAGTGCAGCCCTGATTTTATACCACATTTTTTTAGGCTAGATCATTTTAAGATCCATCATCTACTTTTTAGTGGGATTCTCTTGTAGGATTTTGTTTTTACAGTTTTGCAATACATTTACTTAGAATAACCCAGCTGAGATGCTATATATCACATTTTCAATGGGGTCCTACTTTAATACATGTTGTACTGTATTTACCCAGGACACCACAGCACAAGTGCTGTCTTGTTTTTCATGTTACCCAGGACAGCACAGCTGAAATGCAATATCTTGTTTCGATTGTTCCCTTCTTTTACCCATTTTTATATTTTATTTACTAAGGATACCCAAGCTGAAAGGCAAGCAACATTTTTAGTTGGGTCCAGGTTTTACAATGTATGTTTCCCAGGACAGAGCAGAATATGCATAGTTCAGTGGGAGCTCTGCTCTACAGGGGCCCAGTTTTTATACATTTTTACTATACAGTATATTTGTCCAGGATGGATCACACGAGATGCAATATCTCATTTTATGTGGTGTACTGCTTTAATGTATTTCAAGACTGCATTTACCCAAGACAGGCCACATGAGAGGCAATATCAAATTCTCAGTGTGCTCCCATACAGTATTTTAACCATAAATTTTCAATAGTCTTTTTGTGACCTGAAGTTATGATCAAGACAGGTGGAGTTTTTCAAATCTCATCGGAACCCCTACTGAACTATACTTATTCTGCTCTGTCCTGGGAAAAATACAAGGCAATGGCAGTGGTGAAGGCCACTGGGATATTGAAGTGTACTGGAGGGAGAATCACAAGCCAAAGGAGGGAGGTAATAGTTCCACTGTACAAGACCCTGGTGAGGCCTCACCTTGAGTACTGTGTCCAGTTCTGGAGGCCACACCTTTGTAAGGACATTGACAAAATAGAGAGAGTGCAGATGAGGGTGACCAAAATGGTAAAGGATCTACATCACAAGCCTTATGAGGAAAGAGTCAGAGACCTCAATGTGTACACGCTGGAGCACAGGGAGAGAGGAGACATGATAGAAATGCTCAAATACCTCAAGGGCAGGAACAAGGTAAAAGGGGACAACATATTCCAGTTTAAAAGTAACGCTAGCACAAGAGGACATGACATGAGACTGATGGCCGCATAAGGGGAAATGTCAGGAAGTTCTTTTTACAGAGAGGGTGGTGGAGGCATGGAATAGCCTGTCCCAGAAAGTGGTGGCCACCTATACAGTGACAGGCTTCAAACATGCATGGAACATGGGACAGGAATAAAGGAATATTAGAGATAGGAAGAAAAAGCTAAAGCCAATGATCAGACACAGTCACTAGCCTCTTCGTCAGGTAGCATAAACAGGCAGACTGGATGGGTCTGGCAGCAAGTATCTGCTGACAGTATCTACAGTATGTATCTATGGAAGAGTGATCTTGCAGTGCATCTGCGAAAACTTGTTTTGGAGGGAATTTGAAAAATGTCACTTATGTTCAGGAAGTTGGGTAGCACAAGGGATATGTTGAACATTGGAGCCAAAACATCTGGAAAACTAAAGTTCTGACTCTGAGTAAACATTGAACAATTCAATGTTTCTTCACAACTTAGTTCTTTTTTCACATCTTGACCTCAAACTTTAAACATAGGGCTGGATTTTCAAAGGTTGACACAGGGCTTGCCTTTCATCAACCACAGTGTCTGATGCAGCTGTGCCAAACAGTTTGCCGCAACCTACTCCCAATTTTAGTACATTGTGTGCAGTTGTGGCAGTTTCAATGATTTATGGTGGCTTGCAACAAAGGTTTGGTGCAAGTCCCATAAATAGGGTCCCCATTTGGTGCAAAGTTAGACCAGCTGGGAGCTAGTCTAACTTTTGCTCTTTTGCGCAGGGGACCGAAAATTGCAATCTCTGTTGGTGGAATGCCACAAGCCCACTCCACCGTATGTTCAGTGCACCATGGACTTGCAGCATCTGCAAGTCCTTTGAAAATCCAGCCCATAGTCTTTTGATGACCTCCCTCTTTCTGAACATGCAGGTGTTACTTATAAAATAGTTTCCAAAATGTCATTTTGCACCACAAATGTAAAAACACATTTTGGACATGATTTGAAAAATGACAGCTATCATGTTCAGAAGGCAGTGTGAAAAAATTACTATGTTGAAAATTTTGGGTCAAAATATGGAAAAATACCAAAGTTATGAGCATGTGTCGAAACATTTCAATGTACGCTCATATCGTTGTTCTTTTAATATTTTTACCACAGATTTTCAAGGTAGCCTTCTTATGACCCCACCTCATGAACAAAGGTACATAAAAGTTTCAAATCCTGCATGAAAGGTAATTTTGTGCAGTGACTGCAAAATCACCTTTTAGAAAGGATTTGAACATCACCATCCTTGTTCATGAAGTGGGGTCACAAAAATGCTGTGCTGAAAATTTGGGGAAAGTATTTTAAAAAGACCAAGTTATGAGGTGCAGGTGGTGAGTGCGCCAATTTTCTGCACTTTGGCACTTAACAAATAAATGAGCAAGCATATATTTGTCCTTAAGTTTGGGTACTTTATTTTTGGTTTGAAGTTTGGTTCAAGTCACGAGGACCAGTTAAAAATGTATTAAAATATCCTGAACTGCATACCTGATTTTCTCACTTCCTGGTCTGATGTTCAAGAGTAAAGATGTGTCTCTGGACCAGACAGGATTTCTGTGTTGGATCCCCAGTAGCTAAGTAAGGGGTGGGGGATGGGTGGGTGGGTGCTCAGTGGGAGGGTCATGGGGTGTAGAAAACAGCGGTGGTGAGCCAGTGGCAGCTACAGATATTGATGGATGTTTTTCTTTTTTAAGGGTGTATAAAGATTGAAAAAAACTACAAGGGATGGTTTTCTGTATTTCAGGTGGGGTTGGGCAGCCCAGTGTTGCTGTTTAAACTCTAAGGGGACCCAACATGAGAGGAAAGTGGAAGGGATACTTGGGAAAGGGTGGGATTACAGCTATTAAAGAATAACATTAAAAAAAAAGACTATGAGGGATGGTTTTCTTTATTTCAGGTATCAACACTAAGTATTGTGCACCCCACGATCGATATTATGTTTGCACATAATTTATGCAGTTGCTTTGTGGGGTAAAAATGTGTTTTATACAGTAAGCTTTTGTATAGGAAGAGGATTTCTGCATAACTACCTTTGTGATTTCAACTAGGGACCAAGCAGCAACAGCTCTCACCACAGCCACAGTGTAATGGTACTATGGCACTTACAAACACTTCTCGGATTGACTGAGGAATAGCCAGGCAAGCAGGAGGAAAGCCAAAAAGCTTGATTTTTTGCAAATAACAAGACAATCAATTTGACAGAGATCAATGATAAATTAGCTTTCCCCAGCAAGCCAGTCTTTTGTGTCAGTGAGTAGTGTGAAACCTGCATGTTGATACACAGAGCAGCTGGTAGCTACTGTAGCTGAAGGGGAAAGTAGTGGTTGCAGTTTTTGTTGTGTTACTTAGATTCTCAGCATGGCATGTTACCAGACTCTACTTAATGCATGTAAAGTAGAGGGATCCTGCAAATGTCTCTGATAATGATGCTGTTCAGCTGGTTGGTGGGCAGTGTCATGCAGATGAAGGAAGGTAGCCGCTGTCTGATAGGCACAGCTACCTCTTTTCAACTACATGAAGTTTCCACCCATCATCTGACACAGCAGCATTATGTCACTAGGACAAGTTCAGAATGCATTAAAATACATTGAACTGCATACCTGATTTCCTCGGTCCGACACTGACAAGTAGTGGTTGGTGAAGTGGCCTCAATTTGCTCCACAGAGTGATTCATAGAGTGAAGGTGGATTCACGGAGTGCTCCACAGCACAAAGCAGAGTACTTCACATCATAGGAGGTAACGCGAAGTCCATTGAAAAAAAATGACTTCACGTAATCCCGCCTTCCCCAAAACACTACTCCACAAAACTCCATAAAAATTAAGGCGAAGTACATTGAAAACAATGTACTTCACCTCACTTTGCCTTGTTTTAAGCTCCAAAGGTGGATTTTGCAGTGATTCATGGGATTTCAGGTCACATGGGCTCTAGATTGTTCTGCACAGCCTCAGTTCAGGGTATTGTGTGTGTAGGAAGTTGTAGGAGACAGTCTGCTGTGAGAGCTCTCTGCAATTCAAACCTTCTAAAAGCTGTTAAAAAAGCCTTTTTGAGTATTTTTTTTTTGCTCAAACTTTAGCTCATCGATTGTAGGAAACCCTCCTGTGCTCATATCATTGAGCGTTTATTGTTTGTGTGTGGATTTTGAATGTTAATATACAACATTCAGTCTGTGTACTGACAGATACTGGAAGCGTGCTTTAGGGGAAGGGTGCATCTGTGGTGAAGATAGATTAACTTGGAGAAAAAGACAGTTCTTTCTGTTTTGGTGATATTTTTCTTGTATAACTAGGTTAATCTACACACAGTAATATTTTCAATAATTCTTGACATTTTTTTACTGATTGTTGTGGTGCAGCAGTGCATAATTTTATTTTGGTTAAAATATGTGGTTATGAAGTTTTCAATCTGCTACGCATTACTTAGTGTCTGTATGAGTGTGTGTGAGATGTGTGTCATCAAATCAGACACCTTTTATTGTGCCACATAGTAAATACAGCAATGTGAACCTGCTATCCACTGCAGCTGTGTGATTTTTGTATTTGTTTGTGGTATCTTATTCTTTACTGGTACTATTACTAGAGTGACTGTTACTGCAGTACACTGCCCACACCCCCGTGGCCTGCCCCAACCGACAAAGGTATTCTTTTCCAGATTTGAATTTCTGATGGTGAGCACTGGTTAGGTGTTGTGCCTTTGTGTCTGCATCTCTTCAGTGTGCAGCACAATCTTAATCTGTCTGTGTATTTGCATCTCTTAAGGGCCCAATCTCCATCTGTAACTTAAGTCACAGTTGCTTCTTTGGCTTCCCTTCAGAGTACTGGACTGGTGTGGTGCATATCTCTACATGAACACTGTACTCAATAAGTCAGGGCCATCATCACGAGTCACTCATGATACAAATCACATTCTTCATCATCATGGTCACAAATGCAGTCACGAGTCACGATCACATCACATACCACAAAAATAATTTTTTTACTAGTTACTTGGATGTATTGTAATCCTGTTTTATAGTATCTCTCTAGGCTACACCACCCCACCACTGCACTCATTAATAATTTTTAAATTGGGGAGTTTTGTGCTACAGCTCATTGAGGAAGTACAGTCATAGGCATTTGCATTCCCATACAGTTTCATATTGGTTATCTCACACTGAATCACGTTCTTCATCATCGCGGTCACAAATGCAGTCACAAATTACAATTCATGATCATGTCACGAATCACAAAATTCATTTTTTTACTGGTTACTTGCATGTATTGTAGTCCTGTTTTGTAGTATCTCTCCAGGCTTCACCCAATCACCACCACCACTGTACTCATTAATAATAGTTTTTAAATTGGGGAGTTTTATGATACAGGCTCAGTTCATCAGGGAAGTACAGCCATAGGCATTCACATTCCTTCCTGTGCAGCATGTGAGTTACAGTATTGTAAGTAGTGGTGGGTGAAGTGGCCTCAGTTCGCTCTGCGAAGTGATTCACAGAGTAACGTAGAATCCGTGGAGTACTCTGAGTCATACTGAGGAACGCGAAGTCCATTGAAACCAATGACTTTGCGTTATTCCGCCTTCCCCAAACCACTTCTCCACCAATTTTAAGGCGAAGTAGGTTGAAATAAATGTACTTCGCCTCACTTTGCCTTGTAATTGAGCTCCAAATTAAATTCTGCAGTGATTCATGGGATTGCAGGTCACATGGGCTCTAGATTGTTCTGCACAGCCTCAGTTCTGGCCCGGGTAGTGTGTGTGTAATGGTAGCTGGAGACAGTTTGCTCTCAGAGCTCTGCGATTCAAAACCTCTAAAAGCTGTTAAAATGCCTTTTTTATTGATTTGTTTTGCTCAAAATTTAGTACATTGATTGTAGAAAACCCTTCTGTGCACTGCTCATATCATCGAGTGTTTATTGTTTGTGTGTGGATTTTGAATGTTAATTTAGAACAGTTAGTCTGTGTATTGTGAAGTGTGCTTTGCAGGAGGGGCGTATCTGTGCTGTAGGTAGATCAACTGGGAGAAAAAGGCAGTCTCTGTTTTAGTTATATTTTTCTTGTATAACTCTGTTAATGTACACACAGTAATATTTTCAGTAATTCTTGACTTTTTTTTTGCTGATTGTTGTGGTGCAGCAGTGTATAATTGTTTAAAACATTTGGTTATATTTGGTTATATTACTAAAGGTTTTCAATTTGCTGCACATTACTTGTAGTGTGTGTGAGTGTGTGTGTGATGCATGCCATTAAATCAGGCATTAAATCATATGTGAATGAAGTCATTCACATATTTGGGACTGTCTAGTACAGTATGCCCTGCAAGCTCATACTGTACCTGTCATTTGGCTGTCGGCTGGGCAGTATGCGGGTGGGTTGCAGCCACCCACCGATGGACGGGGGTGGGGTGGGCAAGGGTTTCTGTGTGGGTGGAGGTGGGGGGCACCACTGGATCACCAGGGATGTATTGTATGGTGCTTTCCTGCAATTGCAGCGATGGGCAAGGGGGGTTCCACTAGACTACAAGGGTATAATATATTCTACACTTATGGGTGATCGGGGACATGGGAGGGAGGGTGGTGCCACTGGATCACCAGGGATTATTCCGATGCCGATTTACCGTGATCACAGCACCAGGCGGGGGGGGGTACCACTAGTCCACCAGGGATATTTTAGGATATTTAACTGGCAATTACGGCATTGGGAGGGAGGGTGGTTCCACTAGAACACCAGGGACTGATTTTGGAATCATATACCGGTGATCGGGGACACGGGAGGGGGGGTACCACTTGACTGCCAGGGATTTACATACAGAAGTCAATGGCAGTCAACGGCAATCAGGGGCTGGGGTTTGGGAAATGCCCCAGGACCCCCTCTGCTCACGTTAGTTTGTGCAGGGAGCCAGGCGCAATACACTGGGCTGCCCTGCGCAAGGCATGCAAATAGGGCCATAATGACATGCAAATGGACCCATTTGTGCCTTGCATATATTATGGCCTCATTTTTATGCCCTCTGCTGAATATTGCAGGCGTTGCACCCAGTGCAACTGCATTAGTGCTGGTGCATCCCTGTGCTCCCTATCTGTGCCACTGCTTTGTGTGCAGTGCGCAGTGCGCTGTCCATGCCATATTCAATGGTGCTGCACCATGGCACATCACCATTGAATATCACCCGGTCCTGGTCCATCCCAGTCACCCTGCGCCCATGCTTGCGCCACTGCCAGGTGCAGTCTGAATATCCAGGCTCATGTGAACAAGATCAGTTTTGACAAGCAACTAATCAAGGCAAAGTAAGGCAAGGCAATTGTAATTATTAAGTGTCCTTCCCGTATGGCTCAGGGTGCTTCACAATAAATATGTTAGTAAAATTACAAACAATTAGTCAGACAGAATTCCAGCAATAAATTAAAGCAAACAGGGTAATACTTCAGAAAGAGATAACTTTTTAAAGAGGTCTTAAAGGCCTCCACCAAAGAAACAGAATATGTTGACGTATAGTATAAGGACTGCCTGGCAAACTGAATCTGCCTACAGCATCTCCATAGACCCCACCTGATCTAAAGTTTATTTTGCTTGTTTTTTTTCTTTATTTTTTACCAGGAAATGACTCGAACAGCCCTTTTTCAGTCATGTCTGACCTAAAAATACAGTACAATCACAGGAAACAATCAGACAAAATTTAAACCACAGTCACATTATACATTATGGGCTAGATATTCAAAGGGGTTGCTCCTGGCACAACCCCAGAAATGCACCCCAGGGCAATATTCAAAGGGAAAATTGTGCAGCGCAATTCCCGGTGCGCCAGAGCACAAAGATAATGTATGCAGCACATCTCCAGGGGACGTGCCCATGTATATGTGGCAGATCCTGATATTCATATTTGTGAATGACTATTACAGTATGCACTGCAAGCCCATTGGTCCAAAGTGTGGACCAATGGGCTTGCAGCTGATACTGTAAGCTGTCATTCAGCATGCAGCCATGGAGTTATGTGGGTGGGTTTGCTGATGCCCATCGATGACGGGGGGGTAGCTGGATGGGCTTGGGGTCCTATGAGGGGTGGGGGATACCACTAGACTACCAGGAATTATTATTATATTACTTTTGGCGATCAGAGCTATGGGAGGGGTGGGGGTACCACTAGACTACCAGGGACTTATACATAGATCCATCTCAGGTGATGGGGGTTATGGGCAGGGCGGGGTACCACTAGACCACCAGGATAATTTGCACAAAGATTGTACCGCGATCGTGGCTATGGGGAGGGAGGGAGGGAGGGGGGTACCACTAGACTACAAAGAATTTGAAAGGCTTTCCTGTTGGGAGAATGGGGGTACAGGATGGAGAGGGGGGGTAACACTCAACCTCCTCTGACAGCACTGCATACTGTGCATTTCTCTGGCTAGCCCTGCACAGTACATGCAAATGGAGCCATAATGACATGCAAATGGCCCCATTTGTGCCTTGCATGTATTATGGTCCCATTTGCATACTGCTGGCTGAATAGCAGGAATTTGTGCACAGCACAACTCTGTTGCATTGGTGCAGTTCCCATTCCTAGTATTCAGCCCTGTCTGGGGGGATGTGCCAGAGTATTTTATTTGTGCAGTGCACATTACCTGATATATTCAGAGGGGATGCGCCATGGCTCATCTCTTTTGAATATATCCCTTAGTTGCATTAGCACAATTCAATTGCCCTGCACCACCACATGCGCCATTGCCAGGCACAATTCTGAATATCGGGGCCTACAAGTACATAAATTACTGTCATGATAAAAAACTTTCAGTAATATTTTGAAGCACTTAACATTATTAGCTTTCTTGACTAAAACTGATAAATTGTTTAAAAGTGTTGGTGCAAACCAAGTAAAAGATTGCATGGCTGAGAACAGTTTTAGCACTACCGGATAGAAAAGCATATCTGTGTTTTGTCTAGTTACATATGAACCTTTGTAACACAAAAAATTGTTTGATAAACTGGGAAGCATGGATCTCCAATAAATTGTATAGTCAAAAACCGCCACAATGTAATCAATCTGCTGGGCAGGTGGCAAAATATTCATTTTTTTTTTTAGTACAGAAGGCAGTGATGTGTTCTATTTGGAACCCTTAGTCTGAATTTACAAATACTATTTAATATACACTGACACCTTTTTAAAAAATGCGGTGCCTTGATGAAAAAATTAAAAAAATCAGTTCTTTCTTCCTCCCCCCCATTCCTTTCCACTAAGATTCCTTCATGCCTATCTCATGCATTCTTGAACCCCACCACTGTTTTTGCCCCCACAGTATCGGCTGGTAGACTACTGCAAGAATCCAGTACTCCTTTTATGAAGAAGTAAATCCTCTCATCGCTCCTGAATCTACCCTAGCCAACTTCATAGCATGGCCACTTGTTCTCACCCCAGGGCCCAGATATTCAAAAGGGTTGTGCATGGCGCAACAGTGTTGCACCATGCACAACCCACTGATGCGCTCCGGTGCGATATTTAAAAGGGAAAAGTGCGCCGCACAAATCCTGATGCGCCGGAGCGCATCAGTAATGTATGCAGGCACAGGTGGGGGGGGGCGTGCCCATGCATAACCTATATTCAGCCCAGGCTGTGCAGAGTCATGCATGCACAACCCTACCTGCGCCTGCACAAAGTTACGCCCTCAAAAAAGGAACAAGTGATGGCCACCCACAGGTGAGCTGCCGCATTGCAGGGTGCAACACAGCAGCTGCCACCTGTGGGTGGCCACCCAAGTTTCTGCCGCACCTGGCGGCACCCTCCCGTGCCCCGATTTCGGGCATCTATAATGGCCCCCCAAGTCCAATGTCCCTGGTGGTCCAGTGGACCGCTATGTGCCCCGATCGCGGGCATCACTGTATTCCCCCCAAGTCCAATATCCCTGGTGGTTCAGTGGACCGCACTGAGCCCGATTGCAGGCATCATTCATCACCCCTCCAAGTCCGATATCCCTGATGATCTAGTGTACCCCCCACCCCACCTGCCCACTGAGCCCCACCACCCCGCTCCCCCGTCAGCCAGCGGGCGGCAGCACCCCACCCGCCTACCGCCCCGCCGCCCACCGACTGACAGCTCGGTAGGGCCGCACGCCCATTGGTTCAGAACATGAGCTGCATGGGGCGTCGGTCCCCGACAGCTGCTGCCTGGCAAGGCTCCAGGCGCAAGTCGTCGGGGATCGGCCCATCTGCATGCTAATGTCATGCAAATGGGGCCGTAATGAGATGCAAATGGCCTCCTGTGCACCTTGCATAACATTTGGCCCCACTTGCATGTGCCCATTTGAATATCACAGGTGCTGTGCATGGCACAATGGTACTTGTGCCACCGCATATCCATGCTTCACTCTGACCACTTGCACTGGTGCCACTGCGCCATGCACAGTGGGGGTGGCCAGGGTGCGATATTCAAAGCTGTTGCACCATAGCGCAGCTCTGTTGAATATCACCCAGGCCACACCCATGCACAACAAAGTTGAGCTGCACCCAGGCTTGTGCCACAGCCTGGCGCAGTTTGAATATCCGGGCCCAGGGAATTCTCCAATATTCCTAATTCTTGAAGTGTCCCTTTAAGACAGAACTGCCCAGAGATAAAATGCATGCTAATGATGGAACTCTCATTAGCTCATGCACTACTTCAAATGCTGCCTTTACCAACTGCTGCATTCTACAGTAAACACCTCAGATTTCTATCTCTGCCTGCAAGTCAAGGCGCCCTGGAGATCTCTCTCTTGCTCTCTCTCTTTCAAGTCATTCCTGACGTGTATCTACTGAAAATATGTAAGTATTTCTTCACATTTTTTCATTTGCTGCCTTTACTTTCTGTTTTTAAACTTAAACAGATTATTTGTTGTAACTGTTATTATTTTTCTCGGTTCCACGCGTTTTCTGAGAAACCGGAGGGGAAACAAAACTTACTTAGCTTTTCTAGGGCTTTTTATTTAAAGCTCTAGTTCATTTTGGTTATTTTTATTTAAAATTTGGGTGTTTTGAACCGAGCTATCAGTTCCCTCTCCCTGGTTCCGGGTTCCCAAAACCAACCGCAACTGAGAAATGTTGTTGTTTTTTTCTGTTCCGGAACCAACCGCAACCTATAACTTTATTATTGTATTTTACAGTTCACGGTTCCTGTTTTCTTAGATTTGCCATAAAAATGTCAGATAAAACTAAGAAGAAAACAGGACCCCCGTGGTTTAAAAATTGTATTAAATGTAGCGAGGTGTTTGCCAAGGCAGATAAACATGATTTGTGTGTTTTCTGCCTTGGACAGCAACACCTCACATCTGATCGTGAAATTTTCTAGTCTTTCCCTCAGAAGATGCTTGACAAATGTCAGGAAAGACTGCAAAGAAGGGTGCGAAAGGGTGTCTCAGGCTCTGACCAGTCAACACCCTCAAAAACTCTGGGTAAAACTGCCAAGACTTCTCATACCACCCCTGATAAGAGTGAAAGCTTTGGCTCTGGCAAAAGAGGCAGTGAACTGGCTGTCTTCCCAGTTCCTACCAAGAAATTAAAAAAGAGAAAACACACTGAGACCCCTGCTGGAAGGCAATAAGGGGTTTCTGCTGTGTTTGCCAGTATGCCATCGCCTGATGATATTGCTCAGGCTCTTAAATTTATTCAAGTGTTGCAAGGCTTGATCCCAGTCCCTCAACCACCTGCTCAAGCCCTGACAAGGCAAACTACTACCTCTGTTCCCCCCCCCTACTCTTGGAACAATTAGAGTGTGAGGAACATGAAGAGTTTGAAGAGGAAGAAGGTGAACCTATTGGACCTGACGTCTCCCCTGAACAGGAGTTTAGTTCACCCCCTAGATCTACCGAGGATTATTCCTCACATTTTTACTTTCTCAGAAAAATTGTAGACTTTGGATCTTGCCACCACTGAGGCGGTGCAGGATGAGGAGGAAACAGAGTACATGGAGACAAAGGGGTTAACTCCCACTAGGAAGTTGTTACCCTTTACAAGTTCTTTAAAAAGACAGCAATTCTCAAGGCTATTCAGCACAGGCCAGCGGTAGTTGGCAAAAAGTCATGGACCCGCACCAGGTACTTAAGGGTCCTGGTGTTTGTCCGGCAACCTCAGCCATGCAGCAAATGCATGGTGCACGGGAGGGTTCACCACAAGCCCCTTGGACCGTCAGATGCACGGTCCATCAGAATTGGGACCAGCTGCAGAGGTGTGCAGAGGGCTGTGCTGGTCCCCTGCTCTGTCTGGGGATGGGGGACATTACCTGCATGGGTGGGGGGCACAGGGCACCAGTGGGAGGGCTGGTGACATTTGTCCTGGTACTAACCGGGACACCGGGATCTGGAGGGGGGCACTACCAACATGCTATGGGGCACATCGAGGATTGGGTGGGTGCTCCTGCCCTGGATGCCTTATGGGGGCACAACATGGATGGAGGGTCCACTATGTGGCACGTGGAGCACGGTGGGGTTGGGGAGGTGGGACATGCTGCACTTCCCATAGGACAGCTCACCCAGGGGAGC
Source organism: Neoceratodus forsteri (assembly GCA_016271365.2). Classification (NCBI taxonomy): domain Eukaryota; kingdom Metazoa; phylum Chordata; order Ceratodontiformes; family Ceratodontidae; genus Neoceratodus; species Neoceratodus forsteri. The sequence continues at coordinate 1,724,992,218 of CM057456.1, forward strand.
GATGTCTAAGTCCCCTTAGGCCAGCCCTGGCTGGTCTAAGGGGACTTAGAATTTCTCCCAGTGGGTGCTATCTGTGAATATCAAGCTGCAGCTTGCATCAGCGCAGTCCACCTAGCACCATGTTGCAGGACAGTGCAGGGCTGGTGCAAGCACTGTTTGGGGCGGGCAACCTGTGGTCAACACAGGCGACCTTTGTGAATTGCGTGGAGGCAGCCCTGGACACAAGGTGCACTTTGCACCATATCTGTTTGGTGCAAGCACCTTGCATCAGATGCAGGGCTTTGAGAATCAGGCCCATTATGGTTATCCTCCAAGTGCCTAATTCTGTCTCTCCTATTGACAAAAGTTTGACAAAAAGTATCAACTGGACAGGGCAGGTGCTGAGTTTCTTTTCACTCACCCTGACCGCCAGGGAATAATCCAGCAGGTGGCCTGTGAAAGGGCTAAGATGTCTCTGGCTTCACACCTTCCTGAGAAGTACCTGAGAAAAACTGACAGTATATCAAAAAAGGAATACCTATCTGCCTTTTTGGCCATAAGGCAAGCTAATTATCAAGCCTATGCAGCCCAGTTCCAGAAAATACTGTGCCAATCAGTACTGGCCATGGTGGAAAATGACCCATCTAGCATTTCTTCTGACTTAGTTGAAAATACTAGGTTGGGGCTGGAGGCCTCTAAATACCAGTTTTTAGATGGCAGCAGACACTAATGGCACTGCTGCCAGGTGGATGACTGGCACAGTAGCCCTCAGGAGGTTTGCCTGGCTTAGGGCCATGAATCTCACTCAGGATACCCAGGAAAAAGCCATGGATTTTCCAGTAGTGAATAATTCTTTATATTTGGAACAAACAGAGGCCTTCATGAAGAAGGCAGATGAATATAAAGCCAACTACAGGAGCAATTCAGCAAAAGAAAAGCCTTTTCCCTCTTCCATGCCCTATGGAAGGGGAGACAGGGGCAGGCCTATCTATAGCAACGTTTTTTACCAGATTCAGGCTGTTCCCCAGCAAGAGAATACAATCAATCAACTGGGTATTTCAGGTGCAGGGGCAGAAGGGATTCCAGGTGAGGTACCCAGGTTGGGCAGGCCCAGCCATAGGTGAAATAGAACCCCTGACTCCATGTCTCACGCCTCCTAAGTATCAGTTTGGGGCAGACTGACTCATTACTTCCAGGCTTGGAAAAACATTACTTCAGAAATAAGAGTGTTGTAACCAGCTTCACTCTCAGAAAGAAAGCTGTTGGGGGAAAAGAAGTGCAAGATCTGTTTTTGTCCAGGCAATAGAACCTGTGCCCTCACATAAAAAGAGAAGGGGTTTCTACTCAAGATACCTCCTCACTACAAAGAAAAATGGGGAGTGGCAGCCTATTCCAGGGCCTCAGATGATTAAACAGACACCTGGTAAAGCTCAGGTTCAAAACAGTAACACAGGCAATAATGTTGCCAGCCATGCAAAGGGGAGACTGGCTGGCCTCCCTGGATCAAAAAGACGCTTACTTTCACATCCCCATAAGGGAGTCTCATAGAAAATATCGCAGATTCAGACTCTCTTCAGGTCGCTACCAGTTCTCAGCACTCCCCTTTGGTCCCACCTAAGCAGTTCACAAAGTGCCTGGCAGTGGTGGTGGCTCACCTAAGAAGGCTAGGTGTCACTGTGTTCCCTTACTTGGATGACTGGCTATCCATGGGAAACTCCCCATAACTGGTAAGGGAGTACTTACAGGTAACTTATGACCTTCTGAAGTCCCTAGGGCTTCTTATAAATGTCAAGAAGTCAGTCCTGCTACCTGTGCAGGTGTTGCAATTCATAGAAGCAGAACTGAACACTGTAGGGTGAAGAGCTTATCTACCCCAGGAAAGGGTAAGCAGCATCCTGCAAATTGCTGGCCCTTTCAGGCTGATCAAGCCAAAACAAAAAACAGTCAGGCAATCCCTACAGCTACTGGGGCATATGGCTGCAGCAACAGGTACAGTCCTGGGCTTCAGGTTCCAAACGAAAGACATTCAGTTCCACCTCAGAGCACATTGGTGTCAAAGGAGGGACCCACTCTCAAAGCTGATTCCAGTAACAAAGACGTTACTGCAGGCACTCCAGTGGTGGAAAGATGAGGAAGTCTGAGGGAAGGGATCCCCTTCCAGCAGGAGGTTCCATCAGTGATTCTGACAACAGATGCAGCACTGCTGGGGTGGGGTGCCGACTTAGGGGAGCACACCACTCACAGTACATGGTCAAGTGCAGAGTCACTCCAGCACATAAACCTGCTGGAACTGAGGGCAGTACTGCTAGCCCTGCAAACCTTTGCACCACTGGTCCGGGGAAAGGTGGTACAGATTAGAACAGACAATACCACCACAATGTATTACATAAACAAACAGGGAGGGACAAGGTCCAACCCCCTGTGTAGATTGACAATGGAGATATGGAGTCTGGTTTGCTCTCTCAATGCCTCACTGCAAGCTATCCATCTGCCAGGAAAAGACAACACCCTAGCAGATGCTGTCAGTCACTTCAACCAGGTCCATCACGTGTGGGCACTTAACAGGCAGGTGTTGGAGGTAATGTTCAGAAGGTGGGGCACCCCAGAGATAGATCTCTTTGTGTCCCAAAAAAACACCACCTGCCTCAGTACTGTTGCAGACCACCAGCCAGGAGTGCAATACCCACTGGATGCTCTGACTCTGGACTGCTCAGGGAGACAGCTGTATGCCTTCTTCCATTTCCTCTAATCTTCAGGGTTCTGATCCAACTCACATCCCAACCAGCATCAATGTTTTTGATACAACCAGACTGGGCAAGGTAGCCATGGTACTCTTTGCTGCTCTCCATGTCTATGGCCAGACAAATACACCTCCCTAGGAGGCACAACCTGTTAACCTCCAACCATGGGAGGATCATGGACCCAAACCTCAGGTCCCTCAGACTCAAGGCACGGCTCTTGAGTACCTAGAGTATGCTTGCTTGCAACTCTCTGGGAGTGTGGGGATACAGGAAACCTTGCCTTGCAGAAATAATTATATGAAATGTTTTCATGCTGCACACATAAAACTACTCAAGTGATATGCATGCTGCAAGTATGATTTAAATGCTAAATTGGAACCGACTGCATGCATATGGCATGCCTGCAGCAAGCAAGTGTGGAAACCATGATTTTTATGTTAAATTGGGAAAGACTGCATGCATGAGGCATGCGAGCAAAAAGCAAGTGGTCACTGTAAATTGCACATGTAAAAGTTAAGTGTCTTGCTCAGGATCATACCATACACAAGTGGGGGTTGATGAGATTCAAACCCAGGCCTTCATGCCTCCAAGTCTTCTGGTTTGCTATTCAGTGCTTTTAACTACTAAGTCATACTGTCTGCACACATATGGCTTGCTTGTACTTACATAGGAACATAGAAACATAGAAACATAGACTTTGATGGCAGATTAGGACCACTTGGCCCATCTAGTCTGCCCATTTCTGCACCTACAGGAAAGGCTGCAGATCCTAGTTAACCAACAGCCTAGTTCTTCCTACCCCCCACAATAATTGCCTTATGTCTGTCCCATGCATTCTTAAATTCTCCCACAGTTTTAGACCCCACAACCTCCTCAGGAAGGCTGTTCCATGCATCCACCACCCTCTCTGTGAAAAAATACTTCCTCACATTGCCTCTGAACCGCCCCCCCATCTTTAAATTGTGTCCCCTTGTTCTTGCACGTCTCTTTTTCTGAAAGATGCTACCCTCTGGGACTTTGTTGATTCCACTGAGGTACTTAAACGTTTTTATTATGTCCCACCTTTCCCTTCTTTCCTCAAGGGTATACATATTAAGCTCCTTTAGTCTCTCCTTGTATGGCCTCTTTTGCAGACCCTGCACCATTTTAGTTGGCCTCCTCTGGACTGCCTCTATCCTGTCTATGTCCTTGCAGAGATGGGGTCTCCAGAACTGGACACAGTACTCCAGATGGGGTCTCACCAACTGTCTGTACAGAGGGATAAAAACTTCCTGTTTTCTGCTGGTGATGCCTCTCTCTATGCATCCCGGTATATCCCCAGCCCTCCCTACTGCTTTCTCACATTGCTTGCTAACCTTAAGGTCATCTGATATGATTACCCCCAGGTCCCTTTCCTTTTTTGTTGTTGTTACTACCTCCCCCCATTGTGTAATCTTCCCCTGGGTTCTTGTTTCCCAGGTGCATTATTTTGCACTCTTTGCATTGAATCCTAGCTGCCATACTTCTGACCATTCCTCCAACCTTGCCAAGTCCCTTCTCATCCTTTCCATGCCTCCTTGTGTATCAACCCTGTTGCAGATCTTTGTGTCATCTGCAAAGAGGCATACTTTTCCTTCCAGTCCCTCTGCAATGTCACTTATAAAAACATTAAAAAGGACTGGACCCAGTACCGAACCCTGCAGTACCCCACTAGTAACCCCTCTTTCTTCAGAGTGGACTCCATTTACAATTCCATTTACTTCAATACATACTGTATCTGACTACATCTGCATGCATGCGGCATGCTCGTAGCCACTGTTATGCTTTTCAGTTTTCTTTTTCTTCTCTTACTCATCTCAGTTTCACAGTTTTTTTTTCACTGTGGCACACATACCAATGAAAACACATGTGGTTCTTACCACCCCCAATACACAAACTTACCCACAAGACCACTTAATTACTTCTGTCTGGCCTGTACTCCTACTATTTTCTCTCCATAGTTTTGAATGCTTCTACACAAACACATTTTAAGGTGCAAACACAAAAGTAGCAATACCTTGACACACACCCACATGGCCAGGGCCCCCCCCATGCACACATATTGTAGCGGGTACGGCATGTTGCTACAGGCAACCCACCAAGTATAGATATAAGTAAAAAGTCTCTTACTTGAATACTAGGGAGCCAGAGGCAGGAATCTTTAAGAGATGATGTCCATAGGTCAGAGTGCTGGTGCGTACGCCCTTGAAATGAATGGAGTTATTTTTTATTACTATTTTATACATTATGATGGTGTGTTAGAGAATAATGAAGGCCACTGTTCTACTAACAAGGCCCTTGTTAGTCGAGCGGTGGCCTTCATTAATCTCCAACTCTCCATCAATAATGTATAAAATAGTAATAAAAAAAACTCATTCATTTCAATGGTGCACAGCTCTGCAGTCTGCTTTGCCCTTTGTCATAATGTGCCTGAGCATGAGGATGTGAAGGTCAGCTTTACTGGGGGGGCAAAAGTCTGACTATAGTGAGGCTCCAATAGTCTGTGCATATCAAACTGCTCAACTGTCCGTGAATGCAAGGGACAGCTCTAGAATGACTATAACATCTCTAAAAAGTACAAATTATTTGTTTTGTCTGAAAAGTGATATGCAAGTCAGGGAAAATTGAAATGTATAAGATTAATCTGTAGCTACCCTGGAGCAGTGCATCACATTTGGGCTTAAACCCACCCAGTTACTAACCATTTTTTTTCCTGGCTGAAGTTCTGCCCCCCCCAAAGAACTTTGTCCCATTTTTTTCTCTCTGACTCCATTCCATTCAATACCCATCCCCTATGGGCCATGAAGCTGCCCAAAGGTGAAGAAATGTGAAAAAACACATCAATATTTCTGTCCTTCCACCTTCCCTAATCCCCCTGTAAAGAAAATTACTTACTTTTACTTACCCAGTGACATGGCCAGAACCTGCAGCCTGGCACAGTGTTCCACCAGCTCAATGTTTAGTCTGCTCTCCCTCTTTCCTTCCACCAGAAGCTGGATGCTAGAACTGACCATCACAGGTCCCCAACGTGGTCCGCGACCAAGTCACCTTGACAACTGAACCCACCCAACCTGGGTTGCTTGCTTCTTGCTTGGTTTCTGCTCTGGCTGTGGCTGTTGTCACACTGTACTGATCAAGGCCTATGAAGGCCAGCCACACTGCTGTCACTACTGCTGCTAAGCCTAGCTTGCTACCATGGGGGTCTGTGCTGTTTTTTGGTTTTTTTGCATGGTGAGCCTAGTAGAGTAAGTAGGTAGCCTAGTCTTGAGCTAATTTCTAGCTCACCCTCTGCCCCTTCAGCCACCAGGGGAGATGGAGACTCACTAAGAGTAGACCAACAAAAATATGTTGCCACAACACTGATATTGGGAGTTCAGTACTCACCGACTCCCTCCAAGCCATAGTGTGCAGTCTGTCTACTCTGTGGCAGGAAAGACAGTGTCTCACTTACAAGACTCATGAGGTCTTTCTTGACTGGAGCTCATCCACATCACATGTGATTGTGCTGCCGCTAATAGGTGGAGAGAGTAGTGTTGGGCGAAATTGGAATATTTTGTGTAATTAGTGCATTACGTGAAATATTTCGCCGGGCAAAATGCAACATTTCACAAGCTGTTGTGAGCAAAATTTCACCTCCAAGCTGGCAAAATTTCACCTGTGGGTGAAATTTCACCACTGTTGATGGAATTTCGCCAGCCGGGGGTGAAAGTTTGCCATTGTTGGTGGACTGCTTAGAGGGCAAAAAATGCAGGTGAAATTGCTAAATTTGGCCGTATTTTCATGAAACATTTCATGCGGTGAAATTGTTGATTTTGTTGCATCTCTAGGAGAGAGTGGACAATACAATACAGACACAGTCGAGTCTGGAGAGTACCTGCAGTATGAGCACACACAGGCCAGGTGGGCACTTATTGTTATTAAATCCAAATTTAATGTCATTATTGGCACACCATAAGAACAATCTAGGCACAAATATGGGGGGTAACTGCCTCTGCACTACCTAAATGGCACTGCTGCTTAATGGTAGAAATGTATTCTCAAATGATAATGCAGTGGTTTCCACTTTGTTGTGAGGTACTGTATCTCCATGTTTCGTGATGTGTCCTGATCATCAGGTGGGTTAGTGTCCCTCATTGTCCCTCATTTTGAGTGTCCATGTCATTCATTTCAGACACAAAATGTGAGGTATGGGTGCATGCTTTCAAGACCCTACTCAGCACAAAGAGTGCTGAGCATGGCTATAGTGTAATGTATATGCTCAATGCAAAATGACAAAGGGAAAGTAAGTGAGATGAAACAGTCATGGAGAAACACATTTGTAGCACTAAATATTCATAAGGGATTTGCATGATCCAAAACAAAAAGGATAGACTTCACAACACAGAGGCCCCTCTTTGCACATCTGGAATGGGAGATTTTGCAGGCTATATCCTAGGCATTTAATGCAGTAAGCAACCTATACTTTACAAATTAATGGAAATGTAATGACAAAAATCAAAAGCCATAAAACGACTTGCAAAAGGATCAGAATTATTACCTAATTTTTATAGGAATTCAAATGAAAATGTATTTTAATGAGTCTAATTGCTAGCAGTAGTATAAGAAATAGAAACTAATGTGTATTTTTAGATGAGATTTGCACCAGCTTAGCTGCTGCACACATGGCAAGAATGCAACATGTGAACCTGATTTGCTTTTTAGATCTGGTTCCTTTAGGATAACTTTGTGTATGCGAACAGCATGCAAACATTGCACAATTAAGCATTTGGCATGCATTCTGCATGTACACAGCATACCTATATTTCTGTAAGGGTTTCACCAAGAAAACCTATGCATCAAGCGGAAAAGGTTTTCTATTTGGTGTTCTAACAATGAAGTGATACCAAAAACTGGCAAGGATTCCAGCCTGTGAGGATGTGAAATAAATGAGTGCACCACCAACAACCAGGATCCAAAATAAAGAAGGTTTTAATAATGGTAGAAATTATAAAATAACAACTAATGGTGAACTTGAACGGCAAAATAAACAGAAAATTAAAGAAGGCAAATCAAAATAACAAAATACACACTAGAAAATTCAGCTAGTGTCACTGCTGAGGACAGAATGTACCTGTGCCCTACAGCAGTCTAACCTGACATACTGAGAGATAGCTCTCCTTATATACCTGAGAATGGTCATGTGATGGGGAAAACTCCTTCCACTTATGCACTTTCAGATAAAATTAACAACAGAGGCATGAAAATTGCTAACAGAATATATAGTGTCCTTTAAACATTATATTATTACATGATATTGCAAGAAAGAGCAAATGATTCAAGGAAAAACATCAAAAACAACAAGATCCCAGTATAAGCTCTGCCCATTTGGTACCTGTCCTATAAATTATGAATGAAATGGGATGGCTGGCTCTATAGAGCAAGGCACTATGTGGTACAGTGAGCTTTCCTGGGCTTCTAAACATTGCAGTGGTTTTGCAGATAAGTAAATAAAACAAGTAAAAATAAATGGTGCCCAAGAAAGATTTTTAATTAAGGAACATGGCAGACTAACTGTCATTCCTATGTGCATTATACAGATAAATAAAACAGTTTGCATATGCTTCTTGAGAGAAAAAGCATCTCCCAGCTTCTCTAACGTAACCCGAGAAATCTTCTGGTCTAATGTGCTGCTTTCAACTTAACATAAAACAACATTGCACAGCCTTGACTGAATTACTACAAAGCTGCCAAAAAGGGAGAACATTAAAATAAATGCTAGCTATGCAAGACTGCACCCAGGTAAGCTGCCAGCTTATGCAACAGGTGAGCAGAGCTTGCAACATTCAAGCGGGCAACTCAAGCAGGCAGGCGAGAGAAAACAGCTCTCACAAGAATGAGCGGTGACTTTTTCAGTCTTTTACACAAGCTGCTAACATCCTGGAGGGAAATCAGAAATCCTCTACCTAAACCCTCTATTTAATGGTTAAGCTGACTTCTTATTTTATTTAGACAAAAAGATAACCCGAGAGGATGTACTGAATTATGCTGAGGCTTGTTGTGCATACCTTCTGGGGATGTCAATTACACAGGTTTCAGCGTTTGAAACTCAAAGCATTTCCCTGATGCCAGCATTAATATTTATTCAAGAACTTAAGGACGTTAACTATGCCACATTCTGAGAAGAGGAACAAGGCATTAAGGTGAATGGCTCATAATACAGAGAATACAGAAAAAAGGATAGTAAGAGACAATACACAGGTGGCTAACCTGCATATGTGTTAGGATAAAATACAGTAATGGAGAAAATAGTTTCAGTGCTGTTGCAACAGACTTGTATGGAGAAAAAGGAGGAAAGAAAGATTCACTGATAGTTGAGACCATTATCACACAGCCCTGTTGGATTACCTTACCCGTTTACACTCTCTGGGTCTACAGCCCACGACTCTGAAAGTATCCGCATACATTTCAGCTGGAAAGGATGTCTCTTTGGCATCTTAACTCAATCTTAAAAACATTTTGCCAAGGGTTTGCCCCATCTGCACCCCCCACACAGGGAACCGGTGCCAGTTTATGACTTGAATATTGGCATTGCCCAGCTCATGCTTCCCACATTTGAGTCCATGGTTTCTACAGATTTGGAGTATGTTACCTGGAAGGCAGTGTTGCTGGTAGCCATCATCTCTGCCAGAAGGATTAGTGAGCTCCAGGCCTTGTACATTGAAAAGGATTACATCTCTTCCCACAGGGACAAGGTGGTGCTCAGAACAAATAGGAAATTCCTTCCCAAGGTGGTCTCTGACTTCCATTTGGACCAGTCTATTGCTCTGCCAGTCTTTTTCACCAAGCACACTAGCTCAGGGGAATGCAGACCACATAGTATGGATGTAAAGAGAGCTCTGAGTTACTACATAACTCACACTAAGGACCACAGACAGGACAGACAGCAGCTGGTCCTAACTTATGGGGATGCAGGCAAAGAAAATCCAGAGTCCAAGAGGACCATTTCTCACTGGATAGTTCTGTGCATCCAGTTTTGCTATTAAAAAGTCGGAAAAGAGCCCCCAGCAGGGTTTAGGGCTCATTACACAAGGGGTACAGCTGCCACTGTGGCAGCTGTCAGGGATGTTCCCTTGTGGGAAATCTGTAAAGTAGCTACCTGAAGGACAGTACACACCTTTACAAAGCATTACAGCCTGGACATCTTGTCCAGAAGTGATGCCAGGTTTGGCACAACAGTCCTCCAGAGTCTGTTCTCAAAGTAGATTCTGTGCCTACCTCCAAAGTTACTGCTTCATAGTCTGCAAGAGATAGGAATATTGGAGAATTCCTGGGGTGAGAAGAAAAAATTACTTACCATAGTAATCTTGTTTCTTCCAAGGTATTTTCCAATATTTATAACTTCCCACCCTGCCTCCCCTACTAGAACCAGTGGCCTCTGCACTTCAAGCTAAGCAACTATGTGTGAGGGTGCCACATACTGGCATATCCAATTTTTTAGTCCTTTGGGCACTGGTTTTCCCTTCTTTAGGTGATCCTGACATTCAAGGATATTTTTGTCTTAAAACATTTTATCCCCTGTTGGGACTTACAGGTGTTAGTTTATTTCTATTGTTAAGTAGGTTTATTTCTATTTGGGTCTTTTTTTTTTTTAGCTTACTCTTTTTCTCCCCTGGGTTCTGGTCGGCTTATTCTTTCTGCGCTTCCTTGTTTCCGGCCACTGTCCAGTCTGCCCTCAGCTTCTGTTAGGGCCTCACCTTGTTCCCCTGTGGAGGGGTGGTGGGGAGCCCCAAATTTCCCACTGGGTCTGGAACCAGTTCAGCGATACCTCTGAAACTAGGGAGCCCATTGGACGGTCATCAAGCTGCCGTAACCTAGGATGCTTTTTTCCCTTGTACTTCCCCTTACATGAGTGGGGCATGCAATGACATCAGTGGAAGGATCACACATGCATTTGCACATGCTCCTCCCAGTGCCTGCACCATCTCAGACCCTTTTGTGCACAGCATCGGTGCACTGACCCTCAGCCTCCGCTAGGGGCCAGAAGCACACTGACCACTGGAATCCCCCTCCCCGGAGAGGGAGAGCAGTCCCTTGGATGCTCGATCCCTTTCCTCCCCTGCCAATCCTCCGAACATGGGTCACCAGTGTAGTGTGAGGTAAGGCATCCAGCACTTCATCCCTCAGCACCACTGGGCCTCTGGTTGGGTCTTTCCTGCAGGCTCTCCTCGAAATCTGAGGTGTTTAGAATGCAGCAGTTGGTAAGGGCAGCATTTGAATTAGTGCACAAGCTAATGAGAGTTCCATCATTAGCATGCATTCTATCTCCAGGCAGTTCTGTCTTAAAGGGACACTGCAAGAGTTATTAATATTGGAGAATACCTTTGAAAAAAAAAAGATTACTATGGTAAGTAATTTTTTTTTTGTGCACCTTTTTTTCTGAAAAATACATTCCTTCTGTATTTTCTTTACACGCTTGAGGTATTAAAGGTTTCAACCATATCCCACATCTCCTTCCTCTCTTTCAGGGTGTACAAATTGAGTTCCTTTAGTCTCTTCTTATAGGGCTTTTGATGCAGGCACTTCACCATTTTAGCTGCCCTCCTCTGGACTGCCTCCACTCTGTGCATATCTTTCTGGAGATGTGGCCTCCAAAACTATACACAGCATTCTAGGTGAGGTCTCATCAACAATCTATACAGGACAGCACCACCTCCCCTCTTCTACTGGAGATATCTCTCCTTATGCACCCCAGCATCCATCTAGCCCTCTCAACTGCTTTGCTACACTACCTGGCAACCTTTAGGTCATCATAGACAATTACCCTAGGTCTCTCTCCTGATTGGTGGTTCTCAATAACACTTCCCCCATTTTATAATCTACCCCTGTGTTTCTGTGCTCCAAGTACACTATTTTGCACTGAAACTGAGGGCTCAATATTCCGTCGGCCCTTAGAGTGGTGGAAGGTGTGCCGACCTATGACTGTGGCAATCTCCCAGTGCATCAGGAACCCTGTGCTCAATTCTCTACAAATGGGGGTCCCTGTGCCAGAGTCCTGAGAGTTGCCACAGCTGCAGGGTTGTGCCAAACATGTGACGCACCCCAGGGGTTTGACAGAAGGTCCTGTCAAGGCCCTCCCCAGCACAAGCATAGATTAGCTACCGAGTTTTGGTGGGGTTAAAATGCTTGGAAGGTGGGGACAGGGAGTGATTGAGCACTGGGGTAGGGAGGTGACAGTGGTATGGGGGCAGTGATTGAGAGCTGAGGTGGCACCCAGCAGGGTAGCCATGATACAGTATAACAGAGCTGATTAGCTCTGGTAGGGGGGTTGGCACAGCTGGACCATCAGGACACAGAGCCCAGGTGACAACTGTCACAGGCCCACTCCTGTGGAGCAGGATGCCCTGGGCTTACAGCAAACTCTTCTGAGTGCAGCCTGTGTAGTGTGGGTCAGGAACCCCCCACCCCATCCTTCCAGGGTGTTCACTGGATTTACAACTGAGCATCTTCCAGGAGGTCCCAGGGCTTCCTTCTCTCTATGTGAGGGGTGCAAATACAGCCTCAATCCTGTGTCCCTGGGAGAGAACACTTCTGACCACTGTGCAGTGAAAAAGAAAGTCATAGTCATTTACAGGCCTTCAGCTGCCATATAAAACCTCTACATGTCTTTTCCGGGAAACTGCAGTGACCGGTTCAAACCATACAGAACTCTCCATTAGACCTCATGTATCTCTCTCTACCTCCACAAAGTCTCTTCCAGTGTTCTGCTCTGGTAGCATTCATCCCTTAAGCATTGGGTCAGGCATGTTATTGTTTGAACAAACCTTTCTCAGGCTTACACACACAATGAACAATTGCAGAGAAACATAAAAACATAGACTTTGAAGGCAGATAAAGACCATTTGGCCCACTCAGTATGCCCATTTCCTACTTATTGGATAAGCTGCAGATCCTAGTTAACCAACAGCCTACTACCTCCTACCCACCACTAGAATTGCCTTATGTCAGTCCCATGCATTCTTGAATTCCCCCACTGTATTTGACCCCATGACCTCTTCAGGAAGGCTGTTTCATGTGTCACCACCCTCTCCATAAAAAAATATTTCCTCACGTTGCCCCTGAGGTGTCCCCCATCTATCTTCAAATTGTGCTACCTTGTTCTTGTACATCTCTACTTGAAAGTTTCTATCATGTCTCCTGTCTCCCTCCTTTCCTCGAGGGCATACACATTAAGCTCCTTTAGTCTTTCATATAGCTTCTGGTGCAGACACTGCACAATTTTAGTTGCCCTCTTCTGGACTGCCTCCATCCTGTCTATGTCCTTGCGGAGATAGGGTCTCCAGAACAACATGCAGTACTGCAGATGGGGTCTCACCAACTGTCTGTACAGAGGGATAACAACTTCCTGTTTTTTACTGGTGATGCCTGTCCCTATGCATCCCAGAATCTCCCCAAGCCCTCCTTACTGCCTTTTCACATTGCTTGCATACCTTTAGGTCATCTAATATAACTACTCCGAGGTCCCTTTCCATTTTTGTTGTTGTCAGTACCTCCTCCCATTGTGTATTCTTCCCCTGGGTTTTTGTTTCCCAGGTGCATTACTTTGTACTTCTTTGCATTGAATCTAAGTTGCCATGCCAGAGGTATTATAAAACTATGTCAAAGGCTTTATTAATATTTACTAGATAATATAATTAAACATAAAAATAGCATTCAAAATTTAGTTATAGGGTACACGAAATAAAGGTTGAATAATATACAAAAAAGTACACTTAATTTTCTTAATCTAACATATAGTTGCTACCTTGTTCCAGTTGCAGTTGATGCAGTTAGGGTCCAGAAAAGATGTCCTGGTTACCTGTTTTGTGATGGAATTGCAAATGTGGTTCCCATTCGATCAGTTTTCTCATCACAAACAAAACTGACTCCACAAGCCTTGCTCTGGCTTTAAAAAGGTAGTTTTCAAAATGGTTGCCTCTGGGAGTTCCCTACTGTTATTGGCTGGCTAAAGACCAATCCTTACCAATGATGCGAACCCCTTTGTCCCCTGGCTGCAAAGAACCAACCAGCTGTTGATTTTTGGATTTTTAAAATTCAACTGCATATTTTCTTGCTGCAAGATTCTCCCCCTCCTCTGGTTAGAACAAATGGAAACCAGTTTTACTCCTGCCTTGTGTTTGAGATACTATGGGCCCTCCTAACATGCCAGTCATGACTCTCCATAGTGTTGGCCCTTCCACCCAAAAGAACCACCTGACTTAATGGTTCAGCTGTTAGACTTTAAAGACCCTCCAATTAACTGAAGATGCCCCACCCAAGAACAACTTCTGGAAACACAGAACCAATTAAAAAAGCAGAACTTCCTTTGAACTCATACTGCAGAATAAACCCAAAGAAATATTACATGCAAAAAGAAATTACAGAAAAAAACAGGCTTGACCACTACCATAACAACAAAAGGGAATATTAAGTGCAAAATCAACAGAAATATGACATGGCACGATTCCGCCATAACAACAGCATTATCGCATGCCCCACAGGACCCATAGCCTCCAATATGCAGCAACTGACAATGGGTGCAGGTTGCGAGGTGCATTCGGTGGACGGATACATACCACAGGCACCGCAACATCACCCTAGTACACAGTCCAATGCTGTGGCCACCAGTAGATGCCCGCCTACACTGCCAGGGACTGTGGGTCCTGTGGGGCAGGTGTCATGGCTGTGGTCACCTGGGCTCCATGTCCTGATGGTCCAGTCATGCCAACCCCCCCACCAGGGATGATTGGCTATGTTATACTGCAGCATAGCACCTCTGCTGGGTGCCTCCCCAGCTTCTGCTCACTCACACAGTACCCCAACACCTCCCAATGGCACCCCCACTGCTCCATCACCCCAACGTCCCAACCTTCCATTCCCTTAATCACCGCCCTGCCAGGCAGTGGCACAGGGCCCTTAGATAGAAACATAGAGTTTGATGGCAGATAAGGACCACTTGGCCCACCCAGTCTGCCCATTTCCCTACCTATTGGATAAGCTGTATTCTAGTTAACCAACAGCCTACTTCCTGCAACCCCCCACTATAATTGCCTTATGTCTGTCCCATGCATGTTTGAATTCCCCCACTGTTTTAGACCCCACAACTTCTCCAGGAAGGCTGTTCCATGCATCCACCACTCTCTCCATGAAAAAGAATTTCTTCACATTACCCCTGAGCCGTCCCCCCCAACTTTAAATTGTGTCCCCTTGTTCCTACACTTCTCTTTTTCTGAAAGATGCTACCCTCCTGGACTTTGTTGATTCCCTTGAGGTACTTAAAAGTTTCTATCATGTCCCCCTGTTCCTCCTTTCATCAAGGGTATACATATTCATCTCTCTCAGTCTCTCTTCATGTGGTTTCTGATGTAGACCCTGCACCATTTTAGTTGCCCTCCTCTGGACTGCTTCCATCCTGTCTATGTCCATGCATAGAGGAGGTCTCCAAAACTGCATGCAGTACTCCAGATGGGGTCTCACCAACTGTCTGTACAGAGGGATAACCACTTCCCTTTTTCTACTTGTGATGCCCCTCCCTATGCATCCCAGTATCCCCTGTCTCTCCTTACTGATGTCTCACATTGCTTACCCACCTTTAGGTCATCTGATATGACTACACCCAGATCCCTTTCCATTATTGTTGTCGTTAGTTCCTCCCCTGCTATTGTGTGCTCTTCTCCTGGATTTTTATTTCCCAGGTGCATTACATTGCACTTCTTTGCATTGAATCTAAGTTGCCATATGTCTGACCATTCCTCCAACCTTGCCAAATCCCTTCTCATCCTTTCTACCCCCCCTTGTGTATAAACTCTGTTACAGATCTTTGTGTCATCTGCAAAGAGGAATACCTTTCCTTCCAGACCCTCTGCAATGTCACCTATAAAGACGTTAAAGAAGACTGGACCCAGTACTGAGCCCTGAGGTACTCCACTAGTAACCACCCTTTCTTCATAATGTGTTCCATTCACTATTACCTTCTGTGTCCTGTTGTGCAGCCAGTTTGCTACCCAGGCTACCACCCTGGGACCCACTCCCAGGCTGGCTAACTGGATTATTAATCTTTTGTGCGGGACTGTGTCAAATGCCTTGCTAAAGTCTAGGTAGGCCATATCCACAGCCCCTCCCTGGTCTATTACTTTGGTCACCCAGTCAAAGAAATCGATTAGATTCATCTGACATGACCTTCCTGCTGTGAATCCATGCTGCTTTGGGTCCTGTGCCCTGCTGGCCTCTAGGTACTGAACAATTCTTTCTTTCAGAAGTGATTCCATCATTTTCCCACCACTGAGGTCAAACTAACAGGTCTGTAGTTTCCTACTTCTGCCTTGCTCCCACTTTTGTGAAGTGGAATCACATCTGCCCTCCTCCAGTCCTCAGGTACCACCCCATCTTCCCATGATTTGCTAAAAGTGTGGTTAGTGGTGTCACTAGATCCTCCTTAGCTCTTTTAGGATTCTAGGGTGAATCCCTTCAGGCCCCATTGCTTTGTCCACCTTGAGTTTTAGGAGTTCTTTCAGGACTCTTTCTTCTGTAAATGGACTGGCGTCAACCCCCCTACCCAGAGTGCTTCTACTGTTTGGTTTAGGTAACTCCTCCTCTTATTCTTTTGTGAATACTGAGCAAAAGTATTCATTCAGTATCTCTGCCTTTTCACTGTCTCCCTCTGCCCACCTCCCCTCTCCTTTATTAATCTTCACTATCCCTTCCTTAACCTTTCTATGCTCCCTAATGTACCTATAAAAGGTTTTATCCCCCTTCTTAACTGAGTTTGTTATCGTTTCCTCGGTTTGGGCTTTTGCTTTTCTGACTGCCTTCCCCACTTCTTTCTGCTTTAATTGATACAGTTCCCTGTCATGCTCTGTCTGTGATTCCTTATACTTTTTGAATGCAGCCTTTTTCTCCTTAACCTTCCCTGACACCTCTTTTGAGAACCATAGTGGTTTTTTATTCTGCTTTGTTTTCTTTGTTTTCTTTGTTTCACACAAAGTCTTGTTGCCTCCATGATGGCAGTTTTGATTTTTCTCCATTGTTCTTCCATCCCTCCTTTCTGGCCATTTGCTAATGCATTCCTCAGGTATTCACCCATTATGCCAAAGTCAGCCCTTCTAAAGTCCAGTATCCTTGTCTTTGTATGGCTTGTCTCCATGGTTGTGTTTATTGTGAAGCACACTGTGCAGTGGTCACTTGTTCCAAGATGTCTACTGACTTCTAAATTTGTGATCCTCTCTCCATTTGAGAGTACCAGGTCTAATATTGCTCCCTCCTGAGTGGGTTCCACCACTAGCTGTCTAAGGCATGCCCCCTGAAGGGCATCGAGAATGACTCTGCTCTCGGATGTGGCTGCAGTCCATGTAGCCCAGTTAACAACTGGCATATTCAGGTCCCCCATCAACAGTATCTCCCCTTTTTCAGCCATTTTGAGAATGCCCTCTATCATTTTATTGTCCATTTCCTCCCTTTGAGATGGGGGTCTGTATACAACCCCTGTGCGGATTGTGATGCCATTCCCTGTCTCCAAGGTGACCCAGAGTTCCTCTTGTCCTCCCCTTTACTTTTTAATTCTGTAGCTTTGATCCCTTCTCTTATGTAGAGAGCTATTTCACCTCCTCTTTTACCCTCCCTGTCCCTTCTGTAGATTGTGTACCCTGGTATGTTGACATCCCAGTCATGGTTCTCCATGTACCATGTTTCTGTGACTGCCACAATATCCAAGTGTTCCTCTTCCATCAGCGCTACTAGCTCTGGAAGCTTGTTTCCCAGACTACGGGCATTGGTACTCATTGCCCTCCATTTAATGTTGGCTTTATCCTTTTTTACCCCATCCCTGCTCTTATTGCCCTTGTCCATTTTTCCATTTACCCCTCTCCTGCCCTCTGTCAAGCTCTGTACCTCAGTGTTTACCCTACTATCTGCCATGTTTTGTGGGGGGAGGCTTGAACTTTCCTGTTTCCTATCAGCACCTCCCCCCTTGGCTAGTTTAAAAGCTTGCCAAGGAAGCCTTTGAACCTGTCACCTAGGAGCTTGTTTCCCTTCCTGGACAGATGCAGACCATCATGCAGGTATAGACCTTCATCTCTCCAGGTGGACCCCAGTCCCCTGGCTAGTGTAATATGATTCCCGTCTTATGACCACAGCAGGGGTACTGGAATTCAAAATAAGGAGATGGTGCAGCTCCACCTTGACACAACAAATAGGTAGAACTGGGTGCACAACAAAACAGGCAAGAGTCCGCAGGGACTTGAAGCACTGGGGCATTGTGTTCTGTTTTTTGGTATGCTCTAATAAATCACTGAGCATATATTTACTGTTATTTGCCTGTTTTGTTGCGCACTCAGTTCTACCTATTTGTTGCTGCTTTGTTTTGGGTGCAGCATGCCAGCCTGAGCTCCGCCAGCTCTCTCTTCCACCCCACCATGGCACAAGCCCCCTCAGCACTACAGTGCAGCCTGTGGACTGCAGCAAGCCTGGCACAAGACAGTTCAGTGCAAGGGCTCTGGCTGGTGCCACAAGGATCAATTGAAATTATGCAAAATGCAGCACAGTGGTTCCCTTGCATCATATCTGTTTGACCCAAGCACCTTGTGTATTTCCCAAACTGTTGAAAATTGAGCCCCCAGCTGCTATGCCCTTGACCATTCCTCCAGTTTTTTCAGGTCTGTTCTCATTCTTTACACCCCCTGGATTGTCCACCCTGTTGCAGATTTTGGTGTCATCCACAAAGAAGCAGACCTTCCCTTCCAGCTCATCTGCAATGCCACCTGTAAAGACATTAAAGATGTCTGGCCCCAGCACTGATCCATGATGCACCCCACTGATGACTCTTCCCTCTTCACAGTGAACTCCATTTGCTACCACCCTCTGTCACCTATCTCCTAACCAATTTCTTACCCAGGTTATCACCTTTGGACCCACTTCTAAGTTACCCAGCTTACTTAATAGTCTCTTATGTAATATAGTGTTGAGTGCCTTACTGAAATCTAGATAGGCTACATTCAGTGCTCTATTCTGATCTAATAACTTGGTCACCTAGTCAAATGAATCTATCAGATTCATTTGACATGTCCTCCTACCCATGAATCTGTGCTGTCTAGGGTAACTCATTAGATTCAATATATTCTACTATCCAATCCTTCAGCAGTGATTCCATTAACTTCTTTACCACTGATGTCAGGCTGACTGGTTTATAATTGCCAGACTCATCCCAGCTACCACTTTTGAGAAGTGAGACTACATCTGCCCTCCTCCATTTCTCTGGAACCACTCCTGGTTTCAGCAAGCTGTTAAATAGGACTGTCAGAGGTGCAGCCACCTCACTTAGCCCCCTCAATACCCTAGGATGTAACTCATACTGTCCCATTGTTTTGTCCACTTTCAGATTAGTGAGTCCCTTTAGGAATCTCTCCTCTGAAAAAGGACTAGTTTCCATCTCCCTCCCTTTAGAGTTCCTGCTACTTTTTATGGCCCCTCCCCTTCTCCTTCCACTGTGAACATCGAACAGAAATATTTACTCAGGATGTCTGCCTTTTCTTGGTTCCCTTCTGCACTGACACCCTGTCCCTTTTTAACCTTACAATCCCTCTCCTGGTCGTCCTCTTTTCAGTTACATACCTGAAAAATGTCTTGGTCCTATTCGTTACCTCCTGGGCTATTTTCTCTTCAGTTTATGCCTTTGTGCTTCTTACTGTTTTTCCTGCTCCTATCTGTTTCCCCTGATACACCCACTTGTCCTCCCTCAGCATCACCTTATATTTCCTGAATGCCACCCTTTTAGCTTTTACCTTTCAGCCACCTCTTTCAAGAAGCACAGTGGTCTCCTTTCACTTTTACTAACTTGTTTGACACACAGTTTTGCTGCTTTCGCTATGCTCCCTTTGAACTTCAATCACTGTTTCTCCACCCCAACCAAGTTATTCCCTCCTGCCAGGTCACCCCTCAGGCATTCACTCATCTTTATAAAATCTGACCTCTTGAAGTCCAAGATCCTCACCTTTGTGTGGTTCAGTTCCGCAGACATCTTTATATTGAGTCACACCGTACAGTGATCACTGGTCCCCAGGTGGCCTCCAACTTTGACAGCTGCCACACTGTCCCTGTTAGTGAGTACCAGATCCAGGATAGCTCTATCATGAGTGGGTTCACTGACTATTTGCCTGAGGAACACCCCATGCAAGGAGTCCAGGATGTCCCTCCTTCTAGTTGAAGCCACAGTTGGGAGGCTCCAATTTACATCTGGCAGACTGGAAGTCCCTTGTACTGTGCAGGCAGGTCTAATGTGTTGTGGCAAAGCATTCCAAAGAGTAGGCACCACAACACAGAATACTCTTCCCTTAAATTTTCATAGCCTGGATATAAGGCAGACAGCAGGCCTGTATCAGAAGACCAGAGGGAGCAGCTGAGTGATAAGAAACTAAGAGGTCTTTTAAGTAGTTTAGTCCCAGATTGTGTAGGGCCTTGAATATTATCAAGCATATCTTGAAGGTTTTGTGCCACCACATAGGCACCCAGTGCAGGACACGCAGAACTGGCATGGTGTGATCCCTACTAGGGGAGCCCACAATTAGCTGGGCTGTGGCATTCATGTCAAGCTGCAGGCAACACAACTGACCTCCAAATAACCCCAGATATAAAGCATTACAAAAGTTGAGTCTAGAGGTGATAACAGCATAAACTATTATAACCAGATCAGAAGGGGCTAGACACAGTTTGATACTGGTGATATTTCAGAGAGATGGTAAAAACAAACATTGACTATAGTCAGTATCTGTTTATTGAGTGTCAGCTTGCAGTCCAGGATGACCCCAAGATTCTTGACTGTATCTCCAGCTCTGAGTGATTGACCGCCCCATGAAGGAAGTAAAGTCAATCCACTCATCATCACTGGGCTCTGCCTGGCTCAATAATCGTGACCTCCATTTTACCAAGGTTAAGACTCAGCCAGTTTGAGGCCACCCAATTGTTTCTTTCAGCCAAACACTCTCTAGCACAGAAACCACATCACACCCACCAGAAGAGACAGACATGTATCGATGAGTATCATCTGCACAGCAGTGAAACTCAATACCATACCACCTACTGATCTCTCTCAATGACAACATATACATGGAAAACAAGATGGGAACAAGGATCCAACCTTGAAGAATGCCACAGAAGAGTGCAGAGGCCCTGGAAATACAACTTCCAAGAGCCACCTGCTGCATTCTCCTGGTTATGTAGGACTCAAACCAGTTCAATACAATGCCGGCTAGTCACGCATAATTCCTCAGGTGATCCAAAAACACACCATGATCAGCAGTGTCAAATACCAAATGAGATCTAATAGGACCAAGAATGTATAAAGTCCTTGATCCCTCACCACGAGGAGATCATTTTTCACTCTGATGAGGGCAATCTCTGTGCTGTGGCAAGTCCAAAAACCCAGTTGGAGAGGTTCATAGATGTTAAACTTCTCCAGGTCTTCAACAAGTTGCTCAGCCACCACCTTCTCAATAATCTTCCCCAAGAAGGGGAGATTATAGACAAGTCTGTAATTCCTCATCACATCAGGGTCCAAGGAAATTTTTCTTAGAAGAGGCCTCACCACTGCCTGTTTAAGAGCAGACAGCAAGACACCCTCCTTCAATGAATACCCAATAATCTGGGAAACTACTGGACCTAAAGCCTCCCAGCACACTAGAAGTAGCCAGGTAGGACCTGGATCCAACAAACAGCTGGTGGGACACAAACCTGTGATCACCAGGAGCACCTTTTCCTCCACATCTAGCCAAAACTCACCCCAGTCAGGTGGATCAGCAATGCCACCCAAGCCCTGGCCATCACAGGCCCATAACAGACCATTTCATTAGATACCTAATCTAATGAAGGACACCTTCTCAGCGAAGAAATTTACAAGCTCATTGCATTTCTTGGCTGTACAAACTCAAGTGGACTGCAGACAGGATGGATTTGACAACCTGTCCATCCTGCAAAAGAGTTAAGCAAAAAGATTTCTACCTATTGCAATTGTCCATGACAGGAATTCTGTCTTTTTCAGAGTGATTGCTCACTGACATTCATCATAGTGAGTTTTCATCACCAATTTGTTGTCCATAGACTGGGATGTACACCAAGAACATCTAACCTGAGTCTCTTTGTCTTCAACCAGGAAACCTCATCATAGCACCATGTAGAGCTACATCTGGATATCAAGGGACCAACACCAAAGAGTGCTAAGGAGTCCAATGCAGATATGAGAGCACAATTATAGTATTCCACATTGTTCTCAGAACCTTGCACACAGGTGAGCATCATGCTCGAGTTGTCCGTCGCCTACAAGAGTTTGCAAGACTCCAGATTGTGTTTCAGATGGTACTGAATCATCTCAACAGGGGGAGTAATAAAACAGGAGACCCCATAGAAGAATGACACCACGTGATGATCTGACCAAAAGACCAGCTCAATCCTGATTGCACTTGTGTCAACACCCAATGAGAAGATTAGATTCAGTCAGAGTATGACCATAATGGTGCATACTAGAGGCAACAGCTTGTGCTAGCCCTAGTGAGGTCATCGACTATAGGAGCTCTTGATCAAGGGGCAAGGTCTCTTTGTCAATCTAAGCATTATAGGCCCCTAGCACGAAATGTCTGGAAGCATTCAATGTCTGATCAACAATGAAAAGCATCATCTCATATATAAAATCACCCCTGTATCCTGGTGGATGGTATGTTAAAATGATTTTGAAACTAACACCTAAGATGTATCTAGCAGTGACACACTATAGGCCTGAAAGTTCCCATGGGGTATGTGATATGACGCAAAGCAGATTTAAAAAAAAATTGTCACACTGCTCCCCCTCCCTCTATGGTGCCACCTCTAGCGATGTACCACCAAATAACCCAGTGGGGTAGATGCATCCAGCAAAAGGCCAGCATCATCCCCCAACCAGGTCTTGTTGCCACAAACAAGGTCAGCCAAAGAATTGACAATGTAATCATACATCATCACTGTTTTGTTCTTTAGTGACCATGCATTACAAAGCACAGCCTGAAGGGAAGGAACAGAGCTAGCCAGACCCACTACTTCCTGCTTATTGACATTAATCGGTGCCCTAATGAGGAGAACCAGGCATGGCAGTTCCTGTTCCTTGTGCTACATCATTGCTGGGTGCCTCCTAGACCAAAATAATCCAATCAGCTCACCAAAACATTATAAGCAAGACCTCAACCTTGGTTATTGTACCACCTCCTGAGAATCTCAACCCCATGCAGAGGCTGAGGACCTCTGCAGGGAGAGCCAATGGGGATCCAACAAAAGGACAGGACTGCCACAGGTGGCCCCTGGAGTAAATGTGCCTCTCACCCATACACATTTTATCTGTGATACTAACTTATAACCCCCCAAATAAACCCTATATAGCAATGTAAAACAGCCCCTTAGCAATAAACCCTGATATCCTCCCTAACCCACCAATCAACCCATAAGCATACTAGTACAATAAATATCTATACATTCAAACTTCCATACATTCAGTAAATAATTATAAATTATAATTAATCAGGTGTTACTATAAGTGAGGGCATCATTCTCTGATTCATTCATTCACTCATTCTATGAAGGACACAGAGTGAAGACAATATCTCAAACCAATATGGCACAGTTTTCATTACTTACAGTTCAGAGCAGTGTATATTTAAAATCTGGGCCTAGAGAAGAGGGAGGATGGATGTTGAAGGGTAAGGGTTTGGCTGTGAATGGATTGACTTAGAGGGACACGCACAGTGTTGGGAGAGGTGGGTGGTGTGTTTTACATTAACTGCTTTTGATGAGAAAGAGATATATTTTTTATTATTATAGTGAACTTCACTGGGACTGTGGGAGGGAAGAGGGAAAAGGGGGCTAGAGGGTGGTGGGGTGGGAATACTTCTTTGTTAATGGTCAGAGTGGTGGAATGGAGTGGGAAAGATTTGTCTCAGTGGGAAAGGGTGGATCAAACATTTACAAAAACATTTTTTATATAAATGAAACAGAGCACTTAGTGTAGTTTTCACTGGTGAAGTACTGCTTCAACTGGCAAAAACTATGCATAATGGCACTTACTAACATACTAAAATGCCAGCAGAATATGCCTAATGGTCTCTTGAGTCTGCTCGATTTTCAGCACCCGCACTGAGGGCCGATTTTGGTGTCCCCCACTCCACCTTGGGTTATACTGTCCCCAGTCCCAGATGTTCGACCTGTATTGTGCCTGGTCAGATTTACCCTCCCCTGTACCTGCCCCATCCCCTCTTAAATCCGTCCACAGTCTACATCTCTACCAGCTCCCTGGGCAGTGTATTCCATGGCTCTACCACCCTTTCAGTGAAATAACATCTCCTCCTCTCCCCTCTGAGCCTGCCCCCTTCCAGCTTACACCTGTGACCTCTTGTTGCCCCACCCTCCCTCCTTCCTTTGGAGCACCCTGACTGGGCCTCCTTTATTGATCCCTTTCATGTACTTAAAAACCTCTATCATGTCCCTCTGTCCCTCCTCTCCTCCAGGGTGTACATGTCAAGCTCCTTGAGCCTCTCCACATAGGTCCTGTCCCCCAGGCCCCAGATCACTTTGGTTGCCCTCCTTTGGACCCTCTCTAGGAGTGTAATGTCCCTCTTTAAATGTGGTCTCCAGAATTGCACACAATACTCGAGGTGTGGCCTAACCAAGCAGTTGTACAGTGAAAGGATCACTTCTGCCTTTCTGGAGGTAATCCCCCTGGAGATGCATCCCAGCATCCTATTTGCCCTTGCAGCTGCCCTCCTACAGGTCTCCGAGTTGTTCATTTTGACATCTACCACTACCCCCAGGTCCCTCTCACCCTCCGTAACTTGAATCATGTTTCCTCCCAGGGTATACCCCTGGCCTGGATTTCTGACTCCCAGGTGCAGAACCTTGCACTTCCTCGCATTGAATTTTAGTTTCCATTTTCCCAACCACCTTTCCAGAGCCTCCAAGTCCTCCTGCAAGGCCACCCTCCCCTCCTCTTCATCCACCACTGCACCTAGCTTTGAGTCATCTGCAAAGAGACTCATCTCACTCCTGATCCCCCTCCTGATGTCTGAGATATAGACGTTGAACAAGAGTGGCCTCAGCACTGACCGCTGGGGAACCCCACTAGTAACCCACCTTGGGGATGAGGCTAACCCTCCAACCACCATCTTCTGAGTATGCTCAGGGAGCCAATTTCCTATCCATATTAGCAACTGTCTCCCTACCCCCATTTCCTTCAGCTTAGCCAGCAGGCCACTGTGGGGTACTGAATCAAGCGCCTTGCTAAAATCCAGAAAGAGGACGTCCACTGGCCTACCTTGGTCCAGGGCCCTCGTCACCCAGTCATAGAACTCAACAAGATTTGTCTGGCACAATCTTCCTGTGACAAAGTCATGCTTCCTATTGTCCAAGCCCCCAGTTTGCTCCAGTAACCCCCCCACAGCCTTTCCTTGACAATGCCCTCCATCACCTTGCCAACCACCGATGTCAGGCTAAGGGGCCTGTAATTTCCCGCCTCCTCTCTTGATCCCTTCTTGTGGATTGGCACAACATGGACCACCCTCCAGTCTTGGGGCACCCACCCAGTCCTCAGAGAGATGTTGAAAAGCTCTGCTAGAGGGACTGCCAGGACATCTGCCAGTTCTCTCAGCACCCTGGGCTGTATCTCATCTGGCCCAGGTGCTTTCTCCATCCGAAGGGACCTGAGGGTTTCTCTTATTCTCTCTACTGGGATTTCAGCCTCGTTCTCCCCCATTTCACCATGCACTGCTGGGTCCCCACCTGTCTGTGCTGGCCACTCCCTTTCCCCAGACCCATCAGGGCCCTTGGTATCTACCGGTCTCTCCCCTTGCTCTGGTTTGCCCCCGCTCCCCTGGCAAGACCTAGCCCCTCCATTCCCCTGGTATAAACTGAGGCAAAGTACTCATTTAGGACTTCTGCCTGTTCCCCCGCTACCTGTACCCAACCATCCCTTACCCTTATCTTGCTGATCTGCCCCTTTACTTTACTTTTTTCCCCTATGTATCTAAAGAACCCCTTGTCCCCCCTCCGGATCCCACTGACCAAGGACTGCTCCTATTTTGCCTTAGCTGCTCTCACCACCCTGGTGACTCTCTTGGCTGTCAGCTCATATTCCTCCTGATCCCTTTCACTCCTTGACCACTTGAATGCCACTAAAAGCCAAAGCCAAGAGAATTAGAACAAAACAACCTACTCACTCGAGAATGCTTTTAATAACTCATGAATTCATTTAGACAGTATCAGACTTAAACAACTAGGGTAGCACTTCTCTGACACTTTCTCCAGTATAGTGCCATTATGCATAGTCTTCATTTATTCACTGTCAAAGAAATTTGCATTGAAAATAATTCTAATTATTTTTGAAGCTAGGTCTCAAGTGAAAAATGGTAGCTATCTTATCCTAGTCAAGAGAAACATATCTAACTGTACTGTATATGACCCAAAATAAGTGATATGACACTGGTCAGGTATAAATATTTTTTCATGCAGAGAATCTAGCTCTAGTGTAAGTGCATTGGTGACCTTTTGTCTGGAAACAGTAATAAATGTTTTAGCTAAAGGGGTGGACATAGCTTTTCTGAACTTCCCTAAATCTTACTTAACATCTCTGTGAATGCATGATGCCTTCTGTTCATGGGCTGTAATGCATTTTAGGATGCATTAGGTATGAGAGAAAAGGACTATATAAAACTATATTCCTTCCTTTCCTTTCCTAAACAGCTAAAGCCTGATTATACAAAATGTAATTACATTCCAGTGTTTGAAAGGTTGGAAATCCAAGAACATGTTACTGTACAATTACACACTTCAATATTCAGAGCTAATATTATCAACTAAGCATGCGAGCATATACCTGTACTATATGTAGGTCTGTTTAGTAGTAAGAGCCCAAACTATAAATGCTTTCAAGCACAGTTATGACAAAGTGAAGGCTATAGTGGTTTCTCAGGGCAATAGTAACAGGGAAAAGATTAGCCTTTCAGGCCATCCATGCGCCGGTCCGAGTGCGCCCATCAATAGGGCAGCAAATTTCAGAAATCAATGCCCCTTCCCCAAGGTCTGCCACCCCGGAGTTAGAATAAATAGTTAGGGGTCATGGAGGACACAGCCCCCCACACGAGGGGGGGGTGCAGGGATGCATCCACCTGCATGTAAACCTGGAGGCAACATGAAATCCCTGGAATCCTAATGATGGGTGCACTCAGACAGGCACGTTTTGGTAGTGGAAACAAAGATTAGTGGGAATGATAGTGAGGTCTAGCACCCTGGAAGACATTTGGGTCCCAGAGATCGATAGGGAACCATGGTCAGACTGCATGAACCTTTGGTCTTTTTCGTTCAGCGTTGTCTATACTTCAATGTGCATATCACATATGAAACACCCCTCCACCAGATTTTCTGTATACTACTTTTGTCCATCATACATACTTTAAAGCCATTTTCGCTGGGCTACATGCACTCACTATGTGTGAAGGTAAGAGACTAGAACATCATGGTGGCCAGGTTAGCACTCAATTACTGTAAAACAGAAAATACCTCTGAGAGGGATCATTCTGACTGCTACTAAAAGCCAAAGCCAAGAGAATTGGAACAAAACAGCCTACTCACTCGAGAATGCTTTTAATAACTCATGAATTCATTTAGACAGTATCAGACTTAAACAACTAGGGTAGCATGACCACCAGATCACTTCTTCAGGGTAGCTTGTGAAAAAATAGATTTGAAAACTTTTTTTAGTATTTATGACATGAAAAATATAATATTATATTTACACCAATAAATTCATAGCCTCTTAATATTTAAAATTCCTAATATGAATGTATATCACCATCTTTTAGAGTATAATTTTATAAAGACAATAATAAATGAATGAGTAATCACATTTCTCTTATTTATGAATTTTCAATACAGTACACATTTAAATTCAGACCAAAAAGAATACTCACACTGACAGTCTGGTCAGAGTACTGCACTTGTAATTATTGATGATGTGGTCATCTGCAAGTACTATTAATCAATGTAAACACCAAAAGTACATTTTTTATAGTTAACCTGTGATTCCATTTCAAAAATATTATAATAGTTTACCAGTTAGTCTGGTATATATTTAACAATGGTGTGTATCCCCTCCCGGATCTTATTACTTCCAATAGCTCCATATGAAGTCCAAACAATCCATTGCTTAACCTGTCAGGAAATGGCTACACATGTCAAAATGAGTTAAATTAATGCTTTCAGTTTAACTATTTAAGTACAACAATCAGAAGGAAACGAAATAAAATCAACATTAGTTCCATTGTCTTCCATAATAGGGAGGCAGTATAGCCTAGTGGTGAAGATCAATGATGAGCAAGTCACTTAACCTCCCTGTGCTTCCAGGATGTACCTAGAAACAAGCCTCCACTTAATGTGTCTTTCTTGCCCAAAAATTGTAAAATAAAAAAAATAAAATCTTATGTCCATTGTTTATACTTTATATATGTTTACAGTTCCAGCAATTGAGATGGTCATATGCTGTATTTTCTGACATTTCTGTGATACCTCTAGAGAAATTCCCTGCCTACCTGAAGTACCACTACTGCATAATATCTGGAAATATCTGAGCATATCTATTGCTGCAACTGTATATTAAATAATGTATCTTTATATGCTACTTAGTTATTTGTTTCTGCCAGTTTATCAAAAGCACATATCAGTAAGAATGGCAAAAAGAACACTCATTTTTAAACAGTATGAATGTAATTACTAGTGCCATCCACTGATTCACTCATATGCTGTCTTTCCATCAGTCATCTTCTGGATGGCTTATCTTCCCCCACTTCAAAGATTATAGGAGACAGTTTTTACTCCTCTTAATGCCCTCCTATTTTACTTTCAGTGTCTGTCTAATACTCTGATGTGTTATGACCCATTTTCTTGCATAATCATTTTTGTTTTATCATTGTTACTACTGTGAATTGCTTTCTCCTCTGCAGTTGCTGTTTTTTTTTCTTGTTTTTTTTTAAATTTTTTGTTATCAAACTGATCGAACATTCTGTGACATTAGTAACCCATTCCAGGCTATTCAGATGAATAGCGGGAATGGGTATAACTGATGTACAGTAATTGAATGTTTTAAGAATATGAAATGAAAAAGCTGTAGCTGCTGAGGACAGTGGAACTCTTTGTAGATCTGCGGACAACCCAAAACTAGATTTTTCATTTATCAAAAATTGGTCGAACAATTCTGGCATGGAAAGGAAAATGGAAGGGCCACTAACTATGTAAAAATCAGGTCCTACCACCTTTAATTTATTGACTTGTCTTTATGCTATTTTAGTTTCACTAATTCAGGAACATGCACAATCCCATCATTCCCCAACATTTCAACTCTTAATTGTGAAATATTATTTCCTTGTATTTTTTTACCTGAAATGTTCAGTAGCTGTATTGTTGTTTTATATTTCAATAGTTGTGTTCCTTTCTTTCAGTGACACTTTCTAACCATTAATGTTCTATGTAACTCCTCCCTATTAAGAAATCACTACTAATCAGAAACTTAATATGATCTTGAATTTCTAAAGTAAATAGTGTTTATGTTACTTTCTTAGAATATTTTTTTAATTATTTTCCAAATACTAAAAGTAGACTGCATCTCAAATGTTTCTGTGCTCAGAAATATAGAAGCATCTACTCTGCTCTTCCTTCTTCCTTTTTAACCTGAAAAATCTCCATGATAAACACCCTGTGTAGAACAAAAAGATCAGACATGCCCAATTCACAAAAACATATACTTTGTCTGTCTGGTAGGGTGCTCATCCTGGCACCTGCTCAGTATCTGTACTGTATAGCAACACTTAGATTGGGGATAAATTTTAGTTAGACTATATTTGCCAACAATCCAAGGCTACTGTATTACAATTCACCATTTCTAATCATACTATAAATGACTAACAGAGTATATAAAGTAAGACAAATTACTTTATATAAAAATTTATTATGCATAAAAACAGACTTATGATCATGAAACTAATGATGCATTTTATAAATTTGTAGAGCTTGTTGTACTTGAATTGTGAAAATGAAAGTGTTAATTTAAGATCCAGGAGAGGCCACAAGACTTTGTTAAATATGTAAACAGATAACTGAAAGTGTAATAGTAATAACAGTATTTTTTTTAAGTGGAATCACAGGTTAACTATAAAAGATTTACTTTTGCATTTGTATGGATTAGTAGTACTTGCAGATGATCATATCAGTAGGAACTACACGAAACGTATTCAGACAAGACTATCAGGGTAAAGATTCCATTTGGTATGAATTTAAATGTGTTTGATTTTAAACATTTATAAATAAGAGTAAGATAATTACTAATTAATGTAGCATTATATATTACGTAGATTTTTTAATATTGTTTGTATTAAATTATACTCTAAGAGATAGTAACATGCATTGATATTTGGAGCTCTAAATATTAAGGGGTATGAATATATTGCTGTACATATAATAGTATATGGGCCAGATATTCAAAACTTTGCCCCGGGGCTAAATTAGCACTGCCCGGTGGGCAAACTTAGCCCAGAGCACAAAGCAAGCCATATTCAAAAGGAATAGCCTAGGGCAAACAGCTTCTGAATATAGCATGGAAATGAGGCCAGGCAAACTGGACTGGGAGTGCAGGGCAAACATAGCCCTGGAATAAGACAGCACTGAATAAAGCAACCAGGAAGTGCAACCCACAACAACAACACAGTGCACAGCAACGTGAGGGCAGGTACAGATGAACTATGTGGCCAATGTGTGTGCCAGCAAATGCATGGACTCAGTACAGCTGGGAAGCAGCAGATGTGAAAGAACAGTGATCAAAACTGTATAATATTCCCGTGTTAGCTACCGCTTAACACATTAGCGTATTAGCACGGAGCCAAGCAGTTAGCCCAGTAAACATGTTTGCCCAGAGCTAAAATGTGCCATATTCAAAAGTGCCATGCAAATGAGCCTCTTAGGTAGTCTCTGGGCAAACAACCGGATTAGTATCTCATTATACCCTGATTTGCATGCAGTTTGCCCAGCTTACTGCACGCCTCCCACAGAGCCACCTGTAGGTCAGTCTGGAAGTACAGGGCTGACCAGGTCCAACCGCAGCTCCACCTGTAGGTCAGTTTGGCAGTGCATGATGATAGCTGCAGGCTACATGTAAACAGTACAGCATAGCATAGCATAGCATATTGTACCCCAGGGGACAAGACAGCATAGGCATAGGTGGTGGTGGTGCTGCATGCAACTGTCACACTGTAGGGCATGCTACAGTGCACAGCAGACACTACAGTAGCAAGGGGGCCAGTAGTGTGAGGGACACAGCACTGCCTATGATGTGTAGGGCAGTGATGCTGACTGCACTGTACACAGTGACAGGCCCACCGTGCAGGTAATTATTGACAGTGGACAGTACTATCACGCTGTTGTGTGATCCACAGATGCTGCACCTGTGGCAAGGGATGCACACAGTGTCATGTACATGGCCAGCAGTGTGTGCTGTGACATCTGTACAGTTGTGTGGTAGGTGGCTGGGGGGCATGTAGGATCCGACAGGCACACAGGTGGTGGCGTAATCCCACTACTGGCCCATGTGCACTGAGCAATATGTCCCAGCCTTGTGGCCACACCTAGGCTGTGGTGAGGTCTGGCCACCCATACACCCTCCCCTCACTGCCACCATACCCACAGTGCTGCATGTGTGTGTTGGCATCTGTTACACACCACAGACGTATGGTCTGCAGGTGTGTGCTATATGGCCACACTACCATGCTGTCCCCTGTGGGTCAGATCACCCCTCACTGTTTGTGCTTGGCTTGGACTGGTGGCAGCTGATGGCATCATTGTGGTGCCAGCAATGTGCTGCATGTGTCTTCCATGTCTGTCAGTTTCTAAGTGTCATACTCAAATGTCAGGGCCGTGCAAGCCGTGCTAATGCTGAGCTAGCACCGCGCAAAGCACACAAAGCTGTTTGCCCAGGGTTAAGACCAGCTCTTTCTGGGTGGTAAATTGTACCGAACTATGGGTAGTGCTATGTCGCGCTAAACACCTTAGAGCGGCGCTAGTCACTGAATATCTCATTGCCCCTGTATTCATGTTCACTTTGCCCCTTGCATATAATTATAGTTTGCCTGGCACTGATGCTGTTTGCCTGCACTATTCAGCCTTTTGAATATTGCAGACCCGCGCTAATCCCACGCTAAACCCGCGCAAACATTTTTTGCCCAGCGCAAAGCTTTGAATATCTGGCCCTATGTGTGCTATAAATACTAACAATTATTTTTAAAATCTGTTCTTTTCAAAGTGCCCTGAAGAAGTGACAATGCAGTCAAAATTGCTGTTTAAGTCTTTTTTAATTTTTGGTCCGAACCCCCGATCCTCCAGTTGGAGGTCAGCCCAGTGCCCCACCTGCCAACCCCCTCATGCCCAGGCTTACCCCCTTGGGCTGGGCCACCAGCTTGGCTCCCCCCAATAGTCACTATTAGCAAGCTCTGGCTTACCCCCTGGGTCATGACTATGGGAGAGGGCCCCCCCGGCAGACAATGGTGGCAGTGGGGACAGTGGCAGAGCTGGGCATCATGCCCAGGAGCCAGTTTTTACATGCATGCCAGAGCCCTGGATGAGGGGATGTGCAATGATGACCAGAGACCACCCTGCCCCCTTTAAGTATTGCTGCTAGTCATAGCGGTACCCCCAGCCTCCTCCAGGGTCCAGGAAGCAGCAGACACTATTCCCCCCCAGAGAAGGAAAGCAGTCCCAGGATGCTTGATTCTACCCCCCCAGGTCAGCCCTCTGACTCCTGGATCCATTCCCGAATTTGGATTGTCGGCATCACAAGCGGAATCCAACCACTGCGCCGGTGGGCTGGCTGGCTGTTTAAGTCTAATATTGTCTGAATATATTCATGTGTTATTCAAAGTATTCTTCATTGAGTTGGTCAGTTATTACAGTTTTCTTAGTTTAATGTATGAGAATAGCCATGAATAAAAGGACATGTCCATGTCCTCACCAGACAACTGTTGCAAACACTTGTGGTAAACTAAAGACACATCTCTGTTTTCACCATCCACCACAATGCAGAACCCTGAGCTAAAGGACAGTGCAGAGCTTTGAACTAAAGTGCAGGAATCACCCTGAACCTGGAATCCAAGATAGCAAGGTAGTAAGAACAAGTATGCCAGAAAAGTGTAACTTCTTCAATAATTACATTAGTACCCTTGTGGGGGAGGGGAGCATAAACAGGCACTAACATGCCTTATTTTAGTGCTGGCACCTTGAAAGGACAAGATCAAGGGAGGTAGAAAATATGGAAGGTGATGCAGAACTCTGTTAACACCATCTTGAAAACTGTAAGGGAAGTAAATAACTGAACCAAAAGGGGCAGGACAGAAAGGTCATTGGTAAATAAAAGTTCAGCAAAGGAAAAGTGACCATGAGCTGAGCTGGGTAACAACTGATTACGTGTCAGAATTGGCACCCATCAGGTAGGTCATACCAAGAAACTTCTCATAGTGCCCATTAATAGAGACAATGATGGTCTGAAAAACCCATAACTTCTGGTCAAAGACAAGTTTTCATCAGCACACCGCAGACAAAAAGGTAAGCACACAAAACTGGCATGGCAATAAACAACAACATGTCACTCACTGAACTTCAAATTTATGAATCACACCTTACCAGATGTGTAGTCAACCATTAGTGATGTGGAGGTGGAGGAGCAGGATGGTTCATCAACCTCAAGTCAGAAGGGCATGGACAGCATCTTCTAAGACAGGCAAAGCACACCATTAGAGAGTGGCACATGATCATGCCCTCATTCTGAAACACATGACAGTAACCAAAAAAAATAAACACAGGTTGCAATACAACCTTTCCAAATGACTGTAAACCAGGTAACCCACCCCATCCAGACTTGCACCAGAGGGAGTGACCATACAAATGAGCCACGATTGATGCAGAGATGTAACAAATAGAGGTCAACAACAGAGAGGCAGCATTGTCAATTGGTTAGAGAACAGACCTGGGAACAAAAAGTCCCATGTTCAAATCCAGACAAAGCCCAGCATTCATTCTGTGACCCTGAGTTAGACATATGGTACTGGATTTTCAAAAGTCTGGATGCAGCACTCTCCAGACAAAACTGGCAAAACTCAAAACTCACTAAGAATTACAACACCTGAGACAGCATGGCCACACTGCTGGAAATTAGCAAACCAGATATGTCTGGACTCTAGAAGCCTGCTAATCCAAAACAAGATTTTGCACCAATGATACTGAACACCCATACAGTTGAAATCTCTAAGACTATTACATCATGACAAATGTTGAAGATGTGATGCCACAGGTGCAGATCTTCACCATATATTATGGGAGCAGTCAGGCCTTAAAGGTGATGGGAAAATAATATTTGGTACAGGGCTGTCCCTGTCATATAACTTACACTGCACTGCCAGCTGAGGAATTTATGCAAGCAATTATTTTCATTTTTTGTGCAGTCATTCTTTTGTAATTTTACTGTGCAGAGTTTCAGTGAATGTGGAAGTGTATCTAGCTGTCTGAGAAGCCCAATTGAACAGCACTAGGAGTTATGGGAAAACTTCCCATTTTAGTAATGTAGGTGATGGAATTACTGTATGGAATACAGCAGGGATTGGGCATTACTTTTAAGTTTTCACAGCATCTGAATGAGGGTTCATGTTTAAAAGTATACTTACAGGTAGGTTAGGATCTGTCACTTGCTGCCACCGTCCTGTTCAGCCATGACCCACACAGCCTGATGAGGCACTTGGACAGGACATTTTCCATTTGGTTTTTGGGGATTGTAACCCCTGCCCGCATGGTCCGACCTGTGGTGCAAGGGCTGCTAGACCAGCTTAAGGCTGGTCTAACCACATCCAAGAATTGCGGCCACTGCGGTGGTTTCCGAATCCTGATTTAGGGGATGCTGCAGCCCAATGTGGCCCAAGCTCCCTTGCAACATGGTGTACCCCCAGGTCAGCACAGGGGTTGGTTGGTGCACAGAATCCCAATTTTGATGTAGCCTGCATTCAAAAATTGGGATGGCCACAACATTTGGCACAAGATGCCACTTGCGTCAATTCCATTTGATGCAAGCACTTTGTGTCTAAGTGCCATGTTAGAAAATCAAGCTCCTAGACTCAGCAGACATCAATAACTGTGGCTCTTTACAGCAAGCACTGAGGTTAAATTCCTTCTGTTGCATAGATGGTGTAGTAAAGACACCACATCCATCTCAGAGTGTTTTTATCACTGGAGGCCTTAGAATCTCTTGCAAGAATGTCTCATTATGCTAGATACAGCCTTAGCTGCTAAAAAAATATGGAGGCCATACTTTACCTACACGCAAGCCCTACCTTTTCCTAAACAGCACACTCAGCTTAAAGACTTGCTCCGTCCTCCCTAAACCCCCCCAAAAAACAGATGAGACATGAAGACCCCAAACATCTATCCACTTCAGACGTGTAAACCCTCACCTCCACCCTTCATTTTACAGACTCTGGGATGAGCCCTACTTGCAGGGGAGTACCCTGCCTGGTAGGTGATATTTGTGTAACACTACTGTAATGTACTTACATGTAATTGATATTGGAAAATGAATAAAGATTATTACCTAAAAAAAAGTCTGGACTCAGTGCTTGCATACTTTTTTTCCGATACAGCTACATGATAAATGCATCAGAGTATTAACTCCTTATTTTCAAACATTCTGATGCATTTATGACACTTTACAGTAAACAAATGATGCATTGCTTATTTTTGGTGTACATCTTGCTGTAATTGCATTCGCAAGTTCAATTACCTTTTTGGTGGTTTAATAGTCTTGACACAATTAATGCAATTGCATTGCAGACATGATGCAACTATTTAAAAATCCAGCCCTTAACCTGTATGTGCTTTAGTGCACTCCATTGTATCATCATCATCATCATCATCATCCTCATCCGCATCATCCATTTTTATTAATTGACTATTTGGGTATTACAACATTTTGCAAACATATTCCATTCAGATTTTTCATAATACATTCAAAAAGGAGATCACGTGCTGCTGGCAGCCTGATAGCAGCAAGGGTGCTGAGTTCTCTCCTCTCACCTCCTAATTTTGCTATTTTTCCAGGCAATTGGGGCTAAAAACCTACAAATTTGACTAGAGCTACTGACTATCTGTCTGCAGCTCTCCTGATCTAAAGATCCTGATCGCAATCGGTTCATCAAGGCCGCGATGGAGGCAGAAATGTGGCAGGCCCCGCTCCACCACACTCCACCAACAATGCCGGAGACATTGCCACAAAAGCCTAAGGCCCAGGGAGCACAGTCCGGGAAACAAGGCACCACAGCAAGTACCACAATCCCCCTGATGTAGGATCAATTTCTACAAGCATTGCTCCCATTCAAGAAAGCCCTATCAGACATCTCAAAAGAGATAAAATCATTGAGAGGCAACCTATCTGATCTTGCCCACAGAGTCGGGACATGGAGGCATAAACTACTTCCATAGAAAGATGGAAGGACAAGACGGATCCTGAAATCACCTTATTTAAACTACAGATCCACAAACTTCAGCTTAAAACAGAGGACTTAGAGGGAGGAGTCATAGAAACAACATTCTGATAACAGGCCTACCTGAAGCTGAGGAAGGCCAGAACATCCACGCTTTCCTCCAAAAGTTCCTGAGCAAAATTGTCGGCCCATCTCCAGTTGGTACGGCCTACCAAATAGAGCAGGCTCACTGCTCACTTAGACCTCGTCCTCAGCCAGGTACTCCCCCCAGGCTGATCATATTAAAATTTCTGAGTTTCATCGAAAAACAGCATGTGTTATCAAAAGTCTGTGAAATCCAGTCAATACAGTGGGAATGCACCAAAGTCCAAATTACACAGGACTTACCATAAGATTCCAGGCAGAAATGAGGGGGTTTTTCTCCCTGTAGTCAGCAAGCTGATTGCTGCAGGGATCCACTTCAAAATGAGTTATCCCTCCCAGCTGCAGGTGTCACTAGTGGACACTGGGGTTTTGTACAAGACACCCGCACAAGCAGCTGAAGACCTGGCAAATAAGTTCCCCGATCTGTTCCTGATGGGGTGAAGCACAGAGATCAGCCCTTGGATTAAAGTTTGTTGTGCCCAGTTAACAAAGTGCTGTTTGTTGTTTCACTAACCTGCTGCTCAAATTGCATCTGTTGGGCTCTGTCCGTTCAGCTGAGCTGGAGAGTGTACAGCCTAGGGGGCTTCCATCTTGGGAATTACAATGGCCTCCTGGTGATCTAGCCTGATTGGGCCCAAAGTTTCACAGGTCTAGCACTCATATTCCTTACCCTTGTGTCAGACCAGAACCTCTGAGCCCAGGTGGAGGTTGTGTGGATGTTGTTTAGATGAGACATGGTCCTACGAACTTGGTCCCCCAACGAGCCAGAGCGAGAGGACATACAGAAACACTCTCCAACCATCTTAACCCCCATCCTGCCGCCGACGAGTTAACTCGTCCTACATTAATTAAGCCCCTGCTGCCGCCGACGGCATAACTCGTCTTTTTAAACATTTTTTTTCAGAGCTACAGAGCACATAGACAGGTTTGATTTCATAAAAATCTGCCTAGTGATAGGCAAAGCAGGGACCTTTGACTTTCTGTAATTGGTATCACTCTTAACCAATCACAGCTCACCACATAACAGTAGCCTCTTTTTGCACTTGTTTGACCGAGATTTGACGAACTTGCATTTTCCCTTTGTGGACTGCAAGCTGACCTGGAACCTCTCCCGAGTTTCTGAAACAAACGCTCTATCGAACAGTTGGCTGAGATCTACTGCTTTGTGAAGTCAGTGTAAGCAGATATTTTTGTGAGGTCAGTTGTTTGTTCTCTAGTTTTGAAAACGGGCACTAGTAACTGTACTTACATGGCAAACGGACATGTAAGAAGTGAGGGATTTGAAAGGGAATAAGTGTTTATTACAATTTGTAAATTAGGAGGCAATGGTGCAGACTATCGGGTACCCACCACAAGAAAACTTGTTTTTCTGTCAGCAATTCATGCAGCCGTGACTACCACACACCACTTTTACATCTGTAATGGTGTACTTCATTTCCGTTCAAATTAGTGAGCGAACAGAGGATGTAATTTTTCCTAATCTATGGGGCAGAGTTTACCGTGATACAGTACATCGCTTTTTTTATTGTATTTTTGCTGGGTAGGATAGAAATATTGCTTCAGCATGGATTAGAAGAAAAAAGTAGATCTTCGGCGCATTCGCCAGTCAGTGCTGGGCATGTATATTTTTTTTGGTAATTTGTTGATGATTAGCCTTTTGTTATATTGCAGCTGAAGAAAATACCACTGTGTTGTTTTATAGCATTTTGTTTGGGGGGGGGATGCAATTTGAAGGAGATGGAAGGGGGATTTGAATAAATGTCTCTGTTTGCTGTGCCTCCCTCTCTCTAGTATGCTATCTGAAATGACCAGGGCTCCATATAGTATACTCCAACTTTATTGTCTACCAATTTTCAATATTTACTTATTTGTGTCCCCATTTTATACTTTACTTTTATTTTTTGTGGTAATCTTCGATAATGGAACAGTAAGTGTTTGTGGAATGCTATTTTTAGAATGCAGCCCATTCTTGTCAGTCCTCGCGCCTTTTTCTTTTTTGCCGTTCATTCGCACGTTTTTTTTTTCCCTACGTGAACCGGATCAGGCTATGTTCAAGATCAAATGGGAGAAAAGAAGTGCTCTGCATTGACGGTTGATGGTTTTGAAAGGGGTTAAGTAGTAATTTTGTTTGTTACTGTTTGTAAATTGGACCCCCCAATCATTTTCACTGAAAAATAAAACCGCATGTAATAAATTGTTTCCGCTAAGCTAGCTAGTGAGAGGAGTGACCATCCGGCATCCGATGGCGATGAGAGTCAGAGAGAGACTGATTGAGGAGGACTGTCGGTGAGCCAATGCAGCCACCTGCCAGTAGTGAGCAAGCAGTTTTTTTTTTTCACAAACGGCCAGGCAGGTACAGTAAGTCCATTGGGTTCCTGGATAAGCTCAGCTGAATGACGGGAGGGGAAACAATTGTGAGAGAATAACATAATCGCTTGTCCTGGCCTAAAGTGAAGTGAGTGACCAAGGATCTACTTTTACTTCTGGGGTATAAAATAAATATTTCCTCATTGTAAATATGTGGCTAGTCACCAATGAGGTTGCTCAGCTGTCAGTCTCATAACTTCTGTTCACTTCTTAGTTGTTCCTCATGAACTTTGCCTCCTGCTCAAGATAAAGAAGGTGCTCTTGTCAGGGTGATGTAAGCAGATGGAACAGCTGACAGGAGATAGTGAATGAGTTTGAGTGCTGCTATTATGACAACAGAGATTGACAGCTCTGGGAATGGAGCACGCAACCTTACTGTTGGCCTAACATCATTCTCTACTACCCAATCAAATACTGGAAGTCCCAACATACAAGCAAACATCCAGCACTGATAACTGCTCATTCAAGCTTGTTGCTATTAGTTTGGGATATAATCCTACAGGTTTGTCAGATCTCAGAGCCTTTCTACATGGTCAATAGGCAGTCTTTTATCCTGAGAACGAGTAATTAAATATCAACCACAAAGGCTGAAACATGCCTGCAAGAGCTTTTTTTTGCTAAAATTGAGGAGGGAGGCTACATTTGGAAGGGGCTTCTGCACACCTGTGGTTTTGTCTTTGTTCTGACTCTGAGACTGAACATATGCTCTCCACAATTCCCCCTTTTCACCTAGTCCAAGAGAGAAAAAAAGAACAGATTTGCTGAATGCATAAATAGGCAGTAAGAGTGCCGTTAGTTAATTAGGAAGATAGTACGTTAGTTAGAGACAGACACCTTTTTGCTTCAATGTGGTCCCTGGAACAGTTCGGGGTAATGCTGGTATAATTTTTCAGTGCGTGGAGGGAGGGGGCTATGTGACGAGGCTCGGGGGAATCATGCTTACTTACAACACAGTGGTATTTTCTTCAGTTGCAATTCAGTCTTTCTGTCAAATGTGCCAATATCTGGATGAAGTTGCCACGGTCTAACAACCCCTCATGGTCGGCTCATTAAAAGGGTAAGGTTTGGTTATCTTTGTCTAGCAGCTGTCCAAAGCTAGCATATGGGTTGCAGCCTTGGGGAAATATGGAACCGCTCGCTGGAGGATAGCTCTGATGATTCAGCTACAGAGGATGAACTGTTGCTGATAATTTGTGGGCTTCGAAGAGCTCAGTGTACACACAGGATTCATGACACCTGTAACAGTTCATGTACATGAACTGTCCCATCCTGTGCTAGTTTCACCACTGCTGTATTTTCCCTTCATGAAGACATGCAGAGAAATAGCAGGCAAACACTGGTTGTACTACATGGCATGTCGTAACTTGTGAGCAAGGTCATGTTGTGTGGCACATAATTGCCACTATCACATGGTATCAACAGTGGCCAGTCAGTGACAGTGGAGAGCACAGACACTGTGTGTTATGTCATGTCCGTTCATTGGAATACCAGGCCTTTACCAATGTGATGTATTCCGGACCATCTACTGACACAAGTCTGTGTTTGTGTGAAGTGCATCCACCCAGATGGACACACATATGTTGCACACCCAAGGCACCTGCAGTAGCTTGCCATGCTTGCAGGAGTGGCAAGCCCCCCCCCACCCAAACTGTTCCAGGGACTGTGTGTGCCCCTGCAGCCAACTATCAACTATGTGGATCACCAGTGTCATCCACATATATCAGCATCGGGTGGGGACATGGTGGGTGTAAAGCACTGCCTCAGCTCACCTCCATGTTCTCATACATCATGCACTCTATTGTACCCTGAGTAATTGTGGATGGTGGTTGTCATGGTGCAGGCACACTGTCAGACAATACATACATAACAGCACTGTCTGTGGGATATGCAGAACACCATGTCCCATGCTTGGCAGTACCTGTCAGTGGGATGTTACCTCTCTATCGACACAATTGTACACAGCACCTAAGGCCTTGTGTGCAGAAAATCATCACCTGTATAGTTACTTCAACATCTTTGTTGGTCAAGATGACATTATACAGATTACACTGACCCCCTGACGCAGGCACATGCAATGCAGTGTATATACATTTTGGATGTGTCACTATGGAGGGCTACAGGTGTCAGATCACATGATGGTGACAACTGGCATGTCTGTGTCATGTCCGCATGATGGCAGATGCAAGTGTGAACACTATGACCTTAGTGCCACATGGTCACATGATTGATATGGGTCACAGACATGTCATGGCAATGGGGGATGACATCACTTAGCATATGTTACATCATGACCATG
Source organism: Neoceratodus forsteri (assembly GCA_016271365.2). Lineage (NCBI taxonomy): Eukaryota > Metazoa > Chordata > Ceratodontiformes > Ceratodontidae > Neoceratodus > Neoceratodus forsteri. Next base: position 1,725,033,332 of record CM057456.1, read on the forward strand.
GACACTACAATGGGGCGGGCTGGGGGACAGACATGGACTGTGCAGGACATGTGAAGTACGTTAACAGCATGACTCACATCACAGTTCTGCAAATCCATCATGACATTCCTATTCCTGGTGGGGTCAGGGAGTGCACATGTGTCCATGTGGACAGCAGTACTGTTGTGGGAGGCATGCAACCATGGGCCTCTGTGCCTAGCCTCCACACTGCATGACACTGTACCGGCAGTACTGGATGGATGTATTTTTCTGCAACAGTGACATGTTTACCACACAACTTGGCATCCCAGCGTAGTGTTGGGGTCAGGCACACATAATGGCTATGTTCCAGTGGGTGTCTACAGCCATACATGTTGTGTCTGTGGTGTGTGGACATCAAATTTATTGCATTGGACTAGGCCTCCAACAATGTCCCACGTGACATGCTGCAGCACAGTGTGTTGTGTCTCTGCAGGGGACACAGGTGTGCCAAGGTGTGCTCCTAAATTAGTGGCATACAGGTAGCAAGGTGGTGGTGTTAAATAGGCCACAATCATGGGACACATTGTGACACATTCGTGCCATCCCCTTTATGGACCCAAGCGCCACGCTTGTCTCACGCCATCATTGCCATTATGAAGACACAGCAGTGCTGTGTGTGCCTGCTTACACAAATCACAAACAGTGTGTGTAAAGCAGACAAAGTGCAGACACACAGTGGTGACCCAGGCAACCTAAAGGTATGATCCAGTTGTTTGAATTGGCATTTACATTATTTCCATAATACTGTAACAGGGAATGGCGAACCGTTTCTCATGTTGTGGTGTGTGTGTGTGTGTGTGTGTGTGTGTGTGTGTGTGTGTGTGTGTGGAGACCGTGTCGATGCCAATATGTACAGACTAGACGAAAGGAGTGAAGAGGAGGGATATGATGCAGACTTTCAGATACCTCAAGGGTATAAATAAGTTTCAAGGAGGAAAGCCTTTTCAGAAGAAAGGATGCACAAGAGCAAGGGGTCATGCAATGATGCTGGAGGGGGTAGAATCAAGGGAAATGTAAGGAAACATTTTGTCACAGAAAGGGTGGTGTATGCCTGGAACAGCCTCTCTGAGGAGTTGATGGGAGCAAAAACTGTAATGGGATTTAAGAAGAAATGGGATAGGTATAAGGGAATCTTAGAAGCAAGAAAAGGGGTGGGGGTAATCCTAGAGATCAAGTAAGGTCTACAATGTGACAGTAGGTAAAGAACATGGGCAGACTTGATGAGCCAAGTGGTCCTCATCTGCCATCAAATTCTATATGAACATACAAAGAAGCCAGCAGGAGAAGGCAATTTGGTCTATCAAGTATGCTCGTATTGCAGGGTCCACAGCTTGAGGTAATGTCCCTGCATTCCCCCACTCCTCCCATCCTCCCTACCCATGATCCTTACTTTCTCTTATGCCTATCCCAGCCTCCTAAAGCTTCCCACTGACTTCTGATGATGACCTCTTCCAGCAGTGCATTCCAAGTATCCACTACCCTCTATGTGAAAAGTGCTTCCTGATCCCCCTCCTAAACCTCCCACCCTCCGGCTTAAGACTGTGCCCCCTAGTATTATGGTTGCCACTCAGCTTAGAGACTGTCCTTATCAACCTTATTTATTCCTTTTCAAGTACTGGAAGGTCCCAATCATGTCCCCATCTCTCTCTCCCTCCTGTCTTCCAGAGTACATGGGTCTGGAGTGATAGAGAGAGAGCAGTGATGAGTGAGAGGAGGACACTCAAGTGTGAAGTGGCAGAAAAAATTGAACAGGGTATCCAATCTGGCCAGGGATGACTTGGGCACAACATTGTAGACTACATCACAGTGGGCAAATATTGGGAGGATCATCTTCGGGACAAGTTCACGCCTTGCCGGGAGAGGAAGGCAGTTCCAGTTCCTGTATAAAGCACCAATCAAAGAAAAAGGATTACCCTGTGTATTTGGCTTCACCCACACATTCAGTCATTGCAATGTGAGCTGGTGTAGTACAGGCAGATCAAGGGCAGACTAGTATAATAAATCCTTGACATGATGTGCCATTGAGAGAGAGAGATTGCTCAGCAGACCAGGTACAGATGGGGCAGAGGAGGAACACTGAATGATCTAGGAGCAGGACAAGGAAGTATTTTCGCTTCAAAATTAGTTTTACCTTTCTTGTGGTAATTTGTATTTATCTTTTTTTTCCTTTCCAGGGCCCACAGGAACTGATTTGTCATGGCAGGCCATATCTGTGACCAACAAACAAAGGCTGTTTGCCAGTAGTAAGGTAGGAAAAAAGGGGCCCATTTTTAAACAAATTTGGAGGGTACATGAAGGGAAGGGGTCTGGTCCTGACAAATAGGGACAGTGTGGGGGAGGTCAAGGTGAAGGAACCATTGGGATCAAGCAGTCACAGGGCTGAGTGGGTTAAGGTCAAGCTGCTGACAGATTGGATGCACTCCAGGACTGAGTGGGCCAAATGGCACTTTGGGCTGGCACTTTTTATTTGCTGGGCATCTACTGAAAGTTAATGTACCCCCTTGGCAGGGGTACTAGCCAATCGGAGCCCAGCAAATAAAAAGCACATTTTCTAAGTGAGCAATAATACCCGACAGGGTGGGTGGTATTGGGCAATGCCATACCGCCCAGGGGCGTGTGAGGCCCGACACACGCGGGCGGAGGCCGTTATAGCCCCTGGAAGGTCCGGTATTGCCCAATGCCCACCCTGGAGGGTATTATTGAAGCTTAGGAAATGGGATACCTGTGCCAGTTTTATGTAGATTAAAAAAGAAATAATCAAAAAGTATAGTATAAATTAATTGAAAGTCATTTGCTTGTAAAATAGTTCCTTCTTTCTGTGCTATTGTATGTTCTGTTGCCACCCCAGATAAGCATTCTATTGTACCCTTCCCAGCCCTCACAACCAACACCTTGAGGAGCTGCTGCACAGTGAATCTGGGTGTGGGAGTCGGCAGCGCTGCTTCAGCAGAGGGCCATAGTACTCTTGGCCATCATGAACAACATCTCAGGGAGCTGCTGCACAGTGAGTCAGGGAAGGGGAGTCGTGGGGCGGTACTTCAGGGAAGGGCTGTGATTTTTCTGGCCCTCAACACAAACACCTCGGGGAGCTGCTGCACTGTGAATCTGTGCTGGGGAGTTGGCAGCGTTGCTTCTTGGGAGAGCTGTGGTACTCCTGGCCCTCATGACCAACACCTCAGTGAGCTGCTGCACAGTGACTCTGGGTGGGGGAGAGGGCGGAGCTGCTTTGCAGAAGAGCTGTGTTTCTCCTGGCCCTCATGAACAGCACCTCAGAGAGCTGCTGCACAGTGAGTCCAGGTGGGTGAGTCACCCGTGCTGCTTTGAGGGAGAGCCCTGGTTCTCCTGGCCCTCATGACCAACACCTTAGGGAGCTGCTGCACACTAAATCCCAGTGGGGAAGATGGTAGCGCTGCTTCTGGGGAAGGCCGTGTTTCTCCTGGCCCTGATGACCTACACCTCAGGGAACTGCTGCAAAGTGAGTTGGCACAGTGGAGTCCACAGTGTTGCTTTGGTGGAAGGCTGTGGTTCTCCTGGCCCTCATGACTCACACTTTGGGGAGCTGCTACATAGTGAATATGGGTGGGGGAGATAGCGGTGCTGCTTCTGGCGAGGGCCGTGGTTCTCCTGGCCCTAACGACCAACACCTTGGGGAGCTGCTGCTCAGTGAGTCCTGGCTTGGAAGTTTCCAGCGCTTCTTTGGGGGAGGGCCGTGGTTCTCCTGGCTGTCAGGAACAACACTTCAGGGATCTGATGCACAGTGAGTCTGTGTCGGGGAATCAGCACAACTGCTGTGGGGAAGGGCCATAGTTCTCCAGGCCCTCATGACCAACACCTCAGGGAAGTGCTGTACAGTGAGCACTGGTGGGGGAGTTGGCAGTGCTGCTTTGGGGAAGGGTCGTGCTTCTCCTGGTCCTCAGGTTGAACACTTCAGGGAGCTGCTGCACAGTGAGTCTGGGCATTGGAGTCGGGGGCGCTGCTTTGGGGGAAGGCCATGATTCTCCAGGGCCTAATGACCAACACCTCAGGGAGTTGCTACACAGTGAGTCCAGCTGTGGGAGTAGGCGGCTCTGCTTCAGGAAAGGGCTGAGGTTCTCCTGGCCCTCACGACTACATCTCAGAGATCTGCTGCACAGTGAGTCCAGGCAGGGAAAGTTGGCCTTCCTCCGGGAGGCCACTATTCTCCTGGCCCTCATGACCAACACATTGGGGAGCTGCTGCACAGTGAGTCTGGGTGGGGAGTTGCGGCGGTGCTTTAGGATAGGGCCTGGTTCTCCTGGCCCTCATAACTTTACTAAGGGACCTGCTGCTCTGTCAGTATGGGCATGGGATTCGAGGCGCTCTTAGGAGTAGGACCGTGCTGCTCCTTTAACTCATGACTAAGACCTTGGGGAGCTCCTGCACAGTGGGTCCAGGTGAGGGAGTCGGTGGTGATGCTTCAGGAGAGGGCTGTGGTTCTCCTGGCCTTCTCGACCTAGACCTCAGAGAGCTGCTGCACTATGAGTCTGGCCATTGGAGTCTCGGGCGCTGCTTTGGGGAAGAGCTGTGGTTCTCCTGGCCCTCATGACCCACACCTTGGGGAGCTACTGCACAGTGAATCTGGGCGGGGGAGTCAGTGTCGCTGCTTTGGCGGAGGGCTGTGGTTCTTCTGGCCTCACAACCAACACATCAGGGAGCTGCTGCACAGTAAGTCCAGGTGCTAGAGTCGGGTGCTGCTTTGGGGGATGGCTGTGGTTCTCCTGGCCCTCATGATCTACACCTTGGGGAGCTGCTGCACAGTGATTATGGGCAGGGTACATGGCGGCCCTTCTTTGGGGAGGGCTGTGGTTCTCCTGTACCTCATGATCAACACCTCAGGGAGCTGCAGCACAGTGAATTGAGGTGTGGAAGTCGGCGGGGCTGCTTCAGGAGAGGGCTATGGTTCTCCTCACCCTATTAACCAACACCTTGGGGAGCTTCTGCACAGTAAGTCCAGTGGCAGAATTCGTGGCACTGGTCAGGGTGGGCCGTGGTTCTCCTAGCCCTCATGACCAACACATCAGGAGCTGCTGCACAGTGAATCGGGCATGGGAGTGGGGTGCTGCTTTGGGGAAAGGTCGTGCTTCTCCTGGTGTGATGACCAACATCTCCAGGAGCTGCTGCACAGTGAGTCTGGGCATGGAGATGGCAGCTGCTACTTTGAGGGCAGACGTAGTTCTCCTGGCCTTGGTGACCAACACCTCGGGGAGCTGCTGCACAGTGAGTCCGGGAGTGGGTGTCCACCACACTGCTTCGGGGGAACGGCTGTGGTTCTCCTGGCCCTCATGACCCACACCTTGGGGAGCTTCTGCACAGTGAATCCAAGTAGGGGAGAATGTGGCGCTGCTTCGGGGGAGGGCCGTGGTTCTCCAGGCCCTCATGACCAAGACCTCGTGGAGCAGCTGCACAGTGAGTCTGGGCTGGGATGTTGGTGGTGCTGCTTTGGGGGAGGGCAGTGGTTCTCCAGGCCCTTATGACCAACACCTCAGAGAGCTGCTGCACAAGGAGTTCAGGTGGGGGAGTCATCAGAGCTTCTTTGGGGGAGAGCCCTGGTTCTCCAGGCCCTCACTATCAACACCTCAGGGAGCTGCTGCACAGTGAATTGGGGTGTGGGAGTGGGTGGTCCTGCTTCAGGAGAGGGCCGTGGTTCTCCTCGACCTCAAAATCAACACCTTGGGGAGCTTCTGCACAGTGAGTCCAGTGGCAGAGTTCGTGGTGCTGGTCAGGGAAGGGCTGTGGTTCTCCTGGCCCTCATGACCAACACATCGGGGAGCTGCTGCACAGAGTCCAGGCATGGGAGTCGGCATTGCTGCTTTGGGGAAGAGTCATGGTTCTCCTGGTGCTGAAGGCCAACACCTGTGGGAGCTGTTGCACAGTGAGCCCGGGCAGGGGAGACGAGGCTGCTGCTTCGGAGGCAGACCGTGGTTCTCCTGGCCTTGGCAACCAACACCTCGGGAAGCTGCTACACAGTGAGTCCAGGAGTGAGAGTCAGCCACACTGCTTTGGGGAAGGGCTGTGGTTCTCCTGGCCCTCATGACCCACACCTTGGGGAGCTGCAGCACAGTGAATCCGGATGGGGGAGAATGTGGCGCTACTTCTGGAGAGGGCCATGTTTCTCCAGGCCCTCATGACCAACATCTCGGGGAGATGCTGCACTTTGATTCTGGGTGGGAGTCGGCGTTGCTGGTTTTGGGGAGGTCTGTGGTTCTTCTGGCCCTCAACCAACAGCTTTGGGAACTTCTGCACAGTGAGTCTGGGCGGGGAGTTCACGCACTGCTCCTGGCCCTGACAAACAACACCTCAGGAGCTGCTACACAGTGAATCCAGGTGAGGGAGTCGGTGGCGCTGCCTCCAGGAAGGGCTGCAGCTTTCCTGGCCCTCATAATCAACACATGGGGGAGCTGCCACATGGTTGTCCTGGTCCTAATGACCAACACCTTGGGGAGGTGCTGCACAGTGAATCTGGGCAGGGGAGTTGGCTGCGCTGCTTAAGGGGAGAACTGTGGTTCTCTTGGCCCTCATGACCAACATGTAGTAGTAGTAGTAGTAGTAAAAATCTTTATTTTTATACAGGATAAGCTGGAATAAAACATCTTTAGGACAAGTCCTATATTATAGATGCTACTGTTCAATCTCAGTACGACATACAATACAAAGACAATAACAAATTTAACGAATGTCATAAGTCATCATTTACACCTACGTAATATCTGCACACTAATCATTACACATACATCGTACTCTCAATTTGTATTTGAACTCCTTCAGAAATAAATTTTAACATCACTCTGGTTGACTATGGATTCTTTATTTACTGAATTACATATTTGGAACATAATAGCTGCACAGTGAGCCCAGTCTTAAAAGTCGGCGGCTCTGCTAGAGGAGGGCCGTTGTTCTCAGGCCATCAGGAACAACACCTCTGGGAGTTTCAGCACATGAGTCCAGGTGGGGAATCGGCGACACTGCTTTGGGGAAGAGCCATTGTTCTCCTGGCTCTCATGACCAACACCTCAGGAGCTGCTGCACAGTGAGCCCAGGTGGGTGAGTTTGCAGAGCTGCTTCGAGGGAGGGCCTTGGTTCTCCTGGCCCTCAGGACCAACACCACAGCGAGTTGTTGCACAGTGAGTCCTGGCGGGGGAGTCAGTGGTGCTAATTCAGATGAGGGCCTTGCTGCTGCTTGTCATCACAACCAACACCTCCCAGAGCTGCTGCAGAGTGAGTCCAGTTGGGGAAGTTGGCAGCACTGCTTCGTGGGAGGGATGAGGTTCTCCTGGCCATCATGACCAACACCTCAGGGAGCTGCTGCACAGTGAGTCTGGGTGGGGGAGTTGGCAGCAGTGCTTCAGGATAGGGCCTGGTTCTCCTGGCCCTCACAACTAACACTAAGGGAGCTGCTGAACAGTCAGTATGGGCATGGGATAGGGGGGTGCTCTTTCGGGGTAGGATCATGCTCCTCCTTTAACTCATGACCAAGACCTTGGGGAGCTCCTGCACAGTGGGTCTGGGTAAGGGAGTCAGTGGTGATGCTTCAGGGGAGGGCTGTGACTCTCCTGGCCTTCTCGACCAAGACCTCGGGGAGCTGCTGTACCATGGGTCTGGCATTGGAGTCTTGGGCGCTGCTTGGGGAAGAGCTGTGGTTCACCTGGCCCTCATGACCAACATCTAGGGGAGCTGCTGCACAATGAAACTGGGCAAGAAGTTGGCAGTGCTGCTTCGAGGGAGGGCAGTGGTTCTTCTGGACCTCACGACCTACACTTTAGGGATCTGCTGCACAGTGAGTCTGGGTGGGAGTGTCAGCATTGCTGCCTCTGGGAAGGGCCGTGGTTCTCCTGACCCTCATGACCAACACATTGAGAAGCTGCTGCCTATGAGTCCGGGTGGGGGAGTCAGCAGTGCTGCTTTGAGGGAGGGTCGTGGTTCTCCTGTCCCTCATGACTCACACCGTGGGGAGCTCCTGCACAGTGAATCCGGGCAGGGGAGATGGCGGCACTGCTTCTGGAGAGGGACATGGTTCTCCTGGCCCTAACGACCAACACTCGACAGAGCTGCTGCACAGCAAGTCAGGCCAGGGGAATTGGCCACGCAGCTTTGGGGGACGTCCATGGTTCTCTTGGCCTTCACGCCCAACCCCTTGTGGTGCTGCTGCACAGTGTGTATGAGCCTGGAAGTCGGCATGCTGCTTTGAGGGAGGGCCGTGGTTCTCCAGTCTGTCAGGACTAACACCTCGGGGAGCTGCTGCACAGTGAGTCCAGGTGGGGGGAATTGGCGGAACTGATTTGGGGAAGGGCCATAGTTCTCCTAGCCCTCACTGAAGCTCGGGCAACTGCTGCATGGTGAGTCCTGGTGGGAGAGTTGGCAGCGCTGCTTTGAGGGAGGGCCGCGATTCTCCTGGTCCTCATGACCCACACATTGGAGAGCTGCTGCACAGTGAGTCAGGGTGGGGGAGTTGGCGGCACTGCTTCGGCTGAGATCTTTGCTTCTGGTTCTCCTGGCCCTCACAAACAACACTTCAGGAACTGCTGCACAGTGAGTCTGTGCATGGCATTCGGGGGCGCTGCTTTGGGGAAGGGCCCTAGTTCTCCTTTCCCTCATGACCAACACCTCGGTGAGCTGCTGTACAGTGAGTGTGGGTGAGGAAATCAGCTGTGCTGCTTTGGGGCAGAGCCATGGTTCTCCTGGCCCTCGACCTACACCTCATTGGGCTGCTGCACAGTGACTCGGGCAAGGAAGTCAGTGGTGCTGCTTTGGGGAAGTATACGGTTCTCCTGGCCCTCACGACCAGCACCTCAGGGAGCTGCTCCACAGTGAGTCCAGGTGGTGGAGTCACCCGTGCTGCTTTGGGGGACAGCCCTGGTTCTCCTGGCCCTCATGACTAACACCTTCGGGAGCTGCTGCACACTGAATCCCGGTGGGGGAAATGGTGGCGCTGCTTCTGGGGAGGGCCATGTTTCTCCTGGCCCTGATGACCTACACCTCAGGGAACTGCTGCAAAGTGAGTTGGCACAGTGAAGTCAGCGGCACTGCTTTGGGGGAAGGCTGTGGTTCTCCTGACTGTCATGACTCACACCTTGGGGAGTGGCTGCACAGTGAATCTTATGAGTAAAATGCTGTGACTCTTAGCTCGTCTTCCAAGGAAGCTGGTTTGAAGACCTGGAGTGTTCCTGGCAAGATCCAACGGACCGACTCTCTTACCAGTGCGCTGAACTGGGCCTGATGGTGGACTAAATATACAGGATCTTTCTCACCTTTTTTTTTCTCTCTGTTTGGGTATAGATGGCTTCACAGATCTGAAGCCTTTTTGAATGGACATTGGGCACACCAGGGATTTGGGGTTAGGTATGCAGCATAGCTATTTACTGCTCTATATCACTGGCTCATTCATTCCAAGTAGGCAGGGGTAGTAGCGATGTGACCTGGGAGCACAAGAAAGTTAAGGGACTTGCTCAGGATCACACAATATGCAACTAGGCGGCTGTGGGATTCAAACCCAGGTCTCCAGATTTGCAGCTCAGAGCCTTAACCCACTGCACCATACTGCCTCCTAAAAAGCAAACCTCTAAGATTGGTAGAAGGGACCTCAGTTTAACATGTTACTGTATCTGAAGGATGGTACCTCTAATGTGGAGGCCCCAGTGCTGCATTGCATGGTCAGTACTGAGTATGATCCGAGGACCTCAGTGCTGGACCTGACCTTGTGACCTTCCTCCTTGGAGACAACAGTAAGACACACTGATATGACCAATAACACTAATCAGTAAACAGCAGAAAGAGTTAAGTAGGGTATTGAGCTTAGAGAGGGAGGTAGCAGGGGGCAGTGCCATAGACCACGTATGTGTAAAAAAGAAGATTGGGAGAATCATTTTAGAGACCAGCTTGTGACGATAGGAAGGGGGAGGGAGTCTTTATGTCGATAGAGAGACATCACTCCAAAATCTCCCCCATTAGACTATGATTATGTTCTCGTATCACAAACCCCTCATATTGGCTGAAAGGTTGCTTGCTGTCCCCCGTTTATCACCTTTAGATTTTTGTATTTTGAAAGTCTCAGTCATATTCCCCCTTTCCCTTCTTGACTCCATGGAGTACATATTCAGGTCAGGCAGTCTCCAAGTGTCCATAGGTCCCTGCTGCTCATGTACAATTTCCATTGCTCTCCTTTAGACTGATTGTAAGCAGTACTCTAGGTGCAGCCTCACCAAGATCGTGAAATTTCTCCTTTTAGAAAAAGCTTTGCCAACTTGCATGGGGCAGTATTCTTGTGAATGTTACTTATGGCAACACCTAGGTCACTGTCCTCCGAGGGCTGATCTAACCTGTCCCGCCCCCCATCCAGTGCTATGTTTTCAGGTTCCTTTTCCCTCTGTGCATGTCCTTGTACTTTTTTGGCATTAAATCTGCATTGCCAGGTCTTGGACCACTTTTACAGTTTTGTTAAGTCCTCTTTCCTGTTCCTAAACTCTTTCTCATGGTCCTCCACCCTATCAGATACCTTAGTTACTGTCATTTGCGAAGAGGCACATTTTGCCCTGAATCCCTTCTCTAATGTCACATATAAACAGACTGAAGAGCACTACTGGGACTAACTTCACTACTTTACTGGTGGGAGGAAGGAGAAATGGGGTGTTCTTGGGTTAGGGAAAGGGAGTTACTTTACTTAATTTCTTGGTGGAGGAAGATGAGATGCAGTGATACGCGGGTGGGGAAATAGTGTTTCTTTTGTTTAGTTTTATTTTGGTCCCAGACAGACTGACATCAGCAATGGCAATGTGGGTCACATGACTGACTACCTAGGACATGAACAGGACTGGCAAAGTCTCGCATGACTTTAGTGGTCCATATAAATACCTTTGCACATTATGTCATGCGGCAGTGTGAGAGCAAGCAAGCAAGCAAGAGAGGGAGTACATGGGTCTGGAGTGATAGAGAGAGAGCAGTGATGAGTGAGAGGAGGACACTCAAGTGTGAAGTGGCAGAAAAAATTGAACAGGGTATCCAATCTGGCCAGGGATGACTTGGGCACAACATTGTAGACTACATCACAGTGGGCAAATATTGGGAGGATCATCTTCAGGACAAGTTCACACCTTGCCGGGAGAGGGAGGCAGTTCCTGTATAAAGCACCAATCAAAGAAAAAGGTTTACCCTGTGTATTTGGCTTCCACCCACACATTCAGTCATTGCAATGTGAGCTGGCGTGTACAGGCAGATCAAGGGCAGACTAGTATAATAAATCCTTGACATGATGTGCCATTGAGAGAGAGAGATTGCTCAGCAGACCAGGTACAGATGGGGCAGAGGAGGAACACTGAATGATCTAGGAGCAGGACAAGGAAGCATTTTCACTTCAAAATTAGTTTTATCTTTCTTGTGGTAATTTGTATTTATCTTTTTTTTCCTTTCCAGGGCCCACAGCAACTGATTTGTCACGGCAGGCCATATCTGTGACCAACAAACAAAGGCTGTTTGCCAATAGTAAGGTAGGAAAAAAGGGGCCAATTTTTAAACAAATTTGAAGGGTACATGAAGGGAAGGGGGGATTGCAGTCCTTGGACCAGAAAAAATGGTTGATGGATTTCTACTACCATCACACACATTTTTTTGACCCAAGAACAGAACTCGATCCAAGATTGGGTCCCTCTTGGAGTAATACAGCATAGTAGAAGCCAAATGTCAACATATTGACTTTAATTCTGCATTGTAGCAGCATGCTTTTGTCTTACACTGAGAATACTGAACAGAAATATTCATTTAGTAAAGCTGCCTTCTGCTTCTCATCTTCCTCCCACCTTCCTCTCCCTGAGCCTGACCACCCTGTCACTAGTTTTGCACTGTCTGGTCTTATGTGTATTGAAAGAATGCCTTGTCAGCCTACTAAGACATGCCTCCCCTCACCCCCAACACTCTCCTTTGTCTGTTCCATGTATTTTTGAAGCCTTCCACTGTTGCTTCTGCAACCAACTCCTCTGGAAGCCTATTCCACTTATCCACAACCCTCTATGTGAAATAGTACTTCTTAATCTTACCCTTGAACTGTCCCCCCTCAATCTGTAACCCATGCCCCCTCATCCTCTGATTCTCTTTTTAGCAGAAAGATGTTTTACAGTGGCACCCGGATTATACCCTTAAGGTACTTGAAGGTCTCAATCATGTCCCCCCTCTCCCTTCTCTGTTCCAGGGAGTACATGTTCAGTTCTCCCAACTTTTCCTCATAGGACAGGTGGCTGAGCCCCTTTACCATCTTTGTTGCCCTCCTCTGAACTCACTCCAGCCTCCCCACGTTGGCATAGATGTGTTCGCTGTAAAGGTTTCGCTCCGGGATCAGTATACAGATAAATTAATGTATCCCCCTGGCAGGGGTACTAGCCAATCAGAGCCCAGCAAATAAAAAGCACATTTTCTAAGTAAGCAATAATACCCTCCAGGGTGGGCGGTATTGTGCAATACCGGACCACCCAAGGGCGTAATGAGATGCCACAGGAGGTTATTATTGCACTTAAAAAATGGGCAACTATATTATAGATATTTGAAAAAAATTATTTCATGTTAACAGTTTAAAAGTCTTAAATGTTTTATTCATTTTTGTAAAAAAAAATAGTTCCTCCACCTGCATTACAAGGCCCTTGATCCCACTTGGAGTATCTGAATGTTTGGTGTTGGTTGTCATGGTTACCCCCGAGACCCCCCAACACACACACAGACACATGCCTTGTAATTGGCAAAAAGTCTTGCTTTTTTGTTTAGTGAGTAATAAACTGGGCCCAATAGAATCCTATTTTGAAACTTCAGGAGTCGAGCGGGATAGTCTTTCCCTCCTGCGTTTGTTTTTTTTCATTCTTGCAGCAAACTCCGATGAGCTCTCTGTTTGGGGTACATAATAGGGATCAGGCCGAGGAGCGGTGGCAGCTGTTTAGTGAGCCGAAAAAATCTCATAACTGTTGTCACAAATGAAAAGCAAACCTGTCGTCTGCTATGACTTGAAGAAATCCTAATGTCAGCTCACAGTGCCCTGCTTCCTTCTCCTGTCGCCCACTGTCACAAACATACGATGCGTCTCCATCTGCGGGAGATACCATGCCCCACTAAGTGACAACCAGCATTCTGTTTGGTTTGTTTCCTTATTTAAAAAAAATCAGTACTCCGTTACCGCTTCATTTTTTTTCAGCATGTGTACCAGTCTGCCCTGGTCAGCACAGCAGCACAAAGCTGGCAGGGCAGCAGAAGGCACAGCAAGCAACAGTGAATTAAATGTCCATGCAAAAAGCTACAGCCCACTCTTCCCACCCCAGACCTGCAACACACAGACTTTCTTCCCCTACCCCAACCCCAACCCCACAAAACAGACCATCCCCCCAGCCCCACCAAACACAGACCATCCAGTGAGTTTCCTCAACAAACCCCACCACACCAGTAGCACAGTAACTGAGTGTCCCCACCCCATCAACATGACCAGTGTCCACACCATACCAAACAAGTATGCCCCACCCACCCCACCAACATGGACAGCCTCAACAGCCAGCAAATCCACTCCCACCCAAAGAAACACAAGCTGACAGCAAACCTTCCACCCACCCCAGACACATGGCCATGGCCAAGACAACCCCCCCCAAAAGACACATTTCTGGGATGTGAATGGTATTAATTTCCAACAACCAGCTTGCAACACAGTTACTCACCAAATCAGTAAGGGCACAGACAGGGCAGCATGCAAATGGGCACAGCAAGGCTAAGAAGGCAGGTCAGGTAGCCGAGTCTCTCCCAACAGTCCTGTTCCTCTCATGATTAATCCCCCGACGAGACAGTAACTCATTTTTTCTGACACCAGATGAATATGTCGCATTATGGGTCTGCTATAGCCTGCATGACCACTGGCTTCTTCACTGTTCTGGGCCTGGCTGTTCACTGACCTGAATAATCCTTCTCAGTGGACCGTGGAACTGGTGGGCAATGGGCGTGGTGTGGGACTTGCCAACAACACGGTAAATCTTTTTCTGGCCTGCTGGACACAGGAGCTGGGTGTGCAGGCAAGCCTGCCATGCCTCAGACTCACTGTAATTGTACTACTTGCTCCTCCGCCTCGTCTGTCCGGTGGTAGAGGCCTTGTGGCTGCAGGCCTCCTAGGCTCTCAGGGATGGGAGGCTTAGGTGGCAGCGGGAGAGCCCAGAGCATAGCTGGCTGCACTGAAAAACAGAGAGTAGGTAGTCGGAGGACTCGGGTGAGGTATATTTAAACTGGGCTGTTCAGGACAGGAGGAGGGTGGGAACACTAGACTGACTTGAGACACTGGTGACACCTGACAGACAACCAATGACTGCTGCTCGACATCCTCGAATAGCTATCTCTCCTCAGCCCTACGCTATATGGATGCTGCTGCTGCTCCTTAATGGAAGGCACACAGACAACTAAATTGCACCATTAGCGGAGTACTGCTCACGCTATGGCACCATCTTGCAGCAATCTCTGTCCTGGTCTAATTTCTCAGGGAGGGCAGCTTGCCCCTCTGCCCCCCCACAATCTACGCCTATGCAATTGTGGCAGTGCTTGGTTTATGAGGGTATTGGGAGGCCATTGGTGTGGAAAAGTGAGGTTGTTACACTAGGTACAGGCAGGGTAGGGGGAGATAGAAAGAGTTAGAGACAGAGACAGCAGGGGACCAAAGATACATTTATACAGGCATAAAAGTCAATAATAAAGTGTATTCCTGGCCTCAGTGTGTGTGTATGTGTGTGTGTTTGTGTGTGTGTGTGTGTGTGTATGTGTGTGTGTACACAGACTGGGGAAAAGAAAACTGGCAGCATAATCTTTTGACTTGTTACCATGTTTGGGGGGGACTACAGGGCACAAAAGAGATCTTATAGTTACAGGAATCACAAAATGTATTCTTGGACAAAATGTGGGTTTTTAAGCAATAAGGCATGACCAGGGGTTATGTTAATGGTCTGTTAATCACCCTCTAGTGGCATAATGTGGCACGAGGCATTGCTGAGTGTGACATGCCCCTAAAGGGTGATTAACTGACCATTAACATAACCTCTGGGAGTGCCTTATTGCTATTATAATAAAAATGTTTTTTTAAACAGTGTTAAATTTTGTCCAATATATGGGTAAGCTGTACAAGTATATTAATAAAAGATTAACATAAGACTGTTAGAATGTTTACAGCCAATCAGAAAGCTTCATTTCTCAGACCATTTTATAATAAAAAAACATATTTCACTTGCACAATCAGGGGGGGGAGGGGTGGGAGAGAGAGAGAGACTGGATGTCAAGAGATCTCTTACCTGGTACATGATAACCACTAAGGACCATAGAAAGGACAGAAAAAAACTGATCTTACTTCGAGAGGGTTCCTGCAGTAGGTCTTCACGTATAGGTCTGCAACTCCTGGCCTCAGAACTACACGGCAAACTTGTAGCTAGCAGTCGTCAGCAGGGGCCGTACCCCATCTTCGGGTGATGTGACGTCAGCGTGACTATAAATCACCTTATTTATCCCTTTCAAGTACTTGAAGCTCCCAATCATGTCCCTCCTCTCTCTCTCCCTCTCTTCCCTGTCTTCCAGGGATTACATGTTCAGTGCCCTCAACCTCTCCTCGTATGACTTGCCCTGCTGACCTGCTATTATCTGACCTTGATTCCCTCACTGCTGGATCTGATGACAGGGATGTATTCCAGACCCAGCTTTTTTGGACCTTCTTGTTTCCATTAAGGAGTACTCCTTTTGTTTGCTTTGGCATCAGTCCCTCCCCCCACTTCCCCGCTCCTGCCTTGTCCTGTTTCCTATCTCTGTGATGTCCCCCTTCAAACCCCTCTCTCCTACTTGTGCTGTTTCTTATCCTCCGCCGCCACTTCTCCGTCCTGGTTAGTAAAAGGGGGGCGACATGAATGTAGGGTGGTCGGGGTTAGAGATGCAGAAGATTTAGGAGTTGGCTATTGGTCTGGGTGGGGTCCAGTGCCAGGAAGAGGGGTCAGAAGGGGGCAAGTGACAGCATTGAAGAGGGTCAACTAGGGGGAATGTATTCAGATTAGGAGTATGTGGAGCGGAGAACCATAGTAACTTTTTTGTTCTCTTGCCTTTTAATACCAATCTGATGCACTGGTTTGCTACTTCCATTAAGGCTTCCTTTAGATGCTTACACTGTTCTTCCACTTCCCCTCCTGCCCCCATTCTCTCCAGAGCTCTTTTGAGACATCTCCCCATTTCAGCAAAGTCAGCATTTTTGAAATCCAAAACCTTTGTCCTAGTATGACCTGAGTTAGTATCTATCCTTATGCTAAACTAAACTATATTGTGATTGTTGGATCCCAGTGTGGGGGAGTTTTGAGAGAGTGAGATTAACCACCATGCTATATTAGGGTGCTATAGCACATGTTATCAAAGTGCATGTTTGGATGATTTGACAGTCGAACTGTGATTCTGTGGTGGCACAAATTATGAAGGTGCATGTTGTGCCAATTTGTCAGTCGCATGGAACATTTGTGATAGCGCATGTTATCAAGGTGCATGTTGTGCCAATTTGACAGACCAAGTGAACTAGATGCTTCATTTACAGAAGAGGTGCAAAGAAGGAATTCCATTAAAAGGGCCAGTGAATGAATTTAACTGATTGCCCAGGCAACAATGGGCCAGTGAACCAAAAAGGAATATCACCTATCCCAACCAGGATACTACAGTCACTTGAAAATTGGCCATCTAGGCAGAGAGCACTAGTCTTTCTAATCATCTTTACTCAAAACAAATTTTCTTCTATCTGTTAACTAATTTTATTCCTTTATGTCACTATTAATATTATTATTATAATACTTCTTCAATAGTAATTTTTTCTTATGCACCATTACACTCTAATGTAGTCCGATGCACCAGCAGTATCTATCCACTATCGGTTTCTTATCTCATTACTGTATCTTTTTCATATTAACCTATTGTTGTTTCTCTTTCACATGCCTGAACAGATGAGGACTCCTTCACCATCAGATAAGTATTGTTCTACTGTGAACATGTCATATATTAATAATTTATTAAGAACTACAGATCCTTTGTGACTCCATTCCTGTATTTTATTTTTCAGTACTGACGGACATCGTCCCTTTAAGATTTCTGCTTCAGACTCCACAGTATCCTGGTAAGACACTCTCCACATATTACTTGATTGTGTCTGGTGTGGGAGGGGTTGCATGGGATATGTGTCCTATAATCCCAGATCTTACTTCGAGAGGGCTCTTGCAGTAGGTAAGTAAGCAATAATACCCAACAGGGTGGGCGGTATTGTGCTATACCGGATCACCCAGGGCTGTAATGAGGCCCAACGCTACAGGCGGAGGGCCTTATAGCCCCTGGAAGGTCCGGTATAGCACAATACCGCCCACCCTGAAGGGTATTATTGCACTTAGAAAATGGGCTATCTGTGGCACTTTCATATGGGATTAAAAAAAAGTAAAGGCAAAATAAAACAATAGGGTAAGAATTAAGTTTTTTTCTTTGTCCTATAAAGTAGTGCCACCCTTTCTGGGCTATTCCATCCCCTTTTGCCACTCCCCACAGAGCTTTTCTCTTGTTGTCATCTGTGCCAACCCTCACCCCCCAGCATCAGCTCCTCCAGAACAATACAGTTTATTATAAAGTCCCCCCATAGTCTCTTTACATCGCTGTTTAGTGAAAAAAAATAACGTTTTCTGCCCTACTTACGAGTCTTTTTCCCACCTTGGAACTTGCAACTGTTAGGCGCGTGGCCCTACATGACTCTGCAATGTAAAATCACGAAATGGAGACCCAGAGGGATATTGTGGCACAGCAATGTTCTAAATGTTTTTTTTTCCTATCTTTTACATTTTAGGGCTGTTAGATTTTAAATTTGTTGCGATATGGAAGCCTGAAGTGTGACTCTTAACAGATCTGACTTTTTGCCATAATTCCACAAACCCCAGCTGCCCATTTGGAGGCCTGTAAACACAGATGCAGTGTGCTAGAGTGATCGGACAGTTGGGGGTGTAGGGGCTCGCTTTACATGCCGACTTACTCCGGTGTGTTAGATATAGGAAAATCACAGCAATAATCTGCCCCACACCCTGTGACCGGACATGTTGTCCTCCTCACCCCCCCCTTACAGAACCAGGAAAAGGTAGCAGCAATCCCTGGAAGCCCATATTCTGAAAAAGAAGAAGATGAGTTCAATGTAAAAGGAGCTCAAAAACCGATGCAGGCATCCACTTCCCCCGAAGGCCATCGTAAGAAGGATAAGGAGAGGCACCGGAACAAAGGCTCCTCTACCGCATCTCCCTCGGGAAGCCGCTGGGACACAGGTAACATCCCCTCCAGGGGACTGTTCCTCGATGGACGACTCGGAGGTTTGACCTGGATCTCAGTCATTCCTCTCTGAAGGTACACATGGTGGCCATCTCGGCCTATCATGTTCCCTTCGCAGACAAAACTTCCGCTCAATTGGAGGTCTCTAAGACCTTTCTCAGAGGGGTCCTCTATCTGAGGCCCCCCATCAGTACTCCCGGGTCAAGTAAGAAGCCACTCCACCAGAGGAGTAGCTGCCTCAGCAGGTTGTTTCAAAAAATGTGTCTGCGGCAGACATCTGTGCTGCCGCCGCTTGAAATTCCGTCAATACCTTTACTAAACACTACAGTTTGGATGTTTCTGGTCCGTGGTGGGAAGAACTGGAAGGTGGGCATCAGGGACAACCCCTTTATACCGACGTCTCCTGATGCCAGTCACCTGATGTGGGGGTGGTCCCTTGCCAGGGACTGCTAGCTAGAAATTTTTCCATGGGGTCCTGCTGCCTGCCAGCATCAGTCATGTATGTAATTACCCACTGCAAGAGCCTCTCTCGAACATATACTGTTACGGTAAGTTCTTACGTAACTGTACTTTCATGCAGTGCCTGGTTTTGAAGGGATTTGAGTGTACTGGAACTATTTTATTACAAAGGTCATATTAAACTAATTATTTAGTTAACAATTTTGTTATAAAATTAATATTGTTCTACTGTGCCCATTTTCTAAGCGCAATAATACCCTCCAGGGGCTATAACTCCCTCCGCCTGTGGCATCAGGCCTCATTACACCCCTGGGCAGTCCGGTATAGCACAATACCGCCCACCCTGTTGGGTATTATTGCTTACATATTCACTCAGTTCCCAGCCAGCGTGAGAAATGTTATGCTATGAAAGTGTTCATCACCACATAGGTTGCACCATCTGGTGCTTCAATGGATGCTGCTGATAAAATCAGTTCATCATTTAAAAGATAATATATAATAATACATATTTTCACTCTCACTTCTACTTGTACAGCAGTTATTTGTTCATGCAATATACTGTTAGTATTATGACATGATATAAAACAAATGTAATCAGAAGAACTGAGAATTGAATTCATAAACGATAAACAATACATTGGATGCATATGCTTTATTAATAAGACATAAAATTGGTTGCTTTTATCACTGAATTAAAATGTATGATGTGTTCTTGCAAATTTTTAAGGTCAATTTAATAACACTTATCCTGACTTGATCCCTTAGAGTTTTTCGTGCATCATCTTCATTGGGACAGTATCCGAAAATCAGAAGAGAACAATGGTTTATTTTTACATTTATCAGTTCACTGACACATAGACACTTTTGGAACATTTGACTTTTGATGGATATCAGCTGTACTGTGAATTGTTGATCCTAACTTGATATATGTGAAGTTCTTCCTATGTTGTGATACTGCATATTGTATGGTTAATTAAAGTTGCAAGTTCAAAAACAAGAAAGGTTTCAATTTGGTGATTTTCTTGACTAGTAAGGAAATACACTATCTGTTTATAACCAGGTAACATCAGGAGGCATTAACACACACTACAGGGTGGCAAAAATGCTGACTGATGTTATCCCGGTCATAAACACATAGTCATTTACCTTTACAACTCACTGGAGGGTGGTAAAATGCAGACTGATGTTATACAGTCTTAAACCTATAGTGATATACTGGGGGTTGACATTGTACACTAGTGGATGCTTAACTTGATGTTGCACCTGATACGGGATGGGATGTTTCTATTATCATATCACTGTGTCTTCCCGTATGTGTGAAAATGAGCCTGAGTATTCCGTTAAAGATATTACATGTAACTCTTCGAATATAACTTATTTTTTTTTGTCTTTCAGGTTGATTCCTTGCAGTATATTTGACATAATTCATCAGAACATAGAAATATTTTGTGGTACGTTTGAAAATATAAATCAGTGCACAGTGGGGAGTTGGGGAGTAGGGTTTATTGAGCCAAACTGGTATTCATAGGGGCTTCATTTTTCATATTATTGTTAGAATCACCCAACAAAGATAACTTGCAACAATGATGTGTTTTTTTTTGTTTGTTTTTTTCTCTACACCTTACAGAATAATCATCATGGCAAAAAAATGGCTGCATTGGATGTTTTGGCAATCCAGATGTGTGCGAGTCCGATTCTCTGAATTGCATAGTGAAGATGATGTTGAAGAAAGATTGTACAATCTGGATCTGGTGGAAGTGCGGAATGAGTCTTCTGAAGATGAAGAAGTTACTGATCAAGATTACATGCCGGATGTGGAGCAGGAAGATCAGTGAAGAGACCCCACAACATCAGTAGGTGCAATGCATAAGAAGACTAGTGGTAAAAGGGCTCGGTCATCATCAGAACAAAGCGTTAGAAGAGAAGACGAATGGGAAGAGGTGACAACAACAAGTGACAATGGACACCTATTCACTGCAACTTCAGGTCTCCAAGTACCAGTCCCAGAAAGTCCACTTGGATTTGTACAACTGTTTTGCCTGATGGATGAAGATTTGGAGCTTATTGCAAGGGAAACAAATAGATATGCCAATGATTTCTTTCTGGCACATCCAATTGATGAGTTGCCACCACATTCAAGGGCCAGGGCTTGGAAGATGACTGACAAAGAAGAACTGAAGAGGTTTTTTGCATTATACATTGCGATGGGACTGGTAGTGAAGAGCAGTAAAGATGAATACTGGGGATTGGATGAAGTCACCTACACACCATTCTGGGGCAGTGTGATGGCAAGGAACCGATTCAACCTGATTTTCTCTTTTCTCCACATGGCTGACAACTCGAATCGGAAGCCTAGAGGGATGGAGGGATTTGATCAACTTTTTCACATTAGGGAGATACATGAGCGATTCCTGAAGAGATCACAAGAAATCTATCTTCC
Organism: Neoceratodus forsteri; assembly: GCA_016271365.2. NCBI lineage: Eukaryota > Metazoa > Chordata > Ceratodontiformes > Ceratodontidae > Neoceratodus > Neoceratodus forsteri. Next base: position 1,725,054,570 of record CM057456.1, read on the forward strand.
AGACCGGGACCTCTCGCTGGATGAAGGTATATGTCTGTGGAAGGGAAATCTAAATTACAGAACATTTAATCCACAAAAACCAGTGAAGCACGGAATCAAGGTGTACACCTTATGTGAATCAAACTCGGGATACATATGCAACTGGCAATTCTATACAGGCAAAGTCAACGAGGAACAGAGCAAAGGACATACATACAGAGTTTGTTTTGATCTTGTTAGAGAAGAACTGTGAGGGAAAGGCTACAGGATTTACATAGACAGATACTGCACTGGACCTCAACTCTACACAGATCTAGTTTTATCTGGAGTTGGTGCAACTGGAACTGTTATGCCCAACCGCAGGGAATGCCTCCCAAAATAAAGACATAAAGCTGAAGATGAAAGAAAGGTTACATTCAGGAAGACACCAATGCTCTGTATGAAGTGGAGAGACAAGAGGGACATATACATGCTGTCAACAACATCAAGTACTGAATTTGTCGATACGGGAAGAAAGGATTGGAAGACTGGAGTCGATAAAAAACAAAAATGTATACTGGTCTACAACAGATACATGGGTGGAGTCGACAAAATGATCAGCTGGCAGGTATTACAATTTTAACCGGCGATGCAAGAAGTTATGGCAGAAGGAGTTCTTTTATTTACTGAATGCCATGTTAATTCAGGGTACATAATGTACAAGAAATTTTCCCCAGAAGAAAGAAGATGGCCTTACTTGGAATTCCAATGAACTGTAATTAAAGAACTTGTAACGACAAGCAAAAAAATAGATGATTTTCCACAGCATAGCCAAAAACGGCAATCGACAAAATTGGATCCATGCCAACGACTGCAAGGAAAGCACTTCCCATCAAAAATACCAAGAACACCAAAGAAGCTGTACCCTACCTGAAGATGTGTGGTGTGCACAAAGAAAGGAAAGCTTAAGGAATTGACCTACTGGTGTGCAGATTGCAGCAAGGGCTTGTGTGTAGATAAATGCTTCTCCGAATACCATTCAAAGATGAAATACGGGATGCCCGGATCACTGAATACAAGCGATAGTGACACAGAATAGTAAATCACTTGACAGGCGCATATTCCCGGTATCGAGACCGAGATGACGGAGTGATCAAGATGTAAGATAGGTGGGAAATACTGAGTGCTGCATCCCGGAATGGACTGCACAAGACTTCCCTCTATCATAGTCAGCATTGCATGTCCATTGGAAACCATGGCATGTTTTATAGTCGCTGTTTCCCAGTGTGGGAAGACATGGGGCATCCATTGGACACCATGGAATGGTTAATTGGCGTAGATTCCTGGTATAGAGACCGAGATGGCGGAGTGATCGAGATGTATGATAGGTGGGAAATGCTGAGTGCTGCATCCCGGAATGGACTGCACAAGACTTCTCTATCATAGTCAGCATTGCATGTCCATTGGACACCATGGCATGTTTTATAGTTGCTGTTTCCCAGTGTGGGAAGACCTGGGGTGTCCATTGGACACCATGGAATGGTTAATTGGCGTAGATTCCCGGTATCAAAACCGAGATGGCGGAGTGATCGAGATGTAAGATAGGTGGGAAATGCCGAGTGCTGCATCCCGGAATGGACTGCACAAGACTTCCCTCTATCATAGTCAGCATTGCGTGTCCATTGGACATCATGGCATGTTTTATAGTTGCTGTTTCCCAGTGTGGGAAGACATGGGGCATCCATTGGACTCCATGGAATGGTTAATTGGCATAGATTACCGGTATAGAGATGGAGATGGCGGAGTGATCGAGATGTAAGACAGGTGGGAAATACTGAGTGCTGTATCCTGAAATGGACTGCACAAGACTTCCCTCTATCATAGTCAGCATTGCGTGTCCATTGGACACCATGGCATATTTTATAGTTGCTGTTTCCCAGTGTGGGAAGACATGGGGCATCCATTGGACACCATGGAATGGTTAATTGGCATAGATTAGCGGTATAGAGATGGAGATGGCGGAGTGATCGAGATGTAAGACAGGTGGGAAATACTGAGTGCTGTATCCTGAAATGGACTGCACAAGACTTCCCTCTATCATAGTCAGCATTGTGTGTCCATTGGACACCATGGCATGTTTTATAGTTGCTGTTTCCCAATGTGGGAAGACATGGGGTGTCCATTGGACACCATGGAATGGTTATTTGGCGTAGATTCCCGGTATAGAAACCGAGATGGTGGAGTGATCGAGATGTAAGATAGGCGGGAAATGCTGAGTGCTGCATCCCGGAATGGACTGCACAAGACTTCCCTCTATCACAGTCAGCATTGCATGTCTGGGGTGTCCATTGGACTCCATGGAATGGTTAATTGGCGTAGATTCCCGGTATAGAGACCGAGATGGCGGAGTGATCAAGATGTAAGATAGGTGGGAAATGCTGAGTGCTGCATCCCGGAATGGACTGCACAAGACTTCCCTCTATCATAGTCAGCATTGCGTGTCCATTGGACACCATGGCATGTTTTATAGTTGCTGTTTCCCAGTGTGGGAAGACATGGGGTGTCCATTGGACTCCATGGAATGGTTAATTGGTATAGATTCCTGGTATCGAGACTGAGATGGCGGAGTGATTGAGATGTAAGATAGGTGGGAAATGCCGAGTGCTGCATCCCGGAATGGACTGCACAAGACTTCCCTCTATCATAGTCTGCGTTGTGTGTTCATTGGAAACCATGGCATGTTTTATAGTTGCTGTTTCCCAGTGTGGGAAGACATGGGGTGTCCTTTGTACTTCATGGAATGGTTAATTGGTATAGATTTCCGGTATCGAGACCGAGATGGCGTAGTGATCGAGATGTAAGATAGGTGGGAAATGCTGAGTGCTGCATCCCGGAATGGACTGCACAAGACTTCCCTCTATCATAGTCAGCATTGCGTGTCCATTGAACACCATGGCATGTTTTATAGTTGCTGTTTCCCAGTGTGGGAAGACATGGGGTGTCCATTGAACTCCATGGAAAGGTTAATTGGTATAGATTCCCGGTATCGAGACCAAGATGGCGGAGTGATCGAGATGTAAGATAGGTGGGAAATGCCGAGTGCTGCATCCCAGAATGCTGCCGATAAAAACAAAACAATGCAAAATACAGTTTTTCGTATCAAGTTTTTATTCAAGTACAGTTAAATGTGGATTATTTAGAATAATGCATATCATTTCTGAGAATAAGAACTTTATAAACTGCTGCCAATTAGAATTGATTTCCTGTTCTCTTTAATCCAACTGTGGTTCCAGTTTGTACCAAAAGCACTATACTGTTATATACTGTGACTAACCTTGTTTTACAGGGGATCTCCAGGGTTGAACTGGTGGAACCAGCCCTGGTGGTAAGTGCAAACAGTGTGGGGAAATGTATACAGAATAGGGGCTACTGTGAAAATGTTTGTTGCATATTGTCTATGCTACTAGAAGGGGAAAAAGGGGATTACAATGTCCCTGAAAGCTGTATCCAGGTTAGCCTTGTTACTAACAATCCTGTCCTCCAGTTGGAGCCACCCATGTCAGTACACATGCCCCTTAACCTGCCACTAGCCATGCAGGCAGGGGTAGTAGCCCTTGAGATAGTGCCACCTAGGGGATACACAAGTGTGGGATGACATGGGAAGGCTGAACAACATGTACTGCTTTATTCATGCTAGGTCATCAAACATGACTACTGCAAAATACCTTTCCCATTTGGTAACCATCAGTTTCTCAAACCACCAATCAAGTAATGTTTTCATGAGATCGTGTGCCGAAAATGCATAATTTTGCTCTAAGTGCCACTATTAGTAATCACTCTTAAATGTTTTTTATTTCCTGGAAGATACCAGACATGTTGTCTTTTGTCAAGCAAATGTCAGGAATTGAGCACTACTACCTGTCATAGATTGGATACCTCCGATGCTATAATATGTATGTTTTCTTAATTCAGATATGCAGTGTCCGAGAAGACTGTATGGATCTGCGGACACCCTTCATGCATTGGGCAGGGATTCAGGGTGGTCTCGAACTGGGGACCAGTGTTGACCTTTGATACTCCAGTCAATGTTCGTTGGTTAGGTGAGAGGGTATGCTTTGGGATCAACTGGTGCCAATGTTGCGGCGGGGAGTGCCTGAGGGGATCCAAACCAGATGTCATCGTCATCCACCTGGGAGGCAATGATTTAGGATTGAAGACATCAGTGATGCTGCTAGGAAGATGAAGGAGGACATCGCCTTGATCAAGCACCAAATGCCGAAAACCATGATCCTTTGGTCCCATCATCCAGCGTCGGCAGTGGAGGAATGTTTCTGATATGAAGAAAATGGACAGAACAAGGAGAAGATCAACACAGAGATGGGGGCATTCATGAGAGGATTGTCAAAGAGCGTGGTCAAGCATGATGGCATCATGTCCCTCTTCCCAGAACTGTATATCGGCAGGATGGTGTCCACTTAATGGATCAGGGAAGCGATATGTTCTGCAGTGACATCAAGAGGGCTGTAGCTCCAATCCTATAGAGGTATGCAATTTATAGATGCAGTGGCGGGGCAATGTACAGTATATAATCCAATGGACTATAACTTTCAGGTCGTCATTGGTATAATGTTTTTAAATTCTGTGTTTCAGATTGGAGTACATAGGCTAAAACTCTTTAAAAGTGAAGAACATATACGGATAAACGTTCCAAATGCCCTATCGACTGTCGTCGGGGTCGTCTTCCATATGACAATCACTGTAATCTATATACACAGTGCATTGTACAAAATATGTCCCCTGGCTTCAGAAATACTCATGCAACAGTCAGAATGGGAAATAAATTGGAAATAATAAGTGCATAAGGTAGGTTACTATGTGATGTCACTAACGGTAAGTTACAGTTTAGCTTAGGTTTTGAGATGTGTGTATTGATGTACAGTATGTATCATGTTTTAAAATTAATTCAGGGTTTGACCTCATGAAACTGCTAACAGTGTTAGTCCAGCTGGGTACCTCAACAGTGATTCACACTTGCTACCCATATCTAGCAAAAGGGGTGGTGTACTTTGTATTTTTACTGTTATTTTTTTTTTTTACCTTTGTCATACCAGGAGAGAAACACTGCAACGATGCTACATTACAACATATTACATCTTGACTTCCTATGATACTACTCAACTGATACTTTCTGGGATTATGGTAAGAGACAAACTAGTTTGTCTAACAGGCTGTGGAAACCTTGCGGTGTTAACATAAATAGCCTTGTAGACCTACTAGTACACATTGCACCACAACAAACTTCACTTCCACCGTCTCATCAGTTGGAATGAATTATAATCCATGGACTAGATTCTGAACACTCCAAGAGATGACTTCATGTGGGGTGAGCTAAATTACTTTGGTTAAATTAAATATCACAGAGTATGTAAAATGTTGATGCAATGGTGTAGCACAGGTAAGATCAGATAGTTTTTATCTACAGGTCACAAGCCTGAAGACGATATATAGAATTTAGAAGTAGGAAAGGATAGGGCTTTTCTCCACAGGTTTTAGAATAGGAAAGGATAGGCTTTTCTCCACAGGTTTTAGAATAGAGAAAGGTATGGTTTCTACACAGGTTTTAGAACAGGAAAGTAGGGTTTTTCTCCACAGGTTTTTGAATAGGAAATGGTAGGGTTTTTCTCCACAGGTTTTAGAATAGGGAAATGATAGGGTTTTCTCCACAGGTTTTGAAAAGGGAAAGAATAGGATTTTCTCCACAGGTTTTAGAACAGGGAAATGTTAGGGTTTTTCTCCACAGGTTTTAGAATAGGGAAAGGATAGGGTGTTTCTCCACAGGTTTTTGAAAAGGGAAAGGATAGGATTTTTCTCCACAGGTTTTTGAATAGGGAAAGGATATGATTTTTCTCCACAGGTTTTAAAATAGGGAAAGGATAGGGTTTTTCTCCACAGGTTTTAGAATATGGAAAGAACAGGTATTTTCTCCGCAGGTTTTAGAATAGGAAATGAGAGGGTTTTTGCCACATATTTCTGGCATTACCATATCTGATGGATGCTCTTGTGTATGATGATCCATACACTTGAAAAGTTTTGCATCAGTGAAATGTGGACCACTGATGGTAAATGCTAATGGTAATAAAAAAGTAAACTATTTTGGTTTCTTTCATACTGTGTAGTACACTATATAGATATTGTATGGTGACTGGTACACACCACTTTCGTTAACACCTTACTTAATTTGCTGTCCTCACTGTAACTGTGAGATACTGAGAAACTAGGTCCATTTTCATTAATTATATAAAACTATGGGTGACATATATCTTGTATTTCATCTTTGAACCTTAGGGTGAAGGTGTATCATTGCTGTGTATTGACAACCACCAACTATTTTATATAATGTATGGTGAAACATATCGAAAACATGGGACTAAGGCATAGTAGGATAAGAGTAACATAGAGAAAATGTGTTAATTATCCAAAGGCAATACAGTGATCTAAAACATAATAGTATAAGGTAATACTTGATAGGTTTTCCACTGTTCACATGCATAAATGCTGGAGATAGATATAGGAAAAGACAGATCTTACTTGAGAGGGTTCCATCAGTAGGTCATCACATATAGGACTTGACCACCACCTGGCATCGGGCACATCGACAGACTTGTCTAGCAATACCTGAAGGGGACCACCTGCCCAATGTCACGTGACCAACAGAACCCCTTCCAGTGCCAGGTTAGACAGCCGTTACGACATCCAGTGACCTCTGCCGGGATGTCTCCAACGGGACCCTCCCCATCTACACAACGGGCGGGTCAACGTGGATTCCTCTGATGCCTAAGTCTGACATTGGGGCTTATAATCAACTGAACTGTCCCATTACCCTTTTGGGTATCCAAGGATCCCTACAGGGTACTTCACCCAGATTGGAGTCATTTGAAACAGTTCTACCCTGGATTTTGCACTCAACCAAACCATGGGGTTTCAAGGGTATTATCCTCCACCGACACCCTCCTCTCCTCCTCCTCCTCCCCTCCCCACAGTCTCAGCGGGATCCACCTCCCTTCCCTGGCTACTTGGTTCAAGACCACAGATTCAGTCTTGGCGGCAAAGGCCCAGGTCAGATCTGGTTTCAGATCTGAAACTAGGCTCCTGCAACCACAGCTTCCTATGTCTCCTTCCCCGATCAGCTATCTTGCAACTGTCCATGTCTTGGGAAGACTCGGCTGAGGACGTTTCCTACCGGACTTTAGACACCGTCCTGTCAAGGAGAGTGGACTTCATGATGTGTTATATATAGGAAAGGATGGCTTTTTCCACAGGGTTTAGAAAAGGCAAAGGGTAGGATTTTACTCCACAGAATTTAGAATAGAGAAAGGTAGGGTTTTTCTACACAGGTTTTTGAAGATGGAAAGGATAGATTTTCTCCACGGTTTTAGAATAGGAAGGATAGGGTTTTCACCACAGGTTTTTGAATAGGAAATGTTAGGTTTTTCTCCTGGGTTTTAGAATATGGAAGAATAGGGTTTTTCTCCTGAGGTTTTGAAAAGAGAAAAGATAGGATTTTTCTCCAAAGGTTTGAAGAGGAAAAGATAAGATTTTCTCTCACAGGTTTAGAATAGGAAAGGATAAGTTTTTTTCCTCCACAGGTTTTTGAATAGGGAAAAGGGTAGGGCTTTTCTCCACAGGTTTTAGAATAGGAAAGGATGAGGGTTTTTCTCCACAGGTTTTTGAAAGGAGAAAGGATAGGATTTTCTACAGAGTTTTAGAATAGAAAGGTAGGGTTTTTCTACACAGGTTTTAGAACAGGAAAGGATAGGGTTTTCTCCACAGGTTTTTTAGAATAGGAAATGTGGGGTTTTCTCCACAGGTTTTAGAATAGGAAAGGATAGGTTTTCTCAAAGGTTTTATAAAGGAAAAGTTGGATTTTCTCCACAGGTTTTAGTACAGGAAAGGATAGGGGTGTTCTCCACACATTTTTGGAGTAAGGAAAGGATAGGAAGTTTTTCTCCACAGTTTTAGAATAGGAAAGAAAGGAGATTTCTCTGCAGGTTTAGAATAGGGAATTGAGAGGATTTTTGCCATATGTTTCTGGCATTACCATGTCTGATGGAATGCTCTTTGTGTATGATGATCCATACACTTGAAGAGTGTCACATCAGGAAATGTGGACAACTGATGGTAAATGTTAATGGTAATAAAAATGAGTAAACTATTTTGGTTTCTTTCCTACTGTATAGTACACAACAAGATACTGTATGGTGGCTAAATACACCACTTTAGTTAACACCTTACTTAATTTGCCGTTCTCGTGTAACCGTGAGATACTGAAGAACTAGGTCCGTTTCTAGTAATTGTATAAAACTCTGGGTGACGCATATCTGTATTTCATCATGAACCTTAGGGTGAAGGTGTATCATTGCTGTGTATGACCACCAACTATTTTATATAATGTATGGTAAAAACATATCTTAAACATGGGACTAAAGGCATAATAGGATAGGGTAACATAAAAAATGTATTAATTTTGCAAGGGCAATACAGTGACCTAAAACATAATAGTAGTAATACTAGATAGGTTTTGCACTGTTCACATACATAAAGGCTGGAGATAGATATAGGAAAGACAGATCTTACTTGAGAGGGTTCATCAGTAGGTCATCACATATTGGACTTACCTGGCATGACACACATAGACTTTTCTAGCAATACCTGAAGGGGGACCACCGCCCAATGTCACGTGACCAGCAGAACACCTTCCAGTGCCAGGTTAGGTTGCGCCCGATTCTGACGTCGGTGACCCTGCATGGGCTCTTCGTCGGGACCCTCCCCATCTACACAGCAGATTGGCGTGGATTCCTCCTGATACCTGGTCTGACATTGGGGGCTTATAATCGACCTAACTGTCCCACCGCAGGATCCCTACACAAGGTGCTTTCCATTGAGATAGGTCATTTTAAGGCAGTTCTACCCTGGTTCACCCATACTCCAACTACATGGGGTTTCAAGGTATCCTCACGGATGCCTCTTCCTCCTCCACCAGTCTCAACAGGATCACCTCCCTAGCTACTTAATTTCAGACCTATTCACTCTTGGTGGCAGGGGACCAAGTCAAACTGGTTTCAGATCAAACTAGGCCTTGCAACCACGGACCTATGTCTCGCCCTGATCAGCTATCTTGCAACTGTCAATGTCTCAGAGAAGACTCGGCAGGACGTTTCCCTACCGGACTTTAGAACCGTCCTGTCAAGGATGATGGACTTATGATGTATTTATATATTAAAGGGAAAGGATGGCACGCCACAGATTTTAGACAGGAAAATGGGGTTTCACCATATTTTAGAATAGAAAAGGTAGGGTTTTTCTCACAGGTTTAGAATAGGAAAGGATAGGGTTTTCTCACAGGTATTTGAATAGGAAAGAGTAGGTTTTCTCACAGGTTTAGAATAGAAGCAGTTTGTAGAAAATGATTGAGCAGTAGCCACCTCTTATTTTTGGTCATGTGACCCCAGGATATAGATATATAGGTACAGTCTGGGCCTTCCATTTACTTATTCACTTTAACATGTAAAACAGGCTGCCTTTACTTTCCTTTTGAGTTATTGGCACCTCATAATGCAATAGGTTGAACCCCAGTAACATGAATGGGCATACATGGTAGTTGGATATAGCACCTTCTATCTCCAGTTAGGTCTGTATGATAAATTAGGATCAGAAATTTCATCAGCCCTGCAGATGTAAGAAAGGTTAATGCCTTGACATTTACCCTTTTATAATATAGTTATCCCTAAAATGTACAACAGAAGCAGTTTGACGAAAATAATTCAGCAGTAGCCATCTTATTTTGGTCATGTGATCAGGGATGTAGATATGGGTACAGTCTGGGCCTTGATTACTCATTCTTCCCCATCATATAAAACTCCTGTTCTTCTTTAATCCAACTGTGGTTCCAGTTTGTACCAAAAGCACTATACTGTATACTGTGCCTAACTTTTTTTTAGGACTTCCAGGGTTGAACTGGTGAAACCAGCCCTGGTGGTAAGTGCAAATAGTGTGGGAAATGTATACAGAATAGGCCACTGTGAAAACGTTTAGTTGCATATTGTCTATGCACTAGCGTGGTGGGATACAATGTCCTGTGCTGTATCTGGGTTAGCCTTGTTACTAACAATCCTGTCCTCCAGTTGGAGCCACCTATGTCAGTAACATGCCCCTTTAACCTCTCACATCAGCCATGAGGCAGGGTAGTAGCCTTTGAGATAGTGTACACTTAGGGATACACAAGTGTGATGACATGGAAGGCTGAACAACATGTACTGCTTTATTCATGCTAGGTCATCAGACTACTGCAAAATACCTTCCCATTTGTAACCATTGTTTCCAAACCACCAATCAAGTAATGTTTTCATGAGATCGTATGTAATGTATAATTTTGTCTAGTGCCACTATTAGTAATCACTCTTAAATGTTTTTTATTTCCGGAAGATACCAGACATGTTGTCTTTGCCAGCAAATGTCAGGAATTGAGCACTACTACCCGTCAGATTGATACATCTCATGCTATAATATGGCGTTTTCTTAATTCAGATATGCAGTGTCCCCAGAAGATCAGAAGGATTCGCGGACACCTTCATGCATTGGGTAGGGATTCAGGAGTGGTCTCGAACTGGGGATCAGTGTTGACCTTTGATACCCAGTCAATGTTCGCTGGTTAGTTGAGAGGGTGCTTTGGGATCAACTGGTGCCAATGTTATGACGGGAGTGCCTGAGGTCCAAACCAGATGTCATCGTCATCCACCTGGAGCAATGACGAGGATTGAAGACTCAGTGATGCTACGTGAAGATGAAGGAGGACATCTCTGATCAAGCACCAATGCCAAAACCAGCGATCCGGTCCCACATCACAACCAGCGCCGCAGTGGAGGAATGTTTGATATGAAGAAATGGATAACTAAGAGAAAGATCAACACAGAGATGGGGCATTTTATGAGGAGGATGTCATCGTGGCTGCCAATGATGGCACTGTATGTCCTCTTCCCAGAACCTGTATCGGCAGGATGGTGTCCACTTATTGGATCAGGGAAGCGATATGTTCTGCAGTGACATCAAAGAGGGCTGTAGCTCCAATCCTATAGAGGTATGCAATTTATAGATGCAGTGGCTGGGCAATGTAATAGTATAATCCAATGGACTATAACTTTCAGGTCGTCATTGGTATAATGTTTTAAATTCTGTGTTTCAGATTGGAGCATATAGGCTAAAACTCTTTAAAAGTGAAGAACATATTGGATAAACGCTCCAATGCTCTATCGACGTCGTCGGGTCAGCTTTCCAGTGACAATCACTGTAATCTATATACACAGTGCATTGTACAAAATATGTCCCTGGCTTCAGAAATATCTATGCAACAGTCAGAATGGGAAATAAATTGGAAATAATATGTATAAGGTAGGTTACTATGTGATGTCACTAACGGTAAGTTACAGTTTAGCTTAGGTTTTGAGATGTGTGTGTATTGATGTACAGTATGTATTCATGTTTTAAAATTAATTCAGGGTTTGACCTCATGAAACTGCTAATAGTGTTGAAGGTCCAGTTGGGTACTCAATATATTCATACTTGCTACCCATATTCAGCAAAAGGGTGGTGTACTTTGTATTTTTACTGTTATTTTTTTTTTTTACCTTTCTATACCAGGAGAGAAACACTGCAACGATGCTACATTACAACATATTACATCTTGACTTCCTATGATACTACTCAACTGATACTTTCTGGGATTATGGTAAGAGACAAACTAGTTTGTCTAACAGGCTGTGGAAACCTTGGTGTTAACATAAATAGCCTTGTAGATTACTTTGGTACACATTGCACCACAACAAACTTCACCTTCACCGCTCTCATCAGTTGAATGAATTATAATCCATGGACTAGTTCTGAACACTCCAAGAGATGACTTCATGTGAGGGTGAGCTAAATTACTTTGGTTAAATTAAATATCACAGAGTATGTAAAATGTTGATGCAATGGTGTAGCACAGGGTAAGATCAGATAGTTTTTTATCTACAGGTCACAAGCCTGAAGACGATATATAGAATTTAGAATAGGGAAAGGATAGGGCTTTTCTCCACAGGTTTTAGAATAGGGAAAGGATAGGGCTTTTCTCCACAGGTTTTAGAATAGAGAAAGGGTATGGTTTTCTACACAGGTTTTAGAACAGGGAAAGTATAGGGTTTTTCTCCACAGGTTTTTTGAATAGGGAAATGGTAGGGTTTTTCTCCACAGGTTTTAGAATAGGGAAATGATAGGGTTTTCTCCACAGGTTTTTGAAAAGGAAAGAATAGGATTTTCTCCACAGGTTTTAGGAACAGGGAAATGTTAGGGTTTTTCTCCACAGGTTTTAGAATAGGGAAAAGGATAGGTTTTTCTCCACAGGTTTTTGAAAAGGAAAGGATAGGATTTTCTCCACAGGTTTTTGAATAGGAAAGGATATGATTTTTCCACAGGTTTTAAAATAGGAAAGGATAGGGTTTTTCTCACAGGTTTTAGAATATGGAAAGAACAGGTATTTTCTCCGAGGTTTTAGAATAGGGAAATGAGAGGGTTTTTCACATATTTCTGGCATTACCATATCTGATGGAATGCCTTTTGTGTATGATGATCCATACACTTGAAAAAGTTTTGCATCAGTGAAATGTGGACCACTGATGGTAAATGCTAATGGTAATAAAAAATAGTAAACTATTTTGGTTTCTTTCATACTGTGTAGTACACTATATAAGATATTGTATGGTGACCTAAGTACACACCACTTTCGTTAACACCTTACTTAATTTGCTGTCCTCACTGTAACTGTGAGATACTGAAGAAACTAGGTCCATTTTCTATTAATTATATAAAACTCATGGGTGACATATATCTTGTATTTCATCTTTAACCTTAGGGTGAAGTGTATCATTGCTGTGTATTGACAACCACCAACTATTTTATATAATGTATGGTGAAACATATCGCAAAAACATGGGACTAAGGCATAGTAGGATAGAGTAACATAAGAAAAATGTGTTAATTATCCAAGGCACAAGAGTGATCTAAAACATAATAGTATAAGGTAATACTTGATAGGTTTTTCCACTGTTCACATGCATAAATGCTGGAGATAGATATAGGAAAAGACAGATCTTACTTCGAGAGGGTTCCATCAGTAGGTCATCACATATAGGACTTGCACCACCTGGCATCGGGCCGCACGACAGACTTGTCTAGCAATACCTGAAGGGGGACCACCTGCCCAATGTCACGTGACCAACAGAACCCCTTCCAGTGCCAGGTTAGGTTGTGCCGGTTACGACATCCAGTGACCCTGCCGTGGGCTGTCTCAACGCCGGACCCTCCCCCATCTACACAACGGCGGGTCCAACGTGGATTCCTCTGATGCCTGGTCTGACATTGGGGGGCTGATAATCAACTCCTGAACTGTCCATTACCTTTTGGGTATCTAAGTGATCCCTACCGGGTACTTCTACCCAGATTGAGCTCATTTGGGGCAGTTCTACCCTGGATTTTGCCTCACTCCAACTACATGGGGTTTCATGGGTATTATCCTCCACCGACACCCCTCCTCCTCCTCCTCCTCCTCCTCCTCCCCCAGTCTCAACCGGATCCACCTCCCTTCCTGGCTACTCGGATTTCAAGACCTTGATTCAGTCTTGGCGGCAGGGCCCAGGTCAGATCTGGTTTCAGATCTGGAAACCAGGCTCCTGCAACCACAGCTTCCTATGTCTCCTTCCCCGATCAGCTATCTTGCAATCTGTCCATGTCTTAGGAAGACTCGCAGGACGCTTCCTACTGGACTTTAGACACTGGCCCTGTCAAGGAGAGTGGACTTCATGATGTGTTATATAATAGGAAAGGATAGGGCTTTTTCTCCACAGGTTTTAGAAAAGGCAAAGGGTAGGATTTACCCACAGAATTTAGAATAGAGAAAGGGTAGGGTTTTTCACACAGGTTTTTGAAGATGGAAAGGATAGGATTTTTCTCCACAGGTTTTAGAATAGGGAAAGGATAGGGTTTTTCTCCACAGGTTTTTTGAAATAGGAAATGTTAGGTTTTTTCCACAGGTTTTAGAATATGGAAAGAATAGGGTTTTTCTCCACAGGTTTTGAAAAGAGAAAGGATAGGATTTTCTCCAAAGGTTTTTAAGAGGGAAGGATAAGATTTTTCCACAGGTTTTAGAATAGGGAAAGGATAGGTTTTTTTTCCACAGGTTTTTGAATAGGAAAAGGGTAGGGTTTTTCTCCACAGGTTTTAGAATAGGAAAGGATAGGTTTTCTCTGTCACAGGTTTTTGAAAGGAGAAAGGATAGGATTTTCTCAACAGGTTTTAGAATAGAGAAAGGGTAGGGTTTTTCTACACAGGTTTTAGAACAGGAAAGGATAGGGTTTTTTCCACAGGTTTTTGAATAGGGAAATGTTAGGTTTTCTCCACAGGTTTTAGAATAGGAAAGGATAGGGTTTTTCTCCAAAGGTTTTGTAAAGGAAAAGGATTGGATTTTTCCACAGGTTTTAGTACAGGGAAAGGATAGGGTGTTCTACACATTTTGAGTAGGGAAAGGATAGGTTTTTCTCCACAGGTTTTAGAATAGGGAAGAATAGGGATTTTCTCTGCAGGTTTTAGAATAGGGAATTGAGAGAGGATTTTTGTTATATGTTTCTGGCATTACCATGTTCGATGGAATGCTCTTTTGTATGATGATCCATACACTTGAAAAGTGTCACATCAGTGAAATGTGATAACTGATGGTAAATGTTAATGGTAATAAAAATAGTAAACTATTTTGGTTTCTTTCCTACTGTATAGTACATCACATAAGATACTGTATGGTGGCTTCAAATACACACCACTTTCAATAACACCTTACTTAATTTGCCGCTCACTGTAAACCGGAGATACTGAAGAAACTAGTCCTGCTTTTCTATTAATTGTATAAAACCATGGGTGACTGATATCTTGTATTTCATCTGTGAACCTTAGGTGAAGGGTGTATCATTGCTGTATTGACAACCACCAACTATTTTTATATAATGTATGGTGAAACATATCGCAAAACATGGGACTAATGCATGTAGGATAGGTAACATAAAAAATGTGTTAATTTTGTAAGGGCAATACAGTGACCTAAAACATAATAGTAAAAGGTAATACTAGATAGGTTTTTGCACTGTTCACATGCATAAAGGCTGAGATAGATATAGAAAAGACAGATCTTACTTCGAGAGGGTTCCATCAGTAGGTCATCACATATTGGACTTGCACCACCTGGCATCGGGCCACACGGTAGACTTTTCTAGCAATACCTGAAGGGGGACCACCCGCCCAATGTCACGTGACCAACAGAACACCTTCCAGTGCCAGGTTAGGTTGCGCCGGTTACGACGTCGGTGACCCTGCCGTGGGCTGTCTCGATGCCGGACCCTCCCCCATCTACACAACGGCGGGTCCAACGTGGATTCCTCTGATGCCTGGTCTGACATTGGGGGGCTTATAATCGACCCTGAACTGTCCCACATTACCCTTTTTGGTATCCAAGGGATCCCTACCTAGGGTGCTCCATTCCAGAATGGAGTCATTTGGGGGCAGTTCTACCCTGGATTTCACCCTTACTCCAACTACATGGGGTTTCAAGGGTATTATCCTCCACCGGATGCCCCTCTTCCTCCTCCACCCAGTCTCAACAGGATCCACCTCCCCTTCCCTGGCTACTTCAGATTTCAAGACCCTGATTCACTCTTGGTGGCAGGGGACCAGGTCAGAACTGGTTTCAGATCTGGAAACTAGGCTCTTGCAACCACGGATTCCTATGTCTCCTTCCCTGATCAGCTATCTTGCAACTGTCAATGTCTCAGAGAAGACTCGGCAGGACGTTTCCCTACCGGACTTTAGAACCGTCCTGTCAAGGATAGTGGACTCATGATGTGTTATATAATAGGAAAGGATAGGCTTTTGTCCACAGATTTTAGAACAGGGAAAGAGTAGGGTTTTTCACCACATATTTTAGAATAGAGAAAGGGTAGGGTTTTTCTCCACAGGTTTTAGAATAGGGAAAGGATAGGGTTTTTCTCCACAGGTATTTTGAATAGGGAAAGAGTAGGGTTTTTCTCCACAGGTTTTAGAATAGAAGCAGTTTGATACAGAAAATGATTGAACGGTAGCCACCATCTTATTTTTGGTCATGTGACCCAGGGGATATAGATATGGGTACAGTCTGGGCCTTCATTTACTTATTCACTTACCTAACATGTAAAACGAGCTGCTTTTTACTTTTCCTTTTTGAATTTATTGGCTTGCACCTCATAATGCAATAGGTTGACACTACATTGACATGAATGGGCATACCATGGGTGGTTGGATATGGCACCCCTTCTATCTGCAGTTGGGTCTGTAATGATAAATTAGGGATCAGAAATTTCATCCAAGCCCCTGCAGATGTAAGAAAAGGTGTAATGCCTTGACATTTCCCTTTTATAATATAGTTATCCCTACAAATGTATAACAGAAGCAGTTTGACAGAAAATGATTGAACGGTAGCCGCATCTTATTTTTGGTCATGTGATCAAGGGATGTAGATATGGGTACAGTCTGGGCCTTGATTTACTATTCACTTCCCATCATGTAAAACAGGCTACATCTTATTTTTACTTTCTGAATTTATTTGTATGTAACCTCATAATGCAATAGGTGTGCCTCATGTTCCAGCATGGCCTTCTTTAGGTGGTTGCATGGCACCCCAGCTATATGGTGGTGGGTCTATAATGTGAAATTAGTGATCATAAATTTCATCCAAGCCCCTGCAGATGTAAGAAAATGTGTAATCCATTGACATTTACCACTTTTATAATGTAGTTATCACAATAAATGTGTAACAGAAGCAGTTTGATACAGAAAATGATCAAATGGTAGCCGCCATCTTGTTTTTGGTCTTGTGACGCAGGGGATGTAGCCATGGGTACAGTCTGGCCCTTAATTTACTCATTCTCTTCCCTGTCATGTAAAACGGGCTACTTTTTACTTTTAATGTTTTAATTTATTGGCATGCACCCCATAATGCACTAGGTGGACACCCCATTGGCCAGCATGGGCATACCATGGGTGGTTGGGTATGGCACCCTGGCTATCTGCAGGTGGGTCTGTAATGTGAAATTGGGGATCAGAAAATTCATCCAAGCCCTGACAAATGTAAGAAAAGGTGTAATCCATTGATATTTACCACTTTTATAATGTAGCTATCCCTGCAAACATGTAACAGAAGCAGTTTGATACAGAAAATGATTGAACGGTAGCCACCATCTTGTTTTTGGTCATGTGACCCAGGGGATGTAGCTTTGGATACATTCTGGGCATTGATTTACTCATTCACTTCCCTGTCATGTAAAACAGGCTACTTTTTACTTTACTTTTGAATTTATTGGCATCCTCCCCATAATGCAATATGTGAACACCCCGTTGGCAGCATGGACATACCATGGGAGGTTGGGTATAGCACCCCAGCTATCTGCATGTGGGTCTGTAATAAAAATTAAGAATCAGAAAAATCATCCAAGCCCCTGCAGATGTAAGAAAAGTTGTAATCCATTGAGATTTGCCTCTTTTATAATGTAGTTATCACAATACATGTGTAACAGAAGCAGTTTGATACAGAAAATGATGGAACAGAAGCCACCATCTGATTTTTGGTCATGTGACCCTGGGGATGTAGATATGGGTACAGGCTGATCCTTGATTTAGTCATTCACTTCCCTGTCACATAAAATGGGCTACTTTTTACTTTTACTTTTTGAATTTATTGGCATGCACCCCATAATGCAATAGGTGGACACCCTGTTGGCCAGCATGGACATACCATGGGTGGTTGGGTATGACACCCCGGCTATCTGCAGTTGGGTCTGTAATGAAAAATTAAGGCTCATAAATTTCATCCAAGCCCCTGCAGATGTAAGAAAAGTTGTAATCCACCGAGATTTACCACTTTTAGAATGTAGTTATCCCTACAAACTTGTAACAGAAGCAGTTTGATACAGAAAATTATCAAATGGTAGCCACCATCTTGTTTTTGGTCATGTGACCCAGGGGATGTAGATATGGGTACAGTCTGAGCCTTGATTTACTCATTCGCTTCCCTGTCATGAAAAATGGGTTACTTTTTACTTTTACTTTTTGAATTTATTAGCATGCACCCCATAATGCAATAGGTGGACACAACATTGGCCAGCATGGACATACCAGGGGTGGTTGGGTATGGCACCCTGGCTATTTGCAAATGGGTCTGTAATGTGAAATTAGGGATCAGAAAATTCATCCAAGCCCCTGAAGATGTAAGAAAAGGTGTAATCCATTGACATTTACCACTTTTATAATGTAGTTATCACAATAAATGTGTAGCAGAAGCAGTTTGATACAGAAAATGATTGAACGGTATATACCATCTTGTTTTTGGTCATGTAACCCAGGGGATGTAGCTATGGGTACAGTCTGGTCTTTGATTTACTCATTCACTTCCCCTTCATGTAAAACAGGATACATCTTACTTTTCCTTTCTCAGTTTTTTGGTATGTAACAAATAATGCAATAGGTGGACACCCCATTGGCCAGCATGGGCATACCATGGGTGGTTGGGTATGGCAACCCGGCTATCTGCAGGTGGGTCTGTAATGTGAAATTAGAGATCAGAAAATTCATCCAAGCCCCAAAAGATGTAAGAAAAGGTGTAATCCATTGACATTTATCACTTTTATAATGTAGTTATCGCTACAAATGTGTAACAGAAGCAGTTTAGTACAGAAAATGATTGAACGGAAGCTGCCATCTTGTTTTTGGTCATTTGACCCAGGGGATGTAGCTATGGGTACAGTCTGGGCCTTGATTTACTCATTCACTTCCCTGTCATGTAAAACAGGCTACTTTTTACTTTTACTTTTGAATTTATTGGCATGCACCCATAATGCAATAGGTGGACACCCATTAGCCAGCATGGACATACCATGGGAGGTTGGGTATGGCACTTTGCTATCTGCATGTGGGTCTGTAATGAAAAATTAAGGATCAGAAAAATCATCCATGCCCCAGCAGATGTAAGAAAAGTTGTAATCCATTGAGATTTACCTCTTTTATAATGTACTTATCACAATACATGTGTAACAGAAGCTGTTTGATACAGAAAATGATGGAACGGAAGCCGCCATCTTATTTTTGGTCATGTGACCCAGGGTATGTAGCTATGGGTACAGTCTGGTCCTTGATTTACTCATTCACTTCCCTGTCATGTAAAATAGGCTACTTTTTACTTTTCCTTTTTGAATTTATTGGCTGGCACCCCATAATGTAATAGCTGGTCACCCCATTGGCCAGCATGGACATACCAGGGGTGGTTGGGTATGGCACCCCTTCTATCTGCAGTTGGGTCTGTAATGATAAATTAGGGATCAGAAATTTCATCCAAGCCCCTGCAGATGTAAGAAAAGGTGTAATGCCTTGACATTTACCCCTTTTATAATATAGTTATCCCTACAAATGTGTAACAGAAGCAGTTTGACAGAAAATGATTGAACGGTAGCCGCCATCTTATTTTTGGTCATGTGATCAAGGGGATGTAGATATGGGTACAGTCTGGGCCTTGATTTACTCATTCGCTTCCCCATCATGTAAAACAGGCTACATCTTATTTTTACTTTCTGAATTTATTTGTATGTAACCCATAATGCAATAGGTGTGCCCCTCATGTGCCAGCATGGCCTTCCTTAGGTGGTTGGGTATGGCACCCCAGCTATATGGTGGTGGGTCTATAATGTGAAATTAGTGATCATAAATTTCATCCAAGCCCCTGCAGATGTAAGAAAATGTGTAATCCATTGACATTTACCACTTTTATAATGTAGTTATCACAATAAATGTGTAACAGAAGCAGTTTGATACAGAAAATGATCAAATGGTAGCTGCCATCTTGTTTTTGGTCTTGTGACGCAGGGGATGTAGCCATGGGTACAGTCTGGCCCTTAATTTACTCATTCTCTTCCCTGTCATGTAAAACGGGCTACTTTTTACTTTTAATGTTTTAATTTATTGGCATGCACCCCATAATGCACTAGGTGGACACCCCATTGGCCAGCATGGACATACAAGGGGTGGTTGGGTATGGCACCCCAGCTATCTGCAAGTGGGTCTGTAATGTGAAATTAGGGATCAGAAAATTCATCCAAGCCCCTGCAGATGTAAGAAAATGTGTAATCCATTGACATTTACCCATTTTATAATGTTGTTATCCCTACAAACGTGTAACAGAAGCAGTTTTTGGTCATGTGACCCAGGGGATGTAGCTATGGGCACAGTCTGTGCCTTGATTTACTCATTCTCTTCCCCGTCATGTAAAACAGGATACATCTTACTTTTCCTTTCTCAATTTATTGGTATGTAACCCATAATGCAATAGGTGGACACCCCATTGGTCAGCATGGGTATACCAGGGGTCGTTGGGTATGGCATCCCAGCTATATGCTGGTGGGTCTATAAAGTAAAATTAGTGATCATAAATTTCATCCCAGCCCCAGCAGATGTAAGAAAAGGTGTAATCCATTGACATTTACCACTTTTATAATGTAGTTATCACAATAAATGTGTAAGATAGGCAGTTTGATACAGAAAATGATGAAACGGTAGCTGCCATCTTATTTTTGGTCATGTGACACAGCGAATGTAGCTGTAGGTACAATCTGGGCCTTGATTTACTCATTCACTTCCCCGCCATGTAAAATAAGCTACTTTTTACTTTTACTTTTTGAATTTATTGGCAGGCACCCCATAATGTAATAGGTGGTCACCCCATTGGCCAGCATGGATATACCAGGGGTGGTTGGGTATGGCACCCCGGCTATCTGCAAGTGGGTCTATAATGTGAAATTAGGGATCAGAAATTTCATCCAAGCCACTGCTGCCATAAGAAAGGGTGTAATCCATTGACATTTACCACTTTTATGATCTAATGATCTCAATAAATGAGTCACAAGCATTTTGACACAGAAAATGGCTGAATGGTGTCAGCCATCTTGTTTTTGGTCATGTGACCCTGGATAGGTAGCTATAGGTACAATCTGGCCCTTGATTTACTCATTCACTTCCCTATCATGTGAAACAGGCTACTTCTTACTTTTTCTTAATGGATTTTGTGATGTGTACCCCATAATTCAATAGGTACCCCCCCATAGGCCAACATGGCCCTACCATTGGTGGTCCGTTCTGGTCACTCTCATAATCTGTAGGTGAGAAACCAATGTGAAATTTGTGTTTATATAAATAATTTGTAGCCCGAAAGTGAAAATTAGTTACATTTTAGACAACAATTTTTATCAGTGATGCAACCGATTTTAACGTTTTTACAAACTTCAATATTTTTTGCGAATACAAATTCGCAAAACAATCGAAATTTCACTAAATAAACATATATATCTCCAAATGTCTTTGTTGGAAAAGTTATATTTTCACTTTGAATTATAGTTGTGTTAGTTTCTTACTACCCTGACAAAAAAAGTTTACCAGGGAATTAAGAAAAATTATGTAATAACGTCATAACTGATAAGTGTACAAACCCAGTGAAAAAACCTCTGGCAGCAGGGATATGCAATTTTCAGAAAAACCTTGGCAGTGTAAGGGTTAAATGTCTGTCTCTCTACTTTAACTTGTTGCAAATTAGTGGTTTAATAGTTCTTAACTCATTGTGAGGCATGGTACTCATTTGGAGTTCCCCAGACTTGCAGTGTATCTGTCTATCTGGCGAACTAGGGAAGCAAAGATAACTCTCAATTTTCAGAGTAGAACAAAAGCTATTAAAGTCTGGAAGTTTCATGATGTTAATAGGGGCCTGTCGGCTCTCTGTCTTCAACCCTGAAGCATTATATATCAACCTATAACATGGGTCTCAGGGTGGGAATGGGCCCCTAGGGAAACGCCGGAATCAGGGGGGGAAGGGGGGGAGCTTCAGTGTATAATAGCTGAAGGTGAGACCACATCACATTCCAATTATTAGGGGGGTAGGTCCCTGCTCATACTCCAGGTGCTTGTCACTCAGTTTAGTATTCCATGTTATAGTGCTGGTTAATTATAATATTTTCATGTTAACGGATGGGAAGTATGACAATGGGACCGCAGGGGTTTGGCTTCTCCTTTATCAACCACAGTCTGGTTTCTCAATGTGGAAGGATGAGATAATACCCCAAAACTCAGCCCTATAATTCTCTTCACTCTATTCTGTCTCTGTCTTCTTTTTCTGACTAGCCTTAAATTTCATGCCAGGGTGGCCAACCTGACATTTTTCTTATCTTTTCTGTGCTATCCCTTTAAATATAAATTCTTTAGGAGTTCTAAACACAGCTGCCCATTACTTTATTTCCCCAAGAAGTTTTTTCCCTTTTAAATAAATGCAGTAGTAGAGATAGCGCTATTGTGTGTGCAACTGCTTGCTATTCCGGAGATGTGCGCAAGATAACACAGTCGAGCAGGAGATGTGCGCATGATTACACATTCGTGCAGGAATTGTGCGATCATTTGAGCCATAGAAAAGCAAGAAAGCCATAGATCTTTTCAGAAATGGACCGCTTGCTAAAAATAAAGTCTGGAAGCAAGCACCGTCCTAAAGCTGTACCATTAGAACAAGGTTAATGAGCAGTACACACCCTGCAGCCATTTGGATAGGAAAGTAAAAATCAGAAGTGAGTAACTAGTGAAATGCTCATTGTAAAATGAGAATGCAGATTCTTAAAGTAAAGCTCTGTAAGACAACTTAGGAAAATGTGTTAGATGTGTGCATAGTAGCAAATGAATGTGGAGATTGTGATTGAGCTGACATGAAATATTTGTTGTCGGCTGAAAGGAAAGCAGTCGAGTTGCAATGCTAAAAGTATAAACATTTAGAAAACAGTGCTAGCAATTGGGAAAAATGTTCTAGACTGTATAAATCTATTTAGTACTATTAAATAAATGGAACAGATATGTTTTAAAGGAGACATAAGAGGTTTCTTAAAATGAAATGTGATAGCAGTGGTGAATAGTAATGGAACTCTTCTACTTAGCAGAGTAAACAGATGGGGAAGTGCGCCCCTAGTCTGTTTGTCTCTGGAAAGGCTGAATATTTTCTAAACTTTGAAAGAACTTTTATTATAGATAAAATTTTGTTTTCTTTTACCTGGAATAGCCCTGGGTAATTTTGGGAAGATTCTCTTATAGGCAAGGCAGCTCAGCAAATTGCTGTTTTTATGGGAGAGATGTGGTGATGATAAAAACTTCTGAGTATCCCAAGGTTCCTTTTTTAATATTTTAAGGGGAGATAGAGATAGGGGAATCAACATACAAATACAAGTAACCTCTCTCAACCCTTATTATATAATACAAGTCAATATAGCTCTCAAATGATCATTATACACTTTATTTTATCAGTAAAAATACTTAATGATCTCTTTAATATTGTAACAGTGCTCCAAAAAACATTTTGTAATGCTTCAGAACTCTAGTTCCTTCATCAGACAACGGAGCTTGTGTTATTCTGTAGAAATCCAAAAAAAAAGGAAAGAAAGAAAACAGCTAATAAATATGTTGTTTGCCTTTCAATGATAATAATAATGCAATCGTAAATAGGTTGAATTAACCTATTAATTCATAGAAATCTCTCAAAAATGGTTGCGTTAGTGTATGCGGCTTATACCTTTAATTGGGGGGGCGCCATACGCTCACCTCAATATCAAGCAATTCCTCATATTCTTGCTCTATAATCAAAGTAAATAAAATGAAAATCTCAGTAAATTTTGACATCTTCCTTAATAAATTTAATAATATTAATGCACTGAAAAGGTGCTTACTAGGAAAATGATCTTTGCTGAATGCACTTATTGTATGGAGCATAAGGACTGCTTGATTAACTCTGCTTAAAAGAAGCAAAATGCCATTATAACAGTGTTTTAAATCTTTGACCAATTTCAAAAGTAATTCAATCACTAAATAAGAATATTACCTCAAATGAAATTAGTATTCTAAAAATTAAAGCCAAACTCGGTGTTTCTCTACATATGACTGTTGAGTACTGAAATCAAATGCGAAATGTCTATGTTACAATGTTACTTTTAAATTAATGCAATTTTAAGTTTATAGAGAATGCTCAGATTCCATACCAGTTTAATTTTATTTCTATCTCCAAGCGCTCACATAGAAAGTGCTTCAAAGGGGAACCAGGTTTAAAGCCGCCGCCATTAACCAACCATGCCACGCTTTACCTAGCACCACACAAACTGCCTATACAGGTGCTCACCGAAGAAGAAAGGGGTCCGGACCCCACAGGTATACACGCGAACGTGTACACATCACACTGTGACGAAACCCTGGGCGGTCCGGTCATATAAATGAAAACTCCACTAATTCAGTGGAGCTCCCCCTTTCTACAAGTACTTAACTTAGTACGCAATTCATCACTGGCTAGTTTGGAAAAATCTATCACTTTGTCTTGACATAGCGTGATATCAAAACATAATGTTAGGAGAATACATAATACTGTTGAGAGAGTACAGGGAATTCATAGAATACAGACTATATTCAAGAACGAATGATTTTTTGTTAGTCATAAACAGTCCAGTTCAGCGTTTCATTTAGTCCATATCTTGGCAAATGGGTTTTCAAGTTAAAGATTCACCACGCTTCCCATTTGAGTAGAATTCTTTCTCTGTCACCACCTCGTAATAATTCAGGTATTCTCTCGATGCCAAAAAATTTCAAGCTTGATACTTGATGTTGTCTCTCAGTACAATGCCTTGCTAGTGGAGAATCAAATCTTGTCTTCGAATGCTGCTTTTATGCTCTGCAATCCTAATTTTTAATGATCTGGTGGTTTCACCAATATAATATAGAGAACATGGACAAACTATACAATAAATTACATATTCTTTATTACAGGTTATGAAATTCTTAATATGGTATGTATGGTCATCCCAAGTACTCTTGATACTTTTTGTTTTTATACCATTGTTACAGTGGACACAATTTCCACAAGGAAAAAAAACCTTTTATATCACTCCTTAGCCAACTCAACCCTTCCTTTTTCTGTTTCCAATGTTGTGTTTTTTATAATCTTATTATGTATAGTTGTTGTTCTCCGAGATGTAACCCAAGGTTTATGTTCAAAAATCTTTTGTCCAGTTTCAGAGCTTTGTAAAATGTTCCAATTGGATAAAATTATATGTTTTATTTTTCCAAAATACTCTGAGAACTTTGTTGACATATTAATCTTTTCAGTGGTGAGACTCAAACCTGATACCATTTCTAATAATAAATAATCTTGTTCTTTAGAGTCAACCCTTAATCTAGCTTGATCCAGACTTTCTCTGGAATAACCTCAATTTGTAAATCTTTCAATTAGATCATTAAAATTTTTTTCATAGCTATCAGAATTACTTGTATTACATTTAACTCTTAACATTTGACTATAAGGAATGTTTTGTTTCAAATTTTTAGGGTGAAAACTTTTGGAATGCAATATGGTGTTTTTGGTTATCTCCTTTCTATATAAGTCAGTATGAAATTTACCATTTATTTTCATAATTTTTAAATCTAAATATGCAATTTCATTGAAATCATAGGTTAAGGTAAATTTCAGATTACTATTGCATTCTTCCAAATAATTTTTAAATTGATGAATTTCTTCTACTGTTCCATCCCAAATAATCAATATGTCATCAATAAAACATTTATGTAAAACAATTTTGGGAGTATAAAGATTTACATCTGACTCAATATATTGTTTTTCAAAGTATGCCATATATAAATTAACATATGTAGGTGCCACTGTTGCACCCATTGCTGTCCCTATCTTCTGAAGAAATTTCTGATCCTCAAATTGGAAATAATTATTTTCTAATATCAATCAGGTCAATTGTAATAAAAAATCTTTATCTGGTTTGTTTTCATTTCTAGTGGACAAAAAAATAATCTAATGCTTGTAAACCTTCTAGGTGGGGAATAATTGTATAAAGGTTTTTTACATCCAAAGTAACCAAAAGACAATGTTCAAACATAGTATCTATTTTATTCAGCTCTTCTAGAATCTGAATACAATGTTTTGTATCCTTTAGATGGGACCATGTGTTTGGAACTAAATGATTACAATAGTGGTCTACAAAAATTGATAATGGTTCAGGTATCGAACCAATTCCTGAAATGATAAGTTGGCCAGGAGGATGTTCTACATCTTTGTGTATTTTGGGTAGACAATAAAACAAAGGTATTTTAGGTTTTGTGTTTAATAGTTCTTCCATAACCCATTGTTCTATAATCCCTCTATCGTTGGCTTCAGTTAATACTTTTCTAATCTTTGTTTTTAAAGCTATAAATGGAATGGAATGAATCTTTTCATATGTGTTTTCATCAGTAAGTTGTCATAGACATTCATTCCTATAATCTTCATTATCCATAATAACTATTCCCCCACCTTTATCTGCTGGTTTAATTACTATTGTTTCATCCCTACCCAAATTATTCAATGCTTCATATTCGTCTTTGGTTAAATTGAATTTATTTTTTTTATTTTTTGAATCCATTAACATCTTATCAATATCTAAATAGACCTTATTGATATAATTTACAATAGTAGGTGGTACTAAATTAATAGGATCAAATTTAGATTTGACACCCAATGCTTGTTTTAATAAACACTTATCATTTTGTATTGTTACATTTGTGTTTGCTTGAGAAGGAGGTTGTCATCCAAAAAAAACCCTTTAATCTAAGTTTATGATAGAATTTCTCCAGGTCTAATTTAAGTTCAAAAGGGTTAAGTTTTTCTGAAAGACTAAATGAAAGACCATAATTAAGAACTTTAGTTTCTGTGGATGTTAATCTACGTGATGAAAGATTAAAAACAGTTTGTTCTAATGGTATCTCGATCTGAGTTTGTGTGTCTTTTCTTGATCTTTTTCTACATTTTCTGAATCTCTTTCTTTTCTGTGTATGTCTGATGAACCTGTGTCCTCTGTTCCTCTGTGAAAATCCCTGTCTCTCTCAGCTGTTTTATTGTTAGGTTGCCAATTAAATCTATGATCATCATAGTATTCTCTTTCATTTTACCATCTTCTAGGAGTATAAAATTTACCATATGAAGTAGAATAATGTCTATTACGTCTATTAGAAAATCTTCTATTACACAAATCTCTGTATGGAATTGAATCTGAATTCTCTGAATCTGAAGTTGCTGGACTAGTATTTGACAAATTAAGATCATATGTGTTGGTGTGTACTGTTGATTTCTTCCAAGAATACACAGTTCCATTTTTATAGTCATTTAAATTTCTTTTAAATGTGCCTATTTTAATGTTCTGAATATGTTTATCATATTCTACAAGAGATTTCTCAGTTTTTTTTCCAAAAGGGTTTTAAGTTCTGATGTTTCTATTGTTTCTTTGATTTTAGATTCCAAATAATTTATTTCTCCTATTATTTTACTCTGTTCAGTTGTTAATGTTTCAATAAGTAGTAACATAAAGACAAATGAACATTTAGAGCGTACACCATCCCATTTAAATTGAAAACTATCAGGGGAAAATCCTAATTGGGACTCAACCAACACCTTCAAACCTCTAGGTATTCTTTTCTGATTCATGTATTCTAATAAGGTTACAGCATGCCAATCTAACCTTATTTCCCCTTTTTTAATGACTCCAATTTATCAAGCATTGTTTTGGGAATATTGGTTGATTCAATTTACCCTAAATGGCGTTTGCTTTTAACCAAATCCATTATCCTGGTTGCTTCATCTTGATTTATACTTATCACTGTGGATCTATTATCTGTAGTTTTACCTATTTCTGCAAACGTGGCCATTATAGTGGTGATTTAACAAACAGAACCAGTGAAAATATTAAAAAAGGAAAATACTTCCCAAATTTAAAGAAACTCAAACTAAACCCCTCCCAGGTTTTTCAAACCAAATCATAAAAACTTCTGAGTATCCCAAGGTTCCTTTTTTAAGTTTTTTTAAGGGGTGATAGAGATAGGAGAATCAACATACAAATACAAGTAACCTCTCTCAACCCTTATTATATAGTACAAGTCAATATAGATCACAAATGATCATTATACACTTTATTTCATCAGTAAAAATACTTCATGATCTCTTTAATATTGTAACAGTGCTTCAAAAAACATTTTGTAATGCTTCAGAACTCTAGTTCCTTCATCAGACAACGGAGCTTGTGTTATTCTGTAAAAATCCAAAAAAAGGAAAGAAAGAAAACAGAGCTAATAAATATGTTGTTTGCCTTTCAATGATAATAATAATGCAATCGTTAATAGGTGGAACTAACCTATTATGTAAGTCGCATTTTAATATAAATTGGTAGGCCACATGTTGATGAGGTCATCAGTACAATACTATAAAAGCCTTCCCACTAGAGGGCTACAGGTTGGGGAGAGTGGGAGGCTGGTCAGTATCTTCTGAGTAGCAAGGAGTAAGGAGGTGTGAGTGATTACACATCTGAAAAGGTATTGAAGGATATTGTATATACAGAAGAGAGAGAGGAAGTCAAGAAGAAGACTTGCCCGATTTATGGTTTTTGTATTTTTGTTGGTGTACAAGATTTAACACCTTATTAATTTTCTTTTCTGTAAATATCTGGACTTTTTATATCATTTTGGACAAATAAAATGATAAATGCTGAAGTAAGCATTTTTTATGCACTAAACTATATGGCTGGTGTCTGTTAGTAGAACCCACACATCCACACTCATTCCTTTTTTCAAACAGTAGAGCCTATGTATATAGTTATAGGGGTAAGAGATTTCAAAGAGGGTGGGAGGGGTATGGATGGGGAGGGGGAGGGGCAGGGACTCCTACAGGTATTCTATATCCTGGCAAGTTTCACTGAGCTATCAACAACCTGAGTCTTACGAATGGAGGGCTGGGGAAGGGAAGGAAGAGGGCTAGAGAGATGAGGGCTCAGCTCCTACTCATAACTATTACTAGTAACATTGATGTACTACATCTTATGCCTGGTTTTACTGTCAAATATTCTGTTGCGGGGGTCGTGGCTTGGATGCTGATGAAGATGGCCGCTTAGACCGATGGCTCAGTCCCCAGCTCATAGAATCCATACAAACGTGCGGGAATCCAGGAATCCTCAGACCCCTAACGGTGATCAAACGAAACCGTAGTCTTCCCTCTCAGTGCAGCGGGGGTTATACTGTGCCTAGCTACCCATCAATTCATACTGCAGTGCCAGCTACTGCCCTATCCACTGCTATCCCAATTAGGCCCTACAGCATCAATCTAGCACAGCGGGCACAGTGCTCCCCTCCTCATTAGCCATCTAGTAGTGACTGGTACAGTGAACAACTGTGTACGGCGAGGGGGTGACCTGGGGAGTAAACTCTAATCCTGGTGCTACAGGCAAACATTAAAGAGCCCTGTTGCTTAAGAATGGCCTCACACAATCGGGATACACAAGGCCTAGGGACACCTACCAAAGGTCAGTCTCCTGGACCTTAGTACCTCACTGCAATGCTAGAAACCCTCTTAATGAGGGTAGACTCTATTTCAGAAACACTATCTGGTACTGTAGCTGAGGTGTGAGTGCTCAGTGATAAGCTAAATGTTACAGAGCAACGGACAAAAGACCTAGAAGCTGGCCAACCAAAAATTCTACGACGAATGCAGGAGCATGAGGAAAAGCTAGCAGTACTTTGGAAAAGAGCTGAGGACCAAGAAAATAGGGGAAGACGAAACAATATTAGGATCCTTGGTATCCCCGAGGGCGCTGAAGGCCAAAACACTGAAAGATTCCTCATTGAGGAGAGCCCCAAAATGTTAGGGGATAGATGGCATGGGCCTATCGAAGTAGAAAGAACTCACCGTATTCCCAGCAGACCCCAAACACAACGGTCCACACCCAGGCCCATTATCGCATACATCCTGCGTTACTCTGCTAAAGAGAGAATCCTGAGAGTAGCCCAAGACAAGGGAGATTTGACATGGCAGGGGGCTTGAATTGCACTGTTCAGAGACTTCTTGGCCAAAATAGCCACATGACGAAAAGCCTTTTTGCCCATCAAGAAAATGCTGGCAGAACATGGTTTCAAGTATGGGTTTAGAAACCTAATTTACCTTTATGTGTCCTGAGAAGGTAAGGACATTGTGGCAGAGAGCCCTCGAGAGATCGTAGAATGGACCTCCAGGTACTGGCCGCGTTTGTCGCTGCATACTACAACTCCCAGGAAACTTTGGGCCCCGGGACCATGAACAAAGGAGAGAAGGAACTTATCTCCCACAGATGGCTGCAGGGAGGAACTTAATTTAGGCAGGATGGTGCAGCATCCAAACACCCCCCCCCAGGTCTCCACAGCACTGAGCAATGGCTGGAACAGATAATAATGTGACAGGTGGGCAGACAGTAGATCATCTTCTCCCTCACTGCCCAAGCGTGAAGTACCTCAGATATCCCAAATACACCATTGCTCAGTAAGCGAGCAGGGATCTCCATCCAAGAGTCCAGGGAAAGCCCCGCTGGCAAAGCAGCACAAAGATGAATATTCTAATCCATACTACCAGACAGGACAGGACATTCCTGATGAGTTACTTATGGAGATGGCAGAGATCGCAAGCTGGGTGTATTTTCCAAGCAACCTAGCAGACTGCCAGGACCTTTCCCAAGTCCCAGTGAAATCTGGACTGTTAACTTTCGCAGAGGCTTTAACCCAGGACACTTCTCATGTAATGAAATCAGCTGGGACTGAGGAGTGAGCACCGAAGGACTGAATACAAGTCTGCTTGATGTTTTTGTTATCGGTACTATGGGTAGCAGGGAATACTACCTAATAGAGGGGGATTCGGGTTCCCCCTCCCCTAGGGGTGAATACAGTGTCGGATAGGCCTGGGGTCTTAATGGTTGACACTCCAAGGCCTCTCGGCTGGTTAACTGACACCCCCCCCTATTCTGTTTCCTCCCTCAGCCTAATGGTGTTACTATTTTCTGGCTGGCACTACGGGTTGGTTATGGGTGCCATAGGAATGCAGGTCTCCTTGCCCTGCCCTCTATACTAACGGATGACCTGTATGCTATATAGGTGCTATAGGCACTGATCATAGTTCGATGAGATGTAGCATTAGAATCACCTCCCCTTCCTCCCCAAACCCTATCACTTTCTCTTGGAAACCCCATTTCAGGTCACATAGCTGGGGATGAAGTTGTATGTTGTTTGTTAGGCTCATCTCCATTCTTCCCCGTGCAGGTGAAAGGTCAGCATGGCTGAGTGTGCCTCTTTGATTGTGCGGAGGACTGCACCTCATTTATACACAAATTCACCTTTAGCTTAGAGCTTGTTTACTTACTTATAGTCTTTTTATTTCTACTGTTAAAAGATTGAAATAACTTATCCCCCATTGGGGGAATAAAAAATGCTTTTTCTGGTCATAATGGTTGACTGTTTAGTGTTTTAACTTGTTTATTTATTTTTTATACCAGGTTAGCACAGTTATATACATTTCTTGGACAACCTCTCTTCTTACCCCAAGCAACTAATTCCCTTTCTTCTGAATCTGGTAATTTACCTTCCTCTGATTCTCTATCTCTTCTGGACATAGGTGATGAGTACCTATACCTTTTGCACAATTTAGGAACAACAATGCAAAACACCAACGTAGGCTTAAAACTTGTCTCCTGGAATGTGAAGGGAATAAATCACCAAGTTAACCGCTCCATGGTCCTCAGGCACCTACGCTCCTTGCAGACCGATATTGCACTAATCCATGGGACTCATCTCACTGCAAGAACGTTTTGTGACTTAAAACGGACCTGGGTGGGTAATGTGATAACTAGTTCAGCATCAACCAAATCAAGAGGGGGTAGCTATTTTGATTAAGAAATCTTGCCCCTGGGTGCAAGAGCAGACACTCTTGGAAATGCAGAGCCGCTGGATAGCGGTCCACTTTTCACACCCCGGGGGACAGGTGCTGTTAGTGAACATATATGGGCCAAACATCAATGATCCCGAAATCATCTTGGACCTAAACAAGGCAATGGAGACCCTAGCTGATGGGCACCCACAAATCCCAATTATACTTGGTGGGGACTTTAATTGTACCTCTGACATTTTTCTCGATAAGTCTAAGCCAACTCCCCAAACACATCCAAAAGTAGTGTTGGCACTACAAGGGTTTATGGCAGAGTGGGGAATGACTGACATGTGGTGTAGGGACCACCCGACAGGGCGAGACTTTTCCTTTTTCTCCTCAGCTCATTCTACATACAGTAGGATTGACTGCTGGCTTGCCAACGTCTCCGCAGCCTGTGACATTACTGGTGCTAGAATACAAGATATCCTAGTCTCGGACCATGCCCCAGTGTCTTGCCTGTATACAGTGTCTTGCGCTGCAACCCAATACTGCTCCAAGAACCACGGTTTCAGACTATGGTACGAGAGATGGCCAGGGACTACTTCTCACTGAACTGGGCTACAGAGACCTCAGCAGCCACGGTGTGGGAGGCTCTCAAAGCCGTACTGAGAGGCCGAATTATTGCCTACTCAGCGCATAAAAGCAAACTTAGAAAGATGGAGCTAAGCAATCTGCAGACCAACCTGTCTTTATTGGAAGCCAGATTCAGAACCTCTACTGCCCAGTCACCTGACCCGGCACTCCTCCGAGAGATAGTCAGATTGAAATACCATATAAATACTATACTGCACCATAAGGCCGAGTGGGCCTTGATCAGATCCAAACACTCGCACTGGGAAGGGGGAGATAAAGGGGGTAAGCTTCTGGCATTCCAGTTAAGGAAGCAACAAGCGGCTTCTCGCATCCATGCACTAAGAAGCAAGGATGGCTCTGTGGTCACAAACCCCCAAAAAGTTAATGAATGTATGCAGCACTTCTACCAGCGCCTGTACCAATCGCATGTCTCTCTGGATCCAACCAAATTAAGATGTCAGCTGGCCGTCTTCTGCACTTCAGCTAAACCCCCCCCCAAATACCCAATAATGCAAACACTTATTGGACAAGCCTTTCACTGAAACAGAACTTCTGACTGAGCTCCACCAACTGGCTAAAGGTAAGTCACCAGGTTCAGATGGCATGATCATAGAGCTATGCCAAGTCATGAGTGCAGAGATCAGCATCCCTCTCCTCTTGGTGCTACAAGAGGCTCACACAACAGGCTTCCTTCCCCCTACCAGGCGGGAAGCTCTAATCACTCTCCTACCAAAAAAAAACACAGATGACCCTTTTAACTGCACCAACTACCACCCAATTTCCCTTATCTTGGTTGATAATAAAATTGCCACCAAAATGCTTGCCACCCGGCTGGTGGAGGTTATCCCGCATATTGTCCACCCCTCGCAAGTCGGCTTCACAAAGGGAAGGGAGGCTGTGGACAACATCAGGCTGGTCCTGGATCTTAAATGGTTGACTATGCAATCCAACAGCCCAATGGCAGCAATGGCAGTAGACTTTTCCAAGGCCTTTGATTCGGTGGAGTGGCCATACCTCCATGAAACTCTCTGGCTCTATGGGTTCGGCCCGTACTTCACGCAATGGATCAGTGTGTTATATAACACCCCCTTTGCGAGGATCCTAACTAATCAAGATATCCCCCCCTTCTCATTGCAATGGGGTACACGGCAGGGCTGCCCATTATCCCCTCTGCTTTTCCTGGTGGCCCTAGACCCGCTAACCTGAAAGCTGCAAGCTACTGAAGGCATCAAAGGTATTCCGGTTGGCCAGCAGGTATACCTAATGACCTCGTATGCAGATGATCTACTTTTAACCTTGGACCATCCAAAAGAATCTCTCCCTGTTGTTTTAGGCATTTTGGGGGAATTTGCACAACTGTCAGGGTTACATATCAATCAGAAAAAGACTAGTGTTACCACCCTCAACAAAGTTTGTAAAAAGTCCTGCATGCAAGGTCTGGATCTAACTTGGGCCCCACATAGTTTCACGTACTTGGGTGTTACTATTCCATTTTCTTGGAAACTCCTGGAAAGTGAAAACTTCAGCCCCCAATATCCTCGTTAATGGACGAAATAAGTCGCTGGCACTGCCTTAATCTGTCCCTATCCGGCAAGGTGGCTGCGATCAGAATGATTCTACTCCCCAGAGTTGCACACCTCCTTAATAACCTCCCCATTGCCTTGTCAGGTAAGGTGTTCCACCCTCTGGACAAACTGATGTCCTTCTTCCTTTGGGAAGGTAAAACACCTAGATGGAGCTGCAGTAAAATGCGGGCCCACTGGACCAAAGGTGGTCTGGGACTTCCTTGGCTGCAGGGATACCACTGGTCTTATATCTCAGCCCGAGGCACTAAATGGTTCATCCCCTCCTCATCCCCATCTGCTCCATGGGTTCAACTAGGATCTCAGCTATTGCAGCACGTCCTATTGGGTACACTGCTATCTAACACTCCCATTAGCATAAAAGGCCTCACCCTGAGCATGATCGAAACTAGAAAAGCATGGCATAGCTTATGGCAGCCTCTAATACTACAAAGGCAGCATGCTCTATGCCATTCCGGTACATGGCACTATGGCGGAACTAACTCCTTACCGTAGACAATGAACCGTTGAACTGGCCGGCATGGGAAAGTACAGAGATGTGCCTCGTCCAGGACCTATACATGCCCAACTCCTCTACATTGGTGTCTTTCGAGCAGCTCCAGACTCAGCACTCCCTACAATCCAAGGATTTTTAGAGATACCTGCAACTCTGCAGTATGGTCCAGTCTGTCATTGGGACTTACCCAGCAGATCCCAAATGGCACTGGATGTCCAAGCTGCATCTAGCCACATCCCCTCGAGGGCTGGTGGGATGCTTCTACAGCACATGGTGTGAGGTGCAGCCGGACCACACAGAATCATGTAGAGACACATGGAGCAAGGATCTCCAAACCTCCATCACTCCCAAAACATGGTCCCACTGCCTACACCTAGCTCACTCCACTTACAAGGATGCTCGAAGTCAACTAATACAACTTAAAATCCTTCTCAGGTGGTATCGTACACCAGCAGTCCTCCATGCGTGGGGCATTATCCCTCATGCAAAGTGCTGGAGATGCCAACATGACCCAGCAAATCTCCTCCATGTATTATGGGTCTGTACAGCCCTGATTCCCTTTTGGTCAGTCATTGCAATGGACTGTTCCAGGATACTGGGCCTACCTGTGGACATTTCTGATCCACTGATTCTCTTGGGTGACTCTGCCCCCCCAGCCCACCTGCCAAAACTACATCAGAGCTGGCTATTAGTAGCCCTTCTAGAAGCAAAGAGGCTCTTACTTCTATCTTGGAAACAGGTGTCTCCCCCACTTGTCTCCCTCTGGCATTCGGCCTTGGCTATGAGAGCCACCTTCGAGACACTCACGTATGTTAACAGGGGGAAGCTTTCCTAATACCATCAGAAATGGGGTGCATACCTCAACTCTTCTTTATGTAAAACTGCCCTTCCCCAATAAACAACCCTCTGGAATAAGGTTGCTGCGCTGTCCCAATGTCGGATGGGGAATTGTCAACTTCGGAAGGATATGGGCTGGTGGCTGAACAACTATGATATCCCTGGTTTATACACACATTTTCTCACCTCCTTAGACTTCCCTTCCTTATCTATAGCTTGCTAACATCCTCTGCTGCTCCTAATACTTTTACTAATAACTATCCTGTATACTACGACTACATGAGTGGGGTAATTTTGATTTCAGGAAAGCTGGTTACCCTAGGTTTTTCTTTTCCTTCTTTTCCCTACAGGCTTCAGATGCAGCCAACTGAGTTTGTGTCCGATGTCTGAAAGAATAATAGGGAAAATCAGAACTATGTTTTTTATGGGTTTGGATGAGAAATGTTACCTGAGTTTGCTTGAGAAATGTTAACCAAGCTTGCTTAAGATACTCTATACTGTAATTTATGCATATGTATAATTGTCGATATGTGACGATACTGAATAAATAAAAAGTGTTCTATGTTAAAAAAAAATTCTGTTGTAGGTTAAGGGTATGGGGGTATGAGGGAGGGCCTGGAGTGAACTTACTACAAGTCCCTGTGTACTGGAATGCTAAGCTCACCACTGATCATGGCTAATCCAAAGGTTAAATTCATTACATGAAATGTCAGGGGAACTCAAGAATGACCCAAAAGGTAACAAATTCTCAAACACCTACCCATGTTACAAGCTAATATTATCTTCCTTCAAGAAACCAATCTCCTTACTCAGGAAGCTATCAGCTTCTGGAGACAAGGGGTCCAACAAGTTTTGTCTGCCCAGGACTCCACCGCCAGGAGGGGAGTAGTGGTACTAATCATGAAGAACATTCCCTTCCAGCCCGAATCTACTATTATAGATCCTCAGGGCAGATTTGACCTGGTCAAGAAAATGTTAGATAGAACCTCTGTCATCTTGGGAAGTATCTTTGGTCCAGTGGGTGGAGACCTTGTTTTTCTCATGGAATTAACAAACAACATAGCACCCCTCCTACTGGCTTCTCTTATTCTAGGGGGTGATTGGAACCTTCCTCCAACTCAAACTCTTGATAGGTCCACCCAGCCTCTTCAACCTCTGACCCCGGCCAAAAGAGCTCTTAACGACATGATGGATATTCTAGGGATATGTGACCCCTGGAGAGTTTTTAACCCTGATACCAGAGCCTTTTTCTTTCACTCCCAGGTACATCTCACAGTGCCTAGAATAGATTACTTCCTCATAAGCTCTACCTCACTAGCTGGGACCCTTGGAGAAGGTAAGGAACCAATTGTCTTGTCTAATCACGCTGCAGTGTGGCTCCATCTTATTCCTTCCACTAAAGTGCAAAGGGGTACTACCTGGAAGCTAAACATGCAACTCCTCAAGGATGAGTTTATAGTCTCTAAAATCAGATTCCTCACACAATTCCTAGAAGATAATCTTAATTCTATTCCCCAGGTAGATCAAGTCTGGTGTGCGCTGAAATGTTCCTTATGGGGAGAACTCATACAACTGTCAACAAAATGAAAAAGAATTCAGAAAGCCAAAGCTAGAGATCTCTGGGAACAAATACGTTCCCTGGAACATACCCTTTCCCCTTCTTCCTCACCAAATTCCCTCACTCTTTTCATGTCCCTCAGAAATGAATATTCGGATTTTCTCAGGGAGAAGGCCGAGTATGCCATCCTTAAAACACAGTCATCTTATATAGATCAAGGGGAAAAAGCCAGTCACCTGTTAGCCCTTCATATGAGACAGTTAGAAAACTCGAGGGTTATTCAAGCTATCTCAGACACAGATGGCTCCATCAACACCCTCCCAATAGAGATAACCAAAGTTTTAGAGAGCTTTTATGCTAACCTCTATGATAAAAGACCCTTCTCTTCAACCACACAAGAAATAGAGGAATATATAATGAGAATTCAGCTTCCCAGGTTGTCGGAGAAACATCAAGCCTCTTTGTACTTCTCCAATAACACAGAATAAAGTTACACAAAGGATAAATAGCCTTGCTTCAGATAAAGCTCCAGGCCCGGATGGGTTTCCCCTCCAATTTTTATAAACTCTTCCTTAAGGAACTTTCTCCTCATCTACTTAATCTTTATCAATATATGCTCTCAGCTGACTCCACAGATCCCTCCCTTCTAGAGACCATGATCATTCTTCTCCTTAAACCAGATAACCCCCCCTCCAACCCTCTAGCTATCGTCCCATTTCATTGTTAAACTGTGATCTCAAAATCCTTATGAAAATACTAGCCACCCGAATCAAGAAAATCTGGTCTCCATTACTTAGTCCAGAACAAGTAAGTTCATCCTGGGCAGATCCTCAGCTGATCACCTTCACAAGCTGGCCCATATCTGTCCCCTAGCTCAATCGTGCCCCACCCTATGGGTCTGGTGTCCCTTGATGCCAAAAAGGCCTTCGACTGGGTAGATTGGGAGTTTCTCTGATGCACTCTTCGCAAAATGGGCTTCCCTTCTGAATTTATTAGTTGGCTTCAAGTGATCTACTCTTCTCCTATGGCTCAAATATATTGTAACGGGGTCTTCTCTTCACAATTCTCTCTTTACTCAGGTACAAGACAGGGCTGCCCTCTATCTCCCTTTCTCTTTAATCTTTATCTTGAACCTCTGATTAGACAGTTAAAAACCTCTCTCCAAATACATGGTATACCATTGGGCAACCTTATCCTGTCACTTTTGGTATATGCAGCTGATATCCTCCTGCATTTGTTGAACCCTTCCACATCTCTCGACTCGGCAGCAGTGATCGAAGAATTTGGTCTGTTTTCTAACTATAAATTAAACCGCAACAAAACTGAAATCCTTCCCCTCAACCATCATACCTTTAGTCAGGATTTTGTTAGATTTGGGATGAGATGGACCCCCCCAAACTAAAAAGCACTTAGGTATATATCTCGCCACAGATCCTCTTATTTTCAGAAAGTTGAATCTAGATGATCTGATTCAGAAGATTCAACAAGCTGTACATAGATGGAGAGCTTTACCTATCTCACTATGGAGAAGGATAAACATAATCAAAATAAACATTCTCCCCAGGCTGTTTTACCCCCTTAACATGCTCAACATCTGGCTTCCTCTATCATTTTTTCAACACATTCACACAGTCATCACTGACTTTTTATGGTTAGACAAAGCACCCAGACATGCATATAACAAGCTCCCTCTTCCTAAGGCCAGTGGCGGTCTCAGGCTTCCTAATATCTTATACTATTACTGGGCTAGTCATCTCCAAAAATGTGGGAAATGGCTCTCTCTCTCTCCAACCTAATCAATCAGATACTTTCAGTTCTGCAGTCCAGGCTAGCAACTCTAGCCAGTAATGGGATATTTTATCATTAAAGCATGGCAGGGTGTGAGTT
Source organism: Neoceratodus forsteri (assembly GCA_016271365.2). Classification (NCBI taxonomy): domain Eukaryota; kingdom Metazoa; phylum Chordata; order Ceratodontiformes; family Ceratodontidae; genus Neoceratodus; species Neoceratodus forsteri. The sequence continues at coordinate 1,725,093,425 of CM057456.1, forward strand.
ACTTGGTGATTTACTCACAACTTGTGTGGTGTGTCATGAGGCACAGCTGACTTATCCACATGGGATTAGCTATGAAATCCCAAAACTTGGTCACCTGAACCCCAGAAGCCCGAGTCTGAGAGACTGAATTTTGGGAGGTTGCAAGTGTCTTAACTGAAATGTAGGAGGTTTTGCCCTGTGCACCCCTAACACCTCCCATAACATAGATAACCAACTGCGAAGGGGAGCAGACCCCAGATAAAAATAAAAGTTATGGGGGTGGAATGGTGGGGAGCAAAAGATTCTGTGACTGGGAACAGAATCAGGTGCCACGGGGCCATAATGGCCAAGCTGCTAGGAACCCAACCCTCCATGCCACGGGAGCAGCTCAGCAAGTCCCTGCATTCATGTCACTGTTGTGATGCCTGACAGGGGGTAGGATAGCGGTTCATCACATCTGTTACCTTACCCTTGTTGGCATCATATTTCCTCTTGTCAAGCTGGTATGTGTTAGGATACTGAACTTGGTCCCGTGAGTGTCGGGATTCTGAATTTCAGTATCCTAAATGGGTACCTCCACATGATCCCCCAGTTACCCACAATGTAAAGTGCCATATTGTGATTATGCAATGGGCCCATGTGTAAAAGTAATTTAAAGTGTATCTAATAATGTTTCTTTTTTCACACATGCCCTTCCTCATTTATTGGCCATTGCAGGATTTACCCATGGCTAAAACCTTAGCTGATCAATAATGTTACAGGATTGTTTAGGTCTGTTGTATAGTGGAGTTCATACTAGTACAAGTAAGTTGTTTCAGTTTCAGAAAATTCCTTCCCAGGAGCTGATGACAGTTCCCGGAACACTATGGGTGGCTCGATCCTCAAAGCCCTGGGACTGACACAAGGTGTCTGCTCCAAACATAAATGTTGCTAGTGGCACCTTGCATCAAAAACGTCCCTTGAGCTATTCACAAAAGTGGCCTGCATCAACCACAGGCTGCCTGACCCAAACTGGACTTGTGCCACCCCTGCCCCCAAATATGGGCTGCGACCTGGCGCTGGGAGCATGTGGCAGATGCAAGCTGCCACATCTCCTAATGTGGAATTCTCAGAATTCTCCCATATGGAGAAATTCTAAGTAGCCTTAAACCAGACAGGGCTGGTCTAAGGGTACTTAGAAAATTCTCTTCTGGGAGAGTAGCCTGTTTCTAGCAATGTGCTGCGGTCTCCCCTCCCCTATCTCCAATGTCCCTGTCAATAGTACAATAAATAAATCCCCATTCATTGGTGGTCCAGTGACCCCCTCCCCGATCCCCGATGTCCCCGTTAATATTACAATAATGAAATCCACGTTCATTAGTGGTTCAGTGACCCTCTCCCCGATCCCCGATGTCCCCGTTAATATTACAATAATGAAATCCACGTTCATTAGTGGTTCAGTGACCCTCTCCCTGATCCCCAATGTCCCTGTTAATATTACAATAATGAAATCCACGTTCATTAGTGGTTCAGTGACCCTCTCCCTGATCCCCGATGTCCCCGTTAATATTACAATAATGAAATCCTCATCCATTGGTGGTCCAGTAACCCCCCTTCCCTGATCTCTAGTCGTGTTTGTTTGAAATATATATTTAAATCCCCAATCACTTATAGTGACCCCCCGTCCGATCCCCAATCTCACCCATTTTTAGATATATATTTAAATCCCTGATCACTGGTGGTATAGTGACCCCCCCCCAAGATCTCCAATGTCCCTGGTAATATTACAGTACATAAATCCCCATTCTTTGCTGAACACTTTACAGTAAGTACCCAGTGATAGTTCAGTCAGAAGTCGGCCACAGAGGTGTGAGGAGGGCTGTTCCAATCCCCAATTCTGTCACAGGATGGGAGGGGAGGGGTGGTGGGCACTGCCTGCTGGGGTGGGGGAGTGGGGCCACTGATCACCACCGCACAGGATTTCTGACGAATATTACTAGGACATTGGGGATAGGAGGGGATCACACTACCACCAGAGATTGGGGATTTAAATATTTATTTAAAAACAAGTGAGACTGGGGATCAGGGATTGGGGAGGGGGGCCACTATACCCATAGGGATTGGGGATTTTAATATATATTTAAAAGCAGGCTAGATTGGGGATCAGAGAGGAGGACCACTATACCACCAGGGATTAGGGATTTAAATATATATTTATAAATGAGTGAGATTGGGGGGGCACTAGCCTACCAGGGATTGTGGATTTAATTATAAATGGGTGGGATTGGGGATTGAGGAGGGGGGGCACTAGTCCACCAGGGACTAGAGTGGTGCATAGCCACCCTGCAGCTTGTGGCTAACTCTCCCAGTATGCCCTCTGTTTGGTGCACTGCCACGGTTGCCACAAGCTGCTGGACTTTGCCGCTGGGACCCTGCTCATTAGAGAATGGGGTGCAGAGTCCCTGGCACACTGGGCTTTAGCCCATGCTGCTGTTTGATGCAGCTTGTACCACTCAAAGCCGGCTTTGAGAATCGAGCCCTATATACTTAGCTGATTCACAATCCAGAGGCACACTGTGTTTCTACAAATGAGCTTTAACCAATCCAGAGTTCAGGGTACTAGGCCATGTATGCAAACCTGGTTAAGCTGGCTCAGGATTCTGAAGCTTGATTTACACCAAGAACGTTTTGTCCAGTCAGACATGGAGTTCAGAACTCCATAAAAGGGCGAAACCAAGAATCATGGCTCATAGTGCATGACTAGAAAGATTGTGAGCCAGAGATGGACTGGCTAAAAGGAGACTACAGCCCTGGTAGGCTGCAGAATGTGTGCACACTTACATTTTTGAAGGAACCAGTTTCAGCCCAAAGCTGAAAAGGAAAATAGGCATTTTCAGAAAAGCTGAATGAGTTTTGCCCAAGAGACTTTTCTCTTGGGAGAGTAACTCCAGACATCTGCAATCTCTGATGCCACTGCAAGAGTGAGGGGTTCTACAGAGCCCCATTGTAGCACATCTGCTAAGAGAGAGAGAGAGAGAGAGAGAGAGAGAAAGAGGACAGTCACATTACAGTTGCTGATCATGGTATCGGTGGCGGTAGATAAGTCCCCATGTTGCCATGCATAAGGGAAGTACACCAGAGTTCTGAGCGAGTGAGAGAGAGAGAGAGAGAGAGAGGGAGGGAGAGAGGCAGAAAAGAGGCAACAAGTGACAGGGTCCTACTGAGGAGACAGCCACTTCATACAAGAGCCCTTTCTAAGTGAATCCCTGTCCATGCGACTGAGGAAGTCTGAACTCATTTGAGCCTGCAAAACCATGAGTAACATTCAGGGTCTTAGCCCTTCTTCTGGGGGTAGTTAGTTTTAAGAGACAGAGCCTTAGAAGCTCTTGGCAAAACTGTGCTAGCTTTGATAAGCCCAGGCCAAAGACCATGAGTAACTTTTGGGATTTGGGTTTACTTTTTGAATATGAATAGTGATCATGTGCATTTAACTGTTATTGCAAGTGAATACCAACCTATTTATCAGATTGAAATTCTCATCTGGGGAGGTACCAACTGTATGTAATCTGGGAGCTCTCTAAGGCAAATGGGGGGATAAATTATGGTGCACCTGCCAGCTGGAGATAGAATTAGGACAGTGGATGAGTGATGAGATTGTAAAGAGATAATGGGCATATGATTTACTTCTAGCACATTGCTCCCAGTTTCCCTGTTGCTTTCTAGTCTTTTTCTTCCCCTCCCTTTTAATAAATTATTATGTGCTTGCCATATATGTTCTTGCTGGGGGAATTATTGTGTTCCATGTCATTGTTTTGGGGAAGGACTATAGGGCAATGTCCTGGGGGGTAGCCCTATGTACAGAGTTCAGGTATCCCATATTGCTACAGGTGGAGGGAACATGTCAACAGTAGATTCAAGTACTCAGTGTACTCAACACTAGTAACCCAGGCCAGCCCACTCACAGAGTTGGAAGAGGAGGAACCCAAGGATTCTGGGTGTATGCTACACTGAAGGTACTGCTGATATCCTGTGCACCACATAGATAATTCCAGAATTGTGATTTTGTTAAAAAAAAATATCCAAAATTTGAAAGTCACCATGACGTATCAGGAATTGGAAGATTGTTGCTTGGGGAGCTCATAGACCTGGAAAGGGGAAGTCTGGTCATGGGACTCCCTGATGGGACCTATAAGGCCTGTATTTTGTAAAATTTGGATGCTTCACAGGATGTTTATAAAACCAAGGTTCATGGACTGAGGTATAGTATGACAGCTTCAGCAAAAGTAGAAGTACCATACAGTAAGTAAAAGTGATACAGATATTGATGCAAGCAAGCTTTCAACCACTCTAGCCCCGGCTGAAAGTACAGATGCAACATGGCACCTGTTTGTCAGGGTGGCTGTTCCACCTCTGGTTTCCCTTCCCCCTCTCGTACCAGCAGCTATTTCTGGGGGAAAGGGTATATTTATCTATGATTTTACTTATAATAAGCCATATAACCTTGCACCATCATGGTGTCAAAGTGAACTGTCAGTAAAAATGAACAAGCCGGAGTTTGCACTAAGGATAGTGGTGCCATCAGACTTAATAAAAATATACAAAAAGCAAAAAAAGTAAAAAATATCAAGCACTCACAATCTCAAGAATACAAGGGCACTGGTCTTCTAGAAGAGCAAAAAATTACTTTGCCTTTGGGAAAGGATATTGTGTTATCCGAAATGTGTCAGGCGTTTTTATTCCCTCCATTTATGCATTAATAATTTTTTGCTCTTCTAGAAGACCAGTGCCCTTGTAGTCTTAAGGTTGTGAATGCTTGACTTTTTTTTGCTTTTTGAACTGTCAGTAAGTATGGATCATGACAGTCTCTGTGGCCCTCAAATGCTGCAGCTAGCCTGCTTTCACTCCCATATTAAATAACATCAGCTGTGTAAACTATATGAAATAATGCATGGGGTGGTGTGTAGGACAAGACTCTTACACACACCTGTGGTGTGAGATGCTACATAAACCCCGACAGTAAGTTCAAGGGGTTTATCAAAGCATCCCACACTGAGGGTGTCTGTGAAATGTAAGATCTACACACCTCATACCTTGTTTTGTATAATTGTTGGGGAGAATTTCTCTTTTTTTTTTTTTTCACAATTCCCTAAATATAAGGCAGTTGTACATTGTTCCCAAGCAGTTGCATTGAAATAAAAAAAAAAAGATGCAATGAAAGTTTTATGGCATTTATTGAAAGCACGTTTAACATTTTTGTCTCAAATGGATTTGGCAGCACTTACAAACTTTTATCTGTAGTGGCAAACTGTTCAAAACAGCACACTTAAAACCTACAGTTTTTGATGTATAATTAAAAAAAATGTTATTCAAAAGAAACTCAACTTATACAATCTAAAACTGCAAAACTCTAAATGATTTAAACTTTTTAAACAGAGATCTTTAGTCTTGAGTTGCATTTCAAAAAGAAAAACTGTCACGGTAACCTTGACAACTAGGTTTTCTTAGCAATCTGGAGCATGAGACCTGTGACTTGTGGGTGGATGGGGAAGAAAAAGAGATACAGTACAAGATGCTGTGGGATAAAAGGAAGATGACTAACAAAGTCAGTTCTGTGACAGGGTTTTCATGATTGGGCAGGTGATTTTGATTTATTGATTGTGCAAGACAGATGTATGGCTAGAGCCATTCTGTGACTTGTGACTTTCCCTTTCAGAAAGCAACACGGGTTCATTGTTATAACTAGCTGGTTGCAATGGCAAATTATACCCATCTTTTTCTTAGGGGAAAAAATGCACCCAAATATTATAATCCTATTAAGTACTGTATATTATATCATCTTATTTATAAAACATAAATGCTATGCCTGCAGTTCAATGGGCAGGGGCAACCAACCCACCAGGCACACCCCCTTCCTGAACTGTTTAATCCAGCTTGCTCCAGCCTCATTTGGAAGCACTGTTTCTTTGCTGCAGCTGGAGGATCTGCTGAAGCTCTGCCCCCCATTTCTCCATGGATCGTCTGCTGCTTTCCCTTTGTGTTTTTGTGCTTTCTATTTAGTTTGTACCTTCAGCAGCTTTCCAGGTCACTAGTTTTTTTTTTCTACATTTCCTGTCTGCAGCCTATGCTTCCTTCTTTCTCTTGGTCAGCTACTCATGCTGTACACTAATCCTCATGTAACTCCTGTGTTTCTTTCTGGTTTGGTTCTTGGATGTGCTTACCAGTTTCCACAGTATGTTCTGTCTGTGTCAATCTGCTGTTTCAGCTTGTGCAATTTTCAGACTTTCCATTTTGCTGTTCATGCCAGTCCATTTGTAAATCTCTGTTTTACAACATTCTTAAAAATGCTTTCCCTGGCTTTCTAGCAAGGCAGGTGCTCCAGTTTTTGTTCTGTTGTTTCATTAGCTTACTCTGTCAGTCTACTCAGTATTTTGCCATTTACCACCCTTTTCTTAAGAGTGTTCACAGCTTTCAGCTTTTCCTGATTAAGCTGGGTTTTACCTCTCATTTTAACCTTGAAGTGTGTTAAAATTTCAGTAACTTTTCAGTTGTTTTATTTTCCATTAGTGTCAGTCATTCCATTCTGCAGCCATTACTCAGTTAGAATCTTGTCCTCAGTGTCCTCCCTGTGGATAGACAGCACTTGCTCCTCTTAAAGTCCCTATCTTGAGGATGAATCTCTTGTCTCAGGCAGGGGTCATTTTATGCAGGCCGCTTGTCTTCTGCTGCGACTCCTGGCAGTCCCACTGGGTGTAAGGTAAGTGGAAGCTTTAGCTGTGAAGACCTTTGGTCGGTGGCACCTCATGGTATAGTATTTAAGACATCAGCTGCTAGAGGGTAGTGCCTTAAGCCCACAGGGGTTCCTTTAGTTGTTCAGACCATGTCAGTAACACCTCTGAAAGGTACGTTCCCTGTGTCTTCCTAAGGTCCACCTAGTGTCGATCCATGTCCCCTCACTTTAGTTTCCATTCAAGGATAGATCATCAGAGTTTCAAGGCTGGGTAAGATCCTTTCAGCATTTTTACTCATTTCATGCTTTGACAGGTGGGCCTCCTTCATGAGGAACTTCATTTAGCAGCAGCATTCGACTCCCAGCACCCTACAGCATTATCCCATTAGAAGGATAAAGTTATCCCTCCAAAAAATGTCCCCTGAATTTCTAACTCCAAGTTAGCATTCTGAGTCATCACAAAACTAAGTTCCCATGCCATGAGAGATGGCAGCTGAGACCATGGATCTCCAGAGATTTCCTCCACAGGTTTTTTTCCTCTCCTGAGTGCTGAAGACCATAAAGTGCTATATGTATTTAAGTACAGCTTTCAGCCAGTAATAGGTTTCTACTGTGAGTTGCAGTTGGATGGTGGCTCCTTAATCTTTCAATCCTGCTGTTGCCTCTCTCCTTATGGAAGTCATGCCCCTGTCTTCTATCAGCAACCAGTTCCTGTCAGTCATTGCCCAAATCATTCTCTATCATCACCAGTTGCTGTCAGTCAGCGCCACACTCAGTCTTTGCTTTCCTAACCTGCTGTGCCATACTTTTGGGCTCCTTCCTAATGTACTTGAACCTACAGGAATTATGCTCCCATGGCATCTCTAGTGGTGGAACACACCTCAAGAGGATTCCTTTGCCTTCATGGTACCCCACCAGGGTTGTAGTGTCCTATGGGATAGAGAGTGCAAATGGCCAAAGTATCCACATATAATAGTCAAACAACACATTCATGTATCTACCTTCAGATTATTAATAATGTTGCACAAGCACAGCTCCTCACTAAGTTGCATATGTCCATTGAACTACGAAGAAGATAGATGGAGGCATAGATGCCATCTAATCTGCATTTGCTGCTGTATTTGAAACATCTTTTTTTGCAAGTAATTTTTTTTTATTATGTACAATAATTGCCAGAGTTATAATTACGCTCATAGGATCAGGCATATTCAGACATAAATACTGCTCTTCTATTTCCTTGTAATCTGAATATGTTATACAGTATAGTAAAAATAATATTGAAGGTTAATGATGATCTCCTACAGTTCACAATAGCTATTAGCTGTCTAATTAAATAATACTAAGTCTTAATCTGACATAAATAAATCCTTGTTCCATTTTATTTTTGTATACACAGTAGCAATTATTTCATAGTCATTTTCAAAAACACTTTCATTCGGTAAGACTTTCAGAAAAGTTGATCTACTGATCACTTATCCATAGGAAATTTCTTGCTAAAGTCAGGCTCTTTCCAAAACTTCAGTGTAACTCTTCTAACAGTCATTAGTGTTACATTTACATTTGCCCTACTACTTTTATCAACAAGTATATGGTTGACTAATGAAAATCAAGCTACTTTCTAGGAAAAGAGCATTCTTACATTTATAATTTTACTTACAATAAGTCATACAGCCTTCTACTATCTCTGCATCAAACTGCACTGCCAAAAAGTATGGATCATTCTAGTGTCCATGGTCCTAATTTGACCATACTCTTTTTTTCACATCTTTCTAGTTCCACCAATCTCTGAGTGTTTTATCAATGTATTTTTTAATTGAGCTTCTTTTTTTCTGAAGAAAAAAGATGGCTGCCACATTTGACTTAGACATAGCATTGTAGCCCTATAGGGTTGCAAATATTTGTATTAATTGCAGCTGAAATTGACTTTTGGAAAAAGCATTTTTTGTTGCCCTGCTACTTTAATTATGCATTTGCTCCTATATTAACCTTAGTGGTGTATAATATTCCCTATTAAGTACTGTATATTGCATCATTCTGTTTCTTCAGCTATGTAGATGACTGATGGAAACTAACATACTAGCCCATTAAGGACCATTCACATTTAAGATCCTGCTCCCATTTTAGATTTTGTTGTTTTATGACTCTCTAGTTTATTTAATGATAACTGTTTAGTGAGCTATACAAAGAAGCCTTTTTTTTCTTTTGAAATTTTTGTATAATCTGATTTATTTCCTGCATTTTGGAAGGGGCTCTTTCCATGCTTTCATGTTCTTCTATGCATCACCCTTAATTGTGTACCTGAAATAGATGAAGTTAGATCTGAAATTCTGAGAGCCTCCATTCAAAATCTTCTGGCACTACTGCTACTACTACTACTACTAGTAAATCTGCATTTTATTGTGAATGTATTTTGAAGCATCTTGCTTATTCACAATATCCTTATTACTGAATCAACTATAAATGTCTTTTATAATTACTGCTGTGTTATATTACAGTACTGCTTTTCATCTTTATGCTTTTCTTTCTTTTTATCACTTTTATACTTTTATGGTTACTGCACTGGAGCAATTTATTCACACTTTCAATGAAGCCTGTAATAAATTTTCCCCCCTCAAAAAGCATAAAGTTGAATCGCTCAGTAACCCTTGGCTGTCAGGAGACCTCCTAAAAAAACTTAAATCCAGGGACCACCTCTGGGAACTGGCTAGAAACTCCGGTAAGCAACTCAACATCCAGAATTATAAATGGGTACGGAATCCACTGCACCAAATCCAGTCAGCAACAGAAATCTGACTACTATAAAATGCCCTCACTAACGCCTGGGGAAATGGGAGGATTTCTGGAAAACATTAAAGATGTCACTGGGAAGCAGTCAAAATCTTCGCCGAACATACGCAACATAAATGGGCACACTACACTTGACCCTAAAACTATTGTGAACACTTTTAACATCGCTTTTACTGACCTTAGCAGTGTTCTCCCCCTAACTTCTTCCAAGATGCATCAACTCCCACCCCCCCAACTCCTCCACTCATGTCTGACACCTACCTTTCTACTTTAAAGCACTAAAGAAACATCAAGTCCAAAACTACATTGCCAAAGCCGTCAGCAAATCTAGAACAAGCAAGACACACTTGACCTCAAGCTACTGGCCCTAATGCTTGATGAGGTACTTGGGCCCCTCACCAAGATCTTTAATCTCTCTGTCTTTCCCTTAGCCAATTCCCTGACAAATGGAAAATGGCCACTGTTACCCCGATTCACAAAAGTGTTGATAAGACTGACCATGTGAACTTCTGCCCTATCTCCATTCTGCCTCCCCTATCGAAGGCACTGGAACATATAGTAGCGGACCAACTTACCGAGCATCTGGACAATTATAATATTCTCTGTAAACAGCGACATGGCTTTAGAAAAGGTCACAGTACATCCTCTGCCTTACTTGAATTCACCAACTCCATTCACAGCTCCCTCGACAATGTACAACTAACTGGTGCTATTTTCATCAACCTGACCAAAGCCTTCGATACTGTCCACCACTACCTCCTGCTGATCCAACTAAAAAATGCTGGTCTCTCCAATGATTTAATCTCTTGGTTCAAAAGCTATCTTGAAAACCACTCCCAGCATGTAAAAATTGGGGATGTGCACTCTGATTCCAAACCTGTCCTCTCTGGAGTCCCCAAGGGTTCAATACTAGCCTCTCTACTCTTCAGCCTGTTCCTTAACACCCTACCAGACTCCTGCACTGAACATATCACTCTGTATGCTGATGATGCAGTAATTCTTGCCACACACCAGGACCCAAAGAAATTGCAAGAAAATCTCCAACTCAGGTTCTCCTTGGTTGAGAATTGTTTCACAAAGCACAAACTGATCCTTAATCAAAAAAAAAAACCAAGGCCATGCTCTTCAGCAGCTCCCATAATAAACATAAGCACTTCCAACTCTCCATTATCCCCAGACAAGGTGTCGCGTTGGAACAGGTCAAAAACTTTAAATACCTCGGGATCACCCTTGACCCTCACCTCTCCTACACTGCCCACATTGACCATGTCGCCAAAGCCACTAATTCCTGGCTAGGCCTGCTATTCCATCATAGGAAACACCTGACACCCGAAGCCCTCGCTGTCGCTGTCCAGAGCTCCATCATATCCATCATTGATTATGGCATTATCATTTACGGCTCTGCTATAACCACCACACTCAAACATGTATCCACCACCCTCAACAAGGCCTGTCAACTTGTCACTGGCTCCCAACGCCTAACTCACACCTCTGACCTCTATTCTCAAACTGGATGGTTGAATCTTGCCAATCGAATAAAACACCAAACTTGTATTACTACTAAGAAAATCTTGCTGGGCCTTCCCAGTCTGTGCCCTCATACAACCGAGAATCCACACCCGCCATACCAGGGGATCAAAACCTCAGCTTCTGCAAATCCTGCATTGCCACACAACACAAGGCCAAAGATCCTTTGCTTACCGGGCCGCTAGTTGGTACAATGGTCTCCTCAGTGACATCTCATCCTCACTATCGCTCAGCACTTTTAAGACTCGGCTCAGCCTAACACTCACTGCCTCCAACCTCTGTGACTGTTTTGGCTAAACATGTCTTTTGGTTCCATAGCTGAAAATGCCCTTTTGGATCCACATCTACTCTTACACTTTGCCAGCACCCCCCCATCTTCACCTCCCCTGCTGGCCCATGACAAATGCCATCCAGCTGCAATACCTCTATTCTTACCCACCTTCCACCTCTCCTCTCTCTGTCCCCCCCACCTACCTCCCCTTTTCTCCCATCCACTTAGTCTCCCTGATTTCACCCTCCTCCTTTCCCATCCTCTCCCCAAAGTTTCACCTTATTGTTCTTTTTTCCTCTACAAGACTATGTGTTTTTTTAATTATATAAACTGTTATCTTTGCTTATGTTTGTCTCAATTGTACCAATGATGTGGAACCTTTGTAAAAGAGCCTTGGCTCAAAGGTATTTGTAATCCTAGAACAAATAAATTAAAAAAAAATGGTTGGCCTGCAACTAATTAATGTTCCTTTAATATAGTGAACTGACATTGGATTTTGTGGAAGTTTTGTCACTTAGATGTTTCATATTAATGTTTAAATTTATGGTGATCAGATTCCCTTTTTGAAGGTGGGCGCTGTATGGTGGCTGTACTTCCTTATGTAGGAGTGCAAACTCCAAAAGCACACAGGGCAGTAACATCCTGTTGTACACTACAGAATGTTTACACTAATTTGTACTGTATGGGCAGACTGGGTGGGCCTAGCAGTCCTTATCTGCTATCAACTTCTATGTTTCTATGTATGTTAGCACTCTATATGCTAATGCAATAAAAGATATATTGATATTGTGGCTCTTGTGGGCAAACTCTCTATGTTGCTTTTGGAAAAGGACTTTGAGACCTAGATAGAGCAAGCAATCCAGTGGTACAGGAACTGCAGACTCTGATGGAGAAAAGAAAAGCAATGTTTGGGAGAAGCCCTTTGGGGTCCAGCATTGAATGCCATTAGGGCACTGAAGGTGAGTAAGCCTAATACCATTGCATCTTAGTACTTGTCCACCCAGGATGGGATGTTTGGAAGCTTGAAAACTGGTAACCAGGTTTTGATAAAAGTTCTGACTACTTTTCAAATAGATGGGAAAAGCTATCTCATTACCTTATCAGATTGAAAATAATAATACTGACAGGCCACAGCAAAGGAAACAATTCTGTAAGAGACTAGGATGTAGGGTAGAGATGGGCAAAGTTGGCTAAATTCACTCCTTGAGTGAATCTGCAAATTAAGTTCAATTCATGAAAAGTGGATTGATCCATGAAGTGCAGAATTTCACTGTGAATGGCAGAATTCCACCAACAAAGTGCAAAATGTTGACCGCAAATGGTGGAATTTCACCTGTGAATGGCAGAATTTTGCCATTCATGGACAAATTCCTCTCACAAGCAGAATTCCACTGTTCACATGGAGAACTTTGTGATTTTGAGCAAAATTGAAATTGCTGAGAGCAGGGAAAACTTCACAAAACTCCACACATTCGAATTTCAGCCACTTCATGGCAACTTCTCCAGCAGAGTAAAACTTTGCTGCAACTCTAATGTAGGGGTGAGAGAAGTGGTTAAGAGTCAATTTCAGTTGGACTTTAAATTGAGGCCTGAAAATTCAGTGCAGCTTTGTCAATTTGTCCAAAGCAGTTTGTCTCTAAATGCTGTTACTGGCATAGGGTAAAACAGAATACTATAGTGGGGAGAGAAACATAGAAGCATAGATTTTGTCAGCAGAAAAGGACCTTCAGGCCCATCCAGTTTTTCCCTTGTTCCTGCCTACTCCATCACCACTGAATCTAAGGGATCACCTCTGAGCAGTTGCCAGGGCCACTGGCAAACAACTGGACATCCAAAATTACAAACAAGCATGAAATGCCTGCACAAAAGCCATCCGGATGATGAAATCCACCTACAGTATTACAAAGACGCTCTCACCAATACATGGGGAAATGGTCGTGCTTTCTGGGACAATATCAAGGATGTCACAGGGAAGCAGCCAAAAACCTATCTAGCCATGTTAATGGTTGATGGATCTTCAACCCTCGACCCCATGGTAATCGCAAACATCTTTAGCACAGCTTTTTCAGACCTTAGTGCTGTTCTACCCCATGACTTTTTCGAAAACAGGGCCTACTCCCCAAATACATCAGCCCCTCTGTCTAACCATCCCCTCTTCTACTTCAGGGAGGTAAGGCTGAATGAAGTTTGCCACTATGTTACTGCAGCTATCTCTAAATCTAGATCTAGTAGCTACACCTTGGACCTTAAGCTTCTGTTGCTTACCCTTGATGAGGTAATTCATCCATTAACAAAAATCCTAAACCTCTCTCTCAGCTGTGGAAAATTCCCGGACCTATGGAAAACAGCCACCGTGACACCCGTCCTTAAAAGTGGGGATAAGACGAATCACTCAGATTATTGCCCTATCTCCATACTGCCCCCACTCTCTAAGGCACTCGAGTGCATCGTGGCTGATCAACTTACCGACAACTTGGATAAATACAGTATACATTGTCCACAACAACACGGCTTCTGGAAAAGTTCCAGCACCACCACAGCCCTTCTTGAGTTCACTGGAGCTTTGCACAAATCCCTTGACAACGGCCTTCTCACAGGGGCCTTTTTCGTCAACCTCTCCAAGGCCTTCGATACAGTACACCATGGACTACTAATTCACCAACTACTGAATGCCGGGTTATCACATGACTCTTCTCTCTGGTTTAAAAGCTGCTTAGAAAACTGGTCGCAGAGAGTAAAAATTGTGGAAGCTCTTTCTGACACCCTGTCTGTTCGCTTGGGTGTCCCACAGGGATCCATACTGGGCCCCCTCCTTTTTAGCCTTTTCCTAAACTCCCTCCCTTACCACTGCTCTGAGCAGATCATACTATATGCCAATGATGCTGTTGTATTCTCCACTCACAAAGATCCTGCAACTCTTCAACACAACCTTCAACTTGGTTTAAGTTCTGTAGAGACATGGTTTCTTAATCATAAACTGGTCCTCAATGATAAGAAAACCAAATCTATGCTCTTCTGCAGCTCTCATAACCCACACCAGCTACACCACTTGGCTATCTCCACCACCCAGGGGAACACTCTAGATCAGGTGGGGTCCTTCAAATACTTAGGGATACAGCTTGACCATAATCTCTCCTATGGATCTCATGTAGATAATGTAGCTAGAGCTGCTAATGCACGGCTTGGTCTCCTCTACAAACACAGACCACACCTCACTCCAGAAGCTTTGAAGGTTGCAGTCCTGAGCTCTGTGATCTCTGTAATAGACTATGGTCTCATCATTTATGGCTCAGCCACAACCACAACCCTTAGACGCCTCTCAACTGCCTTAAATAAGGCATGTTGGCTCATTACTGGTGCTCACCGTCTCACCCACATATGTGACCTGTACACTCAGACTGGCTGGCTCAAACTATCAAACCACACAAAGTTTCTCACCTGCTCCATGGTGAAAAAAATCTACCTTGGCCTTACACCTTCTGGGGTCTCAACTCTGTTACAACACCAAATTAACAAATGATGCCTTAGGAGATCCACACTACAGCTACTGAAAGTCTCCCACTGTCACACTTCACAGGGACAGCGCTCCTTTGCTTATCAAGCACCACTCTGGTTCAATGGTCTCAGCCCCACCATCTCCTCTGCCCCAACAATTGGTATGTTTAAAACTAGGCTCCGGGACTATCTCACTACCAACAGCTCCTGTGACTGCCCAACTTAACCTTGTTTCTCCACTTCCCTTCCTGCTCTAGTGGGCCCCCCATCCCCTCCTCACTGGATTCTACCCTCACATCTTGACATACCCAATGCTGCACTTTTCACCCTCTCCCCACCCTTCCTACATTCCTTCTCCCCTTCCCTCTCCCTATGACTATGGCACTTCTCATCTGTTGTCTATTTTCTCTGACAAATGCCGCTGGCTGCCTTGTTACAATGCTACCCTTGAATTGTATTAATCTGTACTCTGTTTGCAATGTCCACATTGTTGTAATGTCTGTCTTGATGTTCCCCATAATTTGTATTTCTCTGATGTGGAACCTTTGTAAAAGAGCCAAGGCTCAAAGGTATTTGTAATCCTAGACTTGATAAATAAAAAAAAAAAATAAAATAAAACTGACACTAGTTGGTTATAGGAGTCACTCCCTCCCCCTGTTCCTCTTCCTAATATGCCCCTGTGCCTATTGCACGCATGCTTTAAGCTCCCTACAGTCTTTGCTCCCACTACAGTACCTCCTTTGTCAAGCTGTTCCAGTCCTCCACCACCTTTTCTGTGAAGACGTATTTCCACACAGCTCTCCCTAAATTCCACCTCTTAGATTCATTGCATGCCATCTTGTTCTAGTGCATTCTTTCTCTGAAAAAGCCCCTCCACTTACACCTTGTTTACTTCTGTGAAGTACTTGTAGGTTTCATTCATGTCCCATCTCATGCTCCTTTCTTCCAGGGAGCACATGTCGAGTTCCTGCAGCCTTTCCTCATGTGGCTTCTCATGTAACTTCCTTTATTATTTTGGTTTCCCTCCTCTGCACCAGCTCCACTCTTTCAATGTCCTTGCAGAAGTATGACCTCCAGAACTGGGCACAGTACTCAAGGTGGGGCATCACCAGAGTGATACAATGGCAACACCACCTCCCTGCTCTTACTAAAACTCCCTCTCCCAATGTACCCCAACATGGTGTACTGATGAAAGAGCAAAATTACATTAGTGAAATCCCCCACAGCGACATTTTCGACAAGTTTCAAAAATGTCAGTGTGGGGGATCCACTAGTGAAATTTTGCCCTTTCGCCAACTTTGGCCCCCCTTGAGTTACAATCTACAGAAGGGGGGCGCGAGTGGTGCAGACCCCTCAATAAAAAACAGACCGATGTCTGACAGGTGAAATTTTGCCTGTCAACATTGGGGATGTCACTATGCCGAACATTGACAACATTGTTGTCATGTAGGCATAGGTAATCCACTCCCAGCATCGTGCTAGCCTTTCCCACTGCTTTGTCTAATTGCCTATCTGTCTTCAGGTCGTCAGACATGATTATCCCTAGGTCTCTTTCTTGCTTGGCGACTTTTAACTCTGCTTCCCCCATCGTATACATTAATCCCTTGGTTCCCTAGCCCTAAGTGCATAACCTTGTACTTTTTGATGTTGAAACCCAGCTGCCATCCCCAGACCATTCCTCTAGTTTCCAAAGATCCCTTTGCATTCTCTCCCCATTCCTGACTATCAACTCAATTGCAGATTTGTGTATCATCCACAAAGAGACACACCTTATCCTCAAGCTGCTCTGTAATGTTGCTTATGAAGACATTGAATAGGACTGGTCCCAACACCAAACTCTGTGGCACCCCACAAGTCACTGTTCTATCACCTGAGTGGCTACCATTTACCACCACCCTTTGCTTCCTTCCGTTAACTTGGTAGATACCCAGCTTGTCACTTTCTCCCCAACCCCCTGGCAGCTTAGTTTCTTAACTAACCTACTGTGTGGCACAGTGTTAAAAACCTTACTGAAGTTCAAATGGGCTATATCCAGTGCTCTTTATTGATCCTCCTCCCTGGTAACCCAATCAAATAAATCTGTGAGATTAGTTTGACAGGACCTCCCCCATGTGAATCCATGCTGCCAGTGGTCCTGTAGCCTTTTTTCCTACAGGTGTTCCATGAGCCTCTTCTTCACTAGTGTCTCCATTAACTTCCCCACCACTGCTGTGAGACTGACTGGCCTGCAGTTGCTAACATCCTTCCTATTGCCAATTCTATGCAGATGGACCACGTTGGCCCTCCTCCAGTCCTCTGGAACTTCCCCCATCTCCACTGAGGTGCTCAAAAGAACAACCAGAGGATTGGCCAGCACCATTCACAGTCCATTTAGGACCCTAGGATGACTCTCATGTGGCCCTATTGACTTATACTCCTTTAAGGCCTCCAATCCCTTCTGGACCCTCTCCACCAAGAATATATTTCTGTGTCCACTCTCCCCTCTCCCTGATGCTTACTGAAGAATGATGGTCTGCCCTCTCACCCTCTTCCATGAAGACTGAGCAGAAGTAATTATTTAGTATTTTTGCTATCCCTTCATCTTCCTCTGCACAGTCCCCCCTACCTTCCAGATTGTCACTATCCTTCTCCTTGCCTTCCTGTCCCCCCCCCACATACCTGAAGAAGGTCTTCTCCCCTTTTTGACCTCTTTGCTATCCTCTCCTCAGTTAGTGCTTTAGCTGCCCTCACCCTCCTTCCTGCCTCCCTTTGTTTTGCCAGATATACCTCACTACCTTCATACTTCTGGGTCAGTTGTACTATCTAAATGTTGTTTTCCTCTCCTCCACTGCCTTTATCACCTCCTTACAGAACCATAGCAGCCTGTATCAAGTCAAAAAAGTAACCAAAACAAGTGATTCATAAATGAGCTGATAATTTTGGTCGCTTTCAGGTTTGGCTACTGTGGAGGGATATTGAAGGACAGAATAGTGAGGGAGGATTAGAAAAAATGAAAAGAGGAGGGAATAGCAATGGGATGGAAGGAAGACAGAGGAAGAGGGATGGGCTAACTAGGTATGTGGAACGTGATGCTGCCGAGCTACTCGTGTAGCATAGCGGGTTGGGATACCAGCTGCAGTGGTGGTGATCCTGGGTTCAGGACCACAGACACATCTGTTATTTTATTTTTGGCAGGTGGTGTTGGTTTTTTACAAGTTATTGCCATGCTTGGTCCCTCATCTTTCCTCCAGTGTCCACCCCCCCTCGTAGATGATTATTAAAGTTTGGGGGTTGTGGGGCGCTTGCCCCCAGCAAAGGGGGGTGTGGGAGGCACTGCCCCCTGCATTAAACATATAATCAGACATGCACCGATTTATTATTTGGTGTATATGGTTGTGTGCTGTATTTGTGTTCGCCAGGAGGTACTCGGTCTTGTGTGAGTCGCTGAAAATGATTCGCTCTTGTGAAATGGAACCATAGCAGCCCCTTCCTCCTCTTTCTCTTGCTCACTTCCTTCAAACAGCATGTCATTGCCTATGCTGTACCATCCCTAATGTTTCTCCATTGAGCCTCCAGTTCCCCTCTTCAGGGCTTGAGGTCAGCAATGAATATGAATTACTCCAGCTTACTTGTGGCAATTGCTGTTGGCATGCATCTGCTGTGAATTACTGTTTGTGGTGTTGTGGCAATCTACAAAACCCACTGAGACTGCCATGACCCAGTATGAGTTATAGAAATTGTTACTATTCATTGCTGACCTAAAGGCTTATACCTCCTGTAGTCTCTGAATACAGTAAGTCTCTATTTTATCTTATGATAATTACTATATCCTCCCTTGCGGTACCATAGAGGTTACAATTATATTTTTATATTATCATTGCTTTTTTATATGATTATATTTTTTATTAGGTTTATGTGTATGTTGTGTGTTTTATATATTAAAAGATAAATAGTAATATCATATCTGTTTTAATTCAATTTATACATTTTTTTTTAATTTGTATAATAAGACGTGATTTTAATAATGACTGTTTTGTGTTTTTGAAGAGCTGGTCAGTTTCTATGGTATATTATTTACTATGTACCAAGAAAATTAGTTGTATAATTGTATATTTGCATGCTTCATTTGGTTGCTGTAGAAGATTGCAAATAAGCATTTGAGGCAGTTGCCATGAGAAGGGACACTTATTGTGTACTTTGGAGTCCTGTTCATATGGTGGCAGAAGCAGAATAAGCTGCTGCATCACACATCACCATTTACACTGTCTGGGTCTGGCATGCCTAATATGAAGCATGATGGAATGTTGTATTTATTCTTCAGTTCTTCATACAAGAGTCCTTGAATGCTGTTGTCTTCTGTAATGTAGAATGGCTAAAGAGCAAGAGTCATCATCCTTCCCCAAGGAGTTGTGAAGTGAATGCCAGGTCACTGGTTCTTGTTCTTCTGCAGGTACTGGAAGAAATGTGTGTGAATCTATACTGTGAGTGACATGATAGTAAAGTTACTGGAGTAGATGACAATGATAAAATATAAATGTTTTATCACTTTGAATGCATTTTCTTTTTATATGAGGTGAAAACATGATTTCTGCACAAACACACAATGAGTCATAAATCTGGTAATAAACAATGCTATTTATGAAGCCAGGGTGACTGGCAATTGTCCATGTCTATGGTGCACAGGTGGCTGTGGTGGCACTGGCACTAGCAGTTGGTGTCTTGTTGTTTGTAATAAACACATGACAAGTCAGGAAGAAAATCAATTACCCATAACATTTGAAAATGTTGCACTCTTCTTTTTTTAAAGAAGAATAGAGCATCTTTTTTTGTCATAATATTTCATTAGAAGGATGTTGCATAGTGAACTACAAACATGGTACTACATCAATACACATTGACCATTAGTCAGGTTACAGCATTTGATGGTAGCTACATCTTATAAGGTTGTACAGAGAAACCAATCAGGGATGCATTGCATATTGGTGGTACCCAAAGAGACAGAACCTCTAGAGACAAGATCTGTGAAGGCTGGCTTGTTCTGATTTAACTAGTGAACTTCTTACATGGGAAAGTCAACCAGCTCAATTGCTGCTATAAGTGGGTTCCAAGTGTCCAGGAAGGATTGTTTCCTTTCCATCACAGTTAGCTGAGCCCTCTCTAGGGACATGCCCAGTTTAAGGTTATTCACCCACTGCTGAATAGAGGGTGGGGGGAGTGGGGACATCCAAGCCTGAGCCACAGTTTTCTGTGCATTAACCAAAGCTAGAGACCATAGAGGGTTATGTGTCCTGTTTCCAGGGCGGCAGGGGTCAGCTCCCAGCAGCAGCTCCAGTGGGGAACTTGAGGGGCTATACCCCAAAATCTTACACATTATCTGGTGGACTGTATGCCAGAAGGGGGTCACCACTGGACAGATGAAGGCCAAACGTAAGAAGTCCCCCTCTCCAATAATACATTTAGGACACCCACCAGGTTTTTTGGTATCTATTATGTGTAGACTCTTTGGAGTGATGTAGGTTCTATATATAAAATTCAGTTGGACTTGTCTCAGTTTGTTGCTACAAGTGCAGTTTTGGAAGTGCTGACTAGTGAGGTTCCAGATCTTGGAGTCAATTGGAGTATGTAGACCTAGGCTCCATTTGTCTCTAATCCTGCCTGCTTTCTGACTCTCCTGTCCTTGTATGGTATGATAAAAGGTGGTGAGAGGTTTTCTAATCTGCTGGAGTCTGCATAGTTCTTCCTCAAAAAGTGAGGGAGGAGCACAATTATTAACAACTGCCAGGGAAATTCCACATCAGTGCCTAACCTTGAGATATATAAAAAAAAAATCACCCACAGGAATACCCCACTTGGCTCAAATAGAATCAAAACTCTTGATTGTGCCTCCCGTGTACAGTTGAATTACTGTAGTTAGGCCTCTCCATCTCCACTCCAGTAGCCTCTGAACCACAGGGACAGAGCAAAATCCCCTATCTTACATTGCTGATAGTAAACCAGAGTAGGGGGAGGGGCCCCTAGCATGTTTGATATGCTTATGGGCATCGATCCAGATTTTCAGGGTTGTAGCCATAAAGGGATTTGTAACCACTGAGGGAGAGCTCAAGCCAAGGGTCACTGCCAGAAGGTCCTCTCTCCATCAGCCACTTAAAGTATCCTCCTCCAGTCCAAGCCAGGAGTTCCCCACTGTTAATTCCCAAACCAGAATAAATGCTAGTTGGGCTGCCCAGTAATAGCCCAGGAAGTTTGCCAATCCTACCCCCCCAGCTTTGGTGACAATTGCAATATGGCTTTCTTAATTCTGGCATTCTTACCACTCCAAAGGAATTTATGCAGGACTATTTACAAAAACCTACAGTGGGCTTTGGGATTTTTTTATGGGCAAAGACTGGTGTAAGTATAGGCATTTTGGCAGAATTGTCATCTTTACCACCCCAACCCACCCCAACAGCGAGAGCAGAAGGGCCACCCACCTGTCACAGTCTTCAGATAATTTTGACAGGAGAGGCCTGTAATTTAGTGCATATAACAAACTTATTTTGGCTGACATGAAAATGCCCAGATATTTTATCTTTTTAACTAATTAAGGGCCTCCCAGATTTGAAATTAATTTTGCTTTTTCCAGCTTCCCTACAGGGAGTAATTCACTCTTAGTCCAAATTATTTTATGGTCAGACAACCTCCCAAATTTCCTCATGAGCTGATGAACTTCTGGCAAGTCTTGTGTTGGAGATACAGCAGCAGATCATCTAGGAATAAAGCTATGTTCAGAGCCACCCCACCCCGATACCCTTATGCTCTCTCAGAGCTGTAGCCAGGGGTTCCAAAGACAATACATATAACAGTTGGGGAGAGGGGACAACCCTGCCTTGTTCCACACCCCGGCTTGAAAGGTGGAGTTACTAATCCATTCATTGCTACTTGAGCTTGTGGGTTCGTATAGAGGATCTTTACCTAGGATCTAAAGCAAGGACCAAAACCTGTTCTCCTCAGGGTTTCGAAAAGGTACCCCCACTCCATGTGGTCAAAAGCCTTCTTGGCATCTAAGGCCAGAACTGCTGCACCATGTTTCTGGTCACTTTTCCCCCACTTGTATATCACATTTAAAGTTCTATGGATGTTGTGTTTACCTTGGCATCCCTTCACAAATCCAGACTGATCAGGATGTACTAAATCCGGTAACACCAGGTCCAGCTGGGTTGCCATAACCTTTGCCAGAATTTTATAACCTGCTGTGAGCAAGGATATTGGCCAGTATGATGCACACCAGGTTGGGTCCTTGCCCAGTTTAGGCAGTAACATAATAGTAGCTGACCGCATGGAGGTGGGTAACTTGCCCCTAATCAAACTTTCCCTCAGCATATCATACAGGAGGTCTAATAACAAATGGCCAAAAACTTTGAAGAAGTCTATTGGCAGGCCATCTGGGCCTGGGGCTTTAACGCCCTTTAGGGCTTTAACTGCTGCCCTCACCTCAGCCTTAGATATAGGTAGGTCCAAACTGCTGACCACCTCCCCTCCCAGCTTTGCCATATTTTTGTCAGGATGTAAGAGGGGCCCTGGGGAAGAAGAGATCCATTTCCTGAGGAGATGAAGCCACCTCTGATGTGTAGAGGGCCTCGTAAAATGCTCCAAATGAGTCTCCTACTGCTAGAGGGTCCTGCACGAGCTCACTTAATTCATCATGAATCTGACTCATTGACCATTCCCCCTCCTTGTGGTGCAGCTGCCAAGCTAGCAGCTTACCCCAATGGTCTCCATCATAGTATGCTCCTGCCTGGGCCAATAAGATGGCATGCTCTGTTTTTGCACTACTCAGTGTGTTGTAATGCCATTTCAATTTCTGTATTACCCTATATAGAGCGATGGATGGCCTTTGTCTATGGGCAGCTTCACAAGTCTGAATTTTATGATGTAAGTGGGTGATCTCCCATTCCCTCTGCTTCCTAGAGTAGAAGAATGCTATCATTTGCCCCCATATGAAAGCCTTATGTGCCTCCCACCTGCTCTGATGCGTAGTATCTCCCCTTCTATTAAGATGCATTTCCTGGATTTTTTGGTCATATCTCTGATATATTCTTGGTCCTTAAGAAGCAATGGTTCCAATCTCCATTGTCTGGACACTGGGGGGGGTCTGGGGCAGATAGGTGCACTGACAGAGAAGCATGGCCAGACAACAGTATGGAGAAATACTGCACCCCGCTGACTGTTAGTAGGAGGGAGGGAGGGACTAAGCAACAGCCTATCTAGGCATGCATATGAATGATGCACATGAGAGTAGCAGCTGTAGTCCCTGCCTGTGGGATTAATATGTCTCCACATGCCTACAAGGCTAAATTCAGATTCCAACTCTCCCAGTGCTTCAAAGTTCTTAGTGAGTGAAATCGGTGTTGTGTTGGACCTATCAAGAATGATATCACTTACACAATTAAAATCTCCACCCAAGATCCAGGGACCTGCCCATCCTGCCATATCCAGGGCTGAATTTTGGTAAAAACCCGGGTCATCCACGTTTGGGGCATAGATTGATTGAAAGGAGAGAGAGCCTACCCCTGGCATGTCAGCCCTAACCAATGCATACCTGCCTGAGGGGGTCTATAATCCTCCCCACAACCTTGACCTGGGTGCCCTGGGAAACCATACTGAAGTGCCTCGTGCCTTGGAAGAGAAGGTGGATGATATCCAGATGTCCCCTAATGAGGCACTGGTTTTAGCAGCTTCACTAGGAGACATGTGCATCTCTTGTATAATGGCTACTTGCCATTTTGATCTTTTAACCTCTGCCTGAAAACGTTTCCACTTGACCACAGATTTTAGCCCACTGATGTTCCATGTGACCACTCTGATTGTATCAGCCATTATCTATTATAGGTAACAAACACATGATAGAGAGCTTTTACATCTTAATAAACCCCCACTGTTCTCTCTATTTAAACCTCTCGCATATCAGCCATGATTCCTCTTGCTAATCAGCTGATCTGCATACCTCTGTTCACACCACAACATCCTCATTTTACCCCCCAAAAAAACAGGTCTTAGAAGCCCCTCCTTCCTCCCTCTAGATTAACAAATTGTCAAGGAGAACTCACCAGCCAGTGGGGGCATGCAGTGAAAATTGCCCATTTCAACTTAGGGAGCTCCTGACCCTCCTGACCCTTAAGACCATGCTTCCTGGATCCCTCTCTTGGTACATAACTTGTAACAACCTATTTCCCCTTCAAGAACCCTCCTCCCCCTTTCCCAACCCCTCCACAACACTCTTTGTCAATTCCCCCCTCTCCTTCTTGGGCACAACGGCACCTGAAGAAAATCCCCTTGCAAATGACTGGTGAACATTAATATAGGTATTGTGTATTTTAACATTCCTCTAGAAACTATGTAGAGACACTAAATAAACTAGTACATTTCTTTTAGGCTTTCACATCTGACAGCGATATAATAAATTAAAAAGAAGGTAGCACATAAATGAAGGATGGGTTGGGTATAAAATTATTTATTATTTATTTATTTATTAGAATTTCAGATAAATACCTTTGAGCCAATGGCTCTTTTACAAAGGTTCCACCGCAGTATATATAATTAAGGGCTTTAAGGTCCACAGAATAGGTGGAACAAACAAAGCAGCCCTCTAAAACATTTGGATTTAGCCCAACCAAAATAAAAAACAAGAGAGTTAATGCAATGTAATGTTTGGTCTTAAGTGAAGGAGTAACATTTGTATTATTCAGTAAATGGGCTTACAGGCAGCTGGGGGTTGTACCCCCCCCCCATTGAGCACTGGTTTACAGGTAATTGGACTCATCTGATGTGGCCTGTATAGGGGGAAAGTTGATCTCGATAATAACAAATTCTGGTCAGATCCACCACGGCTGCATAATGAAGTTAGTGAGGTTGTGTGGAACTGTTAAGGAGACATGGAGAAACAACACAATGATTTTTAACTAGTAAGATCTGTTTTATTTTGCATTCTAAGGAAGGCAAACACATCATTACTAAAAGTTATGAAGGTGTAGATTTCAATGGAAGGAATGGTAAGCAATATAAGTTTGACAGGTTGAATAGGTGGCAGTATATGAAAAAGTAATGGCTGGCATATGTTCAGTCTTGGGATTATTTACACAGTTTTATAGAGAAAAACAGGGGGGTTGTCCATGCGGTGATGTAAGTTATATTTAAGTAATGTGTTGATGTCAGGCAGCCAGGTGCAATGATGGACTTCATTGGGAGAGAAAATGTGATAAATTTTATAAGGGGACAACCTGAAATCATCCAAGCAGGCCACTAAGGCAGTAGGTAAAGCTAGGGGGATGTTGGAGTGTATTAGTAGGGGTATCACAAGTCAGAAGAGGGAGGTAATAATCCCTCTTTACAAGACACTGGTTAGGCCCCATCTGGAGTACTGCATGCAGTACTGGAGACCACACCTTCACAAGGACATTAACCAAATTGAAGAAGTCCAGAGAAGAACAACCAAAATGGTACAGGGACTGCATCAGAAAACATATGAGGACAGATTAACGGAGCTCAATATGTACAGTATACCCTACAGCAAAGGAGGGAGAGAGGTGATATGATCGAAACATTCAAACACCTTAAGGGCATTAACAAGGTGGAAAGGTCTAACATGTTTCAATATAAGAAAAATAGCAGGACGAGAGGACACAGCATGAGATTAGAGGGAGGCCGATTAAGGGGTAATGTGAGGAATTTCTTTTTCACAGAAAGGGTGGTGGATGCATGGCATGGCCTGCCTCAGGAAGTGGTGGACATGAATACAGTGCAGGGCTTCAAACAGGCATGGATAGGCATAAGGGAGCAATACAGATGAGTATGAATAGATAGGACATTGACAGAGTAAAGGCCAATGGCACATCCATAAGGTAGAAAAAGAAATGGGTAGACTGGATGGGCCTTGCGGTCCTTATCTGCTGTCATCTTCTATGTTTCTATGTTTCTATGTTGCTGTTGATAAGCTTAAGGTAGTTATGCCTGTGATAATGGGAATATCAGGACAGTATGAGGTCTATACAGGAGTGAAGTACAAATATGCACTGTATCATAAGTATGTGTTCAGAGTGCAGGCAAATGTGATATGCAGGTTTATTTTACATATACAGTAAGTAAAAATAGGAATAGATGCAATTGATAGAAATATGGATAATTACATAGAAAGACATACAGATAGACAGACAGACAGAGGGACAAGTTATAGTCATGACAGTCTTTGGAGAGGCAACTGCCCCTAGAGTCACAGTCAGGTTTATTAATTTGGGTTGAAAAACTTTTCAAGCAGCACTATTTTGCTGTCAGTAATCGCCTATGGGTTTAAGCATGTATTGGAATGTCTTAAAACAGTTATAGTACAGGAAAAACAATGAAAGCAATTGTGTTACAGTTTAGTACTGAAACATTCATGTAACATACATGTTGCCACCCTGCTCCAATGAGCACCCTCCCCCAAGCAGAGTGCCAGTCTTAAAGAGCATCTGACGCCTTCAGGGTAAGTGAAAGAAAACATATTATTTACACACAGATCAGTTTATATTTTACATTAGTTCTGTATTTTCCCCCCATTATTTTTTACTGAGGCCATTTGCATGAAAAGAGGGCCGCTGCTCCTGAAGTGTTCATGTACTCCTGGTGCTTTCTCCCTACCTGAGGTCATAATACATGGCTTGTGACATCAGTTACTCCCATGACAGCAGACTGTGATGTCACAACACAGCATTATGACCTGAAGTAGCGAGTAAGCTACAGAGGCAGATAAACTCTAACAGATAAAGATCATATATTCGTTCAAATTTCCTCTGTAATAAAAGATAGGCAGAAGAAATCTACAGAATATATTTAAAATGTAAGCTGAGTTGTACCAAGTTATTAGTTTTTTCAAAGTTTTCACTGTGGCATCAACAGCTCTGATTATAAAAAGGAGACCTAAAAAAATGTGTCTCAAAGTAAGTGCAGAATAATTTTTCTTAAATCTGCTTCAAGATAGTAGGCCTTTCCTCTTTTTTTTTTTAATTTAATGATTAAAAGAAGTAGCACCTTTCTTCTGATTGGACTAATGTAAATTATGACAATCAGTGGTTTGGGATGTGCTAAGTGTCCCCAGGAGCAAGGTGTGCTCCTTAGCTGGCTAGACAGTAGGCTGTTATAAAAAAAAAAGAAAAAAAAAAAAGAAAACGCACAGATCAGTCATTCTACCAACGAGACATGCAGAGGTACAACAATTGGGGGGGGGAGGCAAGAGTTGTTTGGGACTATAGATCCATTTTTGAAATGGAAAAAAATTGGCAGAAGACACCAGGAGAAAGGACTGCTGTGTGACTGGACTTCTCTACTGGGACTATATTGCCCTCCTTCCCATCCAAAGCTAGTTCTACTTCTACAGGCACAGGATTTGACTGACAACAGGAACGTCCTGTTTGGGAGCAGGAAGTGAGTGATCACAGAACCACCAAAGACCCACCATCCTAGAAGGGCAAGAGTAGCTCTCCGGTCCCCTCTAGCTGCTGGAGGTCTACCTCTGAGCAAGTAAGGGGTCTACTGAGAAATATAGGATATTTTTGTCTCAGAACAGAACAATCAGGAGCTTAAAGGGTACACAGGCAGAAAGTAAGGAGAGAGAGAGAAAAAAAAACAGAGGAAAGAGTAAGGATTGCAAACAGTTAAGGGGCCAGAAATAAGACATGATTGGAGTGGTGCAGTGCAGTGGCTGTGGAGCAGCAGTCTTCCGGGAGACATTCTGGAGGATGCGGTGTTGTCCCATCTGCAGGCAACTCTCTGGGCTGAAGGAGGAGGTTGCTCATCTCCAGACTGAGTTGGCCAGGATTTGTGGGACCTCCTCTTCCATCCAGGGACCACCAGTGCCACTGCTGTTGCCTCAGAGGTTGCCAAGAAAGAGGAGTGGTTGGACCACAGTGGGCTCAGGGAGGGTGAGGGTGGTGGAACGGAGGTGCATCCCTCCAGTTGTACCTCTCCACAATTACTATGCCATTCTGGCAAAGTGTGGTTCCTCTATGGAGGCATCCGCAGTGGAGACCAAGGAGGATGCTGGGAACCTTCACAAAGGAGACCCACAGGAGGGTGGCAGGGGACCCTGCAGGGGAAGGAAACAACTCCTGGTGGGGGGACTCCATTGTTATGAAGGCAGAACTGGGGGAGAAAGGGGAGAGGGAGGTAAGGTGCCTGCCTGGCGCCATGGCTTGGAGGGACAGGGAGCAAATCCTCAGGATTGCCAGAGCAGCTGCACAAGGGAGGGAGCTGGATGTCATTGTCCACCTAGGGACAAATGACCTGGCTAAGAAAGGGATTAGAGAAGTGCAGGAAGAGTTTTTGGAATTGGGGAGGGGGCCTTAGACAAGTAGCATGCATGGTAACCTTCTCGGAGGTGTTGCCCATCTATGACATAGGAGAGGCTAGGGTGTTCTGCACCATGGGATTCAATCAGTGGTTGAAAAACTGGTGTGGAGCTCAGGGATTTGGCTTCATTGGGGACTGGGAGTCCACCTGGAGTGATGCAAGCGTATACTGGCATGATGGGCTGCATCTGTCCAGGAGGGGAACCAGGATCCTAGATGATAGGTTTAAATGCTTCATTGGCAAGCATTTAAACTAGCCAAGGAGGGAGGCACTGGAAAGGAGCAGGGAAATTCCTAGCCCCCCAAAAAAATCACAGTAGTAAGTGCGGCAAACACCAACATAGAGGTGTCGATAGGGAGAAGGGCAGGGGTAAATGGAGAAAGTGACAAAGGCAAGAAGGACAGGGATGGGGCAAAAAGGAGTAAGGCCATCAGGAAATGGAGGGTAATGAGTACCAATGCCCGTAGTCTGGGCAACAGGCTCCCTGAGCTGGTGGCCTTGATAGAAGAGGGATGTCTGGATATCGTAGCAGTCACAGAAACATGGTACACAGAGAACCATGACTGGGATGTTAACATACCAGGGTACATAACCTACAGGAGAGACAGGCAGGGGAGAAGAGGGGGAGGAGTAGCTCTCTATGTAAAGGAAGGGATAAAAGCAACTGAACTAAAGAGTAAACAGGGAGGAGAGGAGGCACTGTGGGTCACCTTGGAGACTGGAAAGGGCACCACAATCCGCACAGGGGTTGTGTACAGACCCCCATGTCAGGGGGAGGGAATGGACAAGGATATGATAGAAGGCATTCTTAGAATGGCAGAGAAAGGGGAGATACTGCTGATGGGAGACCTGAATATGCCAGATGTTAACTGGAGCACATTTGCTGCAGCCACATCCAAGAGCAGGGCCATTCTTGATGCCCTATAGGTGGCAGACCTCAGACAGCTAGTTTCAGAACCCACTCTTGAGGGAGCAATCTTAGACCTTGTACTCTCAAACAGGGGCAGTGAGAGGATCTCAGTTCTAGAAGTAGGTTGCCACCTGGGAACAAGTGACCATCAAACTGTGTGGTTCACATTAAACTCAGCTACAGAGTCAAGCCATACAAAAGTGAGGGTACTGGACATTAGGAAGGTTGACTTTGGCAAGATGGGAGAGTGCCTCAGAAAAGCACTAGCAAACAGGCTAGAAGGAGGTGTGGAGCAACAATGGGGAATCATCAAAACTGCCATCACAGAGGCAACAAGCCTTTGTGTGAAGCAAATAAACAAATCAAAATGAAAGAGAAAGCCACTATGGTTCTCAAAAGAGGTGGCTGTGAAAGTCAGGAAGAAAAAGATAGCATTCCAGAAGTATGAGGAAACACAGAAGGAGCAGGACAGAGAGCTGTACCAGTTAAGGCAGAAGGAAGCAGGGAGGGAAGTCAGAATAGCAAAGGCCCAAACTGAGGAAAAGATAGCCAACTCAGTTAAGAAGGGGGATAAAACCTTTTATAGGTAAATCAGCGAGCGAGAAAGACAGAGGAGGATAGTGAGGCTGAATAGAATGAACGGTGGGTGGGCAGAGGGGACAGTGAAAGCAGGGCTACTGAATGAATATTTCTGCTCAGTATTCACAAAAGAGAGGGGAAGTGCTAATCCAATTAACAGAAGCACTTTTGATAGGGGGGTCAATCCCAGTCCTTTCACAGAAGAAAGGGTTCTGAAAGAACTCCTAAAACTGAAGGTGGACAAAGCAATGGGTCCTGATGGAATTCATCCCAGAATTCTAAAAGAATTAAGGGGAGGAACTAGTGAAACCACTGGCTACTCTTTTTAATAAATCATGGGAGGATGGTGTGGTACCCGAGGACTGGAGGAAGGTGGATGTGATTCCCCTTCATAAAAGTGGGACCAAGACAGAGGTAGGAAACTACAGACCTGTCAGTCTGACCTCTGTGGTAGGAAAAGTGATGGAGTCACTTCTGAGGAAAGAATAGTTGAGTACCTAGAGGCCAGTGGGGCACAGGACCCAAGGCAGCATGGGTTCACAGCGGGAAGGTCATGTCAGATGAATCTGATAGATTTCTTTGACTGGGTGACCAAAGTAGTAGACCAGGGAGAGGCTGTGGACATGGCCTACCTAGACTTTAGAAAGGCATTTGACACAGTCCCACACAAAAGATTAATAGTCAAATTAACCAGCCTGGGAGGGGTCCCAGGGTGGTAGCCTGGTAAAACATTGGCTGCACAACAGGATACAGAAGGTAATTGTAAATGGAGTCCACTCTGAAGAAAGAGGGGTTACTAGTGGGGTACTGCAGGGTTCAGTATTGGGTCCCGTCCTTTTTAATGTCTTCATAAGTGACATTGCAGAGGGACTGGAAGGAAAAGTATGCCTTTTTGCAGATGACACAAAGATCTGCAACAGGGTTGATACACAAGGAGGCGTGGAAAAGATGAGAAGGGACTTGGCAAGGTTGGAGGAATGGTCAGAAGTATGGCAGCTAGGATTCAAATCAAAGAAGTGCAAAATAATGCACCTGGGAAAGAAGAACCCAGGGAAAGAATACACAATGGGGGGGAGGTAGTAACAACAACAAAAAAGGAAAGGGACCTGGGGGTAATCATATCAGATGACCTTAAGGTTAGCGAAAATGTGAGAAGGCAGTGGGGAGGCTGAGGGTATACTGGGATGCATGAGAGAGGCATCAGCAGCAGAAAACAGGAAGTTGTTATCCCTCTGTACAGACAGTTGGTGAGACCCCATCTGGAGTACTGTGTCCAGTTCTGGAGACCCCATCTCCACAAGGACATAGACAGGATAGAGGCAGTCCAGAGGAGGGCAACTAAAATGGTGCAGGGTCTGCAAGAGAAGCCGTATGAGGAGAGACTAAAGGAGCTTAATATGTATACCCTTGAGGAAAGAAGGGAGAGGGGGGACATGATAGAAACTTTTAAGTGCCTCAGTGGAATCAACAAAGTCCAAGAGGGTAGCATCTTTCAGAAAAAGAGACGTGCAAGAACAAGTGGACACAATTTAAAGATAGAAGGGTGGTTCAGGGGCAATGTGAGGAAGTATTATTTCACAGAGAGGGTAGTGGATGCATGGAACAGCCTTCCTGAGGAGGTTGTGGGGTCTAAAACTGTAGAAGAATTCAAGAATGCATGGGACAGACATAAGGCAATTCTTGTGGGAGGTAGGAAGAAATAGGCTGTTGGTTAACTAGGATCTGCGGCCTATCCTGTAGGTAGGGAAATGGGCAGACTAGATGGGCCAAGCGGTCCTTATCTGCCGTCAAAGTCTATGTTTCATGTTGCTCGTCTCCTGTTCTAGCCTGAAAAGAACATATTTTAAATCCCTGTTTTAAGTGTGTATAATGGACGACTGTTTTGCCATTTAGGAACCAAAGAATGAATGTGTAACAGGTGACATTATGGTTACCTAGCGATTGTATACCAAAGCAAAAGTAGGCATGTAATTAAGAACTGGATCAATGGAAGACCATTGCCAGGTTATTATACACACTGGCAGAACTTAAGTGATAGCCAACAAATTGCAGCACAGTACTTTGAGGATGCGGAAAGTGTAAAACATCAGTTGGGAATTTTAACAGCTGGACGCTGAGCTGGTGTCTTAAACAAATATGTAAGAATTCTACATGGATGTTATTTTTTCTAACTGCTCTTTATCATCTTGTATTGAGACAGCTATATTTTCAATAAAAAGATGTCTTAGCACTAGTATCACAAGATGTGCCAATGGTAATCACTTAACCCACATAAATAGAAACTGAAGGAGGCCTGCTTACTCCATTGAAATGAGATGTGTGCTGTCCCACTGTGTGTCACAGCAGCATTTCTAATTTTGAACTTGGCACCACCACAACAGGGAGTTCTTTATTTCTTCAACAACAAAAAATAAAGAACACACTTTATCATCAGGGCTGTGTTTATCAAGTACTGTGCCCAGGATTAAAATAATGTGATCCCCTTCCCCCCAAAAATGTGCCTTGACATGAAACTGCATGATTAACTGTAAAGACAATTAAAAAAAAATATTTCTAAATGCATTACTAAAACCAATGCTTCATGATGAAAATAATTTGGACCTCCTCTCCCCAAAACTGTGCCCCTGACAAACTGCACTCTGGGAAGATTACTTGGGGCAAGATGCAATAAAAAAACCTGAATAACAGGTTCATGGGAGTAAATGTTAACATCCTGTTTTTAGTGTTGCTGATACAATGAAAAAAATACAGCTGATATATTTTTTTTAATGTCAGGTCTGATCAGAATAGCTTTTAAAATCACCAATTGTTTTCTTGTTCAGTGTTTTCCAATACATACTTCTCAAACTTAAAAAAAAACACACTTTATCATCAAAGTCTATGTTTACCAAGTACTGTACCCAGGATTAAAATAATTTGACCCCCCCACCAAAAAAATGTGCCCTGACATGAAACTGCATGTTTAACTTAAAGACAATTAAAACATGTATTTCTAAATGCATTACTAACACCAATGCTTTCAAAGCTTTGAAACTACTAAAAAAACTAATTATATATAAACTGTACATTGAATATGGTAAACAGATATTGTTAATCCCAAAAGCTGAACTTTATGTTTTTAGTATAAAAATGTTAAAGAAAAACATGTGGCTCCTACTGTAAATTAAAATGCTGCGTCTATGTTTTCCTTGGGAGGTGTAGTTTCACTTGCTGTCTCCTTCTGAGGCCCGAGGTGGCTCTGATAATCATTTGTTCCAAAGGTTTTTTAAGTCAGTTTGAAGGCATTAAATAACTTCTGTTCTCCTAGTCCTTAATAAAGGCATTAAGTATCTTCTGCTCTCCTAGTACTTAATAAAATGCAGGGTCTCCACAACTTCACAGACTTGTTCTGTTGCTTGATACAGGTCCCAAACTAGTGTGTCTTGTTACAGCATGATAGAGTCACTTCATGCCCCTCCCACATGAATAAAAAAAAAGTTGGGGTGGATCTTTAGGAGCTTCTCATGTGGAAGGGGGTGGATCTTACTCCAAAAAAAAAAAAAGAATGCTGCCTCCCACTACTCAGGTTCCAGTTCTTGTACCACCCATTTAAAAAAGAAAATAGTACCCTAAAATCATTGACTAACATGAAAGCATATTTATTTGAGAGTGGAAAACATTGCTTGGAGGAGGGTAAGGAGGAAGAGACTATTTACACCTTCAGTTAGTTCCACGGACAGAAAACATGACATCACTCCTTTTGTACATGCAAAACATCTGCAGGGTCCACCTACTGCAGCCGTAAAAAATGGGATCCAGGCAGTACCTCCGTTTAAATAAGTCATGTAACCTGTATGATTCAATCCAACAAGCTTCCTGCATATGAACAGGGTTCAGTGCCCCCCCCATCATTACTCATGTCTCTAGACATGGTCAGGAGTAGGGATGTGAAAATAGAGTCAAGCATCGTCCATCAGTTTTCCATCAAGAATGACCCCTCCCTGCGGACAAGTTTCCATCAAGTGAACTATGCTGCACAAGGGCCAGGTAGAATCCTAGCACAGCTGTAGAGGACCCAGCCCCACTTTGCCAAAATTGTTAGATTTATCCAGGTTCACCCTGGAGGCCTCCATGGCAGATAGGGCAAATGTGTTGATCCTTTGTGTAGCCCCAAATAAAGGTACGGAAATCAGAAATAAAATCTTATCTGTTGGATGCTTCTCCCTGGTTGGGTGAGGGACGGTCCATTTTCCTCCTAGTTTCTTCATCTTGTACCCATTTCTCCGCTGCCTTTGGATGCAAGAAGATGACTGGGGGCTGCCCCAGTCTGTTGATATGCAGTTTTGCAGGATACATAAAAGTGAAGGACCATCCCATGCCATACAGCTTTGATTTTACTACATTGAATTTCTGTCTTTGGAGTTGCAGTTCCAGACTATAGTCCTGAAATATATGCACTTTGGTATTATTAACTTGTATGGGACCTTTGCTTTTAGCACTTCTGAGAATTGCCTCTTTGTCAGTATACCTTAGGTACGTAATAAAGCAATGCCAAGGCCTATTCCCCAGTTTCAGCACCGGGCCCACTCTGTGTGCGCACTGTACCTCATAGCCTGAGGCCTCCTGGAACAAGTTCAGATGTTCTACTAGCCACTTGTGCAGGCCTGTTTCTGGGTTGCATCTCTCGATCCCCTCTGGGAGGCCCACAATACACAAATTAGAGCACTTTGTTGGTGAATGATTTGAGCTGCTATATTCGTGAAACCTGCTTTCATTTCATGTTGAATTTGTGCCAGTGTTGCAGTACCCCAGCCAAAGTATGCTCCAAGTCAGACACATTGAGCCCATTTGTTACGTCAGCCTCACTGGCCTGAGATCTGGTGCAGGCTTACGATCCCCAGCGGGATTCTTTCAGTGGTAATAGTGACTCGAAGTTTAGTTTTAATTGCCTGTTTGTTTGTTTGCCAGAGGCCATTTATCTCTCACATCCACCCTGTGTCTCTTCAGTTGATCACTGATGATGTGAGGTGCCGCCAAGATGTTTTCAAGGTAGTGTCTTAAGGAGCTTGGCTAGATTGCATCTGCCATATTGTGTAGCTAGCCACGCCCCCCCAAGTAGTGTATCTTAACAGAATCCAACATGGTGACAGACACCAATACTGCTGTACAGTATCAACTCTGTGTAGTGTGCAGGCAGGGAAGAAGGTGGTGTCGCACATATGCTGCAGTAATGCATAATGAGATAATGATGGAGGGAGGAGGAGGAGGAGGATGAATGTGATATTGGGGATGTGTTGTTTTTTGAAACCAAAGTCCTTCCATGGTTTTTATTTTCATATAATTATTTTTTTTAATTAGCTTTATTTATACAGTATTCAAGAAAATGCAATCTTAGTGGTTTTATGATATCATCTGTTAAATACTCCCACACTGCCAAGGGTCTTGATATGATATGATATGATATGATATGATATGATATGATATATATCAGAGAAGATAATATAATCTGATATCACATGATGTACTATATTACATGTGATAAAATTGTAACAGCCCTCTCCTGTTAGCAGAGGGAGAGAATCTGTTTACTAGAATGCCAGACCACTGAGCTTGATGACTGGCAGAGCCTCTGACAGGCAGTGGGTGGAGTTCAGAATGCCAGTTGTGTAATAACATGGAAATTGTGTGTCAAGATGGCAGAGTGATAGGAGGATACATGTGTGCATCCAGGGAACCTTCGCCTCAGATAACTTGTCAGGCCATATGAGGGGGCAAGGGCACCTCACTTGCAGCATCTATCTGTTGATCCAGTATGTGAAAACAACAGAACTCAATTCCTAATCATCTTGTAGCATTTGGGGACAGACAATAGGACAGTATGAAGACTCCTTGGATTTGGAATCTGAAGGTCATGTTCTGTAGATCACCATTAGTACTGGTGAGAGTGTAAGGGAGACACCAGGAGAATGTAAGTATCTCAAGGTGCATACTCCTCAAGAGAAGTTCCTGGCAACCTTGTGGCACACAGGTGATCTCAATGAAATGGTTGCTCATCTTTTGGGGGTGATTTCAGTCCTGTTCCTGATTGATGCTGTCAGCTGAAAACCCTTAAACACAGTAATAAAATAAAAAATATTGGCACAACACAATATAAACTCTCTGTATATCTTCCCCCAATGTTCTGATGTAGTCTGGTCAGCTTGCCAGTGCTGTACAAGATGTTTTTTCCTTTAATTTTACAGGATTTTAAAGACAGGCTGCTGGTGTTGACAGCCAATCAGCTGTTTGTTCAGTGGCTTCACACAAATCAAAGAAGCCCTCTCTGACTTGAGTGGCTTGGTTCTTTTGAAGTACAAGCAGTTGAAGAAGTGGTATCACTGTGTGTGTGAAATAAAAAATGCTTTCTTAAAGAGGTGTGCCTTGAGACCACTTTTATAAATCTCCACTGATGGGGCCTCCCTCAGAGATCTGGGAAGTGAGTTCCAGAGTGCCAGACTGGCCACTTCAAATGTTCAGTCTCCTGAGGTTTTCAGTCCAGCCCTCGGAACCACTAGGAGGCCCTCGGTGGAGGAGCGGAGTGAGCACACCGGGATAGCAGGAGTCAGGAGATCACTCAGGTAGCTAGGGCCCAATCTGCATAAGGCATTACAGGTGAGCAATCCCACACTGAAGATGATTCTCCATCTGACAGGAAGCCAGTGCTGATCATGCAAGACCGATTTAACATGACCAGATCTGGGAAGACCTGTCAGCAGCCTAGCCACTAAATTCTGCACCAGTTACAGTCGACAGAGGTTCCCTCCACTGACCATGAAGAACAGAGAATTACAGTAGTCTAGCCTTGAAGTGACAAAGGCGTGTACTAGCACAGGCAGGTCACCAGGTGGAACCAGGGGTTTAATCCAGGTGACATTCCTAATGTGATAGAAACCACTCTGGATGACGGCTGACACCTGAAACTCAAGCGTCAAACTGTCATCATGGATGACACCCACATTTCTCACCCTAGTAATAGCCACCAACAGAGTAGGGCCAAAGGCCAACCCTGTTCCCAACCTCGTGGTAGCTATATCATGCTGGTGACCAGGCTCGATCACCAATACCTCTCTCTTGTCAGGGTTTAGTCAGAACCAGTTAGAGGACATCCAGTCTTGGATCTCAGCAAGGCATTTATTTAGCACTTGTATGGCGTTATTTATCCTGGAGGCAAAAGGACATATATAGCTGGGTATCATCTGCATAGCAGTAAAACCCCAAACGGTAACATCTGATGAGCTCACCCAGAGGTAGCATGTACACTACGAACAACATCAGCGACAAGACTGTGCCTTGATGAACTCCACAAGACAGGGGGTTCTGGCAGGAGGAGAAATTCCCCATCACTACCTCTGGCATCCTGCCTATGAGATAGGACTCAGACAA
The DNA here is from genome assembly GCA_016271365.2 of Neoceratodus forsteri. NCBI lineage: Eukaryota > Metazoa > Chordata > Ceratodontiformes > Ceratodontidae > Neoceratodus > Neoceratodus forsteri. The sequence continues at coordinate 1,725,130,418 of CM057456.1, forward strand.
GTTGATGACAGTATCATTGAGTCCACAATACTCTGTAAGGTGATCAAAAAGAACAGTGTGGTCCATGGTATCAAATGATGAGGAGAGGACTAGAAGAATGAGAACTGACCAGTCTCCTCTATCTCTTGCCCTTAGGTGGTCATTTTGCAACCTGACCAAAGCCATTTTGGTGCTAAGCCTTGCCCTAAACCCAGACTGGAATGGCTCATATATGTTACAGGTTGCGAGATGTGCCTTGAGTGGCAGAGCCACCACTTTCTCAACAACCTTCCCCAAAAGTGGGAGGATGGAGATAGGTCGATAATTCACCAGGATGTCAGGGTCAAGAGATGGATTCTTCAAAAGTGGCCTCACCAACGCCTCCTTCAAGGCATCAGGGAAGAACTCCTCTGAGAGTGAACACCTGACCATCTCAGTAAACACTAGACCAATGGACTTGGCACATCCCAATAGGAGATGAGATGGGCCTGGGTCCAGTTCACAAAAGTGGGCTGCAACTTTGAGATCATCTCAATGACCTCTGCCACCCCCACCAGCCAACCCCCCCAAACAAAGTGCCCCTTCCCACACAAGGCCCACCACTGCAGGGCTGATCATGCCCCACTGGGGAGATCCCAGACCGGATAGGGGGCACCCTGTCAGAGAAAAACTGAGCAAACTCTTTCTAAAATCAGGCCAAATATTTAGTAGAAGAGCAGGTTTTCATTGTCTAGCCTAGTGGTGGTGGCAATGGTTTACATTGAGCAGTATACACTAGGCAGGCACATGCTATATCAGTAAAGGTATTATTCAGCAGCAAAACAGGTATAGGTGTTCCAATGTCAAGACTAGTGATGGTGGTACTTTACACTGAACTGTACACACTAAAAAAGGTACAAGTCAGTGAAGGTATGCTTCAGCAGTACAACAAGCACAGGAGTTCCAGTGTCTAACCTACTGGTGTTGGCAATGGTTTCCAATAAGGAATGCACACTAGACAGGCACACATCAGTGAAGGTATTATACGAACATACGAAATTTGCCAGCAGATAAAGACGTAGAGGTCTATCAAGTCTGCTCGAATGTGAAGCTAGCACCCCTTATTCTGCAGCTGCCCTTCCCTTCCACCCTTCCCCTTCATTAACCCTCCCCCTTGTCCTGTCCCATCCCCTTTTGAAGCAGTCCACTGTTCTACTGGATACCACTTCTGCAGGTAACGCATTCCACCCAGCCACCACCCTCTCTGTAAAAAAGTGTCTCCTCATCTCCCTCCTGAACCTTCCTCCCTCCAGTCTCATATCATGGCCCCTGGTGGCCCTCCACTCCCTTACTTTGAACAGCCCCTCTGTACCCATCTTGTTTATTCCTTTCATGTATTTAAAGGTTTCAATCATGTCACCCCTGTCCCTCCTCTCCTCCAGTGAGTACATGTTCTACTCCTCTCGTATGATAAGTCCCCCAGCCCCTTGATCATCTTTGTCGCCCTGCGCTGCACCCCCTCCAGTAACTTAATGTCCCTCTTCAGATACGGGCACCAGTACTGCACGCAGTACTCCAGGTGTGGTCTAACTAATGACCTATACAGTGGCAGAATCACCTCCTCCCTCCTAGAGGATATACCCTTGCAATACAACCCAGCATTTTGTTGGCCTTTGCAGCTGCCTTCCTACATTGTGCCGAGTTGTTCATTGACCCTGTAATGAGCACACCCAGATCCTTCTCCTCCTCTGTCTGGGCTAGCTGCACTCCCCCAGCTGGTAACTCCTCCTGGTTCTTCATCCCAAATGCACCTGCACTTTTTGGCATTAAACCCCAGCTGCCAGGTGTCTGACCAGGTTTCAAGCTTTGCCAGATCATCCTGCAACCCCTGCCATCCCCTGGGTCACCCACCACCGCCTACCTTGGTATCATCAGCAAACAGACTGATCTTGCTCTTGATGTCCCATGATATGTCTGCAATGAATATCCCAAACAACACTGGTCCAACACCGAGCCCTGTGGAACACCGCGTCACTGCCCTTGGGTGTGAGAGCTCCCCACCCACCACCACCCTCTGTTGCCTTCCCTGAAGCCAGTTTCCTACCCATCTCACCAGCTTTACACCTGCCCCTGTGCCTACTAACTTCCTTCCCAGCCTTCCATGTGGCACCGAGTCGAATGCCTTACTGAAGTCCAGATACAGGACATCCACTGCATGGCCCCTGTCCAGTTGCCTAGTTACCCAGTCATAGAACTCCACCCGGTTGGTTTGGCAGGATCTGCTACATATGAAGCCATGCTGTCTGCTGTCCTGTAGTTCTTTGGCCTCTAGGAGGGCCACCAGCCTCTCCTTCAGGATAGTCTCCATTAGCTTACCCACGATGGATGTGAGGCTCACTGGTCTGCAGTTTCCTGGTTCATCGTTGGGCCACTCTTGTGGAGGGCACCACATGAGCCATCCTCCAGTCCTGAGGTACACACCTGAATGTAGTGAGGCATCAATAGGTCGCCAGGTCCTGCCAGGACCTCTGCCAGCTCCTTCAGTACCCTGGGTGGATGCCATCTGGGCCTGGCACCTGTCCACCCTCAGTGCCTTCAAACCTCTCAAACTCTGCCTCCATGATTTCCCCACCTGTCACCACTTCCCGCTTCTGCCATTTTCTCCCACCTTGGGTGTCACCCCCCTCTTCTCTTTAGTAAATACTGAGCAGAAGTACTCATTTGGTGCTTCTGCCTTATCACACCCTGCTTCCACCCAACCCCCCTCCTTCCTAATCCTTACTATGTGGTCCTTACAGCTCCTTTTCTCCCTGATGTACTTAAAGAAGTCCTTCTCCCCCTTCTTAATGCCTTGTGCCAGCCTGAGTTCTGTAGATGCTTTGGCTTCCCTTACTGCCCTTGTCACCTCCTTCAATTCTGTCAAGTACTCCTCCCTGTACTCCCCCCTCCCTGTTTTCTTGTACTTCTTAAAGGTAGCTCTTTTCCTCCTTTCCTTTTCCATGACCTCCTTGCTCAACCAGCTCGGTTTCTTAGCCCTAGCCTTCTTGCTCTGGGCTTTGCAGCAGGTTTTGGTTGCCTCCACTATCCCCAGCTTTATGAGCTCCCACCTCTGGTTAGTGTCCATACTAGATTGAATTCTGGCCAGGTACCCTTTTACCACTTCCCCCATCCTCCCAAAGTTGGCCTTCCTGAAGTCCAGCACTCTTGTGCCAGATTCCACTCTTCTTGCCCATATCCAATGTGAGCTATACTGAGTGGTGGTCACTCCTGACAGCAGTTCCTCCACTGTAAGTTCTCTCACAAAGTCCCTATTTGCCAGCACAAGGTCAAGGGTATTCCCTGACCTGGTTGGTTCACTGACCATTTGCAGCAGGAAGCTGTCCTGGAAGGCATCCAGCAGTACCTGCTCCCTTCTGTTCCTGGTTGTTGGGGTACTCCAGTCCACTCCTGGCATGTTGAAGTCCCCCACAATCACCACACTACCCTTCTCACAGGTCTTCCTGATCTGTCCTGCTAGTTCCCTGTCTAACTCCTCTGTCTGAGATGGTGGCCTGTACACCACTCCCATTCTAAGAATCCTATTCTTGGAATCCTGGATTTGCATCCAAAGTGACTCCGTACTACCCTCCTCCCCTTCCTCCCTTACACACTTCAGTCATTCCTTCACATATATTGCCACCCCCCCTCCTTTCCCAATCACCCAATCCCTATGAAATAACCTGTACCCTGGTACAGACAGGTCCCAGTCATTGTATTGGGTAGCCCATGTTTCTGTGATGGCTGCAATGACCACCTCTCCCTCTGCCATGAGAACCTGTAACTCTGCAGTTTTCCTCCCAAGGCTCCTAGCATTAAAGGTAACCACCTTCAACCCTTCCCCCCCCATCCTGCCCTCCTTTCCTAGCATCACCAATAGTACTTGCCATTTGTCCTTTGTCACTGTTATGGGGGGTAAGCTCATATGGCTTCCCAACCTGTGGTCTCTGCATATCTCTTCCCCAATTGCCACCCCCACTCCTAGTTTAAATTCCTAACTCCTCTATGTACTCCTCCATCCTCTGTTTCAACACTTTCTTTCCCTCCTCACTCAAGTGTAGTCTGTCCTTGGCATAGAGACTGCTGTCCTCCCAGGTCCCTCCCCCACCCCCCAACAGCCCATACCCTTGGCACAACACCAGGTTCTTAGCCATCCGTTAAATTCCTCTATTCTTAGCTTTTTGTTGTGCTTGCCTTTGGCACTGGGAAGTATCTCTGAAAAGTTACTGATCTTCCTGCCCCCTCACATAATTGTGCTACTTCCTCAAACGTCCTCTGGACTATATCTACTGTCTTGTCAGCCAGGTCATTTGTCCCAAGATGTATAATTAAATGAGGCTTGTCCCTATCCCTTCTAGCATATTTCAGAACAGATTGTCCCAACCTTTCTGCTGTCATTCCTGGCATGGCCTCCACCCAAATGCGACTATGCTTCTCCCCCTTGCTACCCCACCTGACTCCTCTTAGTATTGAGTCCCCCAGCACTAAGATTCTACCCCTCTTACTCCCTGCTTGCTCCATTTATCTCCCTCTCTCATTTCCAGCTCCTCTTCTTCCTGCATATTATTTCCCCCTTTTACCCCTGTTGCAATTCTCCCAGCAGAACTTCCCCCCGCTCCAGTTTGGTCCAGGCATTTATCAATTACTCCTCTAATTTCATCATTTCCCTCCTCCATCTTCTTCCTCTCTAGCAGTGCAAAACTATTTTCTGAAGACCCTTCACAAATGCCCGCTCCCTCTTTCTTCCTAGTAACCTGTTCTCTCCTTTTCACTCCATGACTTTTGCCACTTCTTCGCCTCCCCTCACAAGTCCCTATCTCCTCCTTCCATTTGTCTTTTGTCTCCTGACCTGGTTTCCCAGGCAATCGTTCTTCCTGGCCTGGGCCCCTTTGTCTCTGCTTCCCTTCTTCTGACCCTCTCCTCACCACTGTTGGCTTAAATTGGCCTCCCTCATCTCCCCTTCTTCCTCCCGCCAGTATTGGGCTAAACCCACCCCCAATCAAGTCTTAGTTCCTCCTGCCGACCCTCAATCTCCTTTCTAAGTTTTTCTATGTGGTTGCACACTAAATATCCTCCCACACTCCAGGCAATTTTTAGAAAGATTGGTGCACCGCAGTTGTTGCAGCCTACCACCCTACCCATTGCTGTCATTGCCCACCAGTGACCCCCCCACCCTTCCAGATGCAGGATACCAAACACTCCCCCAAGTCTCCCCTCTCCCCCTCTATCAGTGCAAAACATTATTTTCTTTATTTCCCTTACCTCCTTTGTTGTATACGTTTAGATATATTGAGCAACTGATTTTTATATTCCTATCCTTCCTATCCACACTCAAAAAGAGACTTTAAGTAGCCATTGCACAACCTTCTTCAAACTGCTACTCCTCCTTTCCCCAATGCAATATCAATGCGAAGAAGTAATAATGAAAGCTCCTAAATTTGCATTTACTTCCCTTCCACTGAGATAGCAGTCACCTCTTCACTTGCTGTTGTTCCTTTCCTGGATTATTCAGCAGAAGAGCAGGTACAGGTGTCTAGCCTAGTGGTGGTGGCAATGGTTTACACTGAGCAGTGCACACCAGACAAGCACATATCAGTGAGGTTATTGATCAGCAGAAGGGCAGTTACAGACATTTCAATGTCTAGCCTAGTGGTAGTGGTGATTTTAATGATTTTGATGGTAATTTGCATAGGGCACTGCTGCATAATGGGATTGATCCTCAGCCACAACTAACTTTGACCATGACAGGAATGCCCCTCTAAATGGATTTGTCTGACAGGTCCACATCCATCAGACTCTTACTCATGCTTAGTAGTTCACTTTTCTTTGTTGTGCTAATGTCTGTTCTGTCAGGTTCCACCACTCACTCTGGTGTTTATGTTTCCAAGTGATTGCATGTGGTTGTGTTCTGTAGCATTGATGCCTCCCATAACTGATGTTATTCCTGCAGAAGTTATAGATGGCCTCACAGTGGCATTGGGAGTCAGTATGGAAAACCAGCTACACTAGTGAACTCAGTTGTTTTTTAGCTTGTTCCACCACAAATGCTGGCACAATGGAGTCTGTGGCATTTTCTTCAGATAACTTTTTGCCCAACCCTATTTTTCATCCCTTTCCCTTCCCCACTGCTTCCCTGCTGTTTCTTCCTTTCATTGACTCATCCTTCTGCCTCTTTGCTCTCTCTTCCTTCCTATTCCTGCCCACCCTCTCACTTTCTTCTTCCTGTCTCAAGGTTCTTATGATAGACTTTATGACTTTGTCCACCACTGAAACTTCTTCTGACTCAATGTACTAAGGGTCTCTGCCTGCCCTGTCTTTGAAGGTGTTTTGTTCATTGAACATCATGAACTTAGTGAGGAGTTACATGTGTGCAACACATTGATAGTCTGAAGGTAGCTGAAAGAATTTCTTGTTTGACTGTTATACGTTAATACTTTGGCCATTCACACTCTCTGTCCCATGTGGGACTACCAGCCTGTAGGGGTACCATGAAGGCAAAGAAACCCTTTTAAGGAGGGTTCCACCCCGATGTGCCATGGAAAATTATTCCTCTAGGCTAAAGGTACCTGTCCTCATGTAACTCCCGTGTTCTTTCTGTTTTGGTTCTTGGTGTGCTTACTAGTTTCTACAGTATGCCCTGTCTATGTCATTCTACTGCTTTGGCTTGGCTACAGTATTTCAGGCATTTCAGTTTTGCTATTCATACCAAGCTACTTGCAGACCTCTTAGTTCAACTGCATTCCTCCTCAGTTGCTTTCACCTGGCTTCCTAGCAAGGCAGCTGCTCCTATGTCTGCTCTGTCATTTTAGTTTACTCAGTCTGCATCAGCATTTACCACCCTAGTTTTAGTGTGTATATAACTTCCAGACTTTCCTGCTAAAGCTGGGTTTTACCTCTAATGTTGATCTTGATATACAGTCAAATTTCAGTTCCTTTCAGTCATTGTATTTTCTATCAATATCAGTCATTGGATTCAGCAGAATCTTGCCCTTGGGTTCTTCCTGTCAGTAAACAGCTTTTACTCCCCATGCAGTCAGCGTCTTGAGGAAGAGTCCCTTGTCTCAGGTGGGGGTAATTCTGTGTAGGCCACTTGTCTACTGTGGCAGTCCCACTAGGTGGTAAGGCCCAGTGCTCTAGGCCAGGGAAGCTTTAGCTATGCAGACCTTCAGTTGGCATCACCTCAAGGTGTAGAATTTAAGACTTCAGATGCCAGAAGGTGGGCCCTAAGCCCAAAGGCATTTCTTTAGCTGTGTAGACCATGTTAGCAGAAGCTCTGAAAGCTATTCTCCCTGCATCTGCCTAAGGTCTATCTAGTCCCATACTATATCCCCTTCCTTTAGTTTCCATTCAAGCACAGGCCTCCTCTCAGATAGGTGATAGCCTTTCAGGAGTCACTCCACACTTTGATGGGTGGGCCTCCTTTATTGGAAACATCCTTTCTCTGCAGAGATCAACTTGCATCACCCCAGAAAGTTATCCCATTAGAGGGATAGAAAGAGAATCATCCTCTCCAAACACTTCCTCTGAATTTTGAACTGAAAATTAGCATTTGAGCTGTCACAATAATAAGTTCCCATGCCATGAGAGATGGCAACTGAGGCCATGGATCTCCAGAAATGTTCTCCTCAGGATTTTTTCTCTGCTGGTTGCTGAAGGCCATAAAGTAGTATATGTATTTAAGTACAGCATTTACCCTAGTAGTAAGTTTCTGCGGTGAGCTGGGGTTGGATGATGGCTCCTTAATTCTTCAGTCCTGCTGTTCTCATGCCCCTTGTGGAAGTCATGCCTCTGTCTGCTATCACTTACCAGTTGCTGTCAGTCATTGCTAAGAATCAGTCTCTGTTTATCAGTCATCACTAGTTGCTGTCAGTCATTACTCCACTCAGCCTCTGTGTTCTGCTGCTGTTTCTGGGTGTGACCTGAGAGCACTAGAAAATTAAGTGACTTGCTCAGGGTCACACAGTATGCAAGTGGGGGCTGATGGGATTCAAACCCAGGTCTCCAGGTTTGCAGCTTAGCATCCTTAACCATTATGCTATACTGCCTCTAATAATTATACTAATATATTAATAATGCTAATATAACTTTCTCATACTCATATATGAAAAAATTCCCGCAATGGAAGAGCCTAAAATGAATAGCAGCAAGCAAGGTTTGTCTGTGGGCATGCCCCCAGATGACACATGAGCAGATGGAATGAAATATTCACACACTAGGGGCAGGGGCAGGCAGGTAGGCAGGGTTCTCAGGAGGTGGGAGCTACTACCTGCTGGAAGGGAGGGGCTTTGTTAATTTAAGTTGGTGTAACGAAGGCTCTGCCTTCTTTATATTTCTACCTCTCCGGCAGAAAGGATATCCTCCTTGAGTGAACAGAGAATCAGCAGCTACCTGTAGGACCTAGGGTATGTTGGTTAGTTTAAATTGTTCATATGTGGCAGCTGAATGCCAGTGCCATGTGGCCAGCAGCCTGCTGGAGTCTGGACGTCTTGACCTCCCTCTCCCATGCAGGTTTGCCAAGGAATGAGCAAATGTTCTCTTCTTTTTATTTCTGGTGTACAGTCCTCTCCCAGGGGCAGGGAAGCATAGTAATATGTTCTTCAGACTTTCCATGCTGGGCAGAGGGCCCAGAAGGATGCCAGACCAGGACAAAGGGGGGAGCAGTCTGCCAACCCCAGTCCAGCAGCTTCCATCCTATGGACAGTCTGTGTCAGGATTACAGTTTAAAACAAAAAACTTCCCTACCTTTTGTGGGCATCCATCTTTGCTAGTGAGCCACCAGACAAGAGGGGATAGGATCAGATGAGAAAAACCCCTTCCTCCTTCCCCTCTGGTCAGCCCATTGCAGCACATGGAAGTGGTCCATCTTCTGTGACAAAGTTGCTGGGGAGTTGGGGTATTAACATTATGCGTGACCTTCAGTAGACAAAATACCTTAGTAACCAGAGCTCTGAAAACTTTGTGGTAGAGTAGCAGTGCTTTGAGTGAGAGTGTCATAAGCCACCATCCACAGTTCAACAGGATCTCCTGATTCAGGATGCAAATGCTCTCTTCCTGGAGTGCTACTCAATTCCTTGGTTAGCGCATGGCTTGAGAGAGGGATCTTAGGTCAAGCAGTGAGGTGAGTGGGGCACAAGGAATAAGCACAAAAAAAAATCAAGGCGGTGAGGGGGCAGTGAAGGGCACCTTGCTGGATAAGGCTGATATTGAATTGGCCTTTCCCTGTTGCTAGTGCACCCACTGGACATGGACCTTCTGGGTATGAAGTTCAAAAGCCGGTATTTCATTGACTGCTGCATGCCCATGGGTTCTGCTGTTTCATGTGCATTTTTTGAACAATTCATCACCTTCCTCTGAACTGGACCACCATAAAGTTAGCAGGCAGGTCAGAAGTCATTCACCATCGGGACAACTTCCTGTTTGTGGGCAAGGCAGAGACTGATCACTAGGCTCAACTGATGAGGTCTTTCCAAACTGTGTACGAGTTCTTTGGGGGTGCCACTAGCCTATGATAAGATGAAGGGGCCGTGCATGCACCTGTACTTTTTGGGTATCTAAAGTGATACAGTTGCCATAGATTTCTGACTGCCATAAGATAAGGTCAGTGTCCTGAGTGCCTTGTTGCGCAAGGTATTGCAGGCACAAAAGAATCACCCTACTGTTGTTGCAGAAGCTTCAGGGGCACCTGGATTTCATCTGCGAAGTAATCCTAATGGGGCTAACCTTTCTTCAATAGTTAACCATGTGCAGGTTGGGCTGCAGCAAGCCCCATCGCAGGCTTCAGGTTGCCACATCTGTGCAGGATGACCTCAAAGTATGGTTGACATTACTGTCATGTTTCAGCAGGGTGGCCATTTGGATGACAGAGGTCATGAGCCAAGAGCTGGAGTTCTATGCAGATGCTTCTGGGAGTTTTGACATCAGGGCTCATTTCCAGGAGGTTTGGTGCCCAGGGCACTGGCTTCAGTCCGTGGTGGATGCGGTCTTGCTCTGTCAGGTCACACTCCTCAAATGTTTCCCCACTGTAGTGGAATTAGTGATCTGGGGGGAGCATTTTTGCAACAGGTGGGTGACTTTTATGATGGACAATACAGGGGTAGTGTACAGCATTAACAGGCAATTGGTGGGTGAAGACCCTGTGGGAAATCTGATGAGGGTATTCATACTGAGGTGTTTGGTCCTAAATATACTTTTCAGTGCAATGCATGTGTCTGGTATTAATAACAATGTGGCTGACCCTCTTTCTCATTTACAGTGGGAGAGATTCCAAGAGCTAGTGTCAAAGTGCAGTTGTACCCCAGAGAAGTCCCAGCCTTCCTCTTGGAATTGGTGATCCAGAAGCCTGGGAATGACTCACGCATTCTTTAGCACCCAGCATGAGGGTGGCATATTAGAGGGGGTGGAAAACTTCTCAGGAGTGATGTAGCAGCTAGACTTGGCTTATTCCAGAAGACCAACTGTGTGCATACTTCCTGCACATGAGATGGCAAGGGTCTATGCCGGCAATGGTAGGGCAGCATTTAGCAGGAATTGCATGGTTTGCTAAAGCAACATGGGATAAGGGAGACCACATGGGCCTTCTGTGTGCATAAGATGCTGGAAGCATTGGCCTGTGGGGAGCCGAGATGATCGGACCGACGATGCCTGATTGGCTCAACTTTGTTAGTAAGGATAACAGTACTTCCCTGGCTTTGCTCACCAGCTTTGGACATACATTTGTTTCAGACAACCTTCTTGGTAACTTTCTGTGGGGTCTTCAAGGCATCTGAGATAAGTCAACTGAGCAAATCATCATTACCTGTGACACTGGCTATGGAGGATGTGTCAGTAACCACCAAAAGGGTATTTTTTGCTTACAGCAGAATAAGATAGACAGAGAAGCTAGGGGCTCATGGTGCAGTCTCTGTTCCCATCAGGGGATTCAGTGGGACATCTATGGATGGATTTCAGCTTACCTCTAGCAATTAAATCCTGGGGGCATACATTTTTCCACCACAAGGATGGGTCCCCCCTTACAGTATTCCAGTTTTGCAATCTGTCTGGTAAGGCTCTGTAGGCCCTGGGGATTGAGTCTCAAGAGTGCAACACTCACTTCTTCCACACAGGAGATGCCTCACCTCTAGGGTAGAGGGTTGGGCAAACATTTAGATTCAGTCCCTTGGGTGATGGAGGTCCCAAGCATTTGAGACTTATGTGCGACTGCAATTACTGTAACCTTTGTTTGTTGACAAGTCATGACTCCTGAGGCAAATGAGAGTGGATCTGCAACCATTCTTTTGTTCATTAAGCAGTTGTGAGGGCATAACAGCTTTGAGGGGGTAAAAATCTCTTCATGGATCCTCAATGTGTGCGCATACAATGCATGGGCCTCAGGGATGTAAAGTGGTGGGGATTTGCTTCTGGATCATAGCCAAAGCTTGATGCCACAGCCCACCAGATGTAGTACATATGTTTGTCCATCTGGCAGGAAATGATTTGGGACTGGTGAAGTCTATAGAACTGTGGAACATGATGAGAAAGTCTTCAGGCTGTTGCATTGTGAGTGGCCAAAGATGTAAATAATTTGGTCACACATGATACAGAGGTAGTGGTGGTACCACAGGCACATTCCCAGTGTACTTGAGAGGGCAAGTGGGTTGAGAAACATATCCATGTGGTGTGTTATGGTGTGTTATGAACTCCACTGTGGACTGTATTACAACATGAGAGGATCATGGAAAAAGTTCCACAGTGGTATGGGAAGATGGAGTGCACTTGTCAGATATAGGGAACAATTTATTTCTAGCTGACTTACAATGAGTTTGGGAGGAAACTATGGCATGATATGCTTGGTGGGGGATGAGTATCATGGTTCATCCAGCAACCATACTGCTGCACAATGCTCATGTTGTGGTGGCATGATAGTCTCACAGTATTGTACAATGGGGTTAACATGGTTTTTGTACCTTTTCAGGCAGTTTGCCCTGAGGCTGGGGAGATGTGAGGCCTTTGCAATTGGTACCAGAAGGGAAGCCAGCCATAGGCGAAGGATAACTTTTGGACTTCTGTCCCCAGTCAGCTGTGCCCTCTGATGGGAGGGATGCACTCAGGACTGGTCCACTAAGAGAAATCTTTCATGGCTCAGAGGCCAGATTTTCTTGCAAGTTTGTATTTATCATGTTGGCCCCTTCCAAAAGGGGAGTGAAGGGCCTATATATATTCATTGATTGGTATGATTAACAAATGATTAGCTGCAACTACCTTGCTGTGCATGTCATGCCAGATTAATTGATATAGATATTATATATAACTCATCAGTTGCCAAGTCTAATTCTGATTGGCTATTTAATAAACACATGGCTGTGGCCATTTCCTCCAGACATATTGTTTGCTTCATTTGCTCAGGCCAAGAAAGAAGGTTGTGGGTGAAAGACAATAGAAGAGCCTGTAATGAATAGCAGCAGGTGAGGTTTGTCTGAGGGTGTGCCCCCAAATGACATCTGACCAGATGGGGTGGAGATAGCTTCTGCCCAGTAAGGGCAGGAACAGGAAGGAAGGTAGGGATTCCAGGAGGTGGGATCTAATACCTGCTGGATGGGAGGGGTTTTGCTAATTTAAGTTGGTGTAACAAAGGCTCTACCTTTTTTGTGCTTCTACCTTTTCAGCAGGTACCCTCCCAATCCCTCCCCTCAAAAACACGGAGTGGGGAGGCAGTGTGTTGGAACCATGAGGCACAGAACCTGCTGTCCCACTATGGGGAATCACCTTAGGGGTCAGGAAGGAATATTTCCATTTTTTCCCCTATGGGTTTTCCAGTGTTTTGCCTTCTCTGGCTGGGTGTTAAAAGCACATGATTAGATAGACAGCTTTATCACAGTCACATAGGTGTGACAGCGGCATGGTAATCTGGCAAGATGGGCAGCACCATAGTCTTGCAATATGGTATGCAGGGGTTAACAGGGTTGTTGAAACCTTTTTGGGTGGTTTGCCCTGAGGCTAAGGAGAGATGAGGTCTTGGCAGCTGGTACCAGAGGGGGCTAGCCATAAGTGAAAGATAACTCTCGGACTTTGGTCCCAACTTACTGCCCTCTGATGGGGAAGGCGTACTCGAGACTGGCTCACTAAGAGACATCCCTCATGCCTTGGAGGCTAGAGTTCCTCACAAGGTTGTACCTACCGAATTATGTTGACCCCCTCCAAATGGAAGTGGAGGGACTATATATTTGTATTGATTGACAAATGAGTAGCTGTGACTAACTTGATGAGCACATCATGCCTGATTAATTGATACATATTGTGTAGAACTTATCAGGTATCTATTCTAATTCTAATTGGATGATTAATAAATGCACGGCTGTGGCCATGTCCTCCAAACACATTGATTGTCTAGTTTGTTCAGGTGAAAGAAGAGGGTTATGCACTAAAAGACAGATAGAGACTTAGCAATTAGGATACATTCATATAGCTCAGAAAAGCATAGTGTGTGCGCCTCTCACATACTAGTAAATGAAACAAAAACATGAAAATCATGCATAGTCTGGCAACAAACCAAGAACTTCATCTCACATTGCCCTTTTTCTGTAACAAATGAGCAGTTTTGCATCAACATTTTTATGTTGGCGTGCTTGCACAGCAAACACCTTGGGGTAGCGCAGATTTGGAGGTGAGATCACTGTTGGGAAAATGCAGGGCATGCACCAGTAGGTGCATCCCTCATTCGCCAATCAGCCTGCATGCCAGTGCCACACCACCCAGGTGAGCACATCTAAGAAAAGGTCCATTGCAATGCGAGCAAAGCTCATCACATGCAGCGGACCCTTCCTACGTGCTCACCAGCTGGAAACATGGTGGCACAGTGGCTGCTAAACTGCCTACTTCAGGGATGCCCAATCCCCAAGTCAGCTTACCCTGCCCAAGTATGTGCTGATGGGGGAGTCCACTCCCCATCGGCAGAATGTGTCTCTTCCCCCCCGCTTCCATTGTTTGCCGACGGGGGTGCCCAATCCCCATCGGCATCTTCCTCCCCTTTCCCAGTTTAATGGCCGATGGGGGAGCCCACTCCCCATCGGCATGATGTCCCCCCTTCTTCTGTGCCAATGGGGGTGCCCAATCTCCTATCGGTTACTGCACCCCCCAAAAAAGAAACCACCTGTAAAAAAGAAAACCATCCATGATGTGTTTTTGTAGTACCTGTAAGCAGAAAACGGTCCCTCATAGTCTCCCTACCCACCACCCGCACCCACCCACTGCGCACCCTGCCTCCCCACACCCCCCTCACCCCATACTTACCTCCGGAGCTCGGCGTGATGATCTTCAGTGGACTGGGAACACGTCTTCACTCTTCAAAGCCGACCATGAACTAAGGAAATGCCGGTAAGCTGTATGATAGAATAAATAGGGTTTTTTCAAGTTTGATGCATATCTAGGGCATTTTTTGGAATTTTTGCACCAAATTTTTAACATGGGGTTTTTGGGACCCCCTCCTCATGAGTTCTGTCAGTTATGACGTTAATCAGTCCCGAAAGGTTATTTCGCAGTCATTGTGCAGGATCACCTTTTGGGACTGATTAATGCAAGAACAGTGACAGTGTTCATGAGGTGGGCTCTCAAAAAGCCTATATTGCAAATTTGGTGGACAAAATCCAAAAAATGGCTGTTTTATTAGGTCTATGAAAGTTACATGACACTGTACCCCAAGAATTTGCACATTTACATGCCAGATTTTCAACATTGTCATTTTCCTACACCTCCTTGTGAACAGTACAGCTGTCATTTTCCACATCCTGGCCGAAATGTGTTTCCGCACTTCAATCAATCAATCAATCAAAATCTTTATTTAGCCAGACGGGCACCGTTGAGCAAGCTCATTTTCAAGTTGGACCTGGGACAAACAATAGGTAATACAGTGTAGGTGAAATCAACATACGATTTCAAGTATGTATACATCAAATTACAATTTAGGTGAGATCAACATACAGTGTCAATTATGGGTACAACAATTAGGCAGTATAAATGCAAGTAAATTGTACAAAAGATTGAAAAAATAATAATTACAGACAGATAATTTGTGCATCGTATACAAGGCGCAGAACATGGGGAAACAGTAGGTACAGACAATGTTCAGTTAAAAATAGATGAACAGACAAAAATAGGGGTTAAAATGTCACGGGTAAGTGGATATAAAGTGGACATAAAGTGTAGATGTGGGCAGGGGAGTGAAGGAGGAAGGCAAGGGTATGGCAATGAGAGGAGACAGCAACAGAAAGAGACCTAAAATCATGACAAGGCAGAGACAAGGTCAGAAAATAGAGTAGTAAGCTCTGAAGGAAAAGGGACCTAGGTCAGGAGGAACAGACACAGGATTCCTTGAAATGGAATGTATATTAGGTTTTGAAAACTGCCAGGCTTTTTTTTTTTTTAAATTAAGCTTTATTAAGTTTATAGATTACACAGGAGCATGCCATGGTCTGAATTTGTAAGCCAAGAAAATGGCAGTGGGGGGGGGGTGTTTAAGGTAATAACCTGGAATGTAAAGGGAGCACGGCAGAGAGGTAAGCAGTATAGAATACTTAAACACTTGGAGGTGTTAAAAGCCGATATCGTTTATTTACAAGAAACACATTTGCTTCAAACAGAGAGTAATTCTATGAGGCGTCTACAGATGGGGCCAGTTTTTTCATCGCAAGGTAGCACACAAAGCAGAGGTGTTATGGTGCTCCTGCATAGGTCTGTTCCTTTTACCCCACTTCAGATCATACAGGATGGGAAGGGTAGATATGTGTTTGTGAGAGGTAGGCTACAAAATATAGAAGTTCTTTTAGGATCCATTTATGGCCCCAACTCAGATTCCCAGGGTTTTTTTGTGAAACTCCTGGAAGTTCTGACTCCATTTACGCAGATCCCCATGATCTTAGGGGGTGATCTGAATTTAGTGTTAGACCCTATGATGGATAAAACCAGGAGAAATTTTGGGGCCTTTTCTCCAGCTCAGAGGGCTCTTGGTGAGCTGCTGGATCAGATAGGGCTTGTGGACGTGTGGAGAGTCATTCATCCGAGGGCCAGGGAGAATACGTTTACCTCCCCTGTCCACTGCTCAGCATCCCGAATAGACTACCTGTTACTTTCTAGTATACTTCTTCCTAGTGTGCTGGAGTCTGTAATTGAATCTGGGCCTCCGTCTGACTATGCAGTGGTAGCGGGGTCAATCTCTTTTTCCGCTCTGCCCAAGAGGGGCAGTAGGTGGAAGATTAACAATCAAATCTTGCGTAGCCCCAAAATAGTAGAGGATATCTCCGCTCATATAGAGGAATTTATTACTAATAATTTAGGAGACAATGTTAGCCCAGATATGGTTTGGGGTGCTTTCAAAGCCTTTATAAGAGGTATATTAATAGGTGTGGCATCCAAAAGGAAAAAGGAGAGGATACAAACTATGTCTGAGTTATTGAACCGTAAAAGAGATAGGGAAGTGGCTTTGACCCCGCAGTCTTCTGAAGAAGAGAAGTTGGAGTTGGTCAAGCTGCAGGATCTCTATCTAAAGATGCTTGGAGAGCAGGCAGAATTGGCATTAATTAAGACTAAGGCTAGTTATATAGATCAGGGTGAGAAGGCGGGTAGGCTTCTTGCCAGGAGAGTTAAACAACTGGAATCATCCCGGATAATCCCAGGGATACAATCTAAGGTAGATGGCCAAATTAAAACAGCGCCTGGAGAGATAGTCCTAGAATTCCGGTCCTATTTTGAATCTCTGTATAGTAAGATGGTTAAGGCACCTAGTGAGAAGGAGATATTAGCATTTTTGGATGGGTTGGATCTCCCTTCGTTGACTGAACTCCAACGGGCATAGCTAGTGGCGGATATTACACAAGGAGAAATTGAAGCGACTATTCAGACATTACCATTGGATAAAACGCCAGGGCCAGATGGACTTTCGGCTAATTTTTACAAGAAATTTTCTAAGTTATTATCCCCCTTGGCTTCTTAATTTGTTTAGACATATTTTAAGTCATCAAGCACGGGACCAGTCTCTATTCGAAGTGCTTATTGTTCTAATCCCTAAGCAAGATAAACCCCCGGAGCAGCCATCCAGCCATAGGCCCATTTCCCTGCTAAATTACGATATTAAGATTCTGGCCAAATTACTGGCCGAGCGTGTATGTCGGGTGTTACCTGGGCTTATTGGGCCAGAGCAAGTCGGTTTTATGAGAGATAGGTCCCCGGCTGACCACGTGAGAACCTTAGCTCATGTCTTCTCGGTGTCTGAGGATAGTAATACCGCGATGGCTTTGCTGTCTTTAGATGCTGAGAAGGCTTTCGACAGGGTCCACTGGGGTTTTCTTCTAACCACAATGGGGAAATTTGGTTTCCCTGATCTTTTTTTAAAATGGATAGGTTCTCTTTACCTGAACCCTACAGCGAAGATTAGTTGTAATGGTGCTACATCGGATCCGTTTAATCTTTACGTTGGTACCAGACAAGGTTGCCCTCTATCTCCTTTCCTTTTTAACCTATATTTAGAACCTCTTATCAGGACAATTGTAGGGAAACAGGAAATTGAGGGTATTAGAGTTATGGATTACATTGTGAAAGTAACGGCATATGCAGATGATCTTTTGATCTATGTGTCTAACCCGAGGGTATCTATTCCCACTCTTATGGAAGTTGTTCGAGTATTTGGTAGCTTGGCTAACTATAAGTTAAACCTAGATAAAGCAACTGTATTTCCCCTTAATAAGAATGTTCTTAAGCAGGACATTGTAGAATTGGGTTTGTCTTGGAAGTCAGATTATATAAAATATCTGGGTCTAAATGTAGTAAGAGGTAGGACTAAAATATTTCAATTAAATTTAGACTCCTTGAGGCGTACCATTGAGTTAGATTTGGACAGATGGGCGAAGTTTCCAATTTCTTTGTGGGGAGGATAAATTTAGTTAAAATGAATGTTTTCCCAAGATTGTTTTTACCCTATTAATATGTTGAATGTTTGATACCACTTACTTGGTTTAGGAAACTACATAATATGATCGCTGATTTCGTGGTGGGTCATAAGAAGTCCCGTATGGCTTATCAAAAGTTGGCAGCTCCCAAAGTACTGGGAGGGTTAAGGCTCCCCCATTTTGCCTTATGCTTCTGGGCAGCTCATGCCAGTAAGTATTTGAGGTGGATGAAGGGAGCAGAGGCTTTGGTAAGCTATTCCTATATACCTTTTTGGCTGCAGATTGAATTGGCCCTGATTCGGAAGTATGATTTGAAACCGAAGGCTCTCCTGCATATTACTCCTAAAATGTTGCCACTCCAGTTGTGGGGCTCCCCAATCGGGATCTCTGTTAGGGCCCATACCCAACTCTGTTGCTTCCTGAAGTATGACCACCTGAGTGACTGGGCCCAGCCAATTTGGGGTAGCCCACATTTCGTAATAGGTAACAAAGTTCTTAGCCCAGCTTGGCTAGCCCTGCCTGGTACATGCTGTTTGAAAGATCTCTGTTCGCCTGATGAGGAGTTACTCTCCTCTGGTGAAATTCTGAATAAGTTTGAGATGCCTGCTACAGCAATCTTTAAGGTATATCAGGTTAGGCACCTCTTAGTCGCAAAACTGGGTAGTGGGGTAATCCGGAGTCCTAGATTGGATTTATATGATAGGTTAGGGCCGGTGACCGGTTTGCTGCATGTAGTGTCGAAACTATATGCAGTGTTATTTGAGTGGGCGATTCCTTAAACCCGTGCAAAATTCATACTGGTCTGCAATTTTTCATGACACTGCGCTTAATTGAAAGGGTTATGGACAAATTGTCATAAGTTTTTCTGCAGGACCGTCTAAGGTTGATGCAGTTTAAAATTCTCCACAATATTTACTACTCTCCACAAAAACTGGCTAGCCTGAAAATTGTTTCTAGTCCTGTATGCTATAGGTGTCAAGTTGGGGTGGGGGATTTATTCCATATTTTCTGGAGTTGCCCCAAGGTTACACCATTGTGGGCAGAAATTAAAGATAGACTGAACCCTTTACTAGGACTAGAGGATCTTTTTACCCCAGAAATATGTCTGTTGGGCAATGTTTCTCATATTCCTGTCAAAAATAGGAGATTTCATATAGTTTTAATTATTGCCTCGCTTAAGAGAATTGTCCTCAGACATTGGAAGGACCCAGTCGTGCTCACTTACTCTGAGTGGCTGGAAGAGCTATTAGCAAGCTTGAGGATTGAAAGAATGATAGCTATCCTCCAAAACAAGCTTCCTAGGTACAATAGGATCTGGGGCTCCTTTCAGGTTATCTTTTCTACATAGAGGGTATAGATTGGTTACTGCTCGAGGGCATGCTACCTGATTGGACTTGTGCTGGGAGGTTTAAAGGGAGGGTAGGGGGGTGGGGAATGGGGGGTATGGGTCATGGGGGTTAATGTTACAGAGTTCAGCTTACTTTATGTATAAAGGTGACTGTGTAATTATGATTTGCTGGTGGTATTTGGAGTTACTGGAATGTATCTCTGTAACGGAAAATTTAATAAAATTTAATGGAAAAAAAAAGTTTATAGATTACACAATACCACAGGATTTACATCTGTACTGTCATTGAATCTCGTACCAAACCTCATTATACACCAAAATCATAAGCGTGAAATGTAGTAGGATAAAGAAATCACCCTGGTATCCCCATGACCCTCCCCCTCCCCCCAACCCTAACCCTCCCAGAGTGTGCATACTTGAAACAGTATATGGGTCTCATCATATAACCATGAAGGAATAAAGTTCAATGGCAAAATGGAGGGCAAAGAGCATCAGAGAAAATCCAGATGAGCACTAATGTAGGTACAAAGTGTATAATTTACCCCATTTTTTGTGAAAAGAGTCAATGCGATTACGAGAACTAGCAACAAGTCTCTCAATATTAAAGCAGGCTGATAAGTCTTTCAGCCACTCAGCATATGTTATGGTTAGTTGGTCCATCCAATGTTTGAGCACCAACCTTTTGACCACCATGGAAATTAGTGCCATATGGAATCTGCATTCATGGCTTTCAACATTGGAGTAAATTCCTAAAATGCATATTTCTTCGAAGAACAACCCATCCAGACCCAGAAGTGGATCCAAATTGGACTGAATAGAGTGCACAAGGGGCCACTTTGTATTGCCAGAAGATGTGGAGCAGATTCCCCTCAAATTGGGAACATCTAGAGCAGAGAGGAGAGGAAGCCTCCTAATCTAGCTAGTTTGACCGGTGTATAGTACATGTTATTTAGTATATGGTATTGAATGAGTCTGAACTTATCCTGAGTGTGATATCTATATAGGTCTTTCCAGATTCGTGCCCAGTTAGGGGCAATGTCTGGCAGAAGAGAAGACCAAACACTGGAGCCCGAGAGGGTCAGATACTTGAGACCCAGCAAATAGGAATATATAGATGAGATCCCATGAGATTTAGTGGCTAATTCTTGGAGTTGAGAGAGAAAGGGACTGATTTGAGAAATACGAAATTCGATACCAAAATTAGTGCTAATGAAGTGTCTCAGCTGATACACTTTGAAAATGTTATTATTGGGAACATTAAGCCTGGCCATAATATCAGGAGAAGAGAGAAGGGAATCCTGAGAATATAAATTCTCTACCAGGACTTCGCGTAGTTGAGGAAGCCAGTCTAAGGTGATCATTGAGCCTCCTAAACGAATATTGGAATTTAGAACAAGAGGCTGTGCCATATCTCTCTTAGGGGAACTCTTGAGATAATGCAGACATTGAGTGAGGACTTTGAGGGAGGTGCTGATGGTCGAATTTTGTATTGAGGTTGGGAGTGCTGAACTGGGAAGAAAAAAGATGGTCGGAGAGCAGAGATTAGCTTCCCCAAGTATTCGTCTTTTGATTTGAAGCCAGATCAGAGGAGATTCCTCAGCCCTGTTCAGGAGCCATCTTCCCAGTTTGGAGAGATGGGTAGCCCAATGATAAAATATTAGGTTAGGGAGGTGGAGTTCTCCCTTGTCTTTGGGGAGGCAGAGTTTAGAGAAAGAGCGTCTGGGAGATTTGCTTTGCCAGATAAATTGAGAGAGAGTGGAATGCAGATTTTGTAAATAAGATAGGGGAAACCAGAGATTCAGAAAATTAAGAGGGTAGAAAACTCGGGGTAGGACGTTCATCTTAATGATGTTAATTCTACCCCAAAGGGAAATGGGAAGTTTGGACCATCTTTGGAGGTCCAGTTGAATATTGGCCATTAGGTTGTCCAGATTAAGTTTTCTGAGTAGAAGTGGGTCATTGGTAAGGTGTATTCCCAAGTATTTAATCAATTGAGGGGACCATTTCATGCCAAATCTTGTGAAGCTAGCTTTATGTGTGAAAGCATTTAAAGGGAATATCTCTGATTTAGCTAGGTTCAGTTTGTAGTGAGAAAGGAGGCCAAATTGTGTAATAACCTGAAGGGCGTGTGTTAACGATACTTCGGGGTGGGCAATATGGAGGAGGAGGATATCATCCACATAAACAGAAAGAGTCAATGTTTGTTGTAGCACCGGGCAGCCCTGGATATGTGGGGATCATTTAATATTAAGGAGGCGAGGCTCTAGGTATAGATTAAACAAAAAGGGAGAAAGGGGACATCCCTGTCTAGTACCAGTGAAAAGGTAGAACAGCGAAGAAAAGACACCATTACAGTAGATCTTAGTCGAGGGGGATCTATACACTGTCTGGATCCATCGAATGAAAGAGGCTGGGAAGTCCATTCTGGCGAGCGTTACCCAGAAAAGTCCCAGTTGACTCTGTCAAACGCCTTTTCAGCTGCCTAGGGAAATTAGAGCCATCGGGATATGCTGCGTTTGACTGCATGGGAAATATGGGAGAGGGTTCTAAGGTGATCAGCAGGGAGCGGACTTACAAACCCCACCTGCCCGGCTCAGAAGGTAGATCCAAATCTTTTAATCCTCTCAGCTAAGATCTTGGTTAGAATCTTAATATCGCAGTTTAAGAGAGATGGGCGGTAGCTTGCAGGGTCTTTTGGTGGTTTGTCCGGCTTGAGGATTAGCACGATCGTGGCTTCTAATAGCGTGGGATCTAAAGTATCAGCCTTGAACATATACTCATAAAGCCTAAGGAGGAGGGGGGCTAGTTCCTTGCTAAAGGTTTTCTAAAAATTGGATGGGTATCCATCGGGACCAGGTGATTTATCAGGAGCTAGAGAGGCAATCACAGCCTCTACCTTGAGCAGAGTGATGGGGGAGGTGAGGGTCATTTTATGGTGTGGGCGAAGGAGAGGGAGATTGAGGTCCTCTAAGTAGGTTGAGATGTCCGAAAGGGGCGTTGGAGAAGGGTGTCTGCTATAGAGCTTGCTATAGAATTCCTCAAAGATCTGAGTAATATCCCTGGGTGTCTTTTTAACGACGCCATCCGGTGTTTGTAGCATCGGGATCAGTCTCGAGCTGTCTGTTTTTTGCAATCTAAGAGCCAATAATCTACCAGCCTTTTCTCCTTGGTCGATATATTTAGATTGGGTTTTTAAAATAGCATATTCTGCTTTTTCTTTTAACAGATCCGCGTATTCATTCTTTAGTTTTAGCAGAGATTCTAATGAATTGGGGGAGGTGGGTAGTGAGTGCTCTAGTTCTTTAATTTTGGTTAGCAGTGAGGCTGCTTGAGCCTCTCTACGTTTCTTCCTCAATGAAGCGAGTTTAATTAACTCTCCCCAAAGGTAGTATTTCAGGGAGCACCATATTGAGTCTTCTTTTGGGGTAGAGTCTTTATTAAATTCCATAAAGTTAGAGATTAGGTCTTTAATATGGGAGATGGTTTGATTATCCTTGAGGAGCTGGGTGTTTAATTTCCAGACAGTGTCCCTTTGAAAATTAGAATCAGGGGAGATCCTCACCCAGACTGTTGAGTGGTCCGACTGCTCTATCGGCTCCATGCCCGACTGGAGGAAACCAGGAAGAAGTGAAGTGCTGATCAGGATGTAGTCTAGTCTAGACCATGAGTTATGTACCTGAGAGAAGAAAGAGAAAGACCGGAGTGAAGGGTTAGTAAGCCACCACGGATCACATTATCCCAGAAGCTGCATGAAGTCCAGTAAGGCTTTTTGGGCTGGGGTTGCGGGTTTTAATGGTAGATAGATTCTATCAAGAGCCTGACTTGGTGGGACGTTCCATTCCCCTCCTAGTATTAAATGTGAAGGTAGAAGATTACCAATCTTGTCTGCCAGAGTCATGAGGAATTCTGGGTCCCCTCTCACTGGTCCGTAGACAGAGCCTAGCTCGATATTACAGTTATTGAGACAACCTTTGACCAATATAAAACTGCCCTCTGGGTCCATTAGGTTCTCTTCTGCCAGAAATGAGACGTGTTTCTCAATTAAAATGGCAACTCCTTTACTTGTTGCCGTTCCACTAGCAGAAAATACTTGAGAAAACCCAGACCTATGTAACCAGGTTGATTCAGTATTTGACAGATGGGTTTCTTGAAGAAGGAGAACGTCAGTCTTAAGTAAATCACAGTGTTTAAAAACTTGGTGTCTTTTAGTTTTGTCTCTGAGCCCACGTACATTCCAAGTAGCTATCTTAATCGACGCCATAAACATTCATGAGCAATTAAGTTGAGAAAGTGAGGACTATTATATATCCCAGATGAGAAGTTAATAAAGCACACTCTAGAGCCCCCTTTATCCCATCCCACCCTGCGTAGAAAAAAGCCCCAAAGCCACTGACAAACAGATGCTGCCAGGAAAATGGTAGTAATCTTGAACGGTAAGTGGGAAACTAGGTCCTGGATCCAGAAACTACCCCATCCACCACTGCCAAAAAGAAAATAACCCAGCCAACTATATACAAAATAGTTCCAAGCATGGTCGAGTGTAACCCAGATAAGCCAGCAATAAACACTTGGAGCTAAGATCCTATTGGCGGATCCCAGGAGCTTCATATATCGAAACCATCCTAGTGAGGTATACCTACGAGAGCTGGGGTGTAGTCTGCTAAACTGTATAACCCAACAACCTGTAAGGCTGACCCCCATAGGGTTCCCCTGAGAATCGCCATGCCTCCCCCCTTATTAGCTCATGAAGCAGCTTCCTACGAGCATATCCCACCCCTGGGCACCCCCCCACCCTCTCATTTCAGTGCCAGCCCAAGGTCCATTCCCTATAATGGCCAAGGAAAGTGGCCTTGAAGATTGTAAAGATCTAAGGCAGCAATCAATGTAAGCTTGGGGGTTTACATCTCTCACCGTCTTTGAGCTTTTTGAGGAAGACTGCTTACCATGCCATATGTATTCAGGCCCTTATAGCGAGTCCTTTCCCTAGTTGTGAGTGGAGAAAGTATACTTTTAACCCACCGTCAGGCTAAGGAGGTCGTTTATCCCGTCACTAACGGAATGCACAGGGGGGGCACGATTTGTTGTAGGACCAGAGTCGGTCCGCAGCAAAATCGGCGAGCTGCAACTGAGACTCAGCACAAAGGTTCTGGGGCAGTCCCCGGGAGAGTTAATGTGTTTTCGGCCCTCAAGGAGAGAGATAAACAAGCCCTCCATCGGCCACTAGGCTGTGCGGTCAAAACCCCAACAACAAGAGCAAAACAGGTAACAAATATAAACTTATCTAAACATTAACAATAGGGCAACAGTCCGTATGTGACTATTTGTCAGTAAAGTACATTTCAACCATCTTTGAACAGGTTGGGAAGCCTAGAGGCTAACTCCTTGGTAGCTTGCTCAGGAGATTCAAAGGTGAATGATGATCTGTCAATTGTAATTCTTAAATTGGCTGGATGCAGCATCCTAAACCGGATTCCTGCCACAATTAGCTTGTGGACGGTTGGGTGGAAAGCCGCTCGTTCCTGTCTGGTTTCAATTGGAAGATCTTGTGCAATTCTGATCTTGGATGATCCCCAGGTTATGGACTGTAACTCTCTTGCTTTACTGAGGACGAGTTGTTTTTCTATAAAGCTGAAGAACTTGATAATGATAGGGCGAGGGGGGGGAATCAGGTGGGGGCTTCAGTCTCAGAGAATGGTGGGCTCTCTTGATATGGTACTGAGGGTTTAGTGGTGAAGGCCCCATGACCTTGTGAAGGAACTTCTGCAGGAAGGTAATAACATCAGAGCCCTCTTCTGTCTCAGGTAGCCCGATAATTAGGAGGTTATTCCTCCTGCTTCGCCCTTCTAAATCTTCCGTTTTGAGCTGGAGCTTCCGAATCTGCTGCTTCAGGAGGGTAATTTCTGGGTCGAGTTTGTCTTTCCATCTCTCTTGAGAAGTTATTCTATCCTCCGAATCCATCATTCTACTTTTTAGAGTGGTGAGGTCTCCTTTGATTGATTTGAGCTCTGTAGTTATATTCTCCAGTGCGTCTCAAAATGGTGATAATTCTTGCAGAAATCTCTCTTCAGATAGAGGGACTACTGGGGGGTTGGAGCTGCCTGCCTTATTAAGGCTCCCGGTGCCCTGATTTCTCGCTTTCTTCGAGAGTTTTTCAGGCGTATTCGGTGGAGTGTGCCGGATCGCGGCCTGCTTCATCTCTACCTCCATCGCCACGATAAAGCTTTGCGATGCCAAAATAAGTGAGTAAATTCAATAGGCAGAAGATAAAAGACCTCCGGTTGCTGCTATTGTGCCCTTTAGAGGGATAAAACAGTATTTTAAATGGTTTGTAGAAGTCGGTTGGTAGGAGCCCAGGGCAGGTGCAGCTTTCAGGCAGCTTGCATCACGTGACTCCCAGTCTTGAAAGCTGCCAGGCTAATGGGGTAATTGATTTTTGTATCTTGTTCCACAAAAGAGGCCATGCATGGTTAATAAATGCCCCGCCAAACCGAGATTTGGCCTTGGACACTTTCAGTGAAATTTACAATAAGAGGCACTTCTCAGGGCATACTTACTTAATGAGCAGAGAGGTAAGCAGTCCGAGATGTATTCAGGCAGTTTATTTAGGATGCTTTTGTAGATCCAGATCGCAGCATTTCTCTGACATCTAAAACTACGAGATGACCAACCTATCGCCGAGTACAGGGAGCAATGATGGATGGAATAGGGAAGGCTTGTTATAAACCTTAGAGCTCTATGGTAAAGCGTATCAAGTTTGGAAAGAGCACCTGCAGGACCCTGGCTGTAGAGGAAATCAGCATAGTCTAATAAAGAAAGGAATGTAGTTTGGAATAGCCTCAATTTTGCATCCCTGGTGAGGAGATTTTTTATCCTATAGAAAAGGCCAAGTCTCATTCTAAGTTTCTTTATCAGCTCTTCTATGTGAACAAGGAAGAAGAGTCTAGAGTCCTGCCAAACCTCCAAATATTTAAATTTTGATACGTACTCCAGCTATTCACCCAGTATTGTAGTAATTGGGGGGAGTAGCCCCATCGTGGCCAGGATTGCTAGGTTAGGAAAGGGTGACAAGAACATTGCTTTTGTCTTCTTGGCATTTAGAAGCAGTTTCTGCTTTAAGAGCTGAGTCTGTAGTTGATTGAAATCATCCTGTAGTTCAGATCATGCCATTTGGGGGGAAAATCCACTAGACTAAAGTACTGTATCATCTGCAAATAAGTGAATGTGGGCCTTTTTGATGGTAGCATCGATTCTGTGATGTAAAGTGCAAAGAGCAGGGGACCCAAAATGGAGTCTTGGGGAACACCTCTCTGAAGCACTTTTAAAGGAGAGACTTCACCATCCACTTTTACTTGCTGTGAATGGTCAGCAAGGCAATTGCCGAACCATTTGAGAGAAAGGGCATCCAGTCCAATGGTTTGAAGGGATGTGAGGAGCAGGCTATCATCAATGGTATCGAAGGCCTTACTTAGGTCCAGGAAAACTGCACAGATGAAGTTCTTCTTATCCAACTCACTCTGCCAATCATTAGTGACTTTGACCAAAGCGGAAGTAGTGCTGTGTTATGCTCTGAACCCTGATTGTAATGGGTTGAGAAGCTTTGATGATTCCAGATGGTTCCTGAACTGGGTGTTCATGATTATTTCCAATAACTTAGACAGGATAGGGAGAAGGGAAATAGGCCTATAGTTATTTAGGTTACAGGGTCACCTGACTTAAACAAAGGGATGATATGTGCCATTTTCCAGATAGGAGGACGGTTGCCTTGTGACAAAGACAGGTTAAACAGATGTGTAATAGGCGCAGCTAGTACTCTATAACCAATCTTCAGAAAAAAATGAGTCAATGTGATCAGCACCTGCACTTTTTCTGACATCCAATTTTAACAGGAGATCTTCCACCTCTTTCAGAGATGTGGGTTGAAGAGAGATGGTCTGACTGGAGGAGGTGGTGCCTTGTTTATCAACCCCAAGTTGTGCACGAAGATTGCTGGTGGGGGAAGAATCAAAGGTGAGACCTGCTGTAGCAAAATGATTGTTGAAGGCATCAAGGATTGATAGTTTATCAGTGAGTGTGGTAGTACCCATCAAGGTTTTGGTAGGCAAGGATGTCCCGTCCGAAGGCCCTCTATACCCTTAATTACCCTCCAGAATTTGGAGAAGCAGTTGGCCAAGAGATCAAGTTGTGAGCGAAAGAAGTTAGCCTTTGCTTTTCTAACCATCTTAGTGCAAAAGTTTCTCCCTCTCCTGAAGGAAATCCAATCATTTGTTAGTTTAGTTTTTTGGGCAGTTTTCCAAGGCCTGTCCCTATTCCTTCAATTCCTCAGTAAACCACTGACAAGATTTGTTCCTGACTCGGACCTTCACTAGTGGTGCTTGCCTATTAAGTATTTCTTGAAAAATATCATATGCTGAGGTGACAGATTTAGCTAGGTAAAAGTTCTGCCAGTGCATGGAGTGGATCAGCTCTGAAATATACTCCCCAGGGTCAAAGTTGCATCAACATCTTTTGGTAGAAAATTTAGAAGCAGGTGGTGGAGCATGACTGGACCTGACACAAGCAATGAAGGAGTGATCACTGATGTCAGAGAAGAATACTCCAGCATGGGTAAACAAATACAGTTTATTAACTAAGATAATATCCAGCAGGGTGCTGTTGGTAGGATTTAACTTGTTCTGGCGGGTAGTTTCATTGATAAGCTGGGTCCATCCAAGTGAGTCGCAAAGTGTTTTTAGAGGAGCTGAGGAACTAGACAACCAGTCTAGGTTGATATCACCTAGTAGCACAGATTCTGAGGATCTATGGCCCAAGACCTTACTTAAGTGATCCAGAAGCTGTAACCCTGCAGAGGGGGGTCTGTAGCAGAATGACACACAAAGTGAGATGCCAAGAGAGATCCCAACCTGAAGGGTAAGGCTTTCAAACTCATTTTGAACAGATGTAGAGTCGATAACAGAGACAGAAAATTTTTCCTTAATATAGGTAGCAACCCCACCACCCCTGGAGTGCCTATCGGTTCGGAACAGTGAGTAAGCATGAAGGTTTACTTCAAAGTTGGTTGTAGCCAGGTGGAGCCACGTTTCAGTGACAACCAAAATGTTGGGGTTAGTGTGGCATATCCAGGCCTGGATGGAGCTGATTTTTTCAACAGGCTGCACACATTAACATGCATAAAGCTTAGGCCTTTAAGGCTAGTTAGGTCGTCGGGTTATCCAATGGGAGATAGGGGTCCAGGATTAAGTTCAACATTCCCTGGGCATAACAATAGAAGGAGCAGTAGCTTCCTGGATAACCCCAAGAGGAGCTTCGAGGCTCTGATTCTCTCATGTCTGTGGGGGGCATGATACTGACATGGAGGAAGTTTAAGGCTGATGCCTAGCAGGTTTAGAGTTATATGCAGTAAGACTTTACCAATGACGAATAATGGAGAGTATGCAGGGTGACGGGACAGTTGTAGGTCCACTGAGGAGTATTCTGATAGGGTACCAGTATGCCAAGTTGGATGTGTGTCCAAACACAGAAGGAGGGAGTAAATGGCACAGCTAAGGTATTCAATAGGGGTTAGAATATTTACACATTGTAAATCCCTGGGTGTATTCTTCAATGGTGGGTTTAACTAGAGGGTGTAAGATGTAAGCAGAGACATACACAGAAGCAACCATTGGGCAGTGCCTGTGCCCATCTTATGTTAAGGGCCAGGAAGGGATGTAGGCTGGGTGTCTAGGTTTCAACCATGGATAGGGACAATAAGTCCAGAAGTATTATTGGGGTACAGTATATTGTATGTATACAAGAAAAACACCTGGAGGAAGTAAAAAAAAGTCCAAGATTCTAGTGGAGTATAGTATGCAAGGATATACTGAGCACAGTACTCTGGAATTTTTGGTGGAAAGTGAGTAAGGTTTGGAATATGCGATATCAGTAGATAAAAAATTCAATGCCTGGGGCAGAGTAAGTGTATGAACTGATAGTGGAGAACTATATAAGGAGGGTATGCAAGAATGGGATTCTCAAGCTTTATTTGAGGAAAGGGATATATCTTGTGGTAAGCCCGCATGGATTGCCATAAGAGAACCAAGGGGACAATTGTAGTTGTAAGTGGTATGTCTTATAGGAGGATGGTGGGAGGAAAAAAGAAAAAAAGGTTTGCAGGAACTCAACAGCGACCAATTAGCGTAGAGGGGAGGGGCTAGGACTGTATTTAATAGAGGCCGGGGTCAGGGCAGGTGGTGTGGGAAGAAAATACTTGCACAATTAATTTCACTGGGAAAGCCGTAAAAGCCTGCCGGAAAGCACAGAGAGAGAGAGAGAGAGAGAGAAAGCTTGAAGGAACCAATCATGCACTTCCAGCGCACAATACCGTAGTCGCTGTGGGAAATCAGTGTTCAGGGCAGATGACGAAAATGACAGTGGCGCTGTTCATGAGCAGAGGCTCTAAAATGCCTATGTTGAAAATTTGGTGACGATACTCCATAAAATGACTGTGTTACAAGCATGCATTACGCAGTATGCATGCAAGCTCATAACGTTGTATATTTGTAATATTTCACTCTGGATTTTCACCATTGGATCTTTCTACACCTCTTGACGAACAGTACAGCTGTCATTTTACATATCCTGTCTGAAATGTGTTTTCGTACATCCAGCGCAGAATAGCGCAGTCACTGTGTGAAATCACTTTTTGGGACAGTTTGAGGAAATGACAGTGACACTATATGAGCAGAGGTGCTAAAATGCCTATTTTGAAAATGTGGTGCCAGAACTCCATAAAACGACTGTGTTACAAGTGTGCATTGCACATTTCTCATGCACCCTTGTAACATCGCAAATTTGCAATACTTACATGCCACAGTTTCACCACTGCCATTTTTTTACACCTCCTTATGAACAGTACAGCTGTCATTTTGCACATCCTGCCAAAAATGTGTTTCCGCACTGCACCACCAAAGCCAATGCCAGCATGACAACATTCGGCATTGACAAATGCTTGTTTTACTAGCGGTGGAGATGGGGGTGTTATCAAATGCTTGCAGCAGAAGTCAGAGCTCTGAAAATAGATCTCTCTCTTACTCCCTTTGTGTGTTTCACTCTGTCTCTGTCTCTGTCTTTCTCTCTTTCTGAATCCACAAGGGCTGGAACACTCCATTTATATAATTTTGCAGTGTTATTAATCAAATCAGAAATTCCAGTTTTAAATGAGACATATCCTGGTCTAGACATTTAGCTCACAGAGACATTTATTATTCATGTTGGGTCTTCTGGTCTTGCTACTTTGGATCTGGGTATGGTTCGCCACGGCAGTGGCTGCAGGTTCAACACAAGTGACCCTAGTTGCTTTCATTTTGGTGTTGATCTCTGTAATAGTATGGTTTAGGTTTTGGGTTTACTCTCTGCACTGCCTGATTTTACAATGTAGCTGCCAGCAGCATCACTGCATAGTTCTGTATTATGCCTCTACACCAACTTCAAGCTCAGTGTTAAGTGTCACCCTAGTCCCTACAGCCCAAATGCTTTGAGAAATCCACCCTCTCCTCTAGTTTTGGTTTAACATCACCACCCTTTCCTTTGTGCTATTTTTGTCCCAAAACTCCACTTTGAATTTTCACATTTTACAAAGCATAATCTCTTAGAATAGTAGCTAACTGAAAATGCTTAGCCCTAAAAAAATAATGATATAGTAATTTAAGATCAGTCAGGACTCCAGGTCCAAAATGCAGCTTCATAAGTAGGAGGCTGTGTGGTCTAACAGCCAGGAAGAGAGAATATGAGTTCAAACTCTGCTAGAGCCAAATACCCTTGTGTGTCACCTTGGGCAAGTCACTTAACCTCCTAGTATGTCAATTCACTCAGCTGAAGACCTGGGTATAGCCATGAACACAATGTAAATAGTTGTACCTCTCCACAATTCCTATGCCATTCTGGCAAAATGTGGTTCCTCTATGGAGGCACCCGCGGTGGAGACCAAGGAGGATGCTGGGAACCTCCACAAAGGAGACCCACAGGAGGGTGGCAGGGGACCCTGCAGGGGAAGAAAACAACTCCTGGTGGGGGACTCCATTGTTAGGAAGGTAGAAGTGGGGGAGGAAGGGGAGAGGGAGGTAAGGTGCCTGCCTGGTGCCATGGCTTGCAGGAACAGGGAGTGAATCTTCAGGATTGCCAAAGCAGCTGCACAGGGGAGGGAGCTGGATGTCATTGTCCACCTAGGGACAAATGACCTGGCTAAGAAAGGGATTAGAGAAGTGCAGGAAGAGTTTATAGAATTGGGGAGGGGCCTTAGACAAGTAGCATGCACGGTAACCTTCTCGGAGGTGCTGCCCATCTATGGTGTAGGAGAGGCTAGGGTGTTCTGCACCATGGGATTCAATCAGTGGTTGAAAAACTGGTGTGGAGCTCAGGGATTTGGCTTCACTGGGGACTGGGGGTCCACCGGGAGTGATGCAAGCGTATACTGGCATGATGGGCTGCATCTGTCCAGGAGAGGAACCAGGATCCTAGGTGAGAGGTTTAAATGCTTCATTGGCAAGCATTTAAACTAGCTGGGGGGGCACTGGAAAGGAGCAGGGAAATCCTAGCCCCCCCAAAAAATTACGGTAGTAAGTGCGGTAAACACCAACATAGAGGTGTCGATAGGAGAAGGGCAGGGGTAAATGGAGAAAGTGACAAAGGC
The DNA here is from genome assembly GCA_016271365.2 of Neoceratodus forsteri. Classification (NCBI taxonomy): domain Eukaryota; kingdom Metazoa; phylum Chordata; order Ceratodontiformes; family Ceratodontidae; genus Neoceratodus; species Neoceratodus forsteri. The sequence continues at coordinate 1,725,162,336 of CM057456.1, forward strand.
AAGAAGGACAGGGATGGGGCAAAAGGAGTAAGGCCATCAGGAAATGGAGGGTAATGAGTACCAATGCCGTAGTCTGGGCAACAAGCTCCCTGAGCTGGTGGCTTTGATGGAAGAGGGATGCCTGGATATCGTAGCAGTCACAGAAACATGGTACACAGAGAACCATGACTGGGATGTTAACATACCAGGGTACATAACCTACAGGAGAGACAGGCAGGGGAGAAGAGGGGGAGGAGTAACTCTATGTAAATGAAGGATAAAAGCAACTGAACAAAAGAGTAAACAGGGAGGAGAGGAGGCACTGTGGGTCACCTTGGAGACTGGAAAGGGAACCACAATCCGCACAGGGGTTGTGTACAGACCCCCATGTCAGGGGGAGGGAACGGACAAGGATATGATAGAAGACATTCTTAGAATGGCAGAGAAAGGGGAGATACTGTTGATGGGAGACCTGAATATGCCAGATGTTAACTGGAGCACAATTGCTGCAGCCACATCCAAGAGCAGGGCCATTCTTAATGCCCTACAGGTGGCAGACCTCAGTCAGCTAGTTTCAGAACCCACTCGTGAGGGAGCAATCTTAGACCTTGTGCTCTGAAACGGGGGCAGCGAGAGGATCTCAGATCTAGAATTGGGTTGCCATCTGGGAACAAATGACCATCAACCAGTGTGGTTCACGTTAAACTCAGCTACAGAGTTAAGCCATACAAAAGTGAGGGTACTGGACTTCAGGAGGGCTGACTTTGGCAAGATGGGAGAGTGCCTCAGAAAAGCACTAGCAAACAGGCTAGAAGGAGTGGTGGAGCAACAATGGGGAATCATCAAAACTCCCATCACAGAGGCAACAAGCCTTTGTGTGAAGCAAATAAACAAATCAAAATGAAAGAAAAAGCCACTATGGTTCTCCAAAGAGGTGGCTGTGAAAGTCAGGAAGAAAAAGATAGCATTCCGGAAGTATAAGGAAACACAGAAGGAGCAGGACAGAGAGCTGTACCAGTTAAGGCAGAAGGAAGCAGAGAGGGAAGTCAGAATAGCAAAGGCCCAAACTGAGGAAAAGATAGCCAACCAGTTAAGAAGGGGATAAACCTTTATAGGTACATACAGCGAGAGAAAGACAAAGGGAGGGATAGTGAGGCTGAATAGAATGAACGGTGGGTGGGCAGAGGGGACAGTGAAAAGCAGGGATACTGAATGAATATTTCTGCTCAGTATTCACAAAAGAGGGGGGAAGTGCCTAATCCAATTAACAGAAGCACTCTTGGTAGGGGATCGATCCCAGTCCTTTCACAGAAGAAGGGTTCTGCAAGAACTCCTAAAACTGAAGGTGGACAAAGCAATGGGGCCTGATGAATTCACCCAGAATTCTAAAAGAATTAAGGGGGGAACTAGTGAAACCACTGGCTAGTCTTTTAATAAATCATGGGAGGATGGTGGGACCCTGAGGCCTGGAGGAAGGTGGATGATTCCTTCACAAAGTGGGACCAAGACAGAGGCAGGAAACTACAGACCTGTCAGTCTGACCTCTGTGGTAGGGAAAGTGATGGAGTCACTTCTGAAGGAAAGAATAGTTGAGTATCTAGAGGCCAGTGGGGCACAGGACCCAAGGCAGCATGGGTTCACAGCGGAAAGGTCATGTCAGATGAATCTAATAGATTTCTTTGACTGGGTGACCAAAATAGTAGACCAGGGAGGGGCTGTGGACATGGCCTACCTAGACTTTAGGAAGGCATTTGACACAGTCGCACACAAAAGATAAATAGTCAAATTAACCAGCCTGGGAGTGGGTCCCAGGGTGGTAGCCTGGGTAAAACTTTGGCTGGACAACAGGACACAGAAGGTAATTGTAAATGGAGTCCACTCTGAAGAAAAAGGAGTTACTAGTGGGGTAACACAAGGTTCAGTATTGGGTCCAGTCCTTTTTAAAGTCTTCATAAGTGACATTGCAGAGGGACTGGTAGGAAAAGTATGCCTCTTTGCAGATGACAAAAAGATCTGCAACTGGGTTGATACACAAGGAGGCATAGAAAGGATGAGAAGGGACTTGGGAAGGTTGGAGGAATGGTCAGAAGTATGGCAGCTGGGATTCAATGCAAAGAAGTGCAAAATAATGCACCTGGGAAACAAGAACCCAGGGGAAGAATACATGATGGGGGGGTAGTAACAACAAAAAAGGAAAGGGACCTGGGGGTAATCATATCAGATGACCTTAAGGTTAGCAAGCAATGTGAGAAGGCAGTAGGGAGGGCTGGGTATATACTGGGATGCATAGGGAGAGGCATCAGCAGCAGAAAACAGGAAGTTGTTATCCCTCTGTACAGTCAGTTGGTGAGACCCCATCTGGAGTACTGTGTCCAGTTCTGGAGACCCCATCTCCACAAGGACATAGACAGGACAGAGGCAGTCCAGAAGAGGGCAACTAAAATGGTGCAGGGTCTGCAAGAGAAGCCACATGAGAAGAGACTAAAGGAGCTTAATATGTATACCCTTGAGGAAAGAAGGGAGAGGGGGACATGATAGAAACTTTTAAGTACCTCAGTGGAATCAACAAAGTCCAAGAGGGTAGCATCTTTCAGAAAAGAGACGTGCAAGAACAAGGGGACACAATTTAAAGATGGGGGGCAGTCTGGGGAATGTGAGGAAGTATTATTTCACAGAGAGGGTGGTGGATGCATGGAACAACCTTCCTGAGGAGGTTGTGGGGTCTAAAACTGTGGAAGAATTCAAGAATGCATGAGACAGACATAAGGCAATTCTTGTGGGGGGTAGGAAGAAATAGGCTGTTGGTTAACTAAGATCTGTGGCCTATCCTGTAGGTAGGGAAATGGGCAGACAAGATGGGCCAAGCGGTCCTTATCTGCCATCAAAGTCTATGTAAGGGAGATGGTGTGCCTCAACTGTGGTATCCTGGATAAATACATTGTAAAAATAAAACAAATAAATAAAAATAGAATAATAGGTTCCAGTAAATTACAAGGCTGTAATTCCATCGAGAGGTTCTGGGGACATAGGTAATCTAGAGAGCAAAGCTCGAGAGGTTCCTATGTCCCCAGAACCTCGAGATGGAATTACAGCCAAGTGATTCACTGGAACCTAACTGTTATTTTTTGTAATATATGGATGCGAGATGCTGACGAGTTCTTACCTCTGGATTCCTTGTGGGACGGTTCCCTGCTGCTTGTTCTCGCTCCTCACTCACATCCCCCCTTCCTGCGTGCAGTCCTGCTTCTCTCTGTCAGGAATAAAAAGAAAAGAAACAAAAAAAACTATGCTTTGGACACTAGGAAAGCTGGTGATCCCAACGATAGTATTACGAGGACCAGAAGTATAGTATTATTGGACCAGAAGTATAGTATTACGAGGACCAGAAGTATAGTATTATGGCACTGATTAAGGTATTACAGGGGTTTTTTTATATGGTTTTTGTGGTATTATTTTTAAAATCCATATATTACATAAAAATAATAAAAAGTTCTAGATTGCTCTCTCATGCTCCTGACTAAACATGGCTTCCATTCTGGCAACTCTTTGTTCTGATTCTAACAGTGAGGACTGGTCAACAGACTGGTAACATAATGAATGATAGGATTGATAGAAAAACTAAAAAATATTAACGTGTGTTGCAATAAAAATCATTATCTATATTTTTCATGTACATGATTTCTGACTTGTGCAAACAACCCCCCTAATTAATGAACCTTATAATCCACCAGGTGTAAATTAAAAAAAAATGTGTATTGTATCATTTGGAATAGAAGTAAACAACCCAAATGTATATATAAGAATAACAGTAAAAATACTTTATGTTTGTTCTTCACGAACATTTTGCAATAGATTTTATTACAAGCTATGTAAACATAGTTCATGCTTGACACTTTCGGTTTTCCTTGGGAAAAATGGATATATTTTGCACAATAGTTCACATTTACTGTTTTATATTTTCACCAAATCATAAGAATCAGTTTCATATAAATGTAGTTTATTGCAGAGAAGTTACACTATGTACATGCTGTTACACCACAATATAAACTTATCAAATATATGTTGCTGGAAGTCATAGCTTGCCATATGACATTTGTTTGAAGTAGCACAGGATACAGTGAACAGGGTACAATCCCACTTACTCTACAAGTCTGAACAGTCCAAATGCTAAAAGGCTAGAGGGCAGTGTTATATAGTATGTTAGTCCTACCTCTCATTTTGCATGCAAAAAAGCATGGAAGTAGTTATAAAGAAGTTACAGTTTAATGTTTATGTACTAAACACAAAATTGGGATTATATATTTGAAGCACTAGTCTAACAAAAATGTAAGCTCTATTAAATTTGGTATAAATCTTTTTTTATATGTAAATCTCTGTTTACAAAGATGGAATGAAATAGCATATATGTTGATAAGGACAACCTAACAAGTTTTATTAATGCATAAGCCAAAAGGCTATTTACTAACATATTTACTACTGTAGCAGTTCAGACTTATTTTGTATAGCTGCATAGTGCTATGAATTCTAAAAAGGATTATATAAACAGCCCTAGTATTTAAATAAGCTATATTGAAAATGTATGCAAAAGTGCACTTTATAAAACAATTTAAATGTTATATATGTTTCATTTAGTAGTATTGCTAGTAGGATTATAACACTTAGTCTAATGGCCCAGTAAAAATTAGCAGCAATTAATTTTAAGTAATACAAAATGTTATCTGTACCTTTAGATAACTGGAAGATATTAAAACAGATGGTACATGCTGAATGCTTTGTACTATTTTTTTTTTACCTTGTATGTTTTACAAATAAATATTTCATATTTTACAAGTCAGTCACAGTAATCCACATTTACTTTTAAAAAGAGCACAATCTAGAAAACACCCATAACATTAGACGCCTTTCAGCAGATCCATAATAAACAATAATTAAGTTGTCCTTTTGGCTAAATAAAGCACATGAAGTCTGGGGTAAGACCACTGATTCTATACCATCAGCAAATGCTATGTGCACTAAAACTTAAAAACACATAAATTCACCTTCTTTATATAAAAACCCTGAATAATATTCAGTATCAAACTATAACTTTAAGCAATATATAGGATCTGTAAACAATGGGTAGAACAAAAGATCCACAATATATTTCACATCAGTTACAATAGTACAGTATGTTCATTCATCATATGGCTTCAATGGCCAAGAGTTTTTGTATTTTTTTTCTAAATAAATCAAAACTGATATCTGTAATAACAGTACTTTAAGATTGCATACATATGTGTTATGCCATATAATAGTAAATTATTTGCAAACATTATACAGCAATCTGGAATGCTTTCATATCTGACAACAGCACATTAAAACATGAATCAATAGTATAAAATGTGATGTTTGCATCTCATCTATAATGCAGTCAAGAGTATGAGATGTGGAAGGTCTTGATTTTATGAAAGTGTTCCATGGGAAGTTAATATGTATGGCCCTGTCAAGTTAATGTCATGCCTGTTTGTCTGCCACTTGTTCCTCATAATCCCAAGGGCAAATGTCAGCTAGTTTAGATTTTTCGGTATCTATTACTTTAGAACTTCTGTTCTCTGTTGTTGAAGATATGCACTGTGCGGCATCTTCTTTGGTAGAAGTGTCCTCCAAGACCTCCCAAGGACATATTTCTGCTATTTTACTCTTGTCTATGCCGAGGTCATTGGATGCTACATTTTTCCCTTTGTCAGCAGAAATTTCCAAGGAATCTTCAGCTTCCCAAGGGCAGAGCTCTGTAAGTTTAGCTCTGTCTATTTTCAATTCTATGCCTTTCTCTACTATGAGTTTCTCTTTGTTCTTTGCTTTTGCCTTGCCACCTTGTCTTTCTGTTCCCTTTTCTGGATCTCTTCCTTTTCCTGGTATCAATTTAGTTTTAATTGATAATCCATAACCTTTTTTCTTCTGTGCCATCTCTCCTGTTTTCAACAGTAGAGTGGAAGCTGCTGAAGCTGCATTTGGTTCAGTATTTGGTAATTCTGGGCTTCCAAACTCCCAAGGACACACTTCTGCCCGCTGAGATGAAGGTTGCTGTGACTCATTATTTGACTCAGTGTTATCTATATGAAGTCCTTTACCATCTTGTGGGGATACTGCCTTTTTCCTGTCTCCTTTTCTACTGATTTGACTTTTGTCTGTTGTTTCTTTTAATGCTTTGTCTGTTGTTTCTTTTAATGCTTTGTCTGGTGTTTCTTTGAATTCCCATGGACAGACATCAGCCATATGAGTTTTAGAGGCCATTTCTCCTTTTGAAACATGGGGCTTAAGATTTACTGATTTCTTTTTCTCATTACCTGAAGAATGTAGTTCTTTGAATTCTTTATCTCTAGAACATTTGTCTGGTTTGTCCACACCCTTTTGATTTGTTGGCTTATGTATCTCGGTGGTCTTGTGCTTACCCTGCACTCTTCCCTTTGCATGAGAAGCATGGATATGTTCCGATTCCAAAGGAGCAATTGATACATGTTTTTGCACTCTAGTTTCTGAAGACATGGGAGTAGGAGGAAGGTCCTGAGTCTCCCAAGGACATATGTCATCATTGTCAAATGTGTCTTTTGTCACTGAGTTATCTGCATCAGGACTTGCAGGAGATTGCTGTTTCATTATTCCATACTTATTATTTTTTTTTGGTTCCTCAGATTGATTAGCAATAGGATTGTGTGGTAATTCCCCAATTTCACTTTTAGCTAATGGAAAACATATTTTGGATTCCTCTTTATCTTTCTGCTGAGGCTTTACATGTTTGACATTTTCTTCTAGACTTTGAGTTTTTCCACTTAACCCTAGCGTCCGTTCCTTGGCACTAGCAATTACACTAAGGGATTTTTGCAACATGGATGTTCTTGGATGCAAAGGTTTCTTGTCTACACTTAAGTTGTGTGCACTAGCAGATTTGCAAACCAAAGGAACAGATTCAGTAGATGCCTCATCGATATTTTCAGCAGACTTTCTAATCAAATGTTTACCCATCAAGGAATCTAACAGCGAATTTTCACTGTTAGTAAATTCCTTCTTGTCTTTGGCTAAGCTGTTTGAGTCCTCATTTTGGTCTCTTACATGATCATAGCTACTGTGTGATTTTTTTAAGGAAAATACAATATTTTTTAAAGAATCTTCTTTAGATTTTATGTTGCAGCTTGAAGGGTCAAAGGGATTCTTTCTAACTATACTAATACTACTTCTTGTACCAATGGGCTCTGCAAGATCCTTATCATCTCTGCCACATTGTCTGCTAACTGTCTCTGGAATTTCCGTGATGCGTCTCATGATCGAGCGTCCCAAGCCTTTCTTGGAGCTTCTTTTTTTCTGTAGGTGTGGGTTATTTGCTATCATCTTTTTCCTTTTATATAGTTCCAACTGGGCATACAGTTTCTTCAGTTCATCCTGCATAACAACAACAACACAAATTGAGGCCTGCTGTAATACAAGGCAAAACATGAATATCCCAATACAAGTTTAACATGCCCAAACATATACAGACTCAATATTATGTGGTATTTTGAAATTAAAGTTTCAAGTTGTTTCTTACTATTTTTGTTCAGTAAGAACAATAGGCCATGAAAACTAAGTTCATATCTTTCATGTAGTACTTTAGCAAGAACTGCACGTGAATAGACAATACATTGCATGCAGTACATTAAACCAGCACACATGCAGTTCCTTCAGATACAGTATTACAGTGCATGCTTCAGTAGAAATAATTAAAAAGACAGCATTCCTCAATGCCAGTTTATGCAAGAAATGCTGTCAAATAATATTGTAAATATTGTTTTTTTATATCCTTGACTTATTGTACTGCACATAAGGGATGCTGTTTTTTTCTTTAAAAACTTTCTTACTGGGTTCTATATTAAAACTACATACTATTAAATGATAATGAATCACAAATCACTGTGACACCAAGTTCAGGTCGTGCTTTAAAACTGAACAAAAGATCCTATCTATCGGTGTTGATAAATAGGTCTCATCACAAACGTTTCATTCAGTTTAGTCTACACTCAGAGACTTTATCTGAACAAACATGTATACACAGCCTCTGCTCACATCAGCATCTTTTTCCAAAAGAGTGTCACATGACCTGACACCACAGCCATTACTAGAACTGAGCTGGCACATTTCATCTGCTGTCTGCAATAAAAAACCAAACTAGCATGGCTCAGCATGTACACACAGACTAGAAATATGAGATAATAAAAGAATAAAACAACAGAATGCTCTTTCTTACCCTGATCTCCTCTGGGTCTAAACTGTGCTCACTCCAAGCTGATGTGATGCTGCTATTCAGATAGGACCCTGACCTGCCCATATCCAGTTCATCTTCAAATGCCTCAGTTGCTATGTCATCTCTTGGGTTGGTACTTCCTTGTAGGAACTTTAAGAAAAAAAAATGAAATGACAGTTACGTGCTTTGTTCTTAAAATTTACCACATTACAGTATTATACAGTAGATCCACTTTTTTTGTAGTCAAATATATTTTTGTTACATGTACTGTAGGTAACCAGTTAGCAAACAACATGATTTGGAAGCATTGTCTATAAATGATTACAGAGACGTGTTTTAGACTAGTTTTTTCTTTCATAGTTTGACAGGCAATTGGACTGGTATTTTTAACACAGAAACTGAGAAATATAGAAAACTAATGGCAGAAGGTGTCCCTGCAGCCTATCAAGTCTGCCGTGTTGCCTACCTAGGTGAGGTAGTTCCATGAATCCTAACAGTCCACACCAATCCTCCTCCATCCCATCCTTCCCAGTGCACTTAATCAGTACCCTGAGCCTATCCTATCACCTTTTGAATCTCCCACCATATTCTCACCCATCACCTCACTGCACAGTCTGTTCCACTCTTCCACCAATTCTTCTATTAAAAAGAACATTCTGACATCCTTCTTAATCCTCCCCACTCTCCTAAGTTCCTATTGTTGACTGATATTACTGTTTTCATTATTAGTAAACAGTTCACTACTGTCTACTTTGTTTCTCTGCATGTATTTAAACATTTCAGGTGTGTCTCTTCTCTTCCTCCTGACTTCCCAAGAGAGGATATTGAGCCTCTCTAGTCTCTGCTCAAAGACCCACCTTGTTGCCCATGTATCATCTTAGTCACCCTTCTCTGCTCTTATTCAAGCTGGCCTATGCCCTTCTTCAGGTGGTGATTCCAAAACTGTATACAGTACTTTAGGTGCAGCCACTCCAGGTATCTATCCAGAGCCAAAAGGGCTTTTTTTTCCTTCTTCTGCTACATCTCCTTCTAATGCAATCAAGCATCCTATTGGTATTATACCTGTACTTTTGTTGAACTGAGTAATAGATCCATAGATGTCTAAAATTGCTATTCCCAGATCTCTTTCTTCCTCTGTCTTGGCATAATCACTCCTCCCAGCCTGTATTCTATCCTAGGGTTGCTGCAGCCCATGTGCATGATCTTACACTGCTTGGCATTACATCTCAGCTGCCAAGTCCACAACCATCGTTCCAGCCTATCCAGATCCTCTCTCAATTTTTGAATGCCTTCCTCACTATCCACTCTGCTGCAGTGCTTGATGGAATCAGTGAAAAGACAAATGTTTCCTCTGACTCCCTCCCTTATCTCGCTGACAAAGATATTAGAGAATATCAAAATGATAACTGACCCCTGCAGGACACTACTTTTAACCACTCTCATTCCTCAGTACTTCCTATTTACCACTATGCTCTGTGTTCTCCCCCTCTGAGCCAGTGTCCTATCCACTTTGTCTCTGCCAATAAGCCCCCTAGTTGTTGATCAATCTCCTATACATAACTAGGTCAAATGCTTTGCTTAAGTCCTAGTATACTAAGTCAGCTGCCTATCCTTTGTCAACAGCCTTTGTCACACAGTTAAGGAAGTCAATCCAGTTGGTCTGACAGGATCTACCTGCCAGGGCACGGGGTCATAATGTCACAAAACATTATGCTGCAGCAATATATTGCCAGTGGCATGCCTTTTTTTTTTTTCAGGGGGCTCTGCACTCCACACACACACATCTATTATGGGGGGCTGCACCCCCAAACACCCCCAACTAAAATAATTAACTCCGGGGGGGATTCAAAGTTAAAATTGCACAAGGTGCAAAAAATGAAAATAATTTATTGTGGCTGGGAATCAAAACCCGGTCCCAAATGCACTGCCTGCATCCCTTGCTGCCAGTGGCTCACTGGACCCCTGTCCCAGCAGAGGTCTTATCCTCTGCCTAGGAGAGTGAGAGGAGCACTATCACGCATACACCCTCTTGCAGTTTTGCACCCTCTCACTCTTCCCTACCACGCTGTTCCTGTTGCATAGTTTTGCATACACTATTGAGCATGTGACAAAGGGACCCAGTAGGACCTGCCAAAAACCCATGCTGCCTTCTGTCCTGCAGACCATTTACCACCATGAACTCTCTAACCTTTCTTTAAAGAAGGATTCTAGCAGCTTGTCCTCTGTTAAATTCAAATTACTATAATGTCCTTGCTCATCTCTTCCTCCACTTTTGTGAAGCAGCACAATGTCTAACACCCTCCTGTCTACAAGTACTATCCTGACTCCAGGGAGCAGTTGTAGAGATCTTCCAGAAATGCTGCCAGTATGTCTGCCACGTCCATTAACACACTTAGGTTGAAGTCCATCTGGCACTGGAGACATATTGTCCAGAGCCCCTTAAGCACACTTTCTGCATATATTGGTTCCATGTTCATTTCTGCACCCATTTCTGGTCAGGGGCTATTCTACCCTGAGGTAGTGGACCTTCTTTCTTTGTTGTGAATACTTACCAGAAGTAGTCATTCAGTATTTCTGTGATACTAATATCATCATCAACCCACCCTTCTCCGTGTCTTAATTTGACTACAGTATACCTTCTTTTGTTGCTTGCTTCTCTCTAATGTAGCAAAAGAAGACTGCAACACCCTCCTTAACTCCCACTGTAATCCTTAGTTCTGCTTCAGCTTTCAGCACTAAATTTTTGGCCTCAGTCAGCTTCTCAATGTAAGCTTTCCTGTTGCTTTCTACCTGGCTCCCTTTACAATTCCTGAATGGTATATTCTCTCTCTCTTTCTCTCTCTCTCTCTCTCTCTGCTACTACTCCCACCTCAATTGTGAACCATATTGGTTTTCATTTTTTCTTGTTTTTCCCCACTTGCCTCAAACAGAAGCTGCCAGGTGACATTTTGCTGGCTTTTCCAAATGGTGCCCATTTCTTCTCACACCACCATCCTCTTTGATGCCTACCAACAAGCCTGAGCTTCTCCCTCACTTCCTTAAATTCTGCCATTCTAAAATAAAGGACTGTTGTTCTGGAGTTAGTGTGTTCTGTGCCCAGTTCAGTAATGAACCAAACTGATATATGTTTGCTGATACCCCATGGTTCCCCCGTTCTTATGTCCTTAACATTGTCACTATTCATGCGTACCAGGTCCAGGGTCTCTCCCACTCTCATGGGTTCCCTTACCCTTTGAACAAAGAAGTCATACTAGGTTCTCTGACCCCCTGAACCAAAAATCCATTCATGACTGTTTGGCTGCTGGTGCTAATAGCCACTTCTATCACCACTTCTTCCTGAGTTGTTACACATTGTGCTCCCTATCTGCCTCCTCCTCTTGGTGTGTTCTGTAAACCACCACCATTCTAACCTTACTGCCCCTGTTTGTTTCTTACTGTACCCATAGAGACTGTTGTCACATCCTTCACTGAGATTATATCATTGGTCACCTTGATACTCTCTCTCAAATACAGAGCCACTCCTCTTTCTTTGCCCTTAGCCCTGTCTCTTCTACAGATACAGCAGATTACTCTGCAAGTGCAAGATGTTAGTCACAATTTTATGTTGCCTAGTTTTCAGTCACAGATGCTAAGGGATAGATTTTCAGTGCCCATGAAAGTACTGCTGCTGCAGGGAAAAAAATGGCACAAGTGGATCACCATTTGTGAATCCATAGTTTTCCCACATCCACTGTATTTTCAAAAGTGGAGCTGAAATACAACTGACTCCATAGTTCGTGGCAGCTTTCATCCATTTTTATGGAACAGCTGCATCAAAATGTGATACCTGGTGGGACCAGGCGTAACATCCCCTGCAGCTGTGCCCACTGATAATATGAGTATCTGCAGCTGCAGAGATTTTGTCCCACAGCAGTGGCTGCAGCATGGGACTTAGTCCCTGGCAGACTGAAAATCCAGCCCTAAGTCCATCTAGAGTTTTGCAGCCAGTGCATGCAGACCCTGACATATATGGATTACCAGGAACCTTGATTACCCATTCTATTTTATGTGTGCTAGTTCCATTCTCTAGTTTACATTGTGCTACCTACATTTTAATAAATAAGGGGATATTATTTAAATTGCTTTGTATTCTAGGATTGTGGTTGTCACAGTTTCATGATAAATGCAAATGCTTTTATGAGTAGGCTGACAGATAATATCATAGCCACTGCAATGTTTCAGTATGTTTATTGAAAAATTAAAGAATGGTAGTTTATAAGGTAAAGCACAATGTGTGACGGTCAAGAAAACCAATCCTTTGAGCTGACATTATCCCCTTTCTACAGATGAATTATTTTTTTAAGTTTGTGATTGGTAAATAATAAATTGACATTTTGAAAAAAGTTATCATAGTAGCAGCCTGATTATGTAGCAGATAATATCATGCAGGTGCACTGGGTTGCTGTGTCAGACATGACTGTTTTTAAATGGTACCATTAGTGATACATTACTGTGTAGTTTTAGAGAAAGTTGCATAGTTTTGGCAAAATGACACTTAAAATATAAACTATACCTGCAGTGAAGAAACAATATTTAGAAAAGGACTGCACTGACTGCAGCTACTGTGTCTCTTAATTAATGCCTGTCTGGTCCCAGCTGTGAAATCCTACTTGAGTATCTACCCTCTACTTTCAGGGTTTGCAATTCCAATTACCAGAACTGCTATGCCAAAACTCCCCTATGTAGGATGATGATGACCTAAGTTGGTCGATACATAAACATGCTTCCAGGTTCACACCGCTGGGTCTCTCAGCCATCCAGGCATCTTGCATGTTGTTATTTGGTGTGCCTTTTTGGCCCTAATTTTCTCTCTCATAACGGCTTTAGTTGCTATGTGCACAAGCACTTTAGTGTAATTTTTGCCAAGTGATGTTTTTGCACTTTAATTTGCAAATTTGTTACACCAAGGAGAGGATGGATGTGTTGGGCACCAGCACTGTTTTAGATGCTGGTACCAACTTACTAACTAAGGACGGTTGTGGGACTGAGATTTGGGTGAGAGAGGAGCTACTTTACTCAACGTTTTTTATGTTGCATTTTTTCTAATAAATGGTTACATTGCAAGTTGCTTGCCCATTTTTCTTTGAATTGTACTGTCCTCAATAAGTGGTTTCCCACTTTGTTTGGTTTGGAATCCAATTACCAGAACTAGGATTTGTGGGCCAATGTTTAAGATTTTTTTGACAGGAAAGGAGGGTTATACAATATTGCTTATTTTCAGCCTCATCTGGGGTGACAGATGGAAGTCAAATGATATGGAAACATACTAAGCTATTGGTAGTGTTTTTATTGAATGTGGGAAATCTGACCAGAGTACTGGGGAAATGTCCTTATTCTTTTTGAGAAGTGCCATGGGCTCTTTAATGTCCACCTGAACAACCACCAGACAAGGCAGGCAGGACCTCAGTTTAACATTGGTTAACAATCTCATCTGAAGGATGGCACACCCCAACAGTACAGCATCCCCTTAGTACTGCACTCGGGTGCCACAGTTTATGATATAAGCTTAGTCCTATGAGGTGCAAGAAGGATTGATTGCGATTGCCTAAATACATGGTGATCGCTGATTAGGAGCTAGCATTGATGAGTACACGCCAGGGAAGACTTCAAGTGCTGCAGCTGATGTTCTTCAACTGTGGAGTGAGAGGGAGCATGAAGAGGATTCTTTAATCAGGATGAGAAATTATACAAGAAATAGAACACCAGTGAAATAAAATATAGAACAGGCATACTAGAAACCTAGAGTGAGTGCCCATACCAACAACTTTATTCAGTGGAGTTTTTCAGCTTATTGAGAGGTTTCATTTTACTGACAAAATGCTGTAATTACTGTTAGTTTTATGGGCTGCATTTACCCTGATTAGTTCTTGCAAAATTCCAGAGTTCCTAGATACAGTGCAAGTTCACTAAAGATACTTATGATCCCCATTTTAATTCATTTAGCCAACTGAAGACCTATGGGTGTCAGTGGCTCAGTAGGTAGCACACTTGCCTCTGAGGCCAGGAGATCAAAGGGCTGTGGGTTTCGTTCCCACATCTGGCACTTGGATTAACATCCCAGTACTGACACTGTAGTGCAGTATGAGAGGGGAGCTGCACTTCTGAGGTGCCGTCCTTCGGATGAGACATTAAACCGAGGTCCCATCTGCCTGGATTGGTGGTAGTTCAGGTGGATGTTAAAGATCCCATGGCACTTACTGAAAATAGTTGGGGAATTTCCCAAGTGTCCTGGCCAAATTTCACTTATTCACTTTTTTCCTTGTTCACTAAAAAATATCACCCACAGCTTAATCTGGTTCAAGGTCAGTTGGCATTCATCTGTATCCCCCTCCCATGGGTTGTGTCTGAAAATAGGCAGGATTTGTCTAGTGCACTTACCTGGTCAACAAAAACTAAATTAAAATTTGCCCCTGGAACATTTTATTCCTTGGAGTAAATGAACTGGTTATCAGTTTCTCTGCCTCATTAAGGTGCCCATATTTTCATGACTCACTTGAGAGGCTTTTTTATGCATTCTACCTTAACTGGAGGCAGAGCGGGAGCTTCTGCCATGGCCTTCACCCACCTACTGACACCCACACAAACCCATTTAACCCGTGGGGTATGGAATGGTGGGCTGTGTGTTTCATGAGACAGTGGAGAAAGTCATAGCTGAGGAGCCTCCTAAAATTGGGAAACATGAGTAATAAAGCCACCTGCTCATCAGAAATTGGAATTGAAGCCATAGAAAAGAAAGTGAGGATAATACACGTGCCCCCCCCCAAAAAAAAAAATAAAACAGGGGTCATGGAAAACAAAGGCCTCTGCATTTTGGTTATGGGTTGAACTGACAATATTCAAAATGCTTCAGTCAGTTTGATTAATTCAAATGATTTCACGTTTTCTAGGGGGTATGCTATTTTGTCAATCCATTTGTTTAACTTTGAACTGATAGCTTTTTGCAAAACATTCATTTTACAGAAACTGCACAGAAACAGCTGTCAGTACCTTAGGAATCAGCAGCAACCCAAGAGTAACAGTTAAAGTCAAGTGAGTGTGTACAAAAATAGCATTAGCATCCAGTCAGGATGAAGCCTTGATGTAAGGGTGAACCTGAAAGTAGAAGAAAACTTTATTCCAAATGTACTTTTACGATTCATGTTTCCAATGTTTCATCATTGCCCTAGTCATGCACCAGTCATCTGTTCATCATTTTGAAGGTTTAGATGTCTTGGCCATGAGAAGCTCTGTTATGTGGTCCCCTTTCCAGTGAGATGCCAAGCCTCTCTCATAAGCTGGAGAAAGGGCATCCCTTTAAGAAGTGCATGGTAGACCCTGCACAGAGAGAGAGAGACAGAGACAGAGACAGAGACAGAGAGAGAGAGAGAAAACACCAAGGACTGAGAGACTTTGGGCCTAATTTTAAAATGACATTCTCTGATGCAAGGTGACTGCACCAAATGTGTATGACCCAAGTGGCACCTTGTATCAAATGTTGTGGCAATCATGATTTTTAATTGCAGGCTGCATCAAAATCGGGATGCTTTGTGCCCAAGCTACCCTGCACCACCCTTGTAGCAGAAGCACCCTTGTGCCAGGTTGCAGTGGGGCTTGTGCCACAGCGGGACTAGACCTTCCTCTTTTTTATAATTTTGGAAGCCCCACCATGGACACGACAGGGGGCTTAGGTTAGATCAGCCTGCTGGTGGTCTAAGGGCCACATGGCACTGCCAGATACTGTGGCGATTGTGGGTAACCTACCAGAAGGGGACAGTGGGCATATGAAGCAAGGAAGATGCCCTAGGGGTGTCAAGGATATGGCGGCAATTGCATGGAGGTGCTGTGGCACCTGGCAGGGATGCTAACTGGTAAGCCAGACAAGTGATTTCATCGGACTGCTTTGTGGGGGGGGGGTTGCAGGGCTGGATAGTGACCTAGCCACAGGTATGCACAGCTCTGGCACCTGCCCCACAGATGCACAAATCCAAACTTTGTAGTTGGGAAGCAGTGGTTGCAAGTTGAGGTTTGCCCCTGGTAGAGTGGAAAGTTCTCGGGGTACTGACACTGTCCCCTGGTACCCAGCCTCCTCCCCCCCATTGTGGCAGGCTGTCTCACACCTGCAGGGCTGGGATTTGTGCACCTATGGGCAGGTACCAGAACTGTGCACACCTGTGGCCAGGTCACTATCTGGTCCTGCCAACCCTCCATGACGTGGTCTGATCCAATTGCCTGTTTGGTTTACCAATTGGCTCCCCTGCCAGGTGCTGCAGCACCTCCCTCAGATTGCCACCATATCCCCCATGCCCCTAGGGCATCCCCACTGCTCCTTCTATCCCTAACTCCCTCCTATCAGGCATATTCACCCTCCACCTTTGCTGCCCCTCTAGTCTTACACCAGGCTGGGACTGGATCCCTATGGCAATCCTGGAGGTGTGCCACCTGTTTGGCACAAGCCTGCAGCTGTGGCAACTCCTGGGTATTTAGCGCAAGGACCCCCCCTTTTATAAAACTGAGTACAGGGTCCCTGATCCACCTGTAGCTTGCAGAAGCCCTAGAGTGACACAACTTATATCGCTCTATGACCAGTTTTAAAATCGGACCCTGTAGGTCACTTCTCCAGACTCTGGAGTAGCACAGAAGACTGTAATCAACAGCAAGCAAAATAATTCAGCTTGGTAGCAAGAAAATTATACAAAACTCACAGGTTATTTAGATTAAAAATGAAAGAGTGGCACAAGCAATCCTGGCACTTTGGGTTTAGACATGTATCAGTTGCATTATAAACAGTGTCCCTGATGTGCTACATGCATACACTGCCCTTAGTGATACTGTCTGTAGAAACTGTATTATAAATGAACAGGCATAGTAAGTAGTAGCCACCTCCCCTAACAAAGGGTCACATCTAAACATGAAGCGCCAGGGCTTGCTTGGGCCAGGCTTTTGTTTTGTCTGAATAAACCATGTGTTTTTGCAACATTTGCTTGCTTTCCAGACCAAGCTGAATTATTTTACTGCTGTTAGTGCAGTCTTCTATGTAGCTGTGGGATTCCCTATTTTTACCAGCAACTTCTTTCAACCGAGTGCTTGAGGGTTATGTGTTTCATGTTCTCCAGACTGTGGCCTCCCACACTGCTGCCAATGCATATGTGAAATAAAATGCTAAATATGTTAAATGGATTCCAACAATGGTTCTGGAAATTATTTCTGAAGTGCAGTTGTTCAAAAAGTTTCAGTTTGCAGCAATGATATTCTCACTCCTAAATTATCCATATTTAACTTTACCTGGATAAAAATTGATGCAAAAAAAATGTTTTTTTTTTCAAATGACAACTTTTTGTTTATTTATCTTCATGGAACCAGCAATTTGGAGTTTTGACTATGTCATAGCTTGTGTATAGAACTCTGAGCACTGTTCTGTTACTGTAGGGCAGGAGCTCATGCATTCCATACACAAGCTGTGACATAAGCCCTGTACACTCTACAGCACAGTGAACTAAAACATTTTTAAAAGCAGACTAAGTTCTTAATAAGCTTTAATGTCTGCTCCTGAAGCAGCCTGGAAAAGTCCAGTTTTAAAATTGGATCCAACAATCCATACTACCACTCTGTTTGGGCTCTCGACAGGTAAAACGGACTCATTTATAAAATGGCTCAAAAACCGTGCTAAAACCGAGCTCTCATCAGTGTTTTAACATGATTTTTAAAAATGGACTAAACCACAGTCATAGTGTGGACACAAACTGGCTTGCAGAGACTTAAAATGGTTTAATCTCCTTAAACCATTTTAAATCCTGTAGTCTGTGCAGGGCCTAGTGAAAAGTCAAAGCCATTGTTCCCATGTAAGAGCTCTATAGAATGTTGACCATGAAAAAATGCAGACCATAGTTCTTACCATCAACATTTAGTCAAGTTCACTTAACTATGAGCCATGTGGGGGTATGACTAGAATGTCAGTAAAAAGCAAAATTAAAGTTACAATTTGGAAATTATTTATTATCTTCTTTCATATGAAGTGACAGTGCTTGTTCTTTGCTATGTTCCCTCCACATACAGATAAAGTAGTCATTTTTTAGCTATTATGCCTCATAATAGTAAAATAAATCAACGGCTAAACATAGAACATTCTCACTAGCTGATGTGTATGCTGATCATCTGTGTTAATAACCAAAAACCATTCTGTGATAAAAAAGAAGAATAGTTAAAAACATTTTACCCTGGGGCTTCATAACAAGTTCTGTCTTGCCACAGCATGCTGAGTCAGTAATTTTCAGGAATGCCAGTTAACATTGGTTAGTCCTATTAAAATGATGGCTATTTAACATAGTGATCCCTAATGTTAAAGCTAGTTATGACTGAGGCCATCATGATTTATTCAGTTATAGTGAAATATGTCACTGACTACTCCTGTAGTTATATAATAACATTCATCAAAGCACTCCAAGGACCCAATATTCAAAAGTTTGTGTGGGCACTAATGGGTCTTTGCCCACACAAACCAGCCACATATCCAAAAGGGGCATTTACATAGGCAAAAATGGTTAGCAACTGTGCAAAACATAATGTATGGGTGTGGGGAAGTGGAGGGGCATGACCATGAATATGAGTGCTACCCCATATTCAGTGGTTTTCTGCTGCCCAAAAGGCTGTAGTATGGTCCTTTTGCACAACACAAATACTGCTGAACAAAACCCTGACTTACTCTGGGCAATGCTAGCAGCTGCTGGAGGTAATGCAGCCACCTAGCCAGTGGGCCACTGGGGAAGCACACCCACCCCCTTTGTTCCCTGGAATCCCCCCTGCCAATCACTGACCCATTCTTTCAAAAAAAAAGGATCCCTGGTGTTAGTGGTCCCCCCACCACCAATCGCCAGCCTGTTCTGTAATTAAATATTATCCCTGGTGCCAGTGGTTATCCCTCTCCCTCTGATCCCAGTCCATGCCTATATTACATTATCCCTGGTGCTAGTGGTAACCCACCCCACCCTCCCATCAGAGCCTCATCTTAAATACATTTATCCCTGGTGCTAGTGGTAACTCCCTTCCCTCTGATCTCAGTCCCAGCTTAAATACATTTATCCCTGGTGCTAGTGGTAACCCCCTCACTCCAATCGCAGACCCAGCTTAAATACATTTATCCCTGGTGCCAGTGGTAACCTCCCACCCTCTGTTCCCAGCCCCCAGCTTAAACACATTTATCCCAGGTGCTAGTGGTGCCCTGCCCCATGATCGCCAACCATTGAAGTTCAAACAACCCCTCCCTGAAGTCCAGTGCCCCCCCAAGGCATCTGACACCTCTCCACTCATTGTCTCCACAGTGGTGGTGCCTTGGGTGCATACAATGACTGGCACAGCCCACCTCAAACCGCCTTCTCAGGTCACCATGCATACAGTCAGGAAGTGTCCCTCTTATTTATAGGACAGGGTGATGTGCCCTGTCCTATAAATAAGAGCCACACTCCCTGACTGTACATATGGCAGCTGAGCAAGGAGGTGTGAGGAGGGCTGTGCTGGTTGCTATATGCACCCGCAGTACCACTGAAGTAGATATGGTGAGTGGGGTGGTGCCCGATGCCACTGGATGCCATGGAATGGTTGTTTGAAATTCAGTGGTTGGCATCGGGGGGGAGGCCACCACTAGCACCAGGGATAAATGTATTTAAGCTGTGGCTGCAATTGAAGGGAAAGGGGTTACCACTGGCACAATGGGATAATATTTAATTATAGGACAGGCCAGTGATCAGTGGGGGGCCCTAGAACCAGGGATTGATTTATGTTCAACAATGGGCCAGCAATTGCACCAGGAATCTGAATATATGGTTTGGACTGGGAAATTGGGGAGGGCAATGATACATTAACCTGCCTTGCAACCAGTGCAAATGAGCCCATGAAAGGCATGCAAATAACCCCTTAGTGCCTTGTATGCCCAATGGGCTCATTTGCATGGGTCCCTTCGAATATTGGAAATAGAGCTCTGATGCTATCCATTCTGGCAGCATACTTTGGGAGCCCTATCAGGGCAGCGCTAAGTGACTTAGCACTGGGGCGGTATGGCCCTATATACAGTCGAACAGTGCCAATGTGCTGTTCCACTGAATATAGCATCTTTGAGCACCAGGGTAAGTGCAAGGCGTGGTGCAAATACTGATGCTGCACTTTGCACATACGGTATTTGAATATCAGGCCCCAGGAGTTTAGAACTTTTGCAAATCCACCTCTAGGGGATTGAAGAACTCAGTTTTATACCATCCCTCATTATCCTCCTAGGGCTAATTTACCT
The DNA here is from genome assembly GCA_016271365.2 of Neoceratodus forsteri. Lineage (NCBI taxonomy): Eukaryota > Metazoa > Chordata > Ceratodontiformes > Ceratodontidae > Neoceratodus > Neoceratodus forsteri. The sequence continues at coordinate 1,725,182,864 of CM057456.1, forward strand.
GATGGTAACACACCAGCCAGGTGGAAAAGTGACAGCACTGCCATTCATAATGCCAGTGACATGGATTTGGAGATGATCTTATGTTGCTCGAAGGCAACTGGAAGAGGAGAAATAAGAATCTCAGAGGATGCTCAACTGCTCTGGAAGGGGAATGCCAGCTGGCTATTCACAAGCATGCTTGCATGATCACACATTTAAACCACTTCTCACCAAATCAAAAAGGAGCACAGAAAATACTTACAATACCCCAGGTCAGGTGTTATTCTCAGGCACTGTCCCAAATACCATTGAAATCTGCACTTCATGATGAAATTGCAAAGTGGTGGTGCCTTGAAGGTCATGTCATGGTGGGTACAGGGGGAGGAAAGGCCATGGAGAGCTGTAATCTTGTTTAAGGCATAGGGCTGGGAGTGGCTAGAGGGCAGATGGGGCATGGGCTAATGAGAAGGGGACATAAAATACAAATGGCAAAAAACTGATGGCAGCACATTTGCTGGCTGGGCACATTGTCAATATATGAATAAATGAAGAAAATAAATGTTTACATAACTACCAATTAAAAATGAATCATCAGCAAATCTCATAAAGTCATATGACATGCTAGAAAGCTTTATGTCCACTTCACCATTTGGACTATATGGAGTAATGAAACTGCTGTCTTTCCCAAGAGTATTCATTGACTTGTATGAAATAAATCTTCCATCGCTAGAACTTCAATGCTATGGACTATGGTGGGGCCTATGCAGAAATATTTGGATTGCCTATGTGTCACAAATCAGTGGCACATAGGCAACCACAAGTCAGAATGTCACACAGTGGAGGTTCAGCAGAACCACAGTGGCATTTATGGAAGGGTTGCATGCCCCTTGAGCACAAGATTGCCTTGTCAATCATGAAACTATGCACTGCAGCAGTCTGGGGATGTTCCCACACTCCATGCTATTCACAAAGGCGTGGAGTGTGAGGCAAGGGGATGCACAATATGGCACCAGGGACCCTGCCATATATTTTGCATGCCACCTACAGAGTACCTCTGCATGTTTCAAGATCACAGAGCCCCCATCTTCATGCTCCCCCTGCCTTCTGGACTGACAGGGTGGACTGTGCACAGCCATTCAGGAATTCGTCAGTATGCATTTATTTTTGCCATCCCACACCATTGCAGAATCTCCTGCTCATGCAGAGTAGAGGATCCACTATGGGACCTAGGATGGGCATCTGATTGTATGCCAACTGTGGTCTGAGTCAGAGCTGATTAGGGGAGGGGGTGCAAGTCCCCTTAAATACAGTGCCGTGGTCCAGCACTGTCACTACAGTGACCTGGCGCTGTAGTCCCTGTAGTGATGGTCACTGTCAAAATGTCACTATTGGCGGTGTATACCCACGACCACAATGCATACAATACTTTTGTCTGCACTGCAAATACCTCATTTATGCTCCATGACCACCCATTTCTGCCCTGCTGCTGTCTCACATTCAGTTTCTGCCCTTTTATCAAACCACAGATACCTGTTCAGCAGCTAAGTAACAGGTTATATTCTTTGCCCCACCACAATTTTTCTGTTATACAATTACTCCACCTTCTGCTCCACTACTACCCCTACACATAACTTCTTCCACATAGCAGGATAGTGCCATGCAAGTAATTAATGAATTATTTAATCAATTAGTAATTATTCTATGTAGACATTGGTGACCAGGAAGGCATAATGATCCAATAAATCATTTCCATGTGCAATGAATCCAAAGCCCACATTTTGCCACATAAGCACCCCACATATGAATCTATACCACAACCATCTCAGATTTTCTACTAAAAGCCTACAATCAAGATTCTACCTGCTAACTACACCCTGCCGCATGCTACCATTCACAGCTATCTTTGGCATCATTCTGTGTCACGCAACCTTACCAGAATAGTCCCCATAGCCACCGCATAGTTCATTTTCTATCTCAATGTACCTAATTTCTCAGTGATCTCCATGGAAATACCCCATAATACGCATTTTCAACCAACTAACCTGAATGCCATTTTCCACCTCATATTTATCCAAGCTAATCACCCATGACTACTGATTTGTTCTATAGACCAACCCTGATTCAATGATTTGCCCAGATCTACCCTACAACTTCTGAACCAGGGGTGCTCATATTCAAAGGAATCTGTTCTGTGTGCATCTGTCAGATTATAGGAAATTCTGACTCGGATTCCTATGCCAATTGGCAGCAGAGTCCACAGAAAAAGGATCAGAGGGGGGTCACGTGATGGCAGCCTAGACGGAGACATTCGCCTCCCGGAGCTCCACGTTTATTCTCCCGATTTCGGTCGGTAATTGTGGCATTTAAGATTTGAAACCCGCTCCAGCTGTGCGATGGGCGTGGCAATTCTCCCCCGGTTTTGCGACCACCGATTTGATGGATGCTTTTATGAAAAAGCACCTCGAGGACTCCCTCCCCGACGCCCGAGAAAGAGAAGGTCAGAAGCGGACCAAGCAGCAGGCAGTTGAAGCGCGGTGAAGATGCCCACACTAGAGGCTGCCCTATCAAAAGCCAGGTTTTGGAGATAATGCAACCCTCCAGACGGCCATCGAGTCAATCTCCGAGGATCTGCATGATATTAAAGGCGCTGTGGAGGTACTATCCAGGAGAGTTGGGGACTCGAAGTTAAGATTATTTCATAGAGAAGAAACAGGAAAGGAGTGAGTCTGAGTTTATTAATATGAGGCACAGAATGAAAAGTAAGAGAAGCTGGAGGACTTGGAAGGCCACAGTAGAAGGAATAACCTGGTTATTATTGGATTGCCAGAAAAGGAAGAAGGAAATGTTATAATCACTTTCTTACAGAAACTCTGCTGCAAAATAGCTGGTGCCTCCTGGGAGTATATAATTGAGAGAGCCCACTGAGCACTACGCCCACCCCGACCCAGGGTCAGCCACCAAGGCCAATAATTTTGAAATTTTGAATTTTCTGGACAGGCATGTTTTCTCTAAGGAGGGAGGCAAAGGAGTTGTCATGGGAAGGTAAGAAAGATTTTGCATTCACATGGACCTGCCATACTAGAGTAAAATTCGTAGACAAGAACTGCACCCGGTCATTTCTAAATTGGTGGCGGCTTCCAAGCCATTCAGGGTTAAGTACCCTGCCATGTTGATGGTAAAGCATGAGGACAAATGGTTGTCATTCGACTCTCCAGCGCAGGCTACACAGGAGCTGAAGGTTATCTTTCCAGACCTATACAAATGATTCTGTGCTGGAAGATTTCTTGGCTGAGGGGTTGTGAGTGCAGATATAGCTGTCTGTCTCGAGGGTCCAGAGGGCAATTTTGGACACGTGGGCTGTGCCATTTGTGAGGATCAACTGGGGAATGCTATCTCAGAAATTCAGTGGCGATTACTAGCCAGGTGGCTACCAATTATCGGTGGTCGTCTTAGTCTGTGCAAAATAATACGGAGTTGCTTAGGATGGAAATCCTAGAAATGGATGGAGTTGACCCGGGTTATCCACTTTTCGTTTGGACACTGACTTGATCGATCTCTGCTGCTCAGACATATGTAATCCCCCTCATTTTGGGCTACTGGAATTGATGTCGAGGGAATTGTTTGGATTTGTTCCACTTTTCGAACCTTCTCTTCTTTGGTAGATGGGTTTATTTTGCATGATGCAACATATATCAGTTCCATTTTTTCCTGGGGGTGGTCACACTTTGGATGTTTGGATATTGACAATGGAAAGAATAGTGGCCTTATAATGTGGCTTAATCGACACCGTGGTGACTGTATGGAGGCCTGATGGGCTTTACGTTACTCTCATATAGTGGCGTTTGAACACTGAGTTACCTAATATACATTAGACTTATCGGCAGGGCCTAAACCTGCAGGACTTTCCTTCCTTTTTCTTCCCCCTCCCTTCCCCCTCCCCTTTTTTTCTCTCTTCCAGGAACCGATGATTTACTTGAGGGGTTATTAATTTGGGCCTTGAATTATCAATGCGGCGAGATGTGTATAGTTAATGACTTAAGTTGTGCTTGCGATTAGGGTTAGCTCAAGTATATTGGGGTGGGTATTTACATTTATACAGTCAGGATCATGTTCTATTGACAAAATTTGTTTGTTGTTAGAGAGTAGTTTTTGCAATGATCATGGGTGGCGGGTCGGGGGTGGGGTTGGGTAGTTTGGGCTGCTTAGTAGTGAATCACGTGGGCTGAATATTTAGGAGGACAGTTTCTTTTGGAACTGGGGTATGTGTGTGTTTGTGGGGTGGGGGGCTTTAGTTGGGGGATATTAGTGTGGGTATTTGGGTCGTAGGTCACTACGAGTCATTTAGTCTCCAGGGAGAGAGGGTGGGGTTCCAAGGTTACACATTGTCTGGATTTATTATGGTCTTCCTAAGCCAGGGGGTTTGTATGTGCCTAAATAGTGCTGTAACACGATTGATTGTAACTTTCTCTTTGCACCAACTATTGAGCTTGATGGTCGGGCATAATGAGCAATTCGTATAAATTCATTAGTTGGAATGTTAAAGGAGCCAAGGATAGGGCCAAGAGACAAATTATATTAAGGCACCTTCGTCAATTAGGAGCACAAATTGCTTTTCTGCAAGAGACACACCTGAAGAGGAGTGATATTCATTACTTCAGGAGGGCATGGGTAGGACAAGTTTTTGGGGCTGGGGTATCCACGAATAGGGGAGGGGTTGTTATCCTTATAGCTAGGAATATTCCTTTCAAATTGGTGGAAGAGTTTTGGGACCCGGAGGGTCGATATATTATTACGCATGGTTTGCTACAGTCTCACCCGATATTATTGGGCTCAGTATACGGCCCCAATTGTGATTCCCCAGCCTTTTTCATGAGATTACTAACTATGGTAGTATCCAACCCCGAGAAGCTTACAGTCTTAGGAGGGATTGGAATCTAGTTCTTCAGAATGATCTGGATAGATCATGTAAAAAGAGAGTGAGGTTTAACGCCTGCACAAGGCGTTGAAGGATCTCATTAGTAAGGCCGCCCTGGTTGATGTTTGGCGGTTAATTAATCCTATGTCATGTCAATACACCTTTTTCTCCACCGCACACAAGACATACTCTCGAATAGACTATATTTTAGTTAGCTCGTTTGCAATACCTGGGGTAACATGGGCTGAGATAACTACCAGAGTAATATCTGATCATGCACCAGTCAGTCTGGAATACCGTTTAGCCATGGGGTCTAGGCGGTCTCCACAATGGAGGTTAAATTGCCAGATGTTGAAGGAGGAATCCTCGCTGATGCACATTCTGGACTTCATCAAGGACTTCCTGGAAAGTAATCAAGGCTCAGTGGATCGTAAGGACCTAATTTGGGCTGCTTTAAAGTGCTCTCTGAGGGGACAGCTGATTAAAATGGCCTCTAATAAGAAACGTAGGCAGCAGGCGCAATTGGATTCCCTGCTAGGTTCGATTAGGATGGAAGAAAGTAACTTATCCCGTGTCTCAACTGCAGCAGATTGGGCTAGGCTTCATCAGTTGCAGGCCCAATATGCGAGTCTAATATCTCAGAAGGCGGAGCTGGCCCTTTTGAGGACTAGGCTTCACTATCTGGATGTAGGGGAGAGAGGGGAAATTGCTGCCATGCGCATCCATCAATTAGATTCTTCCCACTTTAGCAGCGAATACGTAGGGACATGGGGAGCAGGCTTTGCACACCCAGGGAAATGGCGAATGCCTTTGGCTTGTATTTTCAGGAGTTATATGCAGTTGACCCAGAGTGTAAACCTTCAGCGGATGACATTAGGCTATTTCTCAGATCAGTGGAGCTGCCTAAAATAACAGAGGGTGATGCAGCTTTTCTGAGTGCTCCAATAACGATTTTAGATATCCAGCAGGCCATCCAACAAATGCCTCTAGATAGGTCCCCTGGCCCGGATGGGTTCCCTAGTAATTTTTACAAAGCTTGCTATTCGCTAATATCCCCAATTCTAAAGGAGGTCTTTCAGTACTGGTTTGATAATGGGTTATCAGAGCCTAGTTTCCTGGAGGCGACAATTTCTTTAATTTTAAAACAGGGGTAGGACCCTCTCAGTATGGATAGTTATCGGCCTATCTCCCTTCTAAATACGGACATAAAAATTCTAGCAAAAATCTTAGCTAACAGGTTGTCCAATGTTATGGACAAGTTGGTTAGTAGGGAACAAGTGGGTTTTATGAGGGGGAGATCGTCCCAAGATCATATGAGGAAGTTATTGCACCTGATTACTGTTGTTAAGGACGCCAAGATCCCAGCAATACTTATTTCATTAGATGCCGAAAAGGCATTTGATAGGGTATGCTGGGATTATTTGTTTGCTGCCCTGTCTGCCTTTGGTTTACCTGATGTGTTCCTGAGATGGGTCCAAATCCTATATTCTTCCCCTTCTGCTAGAGTAAAATGTAATGGGCTTATGTCGCCGGTAGTAAAGCTGGAGCGAGGCACGAGGCAAGGTTGTCCCTTATCCCGCTACATTATTTAACCTATACCTAGAGCCTTTATTACATAGATTGGCTAGAAACTGTTTGATTAAGGGTATACAGGTGGGGATGCCAGATACATGTATTCGTATCACGAGATGATATACTATTACATGTTGAGGATCCGAGAACCTCAGTTCCAGCTATCTTGGAGAAATAGATTCCTTTTCCAAAATATCTTACTACAAGTTAAACTGCACGAAAACAAAGATTTTCCCCTTAAATACCAACGTTAGGAAGGCTGATTTATTATCGTTTGGCTTATGTTGGGAGGTAAAGTCACTTACTTATCTCGGGATAAACATTAGCACTGGACTGAATCACATGATCAAAAATAACCTGAGTAGTCTAGTTAAAACCATTTCTGGGGATATGGATAGGTGGAGACTGCTCTCTCTATCACTTTGGGGTAGGCTGAATGTCATAAAAATGAACATTCTGCCCAGATTATTATACCCCTTGGGTATGCTCGGCGTATACCTCCCGAAGACGTGGTTTACCAACTTACAGAGGGTGTTTAATCTATTTATTTGGAAGGGGAAAAGGGCAAGCAGGTCCTATATTAAATTAACAGCCCGAAATTAAAGGGAGGACTTGCTGCTCCTCTCTCTATATATTATGTCGCTTTATGCGTAGGCAAGTTGATCTATTGAGTGTTAGGGGCTACCTAATCGCTTTACTTGCCCTTATGGGCTGACATAGAGCGAGGGCTGGCGAGAGGGTGAGCTGCTCTATGGGCCCTGTTATATGCCCTCTCCATCGGCTATACCCAAACCATTGAAAATAACCCTATGGGATGGTCGTTAAAGGCCTTTCAGCAGTTGCAAAATTACCTCACAGTTAAATGGTATCTATCCATCAACCAACCCATTTTGAGAATCTCCACATCAGGGTTGGGGTAAGACCCTGTCCATACATTTTGACTGGGCCAAGCCACCTTAGAATCTCGTATTTTGGGTGAATGGGGGTCCTCGGTCTTTTGATCAGTTGGTGAATGTTTTTGGGGCTGTGGATCAGAACCTTTTTAAGTGGCTACAAATTAGTAAGGCCCTAACATCTATTTTTTCTCAGAGGGCTCTAGTTGATTATGGGGACCGAGACACCGATATACTTTTCACCATAGCCTCTCAACCAAATTCAGTCTCTAAGGTATACAAAACACTTCAGGAATGGGACCACAGACTTCCTCTAGGGGTATGCTTCTATTGGACAAGGGAGCTAGGAATATCTGAGGCACCGATCTCTGGAAGAAATTGTGGCTTACAATGTATAAATATGTAAAACAAGACCGGTTGAGGATGGTACATTTTAACTTAATGCACCACTTATACATATCCCCATCCCGATTGTGCAAATATGGGGCAAAGGATACATCTCTTTGTGCGAGGTGTAGGAAGGAAGATGGTACTTTATATCACATGGTATGGTCATGCCCTTCACTTCAGGTCCTTTGGGCTATCATCAATCTCTTAGACCCTATCCTTGGCTTAACAAACTTGTTTACCCCTGAGGTATGTCTGATGAGCCTTTTTCCAGTTGGCACTTCCAAGGCTAAAAAGGCCCAAATGTCGCTTTTATCCGCTGTGGCTAAATTGGTTATCTTAAGGCATTGGACCAGTGATAAAGCTCCCTCCTTGTTGGAGTGGTACCGAGAATGTACCTTGGCAGTACAATTAGAAAAACATATCGCTTGTATGCAGAATAGATTGAAAGCATACGCGGCTTTGAATACTTTTGAAAGCAGCTCCTATGTGGTGGGCCTGGCCCTCTGAACACCTCAGGGCTGGCAAGTTAGGGGCGTGCTTACAGGTAGCCTGGAGGGGTGGGGGAGGGAGGGATTTTATTTTTCCGATGAATGGGTGAGTTAGTGTCTGGTTGTTTTATATTCCTCCATTTCGTACTCTCAACTATGTATCTGTATTGAGGTGTTTTTTGTGGAAATTAATAAAGATGTTTAATAACAAAAAAAAAAGAAAAAGGATCAGAATTGGAATTTCTAATTCTGCATCTGACTCCTACAAAAACATCCAACAGGCATTTAAGTAAGGAGCAATGAAGTTTCCCTCCACTGATCCAACTTTGCTTACCCTCTCTTTACCTGGGACTCACTCTCAGTCATGGATGCCCTGGAAGATGGCTTCTAACTAGCTCCGGTACTGCGCAGTGGTAGCATGGGTCCATAACCATCAGGCAAGTGGCTCCTCATTGAGATCAGCTTCCAGAGTGGCTCTCACCTGACTTTTGGTTCAATCTTTCTCCTACCAGCCGCCAACCTCCTCTCCAAACTGGCCATGGCACCAGCAACACACAATCCAGATTCACCAGCCCACCATGCTGCACACAGTTGCTGGCTGACTGGAAGAGAACTGGGCAAACTAATGTGTGTGACCGTGCACACACTGGGTTTTGTTTCAGTCAGCCACTGTAGTCCTCCTGTTTCCCCAGAAGACACTGCAACACAACAGCGTGACCACCAATGACAAGGCCAGGCCCAGGCTGGACTGGGAAGGGCAGAGAGAGGTCAGGAGTCAGCTGGGATAAAAAGTCCAAGAGCAGCAGCTAGAGGAGTGGAACTTAGTCGAGACAGAAGTCTTGGCTGAGATGGGGAGGGGAGACACAGAGTGAGGGGGGCATGGCAAAGTGGGCTGGCAACAAGGCAAAGGCAAAGGCAATGGTATGGCACTAGTGGACTGGGCCAGGCCAGTGTGACACGGGAATTGGATGATGGAGTCAGTTTTTGGAACATTGGACATTCAAGCAGAAGAAACATAGAATTTGTCAGCAGAAAAGGACTACTTGGCCCACTCAGTAGGCCCAGGTGGTACCTGCTTATTCTGTTTCCACAGACCTTCACTGGTCTCCAGCAACTCTTCCTCATCTCTGCCCATTTCCTGATATTCCCCTATGTGTAACCCATGCATTCTTGAATCCCCCTACAATTTTCACTTCCACCACTTCCACTGGCAGTCTATTAGAGGTGTCCACCACTCTTTCAGTGAAATAGTACTTTCTCATATCCCTCCTAAACTTCTGTCCCTCCTGCTTCACTGCATGCCCTCTGGACCTAATGCTCTTCCTCATTGGAAAGAGACTCCCCTCCTGCACCCTGTTCACCCCATGAGGTACTTGTAGGTCTATATCATGCCTCATCTCACTCTCCTGTCTTCCAGGGTGCACATGCTGAGATCAGTCTCTCCTTATAGGGCTTTTGGTGCAACTCCCACACTATTTTGGTTACCCTTCTCTGGAATGCTTCCATTCTGTCTACATCCTTTCTGAGATATGGCCTCCAGAACTGTACACAATACTCCTGGGGGGTGGGTCTCACCAGTGAGTGATATAGTGGCAACACCAACTCCCTCTTCCTGCTGCAGAGACCTCTTCCTATGCATCCCAGAATCACACTGGCCCTACCCATTGCTTTGTCACACTGCCCTGCCACTTTGAGGTCATCAGATATGATACCCCAAGGTCACTTTCCTGCTTAGTGGCTGAAAGTACCTCACCCCATCCTATACTCAGTTCTTGAGTTCCAATGCCCTAAGTGTATGATTTTGCACTTTTTCACAACAAACACCAACTGCCATGCTCTTGAACATTCCTTGAATTTCCCAAGATCCCTATGCATTCTTTATACTCCTTCCTTATTGTCATCAATGTGATCAGATTTTGGTATCATCTGCAGAAAGACATAACTTCCCTTCTAGCTGATCTGCAATATCACCTATGAAGACATGGAAGAGGACCGGTCTCAGTAGTGAGCCCTGCGGCACCCTGCTGATTACTGTGCAATCCTTAGAATGAGTGCTGTTAACCACCATCCTCTGTCACCTATCCATTAACCAATTTTTTACCCAGTTTACCACTTTGGGTGCCACCCTTAATCTGCTCAGGCTCTTACTCAGTCTCCTGTGCAGCAGCATAGTGTTGAAGGCCTTGCTAAAGTCCAGATAGGCCTTGCATACTGCCCTGCCCTGATCTATTTGCCAGCCAGCAACCTGCTTATTTTTTTGGCAGTATCACCGGGTCAGACGGCTGGGCCAGCACAAGTACTGGTCAGTGGGGTCAGTCATTTACAAGCCACAGTTGCAACAGATTCCCTGGTATGGAAGTGGACACTGTAGTGCAAACAGATGGATGGAGGACACTCAAAGACCTGTTGGAGAAGCATCCCCCAACCCATACACCTTCAGGGGCAGAAGCAAACATGTAAGGGACTGGGAGAAAGGTGAAGGAAGGAGGACTGAGATAAAGCTGCCTGGTGGGGACTCAGGAGGTGGCTTCTAAAGCAGGATGCAGAATCAGAAACTGAATCACATTCTGATTTTTTGAATTTAGGATTTTTGCCCTCAATATCTAAAAATCCTAAATCCAAATTTCAGACCAGAATCTGATTAAATCTGATTCCAGGAGACCAAATCCCCTAAACACTGCTCTGAACCCAACATGCCTAAGAGGGTGTTCTCTGTGCAGTTTTGGGGTAGAAATGGTTTTGATAGTGATAGTAGGGCCAATACTATTTCCCCTTTCTTTTTTTGTTTAATTTAAGTTCAGAACAGCAGGGTTTACAGTAAATAAACAGTCTCTTAAATTCCATCCACTTTTTTACCAGGTTCATGAAGGTTGCAGTGGGATTATGTCATTGTTACTCTAGTGCTTTATGTACAAATAAACCTTATCTTTTGATTTTCATTGTTATTGTGTCTGAATTAGTTCTAAAAAAAACACCCTAGAATCTGCAAGTTGAACTACCAGTATAGCAACCCCTGTATCGAGAATTGACAAAAAAAAACCTTAAACCATAAAACATGCAGGTGAATTAACCTTCATTTTAGCCATTCATGGCAAAATAAAAGCTGGTTAGTGCTTTTTGTATACAAATGCAACATACTTCTGTTTTTTTAGTTTTGAGACCAGGTAAAGAAGCAATCTTTTGGCAGCTTAAAGGAATGATGGTGGATTTTCTCTACCCTCCTGCAGCAATATGAATTTTACAGCAAAGCATGTATTTCCTTAATCTACCACTTCTACCAGTTTGGGAGCTGCAGCTACCGATACATGCACTCAGAATCAGTTCTGAATAAGCATTTAACATTTGTAGTTGTAAACAAATTAAACTGAACTGAAATGCTTTATCTAAAGCATACTGTATATTGTCGCTTTATAATTAAACTAAATAAATGTCCAGCATGTTTATGATGCCTCATAATGCTTACCTAATGGTATGGAATATAGCTGAGATAATAAGCTCATTATGAACTGCAATAGCCATGTAACGTGGCTCATGAAATGTTGATGGAACTGTCCGCACTGCATAGCAGAGATAAACACCCCACAAGAGGAAAAGAAATTCAGCTGTGGGTAAAAACAAAAAAGGAACGAGTCAGTATTAATTAAACAATAAGAAAACAGGGTGGTATTGTCAGTAGGTTTCATCATGTCTATGGTATGCAGACAGAAATTGAAGTAAATTGCTACAGTATAATCATGCATACAACATATCTTGGCACAATAAGCACTCTCCCAAACATTTTTAAGTTGATGCAGTGGATACAATCCAATTTTATTTGTCCAGACAGACAGAAGCAAATTGGAAAACTGGAGACTCCATGACGGGCCACCCAACATGCAGCCTCTGTGTACTATTTCAAGGGCCTTGAAAAAGCACATAGAAGCTGTGTGAAATGTTGGGTGGTCTATTGTAAAGGCTCCAATTTTGTTTCTACCTGTTTGTGAAAAATAAATTGGATTTTGTCCACTGCATCAACTGAAGGTGTTAGAGTAAGCCTTTTTTGTGCCCTGTTATGTGGTATGAGTACAACTGAGACTGCTACCAAGAGAACCATATACTTTGAGTGCCCCCTTTTTCTTGTAAATGATATAATCACCCTACTGTAGGTGTGCTGATCTCACATGATAACACCATTCACTTTTGTGGATTATTGTGACTGCAAAATGTATTCATTTATTCATTACAAATTGGGTTTACAACCTTTGAGTCAGAGACTCATTTACAAAGGCACCTCGTCGCAGGGGAGCAGGCATCAATACAGTTATTACAGTGCAGATTAAAAGAGAGGATAACATTACACATGCAGTAAAATGAACATTTAACATAGATACACTTAGGTTACATAATGTAGTAGTTTTTATATAATGTATGGTAGAACGTTGTTATGTGATGATTTTCATCTTTTCCCCATGTTGTTATGCTATCGATGTGACGTAATTAAGCTGTTAACCCATCGATGGTATGTCACATCGATGGCATAACAAAATAGAATGCTGCCGAGATAAACATACCAGTACCCGGCAGCATTCAAACAAAACCGGCAGTTCCTCACTTGTTTGCTTAGTTCTTCTTTTACTTTTCTCGTCAGGTGCCTGGTGATCGAGAAAAGTACGCTCAAAGCGTTTCCTTCTGGAATGGGCCTTTTCCTGTGTCTCTTCCGGATGGCGCACTATTGACGCCGACCCATTTTGACCCCTACTAATAAACTTCCTAGTCGCATGGGACAGCGATGTTTTTTTTTTTTTATATGGTGTAGCGTGTTTAGTGCATTTCTTATTTTAAAACCTGTTACCAATGGTATTTTTTGAAAAGTAAAAATGTACATCAGTGAATGTGTTTTGATTAAATGTGTTTTGGCAACTTTGACACCACCGTGTCCATATCTTCACTCAGGTAAACATTTAATTTGTTTTACCTTCCTATTTTTGTCAACTATGTTCCAGGACTGCTTCCCCATACACTATAAAAGACAACGTATGGGGAGCATTTAACAACCTCGTTGAATTCTCATCTTGAGGTTACCATGGTTACTGAAAACCTCTCGAGCTGTGCTCTCGAGGTTTACAGACCATGGTAACCTCTCGATGCGAATACAACGTGGTTGTTAACTGCTCTCCATACATTATCCTCTATGTTACTTAGGTTACATAATGTTACAAAATTATGAGTTACACTCATGGATATAGTAGGTTCTCAGAGAAGACAGTGGGTTACATCCCTGTTTGGACCTAGTAGGGAAGGAATAGGTCTGGGGGAGGGAGAGGCTGTCCAGTGGATGTTGTCGAGCCAGGGGGCAAGGTGGGTGGGAAACACAGGTTATAACAGGTGGTTGGGGGGTTACAACAATGGTTTCCACCCACAGTTTTATTCAAATTAACTACAATTTTTGAGTATGTCTACATCCAAGAAACATGTATATGATATTTTAGAATGTGAGAGTTGCAATAAAATGTTGTAACAGATACATCTACTTACTGATCAATCAGTTTGCGTTATACTAATTAACCAATTTTATAACTCTGTTGTGTCATGCTCTGTCTGCTTCCTTTCATATTTAACCCAGCTGTTATGTGTTAAACAGATGTGCTGTTAAATTATGAAGGCGCTGTTAGGATTAAACTAAAGTAGGCTTGATTTTCTGAAGGGCGCACCATCCAGGACATGTGGCATCTTGTTACTTCAATTGAACAACTTTTGAAATTGATGCTTCAAGATGGAAACAAGGAGACAATTTTTTACAGAGAGGGTGGTGGCAAAATGGAAGAAGTCGTCTGAAGAAGTTGTTTCCCTGAAGAGTATGCACAAGAGAGGCTGGTACAGGGTAAAAGGGAAAGTTGCACGGAGAGGGAAAGGTGGGGGGAGGGGAAATATCAAAGGGGAGGGAGAAGTAGATAGCAGGGAGGGGGTGCAGATCCTTCAGTAGTTACTGGAGAGTCTGCAAACTTGAGCAGACTAGATAGACCATAAGGGCTTTTCTGCTGGCAATATTCATATGTTTATGTGATGCAGTTTTGGCAGTTTGTGCAAAAAACATGTTGCATGTGTGACTTTTGTGTCATTAAGCAGCTAAACTGTCGCAAATGCTTCAAATGTCAGAAAATAGCATTCACACATTTAGGAGCATCTGGGATGATGCAGGCACAGCCCAGCATTGGGAGCTGTTGTTTGTGTCATCATTTTTGAAAATCCAGCTCTTCTTTCACATTTACTTGAACAGGGGGCAATCAGAGTACAAATGTTCAATATGTTTTCCAAGTTGGTTACCAATGTTCTATTCCACAAGCAGAATACCTGTATCAGTTGCTTTTGACAGTAAACTGAACTCTTAGGGAGGAATTTTTTATACACTCTTTTTCTCTCCATCTGCAACACTGCCCACATCTTTCTGGCTGTCCTCCCAGTCCAATCTGCCATTATTCTGAGTCACTTACCTGGTCCCCCAGGGTGTCCAAAGAGGGGATTTACTTACCAGAGGACATTTTCTACGTGGTGGGTTCCTTTGGGAATGTTGCCAGCCATGACCTCCTTCTGGCTTGTGTATTCGAGGGGCAAGAGGGCAGTATGAACTAAGAGTTCCAGCTTCATGCTGCCATTCAGCATGGTGCTTCCTGACTGTGGCATGCTAGGTATCCACAGTGCATGTGCATGCTACTGTGTGGCCATGCACTAGAGGCAGGCTGGGTATCCCACTAGCCCCATAAGCTGTACCCAGGTGGTTGTGTTGCAGCAGAGGGTGCTGCCCTCATTCCTACAAGGAGTAGACTATCCCTTGAAATGCACAGTTCTCCTCTCCACCAGCTGGCCCCCAATGTCCCAGGTTTGTTCCAAAACCCAGAGCACCAGTGTCATGAGCTGTTGCCCCACTGTTGTGCTGACAGGCTAGTGTAGGATGTTTAAAAGAGCAGACATTGATGCAAATGCATGTTGTGCCTGTGCCTGCATCTGCCAGATTGTGTCTCAGTAGCCCTGCTACTATTTTAAAAGATGCATCTGTTTGTAAAAAACAATCATGATTTGCAGTTTAACAAAAAGGCTACAATTGCAGCTTTTTGGGGACATGAAATTCAAACACAGACCATCTAACAGATGGCCAAACAGTTTGGACATACAGTATTTCTCTTTTGAAAATTGTGGCTGGTTGTTTTGATAACCTTGCTCTTGCCAGAATTACAAGCTCTAAGAATGATTTGAGGTACAGTGCATGTATAAGTAGAACAGGTAGTGTAGTGACTACATAATAACAACTTATCAGTGAGAACAAACTCTCCAGTTTGTCTTGAATGTCCAACATGGTTTGTCAATGTAGATGGTAACTGTATAGATGGTGAAGTCCTTCTAATCGCTATCAATATCCAACCAAAAAGGGGTAAAAAGTAAATGTTTTAAATAAAGAATCTAATTTCAAGTTGTTGATTTTTTGTACTTTCTATTTTCCTCCTTTCTCCCCTCCAGCTCTGGTCTCCTCGGGAGCATCTAAGAGTCATCCCTCTATGGTCCGCTCCACCTTGGACAACTGTTCTTCACCCATGTAGCCACGGTTTAACCCCCGGGTGGGGACAAGGTGGGCCCCAACACCCTGAACTCTCTGGTAGCGTCGGTTGGGAGGGTGCCAGGAGGGCGGCCGTAGATCGAGGGCAAGCTCCAGTGCTCCATCTCCGCCCGAGCTGGAGGAGCATTTTCCCTGTTTCTAGGGTGTGGCTAGCACCCTGACATCAAGGCGTTGCCACCAACATCTGTTACTCCCCACCCCTTCTCTGCACTCCAGTGCTTGCTGTGCCTCTGGCTTCTGCCAGAGGCCAGCCAAGCGCTGAGCAGGACCCCCTCCCTCCCTGGAGAGGAGAGGAGAGGAGAGCTGTTCTCTGGATGCTCAATCCTCTCCCTCTCCTGCCAATCCCCAGCAACCTGGGCTCATTCCTGAACCTGGTCGCTGGTGTTGCGAGAGGTGTGGTGTCCAGTGCCTCAACCCTAGCACCACCGGGCCAATTTCAAGTTTTAATAAAACTGGAGAGAGAGTTCTAATTATGCAGAAAGGGTGGAAGCAAACAACAAATTGAAGACAAAGATAAAATAGATGTTTTCCCATTAGCAGTAGATGCCAAAATATCTGTACTACTGAGATCTGCAAGCACCCTCCCCCTTAAAAATGGTATATTTATTTATTTAGTTTTTGTTGACCTGGTAAGTGCGCTAGAAAAATCCTGCCTATTTTCAGGCATGACCCGGGGGGAGGGGGATACAAATGAATGCCAACTGACCTTGAACCAGATTAAGCTGTTAGCTGTATAGACTATATCCAAAATTTATCACAACCTAGACTAATCCCCATCACAAAAAAAAAAGATTTAGGTTTCACGGCCCAAACTAAAAACCATGGAAAACTATTTCAGAATATATTGCAAGTCTGATGTAATTGGATTCCCACTGCAAACTGGAAATGATCCTAGATGGACAACTGAGAGATCAATTTGTACGCAGCACTATCAGTCAGAAATTTTGCAATTTTCTTGCATAGTGAAACACTATCCTCATTCAAGGCCCTCACAACTGCCAAAACCTTTGAATCAGCTGCGGCCATATCAAGCAATGTTTTCACCACCAGAAAAAAGATGAAATAAACACTTTGAGACTGCAGAGGACAACTCTCAAATATAAAAGCAGCATATGCAAAATTTACTTGCAACAGTACAACAGTCAGATCAACAACTACTGAGCTGATGTTGCAATCATTTCAGTGTGGGGATATAAAAATTAAACACCTGACACAGGACTGCAAACAGAAGGGAGCAACCTAGTTTGCCATGAAACCATGTACATAAGCCACTCCTTTGAACAATTACTACGAGGGTAACACAGGCCTTGCAAGACTTATCCACTGAGTTGAGCCTTTATGCTGTCAAAAACCACCAAGGAAAATCCATCAGTAAAAGAAGCAGTGCTGAGCCCAACTGTAACTGGTGCTTGTGCATGAAATCATATTATAGAATATGATAGTAAAGCTGCATGATACAAAAACTGAAATGGAATATTTACATTAGTGCCACAGTGTCTACCAATTCAGAAATATTATTCAAATGAGTTGAAAAATGAAACTAATGCCAGTGAAGTGTATGCTAAAAACTCATATGAATCTAGTACTTCAACTTTTGGATACAACGCCTGTTCCAGTTGGATGAGCGATGTGAGATTAAAAACATGAAGTGACTAGCCACAGAAAGAAAGGCCTCATCCTTAAAACTCAGCATTTGATTAAAACTCCTTCACACCTGAATTAAAAAGAAACCAATGCGAAGTGTCCCACAAAAGTGGAGCATAGGTGTGAAATTAAAGATTAGTGCAGTACTCACAATACTGTATCGCTGATTTGTTGTACTCTCCCAGGTGTGCCTGAAAATGGGCAAATGCTTGTCTAATGCACCTTACCTGGTTAATACCAACTAAATAAATGCATAATGTCATCATTCTAATGAAAAAGAACTGCTGTTCGAAATATGACTGTGTTTAAAACAGACAAGGGCTTGAGTGGCACCACTGTTAAGTTGCAGGTATCTGACAAAGCCTCCAACAGTACTGAAAGGCTAGCACTGTGCCTGATGCATGGTATAAAGATATAAATCAGCATCTGAGAAAAATCACAAGGGGGCATAATGCCCCCGGTAGTTTCTAATGAATAGGCATTAGCAATGCCCATTATGTGTATACCAAAAACAGAAATGCCAGCAATTTGTAAAAGTTACAAGGTCATATAAACCCTTGGTTGGATCTGGACAGTACCTCTGTCAAGACCATAGGATTTGTTTATTGTACAGTACTACTGAAGAAAGGAAATTCAGTAAGATAGAATCATCACAACCATATCACCAAGACGTATCAAGTTATAACATTATGTTTTATTTCACTGAGAATATACGGAATGACTTGTAGTGTTCAAACCAGCTATACTAGGGGGTAGTCAGTGCACTATTCATGTTTCGAATGAACTATGGGCCCATTTGACAGAGTATATAATGCTATCCTGATGTCATTGTAAGCATAAGTGATATGACTATTCCACATTCGTGCAACATGGCAACATTCTTATGAAAATGGCTGGACACATTTTTACAGGAAAATAAGGGCAAATGTGTACTTTTCACTATAGCAGATTTTACGTGAGGTATAGAATTCAGTGTACTCATCACACCATGGAGAAAATCAGTACTATATAGCTAAGGCCCCAGCACTACAAATTTAACTCATTATAAATCGTAACATTTTTAGCCAGTCAAGATTGTTTATTTCTAAACATTCCAGGTATTCCTATAACCATAAGAGGGTGTTTCATGCACATAGCTATGACATTCTGAAAGTTCTCAGTTCAGTTACCAAAGTCCATTTCCCACATAGGGTATTCTCTAATTTTCCACAAAGTAAAACACTTAATTTAAAGTTCAAATTAAATTTTTTAAACAAAGGTCTTTAACATGATTTAGAATATGTTTATATATACAGTCGCTGTGTCTCTTACGGTTATAAGAGTTTTCTTTCAAGCCCTTTGTGTGCCAGAACTCTGGCACATAATAATGTTTCTAAATCCAGACATTATGCTTTTCTTTTTAAACAAGAATTAGGGCTGTTAGAGGATATCTTATTAATGTACAGATAGGTATACTTCCCCGACAGCGACACAAATACAGCGAACTATGTCGATGACGACAACATCGACAGTTTGCTGTATTGGTGCACCAGAGACCTGGGCACACTGTCTCCTGGTCCTGCACCCCCTCCTCAATTCAACTCCAACTCAGAGTTGATTATATTTAGAATGGGGTGTGAAGAAGGCAGAGCCCCCTGCAGGGGGGGAGTCCTTCGGGATTTATGCCAACCGCAATTTGCAGTCACCATAAATTCCATCGCTGTGATGCTGTTCGACGAAATTGTTGTTGTACTGGCATCGAAGAGCCACCCAGAGATATGTCTCAGTAAATATATATATATATATATATTTATACAATAGGGGTGGCTGATAAATGTTTTAAATAAAAACACATATTCTCACTGCAGTGAGATAAATCCTGCTGACATAGCAACTGTGAGATTATTTAGTTACACACACAGTTGCTACATCATAACCCGATATTTCCACTCTGGTAATGTCTCCACATGCACCTCCCTAACCAAACTACTTCTCTACAGAACAATATTCGAAATCATATGCCACATAAAACTTGTACCAGTAAGCCGTCACACATACAATTAAAACACAAAATATCCCCACAGTAACTGCGAGCCAAAGCAAGAAAGTACAACTCTCATCAAAATACACATCTGAGTCGAACCTCTGCCACAACAAAAATAGACATAAAATACCCCACATCCCCAGAACAAGGCACCTTCACCAAATCCCATCCTTCTATTTTGCACCACTACCTGTTACTTTTTACCTGCACTGCTCAGCGTAGCTCCACATTTTAAACTACTGTTGAAAGCGAAGCATGTTTCAAATGAGTGGAAAACAAAACTCAAGGACTCGCACCACAGTGCCACTAATGACAACTGCAATGGACTAAAAAAAAAAACAGAGACCCAGCATATCACTGCCATAGTCCATGCAACATAAACCGTGCCAAATTAAAAAAAATAATTGCAAACGAATCCAAAACCACTGAAATTAAAACTGCAATTGAAACCCCGATTCAGGAAGACGCCAAACTCTCACCCATTCCAGACAAACAACCAATCAACTCACAGAAACACATGAAACACAACCAATAAGGAACAACAGCCAACAACACCAACCAATCACAACACACTCATTCAGAAAACCAACCAAACACCACAACCTAACCACACACAGTTCATTCAAACAAACTCTGTAGCTTTACACCTTCAGCCAAAATAACACAAAATGTAATGTTTTAACAAAAGGAAACTATTTAATAAAGCAACTAAATACACAGTCCCCTATTGCAGAAATCGAACACATGATGGGCAGGAGTGGGCTATGGAAAATATTCTCACTCCTGCATCGTGAGGTATGGATATCTCACTCTGCAAGAGTGAGAATATTTTCCATATCCCACTCCTGCCCAACATGTATTCCATATATATATATGTATATATAGATACTGTATATTAAGGAAATCCCATTAAAATACATGAAATCATTTCCTGTGATGTGTCACTAATGCTGCTTATTTAACCATTTGCATTTATTAACTTGTGTCATAATTAAGGTTTGTTTTACTAATATGTTATTTTTCACAGGGCCTACTTTTATTCCCTGAGATATACTGTTATACAGTAATCCCACTTTCTTCCTCTATCATTAAGTTTTTGTAAGTATATATGTAAGACATAGTGGGGTATGCATTGTGCTGATCTAATTGCATGTGCAGGGGCATAGTCATGTAGGATGCCATAGTTAAAGTGCCTTCAGCCCCTGGAAAAGCACTTACATCAGCATAATTCACACCCTAGAAGTGTTTCATTGTGCTTATAAAATGGGTAATCTGAGAAGATTTAAAAACAACAAAAAAAGCCAACTTTTATTTATTAAAACAGGTATTTTCTGTTAAAAGTAACCAGTAAAAATTAGTTCCACTGCAGCTGTCAAGCATCTGTCTAGCCACATGTTCAGAAGATGGAATAATGAGACTAAAATGGTGGCCACACTGCGTTGCCATTTGTAAGGGGGAGTCTTAGTCATTCACTTGAAAAGCTGACAGGTAATTTTTAACATAATTTTATTTTGTTTTATTTGAATCAGTTTTAGTTAGAGGATTAAGTTTAGGAACAGGAGTAGTAGACAGGGTTATAAGTGAGGTAGTGTGAGGAGGAAGATTTTGTTGTTTTTAGTGAGGCTTATACAGTGAAGCAGTTACTAAAATAGCTGTGGCTACAGAAGAAAAGTCGCACCCAGGAGAGCAATTGTGTCAATTCCCAGTGCAGGGCTCACTGTATGGTCCAGAATTGTCACAGAAGAGCTGGTGGGAAAGAGACCGGGAGAAACTGAAGAGTGAGTAGATTGCCATGTGTTTGCGGCAGGGAACATTGATGCTAAACATCTTGGACAGGTGACTGAATTCACCTGCATGGTGGGTTAGGGTTGTCACTAAAGAACCAGCAGTGGAAATTAGGAAGAATCGGGAATTCAGAGATTGTGAGGTGTGAACGGCTGGGAGAATGGACACCTGAGTGCAGGGAGCTCAACTGGTTGTCGGTGTGGTGGACTGAGTTTCCCAGTTTCAACAGGTGACAAACAGGAGTCTAGGAACCTCTGTGCCCCTGTGAGTTTCCCCTGAACCATTGCTGGTGTTGTACCATCACACACTACTGCAGATGCAGCGGAGATGGGCTGTGATGGACAATCCTATTTTGATTACATTTTAAATGGTATACTCTACGGAATAACTACTCCCCGGACAACTGGAGGTAAGGGGAGTTTGAGTGCTAAACTGTAGTACTGCATTTGTCTGGAACTGGGCTGTGAATAAGAAGGGGCAAGTCTGCTGGTTGAACAAGACTTGTGAATTAAAGCAGGCATACGGTGGACTGTGAAAGGCCCTATACCAATGCGTAGGATTTGAATTTAATCTGAACTGGTTCTGTTGGAGGAAGGACTAGAAGGGAACCCCACTTGGTGAGAGGATTCAGGGCTCCCTGTGTCCATTGGATTAAATGAAAAGTGTGGACCATAGGGGTGTGAGGCCTAAGGGGGTAGATTTAAGACTCTATGCCCTCCTTTCTGGTGACCCTAGCTCAGGACATTTGTTCTCCCTAGAAGTCATAATGGCCAAAGGGTAGCCCTGTGAGAGATGGAGTGCCTTTATAGACTGAAGTCATTTTAGGCTAAAAAGTACAATCTGAATTGCTCCACTGTTTTAGGGGCCCCCCCCGGAAGGATAGAAATCTTCCTTAACTAACTAAATTTGGGAGGGTTAGGGGTTTGGGGTAGTGGTGTGACTGTGTGAGTGAGTGTGTATGGTATATGTGTAGGAGTGAATGGTGATAAAGTTTGTTTTAGTATTAAGAATAGTTAAGTATAAATTGAGCATAGCTGGGATAGTGAATAAGACTGTAAGATGTGTTGGTCATTAGCTCCTATTAGAAGATGTTATTCCCCCTCAAGGCTCCGTGACCTCTGGCCTTTTGACTGCCCTGCACTGGCAGTGGAGGTGTATGGGTGCTGTAGAGCACTTGGGATAGTCTGAAGAGGAAGCAGATGGGGATTCTTAAAGGCTGGTGAGGGGATGTCTGTGGAGGGGGGTTGGGATGGTGAGGACCAGGAGGCACCCTGGGGCAAAATGGGCCCAGGAAAGGGGTCTTCCCTGCCTAGTGTCTATACCCAAGGGATCCACAGTTAGTGGGCAGATTGCTGGACCATCCTCATCTGCCTATCCTTCTCAGGCAGTGTTGTGCAATGCCACATCTATCAAAAGCAAGTTGGCAATTATTGCCGATCTTGTTGCAACATCTGATCTGGCTTGCATCACTGAGACCTGGCTGGATGAAAATGCAGACCCAATACTGGAATCAGCTATTCTGTCCAGGAACTTGATGATACACTGCCCAAGAAAGGATCATGGTAGGGGTGTAGCAATTTGTTGTAAGTTGAACTCATCTACCGTCCAAAGGGGGATGGGAGGGAATTCCTGCAGGAAGTCACAGACTTCGTCATTATGCTGGTTTTGGAGTCTCCGAGATGGATTATTCTCAGGGACTTCAATGCCTGGGTCAATGACAAACTCTCACAATTTAGTCAAGATTTCCTCCAACTAATGTGCTCATTGGGCCTTACAAAGGTTGTTACCTCTGCTACCCATATTCACAGTCATTCATTGGACCTCGTCTTCCAGTTGGGAATGAGGTCTTCAACCTTATGGATGATCTGGTCATTTGGTCTGATCACCATACTGTGAGGTTCTCATTTGAGGCCTCTCCAAATAGACGACTCTTCTATGAAGATGGTCCAGTATCACCCTTTAAGGGATTTGACCCCACAGAGTCTGATGGCAGTGCTGGATCTATCAGGTGTGATGAGTATGTGCAAGGAGCCAGCAGAGATGGTTTTGATCTATAATAGGGTCATTGCCGAGGTCCTCGACTCCATCGCACCTGTCCGTGTTTGACCCCTCTCCTCATGCCAGAGATCCCCTTGGTTTGATGGAAGTCTCAGGGGTATGAGGATGAGGGGTTGAAGGTTGGAGCGGTACTGGTGGAGGACTGGTCTGGAGAAGGACAAGCTTATATTGATGGCTCATTATAGGAGCTATCAATTAGCAATCTCCTGTAAGAAAGCAGAGTTCCTGTCCAAGGAAATTGCTGCAGTGACAAACAGACCAGCTCAACTCTTCCGCACTGTAGATAGGTTGTATAATCTAGCCTGTCTGAAGTCCAGGGGTGTTTTTTCACAATTGTGGTGTGAAGAGTTCGTTCTGTTTTTCACTGATAAGGTTGCCTCCATCAGATCAGAAATCCAATCAGTACCCTCTAGAGGGCCATGCGGTGATGGGCCCGGGGTCACAAGCAGTCAGTCTGTCTGGTATATCTTCATCCAGCTGGACATCACAGATATAGTGAAGGTTGTCCAGGGGTTACAGCCAACCTGCTGTAGTTCGGACCCGGGACCAACATGCCTCCTTGTGGAGTGTCTTGATGTCATCAGCCTGGTCTTATCCAGGATAGTCCATTGTTCTCTAGTAACAGGGGTCTTTCCTGGACCCTTGAAGGAGGCGGTTTTGAGACTGCTCTTGAAAAAGCCTTCACTAGACCCAGACTGCCTAGTGAACTATAGACCTGTCTCTAACCTGCCTTTTTTAGTTAAGGTTGTTGAGAAGGTGGTGGCCATGCAACTGGAGACCTGTTTAACATCTCACGACATCTATGTCTCTCTCCAGCTGGGTTTCAGGAAGAGGCATAGTACCAAGACTGCCCTGGTTTGGGTGCTGAATGATATCCTGGCAGTGAAGGATCAGGGAAGACATTACATTCTGATTCTCCTCGATCTTTTGGCAGTTTTTGACACCATGGGGTGCTGATGGAGTGCCTGCGGGTCTGTTGTGGACTGGCTGGTACAGTCCTCAACTGGTTTAAATCTTTCCTCACTGGAAGGTCGTAGAGTGTGGTGTCAGGAAGTTTTTCCTTGACCCCTGTGCCCCTGCCATGTGGGGTCCCACAGGGCTCCATTTTGTCCCCAATGTTGTTCGTGGTGTATATGTTGCCACTGGGAGACATTATAAGATGGTGTGGGCTGAGTTTTCACTGTTATGAAGATGATACTCAGCTATACCTATCTTTTTCACCCAAGCAGCAGGGGACAGTCTCAGTATTTAACAACTGCCTTGCTGAAATCCAGGGTTGGATGAGGACCAACTGGTTGAAGTTGAATACGGACAAGACTGAAGTACTGGGGTTGGAAGCTGGTCACCGAGGGAGGGGGGCGGCTGCAATCTGGACAAGTTTCAGGGCTTAGGCTTGGGGACTCCCAGCTGTTTACCTCTGACATGGTAAGGAATCTTGGCATTGTTTTGGATTGTGGCTTGACACTTAAGGCAGAGGTGTCAGCCATAGTCCAGACCTCTTTTTACTATCTGAGGAACATCACCAGGATTAAGAATCTAGTACCCCTGGTGATCTGCCAACACTGGTCCATGCCTTTGTGACCTCGTGCCCAGATTACTGCAATACCCTGTGCCTTGGGCTACTGGGAGTAGATCTTCACCACCTGCAGCTAGCGTAGAATGCAGCGGCCAAGTTGTTGACCGGCCTGTCTAGGTCATGTCTTATTACACCTGTGTTGCACTGTCTGCACTGGCTGTCTGTTAGGAGGCAGATCTCCTTTAAAGTCAGTTTGTGGACCTATAAAGTTCTCCACGGTCAGGGGCCCAGCTACCTGCAAGACCTCCTGTGCCCCTATCACCCCCTCAGCTCTCTTTGCTCTTCAGATGTGGGACTGTTAGAAGTTCTGAGGTTTTCGCTAAAGTCATCAGGTGCTTGTGCATTTTCTTGTGCTGCACCTATCCTCTGGAACTCCCTTCCCTGATACATCTGGGACAGTCCCACATTAGATGCTTTTAAGCGGGAGCTTGTCATCGAGGCGCAGGTCAGGAAGCATAGAAAAAACCTAGGAGCAGTTGTAAAATTCCACAAAACTGTTTATTTGTAGCAGTAACATAAAATAAAATAAACCTGTTCAAAATAACTATATACAGAAGCAAAATAAAATCTCTTGTAATCCCTCTAGTTGCAGCTCAGCTCAGCTGTTTTATGAGGCTTTTCAACCCCCATCCTTTGCAAGCATCCTGTTCTTTGTAAATTTCAGGAGCTACTAGAACATTGAGAGCTTCCTGAGGTCCCTCCAGCCATTGCAAAAGGCTCAGGCATTTGCACTCAAATAACCTCTGGCTTTTTACAGTTATCTCACATTATAAATACATATACATTTCAACAGCAACACTAAAAATTTTCTAAACAAAAGAGATCCCAATATCAGTTTCACTCCATACATTGATTCTCATATATTTTATATTAGCTGGCATAGATATGCAAGGGAGGAAAAACAGACAGCAAGAGAAAACAGAGACAGCGAGAGGCAAAGAATTGCGAGACTGTTCGGGTTGATCAAGTCTGAAGCCTCACGGGAAAACTTGGTTGCGCAGCCAGAGAAGAGAGAAAAGGAAAGAATACAGATCCTTGCATTTAAATACTTTTTCCAAAACAAATGGGATAGGGTCCTATTCTACCCTGTCACATATACCCCCTCTTTAAGAGGGAACCTGTTTTATTAAATAGGTTTCCAAAACTTTCTGTTCTCTACTAACATGTTCTACTTTCAGAAATTAAGCACGTTTACATCCATTTTTTTTACCAGAACAGCAAAAATTACAGTTCAAGCCCATACATTTTTTTAACCATCAGAACCCTCAATTTCTGATCCATATCTTGACAGAAAATCAGCATTGCTATTCTCTTTACCAGATTTGTGAATCACAGAGAATTTAAATGGCTGCAGTAACAGGTAACACGGTGTGATTCTGGAATTTTTATCTTTCATCTGCTTAAGCCAACAGAGAGGATTGTGATCAGTTACAAGAACAAAATCAGTTCCCTGCAAATAAAATTTGAGGGACTCCGTGGACCACTTTGCTGCTAAACACTCCTTTTCGATAATGGAGTACCTTTTCTCTCTGTCATACAATTTCCTACTTATATACAGAATAGGATGTTCTTTCCCATCTATATTTTGACTTAGGACTGCACCTAGGCCTACCACAGATGCATCTGTTTGTAGCAGAAATGGTTTCTCAAAGTCTGGGATTCTTAAAACAGGTGCTGAACATAATGCAGCCTTTATGGCTTGAAAAGCTTCATCACACTCTGGGGTCCATTTCACATTATTTGAGTACCGTTTCTTTGTGAGTTCAGTGAGGGGAGTAGCTAATTCACTAAAGTTGGGAACAAATCTTTGATAATAACCAGCCAACCCTAAAAATGACCTGACATGTTTCTTTGTTTTAGGCACAGGGCTATAAGCTACAGCTTCTATTTTAGAAATCTCTGGTTTGACTTCCCCATTTCCCAACACATAGCCCAAATATCTAGTTTCCTGCATGTCCAATGCACATTTAGTAGGATTAATAGTCAGACCTGCATTTTTGATAGCCTGGATAACTGCTCATAGGTGTTCCACGTGACTTTTCCAGTCTGGACTGTACATCATGACATCATCCAGGTATGCAGTACAATAACCAGTGTGAGGGGATAAAATGATATCCATGTACCGCTGGAATGTAGCTGGTGCACCATGTAAACCAAAGGGCATGGTGGTGAACTGATATAATCCTATACAGTGGCAAATGCAGTTTTATCTCTGGATTCTTTAGCTAAAGGTATTTGCCAGTAACCCTTGGTGAGATTGGGGGTACTGATGTACTTTGCATGCCCCAGTCTGTCCACCAAATCATCTATTCTGGGCATAGGATAACTGTCAAATTCTGACACTTAAGTTTTCTGAAATCAAGGCATATTCTAACACCCCTTCTTTTTTGTTTACAATTACCGTGGGAAATGACCAAGCACTCCTTGACTCTTCAATGATACACAGTTCTTTTATTTTTTGTATTTCCTTAACCACATCTGCTTTTAACCACTCTGGCAACCTATACAACTTTTGCCTAATAGGACGAGCATTCTTTGTCACTATTACATGCTCAATCCCTTTTGCTCAGCCTAGTACCGTGGTAAAAGTAATGTTAAATGTCTTTAGCATATTACGAATATCTGCAGTTTGTCCTGATGTTAAGGAAATGTTCACCTTTACAACATCAGCATTTACAGTTTGTTCCAGTCTAGCATAAGCTACATCTATATCTTCCTTATCAGTTTCTGGTAAAACTAGCAAGGCAGCTTTTGGCATTTTTTCAGCCCATTTCTTGAGGAGGTTAGCATGGTACATCTTGGAAGGATTTTTCTTGTCAGGGGTCTCAATTTCATAGTTAACAGTGCCAGTACATCTAAGAACCCTGTATGGCCCTTGCCACTTCATTAACAACTTATTTTCTGTTGTGGATAACAGTAGCAAAACCTTTTCACCTGGCTCAAAATTTTTTTCTTTTACCCCATGGTCATAATATACCTTGTGCTGGTTTTGAGTCTCTTCCTGATTACTATGGGCAATTGCAACATATTTTGCCAGTTTCTTACTTAGGGCACACATATAAGAAGATACAGATTGTTTCTGAGTGGGGTATCTTCCCACATTTCTTTTATCACATCTAGTGGCCCTCTTGGCTGCCTACCATGCAGCATTTCAAATGGCAAAAACCCTGTTGATGCCTGTGGCACTTCTCTGTAAGCAAAAAGTAGGTAAGGCAAGTAATGGTCCCAAACCTTTTTAACATGCATTTTAGGGTTTGGTTAAAATGTCAACAAGACCGTCTGTCTGAGGGTGATAGGGGGAGGTTCTTATGGCAGTGATACCTAGCAGTCTGTACAGCTCTTTAAACAGTGCAGCACTAAAATTACTACACTGATCAGTAATAATTTCTTTAGGTGTGCCCACTCTGCTGAAAGTGCTGGCTAGCTCTGCTGCAACTTTTTGGGCTATAACAGTACACATTGGAACTGCTTCTGGGTATTGAGTAGCATAGTTGCATACTACCCGGATAAATCTATTACCCTTTTTACTTTTGTCTAAAGGACCAACCACATCCACTGCAATTCTCTCAAAATGCACATCTAGAAGGGTAAGGGTACCAGAGGCACCTTGTCTTTTCTAGTGATTGGGGCTACTTTCTGACACTCAGCACAGGAATTACAACAGGTAGCAACATCTTCATGAATTCCTGGCCAGTAAAATCTATACAGCAGTCTGGCAAGGATGCGATCCCTCCCTGAGTGACCAGCCATAGGACTATCATGTGCTATCTGTAACAATTCTGTTCTATACTTCTGTGGTATAACCAATTGTTCTGACTGTTCCTGTGTCTGAGGTTTAACCCAAACTCTGAACAGTAATCCATTACATTTTTTAAACATTGGTCCACCCTGTTTTGGTTTCACCCCCAGCTGCTTAAAATAATCTTTGAGAGAAACATTGTTAGCTTGTTCTGAAAGAAAATCACAATCAGTTATCAATTTAATTTCAACATTTTCATATTTTAACCCTTCATGTCCATCAGTCATTTGATACCACAATTTTTTCAGGCTTTGTCTTTCTTTCCTGGATTTCTGGATCTTGGAGCTGTGCTCAGACAAGTCCGAATCAAAATCACTGAAAGGGAGAGTGTCCCCACCATCTGAAATTTTCTTTGCCTGAGCTCTTGTCACCACAGCTACTGAAATATCAGGACTCACTCCCTCTTTGATCACTTCAGTAAATCCTGGAAAGTCATTTGCAATAATCACAGGTACAGGTAACTTTGGTACTACCCGACTTTCATTTGGTGCGACAAACCCTTAGCGGTCAGAGTCAGTTGGGTGGTGGGATAGCATCGAGTTTCCCCATGGATGCAGATGACACCAGTACCTGGTCCCGTTGCACAGTGTTTTCCCAGCACTTTAATATGCGCTAGGGTCTGTCTGCTTCCCGAATCAATAAGTCCCATGACAGTCTTATTCCCCACCTTCCCATCTGTTAGGTACTTGCTCCAGTGCCACTCTCTTTATTATGGCAGTTTCTTGTAAAACGTCCTGGCTTATTACAGTTATAGCAGATAACATTTTTTGACGCAGATTTGTTATTCCCACCTGAGTTCTTAGCAGGCTTGGAATTTAAATGGGAAAAAGAGTTTCTTACCGGTGTTTGGCTGTTACCTCACTGCTGTGGCATCTGTCTGGCCACTTTGTAGTCCTCAGCCAAAGAAACAGCTTTTTCCCCATACTCTGGTTGGTGTTCCTTTACCCACAGCTGCACATCTGTAGGCAAGATGTTGATGAATTGCTCCATGGCAAATGTGTCGATGATCTCTGGGACTGTTTTGCTCTCTGGTTGGATTCACTTCATCAGGGGTTCTCGGAGTCAGGTGAAGGCTTCTCGAGGATTGTCAACCGAGTTGCACCTCAGAGATCGAAATCTGTGCCTGTAGGTCTCTCTGGAAATGTTGTACCTTTTCAGGATTTCGCTTTTCACCAGGTCATAGTGTTCTGACTGTGCAATGTCCAAACTGTTGTAGGCAAGCTGGGCTTTCCCTGTCAGGTAGGGTACCAGTCTGATTGTACATTGCTGCTTTGGCCACTGGCAGACTGTGGCAACTCTTTCAAAGATTGTCAGGTATGCCTCAATATCATCTGAGGGACACAAATTAGTAAGTTTAATGGCCTTTAAGTTGCTTGCATTTTGTTGCTCATCTGGATCTGTGCTGGATCCTCTGCCTTCGATAGCTTCTAAGGTATCCAGCCATCGCTGCTCCTGCTATTGCATCTCTTCTCTCATCTGCTGCTCCTGTTGCTGCATCTCTTCTCTCCTCAATGCTTCTAACCCTTGAATTTCTTTTTGTCTCTGCTTCTCAGTCTCTTTTTGTTGTATAGCCCACCATTTCAAAAAGTCCATCAGGCTTTTAGGTTCTGTCATTGCCTGTTCTTTTTCCATAACTTGTGCTGGCTGTAGAATCTCAGACTACTTCAACTGCAGAATCCATAACTTCTTCTGTGCTTCCCTGGTACTAGGTCCAGTACTCACGAACAAATCTCCTGTTTCAGGGTATGCACGGCTTAAATCCAACTTCTGATACCATCTGTCATTGAAGCACAGGTCAGGAAGCATAGAGAAAACCCAGGAGCAGTTGTAAAATTCCCCAAAATTGTATTTGTAGCAGTAACATAAAATAAAATAAACCTGTTCAAAATAGCTATTACAGAAGCAACATAAAATCTCTTGTAATCCCTCTAGTTGCAGCTCAGCTCAGCTGTTTTATAAGCCTTTTCAACCCCCCCCCATCCTTTGCAAGCATCCTGTTCTTTGTAACTTTCAGGAGCTGCTAGAACATTGAGAGCTTCCTGAGGTCTCTCTAGCCTTTGCAAAAGGCTCAGGCATTTGCACTCAAATAACCTCTGGCTTTTTATGGTTATCTCAAATTATAAATGCATATACATTTCAACAGCAACACTAAACATTTTCTAAACAAAAGAGATCCCAATATCAGTTTCACTCCATACATTGATTCTCATATATTTTATATTAGCTGGCACAGATATTAACTGCAAGCCCGAGTTTGCGTTTGTCTCTGTCAGTAGTTTAGTTTTTGTGGTTTTTCATGTGTTTCTTCTTGGAGGAACTGGACCATTCTTGGAAACAAGCTTTGCTATAAAATGTCTTTATAGCTGTCACTTAGCCCAGTTTCAGTTATTTGCATGTACTAATGTCACTTTTGTCATCTCTGCATAGCTATATGTATTATCTCGAGTACTGTCTGACTTGATCTGTATTCTAACCTACCTGTACTATATACTATGTACCTGTACTATATACTATATATTGTATAATCTCATCTCATTTTATGTATGTATTCTCCCGGGTCATGCCTGAAAATAGTCAACTTTGGCTAGCGCACCTAACCCGGTTAACAAAAACTAAATAAATAAATAAATATGCAAGGGAGGAAAAACAGACAGCAAGAGAAAACAGAGACCGTGAGAGGCAAAGAATTGCGAGACTGTTTGGGTTAATCAAGTCCGAAGCCTCACAGGAAAACTTGGTTACACAGCCAAACAGAGAAGAGAGAAAAGGAAAGAATACAGATCCTTGCACGTCAATACTTTCTCCAAAACAAATGGGACAGGGTCCTATTCTACCCTGTCACAGAGTTAAAGACCTATTTGTTTAAACAATCGTTTCTGCTGTAGGTGAATTATTTTATGTTGCTGATTGAATATGTTTTATCTATGTGTCTTAATCCTACAGTTATAATTTTATTGTAATGTTCTGTATTGTCTGGAAAGCACATTGATTCATAATGAGATTTGTGCTATATTGAATAAAACTTGATGATAATGATAATTGTTTATCAAGGGATACAGCGATTCAAACTTCTGCAGAATTCTATTGGCAGAATGTTCATCTCTATCACACAAGCATACATAATGGAAGTCCTCAGTAAAGACAGGGATTCAGTTTTATCTGTGGCAGGGAAAGAAGTAAAGAGTCCGCTGTAAGCAGGTACAGATAGGATGGGTGATTCCATGATCAGAAAAGAAGCTCTGCAAAAAAAAATAGAACTGAGTAATATTTCTTTTTTAAAAATTAGTGTTTAATTTTAAGGAGGGGAACAGAAACTAAGATAATGAAGGCAGAAAAAGACTGATGGTCCATCTACTTTGTCCATATCACCCTATGATACCTTGAGACATATTGCCTCTGCGGCATCTATGCTTATGCTATTCCCCCTTTCATTCTCCATATTTCCTCCTCCCTCATCCTGCTGAGTAGCTTCTATACCCTTAGCTCTATCACAGCCATGTCTGAAGCTGTGGCTCTGGCACCCACTACCTCTGTCACAGACCATTCCATAGCTCAACTACTCTTTCTGTAAAATATTACTTACTCGCATCCTTTTTAAACCGTCCCTACATTAACCTCCACTAGTGACCTCTTGTCCTAGCTTCTCTATTCCTTGTAAATAGCTCTTCATAGTTCATCTTATCATTTTCAGAACTTGAAGGTCTCATCATGTACCCCTCTCACTTCTGGTTTTGAGTGAATTCATGTTCAGCACCTTTAGTCAATCCGCATTGGATCTGCCTTCCTAGCCCTGAATCATCTTGGTGACCCTACATGGTACCATCTCTAGTCTGTCCCTGTCCTTTTTTAGGTAGGGACTCCAGAATGGGAACAGTATTCCGGGTGTGATCTTATCAGTGACCTATACAGAGGTAACAGTACCTCCTGTTTCCTATTGTCAAACACTTTCCTAATGAACCCTAGTACGCTGTTAGCCTTGCTGAAAGCCTTGTTATACTGGCTGGTTTGTTTAATGGATTCACTAATGATGACTCCTAGGTCCTTTTCCTCTAAAGTTGCATTCAGCTGAACCCCTCCCATCCAATACTCTGTTCTGGAGTTTTTATTTCCTTAATGCATCATTTTCTACTTCTTGGCATTGAATTTCCATTGCCAGACTTTGCACCAATTGTCTAGCATTTGAATATCTCTCTGCACTTCCATTATCCCTTCCACATTGTCAATTCTATCACACAGTTTGGTGTAATCTGTGAAGAAACACAGCTTGCCCTGGATTCCCTCTCCTATGCTGCTGATGAACATATTGAAGAGGAGTGGGCCCAGGACAGATACCTGTGGTGCTCCATCAGTGAACTCTCTTTCTACTGATCTGCCCCATTCACCACAACTCTCTGCTGTCTCCCATCCAACCAACTCCCTAGCCACTTTACTATTTCCTGAGCAGCATTCAGTGTGGCACCAAGTCAAATGCCTTGATGACGTCTACTGTATGCCCCTTGTCAACTATTCTTGTTACCCAGTCAAAGAATACTATCAGGTTAGTTTTACAAGAACTCCAAGCCATGAACCCATGCTGCTTACTATCCTGAAACCCACAGTTCTCCAGATATTCCACTAGGTCCTCTTTAAATAATGTCTCCATCAGTTTCCCTACCATGGAGGTAAGGCTGGTGGGTATATAGTTTCCAAGTTACTCCTTATCCACTCTGGTGTGTAGTGAAACTACATTGGCCATCCTCCTGTCCTTGAGAACCATCCCTTGCTGCTAAGAGCTGTTGAATAGCATACCAGGAGTTCAGCTAACACTGATACCAGATCCCTTAGTGCCCTTGGATGCATCCTATCTGCTCCTGGGGTCTTGTTTAACGTCAGGGCTGCAAACTCTTTTCTGAATTTTTTGCTAGTATACTTCTGCAGCCTTATTTCCAAGACCCCTCCATCGACTGCCTTTATGCCACACTCTTGCAAGGGCCCCTGTACTCCCTAGTGAATGCCAAGCAGAAGCAGTTATGCAGCATGGCTGCTTTCTGTCCATCTTCCTCTATTACCCTGCCACCTCCTTTAGCCTGTCAATTCCCTCTCTCATCTTACTTTTTTCCCTTATGTATCTAACAAACTGTTTTACCCTCCCTTGACCTCCTTTGCAACACATTGTTCTGTGCCTGCCTTTGTGATCTTGACTGCTCTCTTGGCTTCTCTAGTTTTTTTTCCTGATACTCATCCCATTACTCTTCCCCCTGTTCTTCTTTGTACCTTATAAAGGCCTTCTTTTGGACCCCAACTGCGTCCCTGACCTATTCAGAGAAACAAATTAGTTTTTAGGACTTGTCCATCTTGCTAACTGTTCTCATGCAAGTTTTCATTGCCTCAAGAATGGCCCCTTTTCTTGTTCTGAGTAGCAAGGGCTTAGTTTTTTCTTCTTTTCAGAAAGGGAATTGGTTGATTAGTATCTTGTTTCTCCTTTTTTTTTTTCCTTTCTTTGACTTGATCGAGTAAGGCGGTCAATATATAGATAACTTGAGATTCTAGTAAGGACTAAAGGGGACCGGAGTGTAAGCCTTCCAGATGTTAGGTGGGATGGGGACTCTCTCTCTTTCTAGGGGACGCAGCAGGACTCCATCTCTGATTTAACCCAAGGGGTGTTTTGATCTCCACCACTGGATTAGTACCTTGAAATAGTATATATGGTGGCATGGTGGAGTTGACTCCTGTTTGGATTCTTTCTTATTTTCTCTTTTCTTCTCTCCATGCAGATTGGTGAACTGCTCTTTGTTTATTTGTTTAGATTATATTTTTTGATAATATTTTACTATTTGGCAATATGGGTTGTAGTTTCTATACAGGGGTCCCTATTGGATATGTGTACTGCTTTGAGATGGATTCCTGCTGGGTATGTATATATGGGACTGTATATAGTTCATACAGCCAGTTTCTGGTCTGTATACCCTGGTTTTTCCAGGCTTTAATTTTTAGTTGTAATGGATGTTGATTGTTAATCAAAATTCAATAAAGATATGTTGAAAAAAAAAAGAATGGCCCCTTTTCTGCCCCACCCATCTTTCTTCTATTCTCCCTGATGCAATCTACCCTCATTTGATTGGAATCCACTCTTCTGAAGTCTAGCACCTCAGTATTAGAGGAGGGCTTACTGGTGCCAAGGGCCACCTCAAACTATATAGTATTGTCATTGCTGGACCCCAGTGGTTCCTCAACCAACACTCTTTCCAAGTTGGTGAGCACCATATTGAGAATGACAGACTGTCTAGTGGGTTGCCTGATCTGCTGCACCAGAATACAGTCTAGAAAAGTATCAGGCAGGACCTGGCTTCTGGCACTCCTGGCTGATGGGATGGCACAGTCAATGTCTGGCAGATTGAGCTCTCCTACTACTACAACCTCCCCTTTTGCTGCTCCCTTTCCTACTTCTCTTCTAGTTCATTACAGTATCTCCTCTCCTCTTTCTGCCCTGGTGGCCTTTAAACCATTTTCAAACCATGTTTCCAACCTAATGAAGCTGTGTGCTGTATCCAAATAGTCTACACCCCCTTTTCCTCCAATGGATGTATCCTCTACTGCCTCTATTCCTGCCCTGATGTAAATGGCCAACTCTCCACCTCTACCCATCCCTCTATCTTGCCAATATAAGGTGTATCCAGGATTAGTCAGGTCCCAGTTTTTGTACTCATTGGCCCACTTTTCTGTAATCACCACTAGATCCAGCCCAGAGTTTGCTACCAATGCCTGGGGTTTACTAATTTGTATTACCCACAGTCCTGGAATTGAGGCACATCATTCTTCAACTTACACTCCCACTACTCTTGGTTCTTGAATGATTTACCTATTACAGTTCACTGATATCCTAGGTGTTCTGTGTTTTTCCTTTCCTGCTAGTCTATTTGGTCTCTACTCCCTGGTGCCCTGAACTCATTTCACACAGCTACTACTTCTTGTACACCTTACCATTATCCCTGAGGAAGTCCTGGGAATATAAAGGAAATGAGCATTAATCAATTTGTTTGTTCTTTTTGAAGGAGTTTAATTTTTAGAGCTTAGATGATTTTATCACTGAGTAAAGGTGGCATTCATGTTTGTAATGGCAATCAGGAATTTGTGAAAAAGGAACTAATATTGCTAATGTGCTGTGTCTTGATTGCCGGCACTTTTTTTACCCCTGCATTGTGCTTCCCTAATGCACATGCTCTGACCAATCAGGGTGCAGTATTTCCCCTATCCATTTTATTATGAATGTTGCCACCATGATAAAACCATAGACATAGTTGTTTGAGAAGGATCAGAAATACGTATAAATAAGGTTGCAATTTTAAGGCAACCAAATTTGTTAGGGGTTTTTGAAGGAAATGCAGGGAGTTACACTAAGGGAAGAGGGATGGGAATCAGAGGGGAATGAAGGAAGGAAAGGGTTGGAGCTAGATGTGGTCAGAGGCAGAATAATGATGATGGGGGAAGGAATATTGGGATTAGCCAATTGGCGGGGGCAACCTGGGGGTCCTGAAACATAGAAACATAGAAACATAGAATTTGACGGCAGATAAGGACCGCTTGGCCCACCCAGTCTGCCCATTTCCCTACCTGATGGATAAGCTGCAGATCCTAGTTAACCAGCAGCCTACTTCTTCCTACCCCAACCCCCTAGAATTGCCTTATGACTGTCCCATGCATGCTTGAATTCCACCACTGTTTTTGACTCCACAACCTCCTCTGAAAGGCCGTTCCATACATCCACAACCCTCTCTGTGAAAAAATACTTCCTTAAATTACCTCTGAGCTGCCCCCTTCTATCTTCAAATTGTGCCCCCTTGTTCTTGCACACCTCTTTTTTTGAAAGATGCTACCCTCTTGGACTTTGTTGATTCCCTTGAGGTACTTGAAAGTTTCTATCAGGTCCCCCCTCTCCCTCCTTTCCTCGAGGCTATACATATTAAGCTCCTTAAGTCTCTCTTCATATGTCTTCCGGTGCAGACCCTGCACCATTTTAGTTGCCCTCCTCTGGACAGCTTCCATCCTGTCTACATCTTTGCGGAGATTGGGTCTCCAGAACTGCACACAGTACTCCAGATGTGGTCTCACCAGCTGTCTGTACAGAGGGATAATAACTTCTTGTTTTCTACTGGTGATGCCTCTCCCTATGCATCCCAGTATTCCCCAACCCTCCTTGCTGCCCTCTCACATTGCTTGCCCACCTTTAGGTTATCTGATATGATTACCCCAGGTCCTTTCCATTTTTTTTGTTGTTAGTATCTCACCCCCCATTGTGTACTCTTCCCTGGGTTTTGTTTCCAGGTGCATTACCTTGCACTTCTTAGCATTGAATCTAAGCTGCCATACATTTGACCATTCCTCTACCTTGCCAAGTCCTTCTCATCCTTTCCACCCACCTTGTGCATCAACTGTGTTGCAGATCTTTGTGTCATCTGCAAAGAGACATACTTTTCCTTCCAGTCCCTCTGCAATGTCGCTTAATGACATTGAGGACCGGTCCTAATACTGAACCCTGTGGTACCCCACTACTAACCCCCATTTTTTTCAGAGTGGACTCCATTTACTATTACTCTCTGTCCTATTCTCCAGCCAATTCTTTACCCAGGCTGTCATCTTGGGACCCACTCCCAGGCTGGCTAACTTGTATATTAATCTTTTGTGTGGGACTGTGTCAAATGCCTTGCTAAAGTCTAGGTAGGCCATGTCCACAGCCCCTCCCTGATCAACTACTTTGGTCACCCAGTCAAAGAATCTATCAGATTTGTCTGGCATGACCTTCCAGCTGTGAATCCATGCTGCCTTGGGTCCTGTGCCCCTCTGGCCTCTAGATACTCAACAATTCTTTCCTTCAGAAGTGATTCCATCATTTTCCCTACCACTGAGGTTAAACTAACAGGTCTGTAGTTTCCTGCTTCTGTCTTGCTCCCATTTTGTGAAGGGAATCCATCTGCCCTCCTCCAGTCCTCAGGTACCACCCCATCCTCCCATGATTTGTTAAGAGGGTAGTCAGTGGTGTCACTAGTTCTACCCTTAGTTCTTTTAGAATTCTGGGATGAATCCATCAGGCCCCATTGCTTTGTCCACCTTCAGTTTTAAGAGTTCTTTCAGAACCCTTTCTTCTGTAAATGGGCTGGTATCAACTTCTGTATCCAGAGTGTTTCTACTGTTTGTTTTAGGTACCTCCCCCTCTTCCTTTGTAAATACTGAGCAAAAATATTTGTTTAGTATCTCTGCCTTATCACAGTCACCCTCTGCCCACCCTCCCTCCCCTTTATTAAGCCTCACTATCCCTCCCTTGGTCTTCCTTCGCTCCTGATGTACCTATAAAGGTTTATCCCCTTCTTAACTGAGTTGGCTATCTTTCCTCAGTTTGGGCCTTTGCTGTTCTGACTGCCTTTCCAGCTTCCTTTTGCTTTAACTGATACAGTTCTCTGTCCTGTTCCTTCTGTGATTCCTTGTCTTCCTGAATGCTTTCTTTTCTCTTGAATCTTCCTTCCTTTGAGAACCATAGTGGTTTCTTACCTCGTTTCATTTTGTTTATTTGCTTTACACAAAGGCTTGTTCGTCTGTGATGGCAGTTTTATTATTCCCCATTGTTCTTCCACCCCTCCTTCCTGCCCATTTGCTAGTGCATTCCTTAGGCACTCACCCATTTTGGCAAAGTCAGTCCTCCTAAAATCCAGTACCTTTATCTTTGTATGGCTTGACTCTATTGCTGTGTTTATTGTGAACTATACTGTTCGATGGTCGCTAGTTCCCAGATGGCTACCCACTTCTACTTCTATGATCCTCTCTTCATCTCCATTTGAGAGAACCAGGTCTAAGATTGCTCCCTCTCAAGTGGGCTCCAATACTAGTTGTCTAAGGCATGCCCCCTGTAGGGCATCTAGAATAACCCCACTCTTAGAAGTGGCTGCTGCAACTGCACTCCAGTTAACATATGGCATATTCAGATCACCCATCAGCAATATCTCCCCTTTATCTGCCATTCTAAGTATACTTTCTATCATTTCCTTGTCCACTTCCTCCCCCTGAGAGGGGGGTCTGTATACAACCCCTGTGCAGATTGTGGTGCCATTGCCTGCCTCCAAATTGACCTGAAGGGGTCCTAGAGGGATTTATAAGGTAGGGTAAAGGTATGTTCTCCTTTCTTTTTGCTAGAATTTTTCCAGTGAAGATCACTCACCCACCCTCCCTAGGAATAAGGGGCAGGGATCAGGGGTGCAGAGAGGGAGGAAGATGGGTGGAGGCCCATTATATGCTGATGGGACAAAAACGGCCACTGGATGAGGGCGGTAGAAGGTAAAAGCAAGTGGCAAGTGGGCTGCTGACAGAGGGCAGTGGCACCTCAGGCCTGGGTATGGTGGGGCTGCTGTAAGAGGGCAGCAGGATGACACCTGGGGGGAGGCTGAGGTTGCTGGTGTAAGGGCAACTGAGTGGAAGCTTGAGGATTGCATGAAGAAGAAGAAGACAAAGGAGGGTGGGAGGAGGAGGAGAGGAACAGTGGGATGGGTAGATTGGTGAGGCAAGGGGAGGACAGCAGGCACAGGCTGGAATCAGTAGTATCCGGCCATGCTGATAGAAGGAAGGGGGACAGGAAACTGATATGCCGGGGGGGCGGGTTCGAGGGCACCTGACCTGAGAAAAGGTAATTAGTTGGTAAACCAGAAGAGGGTGTCGGGTCATGCATATGGGGCCCATGAAGACTGGTGACAAAGGAAGGATGGACAGAAGGAAGGAAGCTGCAAGAGCTAATTGGACTGGAATGTTGATGTTTTGAATGCCTAACATAATGTATAATGTATCTATGATTTGGAAAATTCACAGAGTTTTAGATTTTATTGTTGCTGGACCTGGATCAACAAACATTTTCCACTCAAGCACCCAAAAAATTTGCCTGGAGTATTCATTTCTGGAGGAAATCCCTCTGACAATTAAAAACATATCAGGCAGATTTTTGAAACTACTTTACGGCAACTGCTGCATCTATATTTCCTTTCCTTGGTGCACCTTGCTATTTCATTGTCAGAAATATTGGTATGTAGCTTAGTAGCATAGAAATTTAAGGTTAGAAGGGGTCATAGTCCATCCAGTTTGCACCATCTCCTCTGTTTTGTAAGAAGTGATAAATTAGTGTGCTGTGTAGCATGCACTGATTTATAGGGATTCTGTAACTGCTCAACTGTCCAGGGCATCCTGTGGTTCCCTTGGTAGGCAGAAATTTGTCCAGGCTTACTTTAAATACAGGTAGTGTGGTATCTTCATATGCATAGTCTCTATAGTTAGACTGTTCCATAGGTCAACACTTTCTGGGGGAAGTGCCTCCTGAAGTTACCAGAGAATTTTTTACCTCTGAGCTTTAGGGCATGTGCCCATGTCCTGCTAGGGTACATCAGATTGAACATCTCTGTCCATTTGATTTAGTCAAGACCCTTGAGAATATGGAGGACTGAGGACATCTGAGCGGCCTTTTCACTAAGATGAACATTTTAATGGCCTTTTGCCTCTCCTCATAACTTTTCAACCCATGCTCTTGATTATTTTGTCAGCCCCACTTTGCACACTCTTGACTACCTTTGTACTGAATGAGAATGGCACACAGCACTCAATGTGAAGCCTGATCATAACCTTTCAAATTGGCAGGATTACATTATCTGATCTCCTTCTCATCTAATTTCTATTTTCCCCAGCATTACGCCTGACCTCTTGACAGTGCCTGCATACTGCTTGCTATGCTTCAGCTTCCTTTCTTTATGGCTTCAGTTTCTTTTCCTCCTCCTCCACTGCAGAAAAAGTAGACCCACACAGTGTATGCTCTACCTCTGTTTTCTCCCCCCAAGTATAGCACTTTGCATACACCATACTGAGTCTGAGACTCATGGAGTTCAGCAGATCCTTAAGCTTGATCATATTCTCCGGCAGTATAATCCCATTTTATAGGAGGTACAGCACCCTGGCCAGCTTAGTGTCATCTGTAAGCTTAAGCAGTCAGTTAGTGTCCAAAGCTTTCAGATCATTGATAAAAATATTGAAGAATCGAGTGGCTAGCACTGCAGTCAGTGTACCACTTGTCATTCAGAAACCCTGGGTTTGCACACTGAGACTAGGATGTCTGGTGCCAACTGGCAAAGCAGGATTCAGGTATCCATCTCAGATACCTCCTGCCTTGAGAAGGGAGCATAGTTCCTCTCCCAACATATCTGCCTCATAGTAGTTCTAGGGCTGAATCCAAAAGCACAAAGTGCACAGAAAAAGCAAGGGCTGCAGCAACCAACAAATACAGAATAGCAAACACACAAGGTTTTTTTTATTTTGCATAACAATAAAACCAAAGACCAAAGAAATACTTGCAGGTGGTTGTTTATTTTGCAGAGATTAACATGGACATACTGACAAGAAACCCTGGCACTTTGAACTCCTGAGGGTTCTTCTTCTTGATGAAAAAGAACCCGTGGGGGGTTGAAGCACCAGGGTTTCTTGCTGGCATGTCCATGTGAACTTTTGCACAATAAACAGTCACCTCCAAGTATTTCTTTTGACTTTTGTTTTGTTTA
This sequence comes from Neoceratodus forsteri, assembly GCA_016271365.2. NCBI lineage: Eukaryota > Metazoa > Chordata > Ceratodontiformes > Ceratodontidae > Neoceratodus > Neoceratodus forsteri. The sequence continues at coordinate 1,725,224,128 of CM057456.1, forward strand.
ATGTGCTTAGCAACTTAGTGTAGTGTTGTGCTTATGCAACTTGATGAATAATATTTTTTGGCCATTTGTCAATAGTTCCTCAGGGAATACCACCTTGTAGGGATGCTGAAGGCAAGGGACCCCAGAGGAAGATTCCATCCCTAGAGGTGCCACGGGAAGGATTCCCTTAAGCTAAAGCTACATTAGGAATGAGTCCCAAGGAGAGAGGCAAGCCACTGGAGGATGAGGTGATGATGGTGGGGCAAGGAAAAAATGCTTCTGAGTGAAGCAGGAAGAGCTGTCTTTAAATAGGTCAGGCAGGGGGCATGGCTGGTTGCTTAGCCCATTGAACCACAGGCAAAGCCTTTCAGTTCAATGTGCTTACACAATTTAGTGCAGTGTTGTGCTTATGCCACTTGATGAATAAACCTTTGTGGCCGTTCGCCTCTCTTTTCTCAGGGAATATCACCCTGTAGGGATGTCAAAGGCAAGAACCTCTGGAGGAGGGTTTCACCCCTAGATATGCCATGGAAAGAATTGCCTTAGGCTAAAGGTACCTTAGGAAGGAGCCCCAGAAAGAGTGTAATGCAGAAAGCATTGCAGAAGATAACCATTAAGAATCATGTATTTAGGACCTTAACATAGGTCAGCAGGAGAGAACAGGAAATGTGAGGAGAATACAATGGGAAATGTGTAGTGACCTTCACATATGTCTGAAGATTAGACAGCAATGGGACATGACTTCCTAAGGAAAGAGGGAATGGCATAGGAGGGCCACCATACATCTCTATCCAACAGTGGAAACCTACCTACACAAGCTAGGGAATATGCTTAAAAATCTAACTAGGTATTATGTCCTTTGGCCCAGAGGAAAGATAAAAACCTCTTTGAGGAGGAAACCTCTGGTGGTCCAAGGCCAAGGTCACCTTCCCTCCAGGCTTTGGAATGTTATGTTTAATGCCAGTGGACAGTACATCAAACAGGACAAGACTGACAAGCCAATATGAAACCCCAAAAGGGATGAAGTGGAGAAACAAGGTATCAGGGAGCAAGGGTGGGGGGAAGCACACAGCCACAGGGTGAGTGGCAACAGGAGGAAGCACAGACAGCCATGGGGTGAGCGGCAGTGGGAGGGAGTACAGACAGCCATGGAGTGAGCAGCAACAACAAACATTTAGTGATGCTGCTACACATATATACGCACCATATCCTGGTATGGCGAAATACATATGCACCATATCCTGGTATAGCTACACACATTCGGACCGCATCCCAATATGGCTACACACATATGCACCATATCCCGGTATGGCTACACATATAGGCACCATATTCCAGTACAGTGACACACAAACACACTGTATCTTGGTACAGCTACACACAGACATGCCACATCCTGGTTCAGCTACACACATACACACCGTATCCCAGTACAGTTTCACATAACACACTGTATCCTAGTATGGCTACACACGTATGCACCATATCCTGGTATGGCTACACACATATGCACTATATCCTGGCATGGCTACACATGTAGGCACCATATCTCAGTATGGTGACACACATATGCACCCTATCCTGGTACAGCTACACACAACGCATTGTATTCTGGTATGGCTACACACATACACACCATATCCCAGTACGGCGACACACATACGCAACATATCCTGGTATGGCTACACACAACGTACCATATCCTGGTACAGCTACACAGATATATGCCGCATCCCAGTACAGCTACACACATACAGTATGCACTATATCCCGCTACGGCTACACACATATGCACCATATTCTAGTAAGGCTACATACAAATGTACAATATCCAAGTACAGCTACACACATATGCACCATATCCTGGTATGGCTACACATATGCACCATATCCCTGTATGGGATACATGCACACACGCACAGCTACAGTACATGTAGGTCAAGCTTGCATGGTAATATCTGCATGTAAGAATGTCACAAGCAAGGGTTAAATGAGGAATGCATGTTGAATGAGAAATGCATGCCAACCAGTTCCATAAGGGAGGCAGTTCCATAAAAGAGGATAGTGGTAGTTGCTGATGCACTGCAGAGCAGGTAGGCTAAGGCAGCAAGGCTGCTCGTATACAACAACAGAACAAAGAGGGAGTGGCTGCTCAGCTAGGAGCCAGCCAGGTGTGAACAATTAGGATTGTAGCTGGAACTGATAGGACTGCAAGGAATGGAAACAACAGCAAATGGAGCCAAATAGCACTAAAAGCAAATGGTGAAGCTGAATACTAGTCAAACTTAAAAGCCCAAAAGCAGAAAAACAGAAAACTAAAGAAGTCCAAAAAGAAACCAAACTGAAAGAGCACAGGAAAAAAAAAACAGGAGTGCAGCAAGAAGACAGAGTTAGAGATGCACAAGCTGCAGCTAGGAGGCAGGAAGTAAAATACTGACTTAAAAGCAGAGGCACAAATCAGACAGAAAGACCAGCATAAACAAGCAGAAAGGCTGGCACAAACTATAGTCCAAAGCATGAGGGAAGAATGGAGGCAAATACTGGTAGGGGGAGAAAAACAAGTTGGGGGAGAAGCCAGAGTTTGACAGAGCCTCCAGCTGCAAAGAAATAAATGCTTCTGAGTGAAGCAGGAAGAGCTGTCATTAAATAGCTCAGGCAGGGGGCATGGCTGGTTGCTTAGTCCACTGAATCACAAGCAAAGCCTTTCAATTATTATGTGCACCAACCTTTTGTGTTTAGTCATTCTAGGGGGAGGGGAACCATGGGGACAGGATCACCTAATCCCTCAGACATGGGGTCATGTCAGCATGTACCTGCTTACTGTACATCAGATGCAATAGCATCAGTTGTCTACAGTACGACTGTCAGGGGACCTTGGCAGAGGGTAGATATTGCCAGACCCCTCCTGGTTTGGTGCCTCTTGGATGTTCTGGCTCGGTGTTTTTTCCATTGCCTCTCCCGACATTTGGATTCCTCGATGCACTAGATTTGCAAGAAGAAGAGCATGACTGAGAACTGGTATCACTATCCTGGAGTATCGTGAGTGGTGGGTCCTGTTTTGTTAAAATTGGTATCCTTCTTCTTTTTTGGATTTAATCCATCTCGACCTGATTGTTGCTGCAGCACCACCATTGGGATTGTACGGGAGCAATTTGTACTGAGTTTGGGGTAGCAGGGCCAGTGTGCTGTGCTGGGTGAGGGAGGCCCTTACCATCCCCTGTGCCTGGGTGATTCCTGGTTACGCTGCCCAGGACCAAGTGGAAATCACTTCATTTGCCTCTGGAGAGCTGGAGACATTTTTTGGGGTGCTCCTAAGCGATCCTGGGGTTGGTCCTATCGGTCTGGCCTCAGGGTGCCTGTAGCTGCAGGTCTTGGGTGGTGTGTGCAGGGCCTGATTAGGTAGGTTGGGGGTGAGGGGGGTCTCCACTCTTTGTTTTGATATATGCACACTCCTGGCCTCTGCATAGGGTCCCCTTGCTCCTTCTACTATTAATTCGTCTTGAGACTGTATGCACTGTCTTTGGATTCATGGCTTTTGGAGTATGATGGAGCAGCTATAAACTGTTTTCTGGATTGTTGGTGTGACATTTTATCTCCGCTGGATCTTTTATCCCCACTCTGTGAGGGAGAATGTGTTTGGGCAGTGAGAGTGCCTTAACATTTTTGTTTGTTTGGATCCTGCTTAATTTTTATCTCATTACTGCTGGCAGTGAGAATGCCAAATACTGGATGAAAGGCCATTTATGGCTTTGCTTTTGAGTATTTTTTATAGTTCTGCTGGTAGTGAGAGGATCATCAGAACTTGGACTATTTATTTTCTTTCATACATATATATATATCTATATATATATCTATATATATATAGATATATATATATATATATATAGATGTATTTTTTTTTAATTTTATTATTTTGTTTTTATTTTATACATATTATGTTTATGTCTGTTTAGTATAATTTTCTCCTCCTCACAGCCAAGAGAGGATTTTTGGGGTGGGGAAGTCTCTTATTTGTGTTTGATGTTTGTTTATTTCTGGGTTAAGATTTTTGAGTTATTTATGTAAGTGAGAAAGGTATGATTCGGGTGGGTTTTTAGCTCAAAGTCCTATTGAGTACATTGTAATTTAGGGTAGTTACTTATAAGAAAATTAGGACCTTATTATGGTGTTTGGTTCTAGCTGTAGTTTGCTTGTGGTGTGTGCCTGTTAGTTCCCCCAGCAGTGCATTATTCATCCTTCTCTCTCCGTGCCCTCCACCCGTCCCCCCCCCTGCCATTTTCTAGCTACCAGCACTGTCTGGCACCTGGCATTGCATGTAGGAGGGACAGGGAGGGCATGTGGAGGGTGCAGACATAGGAAGGTGAAGTAACAGTCCTCTCAAATAGGGTTGGTTAGGTTCAGAACACACCCTGGGGTGAAATGAAGCCTGGAGTGTGGTGATCCATGTCTAATCCCCATACCCAAGGGCACCATCTTTTTTGATGGGCAAGTGGCTGGGATGGCCCTGGAACCCCGTCCAACCCGGGCAGTGTTATGCAATCCCAGATCTGTTAAGAACAAGTCTGCTGTTATTGCTGACTTTGTTGGAGCAGCTGATCTGGCTGCATCACTGAGACCTGGCTGGATGAAAATGCTGGCCCCATTTTAGAGGCAGCAATTCCAGTCTGGCACTCAGTGATACACCGCTCGAAATTGGGCCACACGGGTGGGGGGGGTAGCGGTCTGTTTTAAGACCGAGTTGGGCCTCACGGGTGTACCAGTAGAGGAAGCCAAATCCTTTGAGTGTACTGTGGTAGCTAGTGTGGGCTGCAGGAAAGCTCTCGTCTATCATCCTCCCAGAGACGAAATGCGATTCCTGCAGGAAGTGGCAGACTTTGCTGCCGACATGGCATTGGAGTCACCCAGACTGATGGTTCTAGGTGACTTCGATGCCTGGATCGACAACAAACTCTTGCCTTTTGGTCAACACTTCCTCCAGCTGATGATATCGCTGGGCTTCACACAGATAGTTTCTTCAGCTACCCATAATCATGGTCACTCTCTGGATCTGGTTTTCCTCCTGGGGATTGAGGCCTCTGATTTGGGGGTGGAACCTGTCAGTTGGTCTGATCACTACACTATGAGGTTCAACTTTTGTGCCCCCACCTCATAGGTCTGTCCCTGTGGAGATGGTCAGTTACCACCCTTTATGGGATGTGTACCCTGAAGACCTGGTGGTGGTGATTGACCTCTCGGAGTTTCCTGTTGCCAGCTCGAGTCCAGAGTTGATGGTTCTGGCCTATAATCAGGTCATTTCCTCAGCTCTAGAGTTGATAGCTCCTGTCTGTGTTCGTCCCCTCCCACTCCACCCTTGGGACCCTTGGTTTGATGGGTCCTTGAGGGAGTTGTGGCATGTGGGATGAAGGTTAGAAAATTGCTGGCGGAAATCTGCTCTAGAGGTCGACCGCCTTAGTTTGGTGGAGCATTACCAGCTCTGCCAATCAGTGATATCCCATAAGAAGGCAGAGTTCCTGTCCAGGGAGATTGCTGTCGCTCAGAATTGACCAGCCCAGCTCTTCCGAACTGTGGACAGGTTGCACAACCCAGCCTGTCTGCAGCTCTGTCGAGCTTTTTCACATAAAGAGTGTGATGAGATTGTTCAATTCTTTTCGAATAAGGTGGTTGACATCAGATCAGAGATCAACTTGACTCTCTCTGTGGGGGACGCTGTTAGTTAGCTTTCGGTCATGATACCTCATTCTTCCTGGAGTACCTTTGACCTGCCGGAGTTTGAGGATATTATGTGGATTGTCCAGGGAATGCACCCTACATGCTGTAGTTTAGATCCAGGCCCAACTTCCCTGATTCTGGGTTGTTATGAGATCATCGGCCCGTTTCTGGCTCAAATTATCTGGTGCTCCATGGAATCGGGTGAGTATCCAAGCTCCCTGAAGGAGGTGGTGGTGACACCCCTTCTGAAGAAAGCTTCATTGGACCCAGGTATTTTTGCTAACTACAGACCAATCTTGAACCTTCCCTTTACAGGAAAGGTTATAGAGAAAGCAGTGGCAACCCAGCTGGAGAACCATTTGACCATCCATAATATCTATGAATCTCCCCAGTCAGGTTTTCGTAATAGGCACACTACTGAGACTGCTCTGGTTCGGGTGCTCAATGATCTCCTGAAGGTGAGAGATCAGAGAAACAGTTCCATTCTGGTACTCCTTGATCTCGCTTCAGCCTTTGACACTGTTGACCATGGGGTTTTGCTCGAGTGCCTGAGGTCCATCTGTGAGTTGTCTAGTACAGTGCTCAGATGGTTTACATCATTCCTATCTAGTAGAATGTAGAGAGTTGTGTCAGGGATTTTTTCTTCTGACCCTTTCTCTCTGCCTTGTGGGGTTCCTCAGGGCTCGGTGCTATCCCCCATGTTGTTTGCAGTGTATATGCTACCCCTCAGAGACATTGTAAGATGGTATAGGCTGAGGTTTCACTGCTATGCTGATGACACCCAGCTCTGCTTTTTGCTCCTGACCAGGTTAGTGATCTCACAGTATTTAATAATTGCCTCACTGAAATCCATGACTGGAAGAATTCAAGCTCGTTAAAGTTGAACGCAGGAAAGACTGAGTTTATGGTTGTGGACCCAGGCTGCAGGATAGAGGGGTTGAGGACTGATCAGCCCTCTGCTTTATTTCTGGGGGGTGATCAGATCCTTACCTCAGAACGGGTGCGTAACCTGGGAGTGGTACTAGACGATGGGCTGACCTTTCATTATCAGGTGTCGCAGTCGTCAGGTCAGCCTGCTACCATCTTAGGAACATTGCCAGGGTGAAATACCTCGTTCTGTCTAGCGATTTGCCTGTGTTGGTCCACGCGTTCATTACCTCCCGCCTTGACTACTGCAACTCCCTTTACTTAGGGCTTTCTAGGGTTGATATTCACCGCTTGCAGCTAGTACAGAATGCTGCAGCTTGATTGTTGACAGGAGCATCTAGAAGGTCACATATTACCCCTGTGTTGTGCGATCTGCACTGGCTGCCGATTGAGTGGCGGATCACCTTTAGCGTAGGTTTTTTAACCTACAAAGCCCTACACGGACTTGGTCCCAAATACTTGAAAGAGCTTCTGATTCCTTACAACCCTGTGCGACAGCTCCGTTCGGCTGGTGAGAGGTTGCTGGAGGTTCTGAGGGTTACCTTGAAATCTTCTGGGGTCCGCACTTTTAAGTTTATGGCCCCAACCCTCTGGAATTCTCTGCCCCGTCAGCTTCGGGAATGTATGACAGTGGGGAGCTTTAAGCAGGAACTTAAGACCTACCTGTGGAGACAAGCATTTTATGAACTGATGTTATGATTTTTATGGTTTATTTTAACTGTATTTCTTTTGGATTGTATTGTTAAGATTGTACAGCACCTTGGTACCTGAAAAGTGCTTAATAAATAAAGTTTTATTATTATTATTATAACCTTATCAGGCATCTGCCATCCTGCATTCTCAACCACACTTTTTTTTTTTTAGTTAGTTTCTTTTTCCTTCCAGGTGCTCTCCATCCTACCTGACCCCCCCCCAGCCCCATCTCCTGCTCACAGCTTACCTTCTGCTAGCCTCCATGGCATGCCCCCCCATGGTGGGGTGATGGGGATCCCTCAACCTGTCATAACAGATCTGGTGCAGAGGTTACTGCCTGTTCACAGGAGTGGGGCCTGCAGGGATCAGGATTCATCCTGCCATGCCTGGAATGCTTTCCTACATTTTCTCCCCTTGGGAGAGGAGGCACACAATGACACCCTATGGAGAGAGTGCACACATGTTCGCACATGTGCCTCCAAGCATCTGCCTCCTCTCCTCTCCCCTCCCTTCTGGAGCATCAGTGTGCTATCCCGCAGCCACCTCTAGAGACTAGTTGTGCACTGGCTGCTTTTGATCACCCTTCCCCGGAGATGGAGAGCAGTCCCTTGGACGCTCAGTCCTTCCCTCCCCTGCTGACCCCCGGCATCCCGTGCTCATTCCCGAACACTGGTCACCGGCATAGCACAAGGTAAGGCATCCAGCAGCTCAGCCCTTAGTGCCACTGGGCCAACTAACCATGCCTTTTTAGTAGGATGGAAAAGCATAAAGGCTTATGAGGGAAAAAGAGGATGGCTTGGAATAAATGAAGTCTCATCCCAGCACTCCACCATGAACTGTTTGGCCCACTTCTTCCTCATCAGATCCTTCCTCTGGTTCCATAGGTCAGGTAAAGTATTCTTCTTAAAGGCATAGGGTTACCTCCAATGACTCATTTGTGGTGTATAAGCAGAATGTCACCATCTGGCACCAGATTTAGGAGTACAAGCAAAGGCAGGTAAGACTGTTGTTCCCTAAGGGTTCATCAAGTGAAAAAGAAATATGTGGAAGCTGGAGGGAGGTTTTCATGCTGGTTTGATGGTACTAAAAAAAGTATAACAAAATAAAATAAAATATTGAAAAGTAGTGCCCCCCCAGCACCAATCCCAAAATGATGCTGCTGACTACCCCACTGCACATTGGATTAGTATTCATCCATTACAAATGTCTACTTCCTGCCCCCATGGCCATTAGGAATTCACTTTGTATGCATACTACACTGGTGCACTTTTTCAGAAGGGTGTCATGCACCACAGTGTCAAAAGCCTTGCTAAAGTCAAATAGGCAGTATTTATGCCCTGCTCCTGTTCATCTTGTCACCCCCTGAAAGAAGGTGATCAGGTTAATTGGTACAATACACCCCATTCTGACAGGGGTGAGAACCGTGACCTCAACCAAGTGCTCAGCTATGTCGTGCTTTATAATGGATTCCAGAACCTTGCCCAGCACTGGTCTCAAGGTGACTGGTCTTTAGTTGCCATGGTCTGAACTTTTCCCCTTCCTGAAGATGGAGACAATGTTCATCACTTTTTGGTTCCCTAGTACACTACCGTGCCTCTCTGGATAGACTGAGAAATAGAGTACTGAAAGTGACCACACCATATTGTTGCTTTGGCTTCACTATGATCCTGTCGTATCTCTCATCTGCCCCCTAGAACTTACCTAGCTTGATCTTCCCCACATAGTCAGCTACCAGAGCTAGAGTGATATCCAGAGGCTGCATAATGGCTACTCTTGATGCCAAAGGCCCTTCCAGTGAGTACCCTCTGTGCGGGGTCCCTGCATATCTTCAAAGTCTTCCCATTTTCAGGGTGTGTCCGTGATTCTGACCTTTTTTGACATTCCTCTTGTTTCTAATGACACACTATAATTCCCAACAATCATCCTAATTATACAGAAATGTGGTCCTCTTGTCTTCATGTGGGTAAAGCACTGCATGCTACCTTAGCAGGTCAAAAGCATGTGTAAATAAAAGTGCAGTAAAAACCGCACAGAGAAAACAGCGTAAATAAAAACAGCTACAGGTGAATAATAGCGCAGACATTATAGCACTATAGCTGTAACTGTTTTCACTTGTGCTGACTAGTAGAAGTCAATGTTTGTGTGCAGTGTCAGCATGCTGGCATTGTGGCATAGTGGTTAGAGGAACAGACTGAGAGTGGCTATGGTACACCTAATCGTGGTTCAAGACCAGTGTAGAACTGATGACATTTTCATTTATTTTTTCACCACATATTTCTCAATAGTATTGTTGTCATTGTGAGAAGATTTGTGCAGTTGCGGAGGATGTTTATTTAAATTACAGGGGGTGCGTGGGGCAAAGCCCCCCACCTAAGATTGTCCAACACACCTCATCCCCCCACCCTAGTTATGTGCCTTGTGGAGTTTTTGTATTTCATTTGTCCACCCACCCAAATTTCTCCCTACCACCCGACTTGCATGTGGCGTGGAGTTTAATTGTAGAACATGCCTCCCTTCCTAGTTCCGTATACCTTCTGGTACCATTCTTGAATCTGCGTACCTCCCTGACATTCAAATCACAGTGCTGTCTCTACACTCACTGTTTTTGGTCAGCACTGTTATTTCTCCCCCTGTGTTCCCTGCTCAGATTTTGACTGTACTATTATTTACTCGCTCTTTTGACCTAGATACACATGCTACCATCTTATACCCATTTACCTGTATAACTTAGGGCCCTGTGAAAATCTTCCTGATTCTAGTAATCAAGATCAAGACTCACCCCAGAGGCAATGATTCTACTTCTGTTTTCACCATACTTGAACTGATAACCCCTTTCATTGCTATGCAGCCCAAATGAGTAGGGGAAACTACACGTATGCTATTTTTGGCAGCTGTTATACAGTAGTTCTACCTTAGCAGTTATGTTACACAAACACACACACACACACACATACACCTTTACCTATCCAACTGTATTGTCCCATAAATCACTACCCCTGAAAACGGGCTAATATTCGTAAAGTATCAGAAAAGGATATATTGTTATGATAATCTTGTGTAGACAGCAAAGTCTTAGTAGTGTTTAGGCCTAGTAAAATCTTTTTCAAAAATGCAAGATAAGATGTCATGATACTTAACTGTACTACCTAATGACTATATTTTCTTGTTGGCTGTTTCAATATTACTTTTATTTATTAATAAAAACTATTACAGAAAAAAATAAATGTTTTGGTGCTTCATGTTTACTTTGACACACTCAACATTTCAGGATGACTTAGAAAATATGTTGGGTTTTTTTTGGCGCAAACAGCAATAGCCTGTTAGAAATAATCACAGTCATTTGTGTGTTTTTTTAAAGGAACATTATTTCACCTCTCACTACCACTTTTCTTACATTCACTCTTTCCTGTATCCCAGACAAAGTTTATAATAGTGCTGTGTGGGATTCTCAAATTCTGGCAGAATGGAATTTCATGGAATTTTAGTGAAATTGTGCTGAATTTTGCTAGAAGCAGAATAACAGAATTCCATGAAGCATAATGCAGAACAGGTTCTTCACTCCATTACTGCAGAATAAAATTTTACAAATCTCAAAGTATTCCACAGAAATGGTTGCAGAATCATTTTCCACAGGAAAACGTTTGACAGAATATAATTCTGTGGATTACAGCAGGTGCAAGTCCACTTATTTAACAGTAACATTCTGATGGAAATTCCACTGGCAGAATGGTCATTTTGTAGTAATTCTGCTGGCAGACATCTGCATTCTGCACAGCACTAGTTTATAACATTTTGCAGATCTAATGGTTAACTTGGAAGCTGGTGACACTGAATCTCCTGAATCCAAGCACTTTTCCCCACAAGTCAGATATAATGCCCCACATGCTCATTATTTACAAAAACAGAAACAATTCAAATCGCATAGAAACATAGAAACATAGAATTTGATAAGGACCACTTGGCCCACCTAGTCTGCCCATTTACCTATCTAATGGATAAGCTGCAGATATTAGTTAACTAACAGCCTACTTCCTCCTTACATTTCACAATAAATGGTAAAGTAATAGGCACTCAACAGCGCTGCAATTTGCAAGCAAAATAGTAATTTTATTGGTGTTTGCTAGTCCACAAACCTTTGGAGAAAGTCACAATCACAGATAATCCTCTATATTTTTGGGTTTGCTTTTTCAGCGATGACTGCTGCACTCATTCTTGTGGATCTGTTGTGAAACTAGGATGCAGGTGTTAGGAACATATTATTTTATGGAGGATATCATGTGCACTGGGATCCCAAGTGGCAGAGTGATATCTTCTTTTAGTTTGATCCTGGGTGCATCAGGATCCCAAGTAGACCAGGCAGCTACATTTCTTTTCAATCGATCAATCAATCAATCAATCAATCAATCCATTTCTTTACTTTACCAGTTAAAACACCACTGAGGAGAACTCATTTGCAAAGTGGACCTGGGAGGTCATAAGGCTACCAAATAATGTGCTAATACAACAGCTCTCAGAAACCAATCAACAGTTTGTCCCAGTACAAATGCAGTTTTCAGTGTTTCATGAAAGAGGTAGGTCTTAAGCTACTCAAGAATAGCCTCACCTCTAGGTGAGTGAATCACCAGAGGTCATGCAGGTCTGAAGGGGGAGAGGTCATGCAAGACTGAAAGGGGAGGTACAGAAGGGTGGAGGTATACATTGCTGTTGAGAAGTAGGGGGAACTCAGAAGATGGGAGTAGAGTGGAAATTAGGGCGCCATCAACAGAAACAATCACAGACCTATTTGAAGGTGTGCGAGTACAGTGTTTTGAAAATGGACAGCTTCAAAAGGCTCGTAAGCTTCAGAGATTTCTGTATGGAGTTTCACAGAGCTGGGAAAGCATGTCTTATAGCAGCTTTACCAAAACATGTCCTGATTTTTGGGACCAATAGAGAGATATACGAGAGGCTTCTCAGTGGGTAGTTGCTGGCCCTGCAGACAGGTAAGCAATCCGATATGTACTGGGGCAGCAAGTTAATGATCAATCTGCAAGTCCAATAAACAGCATTTCTTTATCTTCTGGTGCTTAATGAGCTACAGCCTACCTTGGCGTAGAGAGTACAATGGTGGGTAACGTTCGGTAGCACGGTAATAAATCTAATAGCATGGTGACAAGGCAGTGGTCGGTCCTTGGCCATAGATGAAGTCAACATAATCCAGTAGGGTCAAGAAGGTAGTTAGGACTAACCTAGTTTTTGCTTCCTGGGTAAGAAGGTTCCTGATTCGAAAGAAGAGACCGAGTCTCTGCTTTAACTTTTTGGATAGTTCCTCGATATGATCAACGAAGGACAGGTTGATACAGGTATCTATCCAGAAGCTGAGGTATTTAAATTTAATTATGAACTCCAGAGGTTCACCCAGGAGTGTGTTTACTTGTGGAGAAGCACCAGAAGCATAGGACTTAGAGGTGCTGGCAGAAGGGGGAAACAGCATACTTTTGTTTTGTTTTTTTTAGCATTCAGTAGTAACTTCAAATGCAGCAGGTTCACTTGAAATTGGTTAATGTTATGTTGCAGGTCCCTGCAGGCTAATTCTGGTGTGGGTCTGTCAATGAACAGAACCATATCATCTGCAAATAAGTGAATGTTTGCAGATTCAAGACATAGATGGTGAATAGTAAAGGGCCTAAGATAAACCCTTGGGGTACACCTCTCAATAGGTATTTTGGTGAGGAGAAGACCCTGTTAGCCTTGACCAGTTGTTTGCGATCTGTCAAGTAGTTATTAAACCATTTTAGGGCTGATTCGCCCACCCCAATGTTTTCCAGCTCAGTCAGGAGCAGGTCATGGTGCACAGTATCACAGGCTTTGCTCAAGTCAAGGAACAAAGCACAAACATAGTTCTTGGCATCCAATGCTATCTGCCAGTCATTTGAGACTTTAGGAAGCATGGATATGGTACTTTGGCAAGGTCTAAAACCCAACTGCACTTCATTTAACAGATTGAAGGACTCTAGGTGGTGCCTGAGTTGGGCATTGACAACCTTCTCAAGTAGTTTTGACAAGGTGGGGAGGAGGGATATTGGCCAGTAGTTGGGGGAATAATGTGAGCTATTTTCCAGATAGTGGAGAGCGTGCCCTGGGCAAGGGATAGGTTGAAGAGATATGTGTGATAGGAGGGGATAAAACGTGGTAACCTAATTTGAGATAGTAGGGTTCAATGTGATCTGTGCCAGCAGTTTTGTTTGTGTCTAAATCCAGGAGAAAGTCTTCCACTTGTTTCAGTGAGACAGGACAGAAGGAGAAAACTTGTTGTTGTGCAGGGACTGATGCATTTAAGCATGCCAAATCTATGTGATTTAATCTAGCCCGAAGGGTATTAGCTGGTAAGGTGCCAAACACTAATCCTGCCATTGCAAAGTGACTGTTGATGAGTTCCAGTATCTCGCATTTATCCGTGGTGGTGTTGCCCCCAATGGTGATTTTCTGGGGAAGCGAACGAGCAGGGCTATGCCCTTCAATGTCTTTAAGAGTTTTCAAAAATTTTGCTGAGCAATGGGAAGAAGATGCGAGCTCTGTGAGGAAGTATCTAGCTTTCTCAGCCCTGATCAGCTTGGCACACTGGGTTCTGGTGGATCTAAAGGCAGCCTGATCGACTGTCTGTCTGTTTTTCCTAGCCTTTTTCCAAAGGGCATCCCTATTATTTAGGGCAGCTTTAAGACTAGGGTTGAACCAAGGGCATGTTTTATTTTTAGTATGGATTTTAGTTAGGGGGTGGGCATGTCTATTAATAGCCTCAAGTACAATAGAATGGAATAACTCATATGCCTTGTCTACTGTGAGAGCCAGACAAAAATCCTGCCAAAATGTGTAAAAGGAAGACCTCATTGAAGCTGCCTCTCAGCAGATCTGCATGGTGCAAATTCATTAGAAATAATGGGTAAAAGCATCCCAAAAACCTTTCCACAGCCATATCGGCTCTGACTAGAGTTTAACTATAGTTGTGAAGCACAGAATATTGTCAGACCTGTCAGTCTCCTTATGGATTTGTGATCACTGCTCCAGTACACAGATATAAAAGTTGTGCAGCTAACAAAAGTAGTCATCCTGTGAGAAAGCTAGAGGGTGAAACCAGTAGGGGTATCCACTGTCTTTTTCTACCACTACTGTATAAGGTATTTTCTTTTGTATATGTTTTCATGAATGAAGTAAAACATTAAATTAACCTTGAAGTCTGGTGCCAGCATTTTGGTATTGTTTGCACTTGTTACAGCCAGGTATGGACTAGTAGTGTGGAGCTGCAGTTCTTTGCTTGCTGAATTGGTCTTACCTGTTGGCATCAGCAGTCCTGAGATATAAATATCAAAATAACATTTACAGGTAACTGAAATGCAGGTAGCAGCCATTTTATGGAATCCTGAGGCAGAAAGTGTTGTCACGTCAGGAGAGGACCCTATGATGCTGTCATTATTTATTAATTTGCATTTCATTTTGATTTATTTTGCTATTTTTTATATTGTTAACTACAGCGTGTCCCTCAGTGGCATCATTTTCTGTCTCAAGAGTGCATTAAATGGCTATTGCCTTTATTAATTTACAGATTATTTAGACGTTTAAATGTCAGGACTTCAGGCAACTATAAGTAAGCCTAATACAGTACCTAGTTTAAAAAAAATCCTTGAAATGGCTTTCAGAATTTGAGGGCCTTGGCACCCTTTACTTCTTCTTTAGTCATTTGGTTAAATTTGAATGTAAAGTACTAACAATTCATGTAGGAATTTATAGGTTATTAATAATATATAATGCTTACACCACTGTCACACAATCAGGCTGATGATATTTACTTATGTTGACATTCTGAACATCAAAGTACCTGTAACAATTATTATACAATGGCAAGAAAGAATCCTGGACTCTGATTGGTCAGTGTGTGCCTGAAACAGTGATGTTATTACACCAATAACATCACAGTATTGACAATCCACTAGAGATACTGTCTTTTTACATTATAAAAATCTACCAAAATCATTTAAATTGTTCTTTTTATTTTGTGTAACATCGAGCCATTGTATAATTGCAATAAGGCACTCCAAGGTGTGTGTTATTGTGTAATAACGTCACTCTTGGGGTGGTGGAAGCACTCAGCTTCACCTCGTGCTTCAACCCACCCCAGGAGTGACATTATTACACAATAACACACACCTTGTTGTGCCTTATTGCTTAAACAACTAATTCAAATACTTATCAGAACTGCAGAAATTCTGCACCTCTGTTGCATTATTGATGACACCTGCAGCAGTCAAATCCATGCAGTTAATCACCAGGTTTGAGCCAAGGTGAGATTGTACGTTGCTCGCAAATCATGCTGTCCACATAGACAGCTATAGAAAACAGTTCTAATTAGAGATGTGCAGAACCTCTGCTAGTGAAGCCGAGCTGCTCCAAACTCATGCGGCTCAGTTTCCATGACACCAGATCTGAACCTTGCTGGCTCGGCTCAGGTCTTCTTTTTTGTTTTACTTTGTAAAATCTTCCCTAGCCACCTGCATACCTGACTGTCGTGTGATAGACTTAAGGCATGTATATGTAAAGGTCAAAGGGTATGGAGGGGAGTCGGTGTACCACAAGATACTCCAGTTTGCACCATGCAAAAACCGGAGTATATATAAGAGCACAGCTCTTACCTCTACACCATTACAGACCAGTCAGTGAGGAGAGAGGGTTGCACACAGTGCACAGCAAGTTAGTATTAGCAGCAGCAGTTTGAACTGGAAGAGCGAGCAGGAGGGAAGGGATTGGGTCACGTTGAGAATCTTTGTTTACCCACCTCACCACAACACCACTAATCAAGAAAAAAAAAACAGAAATAGAATTTGGGAAAAAAAATGAGAGTGAGAGAGTGAGAAGCAGTGGTCCAAGGACTAAGTGTGTATGTGTGAGTGGGGGGGGCAGAAGTGCCACATCTCAATGCCAGACTGCAGAAAAAGAAAACCATTTAACTTAAGGCAGCTGCCAACCAGTGTATGTTAAATAAAAATTAAAGTGGTTAAAGTTAACTAAGTGCAACAGGAGACTGTGTGTGTGTGTGTGTGTGTGTGTGTGTGTGTGTGTGTGTGTGTGTGTGCGTGCATGTGTGTGTGTGTGTGTGTATGTGTGTGTGTGTGTGCATGGAGGGAATGGAAGACTGGGAGATTGCAGTGCTTTTGCTGTAGCCCAAGTACTCAGTCAGCACAGCACATTGCACCAGTCCACAAGAACAGTCACAGAGGATCTGGCTATAGCCTAGAGGATACAGTAGAGCTGTGACTAAGGTTATCCAGCAGACCTGGGTTTGATTCTCATTTTCTACAACCTCTACTGGTATACTGTGTGACTCTGAGCAAGTCACGTAACCACCCCAAAGCTCTTGGGTCACCCCTTAAGAGAGGCACTTGTGCCTAGTTGGCCTTACCTGGTTAACCAAGAATTAAAATATAAAGAGATACACAAGCAGTCAGAGATGGTAAAGGGCAGGGCTGTGTGACTTGCATCACAGGTGAAGCCTTGAGTAGCCTCTGTCTGCAGTGTCACCAGCCATTTCCCACAAAAACAGGAGTCAGGACAGGACCATATTTTGTGTAGTCCTGTGAAAAAATAAATTGTGGAAGCAGAGTCAGTAAAGGCTTGCATCACATGTGAAACATTTTTGGAGGAAGGGGGCAGCTCTTGGCAGTTGTATAGTAGATTTAACTTGTAGTCTTGCTAGTTGGCCAATTTGTGTTCATAACTTGTCTTGAGATGTGCCATACTCATCATCATCACCACCTATTTCCCCAGGTGACCGAGGAAGGTAGTACGGTTAAGTACTGGAGTTTTTCTCAGAAGGGAGCTGGCTTTGTTAGTGATAGAAACTGTTATCTGTATATTAAAATAATGATAGAATGGAGCAGACCTGTGAAACAAGTCTCCAAGACAAAAACAGCAATTCAGAAGAAAAAAAAAAACAGTCACAAAAAGTGCTTTTTTCTACTGCAGTAAGTGCATCCTCTTTACCGGTTGACACTTCCTCATGCTCCGAGTCCTTGTCTTCTGAGATCCCAACATGTTTGCCTGCTGCAGGTGATACCCAGCTAACAAATATAAGCCAAGTAAAAGGCAGCAAGAAAAGCTTTGGGGATGAACCAGCAACTAAGAAAAGTAGTTTTACCAAAGGTACAGTTATTAAAAAAATAGAGGCAGTTGCAGGCACTACACATACTGGAAAGGAGAGAATAAACACACATGCATACTTAGTGCCACATTTTCATGAGTCTTTCACTTTTCATTCTTCTGTGAGCTCTTCAGGGTCAAACCATATGGATAGCAGTGGCAGAGAGTACATTCCTGAAACAGAGGCAGTGCATGATGGGGGAGGGGGCTCTGATGATGAGGGCTTGGAGCCAGGGGAACCTGTGATATGCCAGACCAAAAAACCTGGGTAAAGGTAAGGAGGAACGGTCATTACAAGTCAGTGAAAAGGAAGATATGCCTGCCTTACCTGTCTCCTCTGCTAAGGGTGGGCCTCACACCTAATCATCCAGTGAGGACATTGAGGAACATAATCAAAATGTAGAAATTAACATAGACATGCTGGATGATGATTCAGAAGTTGAAATGCCAGGGACAACAATGAAAAAGGCATCCTCTTCCATTTGGAGTTTTTTTTCACCTTGACCCAAAGGACAGTATGTGAGCAATATGCTGTTTATGTAAGGCCTCTTCCAGAAGAGGAAGACAGGCAAGCAACCTTGGCACATCAACCTTAATAAGACACTTACAGCGAATACATCCATTTCAGTGGGCCAGGAATAAGTCACAAGGTGACATGACAGAGGATGTTGCACAGGTTAATACTGGCATTCATACTGGTGGTATAGCTACATTTTTCCATATACAGTGTAAAACCCCTCAGACACCAAGCAGGACTTTGACTGCAGTACCCCCTTTATCTGCAAGGTCTTTATCAGAATCAGAAAGCTCCCCAGCTGAAAACAGATTGAGTTCTTCTCTGTCTCCTCCAGCCTTTTTTAGAGTGCCAGGCACACCTCAGAAACAGTCAATGACACAGCAGGCCTTTGAATGTAGAACTAAATATGACCAAAGCCATCCAGCTGCTCAGCAGTTAAATAAAGTAATATCTGCCATGATTGCACTAGGCAGGCACCCATTTTCTATTGCTGACTCTGCTGGGTTTCAGGAGGTGATGAAACAGTCTGCCACTCAGTATCAGCTACCATCACAGACATATTTCTCAAGAAAAGCTGTGCCAGCTCTTTATAGGGAACTGCACCAGAAGGCAAACAGTGCCTTGCAGTCATTGGCTATTGAAGAAGTACACATACAACAGATACGTGGACGAGTGGTCAAACAGCAGACTACATGACTGTCACTGCCCACTGGGTATTATTTTCCTCTGCAACACCCTCTGGCACCACCAGGAACCAACAAAATCCTCAAAAACAGGCCACCCTCTATATTGCAAGCTTTGACAAAGAAAATCACACCATTGTGAATATCTTACAAGAGTTAAAGAAGCAGTTCTCAGAATGGCTTTCCCCTAATGGCCATTCCACAGGATTTGTGGTTACAGACAATGGAGCTAACATTGTGAAGACATTAAAGGATGGTGGGTTTCTGCATTTACCATGTT
This sequence comes from Neoceratodus forsteri, assembly GCA_016271365.2. NCBI lineage: Eukaryota > Metazoa > Chordata > Ceratodontiformes > Ceratodontidae > Neoceratodus > Neoceratodus forsteri. Next base: position 1,725,243,083 of record CM057456.1, read on the forward strand.
TTGCACATACACTCAATCTACTGGTACAGAATTTCCTCAGTGAAGACAGGAGTGTGCAGAATATGCTGGTTGCTGCATGTAAGATATGTGGTCACTTTAGGCACTCTGTAAAAGCTTTCAAAATTTAGCAGGAACTGCAAAAAACAGAATAACTTACCAACTCACCATCTAAAACAAGAAGTTGCCACTAAGCAGAACATCTCTTTCTACATGTTTCAGAGTCTCAAAGAACAACGCAAAGCAGTGTACCAGTACACCATGGACCATGCAGGAGGGAATGGGAATGTTATACTCACCTCTGGGCAGTGGAATCTCATATCTTATTTATGTCAGTTGCTACAGTTATTTGAGGAAGCAGCACATGATGAGAGTGCTGACAACGTAACCATAAGTCAAGTCATTCCACTGACACATCTTCTCATGCAGAGACTGGAAAAATTGTGAGAAACTTTTAAAGTGCAAGGTGCAAGCATAGGTGTCACTCTAGCTGAAAAGCTGTCTTTGTGTTGGAAATGGACTGCAGGATTGCCATGATTTTGGAATCTGAACATAACGTGATAACAACAGTGTTGGATCCACGTTTCAAAACCAGTTTGCCAGGTCTTCTGCAATCTGATAGTATTGACCTCAACCATTATAAAGGACTGCTCATTAATAAAGTTGCTCTAAAAATGACAACAGAAACTCCAACTAGAAGTGCTGCAGTTGCTGATCATGAAAATAGCCATGCTCCCTTCCAAGAAACAGATCCCAGTGAAGACTGCTTTACAGTAAAGTTTCATACACAATACAAAGTATATTTCAGGACACATGGGGCTACAGCTAGAGATAGGAGATCCCTAGCAGCTCCAGCTGTACTATCGAACGAGCATCTGATAGTACGAGCTGGAGTACTATATCTCTACTATCTAATACTACTAATGTATGAAACTTTACTAATAAAGCAGCACTACTATTCATGACCCTACTTTTAAGAGGTAGAGGGTGAGTAGTAGTTCACTGAGCTCTGAAATAGTGAAGGGAGCTCTGTACTTGCCGCTAGCTATAACTCTAGGATTGTTACATTCGGGGGCACAGAGCTTGCTCAATCCAAAGCCCTTGAAGGCTTTAAATGCACATTGTAACATCTTTTGGGTACTTTTAAAGTAAAATTTCTTTGTGCCTCGCTAAGGGAACCGTGATAACATCCAGGACTCGGACTCCTATTTAAGCCCGCCTGGCGGCGAGCGTGAGTGTCTGACAGTACAGCTGGAGCTGCTAGGGATCTCCTATCTCTAGCTATAGCCCCGTGTGTCCTGAAATATACTTTGTATTGTGTATGAAACTTCACTGTAAAGCAGTACACTTTTATTCATGAGCCCTGCTTTTTTAAGTAGGTAGAGGGTGAGTAGTAGTTCACTGAGCTCTGAAATAGTGAAGGGAGCTCTATGCTTGCCGCTAGCTATAACGCTAGGATTGTTACATTCAGGGGAACAGAGCTTGCTCAATCCAAAGCCCCTGAAGGCTTTAAATGCACATTGTAACATCCTTTGGGCAGTTTTAAAGTAAAATTTCTTTGTGCCTCATTAAGGAACTGTGATAACATCTGGGAACTTGACTCCTTATTTAAGTCCGCCTCGTATGGCGAAAGGCTATGAGATTTGACGAGAGACACGTGTGTCTGCGCATGTTCGCTGTGTCCGCGGTGATAGCAGGGATAAAGGGCACTGTTTGCTAACTCCTCTCCTCAGTAAGTTTAATTGCTGTATCACATTTGTTTGATTGTATGCAGACGGTGTACTGGAAAGTTTAAAATTAAAAAAAATATATAAGTATAAAAGTTTAAAGGAAAATGGATAAACCTAGCAATTGCTGTTCGTCCTGCCTCATGTTTGGTATGGGCCCTCAGATTGTTGATTTCATCTGCAGCAAATGTTTAATGATAGAAACATTGCACAAGGAAATTGGCCGATTACTGGCTACATCAGTAGTTAGCCCCGAGATTGAGGCATTAGAGAACTACATTGACTCTATGTTAGATCAACCACTACCTTTGAGTCCTTCAGTATCCCCTGTAATTTCACCCAGTTCTAAGATTAATTTTTCCAGTATTTCTCTGACATCCATTTTGCCCCCAGAAGAATTTGAACAATGGGCAGTAGTTACTAGAGGTAAAACTAAACGTAGGGGAGGGCAAATATGTAACAATGAACCAACATTATCGGTGTTTAACAAATTTGATGTTCTCAAGCATGAAACTGTTGTCTTTCCTTATGAAGACTCTCCCCCTGTCACTCAGGAGAGTCTTTCAGTTTCCAGTTCTCCTCCTAAAAGATTAGTAGTTAATGCTAGTAAGGTATTCTCAAAGCCTAAAAATTCTCAGTCTCTTTCAGGAGACTTAGCTGTAGAACTTTGGACACCACCACCCCATCCTACTAAGGTAGAACCACTTTCTCCTCCAAGACAAATGTATGTTATAGGTGACTCCATTATTAAGCATTTGGATAATCCTATTTTCAACGTTGACAAATTTAATCGTACCTGCTCAAGTTTAAGAGGGGCCAGAGTTTCAGACATTACTTCTGGAGTTAAAGAAATACTAGCAGGGACTGCAGAAAACCCCCTGTTTGTAATACATGCTGGGACTAATGATGTAAACAGAATAAGTCTTGAAGAGCTTAAACATGACATCATCACACTTAACGTGCTGTCAGAGAAAGACAGCCTTGTATGCTTTTCTGAAATTCTCCCTGTACCTAAAGCTACTAATGCTATCAATACTAAGATCAAAGCCTTTAATGACTGGCTAAGACGTTGGTGTCTCCAGCAGGGCAACTTATATCTAGCACATTGGGAAACCTTCTATTTGAAAAATTCTTTGTTCTGCTGGGATGGACTCTATCTCAGTCATAAGGGAAGTACTTTATTGGGTAGAAGTGTCAATTCAGCTATTAACAAACTTTTAAACTGAAAACTGGAGAGGGAGGATTGGAATTTGTCCTGTTCTCTAAAAAGTGTTAATAGTGATTCTTCTGTGTGCAAGGTCCTTTCTCTCAATGCAAGATCTTTGAATTTGGTTGAAATGGCAGAACTTGAGACTAAGTGCCTCACAGCTAATTATGGACTTATTTCTATTACTGAAACCTGGTGGGATCCTGATACAACGTGAATTCCGAACCTTCCAGCATATAAGCTATTTCACAAGGATCGACAAGGCCAGATTGGGGGAGGGGTTTGCCTGTATGTTAGGGAAGATATAGCCTCATTTCAACATCCCCTTTTTAGTAATACTGAATCCATATGGGTGAATATTCAGTTTAAGTGACAACCCCAACTTTTGGTTGGGACATGTTATAGGCCCCCGACATCTAACTTGGATTACACCCTACTTTTACATAAAACAATTTCAGATATGGCCTCTAAAGGCAATATTCTTGTCCTGGGTGATTTTAATATGCCTTCTATAATTTGGACTTCCCTTTCTGGTAGCTCGCGGGCTGAAAAGGACCTAATCACTCTTATAGAGGATATGGGTCTTGAACAACTCATAAGTGAACCCACACATGGAGAGAACATATTAGACTTAGTCATTACTAATATAGGGAGCTCAATATCTAATATTCAAGTTGGTGCCTCTCTGGGTACTAGTGACCATAACTCAATTTCTTTTTCATTATTATTTTTTCAGCAAATATTGAGTCACTCTGAATTTAAAAATTATAATAAAGCAAACTTTAATATTATTAATGATCATTTAAATTCTATTTCCTGGGATGAAATTTTATCCCCTCTATCTCTTGAGAAATCCTGGGATTATTTGAAATCATCAGTCTACTATTTGGAGGACTTATTTGTTCCAATTAAAAAAAAATATAACAAGAATGGGAAAATTCCTTTGTGGGTTGATAAAACTATTAAAAATTTAATTAAAAACAAACAAAAGCTTTTTTCTCTTGTTAAAAAAGTGAGGGAGATACTAGAGAACAACTACTTACTAAATACAGGAAAATCTTAAAATTTTTAAAACAGGCTATTTTACAATCTAAAAAGAAATTGGAGTTTTGTTTGACTCAGTCTAAAGATAGCTACAAATCATTATTTTCCTATCTTAATAATAAGAAAATGAATAATAGATATATGGGTCCTCTATGTGTAAATAATTCTATTATTTCTACTGATAAGGATAGTGCCAATACATTTAATAATCAGTTCTGTTCAGTTTTTACTAAAAAAGTAGTTCCTAAATTTTTTAGGCAAACAGTTAATAATTCTCCCCTTCATATTATTACCAAAGATGACACCCTTGAGGCGATTCATTCCCTCAAACGAACTTCTAGCCCAGGACCAGATAATATTAATCCCACTTTTTTATTAGAAACAACTGAAGTTATAACTAAGCCTTTGACCCTCATTTTTAATAAATCTTTATGTGAAGGTGTTATTCCTCATGATTGGGCAATGGCTATAGTTATACCAATATTCAAGAAAGGTAATCATTCCCAGCCTGAAAATTATCGCCCAATAAGTTTAACCTCGGTCATAAGTAAATAAATGGAGAAAATTGTCAAAAAAAATGTTAGAAAATGAAACAATCATAAAAAACTTAAATGACCAGACTCAGCATGGATTTAGACAAGGGTACTCTTGTACCACCAATTTGGTGGCTTTCTATAATTATATTAGTATGGGACTTGACAATGGTATCCCTATGGATGTGGTTCTCCTTGACTATAGTAGAGCTTTTGACATGGTTCCCTATAATTTACTGCTTGATAAAATAGTTAAACTGGGATTTTCACAGTATATAATTAATTGGGTATCTGGTTGGTTACATAACAGAGAACAGCAGGTTAGAATAAATGGCACACTTTCAGAAGCTCATAGTGTGACTAGTGGGGTTCCACAGGGTTCGGTTCTTGGACCTACTCTGTTCAATATCTTCATAAGCAATCTACAGGTTAACTCAGACAATCGCCTCTCAAAATTTGCTGATGATACCAAATTAGGAGGGCCTGTATTTACATCACTAAATAGGGAATCCATTAGTAATAATCTAAAAATTATTGAAAAATGGGCAGATTCAAATAGGATGTTACTCAACCCAGATAAGAGTCATGTATTGCATTTTGGAAGGAATAATCCCAAACAGACTTATTTCTTAAATAATTCTCCCCTTCAGGTATCATTAGTAGAGTGAGACCTTGGAATACTAGTTAATAATAAATTGTCTTCAACCAACCATTGTACTAGGATAGCTAATATATCTAATGTGATTCTTACCCGAATTCAAAGATCCTTTGTGTCAAGGACTCAGGAATGTATTATTCCTTTGCTTAGATCATATGTGAGGCCATACTCTGATTATGGTTCTCAGTTCTGGAGTCCTTATTTGAGGCAAGATATTTATAGATTGGAAAAAATCCAGAAGAGAGCAACTAAAATGGTTCCATATTTGTCCAAGATGGACTATTGGAGTAGATTGCAAAAAACTGGGTTACATTAACAATTTAGACATACTAGAGGTGATCTACTTCTACTATATAAAATTCACAACTCCCAGGATTTAATGCATCAATGTGGATTAAAATTTTCCAGCAGAAGGATATCCCCTCGTTTCCATAATAAACAAATTGATGTGGCTAAATCCATATTGAACAAAAGATTAAATTACTTCACGGTGAGAACCCCCAGAGTTTGGAACATACTTCCGCAACATTTGGTGGAAAGTAGTTTGACTTTATCATTTAAAAAAGGTTTGGATTTTTGGATGGAGTCCAATTACTCCAGGGTATAACTTTTCCCACCAAGGTGGTGGGGGACAATCTCAATGGGCAATAGCCTTCTTTAGTCCTTTTAAACCAAGTAAACCAAGTAAAAGCCTTGCTTTATGATTGATTGATTGATTAAAAGTTTTATTCATTTGAACATATGAACTAGGATATATTCAATTGAGCCGAAGTTCATTTACAATGAAGTCCTAAACGAACAATTTTTAGAATGAATATAAATTCCACATCATAAAAAGACATACATAACAAATTTAAGGTACATAAATTGTACGCTTAAAAAGACAGACATTTGACAAATAAATTAGTAATGAAAAATAAAATAAAATAGAATAAACTGAGCAACACTAAGAACAACATTCCCTAGCCTTAACAACCTGCTGTCTGAACCATGCCCTAATATTCTGCCAGGATAGTTTTCCCTTACAACTCTTAATATCAGATGGTATCTTGTTCCAGGCCATAGGGCCTCCTTAAAAAACAGAATATCTGCCAATCGCTAACTGATATTGGGGCACAATAAACTCAGGGGCATGTGAGGCTCTTATCGAACATAATTTAGTTTGTCTTGTAATCCTTGCATTAATGTATGGGGGCAGAATTCCTATCCAGCATCCATACATAAAAGCAAGCAGATGCTCATGTCTGTACTCAGACGGTCTCATCCATTGAAGTCAATTAAAAAGAAAACACTTATGGGTAATCCTATCAGCTTCCAAAATAAATCTGGCTAGTCTACCATAACAAACATCTATGTTGTCCAAGTCAACTTTCTTAGCACTGGCATAAAGTCCCCATAGTGTAGGGAGGGCAAGACCATCAAATGCACAACTTTTTTCCCTAGTTTCAGTACTCATACAGTACCTGACATGATAGAGAGCACCTTATTTTTTTCCTATGCTGGTTACCACACTATTAATGTGTGCAGCCCAGTTTAAAGCCTCATCAAGCCACATTCCCAGGTATTTGTAGGTTTGAGTTTGAAGGATCGGGGCTCCCTCCAGGGTCTGAATTTTTAAGGTCAAATCTTCCTGAGCTAAAGCAGAACGTGAAAATAACATTGTCTGTGTTTTTTTGGGGGTTTAGAAACAGTTCACTGTCCTACAGAAAACTCTGCAGTTCTTCAAATGCATTCTGCAACTTTATTTGAACCCCTTTTACTAAATGATCCAATGTATATATTATCGTATCATCAGCATACAGATGATAACAAATAGTTGGATCTGAAAAGCTTAGCTCATTTACATGTATATTGAATAATATTGGACCTAAAATTGAGCCCTGGGGAACCCCCGATCCAATTACCACACTACTCGATGTCCAATCACCCAATGTAAGTAATTGGGTTCTTTCAGACAAGTAAGAATACAGCCATTGCAGACTAGGTCCCACAAACCCCATAGAGGCTGCTCTGTAGAGGAGGATCCCATGGTTCAGTGAGTTGAAAGCCTCAGATAAATCAACAAAAATCACTCCGACTGGGGTCCTCCCATCCAGAGCAGCCTGTATGGCCCCTGTGACTCTGGCCAAGGTGGTCATGGTACTGAAGGACCTCCTAAACCCCAACTGCAAACCATTTAAGAGGCCCTCGACTTCCAGGTATCCAGAGATCTGGGCAGCAACAATTTTTTCAAAGATCTTTGAAACCTGGGGTAACAAGGAAATTGGATGATAGTTGCCAAAATCAGTTTTGCCCCCCCCCCCTTTAAAAATTAGGACAACTTTTGAACGTTTCCATACTTTGGGAAAAACCCCTGACTTGATAGACAAATTGAATAAATATGCCAATGGGGAAGCAATCTCTGGAGAGGCAAATTTTAATAAGTTAGAAGGGATACCGTCCAAACCTATGGCTTTGGACATATTCAGTTTCAATAACTATACCAGAACTTTATGTGACAATATTTCTTTAAAAATAAACTTTGGGCCAGTGCCTCTTTTCATCTGTAGTAGGTCTAAGTCTATCACCTGTGCACAGTTTGAACCTATTTCACTAAAGAACTCATTAAACTTGTCCACCACATATTGAGACAGTTGGGTTGAATGACTCTCAATCGTGAACATGTTAGGGGCCTTTGTGCTTTGTCCTTTCATAAGAAGGTTAACTGTACTCCAGAAATCTTTTGGCTGATCTAAGCACTTAGAATCTAAATACCTCCTATAAAAATTTTGTTTTGTAAATCTTACCTCCTTAACATAAAGATTACGTAACCTTTTATAGTTGTCCCGATCTGATTTATTCCCTGTTTTCATTGCTTTAACCCAGGCTTGATTTCTAGCATTCTTTTGTTTCCTTAAATCTTTGGAAAACCATTTAGCATGTTTTTGTTTCAGTTGCCTACATTTAATGGATGCGTGTCTGTTACAAACCTGTAGAAATTCCTGATGAAAATAATCCCAACCATCCTCCACTGTGGGTATCAGTATTAATCTATCCCAATCAATATTACACACATCCTGCATAAAATTTATGTAATCAAATGTTTTAAAGCTGCACCAGATTGAACGCTTGTTGCTCATAGGTTTCATAAACTGTTTTCTAATGCAAAAAATAAACTGACGGTCGGATACTGAGTCAGACAAAACCCCACTGGAGGATATACTGTCCCCAGAATTAGTGAACACTAAATCCAACAGTGTGGAAGAATCTGGGGTTTCCATATTTATTCTAGTAGGATCACAAATTAACTGCACCATTCCTAAATTTACCTGTAGATCAACTAAAGGGTGAGAATCTTTGATACAGGCCTAGTTAGTGTTAAAGTCACTCACCATGAAAATTTCATTGGTAGTAATAAACCCCAATAAGAAGTCTTGGAGTTGGTTAAAAACTGCAGGATCCAGTTTTGGAGGTCTATAAATCTCCAGAATTAACATTTTTTTTTTTTTTTTGAAAAAGGAACTCTAATCCATTCAAACTTCTGGTGATTTCAATAGATATCAGTGGCAAGTTGGATTTCCCATAAATCATAATACCACCCCCTCACTTATTTCTGTCTGATCTCCAAATGTTATACCCAGGGATTCCTACCAGGGCATCTTCTTTTTTCTTATCAAGCCATGTTTCTGTAATAATAACTAACTCTGGGCTATTTTCTACTATCCATGGCTAATTATATCAAATTTGGGTAACATACTCCTAGCATTGAAATGAACTAAAGTAAAATTAGAACTAACATGAACTTTATTGGGTGGGCCCTGACCTCCCAACTTCAACCCTTAATTGGGCCCATTACCCACAGGCGTCCCACAGGTTGTTGGACTAGGGTTTGGATGGACATCCCTACATAACATAAGAAAAGCCATGGTCATACATTTCAAAATCTCAGTGTGATTCCACTGTACCCTTTATTTCCTCTGATGAAACAAAATGTAATTACCAGAAATTACTTGAAGCCTAACCTTATGGGTACTCAAATGTTCTACAAAGCAGACAACCTTTAAAAAATCATTGTAACAACTGTTAGAAATAATACCCGCTATAACAGAAACATTACTGATTTCATCAAATTTATCAACCCCTGAAGTACAGTGTCTATGATATCCCTGTTCTTGCATTGTTACCTGTGTCATCTTATCCTGCTCTGTTTCCTCTACTAGATTTACATTCCATAGAATGCAAACACAGCACCATAAGATGCAAATCCATTTCGAGCCCATTTCAAATGCCACCAAAAGCAAATATATCCCCCCTGAGTGCCAGACTTTGTCTTTCTATCAAATAGATACTCTAAGTTCTCCCTTATTGCGTTGGTCAAAGTCCTTCTTTTGTTTGCTTTTTTTTTTTATGGATGAGTGGTGCTCACGACACTCACACTGCTTGCATCACGGCACTCGCGCCCTGTGTCGTGGGAGCTTTAAACAGCCTGGCGCCCCCCCCCTTTGATGCACTCCTGCTTGGTCCACATCTGGATCCCCTGCAACACAGAGCAGGTTACAAATTCAGTCCCAAATTACAGGGGAGATGCAGTTGAATGGTGCACCAGATAAAAATGCTTCCAGTCACGGTTCAAACAGTCTCAGATCAGCTTCATGTTCTCAGGTTAGCAGCAATTTATACAAGACAGTCAGCAGTTAATAAAATGAGCAGAACCTTCTCCAAAACAGCAGCACAGTTTACAGTAGTTCTCCTGTTGCCAAAGACAGCTCTCACCTGTCGGCAGATCTTCAAGGGAAGCTTTATGAGTCAGAACCGAGGGGTAATTTGCATAGTGCCTCCATGAACATGAATTTCCATTTCCAACTGAAGCCTTTTAATTTCAGCTTTCATACATTTGGCTAAGTTGGTACAACCAGAATCCAACAAGAGGAATGTTTCACACGAAAGTACTGCCACAGAAACCAGGAAGCCAAACACCAGCAATGCTCCTGCCTTCACTTACTAAGTTGTTGTTTCAGCCACTTTCACTGCTAAAGAGAACTTTCCATAACAAAATATAAACATATCATTGTCAAACTCTGTCTGAGTGAGTGAGCCCCATACCATGAATGATGGAGGTCAGCTGCTTCAAGGGGAGATGAGATGGAGGATCAGATGTTGCACTAGTACCTGGGGAAGGGAACACACTCTCCAGAACCCCCTTTACCCTTCTTGCAATTACAATAGCTTGTGCCCACACTACCTAGTAGGACCCACCAAACTTTTTTTTGTCTGCTTGAGATGTGCACAAACATGAAGGACAGAGCTTTCTAAAGAAATTACACGTTCAGAAAGTAGGAGTGCTTCTAGCCCTAGACTATCCTTGAATGGGCTACCTCTTGAGGTCAGAGAAAACAAAAATGGGACTGTCTGAAGGAGCAAAGCTGAATCTGTGTGAGGCTGTGATCATATGTGCAACCATCCCACTGAGGAGGTGAGGAGGTGTGGTGTGTTCCCCTTGAGAGGCTGACATTTCGTTCACCCACCCTGAAACAGACTGAAACCTAACAAGTGCTCCATTAGAAATAATACCTGCACTGCACAGTACTTGCCATCACACACAGCTTAACACCAGCAGGAGACTATCACCAAGCAGACGGGCAGCCAGACAGCAAGGCACACAGATTTCTGTCCACCTATCTGCCTTGTAAGGGACTAGGGATGATGGCCCACATTTTCAAACCAGATGGGTGGTGCATCTGCGAAAAAAACAGAGATGAGCCACCCATCTCAAAAGTTGCTCCAAACTGCCATATACAAGAGGGGCAGATGGGCTGCCCAAATTGAGATAACCCATGGCCCAAAATGAATGTATGCAGCCCAAGGGGTGTGTCATGAATATTCCATCCAATGGAATATTCAGAAAACATGTGCCACCCAAGTACAGGAGATGAGCAGCACAAAGTTAGGCATGAAAAAAGCATGCCTAACTTGGCTGGCCACCCACAGGCAGGCTCTGGTACTGCAGACAGCAGTGCAGCACCCTGCCATCTCTGGTAGTCCAGTGTCAGCACCCCCCACCCACATTCCCCGATGCCCATGTATGGATACAACACCCCCCTTTTCCATAGTGTAAGGAACCCCCCCTCCCTGCTCGATTCCCATCCATTGTAAAATATCAAATCCCCATTTCCATAGTGTAGGGCCCCTCCTGCACAGTTCCCTATCCATTATAAAAATATCTAACCCCCATTTCCATAGTGTAGGAACCCCCTCCCTGCCCGATTCATATCTGAGAAATATCTGAAACCCAAAACCCCATTTCCGTAGTGTAGTGACCCCCCATCCTAGTACCCCGGACCCCATTTGAAACAGCATTCCACCCCATAAATAGTCCATTGCACAGGGATCCCCCACCCCGTCTCCGAACCATGATCCCCATTCGATCTGGAATCCCCATCACAAAGGTTTCCATAGTGTAGTGGCCCCTCACCCTGGTAGGCAGGACCCCCTCACCGCACCCCCCCCCGCACCACCCATGCTGGCAACTGGCACAGCCCTCCACACCCTGCCATGGCCAGCCACCTACTAGAACAGCTCACAATCACACTGTACTGCCAATGGGCTTGTACTCTGTACAGTACAGCATGATCATGAGCTGTTCAGTTGGTGGCTGGCCATGGCAGGGTGTAGAGGGCTGTGCCAGTTGCATGGGTGATGTAGGGGGTGGTCCTGCCTACCAGGGTGGGGGGCCACTACACTATGGAAACCTTTGCCACAGGGATTCCAGACCAAATGGTGATTGTGGTTCAGAGATGTGGTGGGGGGCTCCTACGCAACAGATTATTTATGGGGTGGGATGCTGTTTCAAACAGAGTTCAAGGTACCAGGATGGGGGGTCACTACACTATGGAAATGGGATTTCGGGCTTCAGATACTACTCAGACGGGGATCAAGCAGGGATGGATGGTTCCCTACACTATGGAAAAGGGGGTTTGATATTTTTTACAATGGACTGGGATCAGGCAGGGAGGGGGGTTCCCTACACTACGGAAAAGGGAGGGTTGATATTTTTACAATGGATGGGGTTCAGGCAGGAAGGGGGGTTCCCTACACTATGGAAAAGGAGGTTTGATATTTTTACAATGGACAGGGATCGGGCAGGAAGGGGGGTTACCTACACTATAGAAAAGGGGGTTTTGTATTCCTACATGGGCATCGTGGACTGGGGCTGGGGAGGGGCTGGCCCAGCTTAACTTGCCGGGTGCAGCCATAGCACTACGTAAATGGGGCCATAATAGTCATGCAAATGGCCCATTTGCACCTTGCATGCCTGATGGCCCTATTTGCATATTCGGGCTGAATATCAGGAATTTGGGACCGGCGCATCTGGAGATGCACCAAGCATCCCCATTCCTGGTATTCAGCCCATCCCCCAGGATGCGTCAGTGCATTGTCAGCTGCCACCATTTTCACCATCTGCACAAATTGCTATATTCAGACAAGATGCATGATCAGTTGGGATCGTGCATCTTGTTTGAATATATCAGATTTTTGTGCCAGCCCATTTATTTGAGTGGCGCATCTAGATGTGCCGCACATCCCCCCTTTTTGAAAATGGGGGCCAATGTACTTTATTGACAAACAACTCTATTTTCAAATTTCCAGCAGCAGCACAAATAAAAGTCAAAGTAAAGGCTTTTAACACAGAAACAAAAACCTCATGTGTGGTGCACTGCAGGGGCAAGATCAATTTAATGGTACTAACAGAATTAACCTTACAACTTGAGCTATAGGAAATGTATTTATTTATTTAGGTCTAGGATTACAATTACCTTTGAGCCAAGGCTCTTTTACAAAGGTTCCACGTCAGAAATACAGATTGAGGAAACAACACTAAAGAACATCAACAACAATGTGGTGATTACAGACAGTTTGCGTACTGAGACAGTGGGAGTAAACATAAAGGGGTGGAGATGGGGGAAGGGGGTGGGGAAAAGACGAAGCAGCCAGAGGCATTTGTCAGACAGAGAAATTTGTTTAGTTTGTTTAGAAATGGGAATCTTTACCTGCGTTTCTCTCTCATTTACAAGTCCTTCCCTCCAAACCAACTCCTTAGTCCTCTTCAGATGAATTCCAACAGAAAACTTTTTTACTTTCCAGTTTAAGTGCAAAATTCAAAGAGAAAATAGCAACACATCTTTTTGTGATTTGTAGTATATATATTGCCCTCCTCAGAATTAGAGGTCATCAGAGGCATGCATGCACCAATCAGCTGGCATTTTGGCATAGCTTTCCTCAGAGATCTGAGGGAAGGCTATGCCAAAAAATCAGCTAATTGGTGCATGCACATCACGAGCACGCATGCTGTCCAGCATTCACCTAAGTCAGTCGCTGATTTTAGAAGCACCCCTTGTGACTGCCGGTGTGTTATTTATTTTTAAGATGAACAGTTCTCTCATCATTTGAGCACTCTGCACTTAAGCACCATTATTTGGCCAGCACTGTTTGCACATTTTGAATAAACCATTTTTTACCAGCATGGTAAGCTGAGTTTTCTACAAAAACAACCTGGACTGAATTTTCCAAGGTGTGTGACTGACACAGGGTGCTTGCACCAGAAACAAATAACATAAGGGGCATCTTGCACCACACTGTGCATCAGTTCCAATTTTCATAGGCAACCTGTGTCAGAAGGTGGGCTACCTGCACCAGTCAGGCATGCACCATGATTGAAACAGATGCACAGCTGGCCCATGGCAGACTGGAGTGTGTGCCACTACAGGGCTGCAGCATCCTCTACAGTGGGATTTTCTATGCCCCCTCCAAAGTCCGCAGGCACCACTTCAGGTTAGACCAGCCACAGCTGGTCTAATGGCCCCTTGCACTGCCACAACAGCAGCCACTGGGGAGTGAGCAGCAAGGTGAGCACTGCTGGCACAGAGGAGACAGACAGAAGCCACAGATGACATGCTGACATCAGCATTGTAGAGGTATTGGATGACAGTGGCATAGGTACATGTGGTGCAAGCTGGACAATTGCATGGTTACCTGTGCAACAATAGAGGCAGCCATGACATAACCAGTCCAGCAAACACAGTGCAGTGTGTGATCTGCAAAGAAACCCTTGGCAGGGGTAGGTGGATTTGTCACTGTCTGCAGTGACATCTGCGAAGGCTGTACACAGCTACTCATTTCTGCTGTATATGGAATGTGTACAGCTGAGGGAGTGTGAGCATTCATATCAGTATGGACTGTTGGGGATGCACAGTTGGGGGCACCCCATCCATAGTGCCGGCATGGTGGGGGTGTGATGTCTCTCCATGTGTGCCACAGGCAAACCCACTGCATTTGCAGTGCTCCTGGCCATACATGCCTCGTGGTCAGTGGGGGTATGTACAGAGTTTGCTCACAGGTGGTAAACAGTACCACTCAGACATGTCACAGCAGACACCAGTCATATGCATTCAAACACCCAGGGCCATGCACAGGACAAGGCATCACTGGCACAGCTGGTACTTGTGGCAGTAGGGTGCAGTGCTGTGCAATTGGTGACCCTCATGTGCATCCCACCACTACTGATGCAGTGCATGCTCTTGCTACTGTCATGCCTGGCAGAGCACTCTGTTGCCCACAGGGTCCCCTGATAGTGCCACCCTTCATACTGATCATCACACACAGACCTTGCACTTGTGTCATTGCTCCAAGTCTCTGTCAGGGGTCTTTGCCACTGATCACTCCCCAGTCTCACTCTTCCTCTCCTCCACAGTCTCTGGCAGACATCTGGGCACACAGCCATCAGGTCTCTGTCATTGGGAGCCCTGCTGCATGACCATCATGGAGCTTGCAGCAATCCTCTCCCATGGATCTGTTTGCCACATGGGAGTGGGTTTGATGACTCTATGGACTTTGGCACCAGGACCCTTCCTGTACAAGATCGGGTGCAAGTTCCTTGGTGCACTGGCATTCAATGCAGCTTGCATTGATGTAAAGGCCCATTTGAAAATCAAGCCTACTGTGTTTGTTGAGTCAAGCTTTTATGGGTTGATGTTTTGTTATCATTCTGATTTTTATATATGTATTTATTTCCGTGATTTTATTGTTCATTTGTAAAGCACCTTGGTGCTTGAAAGACGCTTAATAAATAAAGTTTTATTTTATTATTATTATTATTATTTATTTTATGGCTCAGTGCAACAGGAAACCTTGAGACTATGTTGCCAACTGCTTTCTAATCTCTGTTTTCTCTGCTGTATGTACCATACTGGAGCTACTGTACCAAAAAGGTAAGAGCCCCTCATTTGCCTTCCATTATGTCTTTTTTATTTTTTCGTAAGATAGGTATTAGGGCTTCATCATAGGAAGAGACATCCCTTCTTGGTTCAGAAATTAGTTAAAGATGCAATGTAAATATGGAAGAAATAATTTTGGAAATATTTATAAAAATCCATTGGGAAACCATCTTAACTTAGAGCTTTCCTAGGCCTTAATTGTTTAAAAGTATTCATAATTTCCTCCTGCAAAACATCTTTTTCTAGAAATGTTTTATGAGTTATTGATACTGGAGGTATTTTATGTTTGATAATAGATTCACAGTTGAAGTGTCATATTCTGATTCAAACAGCTTAGTATAATTGTTCAGAAAAGTTTTATTAATCATGCTGGGAGAAATATGTGGAGGATTCTCTTCCACTTCTTTCTCATTTACGGAGCCTTCAGCATGTTCATTTTAGAGTAAACACTACAGGCCAACATTTTGCCATATTTATCAGTTTGAAAGTGATATCTTGCTCTTAACTGTATGAGGTACTCTGTTTTCTCATTTCAGATTATATTGTATTCATGTTTCAATTTCTCTAAGTTCTTAAGATGTACTGAAAGACAGTTAATAAATGTTTAATCAGAATGTCTTGTATTTTCCTTTCCAAATCAGTACACTTCTTTGAAGTACTCTTTTTTGTTTGATAAAAATGAGATCTGCAGAACTCTAATAAGAAAACTGTATAGGTGTTCCACACTCTGTTTTAGAAGAACCCTATAGGTAAATTCTTTTAAAAAATGCAGTTTCTTTGTTTATTAAATTATGACCCCCTGGTCATGCCTGAAAATAGGCAAGAACTTGTCTAGTGCACTTACCCAGTCAACAAAAAGTAAAATAAAATAATAATAAAAAAAAAATGTCTCCATCCTTCAATAAATAATGGGTCTAATTTCCAGCTAAAATAATGTTTGGTGGTGTCTTGATGAAAAGTAACCTGAAAGAGGGACATGACTGGACATTGTAATGAATTATATTTAATATCTATGATTAGAGGCAGTAGTAACCTTGCTACAATAAGTAAAAACAATCTTGAGTAGGTTTTGTGCCCATAAAAGTAGAAAATATTCTTGTTTTGAGGGGTTTACAAATCTCCAAGAATATGCTATAGCAAGTTCACCCAGCTTTCATTTAATCATCTCTGACGCTAAGGAACTACCTCTAGTTCTAGTTTTAGTGCCCAGTTCTGGATATAATACCAAACTAAAGTCGCCCCTATTATGTAAGGTGTGTTGTATTAGGTTGATTCTAAAAAGAACTGAAATATGAATTCTGCTGAGTCTCAATTTGGAGTGTATAATGATGCTAGTATGCACTTTTGAGTTAAATAGGCCAGAGAGAATAGTGAAGCATCCTTCTTGATCGACATCAAATTGTTCATATGTAAGCTTAATCAAAATTCCTCATGTCTTAGAGTTGTAACAAGAATGAAAACCTGCACTCCTGCATAATTTGCTTAATGTATCACCTTCTGTTGGTTAAGATAGGGGTGGTGGATGTGGCTAACCTGGATTTCAGCAAGGCTTTTAACACTGTCCCACACAGGAGGCTCGTTAATAAGTTGGGTAGCCTGGGAGTGGGTCTCAGGGTGGTAAACTGGGTCAGAAATTGGTTGAGCGGTCTGACACAAATGGTGGTGGTGAATGGAGTTCAGTCTGAAGAGAGTGGGTGGCCAGCGTGGTTCTGCAGGGATCAGTGCTAGGGCCAGTCCTCTTTAATGACTTCATAAGCCACATTGCAGAGGGGCTCAAAGGGAAGGTATGCCACTTTGCAGAAAACACTAATATCTATGACAGGGTTGACAGTCCAGAGGGGGTGAAGAAAATGAGATGGGATCTATGTAAGCTTGAGGAATGATCAACAGTGTTGTAGCTAAGATACAATGCCAAGAGGTGTAAAATCATGCATTTGGTGTAAAGAAATTCAGGGGTAGAGAACGTGATTGGAGGGAATGTATTGACAGCCTCCAAACAAGAAAGGGACCTGGAGATAATCACATCTGATGACCTGAAGGTGACCAAGCAATTAATGACCTGAAGGTGACCAAGCAATGTGTGAAGGCTGTGGGGAGATCCAGTGGAATGCTGGGGTGAATAGGGAGAGGGATCACCAGCAGGAAAAAGGAGGTGATGAGGCCATTGTACAAATCATTGGTGAGACCTCATCTGGAGTACTGTGTCCAGTTCTAGAGGTTGCATCTCAGGAAGGGCATAGACAGAGTAGAGGCAGTTCAAAGAAGTGCAACAAAAGTGGTGCAATGGCTCAAACAGAAGTCATATGAGGATAGATTAGAGGACCTCAATATGTATTCACTCAAGGTAAGGGGGGGGATATGAAAGAGACTTTTAACTACCTCAAGAGTATAAATAAGGTACAGGAGAGTAACATCCTCCAGAAAAGAAGATGTTCTAGAACACAGGGTCATGATATGAGGCTACATGGGGGTAGACTCCAGGGTAATGTTTGTAAGTATTTTTTCATGGAAAGGATGGTGGTTGCATAGAACGGCCTCCCTATGCAGGTTGTGGGGGCAAAACAATGAGGGAATTTAAGAATCCATGGGATAAACATAAGGGAACCCTAGCGATAGGGAAGATAGGGTAAGCTGCAGATTAACTAGGGTCTGCAATATATGCATTAGGTAGGGAAAATTGGCAGACTAGGTGGACCAAGTGGTTCTTATCTGCTGGCACATTCTATGTTTCTGTTTCTAAGAATGTGTCTTCAGAAGGAGCACACAGTTCATTTTTTTCTCTTTTGCAGATATTTAAGTATTTGTTTCCTTTTAACTTTATTATTCATTCCATTGATGTTCCATGTCAAGAGCTGGATATTGTGATTATCCATACAGATTGGTAGACAAGAACTTCGTTGTTACCATTGTCTATTTAGCCAGCAGAGTTTTACACTTTTTCATCCCAGTGCTAGAAAAACATGATAAGAAATAATCCCCCCCCCCCAAAAAAAAGTGAAGTCAAGACAGAAAAAAACACCCTCAAAACAGGCCTCTACCCTTTCTCCCTTCAGTTGGAAATCCAAGCATTTGGATCCAGGACCCTAAACAAAAAGCTTGCGGTTGAGCCAGTGCCACCCCACCTACAGGAGCCAAAACTAAACACTGCCTTTCCACTGTAGTCATCAAAATATACTGAATCAGATTATGCTTAATCAGATCTATGTATTAGGTTGTCTTATTAAAGATAAATAATGCTTAGTAAATTATCAAGGGAGATATGGACTGTAAAACCTGAACCTCCTGATACAGTAGATTGCAAACTTTCTGTCTCACCCCTTTTGATTCACATCTACCTTATTAGCAGTAAACAATACTGAGCCAACCAGTGGTCAGGTTATTACCAGGGTAGATATAAATTACTAAGCACAAGGACCATTTTATATTATATTTTCTTTTATTTTTAATTAAATATGCTTTATTGAAATTTTTAGTAAATGATAAAGACCAGTAACAAGGAAAAAAACATTTAAACAGGGCTAAATACAAACAAGTAGGCAAACAATCAAACAATATACGAAAAGAACAAACCGGAAACTGTATACAAACAGGAAAAAGACAGAGAAAAAGAAAACCTCCCCAAAAAGGGCCTGAATTCCCTGACACCCCCTCCCTAGGACCTGCACCCCTTAGAAAGTCAAAGTAACTAAAGAGAGGACACATACAGGAACCCAAGATCATCTTAAAATTAGAGATACTAGATAATGGCTAAAATAATCCTAAAAGAACAGTCTACTCTAAATGAGGGAGGGGGGAGTGCTTCCAGATATATAAGCAGACAAATTCAAAATCTCAGAATAAAAGTACATCTACCATAATGTAAATAAGGTTAGCAATGCCTTCCATCTTTCATGAAAAGTTGGGTATCTGTGATGGATAGTGGCAATTGTACGCTTGGCATTTAGAGCAAATAGAATTTCCCCAATGTCACTCTGCATAGGTGGGGGTATTGTCATCTAGCCAATGCTTGAGAAGAATTAATTTAGCAAACACAGAATCATCATATGAACACACAAAATTGTCAGCAGAAACTGGACATAATGGTCTATCAAGTCTGCTTGAGTGCACAGCTCAGTTAGTTCCCTGGAGCTGCCCCTTCCCCATCCCAGTTCCCTCCCCCTTCCACCTCCCAGTAATGCCTCCTTCTGTCCTAATTTTCTTTTTCACCCTGTACCCCCCCTTGAAACTGGTCACCGTTTTTGCTGCCACCACCTCCTGTGGCAATTCATTCCACCCCTTCACCTCCCTTTCAGGGAAAAAGTGCCTCCTCAGTTCCTTCCTGAATCTACCCCCCACCAGTTTTAGGCTATGCCCCCTTGTTGTACCCTCCTTTCTTAAGTTAAAGATGCCCTCAGCATCAACTCTGTGTATGCCCTTAAGGTACTTGAAGGTTTCAATTATATCCCTCCTTTCTCTTCTTTCCTCCAGGGAGTACATGTTTAGTTCCCTTAGCCTCTCATCATATGATCTGTCCCCCATGCCCTTGATCATCTTGGTTGCCCTCTGCTGGACCCCCTCCAGTAGTCTGATATCCTTCTTCAGGTAAGGGCACCAGAAATTAACACAGTATTCCAGGGGCTGTCTCGTCAGTGACCTGCACAGTGGCAGAATAACTTCCTCCCTCTTAGAGGTGATTCCCCTGGCGATGCAGCCCAGCATTTTATTTGGTTTGGCTGCTGCCTTTCTGCACTGTGCTGTGTGATTCATATCCCCCCTGAGCATTACTCCAAGATCCTTCTCCTCTTCTGTCACTGTCACCTGTATTCCCCACAGCCAGTAACTGGCCTTTGGGTTCCTGGCTCCCATGTGCATTACCTTACATTTCTTAGCATTGAAACCCAAATGCCAGACTCCCGATCATTTGTCCAGTTTAGCCAGGTCCTCCCTTAAATCCTGTCACTCTCTTCTTCTATGTCCATCCTCCCACAGAGCTTAGTATCATCTGCAAAAATGCAGACTTTACTGTTGATCCCTTCCCCTACATCACTTATAAATATGTTGAACAGCACAGGTCCGAGTACTGAGCCCTTTTGGACCCCACTGCTTACAGGACTAGGTTTAGACAGTACCCCCCTCCCACCAACACTCTCTGGCTCCTGTCCCTTAGCCAGTTTTTTACCCACCCCATCATTTTGTCACCTATTCCCCAGTCTCCCAGCTTGTTGATTAGCCTGCTATGTGGCACTGAATCGAACCCCTTGCTGAAGTCCAGGTATAGGACGTCCACCAGCTGTCCCCTGTCTAATGACCTCATAACCCAGTTGAAGAAGTCTATAATGTTGGTTTGACAAAATCTCCCCCTGAACAACCCATGCTGCCTGTCATCTTGGAGACCATTCTCCTCAAGGAAGGACACTAGCCTTTCTTTTACAATGGCCTCCATTAACTTAATCACTATGGAGGTCAGACTCACTGGCCTGAAATTGTCTGACTCATCCTTGGGTCCACTCTTGTGGAGAAGTACCACACAAGCTGTCCTCCAGTCCTGTGGCACACACCCCTTCTCCAGTGAGGTGTTGACCAGGTCTGTCAGTGGGGCCACTAGTACTTCCACCAGTGCCCTCATGATCCTCGGGTGTACTCCATCTGGGCCAGATGCCTTGTCCACCCACAGTTCCTTAGTCCTCTTAAGACCCTGTCTACCCCAATCTACCCCTCATACTCCTTCCCCCTCTCTAGTTTCTCCCCAGTCTTTCCCTGTGGCGTAGGCCTGTCCACTTCCCTGGTGAAGGCTGAGCAAAAATACTCATTTAGTACCTTTGCTTGCTCCTCACCCTTTTCTGCCCATCCTCCCTCCCTCTTTATCCTAACTATCCCATCCCTTCTGCTTCTTCTCTCCCTAATGTACCAGAAAAAGTCCTTCTCCTCATCTTTAATCACCTGTGCCAGTCTTAGTTATTTCTATACCTCTCTCCCTGCCTCTTGAGATTTCTCTGCATATGCCTCTCTGTCCTCCTCCTCCCTCCAGGTACACTTGTACTTAAGGAAGGCTGCCCTCTTTTCTTTCACCTTCTCAGCCACCTTCCTGCTACACCAGCCAGGTCTCTTGGTTCTGGTATTCTTTTTACATGCCTTTGTACAAGTGTTGGTGGCCTCAATTAACACCATCTTAATGATGGACCATTTCTGGTCCACATGCATCACCGGTTTGAGCTTTGCCAGGTGTTCCTTTAATATACTCCCCATCCTATCAAAGCCTGCTTTCCTAAAGTCCACCACTTTCGTTTTTGAACAGAAGAATCATAAAGACCAAAGAGACAGACTTTAGGGGTAAAAGTCTCTTGTAGACCAAGTAAGGGGTCTAATTTATTCTGAATGTCCAGTCATAGAGGCTGAGCTTTAGTACAAGTCCAAAAAAGATGGTATAGTATGCCAACCTCACTTTTGCATTTATGACATGTATCTACCTCTAATTTATGCATCTGATATAACCTTTGTGGTGTGCACTACAAATTATGTACAATTTTATATTGCTGTATTCTGAACCAGTCCTGCATAATATACTTATAAAGATTTTTCCAAAGTTGCTGTCACTCACCATAATCCAAAATTTAAGTCCAACTCCTGGACCACCGCATACAAGTCTATGTGGCTAGTTTTCAGAACGTTTTTACAGAGCTTTAAGCAACCTTTTGAGAAAACTGTAAGCAACTGCTCAACTAATATGATCCCTATTAGCTGAGCGGTGGCTTTCATTTTTCTCAAAAGATTGCTTAAAGTCCTGTAGAAATGTTCTGAAAATGACTCTATGGGGCACGTCCCCATGCTTTCCCTGGTTAAACATCACAATTCATGGGCGTGCAGGGGCATATTCAGCAGACCAGGAAGTGGAAAGGGATTGGCTGGCTGGCAGTTCACCAATGTTATGATCCCTTCCCTCTCCTCCCTTACAGGGGTGCATTAAAATGTTAAATTTAAACACAGATGGGCTATTGCTGCCCCAATGTAGCAGGCTATGAAGCCTAAAACTGTTTTATAAAAAGTCACAGCTTTACTTTAAACATATACAATACAGAAACATTGAAGCAAATGCAGCAACAAGGTAACAAACCTACAGAAAAAGGTTATAAAACAGACAGCTACAAAAAACAACCATCCTGGAAACACTGGAAGGAGTAATGAGTCCAGGCATTTTAAAGGTGTCCTAGATGAGATGTCCGTTTGGTGAGACTGGCTCTGTCCCCCCTGGCCTGCAGAAATCAAATCAGGCAGCAAAGATGGGAGGTCCTACATAGCTTGCTCTGTAGATTGAAACATTTTCTGTTCATCTGGTATGAAACCGAGAGATGAGCAAGATACAGGAGGCGTACTGGATCTGCGCAGCTTGCAGTTTGGAGAAGAGTTCCCGGTATTCTCGGTGCTTCTGCTGAATTGAGGTGCAAAGATCTTGAAATTTAAAAATGTGGTGACCATCCCATTTAAGCTGTTGAACGGAGTGAATCTGAATTAAAACCTGCTGCATTTCTAAATAATCCGAGTCTCAGGATAATGGGGAGAGGTTTCTCACCCTCCGCAGGTCCTGGAAGTAATAAGCAGTGCACCCATTAAATTATGTAGTTCAGGCTATGTAGTGAGGGTCCAGAGAATTTTTGCAGCGATGTTTGAGTAAACAAAAGCATGTCAGAAGCTTTAGCATGCTCCGGTATGCCCAGAATAATCAAGTTATTGTGGCAACTATGGCCCTCCTGGTCCTTTAGTTGCTCCTCCAGCTTCGCAATTTTCCTCCAAAAAGCAATGATTTTGGGCTCTGTTTTAGACTGGGCTTGCTCCACAGAATTAAGCTGGGCTTCGGCATCACCCACACGCCGGGTGAGCTCCTCTAATGCAGGATGAAAAGACCAAACTTCAACAGCAATTTCTAAAATGGTGTCCTTTAAGCTGCCTACCTCCAACAGAAAACTGTCCAAGGTCAACGGCTCAGGTGGTGGCGAAGCTGGTGGGCTAAGGTCTACCTCCATAATGGGCGTTTTGGCCCAGGCTTGTGATCCATGAGAGACTGTGGCACAGATGTGGTAGGGCTGGTTTGCATGTCTCATTGAGCTCCTGATTCCATTTGCCTGACTGCCAGTAGACTAGAAGTATTAGAAATGAAGTATATTGCAGACTGAAATAAGAAAAGCAGCAAAACACTTGAAAAAGAAGCAATTTATGAGGGCTGACAGAAACTCTCAATCCCACTGCTACTCCTGCAAAGGCATCATGTGAGTCTCTATATTATACATTTTCTACATCAACCCTGTTTACCATTCAGTTAGAGTGCTAACAACCTGATATCTACATTGCTTTCAACCAGTTAGTCTAGTACTGTATAAACAATCTGCGTTATAACTTTTTCTTTTTTCCCTCTTTTCTCCCTACATCCACATTTTTTACTTTCACTCCCCTGATCCTCTTGTCACAGCACTGAATAAAACATGAGTGAAGTGACTATAGTTTTTATAACTCTGTTTTATACGTTTTTCCAATCATTCAGCTGTGTTCTCCTTAGTGAAGTCTTTAGGATGATCTTCAGATTTTTCTGATAGCTGTAAGGCAGGTGAAGTTATTAGAGTAGCATGCTGTTGAGAATTACTTCCTTATTTAGAGATATCAAGTGAAAACCTTGGGCCTTACGTTCTGCTCCAGTGTAATAGCCAACACCTTCTGTGATGTTAAATCAAGTGCAGACGTCTTATTGACTGATGGCCAGGAAACAGTTACTGAAGGCCTAAGCGGGCATCTTTAACTGTAGAAAGTGCTGCAACACTCAGTGTAGTATTCCAAGTGTTTGTATTTGCACATGATGTTAGCTGCAAAACAGAGGCACGAGGAATTTTCAAGCCTAATATATTGCCACAAAGTCTATGGCTTCTTTAAGTGTCTTAAAAGAATTTGCAAGCCCCCCCATAGCCGATAATTAGAATGTTCAGAAAAGCACCTTGTTTTCTCAAAGTACTGTTTCCACCTGTTCAAATATTTCTCTTTTTTATGAACTTATGGGCCAAATTCAGGAACAACAGGACATTCTTGTTCTATAAAGGGAGACATTTATCACAGATCACCATTGAATGTTTGAAATTTGCATTGGGTGTAGGAGGTCATCTGTGTGTTCTTTCAAGTTACAAACATATGAAAATTGCCAGCAGAAAAAGACCATCTGGCCTATAGAGCCTGGTCGAGTTTGCAACTAGCTCCCCTATTCCGCAGCTGCCTCTCCCCCTCCCCTTCCCCCATTACCCTCCCCTTTGTCATGTCCCACCCCTTCTTGAAGCATTCTATTGTGTTACATGCCACCACCTCTGCTGGTAGTGTTGGTTCTTCACAATCTTCTGGACATTTCTGATTTAAACATTCTATGAGCCATTTTTCCATTAATAAAATGCAGTCAATCCTTTCCATTTCTTAGGGGTATTCCTAGGATTTTTACAGTGATGCCAGCCAGGATGTAATGTGATATTGCAGCCTACTGCAATAGAATTACTGTAGTAAACAAGGTAGTTTCAACGGCAGTTAATCCCATTTGTCATGTGTAACTTGAGGCACTGTGTTGCATCCTGGCCAGCACCACTGTATGTTGTTGTAACTTGTTCTCCGTTCCATATCTTTGAATTTGGTATGCAGTTGCTTCAGATCCTTTAAATTGCTGGCAAGTTGTTCATCCATTTTTGGTATATAATCCACCAATTCTGACAGTTAATGTTCAAACTCAAACATTCTCCCATTCAGACCAACAATTTCTTTTTTAGAGTCTTCCAACTCCTGCTGCATTTTGCCCATTTATTTGAATTAGTGAAACCAGAACACATTTTGAACAAGATTGTACAGTATGCAACATTAAGGTTATCTCAGAGTCCCAAGGAAATATCTGAAAATGAGATGTTTTCTGCTCAGTGTTTCTCTCTGGTAAAACTCTTGAAACAAATCAATAAATACACAAATGAACACACAGACAAACCAAGAATTAAATAAAATGTGTTATCTTGTGAGGTTAATCGTTTAGTCAGAGGAGAGGTAGGCCTTTTGAGCTTTTAGAGCCCCAGGGAATCATTGGGATAATTTCATTAAGCAGGCAAATATTTGAGTTACCAGGAGACAATGGTGGGAATGGGCATGAAATGGTCCATGAGCAACTTTGTACCATTGGTACCACTAGTAGAATATGTTTCAGTTACCTCCTTCCTGGATTTTTAGGTTGCACATCTTCTTTTGGTACTTAATTTTCATCAGATTTGTCAGATTGCTTTGTATTAATTACAGCGCCTGCTGCTCCTGCTACAGGATGTCATCAAGGTCTGTTTGAACCAATTATCCTCTCTGAGGTGTGTTGAGGACTATGCCCTCTTTGCCATTCTCACACTGGGAAGATTTTTTAGCCATAGCCACAGCTATATTGAACTGATCTTCTTTTTCTCAGTTAGTTTGCACTGGTTAAATCTTATTCGTGTGCAGATTCTTTAGCACTAGTAAATAGTGCTGGGTGAGGTCCAAAACCTTCTCTTCATGTAGAAATTTGTGAATTTTACAGAATTTACAAAGTTTTCCTTTAAGGCAAATTTCTACTTACTTTACAAATGGCTAAAATGTGAACATCATCTGCAGATTGTGGCTCAAAGGTGCAGTTTGCAGGGATTCATGGGATTAGAAGTCACATGATGCTGCAATGAGCTGCATAGCCATGCATAGGCTGAATTCAGTGCAGTGGGAGGAAGAGAGAGCTGGTGTTAAGTGTGTTCTGTATTGGTGTGCCTAAAAAGCTGTGGAAATCATATAAAACACACATTGTTTTCCAACAAATCACTCCACTAAGTGTCTACTGTACCTTGTGCCTCTGGAGCAACAATTATTTCTGGTATTTGTTGTGATTTAGTTAGTTTAAAGTTGTAGTTTTGTTTTCTGTATTCTGTGTAGTAAGGCAGTGCTATGGTGGGAGGGGAGCTCAGCTGCTACAACTTTCAGCAAAAAAAAGGCAGACTAGGCAGCCTTTTCTGTCTTAGCAGGCATTACTGTTATAGTCAGTGTTTTGTGTGAATTTTATTTTTCTGATTTCTCTGGTTTGAGCCCAACCCTGGCCCTACTCACACCTCTCCTACCTACATCCCCAAAGGGTTGAGAGTGTCTCACCTCTATATCAGAAGCCTTCTCCCAAAGGTACACCTTCTAAAACCACTCCTGGTTAGTCTACAGCCTGACATGTTAATCATCTCTGAATCTTGGCTTTCCCCAAAGATTTGAGACTCTGCAGTTGCCATTCTAGGGTATTCTCTTGCCCATCAGGATCATACCAATAGGGGTGGTGGTGTTGCCATATACCTCTCCTCTGCTATTCAGTCCATTCCTATACTCTATTTCCTCCCCTTCTGTCTACAAACTTTTAATCCTTAAACTCTCCCTCCCATTCTCTCTCCCTATCTATGTGGCAGGCATCTGCTGCTGCCCAGGCATCTCCCTCTCTTCTGTTACTGACCTCCTTTCTAATATCTCTACCCACGCCTCATCCAGTGAATTACTCATCCTTTGGGACTTCAATATAAATTCGGTCTCCCCTGCTCAGTCCAAATTCTGTCATAACATTAAGTCACTAAATTTGTCCCAACTGATCACTGCCCCAACCCACTACAACTACAAATCCCTCAACTACACCCTAATGGACTGGGTTCCCGCCTCACATCTGCACTGAATTTTTGATGCCGGCACCCTTCCAGACACCCTCAGTGATCACATATGGTCTGCTGTGTCTGCAAATTAAACCATCCCATTGTCTCTCCCAAGCTCCTTCTGACCTTGTCCTTCTGATCACTGGACTTGTCCTTCTTCCATGTGGATTTGGCAGCTACAGATCATTTGCCCAGCTCTTCTGCCAGCTCCATTGACTCTGCTCTCAATTATTTTAAGATCAAATTCCTGTCCATCTGGGATCTTCACACTCCCCTCAGGAAAACCAGGGTCAGTGGCTCCCACCACCCCCAGATCCCTGCCAAACTGTTGAACTGCCTGCAAGCTTGGGATGTTACCAGGAAGGCCCACAAGTTCTCTGGCTCCCCTGATGATCTACTCAGATACCATGTCTTCTGCAACGCCTGTACCAAATCCACTAGGCTTGCCAAAGCCGAGTACTTTGCATCCTGCTTCCAGAACAACATTAACCACCCCTACAAGTTCTGGAAGGTCATCCATGCCCCCCACACAGTCCAGTCCCCCACCCTGATCCTCAAGGTTAGAGATACCACTGTTTCTGACCCTTCTCTGTTGACTCTGAATTCAATGCTTTTTTTCATCTCCAGTGCCAACTCCCTTTTCTCCTCCTTCCCCCTCTTCTCCCCTTCCATCTCCACCACCCATCCCCTTCTCTCCTTCTCTAGTTCTTCTGCTGACACACTCAAGTCCCTCCTAGCTATGAATCCTCTCTCATGCATCAGACTCTGATTCCTAAACTAAGTATTGATACATATGCTTATATCTACATATAATGGTAATACCCAACATTCAAAAGCAGTGCCCTTAGGTTTCAATGAAAGAATTGGAGTGGAGTCACTCCGATGGCATCATCACATATGGTATGTCCTCGCAATTTTTTGAGCCAAGCTGCAGCATGGATCAGAGAGAATCAGGGGTTTGTTTACATTCTGGTGAACTTTTGTTAACTCAGGAAAACTGCATAAATGAGAAAATTACAGGTAACTAATACCTTTAGGTAAATCAGCATCCCTTATTGTGACAATAGACTGGAGCGTTTGCCATTTGATTCACACACACCCCAAATTAGTTGTTTAATTGTCCTTTAACAAGCTGTAACTCCATCTGTCTTTGGAGTTAAGAGACAATCTATACATCAAGAAATGATGTCAGTGAGTATTATGAGACTAAGTTCATAAGAAATACCAACTGAAAATAGACTTACAAAACACATAAAAATTAAAAAATTTAAATTCCCTTAGGATAACATTGCAACTTTAACAAGCCATAATTCCATCAATCATTTGAGTTAAGTGACACACTATATATCAAAAAGAGGTCTTAGTGGGTATTACAAGTCTAAGTCCCTAACAATTACCAACTGGAAACATACATGTAAAACCATAAAAATTTAAAAGTGAAAATTCCCTTTGGATAACATTGCAACTTTTACAAGCCATAATTATGTCAGTCTTTGGAGTTAAGGGACAATTTATATACTAAAAAAAGGTTTCAATGAGGACTACAAGACTAATACATAATGCCCCCAGATAAATTCATACGAACTTACGAAGAAGCCAACAGTAGAAGGCCATTTGGTCTATCAAGTCTGCTCATATTGCAGGGTCCACAACTTGAGCTATTGTCCCTGCCCCCTCTCCCCACTGCTCCCATTCTCCCTACCCATGACCCTTACCCTCCCCCATACCTGTCCCATCCTCTCTTAAAGCTACTCACTGTCTTCAACAATATTACCTCTTATGGCAGTGCATTCCAAGTGTCTACCACCCTCTCTGTGAAGCAGTGCTTCCTGACCTCCCCCCAAACCTCCCACCCTCCAGCTTAAGACTGTGCCCCCTCTTGTTATGGTTACCACTCGGCTTAAAGATACTCTCCTTATCAACCTTATATATCCCTTTCAGGTACTTGAAGGTCTCAATCATGTCCTTCCTCTCTCTCTCTCTCCTGTCTTCCAGAGAGTACATGTTCAGTGCCCTCAACCTCTCCTTGTATGCATTACCTGCTGACCAGCTATCATCCTTGTAGCCCTCCTCTGGACCTTCTCCAGCAGGTTAATGCCCTTTCTGAGGTGTGGGCACCAGTACTGAACTCCATACTTTAGATGTGGCCTTACCAGTGACCTGTACAAGGGCAGTATAATCTCTTCTCTCCTACTACAGATCCCCCTAGATATGCATCTCATCATCTTGTTTGCCTTTGCTGCTGCTTTCTTGCACTGTGTGGAGTGCTTCAGGTCACTAGTGATCATCACTCCCATGTCCTTCTATTCCTCTGATGCAGATACTAGGATTCCACCCAGACAGTACTCTGTCCTAGGTTTCTTGGCTCCAATATGCATAACTTTGCATTTCTTGGCATTAAAGTCAAGCTGCCAGATCCTGGACCACCTACCTAGCTTTTTCAGATCTTCCCGTAGGTCCTGTATCCCTTATGGTGTGTCCACTCTCCCCCAGAGCTTGGTGTAATCTGCAAATGGGCACATTTTGCCCATAATGCAATCTCCAATGTCATTGATGAAGATCTTGAACAACACCGGCCCCTTCACCGAGCCCTGTGGAACCCCACTGCTTACCTGTCTTGTGCCAGATAACTCTCCCCCAACAACCACCCTCTTGGTTCTGTCCTTCAGCCAGTTTTCCACCCATCTGGCCTTCTTTTCCCCCACCCTGAGATCCATCAAATTCCTGATCAACCTTTTGTGGGGCACAGAGTCAAAGGTCTTGCTGAAATCAAGATAGAGGAAGTCTACTGCTTGGCCCCTGTCTACTGTCTTAGTGACATAGTAAAAGAAGTCAATCAGATTTGTTTGACACAATCTCCCCCCATGAACCCATGCCACCTCGCATCCTGGAGACCATGCTCCTCTAGATATTCCACAACCTTTCCTTTAGTATGGTCTCCCTGAGCTTGCCCACAATGGAGGTCAGACTGACTGGTTTGTAATTCCCTGGGTCATCCTTAGGATCGCTCTTGTGGAGTAGCACTACATGTGCTGTACTTCAGTTCTGAGGTACTAGGCCTGTCTCTAGTGAACTATTAAATAGGGCTGCCAGTGGCCCTGCCAGCTCCTCAGCCAGTTCCTTTAGTACCCTTGGATGTACTCCATCCAGGCCTGGTGATTTTTCCACCTTCAATGCCAGTAGCCCCTCCCTCCCTTACTCTATCCTCCTCTATCACTACATCTGTGTTCCCCTCCCCCCTACTCTCCTTCTCCCTCCTGAAGGCACTGATCAGTCCTTCTCCCTGGTGAAGATGGAACAGAAGCATTTTAGTATCTCTGCTTTTCCCTCATTATCCTCCACCCACTCCACCCCTTTCTTAAACCTAACAATCCCTTCCTTCTTGTCCCTTTTCTCACTTATATAGCAAAATAAAGCCTTCTCCCCTTCTTAATTCCTTCAGCTAACTGCAGCTCCTTCTGTGCCTCTGCCTTGCACAATTATTATTAGTCTGTCTGCTTTTCAAAATCCCACACACTTCACTTACTGATATCTGGCTTCACTTACTTGATAATATTGTTTTCAGTTACCTCATTCCCAGATTTTTGTGGTTGTACATCTTCAGCTGGTATTTCATTTTCATCAGACTTGTGAAATTGCTTTGTGTTAAACAACACCTAAATTCTTTTTTTTTTGCTGGTCGCTATCTTATAAACCAGAGATCATAGCGAGTTAGGTAACTGTGAGACATTCTAGCATATATAGGTATTTACCTTTATTGGTGGCATTTTCAGTGATTTCAACATGTTTAAAAATCATAAGCTCATGTCCCCAATTTCAGAAATACTACACCGAGATCCATCCATAAAATGGCACCGACGTGGGATGTGATGATGTCATAGAAGAGAGACAGCCAATACTGAGTCATAGAAGTCCTATGTGGTTGCCCGTTTATGATAGTAATATTAAACTTGTACACTAGTAAAGCACAGAGTCTGATGAGTGTGTTAAGTGTCAATTAGCATGTCGGTGTGTTTTACAAATTTAACATTACTGTCATAAATGGCCACCACATAGGGCTTCCATGACTCAGTGTCAGCTGTCTCTCTTCTATGATGTCATCATGTCCCCCCACATTTGCATCATCTTATGGATAGATCTTGGCACAGTATTTCTGAAATCGAGGAAGTGAGCCAATGATTTTTAAACATAATGAAACCACACACACTAGAGCGCATTATTGCTTAATTCTTACCTATCCTGCTGCGGGTTCAGAAAGTTCAGAGATGATTGCTGACCACAAGTAATCTTTACGCAAAAGCCACAACTCACTCAGCTGACCTTGGGTTCTGGAGCAGCATTTTCTAACCTGGTGCAATATCCTAGCTCTTCAAGAGATGAGATACTTTCTAGTGTGCAGCAAGATACTTTCAATCATACAGCTCCTGCCATTCAGAGAGAGAGTTCACCTGAACATGATTGCTCAGCTACTGTATGTCCACATCATAGTAATCTCATTGTAATCTCAAATACTTCTTTGTTTTTTGGTTTTTTTACATCATTGGCCAAGATGAGCCAGAGCACAGTAAGGCAGATGAGAAGCACCAGCTCAACAAGCAGGACAGTGCCATCTTCGTCAGCTCAGTGTTGGTTTGTTTAATATTTAGGGGGTGGGGGAGAGAGAGAGAATCACCAAAGTGGCTAGGCTGGTAAGTCCAGTTTGTTTGATGTTTGGGGGCAGCGGGCAGAGCCATAACAGTGGTTGTACTGGCAAGGCTGGTTTCTTTGATGACAGAGTGAAGAGAGAGCCATGGGAGTCACTGCACTGGCATGGTTGGTTGCTTGATATTGAGGGGCAGTGGATAGAAATAGTTAGCCAGGCAAATGTCAAGGGACATCAGTCCACACAAAGTGTCAGAACAGTAGCAAAAGCCTGCAAAGTGACTGGTGTAGAGGAATCCTTTGAAAACTGTGCATGAAAATGTCTTGTTACCTCATTGGGCAGGTTCAGCACCATTGTCTATAGGCTCATTTCCAGAAACATCTTTGGCTTACAGCCTGACACCTCAATGCTGCTAATATATTTGATTTGTATTTTGCATGTAAATATAAAAATGGGTAAAATTAATATACTCTGAATTGTGTCTCAGAATCATATTGCAAAACATTTTGTAAAGGAGATGTGTTTGAACGTATACAGTACTAGGAGTTTGAAAGAACAATTTTGAGTAGTTGAGGGCACAGGTTATTGGATATTATTTAACAGTAAATGAATCTGAAATAACACTCAAGGCTTCAGTCTTTTGTGTATTTTGCTTTCTTATCTTTTTAATTGAAACACTGCTCTCAGTAACTGCTGATAAATTAAATTTTAACTGTTAATCCTAAATAGCTTACTGAGGCAGGCACCTTATAGACCTCAAAAGTAACCAGAACATTATATGACAATACAAGGAAAACCAAAATAATTCTATACCCTCTAAAAATATTTTATCTGAGATCTAAGAAAACTATCAATCTAGGTGCCTTCCTGAATGACCCAAGTGCAACTTACTGAAACAAATGAATCCAGATGGCTAGAGGTACAGCGAATTTAAATTTCACAGGTGAAGTCACGGCGAAGTGGCCGATTTCACAGCATAGATTAATCCTCAAATTTCTTCCATTATAGCCTGTTTTCTCCAAGGTGAAATTTCACCTTGGAAGGTGAAATTTCACCTCTAAAAGCTGCATTTTACATTGGAAAGCAAAATTTTGTCTTTCCACAGGTGAAATTTTGTCTTTCCGAAGGTGAAATTTTGCCATTCCACAGGCAAAATTTCTCATTTCACTACAGGAAACTCAGCGTAGTGAATTTTTTTTACTTTGCCCACATCTATAGATGGCTGACGCAACTCATGAGCATGGGACTTCTTTGATGGTAAAGTAATACTAAAGGAGATTAACGGGAACTGCAGTGGGGTATTTTTAAAACAGGTATACAACAGAACTTCTCATACAAAGGCTGTGGGGGTGAAACTGATTACCCTCTGATGTGGATGAGACTGACAGCATTAACTCTTTCTAACTAAGACTTGAAAAAAATACATGTAAATTCAACAGGTGGTATGGGATGATCACAATGGCAAACATCCTTCTTCCATCTCATATTTTATGCTATTGTGAGTACCTCAAAAGTCAAAATTTATAACAAGTATATTGTACTCTGTAAGACTTGGTCAAAGTCAAAGACAGTCACGATAACTTGGTATAACTTGGTACATTTAGACAAAGTAGGCTAAATGCCCATTAAATTGTCTCCCACACATAGTGGGTTTATCATTTGGATCTATTACTCAATAGGTGTTTGTCTAATCTCTTCTTGAAAATTTCCATAGTAGGAGCATCTACAATGTAACTAGGTAAACTATTCCATTACCTTGCTGTACGTATATTATAAAAGTATTGGTGTCTGACTGTCTGTACTCTATGGAGTACAATTTGTTTGTCATGTGATCTTAAATTTACTGTTTTGTGGAATCTTTGTATACCACATTGTTCCATTCGGAACTGATCTTTCATAATTCTGTACATTAACAACAAATCTCCTCTAATTCTTCTGGTCTCTAAGGAAAATAAACTCAACCTCTCCAGCCTTTTGTTATACTCCATAGTTTTTAATCCCCGAACAGATTCAGTCTGTGTACATGTTTAAGTGATAGCAACAGTAATGCATTACTGTACATTTTTTAGAGTAACTAGTAACTATGATATATTACATATTAAAAATAACTTCTCCAATACTGTCCATTATTCTGACAATGTTAGACAGGTTTTGGTTACGTATTTAAAGCAGCAGTACTACTTTGCCAGGAAGCGTTCATCACTTCCCAGATTTGTCACTGCCTGGCAGTTTAAAAATTCCCAATTTTACTTCTGATGCTTTTTTGTTACAGTTTTCTATTAATTGTTTCTCTTGATTTTTAATACATTTATAATAGTGTGTGGATCCACAGGAAACATGGCAGCCCAAATACCTTTTCCTATTTTTAACACTTAGAAGCAAAGGAAGGGATTGCACATTCCATTAGACAAAAACAAACAAAACAAAAAAAATAATAATATAATGAGAGAATGGCACTGCCCATTTTCCTGAATTGGAAAATCCAGTATAGTCCCTGGATCTTGTAAAGGTAAACAAAGAGGGATGAGTCCAGGCCCATACACAAGACAGAGCTCATAAACACTAAAAAAATAGTATGCATGGACAATAAAGGACCTCCTTCATCAAGGTTTATTTTAAAATCAATATATTATATTCTAACTTTGAGACTGTATTAGACCTATACCTAATGTGAGCAGCTCTGTACAATCTTACATCTGTTGCTTCTTCAGGAAAACAGTCTACAAAATATTTTTTTCAAACTAAACATGTTAAGTGTTAGTTAATCTTGCCTCTAGATAGATAGATATCTATATATATATATATATATATATATATATATATATACACACACACACACACACACACACACACACACACATTGTATGAGGTGTATGCATGGGCTACCCAATGGGCAGCTGGGTTGGGTAGTGCAGGTCTCGTCTATTTTTGTCTGGGTAGGGTAGTTCGGATAATATAGTACTGTACCTGACATAACAGAGTAATTCTCGGGTTGGGTACTTTGAGACAGGTAATGTGTAATTACAAGTGTTCTTCATCTCTCCCTCGGCTGGCAGAGAGTTAACAGTTTTTAGTCAGAAAAGAGAGACTAACCTAAATACTGCAATGCTGGATATTTACTGTTTGCAAGGAGCTCATTGTAAGTTGCAAGGAACAGGGTTTTCTGAAACTTATGACTGTTGGAATATTGAGCTCCCTACAAACAGTAAACACCAACCATTGCAACACTTATTTTGTCTGTCTTTTCTGACTGAAAACTATTAACACTTTATCAGTTGGAGCAGGGATGTGGAACACTATTAATCCCTATTTTTAAACTTATTACATTTTCAACATATAAAAATACATCAACAACAAACATATAAATCATGTGTATTTAGAGTGTCTTTCTGCATTCAACCTGGAAGAGTATTAGTAATGCTCTAATCAGGTTGGGTAATTGGGTCTGGCAGTTGGGCTGGGTAATTTAAAATTACCCTACCTGATTGCAACAGTACTAAATCCAGGTAGGGTGGAATATAGCCTGAGGTACCCTACCTGATTAAAATAGACAGATACCTGAGCTACACTATTCAACTACCTGTTGAGTAGCACAAATCTATTGGCAACATCATTCATCATCTGACCATCTTTGCAGGGCAGCATGTGGTGTACACACTCCAAGGGGCATGCATGTCTGTCACTCATAGGAGTTGCTAGGGTGTGAGAGAGATGCATTTGAAGTGAGGTGCTGTGGAGAACAGAATGAGTTTGTTCTCTCTGTTAGAGTTTGGACAGCCCGTCCCAACCATATGGGACGATGCAGGCTGGGAGACTGGAGTCAGCTTTCCTCTAAGTAAAGGCTGAGCTAACCAAACTAAAAAAGAACGTTTACAATTACATAAAGAAATCATTCTCTTGCAAGAAAGAAAGTGGAAGAAGGAGGGCAGGAAGTATGAATCGGGAGTGAGATAGTAAGCAGGGAGTATGCTCTTGGGCAGCCACTGAGCTGTCAGGCTTACTTGTCCATTTTGACCAAAAGAATGCACAGATGGGGTAATTTTATTTTATTTTTTTTATCCAAGTTTTTCTCCCTTCTTGGGCCTGGTGTGGGCAGGTTTTCCCTGCTCTGTCCCTGCTGCCCCTCGCCCAGCATCTGTCTCACAGAACTGCCATGCCCTAGATCCCCAATGGATTTTCCCCCTGTGGTGGGGCCGGGTAGGAGAGGGCTGTCCTCCCCCCACCGGTTGATATACATCTAGATGATGCAGGACAACTGACCAACAGTGTGGGCAGGAGAAAAGAAATAAACTGCACTCCGTAGAATAAACACACAGCAGCAGCAATAGTTGCTTCAAATTTAGGATATTTATTACTGAGCCAGCTTGCTCTACAGAATTAAAGCAGGTCAAATACACAGGTACAAAAACCCCACGCTTCTCCTTCTCCTTAAGGCTTCATGAGGGGGGCTGGCTCCATGGTGCAAGTATTGGGGGATCTCTTGGCATGCTGGTAACCTAGGTTTGAGCCCTGAGCCTGTACATCAGAAGCAGAGACCAGCAGGAAGGGGGACACAGCATCCTATAGAAGCTTCACTCCAAGGGAGTTGGGGCAGTGCTGGACTGTTTTACTAGTGGCTCCTGGAGGTGGCTAACTGAGGTGTTTTAGCCAGCGTGGGCCACCACATTTTGATGAATGTCCCCACCGCCAGTACCCCGCTGAGGCTGCATGAATGTGGGAGGTGTGTGGAACTAGAATAGTGGAAATCACCCATCTAGTTTCTGAATAATGGCCACCTCATTCCCCTGAGTTATGTAGTGATTCACAGCGTCCTCCAAGCCTCCTAGTCCCCACTCCTCCATCAAGGAAGCAGGAACTATCTCCCATGCTCTGCACTCCAACGGGGAGGGGGAAACCCCGGAAGGATTACCCTGGGTCTACCGTGGATGTGGACTGAAGTGAGGCTGGTAAGGATGGCAAAGTGGATGACAAGGTGGGTGAAGGGGGGGTAATACTACATGATCTGAAGAAGTTGCTTGCCTTAAGGGCAGAGAGAGGTGGAAAAAAGATAAAACAGCAACAACAAAAAATTGGCATATCCTGCTCAACTTTTTTCTTGGTTTAATTTGTGGAAACAGCAGCAGGCTCACTCACAGCAGCTGCACCTCTTGTAATTGCCTTTCTCACCCAATAGCCCAATAGACAAATTCCTTATTTAACTATTAAATGGCTCTCTGTTTCACTAACTACTGCAGATAATCTGGCTGGCAATGTCACATTAATAAAGAAAAGTCAGGGCATGTTGCTGTGGCCATATAGAAGAATGCCTTATACAGCTGTAATACTAAAGACTGAATTTTGGAAACAGTAGCAGGTTTGCTCAGAGCAGCTGTGCCTATCTTACCTGACTCAAGACAGATCCTTTTGAGTAGTTAGTGTTCTCTGTTTAGGACAGTCAAAAACAAATTCTTTCACATTTTGCTATAGTCAGCATAGCGTAACAGGGTAGTAGAATGATTAGGGTAGTAACTACCCGACCCTAACCAACTACCCATTTTACATTAGAGTATTTTTAGGGTAATTTAGGGTAGTTTGGGGGTATCCAGGATAGTGTTTAGGGTAGAGTATTTTAATACCCACCCATGCCTAATGAGGTGGGTCAAATTTCTTATTTCAGACTAATAAACTTTGTATCTATGGCAGCTGCTTCAACACTAATAAACTTCATGTCAGTGGCAACTGATTTTAATTCATACTGCGTCACATTATCAATAAATATATATGTATGTAAGGAAGTAACATTTAAAATGTTTAAAAAAAAAACTTTTTGTGGACTGTTTTCCTGAAGAAGCAATAGATGTAATGTTGAGGAATGTCGAAACACATCGGTAGTCATATTAGCTATGGATCTGATACGGTTTAGAAGTAGTTAAAATAAAATGTAGTATTTTTAAAACAAACCTTGGTGAATTAGGTCCTTTATTGTCTATGCATAATTTTTTTTTAGTTGAGGTGCTTCGCTGATATATTGATTATTAAAATAACATTTTTGTTAACTGGTACTACTGCTTTAATGTCACCAAGTATACCTTACATTCAAAAATATTTAATTTACATTTAATAGTCAACCCACTTCAGGGAACATTTTAGATTTATGTCCGTTTAGCAATAATTATGGTACTATTGAGACCCAGGGCTTTCAAAGTCCACTGCAGGAAACTACTACTGACCAGTAACAAGAACCCTAGAAAAATTATTGAAAATATCCCACACATTAAATTTTTGAATTAATGATGCAGCTGTTCAGATTTGGAGTGGTTTCAGAAGGAATCAAAGGAGTTGATTGTGTGATTTCAAAGCACAGTCTGCAAACTGGGATTAATGGATGCATATCAGAAAGCAGAACAAAAACAAAAACAAGAACTATTAACAGAAATAGATAAAAAATAAAGAGAAAAATCAGGAAATTGTATGTGTTACAGAGTACAGTAGGCTAGCAAGTAAGATTTCATAAATAATATATTGTAACGGGAACATTCTGCAAACTGATTCAGCCATAAAAGAAGAAACAGGAAGCAAACCATTAGTAGTCTACAGAAAATCATACAGTCTAGCAGATATACTAATGGAAAGCTATTTTACAGAAATGTCAAAGAAAACACAATACATTTAATGGGTTTTACACACTGTGGGAACTGTGGACCATGTAAATATGCTGTAAGGGGGAAGCAGTTTACTCATAGAAACATAGACTTTGACAGCAGATAAGGACCTCTTGGCCCACCAAGTCTGCCCATTTCCTACCTACAGGATAAGCTGCAGATCCTGGTTACCCAACAGCCTATTTCTTCCTACCCCCCCCCACAAGAATTGCCTTATGTCTGCCCCATGCATACTTGAATTCTTCCACAGTTTTAGACTCCACAACCTCCTCAGAAAGGCTGTTCCATGTGTCTACCACCCTCTCTGTGAAAAAATATTTCCTAACAATACCCCTGAGCCATCCCCCCCATCTTCAAATTGTGTCCCCTTGTTCTTGCATCTCTTTTTCTGAAAGATGCTACCCTCTTGGACTTTGTTGATTCCACTGAGGTACTTAAAGGTTTCTATCATGTCCCCCCCTCTCCCTCCTTTCCACAAGGGTATACATATTAAGCTCCTTTAGTTTCTCCTCATATGGCTTCTCTTGCAGACCCGGCACCATTTTAGTTGCCCTCCTCTGGACTGCCTCCATCCTGTCTATGTCCTTGCGGAGATGGGGTCTCCAGAACTGGACGCAGGCTTCCAGATGGGATCTCACCGTCTGTACAGTGGGATAACAACTTCCTCTTTTCTGCTGGTGATGCCTCTCCCTATACATCCCAGTATCCCCCCAGCCCTCCCTGTTGCCTTCTCACGTTGCTTGCTAACCTTAAGGTCATCTGATATGATTACCCTTAGGTCCCTTTCCATTTTTGGTGTTGTTACTACCTCCCCCCCTCATTGAGTACTCTTCCCCTGGGTTTTGGTTTCCCAGGTGCATTATTTTGCACTTCTTTGCATTGAATCCAAGCTGCCATGCTTCTGACCATTCCTCCAACCTTGTCAAGTCCCTTCTCATCCTTTCCCACCTCCTTGTGTATCAACCCTGTTGCAGATCTTTGTATCATCTGCAAAAAGGCATACCTTTCCTTCCAGTTCCTCTGCTATGTCACTTATAAAGGCATTAAAAGGACCGACCCAGTACTGAATCCCACGATACCCCACTAGTAACCCCTCTTTGTTCAGAGTGGACTCCATTTACAATTGCCTTCTGTGTCCTGTTGTCCAGCCAATGTTTTACCAGCTACCACCTGGGACCCACTCCCAGACTGGTTAATTTGATTATTAATCTTTTGTGTGAGACTGTGTCAAATGCCTTGCTAAAGTCTAGGTAGGCCATGTCCACAGCCTCTCCCTGGTCTACTACTTTGGTCACCCAGTCAAAGAAATCAATTAGATTCATCTGACATGACCTTCCCACTGTGAACCCATATTGCATTGGGTCCTGTGCCCCACTGGCCT
Source organism: Neoceratodus forsteri (assembly GCA_016271365.2). Classification (NCBI taxonomy): domain Eukaryota; kingdom Metazoa; phylum Chordata; order Ceratodontiformes; family Ceratodontidae; genus Neoceratodus; species Neoceratodus forsteri. The sequence continues at coordinate 1,725,282,835 of CM057456.1, forward strand.
CTAGGTACTCAACAATTCTTTCCTTCAGAAGTGATTCTATCACTTTCCCTACCACAGAGGTCAAATTGACAGGTCTGTAGTTTCCTGCCTCTGTTTTGCTTCCACATTTGTGAAGGGAAATCACATCTACCTTCCTCCAGTCCTCAGGTACCACACTATCCTCCCATGATTTGTTAAAAAGGGTAGTCAGTGGTGTCACTAGTTCTTCCCTTAATTCTTTTAGAATTCTGGGGTGAATTCCATCAGGCCCCATTGCTTTGTCCACCTTCAGTTTTAGGAGTTCTTTCAGAACCCTTTCTTCTGTGAAAGGACTAGGATCGATCCCCAATCCAGAGTGCTTCTGTTAATTGAATTAGGCATCTCCCCCTCCTGATCTTTTGTGAATACTGAGCAGAAGTATTCATTCAGTATCCTTGCTTTTTCATTGTCCCTCTCTGCCCACACACTGTCCTTTCTGTTCAGCCTCACTATCCCTCCCTTTGTCTTTCTACACTTCCTGATGTATCTATAAAAGGTTTTATCCCCCTTCTTAACCAAGCTGGCTATCTTTTCCTCAGTTTGGGCCTTTGCTATTCTGACTTCCCTCCATGCTTCCTTCTGCTTTGACTGGCACAGTTCTCTGTCCTGCTCCTTCTTTGTTTCCTTATACTTCCTAAATGCTATATTTTTCTCCCTAACTTTCCCCACCACCTCTTTTGAGAATGATAGTGGCTTTTTCTTTCATTTTGATTTGTTTACTTGCTTCACACAAAGGCTTGTTGCTTCTGTGATTGCAGTTTTGATGTTTCCCCATTGTTGCTCCACCCCTCCTCCTAGCCTGTTTGCTAGTGCTTTTCTAAGGCACTCTCCCATCTTGCCAAAGTCACCCTCCCAGTCCAGTACTTCACTTTGTATGGCTTGGACTTCAGTAGAGTTTATTGTGAACCACACTGTTTGCTGGTCACTTGTTCCCAGATGGCTACCCACTTCTAGATCTGAGATCCTCTTAGTGTCCCCATTTGAGAGTACAAGGTCTAAGACTGCTCCCTCATGAGTGGGTTCCAAAACTAGCTCACCCTTTGTAAGGGCTAAAAGTAAAAATTAAACATTTTTACAACTGCAGGAGTTCATACATTGCATATGCTATTTGGTGCAGTTGCTGGAATGTGTACATCAGCAAAAGAGTTACGGAAACTTGAATCTGCATTTTTGAACACCTCAGAGCAATACACCAAGATAAATTCAGCAGTGTGGGGGGCACTACTTCAAAGTAGTGCACAAGGGTACACCACCTCTATCAGATTTATAGTGTTTGTTGGGGCCCCTACAATGTCTTGCAGCGATGACAGAGTTAAAAAGCTTGAACAGCTAGAGTCTCTGTGGATCTGTGTTCTGAATACTCTGACTCCAATAGGTCTAAATAGTGATACAAACTTTGTTCCATTTTTATGCAGTAATTGTTTGCTTAATCGAGCAGTCTATTAAAAATAATAGCCATTTGACATGTCCCATATACACATTTTCTTCTAAACGTGAAAACTTTGCTTCAAATGTTAATGAGAACAGATAGACTATTTTACATCAACACGGGTTGATAAATTAATCTTTACAAATAGATACAGCAGCTTTACATTGCTGAACCTAGTGCTAACAGTGGTGTCATTTTGATTACATGATTGATTAATCGATTGTTGCTATGAACAATAAACTAGTAGAACATTTATTGACTTGGAATGTCAGGCAAGGTCTCTAAATAAAAATATAAGCAATGCAATGCAGCAGAAGTCATTTTTTTTCTGTGATATTAACATTCATGCATTCTGTATGATATATTCATCTAACTAAACTGTTTCCTCCTCTTGTCTTTATCTCAAGTTTTTCTTGTCAAAATTAATTGAAGAACCTATTTTGAAAACATGCATTCTCATCTTTTTAGATACATAGTGAAACTGATTATTCTGGCAATCCAATGAGTAGAGTTTTAAGTGTTATCTTGCCAAAGTCCTACTGTGCCATTTTCTGCCTGTCAGTACTGGCACTTCATGCTTTACTGGATGCTATCTACTGTCTCTAAGTAAGTAGCATGTCATTGCAAGTCTATTTTTAGAGATTCTGTCAGGTAGAAAAACTGTTCCCCATTGAAACTTCCAGCATAGGTATTAAAGCCACTGGAAATGTTACAGTATAGCTATGCCAACTACATGCTAATTAAAGGCATCACTACCTCACCTGATGCCTTATACCTGACAACTTACTTAGGGGGACTATTCCTGATCCATCCTGATCCCTCAATCAGCACAGCATCTGTATAGCAAAATCTTACCAATCACATTTACTGCCCGATCCCCCGATCCCCCAATCAGCACAGGTACTGTACAGCAACATAATTCCAGTCTTGTTTACTGTTCATTTCCCAATCAGCTGCAAATAGCAGCTGCCACTACCCTTGCTAGGTAGAGGAGGGGGCATGCTCTGATTTTGACACCTGTGTGTAAGCTGTGGTAGAGGAGATTTATATTTTAAGATTTTAGGATATAGCAGACACCCCTTATAATAGACAACACCTGCTTGCCCAAACATGTCCATTATAGAGGGTTCCACTGCACTGTATTTAGCAATCAGATACCTGATCAATATTGAAATGCAGCAGGGTATTACGTATTGCAGATTGTAGAGGGTGACATAAACTGCTACCTCTACATTAATTATCGAAAATTATTTATTTAATTGTTTTTTGTTTGTTCTTCCTGAGCTGTATGTGAAAGAAAACTTTGCTTGTAACAAGAAACCAAACTGTGCTTGCAAATGATTTTACTGTTTGTGTATGGGTAAGAGAAATGATACACTTGGAAGTTACAGTATCTACTACATAGTATTTTACAGGCTGAGGCTCCTGTTGGTCAAAAGGAGAAGCTTATACCTGCCTCGTGCCACTGGAAGCACCTCTGTGCATCATATATGTCTCTGGAACTGGTGCAGAGTGATTGAAAAAGACTACTGCAATTAACAAATAGGAAATAAATAGATAAAATAATTTTTAAAGGGACATGGTCTCTAAAACAAATACAGAAAGTGTGTTAAAAGCAAGTTTGTGTGTTGTGTAGTGCTCCTAGTTACTCCATTCAGAAATATCATTCAATTGCTTTTGATGCTGATTTCATTACTGTCATGGGTAACATGCTTGGTTTTCAATTTTCTTTGAAATACTGTAGCAAGCAACTAATGCAAGCTGGGGTACCATCAGAAAGAAACCTTAAATGATTACAACTGATTATGACACTGGTTATAGCATCTGTAATGGTGATTGGAGACTGCATGCAGAACTGATTTTAAAGACTAGGGAGAAAAAAAATAAATGAGAGAGAAACATTAACATGAAATTATAGGGTGTTAAGTAGATAGTGATCAATAATGCAGCAATGCTTCTTTTCCCCTTTCCAGTCACAGACTTTTTTCATTGTGGTCTAAGTTTACAGACTAAAGTTAGCCATCTTCAACTTGCAGGCTAAAGGCAGCTACACATTACAGTCCTTTGTAATTTTTTATTTTTATTTGGAAGTAGAGGATAATGATGGGTGCCTGTCAAAAATAAGGTGGTAATTTCACCGAGTGAAGCTTGGGGGGGGGCAGAATAAGCCATGAAATCAAAAGTTGACTTGTTTTTCCTACTCCCACCATCACAAAATTAAAAGGCCACTGTGTTCTTTATGAGCACCCATGTCTTAAGTGTTAAATGACATGGTGAGACAGAAATACATTTAGAAAACTGAGTGCAGGAGAAAAAAATATTGCTTTTTAATAGAATTCAGTCTAGGTTTTACCTAGAGCATTATGATTCATGGATCATATTTTGATTGACAGTTTGGTTACAGGTTTTCTCTGTTCTCCTCAGAGTGTGATGATTGATCTAATATTTTCTGTCCTTTATACGCATATGGGTTTTCATTTTTTTCTTATGTAAATATGGCTGATTATTTTAAAACCTCCAGAACGTGTTCTTAAAGCTACTGCTTAAGATGTTGTAGTATACAATTAGGCATTTCTTTAGATACTTATTATTTTGGTTCAGTTAATTTGTTGAGTGTGATAAGGCAGTGCTTTTATATATTTCAACTTTAGATTTCTCATGTTTGCTTTACTTCCTGTAGGAGTTCTGTTATAGATTCATGTCAGTTTTAGTTTCAGTAGCTATATTTTTGCACTGTTGTTTTTCAGAACTGTCCCATTCATTTAGTTTGGGTAGACACATGGGTCAGCCTCTCATCCACTAACCATTCTCTTATTGATTGGGTCCACACTCCTCCTTCCATCATATTGTGGAAGTTGGAACACTCCCTGATGCACTCAAGGATCACTACATGGTCTGCTGTATATTGAAGAGCCATCATCCCAATGTCCCACATCTAAGGATTTTCCACATTTGATCTTTCAGGTTCCTTGATCTGTCAGCTCTACATGCTGACATTGTGAATCCTGACTGGTCTGTCAGCTTCATGACCTCCGACATAAATACTGCCCTCTCAAAATTCCAAATAATCTCAATGCTGTCTGGGACTGGGAATCCCATGCTCTTCTAAGAAAGAAGTGGCAGGTTTCAGATTGAAACTCCTAGTCTTTATGTTCAGCACATTGCTGTGGTTCCTTCCTCTTGAGGCCTGGTGTGTGTGTGTGTGTGTGTGTGTGTGTGTGTGTGTGTGTCTGTGTGTGTCTGTGTGTGTGTGTGTGTGTGTGTGTGTGTGTGTGTGTGTGTGTGTGTGTGTGTCTGTGATATCCTGAGCTGTGCTGCTACCATGTGATCTGGGCAGCAGGCAGCAAGTGTGTGCCAGCTGGCAGTGTGCTGGTGCCTGCCTCACTACTTGGCATCTTGGTGGCATCCCTTTAAGAACAGTTAAAAAAATATTAAAATAAAAAAAAATTCTCCACATTCCCTGAAGTTACTGAAATCCCTTCCTCCTCATCATGAGTCCTGAAGCAGCCTTTGTGTGTGTGTCTTCCTGAGCTGTGCTGTTGCAGTGTGATCTGGGCAGTTGACAGCAAGTGTGTCAGATGGTAATGAGTCAGTGCCTGGTCTATGATAAAATAAAAAATTGATTAAAAACCTAAAAAAAAAAAAATAAATAAAATAAGGCCTTATTCTTCATCATTTATCACTCAAGTGTCTGACTCCGGTAGCAAGCAATAGAAAACAGAGCAACAGAGAGGCCAAGAAAATGGTGGCATGGGACTGTCCAGTCATATCTAAGAAAAACAAATGTGACGTGGACTTGGTCATAGACCCTCTCCCTAGTGGGAACTAGAAGTGTACAGGTAGATGACAATAGTGGTTGAACAGTCCATAACATGTCACAAATTGTAAGAACCACTTGTATTGGCACTGCAAGGATTGCAACACAAGCAATCACTATACCAAAAAAGGAATAAGAAAGGAGTGTGTCAAGTAGTGACACAAGCAGAGGAGGAGGAGCAAAGTGAGTTGGTGGAGCTTGAGTTGGTGTAGCTTGAGGATAGACATACAGATTATAATTATATACCTGATAAAAGTAATGGCAGCAGCAGTAGTTATGGGGAGGAGGAGGAGGTGGTGGAACAGTTAAGAGTTTGACTTGGGGCAGGTGCACATCAGAGATAAAAAAAAGGCCAAAAGTAGTGGAAAAACCAAAAAAAGAAAGACCACAGAACAACAAGGGAAGCACAACTCCAAGCATTTGAAATGATAGCAGATAAAGAAGACAAGCAAAACTGGTGGCCCAGAACACATGGCAGAATAAGACGAAGTATTCCCTGACACTGGAGAACTGAAGGAGGAAAAGGAGGAGGGTTATGAGGTGGAAGCAGCCCACAGTAGCTGCCCATTAGGCAAGAGTTGAGGGTGCCAGTAGGAAAGACTGAATCACTGACATCAGTATTGTAGGATTTGTTTAGAGTGAACAAGGAGTCACAGACACATGTAGGGTATCTTTTATGTAATGACAGATGGAGTCGTTGTGAGGAGGGTACAAGGCTGGGAACATCTACCCTGAAAAGGCATTTGCTGAAGTCCCACAGATCTCAGTATGAGAATGTATGCCATCACACAGCATCAGCAGCAGCACCACAAAGCAGGGACGCTAATGATGATGATAATGATGATGCCAGGTAGAGAAGAACATTAGGAGACGAGGTAAGGAGGCAGAGGAAAAAAGACTTCCAAGTGGTAGCTGATGCAGAACTCCAACATCTTTCATTAATCAGTTTTTTAGCCAATTGAGTCCCACACTTATGAGAGGCCACAAATCCCTTGCCACTTTCATCAGCAGGGGTGGCAAAAATAGTAGCCAACTGTCATATCCAGGGAAAAAAGCACTCAGCTGTCAATGGTCCAGTCCCTAGAATTGGACCAGAAATATAAAGCCAAGAGACCAGAGGCAAAAAGTTAACAAGAGCAGTTGTGAAAATGCTAACCACCACTCGCTGCTATTCTCCTTTGTGAGCAACACTGATTTTCTATCGCTAACAAAAGTTGCAGTGCCAAGGTATCAAGTGCCCAGCTGTGCCTACTGTTCCACAGTGTCTCTTCCTGATTTGTATCAGAGTGTCTACAAGATTGTCAAATGCACTGAAGGCATCGTTTGTTCCAGCTGTTCTCATCACCACTGACACGTGGACCAGTGGTCAAATTACTGAGCACGTGGCAGTGACTGCACATTTGGTCAGTTTCCACTTTCATTCCCCTCATCCTCTTCCTCATCCTTCTCTTGGTTAAGTGCCACCAGCAGCAGTAGCAGTATCTGCAAGTCACTGGGGCCCCCAACTTCCAACAGAAGGAAGCTTTATATATTGCTGCCTTTGGCAGTGACTATCATGCAAAAAACTTGTTACACTTCTTTCAACTAAAGTTTGCTGAGTGCTGGCACCACACTCATTAACACCAGGTATTATAGATTCAGACAATGCATAGTAAAGGAAGTTGACAGTGGGGATTATAGACATATTCCATGTTTTGCTGACTGTATAAATCTGGTAGTTCAGGTATGCCTAGATGAGGAAGGCAACACTGTGCAGCCATGTGTAGGTCTGGTCAAAAACGTTTGTGGTCATTATAGCCATTCTGTAAAGGCATGAAAGCTGTTACAAAACATTCAACAAAAGAACCACCTTCCCCTCCACCACTTGAAACAGGATGTGGCAACAAGATGGTATTCCACCTATTACATGATGGAACGGCTGCTGGAACAACTGAAGCATCCACGAGTATGCCATTGATCATGGTACTGGCAACGGAGATGTAAAAATCATCTCAAATCAGTGGTGCCTAATTGAGATCCTCTGCACTATGCTGAAGCCCTTTGAGGATGCCACAAGTATGATATGTGCTGATGCAACTGGTCTAAGCCAAGAGCTCCACTTCCTTGCCCTCATGAACCTACGACTTTTGTATGGAAACTCAATATTAGGAAAAGGTGGATACCACAGCTCTCAATCTAGAAGAAAGGATAAGATCACATTTCCAGAATGACACACACATTTCAAAAATGTGTGCAGATGACCAATACATCTTGGTCACTCTCTTGGACCTTCCCTTCCAAGACACATTTGAGACATTCTCTGATGCACAAGAATGTGATAAGAATCAGCAGTCCAATAAAGCCTGGCTTATCCATCTGGTCTCCTTACGTATGGCATAATACAAGAAATGGAACTCAAATAGAGCAGAACAACACTCATCATCATCCTTTGTTGCAATCACACTGAGATGCCAAGTGGAGGCGAAGGAAGAAGGAGGATCCCAATGTGTTTTCACTGCTACTACTGAATGTCTCAGGAGTAACTCATCTTTGTCCTCACATCAACCTGCTACTACGGCTGTCACTGCTGCACCCCAATGAAAGATAACCATTGATGATAAACCACCATGGGAACAACTGTCTGACAATGTCTTAATAAAAAAAACACAGCAAGTAACTTTTTGACAAAGTGGTGCCTGAGCTGGCTGCCAACAAAATGATGCAGGATTACCTGGATGAGAACTTGCCACTAGCAGAAGGAGATGGACCTTTATTGTACTGGTACCAAAAAAAGACCATTTGACCCTCTTTGACACAGGTAGCTGTTGAACACCTCAGTTGCCCACCTACATTTACATATTCAGAAAGGATTTTCAGTGCTGCAGGCAACATTGTTATCAACAGGAGAACATGCCTTTCAATGTAGAGATTCTCACTTTTTTTCAAATAAACCTGCCCCTTTTTCCAAAACCTGTTTTGCCACAGTTTATGGAGGATGCATCTCTTACACTTCCAGCTGGGCTAAAGACAGAGGAGGATTATGAGGTGGATGGGGAGGGCTTCTGTGTCCATAAGTTTTGTTTTTTTTTCTGGAACCAGTAGCCTACACATACACTGAGGGATGCAGCACTGGTATCATCACTCATGGTATTTTCAGATTATTGTTTGGTGAATTTTTGGCAGACGTACACAGGATGAATTGATAGATTTGGGGGAAATGTTTATGATTAAACCAGTATGTACAACACTTATCCATGGCATAACCAGAAGCATTGCCCATGTGTGGCACTATCCCAGTGGGTACATAGTTTTTGGAACATGTGGCCCATACAGTGGGATGCTGCACTGTTGTCTTCACTTACTCTTTTTCAGGTTAATGTTCGGTGAATCTTTGTCAGGTCTACCCAGGCTGAATAAAAAAATGTTTGGCACAATGTTGCCTATGAAACCAGTGTTTGCAACACTTATCCATGACAAAACTGGAAGCCTTGTCCATGTGTGACACTGTCCCAAGGGGCACACATTTTTTAAACCAGTAGCCCACACTGCGGGATGCTGCATTGTTGTCTTCACTCTCTCTGCTTGAAGTTAATGTTTCTCACTGTCCTAATGGGCACACAATTTCTGGAACTGGTAGCATATGTCATAGGATTCTGTACTGATATTTTGTGGGCACACATAGGCATAACAATTACAACCATTTTATTTTGTTATTTGAGCGCTGTTACTTAGCCAAACACTTGCTTATAGCTATTATCATTGTCCATGTTTGCACTGATGGAACAGACACAATTTTAGGAACCAGTACCCCTCAATCCAGTGCATTATGCCATCTAATTTTATCCCGTTTCCTTAAGCTTATTAATGGTCAAACCAGCATGAGTTGCAGTTAAGAGAACTTTGGTAAATGTTATACAGTTCAATGGCCAAAGTTTGCATGGTCAATCTTCAGGAGGTCCACATAGCCCTATAACATATTGTAACAGGCTGAGCTGTGAGAGGGCTTCTGGAGGTGGGCCCCTGCTGTACTGATCACAGGTTTCAGGTACCCAGTCTCTTCCTCCGTTCTTCCCACTCTTCGTCATTCTCCACCCATGCTCCTCCTTTTTCTTTGACATGCTTGGCCAGTCACAACACTGTACAATGCAAAGTGGAAGAGGGTTTTACTTGCAAGTCTTGTAGATCATACCAGCAATGTTTTCTGTCCAGTTTGTTCCCCTTTACAGGAGCTGTCAATGCATGCATTTCTCTGCTGTCCTGGAGACAGCAGAGATGTTGTACAATGGCTGCAGCTTTTCCAATCTGTATTAAACCTTCAGTAAGTGCTCCACCCTGCCACAGGTATCTCCTCTTTCCACCAACCCAACTCTTTAAAAAAAAGAAACATCTCTACCAGCCTACCATCATAGTGGTAGTGCTACCACTTGCAGCATGCATGACCCAGTTTTGGAAGTGAGCCCGAGGTGTCAGAGGGCTGACCAGGGGGAGGAGGATAGAGAATCCATGGGATGGCACTCCTCCTCTCATGGGTGGAGGGTAGGGAAGAGCTTGGTGCTTAACTGGCCCCTGGTAGAAGCCAGGGGAAAGACAGCATGAGCTGAAAGAGGTTGAGAGATGTGACAGATATTGATGAATATGCCTTGATGTCAGTGCATGCCACATTCCCCATGAGGAGAAAACCAGAAAATGCCCAGCAGCAGAATAAAGAGGAGCATCCACAGGCCCTGCACCCAATCAGCTGGGCATGCCAGCCTGAACTAGATCTATGCTTCAGTGGGGCTTGGTGGAACCCCACTGACCCCTCCAGGGGGGAAGGGTAAGCCCTGGTGGAAGACAGATGGAAAAGGTATGTTCCAGTGGACGTTGGGGCGATGGGGCTAGGGCGCTTCTCTGAAGGGAGGGCTGTCTGGGGTAAAAGGAAAAAAAAACATCAGCAAATACTCTGTTCCCCTCCCACCCAACCCAACATTTTACAAAACTGGCAATGGGTGCTCAATCCCACCACCAGTATCCCTCCCTCCCCACCCAACACAAATCTTTTATAACACCAGCAGTGGGTGCTCAGTCTTGCCACTGGTATCTCCCCTCTCACCTGGCACACCTCTAATACAACACTGGTGGTGGGCACATAATCTCAGCACTAGTATTCCCCCACCCAATCTAGCCACAATATAAAATGGGTAGTGGGTGCTCAATCCTATCACTGATATTCCCCATTACTGCCCAACCTGGCCCTGCATGAACCTGACACCAGGGTGCCCAGCCTTGTTGCTGGCAAACAGACCCCCTCCACACACACACACACACACTCCCCCCAGACACACTTCTGACATCAGGGTCCCCAACCTCGGGTCCTGGCTAACATCCCTCTGCCATTGTATGTGACATTGAGCTGAGTATCCTCATTGCTGCCAACAACCCACCAGCGGGGGGTGCCCAATCCCCAGTCTCAGTCCATAAAATAAAGTAAACCAGTTTTTCATTTTTTCCTACAAAAGCAGAAAATGGTCCAGCAATGTCTTTTCCTCCCCCAGACCCTTCAACCCCCTCAGCACCTAGTACCCCATATCCCCACACCCCTCAGTTACCTACACATAGTCCACAGAAGTAATCCTCTCCATGACCAGAGAATATTCTACTGCTGCCAAGGCCTACTGTGAAATGACTGAAAACAAGGTTAAGTGTGGTTAGTGGCTTTTTAATGAGTCGTGAACCTTTGCTCATAACTGTCATTTTGTAGCACTTCCCTCAAATTTTTAACATAACCTTTTTTGTGCCACTTAGGGGTGTGCAAAAAAAAAAAGTTCGCTGTTGGAACTGAAGCAAAAGTCAGACTTGCACTTCTGTGAAAGTTCAGTAAACCTTTTCTAAACTTTTACGGAAATTCCGCCTCCCCTATAATAAATTAAAAAAGCTTCCCCGGTACTCACTGATGGCTAGTGGTTCCTTCACCTCCCCCACCCGATAACACACCTGAAATTTTGATAAAAATATTGCCTGATTCTGCTGTAATCCCTGCTGGTTAGCGGTCCCTCCCCCTATCCATTACCCACCCGACATTTAAAAAAAAGCATCCCTGTAAGCCCTGGTGGCTAGTGATCCCTCCCCCACCTAGTTACTGTCAGGCAAAATAAAATAAAAATAAACTATTTATCCCTGGTGGTCTAGTGACCCTCCCTCCCAATCCCCAACCCATTAATCAAACATTTATTCGCAGTCTCTGGTGATCTAGGGTACCCTTCGCACCCCCACCCCTGCAGGCAAGGTCTCTATAGTCTATTCCTAACCTGCTCCCCCCAATCCCAAACCCAAGTGGGCCACTGGCACAACCCACCTCTGTCCTCCATGGCAGGCAGCCCACAGATATTATGAATGAATGAACGAGCATGTGCACAGCACAGCACGTGCTCATTCATTCATAATATCAGAGGGCTGCTGGCCACAGAGGTGAGAGATGGGCTGTGCCAGTGATCCGCTTGGATTTGGGATGGGGGGAGCAGTGTGGGACTGGATGGGAGGGAATCCATGTCCTGGTCTGGGGCTAATGAAGGTAGCTTTGGCAGGGGGGGTTCAGAGGGAGCGTCTGTTGGCAGGTGCAGGTAAGAGCCATGGTCCTGGATGGTAGCTCCAACCTAGGGGGTATGTCAGAGACATCAGGGGACATTGCAGACTTTGTGGCAGGCATGTGGCTTGCCAGTGACTGCACACAAGAAGGCCAGCACACCAGCAGTAGGGACAGTGGTGGTACCATCTGTGCCAGTGCATGTGGCATGGCTGTGGTCCATTATGCGAGTCCCCTAACATCCGCTGTTGGGGGCTTACAAACTACATTCCATTTGTTGTCCCAGTGGCACCTGCATTGTGATACCTGTTCAATATGACACTTTGTGCTGCTGGGTGTATAGCTGTGTGCTACCATACAGTGCACAACAGATCATTTCAGGAGAAAGAGGTTACTGCACTGTCACCTGTGAGCTGTATCTAGACACTTTGAGCAGGCCAGACGTGTGTGTGTATCCTGAGGTTTTGGGGACTAGAAAATATTCTACTGTTGGATGCAACAGAGTTAAATGGAACTTTTAAAAAAAAACAGGTGTTTTGGATAATGAGATTTAATACTCATGATACAAAATATGGCATAAATGATTCATTAAATTGGGGAGTGAATTAATTTTAAAATCTTATATTAAGATCCCCATTGCTGTCAGATTAATATTTCATTTCATCCATGGGGTGCAGTCTGAACTCCCCCTTCCCAGGTTAATTGTGAAACATATTATCTTTGATAATTTTATTTATTTCATAATGTAATAGTTTTATCAACCAGGTGGGGGAGGGACCACTAGCTGTCACTCTGCTGCATCTTGTACTGTGAGGTTGTTCTACTAGTTATGTGCCTCTGGCTCCAACAGTTATCTCCAACAGCACAGGTATGGCACTGTTGGCAGATTTCGACTGCATCCACGTTTACCAACTGGAGACTTTTCAGCCATGATCCGCTCACATTCTTGTCAATCATTTGTGCACCGACTGGACTGTAGTATTAATTTTGGGCTGGTTATCAGGTGGGGGAGGGATCACTAGCCACCAGGGCTCACAGGGGACACTTTTTTTAAATGTCTAATGGGTGATGGATGAGGGGACGGACCGTTAGCCACCAGGGATTACGGGGAATGTGGGCAATTGTTTTACTAATCTCGGGTGGGGTATCGGGTGAGGGAAGGGGCCACTGGCCACCAGGCATTTATTATTTTTTTACTTTCGGCAAGACTGGAGGGCAGCACTGGACAGGGGTACCACAGGACAGTCTGCTTTTTTTCTTTCAAGTGCATCTGCCATCTAGGTGAGTGGAATGTCTGCAGAATTTTGCCCAAAATCATTTGGAAGTTTTCCACTCTGCCACTGGCAGAGGTTCAGAAGCTTACATGAATGTTGCAAAATTTCACATTATTTACGCTATGGCGGAACAACTTTTGCCCTCCCCTAGTGCAGCGGCATGAATAAGGTAGGTGTAATTTTTCAAATGAATATGATATGGTTCAGAATCCGTTCTATCAGTCCTTAGATATGTGGCATCGATATATTGATGATGTATTGGTGGTGTGGTGGGGGGACACTGCTATGCAGTCATGTTTTGTTCAGTATTTAGAACAATCCAATCCGAATCTCAGATTTACTGTGCATTACACTAAAGAACAAGTTTCCTTTTTGGATATTAACATTTGTAAGCTGGAGGATGGGACTTTGGTAACTGATTTATACAAGAAACCAACTGATAAAAACAGTCTTTTGATGGCTAGCAGTTGTCACCCCTGCCACACCATCAACAACATTCCCAAGTCTCAGTTCATGAGGATTTAGTGGGTTTGTTCAGAGGAAGAAGTGTATGAATGCAGGAGTCGAGAATTGTAAGAGCATTTTGTAAACCGGTGATGTAGCCCCACCCTAGTGGGGAAAAAAGTAACAGAGGTCAGTCATGTTCCTAGGGAGGATTTGTTAAAGTATAAACAGAGGGGTTTGAATGATGGCAGCTATGAGGTACGGTTGGTTATAAGGTATTGTGCTAAAAGCAACACAATAAGAGAAACCATAAACAAGTTTTGGCACATTCTCAGTACTGAGCCAGCATTTGGGCTGGCAGTATAGCCTAGAGGTTAGAGGAATGAGGTGTGAACAAGCTTGGTACATCCAGCAGACCAGACATGAGTTTGATTCTCACAACCTCCAGTTGCACACTGTGTGACTCTGAGCAAGTCACTTAACCACCCAGTGCTCTCAGGTCACCCTTGAAAACAGGCACTTGTGCCTAGTGGGCCTTATCCGCTTACCAAAGACTAAAATTAAAAAAAATTTACATTCAGTAGTTAAGCAGAAACCGAAAATCTCTTTTAGGAGATCTAAGAATCTTTTGGATTTATTAGTACAAAGTTTTCTTCTAGCTCAACAAAAATGTACTTGGCTACCTCCAGCTCCTTTAGGTTGTTATCAATGTGGTAGATGTACTTATTGTGACAAAATCCAACAGATAAAATGTTTTACATCTGTTAATGTGGGAACTGTCTTTGACATTAGAGGGCTTATTAACTGCAGCACCACTTATGTAGTTTATGTGGCAACCTGCACGTGTGGTGCTTTTTATGTAGGGAAAACCTCTAGGGCTTTCAAAATAAGGGTTGGGAAACACCTCAGTGATATCAGAACAAGTGACTATGGGAATGTTTTGTTTTGCCATGTAAATGCCAATAGTGGAACGGCACTACATCACCAATTTTTGTTCTGTGGAATAGAAAGGGTGAGGTTAGGCCCTAGGGGAGGTGATTTTGAATTGCTTCTTTCCCAAAGAGAGCAGTACTGGATACACAGATTAGGTGCATTGTGTTACCCAGTATTAAATGAAATGTTTGAGCTAGTACCATTTTTGGATAAAAGAACTAACTTTTGGTTGGCAACTCTGAGGAATTAAGGAACTATACTCCTCTGGGTTTATTGGGCCTGATACTTAGGCTTTCACTATATTCCTGTCTTGGAATGTAGTACGTTAATAAAATATAGGATTATATCTCTTATAATTTTTCTGTGATTCAGATTACATTTATGTGCTGTATTGTATTTATGCATTTTTAGCACATATAGTTTTTTTCAAAAACCTATTCTGTTTTAGGATTTTTTAAGGTACTATAGCTTTTTGGCTATTTTTCCAATATTTAATCTTTCTTCTTATTCCTGGGTATACAGGCCTGATTCTGTGGTAGATCTTAACTTTATTGGATTTAACCTACATATGGATGCCTTGGTGACTGGGCTTTTATGCTTATAATGCATATGCACAGGCCAGTTTAGGTGCATATGAAACAGAATTTAATAATTCCCTCCTTGTATTTCTCTTCCCCTTGTCCCTCTTTCCCTCCCCCCTTTTCCCCTTTCTCCCTCCTTTTCTTTCCCCCTTTTCCCCTCAACCTCCCTCCCTTCCCTTTATATGTGCACGTGTATATATTGCTATGGATTATTACATACAGTTTCTATCCAATGCACTTATGGAGTCCTTTGAGATAATGTTTTGGGTATTGCCCTTGTGCTCTAACATGCCTGTGTATATATGCTTTTTTGACTGTGTGTATACATATGTGATATACTTTCATTTTATTATTTTTTGTTTCTGAAGTGTCTTTGTCTTCATTATTATTTAGTAGAACTCTTATTTTATTTTGTGTTTATTTGCACTTGTAGTTAGAGTCTGATTTTCTGTGATTTCATATATTTTTTGTATGTTTCATATATATATTTTATTATAGGTGTGTGTCACTCTAGGGTTAGACTTAATGTTTTATTCACTGTCACTTTAAAATTTACCTTTAAAAGTAGAGTGAATCACCTGTTTGAACACTCCCTGATGATGCTATGAAGTGAAACTGGTAGTAGGTTGGTGGGTCTCACTGTGAGACTCATTTTAGAAGGTCATAGGTGCTTTTTGGCTGCTTTTTCATATATGAATTTACTGAATAAAATACATTTTTAACATGCTTTATAGCTTGTTTCATATTTTGCAAATGGGTCTTATTTGTCTAGACTGCAGTGGGTGGTGCTGGAGTTTTCTATTTGGTTGGGTAATTTTTCAAATCCCTGCAAAACATGTTTTCATTGTTGTGCTGTACAATTACCCTTCAGATGGGATTTTAAAAAATCGCACCTGTTTTGAACAAATGAAAGGGTCATAAAAAGACAATGTTGAAAATCTGGGATGAAAATGTCAGAAAGAACAAAGCTATGAAGGAAAACTGAAATTTTTCAATGTTTGCTCATAACTTTATTTTTGCAGATTTTGACTCCATATTTTCAATATAGCCCTTTTCTTACCCCACCACATGAACATGACAGGTTTCATTTTCAAATCTGCCCAAAACATTTTTTTCATACTCATGCTACAAAATGACAGGCTGGCCAGGAATTAAAAAAAAAGACACCAGTCATGTTCTTAAGGATGTGTCATAAAAAGACTATGTTGGAAATTTGGTGTCAAAATATAAAAAAAAACAACAAAGTTATGAAGAAACACTGAAATTCTTCAAATGTTCAGTGTAGCCATTTTTATTGCACCTTATGAACATGACAGGTATTATTTTTCAAATCCTGCCCAAAATGTCTTTTCATGCTTGTGCCACAAAATGATGTTTGACCTGAATTTTGGAAGTGACACTAGTCATTTTCATAAGGTCATGTCATAAAAAAAAGACTATGTTGAAAATGTGGGGTCAAAATCCCAAAAAACAATAAAGTGTTGAATAAACATTGACATGTTCAAACATTTACTCATAACAATGCAATGTGTATACTTTTTGAACCCATATTGTCATTGTTATACCCCATCTCATGCACATGGCAGGTGCCATATTCAAAGTCCGCTCCAAAACCTGTTTTCAAGGTCTTTCTGTAAAATCACATTTTGAGTAGAATTTGATAAATGATACCTCTGATGTTCACACGCTGGGATAATAAAATACTGTCTTGAAAATTCAGGGTCACAATCTAAAAAAACAACAATGTTAAGTGTGAACCTCTTTGTTTCCCAATTCTAATAATTTAACTATTATAACTTGTGTTATATATTTGTTTTTTTTAACTACTGCACCAGTTATACCCGGTAATTACAAGCAAGCAGACATTTGCAGTTGGCCAATGCTTGTTGTAAGTTTGCTTTGGTCAAATGTTCAAATTCAAATGTTGATGTAGTTGACTATTTTCTATTAACTTATACATATGTGGCATGCAAAGAATTCACTGGGGAACATTATCAAATGTGGACACTATGCCATGAGTGACTGGCAGAGACTTTTCTTTGTGCTTACAGTATATCTGAAATGTGTCCCAAGCTTGGGCAAATGTTGATTTAGTCTCCACTATAAGCAAGAACTGAAGAATTCCACCTCTAATGATACAGAAGATTAAGGGGTACTATTGGGATCTTGCCAGATGGTGTTGAAATGTATTGTAATTATACAGTATATGATCTCACCCCTTACTAGGGCATATGTTTGATGGTACAGTGGTGTCCAGAATCAGGTACTGCTGTCACAATGTCATCAGTTGCAACTAGTTATAACTCTTGGTGTGACTTGTCTCTGATTTTAAGTGCTAAAAATTTACATTATTATTTGCAGACGTGCTACGGAATCAGCAGGTGGCTTTAAACAGAAACAGCGCTGTGTATGTGCATGCCTCAATAAGCCCTTTAGCCTGCAGGCTCTAGTAGTCAACTGTTATATTTAAAAAGACATGCAGGTGAAAAGTAATGACCTTCACTCTTCTGAATGCATCTTTGCTTAAGATGTTGATTAATGTATGGGAAAATGATGTTGGGTTCTGCTGTATTGTACAAAAATGCAATAGATTACAAACATATCTCAGTCCAACAATTTAAATCAGATCTTATGACTCATCTCTTCACAATTAGATTTTCAACCAATGCCCTATAGCTTCCACTGTATCCTTAATATTTTCAAATATGTTAAATGTCATCCTGTATACTTTACCATACAGAGTTTAAACATAAGTGTCATATAATATACTTAATAAAAAAATGGTATTTCTATCTTCAGATCATAAAACAGCATACTACTGACATCAAAATATATGGAGAGTAATCATCAGTATGAAATGGAATAGACCTTTTGTAGGAAGTGAACTATGGTAAAAAAAAGAGTAAAGTATTAGGCATGATAGCTGGTGATATGGATGATAAACGGTTTATGGGAAATAGTGCAGACCACACTTGGGAAAATACGCTAAATGTAATACCTTCTGCCATGGATAAAATTGCTCCTATTAAAACTGTGACAAAGAATGATGATATAACCTATGGATATCTGTTCATTTTTAAAAGTTAATAATCCAAAGGCAGGTTGCTTTACAAAATAATGGTTTTGTGGCATACAATATATTAAGGAATGATATAGCCAGAAAGTATAAAAAGTTTAGGAGACATTATTACGAGGGAAGGATTGCAAATTGAAAGAAATTAAATTCCAAGAAATGATGTACAATTACTAAAGAATTTTTAGACAGTGGAATGCAAGATGGTAAAATTGATAAATGGGGCAATTCAGACAGTCATGAGGGAGGTAGGCAGTCCATCAAAGATTTAAATTAAGTTTTATGTAAAGTCAGTGATTATTTAATTCCTCTGATGAAGAATCAACTGGTGGAGTGGGAGGATCCTGAAAAGTTTTTGTTTCAGGTGGAAAATGTAGTGAAAGAAATTAAAAAAGCTGAAAATGGGAAAATCTGTGGGCCCAGATGAGGTACCAAATTGGATATGGAGCGGGTCGGATATAATTGTGCTTTGCATATGTAAAATCATTACCAAATCAATAATTTGGGGATGTTTACCAGAGCAGTAGAAATATGTGAAAGTAATAGTTATTCCCAAAGTGACTTCTTCTAGTTATTTAGAAAAATAATTTAGACCAACACTTTTAACTTGTGTAAGCTCAAAATTACTTGAGGGCTTTATTTGTCACTGGATCATGAAGGGTGTGGAATCAATGAGTGACCATAATCAGTCTAGATCATAAAGAGGATGTTCAACCACTACTGCCACCCCGAAATTCATAGAGGTTTGTATGAGGGCAAGGGATGAGTAAAGCTTTTGTTTTAATGGACAATGGGACATTGATTATGAAAATGCAGTTATAGGAGATCCCCATGTACAATAGATGACTTCATGACTTTCTACAAGAAAGGTCCTGGTGAATGGAGATGTTTGTTTTGAGATCTAAAATGGGCGTCACCAGTGGTGGGGTTCCTCAGGGTACTAAGCTTGGCCCCCTTCTTTTCTTACTGAAGATAAGTGACTTAAGTACCTCCAGCCAGTTTATTGAATATGTCAATGATGCTTCCATAATCAACGTTTTTGATACTGATTGTGATAGTACAAATGATTTACATAAAATAGTAAAACTGTCCAAGAGTAATTTTATGGAAATGAATCAGGCTAAAATGAAAGGATTTCAATTTGGTAAACAAAACAGATGGTAAATGCGTTCTTTGTTATTTGGCAGTTTTGAAATATAAGTCATAAATCAGGTTAAGTTGTAGGGCCTTATTCAAAGTAATTTTTTCATGGGCTAAACAAGTACAGAATATGATTAGAAAAGTAAATACCAGATTGTACAGTACTTAGGCACAACCTTAAAAAGATCGGGCCTTGGACAGTCCAACCTGATGTACTATTAGTGTACTATTGTAGGACCAGTTATGCAATATAGCACTCCAGTATGGCATAGTGGTATATCAATGACAGAAATTAATGAATTGGAATGGGTCCAAAAAAGAGCCATGAGGGTCATGTTGGGAAATTAGGTTAAATAATGATGATGTTTTATGGATTTGCAAATGAGGAAAGCTAAATGGTTGGAGGGAAGAAGTGTCAGGGCAGTTATTCTTAATTATACTGAAAAGGGTTCCTCTCAGCCAGTCAGAACACAGAGATACTGTCCTGTTATTCTATAATAACTGTACAGTAGACTAAATAATTGGATGTATGCTAATTCATGTGTTCTGATTGAATAAGACTAATGCCACAGTGCATCTGCAAGAAACTAACATTTCCAGTTGTCTCGCAGATGCACTGTAGCACTAGACAGTGAGATCAATTCTGTCACATTTTCAAAGTCCTTTTCCTTTTTCAGTTTTTCTATTTTTCTGTATAATAGCAATAACAGACATAGTGGTTGGGGGCTTTTCTCAGAAATAACTGGACCAGTTTGTTAATAAACACTTTACCCTAGGGTCTTAATGTTTATTATCTCTGGCCCACTTATAACCTCATAAACCCCTACCATTACACTGTCATCCTTTAGACACATTAAAGCCAATCTCAGGTTGTAAGACCTTTTACCAGAAAACTGCAATTCAGACTGTAGGTTATATACACATATTACAAATTTTCCAGCAGAAGAAGGTCCTTTGGTCTATCTAGTTTGCTCTTTAATCATAAGGTATATAAATAATAATGTCTGACAATTTGTGAATGGTAATAATGCTAATCTCCCAGGCAATGCTCTGGAGTGTGGCACACTGCCCCACTATGTATGAGATTTGTGGAATTCCAGACACAGCGGGTAACAGCATGGAAAAATATATGCTGCATCATCAGCTAGGCTGGTACCCAGAGGCACCCCCCACACCCTAACTCTTCCAGAGGCCCACTGGCCTGGTGGTCTGCAGTGTGGTAAGGAGGTGGACAGGACAGTCACACAAAAGTCATCCAAACTCACCAAATTCTGACTGCAAATCATTTTGCACCACTGGAGGAGGCACAGGTACCTGACTCATTTAGGGAATCTGAGCCAGTTAGGAAGGATGAACAGGATGACCTGGTGGCACCAAGGGGAGAGAACAGGAAGAAGACAGCAAGGAGAAACCCAGTTGAAGGGGACTTTATAATTAGAGGGGTGGAGAAGGTGATGAGGAAAGAGGGGAGGGGTGGACAGATGCTTTCCAGGAGCATCAGCCATCTAGGATATGAAAAGGACAGGGAGATTGGTAGAGGAGGGGAAGGGGGGGCTTTATGTGCTGGTACACTTGCAGTAGGTACCAATGATCTGGTAAACCAGCAGAGTGAGACAGTGAAGCATGACTTTCAAAGGCTGAGGGACAGATTGAAGGCACAATCAGTTTCCCTGGCCTTTTCCAAGGTACTCTTTGTGAGTGGTAAGGGGCATGGGAAGGATAGGGTAAGGAAGGAGTAGACAGGAATTTAAAGGGTGGTTAAAGGGATTGTGTCAGAAGGAGGGGTACCATTCTGTGGGAGACTGAGATGGCTTCTGGGACAAAAGATTCTTCAAGGGAGATGGCCTTCACCTAACAAGAGTGGAGATCAGTGTGCTTGGGCAGAAGTTTGTTGTCTACATAGACTAGCTGGACATTTAAACTGAGAGGGGGAGACTGATGCTGGGAGAACCACAAGAGGTGGAGAACAAAAAGTGAACCTAGCTAGGACTCACCCAGAAATGTCATCTAGGGGTAGTGGGGATGAAAGCAGCAAACCCAGGATCCATGATAAATTAAGTAAGGGTGCAAGTGGAGGGGAGCTCATAAAGTCAGCAAGGAACAGGAAAACATTAAGGAGGAAGGGGGAGGTCAAAGGGAGAGGAGCCCACAAGAGGGGCAATGGTGCAGGCACAGACTGGAAGGCAGTCTGCCTAAATGCCAGGAGCCTGGGAAACAAAATTAGTGAGCCTCAGGTGATGGTAGTTGATGCTGGATTAGACCTGGTAGGAATAATAAAAACATGGGCCATGGGGAACATTGACAGCAATCTGGCAGTACCGGGGTATACCATGTATAGGAGAGACACAGGTAAGGGAAAAGGAGGTGGCTTATCCCTATATGTAAAAGAATGCATAGAGGCAGTTGAGTAGTCCATCAGGGGAAGAAATTGTGAGACAGAATTGTTATAGGGACAGCTCACAGCAATAGAGAGAGAAATAAGTTGTGCATGGGGGTGGTCTGTAGATCACTGAGACAGGGAGAAAAGGAGAGGCAGAAATTGAGAAAGCGACCACAAAGCAGGAGGTAATGGTTATGGGGTATCTCAATCTACCAGAAATAGATTGAGATATTCTAGCAGCTAAGAGCACCAGATGTCAGGCAGTGCAACATATGTTGCAGGACTGCCTGCTGCTACAGCTGGACAAGGAACCTATAAGACAGGTTGCTATTTTTGACATATCACTTACCAATTCAGAAACAGTAAGTGGAGTGTGGTCTGAGGAACCACTGGGGTCTAAGTGACTATAACACCATATACTGCTGAATAGGAAAATAATGTGTCAATTATATTTAGTGCTAGCCACAGAGTGGCCATATTTGTGTAAATTTATTTTCACTCTAAACTAAAAGTCTTCCATTCACCTTAATGGAAAAAGTGCTATTTAGCGTAATTTTATTTTCACGCTTCACAGCACTTTAGTGAATATAGTGAAAATTTATGTACAGTGAATATTTTCTACTCTACAGTAGTTTGAACTGGCCATGGGTATCAGTACATCCTCATCAAAAGCTGCAGTTCTGGATTTCAAAGGAGTGGACTTTGATCAGATGAAGGAATTAGTCCAGGGCACGTTAGTTGGCATGGATGAAATCAGGGGGTTGGGGGGGTAGAAATGAAAGGGGCCATTTTCAAAGCAACCAAACAATATTTGAGAATGGTTACCAAGGGGAATAGGCACCAGGAGCTAGTCTGCTTCTCTGAGAAGGTTAGGTAGGCAGTCAGGGCCAAATAAATGGCCTTCGCTGGCTACAAGGAGACACAGGGGGTGAGGAATTCAGCAAATACCAGGTAAAGATGATGGAGGCCAAGAAGGTAGTTAGGAATGCAAAAAAGACACAGAGCTGCATAGTGCAGAAGGGGTCAAGGGAGGGGAAAACATTTCTTCAGGTACAGTACATAAGGGAAAAAAGAAAGATGAGAAGGAGAATTGTTAGGTTGATGGAGGAGGGCAGGGTAGTAGAGGAGGACAGAAAGAAGACAGTTGTTCTGAGTGACTATTTCTGCTCAGTATTCACAGTGAAGGATAGGAGGTCTCTGCTGGAAAGTGGCATAAATGCTGCTGCAAGTGAGATCCCAGAACTGGGACAGGTGGTGATTACAGTAGGATCCAGAATGGTTGTGCGCGCACAAGGATTAACTCATCAAGCATGAAATATAAAGAATCACAGAAGCAAAAAGGCTCTTAGCAAAATATTTTGCTGATTTCTAATCATGCTGCAATGTTACAACAGAATCAGCAAGTGCGTCAAAATGTGCCCCTAGCGCCTCGACTCCCATGGGTCTTCAAAGGGGGTGCTGCTAACAAGGAACACATGAGCATTTAATTGAGCATTTAATTATTGTATCATGAATAATTAATTAATTGCTGTGATGTCACTGCTTTTCTATAAAGGTAGTAATCATTTTTTCATTTTTTATCTATATGCAAATGTTTTGCACTTTAAAGGATGAAACAGTTTTACACTAAGCTACACTGCAACTGTGTGATGATTGTATTACATAGGTTGTTTCACAGCTGATAAAAAAATGAGTTGAGGCTCTAGGAGTACAGTTTGACGCACTTGCTGATTCTGTTGAAACTTTGCAGCATGATTAGAAATCAGTAAAATATTTTGCTAAGAGCCTTTTTGCTTCTGTGATTCTTTATATTTCATGCTTGCTGAGTTAATCCTTGTGTGCGCATGACCATTCTGGATCCTGTGTGTTTGTGGAGGACGGCTACCTCCCAGAGTGTAGCACAGACTGGATGCAGCTGTTCGTGGTGTTCTTTTTGGATTTATTCTAGGTGATTACAGTAGAAAGGGTTAGAAAAGGGCTTACAGCCCTGAAACTAGACAAGGCTCCAGAGCCAGATGGGATTCACCAGAAGGTGCTCAGGGAATTGGCATTAGAATTGACTGAACCTCTGGTAGGGCTATTCAATAGCTCACTATAGTCAGGGGCAGTTCCAAAAGACTGGAGGATAGCAGACATGGTGCCACTCCACAAGGGAGGGTAAAAAGAGGAACCTGGAAATTACAGGCCCTTCAGTCTTACCATACCTCTGCTATAGGTAAG
This sequence comes from Neoceratodus forsteri, assembly GCA_016271365.2. Lineage (NCBI taxonomy): Eukaryota > Metazoa > Chordata > Ceratodontiformes > Ceratodontidae > Neoceratodus > Neoceratodus forsteri. The sequence continues at coordinate 1,725,306,685 of CM057456.1, forward strand.
CTGATGGTGTCAGAGGTCAAAGAGGACCTAGTGGACTACTTGGACAGAAATGGACTCCAGGACAGTAAGCAGCATGGCTTCATGGCACAGAAGTCCTGTCAGACCAACCTGACAGTATTCTTTGACTGGGTAACAAGGGTGGTGGACAAGGGACAAGCAGTGGATTTGCTCTATTTTGACTTCAGCAAGGCATTTGACTCTGTGTCACACAGAAGGTTGTTGAAGAAACTAGAGGACCTGGGAGCAACAAAAGACCTAGTTAAATGTGTGGAAAGTTGGTTATGGGAAAGACAGCACAGGACGGTGGTAAACGGGGGTCAAAATTGTGGGAAGGAGGTCATAAGTGGGGTACTGCAGGGGTCAGTCCTGGGAGTAACCCACATCAATATGTTCATCAGTGACATAGGAGAAGGAATACAGGGCAAGACATGTCTCTTCACAGATGTCACTAAACTCTATGGCAGGGTAGACAGTGAGGAGGGGTAAGGGAGTGCAAAGAGACCTACAAAGGTTAGAGAGTTGGTCCAAGGTCCGGGCTGTTGAAATTCAATGCCAAAAAGTGCAAAGTGATGCACACAGGGAACAAGAACCCCAGAAAGGAATATTAGGATCGGTCCTCTTCAATGTCTTTATAAGTGACATTGCAGAGGGACTGGAAGGAAAAGTATGTCTCTTTGCAGACAACACAAAGATCTACAACAGAGTTGATACACAAGGCGGGGTGGAAAGGATGAGAAGGGACATGGCAAGGTTGGAGGAATGGTCAAATGTATGGCAGCTTAGATTCAATGCTAAGAAGTGCAAACCAATGCACCTGGGAAACAAAAACCCAGGGGGAAAAGTACACAATGGAGGGTAAGATGCTAACAACAACAATGGAAAGGGACCTGGGGGTAGTCATATCAGATTACCTAAAGGTGGGCAAGCAATGTGGTAGGGCAGTGAGGAGGGCTGGGGGAATACTGGGATGCACAGGGAGAGGCATCACCAGTTGCAGTTCTAGAGACACAATCTTCACAAAGACATAGACAGGATGGAGGTAGTCCAGAGGACGGCAAACTAAAATGGTGCAGGGTCTGCACCAGAAGACATATGAAGAGAAACTTAAGGAGCTTAATATATATACCCTCATGGAAGCGAGGGAGTGGCGGGACATGATAGAAACTTTCAAGTACCTCAAGGGAATCAACAAAGTCCAAGAGAGTAGCATCTTTCAGACAAAAAGGTGTGCAAGAACAAGGGGGCACAATTTGAAGACGGGGCAGCTCAGAGGTAATGTAAGTATTTTTTTCACAGAGAGGTTGTGGATGCATGGAACAGCCTTCCTGAGGAGGTTATGGAGTCAAAAACAGTGGTGGAATTCAAGCATGCATGGGACAGTCATAAGGCAATTCTAAGGGGTGGGGGTAGGAGGAAGTAGGCTGTTGGTTAACTAGGATCTGCAGCTTATCCATTAGGTAGGGAAATGGGCAGACTGGGTGGGCCAAGCGGTCCTTATCTGCCATCAAGTTCTATGTTTCTGTGTTTCTACTAGGGGGAGTCACATGATACCCAGGAATGGGCAGCAGCTCCTTCCTTTGCTCCTACTTCTCAAACCTCAATATTGGCAAATTCTATAATTTTCTCTAACCACCCTAATGTTTCTGGATATCTAAGGACTCCTCTACATCTCTGGATCTTACAGCCTGCATCTTTTTGCTCAAAATGGAGGAGAAAATGCATGCTGCACCTCCCAGGCATACTTCGCCCACCACACCTGACAAGCAGGCAAAGAAGTCCAAGGGCCAAGCCTCGGGTTCTCGGCACTTAACTACTCCTACACCAGGAGCCACTCCGTTGACTGAAGAGCGTTTCTTGGCAGAGTTTTCCTCTTTTAAAAATACCCTGGAGGATCTCACAAGGGAATTTTAAGCTCTGTGATCAGACTTAACAGATTTAGGGTGAAGAGTCGGGGATAATGAAGCCAGATCTTTCTCCTTAGAGAAATGAAAGGATTGGATGGAGCCTGAGCTTCAAGAATTCAAAGAAAAACTAACATGCGTGGAAGCCAAGATGGAGGACTTGGAAGGCCACAGTTGCTGGTGCAATGTGGTAGTGTTTGGTTTTCCTGAAAAGGCTGAAGGTCCCTCTCCAATCCAGTTTGCACAGAAATGTTGCACCAAGTTAGCTGGCCCCTATGACAGGGAGATCCTGCCACTCTTGAGGACTGACCTTTTCTTAAATCTGTTGCAACAGTTCATCTACTTCTTAGCCTAATCTATCCTTTACAATTTCTAGCCCATAAGGTTGGCTGCCTATGGGCACCCCCCTCCCCTTTCTTGACAATGCTATAGTGTCCTCTTTAATTTTCCTTTTCCCTCTCAGGTCCTCATACAAGGAGGTTATTGTTGTGACCTCCAAGCTGATGTAAAACAACAGGCTGTGTTCCTCGTTGTTGGATTTAGTATGCAATGGCACTATGTCATCAAACACCTTGATGTATATATCTTTTGTGCATGAAACCTGCAAATGTTGAAATTACCATGGCACTAGGTGTTTTTGAAAAAGGTAAAAAGTACTAGGAGACTGTATTATAGAAATTAAGTTACCGGGGTAGAGATATCAGAAAAAACACTGTTGCGTTGTTAAATGCATGTAAATTGCAGATTGTTTAAGATGCCCTTTTGGTACCATGCATTCCTGCTGTAAACTGAGCCAGTCTGAAATTTCATGGTGATTTGCATATACATCCCTTGATGCTTTGCATTATGGGGGTATGTGTGATGTTGTGTTTCTTTGAAACTTGGCTTTATTGCCAATGCCCTTTGGGGTAACCCTTGCTTCAGTGCTTCTGCATTGAGGCTCTTTTGTCTTTAATTTGTTTGGGGGTTTTTTTGAGCCCCCATCACCGAAGCAAATAAGTCAAACATAGGGATGCAGTGGTTTTTCACTAAAACATTAGACCAGTAGATCAGTGGGTCAGTAGGTGCTGACTAAGTGCAGAGGAAGGATATGCATAGTCCGTTGCTGTAAACTGATGTATTGAAGAAGGGGTATGCCATTGCTGAAGGTTATCTTCTGTATTTTAAATAAACATCACACAGAGATTGTGTGTTGAACCCGAAGTTCTGCATCTGGTCCGTCTGTTATCCCACAACTCCTCCACAGCCCCTCCCCGAATGGCACCTCATATGTTACAGAATGTGCTCATCGGTCACGTCATCCTCCTCCATCTGAAGGATCTCTCCCAAGGCCATTTATATTAAAATTTTTGAACATTTTAGACAAGCAGCATGTGCTCCAGAAATAACAAGAAATACAAGCGATTACCTGGGAGGGAGCAAAAATTAGAGTTGTGCGAGACTTTCCAAGTACCGTTGGACAGCGCAGAGCAACTTACCACCCAATCGTATCAAAATTAATTGCTGCAGGAATTAATTTTCAAGTACTCTACCCAGCCCATCTACAAGTATGCTTTGGAGATGTTTGGAAATCCAGAGACTCAGCCGAACAAGCTAACTCAGCCCTAAAAGTTCTTCTGCCTCAACTGTTCAAATACCACTGATTAACAGTCTAGAGTTGTACACCACAGATCAAGCTGCCCTAACACCAATTGAATGCAATGTGGTAATTCTGATATTAATCTAGTTGGCTGTTTTTCTCAGAGTTTTGTACTCGTTATCCAGCAGAATAAAAATGTTAAATCTGGTGGCTTTCTTCCGTTCTGATCGGCTTCTAAATGAAACACTACTAGATTTCTCCAGCAGTTTTGGGCCAATACAGAACTCTGAATTGCAAGAGTCTCCTTCTGTGCACTGCAAACTTTTTTGGCATAGGCCGGCAAGCATAACTGACTGTAGAGGAGTAGTATTTTCTTTCAAGCTTCTGACTATTTTTTGTTACTCGACTAATTGGATTTTCAAGCCATACTCATCCCTCTGTCTAAGTGTGACAATCACCTTATAGAATTTTCTGTAGTGAAAGCTTGCATGAGTGGCATTGTGGACCATACTTTTCTGGATGCAGGTTTTCACATCATACCCATTTTCCTCAGACTTGCTGAGAGCTTGTTTCAGTCATGTTTTGGGAACAACCGTGATCTGAAAAAGGATGGTCCTTTTCCTTTAAGGCACTACTCTTTAAACTTCATTGCCCATCACTTGCATTCAAAGGTTCTTCTACTTCTGATCTTCATTAGGTTTGGGCTTCGAATAGGGATCGGCCCCCAAAGTGCAATTCTCTAGCATAGGAGATCGCTCCCTTTCTTCTTTGATCAGCAATCTTGTTTTGAACAAACCTGCAATGCCAGTTTAAGACAACTGACTTAGGCTTTCTCTATAGTCTATCGAAGCAGACCTCCATGGTTTATCTTCAGATCAAGACGCTTGCATATACACCTTAAAATGACTGGACTTAATAGTAACCTTTTTTCATTCTTCTTATGTATACTATGAATATACACCATTTGCTAGAATAGTACCTAGACTTTCTTCTGACTTATATTAAATAGTTGTTGGTTAGTTGAACCTTTTTGGATAGGTGGGGGGTAGAAGCCTGGGAAGAGGGGGAACTGCAACCTGTGGCTTGTCATGCACCTGCTAATTGGGTGGGGGTTGGGATGGGGATAGAACTTTGGGTGTTATGCATAGACATTGTAGGGAGGGAGGTGGGAGGGATGTGGTTAAGTTGTTATGTGTAGAAAGTGTTTGGATGGAAGGGGAGGTATTGTGGGACTGATTTTGGGGTAGTTTTTTGGGTGGCAAGGGAAGGAGGATGGGGGGTACTCAGAGGATAACAGTTTCTGATAATGGGTCACAAAGAATGACCATTATTCTTAGAACATATTATACCTCCAACTACAACTTGAATATCAGTTATGATAGGAAGTTATCGATTTTGTTTTTGGAACCTCAGAGGTGCACAGTCTGCATCAAAGAGAGCCAAAGTCTTGCTGTAATAAGTTCCTAGCACACACAGAAGCCTAAAAAGGATGCCACACTCGGCAATATAAAACTTACATTTTATTACAAAACAATGACCAACAAAGTGCCTGACATGTTTCAGAAGTTACTCCTTTATCAAAGGCTCACTCTAATTTGGAACAACACCTCATAAATAGTGACGTACCATATGGTTACCCACCACTAACCTACATGGAACAGCTTCTTGTAACAGCCATTGCAGCCAACCCTTTTCTACAAGAAAATGTGGACACTAATATTCAGACTCCAGAAACACAATCTTTAACAGAAGCTTTCAGAAAACTGGAGAAACGTACACATCACCTGCGGAGACTGTTTTGGAATAATACAAATCTTAAAATGTATGTTGAGGTAAAAAGAGTACCAAGGGGTATAAGATTGATTAAAAACCCTGCTTGTGGGACAGAAAGTGATGCATTTTTAAAAGAATGGGAAAAAATCCTTATAGATGCTAGTCTCAGACTCACCAAACTTATTGTAAAATATGGTAAGGAAAAAGAGACTCTACTAAAAGCAGAACTTAAATAACAAGAGCAAGAAGTTCTAAAGTTTAAGGATTTGGAGGTCTTTGACAGCCTTAACAATAAACTTAAATCATCTATTTTGAAACTTGATCAAGAATTAAAAATGATAAAAACCACAACGTTCACCAGAGATAAAGGTGATTGGGAGAGGGACAATATTTTTAAATGGAATAACCAATTAAAATGTAAATGGATTTTTAAAAATGTGAAAAATGTGTCTTTTGAATATATGAGCGAGGGGAGTGAATCAGAGACAAACGAATCCAGTAGAGGGTATTCTTTTCAAAAAGAAGGACATTCAATGGATCCACAACCAATAGGAGTACAGTTTGCTTCAGCTTATTACAATCCTCTAATTCTACCTCCTCCAGACTGCAAGAGAGAGAGAGAGAGAGAGAGAGACCACAGCGAACAAGGAAGAAGATGAGAGTTCGATGAGGAAGATGATGGCATGTACTGTCATGTGTGGTTCCTCTAGCACCACTTAGCCTGTGTGTGCACTCTTGTTGCCTCTAGAGCCAAAGTCTTATTGCACTTACACAAACTACATGTTGACATAGCTCTGCTTCAGGAAACTCACCTCCCCACCACCCAGGCTATGCTTCTTCGGTGATCCTGGGTTGGACAGGTGTATAGGGCTGGAGTGGACTCTCATGAGGTGTGGCCATTTTGGTGGCAAGGAGGGTACCATTTTGGTTACTCCAAAATGTGGCGAACCCCCAGGGATGATATTTATTTCTACAAGCCTTTTTAGGACATCTGGAAGTGGTCCTAGGGATAATATAGGGTCCCACTACAGATGATCCCAATTTTTTCTCCAGTGTGCTTCATTTATTGCTCCTGTGGGCCTCCCTCCCTATTCTCATAGGCGGGGACTGGAACACAGTCCCTTGCAATGAATTAGACAGGTCCAGTAAACATAGACAAGCCCTTTCTCTGGGGCAATTAGCTCTCTAGGAGTTTATGGACAATATGGAATTGGTTGATCCTTGGAGAGCCCTCCATCTAATTCAGAGACAGTACACTTTTTACTTAACTTCTCACGACTTACTCCAGATTAGATTTCTTTTTGTTGGACTTTGAACACCTCTCAGGTATTACTCTGTGTCATTTTAGTGCCAATATGATCTCAGATCATCATCCAGTCTTGCTTCAGTTTAGTTTTTCCACTTCAACTGAAATGGACAAGATTTGGAGATTAAATAATCAGTTGTTAAAATATACTGTTCTGGTGGAACACATTCAGGCATTTATAATCTCCCTTTTAGAAACTAACTTTCCTTCCATGCCTAAATTGGATATTCTTTGGGGAGCTCTAAGGTGTGCTCTCTGGGTGAAATAATTAGACTAGCCTCCAAACATAAAAAAACTAAAATTACAAGAGACTTCAATGCTTCTAGAGCAGATCAGGGCCCTGGAGAAACAAACTTCTTCTACATCTTCCCACATGGATTGGTAGCATTTAGAATCCTTGAGGGCACAATATAACAATTTACTGGGGGAGAGAGCAGAGCACTTACTTCTGAGGTCGAGAGCAAAATACTTCGATCAAGGGGAGGAATCAGGTAAACTACTGGCCCTGCATTTACGGGAGCAGACCGCAGATAGAATTGTACCCTCCTTCTATATCAGTTTGGGCCAGCTACTTGCCTCACGTAGAGAAATTATAGCCCTCTTTCAGGAGTATTATCAGAAACATTATACTTCTACCTCAACTTCTTTCTCTACTGACCAACTGGATACCTTTCTCCAGGGACTTGATTTTCCTCACCTCACAGAGACACAGGCTGAATTATTGCAAGCTCCCTTATCCCTTTCAGAGATATACAATACTATGGATTCTTTGACTCCAGATAAATCCCTAGGTCCAGATGGGTATACTCCTAATTTCTATAAAACATTTAAAACCCTTTTAGTCCCCATTTTACTCAATACATTTAATTACGTTGTAACTCAGGGTCTATCAGACTTATCTTTTCCTGAAGCTTTGATTATAGTACTTCCAAAACCTGAAAGGGACCCCTTGCTTGTTTCTAACTATAGACCAATATCGCTAATCAATGTTGATCTTAAGATATTCGCTAAGATATTAGCCAATAGATTGAATCAGGTATGGGGGCACTTTATCGGTAAAGAACAAGCAGGTTTTGTATCAGGGAGGCTCTCGGCTGACCATTTTTAAAGCTCACCCACCTTCTCTCCGCATCCAGGGATTCCTTTATCCCTGTGACTTTGGCTTCCCTGGATGCAGAGAAAGCCTTTGACAGGGTTTCTTGGGAGTATTTGTGGCATCTCCTACCCCAATATCATATCCCCCTGTATTCCTTTAGCGGATAAAGGTGCTCTACACTTGCCCCTTGGCTCGTGTACTATGTAACGGAGTTCTTTCAGAGCTTTTTCCCTGTTGCAGGGAAAAAGATAGGGTTGTCCACTCCCCAGCTTCCTATTTAATTTATTCTTGGAGCCCCTAATCAGGAAAATTAATGATATACCCTCAGTTATAGGAATCCCTCTTGGTGTGTATCAATATAAACTATCCGTCTATGCAGATTATATTTTACTTCATGTTACTACCCCTGAACATTCTCTACTGGCTGCCTTGGAATTTATTTAGCAATTTGGTAATCTTTCTAATTACAAACTGAACCTATCTAAAATGTCAGTGATGCCCCTGAAAGTGGCTACAAGGGTGAGTGTAACGCACCTAGGATTATTGTGGGTCAAGGATAAACTTAAATATATACAGTAGGCATTTACCCAAGTGTCTGTCTCTCCAAACTGAAACAATATAGCCTAGATAAAGTGGTCAATCAAATCCAGAAAGATCTAGACAGATGGTTGCTTTTACCCATTTTGTTATGGGGACGTCTAAGTATAATAAAAATGAGTGTGCTCCCATGTATACTTTACCCTCTTTTAATGATCACTTAACCGTTACCAGAATCATGGTTCACCCAAGTTCATAGAATAATCTCCAGATTCCTGTGGGTGGGGTAAACCACCCCAGAGAGCACTATGCAAATTAATGAGGACAAAACATAGGGGGGTTTGAAGATACCAAACTTTTTTCAATACTATTTTGTTGTCCACTGTTCTAGATTTTTACAAAGGCACAAGTTGGTATTACAGAACCATCTGCTATCTTATACCCCGCAATGGCTGGATATTGAACATCACCAATGTTCCCAACTTGTCCTTGACATTATGGCTTTGTTGTATATTCCCCACAAGAAACTCCCTCGCCCATTATGGAATACTCTCCCCCTCTCTCCCCCTCTCTCCTTCCCTCTTACTATACTGTGCTACTCCCTGTCTGTCTCCCTCTGTCTCAGGAGCATTCCTAACTTTCTACCCCCATTCTTCATCCTCTTCCAAGCCCTCTTCTTCATTTTTCCTGATTTTAACTCATCCTATCTTCTACCTCACTCTCTCCAATATCTCCTTAACACATTCTCTCTCTCTTGCTCTCCTCTCCTCTCCCTCCCCTCTCTGGAAACTAATGATCTCACTTTTCACCTCACTTAGGGCTATTTCTGATAAGGCTCCTCCGGGCCTGCTCTTTATTATTTTGCACCTGGGACGTATCATACAGTTTTGTACCTGTGTTATTCCCACTAAAGTACTGTATATAGTGTTCCTGATGTAATTTTTGTTTGACTCTTTTGCTTTGTCCTGTAATGAAAATTTACTGAAGTGTATGTCTTGTGTCTATGACGTGGAACCTTTGTAAAAGAGTTCTAACTCAAAGGTTGTATCTGAATATGCAAATAAAAATACAAAAATAAATAAAATGCTCCCATAGATACATCATTGCAGATCCACAAACAACTGTGTACACTTCTCAAGGTAGACCCTCAAAAAGATGTGACTCAGTCTCTACTGGGAAATCCTAACTTCAAAATTGCTGGTCATCCATTAACGAAAAAATTCTGGCCATACCTGGAAGTAGATACAGTTGGCCACTTTATACAACATGGTAAACTTTTAAAATTAAAGGAGGCACAGTCAAAATATGGGTGGTCTACCTCAACATGTTTTAAGAATTTCCAGTTGACCCACATGCTAATTCAACACTTTGGATCTGAGTTGTGGGATAAATCATATGGGCCACAAATTCTTAACTGGGTTGCCTCAGCTCCCATATCTCACATTATTTCTTTTTATTATACCAAACTCTATGAAGCTGTCACTAGTAGGGAACCAGTTTTGTTTAATTATTGGGACCAGGCCATCCCCTCATCCAGTGGCCCCCGTAACTGGGCTCAAGTTTGGAAGAACACCTATAAGTATATAAAGTGGGATAGGTACCATTTTATGTAGTTTCAGCTTCTTCACAATGTTTCCTATACCCCAGTTAAGTTATCTTCTAAAGGTCTAAGGGCATGCACATTCCAGCACAGACTGTCTTGATCTCAAGCTCCTACGCCTTACTCTAGAAAATGTCCTCTCTCCCCTCACCTTCATCATCAACCTCTCCCTGTCTTGGGACTTTCCTATTCATCTGGAAAGCTGCAGTCATCACACCCATCCAAAAGGGCGGTGACCGCACTAATGCCGGTAATTACCGTCCTAGCTCTATTCTCCCTCCCCATCCAAAACCCTTGAAAGAATCGCTTCAGACCAACTTACTAAACATCTCACTAAGCACAATCTGCTATGCCAGCAACAGTACAGTTTCCGCCAGGGCCATAGCACCACCTCTGCTTTGTTGAAGTTCATATCCCCTCTTCATCTAGTGCTGGACAAGTGCTACCTCACTGGAGCCATCTTTGTGGACTTGTTGAAAGCATTTGACACAGTTAACCACTCCCTCCTTCTCTCTGCCCTGTCCAACTTAGGTCTCTCCCTTGAAGCCATTAACTAGTTCTCTGTCTACCTCGCCGGAACAACACAACAAGTCAGGATAGGCGACGTTCTCTCCTACCCCTTCACTGTCTGATCCAGGGTCCTGCAGGGTTCCATGCTCAGGCCCTTCCTCTTCAGCCTTTTCCTGAACACACTCCCATTGGCTTGCTCTGGGAGACTGATACTATACGCAGATGATGCAGTGCTATTCACCTCCCACTCAGACCTCCTACAACTCCAACTTTTACTTCAGAAAACCTTCTTGGAAGCTGAGGCCTGGTTTGAAGACCACCGCCTCATCATAAATTACAAAAAAAGAATGTTATACTTTTCACCAACCCCCAGAGTAGGCATAAGGATCACACCCACTGTATACTTAACTCTCAGTCACAATCTCTGGACCAGGGTACCTCCTTCAAGTACCTCGGTATCTACATTGACACAGCTCTCAACTTCCACAGTCACATTCAGCAACTCTGCACTAATGTCAACACCAGAATTGGTTTACTCCACCGTGTCAAACATTATCTCACCCCGATGCCCTCCATCTAGCTATCTCCTCCTCCAACCTTGCCCTCATTGACTACGGGATCTTAGTCTATGGTGCGGCTGACAACACATCCCTCCAGAGAGTCAGAGTTATCCTCAACAAAGCCTGCTGCCTTGTACTAGGATGTGACCGCACCACTCACACATGTTCCCTCTACCAACAGTCCTGTTGGATTAACCTTGACAACAGACTCAAATACCACACCTGCATTTTGGCTAAAAAGATTTCAACTGGGCTTTCCACCCCTGGGCTCTTTCCTCTTCTGTCTCTGGCCCCATAATTAAAAACTGCCCGCAGCGCCACTAAATCCCCATTCCTTGTCCCCACTTCAGAACCTCTCTTAGGCAGTGTACCTTTGCCTACAGAGCCCCACTCTGGAAGAATGCCACCCCTTGCACCATTACCTCTGGACCCAAGCTCGGCCATTTTAAAACCCTGCTTAAGGACCACCTTCAAACCACCAATGGCTGTGACTGCATATAGAGTCATCTTTCTCACCTCAACAATGGATTCTCCTCCTGCTTCCCCTTCACTAGCACCAGTCCTATAAGAATTCCTACTTTCACCTAGTAATACTTGATGCCACCAGGCCTTGACTTGGTAAAGCCTGTACCAGACTCCTTGGGTCTGATTCAAAAATGGGTTGTGCATGTCACAAGGTGACTTGCACCAAACCCAATGGTGCAAGTCGCACCTTGCACCATGCATTATGCCATTTATGATTCCAAGAGGCAGCCTGTGCCACGGCATGAGTGGCCTGCATCCAAGGGGCCTTCCACTGGCTGCAGCCCCTATGGCATGGCAGAAGGGGGGGTTTACAGCAGCAACTGCTCCTTATTCTGAAAGGGCAGCTGCCGTATCCCACTTACATGATTCTGAGACACACTACAGCACTGCAGGGTTAGACCAGCAGTTAGCTGGCATAAGGGGCATCCATCCATGCCAATCAGCATTTGCCCCCCTGCCGTGCTGCAACATGCATACAGACATATCCAATGGACTACCCTTATCACATAGATGCCCCCTTGCAATTCCGTGGTACCATCTGCTGGAACCTGGGTCCGTTTTCTCCAGCACCACCCTTGTGCCTCTGCCACACTGCCATCCCCCCCCATGGCCCATTGGGGCTTGCAGACTTTTTCCATGGCTGGGTGGGTTCAGGGGGCTGTTCATTGCGGTCGGTGGCTTGCAGCACCCAGGTCTGTTGCCCCATTCCTGTGGCGCAACCCTGTAGCTGCCGCAAGTCACAGGACGTAAGTGCCGGGGACCCTTCCTGTCTTGGGATAGGGTGCAGGGTCCCTGGCATAGCGGCACATGTCGCAACTCACATACACCTGCGAGTTGCAACATGCATCTTAGACTCGGGCCTCCTATGTCTATCTCTTGTAATTCTACTGCTTAGTTAATTGCTATGTTGTCCTTCCTTGTTGTATAATTGTATAATGATGTGGAGCCTTTGGAAATAAGTCTCTGACTCAAAGGTTGTAAATCCGAAATGTTCAATAAAATAAAAAATAAATTAAATAAAGCTGCATAAAATGGGTAAACTCCCATCTGCTATATGTTCTAGATGTAATACAGATACTGGATTGTTACTACATAATTTGTGGACTTGTGATAAAGTAGTTCCTTTACGGGAAGCTATGAAGCAATAGTTAGTTCTACTTCTGGGCCTGAATTTGGCCTTTACACCTGAAAAATGCTTGTTGGGGACCATTGACAGGGAATTAATTGGGAATCAGCAATATCACATGGCTTTGATATTGGCCTTTGCTAAAAAGGTAATTCTAAGACATTGGTGTGACCAGGTCATCCCTGTACTTCTAGAATGGCACAGTGAAATATTGTTTGCTCTGCAAGCAGAACAAATTATTGCCAGTGTAGCAAACCATCTTGATGACTATAAAAAGATCTGGGAACCACTGTATGTTCTACTAACCCTATGAGTAAATGTACGATGAGACCTGCTACAGTATATGTTCCATTTTCTTTTTTTTTGGTTTCTAATAATATGGACTGGGGATATAAAATCAGTTTTGGTAATGCCCTTAATTATTAAGTGCACGTCTGGTGTTCTAAATACATGTTACTTTGTTTTGACAACCTTAACTTCAAAGTTCAACATGTCTTCCCTGAGGTATGTATCCCACTTACTCTTAATCACCCAAATCAGGGATTCTTCAGAGAAGACTATACTTCTCTGGGCAGGGGGGGATGGGGTAGTTTGTAGAGGGGGGGAAAGGGTGGGGACATGTCAAAAGGGGGATCTGGACTTGATAATAAACACTGTTCATGTGAGCTACAATCAGATTTATGTTCTGTTATTTTTATTGTAAATGCTTGTAACTGTTTCATCCTCTTCTTAATCTCAGTAAAGTTAATTCAATTAAAAAAAGGAAGGAATACTAGATAGGAAGGGTTAAACAGGCCACTACTTCAAAGGAAAGAGACCTTGGGGTCATCATAAGCATCTCCTCAAAAACAAACTAGCAAATGTAACAAGGCTTACAGCAAGGCAACCAGAATGCAGAGATGTACTGGAAGGGAGTTCGACTGAAAGAAGAAAAAGGTAATACTACCTCTCTATATATCAGTGGTGAGGCCACACCTGGTGTACAGTACCCAGTTCTGGAGTCCTCACCTAAGGAAAGGCATAAACAGGCTGAAAAAAGTGTAGCATAGGATAACCAAAATAATTTAGGGCTTGCATGGCAATTCATATGAGGATCAGCTGAGGGCACTAAACATGTACTCGCTGGAGGCCAGACAGGAGAGGAGAGAAACTGTGAATTCTGAATTTTTGGAAATGTCATGAAATTCCTAAATTTCACAGCATTTTCCAAAATTCCAACTTTTTTGAAATCCAAATCCTCCGAATGTGTTTGGTGAACTTTTTCCCTGTTCCGCAAAATTTTGGGGCTGAACTGCAGAATGGTGCACATGAACTGCATAATGAGAGTTCTGAGGAATTCCATTTCACAGTTTGAAACAATCAATTCACAATACATGGAATCATTTTGCAGTGCAGTGACCAGTTCTGCAGAACTTCTTTACGCAGTTTAATACATTATTCTGCTATGCACGCATTCATTCCGCCGCTCTAAGATGGCATTTTGAGAAAGTTGCCAAAGTGCATTCCGGAATTTGGCTGAAGAAATAGTCAGACTTTCTCGATAATTCCATCAGTGGTATTTTATATTCACCCTATACTAGTGAGACCCCATCTGGAGTACTGTGCCCAGTTCTGGAGTCCTCACCTGAGAAAAGAGAGAGTCAGGCAGAAGACAGTGCAGTGCAAGGTAACCAAAATGATTAAGAGCCAACAAGGCAGATCCTATGAGGATATGTTTAGGGCACTGAACATGCACTCACTGGAGGCCAGAAGGGAGACGGGGGCATGATAGAGACCTTCAACTCCTGAAAAGAATAAACAAGATAAACTGTGAGGAACTATTTACCAGGAATGGTGGATCAAAAACAAGGGGACATGAATGTAAGCTGTTTGGGGGAGATTCAGGAGGGATGCTAGAAAGTTTTACTTTACTGACAGAGTGGATGAGCTGTGGAACAGGCTATCAGCAGCAGTGGTGGACTCAAAAAAACATTAATGGGTCCAAGCACAGTTGGGACAGAGTAAAGGGCCTAATGGTTTCACAAGGGTATCAGTAAAGCAGGAGAGAAGAGGGTGAAACCCTTCCTGGACAATAGGTCAGGAGGTACTGTAGAGCAGGGTAAAACTGGGCAGATTGGATGGACCAACTGGTCTTTTTTCTGCCAACATTGTCTGTGTTTCTAATTACAGTATGTTTCTATAATGATGTTCATATCTACTTTATTTAGTGACATTTTACAAGAGATAAATTAAGCGGGTTCACATCTCAATTTATGACCCAAGAATCAGGAATTATGAGTCAATTGCCAGCATGATTAGCAGTGATTGCTAATCATATAAGCTGGCCATCCTCTTAATTATTGTAATTTTCCCTGGTGTCTAGTGGTGCTCCCCACCCTCTGATTGCCATGCCCCATATTCATTTTTCTTTGCCTGGTGTCTAGTGGCCCCCACCCTCTGCCAATTTACGTCCCCATTAGGGTTTTTTTTTATCCCTGGTTTCTAGTAGCACCATCCCCCACCATCTAATCGCTGACCCCCTTATGTGTTTGATCCTTGGTGTCTAGAGGCACCCCACCACCACCATCCAGTTGCTGTCCCCATTATTCACTCTTTTCCTGGTGTCTGTCCCTAAATATTTTTTTAAACCCTGCAAAAAAGAAGACAGTCCTACACTGATCTGACCCCCCACCATCATTTTTTAATTTTTTTATTTTAGTTTTTGTTGACCGGGTAAGTGCACTAGACAAATCCTGCCTATTTTCAGGCACGACCTGGGGGAGGGGGATACAGATGAATGCCATCTGACCTTGAACCAGATTAAGCTGTTGGTGGTATTTTTTCGTGAATGAGGGAAATTTGGCCAGGACACCGGGAAAATTCCCCTACTCTGGAGACGGGTGGCGCTGTCCATCTGTCAGCAGAGTCGGAGGACCTCAGTTGGACAGAGGAGATGGAGAAGGAAGGTAGTGGGTTCGTGGATCTGGACTCACCCATGGTTAAGGGTATGTTGGATGGTGAAATTCAGTCTGCAGACGACAATGCAGAGGTGGTTTTGGAACCTGAGAGGCTTGTACTAGATTCAGATATGGATACTTCGCTGAAATGCTTTTGCAAGAAGAATTCAATAGGAAAAAACTTCACCTTATGGACTTAATTAATAGAGCAGAACGGGATTTTCGAACCTGCCAGAGGAAGCTGGACGCCGAACAGAGTAAGAGAAAACATTCCCCAGCTAGTCCACTTAGTGATGGTGGAAAACGGTTTGGCCAGCAAGTTGGTAATAATGTCAAGAGAATTCAACCTGAGACTGTTTTGTGCAGTGATGGTGACTCAGAATCACTGTCTGGTCACTCATGCTCATTAAAGGCTTGGTCCCCAGGAGAGGCGTTACAGCATGCAGGTTGGGTATGGGCAGGAGATAAGTGGGTTCCGGACCCCTCGATTCCTGTCCCTGGGGTTTCTACAATGCACTTAAAAGTTTTTGATGATTTACACTCATCGACTGCTGTTGGTGAAAATTCTAAGTCCACGGCTACTGTTAGTTCGAATGCGCAGCCTCAGGGTGAGGCTGCTGATTTTTTAGATACGCAAGACGCCACTGGCAACCAAGTTATTCAGTCGCCCACAGTAACTTTACAATCTCCTTTAGAAAGTTCTGCACTTGACTTTGCAGTAACAGCTTCGGAGTCCGCACTGTGTTCTCCATGTTTGGATAGCGGGGTTGCATCAAGTGGAACTGTGAGTACTTTGAGACCTACGGGTCTGGGCACTAAATCCTTTGCAGGATTGTTCAAGAAACCAGTGGAATCAGCTAAACACAGATTTCTAGTAAGATTACGATACCGAGGGTTGGCACCAACAGCTCCGGATAGACTTTGGGTGGGGAAAGTTTTGCTAATAGATTCTATGTCGTTTTCACCTGCAGAAGTATATGCTTTGATTCACCCTCCTGGAGATTCTTATTATGACATTAGTTTTTGTTCAGTGCTATCCCTAGACAAGTTTTGGAGATTGTACTATGACCTTAAAGACCGGGAACATTGGAGGGACTTTCAAGCTATCCCCATTACGAAGCCCACAGTTAAGACTGTCACAATCCTTTTTAGAAATGAGGGAGTGAACATTTCAAACATTCTGTTTTGGTTGGAGAAGAGATGGTATGTACAAGACAAGCCAAGACCTATTTTGGATGGGAATGGTTTTTGGACAGGGGGTTGGACTATTCGTGTTCGTTTAAAACAAGATGCAGAGGGGATACAGCATTTACCTAGTTCTTTCTTTTTAGGGAGGGACGGGGTATCATTTTCTATGCAGGACAGCCAAAAAGCTGTTTTAAATGTGGATCCTTATCTCATTTAAATACTTCATGTGACCAGGTTAAGTGCTTTCATTGTGGCATGTTGGGTCACTCTATGGTAGATTGTACTGAACCCTCGGTTTGCAATTTATGTAGTGAAATTAACCATTCCTTTTCAGACTGTCCATGGAAAAGTACAGATGTTGCAAAGTCTTCTGACCAGGAACACCTATTAACGCAAGCTCGTGATTCCCAATTGGATAATGGAGGGTTGGAGTCTGGACCTGTGTTTTGGGGTAGATGTAGATGCAGAAGGAGGGGAGGATTGCGTTCGGATGATAGGTACTCTAGCTCCCAAACTGACCCTATCTTGCAGGTTACTGCATCTTCTACTGAAGTGATTTCATTAGACATACATGCAATGGACCCCCTCCATCCCTATTATGGGTCCACATAGTGAAGACATGGTAACGCCTTTTGTGACACCCCAGGGGTCCCCTATTCGGTCTGCTCAAAAATTGGGTACAGGGTCCCGTTTTTTCCCAACATCAGTGGTTTCGGATAAGGAAGGAGGGGATGAAGAGCTGCAGGACTCTAATTTTAGTTTATTATCTTCTGAAGGTAGTGATAATAGTATAGTGTTCGCCTCCCCTTTACCTTTAGAAAATCGATTTTCTATCCTCTCTTCTTGGGGTGATCAGGTAGACCTTGCTCTCCCGGTTACTGCTCCTGTTACCCACATGATTAGTACAGCTCCAGTGTCAGAAATCCCAGGTAGTTCTTCTAGAAACAAGCACTCGGAGATTAAGAAACGGGTGACTAGATCCAGTAATAAATTTTTCAAACCTCCTCCTTAAACACCTTTTACGTTATCAGTTGCTTCCTTGAATGTAAATAGCATTACATCTTATGCAAAACGTCAAACAACATATGGTATTCTTTCTTTGGTGGGATATGATGTTTTTCTTCTTCAGGATACCCGTTTTCATACAATTTCGGAGACTGTTGCAACTAGCAAACAATGGCGTTGGGGAGTTACATTTTGGTCTTTTGGGGAAGAAAAATGTAGTGGGGTTGGTATATGTTTTACTACAATGGATGTTAAACTTATTAGGTTAGTTGATATTGAACCTGGACGGGCGTTGCTAGTAGATGTCATGGTGTATGGTATTATTTGTCGGTTGATTTCTATATATGGTCCGTAGGTAAAATCCTTGAGGATTAATTGTTACGCAAAATTCAACCTTTTTTGTATACAGGGAGGTATTTATTTTTTTGTGGAGATTTTAATATTAATTTCTAGCAGAAAGGGACATTGGGGAAGCAGTACTGTGATAAGTCCTGTTCGTCTTCAATTCTCTCTCTTGCTGGTTTGAAGGATTCTCATCAGGTTGAGAGGACTTTAGCAAGACCTACCTTTTTTAAAGGTAGATTAGCGTCCCATATAGATTTTATTTTTGTACCGAAATTCTTGCTTATTGATAAATTAATTTATGTTCCAATTGAAACTTCGGACCACATTTTGATTGGTCTGTCGATGAACTTTCCTCAGTGTAGGAGGAAAGGTCCGGGATTTTGGAAACTGAATACTTCCCTTTTAAGTGTTCCATCAGTTATTAAAGACCTGGAGTTGATTGTACACAATCATATTACGACTATTGGATTACACGATGATAGAGGGAGCTGGTGGGGAGCCTTTAAATTTTGTTTGATTGGATATTTTAAGACCCACAGCCGTCTAGCGGCTAAATCGAAACATGAGGAATATTTATAACCATGCGTTCATTACAATTGTTAATTTCTAGACAATATGAATATGGTTTAGATTTATCTAAAGATATAACCCAGTTTAAATTGTCGATGTTGCCGTATCAATATGATCGCATGGCTTCTTTACTTAAAGAACAGTCATTTGGGACACAGGGGAAACGGCTCAAGTTAATCCTTTCTTAGCCTGTAAATCTAGGATAGATAGACGCCTGTTTTCTAGCTTGCGACAGGAAGATGACATGTTGCTTTCTGATAATAAAGGTATAATGGATTTTTTGGATGTTCATGTTAATAGAATTTTTGGGGTTCCACATTGTGTTTCCAGCTTTACTTCTCAGCTGTTGGCGGCAGCAGACCTTCCGCGTGTAGAGCGGGATTTACAATCTGCAATGATAGCTGATTTTTCTGAGACAGAATTGGGGTTAGTAATTGCCTCTCTTAAGCGTGGGGTTTCACCCAGCTCTGATGGATTGCCAGGAGAATTGTATAAACTGTTATGGAAAGTTATGCCGAATGAGCTACTGGCTTTATATAACTCCTTTCTTTCAGACATGCTTCTGCCTACTCAAATGTATGAGGGTTTATTAGTATTTCTCTTTAAGAAGGGTGATCATTCGGATATAAGTAACTGGAGGCCCTTGGCCTTATTAAATGTAGATTTCAAAATATTTTCTAAGCTATTGGGGAATAGACTGTCCATTGTGATGCCTGATTTGATTAATGATCAACAATATTGTGCAGTTCCAGGGAGGAAGCTAACAGATGCTTTGATTTTTCTTAGGGAGGTTATGTCACTAGGTTTAGATACCTTAGGAGGACTGGGTGGTTTTTTAGTAAGTCTAGACCAATCTAAGGCTTTTGACGAAGTGTCACAAGATTATGTCTGGGAATGTTTGAAGGAGTTTGGTATACTAATACAGTTCGTACAATGGGTACAACTGTGCTATGCACTGGCTAATGTTATACCTTTGGACAATGGGTGGAAAGGGGGGACTCATAGAGTTTTGAAGGGAGTTAGGCAGGGGTGTCGCTTAGCCCACTATTGTATGTTTTGGCTTTAGACCCATTGTTGAGGGTACTGAGCAAGTCCCCTTTGATCAGAGCTATAGCGGTGGACTCTAATTGCCTACCGAAGTTTATTGCCTATGCAGATGATATCTGCCTTTTGTTACCGGATGAATCAGCAATAAAATTAGCTTGCGACATGATTACTTCCTTGGGGTTGATTATGGGTGCTCGAATTAATAGTGAGAAGATGAAATGCATTAGCATTTCGGGGTTTCCCGACTGTCCATTTAAAGTAGGACGATTCTGGGTTAAACGTCAACCCTGTAAGATTTTAGGATTATATTTTGGGGGTAGGGAAGGTGCTCTTGATAACTTGATGCTGGCCCTATGAGAAGGGAATACTAAAGTGTCTCATTGGAATAGGCATAAATCCTCTAAAAAGAAACAGATCTATTTAATCAAAACTTACTTGATCCCAGTTTTCTTATTTTTAAGTAATGTTTTTTTCTTACCTAAGTCGTTAGAGACCTCTTTAATGCAATGTTTTTTTTGTGGAGTGTGGGGTAGTCGTCTTAACCCCATCAAAAGAAACACATTATATTTGGCTGTTAAAGATTGGGGTCTGGGGATGATTCACCAGGTTTTGTTTTTCTTTACGAATTTTTTATATCTGAACCTGGTCCCTGTACTGAGAGGAATTTCGAAAGTATGGGATGTGTCCCTCAAAACACATTTACAAGCTGTTTTAGGCGAATGGAAGATAGGTCAGTTCCTCCATCAAAATAAACATCGTCCTCCCTTACAGAATACATGGAGGGAAGTGTTTGATAAAATAAAATGTTGGGGTGTACAGTGGGGAGTAGCATGAATTCTAACCAGGAAAGCTTTGTATAATATGATTTTAGGGCAATTATTTTTTGATGCTCCGTTTTCAGCCCTTCCTGAGGAAATGAGTTTAAATTTATCTAGTTATATAACCAATTCACGCATTCCGCAGAATATGTGGGATGTTTCTTGGCTGAGTATACATAGTAGAGTTAATGTTCGTAGCAACCAGAAGCATAAATCATTACGAGAGCGATTTTGCCCGAGAGAAAAGTGTATATCCCTTTTAGAAACTATGGATCATTTGTATTTTGATTGCTACTACTCTATGGAATTTTGGGATATTCTTAAAGAACGTTGGAAGCATGACCTAGTGTTTCCACCCCAGAAAGTTAGTTTGTATTATGGTTTCTTTCCTAAAGAAACACCTGGGAGCCGGTATAACACATTACAAGTTATACATATCTTTTTTTTGTACTGGATCTGGATTAGTAGTTGTAGATTTTTATTGCAACAACAGTTTATTTCTCCACTTACTTTAGTATACATGGTGGAGTCTGATGTGGGGAAATTGAAGCTCACCGAACGAAATCAGCTGTCATTTAAAAGTTAGGGTTTCTTAAAGGTTTTGATTATTTATAACCTTTTCAGTGGGGGACTGGTTTCTGTTGTATACCTACTGTAATTAATGTATTCAAAATTTAATACAAATCCCTTCACTTTAAGTGGTGGGAGATTTTCTTATGTATTAGGTATTTGTTTGCATTATCATTAATCCTTTTTTAGACAAGGTATGACTTTAATACTTATTTGATTGTTCTATGATTTTGATTTTTTTTTGTATGAGTTAATACTGTTTGTATTTGTTTGATTTGTGAAGTTTACAATAAAAAATTCTCCTATTCTTTTCAATAAGTGCCATAGGATCTTTAACATCCATCTGAACTACCACCAATCCAGGCAGATGGGACCTCAGTTTAACGTCTCATCTGAAAGACGGCACCTCAGAAGTGCAGCACCCCCTCTCATGCTGCACTACAGTGTTAGTATTGGGATATTAACCCAAGTGCCAGATGTGGGAACTGAACCCATAGCCCTCTGATCTCCCGGCCCAGAAGCGAGTGTGCTACCTACTGAGCCACTGACACTGCAGGTCATCTCAGCACCCACCACCCCACACCCCCCAGCACCCCCCATACACCCTCACTCACCTGAGCAGGTCCCAGATTTGAGATTCACTCTCCAATCAAAAACACGTCTTGCTGCTGGAACTAGCAACTGCAAAATATGAGACACTAAGGTAAACGCAGTTCAATGTATTTCAACAGAGATTTCAACTTATGTTCATAACTCAACCATTTTTGGACATTTTTACACCAAATTTTCAACACAGTCTTTTGGGGACCCCACCTCAAGAACAACATGACTGTTATTATGCAACTCCTGCCTCAAATGTGATTTTGCGGTCGACTGGTGAATTCACCTTTCAGGTGGGAATTTAAAACTTTTCCTACCCTTGTTCATGAGGTGGGGTCATAAGAAGACTATGTTGAAAATGTGGGGTCAAAATATGTAAAAATGGCAAAGTTATGACCATTCGTTGTAATTTCACTATGCATGCTAATAGCTTTGGACATTTTTAATATTTTGACACCAAATTTTCAACATAGTCATTTTTTACACACCTCAGGAACATGACAGCTGTCATTTTTCAAATCCTGGCCAAACTGTCTTTTCACAGCTCTGGCATGGAATAACGTTGCGGTGGTGTGAAATCACATTTTGGCGAGGAATTTTCAGTACTGGGTATATGAGGTGGGGTAATAGAAAGGCTATACTGACAATTTGGTCAAAATAGCAAATTCAGTCTCAAAACTATGTATACAATGTCTAGTTTATCAATATATACAATTTTAAGTAATAATTATATGGTTTAAAGTAAAAATATTCATTTTAGAAAACTGCTAATCAAAATCGTCTGATTGCTAATCATTTTTCATTTTGATTAGCAAAAGCCACTAATCAGCTCTCCGATACTAATTTATGTCTTGTTTTACAATTTAGTTGTACTATTAGTTACTCTTTATATATTTTAACAACATTGTCATGTACAGTACATCCTTTTCTTTTGTGGATTGGAATGTACTGTACTTTAACCATCCTGGTTCCAAGGCTTTTGGTTGCAGTTGTATTTTAATCAAGCTAATCTAAAAGTCTATGTGTGTTGCATCAGAACATGTGAATAAAAATAAAAGACAAACGCAGGAAAGGCTTAAACAACTACAAAACAGTTTGTCATGTCTACTTTTGACTTAAATCAAAACAGAGCTAAGATACCTAGTTTTGTGACTAGACCTGGGCTTACAGTAGAAGGCAATGTAATATATTGGTTAGAACTTTGTCTTGGAATTCCTGTTAGAGCCAGTACTCACTGTGTTACCTCAGGCAAGTCATTTAATCTCCCACTGATCCAGTTCACCCAGCTGTAGAAATGGGTAGAAGAAGGACCCCACTGAAAACTGGCTGTTGCATCTCATTTGGGCTATCCTGCGTAAATAAATAGTACTAAAAAAAATAAACCATCTTCTAGAATGGGGAATAAAGAAATTCAGCAGGGAAGATGTCTATAATCAATCTAGGGGATGTGCATGCACACAGAGCAGGACTGCAGCTGTTTGCCCCTACTACCAGTAAGAAATGGTGGGCAATGGAGGGACACTGAGGAAAGGGAAAGAGATCAAATAGTGAAAATGATTTTATGTGCAACTCTCAAATCATTTGCACTGGAACAAATGATCTTTTCTTAAAGTTAATTGCTTTAATTAACAATCCAAGTTCTTTGGCATCAGTATGGGAAGCAATGTTCATTAGCAGTGTATTTGCATGTTTTTGTGGAAGCTATTGATTAAAGTAGGCTTTTAATTTAGTTAATTCTTTATGAAAATAAGGCTGACTCAAAAGCGTTATGATCCTCCAACTGCCTGCTGCTTATATAACCAGTCCAGACCCCCCAAAGACAAAAGTAATGGTGTACATTGTTCCAGGCAGGTACAATAGTGAGCTGCTAATGTGTTTCTCTCTCCCCATTACTGCATTTATACAGTATCTGTTGGTTGAGCATGGGTATTCAGCAGGACATTATTTTAGAGCATGGGAAGGTGACCCTCAGCTCTGATTAGCAGAGTGAATATTTTATTCTGTAATTCTCCCCATAGGCTAGAAATAGCATAAAAATATTACCTTCTGCTTTGGTCTATAAAACACTGATTGCAATGGAGTTCACTAGCAAACTACATTTAAGTGCACATTCTTTAAGAACATTTTATGTAACAAATTTTTGCTTTCATCTAAGGTTTTCTGCTATGTTACAATCTCTCATATAACAATATGACTTGTTGTCCAGGTAACATGAGCCTTATTGAAAGCACAATTGTTTTAATATATAGTATAACTCATTAAATCATACATACACAAGCTTAACACTTATGAAGTTGGAGTCATGGGCTGTACAGTAGTTATATTATACCTAACTTAGGATTGCTCAACTAATCCATTTCTTAGTTATACATTCATTTAAAGGACTCTTATAGGTATTAGAGTGCTTTTTGCACTGTTGCAGAGAGCTCTTTATCACAACATGTAAAATACAGTAACAGGCATGTCCGCAACAACTGAGGTCAAAGACTGAGTACATTAACAGCTGTTGCAGCTCTCAAACACAAGACAGTTGCCATACCAATGTGAGTGTAACCAGACTTTCATATCATGCACAGTACGATCCACATTCACAGATACATGAATGCTGAAATAAAGTGCTATCAGCTCACACCGGTATGGGCAATGCATAAAAAGTACAAAAGAAGGTTATGTTAAGCATTTTCCAGTACAAAGAGAACACAGAAAAAGAAAAGTGATCTAAAAGAATTACATGGATGCTAGGAGGGCCTCTTATGGTTATAAGCCCTTGTGTCCTTTGGGCCACAAAACTGTTCACCTTCAGATCACAGTTCTCACACACTAAGAACATGAGAGATAACACTCATATCCATGAGAAGACCTTCTGATGTTTATATAAACTTATGCAGTAAATGACTGTATCCATAGGTAAAGAGTGGGACAAATTATTTTATGAACAGGGTCCACTAAAATTAGATGATTTCTTAGATATCAATGGGGCCCAATCATTAAAGCCAACACTGACAACCGAGATACCAGGTTTCAATAACAATGCAGCCATTGATTCATTTTATGACCTTCAGCAAGTAATTTGACCCCACTTAACTTAATCCTCCCAATTGTAATACTGGGTAGAAGTAAGACCCCCAGAAAGAATTTCTGGGAAAATTGCTTCTTTTACAAACAAGACAATTAGGGCTAAATACAGTATTCCGGAAATGGGTAAACAATTAGGTTCCTTGTGTCAATTTAAAAACATGAACAGTCACAAAAGACCCTTCACTCTTCCTTTAAGTAAGGCAGGTAAAAGCAGGGAACAGGAGTGATGTTTTGGAGATGTTCCCACCCACAGAAGCCTTTTCCTGCACAAAGACTGTTCCACTGCCTTGTACTGCAATAACTGCTAGTGTTTCCCATGGAAGTAACACAAGCAAAAGTATGTTCCAACTTCCAACCACCATCCAGGCTGCTGCAGATCACCCTCTGAACTTCCTTTATCACTACTGCTTTGAGTGCAACTTTTGCTACCAGTGACATTACCATTGCCACTTCTCCATGTTATATGTCTGCCATTGCAACCATTACTTTGACCGAAACCCCTGCTGTTACTGTGACCACTGTCTCTGCCATGACCAGTACTGTTACTGTCCTCAGTACCACTAACACAGTTTTGTATGCTGTTTCCAGTACCACCAGAAGTACCCCCACCACTTTCCCACTGGTCCACCATCACCCCAGTTCATTGCTTATGCAGATAATTTGGATGTTGTTCTCATCTACATTACTTTCATCATAGAAAAGTAATAAAGGACATGAATTCTGTGGGTCTGACTATGTTTCCACAGAAAAAAGATGGGGGCATATTACAGATGCAGAAGAGGTGAATATGGGTCCTCCATTGCCAATGACGTACACACTACAAAATGTAAAGCCAATGCCACTGTTGCAACTCATCATATTAAGCCAAGGAAAACTGAGCATTTTGGAAGTGGAATTCCCATTCCACCAGTCTGTTTGCAAAACAGGGCATGTTGTGTTGCATTGGGAGGGGAATCACTAGTAGAAGAAGAGAGGTGATTCTGCCACTGTACAGGACACTGGTCAGGCCCCACCTGGAGTACGGGGTACAGTTTTGGAGACCACACCTCAGAAAGAACACAGGTTGGAGATGGTGCGGAAGGCAGCAAAGATGATGCAGGGGTTGTACCAGAAACCATACGAAGAGAGGCTGAGGGATTTGAACATGTACTCCCTGGAACAGAGCAAAGAGAGGGGAGACATGATAGATACTTTCAAGTATATCAAGGGTATAAACAAGGTTCAGGTAAACTAACTGTTTCATTTCAACGAAGGTGGAAGAACGTGAAGGCATGACCTGAGACTACTAGGAGGCAAGTTCAGGACAAACATCAGGAAGTTTTTCTTCACAGAGAGGGTTTTAGATGCCTGGAACAGCCTGCCCTCAGAAGCAGTTGGGGCTAAAACTATAGGAGGCTTCAAGCAAGCATAGGACAGAAATAAGGACATCATTACTCAGACTGGGTAACCAGGGAGGGGGTAGTAAACTACAATCTTGGGCAGACTAGATGAACCTTGAGGTCCCCTTCTGACATCACATTCTATGTATC
Organism: Neoceratodus forsteri; assembly: GCA_016271365.2. Classification (NCBI taxonomy): domain Eukaryota; kingdom Metazoa; phylum Chordata; order Ceratodontiformes; family Ceratodontidae; genus Neoceratodus; species Neoceratodus forsteri. The sequence continues at coordinate 1,725,332,884 of CM057456.1, forward strand.
TATGCATCTATGTAAAATCCCAAATTCCTCACAGTTGCACTGGCTGGCTAAGTTTCTCTTCAGCACTGTTTGAAGAAACAATTCAAAGCTCAGGTAATGCTTATGCTGATGATGGTGGTGGCAGAGAGAGAGATGACACACAGTACTGCTGTGGATTTCCCATTGTCACCAAACATGACCTGAAAGGTTAGAGAGGTGGTCCAAGGTTTGGCAGTTGAAATTCAATGCCAAAAACTGCAAGATGGTGAAAATAGGGAAAGAACCCCAGGATGAAATACTGGGTGGGAGGGTTAAAGTGCAATGCAACAAGGCTTATGGCAAGGCAACCAGAATGCAGGGGATGTATTTGAAGGGGGTTCTATAGATGGAGTATAGAGATAATACTACCTCTCTATGTATCAGTGGTGAAACCTCATCTGTGCCCAGTTATGGAATCCCTGCCAAAGGAAAGACAGAGACAGGCTGGTGACAGTGTAGCAAAGGGTAACCAAAACAGTTTAGAGCCAACAGGGAAGATCTAATGAGAATCAACTCAGGGCACTGAATATGTACTTGCTGGAGACAGAAGGGAGAGGGGTAATAAGATAATCTTCAAGTTCCTAAAAGGAATAAACAAAGTTAACGGTAAGGAATATTTAGCAGGAATGGTGGGTCAAAAACAAGGATACATGAGTGAAAACTGGTACGGAGGATATGTGAGAAAGTGTTATTTTACAGAGTGCATGGTTGAGTTGTGGAACAGCTTTCTGCCTGAAGTGTTGTGTGCAAATACAGTACAATTAATGGGCTCAAATATGACTGGGATACAATAAAGGATTTAATGATTACATAGGGAGTAACAGTAAGTTAGGGAGCAAGGGGGAAGTGAGGGTGAAAACTCCATGTAGACAACTGGTCATGGTGTATGATAGGGTTAAACAGTGCAGATTGGATGGACCAATGGTCTTCTGCTACAAACATTGTCTGTTTCTATTACCCCTGTGGAATTTACAGTAAACAAGACTATGACCAGCCTCTCATGCTCTGCTTCAGTTCAAGCTCATCTGTTTGTGCTCTTCCCCCAGGTAGATTCAAGGTCATACCATTTGGCAGAACACAGCCAAAAACTGTAAAGGTTTTTCATTTCCACACAAAGTTTCTCCACAGTCATCTCACTGCAGTGCATGTAACTCAATTAAAACAGTGTGATGATAGTATTGGACCTCTAACCCTACTCAGCTGTGAAGGATTCTGAGTTCTGAAGGTTGCTGCAGTTTCTGAAACCGAGGCACAAAATTCTATCTAGGACTTCATTTGCTTGCATGGAGATACCCGATTTGTATGATGATGTTAGAGTGTGTTGAAGGAATTGCCAAAGGCTGTTGGATGAATTCTACTGCACATCAAATATATGGACAAGCAAAGATTTTACAAATTCATATCTATCATTGACAGCTCATGGATGCTCCAGAATATTGTTGCTGCTGCTAAGCGCTCTCTTGGTGGCTCTTCACTATATCATACATCACTGCCTTACTGGATGTCTGCCATGCTCAACAGAGGTCTGATGGCTGCAGATAATGACAGTGTTAGCATCCTGAAATTTCTCCAAGAAATGTTGGATTGCCAGATGGAGGGGACACATTTGCATGTCAGGATCAATGCCACTGATAATGGATGAAATATTTTACAATCAAATAAGGGAGAGTACTGCAGTTATTTACTGCTTTGCATATACACTAAACTTGGCAGTAACAGGTGCGCTGAAAAACAGAGAGGTGACGTTTGATGTTATTGACATTGCACGTTCCATCTATGAATATCTCCACTGCTCAGTTAGGGCAGCAAATATGCTTTGAGCTGTCTAGAAACAGCTTGGATTGGCACAGCACCAATTGATTCATGATGTTATCACTAGATGGAGCAGCATCTGCTACATGCTGGATTGCCAACTCATGCAGAAGCAGGCTCTGCATTATCTGTTGTTCAGGCATAACATTGGAGGTGTACTATCACATGAGAGCTGGTTGTTGATGGCACATATCAGCTTGAATCATTTGAAAAGAGCACCCATGACCTTAGCTCAGAATCTGTTTTCCCCAGTCAGATGATCACTGCACTCCACCTCTTAAGAGCATCTGTAGACAGATTTGAGCAACAGATCCAAGGTAATGATCTGTATACCAATAACATCCCAAAAAATGATGCAAAACTGGGGACATAATGTAGCTAAGTTCATGGTTTTCTAAAGAGTTTGATACCTCTAAATATCTCTTTGCTATTCTCCTAGATCTGAGGTTTACATAGGTAATTGTATATCTGACAAAGCAGAGCCTCTGTGTGAGAGTATTGTGAGAGATATGGTCTTGGCCATGAAGAAGCCTGTACAAGGTGCAGAGGGTAGTACAGATCATCACCAGGCAGCAGATCTGAACAGAAGGGCCATCAAAGAATGATGAAGAACTCAGGATGTTATGACTTAGTGGGACAGCATCTGCTACATGCTGGATTGCCTATTCAAGCAGAAGCAGCCTCTGCGTTACCTGTTGTTAAGACACAACATTAGGGATGTATTATTACATGAGAACTGGTTGTTGATGTGGCTGGTGGAGCATATCATAATGGTGCTTGCAGTGCAGATCCCCACCAAGCAGCAGGTCTGAACAAGAGGGCCATGAAGAGTAATGGAAGACTAGTAATATTTAAGTCTGTCACTAATCATGGATTAACAAGTGGTTGGTTAGCTCAGTTGGTTATAGGGCGGTGCTAATAAAGCCAAGGTCATGGGTTTGATCCCCATACTTGCCAGTATTTAATGGGCAGACTGAATGGACCAAGCAGTCCTTGTCTGCTGTCAAATTCCATGTTTCTAACACAGGTGTGGTGAGTCACAACCAGCATATTTTGAAGGCATACTTTTCTGAGCCTATAGGGCAGTTTTTTGTTCACCTACTGACACCCTGGTGTCAGAAGAATCACATATCACTGTCATCATCTGAGCAAATCTCATGCCCCCACCCCCTATCAGTGTGCATTCAGAATGCCTGTTCAGCATGGGTGGTGATATTGTTAATCTGTATTGATATATTGTTAAACTGCAATGATTCTGACTAAGCCCAGGCCATGTTCAGCAGCTGGCATTATTTAAACTGAGCTTACCACTGCTGGGCATGTTGAAGCAATCGAAGTAAGCTATTCATTCATTTATTTATTTGAATTTTTCAGCACCAGGATAGACTTCTTAAAGGTGCACCACCTAGTTTTCAAGAGGGTCCTAGCACGGCATTTAAAACAGCAGTAGCAGCAGCAAATGTTACATAAGTTTCTAACTGTTGCTGACATATGTACAACTAGCTACACAGGTGCAATAGTTAGAATTCCATTCTATAAAGGTATACTTTATACATTATTTATAGAACTCCACAGTTACAGCTTACATATACAGTTACACAGCATTTAAGGGGAAAAAATGATTATGGTACTCTAGTGGTCCCCCACCCTGATCACCTTTCCAGCCTTGGGTATACATATCCCTGGTGGTTTAGTAGTCCCACACTCCCCAATCACCCTTCCAGCCTCTGAAACAGATATTCCTAGTGGTTTAGTGGTCTCCCCACCCACAATCACACTTTCTGCCTTGAAATGGATATCCTTTTGGGTTTAATGGTTCTCCCACCCCCCAATCACCCTTCCAGCCTTTAAAATGGATATCTCTGGTAGTTAAGCAGCCTACTACCCCCTGTCACCCTTCCAGCCTTTTGATTGGACATCCCTGGTGGTTTAGTGGCCCCACCCCTTCAACTGATCACCAACCCCCCCACCCAGTGAGGATCTGGATCTCCACTCCACTCCCCTCCACCCCAGTCTCCACTCACCATCACTACCTGCGCAGAGCAATGGCTGGCTTAGCCTTCTGCTTACCTACTTGGCCAGCCACAGTCTGACAGTCAAGGAGTGAAATCACAAGATATCAGTACAAAAGGCTGGAAGGGTGATCAGGGCTGAGAGGACCACTAAACCACCTGGAATATCCATTTCAAAGGCTGGAAGGGTGATTAGGGAGTATGGGGAACCACTTGGCACACGGAAAAGTGGGTGGGGGCTGGACTTTGTGCTCAGATAAGATGTGGTTTTCAGTGGCATTGAACAGCGGTGCTCTGGGGGCTGTTTGGCACCTCTGCAAACCTTTAATAAAATATATATATCACTACACCAGAATGAATGAGGAAGCCCTTCGCTTGCATAAGCATTGCAGTATGTATAGCACCTTGGCACTTCCAGGTTTGGACAGCACTCCTGGGGCCTCTGTATATGGCTTGACCAGAGCACCAGTGCAAATCCAGGTTAGAGACAGCACTACCCAAATTCATTACAGCACTATACTTCGAATATGGGGGCCATTTTCTTAGACTTTATCTATTTATTGCAAATAAAGAAAAAAGAAGTCAGTAGCAATATTCAGTTCATTTTTCTAAAGCACATAATAGTACAAATAATAACTTTTTTGGGGGGAGTTAAATCATCTCAGATAATTCTTGAGCACAAAAAGTCTAACAAGTAATTTATCTATTTTATGCTCCAAAAATATTCACCCATCCATTAGAATTATGAAACTAAAGAATTAATACCATCCAAGGAACCCTATCCACATAAAGACAGCAAAAGTGAAGTCTATTTAACTGGGAGGTATTATGTAACATTTGTTTCTTCCTCCTCAAAGCGTGAACCCAAAGCAAACACTTTTCTTAAAATAGAGTCAAGCTGCATCCACATTCTCAAAGACGTTATCTTTGCCTTAAAAGATAACTTTCAACCAAGTAAAAGATTGTGGAGTAGCTTAAAACACCAGCCCTTTTGAGCTCAGCTCTGACTGTGAGAAATCTTTTCCCCTAGCACTAGATAGAAAAACAACAAGCATTTGACAATGCTGAATTTTTGCTTGCTGGTTTTAGCATTAGAAGTGCAGGAGTTAGGCAGATGCAGAAGAGGAATGGCAGTGAAGTACTGAAGTGATGCCAACCCCACCCCAACCCTGCAGAGTTGGACAGGCATTGGGGTGTGCTTTTGGATGATCGCCCATAACGCTCTCGCCATTTCACCTCACCCAACCCTGCAGACACTGCCAAGTGTTGAGGTGTCATTGGGATGTTCGGCTTTACAGTCACCCCATTCCATAACGAAATACGCTGAAATGGGCACAGTATAGGGGAATGGGGTGAACTTCAGGGCCAACGAGTCCAAGGCACACCTTGATGCCTGTCACTGGCTGCAGGGTGGGGTTGGGGGTGGAATGGCATGAGCTTTACTGTCAACAATCCCAAGTCAGACCCCTGACGTCTGTCAGTCCCTACTGGGCAGGGTGTTATGGTCAGAAACTCTAACGCCCTGGGCATTTCTTGGTATTTTCACTCCAAGTTTTCAACATGGGCTTTTTGTGACCCTACCACATGAACAGTGACACTATCAGTTCGTTAGCTGAAAGGTGATGTTTCACAGCGACTGTGCCATTTGGCACCACAGGTGCAAAAACACATTTCAAACAGGATTTAAAAAATGACAGCTGTACTGTTCATGAGGAGGTGTAGAAAAATGGTAATGTTGAAAATCTGGAGTGAAAATATAAAAAAATTGGTGAAGTCATGAGCGTGCATAGAAACTGAGCAACACACACTTGTAATGCAATTATTTGGGGAATTTTTTACACCAGATTTTCAACATAGGCATTTTGAGACCACTGCTCATAAACAGTGGCACTCCATTTTTCTTAATCTGCCCCAAACGTTGATTTCGCACAGCTACCGTGCCCATCATGCACCAGATATGCAAAACCACATTTTGGGCAGGATGTGAAAAATGGCAGCTGTACTGTTCATAAAGAGGTGTGCAAAAATGGCAATGTTGAAAATCTGGACTGAAAATATTAAAAATTCTCGAAATTATGAGTGTGCGTGGAAACTGCACGGTGCACACTCATAACAGTCATTTTGTGGAATTCTGTCACCAAATGTTCAACATATGCATCTTGGGACCTCTGCTCATGAGCAGTGTCACTGTGATTTTCTTAATCTGTCACAAACATTGATTTCCAACAGCAACCTTGCCATTGTGCGCCGGATGTGTGAAAACACATTTCAGGCAAGATGTGAAAACTGACAGCTGTACTGTTCATGAGGAGGTGTGAATAAATGGCAATGTTGAAAATCTGGTGAGAAAATATTAAAAATTCTCAAAGTTACAAGCGTGCATGGAAACTGTGCAATGCACACTCGTAAAACAGTCATTTTTTGGAATTTTTCAACCAAATTTGCAACATAGGCTTTTTGGGTGCCCACCTCATGAACAGTGACACTGTCATTTCATTAATCGGTCCTGAAAGGTGATTCCATGCAGCAACTGTGAAATCACCTTTTGGGACCGAAGAACGACATGACAGTGACTGAGTTCATGAGGTGGGGACCCAAGAACCCCATGTTGAAAATGTGGTGCCAAAAGTCATAAAAATGGCCGAGATATCCACCTAAGTTGGAAAAAAAACATTTATGCCATTATACAGCTTACCGGCATTTCTTCAGTTTGCTGTCGGCTTTGAAGAGTGCAAACGTGTTCCCGCTCCACCGAAGATCGTCGTGCCAGGCTCCAGAGGTGAGTATGTGGTGAGGGGGGTGTGGGGAGGTGGGATGCACAGAGGGTGGATGCAGGTTTGGGGAGGGGGCCACCGCAGACAATGAGGGACTGTTTTTTCTCTCACAGGTAAAAAAAATAAAAAAACACATTGCAGGAAGGTTTTCTTAATTACAGGGACATTTGGCACGCTGGGGTGGGCTCCCAGTGTACCACCTGGGTGTTTTTTTGGGGGGGACTGGAGCCGATGGGGATTGGGCACCCTGTTGGCAAAAAAGAAAACTTGACCAGCCAGAGGGTGAGCTGAGGAGCCAGGGAGCGGGGAGGACAGAAACAGAGGGAGGAAGCATGAGGGATTTCTTTTGTAGCTGAGGGAAAGTCAGGGGACGAGAGAGCGGGGAGGACAGCACCAGAGGAAAGAAGCAGGAGGGATTTCTTTGCAGCCAGAGGGTGAGCTGGGGAATGAGGAAGTGGGGAGGACAGCAGTAGAAGGAGGAAGGGGGATGGATTTAATTGGCAGCAGCGTGCAGGAGGGCCGGATAAATTGCGTTACGTCAATATGCTAAATACACACATTACCACCGCTGATTGCAGTGGTGGTTTTCTTTGAACTGAAGACCACTGCAGCTGATCTGCTGTCATAGACTGCTAATGTATCCATTGGTGCAGTACGGTCGTGCCTGTTAAATGGAGCTCTGCATTGGACAGGGGCGTCACACACCTCCAAAAAGTCATACGGTCGAATATGTTTCTTGTGCATGTGCGCAAGCAAACATAAAAATCAGTGTACAAGTTGAGCCACACTGCTTTATCATAGAAATTATTTTTCTACCCTGTCATTGAAGGAATATTAGAAACATTGTCAACAATGATAGCAGAAGTCCAATGGTCCATGCAGTCTGCCCTTGATAACCTATCATACCCCTAGAACTTCTTTCTATTTAGGGTTTCAGCCCACACTATCCACCCACATGCTGCTTGTTCTACTGGTACCACCCTGAGTAATTACTAAACCTTTCATTCCATCCCATCTGTGCTTGAACCCCTTAATAGTTTTGGCCCTCACCACATCAGCTGGCAGACTGTTCCACAGTTCAGCTATCCTCTCTGTAACATAAAACGTTCTCATGTATCTCCTGTCCTCCCCGCCAGTTTCCACTCATGTCCCTTTGTTCTTAATTTGCTATTCCCTCAAAGTTGTTCCTTGCTTTTCACCTTGTTCATTGCTTTCATGAACTTGAAGTTTTCTATCATATCTCCCCTCTCCTGTCTGGCCTTCAGTGAGTACATGTTCAGTGCCCTAAATAGAGCTTCATACAACCTGCCCTTCTGGCCCTGAATCATATTGGTTACCCAGTGTTGCACTGTCTCTAGCCTGCCCTTATCTTTCCTCAGGAGTAGACAACAGAACTGGGCACAGTATTTCAAGTGCGGTCTCACCAGTGATCTTGAGAAAGGTAGTAATACTTCCTTTTGCCTGTTGTCAGTACTACTCTCTACATACCCTAGAATTCTAGGCCTTGTTACATTGCCTAGATTGTTTATGAGGGACACTTATGATGACTCCCAGGTCTCTTTCCTCAGATGTAGTGCCAAATTTAACCATTCCCATCCAGTATTCTGCCCTGGGGTTCTTGTTCTCTATATGCACCACCTTACACTTTCTGGTGTTGAATTTCAACTGCAAAACCTTCGACCACCTGCCTAGCCTTTGCATGGCCTTCTGTATATCCTAATCCCATTATTGCAGTCTACCCAGCCACAGAGCTTAGTGTCATCAGTGAAGAAACACATCTTGCCCTGAATTCCTTCTCCTATGTTGCTGATAAAAGTACTGAAAAGGATTGGACTCAAGACCTATTCCCTGGGGCACCCCACTAGTGACCTCACTCTCCTTGAATTTGACTCCTTTACCACAACCCTCTGCTGGTTTGCTTCCAACAAAATTTTCCACCCATCTAACTGTGTCCTTTGCTGCACCCAGATCTTCTTGCTTGTTCAGCACCTATCTGTCAGGCAATGAGTCAAAAGCTTTGCTGAAAGTGAAGTAGAGTAAATCCACAGCATGACCCTTATCTATTACCCTAATTATTGAGTCAAAGAATACTATCAGGTTTGTCTGACAAGACCTCCCCGCCATGAACCCATGCTGTTTACTATGCTGGTGTCCTTTTCTCTCCAGGTATTTGGTTAGGTCCTCTTTGACTAGTGTCTCCATCTGTTTAGTCACAACAGGGGTAAGATTAACAGTTCTGTAGTTACCCATTTTCTTTGTGTGTCCTCTTTGGGGACTGGAACTATGTCCACTACACTACAGTCATCTGCAACTACCCCTGTCTGAAATGAGCTATTGAATAGCCCTACAAGTGGTTTAATTAGTTCCAATACCAATTCTTTGAGCACCCTCAGATGCATCCCCTTCAGCCTTGTAGCTTTAATTATGTTTAGGGCTGCCAGCCCTTTTTTGGACCATTCACTAGTAAAATACCTGCCATCTCGTCTCTGGGATTCCCCTTACAGCTGCCTTTATGTCACTCTCTGACAGAGGCCTGGTGTATTCCCTTGTGAATACAGAGGAGGAGAAGAATTCATAGTGAATGGCTGATTTTGCTTGTCTTCCTCTATTACCCTTCCTCTCTCTGTCAGCCTAACAATTCTTTCTTGCATCCTTTTCTTTTTTCCCTAACATATCTGAAGAACTGTTTTTCCCTGCACTTGACCCTCTCCAAAATACACATATCCATGTCTGTTTTTACATCACTAATTACCCTCTTAGCTTCTCTAGTTGTCAATTGGTACTCCCATATTCTTCCTTACCCTGATAAATACCTTCTTTTTGGCCCTTGCTGACTTTCTTTCCTTTTTAGAGAGACATACTCTTCTCTTGTACCTGTTTCCCTTGGTTACAATTCTCATGCATGACTTTGTTGCCTTGTGGATGGTCCCCTTAATTTCTCTTCATGTTTCCTCCACTCCTCCCAATGCTGTCTACTCGATCTAACCTATCATAGACTAATTCCCTCATCCGGTTGAAGTCTGCTCTTCTGAAATCCTGAACTTCAGCATTTGATGGGGGCTTGCTGGTCCCAAGGTTTAGCTTGAACCATATAGTGTTATGGTCACTGGACCCTAGTGCCTTTTCAACCTGCACCCTTTTCATTAATTCCAAGTTGGTGAACACCACATTGAGAATGGGTGCCTGCCTTGTGGATTCCTTAACTCAACTCAACTCTCTTTATTTATAAAAAGCACAGTTCACCAAAGGATCAAAGCACTTGTACACCGATTTAAAATTCTAAAATTAAAATATCCATAGATAAGAAAATATGTATCTACATCAGCAATTCATCAAAACTCAGTATAAGCAAGATCATAAACATGTGTCTTTAGTGCAGATTTAAAACACTCTATGGTAAGGCACTCCCTTATCCGATGAGGTAGAGAGTTCCACAAGGTAGGGGCCACAAACGCAAAAGCCCTGGCACCAGAGGTCTTCAAACAGACCCTGGAAACCTCTAGCGATCCCTCATTGGCAGAGCAGAGTGGGTGGAGGGGCAGAAGAGGCAGAGAAGATCTTGTAGATATCATGGTCCCTGCCCATGTAGGGCTTTATAGGTCAGCAAACCGACCTTAAAGGTGATCCACCACTGGCTAGACAGCTGGTGCAGGCCCCGGAGCAGAGGTGTGAGATGGCATGATCGAGACAGACCAGTCAACAGCCTGGCAGCCACATTCTGCATCAGCCAGAAGCGGTGGATATCAACCCCCAGTAGCTCTTAGTACAGGAAGTTGCAATAGTCAAGGCAGGAGGTCACAAAGGTGTGGACTAACATTAGAAGGTCATCAGGAGGAACCAGGTGCTTTTTCCAGGTGATACTCTTCAGATGGTAAATGAGGTCTTGATGATGGACGACACCTGAGATCTAAGCGTCAACCTCTCACCAGAAATAATGCCCGGATTTCGCACCCAATCAGAGGTCATCAGCTGGCTGCCTCCAAGCCAAACCCTGGAAGGCCGCCCAACCGAAAGCCCCTCTACCCAATGACCCAGGTCCACAACCAACACGTTGGTCTTGTCAAGGTTCAACCTCAGCCAGTTGGCACTTATCCAGTCTTGGATCTCATTGAGGCAGTTGTTAAATACTGAGACAGCTCCATCCTGCTCATGCACAAAGGACATGTATAGCTGAGTATCATCTGCATAGCAGTGAAAACTCAGCCCATACTGCCTTACAATGTCTCCCAACAGCAGAATATACACTGCAAACAACATTGGTAATAAAACAGATCCCTGCAGCACCCCACAAGACAGGGAGAATGGGTCAGAGGAATAAATCCCAAAACCAATCTCTGAAACCTGCCAGTGAGGAAAGAGTGGAACCACCTGAGGACTGTATCAGACAGTCCATGGATCAGCTGCAGGCACTCTAATAATACACCATGGTCCACGGTGTCAAATGCCATGGAGAGATGAAGAAGAAGAACCAAGATGGAACGGCTCTTCCAATCTCCCGCTCTCAGGAAGTCATTGAGTACCCGAACTAGGGTCATCTCGGCACTATGCCTCTTCCAAACTCCAGACTGGAGAGGACTGTAGAGGTAGCGGATGGTAAGGTGGTCCTCCAGCTGCAGTGCAATCACCTTCTCAATAACCTTACCCACAAAGGGATTAGAGACAGGTCTGTAGTTAGCGAGACAGTCCGGGTTGAGAGAAGATTTCTTAAGGAGAGGTGTCACCACCACCTCCTTCAGGATGACAGGAAACACACCTGTCTCTAATGAACGCCCGACCATCTCAGCTAGGACTGGGCCAATAACATCAACGCACCCCACCAGGAGGTGGGTTGGGCCTGGGTCCAAACAACAGCAGGTCGGCTGCATGCTCTGGATGATCCTCACGATATCCACAATTGCCAACCAGTCAAAATCAGACCAGACAAACCAAGGGGCTGCAGCCTCCCACTGACCATCACCTGTGCCGATCTCGGACCTGATGTTGGCAACCTTATCTGCAAAGAATTGAACAAACTCATTACAATTCTCCTGTAACAACGCTCTCCAAAACTGCAGACAGGCTGGATTGCACAGTCTAACGACACTTTGGAAGAGCTGAGCTAGTTGATTCAGTGCAGCGGCAATCTCCCTGGAGAGGAACTCTGCCTTCTTATGGGAGATGGCCAGTTGGTAGTCTGTATAATGGGCCATCAATCTAAGTTCATTGGCATAGAGGCCCGATTTCCACCAGCACCATTCCAGCCTTCATCCCACTCATCTCAGCTCCCTCAAGGTCCCGTCAAACCAAGGGGACCAAGGGTGAAGGGTGAGGGGACAAACACGGACAGGAGCTATGGAGTCTAGAGCCTTGGTCCAGCCTTATTATAGGCATGTAACAGATTGTCTGGATCCACGCTTGCACACAAAAAAACTGATAGGTCCAGCAGTGCTACAAGGCCATCTGGGATCAGACCCCTTAAAGGGAGGTACTGGACCATCTCCGTAGGGGCAGGCCTATGGGGGGGGGGCCTGGAAATTGAACCTTATAGTGTAATGGTCAGACCATCCGACTGGCTCCACCACCAGGTCAGAGGTCTCCATACCCAGTAGGAAAACCAAGTCCAATGAGTGAACATGTCTATGGGTCACAGAGGTAATAACCTGTGTGAAGCCCAACTAGTTCATAAGTTGGAGGAAGTCCTGACCAAATTGCGGGAGTTAGTCATCGACCCAGGCATTGAAGTCCCCAGAACAATCCATCTGGGTGACTGCAACACCATATCGACAATAAAGTCAGTGACTTCCTGCAGGAATTGCTTCTTGCCCCGGGTGGAAAGTACATGAGAAGAATCCTGCACCTATGATACGCTTGAAGGACTTGATCTCCCCCACTGGCACTTCTGCAAGGCCCAATTCCATTTTAAAACATATGGCTACACCCCCGCCCCTATGATCCATCCTCAGCTGGTTTATCACTGAGAACCTGGCCAGAATGGCTGACTCAAGAATGGGCCAGCATTATCATCCAGCCAGGTGTTGGTGATGTAAGCCAGGTCAGATGACTCAACAAGATCAGCAATCACTACTGTCTTGTTTTTGATAGACCTGGCATTACATAACACCGCCTGAGTAAGATGGGCCACCGAGGCTGGCCATGTCATCTGCCCAGCCAAAGTGGAGCCCTTGGGTATAGGAACAAGACAGGGAGGACCCCTCGCAAGAACCCATTTCGTCCCAGGGCATCTTGTAGTACCCACCACCCCAATCTGCCCACCTGGCTCCATTCTCCATCCAGGTCCAGGGTCCCCACCCCTACACCTCCTCCCTACTATCCCCAAAGCCTGACATCACCCATATACCTCAGCGGGCAAAAGGGGACAGTTAAAAGGATGGAGACCATGTAGCTCAGAGGGAGAGTAGTGCCTGACCGGGAGAGATCTCTGCCAACACATACCTAAAGAAGCTGTGCCAGCAGCAGTCCTGCAATGCATCAAGCAGGGCCTGACTTCTGGTGCTCCTAGCTGTTGAAATGCCCAATCAATTTCTGGCAGGATGAGATCCTCCGCAACCACCACCTCCCTCTTTGCCACTTCCCTCTCTACTTCTGCACTTAGTTCCCTCTCTCTCACTCTCTCTTCCCCTTGTCCTAATGGTCTATAGATACAAAACTGGTAGAAATGGTTGCACGCTCTGGTGCTGGTCTAGGTGCAACGGGGGGGAGTGCCTACTTCCCATAAACAGCGTCCAAACACAAACAGTGCATTCAAAGCTGAAAACACTCTGTGACTCATCATGTAGATGTGAATTATTTATTTTGCCAGAAGTGCAAACAGAACAAACAGTCTGGAGGTGCTGCAGATGCTCACAGTCATGGCTTACTATTTCAGTCAATACATACAGTAATACAGAGTGCTCATTTATGGAAAACACTACTTTAGGTTACTCACAAAATTGTCCTCTCTTGGCAAATGCATTTGTGTAACACTACTTGAAGAAAGGCAAACTCATTACACACACGAGTTTACAGGCACTTCGGCGCTATCTTACTAGCACACAAGAAATGAGAGCTGACTGTGGGAGTTTCATCCTGGACGGTAAATATTGAAAATATCATAAATAACTAAAAACCAGCTCTTTTCAGTACAATCAGGAAGTGTGCTTTTTAATTGTGATCGTAAAGGTGTTTTTGGTGTGCTTTTGAAATGGGGAACAAAAATCAGCTAAAAGCTGACAGTGTCCCTTTAAATCTGACAACTTTCTCATATGTACAGTATGTTAATTTTTAGTAGTAGATTACACTACCAACTGTATAAAAGCTAAGCTTTTTGTAGAAACTATCATTTCTTGTTGGTAAAATAAAAGGTATCAAATCACCTACTATTTTTCTTCTACCCCACCCACAACACACACACACACACACACATTTCCTCCTGGCTCCACTTTGTACTGGGTTGCATTATTAAAGGAATAAGGCACTCCAGAGTGTGTGTTGTGCTGGGATAGCAGCACGCCTCAGGTGAGTTGAAGAATGGGGTGAAGTCATGTTCTTCCGCTAACCAAGAAATTACACTATCCCAGCAAGCCGCACACCCCAGAGCCCCTTATTGCAATTATGAAATGGATTCATTGAGAAATGGAATTTTTTTTTAACACTAGAAAAAAGGCACACAATTTGGAATGTGAAAAAGTCCCATCTCTGCTTGTTGTGTAGCAGGTGGTGCCAAGATTCTTTATGGAGGAGAAATTATGGGCAGCAGTGCTGCAATGCCCTGAGCCATGGATTTCAGCGGAAGGTGAAATATGATCCCCATACATTAAGCAGGCTGATGTTTTTCTTTCTTTCTTTCTTTCTAATATTAAATTATAGCGGCTGACTGAGACAGATGTGACAGTTAGCGCTGGCCTATGCACGAGTGCTGTGAAGAAAAAGTGGTGGTGCAGGTGCTGAGAAGACAGAGACGGTGTAGAGTGTAAGAAAGCTGTAGCAGTGAGTATCATATTACTGCCATGGTCAGCAGCAGTGTAGCCACAGAACTGGAAGGAAAGTTTTTTTCTTTTCTAGGTTTCTTCTAGCTCTGTGAGTGTGACTGAACTGTTTTTAGATTAGTTGCGAGGTGCTAATTAAATGACTAAATAATTTCCCTTCCCCCCCTTTGGAGGCAGTATAGCGTAGTGATTAAGGGCGCTGAGCTACAAACCTAGAGACCTGGGTTTGAATCGTGTCAGCTCCCACTTGCATACTGTGTGACCCTAAGCAAGTCACTTAACTTCCTTGTGCTCCCAGGTCACACCTGGAAAAATGCTTTGGCTTAGTGTGCCTTTCCTGGTTAAATAATTTCCTCTTCCATTCCCACCCCCTTCCCCTGAGCTGCTAGATCATCATGGTATGTTTGCAGTGGAGCCCTTTGTCCAGCCCTTGTTGGAGGTATAGTAAAATGTCTGGTATTGAGGTGTCCCTAAGCATGAGAACCTGGGATAAAGCTCCATTTTTTGAATATTTTCCATTGTCTGCTGTAAGTGGAGTTTGTTGATGACCTTCTGGACTGTAGTAGTGTACTTATGATAGACTTGTGGTAGCCTGCATTTCATAAGCCAGGCTATGAGTTTCAGATCATGCGGGCTGGGATGCATGATCAATCCCTGTATCAGTATGTCCTCTCTGAATGTAATTGCTAGCTTTCTAGTGCCATTGCTACTGCTGTTGTGAACCATGACCTTTTTGGCCAGTGAGGTGTTACTAGTAGAATTGGTTTCCTTTATTGTCTGAACTTCCTGAGTACCTGAGTTATGAGTGGAAATGTCAGAAAGATGTAAGCCCTGTCATGTGTCCTTGATAGGGGCAGGGCATCAATGCACATAGATTGCAGCTCCTTGAACCATGAGAAGAATCTTGGGACCTGGGTGTTGAGCCTGGATGCCATCAGGTCTTTTGGGATCAGACCTTTGTCTCTCTATATTAATGTAAGACCTGGGGCTACAGCTGGCATTCTCCTGGGTTTATCTATTCCCTGCTGAGCCAGTCTGCTGTGGTGTTTAACTTCCCCACAAGATGTAGGGCTGTGATGCAGGTGAGGCTCAGCTGTGCCCAAGACATGATTTTGTTGGGTTCCCTATGCAGGGCAGTGTTATTTGTTCCTCTCTGTTTTGCTATGTACGCTACAGTAGCTGTGCTGTCTAATGTATGGACTTGCTCTCTATATGTGTCTTGAAGATAACTAGGGCTTTAAGTACTGCCCTCATCTCAAGGATGTTGATTAGTATCTTTGTTTTGAGCCAAGTCCACTTCCCTTGAGCTGATTTCGTGCCTATGGATGCGTTCCATCCCCCTCAGGCTTGCATTCATGTGTATTACTACGTCATGACTGACCTCAAGGGGCTTGCCCCTGGAGAGGTTGTGTACTTGAGTCCACCACTGTACTGATTTTTCTGCTGCCTTTGTTATTATGACCTTCACGTGTAGGTTCTCCTCTATTGGTGAACCATACTGCAGTAGTGGCATTTGTAGTAGTTTCATGTTCCACATGGCCCATGAGACCAAGTGTATGCATTATGCCATGCATCCCAATGCAGGGATCGAAATTAAGTTTTGCAGCCACTAGCCAGCAGGGCTAGTGATGGGAAAAATCCACTAGCCCCACAGACTTTTCCACTAGTCCAGCTGAAATACTTATTGTAGTATTACCTTCTCCAGTACTGGCCCACAGGGCTAGTTAAAGGAAATTCTTTATTAGCCCAACACAAAATCTACCAGCATTTGGCTAGTGGGTTGGTGCTAATTTCGACCCCTGCCAATGCTTATGCCACCTGGGCCACTGTTGCTTCCTGTTGTGTGGACAGCCTCTTTGCCAGATTTATGATGCGGTCTGTCCATTTATGTGATGGGCTGGCCAGTCCCTCTAGGGTTTTTATCTCTGCCTCCAAGTGATCCAGTACCTGTATGGAAACTAGTGAACTTTTGTTTTCTCTTCATCCATAGCTGACCAGTTTGTGCTTTAATTCCTCTGTATCTCTTTGTGACTGAACCATTGTTCTTGTCCTTAGGAGCCAGTCATCTAAGTAGCGGGTGATAAGGATGCCTCTTTCCCTTAAGCTGGCTGCCTTTACTATTGCTACATTTGTGAATACTCTTGGTGCTGATGCCTGGCCGAATGGTAGTGCCTGGTATTGGTCATGTTGCCCAAGTACATTGACACACAAGTACTTGTAGTGAGTTAGTCTTATTGGAACATGGAGCTAGGCATGTGCTAGATTTATGGAGGTTAAGTAATCCCCTGAGCATATTAATCTTAGAGTTGACTTTATGGTTTCCATTTTGAACTTTTGCTTCTTGAAGGATCTGTTGAGAAATTTCAGATCGAGTAACTGGTCTTAAATCCTCGGCTTTTTTGAAACCAAAGAAGATAGAGTAGATTCCTTTTCCTCTTTCTTCCTCTGGGACCATCTGGATGGCCTGGTTCTCAATTAGCTTGTCGAATTTGTGCTTTGCTTAATTTGGTGTTGCTTTTTCTTAGACATTGGTAATAGTACTGCTCCATTTCTTACTGGTTTTTCTGTAAATTCCATGGCATAGCCCTGGGATATTACCTGTCTTACCCATCTGTCTGATGTTGTTTCCACTGTTGTTTGAATAGGGTTAGTCTGCCCCTTATTGGGAGTTCTCATGTTTTGAAGTCATGGGCACTTTGTTACTGGATTACTGGCTTCCAGTAGTCACTGTTGTGAGCATCTGATACCTCTGGTGCTATGTCTGCCTCTTGTTGCTGCTCCTTCAGGCTTAAACTTATAATTGTTGTTGGAGTAATATGACCTGTTATTGTAGAATCTCCATGCATGAAAGGAAGCGTCTTGTTCTCTGTTGTGATGATTTATTTTCCCTCAATAACCTGGACTTCTCCTTGGTTAGATTCTTTTCTTTGTCCCTTTGTTTGACAAACTCCTTTAGGCCTTCTCTGGACAGATGTCCCCAGCCCCCCAACAGTGTTCTGGAATCATTATCTGCTTCCCACAGCTTGAGCCACAGATGTTGTCTTGCTCTGTTGACCACTACTGCTGCTCTGGCATTTAGTCTCAGGGCATCGGCTGACATGTCACCCAGGTATTTAGCTGTCTGTCATGTGAATTCCATGAGGTCTGCCTCCTTAGACTTTGGGATCAGATACTTTTTGCGAACTGTTCCATCCATCATAGCTGAGCTTGGGCCACACATATAGCAAAAGCTGTGGCTCTAGTGAACAGATCAACTATCTCAAATTCCTTAAGGAATTCTTCTAATTTCTTGTCAGTTGGATTCTTTAGCACTGTGGGCACCCTCCTCTGTGAGCACTGCTTTATTACTTAATGCCACTATATGTGGGGATATAACAGGTGCCATGCATGATGTCTTGAGCCAGTATTCCTGAATGGTTTACATTTTTTTTTTTTAATTTTATTTTAGTCTTTGGTAACTGGGTAAGGCCCACTAGGAACAAGTGCCTGTTTTCAGGGGAGACCTGGGAGCACTGGGCAGTTAAGTGACTTGCTCAGAGTCACACAGTATGCAAGTGGAGGTTGTGAAAATCAAACTCAGGTCTGATCTAAAGGAGGTATCACGCTCGTTCACACCTCGTTCCTCTAACCTCTAGACTATACTGCCAGCCCACAAAAGGCAATCTTTCTGGGATGTGTGCCAGCTCCAGAGCATACCATTCTTTGGCTATTACATTTTCTTTGCTGGGCAAATAGGAAATATGTCCCCATGCTTTTGCTTTGCTAGATCATGGAATCCAGTTTGCTCTCTGGTTTTGGGGCAGGGAGGTTGAATCCCATAGTTGTCTTAATAGATTTTAGTAGTTCTGGGATCTGGTCAAGGGAGCAGAACTTTATTGTGAGGGATGGATTATCAGTAGCCATCAGCTCTTCCTCTCCCTCTGAACTTAGGTGTGGTTCATCATCTGGAGTCTGTCCCCCTTCCTCTTCTAGGTTAGAGTCTGCTGGTTCTTGTGTTGGAGGTGGGTTTGTGGGCAGTTGATTTGAATTTGACTGACATTGTAATGGAAGCAGATTCTGAGTCCTGATTGGCATATTTCTGGAGCAGTGGCCTAGGATTTGTCATCATTTCCATCATACACCACATGAATGCCTCCTGACTTTCCATCATGGCATTGGTTGCTTGCTACTTCTGCCTCATAAACTCCGCTGGGTGAATCAGCCATTCCCTATTGCTTGAGTGTCTTGCTGCAACAGGTGAAGGCTCTTGGGAACACGCTTGTCTTGATCTTATTTCTGGCTGTTCCAGTTTGCAAGTGGGGCATTGAGGGCCCTTTTGATCAGGCAGGATGGGAATGTGCCAAGTAGGGCATTCTTTCAATTTGATAATCTATTAATAGAGTAGAGGGTAAGGGCAATTAATTGAATGGTCTGATGAAATGATAGCCATTATCACTGTTCATTTGATATGCAGGGTGATCTTGTCAGATTCCCTGTACTATCATACTTATGGCATTCCACATATGTAAAGAACATCAGCCCTTATCAACCTTTCTTGTGTTTTATCAAGAGTAACTTTCTTCTCACACTTTAAATTGGTATAAACATTTTGAATTAGCGCTTAGCCATATGGCTAATCAAACTGTCTGCCAGTCCTAAGATGGCCACCAGAAGTGACATCATAGAGTCTTCCAGTGCCATCTTCCAAGTGCCATCTCAACCCAACGTTCATTGCCCCTCTCAGAGATGGCCACCGGAAGTGATATGTCACCTCTGATGGCTTTGTGCAATCATGCACTGAACTACAAAAATGCCTGTTGGAAGTCATTGGTTGCACCACTTCTGGCAATACAGAGGATTCCACTGATTGTCGCTGAGTACCTCAGAGTGTTTACCTATCTATAAGCCCTCAGTCTTGAAAGGGAAAGATGTTTGACCCACACTCCTCAGGTTCTTATGGTTAGTCATGGTATCTGGGTAGCTACCAAGGAAAACTCCATAGTTCACAGTGTGGGTCAGCGTTGCACATGCACTCAATGTTTGGGCTTGATCATGACATCATAGTGCACATTCCCACATGCGTGATGAGTCACCAATGTCATCGACTGAGATGGAGCAACAGTACCTTAGTCAAACGGAAGAGAGTAGCGTAAAGCTGCATGCATTGAGGTTTTGTCCCATCTGAGTGGCTTGCTTGCAGGTAAGTGCTTAGGGAGGAAAGGGAGAGCATTGGCTGGAGGACTCCAGAAGAAAGTCTATTAGGCATTGGTGGTGAAGTCATCATCTTAATTCTTCTTGGCTGTAGCAGGACTCCAAATGTAATAGCAGAAGGGGATGTTGGACATGTAATCCCAATGCCTTTTGTGGGTGTTATATTTAAACTGAAACACTCTGGCTCTTAGTGTGGTTTGTCAAATCTAACCATGAACTATGCCTGCCACATAGTTCAGCCTTCCACCGCCCTAAGGTTGAAAACAGGCTTGGAGTACAGGGACCAAAAACCAGTTGCTGCTTAACAGGATTTAACAGTCACTCTTGTAATGTTTCTGGGTTCTAGACTTCTCTTCTGCCAACCCATGAAATGGGGTCGAAGGCGCCCAGACCTTGGCACTAAGAGTTGCAACTACCCTGCTGCATGAAGCGGATAACCTGACTTAATCAGAATAAAACACCATAATCTTACAGACAGCATTAAAACACTAGTGCCCACACTAACCTACAGTTCCTGAATCATGGACTGTAGGCACACCCATGCCACTGGCATCCCCCTCCTTAAGGAGGATGCTAGGTGTACTTTGTCTAATTAGGCAACAGATTTGAAATGATGTGTAGCACACGTAATGGAAATCCTCCTCTGACTGTACAGAGATAGAAGAAAGTTATATGGTCCCATTGATCATGCTGCCCTGGTAAAGCCCAGCAGGGAAAGGTTAAGAAATGGAAATTTATTGTTTAGGTAGACAAAGACCTACAGTACAGTCTGCAGTGAGTACCAGATTCACAACAATAACCAGTGTGTGTCTCATAGGAGTTTTAACTTGATAAACATCTTTATCTGAGTACAGTCTCAAACAGGAGCTAGCCAGTGTGCCTGATGCCTTCTCAGATGTACAAGTTAACCTGGGGAAATAGGAGCTACAGGGGCTTAGGTAGGTATTGAAATCTCATCCTAGGTCACATGTGCATCTTGCAAGCCTATCAGGTGAATATAAACAAAGGAATATTATGGTGGAGTGCCATGAAAATAATACACACAGCACAATGATGATTTTGCAAGAGAGGCATTGTTGCAGAAAAGAATACACAGTGGCCCAGATATTCAAACTGCACCAGGCTGTGGTGCAAGCCTGGGCGCAGCTCAACTTTATTGCACAGGGATGTGGCCTGGGCGATATTCAACGAAGCTGCACTATGGCGCAGTAGCTTTGAATATCGCACCCTGGCCACCCCCACTGTGCATGGCGCAGTGGCACTGCACCAGTGCAAGTGGCCAGAGTGGAGCATGGAGATGCGCTAGCACAAGTGCCATTGCGCCATGCACAGCACCTGCGATATTCAAAAGGGGACATGCAAATGGGGCCATAATTTATGCAAGGTGCACATGGGGCAATTTGCATCTCATTATGGCCACATTTGCATGCCATTAGCATGCAGGTGCTCCAATCCCCGACGACTTGCACCTGGCGCCCTGCCAGGCAGCAGCCATCGGGGACCGATGCCACCTGCAGCCCGATCACGGGCATTCATCTAAAAGAAACCCCCCCCGTCCAATATCCCTGGTGGCTCAGTGGACCACTATGTGCCCGATCATGGGCATTTGTCTAGAAGAATAAGCCCCCATCCTATATCCCTGGTGGTCCAGTGGACGCACTCTGCCAATCGCGGGCATCGGTAGTTATGCGGGCACATCAGTGGGTTGTGCATGGCGCAACACTGTTGTGCCATGCGCAACCCTTTTGAATAGCTGGTCCAGTAAGTTTATTTGTTTTTACTGTGTACATTTTAGCTTGTGTGTAACTGATTCTGCTAGACTATGTCAGTCTGCTGACTTCTGCTATCCTTACTGAGATGCACATGAAAACTTTTTTTTTTGTTTATTCTTTAGTAACTAGGTATGGCCCACTAGGCACAATGCCTGTTTTCAGTGGTGACCCAGGAGCACTGAGGAAGTTAAGTGACTTGCTCAGAGTCACACAGTATGCAAGTGGAAGCTGTGGGAACCAAACCCAGGGCTGCTGGATGTACCAAACTAATTTTGCAGCTCATTACTCAAACCTCCAGACTATACTGCTTGCCAATATGCAGCATTCATTGGGTCATCCTGGCTGGAGTAATTTCAAATAAAGAAATAGTGACTAGCAAGTACTGTCATTTTGAAACACTGCATTTAGGAAGGTCCTTGCAAAATAAACATCTAACAATTTAAAGGCATCCTCCTGTCATCTTCTGTCCTGGGAAAGGGGTCTGCATCTCCATGCTGATATACTGTATGAAATAGGTAAGGAAATTGCTGCATTCTGATTGGCTGAGATTTGGTTCTAGCAATGGCATTAAAGCAGTTCTACTAATGGCTAAAAACAAGTCCCTCCCTACTCAGGGTTTAGCACATTCTAGATATATATATATATATATATATATATATATATATATATATATATAAACTACTGAACTTCTATTTTTAAATGTCAGCCATTTTTTTCATGCCATATAGCACTCCCAGACTTGTTAGTTGACTCACTTGCCTGCACTATCTGGCTACCCCATCCACTGTATATTAATTCCTTTTCCTTTTATCCCTTGATTATGCAATTATGTAGGTAGGTACTGGCAATCCCCCGCTCACTTTTCCAGTCATGCCCCTGCCTGCTCATTCACTCTCTCTAGTTCTCATGCCCACTGGTATGACTACTGGTTCACTTACTTATCTGGCCTGGCCATCTGTACTAATCACTCACTCATCCCACCTGCCATCTAGTTTCCTATGTATTGAAACTAGAAACAGTTACAGAAGCTGTTAGTCAATTACTGAAAAAAAAACTTGAAACACCACTGCTACTGCAGCACTTGCTGTCTTCTGAATCCAGAAGTATTGCACAGCAATACACTTACATTGGCAGTGCACCCCTATCTGTGGGAGACATACTCAGGAAAGTTCCAGTGCTCTTCCCCTGAGGTTGTTCTCCTCACACAGTGTGCACCTTGGTTGTACAACTGAAACAGAAAGGGTTATTACAACCAAAAAAGACAATCTTTTTGCTAGAACAGAAAAAAATAAAATATACACAGCTACAAAAGATAACAAATTAAATATTAAAACATTATTACTAGAATTCTGGGCTGTAACTTCCAAAACCACTAATAGGCAGCAGCCAGAATAGTGACCTCTGGTGGCAGTGAACAGGCAGAAGAACTATTTTAGCTATTTTTTTGTTGCAGCAGTTAGTTACTTGTTTATATATTTTAGAATGTTTTCTTTTGATTCCTTTTAACTCTCTTGCGAGGATACTTCCTTATCAACAAAACTATCAAGCATGTGCAAGAAGATGATTTATCCCTAAAGTGCTGGAATTTATTATTCTAATTAATACTGAGTTGTCTGTATAAAATCTTCTCCATGCAGCTGTGTTATCACAATCCCTACATGGTGAAGTGGCCTTTGTTGCCTCAAACGCTTGTAAATTAAGTTTTTGTTAGTCAAATAAGTTGGAATTACAATTTTTTTCTTTTTTTTTTAATTAATTTTACTCTGACAATCCTGGCAACCCAATTTCTGTTTTGTAAGAAATGTCACTAGAACAGATTTTCAAATGTTAGACTATAAAATCTTGCCTGGTGCAAAAAGTATGATTTTATAACTTTTTCTAGCCAACTTGCTTAAAGTAATGAAATAAATTAATTTGACTCATTTGCTTAATGATGTGCTAACAGTACATTCTAGTAAAGTTCAGACTTCAGCTGATTCAAGCTTAATAAGTTATTTGGGGCATAATCCTCTTAAATAATTGTAGTTCTTTAACATGTATTTGTCCACCTGTTCTCCTGATGTTTCATTCATATAATATTTTAAGTACTTACTTGTCTAGTTTCCTGCACAGCTCCGCCCTTTATGGGTTAATCCCTTGCACTTTGAATTGAAATTCCTTTGTCTCTATGAACCAGAAAGACCTCTTATGGTGCTGAGTATAGCTTGAGTCTTGTGCCACAAGAACTCATTTTAGGGTATGGTATGCTGAATTGTATCCCCTTCCCATTCAGGGCCCTGAACACTTGAACATATTGTTTCATTTTGTTGGCTGAGAAATAGTCATAACCCAGAACAATTCTATTGGTTTCATATTTTACATAACCCCTTTATATTACATGGGCAGTGTCTGTTCTGTGTGGAATTTAATGACACCTGAAAAGCTGTTGCGCCACCATTCTAACATCAGCTTGCTGTTGTACCATCGATCTGACATCAGATCGATGGTACAACATCAAGCTACTGACAGAGTTGTGCTCGGCCTTTTAAAAAAATGTTGGTTTCAGTTTTTCCAATCAGAGCACATGAAACTGACAAGCCAGCAGGTTTTCAGCAGGGGATCTCTGTTAAAATATTTAATTGCAACATGCCCCAGATGAGATGACGAGTCAATGTGATTGTTGACTCCGACACTGGATTCGGAGTAACCTACCAAATCTTCAAACACTTTCCTTGTTGCTGCCTTTTATTTTTGGTTGCAGCTGTTCCATTTAGTTTACTTGTTGAACTATTTCGTTTACTTAGCTTCATTTTGACTTTTTATTAGTAACTGGATTAAAAAAACTATACAGATTTCATCGTTGTGACTCTTGAGGTCTGGTCTTGATGCCTGAAAATCGTAAGTAAGCAACCTAAAATTCTTTAAACTCGCAATTTGAACAAAACACTGCCCATGTACTATAAGACAGAACAGATGAGATCCCCCGTGCACAAACAAGTGTAGGATTCTACCTCAGGGTTTTGATTAAATCTAGAACTCCTTGAGCTTTGCTCTTATGGTTATCAATTTCATAAAACCCTTTGATGGAATCCTACATTTGTTGTGCATGGGAGTTCATCCACTATTCTATTTGTACTAAACTGCAAACAGCAATTCTGGTTTACCTAACAATCCTGGGCCCCATATTTAAAAGTCCTAGGCTGCATCATGCATGTGCCTGCACCATGCAACTGAGATGCACTGGCACAAACTATATTCAGAAGATGCACCATGAGATGCAATAATGCATGTCTGGCTGAATATCCTGAACATGCATGATCGCACAGTGGGAGATGCATGGCATGGCAGGTGACCTGAGCCCTATGTGGAGCATAGGTAAATGCATGATAGGTGGCCACATGCATGATGCACAAAAATGCAATTATCAGCCAGGATATGCAACTGGCTTCATTGCACATTCCGAGCCCATTCCCCACATGTGTAGCTGATTACTGGAATGTATTCAGGCCATTTGCCAGCCCCAGGCATGCAGAGTTCCAGCTTTGCAGGGCTGCCCCCACCATCCCACAAACATGAATAGGAGATACTGCAGCCTAGCAGGCAGGTGTTATGGAATGTTTATGTGTGGATGGGTGGACTGCATTGGCCTCGGTACAGTGCTATTACCCATAGCAATGAACAGGGTCAGACTGGGATACAGGGGGCCCACCTGGACAGTGGCTACAAGGGCCCAGCTGGACAAGCAATAGGGGAGGGCACAGGGTGACACAGTCTGATTGGTATACCACATGCGTGTGATACACCAGCTCTGTATAGCATACAGTCACCTGCGGTGCCCCCCCTGCATGAAAGGAACATTGTGATAACTGCAAGGAATGGCAGTGTGCAGAGGGTGACCAGGTACACGAGTGGGTGGGTCCCACCTGTGTGCACCTCTGGTGTACCACCATTGGTGTGTGCCAAAGGTCAGTCCCTGGCCCATGCCAGGCTGCCACTTGTATGACTAGGCTACCTGAACACCATTGCCCCAGACATCACCCTGGGTGCATGCCACCACTGGGTGGTGCCCTGCAGGCCACATGGGTGCAGGTCATGGCCCCTGGTAGATGTGCTGCAGTGTGGCCATCTGCTCCACTGGTGTGCTAGGGGGCACCCGACATCACTGGCATGTGGCAGCTGGGTGTCTCCATCCAGGGTGCAGTGTGCGAGATGGCTCTCTGGGTGGTGCCTGTGGTGTGCCGGCACCTGTGGCTTTGGGCACTTCAATCCTGGCATGACTGCTGTGTATGGGTTCCTGAAGCACATCCTGGTGCATCTTCAAGGGCTGTCTCAGGATGGCCTGTCTGCAGTTCTATGGCCATCCTGTGGGTGGCTGGCCGATTTAGGACACTCTTTTTCTGCCTAATTTTGCATGGCACACTTCTGGGATGTGCAGCAGATGCACCACACATTTGGGCTGAATATACAGATGCACAGCATATTCACACACCCGCCCAATTTTTTTGCACCGCATACACTATTTCTGTGTGATCTCGCATTCAGAAATGCACAACGCATCTCTCCCTTTTGAATATCTTGCTTCCGTGCATTTTCTGAGATGCACCGCATACCTCCATTTTGGACAGTGCATCTCCTTTGAATATGTTGGCACCTGACATTTCCCAATCACTGATCTTAGAGGTGCTTTTACAGCTTCAGCCCCAATGCTCTATGTAATCATTATATGCTTAAAGATTTATGCCCTTCTAGATCTAGGACTTAATGCAGAATAGTTTCCATTTGTGTTCCAGAATTCCCCTTCAGTATCCATTCTAGTGTTTGATGCATTCTCTAGTTTAACTGGAAATGTTGCACCCAAAAGATCTTAATTTACAACTAGAGATGCAGCAAAGTTAAATTTGCTGGTAGAATTACTTGCAGGGAAATCGGCAATTTACTTGAGCAAATGTTACATGAAAATTTCAGCAAGATTTACGCCAGCAATTTCACCTTTTGCCACTGGCCACCACAAGTCCAATTGAACCCCCCCAGCCCCTACACACACAAGTTATCCTGTTCCCCCAGATTTGTTTTATTAAAAAAAAAAATACCCTTCACTCCCTGGTGTCTAGTGGTCCCTCCCCAGCTGTCACTGGCCATTATAATATTAAATAAGCACCCCCAAATTACCCTGTGCCTCCGTCTGTTTTATAAAAAAAAATAAAAAATCACCCTCCACTCCCTGGTGTCTAGTGGACCCCCCCCCCATCAATAGATATCAGCACCCACCCAGCACCCCCCCAGTAACCCCATTGGGCAGCCGGTGGCCCAATCAGGTTACTAGGGGGAGCTGGGTGGGTGCTGGTATCTACTGATGGGGTGGGGGTGAAAAGGTGGGGGCCCACTAGACACCAGGAGTGGAGGGTGATGTTTTATTTTTTTTTTTTGTAAAACAGGCGGAGGTGGCAGGGTAACTTGGGGGGTACTTATTTATTATTATAATGGCCAGTGACAGCCGGGGGAGGGGAACCACTAGACACCAGGGAGTGGAAGGTATTTTTTTTCAATAAAACAAATCAGGGGGTGCCGAGTAACTTGGGAGGGGTTCTTATTTAATATTATTATGTCCAGTGATGTCCGGAAGGGGACCACTGGATACCAGGGAGAATTCTGGCCAGTGGGCAGTGGTCACAACATTTCACAGAGTGAGGCGAAATTACTCCCGCAGGCGGCAAAATTTCATCTGCGGGTGCGAAATTTTGACCGCGAGCAAAATTTCACCAGTTTCAGGGTGAAATTTAGCGTCCATCTCTGGGCAAAATTTCACATTTCACCAAGCGAAATATTTCGCAGAATACGCTAATTACGCGAAACATTTCACTAGGTGAAATTTTCCAATTTCGCACATCCCTATTTACAACTACTGTAATTATGTGCCTGACTGCATTATGTAATTGACAGCCTTTTCTGAGTTCATGAAGTGATCTTCTATCTTTCCTGATCTTTCTTCTATCTTTTCCAGTGCACTTAAACTACTGCTATCAAAACTAATGCCTCTCACAGGATGATACAGTAAATGAGGAAAAATTGCCAGAGCTCCTTGTCTTATATTGTATAAATATGAATAAACATAAAACTTTAATCTCATTATATGAATAGTCCATTCAAAAATACAATAACATTGTTCAAAGTTTTCATTTCTTTTGGAACAGAATCCTTCCCCTGCTAGATCCTTTTGTTTTCCTGGAAGTTGTTTTTTTCCTGTGGATATTCTCAGTAATGATGATGCTTAACTGTCTGTCTAGAAAAATGCTTCTTTTTCCTTTCTACTGTAGCATATACTGTAAACACAGATATCTGCATCTGTGCTGCCTCTGCTTTTGTTACTTTACACAGTGCAGGCCTTGTAGCAGTACAATATTATTCAGCCTTTTTTTTAGAAGCAGCTTGAGCACAAATAATTATACTGTTTTTGCTAGTTTGGGCTGCTGTTATATTTTTAGAATTATTTATGTATGTTCTGCTTCAATTGACCTCTAAACAGGCTCCTTGCACCCATGCTCTGCAACACACCTGCAATGACCATTTAGCTCCTTACTTAATTGAGGTCTGTCTGTACAGTATCTCTGATACAAAACAACATATCTTAGAAAACACATTGACATGATACCAAGTTTGTCCTTGACATCTTCCAATAGCCTGATTGTTATCATTGGGGCTCTAGGGTGGGGTAAATAGGGGATATCTGATAGGTGGCTATGAGATATCATTTTTATCTTCATGAGTGGTAACACAGAATAGCAACTAAAGCGTGGGTGCAATATACATGATGTACAATCAGTCAGTCTTATAACTGTTCAGCATTGTACAACGGGACAGTATAGTCTTAGGTACAGAAGAACTAGGACTCTCATCCAAAGGTATTTATTTATTTGCTTTTGGTAACCGGGTAAGCACGCTAGACAGCAAGTGTCTATTTTCAAGTGCGACCCGGGAGAATTGCAGGGTAATTACATAGAAGGAATACATAGTAAGCATAACAATCTGGAGTGGCATACTCCAACAGTGGAATTTACATGAGAGAATACATAGTCATCATTGCTAACAGGAGCAGCATACTCCAAACGGAGGGACAAGACGCTAGAGAGATTATAAAGCGGTAGGACTCAGCAGACAGGATTAGCATATCAACAATCACAGATTTTCAAACATACAAGCTGGGGGCAAACATGGAGGTAAAAGACCTCGCCCTGGGTTGAGAGAGTAACAATGAACATATACCCAGAGGTAGGGAGAAAGCACCAAGGCGGCGAGGGAGTAAGAGCCTAGTCATGCCCCACCCACCTGGGCAGCAGCAGGACAGGGGCATGGGTGCAGAAGAGGTGTGGGTCATCTCACAGCAGCAGCACATTTAAAGTTATGTAAGTATACAACACGCATTGTGAAACTAGTTAACAACTACATAGAAGTGCAGTTATAGTGTAGTTATACAGTAGTTACAGTGTAGTTAGTGACACTTAACATTATTCTTCAGAAACCATTCCCTCATGAACTTACTGCAGTATAGTGTAGTAGTTAAAAGCACTGAGCTGCAAATCTGGAGAACTGGGTTTGAATCCCAGAGCCACCACTCATTTACCGCGCAAACCAAAAAAAAAAAAAACTAAAAATAAACATGCAATCTAATATTGTAAATTGTTATACAATAAAAAAAATATTTACATAACTATTTATTGGCTTTTAGCAGTGCTGTAGTTACTAAGCAATGAACTGCTTCTGTGGTATTTTTTCCACCATTAATTTATTTAAATTTTGGTAACTGGATAGGCCCACCGAAACCATGACTGTCCCTTTTTCAGGGGTGACCAGGAATCAGTTACATGTACTTAGAGGGAAATAAAAAAGTACAGAAAGTTCAAATTACAAACATTCCACAATTGAAAAATATAGTTCAAATGAGTGTTATAAACATACATTTACAATAGTTAAAATGCATTCAAGTGCACAGGCACAATTTCACTAGTCTGTTTTCTTTTTTAGGTATCAAAGCAGAGCTTCAACATGGTAGGCCTTTAATAATCCAGAGGTTACATTGTCATTGTCCCCTAGAAATTCCAGGTGGGGGTTTAGCGGTAGCAGGAGCAACCAGTCAGTCCACTCAGGTGAGTCTTTAGTCCTTTCTTAAACCCATCAAGTGATTCACAATCCTGAAGGTCTCTGGGGAAATTGTTCCAGAGATAAGAGAGGGCTATTCTAGTGGATTGCTGACCTTGGGAGGATCTAGCTCTAAGGACTTCCAGGAGCTTGCGATCTGAGAATCTGAGCTCTCTGCCATTCAGTTGTATCTTCAATAGACTCCCAAGACTGGGGGGAGCATCCAGTTACTATAGCCTGAGAGCCAGACAGAGTGAGGGATGTGCCAATCTCCCTTCCAGAGTTAGCCAGTTTATGGTGCTCAACACTTTGCAGTGGTGCTCCATGTGGTACGCTCCAGCAGCAAAGCGACTGACAATATGGTATAGATGCCCTAGATGCTACATTTCTGTAGACCTTAATGGTTGACGCAGAGTTGAGCCATAGAACAGAGTGGGGAGGATAGTTCCATTGCTGTCCACCAGTTTAGTCAGAAAAGCGCTAAGCCCAAATAGGAGGCCACATTTCTGATTTACTGTTTTGGTTAAGTGATCAATATGGCTTCTGAATGTAACATCCTGGTCTATATACATTCCTAGGTACTTTATACAGTTCATCAATTCAATCTGAGATCCACTGGAGAGTGAGAGAAACATAGAAACATAGAAACATAGAAGATGATGGCAGATAAGGACCGCAAGGCCCATCCAGT
This sequence comes from Neoceratodus forsteri, assembly GCA_016271365.2. Lineage (NCBI taxonomy): Eukaryota > Metazoa > Chordata > Ceratodontiformes > Ceratodontidae > Neoceratodus > Neoceratodus forsteri. The sequence continues at coordinate 1,725,363,229 of CM057456.1, forward strand.
CTGCCCATTTTTTCTACCTTATGAATGTGCCATAGGCCTTTACTCTGTCAATGGCCTATCTAGTCATACTCATCTGTATTACTCCCTTAAGCCTATCCCATGCCTGTTTGAAGCCCTGTGCTGTATTCATATTCACCACTTCCTGGGGTAGGCCTTTCCATGCATCCACCACCCTTTCTGTGAAAAAGAACTTCCTTACATTACCCCTTAATCAGCCTCCCTCTAATCTCATGCTGTGTCCTCTTGTCCTGCTATTTTTCTTATATTGAAACATGTTAGACTCTTTCACCTTGTTAATATCCTTAAGATGCTTGAATGTTTCGATCATATCACCTCTCTCCCTCCTTTGCTCTAGGGTATACATATTGAGCTCCATTAATCTGTCCTCATATGTTTTCTGATGCAGTCCCTGCACCATTTTGTTTGTCCTTCTCTGGACTGACTCCATTTTGTTAATGTCCTTGTTCAGGTGCAGCCTCCAGTACTTCAAGCAGTACTCCAAATGGGGCCTGACCAGTGTCTTGTAAAGAGAGATTATTACCTTTCTCTTACGACTTGTGATACCCCTACTAATACACCCCAACATCCCTCTAGCCTTACCTACTGCCTTAGTGGTCTGCTTTGATGATTTCAGGTCATCGGTGATGATGCCCAAGTCTCTTTCTTCCCTTGTGATTTCCAGCAACTCCCCTCCCAACCTATAGTTGGCTTCAGGGTTTCTCTTCCCTATGTGCATGATCTTGCACTTCTTTGCATTAAACCCCAGTTGCCACTCTTCTGACCATTTTGCTAGTTTATCCAGATCTCTTCTCATTCTGCCCACCCCATCTGCATCATCTACACTTTTGCAGACCTTGGTGTCACCTGCAAACAGACAAACCTTACCCTCCAATCCATCTGCAATGTCACTGATGAAGATATTGAAGAGGACTGGCCCCAGGACTGATCCCTGAGGTACCCCACTTGTGACTGGCATCTCTTCTGTCTGTATACTGTTTACCACCACTCTCTGTTTTCTGCCCGCCAACCAGTTTGCCACCCAGTTGACCTATTTCTGACCCACCCCGAGCCTACCCAGCTTATTAATCAATCTATGTGGAACAGTATCGAAAGCTTTGCTGAAGTCAAGGTAGGTGACATCAACTGTACTCCCTTGGTCCACCACTCTGGTTACCCAGTCAAAGAAATCTATGAGATTAGTTTGACAGGACCTTCCTGTTGTAAACCCATGCTGTCTTAAATCCTGTGCTCCTATGGATTCCAGGTGTTGCACTATCCTTTCCTTAAGGAGTGCCTCCATAATCTTGCCCACTATGTGGTGGGTGTGTCTCTGAGAGAGCCTGCACATGTCCCTACCAGTTTGGCTCTATCTGGGTTGGACATTAGCACCCAGTCAAGCATGGTATGATTTCCTGTCTTTAGATTGAAGTGTGTAGACTCTTGTATTAGCTGTGTCATGTTTACTTCTTGTAAGTTTGTTTTAATGTCCCCATTCAGAGTTGCATCACAGTGCAGATTAAAGTCCCTTAGTATTATTTTCTCATAGTCTGGTACATTAGGCATAGCATCTGTGAGTGCTTTTAATGCCCCCATAGCCATGCTCAGGGGGTTATAAACACATTCAACTAATAGAGGCTTTACCCCATGCAGGAGAAGCTTAATAAATACTGCTTCACACCCCAACTCTTCCAGATCCGGGGTAATCACCAGGGAGGCATCGTGTTGAGACTTTACATAAATAAGAACTCCACCACATCTCTTCCCATTTCTGTCTCTCCTAAATGAGTTAAACCCCTGAAGTTCCACCTCATGTGATAATATATTAGGTTTAAGCCATGTTTCTAAAATAGCAATTGTATTCGGGGAAAAAAGATTGGCCCATGCCTCCAGCTCATGTGTCCTGGGCCTGAGGCTGTTTATGTTCATATGAACCATCCTTATTCCCTTTGTATTAATCCATGCAGGCTTGGTAGGGTTTATGTCCAGGATATTCATGGCTGGAGGGCCAGAGCTTAGCTCCACATCACCCACCATTAACAGTGTTAGACCCAGGAGAGTTGTTAAGAACTTATCTGGAAAGAGAGAGGGGAAGGTTCATTTGTGGGAATTGATATACATCATCATATTGTAGTATTGCCTCCCTTTTTGTAGCATGTGTGATGCCCCCACATTTGCTTTAAAGCAGGGGTGGTGACAGTCAGGAGTAAAGTGGCCACCATGCAGACTATCACTACCACAATTTAACCATCCTTGATCCTTTAACATATGAACCGTGCCTATGACCATTGATGCATATACACCAACCAGCAAAATGCCCCCCAATGATATCAGTATAGCCCTTAAACAGATACAGTAGTAGGAGAGCTTGAAAAATAATGCATCACCTCCCTATGATACCATTGAATGAAAAGAGTTACAAGGAGGTATAGCCCCTCCTGGACCAGTGTAGTATAGGAACCCTCCTCTGTTTGCAACCAGATAGTTTCAAAGAGATAGCCTTAGTCTTTACAAAGTCCAATACAAGTACTGATCCATTAATTCTCTGGCAGTCAAAGATGTATTTACTTTCTTTCAGGGCTTTATTTAGCTTGTGCCCTTTAATACTAACAATTTCCCATGAAGAAACAACAAAGTAACTAAGTGGATGGCAGGCCAAGAACCAGGTGTATTTAATAAAGGCAGGAGGAGGGGTGGGTGGGGGGCTCTTTTCAGGCTGCCTGCATATCTCTGATGCAGGAGGAGAGTGCAAGGGCAGCCTGCACTCTCAACCCCTGAGGTCTGCTTCACTTTAATTCACCAGCTATTGCAGGGAGAGGGAGCTGATCTGAACAAACCAGCAGCTCCCCTTGACCCCCGTCTCTCCCAATCGCTGACTCTGCTGAGCTCTGGGCTATCAATTTTATAAGGAGCCCAGACAAAAGAAAGTCAAATTTTGGCACCTTTCCTCTTGGAGCCACTGACTGGCTTCCAAGTGCCACAGTTCCTTGATGCAGGGAGAGAAACTGGGAGGATTATGTGCACTCTCCACCCCTGAAGCCAAAAAGTATAATTTTCTCCCTCTTCTTCAGGCCACCTGTGAGTCTCTGATGCAGGGGGAGAGTTCAAGGGCAGCCCACACTGTCGACCACTGAGGTCTGCTTCACTTTCGTTCATCAGCCATTGCAGGGGGATGGAGCAGATCTGAACAAACTGGTAGCTCTCTTTACCCTTGTCTCTCCCTTTAATGACTAACTTGTATTTGCAAAGTAAGTAAGCAGAAACTGACACTTAAAATAAAGAGTAAGAAGAAGGGTATAACAGTGCTGTAGTTACTAAGGAATGTGCTGCTTCTGTGGCATTGTTTCCACGGTTAATTCCTAACTAACATGTATTTGCAAAGTACATATGCAGAAACTGGTACTTAAAATAAAGCATAAGAAGAAGGGTGCAACTACTATACACATACATTGAATGTCAATGCTGTAGTTATAATGTATGTTTCCCTTCAGAAATCATTCCCTCATGCACTTACTGCTTAATGAACACACAATCTAATATTGTTAGTTGCTATACAACTACATTGTTTACTTATTCAATAAAAATAATTTACATAATTACTTGTTGGCTTGTAACAGTGCTGTAGTTACTAAGAAATGTGCTGCTTCAGTCACATTGACCCACATCTCTTCTACAATCACACTCCTAGCCTGCTACTGCCCAGGTGAGTGGCTAGGGGTGGGGCATGGCTACAGACCATGCTTCATCACTGATCTGCTTTGTGGAGTGGTGGTGGGTGGCACCGGATACACTGACAGGGACCCTTTCTTAGCCATTACATGCCCTTCCCACTGACTGAATGGTGTGCCTACCATAACGCCATCCTTCACATCAAGCTACCGCAGCCCTCTGACTATACCATGAGGACTGAGGGCAAGACAGTAAACACAGGCAGACCAGTGGGTCCCCTTACTGGAAAACAGTAATAATGGGAAGACCACCCAAAATCAACAATTCCCCACTCCACACACAGTGCAGGATCCAATCTGCTCCTGGTCAGTCCATCGGATTGGATGGCTGCTATTGATCACCAGGCCTGGGAATGCACATTTGACACATTCCCTGCCACCTATTTGAATAGGGTCCAATATTAGATTGCATGTTTAGTAAGCAGTAAGTTCATGAGGGACTGATTTCTAAATGAGAACATACATCACAGCTACAGTACTGACATTTGATGAATGTAAGAGTGTGCAACTGCAAATACATATTACCCTCAGCATTAACTTTGAAAACAGTACCATTATTTCATAGCGACAATATGGTTATATTTCCAATTAATAATTATGCAAATGCAATAGCTATTACATGTGCAGTTGCCCTTATATGAACAAATAATATAATGCCAGAAGAGACAGAGTGGTAGTTGCACAATAGATCTTCTGTTACATTTTGTAACAGCTATTACATGTGTAGTTACACTTCTCAAAATGAAATGATTTGTACCAAAAGGAAGACAGTGGTAGCTGCAAATGTATGCAAGTTGTGCAACTACACAACACGCAAATGTGAAACTAGTTAACAACTACATAGTAGTTACATGTAACTACACAGTAGTTACAGTTCAGTTACAGCATAGTTATACAGTAGTTACAATGTAGTTAGCGATACTTAAAGTATTACCATATTTTCTTATCAAATAATTTGTATCACAGTTCTCTTGTAGTATTAGAAAGTCATTTTATGTGTTAGGATGGACATTACTCCACTAGACATATTTCGCATTTCACAGAGAAAATTGTAAAAATGAAATCAGGAGAAGTATCATGTACTCATAACGGTCTGAGATTGTTATCGCTCAAAAAACATATTTTGAATTATCTGCACAATGCTTTAAAAATAGACTAAGGAATCACTTCATTGCTACTTCTGCTTGTACTTGTTTTAATGTTCCTTGAACGTGTCTCCCCTCTCCTCTATGATTATACATAAGTTCTAATGTGTTGAATATGTATGCACCTGTTTTACTTATCAGAAGTGGCTGATAAGGGGCATTATCGTTCAGATCGCATTCTGGTTATGGGCCCACTGTCAGTGTTTCTATGTAAAATTGGGAAATGTTAGAGCAGTTTTCCTCTAACACTGAGGCCTGTGCAGTATGCCTTTGTGCCACGTATCCATGTGTCAGCAGTTCATAGGCATCCCTATGTGCCTTAGCCATGCAGTGAGTGATGAACTGGACCCTGGTGACATACAAGAAAGGGGCATATGCCCATTATGTGCACTTCCTCTGGCAGATAGTGCCATGTGCCAGCCCATAGGGGTGATTTTACCAGGGGGGTGCCAGGCTCTGCATCATACATGGCAGCACAGAATGCCATTGGAGGGGGGCAGAGGCTACACAGGCAAGGACTAAGGCATAGCCACTAGTCAAACCCTCTGACTGATGGTGGTCAGCCACAGTGAGATGTGTGATACCCTCTGTCATACTGCCCTACTCCTCTGGTCATGCAGTGAGAACTGGGGGAAACTGTTATGGCAATTGTCCAGGGTGATGTCCCTTTAAGGGACTATGGGCACATCATGTCCCACAATGTCCTGCTCTGCACAGAGCAGGTGGGCCAATGTACCAGAATGTAGGGCATCTGACATCTGATTGGCTGGCCACTGGTGTTTACTGGTCCAACCATGCCACAGTCTCTGTCCTCCCTGCACTCCTATATGAAAGTGGGGCAGAGCTATGGTTGGGTGGATGGTGATAGTGCATGGTGTTGGTGTGTAGTGCTTGCCTGTTCAAGGGTGTGGAGCACTTCAGCAGGGTGCACTCCTGTGGCATGTACCATGCACCTGATAATGCATAGGTACCATAGTGCAGGTTTACTGTTTGCAACATTTAACTTACTCATTTTTCAGTTTTTTACAGCAAAATACAATTTTGACCAGACTGTGCTCATACCTTAGTGCTCATTTGAACTTCCTCATTCTCAGAGATGTCTACAATATGTGAATGCACACATCTCCTGTTAGGTGCATGATTATTGAAAATGGTAACACAAACTATCAGCTAAGAAGTAAATGCTGTACTTATGATAATTTTATTCCTTGTAAACAAAACACATGGCTTGAAAGAACCTATTAGTTGGGCTACGAAAATGCTAGTTATCTTGTGCCTCAAACATACCTCACAATTTGAGTGGTGCCTATTCAGTCCATTAAACAGCAGCACTAACCTGCACAGTTCCCGGAATGAAGCATGAATTTGGTAGAAATACATTTACATTTTCAGTGCTAAATACCTGGGTCAAACTCCACGTAAGGAAAACTTTACAGACTGCAAGTGCTTATGTCCAGTCTTTTCTTTTACCTTAGAACCCTCTGTATATGTTATGTAAAGTACCTCCTCTCCCTGACCATGGTCATGTTGCTTACCAAGCCTCTTGCTCTTTATTTGCTGTGACTCCGCTTTGTTAACTTGTTCTGATTCCTGTTTGGATGTACTTACCTTCACAGTTAGATTTTGCCTTTTATGTTTTAGCCTTCATGGTATGTAAGTATTCCTGCTGAATTATTTCATTATGTTGGCGGCTGCTGTATCCTCCAGGACCTCCATGAAAATGAGATGCTGCATCACATATGGTTATCCTTGTTAGAGTGATTTTAAATAAATCCTTAAATAAATACACTGGTTTTATCCAAAATAAACAAGCCTACTATAAGATGAGATGGCTGTTCAATGTTATTTACTTTGTGGTGCTGGGGGGGTTGGGGGATTTTGATTTCTGACACAGGGCCTGTGCTGCACATTTCACTGTGGACTGGGTCAGTGAGAGCTCAGATGCTCACTGACTTGATCTGAAATGAGTGAGGGACCCTTATTGCTTATTAAACCTGGGTATGGTCTGAAAGGCCTAAAGGCATACCTGGCTCTTCCTTTTACTGATCTCCTAGTTTGCTTTGCCTTGAGGTGTGGCAGTGGGTCCCCAAGAGGGAGGGCTATAAGGACGTCATCTTTTATTCTACCTTACTGAGTAGCAGTGGGTTTGTAGCTCTTAACACAGCTCTGTACACTTCTTTTAAATTGTTTTAATATTAGTTTTTTAAACAAAAATTGATGAAATGACAAAAGAAAAGAAATGTACATGTACATATTAAAAGTAGCACATAATGTTGGACACCTAAGGTTTTTACTTAAAGCAGCAGTACATGTTGGTGGTGAAACTCTTGACCATACTGATGAAAACCTGGTATGAGTTCTATTAAAAGGAGTGCTCATTTTAATATTTCAAAGGTAAGCAGGTGCTAAAGCAGACTCAAAATCATAAAGGAACAGTATCCTGCAAGACACAGGGAAAGGGTCAATCTAAAATGGTATAAACAAGTAAAGGTAAACATTTTAACCATAACATTCACTGCTGCTTAACACAGTTTTAAAATACATAGAAACATAGAAACACAAGACTTTGACGGCAGATAAGGACCACTTGGCCCACCTAGTCTGCCCGTTTCCTTACCTACTGTATAAGCTGCAGATCCTAGTTAACCAACAGCCTATTTCTTCCTACCCCCCCCTCCAAGAATTGCCTTATGCCTGTCCCATGCATTCTTGAATTCTCTCACAGTTTTAGACCCCACAACCTCCTCAGGAAGGCTGTTCCATGTGTCCACCACCCTCTCTGTGAAAAATACTTCTTCACATTGCCCTTGAGCCATCTCCCTCTATCTTCAAATTGTGTCCCCTTGTTCTTGCACATCTCTTTTTCTGAAAGATGTTACCATCTTGGACTTTATTGATTCCATTGAGGTACTTAAAAGTTTCTATCATGTCTCTTCTCTCCCTCCTTTCTTCAAGGGTATACATATTAAGCTCTTTAGTCTCTCCTCGTACGGCTTCTCTTGCAGACCCTGCACTATTTTAGTTGCCCTCCCCTGCACTGCCTCCATCCTGTCTATGTCCTTGTGGTGATGGGGTCTCCAGAACTGGATGCAGCACTCCAGATGGGGTCTCACCAACTGTCTGTACAGAGGGATGACAACTTCCTGTTTTCTGCTGGTGATGCCTCTCCCTATACATCCCAGTATCCCCCAGCCCAATGTACATGTACATAGAATGAAAAACACATAAAAAGTACATTTATTACATAGACACATTCAAGAAACAAATTTTAACTACATGCCCCTCAATACTCCTCTTCAATTCCTTTTAATTAACCACCCTCCACTTTTTGTAAAGTGGATGGGTCAGGTAGCATCAAACCAGTTACATTAGCTGGGGTGAGTTTCACAGTTCTAGCTGATGGTACAAATCATATCCAAAACAATGTGACTTGAGTACTAAATCTATGTTGGAGTATTCATATTGATAAAGTCTTAGCATTTTTCCATATGCTTAAAGTTGGTGTTAATAGTTTCAACCAATGCACCCTCATTATTTTTTTTCCCAGTAGGAAGCAATTTATATATTAAGATTTTAATATTTGCTAAATACATTTATTATCACATCCAAGTATGAATGTGTATCTACTGTACCTGTAATGTGATATGCAATACTTTTTTTTCAGTCATTATCTGTTCCTAAAATGATTTTAATTATCTGAAATGGCCAGGAGTAATGTGTTACATTTGTTTCCATTTATGGTCAGAAAAGGCACGATAAGTTGAGGCTTTTTTCCAGGTGTGTTCTGGGAGCACAGGGGAGTTAAGTGACTTGCTTATGGTCACACAGTATACAAGTGGTGACTGTGGGATTTATAGCCAGTTCTCCAAGTTTGCAGCGTAGTGCTCTTAACCACTACACTATGTTGTCTCCTTACACTTTCCACATTACAGTTTATGAATTTATTGATTACCTACCCTTTTGTAACCTTAAATTGTCATGTGTCATTCAGTACATATTCAATTTATAACTTTAAATTGAAGCTTATAGCTGTAAGTATTAGGTGTATATTTGTATTCTAAATTGCACAATGGCACATCTCTCATCTAAAACCATTTTATTGAGTTCATTAGTCCATTTAATACTAACAATCATTCTTGCCATGTTTTAATCTAGCATGAAATTATATCAATGGGAAATTGTTTTACCTGAGGCTTTCAATGTATTATACAGTAGTGTTTCCCTTGTAAAGCCGAGCTTGCAAAATCTGTCATTTAACAAAATCTTTGCATTGGTTGTATTTGTAGTTATCAGTCACTCTTAATTAAACATCCCACATTTGTTTAAATGTCAAAGTGTTATCAAAGAAATCTCCAAAGTATTTTAATCCATTATTCTGTCAATCCAAAAGAACCCCATCTCTCTAAGACCGGTGGCAGGCAAGTTTGTTGCATAACAGTGGGTTTTGACTCTGTAGCATAGCTTTGTATGCAACAGTTTTATATGCAAGTTAATCACCCTTTAATAAAGTTGTTACTCACTGTCTTGTCAGTCTACTTGCTGTTTTATTAGTTGTGGCATACTGTATGCCCGGTATGTTTCTGCTTTTTGGTTCTGTTGTTTACAAAGGAGAATGGCTGTTCCCTGGAACTGTTCCCTTCCTTCATGAACCCTGAGCTTCTGCCGGTACCCAGTTAGAGTAGCGCTACAGGAATAGCGCCAGTCAAGAGAGCACTAGTCCCTGTAGCGCTAACACAGACAGCGAGAGGGGATTTACAGCACTTTCAGTAAGCACTCCCCTGGTTGCTGTCCATGGTGCTTAAGCACCTCAAGAACACCAGGATCCAGGAGGCTGGCCAAGCTGCTCCCATGGTGTGGAGGGCTGGGGCATTGAGCAGCTTGGTCAGCAGCATAGGAGACCAGGGTTGTAATCCTAGTCTCCAACATTTTTTTGCACTGTGAACTTAGTTTTTGTTTTGTGGGGCTGTGGAAACAGTATTCCATGGCCCCATGAATTTTAACTTACCCCATGATCCTCTCCCCCCCCCCCAGAGTGAGAATCCTTCAGTCCAGAGGGTGCGGGGGACAAAAAAAAAATTGGTGCTTAAATTGCCGTGTGGTTCTTGATGGTGCTATAGTTGTCAGCACTAGTCTGACCCAGTGCCATTTCTGCCTGACCTTCAGCACCTGGGTTTAGCTGTTTTGGCAATCCATGATTATATCTACTTGGGGGGATCTGTTCAATTCAAATGGGTGTTTCTGTTCAACTGATCTAGATATGGTCTTGAAATACCTCAAAAGCATTTCATTTCTTATCCTGAGTTCTGGAATTACCCCTCTGTTGTGGGGGATCCTTCTCGATGGGACATGGTCACCTTCAAGGACAGATTGCATTATTCTGATCAAACACTGACAAGATTCAGGGAAATATTTCCTGGCTACACCAGACCTTGGAAGACAATATGACAGAACCCTCCATTAGTTTCAGGCAAGCCTGGAAAAGGACATAGAAACTGGTCTCCTGGTGAAGGCCTGACAGATGATTCAGGTTAGCCACATGGGTATCCTCCTGTCGAATTGTTTCCCTTCCATACATAGTTGATAAAGTCCACCCTGACATGTCTCCCTTGTGGTCAGTGTAAACTACAGCTTGGTACTTATCTGAGTTATTTTTCATCATGTTTCACCTGGAGAGAGATTTGTAGGATAATAAGAGAATCTATGGAAAGAGGACTAGCTACACAGATCTACCAACTGCACTGTTTCTGAGGGAGGAACACAGGGTGGGGTTGTGTTCTGTGCATTTCATTTCACTTCACCAGATTCTGCTGGCACTAGCAAAAAAGTATATTTTAAACACATAGCTTAATCATATTAGGCCCACCGTGGAGCAATAATTGGCTTTGCTACTGGATGTTTATTTAAATTTGTTGAGCAGGAAAGACACACTGAAATGGAGCCCATTTCCAGGCATGGCACAGAGAGGAGTTACAATATGCAAAATATTGTATAACTGTTTATACTGCATTTTAATTTTGCACTATTAATGCTGCCCTTCAGAATGCATAAATTAATTTTTGCACTTCACCAATTACCTGACAACTGTCAGGGAAAGCAGCTTATATAAGACTGAGCTGTCAGCTTGTCACGAAAGAATAGCCTGTTTAAGGCTGAGCTGTCAGCTGTCAATCATATAGTGCTATCACATTTGGAAAGCCAGAAAAGCACTGGCTGCTGACCTGATCATGTCCTTTAGGTACCAGTGGCTTTCTCATACTAAGCTGCAAAAAAGAGAAAGGGATTCTGAGCTTCTGGGATACACATTGACTGAGGATTTTCTGTCATTACAAGTCATTTGTCAAGGAAAAACAAAAAGACTGCCGCATTGTATACACATTCCCTGATGAATGGTGTATAACACATTCCGACAATCACTTGGAGGCAATGATACCATGCTGCAATTTATTGACACAGTTCTATTGCCTTACATTTACTTACAAAAAATGAAAAATATCTGCCACCAGAGCAGTGCACACTGCGGAGTCTTGATTTTTTTTAGAACTCACACTATACAGCCTGTTTTACAGAAACCAGAACAACATAATCATTATAGTTTTGTTCTGTCCCAGCCACCTGCATCAACCTCCTTTAACCACCTGCCTCCACAAATAAACTTCTGAAAGCCTTCATGCAAAACCTGATTATAGAGGGGTATGCAGTCATCGTCTCCACATAGCTAAGAACACCAACTGCCAGTGTCACTATCTGTCTGAGAATGACCACTCTAAAACCAAAGTATGTGCAGTGGTTGGAGATGGTGATTATTAAACTCTGCACTTTACCAGAGGACTGTACTGTATCACTGGATTCAGACAGGCTGGACTCTTGGATACCCACACGGAGTGCCTCAACAAGTCAGCAACTGTTTCAAGATACTGTGCAATAGTGAATTTCTGATCACATGATGTAAGGTCTGATACAAGCATAATACTAGTTATTGTATCACTAACCGACTACTCTCAAGTGGGTGGACTGGTGTACCAGTTTCTTTGCTGCAATTGGAAACCATAGTAAATGAGTTCCTGACTCAATGGTGTATCTTTCTCTCATGAATATAATTATTTCCCATTTAAAATTATCTGTCTTTTGGCCCTTCTGACTGAAAATAAAAATGAAAGGTACCTGGATGTGTCTGTTGTAACTCTGTTGCACTCATCATGCTACTGGTGCTAGTATTCTTCCCAGCATTTCAGTTTTTGTCACCATCTCATGGTCAAGTATTATCATGCATTGTAAATGTTCCCTGTTAATCTTTTTTTTTATTTCTTTTATTTCAACTTTTTTTCACACATTTCAAGTAAAAAAAGCAATACAGTGAATTGATTAATGCCTTGAATAACATTATTAATTAGACAGCAGAGTCATAAATTTCTAAGGAAAAAAAATGTTCTTGTCGGATCAGTAAACCAGATAATGTTACATAATGAGCAGTCCATCTCCATGCCATACCCCAATTTCTGGGACTAAAGGGAAGGGGTTATCCCATAGTATTAAAGTATGTCAGATTAATCATCAAGAAGCAAGGGTTTTGTTAATATATATATATATATATATATATATATATATATATATATATATATATTATCCCCATAGTATTACTGGAGAGCAAAATTTAGGTCAGTTTAACCTCCCTCAGACCCTTACCCCAACCAGTCGACATGTAAGATGTTAGATTTTGGTTTGGAAACCCACAAAAAGGAATTATGGGCAGAAGGTGGGATCCACCGATGATTGATGTAAAACCCACTGCTGCCATTTCAGCATATGAGATGGACTTTTGTTTTGTATTTTAGCAATACAACTTTCTGAACTGTATATATCAGACATAATAGTTCTCCAGTCTTGGACAGTAGGTATCCGGGTCATCATCCACCTATGAGCTATAGCTTTTTTATTTCCCTGTTAATCTTAACTCATGCATTACATGTCACCCATGAAACTAAAATTCCAGCAAAACTAAACTACTCTATAGTACAGAAAATCAATAAAATGTAAAATGGAAGGTACATATGTATAAATACTAAGAGACAGTATACACATTTACTGTACAGGCATTTAAAGATATGCAAATTTACAAAAGTAACAAATGTCCTCCTTAGGTACAGTAGTAGTGGTAGTAGCAATAGTAGTAGTAGTAGTAGTAGTAGTAAAACTTTCATTCATTTTTCAAACAAATGAATTGGATATCTCAACTGAGCAGAGGCTCATTTCCAGTGAGGTCCAAGAGGCAAGATTCCAGTAATTTTACACTTATTATACATCAAACTCAATACGCAATATTACATATTGAATACATACTAATACACAATAAATTATACATAGATTCCAAAACGGAGAGCTACATACACAAAAACAATTTCACAATCTCTAGTTACTAATAAATAAGACACTACAGTATACACAATACATAGCACGCCCACCAATAATACAATACCAAGCTACAGAGACTAAGGATGAGCTGATACCAAATTTGTATTTAGTGAATGTGCCGAAATTCAGCACTTTTACCTTCAATTCAGCCCAGTCAAACTTTGGGGCCACTTCAGGGATCACTTAGAATTTGGACCAGTTATTTTAAAGGAAAAAACACTTCAGCTCTTTCCAGGTTGCCAGAGCTAGTCTCACAGCCACCCCTTTACCTATCCCCATCATTTCCCAAGCTACTTCTCCCTCCCACCCTATTAATTTTTTTATAAAAAGAAATGTCCTGCTCCTGGCACTGTGCCAGGTTCTGACAGCTTTCAAACAGAACATGACAGGAGGTTCAGGGGAAAGTGGAAGAAACTGGGATTGACTAAGGTAGGTGAAAGGTGGTTAAGGGGTACCACTTACCTTAATTTGTAGCCTGAAAAATGTCAGTACCATGGACCCAAAGTGTCTGTGACTGAAAAGTTATACTTGGGGTAGTCAATGCAGTAGTAGACATTACACATCCATGTTTTAGCTACCCTGATATTAGCTGTAATAGTCTTTAAAGTTACCCCTGTCCATAAATTTATCTAACTTTCAAGTATAGGAATCAGTGATGTTACAATTTATTATTTAATCTGGTAGTGAATTCCAACATTGAGTTATTATCTGTGTATAGAACAATTTTCTGTTGTCCATCCTAAAATTTGTGCTTTCAGCTTGCTTATAGTGTATGGGAGAGGTCTATTATTACCTGAATGTGATGAATTCCCAGTGTTACTGTACCATCGTTGTGATGTCAAAAGGTTGCTGTACCCTCTTGAGTACATTACTGTGATGGTACAACAACTTTGAACACCAGAACACACTGCTGTTCAAACATGGAGCTATAAAAAAAAAAAGATGAAAATGGTGATGCAGATTAGAGAACAGGAGTCCTGGATATGGACACGGAGAGACAAGGCTTAACTATAAGGTACTAAACTGTACTGACTTATCGACTTCTGCTGTTTTTCTTATGTTCTTTTTTTTTAAAACAAAATTGCGGCAGTTATTTAATGTAAAGATAGAAAATCGGGACAGGCACTGCTGGAAAGCGGAGAGAGAGGAGCAAGTAAACACACCAACGGTTAACAATGAGTCTGTTCACAATCCATCCAGCTCTGTTGTACACTTAAATACTCAGAGAGCCGTGCTCAAGACATGATCTGTTATTGTTTAACTGTTGCCCATACACTATAAAGACAATGGATGGGCAACAGTAAACAACATTGCTCAGTCAACTTCTTCAATCAATCAATCAATACTTTATTTATAAAAAGGCACCTTTCCAGAAACCAAGGCACCTGTACACCACATAATAAAACAATATTAATAAAACAATAAATTAACCACACAATAAGATATTAAAAATCATTATATGCTTGTTTAAAAAGATATGTTTTAAGTGCTCCCTTAAAAGTTTCAACGGTCGGGCAATCTCATACCTGATGAGGTAGAGAATTCCACAGGGTCGGAGCCACAAAACATTATTATCTGGCCCCAGAAGTCTTCAAACGAACCCTGGGAATCTCTAGCAATCCCTCGTCAGTGGATCGGAGAGAGCGGGGGGGGGGGACAGTAGGGACGAAGGAGATCTTTCAGGTAGCTAGGTCCCTGATCATGTAGGGCCTTATATGTCAGCAAACCGACCTTGAAGGTGATACACCAGCATATTGGCAGCCAGTGCAGTCCGCGGAGCACAGGCATTATATGACTGGTCCCAGAAGAACCTGCCAATAGCCTGGCTGCCGCTGTCTGCACTACCTGCAAGCAGCGAATATCAACCCCCGGTAGCCCAAGATACAGGGAATTGCAGTAGTCAAGACAGGAGGTAACGAAGGCGTGGACCAAAGTAGGAAGATCATCAGGAGGAACCAGGTGCTTCACCCAGGCAATGTTCCTCAGATGGTAAAAAGAGGCTTTGACAACTGCCGACACCTGTGATTTAAGTGTCAAACAGTTGTCAAAAACAACGCCCAGATTTTGCACCTGATCTGAGGTAGTTAGCTGGACACCCCCAAGCCATAAGCCTGAGGGAGATCCAGACAACAAACCCGCCTCTTGACGACTTGGGTCCACGACCAACACCTCAGTTTTTCTCGGGTTCAACCGCAGCCAACTCATATTCATCCAGTCCTGGATTTCGGCAAGACAATTATTAAAGACCGAGAAAATGGCATCTTGGCCAGGTACAAAGGACATGTACAATTGAGTATCATCCGCATAGCAGTGGAAACTCAAACCGTGCCACCTAATGATCAATCCCAACGGCAGCATGTACACAGCAAACAGCATGGATGCCAAAATGGAGCCCTGTCGTACCCCACAGGATAGGGGGAATGATGTCGAGGAAAAAATCCCAGACACCACCCTCTGAGTCCTACCCTCGAGGAAAGATCGAAACCAGCTGAGGACTGTACCAGACAGTCCACAAATAAGCCGCAGGCATTCCAACAGCACACCATGGTCTACCGTGTCAAATGCCACAGAGAGATCAAGAAGGACCAAGATGGAACAGGTCCTTCGATCTCTCACTATCAGGAGGTCATTTAGTACCCGAACCAGAGCTGTCTCGATACTATGCCTCTTCCTAAATCCGGACTGGAGAGAATCATAGACATCGTGGCTGGTTAAATGATCATCCAACTGCATCGCAACCAGCTTCTCAATAACCTTTCCCACAAAGGGTAGGTTAGAGACGGGTCTATAATTAGCCAGACGGTCCGGGTCCAAGGAGGGCTTCTTAAGAAGGGGCTGCACCAAAGCCTCCTTCAGGGGGATTTGGAAAAATCCCCCCTCTCCAAAGACCTCCAGATTATCTCAGCCAGAACCGGACTGATTTTATCTACACAACCCACTAGGAGACATGTAGGGCCCGGATCCAGACCACAGTTGGTCAGACACAGTAATCGGATGACCATCACAATGTCATTGATTGTGGGAAGGCTGAAGTCGGGCCACACAAAACCGGTGTCCAACATCTCCTGTCAACCACCACTACTCCCACTAGAGAGCATCAGATGGACGTCGGACCTGAACTTGGCAACCTTATCTGAAAAGAATTGAGCAAGCTCCTCACACCATTCTTGAGAAAAAAGCTCTTCTGGGCTGAAGACAGATTGGATTGCACAATCTGTCCACGGTCCGGAAAAGCTGCACTGGTCTATTCTGAGCAGCAGCAATCTCTCTGGACAGGAATTCTGCCTTCTTACGACAGATTGCTGATTGATAAACCACGTAATGGTTCATCAATCTAAGTCTGTCACAATCCAAGCCCGACTTCCGCCAACATCTCTCTAATCTTCGTCCAACTCTCTTCAACTCCCTTAAAGTCTCATCAAACCAAGGAGACCTAGGGTGAAGAGTGAGAGGACGTACATGAACAGGTGCAATGGAATCCAGGGCTCCTGTCACTGCCTTATTATAGGCAAGTACCAAGTCCCCTGGATCATTGCAATCACTCAGAAAACCCGATAGGTCCAGCACCGCCATCAGGCCATCTGGGGAAACACCCCTCAAAGGGCGGTACCGGACCATCTCCATAGGGGCTGGCCTACTAGGGGTGGCCTCAAAACTAAACCCAATGGAGTGATGGTCAGACCATCCGACTGGTTCCACCACCAAATCAGATATCTCCATGCCCAGTAGGAAAACCAAGTCCAATGAATGACCACCAATATGGGTCGGGGAGGAAATAACCTGTGTGAAGCCCAGTGAGATCATTAACTGGCAGAAGGCTTGACCAAACTGCGAGAGTTCATCATCGACCCATGCATTGAAATCACCCAGAACCAACCATCTGGGGGATCCCAATGTCAGGTCGACAATGAAGTCTGTGACTTCCTGCAGGAAAATATTCCCATCATCTGGTGGACGGTAGACGAGAAGAATCCTGCGCCTCACACCCTCGCCCATAATACATTCAAAGGAGTTGGTATTACCCACTGGTACTTCCATTAGGCCGAGTTCTGATCTAAAACAGATGGCAACACCCCCGCCCCTACGATCCATCCTAGGGCGGTGTATCACCGAGTACCCGGCTGGAATTGCTGAAGCCAGCATTTTCATCCAGCCAGGTCTCGGTGACGCATACCAGGTCAGATGTTTCAACAAGATCCGCTATGATAGTGGTCTTGTTTTTAATAGACCTAGCGTTACATAACACCACCCGAGTTGGATGAGCATCCGAGGATGACCGCACTACCTGCTGACTACCAGCAAAACCCTTGGGTATGGGAACCAACCAGGGGGGACCCCTTTCCTGGACCCATTTCACCCCAGGGCATCTCCTTGTCCCCACTATCCCTATCTGCCCACTCCTCTCCATTCCCTCTCCAGGCCCAGCCCTCATCCTCCCCCTTTTTCTGGTAATCCCCAGAGCCCTACACCATCTATATATCTCTGGTGACAGGGAAGGGCAAAAAAATGGACAGAGGTCTCTGAGTCTGGAGGGGGAATAATACCCAACCGTCTTATTACCATCCCAACACATATTTACTGTGCAACTAATCAAACAATCCCAAAATTACAAATTCAATCCTAAAACTAAACCCAACTAAACATAAAAATATAAATACAGAATAACTTAAGCCCAAAAATATAAAGTTTATAATAAGAATGAAAATATAAAAACAATTTCTTCCTTCAGCCACCAAAGGCCCTCTCACAGCCAAGGAGGCCAATAGAGCACAGGTACTCTCACTACCTGAGCCCAAAGAATCTTTACTTTTAAATTAACA
Source organism: Neoceratodus forsteri (assembly GCA_016271365.2). Classification (NCBI taxonomy): domain Eukaryota; kingdom Metazoa; phylum Chordata; order Ceratodontiformes; family Ceratodontidae; genus Neoceratodus; species Neoceratodus forsteri. The sequence goes on from CM057456.1 coordinate 1,725,381,328, forward strand.
TTCCAACCCCCGAGCACTCTCACTACTAGGGGGACCTAGAAGGCACTCTCACTGCCAATCAGATATAAAATAAAACTAATCTCAATGCAAAACAATCAGAGGATACAGGAAATCCTGGAAGATGGGTCCAATGTAAACACCTGCAGACCAATGACGAGTGAAGACCCCCCACCACACCCCCAAAAGACCCGAAAAATCAGACTACCCCACACAGGACCCACAGCCACAGATACCCAGAGGTCAGACTAAGAAGACAAACCCCGGGATACCCTAAGAGTACCCCAAAGGCCTCTAGCTCCCCAGAGGCAGATGAGGCAACTCCTGCTCGGTCCCAGGCAGTGCAGCCCACAATCACCAGGCACAAAAAAGGGGGGGGGGTAAAAACCTCCACTAGCCAATAACCATACAAGGTCTGCTTCTCCAAATTTAACGCTGAGCACTCCACATAAAAAGAATGTATAATCAAAGAAGCAGTAGAATCCAAAAACGGAGGGCAACCGATCAACAAATCGGGTCCCCCCATTCACAATACTTCAATGCAGTCCAGTCAATCAGCTTCCTGGCCCATTTAGTCCCAGAAAATCCTGTCCAATCTTCAAATCTTTAACAGTTCAACAGAAAATAATCCATAAAATCAGAGATTGATCCATGAAAACAAACGGCACCAGTCCAGGAAGCTTCAAACTCCAGAATCAACGTGCAGCAACAATCCATAGAAGAGGTTAGATCCAATCGACTAAGCCCACTGAGAATAGTGGATGCCACTCAAAATAAAAATCAGAGGCAAAAGAAGAGGACTGACAGAGGATCTGTAGCACCAGTCTAGGAACTCACTCCAAGAAGGTTCAGCCAGCTCCATTCAATCAGTTCTTTCAGTGGTTCCAAAATGTACCCCACAGTAGCCAGAAAACCCCACTAATGGCACCTGTGAGGCTCAGCACAGCCCAGCTCACGCTCCCATTTCGTCGCCGAGGGCAGGAGGACACACAACCCAGGACAGCACCAGCGACACTACCCGCCAGCTCAGCCCACTTCCTCGTTGCACTGCACTCGCTCTCCAAACCCTCGCTCCAACACCAGCACCGACGAGAGAACGGGACAGCGAACCAGAACGTTTTTTCGTGAGTTCAAAGCTACAAAAGCTGGTTTGTTCAGTTAAAGGATTGCGCACAGTAAAAAGTAAGCAAATAACATAAAAAAATGCAGGGACAAAAACGTAGGGGAGCACTAACAAGCACAACAAAGCTAAGCAGCCGACAGCACGCCCAGCCCGGCGGCCATCTTTTTCTCCAGTCTCTAAGAATTCTTGAAGTTGTCATTACAATGTAGACTGCTTGAGCTTCGCTCTCGAGGTCTTGGTTGTCATGACAACCTCTCAAAGTGGACACAGCATTGTTGTTCACTGTTGCCCATCCATTATCCTCTATATAATTACTGGTTCACGTTTTTTCCCATAGCAAAAGCCGGTTATTTATAACGGCAAACACGTGCCACTTTTACTATGGTAAAAGCACAAGCAACGGCAGCTCCACTTCTTCGGAGCTTTTCTTTTTCACACTGTCTGGGGCTATAAATGAATTTACTTCTCTTTTTTTTTTTTTTTGTTAAACAGGTTGGCGAGAGACAGACTGCATGTACTTTTATGCTGGAATAGTAAAGGGCAGCTGGGCTCATTCAGGGACCTTTCTGTTGTGCCTAACGCTCTCATCTGTTTTTATTCACCACCGCCATTCCGCTACTGTCTGTACCTCCTCCTTGGCTCCATCTCCCTTATGCTCCGGCTCTTTGGTAGGCTACTGCTGAAAACTGACCAATTTTAACTTAAAAAATGAGATGTTCAGCACCCTCACTGCCGATCGCCATCGTCATGGAACCACCTTACAGGTACTGCTCCTCCCCTTCTTGTCACTGCCTCTCACCATATTTTATATAATTGCTCAGGTGAAAAAACAGGACCCCAGCAATTATAAAAAATAAAATATAGGGTGATGTGTGTAAAATTCAATTTTTACACACACTCTCGTTGTGGGATGCATTTATAAACTGAGGCTTTGCCCTCGGGGTTTATGGTAGCATCCCACAACTCGGGTGTGTGTAAAATCTCATTACTCCCATCACCCCATATATTATTCTCTATATTATTACTTCTTGTATTATGGGCTTCCTTCCTAAAGACAATATTGAGATCACTTAATACTTCTTCTTCATGCTGTACTTTCTGAAATAGTAAGAGGTCCCCTCTAATTCTTCTCCTATGTAGGCTATGTAATGAGAGTTGTTTATGCCTCTCTTCATAATGTAAGTTTTCCAAACTGCTCATCATTTTGATGACTCTGTGTTGGGATTCTTTTGATTGTACCTCTACCCCCTATACTTAGCCACTCCTCCCCCAGAACTGTAAGCAGTAATCTATGTGTGGTCTCATATATGATCTATAAATTGGTAGTAGTACTTCTTTAGTTTTATGAGCAAAATGTCTCTTAATTGAGTTTATTAAATAGTTTGTTTTACTAAATACTTGATTTACATGCTCTTCAGCCTTAAAGTCAGAGCTGATTATTACCCCAAGTCTTTTTCTAATATAACCTGTGTTAATTGTATTCTATTAAGAAAATAATTTCTACAATTACTTTTCCCCTTGTAAATCACAGTGCATTTTCTTCTTTGCATTTCATCCCCAACCCATCAGCCCTTGCTGCCATATGATCTAAGTCCCTCTGTAAGCTGCTGTAACCCTCCAAATGACTAACTACTGTATGCCACCAAGTTTATTGTCATCCACAAACTTGTTATGCCAATTAGTGGCCCCTCTTCTGAAGTCAGATATGAATAATCAAAACAGTATTGGTCCCAACATGGATCTTTGTGGGACTCCACTGATCACTCTATCCTCCCTCGATAGGAACCCATTTATCCTGACACTTTGAGTTCTATTTGAGAATCATTTGCGGATTTTAATTGTTATATTCAGATGTATATTAGGATAATTGGTTCTCACCTTATGTAATAACTTGTCATGATGCAGCATATCAGAAACTTTGCTTAGGTTCCTGTAAATGATGTCCACCACATTCCCCTCATCTAACGCTTTACTTACTGGCTCATAGAAGCTAATCAAATTCATATTATAGGACCTCCCTTTTCTTAAGCCATGTTGTGTTCTGTCAGTGTTGTTATGGGTGATTCTAGTTGATATAATTATTTCCTTTAATATTGTTTCCATTATTTTGCCCGCAATAGAAGTAATACATATTGGCCTATATCTCTAGGGACCTTGCATATTACCTTTCTTATAAACTGTTGCCACATCTACCTTTCTCCAATGCTCTGACACCTCACCTGAATTCAGAGATTTATTAAATATGTATGTTAAAGGGACAGCAAGGCTAGCAGCTAAGTGTGTGTGTGTGTGTGTGTGTGTGTGTGTGTGTGTGTGTGTTGGGGAGGGTGATACTCCATCCAGTTCCACTGCTTTATCCACTGCAGTAACTGAAGTTCCCTTAGCATATCTCCTTTCTCAGTTAGGATTGTAGCTACAGTATTGCTAACTTCTTTCTGACTTGTTATCTTTTTCTGGAACACAGTACAGAAATAGTTGTTCAAACTATCTGCTATTTCCCTTTCTATTTTATCACTAATCTTCAGTGGTTTCACCTGGATTTTGTTTTTCTTATGTGAATTTAAATAACTACAAAAGCCTTTGGAGCTGATGTATTCACAGCAAGTTTTACCTTATACTTTCTTTGCCTTTCTAATTTCTTTCTTTGACCTTCGGCTTCTATTTATCCTTAATACCTGCTAAGATATTTGATCATCATTTTATAGTCTTTAGTCTTAATATTTTAAAGTTTTAAAATTATTTAAGTACCACAGTGCCATCTTCCCTTTATTATTGTAAACTGCTTTATGTGGAACCCACTTATTTTGCAGATTGCATATTGGATTGTTAAACTGCCTCCATCAATTGTTACTATTATTGGTTTTGAAATCAGTTCTCCATTCTCATACATTTATTTCCTCTATCATTTTTTGACAGTTCACTTGTCTGACATTATACAAGACTGTCCTGCCATTGCTCAGCTGCACACTCCTGTTGGTTTTCAGCAACATCACTGAGTGATCACTATTAACAAATGGATCTGATATTTTATATTACCTGAATTCATCAGTGCTAAATCCAGAGTATCCTCTCCTTGTACTGTTTAATAACCTGTTCCATTCTACATTCTCTGGCTACATCAAGGAGGACATTTCCTTGAGTACTAATAGCTTTGTCTGAATGCCAAAGTCTGGCTGATTAAAATTCCCGAGAACAAGTACAGTACATTCCTCAAACCACTGAACTGTGTAATTTCCCTTGTGTACTCTGTAAAGTTTTCCCTTTTGATCCCAGGTGGTATGTAAATAGTCCTGGCTATTAGTTTTTGAAGCACAATGTTACTAACTTTAATCCAGATGGATTCTAGATTGTGTGCCTCTCCAATATATTTCATTATTTCTCAGTGCATTCTTATACTGTATACAATGCCGTTCCTCCACCCCTTCTGTTACTCCATTTTTTATAGAGTGTAACCCTCTATTTCCTTGTTCCATATATCACATTCCTCCCACCATGTTTTGCGATGATCAAATGTATTAACCAAACTTCTTGCAATTAAGTGAAAGAACTGTAAGATTAGTTTCCTGTTTAAGTACCTCTTTCTTTACCATTACTAATTTCGATGTGCTTGTCTCTCCCCATCACTCCTGTTAGCTAGTTTAAATCCTTTGTGGAAAATAAATATTAGATCTTTGACCAGTTTATTTGCCCCCACTGCACATAAGTAAAGACCATCTCTTGCAAAACAGCCATGTACTGTTATAAAATATGACCCAGTGCTTCATTAAGTTCCAGTTATTTTTGTATGTGCATTCATCCACCCTCCCAAGTGTTGATTTTCATAATTTCTTTCTGCTTTTTGAAAGATGCCCTTAGGACTGGGAGGATTTTGGAAATAACTGGTAAGCAATTCATACTGCACCATTCTTCCCCTAAGCTGATGTAGTCTTTTTTGATATCCATCTCTGATTTTTCCCCATGCAGTCTGCACCAACATAGGTTCATAGGTATATACGAGCTCGAGGGACATGCCCATAATGAACTCGCCATCCTAACCTGGATGGAAATCATATTTACTATTACCCATAAAGAGATCAAGTTTTGTTTTGAATAATTGTAGGGTACTACTGTTTACCATTTCAACTGGCAATGTATTCCAGATTGGTACTACTCTCTGAGTAAAAAATAGATTCCTACTTGTAGTTTTATTAGTGATTAATTTTAATTTTAATTTATGTGATCTGGTATAATTTATTTTAGTCTGCCATTCTGAACATATAGTGTCAGACAATGTTTGGTCCCTAGAAGCTTTATATATTAGACATAAATCCCCTCTTAGAGATCAATATTCCAAGGAATATAAATTCAATTTCTTTAGTCTAGTACTATACGATAATTTTTTATAGTTAAGAACATGTCTCGTAAATCTTTGCTGTACCTTTTCAACCAATATTTTATCCTTAGCTAAAGTTGGAGCACTAAATGAAGAGCAATAGTCAATACTTGCCCTGACTACACTACAGTATATTGGAACTAATACTTCCGGTTCTCTTGATTTAATATTTTTCAGCATGCAGGTAATGAGTCTCTGACATTTTTGAGTAATTTTATTTATATGCTCAGAGAATTTTAAATTGTTGGTAATAAGAACACCTAAATCCTTTTCAGAATTTACTTTGTTCAATAAGACGTTATCCAAAAAATAGTTAACCATTCTATTGTTCTTACCAAAGTGCATTACTTTAAAGTTTGAAGTATTAAATATTAATTGATGTTCCTTAGCCCAGTTGAATAGGTCATTTAGATTATCTTGTAACATAGAGGCAGAAGCATAATCATTTACTATACACCCCGATTTGGCATCATCTGCGTATTTATTTAACCACACACCATTTTTGGTTTTCTTGCTAGAGATGAGAATGTTGAACAGAATCATGAATGATTGAAACATGAATTATAACTCTTTGTTTGCTTTCTGTTTGTTTCACTATACCCCTTAGATTCTCTCTGATATAATTTATTGTTGCCACTGATAAGCATGTCACCATATTTGTTTCTTTGTCTGTATTACATATCACTCTATCAGTGAATCTCACTATCACCACATTAGGGGTGGGTGAAAAAAATCTTCCGCGAGCAGAATTCAAGCAAAAGTCTGACTTTTGCTTCTGCAGAACTTCAGAAATTGATTTCCAAACTTCCGCAGAACTTCCACCCACAATTGTCGCTCTTTTAATTGTCAAATTTCCCCCAAAAAGCCCTGGTGGCTAGTGTAGTGGTCCCTTCCTCACCTGCCCCACATGAAAAAAATTATCCCTGGTGGCTAGTGGTCCCTCCCCTTCACCCAGTAACCTGCCCACCATGAAATGTACAGTAACCCCACCCCACATCCCTATCTCCACTGTCCTGTTAAAAAAAAAATTACTGGTGGTCTAGTGGTTTGTTTGTTTTTTAATTTAAATCCCCTCCCAATCCCCAGTCCCAAATCTCATTCTCTGGTGATCCAGTGGCACCCACCCAGCCTCCCCTGCAGCCAGGTGTCCCACAACCCCACTCCCACCCCATCATAAACCCTGGCAGTGGTGGACTGGCACAGTCCTCTTTTCTCCTCCATGGCTGGCCCACTGACTGAGTTGTCAATGAATGAGTGATATGTGGTAGGAGAGAGAGGAGGGCTGTGCCAGTCCACTGCTGCTGGGGTTTATGATGGGGTTGGGAGTGGGTTGTGGGACACCTGGTGGCTGGGGAGGCAGGGTGGAGGGCATTGGATCACCATTGATTTGGGAATGGGAATTGGGAGGGGGTTTAAATTAAAAAAAAACACTAGCCCACCAGAGATTTTCTTTTAACAGGACAGTGGAGACAGGGATGCGGGGGAGGGGTTACTGTACATTTCGCGGCGGGTGGATTACCGGGTGGAGGGGAGGGACCACTAGGCACCAGGGATAATTTCTTACATGTGGGACAGGTGGGGAGAGGGACCACTAGCCACCAGGGCTTACTTTCTTCATTTCCAGGTGAAATTTTGCTTAGTAACTTTTGTGGAAGTTTTCCATTCTGCCACAAGCGGAAGTTCGAAAACTTTCACGAAAGTCTCTTAATTTCCACAGAAGTTCCATGGGAGCAGAAAACGACAGTTTGGCCCACCCCTACACCACATTGTTTGATATTAGTTTGTGCTATTTTGCAGTGTGGTCCTTGTACTCTTCCATCTTCATAGGTAGTGTATCAAATCTACTGGATAATTCAATACTTGGTTATTTCCTCTACATGCCAGCTCTCCTTCCCTTCTTTGTTGCTTTGTTAAATCTTACTGTTGTCCATTCACTGTCACTATCTATTCCCTCATCCTCTTCTTTTCTATACCTTTGTTTCTGTATTAGGATGCCCTGTGCTGAAACATAGAAACATGGAAATATTGAACCATAGAACACGGAAACATAGAATTTGATGGCAGATTAGGACCACTTGCCCACCTATTCTGCCCATTTCCCTATCTAACGGATAAGCTGCAGATCCTAGTTAACCAACAGCCTATTTCCTCCTACCCCCCCAACTAGAACTGCCTTAGGCCTGTCCCATGCATTCTTGAATTCCCCCACTGTGTTTGACTCTATGATCTCCTCAGGAAGGCTGTTCCATGCATCTACAACCCTCTCTATGAAGAAATATTTCCTCACATTACCTCTGAGCTGTGTTGTTTGAGCGATATCCAAGATTCTTATCATATTGTCAACAAATGATTTGAGATGTTTAATCTCTTTCAGGCTGCTCATTTCCTCTGTTATTGTTTTAAGTTCAGGTTACATTATCTTTATGTTACAGCAGTGTCACACACAAATTTGAATCCTTAGGGTTACCCTCATTTTCCACAAGTTTGATAAGCATACATTGCACACAATGCACCCCCTTCCTCTCAGTTGAAAAGCTGATATACATTCTGTATAGTTATGCTGTACCTTAGTTAAAAAACTAGATTTGTTTCTGTTCCTCAGGCTCCACTGGCTGACATGTCAGACTCACATGAATGCACACTGGCCTTTGCCACATGTTGCCTCCACTCATGCTTGCTAGCGCATGCTAGGTAAGGATCCTGTATACAGACAGAGCAGAAGTACCACGGGTTGGGACTTCTGGGTTTGTGCTACTTTAAAATTGAAATTTAAAAGGAAAACTATTCCTCCCATCTGCTTCTATAGATACAAAGATGCAAAGATACTGGCGGAAGATAAGGGCCTATGGCCCACCCAGTATGTCCATTTGAGCTTGTAAGTTCACTATATGTTTTCCTAGAAGTCTGTTGCCCCTTACCCCTGACCTCCAGAATTCCCTTATGTTTATCCCATGCATTCTTAAATCCTGTGATTGCTTCAGCTCCCACCACTTCCTCTGGCAGGGTGTTCCACTTGCCCACCACCCTTTCTGTGAAGAAATTCTTCTTCACGTTTCCTCTGAATCACTCTCCCTCCAACTTCATCCCATGCCTTCTAGTCCTGGACCATCTTTTTTGCTGGAAAATAGTGTATTCCTGCACCCAGTTCCTCCCTGTAAGGTACTTATATGTCTCTATCATATCCCCTCTTTCTCTCCTCTCCTCCAGGGAGTACATATTCAAGTCCTTCAACCTGTCCTCATAGGACTTGTGAAGCAATCCCTGTACCATCTTTGTTGCCCTCCTCTGAACCGTCTCTACCCTGTCTATGTCCTTATGTAGGTAAGGCCTCCAGAACTGTACACTGTACTCCAGGTGGGGCCTTTCTAGTGTCTTGTATAGTGAAATTATGACCTCCCTTTTCCTGCTGGTGATCCCCCTGCCTATGCATCCCAGCATCATATTTGCTTTACCTGCTGCCTTGCTGTGCTGTTTTCCTACCTTGACGTCATCAGAGAAGATAACCCCAAGGTCCCTTTCCTGCTTGGTGCATGCTATATCCTCATCCTCCAACTGATATGTTGTTCCAGGGTTTTTGTGCCCCATTTGTATTATCTTGCACTTCTTTGCACTGAATTTCAACTACCAAACCATTGACCATTCTTCAAGCTTCTGCAGGTCCCTCCCCATTCTATCTATACCCTCTGGTGCGTCCACTCTGTTACTGAGCTTCATGTCATCAGTGAACAGGGAAATTCTGCCTTCTAGGTCCTGCACAATGTCACTGATGAAGACGTTGAATAGAACCAGTCCCAGCACTGTTTTCTGTAGTACCCCGCTGGTCACTCTTCCCTCTGTGGAGTGACAGCCATTTACCACCACCCTCTGTGTTCTGCCACCCAGCCAATTACCTACCCGCTGCACTACTGCCCATGCCCATATTCCCCAGTTTGTTTAATGGCGTTCTGTGTGGCACAGTGTTAAAGGCCTTGCTGAAGTCCAGATAGGCCATGTCCACTGCCCTCCCCGATCCACCTCCCTTGTTACCCAGTCAAAAAATTAAATGAGGTTGGTCTGGCATTACCTCCCCCCGGTGAAACCATGCTGCCTTGGGTCCTGTAGTCTACTGGCAACCAAATGTTCCACCAGTCTCTCCTTCAGTAGTGCTTCCATGATTTTCCCCATGCTATGCAGCTTAAAATGCAGCTATTAACACCAAATAAGCTGCAAAGGTGCCACTGTTGCCTACAGTGCACCTCACTAGGCTTGCTCTTAATAGGTCCTCCAGCTAACCAGACTACTTTAGGCTTCCGCCACAGGCTCCTTCATCAGTGGGAAGGACACTCTAGGTTTCAAGCTGAGTCAAGGTGGTGTGGCAAGTGTCACATAGTACTAATACATGGAGAGGCTGTGAGCTTGTTCTCCCCATCTGGGAGGAGAAGAAGGTCTTCATGTCTGCAGAATAGTATGTATGAGACAAAGAGAATGACAGAACTGTAACATTCTTTTATGATTCAATTGTTTCTTTTATCTACAGAGAGTGCTTTGCCAGTCTTTTCTTTTCATTATTTATTATTTTTGTTATAGTTTCAGGCTCTCCATATTTATCTTTCTGCTCTTGTGCTCTTTGTTTTTGTTTGCATGTGGCCTGATCTTTTTTTTTTTGTTAAATATTTTTGTTAAGGTAAAAAAAAAGTACTACAGCAGTACAGTTAATACAAGTTAAAACTTTAATACTTACATTTACACCATGTTCAAGAAAACAAGCAGCAACTGGAATTTTACAGAATTCATTACCTTTCCTAAATAAGACAACCAGTGGTGACAGAACAGAACCAGGCATAGGGTAACTTTAGTAAAACAAACCAGTAAATGTAACCACCCCAAGCTTGGACAGTGCTTACGGTCAGCAATAGCAGCAACAAGCAACCAAAAAACAGCTAGCACATGTCATCCAATACAGGCATGAAATCTCCACAACACCAAATATAGCTAGGAAAGTCTTCTGAAAAAACTTACATAAATATAATGTGCAGGGCACATTACAAAATTAGATGCAGAACTCTCATCGCAGCAGCCAAAAAAACCTGACAGCATTTAGTACCTAGTGGCAAGTGCTTTCTCAAAGGTAATCCTTGACAAAGCATCTGTCACAAGGTGTGAAATGCCATCGTTTTTTTGGGGGGGGGGCTGCTGTGATGGGATTTGGCAGCTAATTTGGTGATATATTCTGCACTTTACATTTATGTATGTAAGTTTTTTTTTTAAGTAAACTTACATTACTATATTTTTGTTGTGGAGGTTATAGTACCATTGACTCTGGGCTGAGTGTGCTCTATTTTGAGTCAGCTACACAGGCTTTTACTCCACTTGGGGGGGGATGTTTGTGAGATTGTTTTGTCTACACTCAGTATGGCTAAATTCCATAACTGTAGTTCTCTCCCAGGTATCTGATTGCTTCCATCAGCACCCAGTAGCAGCTCCACTGATGAACTTGGAATGGGGCACTTCAGAACTCTCTTCATAATTTGGTGCACCTCAACACAAAATGCTCCAATTTATAGACAGTCACAGTCATATGGAAGACATTTCCTTTATAACCTTGCATTTTGGGTAGATGGGGGATTTTTTTGGATCAGATTGATGCATTCTAGTGGGAGTCAAATAAGTATGGTGTAGAAAACTCAGCTGTACTTGCCTGAGTCAATTGCTCATAGAGCATGATTTGAGGTGCCTTGAAGTGGTTCTCCAGGTGCCCAGGGTGACCTCCATGTCTATGTCCTACAGCCATTTCATGAGGATGTCTCCTATAGGTAGGGGAGTATCACTTTACAGCAGGGTGTAAATGGCCATCAAGGATATGACCTTTAGAAGGGGTTGTATAGGATGTGTTCCACAGGAGATGGGTCATTCACCCTCCCACCCCCCATCACTACTCAACCAATGCCTAATTCTCAAGTAAGTCTAAGTCCCAGTGGGGTGGAGAGAATGAGGAGGGATCTAGCTAAATTGGAAGAATGGTACAGGGTGTGGCAAATAGGATTCAATGTGAAGAAGTGCAAAATTATGCATTTGGGGCACAGGAAACCAGGGGAGGAATACTCATGGGCACTGGACACGGGTCATGTGGTGGATGTCCTATACCTGAACTTCAGCACGGCCTTTGATTCAGTGCTGCATGGTAGGCTGACCAGCAAACTGAGCAACCTGGGAATGGGGAGGAAACAAGTTAGATGGGTCAGAAGCTGGTTGTTGGATAGACAGCAGAAGGTAGCAGTGGGGGGTGATGTATCTGAGCCCAGGGTGGTAACAAGTGGGGTCCCATAGGGCTCAGTGCTAGGACCAGTACTGTTTAATGTTTTCATTGCTGACATCAGAGAAGGGATGACGAGCAAGATCAGTCTCTTCGCTGATGACACCAAGATCTGTGCAGAGGTGGATGGAGGGGAATGTGGGACAGTACTACAGAAGGATTTGGCAAAACTGAAGGAAAGGTGTAACACATGGCAACTTGGATTCAATACAAAAAAATGCAAAGTCATGCGTTTAGGAGTCAGGAACCCTGGAAGTAGTTACTGGTTGGGGGAGAGTGCAGTTATCCAAGTCAAAGGAGGAGAAGCATCTGGGTGTACCAGTGACAAGGGAAATGAACCACTCAGCCCAATGCAGGAAGGCATTGGCAAAGTTCAACAGAATGCTAGGGTGCATCGCAAGGGGAAGTCATCCTGCCCCTGTACAGGTCTCTGGTGTGAGCACACTTGGAGTACTGTGTGCAGAAGTGGTGTTCCTACTTGAAAAAGGACATCAAGCTATTGGAGGGTGTACAGCACCAGGCAACAAAAATGATCTCGTGGTTGGGAGATAAATCTTATGAGGAGAGACTGAGAATGCTCAATATGTATTCCCTGGAGGATAGCAGGGAAAGAAGGGATATGACTGAGACCTTCAAGTACCTGAAGGGCATGAACAGAGTAAGCACCGGAAGTATTTTCAAATTAAAAGGTGGAAGGGAAACCAGGGTGCATAGTCTGAAGTTGGAAGGAGGCAGATTTAGGATGGAAATGAAGAACGCTATTTCACCGAAAGGGCGGTGGCAGGGTGGAATGCACTGCTGGAGGAGGTGATATTACTGCAGATGATGGGCAGCTTCAAAAGGGGGTGGGACAGGTTCAGAGGATGGGTTCAAACCATGGGGGGCAGGGGGTGAGAGTGAAGAATACAGAGGCAAAATCAATGGGGGGAGGCAAGGGGAGTGGGGGTAGCTGCAGTCTGAAAGACTGTAGTGCTGCACAATAGAGCAGATTAGATAGACAAATATGCCTGTATCTGCTGGCAATTAACATAGAAACATAGAATTTGATGGCAGATAAGGACCACTTGGCCCACCTAGTCTGCCCATTTTCCTACCTAACAGATAAGCTGCAGATCTTAGTTAACCAACAGCTTACTTCCTCCTACCCCCCCCCACTAGGACTGCCTTATGTCTGTCCCATGCATTCCTGAATTCCCCCACTATTCTTGACTCCACGACCTCTTCAGGGAGGCTGTTCCATGCATCCACAACCCTCTCTGTGAAAAAATACTTCCTCACATTACCTCTGAGCAGTCCACCCTCTATTCTCAAATTGTGCCCCCTTGTTCTTGCACATCTCTTTTTCTGAAAGATGCCACCCTCTTGGACTTTGTTGAGTCCCTTGAGGTACTTAAAAGTTTCTATCATGTCCCCTCTCTCCCTCCTTTCCTCAAGGGTATACATATTAAGCTCCTTTAGTCTTTCTTCGTATGTCTTCTGGTGCAGACCCTGCACCATTTTGGTTGCCTTCCTCTGGACAGCCTCCACTCTGTCTATGTCTTTGCTGAGATGGGGTCTCCAGAACTGCACACAGCACTCCAGATGGGGTCTTACCAACTGTCTGTACAGAGGGATAACAACTTCCTGTTTTCTACTACTGATGCCTCTCCCTATGCATCCCAATATCCCCCAAGCCTTCCTTACTGCCTTCTCACATTGCTTGCCTACCTTAAGGTCATCTGATATAATTACCCCAAATCCCTTTCCATTTTACTGTTGTCAGTATCTCACCCCCATTGTGTACTCTTCCCCTGGGTTTTTGTTTCCCAGGTGCATTACCTTGCACTTCTTTGCATTGAATCTGAGCTGCTATACATTTGACCATTCCTCCAACCTTGCCAAGTCGCTTCTCATCCTTTCCACTCCATCTTGTGTATCAACCCTGTTGCAGATCTTTGTGTCGTCTGCAAAGAGACATATTTTTCCTTCCAGTTCCTCTGCAATGTCACTTATAAAGACATTAAAAAGGACCAGTCCCAGTACTGAACCCTGCGGTACCCCACTAGTAACCCTTCTTTCTTCACTGTGGACTCCATTTACTACTACCCTTTGCATCCTGTTGTCTAGCCAATTTTTTTATCCAGGCTACCACCTTGGGACCCGCTCCAAAGCTGGCTAACTTGTGTATTAATCTTGTGTGTGGGACTGTATCAAATGCCTTGCTAAAATCTAGGTAGACCATGTCCACAGACCCTCCCTGGTCTACTACTTTGGTCACCTAATCAAAGAAATCTATTAGATTCATCTCACACGACCTTCCCATCATGAATCCATGCTGCCTTGGGTCCTGTGCCCCCAGTGGCCTCTAGGTACTCAACAAATCTTTCCTTCAGAAATGATTCCATCATTTTCCCTACCACTGAGGTCAAACTAACTGGTCTATAGTTTCCTGCCTCTGTCCTGCTCCCACTTTTGTGAAGAGGAATCACATCCACCCTCCTCCACTCCTCAGGTACCACCCCATCCTCCCGTGATTTGTTAAAGAGAGTAGTCAGCGGTGTCACTAATTCTACTCTTAGTTCTTTCAGAATTTTTGAGTGAATCCCACAAGGCCCAATTGCTTTGTCCACCTTCAATTTTATTAGTTCTTTCAGAACTCTTTCTTCTGTAAATGGACTGGTATTGACCCCCATCTTCAGAGTGTTTCTCTTGTTTGGTTTAGGTACCTCCCCCTCCTCTTCCTTTGTGAATACTGAGCAGAAATATTTGTTCAGTATCCTGCATTTCACTGTCACCCTCTACCCACATTCCCTCCCCTTTATTAAGCCTCAGTATCCCTCCTTTGGTCTTTCTTCACTCCCTAATGTACCTATAAAAGGTCTTATCCCAGTTCTTAACAGAGTTGGCTATCCTTTCCTCGGTTTGGGCCTTTGTGATTCTGACTGCCTTCCCAGACTCTTTCTGTTTTAACTGATAAAGTTCTCTGTCCTGCTCCTTCTGTGTTTCCTTATATTTCCTGAATGCTGTCCTTTTCTCCTTAACTTTCTCTGCCACCTCTTTTGGGAACCATAGCGTTTTTTTCCTTCATTGTGTTTTGTTGATTTGCTTTACACAAAGGCTTGTTGCCTCTGTGATGGTTGTTTTGACTACTTCCCATTGTTCCTCCACCACTCCTTCTTGCCTGTTTGCTAGTGCTTTTCTGAGGCACTCTCTCATTCTCCCAAAGTCATCCCTCCTAAAGTCCAGTACTCTTGCTTTTGTATGGCTTGATTGTATGGCTGTGTTTATCGTGAACTACACTGTTTGGTGGTCACTTGTTCCCAGATGGCTACCCACTTCTAAATCTGAGATTCTTTCTCCATCCCCATTTGAGAGTACCAGGTCTAAGATTGCTCCCTCTCGAGTGGGTTCCAATACTAGCTGTCTGAGGCATGCCCCCTGTAGGGCATCAAGAATGACCCTGCTCTTGGATGTGCCTGCAGCAAGGTGCTCCAGTTAACATCTGGCATATTCAGGTCCCCATCAACAATATCTCCCCTTTTCTGCCATTCTAAGGAAGCCTTCTATCATTTCCTTGTCCAGTCCCTCCCCTGAGATGGGGTCTTATACAACCCCATGAGGATTGTGGACCATTCCTGTCTCAGGGTGATCCAGAGTGTCTCATCTGCTCCTGTTTACTCTTTAGTTCTGTTGCTTTGATCCTTCTTTTACATAGAGCTACTCCTCCTCTTTATCCTCCCTGTCCCTCCTGTAGATTGTGTATCCTGGTATGTTGACATCCCAGTCATGGTTCTTGTGTACCATGTTTCTGTGACTGCCACAATATCCAGGCAACCCTCTTCCATTAAGGCCACTAGTTCAGGGAGCTTGTTACACAGACTATGGGCATTGGTACTCATCACCCTCCACTTTTTAATGGCCTTACCCCTTTGAGCCCCATTTCTGTCCTTACTGTCTTTGCCTTTTTTTATATTTACCTCTGTCCTGCTCCCTAATGACTTCTCTACCTTGGTGTTTACCTCACTAATTACCGTGTTTTGTGGGGGGGAGGCTGGGATTTCCCTGGTCCTTTTCAGTGCCTCTCCCCTTGGCTAGTTTAAACGCTTGCCAATGAAGTATTTAAACCTCTCACCTAGGATTCTGCTGCCCCCCTGGACAGATGCAGACCATCGCACCAGATAGGTCTGCATCCTTCCAGGTGGCTCCCCAGTCCCCAATGAAGCCAAAACCCTGAGCTCCACATCAGTTTTTCAACCATTCATTGAATTCCCTGGTGAGGAGTACCCTAGTATCACCCTTACCATAGACAGGCAGCACCTCCGAGAAGGTTACTGAATGCGCTACTTGTCTAAGGCCCCTCCCTCAACTCTACAAACTCCTCTTGCACTGCTCTGATCCTATTCCTAGCCAGGTCACTTGTCCCTAGGTGGACAATGACATCCAGCTCCCTCCCTAGCAGCTGCTGCCCCATGATCCTGAGGATCTGCTCCTGTCCCTCCAAGCCGTGGCACCAGGCAGGCACCTTACCTTCCTCCATCCTCCCCATTTCTACCCCCCTAATGATTGAGTCCCCCACCTTTTGTATGTTCGTATGTAATACAGGACGAAGTGGGAGATATTAGCAGCCACAAAACAGGAAAGAGATCGTACTTCATCATATCTGAAGACCTAAAGGTGGCCAAACAATGTGCCAAGGCAGTGGGGAGAGACATTGTGATGCTGGGGTGCATAGGGAGAGGTATTACCAGCAGAAGAAAAGAGGTCATAATGCCGCTGTACAGGTCATTGATGAGACCTCATTTGGAATACTGCATCCAGTTCTGAAGGCCACATCTCCAGAAGGACATAAACAGGGTGGAGGTAGTTCCATGAAGGGCAACACAAATGGTACAGGGCCTGCATCACATGTCATAAAAAGAGAGAATGGAGGAACTCAGTATGTACACACTGGAGGAGAGGAGGGAGAGGAGGGAGAGGGGGATCATGATAGAGACCTTCAAGTGTCTCAAAGGGATTAATAAGGTACAGGAGGGCAGCATCTTTCAGAAGAGAAGCTGCTGCTGTAGAACAACAAGATGACATGACAAGAGACTGGAAGGGGGAAGGCTAAGGGGCAACAGGAGGAAGTACTTCTTCACGAAAAGGGTGGTGGATGCTTGGAATGGCTTGCCCCAGGAGGTGGTCGGAGTGAGTTCAGTGGGAGGATTTAACATGCATGGGACAGATCTAAGGGAACTCTAGCAGGGGGAAGAAGAGGCAGCAGCCGGTGCCCAAGTAGGATCACTGGCAGCTAAGTAAAGGTAGGATATATGGGCAGACTAGATAGGCCTGGTAGTCCTTATCTGCTGTCAATTTCTATGTTTCTGAGTAGGCAGAAAAAATCACCTGTTTGAATGACATATCATGCTTTGAACTGTGAGAAGGAATGCATCACTTCTTCACAGTACAGCTGGCCCACTCGTTGCAAGTGCACTCTCCCCCAATACACCCGGTGCAAAAGAGATATCATACGCTTTATTCTGCTTAGAAATTTAGGTGATGTTTGCTTGTGGTGAGATAGTGTGGAGTTGCTCTATAACCCCAAGAATCATGGCCCATGTCCTCATAGTGATAGTTGTGAAGAGACTATACAGGCCCTAAGTAGTTTTGTCAGAAAGGGCTGGAGATAATAACCCCTGACACAATGGAGAACCCTGTTCTTCCTCCTTCAACTACATTCACGCAGGCCTGTCATTATTACTGTCCACCAGTATGAAGGCCAACTGGGCTGCCCAGTAGTAATATTTGAAATTCAGGAGTGCACACCCTTCCACCTTGGATGGGAGATATAGGGTGGTATGCTTGATTCTAGCAGGTTTACAGCACCAGAGAAAATTGTGGATGAGGGTGTCAATGGCCTTGAAGAATACAGTAGGAACTCTTATTGGCAAGGTCTGGAATGTGTACAGACATTTGGGGAGAACATGTATTTCTATAACATTTATCCTTCATAACATTGTCAGTTGGGGAGGCTACTATCTGGCACAATCAGACTTCAGGAAAGACAACAGGGTCACATTATTAGTCTTATAAAGTACTGCTGTGGAACATGTCAGCTGGACACCCAAATACATTATGCTGTTAGTGACAATCACTCTCAGTGAATTATTGATCAGTGCCTCCTTCCCCAGTTTACCTATGGGGAGAAGCTCACTTTTGCTCCAATTTACCTTACAGTATGCCCAGAGATCAACCCATAATCCTTTAGCAGTTGATGCAGGGCAGGAAGCCACATGGAGGGATTCTGCAGGTAAACTAAAATGTTGTCAGCAAATAGAGAGCTTGTGCTCAGGGCCACTCCCTGCCTGAAACCCTACTATATCCTTATGAGCCCACACAGCAGCGGCCACTGGTGCCAAAGTTAAACCATAAAGCAGTGGGGCAAGGGGTCAATGTTTTCTGGTACCTCTAGACTGTGAGAAAGAGGATCTTAGGCCACCATTTTCCAGTATTTGAGCTTTGGGAGCTTGATACAGGGCACCCACCCTTCTAATACAGTAAACTGAGTGACCAGTTAGAAACACTGCAAGGTCTCTAACATGCCTCCCCCACTCCACATGATCAAAGGCCTTTTCCGTGTCCAGTGTAAAGACCACTGCTCCATGACCCACTGTGGCTTTGGATCATCTCTGGTTAATATTAAGTGTTCTGCATACATTGGCTTTGCCTTGCTGATCTTGCAGGAAACCAGACTGATCTTGGTGAATAAGAACCTGGAGGACTGGGTCCAGCCATGCAGCTATGACTCTGGCTATTATTTTGTAGTCAGCTGTAACAAATAATATGGGTTGATATGATGAACACAAAGAGTGGTCCTTACCTGACTTAGGCAGCATCATAATGGTAGCAGACTATGTGGAGGGGGCAAGCACGCCTGCCTCTAGGCTCTCCCTAATCATGTTACAAAGGGGTTCCTCCACCTCATGTATAAACACCTTATAAAGTCAACTGATAAGCTGTCTGGCCTAGGGGCTTTACCCCCCCCCCAAAAAAAAGATGTTTCACTGCTCTCAGCAACTCATCTAGGTGCAATGGCTGGTTCAGATACTCTCTATGGCTCTCAGAAGCAGCAGGCAGTGGGGCTTGGGTGGGGTTTAATATGTGATCACTTTCCATCTGGGCAATCTTCCTGTCTAGGTCCTTGATCCTGGCCTCTTGTAGTTTAAGTTTGTGACTGGAGTATGCATTTGTTAACCCCATAACCACTGCTTTCATAGCTTCCCATCTTGTAGCGTGGGATGTTTGCCCCTCCTTGTTAAGGGTCAGGTATTCTGTGATACCTTTTGCCATCATATCTCTGTACTCAGGTTCTTTTAACAGGATGGGGTCCAGACACCAGACCCTTGGGCATAGTGAAGAGCCTCCCATTCTTAATGCTTAGCGCACCAGGGCATAATCAGAAACAAATATGGCTTCCTAATTGGTGTACTTCACTTGCCCCAAGGTAGCAGTAGAAATCAGCAACCTGTCAATATAGGCATAGTAGGAGCGAGCATGGCAATAGAAGCTATATACTCTTCCCTTGGTGTTTTCATGCCTTCAGCTGTCAACCAGGCCATAGGTGTGCATAAGATCCTGGAGGGCTCTAGCAGTCCTGTTGGGGGGGTACAGTGTCAGGGCTTAACCTTTCCAATAGGTTATCAAGTACACAGCTATAATCACTCCCTGAGATCCATGGGCCAAGGAAGTGGGAAATCTCCAGAATTATTTTCTGAAAGAAATTACAGTTCATCAATATTTGGTTCATAAATGGACCCTACTGAGACTGTGCTGCCATCAGGCATTGCCAGGTGCACCAGTGTATAGCAACCACTTTGATCATTGCTGAACCCAACAACCTCCCCTGGGACCTGGGGTCACAGCCAAATAGATGTGCCTCTTGCTATGGCAATAAAACATGGTCTATGCCATTCCCCTCCAGCTGGATGCCAAGCACCCCATCTCTAGTTCAGGAATGTGGGTTTCCTGAAAAAGTAGGATTTCACCCTTTAATCTTTCATCCTACTAAGCTGCTTTTTTATTTAATTACATTTTTGAGACCACTGACATTCCACAATATAATATGTAGTTTGTCATCCATTTTATAACCCTTTACCTTCAGTTCCTTCCCCACCTTCCTGATTACAGCATTAGCGATTCTATTGCTAATACCATACCTAGCAACTGGTACCTGCATTCTGATTACTACCTTTGACGTAATGCAATTTTTGTAACTTTTAAACAGCCCCCCCTTCCCCAATTGGTAACCCCAATCCCTTCTCCCCCTGACATAACACCACAACTACTGTATAACCAAGGTAACAACAGGCTGCAATCCCTCCCTCCCCCATCCCTGCAAACAATGCGAGGCTCAGTACATCTTCCCTTAGAAATGTACTGCTGGAATTAGCTAATACCATGTGTCAGTCTGGCACTGTATTGTGCAAGAAACTTTATACTTAGATAGGAACTTAAACAGCAGATACACAAAACCGAACTTCCACCCTGAGTAGCAGTAGCGGAGGCATAATACTTAGGGACATGTAACATTACATATTTAAACATTAAAACCGAGAACATTAAAGGAAAAAAGGAAAGCTATAAAACCTACTATTGGTGGACCTGTGAACAGAATAAGAGCATATCTTGTGAGCCGCCTGTCTTGTGCAACTCAAAGAAATTTAAGGCGTTAACCTGGCTACCTGAGGCATTTAACAAAGGCAATTAGCTGGTCTCAACATTGACCCCATATAAATACAGACGTCCAGGATACTTCATTTATTAAAATATTTATTCAAGGTAGAAATTATGCAAAACAACACCCAAACAGCACAACTGCCACAGTTTCCTACGTTTCAAGCCACACTGGTTCTTTTTCAAGAAGTACCTGAGGTTTTGGAGTGCATCCTTCTGAGGATATGCAGGTCAAGCCTTCCTCCCTCCCTCCCCCATGGCATGGACAGGGACAACAGTGTGGTCATGGGCTGTCTCCAGGTGCCCCAAGGCATCTAAGCCCTGATTCCCAGGCTCCCATCACTCATGGTATATTTACCACTTTGCTATAAAAACCTGGTGCCACGGACCATGGTGACAGTTTAATATTGAAAATACCCCCAGATCACCAAGCAAGTCAGAGTGATATAAGAACCAGGCAGCCTCCATTTATTAGCCCCCTTCCTGTTTTACACAGAGGTCCCAATGCATAATAAATAATATTTTATCAAATAAGCCATCTAAACAAAACTCAGCTAACAGTGCATAATGCTTGTTAACTTTAGGGTAAGAAAGGCAGTTGACAGTACTGTAGAGTTCATTGTGAAGGGCTTTGTGATGCCTCCCACTGGTCCTTGCTCAGAGGAATTCTGAAGTACAACCTGATGGGTGCACCTACACTGCTAGACAATCATGACCCGGCCCGCCAGTACACACAGACCAATGAAAAACAAGGTACAGTATATCCTTCTGTGGTCAGGAAACTAGCTAGGTGCCTACCAGATGCACGTAGAGCAAAACAGCATGATCCCACCTCTCAGATTGTCTGTCTCTCCGCTCACTCTGCCCCCACCAGCCATAAATAAAGTTAATCTGGTCGGCCCATCACAGAAATGCAAGGTTAGTCCCAGGACAGTATGGTATTTTTATCTTGCAAGCTGGGTCTGACAGGACCGAGTAAGGCAGAGGGAAACAACAGACTCTCAGTAGGTGGTACCACATGGCAGCCCTGTGGTTTGCCAGTCTACTTGCTGCAAAGGGAGTGAACACTCAATAGTCAGTGTCCAGGAACACAGAAAACAAAACTTATTTACACAAATGAAACATTAGGGTCACAAATGAGAAGCATTTAGGAAGTAATTGTAGGCAATAGCAGCTGTTCATTTTCAGAGAGAAGTCTGTGTACTGCAACACCTTGGTGGTACACACAGAGGCCTCCTCAGCCCCCAACCCCTAGCCAAAACATGCGGACCCTTGTCCCTCATCCATCTCATCCATCATGGAGACTGTATCTTGTGTTAGTTATAAAGACACGGATTATCTTGTGGTGCCCATTACTGAGTGTATATAGAGCTGGCTGCATGGTGGAAACAGCTGCCTGACCACTACCAGTCGGGGTATCCATGAAGCAAGTTGGAAAGTGGGAAAGCAAGGCTGGGTGCGGCAAGTGGAAAAAGGGACCTCATATCTTCCCAAAGACTACTCACTGCATCTCACATTTCATGTTGTTATATAGTACTATTCAGGTGGTAGATCCTGTACCATGCACTGAGCTTCTTCCCTCAGCCACCGCATCTTCAGTATTCACAAAGTCCTCAGCGGCTTGAGGGACAGTAATGTACCTTGGTAGTGGCTTGCCTGGTCTGGTGATACAAAGTCAGGAGGGGTACAAGTGGGCAAATCCCCACCCTTTCAAGTGCATCTTTGATTTTATCCCAGAACATTGTTGGAGTTTGGAATGCAGCTCCCTGCTGTAGTCCTGGAATATTGTCACCCTGCCATGCTTGACCATAATTGGGCCATTTGACTTTGCCACCCACAGCATCTGCTCCGTTTCTGGCTATTTGAGGAACCAGGAAAGACAATTTCTTGGGTGCTTACCAGGCTTGGGGCAGGAACTGGTCCTATATTCCCATTTTGTCTCAAAGGAAGAAACCCCCGACCCATTTTCAATTTCTCCGCTAGCCACTTTTAAATGTTGGGACCAGAGAATTTGCCTTCCAGTCCTTCAGGCAGTTATGCCAGGTGCAGACTAATGAGTCTTCCCCAAATTTCCCAGTCATCAGCTCCTCCTTGTAGGGCTGCCAGGGCTGAACAGAGTTGATCTCTGTCTCTGGTTAAGTCCAAGTGTAGCAAATTTGTATATGGACCAAAGGGAGGAGGAGTATGTGTATAACAGTGACAAGAACCCCTTCTTTGAAAAAATAGATGTCTATAAGCATTTTATAGATGACTTGTTCATGATTTGGAAAGGGACAGAAAGTGAGCTGTTGGATTTTGTACACTACCCAGAACCAACAAATCCAAACTTGAGATTTAAAGTAAATGTAGAGTTTGAATCCATCAACGTTTTGGACATCACCATCACAAAACAGTCAGATGGGACACAATTGACAGATGTATACAAAAAAACCACTAATCGCAATACATGCTGAAAGTTGCCATCCACTACATATCATTAGAAATTTGCCCAAGGGGCAATATATCAGGATGAGATGCAAGTGTGGCAATGAGACCAGGGCCATTGCCAGGATTTTTTAAAGGGGGATTCTTTTTTGGCAGTCTGTGACCTTTCCATAAAAGCCGGGGCTCTGGGGGCCACCAGGCTACCAGAAGACCTTGGGCCCTATATGCTCTGTGGTACATTTTATGGCTTATTTTGAACCTAAATAAATAATATCTGAGCTCCCCTCCACCCCTTACTGTAAGAAAAATGATCATTATCTGGATGGCTGCAGAGGGTGTATAGATGTAATTATTCAGTACCTGAAGCTAGCAAGATGCTGATAATGTACTCCTCCTGAGGCACAAAGTCTGTAGCTATAGTTGGCTGGGTATTGTACTACCTTATGTAATACAATACACAGCCAACCAGACCAGAGATGTTTCTTGCTGCTGTACCTGCTGCTTTGAAGGCCAGGGGCTGGGGGCCTAGTGACCCCCAGACACCCTGGGGTAGTTTATGGTCTGTGGTGTATTTTGTGGCTTATTTTGAATCTAAATAGCTCATATCTGAGCTCCACTCCACCCCTTGCTCTAAAAAGAATTACCATTATCTGGCTGTCTGTACAGGGTGTATACATGTATTTATTTAGTACTGGAAGCAAGCAAGATGCTGATAATGTACTCCCCCCTGGGGCATAAAGTCTGTAGCTGTTGTTGGCTGGGTATTTTACTATCTTATGTAGTACAATATGCAGTCAACCAGAGCTGTTCCTTGCTGCTGTGCCTGTTGTCTCTAAGCCATGGGTCTGGGGCAGCTAGGTCCCCAGATGCCCTGAGGTACTAGATGCTCTATGGTGCATTTTGTGGCTTATTATGAACCTTAACAGGGAGTGGAGAGAAGGTAATTTTGACAGTGATGTGACATCCCAATGCAAAGTCGTCTCCAACCCACCCTCAATGCCTACCCCCAACTGAGTAAACCGAGCAGTCCTCTTGGAAAAAAGAATGTGACAGAAATCTCTGTTCAGTACTAGGCATCACACTTGTTGCCCCCTATTCTCAACAATATAGTTATCACATAAGTGAGTGAGGGAAAAGGTATCTTGACCATGGAGTTGCATCCCAGTGTAAAATTACCTTCTCAGCCCACCCCCAATGTCCACCATACTCCCCCACCATTCTCACATATTGAGCATCCCACTTACTAATAATGAAAAAAAAATGGTTCAGGACTGGGCACTCCACTTGTTGCACCCCCCAAAAAAAAAATTCTGGTGGGTATGTTGCAGAGTTCATAACATGTGTGCTCACCAGATGCTGGAAATGTAGAGTGTGGAGTGGATGGAGCTGGTAACATTTCAGTATAATGCCACACCACTGAAAGGTTACTGTACTCTCTACTGCCCACACTCAGTGCCTACCCCCATTTCTTTAGTCAACACATGCCACACAACATTCCTAGCCTGAAACAACCACAAAGATTATGCACAATCATTGTACCTCGTAAATGGAAATGGCACTAAAAAGCCACACCCCCGAGTGTGAGGCTGGTCCCAATTTGCAGTTTTGCAATTTGACGTCTAGGTGTGGGGCTCTTGTTGCTGACTGTTCCCCTTTTAAGCAGCCAATATAGTGTTGTGGATCAACACATTAAATATGGGAGCTATGACACACTTTCTAGTACTGAATGAGCCATCATCTAAAAAAAAAGTCTGCATCACCACACAGAGCCTTTTGTTGCAAAAGTTATCTACATACAAAACTTTTGTGTATTTAATTTTATTTTATTCATTGGTAACCAGGTAAGGCCCACTAGGCACAGATGTCTGTTTTCAGGGACAACCCGGGAGCACTGGGGAAGTTAAGTGACTTGCTCAGAGTCATACAAGTATGCAGGTGGAAGCCATATGAGCTTGGTACATCTAGCAGATGAAACCTGGGTTTGATTCCCAGAACTTCCACCTGCATACTTGTATGTATGACTCTGAGTAGGTCACTTAACTCCCCAGTGCTCCTGGGTCACCCTTGAAAATGGGCACCTGTGCCTAGTGGGCCTCACCTGGTTACCAAAGAATAAGTTACAATAATACCTGAGGAGGGCAGGTATTGCACATCGGACCGCCCAGGGGTGTAATGAGGCCCGACGCTGCAGGCGGAGGGCCTTATAGCCCCTGGAAGGTCGGTATTGCCCATACCGCCCACCCTCGAGGGTATTATTGCGTTTAGAAAATGGGCACTGTAAAAAACATAAGTTAAATAAAAAGAAAATTAATAAAAAAATAGTTTAAAGTAATTTTGTAAAAAAGATAGTTCCTCCGCCTGCATTAGAATGATGTTTTTTTGGGCCCCTCTGAAGAGTGAGAAAACATGCAGTTTGATTTAAACTGTGCTTTTATTTAAATGTGTCGCCCCCCAGTGGACTCAGAAGACCGAGCATGTCAAAGCCCTGCCAGTCCGGTAAAAAATATAGCCCGCAAAAGAAATGAAGAATACTTTTTAAAAGTTAACAGCCAGCATATTTATGGCTGGTAATGTGCTGCGCTCTCGCCTTCCTGATGCCCAAGCCTTCACTTTCACTGTTTACCACTTCCATGTCTTCGGGGGTCGAGCGACATCCGTGTTGTGTGACTGAAATGCAGTTGCGGTTTGTAACTGAAGCAAGGAAAGTGAAGGCAGCCCAGCAGAAGGGAATGTGTGTGTGAGTGGGAAAGACAGAGATAGAGCAGCAGTGGCAAGCCGGCAAGTAAAACAAAAACGTTTTCTAAGCCACTGTGTGATGACAGGGGACAGGGGACAGGGGACGAAAGGACATGTGGGGGGGGCGGAGCTCAGCCAATTTATTTTGGCAGTTGGTGGCTTTGGATTAATAGGGAGCTGTGTGTGATTTATTTTCTGAATGAGTGAGGACATAAGCTGCTTTCTGTGCATTTCTCTATGGTTTCTGTGACAGAACTTAATTGGCTTTGCGAGTCACACTACGGGAAATGTCCCAGCAGCACACAAAAGCGTACAGTACAAAAAAGAAATAAAATGATGGTTTGTGAATGGGAAAACAGGTATTTTTGTTTTGGGCAGTTACTAGGTGGTGGTAGATGTGATAAGAAGTAAGTCTGTATGTGGGGAGGGGGTCTCTCACTGACTATCTCGGTAAAGTGATAAAAAAAATGGTGGTAGTTTCAAATTGTGTGCCCAGTGCTGCACCAATCATAAAGCAGGCTGGGCACAAGGATACTTGGCTAGGCATGAGGCAGGTTAGGGCTGGAACTTTTTATTTGGTGGGCATCTATTGAAAGTTAATGTACCCCTTTGGAATGGGTACCAGCCAATCAGATGCCTCCAAATAAAAAGCCCATTTTCTAAAATAAAATTAAATACATAGTAGTTCTGTATGTGGATCATTTCTACAATAAAAGGTTCTGTGTGTGAATATGCAAACATTTATTTTTAGATGATGGCTAATGCAGTACTAGAAAGTGTGTTGTAACTCCCATATTTAACATTACTCTACCCCCGATGCTATGCTGACAGCCCCAACTGTCACAAGCGTTACTTACTGCTAGACATCAGTATGCTGAGCCCTCAGTTGCCATTTGCCCACCTGAACTACACAGAGACATTTAGGTCTTATTATATACCACAAGCTTCAACGTGCTTTACTCCATACTTGTAGTTGTTTGGTCTGGAGACCGTCAGCAGTGCACCCCCTGCCCCAAACATAGCTCCTCACCCCCATCACCCTCTGAGTGCAGCTCTAATAGGCCCTTGCCAGGAGACACTGACTCAGGGAGGCAGGGAGAGGCTTCAGTTCAGTCAGTGACACTTCAGTAATGCAGAAGGTCACATTGCGTTGCATTTGCTAATTACTAGCATGCTTAAACAGATTTACCTCTAAAGTTATTTTTTGCACACAGCTGATGTTCTCCAAAAGCACACACTAAGGTCCTATTTAATCTAACTACATCAGAACTGTGCTAATATGTCTGTCAGCCAGCACAGAGCTGGATAAATACAGTATACATCCAGCCTGGAATACACTTTTCTTAGTGTTTGAGTTACTAAACAACCTCTGGGGAAAAGCAATCCAACTTGCAATAATAATGCTGACAACTGTGGTGCTCACAAGACATAAAGCAAGGTGACCATCTAGGGAGTTACAGAGCTATGCTTAGTTTAAACTTTGGTTTCACAGGCACTCATTCATTTTTATTTAATTAATTTTATTTTATTTGAATGTTCGGAAACGACCTTTGATCAAGAGCTTTTTTACAAAGGTTCCACGTCAGGAGACACAATACATTGCACAAATATAACATCAGAAACACATAAATTACAACAGGCTGTATAGTTGCAGGGATCCACAACTTTAAGTACAATATAACACAGGGTTCAGCTGGAGTGATCAGGCAATATACTGTTGTAGCACGAGGATGCAATAGAGTACCAGCCATGTTTCAGGATGGCAGAATATCAAGGGGGGGGGAGAAGAAGTGATAGGTGAGAGTGAGCAGCCTCGGGTACCAAGGCCTTGTCTCCAGAGTAGAAAAGGTGAGTGGGCAGAAAAGGGCCATTGGGCAGGGGTGGGGGCCATCTACCTGAGCAGGTGGTCAGGTTGGCAAGAGAGCCAAATTGGGAGGCTGGTTTGGTGGGGTAGGTGTGGGCCTGGAGGCAGAGGAGCAGAGAGGGCTTGGGGGAGCACAGGGCTGAAACAGGAGCTGTGAAAGGAGGGGTAGGGTATGGGAGGAGTGGTGCTAGGAGGGGAGTGAGTAGAGAAGAGGATGAAGAAACAGGAGCAAACAGGGATGAAAAATCATTTTATATGATGTTACAACGATAAATCATTTTATACAATGCAAACAGTAGCAAGACAAAAGGTCGACTGCTGGGAAAAGGCAACAGGTTTGACACTGGTTTAACTTATTTCCAAAACCTTTTTTGAATCAGGCGTGTGGTCTCACCAAAAACTGAGAACAGAGGCAGCACTACCCCTCTCCTTCTGCTGGTTATTCCTCTCCCTATGCACCCCAGTATCTTACTGTCCCTCACTACTGCCTCGTCACACTGCCCCACCCCCTTGAGGTCATCAGATATAACCCCAAGATCTCTTTCCTGCTTTGTGATCATCAGCACCTCCCCATCCCCCAATTTTATACACCTCCCAGGGTTTGTGAACCCCAGGTACATGATGTTGCACTTTTCTGCATTGAAATTCAGCTGCCACACCCTCATCCATTCCTGAATTCTCTCAGGTCTCTCTCATTCTCTCCACCCAAGTCTCCAGAGTATCCACACTTTTGCAGAGTTTGATGTCACCTGCAAAGAGGAACACCCCCTCCCTTCCAGCTGTTCTGTGACATCACCTATAAAGACACTGAAGAGAACTGTCCCAGCACTGAGCCCTGAGGTACCCCGCTGGTCACCTTCCCCTCATTAGAGTACGTTTACCACCACTCTCTGTTGCTAATCCATTAACCAGTTCTGTACCTAGTTTACCACCTCAGGTCCCACTCTTGAACTGCCCAGTTTCCTTGTAAGCCTCTTATGTGGTACAACCCATAATAAAGTTTGACATCTACAAACTTGTAGCAACTTCCAGATCTGAAGCTAATCAATATTTTAACTTCCAAGAAAATGACAGAATCCATGGAAAATATGCATTCAGTAGCTGATCCCCTAGGAGTTGAGAGTAACACAAACAACAAGTCAAGTTCACAATGCCCCTCACACCCCAAGGTAAGTTAGTCCTAAAGTACTATTGCCCACAATTGTGCTGACTTGCCTCCCGATGAAAACAGTCACATCGTGTTTTTTTGTGTCTGGTGTGGCCCAAGAACTTTATTCTTCTATGTCAACAACTAGCTACTTGTGCCCCTGTTTGGTAGATCATTAAGGAAGCACAGCACAGACTATTTTCAGACTCTGAATGCAAGGCAAACTCTATGACTTAAGTAGTTTTCGGAAAAAAGCACCACAGTTGCAGCCCTCAGCTAAAACCAGCCCACCCCCTTTAGATGCCTCTCTCCCAGCAACAAGGCCTACCAATAATCAAAGCTGTGGGTCAAAAAGAATCCCCAGGGGACCAGCCCAGCTCTGGAGGCAAGGAGAAGCTTCAATTCATCGGTGATGGTGGCCAGCAAAGAGGGACTGTCTGTTCTTTTTAGTGATAACTCTAAGTAGAGTTACCTGCATCCTTTTTTTTTTGGCCCATTTCCTCTAGACTCGCATCGCAGCCACAACGCTCTGTCCCCGCTAGATGTGGAAGTGTGAATTCTAGACAGTGCTGTCCGTGATGCACTAAGGCATGCTCACATCTTGATTGGTCAGCCAATGATTGAGGGGGACCGCAGCACGAAAGACTCAGGGAGCAGTTCAGGTGTTAAGGAGTTGATTCAGAGTGGCAGATCAGGGGGGTGCATCTCACCTAGTCTCATAGGGCAGCTGAGCTCCACATCTGTGGCACTAAAGAAGCAGAGCAGAGATTGGCAGAGGGTGGGGCCATGTGCCTTAAAATGTACAGTAGGTCTCTGTTGCTTTAAGAAGACTGAGCCAATCAGCCACCAGTCAGTTCAGTGTTCTTAAAGCAACACAGTCCTCCTGTACATTTTTAAAGGGACAGCACACAAGATGGGCAGAAATATTAAACTTTAAAAAAAGGAGGTTATAAACCAGGGTGGGGTTTGTGCAAACATCGTGAACCCCAGCTGGAAATGGGTCTGGAGACACTGTATCAGAAAAGGGCAGGTGAGCTTACTGAAAGGCTGAGGGAAAGGAGATAGCGGGAAGAATGAAAAGAAAAAAGGTGTACAACAACTAACCTTTGTGACTTTGTATGGAAGGGGTACAAGAGAAGTGATTAAAATTGTATGTAAGAATTTGAATATCTTTAAGGAGACCCCACAGATGCACAGAATAACTAAATAACCACTTAAGATTCCATATAGCTGAAGTAGGAACCTTAGAGATAAACTGGTACATACAGCAGTTATCAACCCACGGTCACAAGGATCCATGTCACAGCTGAGAAATGGGGAACTAAACCATGTGGGAGATGCAGAACATGTCATTTAGTGGACAGACATACACACTTCACAAATCCTAGAACAGGACATAGAGAGACCATAAAAAGGGAAAATCAACTGTGACACTGAAGGAATTGTTTATCTCTTGACCTGTACATGTGGAAAATATTATGTGGGCCACACAAAAAGAACATTTCTGCAAAGATTAAATGAACATGCACTAGCCATTAGAAATAACAAGTAAGAATATGCCATGGCAGCCCACATAAATTCTCAGGGTAACAAGGGACAACACAAAACAAAAGCCATAGGGACTGAAGGAATTGCCAAGGATATCGGGGGGGGGTGGGATTTGAGAATATAGTGAACCAAAGAAAGCAAATGTGGATTTACAGACTAGGAGCATTGAGACAACCAGGCCTTAATGGGAAATTCAGATTATACCCTTCCTTGAAAAAACGAAATGAATGTGTAGTCAGCTAGGCTTCCACCCCACCCCCACCACCACACCCAGCTTCTCAAATGAGTTACTCTAATGAGAGTGGGTATACTAAACATTTTATCTAATAGATTGTTGTATTTTTATATCTGATATCTATTTCTGATTCTCTTGATGTTCTTTCTCTTCATAGGTACCCTGGGATGCCGTGTCTGCCCACTGATTAGGAGGTGGACACATAAGAAATATAAACACTACATGTATTTGCTTGTTTATTTTAGAAAAAGAGCACTCAGATAAATGCAGAATTATGCTTTCTAAATAACTGCAAATGAATTAAAATAGTTTTTCATGTTTATATTAGATATGTCTTTGATGCTATAAGAAATATTACATTTTATTAACAAGTCACATGATTTTTTGAATTAACACATGGTGATTACTGATTGGTTAATGAACATTTGAAGGTATGCATAAAAGTAGAGTGCTTCAAGAAATTAGTATTCTCTTCGGAAGCCCCAAGGGTATGGGGTGAAATGTAAGAGTGACCGACCACTGCTATGCTTTATCTGGTGATGGCTGAATAAAACACAAGCTCTTTTTAACTAAAAGTTTGTTATTGAATCCTTACTGCAAGGGTGAGTGTTACTTGAAATATCTGTTTTCCACACCCTGAAATATCTGGGAAAATAATTAGAAGGACTAAAGCCTAGACAGAGGAAGGTATAGCCCAGGCTATTAAGAAAGGCGACAAGACCTTCTTCAGACACACTAGTGAGAGGAAAATGAACAGAAATGGGATCGCTAGGCTGAAGAAGGAAGGAGGAGAAGGGGTGGAGGACAACCTAGAAAATGCTGAGATACTGAACGAGTACTTTCGCTCAGTATTCACCAGGAAAGGGAAGTGTGAGGGACCAAGACTCATTAAGAGAGGTATTCAGGGGAGGGAAGGAGGTAGACACCAGCCCATTCATGGTGGAAAGAGTCCTAGAAGAATTCAGGAAAATAAAAGCAGATAAGGCAATGGGGCCAGATGGGATCCACCACAGAGTACTAAAGGAACTCAGGGAAGTGCTGGTGGAACCTCTGTCTGCCCTTTTCAATGCATCACTAGAGATTGGGGAGGTACTTGGATTGGAGGAAGGCAGATGTGGTCTCTGTCCACAAGAGTTGAAGCAGCAAGGAGGTAGGCAATTACAGGCCTGTGGGCCTGACCTCAGTATTGGGAAAACTAATGGAGTCCTTACTTAAGGAGAAGATTGTGAAGCTTCTGGAGGATAGTGGGGCACAGGATCCAAGGCAGCATGGAATCTCAGCGGGAAGTTCCTGTCAGATGAATCTTATAGATTTCTTTGACTGGGTAACCAGGGTGGTAGATCAGGGAGGGGTGGATTTGGCCTACTTGGATTTCAGCAAGGCCTTCAACACCGTCCTGCACAGGAGATTGCTAAATAAATTGGGGAGTCTGGGAGTGGGTCCTACAGTGGTAAAGTGGATTGGGAACTGAGTAAAGGACAGGACAAAGAGGGTCATGGTAAATGGCATGAAATCTAAGGAAAGAGAGGTGACCAGCAGGCTGGCACAGGGATCAGTGCTGGGGTCAGTCCTATTCAATGTCCTCATTAGCTACATTGCAGAGCATCTGGAGGGAAAGGTATGCCTCTTTGCAGATAACACCAAGATCTGCAACAGAGTGGACACACCAGAGGGAGTGGAAAAAATGAGACAGGACCCAAGCTTATTAAAGGAGTTGTCGGGTGTCTGTCAGTTGAATTTCAATGCTAAAAAGTGCAAGATCATGCATTTGGGTCACAGGAATCTAAGGGAGGAATACAGGATGGGTGGAGAAATTCTGGCCATCACAAGTCAGGAGAGAGACCTGGAGGTTATCATATCTGATGACCTGAAGGTGACCAAACAGTGTGAAAAGTCAGCGGAGAGAGCAATCAGAATGTTGGGGTGCATAGGGAGGGGCATAACAAGCAGGAGGAAAGAGGTGGTGATGTCACTGTACAGACCATTGGTGAGGCCTCAGCTGGAGTACTATGTCCTGTTCTAGAGACCACACCTCTGGAAGGACATTGACAAAACAGAGGCAATCCAGAGAAGGGCAACGAGGATGGTACATGGACTGTACCAGAAGCCCTACAAGGGAGGAAAGAAGGGAGATGCGAGATATGATAGGGACTTTCAAGTGCCTTAGGGGAATAAACAGGGTACAGGTAGAAAGCATATTTCAGAGAAAACTCTGCACAAGAATAAGGGGGCATAATGCGAGGCTGAAGGGTGGAAGGCGCGGAGTTAATGTTAGGAAGTACTTTTTCACTGAAAGGGTCATGGAGCTGTGAAACAGCCTTCCAGCAGAAGTGGTGGGGCCAAAAACAATACAGGGGTTCAAGAGTGCATGGGATAGACGTAAGGGTACCCTGCAAACATTCAGAGCAGGAGAGCCGCAGATCAAATAGGATCTGGAGCTGCAGCAGTGAGTAGGGAAATGAGCAGACTCGGTGGGCTGTATGGTCCTTATCTGCCGAGAGATTCTATGTTTCTATGTTTTTATCATCTCTTTCAGTGTTTCATAGGTTTTGATTAACTATACTAAAGACTTTATACAGAGAGTAAATAGGACCAGAGAGATGGAGCAGCCCTGATGTGTGTCCCTTTGTATGGGAAAGAAGGTGTGGATTGTTCCATTAACCTTTACATGGGAAGAAGGTCCCATATACAAGTCCTTAACCAATAAGATGGAGTGGTCAAGCACCTGCGGATATTATTCATTACATACCTAACTGGTACAAAACCTGTTTGATCATTCTGAACCAATTTATTTAACACCTGATTTACAGTTGTAGCTAGCATTTTATTCAATATTTGAAAATGGGATAGATACTAGAAGCTCTTTCATTGGCTGAGAGCCACAGCAGGGAGGGTACATTAACTTTCGATAGATGCCCGGTACAAAACAAGTGCCAGTTTGGGGTGTCCCATTACTTAGGGTATCCTTGGACACCCTGAATTTTGTAAGTCACAACCCACCATTCCCCAGCTTAGCGAGCTGCCATAGGCCCCCCCCCATCAGTCCTCAGAACAACACTATACCTCATAGCACTACATTACAGAAAGCAACACAATAAGTATTTTATTTCTTTTTTTCTTATGTTCCCAAGCTGGACCCAAAACCAGTGCTGCAACCACTCCCATCATCCACCCGCTCTCGCAAGTGATGGTAGCCGGCAGTGGGTCTCAATATCAGGACTAATTTGACAAAAGTCCTGCTCCTGTCCCTGCTCTGGCCAATCTGACATGCCAGCCAAACAATACTTCCTATACCAAGTTAATTCTGATGGCGCTCCCTCTGTCACCCACCATACCCGCTGCAGACTGTTTCTCTCAGTTCTCCTCTGTACCTTGTAGGCACAATAGCAGCCCTAAGCCGCCAGACCCTGACAAAGTGTAAAAAGGATGTTCACCTTAATCTCAGCTGCCATTAATGTACCTTAAAAGAAATGGTCATAAAAACATTTCTTTTTAAAGTCTCTAGTCTAACAGACCTGCAAATGCTTAACCCAGAAATCATGGAACAATCTATATTAAACAATATACTTTAAGCTTGCTAACTTCAAGGACATGCAAAATGCCAGTTGAACAGAGTCATTAGATTCAGATATTATGCAAAGAGCTGACAGCTCCACAAGTATTTTAAAATCAAAACACAGTACTTATTATGTCATACCATGAAGAAGTTGCCTCATATCTGAATCCAGACAACTGAATGAGGAACTGGGTCCTCTTAACAAGGAACCATCTGCTACCAGACTATAGCACCATAAACCACAATGAGATAACCTTCATCACCTCATTTTTAAACATGCACAGTGGAAGGTCTTGTGGTTATAAGTCTGTTAATT
The DNA here is from genome assembly GCA_016271365.2 of Neoceratodus forsteri. Taxonomy (NCBI): domain Eukaryota; kingdom Metazoa; phylum Chordata; order Ceratodontiformes; family Ceratodontidae; genus Neoceratodus; species Neoceratodus forsteri. Next base: position 1,725,415,629 of record CM057456.1, read on the forward strand.
GTCACCTTGTGGACAAAGTTCAAGAGACAATAGACAGTTTACTGACAAAGGGCCCAATTCCAAGTTGGGTTACGCATGTCGCAAGGCAACTTGCACCAAACCCAATGGTGCAAGTCACACTTTGCAACATGCATTACACCGATTGGGATTCCAGGAGGTGGCTTGCACCATGGTGTGGGCAGCATGCAGCCAAGGGGACATCCGCCAGCTGCAGCACCTATGGCACGGCTGAAGGTGGGTTATGGCAGCAACTATGTCCTATTCTGAGAGGGCAGTGATTCAGAGGCACACTGCAGCCCGTCCTGGCCACATGGCGATTTCCCCCCCATAGTGCCACAACCTACACACAGCTGTATCCCATGGACCCCCCCAACACTGAGAAGCCCCCCTGAGCAATACCAGGTTACCACCCGCTAGCACCTAGGTCTATTTTTAGTGGTGTGGTGCCCCCCTTGTGCTTGTACCACACTGCCAACACATGGCCCACAAGGGTGTATAGGCATGTTTCAGGGCTGGCGGGGGCTTAGGGGGCTGTTCCCCATGGTTGGTGGCTTGCAGCACCCAGGTCTGTTGTGCCATTCCCGTGGTGCAACCCTGCGGCTGCCACAAGTCACAGGGCGTAAGTGCCGAGGACCCTACCTGTTCTGGAATAGGGTACAGGGTCCCCAACATAGTGGCAAATGTTGCAACTCGCATACACCTCTGAGTTACAACATTCATCTTGGACTTGGGCCCAGAATGTCTTATAAGTATTAATATCTCTGCACGTATGTTATAGACTTCTGACTCAAGATAAGTCTCTGACCAAATATGGCTATATCATCCCAAAGCCTCATGCTGTTTCTGAGGAAGTATCAAAACTTCATGTCACTTCTGAGGAAGTATTTTGCATATATAACGCATCTCTAAAGATCAACAATTTGTGATTACCTACTAGCTTTCATCTGAATCTGTGCTTCATCGCTGGGAGAGATCTCACATCTACGTTACTTCTGCTGAGCTTTAAGAAGTATTATTCTGCTGAACTCTAAACACTTTTGGCAGAAGCCAAAAGTAAGAGACATAGAAATTGAACTAACTTTGTCATTTTATTTGCAAGCTTTGAGGAGAAAAGAATTCAGAGATCCGGGAAGAAACCTTCTTCATACAGCCATCCAAGATACTTCAAATCTTCAGACGTCAGGGAGATACCGAGACTCTTTGAAAAGTTGGCTGAGTATATATAGATTATATAGAGTTTTAAGGTGCTTAAATATGTGTCTTTTAAGAATCCTGGTTTCATATATAAATATATAGATGAACTGCAGTGAAATACTGTTTAAATGCTAGCAAAGATTATTAGTACCAAGGAATTGTGTACTTGTGTTAGTTAAAGTTATTCTAAAGAGAATACCACTTTAAATTATTCTGGAGAGGAGTACGTAGTAAAGACTGCATAAGGAGTTAAAGCGCGCACAAACTGAAAAAGTCTAAAGAGAATCTTTAAAAATGTCTTGCACTATTTAACTGTCAGAAACACGTTAGATGTTAACTGTGTATTGAAATAAAGAGCTTCTAATTGCACTACATGTCTGAGTAAATCTATCATCTCAGGAAGTAACCACGAAAATATGTAAGCACAATTTACCGCACACCTTTCCTTATGACAGTCACATAATTAAGTTAATGAATTTTAATTGTGTTTACAACCACCACGTTGTGAACCAAACCTTCTACCCCCCCCCAAAAAAAATAACGGTGATCACGAGTGAGCTGTAGGAGATGGCAGTTTCAAACCACTGCTATTCCCCTGATTGGACCGACTGTTTTCGCATGCTGAAAACAAAACAAAATGCTGCATGATTTAAAAAAAAAAGTAACCTCATCTATTCCATTCACTATGAAGCCGGTCAGAGTCATTGACACCCATAGCTAAACCAGAGCACAATGGGGGCTCAGACCTTTCTTTAAGAAATGAAGATATGGACGAGAACCGAACAGAAGGGGGAAAAATTAACTGAACAGAAGTGGGTGCACTACAGGGCAAAACAAAACCAAAAAACACTGCAGTCAGAGTGATTCTTCCTGAGAGTCTTTCCCAATGCTAGTTTCCTATAGTAGCACCTTCTACTGGAAACTGTGTCAGGCAGGGAACACAAGTGTGACAGGCAGGGACTATTTTAACATAAACATTTTTTTTTTTAATTTTTAAGATTTTTCTTTATTCTGTACCTATTTTTTTAACTACTGAAAAAATATTAATCTGATGTCCATTTTCTAAGCACAATAATTCCCTCCAAGATGGGCGGTATAGGCAATTGCCTAATATCACCCACCCTGTCGGGTATTATTGCTTGCTTAACATGCCTACATTTTGAAGTGCACTAAGCTAATATGATTCACACAGAGCTGCCTCCTTATCTTCCTTATGTATGATGGATATATTTGTCTGCCTCCAGGTATCCAGAAGGTCGCCCTTCAACTGAAATCTTTGGTTAAAATTGGAGCAAAGGTGTTCCAGAAAGGTCTTATACAAGTCAGTACTAAAACCCTCTGGGCCTGGCACTTTTCCAATGGTCTTTTGAACCATACGGGGCTTTCTATCAATTGTCTTTCATTCTCTGTAAAGGAGGGAAGGGTAAAACCATTCAGACAGTTATCTACTCTTGCATTTCTCTGTTGCTGGTCTGGTTCCTCCCTATACAGTTGTTGTTAGTGTATTTTAAAATATTCTTCTATCTCCTGTAGTGCACTGTATTTCTTCCCCTGGGTCTCTGCCTAAAGAGTGACTGATTTAATACTAGAAATTTTCCGCCGTATTGCCACTTTCTAAATATAATTGTCCCAAATATTGAAGCTTCCTCTCTAACTCTTGAAGTCCTCACCTAATTATTTTCATTTCTAGTTCTGATTCCCTCAGTCTAGGCTGTTTCAGTCTAGATTCCAAATGTTTCTGAATAGATTCCCGTTTGCTTGTTGTTGTTGTTGTTGTTGTTGTTGTTTTTCCAGATGCACATAGTATGTTATTATTTTCCCATTCAGGGTGCTACTCAGAGCATCCCATGCCCACTTTTGTTTTTGATCTGAGGTTTAACAAACCTCTGTGCATACTTATGTCTCCTGATGTATAGTAACCTTAAATTGTGTATCAATGAGTAAGGATGTGGTTAAAAGCCAGGAAGTGACTTTCTTAGTGGCCATTCCTATCTTTCTGTTACGGAGACTGGAGCATGATCAAAATGGAGAATTGGATGGTTTTTACAGTCTTTACCCTATGTAGCTGTGTCCTATTTACAAAGAATAGATCTATTCTCCATTAAGACTTTTGGACGCTGAAATATAAAATATAGTTCCTGTCCTTACCATGCTGCTCTTTCTCTCTGTGCATCTATCATCCCCATTTCCTGAGATGCTTTGCCATTTGTTTATTCATGGACAGATTCCTGGAAGATCTACTGTGTCCCACTGTGGGTTGAGGATACAAATAATTAAAATTTCCTGCAAGAGTGGTGGTACCATCATAACAACCTAGAACTCTTTCAAATGCAGTATCAATGAAAGCAGTGGAATCTTGATTGGAAGCACATGCATAAATTATGTGCACTTCCCCCATATGCTTCCTCTGAAATACGTACTCATCTACCATCCATAGATATCTCTGATTCTGTCAGTTCAAAGTGGAGATTTCTGAAGAAGACAACAGCCACTCCTGCCTTTTTACTAGTCAGATATGAAGAGGAAATCACATGCCCTAGTCATGATTGTCTCAGTTTCAAATGTTGTACAGTATATCAGAGAGGTGACTCTTGCAATAGACCTATATTGCAATCCATTTTACTAATCTGGCACAGCATTTTACTTAATTTCACAACAGAGTTGTCACTTAACACTATACATTATTTTGTTTTTAAAGACCCATTAATGATAATAATGTTTGAATTTAATGTCACTGTTCCTTCTGACAACTAGAACTCCTGTGCTCCAAAACCTCCCAGAGCATGTGGCAAGTTGTTGACTTCTCCTATTCCTAAGAGTGTGATCAAATATTCCCACTAATCTATAAGTGCTATGGGAAACACACAGCTAATGAAAAGTAACAAGCAAAGCTGCTAGCCTTTCTTTGTGATTGTCCCGTCGATGGACATAACTATATACAAAGAGTGTAAACAGACCAAACAGTAATTTGACTGATTTTGGCATGCCTTGTCCCTTCCCAGGCTCTGGAAGCTTTTTGGTGTTTGAAAACACCAGCAGACATAAAGTGTCTGTGCCTCTGGCCTTAGCAAGCATGACACTCAGAAACATGTCTGGAAGCCCTCACAGGAGTTTCTCCTTCTTGAAGTCCTCTTAAGAGAGAAGTTTTGGTAATCAAGAGGCCCTCACTAGCACCCCTTCCCCCCACCAGAAAGTAGCACAGGGAAAAAAAAGAGTTATTTGTTATGCTATTGACATTATTTCATTTTAAATTATATATATCACTGATCAAAAAACTCAAAGCATTTGATACTCCGGGTGGACCAATAAAGGACATATATGCTGGCATTGGAGGTTGCCTCTGTCAGGAGAAAGAAGAATAAAAGAAAAAGAAGAAACAGGTAGAAATCGTTGAGGAGCAGCCTTCTCCCACAGTATACTCCTTGGCTCATGGTGCTAATATTGGCAGCACAACCTCCCATCCCTGCTCCTGCTGTTCTGTTGGAGAGAGTTCTTGAACTCCGTACAGCTGGTGCATCAACACATAATATTCATGCCCCCAGGTAGTGATATTTCTGTTTCTTCAGTATACATGTATTGTATATGTCCCTGATATTTAATTAGCCATATAACCCTTCACCGGTAGTAATGGTGGACTGCCCAGATTTCTCTTGACTCCCTACCTGAGTACTTTACCACGTCATCTTAGGCTAGTATAAAATTGTAGGACTGTGTCCTATACTACCTGAGTATTTGCTAGATCTTCCATGTCACACACTATCTTCATTCCTAGACAGTGTCTTAGGGAACATGGAGAAAACACTTTTCCACATTGCCATCTAAACCTCACTGCAGAGGCATTCTTCTTCAGTCCCCAGGAATCCTATTTCGAATCATAAATCAAATTGGGGAAAGGCATGGATCTTTTGTGAGACCACAAGTACAAGACATCAGGTCAAAGAGCATCAGCCCCTCCTCCCATTAACTCATCTGTTTTGAAGTGTGCAGCCACATAAAATACAACCACGATAAAAAACCTCATGTGAAACCAAATAGTCCACATAAACAAAATAACCATGATTAACTAGTTTGACTGTCCAAGGTTTATCCACTGAGGATATATGCTCAAGGTAACCAGGTTCACATATTATTGAAGGCAAGAAGACCCAGTTGGGGACACCCCACTGTATAATAGCAACAGCAACTTAAAACTAAATTATGTAAGTGTCCATCCCCCAAGACAAACCCCATCCATAAACCCCAAGTTTTATTCCCACAGACCAAAAGTCCCAGCATTAAAGTCTCTCTCTGCAGTGACAGTCAAGATGTCATTTTAATTATGCAGCAGTCTTAGTGTTCATGTTAGCTGCTAATGAAAGCAGGCTGAATATTACATATATTAGCCAACTTGGATGACAGTAAGTTCAGGTATCATGAGAGCTGGGTGATACTTGAGGAGGGCTCTTCTGGTCTGCTTGTCCCCTTGCTGCAATCAGTTTGTGAAGCTGTGCTTTCACAGATTCAGGGACATTTTCCAAAGGTGTGTCTGTGCACTTCTTCCCCCCTCCAGCACTACCGGCCAGTTATAAGCACATTACTTTCTAGAATCTCTGTATCCATTTTGGGGCAATCCAGACCCAATTTCTGCAAAGTAGGTAGAGTCTGTTGTAAAGTTTCTAACAAGTGAGGGTCATTCTCCGTAAATGACTTCAGTTTGGATGGGAAATTCAGCTGCATTTTAATGTCCCCCCCCCCGCCCTGCTTAACCATGCTTCTGACCATTTTTCTGTTGATGTTGAGCAGGTCAGAGAAATCTTGATCAAGAAACAACTTTGCCATATCAGATTGTACCTCTAGCTTTCCAGGCTGTTTGAAACATAAGTTGTCAATCTGGATATTTAAATGTACAGGTAATTATTGTGTGCAGGTGTACTGCCTGGTTGGTGGGTAGCTATCCTGGTGAGAGGAGTGCCCAGTCATTTTTTATCTAAGTGCTATCAAGGATTTTTAAAACAGTTTGTAGAAGAAAAAGTACAACTCATTAACTGATCCATGGTAGTCCTCAGCACTTCTCTGACCCCATGGATTCAGAAGTTGTTCTGCCACTGGTGATTCTCCTGATTTCCTAGGCAGGTCTGTAGTGAGCACTCTTGGTGAAGCAGATTATGTAGGGCCTTGTCATGTCAACCAATAGAGTTTGTGAGAATGCCAACTGCTGCCTCAGTTTGCTGCACCCTTTTTATCCATTGAGTGGAGATCAACCTTATATCTGCCACAGAGAACTTGATTCAGAGCACAGATTTCATAATGCTGTTGAGTTTGCTTATCAGGGTGCCCTGCTCAGAGCCCAAATTTATGTCATTGTCTTCCTCAAAGAGTCAAACCAGTGAGGGCAGGAAGATGCTGGTCATTAAGCTCTGTGAGCAATCCATGTCCATCAAAGACTTAACTTTTTCCACAGGCATCATTCTTTCTTGGGTTTGCACGCTGTTTATTGTGATATACAGTATCTTCTACAATGGTTTTTGATAAGAAAACTGATGTGATTCAGGTGAAATTAATATTAAGATACACTAGACAAAGCTCCTTTCTGATTCAGCCATCACTCCAGTGATGTTACCGGAAGCTATGTAGAACCTTTGAAGCAAATACAGAGTTCAGCAAAAACCCATGAAAGTTGGCCAACATTATTGTAAAAAGTCAAAAACATAACCATCTACTCAGACCTGGGCATAGGGAGAGGGATATGGAAAAAGGAAAGAGCTGAGATGGAATCCAAAAGGAGTCAGTGGGAAGGAAAGTATACAAGAAGCAGGAAATGCCAAGGGGGGATGACACAGTGAATAAGTGGTGGTATGTAAGTCATTCTTTGGTCTCCAGTTTCTATGTCAAATGGCCCATTTAGCAAAACTATGAGATATGGTAAAGTATCTTGTAATGCATAAAACAAAAAATCTGGGGGATGCAGTATAGCGCAGTGGTTTACGGCTCTGAGCTACAAATCTGGCGACATCCAGCAGACCAGACCTGGGTTTGAATCCCACAGCTTCCACTTGCTTACTATGTTACCCTGAGCAAGTCACTTAACTTCCCTGTGCTCCCAGATCGCACCCATAAAAAAAGCTTTCAGTTTAGTGTGCTACTCCTGGTTAAAAACAACTAAAAAAAAAAAAAACATAACAAGCAAATGATTTCAGCATCCATATTGCATGCATGCCAAGTAACCACTAAGTTACTAAATTTGATAATTTAGTGTAGGTATCACCAATATAATTGAATGTACAGTGATGAAAACCCCTATACTTAATTTCCAGCCTGTCATAGATGTGTCCACATCATACTCATCACTCCTTTGAAACACATCAAACCTTAAGCAATAAGGGATGACCTGGGGTTTTGTTAATGTTCTAGTTAATCACCGCCTCGTAGTGTGCACCTCACGGCATGTGCCCCAAGGGGGTGATCAACTGGAAAATTAATATAACCCCTGCTAGCATCTTATTGCTAGTATAAAGAAAACTAGGCTCGAAGTATTTTTTTTTCATTTATATGTATTTTTAACGTAGATGGAGCTTGTCAGTCAAACACTCCATCCCTATTCATTCCTGAGTAGTTACAGTGAAAGTTCATTCATTAACTTACCAGAGATCTCAATTTAATCTCCATGGAAAAGGCCTTATAATAACTTTAATATGCCTGTATAAAATTAAAATGTACTTTCATTTTTTTAAATATCTCTCAGTTTCAACAGTACCTCTGAGATGATAAAATTCCTGGTTTCAAAAAACCACTATGACCAGCTGCTGTGACCTCCACCAGCACCCCAAGATCATGTCAATCTCTCCCTCTCCCTCATCTGCAAGGCTTTCTCAGATACAATACAGCCATACACCATAAACTAGACACTCTGTTGGTCTCCTTTTTATTTTTGCCTGGCTAATAAAGCCATCCTCATGTTGCTGGATCTCTAAGTTTCCCCACAGCACTGACATCACAGTCATGCTACGAACATCACAGTCTCTGACCCTGCCATATAGAAAACATCAGTGACACAATATCCCACTGCAATAAGGACACCATCACTGCCATAATCATGCCAAGGACATGAATGCCATCATGATTTTGCTAATACTACATTTTTTAAAGGGACACTGTCAACCCTTTTTGTATCATATTATTTTTAGTTGACAACACTTTTTATCAAAAATCTTTAAAAATGTTATGAAAATTCATTGATTTTGTTGGTTATTATAGGTGCTTCCTTTCTTAGTAGAATTGATATGAATGTTAATAATGCAATTATACCCAATCTTGTTTTGTTTCAAATCCTTGATATACTCTTACTGCATACTTTCTGAACATTAGGAACAACCCAAACAGTGTAGCCAATCATGATGCAGTAGACTCCTTTCCTCCTACTAAATCTTGAGTATCTACACTGTGTTGGGGGTGTTTCCAAGCACAGAAAAGATGAAAATGTAAGGTTTGTGACTCATTTTGCATGATTTGTAAGAATAACGTAACAAAATATACTAAGTGTCAAAATTACTGTAAGTGCTTTGCATAACTGTGAATGTTATCAGATACACAGACTGTCATTTTTCTTGCATGAATAAAGCACGTTTCTTGCAAGTACACACATGGTTTTTGCAGGATCACAATATAGGTTTTAACACTAGTCAAGAAATCGGCAAGTTTAAAAAGTAGTGGGGTACAAATAATGTGTGTTTTTTCTCAAGTACAGGATTTATTTCTTGCATTATTCTTACAAACATGCATGCATGTTTGCAAGAATAGTGCATGAACAAAATCCTGTGCTTACACAAGTCAAGACACGTGCAATTATAAAATGTAGTGTTTAAGGATAAAAGACACCTTTTAAGAATTATGCAAAGAAGATTGCTCTTCTCTGTATACATATACAGTAGGTAAGAATGCATGTCTCCATAGTGCTGGAACAAATCTTAGGTACCATCTTAGCTGTAACAATCTGTGTGCTTTTCAGTAAAAAAATGTTTAGAATGTACCTTTTAGGTGCTATTGAGGCAATACTCCATACTATAAATCTTTCTTAGATTTCTCCTTCCTGTCATTACCGAGGAAATGAATATAAAAGCAGAGTCTTAATCCCTTACAGTTTATCTGCCCTTGTTTCTCCTTCCTCACTTGAATTCACAGCCCTCTCTAGCTACATCATAATTAGTCATGGTAATATCTGGAATGCCACAAGTAAAATTCAGTTTTATGATCTCAGGTGTATGTTAATAGGCATGTGTAGACCACTCTATGATTTGTAAGAGCAATCTTGTACATTCAAATCAAAGTTGGGTTTTGTTTGATTGTTCTCTGGCTCCTCTTTTTTCTTCTTTCCTCTTGCTTGTTGTTCTTTTTGTCTATTTATTCTGAGGCATTGATGTTAAGTGTTGTTGTGTGTAATTGTATTGGTAAAAATCTAATAACACATACTTAAACAAAATGCAAGAAATATCTAAGAATGTATCAAGGTGATTGCTTGTGTATCTGTTTATATACATTTTGCTAAATACTTGAACAGCACTGTGTCAGTGGCTTAGTAGGTTACTACCCTTCTCTAAAGGGAGAAGGTTGTAGGTGTTAGCCCCACATCAGGATGTAAACCAATACTATATCACAGTTACCCTAAATACAATTTTCCTTGCATCTCATGACATTGGCAAGGACTTTTTCTTGCATGGAGAATGTAATAAATTTTACGTACATATAATAATAATAATCTTTATTTACAGAGTGCAATTCATAAAATCAAAGCACTTTACAATAATTAAACATTTAAAATATTGAACCACAATAAATTAAAATCCAATGATAAAATCAGGGTCATGACACAATCAACTAATGGAGAAAGCCAATTCTTACATAAAAACTTGCATGTAGATTGCATATCCCAGCATATATACTGGTTTATTTCCAAGTTAAAATACATACAAAGTTCCTGCCTTTTTATGGTGGGGGTTGATCAAGAAATGCAAACAAACATGATTTTGTGAGGTAACACCAGAATGGTGGACAATCAGTTTTTCACTTTTAAAAGGAAAAAATAAATCAGAATCCACCTACTAGCTATATCAGCCTATCCTACAGAATGTGACCAATAAATAATATATTCAGGGCTGGTTAATCCATGTCTTTAATATGGATTTTATGCTATCTGAATGCCCTACTGTCACCAAATAAAAATTGTTCAATTGCCTCCTTAATCTGTAATTCTCAAATTTCAGAATCCATAAATACTGGTTAATACTCAGTTCTAATCCTGTCTGTTCATTATTACCTCTTTAGTCCAGATGAGGTGTTACTGTCCTCTATACTTAAGTGCTAATTGCACTGTCAGCGGTACTCAGCCACACACTGCATGTAACAATGGCAGTGATAGCAGTAAGGAAAAAATGTGGTCATAGTGAAATCTCAGTTTCTTAGAAATGGGAGCTCTGTTTCTGGAAGCTGGCAAATCCTGCTTTGACCTACCAAGTTATGGCTGCATATGCAAGACAGCCACTTGATGTCAACATCCTGTACATCATCTGCCCAAAGGAGAATCCTGATATTAACAAACATGTGCAGGACATGGAGGACTCCCAGATGTCAGACTTCCCCCCCCCCCCCATATCAGCATCTGAAGCATTTGCAAGTCTAAATATGTGGAATCTAAAAAAATCATCATGGCACAGTCAACATGGTCACTGAAAAAAAAGAACATCACTGAGTATTTCTCTAAAGACTTAAAAAATAATCAAAATAATTTCCTTTTATGCTTAATGTCATGTCTGTCTTGCATTATCTTGTCCAGTGAAGGCTATGTGCAGTACCTACATGTTATTGTGCCTGCCATATCATAATAAAGACACCATGAAATACACTTAATGAATAGTGACTGGTTTATCTAGTGATTTTTAATCCGGAGGTATATGGTCAATTTTAACCAGATCTGAATGTATGTGTTTTCACATTTACTTGTGCGCATGCACAAAGCAAACATAATTGTGGTGCCCAGGTAGTGTGGGGCTGTGAAGATGTGTGCTATATAAGCCAATGGATGTAGAAATGCAGGAGGCTTACTACTTAAAACCAGTGCTGAGAAGGCTGATGATGATAGTGTACAGTTGTCTGAGGGACGCAAACTTTGCGTAGCTCAAAGGATGCAGCCCCACCAATTACACTAGTTTTCTACTAACTGACCAGCTAACAGACATCATCAGGCTTTAAAGATAAACATCAAGCCTCACTCTGTGTGTGTGTCTGTGTGTGTGTGTGTGTGTGTGTGCGCGCGGCCGCAAGAGTGTGTGTGTGTGTCACTTTGTGTGGTTTCCCCTAGTTACAGAGAGGAATATGGAGAGCTTCTCTTTGAAAGCATTAAACAAAATGGGAAAATACACTTAGCATATAGAATATAAATGTAATAGCATCAAATATGTAAACAGCATGTCAATAATGAACAGAAAGCACCAGAAATAATTTACTTAATTTTAATAACTTGGGACAGTTTGTGGCCTAAGGTGGTTGACAGTTACCCTTTAACATAACTGAAATCCTCCTTTGTTAGTGAGCATGGTAAGTGACAGAGACTATGAGTTTTTTTTTTGGAGAGGAGTGATCAATCACAGCAGGCTATGTATTCTTTCTAAAATATGAATATAGAACATTATAGGCTACATGGAGGAAGCCAGGGGAGGTAACAGTGCTTGGAAGTTGGATCAACTGTGAAGGAAGATCTGTCTGAAAGGGATCAATAAAACAAGTACTCTGTAAAATGTTGTTCAGGCTTTATGTTTTTTTTTCTGTTCATTGAGGTTTAATTATTTATTTATTTTATTTATTTATTACAGTACTGGAAAACCCATTTGAGCTCAGAGCTCTTTACATAGGTTCCACATCAGGACATTTCAGTACAACAGATAGGTGAAATTATATAAAGGATTACAGAAATACAAAGGTAAACAAACAGGATTATATATCAAACACAGTACAGGTCACAGAAAAACAGACAATTTATAGTGCCCAATGGTGAAACCAGTCAGCTGTCAGCAAACAAGAGGTTGTTTGGAGCATCACTAAGTGCTAAAGAAAAAAAGGGGGTGAAGGGGAGGATCCCAAGTGCAGTGTGCAAAAGGAGAGCGTAATATCAGTATAGAAGTAGGGATTGGAGGGAGGTGACTAGACTGGAGGCAGAGGGAGAGGGCGCTAGGTGTGTTGGGGAGCAGGAGGACCTACTCAGGGAAAGAGGGAAGGGTTGAGAGGGCAGGGGATGGATGTAGTGATGGGGGTGGAAAGGTGGTGCTAGTGATGGCAGACACATTGAGATTTGCATATCATAAGGAGCTTCAAGTTCATTTTGAAAGTACCCAGTGTGGGGGCAGGTGCGCAATGTTATCCTGGAAGGAGTTGAACCACAGCGGTGCACGGTAAGCAAAGGACCTTTGTCCTTGAGATGTTCGACATTTCAGAGTTAGAAAGGACTGGTGTTTGGAGTTACATATTACCACAAAGTAGACCACTTTAACAACTATTTCTCAGTGAATGGTCTAGTGTTGTGGTAAGGGCAACTCGGAGTTTGGAAGGTACAATAATTTCAAATAAAGTACCCAAAATCGCTGCTAATATAATATAATCATGCTTTACAACTACAGTGATTAAAAGATTAACATCAGGGTCTCAGAATGCTGACAAACACTCAAACTGCCCCATTTCTTAAACCCTTTTTATAGTCTCAATACAGGTGCAGTGGCTCAGTTTCTCAAAATCACAAGCATTGTAGAGTGCACATACTGGGGCTCATAATAATAGTATCAGTCACAAAACTGCTATAGCGTACTGGTCAGCACTCATTCAGAAAAAGGCTTACCACATGAGTAAATCACCAAAATTCTTTACTTGATTAACTTCAACAGAAGCCAGCAGCAGCATAAACCTTCAGGCACAGTAGACATCTTATACATCCATCTCTTAAGAAATAGTTCTTAAAGTAGTCTGCTTTATGGTAATGTGTAACTCATTCAAACTTGACGCAGATCGTCAAAGAGTTCTGAGCCATAAGACTATGTGACTGATATTTCGATGTCACAATGACATCTTCCTCAAAGCAATGATCTTGTGTGAGGATATTGCTTAAAGATATACTAATCAAAGTAAGAGTGTAGTTAAAATGCCTAGGCAGAAAAAAAACTAATGCCTATTGTATAAAGTGCTCAAACACTAAAGTGCTCCTCAAATAAAAGTGCTCAAAAAATTAAAGTGCTCACCAATTAAAGTGCAAATAATACAACATATGAGCATATCTAAAGACACACAGAATGACACATAGATTAAAGTTCAGAGTGCATGCATAGGTATAGTATCATTCAATCCATCAGGCACCATAGTCTCAAGCATGGTAATCCAAAACACCTCTTAGCTTAAGAGTTGTTTAACCAAGCCTCCACCATTACTGTCCATTTCTATTTTTTCTGTACCCATGAATTTTAACACAGCAATTAATGTATGTTCAGCTTCTTGAACATGCTTGGCCATAGCATAACTATCATTATTAGTCTGTATGGCAGTTTTATGTTCAACAATTCTCAGTTTCAGTGCTCTCTTCAATTGTTCCACATATATAATTCCACATGGACATGTCATTCATACTACAGTTTAAAAATTGTCTGATTTTGTACCTTTTTCCACTTCTTGGATGCACAAATGAATCTGCATTTTTAGTGTTACTGCAGCGAACACAATAACTGCACCTAAAATTGCCTTGTCGGGGTTTTGGTACAATTCATTAGCATTTATTTATTTTTGGGTAACACAGCATGAACGAATGTATTCCTGATAGTCTTTCATCTTCTATATGTAAACCTTGGTAGGCTATCACTGATGTCATAATATTTCCTATCACCTTTCATGATACCCCAGTGTTTCTCTATTATATTTCCAATGCAATATGCTGGTGGGAAATACCAGGTAACAAACGTGGGTGGATTTTCAACATTATTTGTACTGTCTCTCCCTTGTAGCAATTCATCAGTATTTGTATTTCTAGTGTGTTCATGTGCTTCATTTACCACTGACTCATAATAATGTATTTCCAAAAATCTCATTCTCATTCTATCACTACATTTTTCAAAATCTAAATCCTTTGTCAATGTCCAACTAATTCTTAAAAACTGACCTTTTGGAATATTATTTATGAGAGCTTGGGGTGGCAGCTATTTGCTCTCAAAATTGTGTTTTTTGCTGAGTGTTTCCTATACAGTTTTGTTTAAAATATTCCCACTTTTTGAACATTGTGAGATTCTAAAAATGCACTTTCTGTTTGTTCCATTCAAAAGTAAATTTGAGATGTACCTTAGTACAATTCACATATTCACTGAAATGAATAAAGTCACTCTCACTACCTTTCCAAACCAGAAAACAATCACCAATTGAGCACCTCCATGTGCTCACATACTGAAACAAACTCTGGTCAGAACCGATACGACTGCTCAAAGCAACAGCAAGTAACGGCAGTGTGGTGAGAGCGAGTAAATGAATTCTTGGAGCTCTTGCAGCACTGGAGTCTGATGTTTGCAAGATGGTGGTGCTGACATAGTTGTGCATGTGTGATGCTCGTGCATGCGCAGTTTGAGTCAGAGCCACCATCTTGCACACAGCAGCTGTCACTTCTGCAGCTGCAGAAGAAAAAAGTAGATTGCCAGCAAGGGGGTATGTTTACGTGGAAGGCAGAGGGGAAGGGCTGCATAAACAGCACCAGTGGAATTTCACCGCAGCACTGTGAAATCACACTGGACAGCAGTCCAGTCACGTGCTTCCACAGTGCTCTCCCAAACCTCTTTGATGATATAATGTCTGTGGAGCTCTGACAACACAGCCACGAAAAGGAATTTTCCCACTCCCCTGAAAATATGTATTTGCTAGATTTGGTGCAAATGTACCACTTATGCTTTTCCCTTTTATTTTAAAGTTTACTGTTACAAATAAAGTTTGATTCTAGCACTACTCTTGAACAATTTTCAATAACCTTAGAAGGATGGGGCATTATATGTTCCAGTCTATTGGATAACGCTTTAGCAATTGCATGTATTCCCCCTTTGTGGGGAATATTTTTATAAAGACTCTCTACATCAGTACATACAAGGAAGTCACTCTCAGATGTGCATAGATCTTTAGAGGGCAGCCTCAATGGAGAGAAGGATACCAAGTACACATCTCACCATGATATAGGAACCCTAACTGGAGATCATGAACCTCACAGTAAAAGTTTTTTCCAAAGATCAGACTGAAGCACTAAAAAAGGGACTCTCATATTTCCCCACTAATACACCCAACACATTTAATATTAAAGTGGATCTATAAAAGTTTTTAGAATGCTTCAATTGAGAGATTTCTATACTGATCATGAATTTAATCATACTAATGCAGTAAATGAGTTGGACACTGTACATGAACCTTCCACTTAAAAAAAATCCTCCTTCTGCCCAATAACTACTAATCCAACATTAATGGCATACATGCAAAATGTTGAGAGGGAAGTTGATACATTACTGAAATTACCTTATCATAATCCTACTCAAAACATCACAAAAAGTGAAAGGATAGCACTTGAAGACTTAAAAAATATCATCAAATCAAATCAAATCAAAATTTATTTATAAAGCGCTTTTCAAGAAATCAAAGCGCTAATACAAAACAGAGATAAAACATCAACACTAATAAATAAAAACATAAAAACAGTAAAATAACCATAAAATAAACTAACCAAATGCCAGCAAAAATAGATAACTTTTCAGGGATCTCTTAAATGCTTCCACGGACAGGCACTCTCTAATCTGACGAGGTAGAGAATTCCACAGGGTCGGGGCCATAAAAGAAAAAGCCCTTGCCCCAGATGATTTATAACAGACCCTGGGACTATCTAGCAATCCCTCACCAGTGGAGCGGAGTGGGCAGAGAGGATGATAGGGACAAAGGAGATCTTGCAGGTAGCCTGGTCCCTGGCCGTGTAGGGTCTTATAGGTCAGCAATGCGACCTTGAAGGTGATTCTCCATCGCACTGGCAGCCAGTGCAGTTCGCGCAGCACGGGTGTGACATGACAAGTTCTTGGTAGCCCTGTCAGCAACCTAGCTGCCGCGTTCTGCACCAGCTGCAGGCGACGGAGATCTACCCCCGGCAACCCTAGATATAAAGCATTACAGTAATCAAGACGGAAGAAACAAAAGCGTGAACCAGCACAGGAAGGTCATCATGTGGAACAAGGTGTTTTATCCGGGCGATATTCCTCAGATGGTAAAAGGAAGATTTGACAGTGGCCGACACCTGCATCTTTAGTGTCAGCGCACTGTCAAAAATAACGCCCAGATTTCACATCTGTTCAGAAGGACTCAACTGGGTATCCCCTAATAAAAGATCAGAGGGGACCCCAGGAGTCAACTTCTTTGCATAATGACCCGGGTCAACGACTAAAACCTCAGTCTTATCCGGATTTAACCTCAACCAGTTCGCACTCATCCAATCCTGAATCTCAGCAAGGCAGTTAAAAACCGAGACAGCATCATTTTGTTCGGGTACAAAGGACATATAGAGCTGAGTATCATCTGCATAGCAGTGAAAACTCAGCCCATAACGCCTTATAATGTCTCCCAACGGTAGCATGTACACCGTGAACAACATGGGAGAAAGCACAGAGCCCTGTGGCACCCCACAAGACAGAGCAAAGGGGGCAGAAGAAAAAATCCCTGAAACTACCCTTTGACTTCTGCCTGTGAGGAAAGAATGGAACCATTTGAGGACTGTCCCTGACAGTCCACAAAGTAGCCGCAGGCGATCCAGCAACATCCCATGGTCCACGGTGTCAAACGCTGCAGATAGATCAAGAAGAACCAAGATCGAATGGCTCTTCTGATCTCTTGCTATTAGGAGATCATTAAGTACCCGAACTAATGCAGTCTCGGTACTATGCCTCTTCCTGAAACTGGACTGGAGAGGATCATAGACTTCATGGATGGTAAGAAAGTCATCAAGCTGTAACGTGACTACTTTCTCAATAACCTTGCCCAAAAAGGGCAGGTTAGAGATCGGTCTGTAGTTAGCAAGGCAGTCAGGGTCAAGGGAAGGTTTCTTCAAAAGGGGTGTCACAACAGCCCCTTTCAGGGACTCCGGAAACACCCCTTGATCCAAAGAACCCCAGACTATCCTCGCAAGGATTGGTCCAATCGCATCCATGCATCCCACAAGGAGGCGCGTAGGACCAGGATCCAAACTACAGCAAGTCGGTCACAGACCTTGGACAATCTTCATGATATCCATGATCGCTGGCTGGTCGAAGTCCATCCAGACAGGCCAAGGACATGTAACCCCATGTTGGTCACTGCAATGCTCGTTTGAACGCATGCCGCGGATCTCCAGTCTGATTGACGACACCTTATCATCAAAGAACCGAGCAAACTCATCACACTGTATTTGTGAAAAAGCTCTCCGATTCCACAAACAGGCTGGATTGCATAGTCTGTTGACGGTCCGGAAGAGCTGAGCAGGTCGGTTTCTTGATGCAGTTATCTCCCTGGACAGGAATTCTGCCTTCTTATGGGAGATTACTGATTGATAGTCCACGTAATGGGCCATCAATCTAAGTTTGTCATCTTCCAGGCCGGATTTCTGCCAACAGTGCTCCAATCTTCACCCCTTCCTCCTCAACTCTCTCAAAGTCCCATCAAACCAAAGGGATTGAGGGCAGAGGGAGGGGGGCGAACACGGACAGGCGCAATGGAATCCAGTGCCCTCAACACCATATTATTATGGTGCACTTCATAGGTTTTGATTAACTATACTAAAGACTCCATACAGACAGTAAATAGGACCAGAGAGATGGAGCAGCCCTGATGTGTGCCCCTTTGCACCCATTTTGTCCCAGGGTGTCTCCTCGACCTCACGTCTCAATTCGCCCACTCCGCTCACCCCCCCATAGCCGAGGGACCCCTCTTTCGCCTCCTCCTCAAGACAATCCCCAAGGCACAGCAACGCTTATAAACTTCGGGCTGTAACGGGAGGCAATCAAAAGGGCGCAGGTCCCTCAGCCTAGAGGGAGAGTAGTGCCTGTCCATGGATATTCGATCCCAACACATAACTATATAGATCTTCAAGAAGCTCTTAAAACCACTTTAATATAAACGTTGTCAATACCAGCAACAAATCCAAAATAATAAAAACAATAATACACTTTTTCATTTAACCAACTCCAAAAATTAAAACAAATCTGGACAAATTTTTCACAAATTCCACTGAAAAAAGAAGTTTATAGCAGTTCAAAGCAACATCACAGTGCTTCTAATCCATGCTTTTACTAGAACAGTAAAAGATCCCACAGAGCTCTCACCCTTGGGGAAACTGTCCCATGGCCTATCTCTCACATAGGCCAAACGGAAATGTTTTATAGTTCTACCATATACTCCTAGAGTAGAAGTCAATCTGCAAAAATTAGTCCGGCTATTTCGGGGGATATAATCTATCAGTCAGTAGAAGGAAAACTCTCCCTATGGTCGTCCCCCAATATATCCTCCAGGGAGACCAGCCTATAATTGGACTTGTATGAGCAGGTTCTCCAATCTACTCCAACAATAATCCATAGACCACAGGTGCCCCAGGCCCATCCTCCGATAGCGCTCCACGAGCTCCTATGGCAGCTGTTCACCCTGGAAAACCACACAGGGTTCAAACCGATGTTTTAATATGTCTGATATTGTGATACTCCCAGCTGATAAAGGAATAGTAGTAGTGATCTAGGGACATAATGAATGTGTTGAAGAAGGGGAAAGACAGTTAAATGAGACTTGCTTTTACTTGAAGTTTCAAACAGTCCCCTTTTCAAGTATAAAACAGCAAACAAAACAGATCATTACTTAAACCCTGAATAGCAATTGGAATACTGAAACAGATGCTGTATTTCTAACTGTAGATGAACCAATGGAACCACTGCAGTATATGGTCCCCAAATTACATAAAACATGCATTCCTGTCCCTGGCAGGCCAATAGTTTCTTCAACTGGGTCAGATATTGAACAAATCTCAAAATAGGTGGACCAGTATATTAAGAAATATGTACCAGAATTAAAATCTTACATTAAAGACACTAATCATATGTGTTCAATTCTAAGAGATATTTGAGTATCTGTAATTATACAGTACAATGGGAAGAAAAGAATCCTGGGCCCTGATTGGTCAGTCTGGGACTGGACTCGTGATGTTATCCCAGTATAGCATCACGGATCTGGTCCCAGCACACAGATGACTGCATCAAGTGTTAATGAAATCACTCCCTGCTCAGCAGCCCAGTTCACTGATTCCTGCTTGCAAGCTGCTTTCAGGGTCCCAAGTAACAGTTTTCTCATTGCAGCCTTCCTGATTCTTGCCTCCTACCGTGTCACAATTCCCTCTGCCCAAATGTCACTTTATAAGAGACTCACTCACACAACACAACTCCCAAAAATGAAACTGCAAACATTTCATAAAAGCTCCTTTCTGACTGGCTTTACGTTTCACTTTTGCTATTCTTCTTGAAGTGCATGCTTGGCTGGCCATTTGTAAGAAAGGTCACATGTAGCAACCTTTTCATTTTAGTTTAACATGCCAAACTAAAAAGAAATAAGCCCTTCAGTTTGCTATAACATTCTACTTGCCTGACTGCAGTCCCACTCACTTCAAACACAACTGAATGCCTTCACAGTTCAACTTATCTGCTTTTGGAAACCAGAATGTGTACCATTTACCAGTATCCAGCTTCACTCACCAACATCACATCTTTGACTTTGCTGCCTTCCACTATAGCCATGATACAGGGAAAAAAAAACACAACCATACTGCTTCCTGAACCTGTGAGAGATGTACCATTCCCTATCAAGTTGTTTGCAGTACTGCATAGTGAGAGATCATAATCAAGGGAGGGGGATGATCAAACACTTCATCTTGCTTTTGATCTTCTCCCAGAACAAGTATTTTAATATCCCCAACTATTCCTCAAAAATGAATGACGGAAACACGACCTTCACACACTTGGGGTGGAGCAAATATGAAGTGACCAGGACTGGGAAGCAGATAGGAACCCATACAGAGAGAGCTCCACCAACTACAAAAACAGACAGCTCCACCTACTGGAGAAACAGAATAGGAACATTTTTATTTTAAATATCCTTCCACACTGAACAATCAAGTAAAAAAACTATTTAAAAAAATATATTTTTTGGTTCTGTTTCAAAATGAGAAATTGTATAATAGCAATAATGCACTCCAGGATGTGTGTCCTGCTGGGATAACATCACTTCCTGCATGTTGAACACACTTGGCCTGTGGCCTTGTGCTTCAGCCACCTGAGGTGTGACATTATCCCAGCATGACACACAGCCTGTTGTCCATTATTGCTTAAATGACATCCTTGTATGTGTCAACATAGAGATTCTTTACACAAATATTCCCCACAAAGGAGGAATACAAGCAATTGCTAAAGCATTATCTAGTAGACCAGAAAATATGATGCCCCCTCTATGTTCATTGAGAACTGTGCAAGAGTAGTGCTAGTATCAAACTTCTTTATTTTTAACAGTGAAATTTACACTCAAATAAAAGGAAAAAGCATGGGAACTACATGTGCACCAAATCTAGCAAATCCATATGTAGGGGAGTGGGAAAATCAATTTGTATCTGCTGAACAATAACATCCCATTTTTATGGCTGTGGGTGGAGCCCACAGTCATCTTGTTTTCTGTAGCTGGAACAATGGAGTATCATGGAAAACATGTTTTGGAGTTTTCAGTGTACCCTTCCACATATACAAATCACTATGCCGACTGAAATCAAAATACTCCCTTCTTTCTGTTTAGAAAGTTGGAGACATAACTCCAAGCTGCTTATCAGTTGGCCATTAGGAAATTCAAACAGCTTGTTTAATATTGGTTGCCTATTAAACTGGAGATGTGTTTACCCCCTTCAAAATGCAATAACTTGCACATTTAAATGCTTAGCATTTAAACATGTTCTTTCTACAAGCTTCAGTTGGGCAGGTATTGTCTTTCAAGAAAGATTCATACCTCATAAATGTCACCCTTTCCCATAAAATGTAAAAAGATTTACAGTTTTTTTAACCTCTTAAGACATTAACTGATAAGAACTGTCTCAGACATATGTCAGGTCTTCTGTGAGCTATCCAGGTGAAATACTGTATATAGCAATGAGCAGGCATTTCCTTTTGGGGAAAAATATATTGAGCTACAGCAAAAGCGAGCACACACACACACACACACACACACACTGTACATACTATCTTCATGGCCACAACATTCAAAATAAATACTGCAATCTAATATGTTATAAACAATAAAGAGACTGTTTATGTCAGTGAACACAGTGAAGCTCAGATTACAGTAGATTTCCTTTAAATAGTTCTTATCCTATATTTTGTATTCTGGATAGCGCAGGGGAGATGCTACATCTCATTGTCATAGGGATCTTCATTTTACAAATTTTTGCACTGTATTTACAGGTACTCAGGATGTCCCAGATTAGATGCAATATCTTGTTTTCAGTGGGGTCATGATTTTATCATTTTTATAGTGTATTTGTTCAGCGAAGCCTAGTCCAGATATAAAATATTGTTTTCAGTGTGTTCTGATTGTATGCAATGCAGCATAATATTGTGTAGATGTAAAGCCACACTGAAAATGAGATGCCATTTCTTCTGTGAACTATCCAGGCTAAAAATATTGCAATCAGCAGGCATATTCTAGGAAAAAACCACTGTAAAAATGTGTAAAAGGAAGATCAGATTGAAATTGCCTCTCAGCAGATTTGCATTGTGCAAATTCATTAGAAATAATGAGTAAAAGCACCCCAGAAGCTCTCCACAGAAATTTCGGCTCTGATCAGAGATTGTTCAGTGTGTGAGCACATGGAGGTGCTATAGTAATGCTTGTTTTCTGGCTTGGAAAGGTAATGAGAGTTACTTGATTCATTTCAGTGCATATGTAAATAGTACTAATGTACATGTCAAATTTATTTTTGAATGGAACAAACAGGAAGTGAATTTTTAGGATCTCACAATTTTCAAAGGGGGAGTATCTTAAAACAAAACTGTGCAGGAAACCCTCAGCAAAAAAAAAACATCATTTTAAGTGCAGATAGGTGCCACCCCAATCTCTCATAAATAATATTCCAAAAGGTCAGTTTTTAAGAATTTGTCGGACATGCACAAAGGATTTAGATCTTGAAAAGTGTAGTGATGTAATGAGAATGAGTTTTTTTGAAAGACATTATGATGAGTCAGTGGTGAATGAAGCACATAAACACGCTAGAAGTACAAATAGAGATGAATTAATATGAGGGGGAGAGACACTACAAATAATAGTGAAAATCCACCCATGTTTGTTACCCAGTATTTCCAGCAAGCATATCACACTGGAAATATAATAAAGAAACACTGGAGTATCCTAAAAGGTGGTAGGAAATAAGACATTGCCATCAGTGATAGACAACCAAGAATTACATATAGAAGAGTAAAGAATATCAGGGATACATTAGTTCATGCTGTGTTACCGAAATAAATAAATGTTAATGAATGGCTACCAAACCCCCAACAAGGCAATTGTAGATGCAGTCATTGTATTCACTGCAGTAACACTAAAACTATTAATTCATTTGAGCATCCAAGAAGTGGAACAAGGTACAATATCAGACAATTTATAAACTGTAGTACTGAAGGCTAAAAATACTGTTTACTTGACTTAATCACCTGTCCAACCTTGTGATTCCTGCTGTTCCCTGATCCCCATGTATGTTACCCACTCCCTGACCTGTACCTTCTATTAATCTACTGTACCCCAATGTACACTGTAACTTAATATGTATTTCATTGTAACTTAATATGTATTTCACTCAAATTCTACTGTATTTTACATCTATGTATATAGTCATTGTAACTAACTCCAGGTCGCCCCTGAAAAAGGGATCTCAGGTCTCAGTGGGCCTACCCGGTTACCAAAATCTAAATAAATAAATAAGGAGTAATACATACACAGACACATCCATGTGGAATTTTATACGTGAGAAAAACAAAGATAGAGCTGAAATTGAGATTTGCTGAACACAGGACTGCCAGATGGACTAATAATAATAGTTCTGCTATGGCTAAGCATTTTTGAGAAGCTGGACATACATCAGCTGCTATGTTAAAATTCATAGGTATATAAAAAGTACAGTAGAAATGGACAATCATGTTGAGGCTATGGTGCCTAATGAACTAAATGATAGTATACCTATGGATTCACTCTGAACTTTAATCTGCATGTCATTCTGTGTGTCTTTAGACATGCTGATATGGAGCAAACAAAAAATGTGCACTGGGAAGGAGGTGCTCTCAGTAAGAAAACAGCAATTGCAAATACAGAAAAAATGGACCCTCGCCATCTCAAAGTAATGTTCTGGACACTACTGTAATTCCACATAAAAGCAGCTTTTATTAGCCAGACATAAAAAAAAAAAACAGGGTCCTTTATGAAAGGCTAGGGCAACACCAAACAATATAAATTTACAGAATTGCTAATGATGTCATTGTTAACTGACTGAATTGTTTTAAAAACGATTGGTTAAACATTTGATTCAAGGTGCTCTACTTTAAACAATTCATCTGGAGGTTGATTACCTCAGTGGATATCATTTATGCTGAAACTCAAACTCATATGGGACAGAGACACAAATCTAATAACATTTGAAAACAAAATTAGCAGCCAAGAGAACTGATAGACTAAGAGAAAACTGAAACAAGGTGAATGAAAGTGGGGGGTGGGGATGGTAGGGGAACAGAAGACTGCTGGGGGAGAAAATAAAAGGTATAATACAAAAAAATGCATAGAGGTGTGGCAAAGCTATAGAGGCAAGAGAGAAAAATGAAATATTTTAGAATTTCACAGAGATACCCTCCACCATTATTCACCTTGTCTCAATTTTCTCCTAGTCTGCGTATCAGTTCTCTTAGCTGCTAATTTTGTTTTTAAAAGTTATTAGATGTGTCTCTCTATCCCATATGGGTTTGAGTTTCAGCATAATTAATATCCATTGAGGTAATCAACCTTCAGATGAATTACTTGAAGTTGAGCACTTTGAAATAAATGTTTAGCCACTCATTTTAAAAACTTTTCTATCAGTTAACAGAATGACATCATTAGCAGTTGTGTACAGTATATAAGTCTCTATTGTTTGCTGCTGCCTCGGCCTTTGATAAAGGACCCTGTCTGAAATGCATCAGGCAGACACTTTTGTGCTGCCTGTAA
This sequence comes from Neoceratodus forsteri, assembly GCA_016271365.2. Taxonomy (NCBI): domain Eukaryota; kingdom Metazoa; phylum Chordata; order Ceratodontiformes; family Ceratodontidae; genus Neoceratodus; species Neoceratodus forsteri. The sequence goes on from CM057456.1 coordinate 1,725,440,124, forward strand.
TTTTTGGAACACTTTTATTTGAGGAGCACTTTAGTGTTTGAGCACTTTATACAACAGATATTAGTTTTATCTGCCTAGGCATTTTAACTGCACTGTCACTTTAATTAGAATAGCTTTAAGCAGTATCCTCACACAAGACCATTATTCTGAGGAAGACGTCATTGTGATGTTGAAACATCAGTCATATTGTCTCATGGCTTGGAACTGTTTGATGGTCATCGGGCAAATCTGAATGAGTTACACATTACCCTCAAAGTAGACCTCTTTAGCAACTATTTCTTAAGAGATGGCTAAATGAGATGTCAATCGAGCCTGAATGTTTATGATAATAAGCTTTATAATAGTAAGCCTTATTTGCTGAGCGCCTTTCAGAAATATCAAGGTGCTTTACATAAAATAATAAATAGAACAAGGTAAAAATATAACACACAATATAAAAACAGGTAACCAGTAAAATTTAGTAGAGTTAAACAGAATATGCTTGGTGCCACAAATATGTTTTTAATGCCTGCTTAAAGTCCCCCATGGTTGTGCACTCCCGTAGCTGATAGGGTAGAGAATTCTAAAGGGCTGGAGCCACATACATAAATGCACAAGCCCCTGAAGATTTTAAAGAATACCCTTGGAATCTCTAGCAACCCCTCGTCAGCTGAGCGGAGTGATCACTCAGGGTGGTAGGGAGACAGAAGCTCTTTCAGGTAGTCTGGGCCCAGTCCATGTAGGGCTTTATAAGTCAGAAGTCTGACTCTGAAGGTGATCCGCCACTGAATTGGCAGCCAGTACAGTTCGAGCAGCACCGGTGTGATATGGCACATCTGTGGAGTCCCCATCAATAACCTGGGTTGCTGCGTTCTGCACCAACTGCAGGTGGTGGATATCAACCCCGGTAGCCTTAGTTAAAGGGAGTTCAATAATCAAAGAACGAGGTCACAAAGGCATGGACCAGTGTAGGAAGATCACCAGACGGAACAAGGTGCTTGACCCTAGCAATGTTCCTCAGATGATAAAAGGACAACCTGACAACTCCCGACACTTGAGATTGCAGTGTTAGCCCATCGTCAAGCACCACCCCCAAGTCCTGCACCCATTCAGCTGGGAACCCCACAGGAAAAGCCTTGTAGACTGATCAGCCCCTGACCCCCCTGTCTGGTGACCTGGACACCACCCTCTAAGTTCTGCCAGTGAAGAAAGACATAAACCATCTGAGGACTGTACCAGACAGGCCACAGATGAACCTCAGGTACTCAAGCAGCACCCCAAGATCTACGGTGTCAAATGCTGAAGAGATATCCAGAAGCACCAAGATGGAATGACTTTTCCAATCTCTCACCATCAAGAGATCATTGAGCACCCAAATCAGCACAGTCTTGGTATTGTGACTCTTTTGAAAACTGGATTGGAGAGGCTCAAAGATACTATTGATGGCCAAATGCTTCTCCAGCTGTACGGCCACTACCTTCTCAATTACCTTCCCCATGAAGCAAAAAAATGTTGTAGGTGCCATATTGGTCCTTTTAAAAAACAGATCCAGAAACAAATGATTTGATACCTTTTATTGGACCAACATGGATGTTACAGAAAAGAACAAAATGCTTTAGCTTTCGAACCAACCAAGTCCTTCTTCAGAAGCTTGTGGCAGTTTTTCAAATATCCCATACTATTAACACCAGATTATATAGAAAAAGCAGAAATAATTCTCATTGGTTTAACATATACATTTAAAACATAATAGAAGATTACATCAGAGAAGCTAATTAACACCAGTATGCCTTAAACTGAGGAGCCTCAGAAGGGCAAAGGTTATCAAGAATTCTCTACAAGAGAGTTCTTGTCACATAAATATTAAAATGTCTCAGTATGCCAAGAAAGCATTCTAGTGATAAAAAAACCTTGAGTGGCATTCTCCCTAATACATGTAAGATGAGCTTACAACTTACATTCCAATTGTCCTGGTATATTAAAGGACAGATAATGAGAGACAAAATCCTGAAATTAGGTATAACTGCAAGTTGAAATCAAGCCTCAAATTAACCTACACATATAAACATGATGCATGAAAGTATCACTTGTAAGTGTAAGTGCAAAAAAAAAAAAAACCTTGTCAAGGACCCCCAAGAAAACGAGACCATAAGCCTGATAAATGCAGATTTCAACACAGAGTCTGTGTATAACAAAATGCACAGAATCAGTCTAAGCAATCTAAATGAAAACCCAAAGGAATTACACCTTTAATGACCCCCAAGTAAATGAGATATGCATCTTAATATGAGCAGTTGAAAATGTGACAGTGTGAAATCCACCCACTGACAACTAATAGAAGGAAATAAATGCACACTATATGTGAAAACTAAGTGTTATAGCCACATAACAACTGCCCCATGCCACGCCTCCACCCACACATATGTGTGTACATACACCATACCACACCCCACACACACACACACCCACACCCCACACAACCACAACACACAACAAATATAGCAAACATATACATCACACACACCACACCACGCACAACAAACAAAACACACATACACACCATACCCACAACACATAAAACACAACACACACCAAACACACACATACATACATCAGTATAAACACACACACACACACTCACTCACCACAGTGTTAAGGTGAAAAGTCAACAATGTAGATAACCATAAACTTACAAAATCAAAGGCCCGCTGAAGAACTAAACTGTTTATGTCCATCTTTTAAAGTAAAGGTCTGTGTAAGTTTAATGGAATAATGTGTCATGTACCCAACATCAATGTTCAATCCATCCGCCACCATATTGAGAAGTAAATAAGTCTAATTTCAGAAGCCCGCCTATGTTGCGTATCGTTGAAATGTCCTTTAAGACCATCACAGACATATCTGAGATTGAGTGGTCATCCTGGGAGAAGTGCCGGGCTACTGGTTTCTCAATCATCTTGTGATTAATAGAATGTCTGTGTGAATTCATTCTAGTGCGGAGTTGTTGGCTTGTCTCCCCACATAACCTGTGCGAGGACATTTCTTGCATTGGATAAAATAGACCACATTACTTGATGTACATGTATAATTCCCTGTATCCTGAATAGTCTGTTTTGTGATGTAACCACACAGTCTGAAGTGGAAATGAGGTTACATGTCTTCATATGCGTTGATGACAGGGTCGTGTACCATATGATGTCATGGTATTCTGTTCGGTTCAGTTGACTCCTAATAATCAGGTTGGCTAAATTAGGTGGTTGTTTAAAAGATAGTAGTGGTAGTTCTTGAAAAATACAGTTAAGGGTTTCATCCTCACTAATTATTGGATGGAGATCCTTAGTAATCTTACGTAGGAGTTCAAGGTCAGGATGGTATGTGACTACTAAGGGTATTCTGTTGGTAGTCATCCGTTCATATATTGCAGTAGCTGTTCTCTTGGGACCTGTGTTGCACGTTCCACTGCTCTGTCAATTTCCTGGATGAGTGTCCCTGCTCAATAAAGGTGTTTTTCAACATCGCCAGATGTGTGTCTCTGTCTTCCTCATTTGAACAGAGGCGGTGATACCAAGTGCTTGACTATATATAACAGATTTCTTTGTGTGGCTCGGTGATTACTTTTCTTGTGTAAGTATCTCTGTCTGTCTGTCTGTTGGTTTCTGTAAAGACAGGTATGTAGGTACCATCCTATATAGTGACAGTGGTATCCAGAAAATGTACACTTGTGGCAGAATATTCTAGGGAAAGCTTTATAGTTGGGTGGAGGTTATTAAGTTCTTGGTGAAAATCTTTAAGTGTGTCAGTGCCCTCTGTCCAAATTATAAACAAATCATCAATGTAACGGAAATAAGCGAGTAGTTTATGTGTACAGTGCCTTAGAAAATCCTCCTCCAAATTCGCCATAAAAAGATTAGCATACTGAGGAGCCATCCTGGTTCCCATTACGGTTCCAATAGTTTGAACATAATGTTTACCATTAAAGCTGAAGTTGTTATGTGTCAAAATGAATTCAGTGAGTTTACCCACAACTCCAGGGTCAATGTTGGGGTCCAATTCTTTGTCATGCAGGTATTTGAGGCAGGCTGGAATGTAAGTTGTAAGCTCATCTTACATGTATTAGGGAGAATGCCACTCCAAGGTTTTTTTTTTATCACTAGAATGCTTTCTTGGCATACTGAGACATTTTAATATTTATGTGACAAGAACTCTCTGGCTGTAGAGAATTCTTGATAACCTTTGCCCTTCTGAGGCTCCTCAGTTTAAGGCATACTGGTGTTAATTAGCTTCTCTGACGTAATCTTCTATTATGTTTTAAATGTATATGTTAAACCAATGAGAATTATTTCTGCTTTTTCTATATAATCTGGTGTTAATAGTGTGGGATATTTGAAAAAACTGCCACAAAGCTTCTGAAGAAGGACCTGGTTGGTTCGAAAGCTAAAGCATTTTGTTCTTTTCTGTAACATCCATGTTGGTCCAATAAAAGGTATCAAATCATTTGTTTCTGGATCTGCTTCCCCATGAAGGGGAGTTTACAGATAGATCTGTAGTTAGCAAGGCAGTCTGTGTCCAAAGAAGCTTTCTTCAGGAGGGGTGTCACCACTGCCTCCTTCAGGGAGCTAGGGAACTCACCCAACTCAAGGGAGCACCAGACTATCCGTGCCAGGACCAGGCCAATGATGTAACAACAACCCATAATCAGGGAGGTTGGGTCCAAATCCAAACTACAGCATGTAGTGCACATACCCTGGAAGATTTGCATAATATCCATGAACTCCAGCTGGTCAAAGGTACTCCAGGAAAAAAGGAGGAAGTGACAGAGCACCGATCAATAGCATCCCCCATAGAGTGTGCTGGTTGGGTCTCTGTCCTGATGTCAGCCACTTTATCCACAAAGAACCAAGCAAGCTCATTACACTCCAATTGTGAAAAAGCTCTTCAAGACTGCAGACAGGCTGGGCTGCACAGCCTGTCCACAGTTCAAAAGAGCTGATCCAGTTGCTTCTGAGCAGCAGCAATCTCCCCAGACAGGAACTCTGCCTTCTTAGGGAAGATTATTGGTTGATAGACTTGATAATGTTCTAGCAATCTAAGATGATCGATCTCCAGAGTGGATTTCCACCAGCAGTGCTCTAATCTTCATTCTAATAGTCACATCTCCCTCAAGGTCCCATCAAACCAAGGAGGCCTAGGACAAAGGGAGAGAGGACGAACGCGGATGGGAGTGGTAGAGTCCAGGGCTGTAGTAATGGCCTTATTATAGGCCAGAACCAAGGCCTCTGGACTCCTGCTTGCCACAGGAAACTCCAATAGGTCAGGCACCACCGAAAGACCTTCAGGACTCACATCCCATAAAGGGCGGTATCTGACCATCTCCACAGGGGCAGGCCTATGAAGGGGGGTGCAAAAATTGAATCCCACTTTGTAATGATCGGACCATCTGACAGGTTCCACCTCCAAATCAGTGGCTTCAATCCCCAGGAGGAAAACCAGGTCAAGAGAGTGACTGTGTTTGTGAGTAGCAGAGGTAACAATCTGTGTAAGACCCAGAGATGTCATCAACTGGAGGAAGTGTTGTCCAAATTACAAGAGTTTGTCATTGACCCAGGCATTGAAGTCGCCCAGGACCATCAGCCTGGGTGACTCAAACGCCATGACGATCACGAAGTCCGCTACTTCCTGAAAGAATCACATCTCATCCTCAGGTGGACAGTAGATGAGGGCTATCCTACAACCTACACCTGCTACTACAGTACATTCAAATGACCCAGCTTCCTCAATTCGTACACTCGTGAGACCCAATTCGGTCTTGAAACAGACCGCAACACTCCCTCCCCCTGTGGTCCAATCTTGAGCAGTGTATCACCAAGTACCTGGCTGGAATTACAGCCTCCAGTATGAGGCCAGCATTTTCATCCAGCAAGGTCTCGATGATGCAAGCCAGATTAGCTGTCCTAACAAGATCTGCAATAATTGCAGTCTTGTTCTTGATAGATCTGGCATTGCATAACACTGCTCGACCTGGATGGGTCTCCAGGGCTGCCTGAGCTACCTGCCCATCAATAGTGGTGATGCCCTTGGGTATGGAGACCAGGCATGGTGAACCACATTCCAGAATCCATTTCACCCCATGGCATCTTCTGGACCTAACAACCCTGATGAGAGAACCACGCTCATTCATCCTCTGCCATTCACACCCACCATGGGCAATGCCTAGTGCTCTACAGTACTGATAGACTGAAAACTTTGAAGGGGGGAAAGGGCAGAGGGCATGGAGGGCAGAGGATGAATAGCGCAAGACCATGGGGGGCAGGCCTCCAACACATAATACTGTCCCAAACAATAACACGCCAGGCTAAAACAAAAGAAAACCCCCAACAAAATATACACAGAACAAACCAAAACAAAACCCAGATTAAAAACAGTTTGGTACTCCCTCAACTCTCACTTGAGGAGTATCAAACGGAATAATATAAAACTATGATACAACAAAAACTCTACCCACCCCTTACGAAATTAAACCCAAAATAAAATTCACTAACCATGCCCACAGCCCTTACAATATACAAACCAGTATACGCACCCATACACGCAGCCCTATATTAAAAATGCATTATACAAAAACTATAATAACATTAAAGTCCAAAATAGGTAATGTCCGAGTGCAAAAAGATAACAGATAGATAGCCCAAAGTCTTTCAATAGTGTATATTTATGACCCTTGTGATGAGTTCTCACCTCACCAGAACAAAGAAAATTAATCTTCCAGCCAATCTGTCACATAGGCAGGATAGAGTAATGACAGTTCCAAGAAATACTTTTTTTAAGTAAACAGAAAAATAAAACACTCTCACTGCTGCCAGTCCTTGGGGGGAAGGGTAAAGACAGTTCAAGTGTCCACCACAGCCAGCACTCCTTCCAGTTCCAAATTCCCACTCCAGCTTCCAATCACAGGAGCCCCCGAACAAAGGTTGCTTACCTAGCTGTCCCCCCAAGGAGTTGCCAGGGACACCAATCATGGCCAGCTCAGAGTGATGATGATGCTGCTGTTTTTATTGAAGTTAATCAATAAGGAATTCTGGTGATTGACATGTCACAAGCCTTTTTTCTGAATGAATACTGACCAGTACACTATGGCAGTTTTGTGACTGATACCCTTTTAACACTTTGTGTAAGCAATAAGACACAACAGGGTGCTTTTTATGCTAAGATAACTGCCTCACCAGGGGCATAGTGAGGCCTAATGCTGCAGTCAGAGGGCCTTACATACCTTACAAAGTAGGTTATCTCAGCAAATCCCATATCATAGAGTGTCTTACTGTGTTTATAAACTGGGTAAACTAAGAAACTAACACAAAAATTGAACTTTTTTAAATTAAAACAAGTATTCCCTTTTGTTAAAAGTAACTTTTGAAAAACAGTCCCCCTACCTGCCAATCATCTGTCTTTCCATGCATACAATAGATGGAATTTTTGTTTATTATCAAATACTGTACAGAAATTCAAACTTCTGCAGAATTCCACTGGCAGATGTTCATCCCTTCACACAACAGAAAGCCTTATATGGAGCCACGGTCTTAATTGTATTTGTGGCAGGATAAGCAACAGAAATTAGCTTGGCAAGTTGATAGAGATAGGAGTTTTTTTGTTGTTGTTGTTATGGAAGAAACACCAGGGATTAAAATTGTGAATAGTACTTATTTCAGTTTTTTTTTTTAAATGTGTTTGTGTATAGTAAAGTGGCACTATCCAGGATGCAATACAGTAATGTTGCAGTATATCACAAAATGCTGCTGTGTACTGCAAGGAGCATTATAATTCAATGGCAATCAAGCCCTTACTGAGTTGCATTGTGGCTGGCTCCACAGTATGTAAGGATGGGATCATGAGAAGAAAGAATGTTTAATTAAGCCATTTTTATTTTTTTTCTACTAAGTTGTTTTTCTTCTTCAGTACCTTGACTGGCCTTCATCTGGACCTGTTTCCATGGCCCTGTCAACCAACTTCTCTGGGACTTACTTTCTCCAGTGATCCTGCAACAGGAGCCTGAAACAGAGGTATCCAGTCATCGGTGCAGTGCCTATGAGAGACTGGGCCATCACTGTGCTATGACCACAGGGTTTTTCTATTTTCTCCCCATTGGGCCCACATACATGCAGTGATGCACGTGCATACTCCACCTCTGCAGAGATGTCCTCAGTGTCCAGCCATACTGTCCCATGGTGCTACCATTTATATTCCTGTAGGTGGCAGGCAAGTCACAGGATGTACAGTCCCCCTCTCCCTGAGGGATGGAAGCTGTCCAATAAATGTTCAGTCCTCCCTCCCTAGCCAGCCCCTGAGTGACCCAGGACCATTCCTTAACCTATGTTGCTAGCATGATGGGAGTATATTTTTTAAGGGTGTTTTTACTATTTAGGGCCTTGTTGAAGGTTTTCAGTGAGTACAGGTAGTGACTATGTTTGTGAGGCAATCAGAAATGAGTGAAGTGGGTCAATAATTATGTATGTGTTTTGCCCAAATTCCAAATCCCACTGGTTGTTTTTTGCTGGGCATTAGACTGAAGTAGAGGAATGGGATCCAGCCTCTCTTATAATCTGAAACTAGCATTTTCCCAACCTATTGTATAAAACCCACATACTGTACGTGTGCCATAGAATAAGAATAAATGTAGTAGAAACATGGAAACATAAGCAATGTTGGCAGAAAAAGACCATTAGTCTATCCAGTCTGCAGTGTTTTACCATATTCCACCTCAGGACCTATTGTTTAGATGGAGATTATGCCTTTGTTTTCCCTTTTACCCCTGCCTTACTTTTACCCATTTAACTATTAATCCCTTGACTCTGCCCCAGAGATGCTATTAACCATTGATGATTTTTGTATCCACCACTTCAGACAGTAGGCTACTCCACAGCTCTCCCACCCTTTTTGTAAAGTTAAACTTTCTCACATCCCTCTTGAATCACCCCCATCACTTTCTGAACACATCCCTGTGTTTTGACTCTCCAATCCTGCTAAACAGTTCCCCACAGTGTATTTTATTCATTCCTTCCAGGAACTTGAAAGTCTCTGTCACTGTCTTACCTCAGTAGTGGGCAGATTATGGATGCACTCCTTAAGAAAAGAATAGTGCATCACCTGGAATCCATAGGAGTACAGGACCCAAGACAGCTTGGGTTTACAACAGGAAGGTCCTGTCAAACTAATCTCACAGATTTATTTGACTGGATAATCAGAGTGGTGGACCAAGGGGGTGCAGTTGATGTTGCCTACCTTGACTTCAGCAAAGCTTTCAATACTGTTCCACACAGAAGATTGATTAATAAGCTGGGTAAGCTCGGGGTGGGTCAAAGGTTGGTCAACTACATGGCAAACTGGTTGGCGGGCAGAAAACAGAAAGTGGTGGTAAATGGTATACAGAATCAGAAGAGATGCAAGTCACAAGTGGGGGTGCCTCATGGACCAGTCCTGGGGCCAGTTCTCTTCAATATCTTCATCAGTGACATTGCAGATGGACTGGAGGGTAAGGCTTGCCTGTTTGCAGATGACACCAAAATTTGCAGCAGAGTAGATTACCCAGATGGGGTGGGCAGAATGAGAAGAGATCTGGATAAACTGGCAAAATGGTTGGACGAGTGGCAACTGGGGTTTAATGCAAAGAGGTGCAAGATCATGCACATAGGGAAAAGAAACCCTGAAGCTACCTATAGGTTGGGAGGGGGAGTTCCTGGCAATCACAAGGGAAGAAAGAGACTTGGACATCATCATCACAGATTACCTGAAATCATCCAACCAGACCACTAATGCAGTAGGTAAGGATAGAGGGATGTTAGGGTGTATTAGTAGGGATATCACAAGTCATAAGAGGGAGGTAATAATCCTTCTTTACAAGACACTGGTTAGGCCCCATCTGGAGTACTGCATGCAGTACTGGAAGCCACACCTGCACAATGACATTAACAAAATGGAGGCAGTCCACAGAAGGTCAACCAAAATGGTGCAGGGACTGCATCAGAAAACATGAGTACAGATTAACGGAGCTCAATATGTATATCCTAAAGCAAAGGAGGGAGAGAGGTGATATGATTGAAACATTCAAACATCTTAAGGGCATTAACAAGGTGAAAGAGTCTAACATGTTTCAATATGAGAAAAATAGTAGGACAAGAGGACACAGCATGAGAGTAGAGGGAGGCCAATTAAGGGATAATGTGAGGCAGTTCTTTTTCACAGAAAGGATGGTGGATGCATGGAATGGCCTATCTCAGGAAGTAGCGGCTATGAATACAGTGCAGGGCTTCAAACAGGCATGGGATAGGCATAAGGGAGCAATACAGAAGAGTATGAATAGATAGGCCATTGCAGAGTAAAGGCCTATGGCACATTTATAAGGTAGAAAAAATGGGCAGACTGGATGGGCCTTGCCGTCCTTATCAGCCGTCAACTTCTATGTTTCTATGTCTCCCCTCTCCCTTCTGACCTCCAGTGAGTACATGTTTAGTGTGAGACATTCCTGATAGGATTTGCCCTGCTGTCCCATAATCATTTTGCTTACCCTATGCTGCACCACCTCCAGTCTGTCTTTGTCTTGTCTTAGGTGAGGACTCCAGAGCTGTGCACAGTATTTCAGATACAGCCGTACCAGTGATCTACAATGAGTAGTACCTGTATTACCTCTTTCCTCCTGCTATCAAAATCCTATCCAATGTGCCCTAACATTCCAGTTGCCTTGTGGTAAGCCCTGTTGCATTGGCCAGATTGTTTTAGGGAGTTGCTTATGATAATTCCCATGTCCCTTTCTTCAGAAGCAGTGCCCAGTTTAACCCCTCCCATCCAATATGCCATCCTGGGGTTCTTGTTCCTATGTGCATCACCTTCACTTTTTGGCACTGAATTTCATCTGCTAAACTTTGGACCACCTTTCTAACCACTGCAGATATCTATGCATCTCCCTTATACCAACCTCACTGTCTACTCTGCCACAGAGCTTAATGTCATCTTTGAAGAGACACATCTTGCCTTGTATTCCTTCTGTATGTTACTGATAAACATATGGAAAAGGACTGATTCCAGGACTGACCCATGTGTAAATCTCTCTCGCACTCTGTCTGTCTGTCTGTCTCTTTCAGTTCTGCTGATACCCATGATTGCCTCTTCCTTCACTGTTTTGCTTTATCACATCAGTAGAGCTCCCCAATTTGTTGTTACCCTTTGTAAGACACAAGGGATTAAGTTATTCTATGTATAATTACTGGTGATTGTCAATTATGCATATATCTGTGGCTGCCAAACTCCATCATACACATCCATGTTAAATAGAAGGTGTGTACCAGAGTTCACACAACTCAACACCATCCTTTATAACACTTTTGTGTAGTCTTGATTGCCACTACCTTCCCACTTGTCAAGTCTCACAGGGAAAACTGTACTGTACTGCTATTTCTGAGTCAAACTCCTTTCGTTTAAGTTATTATATAAAGTAAACCATGCAGAGGTGGGTAACTCAGATTTTTATACATCCTTGGTGTGAGATACCTGGATAAACCACTCAGACTTTGCCCTCGTTGTTTATTAAGTATGCCATATCGAAGGTGTGTGTATAAGATCCTTATTGCACACACCTACACATACATTATTCTGAATATAAACCCTTACAAAACTATTACAATTTTTCTTAGTTAAAGTTAAAATTATTTGAAACATGGCTAGTACTGCAACTGTGTGCAAAGTAAATGCTATCTCTTGTATTATTTTATTGGTTCTCACAGTAAGAATGTTTTTTTCTTCAGAGATAAAGAGAAAAGACTTGATAATGCAGTAATAGCCACTACTAAGCATGTACTGGAAACACTAACTGTGATGAGAAAAATATTACCCTGACCTGCTGTAACTGTGAATTATACAATGGCAAGAAAAATATCCTGTTTCCTGACTGGTTACTGACCACCTCCAACCGTGATGTTATCCCACCACAACATCACAGTGAAGGTCTTGTTTGATGATTGGGATGATTGGTTGCATCTTTTCTTGAGAAGCAAAGATATGCTTCCACACTAAAAAGTAAATTAAATAATGATTTAAAATGTTTTTGTATTATTCTGTATAACAAACAGTTAATGTGTAATAGCAATAATACAATAATACATGAAAGCAAAGCACACGTTGGTAAAGTCTGAATATTATTTATTCAGGACAGAAAAATGGCTCCATAGCAGACTCCCCCATGTAGCACCTCTAATTGGCAACTTCATCAGAGGTCCAGAGCATATGTCATGGGATAATGTCACTTTTCGGGCATTGGACAAACTTGGCCAGCAACCGTATGCCAGCAACCTTAGATGTGATGTTATTCCAGCACTGCATACTGTACACCCTGTTGTGCATTATTACTTACAGTAACTGAACCATCCAGATCTGTATCAGATGAGCTAAGACCAACTGGCTATGATGAGACTTCCACAGTCACTTTCTTCCTAAAACTGCAGATTCTTCAGCTAGGAACATTCTGAGAACTACTACACATATACAGTATGCTTTCAGTAAAAATATTCAATGACAGTATTTAATTTTAGGAAGCACAGTTAACTCAATTCTCCAAAAAATGTAATGTTGACTTACCGATAGCCATCATATAGTCCCAGCGTTCTAGAACACACATATTAAACTGATGATTGTCAAAAGATTTCCCTTGGATAATGAGGGAAACATTTCGGTCCATGTTCTGGCAGACAGCAGATGTCCAAGCGATCAGAAACCAAACAACTATCAGAAGAATAACACCAAGCATCCTCATTACTCGCCAGCTGGTCATGTATGGAATCCTCTGTGCAGTTCGGGACAGGAACACTTTTAAAACTCTGTAGGTATTATTAAAAAAGAAGTCTGCAGTGAACACATTTTAAAATGTTAATCAATCAATCAGTGTGGCAGAGCTTCAAATAGTACTGTGTATACATACACAATCTTGCACACTTGATTTTAGAGACTGAAAGTCAGTAAAGTATACCCAGAGTAACTGCAAGCAGATAATTGAAATTACAACTTTTTTTCTTTCTCTAGTCTTTGAATCATGCCTTAACATATGCTTTTTGTTTTCAAGGATTGTTAATCAAGAAGCAACACCTGTCAAATATGACAAATAGTCCTATTAGGCTTTATCTTGTACAGACTTCAGTGCACAAAAGAACAGCAGCATATCCAATATCCATATTCTGAAAAAACTCCTCAGACATGTGCTCACAAAACCCTGGTGCAGAGCATAGGGTTGCTAAATCCAACCAACAACAGACCAAAATCCAAAAATGCTCTGCACTCGAATGCCAGTGAAATTCCAAATAAACACCAACCTTTCTTTTCCAATAAATACAGAGTTTTATTGATGTATGGTGCCTTCATGATTTACACTTGCTGCTCCTTCAGTCTAAATTACAGGAAGACCACACACGTGGTCGAAGCGTTGGGATATAGTACTTATTGTTAGATGCACTTATATTGGCTGTAATTTAAACTGAAGGAGCAGCAAGTGTAAATCATGAATCCAGGCACCATACATCAATAAAACTCTGTGTTTATTGGAAAAGAAAGGTTGGTGTTTATTTGGAATTTCACTGGCACTCGAGTACAGAGCGTTTTTGGATTTTTATCCAATATTAATAGTCTTTACGTTTTATTGAGTAAACATATTAGAACAATACAAAGCAGCTTTTGTGCCTCAATTTCCATTTTACATAAAAATCTTTCCCAAAATGTTAAGTAGGTATACGTGTATGAATGTCACTAAAATTCCATATTTAAAATATTTAGAATACTACATTTGGGGTTCTTTTGTAAGAAGAAGTCTGCCCATTTATACTGTCTCCCACACCTAGTGGGCAAAGTTCCACTCCTTGTTCTTGAAAATATATTCATTATTTTTTTTAAATATCTGAAGGATTATGCCTCCATTACTTCCTTTGGTAGAATATTTCATTTTCTTACTGCATTTTGTGTGAAAAATCATTTTTCTGCTATTCATGCATACACGTTCTTAATTTATTTGCTTATTACTATATCTTAAATCTGTTCATCTGCATGCTCTATACCAAATTCTGTCATTAGTTCACTATATCCCAGAACTTTATAGAGCTGTAACATATCTCTTGTAAGTATTCTCTCTTCCAATGTGAAGAGTCCATGCCTTGACACCCTTTGTTTATATGTCTTCCTTCTTAAATTTGGGATCAGTCACGTTGCCCTGCATTGTACTCTTTCTAATAGATACCTATCCCCTTTTAAATGCGGGCTGTAGAAGGGAGTTCCATTGTACACATGTGGCCTTATGAATGTCTTACACAGAGACATTATACACTGCTCATTTCTGACAGTGAAAGATTTTTGAGCAACTGATTAGTCTAGTTACTGTTCCAGTTACTCATTTACATTGCTTTTAATGGGAAAGGTTGGTACATATTAATACTGCCAAATCCCTCTCAGAATCTATTTTTTTCAGTGTGTTTTTTCCTCTGTATTGTATTCCTTCATTGGGTTGTTTCATCTCAGATGTAACATGACACATTTATCTATATTAAACATCATTTGCTAAGTATTGTCTGAGTTCAGTTACCTTTAGGTCCTTCATGAGTGATTTATATTTGTTAACCATGTCCAACTCCCCCCACACACACAACTTGGTGTTGTTGGCAAATTGTTTAATGCAAATTGTTACCATTAATACACATCAACAAAGTACAGACAGAAAAGTGTGGATACCAGGATGGACCCTGGGGAGCACCACTTATAACCTTCCCTATATCTGGTAGTGTAGTTTTTATTCTAACCTGTTCAGTTCTGTCATCTATTCTACAGTAATCATCTATTTACCCAACTTACTGTTCTACTATCTATCCTCATTCTTTCCAACTTCCTTAGCAGGTGAAGTGTTGCAGTGTCAGTGGCTCAGTAGGTAGCACACTCACCTTTGAGGCTGGCAGATCAGAGGGCTGTTGGTTCAGCTCCCACATCTGCTACTTGGGTTAATATCCCAGTACTGACACTGTAGTACAGCATGAGAGGGGTGCTGCACTTCTGAGGTGCTGTCTTTCAGATGAGACATTAAACCGAGGTCCCATCTGCCTAGATTGGTGGTAGTTCAGGTGGATGTTAAAAATACCATGTCACTTATCAAAAAGAGTAGGGGAATGTTTTTATTAATAAACAGAACAATAAATCAGAAAAACAGTAATACAATTCATGGAAAATAAGAAAAAAAACATAAAAAGAATATCAGCAATACTCAATTCTCTGACAGCATAATGATTCAACCTATTTTCTCTTTCAAAAAAGGAACCTCTTTCTACCTCATAAGCCATACATTTTCGGACAAACAGTTGAGTTCAGAATCACACTGTAACAACAAATCATGTTCAACATGTTGAAGAACTTCAAGTGGTGAGTGGTATAACTGTTGTAGAGTAAGGTGACATCTGGCATGCCATAAATGAAACTTGAACATAGCGAACAGCAGTCATACTACACCTGCATCCAACAAAGAATGTAGCAAAAAAACTCCCACAACTTTCAGATATGCAACAGCCCGCCAGAATGGCTGGCTCCAACAGGCAGAAAGGGTCATCCAGAATTCTTGCACAAAGGGGCAGGAAACAAAAACATGTGACATTGTTTCCTCCTGATTAATGCAAGTATCTCTCAGACAAGTACATTCAGTTACCATTTTATGATTTAAATTCCCCCTAACATTAAGACGCCCATGACAACTAAGCCATAAAACATCCCATAATCTAGGTGGAATCCATTTATCTACCAAACTTTTAAGGAGGTTATCAACATGACCATCCAGTACATCCTTAAAAACAGGGACTATGGAATGTGCTTTAGATTGTAGGACATCATAAATATATTTGCGCAATTTGCAATACACATGGGCCGGAAGTAACTTCCATCTATTAAGTTTTGATATCACAGGTCTGACATAAATCGGGTAACTAGGAGTGTGTAAATTTTTCTGGCTCAAACCTGGCCACTCTGAGGACAATTTAGGTAACCAACCATACGCATAAATCACCCAGAACACAGAGTGTGGATGATTAAAGTCTAGTAAATTCCAATGAAAAAAAAATACTATAGTAAAAAGTAATTGGATTCACACAATTCAAACCACCTTGTGCAATAGGAAGATACAACACATATCTTTTAATGGGATTTAGTCGACTCCCCCAAATAATCTGAAAAAAAAAAGACCCAATAAAGTGGTTTCCAAACCAGAAGGAATGGGGTATACCGCACTAAGGTATAAAAATTGAGGGAGAAATAAAGATTTAGTAATGCTAACCTTTTTCTGTTTAGTTTGTTGCCAAGACTTCCATAATCTGATTCAGGACTGAACTGCCTCAGTTTTAGCTGACCAATTAAGTAACGCATTATCACCTTTACCAAAATCAATACCTAAAATTCGGACCGGGCCCAGTACAACAGGAATACCTTGGAGCTCCGTAACCTCAGGAATGGCAATATGCAGAGGATAAAAAAAAACTCTTAGATTTATTAAGGGAGGAACCTGCAACATCCAAAAAATTAGAAAAATGATTTAACACCTTATCTCCAGAGGTCAAATCAGCAACAAAGACACATACATCATCAGCATAAGCTGAAATTTTGGCCTCAAGGGTACTATGAGGGGAAGCAATACAAAGAATCCGCACATCTTGGGCAATTGTACGTAAAAGCGGATCCAAACTAAAAACATAAAGCAATGGACTCAGAGGGCAGCCTTGTCTCACCCCCCCCCGACGAATAGAGATATAGGAACCCAAGTAACCATTTACCAAGGACATAGCATAAGCATGACTATAAAGCAAAGCAATCCAGGTTATAAAGCGATCAGGAACTCCATAGGTTCATAAAACCTGAAACAAATCACTATGTGGGACCTGATCAAATGCCCCTTGTTGATCCATGGACATAAGAAAACCCTTTATGACATCAACTTTACCAAGCTCTATTAGTTCCCGAAGCAAAAGGAGATTATTATAAATAGATCTGCCTGGTACTGAACAGGATTGGTGTAGGGAAATCAAGTGTGGAGCTATGGACAACAATCTGGTATTCAATATTTTCATTAAAATTTTAAAATCCGTATTAAGGAGACTTAAAAGCCTCCAATTGGAAAGTAAAGTTCTATCACCTGTCTTATATAACAAAATCTGAATTGAAGTACAAAAATGGAAATCAAGAGTGTGACATTGCAAAACCCAGTTAAACACTACGGTGAGCACATCACAAACCAAAGGACTACAGGTTTTATAAAATTCTGCAGGCAAGCCATCAATACCAGGCGCCGTGTTATTCCGTAAATGGGAAATTTCCCTTTTAACCTCATCAACACTAATTGGAGCAACTAAAGTTCATAATAGTATATCAGAACAAGGTGCAAAATGGAGAGAGGAAAGGAATTGTTCTACACCAGTGCTAACCACTGGAGATGCAGCATAGAAGCCTGAAAAATGTGAGGAGATTGCTCGCAAGATATCCGGAAATGCAGTGTAACTAGTACCAGCAGTATCCACAGCTTCAGTCAGAAGGCGATCCACAGAACACCTATGACTACAATCCAAAACATCCCCCAAAGCAGATTTATTAGCAGAACAAACTCTATGTTCATGTAACAGGGAAGTAGCTCTAGTATACTGCAGTGCAGCCATTTCTTTTTTTTACATTCTGTATCTGAGCTGTTAAAGATAAGCCTTGTGAGTGTATAGCTGAATATAATGTTTCCAACTGCATATGTAAAGACAAATATCTCTTATACTTAGTCACTGCAGCATATTTAGATGTCCTCCTAGCCAAAGTAGAGATTTCAGATTTAGTGAGTAGTCACCAATCTAACAAATCTTCAGAAAGTCCAGCTAGTGACATACAAGCTTTCAACAAATCATGAACTTGGGCCAAAAACCTGTCATCAAGTAGCAGTAAAGAATTCAGTTTCCAATATCCCTGCCCCAGTTTAGCATGAGGGACTACCCCTAACGTGGTGGTTACCACATTATGGTCTGAAATCTCCACTGAAATGGTTTGAGCTTTAATCACTCTCAAAGCTGCAGAGACAAAAAGAAAATCAATCCTAGTGGATAAGGCACCCTTAAAAAAGTACGTCCACCAGTAGGATGACAAACCCTATAAACATCCTGTAAATGACCCTGGACAATAGTGTGATTGAGACAATGTGTATCACAGAAATCCTTATCAGTCCGGGCCCCCCAATCTGATTTATGCACTACACAATTAAAGTCACCACCCCATATGAGAAAGTGTGATGTGAACAAAAAAGGCTATACCTCACGAAAGAGATCCACTTGATCTTTCTTCGTAACTGGTGCATAAATCACAATTAATCTCCAAGTGTAAAGTAAATAAGTAAAATCCAATATTAAGGCCCGTCCCATAAGCAGGTCAACCAACTTGGTAACAAGAAATCCATCACCCCTAAACAACACCCCAACACCACTACATGTGTCTAATCCTAAAGAAAAAAAAGAAGGACCCCATTGCCAAAGCTGTTTGGCCATATTAACCAAAGGAAGGGTATTGAGACGGGTATCCTGAATAAGGTAAATATCACATGCCAAATCATTCAAAAGCTGAAAAGTAATCAGGTGCCTATGAGCATTTTTCACACTGTTCACATTGAGGGTGGCTACAGTGAGATGAAATGCCACGGCCATGAAAGAGAATCAGACAAAGGGTCGAAATAAAAATAAGTCAACATCAAGCAGTCCTTCCCTTTCTAGTACTTCTCCAGAGTCTCACCCCTGGCCGCGAGGGTTGAGTATCCATAGGCAACTCCCTTGATTCATCATTCTCAGAATCAGAGGATACCATAGGTTGTGAGGAGGTGTCAGAATCAGCTTCCACATTGGAAGGCTGAGTGTGACAGGACAGGACCTCAAATTTATTACTTAAGGGAACAGAGCCACCAGGAGAAGATGCTTTAGACAATTTGGCCCTACCTGTAGTCTGTTTTTGAGCCTGTTTCTTTGTCTGAACACTAGGCTCAGGAGGGAGCATAATAATAATATCCAGAGGTTTGTCAGAGACAGGCACAGGTTCAGCAGGAACCGGAGAAACAACAGAAAGGGCGGGGGGGACGTAGAGGAAGGGTCCTGTACAACTGGTCGTGGAACTTATCGTAAAGAAGGCTCAGAATAAGGTTCAGATACAGAAACCACTGACTGGGGAGCAGGCATTGCAATATCAGGGCATAAAGGAGGACCAGTGACTACCTTAACATGTGAAGAAAGGGACTTTGCCGTAGCAATATCCTTTTTCTGGGCATTAAGAAGGATCACATCCTGATCTAGGCTATCGTCCCTGTTATGGGAAGCCCAAGGACAGGATCTAAAACCATGACCTAGTTCTTCACACAGGTTACACTTTAGTTCAGAATTACTATCTCCATTAGCATGGCCAAAAGATAAACAAAGGGAACATCGTAGTCTATCACAGGCTGCACTGAGATGGGAAGGGGAGCCACATTTAAAACAGGTATGAGGCTGCCCCACATAGAAGCAATGCCCCCATTCCCTACCTAAAAACAAACTATTAGGTAAGTGTATGGGATCCACATTCGTATTTCTAAGTCGCATCCTATAACGCCAACCACCAGTCCACAAGTGTACAGAGTCAAATATAGGCTGTGGCAACCCCAAGACATCACAGCGTTTAGCTAACCAATGCGTAATATCACTAGCTACTACATTCTCATTTTGAAACAAAATGATGACAGTTTTAATAGAAGGTCTAGTAAGTGGGATAGCCCGAAATGGTAGCCACAACTCAGTGTATTTAAGAGTATCGTACTTTGTCCAGAATCAATCTAATCCTCTAGGGCTTTGAAAACTAACGTCATATAAGGAAGAACCTGATACATGAATCAATGCAAATATTTCATTTGTAAAAACAACCCAATGATCCTTTCAAAACTGACTTTACCACATAGAGACGGTCTGGAGCTACATCAAGACCCCCAATATACTGAAAGCAGATTGCATTCTGTCATTGAAGAGGAGGGGGGGGAGTTCTGAAAAAGTATCCCTTCTACGAAATTCTTCCTAAGTAGATTTAGCCTTGTCCCCAGGGTCAGGAGAAGGGCCTGGAGGTGGGTCAGAGAGTGGGACATCCATGTCCATTCTATCACCCCATGCTGGTCCCCGAGAGCTAGGGCCTTCATCACCTGAAGAGGAAGGAGGGAGGCAAAGAAGGAACTTTAGTCAGCAGAGTAGTATCCAATGCAGGATGCTGAACATCCTCAGCATGCAAATCCAAATCTGGGCTACCAGGCAAAGGTGGAGGCATGTCTATCAAGGAGGGCTGTTGCCCTCCACAACCAGGTATCGGGCTATGGGCAGGGTCAGGTATCCAGTGCCCTGAACTGCCTGGTTTCCAACCTGCACTCCACAGGGGAGGCCTCCAAAGAGACAGGTAGTGGGCTAGAACAAGGCAACAGAGCAGGAGGAGGCAAAACAGGTGAGACAGTCTGCGCATTAGGAGGTGAAACACAAGGTCTAGATGCATAGTACTCACAAGTTTACCAGGCAAAGTTGCCACCAAGTTCAAAGATGGAGAAGACACTGCTCAATCCAGATTTGTAAGAACCAAAAATTCCAACGGAGCATGGTGCGACACTGGTAGGACCGATGCTACAGAAGATTGTTGCCGACTCTGCACATCCAAACAGCCCAAAGGTACTGCATCCATAATGAAAGCAGAAAGATCCTCCACAGCCCCTAGTTCTGGTGACAGAGTCCGTGTCCCAGGAGAGGCCGACTCAAAAGGGCTAACGTCATTAACAACAGCAAGTACCTGGTCCTGATGTGCAGCAAGGAGGGACTTCAACCAAAGTTCATCCACAGGCAAAAAAATCTGATGATGCAGAGGCAGACTGAGCAGGTAAAGATTCATCTGGTACAGCAAGATCCACAAGCATATCAACAAAATGGTCAGACGTCCTCAGTACTTCAGGCTCCAAAGCTGGACCTGCAGGAGCGGAGCTCGGCTCTCCTGCAGGTACACCAGCAGACTGACTGGGTCCCACGAATGAATCCATGCTCCAACAGTGCCCCCATACAGAGTAGAGGAAATTCCCCGGTGTCCTGGCCAAATTTCCCTCATTCACTAAAAATACTATCAACAGCTTAATCTGGTTCAAGGTCAGTTGACATTCATCTGTATCCCCTTCCCCTGGGTAGTGCCTGAAAATAGGCAGGATTTGTCTAGTGCACTTACCTGTTCAACAAAAACTAAGTAAAATAAATAATAAATAAAGTACTTTATCAAATGCTTTAGCACATTTTAGAAAAATGATGTCAACCGAGATATTTCTGCCTAGACTGCTACTGGCTCTTTGTTGTGCATAATCTACTTAAGTAAAAGGCATGCTGTATACAGTCCGTCAGCCCCTTTGCCTTGATTTCATAAGTCCTGGTTATAGTTCTGATTACTGCTAAGTGGTCTGTAACATATTCAGACTGAGCTTTATGCCTTTATCATTTCTCAGCTGTACCCAGATACTTTCCACCTCTGACTCTTCTTCCTTTATACCACTCAGCTCTGAATATTGTGCTCTTTCTTTAATGTAGACACATACACCTCCATCTTCTGTATTGTCTCATCATGTTTCAGTGATTGAGCCTTATCTATGCATTCTTTAGATAATATTATTTCTGAATCTGATTGTTTTATACCATTTAGGCTGCATGCACTGGCCAAGTAAAAACATCTTCCCTCTATTCACTTGTTAGTCAATCTCCTTTTCTTTTAATTTGTATTGTATTGTTTTGAGCTTGAGCCCCCTCTCTTATTCCAAGTTTAAAGTATTTGCAATCAGTGTTTCAGTTTGCTTCCACAGTACTGCACTACCGTACTTACAGTATTAAGTTGCAAGCCATCCCAATAATAATAATAATAATAGTAGTAGTTTTTGTTTTCAAATCTCTCCCAATTTGTGATACATTTGTATCTCATTTGTACAGGCCATTTTCTAAGCATTCATTTTCTGTCTTCTCTTTATACCTTCATTTGTTGGCTACCGAGACTGGAAATATTTCACACTGCACAATCTCAAAGCCACTTTTATCCAGATTCTCACAAAGCCTCATATATTCATTTTTGAATTTCTTCTGTATTTTGTCTTCCCTCATTATTTGTGCCCACATGTGGATTTTCCCCTGCATTCCACAGTATACTCTCAGATACCCTATCAATATCAGAAGTTTAGACCGCTGAAAAACTTTTGGTTTTCCAATGTATTTTATCCAGCCCACAGATAAACGTGTCTGTATATTTAATTATAGACTTGCCTAAGACAAATACTTGGCATTCATTAGTAATTTTTTTCTGGACTTTCCTTGCAGTTTGATTCTGATTCCTTTTCCCCTTTGATATCAACTGGAGTTTCAGTCCATGTTAAAGGCTCGAATGTATTTCTTAATTGTGCTGTATATCAAAAGACATAGCCCTCCTATCCCTCTTAGTTCTTTGATTTTAGTTTACTAGTGTCCAGTCTTCCAAGGAATCATTTTCATCCTTCATTTGTCTTCTTTTACAATTCTGTCCTTGTGGGTCAGCATATGTATCCTGTAAAAGAGTTTGTGCTTACATGACTTACTGTAGGTTCTATGTAGTACTTGTATGAACATTTGTTTGTGCTTCTTCCTCAATTGCTTTGAGTAAATGTAAATTCTTTTGCTTACCTAGTCTAATTTCAATCTCTAAAATTGGAATTTTCAGTTACACTGTGCACATGTAAAGGCTTCAAAATCAGAATTAGATTTAAGACTAAAATTATTACATATTACACAGAGTATTCCAGTTTGCTAGGGTAACTAATCCTATTTCCTTCTCCACAGCTGTTAATGATCCTCTACCAGAGATACTAATTTGTGCCTTCCTTAGCACTTACTGTAGGTATAGTGCCAGGCCTCCTGGCTATCCCTGAAAACACTTGCAGACACATTGCTTTTGCCAGCATTGCCAGCTGTGCTTATCCCTGCTCACTGAAGCTGCAGTTTAAAACTCAGAAAACCAGAAGTGCTTATTATGTCACTTCCGGTTTCACAAGATACAGAGGACCATTGTCAAAGTGTTTAAAATGGCACTTACAGCTGTGCCTTTTATTTAAAAAAAAATCTAAAAAGTAGCCCCCTTACTAGCCTGCTCTGCTACAATGCACAGCTAGCTAGTTACATTCAGTGCTACAGATGAATGGAGTGCCTGTCCTCCACTATCCCACAATGCCCCTCACACACACATAGATAATAGAACCACCAGAGAAGAGAGAACCCTAGCTTCGTTTTTTTTTTTTAAGGGATCATTTTTTTTTTTTTTAAGTAGACAGGTAGACATTTCCTTCTGTCCCAATTTCTAAGCTATACACCTGGTTGCAGCTCTCAAGTCCAGCGCCACTAGCTGCATTTTTTGGAGGGATTGTTTTTTATTGTCTTTTTTTAAGATATAAAAAAAAATATTTGCACATTTCAACAACATGACAATGAACTTTTCACAAGAACTTACATTAAAAGATAACAGATAAGGTGCATGCTGATTTTGTTGCAATAGTATTTCTCTTCATCATAAGGCCAGAATTGTTAAAAGCCTAGGGTGCCAATTGATAGACTATGTAGACAAGGAGAATACTTTGTTGTATTATTTATAAATGTAGCCGATATTTTCATAAACTGCTGAGGGTTACACCTTACCACATATTACAACTTTTTATATTGTGCTAGTTTGGACTAGGCCCTTATTGACTGTTTCATGGTTGAGCTTTGGGATGAGCGCCACTTCAGAAGGATCTTCCTCTTCACTTCTAGTGTTGGTGGAATGAGCTAGTTATAGAAGAGATGTTGGGGTCTGCCTAAGATTCACAAATCCTCAAATATCTACAGTTTAAGTTCTCTGGGGACATGACTAGCCAATACTGTCCCAGAAAATAGCTGAATGCCCTGCCATTAAGCTAGTAGCTGGGGATAGTTCCAGAAGATGTGATCAAGGGTGCATAAGCTCCACAGCACCTACTGTACAATATACTGTACATCTGTGTCCAAAAAACCCATGCATTTAAGCACTACTGAAGTATGATGCCAGCTATGCATATTTTTTTCTGTATGACTTAGCACCTCATATCTCTAAATGCTAAAAGTGCTGAGCCAAGATATGTATCCCAATTGTGCAGCATAATAGTGATGCCAATGCTAATAATTAAAAACATGTATGTTTTTATATATTTATGTATTTGTCAAAAGGGAAAGGAGGGCTAGAAAACATTTTCCAGTTTGTAGCATCATCCGGGGAAGGAGGGGGGAGAGATTCACAGAAGAAAGGGTCCTGAAAGAACTCCTAAAACTGAAGGTGGACAAAGCAATGGGGCCTGATGGGATTCACCCCAGAATTCTATAAGAACTAAGGGGAGAACTAGTGGCACCACTGACTAACCTCTTTAACAAATCATGGGGGGATGGGGGGTACTTGAGGACTGGAAGAGGGCAGATGTGATTTCCCTTCACAAAAGTGGAAGCAAGGCAGAGGAAGGAAACTACAGACCGGTTACTTTGAACTCAGTGGTAGGGAAAATTATGGAATCACTTTTGAAAGAAAGAATTGTTGAGTACCCAGAGGCCAGAAGAGCACAGGATCCAAGGCAACATGGATCCACAGCAGGAAGGTCATGCCAGATGAATCTAATAGATTTCTTTGACTAGGTGACCAAAGTAGTAGACTGAGGAGGGGCTGTGGACATGACCTACCTAGACTTTAGCAAGGCATTTGACACAGTCCCACACAAAAGATTAATAAACAAGTTAGCCAGCCTAGGAGTGAGTCAAAGGGTGGTGACCTGGGTAAAAGATTGGTCAGACAACAGGACAACAGGACGCAGAGGGTAAAAGTAAACAGAGTCCACTCCAAAGAAAGGGGCGTTACTAGTGGGGTATCACAGGGTTCAGTACTGGGATCAGACCCCTTTAGTGTCTTTATAAGTGACATTGCAGAGGGACTGGTAGGAAAAATATGCATCTTTGCAGATGACACAAAGATCTGCAACAGGATTGATACACGGGGGGGGGTGGAAAGGGTGAGAAGGGACTTTACAAGGTTGGAGGAATTGTCAAAAGTATGCCAGTTTAGATTCAATGCAAAGAAGTGCAACTTATTGCACCTGGGAAACAAAAACCCACGGGAAGAGTACACAAAGTGTGTGTGTGTTGGGGGGGGTATTAACAACAATTAAGATGGAAAGCAACATGGTGGTAACGGTAACATGGAAACATAGAATTTGATGGCAGATAAGGACTGCTTGACCCACCTAGTCTGCCCATTTCACTACCTAATGGATACGCTGCAGATCCTAGTCAACCAACAGCCTACTTCCTTCTACCTCCCACTAGAATTGCCTCATGTCTGTCCAATGCTTTCTTGAATTTCCCCACTGTTTTTGACTCCACAACCTCCTCAGGATGGCCGTTCCATACATTCACAACCTTCTGCATGAAAAAATACTTCTTCACATTACCTCTGAGCTGTCACATTACCATCTTCAAATTGGGCCCCCTTGTTCTTTCACATCTCTTTTTTTGAAAGATGCTACCCTCTTGAACTTGGTTGATTCCCTTGAAGTACTTGAAAGCAACTATCATGTCCCCTTTCTCCCTCCTTTCCTTGAGGGTATACATATTAAGCTCCTTTAGTCTCTCTTTGTATGTCTTCTGGTGCAGACTCTGCACTATTTTAGTCGCACTCCTCTGGACAGCCTCCATCCTGTCTATGTCTTTGCAGAGACGGGGTCTCCAGAACTGCACATAGTACTCCAGATGGGGGCTCACCAACTGTCTGTACAAAGGGATAACAACTTTCTATTTTCTACTGGTGATGTCTCTCCCTATGCATCCCAGTATCCCCCTAGCCCTACTTACTGCCTTCTCACATTGCTTGCCCAGCTTTAGGTCATCTGATATGACTACTCCCTGGTCCCTTTCCATTGTTGTTGTTGTTAGTATCTCATACCCCATTGTGTACTCTTCCCCTGGGCTTTTGTTTCCCAGGTGCATTACTTTGCACTTCTTTGTGTTGAATCTAAGCTGCCATATATTTGACCATTCCACAAACTTGCCAAGTCCCTTCTCATCCTTTCCACCCCACATTGTGCATCAACCCTGTTGCAGATCTTTGTGTCATCTGCAAAGAGAGATACTTTTCCTTCTAGTCCTTCTTCAATGTCACTTATAAGGATATTAAAGAGGACCGGTCCCAGTACTGAACCCTGCGGTACCCCGCTAGTAACCCCCTTTCTTCCAAATGGACTCAGTTTATTATTGCTCTCTGAGTCCTGTTGTCTAACCAATTTTTTTTACCCAGGCTACCACCTTGGGACTCATTCCAAGGCTAGATAATATTTTGTGTGGGACTGTGTTAAATGCCTTGCTGAAGTCTAGGGGGCCATGTCCACAGCCCCTCTCTGGTCTACTACTTTGATCACCCAGTCAAAGAAATCTATTAGATTTGCCTGAAATGACCTTCCTGCTATGAATCTATGCTGCCTTGGGTCCTGTGCCCCACTGGCCTCTATGTAGTCAATGGTAGTCATATCAGGAGACCTAAAGGTAGGCAAGCAATGTGAGAAGGCAGTAAGGAGGGCTGGGATGATACTGGGATGCATAGAGAGAGGCATCACTAGTAGAAAATAGGAAGTTCTTATCCCTCTGTACAGACAATTGGTAAGACCCCAACTGGAGTACTGCATGCAGTTCTGGAGACACCATCTCTGCAAGAACATAGACAAGATGGAGTCAATCCAGAGGATGACAACTAAAATGGTGCAGGGTCTGCACCAGAAGCCATACAAAGAGATACTAAAATAGCTTAATATGTATACCCTTGAGGAAAGGAGGGAGATGGGGGACATGATAGACACTTTAAAGTAACTCAAGGGAATCAACAAAGTCCAAGAGGGTAGCACCATTCAGAAAAAGAGATGTGCAAGAACAAGGGGGCACAATTTGAAGTTTGAGAGGGGATGACTCAGGGACAATGTGAGGAAGTATTTTTTTCATGGAAAGGGTGGTGGAAGCTTGGACCAGCCTTCCTCAGGAGATTGTGGGGTCAAAAACAGTGGGGGAATTTAAGAATGCATGGGACAGACATAAGGCAATTCTAGTGGGTGGTAGGAAGAAGTAGGCCATTAGTAAAACTAGGATCTGCAGCTTATCCTATAGGTAGGGAAATTGGCAGACTGGGTGGATCAAGCAGTCCTTATCTGATGTCAAAATCTATGTTTCTATGTTTCTATATGCAGAAAGCACTGACTGATACAGAACCAGGGTAAGCTGCTGGTTGTTTTTATATTACTATCTCTTGACATATTCACAGGCAAAGCCTGCAAAAATAGGAAGATTAGGAGTAGAAATGAGAAATAATGAGATGTACTGTATGTGACGCTCATGGATGCATTACATGTGGGTGTAAGTACTTTAAAATATTATAGGTTATCATTTACAACAACTACACCACAAAGAGTATGTTCAGGCATGCCCTGCAAGTCCCCTTTCACAAAACTAGTCAGGGGACATGAACATTTTCTATTCAATGTACACAAAGGTTTAATAAACTCCCCGAATCCAAAGTGGACCTCTTAAAAATTGCACCTTTTAAGAATTCCTTAAGAAAGGAATGTGCACTGAAATATGCTTGCCGTTGTTTTTTATGACCACTTACTTCTCTGTATAATGATATAGCTTGATTGACCTCTGACAAATCTCAATGCTGATATACCTTGTTTGCAACCCGAATGTCTGTACTTGACCTGGCTTCCCTTGAGTTGGTGAAATATTGTAGTATATACCTTACAGTACCTATGCCAGTTTATCTATTTGTCATTAATGTAGTTCATGTGTTTCAATGTTTTGTGTGCCTGTTTGTAACTGGCATGGAACCTTTGGAAAAGAGCACTCATGCTCAAAGGTGTTTAGCCAATCCTCAAATAAATAAAATAAATTTAATAAGCTATGGTAGAACCAAAGATCAGAATGACAGTGTTGTTCATTTCCTAATATATTTTAGAATTATTGATAAGACTTTAAAAATACTGGTACATTAAAATGTTACCAATGTCAAATATCAGTATTGCCCTAACTCCAAACTTTCATTCAAAAAAGAAAATAAGTGTATAGCCCATCTGGTTCCAAAGTGTCTAGCTCATCTGGTTCCAAAGTTTTCTCCTTCCAAGGTCACAGAATGGGCTAGCTCTGAAGCCATCAAGGATAACAACTTTTTTTTTCTAATGGAATCTTCAAAACAGAGCATAATCAATATGTTATATTGGTACAATTTTCATTTATTAATGTTTTAAAGTATTATCAACAATTGTAAAGTATATTATAAAACTGTATTACTACATGCTGCTGTTAAAACTTTAAAATATTAATAAATGCAAACTGGACCAATATTATAGTAAGCTTTATTCTGAGAAAAAATTAAGTTTCTAGACCCTTTAATTACAAAGTTATCTTTTTTCAAAGAAATTATTTTTAGCAATGGCTAAACTGAGCTGTATTCCTACCATTTATTCCATGGTAGCGCTGCCTACCACCTAATAGGGACATGGTGACAAGTATGTAAAAGAATATTCATTATAGTCCACAAATTGAGTGGTGTGCACTCTCACACCAAATTATGCACTCTTGTCATTCTCCAAGACAATAAAGGATATTGTTCAATATCATAACAAGAAATGGTAACAATCAACATGGGACAACGCTGTTTATCAGAACCATAAAATAGTAGTCACTTCAAATGTTTTGAGCAATCAAGATGAAATACCTTTCCAGATAGAACACTAGAAATAATAGATCTCAGTAAAAGAGCTCTCCACAAAAACTTTAAAACTTATGAAGGGTCTGGTATACTAGTGTAGCCCATTTCTTTTCATTAACTGTTCATAGGTGGGAGTGTCATGTTCTACAATATTACTGTACTGGACTGGACTTTTCTCCTGAATTTTACAAATCCCTGGCATTCCCTGACACTCTGCTTTTGTGCAATATTCCTGTCTAGTTTTGTTCCATTTTAGACTGTACATTATGGATTGAGGGTTGCTTATCCAATATATTTTCCTTGTCATATGATATATGCTGTATGACACCAAATTTATAAATGTTTTTAAAAAATGTCTAAATTGGAATCATTTAGAAAAGAAATCAACCTTTTTTAAAGCAGCAGTACTAGTTAAAAATAATTTAAATAATGGTTGGCAGTTAGGACAAACCAAAATATCAATATGTCTGATAATCTTTTTGCTCTATTTCAATCTTAAGGCAAGACGAAGGATTTCAAATATCTTAAATGTTATTGGTCTTTTGCTATGTTAACAATCATGAATATAAAAAATCAAGATGGTGTTGTGCTGCTGACCATCAGAAACATGTGCTGTCAACACCCTCACATATTTGCATTCTAAATATAGCGGGTGCATTTGGTGCGTAATCTCAAGGGAGAAGATTTTTGAAAGTTGCTGGGAGCTATCACCTTTATTGTAGAGCCACGTAAAATTACAAAAGTTGTAATTAAACACGGTTTTAAAAATAGCTGATTAAATTTAAAATACCTGAATGAAGAATCTAAGATTATCAGGGATACTGTACACTACTGCTAAAACAAGGAAGGATGACAAGTTTTTGCTGGATAACTACAGTAGTACTGCTGCTTTAAATGAAAGATTGAAGTGTGGTGGTCATCTTAAGATACTGGCGGTGTTTTATAAATAAAATGAGGACCACACCTGTTTTCTAATTATAAACATGGGTAGCACAAGTATAAAATGTTTATATAATGTACCATTTATTGTTAAAGTAACATGTTTGGAAAGACTTTGAACATTTCTATCTAGTCATTGATTTATTTGAGTCTGCCTGGGCAGTTGATAAATTATGTTTAAGATATTTTCTTGTTTGGATCTCTTACTGCACAGTATCTAAAATATTACAGATGGGTTTTCAGCTGCCTGGATGCAGCATTTGTGTCCATATTTTCAATGCATGCTGTATCCATGTAGATGCCTCTGGATGTGTACATCCAATTCACATACATCTGGATGTATTTGTGACATTTCCTGCAGCTAACAGCAATTACTGCTGCAACTGTGGGACTTGCTTCCATTTGCCAGACACAACTGTAGAATTCCATCCTGAAAGTTAGACTAACTTTTGTGGTCTAACTTTTCAGGCTGAATTCCAAGCTCACATCTGAAAAATGGATGCAAGTGATTGAAAATCTAACCCTAGGAGTTTTAATAGCTAATATTAATGCATTATTATCTTTAATTTTATGCAACTCTGCTAACTACAATATATGTAGTTACAGCCTCTCAACCTTTTGTCCCCCAAATGTGGAACATTGCCTCTCAGAATGTGGAACAATTGAGCAAAATGTGGAACACTTAATCAAATCTTTACCTAAGAAGCTCAGAACACTGTTAAAATGTTTTCATTTATGTTCAGAAAGTCTGTTATTAATTGAATGATATGTTTTTTGCATCATTTACTATAGGTTTTTGCTTTAGAATGTAAATACTGAATGTGGGACAAGTCCTCACAATGTGGAACAGGGAGCTTTTGTGAAGTAATATGAGGAACGTTCCTCACAATGTGGTACAGTTGAGAGGTATGGTTACAGCATTACATCTGTTCATAGTCTGTCACAGTGCTCTGGTCAAGAGAAGAAGTGTGCTTAACCTACCTGTACTGCTTGAGGGTCACAGTTCCATACACTATTGCAAAGCCCAGGAGACGAACCCATCTCAGTAGAATACATCTGAATACACTTGGCTCAAAATACAAAGTTATAACCTGGCGAAATGGAAAAACAGAAACTTATTTTGAGTGTTTCATCTACAATTTATATATTTCATTTAATAAAATACAAGATACATTTATCACAGGACCCCTCCACAGTTACTTATAGTATGTTATAATAGAGACACTGACCTTTTGTATCACACACAAATATATTTTCAACAAACATAAATTGCATACTGAGGATAGCTGAGGATTGGGCAAAGGCAGGGAATTATGCTTTTTACTTTGTTTTTTTATTTCCAAATTCTGATTCTGCAGGGGGAATTGAATTAAAGGGACATGCCGGACTGAAATATTGCAATTACTGGGGGCTGTGTGTATGTGGGATGAGGGAACAAGTCATTACAGGGTGGGTGAGGGAGGGTCTGTTCAGACACCACTGCTGACCACATGCTACATGCCAGCCAATAAGGCAGCTGAAGTTTATATATAAACCCTAGAGCTCCAAGTGACCGCTCATATGAGTGACCCCAAAGTGTGAATGTCACAAAGCAGGAGCGTGGCATCTAACTAAGTGACATCTGGGGACATTGACAGGGTATTCATATGGAGAACTACAGGCAGCAGGCCACACTTCTCGAAAGATAGCAGGTAAGGCAAGGGAGAAGGGGAATGTAGGGAGGGTTCGATAGAAACTGCAGCCACTACTAGTCTGGAGTCTGTCTCCAGAGAGGTAAAAGCACCATAAGGGTAATGGGGATAGCTAAGTGTATTAGTAGTAATAATAAGTTTATTGATAGACAGCTAGGTCATTACAATAGAATTTAAAGTACATGGTAAACAAGGCAAGCAGAAAACAATCAAAGAACATTAAAAAAAATAATAGAAAGGATAAATATCACATACACTATATACATGAATACAAGTGACAATTTTTGTGCAATTACACATTTTATAAAAAAAACATAATAACTTTCAGAGAGGCTTTGTTTATCCAACCTCACTGTCATGAGATAATTCAACCAAATAGTAGTGCAGGGCTAGTAGACCCCTGTAGTCAGCCTATTAGAATGTACCCTTGGAAATCAAGCTTACCTATAAAGGGCAAGTCATTTTGTCCCAGAGACCCAGCTAGAAATCATAAGATGGAGGTAAGGCGGGGGGGCTGGGCTAGGGTAGTAACATTACAAAGGGGGAGGGGCCAAGGAGGGTCATATGACAGGGTAAGGGAGCTCACTAACCATTGGCTGGGGGAAGGGGTTATAGGGGTCCTGAGCTGGGGTTCTTAGGGGCTTTATAAGGTCAGGCAGCCCCTGGAGAGCACTCTTTTCTTGCTGATTTGAACTGAATTCCTATCAGCACATCGTTGGCAATTCTGTGAGATAAGGCACCACATGGAAAAACTAGGCCTCTAGGCCTCAGGTGTCCCAGTGTTGGTGGGCTGTTTTCTAAAGAGTGGTTGCATTCTTTGGTTTTAAAATGCTGAAAACATTTGTTTAAGTTTATTTCTGTGGATTGGTAAAATGCTGGCAGCATTTTCATTTTTAATTCTACAATGTTTATTTGGCAATGTTTGCTTGGTGAGCTGTCTCAAAGAGTGGTTGCATTCTGTGGTTTAGAAATGCTGAAAACGTTTAAGTTTTTTTCTATGGATTGGTACTATGCTGGCAGCGTTTTCATGTTTAATTCTGCAGTGTTTATTTAGCAAGGTTTGTTTGGTGGGCTATTCTAAAGAGTGGTTACATTCTGTGGTTTAAAAATGCTGAAATGATTGTTTAAGTTTGTTTCTGTGGATGGGTAAAACACTGGCAGTGGTTTCATGTTTAATGCTGCAAGGTTTATTTCACAATGTGTGTTGCTACAGTCTGTATTTTGCAGTGCTGAGGAAGCTGTGGCCTCTTGATGTGGGTGGTAATACGCGACAATTGTTGGAGTGAGTTTCTGGGCAATTTGGTTTGGGAGCAATGGGCTGCATGCTTGGCTCTCACTGGCCCAAGGGCCCCAAAATAGAAAGAAGTTGGCTTCTAGCTTATGGTGCAGAAAGTGGCTAAAGGGACACTGGGGCAACAGGCCCAGGCAGGGCTGTGTCATGAGTGATAGGCAGCATGCTCCTGGCCTTGCGCTGCTGGTGTGCTTTGCAGCAAGGTGAGGTGGAAGATAGCAAGGCTCAAACAATAAAAGAAAAGGAAATAATAGAGGAGCTGGTGGCGGTTTGCGGTCTCAGATGCTGGGGCACCTGTTGTAATGGCGTGAGCTTGGGGAGGCAGCGGGACTGTAGGGCCAGTGTGTTTTGGCCAAGCTGTGAATTGTGGAGGTTTGTGTGGGCTGTGGAGTGGCCGGGAGAAGGCAGGGAGGCATCATGGCTGCAGGAAGGCCGGGGACGAGGGAGAACACGCAGTGCAGCCTAGGGGACTGTTGTGGGCGACTGGTCCTCAGGCATCATGGAACAATTGGCACGGACTGGCTGGAAGCTGGCAGGGGAAGGGGGAAGGTCTGTATAGGCAGGGCATCACAAAGGAAGAAAGCACACACGGCATGGGCTAAGGGACCTACGTTTCTCTGCAAGCAGCAGAGGTAATGACACAGGCTGCATTGGGGGGAAGCCTAAGGACACAGGGGAGGAAAAGGCCTCAAGAGGATCTGACACTGTTGTAGGGGGCAGAAGGTGGTACTTCGCTGCACACAGGGCAGGCCTGTGCAGGGTTGGTGGCCCAAGGTGGGGGGCGAGACGGAAGTTGAGTGGCGCGGCATGTGGATGGATGCAGGCCACTGGGGAAGTATGGCCCATGTGACAGGAGCTTTGGGCAGGACAGAGAAGGCCCAGACGATGGATGTGTGCCCAGGTGGGGCAGCGAGCATCAGCCCTCTACAGGGCGATGCTGGGCCTGGTGACTGTGGGTTAGCCCGGAGCATGGTGGGCCTGCTGATGAAGGGGGGGCTCTGGGAACAAGGGATGGCTGCCAGGGTGAGGGGGCACCCACAGTGCATGGGTGGCAAGTGAAGCAGAGGCAAATTTCCATGGGTGGGGCCTGTGCGGCCAGCCCATGAGGGCCAAGAGACATGCCTCAGGGCAGAGGCAGGGCAGCTCAGGGTTCTCCGGGAAGGAATGAGTGGAGGAGTAAGTGGGGCAGTGATAATCACTGTTGTTTAGTACATATTCTAGTAGGAAAAGATGGCTCCCAAGAAAACACCGGCCTCCAGCACCAAGATGATGGAGCAGGCAGTGAGGCTGCTGAGCCAAATGACTGAACTGATGGAGGCAGCCAAAAGAAAGGAGGCGGAGGAGGAGGCCCAGAAAAAAAGGAAAGAGAGAGATGGGGGAGTTGGGGGACGGAGGCTGAACAAGAGGCCCGGAGGAGCAGAACCTGGCCCGGCCCCTCTCCAGTTCCAGATGTGACACCAATACCACCAGCACCACAGCAGACCGGTGGTAAGACTGGAGTGGGTGTCATCAATGAGGGAAATTTGAAGGAGTATTTGGAGGGCCTCCTGGGGGACATGGAGGATGAGGGGGTGAAAAAGATGGAGCAGGTGCTGCAAGCCATCAAAGGGGGGGCAGAATGGGGACAGCAGGGTGAGCAAGCCTGCTGGGAGCCAGACATTGCACAATGGACCACCAGGTTTCATCCTGAGAACCATGTACCAATTTCCCTGAAGGAAAAATCTGAAGGGCGAATACATGGATATTTTTGGCCTAGTGGATGAAGAAATGGCAAAAAGGTAGGAGCAGAAGGAATCGGTGGGCAGGTCGGAAATGGTGGTCACTCTGGCGGTAGTGGGACATATGGACGAGAAGGCAAAGTACAAGGGGAGGAGCATTGACACCTGGCAAGCTGCTTTTCTGATCTACAGTGTGTTGGTGTTGGAGAAACAGCAGGAGTTGGCAGTACAACTCTTGACTTATACGGCGATCATTAGGGACACATATAAGGCGAAGATTGGTTTTGGTTGGTTGAAGTACGATGAGGCCTTTCAGAAATGGATGCAGCAAAAGGGGACCTGAGGTGGGACTGCACCCACTCAGAGTTATGGGTGCAGACCCTATCCGGACCAATGTTGGGTCCGGGGGTCAACTAGGCAAGGAGAACCACACAGGCCTCAGGGGTGAAAATCTGCTGGGTTTACAACAGGGCGTTGTGTATCTGGGCCAGCTGCACATTCCAGCATGTTTGCTCCTGAAGTGGGGGGATGCACCTGGCAATGGCTTGCAAGGTATTTGGGGGGGACAAGACCTTCCAACAAGGGGGACAGCAGGACCAGGAGCAGTCCTTTCAGGGGGGTTGGGCAGAGGATGAGGCTGGGGTGGCTGAAGGGGTTTTAACCCCAACTCTGGATGGAACTATGCGGATGATGGCAGTCAGGCAGTGGGGCTACGAGCTTGCCTGCATGCCCATAGTACTTGGGGTGGTGGATGCATGGACAGCCAGATACCCCAAGGCAGGCAAAGCCAAGCTGCTGAGGGAGGGGTTATGGGGGGGTTTCCAGTTAGGTTTTTAAGGGAGGGCAGGTGGCTATGAGGGCTCAGAACTTAGTCTCTGTAAAGGAAAAAGAAGACGTGGTCCGGGCCAAAATCCTGAAGGAGGTCCAGGCAGATAAGGTGGAGGGGCCCTTGTGGGATCCACCTTGCAAGAATTTTTGGGTATCCCCATTTGGGGTGGTGCCCAAGAAACAGGTGGGTGAGTTCAGGCTCATCCATCATCTCTCTTACCTAAATGGAGAGTCAGTCAATGAGGGGATCCTGGAGCACCTAAGCACAGTTTCCTACACATCTCTGAACCAGGCGGTCACGCTGATCAAGGTGGTGGAAGGAGCATGGCTGGCCAAGACAGATGTCGAGTCTGCATTCCGCCTGTTGCCAGTGTGACCTGAGGACCAGAATCTACTCAGTTTCCAGTTCGATGGCGGTTGGTACTTCGATAAGGCCATGCCCATGGGATGCTCTGTAGTGTGCCCAACATTTGAGGCTTTCAGCTCTTGGGTGGAATGGGTGTTCAGGTCCCATTATGGGCACAAGAGGGTGGTCCATTATTTGGATGACTTCCTTTTGATTGGGGTCACCCAGGCCGAAACCCGTGGTATGCTCCGGGACTTCCAGGACATGTACAAGGTCATAGGGATTGCCCTGGTGGAGGGGAAGACAGAAGGACTGGCTCACATGTTAGAGTTCCTAGGGATTGAGGTGGATACAGAGCAGGAGTGTTTTTGGTTACCAGGGGACAAGGTAACATGGTTGCAGGGCCTGCTGGCACAAGTTGGGGGGAGGGTGCTGCTGGTACACATGCAGCAACTACTGGGGCACCTTAATTTCGCTTGCAAGGCCATCAGCTCAGGTAAAGCTTTTACTAGGTGATTGGGGAGGGCCATGGGAAAGGCAAAACAGCCCCACCACTGGGTAGACATCAGCAAAGGAGTCAGGGAGGACCTGAAAATGTGGGAGGAATTTTTGGGGGCATATAATGGGTAGATGTTCTGGTAGGATGACTGGTTACTCAACACAAACCTCGAGCTGTATACGGATGCCTCAGGGGCTCTGGGAATGGAGGCATATTTTATGGGCGATTGGATGTCAGAGCCATGGCTGACACAGTGGTCGGAATGGGGAATTGTCAAGGACATCACCTTCCTGAAGATTTTTCCCATTTGGGTGGCAATGGAAGTATGGGGGGACCAGATGAGAGGAAAAAGGATCATGTTATGGTGTGACCACAAGGTAGTGGTGGAGGTCATCAACAAGCAGAGTGGGAACACGGAATCAGTGGAGAGAGTTCTGAGGCACATGGTGCTGTTGGGGCTGCAACTGAACCTGACATTCAGGGCACAGCATGTCAAGGGGCTTAAAAATGAGGTCACTAACTGTCTTTCCCATTTCCAGATGGAGAGGTTCCAGAGCTAACACCAGGAGAAGCAACATCCCGGACCACAGTGCCAGACAGGTATGGAAAATTGGAGGAAGAAGGCCAGGGCCCTCTATAGGGGGGCCTGGGTGGACAGTACCCTGAAAGCTTATGAAGGGGCCTGGACAGGTTTCCAAGAATTCAGGGCCCAGCAGGGTTGGGAGGTGGGTGAGCCAGTGCAGGAAGAGCGGGTGATGCAATATATCATAGAAAGGTGGGAGGTGGGCATCACCCATGCCACCATGCTGGTCCAACTGGCGGGCATCAGTTGGATGTGCATCGACCGAGGGTGGGTGGATGCAACAGGAGGGGAGAGCTGTCTGGAGGAAGGTGATGAGCTGGCAAAGAGGGCAGGGTTACAGACAGGACAGGAAATGGCCCATAATGGGACCACTGCTCTCGTAGGGATAAAGGCCCTGGAGCAAGTGTGCTCCTCAGCCAAAGAGGCCTGCCTGTTCAAGGCTATTTTCTCAGTCATGGCCAAGGGGGCATTTAGGGTTGGTGAAGTGGTGGTGGTAAAACGGGGACTGTCCCCTCAGGATCTGCAGCTCGAGGATGTCACATGGGGAAATGACGAGGCGAGCATTCGACTTCCTAGGTCCAAAACTGACCAGAGGGAGCAGGGCATATTGGTGATGGTCCAGAGGCACCCGGGGGATGGGGCATGTGTGGTCAGGGCCATGGAGGAATACTAGAGTGTATGGGGGGGAGGAAAGGGGGCATGGTTCCAACATGGAGATGGATCCCCAGTGACAAGCTACCAGGTAGGGTTCAGACACTCTGATCTGGCTCCCCCTCCATCATCAGAACCAGGTACCAGACTCTTACCTGAACTCCCCTAGCTGCTAGGTGCGAACATGGTTATCCACCCCCTAGCTCTATCCCCTCCCTCCATTTACTCCCATGCCTGGGTTCCTTTGTCTCCAGCACATGGTGCCTACCCAACCCCCTCTTCCTGTCCCCCCTTTTTCCACCTGTTCCCACCCCCTTTCCATTGACCCATCTCCAGCTTGGATGGGGATAATTACTATAATAGCCTCTAATAATCTAGGATCAAAATCTTGTCCACTTAAAATAGAGGAATAGACGGCTTTTAACTATGGTGCTATTTGTTCAGCAAACTTTTTGTAAAAGTTGGCCAAATAACCATCTGTTCCTGGGGCTCTATCAAGAGGAAGATCCCTAATGACTCTAAGAATCTCTTCCTCTGAAATAGGGAGCTATAGCTGTTCTGCTTGTGTAGCAGTTAATTTAGGAAGGGGGAGATTTTCTAAAAACGTATCCACCTCGATTCGAGAAGGACGGTAAGGTATCTGGGTATATAAATTCCTGTAGTAAGACTCAAATTCTGCCACAATGTCTTTGGGGTGGGTTATAAGGGGCCCCTGGGAGTCTTTTTGTAGAGCTTGAATAATTCGAGCTGCCTCATTTTTTTAAATCCTGAGAGCCAGCAGACACCCAGCTTTCTCTCCTTATTTAATATATTTGGCCTTTGTCTTCAGTATGGCCCATTCTGCTTTTTCCCTTAATATTTCAGAATATTTATCTTTTAATTTGGTCAGGGCTATCTTGTCATCTTTCTTAAACTGGTCTAGAGATTGAGAAATCTTTTCTGCGATATTTGTGTTCTTCAATAGTTGGTTGGATAATGTCCATAGTGTATCTGTACCGCTATTAAGGGATAATGAGTCAGCAAGTTATAATGGAGTGGTCTGAACCCACCCCCAATTCAATTTTACTATCCAACAGACCCTGTATCAATGATTTTCTAATCCAGAAATAATCTATCCTAGAGGCTGTTCCATGAACATTCGAGTGAAAGGTAAAATCCTTTTCATTAGGATGGAGAATTCTCCAGGGGTCGCACAGTCCCAGATGATCCACTAATTCTCTAATAGCTCTTTGGGCCAGAGTAAGCCTTTAAGTCATGATCCCCAGATTTATCCATTATTGGATCAAAAGGCAAGTTCCAATCTCCCCCATAAAGAACAGTGCATTACGGAAAGGTGTCAGGACATTAAGAATTTCTATGAAAAAGGCTGGTAAATCCAGATTAGGCCCATAAATAGATCCAAAGATTATTTCAAAAGAGAAGATTTTACCCTTCATAAAAACATATCTGCCTTGTTTATCTTTTACACATTGGTCACAAATAAATGGGAATTTTCTGGTGAACAAGATTGCCACTCCCTTTTTGTTTCTGCTGTCTCCTGAAGTAAATACTTGTCCCACCTGCTATCTCCTAAGCAATGTTCCTTCTGTTTCAAGTAAGTGGATTTCCTGTAACATTATTACCTCGCAACCCATGAACCCCAAATGTTTTAACATTTTCATTCACTTTAGAGGTTGTCTCAGCCCTTTGACATTCCACAAGCAAAATTTAAACAATTGCACCACAGTTGCTATCCAGTATTTTAATGATGAGACCAGGCCAGAGAACAGATATTTCCTTTTCAAACCCTATATTTTGATATGTTTGGCACCACCCATTCCCACTTCCCAATATTGTATGATCCCCATCTTCATAATTATAACATTTCAAAACCCAAATAAAACCACTGAAGTCCCTCTTCTGACAAAGTTCTCTTCCTATAGTAAGAAAACTGTTAAATTCCCGCTTATATTTTACTAGAATAATGACTACAGTAAGTAAAAGGTAATACAAACTCCCTCCTACCCTATATGCTGGCACATATCAGACAGCTTTCCGATAGGCCTCTCCCCTCCCTCACCCGAACAGCAAACCGAATCAGTGTTACTTCACATCCTTACAGTTTAAGTTAACCCCCTTCAATAACCAAAGGAAGTTTAAGGAAACCTTCTGTAACCCCTCTGCAAATGGGGGTTCCCAAAAGACTTCCAGGAGCTTGCTTGAATGCTCCAAGCCTGAATGGTGTTTGGCATTTAAGCCATTTATCAGTGAGTGTTTTTAGAGCCTCTGGTACTGTCTCTTTAAGAGCTGTCTGCTTGCAGACATAATTAGTTTGTATGGGGGACTGTGTGCTTCTCTGAGTACCACTCAAGCTGCTGCCAATTCACTCCATTTTTGCAGTCACTAGGAGTGCAAGGGAACCTATCTGAAAGATGTAACTGTTTGCCAGAAATTATTTAGAGTAATAATGAAATTACAGTTTGTCTAACCTGCTTTCTTTGCAGTCAGAACTGTGTCTGCTAGTTCCCCATTCTAGTTTTGAACTGCTGAACTGGACCAATCAGTGTGGGGTAATCTAGCTCTAAAATGGTGCCTTGGACGAATCAGAACTTGGACTCATAATCTGAGCCAGCCACAAGAGGATTGTATGGGCAGTGACTCTGGGAGATGTAGTTTAGACTTCAGTGCCTTTTTGGACCAACAGCAGCAGTCTATTGTGAGTGACAGCCAATCCAGTCAAGAACTGGGAGGAACTCAAAGGAAGTGCCCGGTTTTGTCGGTTGGAGTTTCAGTTGAGCTTTGGCAGTGAAGAAGGAAGGAGCCCTGTGTTTTTTCAGTGTGCAGTTTTAGTCAAAAAACGTGTGTAAGGCCCAGAGTTCCGGTATGCAGCTTGTGTAACAGCTTGTTAGGACTGAATCCGTCCTGTGAAAAGAATCAAAGGATCTCTGAAGAGTAGAAACCAGGCTCACCCTGTAGAAGACTGGAGAAATTGTTGAATTACACTCGGTCTGTCAGGAACTGAATCTGCTGTGTGTTCTCCGGTATTGTGCAGTAATTGCGATCGGGATACAGATGCAGCCTGCCTGGTGTAGTGCTTTCTTTTATATGGATGTGTGAAGAGGTTTGTGTACCTCAAGTGAGCCCTGCTGACATTGAAGGACCCTATCTTATTTGGAGGTCGTGAGTACTAATTCAGGGTCGCTCCTGTTGAATTGCCACATTAAATCCAAATGGAATTACTGTACTGCTGACTGTTTAATTCTCCTTTTCTCTGTGTGAAAGGGCCCCTACCAGCTGCCACGGTTTGGACTAGCCACTAGAGCTTGGGTACCCAGGGACAGTAACTGATAGGGATAGGCCTGTGCACAGAGCCATAAGTAGATTATTAGAGTGATAAGCTAATTAACCTGATTTCCCCTGTCCTTGTTATATCCCCTAAATAAATCAGAGCTGCTTGTTTCAGCAAAGTTATACTGCCTGAGGTATTTGTCTATGTTAAAGTACTGTACTGTGATTGTTGCACTGTATCTCATTTCACAGGAGGTCCCAGTGCCGGAACCAGACCTGGGGGTAAGTGTATACTGTGAAGGTAATTCTGATATATTGTGTGGGCCACTAGTGGGAAGAAAGGGGGGTTGCAGTGTCCCAGAGGGCTGTGACCAAGTTAGTTTAACTATTGCAAACCCTGACCTCTGGGTGGAGGCACCCGCCATTGGATCCAGGCCCCTCAACCTGTTGTGTGGCAAATCAGGCAGGGTAGTAGCCCCTGGGATAGCGCCATCTAGGGGTTACATCTTGGAGGCTCACCGCTGGATTGTGTGTCCTCTAGTGGCCATATTTCCGAACCACTGTTAAGAAAAAATGGGTACCCCGACAGAAGTGGCTGTGCACGGCTGGTGGAGTGGTGTACTGGGAGGAGATCGACCCCAAAATGCTATGCTTATCCTGGACATCCCCTGGGTATCATCACGGACACTGTGCAGGAGTACTTTCCAAGGTGGAAGGTTTACAAAACCCTGTGGTGGTGGGTCGAGCATGCTAATCTGCTCACCCACACTTTCCTGGCCCTAGTAGAGTTTAAGGATCCCATAGATAGCTCCAAAGTGCCACAGACCATTACCCCAGAGGGAGCCCTCA
The DNA here is from genome assembly GCA_016271365.2 of Neoceratodus forsteri. Lineage (NCBI taxonomy): Eukaryota > Metazoa > Chordata > Ceratodontiformes > Ceratodontidae > Neoceratodus > Neoceratodus forsteri. The sequence goes on from CM057456.1 coordinate 1,725,481,619, forward strand.
CTGCTTGGAGAGTGATAACTAAGGACAGTAAAGACCCGGGGGGAAATCAGCCCCCACCACTATCTGAAACTTTTGAGGAGAAATTTGCTGAATGGTTGCTGGGAGAGGGGAAAACTGTGGAGGACTTGAAGAAACTATTCTTGCCACCTGGGGGTGTTCCTCCCCCAACACCCTCTCCTGCTCCAGTGCCCGTAATGGTGGCTGAACCAATGCAGACTCCTATTTCTGCACCTGCCATTAGTCACGACTCTTACGAAGGTTGAGGATCTTCTCTGGCACCCTCCCACCCCCAAGGGAGGATGACTGGGAGACCTGGATAGACTATGTTGCCCCCAAGTGCTAGAATGGCAATGCTCGAGGCAAGCGAAAGAGGGTTAGTGAGAGCCTCCGAGGTCCTGCCCTGGCTACCATCCATGCTAAACGGGCCAGTAACCCTGAAGCGACTGCACAGGCCTATCTTGAGGCCTTGGAGAATGTTATGGGAGCCCAGATTCTGATGAGGACCTATGGTGGAGTAAAGAAATGCACAACAGTACCAAGGGAGTTGTTGTCTGTGTATGTCTCTCGGCTGGAAAATTGTTGCAAGAATGCCTCAGAAAGGGTAGTTTGCCAGCGATTGAACTGGACCGAACCAGACTGGACAGAATCCTTAAGTCTGCCCCTTCTCAGAACTGCTGTTGCTTCAGTTCGCCTGGCAAATCGACTGGAATCCCCACCCTCCTATGATGAGTTAATGAGAGAAATTCGAGGAGTTGAGAAAAAGGCGACCTGGGAGGTACCTGCACCAACAGCTGTGGCTACGACCCAGGTGACTGAGGGTGATCCATCAAGTGAAGTTCAGGGGCAGAGGTTGACAGTCAATGAGTGCTCTGACAAGGAAAAGATATGCCACAATGGGGCGAACTGTTGAGAGAGATCCGAGAATTCAAAAACAGTCCCTTTATGAAGGCCACGCCTGCAAGTACGGGCCCTGACCTATCCGACTGCATCTGCTATGGGGTGGGGTACCCACCCGTGTATCTCCTGCTGATAACAGCTCCAAACTCAATTCCTTGACCATGGAAGTGGAGAAACTGGCTAGATGTCTCTAAATGCTTATCACGCCGCAGACAGAGATGGCACCCAGGTTTCCAGTTAGTAATACCCCGCCCTGGCTCCCAGTGTGGCGCCTCGGCCAGCTCAAACTCCAGAAAGTATGTTTTGCTATAATTGTGGGAAAGATGGGCACATGAAAGGGAATGCCAGTCCCAAAAGACACTGACAAAGTTGCATATAGGCTACAAGGAAGCTCGGAGAAGAAATCAGTGGTTAAGAGGTGCAACTGATCCCAGTGAGGGCACCAAAAATGCTAATTCACGCCCTTTGTGGCAAGGTCAGTTGCCAGGCCCCCACTACGCCTCTCCAGACTGGTCCAGAATAGTGGGTCCCTCCATGGAAGCCACTGTAAAGGTGAATGGAGTGTCTACAAGAGCTGTATTAGACAGTGGCTCCAAGTGACAATTATGTTCCAGGATTGGTATCAGAAGCATTTGTCAGACGTACCCTTACAACCATTAGAAGGACTGCATGTATGGGGGTTAAGTGAGAAGGCCTACCCCTATTCGGGTATATCCGAATTTGGCTGTCTTTCCCCACCTCCGTGGCTGGAGTGGCGAACAAGTAGAGACCCTAGCCTTAGTGTGTCCCCCACTGGGCTGTATGATGGTGTCCTTTGTTGATTGGAACAAATGCTCATATGTTCGAAGGCTGGCACAGTTGTGTTATGAAAAACAGGGGTCAAAGACTAGTAGAGCTTTAAGAGTTCCGGCTTTGATTAAGAAGGCCTATGAGGCACAGAGATGCTGAAAAAACAGAACCAGAGGAACCGGTCGGAATGTATGGAAGAAGGATCCTGAGTCTCTGATCCTGGTGCCAAATGCCCAGTGTACCTTACAGGGAGAGGTCCGTATCAGAAAGGATGTTAAGAATAAAATATTAATGTTGGATGCACCAGGCGATGGAAATTGCCAGAGGGACTGCTGGTCAAGCCTAGTATTTGCCGCTAGAGCCCATGCTTATGCCAGAAGGGTAATGGTCCAAGTTCATAATGTGTCTGAAAGAGACATTCGAGTAAACAGAGGTTGCATCCTGGCTAATGTGCATTGTGCAGACACTGCAGTGCTACCAGCAGCAAGAGTTCAAGGAAGAATGACAGAGTAGCGCCTGACTTGTTTGATTTGGCGACTCCCGCTGCCAGCTGAATGGAAAGTGAGGATCAGTGAGAAGCTTGCCCAGAGACCAGGTGTTTTCTTTAAGAAGGAATGGGATGTAGGATGCGTGCAAGGAGCTGAGCACAATATCCGGCTGCATGACGAAAGACCATTTCGTGAGAGGTCTCGGCCTGGCACCTGCTGACATAGATGATGTGAGACGGCATCTGCAAGAGATGCTAGCTGCTGGTGTAATACAAGAATCCAGAAGCCCTTATGCTTCCCATTGTGGTAGTGGAGGAAAAAGAATGGAACAGTAAGGATGTGTGTGGATTATCGCACTTAAACGGCGGACTATCCTGATCAGTACTCAATGCCCCGCATTCAGGATGCTTTGGACTGCCTAAGCGGGAGCAAGTGGTTCTCTGTGCTGGATCTCCGAGTGGGTACTACCAGATTCCGATGGCCCCAGAGGACCGTGAGAAGACGAACTTTATCTGTCCGCATGGCTTCTATGAATTCATGAGGATCCTCAAGGATTTCAGGTGCCCCAGCCACTTTTCAACGATTGATGGAGCGTGCAGTGGGGACATGAACTTACTAGAGTGCCTGGTATACCTAGATGATGTTATTGTGTTTGGCAGCTCACTGGAGGAACATGAGACAGATTATTTAAGGTATTGGACCGACTGGAGGACTTTGGCCTTAAACTGTCCATTGATAAGTGTCAATTCTTTCAAACATCAGTAAAGTATATGGGACACATAGTATCCACCGAGGAATAGAGACCACCCAAGTAAAGTTGAGGCCTTGACCACTGGCCACAGCCCAAAATCTAAAAGAACTGCAAAGATTCCTGGGATTCTGTGGTTATTATCGGAGCTTCATCAAGGACTATTCAAGAGTGATCCGCCTTTACTTAACCTTACTCAAGGGTATCCCCAACCCACAAAAATACCAAAAGTCAGCGTCCTCAAGACTGAAAGAGTGTATTTTCATCCGAGTGAAGTATTTGGGGCCCGCTGGACTCCTGATTGTGAGACTGCTTTTCATGAGATCATATATCAACTACCCATGCTCCAGTGCTGGCCTATGCCGATCCAAGAAAACCTTATGTCCTGCACACTGATGCTAGCTTCACAGGGTTGGGGGCTGTGTTGTACCAAGAGCACGAGAATGGCCTGAGACCAGTGGCCTTTGCCAGTGAAGCCTGACCCCATCCGAAAAGAACTATCCTGTACATAAGTTAGAGTTCTAGCTTTGAAGTGGGCTATTGTTGACCAATTCCATGAGTACTTGTATGGGGCTAAAATACTAGTAAAACTGACAATAATCCTTTGACCTATGTGCAGACCTCAGCTAAGTTGGATGCCACTGGCCATAGGTGGCTTTCTGCATTATCTACATATGACTATGCTCTCAATACCGAGCAGGTCTGAACCACATAGATGCTGATGCTCTCTCCCGGAGGCCTGTTCCCCAGAATGATTGGGTCCGATTGGCAGAACCTGACATTCGGGCACTCTGCGAAGTTTGACAGGGAGGAACAAATGTCACAGAAGATGATGGACTGCATGGTGGATTGCTTGGGAGCCTCTGAAAATTGCATACCTGCTGCTTGTTGCCACTTTTCTGCAATAGACATTGGTGCACTGCCTCAGCTGGACAATGACAGTATTCAGCGGGCTCAATCCCGCGATCCCATGATCAAAGCAGCTTTAGAAGCCTCTATGCAGGAAAGATGTGTCCAAATTACGCTCCACTGATTTGAGAACTGCACTGTTATACAAAGAAGGTCCTAAGTTGAAACTGATCAATAAACTGTTATACAGAGAAACAGTAGACAGAGGGGACAAGTAGACAAACAACAACTAGTGCTGCCCACTGCCTTTCGAGACTCAGTACTGAGGTCCTTGCACAACCACATGGGGCACCTTGGTATAGACAGAACACTTGACTTGGTGAGATCCAGATTCTATTGGCCTAAGATGGGGGCTGATGTGGAGCAACATATCGAACTTGTAGTCGCTGCTTACAGAGGAAAGCTTTGCCCCAGAGGGCTGCCCCTTGTTAACATCACCACCAGTGCACCCATGGAGCTGGTCTGTATTGATTTTCTGAGTTTGGAGTCAGATCAAAGAAATATCAGTAATGTGCTGGTGGTCACTGACCATTTCACGAGATATGCCCAAGCTTTTCCCACCAAAGACCAGAAAGCATCCACTGTAGCCAAAGTACTTGTAGAAAACTTTTTGTTCACCTATGGCTCCCCACAAAGAATCCATTCTGATCAAGGAGAGACTTTGAGAGTCGCCTGATCAAAGAGATGCTTTCTCTGTGGGGAGTCGAAAGTCCAGAACCACTCCTTACCACCCCAGGGGACCCACAGCCTGAGCGTTTCAACACTTTGCTAGATATGCTAGGCACCCTGCACCCAAAGGACAAGCCTAGATGGAGCCAACAAATTAGCACCCTGGTACATGCTTATAACTGCACCAAAGTGATGCCACTGGATTCTCCTCTACCGCCTGATGTTTGGAAGAGAAGCTCGACTACCAGTAGATGTGTGTTTGGGGTCTCTCCTGATGAGGTTCAAGCTGACAACTATTTACAGTATGTGCAAAGTTAAAGGCCCAGCTAACTCATGTACCAACTGGCTCAAACCATGGCTGCCAAAAGAAATCTGGCCAACAAAGAAAGGTATGATAAAAGGTGAAGCACAGGAACTCCAGGAGGGAGATCGGTATTGCTAAGAAATCTGGGACTGCATGGCAAGCAAGATTGCCGACAGATGGCACCATCTCCTCACATTGTAGTGGGCAAACTAGATGATCTGCCAGTGTACAAAGTAAGGCCTGAGAATAATTCAAAAGATGTAAAACAATGCATAGAAATCATTTACTGCCCATTGGACAAATCTTAATTGAGTCTGAGCCCCTAGAAGATGCCCCTCTGGACCAGTGACTAGAGCTGCTGCTAAGAAAGATCAAGAAAGTCTGCACCTACAGAAGCAAAGTTAAAGTGTTCCCTCCACAAGTCCCAGTTGAGCATGACTGTCAGTCCATATCGGAAGAAAGTGAGAGTGACTTTGAATACTATCCTTCTTACGAACTGAGTCAATTGTTTCGGGCAATCCCCTAGTCAATACTGGAGACAAAGCTGGGCCTTCTGGACTGTCTAAGCCCCAGCTTCATCCCTGGAGCCAATGCTCCCAGAAAGTGAAGTGCAAAGCATCAGATCAGATGAAATGGAATCATTGTGCATGGTTGAACTGTTTGAGCTTTCAGTGGAGGAAAATGATAGATTGGGGCAGACTGGTGATACACCCGAACAAGAAGAGTATTTTGAGTGCCCTGACAGTCCACTGCCAGTGTCCGAAAGCTCTCCATGTGAGCCAAATGTTGTGGACTCAGAAACTGTAACTCCTGGAGCTGAAAGTGCCCCAAGTTCTAGCCTCTCTATCCCCATGGAGACTCCCTGACAAGTGAGGACAATGCTGAAAATGAGGCTCAGAGTGCAGAGACTATAACAGTTCCCCTAGAAAGACTGGTCGAGCTGTAAAGCCTGTGGTGCACCTCAGTTATGATTCCCTTGGGAGGCCTGTGGATTTGCCTCTCAATGTTGTCCATAAAGGAGTGTATGTGTCCCCGAGCTCATTGCCCAAACTGAGCATCAGTGCTAACTCAAGTTACTTGTGTTGCCCTCTATATGGTGCCCTTGCCCCATCCAGCCCCAAGGTAACTGATAGGGAAGGGCCCCCTCTCTTCAGGTTTCATGTACAAGAGGTAATAACTTGAGTTATGGTACAATGTGTATGTAATACTGTGTAAAGAGTGACGTACTGCAATGTTTCAGAAATGTGTTCTTGGTAAAATGATATATTGACTGATGATTACAAGTGTGAGCCTAATGCAAATGTATATGGTTGCAGTTAAAGCTTATGGGGGTACTTGCTTGACGCGGACGTCAAGCTTTCCCAGGCCAGGAAGGGTGTAACCCCTCTGCAAATGGGGGTTCCCAAAAGACTTCCAGGAGCTTGCTTGAATGCTCCAAGCCTGAATGGTGTTTGGCATTTAAGCCATTTATCAGTGAGTGTTTTTAGAGCCTCTGGTACTGTCTCTTTAAGAGCTGTCTGCTTGCAGACATAATTAGTTTGTAGGGGGACTGTGTGCTTCTCTGAGTACCACTCAAGCTGCTGCCAATTCACTCCATTTTGCAGTCACTAGGAGTGCAAAGGAACCTATCTGAAAGATGTAACTGTTTGCCAGAAATTATTTAGAGTAATAATGAAATTACAGTTTGTCTAACCTGCTTTCTTTTGCAGTCAGAACTGTGTCTGCTAGTTCCCATTCTAGTTTTGAACTGCTGAACTGGACCAATCAGTGTGGGGTAAGCTAGCTCTAAAATGGTGCCTTGGACGAATCAGAACTTGGACTCATAATCTGAGCCAGCCACAAGAGGATTGTATGAGCAGTGACTCTGGGAGATGTAGTTTAGACTTCAGTACCTTTTGGACCAACAGCAGCAGTCTATTGTGAGTGACAGCCAATCCAGTCAAGAACTGGGAGGAACTCAAAGGAAGTGCCCGGTTTTGTCGGTTGGAGTTTCAGTTGAGCTTTGGCAGTGAAGAAGGAAGGAGCCCTGTGCTTTTCAGTGTGCAGTTTTAGTCAAAAACGTGTATAAGGCCCAGAGTTCGGTCTGCAGCTTGTGTAACAGCTTGTTAGGACTGAATCCGTCCTGTGAAAAGAATCAAAGGATCTCTGAAGAGTAGAAACCAGGCTCACCCTGTAGAAGACTGGAGAAATTGTTGAATTACACTCGGTCTGTCAGGAACTGAATCTGCTGTGTGTTCTCCCGGTATTGTGCAGTAATTGCGATCGGGATACAGATGCAGCCTGCCTGGTGTAGTGCTTTCTTTTATATGGATGTGTGAAGAGGTTTGTGTACCTCAAGTGAGCCCTGCTGACATTGAAGGACCCTATCTTATTTGGAGGTCGTGGAGTACTAATTCAGGGTCGCTCCTGTTGAATTGCCACATTAAATCCAAATGGAATTACTGTACTGCTGACTGTTTAATTCTCCTTTTCTCTGTGTGAAAGGGCCCCTACCAGCTGCCACGTTTGACTAGCCACTAGGGCTTGGGTACCCAGGGACAGTAACTGATAGGGATAGGCCTGTGCACAGAGCCATAGGTAGATTATTAGAGTGATAAGCTAATTAACCTGATTTCCCCTGTCCTTAGTTATCCCCCTAAATAAATCAGAGCTGCTTGTTTCAGCAAAGTTATACTGCCTGAGGTATTTGTCTATGTTAAAGTACTGTACTGTGATTGTTGCACTGTATCTCATTTCACAGGAGGTCCCAGTGCCGGAACCAGACCTGGGGGTAAGTGTATACTGTGAAGGTAATTCTGATATATTGTGTGGGCCACTAGTGGGAAGAAAGGGGGGTTGCAGTGTCCCAGAGGTGGTGACCAAGTTAGTTTAACTATTGCAAACCCTGACCTCTGGGTGGAGGCACCCGCCATTGGATCCAGGCCCCTCAACCTGTTAGTGGCAAATCAGGCAGGGGTAGTAGCCCCTGGGATAGCGCCATCTAGGGGTTACACTTCTATACTTTAAATAATTACTTCTCTAGCCAAAGTAAAAAAGATCCAGTTTCCCAGAACTGTAAAACTTCTTCATCTATAAACTTAAGAAAATATTTAAGCAACATTCATATGTATGTCACCCTTGCTTCGTTAATACACATCCAAGATGAAATCGGTAGTCCATGTAAAATACTAAATTAGTCCCATAAATATGAACCTGAAGGGAGCATACTTTTTAATTTTTCATTAAACCGCATAATAGTGTTCAACAACTTGCGAGAAGTCGGCAAAATAACCTTGCCAGGTGCCATGGGTCACATTGGGTGTATTAGCTGGATCTTCTAAACACAATGAATCCAGATCTGGTTTTTATGTCCTGATAGGGCCATTACCCTTTCCCAAAGGATATGAGGGCTAGACTCCAGATGTCTTCTTGGATTCCAATTCCTCACAAAAATGAGAAGCAGGCATATCGCGAAATGTATTCAGCGATCTGAGAAAAGTTCTGGGCGATTCTGTTTGCAAAACTCCATTGCAGGGGCAACCTGCTTGAATGCTGACCAAGTGCCGTCGAATTAAATTTGAAGTTTTGCTGGGTAGGACATATGAAATTTGCTCTCCGCTGCAATGCATTTGGAAACGATAGGGTGAAATGCCACCCTTCATGCCCAGATAGATACAGGCAAATCTTGTGCTATCTAAATTTTCTGGCCCTCCCAAAGCACATCTTGTATTTCTTTTAACTTTAGCAAGACATGTTGCTTCTCCTGAAAATTTAAGAAGCAGAGTATCACTGGCCTGAGCCGAGCTGTAGGGGGAGGCATGGGCCAAAGTGATCTGTGGGCCCTCTCTGTAATATAGTCTGGTCCGAAAGGGCTGGGGCCTGCAATTTTGATTAACAGCCTTTGAATAAATTTTATCATATCCCCTCCTTCCTCTTTTTCTGGCAGGCCGATAATTACCATGTTGTTCCTCCTGCTTCTGCCCTCGAGATCCTCTATTTTAGCTTCCAAGAATTTAATGGCTTGCATATTGTTAGTGACTGAGGAATCCATTTTTTCTAATCGTTTTTCTGCTGATATCACTATAGCCTCATTAACTTTGGCCTGCTGAGTCACCTCATCTACTGATTCAGGCAGCGTTTTAACATCAGCCATAAGTGATCTAACTTCTTCCTTGAATGGCTGAAATTCTGAAAGGAATCTCTCCAGAGTTGGAGGAGAAGATTCCATAGTGACCGCAGTTGAGGTTGAAGCTGTAGTTAAAGTTGGTCAGCCTGTGGCAGCCCTCGGCTTTTTCAGATCTTTTTCTGGGGTGACTGGCAGCGTATGTCTGGGAGGCGCCTGCTGCATCTCCGTATCCATAGTTGTTCCTTTTTAGTTTGTTCGGATCCTGAAGGTTTCCCATTGTCAAATATATGCAGAAAGTTGTGTTCTGTGTTGAAATTGTTCTTAATTTGTGCTGATTTGTGTTGGGGTGAGTGGAGCTCCTCGGAGTGCATCTATTCAGTTTGCCGCATCACGTGACCCCCCTCAATGCAGCTATTCTATCCATGTCCTTGCTCATCCAAAAATTATAAATTCTTGTTTTAAAATATCCTTTTACTTCAGGCTAAGTTAGATATTTTTCCCAATAATCTGTGGAGCATACTGTTTTAAGGTTTGTAATAATTTCAGATGCCAGTTGGAATTTGCACAGCCCCTATCTTGCCCATGTTTGTTGTTCCAGGAGGCATTTTAGTGGTAGCCTTTCTTGAGGCATTCTGGTGAGTTTTATCCAGTAGCTTATTGTCCTGGTATCTATTGTTGCATTTAAATTCTGAATGCATAGTTCTGCACATATATATTCTGCCGGGAAAGAGAGGCCCAGCCCCATAGATTTCCTTAATAACTTATACATGGGGGCAGTTAATGTATCACAATTTATATTTTCCCATATCTCAACCTCATACAATAGTTGAGCAAGATATTTTGATTTTACTGCCTCCACCAGCGATTAAATTGTAACGTCTCTGTATACAGCATTGAATTTGTTAAGGCCGAAAGAGGTTTTTTTTTTTTTTTTTTTAGCATCGACAAGTAGTTTGTTGATGTGAGTTGTCCATGAAACAGAGGGGGTAAAAGGAATCCCCAGATAATGTATGTATAATTATCATCTATGTTCAGTTTTTGGACACCCATGGTCCAGCATTCTTTTGTCCAAAAATCATGACTTGGGTTTTTTTCCAAGCTTATTTTTAGATTTAGTTTTTTTGTTTGTTCATTTAAGAAATCCAGTTTTATTTAAGTTCTTTTTTTGAAAGGGCTATAATAATGACATCATCAGTGTATGCCAGGATAGGGCATACAGTGTCTAGAATTTTTGGAGAATTTAAATTCAAATTACTAATCTCTTTCAGCATTTTATCGATGTAGAGGCAGAAAAGGGTAGGGTCAAGAACACACCCCTGTCTTACATTGTTATTCACCAAGAATGGTTTGGATAATTCTCCATTTAAACCCATCCTTATTTGGGCTCATGTGTTGGAATATAACATGGATGATCTGGACTAATGACGGATCAATTCCTTTTTTCAGCAGAATAGTTCACAGAGTGTTTCTATCTATAGTGTCAGATTCACTTCACTAACCTGGACTCGTACAAGGCTGGCCTACCTCCCTTCAACACAGACCATAGTACTCGAGTACCTCCTAACCTTGACCGCCCATCCTTTCATCTAAAGCTGGTCAAGCCAAAAGAGGTTCACTCACTACTAAAGACCCTAAAATCCTCGGGCACTGGGGGATCCAATGGGATCCACCACAGGCTGCTGAAGGATGGAACCCCTGTCCTGGTCAGATCCCTGACCTGGCTCATTAACTGTTCCTTGAAGGAGGGTGCAGTCCCCGACCAATGAAAACAGTCTCATGTGGTCCCCATCCACAAGGGTGCCCGTCGGGAGCCTATTGGCAACTATAGGCCAATCTCCCTGTTCTGCATCCTGTCAAAAATTCAGGAAAGGCTGATCTATGGATGACTCTGAGACAACTTAGAGGTCCGCCAACTTCTGGACACCCTCTTAGCATGGTTTCAGAACCAGAAATGGGACTGATACTGCTCTGACCAAATTCTCAACAGATGTATTCCGAGACTTGGACAAGGGGATCCCTACTGGCGCGGTCTTCAAAGACCTTTCCAAGGCCTTCAACCTGATTGACCACAATTTGCTACTAGCTAAGCTGGGCAACATAGACCTTCAACTGCCATGCTCTAAAGTGGTTTGAAAGCTACTTAACCGGTCGCACACAGAGGGTAAAGTGGAAGGATGCCATATCAGATCCACTACCCCTAAAAGAGTGGGTGCTGCAAGGGTCTATACTTGGCCCCCTCCTCTTCTCCCTGTTCACAAATGAACTAATTGACCACTGGGGAGGGAGCTCTGTTGTCCAGTATGTGGATGATGCCGTCATCTATTGATCCACTGCCAACCTGGGAGGCCTCAATCTCTTACTCCAAGATGACTTGTAGTCCCTTGAGAACTGGCTCATTGAGAACAGAATGGTCCTTAACACGGACAAAACCAAGGCCATGCTGTTTGGTCCAAGATCCCTCGGTCAAGATAGAAAACAACACCTATATCTTACCTCCACGTCAGGCAACTGCTTAGAAGTGGTGCCATCCCTAAAATACCTCAGCCTCATCCTGGACCAGGGTTTCACCCTTAAGAACTATGTGGATCAAGTCACCAAATCCATACATGGGAAAATAGGCACTCTCTACCAACTGAAAGACCAGCTGGTACCTGAAACTAGGATCTCTATCGCCACCAATGTCCTCCTCCTGACACTCACCTATGCCACCCCAGTCATTCATGGATTGGCAAAGCTTGAGATGAATAGACTCCAGGTACTGTACAATAAGGTGGCTCATTTTGCCTTCCAGGCAAACCCCAGGAGTCACCACTGTGACACTCTAGCCCTACTAAATTGACCCTCCCTGGATGCTCACCTCCAGTACCCTCTGCTATGCCTAGCTTACAAGTTACTCAGCCTGATTCCCCCTCCCAGTCCCTCTGGACTCATTGCTCTAAAGCCCAATCCCTGGCTCCTCTGCACTGCAGGCCAAACTCTCCTAGATGTCCCCAGAGTAAGAACCAAGGCAACTGGCAAATCATTCTTCCACACTACCCCTACCCTGTGGAACATACTCTTTCCTGGGGTGCAGGAAGCACCTTCTATCAAAAGTTTCCGCATTAGGCTTAAGGCCCATATGGTGGTAGCCAGTACTTGCCGCTGCATCAGCTCCTGAGATCACCCTACAGCTAAATGATCTACCAGGTCTTAACCTACCTTTAGTGTGTATCTACTAAGATAAGTACTACTTGTCAACATTTTGGCTCCCCCTATTTACTCCTAATATACTTTTACATTCCTGAATGCTGTTAAGACTGCATGATGCTTGTATTACCTGTAAATGTGCTGATTGTGTCACACTGTTTATTCACTAATGCTACGTAATCCCGGGTCGCCCCTGAAAAAGGGACCTCCAGGGCTCAGGGGGCTTACCCGGTCACCGACATTTTATAAATAAATAAATAAATGCTGCTGAAAAGTCAACAAATGTCACAAACAATTTTTGTTTTCTTAATTTGACATATTTTTCGATTAGGTGTAGTAAGATATAACAGTTATTAATAGTAGAATAGTTGCATCTGAATCCCACCTGCATTTCAGATAGGTCTTCAGCTACATTGATTTGCTGAATTAGCCTGTCCAGAATTGTCCTAGAAAAAATCTTCAGGTTTACACTGAGCATGCTAATTAAATGATACATTGCAGAGTCTGTGGTAGAAACATAGAAACATAGAATTTGATGGCAGATAAGGACCACTTGGCCCACCCAGTCTGCCCATTTTCCTACCTAACAGATAAGCTGCAAATCCTAGTTAACCAACAGCTTACTTCCTCCTACCCCCACTAGGACTACCTTATGTCTGTCCCATGCATTCTTGAATTCCCCCACTGTTCTTGACTCCACGACCTCCTCAGGAAGGCCATTCCATGCATTCACAACTCTCTCTGTGAAAAAATACTTCCTCATATTACCTCTAAGCCGTCCCCCCTCTATCTTCAAATTGTGCCCCCTTGTTCTTGCACATCTCTTTTTCTGAAAGATGCCACCCTCTTGGACTTTGTTGATTCCCTTGACGTACTTGAAAGTTTCTGTCATGTCCCCTCTCTCCCTCCTTTCCTCAAGGGTATACATATTAAGCTCCTTTAGTCTTTCTTTGTATGTCTTCTGGTGCAGACCCTGCACCATTTTGGTTGCCCTTCTCTGGACAGCCTCCACTCTGTCTATGTCTTTGCGGAGTTGGGGTCTCCAGAACTGCACACAGTACTCCTGATGGGGTCTCACCAACTGTCTGTACAGAGGGATAATAACTTCCTGTTTTCTACTATTGATGCCTCTCCCTATGCATCCCAGTATCCCCCCAGCCTTCCCTACTGTCTTCTCACATTGCTTGCCCACCTTTAGGTCATCTGATATAATTATCCCCAGGTCCCTTTCCATTTTCACTGTTGTCAGTATCTCACCCCCATTGTGTACTCTTCCCCTGGGTTTTTGTTTCCCAGGTGCATTACCTTGCACTTCTTTGCATTGAATCTGAGCTGCCATACATTTGACCATTCCTCCAACCTTGCCAGGTCCCTTCTCATCTTTTCCACTCCATCTGGTGTATCAACCCTGTTGCAGATCTTTGTGTCGTCTGCAAAGAAACATACTTTTCCTTCCAGTTCCTCTGCAATGTCACTTATAAAGACATTAAAAAGGACTGGTCCCAGCACTGAACCCTGCGGTACCCCGCTAGTAACCCTCCTTTCTTCACTGTGGACTCCATTTACTACTACCCTTTGTGTCCTGTTGTCTAGCCAATTTTTTATCCAGGCAACCACCTTGGGACCCACTCCAAGGCTGGCTAACTTGTGTATTAATCTTTTGTGTGGGACTGTATCAAATGCCTTGCTAAAATCTAGGTAAGCCATGTCCACAGCCCCTCCCTTGTCTACTGCTTTGGTCACTCAGTCAAAGAAATCTATTAGATTCGTCTGACATGACCTTCCCATCGTGAATCCATGCTGCCTTGGGTCCTGTGCTTCACTGGCCTCTAGGTACTCCACAATTCTTTCTTTCAGAAGTGATTCCATCATTTTCCCTACCACTGAGGTCAAACTAACTGGTCTGTAGTTTCCTGCCCACTTTTGTGAAGAGGAATCACATCCACCCTCCTCCAGTCCTCAGGTACCACCCCATTCTCCAATGATTTGTTAAAGAGAGTAGTCAGCGGTGTCATTAGTTCTACCCTTAGTTCTTTTAGAATGCTTGGGTGAATCCCATCAGGCCCCATTGCTTTGTCCACCTTCAATTTTATTAGTTCTTTCAGAACCCTTTCTTCTGTAAATGGACTGGTATCGACCCCCGTCTTCAGAGTGTTTCTCTTGTTTGGTTTAGGTACCTCCCCCTCCTCTTCCTTTGTGAATACTGAGCAGAAATATTCGTTCAGTATCCCTGCTTTTTCACTGTCACCCTCTACCCACATTCCCTCCCCTTTATTAAGCCTCAGTATTCCTCCTTTGGTCTTTCTTCGCTCCTTAATGTACCTATAAAAGGTCTTATCCCCTACTTAACAGAGTTGGCTATCCTTTCCTCAGTTTGGGCCTTTGCTATTCTGACTGCCTTCATAGCCTCTTTCTGCTTTAACTGATAAAGTTCTCTGTCCTGCTCCTTCTGTGTTTCCTTATAGTTCCTGAATGCTATTCTTTTCTCCTTAACCTTCCCTGCCACCTCTTTTGAGAACCATAGCGGTTTTTTCCTTTTTTGTGTTTTGCTAATTTGCTCTACACAGAGGCTTGTTGCCTCTGTGATGACTGTTTTGATTACTCCCCATTGTTCCTCCACCCCTCCTTCTTGCCTGTTTGCTAGTGCTTTTCTGAGGCACTCTCTCATTTTCCCAAAGTCAGCCCTCCTAAAGTCCAATACTCTTGCTTTTGTATGGCTTGACTGTATGGCTGTGTTTATCGTGAACCACACTGTTTGGTGGTCGCTTGTTCCCAGATGGCTACCCACTTCTAAATCTGAGATTCTTTCTCCATCCCCATTTGAGAGTACCAGGTCTAAGATTGCTCCCTCCCTAGTGGGTTCCAATACTAGCTGTCTGAGGCATGCCCCCTGTAGGGCATCAAGAATGGCTCTGCTCTTGGATGTGCCTGCAGCAAAGGTGCTCCAGTTAACATCTGGCATATTAAGGTCCCCCATCAACAATATCTCCCCTTTTTCTGCCATTCTAAGGAAGCCTTCTACCTTTCCTTGTCCTTTCCTTCCCCCTGAGATGGAGGTCTGTATACAACCCCCATGCGGATTGTGGTGCCATTTTCTGTCTCCAGGGTGACCCAGAGTGTCTCATCTGCTCCCTGTTTACTCTTTAGTTCTGTTGCTTTGATCCCTTCCTTTACATAGAGAGCTACTCCTCCTCCTCTTTTACCCTCCCTGTCCCTCCTGTAGATTGTGTATCCTGGTATGTTGACATCCCAGTCATGGTTCTCTGTGTACCATGTTTCTGTGACTGCCACAATATCCAGGCAACCCTCTTCCATCAAGGCCACTCGTTCAGGGAGCTTATTATACAGACTACGGGCATTGGTACTCCCTCTTTTATGAACTGGCTCATATTAACTAACATGGGAGACACACTCAGTAAATGCAACACTAGTGCACCTTTAGGAAATAGTGACCATCTGGCAGTATTCTTTGAAATAGCTGAAAATTAGTCAGAAGCCAGCAGGAGACACCAAAGTGCTAAATGTTGGAAAGATGGACTTCCACAACATGCAAATTAAAATGGCTAACTGGAACTGGATGCAGAAGTTTAAAATAAGTCAATAAAAACAATGTGGGATCTGTTTCATAAAAAAATTAAACTAGAGATGAGTGCCAATATACCATAAAAAACAAATACAGTAAGGGAGGGTGCCGAGATGGCTAACCCCAAAGCTAAAAAAACTAATAAACAAAAAGAATAAAGTTTATAAAAGTATAAAAGGTAAGATTAATACAGCAGGACAGAGGAACTACAGAACATTAGTAAGGGAAGTCAAAAAAGAAATTAGGAAGGCAAAATCAAAATATGAACTGGAATTAGCAAGAAAAACACAAGATAACTACAAAGCTTTTTACTTTTATGTTAATAACAAGAAATGAGTACAAAGCCAAATAGGACCTCTAAAAGACAAGGACAAACAACTTATAGAAGACAATAAACAAATGGTTGATTTAAAGAATACATATTTTTCATCTGTTTTCAATGATAAAACCACTACAGTCACAAATACAAATTGTGGACAGAGGGCAGGCCAAATAAAAATTGACCTAAAGAATGTAAAATCAAAAGTGAGCAAAATAAACAAGAATAAATCCCCAGGACCAGACGTGTTACATCCCAGAGTAATTCTTGAACTGGCGGAAGAAATTGTACCCCCACCCCCGACATATATGTTTCAGTCCTCACTGGATAAAGGAGAGGTAGTGGATAGATGGAGAGAGGCCACAATAACCCCTCTGTATTAAAAAAGACTTTAAAACAAATCCAGAAAATGACAGGCCAATTAGTCTGACTTCTATCTTAGGTAAAATTCTAGAAGGTATCCTGAAGGACCATATTATAATTTATCTCGACCAAGAGGACTTAAAAGACAAAACTCAACATGGGTTTACGAAGGCCAGATCTTGCCAGACTAACATGCTCAGTTTTTATGAGAAGGCGAGCGATGCGATGGACAAGGGGGATTCAGTGGATGTAATTTTTTGGGATTTCTCAAAGGCATTCAACAAGCTTCCTCACCTAGAGCTGGTGAATGTACTGCACTTTCACAGATGGGCTTGGAAGGGAATATAATAAATTGGATCCAATCATGACTAACAGATAGAAAACAAAGGGTATGCATAAATGGGGCATTTTCAGAATGGGTAGATTTGTTGAGCAGAGTGACACAGGGTTCTGTGCTGGGTCCATGCCTGTTCAATATATATGTGGCATCACTGCAATATGAATATGAAAACATTTGGATTACTAAATTTGATGATGACTGTAGGCTAGGAGCAATTATAAAGAATCCAGGGGATGCATAAATGCTCCAGAAAGCATTAAATCACATCCAAGATTGGACCATTTCACATAAACTATATCTAAATAAAGACAAATGCACTATCATGCATATGGAGAAAAAAGTCCAGTATATACTGGTAGTAACAACCTAAATAATAGTACACTCAGAATAGTATCAGAGGAAAAGGACCTAGGGATTATGATAACCAATGATTTACAATTTAAAACTCACTGTGACAACATTGTACAGAGAGCAAATAGAACATTAAACTATATGGTAAGACACATACGGAGTAGAAGGAGGGAGATGCTGATGCCTCTGTATAGTTCCCTGGTGAGACCCACATTGGAGTATTGTGCTCAGGTCTGATCACCTTACAAAAAAGGTGAGATCGACAAAATTGAGAGGATACAAAGAAGAGCAACCAGAAACATCAAAGGTTTAAATGGGATGGATTATGACACTAGGTTAAAAGAGTTGGGCATACGAACGTACATACGAACATATGAAATGCCAGCAGAAACAGGCCTCATGGTCTATCGAGTCTGCTCAATTGTACAGCTAGCCCCACAACTTGCAGCTGCCCAACCCTCCCATAACCACCCCCTCACTCTGTCCCACCCTCTCTTAAATACTCCCACCATTCTATACGATACCACCTCCAGAGTGTTCCACTTATCCACCACCCTTTCTGTGAAAAAGTGTCTCCTGATTTCCCTCCTGACTCTTCCCCAATCCAATCTCAGCCAATGCCCTCTTGTGTCCCTCCCCCTTCTGATCAGAACAATCCCTTCTGTAGTAATCCTTTTAATACCCTTTAGGTACTTAAAGGTTTAGATCATATCCCCCCATCCCTCCTCTCTTCCTTGGAATACATTTGCAGCTCTCCCAGACTCTCCTCATATGATTTTCCCTCAAGTCCCTGTATCATCTTTGTTGTGCTACAGTGCACCACCTCCAGCAATCTGATGTCCTTCTTCGGGAATGGACGCCAGTACTGCATGCAGTATTCCAGGTGCGGCCTGACCAGTAACCTGTACAGGGGTAGGATCATTTCTCTGTGCCTGGAGGAGATTCCCCGTGCTATACACCCCAGCATCTTGTTTGCCTTTGCAGCACCCTTCCTGCACTGAGCTGAGTGGTTCATACTCCCCTTTATTAGTACCACTAGATCCTTTTCCTCCACTGTGCTTCCCAACTGTACCCCTCCCAAATGATATGTCCTCCCTTAGTTCCTTGTTATGAAGTGCAGTATCTTGCACTTCTTGGAGATGAACCCCAACTGCCATGTTTCCGACCATTCCTGTAGTTTGGTCAGGTCTTCCTGTAGCCTCCTACACCCCTCTCTGTCATCTAACACTGCACCGATCATAGTATCATCTGCAAACAGACTAATCCTACTCCATATCCCATTGTGAGATATCGGCTATGAATACCCTGAACAGCACTGGTCCCAGTAGTGAACCCTGGGGCACCCCACTTGTAATGTCCCTTGGTGATGAGAGCTCCCCCACCACCACCATCACCCTTTGCTGCCTATCCCTCAGCCAGCTGGTGACCCAGTTGGCCATTTTTGTCCCCACCCCAATGTATACCAGTTTTCTCCCCAGCCTCCCATGCGGCACCGAGTTAAAGACATTGCTGAAGTCCAAATTCAGGACAGCCACTGCATGGCCCTTCTCCAGTTCCCTGGTAATCCAGTCATAGTACTCGACTAGGTTCATCTGGCAGGATCTGCCCTATACAAAACCGTGCTGATGGCCGTCTTGGAGTCCACTGTCTTCCAGAAAGGTCACCAGCCTCTCTTTTAGGATTGACTCCATGAGTTTCCTGATGATTAAAATGAGATTCACCAGCCTGTAGTTGCCTGGATTATCCTTCAGGTCACTTTTATGAATGGGCACCACATGGGCCATCCTTCTGTCCTGTGGCATGCATCCTGTGTCCAGTGATGTACTGAACAGGTCTGCCAGTGGTCCTGCCAGGATCTTCACTAGCCTCTACTACCCTAGGGTGAATGTCGCTCATTCCCAGCGCCTTGTCCACCCTCAAGTGCCCTTAGTCCCGCCAACACCCTGTCCTCTGCAATTTGATATCAGTCACCCCGCCCCCCACCCACTACACCCTTCCCATGAGGTATCTGCCCCCTTTTCCTTCATGAGCACAGAGCAGAAGTACTTCATTTAGTGCCTCTGCCTGGTCCTCTCCTTTCTCCACCCACCACCCATCTTTCTTAATCCTCACAATCTGGTCTTTGTTTCTTCTTTTCTTGCCAATGTATCTGAAGAAGTCATTTTCCCCTTCCTTGATTTCCTGTGCCAGTCTCAGTTCTCTGGAAGCCTTGGCCACTCTGACTAGCCTGGTAACCTTCCTGGACTTCTTCGTGTACTTGTCTTTATCATCTTGCCCTCCCAATTTCCTAAGCCTCTGGAATGCTTTCCTCTTGGCCTTCACCCCTTCCATTACCTCCCGAGTCAGCCAGCTCGGCTTCTTTGCTCTCCCCTTCTTGTCCTGGTGCAGGTCTCAGTAGCCTTTGCTAGCCTTTTCTTAATGATATTCCATTTTTGGCTGGCATTCATGCATGTCTGAATTCCCACCAGATGCTCAACCAAAATTTCCCCCATCCTTTTAAGGTCCGCTCCCTTAAAATCTATCACCCTGGTACCTGTTCCTCCTGTTACCCTTCCCATATTGAGTGTGAACCACACCATATGATGGTTACTCCCAGCCAGGGGGTCCTCCAATCCCAGATCCCTTACAGCCTCCCTGTTTGTTAATATGAGGTACAGAGTCCTACCCTGCCTAATCGGCTCACAGACCACTTGCACCAGGAAGCAGTCCTGAAATGCATCTAGTAATCTCTGCTCCTTTGCACACGTGATGGTTGGGGTGTTCCAGTCCACCCCAGGGAGGTTGAAGTCCCCCACCACTATGGTGTCTCCCTTCCTACAGACTCTTCTAATCTGCTTGGCCAACTCCCTATCCAGGTCATCCCCCTGAGCTGGTAGCCTGTACACTACTCCCACCCTCAGTGTCTTTCTTTTTGAGTTTTGAAACTGCATCCATAGGGCTTCTGTCCTGCTCTCCACCTTCTCCTCTCTCATACACCTTATCCCGTCCTTCATGTAGATCGCCATGCCCCTCCCTTTCCCATTAGTCCTGTCCTTTCTGAATATTCTATACCCTGGGATCATCATATCCCAGTCCTGGTTATGGGTGGCCCATGTCTCCATGATGGCCACAATGTTCACCCTCCACACAGGCAAGAGAGCCTGTAGTTTGGCTGATTTGTTACCTACCCTTCTCGCATTCAGCAAAACCACCCTCCAACCTGTGCCTTTCTCCTTCCCACCCAGGTCCCCCCCTCCTAATCTCTCCTTGTGTCCCCACCTCAAATACCTCTCTGATAGCTTGGGGGTAGGTACACTTGGCTCCCCTTTGGGATTCCTGCCTACTAGTTGTCCCCCCACCACCACCTCCATCTAGTTTAAATCTATCCTTGATGCTATGTACCCCTCAAACCTCTGCTTTAATACCCCTTTCCCCACCCCGCTCAGATGCAGCTTTTCCCCTGCATATAGATCCTTATTTTCCCAGGTACTTCCCCAGTCCCCAAGTACCCTGTACCCCTTAGACTCACACCATTCCCCCAGTCATTTGTTGAATTCCCCAATCCTCCCTTTCCTCCCCGTACTCACACAGGGTACCGGAAGCACCTCTGAAAAGGCCACTAATTCTCCCACTTCCTCACATATCCCTCCTAATTTCTCAAACCTCCTTCTCACTGCTTCCACCATCTCTCCAGCCAGGTCATTAGTGCCTACATGCACCACTACATACAGTTTCAAGGATCAAGGCAGCACCATCAACTCTGGCCATGGATTACAGGCCTATGAGTAAACAACAGATAGAAACATCCAAACCATCCCAGCTTTTGCTTTTTCTTTATTACTGGTTAATTTTTTACTTTGAATTTGGTCTGTTTTTTTATGCTGGCAAATGTTTAACAATTGAGTTACTATGTTATGGTACTTATTAGGGCTTTACAACATTAACATGGCTGCCAGAAATTTGTTTTCAAAAGTTTCTGGTTGACATACAGTAGATGTGTGCCATGTGCTGCATCCTGGTTGCCAGTAAAGTGCCACCTTCAAGGTTGTCACTCTATAAATGCACATCTAGGTGTGGCTTTTGACCAGTCAGGACACAGCATTTTCCCTACCAATTTTATAACTCAAAATAACATACTGTTGTACTAACACCTGTACTGTAGTATTAACACCAAGTTATAAAACAATGGCTAGAAATAGTGCAATCTGATTAGCTGACAGCATTCTTAAAGGGTTACAGAAAGGCAGGCAGTCAGGTCAGCTCCTCATCACTGTCTTAACTCCAAGATAAAGTCTACACAAGCTGTAGAAAGGATAAAAGCCATGTTTAATTCACAAAACTGGAAAACCAGTAGTACACAATACATGATGCCCCTCCCCGAGACCAGCCACACTTTTTTGCTGTACAATGCACTTTCTCAAGGTTGATGTGGCAGGGGGAAATGTACCTTAATAAGGAAAACGTTTGGCTGGTCTTGGAGAGGGGCATCATGTATTGTGTACTAATGGTTTACCTGCTTTGTGAATAAAATATGGCTTTTATCCTTTCTACAACTTGTGTGGACTTTATCTTGGAGTTAAGACAGTGATGAGGAACTGACCTGACTGCTTGCCTTTCTGTGAGTACATTTTGTTTTTAGGGCCCCGCCATTGGTGCTTTGCTGCTGCCTGTTTTGTTGCTGCGATTGCTAAAGGGTTAGATTAATGGCTGGAAACCCTTTTATACAATGGAAAAATTAAAAGTTTAACAATAAAAATTATTTAAAAAAATAAGAACATTTTAGTTAAATAACAGCATTAAGATACTCCATAGATTAGGTTGCCATTGTTAATCCAGCACTTGGGGTATAAGGCATTTGATTTTGTGCCTTGTACAACATGACCCCCCAGGGTAAGATTAACTGACAGTAAACCAACTCCTGGCCATGTTTTAATGCTTAAGAGAACCAAACAATCATGTTCAGGTGAACTGTCCAGTAGTTATAACCTCCTTACTCAGTCACTACAAGGTAACAGCAGTGATGTTATCTTTGGCTTTGGATACCTCGGGGCTTTGTTCGTTTTTCACTTCACATTTAACATACATAAAATACCTTAAAACTACACATCAAAAAACTGGTGGTTTCTTACAGCAAGCTGCACTATTTTGATTTTGAAATAAATGACCTGTGTGCAAAACAATCTTTTTTTTGCAATCGATGAAAGTAAGTCTGTGTTATTTTCAGAGTTGCTAGGGTGTCTAAACTGCATAATCTTACAAATGCTTATGATAAACAACATAGAATCATAGTAGGGTAGAATGCTATTTTACCACTGGAATCTATATGGGAAGACAGACCTCCCCTCGTCGCCTAATGTGTGAGAGTTGCACTGGCTAATAACTAAAAAAGTTAAAGTATGTGTGCATGGGAAATACAGTATCCTGATTACTTGTGCAGAATGGGAAACCCCCAAAAACCAACATTCAGCTACCCTCTTACATTGATATACCCTTATGGCATAAGTATACCAATGTGAAAAAAGTCACATATTTAAAAAAAAATATGTTATTTTACATATATTAAAAAAAAAACTTGGACAAACAGCATCAATGTACTGTAGGAAAAGCAGACAAGCCATGTTTCATGCCAGAGGTTGCTTCATTAAAGGTAAACAATAGCCACACAAACAAGGCCTTTTATCATGAAATCAATTGATAGAGAAATGTCTTACAATACAAAGCACTCAAGGCAAATAACTGACGTGTGATAAAACAATGAAGAGAACAAATGTAAAACTCTTACAGTACAACATATATAAAAATGTACTTCAACTTGCATATATTTAATAAAAATGTATTTTATGTTGTTTTAATTATCTGCTGATATCGTTAAAGATGAGAGGACAGTGAAGAATAAATTGTGCAAATGCATCATGTTATTTTGGAATAAATATTTATTTTCACTTAGAACACATGTTATTTCACTTGGAACATGTTATTTCCAATGTAGTGGTGTGAGGCACCAAAAATCATTATAATAATTTTTTTTGCCTCTGTATAGAAATTAAGTGAAGTAGGTCGTTGCACCTCTCTCAGTGAGGGTGAGGAAAGCTCAAGAAGCTGTCAATGGGCAATGCAATGGGTGTGTGTTGGTGTGGCTACCTGCCGTTGTCTGGTGTAGAAGCCATCAGGAAAATAAAATGGAGGAGAACATGATACAGAGTGGGAGGAAAGAAACAGGCAAAAGGGTCCACCATGCCAGTTCCAACCAAGTACAGTAGCAGTTCTGGATTGGTGGTAGTGGAGGAGAAGGAGTTGGGACAGGGACTGGAAGTTATACTAGTGGGGCAGGGGCTACACCTCAAAGAAGGAGTAGGGATAGGCATGTGATAGTCTGTCCAAAGAAACCATGTTTGATTGGTCTCCATTAGAAAATGGGTTGGGGAAATTCTTGATACTGATTGGCTTAGACAACTAACCACTTGGTCTGGTAACAGGCAACAGAGACTGGGAAATAACAAGACCCAGTCTCTGCATGCCTATTTAACTTAGAAATCACTGGACTGAAATAATGCTCAATTTTAAATTGCAGCCATCTTTTTTCTCTCACATACCAAGAGAGACCCCCAACCCCCCAGTAAAGCTATTGGCTAGACAGTTTAAGAAAACATACGAACATACACAATTTGCCAGCAAATAAAGGCCTAGAGGTCTATCAAGCCTGCTTGAATGTGCAGCTAGCACCCCTTATTCTGCAACTGCTTCTCCCTTTCACTCTTCCCCTTCATTGACCCTCCCCATTGTCCTGTCCCATCCCCTTTTGAAGTAGTCCACTGTTCTACTGGATACCACTTCTGCAGGTAATGCATTCCACCCAGCTACCACCCTCTCTGTAAAAAAGTGTCTCCTTATCTCCCTCCTGAACCTTCCTCCCTTCAGTCTCATATCATGGCCCCTGGTGTCCCTCCCCTCCCTTACTTTGAACAGACCCTCTGTACCTATCTTATTTATTCTTTTCATGTACTTAAAGGTTTACTACACAAACTTGTTTTCTGCAAAAATCATCTGGCACATAGTATGCAAGTAGGTTCCCATTATTTTTAACTGTAAACATTTTTTCTATTTTAATTTATTTTACAGTAACAGTGCTAGCATGTTGTGTGCTAAGCACTAGTGATGGGCGAAGTGGTCCCAATTCGCTCTGTGGAGTGATTCGCAGAGTGAAGGCAAGTTTGCAGAGTGCTCTGCAATGCGAAGCAGAGTACTTCGCGTTATTAATGAGTAACGTGAAGTCCATTGAAAACAATGACTTTGCGTTACTCCGCCTTCCCAAACCACTACTCCACCAATTCTTAAGGCGAAGTACATTGAAAACAATGTACTTCGCCTTACTTCGCCTTGTTTTTAAGCTCCAAAGGCTAATTTTGCAGTATTTCGGGATTTCAGGTTACATGGGCTCTAGATTGTTCTGTGCAGCCTCAGTTTGGGGTAGTGTGTGTAGGAAGCTGTAGGAGAAAATCTGCTCTGAGAGCTCTCTGCAATTCAAACCTTCAAAAAGCTGTCAAAAAAGCCTTTTTGAGTAATTTTTTTTGCTGAAACTTTAGTTCATCGATTATAGGAAACCCTCCTGTGCTCATATCATCGAGCATTTATTGTTTGTGTATGGATTTTGAATGTTAATGTACAATATTCAGTCTGTGTACTGAGAGACAGTGGAAGTGTGCTTTGGGGAAGGGGTGTATCTGTGGTGTAGGTAGATTAACTTGGAGAAGAAGGCAGTGCTTTCTGTTTTGGTGATATTTTTCTTGTATAACTGTGTTAATGTACACACAGTAATATTTTCAATATTTCTTGCAATTTTTTTGCCGATTGTTGTGGTGCAGCAGTGCATAATTTTAGTTTGTTTAAAATATGCGGTTATATTACTGAAGTTTTCAATTTGCATGCATTACTTAGTGTGTGTGTGAGTATGTGTGTGAGCGTGTCATCAATCAGACACCTTTATTGTGCCATATATAATTTCAACGATGTGTGGCTATCCACCGCAGCTGTGCGATTTTTGTACTTCTTTGTGGTATCTTTACTGGTACTAGTACTAGTGACTGTTACTGCTGCAGTGCATAATTTTAGTCTGTTTAAAATATGTGGTTATATTACTGAAGTTTTCAATTTGCTATGCATTACTTGGTGTGTGTGTGTGTGTGTGTGACGTGGGTCATCAAATCAGACACCTTTTATTCTGCCACATAATAATTTCAGCAATATGAAGCTGCTATCCACTGTAGCTGTATGATTTTGGTACTTCTTTGTGGTATCTTTACTGGTACTAGTACTAGTGACTGTTACTGCAGCAGTGCATTACACTGCCCTCTGCCATGCTCGTCACTGGCAAAGGTATTCTTTTCCAGATTTGAATTTCTGATGGTGAGCACTGGTTAGGTGTTGTGCCTTTGTGTCTGCATCTCTTCAGTGCACAGTGCAATCTTAATCTGTCTGTGCATTTGCATCTCTTTAGGGCCCAATCTCCATCTGTAACTTAAGTCACAGTTGTTTCTTTGACTTCTCTTCAGAGTACTGGACAGGTGTGGTGCTTCACGGTCACAAATGCAGTCACAAATCACGATTCACGATCATTCACAATACAAATCACAACGTTAATTTTTTTCTAGTTACTTGGATGTACAGTATTGTAAGCCTGTTTTGTGGTATCTCTCCATGTTTCACCACCCCACCATTGTATTCATTAATGTTTGTTTTTAAGTCAGGGAGTTGTACAGTGTCTGCAGTACATACACAGACTGGAAAGAAGACTGAATGCACAGATGCAGTTTAGTACAGTATACTTGCACTGCTCAGAATAGAAAGTGCCACGCATACGGAAGACAACAAAAAAAGGGCATAATTACATACAAGGGTCGGGGATGGTGGAGGAATACATCTTATAATGCAGCAAGGAAGGTGTGGGGGGGGCACATGGTGTGAAGAAAAAAAAAATAATGTGGGATCCCTTGGTGATCCAGCAGCAGTTCCAGCATGGACAAAATTTGCAACTGATGTTCCTCTATGTGATCCTGCTGCTGCTCCACAGCACTCACCCTCTCGTTACCCTCAACAGCACTCCAGAGAACTGCCAAGTTAGCTTGTGTTACATGCAGTTCTCTGGGGTCCACACATTCTACAGGCTGACCTGCTGGTGGTGGTGGTGGGGGGGGGTGCTGGTGGAGCAGCAGGTGCTGCTGTGGCCTCCTCCTCTTCTTAGGGATGCCGCAATGCACAGCTGCACCCTCTGCCACAGAATGGCCAGCAGGTGCAGGCATGGTCTGTTCTGTGGCAGCCTGCCACTCCAACTGCTGGTGATTGAGCATATGGGTGCACTGGCCCTCCTTCCCCAGGTGAGTCCCCCGGGGGCCACAGTGCACCTCCACCTCACATAGGCGGCACTTGACCACACTGCTGTCCCACCACACAGTAAAAAAACTGCCAAACAATGGAGGTGCAGGGTGGACCAGGCACAGGCAGGGGATGGCCAGATGAACTGGCAGCCGGCTGGTCACAGTGCTGAACAGGGATGGGATCCACACCTGGGCCTGGGGGAATAGGTACATCCTGCTCCATAGAACATGGACTTGATGGTGGTGGTGGTTCAACTGCCTCAGAGTCAGGATAGGAGGCGGTGCTAGTCCTGCTTCCGGAGGGGGACACTCACAAGTATTGAGCGGTCCAACATGAATGGGTGCCCATTTTCTCCACACATGCGCACAGTACGATGTTTACCACTACCAGGCTCTCCCAGAGCTGCTCCTGCCCCAGACATTCCCTCACCCTGGTCCATCTCTCCTACTGAGCTCCCTCAGTCCAATCAATTACTACTCACAGTGTCACACAACACAAACACACAGTCACACAGACAAACAACTAACTACTTATAAAAGTAGGAAAAATAAAATTTACAGAAAGAACAAATTAAGTAAAAGAGAGTACAGAAAAGACAAAAAAATGTAGCTTTTAAAAAAGCTGTTAGGTCTAAATCAAAGTTTAAATCTCCTCCTCGCTCTGATCTCAAAGTATCAGCAGTCACAAAACACACTACTCTCTCTCCGTCTGCACAGGAGAAAGCAAAAGTGTCTGCTTGTATGACTCACTTTCTTCCTGCCTAGTTAAAGAGCATGTGACTTACAGTACTACAAGCCATGTGATGTGTGGGGGGGCTGCCAAATCTGAAACACCAAGTGGATCACTTAGAATCATAATGAGGAACGCGAAGTCCATTAACCACAATGACTTCCCCTTACATCGCATTGCCATTCTGCCTTAACGCAAAGTGGTAATGACAAGACAGAGTGAGCACTTTGCATTGCCCACTCCACGTAGCGGATTGGCAACACGATGTGCCCACTTCACGTTCACTTCACCAGTGGAATTTAAATTCGCTGCATCTCTACTCAGCATTAATGGAGACAGCTTTCCTGGATCACCCTGCCCCCCTCTGCTGCCAACTAACTGCCATTGGTGTCTGCTGGGTTCTATGTGAATAGAGTGAAACCGAAATACCGATGACCACAAACGGCGACAATATTACAGTGATGACACGGTGGTATATGTATTTGTGGGGGGCTTTGCCCCCATGCCCCCTCTTGTGGGGGGCATTGCTCTCCATGCCCCCCTTTATAAATATTCTAACTCCAGGAGGACACAACTCGGGTGGGACCACCAGTCACCATATGCACGGACACTGTATTTTGTCACCATTTGTGATCGGTGACATTCTGGTTTTGCTGTGTTCACGTGTAACCATCTGCTGCAGTTATGTGGGTAGTTTATCTCTTCCTTACATGTGTGAACTTTCAAAATGCACTCCTGCTATACTGCAAACATGCATTCCCAATACCAGCACATTGTATTTCTTTTTTTTTTTTAATCAGGAACCACGTTGCCGAAATTCAGAGTTGACTGTATTTCCACAGCAACTTGCTGGTGAATTGCTCTGCCGAAAATCAATGTGGACTATGATCACACTATCAGCTGATCTCACTACTGCAAAAATACTGAGTCTGATAAAAATACAAATACAAACTGTGTGTGTGTTGTGGGTGGGCATTTAGAGGAAAACACTACGTCTGTGTCAGATAGCAGGTGGTCAAGCAGAAATGTAACAGGAAACAAACATCACTGCCCTCTACAGATTAAAGTACCAGTGGAGGTTCTACATTGCCCCAATTTCTTTTTATTCATTTATAAACAGTTTGTTTATTATATTATTATTTTAATATTTTATTTAAATGTATACAAATGAACCATTTTCCAAGTGCAATAATACCCTCCGGGGTGGGCATTATGGACTATACCAAACCTTGCAGGGGATATAAGACCCTCTGCCTGTGGCACTGGGCCTCATTATGCTGCTGGGCAGTCCAGTATAGCCCAATACCGCCCACCCTGTCAGGTGTTATTGTTTATGAAGTCAACTGTTTTCCAACTCACTGCAAGCAGCAGCTTTATTCCCAGCCAGTTCCAGTCATCCAGTGCATCTGGTGACAAAAGCACCCTGAGCAAACTAGATGCACACAGGTGTCCCATAGTTTCTTCTTCAAGTACTGTATGGTCCTGGGGAACTGTATTCATTAGTGGATTTGTAATGGATTAAGGAGCCTTTCACCATTGTGTCACTGGTTCAAATTCAGCACAGACAGATAGTGGCCAAAAACCATTATCTCCTGAGGGATGTTCAGTTGCCTGTGTGAAGTGAGTTGTGGTGGTCAAAGTCCAGTTACCAGTGGGCAGGTGTCCACGTTAAAAAAACACTAACACAATTGGCAATAACTGGTACCCTTGTTGGCTGTTTTACATGGGAGGCCAAGGATTGAATTGTCATGTAATCTGAACTACCATTTCACCTACATGGTGGTCACTCCATGGTAGAGTTGAAGCACATTAGCAGGGCAGTGTGGAAAAGCTTGAAATGTGGTTGCCCATTCTGTACCTGGTATGTGGATAAGCAGAGGACATCAGGTTCCAGTGCTGTCTATCCAGTACCTTTCTTAAGCACTAAATTCCCACACAGAAAAAAAACTTAAATATAATAAGTACTTTAAGGTCCCAACCTATGTGGACATAAGAGGACCAACCAAATCTGTGAAGACAGTCCTCCCTTGTTCGTCTTGTATGATCAATACAACAGCAGATAACAAACACAAAATGTGATGCACTGAACACAGTTCTGCTAACAGTACCATGCATTGAAAAGCAAAGCTCCAACACAGGACAGGAAAAAATAGACACATTCATTGATGAGCTATGAGCATCAATTCATTCCAGCATGTATGAACTGCATAAGGTGAACTAACATCCCATACATATTCACCTCAGACAGGTTTCATCAGAGGGCACAACAGCAGCTGCCAGTGCCACCAGTACCACCACAGCCACCTCTGCACCATGGGTATGGAAGATTACATGTCCACATTCAAGTACTATATTATGCCCTTCTCTGTCTCAGGCATTAGCAGCAGCATCACAAAGCCCAGTTCTGCTGCTCAGTCACTTTGAGAGGACGAAGACAATGAGTCTGGTCTAGCACTGATACTACTGTTATCTTATCACTTGAGAAAAAGTGGAATTGTTTGGGTTAGGGTGAAGTACTGTACTGTATATAAACCTCACAATTTTATAAAGCAAGCCAATAGCACCACCACCAAAGCAACTTAAAATAGAGGACAGTGCCAATGAGGAGGATATGGAAATGGAGGTCTCGGAGTGAGGGGCATAAGAGTGAGGAACTAAAAAAGAGGGAAGCAGAATTACATGAGGAGGAAGTGGCAAAAAGGCAAGGGAAATTGAAGGATCATGAGAGCCAGACAGGGGAATGAGGAAATAGAAAAAGTTGTTGAAGATGAAAAGAAGCATGGGGAAGAAGCAGCAGAGGAGGAGGATGAAGCAGAGGGGGGTTGAAAGCATGCTGTCAATTACACCAAGAAATTCTGGTGATGACTGTGATACAGAGTAATAGAGGACATCATGGGAGTGGATGTTCAAACTACAAAAAGTCTGTAAAAGAGAAAAGAAATAACACAAGTCGTTCAAGTAAGAAAATGTAAAGAACAGGCCAACCTGTGGCCCCTAGATGATCAGCCTCATTATAACCCTAGTACTGCTGCTTCCAGTGCTGTTCTGCCAGGGCATCCAGCCCAGACACATTGTTCCACCATAACAGAAAAAAATAAATAATCTTGCCATCACCACGCTATTGCTACCAATAAACCCCAAGCAGTCCAGTCCTGTAGCTAAAAAAAACAAAGAGATCATCTGTAGTTGTGAGTATTTTACAAATGACCCCACAAATCCACTGTGAGTATTTTGCAATCTGTGTGACAGTAAGGTTAGCTGGCATTAGTCTACTTGGATACCAGTGTTCTGTCTGATCATCTCAAGTGTGAACACAGCATTTTCCCAGGAGTTATTTCAATTCCTAATCCCCACTCAGGTCACAACATTCAATCACACTTCTTATTGTCCAGGAATGTTCTCTCCAGCATGTATGAGCCAGTATGCATACAGATGTTGACAATTCTGAAGGATTCAGGGGAGAGTTATATGCATTTAACTAGTGATATTTTGAAAAAGTAGTGCAAACCAAAGTTTCCTAAGTCTCACTTCACATTGGGTTGTGTTCCATCATGCAGTACTACCACAATTCCCACCCCACCAATGTCTCTACCAGCTCCTGGAGGAGTTTTATTGAAGCAGACAGCCTCACAGAGGCACATCAATAGAGGAACAGCCTTACAAAATGTGTTGGTCATGGAGGGGGGTATGTACAGTGGGAGAAAACATCCTGTGGTTCATCCAATCACTGTTGGACATCTGGATATGCCCTCATGATCTGAAGGTGGGAATGCTTGTGACAGACCATGAGAGTATTATGCTGTAGGCCATGAATGATGAGGATTCCTACCATGCACTGTATTTTGTACATGCCCTGAATCTGGCAGTAAGTCATGTGCATGACAAACATGCAAAGTTAAAAGAAATACTTGACACAGTATGAAACAGCACCAGCTATCTCCATGGTTCCCACAAACATTCCTCCACCAGTAGTACCCACAAAGGCACACTGTTCCACAGCATGGCTTAATTAAACACCAAGCAACAAGGTGGAACTCCATCTTTTATATGGTGGAGTGACTGGTGGAACAGAAAGTTCAGTTCTAAGCTATGGAATTTGTTTATGTGTCACATGGGAGATATCCGTCCCAGGTGCAGTGCATGCTGCAAAAGTATGAGTCACTTCCAGAAGCTTATGATCAGGCCAACAAAGATAATAGTGTTGAATCTGCAATGCTTAGCCTGATCTTTTCCTTGGTGAGTCTACTAGAATAACACACGCACAGCATTGTTTGAGAACATTTACAGCAGCCCAACAAAGCAAGGCTTGTGGTGGTAATCAACAAGATATCAGCACTGGTGGCAGTGGTTAGAAGGACAGCAGATGAGATGATGGAGAAGGTAGCGGTGGCACCACTAGTTAGTCTCTGTCATCTGTACAACGCAAGCAGGACACACTGCTCATTAAGAAATTGGCAGTAATGTTTCTGACACAAAATGTAGACAGATCTAAAAACAGTAGATTGGCACACAATATGACATAGCAACACCATTAGATCCCAAATGTAAAGATATGTGCATTCCTCTGGATGCAATGGCTATATCAAGCAGAAACTGTTGCATATACTTCAAACTGAGCAGCACAGACAATGTGAAGAAAGAACCAAAAATCAGCTTCATTCTGCTCATGCTGTCCTTACTCCTTAGTTCACTTTGCATGCTTCCAGTGCCAGACATCAGCATGATTACAGGGAAGATGACTTGGATAGTGATGATTCAGAAACAACAAATGACACTGAGCTTTTTAATACTGACAGCTGACACCTCGCTGACATTTTGGAGGAAGCCACAGACACCTCATGAGAGTACAGTACAGTTCACATTTAACTTACTGTGCAACCATTTAATAGCCAGTTAACATTTGAGCGGGTTAAGGCTCTGACTAGGGAATCTATTCATCACTGATATGTGTTTGTAAGCTGGGTTCTGCTAAGCTCTGAGTGAGCTGCCTGAATATAAGCCACATTCTATAGCTTAAGGGGAAAACAAACCAACTAGCTGACAACTCACTGCAGTCACATAAAAAGAATGTTCTGCAAACTGGCTGCACAATAAGTTTAATGTACTTATACTGTACATTATAGAGGCTTATCTAGAAGAGCTGTTGTCTAGCTGAAGTAGTGATCCCATCAAATTCTGACAAGATGGGAAAGCCATTGAGCCTGCATTGGCCAAACTGTCTTTGTATTTTCTCAGATGCCCTCCAACATTTCATATGGATGTTTCAGCACAACTGGTGATATTGCCTTACCACACTGCTCTAGGCTAGATATTAACAATATTGAATTCTTGGCTGTTCTGAAAATCAACTTAACATGGACCAACTCTAGGTATCCGTTTGATTATTCCTATGCCCAGCAAGTCCCATCTGTTGCTATTCCCACTTCAGTACTGTATCTCCTACTGGCAGGTCTCTCCCGACTCCCACTGGCTCTACCAGCACCGCTATCCAGCTCACCACACTCAGCAGTGCCAGCAGCACATAGACTATGACACACACAAGTCCTTCTGCTAAATGTTGAAAACATATGGGGCCAGTGAGTAGGTAGTTATTGGCATGAAGGTAAAATGAAGACTACATGGGTGGCAAACAGTGAGCTCAGCAGTGAATACTAACAATTACTATAGCTCAGAACTGGAATGCAGCAGTTTAACTTTTTGTGGACTATGTCATAGTGCCACAAACTCACCAATCCCCAGCAGAGGCATATATACACAATTTGCCACAAGTCAGCTATAGTGATCAATATCCATTGCTGATCATAAGGCTTTTGTACCACTATTTGCAGTCTGTTATACCCAATGCCAATTACTGCACTGAGAGACAAACTGGCTTGGCAGAATTGATGAAGTTCAAACACATTTTTCAGCCCCAACTAGATGCCAAACTGAATATGATTCTGGGCTACTTCTCTCACTGTTAATTGTGGTCTCCACCTGCAACATGGGGGACAGTTTGGACTCAAGCAGTTATAGGCTGGTCATCCTGCCATCATGCTAGGCAGGGTATGGGAGGCCATTATCAAGGACAGAATAATTGAGCACTTGGTTGATGCCATCATTCTTGCCATCTCTTATCATGGTTTTAAAACTATCATTAACCTTCTTTGAGGGAGTGCAGAGCAGTGGATATAGCCCATCTGGACTCCAGTAAGGCTTTTGACACTGTGGTGCATGACAAGCTTCTGAGTTAAGTAAACCAATGTGTTACACAAGTCATATAATCCCCTGCTCTCTGCTCTGATCAGGAGCACTGCCTGAGGAGGGGGGGGTGTCAGTTTGAAAGGAGTGGCTTTTAAAACACTGCTTGAACTCCTGTGAGTACAATGAACAGCTAATCAAGGGACTGTAAGCAGATCAGGCCATTTGGGTCTGAGAACTAAATCAACTGTGTTGGGGCTGTCAGGGCTGGATTGTACTACAGTGCCCTAATTACTATCCCTACACTCTGTGGGTTCTGCCTCTTGCTTTCTGTTCCACTTGGGGGTGCTGCCTCGGGGGGGGGTCAGTGTTAAAGGAGTGGCTTTCAAACACCGCTCACACTTCTGTGAATGCACAGAACAGCTGATCAAGGGACTGTAAGCAGACTGGGCCAGTCAGGCCAGGTAACCAAATCAGTTGTGTTGTGGATGTCAGGGCTGGATTGTGCTACAGTGCCCTAATTACAATTCCTGTACTTCGTGGTTTCTGCCCCATGCGCTCTGCTCCAGTCACAAATGCCACCTGAGAGAGGGGGAATGTCATTCTTACATTTACGCATTGCTCTGCCAGTGGTCTTCTGCTGCAGTCCTTGAGCTAAAGGGCCATCACTTACTGTCGACAGCGTGGGATGGCAGTTGGCAGGAGATGCTGCACCACAACTGTGACACCCAGCACTACCAGCACTGCCTTACTTAGTAGTGAGCTCTATAGGATTGTATGTGACAATAAACAGTTTTTACACCTCTAGATGCCCTCCAGTTGTTCCTTTATTGTCTACTCAGTATTGTGATGTAAGCAATAATTCCCAACAGGGTGGGCGGTATTGTGCTATACCAGAGTGCCCAGGGGCTTAATGAGGCCCGATGCCACAGGTGGAGGGCCTTATAGCCCCTGGAAGGTCCAGTATAGCACAATACCACCCACCCTGGAGGGTATTATTGCACTTAGAAAATGGGCAATTAGTTGAGTAACAATAATATATAATAAATAATTACTCTGAGCCATAAAGTTTTACATTTAAAAGTATATTTATTGACAGGAGAAAAAAAATAGTCCCTTTCTGTTACACGACAATACAGATTTTCATAAATTTTACACATGACAGCTCTACTGCTCATAAGGAGGTGTGGTAAAATAGCAATGTTGAAAATCTGGACTGCAAATATTAAAAATTTGCAAACCTACGAGCGTGCATAGGAACTGTGCAACGCACACTCGTAAAATGGTCATTTTTATGAATTTTTTCACCTAATTTTCAACATAGCCATTTTAAGACCTCTGCTCATGAACAGTGTCACTGTGATTTTCTTAATCTGTCCAGGATGATTTTGCACAATGACTGCAAGCATTAGGCTGTATGCTAAAACACATTTGGGTGAGATGTGAGAAAGACAGTTGTACTGTTCATAAGGAGGTATGGTGAAATGGGTGTGTTGAAAATCTGAGGAAAATATTGAAAATTCTCGGTTACCAGCGTGCATAGGAACTGTGCAATGCACACTCGTAAAAGAGTCAATTTTGGGAATTTCTTCACCAAATTTTCAATGTAGGGTTTTTGGGGGCCTACCTCATGAACTGTGACACTGTCATTTAGTTTATTGGTCCTGAAATTTGGTTCCACGCAGTGACCGCGAAATCACCTTTCCGGACAGAATAACAAAATTTCAGTGCCATTATACAGCTTACCGGCATTTCCTCAGTTCACGGTCGGCTTTGAAGAGTGCAGACGTGTTCCCAGTCCACTGAAGATCGTCACGCTGGGCTCCGGAAGTAAGTATGGGTTGAGGTGGGGGTGTGGGGAGATGGGCATGAGGGTGGGGCACGGCCTGGGAGAGGGGTAAAGAATCCACGAGGGAAGGTTTTTGTTTTTCAGGTATTTTGCTTTTTTGACTATGGCTTTTTCACACTGGGGTGGGCTCCAGCGTGGCATCTGTACATTTTTTTTTGGAGCAGTGAAACCGACGGGGATTGGGCACCCCGCCGAAAATGACATTTCTGCCATGCTGGGGTGGGCTCCCAGTGGCATAGAGACATTTTGGGGCCGACTGCAGTACTGGGCAGAAATGGGGTTGGGGCGCAGATGAAAGAAAGCCATGATTGAGGAGACAGCTTTGAGGAGTGAGTGGTGAAGAGCATTACTCTTAGAAGCTGTAATACTAGTAGATTTGAAAAAAATAAATATGTTTTGCCGGTGCTGTGCAGCTGAGTAGGTTTTTTTTTAACTTGTTTGTGTGTGTAAAAAAATGTCTGAATACCACGCTAGGAGCCCACCCATCATGGCAAAAGTCTCCCGTAGTCAAAAAAGAAAGCAAAATACCTGAAAAACCAAAAAACCTTCCCTCATCTCAATGGCTGAGAGGGACCTGTGGGTGGTGGTGGATGTCAAGATGAACAACTCTGAGACTTGTAGGAGGGCAGCGGCCAAGGCCAACAGGATACTGGGATGCATCGCTAGGGGGATCACCTCCAGAAGGATGGAAGTGATACTCCCTCTGTATAACTGCTTGGTGAGGCCGCACCTCAAGTACTGCGTGCAGTTTTGGAGGCCACACTTAAAGAGGGATGTTGAACTCCTGGAGAGGGTCCAGAGGAGGGCAACCAAAATGATCTGGGGCTTAGGGGACAGGACCTATGGGGAGAGGCTCGAAGAGCTAAATATGTACACATTGGAAGAGAGAAGGGACCGGGGGGACATGATAGAGGTCTTCAAGTACATGAAGGGGTTAAATAGGGAAGAAGCAGTCAAGGTGCTCTGAAGAAAGGGGGGGCAACTAGAGGGCATGGGTGGAAGCTGGAGGGGGGAGATTCAGGAGAGAAAGAAGCAGGTGCTACTTCACTGAGAGGGTGGTGGAGCCATGGAATGCGCTGCTCAGGGAGCTGGAGGAGGCAGAGACGGTGGAGGGGTTCAAGAGGGGGTGGGACAGGTACAGGGGAAGGGTTTTGGATGCAAAGTCCTGTGCAGTGGGAATATCCGGGACTGGGAAGGGAGAAGCCAGAGAGGATGAGCGGGGCAGCAAGGTCAGCTCCCAGGGTGGGGGCTGACCAAACAAGCAGACACGAAAAACCGTTACGCCTATTCTGCTGGCATTTTAGTATGTGAGTATGTTTCTGGTGGGGGCTTACTCTGTCTAGCTAACTGGCAAAAAAAAAATGGCAGCAGTTTGAAATTTTTTGCCTAGTGCATCAGCCAATGAAGTAGCAGGCTGGGCACAAGGATACATGGCTTGGCATATGGCAGTTTTGGACTGGTGCTTTTTATTTGGTGGGCATCTATTGAAAGTTAATGTACCCCTGTTGAAGGGGCACTAGCCAATCAGATGCCTCCAAATAAAAAGCCCATTTTCTAAATATTTTTAACCTTTTTTGTTAAATTAATGATCTAATTTTGTTGCCTTTGTAACTACCCTGAATCCCTCTCTCCTCAGCAGTTGATGCTGTCTCTTTTCATATTGCATGAACATTCTGTGACATTAGTAACTCCCCATTCCAGGCCATTTAGATGAATAGCATGGAATGGGAGTTATTGATGTCATAGAATGCCTTAGAAATATGAAAAACAAGTGCAGTAGCTGGTGAGGAGAGTGGAACTCTATGTAGATCTGAGGGCACCCCAAAGCTAGATTATTTATTTATCAGGAAAATCATCAAAGCATGTCAGAATACATAACTGGCATGGAAAGGAAGATGGACGGGCAGTTAACTATGTAAAAATAATTTCCTATCTCCTTTAAGTTGCAGTTGAAATCAAAAGACATTTTACTATCTGCAGTTACCCAACATCAAATCAAGGATCAGTGTAGGTTAAAGCTAAAATTTATTACATGGATGAGTTTTATACACTGAAATCCTTTATAGTTGAATTTATTGGATCTGAAAAGTTAGGGAGTAGCATTTAGAAAAGTCTTAGCTAAATGCTTATGATTTGCTGACAGTGTTATAATGCATTGGTCCTGTAGTACAGCTGTGAAGTATACTGTAAGAATATCAAATGCACTAACAGTCATGCAAACCCTGGTTTAGATTTACTCACTATGTAAATGCTGAAACAGTAGAAAGACTTATTTATTTTCTAGGTTTGTCATTAACTTTAATTTAGTAGGGTATTTAATCTTCAGTTGTTAGCTACTCGTTAATTAGCAGCCACTCCATGTTCATTAAAATGAGGCAAGAATGGCAAATTAGTTTTAAATTCCCCTTTCTTGAGTGAGCCCATTTTATACGTAACGAGAGGGGCAGGTTGTTCACTTTACTCAACTGTACTGATTTACAGGGTACATACACATAAGTTATCACTTTTAAGTATGTTTTAATTTTAAAACAGATACATAAGTCATTGAATATAACTAGTACCAGCAATTTTAAATCGAGAAAAGCAACATTCAGCAAAGTGTTAGAGGGAAGGGATCCATGTCATTATAGTGAGGTTTACTGGGTGAGAACAATTTGGGTGACAATAACTGAGCGACAACAAGTAACATGACCGCATTTCCCGACGACCGGACACCAGAGCGAATACAATTTGAGCTACCGGTATCTCACAGCTACTACAGCACCATTCAGACATGGACATGTAGATTATATGCACTACCATGTAAGTACTCCAGCCTGGTACGTGTGGGGTACTCACGGACCACCTGCAGCATCCTTTCTGTCAGATCCCAGTACCTCCTCCGACCACTACCATCAGGCTATGTATAAATTTGACCGCCATTCTCACAAACACCTATCCCAGGATACAACCTCACTTAAATAGTCATGTGCTCCTATGTCACGCGGGGGGTTATGGCTTCCTGCACCTCTCACAGGGGGCTGTGCCCCCGAACCCCCTATCTTTCAGATTCTTACTCCATGCCACTCCCTGATGGCGAGGGTAGGCTACAATTCCAGTCGCCAAACTGGTTGTCGCTCTAATTGCATCTGCTGTCTATTGTGACAATCACTCAGTAGTGTGCATGCTGTTATTGTGCAATCACTGAAAGTGCAGTCGCTGTAATGTATTTGTGCAAATAACTTTGCCATAATTGACTTGCTACAATGACATGATACCGAGGTAAGAAGAGGGGTACTATGCTAAGACAAGACAATGGTAAGGGAGAGAGAAATTGGGGATGGAATTTATTAGCTGTGTAAACTGTGGAGCAACTATCAGAAGAGATGAAATGTGGAAAGGTGGGGTTTTACCAACCTGCAAGTGACGGTACTTTGCAGGCTGAATTATCATCAATATAATAATAAAAACAGCTCTACTGCCAAGAGGGTGCTTCTATGCCAAATCATATATTAGTTAGTCAGACAGTCAGTTAAATAGTTAATAAATACTTATTACATGTTAATAAAACAAAATAGGATAACCGCCATGTAGTTTGTTGATCTGATGAAACTCTGCTGCATTGCACCATCATCTCTGATGACGAGTGAATATGAAACCAGTCGGGTTTCATTGATTCTGTGGAGCTACATGGCGGTTTGCTCCTTTTATAGCTTTTTTTGGTGTGCTTTATTTAATAAAATAGTATTTATTCAACTATTCAGCTGAGGAGTGCGGCTTCTTGAAATTATTGAATTATCATCAGTATGGTCCATGATTAGACAGCTGCGAAGTAAGTTAGAGTGGGAGCAGGCGAGTCCTTTACTGTCGGCACTACTTTAACAACCACCAAGATTTAGAGATATGGGATGGAATATGATGGGAAAGGAGGGACCAAAGAAAGAATCTGAGCCCTAGAGTATTTGTATCACTAGTATTCCATTTTGCAACAGATTTTTATCATTTCAACAGTGTGGTCAAGTAGATCCCTCACCAGGAGAGGAAAATTGTAAATCTGTTACAGACGCAGTAGTAGTGAATAATCCTAAATGGAAGGACTTCAGCCAGAGAGATGATAAGGGGAAAAGGTCCTTATAGTGAGTGATTCCTTTGTTAGAGGGACAGATTTTGTTATGTGTGCAAATGACCAGAAAGATGTTGTGGTTCACTGTCCGCAAGAAACGACAGCTGAAAGGTCCAGTCTAGGTTTTATGCATTGTTCATGAAGCAGGTATGAAACTGGATATCATCATTCATGTGGGAACAAATGACCTGGTATCAAATAATCTTGATATACTACATACTAGCATACTAACTTACTAAAATGTCGGCAGAATAGGCCTACCGGTTTTTCGTGTCTGCTCGTTTGGTCAGCACGCACCCTGGGAGCTGACCTTACTGCCCCCCTCACCCTCTCTGGCTTCTCCGTTCCCAGTCCCGGATATTCCTACTGCACAGGACTTTGCTTCCAGAACCCTTCCCCTGTACCTGTCCTACCCCCTCTTGAACCCTTCCACCGACTCTGCCTCCACCAGCCCCCGGGCAGCGCATTCCATGGCTCCACCACCCTGTCAGTGAAGTAGCACCTCCTCCTTTCTCCCCTGAATGTACCCCCCCTCCAGCTTCCACCCATGCCCTCTAGTTGCCACCTCCTCCTTCCTTCAGAGCACCCTGACTGCTCCTCCCCTATTTAACTCCTTCATGTACCTGAAGACCTCTATCATGTCCCCCCGGTCCCTTCTCTCTTCCAATGTGTACATATTTAGCTCTTCGAGCCTCTCCCCATAGGGCCTGTCCCCCAGGCCCCAGATCATTTTGGTTGCCCTCCTCTGGACCCTCTCCGGGAGTTCAATGTCCCTCTTTAAGTATGGCCTCCAAAACTGCACGCAGTACTTGAGGTGCGGCCTCACCAAGCAGTTATACAGAGGGAGTATCACTTCCCTCCTTCTGGAGGTGATCCCCCTAGCGATGCATCCCAGCATCCTGTTGGCTTTGGCCGCTGCCATCCTACAAGTCTCAGAGTTGTTCATCTTGACATCCACCACCACCCACTGGTCCCTCTCAGCCATTGAGACTTATAGCATCCCCCCCCCAGGTGTACACTTGGCCCGGGTTTCTGGCTCCCAGATGCAGTACCTTGCATTTCCCTGCATTGAACCTCAGCTTCCACTTTCTAGACCACTTTTCCAGAGCCTCCAGGTCCCCCTGCAGGGCCTCCCTCTCCTCCTCCCCATCCACCAGTGGCCCCAGTTTTGAGTCATCTGCAAAAAGACTCATTTCACGCCTGATACCCTTCCTTATGTCGGAGATGTAGGCATTGAACAGGAGGGGCCCCAAGGACTGATCCCTGAGGGACCTCACTAATGACCCTCCTTGGGGATGAGACTATCCCACCAACCACGATCCTCTGGGTTCGGTCCTGGAGCCAATTGCCTATCCATCTGATCATCTGGTTCCCCACTCCCATTTCTCCCAGCTTATTCAACAGGATCATGTGAGGAACAGAGTCAAATGCCTTGCTGAAGTCAAGATAGAGGATGTCCACAGGTCTACCCAGGTCCAAGGCACTCGTCACCCAGTCATAGAACTCCACAAGGTTTGTCTGACACAATTTCCCCAGGATGAATCCATGTTGTCTATCATCCAGCCACCCCGACTTTTCCAGGTCCCCCCCTAGCCTCTTCTTGACGATGCCCTCCATCACCTTGCCCACCACCGATGTCAGGCTGATGGGCCTGTAGTTTCCTGCCACCTCCCTTGATCCTCCTTGTGGATAGGCACTATATTTGCCACCTCCCAGTCCTGGGGCACCCACCCAGTCCTCAGAGAGATGCTGAAAAGCTCCACCAGGGGTTTCGCCAGTCATCCACCAGTTCCTTCGGCACTCTGGGATGTAATTTATCCGGCCCCGGTGCTTTCTCCATCTTAAGGGACCTGAGGGCTTCCCTCACTCTCTCTGCCATGATTTCCACCTCCACTACCTCGTCCCCCTGCTTTGCCTTCCCTCCTGCCAGTGATCGCCCCCCTCTCCCCAGACCTGCCGATCAGCAAGGGCCCCACTCCTCAGTTTCACCATCTCCTCTCATGTATGATGCAGCCCCCCCATTTTCCTTGGTGAAAACTGAGGCAAAGTACCTCAGCCTGCTCCCCCGGGTCTTGTGCCCATCCCTCCCCTGTTTTAATCCTGCTAATCTGCCCCTTCACCCTTCATTTTTCCCCAATGTATCTAAAGAACCCCTTGTTCCCTCTCCTAATTTCCCTAGCCAGGTTCTGCTCTTCCTTGCCTTAGCCAACCTCACCACCCTAGTGGCCCTTCTGGCCCTCAACTCATACTCCCCTCGATCTCTTTCACTCCTTGAGCACTTGAAATGCCTATAAGCTGCCTTCTTTCCCCTCACCACCTCCTGAACCTCCCTGGTCCACCAGCAGGGTTACGGGCCCTACCGCATTTTCGTCTTACTCTTGCACAGGTGCTGGTAGCATCCTGCACCCCCCCTCCTGATGATTTTCCACCTACTATCAGTGTCCACGTCTGGCCCAATCCCATCCAAATGCTTCTTAAGGATCCTTCCCATTTCCTTCAAATCCGCCCCCCTGAAGTCAGTTACCTCCATCTTTGTGCAGCCTTCTACCCCTCCTAGGTCCAGGCAGAACCCGACCGTGGCATGGTCGCTTTCCCCCAATGGGTCCCTTACCTCCAGACCCCTAATCTGGTCACTGTCTGCCAGGACCACATCCAGTATCCACGCCTCCCTGGTCAGTTTCCCCACCTGCTGAGTTAGGAACGTGTCCTGAAAGACATCCAACAACCTCTGTTCCCTGGCCACCAAGGATGTCATAGTCTCTCAGTCCATTCCAGGCATGTTTAAGTCCCCCAACACCACCACCCTTCCCCTGCCCAATCTGCAGTGTCTCCCAACTTCTGCCACCAGCCTCTCCTCCAGCTCCTCCACCAGCACAGGGGGTCTATACACCACTCCTATTTTTACTCTCTTGTCCCCCCTTGTTATCAGGGTGACCTAAATCACCTCCACAGTTCCCTCTGCCTCCTCCACTCCTCCTATGCTAATGCAGTTTTTGACTATTATTGCTGCCCCTTCCCCCCCGTCCTTTCTGAACATGGTGTAACCCTCCAGGTTCAGGTCCCAGTCGTGCCCTGCGGTGGCCCAGGTCTCAGTGACCGCTGCCACATCCACCTGTCGCTCAGTTAGCATCACCTGGAGCTCAGGCATTTTATTGCCCAAGCTCCTGGCATTTAAGCAGGACTACCTTCCACCCTTTCCGTATGCTTCCATTTCCCCTGCTCGCGTTCCCATGGGGATTCCGTCTTCCCCCAGTCAGCACCTTACCAGTTGGCCTTTTCCCATATTCCTCCAGCTCCCCAGGGGGGTGAAGACAGAGTCCCTCCTTTATTGGACCCCCAACAGTCTTTTCTCTAATCCTCCCCTTCACAAGTTGAATCTCCACCTTTCACCAATGAACCCCTCTATTTTCAACTTAAGGATTTCCTTCCCCTCCAAATTGAGATGGAGCCTATCTCTAGCATACAGCCCC
This sequence comes from Neoceratodus forsteri, assembly GCA_016271365.2. Taxonomy (NCBI): domain Eukaryota; kingdom Metazoa; phylum Chordata; order Ceratodontiformes; family Ceratodontidae; genus Neoceratodus; species Neoceratodus forsteri. The sequence goes on from CM057456.1 coordinate 1,725,524,351, forward strand.
TTATCCTCCAAGGTCTCCCCCCAATTCCCCATCATCTCATACCCTCTGGCCCCACACCACTCCCTGAGCCACTGGTTTATCTCCCTAATCTTCCTCTCATGTTCCCCACTAGCCCTTGGCACCGGCAGGATTTCCGAGAAGGAAATCGTGCATCCTATGTCATGACAGACCCTGGCAAGCTTCCTGAACCTTGCCTGTAGCTCTAGCTCACTATTTCCCCCAATGTCATTGGTACCCAGGTGGACCAATATGTCCGGGGAACCTCCACAATCCTTTGCCAGCTGATATACCTCATGCTTGGCCCTGTGCACCGTTAGTCCAGGGAAGCATTTTGTTCTAACCGGGCAGGCTTCCCCCTCCCTATCCCATTTGATACCCCTGATCATGGAATCATTCAACATTAGCACTCTGACCACCCCTTTTCCTCCATTCTCCCCCTTCCATGTCCCTCATCCTTTCTACTGGCCCCTCCCCCCAGCCGGCTTCTTGCTTCTCCCCCTATCTGGGTGCCCCCTGCTGCCACCTCATTATTTACCTGGCCACCCCTCCTCTGATCCTATGCCTCCTCCTCCCTAGTATCCCTTTGTACCCTTCTCCCCACCTTCACTGCTCTCGACTGGTCCTTCCCCTCATCTGCTAAACTTGCCTGGCTCATCCTCCCTTCCTTCCCGCCTCCGTTCAGCCCCTCCTTGCCTGTCGTGCTCCCCTGGCATAAACCTTCAGCTGCCTTTACTGTATCCTCCTTGTACTTCTGGTCCCTCTCCTTGAACTTTCCTCCCAACTGGTCCTTCTTCTTGTGCTTTCCTCCCTCTACCCCCTTCTCCTCCTGCTCTGATCCACTGCTCCCCCCATTTTCCCACGTTTCAAGTTCCCACCTGTTTTTCCTGCTATCCAGCCCCTGCCTCCTGCCCCCAACTCCCTTTCCATCACTGCCCCTATTGTGGCTACATCACCACCCTCATCCTCAAGCAGAAGAAGAGAAATGAAGCAGTTACTGAGCTTAAGGTCTGATCCCCCTCTCCCCCTTGCTTCCTTCTGTCCAGCCCCAGCCATCTGCCTACTTCCTTGAGAATGTCCTCCCTTTGGCCCCCCTTTGTGAGGGTCCCCAGATAACTGCCTGCTTCCTTGGTAGTGTCTTCCTTTTGGGCCCCCTCTGTCAGGGTCCCTATGCGACCCCAGAGTACTCTCCTGCACTCCTTTCCCTATGCTCCCGCCCCTAGTGCTTGGTGCAACTCTGCAGGAGAGCCCCTGCCATATTCCCCAACCATACTTCCCCACTCCCTCCAGATGTCTCCTAATCCCCTCAACCTCCTCCCTAAACTGTGCCAGCTGGAAGCACACTGGGCAACCACCGAACTTCTAAGCCCAGTCCAGTATCATGGCAGCGCCAGACCCCATGCACCCCACCACCCTCCCAAAGATGCTGGCCCTAATGATGTGTGGTCCTATTCCCTCCAAGTAGGATTCCTTGGGTGAGCCACCAGGTTCCCCCTAGTCCAAGATACACCCCAACCCACTAATCAGGTCACCCACTAATCCTAGATACAGTCCCACAGTAAACAGGTACCCCGTTACTAGGTGCAGTACTACACAGTAAACTTATAGGGGAAGTGTACAACTCCCTAAGCTCCTCTCTCCCAGCCCTTAAATCCAACCCCCAGTAGCTAGAACTACATGAGCTGCACCTGAAGCCTTTTCCTCCAATTGCAGGGCAGGTGTTCCCCATAAAGGAGCTTGAGCTCTGGGGAGGAGGTGGGGAGGGTGAATAGGCCTGCACCCGACTCTCATGAGAGTGTATCAACCCTGTGTCTGCCCCTCACTGCACCTCCAAGCTCTACCAACTAAGAAAATCTTTCAAGTCTCCTTACTCTCCCAGCATCCAGCTAGAAGCTTCTTCCCCCTTCCCATCTAACTGAAGACTGACTAAGTTGGGAGCCCCACCTTACTTTCATACAGCACTAATCCCTGTAATATGATGCCTGCACTTACAGGCCAGATAAAAGCTTTTAAACTCCCACAAACACCAAACAGTCTGCTAGAAACATACATAAAACCAGCTCAGAAAATCTTTCAAGTCTACTTACCCTCCCAGCCTCCAGCTTTTAAACACACACAAACACCAAATTGTCTGCTGGAAACACACAGAAAACCAGCTAAGAAAATCTTTCAAGTCTCCTTACTCTCCCAGCATCCAGCTAGAAGCTTCTTCCCCCTTCCCATCTAACTGAAGACTGACTGAGTTGGGAGCCTCGCCTTACTTTCATACAGCACTAATTCCTTGTAATATGATGCCTGCACTTGCAGGCCAGATATCAGCTTTTAAACTCCCACAAACACCAAATAGTCTGCTAGAAACACACAGAAAACCAGCTCAGAAAATCTTTCAAGTCTACTTACCCTCCCAGCCTCCAGCTTTTAAACACACACAAACACAAAATTTTCTGCTGGAAACACACAGAAAACCAGCTAAGAAAATATCTCAAGTCTCCTTACTCTCCCAGCATCCAGCTAGAAGCTTCTTCCCCTTCCCCTCTAACTGAACACTGACTATACTCAAGGATAATTTTGTTACTGTGGAGGACAAGCTCAAGAGCCTGGCAAAGTCTGTAACCCTCTCTGAGGTACTACCAGTACAAGGAAGGGGAGAGGGTAGAAAGTATAAAATCCATAGATTTAACAATTGGCTAAAAGTTTGGTGCACTGAGGAGAGGTTTCATTTAATTGGTGAGTGAGGAAATTTCTGGGAAGATAAGAAATTATTAAAGCATGATGGCCTTCACCTCAATAGGGAAGAAACAATAGCACTGGGGCAAAAATGTGAGGTTTATAAACAAGAGCATTTACACTAGTAGGTGGGAGTCTTGGGCTAGGGATAACCTCCTAGGTAAATTGCAAGCATGTAAGCTGGTAAATGCTCCCCAAACATTAACATTTTGAAAGGGTGTAGGGGGGCTGGCCCAATGGCAGGGATGACTGGAGGCACTGTAAGCACCTTACCTCATGTGACACCAGCGGCCAATGTTTGAGAATGGACATGAGTTGTTGGGGGTTGGCTGGGGAAGGATGGGAGGATTGCACATCTGGAGGACAGCTCTCCACCCTCAGGGAGGGAGGTTCCTATGGCTCACCACTTGATCACCACCTGGAGGAATCCAGATGGCAGGGATTGCGGGTCACCTTATGTGGGAGGCCCGACTTCTAGAGCACCAGGGTATCTCTGCAGAGGCAGAGGTCTCACAACAAGCTCATTGCACATTCATGGTGGTCAGGGAGAACATGGAGGAAAAAGTGGAGGATGGGTTTCATGAAGCCCTGTCCACTGGGTTGCATCCTGCTCTGTTACTCTGGATCTGGAGCATGTCTGGATGTGTGTGTCTTGGAGGGGAGGATGGTCATCTTCTCCTGGCTCTGCTGTGTGGGGGGCAACCCATAAGGGATACTGCTCCCACTACGGAGGAGGCTAGAGATGGTTGTGGAAGATGGGAACAGGGCTGATGTAAGCAGCCCATCCTACCAGGAGAATAAAAATCTACATGGGAAAAAACAAAAGGGTGTAAAGAAGGGGAAGTTCAGAATTGAGTGTTGTCCAGTAAATGGAAAGGGGTTGGTGACACTGCTAGGAAAAGTACAACAGTTAACATAAAAAAGAACAAGAAAGGGAAAACTGGGAAACAGGGCATTTGGAGGGTGACAAGTCTGAAAGCTGGAAACCTGAGCAATAAAATGAGAGCTCTTCAGGTATTATTAGTGGTAGAGGGTAAACCAGACATAATAGCGATTATGGGAACATGGGCCACATAACATAAAGACCGGGCCCTAACTGTCCAAAACTATGTCTTATTCAGAAAAGATAGGGTGAAAGGTAACAGGAGAAGGGTTGCATTATATGATAGAGGATATCAGGGTTATGGAGGACAAAGAATTAGGTGGTTGTGTGGAAGCAGAAACATTATGGCTTCAACTATTCCAACAAAAATAGAGGTTGATTTGTATGGAAGTGACCACCCAATAAAACCGAGAGGCAATGGATGATGAATTTGCATTGGATATCAAGAAAGCTACAAAGGGGAGATGAGAAGTTGTACTGGTGGGTGACTTCAATTTACCAGATGTGGACTTGAGTGTTCCAGTAGCACGTAGTACCAGGAGTAGTGGTGGGCGAAGTGGCCTCAATTCGCTCCGAGAAGTGATTCGCAGAGTGAAGGCGATGTGGAGTGTTCGCAATTTTAGCAGAGTACTTCTTGCTATAATGGGTAACGCAAAGTCCATTGAAACAATGATTTCGTGTTATCTGCCTTCCCAAACCACTACTCCACCAATTTATGCTAAGTACATTGAAAACAATGTACTCCACTCACTCGCTTTGTTTTTAAGCTCCAAAGACGAATTTTGCAGTGATTCATGGATTTCAGGTCACATGGGCTCTAGATTGTTCTGCACAGCCTCAGTTTGGGGTAGTGTGTGTATGAAGCTGTAGGAGACAATCTGCTTTGAGAGCTCTCTTCGATTCAAACCTTCTAAAAGCTGTTAAAAAAGCCTTTTTGGGTAATTTGTTTTGCTGAAACTTTAGTTCATCAACTATAGGAAACCCTCCTGTGCTCATATCATCGAGCGTTTATTGTTTGTGTGTGGATTTTGAATGTTAATGTACAATATTCAGTCCGTGTACTGAGAGACAGTGAAAGTGTGCTTTGGGGGAGGGGCGTATCTGTGGTGTAGGTAGATTAACTTGGAGAAAAAGACAGTGCTTTCGGTTTTGGTGATATTTTTCTTGTATAACTGTGTTAACGTATACACAGTAATATTTTCAATAATTCTTGCCATTTTTTTGCTGATTGTTGTGGTGCAGCAGTGCATAATTTTAATTTGTTTAAAATATGAGGTTATATTACTGAAGTTTTCAATTTGCTACGAATTACTTAGTGTGTATGTGCGAGTATGTGTGTGATGCGTGTCATCAAATCAGACACCTTTTATTGTGCCACATAATTTCAGCGATGTGAACCTGCTATCCACTGCAGCTGTGTAATTTCTTTTACTTCTTTGTGGTATCTTTACTGGTACTAGTACTAGTGACTGTTACTGCAGCAGTGCAGTACACTGCCCCCCCCCCCGGCAGCCTGCCCCAACTGGCAAGGGAATTCTTTTCCAGCTTTGAATTTCTGATGGTGAGCACTGGTTAGGTGTTGTGCCTTTGCATCTGTATCTCTTCAGTGCGCAGCGCAATCTTAATCTGTCTGTGCATTTGCATCTCTTTAGGGCACAATCTCCATCTCTAACTTAAGTCACAGTTGTTTCTTTGGCTTCCCTTCAGAGTACTGGACAGGTGTGGTGCATAATTCTGCATGAACATTGTACTCATTAATATGCATTTTTAAGTCAGAACCATCATCACGAGTCACTCGTGATACAAATCACGTTCTTCATTATCACGGTCACAAATGCAGTCACAAATCACGATTCTGATCATGTCACGAATCACATTAATTTTTTTATAGTTACTTGGATGTATTTTAAGCCTGTTTTGTAGTATCTCTCCATGCTTCACCACCCCACCATTGTACTCATTAATGAGTGTTTTTAAGTCAGAGAGTTTTGTGCCACACCTCATCAGGGCCCGGGGAAGTACAGCCGTAGGCATTCATGTTTCTTCATCATCACGGTCACAAATGCAGTCACAAATCACAATTTACGATTACGTCACAAATCACAACATTAATTTTTTTACTAGTTACTTGGTTGTATTGTAAGCCTGTTTTGTAGTATCCCTACAGGCTTCACTATCCCACCATTGTACTCATTAATAAGTGTTTTTAAGTCAGGGATTTGGACAGTATCTGCAGTACATACACAGACTGGAAAGAAGACTGACTGCACACATGCAGTTTAGCACAGTATACTTGCACTGCTCAGAATACAAAGTGTCACACATACGGAAGACAACAAAAAAGGGCATAATTACTGTTGCTGTAGCCCTCCTCTTCTTAGGGATGCCACCATGCACAGCTGCACCCTCTGCCACAGAATGGCCAGCAGATGCAGGCATGGTCCGTTCTGTGGCAGCCTGCCACTCCAACTGGTGGTGATTGAGCATATGGGTGTGCTGGCCCCCAGTCCCCAGCTGAGTCCCCCAGAGCCATGGTGCACCTCCACCTCACATAGGCAGAACTTGACCACACTGCTGTCCCCCTGACAGAGTCAAAAAACTGCCAAACAATGGAGGTGTGGGGAGGACCAGGCACAGGCAGGGGAGGGCCAGAAGAACTGGCAGCCGACTGGTCACAGTGCTGAAGAGGGATGAGATCCACACCTGGGCCCAAAGGAACAGGCACATCCTGCTCCAGAGGACCTGGTGCTGGATTTGGTGGTGGTTCAACTGCCTCAGAGTCAGGACAGGAGGCGGTACTGGGCCTGCTTCCCGGGGGGGGACAAACAACTAACTACTTATAAAGGTAAGAAAAATAAAATTTACAGAAAGAACAAATGAAGTAAAAAAAGAGTACAAAAAGACAAAAAATGTAGCTTTTAAAAGCTGTTGGGTCTAAATCAAGTTTAAATCTCCTCCTCGCTCTGATCTCAAAGTATCAGCAGTCACAAAACACACTCCTCTCTCTCCATCTGCACAGGAAAAAGTAAAAGTGTCTGCTTGTATGACTCACTTCCTTCCTGCCTAGCTAAACAGCATGTGACTTACAGTACTGTAAGCCATGTGATGTGTGGGGGGCTGCCAAATCTGAAACACCTAGTGGATCACTTAGAATCATAATGAGGAACGCGAAGTCCATTAAAAACAATGACTTCACCTTACTTGGCATTGCCATTCCACCTTAACGTGAAGTGGTAATGACAAGACGGAGTGAGCACTTTGCATTGCCCACTCCACAACGCGAAGTGCCCACTTCACATTCACTTCACCGGCAGAATTTAAATTCACTGCATCTCTAACCAGGAGCCAACAAATAATGTGGTTATTTCAGGATTGTTTCCTGATCTTGCATGTGAATGATCATACAAGGGTAGGAAGGATTTAGATCGAGTCCTGACAAATGGTTACAGTGTAAGAAAGGGTATCACATCATAATAGCATCCCAAAATGAGCAATTAGAAATATAGCGACTCATTTTTGGTGCTATTATTGTGGGCTACCCTGCAGAATAGCAAGGGTATGTGATAGCGACCAGGGGGAAGGGCGAACAGAAGGGAGGAATAGCGAGTGGAAGGGGAGGGGAAGGGGTTTTCATGCAATGGTGTACCTGCTGCCACTGAGCTAGCCATGTGGCATGGTGGTGTGTGTGGCTAGCTCTGGCACAGCAAGTACTGGGTTTGGGACCGGGAGCATGTACATTTTGCCGACACCTGGATTTTTGCCCCCTCCTCAATATGCAACCCCATGGAGTTGAGAATTAAAGGGGATGCAGGTGGCACAACCTCCCTCCCCAAAACACTTTACTTAAATCTGAATGTCAGGTCACCTTAAAGTGTATATCGCCGATTGGCTTTTCGGTGATATACACTTGCCATAACTGTGATCGCTGTTTTGCATTTGCTATTATGACATGGAACCGTGAGAAAGTATCAGTGGAGGAATCGTTCCATGCAAGTGATCATTATACAGTTTCAGATAAGTTAGCATTAATGGTGCAAAGGCCTAAAATAAAAACACTTGTTTTAGACTTTCACAAAACAGACTTCAGAATGATGGAGGATAAACTTGGGACATGACTCATAGTCTATCATCAATACATAGGTGTTGTGGAGAAATGGGAGTATATCAAGAGAACAATCATTGATGTTATCAAGACAGGTTGGCAAGAATAAAAAGAATAGACTGATTTGGTTATCTAAAGATGTCAAGGAGCAGTAAAGGCAAAGCAAGCTGCATTTAAGGAGTAAAAGTCTTCTCAGTCAGAGGTCAGTAAAGAAATATACCCCAGCTGTGCCAGGAAAACTAGGAAGACTTTGAGAAAAGTGAAGGCAAATGCAGAACTTAAGATAGAAGAGGATGTGAAGGATAATGAGACTTTTTTTCACATAAATAATGGAAAGACAGAAAAGTAAAAGGTTCCATGTGATAATGGCGACCGTGTGGCAGCGATCACCATTTGGGTGAGTCTACATCACCGAAAATGAATTTTGGCTATGTAGACTCACGGCGCAAAGCAAAAGGGCACCGGACACTTGAGTTTTGGTTTTTATGCTGGGGGCTTTACCCCCTGCACCTCCCTACTAAAGAATTCTTAACTTCAGGGATGCATGTCGAGGCGGTGCAAAACGAGGGAAAAATATATTCCTGACCAGCGCAGTAAAGCGAGCGGGCACCCTGAACTGAACCCACCACCCTCCCAACCTTGGCCTGCCTCAACCCACCACGGTACATGGCCACCCCAGCAATCCAATGCCACACTAAAAACCTCCTCCCTCCTTCCGCCCATCGATGGCGTGATCCTCCCTCCACATGCATGTACATATAGCAACATCCCATCACTATATTCACCGACCTCAATCCGTCGCCTCCTTCCAGTAGCCCTGTGTAAAAGCACCATGAATGAATCACCCTTTTTGAAAGTGCTCAATTGTTGTCGCTCAATACACGGGATACCAAGTAAAGGGGGCATAGAAAGGCTAAGAAAAGGAGACTCTTGGGTTGAGGGGGATGAATACAAGTCTGAGGTACTCCATGAATACTATTACTCCAGTTTTATGAATGTAGGGAGGTCCACTTCAGGACTGTAATTCCCACTCAAGTGAAAAACTAGTTTGGCCTAAGGGTTCTATCTCAGAGTAGAGGGTCCTCAAAGGCTTATCGGTATTGAAGGTTAGAAAACTACTTGAACCCGATGGTCTGCATCCTAGGGTGTTGAAAGAACTGGCACAAAACTGGTACAAGTCCTACTGGAGCAATTAACAGATCTATTTAATTGCTCCTTGGACACAGGAGTGCTCTCAGGTGATTGGAGGGTATCAGATGTCATACTGCATCACAGAGCAGAGATAGGGAGGACTACAGCAACTACATGCCACTGAGTCTGACATCCATATTGTGTACGCTCCTGGAAACCATCATAAAGGAAAGGATTATGAACTTCCTGGAGTTACAGGAACTCCAGGATAATAAGCATTGCATTTTTCTGAAAGGTAGGTCATGTCAGACAAACCTCATTGAATTCTAGAGTGGTGTTTCACTATGACTTGAATAAGGGCATATTGCTGGATATATTATATTTGGACTTCAGTAAGTCTTTCAATTTGGTACCTCATCATAGACTGGTTAAGAATGTGGGTGATCTAGGAGTTAGAGATGAGATTAAATGCTGGATGGGAAATTGGCTTCATAATAGGACACAAAGGGTAGTCATTAATGGCACCAAATCAAAATGTGAAGAGGGTGACCAGTGGCATGCCTCAGGGGTCAGTTCTGGGACCTGTGTTTTTCGACCTGTATGTTTGTTATACTGATGAGGGGAATAAAAGGCAGGATGCCACTGTCTGTGGATGATACAAATGTTTCTGGCAGAGTGGACAGTGATGAAGGGGGAAAGGAACTAAAGGAGGATCTGATGAAATTGGAGAAATGGTCTAGTGTTTGGTAGTTAACATTTAGTGTAAAAAACTGTAAAATTACACACTTGGGTAAAAAAAATTCCAAAATCTGAATAGTGGATGGTGGGGGATTGCTTGACACTAACTTCAGAAGAAAGGGACTTAGAAGTCAATCAATGGCATTCTTAATACTTCTAAGCACTGTGACACGGCTTACAGTGAAGCTAATAGGATGCTGGATGCATAGAAAGGGTCTTCTCTGTCAGGAGAAAGGAAATAATCATTCCACTGTATAGATCATTGGTCAGCCCACAGCTGCAGTACTGCATCCAGTTTTGAAATCCACACCTAAAAAAGATAGAGACTGTCTAGAATCAGTTCAAAGGAGAGAGGCCAAATGGAACCATGGTAAACAGGGAAGATCTTATGAGGAATGATTAGATAACCTAGAAATGAACTAGTTGAAGGTCAGAAGAGAGAGAAGTGATATGATTGACACCTTTACATACCTAAAGGGCATAAATAAAGTAGACTATCAGGGGCTGTTTGCCATCCAAGAAGGTAACATCACTAGGGGGCACAACATGAAGCTGACAGGGGTAAGCTCAAAAAAGATAATAGAAAGTTCTTTACAGAAAGGGTAGTGCATAAGTGAAATCAACTACAATAGTAGCTTGTTAATGTTCATGACAGTTAATGAATTTACACATGGGTGGTACAAATTCAGGGAACTATGTCGAGAGACACAGAATAGGCAGAATAGCTGGAGTAACTTGGTAAGTGTGTAAGCAAAGTATGGTGTCACCAGTACTAGACTGGTATCAGGACCAAGGAAGGGTCCAGACAGGCTGGATGGGCTACAGGACTTTTTCCGGCCATAAAATTCTGTTTCTATGTTTCTACAATATAGATTTATCTATCTGTCTGTCTGTCTGTCTAGTCTAAAACTGTCTAGGAGGTAGAAAGTTGTGTGTGGTGGAGGATGGACACTACTCCAAGTGCAGTATAGTGCTCAGCAGTGTCCGTCATGGATCAGAGCTGGGGACACTGCTGCCTTTATCAACAAGTTAGAAGTTGTGGTCTCCATCAGGCTGCTTAAAGTTATTAATGAGGCTAAGCTAACCAGGGAGGTGGACTCTCTTGAGGATGGAGACAAAATTAAGCAGGACGTGAACAAGCCGGGCAATTAGTATGACTAGTGGAGCCTCAGAGTCAATGTAGCCAAATATAAGGTGCTACACTTGGGGAGGTAAAACAGAGGTAGGACTTACAAAATGTGTGGGGCTCCTCTTGCTGCAGTAGAGAATGAAAAGCACCCTGGATTCATAACAGACAAGAGGCTCAAGCAGGACATGCAGTGCATTGTTGCTGTCAAAGAAATCCATCTGAATGCTGGGGTGTATCAAACGGGGGTGACTAGCAGAGCACAGGAAGTTATACTGTCACTTTACAAAACTCTAGTAGGATCCATGGGAAGAGGAAATTAGGGTACTAACAGAGGACTTGGCTAGATTGCAACATGGTCCAAGATCTGGCAGCTGATCCTTACCATGAAGAAATGTAAGATAATGCATATCAGCAAGAAGAACCCAAGAGTGAGATACATGATGGGGAGTAGTATTAGAGAGCACAGTGGAAGAAAAACATCTGGGGTTAATTACACTGGAAAATCTGAAATCCACAGCCGAGAGCAAGAAGGCAATGGGGAAGATTAACAGGATGCTAGGGTGCATAATGAGTATAATAAGTAGCACAAGCAGGGAGGTGATCATTCCACTATACAGATCATTGGTACTTCTGCACCTAAAACACTGTGCAAGGTTCTGGAGTCTACACATGTGTAAAGACTATGAGAGGGCAGAAGTGGTGCAGTGACAGGTGACCAAAATGATCCAGGGTATGGGGGGAAACAATGTACGAGGAGAGGAGAGGATGGAAGACCTCAATATATACACCCTGGAGACTTGAAGGGAGAGGGGGACATGATAGCAACATAAAAAATAGCTGCATGGAGTAAACACGGTGGCTTGCAAGGAGATGTTCATCCTAAGAAAGAACACAGTAATAGTGGTGAATTCAATTAAACTGGTGTGGGGGAAGGAGATTGAGGAGGAGGAGTGCCCACAAGCACTCTTTCACTAAAGAGTGGTGGACAAGTGGAACAGGCTTCCAAAGGTGATGGTGACAACCAAATCATGGGGAGTTTCAAGGTTGTGTGGGACAGGCATATGGCCATAGTAAGAAGGTAAAAGGAAGCGGTAAGGGAAAGTGATGGCCACTAGGGCCTACATAAGGCCAAGAGATAAGGTGGGCAGACTGGATAGACCACTGATCCTTTTCTGCTGTCATATTTTATGTTTCTATGTAATCATGAGTGGTGAATTCACTCTTCCTTGGTCTCTTCAAGTGGGGTATTATGGCCCAGCATGGTACAGTTTGGGAAAAACGGAGGTCCTTGGTCTCTCTGAGAGGAATTTCACTCTGTGTCAGCTGAGGAGATTCTCTTGGTGATCATGAAGCTGCATCCTTGACCTACCCAGCTTTTGTTAGAGTATCGGGAGCCCACTGGTCCGGTGATTGCTGAGACTGGCTGATGTTCCCTTGGGAAGGGAGCTATTCTGACTGCCTTGAAAAGGGCTGCTGTGAGACCCATTCTCAAGAAACCTTTTCTGGACCCAGACATCTTGGCAATTTGCAGGCCTAATTCTAACCTTCTTTAAGGGGGAAGGTTGTTGAGAAGATGGTGGTGATGCAGCTGGGGAAGCACCTGGAGGCTCTCTCTATCTATGAGCTGTTTCAGTCTGGTTCAAGACGGCATCATAGCATGGAGATTGCACTTGGTAGGGTGCAGAATGATCTTCTGGCCAGGGATAGAGAGGAATGTTCCATCCTGTTTCTCTTCAACCTCTCATCAGTATTTGACATAGTAAATCATAGGATTTTAACAGTCTGACTGAGGAACTTGAAATGGGGCTTGGCAGGGTTGTGTTAAGGTGGTTTGAGTCCTTCCTCTCCAGTAGGTGCAGCAGGTTGCATGAGTGAACTTTCTCTCTCGATCAGCTGCCCTGACCAGTGGAGTCCCTCAGGATCTGATTTCATCTACCATGATATTTGTAGTGTATATGCTGCCACTGGGAGAAGTGATACACAGGTACAGTTTACAGTTTCATTGTTATGCAGTTGATACTCAGCTATATCTATCATTTGCCCTCATGTGAAAAATGCAGTGGGTGTGGTTAATGACTGCCTATCTGTGATCAATGACAGGATGTCCTCAGCTGGTTTAGGATGAACCAGACATGACTGAAGTGCTACTGGTGGACTCTGGTGTCCGAAGGATGACCGGACTGAGTGCTGGAGTTGCTGGATTACTTCTTGGGCCCACTCAGCTTACAGACAGAAATAGGGTGAATGATCAGGGCATCATTATGAACCACAAGCTGACTTTAGAATATCAGGTGTCATCTGTGGTCTGTAGATGTTATTTTCAATTTAGGAGCATCACATGGATAAAGTCCTTTCTTAACCCTCAGGACCAGAAGTCCCTGGTGCATGCCTTTGTGACATCATGACTGGACTACTACAATGCTCTCTATTTTGGGCTATCTGAAAGTTTGATGCACTGCTTGCAGCTAGTGCAGAACCCCATAGCGTGACTGAATGCCAATATTTTTGGCTTCAAGTATCTTTCTCCTGCTTTGTGGAAGTTGCACTGGCTGCCTGTTAGGTGCGTATATCATTTAAGATAGGTTTCTTAACATGCAAAGCCCAACATAATCTGGGTCCTGACTACCTACAAGAGCTCCTATGTCTGTATGCTCCTGGCCACCCTCTCTGCTCTTCAGACGTGAGCCTCTTGAAGGCCCCTAGAACTCATTTAAAGTTGTCTAGGGAGGCAGCCAGTGTGGTGGCTGCTCCAGTTTTCTAAAACCAGTTGCCACATGAACTTTGAGAGGCCCCCTCATTTGATAGTTCTCAGTGGGGATTAAAGCACTATCTTTTTATAAGGGCTTACCCAACTGATTCCTAAAATGTTACCATGTTAATGGCATTTTTTATTGAAAGTTATTTATTCTGCTGCTGCTTCTGTATGTATTTTGATATGTAAGGCACCCAGACCCTGTGGGACTGGGCGCCTAAGAACTAAATATATTACTACTATAGTAACTACAGCAGAACTCTGAGCCCTAAGATCATGGTAGAAATCCAAACACTGCATGGCATACAGTTTGACATGCTCCCGATTCATGTTGTGATGCTTCAAAGTTGCACCAGCACTGGGCATACAGACATACATACAGTAGTGTTCCTTCTCTAAATGCCTGGTCAAGGTATCTTTGGTGCGCAAGTGATCTCCCTCACAAAAGTCCTTATCACATCTCCCTTACCTCCATTTCAACAGGCATTGGTGGTCCTAAAGTTCCCTTTCTCAGCAGGACCAGATTAAGTCATAGGCCAACAAGGCGCAGGCTTGGGGTCCCTGTCAGCCAGGGGTCCCAGCACTGAGTGGATCATCCTAGCTACAAAAAGCAGGCTCAGCCAGTCTAAGTTGTAATCATTGTTGTCTGGGACACTTCAGCCCAATTTCAGCAACAATGCACTGCTATTCTAGCACCTATTAATGCCTCATTTTCCAATTAACACCTCTGAGTTACATAGCTGTCCATCTGCCTCAGCTGAGAAGGAAATTTGATTTGTCTGCAGTTGCTGTGGTGCCAGGTTCAACTTAATAAACTTTCAGAAGCTCTTAAAACATGAGCTCCATTTCCTAGCTACAGTAGACAGTCTGACAGACATTAACACTGCTGCAGCCGCTTTATCAGTCCCAGTAACTGCTGGGGCTCCCATATCAAAGAGTCCTCAGTCTGACCCAGAGCAAGCTACCAGTTTTCAAGAATTATTATTATTTTTGTTTAAGTAACTTAGATATCTCAATGTGCCCTGTAGAAATAGCATACAAGGGAGTCCATGAGCTGGGAAGAAGTTTTCAAAATGGCATCAAAATGACACAAAGATGCCTGTCATAGTACAGAACTAGGAGTCTCTATGACTAGCCTTGCTGGGAGCCCCCCAAAATATAAGGTCACCTTTATGCCAGTCCACTTGAATTTGAACTCCACTGTGCCTGTGATTATTCATTTGTTCCAGCTTCCTCTAAGGATTCTTTATCCTTTAGTAAGTTGCAAAGTCTTTATCCTTTAGTAAGTTGTAAAGTATTCTTTACTTTTAACATGTTAGGTTTATGTGGGGAATATACATGGGTTACACTCACCAATGAAAGGGAATAGTTTTCTTACCTTGATATGGATCAAATCATGGATTTAAGAGACTAAAACATCTTATAGATAACCAGGTGTCTGCTGCTGATTTTGTTGTATGAGCAATTAAGTGCAAACAGGTAATGTTTGTATATGTTTGTTTTAATATACAGTATGGCTTTGTGCTTAGATTTTTGTTTTGGGAATACTAGCCTCTGTTGCCTAAAAACTGTTATGACTATTAATAAAATACAGGCCACATGAGGTCTGCCTGAATTTAAATATTCCATGTGCAGCTTTTCCTGTGATGAAAACAAACAAACATGCTATAGAAGGAATGAGTCAGGACTTGAATAGACTGGCTGGGATGGGAAGGGGGCTACCACAATGTGAGCTGGATTCGGAGGGAAAGACTTGGAAAGAGCTTAATTCATTGCCATGGTTTTTGTTTCAAAAACAGTGTTGGTTCTTGTGTTTCTGCACCAGAGCGACACACCTGGATCTCAGCATGACCACGGGAATGAAGGTATGAACTAGGTCTTTGGACGAGGGCTGGAGACTGGAATTGGACAAGAACTGAGAGAGGCAAACGTCAGAAACTCAATGGGACAGGGCTAGCCTGTTGGTGCAGTGTCAGGGGTGCAGCCCATGATGTGGGGGACCAGTGTTTGGCTACCGCAGCTATCCATAGCACTCACACAGCATACAGTCCAATTGTGGTATAAATGATACCACAACGCAGACAAGAGACGGTTTACTGGTGTGACACCAGTTATGCTTAAGTTGCACTCATCTGACTACTGAATTAGAGGCTGCTTTTCAGCATTCTTGAATTGATCTCCTGATTTCCGCTCCATATAGTGTCTCACATATGCACTATTAGTACCTATATGTGACTGAAACCAGGGGATTGGTATAAGAATTAAAACAGCCTTGGAACTGTTTGTTTTTGGCAACTGCCATTCCTAAGCTACTGATTATAATCTTTTGCTGTGATATATATTTTTTTTATATTCCACTTTCTTTAATTTACATATTTGCCACATGGCTACACTCCATATAGTCTCACTCATATAGCAACCATGGCACCAGTATGCAACTGAAACTAACGGATGCACATGATTAAATAAAAAAATCAACACTGAAATTGTCTGGCTGTTTTGGGTGACTACATTTCCTACAGTATGCTGTTGACTGTTGTTATCCAGGCGATTTATCTTGTTTGGTGGTTCAATTGCTGCCGATGGCAAGTGAGATTTGTTTGTTTACTGTCGCTCATGGGTTCTTAATTTTTGTATTGTAGGTCATCAGTTTCACTTGATTTGCATCTGAAAACTTCTCATGAGATGAGGTTGAAAATGGCAGTATTGCATAACCCTGTTTTTCCAGTCAACAAAAAAAAGCAATCAAACAATAAATACAGAAACTAAGACAGTAGAATCATGGAATCAGCAGCAGTATAGCAGTATATGAATGGATCCTACAAATATACACACGCAAGGGATTACAAGTACAGTAAATGAAAAACAGAAATACTTGCAACACTTCTGAAGCTGACAGATTTCTTTACAGTCACAAACAGTGTATGTGTAATCTTTAAAAATGTTTTTTTTTTTGTTTACATTGTGGTTGTCTCCAGGGGCCATATTGGGCCTAGGACACCCTATGCGACGACATGTATGTGGTCCAGATAGCACAATATGGAGGTATGATTCTTGAAACTGTATAGAATCTAATTGTTAACCTCAGCCTCAATGGAATGTGTTGTACCGCATAGCTATGGAGTTGTATTAGTATGTCCTGTATATGAAATTGATAACTCACTAAACATTTTTTGTTAATTAAGTATACTTTATTGAAAAGTTTTCAAGAAATAACAGAATAACAACAAACAAACAGTCCCAAGCAGGGAACAGTGACATAACAACCAAATACATACAAACAAACAACCCAATACCTACCTACCCCCAAACCAATCCTCCCCCCCATGGAGAACTAACTGACCCCAAAATCAGGTCTACCCAATAAAAGTTGGAACGCTATACTAAGGGGAAAAACAAAAAGGATATGTATATATATTCATGCCCAGGCAGTCAAGATACACATTAAAAACCACAAGCCAGGCCCTGGTTAAAGATTACCATGGGAGTCACCAAAAGGAAATTTGATGACAGATAAAAATTTAGATTATGCTCCACCCCTCCACTCAAGGGCCACTTGTAAGCAAAAACAGGGTATGTAGCTTGCTCCATTTTTTAGTACATCCAGCCACCCAACCACGGAGACTGGCTATCATCTTTTCCAGCCGGAGATTGGATAGGAGCTCATTTAGCCATTCCATGTAAGAGATGACCACCTGGCGCAGTAACTCAATAAACATTTTCAAAAAAATAAATTCAATGGCAATATGAAATGGAAGTAAAAGATGGCTCTAGACTAATGGTCGTGGCCCTGTGCGTGTGTGTGTGTGATTTTTCTTGGCCTAGGGCTCCTAATAACCTTAATCAGGCCCTGTTTTTTGGTCCCCATAGCTGTACTCTTTGGTAGTCCAGTGGACTCTCAAGATCACCAGATTCCTATGTTCTGCCAGCACCGCTGTGCCTTCTTGCATGTTTGTGACCTGAATGCCACCTACTTTTAGTAGTAAAAAGGAATGTTCACTTTGGCATGCAAGGCTGGCTACAAGGGCCATTATATGCAGTGGGACCCTGTGGGCCCCGTCTCCTTTTCAGTGTACATAACATCAATTGCAGGTGCAAAGGGAAAAGCTTAGGAACCCTGGTGAGCAGTGCTAAATGGGGCTACCAAGTATATGCCAGTGCAAAGAGGTCCTTACCATCCCTTTGCACTGGCAAAAGCAATCAATACTAGGATCTCAAACCCAGATTTGCCATGATCAGTGTAAGGTTTTGCTTTGGTCAACATTATGGAACCCATCAAAATTTACTTAGGTTCTGTTGGTTCAGGTCTAGCTTATTATTTGTTCCACGCTTTCACCATGGTGTTAATAAATAGGTATGTTACAACAATCATTGTCAAAACCCAGCTAGGTACATTTTGAAACATGGGAAGAACTGCACTTGATAATCTTGAAATAGTCTGAAAATCTAGTCTACAATGCATCCAAAAATGCCACAGTGTACCTACAAACATACCAGTGAAATGCAATATTATAACTGGCAAGAGACGTAACATTTGCAGGATTGGGTTCTATCTCCATGTAAATACATATTTGAAAATATAGCATCAGGGTGGGCAGACAGAGATTTGGCTTTGGACATACACAGGTACCTCCTTCCATCTGCCTCTCATAAGAACCAGAAACTTTAATGTGCAATCCTCTACGCAAGATTGCCTTGAGCACAAGAGACTACCAAGAACAGTCAGAAAATATTAGCTGTGTATTCTAACACTGTCAGAGTCCATCTGTCTCTGTCTTGAATATTCTTTTTTTTTTTTTTAACCAGGAGAGACATACTAAGTTGAAAGCTTGTTTACAGGTGTGAGCTGGGAGCACAAGGAAGTTAAGTGACATGCTGAGGGTCACACGGTATGCAAGTGGGGGCTGTAAGATTCAAACCCATTCTATTTATTCATATCACATGTGACTGCTACAGTTAAATGCCTTCTCTAAGTTAATTTTTAAAATGCACTGACCAAGGATAGAGCAACTAATTTGCAACATTTCAGTTTCAGTGGTGTCCTGTTTCTGCACAATGTTACAGCTGGATGGAATAAAGCATAGGGAGACAAACTGACTTGCTCAGGGTTATATAGCGAGTGACCAAGCAACTGACTGTGGTACAGAAGATACTGAATTATGTATTCCTGTTTCACAGCTCAGTGATCCACCTATAATACTAGGCCACATGGTCTACTACATGGGGGTATGTATGCTTTCAATACATAATATTATCAATGGATAATGTATTTTTAAAATAAGGACCTTAAGATAAAGGCCAAAAAGTTAAAAAGGAGGTTCTGCTATTTTTCTTTGTTTGGTACAAAGACGTTTCCTACTCATCTGCTCATTCATTGTAATCTCATTTCTCCAAAATTAGGCAGTGTCACTTTTACTAAAAACAATGTAAGGATTATTACAGATCTTAATGGGTTGGTAAGAAAAGCGTAAGATTTACTTAGTATCACTATTACTGTAAGTTCTTTGAGTGACTGTGCGAGAATTTTATCAGATTCACCCACTATTTTCTTGCATTGTATAAATTCAGGTTTGTTGCAAGTACAGCAATGGTTTTGCAATATCACAATTTCAGTTTTAACACCAGTCAAAAGTAGTAATGTGGTACAAAATATTACTATAATACATGCTTGTAAGAATAGCGCAAGAAAATAATCCCGTACTTACACAAGTCAAAAAACATACAAGTATAAAATCTAGTGAGCAAATATTAGGGTTCACAATACACCTTGTAAGAATTTTGCAAGGAAGATTGTTTTACTTGGTATATGTACATATAAGAATGCATGTCTTCATGGTGCTATTATAAATCATTGGGTACAATCAGAGCTTTAAAATGCTGCATACACCTCAGTAAAAACTTCCCAAAATATGCACTCTTTAGCTACAATTCTTATTATTGCATATACAGTATCTTCCTTAGATTTGTGCTTCCTGTCATTACTAAGGAAATGTGTTTGAAAATAGAGTCTTTGGCCCAGATATTCAAAAGAGTTGAGCCATGCGCAATAGGGTTGTGCCTGCGCAAGTCCGAAAATGCGCCATTCTGCAATATTCAGCAGGAGGCAGTTGCGCCCCCCAAATCACGCTGAGCAACAGCGCAATAATAATGAATGCATGCACAACTGAAGGGGGAGGAACCATGCATAAATGGCGCAGTGCGATATTCAACAACATGCGCCATGCGCAATAGGGGAGTCAGCGGAAGTTGCGCCATAGCGGAAATGAGCCAGAATAAAAGGGAGCAAGGGAAAGGCGCAAGAATGCTACAGGGAAGCCACATAAGAGCCAAATACAGCAGGAAACACTGGACAGCAGGGACACACAGGGCCAGGCAGGAAAGGGCACCTGAAAGCAACAGGCACAGGGGAAGGTGTGGGGAGCCACAGTGCAGAAGGGGGAAGTACACCACACAGCAGTGAGGCCAGCACAGGCAGGTGTTCCCGGTGCAGGGGAAATATCAGCCAGGACAGTGGGGGGAATACAGAAACAGCTGCCGTGGGGGTGAACACAAGCCAGGGACATGGTCAGTGCCACCATCCAGATGGAGGCCGTAATGAGGGGGGTGAGAAGGCGGGCAGCAGCTGGGCATGGCCGTGGAAGGACCCGTCGGTGGTATGCCCCCAACAGGCAGTACTGAGCCCACACCAGCTTTGAGCTGTACAGCGATACCGAGATTGTGGGCCGGTACCGCCTGAATCGGACAATTCTGAGGTGGCTCTGTGAGCTGTGCAGTGATGTGATGCAAGCACCCACATGACGGAGCCATGCCCTGTCAGTGGAGACGAAAGTGACAGCTTGCATGTGCTTGCTCACCATGGGTACCTTCCAGAGACCAACTGGGGACACCACAGGCATAACCCAGTCAGCCACGTCATGCCACCTCACCCAATTCCTCAGCGCACTGCTGCCACATGCTGTGGATCACATCCATTTCCCCAGCACACCGGTGGAGCGCACTGCAAACATACAAGAGTTCCACAGGGTAGCACATATGCCTGGCATGCTAGGGGCAATAGACTGCAACCATATGGCCATCCGCACACCACCTGGCCCCGACAGGGCTGCATATATAAATCGCAAGGACTATGCCAGCATCAACTGCCAGGTGGTGTGCGATGCCAGGGGGCGTATAATCAATGTCTGTGCCATGCACCCTGGGGGAGCACATGATGTTTTCATCTGGCACCAGTTGGCACTGTGCCACAGATTTGAGAGTGGGGATATCCCCGCTGGCCACCTAGTGGGTGAGTATGCAAACCACATGGACAATAATAGGGCCTGGGGGGGCATGGTCAGAGGTGACATGGGTAGTGGCCTACATGGCCCGGGGCAGGGCGATGCTGATCACCAAACTAACCTCCACCCTCTACACACAGGTGACAGTGGATACCCACTCTGTCCCTGGCTGCTCACACCCTACCGTCGCCTGGTGACTCCAGCGCAGCAACGCCACAATGAGGCACACGCCACCACATGTAATGTCATTGAGCGGGTGTTTGGGATGCTGAAGGCACATTTCTGTTGCCTGGACACCTCCGGCAGTGCCCTACAGTACAGCCCCTCAAAGGTCTGTGGGCTATTCCTGGCCTGTTGCATTCTGCACAACATGGCCAAGCGAATGGGATAGCCGTGCAGGTCAAGAGAGGGACAGCGATGGGGATGATGAGGACGCCGGCGACAATGGTGATGGGCAGCCCCCCCTTGCGCGACGGGACCCCCGACTGCTCCGGCTGGCACAGCTGCACCGGGACACCATCATGGAGGAGCACTTCAGCCAACCCAGGTAAGTCATGGGGCCATGTGCAACCAACAGTGGCTAAGGCACAACCCACAAACATGCATGGACACACACCGGGGTGCATTCCGTCAAGGGAAGTGGCGGGGCACGGAACCACACACACACCCAGGGATGGGTGAGGTCTAACATCCCACATGGATGGACACACACACAACGCACCAGACATGCACAAAGGGTAGGAGGCACACTGACCCAGAATGCCACCCCTAGCCACACACATGTCCACAGACCACACGCCCACTGCCTGTCCTTGTGCGTGTGTCAGATGCTGAGCACCATTGCACATTGGTGTACAGCGCAATGCAGGCATCATCATGCGCATGTAACTGCAGACAGCAGCCGGGAGGGTGTGCAGATGGACTGTGTGTCCGCGTGCATGGCTGGGTACCCACCCCGTGCAATGCCCGCTGAATGACACAATGCACACAGGGCAGCACCAGACAGTAGCCCCATTGGGAGACAGGTCAGTCACATGCCACAGTACCCTGGCCACCACAGATGCATGGGAGGCCCCACCGAGACCCGCCAGCACTGACAGGCTGACCACTGGCCTCATGGGGTGGCACCGATGGTCCCCAAGGGGTTCCACTGCATGAACACAACTATGCTCGCGCAGGGGTCTGCAGCACACCAAACATGCCTGTGCCAGGCATGCTCGGGGTGCCCACAGCTGAACCCGGTGTCGACAAGGAGGGTGTCGCACGATGCTGGGAATGGGGTGTGGACAGTGCACTGCATGGTGTCTGTGACGCATGGGCACATGACTGTGTGTCCACTGTGGCCATGACAGCAGTGAATGCCTGTGTCTGCCTGTCAATGGCAGCAGCCACATCCTCCCCGCAACCGGTCCATCCCTGTCAGGATCAGAGCAGTGTCTCTGCTGCGACGCTTCTCTGCCCACTCCAGAGCCACAAGCAGTGCATCCACCAATGTCGCAAGCCACATCTGCTGGTTGACTGATGCTTGCAGTATGTGTGGGTGTGCTTGTCCAAGAGGTCATTTGCCTCCTCGGCATCCTATCCCTCAGGGTGTGCGCTGCCAACAAGGACCAGGTCTGGGCATGTCCACAGGCAGTGCACTGATGCCGACCCCTGACCCTGTACCCCCAAGCCCATTGGCCGACTGCTGATGCTGCCCCTCTGGCTGCCGCTCACCAGGGCTCACTGGTGCTTCCGCAGTGGCCGCAACAGTTCCACTGTCCTGTACACACACCAGTGCTGCCCCACTGGTGCTGACAGGCACAGGCTGGGACTGTGATGACACGCAAGCCTCCCACGGCAGCACCACCCACAGCCATGGCCACGATGTTACCTGCTGTGTGGCCATCCTGTGGCACACACGTGTCACTGCCCATGCCGTTAGCGACATCATCATCGGTGACGGACCCGCCACCAGCCCGAGTCACAGCATGCTGGCATCCGTGGACGCTGGCACGTTGGGACAAGGGCAGGGCCTCCTCTGCACCTGTTCCAACAACAACAGTCTGGACAGCCAGGTGGGCCCACTGTCGCACTGAGCCATGTATACCTGAGGAGGTGGAAGGGCCCTCCTCCATCTCCATCTGACTGTCCTCAGTGGACAGGCCCACCACTGCTGACCCATGCAGATGCTCAGGATCTGTAAAGGAAAACAAAGTCGCATTACTGCATGTTCCCTACCCTGCCCCCCCCCCAATAGACAGACCATGACCTACCATGCAGTGACAGGATACCACCCGTCTGGAAGCCACCACCCGGAACACCCTCAATGGCACTACGCTGCATGTTTCCAGCAACCCTCTCCTCCTGTGGGGTCAGGTGTACCACCTCCGGCTGTCCCCCACCTGTCGCAGCTCACGCTGCACTGATGGCAGCCACCTTCTCCTTTATCCTCCTCCTGTCTGTGCCCATCTTCTTCTTGCACTCCTGCACGGAGCACTGGTGGCTGCCATGCAGGTTCACTGCACGTGCCACCTCCTCCCATGCAGCAGCACTGGCCTGTGGTGTTCCCTGTCGTCCGCTGAGAAGTGGCTCCTGATCCAGGTAGGCATCAAACAGGGCATCGGTCTCGGCTTTGGTGAAATTAGGCTTCCTCCTCCTCCCACCACTGTGTTCCTCCTCTCCCACAACTCGCTCAGTCATTATTTAGCCTGTAAGAATGAAAGTTGTTACCTGTGACTGTGCAGTCCCATGCATGTCCCACAATCCACAGTCCACACTCCCAAACAGCATGCAACTCACCAATAGACTGCAGTAACCGACTATGGCCAGTGCAGCCCAATGTCACACTTTTATAGCGCAACCCATGCAAATGAGGGAAGGTGCAACTTTAAGTGGATGCAAATTGCAGTGCTGCGCCATTGAATGGCTGATTAGCTGATCTGCATATGACGACTGAATATCGCGCTGTTGCGCTTTGCGCAATTGTGTTGAACATGCTGAGCCAAGGGCGCAGTTCTGTGACATGCGCAGTACACACCTCACTGTGCATGCCTGGGTTGCTGATGCAGGCGTCTGCCACGCTGCTGACGTGCTGTGCGCAGGAAGCAATGCAGGGCATGGCCACCATTGTGCCAGTGGTGCTACAGCGATGTTCACCTATATGGCGCTGTGGCACTGGGCCATCATAGGCGCACTGGGGCAACAGCATGGTAGGCCGCTACTGGAGGTAGCACACAGGCATCCAATCACGCTACACGCATTGGGTTCCAATGGTGCTGTGCCTGTCCGTGCATCAGAGACCCTTGACCCTGTGCCCGACCTTTGCCCCCTAGGCACCATGCGTC
The DNA here is from genome assembly GCA_016271365.2 of Neoceratodus forsteri. Classification (NCBI taxonomy): domain Eukaryota; kingdom Metazoa; phylum Chordata; order Ceratodontiformes; family Ceratodontidae; genus Neoceratodus; species Neoceratodus forsteri. Next base: position 1,725,548,413 of record CM057456.1, read on the forward strand.
AGGCATGGGTGCACCACTATCGTGCTGTTCGGTGAGAGCATGATAGGGAATGGCAGCGCTGCACCGCGCAGCATCTGCACGTGGTGGAGCCACGCTGCAGAGTGCCATTTTAAGCCGACTGAGCAAGTGGAATGGCACGGAGGAGGGCTGCACAGTGGACCCAAGTTGAACTGGCCAAACTGGTGGCCATTGTAGAGCCATTTTATGGCCCACTGTTTGAGGAGGCACCCCTGGACAGGTCCAGAAGCCAGGTGTGGGAGGAGGTGGCCAATGCCCTGGAAGAGACCACAGGAAGGGAGCGGATGGAGGAGCAGTGCCGCCACAGGTATGGCAACCTGCGGAGGAGGGAACTGGACCTGCTTGCCCGCCTGCGGGAACGTGCCAGGAGGGGCATGGTGCCATGGCCAGGTAGGTGTTACGTCCACACGCCTTTATCTTCCATATGGGTATCATGGTTGTATGTGTCTGGAACATGGGGGAGGGACCGTCCAGTGTTGGCTGTGGTGGTGTTATCAGGGTGTGGGGTGGGTGGGTCTGGCTGGGTGGGAGTGCACACACATGGGGGCAGGGGGACTTTGCTACAGGATTGTACTGATGTTCCTCTCTCCATGTTTGCACCACAGGGCCAGAGGAGAGGCATCTAGCCAGGGAGATGCGGCGCCAGCAGGAAGACAGGGCTGCTAGGAGGGGCGACGGTCAACAGCACCCTAGGGACCGGCCTGATGACGGTGAGTGCCATACCTCCATGATTACTACTGTATGCTGTGTAACAGAGTGGGCAGCAGGGCATGGCCACCATCCATTGACACCACTGCCATGCAAGCAACTTGTTACAGTCAGCACTGTCCAGTGGAACTGCATGTCTGGGAGTGCGTCGATGGTGGTCCATGCATGCACAGTGTACATGGCTGTGCCATTGCCTTCGCACCACATAGCCATGTCACTAAACAGCCACGGTGGTGCTGTGCATGACTTGGCCGGTGGGTGTGTGCAGCGGTCCGCATGGCTGTATGCACCTGGGTGGGCAGGTCTTGTGGACGTGATCACTGTGGGTGGTCACACACAATCACAGAGGCATGTCCCATGGCCGTATGCCATGCACAGTGGGTGGGCTGTATGGGGCTGTGCATTCACACCTATTGACTGTGCTCCCTTGTCCTAGGTGTCCGCCAGCTGCAGGCCATCCATAAGGCACTGTGGGAGATCCTGCAAGTGGTGAGGGCATCGCTGGACATACTGCAGGGGTTTGAGGAGCTGGATGTCCGGCGGAGACACAGCAAGCGGAGCAGCCGGAGCGGGGAGTGGGGCTCCCAGTGAACATATATATGCCCCTGATTTCCCCTACCCCCCGGACCCACCCTCACACCCCTCCTTTCCTGTCCCATTTGTTCACCCCTGCCCCTTACTCACCCCCACCTTGTTTGTGGCCCTCCCCCTCACATTTGTACATAGTTTTGTAAATAGTTCCTTTTGATATGTTTTTGAATACAGATCTTTTGATATGAATACTGTGGTGGTCTCTGATTTTCAGTGGGCTATAGGTGCTCAGCTGCAGTGGTGTGCATGGCGTCAGGGGTGGTGCAATCATGGGTTTGTGTGTGTGTGTCTGTGGGGAGGTGACTATGGTGTGGGGGTAGCTATCAGTCAGTGTCTGTGGTGTGTGTGTTGTACCCTGTGCAATGGATGACTGTGTGCAGTGGTCCATGGTGCATGCTCTGTGTCCATGGTGCCCCGTCAGCCCATCCATGGCCTGTGTAGCTGACACCCTTGCATGTCTGTGACCTGCATGGTCTGCTGGCATGTCAGTGGTGGCTGTCCATGCAGGGCAGCCACTGTACCCGTCACAATGCTGGGCTGCCTCCTGTCACTGGTGTGGTGCATGTCTGCCTCAGGTAACACTGTGGCCTCTGCAGTTGTTGTCCCACCTCCATGCTGTGGCTTGTGTGTGTTGCAGGGGATGTGCACCACTGTCTGTGACTTGTGCTCTGGGCAAATGATGGTGGCGTACAGGTCAACAGTGCCTGCGCAGGATGGCTGCCACTCCTGTGCCACAGAGGACTGCAGGCTGTGTGTACACGGTTTCCATGGGCCCATGCTAGGGGCTTGGTTGCCCCGCTACTGCGTCCCTCTGTTGTTGTGCCCTTGGGTATAGGTAGGTGTTTGTCCATGTACTGTGTGGCATCCGGTGTGGTGCATGCTTCCACGCACCACTGTGGGTGTCTGCGCTGGCTGTTGTGGCCAGTGCTGGGTTGGGGTGTGTCCTTGGGAGAGTGTGCAGGGTGTTGCACCACTGTGGTGGTGTCCGGGGCATGCCCTGTCCCATGTGGGGTACCTCGTGTGACGATGCATGGTCGGTCTCTCAGCTGTACTTCGGGGGGACTGTGCGTGGTGGCACTGTGTATGCCGTTGTTGCATCGCTGTGTGCTGCCAACCGCTGATGGGTGCCCGTGCTGGGGCTGCCTTGCATGGTTTTGTGCTGCACAGGGTTGCATTGTCACAGTGGGGGTGGTGGCATGCATGGGGTTTCCCTGCAGTGGTGGACGCTGCTCCTGGGCAGGGTGTCTGGGGGTCACGGTGCAGGGTGTGCTTTGCATCGGGGGGATGGTGTGGCACGGAGTGGTCAGCCCTCCTTGTGTGCCAGTCACAGCTTGCCAGGGGGTGTGATGGGGCACCATGGCCTGGCTGTGGGTTGGTTGCTTGTCTCCATGGGCCAGTGGTTATTCCAGCCCTCCCCCAGTTGTGCAGTGCATGGGGTGTGGGGGGACGATGTCTGTTCTGCTGTGTGTTTCTCTGCCCATTTGTGGCATGGGTGGTGGGCCCCTACCTCCCTGGTTGTGCAGTTGCATTGCTGCGCTGCTACTGGGAGGCATCCCTGGTTGCACTATGGCGCCTCTGGACTGCTCAGCTGAACATCTCTTGTTGCGCTATGGTGCATCAGATCTGCTCAGCTTCCCCTCCCTAGTTGCACTATGGTGCAGGTGGTGCGATATTCAGTCATCGACTGTAGGCGCATCTTGGCCGGCTCAGTTTTTGAATATCGCGCCTCTTGCACATGGGCGCAATGGACTTGCACTTGCTCCTGCTATTGCACACTTTTTGGGCGCAGTTTGAATATCTGGGCCTTTATCTCTTACAGTCTATCTACCTTTATTCCTCATTCTCAGACTTATATCCCTCTATAGCTATATCATACTTAGCCATGGTAGTGACTGCAGTGCCACAAGTAAAGTACTGGGTGACTTCAGGAGTATGTTAATACTGACATGGAGATCACTCTAAAGGCGTGTTTACACTACTGGATCTGCACGGTTGTGAACATTGCAGATGAGTTGATCAGTGCAGATCCTGTAGTGTAAACACCTGCCGGAGCAGTGTGCTGTAAGTGTTTCCATGGCTGAGTAAAGCAATCACTGTTTTGTTGGGAACATGTACCAGTGCAGGTGTTTTATACTAGCATGTAAACACATTCCTTCGCCTACACTGTTGCAGCACCATGGCAAGTACTTGTCGTCCTCTGAACTTGTGAATACTGTATATGGTTAGTATTTATCTTTCTTTTCATTGCTTTCCATAAATCAAAGCCTTAGTGTTTTATGGAAAGACTAATCTATTCACATTTATCTTGCTGTATTGTGCACTTTTCCAGATAGCTCAGTGACCTGTGGTCCCAATTGTGCCCCACCCACATCTCTTTACTCATCTTCTAGCCTCCATCTGCTCCCCCATATAACTATCAGTGCAGATAACAAATGACAACTGGACTGCCGGTACAGTTACTGTATGTCATCATCAGCTCTAGTAGAAATTCTGTTCAAAATGCCAGAAGTACCGTCCAGCTAAAAGACTGCCCCTGTAACGATGACCAATGCTTGTTGTATAACCACAGCTGGGAAGGGTTTAGGGAGGAGTAGCAGGCCAGTGGTACAAATGGCCGCACAACAACTCTGATAATGTAAACACACCTTAAGAGTTGTAAGAGTGGTCTTGTGCATTCAAATCAAAAATACTGGGAGCAGAAAAAGGCACTTCCTTTTAAAATGTAAGAAGAAATGGGAGTACAACTAAATGCCAAAACTGGGGATCCCGACATTCAGGATCCTGAGTTCGGCTGCCCGACACGTACCTGCCTGAGAGATGGAAGCTGGAGCCGGCAGGGTAAGGTAGTGGATGTGACAAACCACTACCCTGCCTCTAGCCATGCACCAAAATGGGGGAAAATCCATTGGTTGGCTGAGCTGCTCCTGTAGTGTGGAGTATACTACCACTAGCAGCTCATCCACCAGTACACTCAGACCAGGTTCTATTCCCAGAAGGCAACTATTTTGCACGGCGCTCTTTTGCCCTTTTACTTGTTGTAACTCAGTCCCACTCAAAAGATTAATATACAAGTTAGCCAGCCTGGGAGTGGGTCCCAAGATGATAGCCTGGGTAAAGAATTGGCTGGAGAATAGGACACAGAGGGTAATAGTAAATGGAGTGCACTCTGAAGAAAGGGGGGTTACTAGTGGGGTGCCGCAGGGTTCAGTATTAGGACCGGTCCTCTTCAATATCTTTGTAAGTGACATTGCAGAGGGACTGGAAGGAAAAGTATGTCTCTTTGCAGATGACACAAAGATCTGCAACAGAGTTGATGCACAAGGTGGGGTGGAAAGGATGAGAAGGGACTTGGCAAGGTTAGAGGAATGGTCAAATGTATGGCAGCTTAGATTTAATGCTAAGAAGTGCAAGGTAATGCACCTGGGAAACAAAAACCCAGGGAAGAGACAATGGGGGTGAGATACTAACAACAGCAAAATGGAAAGGGACCTGGGGTAGTCATATCCGATGACTTAAAGGTGGGCAACAATGTGAGAGGGCAGTAAGGAGGGTGGGGGATACTGGGATGCATAGGGAGAGGCATCACCAGTAGAAAACAGGAAGTTGTTATCCCTCTTTACAGACAGCTGGTGAGACCCCATCTGGAGTACTGTGTGCAGTTCTGGAGACCCAATCTTCGCAAAGACATAGGCAAGATGGAAGCTGTCCAGAGAAGGGCAACTAAAATGGTGCAGGGTCTGCACCGGAAGACATATGAAGAGAGACTTAAGGAGCTTAATATGTATAGCCTTGAGGAAAGGAGCGAGAGGGGGGACATGATAGAATGTTCAAGTACCTCAAGAGAATCAACAAAGTCCAAGAGGGTAGCATCTTTCAAAAAAAGAGGTGTGCAAGAACAAGGGGGCACAATTTGAAGATGGGGGGCTCAGAGGTAATGTAAGGAAGTATTTTTTCACAGCGAGGGTTGTGGATGCATGGAACGGCCTTCCGGAGGAGGTTGTGGAGTCAAAAACAGTGATTAAATTCAAGCATGCATGGGACAGCCATAAGGCAATTCTAGGGGTTGGGGGTAGAAAGAAGTAGGCTGCTGGTTATCTAGGATCTGCAGCTTATCCATTAGGTGGGGCAATGGGCAGACTGGGTGGGCCAAGCAGTCCTTATCTGCCATCAAATTCTATGTTTCTATGTTGTAACCTACTAAGAGGTCCACTCCCCCCCCTTGGAGTTGGTTATTTTAGTTATGGGTGTGTAGGGAGCTTGCCCCCCAAATTGCATTAAGATCTTGTCGGTCTTCTGACAGTCTGTCTCCTAAACTTGGGCTTATTGAGTTCGGGAGACTGACTGTCAGGATTCCGTAGTAGATCCAGAAAAAATAAGAACTATTCAAGATTATAGAAACATAGAAACATAGAAGTTGATGGCAGATAAGGACCACAAGGCCCATCCAGTCTGCCCATTTTTTCTACCTTATGAATGTCCCACAGGCCTTTACTCTAGCAATGGCCTATCTATTCATACTCATCTGTATTGCTCCCTTATGCCTATCCTATTCCTGTTTGAAGCCCTGCACTGTATTCATATCCACCACTTCCTGAGGTAGGCCGTTCTATGCATCCACTACCCTTTCTGTGAAAAAGAACTTCCTCACATTACCCCTTAATCGGCCTCCCTCTAATCTCATGCTGTGTCCTCTTGTCCTGCTATTTTTTTTATATTGAAATAAGTTAGACTCTTTTACCTTGTTAATGCCCTTAAGATGTTTGAATGTTTCCATCATATCACCTCTATCCTTCCTATGCTCTAAGGTATACATATTGAGCTCTGTTAATCTGTCCTCATATTGTTTTCTGATGCAGTCCCTGCACCAATTTGGTTGCCCTTCTCTGGAATGCCTCCATTTTGTTAATCTCCTTGTGCAGGTGCAGCCTCCAGTACTGCACGCAATACTCCCGATGGGGCCTAACCAGTGTTTTGTAAAGAGGGATTATTACATCCCTCTTATGACTTTCGATACCCCTACTAATACACCCCAACATCCCTCTAGCCTTACCTACTGCTTTAGTGGTCTGCTTGGATGATTTCAGGTAATCTATGATGATGATGCCCAAGTCTCTTTCTTCCCTTGTGATTGCCAGCAACTCCCCTCCCAACCTATAGGTGGCTTCAGGGATTTTCTTCCCTATGTGCATGATGTTGCACTTCTTTGCGTTAAACCCCAGTTGCCACTCTTTTGACCATTTTGCCCATTTTGCCAGTTTATCCAGATCTCTTCGCATTCTGCCAACCCCATCTGGATCACTGTTGCAGATCTTGGTGTCATCTGCAAACAGACAAACCTTACCCTCCAGTCCATCTGCAATGTCTCTGATGAAAATATTGAAGAGGACTGGCCCCAGGACTGATCCCTGAAGTACCCCACTTGTGACTTGCATCTCTTCTGACTGTATACCATTTACCACCACTCTCTGTTTTCTGCCCTTCAACCAGTTTTTCACCCAGTTGACCAACTTCTGACCCATCCTGAGCCTACCCAGCTTATTAATCAATCTTCTATGTGGAACAGTATCAAAAGCTTTGCTGAAGTCAAGGTAGGCAACATCAACTGCACCCCCTTGGTCCACCACTCTGATTACCCAGTCAAAGAAATCTATGAGATTAGTTTGACAGGACCTTCCTGCTGTAAACCCATGCTGTCTAGGATTCTGTGCTCCTATGGATTCCAAGTGTTGCACTATCCTTTCCTTAAAGAGTGCCTCCATAATCTTGCCCACTACTGAGGTAAGACTGACTGGTCTGTAGTTCCCTGTCTCCTCCCTGCTACCACTCCTGTGGAGCGGGATCACATGAGTCCTTCTCCAGTCTTCTGGGACCTCTCCTGTGCTCATAGACTCACTAAACAGTTCTGATAATGACTCGGCTACTTCCACCCTTAGCTCCTTTAGTACCCTGGGATGTACAGTATGCCATCAGGTCCCATTGCTTTGTCCACCCTGAGCTTAGTGAGCTCTTGTAGGACCCTTTCTTTTGTGAAGGGACTAATGCACACCACCCTCCCACCTGTGTCCATGGGGCTGAGCTGTGGATCCTGCTCTACCTTCTCCTCTGTAAATGATGATCAGAAGTACCTTTTTAGGATAGATGCTTTTCCTTGGTACTCCTCCACACACTCCCCCTTATCCCCTTTGATCTTAGCAATACCCCCTCTGGACTTTCTCCTTTCATTAATGTATCTATAGAAAGTCTTGTCCCCTTCTTTTACTGTTCGTGCTAGTGTTTCATCAGTTTGGGCCTTTGCCTGCCATACTGCCTTCCCTGCTTCCCTTAGGAAAGTTTGTATGCCTCCCTGTCTTCATCCCGCTGTGTTCCCTTATATTTCCTGAAGGACTGCCTCTGACCTTTTCTGCTACTGTTTTTGAGAACCAAAGTGGTTTCCTCCTTCTTTTTGCTCTTGCTTTTCTCTCTAATACTATGGGATGTTGCTTCAAGTATTGTATCCTTAATGCTTGCCCACTTTGCCTGTACCCCCTCACGTGTATTTCTTCTTGCCAGGGCTAGCTTAACTCTGTTGACCATCTTATCAAAGTCAACTCCTCTGAAGTCCCATATTCTTGCCTTGGAATGGGATGATTTAGTTCTAGTGGCCAAATTGAACCATACCATATGATGGTCACTGGCCCCCAGGTGACCTTCTACCTGGAGAGCTGTGATCCTTTCCCTGTTAGGTCAGTACTAGATCCAAGATAGCCCTGTCTCTTGTGGGTTGTTGTACCAGTTGTTTGAGGCCCTCCTCCTGCAGGGAATCTACCATGTGTCTAGTTCTGGTGGATGTTCCTGCTGGTATTGACCAATCTGTATCTGGCATGTTGAAGTCTCCCATTATCAGAACCTCCCCTTTTGCTGTCATGTTTTGTATATCTTCTAACAGTAATGTGTCTATGTCCTTCCCCAGGTCTGGAGTCCTGTAGACAACCCCAGTTCGTATGGCTGTCCCATTTGCTGTTTCCAGGGTGACCCACAGTTCTTCCGGCTCCTTATGTGTATTCTGAATTTTTGTGTCTTTGTTATTTTCATTGACATATAGGGCCTCCAACCCCCTCCCCCTTTTGCACCTCAGTCTCTTATGAACAGTACATAGCAGGGTACCGAAGTCTCCCAAGTGTGGTTACCGGTGAACCTTGTCTTGCTAATGGCTACTACATCCAGTTTAGCCTCTGTCGTTGCCTGCAGGTTTGGGATCTTGTTTCCCAGATGGCGGTATTTGTGCAAATGATTTTCCATTGGCCAGATTTCCACGTGTTAGTTGTTGGGTAAGTTCCGGCGTTTCACCTGCTTGTCATATGGGGGAGCCAGACATTTTTCCTTATCTGATGATGTTAATGAACTACAAACATGCTGAACTCCTGTTTGATCACTAGCTGAGGGGGGAGGGGTGTTCTTCCTGTTCGTTGTATCAGGTGCTGCACCCCTCTCCCTATTTGCTAGTTTAAATATTCTGCAAAGATGTATTATTGCTTGTATGTGTATGTGTGTGTGTTTATCTACTTTTTTACAAGACAGTTGAACAACATGGTATCAGTTGCTCAGTATGTTACACACCCTCCTCTGGGGCTGGAAGGCTGTAGATTCTAGCCTCACATCAGGAACATTTCAAACCAATACTGACACTGTATTGCAGTAACACCGCACATAACAATTGTTCTTGAATCTCTTGATATTGGCAAAAAATTTTCTTGAAGAAATGTTTCATGCAAGAAAGTGTCACTATCCTCCTATACTGTATTCCTTGCATATAATTTGGAGATAAAAATGTGTATGCCCATTGCATATGCCAGCATATATCATTGCATGTGTTCAAAATACTTATAAAATTCTTGCCTTTGTTGCAAGTAAGAGCAGTTTATAATAATTGGTAGGGGCTGATATCAACCAGAAATCAAACCTGTATTCTGCATTTCAACCCTGCATAACACTTGACCACGTTGTCACAAAGACAGTTTCCTACTCAACCTGGTGTGACACTGCATCAGGTTGAAACAGAGAAAGTCACAGCTAATTAGTACTCTCCCCTATGCAGGAAGCCGTTATGCTGTTGCACTAACTGAAAATGCTAGTGAAGCCATCTGTAGGCATACTCACATTTTTTGACACACCCATTTGGTAACTCCAAGTTCTGGTTGATATCTGACCCTAACATATATTACAAAAAAATGAAATATGGGTGACTGTGTAATTACATGTGTTTTGTAGATACTCTCAATGTGTTTTGCCTTTTTATAAAATGGGGGAAAAGTTTCCTGAATGCTGATTGCCAGAAAAGCGCTATCCAGGCATGTTCTTACCAGAAGATGACATTACAACCGGCACTTGCTGAGCCCAGCCAAATGCAATACATGTAGAAAGGAATGCGTTCTAGCGTTCCCTCACTACAGCTCCCCAGATAGCATATGAGGAAACCAGGAGAGTGGTGGCACAGTTCTATAACAATCTCCCATTTCATCATTATTTTGCCTAACAAACAATCCCAAGCACGCTGCCACCAGCAGAGAAACCAGAGAAATGCCATCATAAACCTTTACTGTTTAAAATATGTTATTTTATTGTACTCACTGCCCATTTCCTTGTGTCAGGTGCAGCTGTCAGTCCCGCTGCTCAAGACTGTATTCCTCACATCTCTGGACTCCACCCCACCCCCATCCCCTTATTCCTCTCCCACAAAAGTGAGCCACAATAATCCATTCCTAAAAATTGCACTACATTACTGTGAGTTTAAAATTAATTTATTTTCTACCTTAGTAACTGTTGCAAACCCTGAAGCAGAAAAATGACTCTCTATAGTGGCCACTAAGGGACACGTTCACTTCCACTCCAGCCAGCCATTTAATTTAAGAAAACAAAGAAAGTGACTGAAGGAGACAAACGTAAAAAAATAAAAATAAGAGTATACACAAAAAAATGTATGTTTCGAATGGAGAGGGTGCCAAGGAACATCACACTACACAACCCAATAAGCGACAGGAAACTGCCAGTCACTCTAACTGAAACTGGATGACCAAAGTAAGAAACATAAAAACATAAAACAAAACAAAAACTGTGTGTGTATGCGTGCGCATGCCCAGGGAGTACAGACAGACACCAACCTCCTCTAGTGGCTTATAATTAAAAACCTCCATTCCAAGACAATGACAAGAATTATTTTTTTTTCTACTAATCATATTTGTGTATTGTTTGTTATCTACACTTTGTATATCCATTATTTTAATTAACTTCTTTACCACGGGGGCCATTGTATGTGCACAATAAGACATGCTGAGGTCTGAATTATGGCCTGACAACACCACTACCCAGGTGCTCAAGGCACTTGGTGCAAGTGCCTCATGCCTCATGCCTCATAACGCACTTGGAGTGTGCTCTTATCAGGCCATAGCCCACAACTCATCATGTCTTACTGCTTGCATAAATTACTTGAGTTTGATCTGGTGGTTTGTGTGGAAAGCTCACCCAGAATTTATAAAAAAACGAAAAACTTGCATTACACAGTTACCCATATATTATCCTATATTTATCAAATTCTTAGGAAAAAAACTGAAGTGACATCATATGCATGGAATCTGGTTTTCAGTGTTTATTTTTCCCAAATTGTGGTGCTTATTTTTAATGCTATATTTTACCTTTGGAAACTTAATAGTGGTTTCCTGGTGTTTTTTTTTTAAATCTACACTTAGAAAAATATAAAAAAATTATTTGTTTTATTATTTACAGTCGTTCTTTAACTGATAAAACACAGATCTATGACACTGGTGTGATGGTAAATACATCGATGTCCTCGGCCACTCCGGGAACTCATCAACACCCCGACCCAAATGCATCCCCAGAATGACCAGCAACACAGCGATGATCAATGTGGAGAGACTGCACCCCCCACACCCCCATGCATGGGGCTGTGCCCCCGCACCCCTCTCCACTATAGATATCTAACTCCATGTCACACAGACAGTGGAATTTAATATTTAATCCCCCATCACCAAACAATCGGTAGAAGTGAAACCTCTGTCACTGCCAATATTGGCACAGTGGGGGCTTCGCTGTGGGGGGGGGTGCCACCGTAGTGACATTATGCCATAAAACATCACTGGATGCTGTAAAACAGATTTTGGTGCTAATTGTTGCTAAAAATCATGTTTTTTTTGTTTGTTTTTTTCCATTCAAATTTTATTAACAGTTTTACAATAACACAGGAGACAGTCATGGTAACAATTAGAAACCATAATAACAGTGTGATACATGATCTTCCCCCCTGCCACCCCAACCCCCTCAGTACAGCAGTAAAATTAAAAAACAATCTGAACATTAAACTGTGACTGGTTGTTATTATCATCTCCAATAGTAATTAGAGTGTGTAAGGGATCCCAGACTCGCATATATTTCCGTTGCCTGTTATACAGGCCTGGAATGGCTTTCTCTGTTCTGAGATTAGCAAGGATTTCATGGAGCCACTCTTGATAAGATGGACATATGTCATCCTTCCAATGTTTGAGCATGACTTTTTTTAACAGATAATGCTATCATGGACAAGTCTCCAAACAGACACATTTCTGGGATAAAATAGTCCTGCAGACCCAACAAGGGGTCCAATTTGGTCTTAATTGAATTCCACAATGGGGTTATCTTAGGACAAAATATATGGAGAAGTGTCCCTTTATCTAAAGAGCATCTGGAACACAAATCCGAATCAAGCAGGCCCCAGCTTGCCAATTTTAGGGGAGTGTAATAAAGATTATGTAAAATATGGTATTGCATAAGCCGTAATCTGTCTTGCGACACATACCTATGACAATACCGTCATAGTACAGGCCAATCCAATGTATGATGGGGAAAGAGGAAACACCAATATTTGGTGGGACCATAGGAACCTCCAAACCGCCAATGGAAAAGGACTTGATATAATTTTGAAATTACTTTGGGGGGACCCAACAAGGAAGTGAGATCAGGTAATAAAGAAAATGTGGCAGAATGGGGAGGAATGTTACCCAACGTGGCAATAAGAAGGTGCATAAGTTGGAGAATGTTGAAGTGGCTGGACACTGGAATGTTAAATTTCTGGATTAACTGTGATACAGAGAGCCAAGATCCCTCCTCATCAAGGAAAATAGATACAATCCCCTCACCCAGCTGGGGCAACCACTTAGAGGAAATTCTCTGTTTGTTTATTAAGAAAGATGGCGAATTCCAAATGGATTGAGATAAATCCAAATAGGGTTTGTAGCGCACGAAAGAACAGAGTTGAGTGTGTATTCTTAAGGACATCGCAACTGTTGGACATTTTCGGATACCTTGCAGGGAGGAAGATTTGACATAAAACAAGGTTGGGGGATCAATCTTCATATACTGGATAAAGTCCAGTTCTATTTGGAGCCAGATCGGCCTCAGGCTATCGGGCCCTGTATTTAACCACTTAAGGTACTTTGATAAATGACTAGCCCAGTAGTATACAGCCAGATGAGGAATATGGAGACCACCATTCAGTTTCTGGGCTGCCAACTTATGGTATGCTAAATGGGGATGTTTATTAGACCATATAAAATTAGTAAATAGCCTATGCATTTTCTGAAACCAGGACATTGGAACAAATGAGTTAAGAAGCGATAAAGGATAAAAAAGACGGGGGAACACATTCATTTTGATTAAACTAATACGCCCCCATAACGAAATAGGGAGTTTTGACCATCTATCCAGGTCTTGTATTATAACCTGGGACAGAGGATCCAGATTCTCTTTAAACCACAAGGAGGGATTGCGTGTAAGCCTAATACTAAGATATTTGAGGGAGCCCGGTGACCAAGACAACCTGAAAGGGACAATATTATTTTTAAACACCTTGTGATTGAGAGGAAAAATAGATGATTTACTGAAGTTTAATTTGTAATTCGAAAAGGTGCTGAACTTCATGATCGAGGCTAGCATAGCAGGAATTGACAATTCGGGATAGGACATATGAAGAAGAAGATCGTCCGCGTATGCCGTAACTTTAACTACAGTATTACCTACCGGTATGCCCTGTATGTCCGAGTTAACTAGCAAATTTCGAATAAGGGGTTCTAAATAGAGATTAAATAATAAGGGGGAAAGGGGACAGCCTTGCCTCATTCCAGAGTATAAAAAGAAGGGCTTAGAAAATGCCCCATTCCCAGAAATCCTGGCAGAGGGAGCTTGATAGAGGGCTCGGATCCAGTTTATAAATATAGAAGGAAAAGCAAATGCCTGGAGGGTTTGAAATAAGAAATTTCAATTAACACAATGGAATGCCTTCTCAGCGTCCAGGGACACCAAAACAGCTGGAAAAGCAGCATCCCTAGACTCCAAGAAGACATGGGAAAGAGTACGAAGGTGGTCCGATGATGAATGACCCCACATAAATCCTACCTGTGGCATACCGATAAGGTCAGGAAGAACCAGGGTAAGCCTATTGGCCAGTATCTTCGAGAGGATTTTAATATCCTGGTTCAAAAGGGATATGGGCCTATAACTCTGTACCATCTTGGGATCCTTATCAAACTTAGGGAGAAGAATAATTAGGGCTTCAAACAAATGGGGTTCAGATGCTGCCCCAGATAAGATATGGAGGAACAATCTATGAAGGGCCAGAACTAATTGATCCAGAAATGTTTTGTAAAATAATGAGGAAAAACCATCTGGTCCCGGAACCCTATCCGACAGCAGAGCCTTTATTACTTCAGTCATTTCTACCAAGGAAATGGGGGAAGAAAAAAACCTTCTCTGGGATTCCAACAGAGAGGGGAGATGAGACTCCTGGAGATATGCCTCTAGAGCCTCCGGTGAAGGGGGGTTATCCATGTCACTATATAGTAACCGATAGTAACTCGCAAACTCCTGCACAATCTCTGAGGGGAACGACCGCAGGGATCCATCTATTTGAGACCTGCCAGGTGAGATAAACCTAGCAGATTCCTGTTGCTTGATCCTTAAAACTAGCAGATGCCCTGCTTTTTCTCCTTGGTCAGTATAACAAGCCTTGGTGTGAATAATGGCTAACTCAGCTTTATCCCTTAATAAATCTAGATACCTGTCCTTAACTGTGAGGAGTTTCCGCCTAGTTTCCTCCAGAGTTTGAGGGGATAAGTTAGCCTCTAGGGAACGAATTTGAGACAGTAGTGAAAGAAGCTCTGCCTCCCGTGTTCTTTACCGATTCGTTGCTAAACTAATCAAAACCCCCCTCAGATAAGCCTTAAAGGCACCCCATGCGATATCTGGTGTCGTGTCCTCTGAGGAGTTAACTGAAAAGAAAAAATCTATCTGTTCGTTTACCTGTTTGGTGATATGAACATCTTTTAGTAACTGGTCATTTAATTTCCACCGACCCTCTCTTTTAGGAAGAGAAAGTAAGGCTAAACAACACATCACAAGAGAATGATCTGATATAGGGCCAGGTTGAATTGAAGAAGATATCACCCCTGGAAGGAAAGATTGGGACATTAACAAATAATCTATATGGGAATGCAACCTGTGTACTGGTGAAACAAAAGTGTACTCCCTATTATTGGGATGTAAAACTCTCCATACGTCGCATAAGCCGCACTGATCCAATAAATCTCTAACTGCTCTCTGGCCTGGTGAAAGTCCCTTTAATATCGAACCTGACCTGTCAAAAGCAGGATCTATTACCAAATTAAGATCCCCACCCATTACTATCGATATGGGAAGTAAGGGTAGAAGAAGAATTATAAGCTTCATGAAGAAGCTGGGGTTATCTATGTTGGGGCCGTAAGCACTACAGAGTAATAGTGGCATGGAGAAAAGTGTACTTTGGACCATAATGTATCTACCGCCAGAATCCCTAAAAACCTGTGTGGGGATAAAAGGAATATATCTATTAATAATTATCATGACCCCACAACTATTCGTACACCCTTGAGCAGCGAAAACTTGCCCAATTTGCTGTCTCTTCAATTGTAAAGCCTCGGATTCTAATAAGTGGGACTCTTGTAAAAAGGTAACCTGGGACCGCAGAAGATTCAAATGTTTAATTACTTATATTGTTTGGGCTTCCTCCTGATCCCTTTCACATTCCATGTTGCAAAAGTAATGTCACTAGCCATCATATCTTTTGATAGGAAAACAACCATAAACAGAGTGGAGAATGATGCCACATACAACAAAAAACCACAACCCCCTGAGTACTGCAGTACGCCCCACCCTACTCAACCCCCCCTTAACCCCTAACAAACAACAAACTTTGTTAAAACCCTCTCTAACCCACTTAAACCCAGCCCTCCCTCTATTTCCTATCCAGCAAAACGTTCTGCAACTTCCCTTAACCCCTCTACTCCCCTCCAACCCTCTTTAAGTAACAAATCTCCCTTTCTAGACTGATTCCCAGCTATTAATATGACAGGGAAAGCTAAACCCATAGTCAAAAAAAAAAAAGGAAAGAGATCACCTGTAAACATAACTTAAACAATTCCCTGTTTTACTTAATACCCTGAGACTCAGGAAAATAGCTCAGACAGTGAATATAAACGGACCCCCAGTAACCTTATACTCTACTCCCCTCTTGTGGACAAAATGAGGGGTTACATTAAACATAAACACAAGGTGAAGCAAATCAATCTTCATTGGAAATCCCTTCCAACACAGACCCTGTAGCTGTCTGGGGATCAGCAGTTCACTTGCCTTCCATTTGCAGAGATCCTTGACAGTTATTGTAGTGACTTCCCTCATGGAGAGGAAAAAAGGAAATGTTGCAAAAACCCACACCAGAGAAAAGGGGAATCAGTTGCCAAACAGGACTCCAAAGAATAACGTTATCCACTCCCTTCTTTAACAGGAGACATACCATTGAGGTCTAATTCCACGAACTGAGACGCTACTAGCGATACCCACTTTTTCCTCTCACTCATTTTGAGAACGCTGACCAACTGGATCACTCAATCCCAAAACAATTAGTAAACTCAATTTTACAGCAGGGGCTGTACACAGGATCCCAGTGATTCAAGTGTTGCAAAACAAATCTGGGAGGGCTGACTTGAGTCCTTCTCTAGCAGCTTCCACTTCCTCATAGGACAGCCAGGATCCCAAAATCATTATCTGCAACTTAGCGGGGTATATCATGCGGAATCGGAGACCCGCGGCAATGATCTTCGATACAAGGGGGGTGAAAGGCATGTCTGCGCTGTCATATCATTATTGGCAGGTCCTGGGTCACACAAAACCTTTTCTCTTCTCACTGGAGGTCCTGGATATCACAAATTTTTGCCAAAAAATGTTGCCATTCCAAATAATTCAGGAACCGTAGAATCATTGGTCTAGGGGGAGATCCCGGCCGAGGCATGGGTCGCAAAGCTCTATGCGGCCTTTCAATAATGTAATTAGGGCCATAGGGAGAAGGGCCCACCACCTTACCCACCAGCTTCTGCGCAAACAGGACCATGCCAGGCCCCTCTTCCAGTTCTGGGAGCCCTACAATAACAACATTATTTCGCTGGCTGCGCCCATCTAAATCCTCAATCTTCTGCTCCATCTTTGTGAGCTTTTGGCACAGCAAGACGATGTCTGAATCCCTTTTCTCCGCCTGCCTTTCAAATGAAACCACCCTGGCCTCATTATCTGAGACCCTCCTCACCGTGTCTTCCATGGCTGAAGATAAGGACTTAATTTCTGCTGCCATGCTTCATAGTTCCTCCTTAAATGGACGAACTTCCGCGAGGAAGTCTGCAAGGGTAAGCAGCTCTTGCTCCAAATTGGCAGATGGTTGTAGAGCTGAAGCTGATGCAGCGTGGGCTCTCTGTTTTTTGGGGGCCTTGTCGGGCGTTATAGGCGGTGTGTGCCGAGGTCCTGCTTTTTTCATTTCCACCTCCATACCTCACGAAATACCGCTGTCTCGCTATTTTGTAGTCAAGCTAGAGGTAGGAAACCAAAATCTGACCCAATTGCCAAGAAAAGGGAGCACCAAACGTGAATTTTTAACCAAAAGGGTCGGAGCACAGGAAAGAGCGTCTTCTCAGGCAGGCTGCATCACATGACTCCTCAAAAAAATCATGTTTTAAAAATGAGGTTTAACTTTAGATTTATGAAATAAAGTTAGTGCACAGATCAAATGTGTTAGAATAAATCATATAATGTATCTTAAGAGAGTCCTTGTGACTACTAGTCATAAAAACCTCTTCCTTGATAAAATATTTCTTTTTGTTAGCATATGTGTCTTAGAATTTATATCTCTGGGACACTGTGAGCTATTTCAGGGAAGCAGGGTGCCTTACAATGGACAGAATCAAATGGTGGTTTTTAAGTAAGCATTAATCACCGACTGAGGAGGGCTCTACTGTGGATTAATGCCCTGCTGGGGGGGGTTGGCCGAGTGCTTCCAACCACCCAGCAGGCACTAATCTACAGTGGAGCCCGACGCTGGAGATGATTATTGCGCTTGTAACATGGCAAGCACTGAACAATAGTGTGACTCTGTAGGAAGCATTCTGTTATAGACTTCTTCCACATCGACTCACTGCTGACATAAATGTCTCACGTGTACTTTGCTCTGACCAATTACACTTACTTATATTGCGCTTAGTGCTTTGTTCGAAAAGCAACATGATTTGTTCTTACTGTGCACTCAATGAGTACTGTGCTTCACCAATTTATTTTAATATTGATGCGTGGAACACTTCGGAAACTGACATAGCATTGTACAGAACACCCGTATTGTGTAGCAGATTCAGGAGCGCGGTGTCGCTCATTTGCATGTATTGCTACATCTTCTCCCCCTCACTTCTTTCTCTACCTATCACTGCTGCAGTGTTGGCTATGTCTGCTGTCAGCACCCTACTTGACTTCCTTACCGCTGTTCTTCTGCTAGTACTTTGTTCCCCACTACTGCCATACTCATCGTCAACACACATAATTATTCATTGTACTCCACACAAGGAGAGAATCCTGACACATTTATCTATGTTTGTGTCTCGTACCTTATTGCTGTGCCATTTACGATTGCAACTGGGTGGCCGATTACTTCACTCTCAACCCTGCTCATTCCTGCTGCAGTGCTGCACCACGTGGCTACTTCTGGTAGGGCGCCAGCGGGCTCTACGCTGGGTTCATCACTGCTTGGTTTCCGTCAGATGATGCATTTGCACCAATCGCCTTCCTAGATTTCACGATCATTTACTGTGCCATGTTACAACTGGAAACATGAGTCAGTTCTGTGTTTTGTTTTTTTGGGTTAGTACCAACGTCTGTTTTCCAGCATTCAGTGGTGTTTTTTAGCAGTTATTTTAAGTTTAAACTGAAAACTATAGCCCCTTATCATATAACCACTTCTACATGTCTTCAATGTTATTTCCTGTGTACTGTAGTACCAGAATATGGTATTCTTTGTTGTCTATTTTCTTTTATATACCCCTTCCAACATTAATACAGTAGGATGCCCTGTGAATAAGATTTTTAGTTTCAGTGGGCCTATTCTGTATATGAAAAATGTTCCCTGGTGTTTCAAATTCCCATTTTTCTTCAGCATCCAAAAACATTTTCAAGGTTGCTTACAGACACAAGTACAATGTCAATTATATGGAAGCATTAGAATAATTATTTATCTTATGCCATGTCCCGCTAAGAACATACGCAGGATGGTAGTGAGGAAATTAGCTTTAAAAATTGCTGCTGTTGGCATTGCTCAAAGCATTTTAGTACATGTCAATCTGTCTTTGGTTACTCTATTTCTTTGATATTAAAACCCTTGTCATTCTGCATGCACGTTTGAATTATTTGAATAACTTTCTGGCAAGTTTTTAATATTTATTGGGATTGGTCAATTATTTTTGTCCTGAGCCAACCAGTTCTGAAACTACAACTCTGAAAGCAGATATAATCAAAACAAGCATGGCAACCTCTATATTTCTTTATTTTGCTACTGTATATTCACAACCATTATCTTCATCTATCAAAGATGTTTTAAGAAAATGAAATGGGACTGAAATGGATTTATACATAAAAACATACAGATACTGTACTTCCTACATTTGTCAGAATGTTAGTTCAAGAGGGTGTCACAGTATTGGTAATTTACTGTTTACTGTTACATTTCTGGAAAAAAATGAAACAAAGATCATGACAAATGATGCGTCCTTGTTTTACTTTTTCTTTTAAACTCATGTTGACACCTAAAATATAAAAGTTATACATAAACCAATCAGACTTCTTACAGGATTGTTTTTTTCTTTAAAAGGGATTAAGTCCCACCATGTAACTTAAAAATAAGCATTGCAACCCATGTTTTTGTTGCAGATTTTCAACATGTAGAAGACCATTATAAACTGGGCAAAAAATTATGAATTTGACATGAGGTTGCTGAAACACCAAGCAGCATCCTTAACATGTCATCCGAGGCCATTTGTATGGTTTTAAGTGTGACCTCACATACATTCTTAAGGTATGAGATCCATGACCCAATGATGAGGGCTCTAATACTCTATCACTACATGATGGTGCCCACTAGGATCAGATACCTGATCCTGCAAAATTCTGCAGGAAACAGTTCAGTTCAATGGTGGTGGCTCTGCAAGAAACTGTGGCATACTGTGACACTTTGTTTGATCCCTGAGGACACCACTTTTAAGTAAAACCACTCTCACAACATTAAGAGTGATCTTGGAGGTAGTAATATATTACTAATTGAGGGCAATCAATAATATATTGAGAATTTAAAAATCCTCCCCCTTGAACATGTCAATTTCCAGGGCACCTGCATGAGAGGCATTTTTTACAATATAAACATATCTTATGTGCTGTGGAAAGGAGCACTTCTGTTGGTTGAGAGCACTTACTCAACAAATAATATGCAAGGTATGTTGTCTCTACAGCAACAACTTTACAGCAATGTGGTTGATGTTGACAACATCAGCACATCACTGTAAAGTCTGCTCGGGAGCCCGGCACCCTTTCCCAAGGTCCTTCACCCCCTCCCTGAATCAGCTCCATATCGGAGTTGATAATTGTAAGTTAGGGGTGTGTGGTGTGCACAGCCCCCTGTATGGGAGGTGTAGGGGATGCAGCACCCCACAAAAAACAACTTTGCTCTCCATGGCACCATGCTGACCACAACTGCACTCAATATAGTGGTGTCGGAAATGTTGCATTAACAAGAAATTGTCAATGCGGTGTAATGGATCCAATATGCAAATATTTCAATTAAATAAATTATTAATACACCAAGGGTTGAATAGTCATACATAGATTACATAATGTGTGAAACATCAGCAAAAAGCACTAAATGGTGCTTTGGGTTAAACAGAGCTATACCTGAGCATGAACTGTGCACATGTCAAGTGTGCAATGTATGCAGCAATATGGCACTGTGAGCACAGTACGATGGAAGGCACTAATAGGTGCCAATATACAAAACATGCCAGTCAGTGACCACAAAGGCATACTGTATGGGGCCATCCTGAAGAATATGACAATATAAGAGCAAATGAACAGTAGCATGTCCCAAATGGGATAACACCTTTATTCCACACTGCCATGTTGGTTCTGTTCCAATCGTCTATCCCTCAGCACCAAGAAAATGGTTGCTATGATCTTTTGCTCATTGCAGAGGCTCACCAGGCTGTTTCCCCTCCCCTATTTCCACACCCTTGGTGGTAATGAGATTGTGGGCATCTCCTTTTTTGAGTACTTCGGGGTCTGGCTTGACCATCACTATGACTACTTGGCACACATTTATGCCATCAACCTCAAGCTCCACCCCAAACTGTTTGTGCTCTATAGAAACCTAGCCAGTATCCCACTCACAGCCCACTGCAAGCTAGTCAAGAAGATGATCCTTTCTATCTTTGGCTATTGCAAAATTGTTTACAATGCAGGTCCCAAGTCCAGCTTTATCAGATTGTGCCCCCTCTTTCACTCTTTCTGCCATTTTTGCCTTGGACTGTCCTCCTCGTACATACTACTACTCCTCTCTCTCTACTCCTTGCTCTCCCTCCTTTTCCTCAATGCCAAATGACTCACATACTGTGCCACTTTCACCCCAAATTCTGATTTGGCTTTCTCCCTCCCTACCTTTCCACTCTTCTTGCCTCAGTCCCACCTTCCTTCTGCTTCTTCTGCAATACTGCTTCCCTCTCCCTCTCATCCAGTAAAACTTCAGTGGACCAAGCTGAATTCTTGGATCATGTTCCTAAACTCTGGTGTTTCTTCCCCTGTCTATCTGCTAAGTCTTGTCCTTCTCTATCAAGTCTTGAATTGCTGACTAGTGAGACTCCATGTGGAGTACTGTGTCCAGTTTTGGAGACTGCACCTTTGCAAAGACATTGACATAGTGGAAGCAGTCCAAAGAGGGCTACCAAAATGGTGCAGGTGAAGCACAAAAAAAATACATGAGGAGAGGATACAGGAGCTCAATATGTACTCCCTGGAGGAAAGGAGAATGAAAGGGGACATGACTAGACCTATTAGTACCTCAAAAAGGTGAACAAGGTGCAGGAGGGAATCTCTTTCAGTGGAGTAGCAGCACCATAACACATGGCATGATATGAAGCTTGGGGGGAGTTTAAGAAAGATATGATGAAATACTTCTTCACAGAAAGAGAAGTGGATGCCTGGAACAGCCTGCCAGAAGAGGTGGTAGGGGTGAAGACAGTGGGGAGCTTCAAGCATGCATGGTATAGGCACATGGACATAATAGGTAGAGGAAAGGGAGGAGGGAGGGGCACCTGTGACCAAGTAGGTTCTGGGGTGTAGCAACAGGAGGATATGGGACAGACTGGATGAGCCTACTGGTCTTTTTGTGCCAACACATTCTATTTTTCTGTGTTCTATGTTTCTATGTTTCCTTATGACTTTACTACCCCCTCTTGTAACTAACTACTCCGGGCTCTTGGGCTCCCCCTCCTGTTTACTTGATGCCCTCATGCACCTTCCAGCACTCAATATTTTTCATTCCTAATCTATGTTAAGATGCTCCATATCAATTGCTGTATCTGGAATTGTTTTTGCATCTGTATCCACCCTACTGAACTGGCATTGTTAACTCTTGCACCTTTGCAGTCTTGGTGGTAGTAATTTACTTCTTTCAGGGTTGCTCCCAGAACTACTGTAGATCTTCTGCTTACATTACCTGGAAAAAAGCAACCTGGAGAGGGACTTCCAACAACTGGCAATTGGCAAAAAAGCTGTTTTTAACTTTAAAAAGGTCAAAGCCATGCTGTTTGGACACAGGAGCCTAGACACTGAGAGACACCTACTCCAGTTGTCCACTATTGGCAGCAATCTCCCTAAAGTGGTGAGGTCAGTGAAATATCTTGGTGTCTTGCTTAACCAAGACATGACATTTGGACCTCATGTGGATGCCATAGCCAAATCACTATATCAGAAACTAGGCCTCCTCTACAGGCTTTCTCCATCTCGCACAGGAGGTACACCTTGCCACTGCTGGCAGCACCTTAATGCCATTACTTTTTTATGGAGCCCCTGTCCTTCAGTTCATCCCAACTCAGAACTAAGCAGGCTTAAAACCCTTTAAAATAAAGCTGGTTGCTTTGCAGCTGGTGCTCTCTCCAGAGACTACCACTGTGGAGTAATTGCAGCTTTCAGTCGACACCTTCCGAAGCAAGACTGCAATACTCGATGCACTGCCTAACCTTCAGACTTGCTTAAATCTGTACACCCCCTAGCCTCATGGGAATACATAAGTTCCCTGCCATTCATTCCTCTTATCCACAGTGCTCCAGGGAATCCTGCTCCTTCTCCCTTCCCCACTCCCACTCAACCACAGATCAGTCTGCCTTCTTCTACCGCTTCCCCTCCCTCTGGAATCAACTCTCCACTTCCATTTGTCTTCTCCCTCTTTCCCTCCTCTTAAACACCTGCTCAGACTCACGCCTGTTGCTCCTTGTTGCTGTCCCTCAACCTCCTGAGCCTCCAGCCTCCCATTGGTTCTGAAATTTGTGTGAGGATTTATGATTGCCCATATGTAACTTGTTCTGTTTGTATTCTGCACTTGTATATTGCCATGTTGTAGTTGTTCCCTTTGTTTGTATGTGTGATCTCCCGTTCTCTGGGTCACACCTGGAAATGAACCTCAGCTCAGTTTGCCTTTCCCAGTTACCAAATTTGAAATAAAATTAATAAATAAATATTAGGCTGTTGTGCTCCACTGCTCCATTACTTGAAATCCATAGGATGCAGTCAGCATCCTTCTCATTCATGGCCCCTGGCCTATGGAGTTTACTACCCTGCAAAATTCTAAACTGCCCCACTCTGGCACAATTCAAAAAGAGGCTCAAAGCTGGTAGTGGCATAGAGGGCTAAGCTGCTGAATGGCTTACCTTGCATCACGCTGGTGACCTGGGTTCAGGAATGAGCCAGGGTCGCCGGGGAGCTGGCTGGGGGGGAGGGAAGGAGCACGATTGAGCAGCCATAATGGCAGCTGTCCTCTCCTGGGGAGGATCTATGTCACCTCCCCCCATAGTTCCGCTGTTGTTGGATGGAGGGCTGACTGGCAGGGTAGGCAGCTGGGGGTGGCAAACTAGCAGTGAGGGTGCCTTGGTGCCGTGGCATGAGCCTGCCTCCACACACGTGGCCAGGCATGGGGAGGGTGAAAACCGGGGAAAAGAATAGGCCATAAAATATCAATAAAAAAAATGAGGCTCAGAGACTACTCACTTGGGGTGAATCACTTCAAGTGCAAATGGTGACATGTAACATATTTGGCTAAATAATTCCTCTGAGACTGGCATGGCTTTTGCTACAGTATATTGCACTAGTACCCTAATTAGCATTGCTATGCCTATTTATTTTGTGTTGCCCTGATTATGCGTCTGTATGTAATTCATTTATTTATTTGAATTTTGATAACTGGGAAGGTCAACTGAGACATGCAAGTCCCTTTTTCAGGGGCGACATGGAATTAGTTACATACAAGTGAGTGGAATTTTGCAATAATGACAGAGTAGGACAAGACAATAAAACATAACATAGAAAAACGTTTTAGTGGAGAAATCTTATATGCAATGTACTGTATATACGATAGTTACAATTCGAGCACAATGATATGTACATTTAGTACCAGGTTACAGGTTCATAGTTACAACAGTGTAACATTACAAACTATAACAGTAGGAGAAATATAAGCTTGCACAGTAGGAAGGTAGAGATGTGACAGCCGGGATGCAATGTAGAAATGCTGCAGAATATCACCATGCAACAGCTTATTGCCGGGGCCATTGTAAGTCAATGGCAATTAAGCCCTTTTGTCATGCAGAATTTTATGACATGTCATTACTGCAAGTTATTGTGCTTCATCATGGCTGACTCCACTGTATACAGGATAGCATTGTCAGCATAGAGCTGTAACATGGCTCCTCTGCAATTACTGGACATATCGTTAATAAATAAATGACTAAAGCAGCAGGTTGTTACAAGGTGGAATACAGCCTTGTATATTCTGGAGCAGATGTATGAATAGTATAAGGCCTTATCAGAGAATATGCTGTTTCATACAAGCCGTGCTAGTTCTGGAGCTTCTACATCGCTGACAACAGAACAGTGGAGTTTTACTGGTGGGATGATTTTGATCTTGAGGACTTTTGATCATGTCACACAGTCAGTGAGTAGGGGCACTACCTCTATTAGCCAGACCATCCCTCTACTCCAGGTGGTGAGGCAGACCGTCTATAATATGCAGCAGCAGTTTGAGGCAACAGATGACTCTGTAAGCTGTGCATTGCCTGAACACATGCTTACTTACCACACAACAAGGCTCCCTCACTGACCCTACTAACATTGCGAATGCACTTAATGCAGATTCTAAAACCTTAGCAGCTACCTGGCTAAGCTCCCCCAACCCCTGTGCCCCCTCCTCAACCTTCCCCTCCTACTAGCCCACCCCTTTTATTTTAAGACCATTTCTCCTCCTGGGACACTTAAGCTCCCCCTCAGCCTACCATCTCGAGGGAATGCTGCGTGTAACAGTCTGTTCCCTCCGCTACTTGAAACTAGTGGCCCAGGACATTGCCTACCCACTCACCTTCATCTTTAACCTCTCCCTTACTACAGCCTCTGTGCCCTGTGTCTGGAAGCAGGCCAAAATTCTCCCCATTTATAAACCAGGTGACCCTAGTCTTATGGACAACTACCATCCCATCTCCATTCTGTCCCATCTTGGTAAGCTCATAGAGAAGGCAGTAAACTACCAAATTACAGAGCACATCTCCAAATATAATCTTCTTTGCCCTCAGAACACAGTTTCCAGAAGGGGCACAGCACTACCACGGCCCTTGCCCTTTTTACCGACCATGTACTGAGGAATGTGGATAAAGGGAAGCTAACTGCTGCAGTGTTTGTAGATCTGTCCAAGGCATTTGATCTTGTAAACCACAACATCCTGATAGCAAAAGTTGATACCCTTGGATTCTCCCCTGCCTCCACTGCCTAGTTCACTAACTACCTCTCTGGTAGAACACAGGTGGTCTGCCTTGGTGGTGCCACCTCCCACCTCTTGCCTGTATTTGTGGGTGTCCCCCAGGGATCTGTCCTTGGTCCCCTCCTCTTTTCCTTCTTAATTAACTCTCTCCCATCGGGGGGGCCCCGGCCTGTTCTGTAAATCACTCCTCTACACCTGATGACTTAATACTATACCAAAGTGACCCCTCTCCCTCCACACTATCCGCCACTCTTACCATTGTTTTCTTCAAGGCAAATTGTTGGTTCTTTACCAACAAACTGTCAGTCAATGCTGCCAAAAAAAATGGCATGCTTTTTGGTTCCAAACCAAAACTCTCCTACCTTGCTCACAACGGTGACCTTCTCACTGTCAAATCCCCAGATGGATCAAATATCTGGGGGTAAACCTGGACCTGTCCCTAACCTACACTGACCACATTGCCTCTCTGATCAGGCACATCAACCAAAGGATAGTGCTCTGCTATTGCCTGATTGACCACCTCTCACAGGAAGCCCACCTTGCTATTGCCCATGGCAACCTCCTACCCCTCGACTATGACTGCCAATTTTACTCCCTCACCTCCATTATCAACCTTAACCACCTGGATGCTACCTACAGTTGTATATGTTGTATTGCCCTCTGCGCCCCTCTCCTCACTCACCACTGATCTCTTTGCCAGTCCCTTAACTGGCTCCCTCCACAAGCACAACGCTCCTACCTGCTGGCCTGGACCATTGCTGATATCTTGTATAATCCCTTCTACTCTCCACTATCCATTCTTATCTGGCCCAGAATCCACTTGCTGCAATCTCTATCAGTCTTTCCACTTCCAACTAGAATGTCCTAACAAAACTATGAGGATGGACCTAAGAGCCTTCTCCTCAGCCGCACCCTCCCTATGGAATGACCTCCCCTCCTCCCTACATTCCCCTACTCCCCCCCTCTAAATCTGAATTTCCTATTAAGATGCACTTTCTGTCCTCTATGACCTGCATCTGCCCGCAGGTCACTAACACGGGTGTACCTCCCTTGCAGTCCACCCTTACCCCTTCCCCCTATAGTGCTCCACTCTCCTCTCCCACCCTGAATACTGGTTCACAGATCATTCTTTCTGTCCTGTAATATGGCTTTGTTTTATGTCTAAGTGTTTCCTTTTAAACTATGTGTACCCCCAGGTATTTTACTGGCTCTACTGATGTATAACATTCCTACTGTTGAATGATGTAGCCACTTTACTCTGTTTACCTAAATTTTACATACCTGGGTATGCTCAACTGTACTGGTACTGTTTACCTTATATTTTCTCTGTTTAGCTTGACCTACACTGGAGTCCTTGTTATGTTCCCTATATGATTTACACTGTTCTCTCACTGTATGTTGTGTTGTTTGTGCCAGTTTCTGGCTCTGCCCATGCCTGAAAAAGGTCTTCGTATCAGTGCACCAACCTGGTTACCAAATGAATAAATAAATAAATAAATACTGTATCGGCCCATAACAGACACTTGAATGTTATCCTGATATCTGGGATTTCAGTATAGCAACAATACTGGATACATGGTACAAATGGGGATTTTCATCCATAATTGATAGTGGTAGTCAGAAAACTGAACATCTGCAAAGATTGCTGATCAGTTATGTACTCAGTCTGCAAAGGTAAAAAAGAGCATATTGAGAGGCGACACACTGTGTAACCCTCACCAACAGTCAGCAAAGGAAGTGAGATATGTGGAGGTGCAGCTTCAACATCTACCAGTAGGACAACCAGAAAACTACCTCCAAAATCAAATCCTCTGTAGGTAGTTCTTGCACAGGTTGGCACTGCAGATTGTGAGGGGGAGAAGGAGGATGCCAGACTAAAAGCAGCAGCCAGATTTGTTCAGGCGTATAAGGCAGATCCCAAATGCCTTGGAGCTAATGATGAACCACTGCTGTATTGGAACAGCAAAGTTAAAGCGTGGCCTGCACTGGAAGATATGACTTTTAAATATTTAGGCTGCTCACAATCTAGTGCAACCTCTGAACGTGTGTTCAGTGCAGCAGGGGCAATCATCACAGACTTGACATACAAACCTATCTCCCAAAAATGATGTTATGCTGACATTCATTAAAGTAAATAGTGCAGATATACCTCCAAATAGAAGTGCATTGCTGTTGGTGCCACTGACACACCAAGATGAAGCAGGGGAAGGACAACCACCCACCACAAAGGTAGATGCAGTCTTAATGGATGCAAAATTCCCATGCGGTGAAAATTCAGATATTGATGGTGCAGAGTAAGTATTCATTGTGGGGAAACAGGAACAGTAAATTGATTAATTTGGAGGACACAGAGAGAAGGAGAAGAATTTAACTTCACACTCTTGCCTCTCTAGTCCTCCTTACCCAGAAACAATGTGGGTCTCTTTCTCCTCCATCTCATGCATGTCTCCAGAAAAAAAACACTTTTAACCTAGTATAAATTGCAGACACCAGCCAAATGTGTTTCCATGGTCATCCCTTCCCCACTGATGATGCTCCATACTCTGGCCTCTGCCAGTCCTCTTCAACAGGGAACAGCATGGATCTTCTCCTCCTCCATTTCAAGCTTGCCTCCAGAGAAAAAAAGAACTCTTAACCCAGCATAAATCCCAGACCAACTGACTACCGTGTGAACCTGCCTCTGTTGTTCTGCTTCCTCCACCAGCCACCAAGATGTCTAATCCATCTCCACCTCTGGGTCACCGTTGTGCCTACAAGTCATGGCCATTACTAATGTGATGGCAAGCATCATTCCACTTTTTTGGTTTTTTGCTTTTCTGTTTTCATTTTCATCTTCCTTTTACAGGTACAAAAGACTGTGAGTGGGCTAGATTCTAAATAATGTCACTCTTATGTTCAGAGATCTCCTCTCCTGCTGCCTCAGTCTCAGCAGTCAGCAAGTCACCTCCTCTTCCCCCTCTGGAGCACCACTCTGCCATTACATGGCCTGGCCATCCCTAGTGTGATGGTAAGTATCATTTCAGGGTTTTTTTCTTTTTTCTTTTCAGTTTCATTTCACAGTTACACCATGAGTCCATGCCATGGGCCAACTATGGAACAGTAATTTCAATCTTGTCTTAAGGGGTGACAGCAGAACAGTAAGACTGGAAGTGGAGAATACATACTGTACAGATGGCTACCACAGTGGGAAACTAAGGAATAATAATTTAAGTTTTATCTTGATAGGTGACAATGGAACATTAAGGTGGGAGTGGACAACAGATGTACCAGGCAGGTGTCTGCCACAGTGGCTACTTGACAAGAGTCAAAATAATGTTCTACTGTTTTCACAGGTCTACTGTCCTGCTGCTTCCTCCTCTCACAAGCAAGCCTCATTCTCCTTCACCTTCTCTGTATGTGGCACCAATACTCCATTCCATGGCATAGCCATCACCAGTGTGAAGGTAAGTATCATTTCCAAAAGGTTTTTTTTTTCCTTATACTTTTTTTTATTTTGATTTCACAGGTGCAACACAACAGGGAGTAGACTAGAGTCTCAATAATTTCTCTCTTGTCTTCATAGGTCTCTTCTCCTCCTCTCCTGAATTTCCATCCACTAAATGTTTAAAAAGAGGTGCTGTGGTTGGAGAGTGGCACAGCACAGCAACATATAGTACATATCATTTGTGGGACTTGGGAACATATGGCAAATTAGAACTTCATATAGTGTGCATTATCGCTGTGGCCTAGGTGTGACAGAGGGTGCACCCCACACCATGGAGTTCCACCAACCTTTCCTTTGGAAGAGTACCTGCTCTTTTCCCCTTTCACAGAGGTTGTGACTCATCCATTTAGGGAAATATAAACCCATCTCCCTTCCTACTGCTTTGGTGAAAGGAAAGAAATACTAGTGATTTCTCAGTGTTCCTTCTTTCCGGTCTCCTACTTTTTTTCTGCCTTTTCAATCTGGCTTCTGCAATGCCAACTCAAGTGTCTCCTCACTGTTACATTTCATGGACCTTGTTCTGAAAAGAATGAACCAAGGCATCTACACCTCTGCTATCACTGTCATCTTCATGAAAGCTTTTAACACTGTTGTCCACCCTAACCTCCCTGATTAACTTATAGTAGCTGGCCTATCTAAACTATTGGTTAATTGGTTCATCTCCTACCTGTTTGACTGGCACCAGTCAGTTCTCATACTGTAGGTGACCCCTCCTCCCAGTTAAGTCAGGTATCCCTGGGTACTATGCTTGTCCTTATACTATTTTCAGTCTTATTAAATGACCCCCCTCTGTCTGTGCCCCCTCACATACAGATGATATGTATACATGACACTGTGCTTTTATCTCTGATACTTTGGACACTAATTTAAAACAGTGCTCCCGCATGAGTTTTATAACATCCAGTCTGACAATCTTTGACTCAAATGCGAGCCAAGATACTGCCAAGCTAGCTGTGACTTGCTGCCCGCTATGAACCATTATGACCCCTCCATTTGAAGCTGCCAATCTTTTGCCATGACAATATATCTTGCTGTGTTTGTTTTTTTTGTTTGTTTGTTTTTTGTCTCTTTTAATGTTCATACCTTGTGTTTCCTGTCTTGGGGCAGAATTTTCTTATGCCAACGTGAGACATCTTTAGGATCACCCTCCACGTAGACTTGAATGGAGATATGGCCCTGGATCCACATTTTGAAATTGATGTGGAGGTTTCTTGCTGGCAATATGGCTGTGATTCACTGATTTTAGAGCATTGTTTTGCCAGAAGTGTTTTTACTAATGTGGGGCATCTGGGTTTCCGTCACTGATGGACTTGTTTTTTGTTTTCTAGCTGATCTAGGAGATGGCATTCACCTGGCTGGCCAAAAATGGAGTAGCATCTTCTCAGTGTCAAATCTGAGTTGAGAGTCTGTGTTGGGTTGTTGTGTGGGCAAGGTTTCATCATCAGCAGTATTCCCAATGTGAGTTTAATGGTGACGGTGGCCCAGTTGGCCCAACACTGAATGGGAAGGTCAGGATATAATGAATTTTTTGCTTTACACATTTACAGTATAGACTTTTTTGGCACTTGAAGGTATTTGTTTTGGGTGGGAAGGTTACAAGATGCCTGAAATGACAATATAAACAGAGATTACTCCTGAACAGTTTGCCTGGGAATTCAACTCTCCATGCAATGTAACTCATGTGGTATAGGTGTCTAAACCTATTGTTATGTGGATCTTAGTGCTGCTTTTTCAGTTATTATGTCTTAGGTTGTTGTATTGATTTATGTACTCCTTTTCATTGTATTCACTTCAAACAACTTGGTTTCTCATGTAATTGCAATAATTTCAATAAATTAATGTCAGTAAATTCAGTCAATGTTGTTTTCATGTGACCCATCATTCTCTGAATGCAAGAAAAGTCTCCATGATCCTATTGCAACAGAGACTTACTGGGCACCACACAACCCCAGTAGTCAAGACATTTAATGGTTTCCACTTTGATGAAGTCCACTAATTCAAATACCTAATTTTTAGCCAGATAGAATTCTTGAGTTTTCTGACCAATACTATTCACCACAAGCTCATCTCCAAACTTAGCACACTGTACTGAATAAATCCTGTCTTTCTCTCCTGGTTCATCATGAGATCATTCTCAAAATAATCCTTCAGGTGTTTACGCAGTGCTGCATTCAAATCCACAAAAGCAATACTGGGTCCCCTCTTTCACTGCTTCTGTTGCTTTACTTTAAACTGCCCCTCACACAGTTATCACAGATCTGTTAGTTCTGGGGTGTCCCTCCCCTTGCATGAAGAAGTAGTAGTAGAAATAGTAGTACTAGTAGTAGCAGTAGCAGCAGCAGCACACATTTAATTTATCTAGGGCCGAATCCCACATGCTCTGTGCACCATACAATTATTCAAAAACAACAGTGGAGAAATAGCATTCTAATAAATAAGACAGCGAGAGCCCAAAACAATTAGTACAGTAATAATAAATTACATAACAGTCACAATGTCATTAAGCTTATTGATAAGGAAAGGCCAGTATAAAAAGATGCTGCTTCAGTCCTTTTTAAAGGCCTCAATAGAGGTGGCCTCCCTAAGCCTAAAAAGCAACAGATTCCACATCATGTGCACTGCTACCACAAATGCCCTGTCACCAGATAGTAATAATCAAGACCTGGGGAAATTCAGGAGGCT
Source organism: Neoceratodus forsteri (assembly GCA_016271365.2). Taxonomy (NCBI): domain Eukaryota; kingdom Metazoa; phylum Chordata; order Ceratodontiformes; family Ceratodontidae; genus Neoceratodus; species Neoceratodus forsteri. Next base: position 1,725,580,323 of record CM057456.1, read on the forward strand.
CACATCAGAGGACAAGAGACTGCAGACTGGAGGCTAAGGACAGAGGAGCTCTTTCAGAATGCCAGGGCCTAAATTGTGTAGGACTTTGTAAGTTAATTCTGTCTTGAAGGAGATGCGCCACCTCATAGGCAGGCAGTGCAATGCCTGTGATACTGAAGAAATATGCTTGGAGTGAAACTGAAGCATACAGCCTAGCTGTGGGCATTCTGCACTAGCTGCATGCTATTAGGCAAACCTCCAGATAGCCTGAGATATAGAGCATTGCTGTAGTCCAATCTGGGTGTCACAGAGATATGCACCGATGTCTTTAGGTCCTCAGGACTTAGATTGGGATTAATCCAGAAGATGCTCCTGATATGGAAAAATCCACCTCAGACCGCTGCTTATGCCTGATGTTCTAGTGACAGTTGTTGGTGCATAATAACATCCAGATTCTTTACCCTATCCCTGGCAGAGAGAAGAGTGGTGCCAAGTTATAATATGGACATCACATACTGTATGCTATGCCTGCCACACACAGAGCACCTGCATACATCAGCAGCAATTACTGCTTGTCTGGATTCAGCTTTAACCAGCCAGAGGCCAGTCATTGATGTTGGCAAGGCATCTGTTCAACACACTGATAGCCTTATTCTACCCAGGGGCAAAGGACAGATATAGCTTAGTATCATCAGCATAGCAATGAAACTTCAGACTATACAGTTCAAAGACTTCCCCTGGTGGAAACATATGCACCGCAAATAACATAGTTGACAAGATCGAACCTTAAAGGATTCCGAAGGTCAGGGCAGTGAGGGTGAGGAAAATTTCCCCATGCAACCTGCTGCACCCTAGAGAAGCAAAAGGGCTCAAACCATCTCAGCATGGCAGCTCTGAGTCCAAACAAGTCCCTCAGCTGAGTTGTTAAAATCCCATGGTCTACGGTGTCAAAAGCTGATGAGAGATCATGGAGAACAAGATGGAACATTCCTCTCCAGCTCTATCTAAGAGAAGGTCATTTTGCACCCTGAAGAGTGCTGTATCTGTGCTGTGACGACCTCTAAATCCTCATTGGAATGGGTCATCAATAGAAAAGCCTCCAGATGGTCCTCCAGCTGTATCATCACAACTGTCTCAATAACCATTCTTAAAAATGGGAAGTTCAAGATAGTTCTATAGTTGAAAAAGATGTCTAGGTCTAGAGGTTGTTTTTTTAAGAAGGGTATTCACCATAGCCATTTTCAGAGCCACAGGAAAAACAACCTTTCAAAGAAACACTGGGCAGTCTCAGCAATCACTGGATATAGGGACTCCCAGCAATCCATTAACAGTGGGTCTGTTCTGGGTCCAATAACAGAAAGTGGGGAGCAGCACCAAGCTCAAACAAAGCCTCTTCTGTCAGTATTGCCTGGAATTCTACCCAGATTGGCAGAAGGCCTTTGTTAGTCATAGACTGGACAATGCTAGGCTACAATAGCCAACCTGGGGCAACCAACGAATGAATAGAGAATACCCTATCAATGAAAAGTTAACCAAACTTCTCATGAAGTAGGGGCCTATCCCTTGCTACCACCATGGTTTCCACATTCTGACTCAGCTCCCCTTTATACCTCTCTCCCTCTTTTCTCCTGATCTCCCTTCCCTCCAAGACCTTCTCACTTTCATTCATTCTTAATCCCTAAGTGCAACCCTCTTCTGGACTGGTTGCCTTCTCCTCACATCTTCCTTGACCTTGGAATAAACTCATCCCCTCTCTCCACTCCTCCTCCTCCTCCTCCTTCTCCTCCTCCCTCATTTCCTTCAAGTCTATGTTCCATGAACCCTCATTATGTCTTCTACTACTATTAGTCCTCACTATCCCCTTTACCCCCTGCTTGCCTTATGTCCCTTCTTCCTGCCCTTCCCTGGAAAACCTCTATGACTGTGCATGCCCATGTTGCTGCTTCAGCTGGATTTATTAGCTCTTGCTTATTAATGGAAGTGTATTATTTTGTATCTACTGCAGGATGTATTGCTATTTATTTATTGTATATGCATTGCTGGTTATTTTATTCTTATCACGATGTACTACTGTACTACCTTGCTTTCAGTCCCTTTATTTCTATAACCTCCTCCCCAATATAATTGGAAACACACTTCTTCTCAGCCTGTCTTCCTTGGAACAAAATGTTACACAAAATAAATAAAAAAATGTCATGGGCATATTGGCGTATGGTACTAGCCATCTGCACCAACAGAAATATTAGGAAATCTAATGAAATTTAATCCCAGATGGCTCATGTCACCAGTCTGGTCCACCATATTACATTTGTTCAATCACATGAGTGCAGTGTGCATATTGTATGGAACACATAAAAATGAAGGAGAGAAAGAAGTAAGTGCCTAGACTGGGACTTAAACCCAGACCGCCCAGAGTAGCATTCTGATTGCACCAGCTGCACCAATAAGACAACTGGAAACTGGGCTATCCCCGAGCACATTACTCTTTCTCAAATGCACAACCTGGTGGCTGCACAAATAATTACATTTATTCAATCAGTGTGGGGTGCATATTTTATGGAACACATGCAAACAGAGGAGAGAAAGGAGGCACTTACTTTCTTTTTCTCCTCTGTTTGTATGTGTTTCATAAATATTCACACCACTCATGTGATTAAAAGTAGTGTAATTTTTGTGCAGCCTCCGAGTATGCATTAAAAGTAATAATGTGTGCAGCTCAATTTCAGCTATGATGGTTCAGCTGGTAATTCTGTCGGAATGTACTCTAGTTGCCTATCTCAGAGTCCCAGTCAAGGAGTACCTGCTCTTTTTCTCCTCTGTTTCTATATCACCATATTACACTGTATCACTCCTTCCATAATGCCCTCCTCTCTCTCTCTCTCTCTCTCTCTCTCTCTCTCTCTCTCACTGATGGCAAACTATTAAAATATATCCACTTGTCCGAAGGGGCACACAATATATTTACAACCCCAATGCTCCGTAAAAGGAGAGATGGTGGTGCATTGCATGGGGAGTGTCCAAGCCTGTGGACTTTCTGAAGAAGCTGTCTCTGCCTATTAGGAGGCAGAGCACTGAAGTAAATCAAGGTTTGCTGAAGTTTGTGTAAGGGCAGCCTTCCTGAAGGATGGCCTTGTGCAAACCTGATTTCAATTAATTGAATGTTAATGTCTAAACTTACCAATGATTGTGAATGTTAGAGTTTTTTGATATACTTAAACTCACTGCATAAAACATGTTGTTCAGGCCTTCAACTGCCAACAAAGCTGACTTTATTTAAATGTAATACATTGGATACCAGGGTGAAGTAAACAATTTATCCACAGCAAAGACTCACAGTCATAGAACAAACTAAGTCAACACCTAAACATGCTGAGACCCGCATAAGGATATCATACGCTAAACAGAACTCATGCAATAAGACCATGTGCATAACCTCTCATAGGCTCACAACAGAGAACCTATTAAGGGACATCATACAGTATTTTGACTACTATATTAACTTTAATCAGGAAGTTACATTGTGACTGAAGTCACTTTTACAAAAAAAAAACTTCCTGAGAAGGCAGCAAAGCATTAATTAGATTACGCTACACTACACTACAATTAATTGTTGTATGGTGTCTTTCACACAAATTGTATCTCAAAAATGATTCACAGTAAAAAACAAAATGATAAAAAAATTACTAAACAGAATAATAAAAAATCTATATAATATAAGCAATAAATAACACAAGGTCATTTAGATACAAGGCAGTTTTAGAATCATGGGATTTCATGACAGAATTATATGATAAAACTTTACATAAGGATAAGAGAGAGAACATTTAGAAAGGAAGGTAAAAAATATGGGTTATAAGGTCAGAATTAAAAGGAAGGGAAAGTACAAAATCCACCCCCATGAATGTGTAAAAAACCATGATGTGGCAGGGAGCCTACTGAAGTAGTGACTACCAGTCTGACTGTCTTTGAATAAAATAGCATTTTGAACATGTATTCAAGTGTGCCATCTTTGTGTTTGTGGTAGAGTAAAACATTCAATACAGTACAATCTCAAGTGAATAAAAGAAGATTCAACTCTAAACAGTCACTAAAGTGCTGCCGCCTCTGAGGTGAAATGCAGCAGCTATTCTATGCCAATACATTGCATGGTAGTTTTCTGTGATCCTAGACCTGAAAAAATCAATAAGGTACCAGGTTAAACCAATGGTTAGATAGTGAATTAAGCATTCGGCCATGAGCAGGGGCTGGGTCACTGTCTGTTAATCCATCCTTAGAGGGATCATGAGGCAAAGGGCAAACTAAAGTACCTCATGCCACTAAGGCTAGACCAACAAAAGCAACCCAGCACATGGTGTGCCTCAGTGATTTTCTTTAAAGTAATGTTTCTTGAATTAATATTTTTATAGCTCAAATTCTAATTGTTTATTGTAATTGGGGGGTTCTGTGATTAACATAACCCATTTATTAAGCAGTCAGCTAATCAGATTGCCCTATTTCCAAACAGCAACTTTATAATGGGAGAAATTTAGCCAGGATACAGGGGAATTCCTCTTAATCCTTCATAAAGTGCCAAGCAATCTTGATGTCCACCTGAATAATCACTGGAGCAGGGAGACACATCCATTGTTTATCTCATTTGAGACAGAAGTTGAAAGGAGGTCAGAAAAATGTTTATAGAGGGAGACACTATTTGAATGGAAATAAGTAAAATGTTGACAGAATGCTGATCTGTACAGGCAAATAAGGTTAAGGAAAAAAAAAACCAAAAGTAAATAACAAGATATCTAACAATACAAACATTCAAATCCAAACATATTAAAAGCATTAAGACCAAACTTCCAAATTCAAACATTCAAAAATGTCTAAATTCAAACATTAAAGCAGCAGTACTAGATAATCAGGAAGTGATTATCAAAATTCTGTCTTTTGGCTGGAAGCATGCAGCCATAGTTCAGGTTTCCATATCTGTAAATATTTTTTTCTAGTGATCTTTAGTTTATTAGATATTTAAAATTTACTTCCACTGTTGTTGATCTATAGTAAAATGGTTGTTGCCTAATTTGCAGCCCGAACACCCCCTTCACATCGCATCATGTTTTTTATTTACTTCCATGGGACCCTGTGCTGCACGCTTCTTCTGTCCCTGTGTAGTGCTGCGAGTCATGTGCATGTGCGGTTGGCAGCAGAGAGTTCCAATTCAACATGGTGGGTAGGAGAAATATAAACAAAAACAAAGAAAAACTGAGCAAATTATGGGTTGATAGTACAGCATAAACAAGAAAGATTACCAGGTAAGTGCTCAACAGAGCACAGGAAACAAATTGTTTTTTTATCTAGTACTGCTGCTTTAAATGGAACATAAATGTTTCACTTAGAATTTCACTTAGAATGTAGGAGCAAAACAAGGCCAGGGCCCAAATGGTAGTTCCTTAGGACATAGTGTAAAAATTCATATTCCCCCCGTTAGCTATATATCTATCTAAATTTCTTTCAAAATTTTCTTTATTAGTACTTATAATCACTTCCTCTGGTAACCTGTTCCATAAGTTAGCGGATCTAACGGTATAAAAGAATGTTCTTTTATTTGATTTATACTTGCTTAATTTTTCCTGTAAGGGATGTCCTCTCACATCAAATCAGTCAGTTTTACAATAGGGCTGCGCGAACCTCCAAAAGATCTACCTCGTGAACTTTCTAAGTAGAACCAAAAAAACGTTCTACCAGGTAGAACAGGGTTCTACCAGCTATAATCAAGTTCTACCAAGTAAAATCAAGTTCTACAAAGTAAAATCAAGTTCTACCAAGTAAAACCAGGTTCCACGTGGTATTACCAGGTTCTGTAATATATAACCAAATTTTAACTGGTTCTACTTAATAAAGAAATAAGAAATCCACAGAAGTATTTTTCAGCATGTCTGGGAACGTAGATGTAGCACTTAAAATGGTATGTTTTGCAAAGTTTTGGTGCACAGGATTCTGTCTCGGTACATCAACACTTTATAAAACGTAACCATTCTTGAAATCTTAGTACTACATGTACTTTTCCAAACATGCAAACTACGTGGATTTTTTACTCAAGTAGAACCAGGTATAATTTTGTTTGATATTATAGACCCTCCCTGTGTTTTCACTACTAAAACAGCTTAACTTGACACAGCCAGCAGTTAGGGAATACATTGCCCTGGTTTTGGTGCAGCTACTCAACGGAGCCAGCAGTGCTGTACTGACTGGTTTGGGAATAGATCTCCCTGAATTTGCACCTAGAGCTGCAACCATTTGCTTTAAAAATATTTTAATTGGGAACATTTATAAAACCCATCATGGAAAGACAAGAAGCATGTGTGTCAGACCCTTTACGCAAAACCATGGGTGGTAAAGAAACCAGTAGCAGCACTTCTCAGGCAATCCAGGGAACAGTGAGAATAGTATAGAAAATTCAGGACATTGCTGAAGAAATCCATTGAGGTACTCAGAGGATGAGCAGCATAAGGGCTATCAAAGTGCAGCAGCCAGTCTTACAGGGAGATTTATTTCCAAACAGGCCAGTACAGCACTGCTGACTGCATCGAGTAGCTACAAATTCAGGGAGATTATTCAAAATAGGTTAGTAGTAAAGCACTAGTAGGTGCATTGTGTACCTGGAAACACAGGGAGATTTATTCCTGGCAAATAGGTCAGTACAGCACTGCTGGTTGCATGTCTTGTGTCAGGTTTGAAAACACAGGGAAATTTACCATAGGTAAGTAAAGCACTAGCAGGAGTAAAATATAAGAGAATGAGGAAATCGTTTAACCAGAATGATACACTAAGTCGGAGCTTTCCAGATGCAACCTGGGAGCACTAGGAAGTTAAGTGACTTGCTCAGGGGCACACAGTATGCAAGAGGGAGATGATGGGATCCAAACCCAGCTCTCCAGCTTTGCAGTGCAGCTCAGTCTTGTACAACTGCTGCTGTTAGCCTTTAAGAGATCAGATTTAGTAAGCAGTGAACACAGCACTAGCATTCAGAACTGTCTCTCAGGGATGTATTTCTGCTGAGCTTGCCTTTCTCTTTCACTCCCTGCAGTGAGTGCACTCCAAAATAAACATTTTTTTATTATTATGGTGTGGTCTGATACCCACATAAAGTAGTAGCACTGAATTAGTCAAATGATTTTAGGGGGTTTTAAAAAATCCCTATTGAAAATTGTGAAACCTTTAGTTAGGAATTTTGTTTTGTTTGTTAGTGTGTTCACTGCTACCCAGAGAAGGTTGTCTCATCTGATAGAATAGTTAAAAATCTACCAGATGGCACTTTGTTTCTACGGGCAAGCAATGTAAGAAGGCAGTAAGGAAGGCTGGGGGGATACTGGGATGGATAGGGAGAGGCATCAATAGTAGAAAACAGGAAGTGGTTATCCCTCTGTACAGACAGTTGGTGAGACCCCACCTGGAGTACTGTGTGCAGTTCTGGAGACCCCATCTCCGCAAAGACATAGACAGAGTGGAGGCTGTCCAGAGGAGGGCAACCAAAATGGTGCAGGGTCTGCACCAGAAGACATACGAAGAAAGACTAAAGGAACTTAATATGTATACCCTTGAGGAAAGAAGGGAGAGAGGGGACATGATAGAAACTTTCAAGTACCTCAAGGGAATCAACAAAGTCCAGGAGGGTAGCATCTTTCAGAAAAAGAGATGTGCAAGAACAAGGGGGCACAATTTGAAGATAGAGGGGGGACAGCTCAGAAGTAATGTGAGGAAGTATTTTTTCACAGAGAGGGTTGTGGATGCTTGGAACAGCCTTCCTGAGGAGGTTGTGGGGTCTAAAACTGTGGCAGAATTCAAGAATGCTTGGGACAGACATAAGGCAGTCCTAGTGGGGGGGTAGGAGGAAGTAAGCTGTTGGTTAACTAGGATCTGCAGCTTATCTGTTAGGTAGGAAAATGGGCAGACTAGGTGGGCCAAGCGGTCTTTATCTACCGTCAAATTCTATGTTTCTATGTTAAGTACTGTAACAGGAACTGGCCTCTTTCTGTAGGTATAACAAAAAGAATTTTAGAGGATTTCTTTTCCCTAAATTTTGTGAAGGATAAATAGGGAATCTCACAAAATTGCTTGACAAATTCGGCACTACTACTGTACTAAGCAGGACTGGTGCAGCTCCTCAGGGTAGCCTACACCAAACACTAAGAAACACAAAGCAAAGGGCAGTGTTGCAGTTACATAGCCTTGCTGGACACAGGCAAGTTTGAAATTTCCAAATGCTTCATTTTCACAGTCAGTCCATTGACCACCAACTAGTAACAGACTACTGCCGCTCAGACTGCCAATCTTTGAGTGGCAGTAGGCTGTTACTACTGCTAGTTGATGGTGAAGTGCAAAAATAAAGCATTTGAAAATTTCAACTTGCCTGTGTCCAGTGCGGCTATGTAACTGCAACATTGCCCTTTACTTATTTTTCATACCAAAACTTTGTTTAATTTGTGGTTAGTGCCCTGTTTGCTGAGCCTACCGTTCTCTTTCACTCCGTGCAGTGAGTGCACTCCAAAGTTTTTTATTCCTAGACTTTAATTTGCACAGTTAGTGCCCCTACACTACCCCAGACCAACAAAGAGTAGTGCAAATGTGCCTCCCTCCCAACCCTACCCTTCTGTACATTTTCTGTCTCCTTCCCTCAATTTATTAACTTTCTGTCCTAGTGAAACACCAAATCCCCCTTTTGTTGGCCAGGACGGAGTTGCCACAACAAGTTCAAATGATCAACGATTGACTTTAAATGAGAATGATTTACTTATGTGATGAAGCAGTGTACCTTTCTTTTGCACAGTTAGTGCCCTTACAGTAGCCCAGATCAACCCGCAAGTGCATCACCTGCCCAACCCGGCCCCTCTGTACTTTTTCTCCTTCTTTCCCTTCCCTTGGTGAAACCATCACCAGTGTTTGATTTTTTTGGCAGGAATTGCCACAACACAAGTTCAGATGATCGATGGTGACTTTGAGGCCGTTTTATTTATGTGAACACTGAACAGAGCGTAACGTTTTAGACCACTGTCCACCGCTCAGTCAGTCACTCGCGTGTCTCTCTGACATACTTTGCTAAGACTGGCTGGAGGGTCAGGCTCAGCAGTCAGCATCCCATGTTGTGTGACCTGCTGCACAAATGGTAGCCTGTGTTGCTGCCTAGGACCCCCTTTGCTCCAATCATAAGGAGTGACACTGAGAGTGACGTCTCTCTGCTGGTCTGGTGACTCTCTCCTTCTTGCAGTGCTGTACCACATGATGAGCTGGCTGGGGAGCTCTAAGAGTATGTGCGCAACTGGTAGGGATTGGTTTTTGTTTTTACATGTTGGGGTCGAACCTAGTGAACCAAAGTTCACATTTTTTCAAAATATGTTCGTGTTCTGTGGACACCCGCGAACACGGGGAGTTCATCTATTTTAAGGACCAGGTCGAACCGAACTTGCAGCCCTAGTTTATAATTGATGTTCAATTTGGTCATTAGTTGGGGATCATTCATTATATCATAATAAAATAGCATGTCACCCCTTGTCCTCCTTAGTTCTAAGCTACGAAGACTAAGTTTATTTAGTCTTTCCTCATAAGTGTTTTCATTTATTGTTTTGATTGATTTAGTAAACCTACGTTGTACTTTTTGTTTTTGTGTGGGGATTCCATAAATAACTGTTGTCATTTACATTTTTAATACAACTGATAATTGGGGCATATGTGACATCTGCTTAATAACTATGGTATTGTTTTGGGTGTTTGTTGTGAAATGCTGTAGTTCTATTTTTTGCTCTTAAAGTGTACCCTTCAGTAATTCTGTACATTTCATGGTATACTTTAGGGCCCGGATATTCAAACTGTGCCAGGCTGTGGCGCAAGCCTGGGCACAGCTCAACTTTGTTGCGCAGGGGTGTGGCCTGGGCGATATTCAACGGAGCTGTGCTATGGTGCAGCAGCTTTGAATATCACACCCTGGCCACCCCCACTGTGCATGGCACAGTGGCACTGCACCAGCGCAAGTGGCCAGAGTGGAGCATGGAGATGCACTAGTGCAAGTGTCATTGCGCCATGCACAGCACCTGCGATATTCAAAAGAAGACATGAAATAGGGCCATAATTTATGCAAGGCACACATGGGGCCATTTGCATGTCATTATGGCCCAATTTGCATGCCATTAGCATGCAGGTGCGCCAATCCCTGACGACTTGCACCCTGCCAGGCAGCAGCCATCGGGGACCGACGCCCCCTGCAGCCCGATTGCGGGCATTTGTCTATAAGAATAACCCCCCTCCAACATGCCTGGTGGTCCAGTGGACCGCTATGTGCCCGATCACGGGCATCGGTAATACCCTTCCCATGTCCAATATCCCTGGTGGTCCAGTGGACCGATCGCTGCTTAATCGCAGGCATCTGTAAAGCATAAAATATTCCTATCACCCTGGTGGTCTAGTGTACCCCTTCCCCACCCGCCCACTGAGCCCCACCACCCCATACCCCGGTCAGCGGCGGGCAGCACCACTCCACCTGCCCACCGCCCGCCCGCCGTCGGCTGACAGCTCAGTAGGGCTGCACGCCCATTGGTTCACATATCTGGACTGAGTAGTATGGTATGGGCTGCATGCCCAATGGCTCATGCTGTGAACCAATGGGCGTGCAGCCCTCGCGACTGTCGATCGGCGAGGCGGGGTGGCAGGCGGGTGGGGTGCTGCCGCCTGCCGGCTGACTGGGGAGCGGGCGGTGGGGCTCAGTGGGTGGGTGGGGAGGGTGTACACTAGATCACCAGGGTAATAGGAATATTTTATGCTTTACAGATGCCCGCGATTGGGCAGCGATCGGTCCACTGGACCACCAGGGATATTGGACGGGGGGGGGTTATAATACCGATGCCCGCGATCGGGCACATAGCAGTCCACTGGACCACCAGGGATGTTGGAGGGGGGGGTTATTCTTATAGACAAATGCCCGCGATCGGGCACATAGTGGTCCACTGGACCACCAGGGATGTTGGGGAGGGTTATTCTTATAGTCATATGCCCACGATCGGGCACACAGCAGTCCACTGGACCTCCAGGGATATAGGAGGGGGGATTTAGCTACATGGATGCCCATGATGGGGCATGGGGGGGTGCCGCCAGGTGTGGCAGGAACTCGGGTGGCCACCCACAGGTGGCAGCTGCCGTGTTGCGCCCTGCAATCTGGCAGCTCACCTGTGGGTGGCCATCACTTGTTCCTTTTTTTTTTGGCTTAACTTTGTGCAGGCTCAGGTAGGGGTTGTGCATGCATGACTCTGCACATCCCGGGCTGAATATCGGGCTGTGCAGGTTATGCATGGGCATGCCCCCACTACCTGTGCCTGCATACATTACTGATGCGCTCCAGCGCATTAGGGATTAGCGCACACTTTTTCCTTTTTAATATCGCGTCAAGGCATCAGTGGGTTGTGCATATATTAACACTGTTGCGCCATGCGCAACCCTTTTGAATATCTGGGCCTCCATATTCAGCAAACATGTTATACCCCTCTTAAATTCTGTGCCTTATTTTCTTTAATCTTTATGCTTAAACAACTATAGAAAAATACTATAAACCTCGTGGTCTCAATTCTCAGAGGTTTCTGAATGCCGCAAGCTATGTGTGTGCTGAATGCATGGCGCATGGGGCTTGTAGCATTCACTGGCCAGATCTTAGGATTCTCATTCCCCTAGCCACTGGTGTACCATATGCCGCGAGTTAGAAAAGCATTTGCTGGTCTAACTTCGTGGATCTTTTTAGGAGGTTGCATCAAATATTTGATGCAAGCCACCTTAAAAAGGGTAAAGTGTCGTAAACGTGCATGATCTTCTAGAATCAGGTGCAAGGTGTGCCAATACAGCTGGCACAGTGCAGGGTTCAATGCAGGGCTTGTGCGAGCCCTGCATCAACCTATGACAATTTAGTCCCATGTTTCTTCAAAACTAATATTATCTGACAGCATTGTTACAATTATGCCTAACTGTAAATACATAACTTATGATAATATGTTGTTACATATATTAAGCCTCTATAATAATTATTGTAGACAGGCCTGCCTTTGTTACCTAGATCCCATTGTACACCCCTTGTTGTACTTCAGAAACTGTATAAGAAGCAATGAATGCAGCAGTACTTAGTTTTATGCATTCAACATACTTAATGCAAACAGAGCCCAACATTCATGTTGCACAACCAGTAGAAGTGGCTAACAGGCCGTTGGAGGAACCAACATCAGTGAGGAAGATCAAGAATGGTGCCCCTCTCCAGCCAAATGTAAGCCAGGGCTTACTTGGTTTATGCACTCCTATCACCACCTGGCCTACTAACTCTATCACCAAAGTCATCCCTTCACCGCACCCCATGCCTGTACATTAAGACCTACTGGGTAGCCATGTCATCTTTTATTTTCCAGTCCCTTGCTGGTCTTCTGTGGTGGTCCAGTGGCCCTCTGATGATGATGATGATTATAATGATATATTTTTTTTTTTGTATTTCTTGTATTACACTAACTAGTGTCCTGCTGAGCCCTTCTCCCTAGCCCTTTCTGTCTTTTTCACTTTTTGGTGATGTATCCCTTATGACTTTTCCTCAGCAGAATGTTTGTTCCATTGCACAAGCCAGCATCTCCCTGTTATTCTTTTGCCAGCTTTACCAGAATTCAGGTGCTGAGCCTTGTGACAGGGAGTGCAGGTGTTGGTGAGCTCTTAAGCATTGCTCAGTGGCTCATTTGTATGCTAGCCTTCGACTGACTGACCCAACCCTTTCCCTGTACTGCCACAATGCACAATGTGATGGCTCAGGGAAAGCATTGTAACCTCATTGTATATGAAACAAAGGGGTGTAATGTTGAAGAGTTCTCACAAGTGAGTGACTCTGTATGGGGCCCCCAGGAAATTTTTGTTATATTTCAGTAAGCAATAATACCCGACAGGGTGGGTGGTATTGGGGAATACCGGACTGCCCAGGGGCATAATGAGGCCCGATGCCACAGCTGGAGGGCCTTATAGCCCCTGGAAGTTCTGGTATTCCCCAATACCGCCCACCCTGGAGGGTATTATTGCACTCAGAAAATGGGCATTGATGAATATTTTAATTAAGTAATAAAATAAGAGAGAAAATTAGTTTCAAAATGAATAGAAATGCTAGAAAAAAAGGTTTGAACGGTAAAGTAGTCCTTCTCTTTCTGTGCTGTTCCATCTCTGTTGCCCCCCTCGTACAGAGCCATTCTTTCCTACTTATGCTCCACCCCACATAACACCACCTCTGCAAGAAGAGATGGAATTTTTATACAGTTTTTCCCAACAGTTGCCATCATTTTGAGTTTATAAAAACAAATAAACAAAAAACAGGAGTCTTCTCATCCTGCAAGAAGATATGACTGTTGGTTGCGTAACCTTGCATGAACCTCCCTCATAGAAAAAGGAAGTGTGCAATTTGCAATGTCGGTGTGAGCACTCTAACTTATTTTCTTTCTGTTTTTCAAGTTTAACCCGAATCGCTGTTATACTTTTCTAGTTTAAGGTGAACAGTACCTGTGACAGGTAGGTTGATGGAAAATCCAGATGTTAATCACAGAAGCTTTTTATTTCCTAGATCTTATTTTTGTACTGTAATTGTGAAGGATGACAAGTGAATTTCATTTGAGGGAATGTGGAGGAGCTGCACAGTCAGCACGGTCCCAGGGTCCCTGGTGTGTAGTGCTGAAAGGTACTCTAGTGCTATGAGGGGGAGGGAATGTTATGAGTTACTCGCAACCTAGTTTTCCAACACAAAAAAGTCTTACATTTGTAGTTCTGTTTGAGCAGGTGTAGAACAAGGGAAGTTGGGGAGAAAATGCTGTGGAGCAGTAGCGCTGAGCACGCAATGTGCTACCAGTGGTAATGTAAAATGAGAGAGCTGTTTTCTGTGTCTGGGGCAAAACGAAAAGGTGCACAGACAGTTTTTACTTTTTCAAGAAAAGTTAGCATTACTGTGATGTGCCGACACAATGTGTGTGTGGGGGAGGGGAGTTATCTCTCGCTAACAGAGAGAGAGCAACATGGTGGCAATTTGAAATTAAAGGTTCTATTGGCACAAGGACTTTGGAACTAAATCAGGTCAGTTGAGACTGGCTCTTTTTTTACCCAGACTCTGTTGTCTGATAGACGCCCACCATGCCAGGGGTATCAGCCAATCAGAGCCCGGAGATATCTTGGCCCATTTTCTAATAAAGCATACTGTATGAATGCAAACTCTACACATTTTTTCCAGTCCTAAATTTAAGAGCCCTAATGCCTTAGTGTGAGCTTTATAAGAACATACTTAAAAAAAAATCAGTTTTGATATCTTCGCTACACCTTCTATGAATATTAGCATTATTGTTCCTCTAGACATCATCTGTTCTGCCTACCTGTCTATACAGTGACCTGATGTCACAATCCTCTGCTTGTGACATCATAAATATTTCCACAGCATTAGACAGTAATGTCACAAGCAAAGGACTGTGATATCAGGTGCTGACAATGACAAGCAGCCAGATAACATGTTGTCGAGGAGACAGTGATCCTGTTATTGTCCATCACTATAAAGAAAAACAGGAAAATAAATAAAATAATTTTTTTTATTTATTTATTAACCGGGTGGGTGCCCTGGTCCCAGGGACCGTCTCAGGCATGACCTACGCCATAGAGATGGCACAATATAAATATACAGAAAGCATCGATACATCAAGGGAAAAGTACAATGACGTAACAGTTTTAAAGTGCAGCACATAAAAATGAGCAAGGATTAGACAGTATAAGTACAACAGTTTAAATCAATATTTATGGAGTCTAGTTGCAGGTGATGAAGCTATTATGGAGTGCAATTGCAGACTGATGCTGGCAGGAGAGCTGTTGATAAATACTGGCATACACCTAAATATTAAGTTTTACAAAGTTCTTTCTGAGATGTCAAAGGCTCTTAAAGTCTTGTAAATTGTTTCAGAGACATAGCTGACATTCATCCACCTTGTTGGTTCAATTGTCCCCCACCCCCATGACCAATGTTTACGCCTAAAAAACTGCCTGAGAAACTGTGCTCTAAAACTGTTTTATGAAATGGGATTGAAGAAGGTGGCCAAATCTAAAAACGTAATTGGTTGAAACATATCACATGACTGTGCACTAATTTCCCATTGTCTGTACAGTTTGCAACTTACCTACACTACCTAGAAACAGCATAATCTAATGAAAATAAACCCTTTCTATTAAAACTCATTCAGCTCAAGGCAGCCATTTTCAGTAAGTTTATGCATAGAACATAAATGACTCATGTATACACTCTGGGAGGGAATGAGTTAAATCAAAACATAATTCCCCTTTTTAAATACAACAACCCACAATACAGAATAGGTTTATTCATAATAAAAGCCTTCTTAGAATATATTAAAGGCATCCAGATGTACTTATAATAAAAGCCTTCTTAGAATGTATTAAATTGCTTACGAAAGCTGATGTGCTATAAAACAAATACAATTTATCAAAACATCCAAGGCTAATTTGTAGGGGTTGACAGTGTCTGGCAAAATTGGCAGAGGAGTTTTAAGTACATAGAAAAGCTGACTAAAATCATGCTGAGGTAAATGGCTTACAACATGGAAAGGCTTTTTTTTCAATTCCAAACTACAGAAATTCAATAAAAGAAGCTGCTTGCTTGATGGACCTCGGATGTACACTTCAAATTTTATATAAGATCTTAGAGTTGAGAAGGCAATCTGCCTCCACCTTAAATGTATTAAGCAAGATGAATGTGCATTTTTTATACATAATTATAGGTACTATAAGTAATTTACATTGTGATATCAAAAAAATAAAGTCGCAATATGTCCACATTTAATTACTCAATCAATCAAAATCTTTATTTATCCAGGCAAACATCATTGAGCAAGCTCATTTACAAGATGGACCTGGTTAGCTCCGGGTCAAATGGTACAATGCATACAGAGATATTTACAATAGAGGCAAATAACACAAGTAGAAAACAATTAATGCAATTAATGCAAGTAAGTACTCAATGTTCCATCAGTCATATCAGTTCAGAGTGCTTCTGTAATCTTTAACGAAGACATAAGATGAGGCTTAGTAGGAACTTCTGTAGGGAGAAGTGATCGGCTGCTCATGTAGGGAGCTGACACAAGCACAGAATTTCAAAAATAGTGTAATCACACTGCATCCCTAAATGTAACACTCTAAGCAAAAGGATAAGGGTCTTAATAGTCAAGGAGAAAAGTAATTACAGCTCTTTTTTGGCAAATTTCAGCATGGAAATCAGATTTATGCTTTGTTTGGAATGGACACAGAAGCAGGCTGCAGGAATCAATCGGAAGCCAATGCTGAAGAGCGCTCACATTCTGACTGGATGGCTGCTACTTCCATGCTTTGCTAATGGGGAGTCTGAGCTTAGGATCTCAGGTGGCAGTAGAGGCAGCGCCGACCACCCGGTGCCCGGGTTTCCCACGCCTGTGGCCAGGAAGCCCGTGGAGAGCATATCCTTGACAGGGAATGGAAGAAGGGGTCGGTATTAAGTACTGGGCCATGGACAATGGAACATTTGAACTAGCAGGAGGACCAGAACAGCACTGTCTTGTGAGAAATATGCATATGTAGGGAACACTTTTCTCCAAGCACATAAGCATTGCATGTATTATTTCTCTCTTATTTGGAAAACAATTGGACACAACCGGAATATTAAAATCACAAAAAAATTATTTCTTTATCCATGAAAGGTGCAACATTTTGTTTGAGTCCTTTTTTACACACTTTTTCAGCTAGGTGTACTGAAGCAGTGAGAGGTTGGGTATCTTTCTCAGGGTCAAGTTATTCTGGTGACATTTAAATGTGGTCTTATGGTTTTCAAGTTCATATTCTACCCACCAGACCATGCTGCCTCTCAAATTACACATGACGTTCCCAAATACTGTTTCCATAAGCAGCTTTTGTCCTTATCCTACAGGTGGCATGTCTGTCATTTTCCCATGTACTTTTTCTCAACTTTTATGTTTTATCATTGCTCTTTGTTTTTTTTTAATCTGTCAGATACGTTTAGTTCTAGTGATATGCTAAGAATGTGGGCACTGAAGACTATTTATCCACTGTTCATGTACAATACTGACAGTTTCTATGGTGACTTTACCATATTGATCTATAGTGCCATACTTGGGTCCTTGGGGACAAGTCTCTTAAAATAGAAGGGGCAGGCCTGGGTTATTGGTGTATGAATCTGCTGTGTGAAAGTTTAAATTAATAGAGCAGAGCATCCATCTGATGTTCCTCCTTTCATGGGGGAACACTTGGGCAAATACACTATTGTTATAAAACATATTGACTTGATAGGTCCTCAAGGGAAGTACATTGACTATGGGGCACTCTTTAGAGATGCAATGTCTTCACAATGGGGTGGCACTCATTGCTGTTCAAGGAAACTAACTTTAAACTTTGTTTAAACCTCAGGTCTACATTTACCAACCAATCATATCAGGCAGGATTAATATTAGCAGATATCTGTCCCCAGTACTGGACATAAGAGACAGAGAACTAAGACTTCAAAGTACTGTATAATTCAAACAGGAACAAGTTTATTTGCAGTATGCAAAAACCTTAATGTTAACTCTTATTGCTTGTAATGGAATGCTGTATGCTCTCTAGCCATTTGTGTAGTCTGGTAGTTTTCATCTGTTAGGTCATATAAGTCCTATTCCATGCTAAGGGCTCATAGCTGCAGCAGCACTGGTGAATCTGAAGTATGAGGGGACTGCAACCATACAGTAAGACACTTGGAAAGTGTCCCAATTATACAACTCTGTTCACTTGCAATGAACTGACAAGATAGGTCATCTCTGTTTATACTTAGTGATACCTCCGCAGTACAGTCATACTCAATTTCCCCTGCATCCTTGTCTCTCCCTAGTTAGGGGTGAACTTAGAAATGGGAACACTCTCTCCTAAATGTCAGAGGACCCGTATGTGGTTATGATGGCACCTGCTACCTCTGGGCAGTTCTACCCAGTTACCATTGTCTGCTTCCCTAGGAGGGCTCCTTCTGAACACATACATTACTCAGACAGCTTACCAGACAGACAGACTAACAGGACAGACTATGCTTCTATATTGGCAGGCTCCTTTCTATCCTACATCTGAATACCTGGGCTAGGGGAGAGCTCCTATAGCTCCACCTACTCCCAAGTCATTCCAGTTGCTGCCTTCTGATGCATCTGAGTCAAGAGTGGGACACACAGTAGATGCCATTTCAATGAACCCCTTGAGGTAGAACCTTCTAGGGCCCCACACATTCCGTTTGATGTCATTTTACTTTAGGGTGTGCAGGACAAACATCTGGAGACATGATCTGCCAGGTGAATGTTTGCCACATTCTAGACACAGGACCCCTTATTCCACCCCCTGAACTTCACGAGTTCCCCCCACCTCTCGGCCAGTCAGAGCTGTAGCTGTGTTGAGGTCAAATTCTCAAGGGCTCTGCAAGGAGCTATTCTTGTCTCTGTGTGTCTCTGTGTCTGTGTCTCTGTCTCTGTCTCTCTCTCTCTCTCTCTCTCTCACTGCCAGTTTGCAACTAGTATTCTATTTGTACTCCAACAGGAACCCTTGTTTACTTGTTTTCAAAAGTACTGAAGCTAGTATGCTTCCTGAGAAAAAAACTCCTTTAGGTTGTAACAGCTAAGGATGCAACAGAATCTGCAAAACATTAACCCCTTTCTTAATTCAGTGGTATTTGGAATGAATGACCAATTTAGCCCCTCAATCCTGCTTACCTGTAAGGGGCTTGCACTCATTTCATATCATTAACTTATCAGAAAGAACTGGAAGGGGGCAGGATCAGTTGTGTTCCAGGACAGTAGCTGCTGCTGTTTTCACAGGGTTCTTGTGGATATTACTTGGTAGGTTAGTTCTTTTCTTTCTTGCTTCTAAGGGGCTAGCAGGGTATTGTTCTGGGGGATCCTGGATGTTTGTAAACTGATTTAGTGGCTGTAAGTGGGGCTCTTTTTGTGGATGTTTCACTTTGTAACAGGCTGCACTGGTAGAGGCCTATTTCTTCTGAGTTAAAACCTGTTTGTGGGATTTGCTTGGAGATGGTTATTTGAATTGGAGACCTATATCTGTTAATTTCAAGCCTAGTTTGATTTGGTGTTAGTGAAGCTGATTAAATTGGAGACCTGTTTCCTTTGGCAGCAAACATAGTTTGGGGGCTTTGACTTGAATTTTGATTCCCTGTGCTGACTCCATTAGCTGTAAAGGTTAGTAGTCATAGTGGGGGAGGGGTGTTAATGGTCTGGCCAGGTCTCACTCAGCCAATTGAGTGGAGGCAGGGCTGAATCAGGTTGAAGTGCTAGCTGCTTTGTCTTCTCAGAAAGAACTGGAAGGGGACAGGATCAGTTGTGTTCCAGGACAGTAGCTGCTGCTGTTGTTTTCACAGGGTTCTTGTGGATATTACTTGGTAGGTTAGTTCTTTTCTTTCTTGCTTCTAAGGGGCTAGCAGGGTTGTTCTGGGGGATCCTGGATGTTTGTAAACTGATTTAGTGGCTGTAAGTGGGGCTCTTTTTGTGGATGTTTCACTTTGTAACAGGCTGCACTGGTAGAGGCCTATTTCTTCTGAGTTAAAACCTGTTTGGTGGGATTTGCTTGGAGATGGTTATTTGAATTGGAGACCTATATCTGTTAATTTCAAGCCTAGTTTGATTTGGTGTTAGTGAAGCTGATTAAATTGGAGACCTGTTTCCTTTGGCAGCAAACATAGTTTGGGGCTTTGACTTGAATTTTGATTCCCGTGCTGACTCCATTAGCTGTAAAGGTTAGGTCATAGTGGGGAGGGGTGTTAATGGTCTGGCCAGGTCTCACTCAGCCAATTGAGTGGAGGCAGGCTGAATCAGGTTGAGGTGCTAGCTGCTTTGTCTTCTCAGAAAGAACTGGAAGGGGGCAGGATCAGTTGTGTTCCAGGACAGTAGCTGCTGCTGTTTTCACAGGGTTCTTGTGGATATTACTTGGTAGGTTAGTTCTTTTCTTTCTTGCTTCTAAGGGGCTAGCAGGGTATTGTTCTGGGGGATCCTGGATGTTTGTAAACTGATTTAGTGGCTGTAAGTGGGGCTCTTTTTGTGGATGTTTCACTTTGTAACAGGCTGCACTGGTAGAGGCCTATTTCTTCTGAGTTAAAACCTGTTTGGTGGGATTTGCTTGGAGATGGTTATTTGAATTGGAGACCTATATCTGTTAATTTCAAGCCTAGTTTGATTTGGTGTTAGTGAAGCTGATTAAATTGGAGACCTGTTTCCTTTGGCAGCAAACATAGTTTGGGGCTTTGACTTGAATTTTGATTCCCTGTGCTGACTCCATTAGCTGTAAAGGTTAGTCATAGTGGGGAGGGGTGTTAATGGTCTGGCCAGGTCTCACTCAGCCAATTGAGTGGAGGCAGGCTGAATCAGGTTGAGGTGCTAGCTGCTTTGTCTTCTCAGAGAGAACTGGAAGGGGCAGGATCAGTTGTGTTCCAGGACAGTAGCTGCTGCTGTTTCACAGGGTTCTTGTGGATATTACTTGGTAGGTTAGTTCTTTTCTTTCTTGCTTCTAAGGGGTTAGCAGGGTATTGTTCTGGGGATCCTGGATGTTTGTAAACTGATTTAGTGGCTGTAAGTGGGGCTCTTTTGGATGTTTCACTTTGTAACAGGCTGCACTGGTAGAGGCCTATTTCTTCTGAGTTAAAACCTGTTTGGTGGATTTGCTTGGAGATGGTTATTTGAATTGGAGACCTATATCTGTTAATTTCAAGCCTAGTTTGATTTGGTGTTAGTGAAGCTGATTAAATTGGAGACCTGTTTCCTTTGGCAGCAAACATAGTTTGGGGCTTTGACTTGAATTTTGATTCCTGTGCTGACTCCATTAGCTGTAAAGGTTAGTCATAGTGGGGAGGTGTTAATGGTCTGGCCAGGTCTCACTCAGCCAATTGAGTGGAGGCAGGGCTGAATCAGGTTGAGGTGCTAGCTGCTTTGTCTTCTCAGAAAGAACTGGAAGGGGCAGGATCAGTTGTGTTCCAGGACAGTAGCTGCTGCTGTTTTCACAGGGTTCTTGTGGATATTACTTGGTAGGTTAGTTCTTTTCTTTCTTGCTTCTAAGGGGCTGTAGGGTATTGTTCTGGGGATCCTGGATGTTTGTAAACTGATTTGGTGGCTGTAAGTGGGGTTCTTTTGTGGATGTTTCACTTTGTAACAGGCTGCACTGGTAGAGGCCTATTTCTTCTGAGTTAAAACCTGTTTGGTGGGATTGCTTGGAGATGGTTCTCTTAGCTGCAGGGCTTGGAGGGAGACACAGGGCTGATACACTCTCTCTTGTCAGGTGTCTGCCAAGACCCACCCTCCCCACCCTCCCTCCCAGAAGTCTGCAAATTTATAGGGAAGACCTGCCCTGCAATTGGAGGAAAAGGCTGCTGGTGCAGCTCATGTAGTTCTAGCCACTGGGGGTTGGATTTAAAGGCCGGGAGAGAGGAGCTTAGGGAGTTGTTCATTTTCCTTACATGTATAATGTGTTGTACTGCACCTAGTAACAGAGTTACTGGTGTACAGTGGGACTGTCTCTAGGATTAGTGGGTGACCTGATTAGGCAGTAGGGGTATCTTGGAATAGGGGAACCTGGTGGCTCACCCAAGGAAAACTATTTGAAAGGGATGGAACCACACATCATTAGGGCGGCATCTTTGGGAGGGTGGTGGGGTGCACAGGGTGTGGAGCAGCCATGATACTGGACTGGGCTTGGAAGTTTGGTGGTTGCCCAGTGTGCTACCAGCTGGCACAGCTTAGGGAGGAGGTTGAGGGATGAGGAGAAAGCTGGGGGAAGGGGGTGGTATGGTTGGGAAGGGGCTGGAAATCTCCACAGGGTTGCACCAAGCACTGGGGGCGGGGGTATAGGGAAAGGAGTGCAGGAGAATACTCAGGGGTCACATAGGGACCCTGGCAGAGGGGGCCCAAAAGGACACTACCAAGGAAGCAGGCAGGTAACTCGGGACCCTCACAAAGGGGGGACGGAGGGACAACATTCTCAGGGAAGTAGGCGGATAGCCAGTGCTGGACAGAAGGAAGCAAGGCAGGGAGGTGGATCAGACCTTATACTTAGTAACCGCTTCAATTCTCTTCTTCTGCTCAAGGATGAGGGTGGGGATGTAGCCACGGCAGAGGTGGTTAGAGACGGAAAGGGTGTGGGAGTGGGGGGCAGGAGGCAGGGGCCAGATAGCAGGAAGAACAGGGGGAGACCTGGAATGCAGGAGAATGGGGAGCAGTAAATTGGAGCAGGGGAAGAGGGAGAAAGCGCAAGGAGAAGGACTAGTTGGGAGGAAAGGTAAAGAAGGACCAGAGTACAAGGATGATTCAGTAAAGAGAGCTGAGGGTTAGGCCAGGGGAGCACGATGAGCAAGGAGGAACTAAATGGAGACAGGAAGGAAGGAGGATGAGCCAGGCTAGTTTAGCAGATGGGGAGAAGGACCAGTTGCGAGCAGTGAGGGGGAATTAACAAGGTACAGAAGGATACTCAGGAGGAGGAGGAGGGGAGGAGTGGCCATGGTAAATAAGGAACGGTGGCATGTGGCACCCAGATAGGGAGGAACAAGGAGCCAGCTGGGTGGAGGGGCCGGTAGAAAGGATGAGGGACATGGAAGGGGAAATGGAGGAAAAGGAGTGGTCGAGTGCTCCTGCTGGGGATTCTATGATCAGGGTATCAAATGGGATAGGGAGGAGAAGCCTGGCCAGTTAGAACAAGATGCTTCCCTGGACTAGCGGTGCACAGGGCTAAGCCAGGTATATCAGCTGGCAAGGACTGTAGGGGTTCCCCAGACATACTGGTCCACCTGGGCACAAATGACATTGAGGGAAATAGCGAGCTAGAGATACAGGCAAGATTCAGGGGAGCTCGCCAGGGGTCTGTCATGACATAGGATGCACAGTTTCCTTCTCAGAAATCCTGCCAGTGCCAAGGGCTAGTGGGGAACACAAAAGAAAAATTAGGGAGATAAACCAGTGGCTCAGGGAGTGGTGTGAGGCCAGAGGGTATGGGTTGATGGGGGATTGGGGGGAGACCTGGGAGGATAAGGAGCTGTATGCTAGAGATAGACTACATTTCAATTTGGAGGGAAGGGGAATCCTTAAGTTGAAAATGGAGGAGTTCATTGGTGAAAAGTGGGGTTTAAACTTATGAAGGGGGGTGGGATGGGAGAAAAGGCAGTCAAGGGGATGCCGATAAAGGAGGGACTCTGTCTCCACCCCCCTGGGGACCAGGAGGATTGCAGGAAAAGACCAACTGGCCAAGTGCAGACCAGGAGAAAACAGAATCCCCAAGGGAACACGAGCAGGGGAAATGAAACTATAGGGAAAGGGTGGAAGGTAGTCCTGCTAAATGCCAGGAGCTTGGGCAATAAAATGCCTGAGCTCCAGGCGTTGTTAACTGAGGGAGCAGTGGATGTGGCAGTGGTCACTGAGACTTGGGCCACTGCAAGACATGACTGGGACCTGAACCTGGAGGTTACACTATGTTCAGGAAGGACAGGGGAGGAAGGGGAGGAGGGTAGCAATGATAGTAAAAACTGCATTGGCATAGGGGAGTTGAGGAGGCGGAGGGAACCGTGTAGGCGATTTGGGTCACCTTGATAACAAGGGGGCAAGAGTAAAAATAGGAGTGGTGTATAGACCCCTGCCCTGGCGGAGGAGCTGGAGGACAGTCTGGTGGCAGATGTTAGGGAGACACTGCAGACTGGGCAGAGGAAAGGTGGTGGTGATAGGGACTTAAACATGCCAGGAACAGACTGGGAGACTATGACATCCTCTGACCAGGAACAGAGGTTGTTGGATGTCTTTCAAGGCGCGTTCCTAACTCAGCAGGTGAGGAACCGACCAGGGAGGCACGGGTACTGGATGTGGTCCTGGCAGACAGTGACCAGATTGGGGGCCTGGAGGTAAGGGACCCATTGGCGGAGAGTGACCGTGCCACGGTCTGGTTCTGCCTGGACCTAGGTGGGGTAGAAGGCTGCACAAAGACGGAAGTAACCGACTTCAGGGGGGTGGATTTTAAGGAAATGGGAAGGATCCTTAAGGAGCATTTGGATGGGATTGGGTCAGACATGGACGCTGATAATAGGTGGGAAATAATCAGGAGAGGGGTGCAGGATGCTACCAGCACCTGTGCAAGAGTAAGACGAAAATGCGGTAGGGCCCAAAAACCCTGTTGGTGGACCAGGGAGGTCCAGGAGGTGATGCGGGAAGAAAGCAGCCTATAAGAAATTCAAGTGCTCAAGGAGTGAAAGGGATCAAGGGAGTATGAGCTGTTGGCTAGAGGCCACTAGAGTGGTGAGGGCCTAAGAGGCAAGGAAGGAGCAGAACCTGGCCAGGGAAATGGGAGAAGGAAAAGGGTTCTTTAGATACATTGGGGAAAGACGAAGGTGAAGGGGCAGATTAGCAGGATTAAATCCAGGGGAGAGATGGGCACAAGACCCAGAGGGCAGGCTGAGGTACTAAATGAGTACTTCACCTCAGTTTCACCAGGGAAAATGGGATGCTGCATCATACATGGGAGGAGACAGAGATAATGAGGAGGGGCCCTTACCAATCGGCAGGTCTGGGAGGGGGGCATCACTGGCAGGTGGGGGAGGCTAAGCAGGAGAAGAGGTACTGGAGGTGGAAATCACAGCAGAGAGAGTGAGGGAAGCCCTCAGCTCCCTTAAGACGGAGAAAGCACTCGGCCAGATAAATTACATCCTAGAGTGCTGAAGGAACTTGCAGATGTCCTGGCGAAACCCCTGGCAGAGCTTTTCACCATCTCTCTGAGGACAGGGTGGGTGCCCCAAGACTGGAAGGTGGCGCATGTAGTGCCTATCCACAAGGGGATCAAGGGTGGCAGGGAACTACAGGCCTGTCAGCCTGACATCAGTGGTGGGCAAGGTGATGGAGGGCATTGTCAAGGAGAGGCTAGGGGGGGCCCTGGATAAGTCAGGGTGCCTGGACGATAGACAGCATGGATTCATCCCGGGGAAATCGTGTCAGACAAACCTGGTGGAGTTCTATGACTGGGTGACAAGTGCCTTGGACCTGGGTAGACCAGTGGATGTCCTCTTTCTGGACTTCAGCAAGGCATTTGACTCTGTTCCTCACGTGGGCCTGTTGGATAAACTAGGAGAAATGGGGGTGGGAAACAAGATGATCCGATGGATAGGCAATTGGCTCCAGGACCGGACCCAGAGGGTCGTAGTTGGTGGGATAATCTCTTCCCCAAGGAGGGTCATTAGTGGGGTCCCACGGGGATCAGTCCTTGGGCCCCTTCTGTTCAGCGCCTATGTATCTGACATAAGGACAGGAATCAGGAGTGAGATGAGTCTCTTTGCAGATGACTCGAAACTGGGGGCAGTGGTGGATGGGGAGGAGGGGAGGGTGGCCTGCAGAGGACCTGGAGGCTCTGGAAAGATGGTCCAGAAAGTGGAAGCTGAGGTTTAATGCATGGGAAATGCAAGGTACTCCACCTGGGGCAGAAACCCAGGCCAGTGTACACCCTGGGGAATACTACAAGTCTCAATGGCTGAGAGGGACCTGGGGGTGGTGGTGGATGTCAAGATGAACAACTCTGAGACTTGTAGGAGGGCAGCAGCCAAGGCCAACAGGATGCTGGGATGCATCGTAGGGGATCACCTCCAGAAGGAGGGAAGTGATACTCCCTCTGTATAACTGCTTGGTGAGGCCGCACCTGGGTACTGCGTGCAGTTTTGGAGGCCACACTTAAAGAGGGACATTAACCTCCTGGAGAGGGTCCAGAGGAGGGCAACCAAAATGATTTTGGGCTTGGGGGACAGGACATATGAGGAGAGGCTCGAAGAGCTAAATATGTACACTTTGGAAGAGAGAAGGGACCGGGGGGACATGATAGAGGTCTTCAGGTACATGAAGAGGGTAAATAGGGGAGGAACAGTGAGGGTGCTTCGAAGGAAGGAGAAAGGGGCCACTAGAGGGCATGGGTGGAAGCTGGAGGGGCAAGATTCAGGGGAGAATGGAGGAGGTGCTACTTCACTGAGAGGGTGGTAGAGCCATGGAATGCACTACGTAGGGGGCTGGTGGAGGCAGAGACAGTGGAGGGGTTCAAGAGGGGGTGGGACAGGTACAGGGGAAGGGTTCAGGAAGCAAAATCCAATGCAGCAAGAATATCCGGAACTGGGAAGGGAGAAGCCAGAGAAGGCGAGGGGGACAGCAAGGTCAGCACCCAGGGTGGGGGCTGACCAAACGAGCAGACACGAAAGACCATTAGGCCTATTCTGCTGGCATTTTAGTATGTTAGTATGTTAGTAAGTACTCTGGAACACATTCCTTTTTCAAGCATGACCCAAGGTCCAAATTACATAAATACAATACAGTTTAATAAAATACAATGCAAAACAATACAATACGAGTACAAGAATAAGAAACCATGTAGCTTCTTGTCAGAATGAAATGATAAATACAAATGTTACAACACATAGATTAAAAACACCCAGAGACACATAATGCCTTAAAATATGATAACATTGCAGTTGAAAAGGCACTATAAGTAGATAAGCATTTAATCTGAGATGGTATTTTGTTCTGTATCACGACTTCAGAAAAGGCAAATGTGTGTTGTCTGCTTTGAGTCAGATGAACTTCTTAGAATTTTGTATAGCAGTAATAAAATTATTCCCCAGCATACACTAAGGACAACAACATACCAAGCATACTGCACGTGTACAGTAAGACTAGTGGTCACATCCCAAGTGAAATTGTATTCTGCCAAGTACAGTATACCATAGGAGCAGACAGTAGCAGAATTCTGGCTACTGTATGTGTCTGCTGAAACCAAAACTCATCTCCCTTGGGCAGTAAATTCTCATTTAACATGTGGTCCCTTAACTTGTTCTTTGTCCCAAGAACATTCTTTGTACTTTGTTTCCTGAAAGGAATGAACAAGGTAACAAAGATAAGCATAAGGAGCAGGCTAAGCATAAGTAGCAGATCAAGAACATGGAGGCATGACTGGAAACTGACATGGGGAAGATTCAAGAGGGAAAGTTTTGTTTTACAGAAACGGTGGAATCGTAGAAAAATCTGCCAGCTGATGTGGCGGGTATCAAAACTGTCAATGGTTTCAAACACAGCTAGGACAGAGCAAAGGGCTTAGTGGTTGGTCAGGGTGATAACAGTAGGGTGGGGAGCATGGTGGGTGGATAATATGGGTTAGAACTCTATATGGACATAGATCCCAGGTTTGTTAGGATTTATAGGCAGATTGCAGGACCACTGATCTTTTTCTGCCATCACTGTCTATGTTTATATGTTTCTATGACTAGATTGGGACTTTGAGTCACTACTTCTGGGACATCTTCATCCATATCTTTCCAATTCACCCTATTGGTCCACTGATGCACACATACTGTTTGGTCTTGAGATCCTACTCAATGTCCTCAGGGGACTGGACATTTACTGTGGCAGCATCTACCTTCTAAAAAACATCTGTTAGAATCTGTGCATTGAACCTCTACTGCAATGCAATTTTAAAAGTGCCTTAAACCCCACCTTTTTTTAGCTGGCCTTTTTTGAATTTGAACTGTAGACTGTCATTTTAGATATATAAGGGTTGATCAAAATGTTTGTGGCCTGACACAGAAAGAAATGCACTATGAATCTAATATTATTTCCAATGTATAGTTACACTAATATGAATAAAATAATGCCTACTGGTATAATGATCAAATGTTTTCTTTTGTAGGTAAATGCCGGACAAAGTATGATAGGTGATGATCATTTGAGAATGAAGAAAACTGAGATCAGAGCAATCAAGTACCACCATAATGAAAGAATAACTCTAATACAAACCCATGAGGATATAGAAACATACATAGAAACATAGAATTTGATGGTAGATTAGGACCGCTTGGCCAACCTAGTCTGCCCATTTCCCTACCTGATGGATAAGCTACAGATCCTAGCTAACCAACAGCCTAATTCCTCCTACCCCCACTAGAATTGCCTTATGTCTGTCCCATGCATTCTTGAATTCCCCCACTGTTCTTGACTCCACGACCTCCTCAGGAAGGCTGTTCCATGCATCCACAACCCTCTCTGTGAAAAAATACTTCCTAACATTACCTCTGAGCCATCCCCCCTCTATCTTCAAATCGTGCCCCCTTGTTCTTGCACATCTCTTTTTCTGAAAGATGATACCCTCTTGCACTTTTTTGATTCCCTTGAGGTACTTGAAAGTTTCTATCATGTCCCCCTCTCCCTCCTTTCCTTGATGGTATACATATTAAGCTCCTTTAGTCTCTCTTCATATGTCTTCTGGTGTAGACCCTGCACCATTTTGGTTGCCCTCCTCTGGACAGCCTCCACTCTGTCTATGTTTTTGCGGAGATGGAGTCTCCAAAACTGTAGTACTCCAGATGGGGTCTCACCAACTGTCTGTACAGAGGGATAACAAATTCCTGTTTTCTACTGTTGAAACCTCTCCCTATGCATCCCAGTATCCCCCAGCCCTCCTTACCGCCTTCTCACATTGCTTGCCCATCTTTAGGTCATCTGATATAATTACTCCAAGGTCCCTTTCAATTTTTGTTGTTGTTAGTATCACCCCCCATTGTGTACTCTTCCCCTGGGTTTTTGTTTCTCGGGTGCATTACCTTGCACTTCTTTGTATTGAATCTGAGCTGCCATACATTTGAACATTCCTCCAACCTAGCAAGTCCCTTCTCATCCTTTCCACTCCACCCTGCATATCAACCCTGTTGCAGATCTTTGTGTTGTCTGAAAAGCGACATACTTTTCCTTCCAGTCCCTCTGCAATGTCACTGATAAAGACATTAAAGAGGACTGGCCCCAGTACTGAACCTTGTGGTACCCCGTTAGTTACCCTCCTTTCTTCACTGTGGACTCTGTTTACTATTACTCTTTGCGTCCTGTTGTCCAGTCAATTTTTTATCTGGGCTACCACCTTGGGACTCACTCCAAGGCTGGCTAGCTTGTGTATTGATCTTTTGTGTGGGACTGTGTCAATGCCTTGCTAAAATCTAGGTAGGCCATGTCTACAGCTCCTCCCTGGTCTACTGCTTTGGTCACCAAGTCAAAGAAATCTATTAGATTTGTCTGACATGACCTTCTTGCTGTGAATCCATGCTGACTTGGGTCCTGTGCCCCACTGGCCTCTAGGTACTCAACAGTTCTTTCCTTCAGAAGTGATTCCATCATTTTCCCTACCACTGAGGTCAAACTAACTAGTCTGTAGTTTCCTGCCTCTCCTCTGCTCCCACTTTTGTGAAGTGGAATCACATCTGCCGTCCTCCAGTCCTCAAGTACCACCCCATCCTCCAATGATTTGTTAAACAGAGTAGTCAGTAGTTCAACCCTTAGTTCTTTTAGAATTCTGAGGTGAATCCCATCAGGCCCCATTGCTTTGTCCACCCTCAGTTTCAAGAGTTATTTCAGGACTCAACACACTTTTTGACAGAAGCCCCTTCATATCCAACTATCAAGAAATGTGGCCAGCCCAGTGGCACTGAGGGTTGAGGTGCTGGATGCCACACCTTGCGTCATGCTGGCGACCCGGGTACTGACGTGAGCCCGGGCCACCAGGGGTTGGCAGGGGAGGGATAGGATCGAGCATCTGGAGGACTGCTCTCCTATCCTGGGGAGGGATCCAGGGTACCACCACTCTGTAGCGACCCCTGGTGATGACCGGGGGGCACTACCAGACTGGTGGCATCATAAGGGGCAGAGTACAGCAAGACGTTGGCATGTCAGTGCCCGGAGGTCCTTGCATGCTGCACTGTGGGGCCAAAAACCAAGGATGAAAATACAGGGGGTGGTCTCTGCAGCTAATGGCTGTGCCCTGTGCCCCCGGACCCAAGAGAAGCGCCTGTCCAGGGTACGACGCAAGATGGCCCATCCCTGCATTACGTGGATTCATGTGGCCCGAGCGCATAACTGGGTCTGGGGGGTGCAGGCATGATGACCAGAGACTGTGGGGCTCACTCTGCCGAGGAATTGGATAAATAGAGTAAAAAAAAGTCAAGAAATGGGCTCTGGAATTTAAGCATGGCAGAGGAAGTGCTGAAGATGATCCCTGGCCAGGACACCCAAGGAAGATGATCACTGAGGAGAACATTGATGTAGTACATCCAATGGTGATGAAAGACAGACGAGTAACTACATAGCATGTAGCCAGGACCTTGTGCATCAGTTTTGGGGCAGTGCAATCAATCTTGAATGAAACCTAGGCATGAGCAAATTGTTTCATAGATATATAGAGAATACAACATGGACTGGCTGCAGATTAGTTTATCTTCAGGACTTTGGAATGGACTGTCTCACATCATGAGCGGTGGAGCAAAGTGGAGCAAAGAGTGCAGACAGGCATGTCCATTCATAACAAATGATAAAAAATGTATTTAGAGCAAACAACCTTGTCATATTTCATTTATACAGTGCAGGTGAGTCTGTCATGACTCCTTTTGCAAAGATTACTTATTGTATTTGCACTGCATGGAGATTTCAAATGTGATCAATCATGGTCCAAACACCGCTGACATTTCTATGAAATCTTTTATCTTGATTTGTAAATCTTTTGTAGTCAAAATATTATTTTTATAATATTGATAAATACATAGATACATAGACAATGATGGCAGAAAAAGGCCTGTCAGCCCATTCAGTCTGCCCACCCTACATAGCTGCTCTGCGTTGGTCCTAGTGGCCTCCCTTCCCCTATGTTCATGAGACCCCCCTTTTAGCTAATCCCATATGTCTGTTCCAACCCTACTTGAAGCTGTTCACTGATTTGACCTGTACCACTTCCTCTGGTAGCTTCTTCCATTTGTCCACCACTCTTTCTGTGAAAAAGTGCTTATGGATGACCCTTTAATCTCCTCCTGCACATTTAAGTGAGTTCCCTCTCATCCACGCATTTGAACTGAAACAGAAAAGTTCAGCTGATCATGCAGTATGTAGTGTAAAAGGGCCAACTGGATGGGCCTATCAGTCCTTACCTGACATCAGTTTCTGTGTTTCTGTGTGTCACTGGCATTCACTTTGTTTACCCCAAATAGGTACTTGTATGCATCCATCATGTCACCCCTTTCCCTCCCTTTCCCAAGGGTGCACATGTTCAGGTCCTGTAGCCTCCTCTTGTATGTCTTGCCCCATCCCATGAGCCATCTTGGTTGCCCTGCACTGCTTCCACCTTGTTACACTCTCTCCACAGGTGTGGTCTCCAATACCTTGCATAGCATTCCTGGTGCGGTCACACCAGTGCCTTGTACAATGTAAGGCTCACCTCTCAACTTTTACTGCTTATCCTCCTCCCTATACAACCCAGCATCCTGTTTATCTTGTCCACAGCTCTAGAAGAATGTGCCAATATTAAGTCCCTTGGGTTCTTTTCCTCTGTGGTGCTTTCCAGCACCACACGCACTCCCATTTTATATTGTACTCTTGGGTCCTTCTTTTCAAAGTGCATCACGTAACATTTTTTTGTGTGTATTGAAGCCTATCTGCCAAATCATTGAGCAGCTCTCCAAGCTGCCCAGATCCTGCCTGAGTTTCCTCATCCCTTTCGGTGTGTCCACTCTTGTGCAGATCTTTGTGTTATCTGCGAATAGGCAAATCATGATCCCTCATAGTGCCATCTGTACCTTGTCAGCTGAATCTGTGCACTTATTTTTTATGAGACACTTTATAAAATGCCTTAAGAAAATCCAAATATATTATATCCTCATTCTTTCCTTTATCCATTTTATCTGTCAGATCACTTTATCAAAAGTTTGATGAAATTGCTCTGACACAACCTAGCTTTTATACACCCATGCTGACTTTTCAATTAATTTGTCTAAGTGCTCTGCTATCTTGTCCTTATCCTAACATATTCTAGAATGTTACCTGATCACAGTTTTAAATGTACTATCAATTACAATATGCAGTTCAAAAATGGTCATTACCACCAGTATGTAAATCAGAAATACCCACTAAATGTACTACAATATACAGTTCATAAATGGCCATAAAATAATCACTAAATTTACTAAAAAGGCAATAAATATGGAACAATAACAGAATGAGAACCAGCATTAGAAAAATAAGCTTCTGCAGAAAATAGATCCTTGCAGGCTAACGGCAGAAGAGACCTCAGTTTAATGTTTCATCCTTAAGCTGGCAGTTTTGGAAGTAACAGTTCAAACAGGATCACACAACAGGTAGAAGGTGCTCACAGTAACCATTTAACATAAACAAATCCAAACAACTGGGTACATACATCCTCTGGATAGATACGCCTTGATGCTAACTTTCAAATAGAAAACTACATTTATTTAAATAAATACATACAGGCAAACAGTGCAAACAGCACAAGAGACTAATAGCCTGAATGTCCATCATCATCATTGTGCTTTAACAAGATACCTGTCCCCTATTGGTGTTACATTTAAATACCCAATTCAACATGCTGTGACCAATATACCTTAAAGAGACAGACATACATTTACAGTTTAAAATGTAAAACTATGAATCTTAGTGGACTTACAAGTGTGTAATTTTTAAAGTCAAAGCACAAAAGTAGAGTCACCATGCAATCCTTAGCAAATCATAGCGGCATAGCAACATAGAATTGTTGGCAGATAAGGACCACTTGACCCACCTAGTCTACCCCTCTTTTCTTAAGCAATAAGGCATGACCAGGGGTTATGTTAATGGTCTGTTAATCAACCTCTAGGGGGTGTAATGTGACATGAGGCATAGCCAAGTGCCACATGCCCCCAGAGGGTGATTAACTGACCATTGTATAACCTGGGAATATATATATTATAATAAAATGTTTTTGACCCTTGCAGGGCCACGGACTGATATATCAGTCCAAAATTCCTATATGTTCTAATTCTGTTGGCAGCCTAAGGGTTAAACAGTGTTAAACCTTGTTTAGAATATGGTTAAGCTCTACATGCATGTTAATAAAAGATTAACATAAGGTTGCTAGAATGTTTACAGCCAATCAGCACCATTTCTCGGATCCTTTTTATAATGATGATTAATGATACCATAGGACATTTTTTAGCACTTGTTTGAAAAGAGGTGTATTCTAGTTCCTACAGTGAGCTACTGAACTAATGAAAGAGCTTTAGGTATCCCCTTTAGCTTTTAACTTTAGGTTTATTTAGGTATGTAAATGAAAAGAGGAAGACCAGGGGAGAAATTGTAAGATTATAAAAGAACAGAAAAGGCTATACAGAAGGGGACCAGGAAAAAGCAGACATCCTAAACAAATACTTTTGTTCAATGTTCACAGTGGAAGGAGACAGGGAGGGGCCACAAAAAAGTAACAGGAGCTCTAAAGGAAGGGAGGTTTACACTTTTATTTTGAAAATTGGTGATCAGGGAGGCACACTGAGTCAAGGCTCATTTCAAGATGCAACCTGGGGAAGGGGAGCTTCAAGTATCTGGGCGTTCTGCTTGATGTATCCCTGGACTTTGATCAGCATATCTTTGCCACCTGTAAGTCAGTGAATGCCAAAATCGGGATCACATACAAAACTAACTATGCCCTAACCCTGTCAGCTAGGTTAGCCATTGCTGAAGGCATTCTGCTCCCAGCCCTTGCCTATGGCTCAGTCATGTATGTAGGTATGTCAAAAGCCACTCTTCACAAGTGGGACACCACATACAATAATATCTGCCATGGCACCTCAGCATCCCCTCACTCCAAGCACCTCTGTCAGCTTTATGCTGACCTAAAATGGCCCTCCCCCACCACCTACCGACTCCTCTCATTTGGATCTCTAATTGATGGCATCATCAGATCAAGAACCCCTTATCCCTAGCCTCCGTATTACACCTGCAAACCTCCTCATATGGCCTTAGATATGTAGATCAAACTCCCCTCCACATCCCGAGATGTAAAACTTTCATTGGTATTCATGCTTTCTCTCATGCTGCCCCACAATACTGGAACTCTCTTCCCTTAGTCATCCGACTGGCTTCAAGTCTTGCTCTCTTTAAAAAGCAGCACCAGAATCACCTTATTGAAAGACAAAGAACTTCTGTGCGCAAACACTGAGGCAAGGGTTACCCCAAAGGGCATTTGGCTGGAAAGCCAAGTTTCAGGAAAATACAAAAATCACACATGCCCCCACAATGCAAAGCATCATGGGCTGCATATGCAAATCACCACAGAATGTTATGCTGGTCCAACTTTAAGCAGAATTGCATGGTGCGGAAAGGCCTCTCACACAGTTTGCAAAGGGTGCTAACAGAAGACATAGACACGTGTTTAGTCTACCAGGACTCCTCAGTATGCCTCGTCTGTTTGACACCCCAGTGGAATGGACCAGCTACCCTTAAGGCAGTGTGCCTTGGATATATTATTGTGAACCCATTAAAATAAAAACTATTTAAAGACAAAGAACCTCTGTGCAAACACTGAGGCAAGGGTTACCCAAAGGGCATTTGGCTGGGAAGCCAAGTTTCAAGAAAATACAAAAAATCACATTCCCCCACAATGCAAAGCATCATGGGCTGCATATGCAAATCACCACAGAATGTTATGCTGGTCCAACTTTAAGCAGAATTGCATGGTGCCGAAAGGCCTCTCACACAGTTTGCAAAGGGTGCTAACAGAAGACATAGACACGTGTTTTGTCCTACCAGGACTCCTCAGTATGCCTCGTCTGTTTGACACCCTAGTGGAATGGACCAGCTACCCTTAAGGCAGTGTGCCTTGGATATATTGTGGTGAACCCATTAAAATAAAAAACTATTTAAAAGACCTTATTGAATCTGCCCCCTGTACAGTATATGCTTTGATCCACCTTAACCCCCCACACACATTCTACACCACTGTCACTTACTCTGCCCCCTCCTGTACTTGTCTGATCATCTTCACCCTCATCTCTGCCTAGGCTGCCTTCCTTCATCCTTTCACTCTCCTGTCCCACTACTCTCCCTTGCCCCACTTCTAACTACTACTACTACTATCCGTTCCCCTCCTCAACATAGACCAAAACATTAAATACTTACCAGTTTGATGTCTATTTAGGTGATATTGTATGTCTTGCCATTAAATTGTTATCAATTGTTGTATTTGCTACTTAGCTGCTGCTTTTCCCACCTTGTATCATTGGCTTTTCCCTATGAATTGTTGTGTTCCTACTGTCTGCCTATATATTTTCTCCATTTATGTATGGATTGTCATCCTCAACTGATTGCAACAAATGCTCTTAGAGAAATTGTGCTTGGCATTTTTGTTTTCTTTATAACATCTTATATTGCTGTAGACTGCTGTATTGAACCTAACTTATACCTACTGCCAGCTATTGTTGTATTGTATCCACCATTGATGTTTTGTATTGTATCCACTATTATGTTTTGTATTCTAACTTGTAACCTCCTGGGTCATGTCTGAAAATAAGCATTTCCATGTCTAGTGCACTTACCCAGTTACCAAAAACAAAATAAATAAAGGACAAGAATATATTGCATAGACAAAATTCAGTGTTATAATGAAGTGCAAAGCCAGGGCACACATCATGGGCTGACACCACAAACACCATAGAAATTGCTCAATGAACAAACGAGGTATAAGCAGCAAGTTAAACATTTCAGCGAGTGATTGGGGGACTGTTGGGGGGAGCAGGAACAAGGGGAAGGGAAGGAATCTCAGCTGATATCTGAGGGAGCAGGGGAGGTAGTGAAGTGGAGGGAAAAGGGAAGCTCATTCTAAAGTGAGGGAAGACAACAGTCGAAGGCAGATTGACCAGCCAAGGTACAGGGAACTGGTAAGACAAAAGTGCTAGAGTCCCTAGAGCAGAGGGAGCAAGAAGCAGAGGGAACAATGGAGAGGAGTGATAAGAGGTAGGAGGGAAGGGAACCAAACCAGTATTTAGATATAAATGAGGCACAGTGCATCTGGTGATGGAATGGTAGAGGGAGAATGGATAGTGATGAATAAAGTGAGCAGTGATGAGTTCAGAAGTGGGAGTTGGTTGCAAAGCTGCAGAAGAAGTTACAGAAGGTATCCAGTCTGGCCATGGAGGAGGAGGGGGGGGCAGAGCCATCAACCACATCCACATAGTCAAAGATCAGGAGTGCCATTTTGGTGATAAGCTTTCTGTGAACCTGTAAGGAAAAACAGTCTTTATTGTGGTACACAGCACCAAGTTTAGGTAGAAGGTCAGAATGGATGGCTTCAAGGACACTAGTTCTTTTTCAGAGGAGAGTCCTAAAGGGACTCACTAATCTGAAGGTGGACAAATCAAGGGGACCAGATAGGGTACATGCTATGGTACTGAGATGGCTGCATCAGTGACAGTCTTTTTTAACAGTTCACTCAAAACAGGAGTGATTCCAGAGGACTGGTAGAGGGTAGAGGTAGTCCCACTTCACAAAAGTGGTAATAGTGAGGAGGCTGGTAATTATAGACAATTCGGCCTAGCATCAATGGTAGGAAGGTAATGGAATCACTACTGAATGAGATGATAGTGGAATATCTTGAATCTGATGCATTACAAGACCCTAGAGAGCATGAACTGAACTGATTGGTGGGAAGTCATGTCAAATTAATCTGATAGATATCTTTGAATGGGTGATCAAGGAATTAGATCAGGATGGAGCAGCAGATGTGGCCTTCTTAGATTTCAGTAAGGCATTCAACACCATTCCACACAGGAGACTATTAAGCAATTTGAGTAACTTAGGAGAGGGTCAAAAGGTGTTAAAGTAGGAAAGAAATGTGTGAGGTGATGGATGACAAAGGGTAGTAGTAAACAGAGTTCACTCCAAACAGGGTAGGGTGACCAGCGGGGTGCCTCAGGGATCAATGTTTGGATCAGTCTTCTTTAATGTCTTTATAAGAGAGACTGCAGAGGCTCTGGAGGGGAAAGTCTGCTTCTTTGTGAATGGCACCAAAATCTTCAATAGGGTGGATACTCGGGCAGGGAGGTGGAAAGGATGAGTAGAGACCTGAAAAAACTCAAGGAGTGGTCAAGAGTATGGCAGCTGGGTTTCATTGGAAAAAGTGCAACATAATGTGCTTAAGGTACAGAAACCCAGGGGCAAGGTACAAAATGGGGGGTGGAGTGTTATTGATGACCACCAAGCAGGGGAGAGACCTTGGGGTACTGATCTCTGATGACTTAAAGGTGTCCATGTAGTGCAACAAGGCAATTGGGAGGACTAGTAGGATGCTGAGGTGCATAGGATGAGGTATCATCAGCATAAAGAGGGAGGTGGTGCTGTCTCTGTATAGATCAATGGTAATACCTCAGTTAGAATACTCTCTACAGTTCTGGAGGCCACATCTTTAGAAGAACATAGACAGTGTAGAGGTAGTCCAGAGGAGGGCAACTAAAATGGTGAGGGGTCTGCATCAAAAGCCCCATGAGGAGAGACTTATAGAACGCAATGTGTGCACACTGGAAGAAAGGAGGGGAGGGGGAATGTGATAGAGACCTTTAAATATCTTAAGGGGGTAAATAACGTATAGAAGGGAAGTCTTTTTCAGAAAAAAAATGTGCTCAAGAACAAAGGGGGCATGCTATGAAGCTAGAGGTGGGGTAGATGCAGGAGGGATGTGTGGAAGTACTTCTTCACAGAAAGAGTGGTGGATTCCTGGAACAGTCTACCATCTGAGGTAATGGGAGTAAAAACAGTATTAGGATTTAAGAATGCATGAGATATGTATAAGGGAATCTTAATGTAAAAGAAATGGGAGAGTTGGAATTGGAGGGTCTATGATGATACTATAGACTACACCTATAATAAGTGTGTTTTGGTTAATAGCTCATAGGAACCTAGAATTTGCCAGCAGATAAGGGCCACTTGGTTCACCCACTCTGCCCATATTTCTCTACCTACAGTCTGTATAAACCAAAATGCACTATTGTCATAGGTGTAGTTCACCATATGATATATATGAAAATACAAGGCACTGTAAAAAGCAAATAGCCATAGAGCTAATATTCCTTGAAGAATCTCTAAAACGTGGCACTGTTCTGAGTGGAGAAAATATTTTGAGAAATACATCACATAACAATTAACTTATCCAAAAACAGAAGCAGTTCCATACGATGATTAAGTATTGGGTGTTCTAAGGCTTTAAGTTTAAATATTAAAAAATGTTTCTATGGAAAGCAGCAAATTATCTGAATGAACCCCTCTATGGGGTAACTCCCACTCATACCCTTCCTATACCAGTAAAAGAAAATGTATGTGGCTTGCCTTTCCTTTCATAGCTGCAATATGAGACACGAGGACCTTTTTCTCTATTTCTTTTTCAATGTCCCTCAAATGTTCACCTATATGTTTTTTTTAAAGGAAGTATAGTTTTTCTAATATAAAACACTGCACAAATGCTGTCTGCCTTATAGAGAACTTCATGCGCAGTACAGTTGATGAAGTTCTGACTATCAAAAAGGCATCCATTTGGGTATGTTGAAGGTAGGTGGTTTTATTTACCACTCTGCAGAAGCTATTGTTGCCACAGCAGTGGCACTGCATACTGTGAACAATACCATCCCCTATGTTAAGTATTGTTTTGTATACTAGCCATCTGCTGTGTATTTTCCAAGTGCTGATTCAGATTACAGCACATGCCAGTTATTTTTTATTATTTCATGGATCTTTCCAGATTGCAAACCGTATGCATTGATGTAGTTCATTCTGGTGTTTTCATCTCTGTAACTTCAGGAATGTGCCTAAATAAGTTCCTCCCTACTTTTCTGGTGAGACCTAATGTGGTTGTAGCTATGATCTAGTGAGAAAAGCCTCTTTCCTGAAACTGTGTGTTGCCTTCCTTTTCTCTTTTCTCAAAGACATTGCTGGTCACTACAGTTTCTATTGACATGGTAAAAATCACCAAGGGGTATATTTTCTATTAAATGTCTGGAACTACAGCTGTTGTTTAAGAGTAGAAAATTACAGTGTTATTCTTTCTATAGTAATCCACGCTGATACCCTCATTTTCTATTTTTGAGTCATTAAATCAAAGAAGTCTGCCTCTCTGGAGCTGTACTTCAGTGTAAATTTCAAGTTTTCATTTCTTGCCTCAAGGAAGCATTTAAATGCAGCTCCTCAACTGTGCCCTTCCACTCAAAGAAGAGATCCCCAATGTACAGTAGGTAAGGCAAGACAATTATATTTATATGGTACCCAATTAATGGAATGGGATTTTAAAGATCTTTTAAAAGCAGCCAGCAAAGGAGAACTGTTCACTTCCCAGGGAAGGGCATTCCAAAGAATCAGGGCCACTACAGGCACTATCACCTGAAGATTTCAACCAGCATCTAGGTATGGACAGGAGGTCTGCCTCCACTGACCAGAGGGCACGACCAGGAGTATATGGCACCAGGAGATCTTGCAGGTAGCCTAGAACCAAACCATGCAGGGCTTTGTATGTCAACAAGCACATCTTGAAGGGTTTGTACTGTAAGTGTATATAGCGATGGTACAGATTTTTCAGTGTGGAAGGGATTATTAGCATCATGTATTGTGTCATTGTGTATTGTGTGAATACCCAGATAAATTCCTTCATAATTGGAGGTCAAAGGTGCCTCCCCCCCCCATTGCATTCCCCCTTATCTGCAAAAAGTGTTGATCCATAAAAGTAAAACTGTTACATGTCAGAGCTAACTCTATTAAAAATAGTAACAAGCGTATTAAATCCTCCAAATAAAGACCCGACTCTCTTAGGCTCAGTGCAAGGGTGTGGAGACCCTCCTCATGGGGGGATGTTAATATACAAACTCTCCACATCCATTGTGATGAAGAGGGAGTGATTTTCAATGTGGAGATTATCCAAGAAGTTCAGAATACCTGTAGTGTCTCTCAGGTATGATGGAAAGGCACTTGAAAGGGGTCTAATATGTTCATCCACATATTTTGACTACAGTTCCATGAGACTACCTATTCTAGTTACAATGGGGTGACCTAGGGGGGTTGCTAATGATTTACGTATTTTAGGTAGTAGGTACAGAACTGCCATAATCAAACCACAATAAGGCATTCCATAGTGTTTTCATTTCTGTTGCCTTGGGGTATGCACCTGAAAAAGTTCTTCCTCACTTTTTTGATGTGGCTATGGTCTGGTGGAAAAAAAGTCTCTTTCCTGAAAGTGTGTCTTGAATTCCTTTTTTCCCCTATGTCTTTAAAACTGCACACTTGTAAATCCACTAAGATTTATTATTTTAAATTTTTAACTGTAAATGTATGTCTGTCTCTTTAAGGTTTGTTGCTCACAGCACTTTGAATTGGGTATTTAAACTGAGCACCAACAAGGGGGGCAAGTAGGTTTATAAATTGCAATGAGGATGTGTGAAACATCAAACTATTAGTCTCTTGTATTGTTTGCATCATCTGCCTGTATGTATTTGTTTGAAAGAAACCTTGTTTTCTGACTGAAAGTCAGCATCAAGGCTTATCTGTCCAAAATATGTAAGTGCACAATTGTTTAGACTTGTTTTGGTTCTGGCAGGGTAGTATCCATCCACAAACTACTGCTCTGCAGTGCCAAAATTGGTTATGAACCCTAGTATTCAACATGGGTTTTAAGTGTTTAACCATGTGGTCCACAGGCAAGGGTGCCAACAGCTAAACCATAGTGATAATTATGTCTCTTTACATTATACAATAATTACTACTGTAGAAGGGCAATCTATAGCTTACCCGACCTCATTATGTTATGAACTCAGTATATCTTCCTTAGAGATGTTTGACCAAAGCCATTGCTGTTCCACCTCTAAAAATCCAATCTCAGCTCTTAGGAGTATGCTGATTTCCATCCTATCCATTACATTTTTCCTCTAAAACTCAGCAGGACCATTTTCTGGATACAGTATTTTATATTTTAATTCTCAGGAATAACACATGCACAGAAGAAAAGGAAAACATCCATTATAAACACAGTAGTGTCAAAAATAACAAACAGAAAATAGAAACATAGACTTTGACAGCAGATAAGGATCACTTGGCCCACCTAGTCTGCTCCTTTCCCTACCTAGAGGATAAGCGGCAGATCCCATTTAAACAACAGCCTATTTCTTCCTACCGCCCACAAAAATTGCCTTATGTCTGTCCCATGCATTCTTGAATTCTCCCACGGTTTTAGACCCCACAACCTCCTCAGGAAGGCTGTTCCATGCATCCACCACCCCCTCTGTGAAAAAATACTTCCTCACATTGCCCCTGAGCCACCCACCCCCCATCTTCAAATTGTGTCCCCTTGTTCTTGCACATCTCTTTCTCTGAAAGATGCTATCCTCTTGGACTTTGTTGATTCCACTGAGGTACTTAAACATTTCTATCATGCCCCCCCTCGCCCTCCTTTCCTCAAGGGTATACATATTAAGCTCCTTTAGTCTCTCCTCGTATGACTTCTCTTGCAGACTTTGTACCATTTTAGTTGCCCTCCTCTAAACTGCCTCCATCCTGTCTATTTCCTTACAGAGATGGGGTCTCCAGAACTGGACGCAGTACTCCAGATGGGGTCTCACCAACTGTCTGTACAGGGGGATAACAACTTCCTGTTTTCTGCTGGTGATGCCTCTCCCTATACATCCCAGTATCCCCCCAGCCCTCCCTACCACCTTCTCACATTGCTTACTAACCTGAAGGTCATCTGATATGATTAGTTTTTTTTTTTTAGTTAGTTATTTAACCAGGTATAGCACACTAAGCTGAAAGCTTTTTTACAGGCGCAACCTGGGAGCACAAGAAGGTTAAGTGACTTGCTCAGGGTCACACAGTATGCAAGTGGAAGCTGTGGGATTCAAACCCAGGTCTGGTCTGCTGGGTGTCACCAGATTTGCAGCTCAGAGCCTTAGACCACTGTGCTATACTGCCTTCTGCCTGATTACCACCAGGTCCCTTTCCAGTTTTGTTGTTGTTACTACCTCCCCCTCCATTGTGTAATCTTCTCCTGGGTTTTTGTTTCCCGACACTTCTTTGCATTGAATCCAAGCTGCTATACTTCTGACCATTCCTCCAATCTTGCCAAGTCCCTTCTCATCCTTTCCACGCCTCTTTGTGTATCAACCCTGTTGCAGATCTTTGTGTCATCTGCAAAGAGGCATACTTTTCCTTCCAGTCCCTCTGCAATGTCACTTATAAAGACACTAAAAGGACAAGACCAGTACTGAACCCTCACGGTACCCACTAGTAACCCCTCTTTCTTCAGAGTGGACTCCATTTACAATTACTTTCTGTGTCCTGTTGTCCAGCCAATGTTTTACCAGGCTACCACCCTGGGACCCTCCCAGGCTGGTTAATTTGACTATTAATCTTTTGTGTGGGACTGTGTCAATGCCTTTTAAAGTCTAGGTAGGCCATGTCCACAGCTCCTCCCTGGTCTATTACTTTGGTCACCCAGTCAAAGAAATCAATTAGATTCATCTGACATGACCTTCCCGCTGAAGTCATGCTGCCTTGGGTCCTGTGCCCCACTGGCCTCTAGGTACTCAACAATTCTTTCCTTCAGAAGTGATTCCATCACTTTCCCTACCACAGAGGTCAAACTGACAGGTCTGTAGTTTCCTGCCTCTGTCTTAGTCCCACTTTTGTGAAGGGGAATCACATCTGCCTTCCTCCAGTCCTCAGGTACCACACCATCCTCCCATGATTTGTTAAAAATGGCAGTCAGTGGTGTCACTAGCTCTCTGCTTAATTCTTTTAGAATTCTGGGGTGAATTCCATCTGGCTCCATTGCTTTGTCCACCTTCAGTTTTAGGAGTTCTTTCAGAACCCTTTCTTCCGTGAAAGGACTGGGATTGACCCCCAATCCAGAGTGCTTCTGTTAATTGGATTAGGCACCTCCCCCACCTCCTCTTTTGTGAATACTGAACAGAAGTATTCATTCAGTATCCCTGCTTTTTCACTGTCCCTCTCTGCCCACCCACTGTCCATTATATTCAGCCTCACTCTCCATCCCTTGGTCTTTCTACGCTCCCTGATATACCTATAAAAGGTTTTAACCCCCTTCTTAACCGAGTTGGCTCTCTTTTCCTCAGTTTGGGCCTTTGCTATTCTGACTACCCTCCCTGCTTCCTTCTCCCTTAACTGGTATACAGTTCTCTGTCCTGCTCCTTCTGTGTTTTCTTATACTTCCTAAATGCTATCTTTTTCTCCCTAACCTTCACCGCCACCTCTTTTGAGAACCATAGTGTTTTTTTCTTTCATTTTGATTTGTTTATTTGCTTCACACAAAGGCTTGTTGCCTCTGTGATGGTAGTTTTGATATTTCCCCATTGTTGCTTCACCCCTCTTTCTAGCCTGTATGCTAGTGCTTTTCTATGGCACTCTCCCATCTTGCCAAAGTCAGCCCTCCTGAAGTCCAGAACCCTCACTTTTGTATGGCTTGACTCTGTAGCTGAGTTTATAGTGAACCACACTGTTTGGTGGTCACTTGTTCTCAAATTGCTACCCACTTCTAGATCTGAGATCCTCTCACTGTCCCCATTTGAGAGTACGAGGTCTAAGATTGCTCCCTCACGAGTAGGTTCCAAAACTAGCTGTCTGATGCATGCCACCTGAAGGGCATTGAGGATGGCCTTGCTTTTGGATGTGGCTGCAGCAAAGGTGCTCCAGTTGACATCTGGCATATTAAAGTCCCCCATCAACACTATCTCCCCTTTCTCTGCCATCCTAAGTATGCCTTCTATCATATCCTTGTCCATTCCCTCCCCCTGACATGGGGGTCTGTATACAACCCCTGTGCAGATTGTGTTGCCATTTCCAGTCTCTAAGGTGACCCACAGTGCCTCCTTTCCTCCCTGCTTACTCTTTTGTTCAGTTGCTTTTATCCCTTCCCTTACATAGAGAGCTACTCCACCCCTCTACCCTCCCTGTCTCTCCTGTAGGTTGTGTACCCTGGTATGTTAACATCCCAGTCATGGTTCTCTGTGTACCATGTTTCTGTGACTGCTATGATATCCAGGCATCCCTCTTCCATCAAGGCCACCAGTTCAGGGAGCTTGTTGCCCAGACTACGGGCGTTGGTACTCATTACCTTCAATTTCTTGATGGCCTTACCCATTTTTGCCCCATCCCTGTCCTTATTGCATTTGTCACTTTCTCCATTTACCCCGTGCTTCTCCCTATCGACATCTCTATGTTGGTGTCTACCTCACTTAGTACCCTGATTTTTTTGGGGTGGCTAGGATTTCCCTGCTCCTCTCCAGTGCCTCCCCCCTTGGCTAGTTTAAATGCTTGCCAATGAAGCATTTAAACTTATCACCAAGGATCCTGGTTCCCCTCCTGGACAGATGCAGACCATCATGTCAGTATAGGCCTGCATCTCTCCAGGTGGACCCCCAGCCCCCAGTGAAGCCAAATCCCTGAGCTCTGCACCAGTTTTTCAACCACTGATTGAATCCCATGGTGTGGACCACCCTAGCCTCAACCTGTGCCATAGACAGTCAGCACTTCTGAGA
The DNA here is from genome assembly GCA_016271365.2 of Neoceratodus forsteri. Classification (NCBI taxonomy): domain Eukaryota; kingdom Metazoa; phylum Chordata; order Ceratodontiformes; family Ceratodontidae; genus Neoceratodus; species Neoceratodus forsteri. Next base: position 1,725,624,748 of record CM057456.1, read on the forward strand.
AGGTTACCATGCATGCAATTTGTCTAAGGCCCCTCCCCATCTCCACAAATGCTTCTTGCACTGCTCTGATCCCTTTCTTAGCCAGGTCATTTGTCCATAGGTGGACAATGACATCCAGCTCCCTCCCCTGTACAGCTGCTCCTGTTATCCTGAGGATTCGCTCCTTGTCCCTCCAAGCCATGGCACCAAGCAGGCACCTTACCTCCCTCTCCCCTTTCTCCCCCAGTTCTACCTTCCTAATAATGGAGTCCCCCAGCAGGAGTTGTAAATGTAATTATTTTTTAAGAGTAGTCAGTTGTTGCTTTGAATTTTTGTATCATTTTCCTTTTTTTCATTTTGCTCATTGAAGGTTTCCTCTTTGATATTATGTTATGGGTTGAAAGAATTATGGACCCTGATCAGCTGAGAGGTACCTTCAGCCAGGTAATTACCCCTAGCACAACAGCCCAGCTGAAAGTAGCTCAAGACATTCAGGACTCCACACTTGAATTATATCCTTCAATACACTGATTTCAAAACAAATTTCCCTAAACAAACATGTCTGCTTTACACTCTGTTTTCCCAGTCCCACATGGGGAACTACCCAATCCTGAATTCCATTTCTGCAGATTTCATAACTTCTCTTATTTAGTGCTCCAAGTTCTGATCACCACTGCAATACATATTCCAATGGGCCTACACAACCAAAGTAGTGTTATGCTTGTGCAACTGTGATAACTGTTTGGCCATTTGTACTCTCTATTCCATGTGGAATTAGCACCCTCTAGGGATATGAAAGGCAAGTAACTCTCAAAGAAGGTTCCACCCCTAGAGGTGCCGTGGGAAAGATTCCCTTGGCTAAATATACCTTAGGAAGGAGCCCCTGAGGAGAGAGAGAGGCTTGCCACTAGAAGAGGAGGAGACGATGATGGGGCAAAGAAAAAGTGCTTCAGAAGGAGACTGGGAGGAACTGCATATATAGCTCAGGAAGGGGGCATGGCTGATTGCTCACCCCTTTAAACTAAGGGCATAGCCTTTCAATTCAATGGGCCTATGCAACCAGAGTAGTGTTATGCTTGTGCAACTTTGATAACTGTTTGGCCATTTACGTGCTCTATTCCATGGGGAATTATCACCCTGTAGTGGTACTGAAGGCAAGGAACCCTCAAAGAGGGTTCCATCCCTAGAGGTGCCACAGGAAAGATTCCCTTGGCTAAAGGTTCCTTGGGAAGGAGCCCCAAAAAGAACTGAGTAGTAGTTGTTGACTACAAGGTAGAGAAGCAGATTGACAGCAATGAGACAGCTTGCTGAAACTCAAATGAGATGCACAGGTTGTCAGGATTACACTGATAAAACGGATTGCACTGATGACATCAGGGGCTTCTGAAGGAGAGAGGGAATGGCAAGTTGGGACGCCATCCATCTCCATCCAACTGTGGAAACCTACCTAAGGAAACTAGACAATATACTATAAGCAACTAACTACATAATTATGACCTTTGGCACAGAGGAGAGGAAAAAAAAACCTTTTAAAGGGAGGAAACCTCTGGAGATCCAAGGCCTAAGTCACCTTCCCTCCAGGCTAGGGGTAGTTTATTTCGTGATGGCTCTGCTTTTGCAATTTAGAAAATCAATCAAAGGGGAGGAAATATTCCAATTTGGTGGAAAGCTCTCATGATCCCTTTAATGGGAATGCCATGAAGGGTTGCAAGAGGCCTCTGCAAAAAGCAGGTTCTCTAAAGTGAGAGTGGATCCCAAAGGCAGGAGGAGGAGGAGAGCAATGATTGCTGAGGCACTCAGCTAGCCTACTGACTAAAACAAACCAGGTGAACCAGAGGCAGTTGAAGGGAGAACAGCTTTCAAAGGTGACATGGCGATACCATAGCCAAAGGAGCACTCTTAAGCTGTAATGGCTCCACCCCTCAGCAGCTGGAGTCTTAAATCGTGTATCAAGAGGTGTGCCGTATGACTATACATTAAAGCTCTGCCCAGAGTAAGGACATTCCCACTATGGAATCAAGGGTCATATAGGTTAAGGGAGGCTTTTTAAATTTATATCTTCACACCAACAGTATGATGTCAAAAAGATAGTATTTAAAAAGATGACATCAATCTGGAATGATTTTATTGCAATTTTTATTCTTTGTATATTTGTGTGTTTGTTTTATATTTTATATGAAACTTGAATGAAATAATTGTATAACAGGATCACCTTGAAAACAGGTCCTGTGGATCTAATGGTGTGCAGTGCAATCTTCCTGTATAAAAATAAAGATTTTTACTTACTACTTTATGCTATAGGCCAGATGAGATGGACCCCACCCCAAGGTTCACATGCTGAAGATGTGGACTTTAGGAGTGCAGAGTGAGATTGTCAGCTTACAGGCAAGCCCTGAGCCCAAAAAGGTAATGGACATGGTTGGCATGCCTCTGATTTATGAATGAAAGCGTGAATCCACTTTGAGTGCTAGATAGGAGGAGGATGGGTGAAGCCAGCTGCCATAGATTAGGTAGCAGATTATTGATGAGGAGGCCTGGTGAAGCCAGCGGCTATATATTGAAGAGGAGGCCGGCCTTGAAAGGTTACACACAAACTCTGCAACCACAAGAATTACCAAGGTGGGGCTGGGAAAGGTAGGAGGCTGCAGTGCGAGCCACTGTTTGGTGGTTTGATAGACGTAACAACCAGCGTAAAACAAGCCAAGTAATTCCATTATGGAAGCCAAATTGATGGTGACATTGAAGGTAGGTGTTTAGAAAGTGAGAGGCTGTGATGCCAGTGATTGAATCAATGAGCTTTAGCAGCAGATAAGAGATATGTAGCAGGATTTTCAACCACAATAAAATGGGCATCAGTATAGGTAAACATGATGCATCGCATATGAGGTAAGCTGAATTACGTATGCTTGGCCAACCAGTTCCATAAAAGGAGCAAATCTTAGTTTATATAAAAGCATTTGAACCTATGGTTTCAGCGTGAATAGTGACTTGATATGATTGGCATGAATACCTTAAATGCCATTAAGGTGGGGATAGGTTATTCCAGTAAGGAGCATGCATCGCAGCAATGGAACACTATGAACATCTGAAGGCCATGTAGGCTGTGAGTTTAATGATGCATGGATAAGTGAAAGCCATGTAGGGAAGAAAGCAGGGAAAAATCATATAGCTTACATAAAGCATTCTCCTGCTAGTCAGAGCCGCAGTGCCCCCACCATGACATCACAGTCCCCTGCCATGGGAATAACAGGAAGCCACAAGCAGAGCACCATGAGACCAAATAGCACTGTAATGTTGATAGGGTAGAAACCCCCACAATAGAGATGCTTTTACTGGCATCCTAGTTAAGGACACAGCTAAATGCTAGCAAGCCACTGAGGCTAAAGAGCAACAATAAATTGCAGCAGAGCCACACTATACTGCAGAAAGGCGAGCAGGGAAATTAAAAGCTGGGGGTAGTAGCTGCACAACTGAGCTAACACTGGATGAACTGAGCAGAGCTACTGAGACAAACAGAGCATAACAGAGAGTGGCAGCTAGCTGAAGCAGGATGAGCCTGGACCAGGTTCAAACAATTAAGGTACATAAGCACAAAGACTGCAGAAGCAGGGAAGCAACAGCTGAGCTGAAACATATAGATAACAACTGCAGTTGCACTGAGGGTTTGCTGAAATCTGCAGAGAAAATGGGAGCCTAAATACAAGCACAGGATTAGCACAATACAAACAAAGGGTAACAGGATGCTAGAAAAAACTAAAAGGCCCCCAAAAGAAAGAAAAATGCAAAACAAAAAACAAAAACACAGGTGGACAGGAAACAAGCAACACAAAGAAGCACGCAGCAGCCATAGGCAAGCAATACTAACCAAAAAGCAGGAGAAACACAATGAACAGAAGTCCAGCATAAACCAAGCAGAGCCCAAAGGACAAGGGAAGGAGGCCAGCCCGGTGGCACTCGAGGTTGAGGCGCTGTCACTACACCTCGCACTACACTGGTGACCTGGGATCAGGAATGAGCCTGGGCCACTGGGGGTCGGCAGGGCAGAGAGAGGATTGAGCATCCAGAGGTCTGCTCTCCTCATTGGGGAGGGAGGGTTTGCCATCCCGCTCATCAGTCGCCATCTGGCATCAGTCGGGGGAGATGTGAGCCGGGAGGCACGTCGCTGATGTACATCATCAGTGGGGATGGGGGCAGGAGAAAACTTTGAGGAAAAGGAGCTGGCAGGCTCCATGATGGCTGCATCAGTGCCCCATCTGGCCCCCAATGTCTGGATTTCACTCCGGGTGTGGGGGAAAGTGGGTGCCCCTTCTCCTCTGCTCTGCTGTGGGAACCCATGGGGATTTAGGGGGTGTTGGAATGAATTGTGGCAGAACCAAGTCCCTCCGAGGGAGGGACTGGAGCCACCTGTTAGGCTCAAGAGAATAAACAGATAATAGAAAAGAAAATGAACATGGGAAAGAGTGTGGGAGGAAGGCAGATGCTTGGGGGGAGCAGGCCCCAGGGAAGAAGGCAGAAATGTACAGAGCCTCCAGCTGGCAAAGAAAAAGTGCTTCAGAAGGAGGCCATGAGGAACTGCTTATATAGCTCAGGAAGGGTGCGTGGTTGGTTGCTCATCCCACTGAATTAGAGGCCTAGATTTTCAAAAAAAGAAAAAGAAATTGTCTGCCCCAAACCACGATTGAAAGGAAGTGCTCCTCTGGTGGCTCCTGGTCTCATGCACACAGATCACATCTAAACTGCAACTTAAAAACAAAAAGGAAAAAAATACAAGCTCCAAAGCTTGTGCCCATCCCAAGGGCCAACATCAGTAAACAAAACTGGCTGTGTCCTGACTGAAAAACTGGTGACCGCCTAAAACAACTGCCAGTGGTAAGCACCGCCTGCTCTGCCCTGACCCAACACCATCACACACTATGGAGTGAAACCACTGCCTACCCTCACATTGCCCTTTCTACGTGCATTACATGCAGCATTGGGATACCTATTGTATGCTTATTAATGAGGTTGCCTCTGAAATCTGTCATGCGTTGCTCAAAAGCCATCTTGGCAAATGAAAATAAATATTACATCCTGTATCCAGATTGTAATGGGTCATAAGATCAGAAATGGATAGGACTCATAGAAGATTTATGGGATATCTAGATGGAAATGGAATTCTGGGCATGCACATGAATATATTATGTTACCATATTCAATACGAATATATTATGTTACCATATTCAACTAAAGGAAGAAGTAAAATGTTTGGAAATTTCTCTCATGTGTTCTATGCATCTATAAGGGAAGCAGATGACAGATACATATGCATAATTCAGAGTAGGCTTTTTTTCCTGAGTACCAGAATACTTTGCTAAGATTACTGAAGAATTAAGCAGTATTATTTGTTGACATATTTAAAATTATTTACACACGATAGACTCAGCTGTGAAATCTTATTTTTCAGGGGTGTCCTGTTAACAGCAGCAGCATTACAAAAATACAAATGATAAATTAAAAATGACAACCAACGATAATGATAAATGCAAGTGTTTCTAAACATATTGTCATTTTTTTTTTAGTTTGAGTCCACCAGTGGTAAACAGGTTCAAATCCTACCTACCAGACATGCAACAGTTTGTAGTGTGAGTAAAGACACTACTACTTTTCATAATAGAGGGGATACCTCCATGTGTAATATTAATGAACTTTATGCCAGCAGACAGTGAAGTTATATGAATGTCCAGATGGCTGAGTGCTACTGAAAACAGTAGAACATCTAAATGAACTTGCTTATCGACTAACTGAGGTCCCCAATAGGGGTCCCATAATATCTGTGACTGTTACCATAGTTGCATAGATACAATTCCCTAATACAGTAGCACACTATTCATGCTATTCCATTTTCACCATTTGCTGGGGAACAAAAAAGCCTTTCCCTCTCAGCAGGTGGCCAGTCTCCTGGCTACAATGTCCCCTGCCCCAATCCTCTCTCACCCAACTCCCCCTTCGCTAGCGTCCTAGAGACATAAAAATAAATCTAAATTGACAGCTCTAGGCAAGCATTATGCCAGAAGCTGACAGTAATTTTTAAATTGCATTCCTCACCCTACCCAAATGCTCCCATTCTCCAAAACATATACACGCATTCATAGTCAGACCCAATCCTTCTTGAAGGTTATCTTTGATTTGTGGGGCTAGTAGTAAGAAACTTGGTTAATTAGTCACCCACTTCCCACAGGACAACCACATCCAGCCTGTTCTATATTATGCCTGTAATTAGTTAATAGAGAGAGTGAGTGAGCAGGCAGGAATTGGGAGGAAGGGAAGGGTGGAGCAGTAGCCTCATAAGTAACACTACACCGTTTGATGTCAGACTGTCAGGCTCACTAATGTCACTACTGCCCTGTTCCTCCCTCATGATTGTGCACCCACTCACTTTATTCATTAAGTACAGACATAACATGAAGCAGGCTAGGTGTGGTTGTAATGTGGGTGATAGCTGGATTACTATTTGGGTTTCTTGCTAAAAGTCCATCCCCCCCAAATCAAGGATCACGTTCAAGAGGAGGTGGGGACAGATTATGAATGTGTGTTTTGGGGGATGGGGCAGTCAAGTTAGGATGGTGGGTGCAATTTAAAAGATGCTGTCATCTCCTGACAGAGTGCCAGGAGCCATCAATTTTGAAGATGTATGTTGTTACATCTCTGGAACACCAGGAAAGTGGATGGGATGGGAAAAGTTTGGAATAGGGGAAGAGTGTTGCCAGGATTCTAGCACTGCCAAACTGGGAACCGCATTCTCCCTTCCACCCACCAAGCTGAATACTAAATAATAATCACAACTATAAGAATATTTGGTCCCCTGAATATAATATTTAGGGCAAATATTCAAAAAAAGTTATTTGCAAAGCCTTATTAAAAACAAGAACAATACTATGTATCCTTTAGATACAGTATATATTTGTTGTTTCTAAACAATGAGTGACTGGGAGCTTCAACAAATGTGTTAGGTAAACCATTCCAAAGTTTTGGGGTGAGGTGGGCAAAACCTTGTCACACAGTGGAGGAGACAGGAGCTACACTTGGGAGGGGAAGGTTGGATGATCTCAGGTTTCTAGTGCAGTTTGGCTGGCAGTAGTTTTGATAGTAGTGAGTAACCAGGGGCTCTGCTGGATGTCTTAATCAGGCAACAATGGAAAAATGTTCAACTGGTAGTGAAAGCTAAGCTTTCTATAAAGGGAGCAATGAAGTAAACCAAGGATAGGCAGAAGAGCAAAGCAACAGATGCTACCATGAACAGCATTGTGTCTGCTCAGGTCAGTGGAAGGTGTACTATAAAAATATGGGAGCCATAGTCAAAGTGGAGAAGTAGAATTCCTCTAGTAATTGCCAACTTGGTTTTGAGGAACAGACAATGCCGAATAATCACATCCAACCTCTAATGGACATCTTGCATATATAAGATAAGTGTTCCAAGAAGGTGAGACAGGGATCCAAGTGAAAGCCAACGTGCTTAAACAAATGAATCTGCTCCATAAAAACCCCATTCAAGTCTCAGAATTACAAACTACCTTTCACTTATTGCAACATTAAAATAGGTAAACTAAGAAATCACTTAAAATTTTTTTTTTTAAATAAATACAGGTATTTCTTTTGTTAAACATAACTGGTAAAAAGTAATCCCTCTCCACCTGTCAATCACCTCTGTTTTTGCACATTTAGTAGATAAAATATTTGTTTATTATGGAATATGGGAATTCAAAATTCTGCCAAATTCCACTGATTTAATATTCACGCTCACACACCACAATGACTCATATAAAGCCATGTTCTCAGTTACAATATATCTGTGGCAGCATAAGTGGTAGAGATTTCCCTGGTAAACAGTAAGGATAGGAGTGGAATTTCTCATGCTCAGCAAAATGGCACCAGAATAAAAATGTGACAAGTACTTTATTTGTTAATTTGTGTAAATGTGTAAGGAGGGTATTAGGAAGGGAATAAACATTTAAAACGTGTCTATTTTTTTAATTTAAGGGCATTTTATTTTATAGGGCCTAGCTGAATTTTTTAGTGAGTACAGGTGGTGGCCATGTTTGTGATGGCAATCAGGAGTTGTTTTGGGAGGCAATAATATAGTGATAATTGGAGAGATCAGTGGGTGTACAAGGGAATAATTGCACTTAGTACCACAGACCAAGAATGAGGCCGGTGGCTGAGCGCATGATCTACCATGCTCAGTGTCATTCCCAAGAACTGACCTACTGATCCCATCCAATTACAGCTATCCTATCATTATCATATAAAAAAATACAGATACAACATTGTAGATATTTGAGATGAGCCTAATGTTAACTGATTAGAAACAGTTTGAATGTTTGGAATGCCTCACTGCTTGTTTGAACACCCCAAAGGTGTTTATTCACTCATTTGAGTTTTCCAAAGGAGTTTGATTATTTTGCATATTACAAAGGCATTAGCTGTTTTCTACCATATTAACAGGACATTGTCACCACACACTGTCCTGCAAATAAGCAATGTGATTGGCTGCACGGGTTTTACCTCGATATAAATAAGCATAAGGCCCAGTGGAGAAGGCTGCACCAGTCAGATAATGTCTCATGTGAGAGGAGAAATACCAGAGGCGTAGCTGAGGGTTGCTCACATGCTGGGGGCATTATCTGGTTCTTAAGGCCCAATAAGGAATGTCTTACTGCAATTATAACCCTCTTGACAGATTTTATAAATTAAAATAAAGCTAAGAAAACCTTATATTAATTTAAAGTTGTAGTGCTGTGCACACAAAGTGGTCCCACATTCTGTTTATACTAGCGGTTCATAACCAGTGGAATAAGGAATTTCAGTTGACCAATCAGAACACCTGATTACTTGCTAAACATATGTCAGTGTGCCGAGTCCTGGTTGCTGAAAAAAGTCCCAAAACGATTGGTTGTTGCTCCATAAACACAATCAGGATTCAGATTATTCCCTACACATTTTATAATGATTTTATTTAATGCCTTTTATACACAAAGTATCTCAAATACCTTTATAAATGAATTAGATGCTTGATGTACAGGGGGCTGCAGATACACATCACATCCACATACAGCCATAGAAAACTGCATTCTTTCATGTTTTATTCCAAGGAAATGTTGGCCACTATCTGGGTGTCCTACATTTTTTGAACAGTGCTCTGAAATCTCTAAAATCAGTATAGAGATCCACAAGAAATGGTCAGAAGGGAATCTGATTTGCCATCTCATCTGATGAATGGCACCTCTGACAGTTCCCAAACCCCCTTTGCATCACATTGCAGTGTCAGTAGTGTGGAACTTGAGCCCATGACCTTTGAGCAACAGATGAAAATGCTACCTGTGTGCTAATTTGAAAGTTAATGCTGTTTCCTTTCTATAAGAATACTGTTACCACTCATAAAACTGAGATTTTTCTCATGCATTTCAACTAAGGATGGAAGAGTCTACTACCAGTCTGGAAGATGTTTCCTGCCTTATATAGAGACAGAGAGAGGCTAAAGAGACAAGGTTGCAGTTTAACATCTGAGAAAAGTGCTTTCACCCTAATCAGTCAAAGGTTTCAAGATATTTTAGGTTTTTTTTTTTAGCTGGTAGAAGGTTTGACATTAAATACCTGTTAACCATTTGTGTACTGGACGTCAAAAGGATACAAATACTCTCCGAACAATTGCGGCTCAATCTTAAAGGCTAAAATATTTTAAATGCATTTTTATGGTGACTCCTGAATTGGAGGGCTCATTTGTGCTCAAATACCACTCAAGAGTTCTGATAAGCCTGTTCACTGCAGCTGTCTAGCTAAGTCAACATCTACATAATCTTGTTGTAATTGTGGACATATCTGATGGATGTAAACTGAAATAGGTTTTGCTAAGTGCTTAATTGCCTTGAAGTCTGAGAAAAAATTCTAACAATGCTGGGATACATTCACTGAGCCAGTGTGGTGAAAAAATAAGAGATAGATAGATAGACAGACAGACAGACAGACAGAGGTGCCAGCCAGGGTGCAATGCAGTAATGTAGCAGTATATCACAAAATGCTGCAGTACACTGCAGGAAACAGAGCAATTCAATTGCAATTAAGTCCTTTTGTCATGCACTATTTTGTGACATGTCATGTGCTGCAAGTTACTGTTTTAATTTGTTGCTTGCTCCACTGTATATACAGTACAGGCCCATCTGCCAGGATCAAATGCAGCATTGGGGCGAGGAAGACAGCTATACAACCTAACCAGAGCCACAACGTAAACTGCAGCAACTGTTGAATCACACATTGAGCTACCCAGTATTGAATAAGTGACCATGTATATGGCTCAGTTTAAAAGTAATTTTATTTAATACATTATTTTGCAGTTCCTGCTGTTTATGCCCCCTGCAGCACTGCTTGGCCCCTATCTGTCCAGCTTGCCCAGCTGCGCCAGCCTCATTACTCTGGCATCTCCAAGGATTTACCTTAACCTCCAAAGTCCCCCCCCCCAGTGCTTGCCCATCTCTGGCAGGGACAGTGGAGGCCCTCACACTGTCCACCACAGAATGGATCTGGTATGTGTAGAGGTGGCACCTGAGTAACCAGGTGCATGGCCTGCAGGTCGCCAGAATCATTCTGCTGGTCAAGGTCTTTCTGCTTTGCATCCCTTTTCCAAGGATGTCAGCAGCAAGGGTGCACAAGCATGCACTCATGCTAGCATATGCAGCGTGGCACCAGCCAATGTCCTCCCTCCCCATGTGTCACTCCTGACAGCACTGCCTCCTGGGGTCACCCAGGTGGCAGTAAAGCAGCAGAGCAGACTGCCCTTCATCCCTGGAGAAGGAGAACACCCCCTGGGATGCTCGATCCTCCACCCCCCCAGCCAGCCCTCGACAACCCAAACTCCAGTCACCGGGGTCGCAAACAGTAATGCTACCACTATGCCGACAGGTTGATTTATTTAATATTCTTTGCAAAAACGATGTTAATGCACCAGTTAGGGTTCAACTTAATGTCAAAAAGGCCAAGAAATCTGGCATTAGGGTTTCCAGCCCTATCTCCCTACCCCCAAGCACCAAAGAGAAAAAACATTAGGGTTTGGGGTCTCTGGCGTCTTGTAAAATCAGTGGTTGGGTCTTCCTTGAGTGACAAAAGGACATCACATTTGACATTGTTTTTTCAGGAAATGGGGTGGGCATTAGGGTTGGCAACCCCAAGGAAGACCCCACCACTGATTTTCCATGACTCTGGAGACCCCAAACCCTAAGGGTTTTTCTCTTTCCTGATTGCAAGGTTGGGGGGGAGTTAGGGTTGGAAAACCTAACACCACAGTTCCTGGCCTTTTTGGCATTAAGTCGAACCCTAACTGGTGCATTAACGTAGTTTTTTTCAAAGAATTTCCTTCCTTTTTGAGATAGTGGAATCATAACCTCATTCACCTTTGGGATCTGTGTGAACAGACACAAATGCGCTGGGGCTTTTGAGCCCTGTGCCAAGGGAAGACTCCGTCCACCTACAGAAGTGCAGGGCCATTTAGTAACAGATGTGATAGGGCTGTCTGGTGGACTGCAGAAGCACAGGGTCCTCTGGTCCCTGCATTTGCATGTGGCCAGAGATACAGATACACAGGACAAACAGGCCATCTGTCAGCTAATGTACAGGCCCTCTGCCACCCATGGGCACAGAAGTGTGGGGCCCTATTCCAAGAGAAGAACTGTCTTCACTAAATGGTAGTGATGCAGTTTTTTTTTCTCAGGCTGGAAGGGGGGTGTCACATAGCAGTGCCATCTCAGCATGCTCACCCCATGTATCTGGGTCATTAAGCTCACCCTCAAACTCAGCTCACTGCCACAGGATCACAAAGATAGATAGATAGATAGATAGATAGATAGATAGATAGATAGATAGATAGATAGATAGATAGATAGATAGATAATTTATGAGCGTTCATTTCCACAAACTCTGGGAGCTGTACAAACAACAATAATAAAAACATTAATAAAACCAAAATGTAATTACAGTAGTTCCTACAGTTACATTCAGCAGTTGATCATAAAAGGCCAGCCGGAATAAATATGTTTTTAGGCCCTTCTTAAAGGCTTCCACCAAGGGAGCCTTCCTCAAATTTTCAGGCAAAGAGTTCCATAGGGTGGGTGCAGCAACCAAGAACGCCCTATTTCCTAAGCGCCACAACCTCAACCTGGGAACCTCAAGGAGGGTTCCCCCAGCAGAAAGAAGTTCCCATGAGGGGTGATGAGGGACAAGGAGATCTTGCAGAAAGACAGGCTCCCCCTCATGTAGCATACCCATTGGAGTTAAAATTAGCACTACACACAAAGTTTCTTAGTAATTTTAATTTATTTTTATATTTTTACCCCAGATTTTCAAGATAGTTGTTTTATGAGTCTCCTTATAAACATGACATGTGGCATTTATAGTGTATTGTCCAAAATGTCATTTTGTACCACTAGTATGAGAACACACTTCACCCAGGATTTTAAAAATGACATTTGTCATATTTATGATGTAGTGTGGAAAAATGGTGATGTTGAAAGTTTGGAATTAAAATACTGAAAACTAGCGAAATAATGAGCGACTGTTGTAATACTGCAACATTCACTCATAACTTGGTCATTTTAAGTATTTGTACAGCAAATTCTCAGCATAGCCTTATTATCCCACCTCTTGAATCTGGTAGGTAGAAATGTTCAGATCTCTGCCGAAATGTAATTCCATGCCACAGGTGCGAAAACACATTTTGGCCAGGAGCTGAAAAACAATGGCTGTCGCATTCATGAGGTGATGTGAAAAAAATGGCTATGTTGAAAATTTTGGGTCAAAATATTGAAAATTACTAAAGTTATGAGTAAGTATAGAACAGTTTCAATGTATGCTCATAACTTTGCCAGTTTTACATATTTTGACCCCACATTTTCAACATAGCTTTCTTACAATCCCACCTTATGAACAAGGGCAGTGCAAATTTTCAAATCCTGCCCAAAAGGTGATTTTGCAAAGCAACTGTGAAATCACCTTTTGGGCCAGATTTGCATAATTCCACCACCACTGGTCATGAAGTGGTGTCCCAAAAAGACAGTGTGAAAAATATGGGGTCAAAATATACAAAAATGACAAGCGATATGTATCAAGGTTCAAACCCCCCATTGAAATACAATACTGTATATTGACATGTACTTACCTGATTTTCTCATATTTCAATCCTGGGTTCCAGCAGTAAGATGTGTCTTTAGCAGAGACTGGATCTATGCCATGGTATATGCTCAGGTGAGTTAGAGTGTTTGGGGGTGTGAAAGGGGTATGGGGTAGTGGGCACAGAGTGGGAGGTCTGGGTGGCATGGGTGGGGAGCATGAGTGGGGGTCTGATCGGTGAGGGACCATTTTCTTCTTTACAGGATTACAAAAACATCGAGGAATGCTTTTCTTTATTTCGGCAATATTTCGACAGTGGGGCTTGGCCACCCCACCATCAGTCTAATGTTTGGTGGCATGGGGGGGTGTACCCCTGTACCACCACCTGCATAGGGTTTAAGGAGGGTGGGCAATGTACTCTACTTTCTTAGAGAAAAAAATGTGCATTGTGTGACAGCAGGCAAGTTTTCATTATCCAAAGACCCTCCACAGACACCAGTGAAACTGCACCCCTCCTTTTTCGCACCACCCCCAAGCCATCCATTAAATTCCTCTATTTTCACTTTCCTTGCCATGCTATCCCTCAGGCACTTCTGAGAAGGCTACTGTCCTCCAAGCCTCTCTGCAAATTCTCCCCACTTCCCTGAACCGCTTTTGCACCTCTCTCACAACACATCCTGTGGAAGGACATTATAATTGTGACTCAAATTGAGCAACTCAGTTTTAAGCGATTCAGTTTGAGTGCCTGTGATGTGAGCTACCCTGAAAGGGTAGTGAGAAGTGGTTATAGTGCCAAGTTAGGGGAAAAAAACAGCAAGGTAATAGGAGGGCGAAGGAACGGAAGGGGAGGGTTCAGAAAGTAGAATGTATGTGGGCTGTAGTTTGGTAGTGTGCTAGAGAGCTGCCATTCTGGTGTGGTGGTGAGGGTGGCAGGCTGCAGTGAGGGAGGTCCAGGGTTAGGGGCTGGGTAGGGAATCTATTTTGTGTTATTGTGTGCAGTTCTTAATTTTTTTTTTATGTCTGAGTTTCTCCCCCTCCCCGACATACACCCCCCCTTGAGTTGAGAATTCTAATTTAGAAGGGTGCGGGGGAGAGGGGTGCAAGGGGCACAGCCCCCTACATAGATAATTGTTGCTGGTTTCTCATCCCTGTTGTCGGGTTCACTGGGGAGTGTACATCACCATTTTGATTTTTGGTGATGTACACTTGCTATGTTGGGCAGACTAGATGTGCCGTGGGGCCTTTCTCTGTCATCACATTTCTGTGTATCTGTGTGTGTATAACAGCGATCGCTGTTTAGTGATCGCTGTTATGACATGGAACCCATCCTGCAAGGTCATTTTCCACAAGTACATCATAATGTGAGATTCCCCCCTCTTGACCCATGGACTGTATTATCAGACATCCCACTCTTCATGCTGCTATCCCTGGCATATATTCTACCCTGCTGTGGCCTGCCCTTGGCTCCTTCCTTCCCCATCTCACCACCTTCACAACTGAATCCCCCGAGATTACCACTGTACCTCTCCATCCTGGGCCCACCCACTTCTCTGTCTGTCCTGTTGCGCACTCCCACCTGCCTTCCCTTTCCCCTGCTGTCCCTCTTGTATTCTGATGACCCCCTACCCTAGCTATCACCTTCCCCATCGCCTCCTCCCAAGTCTTTCTCCCCCCCGGTAAGCACCCTATCTTACCTTTTTGCTCACCCCCTGGCCTGCCCTCTACCCTTCCCTTCTGCTGCCCCTGGCCTGCACTTTCAATCTCCCTTTTCCACCACCACCGTAACTACTTCACCTGCCCTCCCCTCTCACCGGAACAGACTTTCACCCACCTTTCTCCCTACTTTCCCTGACACCTCCACCCCATGCTACCACCATTCCTCCCTATCCCACTGTCACTCCCCATTCCACCAGATTCCCCTTCTGTTCCCATCCAGTGGAGTGTGAGGAATATGTTTCACACTGTCAACTCTGGAGATGCTCCCACTAGCACCCCCTTATCTTTTTCCTTACCTTTTATGCTTAATGTTATCCACCCCCCATGACCCTCTCTCCTGCTGGGGAAGGGAGCCCCTGGGACCTGCCTAAGCACCTGTTCATTTTTACCTCCCGAGCCCTCCTCATCCTCTTGTGCCCATGTCTGCTCTCCTCCCCTTATCAGACTCCATGCCCTGCATACCCTCTGCTCCTCCCCTCATGACCTTAGGAATCTCTCCTCCACCAGCATACCCAATTCCTGCTTCCGCTGACACACCTCCACCCTCATCTGCTTAAACTTCCTGCAAACCAGGCATTCCCCCATCTCCCAGGGTGCTCCCAGAAACACCACCGCTCCACATCCCCTTCACCCCACAACCCTTTCCACACTGCTCTGCCCCCACTGCAATAAATGCAATTCAATAAATAATAACATGAAGTGCTCACAAACAGCTGATGCTTCATGCTCAGTATGTGTGCTTTATCAAGGCTTACATCATCAAACAGCTGCCATTTTAAATAAAATTCCCCATATGAGTGACAATTTGTGCACAAAGTGTTAATGACATTAAATACTCAACAGCAGCCTCTTCACAATGCGTAAATGAAATACGTGCCAACAACATAATATATACAGATATATGAATACAAAACTATCATACTTTAAAGTTCATGTTAAAATTTCAGAGCATATGATATGTGATATGATCTTTACAGTCTGCTCAGACTCACTATATATTGGACTTAATCAAACTCATAGAGGGAGATAGCCCAAAGATAATGTATTGTAAATACAGTATAGGATTTCAACACACAGTATATGATGCGAAACTCCCTGCCCACTCAGACTCAATATATTGGACTTAAATAAAGTCATAAGGGGAGACAGCTCACATTACTGGATAAAGAGTGAACTCACAGACATGAGAGGTATCCTGATTTAAAGGGACAGATATAATACCATCTCAGAGTTTTTAGAAATCATCCAGTATGATCCGATACCCGTAACAAAATTTATGAGAACGAAAATACTGTAGGATGGGGTGTCGTGTATAGTGATGATTTGTGGTTTATACAAAAAGCAAAAGTAGTAGCAGTAATTAACTATTTTCACTACTTTAGTAATTGACTATTTTTGCTACTTTTGCTTTTTGTAAAACAAAAGAAAATTGCATATTTATCTTAGGTATTGACTCTTGTATTTTTATCCTATGTGTAACTATATTTTGCTGCTCAGTGAGGGTGCCATCAGATTTAAATGACAGCCATAATCACTACAAACATTTTGCACATTTTGCAGAGTCCCAAAATCTTTGTTTTAATTACATGAATATTTATTATCTTAGTGTAGATTGATATATCATAAAAATATATACTCTTTACATATTTTTATCTGTTTGTCAGCTTTTCTTTGTTTTTTGTTATTTGCTTTATCTGTCCCTCCCCAAATTCAATTTTCTCTCTGGCAAATTTTGTTACAAGTATCCAGTCATACTTTATGTTTTTTAAAAACTCTGGGATGGTATTATATCTGTCCCATTATATCAGGATACCTCTCTTATATCATTCAGTTCCCTCTTTATCCAATGATGTAAGCTATCTCCCCCTATTAAGTCTGCTATATCTTGAGTCCAAGTGAGCAGTGGGTATCGCATCACATATTGTATGTGTTGAAATCATATCTTTATGATACAATAGCACTGAGCTATCTCCCTCTATGAATTTAATTAAGTTAGATATTATACTGAGTCCAAGCGGACTGTGGACATTGTAACACATATTGTATGTTCTAAAATTTTTAACATGATCTTTAAAATATGACAGTTGTATATTCATACATATGTACATATTATATTGTTGGTATGTAGGTTATTTAAGTGTTGGGAGGAGGTTGCTGTTATTATTATAACAGTATGTTACCTTTTTTAATGTTGTTAACACTTTTTGCACTTTTTATGCACTGCAATAGTTTATACAAATTGCCATTCAATACTGGGAATTATATTTACACTGGCAGCTGCTTGATGACTTATGCCTTGACAAAACACATGTATTGAAGTTGAAACATTGGCTGTTTGTGGGAACACATACTACTATTTATTGCTGTTTCCAATAAAATAGCACTTCATCCAGCACACCAGAGTAGAGGTAAGATTTTGTCCCTCTTAGCTGTGAGCAATGCTCTTCTCTGACAATTGTCAACCCCACCACCTGACCTGCCCACTCTGGATCCTTCTTCCCCAACCCCCACACCCTAGTCACCAGTCCATACTAATGACAGTAACGGTGACCGGCACAGCCCTCTACTTACCTCCTTGGCTGGCTTTGGTCTGAGTGTCAGTGAATGGTCACAAAACTGCACTCATGGGCTGTGTCAGTTGCACAGGACTTGCCATACAGTGCTGCTGTCTGTGTGGTGCACATGACTGGGAATGAATATGGGGTCCTTCTTGTCCAGTGATAGATGCAGGGGAAAGCCCTCTCCCCCAAAAAGAAAAATTGGTGTTGTACCGGACAGTTTGTGTATATAATGGCTGTGACACATTATAAGCTGCAATGAAATGTATTTTTCATGCACCATATGGATGTCTCTTGCTTGTGCAGTGACCGAGTGCTAGTGTTCTTGCTTTGTCTCTATTGTTGCCTTGGCCACAAGCACAGTTCACTCCATTGTTGTTCGACATAATGGAGCTGACTAGTAAAAGATGTGCACCTAATGAACATATGCTAATGATTCCACTGGGCTAAAACACCCCAAAGAGTTGCAAATCACTCAGCAGGGTGGGTGGGTGGGGGTTGTGAGTGGGGGTCTGATTAGAAAGGGATAATTTTCTTGTTTACAGGATTTAAAAAAAAATACCTAGAAACACTTTTCTTTATTTCAGCAATATTCTGACAGTGGGGCTTGGCACCCCACCGTTGGGCTCGTGGCACCTCCATGCCACCACCTGCATAAGGTGTAAAGAGGGTGGGTGATGTATTCTGTTTTCCTAGAGAAAAAAAAAAAGTACATTGTGTGACAGCAGGAAAGTTTTCTTTTTTTATGAACTGATCAAAAAAATGAATGTCTTAACAAAAGCCTTTCCTATCTGGCATTCTGGGTGCCTATGTTAACAGAATTGTTTCTGAGAACTGCCCTGATGTCTGAAATCATATTTGATGTTGTACCTAATGTTCTTCTCACATGAATCAAGTGAGACAGGTGAGCTGGGTGGACTTGAGCAGTGAGTGTCCAAATCGCACAGATTACAAACTCTAGTCAGCTATTTTATTTACTTCCTCTGTGGAAAGAAGCAGTGAAGGGAAGTGCTGGTGTCCTGTTCTTTATAACTTTTACTGCAGTACACCTTACCTGAACTCAAAAGAGACACAGGATCTTTCCATCTGCCCAAACGTTTGTCAACCACTCTGCCCAACACACATAGTGGCCTCCAGTCCTCTGGTTGCTCGGTCTCCTCCCAGATAGATGGGAAAAAACATATGTTTTGACTGACTTGTCATTTCAAGGTGATTACCTGATGCACCACTTTGTTTGATTATAGAGACAGGCAGTAGCCACAGTAATTTAAAAAAAGGGAAACATTGCTGCTAATAATAAATTGGAGCAAACAATGACAGTAAAAATCAGTTGGAAAGCAGGTTCCACGTAAACCTGTGTGGAACTGCTGAACTGCCAGTCCTGACTTTCACTTTCCCATCCCCATAAGTCCTCTGCGCATGCAGTACATACACTATGGTCCAACTCTTTTTACTTTCATGATCCCCATTCAACAGTACTAAAATGGTTCTGCACATGTGGCACATTATCTCAGAGCCCGATTGCGAGCTGACGTGGAAAACGGTAAACATACTATTCCTCAAATATAAGTAGCTCAAAAAGTACGAAACTGTCAAACATCACCCCCCCCCCCCACCGGGGAAATCCTTCTTCATCAACCTACACAACCCTATAAAATTTCACAGTTTTAAAGATTTGTTGTTTTTTATGTAGGCAAGAGCAAAAATTCAAGAAAAAAAAACACTGAAGTCAATTGTCAGGCATTGAAGCTTTGCTGGAGTCCTTGCACCAGCTGTTGGTTTATATCAGCATACAAATTGAATTTGTGTTGACTCTAATGGAAAAAGTAGTGAACTTTAATACATTTATATTCGTGGGCCAGTTTCACTTACTGGTAAGAGGAACAGCTAGGGGGGTCTACTTCAAACCAAATGACATGAACGTATACGTATCTTAGTGGTAAAATCAATATGTATTTTCTCAGTAGAATCCTTTTTTCAGTAAAACTGACATACATAAGCATTTATCTGATGACATTTTTTTGGTGTGGAGGGGGTCCCCAGCTGAACTACAAGCATCTGTGAGCTACCTAGAAACTACCAATGGGAATCTTATGTTTACTGTCAATGTGAACAAGAACACTATTCATTTATTTAGCTTTGACTATTGCATGGATGGGATAGTAATGGTGGAGTGCAAACAAAGTTGTTTCATGAGAAAACTAATAAAAAGGCCCTCTTAAATAATGACAGTTTTCATCCCCACCATACAGTGGAAAACATTCTCAAAGGGCAAATTATGCCCTTGAAAAGAATTACAAGTCAGCAGAAGGAATATGAACAGGGGGCAACCATATTGAAAGAAACATTTTGTGAATAGAGGATATAATTTGACATGTATACAAAAGGCAGAGGACAGGGTAAAAGTAATGTCAAGAAATGATTTATTAAAAATCAAGAGTAGAAAGCAAGAGAAAATGATGATTCTAAGATTTTCACAGCTTTTACTCCACAGAGCTACTTATTGGATATAACTGGAAAAGAACTGACATATTTTAACAAGATCTAGCCAGAGCTGATACAGTTGTGGTGAGCTTGTAAAGCTCCGGAGAGCGAGCACCGCCGAGTGCCATCTCCAGGATGGCAATAGCAACACCACTGCGCATGTGCCGCATTTGTAGTTGTGGTGAATGGCATTCTGCCATTCCCAAGATGGCGGTGGTGTTGAAGACTGCACATACACAGTTCTTGTCCCAGAATGTGGAAGTAACAGCTGAAATAGTGCGGCTGTTACTCTGTAGCTACCTACAATGGTGGAATGTTCCAAGCTCTGTTGGACTTTGGGAAGGATACTTCCAAAAGTCCAGTGGAAGCATGCCACGGTTAGCCATTTTGAGGATCACAAAGCAAAATGGCTGTAGGCTCCACCCACAGCCATAATAACAAGTACTGGTCAGAGCCGATATGGCTGTGGAGAGCTTTTGGGATGCTTTTACCCACTATTTCTAATGAATCTGCATGATGCAGATCCACTGAGAGGCAGTTTCAATGTGGTCTTCCTTTTACACATTTTTACAATGTGTTTTCCTAGAATATGCCTGCTGATTGCTATATGTTTAGCCTGGATAATTCACAGAAGACATGGAATCTTATTTTCAGTGGGGCTCTACATCTACACAATATTATGCTGCATTGCGTAACATCAGAACACACTGAAAACAATATTTTACATCTGGACTAAGCTACCCTGAGTAAATACATTGTAAAAGTGGTAAAATCATGACCCCACTGAAAACAAGATATTGCATCTAATCTGGGACATCTTGAATAAATACAGTGCAAAAATGTGTAAAATGAAGATCACAATGACAATGAGATGTAGCATCTCCCCAACGCTATCCAGGACACAAAATATAGCCAGGACACAAAATATAGGATTAGAAATATTTAAAGACCTAGTAGAGTCAAAATAGGCAGGCAGAAAAATAATACAAATTTTAAATAGTAGTCAGTTGTAATTTTTTGTTTCTGAAGTATTTTTCTTATTCCTTTTGCTCATCAGAAAGTATTCAATGTGATAATATTGTGCTGGATGCATGGAACAGCTCTTAGCCTGGCAGCTGACACAGCTTTCTCTACTGCTCCACACTACGTCATCAGCATTGTGATCTCACTGACTGTGACATCACGGGTGAATGATCTGGCAGTCAGTCACTTGCTGTTCCTAAGTAGCAGTAATGTCACAGTCATTGAGGTCACAATGCTGATGATACAGAGTGGGGCAGTAGAGTAAGATATGTCAGCTGCCAGACTAGGAGCTGTTCCACACATCACACCTACTAACACCAGGTAACCAATCTTCTAATTAAACAAAGGGGATAGAAAAACTACCTCAGATTATAAAAGATAATGGTTGTCTGCTTTTAAAATCTAATATTACTTTTAGGCAGTACACTAGCTCTTTAAATGAACTCTACTTTAGAATGAACTTCACTGTGGTCAGTGACATAAGCAGTTTCTTTATTGTTTTATAATATATTAGATTGCAGTATTTATTTTGAATGTTGTGGCCATGAGTATGGTGTGTACAGTGTGTGTGTGTGTGTGTGTGTGTGTGTGTGTGTGTGTTTGCTGCAGCTCAATAATTTTTTTCCCCAAAAAGCAAATGCCTGCTGATTGCTATATAATTAACCTGGATAGTTTACAGAAGACCTGGCATATGTATGAGGCAGTGGTTATTCGATGGTGTCTTAAGAGGTTAAAAAACAATGTAAATTGTTTTACATCTGTCCCTGGGAAAGGGTGAGATTTATGAGGTATGAATCTTTCTTGAAAGACAATAGCTGCCCAACTGAAGCGAGTAGCAAGAAAATGTTTAAATGCTAAGTATTTAGATGTGCAAGTTGTTGCATTTTGAAGGGGGGAAACAAATCTCCAGTTTAATAGGCAACCAATATTTAACAAGCTGTTTCAGTTCCCTAATGGCCATCTGATAAGCAGCTTTAGTGCGGTCTCCAACATTCTAAACAGACAGAAGGGAGTATTTTATTTAATTTGGCATAGTGATTTATAGTTGTGGAAGGATACACTGAAATGCCTAAAAATGTGTTCCACGTGCCTCCATTTTCAAGCTACAGACAGTAAGATGGCTGTAGGCTCTGCCCACAGCCATTGAAACAAAGACACATTTAAATGATGTCACTGAACAAGGGCCTTGTATGGTGTATCCTCACAGGAGGAACACTGCTGACCAGGTGACACACTGCCTGCACAGTCCAACTGAAGTGAGGGATACACGGGTTCAAACTACACCACCACCACCAGGTACCCATAGGTGTGCAAATTACACCTTTTGCAGCAGTATGAAATTCCATTCAGTTAATGTGAACAACTTTGAACTTCGACATTTTCCAAACTGTAACACAACTATTGTGGTCTATGTGGCAGTTTTCCAATTGCAGTGCTTGTTATGCAGGAAAGACAAGAGACCTTTCAAAATGTGAATATCAGAACATTTCAGAAGTATAAATCGCAAGGACAATAACTTCACCTTGGTGGTCCACACTATGAATAGTAGACTAGGACATATGTTCATGCTCCAAAGTTTGGAGCTTGTGACAATGGGACTGGAGGTGGCCTGGACAATAAATCACTAAAACAAGAATGTGCATGGCAGCAGCTCAGGGCTCACCATCCAACAGGTCTCAATCAGGCTTTTTCTCTAGTGCCCTTTTTAAAGAAATGTTTAAACAATGTTTTACAATAATGTCTGAATATTTTGTAGCCAAAGTTACCAGTGTATCTTTGAAGATAGCTGAAACAAGGTATTGTCTTTATAACTGATTTTTGCCACTATGGGGGAGGGTATGATCAAGTTACTGTATGCCTCTTAGTTTTCCAAAATGTACAGTGTTTTAGCAGTTTTTTTTTTAAATATACTAAATAAAACCATTTTAAAGCGAGCCTTATACATGGTCACTTATTCAGTACCAGGTAGTCCGATGGTGATTTGAATGTCAAATGCAATATTACGGTTTTTGCTGAGATATCTTGCAGGATAGGCTAATTTTGCTTTTAAAAAGTAAGTGAGTTTGATTTTTTTTGTACTGAGTCTCTGAGTTTGTCTTTCTGTGTGCAGCCCCCTTTCAGCACTAGTAAGTGTACTCTAGTTGTTCTCAGACCCTACCCTTGTATTGGACCCTATGCATGCATGTGCTGGTGGCCTATACACTGTGAACCCATGGTGCGTAGGTGACCCTAAGTGTCAATTCTGCATACAGGGGTCCCATGGATCACTGTACACATGCAGGAAAGGGACACACATCTGTTCCATACCTGATCTCCTGGCTGGTCATGCAGCTACGTGTGTGCAGCTGGTCTGGGAACATGTCTGAAGGCATGCCCATACTCTGCACCATTAAGAAAGATGTGGAGTGTTGGGTAAGAGTGGTGTAGGATATGGCAGTGGGAACCCTACTGTATCCTTTATGCACCCCCATGACACCTGCTGACTGTGGCAGGACGGGACATCCCACCACCATGCTGCCCCAGCCCACCAGGCTGACAGGGAGGGCTCACCCATACTTACATAAACAACCAGTCCTGTGCTATCACAGAATCCCCTGCTCACACAGAGCAAGGAATTCACTTCAGGACCCAGTAGGGGCACCTGACTGGATGTCTGTCTATGTCCCTCAAACCGCCTCCTGTGTAGCTGCATGCCGGGGGGGGGCAGGGCCATGGTCAGGTGCCATGTGAGTGCATGTGGTTGTGAGTACCATGCACCCTGTGCCTGCCCCCAGGTGTCTAGCTACACAGGTCAGGTATGAATGAATCATGCGCACCCAACCGCAGCTTCATGCATCAGCCCCATTGTGCTGTTACGTTGACAACACATACTGTAAATCTAAATGTGGTCTAATTTGTGCAGAATTTCATGCGGAGAAGAGAATTGGTTAAATAAATGATAAAATATATGCTTTATCTTGTGCTAAAGCACTTGTCAGAGTCTGGCAAAATGTTGCATTTCCTGAGTTGAGGATAGCTGAACTTCTTAGAAACATAAAAATGTGAAATTTGATGGCAGATAATGACTGCTTGGCCCACCAAGTTTGCCCATTTTTCCCCACCTACATTATCACCACAGTCCTTACATGATCTACAGTACACCTCTTTCTCCTTACCCCACTTCCTTCCCACTAAGATTCCCTTGTGCCCATCTCATGCATTCTTGAATCCCACCACTGTTTTTGTTCCCACCACCTGCACTTGAAGGCTGTTCCAGGAATACACCACACCTTCTGTGAAGAAGTAATTTCTCACATCTCTCATGAGTCTATCCTCTGCAGCTTCATAGCTAGTCCACTTGTTCTTGAGCACCTATTTTTCTGAAAAATACTGCCCTCCTATACTTTATTTGCCCCTGTGAGGTATTTAAAGACCTCTATCATATTTCCCCTCTCCCTCATCTCTTCCAGCATATACATATTCAGATGCTTAAGCCTCTCCTCATGGTTCCACGTCATGTCTGCAAAGTTTTTACAGTGCCGACAATGACAGCGAGTGCAAGTCGGTGAAAACCGCAGTGGTGACTTGCACAACAGAGATAGGAACAATAGCGACACTCGGCCCCATTTACAAGACCCTAACATGGCCAACAAGATTTTTTATGCAGGAGCTGACCCCACCTGCACCCCCCATTATCAATATAATCAACTCCCGGGGGGGGCTTGACATTGGGGAAAAGTGCAAAATTACATGCAGTAAAATGTACCACACACCACAAGCTCCGAACCCAGAGCCTTCTACAGTAGTGGCATACACCCTACCACTACACTAGACAGCCAGCTCAGAATTGCACTGCCAGACTTCCTGCCATATCCTGTTGCCACCCTCCCCCTGTCCCATATGCAGCCCATTCCTACAATCACTGTTGTTGTTGTAATCCCTCACCATTCTCCTACTCGCTATTGTTCCACACTCGCTTTTCTAACGGGCGGTCAAATTGAGTAGCTCATATTGAGTCGTTCAATTTGACTGTGCCAATATCACTGGATACCCTCCTGATAGGGCTTATGATACAGAACCTGCACCATTTTAGTTGCCCTCTTCAGGACTGCCTCCATTTTGTCTATGTCCTTTTGGAGATGTGGTCTCCAGAACTGGACAAGGTACTCGAGGTGGGATCTTAGCAGCAATCTATACAGATGCAACAAACACCACATCACTTTTCTGCTGATGATACTCCTCCCTATGCACTCCAACATCCCACTAGCCCTCCTGATTGCCTTGTTGCAGTGCCTGGCCACCTTTAAGTCATCAAATATGATTACCCCCATGTCCCTTTCCTGCGTGGTAGTCATCAGTACCACCTGACCCATTTTGTACCCCGCCTCTGGGTTTCTGTGTCCTTAGTGCATTATTTTGCACTTTTTTGCTTTGAAAATCAGCTGCAGTACCTATGACCAGTCCTTTAGTTTTCTCAGGTCTCTGCTCATCCTTTCCATCCCCCAACCCCTGAGTGTTCACACTAGTGCATAGTTTTGTGTCTTCTGCAAAGAGGCAGACCTTCCCTTCCAGCTTCTCTCTACAATGTCACTTATAAAGACATTAAAAAGGACCGGTCCTAGCACTGATACCTGAGGCAGCCCATTGATCACCCTCCCCTCCTCAGAGTGAACTTCGTTTACCACTTCCTTCTGTCGCCTATCCCCTAACCAATTTTTTCTCCAGTTTACCACCTTTAGACCCACTCCTAAGTTACCCAGCTTGCTTACTAGTCTCCTATGTGGAACAGTGCCAAAAGCCTTACTGAAATCTATGTAGGCCACATCCACCGTTCCACCCTAATCTAAATCCTTCGTCATCCAGTCAAAGAAATCTATCAGATTCATTTGACCTTACCTCCCCCTCCCATGAACTCATGCTGCCTCAAGCCTTGTAACCCATTAGATTCAAGATATTCCACAATCCTATCCTTCACCAATGGTTCCATTAACTTTCCCACCTCTGACGTCAGGCTGACTGACCTGTAATTGCCAGTGTCCTCCCTGCTACCACTTTTGCGAAGTGGGACTACATCAGCTCTCCTCCAGTCCTCTGGAAGCACTCCTGTTTCCAGTGAGCTGTAAAATAGGACTGTCAGAAGTGTGGCTAGCACCACCCTGAGCTCCCTCAATAACATTGGATGCACCCCATCTGGTCCCATTGCTTTGTCCACCATCAGACTAATGGGCCCCTGCAAGACTGTCTCCATGAAAAAGGACTAGTGTCCATCTCCCTCCCTCCAAAACTACTTTTACTTTTCTGTGGCCCTTCACCGTCTCTTTCTTCTGTGAACTCTGAATATAAGCATATGTCCAGGATGTCTGCCTTTTTCTGGTCCCCCTCTGCACAGTACCCCCCTTTAATCTTACAATCCCACCCCATGTCTTCCCCTTTTCACTTACATTCCTAAAAATGAATCGTCCCCTTTTGTTACTGCCTGGGCTATTCTCTCTTCAGTTGTACCTTTGTGCTCCTTACTACTTTCCCTGCTTCCCACTCTTTCCCCGATACACCTTCCTGTCATCCCCCTTCTGTGTCTCCTGGTTCTGGGTGACTTTAACGGCTGGGTTGATGAAGAACTCTCGCAATTTGGACAGCACTTCCTCCAGCTGATGACATCACTGGGCCTTACTCAGTTTGTTTCCTCTGCTACCCATAAAAATAGTCACTCTCTTGATTTGGTCTTCCTCCTGGGGATTGAGGCCTCCGACTTGGGGGTGGAACCTGTCGGTTGGTCCGATCACTACACCATGAGGTTCAACTTTTGTGCCCCCCTTCGAAGGCCTGCCCCTGTGGAGATGGTCAGTTACCGCCCTTTATGGGAAGTGAGCCCTGAAGTCCTAGCAGCTCTGATTGACCTCTTGGAGTTTCCTGTGGCCAGCTTGAGTCCAGAGATTTTGGTTTTGGCCTATAATAAGGCCATTTCTATAGCCCTGGATTTGATTGCTCCTGTCCATGTTCATCCTCTCACCCTTCACCCTCAGGCTCCCTGGTTTGATGGGTCCTTGAGGGAGCTGCAGTGACTAGGATGTAGGTTAGAGCAGTGTTGGCGGAAATTCACCCTGGAGGTGGACCACCTTAGATTGGTTGAGCATAATCAGACCTACCAATCAGCGACCTCATGTATGAAGGTAGAATTCCTGTCCGTGGAGATTGCTGCCACTCAGAACCGACTAGCTCAGCTCTTCCGAACTATAGATAGGTTATGCAACCCAACCTAAATGCAGCTCCGAATACCTTTTTTGCAAGTGGAGTGCAATGAGCTTGCTCTGTTTTTTGTGAATAAGGTGGCCAACATCAAGACAGAGATTCTCATGACTCACTCTGTGGGGGATGCTGTTGATCAGTGCTTGGTCACCTTACCTCGGGCTTCCTGGAGTACCTTTGTCCTGCTGGAGTTCTTATATGCCATGCAGATTGTCTAGGGTATGCGCCCTATGAGCTATAGTTAGATCCAGGCCCAACTTCCCTGAATATGGGTTGTTGTGACATTATCAGCCTGGTCCTGGCACAGATTGTCCAGTGCTCCCTTGAATCGGGTGAATTTCCAAGCTCCCTGAAGGAGGTGGTGGTAACACCCATCCTAAAGAAAGCTTCTTCGGACCCGGACTCTCTGGCCAACTACAGACCAATCTCAAACCTCCCCTTTATAGGGAAGGTGATTGAGAAAGTAGTGCCGGTACAGCTGGATAACCTATTGACCATCCATAAAATCTATGAACCTCTCCAGTCCTGTTTTTGAAAGAGGCACAGTACCGAGACTGCCCTGATTCGGGTGCTCAATGATCTCCTGATGGCGAGATGTCAGAGAAGCCATTCTATCTTGGTGATCCTTGATCTCTCTTCAGTTTTTGACACTGTGGACCATGGGGTACTGCTTGGGCACCTGAGGTCCATCTGTGGCCTGACATGTACGGTCGTCTGGTGGGTTACATATTTCCTCACTGGCAGAAGTCAGAGAGCGGTATCTGGGACTTTTTCCTCTGACCCATTCTCTCTGCCATGTGGGGTGCCTCAGGGTTCAGTGCTGTCCCCCATGTTGTTTACAGTGTACGTGCTGCCCCTCGGAGTTATTGTAAGATGGTATGGACTGAGATTTCACTGCTATGCTGATGATACCCTGCTCTACCTGTCTTTTGCACCTGACCAGGTTAGTGCTCTCTCGGTATTTAACAACTGCCTTGCTGAAATCCGGGACTGGATGAATTTGAGCTAGTTAAAGTTGAACGTGGGAAAGACCGAGGTGATGGTTGTGGATCTGGGTCACTGGATAGAGGGGGTTAAAGGTGGGTCAGCCCTCTGAACTTTTTCTTGGGGGCTCCCAGATCCTTTCCTCTGAACGGATGCAAGACCTGGGGGTAGTGTTTGACGACAGGCTGACTTTACAATCTCAGGTGTCGGCGGTTATCAAGTCTTCCTTTTATCATTTTAGGAACTCTCTGGGAACAAGCACCTTTTTCCATCTGGGGATCTACCTACATTGGTCCACGTCTTTGTGACCTCGCACCTTGATTATTGCAACTCCCTGTACTTAGGGCTACCTGGGGTTGATATCCACCACCTGCAGCTTGTGCAGAATGCTGCAGTATGATTGTTGTCGGGGCTTCTCAAGCCTCCCATATTACTCCTGTGCTGTGCAATCTGCACTGGCTGCCGATTCAGTGGCGGATCACCTTTAAAGTTGGTTTACTGACTTATAAAGCCCTACATGGACCTGGCCCTGACTACCTGAATGAGCTTCTTATTCCCTATTGCTCTGAGCGACAGTTCCATTCAGCTGATATGGGGTTCCTAGAGATTCTGAGGATGTCATTGAAATCTTCGGGGGCCTGTGCATTTATGTACATGGCCCCTTCCCTCTGGAACTCTCTACCCTGTCGGCTTTAGGAGTGCAAGACTGTGGGAGTTTTTAAACAGGCGTTGAAAACCTTTTTATGGTGTCTTGGTTTTAGTGGCATCGATTGAGTGTGACCCCTCAGACTGTTATTGTTATTAATTATTATTATTATTATTATTATTATTATTGTGTCTGTTGATCTTATTACTGCTATTTTATCTTTTTATAAAGCACCTTGATAGTTTGAAAGGCGCTTTCATAAAATAAAGTTATTAAGTTATTTATACCTTCTGAATACTACCCTTTCAGACTTTACCTTTTCAGCCACCTCTTATGAGAACCATAGTGGTCTCTTTTTCCTCTTGCTTTTGCTCACTTGTTTGACACAAAAGTCAGTTGCCTTTGCAATGCTCCTTTTTAGCTCTGTCCACTGTTCCTCCACCCCATTCAGGTCATTCACTCCCCCACCACCACCACTAAGTCATCCCTAAGTCATTCACCCATCTTTATAAAATCTGCCCTCCTGAAGTCCAGGACCCTCACGCTTGTGTTATTCAACTCAACAGCCATCCTTATATTTTACCACACTGCACAGTGATCACTGGTTGCCAGGCGGCCTCCTACCTTGAAATCTGCAACAAGTCAATGTGTCTGTCAGTACCAGGTCCAGTATTGACACATCACGAGTGTGTTCACTGACTAGCTGCCTGAGGAACACCTCCAGGATTTCCCTGCTTCAAATGCTAGGAGGTTCCAATCCACATTCGGTGGTTAAAGTTCCCCACCAGGAGCACCTCCCCCTTTTCTGCCATCTTGCCAATGGCTTCCACTGTACCTTATCTAATTCCCTCCCAGTAATGAAGGCTTGTACATCACTCCCATGTGAATAGTGGCTCCATTCCCCATCTCCAGGGTGATCCACAGTACCTCTGCCTCCCCCTGTATTCCCTGTGTCTTCATTGTTTTTATGCTTTCCCACACATACTGTAAAGCACCACACTCCTTTCCTTTCCACCCTGTCTTTCCTGAACAGAGCACAGCCTGGCATGGCCATGTCCCAGTCATGGTTTTCAGTGCACCATGACTTGATAATGGCAACAATATCCAGGTCTGCCTCTGCATTGGTGTCCCCAGGTCCAGAACTTTATTTCCTAGACTTGTAACTTTTGCACTCATGACCTTCCAGATTTTGTTACCACTCTTACTGTTACTCCCCTTTTTTCCTTTTTGCCCTGCTTCCTTCTCACTTCTTTTTAATGTTTCTGTTTATTTCCCCCTTCATCTCTACCATCCTACTTCCTTTATTAATTTGCACTCTGGGGGATCCCTCTCCTCTCATGTTTTCCTTACTCTCTACTTCAGCCTGTTGGGGGGGCAGTTTCTGCTTTCCCAATTCCTTCCACCACCACCCTCAGCTGTAACATTTCACTGTAACATTAAACCATCCTCTGAGTTCTGTGGTTCCTCCTCTGGCTGTTGGCAGGCCATCTCCCCTGTATACTGTAGGTTCTTATCCTGTCAGATGGATCCCCAGTCCCCAATGCAGCTGAACCCCTCCTTTCTACACTGTTTCTTCAGCCATGAGCTGAAGCTTATGGTGTGGCAATCCCTCTCCTCCCTCCTGTCATAGACAGGCAACACCTCAGTGAAAATCACTGAGCTCACTACCTGTTTAAGACCCCTCCCCAATCCCCCTGCACTATCCCATCCCCATCCCCATCCCTAAGCAGGTGATTAGTCCCCAGGTGGACATTGACATCCAACTCTCCCTCTTATCCTGTTGCACTGTGATCTTCAGGATCCATTTCCCATCCCTCTGGATCGTGTTACTACATAGGCACCTAACCTCCCTCTCTCTCCCCCTTTCCTATTCCCAAATCTATTCCCCTCACAATCAAATCCCCAACAGAAATTCCTTCCTCTTCCTCTGGGGTCCTCAACCACCCTCCTTGAGGACTCCACTTCGGAGGTCCCCCTTCTGCTACAATGCTCACCCTTTCAGATTCTAATCTGTTTTATTTTTTAGATGGATGAGTGAGGGTATTTACATATGAAGTAGATTTTTATTTGGGTTATTGAAAACACTGCTTACTTGCTTGTTATCACTGTTAGACACTGAAATGCTTTTAAATGTTCATACCTCTGTATACTTATATGATAGATAGATAGATAGATAGATAGATAGATAGATAGATAGATAGATAGATGTTTTATTTATATAGCACCCATCTCTGTGGACTCTGAGTGCTGCACAATGTAAGCATACCAATCATACAAAACATTTTAAAAATGCAGTGATAATAAAATTAAAACATCATCAAGATTGGCAGGTGTATTATGCCGTAGCTGTGGGTCTCTTGCTGTTCACTATGAATTTAGTGTATTTAGAGTTTGACAATGCTACTGCTTTTTTGCACTTCACATAGCAACCCATTTTTGCATTTTTTTATTGTACCTTCCCTCTCACCCCCTTATTCCTCCAGGTGTCTCTCTTTATTGCTGGCAGTACTGAATCGTCAGTCATAGAAACATAACATTTATCAACAGATACGGACAGCTTGCCCCACCTAGTCTGCCTAGTTTGTCCCTGTCTATACTGTCATCGCAGAACCTGCCCAGTCTCTGGCTACTTCAGTCTCCTGCTGCTTTTCTACTAACATTCCTTTGTACCTAGCCCATGCATGCTTCATGCCCACCACTGTTTTCAGTCCCATCACCTCTGCTGGTAGACTGTTCCAGATGTTTGCCACTCTTTCAGTGCAGAAATACTCCCTCTCAACCCTCTTCCCCCCCTTCCAGATTCATTACATGACTTCTTGTCCTGGTGTACATTCTCCTCTGCAAAATACTCCCCTCCTGTAACTTGTTCACCCCCGTGAGGTACTTACAGGTCTACTTCTTCTCTTCCAGGGTGTACATATTGAGATGTCAATGTCAATGTCAATGTCAATTTTATTTAAAAAGACGCCCAATCCCAAAGGCTCTGGGCGCCGCACAAAACTGTACAGTATATCATACCGTATACATTTCCTTAAAGTAACATACATATAAATTCAATTTCCAAAAGCCTGCATAAATAAAAAGGTCTTCAGACGGTTCTTAAAAGCCTCTATAGTAGGGGCCTCTCTCACTTCCAGTGGCAGCAAGTTCCAGAAAGCTGGAGCAGCAACTCCAAATGATCGATCCCCAGCTGATTTCAATCTCGCTCTTGGGACTTTGAGGAGGCCACTATTAGAGGAGCGGAGATCACGGATAGAGGTGGGCCAGTACCAGGAGATCAGAAAGGTAACCAGGGCCCTGTCCATGTGAGGGTCTTATGGGTGAGAAAACCACCTTGAACAATACTCTCCACCTGACAGGCAGCCAGTGCAATTCGCGCAATACACGAGTAATGTGACAGAACTTACTTTGTCCAGTCAAAACCGGGCGGCAGCGCTTTTGCACTAGCTGCAGTCTGCGAAGAGAAGTTCCAGAGACCCCGAGATAGAGGGCATTACAGTAGTCAAGCCTAGAAGTGACTAAGGCATGTACCAGAGTAGGGAAGTCCAGAGCCGGAACAAGGGGCTTAATCCTGGCGATATTTCTTAGATGAAAAAAACAGGAACGAACCACAGAGGATATTTGAGCCTCCATGGACAAATTCCTGTCAAAGATCACACCAAGGTTATGCACCCATGGGGAGGCCATCAATGACACAGCTCCTAGCACAATGCCAGTCACAGAGTCAGAGGCCATCCCATCACGAACTCTGTTCGACTCCACTACTAGTACTTCAGTCTTGTTAGGGTTCAGTCGCAGCCAGCTGGAAGACATCCAGTCATTTATCTCAGCCAGACAGATATTTATCACATCCACTGCATTTGATGTTCCTGGGGCAAAGGAAAGGTATAGTTGAGTGTCATCAGCATAGCAATGAAAACTCAAACCATACCTCCTAATAATCTCCCCAGGGCAGCATGTATACTACGAACAACATAGGGGCCAATGCGAACCCTGAGGGACTCCACACAAGAGGTAGGGTGCAGATGAAATTACCCATCACAACCCGCTGCCTCCTGTTAGTAACAAATGACTCAAACCATTTGATGACAACACGGTGAGTCCGCATAACTCCCTCAGGCGGAAAAGCAATACACTATGGTCACAGTATCAAATGCTGAAGAGATCGAGGAGAACAAGAATTGTCTTGTCCCCCGATCTCTAGCCCTGAAGTCATTTGCACCGAACTAATGCAGTTTCAGTGCTATGTCTGGCCAGCTGACTGGAAAGGATCATACAACTCGTGGGTCATGAGATGTTCCCCCAACCGAAGTGATACCACCTTCTCAACAATCTTTCCCAAAAATGGAAGATTGGAGATAGGACGGTAATTTGCCCAAATCTCCTGGTCCAGAGAGCTTTCTTTAAAAGGGGTCTCACCAGAGCCTCCTTCAAGGCATCCGGAAAGACACCCTGACTCAGGGAGCACCGGACAATCAGGGCAAACACCGGGCCAACAGTGTCAATGCACCTCATCAAGAAGCGCGATGGCACGGGATCCAGTTCACAAAAGGTATACCTCAAGTTGGCCACTATCTCAATGACCTCACGAACCTCCACTGGCCTAAAGTGATCCCTTAGTCTCTCCTCATTGGGCTTTTGTTGCAACCCCTGCACCACTTTAGTTGCCCTTTTCTGAACAGCCTCTACCCTGTCTATATCCTTCCAGAGATGTGGTCCCCAGAACTCGATACAGTACTCCAGGTGGGATCTCAGCAATGATCGATACAACGGCAACATCACCTCCCTCTTTCTACTGGTGAATCCCCACCCTAAGCACTCCAGCATCCCACTGCCCCTGCCTGTTGCCTTATTGCACTGTCCTGTCACCTTGAGGTCATCAGCTATAATAGCACCAAGGTCTCTTTCCTGCTTTGTTACTATCAATACACGGCCCCCTCCCCCCCCATTTTATACACCACCACTGGGTTTCAATGACCTAGGTGCATGTTTTTGCTCTTTCTTGCACTGAATCCCAGCTATGATACCCACACACACTCCTCGAGTTTTCTCCAGTCTCTACTCATTCTCCCCCCCCCTCTGGAATATCTACCCTACAGATTTTGGTGTCATCTGCAAAAAGGCACACCTTCTCTTCCAGCTGTTAAATAATGTCATTTATGAAGACATTGAAGAGGACTGATTCTAGCACTGAGCCTAGAGGTACCCCACTGGTCACACTCCCCTCGGAGTGAGTGCCATTTACCACCATCCTCTGTCACATATCTTTCAAACAGTTCTTTACTCAGTTTACCACCTTGGCTCCCACCCCTAAACTGCCCAGTTTCCGTATAAGCTTCCTATGTAGTATGGTGTCAAAGGGCTTGCTGAAGTCTAAGTAGGCCACATCCACTGCTCCACCTAGATCTATTTCTCTGGTCACCCAGTTTAAAAAAATCAATCAGGTTCATCTGGTGCGACCATTCCCCCATGAATCCATGCTGCCTTGGGCCTTGTAACCCACTGAATTCAATAAACTCCACTAGCTTTTGTTTTAGTAATGTTTTCTTTTTTTTTTATTCAAATTTTATTAGGCATTTATATTACAGAGAATACATCCACGTAAAAGAGACATATGTACAGGCATATCACAGATAACAATAGGATCCATTCTCTGTCCACCCTCCACTAATCCAACTGTCACTCCACTCCCCTCATCCCCCTATCACCCAGCACTACGGGTGGCCACCCGTCATTAATACCTTATTTACCCAGGAGGAACAAACCCTAACCCTACAAGGAGTATACCGCTTGTAGGGGGCCCCATATTTTATTAAACCTTGGTAGCTTATTATGAAGAATAGCTATAGTTCTTTCTATTCTGAGATTGGCAAGCAATTCCTGTAACCATTCTATGTAAGGAATTTCGGTGTAATCTTTCCAGTGTTTGAGGACCACTTTCTTAAGGGAAGCTGCAATTAGACTTATATGGTATTTTCTGTTTCTCACTGGAATATGTGCAAAATCCCCGAGCACACATATCTCTGGAGTGAAGAGGTCCTCAATCCCAGTAAGGTCAACCTTCATTTTAATGGCAGTCCAGAGTGGAACTACTTTAGGGCATTTCAAAAAATATGGAGAGGTCCCCTTCTCCTTGCTGACATCTGATACATACAGAGGAGGACACTAAGCCCAACCTTGCCAGCTTCTGGGGAATAGTAGATGTTATGTAATAATTTAAATTGCATCAACCTAAGCCCGATCTTGAAGAGCGTATTTGTGACAGCTATGCCACAGTACTGCCCAGTTTAAAGATCCGTCAGGAAATAATGAAGTCCAAAATGAGGTAGGGGCGAGGTTTTGGGAATAGGCCCAGTTGAATAATGCGCCGTATAGCTTAGAAACCGCATGTGGCAGGCCAACTAGTGGGCCTAAAACTGTTTGGAAATCCACCTTTGAAGCGACTATCGGGTTTGGGCCCAACACCTTTATTAGAAGATGCCGAAGTTGAAATACTTTAAAGATCTCTGTTTGTGGATGTTGATATTTATCCAAAATTTCTACTGAGGTGAGTAATTGTCCATCCGGTGTGATAACATCAGACAACAGGCACTCGCCCAGTTGAGAAAGCCAATTAGTACTGAGAGGCTTACTATCCATTAAGAAGCGGGGATTACCTCTTATGGGTTGAGACGGGTCCCTAGTATGAGTATATTTTAAAAATATGCATAGCTGCGAGTGAGCTTTAACTGATATACCTACCAGAGACTTTCTAAGCATTACAGGTAAAGATTTAGGATTAAGGTATAGCAGGGCCTTTGGTGATAGGCCTTGTTTCTTGATACAGGACAACTCAATCTGTAACCATAGAGGCACATAATTATTTGTGTCCGATGGGACTGAGGGTTGTACCCATCTAAGATATTTATTTACGTGACTGGCCCAAAGTATAGCCCGAAATGAGGTAATCTCAACCCACCCATTACTTTGGGGGCTGTTAATTTGTGATAGGCCATTCTGGCTTTTTTAAAATTCCAAATAAAGTTAGCAATTATCCAATGGATTTTCTTAAACCACGAAAGTGGAAGCCAGATATTTAACATGTTCAGAGGATAAAACAATCGAGGAAAAACATTCATTTTAATTAAATTAATTTCCCCCATAGAGTAAGTGGAAGCATTGCCCATCTTTTAAGGTCTAACTCAATTGTAGGGACCAATTAATCCAGGTTCAGCTGTTGAATCTGACCTGGACTCCTTGTAATAGTGAGTCCCAAGTATTTTATAGAATCCGATTTCCAAGATAATTCTAGTTCAGTAACCTCATGCTTAAGAGTTTTATTATTAAGAGGGTATACTACCGTTTTCTCCATATTAAGTTTATAATTAGAAATTTTACTATAGTTCTGTATTATTCTTAATAAAACTGGTATAGACCTGGTTGGATGTGATATGTGTAGCAGAAGGTCATCCGCATAAGCCGTTATTTTGACTACGTGACCATGGATTTTAATACCCCTCACTTCGGAATTCTGTAAAATACTCTTGATAAGGGGTTCGAGATACAGATTGAAAAGTAGAGGAGATAATGGGCAACCTTGTCTGGTACCCACATGCAACCTGAAGGGATCTGACTTGCAGGAAATCTTGGCTGAGGGCATTGAGTATAGTGAGGTAATCCAATTCAGAAAAACAGCAGGGAAGCCGAATGTTTCCATTGTGGCTAACAGGTATTTCCAATAAACCCTGTCGAAGGCCTTCTCTGCGTCCAGAGAGACCAGCACCATGGGCAGGTCTGACTCTCCGGACGCAGAGAGGACATGTGCAAGTGTTCTTAAATGGTCACTAGATGATCTCCCTTTCATAAAGCCGACCTGCTCCCCACCAATCAGGTCGGGCAAAATTTTGTTAATACGATCCGCCAGTCACTTCGCAAGAATTTTGACATCGTAGTTAAGTAACGAAATGGGTCTGTAACTAGAGACTTGATCTGATGGTTTATCTGGTTTAGGCAGTAGTACAATAAGTGCCTCAGATAAAGATCTATCAGTTGCCTGACCATTAAGGATGTATTGGTATAACGAGGTAAGTATTGGGGACAGTTCTTTAGAAAAGACTTTATAGAGGTTAGATGGAAAGCCATCTGGGCCTGGTGTTTTGTCAAGTGGGAGATCTTTTATCACTCGCTCTATTTCATCTTGAGTAATAGGGACAACAAGTTGAGCCCGTTGGACATCCGATAGAGAGAAAGGTTCAAACTTTCTAAGTAGGAATGTATTTCTTCCTCAGCGGGGGTTCCATCCAGCATAGAGCAGTTCCAGGTACTTCCTGAACTCCTCCGCAATTTGTTTAGGGAAGTTCTAATAATGCCATTATCTATAGCTTGGACTGCAGGTATTAATCTAGAGGATTCAATCTGTTTATTACGCCTTGCTAACATACGACCAGCTTTTTCCCCTTGCTCGATGTAAATAACCTTTGTTTTTAACATAGCTAATTCTGCTTGCTCACCCAATACTTTTAAGTATGCGTCCCTCAATTTAATTACCTCTTGCTTGTCGTCCTCCGTAGATTGGGGAGATAAATTGGCCTCTTTTGCTCTTAATTGAGTCAACAACTCAGACATATATCGCTCTCTATCTTTTTTCTTCTTTGATGCCAGACCTATTAAAATTCCCCGTAAGAAAGCCTTAAGTGCTCCCCAATTCATATCCAGCCGGTTGGTGGAATTAGAATTGTTTACAATGAACTCAGATATTTGTGACGAGATATAACTTACTACATTAGTGTCTCTTAATAACTGGTTGTTAAGTTTCCATCTATTACCTTTTTAGGAAGGGAAGCAAAGAAGATTGAGGAGGATACCAGAGAGTGATCAGATGGGGGTCCGGCAAGAATTTCAGTGTCTAATACCCCTGGCAGAAGGTTACGTGAGACTAAAATATAATCAATTCTAGATGCTGAGGCATGAACTTATGAAACAAAAGTAAATTCACAGGTATTTGGATGGAGGATTCTCCATACATCAGAGAGACCTGAAAGGTGTAAGAGCTCATTAAGTGCTCTTTGGGCTGGGGAAGGACCCTTGTTAGAGGGATTAGATCTATCTAGCCTCTAATCAAGTATTAAATTTAAATCCCCTTCTATTAGTTTTAGTAATGTTTTCATTAACTTCCCCATCACTGACTTTAGACTGACCAGCCCATAGCTTCCAGCCTTTTCCTTGCTGCCACTGTTATGGATCAGGACTACATCTGCACTCCTCTAGTCCACAGGAACCACTCCGGTTTCCAGTCAGTTGTTGAATCTGGATGTCTGAGGTGTAGCCAGTACCTCCCTGAGCATCCTTGGATGTATCCCAGCCAGCCCCATAACCTTGTCCACTGTCAGATTTGCAAGTCCTCTTAGGAATATTTCCTTTGTGAATGGACTTGTGTCCACCTCCCCCCCCCCCCAGTGTTCCTGCTGCTTCTGTGTGGTCTGTCCCCCTCTCCCACCACTGTGAAAACTAAGCAGATGTACCTGTTCAGGATATCTGCTTTTTCCTGATCCTTCTCTGCACAGTCTCCCCTGCCCTTCTTATTGTCCCTATCCCTCCCCTTGTCTTCCTCTTTTTGCTTATGTATCTGAGAAAGTTTCATCCCTGTTAGCTATCTCTTTGGCTTTCCTTTCCTCTGTTTATACCTTTGAACCCCTCAGCACCTTCCCTGCTTCCCCCTGCTTTACCTGGTACACTTTCCTATCCTCTTTCCTCTGCATCTTTTTGTGCCTCCTGAATGCCACCCCTTTAGCCTTTACCGTCACAGCCACTCCCCTCTAGAACCATAGTGGTCTCTTTTTCCTCCTGGTTTTTCTCACTTCCTTCATGCAGAGATTTGTTACCCTCACTATGCCTTCATCTAATTTACCTCACTGTTCCTCCATCCTACCCTGACAACCCCCTGCCGTTAAGTTGTGTCTGAGGTATTCACCTATTTTTTTTTAAATCTGCCCTGCTGAAGTCCAGGACCCTCATCCTTGTGTGGTTTGTCTTTGCTTCTGTCTTTATGTTAAACCACACTGTATGGTGATACTGGTCACCAGGTGACACCCCACTTCAGTGTTTGCAGCACTATCCCTGCTTGTGAACACCAGGTCAAGTATTGCCTTGTCTAGTGGGATCTTTGACTAGTTGCCTGAGAAACATCCCCTGTAGAGAGTCTAAGATGGTCCTGCTTCTAGCTGAGGCTATGGCTGAAAAACTCCAGTCTACATCTAGCAGATTGAAGTCCCCAACTAGCAGCACCTCCCCCTTTTTTCCATTGTGTTGATGGCTTCCCCTAGTGCCTTTTCCAATTCTTCCCCCTGTCTTGGAGGTCTGTATATTACCCCAGTGTGTGAATAATGGCACTGGCTCCTGTCTCCAGGGTGACTCACAGCACATCCTCCCATTCTTTACCCCTAGGTTCCCTTGCACTTCTGTTGCTTTGATACCCTTCCTCACATATAGCACTATCCCACAACCATTCTTCCCCTCCCTGTCTCTTCTGAACTGAGTGTAGCCTGGTATGGCCATGTTC
This sequence comes from Neoceratodus forsteri, assembly GCA_016271365.2. Taxonomy (NCBI): domain Eukaryota; kingdom Metazoa; phylum Chordata; order Ceratodontiformes; family Ceratodontidae; genus Neoceratodus; species Neoceratodus forsteri. The sequence continues at coordinate 1,725,664,031 of CM057456.1, forward strand.
CAGTAGTGGTTCACAGTGCACCATGACTCAGATATGGCTGCAAGATCCGGGTCTACTTCCTCCATGATGTCCATTGGCTCCAGAATTTTATTTCCTAGATTCCTTACATTGGCACACATGGCTCTCTAAACCTTGCTCTCACCCTGCCTGCAACTCCCTTCCCCTCTTCCTGCCTTTACTGCTTCTCAAAACTTCCCTCATTCTCCACCGCCCTCACTACCCTCTTTGTCCCTTGTCACCTCAATGCCTCTCTTTCCACTTCTATAGTTCTTGTCTCCCTTGTCCCCTGCTCTGCCTGTGGCTCCTTCAACTTGTGCCCTAGCGGAGTTTCCTCCCCTTTATCTCTCCCTCCTGTTGCTTCAATCCATGTTGGGGGAGAGTAGTCAGTCATTATGATGGGATAAGAAGCAGAACTTAACTGTACTGTAACAATGTAATGTACTCCACTCTCTCCAGTTGTAAAATGACCCAAGTACCAGTCCACTTCCCATTCTACACCAATGTCTCCCCGACCTGCATACCATCTTTTGTGGGCTCCCCAACCTGTGCATTTCAATGGTGACCAGCACAGTTTCTCTAGTAACCTCTGCAGATGGTGTCTGGCAGTGAAGGTGAGCAGACGGACTGTGCCTGTAGCTGTCGGGGAGTAAGAGTGTGTGTGTGTGGGGGGGGTTGCCTATGAAGGATGGTATGCAGGTGGGAGGGAAGTATTGAGGACTGGGACTGAGACCATTTTCCACCTGTGGTGGGTGGAGTACTTGATGCTAGGAACCACACCAAAAAAACACAAATGGTTGATATGGGAGCTGTATTGGGAGGAGTGGGTGGTAAACTGTTCATATAGTGCACCTGAAATGAATGTGATGTTCTGTACAGTATCAGTAAATGGATGGGGGAGGGGATTGGGTTCAGTTGTTAGGCTTGCATTTATAATTTTTTTTTGTTTTTCCAGTAGTTTTTAGTAGATTGCAAGTTTGAAGCTGAAAAAGTGCTCATGCCCATGTCAGCACATGCAGAGCAAAATTAAAAAATGTCTTGGTATGCTGTTTGTTATGTGTTTTTGCCCTCCTCTGACATTATCATAGTCTTCTGATGGACAATGGACAGTAATAACATCAACCAGTACATGAAACAGTTAAGTTTTGTGTAAACAGGAACAGAGAATTATGATCATCACACTTTATGTTCATGCATTGTGAATGTGGAACACAGAGTTAACACGTTCAGACGTATTGAGCAGGTATATATAGTTTGCTTGAGTTTTTCAAATAATGATGTTTGCATTACACTGAAAGGATTCACTTATGTCATAGACTGCATGTGTTCAGCTTACAAAACAGAGATTACAATGAGCAAATATGACAGCCTGACATAAACACAATAATGCATTGCAGACAGATGGGGTGGGCAGAATGAGAAGAGATCTGAATAAACTAGCAAAATGGTCAGAAGAGTGGCAACTGGCATTTAATGCAAAGAAGTGCAAGATCATGCACTTAGGGAAGAGAAACCCTGAAGCCACATATAGGCTGGGAGGGGAGTTGCTGGTAGTCACAAAGGAAGAAAGAGACTTAGGCATCATCATCTCTGATGACCTGAAATCATCCAAGCAGACCTCTAAAGCAGTAGGTGAGGCTAGGGGGATGTTATGGTGTATTAGTAGGGGTATCACAAGTCGTAAGAGGGAGGTAATAATCCCTCTTTACAAGGCACTGGTTAGGCCCCATCTGGAGTACTGCATGCAGTACTGGAGGCCACACCTTCACAAGGACAGTAACCAAATTGAGGCAGTCAAGAGAAGGGCAACCAAACTGGTGCAGGGACTGCATCAGAAGACATATGAGAACAGATTAACGGAGCTCAATATGTATACCCTAGAGCAAAGAAGGGAGAAAGGTGATATGATCGAAACATTCAAACACCTTAAGGGCATTAACACGGTGAAAGAGTCTAACATGTTTCAATATAAGAAAAATAGCAGGACAAGAGGACACAGCATGAGATTAGAGGGAGGCCGGTTAAGGGGTAATGTGAGGAAGTTATTTTTCACAGAAAGGGTGGTGGATGCATGGAACAGCCTATCTCAGGAAGTGGTGGCTATGAATACAGTGCAGGGTTTCAAACAGGCATGGCATAGGCATAAGGGAGCAATACAGATGAGTATGAATAGATAGGCCACTGACAGCAAAGGACAATGGCACATTTATAAGATAGAAAAAGAAATGGGCAGACTGGATGGGCCTTGCAGTCCTTATCTGCCATCAACTTCTATGTTTCTATGACAACACAAGGTACTGTAAAAGACAACATTTCCTTACTGTCGTGAAAAAAAATTATAGAACAAAATTCCATTAGCTGTCAAAAATGAGATAATCCATACTGCCCCACCATGATAAACAACAGCACCTTGATGAGAGGTGCACCTATAGTTTTTTTCTAATTTGTTTACATTGGCATATGAAAGTATAACATTATGAATTCAAAGACAAATATAATTCCACTTAAAAAAGTTTCATTCTATTATGTGTAAAAACTCTATCAAGTTTTGGAAGTTTCTCTTGATGTCTAAATGATCACTTGAAAGAAAACACAGTCATTGTCATCGGAGGGGTGGAGGAACAATGGGGGAGTGAGCAAAACAGCCATCACAGAGGCTGCAAGACTTTGTGTAAAGCAAATCAATAAAACACAAAGAAGGAAAAAAACGCTACGGTTCACAAAAGAGGTAGCAGGGAAGGTTAAGGAGGAAAGGACAGCATTCAGGAAATATAAGGAAACACAGAAGGAGCAGGACAGAGAACTTTACCAGTTAAAGCAGAAAGATGCTAGGAAGGCAGTCAGAATGGTAAAGGCCCAAACCGAGGAAAGGATAGCCAATACTGTTAAGAAGGGGGATAAAACCTTTTATAGGTACATTAGGGAGCGAAGAAAGACCAAAGGAGGGATACTGAAGCTTAATAAAGGGGAGGGAATGTGGGTAGAGGGTGACAGTGAAAAAGCAGGGATACTGAACGAATATTTCTGCTCAGTATTCACAAAGGAAGAGGAGGAGTTACTTAAACCAAACAAGAGAAACACTCTGAAGGCGGGGTTGATACCAGTCCATTTACAGAAGAAAGGGTTCTGAAAGAACTAATAAAATTGAAGGTGGACAAAGCAATGGGGCCTGATGGGATTCACCTAGAATTCTAAAAGAACTAAGTGTAGAACTAGTGACACCGCTGACTACTCTCTTTAACAAATCATGGGAGGATGGGGTGGTACCCGAGGACTGGAGGAGGGCAGATGTGATTCCTCTTCACAAAAGTGGGAGCAGGACAGAGGCAGGAAACTACAGACCAGTTAGTTTGACCTCAGTGGTAGGGAAAATGATGGAATCACTTCTGAAGGGCACAGGACCCAAGGACCCAAGGCAGCATGGATTTATGAAGGGAAGGTCGTGTCAGACGAATCTAATAGATTTCTTTGACTGGGTGACCAAAGTAGTAGACCAGGTAGGGGCTGTGGACATGGCCTACCTAGTTTTAGCAAGGCAATTGACACAGTCCCACACACAAGATTAATACACAAGATAGCCAGCCTTGGAGTGGATCCCAAGGTGGTAGCCTGGATAAAAAACTGGCTAGACAATAGGACGCAAAGGGTAGTAGTAAATGGAGTACACAGTGAAGAAAGGAGGGTTACTAGTGGGGTCCAGTAGGGTTCAGTACTGGGACCGGTCCTTTTTAATGTCTTTATAAGTGACATTGCAGAGGAACTGGAAGGAAAAGTATGTCTCTTTGCAGATGACACAAAGATCTGCAACAGGGTTGATACACAAGATGGAGTGGAAAGGATGAGAAGGGACTTGGCAAGGTTGGAGGAATGGTCAAATGTATGGCAGCTCAGATTCAATGCAAAGAAGTGCAAGGTAATGCACATGGGAAACAAAAATCCAGGGGAAGCGTACACAATGGGGGGTGAGATACTGACAACAGTAAAAAAGAAAGGGACCTGGGGGTAATTATATCAGATGACCTAAAGGTGGGCAAGCAATGTGAGAAGGCAGTAAGGAAGGCTGGGGGATACTGGGATGCATAGGAAGAGGCATCAATAGTAGAAAACAGGAAGTTGTTATCCCTCTGTACAGACAGTTGGTGAGACCCCATCTGGAGTACTGTGTGCAGTTCTGGAGACCCCATCTTCGCAAAGACATAGATAGAGTGGAGGCTGTCCAGAGGAGGGCAACCAAAATGGTGCAGGGTCTGTACCAGAAGACATACGAAGAAAGACTAAAGGAGCTTAATATGTATACTCTTGAGGAAGAAGGGAGAGGGACATGATAGAAACTTTCAAGTACCTCAAGGAATTAACAAAGTCAAGAGGTAGCATCTTCCAGAAAAAGAGTGTGCAAGAACAAGGGGGCACAATTTGAAGATAGAGGGGGGACGGCTCAGGGGTAATGTGAGGAAGTATTTTTCACTGAGAGGGTTGTGGATGCATAGAACAGCCTCCCTGAGGAGGTCGTTGAGTCAAGAACAGTGGAGGACTTCAAGAAATGCATGGGACAGGCATAAGGCAGTCCTAGTGGGGGGGGGGGTAAGAGGAAGTAAGCGGTTGGTTAACTAGGATCTGCAGCTTATCTGTTAGGTAGGAAAATGGGCAGACTAGGTGGGCCAAGCGGTCTTTATCTGCCGTCAAATTCTATGTTTCTATTGTCAGGACAGCTAAACTGTGATAAAGACTAGCACAAGAAAATAATGTATGATATAAACAGACATGTGTAAATACATTAGGAGTCAGGATGAATATTACTGTACATTTAGTGCTAACACCAGAAAAAGATAGACAATAAAAATTAAAAATTATTTTCAAGGTTGTCTGTTGTAGATCAAATCTGCCAATAGACCACCCAGCACAACCTCTCCACAAGACTATATAAAGTAAAATCTCTAACTTGTAATATTATGACAGTGTGCACAATTAGTTAAATTGTCATTTGTTCTGTTAGAATATAAATAACCATGGCTTACAACTGAACTAGTTTTGCCAGAAAGGAAAAAAACCTGACTTAGTGAATAGTGTCAATTCTCATTCCTGTCTAATGGTAACAATTTGTCAGTGACAAGTCAGGGCTAAAATGATTAATTATATGAGTAACAACACTGAGGGGCGTTCAACTGACAGGAAACACTCTTGTGCATATGATAGTCACACAACATATTACATAAACAACAACCAGAGGCACTCGCTGATAAATTACACTGTTGTTTCAGTAACCCAAGCCATCCTGTCACAGAATGCATCTGTCAGGTACATGCACAGCTTCTACCCCCTCAGCATCACTTCCCTTCTCTGCCATGGCATGTACGAGCTGCCCACATCAATACTGCTTCAGGCAACTCATTGTTCTTGGACACATTTTGAAAAAAACACACATTTAATAGCAGAAGGCTTAATACAGCTACATTCTTTATTCAAATGTGCTGCCTCAGTAGTTCAGGTAAAAAGATTATGCATGCCTCGATCCAGTAACTCTTTAAGGGCTTAATCCACCATGCCTTTCACACCCCTATACAAGAGCTTTGGGTCAGGGTGGCCCTGTAACATGGAAGTCTCTCTTCATACATATGGTGGCCCAATGCCATACACAGTTCCACCTTCTAGCATACACCTGCCTCCAACCTGCTCCAGCTCCAGAGGAATACTGTACCTATGTTGGGCACTGGAGAAAAGGGAAGAGGCATGCCATGATCAGTAGGCACCCATAAATCCAATTCTCTTGGTTTTGGATTTAAGGAAGGGGTAGAGTTAATGGTGTGTGGACCCCTGACATAACTCCTCTGTAGCTCCCCAGCATAAGCCTTCATAATGTTTGCACCCCACCCAAGTACTCATATTGCGAACTGTCACAGACAGCCATGCTGAGCTACAGTAGGATGTACGTTGTGTCCTTTTTTGTTAATTACAGAAACATATGTTGCCCCAAGACCAATATTGTAGACAAAGGCAAACTGCTGTATCCCATCATTTCTTGTCCATATGGAGCAAGAATAATCTCTGGATCCAGAACAGGGCTTCCAGCTGAAGACATGGTGAACAGCCCAGCTCCACCCCCAAGCCACCGCTTGTTCCCAACTGGAGTATGGTTTGAAGAATCACACTGGCTGCATCCAAGTGGGTGGTGGACGCAACAGAGGTGTGATGGACACAGGCACATCATGGAGATGAACCACCATCCAAGCCATTGAAAATCTGAACCTCTGGCTAAATACTGACATATCTGATGGGATTTTCAATGGAATGGATACAGTGGTTGTGTTTGTGCTTTGGAGGCAAGCTGCATCCACACAGATGCGTCCAGATATCTGCATCTTATTCACAGACATTCAGACACATTTGCACCAATTCTTGCAGTTTATGCAAATGTCTGCTGCAACTACAGAATTCATGCCCATTTTTTCAGACATAGCTATGGAATTCCATCCCGAGAGTTAGAGAAACGTATTCTGATCTAACTTTTTGGACAGAATTGCACACTTGTGTCCAAGTAACAGTTGCATACTTCTGAGAACCTTGGCCAACAGTATTATTACCTCTGATATCCCCCCTGCATTGCTCAGTCAATATCTACTCAGTGATAAAGGGTCCAGCCTTATCCCTGCCTCTCTTTCTGTTTCCTGTATATTGAAAAAAGCATGTATTTTTCACGTTGATCTCCTTCCAGACCTGTCTTGACCTGGAGTCTGGGTAAAATGGCAGACTAGGTGGGCAAGCAGTCATTATCTGCCATCAAATTCTATGCTTCTATGTTATATGTAGCTCTGTATTCCTTTTGTAATGTCCATTTCTCTCCTTCCCTCAAAAAGAATTTACTTCCCTGCTCCCTATTTTTCTAAATATAGATCACTATAGCATGAAAGCTGTGCTATGTGTTACATAGCTATAGTCAAGGATTATTGGTAGCCAGTGTTGGAAAAAACCTGGATTAGATAAATCTAGCTAAAACATTAGAAATACCCAGAAACAGAAATATTCAAGGCTGACTGATTGGAAAAAGACAGTCCCAGGTAGCAATGCAATAAAAACAGAGAAAAACTGATTAAAAATAAATCCAAATGCTCGGACTGAAAGGATGGAGAGCTCTTTACCTGCTCATAAATTGAGACTGATTGGTCTTTCATGTGATTCTGAAACAGACCAGTTTGAAAAAATACTGTGAGCAGATGCTGAGACTGGCATTCTCTTTAGATGCAGTCTTTTGTATTAAGTACAGTATATTTTTCAAGGTCACTCATGAAAGGAAAGGTCATGGGAGGGTGCCTTTGTGAACAGTATTCTGGACCTGGTACCTGCTCTTATCCTTACCTTCTGTACCATACAGTAGCTGAAAATATATTGATACTTTTAGCCACATGGAATAAGAAGCAGTAGACCACTGAGCTGCAAACATGGAGAACTGGGTTTGAATCCCACTGATCCCACAATTTCCTGAGCTGTTATATTCTTTAGTTTACAAATGGTTAGTGCTGCTCAGATAATCTCTTATAAAAGCAAATGCCTCAAATAATAGGGAAAAACTCGGATTTCAGATTTTCAGGTAAAGCTACCAAAATTCCAAAATGCAACGTTAAAAACTCCTCTCACTTTGCTACCTTGTTTAGTGACCCCCCTTCCCAAGTAGGCAATCCCCTCTCCCAGTCACCCTAAAAATCACAATCTCCCTCCTCCCCTCCAAGCCCACCATTACTATAAGTTTCTATTATTTAATGTGCCAGCAGGTCCTTAAAAAATCATGTAACTGTGATTATTATTATAACATACCCCACTATATCTTTAACTTCCCCCTCCCCACATAAGTATCAATGCTGGCCAGCATACTTATATTCTAGAAGGCAGCTCTCATCCAATGCATCCATTAACCTCCCTATAGCACCCAAATATGTTCATATTAAAGCTGGGTCAGTGACCAGCACAGCAGTGCCAGCACTCACTAGGTCCCATGGAGGAGCAGCTGCTTTGTGCTCATCTTCATTCTGTATGAATGAAAAGATGCCCTCCAATAGCAGTAACAAATGATTGGTCCACTGTTAAGACCTAGTGAGTACCAGCCGTGCTGTGCCTGTCAAATGACCCAGCTTTAATATGAAGGCCTTTGGGTGCTATGAGGGAGGTGGGGGGCAAATGGGTGTGATGGGTACAGGGTGCCTTCTAGAACATATGTATGGTGGACATCATTGTGGTATGTGCAGTAGTGGGGGGAAGCTTATGATTAAGGGGGGTATGTTATTATAATTATAATCACAGTTACATCCCTTACAGAAATAATTATATAGTATGAAATGTTTTCATGCTGCACACATAAAACTACTCATGTGATATGTGTGCTGCAAGCATGATTTAGACATTAAATTGGAACCGACTGCATGCATGTGGCATGCGTGCAGCAAGCAAGTGTGAAAAGCATGATTCTTATGTTAAATTGGAAGAGACTGCATGTACATGGCATGCATGCAAAAAGCAAGTGGTCACTGATAGTGCACATATAAAAGTTAATTGGCTTTCTCAGTAACACACCACATACTGTACAAGTGGGGACTGATGAGATTCAAACCCAGGTCTTTAGGTCTCCAAGTCTGCAGTTCAGTGTCTTTAACCACTAAGCTATACTGCCTGCACACATATTGCTCACTTGTACTTCAATACAAATCTGCATACTGTACATCTGCATGCATGCAGCATTCTTGTAGCCACTGTTATAGTTTTCAGTTTTCTTGTCCTCCCTCAGCTGCACAACTGAACTGTAGCATACATACCAATGGAAACACATGTGGTTCTTCTCACCCCCAATATACACACACTTACCCATAAAACTACTTTATTACTTCTCTCTGGCCTGTTCTCCTACTATTGTCTCTCCATAGTTTTGAATGCTTCCACAAAAGCAGACTTTAAGTTACAAACACAGAAGGAGCAATGACTCAACACCCACCCACATGGCCAGCACCCCCCCCCCATGCACACATACTGCAACAGGTGTGGCCATGATGCTACAGACAACCCACCAAGCATAGATATAAGTTGAGAGTTTCTTACCTGAGTACTAGGGAGCCAGAGGCAGGAGTCTTTAGGAGAGGATGTCCGTGGGTCAGAGTGCTGGGGCGTAGTCATATCCCTTTTAAATGAATTGAGTTATTTTTTATTACCATTTCATACATTATGATGGTGAGTTGGAGAATCATGAAGGCTATTGTTCTACTAACAAGGTCCTTGTTAGTTGAGTGGTGGCTTTTATTGATCTCCAACTCACCATCAATAATATATAAAATAGTAGTTAAAAAATACGCCCTGCAGTCTCCCTTGCCCTATGTCATAATGTGCCTGAGTGTGGGGATGTGGAGGTCAGCTTCACTGGGGGGGGGATAACCTTGACCATAGTTGGGCTCCAATAGTCTGTGCATACCATACTGCTCAACTGTCCATGAATACAAGAGACAGTCCCGATTTTATCCCTGTAAACTGCTCTGCTCCTCTTCCATCCCTCATGGGAATAATGTTGCTCACACAGCGGATGCCCTGTCAATTTAGACTTTATGGCATGGGCAACATTTCAAATTTCAGCATGTGGGAGCCAACAACCTGTGACATACAGGTGCTAGTTAACCACTAGATGGTAAGCTCTAGAATGTCTGGAACATCTATAAAAGGTAAAACTCATTGTTGTTACTGAAAAATGATATGCAAATAAGGAAAAATTCAAATGTGCCAAATTCATCTGTCTATACCCTGGAGCAGTGCATCAGATTTGGGCTTAAACCCACCAAGTTATTAACCATTTTTTTTTCCTGGCTGATTATCGTCTGAACCCCCCCTCCCCAAAAAAATAACTTTGTCCTGATTTCTCTCCCCAGCTCCATTCCATTCAATGCACATCCCATATGGGTCATGAAGCTGCCCAAAGGTGCAGAAAAGTGAAAAACACATTAATATTTCAGTCTTTCCCCCTTCCCCAGTCCCACTTTAAAAATAATTATTTGCATTTACTTATCTGGCCATCTGGCCAGAACCTGCAGCCTGGCCCAGCGTACCACCAACCCAGTTTTCAGTCCATTCCTCCTCCATCCTTCTGCCAGAAGCTGGATGCTAGAACCGACCATCCCAGGTTCCCAACATGGTCTGCAAGCAAGTCACCTCACTAACCAAACACACTGAACCTATGTTTCTTACTTCTTGCTTGACTGCTGCCATGGCTGCTGCTGTACTGCACAGATCAAGGTCTATGAAGGCCACCCACACCACTGTCACCACTACTGCTAGGCCTAGCTTGCTGCTGAGGGAGCCTGTGCTGTTTTCTCTTTTTTTTTTTTTTGCAAGGTGAGCCTAGTAGAGTAAGTAAATAACCTAGTCTCGAGTTAGCTTCCAGCTCACACCCTGTCCCTTCAGCCACCAGGTGAGAAGGAGACTCACTAACAGTAGACCAACAAAAATATGCCACCACAACACTGCTATTAAGAGTTCAGTGCTCACCTACTCCTCCAAGCTGTAATGTGCAGCCTGTCTACTCTGTGGTGGGAAAGACAGTGTCACACTCGTGTGACTCATGTGCTCTTACTTGGCAGGAGCTTCTCCATGTCATGTGTGATGGTGTCACCACTAATAGTTGGAGAGAGTGGACAACACAATACAGAGATAGTCAAGTCAGGAAGGCACCTGCAGCATGAGCGCACACAGGCCAGGGGAGCACTTATTGTTGCAGGGGGCACCAACCCCCCCTTCCCTTCTTAAATGGCACCCCTGCATTATGGTAGAAATTCATCCTTAGATATCCCGGTGCAAGGAAAAATACAACAGTTTCCACTGTGTTCTGAGATACTATATCTCCATGTTTCAGTATGTGTTCTGATTATCATGAGGGTTAGTGTCCGTCATTGTACCTCATTTTGAGTATCCTTGTCCCTCATTTCAGTAACAAAATGTGAGGTATGGTGCATGCTTACAAAACCGTACTCAGCACAAAGAGTGCTTAGCATGGCCATCGTGTATATACAGTACTCCATACAGAATGACAAAGGGAAAGTATGTGAGCCAAATTAGTCATGGAGAAACACATTTGTAGCACTAAATATGCATAAGGGGATTTGCATGGCCCAAAACAAAAAGGATAGACTTCACAACATAGAGGCCCCTCTTAGCACATCTGGAACAGGGGGTGTTGGCTGACTATATCCTAGGCATTTAAAGCATTAAGCAAATAATACCTTACAAATGAATGCCAATTCAATGACAAAAATCAAAAGCAATTAAACAACCTGCAAAAGAATCAGAATTAATGAGTTTACCTAATTTCAATGGGAAATCAATGAAAAAAATTATTTTAATGGCTCTACTTGTTAGCATGAGAAATAGAAACTGATGTGTTTTTTAGATGAGATTTGCACCAGCTTAGTTATGTGTTTATTTATTTATTTATTTAGAATTGGCGACTGGGAAAGGCACACTGAGCTGAGGCTCGTTTCAAGGTGTGACCTGGGTACAAGGTGTACCCAGAGGTACAGAGAAAAAGTACAACAATTCTTGGTTACAGACAGTATGTACAACAGTTTTTTGTTACAGTCAGTATGTACAACATCTAGAGCTACAGTACAAATTTTTATCTTAGCAGTAAGGTATAAACAAGCACAGGAATTGTACGGTAGAGATGCAGGAATTTAGTATAGTTTGAGGTAAGCGTATACAATGTTAACCATCTGAGGCCTCCTAGTGAGGGATTAGGTCCGTGTTGGGGTGGGTCCCATGGAGCATTTTTGGCAAGGAGAGGAGGGGAGGAGCCTGAGAAGCTGTTTAACTGTTGAGAGGCAGGAGGCCTGGCAAAGGATGGGGGGGAGGTTGTTCCATAGGAAGGGGAGATGGTATGAAAAGGCAGCTTGACCGGAAGCAGTGTGGGGGTGAGGGAGGTTGAAAATGCAGGTGTCCCTGTGGCAGAGGGAGTAGCCTAGGGAGTTGACTGGTGCAAGACAGGGGGTGAGGTAGGGGAGCAGGGAGCCTAACCAGTATTTAACTATGAGGGAGTTACTATTGATGGTTTTCCTGTGGGAGAGCGGGGCCAGGAAGAGAGTAGTGTAGAGGAGGCAATGATGGGTAAGGGGTGAAGGCAGTGGCAAATCTACAGAAACGAGTTGAGTAGGATGTCAAGTTTGGAGAGGGATGAGGTCGAGGCCGTACCGTAGATGATGTCCACATAATCCAGTACTGGCAAAATTGTTTTACGTACGAGTTCACTGCAGGTGGGAAGGGGAAGGCTGGCTTTGTGGTGACAGAGGATGGCAAGTTTGGGCCATAGTCTGGAGCAGACGGCCTCTATGTGGGTGGAGAAACTGAGTTGGCTGTCTAGTCAGACTCCCAGGTATTTGAAGGTGGGGACCAGCTCAAGGGGAGAGCCATCCAAGGTGGAGATTTCTGGGGGGGGCAGGTAGGGAGGCAAGCTTTTGTCGAGATCCGAAGACCACGGTGACAGTTTTTTTTTTCCATTAAGTTTGAGCTGTTTTTTCAAGAACCAGGATTGGACTCTATTGAAGTCATTTTGAAGATCTGGTAGGACACTGTCGTGGGAGGGGCCCGAGGCAAAAATGATCACATCATCAGCCTACAGATGCACATTAGCAGGGAGACAGGTGGAGGGGAGGTTGTTTATAAATAGGGAGAAGAGGATGGGGCCAAGGATAGAGCCTTGGGGGACACCTGAGAGGATGGGGATAGGGTGTTGCCTATTTGTATGGTATGCTGCCTATTCTGGAGGTATGAGTGGAACCAATTGATGGCAGGTTGGTCGAGGCCAAAGGAGCCGAGTTTGTGGAGCAGCAGAGGGTGGGAAACTGATTCCAAGGCTTTTTCCAAATCGATAAAGATGGCGGTGGTGGTTTGGCTGCTGTCCATGGCCGAGAGGACTGAGTCTGTTACACACAGCAAAGTGGTGATGGTGGAGTGGTGTTTTCTAAATCTTGACTGAAAGGGAGAGAGGAAGCTGTTGGAGGAGAGAACATTTGACAGTTTGGACAGCGTGAGGGATTCTTGGATTTTGGCAAGGGAGGGGAGGAGCAAGATGGGCCTGTAGTTTCCTGGCAAAGAAGGGTCACCACCTTTGTGCAGAGGGAGGATCTTGGCCAATTTCCAGGCAGATGGAACTGTGGCAGTGGTGAGGGAGAAGTTGAGTATGTGTGTCATGGGTGCTGCTATGGCCAAGGCAGAGATGCGTAGCAGTCTGGGATGCATGCTGTCTGGGCTGGTTTAGGGAGGTGAGTGCATTGAAGACTTCCAGGTTTGTGAATGGAGGAAAGAGGAAGCTGGGGGAAGTGGGGAAGGGTTCAGTGGAGTCGAGTGGAGAGGGGAGAGTCGGGCATGGCACAAGAAACAAAAAACAAATTGAAAAGATCAGCTATGGAAGCAAGATCTGAGACTGGTCTGCCATCAATGTTAAGGATGGGACAAGTCTGCTTAGAAGGGGAGCAATAAGGGAGTTGATTACCTTCCAGAAGGATGCAGGTGAATTTTGGTTCTGGGTGAGTTGTACTTGGAAGTAGGATGATTAGATTGCTGAATAGCTTTAGTGCATTTATTTCTGAGGTGTTTGTGCGATTGGAGGTCACAGGTGGTATGGGAGGCTTTGTATTGCCTCCATGCCTTGTCCCTGGTGCAACACAAGGCGATGAGGTCAGATGTGATCCAGGGTGGTGATGCTGTTTCACTCCAGCATTCCTGAGGGGAGTGTGGAGGTCTCAGGTGTGTTGGAAGATGACACAGAAGTGGCATAGGGAGAGGTCAACCTCTGGTGTGGAAAAGACTGGATTCTGGTCTGCATTTGTTAGGTCAAGCAGCAGGGCAGATTCATTGAGGAGGTGTACAGGGCAAAACCAGATGAATTTTGGGTGAGAGTGTGGGGGAGTAGATTTTGCGGATGCAGTAAGTGATACCATGGTCACTAAGGGCATCAGAGAAGATGCCTGATGCAGAGATCCTGTGGGGATGGGTGGATAAAATCTAGTCCATAAGGGTGTGATTCTGGGACCAATGGTTTAGATGGAATGGTTCCTGGATTAGCTGGGAGAGATGTGGAGCTTCAGTTCTTAGGGTAGTAAGTTTGGCAGAGGAGGAGAGCCAGTCAAAACTGAAGTCGCCTAGTAATATGAGTTCACCATTTGAAGTGCTTGAGGAAATTGCCAAGATGGCCTTGACAAGTGAGTTGGGTGAAGTCTTTAGTGGGGCATACAGAACCCTGATATAGAAGGGGGTTGGACGAGGGAAAGGATAGGTGGGTGACAATGGTTATGTGGGAGGAAGGGCAGGATTTCTTGAACATAATGGAGCATGAAATGGAATCCCTGATGTACAGTACTACCCTCCCCCGCCTCACTTGCCCCAGTCCTGACAGTAAAGGATATCGTTTGGGATGGCCAGGGAGGGGTTGGGGATTTTGGCAGATAGCCAGGATTTCATGATGCAGAGTATGTCTGGATTGTACTGGGTGGCCAAGATGGTGAGGACATCCAATTTGGGGAGGATGCTCCTGTTGTTGAGGTGAAATATATGAAGGCCCTTGGGAAGACAGTCTGAGGGCAGGCTGGATGAGGGTGGTTGTGCAGATGTGGTTTGTTTGGGCACTAAACGGACAGGGTTTAGATGAATGTCACCTACCAGGAGCAGAAGTAGTAGAGATATGGTGAGAAAAGGGGATTGCTTGCATTTACCGGGACTGTGCCTGGAGGGAGGAGCACAGAGGTTTAAGCACCAGAGGAGAGCCTCCAAATTTAATTGGCATGAGTGGAGTAGTGCAGGGTATATGGCTGGGGATGGCAGGAGGGAATGGATAAGGAGGAGAGAAAAGGGATGGAATAGGAGAGGAGAGCGAGGAGGTGGTAAGATGGGTTGGGCCAAGCAGGGGTAGGAGGGGGTGACTCTTGGGTGAAATATGGGTGGAGAGTGAGTGGAGGGGTGGTGAGGGGTCTCTAGTATGGGGGCTAGAGAAAGGGGCAGGTGGAGGAGAGAAGATTGGAAATTGTAGGAGGAGGCACAGTAGTAGGGACTTCAACATAGTGGCTCAGACAGGCAGGGGTAGAAACTGGTTTAATATAATAGAGGACCAGTAGAACTGAATTAGTTGCAGTGGAGGCCACTTGTGACAAGACAAGATAGCTTGCTAATGGGAAACTTGGCTGATTGGATTTGGGTGTCACGTGACTGCTGCTATATACTACAGTGTCGACCAAGGGTGGTGGTGGGGGTGGTGTGGAGCCAACGTACAGCATCAGTGGGGTCCACATGGGTCTGTCATGTGTGTAGCAACTCCTCAGTGGCTGCACATGTGGCAAGCATGAAGCATGTTAACATGACGTGATTTTAAAATGATGTTTACAACAGCTTAACTGCTGCAATCATGTCAAATGTGCAACACGTGAACCTGATGTGATTTTTAGAAGATGTAAATCATAATAGCCTATATATTATGGGCAGCATATTGGAAGCAATCATACTGCACAGATAGGGTTTGATCTGTGCAAAGTGAGGTTTCAACCAGTTTGTGCTGCACTTCCCACACTGGGAACCTCACTATGTGCCAAGCAAAGTTGTGTGCTTACAAGCACCAAGGCACTCCAGAAGCACATGCAAATGGGAGGTGGAGTGATGTGTATGGCAGCAGTGAGGTATTGAAAGCCTTTTGCACAGCACTAATTACCACATGCAAAAATCACCCTCCATTCTTATCTGACCACCCCATAAGTGATGGGTGCTTGGCCTTCTGGTAACCCTCCTGCACTTATTCTGCCAGTTGTATTATGTCCCCCCTCGATTCCCAGTAAATATTATAAATACATTTCCCTGGCATCTACTGCCTCCCTTTTAATTCCCAGTCACTGTAAGTGCATACATTTTCATGGCCTCTAGTGCCCCCATTCCCACTGAGTAATAAAAATAAGCACATTACCCTGTCATGTAGTGCACCCTCCCCACTTTCCATTCACTGCTAAATATATTTCCCTATCATCTAGTGTTTTCACTCCCCCAATTCTAAGTGATAGTATGTTTTACATGAATAACTTCCCTGGTGTCCAGTGACATCCCCAACATCCTTAAGTGTCCAAAGCTTTGAATATGCTGTCCAGTGTTTATCAATTAACATACTAAAGGGTTACCTGTTATTTATCAAAGATAAATTAAAATTACTGTACCAAGTTTTCTGAAAATATGATGCTATCCTGCAAATATTGTTTACTTTTACTGTTACACTTATGGGTTGCTATTTTACTGATAACAGGCAATGGCAATATCAAAACGAAACAGACTCATTGCGTTGATGTTTTTGTATGTGAATATTTCCATGCTATGACTCAAGTGGAAAGAGATGCTATCAAATAAAACATTTTAATCAGCATTATGTTATACAAGCTACAGAAATCCCATGCTGTTGGAAATAATATGAGGATGGTAGTGATCTATGAAACTGGCATCTTATTTTGCATTCTACGTGTCGTTAGCATGTTGATTTCACAATTTATATTTCACAATGATTGTCTTCAACCAATGGAAAATCACCTTTCACAATGATTCATGACATCACCGTGGCCATCTGTTGTGCAGCTGCATTACAACAGAAATAGTTTAATTTTCATATAAAAACCTAATTTGCAAGTTATGCAGTGAAAGTATAGGCAGAGGAAAAAAAGGGGTCAGACTGGGTAGACTAAGTAATCCTTATCTGCCAACAAATTCTTTGTTTCTATATATTTTAATTGGTATAAATGGCACAAGTAATGGCTGACAGTGTGCTAACTAAATACATAGTGGATATATGCTATGGCCTGACTTGAAATATGCACTTTATCTTCAAGTGTGAGGGGGCAAGACCAAAACTCATGAGCGTCAAAGTCAATGAAGTCCTGCTCCTTACAAGTGACGATAACCAAGCTATCATTGCAGACAGAGTATTCTGTTTATACAACATCAGTTTACCATAACTTTTAAACCATATATGTATGATGACTTTAACTGTTTATTTTTGATTTTAACTGTTGGCATCGGGCTGCTCAGGTCTACTTTGATGTCATCAACTTTGTTAAGCCTGCAGTCTGATAGGTTCAATAATTTACAATGGTGTAGCTAGCCTTAAAGACAACGATTGTAACATACCCAACTTGAAAGACAACATGCTATCTTATAAGATGGATGCCAGAATAATGTTTATCTTGCACAATTTGTTTTACACCCATTTGATGAATATATTAATAAAACAGCAGTTAAAAAAGGAACCCTGAGGTGAAAAAGTCCCTGAAGGAGACCCACTTGGTCAATTTTTTTTTTTTAAAAAGGGCTCAAGTATTACCAATTCCATCAAGCTTTTGGAGAGGCTTCATAATTTAATCCTTTTATATTTTAATGTATTTAGGTTGGAGGATCTTTTATAGTAGTACTATGAAATGAGGGGTTATTAAGTATTTATTAGCTTTTGTGTTGTACTATTGATTGTGTTTTACTTTTATTGCAATGGCTCCCTGGGCCTCCAGGGAAAGGCAACAGTTATAAATAAATACTACTACTATTATTACTGCTACTACTAAGAATGTGATTTGCTGTACCACATCATGTGACTGGGTGATAAGATTTTTCTTACAGCATAGCTGCTGCTCACTCTAATTTAAAATGCCTCTTTTAGGCATTTGTATGCTTGAAGCCATTTTGTAAGTGCAATAACCCAATTCAGGGTGTGTTTTATGACAGATCTAATCACATTTCCCAGATTGTGCACCTCATGCTTCACAGCCCACCTAGGGCATCAGTAAAATCTGTCTTACTGCATACCCTGTTACACATTATTGTTTGTTATAAAATGGGTAGGAAGCATCCTGCTTCCTGATTGGCTGAGAAGATTCTAAAGCAGTGTGGTTCAGGAATAGTAACCACACTGCATTTTTTCCCTTTTTTTTAACTGTAGATCCACTTTATAAGCACAGTAACACATCATAGTGTGTGGTTTACTATTCCTGAACTGCACTTCCAGGTGGTTGTAGGCACTTGGCACAAACACCTCATGTCTCATGATGCATTAGGGCATGAGCTCAGGAACTGTAACCCACACCCTGTCTTGACTTATTGCTTACTTCCCCTAATAGCAGTGTAAATAAAAGCCACAAATATTATATATACCACACCAGTGGTGAATAAATTGAGTAAATAAATCATTTTATTTTGGAATAAATATTTATTTTCAGTTAGAATACAATTTACTTAACTTAGAACATGTTATTTCCACTTAGAATCTGGAAACAAAACACAGAGAACAATGGGCAAGAAAAGGAACTCACAATGGGAATAAAGGTAGTTTTAAGCTAAAGCAAGGTCAAACACCAGTACAAATATTACAAATGGTGTGGTATATATCAAACACATAATGGATTGCAGTAGAATAACACATTTATCTTCACACATGAGTTTTAAGACCTTTATAACTAACTTGTGGCTTCGCCACCCGTGAGTTATGAGTCTTACCACTCACTAGCGGAGATAAATGTGTTATTCCACTGCAGTCCATTATGTATTCCCTATTTATACAGAAATGAAGATAACAAATATGTATAAGTAGACAGACAGCTAGATAGATCAATCGATGAATAGATTGACAGATTTTTAGACAGACATACATGTGAACTACATGGATCATTGAGTTAAATAGGACATTGTGTATTCAACTGCCATTTTAACAAGACAAAATGTGAATCCACAAAAAAATGACTACAGATGATATAAACAATTGTATGCAAAACCAAACCAGAGTCTGTTCATGAAATTATTTTATTTTTATCATTGACAGGAAGTGGCTTGTGGCCAAATTTTTAAGGCTTGTCAGTTTTAGACCTGGGACATCCTTGAAGCTAGAAACATAGAAACATAGAAGTTGACGGCAGATAAGGACCGCAAGGCCCATCCAGTCTGCCCAGTTCTTTTTCTACCTTATAAATGTGCCATCGGCCTTTGCTCTGTCAGTGGCCTATCTATTCATACTCATTTGTATTGCTCCCTTATGCCTATCCCATGCCTGTTTGAAGCCCTGCACTGTATTCATAGCCACCACTTCTTGAGGTAAGCCATTCCATGCATCCACCACCTTTCTGTGAAAAAAGAATTTCCTCACATTCCCCTTAATCGGCCCCTCTAATCTCATGCTGTGTCCTCTTGTCCTGCTATTTTCTTATATTTAAACATGTTAGACTCTTTCACCTTGTTAATGCCCTTAAGGTGTTTGAATGCCTCGATCATATCACCTCTCTCCTCCTTTGCTCAAGGGTATACATATTGAGCTCTGTTAATCTGTCCTCGTCGTCTTCTGATGCAGTCCCTGCACCATTTTGGTTGCTCTTCTCTGGACTGCCTCAATTTGGTTAATGTCCTTGTGAAGGTGTGGCCTCAATACTGCCGCAGTACTCAGATGGAGCCTAACCAGTGTGTCTTGTAAAGAGGAATTATTACCTCCCTCTTATGACTTGTGATACCCCTACTAATGCACTAACACCCCCTAGCCTTACCTACTGTTTTAGAGGTCTGCTTGGATGATTTCAGGTCATCAGTGATGATGATGCCCAAGTCTCTTTCTTCCTTTGTGACTGCTAGCAACTCCCCTCCCAGCCTATAGGTGGCTTCAGGGTTTCTCTTCCCTATGTGCATGATCTTGCACTTCTTTGCATTAAATCCCAGTTGCCACTCTTCTGACCATTTTGCTAGTTTATCCAGATCTCTTCTCATTCTGCCCACCCCATCTGGATCATCTACTCTGTTGCAGATCTTCGTGTCATCTGCAAACAGACAAGCTATACCCTCTAGTCCATCTGCAAGGTCACTAATGAAGATGTTGAAGAGGACTGGCCCCAGGACTGATCCCTGAGGTACCCCACTTGTGACTTGCATCTCTTCTGACTGTATACCATTTACCACCACTCTCTGTTTTCTGCCCATCAACCAGTTTGCCACCCAGTTGACCAACTTCTGACCCGCCCCTGAGCCTACCCAGCTTATTAATCAATCTTCTATGTGGAACAGTGTCAAAAGCTTTGCTGAAGTCAAGGTAGGTGACATCAACTGCACCCCCTTGGTCCACCACTCTGGTTACCCAGTCAAAGAAATCTATGAGATTAGTTTGACAGGACCTTCCTTTTGAAAACCCATGCTGTCTTGGATCCTGTGCTCCTATGGATTCCAGGTGTTGCACTATCCTTTCCTTAAGGAGTGCCTCCATAATCTTGCCCACTACTGAGGTAAGACTGACTGGTCTGTAGTTCCCTGCCTCCTCCCTGCTACCACTCTTATGGAGCAGGATCACATGAGCCCTTCTCCTGTCTTCTGGGACCTCTCCTGTGCTCAGAGACTCACTAAACAGTTCTGCTAATGGCTCTGCTAGTTCCACCTTTAGCTCCTTAAGTACCCTGGGATGTATGCCATCAGGTCCCATTGCCTTATCCACCCTGAGCTTAGCAAGCTCTTGTAGGACCCTTTCTTTTGTGAAGGGAGTAGTGCTCACCTCCCTCCCCCCTGTGTCCATGGTGCTGAGCTGTGGGCCCTGCCCTACCTTCTCTTCAGTAAATACTGAGCAAAAGTATCTATTTAGGATAGATGCTTTTGCATGTCCTCCTCCTCACATGCTCCCTTTTCTCCATTAAGCTTAGCAATACCTCCTCTGGACTTTCTCCTTTCACTAATGTATCTATAGAAAGTCTTGTCACCTTCTTTTACTATTCGTGCTAGTGTTTCCTCAGTTTGGGACTTTGCCTGCCTTACTGCCTTCCCTGCTTCCCTTAGGGCAGTTTGGTATGCCTCCCTATCTTCATCCTGCTGTGTTTCCTTATATTTCCTGAAGGCCAGCCTTTTGGCTCTGACCTTTTCTGCTACTGTATTTGAGAACCAAAGTGGTTTCATTCTTCTTTTGCACTTCCTTTTCTGTCTATCACAATGGGATGTTGCTTCAAGTATTGCATCCTTAATGCTTTCCCACTTTGCCTGTACCCCCTCATCTGTGTTTCTTTTGGCCCGGGCTAGCTTAACTCTGTTGGCCATCTTATCAAAGTCAGCTCCTCTGAAGTCCCATATTTTTGCCTTGGAATGGGATGATTTAGATGTAGTAGCCAAATTGAACCATACCATGTGATGGTCACTGGCCCCCAGGTGACCTTCTACCTGGAGATCTGTGATCCCTTCCCTGTTAGTCAGTACTAGATCTAGGATAGCCCTGTCTCTTGTGGGTTGTGGTACCAGTTGTTTGAGGCCCTCCCCCTGCAGGGAATCCACTATGTGTCTAGTTCTGGCAGATGTTCCTGCTGGTATTGATCAATCTGTATCCGGCATGTTGAAGTCTCCCATTATCAGAACCTCCCCTTTAGCTGTCATGTTTTGTATGTCTTCTAACAGTAATGTGTCTATGTCCTCCCTTGGTCTGGGGGCCTGTAGACAACCCCAGTTCTTATGGCTGTCCCATTTCCTGTTTCCAGGGTGACCCACAGTTCTTCTGGCTCCTTATGTGTATTCTGAATTTCTGTAGCTTTGATATTTTCATTGACATACAGGGCCACTCCTCCCCCCCTTTTTGCACCTCAGTCTCTTCTGAACAATACATAGCCAGGTACTGAAGTCTCCCAAGTGTGGCTACTGGTAAACCACATCTCACTAATTGCTACTATGTCCAGTTTAGCCTCTGACATTATTGCCTGCAGGTCTGGGATCTTATTTCCCAGGCTGTGAGCATTTGTCTACATGATTTTCCATTGGCCAGATTTTGGTGTGTTAGTTGTTGGGTGAGGTTTGGCATTACCCCTGTGTGTCGTATGGGGAGACAAACCTTTTTTCTTACCTGGTGATGCAAATGAACTGCAAACATGCTGAATTCCTGTTTGACCACTAGCTGAGGGGGCTGGGGTGTTCTTCCCATCCAACGTATGAGGTGCTGCACCCCTCTCCCCATTTGCTAGTTTAAATATTCTGCAAAGATGTCAAACTTCTGCCCCAATGCACTGACTCCCTCCTTAGTCAGATGCAGTCCATCAAATTTAAAGAACTTTCGCTCCCAGAACTGTTGCCAGTTCCCTACAAATCTGTGTCCTTTTTCCTGGCGCCAGCCCTTGAGCCACGTGTTTAGCTCCCCTATCTCCCCTTCTCTGATCTTCTGTCCATCTGCCCCCCTCTCCCAGACTGGCAGGATCTCAGAGAAGGAGATGCCAGATGAAATGGATGATAGTTTGTCACCCAGCCTGGTCAGGTGTTCCTTGGTCTCCACAACTGACCGGCTGGCGAGATCATTAGTCCCTATGTGTACTAGGACATCAATGTTTTCTCCTGCTTTGTGAACAATTTTAGCAATGCAGTCAGTGTTAATATCAGGAAGATTTATCCACCACAGCATCAACCTGCCAACACTGGACAAGAGCCAACAGTTGAAGTGTCATTGCTGTTGTGCTCCCTTAGATCCAATGAGTATAAGAGTGAAATGGTCAGCAGGGAGTAGCCCAAGTCACCCCCAGTTGTGCTTTTGAATCAATACAGAGTGAACCAAGAACCAGCTAGCAATCATCAGTCATGCCACTACACCTGAGAATAAACTGCTTGTTTCCCTAGTTATTTTTTATGATACTAAAAGCAAATACTGGACAAAGAGAAATCGCTGTTGATGTATGTTCCAGATAATTGTTTTGAGAAGATTAAGAAATCAGGTCACATTTCACACTCTTACAGGAACCAACAAACTGTATCAGAATAGAGGAAGTTTCTAAAAGCTATTTTAAGATTTATACCATGGATATTTTATTTCACATCTTTAGTCACAAGCTGTATGCTAGTCTTGTATGTTTGTAGTTCTAACAGGCTCTAATTTGCCAGAAAAAATTCTATTTGTACCTGGGGTTTGTAGATCAATACAAATGTGTAATAGAATCTCATATCTCATGACTTCATCCAGTAAAGAGCTTCTGCAATCAGCTGATGTATTCAGTTTTATTGTGCTCAGTGAAGGACAGCACTAGGTTACTGTTTAAAAAAGCATATTTCATGTGGCAGCATAATAAAATAACTTCTGTTGGAGGAGGAACAGGGTAAACCTCATAGAAATTCTTCCATTGTTTTTGTATAAAGGCCATTAGTGTGGTCTTAATGTTTGTGCACTGATCTGTAAACCAAGAGAGCCCATGCTCAGCCCCAAGTCACTAGGGCACTTTATAACTTCCAGCAAGTCAAGTGTCATTCCTCTGCCTCAGCCCTACAAGCAGTACAAAATTTAGAATAACAGATAGGAAACCGTTTACAACAAAGATTCAGATTAACCAGAAGGGTGAAGCCTGAGTGACCTATGATGTCAGCTGAACCCCATGTAGAGTCTGCTTAGTTGAATTTGGTTTTCTGTATGTTACTATTTGTTTAATACTGTATGTGTTTTCTAGTTCACTGTGTGGTAAATCCCCCACCTCCACGCAAAAAAAAAAAAGCTCAGTCTTTTTTTGGTTTTGTTTTTTTCATTTAGCTGTTTCTCCTCTGCCACCATCTAATGAGTGTTCAAGCTTGGGGGTGTACCCCCATGGTGACATTTACAGCATATTCCACCACTTACCCCACCACATCTCCAGTGGTGGAGAGGGGTATCCAAGATGCTGAGCCTTATAATGCCTCTGGCCATTATCCCAATAACAGCTTGCTTTTTTCCTCTCACTTTTTCACTTCATCCACCTCTCTGTGGTGCCTAGTAGTTGATTGCTGTCAGTACCATGCACGCACAGATGATATCTTGAAGGGATCAAGTTTCCTGGTCCATCTACAGGTTCCTCTTAGGCACCAGAACCCTGCAGCATCCCTCCTCAGCTGGGAGTGCTACCATGTGGTTGTGCTTCCCAGAATCCATGGGCCACCAGTCTTGTTTCCAAATCTGCATCTGAACCTAGGTTACTGGCTGCCACTGGGCCATTAGACATCTCTCTGTTTGTAATTTCATAAAAATAATCACTGAGCACCCAGCTGCTCAGCATCTATTTAACCGCTGCCCCAAACAATACAGTGAAAGGTATGTCAACAAGGGACTTCTTAAAAATGTCTACTTTTGGATGACAGCTTCTGTCTAACTGCTTCTGCCTGACTGAGTGCTAATTCTGAAGTGTAAAGTTAGATGCAAGCAGTTACAGAGTGAGGAGTTGTTGCCCAGCAGTTGAGATTTTTTTTTTTAGTTGTTTAACCAGGAGTACCACATTAAGCTGAACATTTTTTTACAGGTGCGAGCTGGGAGGACAGGGAAGTTAAGTGACTTGCTCAGGGTCACACAGTATGCAGGCAGAAGCTGTGGGATTCAAACCCAGGTCTGGTCTGCTGGATATCACCAGATTATTAGCTCAGAGCCTTAAACCACTGTGCTAAACTGCATATTTTGCATATATATTACTATATTTTGAACAAGTACTATACTATAACCAGCATAATTTTCCCATTATTGACTGGGACAGTGGGTGGGTGGTTACTGAGCAGCTGGACATGGGGGGATTCTTATTTTACAAAAAAGGCAGATTTGTATGGAGGGGTTGGCACTCATTACCAATGTATATATTACTCAGGGCTGCAGATACAGCATTTTAGCATGTATGGATTTTGCTACACAATCACTCTTTAACGATATACTACAAAGAGTAAAAGAAAGACCCCCGTTGAAAATGAAAGATATCTTAGTTGAATTATTCATTGTAAAGAAAAGTATAAATGGCACATTGGAGATGTTGTTAAAGAGGATGACATTCTCAATTACGCATAGGTTTCTATGTCTGAGCAGGCACTTCTGATACATTTCTTATCTTACTGTATCCAAATAAAGCACAACCCAGTGCTTCTGCAGGACTGGATTTTATTTGGTTTGTGGTAGGATGGGGTCATTTACAGGTCGGCTGTAGTCTGATAAATGCTTTCTTGAGTATTTGATGACCTTTACTTGCCCCCTCCCCCTTCACCCGGATCATCTCCTCCTACCTAATTGGTTTATATATTCATAGGTCACATTGTTGCAGGGTAATGGGCTGGAGGGGGCTGTCTTAACTGGACACAGAAACAATATGGACCTTTACTTAATCCTGAAACAAGAAAATCATAAAAATTAAATAACTTAGCCCAGTTGCAATGCTTTCTTTTTAACAATTGGATACCTGTTCTGCATGTGTATTAATAAAGTGCCTGTTAATACCCTGAGCTCATAAACTTGCAGTCTAAATAGCACAATGCCACCTCAAGCCAGCCACAAGGACTGATTAATGAGAACCTTTCGTAGTTAAGCCACAGGATAATCTGTGATGTCATTGGTTTATTCATTAATTAAGTCATGCATTGTTGTACCTTTAGGACATTTAGAATAAATAAAAAACACAGTTCTAGGTTTCCCATTACTGTAATACATTCTACCTGCTAAAAAAACAAAAACCTCAGCTTTTCCCTGGCATTAATTTATTAAACTACTTTGGCTTCCTATTTTTATCTGTGTAGGAGGACGTTTCTCTGACAGTAGCGAAAATGGAATGGAGAGTATTCACTGTGATATACACCCTACTTGTTTCCTGAAATACTCAAGGACACAAACTTGTTAAAACCCATGTAAATGTCTATGTTGGCCCTTTGCTTAGAAACACACAATTCTAATAACATTTTTGAGGATTTATTGTACACAATACTTAATGATACTTGCTCTTCCTGGTAACATTTTACTGCGGTGCTAATGTCTGTATAATATCAACTGTGTTTTTTGTTTAAAACAAATGTTTACCAAATGAATTATATCACTTCACATGTACTGTACAACTTCAAAAATAGTAAATAAAAAGAGTAAAAAAAAAAACTACATCAGAAATCAAGTGTCCATTTAAACCTCCAGAATTTAGTAATTGTTAACCTCCGACTGGCCCAGTTGCATAGAGGGCTGAAATGCTGAGCACCTCACCTGCCACCACACTGCCAACCTGAGATCAGGAACAGACTGAGGTCACTCAGTGGTCAGCCAGGGAAAGGAGACTTAAGCATCCGTTAATGTCTCTCCTCCTTCAGGGAGGGGGAAACAGTGTGAGTTGCTGCTCACTTGCCACCTAGTGGAGGCTGGGTGCCACCACAGTGACAGCCTCCTAACTGTCTGGAAGCAACTGCTGAGTGTGTGCGGTGTCTTATCAGCGCACACATGTGCCATGGTACATCAGCCAGCTTGGGAAGGGGAGACAGAAAAAACAGGCAAAAGTAAAGTGTCCCAGTCACTGTGAATGATGGCATCCTGGAGCCCTCGGACCCCTCCCCATGTGGATCCTAACTGGTGTGACAGCAGGGGGGAGTGGTGGCTAAAAGAAATTGTTAAGCTCTGTTACTCTCATAAAACTGTACAGAGTAAATCAGTAGTCATGTCAAGTAAGAGGCATACATTTTCATAACATACAGTATACTTATTCACTATAGTAGCAGCAATGAAACTAGAAATGTTTTCCTATATGAAAATTCTGATTGCTAAATTTAGACAGTTGAAGCATTTTCTTCATTAATTAAGAAATAGGCTCTGAGACAGCTATTAATATTGAGGTAGTGTACAGATCTCCAGCACAAGGGTAGGTGATGGACAGGGCACTTGAGAAGTCATCATCAGGATGGCAAGTGAGGGTGTGTGCTGCTAGTTGGCAATTTCAGTCTGCCAGATGTAGAGTGGAACCTTCCAGCTGTAGCTTCAGCAAGGAAAATGGCCATTCTGGACTCCTTACAATGGGGCTTTTCTCAGACAACTAGTCAAAGAAAACAAACCAAAACCACTCTACTGTAAGGGAGTGTGCCTGTTGTAGAAACGGATACAAGGCACAAACACTGGCATGACTCAGCTGTCAGTACAAAAAGCTGTATTCTAAAATAATTAAAACATACAATTATCCATCAGCCCGGGTCACTCACATTGAACCCCAATAGGTTTCGTTGGTTATTGCATCATCAGAGGGATTGTGTGTTTTAACAATCTTGGAATAAAACCTTTTTGTACTGACAGCGGATTGGTGCCAGTGTTTGTTTATGCCTACCTAGTCAAAGAACCTACTAAGGATGAACAAATGCCGGACCTGGCACTTACAAATATGACCGCATTGCAGAAGTTACAGTGGACAGTCCCCTAGGTTCCAGTGGTCGCTGTAAAGTGTGATTCAACATAAGAACAGAAGCAGAGGCAAGCCACACAATGACAAGGGTCCTGGACTTCAGGTGGGCAGATTTAAAGAAATGGGAGACTGCCTCAGAAGTTGCCTCAAAGGGGGATTGCCAGGGTAGAGTTGTGGCACAGTGGGGAAGAATAAGGGAGGGTAAAATTAGGGCAACAATTAAGGCAACAAACCTCTGCATGAAAGAGGTATGCAAAAGCAGAAAGAAAAGGAAACCATTATTGCTCTCCAAGGATGTGGCAAAGACAGTGAAGGGAAAAAATGTGGCATTCCAGAGGTATAAAGATGCATGGAGTGAGGATGCCAGGGAAGTATAAGAGGCAAAGCAGAAGGAAGGGTGGCTTAAAGGGATGAGACTTCTTTCAGGTGCATATGTGAGAAGAGAAAAACAAAGGGGGGGTAGTGAGGATCAGAAGGGCAGAAGGGTGAGACTATGCAGACTGGGACAAAGAGAGAGCAGAGATCTGTAACGGATTTTTCTTCTCAGTTTTCACAGTAGCAGGAGAAGGGTACAGACCACCAGGGAGAAACAAGTATGGTGGGGGGTGGGCACAAGTCCATTTTTAGAGGAAAGAGTCCAGAAAGGACTTTTAGCCTTGAAGGTGGATAAGGCTGTGGGAATGGATGGGATATCCCCCATGGCAATAAAGGCACTCAAGGATGTGCTATGTGCCCCGTGGATAGCCTTGTTCAACACCTAACTGGAAACAGGCATGGTTCCAGAGTACTGATGAGGGGCTGGCATGGTCCCACTACATCAGAGTGCAGGACTATAAGCAGAATGGATTCACAAGGTGGGGGTCATACCAAATGAATCTGACAGATATCTTTGATTGGGTGACAAGGGAGATTGATCAGGGAGGGTGGTGGATGTGGCCAATCTGGAATTCAGCAAGGCCTTCATCACTGTACCACACTTGAGGCTGATAAAGAAGTTGACCAGTCTAGGAGTGGGGTCCAATGTGTTAAACTGGGTTAGAAAGTTGTTAATGGATAGGAGACAGAGGGTAATGGTTAATGGCCCTCACTCTAAGGATGAGACAGTGACCAGTGGAGTACCACTGGTTTTAGTTCTGGACCCAGTCCTCTTCATTGTCTTCATAGGGGATACTTCTGAAGAAGTAGAGAAAAAGCTATGCCTCTTTGCAGATGACACCAAAATCTCTAATAGGGTGAACACTCAGGAGGGGGTGGAGAAAATGTTCAGGGATCTTGGGAAAGTCAAGGAGAGGTCCAAGACATGGCTATTGGGGTTCAGTGTCAGAAAGTGCAAAGTCATGCACCCGGATCATAAGAACTGCAGTGCTGAGTAGAGGATGAGTGAGGTACTGACAGTCACTAGACAGGGAAGGAACCTTCAGGTTATTACATCAGAGGACCTCAAGGTGGCAGCACAGTGTGACAAGGCAGAGGGAAGGGCTAGTGGGATGCTGGGGTGGATTGGGAGGGGTATCTCCAACAGGAGGAAGATGATACTGTTATATCATTCCCTGGTAGCCCTCACCAGGAGTACTATGTCCAGTTTTTCAGACTACACCTCAGAAAGGATACAAACAGGGTGGAGACTGTCCAGAGGAGTGCAGCTAAAATGATGTAGGATTTTCATGGGAAACCCTATGAGGAGAAACTGAGGGATCTTAGCATGTACACCCTGGAAGAGAGGAGAGAGGTGACATGTTCATGACTACAAGTACCTCACAGGGTTGAACAGGGTAGAGGTGGAGCATCTCCATTAAATAAGGATGAAGCCAGCCCGGTGGCACTGAGGGTTGAGGAGCTGAACGCCACACCTTGCACCATGCCGGCAGCCCAGGTTCAGAAGTGAGCTCAGCGCCGGGAGTTGGTAGGGGAGGGATTGGATTGAGCACCCGCTGGGCTGCTCTCCTCTCCCGGGGGAGAGTACTGGGCTGACTGATACTCTGGCAGCCCCTGGTAGAGACTGGGGGCACTGCAGATCGTTGAACTGCACAGTCTCAACATGAACCAATGCAGGCAGGGTTGCCATGCACCGAGAAGTTGGGGGCATGCACCACGCATGGAGGGAGAGGGAAAGAGGGCACATAGAGGGGAAAAAAGCCCCCACCTGCTGGATAGGCAACAGCTCCTCCTGTGCCACTGCCACATGCCCAACGCTGACTTCCCGTCACTGCCCCTTTGATCTCCCTGGGGCTGTAGGGCCCCGTTTCCCTGGGGAATCATAACGTCCTTGAAGATGATGGAGAACACAGCAGGTAGTAGAGTGATTAGGCAAGTGGGGAAGCCAGAGAGAGTTCTGGACAGGAGGGAGAGAAAAAGACTCTACAAAAAAAAAAAATAAGGATGAAAACCAGGATCAGGTGGCATGCAATGAAGCTGGAGGGTAGGGAGAGTTCAGGAGAGATGTGATAAAATATTTCTTCACTAAAAGAGTAGTAAGCACCTGGAACAGACTGCCAGCAGCAGTGGTAGCAGCTAAAATGGTGGGGGGGGGGGGCTTCAAGCATGCATGGGATAAGCATACAGCAGGTATGTGTTAGAAAAGAGGCAGGGAGGGAGGAAGAGTCCCCAGAGACCAGATGGGGTTTGCTGAGGTGGAATAGGTAGGAAACACTTGGCAGACTAGATGGACCAAGCAACACTTTTCTGCTGACAAACTCTGTTTCAGTTTGTAAATACTGTAATCTGAATTAAAAAAAACAAGTGATATTTGTTTTTCAGCTCTTAACACCAAACTGCCCTGATTCAGAGTGTTTCAGAGTATTGCCATATTTACCTTCCACAGAAGTTAAACTTTTTAAAATATTAAAGTTTATTTTAATGAGAGTTGCTCATAACTGCTCAGTGCATCATCCAGTAGACAATTTATGTATTTATTTTATTTGAAAACTATTTAGTAGTCCTGTGTGGAATTTTTAAATTCCGGTGGAATTAAATTTTGTGGAATTTTTGAAATTCTACCGAAATTCTGCCGAACTTCACTGGAAACGGAATGGCAGAATTCTGCGGCAGTAAAATGTGGATTGAGTTTTGCAGCAACATTTCTGTAGAATTCTAGTCCACAGATCTAAATTGTTTCTGTGGAACTGGTTGCAGAATGATGTTCCATGGAAAAATGCTATTTCATGGAATATTATTCCACAGATTGCAGCAGGCAGAATTCTGAAGAAGAACCAGTGAAATTCTAGTGGAAACTCAGGCAGCGGAATGGTCATTCTGCACTCATTTCGCTGGTGGGATTCCACATTCCACACAGCACTAGTTACTGAGAAAGGCACTTTGAACCAGAGCACATTTCCACATGCGACCCAGAGGTAGTAACTCAATTAACCTATTTTCTGCAGAGCGAGTACCCATCAATAATAGAACAGACTAGTTGTGCAGGTGTAGCTGACCCATGTATCTGTACTATAGAAAGTAAACCTACATGTGCTGCTCAGTTCCTTCACCCATTCTCCCTCCCCAAACAATAAAACTGACATCCCACCACACCAAACACCCAACCCCTGAAAGTAATAACAAAATCCTCCTACACATAGCTGTGACCTCCAAGTAATCCCCACAGTGGTAGACCCTCCCTGTCCATAGCAGCCCAACCTTGTCCATGCAGGTATGATTCCGTTCTATTAATAAGTCTTCAGGGGTCACCCCCTTGACTCTTTGTACTCCCCCCCCCCCACTTTGTCAGCAGCATTTCTTGATATAAAATATATTTATCCTGGAAGAGGAAGTAGGCAGCTATGGTTTTACATTCTAACTTACTGAGAATAGTTTGATGGAAATGGTTTTCCTTTATCGTGAACATGTGAAAAGTTATAATCTTCACCCTTCACAAAGAATTACAAACTGAACAATGGGAGGTGCTTTGCAGATAATGTAAGCATTATTTCACAAAAGGTTAATCGATGGCAGGTAACATGGTACAAAAGGCTGACTGCATGGTTATATTGTTGCAGAAAGTACAAGGATGTAATCATGGGAAGTCACCTAACAGTGCATAGTCCTAGACTTTTAAAGGTTAGAGTAGGATGGGTCTGTTGCAGGCATTTAGAAAAATTGGATTTAGTGCTATTTTTTTCAGTTTGCATTTAGAATGCTCACTCTTAGGTGTGATAGGCAAATATAAGTTGGTCATAGACATGTGTGCAGTTATGCTGAGCTTAGTTGCAGTGCTCTGGGCTGTTTGAAAGTGATCTGTGCTTCAAAAAAAGTGTTTTACTTCAACTATGTTTACTAATACTAACTGTGCACTCTCAGTGCGGGTATTTGTGTCTCAGAGTGAATTGAGCTGAGGTTGGGGAGGATCATGGGTGAACTGTCAGGATTACATAGGTATTTAAAGCATCCATGGAGGTAGGGCACTACTGTAGCAAACATTATGCCTGTCTAACACGTAAAAACAACATATATTTTCTGTCAAAATGGCACCCATAGCAGCTCATGGGGTTGGCTGTCCATCTGGATTTAACACAATTATACATATCTGACATTTTGATTTTTGCTGACAGAATGGCAGGTGCAGCAGCCCATGGGGTAGGTTGCCAGTGTTTCAAAAAGTTTTGCCTGTCTGACATGTGAGGAGGCATATACTTGGGGAGATGGAAAGCAGGCACACTGGAGCAGAACTTTGCAGCAATACACTCTGTAGAAACACTGCAAAGTACTACTTGTTGTATTACTGCAGAGTGCTGCAGTATGCTGCAGGGAGCAATGTAATGCAATAGCAATTAAGCCATTTTGTCATGCAGCATTGTATGACATGTCATTTACTGCAGAGTATTGCTTTACATATTGGCTGGCTCCACTGTAGGTCAGTGACCCGTCACTCAAGGGCTGTTATGTTCAGTTCAATCTGAGTAGGTGCACAGCTCTCATGTTGTACTGCTGATCTCTCTGGTATGAGAATCACTATCAGAAGATATTGCAGATTTACACTAGACTTAAAATACCAGAGATCAGTAAGAGAGCAAGAACACAGTGCACCCAATCTTAGACAACTGGCTGAAGATACTGTGGTGCCCAGTGTCAGGTTCCATCCTAACTAAAGATATCCCAATACTATACTACTATCATGATGTCCTCAGTTGCGACTAGTTGTAATGCTGTGTATCACTAGATGTCTCTGTAAATTCTATAAATATGAATCATCTCCAGGTTTGATAAAGGGTCAGCAGGTGGTATTGTACAGAAACAGTACTGCACTTATGTATGCCTCCACAAGCTTTTAAGTATGTGGACTCTAGTAATCAGCTGGAAAACTACAGGAGGACAGGCGAGTGCAAGTGTAAAATGACATAGAGGCCAGTGCAAAGTAATAGCCTTGACTATTCTTGACAGCTCTTCACTCACGATACTGATTAACTTGATTTGAAATGACAAAACCTGACATTGAGCACCACTGTAGCTTTACTAGGTGATAAATGACCAACCTTCAAAACTACTAATAAAGGTACATACAAGGGAGAGACTAGAGGGTGGTTGTGAGCAGCTACAGATGTGTCATGCCAGGATGAAGCACAGAAATGCTGAAGAATATCGAAGAATACTGCAATGTACTGCAGGGGCCACTGTAAATTAATGGCAATTAAGCCCTTTTGCCATGCAGGATTTTGTGACATGTCAGTACTGCAAGTTACTGCACTTCATCGTGGCTGACACATCTGTAGCTGAGAGACTTGGTCAAAAGAAGAAGTCCACATGGTACCAGTAAATGGATGCCCCTAGAAGAGATGGTAAAACTTCCTCCTTAATGCCAATGTAGGTCAATATGAGGTGAGATGTATTGATTTATCTTGGGGCTGATTCTCTCAGAGCCATCCCAGTTCAGGATGGCCCAATATTCAGCCAACATGTCCTGTCCAGCACTAAATATCAGCTGATTTTTGTCTAAATAAATTTAAGTTTCTCCTTTAGCATCAGCAGTAAGTTAATTCTGTTTATATTATCTCTGCCAGGTGAAAGCTGGAAACCAATCATAAACTAGCATGCCACATTTTTCAAATATTCTGTTATAAACAAGGGTTCCCAAGTACTGTACTTGCACCTGCCAAAAAGATAATCATCTCTAGAAACAGTACACAGGATAGAATCAATTTTTCAGGAATTCCACAGAAATTTTGTTCATGGACTGGGTCAAAGATATACGTCAAAACCATAAATGCTCATTATAAATTTTTGAAAAGTGAACCCTAAATATCTGATGAAAATTCGATGTCTAACCTACTTAATGTATATTTTTCATCTGTATTTAATAACAAAATAAGTAGCATTCAGAGTTTACAGGTCACTGACACAACATACCAACAAAGAATAATTATAAACCCAATTGATGTAGAGGCTAGATTGAAGAAACTTGATCCTAATAAATCACCAGGACCAGACTGTCTGCACCCAAGAGTATTAAAAGAACTAAGCAATCAAATTGCAGCACCCCTGACATATATATTTCAGGCTTCTCTGGATAGAGGGGAGGTAGTAGACAACTGGAAATGGGCTACTGTAATTCCCTTATTTAAAAAGGGAGCACGATCTGACCCGGCTAACTATAGACCACTGAGACTGACCTCTATTCCATCAAAAATATTAGAGGGCATACTAAAAGATAATATATTAGATACCTTCAATCAAAATAACTTAATGGACAGCACACAACATGGTTTTGTTAAAGGTAGATCCTCTCAGACAAACATGTTGAAGTTTTATGACAAAGAGGAAAGGGAGCTTGACGATGGGAGGGTAGTGGATGTGGCTTTCCTGGACTTTTCAAAAGCTCTCGACAAGCTACCACATGCAGGTCTATTATCAACCATGAGCAATATAGGTATCCCATATCCTATAATATGCTGGGTGCAAGGTTGGCTAACTAACAGAAATCAAAGCGTTAGTATAAAGGGATCTTATTCTACATGGACAGAAGTAACAAGTGGCATCCCCCAGGGTTCAGTGTTGGGACCTTGCCTTTTTAATTTATATATATCTACATTTCAGTATGACAAAAAGGATGTTTGGCTGTATAAAATTGCAGATGACTGCAGGTTGGGAGCTACAGTCAAACACGGCACCATGGATTCTATACTACAAACAGCACTAAATCATGTTTCAGGATGGACAAATAAGGCTGGATTATCATTAAACTCAGATAAATGTGCTATTATGCATCTAGGAAGAAATAACCCAGAGCAGAAATATGTGTTAGATAATAAACTATTAAGAACTACATTAGAGGAAAGAGATTTGGGGATTGTGGTTTCAAAGGACATGAAATTTACATCAAATTGCAGGCAGATATCACATCTTAAATTGCATCTTTAGGCATATCGATGCAAGAAGCAGAGAGGTGATTTTGCCTCTTTACATACATTTGGTGAGGCCTATATTGGAGTACAGAGCCCAGGTTTGGTCTCCCTATAAAAGGGAGACATAGCTATGTTGTAGAGATCAAAAAAAGTCCACTAAAGGAACAGTAAGCATGAAGCGTAAATCTACCAAGAAAGGCTGGACAAATTAAATCTGTTTTCCTTGGAGTACAGGAGAAAAAGGGAGATATGTGTCTAGTGCACAAGGCATGGACAAACAATGACCTATGGGAAAACTTGGTCCTATTAACAGCTGATAAAGTATATAACACTAGATCCCACCCATTACAGTTAAAGGCAAGACAATCAAGGCTTTTGAGATCAAGGAACTGGTTTAATTAAAGGGTGGTAAATGAATGGAACAGATTACCCACTGAGGTGGTGGCTAGTAGCACCACACTGTCCTTTAAACATAAACTGGACACATTTCATAAATGTTAATTGATATTCATGGTGAGCATAATGGACGAAAGTCTTCAGGCTCAGTATAATTCCTATGATTCCTAAAGGTATAAAACAACACAGTTTATAGAACTTAGCATTCAACATGGAAAGAAAGTGTGTAGCCATATCGGTTCTTGGAAATGAGGATTTACTGGTTTATTTGATACCTTTTGTTAGGCCAACATACTGTATGTCTTGTACAAACATGATACAGTACACAAGCTTTTGGGCCAGGCATGTTCCCTTGTTAGGTGAAGGCTGCAAAGGGACTAGTGAGACCCTGAAAGCTTGTGTACTGTGTTATATTTTTATAATATATACAATATAGGCCCCAAAAATATGTACTATAGAAAATATCTAAATAGTATATTTTTGGGGAATTAACAATGATATATATCACTTACACTTATGTCCTGGGCCTATTTTGCCCTGTGTACTGTGTATAACTGTGATATGCGTCCTCTGTTGTTACAACTGTTACTACTGTGCTAATTTACTTTGTCTGCTGCTTCTTGTCACAAAAATTGTTATTTGATACTATAATATCCTAAGCATTCAATGTGTGCTGCTTGTATATTCATGCAATTGTGTATCCTTATGCGGCTTTTTATTTGCTTCTGTTAACTGTTCACTTGATAACCTGCGTGTTATCATATCCATGTGTAGTCCACCCACCAGGTCGCACCGGGAGATGAGCATCTTGTTGTTCAGTGTGCCTTTCCTGGTGAAACAATTGCAATAAATAAATAAATAAATATCATTCGGATATATATATATATATACAGTATATATATATTAATACTGGCACAGTAGTGCCAGCATAGTCAGGGTTAATGGAAACTTTTATGTTAAACCCGAATTGTTGAACATTTGTAACTTTGAAACCGTTCAATGGATTTGCATGAAATTTGGCACACATAATGTCTTGGGTAGGTTGCTTGGCCTGCCAAATGTCATGAGAATCCATTGTGTGGTTTATGAGATACAGAATGTTGAAAAAACAGAAACATCTGTGTTTTTTGACATTTCTTTGTCCACCTGGATCTCAGAAATGGCTTGAGGGTGTGGTCTGACATTTTCATGGTAGAAAGCCTTTGCCTCATAGATGTGCCTTTTGAAGGTTTGATGAAAAAATATTAATCCATTCAAAAGTTATTAAACTTTAAAGTTTCCCATTATAACCTATGGGAAAAAATATATATTATCTGAAAGTGAAAGCAGCTAAACAGCCCCAAAAAACAGTTTCTTTGCCACTTCACAGCAAGAAAACGGTTAGGACTTTTGGGCTGAAATTTGCAGCGAGGCAAGCCCTTGCCCCACAGATGTACCCTTTGCTGGTTTGGTGAAGAAATGGATACCAGTTCCACAGTTACAGCACTCCAAAGTTGTGAATTTTCCCACAGGATAACATTGTGGTGATTGTGGTGCCTTTCTATGGCTATATTTCAAAAATGGTTCGAGATACACATTTTTCGCTAAGCACAGCTTAGGTGTAACAAGCATGTGTGGAGGTGGCCAGGTCATGAATACAACTGCAAAGGTATTTTTCCAAAGTTCCTATGGTTCCTGAGATATTGCAACCTTTGCAGCACAAAGGTTACCTGGAATGGTTCTAGGCATGCGTTGTGTCCCTACACTTATGGGTACATGGGAGCACAAGACCCTATGGGCCCTGCACTACCACATTTGGATCCTGTTATGCAATAATGGGAGCTCAGGGCCCTACATTATGCAATAGTGGGGCCCTGCACTCCCACACAGATGTGATTTCATTAAAATATCAGTACACTTATGTATAGATGGGAGCCAGTTACCTACCCTACCCCCCACCCCCCACCACCATTCTCCAAACACCAACAGGCATTAGGGTGTATCTTGGGGTAATCAAGCCTACCTCTCACCCTATTGTCCTCTACTGTGCCACTAAGCATCCTTACAGATAGAATAGGGTGAAGGTTAGGGCTGAGAACCCCAAGGCACATCCCGATGCCTTTTGGTGTGTTGAGAGTGGAAGTGGGGTGAAGGGGTAGGGCTGGTAACCCTAGCATTGAATTTCCAAACTTTTGTCACTGTAATGACAGCTCTAAATGATGCAGTAATGAAGTTTTTTGCAATGAGTATCTATCTATCTATCTAATAGATAAACCACTCTGAGGTGTGCGGTCGCACTCTGATATACGCACATCTTGGTGTGCATCAACCACCCAAGGCATGCATATATCAGAGCGCAACTGCACACCTCAGAGTGGTTTATTTATCTTATAAAATGTCAAAATTGTTTTGGAGGGGGGTAAAAGTGCAGGTGTGCAGTCATGCTCTGATATACGCACATTCATGTGATGTTCAAGGTCCAATAAATGGGCTGCAATTTTCCTACACAGTTTATAAATATATATATATATATATATATTTCAAAAAACTGCATTAATGCTCTGGTTAGGGATAAAGTCACAAAGTAGGAAATGGGCATTAGGGTTTTCAAAGCTACACTCACATGCTCCAGCAATAGGCATCAGGGTGTGCCTTGGGTTGTTAGCCCTAACACACACCCATTCCATAAGTAAATAAGCTTAGATAGGTACAGTATAGGAGAATGGGGTGAGTGTTAGGGCCAATGACCCCAAGGCACATCCCCGATGCCTGTTGGTGTAAACAGGGTGGGTGTGGGGTGTTATCTTTGAAAACCCTAATGCTACATTTCCCTACTTTTGAGGCTTTATCCCTAACTAAAGTATTAATACAGTTTTTTTGCAATTGATTTCCTTACTTTTTGAGATAGTATAATCATATCCTTATTTGTCTCTGGGCTCTGCACTCCCATCCCTCCACAGATTCACATACGTATGAAGCTGTGTAAGCACAGGGTCCTCTGGACCCTGCATTTCCATTTATAAGATAGCAGTGACCAAATTGTCAGCATAGCCATCTTATTACTCTACCTCATATACCTAATAAAGAACATTTTCAAATCAATGCCAAAATGTAATTCTTCTCAACTGCATCTCCATTCCGCACCACTGGTGCAAAAACACATTTTTGGCAGGATTTGAAAAATGACAGCTGTGGCAAACATGAGGTGGGGTAATAAGAAGTCTATGGTGAAAATCTGGGGTTAAAATATTTAACATTTCCAAAGTTATGAGTGGGTGTAGTGAAATTGCAATGGATGGTCATAACATTTGCCTTTTTTCATATTTTGAACCAAATTTTCAACACAGTCTTTTTATGACCTCACTTCATAAACCCCATAACTGAAAATTGTCAAATCCATGCCAAAATGCCATTCCGCACCACAGGTGCACAAACATGCTTCGGACAGGATGTGAAACATGACAGCTTTACTGTTCATGAAGTGCTGTGAAAAATTGGCTATGTTGAAAATATGGAGTCAAAATACTGAAAATTACCAAAATTATACATGTGAGTAGAAACATCTTAATGAGCACGCATAACTTGGACATTTTTAGGAATTTTTTTCACCATATCTTCGACATAGCCTTTTTGGGACCCCACCTCATGAGTATTGGCACTGTCATTTTGTTACTCAAGCCTGAAAGGTGATTTCCCGTAGCGATCGCAAAAATCACCTTCTGAGCAAATTAATGAAACAAAATCTGCAGTGTACATGAGGTGGGGTCCCAAAAACACCATGTTGAAAATCTGGTGAAAAAATTCCACAAAATAGTAAAGTTATGAACATAAGTTCAAAATGCCATTGAAATACATTATATGTCACTTACCTTGATTCCTCAGTGTGTGGTTCAGCTTCGAAGAGTGCAGACGTGTCTCGGTCCACAGAACATGACAGCCTATGACTTCCGGTGGTAAGTATCAGATGGGGGGATGAGGTGGTGGGTGCTCAGTGGGAGTGTCGGGATGGGGGAGGGGGCTGGCGGGCGTGATGAGAGATCGTTTTCTTCTTTCAGGTTTAAAAAAAAGATGTCGGGGGACTGTTTAACAGGGTAACAATAAACAAATATTTTGGGACACTGGGGGTAGGCTCCCCAGTGTTCCACACTGCTGGGGTGGGAGGGGCTAACACTGTTAAAATAAGCAAAGTGCTTGCACAGTAAAAACGAAGTGCTGGGAGCTCCATTTGTAATACCCTTATAATTTTCTGTGGCTAAGATCAGAGGGGAACACTGGGTAGGTTACATTCCTACTGTAATTGGCTCTGATCAACTGGTAGGTTTAAACTAAACCTGGGCAATATTTGTGATTTTCTGCCAGCTCTACCCGAGGTTGTGCTTTAACATCATACCAGCATTTGCTTTGCTTTAGCGCTATAATAAAGTGACGTACCTACAGAGCCTGAGCTTGGTGTTGCAATTGATCAGAAAACAGATTAAAATCTCAGAGACCCGTAACAATGTTCCAATTGTAGCCTTTCTCTTCACATTTTGCAGGGTATCACAGGTGACATTTTGGTCAGCTGGCTTGGTGGCATGGAATGGTGTAGTGTTCCTACTACTACAGGTTAGTGCCGGGGAGGTATGCAGTAAGCTGATGTTTCGGAAAGAGAGAGTGTACAAGGAGCTCAGGGAAATGGCAGCTCACAGCTGAATCTGCAGCTGGCAGCATGAGTTCTAGCTGCGGCTGCAGAAGTCAAGAAAATCCCACTCTTCTCATGCAGAAAACACAGGGAAATGCTCCTCTCACTAAGCAGGGCACCCAGGATTTTGGGTGCCCAGAAAACATGTATGTGAGCACAATATTTAAGAACAAACATCAGAATCTAATTAAAATGGGTCCCATTTTTTTTATTTAGTTGTTTAACCAGGAGTTGCACACTAAGCTGAAAGCTTTTTTACAGGAGTGACCTGGGAGCACAGGGAAGTTAAATGACTTGTTCAGAGTCACACACTATACAAGTAGAAGCTGTGGGATTCAAACCCAGGACTGGCCTGCTGGATGTCACCAGATTTGCAGCTCAGAGCCTTAAACCACTGCACTATACTGCCTCCATTTAGCTAGGTTCTGATGTTTGTTTTTCAAATTTGGGGCAGTGTTACATATTTTCCACACATGTCAGTTTGGGGAAATAATCGACAAGATGGCTGTTGGCATGGCACAATAAATGTCTCATGCCTTGCCAATTCAGTGGTGCAAAAGCAAAAATGAGTATTTGCGGCAACAGATTTCCACTTTTGCCACAAAACATTATCTCAAAACACCTACTGCACATGCAAAAGATGGAAAATACTACAATTTACAGCTTTATAATTCTGAAGCCCTTTTATATTGTTTCACTAGACCTGTCAAAGGCACTTCCTTGCAACATGACACATGTCCCCTGCAAGTTTGGGGCAACCATTTGTTTCCATGTAGGCTGTAGGTGAGAACAAAAAAAACAATGTTCCGTATAGGAAAAAATTTGGTTTTTTTTCTTGAAATGACACATGTGTATTTCAGAAACTACAAAGGCTGCCATCACAAAAAAATTCCACATATCAAGACCTTGCCTCCAAGACAAGACAAGACAAAACAAAATTTCAGTTCATTTCGTGAAAGGGAGACAAAGATATAAATGTTCAAAATTTTAGGTTTAACAATAAACAGGCTACTCAACCGTAACTATAGGAGCACTATCGCGCCCAAGCCCAATTATGCATTTAAGCGGCTATTCTTCAAAGCGGGTCTCTATATTTTTAGTGGTGTTCCAAACTGTGAAGGGATTGGGGATTCATGGAACTGTGCTTAATGTGTACACTTGGAGTAGATTTGGTGCAACTGTTAAAAAGGCTGTTTTTCAACTTTATTTATGGCCACTGATTAAAAAACGTGATTGAAGTGTTCTTTATGTGCTCTACATTTTTTTGTGCATTACTTTGTTTTATTTATCCACGTTTAATGCGGCAAAGGTTCAGTAAGTTTTGACTGTCTCTGTCTCTCCTTCATGGCTCTTCGACATATGTTCTCGAGGGCATAGAATGCCTGATAGTTGTCCTCTCTGCAGGCATTTTGTTCGATGAATCAGTGGCAAATACACCCTCCTATGAAACCAACAGCACAGTCTTCGCAAGAATCATTCCACTGCCACTGCCCTCGCCCTTCTGACTGAAACATCCTCTCTAACATGGATAATGGTAAAGCCACCGGGGCTGTCTTC
Source organism: Neoceratodus forsteri (assembly GCA_016271365.2). Lineage (NCBI taxonomy): Eukaryota > Metazoa > Chordata > Ceratodontiformes > Ceratodontidae > Neoceratodus > Neoceratodus forsteri. The sequence goes on from CM057456.1 coordinate 1,725,705,109, forward strand.
ATCGACCTCTCAAAGGCTTTTGACATGGTTAACCATGCTCTCCTTACCTACAAGCTTAGCCTCCTTGGTTGTTCTCAGAAAGTCACAAGCTGTTTCACTAACTACCTTACCGATTGCTCACAATTCGTGTGTATTGGTCAAACCTGCTCCCCCACCCTGCCTATCTCTGTGGGGGTCCCTCAAGGCTCAATCCTGGGTCCCCTCCTTTTCTCCTTATTCATTAATGTGCTTCCCTTCGACTGCCTCAATTGTCACTCTCTTCTGTATGCCAATGACCTTGTCCTCTTCCACAGTGACAAATCCATGGCCGCAATCTCCTTAGTTCTCTCACACAACTATGTGGCCCAGAGCTGGTTCTCAAAAAAACTCCTCTTAGTAAATGCCAAAAAAACTAAAATCATGCTGTTTGGATCTAAGCCCTTTCTGGCCAAAACTAAAAACTATACCCCCTTACGCATTCTTACCCCAGACGGCCCAGCCCTGGAGGATGCCAACACCTACAAATACTTAGGAGTACTGCTTGACACCTCCCTCACCTTCACTGAGCATGCAAATTCCCTTGTCAGAAGGTTCCATCAAAAGTTAGGTGCTGCCTATAGAGTCAGCCAATATCTTACCCCTGAAGCCAGACTAGCCATTGTCCAGGGTAATCTTCTCCCTATTCTTGACTACTGCTCTCCTCTTTATGCCAGGACCTCAGCTGCTGCCATGGCTAAACTCTCTGCTGCCTACAACAGTGCCTGTCGCTTTGCTTTATTGGCCCCATTCTCCACCCACCACTGTACTCTCTATAATTCCTTTGGATGGCTACCACTACATGGTCGCTTTGACCTAGCCCTCTGCTGCATAGTAGACAATGTCATCTGCATGGCTCCAGAATCCCTCCTAACTACCCTTCTGAAAACCAGAATGCTCCTCCACAACCTCTGCTCTAATGGTACTCTCCCTCTAGCTGTTCCTTGGGTATCCACCAACATAGGTAGCAGAGCTTGGTCTGCAGCTGCCCCTTTGCAGTGGAACAAACTACTGGCTGAACTCCATTCCATTGACACACACCCCAGTTTCAAGTCCCACCTTAAAGTCTGGTTCCTGGCAAACTCATCCTACTGCTGCTTCCTGGGTCTGACACCAACCCACACTAGTCAACTCCCCAGCCCAGGGGTTACCCACCTACCCACACTAGTCAACTCCCCTGCCTACAACTGTTATATCATATTTTTCACAGTAATATTTGACTTCCTTGCCTGTACACATTGTATATTTTTTACTGAATATTCTGTGTATTACTTGATCACTGGACAATGCAGTCACACATTGTACACTGTGCCTACGATTTGTTTGTTTTGTACCAAATCTCCTCATGTCCGATATTGAACCCTTGTATTCACTGTTCTCAAATGGACCTATGCATCAAACCTGTATATTGTGCTTACTATTGTTGCTTGTATCAAATCTGTTCATGTGTATTACTGTTACCTTGCACTCCACTGTCACCCTGCGCCATGTGTTATGGCCTGGGTTGTGCCTGAAAATGGTCCCTGGGATCAGTGCACTCAACCAGTTATCAAAGTCATAAATAAATAAATCTGCATCAAGTGAAATGCCATCTCTTTCGAAGTTGGGGCTGGTGGGATGGTGTCTTTGTCCTTTTCCCCCTCTTCCTCATCATCTCTTCCTCCTGGCAGTGATGCTGTTGCTATCTCTTCATCTGTCAGCATGGGAGATCATCATCTGATCAAATGATGGATTCAAACACTGCATGGGCATATTCTCAGGTGCAGGCACAGCATTGTCAGCCTCTTCAACATCCTCAGACAGTTTGGGGGTCTCTTTATTGAAATCAGTTTTTTGTAAGCAGTTCTGTATAGTCAAAATCTTAACATTAGCCAAAGCCTGACTGAGAAGATGGATCGCATCCAAAACTAAGATTTTACAGGCAAGGTCAGTAGCAGAAACGGCCGTACCATCATTGAATGCTGTGATAAGCATAGACAACAGTATAGGCATTTCAGATTTTTAATTATGCCTTGATCCATGGTCAGTCTTGTGGGTAGTCAGACAACAAAATCGGCAGCACAGTTTGGATTCAATGTTCATCTGAGATGCTGCTAGCATCTTTTTTTTCCATGTGCCTTTTTCAAAACAATATTGTGCCATGCTTTGAACCAGCACAGTCAACCATTACATGGCTCAAAATCAGGCTTAACCATTGCAGCTGACAGTTTACAGACTTTCTCCTGGAGCAATGGACCAGACACAAGCACGTCCGAGCCTCTTGTATGCTCAAACCATCATAAGAGGGCATCCTGTACAACCATGTCTTTTCTGTCCCTCTCTTTTTTGCTTCAAATTGCCATTGGTGTTGAACTCTTTCAACACTTTATCTTTGTTTTTCAACAAATGTCAAATCTGGCTTTGCAAGACCTCCAACTATCTCACAACTTCACTCTGTGAGCTGCCTGGGCTGGGGAGCAAATACAGCGCCCTCACTTTGTCTGCCAGTGTCAACTCTTTGTGCTTCTTGGGAGTGTCAGTCATCCTCACCTCATCAAGACAAATGACACGTTGAGTTACATTTTAGCACCACTTAAGTACACTCCCTGTACAGTAAGTGCTAACTGATTTTCATTGGCCGCATTGTTACACTCTCCAGGGAGCAGCAGGTTAGAGGCACGGTGAAGAAAGTGTGAATGCCTGGAATGCAGGAGTGTGCAATGTAACTGCTGCTTTTTTATGCATTTATATGGGCTGCAATAATGCAACAAAGCAATCTTTTTATAATGGAGAACACAGGACAAGAATCAGGGATTCAGGATTTTATGCAATTAAGTGGGTTATTCCTTTAAGCAGTATGCATTTTAGTGGGCTTGACTGTGTGTGTGTGTGTGTGTGTGTGTGTGTATATATATATATATATATATATATATAGATATATATTTACACATATATATTATACAGGAGCAGTCGCACCTATAGATTAGGGTTGCGTAAGCATTTCTTTGTTAAACCTACATTTTTGCACCTTAATAACTTTGCCACCATTCAACTGATTTACATGAAATTTGGAAAGCACCACCTCTGTGCCAGGATCTCTTGATCCTGTAAATATCATGTAAATTGGTTAAGGGAGGCAAAGTTACAAAGGTGCAAATAAAACACAAAAATCCCATTTTTTGAAAGTTTTAAGACTGTTTTGCCACCCAATAACTTAAAAAATATGAGGCTCTGAAACCTGAAACTCTCAGGTTTGATAGAGGTTGGTCCAAGGTGTGTGTTTTTGTGGTTTTAGGTCCCTCACTTCAGTAGTTTTTGAAATGTTTAATAAAAATGTTTTGTTTCTGAGGATGCACAGTTCAAAAAATGAATGTTCTATTCATAGCTGAATTTTTTGCGGCAACGGTTTACTATATGACTTTACGCTGTCTTTATTATATGACAGCTCTCTGTCATATAGTGCAACACTTCTGTGTTTGCCACTGTAGAGTCAGGAAGGGCTACAGTCATTGTAGCCCCACCAGCCTGACTGTGTTGTGCCTTAAACTGTGTCTGCACACGGGGGGCCCAATCTCCAGTGGCAGTGTATTTATTTATTTATTTTTATTATTTATTTTTTTGTTTGTTTATTTATTTATTTTTCTTTGCTGCCAATGTCAGGGGGCAAAATCCCCGTGTCTGCATTCCCCACAGCAGTATTTAATAGTCCCTGCAAAGAAAAAACTGTCCCCCGATGTCTACTGTTTTTAAACCAAAAAGACAACCATCCCTCGTTATCCCCACTCACCCCCATCATGATCCTCCCCTTGCACTGCACTACATGGCACAGCTGTTATTCAATAAAGACAGTTGTGTCATATAGTACTTTCAATATAAGACACAGCTGTCTTAAATAAATGACAACTTGTCATATAGTACAAGTACTATACGAGATAGCTGTCTTTAATAAACAACTGTGTCGTATAGTACTTGCACTATATGACACAGCTGTCATTCATTAAAGACAGCTGTGCCATATGGTGCAGGCGGGTGCTTGTGGGTAGTTGCCGTTGGCACACAAGGTCAGGGATGGGGCTACTGCTGCTGTAGCCATGCCAGACTAGCAGCTACCGACCTGTTTTTTGCACACTTGGGAGCCCACCCCAGTGTGCCAAAATCGTTTTTTATGTTTTTTCTGGCACCAGGATGCCCACTCCCAGTGTTGGATGCCCCCCAAGCCTATACCTGATTGACAACATCGCGGTGCCCAATCCCTGTGTCGACCTGCAACCCCCCATGCCCATGTGGGACACTGGGAGCCCACCCCAGTGTGACCATATGTATGCTGTGTGGAATCACCTTTTGGGACTGATTAATGAAATGACAGTGCCACTGTTCATGAGGTGGGGTCCCAAAAAGTCCATGTTGCAAATTTGGTGAAAAACTTCCAAATAATGACTGTGTTATGAGTGTGCTTTGCGCAGTTTCTATGCACGCTCATAACTTCACCAATTTTTAATATTTTCACTACAGATTTTCACCATTGCCATTGTTTAGCACCTCCTTATGAACAGTACAGCTGTCATTTTTCATATGCTGCCCAAAATGTGTTTTTTGCACCTGTGGTGCAGAATGGTGTAGTCACTGCATGAAATCAACTTTTGGGATGGATTAACAAAATGACAGTGCCACTGTGCATGAGGAGAAGACCCATAAAGCCCATGTTGAAAATTTGATAAAAAAATGCCAAAAAATGAATGTGTTACAGGCATGTGTTGTACACTTTCTACGCATACTCATAACTTTGCCAGTTTTTCATATTTTCACTCCAGGTTTTCAACATTGCCATTTTCTCACACCTCCTTATGAGCAGAACAGCTGCCATTTCTCATATGCTGCCCAAAATGTGTTTTCACACCGTGGAGCAGAATGGAGCAGTCTCTGCATGGAATCACCTTTTGGAACAGATTAACGAAATTACAGTGGCAATGTTCATGATGTGGGGTCCCAGAAAGACTATGTTGAACATTTAGGGGGAACTTTGGTTGTATTAGGGGATGAAACTACTATAGCTCTAGATATTGTATGTGTTATGTCCCCCCCTTTTTCCTTCCCCCTCCCCCTTCTCTCTCTCTCTTTTGATGTTTCCTCTCCCCAACCTGAATCTTAGAAAACCTATTCTGTAGTAAAGTTCCTACACATTTCCTTGTCCGTTTAATGGATAATACCAAATCTTAGCATAAGATTCCATGCCTTGATCTATGGTATATTGTGTGTTTATGTCTTTGTATGACTTGTATGAATTTATGTCAGTGTTGTATTTGAGAGTGTTCCTGTAATATTTTATTACATGATGGTTTGTATTTGTGAAACTGTGATCTAAAACAGGACAACTTTGATAAACAGGGACTGTCGGTCCTAAAAGTTATTCTCCTGTCAAAAAATAAAAGTTTTTATCTATCTCTTCTAAAACATGGACACCTTATGAGTGTGTACGACTGTCTCCAATATTGTGTTTAGCTCATTTTGCGCAGGTCCCAAAGGGACCTGCGCAAAATGAGCATACAATTCCAGGACTGTCTCCAATATTGTAGTTACCTCATTTGGGACCTGCTCAAATGAATATACTGTTCCACTATCACAAAAAGAAGGGAAATTATTTGCAAAAAACTTTGTTAATGCTTTTATTAGGATTGAACCACAAAAAGCAGGGACAACAAAAAATAAATCATTAGTGTTTGGGTATACATGAAATAGGATATCAGTCATGTGAGGTCCGTGTTTGGTAAATCTCAACCCTAATCCTTGCCCACCCCCAGCGACCAACAGAGCCACTCCACGTGCACAAAAAAATACCCTTGTGATCCAAGTATTACATGCAGATGCTCAGCATGCCACACACAGTCTGACCTTGCTGAAATGTAGATTAAGCTACAGTTATGTGTTGTACCATATGATCTGTAAAATATTCAGAACTGGAAGCTGATGGCATGAAGAAAGAACACTGTAGGGTAAGCACATTTGTATTTTCTCCTGGTTTCAGTGCGCTGTGTGTATAGGGCAAGGGTAGCAGGGTATCTACATTATTTTTGTGACATCCAGATGGGAGAGAGAGAGAGAGAGAGAGAGAGAGAGGAGGAGAGAGAGAGAGAGAGAGAGAGAGAGAGAGAGAGAGAGAGAGACACTACAGGATGGTCCACAACAAATGTTACATTTCCTGAAATGCCAAATAATATGTATTTTCTTGGTTTCCGTGTGCCTTTGTGGACAGGGCATGGGCAGCAGGATGGCCAAATAAATATTTGACTTATTATGAAGTCCAGAGGGGAGAGGGAGAGGGAGAGGGAGAGGGAGAGAGAGTGCAAGGTGGCCCAGGATAAATGTAACAGTCCCAAAATAAAAAAAAAACGATTTTCCCAGCTTCAGTACGGCTGTGACATCTAGAGGGGAGAGGGAGAGGGAGAGAGAGTGCAGAGTGGCCCAGGATAAATGTAACAGTCACAAAATAAAAGAATGATTTTCCTAGCTTCAGTACGGCTGTGACATCCAGAGGGGAGAAAGACTGCAGTGTGGCCCAGGATAAATGTAACAGTCCCAAAATAAAAAAAAATGATTTTCCTAGCTTCAGTACAGCTGTGACATCCAGAGGAGAGAGAGACTGCAGTGCGGGCCACGATAAATGTAACAGTGCCAGAAATCCCAAATCTGGATGTCACAAAAAAATAATGTAGACACCCTGCTGCCCTTGTCCTGTACACACAGCCGCACTGAAGGTGGAGTGGTTCTGTTGGTGTCTGGGGATGGGCAGGGATTAGGATTGAGATTTACCAGAAGGAAGGGCCTCATAGGACTGATATCTTACTGTACCTAACCCCAAATGATTTATTTTTGATTTCCCTGTTTTGTGTGGTTCAACTCTAATATAAGCATTAATGAAATTTTGTTCAACTAATATAGAATATATCTATATAGTGACAAGGCAGATTCAGGCACCCACCACCACATAGAAGGACATCAGGCAGTTTCAAAATGTTTTTCATGTTTCAGTTGTTATATTCACATAAAACACAGATTATTGGGTAGGTAAACTCATTTCAGTGCCTCGCTCGATGTATTTGACTCATGTCCTTTATCAAGGTTGCCGATAGCGACATGAGTCTGAAATGCATCATGAGCACTGAAATGGGTGTTTGCACACACTTTTACGCTCTCTTTTTCTGTGACTCAAATGACTGAAACAAGAAAAAAGGTTTTGAAACTGCCTGGCGTCCTTTGTGGTGGTGAGCACCTGAATCTGTTTTGTTACTGCTTGGACTTTCCTTTTGTAAGCAGTACCTTCCCAGTGTGCACGCCTTTGGTTGTGTCAGTATGTATATGTATATGTATATGTATATGTATATGTATATGTATATGTATATGTATATGTATATGTATATGTATATGTATACGTACTGTATGTATATAATGTCACAAGCTCTGCTTCAGGTGAAGTGAATGATACCCAAATCTACAGCAAACCTGACATGTTGTCTCAGTCATGAAAAATCAGCTGCTAACACAAAGTATAATAAATTTACAACTTGTACAGCATTCTGCCAAGTCCTGCTGACAAATTTGCATCTGGCAGTCTTCAAACCCAAGTTTCATGCAATTTCATTGAATGGCACCAAAGTTATTAAAGCTGAAACTCAGGACATAGAAAAAAATTCATAACATAAGAATCAGCTCACATCCTAAAAAATTTTATGTCACATCAAATAGCTATACTGTAAAGCCTAGTGAGCATGGTCAGAAGTCACATTTTTAAAACATTATAACTCAAGAACCTGTAAGTACTTTTTCATGAAATCTTCAAAAGGCATCTCCTTGGGTTAGGTTGCTTCTACCCTGAATATGTCAGAATAACATTTCTAACTGTTTTTGCTCTAGATGTAAGCAATAAAAATGGGCAAAACAGGCATTTTTTATTTTTTTTGACTCTCTGGAGCTTGGTGGAATCCGGACAAGGAGCTGTCACAAAACTTGCCAGATCATGAGAACTTGGCCCCCTGACAGTGCATACAACATTTCATGCAATTCCAAATGGCACCAACGTTATTATGGTGCAAAAATTGGGTGAATATCTTTTAAATGCAGAGAGTGAGGGCTCATTACCAGTATGCTCCCCTCATGCTCTACCTTTAAAAGACACTCACCTAATGTGGCTGGCGTGCATAAGAACACCGTGCTACTGAGAGGCTGTTACTTCACACTGTGGTGAGTTAGGTTCATTTCATTTCATTTTTATTGGTTATACTGGAAAGGCATGTGAGCATTGCTGCCCGTTTATACAAGCGTCCAGTTGCATACAACAATCATGAGACATGACATAGGTTTAAACATTTAACTAACAGCGAGGGTTAATAAAATGATACTTAAATTTAGGAAAATATAGACTAAAGGGCAAAGCATGAACTAGCCTTGGTGAATTAACAAATACAAGGTGACATTAAGCATTCAGTGAGGGTTTAACAATAATATAATATAACAGAGGGAAACAAAAAAAAATTAAGTGCAATCTAAAAAACTAGCCTAGGTGGATTAATAATACCACAAGTGCTAGAAAAAGGTGGTAAATTGCTGAGGTGGATAACCATTGAATGAGGGGAAAAAGTGCAGAATGGGAGCCAGATTAGGGCTGTGAGCAGGAGCAGGTGAAAGAGAAATGTCTCCTGATATTGTGTTTGAAGACATTTGTGAAGGGGCAGAGTTTTAGTTCTGGAGGGAGAGAGTTGAAGAGCTTGGGTCCCATAAAAGAGAATATTTTCTGACCCTGAGTGGTCTGGTAGAAAGGAACAGTGAAAGAGAGAGTGGAGGACAGTCTAGTGGTCTTGGTGGTGGCGGCTGTCTGGAAGAGAGAAGTGAGGCAATCAGGGAGCAGTCCACGGGAGAGTTTGAAGAAGAAGGTGGCCATCTTGCAGTTGAGGCGGGCCTCAAGGGAAGGCTGACTGATGAGCTTCTAAGGTCACAGTGGTGTGTGAGTTTAGAGAGACCAGAGGCAAAGCTAATAGAGTTGTGGTAGAAGCTTCAAAGTCTGGAGAAACCTTTGATGGAAAGGTGGAGGAGGAAGACAAGTGAACCATAGTCAAAGACAAGAAGGAGGAAACTGGAGACTAAGAGGGATTTGGATTCCCTGTTAAGGAAATGCTTGGTTCTGTAGAGGATACCAAGGCTTTCGTGAGCTTTTTTGATTATGAGGCTAGTGTGAGCATCAAAATTAAGGTAGTTATCCAGGAGTAAGCCAAGGTATTTGAATTCACTGACTCTTTCAATGGCATTACCAAGGTTGTCATAGTGGGACAGGTCAAGCCAAGGGGTTTGCAGAGGCTAAAGAAAACCATGAACTTAGTTTTCCTGGAGTTGAGTACAAGACCTTTGGATGTGAACCAGTTGTAAAGTCTGCTGAAATCAAATTGGAGTTTGTTAATGAGAGCTCTGGGGTTTTTGTCCTGACAGAAAAGGGCTGCATCATCAGCATAGAGAATGAGTTCAGAGAAGGTGCAGAAGTCAGGCAGGGAGTTAATGACCAGAGAGAAGAGAAGAGGGCCCAGGATGGACCTTGGGGGACACCATATTTAATGGGGCAGGATTCAAAGAGGGGACCGCCAGTAATGATGAGATGGGATCTGCCCATTAGGTAATCCTTGAACCAGAGGCAGATCTCAGGTGAGAAATGGAGGCCAGCCATGGTATGGAAGAGGACTTCATGATCAACGAGGTGGAAGGCTTTGGTGAGGTCTATGAATGCAGCATCAGTGTAGAGGCCTTTGTTGTTAGCTTTGTCTATGGAGTGGATGAACTTGATGAGGGCAGTTTTGGTATTGTGTCGAGCACAGAACCCATGCTGGGCCCATGTCAGCAGGTTGTATTTGGAGAGGAATTCCGAGATTTGCCTGCGAACCACTTTCTCTAAAATTTTGGAGAGAGGGGCAAGGAGAGAGATGGGACGGTAGTTGGATACTAGATACTAGATCCTTGGAACCAGATTTGTGAAGAGGTTTAATAATGGAGCACTTGCAAGCGTAAGGTTCCAAGCTTAACAACACCATGCAATTTAAATTACAATTTTGACATGATATACTTTGATATTCTGATATGGAGCTCATCTCTTTGTCACAAAAGACCTTACTATTTTCTACCATTGAGAGAAATGAAGAAAAAAAGTGTCCCAAGGTAATTGTGTTACATCACCTTGATTAAGCACAATAATAATTATGTAGTTTGGTACATATTTGTGCATGAAAACTGCTAGAAATCACAGTTAAAGTAGTTGCCAAGTCTGGTTAAAAACAGAAACTTGAAGGATCCCGCTGTTATAGTACTCTGCTTATAGAAGTCTGTCAAGGGTAACAGATATCAAGCTATTACACTTTTTTAAACATCAAAACATATGGTTGTGTAGTAATACTGAGACATTGGTTTACTTTATTAAGGTGGCATTTTGAAAAACAAGCATGCAATATATTATACTGATGGTGACAATGTTAGTCTTTTATGATTTCACCATTTCATAATGATTTTTATTTATATTTTGGTTCAGTGTTGGCCTGCACTCATATATCACGCCACTGAAGTACTGGAAATACAGAATTATGAATTCAGATGCTTACAGAATCCAAATAATATGTAGACAGATATAAATTTTAATTGAAACATTACAGTTACTTCTGAGTTAGAGATTGATTATATTGATTTTGTGAACACTATTTGAAGGGACAAGAGGTATGTTGTCAACTAGGAATTTTTTTTTTTAATTTTCTGGTTTATCACTAATAATATGTAATACTGTAAATAGAGAATGGTGTGTTTTTAGTGATCACTAATTAAATATTGTATTTCTGACAGGCCCTCATTCCCCTGAAGAAGACAACAGGGGTGAAACAGTGGGCCATGATCTGAGGACCCACATAGAAGCTGAATAAAATTTCCATTAAATTGAATGGCATTCTCTGTGTGTGGCTGATTTCTTTTGGACTTTTCTGCTTTCTTGACAAATCAGTACCATCCAGTTCAGTCACCAATAAAGAGTCTTGAACTTGAAGGGTACCCAGTGTTCGTTTCTTTGCTGCATTTGATATTTATGATCCATTATAAAAAAAAAGCAGCCGAAGCAGAAGTTAGGAGTGTGAACCAGGGGTGTCTCCAGGGGTACAAAGTTGAGCTAATGCCCTTAGTCAAAATCTAAAAAGCCAGAGGGGTCCGGGGGTGCCCCCCGGAAAAGTTTGAAATTTTACTCTTCAAATGGTGGCTTTTCCTGCATTTAGTGGTGAAAATATGTTTGAGAAGCTAGTTATCAGCCATATATTTAATATGGTACATGTGAAAAATGTGGTTACTGGTCCACCGAGGACAGATTGCAGGAGGACCCCAGAGCAAATAAGAGACTGGAACAGCCAGACACACCATTATCCCAGCAGATCTGCTGGGAAGGTTGCAGGAGGATCCCAGAGCAAATGAGAGACCAGAACAGTCAGACACACCAACCATTATCCCAGCAGATCTGCTGGGAAGGTTGCAGAGGACCCCAGAGCAAATGAGAGACTAGAACAGCCAGACACACCAAACATTATCCCAACAGATCTGCTGGGAAGGTTCAGAGGACCCCAGAGCAAATGAGAGACCAGAACAGCCAGACACACCATTGTCCCAGCAGATCTGCTGGGAAGGTTGCGGGAGGACCCCAGAGCAAATGAGAGACCTGAACAGCCAGACACACCATTATCCCAGCAGATCTGCTGGGAAGGTTGCAGGAGGACCCAGGGCAAATGAGAGACCAGAACAGTCAGACACACCAACCGTTATCCCAGCAGATCTGCTGGGAAGGTTGCAGGAGGACCCCAGAGCAAATGAGAGACCAGAACAACCAGACACACCAACCATTATCCCAGCAGATCTGCTGGGAAGGTTGCAGGAGGACCCCAGAGCAAATGAGAGACCAGAACAGCCAGACACACCATTATCCCAGCAGATCTGCTGGATATCAGTGTCATACAGGTTTTACTATTTTATTATCGTGCTGATTTTGGGAGAAGTAGCTCAACCTTTCTGTTTGTCATGGATGCAAATTCGTCAATCACATCATCAGTGTCAAGTTGTCTGCTTTCTTCGGTCTGAATGTTGAGAATTCCAAGTGAACTCAATCTGTCATTTTCCGTCTTGTTTCTCAGATATGTCTTAATGCGACTCATGGAACTAAAGGAGCGCCTCACACACGTGTGGTAACTGGGATTGTTAAAGCAATCTGCAGTGATTTATGCAGCGCCAGATACATGATTTCTGGAAGTACATTATAAAGATTGGTCATATCGTGGAGCTTCATTTTCTGGCAGCCGACAAATGAAGTTTCTAGCTGCTACTAGTTCCTCTTCCAGAACTGGACAATCTTACATCTCTCCAAGTGGCCTCAGTTTGTCCTGGTCCAAGAATGTGTTAGACTGTGGTCTGAGAGCATTGATAGCAACCATCAGTGTTTGGTTATGCTTGGAAAACCTTCTGTCAATCTCTCCAATCATTTTGTCAATCCCAGGGTAAAAGACAATGATTCTCAAATGCACAGCAGTTCTTGTTTCATGCGACGCTGATGCACTTTGTTCAGTTCCAATTCGTGAAATTGGAACAAAGTGCTCCCAAGTACGAGGTAGCTTCCTTTGCCTCTGTGGACTCGGAGTGTTTTTGGGTGTCTGTGTCCCATATTTTTCTGCCATACTTTCAGCTTCCCTGTAGAGAACTAGAAATCTCTCTTCAGTACGAAATTGTGCAATTGTGTCTCTCAGCGCAGATACAGTAGTCACTGCACATCCGAAGTCCAAAGCCTGAGTCTGAAGTAAGTTATTTGTTCCATCAGCCACTGACAGTAGTTTGTCAAACATTTTAAGGAGAAAGATATTGTTGAATTCTAGAAGCTTGCTGTGGAGTCCTCTAGCCTTTGCAGTTTCTCCTTCTTCACATTCTGAAAGATATTTTAGAAGAGCTGGATAAGTTTCTATTACTGCCTTTGTTGCTCGCTTTTGACAAGCCCACCTGGCAGAATTTAACTCCAGTATCTCAAGAATTCTAGTCAACCCAAGCTCCTTTTGAACATTTAAGAACCCCTGGTGAGTCAGGACAGATTTGGAAAACAACGTGTGTATCTCTTGAAGCATGTCAAAGAATTTCCGTACAGGAAGAAGTGATGAACAGGCATCTACAAGGACCAAATTCAGAATATGCGTATAGCAATGAACATGTATAGCATATGGATGCTTATGATGAAATAGTTCCTGGACTCCATTTAAGTTGCCGCTCATAACAGATGCACCGTCATAAGTTTGAGCTACGCAAGTCATCGAATTCTCATGGAGGTCCCAGTTAGTCAGCTTTGAACACAGTTCATTTGTCAGACTCTGGGCATCTAATGCTGTTACTTGATGGAAGCACAAAAATTTCTCTACAGGGGAACCATGGTGAACATAACGAGGCAAATACTCATTTGTTTTCTGCAAGCAACATCTCTAGATTCATCAGCAAGTATTGCAAAATACTTTGCTTCTTTTACCTCATTTAAAATTTTCTTTCTTATTAATTTTGCACAACATTCTATCATCTGATTTTGACTGAGAGGTGAGAGATAGGTGGCATTTCCTGGCATGTGAATCTGCAAATTTTGCAATTCAGGATCAAACTTTTTTAGAAGATCAAAAGTCTCTAAAAAGTTACCCCTGTTTGAGCTCCCTTCACACTCCCTATGGCCTCAAAAGGCAGTTCCCTGTCTGCCAAACAACAAAACAATCTCAACTGTTCTTCTCAGGTACTCCCTGAGCTTTTTAATATCTGCAATCATTGCTGAATCCATTAGCTGTACAATATTGCCTCGTTCTTTAGATTTCACATAAGTATATCAGGCCTCCATTGCTCCTGTATGTGTTGTTGTTGTTTGTTGGTGTTCTCTCATCTTCTCTATTGCCTTCTTCCAGTTGTTAAACCCTCTGGACATGAAAGCAGTGTCCGCTCGACCAGTGCAACTTGAAAACATTCTGCAGGCAAAGCACAATATGACATCATTGCTTGCACTATATTCAAGCCATTTAAATGATGCATACCAGCTGCTTGAAAATGAACGTTTCTGCTTTCCAAAATCCCTTTGTGGAAAACTAGACAGCTCTGGCTGCATAGAACCAGCTTCTTTGGGTCCCAGATCACTGGGTACAACAGTAGCAGCAGACGTAAATCTTGCTACTGATTCAAGTGTATCACGAGATGTTCCGGGAGATGATGATGTGTTTGCTACATCTTCTGGTACTGGAACTTCCACTTCATTTCTTAATGGCTGTTCTGGTTGCAGCTGTTGAGCATCACTGGGGTCCTGGAAGTTACTTTCTTTATTCTGATTTTTTGATTTTGGACGGAAGAAGTCACGGATACTCATTTTTAACAAGGCTGATGAGTGTGTGACAAGAACTAACTAAAAAGTAAATTATAAGAAAAATGCCCTTTTATTGGGTCTGGCACACAGGGATGAAATGTTTATGTAACAGACTTAGTCTAACACACAGGGCTCATAGTATGCAAAGTAATGAGTAACCGACTGGAAAACTGCTATTTAATACAATAGACGGAGCCTAACATGCAGGGCTCACAGTATGCAAAGTAATGAGTAACCTACTGGAAAACTGCTATTTAATACAATAGACAGAGCCTAACATGCAGGGCTCACAGTATGCAAAGTAATGAGTAACCTACTGGAAAACTGCTGTTTAATACAAAAGACAGAGCCTAACATGCAGGGCTCACAGTATGCGAAGTAATGAGTAACCTACTGGAAAACTGCTATTTAATACAATAGATGTAGCCTAACACACAGGGCTCACAGTATGCGAAGTAATGAGTATTGAGTAACCACCTACTGGAAAACTGCTATTTAATACAATAGACGGAGCCTAACACACAGGGCTCACAGTATGCGAAGTAATGAGTATTGGGTAACCACCTACTGGAAAACTGCTATTTAATACAATAGATGGAGCCTAACACACAGGGCTCACAGTATGCAAAGTAAAATGAGTATGCTACTGGAAAACTGTTTTTTTTATAAAACAGATGGTTCCCCTTGTTCATAAAAAAAAGTGTCTGAAATTGAACTGGCTAACCCCTTGCTTGTGATGTTAAGCTTGCCACAATATAAACCTGAGGCAGGGTCAGGGTATAAGGCAATTTAGGAAAAGAAAAGTTCTGCTATTTTTATTCTAAATTTGTGAGCCTAAAAACATAAACCACCAAAGTGATGTTCTTCAGTCTTTCTGAACTGTCAGCTCTTCACTAGTAAGTGTAGTACTCAATTTACTCAGTAAAATAGTAAATGTGGAAATAAGTTGCAAGTAAGAAAAAAATAAACATATATGCAGTAGTTAGTAATGCATGCTGCTGCATGGCAGCACTCACAGCAGGTTGTCTGTGTCTGAGCTTTTCAATTTACCCCAAGAAACACACAAACACAACACCCCCCCTTATATTTCACTCAGAGAAAAAAATATAAAAAAAATAAACACTACACTATTTAGCTCTCAAGCCTCTTTGCCTAACAAGTGAACTGAGTATATTCAATGTTTGATAATAACTTTCTAGAAATATAGATTGAATTCCCATTTGAATCTCTCAAATAGTGCCTCTGCTCTGTTGCTCGCTCTGCCTCTACCAACTACAACTGTGTCACTAGTTTTTCTTACTGCACACAACAATACTACTAGTGTGTACCACGTGTGTGTTGGAGAAGCACACCACGCGTTTGTCCACTGATTGGCTCACTGTGCAAGCAAGCTGCTGTGCTGTTGGTAGGCAGAGTATGAGGCAGGTGCCAGTCACAGAATACAAGAATGAACCCTCCTTGCTCTCCTCCTTCTGTCTATCATCCTCTGTCCTCCAACAACTGACGCCATTTCATTAAATCTCCCAGTCAGTCTGTCAGATCTGCTGGCACTGCCCCCGCCCACACACACACACACCAGACAACCCGCGCTGATGACTCCAGTCCTTGCTCAGCGTGACATGCAAGCCAGGAGCCTCCTCCACCATGAAGTGCTGCTGCTGAGTGCAGGCTGCTGTCTGAGTGCTGTGCTATCATGCCAGCAACTACCAAATTCCCTGTCCTGAATCCATCCCTCCTGTGTCTCACTCTCTCTCTCTCTCTCCCCCGAGTCACTCTAGCAAGTCTCCTTGATCCTTCTCCTTCCTTCTTCTCCACTGTAACACACCGTCCCGTGCCTTCCCCGAATCCGCACCTGACCCCAGTGACTGAGAGTGAGATCAGGGACATATAATCATTTATAAACTTCCAAACCCTGTATCCATTCCGTGGCAGTGGTGGCAGGGGTGGCAGCAGGGGCGCGCCCTGTTCAGTGTTGGTCCTGCTCCTCCTGGTGTCACTGCCACTGTGGCTGTTGACGCTATTCCCCTTACCCACGTATACTGCATGAAGCAGTGTTGCTGATGGAGTGGCTGATCACTGAGGTTATCTGCAATAAATAAGTAACTAAAGAACAAGGCGGCCATACCTCAAACGCAGATATATTTAAGTGCAATATTTCTTGTGATCTTATATAAGTACAATGGACTTGCACTTTCTTAAAATACAATGAATACATTATAACATATTATCTCAGGGTTTATCCTACCTTGCACACAGAGCAGCAAGTAAAAAGTGATGGTCTTGCTATAGTGAGGTGACATGTCGCGTCCAGCTGTAATCCTTACATAAACACCGCGGCCAGCCAATTCATGATGGACTGCTGAGCTGATCAATAGCCACCCTCCCCCAAAAGGCAGAGCTCACCACAAGCAGCCCCCCTCCTGGGATACTACAACTCCTTCCAAATTCTCTAGCTCCTCTAAGTCTAACGCGATGGACCTAAAAATTGAGGAGCTGTCTGTCTCCCCTCCTGCAGTCAGGGGCGTATTCCGTGCAACAGGGACTGTGCAATGTTTTCCAAAAGTTGCAAAGTAATAACTTTGCAAGCGATTGTCTCTCACTGTAGTGCTCCTAATGTTATATATATTTATATATATATAGTTTTGCAGCTTTTAATAAAGTCCAGTGCTGGACTAGACTAGATCTGCTTGTGGCTCAGCAGCTGTCTTCCTTGCTCCACAGAGTTTTTTGTTATTACTCTGAAATCATCTGTCCCCTCCATGACATGAGCTTTGAAGACACCTGCAGCTCGATCCTTGTAATCAGTTGCTACACCAGGTGTTGTTAGCCCCTCAACGGAAGACCCAGAGACTGGGGCAGGTGCTGCAGAAGCCTCACTTCCCTCCTCCTTAAAGTAGCCCCCAACTTTTCAAACTTGATGGAAAACTTTTTATTGTTTTATTTCCACACTCTACTGTGAAGTACCTTCACCACTGACTTTCAAACTGTCCCTTTACATCAGTGCAAAAACAAAGTTTAGACACTTAAAGAAAGATGTTTTTTGCAATGTTCTTGCTCTGCACTTCGAACCTCTTTCCCCTGTTTATTTGCTTTGGATTCTCGGCGTGGGGTGGCATTTTCTTATAGTGAAGGAAAGAGGAAGGAAGGTGGGTCACTGCAACCAAAGAGGGGAAGCACCAGAATTTTCTGAGCCTTGGAGGGACTGCCTTCCTAACCTTTTGCAGTCTTCTAAAGGGTGAAGCCAGCCATATGTTAAAATATGTGTGTGTGTGGGGGGGGGGTTGGTCGAAATGACAGGGGAAGAGGCAGACTCAGGGGAACCACCTTCACAGCTTCTAGTCTGAAGTGAGCTCCACCTGAAGATCGCTGGACAAGACCAGCTGCCACTTCAGTGTCGCTCTCTATTCTGGAGGAGACAAAATGGAAGACAAGCCTGAAACATACTACTAGGTACTGTTATGTCGGTGGGAGACAGGGAAAGTTCACCTTTTACCAAGTGATCAACTGTTGATCACTTGGTAAAAGGTGAACTTTCCCTGTCTCCCACCGACATATACTACTGACATGGTGTGGCAGTGTGGCTATTTACCAGCAGTCGTACAACAACATTCTGAAATGATGACAGTCTGTTGAATAGTGTGTCCGTGTTTTACAATAGACACTGGGCGAAGCCACCACAAATATGGAAAATAACAGTGTTTGCCAAGTTCATGGAACTGTCTGAAATACTGCAGTGCAAACCGTGTTTTATTTTTCCCCTACACAATCCCTCGTTAGTTATTGCCATGCCAATCGTTACCTGTAATGTGGTGGTTCATCGAATTTGATCCAAAATGTCAGTAAAGAAGACCAAGCAAGTTCCTCCCAAGATCGAGAAACTGAATCTACGAACTGTGAACCAGGACATGCTGATGTTGAGCTTCATTCTTAAACTTAATGCAGCAGCGCTAGTAACTTGCCCTACAAGGGGCATGCCTTAGACAACTAGTATTGGAGCCCACTCAAGAGGGAGCAATCTTAGACCTGGTTCTCTAAAATGGAGATGAAGAGAGGATCACAGATGTAGAAGTGGGTAGCCATCTGAGAATTAGCGACCATCGAACAGTATGGTTCACAATAAACACAGCAATAGAGTCAAGCCATACAAAGGCAAAAGTACTGGACTTTAGGAGGGCTGACTTTGCCAAAATGGGTGAGTGCCTAAGGAATGCACTAGCAAATGGGCAGGAAGGAGGGTGGAAGAACAATGGGGAATAATAAAACTGCCATCACAGAGGTAACAAGCCTTGTGTGAGGCAAATTAACAAAACAAAACTATGTAAGAAACCACTATGGTTCTCAAAGGAAGTGGCAGTGAAGGTTCAAGAGAAAAGAAAGCATTCAGGAAGTACAAGGAATCACAGAAGGAGCAGGACAAGGAACTGTATCAGTAAAGCAAAGGAAGCTGGGAAGGCAGTCAGAACAGCAAAGGCCCAAACCAAGGAAAAGATAGCCAACTCTGTTAAGAAGGGGATAAAACCTTTATAGATACATCAGGGAGCGAAGGAAGACCAAGGGAGGGCTAGTGAGGCTTAATAAAGAGGAGGGAGGGTGGGCAGAGGGTGACTGTGAAAAGGCAGAGATACTAAACAAATATTTTTGCTCAGTATTTACAAAGGAAGTGGGAAGGTACCTAAAACAAACAGTAGAAACACTCTGGATACAGAAGTTGATACCAGCCCATTTACAGAAGAAAGGGTTCTGAAAGAACTCTTAAAACTGAAGGTGGACAAAGCAATGGGGCCTGATGGGATTCATCCCAGAATTCTAAAAGAACTAAGGGTAGAACTAGTGACACCACTGACTACCCTCTTTAACAAATCATGGGAGGATGGGGTGGTACCTGAGGACTGGAGAAGGGCAGATGTGATTCCCCTTCACAAAAGTGGGAGCAAGGCAGAAGCAGAAAACTACAGACCTGTTAGTTTAACCTCAGTGGTAGGGAAAATGATGGAATCACTTCTGAAGGAAAGAATTGTTGAGTATCTAGAGGCCAGAGGGGCTCAGGACCCAAGGCAGCATGGATTCACAGCGGGAAGGTCATGCCAGACAAATCTGATAGATTTCTTTGACTGGGTGACCAAAGTAGTAGATCAGGGAGGGGCTGTGGACATGGCCTACCTAGACTTTAGAAGGCATTTGACACAGTCCCACACAAAAGATTAATATACAAGTTAGCCAGCCTGGGAGTGGGTCCCAAGATGACAGCCTGGGTAAAGAATTGGCTGGAGAATAGGACACAGAGAGTAATAGTAAATGGAGTCCACTCTGAAGAGGGGGTTACTAGTGGGTACTGCAGGGTTCAGATTAGGACCAGTCCTCTTCAATGTCTTTATAAGCTGATATTGCAGAGGGACTGGGAGGAAAGTATGTCTCTTTGCAGATGACACAAAGATCTGCAACAGAGTTGATGCACCAGGTGGGGTGGAAAGGATGAGAAGGGACTTGCAAGGTTAGAGGAATGGTCAAATATATGGCAGCTTAGATTCAATGCTAAGAAGTGCAAGGTAATGCACTTGGGAAACAAAACCCAGGGGAAGAGTACACAATGGGGGGTGAGATACTAACAACAACAAAAATGGAAAGGGACCTGGGGGTAGTCATATCAGATGACCTAAAGGTGGGCAAGCAATGTGAGAGGGCAGCAAGGAGGGCTGGGGGGATACTGGGATGCATAGGGAGAGGCATCACCAGCAGAAAACAGGAAGTTATTATCCCTCTGTACAGACAGTTGGTGAGACCCCATTTGGAGTACTGCATGCAGTTCTGTAGACCCAATATCCGCAAGAACATAGACAGGATGGAGGCTGTCCAGAGGAGGGCAACTAAAATGGTGCAGGGTCTGCACCAGAAGACATATGAAGAGAGACTTAAGGAGCTGAATATGTATAGCTTCAAGGAAAGGGGAGAGAGAGGGGGGACATGATAGAAACTTTCAAGTATCTCAAGGGAATCAACAAAGTCCAAGAGGGTAGCATCTTTCAAAAAAAGAGGTGTGCAAGAACAAGGGGGCACAATTTGAAGATAGAAGGGGGGCGGCTCAGAGGTAATTTAAGGAAGTATTTTTTCACAGAGAGGGTTGTGGATGCATGGAATGGCCTTCCGAGGAGGTTCTGGAGTCAAAAACAGTGGTGGAATTCAAGCATGCATGGGACAGTCATAAGGCAATTCTAGGGGGTGGGGGTAGGAAGAAGTAGGCTGCTGGTTAACTAGGATCTGCAGCTTATCCAATAGGTAGGGAAATGGGCAGACTGGGTGGGCCAAGCGGTCCTTATCTACCGTCAAAATCTATGTTTCTATGAACCGCAGCCCCCACATCATTACATCACAGGACCACCAGCTGTCTCTCACCACTGTAGGATACAGGATCACACAACTGGCACTAGAGAGAGCAAAGCAATCTGGCTCTTTGGACCAAATCCACCTTTATTAATCTTATCGGGCATCCTCTGCTGGGTTCCAGCTATTCAGGACGTGCACCTGTCTCTTTCTTCAAGAGAGATTTTCGTTCCTAAACCTTCAACTTTCATTAAATCAGTTGACTCAGTCTGATTCCAAAATTGTTTGGATTTTGTATCATTGAATACTGTTGAGATTAAAAAGAACTACTGTAACAGAATAGCCTCTTACTGTGTAAATCGTTTTTTTAATGCTACTACCCGAGCCCGATTGCCGTTTCTTAACTGTTCACATTCTGCAGCCGCATCAGATGCGGCTGCAGAATTTAAACAGTTAAGAAACGGAATTTAATTTATTTTTTTAGTGCAAATGATTGGGGGTGCTTTAACTTAGATTGGGGGGGCTGTAGCCTCCCCAAAATCTACAATCAAATATAAGAAAATAGCAGTATTGAAAATGAGTGTCTTACCAAAACAGAGGAACCCCTTATTTATAATGCCAGATGAAATTGCAAAACAAACAATATAAGACACACGATTTGAATTTTGGGAAATTTGTCTGAAGTGATATGACAGAGATATTTTCCAATTTTCTCCCCAAAAAAAAAATGACAGTCTGTATTGGCAGGACTCAATCTTACAACATACAAAAAACTAATTTTGGGACATTCCTTTCTTTACTACTAAAGACTTTTGTATAAAAACAGGCTTTCCCCCCTTATACATCATCTGTTTCTGCTGTACAGTATGTCCTGCCATGAGGTGGTAATCCTTTGCTTGGTAACCTGTGAACAAGGCGACTGCAATTGAGCGCTTACAAAAATGGGGACTCAATTACAGCACCTGTGTTCAGGGCTACCTGGCAGGGTAGCGACCGGATACCTGGGTGGGTGAGGTAGAGTGATGAGGAAATGCCGCACGATACATGATCACATGTGTGGGGGAGGAAAGGTATGTGGAGGGGTGTGGTGGGCAGCTGCCAAGCTGGTCTACTAGTGTGGTGGGGAGTGTGGTCTGTAGGGAGGTGCAGGGTGCAGGGTTTGGTCCGGCTCAGCATGTTTCTTTTTTGCTGACAGGCAGTTTTTTTTTTTTTTAAGTATTTCACCCCTGGAGTTGAGAATCCTTTAGTAGGGGGTGCAGGGGCATAGCCCCCCTGCATGAAAAGGAAACTGTAGATCTCAGGCGCCCTTTTGCCGTTCACCGTGAGTGTGCATTTCGGAAATGTACACTTGCCCTAATGGCAATCACTATTCTGTGATCGTCGTTATGACACAGAACCCCTTTGCTTGAGTCATCAGAATGTTTTCCATGGCAGCAGGCTGTGGTGACATATGTGGGGGATTATGGTGACTTCAAGGATGGAATAGGTAGTGGGAAAAGATGAAGTCGAAAGGAAAGAGGTCCAATTCTAATTAAACCTGCATCATTATTAAAATGTAAGGTCCGATAATTCAAATGTGAGGGTAATTTTGTGTAACCGAGTTCTGCAAATGACATGTGTGATTATTTTTTTTTGTCTGGGAAACCAGAAAAATGCTTTAATAAGCTGCAATGGCCAGTTAATGCGGGATTAGCAATGCTGAATACATATTTTTACACTGAGGCAGCTAGATTGAAATATGACAGATAGTGGATACTGGGCTGATCTTGAAAAAGAAACTTTTTAGCACCACAAAGTTAAATATGTAAACATCATGATCACTCACAATATGTCACTCCCATTCTTGAAGTCAGAAAACCCGCTTTATTAGAAAAGCCTGTTTTTATTATAAAAAATATTAACAATATAGAGTGAACAGCCAAGTCTATAGGTAGTGTCCAACAAACATTAAGTGCATTATGTATACTATATATCATTTACCACTTGTCAAAAACATAGCTTTCCACCCAGCAAAGCTAACAAGCTATAATAAAAATGTAGGGGAACGGGTGCGGAGCCTAACAGCCAACATGGAAGGAGTATAATCTGATAGCAGCAGTATCAGGCCTACCTATCTTCATACATCCGACAAGAGCGAGAGCAAATTAATACTTCACCAAACCAGCATCAGGAGCAGCAAGCCAAGGATGTCAGTTCAATACCAATCTTGCCTGGTAAAACTCAAAGGGACTGATATTGGCCAGAGTTCAAATCTGTGACAGGATTATCAAATTGCCAGCCTGTCTGACACATCCAAGCAGCCTTGTAAATTTCAACTAGCAGCGCCTGACTATCTTCACTGGAGAGGACGGGTATCTATCTTCGACAGCAGCATGTCTAAGCCTCAACTCTCTACCCTGGAAGCCGAGATAACCAAAATAACTCTACTCCTTAATAAGGTATTACAAGATACTGCTGAATTAAAAGCAACAGCATCTAGTACTAAAGAGAAACTGGGGAAAATAAATGCCAGAGTTACATCTACAGAAACAATAGTAAAACAACAGGCAGAAATCCAGCACTCTCATACTTGCCAACTTAGAGAACGTCACAGCCAAATATAATACCTGCTAGAGAAGGTCGACGACTTAGAAAACAGTGCAAGGTGGAAAAATTTATGACTAACTGGCATACCAGAGGGAGCGAATGACAGGGACATGATGGCTTTTCTCTAGACCTCTCTGCCAGTTATACTGAAAATCAACACTGGTGCCCCACCATAGCTTGAAAGGACTCACCGCTCCCTAGCCCCTAGGCCATGTCAGGGTGAAAAACTCTAACCCATACTATGCAAGTTTGCTAGATACCCTGAAAGAAAGATATACTTGAAAGCGGCCAGGGAAAATAATCTGTTGTGGGAAGTTTGCAGAGTGCAAATGTACCAAGATTTCTTGGCTGACCTATCCAAAAAAGATGGGCATATGGCCAAGTTAAGCAAAAACTGTATCGGATGAACATTACCACGTCTCTTAGATACCCTGCATAACTCAGAGTTCAGTATAAGGGAGAATACTTGCTGTTCAACTCACCAGCAGAAGTTGAGGAGTTCCTGGCTGACATTGAGAGCAGGGACCAGCCTCTGAGTTGACCCAGATCATTGCCTTGTGAAGAGGCGCTCCAGAACATGGACACCTCTGAGGATCCCACAAGCAAGTTTCCGCAGCATATGGTGCAAACTCCCTCCACATCATCCACATCTCAGGAATGGCACCAGGTCCAAAGAGGGAGACAGAAAAATAAAAATATGCTTCCAGCCCTCACGAAATGTCCCTCCTGTAAAGCGAGATCACAAGCAGCAGGCAAAGGCGACAACAGCTCTCCAGTAGCACCAGCACATCACTAGGGGACACTCCGGTTAAAATTAGTAACCGCTACGATCCCCTCCGGGAGTAGATACTGATGGCCCTGGACTTATCCATCCCCGATGCGGTGCTTCCCCTCAATGAGACCCTGACTCTACTGGAAGAAACCTCCAATGCTTGGGTCCCAATTTACCAGGAGTGGGTGGATTGTGTGGTGGAAGCCACTGACAAACTCCTAGCCGACCCGCATCATGGTCCCTGCATGACCTCCCCCAAAAATGAATGACAGAGCAAGGTGGACTACCAGAGACTGGCTCAGTAAGTAATTTTTTTCACAGCCTTTTCAAGGGACTCTTCCTCTACTAGGAAGAAGGCTGTATGGTTAATCCCGCTAGGCCACCACCATGAGGTTAGGTGATACTACGTGCCATAGCTTTTTAATTTTCCTCGCAGAGCTCAAATGTTGTGATGAGTGCCATCAGAGGCTTGCATGTTTTCTGCACTGTTTAAGTTAGATTAATGCTAGCATGTAGGGATATTGACTGGAGGGAGGGGTGGGATTGAAATGCCACAGCACTCATTTACTGTAAGTGCACCTCCCAATTTACAGTACTGGCTACAACCTTGTGCAGAAAATGACCCAAAGAGAGGGCAGATAGCTCCTACGAAGAGCATTTATGTGATCTCTGAGCACTGCCGATGTCACAGGCACCCTAACCAAAAACCACAGGAGAGAGCATCAAGAAGGCTTCTCAGGGGCTGTCCTGCTGGCGCAGCAGTAGGTTTACTGCTCGAGGCGCCAGCGACCCATGTTCGGAAACAGATTCGGGTAGCTGGCTGGCCGGCCAGGGGAAGAAGGATCAAGCGCCCATCGGCCGCTCTTCTTCTCCGGGAGGGGAGGGTTGCCTGTCCCACTACTCTACCACCACCTGGGTGACCATGGGTGGGGCTGCAGCTGGGACAACCAGTGGGAGGGGAGGACATAGGCTGAGAACTGGAGTGTCTGCACATCATCACGTGCTCCACCCCTAGTCCCCCTTGTGTGCCTACATCCTCAGGGGATGGCACCAGAAAAAACAGGAAAACGGGACCCTGTCACAGAGGACCGAGATGGGACCTGGCTGCCCTAGATAACCCACAACTGGGCTCCCGGTGAATGCCGCAGATGGACCTCCTGACACACTAATGGACTGGAGGGGGTAAAGGGGTTCCCCCCTCCTTCCAGTCCGGGGGTGGGGTAGGCAGAGGCAGCATGGAGGTAGGTCTGTATGTCACCATCGGAGATACTTGGGGAGGGATTAGGGGATCACAGTCTAGGGCTCCCCGTGGAAGTTCCACCGTGGCAGACAGAATGTGCACAAAAGAAAAAGAAGGCTCCTCAGTGGGTACCCACATACATAAATAAATAGTTGACTACAGATTTAGTGATACTGTGCCCCACAGGCTGCACTGCAGCTAAGAACAGAATTAAAACTTTTGCCTGTGGGGGGTAGAGATGGCTAGCCCACTTGCAGGGCTCAAGATGTTGTCATGAGTCATGTGGGGGGGAGGATAGCTGCCAGGATATGGCACATAAGGTGTGCCATTTATCACTGGTGATGTTTGATCTGAAGCAGAGGGGGTAACATAAAAAACTCTGTGAAAGAGAATGATCCCCCTAGATATCTCATGAGTGAGGATTACCTCATCTGCCTTCTCCTATCAGAATGAGGCACTTACCTCCTGGATGCCATTATACCCCTGAATTCAGAGACTTCCTGACGTAGCTAACATTCCAGGGGGAATGGAAACATGGGGTGCTCGTAAAGGCAACACCCTGGTACTGATGCTATCACCCATCACCCAAGAACTGAATCGGTGCACAATTACAGGTGTATAAGCTTATCAGCAGATGCTGACTCATGCACCCCTAGATGAGGGGCCTTGGGAGATAGACTGACCTGCCCCACAACTCCCTTGGTTATTGGGAGGGGTCATACTCGGTGAAGGGCAAGCTAGGTGATTGGTACAGGAGGGATCTCCTCCTACTCTCTCATCAAGGGTAAGGTACACCAAACCAGCCGAGGCCCATGAAACAGCTACCCCTGGGCCACCACTCAATTTCATGCTCAAGCCATGGTGATAACACTGCAGCCCCTGGCAGATCAACACAAACACAAAGCAATGCTCAATTACAGCTGGACAGGAGCCTGAATAAGCTGGGAACCCTTACACCTAAAATGAAAAGGTTGCTGATACCCAAGGGCCTGGACTACTGCTCTAATCCTACTGGTGTGTTCATTCTATGGTAACTGGGCAAAGCCCCAGCTCAGATAACTGACCCTCCTCCTCCGGAGTGGAGTTGTCTGGCCATTGGCAGGCTAGGAGAAAGACAGCCTACCGGTTCACACAAGTTGACTCACACTCTATGGACTATCAACTGTTGGAGTGACTGTTCAGCAGGTTCAATGCTATTGTTTTAAAATATGCTACATTATTCTTTTTGCTAGTAGCTATAGACAGGTAGAGGATCAGAGACAAAAAAGAGTGGTTTTCAGTACTCATAAGGTACCATTTTCAGTCAGCAGACAAGTTGTTACCTTTACAGCATCCACACAGAATGGTGGACAAACTACACTACGCAGGGGTAGAAAGGAACATTGGACTGAGGTCCTAGTAACAACTCGGAGTTGGATCATGGTGTCCATCTCCCTACTAGCCGGCTTTCAACTACATGTGCAAATTTCTCTAACTCATGGCTTCCATCCCTGACATTGTTGTGATGTCATGGAACGTCAAAGACATAAATTCCCCTATTAAGTGAAAAAATTCCTGGCACACCTGAAGAAATTAAAAAGCTCAAATAGCCTTTCTTCAGGAAACAAAACTCAATAAGGTGGAAGCCCAGAAACTCAAAAGGGAATGGGTGGGATGGGAGGCTCACAGTTTCTCCAGCACATCTAGCTGAGGGGTGTCAATTCTGCTCCATAAGAACCTGAACTGGAAGCCCATTGAAGTACAAACTGATAAAGGATGATGCTTTATGGTGCAGGTAGATTCTCCCACAGGGCCGATCCTACTGGTAAATGTTTATGCCCCTAACACGGACTCACCTGAACTTTTTAAAAAAATTTCTCAACAAACGCTAAAAATTACGCATGAAAATCCAGAAATACTCATTGGCAGGGATCTAAACCTCACCATGGATTTCATCATGGATGGGTCCAAAGCAAAACCAGAACCACACACCCAAGCTCTTCGCACACTGACTGATTTGATAGCCCTACATAAGCTCTATGATATCTGGAGGCTTACCCATCCCACGGACCCAGACTACACTTTTTTCTCCAACCCCAAGGCAATGGCAAGTCGACTAGACCACTGGCTCATCTCTCCATCAGTGACTTCAGCCACAACAGACATATCAATCTGCCCAATGTATTTATCTGACCACGCCCCTGTGGTACTAAGCCTCCTCAGAACCTCTAAAGAGCATAGATCCCAGCTATGAAGACTAGACCCCCTTTTAATGCAAGATCCAAGTTTTGTTACATGGCTCCTTGAAGAATCAGAATTCTACTTCCAAAACAAACCCCAAGGATCTGCATCAGCAGCTGGGGACTGGGAAGCCTACAAAGCTACGATGCAAGGGATAGTTATGCGTTTTGCAGCACACAGGCATAAATAAAGGGAGGAGCAATGTGCTCAACTAGAAAAGCAATTAGCACAACTAGAAAATCAATATAAAAAAAAAGCCCTCAGGTGTTGTACGACCCAGCTAAATTAAAAGAAATCACAGCATTAGAAACATAGAAACATAGCCTTTGACATCAGAGAAGGACCACTTGGCCCACCCAGTCTGCCCATTTCCCTATCTACTGGATAAGCTGCAGATTCTAGTTAACCAACAGCCTACTTCCTGCCACCCCTCCACTGCAATTGCCTTATGTTTGTCCCATGCATGTTTGAATTCCCCCACTGTTTTAGACCCAACAACCTCCACAGGAAGGTGGTTCCATGTATCCACCACTCTCTCCGTGAAAATAAATTTCCTCACATTACCCCTGAGCCATCCCCCTTCTATCTTTAAATTGTGCCCTCTTGTTCTTACACATCTCTTTTTCTGAAAGATGCTACCCTCCTAGACTTTGTTGATTCCCTTTAGGTACTTGAATGTTTCTATCATGTCCAAGACTCCAATTAGCCATCCGTCAGCACAGCGGTTGGATTTCCACTTGCGACACCAGCAACCTGGGTTCGGGAACAGACTCGGATGCTGGAGGGTCAGCCGGGGAGAGAAGCCTTGAGCATCAGTTGATGGCTTACCTTCTCTCTGGGGGAGGGCGGGGATGTGACCCGGCGATTGCCGACTCCTAGCGGAGGCTGGGGGCACAGCAGTGCAAGGGATCCCATTCACTAAGGGGGCATGGTGAATGTTGGCATCCGCCTTATGTTAGTTGCACACCACACCCCCTGTGGAGCAAACTGGAAAAGAGCCCTGTAGCCGACCAGATGACAGTCACCAGCTCCCATTGCCATGTGTCTGAGGACAGTGCACACATCATCCCCAGCAGCACACAGGGCAAGTTTGGCACTGGCCGCTCCACCACTGCCACCCCCCTCGGAGGAGAGGGACCCACCGGATGAAGGGTTATGTCTGGGGGTTACCCAGGGTGCTGCAATATGGGGGTGAAGAGGTGGCTGATCGGAGGCAGTGCGGCATGGAGGGCATAGATGGCCTGAAAGAGATGCCAGCCCAGAGCTGGGAGGGAGCAAAAAAAAAGACTCCAGTTAAACATCCTAGCCACTAGAAAAGCTGAACCCCGAATACTGAGAACACAACACAGATACTGGGCGGTGGAGGAAAAAGCTGGGAAGCTGCTGGCATAAAGACTGAAACAAATGCAGGCAGAATGGCATATCCCCTACCTCAAAAATAAAAATAGTACCCCCACATCTAACCAAAAAAGGAATCAAAATGATTATGATGGAATTCTATAAAGAGCTGTACTCCTCTCAAAACAAATGGGACCCCAACAGGTATAATACTCTTATCGCCAATCTTTCTCTACCATGCCTTATGCCACAAGCCAGAGAGGAGTTAGAAGCCCCAATTTCCGAAAAAGAGGTCTCCATAGCCCATCAACTAATGGTGCCACATAAGGCACCAGGAGGGGATGGCTTCCAGGTAGATATTTATAAAGCAACAAATCATATTGTCACCCCCGCCAACCCATATGTTGCAATCGGCTCACATAGCAAGAGAGTTGCCAGGTACACTAAAGGAAGCCATTATCACAGTACTACCTAAAGAGGGTAAGGACCTTGCCCTCCCTGCTAGTTATAGACCTATATCACTGATCAACCTCTGCGCTGTTTAACTGTACTGCTTTTCCCGGGTCGCCCCTGAAAAAGGGACTGCCATGTCTCAGTGGGTTTGCCCAGTTACCAAAATTCAATAAATAAATGTGGACGCCAAGGTCCTGGCTATTAGGCTAGAGAAATCCCTCCCACATATTATTCACTCCTCACAAGTCAGCTTTGTTAAAGGAAGAGCAAGCTCAGACCATATTCGGGCCCTGATCTCCTTGATTCAGACCGCAGCAGGCACCCCCATTCCAGCCACAGCAGTAGCTATCAGTTTTGAAAAGACTTTCAACTCAGTGGAGTGGGAGTACCTGCATTTGGTTATGAAGTCCTACAACTTCGGCCCATATTTCATGTCCTGGATCAGAACCATGTATAGCGAGCCGAAAGGAAGGGTTCTCACTAACAGCATTATGTCAGACCCCTTTCCCCTATGCAGGGGAACCAGGCAAGGCTGCCTGCTCTCACTGTTGTTATTTGTATTGGCCATGGAACCTCTGGCCGCCACAATCAGGGCTCACCCTGAGATTACAGGTCTGAGTGTAGGAAAGGCCCAATACCATGAAAAATTGTACACTGATGAGTGCCTGATCCTAACAAATAATATAATCAAGAGCCTGCACCAGATTCTCAGCAACTTGGAAACATTTGGCACAATATTGGGCCTGAGAATAAGTAAAACTAAACCCAAAATGCTCCCTCTGTATAAACACTCTACTTCCATAACAAAGGACATGCTAGATCTTCTGTGAGCACTGTGAGGGATAAAATACTTGGGGATTAAACTCTCACCTGACCTGGCCAACCTGGCGGAAGACAACTTCAGTCCCTTATTGACAGGGCTACACAGGGACATGGAGAGATGGGATGTCCTCCATTTGTCCATGGCCGGGAAGATAACTGCCATAAAGATGATGATGATGGCCCTGAGGATATATTACCTACTCTCACATTTAAAATTATTCTCCTGGCAAAATGGGCCCAAAAATTACATGCCCTTATAAGTAAATTCTTATGGGAACCCCCCCCAAGGTACAGTAAAGCAAAATTGAGAGCACCATGGACAAAAGGTGGGTGGAATCTCCCTGACATCACAACTTACTCCAATGTTTCATTGCAGCCAAAACTCTAAAATGGTACGGCAGACAGAACACGGATCCACCCACATGACTTGAGATAGAAAACGCCTTCATGCATGGATACTCACCTGCAGCATTCCTAAGCTAAAAGCTCCCAAAGCAATTCCAATACCTGACTACATTCCAGGCCACACACCAAGCCTGGCATTTGATGGGGCAAAAGGCTAAGCTATGACTGAACCCCCAAAATGATATTCCACTGTGGAACAACCCCAATCTGTGCATTAACGTGGAACCCTTTAGATGGTGGGGATGGGAAAGTAAAGGTATACTCATATTCAGGGACATAGAGATGCCTTGGAGAAACATATTAGACTCCTTTCAACCCCTCAGAAATAAGTACCTGCTACTGCAGGGTGACTTCTGGAGGTATTTACAAATCAGAAGCCTGGACCTGCAATGCCAGAAATCTAAGTGTGCTTGCTCTACATGTACCATGGCTCAAACCCATCCACAGGGGAAAATACAAATTCACACATGGCTCTCTAAACCAAAGGACTTGCGGGAATCATTCAAAGACTCATGAGAGACAGCGGCCCTGACCCCTCGCTACCAGCCAAGGAGAAATGGCAAAAAAAAATGGGCACCATGATCACTGACCAACAGTGGAAACAAGGGTGGGTACTAGCACACCAAGCAAGTGGGGATCCAAGGAGTCTTTTGATCCAAAACAAAATATGCCACCTATGGTATTGCATACCAACACAACTTAAGGTCATGGGTTACATTAGCTAGGACAATTGTTGGAGGTACAATGCCCCAAATGCTGATCTACTGCATGTCTTATGGGACTGCACTCCCCTCCTCCCCTTTTGGACGCATATCACAGCAGTCTCCGTAGAGATACTTGGGAGCCCCATTCCCCTTGACCCTCTAATCTGGATCTTGGGTGTCTTCCTGACCACATTAAAGCTTGGTGGCCATCAAAACCAATGGTTAATCCAAGCCTCAGTAGAAGCCAAGCGACTCATTTTAAAAAAGTGAAAAACTACCACTATACCAACTCCCAAAGAGTGGCATACAGCCCTAGAGTCTCAGGCTTCCCTCACTCGAATAACTTGTTTTAAAAACAGATATATGCAGAAGTTCCAAAATAACTGGACCCCCCTACCTGGAATATATTGCTGCCAGCAGCACTCTCGATGTGGGGAAATACTTTAAGGACTTGCTTAAGCCCCCATGACTCCCATACATATGTAGCCCAGATACATATGGGTATGGACCTCATCTCCCAGTAACACCATAGAAGAAGGATACTAGAACATTAGGCACCGTAAATGGTACCTACATGATTAACTTTGCAGTATAGTCTTCTGTTCTTATGTTACACTTTAAAGAAGTACTCATTGTTTAACTCCTCTGTTCCTAATATTACCAAGTAATGCAAAGATGAAATAAGTTTGTCTGCTTAAGTAACCTCACAAGATATGTCCAAGTGAGGAATGTACATTTACTGTATGACTGAAACTATACACAGTCTAACAAATCTTTTAAGGATACATGTATAAAATGGAAAATTGCTCAACAAAATGATTAACTGAAAAACATGCAGGGGAATGGGCTTATCTACTGGGGACATAATTCTGAAGGGAATAAAAATGATTTGATTTTAAAGTTTGTAGTACTTAACAACTTCTGATTATGATCATTATAGTTATGTGCAACCATGCAATGTAAACATTTTGTACAACCAAGAAAAATCCTGCAGAGCAAAATCTCCAGTGGAGAATTCCTGATGCTTGAGAAACAACATCAGCAGCATATGTTTATATCAAGCTTATGCAGCTACTTGGCAAAAAACAAGCTTGGAAATGATAAAATAATAAAGAAATGCAATAAGTTATGAGTAAGAATGACAAAATCTAGTTTTGATGAGATAACAAAACAAAAGAGCAGTCTTCTAAAAAAAATGCAAGTGGCAGGATTTTCAATGTGCCAGATGTAGAGACAAATGATTGTGTCTTGATTGGCTCCATTGTGTCAAAATTTGTAATCCACATTTTGAAAGTATCCATAGTTTTGGGGACAGTTTCCATCATTTGTTGCAGCATCTTGCATAAAGAAGTGATGCATGCAACACTTTTTGTTATACATCACTACAAACTGCATCTGAAGTTGGGGGACTGCTGACCATTTATTAGGTGAACTAAGCAACATCCAAAATTCAGATGCAGTTGCAGGATAGTGTCCTTGTGTCCTGTGCCACCAACGTGTATACACATCCTAAAAACCTATATGTCCTAAATTTTCTGGCAGCCTAAGGGTTAAAAATACTGCCCAAATAGTTTTGGAAATAAAAGTTATGGTATGTAATAGACTAACATATTCTCCATTTAAATCTGACAATATTTGATGAAAACCTATAAATCTGAGTAACAAATATAAAGTGGAAACCCCATTGCTTATTCACTGCATATGGAATTGTATTACAATCCAAAATCTTTATGATTTAAATGTTTCTGAATGTAAGAAAATAAAGAAGACTGAAGTGAAAGAAAAGACCCTGAAGTGTGTTTAATAGGTATTCTAGGGAAAAATAAGTGGATAAAATTGTTATGAATAAATTAATAATTAGTGAAACATAGAAATAGAGCATTTTCGGCAGATAAGGACGACTTGGCCCACCAGTCTGTCCATTCTCCCTTCCTACACTATTACCGCAGACCATACCTAATCTACAGCTCTTTCTCCTTTCCCCCTTTCTTTCCACTATGATTCTTTTGTGTTTATTATCCCATGTATTATTGAACCCTACCACCATTTCACCACCCCCACTTCCTTTGGAAGGCTGTGTCAGGAATCCACCACTCTTTCTGCGAAGAAGTACTTCCTCACATCTCTCCTGAATCTACCCCCCTCCAGCTTCATAGCATGTCCCCTTGTTCTTGAGCACCTTTTTGTCCGACAAATATTCCCCTCTTGTACCATGTCTACCACTATGAGGCATTTAAAGGTCTCTATTATATCTCCCCTCTCCCTCCTCTGCTCCAGGGTATACACATTGATATTCTTTAGTCTCTCCTCTCAGGGCCTTTCATGGAGGCCCTGCACCATTTTGGTACCCATCCTCTGGACCGTCTCCACTCTATGTCCTTCCAGAGACGTGGTCTCCAGAACTGGACACAATACTCTAGGTGGGGTCTTACCAGCAATCTATACAGAGATAATACCATCTCCCTCTTTCTGCTGGTGATGCCCCTCCCTATGCACTCAAGCATCCCACTCACCCACCTTACTGCCTTGTTGGTTGCACTGCTTGGCCACCTTTAGGTCATCCAGTATGATTACCTGGGTTCTCTTTCCTGCTTGGTGGTTGTCAATACCAATTCACTCATTTTGTACTTTGCCCCTGGGTTTCTTTGCCTTAAGTGCATTAATCTGCACTTTTTTTTTACATTTAAACCCAGCTGCCCTACTTATGACCACTCTTCTTGTTTTCTCTGTTCTTTTCACATCCTTTCTACACCCCTCCTTAATGTCCACCCTATTGCAGATCTGGTGTTGTCCACAAAGCGGCAGACCTTCCCTTCCAGCTCCTCTGCAAAGTCACTTATAAAGACATTAAAGAGGACCAATCCCAGCACTGATCCACTTCGTGGACTGACACATTATATCCATTACTCCAGCAAGTGAAATTGGAAGAATATCAAGCATACCTTTAAGATATGCTGGTAAATAAAATCTCTAAAAAAAGTCAAGGTTTCTCCAGAAGTATTTGGTAGTAATATGACATCACTCCATGAAATTCTGCCTCTGTCCTATCCAATTAAAGTAATAATTAATAGCATACAGTGCAAAAGCATTGTTAGTTAAGTACAACTAGAATTAAAAAAACATCCAAGCCTAATTCTCAGTTTCAATTTTCTGAAGCTAAAAAATGGGGTGCAAATAAACCCATCGTGCTGACCCCAAGAATTGCTATACTGAGAACTAAAGGTCTACAAACATAGAAACATAGAAACATAGAAAAAGACCACTGGGCCCACCTAGTCTG
The DNA here is from genome assembly GCA_016271365.2 of Neoceratodus forsteri. Taxonomy (NCBI): domain Eukaryota; kingdom Metazoa; phylum Chordata; order Ceratodontiformes; family Ceratodontidae; genus Neoceratodus; species Neoceratodus forsteri. The sequence goes on from CM057456.1 coordinate 1,725,739,660, forward strand.
TCTAACTGTCCCCTGCCAATTCCACCTCTGCAAACCCAGTCGGGTCTCTGGCAACCTTCTCCCTCCCTGCCTCTGTTCTAATCTATCCCTGTGTTTTTCTCATACATGGTTGAAGCTCTCCACCATTTTAACCTCCAGCATTTTGGCTAGCTGTCAGTCCCACGTGTCTAACACCCATTAAGTGAAAGCAGAAGTTAAGGTCTGCACCAGGGTCCTGTGCTCAGCATTAAGCAGATGTAAATAAACGTAAATTAGTTTGCCAGCACCAGGTAAAACTAACAGAGTGCTTTGTCCAAGCCTGCCAAATAAGGTTGTGTGCTTACTGCCATGTGAGATTATGTGCTAAAGTATGCAGCATGGAATCCACACCATGCCACATGCGCTTTCAAATCCAGCGTTCTTTATTTTTTCACACAACATATGAGGTACAAGTGCTCCCACTCTTCACAGGCTCCTTACAAACTGCAGGCTTACAGGCATACTTCAGCACATAATCTCACTTGGCAGTAAGCACACAGCCTTATTTGGCAGGCTTGGACAAAGCACTCTGTTAGTTTTACCTGGTGCTGGCAAACTAATTTTCGTTTATCCATTAAGTGAAGAAATATTTCCTTGCATCCCTCCTGAACTCCCACCCCCAGCTTCATCACATTCCCCCATCTCCTGGAGCTCATCCTCATGTGAAAAAGCCCCCCCTTCCCACTGTTCAACTCTATGAGATACTTGTAGGCCCTTGATCATGTCAGCTCTTGCTCTCCTCTGTTCCAGGCTGTACATGATGAGATCCCTCAGTCTCTCCTCGTAGGGCTTGCCTTGCAACCCCTGCACCATTTTGGTTGCCCTCTCCTGCTGCAGCTTTTAATAAGAAAATGCTGGTGCCCAGATGTTGCTTTGAAGAAATATGGTTTGGACACAGTAAGATCATTGATTACTTTGATACACATGTACATATGTACATATGCATATGGCACAGTGCCATACACATACAGTACATATATGTGTGCTACACAGAGAATTAGTGCCCCCTGCCCCCAACCATTTGGACTGCTACTGTCCCTCCACTGATCCTAACATGTCCTTGATAGTCTAGTAGAACCCCTATCCCTAGCCCTGAGTGCTCTTAGGTCCCTGAACAATCTAGCCAAATGTCAGTCTCACTCCCCAACATCCTGGCGCTCCCAGTGCAGCATTCTGATCTGTCTTACCCCCGGCATTTTCTCATGGTAGTTAGGGACCATTGCTAAAGTGCCACTCCCGGGGCCCTGGCAGTAGTTAACAGTGCGAGTGGCACTGCTTCCTTCCATATGGAAGGCCCCTCGTATTCTTCTGAGCATAGCTCAAAAGGGTTGCAATTAAGGGACTGTTTCAAAATAATCTTGCACTAATGTTATAGTTCCTTGTGAGTGAGCAGGGCCTTATGTTTCTAGTGATAATGAAAGAAACATAGAACACAATTTAGAAAAATGCTATGTTGTTCTGTGCTCTGGTTATGAATTGTAATGGGTATGGAATATTATCCATCAATCAATCACATTTTATTTGTATAGCGTCATTCAATATCAAAACGGTGCACACATTGTAACAACAAATATAAAAATAGAGAGCAGAATAATTATTTAAAAATCATTCAGTCTGGGAAGACCAATGAAAATAAATAAGTTTTTAACATAAGTTTAAAACTACTGATAGTCAGGCATTCTCTTAACTGACGAGGTAGAGAATTCTACAGGGTTGATGCTGCAAATGAAACTGCATGAGCTCCAGATGTTTTAAGATGAACCCTGAGAATCTCTAGCAATCCCTCATCAGCAGATCAGAGAGGGCAATTTGAGTTGTAAGGAGTCAGGAGATCTTTCAGGTAGTCGGGTCCCTGTTCATGTAGGGCTTTAAAGGTAAGCAAGCCTACCTTATAGGTGATCTGCCACTGAACCAGCAGCCAGCAGCACAGGCGTTATGAGGCTGGACCTGGAGGCACCTGTCAACAGCCTGGCTGCAGTGTTCTGCACCAGCTGCAAGCAGCAGATGTCAACCCCAGACAGCCCTTAAAAATAAATATTTTAAATGCAAAAGGAAAACATACTGTAAACATTTCCACTTGGAAATAGGCAGTCAACCACTTACCGAAACAGATGAAGCTTTGTCTGTGGACCCTTTCCCCAGTTTCCTGGACCCCAGGTAGGGCTCCTTCCTTGGGCTGGAGAGGTACACATTCACTACCCTGAGGGAGGAACCAGAAAAGGCCACCCAAGGGGCTGGGACATCTAGCTGAGGAAGGATAAATGGGGGTTTAAGAGGGTTTACCACTGATGGCTCTCACTCTGTTCTTCTCCACCAGACAAGATTTGTGCAACAAAATGGTGATCTTCTGATAGGACAGTACTGGAGTTGTTCATACCATCGGTGGCCAGATGGGGGTAGAAGGCCCACTGAGTGATTTGATGAGAGTATTTATCCTCTGGAGCTTGCTGCTCAATGCTCATTTTAATGTTATACATGCCTCAGAAGTTGATAATGGTACTGCTGATGCATTGTTGCATTCACAGTGGTGGAAGTTTTGGAAACTGGATACAGTGGTGGAACAACATCCATGACTATTCTCGGTCTTCTTATTGGAGGCAGTGATGTTGAGGCCTGACAGCTGATCAGCAACTCCACCACTTCTAGCATTGGCATGGTTACTGGAGAGGAGTTGAACAATTCAAGAGTATCAGGGTAGGGGAGGAGTTGCCAAACAAGTGGTCAGTCCCAGAGGAACAGCCTGTAGTTGTATCATGATAGCTAAAAGGAGGGTTTTGACACTGGGGCTATTGGCTAGTACCTTGCAGAACTGGCCTGGTGCACCATGGTGTTGGGCCTTGTAGACACCACTTGGGCTTTCATGGTTTGTAAGATCTTTGAAGTTTGATATGAAGGGACCTTGAGATGGGCAGACAGGTGGTGCCCTTTCAGATCAGTCACACTGGAAATGGGATGGGATGCCCTACCATCTATTTGCTGTCACATTTCAAGGTCACACTCTTTAAGACAGAGTTTCTGCTGGACTTCTGTGAGACCTTTCAGGTCTCAGAGCTGGTTCAGCTGACAAAAGAGGGAGCAGGTTAGTGTCAGGGCTGCAAGATGAAAACATGGTAGTGATCACAGAAGGTGCTTTCATTAAGCTTTATAGGAGGAAAATGGACCAGACCAGTTTGGGCTGTTGGTACACATTACAAGCATACCAGGGGTTGACCTGGGATGTGAGGGCCATGTTGCATCAATATGAGGCACTTCAGCCACTTGCCAAATCTTTTTTCTTGTATCACAAAAATGAGGCACAAGTGGCTACCTATCACTTTAGGCATATCCTGGCCACAGTGGCAGAGAAGTCAGGTTTGAACCTGAAAGAGTTCAACACCTACTGTTTTAGAATAGGGGCAGCCAGGACTGCCAGAACACAAGTGCTCTTGGACAGTCAGATCCAGGCCCTTGTGAGGTGAAGATCTATGTGCAGGTCCACATGCTCTAACATTGTCCCTCTTTTTGTCTTGTCATGTACGTCTGTGGAATCAGGCATGTTTGAATATGTGGACACTCATTCATCCACAGGGTGATGGAAAGAGCAGTGCACTAGCCTGGGTAGAGGAACCTATCATTTCACATGACAAATGTAGAGGTACAATAGATGGAGCATAGAGGCGTGCACTAGGGGAACTTCACTTCAGGCTGGAGTTCAGGCCCACCGAGGAGGTCTGCTGGAGGCACTACTGATCCATCTAGGTAGTAACAACATGGGATGTAGCCAAATACCAAAATCACTTGGTCTGACATCATCCAAAGGCAACACTGGCATCAAACAAATGATCATCAGGAAATGGACAAAGCATAGAGGTGCGTTGATGTGTACGTTTATGATTTCCAAGAGATGGTACTGTAGTGAGACACAATGACATTAGCACTGATCCTAGGTCTATATACCAAGGATGGAGTTAACTTGTCAGACAATGAATGTGGCTTAATTTTAATGTCAATATGTACTGTCTTGGAAGATTATCTGGGATGAGGTGCTTGGGAGTTGAATATTTCCTTCCTTTGGCAGGTTGGGAGACTCACAAGGCTGATGGTACAAAGGAAGAAGGAAGGGATCTACCTCCATCCAGATGGGCCCCTCTCCAATCAACATGAGGTGGTGGCCAGAGAACCAGATGCCCGGTGATGGAATGTCACAGGCTAATCTCATTGGGCTTACCTGTGAGTGCAGCACCAACAGACAGAGTGGGTGCTTAACATACAGCATGTGCCACCCCCACCCCATCCCCGCTTTCAGCAGAGTTTTGCCTCCAGGAGTGTCATTGATCCCTCAGTCCACAAAATGAGGCCCTTCTTGGTGGAAAGGATTCATTAAGGTTTGAATTTGACTTGGTGAGACCCCGCTGTGCAAGTCAATATGATCTGTATGATAGTTTATTGTTTCATAAACATAAGGCTGCAGACATTTCTTCCAAGATAAATGTGTGTGGTGGTTTGTTCAGGGAAAAGGGGAATGTACGGTTCTGTCAAGACAATATGCACTCTGTCCAAGTACTAAAGCAGATGAAGCCTTGTCTGTGGACTGTCCACCAATTACTTGAACACCAGGTAGTGCTCTTCCCCTGGAGTGGAGAAGTGCATAAGGACTGCCACCAGGAAGGAGCCAGGAAAGACTGCCTAAAGGGGCTGGGGCATCCAGCTGGGGAAAGAGAAATAGGGGTTAAGAGGCCTCTTCAACTGTTGTTCACACCCAGTTAGTGGGGAGGAATTTTCACGTCTTCTCCCCACAGGTTTTCCCAGGTTTTTTGCCTCCTCCAATGGGGACAAAGTGAAGGCATTTTATTATGTTTTCTGTCACAGCCATTGTAAGATGGTGTGATCTGGGAGTCTTACAAGACAGATAACTGACCTAGTACAAGGGGAAAAAAAAGAGGGATCTGCTTCCATCTGGACAGGTCCCTCCCTGGTCGGCATGAGGTGGAGGGGGTCAAATGATCACTTGTCAAATGTGGGCAGGTCAAAGACCAGCCTTATTGGGCTTACCTGTGGGTGGAATGCCATGAGACAGGGGCAGGTGCTAAACTCCTGGCCACATGACCCCCTATTCACAGAGGGGTTTTGCCTAGGGGATGTACATTGATCCCTCAGTTTGCAAGGTGAGGCCCTACACAGGAAATGGCATTGGCATAGGTCTGAAGTTAATTTGGTGAGACTCCAGACCTGTGCATGCCACTCCAATTTGTGTGATAGTTTATTGTTTAATAAATGTATGGCTGTGGCAATTTGTTCCAGTACATATGTGTATGTGGTGGTTTGTCCTTGGAAAAGGGGAATGTAGGGGTCTATCAAAACAATAAGATTTGGCAATTCAATTGCCAGTCCCCAAGAGTCTAAGAATTAACACTGAAAGGTCAGCACAGTGAATCCATTTGTGGTGGTTAGAAGACTCAAGGATGTGGCTTTTTATTACCAGAATACAATATTGTTTCTTGAAATACTAAGTGAACTAGAGAGGATGACCTGATGAATGGAAATAAAATTCTGTATGTACTGTATGCAGGGACTATGGCACATTCTGCTGTTACGAACCTGAAAGAATTAAACTCATTCCTGCCACTGTAGCATTTCATCTGTTTATATATGGGAGAACTAGTGTGGCCCATGTTTTTGCTCTTTTGTATCCAAGGCAGAATTTCATTGTGAAGCGGTCAACCATCAGTGCAAAAGGACAATTTCTTAACATGCTTCACCAAAGCCCTAATATTCTACACCAAACAGTTAAAGGAATGAACTACAAGTGAGCTTGTAAACTTTGTACATATTTCAAGGCAGTCATTAAGTCAAAGATTTGTCAAAAAATGCCTTTTAAGATAAATAAACTACAAATATTGCTAAACGCAGGTGTAGCTAAAAATTCAGTCATTCATAAATCCATCAGTCTTTTTTGGAGTCTGTTCATGATCTAATTTACATTTCTGTACTAAGCCCCTGGTTTCTGTGAGTAACACACCTGCAGAGTTTATGTTTAAAATATTTATAACATAGCATGAACAAACATCTTGAGCTTTGAATACAATAGGGTGAAATTTTTTGAAATATACATTTAAAGTACACATTTATTCAACAATTTTCAGAACCCAGTACTAATCCTACTATTTCATAATATAATGGGATTATGTCCTGTATATATGTATATGTACAGTTTCCACCTTTTCTAACCCTTTCTGACTTCTATTTACTAGCAGTACCTCTCACCTCATCCCCGTAAGATTTTATCTCTCTCATTCCCTGCCTCCATTAGTTTACCCTTTACATCTGGCTTCCTATGCTAGCTCTGGGCTGCAAATGTCTAGAAATAAAGTGCCAATGTACCATTTGTTTATTTCATTACATTTTATGTTTTATATTTGTATGTTTTATTTAATTGTAACCTAACTGTTCACTTGTTTCAACCCCCCCCCTTCCCCTGGGTCACACCTGGAAACAAGCTTTGGCTCAGTGTGCCTCTCCTGGTTACCACAAATATACAGAAAGAAAGAAAGAAAGAAAGAAAGAAAGAAAGAAATATATGGAGCACACTGTAGGACTGCAATTAAGGCTGACAAAGAATCATTTACTGTACCATATATATAAATACATTATATACAGTATGTATAAACTTCACTTATTTTTCTGCTCCTTAAATTTGAATCTCTCTCAGTCTCTCTCCCCCTCCCTCTCTCCCACCCCTTCCCAGGGCCAGAGTGCATCTAAATATATTTGAAACTAGACACCTGTGAAGAGATTTTAAATTATAGGTTCACGTGCCACTTCCTTCTCTATACACTTCACCAACGGGCAAGTAGTTTTCCCAGAGATGCATTCAGTGAACACTGGGAAGAAAACCTTTAACATTCAGTAAACAATGTACCTCAGCTCATTTCAAGACTTTCTGCTGAAGAACCCATGGCAGCTGCATCTATGTGCTAATAATAAGTATTAAATCCTCTAAGGATAAAGCATAGTTATATCACTGACCTGCTGCTCAATCCAGCAGCTCCTGCTCACTAGACTAATTTAAACAATGCATGTAAACTATACAAAACCCTGACCCATTGTTTTTCCTACAATGAGGATGAGAAGCACATAGTCTTAACATTTTCAGGATGCCTTCTAAGGATTCTAAAATATTTTCAATTACTAGCTGACAAAAATGATGTACTTTCTTTTTGAAAATGTTGTTTACTGACTTTCATAAGTGATCACTACAATAAATTACTTGTATAGATTTTAAACTTAGATGAGACACTTGATATTATAGTAGGAGTGCTCAGGCAGTCTATATGTTCGATACTAGATTAGAGGGACATGCTTCACATTCTGTCCAAATTAATAAATTCCTATGTGCATAATGTGGACAAGGCTACAGATCTGAAGATTAGATTTACAGCAGTAGATCCGTCTCTAGTTAATCAACACTACTCTTCTAGTAATGTAACAGAACTTAATTTTTCAGACATTCTCCGCTATATTAGCATCACAACCCCTGCCTGCACAAAGGATATCATACCCTGAAGTGTCTCCCTGTAAGTAAATGTTGATACTAGCAGGGAAATCATCATTGTAACCTTAATATTATTAGTAGCGAAGAGGCATGAAGTATTCTGCACTTTAACAACTTAAAACAATGCTGTGTAGAAATTAACCCTGTCACAGCCAAATAGCAAAATAACTAAACCTGTAAAGGCAGACAAAGACCTTGAAAAACAGATAAATAGTGTACAGTGTATATCCAACAAATTCAGGAGTAGGCCAAAACTTGCAGCTTTATAAGTCCAGTTCATGTTCGAGTGACTGCACCCTCGATCATCCCACTACCCAGCAACGCAGTCTAATACCATGAGGGAACTGAAGGTAAGATATCTCAGAAATCACACTCCAAAACAATTCACAACACAAGCTGAATGCAATTAAAACATACTTTAATGTAGCAGGTCCAGAGTAGTCAACTGGAGTCCCGTGCCCCTCCACCTGGACTCAAATATTCCAACAATATAAAAATCCCAAGCCACCTTCCTACTGTTACCGTGATCCTTCCCTGCAGCCCCCACCAAGCCCTTGACTATCCATAAATGTAAAAAGCCCTTCCCCTTCCTGATTATACGCTTGTCCCAACCTTAAACCATTCCATTCTCAAGGCAACAAAGCCATGCACGAGAACTGCTACAAAACAAAACAGGTACAAGAGACCAATACGGTTCTTGGTAAGGCTCAGAGAAGCTGTGAGGGTGAAGAAAAAAGCTTTCACTGGGTACGAGAGAAAATGGGGGAGGAGGAATGGAGTGAGTATCAAACAAAAACAAGGGAAGCAAAGAGGATGGTCGGGGGGAGACAAGGACCCACGTATTGCAGAGGGGGGTCAAGGGTGGGGAAAAACAATTCTTCAGATATAGTAAGGAAAAAAGGAAGTTGGTATTGTTAAGCTACAAGAGGGTGGAGGGTACTAGAAGAAGGTGAACACAATGTAGCTGCCCTGAATGATTTCTTCTGCTCCATCTTCACAAGGGAAGACAGTGGGTCCCTGTCTGAAAATGGTACAAAGGCATCTGTGAGGAGTAGTCCTGAAATAAGGCAGCCAGTATTTACCAGAGAAAGGGCCCAGAGGGGACTTGAAGCAATAAAGGCAGATAAATCGCCAGGGCTAGATGGGATACACCCAAGGTTGCTAAAGGAATTGACTACAGAACTGACTGAACCTCTAGTAGTGCTATTGAATACCGCAATTCAGACACGGGTAGTTCTGAAAAACTGGAGGGTTACGGATGTTAAGGCTAAGGAGGCGGTCTAAGGTTTGGCAATTGAAATTCAATGCTAAAATATGCAAAGATATGTACTTGGGAAAGAAACATAATAGAGTACTGAATGGGAGTGGTTAAACTAAGCACTATGGCAGAGGAAAGGGACCTGGGTTTCATCATTGGTGACTCCTTCATACAATCAAGCCAGTGTAACAAGGCATATAGTAAGGCTAACAGGAGGCTGGGGTGTATTAAAAAGGGTATTGACAGCAGGAAGAAGGAGGTACTACTACCTCTATATAGGTCACTGATGAGGCCGCACCTGGAATAATGTGCTCAATTCTAGAGTTCTCACTTAAGGAAGGCAGGGATGGGCTGGAGACAGTTCAACGCAGGGTGACAAAGGTGATTCAGGGTCTACATTGCAGATCTTACAAAGATGATCACAAGGCACCGAACATGTACTCACTGGAGACCAAGTGAGAGAGGGGGATATGATAGAGACCTTCAAGTTCCTGAAGGGAATAAACAAGATGAACTGCAGGAAACTATTTAGCAGGAGTACAAAGTCAAGAATCTGAGGTCATAAGTGGAAACTGGTGGGGGAAGTTTTAATAGGGATGTGAGGAAGATCTATATTACAGAAAGGGTGGTGGAGCCATGGAACAGTCTACCAGCTGAGGTGGAGGATGTCAAGATTGTAAGTGGTTCCAAGAATGGCTGGGAAAGAGTGAAGGGTTTGGTAATTTCTCTGGTCAGTAGCAGTAGGGAGTGGAGTAGGGGGATGGACTGGGAGGGACAAAAGCCCATATGGACAATAGGTCCTGAGGCAGATAGGCCACTCTGGGCAGACAAGATGAACCTTTGATCTTTTTCTGCTATCATTGTTTATGTTTCTATGTTGAAAAAACAATTACCTCATGTGCAACAGTATCCCTGTTCCATTACCTGGTGTAGAACAGTATCCCTGTTCCATTACCTGATGTGCAGCGGTATCCCTGTTCCATGCCATCTCTCCCTGGTGTTAAGTGACCAACCCCAGTCTCATCTCACCATCCCTCAGACTGTAGCCAGCACACCCCAGCTCTGTCATTTGAGTCAGCCACCATCTGAACTAATTACCTTAACCATGGATAAAATGGATAAAATGAAAGGTTCAATATTTTTGACCAAGTAGTTTATTTATATTGAAATCAACGGCAGTTACAGTAGTTCAGACAGCAGCAAGTCAGGGAGGTGAGAGGAGGGCTCTGCTGATCATCATCGGGGTGGTCAAATAAGGTTGGTTGGTGTCATGAGACAGTGGTATGACTTGACACTAGGTAGTGTGTGGCTGGGGACCAGGAGGGAGAGGTGTTACTGAGTTCTAGTGAGTTCTTTCCATGGGATGAGAGTGGGGGCCAATGGACTCTAGGAAATGTGTGGAGCAGGGCAGAAAAATGGAGGGTGAGCTGCTAGATACTAATGTATGCTTGCAATGGGATGAGAAGAGGGACGGGATGCCACTGTTCACTGGGGAGTGCCATCAATGGAGTCTGGGGGCTGTGTCTGGTCTGCCGCCCTTTATGGAGGGGGGGGGTTCAACCATGAGCAATCTGGTACTTGGGGGGGGGGGAGGACAGTCTGCCTGAAGCACAAATGTAGTGGTCCCATTCCTGACATCGATTGTGAACCCAGCTCTGCTTGAACTCTAGCTCTTCTTCCTCCTGTCGGTGGAAGAGGAATCGGTGCCCCTCGATGTCACCCTCTGGTATGTCTGCACGGGGATCATCGGTGGTGGAAAGCAGTATGCCTGAACCAACTCTGGTGGGTTCCTTGGTGGCTCCGCTCTTAATGGACGCGATCTTCGACATCGGATCCTGTCTCTGTCCTTGATGGGGTCCCGATGAGCAGTGTCACCTCTGGGCTGCTCTTTATCAGCAGGAGGTATGGTGTCTGCTCAGTTGTCCTGGCCAGTAGACCCGGTTCTGGAGCCTTTGGGCCTTGGAGCTGCTGGGCCGTGGCCGGGTCAGTCGGGGCAGGATGTGCATGGTGCCCTCTCTGGTGCCAATGCCATCGATTCTGACTCCTCGTGCCTACCCCCTCTCCTTTTTTCCCTGCAGGGGCCAGCATGGGTACTGCTTTTCTTCTCCCTCTTTTTCATCAGGTCTAGATCCAACATGGTTCTGGCACTGTATTTGGTGCCTGAACCATATTTGGTGCTGGCACACAGGTTGTGGTGCCGGTGCTGCGTTGGTGCCGTTATATGGTTCTGGCGCAGTATGTAGTGCCGTGTGGTGCTAGTGCTGTGGGTGGTGCCGGGTCTGGCACCAGATCAGGTGCCAGGTCTGGCCCTGCATCTGGCACTGGGTCTGGCACTGGACCTGGCACTGTGTCTGGTGCCAGGTCTGGCACTGTGTGTGGCACTACGTGTGGTGCTGGCACTGCGAATGGAACTGAACTCTTTACCAATCCAGGTGTGGGCGTCTCCCATGTTCCTGGCCTAGACCTGCCTTTTGGAAGTTATTCTGGGGTAGAAGTGGATCTGGATGAGTCTCCCCTTGTTCTGCTTTGTAGAAGACACAACAGATGACTCATTTTATGGGCTGGAATGCAAGCCTTCTATATCAGTGTGATGGAAGATCTAATTTCCAGTGTTTTCCTCAGGGATATGGGGTTTACCATAACATTTCAGTCTTTACCTGTAGACCAAAATGGACTTCTATGTCTTGAGTTCCTACATTCCTCAGTACGAGTACACCCTGTGGAACACACTCAATGCAATGGTCAAGAGCATCCCGAAATCTAACGTTCCATTGCTAGTGGTATGTAGCCCAATAATCAACTGAAAGCTTTCATGGATACCTATGACTCTACCTCTAGGGCAACTACCACTGGCCGCAGGTGGTTAGCATCTCCTTGATGGTGCTTATCTGTTTGGCCATCAGGTTGTTCTCTGGAGGTCACTCAAAACACTAGGGCTGCCATTTAAACAACAGGTGGCTTCTGCTGCCTCTCAGAGGAATGGCAACCATCGACATCCTTGCAACAGGCAGTCCTTTCAAGGTTGAGGCCTAAGTGCCTCTTTCAGGAACCAACCCCTCAGCCAGGAAGAGAATGCAGTAGAGGGCACAGGGCATGAAAGCACCCTGTGCCAACCTCTGTGGATCCAGCCCAGGTCTCACCCTGGCTGTCTGAGGGGGTCACCTCTCGGCCATGGGGGGGTGTCTAATTCAGTTTTACAACCAGTGGAAGTCCATTACAGCAGACATAGAGGTCATCAGGATTGTCCGACAGGGATACTCTCCCAGTTTCACAGATTTCCTGAGACCATACACCCAGACGGCAGCCCAGTCTGTCCGCCTCTCAGTCACACTCTTTTGCTTCTGAGATATGGGGCCTCTGAGGGAACTGGGCAGTAGAGGTTGTTCCACAGCAGAATGGAGCACAGGTTCCTATTTCCATTGCTTCTAGTTCCAAGATAACAGACAGCATGTGCCCATTTGTTGACCTTGGAAGGTTAAACAAGTACCTGTTCAGGGAGGAGTTCACTAAAACCTCAGCATTCAAGTCTTCACTTCCTGGACATTTGGCTCCTTGCCAGCCCATCTGGGCAAGAGACACAGGAAGCAGTCACCACAGCTTCTTGGTTGTTCTCTCCAGGGAGTTCTCTGACTCAGGGATGGTGCCAGTTTCATCTTCTCAGCAGCTTCTCCACTTAGGATCCTTCCTGGGTACCTCCAGGGCATCAATTTTCATTCCAGAGAATGGGAGAAATGACATCTTCAGATGGCTCATTACGTCATGGAAGACAACTCTATTCAGGACCCTTTTGGTTGAGCGAATGCTGGGACTCAGGGCGTCCGCAGCAAGCAGTGGTCTCAGACCATGCATCTGCAATCCTCCATGCAACATGACAGAGCCTCGGACAAAATCTCTTGGTGGGGGGCTCACTGTCAAGACCTCCACACTCAGGTGTGGAGCCAGAAGGAACCCCATCTTGTCATAAATATCTTAGAGATGAGAGCTATCTTATAAGCAAAGTCCTGAAGAATGCCCTCTGCCACAAAGTGATTCTACTTCAGATGAACAACAAAACTGTGGTGTCTTACATCATCAAGCAGTGTGGGGCATCTTCCTACCCTCTCTGCAGGAAGGCCGTGAGGTTGTGAGAGTGGTATCTCAAGCACAATGTGTCAGTTCAGATTTCATGCAGTCACCTTCGATGAGTGGGGCAGTTCAGACCTTGTCCTTTTTGCGACCCCTCTCAATGCAAAACTGCCTCTATACAGCTTCAGAAATCCAGTCTCATGTGTTTTCTGTCAAGATGTATTCACTGCAGTAGACAAGATGCTCCATGTACATTTTTCTCACCTTCCCTTAATTCAGAGGGTACTGCTCAAGTTGTAGGTGCAGAGGGGCAGGATGATTCTCATCATCCCAGACTGGTCTCAGCAGATATGATTTGCATTGATCTATAGTCTGTCAGAAGTTCCCTTGAGGTGACTCTCTCTATGAGTGGATCCTCTGACACAGGGACTTTAGTCCATCCTAGTCTGCACACCCTTCATCTCCACGTCGGGCTCTGAAGGAAATGGAAGTGGGCAAGCTTTAGGTTTCCCAGACCATCTCAGGCATCTTTTAAGCCATGCAGAGGCCTTCCACCAGGAGGGCTTAGGCGGCTAAGTGGAAACCCTTTTCCATCTAATGTACAAGTCCCATCTGGACCCTTCGGTTGCCCACCAAGTAAGGTGTTGAGGTACCTTTTGGACCTGTTGAACACAGGTCTGTAATACTTAGCAGTGAAGGTACACCACTGTGTGAGTTCAGTCTATCTTGAGCCAGTAGACAGCATGTCACTGGCTCAGTTACCGTTAGTCAAGTTTTGCTTCTCCTTACTTACTTCATTAGCTCCAGAATGAAGGAGGGTGCTCCCTTCATTTTTCTGGATGTTAACAGGGTTCTGCGATTCTGCATCAACAGAACAAAGAGATACACATCCAAACAACTATTGTATCTTTCAGCATTCCTCGGTTGGGTCAGCCTGTTGCCATGAGATGTTTGGTTAGTAGCATGTCTTTGATACTACTAATCCAAGAAACAGGACAAGCTGGAAGGCCAGGTTCACACCACTCTACTGGAGTGGCTACGTCTTCCTGGTGGAGATTCGTAATGTACCCATTGCAGACATCTGCATGGTGGTAAGTTGGAGCTCAATGCATACCTTTGTAAAGCATTGTGTTCTGAATGTCCATGCCAGACAGTTCACTTTCTTCAGCAGGGCAGTCCTTATGGACTTCTGTCCTGAGTGAGCTCTGTCTCCTACCGCCCTACTTGAGGGGTTTGATTTTTAGCTTGGTACTCTTCTATTAGTGTGAATGAGTGGTGGAGACTTTTAGTCCAGGAAGATATGGAAATTATGTACTTACCGTAATTCTTGATCTTCTTGGACAAAGTCTCCACCACTCATTCACACACCCACCCACCATCGCCCGAGCTCACTAGTTCTGTTTTGGTCTTCACTTCCTCGTTGTTCACGCTGTGAAGACATTGTTTAATTGACCCTTCTTACATGGGTCATCTGGGCCTTCACATGCCTGGAAGTTAGGGTTAGGTTTTCTTTCATTAGTTTACACTGCACCTCCTCTGTCGAAAAGGTACTGAAGTGGTTGCAAGGTCGACGATGGGATAGCCTATATGGTGTGAGCTAGTCTTGTGGTGCCATGCATGCATGGTCCTATTCCAGTACCTGCCCTCCTGAAGATTTTTGGCTGTCGTGGGGACTTAGCACCTCTGGCATAGTCCCATTAGTGTGAATGAGTGGTGGAGACTTTGTCCAAGAACATCAAGAATTACAGTAAGTAAGTAATTTCCATTTTAGGGCATTCTTGGTATGGAATGGAAGAGGGAGCAGTGCCATTGGACACATTTGAGTCCTTGGTGTGGGATGGGTAAAGGAAGGTGTGGTACTGGATGTCAGAAAGTGCTTTGCCTAGGTGGATGGGGTGAGCAAAGCAGTGTGTGCCATGGTGAAAGTCAAATACAGCCCTGGGCCTGGACACTCAATGCACGACCTGTCATTGGTGGGACTGTTTTATGAAATACTCCCCCACACCATGGGGCTTACCCTAGGCTCTATGGAGTCCAGTTGAAATGGGCAGACTAGGTGAGCCAAGCAGTCCTTATCTGCCGTCAAAGTCTATGTTTCTATCAACATTCCACATTCTTCCCAGCCCCTGAGGACTCCCCATCTGTTGTGAGGGACTGGAGAAGAGTTGCCAGCGAGGAGGTGAAAGGTTGGATTTCATCAGCACCATCAGCTCCACAAAACCACAGCTTATGTCACAATTAAAATACAGTCACCTACTGCAAAAAGCAAAGTGCACTGACTCTCACAACTGGACCAAGGATTCCCTGATCCAAGTCCTGACAAAACAAGACACTAATCGCAAATCATGCTAGCACTTTCAAGAGCACCACATAGTTAACTGAATGAACTGAATGCAGGAGATGTTTTAAATAAAGAATTCGGGTTTCAGTGCCCCACAACCACATAGATCATCACCATCTTTGTGCACCCTGGCCACATCACTAAAGAGTTCTGGATCACAGGTTGTGCCATCAACCAATAAGGCTGCAGAGCCTGAAAAGGAAGCCAGAAGGAGTCCTGAAATACTGGCAGGCTGAGGAACTTCAAGCACAAATTTGAGGCCAATAATCTATCAAATGATTGCTGTCCAGCCTAGCCCAGCATGATTGGGAGCCCTGTGGATCAACGGGGAGCTGAGATTCCCCACTGAATGGCAGGTGCTGGGATGGGGCAAATTTAGACTGCATGTGACTGTGTTGGGAGGCAGACTGAGTCTGCACATGACAGGAGTGAGATGTAGACTGGTGAAGCTGCTGCAGTGGCCAACTGTGCATCTTTCAGAGACTAAAGAAAGTGTAAGAAGCAGAATTCTTGCCTTCAGAGGGAGGTAATTGCATTCTGGCCTAGCACAAAAGGGAAAGCTGTAGGCTGCAGCCAAATGAGTGACTTTGTTGTGTTGCAGCCCAGATCAAAGCTGAACTGGGACTCCTTCTTCTGGGATGCCACCTAGCCAGTATCACAGTCCAGTGCTGGTTAGAGCCACACACTAGGGACTCCATGCCAAGATGAGGTGTCTGGGGCCATTGGGATCAAGTTTCACTGGCAGAGTTGCCCTGTAAAAAGAGAGTGAGAGAATCATCTGCTAAATATGGAGATCAAAAGAGGCCTGACTGGGACTAAAAAAGTGGCCATCCATTAGCTGTACAGTGTAGAGGAGAGGCCTAGCTACACCAAGGGGCCAGAGAGGGTAAGGAAGAGGACTAGAGGCAACACTGATAAATGTCAGTAGGACAGACTTATGGTTACAGCAACATATTGATCAGGGAGCAGACTGGGGGTTAAAGGAGTTTTAAACGGCAGGTTAGGATACCAATTGAGTGGTCTAGGCAAGTGAGGGAGGCAGTTAATCTGAAATCAGTCAAAGAGTCCCGAGAGGTGGTGTGGCTCAAGACTGAAAAGGAGGTGGTAGCTGGGAGAGTCACTGGATCATTTCCATCTCAACCCATGAGCTGCCTCCAGGTCTCCCCTATTGGCCTGGTATAAAAAAAAGATGCTGAACCAATTTAGGCTAGTTAACCATTTGTGCCCAGAGGGAACTCCATAAAGGACCACATCCCACTAGAGCTGTCTTCTGTGCAATACTTCACATTTGAAAGAGTGACTGAGGATGTGTAGACTTGTGGAAAGGGTGCTGCCCTGGCAAAAGCAGACACTGAGACAACCTTTTTAGGTGCTCCCAGTTCATCCTGATGACTTCAGTCTGCTATCTCACCCACTACTGCCACCTCTACCAGACCCTTGGCTGGCTCCCACTCTAACTTAGGTTTGACTACTCGCTTGGCTGTATCCTGGACAGTGCTATTGGGCACAGTGATGTCTCCCTGTATACATCTCTCCTCAAGACCAGAGCATCCTTGGGAAACTTGCATCCATCCTCAGTCCCCCCTGGAAATCCCAAAAGTTTCCTTGGCTATGGGTGGAAAGGCATTATCTGTTGCTGCTCCCACTCTGTGGAATAGCCTCCCTGCACCTGTCTGCACACCGGACACTCATGCCATCTTCAAGACCCACATTAAATCCTAGCTGATTGACAAGGCAAAGTGCTGATGCTCCCCTGATTAATCCTTCCCCTCCTCCCCTAACTGCTTTCTGTGCCTGTTAGTGTACTCCTGCTAGTCAGCACCTCGATGTGCTCTTTTGTATGCACTAAAAAACAGGTGTCACTTATCCTGCTATAAATAATGTACAGTTAGTCTTTTTCTAAGTTACCCTAATGAACTGCTTGTTTTAGTAAATATGCTGTACAGCTTCTCCTAGCTTCTGCTTCTCTTATTATGCAATGTATTTCTTTTTTCCATACCCACTAGTTTCCTGTAACTGTACTATTTATAATTTATGCACCAGTGCTGCCTGTATTTTTCACTATTGTAAATGTACCTTGCCCACTGTGATGTCTATCCTCTCGCAATTGTTCTCACTACATTGTATGTAATGCCACCTGTTTGTGGCCCGGGTCATGCCTGAAAATGGTTCATTGGATCAATGCACTTACCCGGTTACCAAAGAAATAAATAAAAGAATGAAGTTTGAAAAGCAGTGCTATTACTGTAAATGCATCTCTGTGGGATCCATGATAGCCTGAACTTACTTCGAGCAGTTCAGCTCATTCCTACACTAGGTGATCTCCCAGAAGGTAGGAATAAACATGTCATTACCTAGATGACTTCCTGTTTGTGGGTCCAGCAGTGCAACCAAGTTACTGCCAGCTCCAACGCAACTTCCTGGAGATATACAATGACTTTGGGATCTTTCTGGACCATAAGAAAACTGAGGGCCCTAAAACCACAATCTCATTCCTGGAGACCGTGATTGATTCAATCCTAATAGCGTGCAGGCTCCCACCAAACAAACTCAAAAAAAGAGCTTTGGGTCGATGTGGGGACAGACATAAGAGCAAGGAAATTAACACTCAGATAGGTTCAGGGGCTATTGGGGTTAATAAAGTTCACTTGTGCACACCCACAAGGCACAGTTTGAGGAAACTTCTGACTGATTTGCACCAAGAAACCTTTCACTCATCTTGTGCATTGTGAAAGGCACTGTACTAAGAAGGCTATGACTCATTTCATTGTTTGCACACCGCTCTTCAGACCCTTTGCAAATAAAGTTATGTAAATGGTGTTCTTTGTTCAGGCTCTAAAGGACACAGCATAAAAAAACTTGGGAATGATCCTGAAGGACTTATGTGGGCCAGTAGATGTTTGTGGTGGATACCCAGACCTGTAACTTGAGGTAACAGATCTGTGTACTGCCTGTCTAAAAGGATGTATTGCCAGTAGAATGGTGTGAACAATGGTGTAGGGTAAGGAGGGTAAGACGTACAAAGGTCAAGCTAAGGGCAACTGAAACACACAGTAGGGTGGGAATAGAGGCAACACTCTATTTAGGGTAAGGGAGAAAGTGAGTATAGGAAGCCAAGGTTCCATGTCATAATAGCAATCGAGCAACAACAATCGCTATTATGGCGAGTGTACATCACCGAAAAATAATTTCAGTGATGCACACTGGCAGCCAAAAGAAAACCGGCGCCCGAGACCTACAGGTCTCATTTTTAATGTGAGCGGCTGCACACCCCGCACCCCAACTTATGAATTCTCAACTCCAGGGGGTGCATGTTGGGGAGGGGAACTTAACCAAATACATGCCGCCATGTGGCAAAAAAAAAATAATGCACCATGCCGGACCAGAACCCGGTACCCCATGCCTACCAGCAGACCACCCTCACCCTGATGCCAGTGATCCAGCTCGGCAGCTGCTCACTACAACCCCTCCCACATGCCATCCCTCCCCCACGTCTCCCTACCCCCACGGGCACGCGTGTATATGCGCATGTTCCTGTCACGGTTTTTGCCGACCACAGTATCCAGTCACCCTCCTCCCTCAGCAGCCATGATCACAGTCATCGAGATTGACTCACCATTTTTCTAGGCGCTCAATCTCGGTCACTATGGTCATGAACTACTGGAAGTCAACTATACTAAATTACTAAGGAACCAAAAAAAGGGAATTGAAGAAAAACCCTGTCTAAAGTAAGGGGTCGAAAACAGACTCAGAAGGAGAAAGATAAAGGGAAGTCAAGAGGGTGGTTAATTAAAAGGGAAGCCAACAGGCAAGGGAAGGGCAGGGAATCAAAAAGTCAGGAAGATAAACAAATTATTATGCATGGGAGTGGTGCAGTGTAATGGAAGTGGAGCCACACTCTTCAGAGACATGTTTGGGAGATTGAGGTGTTGCTGCATATGCAGGTACCTCTATGGACTGAGAGGACAGGTCGCTGCACTCCAGACTGAACTGGCACATGTATATAGGGCACCATCTGCTTCACTCAGGGGCCACCTAGTGAGTGCTCACTCCCTCAAGACACAATCAAAGAGGCAGAGTGGCTGGACCTTGATGGGCTCTGGGAAGGTGGTGGGAGGAAGGAGGGAGAGCACCCCTCAGACCCTACCACTGTGCAATTCCTTTGCCATTCTGGTGGGACAGGGATACCAAGAGGAGATACCTGAGGTAAGAGTAAGAGAGGAGGTAAGGGTCCTCAAGGGAGTAGGCCCTAAGGAGAATGGGAGAGTTCCCCGGCCAAGGAGGAGGCAGTTGGTGGTGGGGGACTCCATAGTCAAGGGGACTGAGCTGGAGCAGGGGAAGGGAGTAACAGGGTAGTACAATGCATTTCAAGTGCTTCATTGGTGAAGACTGAAGGGCACATCTTGATGACTACTAGAGAATAGAGGGTAGGGAGTGAGCTGGATGTTGTTGTCCACCTGGGGATTGTCTTGCAAGTAAAGCTGCAGGGGTAGTGTAGGATAGGATTTAGGGATCTGGGGAGTGGCTAAAGCAAGTACAGTAGCTTGCAAAGTGGTCTTCACTGAGGTGTTACCTGTGCATGGTCGGGAAAGGCTAAGGAATGTTGCACCAGGTCCTTCAGCGAGTGGTTGAAGGCATGGTGCAAGGAGGAGGACTTTGACTACATCAGTGGGGGGATGGAGACAGACTCCATCCATTCAGGAGGGGAATGGCAGCCCTGGGTAGAAGGTTTAAATGCTACTTTGACAAGCATTTAAATTAGCCATGGGGGGAGGCAGAAAGACTGAGGGAGGCAGAGATTGCCCCCACAGTGACTAATGCAAGAAGGAAAGTTAACCAGAGAGAAACAAATTCCCCAGAGGTTGATGGAAACAAAGAGAAGGACAAGGCAAGCAAGTCTGGATGAGGAATTTCAGTTGGAGGCGGGGGAAGGAGGGAAGGCAGGAAAACAATGTAACAGTGGGGGCAAGGGGGGGAAGCAGGAAGGGGAGGCAGGTTAGAGGGACAGCGGGACAAAGAGAATGGAGACCCATGTGTACCAATGCAAAAACAGTCTGGAAACAAAATTCCTAACCTTGAGGCAATCATTATGGAGACAGACAGGGATCTGGTGGCCATAAAGGAATCATGGTGTATAGATAACCACAGTTGGGAAGCGGGCATCCCACACTGCAGCATGTTCCAGAAGGACAGTCAGAGAGGAAAGGAGGAGGGGTTGTTTTATATGATAAATGCGTGAAGGAGGGTATAAGGGTCATTAAGTTAGAAGGACAACGGGGGAGCCATGAAGAGCTGGAGGTACTATGGGTCAGCATGGAGACGGGGTACAGGGCCGTTATTTGCATGGTGGTGGTGTACAGGCCTCCGATACAGGGGAGCATTTAGACAGGCCCTGGAGAAGCCATTAGCAAAAGGCCAGAAAGAGGGAAGTTTTGATTATGGGGGACTTTAATCTGCTGGTTGTAGATTGGGGCATTCTGGCTAAAGCTACATCAAGAGGCAGGACCATCTTCAACTCCATACAAAGGCGTTTCTAAGCCAGCTGGTTTTGGAACCCACTAGGGAAAGGGTAGTGCTGGACCTGGTAGCTACAGAGACAGAACAGCTGATGTCACAGTGGGTAGTCTTGTGGGTACAACTGATCACCGGACTGTGTGATTTGTCATATGGATGGGACAGAAAAAAAATAAGAGGAGGATCCTGGACTTCAGGAGGGCAGATTTTAAAGAAATGAGAAACTACCTCAGAGAATGCCTGGGGGGGGGGTGGAGTAGAAGTTCAATGAAGAAAAATAAAGGAGAATATAGCCCAAGCAGTGGCATGAAATCTGAAGGAAGTGAGCAACAAAAAGAGGAAGAAGAGGCCTCTATGTTTCCCACAGGCAGTGGCACAGACAGTGAAGGAGAAGAAAATAGCATTTAGAAAGTACCAGGAGACACAAAAGGATGAAGATAGGAAAGTATATCTGGAAAAAACAAGGGGAGGCAGGAATGAGGGTGAGGGCAGATAAAGCACTAACAGAGGGGAGGAAAGGAGGTCAAAAAGGGACAAGACCTTCTTCAGGTACAGTATGTGGGGGGAAAAAGGGAGACAAGGGGAGGTATAATGAGAATTAGGTGGGCGGCGGGACTGCACAAAGGAAGATTAAGAGAAAGAGAAATACTAAACAATTACTTCTGCTCAGTCTTCATGGTAGAGGGTGAGACGGATGGACCAGCATGCTGCAGTAAGCTACAGGGAGAGGGGGTAATGGACACAATCTATTCTTGGTGAAGGTCTGGAAAGGATTGGAAGGCGTAAAGGAGAATAAGGTTATGGGGCTGGATGGGATTCATTCAAGGGTCCTAAAGAAACTAAGCTCGGTGATGGCCATCCCTCTAACAGTGCTTCTTAGCACCTCAATGGAGATGGGGGAAGTTCAAGAGGACTGGAGGAGGGCCTATGTGGTCCCTCTGCACAAAAGTGGCAGTAGGTAGAATGCTAGCAACTATAGGCCAGTCAGTCTCACATCACTACTGGGGAACTTAATGGAGACACTATTGAAGAAGAGGCTTGTGAAGCATCTGGAGGCAAAAGTACTGCAGGACCACTGGCAGCATGGTTTCACAGGGGGAGATCATGTGAAACTGATCTCATAGATTTCTTTGACTCGGTTACCAGAGAGGTCTATCAAGGGAGAGCACTGGGCGTGACCCATCTGGACTTCAGTCAGGCTTTCAAAACTGTGCCACACAGGAGGGTAGTTAGACTAAGCAGCCTGAGGGTGGAGGAGAAAGTGATAAGCTGGGTATCAAACTGGTTAAGGGATAGGAGGAAAAGGGTGATAAATGGTAGCCACACAGGTGATAGGAGACTGACTAGTGGGGTGCCACAGGGTTTGGTGCTGAAACCAGTCATCTTCAATTTTTAAGTGACATTGCAGAGGAGGTTGAGAGGAAGGTGTGTTTTTTTGTGAATTATACAAACATCTGCAACAGGGTTGACACTCAGGAAGGAGTGGAGAGAATGCAAATGGATCTGAGAAAACTAGAGGAATGGTCTGGGGTGGCAGACAGGTTTTAGTGCCAAAAAGTACCAGGTTATGCACTTAGTGCTGTGGAACCCAGGGCTGTTTATAAGATGGGAGAAGTGGAGCTTAAAGACACCAAGCAAGAAAGAGACCTAGGGTATATCATATCTGTTGACCTCAGGGTAGCTCTGCAGTATGACAAAACAGTGGGAAAGACTAGCAGCATGCTGGGGTGCATTGGAAGAAAGATTTATAGCAGAAAGGAGGAGGTGCTGCCATTGTATCACTCACTGGTGAGGCCCCACCTACAATAGTGTTCAGTTCTGCAGGCTGCACCTCTGCAAGGACATTGAAAGGGTGGAAAATGTGTACAAGGAAGGGCAATCACAATGGTGAGAGGTTGCATGAGATGTCATATGAGGAAAGGCTGCAGGAATTCAACATGTACTCCCTGGAAGAGAGAATAGCAAGATGAGACATGACTGAAACTCATAACTAACTCACAGGAGTCAATAAGGTGCAAGTGGAGAGTCTGTTTCAGAGAAAGGAAGGCACTGGAACAAGGGGGCATGCAATGAAGCTAAGAGGGGGAACATTTAGGAGAGCTGTATGGAAATACTTCTTCACAGAAAAGGTGGTGGATAACTGGGAAAGCCTGGCAGAGGAGGTGGGGGGGACAAAGACTGTGGGAAGCTTCAAGCATGCATGGGTTAGGCACAGGAGCATATTAGGTAGAGGAATGGGGGGGCAGCAATGACACCTATGACCAACTAGGGTCAGTGGTGATGGAATAGGCAGGGACAAGGAACAGACTGGATGGGCCTAAAGGCCATTTTCCTCCAAGAAAATCTATGTTTCTAAGTGTGGCACAGTCTCAGCCCTCTGCCTTGAAGCATCAGATCCATGGGACATAGACCCAGACCTCTAGCTTGATTTGGGTCATGGACTAGGAGTTGCAGGAGGGGGATGGGTGTTAGGGTTAAAAAAAACTAATACCACATTTTCCTCCTATTGTGCCTGTGGAAACCTAATCGTACATTAACGTATTTTTTTTTTTTTTAAATTTATACGTATGTTTACAGTATATAGTCATTAAAAATATTTTAATGCAGATCAGGGTTGCTAACACACAAAACATTAACCCGACAAAGTTTGGAAATCTGCTATTACAGTGCTTAACCCAATGCTCACAATGTTTCAAAACATGGTTTTAAGAGTTGTGAAGTATAATTTCCTCCCACTACCACTTCATCTACCCTTGTAACCCATGGCTAAGCTATAGGTGTAGGACACTGCAAAATCCAAAATTGTAAATATCAACCCACATCCCCACCCTTCCCCCGTCCCCTTGACTTTGAGATCACTCAAAAAGAGGGAAAAACAGAGGTTTTCATGATTTGTGATGGGTACAAGTGGTGAGAAGGTAGAATAAACAACTTTTGTTTTTGATTGACTTGAGAGTCAAGGAAACAAAACTTTGTCCCACACAGCTTTATTTAAAACCAGTTAAGAGTTCATTGTGGTGTTCAATGGCAGGGAAAATTATTATTAACAATGTAACACTCCTGTGCACAAAGTCTATCTCAACAAATACAAACATTCCTGGACACAATGGAAACCCAATGAATATTATTTAATATTGAAGTTCATGTAGCCCAACAGGTAGTGTCTAGCCTGGGGAGAATGAGGATGTGTGGAACTGGAAATGAATTACTGTAATACAGACATGTAGGATGAGCAGCCAGCAGTGCTTACAAAGCACAATAGAATAAGCAATTGAGCCATGAAGCATGGCAAACAACTTTGTACTTCATGTCAATAAGACAAGCATTTTTTTGTTCCTTTTTTGAGAAGTATGCTACCACAAAAAAACTATTGGTCTACATGAACTTCACTATTAAATAATATTCATTGGGTTTCCATTGTGTCCAATTATATTTATGTTTTTTAGCGTGCTTATAGACCATGCACAGGAGTGTCACATTTTGAAATAAAAAAAATGTGAAAAAAAAAAAAGTTATGTCATTTGTTTTCTGCTTGCGTTATAGCCTCCCTCCCTAGTTTGGGTTCCCAACACTGGGTACCCAATCCCAATGTTGGACAATTAGCAATACCCCACCACCCAGTCACACCCATACCAGCCATCCTCATTCCACCCGAAAGATATACAAAATAATTTTCATCCACCCAGCTGACGTGGCACCCATACCCACCCTCCTCCCATGGCACCCACCTTTTGTAAAGGTTATCATCACTGGGTGACTGTCACAACCCTGTTTCCACCTTGAAAAATGTTGTAATTGTGCATGAGTCAGGACTTAGGTTTTTTTTTTTAATTATTTTTATGTTTGGCTATTTTGGGCCCAAATTTTCAAGATGCCTAAGTCATCACCCCCATCCCACTTATGACCACATAAGTGGCACATTGTAAATCTTATCTGCAATGTGGTTTGAGGGGGTTAAGCATCACCATGCAGTATTCATTATGGGGTATAAGAAATGTGAAAGCTAAAGGTTTCAGTTGTTATACAGTACATCTTTTTTCAAAAATTGAGGAAATTAATTGCCAAAAAGCTATGAAGCACAAAGCAGACAAAGTAGGGAAATAAAAAAATTAAGGTGACAAGTCCCTGGAACCTTGACAAATCAGAATGTTTGTGTTTCATGGTATTTGAATAATAATGCAATGCAGTGCTGGCATTACTGTAATATTTGCACTATCCTGCCATACTATGTAAGTGACACTGAAAGACCCGTCAGTCTAACCTCTATTGTTCAGAAGTTGACAGAGTCACTCATCAAAGCATACCTTGTGGATTATCTGGAGGGTAATGGTGCCCAGGATAATAAAGGGCATGTCTTTGTGGCAGGTTCATATGTCAGACTAACTGGGACAGATATAAGGCAATTCTAGTAGGGGGTAGGAGGAAGTAGGCTGTTGGTTAACTAGGATCTGCAGCTTATCCAAAAGGTAGGAGAATGGACAGACTGGGTGGGCCAAGCGGTCCTTATCTGCCATCAATGTCTATGTTTCTATGTTAGCCTTTTTTACTGGGTTACAATGGACTTGGATGAAGGCCATGCCATGGATCTGCTGTATTTTAACTTCAGCAAGGCTTTCGACTCTGTGCCTCACAGACATCTGCTGAAGTAGTTAGGGGGCCTTGGGGTGGCTATGGATGTAGTTAGCTGAGTGGGGAATTGGCTAAGAGGGAGGCTGCAGCGGGTATTGGTAAACTGAGTAAAATTGTAGGGGAGGGAAGTCACAAGTGAGGTGCCACCCATGTCTGTCCTGGGTCCAGTCCTTTTCAACATGTTCATCAGTGATGTTGGAGAAGGGATACGGGGTAGGCTAGGCCTCTTTGTAGATGACACCAAGCTCTGCGGAAGAGGGTCTACCACATAAGGAATTAGAAAACTACAAGAGGACCAGCAGAGGCTAGAGAGATGGCTGAGGGTCTGGTAGTTGGACTTTAACACCAAAAATGTATGGTAATGCAGCTACTGTACTATAGGAAAGGAGAACACTAAGACAGAATACTGAATGGGTGGGGTAAAACTCAGTATTATAATTGAAGAGTGAGACCTTGGAGTCATTATTAGTGACACCCTTAAGCAGGCTAGTCAATGTGATAAGGTTTATAGTAAGGCGACCATGATGCTAGGTTGTATATGACAGTAGGAAGAAGGAGGTAATACTACCACTCTATAGATCCTTGGTGAGGCCACATCTGGAGCACTGTGTCCAGGTTTGGAGTCCTCAGGTTAGAAGAGACAAGGATAGGCTGAAAGTGGTGCACTGGAGGGTGATGAAGATGATTTGTGGCTAACAAGGACATCCCATGAGGGACAACTTAGGGCACTGAATATGTATTCAATGGAGACCAGAAGGGAGATGGGGGATACGAAAGAGAAATTCAAATTCCTGAAGAGAATAAAAAAGGTGAGCTCTGAGGAATTGTTTAACATAAGCACCGGCTTGACAACACATGGGCTTGACTTGAAGCTGATGGGGGAAGGTTCAGAAGGGATGTGTGAAAGTATTACTGTGGCATTGACCACACTGGTATCATCACTGTACCTTGTGCCATTGCATAGTTTTGTATCATATTGCATTTTTTGCCTATTATATGTAGTTGCCAATTATTACGCTGTACCAGTTACTGTACCCCCATTCCCCTTCCACCAGGACACATCTGGAAATGAGCAATTTGTTTCATTATGTCTTCCTGGTGAAACTCTTAAATAAATAAATGAATAAAAATAAATGAATTACTTTACAGAAAGGGTGGTGGAGCTGTGGAACCAGTTGGCAGCTGAAATGGTGGTGCCTAAAACTACGGGAAGTTTCAAACGTGCTTGGGATAGAATGAAAGGTATAGTCATCACTGGCAGTGACAAGGAAGGAGGATGAAATATGATACTGAAGGGGAGGGGTTAAAAGCCCTGACTGAAGCCAGGTCATGGGATTCTATAGAAGCCAATGGGCAGACTGGATGGACCATTGGTCTTTTTCTCCCACCACTTTCAGAAATGCCAGCACGAGGGATGCTGATATGAGGTAAAGCCAACACTGAATTGCATGACCATTCTAACTCTGAGGAATACCACACCACAGATTTGTTTAGGTTATAGAAGCTTTTTCCCCTAATTTTTATTTGCCTACTTTGCACTCTTTGCCCATTAAGGGGGTGGTTGTAATGGGGAAAATGAACAACACAGAGCAGTGCAGGAAGGTGACTGCAAAGGCCAACATGATGCTGGGATGTATTGTAAGAAGAATCTCCTCAAGGAGCAGGGAGCTGATCATGCCTCTCTACCGGTTACTGGTAAGACCACACTTGGAGTACTGTGTGCAGTACTGGTGCCCATTATCTAAAGAAGGATATCAGATTGCTGGAGGAGGTACAGTGCAGAGCGAGAAAGTTGATCCAGGGCTTGGAAGGCAAACCATACGAAGAATAGCTTAGGGAGTTGAATTTGTACTTTTTGGAGGAGAGGAGGGATCGAGGGATATGTCTTAAAGAGGATAATTAACACAGGTACTGAAGCGATATTGAAGCTAAGGGGGGGGGAGGGACATAAGAGGTCATGGTCTCAGATTGGGAGAGACATAAGAGGGAGATGAGGAGACACTTTTTCATGGAGAGTGTTTTGGCACAATGAAACACTCTGCCAGAGGAGGTGGTATCCTGTAAGACAGTGGGTAATTTCAAAAGGGGATGGGACAGGGTGAGAGATGCGGGTAAATGTGGGGGGCAGCTGCAAGATAAGGGTGCTAGCTGCACATTCAAGCAGACTTGATAGGCCATGTGGCCTGTTTCTGCTGGCAGTTTTGTACATTATATATATATATACGCATTTACATACTTTTTGTTGCAATTTTATACATATTTATAATAAGGGCGCAGTCACATTTTTGTTGATTGAGAATGTGGTTCAATGTTGAAACCTGATTTTTGTACTACCTTAATAACATGACTTTTTTGAATTCTTTGGTAGCCAATTAGGGACCACTCGGCCCAAGGTCTGTTTTTAAGATGACCTGGGAGCACTGCGAAGGTTTGTGACTTGCTCAGGGTAACACAGTGTGCAAGGGAAGGTTGTGGAAATTAAACCCATGTCTGCTGGATGTACCAAGCTCATTCACAGCTTATTACTCCAAACCTCTAAGCTATACTGCCACCTGGATGGAATAACCTGAAATTTGGCATGCTTGTAGTCAGCGTTAGGATCTCTGGATCCTGAACATTTGGTAATGATCATTTTGGCAGTTTAAAACTTCTAGAGGGTTGAAACTACATAAAAATGTGATACTTTTTTTTTTTGCTCTGCAATAGTGCAAACATGACCAAATTGAATTCTGAAATTTTCAAGTTAGTTAAAATTTGCCCCATAGAGGGATTTTTGCTATGTGACTGAACTGACAACCTTGTATATTTCTAATTATTAATAAAATTGTCTTCAGTTTTCACCCCTGCCTATTTCCTTGTTCACATATTTTTATAAAGTGTTTTATACAACAGTCGCTATCGTGCTGGAACGAGGCATTTCTCCGATTCTTGTTAATAGGATAAGAATGGTATATACTGATACCTGGGCCCAAATTCAGTCAGGAACTAACTTATCAGATTGTATCTGTACCAACAAAGGGGTAAGACAAGGTTGTATCTTAGCACCTTTGCTATTTAGCATATACTTAGAGAACCTTCTCAAAGAATTACAGCA
Organism: Neoceratodus forsteri; assembly: GCA_016271365.2. Lineage (NCBI taxonomy): Eukaryota > Metazoa > Chordata > Ceratodontiformes > Ceratodontidae > Neoceratodus > Neoceratodus forsteri. The sequence goes on from CM057456.1 coordinate 1,725,768,110, forward strand.
ATCTAACTCTGACTCTCCCCAAATTGGCCCCAATATTTGCTCTTCACTTGCATATGCCGATGACCTGGTTTCATGTTCCCTGACTGTTTCAGGTCTCCAGAAGAAATTGGATTTATTATCCAAAACCTCTGAGTCTTTATCTTTAAGAATAGACTTTGAAAAGTCTAAAATCTTGATTATGGGAGCCAGGAATTCTAAATATGTCTGGGAAATAAAACAAAACAGACTGGAAGTGGTCAGTAAATATACCTACCTGGGCATTATTTATTCTAATAATGGCTCCTGGAAATCACATCTTGACCATGCAATTTATAAAACAAAAACAACAGTAGGTGCCCTAGCTAGGTTTAATTATCTTTATGGTTGCCATTCTATTAGGCCACTACTTTATTCACTTCAAGCCAAATTTAATGTCCAGTCTCTATTTGGCATGGAGATATGGGGGTTGTCCCAAATTGATCATTTGGAAAAGCCAGCAATAATATTGTTAAGGAAAGCTTTTGGGCTGCCAAATGTCAACCCCAGCATATTTCATAAGAGCAGAATTAGGAATAACAAGACTGCAAGCTTGGGCTGACATTAGATTTATTAATTATTGGATCAGATTATTGAGCCTTCCCAGTGGTAGATGGACCAAACAATGTTACATAGAAAAGGAATCTTGGAATTCAAGGAATATAAATAACAGCATTTGGTTCTCACACTTAAACAGACTCTTAGATAAACACTGCCTGACTTTTCTTATGGAGTACAGGCAGAATGATATAGGCATTAGTCCTCAGTATAGATCTTACATCAAAAAGAAAATTGCTCTATACTATAGAGACGTTGATCTAGCTGGCATTGGAGCCTCTAAGTATGCAAAATGGTATGCAAAAAATGATACTAAACATGGATTCAGATACTATCTTGATATTTTGACTGATCCAAATATCCAGAAAAATTTCACTAGGTTCAGACTGGAACTTTTCAAATCTAGACCTAGAGAAGTGTTATACAAGAAAAGTTATGATTGGGCTGACACCTTATGTAACTGTGACTTAAATGAAAAAGAAGATCTAGTCTATGTCTTAATAAAGTGCCCTTGGTATAACAAAATTAGGAAAAGATGGCTGCAATCTATCATAGACACTATAATATTTAGTAATTTGACTGAGATAATTACAGTTTTACTAACTACTAAGTACCAATTCATAATACATGAAGTTGGGAAATATTTACTGCTTACCAGGAAAATCAGGGGAAAAAAAGAAAAAGAAGTGTTTGGTAGAGACAGAAACCTGAATTCTAAATAACCCTTTATGTGAAATTGTATTACGACTAGGCCGTACCACTATATTTTGTATCTTTCATATTACAGCACGTGCACTTTTTAAATTGTTTTTTCACATTTTACTATTGTTTGTCAAGTATATGTGTTGCTTGTCCTTTTTGTACTTTGTGATAATCATTTTTAAAAGATTGTACAAATAAATACTACTACTACAGTAGCTTCCATTTTTGCGAATCCAAAACTACTTTTTGTGAAATAAGACTTCTATTTTCTTGAGTCTTAGTAGTTATTAAAATAGTTAAAAGAATGAAAAACATTGTGAACATATAGAAAAATGTTGGAACCATATTGATTCAATGGACATCTCCAAAAAGACACAAAAGATAAATATGGAAATAGAAACAATCTGAGTTAAAACTACAACAAAGAATAGTGAGGCTTTAATCATTAGTCTGTGCTATATAGGCCCCCAGCCTCTACTGAAGATATTAAATATTGGATGAAATTGACAATGCCTGTAATAATGGAAATACACTTGCCATGGGAGATATCAAAATCCCTGATATTGGCTGGAAATCTACAGATGGATGCTCCAAGTTAGCCAAACAATTTATTAATCTTACTAGGTAATTTAAGCTGGAACAACATGTGAAGGTCTCTACTACAGGTAAAACAATCTTAATTTTGTTTTGAACTCTACTGATGTCAAAATTATGGATTGTACTACTGATGAACCACTAGCCAATAGTGATCATAATGTGGTCAAATTCAACACCAGAAAAGGAAGAACTCTGAGTTCTGGAGTTACGGAGCCCTATGTATACCATAAGGCAGACATAAAATCTACAACACAAAAATATGGAAAATGCGATTGGAGCAAGATGTTAAAAATAGGTTCATGGGAGATGCACTGAACATATTCAGAGACAAAGTACTAAACATCTTCAATAAATGTATTCCAAATCTCAGAAAATATAACAGCAGAGGATCTATACCTAAATGGTTAACAAGAAAAATCAAGCACTTGATAAATCAAAAACTCAAGCATTCAGAAAACATAAATTGTTGGGAACTATGGATCCATGAGAGGCATACAAAAAGAAATGATAATATTGTAGATTCATAAAACACAAGGAAAAAAGGAAGATGGAGCTAAAATTAGCCAACACAGCTACAAAAATAAACTGCAACAATTTTAAAGGTACATTTCCAGAAAAAAAATTGGCTGCCCTCCTACAAATCAGAGGTAGGATTTATTCATTCTCCAAGTGAAATAGCAAACAAAATTTAATGAATACTTTTGTTCATAGTTAGTAAATCTGTCCCTGTCATTGCCTATCATTGCCAGTGCCAAGGTAAATACAAGCAATGATACTCCCATACTCACTGTCCAAAAGAAAGAATAGAGGGCAAAATCAAACTGCTACTCCTTCATTGTTCACCAGGCCCAGATTTAATACAAAGCAGGATACTAAAGTTAATTAAGCAATAAGACATGGCAGGGAGTGTGTTATGGTGGGATAATGGCCAGCCTCAGGTGGATTAAAGCATGAGGCAGAGTGCTTCCACCATGTGAGAAGGGCTGTTAGCCCACCATACCCTGGAGTGCCTTGTAGTGTTTATGAAATGGATCTTTTTAGCAAATTGGATGTATTTTTTAGACATATTTTTGTTGAGCTATTATTATGGTTGAGGGTCTGGTAGTTCAACTTAATGCCAAAAAATCTAAAGCCAAGCAGCTTTGCTGAGATAACAGCATGGCTGAAAGTACTTCTTGGCAAATCAGCAGGCATCATTTATTCTACCTATTTCATAATGTGTGAACAAGTGTTGGATTCTTAAGAAATCCTGTTTAATAAATCCCTGTTTGGGAGTACTACCCCATGTGATTGGAGTAGACCAAATGTTCCCATCTTAAAAAACAGGTTGTAAGTCATAGGTGGCTAACTACAGGTCAATCATCGTTACATCTATTCCAGGTAAAATAAGGGAGAGCTTCATTAAAGACCATGTAGTAAGAGATACTATTCAGTACCTGTATCAACTTGGCTTTGTTAAAGGAAGATCATGTCTGACTAATCTCATATATTTTTATGAAAATGTAAAAGGAGAACTAGAGAGGGGAAAACCCCTGGATTTAGTTTTCCTAGATTTCAGGATTTTGTTTTGGTCCGACTGTTCTATGCTGGGCAGTGATTAAAAGACTAAATGAACTGAACTTGGACACTTGTGTATTAAAGTGACTTAATTCTTTGGTTTAAAAAACAGGACTCAGAGAGTTCTGCCAAACGGTCACCTGTCTGGCTAGGGATCTGTTTCTAGTGGTGACCCACAGGGATTTGTCCTGGAGCTGGCTCTGTTTCAAATTTTCATCTCTGACCTAGATGCTGTTGTAATAAGGGTGGAATGAAAAATACACTGATGACACCAGCTGGGGCCAAGTTTTACTGGCCAGGATACTAACTCCTTGCAATCTGTCCTAAATATTTCTGGGACATGGTCTAAGGAATGGGGCATGGATTTCAGTTTTTGACAAATGTGCCATAATGCTTCTTCAAACAAGAAATAGTAAACTAATTTACTACGTATGGGGACTGGCCCTAAAAACTCTAGAAATAGAAAAAGATCAGGGGTTATTGTTAATCAAAATCTAACCTTTGATATGCATTGTATGGAGGTCATAGCAAGGGAAAATAGAGTCTTATGGCCAATAAAAGGAAGCATTCATAGCCGTGATCCGAATGTCATTGCTCCATGATATAGGACTTATGTCCAGTTACATTTTGACTATGGTTTACAGTTTTGGGACCCCTACAAGCAAGAGAAAATAAATAAGCTTTAGAAAGTGCAAATGAGAAACACAAAATTGATATACTGTATGGTTTACATAATGTCCTATATCATCCCAGGCTGGAAAAACTTAAACTAATGCCCCTTCATACTAGATGAATAAGAAACTATTTATTACTGCTTTTTGGCATCATTAATGATCCAGCTTTAACGAACAAACTAAACCTAGACTTTGTACCTGACTCTAGTGGCACTAGGGGGCATCCTCTTCAAATCATAGAACCTATCTTCAAGATTTGGATAAAACCTCAGTCTTCCCTTTAAATTCTAGGGCACTTAAAAGTGACATAATTGTATTTGGGCTATCTTGGTCTCCTAAAGACTTAAATATTTGGGTATAAATCTGGCCATGAGTGATCACAGACTATGGCAACTTAACTTTGTCGCAATACTGCAGATGGTGCAGCAGGATCTATCCCGTGGAAGACTCTACCCTTGTCCCTTTGGGATCGTATAAGCCTTGTGAAAATGAATATTTTCCTGTGTCTTTTACCTGATTAACTTGTTGAATTTGTGGCTGCCCCTTACCTGCATCAGGAAAGTGCATGCTATCATTTCTGATTTCATTTGGTTGAACAAACCTCTGAGAAGAGCATATCACAAATTGGTAGCCCCCAAAGCCCGGGTGGTCTTCGACTCCTGCACTTTGGGTTATATTATTGGGCAAGTCAGGCCAGTAAGTATTTGCGATGACTTACACTGGTGGAAGATCTGAGTTCACTCTCATATGTGCCTATATGGCTCACAATAGAACAAGAGTTATTTTATTTTTTCTATTCTAGAATTCTATTATTTCTAAAGAATTAAGCCACTTTAATACACAAGTGTCCAAGTTCAGTTCATTTAGTCTTTTAATCATTGCCCAGCATGGAACAGTCGGACCAAAACAAAATCCTGAAATCAAAGAAAACTAAATCCAGGAGTTTTCCCCTCTCTAGTTCTCCTTTCACATTTTCATAAAAATATATGAGAAATTCTTTGTAAATATTTTCTTATTCATCTAGTATGAAGGGGCATTAGTTTAAGTTTTTCCAGCCTTTCCACCAGAGTGTCCCCAAAGACCCCTTATGCATATCAAACCCAGGGACCTTCCCCCTGGCCTGCACAGTTTCCTGACTGAGGTTTCGGTTAGAATCCATTCTCAGTTATGTTCCTTCTTGAAATATAAACCTAACCAAGACCTCCATCAACCCCTTCTAGGTAATTCTAATTTTAAAATAGGTGGTACGCCCATATCTGTCTCTTGGTTTCTGCAACTGGCCTCAGTAGGAGTAAGTGATCTGTTATGGGATGGAGTATGTCTCACTTCAGGTGAGATCATACAGGTTTACAATATAGATAGGGCTTCTATTTTTAAGGTATTTCAACTCCATCACATATTATTGCATAGCTTAGAGGCTACTTTTAAAGACATAAATGCTGAAGAGTTTTTGCAGTCACTTGTTAAACTAGCCATCTTGCCCCATGCTGTGTCTAAGATATACACTAACCTCTATGACAAAGCTTTCCCCACTATAGATGGTGTCTCTGGATATTGGGCCTCACAATTCCCATAGTCAATGTTTGACTGGGGCAAAGTATGAAGAGATTGTCACCCTCATGTTACACAAGATCATTTGCAGATCATGCAATTTCAGTTCTTTAATAATATGTACCTTACTCCGGTCAAACTTTTCAAAATGGGAAGTGCTCCATCTCCCCAGTGAGTGAGGTGCCATCAGGCAGAGGGTTCCCTTTTTCATATATTTTGGGAATGCCCCAAAGTGGCTGCCTTGCGGACACTCATCAGACAAAAGGCTAACCCATTATTGGGTATTGACAGTCACTTTTCACCGGATGTTTGTCTGGTGGGTGATTGTGTGGGGGTTGGTGCCCGTGAGCACAGATATTATTTGGCTATAATCACTTTATCCGTTAAGAAACTGGTGTTGCACCACTGGCAAGATACAGAGTCTGTTTCTTATGTTGAATGGCTTCAAGAGCTCCTATTTAGTTTAGGTACTGAGCGGATGATTGCCAGTTTGCACAATCGTCTCACTAGGTTTAATAAAATTTGGGGTAAGCTGCATGCCCTTTACTCTTTGTAAACCACTTCAAGTAACACTGTATAATTTGGTATGATATTATCTCTGATGCGGTAGGGGGTGTCGGGTGGGGAGGGAGGTTGTTGTGAATGTCTGTGTTTTGTCACTGATTGTTGTGTTGATGTGATTATAATTTGAAACCTAATAAAGTTGATTTAATTTAAAAAAATATATATCTTCAAGACTGAAAAACAGAAATATTTTCTCGCCTGAGTGACTGGGCTGTGGAATTATCTGCCATTAAATTTGGGCAGTAGTAAAAATAATTCAGAATTTAAGAAGAACTTGGACACATATATAAAAGAGACAGGAAACCTAGCATACTACCACTGAGATAGTGGGACAGCAGTTCTCATCAACAGATAAGCCTCTTTTCTGCTCTACTAAACCTTAGTATGAATCAGAAAGAAAAAAATAACTTGGAGCTGCAGTCTGAAACCTATATGTTCAACAGAGTGTAGCACAACTGCTTTATTGGAGTACACGTTTCCTGAGTGATGCCTAGCACTGTAGGGACATGGCAGGGGCAGTCTATATTGGTTAAACAAAAGCATTTGTTTGGTAAATCATAAGACAAATCATAAGATATTGGTAAATAAATTGTTTACACTTGGTTTATCACAAAACATTTGCAGTTGGTTTCAAGATTATTTAAATAGCAGAAAGCAGAAGGTAAAATTGGGTAACAACATTATGTCCATATCTAGGCCAAGTACTATTGGTGTTCCACAAGGTCCATATTGGGACCCCAACTTTTTTAGCCTATTTCTGAATGAGCTCCCCTCAGTTTGCCAGGACTGCAGAGTCACCCCTTATGCTGATGATGCAGTCCTGGCAACAAGAGGTAAAAGTGTTTGTGCCCTAGAAAAATACACTTCAGGATGATTTTATCAGTCCAAAATTGGTTTAATGAAAATAAACTAACGATGAATGTCAACAACAAACAAAAAAATCAATGCTTTTTGGTAGCTCAAGGAAGATTGGACATTGTGAACAACTAGTAATTAAGACAGAGGCAGGAAATATTTTGGAGCAGGTACAACATTTTAAATAGCTGGGAGCTTTTCTGAATAGCACACTGTCCTATGCTAAAGATATAGATTATATAGTTCAGAACATTAATAGGAGATTGGGGACCCTATTCTCAAACAGCCGCAAAATGCAGTGCAAAGATTTGTGCTGCGCTTTTCACTTGCCCAGGTGTCTGAGGTTGCTATGTTCAATCGGACAGCGCACCTGCACTATCCAACTGAACAAAGGACCAGGTCAAGTCAGAGCTAACCCCATCAGCGCTGCCTCGACATGGAGCATGAAGACGGCTCCCGAATGGATTGAGCAACTGCACAATTGGCTAGCCACAAAAACAGCCATGTAAATGAGCCCACTGGGCACGCAAGGCATTGTATGATATTGGCATGCCCATTATGGCTCATTTATATAGGCTGCACCAGAGCTTAGCACACACCCCCAGGCTCATTGCCCCATAAGTAGCCCTGTGTGCCTGGTGTCTAGTAGTCTCTCCCCCCAACTGATGCTCCCCAAAGTACAAATACATGTTTCCCTGGTGTTTAGTGGTCCCTCCCCCAACTTGATACATGTCCCTATAATGGGGGAAAGCTAACCCCATTGTGTCAATTCACCCCCTCATGGTGATCGCCATCCTGCCACTGCCATCCAGTATGCATTCTGCAACTAAGTCCCCCCCAACAACACAGCCCCATCCCCATCCCCATCCCTGTCCCTGAACAGTGCTCTTCGGATCCCCCCAGCTGTACCCTCATTGGTGGTTAGTAGACCCCCTCCCACCTGTGTGCCACAACCTCTCCCGGTCTCCCTTACCTGACTGTTGGTGCCTTGGTAAATCAACAGTGAATGACACAGCCCTGCACCCATCACCTTGGCTGCCTGCAGTCTGACAGGAGCAGGGAGCGCTCTGCTTATTTATAGGGCCTGTGGCACTGAGAGTCAGGTAAGGGGGCCCAGGGGAGTGGGATGTCAGTGCCATGGGTGGGAGGGGGCCCACTAACCACCAATGAGAGCCAGACTGGGGAGGGCTGAAGAGCACTGTTCGAGGACAAGGCTATGTTGTTGGGGGGGGGGACTTACTTGCAGGATGCATACCAGAAGGCAGTGGTGGGATGGTGATCATCACTGGGGAACTGACACAATGGATGGGCTTTCCCATTATGGGGACAGACATCAGTGGGGGTAGGGGACTGCCAGACACCATGAAAACATGTATCTGTACTTTGGGGGCATTGGGGGGCAGGGACCACTACACCCAGGGAAACATATCTTTTAAGTCAGGCAGACAGGCATCAGGTGAGTGGGGAGGGATGGCTAGACACCAGAGAAACATGTATTTGTACCTCAGGGGGCTTCAGGTGGGGGGGGAAGAACCACCAGACTCCAGCGACTACTGTGTTAGGAGTTAAGGGGGGGGACCACCGCACTACCTCTGCCAACCACTAGGGTTGTGCGGATTATGGCAAGGTCTCAGTCAGCAATATTTGTGCCGCACAAAGGGACCACACAAAAGGCCCTTGTGCAGCTCAAATGCTCTGTGGATCTAATTGCACTGATATTCAGGTCCCCTCCTTTTCATTTACATTGTGCCACTCTCCACACTTTGCCAGGCCACAAACCAGGTTTGAGCATGCCAACTGGGTTTCTGTGAATAGCAACTCTGTGCAAATCCTAGTTTGCCCATTCAAACCAGGGTTTGCGCCCAGGCAAAGTCTTGGGAATTGGACTCTGTGTCTGTTGTATAGAAACAAAGAGAATTCTGATCAAGAAACTAGAAGTTCAGTTGCCCAGAGTCTAATTCTGTTCATTATTGACTAAGAGTTACCAATTTATGCTGCAGTAGTGGACAGTGTGCTTTGCAGAATGAGGGTAGCATACAATCAAGCTTGCAGTTTTGTAATTGAAGCTAGAAGAGATACTCATCATTGGGAACTTTATGAATGGGTAGGGTAGTTGTCCTTAGATTTTCATATTACGTATTTCGGTGATATCTGGTGTTGGAAATTTTTGCACAAATGATGTACTTAAAGACTGTACACAATGCTGTTAAAATGTTCAAACTCATATGCTACAAGCTCAACTATGAATTTTAAATTAGTAATACCTAGTAACACAACAAATCAGGGCCGAACATTTTAAAATTAGAGCAACAAAGGCATGAAATGCACACCCAGTGAATGTATTAAATAGACAGCAACTGGGGCACTTTAAAAATGGTCTTAGAATGTATCTTCAAGATGTTGCTATTTGCAGTTTTAAATTAGGAGTGATATTTTATTGTACATTTATTTATTTATTTATTTAAGAGTTTAACCAGGAAGGCATGGGAGGGGAAATGGGATAAATTACAGGTACAGTACATATACAGGAAATGCAGTACAATAAGCAATTATACAAGGCACCTATGAATACAATTCTGCTACAGAGCCGATATCCCAAAAAGGTTACACAGTGGATGGGATACCAGTGTAATAGGCAGGTGGGTGAAGCACTGCAAGCTTTAGTAGAGACCAGAGAAAAAGGTGCATAGCAAACATAAAAATGGAACAGCTCATTTTGAAGGCTCCCAAAGCCCCGAGAGGGCATGTGGATATCACAAATGCAGAGGGGTTGGGCTAGTTTCATGTGCTGGAGGGGGAGAAATGCGCCTTGACGAGTTGGTTTAGGAGCTGGCTCCTGTCTGTGTGCTGAATATCGGCTGGTAGGGAGTTCCACAATTTAGGCATACAGGAGCTCAAAGCAGCTTGACCTTTGTTGGAGGACATGCGTGCGATGAGAAAGAGCATGGAATCTGAGTTCCTGAGTGACTACGCAGTGGGGGGCTGGAAAGAATGGACCGACTGCAGGTATGTGGGGAGGGATTGCACCCAGAACTTAGCAGTGACCCTGGTGCAGTGTGCCTGTCTGCGGTCCTGTAGCAACGTCAGGTTAAGTGACTTATAGAGGATGCAGTGATGTGTCGAGGGTGGGCAGTCCAGGGCAAAATGACAGAAAGAGTGGTAGAGGGGATCTAGCCTGGTTAAGGTTGATTTAGTAGCCGTGCTGTAGATTACATCCCCACAGTCAAATATCACTAGGATAATTTTCTGTATGATTGCTTTGCGCGCCAGTAATGGTAGGCAGGCCCTGTTGCGATAAACAGTGCCCAGTTTGGGATGTAGTTTTTCATGCAATGAGTCGATATGCACAGAAAAATCGAGGTGCTGGTCAAGCCATACCCCAAGGTATCTGAATGAGGTGCAGTCTTCTAGGGGGGACCCGTCAGTGGTGTAGAAAGTGGGGGTAGAGGGGAGATGGGAGAGTCTTTGCCACGTTCTGAAAGTTAGTGATACAATTTTCCTTGGGCTGAGAAAAAGCTGGTTAGTACGGAACCAAAGCTGAACAGCATTGAAATCCTCCTGGAGCCTTTCCGCAGTAACAGAGGTGGATGGAACTGATGCAAACATTACCGTGTCATTGGCGTACGTGTGGATGAGTGAGTGCATGCTAGCTGAAGGCAGGTCATTTAGAAAAATGGAGAACAGTAATGGGCCAAAGACTGAGCCTTGAGGGACCCCAGAGATGACAGGGAGAGGGGCGGAGGTGCAGGAGCCAATTTTTCCCGCTTGGGACCTGCCTGCCAGGTAGGAATGGAACCAGCTGGAGGCTGTTCCTGATGGACCAGCTCGGGCGAAGTATAATTCATACTACATATTGTATGTATGTTATGTACTTGTATGACTGGATTGCTGTTAAAAATAGACACTTGTTGCCTAAAGGTAGCTCCTCAAACAATAAAATCTAAATCTAGTTAAAGGTAGATTCTTGAGGTTTTGTTTTGGTAAGGAAAAAATAAACAGTTTTTAAATTATTAATGAAATTAGGCAGAGACAAGTCACAGAAACAGGTCCTGCTTTTATCACTGCAAACAACTGTTTCCATGAGTCGCAAACCCACTTTTGTGGAGTTTTCACACAAGTACACGACAATGAAAGATTGTCATACAGCTTGGGTGACAAATTGTGCCGTTGGCACCAGCTACAGCCACTGGGTATATAACTTCAGTGACTTGCTTCAGAATGATCCATTTATTGTGTTCCCAACGTCAGGTGCCTAATACCGTTATTGAACAAAAACAAAATCCCTCCCTCCCACTAGTATCCATGCCACCCTCCCTCTTTTAAGTAAAAAAAATGTATATATTATACCCCTATCCACCATCCCACTTCGCACCTATACCCACCCTCCTTTCCCCCCCGGCACCCACCTTTTAATTACAGTTCAGCACGGGTGACTGGCACAATCCTCCTTACACATTTTCCAGCAGTCATGTACTGAAGGAGGAACAAATGTGAAAAACCCTAAGTTTCAAAATGCATTCATTTCACATGCATTGGGACCTTTTTTTTTCAGTGTTTTTTTTTTTTACTCAGAACTTAGCCGTTTTGGGCCCACATTTGCAGGACACCCAAGCTGCCAAACCACCTCATAACCACATAAGTGGCACCTTGTAATTCCGACCAGAATGTGTTTTGCACAGAGTCAACTCATCACTAATGACATGAAAAACAGGTGGACATACATTACATGGTGTAAGATAATAGTAGAGGTCACATGGTCAGTACAAGTCAACTTCTTAAGAGCATTTAACCACAATTTTATATTTCACTAATCCTAATCAGTTTTTACAGACTGTAGATACTTTCTATATAATCTTTTTAAATCAGCTGATTTTCCGTAGCATAAGAACCTTGTTCCATATGTGCCAGAGAGAAGCAGCACAAATGAATCTATTTTCACATTGAATCTGACACCTCTTCCTTGGGGGAAAGCCTTTTGTACTAGACAGCAGGCCTTTTCTTCTCCAGACTGCATGAGTGTAAATTACTTTCCAAGGAAACTGTACATCTGAGGATTCATTCAGAATACTATATTGCTGTTCCTTGGCATGTTTTCTTTATCACATCTGGTGTGGTCATCCCTTATCTAGAAAAAAACACATTTAATATGAAGCTATAAACCTTTCTTTATAGATTTAATTTGCTGTTCTGTGCAGGAACTGCTACAGTTACTTGCTACAGCACATACATATGGCTATGTTTGCTCGGCAGACCTTGAAACCAATAAAAGCAGAGGGTGGGAGATTACATACACAAGAAAGGAATATTGCATGTGCTGTAGGAGCTGCAAGATGTTTGTCTTCCTGGTCCATGACCAGGAGGAATTCATCTGCGACAACTGCATGCTGCTTGCCACACTTAGTGGAGAAGTGCTTGACCTTAAACAGCCTTGGAAATCACAGGGACAACTTTCTAAAACAATATAACAAGTACCGGACATGTAATTTGTTTACATTTTAAACTTATCCTTTGCTTTCATGCTTTTTTTTTTATGAAATTTTCATAAAAAAAAGATACCTAATACATGGTTGCTCTGGCTACTTGTCTACACGTGACATCATAAACCTCTCTTGTGATATCACAAATGTTGTTACATACATTCTCATACTTTTATAGACTCAGATTATGATGTCACTTGTAGACAAGCAGCCAGTGCTGATGAACACCGAGTCACAGGGAATACTGTTTTCATGCAACTACACTTAGTATTGTAATAAAGAATAGTGGAAAGGTAAATATAGAAAATATCTTAAGTACAGGTTGCATTCTGTAAAAATAATTGTTTTTAAAAAGGTTTCCCCTAATTTGTCAGAGGTTTTATAAGGGGCAGCTGGCAATGCATACAGATAGAAACATGCTGTAGAAACATAGAACTATAGACATTGTCTGCAGAAATGGACTGCCTGGCCCACCCAGTCTATGCTGATGGTCCCTATCTATTCTATCTCGCCAGATCCTACCTGGTCTCCAGCGACCGCCCCCTCCCTGTCTATTTACCAGTATTCACCCATGTGTATCCCAAGCATGCCTGAAGCTGTCCACTGTTTCTTCCCCACTACCTATGCTGGCAGACTGTTCCACAACTCCACAACTCTTTCGGTAAAGAAGTACTTCCTCACATCCCTCCTAAACTTTCCCTCTTCCAGGTTCATCATATGCCTGCTTGTTCTGGTGTAGTTCCTCATTTGAAATAGACCCCCCTCCTGTACCCTGTTTGCCCCTGAAGTACTAGTAGATCTCTATCATCTCTCCCTTCTCCCTCCTCTTATCCAGGGAGTACATGTTGAGATCCCTCAATCTTTCCTCATAGGGCTTCCATTTCAACCCCTACACCATTTTAGTTGCCCTCTTCTGGACTGCCTCCACCCTGTCTATGTTCTTTCTGCGATGCAACCACCAGAACTGGACACAGTACTCTAGGATGGGTTTCAGCAGTGACCGATACAGTGGTACTGTCATCTCCCTTATCCTGCTGGTGATTCCTCTCCCAATGCACCCCAGCATCTCATTGGCCCAGCCAACTGCCTTTTCACACTGACCTGCCACTTTGAGGTGATCAGATATTCATTCATTCTTTCTTTATTTTTATAAGGCACTTTTCTTGTAACCAAAGCGCCTGTACAGTACATAAAACAATAAATAAACAAGATTAAAACTATCATAAAGCATTAAAAGCTCTACTAAAAAGATATGTCTTCAAAGCTCATTTAAAGCTTTGGACAGTAGGGCAATTTCGCACCTGACGAGGTAGAGAATTCCACAGGGTCAGGGCCATAAAACTAAATGATCTTGCCCCTGAAGTTTTTAAATGGACCCTGGGAATCTCTAGCAATCCCTCGTCAGTGGATCGGAGAGAGTGGGGAGGACAGTAGGGACAAAGGAACTCTTTCAGGTAAGTAGGTCCCTGATCGTGTAGGGCTTTATAGGTCAGCAAACCGACCTTGAAGGTGATTCGCCAGAAAACTGGCAGCCAGTGCAGTCCGCGGAGCACAGGCATTATATGGCTAGACCTAGAAGATCCAGTCAACAGCCTGGCTGCCGCATTCTGTACTAGCTGCAGATGGCGAAGTTCAACCCCCGGTAGCCCCAGGTAAAGGGCATTGCAATAGTCAAGGCGGGAGCTAACGAATGCGTGGACCAACGTTGGAAGATCCTCTGGAGGAACCAGGTGCTTCAACCGGGTGATATTCCTCAGATGATAAAAGGAAGTTTTGACTACCGCTGACACCTGAGGTTTAAAAGTCAGACAGTCGTCAAATACTATGCCAATTCAGCACCTGGTCTGAGATAGTCAGCTGGACGCCCCCAAGCCATAAGCCTGAGGGCGATCCAGCTAACAAACCCGCCTCACAGCAACCCTTGTCCACAACCAATGCCTCAGTTTTTTCAGGGTTCAACCGCAGCCAACTCCCATTCATCCAGTCTTGGATCTCAGCAAGGCAGTTGTTAAATACCGAAAAGGCAGCATCCTGGCCGGGTACAAAAGACATATACAGCTGGGTATCATCTGCATAGCAATGAACATTGTTGTTGGTCAGATGATCATCCAGCTGCACTGCAACCACCTTCTCAATAACTTTACCCACAAAGGGTAAGTTAGAGACAGGCCTGTAATTTGCTAGACAATCCGGGTCCAAGGAGGGCTTCTTCAATAGAGGCTTAATTATAGCCTCCTTAAGAGGATCTGGAAAGATCCCCCTCTCCAAGGACCTCCAGACTATCATAGCCAGGACTAGGCTGATTTTATCCACACAATCCACTAAGAGACGTGTGGGGCCAGGGTCTAAATCACAGTTGGTCAGTCGCAGTGCTCGGATGATCATCACAATGTCATTGATTGTGGAGTGGCTGAAGTCAGACCATGCAAACTGGGTGTCTGACATCTTCTGCCGACCATCACAACTTCCACTGGAGAGGGACCCCAAGGTCTCTTTCCTGCTTAGTGACTGTCACTACCTCACCCCATTTTATACTCAGCTCCTGTGTTTATATGCCCTAGATGCATGATTTTGCATTTTTTGGGCATTGAACAGGGAGTACCTCAGGCTGCAGGCCTCACTGGGTAGAGCATACAAGGTTCCAGAAGTCAGGAGAGTGGAAAAGATACTGAGGAGAGGTGGCTGATGTGCTAATAGTAGGGTGGAACATAAGCTGGATTAAACTAGATTTGGTGAACAAGGAAGATTGAGAGGCATAGGGGCTGTAGCAGTCAGCAGGCATGGGGAGTGGCAGGAGACTGGGGAATGGGTGGGGGCTGCAAGCAAGGAAGGGAGCCAGGACATGTGGTAAGCTGTACTGGTTCTGGGGTGGCCATCTTCTTTGGGATTGCTTGGAGGGAAGGGGGTTGTATAGCGTGTAGGCAGATGGGGCAACTTAGGGAGGAGATTGTAAGTCTGAGAAGGGAGCTGAATAGCTAGGGAGGGTAGAGCAGTGGGGAACAACAGGGG
The DNA here is from genome assembly GCA_016271365.2 of Neoceratodus forsteri. NCBI lineage: Eukaryota > Metazoa > Chordata > Ceratodontiformes > Ceratodontidae > Neoceratodus > Neoceratodus forsteri. Next base: position 1,725,783,669 of record CM057456.1, read on the forward strand.
CCAAGGGACTGAAGGTGGACTAACCTAGTCAACAAAACAGGTGAGCAAAGGGGAAACAAGGGGAGAGGATTCAGGGGGATAACCACGCTACCACTAAGGAGCAGTTGAGATCTGAGGCCGAAGGGTGGAAGAAGGTCAAGAACAGGGGGAAGATGGAAATAGGGGCAAAGAATGAAATGAAGTCACAGGGAAGGGAGGAGGGGGAAGCTCGGGATAAAGGGAGAGAGGATAAGAACAGGTAGATACTCAGTGCTAGCAAACCTGGAGCAGCAAGGGGGGAGGGCAGTCACAGAGAAGGCAGGGGAGCCTGGCAGAAGTGAAGGCAGGGGAGCTCATAGTGAGGCAGGGAGCAGGGTCGGCACACAGCAGGACAGCTAGGGGTAGGGAGAGCTATCATAGGAGGTGGGCAAGAGACTTAGGAAAGCATGGGGGGATGCAGGTAGGAAATGGAAAGGTGGGGGGCCAGCCCGTCAGGGTAGGAGTAGTAGGAGGCAGGGGGTGGTCAATTGTAGGGGAAGAGCAATGATCAGGGGAGGTACTGGAGGCCTGTGCAGGGAGAGACCAAATGCAGAACCAGGGCTAGATGAACTGGGAAGGTTTGGGATGCAGTTAGAGAATGGTAGGGGTATGGATGCAACTAGCCTGGGCAGTAGTAAAGGGGAGCAGGGGTGTCAAGGGTAGGGGTTCAACAGGTATCAAGTGGGACAAAGGGGCCTACAGCAGTAGAATAAGGGGAATCAGACCGAGGCTGAGACCCGAGGAATGAGAAGCACCAGGGAGGTGAGCAGGATAAAGGATGGAGGGTCATCATCCTGGGGGACTCAGTACTAATGGGTGTAAGATGGGGTGGCAGGGGAGCCAGGAATAGCCACATATGGATGGAGTGTATGCCAGGCATGACAGTGGGGAAAGTGAGGCAGTTTATTAATAGATGTGTGGGAAGGCTACGGGGAACCTCATACTGTGATGCACCTGGGTAATAATGACTTGGAAGAGAGTAGGGTAGAAGAGGTGCAGGAGAGAGTAAAGGAAGTAGGAAGGATATGCAGTAGAGAGGGAAGGACAGTGGCTTTCTCTGAGATTCTCCCAGTACTGAGAGCTAGCACGGCCAGGAATCAAAGAAATTCAGAGTTCAATGAATGGCTGGGGGTATGGTGTGAGTCCACGGGATATGGATTTGTGGCGGTGTGGGGCAGGACATGGGAAAACAAAAACCTGCATGAACTGGATAGGCTGCACTTGAGTAGGGAGGGCTCAGAGGTCCTGAAGAAAAATCTGGGGGAATTCATTGAAGCTAAGTATAATTTAAACTAGGTGGGGGAAGGGGTGGTAGAACTGTGTTCTATGAGTCTGAATGTTATGGAGGAAGTATATCTTTTCTATCTTCTTCATAGCACCCTGAATTAAAAACCGTTGTGCAACAATACTTTCTAAACTTTAATTCTTTTTCCATTTTCCACCCTTCCATAGGTTGGCCACCTAGGATAGCTTGTTCTTAAACGTTTTAATTTTTCCTTCTGAAACTTCATCTATATTTTACATTTCAGTCCAATTAGTCCTATGTCTATGTTAAAACACCAAGCTAGATGTTGGGAATCAAAGTGATAATGTGCCTTAAATATATATGTGCCATAGGGCATAACATGAATTGATGGCGATGAAATAAGTTAAATAAAGTGTCATTGTGCATCATACAGTAAATTAATTGATGGATATAGTGTAAAATAAAAATGTAGCACCTAACGCTGTGATAATATTAAAACCTGACTGCACTTGATTGCAGTTATCATTGTAAAATGAGTACATTATTGGAGAAAACACATATAGGAATTATGTGTATAAGGAAGATGATTGTTGTCCAGAAGGAAGTTTATGAAATACTAAAGGTTTAAGGAGACTGCAAGTAACCCCAAAATGTGAGCCCCTTTGAATCCCCATTTTCAATACTGTTTATCTAGCAGACCTTGTAGGTTTGGACTGATTAAATTCATTAGAAACAGTACAAAGATAGTTAAAACAGAAGGAGCTTGATACTGAGGGAGACAGAGTTTCAGTAGTGAGAATGAAAGGGTTACATTAACTGTCCTACTGAACTGCTTCTATAGTTAATGTGACATAAGTCTCCCCAAACAGATTTATAGCCATCCCCAGGCATGGCCCACATTACAACATACTTTATAGTGCTTGCAGAATAACAGGCTTCAGCAACAGAAATTAACCTTTCCCTGCTTTAAAATAGAGAAAAAGTGCCCCGAGATGAGAAGCGCTGGACGGAACTATATAGAGTCGTTTGCCCATTTCCTTCCAGGCTAAAATGATGAATGAAATAAAATGTTTTTCTTCCTCCACTTGAGGAAAAAACATTTAGTTTCTTGAAGTTTCCTTTATTTATTTTAGCTATCCAGCCCACTGCAGGCCTGTCAGCTTGTTTTGAATGAAATATACTCTTAAAAGCAAAGCATCTTACAGAGCAGTAGTTGTAAAAAGCAGGCAGCCGCTGTGTTTCAAAACCAGAAAGAAAACTTTACTGTTGCTTGGTTGTTTTTTTTTTTTAGTCTTAAAAGCCCTATAGAAATGCCACCTGCTAAAAGAAAATGTTAGCAGAACATGATATAAGCTTTAGAGACAAAGAGACGTGAGGAGAACAGCTTGTCAGCACATGGAGACCTCTCTCTTCTCTCTCCTCTATCTCTCTCTCTCTCTCTCTCTCTCTCTTTCTCTCTCTCTCTCTCTCTCTCCCTTCTCTTCTCTCTCCTCTCTCTCTCTCTCTCTCTCTCTCCCTCCCCCTTCCCTCAGCATTCTATGACTCAGTGCATAAACATGGGGAAAAGTATAGCAGGACAAGGGAAATAAGTTCCCCTTTAAGTAATCCTGCTTGTCCCTGGCCCTGACAAATATATCCCTTGCTCTGTATAAAACAATGTAAAAGAATATTAAAGGTTTAAAACATGTTTAAAATAAAAGCGATGAGACACTGTCTGAATGTCTCTAAAGAGTTCCCCTCCTATTATTTAGCCCTGAGATAAATGTGTTGGAGGGCTGGAAAGGATACAAGACTGTAGGGCTGTAGATATTAAAAATAGGTGTTTATCCTAAAAACATGCAAGCATAGATAAGGCATGGAGCTTACCTCAAGAAGCTAAAACTGAATGTGCCCTTTAGGGTGACAGTGGCCTCTTGGGGGCCCTCTTTATAGTATATTAAATGTCAGTCAAGCTGTTCATGGGAGGAGCCAAGGCTCATTATGCACCGATTAAGCATTCATAGTGTATTTTAAGGGTTGTTATTAATGGTATAAGTTAAAACTTCAAACAATAGCCTCCTGATATATGACTTAACTGAATATATTGGGTCAACCTGATCTTAAATGTTTGTATTAGCATAGATAATAATGTTGTATTAGAAAAAAGGCAGATCACGTGACCAGACCTTTTGGTATAAAAGCCCCTCCTTTATCAGAATCAGATCAGATCAGATCAGCCTTGTGAGAGGAACCTGGTGGACCTGTGCCAGTATATGGTCTGAGAAAGAGCACAGAGGAAGGTGGATTTTAAAGCCTTAAAAGTGATCCACGCTGTGTAAAGTACTACGAGTTGTAGTACTGTTGTTGTCAGTATTGTATTTTTTTTTATTTTAGTTTGTTATTTTTGATCCTAACATTTTAAGAAAAATAAAATGACAAATGCACTTGTGTGTTTTCATGCACTTGATTTGTGGTCTGCCTAGTTTTGTGTTATCCTTCACCTACAGCCTGTGATGGGGGACAACAGTGTGGGCAGCAAACAGTTCCACCAGGCGAGGGAGTGCATTAGGCCTCCCCCTAAAACTAGGCAGGAGGGGAAGAAGTGGAATTCAAAAAGGATATACTACGGGAGACTGAAACTCGTTCACCTGACACCTGTAATCCCAAATCCAAGATGCCAACATCGAAAATCCCAACAGTGGAATTTTGCCCATGGCAGACTGTTTTTTCATATTTCAGGGGGCTTCACTCCCTGCACCCCCCATAATTATTAAAACTAACTCTGCCACAGGCAAAAATCACACTGTCAGGCTTTTCGGTGTTGGGATTTTGGTCTCAGGCATACGGGTGTTGGGCAAATGAGTTTCAGTCTTCTGTAATGATATCTTCAAAAAGAGGAGGGGTTAGAGGTGAGGGAATGGGCAATAAGGGAAGGAATTCACATTAGAGTGTGGTCTCACTAAATGTGAGAAGCCTAGGGAATAAGGCAGTAGACCTGCAGGCTTTGATGGCAGAAGGGGAGGTGGACATACTTGCCATAATGAAACATGGGCCATCCATTACCAGGACTGAGATCCAGCAATCCCTAGGTACAAACTGTACCATAGGGACAGGGTTAAAGAGAAAGGGAGTGGAGTGGCTATCCATGTTAAGGAAGTGATAATGTGCAACAGGGAGGAAGAGGAGGAGGGCAGAACCGAAGACTTATGGGCCCATGTAGAGAACTCAAAGGGTTGGAACGTTAGATTGGGAGTTGCGTATAGGCCTCCCTCTCAAAGTGTAGAGACTGCCAGGGAGCAGGGGGAGCAAATAAGGAGTCTTACAGGGAAAGGCAACACTGTGGTGGTTGGGAACTTCAGTCTGCCAGGGGTGGATTGGAGCACCCCAACTACCTCAAGTGCCAGAGAGCAGGTCCTCCTGTAGGCCTTCCGGGATGGTTTTATCATGCAGAAAGTAACAGAGCCAATCAAGGAGGGGAGCATTTTGGACCTGGTGCCAGCAGATGGAGAACAAGTCCAGGACATAGGGATGGAAGACCCCCAGTAGAAAGTGACAGCCACACAGTGGGATTCTCCCTCAGTCTAGGGAAGGAGATAAGCAATACAAAAACAAAAGTTGTGGACTTTAAAAGAGCAGACTTTGGCAGGCTGGGAATCATTTTGGAAGGGCACCTGGTTAACATCAGACTTAACATGGATGCCCAACAGAAATGGACCATCATAAAGTGGGGTCTAGTAGAGGTCACTAACTGTAGTACAAAGTGCCAAAGCAAAAAAGCTAGGATCAAAAAACTGAGCTGGTTGAGTAGAGGTAGTGGAGAGGGTGAGGGAAAAGATAGTTACCTTTAGGAAGTACAAGAGATCTAACCGTGATGAGGACAGGGAGGAATATATGAAGAAAACCGAAGAGGTGAGCTGAGTAGTAAAGGCAGCCATGATTTCAAGAGAGCTAAGGCTGGACAAGGAATCAGACAAGGGGAAAAGGATTTCGTTGGGTATATAAGATAGAAGGGAAATGGTAAGGATGAGATTTTAAGGATTAGGAAAGATGGAGGGTGGGCAGATAAGGGTGCAGAGCAAGCTGAAGCACAAAATGAGTACTTCTGCTCAGGGCTTACAAGGGAGAGGGGTGGGCCTATGCCACAGGGAAAAGGTGGGGTGGGAAGCAAGGGGAATGGAGGTAACAGATATAGAGATCCTAGTGGACAGGGTGTTGGAGGGCCTTAGGTACCTATGGGTGGATAAGGCATCAGGACCAGATGGACTGCATCCAAGGGTCCCAAAGGAGTTGTCAGAGGTCCTGGCTGGACCACTGGTGGACTTGTTCAGCACTTCCCTAAGTACTGGATGCATACCCAGTGACTGAAGGTTGGCACACATGGTGCCCCTTCATAAGAGTAGGCCCAGGGATGAACGAGGGAACTACAGACCAGTGAGACTTATAGCCATTGTGGAGAACCTGATGGAGACTATCCTTAAGGAAAGGCTGGTGAGTTTTCTGGAGGGAAATCATCTCCAGGATGACAGGCAACATGGGTTTGCATCATGGAAGATCATGTCAGACTTACCTAGCTGACTTTTTTGACTGGATGACATGGGCACTGGATAGGGGCCATGAAGCGGATGTCCTTTACCTGGACTTCAGCAAGGCCTTTGACTCAGTGCCTGATGGCTAACCTACAAGTTGAGCAGCCTAAGAGTAGGGAATAAACTGGTTGGGTTGATTAAGAGCTGGTTGCAGGACAGTCAGCAGAAGGTGGTAGTTGGGGGAGAGCTCTCGGCACCCAGTGCTATAACCAGCGGGGTCCCATGGGGCTCGATGCTAGGACCAGTACTATTTAACATCATCACTACTGATATATCAAGCAGGATAAGGAATAAGATCAACCTCTTTGCAGACAACACCAAGATCTGCGCGGATGTGGATAGTGAGAAAGGGGGTAATGCACTATAGGAGGGCTTGGCGAGACTTGAGCACTGGTTCAGACACTTGACAACTGGGGTTCAATACTAAAAAGTGCAAAGTCTTGCTCTTGGTGGCTTAAAACCCTGGGAAAAGCTACTGGTTGGGGGAAGTGCAGCTATCCACTTTGGTTGAGGAAAGAGATCTGGGGGTACTGGTAACAGGGGGCATGAATCACTCAACACAGTGTACTAGAAAGGTAGCTGCAAAGGTGTATAAAATTCTGGGATGCATCACCAGGGGAATCACGTCTAGGAGGGAGGAAGTCATTCTGCCCCTGCACAGGCCCCTGTTGAGACCGCACTTGGAGTACTACATGCAGTTCTGGTGTCCCTATTTGAACTGGGATATCAAACTACAAGAACGGGTCCAGCTTACATAGAAACATAGAAGTTAATGGCAGATAAAGACCTCAAGGCCCATCCAGTCTGCCCATTTATTTTTCTACCTTAGGAATGTGCCATTGGCCTTTGCTCTGTCAATGGCCTATCTATTCATACTCATCTGTATTGCTCCTTTGTGCCTATCCCATACCTGTTTGAAGCCCTGCACTGTATTCATAGCCACCACTTCCTGAGGTAGGCCATTCCATGAATCCACCACCCTTTCTGTGAAAAAGAACTTCCTCACATTACCCCTTAATCGGCCTCCCTCTAATCTCATGCTGTGTCCTCTTTTCCTGCTATTTTTCTTATATTGAAACACATTAGACTCTTTCACTTGTCAGTGCCCTTAAGGTGTTTGAATGTTTCGATCATATCACCTCGCTCCCTCCTTTGCTCTAGGGTATACATATTGAGCTCTGTTAATCTGTTGCGGTCCCTGTACCATTTTGGTTGCCCTTTTCTGTACTGCCTCAATTTGGTTAATGTCCTTGTGCTGGTGTGGCCTCCAGTACTGCACGCAGTACTCCAGATGGGGCCTAACCAGTGTCTTGTAAAGAGGGATTATTACCTCCCTCTTACGACTTGTGATACCCCTCCTAATACACCCCAGCATCCCTCTAGCCTTACCTGCTGCTTTAGTGGTCTGCTTGGGTGATTTTAGGTCATCAGTGATGATGATGCCCAAGTTTCTTTCTTCCCTTGTGACCGCCAGCAACTCCCCTCACAGCCTATATGTGGCTTCAGGGTTTATCTTCCCTATGTGCATGATCTTGCATTTCTTTATGTTAAACCCTTGTTGGCACTCTTCCAACCATTTTGCCAGTTTATCCAGATATCTTCTCATTCTGTCCACCCCATCTGGATCATCTACTCTGTTGCAGATATTGGTGTCATCTACAAACAGACAGACCTTTCCCTCCAGTCCATCTGCAATGTCACTGATAAAGATATTTAAGAGGACTGGCTCCAGGACTGATCCCTGAGGTACCCCACTTGCGACTTGCATCTCTTCTGACTGTATACTGTTTACCATCACTCTCTGTTTTCTGCCCTTCAACCAGTTTGCCACCGAGTTGACCAACTTCTGACCCACCTTGAGCCTACCCAGCTTATTAATCAATCTTCTATGATGAACAGTGTCGAAAGCTTTGCTGAAGTCAAGGTAGGCAACATCAACTGCTCCCCCTTGGTCCACCACTCTGGTTACTCAGTCAAAGAAATCTATAAGATTACTTTGACAGGACCTTCCTGTTGTAAACCCATGCTGTCTTGGATCCTGTGCTCCTATGGATTCCAGGTGTTGCACAATCCTTTCCTTAAGGATTGTCTCCATAATCTTGCCCACTACTGAGGTAAGACCGACTGGTCTGTAGTTCCCTGCCTCTTCCCTTCTACCACTGTTGTGGAGCGGAATCACGTGAGCCCTTCTCCAGTCTTCTGGGACTGCATCTGCATAAGGCAACAAAGACAATCCAGGGAATGGGGGACAAAACATATAAGGAAAGAATGCGGGAGCTCAACATGTATACCCTGGAGGATAGAAGTGAGAGTGGGGATATGATTTAGACCTTCAAGTACCTAAAGGGCATGAACAAAGTTAATTTGTAGGGTTTGTTTAAGCTAAAAAGAGAGAGGGGCATCAGGGTGAGACTGTCATAAATTGGAGGGAGGAAGATTCAAGAAGGAGATGAGGAGGCACTATTTCACAGAAATGGTGGTGGTGGGTTGGAATGTGCTGCCAGAGGAAGTGGTATCACTGCAGATGTTGAACAGCTTCAAGAATGGGCAGGACAGGGTTAAGGGAAGGGTCAAAACTGAGGGAAAGCAGGGAAGACAATTTGGAGGTTGGGACAATATATTGGAAGGGTGGGCAAGGGGAGAGGCGGCAGCTGCAGTTTAATAAACTGGGTGCTGCACACTCAAGCAGACCTGATAGACCATAAGGCCTGTATCTGCCAGCAAATTTGCATGTTCATATATTTGTATGTCCCAGTCATTATTTTCAGTGCATCACCACTCAGGTATAGCCACCAGATCCAGATCTGCCTCTACCATGATGGCCTCCAGGTCTGGAATTTTATTTCCTAGTCTCCTTGCATTGGCACACATGGCTTTCCAAGCCTTGCTCTCTGCCTGTGTACAACCACCCTTTCTTCTGCCCTTTGTATCTGTGATGCTGTCTGAAACTTCCCCTGACTCTCTCCTTCCCTCCTTGCTCCCTCTGTTTCCTATCTCCTTAACACCTCTCTTTCTCCATCCTTTGTTCTTTGCCCCTCGTCACCCACCTTGTCTATACCCCCTTCATCTTGTGCCCCTTCCCTGAGGGAACTTTCTTCCCTTGGGCTTTTCCTCCTTGTTACTTCAACTTGTGAGGTGGGTAGATTATACCTCTCTTGGTAATAAAGATGCCCCCCCTTAAACATTGATCCAAGTAACATTTAAACCTCCTATTGAGGACTGTGGTCCTCTTCCCAGAAGGATAATTATGGTACAGGAGAGTTGTACTGGCATGATTCTAGAATGGGTCATGTACAGTATGTTGAGAATGGGTAAGGGGGGTAGAGGAAAGGACAAGAAGAGAAAATACATTAACTAGAACTAGAGGAGGGCCTCTATCAGACAGGGGCTTGACGTCTTGTATGGGAAGATGGAAGAAACAGCCATCTTGTCATCCAGAACCGATAATCCTCACTGAAAAGTGATGCTGTGGAGGTACAAGAGGCAGCTGTGGCAGGCAGGGTAAAGTTATCCATTGGGCCAGCTTTGCAGTCTGTAAGGAGATAGCATGACAAGTGAACACAGAAGGCAAACTCTGACAGGTGGGGATTCAATTACTAGTTTCACAGACTGGGTCCTATGCAACTGTAGTCTGTGATCTTTTTTATCTATATCAATATTCTAACACTGATAAAGATAAATAATTAATTAGGACCACAGACCACAGTTAATTTTATACTAGTCTAGATGAATTCCACAGTGTAGGTTGTAGAAGGGGATATATTACATATGAGAATGAAACAATTAATAATGGATTTCAATGGGTTACTGTATATATTATAAGAATATATGAAATTTGGTTTCTGACATATTGTGTTTGTATGTATACAACAGGTGTGGGTATACATTTATAAAGATAACTAGTGATATCTTAGAGCAAAGTTTCAAGATATCAAATATTTCACCTATTATGTATGAAGAGATCATCACTTAGATACATCACAATTGACCTATTGATAACTGACCAATAGCAACAGGACAGATCACAATACCTTATAGCAATGCTACCTTCACAGCCATAACTTCACACATTCTTCAGTGACATTCCATTCACAGACACAATCATAAAAAGTGAATGAAAAAGAAAATCACTTATTTGCAGCTTTATTTATGAAACTTTCAGGTCCTGCTGTATACATCAAGTATGAGAAGAGCTAATGAAAGTTATCAGAAATATATTCTTTCTTTGTACTTGATCTCTTTTGACCTCACTTGTGACTTTGCCGCTCATGTGATCAGAGGTAAAGTACAACCCAGGAAAATATTTCCGATATCATACATTAGCTCATCTCATATCCCATATATACTTTTTCTAGTGCACAAATACCCTGATGAGGTGCATTTAGCATGACGCATTGGAAATTATTTGTCTGACATTTGAATAAATATCTTCAAACTACAAATTTTGGGTGAGTGAGACAATTTTCCAACTTTGGAGGTACTTGAGGCTGTGCTGTTGGAACAGGCTCCTCCCAGCTTTTTCTTTCATATCTCAGGTTGAGACCACACTGGCTGTATAGATTCGTGCAGGAAGACCATATGACCAGGAAGGTGTCCTCTGAGCTGGGGAACCTATTTGGGGGGTGTTGGAAGCAGCACCCTTTTCCTCTAAGGCAGGGGTGGGTAACCTAAGATAGTCAGAGGGCCACAGGTGCGACCCTGAAACACCCGCAAGGGCTGCAAGACCTCCATTTATCACAGTCACAAGCCAAATTTATGCATCTGAATTAAAAAACAAGCTATATGTAACATGTCCATCACAGCCTTCAGCTTGTCTTCCTTGTCTAACGAGGCTCTCTGTGCAAAGTGGCCAGAGGTTGACCACTGGGGGCCACATGGGCCCTCAGGCTGCAGGTTGACCACCACTGCTCTAAGACAAGAGATGTAGTGATTTAGTTCCACCCAGGGCTCAAGGCACATATCAATTCCAGAGAAGCAGACCCTCAGGGCTTATTCTTGATAATAGATGCCAGGGTGGGGCAAGCCTCCTACATGTTAGTCCCACTGTAAAGGACAAGTTTCGACTGCCCGGAATTTTTTTTTTTCAATTGTTTGACCACGAGTGGCACACTAAGCTGAAAACTTGTTTATAGGTGCAACTTGGGAGCACAGGGAAGTTAAGTGACTTGCTCAGGATCACACAGTATATGTAAGTGGGGGCTGTGGAATTCAAACCCAGGTCTCCAGATTTGGAACTCAGAACCTTAAACCACTGTGCTATACTGCCTTAAAGCACTGGCACCTTTGAAGAACCATTGGGTAGTGTGCGGGGATTTTAACACTCCTTGTAATCCGGTGTTGGACTGCTGTGCTCTACCCGCAAGACCTCCTCTCTGCACTTCCCTCAGCTGTTTAAGGACATCAAGATGACAGAGGTATGGAAGGTGGCACATTGGACTGGCTGGGAATTTTTGTTCTTCTCACATGCCCATAAGGTGTATATGAGAATAAATTTGGGATCTGTCTCTAATTCACTGCTAAGCAGAGTGAGGGACCCTACCTATTGCTTATTTCTGCAGTTGAACAATGATTCTCTATCCTTTGTGCTATAATGGGTGAGAAATGGAAAGAGAAAGGGGACATTGTTTAACCAGAAAAGGCACACTAAGCCAAAGCTTGTTTCCAGGTGCAACCTGGGAGTACAAGGAAGTTAAGTGACTTGCTCAGGGTCACACAGTATGCAAGTGGGAACTGTGAGATTCAAACCCGGGTCTCCAGGTTTGCAACTCAGAGCCCTAAACCTCTGCACTACTTTGCCTCCTGGGAGAGAGAGACCACCTTTCCTCAGCCTGATGGTGGCTGGAGCCCTGACTCTTTGTGGACAAAGGAGTTGGGGACTGAGCTTCAATACTTTCTGGAGCATAATCATAGTGGGGACACATCCGACAGCACTAGGTGGGAGGTCCTCAAGGCCTTCAACAGGTGGTGGTGTTTTCATACTCAGCTTATAAGAACAAACAGAAAAAGGGGAGCAGCAAACCCTTGAAGTCCAGGAGTCACGTGATGCCTGCTCGGAGCTAGACGCACTTCGACTGAGCTCTGCTAGGTCAACTTATAAAAATTATTTTTCCTCCAGTAATTTCAATTTAATCCTGTTTTGTTGTTACTGAACAAATACTCACGGTGTGGATACTATGGAGTCTACTGAAAGATCAGAGGATGCGGAGAAGATGATTATAGAACTTCCAGGAGCTCAAGCTGAACGGCTTATAATTCCTCTTGTGTAAGAACCAAAACACCTGCGTAGGAGTGTTTTGCCCACAACACCACCTGAGGCATCGCCGCAGGAACTCACCACAGAGAACTTTTTCCTAGAGCTAACTAAAATCAAAACTGCATTATATGATTTAATTACCGACTTCCAGTTATTTAAGCTGGTGCTCCAGGAGATAGCAAATAGAGTAGTCGATGCTGAGACTCACATTAGTTTGCTTGAAGATAAGGAAGCCAAAATGGACCTAGAAATTGTACACCTTCGTCAATTGGTGGCTTGCCTTAGCGAAAAGGTGGAAGACTTAGAAGGGTGATCGAGAAGAAATAATTTGGTCCTCGTTGGGCTCCCTGAAAATGAAGAAGGTCCCAACCCAGTGGAATTTATTCAAAAATTTTGTACCAAAGTCGCGGAACCTTCTCCAAACAGCTCTGGCTACATAATTGAAAGAGCACACAGAACTTTATGGTGAAAGCTGGCACCAGGAGAAAGACCTAGACCCATATTTCAACTACGGGTTATTTTTCCTTCATCCATAAATGGATTGTCTGTGTAAATTATTTGCTGAGAACCGATCAGCTTATTTGCTCCACGTTTTTTTTTTTCATACAAATTTAATCGTTGGGGGATGATAGTGCCTGCTAATTATGATGGCTAATAGTACAGTTACTTTGTAATTTTGGCCTGACAATCTTTTTATGCTGGTCTAGGGCAGGGAGGAGCGGCCAGTGAGATCTCTTCTATGAGATGCGCTGTGGTGGAGGAGAATTGATCATTCAGTCTTTATTGCGGCTTTTCCTTTGTTTGGAGGTGATTGCTATATGGATTTTTGTGCTATTCTCCCTAGTCATTCTGTTTTTCTTTCATCTTAATGTTCTTTGTTTGTTTTCTTTTATTTTTTTCTACACTTCTATGGGCGAACTCTACGCTACTTGTGAAGATACTGAATATGGTAAGATCGTGTTATTCCCTCTGAGTAGGTCGGTTGTTGGTACGTCAATAAAACCCTGGTGAACTGCATTATATTTAGAGCGTAGGTGGCTGGCACCGATACCTCAAAGGATTTTCTCTTCCAGTGGATGGCTCTATCCAGGTATGCTAACTGCTGATATTGACTTTTGTTATTTAACTTTTGGCTACCTCCTACCGAGTCTCTGGAAAGCTGTGGTTCCTATTTGTGGTCTTCACTCGGTAACACTCTATGCTGCAGCCCTAGTCAGCTTGTGCCTACTTTTTTATTATCTATGCTATCCTTTTATTAATTCATTTATTTATTTGTTTGAATTTTGATGACTGGGTGGTCCCACTGGACATACACCTCCCTTTTTCAGGGGTGACCTGGGGAATCGGGGCATTCCAAGTATACAGAGTAAAAATAACACATTACAAAAGGAAAACGTGAACAGATCTGTGAAGTACAATAGTGATAGTCCAGTGAGGGCATGGAAACAAATCAGCATTTCAGAAGCACGATATACATTGTTGTATGGTGTAGTTCAATACAATACAATATAGGTACATAAATATCATAATACAATATATTACATAGGTATGAACAGAGAAAAGCAAAATATGAGGGTCAGTGGATAAGGGAGAAGAGGTGAGGATAGAGTAGGGGAAGAAGCGGTTAGGATTGAGTATCAGGTAGGGAGGGGCAAGAGGAGAGGAGAGAGGGGTGAGAGGAGGCGCCACTTGAAACAGGCAGCTTAGGAGTAGTGACAGATGGGAGGAGGAAAGAAGATTTCTTTGAAGTACTTCTTGAACTGTGGAAGAGATGGAAATAAGAGAAGATTATGAGGGAGGTTGTTCCATTGTTGTGGAGTTGCTGAAGTGAAAGATCTTCTCCCAATAGCTGGTTGGGTTTTGGGTATACTTAGAATAGTGAGGTGGAAGGATCTGAGGGTCCTAGGGGAGGGTTTCAGCTTGAGGAGATCGGAGAGGATGGGAGGTGAGGGAAGGTGGATGAGTCTGAAGATGGTAATTAAATAGTTGTTCATAAAGAAATCTATCTGATGTAGCCTATGCTTTTGATAGGATTTGCTGCTCCTCCAATGGTTTGTTTGTTTGTTGCTGAGAACTGATCAGCTTATTTGCACCATGTTTTTTTTTTTTTTACATACGAATTCAATTGTTGGGGGTTTGCAGTGCCTGCTAATTATGATAGCTAATAGCAGAGTTACTTTGTAATTTTGGTCTGACAAATCTTTTATGCTGGGCTAGGAGAAGAAGGATCAGCCAACGTGATCTCTTCTATGAGATGCGCTGTGGAGGAGAAGCAGCGATCATTCTGTCTTTATTGTGGCTTTTCCTTTGTTTGGAGGTGATTGCCTACTTGGATTTGTGTGCTATTCTCCCTAGTTATTCTGTTTTTCTTTGACCTTAATGTTCTTTGTTTTTTTCTTTGACTTGTTCTCTCCTTGACTTATGCAGGTTTTGACGCTGGAGAGTTCCACAGACCACATTAGATATAATGGAGATTAATTTTCAGTTGTGAGTTCACAGGTTGTAGACAAACTATATTTCTATGGCCAACCTCTAGACTACTTGTGAGGGTACTGAGCATGGTAAGATTGTATTATTCCCTCTTAATAGGTCAGTTGTTGGTACGTCAGTTATACCCTGGCGAACTGCATTATTTTTAATGCCTAGGTGGCTGGCACTGATAACCCGAAGGGATTTTTCTTCCAGCAGATGGCTCTATCTAGGTATCTAGGTATGCTGACTTCTGATATTGACTTTTGTTATTAGCTTTTGACTACCTCTCACCGAATCTCTGGAAAGCTTTGGTTCCTATTTGCGGTCTGAACTCTGTAACACTCTAAGCTGCGGCCCTAGTCAACTTGTTTCTACTTTTTTATTCTCTGTGCTATCCTTTTATTAAAAAAAATCCATCTGATGTAGCCTATGCTTCTGACGGGGTTTGCTGCTCCTCCAGTGGCTTGTTCTATATGGCTGGTGGGAGTGGATTAGTGCTGGCTGGCTCAGTCTCCTGGTCCCCACATGAGATGATCCCTATTCCTAACCTTTTTTATGTACTTTTTATTTGTGCTTATATTTTTGACCACTTAACATTTTTAAAGGGGTATTTATTGTTGTCCCTCATCCCTCAATACTAAGCATTTTTTCGCAGTTAATCTTTTTATTGTAGTTATTGTGATTATACATACAAATACACTACATTCTCCAATATACACTTATATAAATTCTTAATGGGAGAAGGAAAAACATGTTGTCTGAATATACTGAGTATTTTAAGGTCTCTTGACATGCTATTTTCTATTATTTTGTTATATGTATA
This sequence comes from Neoceratodus forsteri, assembly GCA_016271365.2. Lineage (NCBI taxonomy): Eukaryota > Metazoa > Chordata > Ceratodontiformes > Ceratodontidae > Neoceratodus > Neoceratodus forsteri. The sequence continues at coordinate 1,725,799,046 of CM057456.1, forward strand.
TTTAGGACTATAAAAGCAAATACCTGTTCACACCCCCCCTCCCCTGCGAGTTCTTGCTTAAACATAATATAAGACTTTTACAGGATTGCTCACTTGTGGAGGGAGGAGATTTTGTACGGTTGCTTTATGTTTGTGACCCTCCCTGACAAAATACCCATCATTATCACCCATTTCTATATTTTGAAAACTTCTGTTAGATACTCCCCTAGTTGTTTTCTACTGAGAATATTGAAGATTAAACATATTACTGGCAGACCATAGGGCCACTCAAACGTCAGCATTCATGGAATGGCATATCGTGAGTGGGTTTTTGACCTATTTTTGCAGGGCAAGAGGTGGTATCTTATTTTGAGTGTTTTTGTTTCTTTGTTATTATTCTTAGTATTTCATGTAAAGTTTTGAGATTTGTAGACTTTTTTTTCTGCTTGATTCTGGGGGGGGGGGCTCTTGCAATCCACTAGGGGTGTATTTGGGCTTCTTACCTGGGGCTATATTTGTTTTATTTTATTAAATAGTTGTTCATAATGGGAGCCCCATGGAAAGTAATTATGTGGAATGTAAAAGAAGTGCAATGCCAGACTAAACAACAAACTATTCTCAAACACCTGAAAATACTCAATTTTCATACAGCTTTATAACAAGAGACCCATCTTCTTTCCAACCATATTAACTTATTTCACCAATTGTGAGTAGGCCAGGCCTATGGGGGCTGGAAATAGTAGTGGACAGAAGGGTGTTGGAATTTTAATACACAGATCCCTCCATTTCTCCCCTATATCTGAAATACAAAATACAGATGGTAGGTATGTTTTTATACATGGTCACTTAGGCTACATGGAAGTTATCATAAGTTCTGTATATGGCCCCAATGGTGAAACACCTTTTTTACTAGACTTGTCACTGTCTTGGCGCCATATGCACACCTTTCCTGGATTGTGGGTGGAGATTGGAACCAAGTCATGGCCAATGACTTGGATCGGACCTACAGAGTCTCCAGATTTTAATTGATGATTCTGAATTAGTTTATCCCTGGCATGCTTTTAATGCTACAGTTAAGGGTTATACTTTGTATTCTCATCCTCATAACTCATACTCCAGATTAGATTATTTTTTAATTACCAGCATTTTGTTAGCTATGGTATACAGTTGTCAAACAGAAGCTTTAGTCATTTCTGACCATTCCCCAGTGAAAATCATTATGGATTTTAAATATCAGTCTGATCGAGATCATACCTGGTCCCTTAATTCTTCTATATTTACTGACCCAGTAATTGTCCAAAACATGAAAGAGTATATTACCTCTACTATTGCAATTAATTGTCTTTCTGTTACAGCTAAATATATGGGTGGGGAGCATTGAAATGTATGTGGCGAGAGGAACTGATTCGCATTGATACTAAGCGTAAAAAAATTATTTCTAAGTGAATCAGTACTTTACTTTCTAATATTAGGGATATTGAAAAGTATTTATCCCCAACTACTAAAGAAAATATTTGTATTCAGCTCTCCCAACTCAGAGCACAATATTCTGCTCTACTTTTAGATCAAGCCCAGAGATCCTTAAAGGCATTAAAGGCCACATATATTGGCCAGGGTGAAAAGGCCAGCAGATTATTGGCTCTCAGATTGTATCAGAAGAAAGCCACTCACTGGATTAAATCCCTTTATGACCCCTCTTGCAGTTCTTACGCTGCCAGGGCCAGGGATATGTCTAGAATTTTACAGGATTACTATATTCAATTATATTTTGAATATTCAGAGATGGGGAAAAACTTGATGACCTGTCTTCCTTTTTGGAGGATTTCCCACTATCTCATTTATCTGTGGTTGTGGCCTCTTCCCTGGAAGGTCCTAACTCTGAGGGAGAAGTTAGAGAGGCTACTAACTTCTTAGCTTCAGATAAAGCCCCTGATCCTGATGGGTTGCCTCTAATTTTTATAAACTATTCGTTGATGAGCTTGTTCCTACTTTATCAGCTCTTTATAATTACTTACATGCCTCCACTTTATTGGAAATGTTGTTATTGGAAACCTGTATTGCTGTCATACCCAATCCCAGTAAAGATGTATCACACCCTGAGAATTACAGGCCTGTTCCACTTATTAAAGGGTACCTAAACAAGCAGTTTTTTAAAACTGCAAACTCCAAAATCTGGCTTCATAACAAGCTAAAGTAGGGGCTGCTGTTTACATTTATGCTAAAACTGCATTTATGTAAATAATATAAATGTAGTTTCATAGCTTTTGAAATATGTAAACATCAGCCTTTTACTTTCAAAAAACAGCCTTGGTTTCTCCCTAAGATGGCTGCCAAGTCAGTTAAGTGATGAGTCATGATGGCTTCATCTGAGCCAAAGACAGAGACCCACATATATTTCTGTAGTGCTTACTAGTTCTTATTTCCCTCTTTGTTTTGAATTGTTGTACCAGAATGATCAACACCATGTATTAACTCGTGGATTATTTTGATCAGTACACGTGTTAGGCTATAATTTTGTTCATTTTGTTTACTTTAACTTGCAGAAAATGTTTTGCAATCCAGCTGACTTTTTCCTTGGCAAACTGCATTACAGTACAACACTTCAATTACCTGATAATCTAGTGGTTATGTGATGCACTGAATTTAGTTTTTTGTTAACCAGGAGAGACACACTAAGCTGAAAGCTTGGCCTGGGAGCACAGGGAAGTGTAATGACTTGCTCAGGGTCACAGAGCAAAGTACTGGTCTGGTTCAGTTCCAAAGCCCATGCTCTCTTGTTAATCCACAAATAAGGCTTTTTTTTCCCATGTGAACCTCCTGCATCTAGCCTGCCTTCTTTTGTACACCCCACCATCCATACCCAGTCCTGAGTATGGCCTGGTGCCGCATATGTACTTACAGTCTCATGAAAAGAATTATACCTCAGATTGTAATCTTGTACCTCAGAGAGTTGTGCACACCTATACCAATATGCATCATCAGTTGGCACTGTTAAAAAATGCCTCCCAAATCACTCTCCAGTCCACATTCTCAGTGTTTGACTTCTGCTCTCACAGTAAACATTGAGTAGATCACAACCCTTCTGCACGGTGACGGTAGTATGTACAGTTCCCCTGTTGTGTTTTTTCCCACCTCATTAACCAACAACTAGGTCTTCCTGGAGGGCCAGGCAATAAGCATCATGACCCACCAGAAAAACTGCTGTTCATGCCCTCATAAGGGCTGCACTTACAATGGATAACGATATTATTAGCAGGAGAGGCATACTAATACCTTGAGCAAATCCACCCGACTTCCAGTGTCAGTCTACTCCTTTACCTGTGATCTGCAGAACCCCACAGGACAGTTCCCAGCAATTCTTCTCCAGTACTTTTCTGTGCTGTACTCCACAGTTTGAGTTGGCTGGCTTCCACCCTTCCAAATCTTGAGTGAGCTATACACAAGTCCCTCAATACTGTCCTATCAAACGTTAAAACCCCCACACCCAAGGGTAATCTCGCTACACTGAATTCAAGTAACAGTTTAGGTGCAGCCCTGCCACTCTGAGTATTTGTCATTGCTGGCTACTCTCATCCACAGTCAGGTAGTGATCATGATGTTGGCAGCCCCACATTTCAGATCTCACAGTGGTCTGCTCAACGTCCTCCTTCATGTCTTCAACTAACCTGAATATAGGTATACCCTGCTGGAATGGCCTCTTCAGTCCCTCTCTGGCATTCATTTTTCTCACCTGCTCCCCACACCAAAAACCAGTGAGTTCACTACCCTTCTGCATCATGAATGTGGTTAGTACAGTCTCCCATGTTATTTTTACATATTAATAACAAACATGATCTTCTGGTAAGCCAGGCTGTTAGCTGCATTGTACAAGTGGAAAAATAGGCTTTCCTACCCATGTAAGATCTAAGCCACTATGATTAGGCACTATTAAATGGCGTTCATATTAATGAGCACACTCATCATTTAGAATTGCCTAATCAAAGGTAGCCTAGATCTTTTAAGGATAGAAAAGCCCATCATTCCCCTTGTTCCCTGTTGCTAACAGCCTGACTTACTGGAAAATATGTTTATATTTGATATGTCAAAATAAAACGGGGACTGTACTACTTGCATTCATGATGCAGAAGGATGATGAGCTCACCAGTTTTCGGTGTAAGGAGGAATAGTGAAGAATGAATACCAGAGGGGGATTGAGAAGGCCACTCTTGCAAGGTACTGCTATATTCATGGAAGGAGGAAGACAGAGGAAAGAAATATGAGCAGATTACTGTGAGAAAAAAGATGTGAGCTGCCAGCACCTTGATCACTACCTGACCCCGTTGTCCTGGCCAACATTCCCCTTCCCATAAAACCAGTTCATGCAATTGTCCAAGGCTGTGCATGGATATTAATGTATGAAATGGCTGCCACTACATGTTCAGTCACTTCACTACCAGTCTGGTATTGCTTGTAAAGCACTTTGGGATACAATGTGTATGAAAACCACTATATAAATGCTGATACTTCTTATCATTATTATTTCCCATGGAAAAAGAAGACAAGACAAGCATATATTTGAGTTTAGAGAAACTATGAACTCTAACTTTGGACTGAACAAGAACTTTGCTACAAAAAAGTGGAGGCTCTAGGGGGTGGTGAAGGGTTTGTCTGCACCACACACACATAGTAATGTACTTGCATGCTGTTGCTTCTGCTGCATTTCACTTTGTTGAAGAAGTCTGATTTATTGATTGTACAAATGTTTGCATTCAAACTATGGATTACATTTGTAGGTTCTGTCAAAAATGTACTAGAAAAGAATAGCAGAAAATATAAAGGTTTAATAAAAATGGTAAAAAGTGCATATTAAGCATGCACGGCACCCCAGCACCCCCACTGTAGCATCTTGGATCTGCCATAACCACTAGACCTCCAGGTTATTCAAGATGTGTACTGCACTTTGGTTTGCCACAGAGAAAGTCGGTTGGATTAAAACACAATTTCAGCATGTTAAAGTAAATAAAATGAACAGAACCATAGCCTAACATGTGTATTATACAAAATAAAGCACATGGTTTTGACCATTTGGGTGAAACAATTCTATACAAAGGGAAAAAATAACTAGTTAGCACTATAGAGAGTCATATATCTTTCTGACTTTGGCTCCAATGACGTCATCATATAACACATTTGGCAGCCATTTTAGGAAGCAGGTAAGACAGTTTATTGGAAATTACAAGGCTGATTTTACAATATTCAAATGTTCTGGAACCACATTTAGGTAAATTATATAAATGTAGTTTTAGCCTTAAATAATGCAGCAGCCTTTCCTTTAGTCACCTACGGAGTCAAATTTTTGAATAGTTTGTTGTCAAAATGTTGTTTAGGTATCTTTTAACATTGATGTGAAGGTTCTTGCAAAATGTTTGGCCACTCATCTGAACCAGTTTTGGTTTGACTTAATAGGGCCTGAAAAGGTGGAGTTTATGAAGGGAAGCTTTTCGAGTGGTCACTTTTGTAAATTGTTTCATTTAATTCCACATCCAGGGAGAGGGATCTTGATACGGTTCTGGTCTCCCTGGATGTGGAACAAGCTTTTGACAGGGTGTCCTGGCCTTATCTATTTTGGATTGTGCAAAAATATGGGTTCCCTGATTCTTTTCTTCACTGGATACGTTTATTGTATTCCTGTCAGACAGCCCGGTATTATACAACGAAGCTCTCTCTGACCCATTTCCTATTTCTCGAGGCACCCGTCAGGGCTGCCCTTTATCACCCTTACTCTTTAACCTATATTTAGAACAATTAACCTGCAAAATCAATAATTCTCCTAATATTCCAGGCATAACGACTGGCACTCTAGATTGCAAAGTATCTATATATGCCGATGATATTTTATTACATCTGTCTAATCCAATTCACTCATTAGAAGCATTTTCAATTATTCAAATGTTTGGCTGTTTTTCTGTATACAAACTCGATTTGATGAATACTTTTTCCCTTGTTGCCTCATCTTTTTAAACATGACTTTGCTACATTTCGCTTGCAATGGGAAATGAACAGCCTAACATACATGGGTATTAAAATTTCTCCTGACATCTTTACTCTAAAGTTCCTTAATTTAGACTGCTTACTGAAACTCATTTCCCAAGATTTAGACAGATGGAAGTATCTTCCTTTTGACTTTATGGGGCACATCTAATAGTATTAAAATGAATGTCCTCCCTCGGCTTTTGTACCCAATGGGAATGATGGACATTGTTTTGCCCTTTAAATGGTTTAAAAATGTACATAGTATACTATCTAGATTTTTTTTGTATATAAACATTTTACTGAAAATTAATACAGCAGAGCATAGAATAAAACAGACAGGATAACTCCAAAGTTTCATAACAATATTATCACAATCAACAATACAAGAAATCAGAATCCCACAGTCCAAAAACAATATAGTAAATATATTAAACTACAAATGTTACAACACCTATAAAAGAACAATTGTATTATATGGAAAACCAATTACTTAGTGGTACTACAATACATATCATCCTACATGTTTATTAGCATACTATCTCTATTTTTATGGGGACATAAACCACCACATCATTCTAACAACAAATTAGTCAGGCCTTGCAAACTTGGTGGACTTCAGCTGCCTCACTTCTTGAGATATTATTTTGCATGGGGTTAAGTACTTTCAGTGTGGATTATCAGACAACCTGAATTCCTTTCTACTGCCCCCCCCCCCGGCTTAAGCTAGAGAAAGAGCGGTATAGTCATTATAATACTGACCTTAAGTCATCATTAGTTCTACCTCCTAGTAAACTGCCTCAGAAACTTAAGTCCACTCTGATAATTTGGTCACTTCAAGCCCATTATCAATTCTGTAGGCATCTTAAATTCAGAAATGCTAAACGCCCTAACCAACCCCTGCTCTGGAATTTGAATCTCACCATTATTAGTCAACCTTTATTTCACAGGACTTGGGACTATTTGGGCACCCCAATTCTTAGTGACTTTATAGTGGATGGGATATTTATTTCCTTTGACTAATATAAAGAAAAATGTGGGTCTCCTTCTACCAGTTTTTTCAATTTTTGCAAATACGACACTGCATCACTAAGTTTCTAGGCCCTACTGCATGGTTGACCAGGCATAGTGCTCAGTTTTCAAGTCTGGTACAGGCCGTTCAGCAAGACCATCCAATTTCTAGGTTGTATAAAGAGATAAGCCTGCAGTTTGGGAGTCAACATCTACAGTATATTATATTGCAAAAAAAACCTTGAGGTCCAAATCAAGCAATTGGAGAAGGCCCACATACAAACTCCAAACTCTGCCCCATATAGAGAGCTAGTTGTTACTAACGGGAAAATGAACATTCTTACAACCAATCACTTAGAAACTATATCCTACTTAGTCAATCAAAGGGCTGTTTCAAGGAGGGTAAAAGTGGGAGGCTCTTGGCATGGCAGCTCAGGGATCATGAGGCAAACAAAGCTGTCTCTCCAGAGGGAAGGGGTGACAGTGGACTAAGGGGAAACTGGGGACTCTTTCAAATTTTTTATCAACAGCTATACACAACGGAACTATCCCCCAGATTCCACCTCCGCTGATACTTTTCTGGATATCCTAAAATTGTCCTCTCTCTCTCTCTCTCTCTCCCCTACCCAGAGGAATCAGCTGGATGCAGAGATATCTGGAACAGAAATTAAGCAAGTGGTGTTCACCATGGCTCCAGGTAAGGCCTCAAGACTGGATGGCTTACCTGGAGAATTTAATAGGTGATTCTGAGGCACGATTCAGGGACCCCCATCTAAAATGTTACATGAGGCTCTCACCAGCAGTTCCCTGCCCCATTCCTTAATTGTAAAACCATCACTGTTCTTCTAAAATGTGGTAAAGACCCCCCTACAGTGCCACTCATGTCATCCAATATCCCTCCTAAATGCTAACTATAAGGTCATAGCTAATCTGATAGCCAGCAAGGTGGAGAATGTACTTCCTAAGCTGATCCACTCCGACAAGCAGGTTTTGTTAAGGGGAGGCAGACTAGAACCAGTATCTGCAGAACAGTGAATATCATTTGGTGTTGGGTGGGAAGGAGGGGCTCATAATCTGGTCTCATTATCCTAGACACTGAGAAAGCCTTTGACTGGGTTGAGTGGCTCTTCATGTTTCCCACTCTGCAAAAATGTGGTTTTGGCCTTTGCTTCAGGTCGTGGATAGCTGCTCTTTATAGAAATCCCATGACCAAAGTGTTAGCTAACAAGACTCCTCTCTTTCCTCTCTCTCTCTCTCTCTCTCTTCCAGTACATGCCAGTGCTGCTACCTTTTAATTTTTTATTTATTTCAATTTTGTTGACCGGGTAAGTGCACTAGACAAATTCTGCCTATTTTTAGGCACGACCTGGGGAGGGGGATACAGATGAATGCCAACTGACCTTGAACCAGATTAAGCTGTTCTAATAATAATTACCTATCACCCCTTCTCAATATCCTTACAGCAGTACCACTGGCAGTGGCCATCTGGGACAATGAGGCCATTGAGGACTTGGTAGTAGAAAATTCAGTACATCATCTTCCTTTTTGTGGATGACATTCTGCAATCTGAAAGACCCAGTAGATGCAGTTCCAGAACTTACATCACTGTTTAGTAACTACGGACCCATATCAGGACACAAGATGAATTGGAGCAAGAGTGAGTGGCTATCAAAGGGACAGGGCACGGGAGAACACATACCGACTGTGAAGGTCATTTTAAAGTAGCAACCCAAGTTAAAAACCCAGGTGTTTTACTCACAAAGAAACTCTTCCCTTTTCTGGAAGGCCAACTATTTCCCACTGCTGTAGAAGGTAAAAGGTGAATGCAACCATTAGTGGTCTATCCCCCACTCCTTTTTAGTAGGGTCAACACAGTTAAAATGTGCTTATTGCCAAACTTTTATATCTGTTTCAGATCTTCCCAGTCAATGTCCCTATGAATTTTTTTTAAAGTTTTAATGGGTTATTATATCTTTTCTCTGGCAGAAAAAGTGGGCCCGGATTGGGAGGGGGGGCCCAATATACATCCAATTAAAGATTGGGATTACCTGGTTTCTGCATATATTATGTAGTTGCCTAACTGGCATTTCTCGGTGACCTTGGTGACAACCCACATCCTACATGGTCTCTCTGGAGAAGGACACCTTGGAAGAGAACATGATGCCCTCCCTATTAGCTTTATCTCTCAGGCAAGGCACAACTAAACTCCTTTCCCACCCTTTAACCATGGCCATGGTTTGTGCTTGGCTGTGGAATCATAAAATGATTAGTCACCCACCAGGAATCTCCCCCAAATATTACCAAAGGACTCTACGGGGGTTGCTGCCACAAGCAGTGTGGCATGTACTACAGCAGTGGAGGATTAGAGGCCATAACACAAGTAATACATTATTTGAGGGAGGGTATTTTAGGAACTTTCAACACCTGAGAACACTGTATGGGATCTTGGTATCTCATTTCTTTGCTTATCTTAGACTCCAACAATGCCTACAGACTACACTGGGTGGGTCTATCTTGGTACCCTGTAGATCTCTACCCAGCTCAAGATCACTATCCCTCTCACATAATCTCTTAAATAATTCTAAGAAGGACACTCTGGCTATACTGCAATCCAAAAGGGAACAGGTCCTGGGCAATACCTTTATCTCACCCAAAGACTGGAATATGGTGCTCAGGGAAACAATACTTTGTTCAAAGACCAGCAGACTTAGACAAATGCAGTACAATTTCCTGATACAAGCATATTTTATACCTAAAAAAGCACATAAAATCAATATCCAGAAGCCAGACCTATGCCCAAAGTTAAAATTGGTACTGGGACCTTCTTCCATCTATGTTGGGCCTGCCCCAGGATAAAGCTATTTTGGAAAGGGATGATGGCTACCATGTCCTCTATCCTGCAGATCCAAATTCCATTGGACCCTGAGGAGGTCCTGCTCAACATTCCCTTGTCCAGTGGGAGAAGCGCTTTCCATGCTCACCCACTTGGCACCTGACAACAGTCACTGACAAATGAGTATTGGTAATAAAGTGGTAGAGTGACCAGGCACCAGTAGAGGCTCAGTGGTGGAAGAGTCTATTGGAAAGTATACATTTGGAAAGAGTTTAATACAAAGACCCCCACCAACTGTTTACCTTTGAGGTGAAGTGGTCCTCCCCCAGAGTGGGTGATGAAAGAGAGCAAAGTAGATCTGTAATTCTGCTAGGTGATAGGCTGTACACTTCTGACACAGTAGGGTACTCTATACAACAAGAGTTAGCTACGAAGATGTTTTATTGACTGGGCAAAAACATGTTTCCCAAATTCTGGGCTGCATACTGCTAATGGCAAATATTAAGTCCCTAAACTTCGATTTGCAACCTTTACCCTTGTGTCTAGAAAAATGCCCACTGTATCAGCTTGCTAAATCATCCTGACTGTATGTAAGACTTTTTTTATCATCAAAAGTTGTATTTTCAGTTAAAGGTAAACACAAAATACATATATAATACATCCACAAATTCGGCGACTGTATGTGAGACTTTGATTATTAGTATCACTCAAAAGACAGTATATATTGTCCTTCTGTATTGTTTATTATCAAACAGTGCAGTAAACTGTTTTTTTTTTTTTAAAAAGACAGTAAGATAGACAAAATGGAGGAAGAGTGTTTAAACTAGACCAAAGGGGTGGTCAGTGCAGATGATGAAAGTGCAATACCCACTGCATTAGAAAATAAATATAAGTAATGGAAAAAGGTAAGGATAGGCAATAAGTAGCATTTCAGTGTACTGCATGATGGCAAGATGGGATCCGTACTAATTCCTTACATGAGTAAGACCGACAAACATAAACCCAATGCCAAAATCCCGACTCATTCACAACCCCGACATTCAAAATCCCATATACTAAAATCCTGTATATTGATCTGCCCATCTATATAAATCCTGACATCTGTGTTTTGCTTTTGGTGAACATCACTTACTCCAGTGGGACATTACGTACAGTACAGCAAATTACACACTTCGATGCTGGTTTACTGACCAAACTGGCATACTGCAGAGGGATAAAAGGGATGGTTTGGGAGTGGGCTGTTTGACTAAAAGGACCATATTTATGTATGAGTAACTCACCATATGAAGAGGTGTAGGATGAGCCAAGCCTCATACCCTGAGTAAGACAACATGTGATGTTAAATGCTCATATGTAGTTTCAGTGCCTGATGCTGTTTTATGGACCAAAACTGCTTCAGTATCCAATGCTGTTCAATTGACCGAAGCGCCTTCAGTGGGGTGGGAATGGATGTTAAGCTTTTGCTATACCTGTTGCCATACCTATAAATTGTTAAAGGTCACTGTTTAAGGTACTTAATTATAGACACCTCACTGTATGTAGGAGACTGTAATTAAGGAACTGGATAATTGCAGCACCTTCAAGTAGTGCACTATACCCACTGAGCAGGTCATGCAGGATGTAGAAAAGCCTTATATATTTGTCCCTGATCAAAGAAAGATTTCACAGTTGCTTTAAACTGTTTTTGGTACCTCGGTACAGTTAGGTACAGATCAGACAGTTAAGAACCCTCCTCACGACACTCAGACACTGAACCAAACACCCATAAGACAGTGGCCATTGTTTATAATCTGGATCGCAGTTCGCAACAGTTTGCAGTTTGTCATTTGTAATACCTCTCAGCTTTGGTCCAGCTTCATTTGTCACATCTGGTTTTTATATAGAATGTACTGTACTTTTGCTGGAGGATCAGACTTAAGTACAAAGATTTGTGAATAGTAAGTTGCGAGCACTGTCTGTCTGGATTTCGGCAAGTCAGGTTTTAATGGGTGTCAGCATTTTGAATGTCGGGAATATGGTGTTGATCAGATCTCTGTCGGGAATATCACTGTCAGGAAATCGTACCTATCCCCGGCAAGATGGGCTACAAATCCAGAAAAACAAAAGGGGCAGGTCAATTAACTTGGGACTATGCTTGAATGAATGCAGAGAATCTCAACAATATATTGTGAGAGTTAGAAGCCTTAGCCAGGGCAGTATGATTTGCCATCACCACTGACACTGAGACTTGATGGAATAACTGCAAACAGTAGGATATAAACTTGAAGGGATATAAAGCATTCAGAAGAGACCAAAGTGGAAAGAGGGGAGTAGCATTATACAGTGTATTAAAAACAAATGCGACGTTCTCCTAATGTGAGGAAATCAAGAGGACAGTAAGGGAAATGGAATCTTCTTTTTTCAGTCTAGTGTTTCCCCCTCCAAGCTGTCCTTTCAGGGATATACCCCATTAGTTTCAACATTACTACATCATTACAGTGAGTGGGAAGTTCCCTGGCCCAGCCATAGGGGTTGCTGTGACATTGGAACCTGCCATCACCTCTGCTGGCTGAGGTGCACTGCCAAATGATAGCTATAGTACCTCAACCAGGCCCATCCCATGATATGCTCTGCTCCAAACTTGGGTCACATGTGTAGTAGTGCAAAGTGCTGCTGCTGGACCATTGGGGCAGTCAGGGAAATGAAATCTTTATGTGGGAATTGTAGAGGAATAGAAATTAAATAATACTGAGGGTGTGCTATTGACCCTGCAGAGCATACAACAGACTTTAATCATGAATGATGATAAGAAATCAGAATGACAGCTTCTGAGAGTGTGGCAGTAATATGGAAGACATTAACTTACCAGACATAAATTTGGATAGTGGTTCTTTCAGTGGGAAGGTCGGACAGGAATTCTTAAATTTTAACGAGAGATTAAATGAAGGGTTGTTATAATATGGGAAAGAAGGCTCAGAGGGATAATTATATTGAATCTTGTTCTGAGTAGCAGGGCTAGTCAAGTTTTGTTTGTAGGGTAGATGAGCATCTGGAGTCTCGTGACCATAATGCGGTAACGTTCAAAATAAGAAGGGCTTGGACGGAAGTTAAAACACAAACTGAAAATGGCAAACATCAAGAGAGCAGACAACATTAAATTAAAAGGACTAGTTAAGGAGAATGTATATAAAATAGATATACATGTAACCCCCCTACAAATGGGGGTTCTCAAAAGTCTTCCCTGGACTTGCCTAAATGCTCACTGCCAAGCTGGCATTCTGTGTCCTTAACAGTTTTAAAAGTGTTTGCATGTGAGTGCCTTGTTAGTCTCTGTGCCTGTCTCAGTAAGAGCTGCCTATTTTGTAGTGCACAATTAATCTGGGAAGGGTATGAGTAGTTTCAGGCTCGAGTCCCACCCAGGCTGCAGTATTATTGCTCCACTCTGCCATCCCTAATTGCGCAGAGGGAGCCCTATGAGAATCTGTGACTGCTTACTGATTACCTGCTTTAATAGTAAAGATATTGTAGTTTGTCTAACCTGCCTTCATTTGCAGCATGGACATTTCTGTTAATCACCACCATCTTGGTTCTGGACTGCCTAGTTTGGACTAATCAGTACTTTTGGGGACCCTAAAATGGAGTCTGTCCCCAGGGGTCTTGTGGGAGTAAAGTTCTGTAGGAATGGTAGTTTTTACACTTTGGCGCCTAAATGGACCTGGAGGGGGAGCTGTAGCTGTGACAGACAGATGGATCAGCCAACTGAACCTTTTGGATTACTGGGGAAAGTCCCAAGCTGCCTGCAGCAGAAGTCAGTCTGACTTTGGAGTTGAGAGAGTGAACAGCTCGAGTTATTCGAGCAACTGCTCCAGCACAGTTGCACAGGAAACTGGTGGGAAGGCTGTGTTTAGCCTGCCTGCCTTATTTTCCCTCATGAGGGAATCCTTCAGTTAATTGTAGTTGGACTGAATCCGAAAGTATTGTGACCAGAATTACGGAATTGTGACTGCCATTTACCTGAAGAGGACCGAAGATTTGCTCCACGTGATCGGCCTGTGAGGAAGTCTGAATCCACCACAGAATGTACAGTTTGCGCATAGATGCTATGATTGAGACTGGACTGTCATCCGAACTGTGGTACTGCTTTTCCTTTCCTATAAGTGTGCTGAATGTTATTAGTGGGTCGCGATTTGGTTCCCCACTGCCTGATTGTGTCACGCTGGCTGGAGGCTGTATCCAGAACTACCAGACTGCCATCCGAATTGTTTCACCCAGTCTGGGCCCTGCCACCTCAGCCCAGCCAGCTGCTCATGCCACAGAGAAGAACATTGACGAGAGACATGCCTGGGGATCAACCCCCTGCTCAACATCATGAACAGGAATGACACCACGGTGAATCGTGTGGGCTCTGCTTCTCCTGGCAAACCAGCAAGTCATTCTGCAGTCCCCATTTCATCCATCCTGTGTCCTGTATCAGGTAGCATGAGTAAACACCAGGGTAGCTCCCTGCAACAAAAGCTCAATCAAAGTGTGTCTTCTAATTTAATTGTTTTGCTAGATTATCACAAACTGAGCCATCTGGCTCCAGATTACAAATTGTAGTTTACTGTGCATGATTTTTTTCTTTCCACCATTAGGACCCCAACCAGCTACAACGCTGGCCTACCCCAGCAATACTTCAGGCTAGCCTTTACCAACAACTGGGTACCCAGAGTGTGTGTGACTGTGTTGTGGGACTCTAAAGTGCATGTGTTGTAGCCTGATTAAATCAGGGTCTGAGTCAGTCAACCAGATTATGCCCCTTCCTTGTTCATTCCCCCTAAATAAATCACATCTGAATCTTTTTGCACTTAAACTGTTTGTGGTGCATCCTTGTACAAATTGCACTGTATTACTCTTGCTTGCTGTGTCTAATCTTATTTTACATGGGTTCTCCAGTGCCAAACTGGTGGAACCAGCCCTGGTGGTAAGTGCAACCAATGTGGGGGCATATCTGCTGTTTGGGGGTCATTGTATCTGTGTACTCGGTACATTGTTTAGGCCACTAGAGGGGAAAGAGGAGGGTAACAGTGTCCCGGAGGGCTGTACCCAGGTCATCTATGTTACCACTAACCCTGTTCTCCGGGTGGACGCACCCGTTTTCAGTACCCAAGCCCCTTAACTTGCACTTGGTCATGCAGGGATAGTAGCCCTTGGGATAGTGCCACCTAGGGGTTACATACAGTTGAGAGTGGAGGAGATCGGGAACACATGCAAGGGGATAGTAAAATATACAGTGGCTCATTATGTACCCATGAGGAGTTGGGGGGATAAAAACAAGGAAGTTGCCCATCTGGATAAAAGGGACCTCTAAAAATGGTGAGGGGGAAATGGAAAGGCAGTTAAGGCACAGAGGAAGGCATACTGTACACTGTGGCGAACAAGGCTGGATATACAGCAAACAAGCAATGAAAAATGTGAAAAGGGCATCAAGCAGGAAAAAAGAAATGTGAGACTGTCATGGCACAAGACACCAAGAATGATCATTAAAAAAAAAATTGTTATATCAGAGCAAATAGGATAGTTAAACCCAGAATGTGTCCGCTAAACAAGTAAACATAGAATATGGGAAGGGGATGGTATCACATGATGCCAGGGCTGCAAAAAGGATAAATTAATATTTCACCTCAGGTTTTACAATAGAGCCATTGGGAGACTGAATGCGACCTTCAAGGGATTGTCAGAGGTTGTTTGTAGCACAATAAATTCTGTGTCACCACTACCTTAGTTGCCGTACAACTAAGTAAATTAAAGATGAATAAATCTTAAGCACCAGATGGTATGCATCCAGGTTTACTGGGGGTGGGCAAAGCAAGAAATAGGTAATATGGCCATAATTTTGTAGCAGTTACTGGAAACAGGTAAGGTGCCAGGGACTGGTGGAGGGCAAATATGAGTCCTTTATTTATTTAAAAAGGAAAATAAATGTGAAACTGGAATAGCAAGAGACATGAAGAGTGACAATTTAAAAATATATTTCTATCAGAGCAGTTGGATGCTTAAAGACAGAATGTGACTACAAAACAGAGAATCTGGGGAGGAGACAGTATCATGATTCCTAGTCTGTATGATAATACCACTGCCGAGACCGCTCTTATGGTTGTGTAGCTCACCCCCTCTCCGGTGTCTAGGGGTATGATGTTAACTGTCTGTGGGGAGTGGAGACGACAGCAGAAACACAAAGATGGCTTACTTTAAGAGTTTCAGGAACTGGGGTGCTGGAATCCTCCATGGCGGACAGGGCTGCAAAGCAAACTTGGTTAACAGCATCACACAAAAGGCAGCAAACTGAGTGCAGGAACCAGTGATACAACAAAAATGGATCCAATAAGAGTTGATAACTCCATGAAACTTGATGGTTATCCCACAGAGGAAAAGTAGGGCTATGGACCATGGGGCCCTTCAAATTAATGTCTACATGATGTCCATGAGTCCAGGTACAGTGTCCATCTTCAGAGGGGCATCTTGCAGATGACCCCAAAACTTAGGCAGCATATTAATCCCACACAATGCACAACTCAATATTACAATATCCACTGCACATTCATTTTGCCTCAGTAGCTCCCTTATACCTCCTCTCACTGTTCTTTCAATCTGGGCCACTGCGACTCACTGACCTCTAAAGTCTGGGCCAGCATGTTCCCTCCTGACAATTAGCTATTATACTTCACTACTGGGCAACTTCCCCTTGGACTATGGGTGGCAAGTCCCCACAAACTCACTCTGCTGCCAATCTTCCTATTGCTTTATACTCCTCGAGCCACAGTACCAGGGTTGTACAGTGCATATTCCCTTCAGGCCCCGGCTACACATTCAACCCTAGCATGGCCCCTCTCACAGCATGAACTCGAGCTCCCAGGGACTCTAGACAATGGTGGCAGATCCTCCCATTGGATGTGAAATCCCATTATCATCTCACTCCACATCTCATGCTCTCTGAATCAGGTTCGAGCCCCACTCTTGGCCACTTGATTCTCACCTCCAACTGGCATGAGGTTCTTCCCCCCACCTAGGGGTCTTTCTCTCTCTATGGCTGCCGCCATGTCTCTCTGTCAGTCTAGGCTACCACATCAAAACAGGAACTGGGAAAATGGCACTCCAGATTGGGCAGTCACTCCTGATCTTCTCACCACTGCCACCAGACACTCTTTCTTTCTTTCCTCATCGGCACGCTTACACATCTGACAGAAAAGGCACACCCTCCAGGGTACTTCCCATCAATCACAGACAGTCCCCTAGAGGCAGTCAATTTAACCCTTGAAAGGGTTGGGGCACAAGGACCATAACTTTATCCAGTGTATCCCAGTACAGTACTTGACGCTCATACCTCAAAGGGGGGTTACAGTTGTAAGAGTGGTCTTACACACATTCTTAGGGTATGAAGACTGCAATCTGAAAGTGAGCAGTTATGATATAAGGCTGTAAGTGAGCACACTCTTACAACCGCAAATGTGGTCCTGGTGGCAGTATTAATGCATTATTGATAGAGACTGATCAATAATATCTTAAAACTAAAAAAAAAATGCTCCAAACATGGCAGCTTCCAGGGCAGCCATATGACGCACTTCACAGAATAAAAGCTTCTTACACACAGAGGAAAGGAGTGCTCCAATTGGTAAGAAGCACTTCCTTGATCTATAAAGTGCAAAATAACATGCATTAAAAAGGAAAGTAACCGCCGGCCCGGTGGCGCTGAAGGTTGAGGCACTGGACACCACACCTCGCACCACTCCAGTGACCCGGATTTGGGAACGGACTCGGGTTGCCAAGGGTCAGAGGGGGGAGGAGGATTGAGCATCCCAATGGATGCTCTCCTCCTCCAGGGGTGGGATCCTGGGGCGTCTCGCACACACGACGCACTGGTGCTAGTGGAATCATGGGCATTGGGGCACAGGCAGCTCTTCGAGAGTCGGGGAGGGGAGAATGTTGTGGGCACTTGACTGTGGCATGCATCAGCATGCAATAGGATTGGACATTCATCCTATGTGCTGACATCCTCAGAGGAAGGAGGGACTGAAGGGAGAAAAATGGAAACATACCCCCTCTCAGACCAAGATGACAACCGATCCACCTCGACTTGCCTACCCACAGGACAGACCCCATTGTGCAGGCACTCCAAGGAGAAGGAGTAAGATAGGAGGAGTAAGGAGTAAGCCTGGCACCCTAGGGCAGATTCTGTGGGAGGTCCCGTAGGGATGATCAGAGGTCTGAAGGAGTGGAACGGGGGGGGGGATAAAAAGGAAAGTGTAAATAAAAAGGGAAGTAACCCACGTAACTATAAGCCAGGGAGGCTAACCATAATTTTCACAAATACTGGAGAAAATTATGAAGGATCACATTACAGAGCATCTGTACAGATTACAGCTATTAACTGATAGTCAGAGAAATGTCCCAGTAAATATCTAGATATATCCAGATAGTGCACATAAATTCCTACTGAAATGAATACGAATTGCCAGTGAAATTCTGTATCTAGATAAATTTAAATATACTGGGACTTATCTCTGGTTACCTCTGTGACTCAACATACTGTACTCTAGGTTCATTATGTGTATATTAATGCCGCTGCCAAGATAGCTCTTACAGTGGTATGAGTAATCTCAAGTGCATTCTTAAGATACTGGAACTGCGAAGCAAAGGTGAGTGGTTGTGATACCTTAAGGATGCAAAAGAGACCCCTCTCATAACTACAAGAACAGGCTTGGTGGAGGTATTAATGTATTATTGCTTGAGATTGATCAATAATATATTACAATTTTTAAAAACCTGCCTGGAAGGTACCTGTTTCCGGGGCAGCTCCATGTGAGACTCTTTGCAGGATAAGATTATCTCACATGCAAAGAAATGGAGAGCTCCAATTGGTCAGTAGTGCTCCCTATATCTGTAATTAAGATTATGCTAGCTTAATTTATTGGTCTTCTTAGAAGCAGTACCAGGAGTAGTACAGTAGACAGGAAAATAGATAATATAATATACTATGACTTCTGTAAAGCATTCAGCATGGTTCTTCATGAGAATTAGGTTCAGATGTTGATGAAGAAGGATGAGGTTGGGGGAAGAGGTCGCTAGACTCTAGCCTGATTTGGCTAGGATTTGGAGGACCTCTTCTCCTGGGTTACCCAGAGGCTGCAAAGTCTGCCACTATTACCTCAGAGGATGCCAGTGAGGACGAACGGCTGGACTATGGTGGGATCCAGAAGGCTGGGAGTGGTGGGACAGAGGCACATTCCTCAACCGGTACCACTACAAAATTCCTGCACCGCTCTGGTGTGTAGAACTACCAGGAGGAAGAACCTGCAGTAGTGAACATGGGGAGTGTGGGGGCCCTCCATAATGGAGACCACAAGGAGGGTGATAGAGGATCTCAAAGGAGAAGAAAGCAACTTCTGGTGGGGGACTCAACTGTGAGGGGGATAGGTTTGGGAATAGGAAAGTGGGGAGAGGCAGGTTAGATGCCTACCTGGTGCCATGGCCCGGGGCATAGGAAACAAATTGTGAGGATCACTAGGGCAATAGAATGGGAAGGAAAGCTGGATGTCATTGTCCACCTGGGGACTAATGACCTGGCTAGGGGTGGGGCTGGGATAGTGCAGGAAGAGTTTAGGGAGCTGAGGAGGGGTCTTAAACAGGTAGCTTGCTCAGTAGCTTTCACTGAGGACTGCCTGTATACAACAGGGGACAGGAGAGGGAACTCCACACTAGATGCTTCAACTCATGGCTAAAGGAATGGTGCAGAGAGGAAGGGTTCAGCTACTTTGGGGATTGGAGCCCAGCTTGGAGGACAATGGCCTATACAGGGGTGATGGCCTGCAGCCATCCAGGAAGGGAACCGTAGTTCTCAGTGGACAGTTTAAAAGTTATTTCAATGAGCATTTAAATGACCAAGGAGGGGTGGCAGAAGGAACTGGGGAGTTAGAAACAGCCTCCCCCCCCCACAGGCTGAAGTAGAGAGTAGAGAAAAACCAAGGGGAGAGGAATCCACCAAGGCGCAAATTAGTAAAGGAAGCAGAGTGGTAGAGATAAAGGGAGAAAGGAATGGGAGCATTAAAAAGAGGTGGGAAGGAGGAGGGCAAAAAGGAAAAAAAGTGAGGCAACAAGCAGAATGAAATTAAAATTCTTCTCTCTCTGACGTGATGAGCGACTTCACACACACTCACACTCATGCACACATACAGTCACACACACACAGTCACACACACACAGACACATACACACACTCACACTCACACACAAAACAAAACTTATAAAACAAAGAAATCGGTCACTAAAAATAACTGACAAAACAATACAAAAAAACTAAAGAATTAGCTTTTAAAAAAGCTTTTGGGTTTTTGGAATTTGCTCAAGAAAGAAACTAATACACTCTCCTCTCCTACACAAAATGTTTCCTCTTTCTACCACTGCAAATGAGAAAGTGAAAGTATCAGCTTGTATGACTCACGTCCTTCCTGCCTGGCTAAAGCATGTGACTTACAGTACTGTAAGCCATGTGATATGGGGGGGGGCTGCCTAAAGTGCCTATATTGTTGTCATTGTACCTTACTTTACGTTAAGGTGGAATAACAATGCAAAGTCATAATAACAAAGCGAAGTGAGCACTTTCCAATGGTCACTTCGCATAGCATTATAATAACGCGAAGTGGCCACCTCGCGTTCACTTCGCAGGCGGAATTTCATTTCCTTTGACCGGGTGGCAAATTAACTAGATCAGGGTAGAGCAGTGAATGTGGCATACCTAGATTGCCATAAGACGTTCAACGCCATTCCACATACTGTAGGAGATTAGTAAGCAAGCTGGGTAGCTTAGAAGTGGGTCCAAAGGTGGTAAATTGGATAAGAAACTGGTTTGAAGATAGGCGACAGAGGGTGGTGGTAAACAGAGTTCACTCCAAGGAAGGGAGGGTGACCACTGGGGTGACTTAGGGATCAGTGCTGGGACTGATCCTCTATAATGTCTTTATAAGAGACATTGCAGAGGAGTTGGAAGGGAATGCCTGTCTCATTGTGGATGACAGCAAAATCTGCAATAGGGTGGACACTCCAGAGGGGTTGAAAGGATGAGGAAATGCCTGAGAAAACTAGAGGAGTGGTCAAGGGAATGGCAGCTGGGTTTCAATGTGAAACAGTGCAAAATAATGCACTTAGTTCACAGGGACCCAGTGGCAGAGCACAAAATGGGTGGCGTGGTATTGATGACCACCAAGCAGGAAAAAGACTGGGGTTTAATCATATCAGATGATGTAAGGGTGGCCAGGCAGTGTGACAAGTCAGTAGGGAGGGCAAGTGGGATTCTGGGGTGCATAGGGAGGGATATCACAAGCAGAAAGAGTGAGGTGGTGTTGCCTCTGTATAGATCGCTGGCAAGATCCTATCTCCAGTATTGTGTCCAGTTCTGGAGATCTCTGGAAGGACATGGAGAAAGTGAAGGCTGTCCAGAGGAGGGCAACTAAAATGGTGCAGGGTCTACATCAAAAGTCCTACAAGGAAAGACTAAAGGATCTCAAAATGTACACCCACCAGAAGAGAGGAGGGAGAGGTGAGATATGATCAGGGACCCTGGTTTCCATTTTTACTGGTAACACTGGTAACAATCATGGAATCCTGCTTGGTTTGCAGATTTTGAATTCTTGTACCGGTGCCTCATGGAAATTGCATGTCACTGCACAGAATCTCTAAGATTTCAGCATCTTTTTAAATTTTTTTTATTTTCTCTTTCTATGACCCTTTCTCACAGCATCAGTCTCCACTTTTCAGAGATCCCTAGGCTGGGTATCCCCTAGCTTCACCCCAGGTAATGCTCAGGAGCTCCTGTGGGCCTGCCCCTATCCTGCCTGGATTGTACCCCCCCAGGTGGGAAGGGAGGGGACCCCAGGTCACCCCCTCCACACTCCCTTAGTGTGTGTTGGGCAGCCCAGTGGGTCCCTCATGGAGCCTGGTTATGAAGTCTGGGGCACCTGGGTCCCTTCTGTCAGTGGCCAATGTGGGGTGATGATTCCTGGTTTTCTGGTCTGTCCCTGAGGGCACCAGCACTGGAGGAGATCCAAGGATGTAGGTCACATAGAGACATGCCACTGCTCCAGATCCTGGCTAGCGTCCTCCCCTCTTGATCACTCTCCAGCACCATTACACCACCACCCATGGTCACACAGGTGGTGGTAAAGCGGCAGGACCTGCAGCCCACCCTCCCTGGAGGAGGAGAGCAGTCCCCCGGGTGCTCGATCCTACTCCCCTGACCAGACCTCCAGCAACCCAAGTTCGTTTCTGACCCTGGGTCACTGGCATTGCAAGCAGTAGTGCTACTGCACCAGTGGGCTGACCCAGATTTCAGCATCTTAAAATGAATGCTGCTGTGCTTCGCATTCTTTCTGCTTTGCTGCATATAGAAACAGTAAGGAAATCACCCACACTGCTTTGTTGTAACCAGCCATTCAGTTTAACCACCCATGCTTCCCACCAACATCTCCATCACCTG
This sequence comes from Neoceratodus forsteri, assembly GCA_016271365.2. Taxonomy (NCBI): domain Eukaryota; kingdom Metazoa; phylum Chordata; order Ceratodontiformes; family Ceratodontidae; genus Neoceratodus; species Neoceratodus forsteri. The sequence goes on from CM057456.1 coordinate 1,725,821,365, forward strand.
AGGACTGCTTTCCTTCCTGAAAAACCACAGTTTTCATGTAGTATGTGCCTAAGAGTCTTTTACTATTTATATTACACTGTATGATACAAAAAAAAATACAAGTATCAGCACACATGGGCAGGGCCACTGGAAAATTGCGGGAAAAGAAACCTGAAATTGCAGAGATTTTTTGCAAAACTTGCTGGGAAATTGTGGGAGTTCTACTATAGATCTGGAGTACTTAACAATAAATCCTTTACTGTTTTCTACAGCATATATTAGTCAGCATAAACTACTAAATGAATATACTGACACTTGAATATGTTTTAATATGAAGAAAAATTTCTGTTTCTAAACGGATAAGATGTGTTGCCTCTTCCAAAATGTAAAAACATCTGCCTTATACAGTGCTAAATAGATTCTATTTAGTGAGCCATAGAAAATCAATATTAAATAAATCCAGAATAAACAAATTTTATCTGTTTCTGGATGTAGAATAATGAAGCCTGATTAAAAGCTATTTACAGTGCTCTGTCAACTATTCACCGACTTTGGTGTAAGAAAAAATAAGCAGATGGAGTGGCAAATAGTTCAGTTTTAGTAAAATGTAAAGTGTTTCACGTTCATAATTTCCACTGTAGGTACTGTGCACCAGTAGCAAACAGTGATTGAACTGGGTACATCCAGCAGACTTTGGTTTAATTCCCACAACCACCATCACTGTGTGACTCCAAGCAAGTCACTTAACCTCCCCAGTGCTTCTAGGTCACTCCTGAAAACAAGCAGTTCTGCCTAGTGGGCCTTACCTGATTTACAAAGAATATTAAAAAAAGTACCTATATGTGTTTACTACATCACAGAACAGTAGTCAGGGTACCATGTAATTTACCTGAGTTTTACTTGGGTTGCAATTATTTTGTATAGGTAAAGATAAATGTTCAGATACATTTTATGTGTTTTATAAGCTTGCTTTTAGATTTTAGTCAGGTTTTTATTGTATTCTTTGCATATGGACATCTAGGCTGTAGATTGCTAAACGCAGGATCACTGTTACCAACTAGCTTATTCAAGTTTATTATCAGCAGGGCCATCCAAAATCCTCAGTTGTTTGAATGAAAACTAGTCTGAATGGAAGTATGTTCACAAGGAAAAAACTGCCTTACTTCTCATGAAAAGACTTCACAGTTAGCACCCCATGTAGGTGAATTGGATCATTTGCACCTTTTCTCCCACCTGCTGTTTCAGTCTCTGTGACAACAAAAACGTTTTCTGATAGACTGCTTCAACAAAAAGCAAATGTTAAGTTTTTAAGTGTACTTACATTTGGCCAGTGGATTTTGAAAGCACATTCAATGACATACAGAATGTAAGACCCCAGGGGCTGTATGCTGCTGGTGGGCGGAGTGGTGCTCAATTCACATCTGGGCTCAGACATGAAAACTGGGAGACACCCTTCTCATGGACACCAAGTAAAAAAAAGAAGCATCCACATGTCTGGAAGATGCATAAATCCATTTGAAGGTCCATTTGTGGAATTTTTAGGTGAAGACACTTCATTTCAAAGAAGCAAATTCAAGTATTTTTTTTTTTTGCTCCTCCTCCTACCCCCTGGCCATCCACTCCTTCAGGCCTGCCACGGCCCCCTAGCACCGCTGCTGAGTCCCAACCACCATCCACTGCCCCTTAATGTTGTGCTACCAGGTAACCCAAAGTAACCCATCATTGAGTGGGCCCCTACCCCTGTGGGAGGCTACCAGGGGAGGAGAATTGCCCCAAACAGCTTCCTGTGTATCCTGGGCATGGCAGGGGTCAGAATGGACACATGTCTGGGGCTTTCGGCTTATGGAGAGACCAGCAGCCATCCTTCAGTTGGCCAGCGGGTGTTTCCCCATTTTCTTGGGAGTGTGACAGCCCATGTGATGTCAAGGCACAAGCCGACATCTGTCACGCTTCATCCCGCAGTGAGGGCCATTGTGTTGTTGTGCCTCTGGCCTCTACCAGGGGCCAGAAAATGTTGAGCCGTGAACCCACCCTCCCTCCCAGGAGAAGGTGAGTGGTCGTTGGACACTCAAGCCTTCACCCACCAGCTGGCTCTCCAACACTCAAGTCAAATCTGTTCCCTTACCCTGGTCAGCAGTGTCACAGGCAGAAATCCAATTCAGGCAGTTAAATTATAGATAGGAAAAAACAAAGGTAGTCCACCTTAGTGGTGATGGTTCAGATTAATTCACATCTGAGTTCTAACAAGGAAAGAGAGCAAGTCATTTGTAACTTGTGCATGTGGGGTGTGGGTGTTGAATAAAGGGGAGCATAGTGCTGTCACTACTGCCATCACCCCAGAGGGATGTGGACTGCATTGTTGCTACTGCTATCACACCAAAGGGGTGGGGGCTGTAGTGCTTCTGCCATCACCACTGGTGGATGGGGAATGTAGTACTGCTGCCATCACACCTAAGGGATGGGGGCCACAGTGCTACTGCTTCTGTCACACCTGAGGGAGGGAGGTCATAGTGCTGTTGCTGCTGCCATCACACCAGAGGGATGGAGGCCATAGTGCTGTTGGTGCTGCCATCGCACCTGAGGGATGGGGCCGTAGTGCTGCTTCCATCACACCTTAGGGATGGGGGCTGTAGTGCTGCTGCTGCCATCACATCTTGTACCTAAAATAACTTTAAATTGGTACAAGGATGGATGGATGTGCAATAATGGAGGTCAAAATTGCTAAAATGCATGTTAGCAGAGTTGAAAATTGTTAAATAGAGTACACAGAACCAAACACCGGTAAAATCGGATTTTGGCTTAGCAGACACCGGTGACAATATCATTTTTTACAATGTGCAAAACGGAATATGCCCTTTCTCAATCCGGGTAAACCAGTGTCTCTGGATATGATAGAGACCTTTAGATACCTCACAGAGGTAAATAAGGTATAAGAGAAAAGTATTTTTCAGAAGAAAGGGTGCTCAAGAACAAGCGGACATGCTATGAAGTTGAAGGGGGGTAGATTCGAGAGAAATGTTAGGAAGTACTTCTTCACAGTCTTCCAGCAGAGGTGATGGGGGTGAAGACAATAGTAGGGTTCAAGAATGCATAGGATAGGTACAAGGGAGTCATAGTAGAAAGGAAGGTGGGGGAAAAAAGACCGGTAGATCAAGTACGGTCTGAAGTAACAATGTAGGCAGGGAAAAATTTGCAGACTGGGTGGGCCCACCAGTCCTTATCTACTGTCAGATTCTATATATGTGTGTGTGTGTGTTTGGGCATAGTGAACATTCTGCCAGTGAAACCGAGCAGAATGTTGAATTTTTGTATTCCATGGCATCCATAAATGAGTTGAATTCTATACCTAATGGAATGGGACAGGGGCTATTTTCTCAGTGGTGTAAAGAAACAGTACATTTTAAAGAATGCAATAAAATCCATTTTGTTTACCCAAAGTGTGTCTTTTTGTTAATTTAGACTCATTTTATAATGGCAATAAATAACTTCAGATTGTATGTTTTTGTGGGATACTTGCCATTCTTGCATGGTAAAAGGCACTTGGTATGCCACATGTCTCAATGCATACTGTATCTTGTTATGCCTTATTGCTTGACTATCACAATGCAAGTACTTTTCTGATGAATGACCCTGTGATGAGCAACTGTCCCATTGTTTTACCATAATACATTGCATAACAGCGAATTTAATATCATTGCTTCCATCCCCCACACACACACACCAGAATGATGATATGGTGTGATTATACCTTTTCTGGAGTATATCATTGAGATTATGAAATGGATCCCTGGGAGTTTTTCATTTATGAAAAAAATAATTAGGATGAACAATGACAATATTCTGGGATATTATTATTATTATTTGGAAAGCATTCATTCAGGATTCATGATCATTGCTTATCTATTTTATAGTATCTAACTCTTGCTAATACCATAATCCTCCACAATCTTACATGAAGGTCCCTTTTCATCTTTGTGTTGAGCTTCGATGATATGGATTTTCTCCAAAGTGGTAAAGAACATTTTTATGTGGTATAAACCTTGTTCAGGAAACTTTTGACATGATTGCATGAGGCATGCTCAGAGAAAATGCATTATACCATGAATCAAAATGGCAAAAGAGGGAAATCAGGAAGCTGTCTGTTCCTAATGTAGTCACATAATTTAAGGAGGCCTCCATCAATAGAATAATACACAGTAAACCATGTGCAACTAGGCTGTGAACCCATTGAGGTATTTTGATAAGAGTAGTCTGTGATGTACTTAGAATCCCAAGATGAGGTCACATACCTTGTGGTACAGTACTTGGTTTGCGCTGTTTTTTTTTGTAATATATGTTATAAGTTTCTTTCAATTAGAAAGCAAACCAGTCTTCACCCAGCTGTTGCATATCCAGCAACCTGCTGTCCTGTAGAAGCCTGGTTATGTCATTAACTGAAGTATTTGCAAATACATCCAGTGTTGTATGTTGAGCCTTCACTGTTTCCAGGCTGCAACCTGACTGATGTCTTGCAGCGTAAACCGTCAACACTGAGTCAAGCTGAACTAGGAAACAGTGCAGAGTCATTACACAGCACTGGACACATCTAAAAGTACATCAGTTAACATTTAAAAACCTTTCATTGCTTCTACAGGACAGTGAATGGGTGGGATGTCAAGCATCTGGCCATGATGTGGTTTTTGTTTCAATTAAAAACAAGCATTTGTCAATGCTGAATGTTGTCTTACTGGCATTAGCATTGATAGTGCAGGAGTTAGAGAGATGCACAAAAGGAATGGCAGTGAAGTATTGAACTGACACCGACCCCACCCCCATCCTGCAGAGACTGACAGGCATTTGGGTGTGCCTTTGGGTCATCAGCCGTAACGCTCACTTCATTTCACCTCACCTACCCTGTAGACACCGACAAGTGTTGCGGTGTGCCTTGGGGTCTTCGGGCCTTATGCTCACCCCATTCCATAAGGAAATATGCTGAGATGGGTGCAGTATAGGAGAACGGGGTGAACTTTGGGGCAGAAGAGTCCAAGGCACACCTCAATGCCTGTCACTGGCTGCAGGGTGGGGGTGGCGGTGGAATAGAGTGAACATTACAGCTGACAATTCCAAGTCACAACCCTGACGCATGTCAGTCTCTACAGGGTGGGGCATTACAGTTGGAAACCCTAATGCCCAGGGCGTTTGTTGGTATTTTCACTCCAAATTTTCAACATGGGCTTTTTGTGACCCCACCACATGAACAGTGGCACTGCCAGTTTGTTAGCTGAAAGGTGATTTTGCACAGCGACTGCACCATTTGGGGCCACAGGTGTGAAAACACATTTCTGGCAGCATGTGAAAAATGACAGCTCTACTGTTCATGAGAAGTTGTAAAAAAATAGCAATGTTGAAAATCTGGAGGGAAAATATGAAAAATTGGTGAAGTCACGAGTGTGCGTGCAAACTGCACATGCACGCCCATAACGTAACTATTTTGGGAATTTTTTTGACCAAATTTTCAACATAGGCATTTTGTGACCTCCACTCATGAACAGTGGCACTGTGATTCTGTTACTCTGTCCCAAAAGTTGATTTCTGATAGCGACTGCACCATTGTATGCCACATATGCGAAAACACATTTTGGGCAGGATGTGAAAAATGACAGCTGTACTGTTCAAAAGGAGATGTGAAAAATGGCAATGTTGAAAACCTGGAGTGAAAATATTAAAATTGGCGAAGTTAAGGCGTGCATGGAAACTACACAATGCAACTTATGTATAGTCATTTTAAATTTTCACCAAATTTGCAACATGGGCTTTTGGACCCACCTTATGAACGGTGGCACTGTCATTTCATTGCTCAATCCCAAAAGGTGATTCTGCGCAGTGACTTCAAAATCACCTTTCGGGACAGAATAACAAGTTGATAGTGCATGACTTCATGAGGTGGGGTTCCAAGAACCACATGTTGAAAATGTGGAGGCAAAATTCAAAAAGACGGCTGAGATATCTATCTAAGTTACCCCCCCCCACTTGATGCCTTTATACAGCTTACCAGCATTTCTTCATTTTGCAGTTCGGCTTTGAAGAGTCCAGACGTGTTCCTGCTTCCACCAAAGATCACAGCGCCAGACCTCTGGAGGTAAGTATGGGGTGAGAGGGGGTGTGAGGTGGTAGGGTGTGCAGAGGCGGGGTGCAGGTTGGGGAGGGGGTGCCACGGTCAACGGACTGTTTTCTTTTTTTCAGGTACAGAAATAAAATCGACACTGTGCCACGGGATGATTTTCCTTCTTTAGAGGTGAAATACAACAAACAGACACACTGGGGTGGGTTCCCAGTGTGCCCCATGACTTTTGGGGGGGTATGTTGACCACACTGGGGTGGGCTCCCAGTGTGACACATAATGGAGTGGGGCGGGGGAGGAACATGCCGACGCGGTCGGCTATCTGTGAGTGGATTCACACTGGGATGGGCTCCAAGTGTGCCACACATAATGTGGGGGGTGGATATGCCAACACGGGGATTGCACCCTCGATGTTGTCTTTCTTTTGGGATTGTGTGGCAGATGGCAAGAGCCGCTGCCATATTTATTGAAATGTTTCCCCAGGAAAGACATGTAAGGGAGGCGTGTCATCTGTGCCACTGCATGATGAGCCTGTCTCTGATTGCAGTGGCACATTTATCTCAGGTTGGTGGCACTTTGCATAATACTTGTATCTCTGCTAGCATGCTGGCTAATTAGGGAATGAGGGACGTAACCACTAAAGCATGCCCTGCGTTCTCCAACACTGACACACCTCTCATTTCTTCTACTACCACAAGATGTTGCTTGCATGTGCGCAAAACAACATAAAAATAGCAGTAATACTGATAGAGTGTGTTGAGAAGCCAGCATGACAGATCTCTAAACCAAATTAGATTGGTAGGGTGTGGGTGGGGTATTTAGTTTCTGATTGCAGGGTATTTTTTTTATTTTTTTTTTATTTTTAGTTTAACCAAAGAAATTACCAATTTGTTAAGTTACAGGAGAGGAGCTTACTTCCAGTTGCTGTTTACCATCATCATGATGGCAGTATAATGATACGACCAAATTGTGATGTCAGAACTGTGGTGCACTAGCATTGTGATATCAGAATAATCGTGCAACATCATTTTAGCTTGTATGGAGTTCCATGCATAACACAGTGGACACTGGTTGGGCAACCACGCACAACCAGCCTGTGCTGCCACAGAGTGGTTCAGATTACATCAGACCTCGAGAGCGAAGCTCGAGAGGTCAGATGTGATCAGAAGTGCCTGAGGCAGCAGCATAGGCTGGTTGTGCATGTGGTTGCCCAACCAATATTTTTTATAGTGTATAGTGTTTTTGGTTTATTTATTTATTTTTTATACTTAAGTTTATTTCAGGTTTTGAAAAGCACGATTAACAGTTCAGTACATTTCCATTCATACAAGAATTACGCTTTATCTATAAATGGAGATAATACTCCAACACCTTAACACTAGTACAGTCTCAGTTGATGAATGATTTCCAAATAATAATTCTACTACCTACTGAACTACAAAAAACTATTTACAAGTTACAAGTCAATGGGCTAGTAACAAAAAAAAGAAAAAATGAAAGAAGAACATAAATAGCAAGTGCAGTCATCATATGATATTCATCGAAATATGTAGGATTGAATTAATCCAACCCACCACTACAGTTTATAAAGGACAGTTTATAGACGAATATGCAGAGTCAATATCAATAAAATTTATTGATGCATTTCCCATCGAATCCATCTATGGGTGAATTTCTCTGTTTTATTTAGCAAAGAATAGGATAACTGTTCATTTGACTGTATCTACAGTATAAGTTCTATCCAATTTTCTTTGGTTGGTAAATCCTTCTGTATCCATTTTTTTGGTATTGCCTTGTAGGCTGCACAAAGGCAGATCGCCCACAGGTATAAAGAATCTTTACCCCAGACTGACTTTGGGGAGATGCCCAGCAAAAGATGGTACGGGAAGAGGGGTTCAGAGATATCAAACATGGTCACCATTTGGTGAGCAATAGCCATCCAAAACTAAGAGAGTTTAAGGCAGCCGTAGAAGATGTGAGACTGGGTGGCAGTCTGGGCACCACAACCCTTCCAGCCGGAAGCCGGGGTGCCTGGTTTTCTCTTAGCTCCCAGAGCTAGGACTAGAAAGAATCTAACTCTTACTTTCCAGACAAACTCTTTCCAGGATGGAGAGGAAGTTGAGGACCAAGCTCCCCTCCACATCTTGAGCCAGTCTGCCTCTCCCAGCCTCAGGTTCAGCTCCCTTTCCCATTTCACCCTGAGCAAATCAGCTTTGTGGGTGATTAACTGTATTAATGATTTATAAATTATAGAAATGGCTTTCTCTCCCATATCTGATTTCCAGATCATAGTGTAGGGGGTTGTGTCCACAAACACTTCTGATCTGCTGCTTTCCTGCCTTAGTTTCTTGCCAAAAAAATCTCTCATCTGATAATACCTAAGTCTATCTCCCTCTCTCCAACCAAAGGCTGACTGGGCCTCCTCAAAGGAGATCAGTGTGTTTCCTCATAACAATTGCCATGGGGCCATAAACCCTCTTGAAGCTTGTTGAGTATACCAGGGGTCATTTGTGGGGGAGGGGAGAATGGGTTTACTATAAACTATCTATATTTCCAGGTGAGGCTGAAGAGTTCTATCCTATATTCCCAGTCTCCAACCCTCCTGAATAACAGAGCTGACTCCAGGCAAAGATTGTATGGCCTGTTGAATTAGATGAGAGTTAAAGAGGCTGGCCGGGAGTGAGAAGGGGAGGTTTCTAGAAAGGTCTATTGTTTTCCATGCAGCCGTGTACATTCTATTTCCCCATAAGAGAGCCAGCCTCATCTGAGCTGCTAGCCAGTAATATGAAAGAGATGGAAGGGCAATGTCCCCCGTGATTTTGGGAGAAAAAGTCGCGGTTGCCTAATCGTTTTTTTTATAGTTCCATAGGAAGTAGCTTATTAATTTTGCCAGAATAATAATTATTTATTAGTTATAAGGCTGGGGACACATTGAAATAAATATAAAAGGCGAGGGAGAACATTCACCTTAAGTGTCAGATTTCGGATATAAAAAGAAAGGGGGAGAATATTCCAGCACCTCATGTCCAATTTCAAAGTTGTTAATAAGGGAGAGTAATTAAGTATGAAAAGTTGGACGGGGTCTCTAGGTATTTTAATCCCAAGGTGTTTCAGAGATTCTAGGTCCCATTTCATGTTAAAAGAGGCTCAAATCTCTGGAGTGGGAGAATATCCAAGGGGCAGCGTTTCTGTCTCATGTGTATTAATAGTATATCCAGACAGTTCCAAGAATTTGGGATATTTTTTGAAAAAGTGCAGGGAGAGAAAAATCTAGGTTGGTTAAGTAAATTAAGATGTCGTTTGCAAACAGGGCAAGTTTATGTTCAATGTTAGCTAACTGGATTCCTTGTATATCAGGTGCCTGTCGAATAAATTGGGCCAAGGGCTCTATATAGAAGGCAAAAAATAGGAGGGAGAGTGGGCACCCCTGACGTGTACCTCTAAATAGGGGGAACTTCTGGATATGTGACCGTTGGACTGAACATATCCCTTAGGGGAGCTGTAAAATCTGAAAATAAGGCATATGAATTGTGGTGGGAAACCAAAGAAGGCAAGCACCCCACACATAAAGGACCAGGAGACCTTGTTGAAAGCCTTTTCGGCATCTAGGCTCATTAACAGAGCCAGCTGATTTTGTTTCTGTATGTGGTCTATTAGATAGACTGTTTGGCAGATATTATCCTGGGCCTGTCTGCCCAGGATGAAGCCACACTGGTCTATATGGATCAGCCCAGGTGCCAGGTGTTTAAGTCGCCATGTTAGGATAGATGAAAACATTTTATAATCTATATTAAGAATTGAAATAGGTCTATAGGAGGGGCACATTGTGGGGTCCTTGCCAGGCTTCGGGATCACCAACACAATGGCATAATTCCAGGATGGGGGAAGTGTACCAGTAGGGGAGGCGATATATGAAAACATATTATGTAATAAAGAGGTAATTGGTTTCTTGACAGTTTTATAAAACTCCCCGTGGAGACCATCAGACCCAGGACACTTGCCTGTTTTTAGAAGACCTGTCTCGGTTTCTATGTCAGTACTGGTAATAGAGGCAGTCAACATGGTCTTTTGTTTGTCAGATAGGGATGAAAGGTGCAGGTCTGCTAGAAATGCAGATATATCCTGTGTTGGAACCATATGGGACACAGAGTAAAGGTGGATATAGTAGTGTAAAAGGGCATCTGAGATGCCTGATATTGAGCTTTGCATCTCATTAGTAAGGGGAGCCTGGATTTTTATGATAGTAGCCTTGGCCCTCTGTACTTGTAATCTTCCTGCCAGCAGTCTCAGGGACCTTGGGCCTCCATCATAATATTTTTGTCGAAGAAAGCAAAGTTTTTGTTCAATCTGATAATGTAATATATTATTTAACTCCTTTTTAAGTTTAGCTAATTCTGATGCTCTCTTTTTGCATATTTTAAGATTTTGTTGTTCTTCTAGGTCCCTGATCTGCCCAGCAAGTGCTCTTCGACTTGCATCCCTGAGTTTTTTCTTATATGCAGAAATCTGTATGAATTTTCCTTGTACTATAGCTTTCATAATATCCCATAGAATCGCAGGATTTGTATCAGGGCTGTTGTTATTGGACCAGGCCTGCTTTATTGAGTCAGTGATTTGGTCCACCACCTCCCTGTCCTTCAGCAGGGACAAATTTAATCTCCAAAAGGTATGTTTTCGAGTATCTTGAAACTTTATAGTCAAAAAGAGAGGGGCATGGTCCGGCAACACAAATTCCCCCGACCATGTCTTAACAGACATCCCCAAATATTCCAGTGTAGTTAGCAAATAATCTAAACAGGAGCAAGAGGTATAAGCCTGGGAATAAAACATATGTTTATAGGGGTCTTTGTTCACAAATTTCCATGAGTCCTCATACCTGAGCTCCCTTAATAATTTTGCTAGTTCCCTGGCCGTCTTTGTAACTCTGCCTGACTGGTTGCCAGCTTGGGACCCCAGCACTGGAAGGGTCAAGTTAAGATCCCCACCAAGGACCACCTGGCCCTCTGCCCACTGTGTCATTTGTAGGAAAACGGATCTAGAAAAAGACAGATCAGTGTTTGGGGGGAAGTATACAGAGGCCAGAGTCACCATTTGGCTGTTCAGGGTGCCCTTGACCACAGAGTACCTTCCTTCCCTGTCCACCATCTGGTCTTTGATTTCAAACAGGATCCTATGCAGAATTAAGATCAGCGTCCCACTTCAGCATCCTCCCCATAAGAGGATGCAATCACGTGGGAAAAACCCAGTCGCTCAAATTTTCTATGCTCTGCCCCTGATAGATGGGTCTCCTGCAGGAGTAAAATGTCAGCACCTGAGCGGTGCAGCATAGCGAGAATTTTACTCTGCTCGATTGGGCTGCTGAATCAATGTACATTATATTACTTACTGTATAAGTAAGCACCATCATTATTTAAAATAAACCAATAAGAGGAGCTGAACTTGGTTCAAAATTAGAAGCAAGGAGTTTGTAATGGTGCTGTGCAACTTCTGCAACCCTTCAATTTGGTCATTATACTTTGTCACTTGCCAAATAAACTGTAGCCCAAAAAACAGTACAAAACTATTTGCCAACATGGCTAACAGTAACCACAATAAAACCAAACAGTTTGCTTCCACGGAAGGAAGCCAGGACAAATAGCTGGCCTCTGTGTCCCCCCTGCTGGAGGAAGAAGAAAGAGGAATCTTTGCACCCCCATTTCTGGGGGACCTCTTCTGGAGCTGGGTGGTTAAATAGCTCCTGTAAAAGAGAAAAAACACTTTGTTGTTTTCTTTTCCCTCTTACAAAAGTAGTAAAACATCACAGAGCTGGATGATTACAACAGCAATAGGTAACATAAGCCCATTATCCAACTGTACTGTGGAATTTATAATATAAACAATAACAAAAGCTGTTTATCATTGCTGAGAGGATTACCCTTGACAAGCTTAGTGCACAACTTGGTAATAAGTTTGGGAATGGAGCGTTCTCTGTTCCCATCTCTATGAAGCAGATAATTATAACCTGGGGAAGGGGGGAGAACTCTTTGTTCTAAAGAATAAAGACTCAGAGTCAGGTTGTCCGGAAGTTCTATAGTCTTTAACAGTCATACCTATCGGTTCAAAACAATGTAGGGGTGCCTTTAAACAGCGAATACAGATGATTAACTGCCTCAAAAAGAGAGCGAATCAGTAGTCTCTCGCAGAGTCCTCTCCATGTGGTCCTCGTGTGGGAACAAGGAAAAGCGCTTCATTTTAAAGCTTTAGCTAAAAGATTGTGAAATCCCCACAGTGGCCGACACTGCCATGAAGAGGATTGTGATTTCAAACATGGGAGGAAATCGTCACTCACTGTGTCTTAGTTTCAGGCTGGTTGCAATGTGGTAGATAGTGTTTTTGTCATAAGAAGCCGGAGTTGTTGGAGTGCCTCTGCTGGTGACATCAATTTCCATCCGGGTCACTTCCTGTTCGAAATCCTCTGTCATTCTGGTTCCCATCTGCTGGTTTTTGAGCTTCTAACCTCTGGTGCAGGGAGACCTTCATTTTTAAATGCTTGCAAAGCCTCTTCAACAGTCGAATAGGTTTGAACTCCGTCCTCCCAGAATATCCGGAGTTTCACAGGGTAAGGAGTATGGAATTTTTTTTTTTTTTTTAGCCGCTTACCCGAGCTCTCCTTCAGTCTCCCCTTCAGGTCTCCAAGGTACACCCCTGCCGCTTCTGCCACCCTACTGCAGCCTTTCAACCCCATATCAGCAGCCCCCCAGGTAACCTGGCATTTCCCTTTGCCGGATGATTCCCCAGAAAGCGCAGTGGGGACAGGCCAGCGCACTCATTCATTGGCCTTGGTGCTGCTGGGGAAGGTACAGGCAGGCTGTTTTTCCAGGGCCTAAGAGTCGGCGGAGGACCAGAGGCCATCATCTGGATGAAAGGGAGTGATTTTTTTCTCTTTTTCCGTGGTGCGTGGTGTCCGGACGTCTAGGCGAAAGCCAATGTCTGCCACGCACCTCCCAGCTACAACCCCAACATGCTGCCCTACCCCTGGCCTCCATCAGCAGTCACCATACACTGGATTGTGGCCCCCCTCCCTCCCCGGAGACAACGAGCAGTCGTGGAACACTCAAGTTGTCTCCCCCGGCTGGCCCTCCAACGACCCAAGCTCATTCCCGAACCTGGGTCGCTGGCTTCGCAAGTGGAAATCCAACCGCTGTGCCGGTGGGCCAGCAGGAGTATGGAATTTTATTGTCTTTCACTCAATATTTTTAATAAAGGCAGGTATTTCAAGCACTGGTTCTGGACCTCCTGTGGATAATCGTGGTCCAGAAAAAGTCTATTCGTGAGGTACTTTATTTCTTTCTTGGCCCAAGCCCGGCATAACAAGTCATCCTTAGTGTGATATGAATTCATTTTAAAAACAATCGATCTAGGGCGGGCTGCTGGGTCTGTCAGTTTAGCCTGCAATGATCGATGGGCCCTCTCCATTTGTAAGGTGTAGGTGTTTGGAAGTTCCAGTATGTCTTTAAGAAGGTTCTCAAGAAATGGGGCCATTGGGAGGACTTCCATGCCCTCAGCGAGGCCGTACAACTGTAGATTTTCATGCTGGAACCTGCCCTCTAGATCTAGGCACTTTTGCTGGAGTTCTTCCATGTGCACAAGGATAGATTGAATGACCTGGGAGAGCTGGGCCATAGTGTCCTCTGTGGCTGAGACTCATTTCTCCATAAGGTCTAGTAGGTTTTCCATAGAAGACAGTTGCTGTTGTATGGTGTGGAATTCCTTTTTGTTCTTGTCTGGATTGTTTTATCTCCTGCAGTAGAGTTTTGAAGTGACTGCTGGTGAGCTGTTCAATTTCTACATCCGTATCATATTCAACCATGCGTGAGCTGGCAGGGGAGGATGATCTGCTCGTCGGCTCTTCTGATAATCCACCACCAATTGATTTAACCAAAAGCGCAGTGCTAGTCAAATGAACCTTTTGAGATACTTTGTGTAACAGTGTACTTTGATTGTATTTTAAATGGCTGCAGCTAATATCTTGAGCCTTGCTACTGATACAGGAAGCAGGAAGAGGGGTGCTGTAGTTTGCAACACTGACAGAAGCAAACTACACACTCAGCCAGGGGCATTTGTATGCTTGGTGCAGCCCTCCCCACAGAAAGTAGTAAAACTATGTCCTGGCACCTTTGTGCTGGTGCACCAGGGTTGTCAGAGTGCTGAAAATGTGTTCGGCACTCTGACTGAGCGATAAAGGCGATCGCCTTTAGGCGTTCACCGTTATCACATAGACTCTTTTGTGACAGCATTTACTGCAAAGTACTGAATTGCATCTTGTCTTGCTTCACTGTATACTATTGATACATAATACAATTCCAGAGAAGGTGGTGAGATAGACTACATGGGCGATGACAGACAGGTGTCTCTTTATTAGATGGTTTCAAATATTTTTCTCCCCAAGCAAGCCTTTTAGTTTTTGTAGCATTGGGAATAGTACTACTACTACTAATACCACCGGCAGAACTATTACTACCACTGATGTCACCACCTGTTCCATCTATACATTCACTGTCACATCCTTTTGTGCACTAGTAGGAGGGCATTACTATATACATGCTTGTGCAGGAAGCAGCAGACACCACCACCAGTGTTACCACTGCTATCACTATGGCTGCTACATCTACAGTCAGTGTGCTTCCCACCACCACTGGTGCCATTCATGCAGCAGCCACCCTTTCAGCTGTCATCACTATGGTAGCCACTGTTACCACTATTCTGATGCCCATGGACAAAGCACCGTCTACCCTGTGTCTGTGGATTTATGTGATAACCAAGAAAGTGCAATCGCGATTGGTGGCAGGGCAAGTATATATCACTGAAAATCTATTTCAGTGATGTACACCCCTAACGCACAGGAAAACAGTGCCAGGGACTTACATTTTGATTGTTCATGCAGTGGGCTGTGCTCCTTGCATTGCCCCACACCCCCCTACTAAAGAATTCTTAACTCCAGGGGGTGTATGTTGGGTGGGGTGCAAAATCTGGAGAAAAAAATTGGGGGCCGGGCACACTAAAATGTAGGTGTGCCCGGATCTGAACCTGGAACCCTTGCACCTTTAGGCTGACAACCACCAACCACACTATGGGGCCAGCTTGGCAGCCCCACACCAACCACACCAGGCCAACCCTCCCTCCCTTCCATCACGCTGGACCCTGCCCCCCACACATGTACACATATAGTAATGTCCTGTCGCTATATGCACCCACCTCCCCCATCCGGTCACCCTTCCTCAGCAGTAGCCCCCTTCAACATGCACCAGGATTGAGTGCCATTATTGCAAGCACTCAATCGCCAATGCCCATGTCATGGGCTACCGTGTCTGTGACCATGAACACCCTCCAGTGCTGACCTAATGCAATGCTTGATATCGTTTTCAGAGTGCTACATGTGTGGTGTGGTGGATCAAGTGTGCCGCATGTAGCTTTTGTTGCATTAATGAGAGCTCTGCATTGGTGGTTGAAGTCTCATTGAGGTGTATATGCTGCACCAGGTTTAATGGGTGATTAATGGTGTTGTTAAAGTGCTTTTTTAAAGTTTCCTTAAAAAAACACATTTTCTGGCCGAATACCGAATAACGAATAACGAATGCCTGGGACCTGAATACTGAATATTCGGGAAAAGGTATTTACACAGCCCTACCAATAAGTCTGACATGTATACTAGGAAAGATTTTTGAATCCATATTAAAAACTAGACTAGAGAATGAACTAATTACAAAAGGACTGATGGATCAATTACAGCATGGATTTAAGAAAAACAGATCTTGCCTGTCTGGTAACTTGGTGTTTTACGAATGTATTAGTAAGAACTTAGATAACAACATACCGGTGGATGTTATCTATCTTGATTTTTGTAAAGCATTCGACAAGGTCCCCCATCACCTCTTAGTAAATAAAGTGAGATCATTAGGAATAAATAATAAAATCACTAACTGGGTGGAAGAATGGTTGAATGAGAGAACACAGCGAGTATGTATTATGTCATGTCATGTCCGTACAACGTCAAGTTACTAGCAGAGTGCCGCAGGGGTCAGTTCTGGGCCCAATATTGTTTAACATCTTTATATCTGACTTAACCACTGACATCAACAGCTTCTCTATTAAATTTGCACATGACACTAAAATTGTAGCACCAGTCAAAACATCGGAAGATGTATCTAACCTTGTTAGTGATTTATTGAGGTGTCCTTTAATGTAGACAAATGTGTTGTCATGCATTTAGGAAATACAAACATACAACATCAATATACACTATATGGTTGAATGTTAACCTTAAGAGTGGAACATAATGACTTAGGCACAATATTTAACTGTGACTTAACTTCCTATAGTCATTGTAATCGTATCAGCCAAGCAAGTAAACTCATAGGTTATATTAAGAGAAGTTTTACCTCTCGGGATAGGGAATGCATATTGCCATTATATAGAGCATATGTGAGACCACATCTGGACTACTGTTCCCCTTTATGGAGCCCCTACCTCAAGAGGGACATTAGTAGACTGAAGGGAGTGCAGAGGAGAGTAACTAAGCTGGTATTTAATATGCAGGACAAGAGTTATGAAGCAAGGTTGAAGGAACTGGGTATGTATTCATTGGAGCAGAGAAGAAAGAGAGGGGACCTTCTATTGATGCACAAAATTCACACTGACAATGAGTTAATGGCTCAACTAGGAATTTTGTATAGTAAACGAGAATGTAACCTAAGCAGCCACAACTACCATCTGGCACTAACGTATCCTAGAATTAATAAAAGGAGATCATTTTTCACTCAGGGAATAATTCCATTATGGAATACATTACCTACTCCATTACTGGAAAACAACAATCACGTTACTTTTAAACAAAAGCTTGACTATTTTCTGTTGTAAACACTGGGACAGTGTGCCAGCTTTGCTGGAAACATACATACATGGGCCATAGCCTTCTGTATGTCTACTTTTTCTTAGTATGAATCTGTTAGCTGCGAGTGTCCTCCAGGTCAGTTTCTGCCCTTGTTCTTATCATGACTCATTCCTCCTGAGATTCTTGGCATTTTAGTTTGGTATTTAATTAGATTTTGAGGAATTATTGTTCATTGGATTCTAACCACTTCTTTCTATGCTGCTATAAGCTCCGTGACTTCACTGGAAGTCCCCTATTTATTTATTTTTTTAAAGCAAAAGTGTTTTCACAGCGCTTTGTGGCAGCAGCAAATGTGTCAGCGGTTTCAGTTCAGAACTTAAACTATGTATGTAGCAGCACTGTGAAAAACACCAGCTGCCTCCTAGATTTCCAATCAGCTGGAATCCTCTTGTACCACGGAAGGGTACAACTGCATTCCATGACTTTTGAACTGTGGTACAACAAGGTTTTGACTTGCAAGAAAATCCATGCAGAACAAACACTCGCAATACACTATAACACTAACCATATGCACTAAACATTGTCCACCACTGTATAAATTAAGCTGTCCATATTGTCATCAGTACTATTTTTCTATATGTATTGCATTTAATGTCTACCACTATATATATATTCCTGCACACATACATCCAGATTGCATCTGGCTCATTGTGTCTTTCCCAGATAGCAACTTTCAATAAATAATAAAAAAAATGCCACAATTATGTTTGTAAATTTGTTTAAAATTGGATTTACACAGTAATAAGGTGCTTTTTCAATATATTTTGTTTTGTGCAGTACAGTATAAAATAGTTTTTAATGAAAATGCAAAAATAAATCCAGTAGAAAGTAGTGTACTCTAAGAAACTGAAAGGTGCAGTGCAAATTTCTAATTAAGTATGAGATAAAAAAAAAAATAGAATATGTGGCATACGTCTGAAAAGGAACCAAGCTACTTTAAAGCTCAGAGAGGCTAAGGACCCTATTGTCAAAAAGAGAACTTCGGCCATCGTCCTGCCCTGGCTGGCATTATACTCATCTGTGGGACAGATCCTCATGCATTAGTCTCAGTACTGTACTATGCATGCTTCTCTTTGTAACCCTGTAAGGCTGGGAGACGACAGAAGATAGAGTGGAGCAGTTCAATTCTTTATTATCGCATGGGCCATGATGCAAAGGCAAATAATTTTATTTCTTTTTATTTTATTTATTGACAGTTTCGGAGAGTACAGTTGAGTACAATTGCTCATTTATGAAAGTGCTATGCTAGCTTCAGAGTTACAAGGAAACATTACATATACTTACAGAAAACTCCAGTGGAATGTAGTCAAAACAAGCACATAATGTACAATACAGGCTAGTTTAATACATACAATTTTACAACACATAAGTAACAGCATAAAGCACGCAAGAAAATTGGTACATAGCAGCAAAGCCGATATCATACACAGAATCTATATGCTCACCGAAAGATATAGAGTTTAGGAAGGTTAGCAGGTACAGTTGCACTGAACTGTTAGAGCTGACCACAGAGATCACTTGACCTGATCAATTTAAGGCAGGTTAAGCAGTGTTTCAGGCACCTCATTTACTCAACCAGTGGCCCTAACAGCAACTGATCGGTTGCCTGCTTGAGTTCATTGGAAGGGCAGTTCAAGGGCATGCCTAGCCATTCACCTGTTTAACATATTCATCAATGACATTGGAGAAGGGATCCAGGATAGGATAAGCCTCTTTGCAGATGACACCAAACTCTATAGAAGGGTGGATAGCACCGAGGGGAATTTGAGAATTACAGACTGACCTGCAAAGGCTAGACAGGTGGTCAAATGTCTGGCAGCTAGAATTCAATACCAAAAAGTGCAAGGACGGAATACTGGATTGTAGGAGTTAAACTTAGAACCACAGCTGAGGATATGGACCGAGGAGTCATCACCACTGACATACTTAAACAAGCTAGCCAATGCAACAAGGCTTGTGGTAAGGCAAATAAGATGTTTGGGTGTATCAGGAGGGGTATTGAGGGGTATTGATAGTAGTAAGAAAGAAATTATACTCCCCCTCTATGGAGTCCTGGTGAGGCCACACCTGGAGTACTGTGCCCAGTTCTGGAGTCCTCACCTTAGAAAGGACAAGGATGGGCTAGAGGTGTGTAACAGCTGGGTTTTTCAGGACTCACCTTGGCTGTTTCTGGGGCCTGCGGGTCTTCACTGAACATACCTCGAGGGGGCTGACCTAGGTTCTTGGAGTACCAAAGGTACTGGTACTACAAATGACCTTGGTGTCGCTATCTGGGGTGGTGGATTGGGAATACCTGAAAATAAATTACAGGTTAACACCCCCCAGGGAAATATAGTAGCAACGCCTAAAGTACCTTCCAAATCAACCGACGATTTCCAATTTTTACAGTGAATCACTGTACTAGCATTTAACATTAACAATTGACAGCTTTATTTTGGGGGAGGGGGAAAAGGAGAAAAATAGCATGACAGATTTAACAAATATTGCATCACTTTTATCCCACACAATCTCTGCCTCCCACCCATGGGTGCACCCGACTTTCAATGCGACATCTGCCCAAAAATCTATACAGTCCCTAGGGTGGGTAGCACACCAGTGAAACACATGATGCATGGGATCTTTCATCGGGGTCCAAATAACTTTAGACAAATGCAAACCTTTTACATTTTTGCCTGAGTACATGTTAGATATTGCAGTCCTGCCAAGGAATAAACCCTCTTGAATTTTGACTACTGTAGCTGAATAATTGATGAGGAAGTCCCCAACGGCATTGCCTGGGTACTTACAGTGCTGTAGATTCTCATTGGGCTTTGCAGATATTTGAAGACACAATACATTGATGGTATTAGGAGTAGTTGTTGAAACTCACAGTCACTGGTTGAAGCTATCACAAAGGCCAGTCTTCACCTGCTAAGCCTTTCCAATCTTCACCCATTTGGGCCTTTGTAGGAAGTTTTCTCCTGGCAGGCCTCTCAGACTCCAAATTCCATAACATGTTTCTTGTCTTGGTACACTTTCTCTCACTCTTTCTCATTCTAGAACTTTCTCCTGATCGGGATCCAATTTCTCTCTCTATCCAAGTACAACTTCTCAGTCTCCAGCAATGAGAAACACCTTGAAACTCCAATTTTCAAAGTCACCAGATCACTTGAGGTTCATAGGTAGTGACCTATACAGCCTCTGAAGTCCAACTGTAGATTCAATACACTTTCTGCACTGCAGAAAAGTCCATCCCTTCTGGACCAGTCTCACAATTATCACTTCTCAAATGGTGGGGTCTTCTTCCCCCAGTGACAGGTTCAAATCTCATCAGGTCCCTCTCTGGAGCAACACCTGTTCTCAAATCTTGGGCTCCCTCTCTGGAGCCAAACTTCCTCATGCATCAGCAATCAGGCAGAGATTCAGTTCTCACTAGCTCTCTCTGGGGCAAAATTCTCTTCACAACTCTTGTTCTCTCTCCCTCTCTCTCTGGAGCAGAATTCCTTCATGCAGCAGCAATCAGGCCCAGATTCCATTTTCACTGGATCTCTTAAAAAAACAAACTTCCTTCTCTCCCAGCCAAAGGCTGCATTTGAGCAGTGGCTCACCAATGGCTTTAACACAAATTTCTAAGGGCTCTGCACAGCTTGTCCTTTTCTGTGACCAACAAGACTGAGGAGCAAACACATAGTCCTTAAAGGTCTCAAAACCTTTCCTTCATATGAAACCTTAAGTCCTTGAAGTCACAGTTCCCCACAGCGTTTCCACCACTGTGGGTACAGTCTCATATAGCTCTCTCACAGCTGAGGGCCTCACAACATTCCATGGATCCTGAGGCACAAGCATCTGGCAACTCCGGGGAAGGCCCTTTCCAATCCTTGACATAACATCTCTGTGCACTGGTACTGGAGTCCCCTCCTGCAGGAGGGGGGTCCTGCCAAACTAACTTAGAACAAAAAGTCTCTGGTTTTGGGAGCTCCCTCCAACTTCTGATTGTTCCACACACTTGTCTATCCAGAAAATTAATACTCATTGACCTCCTTCGATGGCATATAGGCTCTGTAAAAGGGTGCCAAGAAAAGTATCTGTTTTTATTCCCCAAAGCCTTATTTCTGTCACAAACGTCCTTCCATAAATCCTGGTTCTCTCATTTGCTGAATCAGGGGTGAAAGTGGAACATCATGGCTGCTGATGTTTAATTCAAAACCCAGTCTCATCTTTTACAGTTCTGTTAAAACCCCAATAAACAGTTACAAAATGTATTTTTCCCACAGACAGATAGCAGCCCCCCCTGCTCTCTCACACACTGGCAGAGTTTGAAATCTTTTTTCACTTCAATGCCCGTCACTGCTGCCGAAAACCCGTCCCCCCTATGCAGCAAACAGGCTCATTAATAATAATGAGGCTTTCATAAATATTCATTAG
Organism: Neoceratodus forsteri; assembly: GCA_016271365.2. Classification (NCBI taxonomy): domain Eukaryota; kingdom Metazoa; phylum Chordata; order Ceratodontiformes; family Ceratodontidae; genus Neoceratodus; species Neoceratodus forsteri. Next base: position 1,725,842,778 of record CM057456.1, read on the forward strand.
GCCCTGATACAAGCCCTAATAGTGCTCTTTATCTAAATAAATTAGGGGCCTCTTGGATGCCTACTTCATTTCTTCTGGCCCTGTACACAAAACCAGAGGGTTGAGAGCACCTAGAAGGCTTTATTTTGACCACAGAGGTGGCAAAGGGGCAAATGCATGAACCGTGCATGCTCAGACTGCTAACCCACCTGAGAGCAGGCGTTCAGATCAGTGGCACTGCTGAGGGCATGGGACCACTAAGTAAGCCCAACAAAGTTGGGGGCTTACAGGTGGTATAGTGTGGGGTAAGGAAGATGATACAAATCCAGCAGGGGAAGCTCTACGAGGAAGCCTTATGGCATCCAACATGTACTCGCTGGAGACCAGAAGGGAGAGGAGGTATGACAGAAACCTTCAAATTCCTGAAAGGAATAAACATAATGAACTACAAGGAATTGCATAACAGGAACACCAGTTCATCAACACAATGGCACTACTGGAAGCTGACAGGAGGAATGTTCAGAAGGAATATGAGAAAGCATTATTTTACTGAAGAGCTGGTGGAACCATTGAACAGCTTGCAGGCTGAAGTGGTGGGAACTAAAACTGTGGAGAGCTTCAAATGGGCTTGGGACAAAGCAGAAAGAGTAGTACTCACTTATAGAAACAAAACTGGGGAAAGGAATACGAAGACTGATGGGTTGGGTTAGAGCCCTGTATCAACACTAGGTTGCAACATTATATAGGGTCCAATGGGCAGACATGATGGACCTTTGATCTTTTTCTGCCATCATTATCTACATTTCTATGTTTTCATGTGTTGTATAGATTGGCAACAGGATGGAAGAAGTTTGTTAGGATGGAGTAGTTAGGCCCAGAAGTGCTGTTTTGGCTAGCAGACTTGGCTGGAACTTTATTTTTCTAGACAGGAGTAGCCAGTTTGTTAGAGGGTGCAGCTATAGGTGTGCTTGTCTGCCCCAAGCCAAAGCAACAAGCCTTACTGCAGATCAGTATTATTCAGCTTAGCGCCTAGTCACAGGCAGCTGCATAGACAGGGCGGCCATAGTTGACAAGTGGCAGGACTGAGCTTGCCACTATGAAGCATCTAGCATCTGAAGTGAGGTTGATCTGGTTACGGTACAACCTTTTTACTGTGGACACCAGGTGGTCAACATGAGGAACAAATGATAAGGTATCATCCAGGATTTCCTCAAGGTACTTAAACGTTTCAGCCTATTCAGATTTTTGTCCCTGGTCATTATGGAGGGCAAAGTGGGGTACCCTTCTCTTCATCTGTGGGATTGTAAGGAGAATGGTTGTTGTTTGTTTGTAATTTAGGAGCATCTTGTTGTGGAAGAACCAACTTTCAGTGGCCCTGACCTTACCCTGGAGGATGGAGGTGAGGCTGCCATGATCAGGGTTCTTGGAATATATAGCAGCATCCTCAGCATATAAAAGTAAATTAGCTAAGTGACAGGAATTGGGCATGTGGTTTATGAATAGGCCAAAAAGAGAGATAGAGCCTAAAGTGGAATCCTGGGGGATGCCAATTGATATCTCCCTAATGTTTGACAAGGAGCCATCTATCTTCACAAGCTGAGATCGATTGGTGAGATAACTCTGGAACTAGGTCACTGTGTCCAGAAAGAGGCCAAGATCATGGAGTTTGTTGAGTACTGTAGGAGCTAATAGTTGACCAATTCAAAGGTTTTTGTCATACAGATAACACCAAACTCTTCTCCAGTGTCAAGGGCCTCATGTACAAAATTGGTGTACTCAATCAGTGCTGTATTGGTACTCTGTTGTTTCTGAAAGCAATGCTTTTGGGTTCACTGGATTTTGTACTGTATTCAGATATGAAATAGGTTTATTAGATACAGTGTCTCAATGGCATTAGACAGGGTGAGAGAATAGAAATTGGTCTGTAATTAGCAATTTTAGAACAGTCACCACTTTAAAATACTGGTGTGACCAGTATGAATTACCACTTCCAGGAACGGGATGTAGTACAAGGAAATGCTGAACATTTCAGAAAAGGGTAAATAGCTTCTTATCTAGTCAGCCAGTCTGGATTTCAAATTAAAGCAAACATTAAAGAATACTGTCCTGGCATAAAGAGTGGAGTAAAAAGAACGGTGTGCTTTCAGTCAGAAGCCCTTGCTCTGCACTAAGTGGATTAGCAGCTCAAATGATGTTAAGTCCTGTTTTTTAATATGGCTAGGAATATATATTTGGGATACAGTATATGAAATAATTGGCAGCTGTCATATTTCCTTGCTGTCAATTCATGAAAATTAAAAATTAAAAACTAATTTGTGGGGCATCCTAGAGGCCCAGAGGAAGTGCACTGTCCTTCCCTGCAGCTGACAAGGGTTTGGGAGCAAACTCAAGAGCTTGCAGCTGGGTGGTCAGTGCACTGAGGAACACAATAAGAATCTGGTGCTCAGAATAACCATAAGGCCCTCTCCAAGATTATGACTGGTCCTATTGACTCCATCAAGTCAGGTAAACAAGAGGAACATATTTTATAAATGGGTTGAAATTGTAGGTAGGCTAGAGTCAAATGTACCGATAACTGAACGGGGAAACTCAGCTGCCAGCAGTAGTCAAGGCACACATACACCACCTTAAGAATGCAGTATGCCTATGTTGGTATTTTCCTTTTATAAAATAGTGTCAATTATAAATTAGTATCAGTCATGCATGCCTTTGACACATCAGAGGCAGTCTGGTCTGCTGGTTAGGGTACCAGTTTGGGAATTGGGTGATTGCAGGTTTAAACCCAAACTAGAGCTAAATATTCACTATTTGAACTTAGCAATTTACTTAACCTCTCTGTGCTCCAGTTCACCTAGCTAGGGAAATGGTAGAAACAGGATCTCAATGGAAACATTAACTGTCCAAAGTAGATGTCAAACATCTGCCCCAGAGCACTGGCCCCCCTCTCTCTTCAAGTGAAAGCCATCACCCTTGAAGAGCCTCCTGTCGCAGAAGCCCCCAGTCCCCCACAAAGTGCTACTACTACTCTTGACACCATCTCTTTAACCACCCATTAAACTTCTCAATATTTTCCTTCCTTACTCTATCATTCCTATTCCCCCATACCATACAAGAAGGACCTCAGAAAAGGCTAAGTAAGCCCAGTGCACCTCAGTCCATCTCTCAGCCTCCTAAAGTTCACTTCACTGCCTCCACAAGCTGGTTTGCCAGATCATTGTTACCCAAGTGTACCAGTACCATTGGGTCCTCTCCCCCTTCTCCACAATCCTCTGTTTCCTATCTATGTCCTAGAAGGCAGATGCACCAGTAAGACATCTGACCATTTCACTATCATTCCCTCTACCCCACCAACCTAGCTACTCCTGTAATCACTGAGTTCCCAATGACAAAGACTCTCTTTGTTGAATTCCTCCTGCTTATCCCCGTCTGGGTGCCACCAAGTCATCCTGGCCACTCACCACTGCAGTGGACTCAGAGTCCCCCCAAATGGAGTCAGGTACCCGAGTGTTCTCCAGGGGGTGAAAAGTGATTTATTGTCTGAATGACATGAGATTGGTTGAACCCCTTGTGGCTGCCACTGCCACTCTTCCCTACCACCCTTCAGCTCCTTGGGCCAGTGGGCCTCTGGGTGAGTGAGAGAGTGGGGGGGGTTGACTCCAGCTAAGCCAATGCAACAGCTGAGATATCTTATCTCTTGCTACTACCAGCTGAGCATGGTGCTGCACAAATGTCCTGCAGAAGAGACAATGCTGCCTCCCCCAGAATGTAAGCCTGAAGAAAAGCATCCCACAGGAAGGATATTGATCTTGGTAACATGTGCAGATCGGCATTGCAATGGAGTGGAGGTGTGTGAGTTCCTTTCTCCCCAAGAAACTCTTCCAGATTGGAAATACTGCTGCGTTCAGTAAAAAAAATCTAAAGATGTCTAGTTAAAAGTTCTTTAAGCAACAATAAAGGTAAATATGGGGTCAGAATAATCAAATTATTAACTCCGATAAATGCTGAAGTATAATTTAACCACCAGGACAGGGGTAGAAGTGCAGTGGGAAAATAGATAAGGGTAAAAGGGAAGGCAAGGGGGATAAGGCAGAGGCAGAAGAGGGGGAAATGGGGCCCGATGAAGTAGGGAAGAAGGATGATGCAAGGAGGGCATTGGGGGTGAGGGAGCAAATCAGATGAGGGGAGCAATAGGGGAGGGACAGGACTAGGGTAGAGGCTGGGGGAAAAGCAGAGGACAAATCAGCCAGTAGGGGTGGGGGGCATAGCAGAGGGGGCAGATCAAGCTGCGAATATGCACGACAGGGTGGGTTCTGAAAGCAGGTGTAAGGAAGGTAGGATGGTGTGGGGGCACAAAGGTGAGAGGGGGGTGGGGTTTTAGTGCTGGGTGACTCAATCCTGAAAGGAGTAAGATGAGAAGCAAAGGGGAGCGGCATAGTAGAATATGGGTGGAATCAGTACCTGGACTGACAGCGGATAGGGCAGGGCAGTCTGTTCTCAAGTGTGCAAGACAAGGAAGGGAGAAACCACATGTAGTGGTTCACTTGGTGGGGTAGCACGGTTGGGTTTTTAAGGAAGAGGTTCGAGGAACTGGGGAAGTTGTGTGAGGAGGCAATGAGGTCAGTGGCCTTCTCAGAAGTGCTCCCAGTACCCAGTGCAAGCACAGAGAGGAAAGTAATGACAGAAGAGTTCAACATTTAACTGGGAGAGTGGTGTCAAACCAAAGGGTATGGGCTAGGAGGAGGCTGGGACAACATATGGGACAACAGTGACCTGTTCGCAGAGGACAGGACAGGTTACATTTGAGAAAGGTGTGGCAGGGGGTAATAAAGCAGAGGCTGGGGGGCTGTGGGAATACATAGCAACCAAAGTGGAATTAAACTAGGTGAGGGGGTATGCAAGGCTGACAGAGAGGGGAGCCGAACAAGCTTACCCCCCCCAAGCTAACAAGGATGGTACCAGGGAGGGATCACAGAAGGGGCATAAGAATGGAGAGAAACAGGTTAAGGAAGGGAAGGGAAAAAGTTGGGGGGTCGTCTTTCTGAATGCAAGAAGCCTGGGGAACAAAGCAGCTGAGTTACAGGCTCTTTTTGCAGTGGGGGTGGTGGACATTGCTGCCATCACAGAGACTTGGGCCACCCAGTACCAGGATTGGGATCTGATGATTCCAGGGTATAGGATGTACATAAAAGATAGAGACAAGGGAAAAGGGGGTGGGGTGGTGATTTGCATAAGGCAGGGGATAAGGTGTGTACGGGGGGGAGGAAGAGGAAATTGTTTAACAAGGAAAGGCACACTAAGCTGAAGCTTGTTTCCAGGTGTGACCTGGGAGCACAAGGAAGTTAAGTGACTTGTTCAGGGTCACACAGTATGCAAGTGGGGGCCATGGGATTCAAACCAGGTCTCCAGGTTTGCAACTCAGAGCCTTAAACCACTGTGCTATACTGCCTTCTCAAGGGAAGAGAGAGAGGAGGGTAGGACTGAGGCATTATGGATGCAGTTCCAGGATTCAAAAAGCAGGACATTTAGGATGGGAGTGGTGTACAGGCCACCAGCTCAGGCTGAGGACTTGGACAGGGAATTAACAGAGCAGATCAGGAGGGTCTGTGTGAAGAGGAAAGCAGTGATCTTGAGGGACTTTAATCTTCCAGGAGAGGAATGGAAGACCCAAGCCACCTCGAGTGCAAGGGAACAGGTCCTACTGGATGCATTCCAGGACAGCTTCCTGGCACAGATGGTTAACAAGCCGACTCAGTTGGGAAAAACTCTAGACCTAGTACTGTCTAAGAGGGAGGCTGTAAGGGAGCTGGGGTAAAAGACCTGCTGGCTAGGAGTGACCATAACTCAATGTGGTTCACGCTCAACATAGGCAAGGATGCAGTAGGTACAGGAACCAGGGTGGTTGACTTCAGAAAGACTGACTTTGTTAAGATAGGGGAAATTTTGGAGAGGCACCTGGCAGGAATTCATCCACACTTGGATGAATGCCAAAAATGGGAAATCATCAAGCTGGGGCTATTGGAGGCTACTGGGTCATGTACAAAGATACAGAGTAAGAAGGTTAGGGCCAAGAAACCAAGTTGGTTGAATTGGGAGGTCTTGGAAGGGGTGAGGGCAAAAAAGCAGCATTTAGGAGGTTCATAAAATCCTGGAGGGGGGGAGGACAGGGATGTGTATGTGAAGAAGTCCAAAGAGGTAACCAGACTAGTCAGGGCAGCCAAGGCTTCCAGAGAGCTGAGGCTGGCAAAGGGCATCAATGAAGGGGAAAAGGACTTCTTCAGATACATAAGGGAAGAAGGAGCTTTAGGGACCAGAGAGTGAAGATTCAGAAGGACGGGGGTGGGTGGGTGGATAAAGGAATGGAGCAGACAGAAGCACTAAATGAGTACTTCTGTTCTGTATTCACAAACGAGAAGGGCAGGCAGTTACCTTAGTGGATGGGGAAGGTGGGCAAGGGTGGGGAGGAGTGACAGATGACATAATTACAAAGAGCAGGGTGCTGGATGGTCTGAAGGCTCTGAGGGGTGGATAAGGCACCAGGACCGGGTGGCACTCACCCTAGGGGGCTGAAAGAACTGGCTGAGGTCCTGGCTGGGCTGCTGGCAGACCTGTTCAATACCTCCCTGGACACAGGATGCATACCCAGGACTGGAGAATGCCTCATGTGGTGCCCCTCTCAAAAGTGGTGCAAAGGATGAACCAGGCAATTACAGACCAGTAAGCCTCACATCCATTGTAGGGAAACTAAAGGAGACAATTCTGACAGAGAGGCTGGTGATCTTTTTGGAAGACAATGGACTCCAGGACAATCAGCATCATAGGCTAATCTTAGGGGAGAACTTGCCAGACCAACCTAGTTGAGTATTACGACTGGGTGATGAGGGAACTGGACAAGGGCCATGCAGTGGATGTCCTGTATTTGGACTGCAGCAAGACCTTTGATTCAGTGCTTAATCGGCAGTTGGGGGGAAAGTTGGAGTATGTGGTGTGGGGACAATGATGGTGAACTGGACTGTGAACTGGCTGAAGGGAAGGCAGCAAAGGGTGGTGGTGGTGGGGGGGACTCTCATCCCCAAGATCTGTGACGAGTGGGGTTCCTCAGGGCTCGGTATTGGGCCCGGTGCTGTTTGGGATTTTCATTTCAGATACAGTGCTCCCTCACTATAAAGAACCTTGTTATACCCAAATCTCAGTTATAACAAATGGTTTGCATGGCTCCCGACAACAGCTTCTGTGTCCTATGTTTGCCTGTCCTGTTCCCTTGATCCCCTCTTGTAAGCAGTACTGGTAAAAATGAAGGGCTGTGCCATCTTAGAGGAGTGGGGGGAGAGCGACAGAGAAATATGAGAAGTATACAGTATTGTACTGGACACTTGACTCAGGGTACTGTACTCTGGGACTGCAGAGTCGGGGGCAGGAGCAGTGGAGTGAAAGAGGTTACGCAGCAGGGGCAGTAGGTAGAGAGAGAAACGACGAGCTGGTGGGAGAGCAAGTGGATGTTTCAAGGAAGTGCTTACTGTCTGCTTAATTTAATTTGACATCTCATTTAATTACATAAAAAAATAAAAGACTTCAGTACTTTATTTAATATAAGAATGTACAGACTCAGCGGCAGAAGCAGGCAGAGATAAAGAGAGACACAGCTAGTGCAGCATGCGGAGCGAGAAACAACGAGCGACTTGGAGAGCAGCAGGTGTTTCACAGAGGTGCTTACTGGCTGTAACTTCATTTTACAACTCATTTACCTACAGTACTTTACAAAAAGGAAGACTACTATAGTACTGTATCTATTTGAGAGTGATTTCTCTTATTTCCTGTACTGTATATGGTTACTGTATTAGCACTTCAAGCTTTGCATTTTTTTTAGCGTCCCTCAATATAACGAACAAGGTACTATAACAAATGGCTATTAGGGCTCCTGACTTATTCGTTATAGCGAGGGACTACTGTATCTCACATGACATCAGGAGTAAGATCAGTTTTTTTGCTGATGATACCAAGATGGGGCAGTGGTGAACGTCATAGTAGGGTGAAAATTGCTACAAGACGACCTAACTAAACTGGAAGAGTAGTTAGAAATGTGGCAGTTGGGGTTCAATGCTAAGAAGTACAAGATACTGCATTTCCGAGCAAAACCCAGGGAGTAGCCATCAGTTGGGAGGGGTTTGGTTAGGTGCCACCGAGGAAGAAAAGGACCTAGGGGTGGTTAATGGGAATATGAACAACTCAACTCAGTGCAGGAAGATGTCATCTGAAGCCAACAGAATGATGGGGTGTATTGTGTGAGAAATCTCCTCCAGAAGGTGGGAGGTGATCCTGCCTCTGTACAGGTCACTGGTCAGACCACACCTGGAGTACTACATGTAGTTCTGGTGCCCGTTTCTGAAGAAGGATATCAGATTACTTGAGGGGGTACAGCACAAGGCAATAAAGGTGATCCAGGGTTTGGAAGACAGACCGTATGAGGACGGGCTGAGGGAGATGAATATGTACTCACTGGAGGAGAGAAGGGATCAAGGAAATATGATTGAGACCTTTAAATACATGATGGGTATAAACAAGACTGTACAGAAGGGGTATTTAAGTTGAGGAGGGGGAGGGATATGAGAAGGCATGGTCTCAGATTGGAGGGGGGAAGATATAGGAGAGATGAGGAGGCATATATTTCACAGAGAGGGTGGTGGTAAGTAGAATGCTCTGTCTGAGGAGTTGGTATCCTGTAGGACAGTGGGCAGTTTTAAAAGGAGATGGGACAGGGTGAGAGGGGGAGTAAATGCGAGAGGGGAGGGGAGGGTGAGGCAGCTGCAATGTAGGGGGCTAGCTGCACATTCAAGCAGACTTGATAGACCATAAGGCCTGTTTCTGCTGGCAGATTTGTATGTTCATATGTTCATAACAAACATGGTAGCCATTTGTCAGAATTAAGTATAGTATAACAAGAAGAAATATAAATACACAATACTAAATATTACGTAACTAGAGAAACTACTCAAGATATAGGGCCCTATTTTCAGAGCCAGCTGGCTGCACGCGCAAACAAGTACATGGTGCCATATTCAAACAGATAGCACAATCTGAACTGACAATGCTATCTGTTTGAATATTGGACCACCATAGCATGGTGCACATCAAGCAGCTGCCATGCCTGTCACAGTGCTAACACAATGCTAGGCTGAAGACCACCCACAAAAGTAAAGTGCTGTACACACTGGCTAGTGCCATAGCCCCCATGGGCGATATTCAGCCCAGACATGCAGATGAGCTCATTTGGCATGCACTGCACTAAAGGACCATTTGCATGCCCATTATGGGTCATCTACATGTCAGCATTGCAGTCGAGTGCACCAGGTCAGACTCCCCCCCAAGCCTTGATTCCTATCCATGTATGAAACAAAAAGGCATTGGTGGTCCAGCAGTCCCTCCCTAGTCCTGAACCCTGTGACATCAAGTACAATAATAGCATTGGTGGTCCAGGGGTCCCTCCGCAACCCTTATCCCAATGCCATCATGTACAATAATAGCATTGGTGGTCCAGTGGTCCCTCCTGAGCCCTGATAACCAGCATATAAAATATAAATATAGTCCTGATTGCCTAGTGGTCCCTTCCTCCTCCTCCCCGTCCACTGATCACTATCTCCATGTAATACATATAAATCTTTGGTGGTCCAGTGGTCCCCCATTCTCCAATTGCCTTTCCTGTGTAATACATATTATTTATTTAAAAGTTTCACCAGGAAAGGCATACTGAGGAAAACTGCTAACTTCCTGATGTATCCTTAGGGAGGGGAAGGTGGATACAAGAGATACATTTTCAATAATATAGAGGATAATGGCTGGCGATTGGGTGATAACCACGCTGTAATCACCTCAAGTGGTTGCTAGGGCAACATGGTAAACCTCGAGAGCGCAGCTCGAGAGGTTTACTGTAGCCCTAGCAACCACGAGAGGTGATTTTAGCGTGGTTGTCACCCGATCCCCAGCCATCATCTTTTATAGTGTATGGTCAAAAAAAAACACTGATTGCATTCTATGTGTGAGAATTATGGAACTCTGGTGCATTCCTTTTTGTTATGCCACTGTTTGGAAGTTCCAAACTGTGGTTAACAACTTTTACAATTCTAAACAGTGCATAACAAAGCTGTGTGACTGCTGATTTTGGTGGTTAATAGGCACTTACCATACATTATAACACATGTAATACATGGTGATTATTACATAGTTGTAAGTGCTAGACTGCTTGGTGAAGTACAACTGAGATAACAGAGAAGTTAAATGCAGTTCAATGGATTCAGGAATGATGATATTACTATGACTAGGTGGAATAGGTAGGAGGGGAGTGTGAGAGAGATGAGAGAGAAAGGAAAGAGAGAGAGGTGAAACATGGGAGTTTTAGAAAGGGAAGGGGAGGCAACAATAAGGACAATGCAGACAGGGAATGAGAGAAACAGATATGAGGGGAAATAGGAGGGAGCAGACAGAGGGTGGGAGGGGTAGGGGAGGCCAATAGTTAAGAACATACAAACCTCCGATGATTCAGTGGTCCCTCCACCTTCCCCCATTCTTTGATTGCCATCCCTGTGTAATAAATATAAACCTCTAGTGGTCCAGTGGTCCCTCCCCCCTTCCCCCATTCCCGATCACCATCCCAATGAAAACTACAATACCCTGGTAGTCTTGTTGCCCCCCACCCCTCCACCCTACTGGTAGTGACCCATCACCCCTCCCCAACCCAACCCGAGTCAATGACTGGTACAGCCAACCTCACACCACCACAACAAGCCACCAACTGAACTGTTAATGAGTGCGCACAGTAAACAGTATGTGTTGCTTGACAGGTCTATTTGCAGAGTTTTGTTTTGCTGCTGTTGCTATATCAGGAGCAGAAGTTCCAATGCGAGAACCTTCTTGTAACAAGTCAAGTCCTTTTCTGAGATGACTACAAGGTTTGAGGAGCCTCCTGTATACTGGCAGAGTCAGTTGCCATTTTAAAGGTGAAGTCTGATTTAGGATTTAATCATTTTCTTGGTGATTCAAAAAGTTTCAGGTCCCAACCTGAACCATATGGTTTCTTTTTCCACTGCCTTACTGAGGGCTTCATGCTAAGTGTGTATAGTGGAGGGTTGCAGCTCTTGCCTTGGTGCATGCTTTGATGACTACATCCTCTCCCCAGCTGATTAGGATCAAAGGTCCAGCACTCAGCTGTTTCGATTGACAACTGTCATGGAGTATGACGGGAAAGTTCTTGGAGGTCAACAGGTCTTGCAGAAGCAGTAGTTTTGGCCTCTGCACTCAGTCCAACTTATCAGCTGATCACTGTCTCTGAAACTGCCAGTCCCTTTTCTGCATCTTATGACATCACAGGATTTGGTTGTTGAACTAGCCTTTATGCCCCAGAATCGGCTAATAACAGTCCTGTGGTACAGGAGACCACCCGACCACCCTCGAGTCAAGCAAGGTAATTGAGAACAGGAGCATGGCCATTTACTTTGTCTGAGGACACAAGCCATAAAGTTTGAATGTGCTCATTTGGCGTCTTTTTTCACGAACTTTAAAATCGCAGAACTGTTGCTCACCACCTCTCTCAGTCGGCACTGTGGGCACAGCTGCACTGCAACATCGTATTGGATTTTGCACCAAAGTGCCTGTTCTGCAGATACTTTTTATTTGTTTTTGGAACAATTCTGCCCTGTCCACGGGTATTTCCAGCCACAGCTGCAAGTTCTCCTACTCCTAGCCCCGTCGGCCTCTGCTGGCTCCCCACCCACCCCCATCGCCGCCCTATCTGGGCATTTACTTATATAGCCCTTGTATGTCAATTTCATCCAGAACCAATCAGTTAATTTTGCCATTAGCTCCTTATATAATTCCAATACTAGGGGCATCGGGTTACTTCTCATGCTTACAGTTCCATATAAAACTAGTTCTGCTCTATGTATGCTGACTTCTTTCTGCAACTGTAAATCTTTCTCACACAATGTCGCCGAAATTCCTGCTCTTGCATGCAACCAGCCTGCTGGTCCTCTCATTCGCTAAGCTCTCCTTGGGTACAAGCTCCCATAGGAATTCCTGGGAGCATTACTCTGATAATGATTTCCTCTTTTCAAACTTACTTGTCAGACAGATAGTGCATTTCGACCTCACTCCACTACTGATCCCCAAATTCCTCAACTACCTAATTGCTGCCTACTTGAATTTCAATCTCAGCCCTAGAAAGATGACTGTTGCCACTTTTTCCATAGTAGACTCTGGTATCTCATTTTGCTAGTCATCCTGCTAGCAGGTGACATGGAAAGGAATTCTTGTCCCTCACAGTATCACTCTAGCAATGTTGTCTCCTGGTCTACTTCCTCTGGGCTCTGCCTAGCCCACCTAAACATAAGAAGCCTGACGCGTAATTTCCTTGATCTTGAGGCTTGGGTCTCCATCTATAACCCAGACATTTTGGGTCTATCTGAGACATGGCTTAAGTCCTCTACCCCTGATTCTGTCTTCTCACTAAGTGGCTACAGTCTCCTTAGGCATGACCGATTATCTTCTAAGCGAGGTGGGGGTGTTGCGCTGTTTTATAAAGCACATCTCCATATCAGTCAGACTAATATTCCTCAACCTTCCTTATGTGAATCCCTTCATGCACTCCTCCACCTGGGTCCTAAAAAACTTCACATAGTTGTTGCCTATAATCCACCCCTTGGGGTCTGCCTGTCTTCTCCAATCTGTTGGAAGAATCAATAAAAATATCAGGCCACAATGAACTGCTCATTCTTGGGGATATGAACCTAAACTGGCTCAGGCAAACTCATAGCTCCCTTCTATCTTTGATCCAAAGCTACCACCTCCACCAAGTTATATCTGTACCCACTAGGGTCTCCCCTAAAGAAACTTCTAGTATGCTATTGGACTGGGTACTAACGAACAGGATAGACAGAACTGTAAATGCAGGCATCCTGCCAGATTCTATATCTGACCACTCCCCCATCTTTTGTGTGTGGCAACACTCTAGCCCCCAGCCTTCACCACCACGCTTGATCACCTTTAGGAACTTTGCCAACCTAGATGAAGCGAAGTTCCTACATGAAGTCGCGGCTATTGACTGGACCTATGTTTTGCAGACCCTAGATGTCCAAGCAGCTCTTGGATATTTTCTAGAACAATTTCTAGCAGTTCAAAATAGACACACACCCCTCATGACCCGACGTGTTCAAGTGAAACCTTCTAGGTGGTTACACAAGAATCTACTAGCTGCACTTCATGCCAGAGACAAAAGCTGGAAGCGCTTTAGGAATTTCAGCCTTAACACAGACTACCAGATCTATAGGGCCCAGCATAGCGAGTGTAAAAAGCAGATCAGACAAGCAAAAAAGCTCCTACTGTAAGGGTCTTTTGTTGGACACATCTGATGATCCTAGGAAATTCTGGGTGCATGTGAAAACATTTCTAGGTGCTAAGAAACCTCACTTACACAACGATATGATGATTGATGGAATCCACTGCAATGACCACCGAACTATTGCTGAAGCATTTAACAAGCAATTCTCTGACCTGTCCCGGCTCACATCCATGTTCCTCCCTGCACAGCTTTTATCCCAACCCACTTTGCCCGCACCTTCTGTGCTTGCCCCTCCCTTTTACCTTAAGGCAGTATCTGACTTGCAAGTCCTTAGCTTACTTAACACCATTTCTGATAATATTAGTGTAGGCTCAAATGAAATTGAGCCCAAACTTTTAAAACTTGCAGTGCCATTCATTGCCCTGCCACTATCTAGGATTTTCACCCTCTCCCTCTGCGTTGGATTTGTCTCTGAGATCTGGAAAGTGGCTAAAGTCACCCCAAGTTCCAAAGAAAGGAGATAAAAGAGGTATGGCAGATTACCGTCCGATTGCTATCCTGTCAGTTTTGTGCAAACTCATGGAAAAACTTGTATCTATCCAAGCTACTGAATTTCTGACCAAATGCAACCTTCTCTCATCAATTCAGTATGACTTTCATAAAGGTCATAGCACCTCCATTGCCTTGCTTCACCTTACAAATGACACCCTTACTGCAATGGACAAAGGCCAATTAATGGGAGCAGTATTTATCGACCTCACCAAGGCATTTGACCAAGTTGATCATCCTCTCCTACTTGATAGCCTCCAAGCCCTTGGTTTCTCACTTGACTCGGTAACCTGATTTAAGAGCTACCTATCAAACAGAACCCAGATTGTCAGATTCAATTCTGTGGTGTCCAGCTCTATGGTAATTAATCTAGGTGTTCCACAAGGATCAATATTAGGCCCCCTTCTCGTCACCATTTTGATTAATAGTATCTCATCAGCTATCCCGGGTTGCAATGTGATCCTTTATGCTGATGATCTGGTCCTGTACTGTAGTGACAACCATATACACTGCATCAACCAGTCTCTTTCTTCTGCTTTCATGTCTACTCAATCTTGGCTTCTCCACCACAAGTTAATTCTTAATGCTAATAAAACACAGACAATGCTGTTTGGGACGGCAGTCAAATTAAAACACAACCAAGACTTATTTAAGGTGTCGGGTGGTCAGGATGGGCTAGAACTTGAATCGGTACGCTCCTTCAAGTATCTTGGAGTTCTCCTCAATGAAAACCTTAACTTTGATAAACACATACTGAACACCTATAAATCAGTTAATATTAAAATTGGAGTAGCCTTCAAAGCCAGCTATGTCCTCACACCGTCGACTAGATTAGCCATCGCTAGGGGGATCCTGCTCCCATTGCTATCCTATGGGGTAGTCTCATATCTATACACATCCCAATCTATTCTCAGGAAATGTAAATGGAATACCACCTACAACAGTGTCTGCAGGTATGCCTCTGCTTCCCCCTGGTCTAAACACCATTGCCAGCTCTATGCAGACCTAAACTGGCTTCCCCCCACTTCTGTCCGTACTCTGGCCCTTAGCACCCTGACTGACAATATACTCAGAAATGGCATCCCAACTTCGCATGCCTCCTTGTTATCTCTGCTGCCCTCCTCGCATGGCCTTCAATCAGCTGATGAATCACTGCTTCTTATAACTAGATGTAAATCTAAGAAAGGGACCCTAGCTGTCGCACACTCGGTGGCCAAAGTCTGGAACTCCCTACCTCTGGACATCCACCTAGCTCCCAGTCATGTCCAATTTAAAAGCAAACGTCACTCCTTCCTCTTCAGTCAGGTCTCCTGTACCTGCTTCAAACCCCCCTAAACGTGCCATTCTATCTCTACGGTCTCTACAGTCCTGCTGTCTTACCTCCCACTGTTGCTAGCTGAACCCTAAAACATATCCAGCCTACCTAGTCCTGTAGTCAAGGCACTTATGTCTCAACCAATTATGCCACTTATACCAAACTGTTGATTGCTAATTGTGTTACTGTTATCTGAACCTTGTTTTGTATCTGAACTCCATAACTTTAATGTAAACAACCATGTACTTGTGTACCTTGGTTTCTCTGGAATACTGTTCTCTCTCCTACCCAAATGTATTCCCATTTGTTCTACCTCTTTGTCAGTTGAAATATTGGCTATTGCTAAAGTATGTTGTTATCAGTCATGTTTGTTTCTGTATGCATTGATTGTACTGTACCCTCCCGGGTCGTGCCTGAAAATAGTCATTTCCATGGCTAGTGCACCTACTCGGTAAACAAAAACTAAATAAATAAGTTCTGCATCCAGATGGTGTTCTTCCAGAGCCACTTCCTGCTCCTCTGAAAGCTGCACATCAGTCAGTACCAGCTAGGGATTTTCTCCTTGGATTTACCTTGTGGAACAGTGTCTACTGTAGGATGGACTTCAGTGTGTGCAGTAATTTCTGGTTCAGGAATCCCAGGTAAAATACCTTATTTTCCACTTTGTTCAAAGTCCATGGTTTCAACAGGATCACCCTCCATCTTCCCCCCTGTGGGTTTCCATATGTGTTACTGTGTCAGTAACATTGTCGGCAGAAGGATCTAGGATATGCAAGGAAGCTTCCTAATTACTCTGGAGGAGGGGAGGGAAGCTGTCTCCACTACCCAAGATGCCATTGCACACTCCTCCTTGGATTTCTTCATCATCCTAGCAGAAAGTCAACATGGGCCCCTGCAGGAAGGAAGAGTAGAGGATTTTCCCCAGTGTCACGGCCAACATTTCCCCACAAATAAAAAACAGGTCCACGTAACCTATTCCCCAGGACACACCTGGAAATAAGCTATCACAACTGTGTATGCTTTTCCTGGTCAAAAAAAATTGTAAATAGATAAATATGTCTGTCCAGTCAATCAGTTTATTGGTGAGCAAATTGAGAGAAAACAAATATCTCTTTTGGAACTGTACATTACAAACAGTATAAAAGACACAATACATGTAAAATACGGTACATACAATACAACACATTGCATACAGACAACACATATTTGGGTTAAACTGCATAAATAGATAACAGATCAACAATAACATTCACAGTGACTCTACAACAATCGGGTGATTAAGGCTTTGAATCATGAAACAGATACAAGTCAGTTTAGTCAATTTTTGTATTTGCAACCAGGAATAAACCTCCCCCTCTGCCTACTTGGGCTGTGTGGCTGGGTGTTTGTGTTTGTCTCTGTCAGTAGTTTAGTTTTGTGGATTTTCATGTGTTTCAGCTTGGAGGAACTAGATCATTCTTGGATATGAGATCTATGAAAGTTTCCTGGACTAAGAAACTGGAAAACATCACCAGCAGATATTGGGATTCTCATTATAAATCAACTTTTTTGGAAGCCATCACAATCAAAGTAAGTACAGCTAAGAAATTCTACAAGCTCTGACCTGGGGAGTGCAAACTGAATCCACATTTCCATCTACCTTGTTGCTAAAGGGATCTGCATGTCTTTGAGAACCATTCACAACTATTTAAACAAAGGGAAAACACTGAAAAAGGGGTTTAACTTCCTGCATATGCCCCAGGCCAGTGTTCCAGGAATTTAACACATCCTTTGTCTTGTTACTGTAGATCAAACAGTTTACTGGTCCTTTTCCTGTGGATTTGATTATTTTACATCATTTGGCAATGGGGCAAATCCTCTCCCCCTGGAGGCACACCACCAAAATTGATCTGTCCCTGCTCATGTGTGAGCCTTGGGCTCATCTAGCCACATGGTACACAACTATTCCAATGTTGCATTTTCGACATTACCACCTGGCATGCTACTGTTCAAAAAAGAAACGCAACCTCTCTCTGACTGAACTCTGCCTATGCACCCTGAAACTTATGCTCCTCCTCCTGCTGCTATCAGGGACTGTTCACCCTAACCACGGACCAAATACCTTCAACCAAAACAAACCAACAGGCGCTATCTCAATCATGTGCTAGAACTTCTGCAGTTTACTTACTAAGCTAGACGCACTGCAAGCCTTTACCACCCAACACAACCCGGATATTCTGTCAGTAGTTGAAACTTGGCTCACCCCAAAGATTCCTCTCCAGGCAATCACCCTTACTGGCTACAATGTCTTCGGGGTTGATCGTAAGTCCCAAAGAGGTGGACGGTGTGCCTAATATGTGAAAGATACTCTCCGAGGACACCCCATTGATCCCAATCTTCCAGCAACTCCTACTCAGATTCTTCCCATCAGACTCCTATTAGGCACCCACAATAAGGCCCTCACAGTTCTCACTGTTTACATACCACATAAGCAACAGGGACCTGTCTTACCGCTGTGCTTGACTTTGTCAAATCCCACCCATCGGACTCCAAAATCATCCTTCTTGGTGACTTTAACATTAATTGGCTCTCAGCTGAAGGTGGGTTGTTTAAGGACTCTGTTATATCAGCTAACCTGACTCAAATGGTTGACTACGCAACCAGAAAGAACTACAGAACTGGGACCTGCACCCTACTCGACTGGATCCTAACCAACCACCCCTCTCAGATGATGAAAACCTCAGTCCTCCCTGACTTACTCAATGACCACTCTCCCATCAGCTGTACCTGGTCAAACAAATTCTGTAAGCCCCCCTCCAAAAATCATCACCAGCAGAGTCCTACCCCGTGGTCACCTACCCCACCTCAAATCGCACCTCAATCTACAGGACTGGCCCCCCATCTTCAAGGCAACAGATATTAATACTGCACTGGAGCAATTTATTCACATTTTCAATGAAGCCTGTAATAAATTTGCCACATCAAAAAGCATAAAGTTAAATCGCTCAGTAACCCCTGACTGTTAGGAGACCTCCTAAAAAAACAAATCCAGGGACCACCTCTGGAAACTGGCTAGAAACTCCGGTAAGCAACTTGACATCCAGAATTATAAACGGGCATGGAACGACTGCACCAAATCCATTCAGCAACAGAAATCTGACTACTATAAAAATGCCCTCACCGTCTCCTGGGGAAATGGGAGGGATTTCTAGGAAAACATTAAAGATGTCACTGGGAAGCAGTTAAAATCTTCGCCAAACATACTCAACATAAATGGGCACACTACACTCGATCCTAAAACTATTGCAAACACTTTTAACATCGCTTTCACTGACCTTAGCAGTGTTCTCCCCTCTGACTTCTTCCAAGATGCATCGACTCCCACCCCCAAACTCCTCCACCCATGCCTGTCACCCACCTTTCTACTTTAAAGCACTAAAGAAACATCAAGTCCGAAACTACGTTGCCAAAGCCATCAGCAAATCTAGAACAAGTAATGACACACTTGACCTCAAGCTACTGGCCCTAACACTTGACAAGGTACTTGGACCCCTCACCAAGATCTTTAATCTCTCTTTTTCCCTTAGCCAATTCCCAGACAAATGGAAAATGGCCACTGTTAACTCAATTCACAAAAGTGGTGATAAGACTGACCATGCGAACTTCCGCCCTATCTCCATTCTGCCTCCCCTATCGAAGGCACTGGAACGTATAGTAGTGGACCAACTTACCGAGCATCTGGACAATTATAATATTCTCTGTAAACAGCAACATGGCTTTAGGAAAGGTCATAGTACATCCTCTGCCTTACTCGAATTCACCAGCTCCATTCACAGCTCCCTCGACAATGGACAACTAACTAGTGCTATTTTCATCGAACTGACCAAAGCCTTCGATACTGTCCACCACTCCCTCCTGCTGAGCCAACTAAAAAATGTTGGTCTCTCCAATGATTCAATCTCTTGGTTCAAAAGCTATCTTGAAAACCGCTCCCAGTGTGTAAATATCAGGGATGTGCACTCTGATTCCAAACCTGTCCTCTCTGGAGTCCCCCAGGGTTCAATACTGGGCCCCCTACTCTTCAGCCTGTTCCTTAACACCCTACCAGACTCCTGCACTGAACATATCACCCTGTATGCCGATGATGCAGTAATCCTTGCCACACACCAGGACTCGAAGAAATTGCAAGAAAATCTCCAACTCGGCTTCTCCTTGGTTGAGAATTGGTTCACAAAGCACAAACTGATCCTTAATCAAAAAAAAACCAAGGCTATGATCTTCAGCAGCTCCCATAATAAACAGAAGCACTTCCAACTCTCCGTTATCACCAGACAAGGTGCTGCACTGGAACAGGTCAAAAACTTTAAATACCTCGGAATCACCCTTGACCCTCACCTCTCCTACACTACCCACATCGACCATGTCACCAAAGCCACTAACTCCCGGTTAGGCCTGCTATTCTGTCATAGGAAACAACTGACACCTGAAGCCCTCACTGTCGTTGTCCAGAGCTCCATCATATCCATCATTGATTATGGCATTATCATTTATGGCTGTGCTACAACCACCGCACTCAAACGTGTATCCACCACCCTCAACAAGGCCTGTAGACTTGTCACTGGCTCACGGTGCCTAACTCACACCTGTGACCTCTATTCTCAAACTGGATGGTTGAATCTTGCCAACTGAATAAAACACCAAACTTGTATTACTACTAAGAAAATCTTGCTGGGCCTTGCTCCCCCTGGAGTCTGTGCCCTCATACTACCAAGAATACACACCCGCCATACCAGGGGATTGAAACCTCAGCTTCTGCAAATCCTGCATTGCCGCACAACACAAGGCCAAAGGTCCTTTGCTTACCAGGCCGCTAGTTGGTATAACGGTCTTCCCAGCAACATATCATCCTCACTATCACTCAGCACTTTTAAGATTCGGCTCCACCTAACACTCACTGCCTCCAACCTCTGTGACTGTTGTGGCTAAACATGTCTTTTGGTTCCATAGCTGAAGATGCACTTTTGGATTCACATCTACTCCTGCTCTTTGCCAGCACACACACACCTATCTTCACGTCCCCTGCTGGCCCATGACAAATGCCACCCAGCTGCACTACCTCTATTCTTACCTGCCTTCCACCTCTCCTCTCTCTGTTCTGCCACCTACCTCCCCTTTTCTCCCATCCACTTAGTCTCCCTGATTTCACCCTCCTCCTTTCCCTTTCCCCTCCCCAAAGTTTCACTTTATTGTTCTTTTTTCCTCTACAAGACTATGTGTTTTTTTTATTTTTTATTTTATAGACTGTTATCTTTGCTTATGTTTGTCTCAATTGTACCAATGATGTGGAACCTTTGTAAAAGAGCCTCGGCTCAAAGGTATTTGTAATTGTAGAACAAACAGATAAAATAAATAAATAAACTATTGCTGTTGACAGTAAGAAATGTTCCAGCTTTAGTTTGTGCTCTTGTGGCATAGTATACCTGAACAAATCTTGCACCTTAAACCAGTCATAGTAGGTCTTAATCAATAAAAGGTCTATGAGGCAAACAGTGACCCTGGCCAAGAGCACTTTATAAACAAACAAATACCAATAATGAATTCTCCTTAGTGTGACACCCAACCCAAAGATGAATATAATACACAATAATGGGTTCTCCTGGAAGACCAGTGATAAAGCTAATTGAGCTATTATAAAGAGGATTGAATGTGTAGAGCAAAGCAGTGGGGGTGTTTTGATAGATAAAATTCCCTTAATCAAGTTGTACCCAAAATACTGAGTTGACCAGCTGTTTATGAATGAAGACTAACAAGAGTCTTATTTCAGTAAAACAAACAAACAAAAAAGAGGATAGTAACCTCTTTAGTTTACTGGAGAGATTTAAATATGATTTTTGAAAGTAAGATTTTGGTCCAAGAAAATTCCTAGATATTTGTATGAACTAACCATCTTAAGTTCTGTGCAATCCTTAGCATGGATTGAAAGATCAGAGAAACTATTATAAGCCTGTTTGCAAAACAATATTCATTGGATTTTTTTCTGCTGTTCATCAAAGATCTAAGATCAAACAAAGCTTCCTGTATTTTGTTAAAGTCATTCTGGAGTAAATGTATAGCTGCTGTTGGGTACTTATACTTAGAATACAACACTGTGTCGTGTACATAAACAAGTTTGTGTACTCAGAACAGTGTTTTGGCAAATCATTAATATACACTAAAAACAATAAAGGACCCAACACTGAGCCCTGCAGAACTCCTCGCATAAAAACAAAACAAAACAAAAACAACAAAAAAGACAGTGGGAGAGCCCCCGATGAAGCCACACTGTGGTTGTGATACATGGAGAAATGCCTAACATTTCTTGACACAGTTGGCATCTAATAAATTAAATTTAATAAGCCAGAGGTCAGTATGTGCACTGTATTTTTTGTTTGCTTGTTTTTGTATTTTCCTGTATGGACAGCAGCACCTTTTGGGGTCAGGAGTGCTTTTTTTCCATGCACCAGTTTTCTGGAACTCCTCATATGACTGTAACAAAGTCAGAATAAATATCACCACTTTTGACGCACTGGAGTCAATGGTTTAAGTATGTAGCAAACCAAACTAAAAATGAAAAATTCAAATCAGTGGATCGCCTATGCTGTGGTCCACTGTGTTAAAAGTGTTTAAGTCCATAAAAGCTGTTGGAGAATAAGATCTGACATCAAAAGCAGAGTAAAAGTTACTCAATCTGAATACAAAATGTGTAATATTGTGACCTTTTCAAAAAAAAGATTATGAGAAATCAAATTGAATTTTGACATGTATGAAAAAAGTCATTTTTAAGTTTTTGATGTATGGACATTGTATCAGCATGATCTGTTGATACTATCAATATAGCTAATTCCAAGTTTTCATAAAAAAATACTAGCTCTAACGGATCCAATTTAGCCTATTTTAAATGTAGATAAATCAATACGACCTTTGAAAAGTAAAAAGTATGTATCAATATATATGTTTACTACCAACATATTATCACATCTATATATATAGAGAGATTTTGGGACACATGGAAACTATCCATATGATAATGATGTTTGCTGAATCAACTGGTATATTTTATTTAAAAGTGGCTGATCATTAATTATCTAATATGTGATAGGAAGGTCAACCCTTAAATGTCTCCTGTACAGGATAAAAAGAGTTAATTTGGATAGCCTCTCTTTGTATAGTAGTCATTGTTGCTATTGCCAATAATAAATTAAGTTGCTCTTTTTCGGATTTGTTTTACTGTAGCTTTATTCTGCCTCTGTGATATTAAAGGTTCCAGAACAGAATACAGTAGCCAAGATGTAGTGGGTGAGCCTTTTTCCACCATTTTGAATTTCCCTAATTCACTGCTATAAGAATACAATTCATTTTAGGACTAACTCTTAATTTATTTTGTAATGCCTAAACTAAAATGTGCTAGAGTGGTTCTGTTAGGAGACCATGCTATCATTTAAAATATCTGTGTGTGATTAGATTCAGTTTGGTTTTCAGGTACTATATACTGTTTATCAGTACATCAAGAACTTGCAGCCAAGCAGTATGGCCTAGTAGCTTAGACATAGCACTGTGAACCTGAACATTGAGGTTTGAATCTCACAACATCCACTTATTACTTATGTGACCCTAACCAAGACACTTGCTTAGGGTTGTGCTATTCATAGGATGCTATTCATCTGATTTAACAACCTGGTATTGTATGTAAAAGCACCCTGATCATAGTAGTGTGTCTGTATGTTATTTTATCTTTTAACATAATTCTGTTCCTTATACGTGTGTCATGGAATATGCATGTTCTAGAAGGAATTGTACAGCTTATTGTATATCACTACAAGTTTTTCTCTTAGTATACGATTACTATTATTATAATTTTTATGTATTGTTCCTTTGTATATTTGATATTTTTGTATAATTACAATCTATGGAACAGGACAGCTGTGTAGACAGGGCATTTTGACCCGAATAGCTTTTATCATGAGTAAAAATTAAGACTTTTACTACTACAGTCTTCCTGCACTTCAAGTTGACAGGAAGTGATTTTTACATAGTTAACTGCCTTCCTTTTTTCGTTTCCATTCCAGTTATGTATTCTGTTTCTGATCAGGTGCCCTGACATCTACACAGAGTTCCCATCTCATCAGCAGCTACCACTCTTTCCTGTCATATGTCTGAGACATTCCATGACATAATAAGACCATTCCATGCTATTCATCTGAATGGCCTGGGATGGGGTTACTGATATAATAAAATGCTCAGGAATTACAAAAAGAGAAAACAAGAATTGCTGAGGACAGAATGATTCAGGGTAGTTATGAAGGAAAAAAATATTAATTTAACAAAAAAATATATCATATACTGGATAGGCACTACAAGGAAAATAGGAGAGCATCCAGTGGTGTAAAAATCTGTTTCCTATCACCTTTAAACCTTCTGCAATCTCTCTCTCTCTCCCTCCCCTATCTACAGTATATCTGTGCCCTTTGAAACTCCCTGTGTGCTGAAAATTGCAGCACTATTCTCCCCTACCCCTTTCTGGATGAAAATGTGTGTTGGAATACAGTTTGTATGAAAGTTGATACTGTATATAAAACCACATTCCTTTCCTTCCTTCCTTTCTTTCCTTTCTTGTTTCCAAAGTTCAGCATTAAGCAGGGGCACTCTACAGAAAAATGACTTCCATTCACTACAACAAAGCATTTCAACAGAAATAACTCTCATATTGTGGATATTGAAGAAGGTGGTTTACAGTTTAACTCTTGATTCTTCATTAAAAAAAAGTGTTATATCATTTTTGTGTATATTTATTATAAAATGATAGTTCTACACTACAATTGTCAAATGTATTCCACACTTTAGTTATTATAGACAAAAGTTACATATGGTTCATTTGATTCATAGGCATTTCCAGAAAAAAGTTTGAGATTATTGAAACTGCTACATTCAATCTCTGACTACTAAATTTTCTCTTTAGGTCATGTGCAAAAATCATATGTTGATTCCTAAATATCAAAAATTCACAGGTCAAGCCTCTTCTGCCTTTTGGAGTCCCTCTTTCTGGAATAGGCTTCCAGATTCTAAGAATACATTAAATTCACTGTTAATTTAAGGTGTCCTTGATTATTTTGTTCACAACTTCAGCTGCCAATTACATGTGATTGCCTAGAAGGGATCTATATTGTAATGTGTGGCTGACTCTGCTGCTATTATTTGTGCTCAATACTCAGGACACAGTTTGAAATGAAAGAACTTTCCTGGTAAGATATGTTATAAATGAGAAAGACCGGGTTGAGCCCATGATGCTGCCCCATGGAAAGACCCGTGTTTGCACTGTGTTCCTGACTCCCAGCCCCATGCTGAAGAAACCTTAAAAGTGCTGCATAGGCTCTGCTTTCAGACTCTGAGGGTAAGGTTGTAGGCTGACTACTCTCCAAGTGCCTCCTATGGCATGGATGAGAACAATATTGATATCATCAGTGACTGAGTAATGGCCACTGTCTCCCATTGGATGTCAGTACAGCCCATCTGTCAAACATTGTCATGTATGGAAGGGGACACTGCACTAGAAGACTAATCACTGTCACTGAATGAAAGTCCCCAATTCACACACACACACACACACACACACACACACACACACACATATATCACTGGACACTGGCCTACCCTTGACAACCCCCATGCCTCTGAACAAACAGGTACTCTTGCTGATGTGCCAAAAACTCCCTGGCCACAAATGGGCCCCACCACGGGAGGGTTTACAGTGGGGTGTTTGGCTCAGTGATAGTGGTAAGGTATGGAGCAGAGGGAATCAATACTGATGCCCTGATACGAGATGTCCATGGTTAGCCTCAGATGTCCAGGTGATGGAGCGTGGTAGTATGAAAGTCAAAATTTATTTACTTATTTATTTACTCCTTGGGTTGCCTGGTTCATCAAGTAATATATCCTAAAGGTTCATTTCCACTGTCAGATTTAGTTGTGATTAGGGAATTATCTGTTATTTGAGATCTAATAGCGGAATTGTTTTTGAAGCCAATACGGTTAAGAATAAGTATATTTCTGGCTCTTTTGTATCTGCATCACCAAGCTTATGGAATGACCTGCCATTGTCTTTGCTATCAATTACCTCTTTGTCTGGGTTTAAAGCGCAACTCAGAATTCATTTATTGTCCTTAGATGCATGTAATTGTTATACATGATTTTGTATGTTGTAGTTTCTATACTTGTACGGTTTACTGTCCAGATCGGTCCTGAAGAAGGGCTTTACCCAGTGTCCTTACCCGGTTAACAAATTTAAAATAAAAAAAATAAAAACAAAAATAATAAATGATAAAAAAACACATTTAACACAGTTCCAAAACAAACCAACCATTACTGGCTGATTAACTAAGGTTAGAGAACGGCATCAATTAAAGCTGTTTAAGGTCACTGCCAGTTAAAGGTATCTGTCATCATATGTAGTAAAGAATGACAAAGCATCAATAAATCCGTTGGACACAGCCAGGATCAGAAACTCCACAGAAATCATAACCTAGATTATCCAACATACAAAAACCAGCAAAGTGAAATGCATTGATTATGTAAGAAGATCCAACAATCAGTCTCAGCTTTGAAATATCACCTTCAGTATATTTGACCCCCCACACACACGCACACACACACACCTCAGCAAATGGCAGGATGCAAGTGTCCTTTAAGGTCTAACCTTATAAATTTAATAAGCATATCAAATCAAGTCATTGATTTCATTAGTCTAACGGCAGCAGACTCAAGCCTGCACTACATCTATTATCATTTTCCACATCAATGGAGAGATACAATAGTCACCAGGCATTTTATCAAAAGGTGTCCTACAATGCAACCAGCTAAAGAAAGCATAGCAAGTACTGCACAATGAAGCATTCAGATTTTAAGCTCAAAAGGAAAGAGTTTTTTACTTTAAGGGAATGGAATTCTATGTACTGTATGCTTTGCTTTAGAAATGTACCTTTTCTTAAACCGTGTTTGCAGCGGGGATGTATTAGTAGAATGTTACTAACTAAAGAGGACAAGCGTACAGAACTGTTATATTAAACTACTTCAAAGCATTCTAGTTTTATCTATGTAGGAAGCCAGATAAAATTATGGATGGAAGGGAACACTGTCAAAGTCTATCCACTGTAAAAGTGTGTACTATACATTTACATGGAGCCCAGGGGGGTCTTGTGCTTCTCTGCACATCTTAAGTAAAAAAAAAACACAATCCAAATGTAAGAAGTTCTGGCACACTAAGGATGCAAAACGTGACACTGTTTTATGCATAAGAGATGCTCCTGTCTCCAAGCAAATATATCATAAATCATCACTCATAATAAAATGTGTTTAAAACAATTGCTTAAAAATATATAAGAAACAGACCCTTATGATCCTTATATACTGCTTAATCCTTGGGTCTGATTAGTTGACGATTTAGAATAATACAGGTAATTCATTTAATTTTTGTTTATTAAATACTAAGTCACATGTACTGTACTCATTTTTTCAGCTAATAAAAACACAAGTGATCTAGTTTTTTAACTAGAAGGTTTTTTTTGTTTGTTTATTGTTAGCACATACAGTGGCTTCATATTGGAGACACTTTTCCTTCAAAGCATGAGTAAAGAATTATTGTTTCAAATTCTTGTGTGGAGAAACAGGCAGTGAGCCTTTGTAGGGCTTCCTTCTTGTGTGGAAGAACAGGAAGGGAGCATTTGCAGAGCTTTTGCTTAAACCTGTTTCTAGGCAGTGCATGAGGCAGAGAGAGTGACCAGGAATTTCGAACATGGCACCTCTCAGGTTTTCCCAGTTGCGCTCACAGATGTTACTGTGATTTTTTTTTTCTTTTTGTTAAAAGACATTGCTACATATTTCAGTCCCTTTTCATCCTGTTTTATTAAAAAGGAATCTGGTTTGAGAGATCGTTGTCCCGCGCAGCTGTGGTGGGCAAAGTAAATTTGCAACTTGAGCCACACTCAGTGTACAAAGTATGTTGTGATGGTTGGATTCAGTGCTTTCGACTCCCTGATTTTTATAGATCTGACCAAGTGAGCAGTGTGATGATATGTAGTGTATTTGTCTGGTCTTGTTAAAGGGGCACTGTCAGCTTTACCCCTCGTTTTTGTTAACAGCCATACAGTGTGCCTTCTGGCACACACTGAAGTAAATTGGAATGCAGAATAACCCCATATACATAAAAGTAGAAAAAAAGTACCTGTTTTATAAATATTTCGCATAGTGATCTTTTAGCCGGGCCGTCCATAAATCGACCGACACCGGAAGCATAACCCCCATCGAGGACGCGCGCCAGGACCGAGTGCAGTCACGAAGTGGCATTTTATGCCAAGCCTACTTTAATTACATGCTAGCCTTATAAACTACTAAATCGCGAACTGCTCCAGGAACTTTAAACTTAAAACCGAGCCCTGTGTAGCACGCAATTCACTTTTTAAAAAGTGGTGCTATAATCCCGCGCATGCGCAATAGCGGCATGCTCTTGCACATGCGCAGGATATCCACACATCTCTACTCTTCGCATGTGCAGTATTACAGTACCAGTTTTTAAAAAGTGGATTGCGAGCTACACAGGGCTCGGTTTTAAGTTTAAAGTTCCTGCAGCCGTTTGCGATTAAGTAGTTTATAAGGGCAGCATGTAATTAAAGTAGGCTTGGCATAAAATGCCACTTCGTGACTGCACTCGGTCCTGACGCGCGTGTCCTCGAAGATGCGCTAATAGCTGCATGCTCTTGTTATGCCAGGATATCCACACATCTCTACTCGCATGTGCAGTAATACAGTACCAGTTTCTAAAAGTGATTGCAAGCTAGCACAGGGCCTCGGTTTTAAGTTTAAAGTTCCTGCAGCCGCTTAAGCATTGGGCAGTTTATAAGGGCAGCATGTAATTAAAGTAGGTTTAAGTATAAAATGCCACTTCGTGACTCGCACTCTAAACCCATGCAGTGTCCTATGGGGGTTATGCTTCCGTGTCATTTTCCATTTATGGACGGGCCCGCTAAAAGATCATATGCAAATATTTATAAAATAGGTACTTTTTTCCTACTTTTATGTATATGGGTTATTCTGCATTCCAATTTACTTCAGTGTGTGCCAGAAGCACACTGCATGACTGTTAACAAAAACGAGGGGGTAAACCTGGCAGTGCCCCTTTAAGTTTTTTATATGGCCCACAAAGATGTTGTTTGCTGTTTGGAATTCACTGCCTGCTAGTACATTAAATTATTTGCTCAGCGGGGGCTCATTCAAGTGATGATTCAGGCCAGCATGGACACCAGTGTAACTGGATATGCCGTACATGTCTCCATTTGTGTTTCTCACACTGCCATAAAATTCTCGTAACATTCTGTTCAAATCCTGAGGTGTTACTGTGCTCATTTCATATTCTGCACTCTTTTTAGTGATCCAGTCATTTTAGCACAAGACTAGCCCAGTTTGTTTTCAATCTGGTATTAACTTTATTGCGGTCAACAACATCTGGTCAATGGATGATGGTGTAGGACTTAAATGTCTGGTTTTCCGTTTTTTATTTTAGAAAACTTGCTGTGTTCAGATCTGTGAATGTAATATTGTTGGTGCCAGCTTCATCATTTGTCATCGGGACAGAGAATATCCTGTCGATGAGCTATAGCGTGAAGAGGGTAAAAATCTGTCCTCAAGTTCTTGGCAGGTCACTGTCAATAGGAGGCAGTGGGAAGTGATACATATGCTCGGTCTGTCATGTGATGACGTCATTTTTCTGCCTGCCTAGATACAGTGATGTTACTGTCTGATAACGTCACTGACCTAGGGCATGTCAGCCAATGAAAAGCCTAGGATTATCCTTGCCATTGTATAATTGCAAATAATGCAATGCATAAAATGCAGCACTTTAGCATCTTTAATGACTGTCTGTTTACTGTACGTGTACATTTGTAACCGTAATAATCTTGCATCTCAACAGCCCCACATTAAAATGGATGTCTCTTATTTACTTCATTGCAAATGCCACAACCATTCAACACTGACAATGTGCCATCCACACACTGACTGTGTAAATAAACTTGGACATTGCAGCATAAATTCCTAACACTTTGTGATGCTGAAGCAAAATTAAACTGCACAAGAAAAGGCATTAGCTTCCATCGTGTTCACAGCTTGTATCTCCATGTTTGATGTCCCACACTGTAATGGCCAGTGTTCCACATTTCCCACATTTTGAATGTCACTGTCCCACATTTCAATGAAAATAGTTGAAAGGCATGACAATGATTCCCACAGTGAGAGCATTTCCTGATGGGTTATAACATTTTGTTTTTTTATTAATTTAAAAATGTGTTCACTGGTTAGGCTCACTGGAACCAGAACTCCTTTTTTCAGGAACAATCGGGATGTCAATGTGAAGTGGAGCAGGTATACAACACAGAGCATGTGTATTGTGTAGATGTTATAAAATGGGGAGAGAAAAACCTCGTCTCTGATTGGTTGTTACCTGTGCATCAAATATGTTTGATGCACAGGTAAAAACAAGGTCTAAATAGCAGAAACGCAGTATTGGAAAACTCAGGCTGCCAATGGAATACACGGTTTTAAAATGCTGCTATTTTTTCCTCTTGGTTAGCGAGGACAAAGCATCTGTACATAAAATTGGTCCACTGGCATATATTAAAAAACGAAATAGTAGCCCCACAAAGTACCTGCCAATAAAATGGTTTAAAAGTAATAATTACAAAAGGTATCTACACATGAATAGTTTTTTCCCAGATTGCGCTGCTGCTCCCATGTCATGTCTCCTCTCATTACATGTCAACTACCCAATGCACACCTCTCACTTATGGTATTTGCACAAATAAGACATTTTTCTTGGAGGTTTTTTTCTTTAATTTTTGAACCCAATTCACAGGTTTTCTCTGAGACTGAAGTGAGTGTTAAAAGAGAAGAAAGAGCAAGGTTACTTGTATGAGGAGAGAAAAAGAGAGAGTGAGGTAGAACAACAGTTTCCATACGACAGAGTAACCTTGCTCTCTCTTCCTACACAGAGTTCTTTCCTTCTCACTGTTATCTCTCAGCGTACACAATAAAACTCCTTGTTTCAAAATGCTTTATTATTATAAGGACAAACGAAACCCTCCGATGCTGGCTGTGTGAGGGCAGGGGTAGGAGAGAGAAGTACTAACCAGACCACTGCTTCTCCAGTTCCCCTCTTGCTCTGTCTGCAGTCCCTGACCACTCCACCTGTTGCTTCAGTCAAGCAGTTCTGACTCTCTTTTTTGCCCACGCCACAGACCTGTTTCAGTCAAGCACCACACCGCTTGACTGACTTCTGGGATCGTGACAGACTGGTCCCAATGTAATAATAATTGTGGTGACATCAGAACACTAACTTTCAATTACCACCATTTTTTATGTTACTGAGGAAAAAAGGTAACAAGGTAACAAGAAAAGCCCACATGAATCAATTGTATAGCAATCAAATTTCACAAAAATAGGGGTGGTTACAGATGGGGCTCCTGCTATGGTGACTTAGCTTGGGGGATCTGTCTGTCATGCACCCATCACTGGGGGGGCACAGTTCTTACTATCTCTCTCTCTCTCTCTCTCTCTCTCTCTCTCTCTCTCCCCTGTCTAACAGAGCTCATTCTACTCATAAAAAAAAATGATAACAACAACAAACTCCACAACAACAAAGGGTGGGAAAGTGCTCCTGCATCACTACTGGCAGCAAAATTACAGCAGTAGGCCTGATGCCAGCAAAGGACAAACTTTGTCCGCCACCTACACAATGATATCATTTTGTAGTTGGTGGAAGGACTATTCTATTATAAATTCACACAAACAAATCTTATTTTTTTCTACATAGAAACACAGCTTTTTCTAACTGTAAAAAGTAAAAATTGTAGCCCATTTTATAAGTGCAATAAGACACTCTGGGGTGTGCATTGAACAGATATTACTGCACTTCTAGGGGCTGAAGGCACTCGGCCTGCAGCCTTGTGTCTCACTAAGCCCCTGGGTGTGGAGTAATATATGTTCAATGCACACCCCATTGTGTCTTATTGCATATATATGCAGTGCATCCAAAACAGAGAGTAGGTCAAATACATGGCATACAGTAACCAGTATGTTATAATTCAAGTATTATAAAAGCAAATATAAAACCATGAGATACAAACAATTTATGAAAGGGTTAAGTGCCCCCCCAAAATAATTTTTATGTAGACAAAATACCATTTTTACAGCTGTGGGCGGAGCCTATAGCTGTTTTGTGAGCAATCTGCTGCTCCTAAAACGGCCGATCGTGGCACCTTCCATTAGATATTTGGAAGTATCCTTCCAAAAGTCCAATGGAGCTTGTAACACGCCACCATGATTGGCCACTACAGAGTAACAGCTGCACTATTTCAGCTGTTACTTCCATATTCCTGGTGCCACCATCTTGTGAACTACAACTAAGCAGGCGCGAATGCTGCGCATGCGTAGTTCTGTCACCTCAGCTATCTTGCAGATGGCACTCTTCCTGTACCCCCCGCTGCTCCTATCCTCCCCACTCCCGCCGTTCCATCCCAAAACTGGTAGGTAATGAGACCCTTCCACTCCCTCCCACTGCTGCAGTCCTCCCTGCTCCCTCTGTTTCCCGTTCTTGCGCTGGCATGGGCACACCCAGTCCCCATGTTGGCATCATGTAATTCCCCCCAACTCATGTGGCACACTGGGAGCCCACTCCAGTGTGCCCAAATATGTGTTTTTTTGTTTGTCTTCCTCCCGTGCCGACATCGGGGTGCCCAGTCCCCATGTCAGCATCACATACCAACCCCCCAACTTACGTGGCACACAGAGAACCCATCCCAATGTGACCAGTTTTTTTTATTTATTTCCTTCCCCTCGCCAACATTGGGGTTCCCAATCTCTGCATCTGCATCATGTCCTCCCCCCACTCATGTGGCACACTTGGAGCCCACCTCAGTGTGCCCAAATTCTTTTTCCTGTAAATAAAGAAAACAGTCACTGATGTCTTTTTTTACCTGTAAAATAGAAAACAGCCCTCGTCATCACCCCAGACCCCCTCCCCCCTCCCCACTCTCCCACTGAGCACCTACCTCCCCGAACCCCCCTTACCCCATACTTACCTCTGGAGGTTGGCGCTGCCATCTTCTCTGGACTGGGACATGTCTGCACTCTTTGAAGCAGAACCGCAAACTGAATAATCAAAGGTAAGCACCGTATAATGGCACTCAGTGGGATTCTCAACTTATCTTGATATATCAGCCATTTTCAGGAATTTGGGCCCCAAATTTTCAACATGGGGTTCTTGGGATCCCACCTCACGAACACTGCCACTGTAATTTTGTTTCTCAGTCCCTAAAGGAGATTTTGGGGTGACTGTGCAGAATCACCTTTCGGGACCAGTTTAACAAAACAACAGTGCCACTGTTCACGAGGTGGGGTACCAAAAAGCCCATGTTGCAAATTTGGTGAAAACATTCCCAAAAATGACTGCAAATACAAGCATGAGCTGTGCAGTATTTTCAATTGTACCCGACATTCTTAACTGCCAATCCACTACAAACTCATTGTTAGGACAAATTGTAATATTGCGTATATGTTATCCTTTTGTTAGCACTAGTTGTACTCTGTACATGTCATGTCTGTTCTCCACAGTCCCCTTCCCCAGGACGCATCTGGAATCGAGCAGTACTCTGCTCAGCATGGCTTCCTGGTAAAACTTTTCAATAAATAAATAAATAAGTTTCTACACACGCTCCTAACTTCACCAATTTTTAATATTTTTCACTCCAGATTTTCAACATTGCCATTTTCGCACACCTCCTTACAGTATTAACAGTACAACTGTGATTTTTCACAGCCTGCCCAAAATGTGTTTTCACACATATGGCACAGAATGCCATGGACGCTCTATGAAATCACCTTTCAGGACAAGTGAACAAAATGACAGTGGCACTTTTCATGAGGTGGGGTCCTAAAAAGGCCATGTTGAGAATTTGGTGAAACAACTCCAAAACATGGTCGAGATACACCCGGTCATTCCACATTTTCTACGCACAGGTGCAACTTTGGTCATTTGGCAGCTCATCACAGCCATATTGGCTCTGGTTAGAGTTTGTTGTAACTTGTAGAAAATGTGCTGGAGCTGATGCTGTGAAGCTCCAGCAATATGTTGTTCTACACTTTCACAGTAGCAAACTTTATGGACTTTTGGCCCAGGTTTAAAGGGGATAGAAATGATTAATGACCACTGGTTCTGTCTTCCAATGGCTTAGTTTTCACTGTCAATTAGAGATGTGTGAAATTGTAAAATTTCATTACACAAAATATTTCACGAAATTCACTCATTTCGGGAAATATTTCTCCTTCGAAATTTTGCCTTCTGCCAGTGGAATTTTGCCTTCCGCAGGTGGAATTTCACCATTTTGGCCGAAAGTGTGCATTTCGTGGCAAAATTTCACCTTTCACAGGTGAAATTTCACAGCTTCACACCCTGTGAAAAATTTCATGGAACGGCGGAATTTCGGGAAATGTTTCGCATGGCAAAATTGCCAATTTTGTGGCAATTTCACTGGTGAAATTTAATTTTGCAACACCTCTACTGTCAATAAACATGTTTGAAATGTGTTTTATTAGTTTGGACTCTATTTTATTATGAATGTAAAGATTTGCCATTTTTAGCCCCATCTGCCAATTCTCAACATTCTGAATTAGCTTGCATTTACTGGACTGGATGAAACGTCATTTGATGATGTCTCCATTTGTGCAGAACTGCTGCACTTGGTATAGTGTGAGCATAACAGATGGAATGAACAGAATCACAGTGAAACTTCATTTTTACTGTTGGGGAAAATGTTGCTGAATATGTGTTTCACTTAAACAAAAAAACCAAAAAACACAATACTGAACTGTACCAGACAAAAACTTCATGTTCAACCCCATTTCCAACAATTCCTTCTACCACTTTCTTCCCCCATTGCTTGAAAACCCACTGCTCCAACAGACTAAAAAGTCAGATTTCTGACACAGAAAGATATAGTAACTGAGCCTGAATTGTTATAGAATGCACATTTGAAGACTGTATGGTCTATGAGGTGTGGGGCTAGGCAAGTGAAGGAGTGAGATTTGACACTTCAGCCTGAAAGCAATTAACATGAAAATCACCCTACTCCACCATCAGCTATGCTCTGCCTTGGAGAGGGGAGGAAGAGAGATTGTAATAGTGGTCTGAAACTTTACTGTTTTTTTTCCTGAAAGCAAATGGAGGAAATATATATTTTATTTACATAGAAACGTAGAAACATAGAAGTTGATGCAGATAAGGACCGCAAGGCCCATCCAGTCTGACCATTTTTTCTACCTTATGAATGTGCCATAGGCCTTTACTCTGTCAGTGGCCTATCTAGTCATACTCATCTGAATTGCTCCCTTATGCCTATCCCATGCCTGTTTGAGGCCCTGCACTGTATTCATATCCACCACTTCCTGAAGTAGGCCGTTCCATGCATCCACCACCCTTTCTGTGAAAAAGAACTTCCTTACATTCCCCCTTAATCGGCCTCCCTCTGATCTCATGCAGTGTCCTCTTGTCCTGCTATTTTTCTTATATTGAAACATATTAGACTCTTTCCCCTTGTTAATGCCCTGAAGATGTTTGAATGTTTTGATCATATCACCTCTCTCTCTCCCTCCCTTGCTCTTGGGTATACATATTGCACTCCATTAATCTGTCCGCATATGTTTTTGGTGCAGTCCCTGCACCAATATGGTTTCCCTTCTCTGGACTGCCTCCATTTTGTTAAAGTCCTTGTGCAGGTGTGGCCTCTAGTACTGCACGCAGTACTCCAGATGGGGCCTAAAAAGTGTCTTGTAAAGAGGGATTATTACCTCCCTCTTACAACTTGCGATACCCCTACTAGTACACTCCAGCATCCCTCTAGCCTTACCTACTGCTTTAGTAGTCTGCTTGGATGATTTCAGGTCATCTGTGATGATGATGTCCAAGTCTCTTTCTTCTCTTGTGATTACCAGCAACTCCCCTCCCAACCTATAGGTGGCTTCAGGGTCTCTCTTCCCTAAGTGCATAATCTTGCACTTCTTTGCATTAAACCCCATTTGCCACTCTTCCGACCATTTTGACAGCTTATCCAGATCTCTTCTCATTCTGCCCACCTGATCTGGATAATCTACTCTGTTGCAGATCTTGGTGTCATCTGCAAACAGACAAACCTTACCCTTCAGTCCATCTGTAATGTCACTGATGAAGATATTGAAGAGAACTGGCCCCAGGATTGATCCCTGAGGTACCCCACTTGCGACTTGCATCTCTCCTGACTGTATACCACTTACCACCACTCTCTGTTTTCTGCCCGTCAACCAGTTTTCCACCCAGTTGACCTACTTCTGACCCACTCCGAGCCTACCCAGCTTATTAATCAATCTTCCATGTGGAACAGTATCAAAAGCTTTGCTGAAGTCAAGTTAGGCGACATCAACTGCTCCCCCTTGGTCCACCACTCTGGTTACCCAGTGAAAGAAATCTATGAGATTAGTTTGACAGGACCTTCCTGTTGTAAACCCGTGCTGTCTTGGATCCTGTGCTCCTATGGATTCCAGGTGTTACACTATCCTTTTCCTAAGGAGTGCCTCCATAATCTTGCCTACTACTGAGGTAAGACTGACTGGTCTGTATTTCCCTGCCTCCTCCCTGCTACCAGTCTTGCGGAGTGGGATCACATGAGCCCTTCTCCAGTCTTCTGGGACCTCTTCTGTGCTCAGAGACTCACAAAACAGTTCTGATAATGGCTCTGCTAGTTCCACCCTTAGCTCCTTTAGTACCCTGGGATGTATGCCATCAGGTCCCATTGCCTTGTCCACCCTGAGTTTAGCAAGCTCTTGTTGGACCCTTTCTTTTGTGAAGGCTAGTGCACTCCCCGTGTCCATGGTGCTAAGCTGTGGGCCCTGCCCTACCTTCTCCTCATAAATACTGAGCAGAAGTAACTATTTAGGATAGATGCTTTTCCTTGGTCCCTCTCACACTCCCACTTATCCCCTTTGATCTTAGCAATACCCCCCTCTGGACTTTCTTCTTTCACTAATGTATCTACAGAAAATCTTACAACTCACTGCTTTTTACTTTTTAAAATTTATTGGAAACCTGACAGCAAACAGAAAAGATATAAGCACAGCAGATTTAGATGTGCAGACAGGAGATTGATGCCTTGAATTTTCTGTGGCTTTTAATGGGGAGAAGATTTATTTAGTCATGCCCTTCTAAAGAAACCGGTGTAGAACACTGGAGTGAAATAGCCAGGTCTGAGTTGCAGCCACTTGAGAGTTGCATTGCAGTGAGGGGCAGGAGGAAGTACAAGGTGAATGCAAACCGAGTCAGCAAAAGTAGAAACCAGATGACTTTTGGTGTTTGGGAGGTGGGGGAGAGTGAACACAAACTGAGTCAGTATGTCAGAAAAGTAAAAAACAGACATCTGTTGGTGTTTTTCTTTGTGGCACCTCTCCAACCCTGTGTCAGTGTGTAGCATCTGAAGTAAGTTTATTTTTTATTTATGTTGAAAGTGCTACATTGTGTAGGCTGCCGGATAGCAAAAAATACGTTTCTACTACATAACAAGTTCTCTGGGCAAGGGCTATAAGTGTCTGCAAGTAAAAAAAAGCCTCTTTTGATATCTTGGATAGCTACTTGTAGTAGACAAAAGTGCTCATCACAGACTAGTCCATTTTAAGTGCCTTGTACTGTAATTTGAGTTAAAAAAACTCTTTTTTGTTGTGTAAAAAGCCATAGGAAAAGGCAACAAAACTCATAATTTACCTTGAAGACACTGATTCTTTTATAATAGCTCCTGGAAAATTGTGTGTTTGGTGTGAGGACAGCAGATGATGACAAAGGCACAAACAAGGACATCACGGGAAAACCATCATGCTCACTTTCTCGATGTAAAAAATAGAAACGTAAACAAGGCAAATCCAGTAATAGCCATATCATGAAAATTTGAATCTTGACACATATGAAACTCTCTCACCCCCCGTCTCAACTTTATTTTTGACCCCTAAATGCTGCATGCCTCTTACGATGCATTATATAGATGGCTGGCTAATTGAATATACTACTATTAGCTACATATACCGTAAATACAGTTTCTGAATTCCTCTGCTTATTACATATTGTAAATTCTTTGTTTATTTGTACAATTTATCTGCAGTGTACTGCTTATTTCACATTGTAAATGCTCGGTTTATTTGTACTATTTTTCTGCAATGTACTGTAAATACTCCATATTTCTTCTGTCTCCCTTTCCCCCAGGACACATCTGAAAACGAGCTGCTATTCAGCTCAGTATATCTTTCCTGGTGAAATTTTTGAAATAAATAAATAAAAAAAAATAAATAAATAAAATAAAGTATACTACATGATATCATTCTAAACACATGAGCATGCAAACATTATTGAAGAATAAGATAGGATACATTTGAAAGTTTTATTTTGATTTTTTTATTTCCTGTCCACTTTAAACTTAATATTGGTATGATAAGGATCAATTTATCCTGTGATCTCTGATTACATTTGGATTCATGAGGGGAGTAAAAAGATCAACTAGGCGAGGGGGACTATCAACAGATAAGATTATATCACTAAAAGTAGCTAAATATAACCTAGTTAAGGATTCCAGGGAGAGCCAATTTAGCTGGTGTGCCTGGTCACACTGGTAGTGGATGGTCCCATTTTGCATTTAGTCCCACAGAAATGATCCATAGTTTTGGACAGGTAGAAGAGTGGATTTGGCTATAGTTTGCCTGGCGTCTCTAATCATACAAACGTTTAGGCCCTGTCTACACCACACTGAAAAAAAACCCAATGTAACATTACAGAGAGTGCAAACTGTTACCATAACAGTTTGCGTTTACACTGGTAATGTTACAGAAGGTGTTTTCGTAACCGTCACAGAAACCTGTTGTGAGGTGGTTTCGACAATGGTTCCTGTAATGGTTAGAGCCCTGTAACATTACTAGTGCACGTCTAAACACCCCACCGTGTAGCCCCCAGTCTCCCACTATACCAGAATGCAGTGCATGTTGTAATGCAAGCTGGGAGGGCAGAGGAACCATGAAGTCAACAGAGGGCAGTGTGGAGCATGTGTGAATGGGGCACACATATATCACTGGAACCACTAGTGGAGCCATGCCAGTATGCCCTTGTGTGCATGTGCAGCACTGCAGCTGGTGCACAATGACTGGTGGCACAAAACTGGAAAGTGGAGCGGTGGGGAAACATTGAATGCTGCAGTGGAGTGGCTGCCTGCAGTTGCACTACATGGACCGCTGTGACATGAAGGTGGTGGTACACAGGGTGAACAGTGGGCCAGTGCCATAGGCATAATGGACCGCAAGAGCTACAAGTCAGGTGACCGATTCCCATCACAGACCTGTGTACCAGAGGTGGGCTGTAGCCCTCAAAACATCAGTGAGACAGCAGCTGTGATGTGCATGTGCCCAGGTGTCTGATGTGCCCTCTGAAAACAAACATGCCAGAACACACCACCCCTGCACCACTGCATAGAGACCCTGTCCCCAAAGCACCACCTGTGACCGTGGTGACAGTTTCACACCCTGCATCCCTGTCACTGGTGCCCCCAGCAGTACGCCACCACCCACCCATGCTGTGTGCCAGCAAGAACCATGACAGACCGTGGCACCACTGGGTCAGATGAGGCCATTAGATTGCTGGTGGAGATCTGGTCACAGGAGCCAGTGCAGGCAGAGCTAGCCAGTGCCAGGCACAACACAAACGTGTACCAAAAGATAACGGACTATCTGTTTGAGAATGGCATGGAGAGGACAGCAAAGCAATGCCGTGATAAAATCAAGCAAATGAAGGTGCAGTGCCACAAGACCAAGGACAGCAACAGATGCTCTGGGAGTGCACGCGTAGTGTGCCCCTTCTATGACCAGTTGGACAACATACTTGGTACACGACCAACCTCTGAACCACAGTTCATCCTTGAGAGCTCACAAGTTAAAAGCCCACAACTGAGGTCGGAAGATGATGGGGACACCACTGAAGACCCATGCCAACCCCAGGGGGATGATGGTGCAGACGGTGTGCCACAGGAGACCCCTGACACAGGTACATGCAATGTGCACTGCAGCTGTGTGGTGGCTGAGACATGTGGGGGGGGAACAACATGGCATGCTGGTGGAGGTGGTGCCTGGGCATGTGGTGAATGGTGATGGGCATAACACAGCAATCTGTGGTAGCACGGGTGTGCCTGGGTGCAAGTGGGAATAATGGTCATGGCTATACAACATGGCTTTACAAAATGCCTGTGGCAGCTGAGGTGTGTGTAGTCCTACAGGTGTGGGGGGACATAGGTGTGGGGATGGGGTGAGGTGTATGCATGTGTACCATTGTGATAGAAGTGTTCTGCCATTCCATAGCAAGACCCAGGGGAGGGGACATCTGCAGACACCGACACAGGGGAGGCATCCTCAGTGTCCTCGGCTGTGCAGGATCAGATGCCAGGAACCTCAAGTGACATCTCCACCACTGGAAGGGGCAGACCGGTAAAGTGACGAAGTGAACAGCCACCTCTGGTGAAGAAAACCAAAACAACACAAATGGCAGAAGTACTTGGGGCAGTGCTAGAACCAACATGTAGAATGTTGCAGGACCACCACAGGGAGTTGTTGGAGTTGGAGCAGGAGTGGGCAAGGGAGGAGAGGGCATTGGAGGAGCATTTATGGAAGCAGGAGGCCGACTAGACAAAACAGTTCCTTACACAGATGTTTCAGTTGCTAGCCATGCAATGCTAGCAGGCACCCCTTGCAGCCACCACACATTGTGTGGGTGATACCACCATGCCACATGCCACTGTAAGCGGAGCTGGCACCGCTGCTCCCAGCCCAGCCACATTGTTCTCCGGAGTGCCCATCACCTGTGATTTTCCCACCAGGTCTACTGTCATGTCCACCAGTGCCATGTTTTGCATTCCACCCCTGCTGACAGGCAGGAGGGCTTCATGCCAATGCCAGCCACTACTGGTATGCAACCTCCAACCATGGCTGTGTCCCACAGGCGTGCAACCCCTCCACAGGGTGGTGTGTTCCCAGATGGTGCCACTGCCCCTGCCACCCTGCCAACCACATCCCAGGCAACATCATACGGTGTCGTCAAGGTGCAGCAGTACTCCACAGGTGGCACAACTGCCATTACTGGTCTGCACATTGCTCCCCATCCTCTGATGCATGGTGCTTCTGACCAGCACTGTGGTACCCCAACGGCCCCCACAACAGTCATGCCGAGCTTCACAAAGGACCTGTACAACGAAGAGTTCCTGTAGATCACACTGTGATGCTATTTGACACCTGCAGAGGTTGGCTGACCAGTGTGTGTCACAGGATGTCACCTGATACACCCATTGTGTTTACATTCTTCATTTGGTGACACCACTGGGGGTAGCCCATTGACAACAGTGCCTTATTTGTGTTGGCACAGTGGTATGTGCTCACGTTGGCACACGTACTTTGACACCCATGTGGTGTTCTACAGTTTTGTGAGGCCTATGTACTTCATGTACTGTCAGGGGTTATGACACATGAGGGCCACACGGGTGACTGGGGCTTTGCACATCCTGTGGTGGTTACTGTGTTATGTTGTACCGGGTCACAGAAACAGTAACCCACACATTGTTTGGTTACTTTATAGATGTTCACTAACGCCTATATTGTAGACTAGCATAGTGTATTACATAGTTCGGTTACATGACAGGGTCTGTGTCCCATGGGTGTCCTGCATCCACCAGTTTCTGCCCAGTGCCATGGGGGGGCCTCGTAGTGTGGTGTTTTGTCTGTTTACTGTTTTGGGTCCAACAGCACTATTGCAGTGTTTGCATTGTCATTACAGTGTTCCAAATGTATTGGGTACAGTACTGCATGGTGTTGTGATGCAGGGCAATGTATGTTTCATTCGGGGTCTTGGGGTACCACAGCAATGCACAAAGTCTGCTGCATGAACATGCTGACACCTAACGTTGTTTTACATGTGATACTGCCACCAGAGGTCATGGCAGCATTGGAATAAAGACAGTTATGTGACTCCATACTGTGTTGCTCTTTTGTTTGTGCAGCTTGCATGCATGCTTACATTGCTATACAGGGGCACTGTGGGGCTTTTGATACCATGGGCCACTGGTGTGGTGGACCTGGGTGTGCTGTCTGACTGCACTGTATGTGCTGGATTCACGCAGCATGCGTCCAACGTGTGGCTGTTGTACATGGCATGCCATGTCCTGGTGGTGCACTGCATACCTGACTGTGGCATGCAGCAGGGTCACAGTTCTCAGCTCACTTTGGTGCATCACTGCATGCCTACATGTCATACATCAGGGCCCTCCTCTATTTTCAGTTCCACACCTTGTGCTGCATCACACCTTCAGTTCACCACACCTACCACAGGGCATGCATTGCTGTCGGACACCATGCCATGCACTGCCATGCTATGTGTACATTGACAGCCGGATAGGCATATGGGTGGGTGTCTGTCATCGCAGATGTCATCACCAAGTGCTCCATGGCTGTGCTGTACATCACAGGGGTTAGGTCCACACACACTGTTCTCAGCTCAGTGTGGACAGGCTGTATCGGTTTCGAATCGTTTTCACGCCTGTTCCCTGGCAGTGTAGACACACTGTAACTATTAGAGTCTGTAACGGTTTGGAACTATTACAGCTTTTTTGGATGTAGTGTGGACAGAACCTTAGTCTATAGAGTACACCAATCTGGTGGTGAATTTGTTTGGCAACTTGAAATAAATGAGACTCAAATGACAGAATAAGATCGGGTTAATCTGAACTTTGTTCCAAAGAGCATAGCCATTTTTTTTGTTTTTGTTAAACAAAATATGGCTCTGGGCGAAAATGGATGCTAACAAGCTAAGAAACAGTTCAAAGTATGCAGTTAAAGTAAGCACTCAAATCTCCTGAGTTGATGTACAGACCAGGATACACTTTATCCAACCATGTCTTCATTTTATTAAGATAACACTGCTGACCAGGAACACAGCAAACACAAATCTCTCCCTTATAGATGAGTAACAAAGGTTTCACACATCACATGATTTTTCAAGGTATTGAAAAAGAATGTGATGTGCAAAACTGTTGGTGCTGTATGCTTTGCGTTTTGTTTTTTTAATGTAATGCAAGATGGTTGTCCTCAAATCAGATTTCCAGAGCAGATAAATCATCCGCCAGAGAGGAGTTTACATCAACAATGGCAGTATAGGCATAGTACAATACCATGTAATATGTGTATAGCATAACTTTGAATTTGTTACATACAATAGAAAGCCAGCTGATAAATACAATAGGGAGAACAGCAGAGGCCTGAAGATTGAACCCTTAGGTACTCATTATGGAGCAAAGCAGGGGCAGACAAAAAAAAAACACTGAGTTTGACTAACAGTCCCCAGTCCAGTTCACTATGGCTGGGCCAAAATTGTAAGCATGGAGCCCCTGGTTTAACAGGTCAGAGGCTTTAGTCTGGTCCACAAAGACAGCACCTTGGCATGTCCAGCTTTCATGTCACAGCACAAATCATTCTGTACCTGACCAGAGGGGTTGTGGTGCTGTGACATTGCCTCAAAACATGCTGGCAGGTTGTAAGCAGCTGTTTATCTGCATTGAATTCAGAACTTTTGCTACTTATATTTTTCTCCTGCAGTTTGGCCAGACAGCTCAGGATAGATATAATCCTAAAATTACCAAACTCATATGAGGACCCCAACATATAAACTGTAAAGGTACACCATGCAATAGTTTTCACAGCTTAGATACATGACCAGTTGAGAAGAAGGAGAGAGAGAGAGAATATTTTAGTGAGTGAGGCAGCTGTGGTAGTGATTGACAGTTTAACAAACTCTAGCCAGAGCTGATAGGGCTGTGAAAAGCTACCAAATGACCAAAGTTATTTTCTTGTTGGTGTCATATAGTGTTTTTAGTCACAATCATCAAAAACTGTCATGCTGCTAAATCAGTCCTCTTGAATTTATTTAGTCAGAGTAAATGATGCTGGTGTGTTTGTGTGTGTATGTGTGTGTCAGTGCTCCC
Source organism: Neoceratodus forsteri (assembly GCA_016271365.2). NCBI lineage: Eukaryota > Metazoa > Chordata > Ceratodontiformes > Ceratodontidae > Neoceratodus > Neoceratodus forsteri. The sequence goes on from CM057456.1 coordinate 1,725,886,075, forward strand.
AGATTAAGTTTCCCTTTTTCCTGTAATTGCAGGACAATATTTCTGTGTTTTCCTGTAGATTACATTATTTCCAGTGGAAGCCAAATTCCTCTGTTTTCCCATATAACTAATGCAAGTCTATGGGAAGAATTCCCCTGTAGATTGTTCCAAATCCCTGTAAACAGAGTTCCTTACCATTTAGATAAAATACCCGACATTCCCTACAAGCTTAGTTAAAGGAGAGTGGCACTGAACCTATGAGTAATGTTTCCTTTAGAAGCTTTTTTTCATATAGTGGGTCCCCTTCTGTTTCTGCCCCATTTTTACTTGCCTTTTAGTTAACCCATTGGATATTTATGGGTTACACGCTGCTGCAAATTGTCATCTAAAAATTGTATGATGTTGTTTGTGTCCCCATGAACCTAAGAATTCTAAATTAGAACATAGATGCATTTGTACTAACAATGTAAGTTCTTGACAAGATCATACTGTTCTAAAATGGTCAATACCAGCAGTGTGTAAATCAGAAACACTCACTGAATTTACCAAAAGGCCAGTTAAGATTAAGCAGTAAAAAAATGAGAACTGGTATTTTAAAAAATAACATCTACTTCTACAAAAATGCATATTTGTTGATTCAAAGCAGTTCTCCTTTTGAGATATGAACAGCCCAGTCTAAACTGTTCACTATTTATGGGGCTGGCAGTATAGCCTAGAGGTTAGAGCAATGAGCTATAAATGGGCTTTGTGCATCCAGCATTCAGACATGGGTTTGATTCCCATACCCTCCATGTCCATACTATGTGGCACTGATTAAGTCACTCAATCTCTCCAGTGTTCCTGAGTTGTCCCTAGAAACAAGCACATGTGCCTAGTTGGCCTTACCTGGTTGCCAAAGAAAGAAAATATATATATTTATTACATTACATCTATAAACTGCAAACAAACATTAAACTCCAGTACACAGATTCCAAATCTGTGCAATAACCAACCTCCCTACTCCAAACATTTAATTTTTATTATCAAGAATTTATTTTTAATTATTATTATTTGATGTGATTTTTATATGGGATTAATTTCTGGTTAAGAGTACTGTTTGCATAAATTCCTAAGAGCAAAACAAAAAGTACTAGTTAATTAAATCTTAAGACAAGGTATCTGGCTTTTATGCTTAAAAGAAAAAAATCTGTTTAATAAGCATCTCTTTGCCCATACTGTATATGGCAAATGAGATTTCTGTGGAAATAAAGATGAGACTCCATTTAGTTTCTTTATGGTGATATTAGACACTTCTCTTACTCAAGTCCAGGAGTATGGGGGGCCTAGCTCACATTCTTGGAATATCTAAGCTAGCCAAAGCAGGGTATCCATGACTACAATCAGATAGGAGGTCATGTGACTATTACAGCATGGACTTGTCTTAAAAAAAGTGAGTTTGAGAGTCCCACTACTTTACATTGGAATAAGAAGTTTTATTCATAGTTTAAATATGCAATGTACTGCCACTACAAAAATTGGACAGTTATCGGACACTAGCATAATAAATAAGCTTACCAAGTTTCATGACTGCAGAACTAAGGGTTCATGAGTTATGTTTGAAACTTATTTTATATCATCTTCTTATTAAAAAACTAAACAAATCAAGTATTTTGTGATAGCTCACGTCTTAAGCAGTCTGACAATAAGACTCTTAAAAATGTATTTTGTTGCTATAGAGAAAATAAAACTGTCTAAAAGAATATTTTCTGACAGTGGATTTATTGCTATTAGACCGAGCTGGACAGATGATAGAAGCAGCAGTTTAAAAAGCTTTTTTTTTTGTTAATATCCTGAGAAGTTATGAGGCACAATATAGTAGCATCCCTCCTCTCTTCAGATGCCTTTAACATACAGCAGCAAATAGCATAAATCAGAGGGGAGTGCACTACCTTGTAGCTACGGAGGAATACATCCAAATTTCTAAAATGGAGTTCCACAAAAGGCCGTTTTAGAGCTACAGTCTGATCGATGACAGAAGGGCTGTAGGTTCCGCCCACAGCCCTAAAAAGAACAAACTCTAATTTGTCACTGCCTACTGCCTTATTGTCTTCTACCACCTTCAGTAGATTAGGTAAAAGTGGGAGATAGTATGGTATGGGATATCTAGTTAGTTGTCTGCATGATTTAACTTCTACCCAGAACTAATATTAATTCAATCTTTATTTATGTGGTGCCATTCCTTGCAAGTTCACTTAAAATGCATCACACAAAAATAGGAGATAAGTACCTTACAATAGAATCAGTGCTCACAAAGCATTGAAAAGCAAAAACTATGTTTCAAAACTGGAGTCAAAATGGCCTTAATATATTGGGTATATATAGTTAAATATATAGTTATGTAATATATAGTTTTACAAGCAAGGACAGTAGGTTACAAAAATGTGATTTCCTGTAACTTTTACATTTGTAAAATGTACTGTACAGTATTCTGAGGAAATCATCTTTCCCAGATCTGAGACATGCGAGGGATCTGTCAGGGACACACCACTGCACTAGATCAGTGAGGTATGAAGGACACACAAAGTTCAGTTCCTTCATGGAAACATAAACCTTGTTGTTTATATTTTTTCATATAATTATAAATTTGGCCATGTGTTAAGTCTGTTTAATATTCCCCAGTGCATTGTTTCATGTGTTTGTTTTGAAATAGTCATAGTTTATCCTTATGTTATTTCCCTTGTTAAAGCTATCATCTTTCATGCATGATATTAATTAATTACATAGTAGTTCCAGAACCCAGTAATATCAGTTGAATGAAATCCAGCAATGAGGTTTTCCATGCAGCACATTTGCTCAACTGATGTAACTGGGTTCTGGAACTGCTAAGTAATAAGACTTGTGATAGAAGGAGCCCACCCCCAAATGTGCCACCACTTTAGAGTTTCAACATGGACATTGCCTCTTTCCTATTTTTACACTTATTAAGTCTGTTGTGCAACAGCATCTAATATTTCTCACTTGCTGTGTATTTCTGTTTAATTCCTTGTCTACAGTATGTGTTGTTGCTATGGTGGAATGGCCACCCACTGTAGCTTCCCTTATTGTTACACTCAAGTTGTTTGTCTTTCCTTGTACTCTTGTTGCTGAACTAACTTGTTTCTTCTGGCTCTGTCCCCTTAATGAATCCTAGTGGCATCAGTATTTTAAAAAAGACAAGCAAAGTACCTGTGCACAGACAGAAAGGGTTAGCACTTTAGAAAAGTGCCTGTAAAAATGATAGGTTCTCCACATAATGAAATATAACGGCAAACTAATATTTCTGCTATGAATACATGGGAAGACCATAGCAATAGCTAAATAAAATACAAAAAAGACAGAGAGAAGGTACTTAATGCTGTATTGTGGTGTCCAGGTGAGCTCCTTGCAGGTTGTTGTGCATAGCTCCCTATTCCAATCAGTGTTTCTCTCATTGCAAGGTGCAGTCTCCTATAGGGAATCAGCGGCACCCTGGCTGCTCCTTTTATCTGGGAGATGGATGTCCATTAATGTAAAAAGGGGTGAAGTTTGGCTTTAATGTAGCCCATTTTTGTATAATCATGAAATTATGAGCTTAGGCATGCCCCTTGCTTGATTATGCTTCACTGTGACTGGTATATTTATCCTACATTATGTAAACCACATATTCACTTTTTTTAGAAAATGTTTTATAGAGGGGATTTGTCATATTTTTGTTTAATAAGGGGGTGGAGTTACTGGTCAAGGGAGGAGCTACATCCTTTAAAAGAAACGGTTTTGCAATATTCTGGCAGAAGTAGTTAGGAAGAGGTCCTGTGTGGATCTTCCAAGCTGATCTCTGGTCTGAAGGAGGGCACAGAGCATTTTTCCTGCCTAGCCTTTGGGCAGTAAAGTTATGCCTTTCCCCTTCTGTTATTGTATTTCTTGTTGATTTATTCTTTTTGTTTACAATTTGAAGTACACTGATGTAAGCCTGAAGTTAAGTTATTTTTCTCCAGTACTTATTTTCTTTATGTTTTTGTTTGTTTTAATAAAAATGTTACCTGATTTGTACCTTTATTATTGACTCCTGTGATTTGAATTTACCTACCCATGCACGACAAGACTCTTAAACAAACACATAAAATAATACATTTGAGTTTTTACAATTATATGAAAACATGTAAAACCACAATGTTTATGTTCCCTTTAAAAGTCAAACATAAAATATTTAACTTACAGTAATTCAGCACTCCCCTGGTAACCTCAATGCAGTTCCCCTAAAATAGAATATGTAAATTTCTGGTCTTCCTGAACACTACTGGGATGACACAACCCCACACTGTTTTGCACACTTACTAGTGCTCCCATACTGTAGCTTAAACACCTTACAAATGAGCGCTTGTCCAGATGGAACTTCAGAAGGCACCAGTCTGCAGACACAAGAAAAACAGAATGGTGGGCCCCTTTTGTGCTACCCTCCTCCTCTACCCCATATTCTATGCAAAACCAGATATAGTTGGCAGGGACAGACATTTGTTACTAATAGTTAAAATTTTACTCAACTTGAGGAATGTAAAAGACAAGCCAATGATTCACTAAAAATACCACCAACAGCTTAATTTGATTCAAGGTCAGTTGGCATTCATCTGTATCCCCCTCCCTCAGGTTGTGCCTGAAAATAGGCAGAATGTGTCTAGTGCACTTACCCGGTCAACAAAAACTAAACAAAAAGGTGGAAAACAAAACTTAATGATGTGGCTATCTAGCCAGACATGATGGGTCTGCAGAACAGTAACACAGACTCAAATACTAATTAACACACAGAACAATTCTTTCCTGTCACAACATATAATACCACTGCATAGCAAACACATACACACACACAAATCTCCACTTCATTTTGCTGTCTCATGCTTCTGAAGCTTCATTAACATACCATCATACTCTTCTGCGAATTCTAAACTCCAGCTTTGCATGGTAAATGAAGGACATGATTTACTTGGTGAAAAGGCTGCTAATACTAAGTTCATTGTCTGACAGACATAGTTTAAAACAGGCATATGCATGTCATGCCTGCCATGGGAACACCTACATTTCAGACCATTTAACCCTTTCTGTAATGGGTGGCACACCTACAGTAAAGATGAGATCAGTTAACTCTGTAACTGGTTATCTGCAAGGAGAAAGAAATCAATTAACATGATTATTGGTTTCAGGATGAATAAGAGATTCATTGGACCATATTGCTAAAAGTCATGTAGATTATAAGGGGACAATCCTATGTGTACAATATAACAGGTCATGTGGCATGGTGAATGTTGCAGTAACACATCCAAGAGATTCTTATGTGGAGGTGTGGCTTGGATGCCAAAGAAGATGGCCACATAGATTCAAAGCTCTGTCCCCAGCTGTTGCTATCCGTGCTACTAACTCACCATCCAGGGTCCATTTTCATTTACATGGCATGAATATGCCACACTAGCCCCGCCTCGCTCGTCTGTCCAATATGAGTAGAATATACTGTGTTTTAGTTGTCCGGCTATTGTCTCATGAGGCAGAGTTCTCCGCGACTCGCCTCAGACCGGGTTAGGCCGCATTGGCACTGATACTTCTCCTGAAGTGAGCGACCGTATCTGCATGCCCAGTGGCAAGCGATCCCTGCTCAATTCCCATCTGGGCTAGCACTAGCACAGTCTCTACTATCGGAACTCAAAAGGCTGAACAAGCAAGGTCGCTCGGCCACATTAGCCTAGCTATGGCATCCCTCAGCTGCCCACAGGAGGGCCCGACTACAGGCCACATTGAATCTCCCTCACATACAGCCAGTGTAAGCAACTCCCTCCAGTATATTACAAGTATGCTTGAGGCACTCCTCATAAGGGTGAATGGAATAACTGCTACACTCTCTGGGACCATACCTGAGGTCCGAGTGCTCAATGATAGGATGAATGTGGCCAAGCAAAAAAAATGAAGAACTAGAATCCACCCAAGCCAAGGTATTGCAGTGCCTACAAGACCATGAGAACAAACTAGCAGTGCTCTGGCACAGAGCAGAGGACCAAGAAAATAGGGGATGCCGCAACAACATCAGAATTATCAGAGTTGCGGAGGGCATGAAGGGCCAGAATACAGAACGTTTCCTGAATGAGGTCATACCCAAAATACTGGTGTAAACCCCCCTACAAATGGGGGTTCCCAAAAAGTCTTCCTTGAGCTTGCTCAAATGCTCACTGACAGGCTGGTGTCCTGCGTTTTAGCAGTTTAAATGTATTGCCAGAGAGTGCCTGTATAGCCTCTGTGTACTGTCTCTTTAAGAGCTGCCTGGATTGGTAGTCATAATTAATCTGAGAGGGAGCTCTGTTAGAAAATGTACTTGTTTGCTGATCATTTGTTAGAGTAGTAATAATATTGCAGTTTGTTCTAACCTGCCTTCTTTGCAGCATGGACAGTTCTGTTTGTTTCATCATCTTGGTCCTGGACTGCAGAATGGGCCAATCAGTACATTTGGGACTCTAAAATGGAGCCTGCCTACAGGGGTTCGTTGGGGCCAAAACTTGTAGGAATTGTAGTTTTGGGCTTTTGGTGCCTAAAATAACTCGGAGGGGGAGTCCTTGTTGTGACTGACAGACAGATCAGCCAACCAAACCTTTTGGATCTTGGAGAAAGTCCAACACTGCTTGCAGTTTGTTAGATCTGAGTTTGGAAGTCACGAAGTAACAGCTCGAGATAGTTTGAGCAGCAATCCATAGTGGATTTGCATGGGAGAACTGTGGAAAGGCCTGAGTTTGGCCTGCATACCTGCCTGCTATTCCTGAGAGGGAACTTGCGCTTTTTTCAGACTGAATCCGAATTTGGAGAGTGAATTAAGCCACTGAATTGTGACAAGGCTGTAACCTGAAGAAGACTGAAGATTTGCTGAATGAGAACGGACTGTCAGGACTTCCAGCTACTTCTGAACTCCCGGATTGTGCAGAGACTCTGTAATTGCGGCCGGAGAACCATTTGCCTGGTACAGTGGAATTTCCTTGCGTGTGAATGTGCTGTGTGCTTTTAGTGGGTTGTGATTTGGTTCCTCACTCTGTGTCTGAACTGTGTTTTGCTTGCTGAAGGCTGTATCCAGCTCCACGGACTGAAACCATATCCATTTCCATTTGCCTGGGCCCTGCTACACTGACCCAGCCAGAATACCTGCTACGCAGAGAAAGTCATCGATGAGAGACCGGCCTGTGTTTCAGCCCCCTGCTCAATGCCTTGAACAAGAACGACACCGCGGTAATTTGTGTGGGACCTGCTTCTCCGGGCACTCCAGCTCAACAGACTGCAGTTTCGATTTCATCCTTTCTGTGTCCAACATTGGGTGTCATGAGTAAACATCAGGGTAGCTCCCTGCAACAACAGCTAAATCTAAAGTCATCTGATTATCTTGCTGCCTTTTCTTTCATGAACTGAGCCCTTCAGCTCTGGATTACAAATAATGTGTGTTGTGCATGTTGCTTTCTTCCATCACAGGGCCCCAACTATCTGCAACATTCCTGGCTAGCCCACCATTTTCCTACCTGGGTACCCAGAGTGTGTGACTGTGTAGGGACTCTGAACTGCATGCATAACTGTCTGATTAATATAGCTTTTAAGCAAATCAACCTGATTATGCCCCTCCCTTGTTCAAGTCCCCTGAATAAATCAGATTTAACTTTGTTTGCATTTAACCTGACTGTGGTTCCAGTTTGTGCCAAAAGTATTGTACTGTTTCTATTTGCTGTGCTTAACCTTGTTTTACAGGGGGTCCCCAGGATCAAGCTGAAGGAACCAGCCCTGGTGGTAAGTGCAGACAGTGTGGGTAATTGCCTGGTGAATAAGAGTCATTGTGAAAGTAATTATTGTATATTGTTCAGGCCACTAGAAGGGAAAGAGGGAGATTACAATGTCCCGGAGGGCTGAGCCCAGGTTAGCTTGACCACTAACAACCCTGACCTCCGGGTGGAGGCACCCGTTTCATTACACAGGCCCCTTAACCTGTTACTAGCCAAGCAGGCAGGGGTAGTAGCCCTTGGGATACCACCACCTAGGAGTTACATCTTGGAGGCTCACAGCTGGGATTTTGTGCCTTCTAGTGGCCAAAAATTATGAATTATCGTTAAAGATGAATGGCTACCCCAGTAGAAATGGCTGTACATCAGTTGGTGGGGTGGTGCACTGGGCAGCAGATCGACCCCCAAAATGCTCAGCTTATACTGGATATTCCCCTGGGTAACAGTAAGGACACTGTAGAGGGAGCACTCTCCAAAGTTGACTGTTTAAAAAACCCTGTGGTGGTGGGTCGACAAGCTGATTTGATTGCCCAAACTTTCATAGCCTTGGCAGAGTGTAGTGACCTCATGGACAGCTCTAAAGTGCCACAGACAGTTGCCTTAGAAGGGGTCCTAGCCGCCTGGAGATTGATAACAAAAGACAGTAAAGACCCTGGGGAGGATGAGCTCCCACCATTATCTGAGACTTTTTAGGAGAAATTTGCTAAGTTGTTGCTGGAGGAAGGGAAAACCGTAGAGGACTGTAAGAAAGTATTTCTGCCACCTGGGGGTGTTCCTTCCCCAACACCCCCTCCCACTCCAGCACCTGTTACTGCCCCACCTTCTGTGCCCATGCCAATGCTAGCCCCTATATCTGTGCCCGCCATTAGTCACGACTCCTACCAAAAGCTGAGAATCTTCTCAGGCACCCTTCCCACCCCCCAGAGGGAGGATGACTGGAAGACCTGGATCGACTATATTGCCCCCTTGGTACATGAGTGGCAGTGTGCGGAGGCTGAGAAGCAGAAAAGAATCATAGAAAGTTTGAGGGGCCCCACCCTTGAAGCCATTAAATTTTTGAGGTCCACGAACCCTGATGCATCTGCTCAGAAGTACCTATCTGTACTTGAAGGCAATTTTGGGAGCATTGAATCAGGGGAGACTTTGATGTGGAAATTCCAAGGTACCAAACAATGGAAGGGGGAAAGTTTGTCTGTGTATGTTACTTGCCTAGAAAGAGCTCTGCAGAAAGCTTACCGGAAAAGTGGGGTAGCCGCCAGTGATTTGAACTGTGTGAGACTGGGGGACATACTGCAACATGTCAAGCATTCTAAACTGCAGATCATCTAGTTAAGGCTCCAGGATAGGAGAGATAACCCACCTGACTACTGTGACATGATAAAAGAACTTCGGGAGGTAGATGGTGAAGAGGGAGATTGTAATTATGGGGTGAGTGCAGCCCCAGTGATCAAGGCTCCGGAAGGCCCTTCCGAAATGGAGACCACTACGAGTGTCCCGCCATGGGCTAAATGGTGGGGGAAGGAGTTGCTGAAGGAAGTCAGAAAAGTACAACTGGGTGCATTCGCTGAGGTATCCCCTGCTGACAGAGACCCTGGCCCCTGTCAGGACGTGACTGTTATGGGGGTTGGGGGTGAACCATCAGGCATCCTCTACTGAGGGTGGCTTCTCGGCTGAGCTCAAGGAATCGACTAACATCCTAAATGAACTTTTGAGACATGGTACACTACCAGCAGAAGTCAGATCACAATCTCCCATCAATGCTCCAGCATCCCCTGCTATGTTTTCCCCAAGGATGCCCCGAGAGCCTGTCATTTGTCACAGTTGCAGCAAGGATGGCCATATGAAGAGGGAATACTGGTCTCAGAAGGACTTAGAGAAAGTGGTAAACCGGCTTCAAGGAGAGCTTCGGAAAATGTGTCAGTGGTCAAGGGGTGCACAAAATGACCGCAGTGAAGGCTTCGGCCATCCTAACTCAAACCCATCTGTGGCTAAATTGTCTGTCCAGGCCCCTGCTGTTGTCCCTCCACACTGGTCCAAAATAGTGGGCCCTTCAATGAAGACTACTGTGGCTGTGAATGGTATTCCTACTCGGGCTGTGCTTGACAGAGGGTCGCAAGTGACCATTGTATTTCAGGACTGGTATGACAAACACTTATCTGATGTTCCATTACAATCCATGGAAGGCCTACATGTGTGGGGCTGAGGGACAAGTCTTATCCCTATCTAGGATATGTCTGCCTCTGGTTGTCTTTTCCTACAACTGTAACTGGTGTAGAGGAGCAAGTAGAGACACTGGCCCTAGTGTGTCCCCACACCGGACTGTATGATGGGGTTGCCCTGTTAATAGAAATATAGACTTTAACAGCAGATAAGGACCGCTTGGCCCATCTAGTCTGCCCATTTCCCTGCCTACAGGATAGGCCTCAGATCCTAGTTAACCAACAGCCTATTTCTTCTTCTTAATTGGATCAAATGCCCACATGTTTGGGAGACTAGCACAACTCTGCATGAAAAGCAAGGGCAACTGACTGGATGGGCCCCAAGAATTCCAGCGTTAGTAAAAAGGGCATATGACTTACAACAGAAACCCAATGTAGAGAACCCAGATGAGCCAGTGGGAATAGTGTGGAAAAAGGAACCTGACTCCTTGGTATTGGCCCCCAACGCCCAGTGCACAATCCATGGAGAAGTCCACCTAAAAAGAAACGTAAAGAACAAAATATTAATGTTGGATGCACCAGGTGATGGAAAGTTGCCAGAAGGATTATTGGTTAAACCCAGCATCTTGCCTGACTGTGCCCATGCCTGTGCACAACGAGTGATGGTCCAGATTCAAAATGTATCAGATCGGGAGGTCCGGGTAAACAGATGGTGCACTCTAGCTACAGTACACTGTGCAGACACTGCAGTATTACCCAATAACAAATACTCTGGCTCAAAGGAGAGAGTGACCCTGGACTTATTTGACTTTGGTTATTCCCCACTGCCAGCTGAATGGAAGGGTAGGATTAGCAAGAAACTTGCCCAGAGAGACCAAGTGTTTTCATTAAAAGAATGGGACGTGGGGTGTGTCCAGGATGCAGAGCATCATATACACCTGCATTATGACCAGCCATTTCAATAGAGATCCCGATGCCTTGCCCCAGCGGACATAGATGATGTGAGAAGACAGCTGCAGGAAATGCTCGCTGCTGGCATGATACAGGAATCAAGGAGCCCATATGCCTCTCCCATTGTGGTTGTGTATAAGAAGAATGGGTCAGTGATGATGTGTGTTGATTATCAAACCCTGAACCGATGGACTGTGCCAGATCAATACACCATGCCCTGTATACATGATGCTCTGGATTGCTTGAATGGGAGCAAATGGTTTTCAGTATTGGATCTTCACAGCGGATATTACCAAATTCCGATGGCCATGGAGGACTGTGAGAAAACTGCCTTCATTTGTCCTTTGTGGCTCTACAAATTCCTGAGAATGCCACAGGGGATTTCGGGTGCCCCGGCCACCTTTCAGCAACTGATGGAACATGCGGTGGGAGATATGAACTTGCCAGAATGCCTAGTGTACCTAGATGATGTCATTGTGTTCAGATGCACAGCAGAGAAGCATGAGACCCGACTGTTTAAAGTCCTAGACCAATTGGAAGACTTCAACCTCAAGCTGTCCATTGACAAGTGCCAGTTTTTTCAAACCTCCGTAAAGTATGCGGGGCACATAGTATCTGCAGACGGGATTGAGACTGATCCCAGTAAAGATGAGTCACTGACTACTTGGCCCCAGCCCCATAACTTGAAAGAACTATAACATTTCCTGGGGTTCTGTGGCTACTACCACAGGTTGATAAAAGACTATTCCAAGGTGATTCACCCACTCCTGAATCTCACCCAGGGTTACCCCCTACCAACCGTAAATACAAGAAAGGGACAGTCAAAGAACCCGAGAAAGTATACTTGGAAAAGGGGAATCTTTTGGGTCCCACTGGACACCCAAGTGTGAAGCAGCCTTCCACGAAGTCATATACCGGCTCACCCACACCCCCATCATCACCTATGCTGACTCTACCAAGCCCTATGTGCTGCATGTGGATGCTAGTCTGCAGGGCCTAGAAGCTGTGCTGCATCAAGACCATGAGGATGGTTTGAGACCAGTGTTTTTTGCCAGCAGGAGCTTGATCCCATCAGAATGAAAGTATCCTGTGCACAAGCTGGAGTTCCTTGCCCTAAAACGGGCCATTGTTGACCAGGTTCATGAGTACCTCTGTGTGGCAAAGATATTGGTGAAGACTGACAATAACATGTTAGCCTATGTACAGACTTCAGCTAAGTTGGACACCACTGGGCACCGGTGGCTCTCTGCTTTATCAACCTATGATTATGCTGTTGAATACAGGCCAGGACTGAACCACATTGATGCTGATACCCTGTCATGAAGGCCAGTCTCCAAGAGTGATTGGGTCAGGTTGTCTGAACCTGACATCTGAGCATTGTGCCAAAAGTTTGATAGATATGAACAGATGTCTATGGACATAGTAGACTGTTTAGTAGATTGTTTGGGCCCTCCTGACACCTGCATACTGGCTGCCTATTGCCATTTCTCTGCTCTAGATATTAGTGCACTACCTCAGTTTGACAATGGCAGCATCCAGTGGGCTCAATCCCAAGATCCTATGATTCAGCCAGCACTTGATGCCCTGCTTTCGGGGAAAGATGTGTCCCAGTTGCATTCCCCTGACTTGTGAACTGCCCTATTGTTTAAAGAAGGCCCCAGGTTGAAGTTACACAATCAGTTGTTATACAGCGAGACAGTGGATCACAGTGATCGAGTGGACAAGCAGCACTTGGTCCTGCCCATGGCCTTTAAAGATTTGGCACTGAGGTCCCTCCACAATCACATGGGGCACCTCGGTATTGACAGAACTCTTGACCTAGTACAATCTCGATTCTACTGGCCCAAGATGGGGGCCGATGTTGAGCACCATGTCAAGACCTGCAGTCGTTGCCTGTGAAGGAAAGCCCTGCCTCAGAGGGCTGACCCCTTGTCAGTGTTAGTACCAGCACCCCCATGGAACTGGTCTGCATAGACTTTTTGTGTTTAGAACCTGATCAGTGGAATATTAGCAATGTGTTAGTGGTTATGGATCATTTCACTTGGTATGCACAAGCTTTTCCAACTAAAGATCAAAAGGCCTCTTCCGTGGCCAAGGTGCTAGTGGAAAATTTCTTTGTCCACTCTTTGTCCACTATAGTGCTCCCCCCCAGCGGATCCACTCTGACCAAGGCAGAAACTTTGAAAGTCAGCTAATCAAAGAAATGCTCTCTTTGCGGGGGGTGGGGAAGTTAAGAACCACCCCCTATCACCTGCAGGGGGTCCTCAACCAGAACATTTTAACTGCACCCTTCTAGACATGCTGGGTACCCTCCACCCAAAAGACAAGCATAAGTGGAGCCAACAGATTAGCACCTTGGTACACGTTTACAATTGCACCAAAAATGACACTACTGGGTTCTCCCCCTACCGCCTCATGTTTGGGAGGGAGGCCCGCCTGCCAGTTGATGTCTGTTTTGGGGTCTCGCCAGATGGGGTCCGAGCTGAAAACTACCTGCAGTATGTACAGAAACTGAAAGCTCAATTGAACCATGCATATCAACTGGCCCAGACAATGGCTGCTTAAAGAAATCTCACCAACAAAGAGGCACGACAAGAAAGTAAAGGCTCAAGAGCTACGGCCTGGACACCATGTGTTGTTACGCAATTTGGGACTACATGACAAGCACATAATTGCTGATAGGTGGCACCATCTTCCTCATGTAGTAGTTGGAAAGCTGGATGCTCTACCAGTATACAAGGTACGCCTAAAGAATAACTCCAAAGCTGTCAAGACCATGCACTGTAACCACTTGCTGTCTATCGGCCAAGTTATTATTGAAGCCGAGCCAGCAGACATTGCCTTCCCTGGGCTGGTGACTCATGCTGCTGCAAAAAAGAGACAGACTCAACCTACCCCAGTAGTTACAGAATTAAGGTTTCCCCTGCAGCAGGCCCAGAATGATAGTGACTGTCAGTCCACCTCTGATGATAGTGAGTATGACAATGCCTATTACCCCTCCTATGAATTGAGTCAGCTGTTTTGAGGTAACCCTATAACTAATTGTGGGGATGAAGCTGGGTCTCCTGGAGTGCCTAACCCCCCAGCTTCGTCCTTTGAGCCAATGCACCCTGAAAGTGAGGTGCAAAGCATCACATCTGAGGTTGTGGACTCTGTGTTTTGTGGAACTGTGTGAACTGCACAAAGAAAAGGCTGATGGTCTGAGTCTCCCTGGTGACACACCAGAACCTGAAGAACAATGTGACAGTGTTGACAGCCCCCCTTCAGTGCCGCAAAGCCTAATTGTGCTACAGCCTCCTAAAAATTAGCAACCTAGGCCTTTGTCAGAGGATAATAAAGAGCAAAGTGTTGTAGAAACAGAGCCTACAGAGCAAGGAGCTGACGGTGCTCCCAGTTTGGACATTCTCATCCATGCAGAGGTACCCCTCACAAGTGACAAAAGCTCCAAAGTTAGTGCTGAAAGTACAGAGGCTGTGGCTGCTCACCCCAGAAAGACTGGATGAGCTGTCAAGCTAGTACTACGCTTTAGTTATGATTCCCCTGGGAGGCCAGTGGATTTGCCTCTCAATGTGGTTCACAAAGGGGTTTACGTCTCATCAAGCTCACTGCCCAAATTGAGCTTGACGGCCAATTCCAGGTTACTTGTTTTTCCCTCTCACCATGGTGCCACTGCCCCATCCGGCCCCAAGTTAGCTGATAGGGAAGGGCCCCTTCTAACTTTGTTTAATGTGCAAGAAGTTATTACCTGAAGCAGTACTGTGATGTTACTAATGTGTTAATCATAGTGGAATCAGCATTACCTATATAAAAAATGCATAAGTATTGTCAATATGGATGTAGTAATGCGAAGTATATTGAAAGGTATAGTGATGTAACAAGCTAATGATATATATGTCTCGTTTATATTGCATTTTTGATATTTTGATGGTACAGACTTAATGCAGACGCCAAGTTTTCTCCAGACAGGGAAGGGTGTAACCCCCCTACAAATGTGGGTTCCTGAAAAGTCTTCCTTGAGCTTGCTTAAATGCTCACTGCCAGGCTGGTGCCATGCATTTTAACAGTTTAAATGTATTGTCAGAGAGTGCCTGTATAGCCTCTGTGTACTGTCTCTTTAAGAGCTGCCTGGATTGCAGTCATAATTAATCTGAGAGGGAGCTCTGTTAGAAAATTTACTTGTTGGCTGATCATTTGTTAGAGTAGTAATAATATTGCAGTTTGTTGTAACCTGCCTTCTTTGCAGCATGGACAGTTTTTTTTGTTTCCATCATCTTGGTCCTGGACTGCAGAATGGGACAATCAGTACATTTGAAACTCTAAAATGGAGCCTGCCTACAGGGGTTTGTTGGGGCCAAAACTTGTAGGAATTGTAGTTTTGGGCTTCTGGTGCCTAAAATAACCTGAAGGGGGAGCCCTTGTTGTGACTGACAGACAGATCAGCCAACCAAACCTTTTGGATCTTCGGGAAAGTCCCACACTGCTTGCAGTTTCAGTTAGATCTGAGTTGGGAAGTGACGAAGTAACAGCTCGAGATAGTTCGAGCAGCAATCCATAGTGGATTTGCATGGGAGAACTGTGGAAAGGCCTGAGTTTGGCCTGCATGCCTGCCTGCTATTCCTGAGAGGGAACTTGTGCTTTTTTCAGACTGAATCCGAATTTGGAAAGTGAATTAAGCCACTGAATTGTGACAAGACTTTACCCTGAAGAAGACCGAAGATTTGCTGAATGAGATCGGACTGTCAGGACTTTCAGCTACTTCTGAACTCCCGGATTGTGCATAGACTCTGTAATTGCAACCGGAGTACCATTTTCCTGGTACTGTGGAATTTCCTTACATGTGAATGTGCTGTGTGCTTATAGTGGGTTGTGATTTGGTTCCCCACTGTGTGTCTGAGCTGTGTTTTGCTTGCTGGAGGCTGTATCCAGCTCCACGGACTGAATCCATATCCATTTCCATTTGCCTGGGCCCTGCTACACTGACCCAGCCAGAATACCTGCTACACAGAGAAAATCATCGATGAGAGACTGGCCTGTGGATCAGCCCCCTGCTCAATGCCTTGAACAAGAATGATGCCTCAGTAATTTGTGTGGGACCTGCTTCTCTGGGCACTCCAGCTCAACAGCTTGCAGTTTCGATTTCATCCTGCCTGTGTCCAATATTGGGTGTCATGCGTAAACATCAGGGTAGCTACCTGCAACAACAGCTAAATGTAAAGTCATCTGATTGTCTTGTTGCCTTTTCTTTCACAAACTGAGCCCTCCCAGTTCTGGATTACAAATAGTGTGTGTTGTACCTGTTGCTTTCTTCCATCACAGGGCCCCAACCAGCTACAACATTCCTGGCTAGGCCACCGTTTTCCTACCTGGGTACCCAGAGTGTGAGACTGTGTAGGGACTCTAAACTGCATGCATAACTGTCTGATTAATATAGCTTTTAAGCAAATCAACCTGATTACACCCCTGCCTTGTTTAAGTCCCCTGAATAAATCAGATTTAACTTTGTTTGCATTTAACCTGACTGTGGTTCCAGTTTGTGCCAAAAGAAGTGTGCTGTTGCTGTTTGCTGTGCTTAACCTTGTTTTACAGGGGGTCCCCAAGATCAAGCTAAGGAACCAGCCCTGGTGGCAAATGCAAACAGTGTGGGTAATTGCCTGGTGAATAAGGGTCATTGTGAAAGTAATTATTGTATATTGTTCAGGCCACTAGAAAGGAAAGAGGTAGGTTACAGTGTCCCAGAGGGCTGTTCCCAGGTTAGTTTGACTACTAACAACCCTGACCTCTGGGTGGAGGCACCCGTTTCATTACCCAGGCCCCTTAACCTGTTACTAGCCAAGCAGGCAGGGGTAGTAGACCTTGGGATAGCACCACCTAGGGGTTACACTGGGAGAGGTGGAAAGGACCTATTGAAGTTTTAAAGTGCCCGAGTCCCCAGTAGATCCTCACCCACAAACCAAGGCCCACAGCCCATCATTGCATATACTTTGAGGTGTTCAACCAAGGAAAGGCTACTGAGGGTTGCTAGAGACAAGGGGGAACATGTGTGGCAGGGGGCCCGCATGTCCTTCTATAGGGACTTATCGCAGGAAGCTACAGACAGAAGAAAAGCCTTTGTACCCTTTAAAAAATTGCTAATAGCACAAGTATTTAGTTATAGATTCCAGAATGTGTCCAGAGAGGGCAGGGAGATCCTGGCTGAAAGACCACAAGAAATCAAATCCTGGGTTTCTAAATACTGGCCCAAGGTGTCCCTCCGAACTACACCTCCCAGGAGTCTCTGGGCACCAGGAGACTGCACATATGGCAGGGGCAACTTTACTGCTGACTCTGGTTTCCAGGATGACCATAATCCAGACTGGATGGTCCCACCCACAAAGGCTTCCCCCAGATCCAAGCAGGTCAACAGTCAGCCTGCTGCCAAGACCACTCGAGAGGGTAACAATTCCCCCTCTGTGAGCTTGCCAGCCTCCTCCCTGCCCCAGCAAATGGCTGCCAAGACACCACATATTCGGCAATTCTCAAGTGACCACAATGTGTCACCTGACAACCTAGAGGTGGCTCCACTGGCAAAAGTGTCTAAAGAAGCCCCTCCCCTGAAGAGAATTTGCCCGGTACCCCTACTTCTGAGGACTCCTTATTGGATGTACTGTAACTGGTCCCTGCTCCTGGACGGATGTCCCACTATGCCCAAAGGACCTTGGTGACGTCTCCCAGCTGCCCTTTAAGCCAGGGCTAATGACTTTCCCTGAGGGGGTTACTCTGGGCTCACTGGACTCTGCACCTTCAGCAACCCGACCAGATCTTAACACAGGATCATGCACCAAGGACTGACTGCATTGTTGTTTATTCTTCTCTCTCTCGCCTTATATGCCTTAGGGCTGGGTTCAAGTTGCCTGCAGCAGGCGGGGTCAATATTCATGTGCCTATGGGTGGGGTAGGGAGATAATTATGCCAGCAACAGCATTCCTGCAGGGAGCCCTTCCAGAACTCATGGAAGCCAATCATCTCCCCCTCCCCCCTTTTCCTCCTGTTTTTCTCTCTCTTTTTAGGCACGACCGCCTAGAACCCACTTGCAGAGCATATCTTCTCACTGCCTCATTTAAAGGCATAGTGATACATTAAACTAGGAGTGATGAAGGAGGTTAACCTCTGAATAGCACTTATAGTTGGGGAAGCTATTTGATGACCCTGTGTCAAGATCCTCTCTGGCGATCTGTTTGTCCTATGTGAATAATTGAGGCTTTTGCCTCACCCAGTCAACATCATGGACCCTAGGGATCAGTAGGTAGCACACTCGCCTCTAAGGCCGGGAGATCAGAGGGCTGTGGGTTCAGTTCCCACATCTGGCACTTGGGTTAATATCCCAGTACTGACACTGTAGTGCAGCATGAGAGGAGTGCTGCACTTCTGAGGTGCCGTCTTTCGGATGAGACATTAAACTGAGATCCCATCTGCCTGGATTGGTGGTAGTTCAGGTGGATGTTAAAGATCCCATGGCACTTATCAAAAAGAGTAGGGGAATTTTTTATTGAAATCTGAACAAAATCATAACAAAATTATACAAATTATATTATACATAATCATAATAAGGGAAATCAAGTGGCTGGGGAATTCATTCATGAAATCCAAATCAATCATAATAAGATTACACAATCAATAATTCCTCATACAATCGTGATAATGTAAAGTAAAAATAAAATTAGTAACAACTCTTATGACTCCTAAAGCAAAAAAGAAAACGGAAAAAGGAAAAAAAAAAACATACAAAATTCTTAATTCTTTAAAGAAAATTGAAATGTTCCCAATGTTTTTCCCAATCTTCAGGTGTCAAAAGAAGTTCCTCTGTTCTCTGCAACCCCTTTAAATCTTTTTGTAATATAAAAAATAATTCTAATGCTGAAATGAATTGTTGCTGCAAAGTAAATCTGCATCTACTTATCCATAACCAGTACAAAAATTGTACCATTATCACTCTAAGAGTACTATGGTGAAAATGCATCAATTCAGAAGGGATTACTCCATAATACAGTAAACCAGGAGTAGGTGGTAGATAGGATACCCCTTTCCAATGATTTTTACTACATCCCAAAACTGTACAGCATAAGGGCAGTGAAAATACAAATGATCCATTGTTTCAGGCACTGATATACAAGTGAATCTAGAACAAAACCTGTCTTGGAAAGATTTGTGTTTTTGGTTCCCTTTCACATTAATTCATCCATGAACTCCTAACCAAACTGTATCCCACATATAAGCTGGTATTCGTTTGTCTAAAACGTATTCAGAAATCTGTTTTTGTTGTGGGACTGAAAATTCTACAAAAGGTTGTGCTGAAAAGCTGGATTCTAACACTTCAGAATAAAGTGTTCTTCGGGGAAGTTTCCTCACTAACTCATATCTTATATTCCAATTTTTAATTTTATCAAAAACCCCTTCCCATAGATTTCCTAACCTAGGTACCCGTTTATTCTCATGGACAAAGGTATTCTCCCTCCATTCGCATAATATACCATGCAACTTCCTATGAATCCAAAACCCCCCAAATTGTGGACATCCGTTCATTGGGGAAGAATATTTTTATACAAAAATATTGAAAAGAAAAATAAAATAGGGTTTAACAGACCTATACCACCATCCCGAATTTCCTTATATAAAATATTCCTTTTAATAGGATTAAGCCGACTTCCCCAAAAACAGCTAAAAAAACACCCTAATAATTTACTCTCTAAATATTTAGGCAAAGGAAAAATTGTACTAATAAATAAAAAAATGGGAATCAAAAAGGTTTTAATATAATATATTCATTTTTTCTTTGAGACCTTCCATTTATTCCATTGGGTAATTTTAAATGTACCCACTTGCATAGCCTTTCCCCAATTATAACCAGCTATATCATTCCCTCCATAATAAATACCTAAAATTTTACATGGTACCATTGATACCGGAAATCCTCCACAATTTTCAGGTTCAGAAGGAAAACCACATATTCTTAAAATTTTGTTTTCTCAGGGTTAAGGCTTGCACCTGTAATTTTACCTAAAATTTGCAATAACTGAAAGGCTATAATTAGGGAATTCTCATCTTGTAAGATTAAACATAAATCATCCGCATATGCTATAACTTTATATAACTGGCAATCATATGAATGTAAACCGAAAATTCTCGGAGACCTTTGCAGTATACGTAACACCGGGTCCAAAGAAAAAACATACAAAAGGGGGCTCAATGGGCAACCCTGTCTAACTCCTTTATACTGTATATCCCTATTTTCCTCCACAAATTTCCATTTTCGTATGGCCTAACATAAGCTAAATTGTAACATAATTGTAACATAAGGAATCCCATAAAACCCTAAACAATCCCACAAAAATGAATGAGAAACCGCATCAAAAGCTTTGGCCTGGTCCAAACTAATAATGTAACCTGGACACTCTCAGAAGTGCAAGGTAATGCACCTGGGAAACAAAAACCCAGGGGAAGAGTACACAATGGGGGGTGAGATACTAACAACAACAAAAATGGAAAGGGACCTGGGGGTAGTCATATCAGATGACCTAAAGGTGGGCAAGCAATGTGAGAAGGCAGCAAGGAGGGCTGGGGGGATACTGGGATGCATAGGGAGAGGCATCACCAGTAAAAAACAGGAAGTTATTATCCCTCTGTACAGACAGCTGGTGAGACCCCATCTGGAGTACTGTGTGCAGTTCTGGAGACCCAATCTCCGCAAAGACATAGACAGGATGGAAGCTGTCCAGAGGAGGGCAACTAAAATGGTGCAGGGTCTGCACCGGAAGACATATGAAGAGAGACTTAAGGAGCTTAATATGTATAGCCTCGAGGAAAGGAGGGAGGGGGGGACATGATAGAAACTTTCAAGTACCTCAAGGGAATCAACAAAGTCCAAGAGGGTAGCATCTTTCAAAAAAAGAGGTGTGCAAGAACAAGAGGGCACAATTTGAAGATAGAGGGGCGGCTCAGAGGTAATTTAAGGAAGTATTTTTTCACAGAGAGGGTTGTGGATGCATGGAATGGCCTTCCGGAGGAGGTTGTGGAGTCAAAATCAGTGGTGGAATTCAAGCATGCATGGGATAGTCATAAGGCAATTCTGGGGGGGTGGGGGTAGAAAGAAGTAGGCTGCTGGTTAACTAGGATCTGCAGCTTATCCAGTAGGTAGGGAAATGGGCAGACTGGGTGGGCCAAGCGGTCCTCATCTGCCGTCAAATTCTATGTTTCTATGTTTCTATGTTTCTATAATTGTAACCAGTGAACAAACTTTAAAGGAATCCCATAAAACCCTAAACAATCCCACAAAAATGAATGAGAAACCGCATCAAAAGCTTTGGCCTGGTCCAAACTAATAATGTAATCTGGACCTCTCAGATCCTTTGTTTCTACCACTTCCCCACTTGTCAATTCTCTCAACAGAATCAAAGCATCAGTAATGTTCCTACCAGGTACTGAACAAAACTGGGTAGGAGTTATTAACTCCGACATCACTGATGCTAGACGATTCCCCAAGAGTTTTGCAAATATTTTAAAATCAACATTTAACAATGTTATTGGTCTCCAGTTTTCTATATTCCCCCGTGCTCCTGATTTAAAGAGAAAGATGAACAATCCCTCATACATCTTGGTAGGCAAAAAATGTTCTATGACAAAGGAATTAAATAAGTTCAGCAAAATTTTCGGTATAATTCACCATAATACTCGATAAAATTCTCCTGGTAAACCATTTGAACCTGGTGAAGTATTTAATTTTAAACTGCTTATCACCTTGTCTAGTTCCTGCATTGAAAAAAGGTTCTATCAGTTGTTTAGCTAGAACTAAATCCAACTTAGGAGGATCTGAAGCCTGAAAAAGTGGCAAATTAAAATTCTCCGTCTCAGGAAGCTGTCCAAATATCTTCTCTACATGATCTTCAATCACTTCCATAATACCCTTATTATCCCATACTTCAATACCTTGTAATGAAATCAGGGAAGAAATTCCTTTTTTTCCCTTCTCCTTTGACTAGCTAGATATGGGTTTACTTGATCCGCTTTACCCTGTATACCAAATGACTGTTCTTTTAATAATGAGTGTAATCTATTATATTGAAACTTATATTGAATCTTATCTCTAATGATATCAATTTCGGACATCAAATCCTCCCCACCCTCATACTGTCGAGACAGCAATTCTTCAAACTTTGACCTGTACCCCAAATATTCTTTAAATTTAAACTGTGCTCTCATTCTTCCCATGATTTAAAAAAAAAAACACCATACAACATTTAAAGTCTTCCCACCATTGGCCAAGATTCTCATATAGTTCCACTGTAGTAATTTTATCCCAAACTATCATTTCCAACTGGCGAAGAACCTCACTATCCAATAACATTGAAGTATTTAGTTTCCAAATACCTCTACCTGTGTCCCTCTGAATGGGTACTGAAACCTGAAACCTGATTAGCCAGTGATCTGATGTTTCTATTGGAATTGTTACCACTCCTGCTAAAGGTAATGTCTGTTTAACAAAAAGGAAATCTATCCTAGAAAATAACTGCTCTTCATAAAAAGTAGGTTTTGCCCTTCCTGACTGCCTTAAATGAACATCTTGTAAACCAGCCAGCCGAACTATAGTTTTTAACATTGTTTTGTCACAGAATTGTTTCCCCTTAATAATCTGTTCTTGGAGATTGATATTAAAATCTCCACCCCAAATTATCTGGCGACTTGTCTGTAAAAAAGGTTGTATTTTTTGTAATAACTTAACCCTTAATGCCTTGGTTTGAGGTCCATACACATTAATCAGTCTGCATGAAACAGAATTCAACACGACATCCAGTAGCAAAACCCGGCCTGGTTCCAGATCTACTATCCTTAAAATTTTAACATTGGACGTAGTAAAACAAAACCCTACACCACAACATACCTCCATCCCTACGGACCATATAGAACTACCCCATTTCCAATCACCTGAAGCTCGGTCTGTTTCAATTCTTGAATGGAGCCTAGTATCCTGTAAAAAATAAACGTCATAATCCAAATGTTGCGGCACCCCAAAAGTAGCTATTCATTTTACACCAGACTTAATACTATTAACATTTAAACTAGCTACCGCTAAGCTTAATGGCTCAGGGAGGAGGTTTTGGAATCTTCCTGCTAGATCTTGTTACTCTTTTATGTATTTCCTGGGATTTTTGAAGTTCAGGCTGTGACCCATTTTTTTGTGATGGTTCCACTTCAGTAAGTGGACTATCCACTGAAGTAGTTGTGTTAATTTCCATAGGATGTTCTAACTCTACCTGGTCTCCCCAAGTGGAAAAAACTGAAAATCTATTACTAAGCGGTAAGGGAGATAAAGGGGGTCCCTCACTCGTAGCTGAAGAATTGCCATCTTGTGAAGAAATTCCTAATCCTGTTATAGTCTGTATAGTATTTTCTCTGTCCAAATCCTTACTGTGTTTCCCTGTAGATAAACCTATCCCAATTTGCTTCTCTTTAGATAACCCCAAAATAGAACCCCTACGGGATGGAGAACTCTGAGGTGTTACAAATGGAGTTTCCTTATCTCCCCCCTTCTCAACCTGAGGAGCATCCACAGTCATCTCTAAAAGATTCATTGGACTTACAAATGTAGGGTCTTGTCGTCAAGACGTAGAATTTTGAATTTTACCTTCCATTCCACCTCTACCCACCCCTCCCCTACCTCTTCCTCTTCTCCTACCCATAGGGAATGATTCTAAAGGGGAAAAGGGTTTCCTGGCTTGAGATAAAAAATATTCATGATCCGAAGCAACATCTAAATTATGTTCAGCCCACGGACATTCTGTAAAGGAATGGACTGCATCTCCACATAGATTACATATCGGAGAAGCCTGACATCCAACTGCTGAATGGCCCAGCACCCCACAATGAAAGCATTTAATTTGGTCACAGTCATTACTTAAATGTACTAAAGAACCACATTTGTAACAACTCTTTGGTTGTCCTGCGTAAAATAAAATCCCCCTATCCCTCCCCAAAAAAAAGGAACTAGGCAGATGTTGTATACCCTGTTCATTTTGATTTAACTGTACTCTAATGGTCCAGCCCCCAGTCCAGAATCCGTTTCCATCCATAATGGGCTTTGGATGGTCAAAAACTGTACATCTTTTTTCTACCCAGAATATAATATTACTAATGTTAACACCCTCGTTTCAAAAGAAGGGTAACCATCTTAATAGTAGGCTTTGTAATTGGAATAGCTAGAAGTCCTTCCAAGTTCTGTGTCTTTTAGTTCAGTAGTACAGTGTAACAAAATTTATTTAATGCCATCATGGTACAAAGCTCACATCATATATTTTGTCTCCTGGGGCATGTATTAATGCATATATGTCAGCTGGAGAAAACTCCAGCGAGTCAATTATTAACGCTTTGCCCACCCACAATCTATCAGGAACTATGGGGGCAAGACCTTTATAGCGCAGACATACCAAGTATCGTCTCTTCGCCGCTTCAGCTGGCTTTCGAAATAGGCCTGCATAAGTTTGATTTTGCCCAGTCTCGTTTAACAGTACACTGTGTTCCTTGTGTGTCTTACCAACAACAGTCGGAACCGACTCCTCTTCTTGTTCTTCTGACGCCAATCCAAAGTCATTGTCTATAGCTCCTACAGAAGACTCTTGTGGTAATCTTGCCACAAAAGAACCTGGCAATACTGTTTGTTCAGAGCAGGATTTTATTAAATCCATGTCACTCGCATCTGGCGCAGTTCTTTGAAACTCTGCCTCTCTTGCAGGACGCGCAGACTCAGTAGCCACAAATGGGGACTCTAATTGTACCGGGGTGTTTGTATTCTGAGCCCCAGAAATTGTAAAACCGCTTTCTTCCATTTCTTTATTTCTCAGTCCTGTAATTCCTGTTACTGGGATATTTGGGTCAGGAACCCAAATTCCTCTCTGAAGAATCCAGCCTGCGCCACCAAGGGCTCTCCCTGGGGTCCATTCCATGGAGGAGCCACTAAAAGTCATGTCCCCTTCAGTAAATGACTCAGAATCAATTATTTATTTTTGTACCTTTAAAGTATCAGATATTGTTCCAGAATTTAAAGCTAAAGGCAAGCGTTTATTTCCTTCTTGTATCAGGCTAACTGTAGATCTTTTTCGTTTCATACGTTCTTCAGCTAAACGTAATTTCTGATTCCGAAATTCGGTTTCAGCAGCTTGCATCATGTCTAGTAAATGCTTTTTCTTATCTTCCAATTGTACCTGTAGTAACCGTTCCTCTTCCAATCCTGGGTTGTCTTCCAAATGTGCCATTATATTTCCATTTTCCAACTGATGCTGGCACGCCTTTGATCCCTGATCCATATTTGTTTCCTGGGCTGACATGGTATCCAGAGCCGCTGCCCCACATCCTTCTTCTACCTCGACCAAAACCAAACTGGAGTCCTCCATCCTGAGAAATGAAACTAGCCCTCTACTGGCCACAAGGCGCCAGCAGAGTAGGGGAATTTCCCCGGTGTCCTGGCCAAATTTCCCTCATTCACTCAAAATACCACCAACAGCTTAATCTGGTTAAAGGTCAGTTGGCATTCATCTGTATCCCCCTCCCCCGGGTCGTGCCTGAAAATAGGCAGGATTTGTCTAGTGCACTTACCCGGTCAACAAAAACTAAATAAATAAAATACACTGTGGAGCCTAACTAAGGGTCCTCAGATGAGGAGTTACCCACCCCTACTCCACCTTCTTCACCTCCTCCCCTGCCGTCCTTTTCCCTCCACCCTGGGCTATACCGCCTCCCCCAAATTCCTCCCCTTTTTCTCCCCCCCCTTCCTACCATTGCTTTCCCTGGATCTGACATCTATATGGTGATAGGGATTACACAGCTGGGGATGGGTTACTTCATTTGGCTAATCTCTTAGTAATCCCTTATTAGGTGACTGGTTAGCATGACCAAGAACCTCTTCCGCTTTCAGAAGAGCACTTCTCTTGCACACACACCATATCACTTTCAGAGTGTTGTTGCTTGATTGTTTTGTCCGATTGTCATCTAGGAAGTAGTTTTGTTATTTCTCCATACTAGGGTTCAACGTTTTTACTAGTTGAGCCATAAGTTACAGTATACTGTTTTTCAGGATTGCACTGTATTAATCATATTGTTAACTGTTGTTCTTCTTGTTATTAATCTCTAGGACACCACCATTGCACCTCTCACTGACTGTCTCAGACTGTTCTCTGCTGTGGTTCTCCTCACCTCAACACCTAAGGCAATACTTCTATTCTGTTCTGTCTATCTGTCTCCGGCTCCTGAGGTGAGTACTGCTGACCTGGGTTGTCCCTGTGATCACAATGCAGAACCCTAGCTCCAGAGTTAAATGCATTTCATGGAATGTAAAGGGCCTGAACCACCCTGTTAAATGCACAAAGGTTCTGCAGCATTTATGCTCCCTGCAGGCCAACATAGCGCTCATTCAGGAGATGCACTTCACTGCAAGGACCGTACAATGGCTGAAGAAGTCATGGGTAGGCAGGGTTGTTGCTAGCTCGGCCTTGACGAAATCCAGAGGGGTAGCCATTCTGGTTCAGAAATCCTGTCATTGGGTAGAAGAGGAGGTTGCCTCAGACAATCAGAGGCAGGCATTGCTGATAAATTTGTACAGCCCTAACACAGAATAATATGACTTTTTTCCTGATCTAAACCAAGCAGTAGTATCTCTCATTGTGAATCATTCCCATATTCCCATTTTGATAGGGGGTGACTTTAACATGGCTCCAGATATTTTCTTGGACAAGTCCAAACCCACCCCCAGACACATTCCAGGGCTAGGGCTGCATTTCAGGAGCTGATGGATTAGTGGGGATTAGTAAATGTGTGGAGATGGGACCATCCCCCAGGGAGTGATTACACCTTTTATTCCACAGCCCATATCACTTACAGTCATATAGACTCGTGGCTGGCCAACTCCCCAGCGGCCCAATATATCACTTCATCCCAAAATTGATAATATTCTCATCTCGGACCATGCCCCCGTTTCATGCTCCTATAGTCCAACAGGGCAGGGAAATACTGGTACCAGATGGCGCTGCATTCCCTTGCTCATGCAGGACCTGGATTTCTGTAGCATGGTGCAGACTGTGGTTAGGGACTACCTCGCAATCAATGCTACTGGTGAGACAGGCACTGGAATGGTCTGGGAAACATTTAAAGCCATACTACGGGGCCATATTATCTCATACGCAGCCAATAAAAATAAAGCCAGGAGAGCAACCCTGAATCAGCTACAGAGTGAGCTGTCAGTGCTGGAGACTAGGTTCAAAGTTTCCATGGCCACAGCCCCTGATCGTTCACTCCTCAGAGAGATTGTAGGGCTCAAATATCACATTAACACCCTGCTCCAGCAAAAGGCAGAGTGGATGCTACTGCGGGTGAAACAACGCATACTGGGATGGGGGTGACAGAGAGGGTAAGCTTTTAGCCTACCAACTTAAGAAGCAGCAGGCCTCCTCCTGTATACACTCACTTAGAAGCCCCACTGACTCGGTGATCACTGATCCCAAAGGGATTAATGATCGTATGCAATAGTTCTACCAGATGTTGTATTAGTCCTGGACCTCCCTTGACCCTGCCCGGCTGTCCACTGAATTGAAGGATTTCTGTCTCACCTTCAACATACCTTGTTTATTGGAGGCCATGAAAGATGCCTTGGATAAACCCTTCACTGTACCACAGCTTCAGTCGTTACTGTCTCAACTTGCTAAGGGTAAGGCACCAGGACCCAATGGCGTGACCACATAGCTGTACCAGCTTCTAAGTCAGGAGATCACTTCTCCCCTTCTACTGGCTCTACAAGAGGCTTATGGCACTGGTATACTCCCTCCCACCATGCGAGAGCTGCTTGTCACTATCCTTCCAAAAAAAGCAGACGACCCGCTGGACTGTGCCAATTACCACCCTATATCCCTCATTTCGGTGGATACAAAGATTGCGGCTAAAATTATAGCCAACTGGACAGTAGAGGTAATTCCATCCATAATACACCCGTCACAAGTCGGTTTTACCAAGGGGAAAGTAGCAACTAATGACACTAGGCTGATCCTCTATCTTAAATGGCTGGCTCTGTGCTCTCAATCCCCTATGGCAGCATTGGCGATAGATTTTTCAAAAGCACTTGACTCAGTGGAGAGGTCCTATCTACATGAAGTCTTCTGGCTTTATGGTTTTGGTCCATACTTTTGGCAGTGGGTCCATACCCTATACAATACACCGATGGCTAAGATCTTCACCAACAAGGATATCTCCTCCTCTTTCCCTTTGCACAGAGGTACACATCAGGGCTGCCCTCTCGTGACCCTTCTTTTCTTGGTGGCACTGGACTCATTCACATGGAAATTATTTCTACCGATGGGGTCAAGGGTATACAGGTGGGCAAGCACACCTACCTAGTCGCCTCTTATGCAGATGACCTGTTACTCACTGCATCTTATCCCCAGGAATCCCTCCCAAAAGTATTAGAGATTTTGCAGATTTTCGCCTAGTTATCTGGATTGCAAATCAACCAAAGAAAAATCACTCTAGCGCCCTTAAATGCAGCCTGTACTAGAGACTGTCTGCAGGGCACA
Organism: Neoceratodus forsteri; assembly: GCA_016271365.2. Classification (NCBI taxonomy): domain Eukaryota; kingdom Metazoa; phylum Chordata; order Ceratodontiformes; family Ceratodontidae; genus Neoceratodus; species Neoceratodus forsteri. The sequence continues at coordinate 1,725,914,530 of CM057456.1, forward strand.
GAGCTGGCCTGGGCCCCTCAGGGCTATTCATATTTTGGGGTAAGGATCCCATTTGATTGGAGGAATCTGGAAACAAGTAATTAATTTATGAACCCCTGTTATCACAACTCTCGGCCAAGATCAACCAGTGGCACCGGCTCAATCTCTCCCTTCCAGGTAAGGTAGTGGCAGTTCTCATGCTCCTCCTGCCAAGGGTAGCCTACCTCTTTAACAATCTCCCCCATCAAATTGTCACCCAAGTTGTTCTGCTCCCTGGGCAGACTGATTTCGCTCCTCCTCTGGGAGGGTAAGAAGCCACGTTGGAGTCACAACAAACTGCGGGCCCACTGATCAGGGGGTGTTTTGGGCTCCTCTGACTACAAGGATATCACTTGGCTTACCTGTTGGCACAAGTCACAAAGTGGTTCATCCCCTCTCCATCTCCACCTCCCCTTTGGGTACAGCTAGAAACCCAAGTCCTCCGGGGTGCCCCCCCCCCCGGCCTTTTGCTGATGGAGGCATCCTCACCATCCAGTAAGTTAACTCCAGTCATGGCAGAAACCAGGAAAGCGTGGCACCAGCTCATGGCCACAACTGGCACTTCGAAACTGGCGCAACTCCCTCCCATATGGTATGCCAACATCTGAAACAACCAGCACCTAGCTGTGGACAAGGAACCACTACACTGGCCTAGCTGGGAGGAGCATGGCATTCACACTGTCCAGGATTTATACATGCCCTGCTCCTCTGAGCTAATGTCCTTTGAACAGCTGTGGGCTCAGTATCACTTACCCGCTAAGGACTTTTGGAGATACCTGTAGCTTTACAGTACCATCCATGCCCTTAAGGTATGCTCTGCTGACCCTAAGTGGCAGTGGTTGGCCACCCTGCACTCAAAACCCACTTCCCAGGGCCTGGCCGGTCGGTTCTACCGCACATGGAGGGACTCCCAGCCAGACCACACAGAACCCTGCAGACTCTCATGGGGTGAGGACTTACTACACCCCATCTCACCAGAAGTGTGGTCCCACAGCTTTTGAATGACCCATTCAATCTACAAAGATGCTAGGAGCCAGATAATCCAATTTAAAATTCTCCTCCACTGGTACCGGATCCTGGCTGCTCTCCAATCATGGGGTATACTCCTGCATGCAGAGTGCTGGAGGTGCCAGCAAAGTCCAGCCCGTATCCTTCACATCCTCTAGCAATGCCCACACCTTCTCCCCTTTTGGTTTGTGGTGACGATGTACTGCTCTAGTGCCCTGGGCCAAACAGTAGACCTCTCAGATCCCATGCTTCTCCTGGACGACCCCTCTTCCTTACATCCGAAACCTCCAGCTCAGAGAAAGTGGGTTCTGGTTGCTCTATTAGAGGCCAAATGGCTCCTGTTAATGAAATGGAGGCAGGCTTCTCCCCATCTATCTCCTCATGGCATGCCACCCTGGCCAAGCTGGATGTTATGGAGAGACTTATCTATACCAAGTGGGGACAGCTTAACAACTACTACCATAAGTGGGAAGCAAACCTCAACTCCTCTCTTTGCAAGGCCCCACTGCCCCACAAGCAATCCCCCTATTCAGAACTTCAACTCCTAAATCTCAACCTCACCTCTGCTTCCAACGGAGGCCCAACCCCAGTAAGAGTCAATTATTGCCTAGCAGATCCCATGGCGCTTGTCTCTGGACCTATCCCTTCCCCCGTTTTTCCTCTTTCTGTCCTTTCTTCTTGCCAGTCAAGAAGTGCACTTAACTGCCATTTTTTGTCTCTCTTTTGAAGTTTCACCAGTACCCCAAGCAGTTGGAATGTGTTTAACTATACTGTCTGTTGAAACTCACACATCTTAGACTGTTAGAACAATATCTGTGTTTTTGTCAGGATTGTTACCCTGATTGTATGTGTTCTTGCCAGTGGTGCTTTGTGTCAATCATATGGCTCTGTATCCTTCCTTTTTCTGAAAAATCAATAAACTTTTCTATGATACAAAAAAGAGATTCTGATGTGATGGTAACCTGTGAGCATATCATTTAAATGGGTTACTATGGCAACTAAATCATAGGAACATGCTACCAGCTCCATTCAATATACCATGCCGTTAGTTATTTTAAATTAATAAATGAACTTTATATTTTTATTACTTCATCCCTCCAATCCTCAGGGTATAGTGACTATTGTGAAATGCAAAACTGTGTGACTACAAGCAGGATGGTATGGGCAGGCACCTGCAACAGGATTAATGACACTGGCAAGAGGGTAAAACAGGACTGTGAAGAGAGAAGGAGAGTAGAGAGGATACCGGATTATAATCAAACTATCATAACCACTGTATTCACCTCTATTTATTATACAGTTGGAATCTGTTACACATGTCCACAGCCACCATGAATGGTATAAGTCACTGGTATATGTATGCACAACAGATGTAAAGAAGCATAGCACTGAAGATGTAAAATAATATATTTGAGCAGTTCTACATTGTGTATGAAAACATCATACTGTAGACAGCGATAGTTCTCTACTGTGGGGATGTATTTTTAGAACTGTGCAAGCCCTCTAATTTGCAAACAGCAAAGTAAGATCATCTTTCAAGCTATACAATTTACAATCATGTAGTTTTGGATAATGTAGAGCATATTCCAGTAAAGCTGTCTGTGGTGGAGTCCTTGGTGAAATACATTTGAATATGTATTAAACTGAATGTTTACCTTTTTGTACAGTGCCTTGGCATTTGAAAGGCACTTGAAAAATAAATTTTACTTTCTTACTTACTATTGTTCAATACAGAGAATACCCAACAGGTTCAATTTTACACACACCATTCTTGCAGTGAAGACACAGATGTAAACCAGTAATGTGAATGCAATGGTTTTTCAGTACTGTATAATTAAATTACATTTTTTGGCTGTTACCATAACAAAACATGCACAAATATAACAATTACTATAGTATAACTTTAAAAGAGAAACGTGTATTAAAATAATTAATAAGAATTTGTAGTAATTCATCAATGGCCAGAAACTCAAAAGTTACTGTAGGCACTAATGGATTTTTGCTCACGCTATCTAGTATTGTGCCCATTTTTGGAGTGGAGCCTACATTCGGAGGCTCCTGTAGTGTGGGCTAAACCCATTAGTGCCTAGGCACTAAAATAATGCAACACCTGTTCAAATGAAGGGGGCCCCTCCTGCATACTGTGCAGGCACAGTGGAACTTTCAAAGGTTTGCAACTGCAGCAAATGGCATCCAAAGTGATGCTATTTACTGCCTCTGAAAACCTCGACTTAACTGGGCACTAAGCCCCAACCCCCAAATGGCAGGATGGCTGTACTGCAGCCATCTGCATCAGTTCACCTGTCCCACGATTGTCAGACAGCTTCCTACTGTCTAGTGGCTCCCTCCATACCATCACCCATCCCGTAGATTTGGCACTTATCCCTAGTGTCTAGCGGGACTGCACCCCCTGATCACCTGCCCCATATATGTGAATCTTTTCTCTGGTGTCAAGTGGCATCCCCCACCCCTCAGATCACCCATTCCATATATGTGAATCCTTTCCCTAATATCTGGTGGTACCCCCTACCCACCCCTGGTCACCCATCCTGTATATGTGAATCCTTTCTCTGGTGTCTACTGGCACCCTCTACATGCCGATCTCCCATCCCATATCTGTTAATCATTTCCCTGATATCCAGTGTCACCTCCACTCTGAACACCTGTCCATTATCTATTAGCCTTTTCTGTGGTGTCTTGTGTCATCCCCCCACCCAAGCACCTGTTCCATGTCCCCTATGCTATCCCTGGAGTCCAGTGGTACAATGCACGCAGTGCATTCCCTGGCAGCAGAGATATGATACAATATCCCCACCCCCTAAAGGCCAGTCGACAAATTGACTTACTGTATGTGTACACACTGCAGCTCATACAGAGGTTGGCTGAGGAGGTGAGAGGAGGGCTGTGCTGTTTCCAAATGGGGATGTAATGTATGGCTCCAGACTTGCTGGTGGGGGCAGTTGGATGGGTGATGTTCAGGGTGCAGGTGGTGGGTTGGAAGTTGCTGGACTGCCAATGTTCACTGATCGGTTTGTTGACTAGCACTTCTAGGTGTGGTTTATGGCCTGATAAGAGCACTTCCCAGATGCTAAAGGTATTCAGCGCAGGCACCTCATGTCTCTTTATGCACCTGTGTGTGTGTGTGTGTGTGTGTGTGTGTGTGCTCTTATCAGGTCATTAACCACACCTTCTCATGTCTTATTCCTTACATAGATGCGCATTCAGGAGCTGGATCTCACTGTTATGCCCCAAAACCACCTTACTACCAAGTTAAACATATCACTACACACAAAATGCACAAAAAAAGCCAGCAGATGCCATCTTTAAATTCCCTTATAGTACTGTTTCCAAATAACATATAGAATAATACATGAAGAAGAGTGCATAATGAGAATTTAATGCACGCCTAAGGTGTGGGATTCTACATAAACCCCAAGGGCTAAGCCTGAGGTTTTATCAAAGCATTCCACACTAATGGATTGAGGGTGTGCATTAATTTCAAGTTTTGCACTCCCACTAATGTGTTTTATGTAATTGCTGAGATCTGAGTTTTTTTTTGCCCTTAGTATTTCATTTTTGCGCTACCATACTTGGACTTTTTTCTGGCCACCAGATGGTGCTGCTGTTTACACTGCCCTTACTAGTGGAGTCCCTTGCTCGTTACTTCTTTAAACTTTTTAAGTCTTCCTGTTAGTTTTAACATTTTCTTTTTGTTTTAATTTATTTCAATAGGTCCCAGTAGCTGTGTGGCAATGGCAGTTGTGGTCGAGCTACAATTCAGTTTTAGAGCCGTAAATGCACAGGTATCCCGTAGAGATAGCAAGTGTAAAAGGACGTGGCAGACACAGTGATGGCAAATCAGCGCTTGCCATGTCAGCGACCGAAGGCTTCTGCCTTCCCCAAGTTGTGTCCCTCCAGAGTTGGTATCTATAGTAAGGGGGGTGTGGGGGGCAAAGCTCCCTTTAAAAAAAGCACTTGCTGAATGTGGTCGCGCTGTTTTGCCACTGCTGTTTTCAGTCATCACCCTTTTGTGCTCGCTATAATGACATGGAACCAAATGCAAAGGCCTGTTTTACTTTTTAATCTTACCCAAACCCAGGAAAGAAGACAGTGTCTTTTGCCATTGTGGAGAGTACATTTGTGCTTTGTCGAGTGTGGTCAGTGATCAGTGCCATAGTAAGAAAACTTGTTTTTCTGATCTGTGAAGCTGTCCGCGTGAGATCATTGAGCACATGAGTACAATGAGAGAAACCCTGCATGTGTTTGCCGTATGGGAAAAAACTATTACCAGTTATTACAAATATTTAATTACTCAGTTACTCACATACCTTACACATCCCACTCAGACTCTTGCTACTATTGTCAATTATTACAACAGCTTATTTTAATTAGATGTGCTCCATAATTCTCTTACTCTGTCCTGTGGCCTGCATTTAAAAACTGACTGTTTTACAATATTCTACTGGCTTCAGTTGCACTTCGGAACTCTGGCACACTGACACGTCAGTGTGTGAATCAATACATTTCATGCCATACTATTCCTATCTGTAAAATAACAAAATGGGCAGCACAGCAATCACCAACCACACATTCTTTTTAAACATGAATGACATTTACCATACAGCAAGCGAGTCAGCTGAGTGAAGATGGGGCCAACACAACAATCACCATCACTGCTGCTGAGCTACCTGGTCTAATACATGAAGTGAATGGGGACCAGGACATGACAATATCACAGCATGACTTGCGGCTCAGATAAAAAAAAAAAAATTCTTCTGTATCATTAAATATCTCCCTGGACTTATTTCAACTGCTTGTGAAGGCCAGGAGAGCAACTACACTACTTTCGATCATCCTGCTTCCAGAAGGGGATTTTAATGCACTTCCCAGGGGCATAAGGACACTCAGCCTTGGACCTCCTGCCTTAGCACAGTCCCTGGGTCATGCATTAAAATCCTTTCTAAAATGACAAGAAAAAATCTAGATATTTCATTGATCAGGAGACATTACCTGACCTTGCATTAAAGCTCTATAAACACATGGTCAAGTGCTAAATCTCATTTTCCTGCACTCCAAAAAAGCTACTTACAGCCATTTTATAAGTGCAATAAGCCCCTCCAGGGTGTGCATCAGAGGATTTAAAGGGGCACTGTCAACCCCCTTAGGCCTAAAATGTTCCCTAGTTTAAAAAACAGATTTTTTGACTGCTCACATTCTATAAATACTGTTGATGTAGCTGGTAGTTTGATTCAGATCCCTTTTTACTATTAAAAAGTGAAAAACAGACTGCCCACCATACTGGTGTTACCACACCAAAACATGTTTGTTTACATTTCTTCATCAGCTCCCACTGCAACCTTCCTGAACTCAGGAACTCCCCAACACGATCTAGCCACTCATTATGCAGTGGGAGTAGAGACTATTGTATCATGAGTGGCTGTACTTTCTGAGGGTGTTTTTAATGTTCAGAAAGTGTGCACTAAGAGTAGTTCAATGATTTGAAGCAAAACAAAGCAGGGCATACCTGTACGTTACCATGCATTTTGGTTCTAATAAGCAAGGAGAAAGATAAAACAACCAGCAACATCAATCAATTTTAGAGAAAGTATGCAATCATAAAATGTAGGTTTTTACCTAACAATTATATGTAGCAAAAAAGGTTGACTGTGTCCCTTTAATGCACTTCCCAGGGGCATAAGGACACTTAGCCTTCAGACTCACACCTTACTACACCCCTAGGGTGTGCATTAAAATCCTATAATGTACACCCTGTTGTGGCTTATTACTTACTTAGTGCATACCCTGTTGTGGCTCGATATTTAACTTACAAAATACCCCACTCACAACCCATCTGGGATTAGATATTGGGTGAATTCGGGAAACATTGCTATGCATAGCACTAAGTGAATTTCCCAGCTGTGTGTAGTACATAACACTTTGTATAAGCCAGGCAAAGTGCCAATTTCACCATATGAAGACTACACGAAATGGCACCGCATCGGTGATGATGCCACTATGCATAGTTCCTGCATGTCTTCCCCCAGTGAAGTGAACACTTTGCCAGCTGAGAACAGGCAGGAAATACACAAAATGGTCATTTCATCAGAGAACTGTCACTATGCATAGCTTGCTTGCTTGCTTGCTTTCTTTCTTTCTTTCTTTCTTTCTTTCTTTCTTTCTTTCTTTCTTTCTTTCTTTCTCCCTTTCTTCCTCTTTCTTTCTTTCTCTTTTTAAAAAGCAAATAAACAAAAACCACCCCCAGCTATGTATGCCATTTTTTCCACCCCTCCCATCAAACCTGATGATTAAATAGGTCTCCTCCCGACCGTAATAATACCCACTCCACCTCTACCCTCCACTATCTCAGTGAACCTGTCTTTAAAATCCATTTATCATGCCACGGAACATATTAATGCCACAGAATATATTGCTGTTGATGATTTTCCATTAAAAAATACACTCTGTTCATGGTGCCAAGCTCCCTTCCCCTCATTGTTTATTCTGAACCCCCCCCATACTCAGCATGTGACACCATCAATGATTTCACATCATGTTTTAGCCAATAACAGGAACTCATGATGCTGTATAAATGAATGATTCATGTTGCATGAATGAACAAATGCGGCTGCAGAAGCCTAGGAGCCCTGCAGCAGAAGTTAGGACTAAAGGGACAAGGAGAACTGGGGGCCCTGAGTACAAACAAACAAATTAACAATAACATCAACAACAAAAGCTCATACTGTAAAGAGCAGTCAAAGGAGTATTACTGATTTGCATGGCCGTATCAATCTACTTCTCACTTCTGCTGCTTCCCCCTAGACCTTTACCGCCTGGGACAGAGATTGGAACGTAAGAAGTAAACAAAAGCATAACGGATGTGCATGACTAAGTATAGGTATCAGTGATAAGTTGTAGTATATCCTGATATATTGTGATATATTGCAATATATATTACAGGGAATCCCATTCTTGCATGACTTGAGGTTCAGTGGGGCATTATGTTGTAGATCGGGGGGACTGGCAATTGTCAGCACCCACACACCCATATATAGGTGGATATGGCAACTATTGGTATGTTGTTCATATGAGAAGGATAATGGGAAGGCTTGTTGTCACAGTTCAGTATGGATCACTTCTATCTCAGATAGGTGAACTAGAACTGGAAGCACCTGAAGTACAGGTTGAAACTGGTGTGCTTCTGGATTACTCATTGTGGTTTCTTCACCGTTGTGGTTTCTTCACCAGATATACTGTTCTGGATGACTAATTAAGCGGGCTGCTTGCAGTGAGAATAGTCAGTGGATTTATGGAGACTAATGTCTAGCCTCCTCTATTGTGTCACAGTTTGCCTAAATGTTCCCAAATCCTCCCTTACTAGGTGGGATATAGCCTATGATAACATCTGCCACTTTGTTTTGGATGCTGCTTGTCTCAAACACTGCTGCACACTCTATTACTCTCTGGGCTGGCTTTGTCCTGCTGCCAAGCAGAACCTTGCCATGGGCTGTTTCATTGCTAAACTTATTAGATGTGGGTCTCCCTCTGGTTTATACTCCCTGTTGCACTCTCCTGATACTGCCTGTAGTCTTTGCTCCTGTGATGCCTTGACCTTTACCAAACTGAGACATTCTACAAATATGGAACTTGTGGCCTTCAGTGTATCAGCTCCTATGTTCTGCAGTTGCTTGCTCCCAGAGTGAGCCATTCTGATTCTCATAGTTCCTTTAAACTGGCCCTTCTTGGGCACTACCGTGATTTATTTATATGTACTAGTTAGTAATCTACTATAGAATATGGTCTTACATGTACCTTGAGTCATAACTGTAATGCTTTATTCAATTATATTGTTCTGATACAACCTTGTAACCTGTTTATTGTGCCCTCTTTGTAAGCTATATTCAACCAGGTTGTACCTGAAAATAGACACTGTGTTGCCTAGTGTACTTACCTGGTTACCAAAAACTAAGTAAATAAATAATAAACCATTGCTTCTTTGGACATACTATCATGGATGCACCCCTAGTCCTCACATCCATGCAACTACAACTCTGAATCCCTGTCTCAACATCACTGTCTTCATCTTTTTTTCCACCACCGCTTGCAGAGCTCATACTTAGTGGAACTGGCATGGTGGAACCTTTATCTGCTCCTTTCCTCTCATCTGCATCTTTTTCTCCCCCTGTTCTTCTCCTCATATTTTCTACATACATCAATGGCACATGCACAACAGATAGCAATATGTAGCCACAGCAGTAAAGTTACTGTGATGACTCCCAACAGTCATTGATGCTTCTTAGATACCCAAGTGATGTATACAGTCCACAGACCTGCTGAAGTGTTGCATGACTCACGAGGCAGAGCGCTGAGGAGATGACTGACAGCAGCACTATAATGCCACATGTCTTTCCCATACACTACCGACAACACTTAGAGAAACACTGAGAGTCTGTATCCCCAATGTTCAAAAACAGACATTTGTGCCACACAAAACACTGCAGGTGGCCATCAGGGTGGCATATTCATACATGCAGCAAGCCCCATCTGGCAAGCACTGCTTTTATGAATATTGGACTGTGGTAGCCCTGTGCAAAGTACATATGCATGGCACTGCCAAAGCCTCCTGTTGGCAATAGACACTCAGGACATAAGATGGATAGCATGTGCCAAACTGCATAGGGCATTTTACTCCTGGCTGGCATGCAAAAGACTGCATATGGCGTACAAGGTGCTAAGGTGCCATTTGTATGCTATAATGTGTCCATCAGCAGCTCTGTGCAATACCTCCATATGCAAAATGTGCAGAAGTCTAGCACAGTGATTTGGCCATTACCCCCTACCTTAGCTCATTGCTGAATACTAACCAAGCAATACCTTGCAGTCTAGTGGTACCCCCTTCCCACATATTCCCTGGGGAATTAGAGAAACACCCTGACTGTCCAGTGGTATCCACTCCCAACCCAGTCCCTGAAGCAATATGTATCAGTTCCCTGGCAATCTAAATGTATGCCCCTCCTGCCAGATCCCCAATGAAATAAATACCTTTACCATGGCTGTCTAGTGTATGCCCTTCCTGCCTAATCCCAAATGAATTACAGTAAATATAGTTTCCTTATTGTTTAGTAGAAACTCCCAACCTTTTCCAAATCACCATTATACTATGATGACCCCCTCCTGGCCAATTCACTCAGCATAGTCACATCCTATGAACATCAGTCCAGGACTGCCAGCAGGGATAGGGATGGTGACTGGACTGCCTTCTGAATGGTAGGGACTGAGCATAAACATACTGTAGAAACAATTTCTACATTACATGCAAGCTCAGGTCCTGTCTTTCAGACAATGGCTCCATAAGGTGGTGAGAGAAGAGTCCATGTTTGTTGCTGTCTCCAGCTCTGCCAACAGTCCTGGATGGCTCTTTCTATGCTGCGCTTTTGCTGGATGGGATGTGGGGTGGAGAGGTCTGAGTGGGTAGGCCAGAGAAGGGGGTTATCATAGTATGGCAGGGATTGGGAAGAGGAGTTACCACTAGACTGCCATGGAAACTAAATATAATTCATTGAGGATTGACAGGTGGGTGGTACCACTAGACAGCCAGAGAAATGATATGTACTCCATTGGGGATTGGGTAGTAGACAGAACACTACAAAGTCAGGGTAAGAATATGCATCTCAACAGGTATTTCTCCTCTGAGGAAGAGTTGGAAATTGTAATGAAGTGGTGCACTGCATGAGGGGTTCTCTATCTCAAGCATCATTGGTTAACAACAACCTGCACATTCTCAGTGTGTGCTTCTGACATTGAAGTATAGAAATGCCAACAGGAACCATTTCCCTTTGAATCTGCATAATCAGAGTCAAAAGTGCCAGACTGCAGTGCTTTTACAGAACATTAATTATTTTTTCATAGATAATTTTAGTCCCAGCCCAGCTACCCTCAGGTTCCTGGGATTTACCTTGTTCAGACCATTAGTTGCTATGTCTCAGCCCCATCACTACTAAACTGGCATCTCTGTTGTTCCCCATGGCTTTCACTTCAGTAGTAAGGGTCTGAGTGGAGAGCTCTCACCAAACAGTCCAGATCTGGTAACAGAGGCAGGTTTTCATGGCATGTGGCCCAAGTGTGCTGACCATATAAGCTCCCCATATAGCTATTCCTCACTTAATGTAGGTGCAGCCTTCCACATTGCCTCACACAGCAGGTCACTGTGACAGGAGCAAGCTCATGGGCTCAGATGTAGGAATCATTGTGGTGACAGAACCTACCATCAATCCTCCCAAATGGAGACACACTGCTGTGCAGCAAATACTGCAGCCTGCCCTGCCTACCAATGCAGTATCCCGAGTCCGGTCCTGAACTGCACAATATCCTGCCACTGGCCCATGGATGTTGACAACAGAATGTTAATTTGTTATTAGATCACCCTTATCTGTGTGTGTGTGTGGGGGGGGATTAGATGTGCTAAGCCTTTGCATGTGCATAGAGGGGCTTCCATTGTTCTAGGGCTACTCTCTGCACTTGGATAAAGGCGAATATAGCTCCATGGCTTGGAAGCTGTGTTTAAAACAATTACATTTCACATACATCTTTCCAAGATTTTTTGTTTCATCCCATTATCAGACTTTTTAATTGTTTCCATTAAGAAGTACTCTTCCCACTTGCAGTTTCAAATAAACATCTGACTACCCCCCCACTGACTTAACAATTTATTTGTGTGTGACACCAAAGTCTGTTGTCATGATAAGCACTATGATGTCATAACAAGTGTACTTTAAAGTCAGAAAATCCTAATGAAAGAATTTAATACAGATTTCACTGAACAGCTGTCAAAAGCATACTGCAGAACCTGAGTAAAGCTGCTGAAATTTAAAAACCAGTAAGCCACTGACTCAATACCGTTTCCATTTCTCTTGAATAAAAATAAATAATTTAATAGATTTTCTTTGGCCAGTTGTAACAGTTGAGTAAAATATATTTACAAAAGTACTGTATGTTTCTAATGTACTGAAGTGATTTTCTGATCTTTTAAGAGAACAGGAAAGCACAGATAACTGTAACTGAAAGCTGCTTGAAATGTTTTTATTCTCAGAAAAGAGTTTGATGTCCCAAATTGATCCATGTTTCTCTGTAACTGAATAAACTTTTATGGAAATAATTGTGTTTTGCACTGCCTTCTTCTTATGTGCAACATTCTCTGCTGTCCTCTTCATGGAACCAGCTATTTGGAGTTTTGACTACTATATGTCAAAGCTTGTGTCCAAAACTGTAAGCACTGTTCTGATAGGTCATCAGCTTGTGCTTAGTGTTCTGGATACAAGCTATGGCATAGGGAAATCTCTGCAATACTGATTCCATAAAGAGAACTGTACAGAATGTTGTCTATAAAAGAAGAACACTAGAAAGTAGTGATATGCGGAATTTGGAATTCTGCTGGTGAAATTAGCATGGCATGACCATTTCCACCGGTGGAATTTCTGACAGAATTTCACTGGTTCTTCTGCAGAATTGCGCCTATTGTTATCCACGGAATAATACTCTGTCGTAAAGCATTTTTCCTTGGAAAATTATTCCACATCAGTTTCTGCAGAAAATATTGAGACTCACGGAAACAGCATTTTTGTTTCTGCAGAAAATCATTCCTCAACTACTTTCTGACTCAGAATTCCACCATCCCATTTCTGGTGAAATTTGGTGGCATTTCAGTGGAGTTTTGAAAATTCCACAGAATTTCGTCCCACCAGAATTTGAAATTTCTGCACAGCACTACATGAAAGTGCTATTTTTTACATGAACCTCTATTGAGGTACAGTTAAATTCTGACCATTAGTAGGTGTGTATTTTTTTCTGTAAATAGGAACATTACAAAAACAGCCAGTTCGCACAAATGTCCTGTCATTTTATTTCTTATTAAAGTGCAGTGTCTCCTTGTCTGTAGTCTAGCTAAAAGGTTCTTAAATGCTCATATAGTCCATCACTTTTAAGATTTGCAAAATAAATCAATAAATGAATGAGTAAAAATAATTATACCATGGCAAATTATCATCTTCTTCTTTGAGTGAAATTACTTCAAGGTTATATATATTGAATTAATATACAAGGTCTTGTGTTTCTGAGCTATACGTCAATAAATATCAAGCTACTGGAGCAGTCTGAACTGATGATTGGCTTTGTCCCATGAGGGAGCCAAAGCACAGTGCAGTACATGGTCCTTGACAGTAAATAAAGAACACAACACACTACATTTGAACATTTACAAATGCAAAGGAATTCCAATGTAATCACTTATTAGAAACATGTAGTTGGTAATACTATTGATTAGCTGCTGTAAATGTGGATTATTTAGTTACACTGCAATTCCCTGTTTACATTCATATACAACCTGCTATGAGCACTTCATTTGAAACCTAAAGAAATCCTAAAGGTGTTCAGTCATCCTTCAACAAAGGAGTTAATCAACAAATGTAACATTAAGGAAGCAGCCCTTTTTAAACTAGTTTGGCAATACTGTGATTTGTGATATACACAGTATGCAAAATCAGTAGACAATGTTAGACTTCAGTAGCCAACAGCTATTTAAATCCAGATAATTAAAGACAGACTGGCCTTGTGAGTCTAAACTTTTTAGGGTATAATACCACAAGAAGCAAGGAAAAGCTGCTCAGGACATCACAGTGGGTGCTAATGCAAACTGAAATCCAAACTTTCAAAAAAGCAAAGCGCGCTCATCCCAGCTGTATAAAAAGCAGGAACAATATACTGCAAGTCATTTGTGCAAGCTAAAGAGGTAAACATACAAAATGGTGCTCCCACTGGCAAAACCACCCAGTGTTTCATGCCTGCACGTGGTGCTTTCTCAAGGGTCTGACTATCACTACTGACTCACTGAGTAGATTTGAACCAATTATTTGTCCCTTTATTTTTCTTTATTTCACTCCTCCCAGATGTTTCATTTCACTTGGATAATCTTTTTTTGAAATTTAACAAGATTTATTAATTTCAATAATAATACGTAACAAATCATGAACAATGTACAGGAAAACAGTCAGATGAACTCCAAATACATCCCCCCAGGTGGAGCGACCCAAAAGAAATAGTAAAAACCAAGTACAACATGTACAATGAAAAAACAAACAGTAGAACAAGTTGATAAACATTCTGAGAATAGAGCCAAACCCCTACAATATACAGTACATAATCCAAAAGATGGAATTATAAAGCCCAAGTTGTGTACAAGGAGTGTAATTTACCCCATCTCTTAACAAACAATGACAGTTTATGACAAAGATTAGCTATCATGTGTTCTACTCGAAGGTTAAAAATTAATTCCTGTAACCATTCCCAGTAGGAGATGCAGACCTGGTCAAGCCAGTTCCACAGGACTATTTTCATTATGGAAATGGAGATCAGGGCCATGTAATACCTTCTTTCTCTCATGTTGATTGAGCTAAAGTCTCCGAGTATGCAGATTTCAGGGTGAACAAGCCCGACAGCCCTAGTAGGGGATCTGTGTTAGATTCAATGGAACCCCAGAGCAACGCCTCTTTGGGGTAAGTCTGAAAAATATGTAGGAGAGAGCCATCATCCTGTCCACACCGAGAGCAGAGACAGAAGGGCTACTTACCCATTTTAGAAAGTTTTACAGGCATAAAATGTAAATGATTTAAAATCTTGTATTGAGTAAGCCATAATTCCTCCAGTTAATGTCAACGCTTAGCCTTACACAGGTGGTTTCCTCTGCTACACATAAATGTGGACACTCTTTGGACTTAATCTTCCTTCTAGGGGTTGAGGCATCCGATGTGGGGGTGGAACCCATCGGGTGGTCAGATCATTACAACATGGGGTTTAGTTTTTACTCCCCTTCTAGAAGGCCTGCCCCTACAGAGTTGGTTAGGTACCATCCTTTGCGGGATATAGATCCCCTAGGCCTTGCGGCGGTACTTGACTTCTCATCTCCCACGTTGGCAAGCAGTGATCCAGAGACCCTTGTGTCGGACTATAATGCAGCCATTGCTGGGGCTCTGGATCTCATTGCTCCAGTTCGTGTTTGCCACCTCTCCCTCTGACCCAAGTCCCCTTGGTCTTATGGGACGTTAAGGGTGATGCAAAGACAGAGGTGAAGGTTAGAGCGTTGCTGGCAAAGGTCCACCCTTGATGCCGACCACCTTAGATTGATGGATCATTATTTGATCTACCAATCCGCAATCACCCGTAAGAAGGCAGAGTTCCTGTCCAGGGAGATTGCGGTTGCTCGGAATTGACCATCTCAGCTGTTTCGAACTGTGGACAGACTGTGCAACCCAGCCTGTCTTCAAGTTTGCAAAGTTTTTTCGCAATTGGAGTGCGATGAATTTGCTTGATTCTTCGTAAATAAGGTGGCCGACATTAGGGCTGAGTTGTTGCCATCACACTCTATGGAGGTTGCTGTGAACCGGGGTGAGATCACGGTGCCTCGGCTTTCCTGGAGTTCCTTCAGTCAGCTGGAGTTCATTGATGTCATGACGATCATCCAGCATATGCGCCCTACGTGCTGTAGTTTGGACCCTGGACCAACCTCCCTACTTTTGGGTTGTATTGACATCATTGGTCCAGTCCTTTTTCAGAGAGTCAGGTGCTCCCTGGAATCGGGTGAGTTTCCTAGCTCCCTGAAAGAGGCGGTGGTGACACCCCACTTGAAGAAAGCATACTGCAGACCCTGACTGTCTGGAAAACTACAGACCTATCTCTAACCTTCCCTTTATTAGGAAGGTGATTGAGAAAGTAGTGGCTGCACAACTGGAAGACCATTTGACCATCCATGACATCTATGAACCCCTCCAGTCCAGTTTTCGTAAAAGACATAGTACTGAGACAGCGCTGGTTCGGGTGCTCAATGATCTCTTGATGGCTAGAGATCAGAAGATTCATTCCATTTTGGTTCTCCTCAACCTTTCTTCAGCCTTTGACACCGTAGATCACATGGTGTTGATAGAACACCTGAGGCTGTTCTGTGGAATATCTGGAA
This sequence comes from Neoceratodus forsteri, assembly GCA_016271365.2. Lineage (NCBI taxonomy): Eukaryota > Metazoa > Chordata > Ceratodontiformes > Ceratodontidae > Neoceratodus > Neoceratodus forsteri. The sequence goes on from CM057456.1 coordinate 1,725,930,557, forward strand.
CCATCTTAAGATGGCTCTCATCATTCCTCACTGGAAGATCACAAAGAGTTGTGTCTGGGGTTTTTTAATCTGATTCAATGGCTTTGTCTTGTGGGGTGCCCCAGGGTTCAGTTTTGTCACCCATGTTATTTGTGGTGTATATGCTACCCATTGGAGACATTGTAAGGAGGTATGGGCTGAGGTTTCACTGTTATGCAGATGATACCCAGCTCTACCTTTCTTTTGCCCCCGACCAGATTGGAGCTCTCTTAGTCTTTAATAGCTGTCTAACCAAAATCCAGGAATGGATGAATTCTAGCTGGCTGAGGTTGAATTCTGATAAGACTGAGGTACTGGTTGTGGACCCGGGTCATCAGATAGGGGGGTCGGGTGTTGATGCGCCTTCCGGAATTTTTCTTGGAGGTGTTTCTCTCCCGACCTCTGAATGGGTGCGGAACCTGGGGGTGGTTCTTGACGATGGGCTGACACTGCACTCGCAGGTGTCAGCAGTCATTAAGACTTCCTTTTACCATCTTAGGAACATCAGCAGGATCCGGCATCTTGTTCTGTCTGCCGACCTACCAACGTTAGTTCATGCCTTCATGTCCTCGCGCTTGGATTATTGCAACTCCCTTTACCTAGGGCTTTCAGGGGTTGAAATCCGTCGCCTGCAGCTAGTGCAGAATGTTGCATCCCAACTTTTGACAGGTTCTAGCAGATCCTGTCACATTACTCTGGTGCTGCACAAACTGCACTGGCTGCCAATTCAGTGGCGGATCACCTTTAAAGTCAGCTTGCTGACTTTCAAAGCTCTACACGATATGGGCCCAGGCTATCTGAAATAACTTTTGTTCCTTATCACCCAAATTGATCACTCCACTCGGCCAGCGAGGGGTTGCTAGAGGTTCCAAGGGTGAATTTGAAATCTTCGGGTGCTCGGGCATTTGAGTATGCAGCCCCCACCCTTTGGAACTCTCCACCCCGTCGGTTGCGGGAGTGCACTTCTATGGAGGGCTTTAAGAGAGGTTTGAAGACTTTTTTATGGGAAACTGCATTTTTAGAACACTGACTGTTATGATTGTTTTGTTTTAATTGTATTTCTTAATGATTTTTACTGTTTTGATTTATTTATGTACGGCACCTTCGTAATCGAAAGGCGCCCTATAAATAAAATTATTATTATTATTATTATTATAATCTATCCTTGGCAACATACAGTATGTATAAAGATCTTCCCAAATATTTTGTCATTGAGAAAGGCTCAAAGAAAAGAGGGGTTCCCAGTGAGGGGATGAACCACTGAGATCCAGAAATAACTTAGAAAAAAGAGGAGAATATAAGTTAGCCACAGCATGAGGCTTTAGCACTATATCTCTAATGGTGTGCAAAAGTTTGGACTGGTCTACAGACCAATTACCAGTTCCAAACCAATGAAGCAAGCCATGCCTTATCTGAAGTATCTTAAAGATTGCCATATTACCCAGCTAATAGTAGTCTCTAATTACCTTAGATGAATTTAGAACACCTTGCTGAAGCAAATCACAGACTCTAGCTCCTTCTAACTGGGATAACCAGGCTGCTGTAATGATCCTGCACCCCATTTTAATATTAGGAATCAGAAAAATAGGTTGCAGAATGCTTTTAGTGAATGGGTATTTCATAAGTGAACAGAACTGGGAATAAACACAGAGTGAAGTACCTATAGCTGAGCCTCTCAAACCCTCAGGGAGTGACTTCAAGGAGACAAAAAACATGGATGGCACTGATAAACCAGAATTAGCAATTAATTCCAACTCCAATTCAACCAAATTGGAACATAAGATTGGGCTTGAATCAGTGGGGATGGAGGGAACCATCTAAAAAATTTACTGACATGACTAGCAAAAGAATATACTATGAGATGGGGGAGTCAAAGGCCCCCATTTTGTTCAGACACAGCACGCTTTTTATATGACCTCCACGGAACTTTATTAGAACAGATAAAATCAGAGATGATGCCATAGACCCAGTGAAACTATGAAAAGGGAAGCCAGAAGTTAAGCATGTTAAGAGGGTAAAATAATTTTAGGAAAAACATTCATCTTAATAATATTAATCCTTTCCCATAAAGTGAAAGGGAGGGCACTCCATCTCTTGAAGTCATGTTGTAACATGGTCACTAGATCTTCTAAATTAGGTTTTTGCATAAGCAAGACACTTTTGGAAAGAAAAAGGCCTAAATATTTAATATGATGAGGGGCCCAGCTCATGCACAGAGAAGTAATGTCTGACTTATTAAAAGATTGGGTAAGCAGCGTCATCTCAGATTTGCCCAGGTTAAGCTAATAATTAGAGAGAGATCCAAATTCTTCTATAGCATGTAATGCAGTGGGAATTGTAACTTGAGATTCTAGTAAGAACATGTTGGTCTGAGAGAAGCTGGTTGTTCAGTCTCCGTGAAGAGTCCCTCTGAATGTTGGGGGCCAGAGAGAACTACAACTAAACTGGAGAATGATTGGACAGGACTCTGGGGGACATCCTGCCCAGCACATCACCCAGCACAGTCTGGCTAGTCAAGATATAATCAATACAGGAATATGATCTGTGAATAGGTGCATGAAATGTGTACTCTCTGTCTTATGGGTGAAGTACCCACCATGGGTCAAACAGCCCAAGAGTGCTAATCATATCCCTAAAGGAGTGCTGGGCAGGAGTCAAGCCCACCTGAGACCTACCAGTCTTATCCACATCCTGTGTGATGGTAATGTTCCAGTCCCCCCCATCAACAACCAGAGGGACTGGGAGGAATGGAGCAAGCAGCCCGGCCACTTCCATAAAAAAGGAGGGATCATCCAAATTAAGGCTGTAGACACCCCCCAATGCCACCTCAACTGTATTCAATACTCCCCTTATGAAAAAAATACCTACCCTGAGGGTCTGAGAGGCATTGGCTACAACGAAAATTAGCATGTCTAGAAATCAAAATGACCACCCCTCTACTTGATGTATGGCTCCCACCTGCATAGACCTGACTCACTGATTGCCTATGGAATAAATTCCTCTCAGCAGCCAGCAGGTGAGTCTCCTGCAAAGAGGCAACATTGCCCTGAAGCTGTAACAAATATTTTATAATTTGATAATGTTCAACTTGGGATCTAGCTCCTTTTCTATTCCAAGAAACATACTTTAATGTGCTAGCCATGAATATAAGCAAAAAACATCATACAGTATAAGGACATAAGATCAAAACGCATAAGATGCAGTCCAATCCCCACTGAGTCAGCTCTGCCACTCCCCTTCCCAAACAAAGAACCAACAGCCCTGAAAAGTTCACCCACCATTAACATCCCCATAAACATGAAACCCCCCTGCAACATACTCACTCATATATGACATAACTCCAGCTGCAGAACAAAGAAGAGAAGCTAGTTCCCTTGCAACATATCCTGGGAACCCATGTACCAACTGGAACCACGCTAAATTGTCCCTGAAGACCAGGAAGGAGGGGGCCAGAAAAAGGGTCTGAACTAGTGGGAACTGTTGGGTTGCTCAAAATAGCAAAACAGTATTGGGTAAGCAGCGTCATCTCAGATTTGTCCAGGTTAAGCTAATAATTAGAGAGAGATCCAAATTTTTCTAAAGCACATAATGCAGTGGGAATTGTAACTTGAGGGTAGGTAATATGCAGCAAAATATCTTCCACATATACAGACAACTGGAGATTCTGAGATCCCACCCCAACACCGAACAGGTCTGGGCAGGCCTTGAGTTTCTGTATTATAGAGGCTATATATATATATATATATATATATATATACATACACATATATATTAAGTAATAAGGGGGAGAGGGGGGCATCCCTGGGGAGTGCCAGACTATAAAACAAAATTAGAGGAGAAAATCCCATTACAATAAATCCATGCACTTGGACAGGAGTATATCAGCCTGATCCAACAAAAAAAGCAAGGAAAATCAAATTTTTCCAGAGTGAGGAACATAAAATTACAATCAACTCTGTTAAAAGCTTTCTCCACATCCATGGAAACCAGTGCCATGGGGTGACAGAGTCCCTGGATACAGAAAAGATGTGCTGAATTTTACACAGATGATCCACATAGGAACGATTAGGCAAAAAGCCTACTTGTTCCTGACAAATAAGCCCAGACCAAACCACTTTGACTCTCAAAGCCAAGATCTTCATGAGAATTTTAATACCATAATTAAGTAAGGAGATAGGCCTGTAACTTGAAACCAATTCCAGATTTTTACTGGGTTTGAGTAAAAGAACAATCAGGGCTTCCATAATAGTTAGGTCAGAGTTCCCAGAATCAAAAAGTTAGAGAAAAAAGGGGTGTAATAAAGGTACTAATTCCATAGTAAATGTCTCATAAACTCTTGAAGTAAAGCTGTTGGGACCAGGGGCTTTATCAAGGGATAAACGGTTAATAGCTGATTTGATTTCTGCTACTGTTAACGGCTGGGATAAAAAAGTTTGGGGTTAACTGAGACAAAGAGAGAGAAGCTAGAAATTCTTCAACCTTTTACTTCACAGGTAGGTTAACAATAGGACTATAAAGGTCCTTATAATAAAGTTCAAATTCCTTAGCAATATCCAGGGGTAAAGTCTTAACTGCGCCATCCAAATACTTAACAGATGCTATCAGTCAGGATGCTTCTTGTTTTTGAAGGTGTAAGGCTAGAAAATGACTCACCTTCTCCTCTTGAGCTATATATTTGGATTGGGTTTTAAGAATAGCATACACAGCCTTCTCCTTCAAGAGATCTGCATATTTATCCCTAAGTACTAAAAGTTTTCTATGGTCTTCTTCAGGGAATTGAGAGGATAGGGAATGTTCTAAAGCAGTGATGCGCTGCAGGAGGTCTGACACTTCCCCCAAATGGGACTGTTTACACCTGGAGGTCAACCTAATAAACTCTCCTCTGAGGAAACATTTAAAAGCGGACCATTCCAGATCCTCCCTATCTATGGAACCAATATTATGTGAAGTAAATACAGCAATTTGCTCACAGATTCTAGTAAGAACATGTTGGTCTGAGAGAAGCTGGTTGTTCACTCTCCATGAAGAGTCCCTCTGAATGTTGGGGGCCAGAGAGAACTGCAACTAAACTGGAGAATGATTGGACAGGACTCTGGGGGCCATCCTGCCCAGCACACCCCCCAGCACAGTCTGGCTAGTCAAGATATAATCAATAAAGGAATATGATCTATGAACAGGTGCGTGAAACGTGTACTCTCTATCTGGTGGGTGAAGTACCCACCATGGGTCACACAGCCCAAGAGTGCTAATCATATCCCTAAAGGAGTGCTGGGCAGGAGTCAAGCCCACCTGAGACTCACCAGTCCTATCCACATCCTGTGTGATGGTAATTTTCCAGTCCCCCCCCCACCAACAACCAGAGGGACTGGGAGGAATGGAGTAAGCAGCCCGGCCACTTCCATAAAAAAGGAGGGGTCATCCGAATTAGGGCTGTAGACACTCCGCAATACCACCTCAACTATATTCAATACTCCCCTTATGAAAAAAATACGTACCCTGAGGGTCTGAGAGGCATTGGCTACAATGAAAATTAGCATGTCTAGAAATTAAAATGACCACCCCTCTACTTAATGTATGGCTCGCACCTGCATAGATCTGACCCACTGATTGCCTATGGAATAAATTCCTCTCAGCAGCCAGCAGGTGAGTCTCCTGTAAAGAGGCAACATTGCCCTGCAGCTGTAACAAATATTTAATAATTTGATAACGTTTAACTTGGGATCTAGCTCCTCTTCTATTCCAAGAAACATACCTTAATGTACTAGTCATGAATATAAGCAAAAAACATCATACAGTATAAGGACATAAGATCAAAATGTATAAGATGCGGTCCAAACCCCACTGAGTCAGCTCTGCCACTCCCCTTCCCAAACAAAGAACCAACAGCCCTGAAAAGTTCACCCACCATTAACATCCCCATAAACATGACCCCCCCCCCACAACTTACTCACTCATATGACATAACTTCAGCTGCAGAACAAAGAAGATAAGCTAGTTCCCTTGCAACATATCCTGGGAACCCATGTCCCAACTGGGACCACCCTAAATTGTCCCTAAAGACCAGGAAGGAGGGGGCCAGAAAAAGGATCTGAACTAGTGGGAACTGTTGGGTTGCTCAAAATAGCAAAACAGTATCCCAGCCCCACAAAGTCAAAATACAGACTGAGAGTTTGTGAGGAACAAACCCAAAGGAATACTACTTCATGAGACCTTAAGGGATCCCCACCCACTGTCATGGTTCATGATGCTCTTACCCAGCAGTAGCCTTCAGCCCTTCAACTCCCCTCTCCTGCCTTTACTAGAGTAACTAATGAAGCACCCTCCTTTGCATTGCCACACAAACAAATAAATTCCCCAGCTACATACCCCCTAGAGAATATCTGAGCAAAAAAAAAAAAATTATGGAAATAGCTTATGAAAAGCACCCATATAAGCCACCTTATAAGATGATGCAAAATCATAACATTATGACTGTGACAGTCTTGTTCCATTCAGAAAACCAACAAAGTGAACATAAAACCAGACCAGATGCCCTGTTGACTGGGTATTAAATGAAAAAAAGGAACAGAATTATCCAGACCCACCAAAAAGTCTTAATAAGGAATTGCAATTGCATGCCACAATACCCTAGTAAAGAGAACTCATACCAGGGATCTATAAGAAAGTAAATATAGAAAGGAAAGGACTGTGTTGAATAGCTCAAACTTGAGCAACAGTAATAAAAGTAACTACAAAGACAACTGTCAGGAAGCAGTCCTAGAAACTATTCAATTGTATCCCCCAGCATAAACAAAATGCAAATGAATAAAGTCCATAAAGACTTTCCTTGAGGCTCCATAAATCTTGTCTCGATGAGTTCCATGCAGTCCAAACATCTTTAGGTGGAGACAGGCATAAGGGAGAGTGGATGGGGCCAAGGCAGTACATATGGCAAAAGGTCTATAGCATTCAAAGGTGGGCACAGAGTCCACTACTCACTCCCTTTGTCCAAATCACAAACACAACACAATCCCCAGTAAGGCTAAAAGTGATCAAAACCAAGAGGCATTACAGCCTAAAGTGATCCACCCATAGTTGAGGAAGATTGAGGAAGTAAGTGCACCTAACTTCAGGCTCCTCTCTCCTCTGGACCCTCCCTGTGGGGCCTAATCTGCCGAGCCCAATGGCCAATCCATTGCGCATCATGACAATGTCCCTTGGACTGCTTTTCTCTACACCAATGCCTCTCCACAAGTCTGTTCCTCCATCCTGTCACAAATACTACTGTCCCCCACAGTGCTCTTTTGCTTGCATCCCATATCTTCTGTTGACACTGAGCTCCACAATATGCTTGCTAAGTATTTCACAGCACTGCTGACCAGGCACCCAAGTCTCTGTATGCTGCCAAACTGTTTGCAACTCTTGTATCACTGAAGTGTTGTCCTCCTGTAACATCTGTTAAACCTTGTAACTATTGTTTGAAACCTGTAACTATTGCTGTGTATTGAACAATGTAACATTGTCTGTCTTTGTTCTCTATGACGACATGCCTTTGTAAATGAGTCTTTGACTCAAATGTCTGTAAATCTGGTATTTCAAATAAATAAATAAATAACATCACTGAAGATCAGGTTTATCCTCCAAACCATAAAACGTCTGTTAACAGATTCCCTGTCTGACGGTGAAAAAGCTACTTCAGAAATAAACATTAAACCAAGGGTTCCAAACAATGATTAGTTCAACTAAGCCAGAAGTAGCTGAAGTTCGTCCTGATTAAATATCATCAATTGCCATAATACGAGCTAGTAATCCAGGACCGAACATTAGCAGTAGGTGTGATCCAGTTGGCAGTGCAGCATAGCATAAACCTTCAGATCAGTAAGCTGCCATGATGTAAAACCCCACATCGACACAGAAATTGGTCCAAAGTAGTGTGCAAACTGAAAACAGTCCAAATGTGTGTATAACAAGTTTGTGCACAGAAAGGATAAGAAAAGTAAGCCATCATATTTAATGGGCCAAATGCACCAGTTCAAGGTGAGAAGTTTATAAAATAGAAGAGCCTTACCAAAGGAGTTAAGAGGAGCAAAACCAGATTGATACATGATTATTCTTCAGTTCAGGAGTATGAACATACAAGCTACAGTCCATAAAGCAGACAGATCCTGATCCAGGGAATAAACCTCATACCTCAACGTGTTGTGCAACAATTGTTGAGGAAGTTGGGCAGTAGTCCTTGGATATCCTCAGTAACCTGTTCCCTAGACTCAAAAGCATGTTAGGTACTTTGGGTCATAACATGGAAGAGAGCTGGATAGGACAAATACAATCCCCAGTAAGGCTAAGGGGGTTCAAAACCAGGAGGTACAGCAGTCAAAAATGATCTTGCCCACAGCCGATAAAGATTGAAGGGGAAACCGCTGTAGATTAGGTTAATCCACCAAGTCATAAAAGGTCCACTTATAGATCCATGGTCTGATGGTGAAAAAAACACTTCAGGAATAATTGTCCGACCAAGGGTCCCAAACAATAAGTAATTCAACTAGATCAAAAATAACTGACTTTCTCCCTGGCTAAGCAGCACCAATTGCCATAATTTGAATTAGGAAACCAGAACCAAACATTAGTAGGAGATGCTATCTGGGCAGCTGTGCAGCAGAGCAGTAACATACAAATCAGGAAACTGCTATGATGTAAGAACACATAGAGATGCAGAAATTGGTCCCAATATAGTACGTAGGTTGAAAACAGTCCAAATATGCATATACCAAGTTTGTGCACAGAAAGGATAGGTAAAGTAAACCCCATTGTGTTAATGGACCAGGTGCACTAGCTCAATGTAAGAAGTTTGTAAAATAGAAAAGCCTTACTGAGGGAGTTGAGTGGAGCAGAACCAGATCGACGCACAATTTATCCTCAATCCAGGAATATGAACACACATACTACAGCCTGTAATGCAGACAGATCCTGATCCAAGGGTTAAACTCCATTCCAAGGCATGTTGTTCAATGATGTTTGAAGAGGTCGGGTAGTAGTCCCTAAAGATCTTTAGTAGCCTGCTCCGGAGACTCAAAAGCATGTCAGGTGCCTTGGATCAAAACTTGAAGGCGAGCTGGATAGGACACATGGAATCTAATCCCAGACGCTATAAGCTTAGTTATGACTAGGTGATAAGACGTCCATTTTTGCCTCGTCACTGTGGGGAAATCTTGGGTCACTCTTAATTTGGAACCTTCCCACTTGATTTCCTTGAAATCTGAAATGTTTTGGAATATGTGCTGTTTCTAGAGATAATTTAACAGCTTGAGAATCAAAGGCTGGGAGGGTGGTGGTGATCCTGCAGGTGGCTGGGGTCAAAGCCATGATGTACGTTGAGTTGTTCTGGGATGGTCCAGAAATTCTTTACAGAAGCTTCTGGACAAAAAGCATGATCGTGGAACCTTCTTCAGCTTCTCAGGGAGGCCAAAGATAACAATGTTATTCCTCCGGCTTCTCCCCTCTAGATCTTCAAGCTTAGTTTCCAATTTTGATAGCTTTAGTCGCAGGAAAGTCATGTTGGGTTCCATGCGGTCATGCCAGGATTCCATGGAAGTTGTGTGGGCTTCCTCATCACTAACCCACTGGCTCATATCATCTAAATCTGATCTCAAGGATTTTAACTCCACCTTGAGCTCTATTATAGAGTCATTAAGTGGTTGGAATTCTAATAAGAACCTGTCCTCTGACAACGGGAGAGGGGCCGGGGTCTGAGAAGAAGTCCGACCAGGATTAGACCCCTGAGCCTTTCGGCGCTTGTTAAGTTTGTCTGAGGTTGGTAGAGGACTATGTTGTAGGGGCACCTGTTGCATCTCCACATCCATTGTATGAACACAGAGACATACGAATTAGCCAGCAGAAACAAGCTATGTGGTCTATCAAGTCTACTTGAATGTGTAGCTAGCACCCTTACCATGCAGCTGCCCTTCCCCTTCACAATAACTCCCCTCACCCGGTCCCATCATCTGTTAAATCCCCCCACTGTCTTACAGGATACCACCTTCTCTAGCAAAGTGTTTCAGTCTGCCATCACTCTCTCCGTGAAAAGTGTCTTCTTATTTCCCTCCTATATCTTCCACCTCCAATCTCAGACCATGACCTCTCTTGTCCCTCCCTCTCCTTAACTTAAATATCCCTTCTGTTTCTGTCTTGTTAATCCCCTTTAAGTACTTAAAGTTCTCGATCAAATCCCCCTGATCCCTCCTCTTCTCCAGGGAGTACACATTCAAGTCCCTCTCCTCATATGGCCTGTCCCCCAGTTCCTGGATCATCTTAGTTGTGTTGTGTTGTACCCCTTCCAGTAATCTGATATTCTTCTTTAGATATGGGCACCAGTACTGCATGCATTACTCCAGGTGTGGCCTGACCAGTGACCTGCAGAGAGGCAGGATCACCTCCCTGTTTCTGGAGAAGATTTCTCTCACAATACACTCCAGCATCCTGTTGGCTTTTGCAGCTGCCTTCTGGCACTGCTCAGAGTTAGTTATCTTCCCCATTACAACCAGCCCAGGATCCTTTTTCTCCTCAGTGGTTCCTAGCTGTACTCCACCCAGCTGGGAACTCCTCCCTGGGTTCTTTGCTCCAAAGTGGAGTACCTTGCATTTTTTTGCATTGAACCCCAGCTGCCATGTTTCCAACCACCTGTCCCATTTAGTCAGGCCATTCTGTAGTCCCTGCCATCCTTCTATGTCATTCACCACCACCCCCAACTTGGTATCTTCAGCGAAGAAGCTGATCTTATTCCTGATGCCATGCGAGATGTCTGCAATGAATATCCCAAACAACACCAGCCCCAGAACCTATCCCTGTGGCACCCTGCTCAACACCACCCTTAGAGACAAAGCTCCACACCACCACTGCCCTCTGCTGTCTTCCCTGTAGCCAATTCTTGATCCAGTTAACCATCTTAGTCCCCACCCCCATGTATCTCAATTTCCCCCGCAACCTCCCATGCGGCACCGAATCAAAGGCCTAACTGAAGTCCAAAAATATGACATCCACCGCATTACATTTGTCCGATTCCCTTGTTGCCTAGTCATAATACTCAAGTAGGTTAATCTGACAGGCCCTTCCTAAGACAAACCCATGCTGATGGCTATCCTGGAGTCCATTATCCTCCAGAAATGCCACCAGCCTCTTCTTTGGGATTGTCTCATCAGCTTCCCCAAATTGGATGTTAGGTTTACAGGTCTATAGTTGTTCAGCTCATCCTTAGGGCCACTTTTATGGAGGGGCACCATGTGCATCATTCTCCAGTCCTGCGGCACACACCCTGTGTTCAGGGAGGTATTGAATAGGTCTGCCAGTGGCCCAGCCAGTACCTCCGACAGTTCCCTCCACACTCTGGGATGTACGCCACCTGGCCCTGGTGCCTTATCCACCCTCAAAGCCCTCAGACCCTTCAATACTCTACCCATGGTGATTACCCCCATCTGTCATCCCTTCCCCAACCCCCTTCCTACCCCACTCCCCCATGGTAGCTGCCTGCCCTTCTCCCTCGTGAATACAGAACAGAAGTACTCATTTAGTGTTTCTACCTGTTCTGATTCTTTCCCTGCCCACCCCCTGTCTTCTTGATCCTCACTATCTGATCCTTGCAGCTTCTTCTCTCCCATATGTATTGGAAGTAGTCCTTTTCCCCATCCTTGATCCCCTGAGCCAGCCTCAGTTCCCTGGAGGCCTTGGGTGCCCTTACACTTCTGGTAACTTCTTTGAACTTCTTCATATACTCTTCCCTATCCTCCCCCTTCCTGGATTTCTTGTATCTACTGAGTGCTGATTTTTTTTGCCCTCACCTTATCTAAAACTTCGTTGCAATTCTTTTTCCCCAACCTGCTTTGGTCCAACACTAGAGTGGTCCTTCAGACAGAGGATACGAGGAGATGATCAGAAAAGTAAATACTTTAGAGCTGAAAAGAAATATTAAATAAGAAAGCAGACAGGAGCGAGGTGGTGGAGCACTTGGGATATCTTAAGCAAAGTGAGTCAGGGCGAAGGGAGGTATATTTTTATTTGTGCCATTGGAAGAGGATGGTGGGAGTTGTGCTATGAGGGTGAGGGGAAGAGTTTATCTTTTATTTACTTTTTTTGTACATTTATCCACATTGTCTACTGCCTTTGGTGGTGGGCTCTGTGAACAAGATAAACTGAAACCTGCTGCTAAAGCCACTTAGCCACACTTTGCAAAGGCTTAGATGACGTGGTAAATTTCCCAGCACATTACCTGACTTTCTTGAAGGGTGAATTTTGTCACTTAGCCATATCTTCACCAGAAAAGTTTTACAACATCTCTTTTCAGCACAAGACCATACCCTTCATGGTCTGTTGCTTGGTAGAGAAGCCTAGGCAGATGCAGAGATCCTCAAAGGAATTGATAAAAAGGAAAAATGGATCTCATTGGGAGCTAATCCTTTTAATGGCTCAATGTACTAGATAACAAGTAAGCTCACTCAAAATAAATTTCAAATGGTAGTGAGAAAGATATATTGTAATCTACTGGGAATTAAACCCAGGCCCTTGGAATATCACCCCAGTGCTCTAACCACTGAGCTACAGGCTCACATGGTTGGACCTGGAGTTCGCAGACACAATTCCTTTCTCTGGTATTGCATATCCTGTAACTAGGAATAATGAAGATGATAATTACATGTTTTTTTGGTGCAGCATTAGCCACTGCTAAGTAATATAAATTGCAAATTGTAGTGAAAAAGAGAAAATGTGACCTAATGGGAACTGAATCAAGACCTCTGCAATACCGTCCTTGTGGTACCCCTGGATGTCAAGAAGGCCTTTAACTGTATGTCATGGCCTTTTCTTTTTGAGGTAATTCTTGCCTAGAACTTTCCAGATAAATTCATTTGATGGGTAACGCTTCTTTATACCAATCCTTCAGCTATGCTGTTTTGTAATGGAATCTTTTCTAAACCTTTTTCCATTATCTTGGGTACTAGATAAGGTTGTCCTATGTCGACTCTACTGTTTTTTTTTCCATATGTAGTTTCTACTCCTCCTCCGGGCAACCAGAGGCAGTATCTCAGCCCCGCACTTCCAGTCTGCGAGCCCAACCATTACCCACCTCGAGACCCTCCCATGGATTGCCCCCACAGTGGGGCCAGAAAGGGAGCCCCCCCCTCAGAAAACAAATCCAAATCTGGGGCAGGCATCACGAGGACCAGTGAGACACAGGATCGGGGTGTCATGGAGACCCTTGGCTACCATTTTTCCACTTTTCTTCATCCCCTCTGGTGTCTGGGACGAGCACACATGTGTGGGAATACCCACAAGCCACGCCAGCCGGCTATGTGCCTCCCGACCTGTATCACCCCGCCAGCCCTCACCAGAGGGTGATCAGCAGCCGGGATGACAATCCCTCCCTCGAGAGAGGAGAGCAGTCCTTCAGATGCTCAGTCCTCTCATCCCTGCTGACCCTTGATGGCCTGGGCTCATTCCCGAACCTGGGTCACCGGCATGGTGTGAAGTATAGCATCCAGGGCCTAAACCTCCAGCACTACAAGCTTGACCGTTGCCTCTACTTTTTCATTTATATTTAGAACTTTTGATTTTGAGGCTTAAAGGGAACCCTCAGCTACAGGAAATTAGATTTGAGCAAGAGGAATACAGACTTTGGGATGATAGCTTATTACACCAGGCTTACCTAGAGATCTCTATTCCTGCTGCCCTGGGCTAGATTGATACCTTTGGGAAGGTTGTGGCATATACTGTAAGTTAAATTTAGGAAAAACGCATGTTATGTCCCTAAAATCCTTTGTAACCAAACAAGAAATGATCGATTTAGGGCTTCAGTGGGAGCTGAAGTCTTTATGATACCTGGGCCTGTTTATCTGAAGACATCTCTCTGATTTAAAAAAAACTAAATTTAGATCCACTGTTACATACTATTAAATTTGATCTTCATAGATGGGTGACCTTACCCCTGACTTTATGGGGACAGATAAATGTGGTTAAAATGAATGTCTCACCCCATATTTTGCATCCCCTGGGAATGCTAAATATCATTTTATCACAAGCTTGGTTTTGGCAATTACAGATGCCGCTTAATTTATTTTTATGACAGGGTACATCAATTAGGAGAGCTTATATTAAATTAACTAACCTCAAGCAACAAGGGTGCCTTTGCCTACCCAACTGTTTATTTTATTTAGTCCTACAGGGCAGTAAGTACTTCAAATGAGAATATATCACCCCCGAGTACGCAACCAGACCATTATGAACTCCAATGTTTTGGTCTTGGCAGAGCATGGTGCAGGCTATTCAGCATTCTGCTTCCTGCTTTGTTTTTATTTTCTCCTTCCTGTCTTCCCACTACCCTGAAACATAACCTAATATATTAATCTTTACAAGCCCATGTGCAAATGTGCAAGTATTTTGATATTTCAATTACACTTAGTCAAGCTCAACCGGTGTTCCTTAATCCCAATTTTAAAACTGCCTACTGTCCTATATCACTGAGCTTCCTTCCGTTGAGAGAAATTATAACTATGGACATGATTGGGGGTTGATATCCGCCGCTTGCAGCTAGTGCAGAACGGGGTGACTAGAAGGACACATATTACCCCTGTGCTGCGCGATCTGCACTGGCTGTCTATACAGTGGTGGATCACCTTTAAAGTAGGTCTTTTGACCTTCAAAGCCCTGCACGGACTCTGCCCTGACTACTTGAAAGAGCTTCTGACCCCTTACCGCCCCGTGCGACAGCTCCATTCAGCCGACGAGGGGTTGCTAGAGGTTCCGAGGGTTATATTGAAGTCTTCTGGGGCTAGGGCCTTTGGGTTCGCTGCCCCAACCCTCTGGAATTCTCTGCCTCGCCGGCTTAGAGAATGCACGACCGTAGAATTCTTTAAGTGGGATTTTAAGACTTTTTTGTGGAGCAAGGCTTTCGTGGATTGATGCTGCTGTGAATTCCTGATTGTATATGTATATTTTGATTTTATGATTCATCTGTACAGCGCCTTGGTGCTTGAAAAGTGCTAAATAAATAAAGCTTTATTATTATTATTATTTCTTCAATGGAACAGTTGCTTAATTATCATTCTTTACAAACTAAATATAATTTGACAGCAAGGCAATTTTTAAAATATTTGCAATTAACCCATGCTCTGTTGTCCCATCGAGGTTCTCCCCCATGAGTTGATGTGGGGTATCATGTTTTTGAGGAATTAAGTCATGCAGCAGACTCCCAACATGCAGTCTCTCAACTGTATCCTACATTTCAAACCCTCAATCTGACCAAATTGTCTGGAATCTGCTTTTATTGCCAGAATGTCTATCTTGGCTGAACCCACTTGGATTGGCAAAAGGTCTGGGCTGACCTATATAAGTATGTGAAACAGGATTGCTACAGACTGATTTAATTAAAAATTCTACGTAATCTTTACTATACCTCTCAGAGACCCCTTAAATTGGGTTGGCAGAATCACTCAATCTGTTCCAGGTGCAAAAACTGTATGGGTCCTTGTTTCATGTACTGCGGGCCTGTGAGAAGGCCACACCATTTTGGATGGAAATTAAGTCATGGTTAGATCTGTCCTTTGATTTGACAAATGACTTTAGCCCTGAAATCTGCCTACTAGGATATTACAAATGCACAACTTTAGGATATAGGAAGGGCTATACTGCTCTAATTGCTGCCACTGCTAAGGTGGTCCTCCTACGTCATTGGATGGATGATAAAAATCCATCTTGGTAAGAATGGCATGTCGAAATACTCAACATTCTGAATGCTGAATTGCATACACCCAATGTTATGCATAGACATCAAAATTGTTTTTTGGGGGGAGAGAAATGGGGATTATTGTATGCTTGGTTGTCTACTTTCTAACATTCTTTATTTACTTACATACATTCCTTCTAGAAATCTGATAGAATTGTTATTCCAGATCTCCAAACTGTTATTTTTATGGCTGCAGTGGGCGGAGCCCTGCAGACATCTTGCTTCAAAAAGGGACTCAGCATTACTTCAAAGTATTCTTTTCCACAAAAGAATATGTTGGACTTGCAGCACAGTCTTCTATGCCAGATAACAATGCCAAATAATAAAGTCCCTTCCAAAAAATACAAGAAAAAACATAGGGCACTATTCATTAAAGGACTGCCACTATGTGCAAAAGTGGTGTAAAGTCGGGCTTGCGCACAGTGCAACACACGCAAAATACATGGCATGCATGAACATGCCAGGAACACCACTAGGAGGACGTGGTGGGGTCTGCAGAGGTGCACAACAAAGCACAAGGGTGGGACTGGGACAATGCAAGATGCCTGGAACACCTCTTGACCCAGCCATATATGGAGATGCGTAAGCATAGAAACATAGAAACATAGAAGTTGACGGCAGATAAGGACCGCAAGGCCCATCCAGTCTGCCCATTTCTTTTTCTACCTTATAAATGTGCCATCGGCCTTTGCTCTGTCAGTGACCTATCTATTCATAGTCATTTGTATTGCTCCCTTATGCCTATCCCATGCCTGTTTGAAGCCCTGCACTGTATTCATAGCCACCACTTCTTGTGGTAAGCCATTCCATGCATCTACCACCCTTTCTGTGAAAAGAATTTCTCACATTCCCCTTAATCGGCCTCCCTCTAATCTCATGCTGTGTCCTCTTGTCCTGCTATTTTTCTTATATTTAAACACGTTAGACTCTTTCACCTTGTTTATGCCCTTAAGGTGTTTAAATGTCTCGATCATATCACCTCTCTCCCTCCTTTGCTCAAGGGTATAAATATTGAGCTCCGTTAATCTGTCTTCATATGTCTTCAGATGCAGTCCCTGCACCATTTTGGTTGCCCTTCTCTGGACTGCCTCAATTTGGTTAATGTCCTTGTGAAGGTGTGGCCTCCAATACTGCACGCAGTACTCCAGATGGGGCCTAACCAATGTCTTGTACAGAGGGATTATTACCTCCCTCTTACGACTTGTGATACTCCTACTAATACACCCTAACACCCCCTAGCCTTACCTACTGCTTTAGAGGTCTGCTTGATGATTTTAGGTCATCAGTGATGATGATGCCCAAGTCTCTTTCTTCCTTTGTGACTGCTAGCAACTCCTCCCAGCCTATAAGTGGCTTCAGGTTTCTCTTCCCTATGTGCATGATTTGCACTTCTTTGCATTAAATCCAGTTGCCATTCTTCTGACCATTTTGCTAGTTTATCCAGATCTCTTCTCATTCTGCCCACCCCATCTGGATCATCTACTCTGTTGCAGATCTTGGTGTCATCTGCAAACAGACAAGCCTTACCCTCTAGTCCACCTGCGAGGTCACTAATGAAGATGTTGAATAGGACTGGCCCCAGGACTGATCCCTGAGGTACCCCACTTGTGACTTGCATCTCTTCTGACTGTATACCATTTACCACCACTCTCTGTTTTCTGCCAGTCAACCAGTTTGCCACCCAGTTGACCAACTTCTGACCCACCCGAGCCTACCTAGCTTATTTATCAATCTTCTATGTGGAACAGTGTCAAAGCTTTGCTGAAGTCAAGGTGGCGACATCAACTGCTCCCCTTGGTCCACCACTCTGGTTACCCAGTCAAAGAAATCTATGAGATTAGTTTGACAGGACCTTCCTTTGTAAACCCATGCTGTCTTGGATCCTGTGCCCTATGGATTCCAGGGTGTTGCACTATCCTTTCCTAAGGAGTGCCTCCATAATCTTGCCCACTACTGAGGTAAGACTGACTGGTCTGTAGTTCCCGCCTCCTCCCTGCTACCACTCTTGTGGAGCGGGATCACATGAGCCCTTCTCCAGTCTTCTGGGACCTCTCCTGTGCTCAGAGACTCACTAAACAATTCTGCTAATGGCTCTGCTAGTTCCTCCTTTAGCTCCTTAAGTACCTTGGGATCTATGCCATCAGGTCCCATTGCCTTATCCACCATGAGCTTAGCAAGCTCTTGTAGGACCCTTTCTTTTGTGAAGGAGTAGTGCTCACCTCCTCCCTCTGTGTCCATGATGCTGAGCTGTGGGCCCTGCCCTACCTTCTCTTCAGTAAATACTGAGCAAAAGTATCTATTTAGGATAGATGCCTTTACAGGGTCCTCCTCCTCACATGCTCCCTTTTCTCCATTAAGCTTAGCAATACCCCTCTGGACTTTCTCCTTTCACTAATGTATCTATAGAAAGTCTTGTCACCTTCTTTTACTGTTCGTGCTAGTGTTTCCTCAGTTTGGGACTTTGCTGCTTACTGCCTTCACTGCTTCCTTAGGGCAGTTTGGTATGCCTCCTATCTTCATCCCGCTGTGTTCCCTTATATATTTCCTGAAGGCCAGCCTTTGGCTCTGACCTTTTCTGCTACTGTATTTGAGAACCAAAGTGGTTTCCTTCTTCTTTGCACTTCCTTTTCTGTCTAACACAATGGGATGTTGCTTCAAGTATTGTATCTAATGCTTGCCCACTTTGCCTGTACCTCCTCACCTGCGTGCTTTTTGCTAGGGCTAGCTTAACTCTGTTGGCCATCTTATCAAAGTCAGCTCCTCTGAAGTCCCATATTTTGCCTTGGAATGGGATGATTTAGATGTAGTAGCCAAATTGAACCATACCATGTGATGGTCACTGGCCCAGGTGACCTTCTACCTGGAGATCTGTGATCCCTTCTTTGTTAGTCAGTACTAGATCTAGGATAGCCCTGTCTCTTGTGGGTTGCTGTACCAGTTGTTTGAGGGCCCTCCCGGCAGGGAATCCACTATGAGTCTAGTTCTGGCAGATGTTCCTGCAGGTATTGACCAATCTGTATCTGGCATGTTGAAGTCTCCCATTATCAGAACCTCCCTTTAGCTGTCATGTTTTGTATATCTTCTAACAGTAATGTGTCTATGTCCTCCCTCTGGTCTGGGGCCTGTAGACAACCCCAGTTCTTATGGCTGTCCCATTTCCTGTTTCAGGGTGACCCACAGTTCTTCTGGCTCCTTATGTGTATTCTGAATTTCTGTAGCTTTGATATTTTCATTAACATACAGGGCCACTCCTCCCCCTTTTTGCACCTCGGTCTCTTCTGAACAATACATAGCCAGGTACTGAAGTCTCCCAAGTGTGGTTACTGGTAAACCACGTCTCACTAATTGCTACTATGTCCAGTTTAGCCTCTGACATTATGCCTGCAGGTCTGGGATCTTATTTCCCAGGCTGTGAGCATTTGTGTACATGATTTTCCATTGGCCAGATTTGGTGTGTTAGTTGTTGGGTGAAGTTTGGCATTACCCTGTGCATCGTATGGGGAGACAAACCTTTTTCTTACCTGGTGATGCAAATGACGGCAAACACGCTTGAATTCCTGTTTGACCACTAGCTGAGGGGAAGGGTGTTCTTCCCATTCGACGTATGGGGTGCTGCACCCCTCTCCCCATTGCTAGTTTAAATATTCTGCAAAGACGTCAAACTTCTGCCCCAATGCACTGACTCCTCTTTAGTCAGATGCAGTCCATCAAATTTAAGAACTTTGCCCCAGAACTGCTGCCAGTTCCCTACAAATCTGTGTCCTTTTCCTGGCACCAGTCCTTGAGCCACGTGTTTACTTCCCTATCTCCCCTTCTCTGACCTTCCGTCCATCTGCTCCCTTCTCCCAGACTGGCAGGATCTCAGAGAAGGAGATGCCAGACTTAAATAGATGATAGTTTGTCACCCCAGCTTAGTCAGGTGTTCCTTGGTCTCCACAACTGACCTGGCTGAGATCATTAGTCCCTATGTATACTAGGACATTAATGTTTTCTCCTGCTTTGTGAACAATTTTAGCAATGCGGTCAGTGTCTCTCCATGCTGATGTACCTGGAGACATCTGACCATCACCCTGGCTGGAGATGGGTATCAACTCCTCGAATCATGGAGTCTCCTATGATCAGAAGTTTTTGGATTTCCTTTGTGCTTGTTTAGTTTTGGTTCCTGATTTGGGTGAGTATTGTTGTGCTAGCTCCTGTGCCGCAGTGTCCTGCTCTGCAGTGTCTTCTGCCTCTTTATTTGATTTCAGAGATAGAGGCAGATACCTGTTTGTAGTGTTTATATGGTTTTGGAGGTAATGTGTTGGAGAGCAGAGAGTGATGGGGCACCTGATTTGCTCTCTCCTAACCACCTGCCAACCTCCTGGACCAACTACCCTCTGCGGTCGAGGTTTTTCGTTGGATGCTGGGGAAATGGCGGGTGGTTCTTATAATGTATTTCCTCTTCAATATGAAATTTGAGGCGTGCAATCTCTGCCCATGCTGCCCGGAGCTGAGACCTAAGATCTCCAAAGGCCCAGCATGTAGGACAGTGTCCTAAATCCTGTAAGACTGTCCTTCTGAAAATTGTTCCACAGTACCTGCAGTTAATGAAATCCATTCCAAATAAGTTGCTGGGTTTGTAACCTAGTCAGAGTAATTAGAAGGAAAAAAAAAAAGGAAAAACAAGCAAGTAATGGTTTAATTGTGCTTTGTTTAACTTGTTATAACAAGTTAAATTACTAGTGCCCCTGTAAATGAGATCACCTTGTGGAGGCCCCACTGATCCGCCCCTTCCTGCTCTGCCACAGGAAATGTCACAACTGTGGTACCCTATGAAAGGAGTATAGCGGGTGGGTTGGGGATGGGGTGGGTGGCTGGGCCCTTCCCCTGCCTAAAAAGAAGAACCACGGACGAAAGAACAAGGAGGTAAGAGCAGAAACAATCAGTCAACAACAAATGCAGTAACCCTGAAAGCTTATCCTAATGTTAGATAAAACTGTAAAGCCTGTAAAGCACCACCTGTAATAATTTCAGAGAAGATATACCCTGTAAGAAACACTTTGCTCCAGAGAAAAATAAAGCAGTAACAGAAGATATACCTTGCAAAAGACAATTTGAATCAGAAGATTACAGCAGTAATCTGTTAGCACACACCTGTAGGCACACCTTGTAATAATGCAGAAGAAGGTATACCAGCAACAACAATTTGAATCAGAGAAAAAATAAAGCAATGAAATGTTAGCAACAAACAGTAGCAATCCCTGTGAGTGAAAAATAAAAACACCACCACACAGTAAATCTGCTTAGCCAAACTAAGTCTTAATCCTTCTCCCTTGCTCTGGTAAGTTTCTCTACTCTGCCTTTCAAGCAGTCTTAGAAGGAAAGAGCTCAGGTGAAGCTAGGTGCCTTGGCCAGCAAACCAAGTCTTCTACACTACATTAAACAGCTACGCAGACAGATGCAGAAAGATGTCGGTGGAGGATATAAGCACAGATGCCAGGAATGAGGACCATGAACTGGCAGAGACCATGGCGCAGGCAAGCGGGTCTGGGGGACATGGCACGGGCACTGGAGGCGGCAAGAGGCTGCGGTCCCCCAACTTTATGGGGGGTGCAGGTGACAGTCCAGCAGCAATACAATGTGCTGTTTGTACAGCAGGCACTCAGCACTCTACTTGACCTGATACCAAGTCCCAAATATTGCTGGATGTGCAGGTGACCATAAACGCCACTGGACTGGAGGCACTCACATTGGCTCCCATAATGCACAAGTGGTGCAACCTCAAGTCCCAGGTAAAGAAGAAGATGAGCTAGGCATGATAGTCACAGGGCACCCCTGGGTGAGGCCCACCCCCACCAGACCCCCCATATACCCAAAGAACAAATGGTGTCCGATACGATCAGTCATGTCGCCACAGACAAGGAGCCCAACGGCCTTGACAGTATGCCAGGTGAGCACAATGTTCATGTGCACAAGTGGCCACACCACACAGTACCACTGACACAGACCCTAACCACCTGTCACCCTTCACACTCACAGTGCAAGATGACAACAGTGCCAGCATGGGACCATCTGAGATCGGCAGTGGAGCACCACAGCAGTCAGGTGATAAAGGTATGTAGTGGCATGGACACAGGGTGGTGCACAGCACAGGATGAACATGCATGTGTACTAACCGATGACCCTCCCCACCCACACAGGTATTCTGCAAAGCCCTGATGGCACACAGGAGGGGGACATACAGCAGACTGCACCGGCAGAGGAACAGTAGTGGCATGATGATGGAATGATACCGAAACAGCAGCAGGAGGAGAGAGGCATCCAAGCCATGGTCGTGGACACACAGGCCGGCGATGATGGGGGGATACCTATGGACTATGATGATGGGGACCACATGGCACCAGGAATGGACAGGAGCACAGAGGAGGACACCCCGTCACCAGAGGACAGCTGCATGACAACCGCAAGGATGTCAGCACCCACCACACCACTGGACACCCAGGAGCAGGACACGGGTGCCTCAGAGAGCCCCCCCCCTTCCGCAAGGCATCATAAGCAGGGTGGCAGTGGCTCGCCACTGGCAAGCAACTACCCTGACTTCTGCCAGCTGGAGCCTTACCGGTTGCAGGCCACCTGAGACTTTACGGAGACAGTGCACTGCATGACAGAGGTCAGGGCAGCATCCATGCGGGCACAGGAGAAGCTGGCTGAGAGCATTACTGCCAGAGTGAGGGTGCAGGAATGCATGGCAGAGGCCATTGCCACAAGTTCCCACACCTAAGACAGACTCACAGAGGAGGTGGCGGCGGGTGCCCACTTGCAGCAGTGGACAGCAGATGCACTCCGGGCCATAGCTATACACCTGGCCATGCAGCAGGACCAACCACCAGCCATGGCCATGCCACTGGCACTGACTGATGTCGCACAACCATTGACCTTGGTGCAGGTGGCAGTGCATGATAGTGCCCCACAACATGCAGTGGCAGCTCAGGCAGCTCCAGCTGCTGCAACAGGTGCAGGCAACACTGTCCAACAGTCATGTCATGTACAGGTGGCACAGCATGCCACACAGCCAATGGCCATGCCAAGGAGCAACAGTGGAACAGGATGAGGGCACGGATGTGGTGGGCAACCTCAGACACTGGCCACACAGTGACAGGGTGGATCCAACAGAACCAGCCATGACCATCATGCACATACTCATCACATACACCCCATACTGACACACCAACACCAACCACCAAGGCACACCACACACTAGTGCACCGCGACACCCCATGGACCAGCACTGCCTAGGTAGTGCACTACAGAGCACACATACGGGTCACAGGCATGCCACAATGGACACCCCCCCTCAGGAGCATCCTGCACACTGTGGCATGCATGGCATGCATCAGGCAGGCCACCAAATGGGTCATGGCACAAAATCATGGTGGCTGGCAGTGCAACCGGCCTGTTCCCATTGCTTGCGGTTGGCAGCATGGCCAAGTGATGCACAGGATGGCTCAGACATGTGAGATCATCAGCACCCGCATGCACCACTGCTCACCTGCTGAATGTGCCATGTGCCACGCAATGGCACATGGCCGTGCCTCCATGCATTCCACGGCATGCTGTCTCCTGGGTGGCACCCAACTGCCATCACCAGGCGGTGCTGGTCAATGGTGTGGCTGTGGTGATTCCTCACCAAGCTCCTCAGGGTGTGCATCCAGGGGCTGTGGCACAGTGGGTTAGATGCATATGTTGTGCAGCATGGCACAAACAGCGAACACTCTGCATGCCATCCCTGGTGCAAGCATCATCTTGCCACCTGTGTGGTCCAGACAGTGCAACTGCATCTTCATTAGCCCGAAGGTTTGTTCCGCAATGCCGAGTGCCCACTCATGTGCAACAATGCCTACTCCGCAGGGTGCCGTAGTGCCAGGCATTGTGTCAGGAGGTTCATCCTCAGTGGGTATCCGCTGTCCTCTGTGGAAAGGGGTGGAATAGAGATGTTAGGCTCTCAGTAGTGCACAAGCTGCAACTGTTACTGCAGTCATTGATGGGTTCTCACCCAAGAGACAACCATTTCCCTCCTCTTGCCTGTCCAGATGGTGTTGCAACACGCTGTCATCATAGATGTAAGAATCATGGCATGACCCCAGGTACCATGCCAGGATGTTTGTGACAATGCCCATTGCGTCCCATATGACTTGGCAGTTGATGCTGTGGTACCCCTTATGGTTCTGATAGGCCTTCTGGTTCATAGACAGTGTAAGTATGGATACATGCATGCAGTTTATCACACCTACAGTGTTTGGCATGCCCTACCTGTCCAGGAACGCACCCTTGATGGCCCTGAGCTCTGCCTTGGTTGTGGGGAATGTGATGTGCCATTGCCTGTGGCGCACAAGGGTATAGGTTGCCTGGTGCAGGGCCCTGGACATGCAGGACTGGCTCACACCTGTCATGTCCCCTGTCACTCTCTGGAAGGTGCTGGTGGTATAGTATTGCAGTGCACACAGCACCTTTGTCTCCACAGACATGGCCCTGGAGCACCTTGTGCTGGGATGGATGGCATCCTACATGAGTTCACAGATGAACTGTAGTGTGTTATGGTCGAGCGGATACTGCTGCAGGATGTCCATGGTGTGGAGGCTCCATGCCATGAGCCATGGCAAGAATATCCATTAGCAGCGCCTTGCACGGGCATGGCACTCCACCAAGGCATCCTCTAGTAGGACCATGTGTAGAAGTGCCTTTGGGCACATCACACTGCCACTGCCTGTTCTGCTGTCCACGTCCACACAGGGGGTGTTGCAGGTATACACGTGTGTCCTGTGCATGCTGTGTGGCATTGCACATGTGTTCTATAGGGTGGGGCATGCTCACGTGGTGTGGGCAGGCCAGCCACCAGAACACCATAACTGCACTGACAGTCATGGAGGCGGCGGCTCCACCAATGCCACAGGGTGAGGTTTGCAGCAGGCTAGCCCTGCCACCGTGCCTGTATCATGTTGCTAAGGAGGTGTATCAGGATGGAGTACCAGCAGGGGCCATTTGGGAGGTCACAGAAGGGAGGCAGGTAGGTAACACAGCCTGTTCATTGACTGTTTCAGTCCTGTGCCTGTTGGGGTGGGGGGGGGGACAGTGCTCTGAGCGTGCATCTCACTGTTGCTACCTGTGCATTATTACAGGGGACACAGAGGCATAGGGCCATACTGGTGATGGAGCTGTATGAGGTGAGTGGGCCAGGCCCAGCAGTGGTCGTGACCCAAAGCCATAGGCTGCCCCTGACATCCTGTTTGACCTGTGGCAGAGCACACCCAATATGGTCTACAGGGATGATGAGGGGGACCTGTGGGTCATTCGCTCCCCCTCGCAGGTAGGTGGCCCGTAGTACCCTCTGTTTATGCCTCTGTGTGTGTGTGTGTGTGTGTGTGTGTGCGCGCACGTGTGTGTGTGTGTGTGTGTGTGTGTGTGTGTGTGTGTGTGTGGCAACATTGCATTGGTGGCCTGGCCGGAGCAGCGGGTACTGATGTACGTCCCCCGTTACTGCTCTTGTCATTACAGTGCTACCATGGGCCCATCAGGCACCTGGTGCTGGAGGAATGTGAATTCACCAATTCAACCCCCCCACCATGAGGTGACCCCGCGACTAGCCAGGAGGTGGCCACAGAGGAGGATTCATCGAACTGAACTGGAGGGACTCCCTGCACCCCCGATCTGTCTCACCCCCCCTCCATGCTGTTGTGTTGCCCTGTGCAGGCATTGTGCTTACACATGCCATTAAAGGTGTTAAACTAACAACAGGAAAGGTCTTGGCACACCTAAACTGGACACAAAAAAAACTCTCCACACAGAATGAGTAAAATATAACTTATCTTTTCTAGTGGAGTGCAAAAAACAGCGAAGGCAGACATAATGTACATACAATGCATGCACAGAAAAACTCCTCACACACGTTTCACCTGATCACAGGCTTTGTCAAAGGTAAAGTCCACCTAATGTTAGGTAGCTTAAATAGCACCTATCTATAATCATGTGACTCATTACTTTAAGACATTGATATCACATGTGTCATTGAATTATCCCTCTTACATAGTAAAACACCAAGTGATAAAACGTGAAAAAAGAAATATAGACCACACAAAAGTGTCCAGAGTCAGATTAGATTCTTTATCATTAAGTGTAAAGCCCAAACGGCTTATTCAATTTTATTAATAAACTCTCACTGACTCATAGGCACAAATATGAAGTCTACATTAGCCAGGAATTATATTCTTCTAATCTTCCTTATATTAAAACATTTAATTTCATATGTTAAACAAATCCATATCAGATTTATAACTCCAAATCACTGACAGCATAAATTCAACATAGAGAGCACATAGCAGCAACATTACAACATTTTCAATGCAAAGGGTGGTGGGGAGGAGAGAAAGGCGGAAATAAGGGAGAAAAGGGAAATGCAGCCAAAAACCAAACAACAAGGATATATAAATATAAATATGTAAGTAAAAAACATATTTCAGCAGTACAGACAATAGGACATTTCCACTTTATAGAATCACAAATAATCCAAAACTGAATGTATTCATCAGATTTCCAAGTAGAGAAGAACACTGGGCCAAAGAAGGTTCCCCGAGCCTTCCAATTATATTCGTTAAGATCTTAACTTTCTATTACTTATTTTTTCATCCATATCATATTTACTTATACAGTCATTACAACATTAACCTATTATTTACTATTACTTATGGTAGATGGTGTTACACTGACAGGCCCTGTGTGTGCCTCGTTCTTTGCCCTGGCATGGTGTGCAGGGCGTGTGTGTGTGTGTGTGTGTTTGTGTGTATACTGTGGGTGTTTGGCTGGTTGTGCTTCTGTGACCAATTCTTGTGTTGACACTGCCATGGGTGCGGCCTGTGCGCCACTGTTCGCTGTGTTGGGTTTGCGGCATCGGTGGTGCCTGATAGTTGGCATGCATGCCATGTTTGGGCCTGCAGTCTGGCTGTTGTTGTTGCACCATGTTAGGCCATCTCCACCTTGCCGTGCATCACTATGTGTATGTACGGCATTGTCTGCTGTTGTGGGCATGGTTGCCCCCACAACGGCATGTATTGGCGGACATTCCTGCTGTGTGTGCGGTGCATTTGCTACTCTATGGTTGCTTTCCAGATGCATATTGCCTATGCAGGGCCATGATGTGTCATTCTGATATAAAGTATGTCATGCATGCGGGTATGGCATCCCACACGTATGGTGTACACAGGAACACCCCTGACATCCTGGTGCAGTTTGACATGTGGCAGAGCACATCCAACATGGTCTACAGGGATGACTAGGGGAACCTGTGGGCTATTCGCTCCCCCTCGCAGGTAGGTGACCCTTAGTACCCTGTGTGTTTGCCTGTGTGTGTGTGTGTGTGAACATTGCACTGGTGGCCTGGCTGGAACTGCGGGTACTGACATACGTCCCCTGTTTCTGCTCTTGTCATTGCAGTGCTACCATGGGCCCATCAGGCACCTGGTGCTGGAAGAATGTGAATTCACTGATTCAAACCCCACCCCCCCCCGGAGGTGACCCTGTCGACTAGTCCAGAGATGGCCAGACGAGGATTCATCGAACTGAGCTAGAGGTACCCTGCACTCCCGATCTGTCTCACCCTTCCCCCCCCCCATGCTGTTGTATTGCCCTGTGCAGGCATTGTGCTTATACGTGCCATTAAAGGTGTTAAACTGACAGGCCCTGTGTGTGCCTCATTCTTCACCCTGGCACGGTGTGCAGGGCATATGTGTGTGTGTGTGTGTGTGTGTGTGTGTGTGTGTGTGTATGTGTGTACTGTGGGTGTTGGGCTGGTTGTGCTTCTGTGACCGATTCCTGTGTTGATACTACCATGGGTGCGGACCATGTGCCACTGCTGTGTGTTCGCCATGCTGGGTGTGCGGCATCGGTGGTGCCTGATAGTCAGCATGCATGCCATGCTTGGGCCTGCAGTCTGGTCATTGTTGTCGCCTCTGCGCAGGACTTATGCACCATGCATAGGACCACGTAGCCTTTGTGATTAGGGTCCATAGTGTGTTTTCTTTGCAGTTGCAACATCTCTCCTAATGTACAGTGCCAGAATCACATATCAGTGATTAGCCCAACAGTCCTTCACATAACATCCCAGTTCTCACTGTAGGTATTAAGGGTTAACAGTCTTGTGCTCAATTAATCACTGCCATGTTGCTTCCTCCTAGGTTTTTAAATTCTCACAAACACACACACACACACACACCACTGTGTTTAAGCCTTGCTTTTCTATCATGGACCTTTTTTATTCATTTCAAAATACACACATTCATTTACAATACCCAAATCTTATCTAAGAGGAACTGAGGAATTTGATATATGCTGTTTATATTTTTTATACAGATAGAAGCACAGTGGCATAATAGAATCAATTGAAATAAAAAAACAGGGACAAAGAAGCTGTAAGGAAAAAGTGAGAGAAACAAAAGGGGAATACTTATGTGAGATAGGAATTCAATAAGAATCTGGTATTGTAAAATAAACATTTCAGTTTGTGAATGATAAAACATGGTGATGACATAATACAAGTAATACAGTACCAGTATCCAATTAATTTATATATGTAAGTGGAAAAGTAGATTATTGAAAAGTGGCCCATAATGGGTAATAGGAAGGAGGGCTATGGATTCTTGATTGATGAATATCAGAGAAATTCTATAAAAAGCAGTATGAAATGTGATAGTAATTTGTTTTTATATGATTTATTTAGGTAAAACATGAGGGGCTGAGGAAGTGGATAATCCATAAACGGTCCCCTATGATGCGCGTATTTTGAAATGAATAAAAAAGGAATTATTGCTACAAGCAAATTTGTGTGTGAGTGGAGTTCATCCAATACTTTGAACTCAAATCAATCCCTGCCATGTTGCTTCCTCCTAGGTTTTAAAATTCACACACACACACACACACACACACACACACACACACACACACTACCGCTGTGTTTCAGCCTTGTTTTGCTACCATGGACTGACATGGTCCAGCGTTCCCTTACAGTAGCGTAAGAAACAGCTACAGTATATCACACATTTCCTTTCTGTGCCATACATTTACACTTGCCCCATGATAAAATGTTCTATAATTGTTTAAAAACTGTTTTCCAAATCCATTTTAGTGAACACTAATGACAGCATTGGGAACAATAAATGTATAAGGAGTGCAAATATTTTCCTTGAAGAACTGCACTAACAGGGTCACTGACCACACAACTATTTTTACAAAATCACAGTACCCAATATACTGATAATTTGACTCCATATCCTTGTTGCATTATCCCCCCTCCATTTTTATTGGGTTCTGTTGACCCTGTTAGTGCAGTTCTTAAATGAGAACTTTTGCACTCCTAGTTTACAGTAGCCAGTGCAGTCACATTGCCCTTAGTGAAGTTCACTGAAATGCATTTAGAAAATATTTTTTAAAGGAATTATGGAACATTCTGTCATGGGGTGAGTACATGCATGGCACGAAATGGAAATGTGTGATATAGTTGTTTCTTGCGTTACTTTTGTAAATATCTCATTTGATGGTTAATTTCAGTACAGATATAACTGTATAGTGTAACTGAGGTTGCTTAAATTCTAGGATGATAATTCTATCAAGTGAGACTTTTTTTCTAAAACACAAGAGCATACCAGTCTCACTCTAACCTCTGTGACCTCCCACTGTGAAGTTAAAGCATTAAAACATCCACTACTTTTTCCGCACTTTGTACCTGGCAAAACATTTTACTGCAATGCAAACTCAGCTGTAAACCACTAATGCTACCTTTAAACTGCAACCAAAATGACAGCTTTTTATGGTTGCAGTGAGCAGAGCCCTGCAGCCATCTTGCTTCAAAAAGGGACTCAGCATTACTTCAAAGCATTCTTTCCCACCGAAGAACATGTTGGACTTGCAGCACAGTCTCCTACACTAGATAACTACACCAGATAACAAAGTCCCTTCCCAAAAAAACATTGAAAAACAAATTCTGTTTCCTTTGCAGTTGCAACATCTCTCCTACTGTACTTTGCCAGAGTCACATAACAGTCATTAGTCCAGAATTCCTTTACATAGCAGCCCAGTTCTGTCTGTAGGCAGTAACAGTTAACAGTGCTGTGCTCAATCAATCACTGCCACGTTCTTCAATGTGCAATACCTATGGATGCCTTCCTTAAAAACCGTCTCCCAGTTCAGTGCAAGCCCCTTTGTTTCTGGTTTATGGCTGCCATCACAGAGGCCAAGTATACTGTTTACAGGAATTGGGTTCTCCCCCTGGAGGAGGAATGGGAGGACAGCATGCATAAGCTGGCTAGCTTGGAGTGACTAATTTATTTCCCTAGAGGTAAAGCTGCTTGATATTATTTGGCTTGGGTACCTTATCTGTCCTGACTTTCCTTTTTTTGGTATGACCTTCCTGGGATAGGGCTCTTTCCTTTGCTATTGGTAATTTAGCATCAGGATACTTGGGCTTTAGTACCCATGAGTACATGCTGCATATTCTGTATCCTCCCACCCTTCTGCCCAGGTTAAGCAGCTTGGGAATGGATTCTATGTTGAAGCCTTCCACAATGTAACGCTTCTTCGCTATTTAAATATTTATTTCACTCTGTCCTGTTCTTTCTCTTTGTTTTCCTTTGTTTTGTTTTTTTCTTATTCACAGTTTAGCATGTTAGTGACTACCATAGCATTTCCACTTATTTAGTCTTGTTGTAAGGTTTTTTTAACGCTGCTCATTGTTCTGGGGTGAACATTTAGATATGCTGTTTGGCTTTAATTCTTACCTATCACAAGAGGAAGGAGTAATGTTGGTTGTCAATTGTGGATAATACTCGCTGTATCATAGCACTGATTTTTTTTTTTTATGGATGGCATATAACAGTTTCTTTTTAAGGTTTTCTTTTTTAGTGCTGGATTTACAATGTTGTTGTCATTTTGGTGCAGTTGTTTATTCTCTTTGTATTATTGCAAGAAACTTCAATAAAATGTGAATTTTTTTTAAAAATGAAAGCCCATTATGAGATCTTTTCAATTAGGTGTATGGCTTACCAGTAGCTGAATGTGCTACAGAGATATAGATGATTGAGTCTGTTTAATGTTAATGCTTCATTGTGGCCATTTTTAAAAACATTGTGTTGTCATCAAGGAACAAGCTGTGCCTAACTACACTAAATCAGGCACAGCTTGTCAGTGGCATCACACTGTTTTTGGGGTGATTGCAGTGTGGTATTGTTATTGACTACACTCAAGTTATCTATACCTCTGAACCGTTTCGAGCTACAGATGAGCCCAATGCCTCATTTAAAAGAACATTTAGTGGGCTTTCAAACTATGCAAAAATAAATCACTGCCATGTTGTTTCCTCATAGGTTTTTCCATACACACACACACACACACACGCACACACCGCTGTGTTTTAGCCTTGCTTTGCTACCATGGACTGACACAGTCCAGCATTCCTTTACAGTAGTGCAAGAAACAACTACAGTATATCACACATTTCCTTTCTGTGCCATGCATTTACACTCACCCCATGATAAAATGTTCTATAATTGTTTAAAAACTGTTTTCTAAATCCATTTTAGTGAACACTAAGGGGCAAGGTGACAGCAAGGTGACAGCATTGGCAACCATAAACATATAAAGAGTGCAAATGTTTTCCTTTAAGAACTGCACTAACAGGGTCACTGTCCACACTTGTTAGTACCTTGTTTTTTTAAACTACTTTTACAAAACCTCAGTACCCAATATACTGATCATTTGACTCCATGTTCTTGTTGCATTATCCTCCCAATCTCCTCTTTTTAATTGGGTTCTGTGGACCCTGTTAGTGCAGTTCTTAAAGGAGAACATTTGCACTCTTATTACTTTATGGTAGCCAGTGCTACTTTTTCATAGACTCACATATCACTCATTAGTCCAGAATTCCTTTACATAACATTCCAGTTCTGTCTGTGCTTAATCAATTACTGTCATGTTGTTTCCTCCTATGTTTTAAATTTTACACACACATACACACACCACTGTGTTTAAGGCTTGCTTTGCTACTGTGGACTGATATAGTTCATATTCCTTTACATCCCAGTTCTGTCTGCCTGTTCTCATAGTGGCATTATAAAGACATTAGATTTTGCTCATGTGATTCATGTACACATTCCAACCTCCTTTTCCTTTTTTTATATGAATGTTTTGATATTGCATCATAACCTCAGTGTGTATATTTATTCAGGGATTGGATTCAACATTCTTATTTCTTTACAGAACTAATGTAATTACATGAACAATGAAGAGCACATAAGTAATTGCAATGGACTAGATAATGTGGGTAGTGAATATAATTAATCATGTTTTACTATTTCTTTTTACATTTATCACTCTCTCTGATCTCTACCACTACAGCTTGTAGTGATGTGTGCTGATTTTAGCTGCATAATTCACAACCTCAGTCCCTTCACACTGGGAGGTCACATAGGTCAAAGGGGAATAGATATGCTCATGTGTTTTAGAGAAAAATATTCTCAATTGAAAGAATTACCATCCTGCATTTTAAGCAACCATAATTATACTATACAGTTTTTATTTCTATTGATATTAACCACAAAATGAGATATTTACAAAAGTAGCGCAAGAAACAACTACAGTATATCGCACATTTCCATTCCATGCAATGCATTTACACTTGCTCCATGACAAAATGTTCTATAATTGTTTAAAAACTGTTTTCTAAATCCATTTCAGGGAACACTAAAGGGCAAGGTGACAGCACTGGCAACCATTAATGAATAAAGAGCACAAATGTTTTCCTTTAAGAACTGCACTATCAGGGTCACTGTTCACAATTATTAGTACCTTATTTTTTAAACTAGTTTTTCAAAATCACAGTACTCAATGTATTAATAATTTGACTCCATATCCTGGTTGCATTTTCTCCCCTTTTTTTATTGGGTTCTGTGGACCCTGTTAGTGCAGTTCTTATAGGAGAACTCTTGCACTCTTGTTAACTTACGATAGCCAATACAATCAACTTGGCCCTTAGTGTAGTTCACTACAATGGATTTAGAAAATATTTGTTAAAGAATTATAGAACATTCTGACATGGGGCTAGTGTACATGCATGGCACAGAATGGAAATGCGTGATATAGTTGTTTCTTGCACTACTTCTGCAAATATCTCATTTGGGGGTTAATATCAGTGCAGATATAAATTATATATTGTAACTGGTGTTGCTTAAATTGCAGTTTGAAAATTAAATTAAGTGAGAATTTTTTTTTCTAAAACACTTGAGCATTCCAGTCCCCCTTTGACATCTGTATCCTCCCACTATGAGGTTATGAATACTACAGCTCAAATTAACAAATAGCCTCACAAACTGTAGTGGTAGGGGACAGACAGAACATGTAAAAAGAAAAAGTAAAACATGATTAAATATATTCACTGCCCATACTATCTAGTCCATTGCAATTGCTTATGTGCTCATAATTGTTGATGTAATTAAAATCTTGTCACACAAGCAACCCTTGTTTAGGAACGAGCCTCGGGTGCTGGAGGTTTGCCAGGGAGGGAAGGATTGAGGGTCCGCTGGACTGCTCTCCTTTCCCAAGGAGGGAGGACTGCCTCTCCCGCTGAATGACTGCCACCAAGTGGAGATGTGGTGGTAATGCTGGTCTGAGGATGGCAGGGAATGGAGGGATCTGCAGGAGTCTGTGGGCATGTGCACACCTCCACGTATGCATGTCTGACTTGCATGCCCCAGTGCAGGGATGGGGACAGAAAATGGAAAACTGGAAGCAGAAGCTGGCACCATGATTCTCCTGCCATGCTTCCATCCTCAGGTGTTCTTGGGTCCTTAGCCAATCTGGATTGTTGCACCGGGGATGACCTTCCCTCCTGTACATGTATAAAAAAGGAAAAAAAGAGGCTGGAATGTGCAAATCAATCACATGATAAAAATCTCATCCCTTTATAATATCACCAGTTTGTGAAGAGGGAAAACAATCTGGACAGAGGAGACAGAGTCTCATGGATGTAAGCTTTTGATTAACGTCCAAATGCTTTTGCTGCACAAAAAACACATATAGTATGTGTTTGTTATGATATCGTCTTTCTTACATATTTTTCACTACCATCAATAATACAGTAGCAGAGTAGTAGAGTTTATTTATTTCAGGCGTCCTTCTCTGTAGGCTCAGGGTGCCCTTACAAAATACAAACAAACAGCACTAGGAAAAACTTGTATTATAAATATATAAAAATCAATAAATACAACCCTTAAAATTCTATATAAACTAATTCCCACGCTGTCTAGCAGTTTTAAGGTATGTTCCTCAGGCCCAAAAGGCCTGTTGGAAGAGGAATGTTTTAAGATTTTTTTTAAAGGCCTCTAGGGAAGGCACCTCCTGGAGGTACCCCAGCAACAAATTCCACAGGACTGGGGCAGCCACCTCAAATGCCAGGCCCCCAGAAGATTTCAACCTGGCCCTTGAGACCTCCAGGAGGGCCTCCCTTGCTGAGCTGAGAGAGCTACTCGAGGTGTAGGGATGCAGAAACTCCTTCAGGTAGCCTGGACCCAACCCGTGTAGGTGCCTTATAGGTCAAAAGACCTATTTAAAAGGTGATGCACCAGTGCACTGGCAGCCAATGCAGATCACACAGCACCAGTATATATGATTGAACCTCGAGAGTCCAGTCAATAACTGGGCCACCGCATTCTGCAAAGGCTGCAGGTGCTGCATCGCACCTCCTCTGACTCCGAGGTAGAGTGCATTACAGTAGTCAACCCTCAAGGTGATGAATGCATGTACCACCGTGGCCAGGACATCAGGGGGAATAAGGGATTTAATTTGGGCAGTGTTCCAGAGATGGTAGAAACCAGTCCAGACAACAGCTGACACCTGCACTTCAGGTGTCAGCTCACTGTCCAGAACAATGCCCAAATTCCTCACCTTAGGGGAAGCCTCCAGTTCAGTCAGGTCAATAAAAAGCCCCAACCTATCCCCAGACCCCCCCCCCATGACCCAGCTCAACCACCAATGCTTCAGTCTTTCCCGCGTTAAGTCCCAGCCAGTTCGATGATGTCCAAGACTGGATCTCAGCCAAGCAATTATTCAGCACATTCACCACATCAGACCTCTTGGATGTGAAGGACAATTAGAGCTGAGTATCATCTGCATAGCAATGAAAACTTAGCTCATACTGCCTTATGACCTTAACCAATGGCAGCATATACATTGTGAACAACATGGGGGAGAGGACAGAGCATTGGGGTACTCCACAGGGCAGGGCCATCAGGCCTGAGGAATAATTCCCCAGTACCACACAATGAGACCTGCCACAGAGAAAAGACTCAAACCAGCTGTTGACCATGCCAGTGAGTCCCACATATTCCCTTAGCCTGTCCAGCAACACCCCATGGTCCACAGTGTCAAATGCTGATGAGAGATTGAGGAGAATGAGAATGAATCACTCTCCTCCGTCCCTCGCTCTGAGCAGGTCATTCAACACCTTAACCAGCATGGTCTCCATGCTGTGCATAGCCCTAAATCTGGACTGGAATGGTTCATAGATCTGGAAGTCTATGAGGCAACTCTCAAGCTAACCACCTTCTCAAGAACCTTCCCTAAAAAGGAGAGGTTTGAGACAGGCAGGTAATTCAACAAGATGTGGGGTCTAAAGATATTTTTTTCAGCATGGACTTAACCAGAGCTTGTTTAAAGGACTCCAGAAATACCCCCATCACAAAGGAACTCCCAAAAATCTCAGCAAAAACCGGACCCAGGACCTCAACTCAACTGACAAGTAGTCACGTTGGACCTGGATCAAGATCACAGAACATTGGTTTAAGCACCGAGATCACCCCACAGACCTGCACTGTCATCACTGGCCGGAACTCTCCCCAAGGTGACAAAATGCATCCGCACACCTGAGGTCCACCACTGTTGGAGAATGGTCTTCCGCTTGGAGAAATCCCAGCCCTAACAGAGGACACTCTGTCTGAGAAGGACCAAGTGAACTCCTGACACTTGTGAGCTGAAAATGCTCTTATGGGTTCCAGATAGGCCAGATGTAAAAGCCTGTCTACAACCCAAAAAAGCTGAGCCAGCTGAGTCTTCCCAGCTGCAATAATCCTAGACATAAAAGCTGACTTTTTTTAGGTGATTGCATTATGATACTCATCGTAATGAGCAATCAGAACTAGCCTGTCCTCCTAGGACCTGGTTTTCCTCCAATGCCTCTCTAACCTCCGCCCCCGGGTTTTTAGCATACCAAGCTCACCATCGAACCAGGGCAATTTGAGGTGCAAAGCCAGCGGGTGTACACAGATCAGTGCCAGATGGTCCAGAGCCCCCATGACAGCTCTATTATAGGCCATCATGGCATTTCCCAGAGCATCAGCGAAAGCCTCAAGCACAGATGAAATGTTCAGTTCCGCCATCAGTCCCTCTGATTGTAAACCTTTCAAAGGGTGGAAACAAACCATTTCCATGGGGGAAGGGACATTCAGGGGGACTCTGACACTGAACCTGATGGTGCAATGATCCAACCAAATGACCAGATCAGTCTCGATGGTGTCAGTTTTGAGCCCCAGGGAGAATGCCAGATCGAATGAATGCCCAGAGTGGTGGGTCCCGGCCATGGTCTCAATAGTAAGGCCAAGAGCCTCCATGTTAGAAGGGAAGTCTCTGGCCCCAGACAATGCCTCATCATCCACTGAGGTACTGAAGTTGCCGAGAATATACCCAATATCAATAATATCATTTAGCAGCCATATTGGCTCTGGCTAGAATTTGTTTAATGATGGTACAGTATGCTTTTAACTGTGTTCTAACTATAACATTTTGTTGGGGAGCAGTGCTCAGGGGGTTATCTCTATGTTTCTATGTTTGTATTTTTCTTGGGTTTGGTGTATGTTCTATTTGTAGTCTGTTCTGGTTTGTTAGTTTGGGTTCTTTTCCTTGCGTGAAAACTTAATACAGCATATTAAATAAATATATATATATATATATATATATATATATATATATATATATATATATATATATATATACCATCCTGGTGCTCTAACTGATGAGCTACAGGCTCATATCTTTTTTGGACCTAGGGATCCCGGGCTCATTTCCTTTCACTGGTATTGCATATCCTGCAACTAGGAATAAACAAGGGGACAATCAGATGCTTTTGGTGCAGTAGTATGCACTGCTAAGCAATTTAACAAAAAAATTGTAGTGAGAAAGAAGTGATGTGACCTACTGGGAATTGAGAGCCTGTATCTCTGGGTTAGAGCACCAGGATGGCATTCTAGGGGCCTGGGTTCAGTTTCCAGTAGGTTACATTATTTTTTTCTCACTACAACTGTAACTCTGTGGTTAGAGCACCGGGATGGTATTCCAGGGGCCTGTGTTCAATTCCCAGTAGGTCACATTATTTCTTTCCTACTACAATTTGTGATTTAAATTGCTTAGCAGTGGCTAATATTGCACTAAAAACATCTACTTGTCATCTCGATTATTCCTACTTGCAGGATGTGTAATATCAGAAAATGGAAGTGCATCCGGGAACCACAAATCCAACCATGTGAGCCTGTAGCTCGGTTGTGAGAGCACCCATATGCTATTCTAGGGGCTTTAGTTCAATTCCTAGTAGGTCACATTATTTCTTTCTCACAAGAATTTGTGATTTCAATTGCTTAGCAGTGGATAATACTGCACCAAGTAACATCTAATTGTCATCAAAATAAGTTTGTAATTTTTACGTAGGTTTTTATTGTATCTATACTCCCCAACATGCATAACCAGCCCCAATGTTTTTTCCCCCAATTGCTAGTTCTTTAGGTGGTGGTGGTGGTCCTTAATTCCAGTAACCCTGTGTTGATTATAGCTTTTGATTTTATAATCTAGCCCTTGGCTCCTCTGGGCTTGTCTGTGCCATGCTGCTTGCTCATGGTACTCCTCTTTATTTGGGTACTATCCCTTCAAACCTCAACACAACATGATTCTTCCTAAACAGCATGCATATTACTATAGGTCAGGATATGTGTATAGAGACAATGCATACTGGATGGGTAACCATGCACAACCAGCCTGCACTGCCACAGAGGGGATTTGATTACCTCACACCTTGAGAGTGAAGGAGGAAGAACCCCGAAGTGGCAGCACAGGTTGGTTAGGCATCAGGATGCCCATCAGGTATTTTATATAGTGTAAATTTTTGTTGTTATTGTTTGTTGTGATTAGGCCCCCTGAGTAAGTGGCAAAAGTGAAAGCTGAGCTGTCTGGAGACTCATGCTGATATGTACATACTGTTACTTTTTGAATGTGTTGGAGTTGTCTTTCTCTCACAACCCTTGTCAAATACAGCAAGTTAATTTCGTCTTTTGGATGAGACGTTAAATCGAGGTCCCATCTGTCTGGATTGGTGGTAGTTCAGGTGGATGTTAATGGCACTTATTGAAAAGAGTAGGGGAATTTCCCCAGTGTCTTGGCCAAATTTCCCTCATTCACTAAAAATACCACCAACAGCTTAATCTGGTTCAAGGTCAGTTGACATTCATCTGTATCCCCCTCCCCTGGGTCGTGCCTGAAAATAGGCAGGATTTGTCTAGTGTACTTACCCAGTCAACAAAAACTAAAAAAAAAAAAAATTATTTTAAAGAGTCAGTTTTCCACTAAGATGCCTGTTGTCACCCCCTCCCACAAACTGCTCTCAGAAAAAAAAAATGCCATAACCATCTCTACAGCTGTTTTTGATTGTTGTTAGAAGTGCATGCAGTAGTTCAACAAAGTGGCTTGCGT
Source organism: Neoceratodus forsteri (assembly GCA_016271365.2). Lineage (NCBI taxonomy): Eukaryota > Metazoa > Chordata > Ceratodontiformes > Ceratodontidae > Neoceratodus > Neoceratodus forsteri. Next base: position 1,725,969,123 of record CM057456.1, read on the forward strand.
TGTCTCTAGAGGCTCCATAATGCTGTTGCACCACAGAAGGGTACAATCACATTCCATGACTTTTGAACTGTGGTACAACAGCATTTCAATAGAGACAGAAATTAGTGTAGAACAAGGCTCTACTATACACTATAATAGAAATCCACATAAAAGCAACAAATTCCTTTTCATTAAGCAGTGTCTCATTTGTTTCATATTCCTTTGAGAAATTAAAGAGGAAACCATCCATACATAAGACATGTATTGATCATCTTTGCAGTGGAAAATCCTCAGCTTGATCTCTCCTAATTACTAGCAAAAGCTCCTAAATCTAAGGCCTCTTATAAGAAATATTCCAATTAGAAATATAACATTGTTAGGTATTAGGTATGGGAAAACAATACATAGTTCTGAGGTTCTAAAAGGTTCTGTTAGGCTATATAAGTTTCTAATAATTATCCTTGTAACATGGGTTCCTAAAATCCTGTCTTCTGATTCATCCAAACAGGTCACCTTCCATGGATTAATGTCTGATATACCCACAGTTGCATGGTCACATGGCTTTATTTCACTGTTATTTTAGGTAAAACTCTAACAAAACATTGCCCATGATACAAGAGAATCAACCCACTCCAGGGTATGGGTTTACTGAGCATTAATCCATGCCTGGGTGGTTGAAATCACTCGGCTTTGCCTTGTGATTCCAACCCCCCCAGGCATGGGATTAATGCTCAGTAAACCCATACCCTGTTGTGGGTTAATCCCTTCATATTTTATCAGAACTTTCTGAACCTTTCTGTTTAAAAGGTAAAAACTGTATTAATAAACTGAGAAGCCTGGGTTTGGGGCTCAAGGTGGTAAACTGGATTGGAAATTGGCTAACAAAATAGAATGCAGAGGGTGGTGGTAAACAGAGTTAAATCCATAATAGGGAGGGTGACTAGCAGGGTGCCTCAGGGATCAGTTCTAGGGCCAGTGCTGTTTAATATCTACATCAGCAACATTGCAGAGGGACTGGTGGGGAAGGTATGCCTCTTTGCAGATTACACAAAGATCTGCAATAGGTTTGACAGTCCAGAAGGGGTGGAAACAATGAGGAGGGACCTAGCAAAGCTGCATGAATGGTCCAGAGTGTGGCAGCTAGGATTTAATGCAAAAAAGTGCAAAATGATGCACCTGGAGCACAGAAATCCAGGGGAGGAGTACATGATGAATGGGGTGATTTTATAGGCCACAAAACAAGAAAAAGATCTGGGATAATCATATCTGATGACATTAGGGCAGCCAACCAATGTGCCAAGGTGGTGGGAAGAGCAAGTGGGGTGCTGGGATGTATAGAGAGGGGTATCACCAGCAGGAGAAAAGAGGTCATAATGCCACTGTACAGGATTTTGGTGAGATCTCATTAGAGTACTGGGTCCAGTTCTGGAGGACACATCTCTGAAAGGACATAGACAGGGTGGAGACAGTTCAAAGAAGGGCAACAAAGATGGTGCAGGGCCTGTACCAAAGGTCACATATGGAGAGATTGGAGGAACTAAATATGTATACACTGGAGAAGAGGAGTGAGAGGGGAGACATGATAGAGACCTTTAAGTATCTCAAGGGAATAAATAAAGTCCAGAAGGGCAGCATCTTCTAAAGGAGAATATGCTGTAGAACAACAACAGGGCATGACATGCGGCTGGAAGGGGGTAGACTAAGGGGCAACATAAAAAAGTACTTTTTCATGGAAAGGATGGTGGAGGCATAGATTGGCCCCACAGCGGAAGTGGTGGGGGCAAAGACGGTGGAGAGATTCAAAACTGTATGTGATAGACATAGGGGAGCCATAGCAGTTCAGAAAAGAAGAAGAATCCGGAGATTAAATAGGATCTGTGACATTCTAGATAGGTAGGGAATCAAGGCAGGCTAGATGGACCCATCGGTCCTTATCTGCCATCAAATTCTATGTTTCTATGTTTCTATTAACCATCACTGTCAAACTTACAGCTATTGTCAAGAAGAAGAGTTGTCTCTAAAGGACAGGTGCCATTGTTCTAGGACTGAAACTTTTGAAGGAGGGTCAGGAAGCAGGGGAAGAAATGAGGGAGGGGCTTAGTGACATCAGAGAGGGCAGGATAAGAAAAAAAGGGGGTTCGGCCGAGGGGATTATGACCTCAAAGGGAGTAGGGCTAGGAAGAGCAAGGAAAACACGGGATTGGGGGAAAGAAAAAGAGAGAGAGAAGGAAGAGAGCTGGAGGGTTAGAAGGAGGGATATAAGGGGCTACAACAGAAGGACTGTCCCTTATTTTTGCTAAGCAGAGTTTATTTTATTTCGCACTCCAGTCAGAGAGTTCCTGAGCTGGGTTTTGTATTACAGGTAAGCAAGGCTTTTTCAGTAAGTAATAAGGGAGAAAGAGTAAACTGGTAGGCAGTTTGTGAGATTTTTGCTTAGAAAGGAGATATACAGTATGTAAGTTAGAGGCTGTGAAGGCTGACATTTTGAGCTAGGAAATTACAGCAGGCCTAGGTACAACCTGGTTTCATTGCTAGATGAATTAACAAAAAAAAAAAAAAAGAAGAAGAGTAGTTTGTGCCATTTTGCACACAGCCTAGGGCTCTGTGGGAGATTTATGTGAAGGTTTAAACATCGGTTGTGTCTATGCTGAATTATTTTTGCAATGTTAAAAAACTGTAATGACTAATAAGTACTGCTAGCACGGGGGCGCCCAGAAGGACATTCTTTCCTGAGAGGTTGGAATTTTTATACCGTTGTGGTGATTGGGCACCTGATAAGCATGGATGGGGCACCCGGGAAAATGGTTGTTGGTGTTTTGCAGCATATTTAAACACCGCGTGGCCAATCAGGGACTGGGCGAAATCAGAAGAGAGTGCCCATGCTGTGGTGACCATTTGGTCTGACTGCTGAGACCTGTACGAGAAGAGGTCTAAGCATTGCATGGAGGAACAAAACCGCTATTGCTCACATACAGCAAGAGAAGGACAGGGAGCGAGGGAGCAGGAAGAAGCTCCAACAGGGTTAAGGGGAGAGAGCTGTGAGGGTGACTCATGGGTCACAGTTGGGTGCTCAAAAGCCAGAGTGCAATGCACCTGGCAATTTGTTCTGGGAAGCGCAGCCGAGGGGGGGACCAAGGACCGTGGGGGCCCTAATGTGGAGGAGAGGTTCTCAGCCAAGGCGCAAGAATGAAATGAATGGCCGGGACTAGCAGATGGGTCACCATTTGGGGTGGACAGCATGCGGCCATCACATTGAAGAAAAGAGAACACGTGGCATTAGCCATCTGGGGGACAGAGCAGACCACATGTCGGCCAGTATTTCGGGAGCAAGCAGACCGTGTGAGTGGACACCATATGGAGATAGGATGGCTGCCATTTTAGGACATACAAGCTGCATGGCGGCCGCCATTTTAGGAGCGGGCAGGCTGCATGGCATCCACCATTTGGAGAGTGGGCAGTCCATATGGGGGCTGCCATATGAAGATGGGGCGGTTGAGTGGCAGCGGCCATTTTGGCCAAGCAGAAAGGCCATATGATGGCAGTGAACTGTTGGGATTTGGGATCTAGGGTTGGGGGCTTTTGTGTTTTTAATAACTGGGAAAACATGGGGAGTAATGTGTAAAAAAATGCATGTGACTGCAATATTTAGGTTGCTGTCAAAATTGATAGGATGGTGAACAAAAGAAAGCAATGCAGAATGTGGCATGGGCAGGACAGGTTGGCTGACGAGGGGTGGGAGCCCCAAATAAGGAAGGGGACAAGGACAAGAGAAAGCTTTGGGAAAGAAAATGTATGTAGATGGAGATACTCACATGTTGTCTCTTTATATTTCAGAGATTTGCTAAAAAACATGGACACCAGAGGGTCACGTGCTTTGAAGGTGGACGCCATGAAATTAATTATGGACCTGGTGGACAGGGCACACCAGGTACTAGATATGGTGGACAGTTCAGAGCTGGACAACTGGCCACAGGCAGGGAAAGGGAAAAAAAGGAAGGACAAGGCTGGTTCCGGAATGAGGGGCAAAGGGCAGTCTAAGGGAGGGGCATCAAGGGCCCTAGGCCCAGTCTTCCTGTTCCGGAACCTAAACCTATGCCTAGCCCGGCTTGTCAAATGGCACCTCCTCTTCCAGTCCCAGCACCAGTCCCGGTACCGCAGTCAACACCAGGGCCTAGTACAGCACCAGTCCCAGAGCCGATACCAGTGCCAGTACCACATCAGTGCTGGTACCAATCCCAGGACCTTTACCAATACCAGTTCCACAGCTAAGTCCATAGCCAGGTCCACCAGCAGGACCAGTGCCATTCCTGGTTCCAGTTCCACAATCGGTTCCAGCGCAAATACCCTTCCCACAGCCACCGCTGATGGGTCAAGGAGGGTCAATACCAATACCATTGCTGATGCCAGAGCCGCTGCCAGGACCTTCAGGTGTCCCCAAGGCCAATACAGGTACAGGTGATCCTATTGTGGAAAGTAGCCTGAAAGAATATATGGAGCAATTGTTAGGGGGTATGGGGACTGATGGAATGGATAAACTCAAGAAAGTACTAGGGGAATTAAAAAAAGTAAAGGGTGGTGAGAAGGTAGCAGATCCTAAGGTGGCAGAAAAAGGGGTGGCTGCAGGGAAAGCTGTAAGCATGGTGGGAGTGCGAATAGGGGATCATGTACTGCTAACCACAAAAGAGAAGTTATAGAAGGGATAATTTGTGGACATATTTGCCCTAGTGGGCAAGAAAATGGCAGAGCAATACGAGAAGGAAGATTTTGGGAAGCAAGAATTGGCAGCAGTAGTAGTTTTAGTGAAGAAAGGGGAGGAACTAAAAGGGTCAAGTTATAAGGGCAAGACATGGGAGGCATGGACTTTGGGTTTCACTTACTATAGCACTATTATGCAAGAAAAGAAGCCAGAAATGGGGATCCTTTTTTAGCTTATTTGTTAATAATTAGGAATGCTTGCAAGATGATGGGGAGACAAACTGGCTGCAGTAAGATGAGAAATTTAAGATGAGGATGGCAAAATATGGGCTGGATTGTTGTTAGGATTCCAGGCATTCGGACCTTTGGTGGGAAACAATAACAGTGGCTGGGGGACCTGAAGGGGAGTGGACGAAAGGGGCAGGGAGATATCAAAAGTGTTGCTGGGGTTATAATCAGGCTTTTTGCTCCTTCCCAAGTTGTAGATTTAGATATGCATGCTACCAATGCAGGGGGACGCACCCTGCATCAAAGTGCAGGTCATACTTGGACAGTAATGCAGGGGATTCATTCGAGACACCCTTTCAGGCGCTTATGGGGACAGGGGACATGGGACAATGGAGAATGAGGCAGAGGTTATTTGGGAGGTAGGGAATATAATCTGGGAGGGAGGTAATAGGATGTGGGGAAGGGTCAGTTGGCAAGAACCCCAATCAGAAAGGAAGCAGTGAAAATATGAATTACTGTCTAGTGTGCTTACTTGGTAAACAAAAGCTAAATAAATAAATACCGGGACACAAAAGCGAGAGGGTTTTTCAAGGGGTTTTAGTTTATGCAATCAAGGGGCAAGGGAGAAAAAATGGGCCAGCAACCTAGGATCAGTAAAAGGGTAAGAGAATCTACTAAAGCAGAAGATAATCAAAGAAAAGGAGGCAGGGAGGGTAGAGGGTCTATTCCAAGACCCTTGTATGGATCACCTTAGGGTTTCTCCCTTAGGACTCATGCCCAAAAAGCAGCCAGAAGAGTACAGGATGATACATCATTTATCATATCCGGAAGAGGATTCAGTAAATGATCACATCACCAACGAGGATGGCACGGTATCATATGGGACATTAGAAGACTAATCAGGACCTCCAAAGAGCCCTGGTTGGCAAAAATTGACATAGAATTGGCATTTAGATTACTGCACATCAGGAGGGAGGACTGGGAATTGTTGGGCTTCCAGGTGGATGGGAAATATTATTTTGACAAAGCCATGCCCCTGGGATGTTCGGTAGCCTGCACGACATTTGAAATGTTTAGCACATGGCTGCATTGTTTTTTTAGAGAACGATAAGGGCATGGGGCGGTAGTACACTACTTAGATGATTTTTGGAAAAGATGTTGGAGGATTTTAAAAGGATTTGCTAGATTTTAGGAGTTCCACTGGCAGAGGATAAAACAGAAGGTCCTAGTTGTTGTTTAGAATTCCTGGGGATAGAAATCGATGCAAAGTTCGGGCTGTTTCGGCTGCTAGAGGAAAAGGTGGGAAAACTGAGAGAACTTCTAGAAGAGATAACAAAAAAGAGAAAGGTGACACTGCAAAAGGTGTAACAGATATTGGGCCATTTGAACTTCACTTGTAGGGATATCGGGCCTGGGCGTGAATATACACGTCGCTTGGCCAGGGCTACGGGGGGGTGGTGAGGAGGCCACACTATTGGGAAGATTTGTGCAAGGTGGTCAGGGAAGACATGATGGTGTGGGAACAGCTTTTGGAATCCTACAATAGGATAACTTTCTGGCAGGAGGAAAGGTTGTTTAATATGGATTTGGAATTGTACACTGATGCTTCAGAGGGAATAGGGGTTGAGGCCTTTTTTAGGGGACAGTGGTTCTCAGAGCTATGGACACAAGAATGGATAAGGAGGGGGCTCTCTAAGGATAGCACCCTATTGGAGATATTTCTAGTATGGGTGGCAACAGTGGTATTGGGGTAGTCACTATTTGCAACAACCAAGTGGTGGTAGATGTCCTAAACAAAATGGGGGGAATTCAAGCACAGTCTTGAGGGTATTGCAGCAGTTGGTTTTGCAAAGCTTAAAGCTTAACATGAGTTTTAGGGCTAGTCATGTTGAGGGAATACAGAATATTGGAGCTGACAGCCCCTCTTCTGTCTACAAATGGAAACATTCTGGGTCGTTGCATCAAGGGCAGATGAGACAGGGATGAAGATTCCAGAGGGATTATGGGAGACTGGCTGGAAGGAGCAGAGTTTCTCTTTTGTAACGCTTGGGCAGACAGCACCCTTAAGGCCTACGAGGGTTACTGGAGAGTGTTCCAGGCTTTTCAGGCCTTACACGGCATGAAGGTAAGTGGGGCAGTCATGGAGAAGTAGATAGTCAAGTTCATGGTATTCAGGTGGCAAAAAGAGGTGGCCCATGCCACTGTGGGAGTGCATTTGGCTGCCATAGGGTGGGTTAGTACCCTGAAGGGCTGGGGGACTGCAGTAAGAGGCTAATCATAAAACACACTATAATGGGTTGACAGAGGGTAAAAGGGATGGAGCAGGATAAAAGAAGATCCATATCAGAGCAATTGTTGGAGAAGTTGATAGGTGTCCTCCCTCAAATATGCTACTCAACCTACAGGGTAGTTTTATTTAAGGCAATTTTCATGACCATGAATGGAGGGGGGGGCATTGTTGGGCCAAGCAAAGATTACCCTGGTGTGAGGTTTGCATGGGAGGGCATTCAGTGGAGCAGGGAGAAGCTTACAGTCTTTTTAAAGAAATCCAAGACAGATCAAGCGGGAAAAGGGGTCAGCATTCCCCTACAGCAACACAGGATTGAGGTTATTTGCCCAGTCCAGGCACTATAGGAATCTGGAGCCATTAGGCCACCAGGTCAGGGTTTGATGTTCATTCAAGAGAATGGGACCAGGGCAATGGGAACTCATTTGGCCAGGGTATTGAGGAAGGGAATTGTGGCACTGGGCGAAGACCCTAGGAGATATTCGTTGCATTCATTCCGGATAGGAGCAGCATCTGAAGCTGCAGCAAAAGTGGTACAGAAGGCAGGTCTGAAGAATCTGTGAAGGTGGCAATCCAACTGTTATAAAAAATATATCAGAAGTGTCACTCTCTAATGGTTTTTGTTGTTTTCTATTCACAGGAACTGGACAAAAGTTTAAAAAATGCAGAAGATAAGAAAAGGGGTTGGGGGGATAGGTCACTTGATATTGCTTGCTCACAAATTTGTTTATATATTATAGAAAAAGCCTAATGTACTGAAGTGTGGATTATGGAGTATTCATGCATATATTGAGCAGAAACACAAGCCGAGAGGAAGCCCGGGGGAAAACAACTCTTGTTAGATCACTGAAAAGTATGGCTCCTGTGGAAGGGAATACAAGAGATGTGTTGGGGGCAGTTCTTGCCACTATTGGAGAAGACCCACAGGACCAGCCCGGAACCAGACTTAATTATTGTACATCTGGGCGGGAATGACCTAGGTATCTGGTTAGACATTTTAATCATATACAAGAAGACCTGAGGGTGGTAAAAGGCTGGTGGCCTAGGGTCACTTTGATGTGCTCAGAAATGGTAGCCAGAAAGGTTTGGAGACATGCAGAGTCACAAGGCCATGGAAGGTGCATGGAAAAGAATGAATAGAAGAGTGGGTAAATGTTTTCGGAGATTGGTGTGGAGATATTGAGATATGATGAATTGGTTGAAAAAAATTCCAGGTTTATACAGAACAGATGGGGTCCATCTAGTAAAGATGGATAACTACATTTTGATTATGGAGCTTGGGCAAGGGATAGATGCTTGACTGAGAAAAAAAAAGGGTGAAGGCAGCGGAAAACAGGAGGAAGCTCACCTTCCAATGCAGGCTGGAGATGGGCTAGTGGAGGAAAGGAAAAGAAGAATGACCTTTAGTAGGGGAGGGGGAAGGAACCCAACTTTGATTTACATTAAGGATGGTGTAAGAGAAGAGGGGGTGTACACCCAGTAGAAAGAAAAGGGGAACAGGAAGTGACACCTGGCCCTGAATAAAAGAAATGACCACCTCAGTATTACATCTAGGGGTGACAAGGACAAAAATTGAACAATAAAGAAAGACCCTCTCAGGTCTACACCAGGGGGTGAAAGAAACGGATGTGATATGTAAAATAGTGATGAGAATGTAAATTATGTAATAAGAGTACAGAATTGATGTGACATTGTAAATAAACGGAATAAATCTGGAATGTGGTAAATAAAAGAACCCACTATTGTATGATATGTCGTAAAAGTGAATTGTTAAAATTTTGAATAAATGGTGTGCAGACTGAGCAACCAGTACAATACTGCGTGTGGTGTCCTTCATTGGGGGGAAGGCTCTAGGACAAGGGAAGGGTATCTAAAATCAACTTGTAGTAGTACTAGCCCCCCCCAGGTCTTTCTACTACCACCACAAGCCAACTTGCTTGATAAAGATCTGCTGGGAAATATATTTAAGCTCCCAAATTAATATTTAAAAATGATCAGAATCCTAATAGAACCTGAAAAAATTCTGATAAAGTTCTTTTACAGAAAATGACATAGGTTCTGGATGGTTCTGAACTTATCCACATGAGTTCTTCTATCCCTATTAGATCTATAAGAGATTGTTTATTTGTTTTTATTTAGTTGTTTCCATGCTGGGATAGCCTCACATAGGTGTAGTGCCTAATTTTGAAGAGGATCCTGCAGGTGAGAAAGCAGCATCGACAAATATGCAGCAAGTTACATATATAAATTAAATCATGGTCGAAACACAGATTAACACTTTTACAGGTTCAATCATTTCTGTAGCTTCTGACTCTGGCTGCACTACTGTTTTAAATATCTCTGTCTTATATCTCCATCCCTGGCCTCTCCGCTCAACTGACGAGGGGTTGTTAGAGGTTCCCAGGGTGTGGTTGAAGACATCCAGTGCCAGGGCTTTTATGTTTGTGGCACCAACCCTGTGGAACTCTCTATCTCATCAGATTAGAGAGTGCAGGACTGTGGAGAGCTTTAAAACTGATTTAAAAACCTATTTATTTAGACTAGCTTTTAACATCGGGTGTTTTTGAGAATTTTAAATTAAGCGGGATGTATTTATGTGAAGTGATATATTTATGTGTATTTTAATTGGAAATCTGATGTATTTATGTGACTGGTTTATATGTTTTAATGTAAAGCACTTCAACATTTTGAATTGCACTATATAAATACAATTATTATTATTATTATTAATATATGGAAAGCTATAAACCATTTACACACAGCCTGACATTTCTAACACGCTCTATTGACTTTCGCTGTCCATGGGAGCCAACTGGAGGACTGCACAAGTTCCCTGTATAACTTGAATTAAGGCAACTGAGTGAGATGTGTTGAAGGGATGTTGTCCTCTGGTGCAGCAAGGTGCATGACCTTAAAAGGCAAACCCTATATGAAGGGACTTTAGAGACAGTATAAAGGTTTAAGTGTGTATCTTAAAAGCATAAAGTAACACAGTTTACCAGTGGGCCAGCCAAAGTGGCACAAAGGCCATGAAACATTGTCTGCATGCTGATATATTACGGAAATCAATGAAGTGAAGATACTGGAATACATTGGAGTTTCACCCTTTTGTCTGATATACTAACAAACTGTTTAACATCACCCCTCTCCACTACTCCACACATGACTCTGATGCTTTCACACTTTATAGCTTCCAAGAAATATGACATACAAGGGAATTTGATCTGTCAATGCTCAATAGCACTGCTTGTGAAGAAAGATGCTTTTAGAAGTAAAAGATTATTTAAGAGAATATTTCTGCCAAATGACTGTCTCTTGAATATAGATAATCCAAACATAATATACAAATTATTAGTATTCAAAATTATTAGTAGTCCAAGTGGGGAATCTTGGGACAGAGTGGATGGACTGTTCAGGTCTTTTCTGTCCACTACTTTTCTCTGCTTCTAGTTTAAGCAACTGTCCCATTATAATTCTTTATTCCCCAATTTTGATTTCAACTTACAAAACTTCCATTTGCAATACATAATCATAACATGTACAATCCTTCTAATGATGTGGTGGAGTTCATTCAGCAGAGATATATGAGCAAAACAAAATACTTACTGGGAAATAAAGAAGTAATGCTCCAAAAAGGATTGTCTCCACCAATACCAGGCTTGAGGCTCTGATAGTCTGAAATGAAAAACCTGAGATTAGATATATAATATTTATTGCAGAGTAGAAGGAGTGGACTGTTTCAGAAAAATGTTGAGGTCAGCAAATATTGTAGATTTAACAAAAAAGTTCACCCATTTGTATTTTTCTTCAGTGCTGCATATTTTGTGTTTCAAATAAAGTGATAGTTTCACAATATATTTTAGACATTTCTATCACTCTCAGGATCCATAAAATACTCTCACAAATATGAGTTAGTGAATAAGGTTCATCTCAGGAGCATTTTACAGCAGCAATCTGCATAGCAATGGAATGCTTCTACATCATAAAGTACATTTGGGGGGAGCCAATGGCCAATGGCCAGATCAAACAAATCAATAGGATTTTAGTCAGACCAAAGTAGACAGCACAGGTCTGTATAGTGGTATCAAAGGTGACCTAGTTTTGGAAGGTATCTTGCTGGAAGCGAGTGGATGTGGTATGATGGTAAGGGCCCAGTGTACATTGTTAAACCAAGGCAGGAGGCAATATAGTGCAGTGGTTTAAGGCTCTGAACTGCAAACCTCGAGACCTGGGTTTGAATCCCACAGCCCCCACTTGCATACTGTGTGACCCTGAACAAGTCACTTAAGTTCCTTGTGCTCCCAGGTTGCACTTGTAAACAAGCTTCAGCTTAGTGAGTATCTCCTGGTTAAAATAAATAAATAAATAAAAATAAAAGGCCTTTAGTGGCTGGTTCCCAACCAAAACTTGATTGATTCACCTCATGCTATGCTTATGGCAGTACATAATGCAACTAAAATGAGTAGATTGGGGACAGAATAATTAAAGAGGAAAACATGGGACAAAATACAAACTTAATAAGATGCTATGTGCGTTGATCCATCAGACTAGGATGTATCCATTAAATAGTTTTTCCATGAAAAACTTATGAGGACAAGTCTCATTTCCAAAAGTTATCCTGAGGGAAGTTTCACAAGAGATTACAAATGTTGAGTCACCAATATACATAGAGAATACTGGATGGGCAACTATGCACAACCAGTGTGTTCTGCCACAGAGGGGTTCTGATTCCCTCTGACCTAGAGAGCGAAGCTCAAGAGGTCCATGGGGATCAGAAGCCCGAGGTGGCAAAACACACTGGTTGTGCATTGAGTTGCTCGTCCTGTATTTTTTTATAGTGTATAGTACTTTGTGACATATATGTTTGTGAGTTATTTTGCTTTCAAAATGAAATTGACCCATGCAGTCTCTAGAGGTTCTAAAATGGTGTTCTACCACAGTGGGGTAGAATCACATTCCCTGACCTATGAACTGTAGTACAACAGCATTTTGAAAGGGATGGAATTCTATACAGAACAAGACTCCATTATACACTAGATACATGCTTTGCACACTGGATGGGATATTTGCTCTCTGAGAAAACAGTTAACACATTAGGGACAAATATGTTTGACTCGCAGCGACCTCCTTCACCTCATTTGGCCATCTCCTTCTTATCCGTCAGGCTATGCCTTCTGACAAACTCAATTACAATTACACTTTTCCTCTCTCCTAGTCTATAACTGCATGTCTTACTTCTGAATACTTTGACAGCTGTTACTGCGGCTACCTCTGACTTTAACTTTTGTTAGTAACTTGGAGAAGCAACATCTCATTGTCCATAGGGTCTTATTGCTACCCAGTTTTACAGAAGAGCATGGAATAACAGAAAGGTTAAATGCCTTTCTGAGGGTTACTCAGTGAGTTTCTAACTGCTGAGATTGGAACATGTGATATTCTTATTCACAGGATTATGTTCTCAAAACATATGATACATTGCCTCCCCAGTATTTCAGCTGTTTTTAATATTTTATTGCTACACAATTACAATTGTAGTGATAAGAAGGGTAGTAAAAAGGGGGGGGGGCAGTATTATAGCTTTTTACAAGTATAGTATCCATCTGACAAAGTCTACAATACATTTTTCTCCCCAAACATCTTGCGAGTGGCTATTAATGGAACTTGAAATGGAGGGGGCTTACAAGTTGCATTTTTGCACTTTTTACAGTTCACCTAAGAAAGACAAAGATCTAGTCAATTTTCTCGGAACCAACATACCTAATGGTGATCTTTTGGTTATGGGTGGCATCAATTTGAAATGTATTTCTGATCAGGTGACGAACCATGAACAACTATTAATCAGCATCGGTTCATCTCAACTTGTTTCTACTTTTACTTGTATGAATCAGCAGAGTAATAATCATATAACATTGGACTGGATTTTAAGTGATAATACTATCAAAGTTAGAAGCCATGGCACCTTTGCTGACTTTATTCATAATCACCTACCCATATTCTGCACCTGGAGCAGCAAAGGTGTTAGGGCACAACCTATTTTTATTTCTTTTAAGAATGTTAAGGATATCAACCAGAATGAACTGATGAGTCAGGTTTGCTCAATCGACTGGTCTTTTTCAAGTTTTTCTGGTTCAGCATTTTACTGATTGGCAACATGCCATAATAACTTTAAAACATACATATGTACAGCAAGGTCTAATAAATAAGCATAAAATGGAAGATGAATTTCTGCTCAACAAATACATACATTTACAAAGACATTGGCCTTCTACAGTGGAAAAAATAGAGTACACATCAATACTGCCAAATCAAGTTCTATCAGTTAAGAATCCGGTAGACATCTACTATAGACACGATTATTTATGTAATTGCGTCAGAAAAATGCCTATGCTAAATGCATGTAAATTAAAAAAACTCTGATGATCACCAATCTGAATGAGCGAAGAGCCCATTGGGGCAAGAAATGCATATGACTTGATGGGAGACCAAAAACCTAGCAACAAAAATTGGTAACCCACAAAGACAGGACATTAGCAGCCATACACATAAATCCGGTTCAAGGGTAACTATTTTGCTGAAAAATAAATGCCTCAACAGAAGAAAAACACCAAACACTTACATTGCAGCCGGAACCCGCTCTAACCACAGCCAAAAACACTTCTGGATATGCTTACATAGCGACTGTAGAGAGGTCTTCTTCAGAGCGAAGAAGACCACCCTACAATCACTACGTAAGCATATCCTTGAACCGGATTTATGTGTATGGTGGCAATCCGTGTTCTGCTTGGACGTTTTTTTATTTTAACCTTATCACTTGCCGAGACGCTGCTACATGCCGACTTTGTGGATTTCTAGTTTAAGCATTTGGAAGACCTGGCTTTTTCCATTGAAAAAACTGCAGCTTGTGTTTTAATACCTGCACTTCTACCATGATTTTGGGTGAGAGCTATGCCACTGATAGTGTGTTTTATACAGTTGTTACATACACTTTATTAAACGAATTTATTAGTGCTGACCCCTCTGTGTATTTTTTTTACAAGGTGTTGCTTTACAGCTCCGGGGTAGAGTGCACTTCCCCCTGTATTTTTAGACAGCCCCCACCTCTCTAAACTTTTTGAGAGGTGTTTTTTCTTTACAGCCGAAACTCTGTTTCACTAACTTCATTGCTGAATGTTGAAGAGACAGAGATATACAGAGCAAACTGTAGCCATTCTGCTAATGCTCTCATGTCTCTCTCTCTTTTGCTCCTCATTCTGAGAGCCAGCAAAGTGCAGTACAGACAGCCCAAACTCAATTTTCCTTACTGCATTAATGAATGTTGAAGAGAGAAACAGAGAGACACAGAGCACAGAATGTGCCACAGGGACAGAGACAGGGAGAGGAAGCAAGCTGCAGGTAAATTGTTACAGCATCGGGTTGCTCAGTCTTTCTAGCAGCACCATGTTTTCGAGCTCAGGGTTTGGGATGGTGATTCAACTCTCTCTATGCAATCTGGCATTGGGAGCAGAGATCATCTGGGGGGCACTCTCTCGAATGTTGACTCTGCTTTCAGGGAGAGCAGCTTTACTGCATGGGTTTAACAGGATGGGGAAGAGAAACAGTTGGTGTCTCCCCTGGATTCTGTCTGTCCCTCTGGTGCTCCCTGCATGTCAGTTGCCTTCTCTCTCTCTTTCTCCCCCTTCATTGCTGCCTTTCCATTCTGTTCCGGGGACCATACTCACAGCCACACAAAACAGCACCCCACATTTTCTCACTGTGGACCACACTGACAGTGGGTGGCAGCTGTCTGCCATTGTCCTTGAGGGAATGTTCCTGATCTTCATCACATGGGGCAAGATTCTCAAAGTTCATAGCAGGCGCAAGGGGCTTGACCAGAAAGAATGGCGCAAAGTGCCTCATGTACCAAAAGATGCACTGGGAGCAAATCAGAAAGGCAGCTTGATTCAACCACAGGCTGCCTACCCCAAATGGGGCTTGCACCATGCCTGCTCTCAGATATGGGCTGCAATAAGGTGCTAGGGGGCATGCAGCAGATGCAAGCTGCCACAGCCCTATGAATGTGATTCACGTACATCTCCCAGAGGGAGAAATTCTAAGTACCCTTTGACCAGCCAGGGCTGTTTGAAGGATACTTTGAACATTCCCTTTCCAGGAGATGATCTGTGTGCTGCAATGTTCCTGATCTTCATCACATGGGGCCCGATTCTCAAAGTTCATAGCAGGCGCAAGGGGCTTGCACCAGAAAGAATGGCGCAAAGTGCCTCATGTACCAAAAGATGCACTGGGAGCAAATCAGAAAGGCAGCTTGATTCAACCACAGGCTGCCTACCCCAAATGGGGCTTGCACCATGCCTGCTCTCAGATATGGGCTGCAATAAGGTGCTAGGGGGCATGCAGCAGATGCAAGCTGCCACAGCCCTATGAATGTAATTCACGTACATCTCCCAGAGGGAGAAATTCTAAGTACCCTTTGACCAGCCAGGGCTGTTTGAAGGATACTTTGAACATTCCCTTTCCAGGAGATGATCTGTGTGCTGCAATGTGCTGCGGCCACCTTCCCCAGCCTGGATACCACCAGTAGATAATGCACTCTATCCTGGTGGTCTAGTGGCCCCCTCCCAATCCCTGATGCTGCCCCTAGCATAATTAAGAACATTCACCCAGATCCCTGATGCTGCCCCATTACATATAGTAAACACCTCTGATGCTGTCCTAGTTCTAAAGTCATAAATGTCACCGATCCTTGCTACTGCTTTACTATCACTAAGAACCCCAATCCCCATTGCTGTCCATAATATATAATAAAAAAGAACCCTCAATGCTGCCATTAATATTAGTAAGAACCCCCACTCTCCGATGCTGCCCAAAGTTCATACAGTATCGTATGGCATCCCTCCCCTGTCCCTGATGCTGCCTTAGTATAATTAATAACTCCTCCCATTCCTGATGCTGCCAGTATCATATTTTACTACAACCCCCTGATCCACAATGCAGCCCCCCCATTGACAATGAATACTAAGTCCCCCCTCATGGTGGTATAGTGCCCCCCCAGCCCCACCAGGTAGTCCCACCCCTCTGCCCCATCCCAATTGACAGCCAGAGCCTGGCATAGCCTGCCTCTCAATTCCATGGCCAGGCACCGACTGAACTGTCTATCAGTGAGTACGAAAACTGTACCATATGTGCCCATTGATAGACAGTTCAGATGGCACCCAGCCACGGAAGTGAGAGGTGGGTTGTGCCAGGCACCATCTGTCATTCAGGATGGGGGCAGGGGGGTGGGAACTACCTGCTGGAGCTGGGGGACACTATACCATCACAAGGAGGGACTTAGTATTCATTGGCAATGGGGCTGCATTGGGGATTGGAGGTTGTAGTAAAATAGGATACTGGCAGCATTGGGAATGGAGGGAGTTATTAATTATACTAAGGTGGCATCGGGGACAGGGAAGGGGTGCCATATGATACTATATGAACTACGGGCAGCATCGGGGATTGAGGGTTCTTATTAATATTAATGGCAGCATCAGGATTCTTTTTTGTTATATATATTATGGGCAGCATCGGGGATTGGGGTTCTTATTAATATTAACGGCAACATCACAGATTCTTTTTTATTATATATATTATGGACAGCATTGGGGATTGAAGTGGATTTTGTTAATTATGCCAAGGGCAGCATCGGGTATCAGGATGTGGGGTGGGGGGTTTCTGAGCTGTACCTGGGGATCGAGGATGGGGGATCTACTTGCATTTTCTGCCAGGGGCCTGCAGCAGACCCCTCCCTTGTGTCAGGTGTTTGCCACACAGGAGGGGTTGCCGCAAGTGTGCTTACTTCTGTGCCAGGACCCCTGCTGTACCAGAATCTGGTGCAGGGTCAATGGTGCACCAGGCTTTGGCACAGGTTGCTGTTTGCTGCAGCTTGCACTGATCCTAGCCACATTTGAGCAACAGGCCCATAGTGTGCTGCCACTCTATATCTGTGTCCCATGAGTCTTTCCCTCCCCAGTTCACCTCTGCATACACACAAACACACACACACACCCCTTGTGCAGCTACATTTCTGTGTCTGTGTATCTGTGTAGCCAGGAGCATATGCATTAAGTGCATATGGAGTGAGGCAGTTTTTCTTATGGACATCACGCTCCTACTGTGTATGTGGACACTGCAACTATGGAGAACTGATGACACGGCTCTGGTATAGTAGCATCCCAATCGATTACTCTGGATTTTTAATGACTGCCACTACAGTTTGCTTTGGACTCCAAAGACGAAGACCCAGTGGTGGATCTCCAGAGTCGGTCTGTGCAATTGTGGATTAATCCTAACTTAATCCACGGGCACACAGAGTGACTCAACCAATTGAATTGGTTGTTTTCCCCAACTCATGTTACAAAAATATTTAGACTTCTTTCTCCTGATAAAAGTACAGGTGCTGATGGAATGAAGCCTCATTTCTTTAAACTGATGGCAAATTATATTTTGTGTCCTCTGACAGCTATTTACAATGTATCACTAATTACATGAGAGTTTTCTCACTTGTGGAAAAATACAATGTTCATTCCCATATTGAAATATAGGGAGGCAATGTAGTGCAGTGATTTAAGGCTCCGAGCTGCAAATCTGGAGACCTGGGTTTGAATCTCACAGCCCCCACTTGCATACTGGGTGACCCTGAGCAAGTCACTCAACTTCCCTGTGCTCGAAGGTTGCACCTGTAAACAAGCTTTCAGCTTAGTGTGTCTCACCTGGTTAAACAATTGGAAAAGAAATCAGGTTCATCAGAGTTTGCTGACAATTATTTATCCATTTCCACTTTATCTTTTAGTAAGATGTTAGAAAAGACAGTTAATAACCAGGTTGCTACATACTGTGACATGTACAATTTTCAGTCTTCAGAACAACATGGTTTTATACAAAACAACATCACATGAATAGCCTTGGTCAGGTTCACTAACCATGTGAGTCGAGCAACGGTTTGAGGAAGGCTCACTGGTGCGGTCTTTGCGGACCTGACCAAGGCCTTCAGTTTTGTTGATCATACTCTATTATTAAATCATCTAAGAAAGGTAGACCTGTCTAATACCCCATGTAGTTGGATCCAGAGTTATTTGATCACTCGTCCTCTTGTAGTAAGGCACTATGGTTTTACATCTAGTGAGTATATATCATCTCACAGTGTACCACAGGGGTCCATGCTTGAACTCCTGTGATTCTCCCTATTTGTTCAACACTGCAACTTTCTAGTTCAATTCTGATACTGATAACAGTTCCACATCACTTTCTGACATTAACAATGCTTTAAATTTGGACTTTGTAAATCTTTATATTTGGCTTTTGAAGCATTGTTTATTATTGAACTGTAAAAAAAAAACAAAGACTATTCTCTTTGGATTGAGACCTAAACTAGTTAAAAAACACTTTGGGATTCAAGATTCTCGACCTAAAGTGTGTACATCTGGAACAAGCAGATTTTTTTAAATGACTGGGAGATTCTCTTGACTCCAATTTGTGTTTTTTCACATCATGTTAGCAACATTTGCAAACCAGTTAATCAAAAATTGGATATCATATACATACATAAAAATAGTCTATTGTCTGGTACAAGAAAAAAAAATTGAAGCTGGTGTGTTGTTGCCTATTTTGGCCTATAATTCTTTCACTTTTTCAACCATCTCATACTCTGACTTAGAACATTTAAATTGCACATACAATAACATTTGTCGTTTTATGTTAAATCCTTCTCATAGAACATATTATTGCACATTATATAATCTATTCAGGTGGTTGAGTCCTGGACAGCATAGACAGTGTCAATATTGTTGTCTTATAGATAAGACCCTGAGATTGCACTCTGATTCACCCTTATTTATTTTATTAAATTCTAAACATGGTATTACAAATTTGAGATCTGATGAAAGTGTATTGCTCATTACAGCCAAGATGAGTATATTAATGGTTCAGTATACATTTTCTATTACTGCTCTAAATGCTGCAACGATCTTCCTATAACTATTTGTGCAGCTAATATGCATGCGAGTTTTAAAGTATGACTAAAGCTGTATTTGTTTACTAAATCTGTATACAATTGTTAAACACAGTACGCAAGTTAGCTTGTGTTTTATACATTGAAAAGAGTATTGTAATATTTTAAACTTTTATACCTGCATATTACACCTGAAAATGATTGTATTTTTTTATGTATGTCATCTCTTAGCTGTTTTTTGTCAGCTCCGGGTCACATCTGAAAAAGGGTCTTTGGCTCAATGTGCTAACCTGGTTAACAAATACATTAAATAAAAAAACACATCAGAGTTGCTGCTCATTACTCAGTCTCACTCTGTTTGTGTTGCCTGCAGCTAAACATGGCAAACACCAATGTAGTTAATGAGCATGTAAACCAGTGATCCCATTGTGGGAGCTCTCCCCCAGATCACTGACCAACGAATGTCAGAGAAGCAAAATGAACTGTTTATGTACTATTAAACTGATTGTTTTTGACTTAACAACATACTATAATGGTACTTATAAAAATAATTTTATTAAATAGTAACAGGTCAAGTGATTTTTTTTTTAAAACAAATCTGAATTGGACAACAGAAATATTGTATAAGCAGACAATAATATTACACTGTTTCTCAATTTTTGGTATCAAGTGCTGATGATACTAATTTAGTAAAGTATGCAAAATATTTTTAGAAGTTGTTACTGTATAAGGCTTTGAATGAATACATGATTTGTAAACACACAGTACTATATTAGGATTCATTCTCCATTAATTTGTCCACTGGGGAACAATACAAACATTCTTTTATTCTGCTGTCCTGAATTTTACAATAGGAAATTCACATCTGAGTAGCTAAAATTGTGTACTGTTCCACTGTGTGAAAATCCAGTGTTTTTTCCTTTTCTTAGACAAGTGTTAAAACTAAAATATTGTAATCTATTGAGAACTTCTAGAAATGTTAGCAGGTATCCAACCATGCTTTGCCAGTCTTTTGATAAAACACAGCCTAGGAGCAGGAAGCACAAGTATTAAAGCCTTGTTAGTAGATGGGGAATGAGAGTCTCACATTTCATCTCTTCACTATACAACAAAGCTTAGTGGTATCATTCCTCTGCTTCCCAATACTGTATTAATTACCAGGTGCCTACTAAAATGAGCTGGTGCACATTTAGGGTTGTTATTATATCTGAAAGTGGTTGAATTTAGAAGTTGTTTTTTTTAATAATAATCATTGTCATAAGAGCCAAACTGAACAAGTGCAGTACATTTTCACACAAAATGCAGTACCACGGTGTTGCTGTTTCCATCTTGTTTATATGCTAAATAAAAACAGTTTTCAGATAAGTTTCTGTTCATTAATAGAAATGATCCACAGGAATCTTAATCTAATAATAGATATTTTACAGGAATCTTAAATACTCCAGCAGCTAATGTATTCATTTAAGTGGTCAGATTCTGAATCTCTCAAAGGTCTACTACCCAGTTGGTTGGGAATTTGAAGCTCTTTGATGCATCACATGTGAAAACATTCAGTGTGACTAGATCAACTGTGCAAAATTGTTCTGAATGTTGATGTTGTTAATTTACTGCCACAGCAGCCAGCTAACAAATAATTACTGCTTGCTAAACCAAATGACTTTTATTGAGTTTAAATACGGGAAACAGCAACTCCACTTTGATATGTCCGCCTCCCTTACTACCCTGTCATTCTGAGGCTACAACAGCAGTACCTGTTCTGTAAGAACAGCAAATGAGCAGCTTCCTCCTTTTTCCCTAACTGCTGTCACTGCAGCTCTGTAGCCAGCAACAGAAAGAGTCTGCACACAGGGATGTCCATGCCCCAGCACCAAAGTCTAACTGCATCATCCACAGCAATATACATACACCCTGCCTGCCCATGGCTTGAATTTTAATGTGTTGGAGTGTTCTACTGTCCTAATTTCAAGAACTATTTCTCAAATATTGTTTTACATTTTATTCTTTTATAGCATCTTCTCATACAAGAAAATGCATCAATGGATGAGTACAGATAGACCTATAAAATTAGAATAGCTAGATAGATAGCTGGACAGACAGACAGACAGATAGAAGGAGTGAATTAAGTCTTATTGATCCAGAACAGTAAATGTGTTTTAACTGAGATTTAAAGAGTGAGAAAAGGTGAAGCAAGTTTATTTTATTTATTTATTTAGTTAGTTTTTGTTGACTGGGTAAGTGCACTAGACAAATCCTGCCTATTTTCAGGCATGACCTGGGAAGGGGGATACAGATCAATGCCAACTGATCTTGAACCAGATTAAGCTGTTGGTGGTATTTTTAGTGAATGAGGGAAATTTGGTGGCCAGGACACTGGGGAAATTCCCCTACTATTTGGCCAGCAGGGGCACTTGCTGACCGTCAGGATGGAGGGCTCAGTTGCTGAGCAGCCTTTGTTGCAGCAAGACGTGCTGCAGGCCGTGGGGCCAGCTACTGTTTCTATATTGGAGAATATGGAGTCAGAAATCTTTTTTGAAGCACCCATGGAACCGGGTTTATCTGCTGAAACAGAAGGTTTAATAGATACTTCAGCACTGCAAGCAAGTAAGGTTACGTGTCTATTGCCAACCTCAGATTTTTATACAGAACACCAATTGGATTTGACTGCCTGTCATTCGGTGCAGTCTTTGCCTCCTGACAAGCAGTGGAATGCGGAAGCTCCATTAGGAGTCTTCGTGAGAGCTGAGGGATTACAGACTGACAGTGAGGTTGTTACGCAGCAGAAACCTGAAACTAACCTGCAAGCTAACACAACTCCAGCTACACTGCTGCAATCTTTTTGCCCAGGAAAGTCGGTCACAGGTACTGTTTATACTTCTTCTGCCTCAAACCAACAGCACACCATGGTCTTTTCTTTTGCCGCTAAACGGGTATTTAAATCTGTGACTAAAAAACTGCTACTGAACAAAAACGCTCCTGGGCTGACCAGGTAGAAGACGCTGACGCTTCATGGTCAGTCAGTAAAGCCTTGACATCGGTGGGCTGGGCATAGCTCCCGGAGTCTGGTAAATGGATCTCTGGTTTCTCCCCAATTGTTATTCCGGGGGTTAATATGAAGGGGACCGACTTGCCTACCTCACTGGCCACAAAACCTACTACTGCTATACCTCACAGCATGGTTGATCAGGTCCACCCTATGGGGGACCAATCTTTGGATGCTGCAAATTCACCTCTAGCCCTTCCTCCTGAACTGTCTTTCATGCAGAACCCTGAACCTGGTTTTAAACCACAGGGAGGTTTGCCTTTTTCTAAAGAACTTCCACCTCGGCTGGTGCCCTCTTCATCTGTGGAGCGTATAGATGACCAGGCCTCTGAGGAAACCCCTGCAGGCCCATCACCAGAATCTGTACATGGCCTAGAACAAAGTACACCACGTTCTTATGCTTCATTTTTTTGTTCTTCTAATTTTTCAGCTAAAAGACATAATGCAGATCGTTTTGTTTACAAAGGAGGGATGGATGTTTTTCCCGATAGGAAATTTGTAGCAAAAGCATTATTAAAGGATAATTTACAATTTACTTCAACAGAAATGTATGCCTTAATACATGTTTCAGGGGAGAAGTCTTTTGATGTTAGCTTTAAGCTAAATAGTGGGTTGGATAAATTTTGGACTAAATATCACAAAGTACGACAGACTCCTTTGTGGTCTCCTTTTGATGTTTTTCCACTTACTAAGCCTGCACACAGAACCATTACTGTTCTTTTTAGGAAGGAGGGTGTAAGTGTTACAGATCTTGTTTATTGGTTGAAACAGAGGTGCACGGTATTGGGACACCCAGAAGCAATCTTTGATTCTGAGGATATCTGGACAGGGGGTTGTGGAGAATCAGGGTTATACTACATTCTGCTGAGGATGGTTTACAGCACCTTCCAAATTGTATTTTCTTGGGGCAGGATAGAGGGGTTCTTTTCTATGCAGGTCAACCTAAATCTTGCTATAGATGTGGGAAATCAGGTCACATTAGTAGTGCCTGTGATCGTTAGCATTGTACCCTTTGTAATTCTTTGGGGCATGTGAGTGAACACTGTAGAAACATAGCTGTTTGCTCCTTGTGTAAAGCACTTGGGCACTCTTATGCTACTTGTCCTGAGGCAGCTCATCGGCAATCAGATCCACAGGACTCTGAAGAACAGAGATTGCTGATCGCAAATGCACAGCGTTCAAGAACCACTCACTCTACAGTATCCACACCACCTTCAGTTCCCCCTCCTTTGGTATCACCTGGTTTGGAGCCTTCTGTTGTTGTTCAGGAATCTTCTGATACTACTTCTCCCCCCTCCTTTTGGACATTTCCTCAGATATTTTGTTAAAAGACCCTCTACCTCAGGCATCTATCCTTCTTGACTCCCAGTCCATGCCCCCCAGCTTCCTCAAGAAGTGCCTTTTCATTCAAGGGAAAGGAGGCGTAAGTCCTATAATACTCAACCAGCCTCAAAAGTTCCTAAATTAGTCAGTACTCCCACAACTAATCGTTTCCATGCTCTTCTCCTTGCACAAGATATATCAGATGCTGAATCTGAATCCTCCCAGTCAGGGGCAGATCCCTTCAAAAAAACTTTGGAAGTGGAATCTGAAGGGGATCAACTCTCAGTTCTCCCACCTAAATCTATCTCCACAGCTACCAAGAAAGGGAAGAAAAATAAATGTAAGCCTCCATGAAATTGTTTCCCACTATCTGAATGCTTTCTTCACTAACTTTCTGTTCACTTAATGTGAATAGCATCAAAAAACAGTTACGACAATCTGCTTTATTTTCTTTTTTGAAGTCCTTACATTGCAATGTATTCTTTTTACAGGATACCCGATTACATACAGTCACCAAAATCTCTAGTGCTTCAAAACGGTGACATACAGGGGTTTCATATTGGTCATTAGGACTGGAACAATGTACTGGGGTAGCAATACTTTCTGTGCTTGATGTGAAAGTTTTGAAATTAATTGATCTGGTCCCAGGTTGGGTAATCATTTTGGATATTATACTTCAGGGGGTGTGTTTTAGATTAATTAATGTATATGCACCTTAAACCAAAGCAACAAGGGTTGATTTGTTCCAGCTTATACAACCGTATTTACATACCTCCTTTAATGTTATCTGGGGGGGTGATTTTAATTGTGGTTTGTCTAATAAAGATAAGGGTAAGGGGGTAAAAACCACTAAGGTTTTTTGTGACATGTCCTGTTTGGCTAAGGTTGTCCAGACTGCGAGTTTGGTTGATGCATACACTTGATTGCATGAAATTACTGTTCCTACCTTTCATAAAGGAGCCCTGGCCACCAGGATAGATTTCTTTTTTATTAATAAAACTTTACCACTAAATTCGGCGTGGGTAACCCCGGTGGAATTCTCCAATCATTGTGCCTTGTGCATAACAGTTGGGTCTACAGTAGCATTCTCCTTTGGTAGGGGCCTCTGGAGACTTAACTCTCAGCTGCTGTTGCATCAGGACATTTTGCAACATCTGCAATATTTTGCACAAGCAAGAAAGTCTCTATATGAGATGTATGAGGATCCCCTTTTATGGTGGGTAGACACTAAAACAGATGTTATTTCAGTATTGAAATTTTTTGGGAAGTCTCAGCGTGACACAGCTTATTTTTCTTATTTAAAACTCGGAAAGCAGATGCAGAAATTAATGCCTATGGCCCAGACCACTAAACATGACTTTTCATCTCAAATAAAAATAATTAAGGAGAGAATGGTACCCTTTCATAAGCATCAATCAACAGTTTTGCACTTTCAACAGATATTTGGTATGCAGGAAAATTTTGCTACTGTTTGTCCTTTTCTTGGTAATAAGGAAAGGGTGGGGAAAAAGGTTTTTGTCAGTCTTATGGGGCGAGATGGTCAGGAGAAATTTTCACAACATGATACGATGTCAGAGGTGACATCCTACATGGCTTCCCTTTTTAAAGAACAGCCTGTTGATTTAGTTTCTTCTCAGGCTTATCTACGTAATGTAGAGGTCCCGGACTGTCCTCCATCTATATTATCTTGTTTAGTGAGTCCTCTCACACCCCAGAAAGTTCTCACTGCCATTCATTCCCTTTCTCACCATAAAGCACTGGGTACAGATGGTTTGACTGCGGAGTTTTATAAACTAATCAGTGCTGTGTTGTCACAGGAACTTGCCAGTGTTTATAATGATTTGTTGACGCATTCTGAATTTCCTTTAGAAATGATGGGGGGAATTTTAATTTTTCTACATAAGAAAGGTGATAAGAAGCTCCTTTCTAACTGGAGACCAATCAGCCTATTAAATGCTGATTTAAAAATTTTAGTGAAAATTTTGAATACACGTCTTTTGACAGTATCCCAACATTTAATTTCCCCTGCACAGTCCTCTGCGATCCCAAACAGATCCATAATTGATCAGTTACTCATTTTACGAGAAATTTTTGATAGATCACATACGGTTGGATTACCTGGGTTTATTTTGTCATTAGACCAAAAAGGAGCCTTTGATTCTGTGAATCACAAATTTTTATGGCTTACTTTACAACATTATGGTATCCCTTCTATTTTTGTTTCTTGGTTACGGAAACTTTATAAGTCCGCTACAGTGTCTCCATTGGTTAATGGACACCTCGGGCCTATGCTTCCGGTAAAATGGGGAGTTAGGCAGGGTTGTCCAGCTACCCTCTATTATATGTGTTTAGTATAGACCCATTGTTACGTACTTTAAATAAATTAATAACTCCTATCACTGTTCCAGGAGTATTGCTTCCTTTTTCAGCCCTTGCCTATGCAGATGATATTTGTATTTGCACCTCTACTGTTTCTTCAGTTAACTCAGTTGTTAAAATGTGTAATTTTTTGGCTCCCTTTCTGGTACATCTTTAAATAAACCCAAATGCCTTGGGTATAATTTGGGTGGAGGTACCCCTGCCTGGGTTCATGTATGTGATATAAGTATTATGTCACACCCCATATGGATTTTGGGTATAGTTTTTGGTTCTCCTACCCTGGCTATCTACAATTGGGACTTAAAACTTGAAAAAGGCAGAATTGTGGTACAGAATTGGAATAAATGGCAGTTTTCCAAACTTAAACATATCTATATGATAAGGACATATTTACTACCTCTATTTTTATTTTTAAGCAATATTTTTCCCCCACCTAAACAGAGGGAGGCAACTCTATTTAGTATTTTTTTTCAGGCTGTCTGGGGTAGCCGCCTTAATCCTATTAAGCGTAATATTCTTTATTTGCCTGTATCTCAGGGAGATTTGAACATGATAAATCCCTTATTGTTTTTTTATTGTCAATTCTTTTTTTCTACTTTCCCACCATTATTAAAATGTCTTCCTAAATTATGGACAAGTCTCTTTCGGCAAGCGATAGAGACTTGGTATCAAGATTGGGTGGATGGCCGTTTAGGCCGTCTTAGTACGCTTGCCACCGTGAATCCCTATCAGTGTGAGATTTTTCTTAAATTACAACGGTGGAATATACCCAGTGATTGGTTACTCTCTAAACAAAAAAAAATTCTATATCAGTCTGTCCTTGATTCACATTTTTCTGAACTAAGTACATTTCCAAAATGTCCAGATGAGCAGCTTTTGTCCCTACAGGGTTTAATAACTAATACACGTATTCCTCCTAAATTACAGGATGTTACCTGGCTGTGTGGTCATGAGAGGCTTAATGTTAAGGGTAATCAATTTCACAAACAGTTACAGGACCGTAACTGTTCTCATCCTGGTTGCTTTCAAGTATTCGAGACTATGCATCATTTATATTTTTTATGTCCATATATTTCCAATTTTTGGAGTTATGTTGCTAATGTTTGGAAAGAACCAGTATTCGAGAAAGTAAATTATGAAATTCTGATTTACGGTTCATATACTCCGGATTGGAGTAAATGAGACACTAGTACATTGCACGTTCTTTTTGCAGTATTTAAGTGGTTTATTTGGCAAAGTAGGTGTCTTTTTACTTTACAGCAGAAGGATCTTTCTTATATGGAACTTTTGCAGAAAATTCACTCAGAATTGTTAATTATTTATAAAAATGAAGCTGGAATATATAATCGTGCTCTATTAAGGATGAATTGGAGGAATTTACCATGGGTGACAGACAATGATGTTCCTGTCACATGAATTCATATTTTCTTTATAATTTATTTTTTCATTTTGTTTTCTTTACTAAGATGTACTAACTGACTTTGAGTTGTTTCTTTATCATTGCTTTTTCTTTTTATACATTTCTTTTGTTTTTCCTTACTGGCAAATTCTTTTTGTATACATTGTGAATTAACATTGTTTTTTTGATTTCCTTTTTGAAGTTTTGTCAATAAAAAAATTCCCCTACTCTTGCTGTTGAGGGTGTTGAAGCTGCAGGAGAGATGGATGGATTCAGTCAGGAATGGTCAGTGGAAGGGGAAGGTCAGGTTTTGAGAGCTTGTGAAGCACCTATGATACTACCTGCAGAGGTTCACCTTGAAGCAATAATTCAGGAACAGGAGGCTTTATTGCAAACATATCCTTTACCTTTAAATACTAGCATGACTGAAGAAACTGATGATGAAGAAAGGAAATTACTGAAAGAACTGAAGGAAAAAACAGCAGTTGTTGACTATGATAACGGTGGCAGAAAATGAATTTCAAATTAGTAGAATGAAACTAGAAGAGAAAAAAAAAACATTCTACTGCAAGCCCTTTACAAGGAACGAGCAAACGACTACCTTTGGATATTTATTCTGACTCAGGTATGACATATGTATCACCAGAAAATGATAATGCAGTTACTTATTGTTCAGATGAACAAGAAGAAGACAAACGAGAAGACTCAGCAGAATGGACACCGGAAACTGCATTGCAAAAAGCAGGTTGGGAACGGCGGGGGACACAATGGGTCCCAGACTCTTCAATACTCATGCTGGGTTCCCCTGAAAGCTTGTTATTGCGGTCTGAAAAAATTTCTTTTTCACAAAGCGAGGGGCAAGAAAGTGATTCACCTCAAACTTCTAAGTCCATGTTTTTACCTTGTGCAGTTGTGTGGAATGAGGGTGAGGCAGTATCGAGAGTTGCTAGGGTGAATGCTGTAGAACTTCACCAAGAAGATTTGGAATTACAACAAATGACAGAAGGTTTACCCGTAACAAACATTGAGAATTTACCAATTTTAGGACAGCAGCAGGTAAGAGAGGAGGAATGTACTGGTCCGATACAGACAGAAAAGAAGGGAAACAATCAAAGGGAACAAACTGACTCTGGTGCAAACCCAGGGTATGGGCTATGGTCATATGCAGGACTGTTCAAAAAACTAATAGAAGCAGCCAAGAGATGCTTCCTAGTTCATCTTCAGTACAGAGGAGTAGCACCCCTTCCCCCAGACAGGCTTTGATTGGGGACTACACTAATAAAAGAGTCTTTAGGATTTTCACCAACCGAGGTCTATGCATTCATTCATGCACCAGGGGACCATAGTTTATGACATTAGTTTTTGTACAATGTCCCTTTTAGACAAATTTTGGAAACTTTACTATGAAGTAAAAGACATAGAAATATGGTGGGAATTTGTTGCTATTCCTATGACTAAACCAATGATTAAAACAGTGACAATTTGGTTTAGGAATGAAGGAGTGGATGTTAATGATATTATTTTCTGGTTAGAAAAGAGATGTTCAATTTCAGAGCATCCAAAGTCCATATTAGATGATAATGGGTTTTGGACTGGGGGATGGCATTTTCAGGTACAACTCAAACACACTGAATCAGGTATCCAGCATTTGCCCAATTCTTTCTATTTAGGAAGAGATCGTGGGATAGTGTTTTATGCAGGGCAACCTCAGAGTTGCCATAAATGTGGGTCATTACAACATTTAAATTCAGATTGTGACACAATTAAGTGTTTTCCTTGTGGGATTTTATGTCACCCCGCTGTTCTGTGTACTGCCTCCTCTGTCTGTAATCTATGTGGAGAAAATGAACACTCCTCTCAGGAGTGTCCCTGGGCAGCACATAATACAGAAGAGGTCTCAGACCATGATTTAATACTGTTAGAGGCCCACAAACTTTCTAACACCCAGCGTTTGGAAACAGGTAACTTCGCTCTCCAGGGTAGACATAGGGGGAGAGGGAGAGGAGGTTATAGAGGAAGTAGGATGGAAAATGTGGTTACCGAAGGATGGCAGGTAGTAGATACACAAGTTACTGCTACAGTGGCAAAAAACTTACATTTGAACATGGCAATAGGGGATAGGAAGGGAGATCAGATGAGTATAAATGATACACCCTTTGTGACTCCACAAGGGTCACCAAAAAGGCTGTGAGCTCCAGCACCTACTCCAACACAGGATATTAGTAACCAGCCTTTGGGGATTTTTTTTGCCTATAATGCCTATAGAGCAGCAGGTAAACAAAGTTATCCTTTTTCCCACTGAAATTCCCTCTGCAGCCCTGGATGAGGTTTCTTATGGAGTGGCCTTATCACCATTACCTCTGAAAAACCAGTTTGCTTTGCTCACCACTTGGGGAGAACAAGTAGAAGCAGAGTGTCCAGTGGAGGAGGGGATTAACCCCCCTTCCCCTCAGAGAATGGAGGATTTTCCACATACAGAGAAACAGGAAACGGGTTCAGAAATACTAGTGAAAAGGGTGACAAGATCAAGTAAGAAAATAATGAAACCTCCTCCCTGATTAAATATACTTAAGAGTAGTGAGTATCAATGTTAATAGTATTAAATCTGATATAAAACGAAGAACGACTTTTGGTATTTTACAGCAATCCAAATACGATGTTTCTATGTTTCAGGATACTAGGTTGCATACTCTGGCAGAGGTGACTCAGGCAACAAAGGATTGGATATGGGGAGCATCAAGATGGTCTTTGGGGGTAGAAACCTGTAGTGGGGTAGGATTTTGTTTTCTATCTGCCAAGGTATTGATATTGAGATTGGTAGATATTGATCCAGGTAGAGCCCTGTTATTGGATGTGGTTATAAATTTTTTTTTTTTACAGATGAATTATGATTTATGAGCCACAAACGAGCCACAAACCAAAGCATTGTGAATTGAATTAATAAAAAAATCCAGTCTTATTTATTTACAAGTAGACAACTGTTTTGGGGAGGTAATTTTAATATTAATATGCAGAATGTTGCAAGTTCAGCCAAACAGTACTGTGATAAAACATTCCTGCAATAAGTGTTAAGACAAGCTGGTTTGAAGCATGCTCATTGTGGAGGAAGGCAAAAAGGACGGCCTGTGTTTTTTAAAGGCAGTCTGTCTTCCAGGATTGATTCTTTGTTCCTGAAGCAATCTCTGCCAGTATTTCAGACTGTTAATTTCCCTGTTGAAACTTCAGACCATGTTTTAATTGGGGTTCATGTAGCTGTACTGCCTGAAAGAGAAAAGGGTAAGGGGTAGTAATGGAATGGAGGGTAGGTAGGTTTCTTCACAAAAATAAATGGAAACCTAGGTTAATAAAAAGATGGGAAGGGGTAGTGGAAGAATTAATTAAATGGGAAATCGCAATTGAGAAGGTGCTTCAATATACAAGAAAGCAATTGTATTTTGAAGTTTTTAACTACACATTTTTTGAACAACCATTTGTAAAATTTACACAACAGCAACAGGTTAAAATTGCTCATTATATTAGTGATATACAGCTGCCAGAGAAACTATGGGATATGGGTTGGTTAGGGATGCACCAAAGAATAAATGTGAAAAATAATCAAAAACACAAATCCCTCCAAGAAACATATTGCCCTCGAGAGTGTTGTATTCTCCAAGTAGAGACAATGGATCATCTATACCATAATTGTCCTTATGTGGTAGATTTTTGGGACATCTTAAAAAATAGATGGAAGGGGAAATTATGGTTTCCCCTGATCCCCTATTGTTATATTTTGGGATAAATTCCATTCCAGTGGTACAGTTACATGAGAGTACATTAAAAATTATTATGGTGCATATTCTATATTGGTTGTGGATTGGAAGATGTCGTTTGATTTTACAACAGCAACGTATTTCATCTTATGAACTTATTCAAATGCTTTGTATTGATTTACAGAACTGGAAAATAGAAGAACGAATTAGATGTGATAAGGATAGATGGTCCACATGATGGTATGCTGTGGACTTTATTTAAAAAAATGTACACGTTCATTTATATTTAGTGGTTTTAGTTTTAAGAACCACTTTTAGATGGAGATGTGGTGGGTGAAGTCCCATATGAGAAAAAAACAAAAGGGACGCAGTTTCTGGTTTCGCTCAACTGGTTTTGTGATTCCGGGTTCACTCTTATAATTTTGCCCTTATCACATAAAACCTATTTTGCAGATGCCTAAAGCATAATTGCTGATGTTGTTTATATAAGAAGAAAATGTAGGCTCAGGATAGATAATGACTACATGACTGCAGACAAAACCTGAAAAAGTACACTGGAGCCTGCCGGGATACAGCACAGTACTGCAGAATTCTGTAGCAGAGTTACTGCAGCAAGTAAGGCAATTTCAATGGCAGTGGTTCCATTTTGTCCTACAGTAACCTGAGACACTGCATTGCATCCTGGTGGGCTCCACTGTAATGTTTCAGCCACATACAGATCAAGAGGAATTCAGTTTAGTTTTTAGATTATTTCTCTTGTTAAGGAGCAGGTTCTCTTTTCTGGAAACATTAAATTACAAGAAACTGGAATGCAACCAGTGAATGACCTGTGACAGGAAAATGAAAGGTGCATATACAGTGTAGAGTGACCATTAAAGAAATCTAAAGGTATGTAATGTGTTGCATCATAAGTATGACAATGATAGGCTAGGTACATAAAACTGTAGATGGCAAAGTTGTAGAAAATAAATATAGAAGAGAATGGACTCAAAAATAGTGCATCATAGTACCTCATAAAAATATGGTTAAGAAGAAGTGGAATACCCACAGAGGCTAAAGATGAATTATTAAAGAGTTATGAATAAAACTAAGAAACAAGTGATCCAACAGCATGATGTTCAAACGAGGAAGGAAGAACATAATGATCAACCGTATCAAAAACTGCACAAAGATCAGGCAGAATGACTAACATTAAAGGATCATTATCAGAGGGAAAAATGCTATAATTCACAACCCAAACAAATGTACTAGTACTGTAACATAGGCTGAAATAGGTTGGCCACTGTAAAATGTGTTTTGTCTTCATTTGGGACCCCTGTTTTTAGTTCAGCTTCAATAATTAGTGCAGTGACATGTTGTGTCCTTGACAAATCTTAAAAGTCATCTCAAATTGTGAATTAATCAATTCTGGAAATTTTAATTGGACCACTGATTATTTTATATCAAAGTTTAGACTGGGAGGTCCATTAGGAACTGATCTATATTTATTGTGTGTGTATGTGCCTGCCTAAACTCTAATAAATGATTTGGAAGTGTTAGATAAATTCATGGCCCAAAATAAAGGTAACAAAGAGCATATATTGGTAGGAGATTTTAATCAGGATTGGAATGCGCTACCCAAAAATGATAAGGCCAGAAGTTGGCTTTCTGAGTGCAATTTACTACAATTAATTACTGAAAATATGGGAATAAATTTCAAAACTAACGAAGGGTATTTAATTGCTTGGGCCTTAAACAAACCAAACGTTATAACTGCCACTGGTTTGCTTCCTGATAGCATATCTGTCCATTGTCCCATTTTTATAATAAGAAAGAAAAGCCACAAAGGGTACTGATAGGTGAACCTGAACTGATAGATTCAATGCAAAGAAATGCAAATTAATGCACCTGGGAAGCAAAAACCCAAGGGAAGAGTACACAATGGGGGGAGGTACTAACAACAAAAATGGAAAGGGACCTGGGGGTAGTCATATCAGACAACCTTAAGGTAGGCAAGCAATGTGAGAGGGCAATAAGGAGAGCTGGGGGGATACTGGGATGCAAAGGCATCACCAGTAGAAAACAGGAAGTTGTTATCCCTCTGTGCAGACACTTGGTGAGACCTCATTTGGAGTACTGCATGCAGTTCTGGAGACCCCATCTTTGCAAGGACATAGACAGGATGGAGGCAGTCCACAGGAGGGCAACTAAAATGGTGCAGGGTCTGCAACAGAAGCCATATGAAGAGAGAGACTAAAAAAGCTTAATATGTATACCCTGGAGGAAAGGAGGGAGAGGGGGGCCATGATAGGAACTTTCAGGTACCTCAAAGGAATCAAAAAAGTCTGAGAGGGGTGCATCTTTCAGAAAAAGAGATGTGCAAGAACAAGGGAGCACAATTTAAAGATAGTGGGGGGATGGCTCAGGTGCAATGTGAGGAAATATGTTTTCATGGAGAGAGTGGTGGATGCATGGAACTGCCTTCCTGAAGAGGTAGTGGAGTCAAAAATAGTGGGTGAATTCAAGAATGCATGGGACAGCCGTAAGGCAATTATAGTAGGTGTAGGAAGAAGTAGGCTGTGTTTAACTAGAATCTGCAGCTTATCTAAGTGGTCCTTATCTGCCATCAAAGTCTATGTTTCTATGTGAAAGCAGAGATTTAAAAAATTTGAATGTGGAAAGTTTTAAAGAGGATATTTAGAATATCGACTGCTCAGAAATGTACTCTTCTACAGAATATAATGAAGCCTCAGAAAAGCACTAGCACACAGGCAACAAGAAGGGGTGGAGCAACAATTGGGAAACATCAAAACTGCCATCACAGAGGCAACAAGCCTTTTTGTGAAGCAAATAAACAAATCAAAATGAAAGGAAAAAACCTCTATGGTTCTCAAAAGATGTGGTGGGGAAGTTTAGGGATAAAAAGATAGCACTCAGGAAGTATAAGGAAACACAGAAGGAGCAGGACAGAGAACTGTACCAGTTAAAGCAGAAGGAAGTGGGGAAGGCAGTCAGAATGGCAAATATCCAAACCAAAGAAAAGATAGCCAACTCAGTTAAGAAGGGGGATAAAACCTTTTATAGGTACATTACGGAGCGTAAGAAAGACAAAGCGAGGGATAGTGAGGCTTGACAAAGGGAAGGGTGGGTGGGCAGAGAGGGACAGTGAAAAGCAGGGATACTGAATGAATCAGTATTCACAAAAGAAGAGGAGGGGAGGTACAGTATCTAATCCAATCAATAGAAGCACTCGGGATGGGGGGTCGATACCAGTCATTTTACAGAAGAAAAGGTTCTGAAAGAACTCCTAAAACTGAAGATGGACAAATCAATGGGACCTGATGGGATTCACCCCAGAATTCTAAAAGAACTAAGGGGAGAACTACTGACACCACTGACTAACCTTTTTAACAAATCATGGGAGGATGGTGTGTTACCTGAGGACTGGAGAAGGGAAGATGTGATTCCTCTTCACAAAAGTGGGAGCAAGACACAGGCAGGAAACTATAGACCTGTCAGTTTGACCTCAGTGGTAGGGAAAATTATGGAATTACTTATGAAGGAAAGAATTGTTGAGTACCTAGAGGTCGAATTACTTCTGAAGGAAAGAATTGTTGAGTACCTAGAGGTTAGTGGGGCACAGAACCCAAGGCAACATGGATTCACAGTAGGAAGGTCATGTCAGATGAATCTCATCGATTTCTTTGACTGGGTGACCAAAATAGTAGACCAGGGAGGGACTATGGACATGGCCTACCTAGACTTTAGCAAGGTATTTTACACAGTCCCACACAAAAGATTAGTAATCAAATTAGCTAGCATGGGAATGGGTCCCAGGGTTGTAGCCTGGGTAAAATGTTGGCTGGACAACAGAACACAGAAGGTAATAGTAAAAGGAGTCCACTCTGAAGAAAGAGGGGTTACTAGTGAGGTACCGCAGGGTTCAGTATTGGGTCCAGTCCTTTTGAATGTCTTTATAAGTGACATTACAGAGAGACTGGAAGGAATAGTATGCCTCTTTGCAGACAACACAAAGATCTGCAACAGGGTTGATTCACAAGGGAGGGTGGAAAGGCTGAGAAGGGACTTGGTAAGGTTGGAGGAATGGTCAGACACAGGCAGCTTAGATTCAATGCAAAGAAGTGCAAAGTAATGCACCTGGGAAACAAAAACCCAGAGGAAGAGTACACAATGTGGGGGAGGTAGAATCAAGAACAAAAATGGAAAGAGAGCTGGGAGTAGTCATATCAGATGACCTAAAGGTTAGCAAGCAATGTGAGAAGGCAGTAGGGATGGCTGGGGGTTAGTGGGATGTACAGGGAGAGGCATCACCAGTAGAAAACAGGAAGTTGTTATCCCTCTGTACAGACAGTTGGTGAGACCCCATCAGGAATACTGTGTGCAGTTCTGGAGACCCTATCTCCACAAGGACATAGACAGAATGGAGGCTGTCCAGAGGATAGCAACAAAAATGGTGCAGGGTCTGCAACAGAAGCCATACGAAGAGAGACTAAAGGAGCTTAATATGTACACCCTTGAGGAAAGGAGGGAGAGGGGACATGATACAAACTTTTCAGTACTTCAAGGAAATCAACCAAGTCCAAGAGGGTAGCATCTTTCAGAAAAAGAGATGTGTAAGAACAAGGGGACACAATTTGAAGATGGGGGAGCTCAGGGGCAATGTGAGGAAGTATTGTTTTCACAGAGAGGGTGGTGGACACATGGAATAGCCTTCCTGAAGAGGTTGTGGGGTCAAAAACAGTGGGTTAATTCAAGAATGCATGGGACAGACATAAAGCAATTCTTGTGGGGGTAGGAAGAAGTAGGATGTTGGTTAACTAGGATCTGCAGCTTATCCAATAGATAACGAAATGGGCAGACTAGGTGGGCCAAGCAGTCCTTATCTGCCATCAAAGTCTATGTTTCTATTTTAAGCAGTCAAGCATTTTAATCGGGAATTTGAGAAAGTAGCAAACAGACATGCTTCATTAAAAAAGCACACAGGGTTAAGTTTTGCCCATGGATTGAAACAGTCTTATTGAAGTTAATGAGATCTCGGAATTGGTTGTGGAAGGACGACCAAAAAAGTAAGATGGATTAAACCTGAACAAATAGAAACATTCACGAAATTTGTGGAAAACTGCAATACAAAGCAAAGCAAGACTACTGTAAACAGTCAAATAATATTGGACACCATAAATCTTTCTTGGACTCATTCAGAGAATTTCGCAAATCCAAATTAGGAGGGGAAATTTAAAGGATTAAAATTGACAATACAGTATTTACTGAAGAAGTTAGCATTGCTGGATACTTTAATGGGCACTTTACAAATATGTCTAGCTACAGAGAACAGGTGAACAATGTATACAGTGAATTTGTTGAAGAATAGAGTTCTAAGTGTAAAAAAATATCTAAATTTGAATTATTCAGTCAAGATGAAAAAGTGATCGGTAAACATTTGAAGGAACTGAACCCTTATAAGGTGTCTTTCCTGTAGTATTCATTTGTAAATCTTTCACTGTGTTCTAACTGTGCACCTCTCTCTTGGAAGAATGCAGTGGTAACTCCCATTTTTAAAACGGGTGACTGAGAAATTATGGACAACTATAAATCAGTTTTCATCTACCTATATTATCTACGTTGCTTGAGAAGGTTGTCTTCAACCTGGTGAACCATTCAATACTGGGCAATAAATGTGAGTCCATAGAATTTAGTAAATATACTGTAGGTTGGTTTTTATATTATTTGATCAAAAGAAAGCAGATAACAAAAACTATAATGTCTTTATCAGGTATCTTGGGAATCAACTTGGGCATTCTTCAATGTTCTGTCTTGGGTCTGCTTCTGTTTTCCATTTTTGTAATGGATCTGCTTGCAATATGCAGTAATGTGTCATCCATCATGTATGCAGATAACTGTACTGTATTGGTAAAATGAGAGCAGACCTAGTAACATGCCTGTAAATCAGTTATAACAAGCCTTAAATGTGATTTCAGGGGAACAAGCTCCTTTTAAATGAAAAGAAAGTCAAGACACTGGTCTTTGGTTCCAGACAAAAGTTAGCTGCTCATGCTCATTCCTCTATATTTCTCATAGCTGTTTGCCTTGTAGGCTAACTGTACTACACTCAACTGGTTACATAAAGTTTCCACTGTGAGCATACAAAGTTTGCTTTGTTAGGTTTACTGCACTATGCTCAGCTGTTTAATTCTGTCCCCACTGCAAGTATTCTAATTTTACATGCCAAAAAAGAAACAGGCGCACTCTGGTGACAGAGGTCTGTCAGTGCAAAAAGGGAGCAGCATCACCCCAGATTCAACAGTGAAAATAGAATTAATGCACTCAAAGGAAAAATGAGTATAGGCAAGTTAATGCTTCACAAGGATTTATTCCAGCAATTTAGAAGATGCTGATAACAGCCCCAGCACTTCGACTGACAGGTCTTCCTCAGGGGCCATGTCACATTGGGGGAGAAGTCTCTTTATATACAAGTCATATATCTCATGATTAATGCAAAACGTGGTCATCAGTTGTTCATTAATACAGACAATACATACATTGAATAGTGAGAAAAATATATATAAAAGTAAGTGTATATATAACGTGTATGTTAAACCTGCTGATGAAAACATTACAGATATTTTTACAAATATTTTTGATAATGTTTTTAGGGTTGGCGCCTGAATTTCACCATTTCAGACTAAAGATGCATGAAAAAATGTCTAAAAGAACATATTTTCAAATTCTTTAATTCTAATTTCCAAGCTTTTTGCTTTTGGTCAACTATTTGTGCCAAACCAAGCAAATTTCTCCTGGTGTGTGTCACAGGACTAGTAAAATAAATATCAAATTAAGATTTTATAATTTGTTAACTTTTATTATTTCATGATGCCATCTAAGTATGAATACTAAAATAAAAATGTTTGTATTTTTTATATATGTAAATAAAAATGTACTGAATAGTGAAATAAAGACTGGGGCACTTGTTTTTCCTTTTTGTTTTCCATTTGGTTAAGTTATATTCAAAAAATGTCAATCAAACATAGAAGTCTTTTCTTCTTTCTTCTAAAAAGTATGAATAATATGAAACATATGATTTCAAAAAGTGACAAGGCATTTAAGCTAATGAAAAAGAGAATCTGTAGAAGGAAAGAATAAAAGGAAAAAGACGAAGAAAGGAAACATTTTATATAAAATTTAAAGCCAAAAAAGTATTATACTGTAGGAGGCAAAAAGTATTTTACAGAGACAAAGATTGTTGTATGGAAACTATAAAGATATTTTGTACAAGTGAGGAACGTATTTTGTACAAGCAAGAAACATTTCATAAAAGCAAGCAATATTTCAGTCAGGCCATGGAGGATAGTCCATTGCATCACTAATGTCACAGTTACTCAAGATTTAGAAAAGAAAAAGAGGAATGAGTAAGAGAGAAATGAACCATAATGAAACAACATATATGAAAGTTCTATATTTCTGTGTTTTTTATGTTGTTACATATATAATCATTTAAAAAATTATCTTTTTATTTATCTTTTTTACTTAATTTTATTTTATACTACTAGGTATCCTCCAAGTATAGCCTAAGGTCAATTTCTTCATTCATTCCCTGAGGGGTCAAGGCCCCTAGGGACAAAATCCACCTGCTTTCTTTCTTCTCCAACAGGTTTAGGCAGTCATCTCCTCTTGGGAGGTGAGAGTCTAGACACTTGATCCAAAGCCATGAATTTCAAGCCTATGGGGCTTGAGCGGTGTGCCACTGCGAAGTGTGCACCTATTGCATTTTCAAACTTTTTATTCATGATCACTCTAATATGTTCTTGTATCTGAGAATTCTAGTGGTAATCTCAACATACTGCAACCCACAGATACACCACACAGCATAAACTATAAATATACTTCTGCATGTCATAAACTGTCTAATCTTAACATTTGTAGTATGTTCTAAGAGATGAAAGTACATATTTCCCATCACTGCATATTTACACACATTACAATTACCACATCTATAAAGCCTTCTGGCCTGGGAGGTAGTCAACCACATGGTTTCTCTAGTTTTGTTCGTGGAAGTAACTATTGGTGAGTGTATCACCCAAGTTTCTCCACTTTCTAAGCATGACACATGGTTTTTCAACTGACACAGAGCCCAATGCCTGATCACACAAGAGTACTGGCAAATATTTATGTATCTTACTGTAAATTTCTCCTGCTATTGGGCTAGGGCTGTAATCAATACAAAATGTATGGATGTGATCTGTCCCTCATTTTTCTTTTGGTGTCAATAAATCTTCCCTAGTTCTAATTCTGGCTTTCTGAAGTGCAACAATCAATAATTCAGTCTTGTAACCTCTGGTCTTAGGTCTTTTAGTTAACTCCTCTGCCTGGTTTTCAAAGTTTTCTTCACTAGATCAATTCTTCTGTATCCTGATGTACTTTCCATATGGAATGGAATGGAACTCACTAGCTTTCGTTGATGGTGACTTTGATTATGGAGTATGCTATTTGCTGCATTGTGTTTTTGGAAGCCTTTACTGAAGATCAAGTTATTTTCATTATAAAGGGTCACATCAAGAAAATCAATTTCAGTATCTGAAAATGTTGATATAAATTTTAGAGTGTAATCATTTTTATTCAAGATTTCCATGAATTCTATAAACTCATGGTCAGTTCCATTCCATATGCACAGCACATTGTCAACAAACCTGTGCCAGCACATTATTGTCTAGAAGTGTTTGTTTTTGATTACATCATCAATAAAATGATTTCCCCACTCTCCCATGAAAATATTGGCATCTGAGGGCACAAACACTGCCCCCATTGCTATTCCCCAGTGTTGCAAAAGGTATTCTCCATCAAATACAAAAAAGTTTTTGGTGAGCAAATTCCAAATGCTTTAAAATAACAGGGATTGGGATTTGGCCCTGTCCACTAAAAACCTTGTTAACTGCAGAAATCCCTTTCTCATGTGGTATATTCATATAGAGATTAACCATGTCAATTGTTGCCCATTTATATCCCTGACACCATGACTGGTCCCTCAATTTGGTCAATAAGTCTGTGGGGTCGTAAATGTATGATTTTAGTTGAAAGACACATGGCTGCAAGTAATAGCCAAGAAAAATGCACAGGTTTTGAGTAAGTGACCCCACCCCTGAGACTATTGGCCTCCTTCCTGGGGTCATTCAAATCCTTATGGACTTTGAGAAGGATATAAAAAGTTGAAATTATGGGAAATTCAGGTTTTAGGAAGGCTGCTTCTTCTGGTGTAAAACACTTCCTTTCCAACCCCTGGTCCACTAATTCAAACAGTTCACTCTGACATATTTTCAAGGGATTACTTTTCAATTTCTTATCATTTGTTGCCCTGCTCAATAGTTCTCTTGCTTTTCTAATGTAAAAATCCTCTGACATTAGAACTATATTGCCCTCTTTATCAGAGGGCTTAATGACCATTCCTTTACACTCCTGCAGTGTCTTCAGGGCTTCCTGTTCTGCTTGGGAGAGATTGTTGTTATATGTTGTTCTCCACTGTTCATAAATTGCATCTACTTTCCAGTTAATTATTTTTTCAAAATGATTAATGGCAGCATTTTGTATATTAGGATAGAAATGGACTTTGGTTTGAATTTAGTATGCTTGAAATTGTATACGAGATCAATTCCATCAGTTATATTCAAGTCCAGTAATTCTTCCAAATTTACACTGTCCAGTAAGTTCTTGCCCCAGCACTGTTCTGGGCTCACAGTCATATCTTCATTTTTTTTAAGTAAGATACTTGATTAGTTGCTTGAAATGAAAATTCCTCAGGATCCAATAAATTAGTCTTCAAGTTCCAAATTATCGATGTCCCAAACTGCATCAAAAATCTATGCTTATTTCGGCTTCTACTGCAGTGGTCTATGGTCTATGCTCAGGTCAAACCCCATGTTGAAATGTTGTTTATCCTTGAAAAATAGTTATAATTTTAGTTTTTGAATAAACTTAAAGACATCAACTTTTATTTTAAATATATCCACCTTAGGGACTGGAACAAATGACAGTCCTTTTGTTAGGAGTCTTTTTTGTTCATTCATCAGCTGGTGTCCTGAGATGTTTATAATACTTATTTCTTCCTTATCGGATAATGGTTCTGGCCAATTTTTCTTCTCCCATCTCCTCCTTCCCGTCCTTGTCTTTTTCTTGTGTTTTTGGAGGAATAACTGTTTCTTGGCAAGATTTTGACTGGAAACTTTTGCTGCCCTGGCTTTTGTAATTCTGTTTCAATGTTTCCTGATTTGGGGGTGGGGACGAGATTTAATCCTCATCTTCACTTGTACCTTCAGTATCACTGGCTTCTTCCTCAGAATGTTCAGAGGATATTGTAACTGTTTCAGTATTAAGCTTCACAGTTGGGTTGCCTTTTGAATGTAATTAGATCGTTTTCTGCTATTGTTTCAGTATCTGTCTTTATAGTTTGTATTTCTCCCCTGACTTGTGGAGTGGCTTTTTCTCTCCCAATTAAACACCTTGCCCTTTTCAAAGTCCCAGGCGTCTCTTGCTAATTTAAGGATTCTCCCTACCTGGGGGTCTCCTACTTTACTTTTATATTTCACCAACCTGCAAACATACCCATCTGGTACCTCCTATACATGTCTGCGACATCCTCCATGGACAGGACTGGTGCCCCCCCCGGAAGGACCACAAGTGAGTATTTATAAAAGACCCAACCTTTTTGGCAGACCCAGGACACCGAGTCACAGCAGCTGAAGAGATGCCACCCTCTAGGTCACTCTCTTCTCTCTAGACACTTGCTTGTTACACATCCCAGTCTCTGCCCCACCCTTCCTGTAATGGAAGACATACAGCTGCATATCTGAGTCAGCCACTAGCTCAGTTACATTCCCAGCCTATAACCACAACAGACCAGCCTCCCCTAACAAACAATCCAATAACACCCTGGTAATGGCAACCGTGGGGCACTGTCTCTGTGGCCCCTTACTTATAGCTTGCACCTGTAGGACATTATCTGAGGTGTAAGGCTTAACTGAAGAACAGCTCCCAGCAAGAAACAGAGCAAACTGAATACCATGTACTCCCTGGCAGCCATGCAAAATTTAACCTTCCACATCCTGCTGTTACTGGGCATCATTCAACTCAACCCTGGCCCCGTGACTTCTAACACCAATCCACCCTTACACAGCTACTACAGAGCATTTATTGACTGCCTGAATATTAAACTCTGCAGCCTGCAGCAAATGTTTGCCAAATTTGAAGTCTTAATACTCACCAAAAACCCTGAAGAGGTAGCAGTAAATGAATCCTGGCTGACTACAAGGATCTTAGACAGCGAGGTAGTACTCCCCTCTTACAGCCTCCTTAGACATGACTGTACAGGTAAGCAGGGAGGAGGATGCCTTCTGTAAATCAGGAACCACCTGCAGGCCTCACTGCTCACAAAGGGCACTGACCCATCCTGTGAGTTCTCAGTGGCCAACAATGGAGCTGAATATGGAAGCAAAAATCTAATTGTGACAGTCACATACATTCCCCCTAACACAGTTGTCTCTGAACTAGACTAATTTCTTGGTCATGTCAGTTGTCTAAACCAAAGCATTAAAAACCTCATTCTAGGGGATTTTAATATCAACTGGCTCTCACCACACTCCAAGAAGTAGAAAAACAAACTGGCTGACCTCTACCTCTACCTCAACCAGATGGCCATGTCTACCACTCATATCACCTACACAAAATTAGCAGAAACATTCATTGACTGGATCCTGACTTCCCATCCCAAAAGAATCATGTGTAGAAGTACTAACAGATTGGATTAGTGACCACTCTCCTATCTGCTGCTCCTGGTCTGCCAGAAGGCTGATATCTCCACCAAAATGTATCTACACCTGCTGCCTAAAGGGACAGAGACTCACTTTGCAACTCTGATTGGCAATATCTGGACAGCATTCCCAATATCAAACTTGCCTTTGACTTCTTCTCGCAGACATTTAAAACTGCATGTGATCACTTTGCTCCACTAAGAAAGAAAAGAGTTAGAGAAGACACTAATCACTGGATCACCTTGGAACTCCTTACTGTCTTTAAGGAATGGGACCAACTGTGGGCCTCATATAAAAATTGGGTTCCCCCAGGCCCTACAGAAGTACAAAGAGCTAAGAAACAGGTATAAATCTGCCATTTGTTAAGTCAAAAGCAAATTCTGCAAAACTAAACTCCTTAAATCCAATAACAATCCCATCACTCTATGGAAATCTGTCAATGAAATACTAGGATGGAAAAGCAACCTCATCCTCAATATTCTTAATGACAATGGAGTGAACACCACTTATCCTCAAGCCATCACTTAGGCATTTGATTCTTTCTTGGTGAACATGGCCAAAGACCTGACCACTGGTCCCTAGCCTGCCACACTTGTCCCTCAAAATCTCCCGGTCTCCTTCAGCACTAGTAGACCCTAATTCTAGTTTAAGTGGGTAAGCACCAATACAGTTTAAAAAGGTGTGCTAAGCTCAGTATAAAACACGGAATCCTCTTGGACATGAAAATGCTTAAAATGGACATTGAAGGACTTGCTCTACCTATCGATAACATATTCAACTTTTCCCTTCAATCTGGCTGCCTCCCTGATGTCTAGAAAGAAATCAATGTAGTCTCAGTGTTTAAATCC
This sequence comes from Neoceratodus forsteri, assembly GCA_016271365.2. Taxonomy (NCBI): domain Eukaryota; kingdom Metazoa; phylum Chordata; order Ceratodontiformes; family Ceratodontidae; genus Neoceratodus; species Neoceratodus forsteri. Next base: position 1,726,012,825 of record CM057456.1, read on the forward strand.
AGGGACAACATGATTGTTTCTAACTCTAGACCCATCTCTATCCTTTCCTCACTCTCTAGGGCCTTAGAGAAGATTGTCATCAACCAACTGATGTCCTACATAAAGGATCACAACTTTCTTGCTGTTGCACAACACAGCTTCAGGAAGCGGCACAGCATGACCCTCACTCTAACTGAACTATCTGAGGAACTCCACAAGGCCCTTGACAAAGGTCAATAAGTCAGCATAGCTTTTCTTGATCTCACCAAGACCTCTAATTTAGTTGGTCATGACAACCTTATCATAAAGCTCTGGGAGTTAGACTTATTGGATGAGGCCACAGTGTGGTTGTCAGACTACTCAGCCAACAGATCTCAAAAGGCTAGATGTGGAGAGGTGTACTCCAGCTTGCAACCTCTTACCACTGTACTTGCTTAAGGCTCAATCATTGGCCCCTCACTATTTACCTTGTTCCTGGACAAGGTTCCAGATGTACTGGTATGTGTCAACTCCAAAACTTTATTGTATGCCAGCTACACAATCATCTTCACCTCACATCACAACCTAGAGATACTGAAGTGCAATCTGCAATCTGACTTCAACAAGGACTGTGACTGGCTCACTTCTAACAGGCTGGTCATTAATGCCAAGAAAACCAAATCATTTTTGTTCTGGAGCACTCATGCTCTGAAGGGTGGCCCCAAGCTGCACATCACAATACTATATGGGGACCCCATTAAACAGGTCCAAATCTTCAAGAACCTGGGTGTACATCTTGATGTGACCCTGTCCTTCACATCCCATGCCTACTACCTGGTCAAGCATATCCACCAATGACTTGGTCTGTTATAGAGAAACAAGCACAACCTCATGTATGATGGGGAAAAAAACTCTTAGTATCCAAACTTATCATCTTATTGATTGACTGTGGTGCAGTCATCTACTCTGCAGCTAATAACACCATATTCAAAAGAATCTCAGTAGAATTCAAATGAGATTACAGATTTGCACTCAACATGAGGGCAGACTCCCACTGCTGTGACCTATACCTCTCCACCAACTGGCTTCCACTGCACCTCCAAGTTAACCTTAGCAAAGACTGTCTGTGAAAGGGAGCACTTCTTGATCTATTGCAGCTGGATGTCCACAATCTCTTCTCTCAAGTTGTGAACTGCTCCAGAACTGAGTCTATGGAGGATCAAAAACTCCTTCTGCCCATAAGGAAAACTATTCTTGGACAATGCACTGTTGAAACTAGAGTGGACAAAGTCTGGAACTCCTTGCCCATGGCCATTACTGCTTTTGCCCGCCTCTTCCCCTTTAAGGTCCAAGTCCCTTCCCACCTTTTCAAGAAACTGCACTGCCTATGGACCTAGACCTTATTCTGCTAGTTATAATGTCCCACTCCCTTTGTTGTTGCCTCTGCAATTGTTGATATCTGTTTAACTCATTGCTATGACTTTTAATAATATGAAATTATTGCTATACCTGTTTATTGTATTGGTCTACTGTTGAATGTAACTTCTTCAACTATTGTATTGTAACTTGATTGACTTGGAGACTTTGGATAAAGGGCTCTTGAGCTTAAAGGTCTTTCAAACACAATAAAAATAAAACAGACTACCTGCCCATTGGTGCAGCAGTTGGATTTCCACTTGCAACACTGGAGGGCCAGCCTGGGGGAGAGGGCTTGAGCATCAGAAAACTGCTCACCTTCTCCCAGGGGAAGAGTGGGGATGAAGCCTGGCACCTGCTGACTCCTGGAAGATGGCAGGAGCACAGCAGTGAACTGGGCTCGTTAACTGGGGGGCATGGTGGACACTGGCGTGCGCCTAGATGTCTGTGGCATGCCATGCCCCTGGGGAAGAAAAGGGAAGAAAAAGCTCCTGGGCTGACCAGATTAAGGCTTCTGGCCCCTACCAACACAGAAGCCCCATTGCCGGCTATACCTGCCTCAGCAGCAGCACCCAGAGCCAACTGAAGAGTGCACTGGCTGCCCCACTGGTGCCTTCCCCCTCAGAGGAGAGGGACCTATCGAGCAAAGGGTTATGCTCGGTTACCCTGGGGGTGTTGGCTGCAATATGAGGTGGGGGCTGGGGGGGTAGGGTGTCAAGGTGGGTGCCTAGGAGGCCTGAAGGAGTGGCTGGACCGGGGGCAGGGAGGAGCATAAAAAAAATGAATAAATAAAACAGATGTGTCAGGAAATACCTTAAGAATCCTTGGGTCAGACAATTTACCCTTAGAGACTGTAAACATATTTAATTGTCTGGGCATTACACTTGAGCAGGCATCTACCTTTCAAGGCCACATTAATAAAGTGACTTGAAAAGTAAGAGTAAAACTCAGATTTCTGTATAGAAATCAATCAAGTTTAACAGCTGATATAAAAAGTCACAGACAAACAGGTTTTACTTGCAGCACTGGAATATAGTTGTATTCTTTTTTACAATTTGTCTGATAGTACTCTATCAAAATATAAAATAACGTTTAATAACATATGTCAATTTGTAACCAGATTGCCATAGCAAACTCATCATTGTGACTTAGATACCAATTTGACACTTTGTCACCATCACTAAGGATCTATCAAAGTACAGCACATGTTGTTCAAACGTTTCTGACAAATACACCAAGTACACTCAAAAGTAAGTTATGTTTGTCCAGTATGGTTTAAATCACTACAAAATTCATCAGTCAAGCAGTACACAAAAAAGTTTGCTAGAACCAAAACTGCAGAACGGTCATTCACTACTTATGGACCAATGATAGTAAACCAGCTAATTCTTCAGGGCTTAGACCCATTTGCAAAATTTCAGTTTTCAAACTGAGCCTGTGTGACAAACTATGGGCAAATACCTTGTGCAGTTGTAACCACAAGTAGGTGAAGTGGTTGTTGTAAATACACTACATACATAAGAATATTGTCTATTTTTGCTTTTAAATGAATATAAAATGTTTTGTATATAGTACTGTATGTTATATTGTAACATGTATTGCCCTTCTTCTGTTGTAACCCTTATCCTCAGGAATGGCTGAAAATGGATAATTTTGATCCTGTCCACCTTCCTGGTAAAATAAAAATAAAAAAACAAATACAATTTATCAAACCAGGGGTATAATTTTGAATACAGAATAAATTTAAGGCAATATACAGAGCTGGGGGAAGCACCAGTACAGAAAGAGTGAAAAATAAGACTTAATTGCCAGGATGGGGAGAGGAAAGAAAACTAAAATACACTTAGTTTCTGAAATAAACATGTAGAAAATGGAAACTTATTTAGAAATACTACATATATATATATATATATATATATATATATATATATATATATATATATTATGATTTAACTAAGTTGTAAAAATGATTGGAATTGTTAGTTTTCTATTTGCTGACATGCTAATAAGAAATATTAATGTGAAATAATGGGCTGGTTCCAGTCCAAGCAAATTCAGGTCAACACAAAATAAATCGGGACTATGACCTTTGGTACCAGCCAAAGGCTGGCCCAGCTTGCCCACCTCACCATCTTCTCCATGCTGGATGACACACTGTGTGAAGTAGTCCTAGCTTTTAAATGCCTCAGTGTATAGCTAAATAGCTGGCTTGATTTCTTTGCCTATATTGATGCCATACATGCCAAAATCTGCCCCAAACTCAATACCATATACTGCAATAAGGATTGCCTTTCTCCCCAGGTCTGCCAGGAGCTGGTAACCAGAATGGTACTCCCAGTGTTTGACTATGCAGGTGTGGTTTATGGCACTACCCACTCCTCCTCCCTTATCAGACTGGACACCTTCTGCAATGCCTTCTGCTGTTTTGCTACCAAATCACCCTCATGTACTCACCACTGCTCTCTTTACTCCTCGATATCCATCCTCCCTCTCCCCTCATGTCACCAGTCCCACTATGGTTCCCTCATCTCTAAATGCAGTGCCAGTGGCTCAGCAGGTTGCACACTCACCTATGAGACCAGAAGATCAGAAGGTAGTGGGTTCTGGCCCCACACCAGGCCCTTGGGTTAAATCCCAAGACTGACACTGTGGTGCAGCATGAGGGGGATGTTGCACTCCTGAAGTGCCTTCATTTGGATAGAAACATAGAAACATAGAAACTTAGACTTTGACAGCAGATAAGGACCGCTTGGTTCACCTAGTCTGCCCATTTCCCTACCTACAGGATAAGCCGCAGATCCTAGTTAACCAACAGCCTATTTCTTCCTACACCCCACAAGAATTGCCTTATGTCTGTTCCATGTATTCTTGAATTCTCCCACAGCTTTATACCCCACAACCTCCTCAGGAAGGCTGTTCCATGCATCCACTACCCTCTCTGTGAAAACATACTTCCTCACATTGCCCCTGAACCACCCCCCCATCTTTAAATTGTGTCCCCTTGTTCTTGCATGTCTCTTTTTCTGAAAGATGCTACCCTCTTGTACTTTGTTGATTCCACTGAGGTACTTAAACATTTCTATCATGTACCCCCTCTCCCTCCTTTCCTTAAGGGTATACCTATTAAGCTACATAGATACATAGATACATAGACAGTGTCAGCAGATAAGGGCATATGGCCCACCCAGTCTGCCCATTTGAGCTTGTAAGTTCAGTTTGTTTTCCTAGAAGTCTGTTGCCCCTTACCCCTGACCTCTAGAATTCCTTTATGTCTATCCCATGCATTCTTAAATCCCGTGATTGTTTCAGCTCCCACCACTTCCTCTGGCAGGGTGTTCCACTTGTCCACCACCCGTTCTGTGAAGAAATTCTTTCTCATGTTTCCTCTGAATCGTCCTCCCTCCAACTTCATCCCATGCCCTCTAGTCCTGGAATATCTTTTTCGCTTAAAAATAGTGTTTTCCTGCACTCTGTTTCTCCCTGTAAGATACTTGTATGTCTCTATCATATCCCCTCTCTCCCTCCTCTCCTCCAGGGAGTACATGTTCAGTTCCTTCAACCTGTCTTCATAGGACTTGTGATGCAATCCATGCACCATCTTTGTTGCCCTCCTCTGAACCTTCTCTACCCTGTCTATGTCCTTACGTAGGTATGGTCTCCAGAACTGTACACTGTACTCCAGGTGGGGCCTCACTAGTGTCTTGTATAGTGGAATTATGACCTCCCTTTTCCTGCTGGTGATGCCCCTGCCTATACATCCCAGCATCCTATTTGCTTTACCTGATGCCTTGTCACACTGTTTCCCTACCTTGAGGTCATCAGAGATGACAACCCCAAGATCCCTTTCCTGCTTGGTGCATGCTATATCCTCACCCCCCAACTGATATATTGTGCCAGGGTTTTGTGCCCCATAGCATTATCTTGCACTTCTGGCATTGAATTTCAACTGCCAAACCCTTGACCATTCTTCAAGTTTCTGCAGGTCCCTTCTTATTCTGTCTACACCCTCTGGTGTGTCTACTCTGTTACAGAGCTTTGTGGCATCAGCGAACAGTGAAATTCTGCCTTCTAGATCCTGCTCAATGTCACTGATGAAGATGTTGAATAGGACTGGTCCCAGCACTGATCCCTGTGGTACCCCACTGGTCACTCTTCCCTCTGTGGAGTGACAGCCATTTACAACCACCCTCTGTGTCCTGCCACCCAGCCAGTTACCTACCCACCACACTACTGTCCTGCCCACACCCATATTCCCCAGTTTGTGTAATAGTCTTCTATGTGGCACAGTGTCAAAGGCCTTGCTGAAGTCCAGATAGGCCATGTCCACTGCCCTCCCTGATCCACCTCCCTAGTCACCCAGTCAAAAAATTCAATGAGATTGGTCTGACATGACCTCCCCTGGTGAAACCATGCTGCCTTGGGTCCTGTAGTCCATTGACAACCAGATGTTCCACCAATCTCTCCTTCAGAGTGCTTCCATGATCTTTCCCACTACCGAGGTGAGGCTGACTGGTCTGTAGTTCCTGCTTCCTCTTTGTTCCCGCTTTTGTATAAGAGGACTACATCTGCTGTCCTCCAGTCTTTGGGTACCTCCTCTATTTCCAGTGATTGGCTAAACAGGATAGCCAGAGGTTCAGCCACCACCTCTCTTAGTTCTTTAAGGACCCTGGGGTGCACCCCATCTGGCCCCATTGCTTTGTCAACTCTATTACTTCCAGTTCCTTCAGGACCCTTTCTCGTGTAAAGGGACTTGTGTCCATTTCTGCACCATTCTCACCCCTTGTACTCCCTTCAGACCCATTACCCCCTCTTCCTCAGTAAAGACTGAGCAGAAATACCTGTTCAATATGTCAGCTTTACTGTTGTCATCCTCCACGTGACTCCCATCCTCCCCCTTCAGTCTCACTATCCTCCTTTGTCTTTCTTTTTTCACTTATGTACCTGTAAAGGTTTTGTCCCCTTAACCACTGATTTTGCAATGTGTTTTTCTGTCTGAGCTTTGGCTTCCCTTACTGACTTCCTGCCTCCCTTTGTTTCTCCTGGTACTTCTCCCTATCCCTTCTGCCTGTGTCTTTTGTATTGCCTGATACTTCTTTTTGGCTTTCACTTTCTCTACCTCTTTGGAAAACCATAATGGTCTCCTCTTCCTTTCCTCTTGCTAACCTGCTTAATGCATAATTCTGTTGTTCTTATAATCCCATTTTAAATACTGCCCACTGTTCCTCAACCCCTGATTCCTGTCCCATTCCCCTTAATGCCTCTTTCAAGTATTTCCCCATTTTCCCAAAGTCTGCCCCCCTAAAATCCAGGATACGTGTTTTTGTGTGGTTTGGTTCTGCTCTTTCTGTGATTTCAAACCACAATGACTGGTGGTCACTGTTACCCAGGTGCTCCCCCATTGTTACCCCCATCACACTGTCCCTGTTTGTGAGCAGAAGGTCCAGTATTGCCTTCTGCTGAGTTGGTTCCATGACCAGTTGCTTGAGAAAGGCACCCTGAAGGGAGTCCAGGATAAATCTGCTCCTAGTTGATGCTGCTGCTGGGATGCTCCAGTCCACGTCTGGAATATTGAAGTCTCCAACCAGTACTACCTCACCCTTGTCTGCCATACTTTGGATGGCTAGCATCAGCTCCCTATCTGTTTCTTCCTCCTGGGCTGGTGGTCTATAGACCACACCTGTGCGGATAGGCTGGCCCCATTTTCCTTTCTAGCTTAACCCACAGTATCTCTCCCCCATTTTGTTCCTCCTGGATCTCTGTGGCCCTTATGTCATTTTCACATACAGTGCCACCTCCTCCCTTCCTGCCTGCTCTGTCTCTTTTGAATATGTTGTAGCCAGGTATGGCCATCTCCCAGTCATGGTTATCATTACACCAGGTTTCAGTGATGGCCACAATGTCCAGGTCTGACTGTACCATGACAGCCTCCAGATCTTCTATCTTGTTGCTAAGGCTCCTGGCATTTGCACACATGGCTTTCCATGATTTGACCTCCCTAGTCTGCTTCACTGTTCTACTCCAGCCCCTTCCTTGGTTGTCATTTATCCCTGGTTCTCCTTGCTGTCTGCCCTTCTGCTGAATTTTGCCCTTTTCTGCTTATCCACCTTTTGGACACTAATCTCCATCTTTTGCACACCGCTTTGCAGAGATAGCCACTCCTCTGGTTCACTGGTTCTACTGCTAGCTGTGGGGGTGAGCAAGTAGGTACCCTCCTTGCTGGCCTGCTCCCCTTTGCTAGTTTAAATGCTTGTCAATGTAGCATTTAAACTTATCATTGAGTACTTGATTCCCTAGGATGGATGCAGGCCGTCAGGCTTGAACAAACCTCCATCCCTCCAGGTGGGTCCCCAGTCACCAATGAATCAAACCCTTCCTCACAGCACCAGTTCTTCAACCATGAGTTAAAGTTCCTGGTGCATGCACTCCTATGCTCTCCTTGCCTCTCACAGGTAGTACTTCTGAAAGTGACAGAAGTAGCTACTTGCTGAGACCCCTCCCAGTTTCCTAAACTCTTCCTGAACTTCCTTTGGCTCCCCATTTGCCAAGTCATTAGTACCTAGGTGGATAATGACATCCAGCTCACCCTCCTGTCTTGCCTTCCCAGTGATCCCCAGTATCTTCCTTCCATCCCTCCATGCCGTGGCACCTGGTAGGCACCTCACCTCCCTGTCCTCTCCCTCCTGTGTTCCTAACTGGATCCCTCTTACGATGGAGTCCCCCACCAGGATTCACTTCCTCCTCCTCTGGGGTCCACTGCTTTCCCCACTGAGGTCACCTCCTTGGCTAACCTCCACATCCTTTCCTTCCACTTCTCTGGGTACCTCTATTTGGTTGTCCTCATTTGCCAGTGTGGCATATGAGTTCTTGAGAGGAATAGGATCTGGGATGTGCCTCTGCCTGACTGCTCTAACCCTCCCTGAGCCCACTGTCATCCAAGTGCTCCTCGTTCTCGGCATCCTTTGAGGCAGCTGCATTGGACTGGGTGGTCCCTGGATAGGGGTGATGGTACTCCTGACCCAGTTTACTTCCACTCTGAGTCTGGTTACCTCATCCGCAGTCCAGAGAGATGCATGCAGATAGTGCAGCACCTCAGTGTCCAGAAGGTCTGCCTGAATATGCCTGCACCACAGCCACTGCATTGCACTACTCCCCACATTATACTGCAATTCCACAACTTGTCTGCTACTGAAACTCTCTTAGTTCTCTTTTTATTACTTTACAGTACTAAAAATCCTGTAACTGATCCTCAGATATTTTTTTTTTTAAGGAAAAAGAAACCAATAAATAAATAAATTAGTCGAAACACTTGTCGTGCTGAGGGTGGGCTTCTTCCCCCTTAGGCCCCTCCTACTTCACACCTCTTACTATACCCTGTGTTTAGCTCCTGTCAATCAGATTTATCAGGGCATATAATTAAGAGTTGGGGGAGGAGGGGGGGGCGAAAATTTGCAGCAATTAAAGACAGCACAGAATTACACCACCACTATGTTTTAAATTTTCAACAGCCCAAAAACAATTATAAGTAAAGACAACAAAGAAAGAAAGAAAGTATAGTGTCACTACACGCCCACAATCTAAGTTTAAAAGAAAAATACCAATTACCAGTTACTCTAAAGCACTGAATTGAATATGTTTCCTTCCTTCTCCTTCTGGCTTCTTCTGAGAAAATCAACCTCTGTTTGCTACTTTAACTCTGACTAAGCCCCACCTCCAGTTATCACGTAGCTGAGGTCAGAGGCCAGACAATTAACACCCTTCACCCAGCTACAGGACAGTCAGACAAGCCAAGATAAAATTTGCAGCAATTAAAGACAGCACAGAATTACACCACCACTATGTTTTAAATTTTCAACAGCCCAAAAACAATTATAAGTAAAGACAACAAAGAAAGAAAGTATAGTGTCACTACAAGCCCACAATCTAAGTTTAAAAGAAAAATACCAATTACCAGTTACTCTAAAGCACTGAATTGAATATGTTTCCTTCCTTCTTCTTCTGGCTTCTTCTCTTTTAGTCTCTCCTTGTATGTCTTCTCTTGCAGACCCTGCACTATTATAGTTGCCCTCCTCTGGATAGCCTCTATCCTGTCTCTGTCCTTGTGGCGATGGGGTCTCCAGGACTGGGCGTAGTACTCCAGATGGAGTCTCACCAACTGTCTGTACAGAGGGATAACAACTTCCTGTTTTCTGCTGGTGATGCCTCTCCCTATACAGCCCAGTATACTCCCAGCTCCCCCTACTACCTTCTCACATTGCTTGCTAACCTTAAGGTCATCTGATATGATTACCCCCAGGTCCCTTTCCTTTTTGGTTTTTGTTACTACCTCCCCCCCATTGTGTAATCTTCCCCTGGGTTTTTGTTTCCCAGGTGCATTATTTTGCACTTCTTTGTATTGAATCCTAGTTGCCATACTTCCAACCATTCCTCCAACCTTGCCAAGTCCCTTCTCATCCTTTCCACACCTCCTTGTGTATCAACCCTGTTGCAGATCTTTGTGTCATCTGCAAAGAGGCATACTTTTCCTTCCAGTCCCTCTGCAATGTCACTTATGAAGTCATTAAAAAGGACTGGACCCAGTAATGAACCCTGCGGTACCCCACTAGCATCCCCTCTTTCTTCAGAGTGGACTCCATTTACAATTACCTTCTGTGTCCTGTTGTCCCGTCAATGTTTTAACCAGGCTATCACCCTGGGACCCACTCCCAGGCTGGTTAATTTGACTATTAATCTTTTGTGTGGGACCGTGTCAAATGCCTTGCTAAAGTCTAGGTAGGCCATGTCCACAGCCCCTCCCTGGTCTACTACTTTGGTCACCCAGTCAAAGAAATCAATTACGTTCATCTGACATGACCTTCTCGATGTGAACTCATGCTGCCTTGGGTCCTGTGCCCCACTGGCCTCTAGGTACTCAACATTCTATCACTTTCCCTACCACAGAGATCAAACTGACAGGTCTGTAGTTTCCTGCCTCTGTCTTGGTCCCACTTTTGTGAAGGGGAATCACATCTGCCTTCCTCTAGTCCTCGGGTACCACACCATCCTTCCATGATTTGTTAAAAAGGGTAGTCAGTGGTTTCACTAGTTCTCCCCTTAATTCTTTTAGAATTCTGGGGTGAATTCCATCAGGCCCCACTGCTTTGTCCACCTTCAGTTTAAGGAGTTCTTTCAGAACCCTTTCTTCTGGGAAAGGACTGGGATCGACCCCCCTACCCAGAGTGCTTCTGTTAATTGGATTAGGTACCTCCCCCTCCTCTTTTGTGAATACTAAGCAGAAATATTCATTCAGTATCCCTGCTTTTTCACTATCCCCCTCTGCCCACCCACCGTTCATTCTATATAGCCTCACTATCCCTCCCTTTGCCTTTCTACACTCCCTGATGTACCTATAAAAGGTTGTATCCCCCTTCTTAACCAAATTGGCTATCCTCTCCTCAGTTTGGGCCTTTGCTATTCTGACTTCCCTCCCTGCTTCCTTCTGCCTTAACTGGTACAGCTCTCTGTCCTGCTCCTTCTGTGTTTCCTTATACTTCCTGAATGCTATCTTTTTCTCCCTGACTTTCCCCACCACCTCTTTTGAGAACCATAGTGGCTTTTTCTTTCATTTTGATTTGTTTATTTGCTTCACACAAAGGCTTGTTGCCTCTGTGATGGCAGTTTTGATGATTCCCCATTGTTGCTCCACCCCTCCTTCTAGCCTGTTTGCTAGTGCTTTTATGAGGCACTCTCCCATCTTGCCAAAGTCAGCCCTCCTGAAGTCCAGTACCCTCACTTTTGTATGGCTTGACTCTGTAGCTGAGTTTATCATGAACCACACTGTTTGATGGTCACTTGTTCCCAGATGGCAACCCAATTCTAGATCTGAGATCCTCTCACTGTCCCCATTTGAAACGTTAAACCAAGGCCCCATCTGCCTGTTCTGGTGGATGTTAAAGATCCCATGGCACTTCTCAATATGAGCAGGGGAATTTTGTTTTTATTGAAATATTTGGGATAATCCATACATACAGTACAATTATTATGTCTCCACAATTCTCAACAAGTACAATATTTCAAGTAACGGGTACATCTGAGTTAGTAACCCAAGGAAGGTTTCTCCATAACCTTTTTACAAACAATTCATTTTGCATTTTTTTCTCCTTGTAATAGATACCCCGTACCTCTTTAGTGATATTATTTAATAATTCCTCATGAGAAATCTGTTTTTGCTGTAATATGAACAAGCATTTCCCATTCCATATATATCATTTTGCAACTGCAAAAAAATTACATTCAAAGTATTTTTTCCCACTTATTCCACCTTTTATCATACACACCATATATTAAAGTTTCATAATTCATCCACTTGACTAAATCCATTCTCCATTGCAATGTTACATATTCCCAAAATGTATCTATATATTTACCAGTAAATAATAAATGGTGCATTGTTTCTAGCTGAGCTACACATTATGGTCTAGCACAAATCCTTTCTGCTATCACCTTATGTTTTTGATTTGTCTTCACATTTAACTTCTCATGACAACATAAGCACAAAACATCTTTAAATTTCATTGGGATCCTACTATTCGAATTTAACTCCATTAAATCCTGGACATGTCAATCAATCAATCAATCAAGTCTTTATTTAACCAGGCACTCATCGTTGAGCAGAAGCTCATTTGCAAGATGGACCTGGGTGGAGCATGAAGAATTGTAAATACAGGTCAACACAGGTATTTACAAGGCAATACAGATAATACTGTTTACAGACAGGAAGAAAAAGAAGTTCATATGTACATAGAATTATACAGATATTGTACAGATTACAGGGTGTTTACATACATAGAAGTGTCTATAGGAAGATAAAGCAGGTTATCTAAGGTTGCAAGAGAGAAGTAACAGAAGAAAAAAATAAAATAAAAATATACACCAGGTAGAGGTGAAGGTAGGGGGAAGGAGGGAGGAGGTAGGGAGAAAGGCTAGGAGGGCACGGTGCACAGAGAGGTTTGTAAAATGGGACATAGAAGATGGATGGAGAAAAGGAGTATGTGTGAGCCACGGGATTGAATGCTATAAAGTACGGGGCATGGTAGGATGTCATAACCCAGGGGTAGTAAGCTCCTATCCGAGGTTGGGAAAGGAAGAATAAGGGGATGGACGGGCCTAGTGTTGATAAGACAGGGGGATGAGAGAGAGAGAGAGAGAGAACAATTAGGCTTGTGGGGAGCAAGCTGGGGGTCAGTACTGAAAATTGGGTCTAGGCGTGGCTATATACCAGGGCAGACACCAGTACTGGGTCTGAGTGGGTGAAGCAGTTACATACTTCTCTGATTGTATGGAAATAAAGCATCCTGAAGCATTTATACTGATTAGAGTGCTTAATTTGAGGGTTTTTTGTAGATCATTCCATAAGGTAGGTAGCAAGAAGCTTATGGCTGCCCTGCTGAAACGGGATTTTGCTTTGGGTACTTTAAGTGTAATAGCTGAGTAACTTCTTAACACATATTTCCCAATTATACATGTTGTATTGGGTATTGTGGAAAAGTGTTTCCTTCTGTAAAGTGAGAATTCAAAACTTGCTTATACATTTGTTTCTTAGTCTTACTTATCAGATCTGTGTAGGTAATTTTCCAATGACAAAGTCTTACAAATAATTCTCTATAATATTGAGGAGCAATGGGTACTGTTTTAAAAATGTTTTGCATACCTGCTTTCCGTCCTGGATACCATGCTGATATTTTATACTGTAGCATGTCTATCCACCGTGTCTTCCCTTGTTGACATAAAGGTTTTATATTTGTGTATACAAAATGATTAAATAAAAACAATATGGGATTCACCATATTTAAGCCTCCTTTCTCAACTGTTAAATGAAGTGTATTTCTTTTTAGTGAGTTTAGCCTACTGCCCAAATTGCTTATAAGAACAGGCTCATAACAGTTGTTCCCCTATCTTTTGGGGGAGGAAATATTGCGCTAATAAACAAAAATAATGAAATTAGATAAGTTTTCACTAAATAAACCCTTTTAAATTTCCCCATTGTAAATGTATTCCATTTGTTAACCCAACTTATCCCATTGAATTGTTTTGTCCCAATTAAGCAAATCCTGCCTAGTATTCTCATAATCTATTCCTAAAATTTGTAAAGGCTTATCTGTCAATGTAATTCCAGCCACAGTTGTTGGCCCATCTAAAGATCCCCCCAACAGCTTACCTTTACATTTATTTATATTTAATTTAACCCCTGAGGCTTTATCATATAAATTACAGAATTCAACTGCCCTTTCTACTGTAGTTTTATCCTTAATGATGATGATGCATAAATCGTCAGCATATGCTAAGGTTGTTACTGATAGCCTATGCCCTGCTAATACTAAAGGAGTAAAAAATCTTGCATCATTCAGTATCATTAACAGAGGATCAAAGCTGAATACATAGAGTAAGGGACTCAATGGACAACCTTGCCTAACACCTCTTTTTACTGATCTCATTGGTCCTAAATGCCCATTAACTAATGGTTTAATTACTGCTGTCTTATATGTAGCTTTTAACCAACATAAACATTTCTCAGGAATCCCATAATATTTTAATGTATACCATAAGAAGTCGTGATTTACAGAATCAAAAGCTTTCTTTTGATTCAGTGTTAAAATGTACCCTTTTAGCCCTGACAGGTTCCCTGACTCAATTACTTTCCTAATTAACAACAACTGGTCAGTTACTGATCTTCCTGGGATTGCACAAGAGTGTGCACCTGAGATGACATACAGAGCTGTTGTTATCAATCTATTATTTATCTTCATTAACATTTTAAAATCCACATTCAATAAACTTATTGGTCTCCAATTATCTAGACATTTTTCTACCACCTTTTTTATATAGGAGTAGTACCACCCCTGTTGTCATATCTAATGGCAGACCCTCTGTTTCTAGCATATATGTATACACTGCAGCCATTTCCCTTTGACTTAAAGGACATATCAATTCATATACTTCCACTGGGATGCCATCCTTCTCTGGTACTTTTCTCTCTTGTAATACTGACACCACATTTGCCACCTCTTCTGATGTTATTTTCCTAATTACTGATTGTAATACCTCCAAAGGACATTCAGGGATTTTAATTAGGTTACATAGTGAAGAAATGGTTCCATATTATCAGGTTGACAACTGTACTATGATTCCATATACTGTGTTACCACATTTAAAATGTCCTGTTGTCTTGTCTGTATCCTATTTGCCCCATCCAACACTTCATTCATTTGTTTTTGTTTTATCCTTTCTGCACAACTCGAAAGTGGACAGATGCTGTCAAACTCCCCCTGAGTGCCATACCTCTGTTGCATGTCCAAAGATGCAGCTTGTTTATTGTGGAGTTCTTTCATTTCCTGTTATATCAAGTTTATTTGGGTATAGTAATTATGCCTTGTCATCTGTGCCAAACTCGTTAAATGTTGAAGCTGCTTTCTCCGAGTTTGATATTTTATTTTCCCCATATCTCTATTTTGTTTACTTACTTGAAGTAGCAAAGGTTTTAAATTTGCCTTAAGACCTTCCAACTATAACAGCTGGTTATCATATACTTGAAACAAAGTTTTTTCCCCCATACTAAGTATAAGATCTGTTGTTTTACATTCTCCATGTGAAACAAAGTTGTGTTACATTTCCAAAGGCCTGGGCCTTGATTTTTCTCTGGTGGCCCAATTGTAATGTAAAGTTCTTTGTGGTCTGAATACTCCACTGCTTCTACTTTTGTGGAATGTAAAAAAATATCTTTATTCACAAAGAAAAAATCAATTCTGGTAGCATGATTCCCCCTTTGGAATGTTGGTTCCCTTTTTGAAGTTTTTAGTTTATAAGCATCCACCAGATTTGTCATCTTCATTGCATTATTTGAAAAAGACATGTCATTAAATATTTTAGTAGTGGCAGTATTACTACCCTTATCTTTACTGGTTAACCCACAATTAAAATCATCACCCCATATTATATTTTGTGTGGAAAACAAAGATGGGCATACTTGACTAAATACCTCTGTCCTGTCTGTTTTTGTCTGTGGAGCATAAATATTTATTAATCTGTAATATCTATTATTGTACTTCAGATCCAATAGTAAAGCCTTACCTGGTACTAGATCCAACATTTTTAACACCTGTATTGCTATTAAAAATAAACCCCCCACCCCTGTACAATCTCCTAACCCTATGGACCAAAATGATATTCCTGCGTGCCAGTCTCTCTTTGCTTGTGCTACTTCTTTGGTTGTGTGAAGTCTTGTATCTAGTAAGAAAATTATGTCTACATTATTTGAAAGAAGATGAGAAAAAACTCTTCCCCTATTACTCTTGTTTTTTATACAGTTAACATTTATGGTGAGAACTATGATTTGCTGCTGCATGAAAAGTGCTTAAACTGATGGTTGCTTACTATTCCTCTTGTGTTTCCCTGTCAGCTCTGTTTTTTTCTTAGCCTTATTTCTCCTTGTGTCATACCTAGTGTTTCCTTTCTCTTACCCTATTTCACTCAAGTCTGAATCAGAAAGCATTTCCACATGACTCAGGTCTCCAGAGGAGTTCTCAGACTCATTTCCTTGCCCTCCCCTCTCTTTCAATATTGGCTGAAATCTATTTGATGTTTTTGTTTCAGAGATTTTATGAACTTTAGAAGCTGGTTGCTTCCAGCTCTGCCATCTTCTTGTTACTCTTTTCTCCATTTCTACTGTGGAAACTGTAGAAGGGGGTGGGGCATTTCTTCCATCTCTATATTTTGCTGCTGTATACTCCCTTGTTCTTCCTCTTCATCCTGTTGGACTGTTCTCTCTACTTCCTCTCCCTCCTCTACTGACACAGCAGGAGGGGACGGAGGTGAAGAAACTACCTGAGGCTCCTGATTCCCTATATTATCAGCAGGGCCATTGCCAGGATTTTCACAAGGGGGGTTCTTTTTATGCAATCGGCAAGTTTTAAAAAAAAGCTGTGGATTTTTAGGGCCGCTAGTACCCCAGAAGCTATGGAATCCTAGAGTTGGTTTATGGTGCATTTTGTGGCTTTTTTTGAAGCTAAAGAAGTCATATCTGAGATCTCCTACACTCCTTGCTCTGAACAAAATTATCTGGCTGGATGCAGGGTGAATACATATGTATTCAGTACCAGAGGGCAGCAAGATGCTGTTAATGTAGTATACCTAAGACATTGTCTCAGATATATTATGTTATGAGTTTTACTATCTGCAGCTGTATCTACTGGTGTGTAGAAAAGGGGTCTGGGGGCTGCTTGGCCCCAGAAGCTTTGGGGTACTAGATACTCTGTGGCTAATTTTGTAGATTTTAAACCAGAATAACTCATCTGTGAGCTCCCCTCCACCTCCTGCTCTAAGGACAATTATTACTATCTGGGTGGCTCAGACTGTGTGTGTGTGTGTGTGTGTGTGTGTGTGTGTGTGTTTATAAAATGGGAAACAAAGTAAATAACAAATCCAGCATTCTGATTGTATAAAACACATCACATGACCATGCATCTATCAGAGCGAGACCGCACACCTGCTTTACCCCCCTCCTAAACCGTTTGCATTTATAAAATAGATAACCTACTCTAGGATGTGCGTTCATTCGATATACACACGCCTTGGGTGGTTGATGCACTCAGCTTGTGGACTCATGCTTAACAATGCACACCAAGGCATGCATATATCAGAGCACAACTGCACACCTTAGAGTAGGTTATCTATTACATATGTAGATATATAGATAGATATATATAGAGAGAGCAAATGCTAATGCACTAAACCTCAATACAAGTCTGCAGCTGGATTTGGCTGGGTATTGTACACTACTAACTTACTGCAGTGCTGGCTTGCTACTAGGGCAGGGGTCTGGGTCTGATAGGCCCCAGAAACCATGGGTTATGGTATGCTCAGTGGTGCACTTTTGTGGCTTATTTTAAGTCTAAATAACTCATATCTGAACTCTCTCTACCTCTTGTTGTTACCCCCACCATCCACAACACAATATACCATTTAAGTAATTGAGTCAGTACAACATGGCCTATAGCAAGGCTAGCAGGATGCTGGGATGTATTGGTAGGGGTATTGATAGCAGAAGAAAGGAGGTAATACTTCCCATCCACAGATCCCTGGTGAGGCTTCACCTAGAGTACTGTGTCCAGTTCTGGAGTCCTCACCTCAGAAAGGATAAGTTCAAGTTCAAGTTTATTGCAGGAAAACTCCATTGAGCAAGCTCATTCACAAGAAGGTCCTGATACATATAGACTAGCAATGTACAATACAGATAGGTAATAACAGTAAATACATGAAATGTGCATTACATGATAGAGGCTGAATATACATACATACAAGGCTCCACAATGACGAGCGCAGGTGGTGAACACTAATTAATAAAGGGAAATGAATTACAGGTTGCATACTGATAAATGAAACATGAGGACTGATGTATGCAATACATATATTTTGGCAGCTAGGACAAACAGAATACAACTGATATGGGGAGTAGGAGTGATTTGATAGTGTAGACAGCGCAGCACAGAGTAACAAAAACGATTTAGGGACAGCAGGGCACATCCTATGAGGAGTGCCTCAAGGCACTAAATATGTACTCATTGGAGACCAGAACGGAGAGAGGAGATATGAGAGAGATCTTCAAGTTCCTGAAATGAATTCAAGTGAACTACAGGGTACTATTTAGCCTGAGTACCAATTCATGGTCACATGGACACTAATGGAAATTAATAGGAGGTAGGTTCCGGAGAGATGTGAGGAAGTACTACTTTATGGAAAAGGTGGTGGAACTTTAGAACAGTCTGTCAGCTGAAATGGTGGGTGTAAAAGCAGTTAGAGGATTCAAGCAGGGCTGGGACATAATGAAGGGAATAGTGGTTACTGGAGGAAACAGGACCAAGGAGATGACTAGAAAGAGGACAGGGAGGGTTAGTACCCTGGAGAAATTGTAGGTTCCAGGGATTATAGGGAACTTGGGCAGACTGGATGGACCTCTGGTCTTTTTCTGCCATCATTGTCTATATATGTTTCTATTCCAGGCACCCTGCTTGGAAAAAAATCTGTAACATAAGTCTTAGTTCAATATTGAGTACTACAATTGTTGCCCCCACTCCATTCTCCAATGTGGTAGGTATGACAAAGGGAGTGAGGGGAAAGGTAATTTGACAGCGTTGGGGATTTTCAGTGCAAAGTTACCGTCTCCTAAATGCCTACCCCCCCACCTCCCAACCCCACCCCACCATGCTTCCAAAAGTACAGTGGGTATGTTCAAAACACTGAACTGTAGCAACAAATGTCATTCTACTGGCATGTGGTCATCTGGAGAAACCACATCACAACTTATTTGAGTTAATGGCATCTGGCACAGATGACACAGACCATAGTGGTACTGAATGTCCATAAAAATGGGACCACAGTGAAGACCTCTCTGAACAGCACAATTAATGAGGTGGCAGTGCAGATCCTAGCCAGACCCTTCCAAACACTTGCATTGCCTTTCCACTGTGGTACCTCTTTTGCTTTACTTATGAAAAGTTAAAACAGGCATATGAAACATGACAACTTTGCTTTTTGTATAGAGGGGGATTTAAATAATTTCTGCATTTTCAGCCCACCACCTGAAGAGCTCTCTTGCCCAACTGCACAGCCTATCCCTTAATATACAGTTATTAAGGGACACATCTTCAGCAATAGTGGCCAGCAAAATTTACCTGCCTGTGACTGATAATATTATAAGTAGAGGTCCTCTACTTCTTTTTTGCTCTCCTGGTGACGTCATCTCTGAGCTTGCCACCATGCTCCATCTTCCTCCAGTGCTAGCAGACAGTGTGAATTGTAGGCAGTGGCTGTGCTGTATTGAGGTCACATTCACGATGCTGATGTGAGCTCCAACTGGCCAGCCAGTCATAAGGGGAGGGTGCAGAGAAAGACTCACAAAGCAGCTCCAGTCATCTTACTGGTACTGAAGGAGCTGATTGGCAGCAGAAGGAAGGAGGGGGCGCATGCAGAGAGAAAGTGCTGGGGTTCATCATGTGTGCATTAGCACTCTGTAACAGTAAAATAATAAACAGAAATGATGAAACTTTTTTTTTTACAAATAATGAAAAATAAAAGGGGAGTTTCAAAAGGGGGGTTCTTTTGAACCAGACGAACCCCCCCCCCGGCAATGGCTATGTTATCAGGCCATTCTCTGGTGTCTTTTGCATGTTCCCTTTGAGCCATGGCTGCCAACAGTCTCTGCTCCTCCAGGTCCCATGTTCCTGTCTTAGTATGTGCTGCTTGTGTACAATTCATATAACAGTGCCCATGTTTCCACATAAACTCCATGTTATATCATTGACGCACTGAGCACGGTTGTATCCTAGATTCCCACATAGTATACATCTAATTTTATCACATGCATTGCTTATATGTCCTGGTAAACCACATTTATAACATGTTTTGGGTTGCCCTGGGTAGAAAAGTACACCTCTGTCACCACCCAAAAAGAAAGAGTTAGGCAATTGCTGTAGTTCTCCATTTTGAGTTTTAAGTGTTACTCTCACTCTCCAGCCCCCCCTTCCATATATTTTATGTGTTGAATATTGCCTCTGGATGCCCCATTACTGTACACCTTTGCTTTAGCCAGAAGACCAAATTAGTAATATTGACCCCCCTCATTCCTGAACAGTATGGTTACTGTTTTCTGAGCAGGCCTAGTTAAGGCAATGACATCAAATGGGGCCCTTTTAACCTTGTTATATCTCATCCAAAATTTCTCCAACCCACTCTGTAGTTTAAAACTTACATCAAAAGAACTTTCTCCAGAAACATGTATTAAGGCATACAGTTCTGCGGCATTACATTTCAAACATTCTTTTAATAATATACATCCCACATACACCCTATCAGGGAATAGGTCTAACCCTCCTTTATATATTAGTCTGACAGTGTTGTGTCTCCTGGCTGGAAAAACTTTTTGCTAAAAAAAAGATGCATAAGATCTAGGTTGTTGTCCCTCCCTTCCCCCATGCCGGCCTGTCCCTGTATTGTCTTCTGATTGGTTTTCCAAATCACTTGTCCCTTCAAGTTCCATGTCCATATTGCTAGCATCTTCAGGCCCAGTTGTTGCATCAGTCTTTTTGTTCAAAGAGTTCATCTGGTGAAAGTTTAAAGTTGGGTTTTGTGATAACTCCAAATCTGGAGGAAGGACTAAATTTGCTGCAAACTCCTTTTCTACTTCTTTAACTGTTTTTTTGCCCTTTTTGAGATGTATCTTTACTCGTTTGTGTCAGTTCTTTTTGAAGATGCACCCCTGGAATTTTTATCAAGGCAAAACCTGAAGTCCACGTATTCATGGTAGGTGAGCACATCCAACCTGCTACTTTCAAAGATGATTCTACTGACCAGGATTCATTTAACTCTGGTTCAAAGTCTGCCCAAGATTTTTTAGGTGCTGCTGCTTTTTTCTTAATTCTGTCTTGTGATGTTGCTGAGAAGGAAAACACTGTCACATTATCTTGGCTACCAGCATTATTTTGAAAAACAACTGACTCTTCATTTTCCTTAGTTGTACCTGATTCAGTAACTAGTATATCAGACTGAGCAGTTTTAAGAAAATACAAAATCACACATGCCCACACAATGCAAAGCATCATGGGCTGCATATGCAAATCACCACAGAATGTTATGCTGGTCCAACTTTAAGCAGAATTGCATGGTGCCGAAAGGCCTCTCACACAGTTTGCAAAGGATGCAAACAGTTTTAGATGTTTCTTGACAATGCACTCCAGTTGCCACTCTGTTGTCATGACTATCAGTGGCCGCAGTACCAAATTTAGCTACAGCAAGTGCTTTACTTAACTCTACCTTCCTTTGTAAGTATCTCTCCTCTGTTTCATTTAGTAATGCTGTTAGGACCTCCACAGACTGGTTCTGGTTCCCCATTGCTGATTTCAGAGCCGTATTCTTCTCCATAATCATCTGGATCTCTGCTCCATCAGCCCGGTTTAACTCCATGTCAAAAAGCACCGCTGCATCATAAAAGGTCTCCGTATCTCCAAGTTCCATTTGTGGGAGAACAGTCTTCTCTCCAGCCATCTTCACTTCCTTCTCCATCCTGACTCAGACAGGCTGCTCACACTCTGCTCACAGGAAATCAAGCCCCCTGCAGGCAGAGTAGGGGAATTTCCCTGGTGTCCTGGCCAAATTACCCCCATTCATTAAAAAAAAAAATATCACCAACAGCTCAATCTGGTTCAATGTCAGTTGGCATCCATCTGTATCCCTCTCCCCCAGGAGGAGGCTGAAAATAAGCAGAATTGCCTAGTCCTCCTTTCCTGGTCAACAAAAACTAAATAAATAAATGCTGGTTTGAGTCCCTCATCTCACACCTATCCCATCTCATCTCCCCCATCCCCTTCTCCTCCCCCTACTCCCTGCACTCAAGAGACTCGTGCATATTCTCCTTCTCCCACCCACATTCCTCAGCTGGGAAATCTGCTTTCTCATACCACCTCCCTTCCCCTCCCTCTAGAACAAGCTACCATCCTTCATCCATCTCTCCCCATCCCTTCCCTCCACTAGACACTGGCTAAAACTCCTCCTCTCCCCCCTACTCCTGCCAACTCTCTTCCTGTACCCTTCCTTACCCTTGCCTGACTTTGTACCACCTCTTACCTCCTTCTCCTCCTCCACTTTAACCTCATAGTCTTGGCAACCTCACTGAAGTTTATCAACCTTCTTTTGAAACCTATGTTCAGCACCAGATCAACCTGCCTTCACTCTGGCACTATACACTTTGAAATTGCCCAATCTGCATGAATGACTTGTATGCTAATTCTTTTGCCCTCCATATGCAATGTTTTCCCATTCTGTCTGCATTGAACTCCATTTATGCTCTTTATGTGTATAATCATTGTAACCACACCACCTCACTAGCTGTATTTTGTTTGTACTTCTGCTTCTGTCCTTCCCCTGGGTTGCACCTGGAAATGATCCTTAGCTCAGCATGTCTCTCCTGGTTACCAATTTTGAATAAATAAAATAAATAAAGAAGTCAGACAAGTAGTGTTTAAGAAACTACAGTAAATGTGAATGCAAAATGCCTATAGCCATTTCTAGCTTATTAAGTCAAACTTGTTTCAGCTTCATCCTGCACTGAATTATAACCCTCTAACATTAACACTGAAGACATTTAGTGAACAAATGCTTAATGAGCTGTATAACATTGTAACATAGTAATTTAAGTGTAAAAGGGACTATATGCTCATCAACCCCCCCCCCAGCTTCATAAGCAGAGATAAGATAAGTACTGTATACTGTGCAAACACATGCCCCCAAATCAGTTACCACTTATGGACTTCAGAGTGTGTCTCTACATCCTGCTTCAGTACACCAGATCAAACATCTCTGACTCTTCCATCTTATCGATACTATTGAGTATGGGAAGGACTGAAAGCATGTTCCATCTCATCCACCTTTCTCCAAGACTCTAATCATAGCTTTTTGTGATAGGGTAGGTGACCCAACCTCAGTTGGAAAACTGTAGTGATGGTTAAAGCAGCTCAGCTTCAACAAAGTTTACCCCATGATGCCAAACTGGGGATACGTATGGCATGCAGTAGTCCCTGGAAGTAAAATAAAGTTGTAGTTACCTTTTCCTTCCTCTATGTAAGTTTGTTGTACTTTATATTTTGTTTATCTTTGAGCCTTGCTAGCTGGCCACTATCAGGGTAGTCTTCAATCTAGTTCATGTTCTGCAATCCCCTCTCCCACAAAGAATGTGGCATGCTGGTATATAGAGATCACCGTAAGAAGCATTACATGAGGGCTTTGCTTTTAAATAAGAGTAAAAGAAACTGCCCAAGGGGTGTAATCTGCCAGCTAACAAATGAATAAAGCTCTCCTTGCTGTAGAAACTCTGAGCATGGCAGTTTGGCTATTTAATGGGAGGATGCAACCCCCACCCCAGTACAAGTGTAACAAAGTGCTGAGCAGTAAATCCAGGCATATATACCTGTGCTAAATAGTTTGCTGTTTACAGGCTGCTGCTGCTTTTAGGAAACAGTTGAGACTATATTCTGTGAAACAAAACATGATATAAGGAAGCATTTGATAGCTTTAGAAAAAGAGATGTGTATAAACTATAAAAGTACATACAGGATAACAGTTAAGGGTTGAGTTCATCTCTAGAAGAATCTATGCTTTTTAAAGGCAGTTTGTACTTGGAAGCTGGGAGTTCAGAAGCTCCTGGGTCTGTGTTTCTGCTGCTGCTATCTCAGCAGCTGCAGCCATTTTAGAAAGATGTTCCCTTAGGGAAGGGCTGGTCCTTAATTGTATTAGTATATAGGGAAGGCTTAGGTCTTGTCCTTCCAGGAAGTGATTAGTTTAGAGGGATGCACTTTCTGAAAAGGATATTTGTTTGTATGTTCTTGTGTTTATGCTTTTATAAGGGGTTTAGTATTGTGTAACAATTGCCCCTATATATGCATCCTGTATATTTCTTTGAAAATAATGTAGTTGTGTGAATTATAAATCTGGTATTACTTTAATTGTTGAATAGAACGTGACTGATAAATCATGTGACACCTGAGCTGTATATAAGGGATGCTCAGGTAACCCACAGTTTAGATTTACTTTGGGCTGAGGAGCAGAGAGGAACCTCAGGGAGAAGCAGTGTGGAGCCAGAGAAGCAGCCAAACATGAGAGAGACATGCAGTGTTGCAGTATTGAGATCCTGGTCACCCAAAGGTGAAGGTGAGGCAAGCTTAAGGTGGAGCTCAGGTTGAAAGTCCTGTAAAGCCTAAAAGCAAGGAGGAATTGCTGTGGCCTGGGATTGGCCCTGGACCTCCAAAGGTCAGGTTTGGGCTACCTGGATGCTAGAAGCTGCTCACCTGGAATTTACCAAAGGGAGAGGACTAAGACTGGTGAGAAGCTGTGGAGGCCTGAGTGGGCAGATACTCAGACTGCAGAGGAATTTGCAGAAACCCAGGGGGTATTGGCAGGGTGACCAAACCATGTGATGGGTTCAGTTCCTGGTCTCTAGAGGACATTGTAAGGTCCAACTGCAGTGTTCTAGTGAGAGGTCTCCTAGCTAATCTCCCAGCCCATACTCTTTATTGTTTTTCTTATAGTAATCTGACAAAAGTTTACATCTGAAAATGCCATCTGTACAAACCTGGCAATAAAACAGCACCTCAAGGTGTTTTACACAATATTTTATTATTCCTGCTGTCTTCCTGAATTGAACCCCACGACACTTTTGTTCCCATACCACTGAATATTTTGGTACTCCAAGTGGGACCTAACCAGCATCTTGTACAGTGGCAGGATTACATCCCTTGTTCTGCTGGTGACCACCCTCTTTTGATGCACCCCAGTATTCTGCTTGTCCTCTTGTTAGCAGCTGTTCACTACTTGTCCTGCTCAGTACCCTGTCTGTTATAACCCCGGGGTCCATTTCCTCCTTGACTACAGTAAGAAGAGCCCTCCATGGTGTGTAGGTCTACATCTGTTATCCCTCCCAACTGTTGCACCTGTGTTGCTTTCCTCAGCTGATTTTACTGGTACTGTAAGTGTGATAATATGCTGCATAAGACAATAACGTTGACAATATGTCTACAGGCATACAGACATCTCTTGCTACTTAACACATTGGTCATAGCAGAGGGCTGGCTTTGGGGGATTTTGGAAGAATAATGGTTGGCAGGGGGTTGCAGGATTAAACAGATAAAAATAAAATATTTTAAACAAGTGAGTGTAGCTAAAATGTTACTCTCATTGTGATTTCACTAATTGGGACCTATAGGACCTGATGCTTTCCTTCTGGAAGGCTTAGAGTTCCCCTATAAAGATATGACACCAAGGTAGAAGGGAATAACAGCAGCAGTGTAGAGTGAGCAGCACTTCAGCTTTACTACTGGCTGATAAATGGGTGTAAGCATAATGTTTCCAGCACTTTGTAATGGCTAGGAGAGCTAGACTGTAGTCCTTTTTGAGGGCATAGTTTAAAGCTTTTCTATATTTGCTCCATGATCTAGATTATGAATGTGTTAAATGTGTATGTTCTAGAGTTTTTAATCTGCTTTATTCTTATTGCATTCTATTAAAGCCAAGCAAGAATGCAACCTCAAATTACCTCCCACTCCTTCCCACGACACAGTCTCCTTTAAGTAGTATTGTAAAATGTACTGTACTTAACTTCTATTTTTTTCCTTTCTGTCATGTTTGATACCTTACACATTCCACAGAAGACAGTTGTGCATGTCAAATATAACTATTTCTGATTTCAGTTCTATTTCAAATGAAGACCTTAATTGTGGACATACTGTTCCTACTTTCCATAGAACGATAATGGCATTTTTGCCCTCAAGGCTAATTTCTTTTTAATGTATTATGCTGTATGGGAAGCCTTCATTTGGGTAAATGGAGACTGACATATTAAAAAGAAAATGAAAGCGTACCAAGCCTTGAAGGCATGTCTAAAATGTACCAGATAGAAAGGCATCACAGTTGTGCATTAAAAGTCAGAATCAGAGGAAGTATAAAGAAATGCATTAAGCAGAACATGCTTCTGGAAACCTGTTCCTAAAGTGAACTATATTTAGAAATATAAAATAACATAATACATCCTTCATTAATTTAGGAAAATGCCATGCTTTATAGAAACGCAACTTTATGAAATATGTGGTGATTTTTGTTCTAGACAGAAAGCAACATCAATAATTTTTGAGTTTGTCTGTAGGTATTCAGAAAAAAACAATCTCCCACTACCACCTGCAGTGCTTTGCAATGAAGACAATTCAGAAAGTACTTGAATACTTCCATTACTGAAAGAAAAGCAAATAGAACCTTTATTTCATGAAGAAACTCATACAGATACAGATGCTATTTTAATTTTTGAATAATGCATGAATCTGCTCCAATACCATACCTACATCACAAGGGACTTTTCCACATACCTAATTTTTACATTGCAATGCAATACTAGGGAAGTGGTGGTGCACTACTGAAGATGACATCATTCAATAAGGCATTTAAGGGAAAGTCCCTTCTGTTTAACTTTAATAGTTGTTCAAATGGAAGTTAAAGATTCAGTGATATTTTGTATGTGAGAAGGTGATACCCATCATGCCATGGCCAACACCCATTCTGACCAGGATGATTCAGGGCCAGCAGAATGATTCTGGGCCAGCAGGTTAAATCTTATGTGGATTGGCTCAACGCACTGAACATGTTCTCACTGGAGAACAGATGAGAGTGGTGTTATATGATAGAAACCTTTAAGTTCCTTAAAGCAATAAACATGGTGACCTGCAAAGAACTATTTAGCATCAGTAACAGTTCAAGGACATGGGGGCATGAGTGAAAACTGACTGGAGGGAGGTTTCAGAGAGACAGGAGAACATTGTTTTAATTGTCTTGTACAGAAAGGGTGGTGGAACCATGGAACCATCTGCCAGCTGAGGTGGTGGGTGCTAAAACCATAAATGGTTTCAAACATGGCTGGGACAAAGTGATGAGTATTGTGGTTACTCAGAGCAGTAGTAGTGGTGGGGGGGACAGGAGGGTAGATAGTGAAGGGAAGTACTCTGTATGGACATAAGACAGAGCTTTCATAGGGAACTACGTGGAGACTAGATGGACCATTAGTCTTTTTCTGCCATCATTGTCTGTGTTTCTATGAACAAAACTGATTCTCAAACAGCCTGAAATGTACTGACAGACATTGTATTTATATGGGAATAAGCACTGTGGAACAATGCTGCTGAGCAGACATATCTGAGCTCAGCTCTTTACTTCAGAGTCCTTATTTTGAAGAACTAACCATTTATTTTACAATTATCATGCTATGTTTTACAATCAACAGAGAACTGTGTGCTCAGTCAATTGATATAAATAAACTACTATGGACATCCTAGAATTGCTGAAAGAGGAACACCAAAATAACAGCAACAGGCAGGAAATAAGTCCACAGCTAGACCAACACCACCTACAGCTTCTGGCTCCAACCTTCTATGGCAAGCAGTGACATCTTCTATGGGGACTATAGAACAGACAATGGAGAAGATTCTACTGCAGCTAGGGGAGTAAAGGTGCTAAAATACAGTATAAGCCATTAAACAAACCACTGAGGTGGCAGATTCCAAGCAGTTCAAGCCCTCACTGTCACAAACATGATGGTTCAAGAGAACTCACAGCTTCTTTACAGGCTGGAAGCACTCAAGAATGCCAACAGGGCTCTGAACAGATGATTAGTTGTCTTACCAGAAGGTATTTGATGACCTGATTTGCTTAACATTTTTGCTGGACTGGCTTTGTCTTTGGCACTGGGAGATTTTTCAGCAACCTTTCAAAAGGTTTACCATATCTCTCCCCATTCAGTGGAGGCACGAGATCAGCCCAAAACAATACTATTAATCACATCAAGTGCCATAACTCAGGACTATTAGCTGAAAGTGACCAAGGACACTCCAAATTTTGCTGGGATGAGACTTTGCTGTGCCCCCTTCTGGACTTTTCTTTTGCCACATGCATGCACTGCAAGAAATTGGATGCAGTGAGGGTGACACCCAGGGGCCGTAGGGTGATAAATTCCCTGCTGATGCTGACTCCAGATCTTTTACGAGGGTCATATGTATCAATATAAAGATATAACTGAAGCAGGGGAAAAAACATGAATTCAGTTGCTAAAGAATTTGAACATGAGGAAGAAGACAGTTCTGCAGAGGAGGCTCAAGTATCGGAGTTTGCACTGTGAGTTTACTTGTTCAAGCTTGGTTAGAGACTGGTGTGGCATGGACCTGCATGTTTTATTAAGGACATTCATCCCTCAGAGATATTCAGAAACTTTTAGTCTAATTTTGTAATGCTCAGAACTTTGACTTGTACATGCAGTGGAGTTAAAAGAGATGGCAACTACCATCTGTAGCACAGGCATGATATACATGCTTCTCAGATCCTTATGGGAGGGGGTTATGCTACATGTTCAAGGTTACTTTGCCTCCACTAAACAGCAAGACTGATGTTCAAAATGTATTCGTAGGACAAAATATGACTATATATATATATATTCATATAGGGAAGGTCAATTCTGTAAGTGGGTGGGGGAGGAAGATAAATCCATGGCGAAAATGGGTAGGGGGCTGGGGCAGCTACAGCAGAATAAATTGTGTGCTGCATACTCGAGCAGACTTGATAGACCGTAATGGCCTGTTTCTGCTGGCATGTTCGTCTGTTCATAATTTTCTTTTTACAGTGATTATATAATAATGACTGATTCTCAACCTGCTATTGTTCTTTCTATGTCTTTTTAACTACCACTACGAGGTGCCACAGCCTGGTGGGATGGGAAGTGGATCCAGAGGCTCACTAGGGCAGCAAGACAGAAGGCAGAGCTGGATGTCATTGCTACCTGGGGACTAATGACCTGGCTAGGAATGGGGTTGGAATAGTGTAGGGGGAGTTTACAGAGCTGAGGAGGGGTCTTAGACAGGTAATACACTCAGTGACTTTCACTGAGGTGCTGCTGGTCAATGACATGGGGAAGGAGAGGGATCCCCAATCAAGACTTTCAACTCATGGTTGAAGGAATGGTGCAGAGAGGAAGAGTTCGGCTACACTGGAGACTGGGGAATCCACCTGAAGGGATAAGGGCCTTTACAGTGATGATGGTCTACATCCATCCAGGAAAGAACCACAGTCCTCAGTGCATGGTTAAGATTGTACTTTGCTGAACACATAAACTAGTCAAGTGGGGTGGCAGAAGAAATCAGGGTGGCAGTAACATCCCCCCTCATAAGCTGAAGTAGACATTAGGGTGAACCTGAAGGGAGAGGAACCTCTCCAGTGTGCAAATTCCTTTTGCCTTTTGAATGCCACCCTATTTTCCTTTATCAACTTGGTCACTGCCTTAGAGAACCATAACGGTCTCTTTTTTCTCCTGCTTTTACTCACTTCATTCACATAGAGATTGGTTGCTTTAATTCTGCCCGCTCATTTTTTTTCTCCACTGAGCCTTTACCCCTTCCTGGCCATCCCTCCCTATGAGGTAGTTTCTGAGGTATTCTCCCATTTTTTTAAAAACCCACCCTTCTAAAGTCCAGGACTCTTGTCCTTGTGTGGTTTGCCTCTGTTCCTAAATATTAAATGACATTGCATGGTGATCGCTGGTACCCAGGGGCCTGCCCACTGTTATGTCTGCAATGCTGTCTGTTTGTAAGCAGCAGTTCCAGAATTGTCTTTTCCCTTGTGGGTTCTTTGACTAGCTGCCTGAAAAAAGCCCTTGTAGGGAGTCAAGGATGGCCCCGCTGCTTGCCAAAGCTGCTATTGAAATGCTCCAATCTTGTCTGGCAGACTGAAGTCACCAACTAGCAGCACCTCCCCCTTAGTTGCCATTCTGATGATGGCTTCCCAAAGTGCCTTATTTAACACATCTTATGATGCTGGAGGTCTGTACATGATCCTAGTATGGAGAGTAGCTCAAAAATCTGTCTCCAGGATGCCCCACAGCACCACCTTCCCTTCCCTTTCCTTGGGTGCCCCTGTAGCACTGTGGCCTTGATTCACTCCCTTACATATTATTCAACACATCCTCCCCTCTTCTCTACCCTGTCTCTCCAGAGCAGGGAGTAGGTCAGTATGTCTATGTCCCAGTCATGGTGTTCAGTGCATCATGACTCTGTTATGGCCACTAAAGACTCTGCGTATTGCTACACAAGGCTCTCCAGCCCTTACTTCCCTCTGCCTGCTTCCCTGCACTTCCCACCTCTTCCTTCCTTGGTTATTCCCTGATGCCCTCCCTAACACACCTCTTTCCTTTTTGCCTTCACCATTCCCTTTCTCCTTCAGTCCTTTACCCTTGTTTACCTGATTTATACCCCCTTTCCTCTGTCTTTTCTCCACCCCTGACTTCCTGTGCCCCTTCTATTAGTGAGTTTACTTTCCCTGGACCCTCATCCCTGATACACCATCATCTAGGGTGCAAGTTTAATCTCCCTTGGGTTTACTCGCCCTTCAGCTAGCCAAAATGTTCATCCAAGTAGCATATAAATCTCCCACCAAGGACTGCCATCCTCTTCCTGAATGTATGCAGGCCATCTACCTTATATAGGCCTATATTCTTCCAGGTTGGCCCCCAGTCTCCAATGTAACTGAAGCCCTCCTTCATCATGTCTTAAACCAGTTCTAAAGTGCCCCGATGCAGCATACCCATGCCTGTCCTCATCTGTACACAGGTAACACTTCGGTAAAAGACACCATGCATGCCACCAGCTTGACACGACTCCCCAGCTTCCTGAAATTACCCTACACTATTCCTATCTTGTCCCTTACCAGGTCAGTTGTCCCCATATGAATGGTGATATACAGTAGTAGCCACAGACATTGCCAGCTATTTCCCAAAATTTCTGTTATATTTTTAGAGAAATCTCCTGCTTTCTGCATTACCACAGTAGGGGCAGCAGAGAGAAACTCTTTAGAAATTTGGTGAAATATCTGGAAATAACTGTCAATGTCTGTGGCTACTACTGTATTGCTCCTCTCATCTCCTGCTTCTCTAGTGAAGCTCTGGATATTTTCTCCATCCCTTGGGCTGAAGCTCCACTGAGGCACACCACCTCCCTATCCATTCCTCCCCTGCTTCCAAGTCTATTCCCCTAACAATGGAGTCCCCCACTAGCAACTGCTTCCTCCTCAGCTAGGGACCTCTTCCTCCCTCCTTGGTGCCTACCCTTCTGCATCCTGTCTTGCTAATATAGTGAAGGACTTCTGAAGTTGGATAGGTGGAGGACTGGACAGCCTTCCTACCACCCCCACTCTCCCATAGCCCACCAAGTTTCATCTGCTCTGCCTCTGCCTAGGCATCCTCTGGAGGAGCAGTGGCAGAGTTGGTGGTCCCTTAATGGAGCAGAAAGTCCTCTGTACACATACCAGTTTGGTCCAGAATCCAGCAATCTCCTCCTGCAACCCAGACAGGTGATTACAAATGGGGTAGCACCTCAGTCTCCAGAAGGTGTCCGAAAAGACTGCGGCCCTACAACCATTGCATTGCACCACTCCCATGATCTTTCCTTTCTTAGCATTGTATCTGTTAAAGCTCTTCTGTACCTTTCTTTATTTTTATTTTATTTATTTAGTTCTTGGATTACAGTATACCTTTGAGCTGGAAGCTCTTTTACAAAGGTTCCACATCAGAATATAAAAGACAATACAAAGCAATACAGTACAAAACAAATTAGGTTACTTAACAAATTATATAATGGAGATAGCTTAAAGAGAGCATTCATATCTAGATAGTGTACATAAGGGAGAA
Source organism: Neoceratodus forsteri (assembly GCA_016271365.2). Classification (NCBI taxonomy): domain Eukaryota; kingdom Metazoa; phylum Chordata; order Ceratodontiformes; family Ceratodontidae; genus Neoceratodus; species Neoceratodus forsteri. The sequence continues at coordinate 1,726,044,482 of CM057456.1, forward strand.
AATGTTTTTGATCAAAACAATCACAGTGAGTCCAGAGGGAGACACAAGGGTCATGGTGGATAAAAACATGAGGGTGGCAACATTTTAAAGCTTAGGCTGTCAGTGCCAACAAACTCAGGTACAGACAACATAATTAATGATCCCAGGGTGCCAACAAAAATCAGCCCAAAGGGTATTGTCAAGGAATACAAATTATAAAGGGAGGAGGCAAAGGAGGAAGTAGAGCAGGGATTGAGTTAGCAGTATGGGGGCAGGGTGTCAGAAGGGCAAGTGCTGAGCAGGAATTGAGTTTGCATTCAAGAGGGCAGGGTGTCAGATGGGCAAGTGTTGTGGGGTACTAGGGCTAGTCACTGAGAGGGGCATTTTGCTGGTTTGCAGGCTTAAATTATGAAGGGCAATCACAGCCACCTATAGCAATGAGGTGTTCCTGTAGTTTTTGCTTGAAAGGGCCAAGTTTGGATTCTAACATGATATTGCCTTGGAGGGAGTTAAGCCAGCTAGGGGCATGGTATGCAAAAGACCTTTGATCCTGTGAGGTATGGCAGAAAGGGACTTTGTACTTATGGTAGCTAGAATCTGGGGGTGTGATGAGGGTTGGGGATGTGGCACGGAAGGTCCTGAATGCACAAGGGGTTAAGGCCCCATGTTGCATTCTTGGCTAGTAGGCAGGTCTGGAACTTTAGTCTACTCATTAGATGCAGCCACCCATTTGGACGTACAGGTCACATGTGTGTGTGAGCCTATGGGCTCCAGACAGGAGCCTGCAGGCTTTGTTTAAGGCAGCTAAGACAGTTTAAGGGTAGTATCAAAAGCAGCACCACAGACAATTAGGCCATAATCAACTACGGAGGTGACAGCTCTGTCTACTGCAATCCAAAGTGCTTCATTGGGCAAGCAGTGCTTGTGTCTGTGTAATAGGCCAAGTCTGGTGTTGATGGCTTTGGTGACATTATCGATGTGGTTGAAGAAGGACAGGGTGCTATTGAGGGTAACCCCCAGGTATTTGAAGGATTGGACCTGGTCGAGGGGTTGCTAAGGTTATTTGCTATAGTAAGTTTGTATGCTCTATTTTTGTTGTGCCGGTTTGTGAAAGTCATACCTTTTGTTTCTTTGTAATTCATGAGCAGCTTGTGCTTTAAAAACCAATTCTTGACACAGGGAAATTGCATCTGAATCTGCTTCTCCAGGAGTGATGGTTCCTTGCTGCTTGTAATTATCACAGCATTATCTGCGAATAGGAGCATTTTCTTAGGATACTCGCGTGGGAGACAGTTGAGAAATAGACTGAATAGTAAGGGGCCCCGGATTGATCCTTGGAGAACCTCAATGTGCATTACCTGACTATCTGACAAGACTCAGTTGATCTTTACCTGCTGAATTCTATTGGTAAAGAAGCTTCTGAACCAACCTATACTCTGTCAGAGAGCTCAGTGATAGATAGTTGGTTTAACAGTAAGTCATGATTTACCATGTTGAAAGCCTTCATGAGGTCAATGAAGGTCACCCCCACCATGAGGCCACAGTCTACGGCATTATGTATATAGCTGGTAAATTCAATTAGTGCAGTGGTTGTGCTGTGCAATTGCCTAAAATCATGCTGTTGGGCACATTGAATCTGATATTTTTCAAGGTAATCAAAATAGCTGGTCAGCCACTATAAGTTCCAATGCTTTGGGGGGGGATGGTTATGGGATGATAATTAGACTGCATGGTCCTGTCTGTACTTTTGTGTATTGGTGTTAAAGTAGCAGCTTTCCCATCTCTGAGGGAATCTGGCAAAATGCAAAGATAAATTCAGGATGTGTGTTAACGGGGAGAGGATTTCATCTAAGTGAGGGTAATAAGTTTTAGGTCAAGTGTGTCAGCATTTGACCTAGATTTCGCAAGGATACGTTGTAAGTATTATTTTGCTATCTTTCTAGTTATTGCTTTAAAGCAAAAGGGAGGAGGGCCCTGTGCTTGGTTTTGGGTATTTGTGTTTTTATTGTGTTCAGCTGGCTTGAAATAGCCAAGGGGGAGGATACTACTAAGGTCAGTGAAAGCAGAGGTAAAAGCCTAGGCAATGGCTTTTGGGGCTAGGGAAATAACTTTGCTTATGTTAAGCATAGTGGGAGTGGCTTTGCTGACTTTCCCTGTCAGTTCCTTAGTGTTATCCCAACATTTTCTACTATCCCCCAGGAGTTAGCAAGCTCATCTTTGAAGTGACAGCTTTTGACAGTGTGTATCACATGTGTGTAAGCATTCCTGGTCTTTTTTCATCCCTGTAGATTGGCCTGCTTGCCTGTGGCAATAGCAAGATGCCACAAGTTGTCTCTGACTGCCATCTGCCCAAGTAGAGTTGGTGTAGCCCGTGAATTATTGGCACCCTTGATCTTGTGTTTGTGCAGAGGGGCAAAGATGTCATAGGCTGCGTTGAAGACATGACTGAAATAATTGAGGGCTTGGCCTACATCCTCTGAGGCACTGATAGGGGACCAATCTTGCTGCCTAAGGTGAGATCTTAATGAGCTGAGAATCCCTTTTTTCAATACTCAGCTTGTTGTAGTTTTAATAGGGGGCTAGACAGCTTTTTTTGACCAGTGACATAAAATGGGAATGGTCACTGTTCAAATTGGGGAGAACAGAGGTATTACTGATTCTCTTGGATGGTTTGTAAGCAGCTAGTCTAGGAGTGTATTAGATCCTGTCTGATAATTTATTCTAGTATGTGAGTCTACTAGCTGGGCAACACTGATGGAGGATAGTGCGTCTTTGTGTGGCGCTGCATCAGAGGACAAGTTAACACTGAAGTCACCCACCATAATTACTTCAGAGTTATGGTTAAGGTTACTATAGTAGTCTATGACCCCTTTCAAGCTGACCGCTTGTCCTTTGGGTGGGATATAGACTGATATTATAGTGAGAGCCTTATTTTATGTACCTAGTAAGACTTTTAATCTTAGTGTTTGGATATTGCTATCTGTACCTGGATATGGAATGGTGTGCCCTTGGAGAGTATCCTTAAGATAAATAGCACAGCCACCACCTGTCTTGCTTAGTCTGTCTCATCTATAGAGGGTGTACCCATCTATGTTGATTGCAGAGTTAGGAATCTTCAGTGTGAGCCAAGTTACAACTACTGAGAGTATATCTAGCCTGTGCTGCATGATCCACACTTGCAGCCTGGCAAGAAAACTGCATATGTTAATTAAGGCAATTGATAGTGCACCTTGCTTCTTATCAAATCCCACTGCTTGTCTCAGTGGGCTGGGTTAGGGTGGATGTTTCCTGACATTAGGAGTATTATTAGAACAATACACAATAATTGGGAACCAAGTAGTCTAAGGTTAAATTGGCAGTATCACCTACTGACTCTCACCAACTTTTCTTTACAATGAACTATGGTCAGATCAGTGAATGGGGGCGGGTATGGGGTGTTTATGTAATTCAGCCATGGTAGCCACTTATGTGGGTGAGCAACCCTGCAGTGCATACCAGTGGGTGAGTTAATTGTACCTAGCATGTAGTCAGTATTACATAGCAAGGGGTTATTGTAGTGATGCTGAGTGAGGTCAACAACTGTTATGGATAGCAAGATGATCAAGATGATCATTTGAAATATTAGGTGCGAGATAGCCATAATCATTAGGGAGGTGGTTGCCCACGTAGGATTCAAGGATAGTATCTAGCAAACATGGTCATCAAGATGTGTCCTAACCAAGCAGGGAGGGGGGATACAGTCCCAGTGGGTTTGTTTTAAACTGAGTGGAGATGCCTGGCAAGCACTTACTTGCACTCCTACCTCTCTTTTTTTCTTCCCTGAAGCAGTTTTTTAACCTGCTATGGTTAGGATATCTCCTGGATCCCATTTTGTAATGTTCCTACCTATTCCTGGAAGACTGCTGTGCCTTACACAGTTGTATTATGGTTACAAGCTGTAGTTATCTGCTCCCTAGGTGGTCATCAAAATTATGAAGTAAGCTGAGTATGTATTATCTCCTACTTTAATCTGGTGTCCCAACTGCAGAATCCCACATTATATGCTATCTCCTACCTTAATCTGGTGTCCCACCTGCAGAATCCCCCTGTGGCCTGCAAACTTCTTGCAGATGCCCTTTAAGTAGTTTAAGTAGATGTTTCACTCCTACGCTATGCCATTCACACAATGGAACACGAGCTTGATGGAACACGTTGGGTGTTATTCCCTTTATCTCCCCTTACTGCTTCCTGGTGTCCCCCAAATTGCCTGTCTCCACTAAGCTTCTTGTAGCTCCTCCCCAGTCACACACATGATTCACAGGGCTTTCTTCATCTACTCATCTCCCAGATTAATTACCTAAGCTAGCTTCCCCACACTGTTACAAATTTAAAGAAAAATCTCAAATTGCCCAAAAAACACTGACTTAAAATCTTTTTTCTCCACCTACCCACTTACACTGTTACTTTAAAAATGGAGAGAAAATATATTGCACCACTATAGTTAGAGTTGAGTAATCACTTTAATGTTAAACCTAAAATGTTGCACTTTACTAACTTCACAAATGTTTCATGGATTTGCATGACATTTTTCATGCACAGTCTTATGCAGTAGATCTATGAATGTGCCAGGTTTCATTTTGCTTGGATTTGCAGATTCTGAGTTCTGGATAGTGCAAAAAGTGAATTTTCGCCTATTGGTTTTGTTGTTTGTTTTTTTTTTTGTTAGAGTCAAAAGGGGTTGGTCCACAGATGTGCCTTTTGCTTGTGTGGTGAAAAAATATTAATCCATTCCAAAGTTATTTAATTTTGAAAATTTGAAAAATTTGGTTCTGAGCATGCTCAGTAAGCACTTCAATATAGCTGTTCAGTATGAAATGAAAAAGGAATCATTCGTTCTATTGGAATAATCCTTTTTTGTTTGCTGACATCTTGTTGCCATTTTTTTCTAAAAAATAGCTTTCAAAAGTCGCAAAAATGACATCCTAGAGAGAGAGAGAGACCAACACATCTACCTGGTAGACAAGGACCCTGTTAGGTGTAACCTGAACTTCACTGTTGGAGAAATGCCTTGAAATGTTAGTTTTTTACTATTATAAATCTTTTTTCATGAGTGCATGGCACAGAAAATAATCTTTTTTTTGTATCACGAGTCATGATAAAAATATCATTTTTTGTGAAGGGACGATCCTGCATTTGCGGCATCTTATTCAGACTGCCATCCCTGTTAATGTTATGTATTTCCATGGTCTCTAGTAGCAACCCCCACCCTCCTATCTCCATCCCCAATATTGTTTTCTTTCCCTGGTGTGTATGGCACCCAGTAGCCTCTGATTGCCATCCCCATATTGAGCAATGTTCCCCTGGTGTATAATGGATCTAGTGACACCTCCCCTATGATTGTCATCCCCACACTGAGCAATGTTTCCCTGGTGTCTAATTTTCCCTGGTGTAGTGTCCCACCAAGATCGCCATCCCCATATTGAACAATGATTCCCTAGTGTCTAGTGGCACCCCAACCCTCAGATTACCATTCTTGTATTTAGCAATGTTTCTCTGGTGTTTAGTGGAGCCCCCCCCCCCATGATTGCCATCCCTGTAGTTCCTATAATAAATAAAACTGTCCCTTGATGTCTTCTTTAAAAAAAAAAAACCTGCAGAAAATAAATGGTCCCTCACTGATCTGCCCCCCACCACTATCTCCCACTCAGCACCCATCACCCCCCACCCCACCCCTGCACACCCTCACTCACCTGAACAGCTCCCAGAGTCAAGATCCATTCTCCCATAGAAGACACGTCTTGGTGCTGGAACCGGCGCCTGCAATACAAGAAACTAAGGTAAATGTGGTGTGATGTATTTCAATGGGTTTTTCAAATTTCACGCACAACTTGTCCATTTCTGCATGCTTTGACATCAAATTTTCAACATGGACTTTTGAGGAGCCACCTCATGAACAATGTTACTGAAACAATGCAAATCTGGCATGAAAAGTGATTTCATGGACGCTAGGTGAAACCACCTTTCAGGTGGGATCTAAAAATGTTCACTGCACTTGTTCATGAGGTGGGACCATAAGACAACTGTGATCATGGGTGCTCAGAGTAAAACACAGACAACAGGAGTATGGTGCATAAATTCACTCAGAAGTGCAGATTTATTAAATTAGGCAGAAGTAAACAGCATAACTTATAAAATAAATGTCAATAAATCAAAACAATAAAAACAGTCAAGACCCAGCTTTGGTCTACCCTCTGTGCTTCCTCAGCCCTCTCCTAGGCTGAACGAATCTGTTTAGGCTGAGAAGCACCTTTTTATAGGAAGAAATCACATGATGTCTGAAAACCCCACCTATTATCTAACAAAATAGTGTTAAACTAACTTTAAAACACAAAGAAACATTTTTGTTACATACGAAATCAACATAGACTTGCTTTAGGATCTATAGGTACCCCAAAAAATATCCATAATTCCATAGATTTATCTGTTTCTGCTTTGTAACCCCACCCACCTTCCTAGAGTGACAGCCCCCTTTGTATTTAACCAGTAGTGCAGAGGGGCGCTGGCCCTATAGAGGCAACCAGAACAACAAAGCAGGTTAGTGTTTTAGCATTTGTCTCAGTTCCTTGTGCACCAGAATTGAGACACTCAATAAAACACCAAATACAAACACAAAATACTTGAAATCGGCTGGAGAACTAGAAGAAAGTGCAAAGGAAAAATGCTAAACATGACTTTCATAGCATGTAATTTCAGAACTTTTGACTGTTTGTATGGTGTTTGTAACCTTGAACTGTAATGGCTTGCAAGTTAACATGTGTTACTAGAATGTAGGGGAGCTTTTTATAATTCAAATATCCCCTAAAAACATTTAAATCTCCATTATTCATGCTTCTATGCTGTTTGTGAGGAGCCTCTGCAAATTCTGGGAGTGTTTATTGGCGCCAACTAAAACACTCACAGGGCAGTCACCTCCCAAAGGACAAAGCAATACTTAAAACAGTTTTAGAAAACAAAACACATGGTCTATAAGCAATTACAAAAGCTTTCTCTGCTTTGCTAATTTTAAAGTGTTTTTTATTTACTGGGACAGTACTACCCCATGGCTACATCCAGGCAGATAAGAGCCTAGCAGTACAGCTTTACTAAGGGACAAAAAAACAAACTTTCAGGACAGATTCAGTTTTACCTGTGCTCTTGAATCTGCTGGTCCACAGAAGCTTCCACTTCACAGGTGGAGGCAAGTCTAACAATTGAAGAACAGCAGTGTTGCTAGGTGCTGAATTTATCAGCTCCCATGGCTTTTTCCTGCTGTTTTTAAAACTACATAATTTTTTCTTTCCACTCTTTAAAAAAAAATGAGGCAAACTAAAAGAAAAAGACAGGGCATACAAATTAGGGCAAACATGGACTGTACTGTCTAAAGGGAAACCTCACTCAAACAGAAACCTTTACACAGCAGCTGTGTGACACTGCGATTGTGCGCTACTAAAATCGAGCGCAGGATCATGCAGGTTCAATAGCGGGAGCTGCCATTGCACAAAGGGGATTTAAACAAGTGCTAGCAAAAAAAAGATATACTTAATAACATTATGTCCAACAAATACAGTGGAGACCTGGCTCTTTAGTAGTATGGCAGCAAGGATACCCACAGGCAACTCAGGGAGAGAGAGAAAGCTATGAAGAAAGGAAAGAAATACATGGGAAAGAAGATTAAAGACTGTAGGTGACCATCCTACAGGGGGAAATTAAAAGACTAGAATAGTAGAGGTGCTGTTGCACAACAGACTAAAGTAAGAGAGTTACTCTGCTCAATCCCAAATGGGGGCCCAATGCTACCACACACCATCATGCCCAAATGGAAACTAGGGATAGCCATAACTAGTTTCCTATATTCAGAACTACACCCTGAATTAGGGTACTTCCCCTGAATCAACCCTGGGGGTTGTTGGGACTTCCACCCACCCTCACTAGAAGTCCCACCCTTATACACATGATGTGTTAACACCATCCCTACTCAAGAGTACTTATCCATGAGTAGCATTAACTACTGACTAAACACTTGCCCTGGGGTTTAGAAAAACTTAATTTACATGAAAACAAAAGGTCATACTGTTTCCTTATTCACTTATCCATGCCTTACGCTATACCTATACTAACATACTATTTGCCAGAAGATTAGGCCTTACGGTCTATTGAGTCTGCTCGAACCTCAGATCCCTAGTTGGGTGCCGAGGCCTTCCCCTCCCTTGTGTTCCAGAAACCCCTATCATCCATCCCCACCCTCCTGGGACGGGCCATCATCTGATACATCCACTTTTTTGTGTCTGTCCCACCCTCTCTTGAAGCCCTCCACTGTGGATCTCTGAACCAGCTTGCCAGGCAGTGCATTCCAAGGGTCCACCACCCTCTCAGTGAAAAACGTCCTCCTTTTCCCCCCTCACCCTTCCTCCTTCCAACTTCAAACCATGCCCTCTGGTCATACCTCCCTGCTTTAGTCTAAAGAGCCCCTCCATGTTTACCCTATTTATTCCCTTGAGGTACTTGAAGACCTCAATCATGTCCCCCCTGTCTCTCCTCTCCTCCAATGAAAACAGGCAGAGCTCCTCAAGTCTGTCCTCATACGTCAAATCCCCTAGCCCTCGTATCATCTTAGTTGCCTTCCCCTGTACCCTCTCCAGGAGCTGTATGTCCCTCTTCAAGTGTGGTCTCCAGTACTGCACACAGTACTCAAGGTGTGGTCTAACCAGTCCATCGTACAGCGGCAAAATCACTGCCTTGCCCCTAGAGGTGATCCCCCTTATGATGCATCCCAACATCCTGTTTGCCTTGCTAGCCGCTCTCCTGCACTGCTCAGAGTTATTCATACATGCATCCACCATGACCCCTAGGTCTTTTTCCCCTATTGAGGCCTCCAGCGCCTCCCCTCCCAGGGTGTACCTGTGTTTAGGGTTTCCCCGCCCAAGATGCAACACCTTGCACTTGGTGATACTGAAATTTAATTTCCATGTGTGAGCCCAGCTTTCCAGGGTGTCCAGGTCCCCTTGCAGGGTCAACCTCCCCTCTTCTCCCTCAACTACTGTTCCCATCTTGGAGTCATCCGTGAAGAGACTCATTTCACACCCTATACCCTCCCTGATGTCAGATATGTATGCATTAAACAGGATCGGACCCAGGACTGAGCCCTGTGGTACCCCACTACCAACCTTTCTAGGATTCAAGAGCTCCCCACAGACCACTACTCTCTGGGTGCGTCCAGCTAGCCAATTTTCAATCCATCTGACCATCAAAGGGCCTACTCCTAACCCCATCAGTTTCTCAACCAGACCATTGTGGGGGACAGAGTCAAATGCCTTGCTGAAGTCCAAGAATAATACATCCACAGGCTTTCCCCTGTCCAGTTCTGATGTTACCCATTCGTAGAACTCCACAAGATTGGTTTGACATGATCTACCTTGCACAAACCCATGTTGCCGACTATCCAGACCTCCCACCTCCTCCAAGTACACCCCAATCGTTCCTTTAGTATACTCTCCATTAATTTTCCCACCACTGAGGTCAAACTGATGGGTCTATAGTTACCTGGTACTTCCCTCGACCCCTTTATGGATTGGCACCACATGTGCTCTTGCCAATCCCTAGGTACCCTCCCTGTCTCAAGTGACCTGTTGAAGAGCTCCGCCAGGTGCAGCCAGTATGTCCACCCACCCCATAGTACACTGGTTGAATGCCATCCTGCCCAGGAGATTTGTCTTTCTTTAGGGCCTTGAGGGCTAACCACACCCTTTTGGTGGAGATAGCATCATCCGTCCCCTCCACCTTACTGGCCTTTTTATCCTTGTCCAGATGTGACACCCCTGGGGTACCTCTCCCTCCCTCTTGCTCTATTTCTGTTGCTCCCCTGATCCCACTCACTGCCGCTTCTATCCCCATTGTGCCTTGCTTTGTAGATATCCCATCCCCCTCCCTAGTGAACACAGAGGCAAAGTGCTCGTTAAATACCTCTGCCTGGTCCCTTGCCTCTTCCACCCACCCTCCTTCTGATCTCAATCTGCTGAGATGGCCCTTAGATTTTCTCCTTTCCCCGATGTACCGGAAGAACCCCTTTTCCCCTCCATGTATCCCCTGTGCCAGCCTTTGCTCTTTACTGGACTTTGCTCCCCTCACCATCCGGGTGACTTTTCTAGATGCAAGATGGTACATTCCTTATCCCTATCCCCTCTTGTTGTTTTATATTTTTTGTAGGCTGCCTTCTTTTCTCTGACTGCTACCTGTACCTCACTGGACCACCAGCATGGTTTATGTGACCTTGTTCCCTTACGCTTCAACTTAGCGCAGATCCTGACTGCCTCATGAAGTCCCCGTTTTATGACCTCCCATCTCCCTTCCACACTTGTCATTGATGTAATCCCCTTCAAGTGATCCTTGAGAATATTTCCCATGCCCATAAAGTCTGCCCCACTGAAGTCCACTGCCAGTGTCCTAGATCTCCCCCCCTCCCCCATGCTTATTTGAAACCAGACAGTATTGTGGTCGCTCCCAGTCAGGGGGTCCTCTACAACCAGGTCCCTTACCAGATCCCCATCTGCCAGAACCGCATCCAGGACATGCCCCTTCCTTGTTGGCTCCATCACATGCTGTGTTAAGAACACATCCTGGAAGCCATCCAGCAGCCTCTGCTCCTTGGCCACCGTAGAGGACATGGTTCCCCAGTTAGTACCTGGCATATTAAGGTCCCCCATCAACACCACTCCTTCCCCTTTTGGTCCACATTGGGCAATGATGTTGTCCAGCAAACCATCCTCTAGAACATCACTCATCCCGAGGGGCCTATATACTACACCCAGCTTGACCTTATCTCCTGCTGGGGATCGTAAGGTGACCCATAAGGCCTCCACGTTTCCCTCTGCCTCTTCTACCCTAACAATTTCTATGTCATCTCTAAGGAACATAGCCACTCCACCCCCTCTGCCCTCCTTTCTATCCTTCCTAAGCATAGTGTACCCCCGCACGTTTAGGTCCCAGTCATGGTTTTTGTTGGCCCACGTCTCCGTGACCACCACCACATCCACCCCCCCCCCGAACAGCATGGCCTGGAACTCTGGCAACTTGTTTCCCAAGCTCCTGGCATTACTAACACCAACCCACCCTTTATCCTTGATCCCCTTTGTCGACCCCACCCAGGTTCCTTATACTTCCATCCTTCCTCTGCTTCTCCTGAAACCTCACCCCAGTCTGTTTCCCCTCCCCTTGGGTTTGAAGGCTACTCCCTCATCTGGAGGAGAGGGCTTCTGGTCAGCCCTCCTTATCCCTTCCCCCTCACAAGTTTAAACCCCACCTTTCTTGAATGTAGTCAGCCATCCCCTGTTTAAGGACTTCTTCCCTAATGGGGCAAGATGAAGCCTGTCCTTGGCATACAGTCCCTTATCCTCCCAGACTCCTTTCCAGTTCCCTAACACCCCCAACCCACTCTCTTCACCCCACTTCCTGAGCCAGTCATTAACCTCTGTGATCTTAATTTTTTTCTCCACTGAGGCCTTTGGTACTGGCAATATCTCCGAAAAGGAAATGTTGCATCCATTATCCCAACAGACTCTGGCAAGTTCTTGGAACCTTGCTTGGATTTCCAAAATGCTATTGCCCTCTAGATCGTTAGTTCCCAAATGCACCAGGAAATCCGGTTTCCCTCCACAACCCCTAACCAGTTCATACACCATGAACTTTGCTCTGTGCACTGTCAGCCCAGAGATACTCACTACCTTCACCTGGCTATGGCATCCACCCCCCTGTCCCTCCCACTGGATACTCCTAATCATTGAGTTTCCCAATAACAGAACCTTAACACCGCCATCATCCTTATGGTTACCTCCACTATGCCCTCTCAGCCCCCACCCCCTTTATTCGTGATCTCAATTCCATGGGAGTCTTCCTGCCTTATTAGAGACCCCCTTGTCACCCTCCCCTTTCTGCCTCCCTCGTTATTTTGCCCACTTAACTCAGACCCTCTGTATAGGTGTCCCTTTAACCTCTCTTATCCGAACCATTTATCCTGGTCCTGATGGTTTCCTTCCCCACACCACCATCCTCCCCTTGTAATAGTACCCCTGCCTCCAGAGGCTCTCTGTGGGTCCCCTTTAGCTAGGGCCCCATCCTTGGTACTGACCCTCCTGCTGAAGGGGGGCTCCTCTCCCACCTTCTTGTCTCCCAGTTTCTCTCCAGTCATGCTCCCCTCCCTCATGCCTGCAATATGTTGCATCTCCCCCATCTGCTTAACATTTATGTTTCCCCTTTTCCCTCTGGGACTATTTCTATCCTTTCCATTGCTGGTCTGTGATGCCCTATGGGTATCCGACCCCGTCCCCCCGGCCTCTGTATTAGTTTCCTCATTTCCACCAACCCATTCCTCCCCCTCTAGGTTGCTTAGTAGCTCAAATTTATTGTGACACTCTGTGTCAGCCTCCATCAAGTAACTGCCCCTCTTCTTCCCCTCTTGCTCAGTTCTCCTTAGGAGCTCCGTTCCCACAGTCTGCTGTTTTAAGCTTCCCCACAACAGCCCCTCCCTTCTCAATGTCTGCTCTACTAGGCTTCCCCACAACAGCCCCTCCTGACTATTTTCCCTCCACTCTCTTTGTATTTGGAATGTTCACCCCGTACGCTTTCCCCTTAGCATCAACATCCCTATCTAAGGGTCCTCTGTCCCTACTACCCCCCCTCCTGCTTGCTGTAACATAACATCTTGTAATTTCAGAGCATTGCTCCAGCCTCCCCTCAGACCCACCCTTCTGCTGCCCATATCCACACCCCTTATCCTTGGACACCCCCCCCAGCTCCCCCAGCTTACTCCTTAACCAATATACCTCACTCCTGATACAAGATAGCTGTCTACAGAGTGGGCAGCCTCCCTCTCTCCAGGGCCAATTGAGAATTATTGCCATCCCACAGCCTGTGCAGTCTACAACCCTTCTGAAGATGCCTGCCATGGTGGAAAATGGCCACCCTGTTTTTCCTCCTCTGTTTATAATGGCACACTTCCTTTTCTCAGTCCCTTCCCCCAGAATACAGTTTCTCTCTACACTGACTGCAGTTATTTACAAACCCAATTTCAACCCCACCAATAAAGTTCCCAAGTCTCACAAACACATACAGTCCAGTGTGTGTCCAGTCCCACTACCAGTGTGTGTATGCAGACATCAGGTACCGTATGATGTCACAGGCCCACCAGTTCCTGTTGCTTTGAATTTCAGTCCCAAACAGAAATACACAGCCCTTCAATCCCAACCCTCAGTGGCTTTTCAGTATTTAAGAAAGCCTACAAAACAGGGTGGGAGGGAGCGCTCTTACCAACACCAGGCAAACATCACATTTAAATTACACTCTAATTATCACTGCCAAACAAGTGTTCCCAAGCCTCAAAAGTTATAATATCACAGCCCAAGTAACAGTTCTAACTCAAAGCAGTAATTTTTAACACATAGAACTAATTTCACGCACAAAACTATTCAAATATTTCAGTTAAAACAAAAAATAACCCCAGACATCTGTCCTTACCAGCCTCCTGCTTATGTTCCCAAGTGAACAATGAAAGACAAGGTGATTTCTGCTAATTTCCCCTCCCCCTAACACCAGGCAAACATCACATTTAAATTACACTCTAATTATCACTGCCAAACAAGTGTTCCCAAGCCTCAAAAGTTACAATATCACAGCCCAAGTAACAGTTCTAACTCAAAGTAGTAATTTTAACACATAGAACTAATTTCATGCACAAAACTATTCAAATATTTCAGTTAAAACAGAAAATAACCCCAGACCTCTGTCCTTACCAGCCTCCTGCTTATGTTCCCAAGTGAACAATGAAAGACAAGGTGATTTCTGCTAAGTTCCCTTCCCCCTAACACCAGGCTAACATCACATTTAAATTACACTCTAATTATCACTGCCAAACAAGTGTTCCCAAGCCTCAAAAGCTACAATATCACAGCCCAAGTAACAGTTCTAACTCAAAGTAGTAATTTTTAACACATAGAACTAATTTCACGCACAAAACTATTCAAATATTTCAGTTAAAACAGAATATAACCCCAGACCTCTGTCCTTACCAGCCTCCTGCTTATGTTCTCAAGTGAACAATGAAAGATGAGGTGATTTCTGCTAATTTCCCCTCCCCCTAACACCAGGCAAACATCACATTTAAATTACACTCTAATTATCACTGCCAAACAAGTGTTCCCAAGCCTCGAAAGTTACAATATCATAGCCCAAGTAACAGTTCTAACTCAAAATAGTAATTTTTAACACATAGAACTAATTTCACGCACAAAACTATTCAAATATTTCAGTTAAAACAGAATATAACCCCAGACCTCTGTCCTTACCAGCCTCCTGCTTATGTTCCCAAGTGAACAAACTAATTTCATGCACAAAACTATTCAAATATTTCAGTTAAAACAGAATATAACCCCAGACCTCTGTCCTTACCAGCCTCCTGCTTATGTTTATACTCAAAAATTCTAGCTATTATTTACTTTACTACTATTTACATTTAAGTCTGATCCTTTTCTATGCCAGCTGCATAGTGGGATATAGAGTCTGCATTTTTATGTTGCGAGCCAAGTTGGTGCTTTATCACAAACTTGTAAGGCTGAAGGGCTAAATACCAGCAGAGTATTCTAGCATTTTTGTCCTCCATCTGATTTGTCCAACATAGTGAATTATGATTAGTGACCAAAACAAAATCAGTGCCACAAATGTAAAAATGTAATGCCTCTATAGCCCACTTAATGGCTAAGCATTCCTTTTCTATAGTGGCATATTTTCATTCACGGTCATGAAGTTTTCTGGAGATGTAAAGTATAGGAAGTTCCTCTCCGTTTATGTTCTGGCTTAATACTGCTCCAATTCCAGCATTGGAGGCGTCCGTATGGACCTCAGGTGGCTTGTCAAAGTCAAGACTTCTTAAGACAGAGGAGGAACATAAAGCACTTTTAATGGCCCGGAATGCTTCCTCGCATTCTGGAGTCCATTTGACCATGTTGCCAAATCTTTTCTTTGTCAAATCAGTGAGGGGGCAGCAATAATAGAAAAATTGGACATGAAATGCCTGTAGCAACTGGCAAGTCCTAGGAATGATCGTACCTGCTTTTTAGTTTGAGGTACAGGGCATTTGGCCACTGCTTCAACCTTAGAGATCTCAGGCTTCACTTGGCCATTACCTAGAATAAATCCTAGTTATCTGGTCTCATGCATAGCCAAAGCACACTTACTGGGATTGATAGTATGCCCTGCTCCACTGATGATTTCAAGCACAGCTGTCAAATGTTTCAAATGTGTCTGCCAATCTGTACTAAAGGTGACAATATCATTAAGATAGGCAGCAGCATAGGCAACATGAGGGGCTAAAAGATGGTCCATAAATCTCTGAAAGGTGGTGGAGGCCCCTGTGCAAACCAAAGGGCATGGTCACAAATTGGAAAAATCCTGCAGGGGTACTGAATGCAGTCTTCTCTTGGGAGACTTGCTCTAGAGGAATCTGCCAGTAGCCCTTAGTCAGATCCAATGTTGTTATGTATGTGGCATGCCCAATATGGTTGATCAGATCATCGATCCTTGGCATGGGGTACCAGTCAAACTGTGACACCTGGTTTAACTTCCTAAAATCCAGACATAGCCGGATGCCTCCTTCCTTCTTTGGCACAACTACAATAGAAGGAGCCCAGGGACTCTTTGAAGGTATGATTATACCCAATTCCTGTAATTTCTGGATCTCCTGTTGTACTTCTGACCTAACTATCTCAGGGAGCCAGTAAGGCTTTTGTCTGATGGGGAGAAGAAGTATAGATCTGATGTTCCACCCCTTTAGCTTTCCCGGGTACTGTAGTAAACAACACAGCATGCTGTTTAATAACATTAAGTAGTTCTTCCTTCTGCAGTTCCTCAAGGGCTGGGTTAATGGCTGCCTCTTCTCTCTTTTGCTCTCTAACTTCCAGGTGGCTATACTCAATATCTATCTTGGACTTCTCTTTTTCCGGCATAATCAACAGACTAACAGGGGGCCCAAAGTTTCATACCACTTCTTTAAAAGGTTGGCATGATAGATCTTAACACCAGGACATTTATCAGCAGTTTACACCTCATAGGTGATGTTACCTACCCTTCTAAGAATCTTATATGGACCTTGCCATTTCATTAGGAGCTTATTCTCTGTAGAGGGTAGTAGAAGCAACACCTTATCCCCCTTCTTGAAACTCTTTCTCAGACATCTTTTTGTCATAATAGTATTTCTGTTTCTGTTGGGCATGACTAACATTAGCATGTGCTAACTCTGTGTATTTAACTAGTCTTTTCCTCAACTGTAACAGATAATTAGAAATACTGGTGGAACCCACATCTTGCCCATCTTCCCAATATTCTTTGACCACATTGAGGGGTCCTCTCAGGTTATGCCCGTATAACAATTCAAATGGGGAATACCCGGTGGATGCTTGGGGCATCTTCAATATGCAAAGAGTAGTAATAGAAGGTACTGATCCCATTTTTTTCCTTCATCTACTACAAATTTCTGGAGCATTCTTTTCAGAGTCTGGTTGAATCTCTCTACCAACCCATCTGTCATGGGGGGTAATAGGGTGATGTTTGAACTGCAACCACTCCCAGCAGTTGGTACAACTCTTTCAATAATGCTGCATTAAAATTACTACCCCGTCTGTGAGTATCTCCTTTGGAATACCCAGCCTACTGAAAACCTTTACCAACTCTTGGGCAATTCTTTCAGTGGTAACAGATCATAGCGGTATGGCTTCGGGGTACTGGGCTGCATAGCCGCAGATCACCAGGATGAAGCGGTTCCCTTTTGAACTTTTCTCTAGTGGACCAACAATGTCCATTGCCATATGCTCAAAAGGTGTTGTTACAAAGGGTAAGGGTTCCAAGGGAACTAGATCATGCTTTCCTACTTACGAACATATGAACATATGAAATTTGCCAGCAGATAAAGGCCTAGAGGTCTATAAAGTCTGCTCAAATGTGCAGCTAGCACCCCTTATTCTGCAGCTGCCCAACTGCTGCTTGCACAACTTTCTGACATTCTGGGCATGATTTACAGTATGCAGTCATGTGTTCATGAATGGCTGGCCAGAAAAACCATTGTAATAAATGGGCCAAAATATGATCTCTGCCAGCGTGACCTGTGCAAGGCAAATCATGTGCCAAATGTAGTAGTTATTCCCTATATTTTGTAGGGACCATTAATTGATCCACCACTTCCCCAGTTTTAGGATGCACACACCTCCTATACAGGATTTTGTTCTTTTGTACAATCTCAGGGGTACCTTCTCTGGGTATCTTACCAACCTGCTGAAAAAAGGAGTTAATGAGGAATCAGTACTTTGTTCAACAACAATAGAATTTTTATCTACATTTAAGGGTTCAAGTAAGTCTTTAAGTCTTTTATCCTTCCACAAGGTCTTCAAAGTTCTTTTCATACATTTGGACTTCCCGTCCTGTCCAAGGGTACTCATGAGGTCATCAGAAAATGGAAAAACTTCCCTCAATAACTTCTCTTGTCTTGCTTGGGCCCTTGTTGTAACAGCTGCAAGTTGTGGACCCTGGAAAGTCATATCCTAGGACTACAGAAATGGGCAGGTTAGGAACAATACCTGCACACATCTGACTTGTTGTTTCATTCACTGTAATGTTAACCTCTGCAGTAGGGTACCAATGGGTGTTGCCATGGATACACACAACGTCTACAGGTGTTTTGGGGACACAGTTGTTTTCCAGCAGTTCTGGACGTACCAGAGTGTACTTGCTGCCAGTGTCCAGAAGTCCTACCATGGGGTTCTTAGTAATTGTCACTGCATACCCATTCGTGAGTAAGGCCAGATATGCTGGAGTTTTCTGTTTGGGGCAAAATCTAGCAATATGCCCTTTCTCACTGCAGTTATGGCAAATCACTTCTGAAGAGTACACCCTCCCTCCACTCCTAGTTCTTACATCAGTCTGAGTTAATCCTGGCCCTGTGGTGGAAGGGGAAGAGGTAGGTGTAGACCTTCCTACAGCAGTAGTTTTCCTTTGAGTTGGTCTAGCTAACAAATAATCTTCGGCTAATGCGATGGCTATCTCCACTGATTTGGGGTTTTGCTCTTTTACCCACAATTGGACCTCATTGGGGAGTATCTGCAGAAACTGATCTACCACCAAAGTCTCTACAATTTCAGATGAAGTTCTTTCCTCAGGTTGTAGCCATTTAACACACAACTCCCTTAATCTGATGAAAGTCTCTCTAGGCATGTATGAAGACTGGTAGTGCAGAATGTGGAACTGCTGCCTGTATGTTTCTGCATTAATGTCATAATGCTTTAGAATTTCTTTTTTAACCAACTCACACTTTTCTGCATGTCATGGATCCATATTACTGTAGGCTAATTGGGCCTTTCCTGTTAAGTAAAGGACAAGTCTCACAACCCATTGTGTCTGGGGCCACCCACAAGCTCTTGCCACTCATTCAAAGGTTGTGAGATATGCCTCTAGCTCATCTGTGGGGGTCATTTTAGTCAATTTAATATCTTTAGGGCTGGTATCTTGGTCTCTACTACCTGAACTAATGTTCTGGATGGTCCTTAAGGTCTCAGTCCATCTCCGGTCTGTCACAGTCCATCTCTGGTCTTGATGCTATATCTCAATTTCCCTCAGCCTCTCCATCTCATGTTGGTGGATAGCCAACCACCGCAACAAGTTCACAATGTCAGTTGGAGGTTCTTCTGCAGCAGGGTCCTCAATAGGATCTTCCTCACTCTGGTCAGAGAGACTCGCTATCGCCACTGGTTCTGCCTTCTGCTTAGGGTGGCCACCTGGTCCCAAGCCAGGCAGAAGCTGCTCTCACCAGTCTGGCTCACCATATACCTGGTCTGCATGCCTCTGGAGTACTCAGGTCTCTCCTCCTCCAACTTTGCATTCTTCTCTGCCATGGCACCACTCCTTGTGTTTACTCATATCAGGACTGATACCAGAATTGATGTCTCCTTGGTTACTTGGACCACCCATTACCCCACTTCTGACACCAAGTGTGATCATGGGTGCTCAGAGTAAAACACATACAACAGGAGTATGGTGCATAAATTCACTCAGAAGTGCATATTTATTAAATTAAGAAGAAGTAAGTAGCATAACTTGTAAAATAAATGTAAATAAATCAAAAGAATAAGCACAGTCAAGACCCAGCTTTGGTCTACCCTCTGTGCTTCCTCAGCCCTCTGCAAGGCTGAACTGATCTGTTTAGGCTGAGGAGAAGTACCTTTTTATAGGAAGAAATCACATGATGTCTGAAAACTCTGCCCATTATTTAACAAAATAGTGTTAAACTAACTTTAAAACACAAAGAAACATTTTTGTTACATAAGAAATCAACATAGACTTGCTTTAGGATCTCTAGGTATCCCAAAATATCTACAATTCCATAAATTTATCTGTTTCTGCTTTGTAACTCCACCCACCTCCCTAGAGTAACAGCCCCCTTTGTATTTAACCAGCAGTGCAGAGGGGCACTGGCCCTATAGAGGCAACCATGACAACAGAGCAGGTTAGTGTTTCAGCATTTGTCTCAGTTCCTTTTGCACCAGATATGAGACACTCACTAAAATACCAAATATAAATGCAAAATACTTGAAATAGGCTGGAGAACTAGAAGAAAAGTTAATGCAAAGGAAAAATGCTAAGCATGACTTTCATAGCATGTAATTTCAGCACTTTTGACTGTTTGTATGGTGTTTGTAACCTTGAACTGTAATGGCTTGCAAGTTAACAGGTGTCACTAGAATATAGGGGAGCTTTTTATAATACAGATATCCACTAAAAATGTTTAAATCTCCATTATGCATGCTTCTATTCTGTTTGTGAGGAGCCTCTGCAAATTCTAGGAGTGTTTCTTGGTGCCAACTAAAACACTTACAGGGCAGTCACTTCACAAAGGACAAAGCAAGACATAAACAGTTTTAGAAAACAAAACACACTGTCTAGAAGCAATTACAAAAGCTTTCTCTGTTTTGCTAATTTTAAAGTGTTTTTTACTTATTGGGACAGTACTTCCCCTCGGCTACACCCTGGCAGACAAGAGCCTAGCAGTGCAGCTTTACTAGGGGACAAAAAAACAAACTTTCAGGACAGATTCATTTTACTTGTGCTCTTGAATCTGTTGGCCCATAGAAGCTTCCACTTCACAGGTGGAGGCAAGTCTAACAATTGAAGGAGAACAGCAGAACAACTCCCTTGGCTGTTTTCTGCTGTTTGTAAAACTATATAATTTTTTCTTTCTGCTCTTTAAAAAAAATGAGGCAAACTAACAGAAAAAGATAGGGCACACAAATTAGGGCAAACATGGACTGTACTGTCTAAAAAGAAACCTCACTCAAACAGAAACCTTTACGCAGCAGCTGTGCGATGCTGCGGACGTGTGCTGCTAAGATCGTGTGCAGGATCATGCAGGTTCGCTAGCGGGAGCTGCCATTGCACAAAGGGGATTTAAACAAGTGCTAGCAAAAATAAAGATATACTTAATAACATTATGTCCAACAAATACAGTGGAGACCTGGCACTTTAGTAGTATGGCAGCAAGAATACCCACAGGGAACTTGGGGGAGAGAGAGAGAGCTATGAAGAAGGGAAAAGAAATACATAGGAAAGAAGATTAAAGACTGTAGGTGGCCATACTGCAGGGGAAATTAAAGAACAGAATAATAGAAGTGCTGTTGTGCAACAGACTAAAGTAAGAGAGTCACTCTGCTCAATCCCAAAAGAACGGGGGGGGGGCAATACTACCACAACAATGTTGAAAATCTAGGGTCAAAATATGTAAAAATGGAAAAGTTATGCACATACAATTAAATTTTGCTACGTTCACTCGTAACTCTGGTAGCTGTAAATATTTTGACCCCAAATTTTCAAAATGGTCATGTTTTTACAATGTCTCATGATCCTGACAGCTATCATATTTCAGATTCTGGCCAAACTGTCTTTGCGCACTTATGGCATGGAATGACGTTCTGGTGGTGGTGCAATCACATTTCAGCAGGGATTTCTAAATTTTATTTATTGAATTTTGGTAACTGGATAGGCCCACTAAGACAAGACAGTCCCTTTTTCAGTGGTGACCCAGTAAGTGCAGTACATCGACAGTGCAATAGTTGACACTGGAAACCATACAGGTATGACAATTTCAGTAACAAGTCCAACTAATATAGTTACAGGAACATGTCATAACACAACACAATTATGTCATACAAACATTCAGAACTAGCATAAAAAATGTACAGAGAACATAATTACTACAGTTTAGAGCCACTAGTATAGATAACAGTACCATAGAGAAAACTATGGCAGACAGTAACATAATCATCAATCCCTATTAATAGATAACATTGTACATAACTCAGATTGTACAGCTAACATTGTACCTAACTGAGAAATCCAGTGATGCTAAGCACACAGGCAGTGGACAGGTAAAAAGCCCAGAAGTCATCGATAGCAGGAGCAAGGCGGGGCAGCTAGATGAGCCTGCAGCGAGCACTGAAATTGAAGGAGTGAAGAGCAAGCTAGGACTGAGGAGGGTAGTGAGTTTCAGGAGGACATAGCAGAAAAGGTGAATGATCTCCAGGCTACAGAGAGATGCAGGTTTGGCACTACAAGAAGGGGTAGGGAGGCAGATCTGAGAGTACGCTGGAGGAGTCGACATTGAATGATATCAGCTAGGCAGGGAGGTGTGAATTGAAGTACTAGCTTATGAACAAAGCTCAGGGTGGCATAGCACAGTTTGGCCTCATAGGGTAACCATCCCAGGGCAGATAGGACATCACAATGATGATGGCGAGTGTGAGTTCCCAGAGTAAACCTATTCACTCTGTGGTAGATCTGTGAGAGATGAGATGATATGGTTGCAGAGGTCAAGAGAGGCAACGGGACACCATACAAGAGGAGAGGCAGGAGGGTGGCATTTGCAATCTTGCAACAGGCAGTTGAAGTAAGAAAGGGATGAATGTGGTAAAGGATGCTTTTTTTTGGTGAGAGCTGTTACGTGTGCATCTAGTGTAAGTGAGGGATCCAAGGTGACCCCCAGGTATTTAAATGACTCAACAGATTCAAGGGCAGTCCCGGTACATGAGAACACAGTCAGACGGGGAAGGTGCATGCAGGTGATCTAGAGAACAACATGCACTTCATTTTATAGTGTTAAGCACCAGTTGCTTTTGAATAAACCAATCCTTGAGGGTGTTAAAGTTGGATTTCAGCTTTGCGTTGAGTCAGCCTATGTCAGAGGAAGAGCGGTAGAGGATAGCATTGTCTGCAAAGAGGTGGACTGAGGCTCCACCACAATTATTTGGGACATCATTGATGTATAAAGAAAAAAGTAGAGGACTCAGTATGGAGCCCTGGGGAATACCGTGGGTTATAGACCTTGGAGCTGATTGGGATCCTGCCCATTTCACATGCTGAGTGCAGCCGCAGAGGTAGCTTACAATCCAAGCTAGGGCAGAGGAATCAAGGCCAAGTATGTTCAGCTGGCATAGCAGCAGGTCATGGTTGACTAAATGAAAGGCCTTGGTCAGGTCTATGAATATGGCACCCTTGGCATGGCCAATGTCCAGAGCATAGAATACGTCAGATGTGACTTTGACCAGGGATGTCAGGGTACTGTAATTTTTCCTAAACCCATGCTGGGAGGTTGCAGGCAGCTGGTGTAGGTCTAGGTAGCCCTGCAGGTGATCACATATTATTTGTACTTGTATCTCAACTAATGGGCATAAAATAGAGATTGGGCAGAAGTTTTCCAAAATTCTTTTGGATTGCTGAGGTGCTCGGTCTGGAGATTCCTGAAATGTAGGTGCTTTGCTTTCTGGACGGCATTCTTGCAGCTGTTCCTTAGCTGCCTATAAGTTTGTCAGTCAGTAAGTAATCTACTACCCTCATATCTACACCAGGCTTTATCATGCGAGGACATGAGCTGCCTCAGTTCTTTAGAGAGCCAAGGAGCTTTGACACCTTTTATACAGCATCTCTTCATAGGGGCATGAAGGCCAACAATACCAGTGCATTTAGTCACAAGGTAGTCTAGGGCTGAGTTGACATCTAGTAGGGTATTTATTGGGCCCCACTCAGTATCTTGGATTGCATCCGTGAAAGCTTTGGAGTTGAAATTTGTCATGTCCTGGACTATTACAACCCTAGGTGGGGGATTAGGAAAGTTATTGCGCCAAATGCAGATAGTTGAGGAGTGGTCACTTATAATGTCTGAGAGGACCTCTACAGATTTTATCTTTGAGGCACATTTAGTGACCACACAATCGAGTAAGGTATAGTTGCCTGACTTTGTGTTAAGTAGAGTAGGACCACTAACCATTTAAACCAAGTTGGAATCCATTAGTGTGGCAGATGGTTTGTCAGAGCCAGGGTTCAACCAGTCATTACTGAAGTCTCCCCCAAGCACCAAGTCATGACGTGGCAGGCTAGACAGGGAGGTAATGAAGGACAGTAGACAAGAGGATGCTACTTTAGGTGGTAGGTATACACACCCTACCAGTAGTTTTTTTACAGAGCCAAAGATGAGAGAGAGGAATATCGATTCCACCTCGGAGGGTCCAGGTCCAGGGATTAGGGTAGTATCAAGGATGTTCCTGACATACATAATGGTGTCCCCACCCCTTTTTTTTCAGGCAATCCAATCTGAAACATTTGTATCCAGGCAGAGCCACTTCATGTTGCCTGATATTTGATTTTAGCCAGGTCTCTGTGATGCCTAGAATGTCAGGAGTGTGAAGATTGGCCCATGCTTCCATCTTTGGCATTTTAGGTCTAAGGCTTTGCACATTTAAGTTGGCAATTTTCAACCCTTTCTATACCCATTGAGATACTGCGGGAGGGTAGGAAGCAGAGGTATCATTAGCAGGCCCAGGCTTACACTTGACATCACTTGCAAGGATTAAGAGGAGAAAAAGGAGTGAAGGCCTGGTTGAAGAGGCAAGCTGTTTTTTGAGATATCTGGTGGATAGAGGAGACATTTGTAACTTTCTGAGTAGCTAGGATCCTAGGCAGGCAACTCCATGTTTTGGCAGATAAGGGACAGGGATATACACACTGATAGGGTTCATAAGTGAAATGGTGGGGAGGGACTGATTCACAATGCAATTTGCACTGAGGGTGCTTTAGGGATAGAGCTATGAGGTAGTCTGCTACAATGAGAAGTACCAGGCTGGAGATAATGCACAGTAGTGTTAACTTGGCCATCATGAATAGCTAAGCATTAGCTTGCAGAGCTATAGTATGGTTGGGGCAGGCTAGGTGGACAGCAGTGTGAGTTCATGAGGTGGGGTAATAAGAAGGCTATGTTGACAATTTGGTTCTAGTTTTGCTAACATTGGAAATGCAGGGCCTTTCCATAACAGCATATGTATACGCACCTATGGATGGATGGGAGCATAGGGCACAGAGGGCCCTATGTTCCCACAGGCAAATAAGGATACAATCATACTCTCTCAAAAAGTAAGAAATTTATTTGCAAAAAAACTCCATTGTTGCATCAGTTAGGGTTAAAGTGCCAAAAGTAAGGAAATCTAGTGTTAGGGTTCCCAGCCCAAACACCCCACCCCCACACTGCAGGCAGCAAACCAGGTGTGGGATGTGTCTTGGGGTTCTCAAGCCTAACATTCTCCCCATTCCATCAGTAAAGAAGCTGAGATGTGTACAGTGTATGAGAATGCAGTGAGCATTAGGCTTGAGAACCCCAAGACACAGCCCATGCCTGGTTTGCTGCCTAAAGGGTGGGGTTGGGGAGTTAGGTTTTGGAACCCTAGCACCACATTTCCCTACTTTTGTTACTTTAACCCTAACTAATGCATCAATGGATTTTTTTCAAAGAATATATTAGATGGGTGAGGTAGTGCCTATATATTAGGGTAGAGTATGCACTTTAAAGTTAAACCCCAATTTTGGATCTTAGTAAAGTTGTCTTCATTTAACTGATTGACTTGAAATTTGAAAAGCACAAAGATGTTTCCAGGATCTCTGGATCCTGAAAAGTTTATGACAATTGGTTCATGAAGGGCAAAGTTACAGAGGGGCAAAAACACAAAAATCACATTAATTAAGACCATTTTTTGTTCACCTACAGTATAATTATAAAAACTAGGAGCATTTGAAACATGAAACTTGCAGGTTTGATAGATTTTGACATATGTTGTTTGCTTTTGTTGTTTTCATCTCCCAAACTTATGTAGTTTTTAAAATATTTGAGCAAAACCAGTTCCATTTCTGAGCATGTGCAGTTTTAAAAAAAATAGCATTCTAAGGATAACTGGATTTTTATGACCACATGAAGTCATGTGGTTGCATTATGAAAATGCATTCAATTAACAAGTGTCAGGGCCAGCTTCCTGTTTGTGCATATTGCTGTGCTCTTTTAGTTTAGCAGGAAAGGAATAACTTGTCAGTGTGAAGCACCAACCCTGCTGAATGTGTTGTGCATTTGATTTTTTTGTCTAGCAGAGTGCCACCATTAGCCACTTCAGCAGCCTCCTAGATTAATACTTGACACCAGTGTACCCACCCCCTGTGCCGGTTCATCTCCCCTCCATTTTGTTATTGATCCCCAACCCCCTGCCACATTAATCTACTAACACCGGGGTAACCAATCCCTGGTGTCAACATACTCAAATCCCCTGACCCAGCAGTTTTGGACACCAGGGTACCCAACCCTTGTGCTCCAAGTATGAAGCCAACACTGTGGTGCCCAACTCACAGTGTTGGAGGTCCCAGACGTCTTTTCCATTTTTTTTTGTTAGATTTTAAACCTGAAATAAACAAAACAGTTCCTTGTTGTCTTTTTTTCTGCACGGTACCCTGTAAGTAAGAAAATGGTCCATCGGTGATCTGCCCCCACAACACTGCACCCCAAACCTCCCACTCAGCACCCACCACCCAACTCACCCCGACACACTCTCACTCACCTTTAAGTGTTCTACTGCATAAATCCTCTCTCAGATTGAAACATAGAAACAGAAACATAGAAGTTGTCGGTGGATAAGGACCTCTGAGCCCACTTAATCTGCCCTTATTTTCCTACCTACAGTGCCACTGCAGACCCTACTTGATCTCCGGTCTCCCCCCCCCCTTGCCTTATTTCTAAGGTCCCCCTGTGTCTATCCCAGGCATGCTTGAATCCTGTTATCATTTTAGCACCCACCACCTCTACTGGTAAGCTGTTCCAAGCATCCACCACCCTTTCTGTGAAGAAATATTTCCTCACATCTTCTCTAAGTCTCCCCCCAGCTTCATAGCATGACCCCCTGTCTTTGAGCATCTTTTTCTTTATAAAATACTATCCTCATTTACCTTATTAATACCAGTGAATTATTTGAATGCTTCTATCATGCCCCCTTTCCCTTCTTTCCTCTAGAGAGTACATATTTAATTCCTTGAGTCTTTCCTCTTAGGGCTATTGATGTAGGCCATGCACCATTTTGATTGCCCTCTTCTGTACTGCCTCCACCCTGTCTATGTCCTTCCAGAGATGGGGCCTCCAGTACTGGACACAGTACTCATGGTGAGGCCTCACCATTGACCTACACATAGGTAACTCTACCTCCTTCTTTCTGCTGGTGATACCCCTCCCTATACACCTGAGCATCCTGCTAGCTTTCCATACTGCTTTATCATACTGCTTTGCTACCTTCAGGTCATCAGAAATGATTGCCCCTAGGTTCCTTTCCAGTTTTGTGGTTGCCAATACCTCCCCACCCAATTGGTACATTGCCCCTGGGTTTCTATGTACCCAGTGCATTATTTTGCAATTTTTTGCATTGAAACACAGTTGCAAAACCCTTGACCAGTCTTTCAGCTTTTTCAGATAATCCCACATTTTTTTCACACACCCCACTTGGTGTGCCCACTCCATTGCAGATTTTTGTGTCATTCATGAACAGGCATACTTTCCCATCCAGCCCTCCTGCAATATTACTAATAAAGAATATTTTCTAATACTAATACTAATAAAGAATATTTTCAGTAAGGCAGGCAAAGTCCCAAACTGAGGAAACACTAGCACGAACAGTAAAAGAAGGTGACAAGACTTTCTATAGATACATTAGTGAAAGGAGAAAGTCCAGAGGGGGTATTGCTAAGCTTAATGGAGAAAAGGGAGCATGTGAGGAGGAGGACCCTGTAAAGGCATCTATCCTAAATAGATACTTTTGCTCAGTATTTACTGAAGAGAAGGTAGGACAGGGCCCACAGCTCAGCATCATGGACACGGGGGAGGGAGGTGAGCACCTCCCTTCACAAAGAAAGGGTCCTACAAGAGCTTGCTAAGCTCAGGGTGGATAAGGCAATGGGACCTGATGGCATACATCCCAGGGTACTTAAGGAGCTAAAGGAGGAACTAGCAGAGCCATTAGCAGAATTGTTTAGTGAGTCTCTGAGCACAGGAGAGGTCCCAGAAGACTGGAGAAGGGCTCAGTGATCCCGCTCCACAAGAGTGGTAGCAGGGAGGAGGCGGGAACTACAGACCGGTCAGTCTTACCTCAGTAGTGGGCAAGATTATGGAGGCACTCCTTAAGGAAAGGATAGTGCAACACCTGGAATCCATAGGGGCGCAGGATCCAAGACAGCATGGGTTTACAAAAGGAAGGTCCTGTCAAACTAATCTCATAGATTTCTTTCACTGGGTAACCAGAGTGGTGGACCAAGGGGGAGCAGTTGATGTTGCCTACCTTGACTTCAGCAAAGCTTTCGACACTGTTCCACATAGAAGATTGATAAATAAACTGGGTAGGCTCAGGGTGGGTCAGAAGTTGGTCAACTGGGTGCAAACTGGTTGACGGGCAGAAAACAGAGTGGTGGTAAATGGTATACAGTCAGAAGAGATGCAAGTCACAAGTGGGGTACCTCAGGGATCAGTCCTGGGGCCAGTCCTCTTCAATATCTTCATTAGTGACCTTGCAGATGGACTAGAGGGTAAGGCTTGTCTGTTTGCAGATGACACCAAGATCTGCAACAGAGTAGATGATCCAGATGGGGTGGGCAGAATGAGAAGATATCTGGATAAACTAGCAGAATGGTCAGAAGAGTGGCAACTGGATTTAATGCAAAGAAGTGCAAAATCATGCACATAGGGAAGAGAAACCCAAGCCACCTATAGGTTGGGAGGGGAGTTGCTAGCAGTCACAAAGGAAGAAAGAGACTTGGGCATCATCATCGCTGATGACCTAAAATCATCCAAGCAGACCTCTAAAGCAGTAGGTAAGGCTAGGAAGGTGTTAGGGTGTATAGTAGGGTATCACAAGTCGTAAGAGGAGGCATTAATCCCTCTGTACAAGACACTGGTTAGAGCCCCATCTGAGTACTGCTATACAGTATTAGGCCACACCTTCACAAGGACATTAACCAAATTGAGGCAGTCCAGAGAAGGGCAACTAAAATGGTGCAGGGACTGCATCAGAAGACATATGAGGACAGATTAACGGAGCTCAATATGTATACCTTGAGCAAAGGAGGGAGAGGTGATATGATCGAGGCATTCAAACACCTTAAGGGCATAAACAAGGTGAAAGAGTCTAACATGTTTAAATATAAGAAAAATAGCAGGACAAGAGGACACATCATGAGATTAGAGGGAGGCCGATTAAGGGGAATGTGAGGAAATCTTTTCACAGAAAGGGTGGTGGATGCATGGAATGGCTTACCACAAGAAGTGATGGCTATGAATACAGTGCAGAGCTTCAAACAGGCATGGGATAGGCATAAGGGAGCAATACAAATGACTATGAATAGATAGGCCACTGACAGAGCAAAGGCCGATGGCACATTTATAAGATAGAAAAAGAAATGGGCAGACTGGATGGGCCTTGCGGTCCTTATCTGCCGTCAACTTCTATGTTTCTATGTTTCTAAGACATTGAAGAGGACCGGGCTTAGTACTGACCCCTGTGAAACCCTGCTGGTCGCCTTGCCTTCTTCATAGTGAGCATCATTTACTACCACCCTCTGAGTTCTGTTTCTTACCCAATGTCTTACCCATTTTAAAACTTTTGGACCCACTTCTAGGCTGCCCAGCTTGCTCACCAGTCTTCTATGTAGACCAGTGTCGAAGGCCTTATTGCAATACAGCTAGGCCACATCCACCACGCTGCCCCGATTCACTTTCTTGGTCACCCAGTCAAAGAACTCGATCAGGATTGTCTGGCAAGATCTCCCCCCCCCATGAAACCATGCAGCCTTGGATCCTGTAATCCACTGGTCACAACGTATTCTCCAATCTTTTCCTTCAGTAGTGACTCCATTACTTTACCCACCACCGAAGTCAGGTTGACAGGTCTGTAATTTCCTGCCTCCTCCCTGTTACTACTTGTGAAGTGGAACCACATCTGCCCTCCTTCAGTCCCCTGGAACTTCCCCTGTATCTTATGATAGTTAAACAGGAATGTTAGAGGTGCAGCCAGAGGTGAAAACATGTTTTGCTGCTGGAACCGGTGAGTGTTATAGGACAGATAAGGTAAGTGCCATATAATGCATTTCAATGCATTTTGAACTTTTACTCATAACTTGGTCATCTTTAAATATTTTGCTCCCAAATTTTCAACATGGCCTTTTTGGGATCCCACCTCATGAATAAGGGTGGTGTAATCTTCCAAATCTGGCCTGAATAGTAATTTTGAGGTTGCTGCATAAATCACCTTTTGGGTGGGAAGGGAGAATTTTCACCAACTGGGTCAATGAGGTGGGGTTATAAGAAGGCTATATTGAAAATGTGGGGTTAAAATAATTAGAAGAAAGTTATGAGTATACATCGAAATGTTTCTGTGTTTGCTCATAACTTTGGCAGTTTTTAATTTTTTGACCCCAAATTGTCAACATAGCCATTGATTTTACACCACCTCATGAACCTGACTGCTGTCACTTTTTCAAATTCTTCTGGCTCAAATGTGAGTTTGTACTTTTGGTGCGAAATGAAGTTTCATCAAGTATATTATAAATTACACTCATCATAGTTGGGGGCTCATAAAATGTCTATGTTGAAATTGTGGAGTCAAAATGTTGCAAAAAGTATATAAAGATACCTTGTTTGCAGGGTTAGTTGTTGGCCCAGTGGGGACCACACTGCCTATGTGTGCCAGTGAGCTGATTTCGGGTGTGAGCTTAGTGAGCTGGCTGAATGGGCCAATGCTGGTGAGAAGGTGCTGCAGTGTTAGACACCAGCCCCAGCCTGGAAAGGGACAGAGCAGTGTTCTGGAGCACACACAACACCTTGTGGCAGGCCGTGGAATCCACCCTCACAAGAGGTTGACATGCGTGTCATGAATTGATTGGCCCATGCACTGCATCTGGACAAGTAGGGTGGCAAGAAACATTTGGGAAAGTGTACCTTGCAGGATGAAGGTTTGGTGACTGCAGGCCCCACAGCAACAACAGGCCTCCTACTGCTGTCAGTCACCCAACCCCCTCACCCTCCATCTCAGAAACTTACCCTGTAACTTTGGACTCCCCCCACAGATTCCCATATGACAGGGATAGGAAGAAGATGGACATCCACCCTCCAAGACTGTCAGGCACTTTTCTAGTATGTCACCCTCTCAGTGTTGCATAGCATGCAAAAGAAGATGACTTCACCCTGCCCTGGTGGTGGCTGATGAGTGGAGCAACTTGCCCCCCTGCCACCCCTAGAGAAGAGTGGCACCCATGACGCTGAATCCTGTCTGAATCCCTCCATGCTGACCTCCATGAGTGACCCAAGTCTGTTTATGAACCTGGGTCACTGCTGTGGTACTGGTCTCTACCCTACTTCCCCACCCGCTTCACACCCCCAAAATTAAAACTATGACCCCTTTCCATCTTACACAACTATTTTTATTGCTTATAACTTTTATTGCTTTTAGTAACCCATTTTCCACTTTATATCTACAGGTTCAATGGATGTCATCACTGGGTTTGAAGGACACTGAGCATGTGTATCAGATAAGTATCGTTTTATGTTCCCCATTACATCATACCATCATACAGTGCAGTGGTGTAATGACAACTGTTAAGATGCTGTTGTCTTTCACTTGTTAGTTAGTTGGTGAAGAAGGGCTAGAAATAACTGCACTATTCTGTTTATTTAATTTTGCACAGGTCCCTCTTGGCTAACCTGTGCTATTGAGGATATGATCCTACTAGCAGAATAAGCATTTGTCAATGCCAAATGTTGTCTTGCTGACATTGGCATTGGTAGTGCAGGAGATAGAGAGATGCACAATAAGAATGGCAGTGAAGTATGGAAGTGACACCAACCCCACACCACCCTGAAGAGATTGACAGGCACTGAAGTGTGCCTTTGGGTGTCGGCCATAATGCTCATGCCATTTCACCTCATCCTACCCTGCAGAGTCTGACAAGTATTGCGTTCTGCCTTGGGGTCCTCAAGCCTTACATTCACCCCATTCCATACGGAAATACATTGAGATTAGTGCAGTATTGGAGAATTGGGTGAACTTTGGGGCTGAAGAGTGCAAGGCACACTTTGATGCCTGTCAGTGGCTGCAGGGTGAGGGTGGGGTGGAATGACGTGAGCATTAGAACCAACAATCTAAAGTCACACCCCTGGTGCCAGTCAGTCTCTACAGGGTGAGACATTATGGTTAGAAATATGAACACCCAGGGCATTTGTTGGTATTTGCACTCCAAATTTTCAACATGGGCTTTTTCTCACCCTACCTCAGTTCATGAATAGTGGCACTGTGATTTTGTTAATCTGTCCTGAACATTGGTGTCTCACAGTGATTACGCCATTCTGTGCCAGTTGTGTGAAACCACATTTTGGGCAGGATGTGAGCAATGACAACTGTACTGTTTTTAAGGAGGTATGCAAATATGGCAATGTTGAAAATCTGGAGTGAAAATATAAAACATTCTCTAAGGTATGAGCGTGTGTGGAAATTGCTAAATGCATGCTCGTAAAACAGTCATTCTGTGGAATTTTTTCACCAAATTTTCAACATAGGTATTTGGGACCTCCACTTATGAAGAATGTCACAGTGATTTTCTTAATCTGACCCAAACATTGATTTCCCACAGCGACTGCACCATTGTGCACTGGATGTGCAAAACCACATTTTGGGCAGGATGTGAAAAATGACAACTGTACTGTTCTTAAGGAGGTGTGGCAAAAATGGCAATGTTGAAAAACTGGAGTGAAAATATTAACAACTCTCGAACTTATGAGTGTGCATGGAAACTGCACAACACACGCTCATAAAATAGGCATTTTGTGGAATTTTGTCACCAAATTTTCAACATAAGCATTTTGGGACCTCCGCTCATGAACAGTGTCACTGTGATTTTCTTAATGTGTCCCTAACACTGATTTCCCACAACAACCGTGCTATTGTTCACTGGATGTGCAAAAACACATTTTGGGCAGGATGTGAACAATGACAGCTGTAATGTTCATAAGGAAGTGCAAAAAAATGTCAGTGTTGAAAATCTGGAGTGAAAATATCAAAAATTCTCGACGTTACAAGCATGCGTAGAAACTATGCAATGCATGCTCATAACACAGTCATTTTTTGGAATTTTTTCACCAAGTTTGCAACATAGGCTTTTTGGGAGCCCACCTCATGAACACTGACACTGTCATTTGGTTAACTGGTCCCAAAAGGTGATTCCATGCAGTGACCATGAAATCACCTTTCCGGATCAAATAACGAGATGACAGTGACTGAATTCATGAAGTGGGGTCCCAAGAACCCTATGTTGAAAATTTGGAGTAAAAATTTACAAAAATGGCCGAGACAGCGACCCTAGTTGAAAAAAAAAACAAAACATTTATGCCATTACACAGTTTGCTGGCATTTCTTCAGTTCACGGTCAGCTTTGAAGAGTGCAGACGTGTTCCTGGTCCACCTAAGATCATCGTGCTGGGTTCCAGAGGTAAGCATGGGGTGAGGGTGTGTGTGGGGAGGTGGGCGCGAGAGGTGTGTGGGCTGGGGAGGGACCCATGGCGAGGGACGGTTTCCTTTGTTGCAGGTAAAGGGAAAAAAACATCACTGAGGACCGCTTGGAGCTTTTCCACAGGTTTGGCCACACTGGGGTGGGCTCCTAGTGTGGCACACAATCAGGGTGTGGCCAGGAAAATGCCGGCATGATGGGGGTTAACATGCTGATGAGGGGATTGGACAACCCCATCAGTAAGCACTTCAGCTTTTCCACATGTTTTGGCCACACTTGGGTGGGCTCCCAGTGTGCACACAATTGGTGTGTGGCCAGGAAAATGCCAGCACAATGGGGGGGGGTTAACATGCCAACAAGGGATTGGGCACCCCAATTAGCAAGCATGTCTGTGTGTTGGGGCATGATGCCGAGGGATTGGGCACCCCTCGATGCTGCAACACACCCACATGCTGATAGGGGCTGAGCACCTCAAGTTGGCTTCCTAGGACTGTGCACAGTGGACAGCAAGCCCACCAAAGTTTATTGAAATGTTACACCAGGCAAGGCATGCCCTGCAATGATGGGTCACGCCCTCATTGCAGTGGTGAAATTGTTTCAAGTTGGTGACACGCTTTTGCACTGCTGTCATAGACACTGTGCAGTCTAATTCATGCCACAGAGCCCAGCCTGAAAAAGCAGTGGTGCCACTGCCACAACACGACCGCACCTACAAAACCTGCTATTGCAAGTTACTGCAATATGTGTCTTGCACACGCTCAAGACAACATGAAAAGAAGGGAAATTAATTGCAAAAAAACATTAATGCAGACATTAGGGTTGAAGAACACAAAACGCACAAAGTAGGGAAATAAAAAACATTAGGGTTTTGGGTCTCTGAAGTACTGATGAATCAGTGGAGGAGTCTTCCTTGGGGTTGTCAACCCTAATACCCACCCACTTCCCTGAGCAAACAAGGTCAGACGTGATCTCTTTTCCTCATGCAGGGCCCTTCTGTTGGCAACATGTGGTGAGCCATACTTCTCTACCTTTCAAGAGTGTATCACTATGCGGCACTGGCTTGGAGCTGCACCTTGTGCTTTTGACAGGAGGCTATGGGCCCAGGGAGGGGGTAGGTACTAGGGTTGTCAACCCCAAGTAAGACTCCACCACTGATTTGCCAATGCTCCGGAGACCCCAAACCCTAATGTTTTTCATTTGCCTACTTTGTGCACTTTGCGTTCTTCAATCCTAATGTCTACATAGTTTTTTGCAATTAATATATACTACAGTATAGCAGTGCAGAATGGAACAAACTGCAGAACAAAATACTGAATTTCTAGTCCAAATGTCCAACATAGTTTTGAGACTGAATTACGTTGTCTTTAAAAAAAATATTATGTACAATGCAAAGGGACTCTGATGGGGACAACATTCGCCCTGAGTTTGGCAAATTTGTTTGCTGGAAGATGGGAGGAGCAGTTTGTTTACTACAATGAATTATTCCAAAAATATGCCCTTATGTGGAGATAGTACATAGATGACTGCCTCCAAGTGAAGGAAGGTACACAAGCATCTTTGGCAAGTTTTGTCCAGTACATTAATGCCACTTAACAGACTTTAAAGTTAACTGTGAACAGTGACGAACAGCATTGAGATTTTTTTGATTTGACAATTTTTAAAAATGAGAATAGACTATCCACTACCATCTTTAGAAGACCAATGGAGTGTAATACATTGCTGCATTACACAAGCAACCATCAGAGGGCACTAATACAGAATATCCCAGTGGGACAGATGTTTGAGAGTGAAATGCAATTGTGCAAAGGAGTCTGACTATCAGAACCAAGCCTCAATTACGGCAAGCAGATTTATTCAGAGGGGGTATAATCCATAGATAGTTTTGGCAGGGAAGGAACAAACTGACAATAGACAGCAAGTCTGCTGCAGAAAAAGACCCCAGCTGAAGAACCACAACCTCCAACATTTGTGACTACATTCTGTAATGAGGCTGAACAAGTGGCCGATATACTTAGGTGCCAAGTACTCCAGGGGGATCCAGCATTTTGTAAAGATCAATATAACAGGCCTTGTATTTTGTACAGATGGGGTAGGAACAGCAAAGACTGTTGTACATGGTTTACATCAAGAAATGTCTAAGAGAAAGTGACTACCCAATGCATCTAAGGGCAAGTATTGCTCTGGATGTTGTGTTCATTGTAATAACACCATAGATTCATCTACCTTTACACATCCTCACTCTGGCAAGAATGCAATATTAAGTCATTTATCAGTTATTCAACTACATGTGTTATTTACCATTTGACCTGTCCTTGTGGACTTGGATATGTTAGCCAGACAAGACACCAATTTAAAGAACAGGTGGGGAAGCACTAATCAGCTATGCAGAACGAAGCAGCCACAAATACTATGGTGAGACACTTTGAAGATTTGCTGGGGACGCATGGCATTCTTTGTCAGTTTATTAGGATCAAACATGTTACTATGGACATTGGAGGAGGGGATATCCGAAAGAAATTTACATAACAAGAGTGTTTCTGAATATACACTCTCCAGACTGCAACCCTAGACTTGCCATTGTCATGTTTTGTTGGATAACATGACTTTGGTAGCCATTGGGATGCCATAAATTTTGTTGTCTGTGCCTTCCGGGCTTTCTTTGCTTCCCTCTGTTTCCCATTTGTTCTTGTCGCCCCCTTTGGTCTCCCTTATTTCCTATATGTTATTATGAAATATTTTATCTCTGGTAACCGGTGCTAGCCTTATTAGCCATTTGGACTACTGATGTATGTTTTGGGTTGGGATGTTCTAGTTCAGTATTATGTGTGGTTCCCCTTCCTGATCTTCCCATTTTTTTTTTATTGATAACTGTCTTTATGTCCCCCCATTGGGTATGTTTCTTATTGTTTTAGCATTTCTCCATCTTTGCACATTTGTATATTTGTACAATGTTCTAACTAAGTAATTTTGTCTCCACAGGTTATTTATGGTTTGTTTAGTGTGGATTTCAGTGGCAAATAGTGTTACATTAACCTGTCTATCAAATGACTATTCATTAGGCGTGCAGATTTAGTTACTGTCTCAGTGGTAGCCAATCAGCTCTGAGGAAAGATATGCCAAAGCATCAGCTCCTGTGTGTGCACCCACATGCTGTCTCATCGACTGCCTTGTCTAATGCCACAGTTTTACACTCAGAGTGTTGGTGTGAAAATTAATTTTATTTGCCAGTACTGTTACCACCTGTAGCACTCTGCACTTCAAGTGTCAATTTGATACGACCATACAGTCTGTGTTTGCACTGATAAAAACATACATGACTCCAGCAAAAGTAGGTAAGCACTTTTTATTTAAAGTTGATGTGTGGCTGGTAAGGGTTCAGTGCTGCAAAATTTATTTCCATTGTCAGCAACTTTGAAATCCCACCTGAAATACATTTTCGGGTTCCACTATGAAAACATATTTTGGGTGGGTTTTGAAAGTTGCCACCTATGAGGTCAAGAGATACGGTGGTAACTTGCAGATTAGTGAAATTTAGTTGAAAAAATATTCAACAATGTTAATGCTGCTGTAGCAGTACCCATCAAGTTGTCCAAATGTTTCCAGATGGCCAGAAATCTCTATGGTGGCCCTAAAGTGGTATTGCAGGCAGGCAGACAATTTCTCCCAATACACTGTATTACAGAAATGTCAGGAAATATCTCTCTATGTCAATGGATACAACTGTACAAGTAAAAGAAAACTGAGAAAGAAAAAAAAAAAACTAAGTCCACGCACAGACAATGTTGGCTTTTTTTGCAACTTTTTTTTTACAGGCATGAACTAAAACTTAGTCCAGAAAACATGCATTGCACATGCACACAGGCTTCTTTTTTTACCTTAATTTTCTTTTACTCATAAGTCTAACATTACAGAATATTTTTTCATGAATTTATCACTTATATTCAAGTTACTACCCTCCCTTATGATCACATAAGATAAATCAACCCACCCAAATATGTTTTTGTGATACAACCCTGACAACTGGGCTTGCCATTAAAAGGTAAGCCAGGTTGACTAATGACCCCTGCCAGGAAAGAGCTTGAAGGGGAAGGGGGTGGGTGGAGAGGGGGAGGGAGGGAAGGAGCAAGTAGAAGGGGAGGGGCTAGTGGCATCACCAAGCCAGGGGAAGGGTAATATGACAAGGTGATGCCGGAGCTCCAGGGATTGGCTGGGGGCGGAGCCTTAGGGATCCTGAGCAGGGGTCCTGTGGGCTCTATATCAGGCCAGGACACCTGCAGAATGACCTCTTTTGCTGGGAATTTTTCAGATTGAGAACTCAGCACATTGTTGGCAAGCAGCAGGTAAGGCATATGAGGCTTCTAGGCCTTGTAGGCCATGTGGTACATTATGACTAGCACTGTGGTTTGTCTGGCTTAGAACATGGTAAAGAAAAAAAAGAAGAAGAAGAAAAGGAGTTTGTTTCTCATTGCTGTACACTGTAAATAATTAAGTAATCTTAGGAAATGTAGTTGTGAATGCAGAGCTCAGTGGGGCTTTTTGTGCAAGCACTCCTAGCAGTTAGTGAGTAGAACAGACTGGCAGGAACAGGTTTTCACCTGAGATGGTCATTGGCCTAAAATGGTGGTTTGATTTTTGCTCAGGGCATTGGAGCCTGGAGCTAGCATGTGCAACAAGCAGGAGTGAGTGGCTGCCCAGTATGGTGTGCATTTGTTTGTCTGAATGGCCAAAGTGGCTGAGCACAGGATGCAACGTGTGTCTAGGGCTTTTTCGTTCATTTTGTTTTGGGGGTTATGGGCCAGAAAGTGTGGGCTGCAAGCACGCTCAAAGGGGAGAGAGAGAGCAGTTGCTGCACAGTCATCCATTTCAATGGCAGACAGCCATGGGGATTTGGTTCATTACACATCGAAAAAAAAAGAGAAAAATAACTTTTATGTGTTTATAGGCAGAAGAGCCTGGGCAGCATGCAGGCTCAGGGTGGAGGCGCAGTCATCCATAGTAATGGCAGAGAGCCATGGGTTTTATTTATTAAGGGCAGAGAGCCCTGGGGGATCTGTTTGGGCTCAGCGAGTAAAGGCGGACCCAGCGTGGACAAATGGGGAAGCGCTTTCCTGGGGTGTGCATTGGTGGCATTTTGGCTTGTTTTAAAAAAAAAAAAAGTAGAAGAGATCACGTGATGCAGAGTGCTGAGTAGAAGCTCCTCCGCTATGCTCCTGCCTCCTGAATAATAATTCGTCTTTTAACAACGTTAAAACTCAACTAATTCCTCTGCTTATGAGTTTTCCTTGTGCCTAAACAGCTTGTGCTCCAGTTTTGGGGATCTACGCGCTAAATGGAGGCTTACATGAAGAAAGCCCCGCAGAAACATACCCCCCCACCACTCCTGAGAAGGCCTCAAAGAAATCCCGAGCCTCGAGTCGCCCAGATAAACCGGATCCGCTGTGTCAAGCTGGGGACCAAGAATACTTAACTCTTAACAGGTTCTTGGAGGAATTCAAATCATTCCAGGAAGAGATGAAAGATATGGCAACTGATTTGAAGTCACTCTCCAGAAAGTTGGAGGATGTCTCCACTGCAGTCTCAGATAATACTGCCCGAAAAGTTTCGATCGAGAAAAAATTGGAAAGTCTGGATCCTGAATTCCTATTAACAAAACAAAAGTTATCTCGCTTAGAAGCTAAACTCGAAGATTTGGAAGGCCATAGCCGAAGAAATAATGTGGTAATATTCGGGCTCCCAGAAGGGGAAGAAGGCCAGAATAGGTAGTCTTTGTCCAAAAGCTAGTAGAAAAGATCGCTGGTCCCTCTCCCTTTGGCCCAGCATATATGATAGAACGGGCTCAACGGTCCTTGCGACCAAAACCCCCACCTGATGCCCCATCATTTGCTGCTTTCTGAACTACCTAGAAAAGCAGCATTTTTTACAGAAAGTCAATGCCCTGCAAGAAGTTAGATGGGAGAAGGTGACACTGCGAATTGCTCAAGACATCCCTGGTTCTGTCCGACTGAAGCGGATGGCCTTCCACCCGATTGTATCAAAGATCATAGCGGCGGGTTTAAAGTTCAGGATGGGGTACCCAGTGAAGTTACAAGTCTCAGTAAATGGCTCTTGGCTAAGTTTTGAGGATCCTGAAGCTGCACTGCTAAGTCTTAAATCAGCGTTGCCAGATTTGTTCTGGATGACCTGAGAGGGCCTCCTGATCTTCGGGATTCACTGGGAACTGCTAAGTGAACTGTTATTCACTTCTTTCGTGGAGAACGCTCCTTCTAATGATGGAATTTAGTCAAGTTTAAACTCTTAAATGGAGCTGGGCTACTAGTATACGGCCTGACACTTACTATTTTCAGGCCCTGGCTTGTTGGTGTTAATAGTGATTCAGAAGAATGTTTGGGGGTCTGGAGATGGCTTACTGGGACTGCATCCCGGATAATGTTACATATTTAATTTCTAAGGGGAGCATGCTGGGGAAAGTTTTCGTTTAATGCCTCTTGATCAGTTTTTACATATTAAAATCTCAGAGCTCTGAGCAGTTTCGGGCTTTCAGGGTGTTTTTGGCAGGTCGGTCGGATTAGGTTATGACCACAAGAGGGCAAGGTTCGCCCATGTAACACAGGTCCGGCGATTTTGTCTCGAGAGGGATTTCTCTCAATTGCTATGCCATACTGGCTTTGCAGGGGGGTTTTCAGAATTAGGGGTCGATAACCCTTGGGTAATTACTCTTAGTGTTTTCTTATCTCGGGATCTTGTTTCATTTTTTATCCAGTTTCTCGTCTTTTCATGTTCCCAACTTGATAACGGGGTTACTCCTCCGTATTAATTTTTCCTCTGGTTTTGGTTCTCGATGTGGTTCCCCAAGGAGGACAAGCATTTTTCAACTCTCATTTTGGAGTCTTGTGGCGATCTGCCATATTCACGTTTGTGATACCCAGTTTCCTTTTCTTTCTCGATATCTAGTGGACTCATTAATATATGTCCACAGGCTCTGGAAGTCCGAGACCGCTCCTTAGACATTAAGGACTCACTAATGCAATTCAGAAATTATGTTATATCTAGAGATATGAGGGTGATCATTTGCAGGGGACAAATTCGGGGGGCGGAGGGGGAGGATATGATCCAGTGCTGTGCTAAGCTGCTTGTGACAGATTGGGGATTGAGGGGTGAGTGTTATTTGTTCTTGTTGGGGTGTACTGGGGTTTAAACTTGGGCTCTTGGTGGGGGAGGCTGGGTTGGGGGGAGGGCCTTACAGCAGCAATGGGAAGGGTTAGACTACTCGTGTTTTATACCCTGAGTGCAGGGCAGAATCTATTACTCTTAGTAATCTTTAGTAGATGGCCAAAGTGGTGACTTTTGCAACGTGGAACATCAAGGGGATCAGGAAACAATCTAAGCAATATCAGGTTCTCAAACATTTGAGCCTATTACGTACTCAGATAACATTTCTACAGGAATCACACTTATTAGAAACGGAAACCTCACAAGTAAGGAGACAACAAGTGGGGACGGTGTATGAGGCACAAGGCTCCTCAAATAGCTGTGGGGTCATGCTTATTATTAACAGGGGTATTCCCTTTGTTTCAACCTAAGTTATTAGGGACCCTGAGGGTAGGTTCGTTTTAGTTAGAGGTACTCTCTGGTCAATACTACTGTTATTGGACAGCATATACGGTCCAAATGCAGATGACCCTGGCTATTTCATGAGACTTATAAATGCAATCCTGCCTTTCCTTCCCATAAGAATTGTTCTGGGGGGTGACTTTAATCAAGTCGTAGACTCAAACCTTGACAGGTCGGGTGGCGGATCGGGGGGGTTTCCCCAGGTCAGAGGGCTTTTAGAGACCTACTGGATCAGTGCGGGCTCTGTGATGTCTGGCGTGTCCTAAATCCAGATTCCAGGGAGTTCACATACAAGTCATTAGCATATGGCTCGCAGTCCCGCATTGATTAAATTTTCATTTCTCAGACTCTCCTGCCTGGGGTTAGGACCTCATCTATCCAGCCTGGCCCTGTCTCCAACCATTCCTTGGTGTTGTGTGAATTGGCAATTCAGGATGCTTCAAAGAGAGAAACAAGATGGAACTTAATGACCAATTGTTTAAAGACTCTAAATATTGCAAAACCATAAGGGAGCATATTGAGGCCTTTTTTCTGTCCAACCCTTTAAATAGTGCAAAATCGGCTATTACATGGGGGCCTTTTAAGGCCTACATGAGAGGTGTTCTTATTAGCATCTCGGCGGCCAGGAAACAAGCTAGGGAAAGGGAATTATTATCCTTGTTATCTCAAATTCGGGTTCTTGAACTAAATTTCTCGGTTAACTCCCCTGAAGAGGACAAGACGAAGCTCCTAGTGTTGAGAGATAAATATTTAGAATTACTCCAGGAAAAGGCAGAGTTAGCTATCATATGCACTAAAGCTAGTTACACCGATCAAGGTGAGAAGGCTGGGCGCCTATTGGCACTCCGCATTAAGCAACAAGAATCCATGAGATTTATCCCCTCTATCAGGGCATCTGTAGATGGGTCTCTGAAAACATCTCCTATGGAGATAGTTCAAGAATTCGCATCATATTACAAAACGCTGTACGGGGATATGGAGCACCGCCCCAGCCCTGTAAGCGTGGAGAAGTATTTGATGGACTCTTACCTGCCCTCCCTCCCAGCACATTACAAAGACTCTCTCGTC
This sequence comes from Neoceratodus forsteri, assembly GCA_016271365.2. Lineage (NCBI taxonomy): Eukaryota > Metazoa > Chordata > Ceratodontiformes > Ceratodontidae > Neoceratodus > Neoceratodus forsteri. Next base: position 1,726,086,077 of record CM057456.1, read on the forward strand.
TCTCCTATAACACAGGAAGAAATTGCTGAGGTTATTAATGGCTTACCCTCAGATAAAACCCTTGGGCCTGATGGATTTTCTTCCCTTTTCTATAAGACGTTTCAAGGACTTTTATTACCAATACTTAATAGATTATTTCAGCATATTCTATCTGGGACGGAGGTTGACCACCATTTCTTTGAAGCTTTGATAGTGCTTCTCCCCAAGCCAGACAAGGACCCCAAGCTCGTCCAGAGTTATAGGCCTATATCCCTCCTAAATCAAGATATTAAAATTCTCTCAAAGATTTTAGCTAACAGGTTATCCGTGGTACTCCCTGAGTTAATAGGTATGAATCAGGTAGGATTTATGAAGGGATGCTCATCAGCGGATCATTTGCGCATGTTATCCCATGTCTTCTCGGCTACCAGAGATGCTGAGTTCCCTGCAGGTCTGGTTTGTTTGGATGCCGAGAAGGCGTTTGACTGGGTAAATTGGAGTTTTTTGTTTAAGGTATTGAGTACCTTTAAATTCCCCCCAGTATTCATATCCTGGGTTGCTGCATTATATAAATCCCCTACAGCAAGAATCTCAGTAAATGGGGTCTTCTCTAATTCCTTCCCACTTTATTCAGGTACTAGGCAGGGTTGCCCCCTATCGCCTCTGTTGTTTAATTTATACCTGGAACCCCTCATTCAAAATATCCTCCAAAATACTTTTATATGAGATATCCAGGTTGGGCGTCATGAAATTAAACTCACTGCATATGCGGCCGATTTGTTGATACATCTCTCCCATCCAGTTTCATCAACACCACCCTTGCTGAATGAAATAGCCAGATTTAGCGAGCTATCCAACTACAAGCTGAATGCTAGTAAATCTTTAATTTTCCCATTAAATCACAAGGTATTTAAGGATGATATCAGTCCCCTAGGCTTGGGTTGGACTCCTAGAGCATTTAGGTATTTGGGTATCAAGTTATCCCATAACCCCTCAACATGGGTTAAAGATAACCTGGACTCTCTCTCACAGGTTGTTATTCGCAACCTTGACAGATGGTCCAAACTTCCTATATCACTATGGGGCAGGATTAACATAATTAAGATGAATGTATTTCATAGAATTTTTAACCCCTTATCCCTACTCAATCCTTTTATTCCTATACGCTGGTTCAAGAAACTGCATGGTATATTTACGAGATTTATTTGGGCTGATAAATATCCCCGTTTGGCTTATTACAAGCTAGCTGCCCCAAAACTGGAGGGGGGGCTGAGGATTCCCCATATGGCACTATACTATTGGGCCAGTCATCTAGCAAAATGTGTGAGATGGATATCCCTGGGCCCTGAAACGGAACAACCAATATGGCTTAAGATTGAGTTAGATGCAATTAAAGCTAAACGCCTAGATCCCTTAACTCTATTTTACCTCAAATGGTCTCATGTAAAGATGGCTGACTGCACCATAGTAGGTATTTCTCTGAGGGTTTATGCACAGTTATGTTTATTTCTTCATTACTCTCCTCAGACTGATTTAGCTCAGTCTATTTGGAACTCCCCATCTTTTACTATTAACAGAAAGCAGATTACCTGTAAATGGTTGCCTCAATTAGGCTATGGAAAACTGCTTTCCCTGGTAGATGGGGAGGGGCACTGGTTGTCCCCAGGTGGAATTATTGAAAAGTTTCTTATTCCAGTCTCATCTCACTTTAAAGTCATGCAGTTAAGACACCTACTCACTTTAGTCCTGGGGAATTCTCCTCCTTCCCAGAAAGTGTCAGCCTTGATACCCGAAATTTCTTTATTGTTCGGATCTTCAGGCATCGTATCCAAGTTATACAGGGTGTTGTATTATAAAAAATATGGGTACTAGATTCATGGAACTCACTTCTCCCTCAATACCAGTTGGATTGGCAATCCCTATGGAGATCCTGTCATAGGTATGTTTCCCAAGATAGAGTGCATCTCATGCAATATCATGTATTACATAACATATATTGTACCCCCGTTAAACTAAAGAAATGAGGTTTCTTGAATTCTAGTACATGTACTAAGTGCTTGCAAGAAGAAGGAACGCTCCTTCATATGTTCTGGTCCTGTCCCAAAGTTCTCCCTTTATGGATTTCAATTAAGATGTCTCTAGATCCCCTATTGGGCCTTCAGGAGTATTTATTCCTGAGGTTTGTCTCCTAGGGGACATGTCCCTGGTTAGCGTTAGAATCAGGAAATACCATATCTCCATGGTTGCTCTCTTTATTAAAAAACTTATTTTACGTCATTGGAAAGACCAATCCACCCCATCTTTCCAGGAGTGGTTACATGAAATCATTGCCAATCTCTGAACAGAGAGGGCGATTGCAAGTCTTCATAACAGACTAGCAGCCTATGGTAAAATATGGGATCCCCTCTATTCCTTACTCTCGCTGTCACACTGAGGATTACACCACATCTTAGTCTTACTTATAGGTTTAATAGACTTATGAACTGCACTTTAGGGGATATAGTCCTGTTGCTTCTGTAAGGGGTGGGGTGGGTGGGTGGCTGGGCAGTTCTTACTGTGCATATGGTATGTCACACCTTGATCTGCTGTAACTGCCCTTTACAAAGGGAAATGTATTAATAAAGTTTAAATTATAAAAAAAAGAAGAAGAAATGTTGGTATCGGGATGCATGGCCAGGGTGGGACATGTGGGGAGCAGCTGAGCCTTTGATCCACATGGCCTGGTGCAACCTGGGGTGGCGTGCAGATTCCCTTTGTGCAGGGAGATTCAGATGGGAGGCGGCTGCAAGGAATTCCAGTGTTGTTTCGCCAGGAGGGTTTCATGGCAGAATGCCTGGGGGCGGCTTTTTGTTCTCCAACACTGCTGTGCATCTTGGGGCCTAAAAGCGAGGATTTTGTGGTCACCAGGCATGATGGAGTTGGGAGTCTGGCCCAGCGGGTGATTTTGCCGTATTTTCAGAGGTGAAGGCGGAGAACCACGTGGCGTGGGGGGGAGGCCCTTCCAGGTCTGGCTTGTGGCTACTAGGCCCTTATTGCCACACAGTCCGGTGCAGCCTACGGGGTGATGACTGCTTTAGCTGCACAGTGTAGTTGGGTTGGGGGTCAAGGGAGGGCATTTTACACACAATCGCAGGGTTTGAAAAAAAAAAACCTTTAAATGGGGAGTGCAGATCGCTCCTTGTTCAGGGCTGGGCCTTCATCGGATAAGGCCAGGATGCGCACTGAGAAGCGCTGCTGGTGCTGCATTGTTTGTTGGACTCTGGCAACCACGCCATGGGGGAAAAGAGGGTGGAGCTAAGGGGCTGAGCAAGAACTGAAGGGGAAGGTGACCGCAGAGAGGGTGCAAGGCCTGCCATGCGGGTTGCATGCTTGGGCCTACGAGGACAGACCAGCAGACCAGGAGCATGGCCGCTGAGCTTGGAGGGAGCAGCAGGCAGTGGTTTGGACTGGGCAGTGCATGGCTTGGACCAAAAAAAGAAAACAGAAGGGACGCTCAGAGTTGGGGGGGGGGCGGCAGGCAAATTGTACACTTGCCTAGGAGACCAAGCGAAACAATGTTATTAGAAATTGTTTTTTTTTTACCCCATGGCAGGAACTTAAGGGTTAAAACCCAGTGCTTTTGCACAGCAATACTGGCACCCCCCAGCTATCATGGGGGCAGGTTTGGGGGTGTCTTGTGTAGTGCAGTGAGTCCAGAGGCTCTGTGGGGGGGCAGAGAGCAGCACGCGGAGGCCGCGGGATAGGCCCAGAACCTCATGAGGGCCTAGCTTTGGTGCGAGGCTGGCCCACACACGGGATGTTCTGGAGTATACATGATATTGGGGGGGGCCTCATATGGGAGGCTGGGGGCTGCACTATACCAAGGGCTGGCAGGCTCAGTGACTAGGGAATGGGGACCAAAGTGATCAAGGGACAAGACCAAAGCAGCAAGAAAGCAGACAGAAGGATAAGAGGAGAAAAATTCCCTCTACAGAAGTAGCCACAGACATTGCCAGATATTTCCAGCTATTTAGTGAAATTTCTAGAGTTTCTCTCTGCTGTCCCTACTGTGGAAATGCAGAAAGCTGGAGATTTCTCTAGAAATATCACAGAAATTTTGGGAAATAGCAGGCAATGTCTCTGCTACTAGTGTACTTGAATGGTTAGGGTTGAATGGTTGAATGGGGCACAAAAACCCTGGCACAATATATCAGTTGGGGGGGTGAGGATATAGCATGCACCAAGCAGGAAAGGGATCTTGGGGTTGTCATCTCTGATGACCTCAAGGTAGGGAAACAGTGTGACAAGGCAGTAGGTAAAGCAAATAGGATGCTGGGATGTATAGGCAGGGGCATCACCAGCAGGAAAAGGGAGGTCATAATTCTGCTATACAAGACACTAGTGAGGCCCTACCTGGAGTACAGTGTACAGTTCTGGAGACCATACCTACGTAAGGACACAGACAGGTAGAGAAGGTTCAGAGGAGGGCAACAAAGATGGTGCCTGGATTGCATCACAAGTCCTATGAAGACAGGTTGAAGGAACTGAACATGTACTCCTGGAAGAGAGGAGGAGAGAGGGATATGATAGAGACATACAAGTATCTTACAGGGAGGAACAGGGTTCAGGAAAACACTATTTTAAGTGAAAAGATGTTCCAGGACTAGAGGGCATGGGATGAAGTTGAGGGAGGACGATTCAGAGGAAACATGAGAAAGAATCTTCACAGAACGGGTGGTAGACAAGTGGAACACCCTGCCAGAGGAAGTGGTGGGGGCTGAAACAATCACGGGATTTAAGAATGTATGGGATAGACATAAAGGAATTCTAGAGGTCAGGGGTAAGGGGCAACAGACTTCTAGGAAAACAAACTGAACTTACAAGCTCAAATGGGCAGACTGGGTGGGCCATAGGCCCTTATCTGCCGACACTGTCTATGTATCTATGTATCTATGTATCTATGTTAGAGCTGTGGCTTTTAGGACGCATGGTCATAAGTGGCGATTATTATCAAGGTTGGGAGGTGCATCTGCCTTGGCATAGTGCACAAGCATAATGTCAGGCTGCTCCTGTTGCAGGAGACTATTGGGATAGGGGCAGAGTGCGGCCTCGGTGAGGGAGACAGCGGCAGAGTGTTTTCCGGCACCACCCGGGTGGGGAGGGGTGAGCATGGTTGCAAAGCAAGGGCTTAAAGGAGCAGCATACTTCACAAGAGGGACTGTGAGGCCACGGGGGGGGGGTCAACGAAAAGAGGAAGAAGAAGAAAATGGAGGTCAGAGTACAGAGGTCCCTGAAACCTAGGGTAAGGGGGGGTGTACACAGGCCTGAGCATTTGTTTTTCACCCATCTACATGCAGTGACAAATAGCAACAATGGCACCCAAGCGAATCCCGATGTCCAGCATAAGAATGATGCAGGAGGCGGCAAAATTGATGGGGCAGATGTCGGAGCTGGCGGCAGCAGCAAAGCAGAGAGAGGCAAAGGAGGAGGCACAGAAGAAGCATAAGGAGAGAGAGGAATGCCCGGGTAGGGGAAGAGGGGTTAAGAGACCCAGACGGGAAGTGCCACACCCTGCACCCATCCCTGCGCCATTGCCTGCACCGGAACCAGATGAGGAGAGCCCGGATGGGGGTTAAGAATGACGTAGATCTCACTGATAAAAATGGTTTGTGGGTGTATTTGGAGGGGCTGTCGAGCAGCATGGAGGATGCAGGGATTGAAAAGATGGAGAGGGCCATGCAGGCCTTAAAAGGTAAAGGGGCTGGGCAGGAACGGGGGAGGGGCCAAGCTGATGGGCAAGAAACTATACAAAGGCCCTCCAGGCTACTCGGTGGGGGACCACATCCCGGCCTCGATCAAAGAAAAAATTTGGAAGGGGGAGTATGTCGACATCTTCGGACTAGTGGACGAGGATGTGTCCAAGAAATATGAACAGAAGGAGTCAGTGGGGAGGTCAGAGATGGCAGTGGCTTTGGCGGTGGTAGGACACAAGGCTGAGGAGACAAAATAGAAGGGGAAGATCATCAAGACTTGGCAAGGGTGTTTCATCATCTATAGCGTGTTGGTCCTAGAGAAGCAGCCAGAGCTAGCCATCCCCTTGCTGATGTACATGTCCAGCATCACAGATGCGTACAAAGTGAAAGTGGGGTATGGCGGGCTCAAATATGATGAGGCTTATCAGAAGAGAATGGTGGCAGAAGGTGATCTGAGGTGGGATTGTACCCACTCAGAGCTGTGGGTGAGGACCCTCTCAGGAGATGGGAGTGGGAATGGGAGTGAGCACACAAGGAAGAATCCTCTGGCCCCAGGGTCCAAGACCTGCTGGGGTTTCAACAAGGCAAACTACACCTGAAACGGATGTAAGTTCAGGCATGCCTGCTCAAAATGTGGAGGGTCTCACCTGGTCACCAAATGCTGACAAGGTGGTGAAAGAGGGGGAATGAACGGGGGCAGTTCTATGAGCAGTCCTTTTAGTGCACTTGGGGGGACAAGGCAGGGGTCGAGGGGGCAGCCATAGGGGGCAGCACTGTGCCTCCAATGGCTGGCGTCTGTGAAGAGCCAAGGGCAGGGCATTGGGGAACGCACTGGCACGTACACCCATTTCCCTACTGGTGGTAGAGGAGTGGACTGTGGACTACTTAAACAAGGGAGCCATGGAGCTTCTCAGGGAAAGTTTCTGGGCAGGTTTCCCACTGTGTTTTCAGGGGCGACGGGAAAAGATGTGGGCAAAGAATCTGGGGTTGGTGAAGGGGAAAGAGGGGATACTGGGGGCTAAGACTGACATGGAGATTAGGGCAGGCCATGTAGAAAGGCCACTTGGGCCCCCCCATGTGCACAGTTTCGAGTGTCCCCTTTGGGCATCGTACCCAAGAAGGCGGAGGGGGAATTCCACCCGATCCACCACGTATCCTACCCGGAGGGCTTGTCAGTGAATGAGGGCATATCAGACCACCTTAGCGCAGTGACATATGCCTTGCTAGAGTGGGCCATAACACTCATCAGTGCAAACAAGAGCGCAAGGTTGGTGAAGACAGACATCGAGTCAGCATTTCGACTCTTGCCCGTCAGGCTGGAGGATTGTTACCTGTTGGGTTTCCAATTCCAGGGGAGCATATATTTTGACAAAGCCATGCCAATGGGGTGCTCGGTGGCTTGTTCCACCTTTGAAGCCTTCAGCACCTGGGTGCAGTGGATATTCGGGGTTAGGTATGGGCACCGGAGGATAGTGCATTACCTGGATGATTTACTCCTCATCAGGGAGTCGAGAGAGGAAGCACAGAGGATGTTATGGGATTTCAAAGGGATTTGCCACCAGATCGGGATACCACTGGCACACAGCAAGATAGAGGGCACCGCCAGGAGATTAGAATTCTTGGGCATGTCACGTGATGGCAATCTGAAAGTAGCAGCACTATGCAGCGGCTCCACTCTCTATCCATTAATAATTAACAGCTAAGTTGATTATGACTTCCAACTACCTTCAGAAACAACAGTGAACACTTTTCTCAGCTCCGATAGAGGAATATAGTGGGAGAAAATGGAGATTTACATGAGAAAAGCACCGCCGCAGCACTCTCCACCTCCGAGCCCCCAAAAAGACAAGGCCACTAAATGAGTAAAACAGCAACCCACGAACCTACCTAAATCCTCTGCAGTGCAGTCAGCACTATCCGAAGATAAATTTTTAGAGATTATGCAGCCGATACAAGAAGTTATAGTGGCAATGTTGGCAGACTTACAGCAGATTAAATCTTCAGTTGCAGCATTAACTACTCGAGTGAGGGACTCCGAGGTTAGAGTTACCTCTTTGGAAAGCAAACAGGGAAAAACAGAGCAAGACATTGTAGCAACAAATAAGAGGTTGAAACGGCTAGAAGATAAGTTAGAGGACTTAGAAGGACGCAGCCGGAGGAACAACCTGATAATCATCGGTATTCGGAGCATGAAGAAGGCAGTGCACCGATACAGTTTATTCAAAAGTTTTGTGAAAAGACAGTAGAGCCTTTCTGAATGGCCCTACATACATAGTGGAGTGGGGACATTGTGCCTTACGGCCCCCACCAGCAGCCGGCTCTCCACCCAGACCTCTGATATTTAAGGTCCTCAACTTCCTAGATAAGCAACACATCTTAATCAAAGTAAAAGAGCTCAAGGAAATTTGATGGGAAGGCAAGCCAGTCAGGATTACGCAGGATCTCCCGCACTCAGAGAGAGTCAAATGGCAGGAGTTACATTCGATTGTAACAAAATTAATAGCTGCGGGAAAGCCATTCCGAGTAAAGTACCCAGCAACCCTACTGGTTAAACACAACGAGCAGTGGATCTCATCTGAACCCCCTGACCAAGCCAAAGTAGAGCTCAAAACATTAATCCCAGATCTTTTCAAATGAAGCTGGGCAGATTCCCACTTGAGAACGTCTTGGAGCTGTGGCTTTTCTGTAGAGGCTAAGTCTTGCTAGTTAGAAATTGTCTGGAATGCTAGATCGGACCATGAGAGCTGAGTGCAACCTTTTATTTTCTGGACCTTGGACAGTAGAATCACATTTGCAAGATTTGTTATGAGTGCTGTTGGGGCTTTGTCAGTGAAGAAGTCCAGATATTGTTATGTGCCTGTTTCTACACGCGACACTGTTCTTTTTAGCCAGGATCCGGTATGCCTATCTGGATAGTGAATTGAGGGGGAAGCCCACTGTAGAAAATGGTATGGGTTGATATGTGCTTCTCGGCAGAAACAAACAAAGCGTAACCTTCGTCTCCGTTGGAGAAGGAGAAGAGTACGTATCTCCTCGAGATATTGAGCACGGAGTATGCTTTTGCTACTACAGACTTGGATAAGCCATGGACTTGAGGAACACACGAGGGTGTTGAAGAGCCCATCGATTCAGCGAGTTGGCTGCTGTTTTAATTTTTTTGGTTTTTTTCTCCTTTTCCTTTGCTTGTGTCTCTGGAGCTACTACTTAATAAAAAGAGGTACACTTGAATAGTAAGCACAAGCAAGGCGCCTAATATTTACCCGCTAGATAAGTGGGGAGTTAAACAGTCAGAATAGAACTGTGCCCTGCGGAGATGTTGGACTTGTCTTATAAAGGACTCGTAAGATGGCTGTATCTCTCTCTTTATGATTGTGTTATTTTGCCCAATAGGCAATGTACTTCTCAGCTGGTTAAGTCTTCTTCGGTTCCTTAGTTTACAATATTCTGTTGTTAATTAGATGAGCACTTCTATTTAAAAATTCATGATCTCGAGTTATAGAAATGTTAATAGATCATCATGTTAGAGCTTTTTGACGTGTGTATCTATATCCAGGGTTAGTGCTGAATTAGTGTTTAATAATTAGTCTAGATGTTTTTCAATAGTTGGTAGGCACGTTTTACGATGGGAGGGAGGAGGGGCTGCAAAAGACTAATAACCTCATTCAGATTTGCGCTATAACATCACCTGACAGTATGTCTATGGGGGTACAGTTGCTTAGAACTGGGGTACTTTTGGCTTTTTTGGTATTAGTTTGGGGTTATGGGCATTATTTGACAGCTTTCGTTAGAAATTGGGGGGTGGGGCCGCCAAGTGTTACATTAACAAGTACGCATTATAATGTGCATACGGATGGCAAGGTAAACAGACTTCTTGTATGTTGGTTAATTAGTATTTACATACAGGATAAAGCATGGGGGGTCCATATACTTGTGTAACATGGAATGTTAAGGGGGCCTGAGATAGGTGTAAGAGACAGGTAATTCTTAAGCACTTGCACTATTTAAAGATTGATATAGCGTGTCTGCAGGAGACACACGTAAAAAGGGAAGACGTACATCTAAGGAGAAGAAATTGGATAGGACAGGCTTTCGGAGCTGGAGTCTCTACGTCCAAGGGGGCGTAGTTATTGTAATAGCAAAGACAGTACCTTTTAGATTGGTGAAGGAAATTTGGGATCAGGAAGGACGCTATATTTTAGTTCATGGTACTCTTGCATATATCCAGTCCTTATTGGAGCCATATACGGCCCCAATAAGGAATCCCCTATTTTTCACACATTTTTTGAATCTGATAACCAATGAATCTATAAAATTTACTTTACTTGGGGGTGATTGGAATGTTACCTTGCAACCAGGTATAGATAAGTCAGATTACAAGTGGGGAAGCCTAACCTCAACCCAAAGGGCCCTTAAAGTATTAATGGACTCGGCAGGACTACTCGATGTCTGGAGAATCTTAAACCCCACTGAACGGCAATATACATTTTTCTCTCCCCCCACCGCTCCTACTCCCGTATAGATTATTTCCTAATTGGTGATTTTGCCTTGCCAGGGGTTCACGTCAGGATGATCTCAGATCACTCTCCAGTAGTGATTACCTATCTGTTGGGGCCAGGATTTAGGAGGGACTCTCTATGGAGGTTGAATACCCAGCTCTTGCAGAGGTCAGACTCCCTCAACTGTATAACCAATTTTATTATTTCTTTCCTGGAGAGTAACAAAGTAACAATTACTAAAACCGACATGATTTGGGCCTCCCTCAAATGTGCATTTTGAGGCAAATGTATTAGGTTGGCTGCTATTAGGACATCACAATAAAGAGCTCAAATTTCTGAGTTGTTGTGTTCCATTTGGGAATTAGAAAAAATACCAGATGTACAATTGGGGGAGGACAAAAGAACTAAATTATATAGGTTACAAATTAAATATGCAGACTTTCAGGTGCAGAGAGCTGTACTATCCCTGCGTCATACTAAAATTAAATATCTTGAGTCTGGTGAGAGAGCTGGGAAATTGTTAGCGCTTAGAATAAGACAAGCGGAAGCTGCCTGACATATTCCAGGCCTATATTTTTCTAACAATAGTCAGATTTGTACAGACCCCAAAGAGCTAGCCAAGGGATTGGGGCTTTACTATCAAGCTCTTTACTCAGAAGATTTTAACGCATCTCCTTCCGGGGCTGCAATAAATTAATACCTGGATGAAGTTAACCTTCCAAGAATATCACTGATACAGGAGATCTCACTCGGAGGTTACATTACCCAAGAAGAAATACAGCAGGCTATCAGTCAATTGCCCACAGATAAATCACCAGGTCCTGATGGACTACCTAACAATTTATACAAAGCTTGTCAAAAAGTCTTAATACCAATACTACAGGAGGTCTATAATTACTGGTATGACAAAGGCTTCTCTGAACAGAGTTTCTCAAAAGCATTGATTACCCTTATCCCAAAACCTGGAAAAGACCCCATGTACCCTGAGAATAACCGCCCTATATCCTTGTTAAATTTGGATCTTAAAATACTGGCAAAGATATTAGCCAATAGGTTATCCCTCATAATGGAAGGGGTCATCAGTACTGAGCAGGTTGGGTTCATGGCTGGAAGGTCCTCAGGAGATCATCTGCGAAAGTTACTGCATCTCATCTCGATCGCAAAGAACTCTGATAAACCCACTGCCTTAATCTCTTTAGATGCTGAGAAGGCCTTCAATCGGGTCTCCTGGGATTTCCTTTTTGAAACCTTAACCAGCTTTGATCTTCCAGATGGATATATTAGGTGGATCCGTCTGTTGTACACCTTTCCAACTGCTAGGGTCTGGTGCAATGGTATTCACTCTAACCCATTCCCTCTTAGAGGTGGCACCAGACAGGGATGTCCGCTTTCCCCCCTTCTATTTAATTTTTTACTTAGAACTTTAATTTGGCGGCTCTCATTTTCACAAGGCATTATAGGAATTAAAGTTGGTGAGCAGAGATTCACACTTTCTGCTTACGCTGATGATATACTCCTGCGTATCGAAGAGCCACAACAAACTATCCCCAGTCTGTTAAAGGAAATAGATACTTTTTCAAAAGTATCATATAATAAATTGAATTATTCAAAAACAAAAATCTTACCACTGAATAGCTGGCTTGTGCAGGCCCAGATAGCACCCTATAATCTGTCTTGGGAGCCAAAATCGCTTATATATTTAGGCATTAAAATAACAAGGGATATAAATTCACTGGTGAAGGAAAATGTATGCACCTTACTGCAAACACTGAAAGCAGATATGGGTAGGTGGGGATCACTACCCCTTTCCCTTTGTGGAAGAATTAGTATAGTAAAGATGAATGTCCTTCCCCACCTTCTGTACCCCTTAGGAATGATAGGGTGTTACCTTTCTAAGATCTTATTTAGTAAATTGCAGAAAATGTTCAATGCATTCATATGGAAGGGAAAACAGGTTCGGAGGGCATATTTCAAACTCACAGCTCCTAAAATACAGGGTGGACTGGCAACCCTTCCTTTTTCACTTACTATCAGCTCAGCATGTTAGTAAGGTCGCCTTCTGGTCACAAAATACTCTCCCTTAGGATCGGATAGGTAATGTTCCTCTCTGGGTGGAAGTGGAGAAATATTTGATAACTAAATATCATTATTCATTATCTGCCCTTGTATATGCCACTCCCTCCCATATTCCAAAGCCACTTCGAAATACACCGTTAGGATGGTCTCTTAGAGCAATCCACCAAATGCAGAATCACTTTTCTTTGAATTGGCATAAGGCACTCACGTAGTCTATTATAGGCAATCCTCATCTCAAAATTGATAAAAAAACCATATTGCCTTCCCTTTGGGCCCCTCTGAAAACCTGTAGATTAGTAGATTTTTTCTGGCAAGGTGAATTAGTTTCATTTTCCCATTTTCAATCTCGTCATAAGGTACCGGATTGGCATAAATTCAAGTTTATCCAGATTTGTCAGGTAATTTCTACCTTTATAGGAGACGTGTCTTGTCAGATGTCAGGGGAATCAGATGTGCAGACGTTATTGCAGGCAGTGAATCAACCTCACCCTGTCTCAGTGGTTTATAAAAAACTGCAAGCATTGGATCCACATTTACCCACTGGTATCTGCTATTATTGGACACGAGAATTATATCTTGCAGAAGAGGTGGACACCTGGACGAAAATCTGGCAAAACTGTTATAGATTTATAAAACAGGATAGAGTTCGGCTGATTCAGTTTAATATAATGCATAATTTGTATTATACACCAGAGAAACTTTGTAGGAGTGGTCTTATACCCTTTCCCGCTTGCACAAAGTGCCAGGAGGAAGAGGGCACACTGTTCCATATGCTATGGACCTGTTCAAAGGTTCGATCTTTCTGGCAGGCTGTCAAGAGGGTATTGGACCCACTTCTGGGGTATGAATCGCTGTTTACTCCAGAAGTTTGTCTGGTGCATTTGTTTCCTCAACAGACTCCAAAAATGAGAAGGGCCCACATTACCCTAGTGGCAGCAAATTTTAAATTAGTAATCATGCAACATTGGAAAGATGACCATTTACCCTCGGTCATGGAATGATATAGAGAGATGCTCTTGGCACTACAGTTAGAAAAGCATATTGCCTTTATGCGACACAGTAGTCAAGCCTACCTAAACTTATGGGGCCCACTAGATGCTGTATTGACGTCATGGAAACCTTAATATCTTTCTTACAACGGTTTGATATGGCATAATAATATGTCAATATACCTTGTCATTAACACTTGGCGGGGGGACGGGGGGAATGAGGGGGTGGGTTAGGGTAGGTTGTATAGTGGATGTTTGCATTTTTCCCTTTTTTTTCCTTTTTTGTATTGTGGAAAAATGGTAAAATATTTGAGCAGGAGGGAATTGTAATTGTATTAGTACAGATTAATGTGATTGTATGTCATGTCATCTGGTTGAAGCTCAAATAAAGCATATTTAATTAAAAAAAAGAATTCTTGGGTATAGAGGAAGACACAGAGGGGGGTTGTTTAAGGCTGCCCGGAGAAAAAGTTGTGCGCCTTAAGGGCCTGCTGGCCCAGGTGACGGGGAGGAGGAGGGTGCCACTGGTACAGAAGCAGCAACTGCTAGGGCACCTTAATTTCACCTGCAAGGCCATCAGCCCAGGCAGGGCATTCTCAAGGAGGTTGGGAAGGGCCACAGGGAAGACTAAGCTGCCGCACCACTGGGTAGATGTGTCAAAAGTGGTGTGGGAGGACTCCCAGGTATGGGGGGAGTACCTTGACAGCTATAACGGGGTGACGTTCTGGAAGGATGAGTGGGAACAGAATATGGACTTGGAGTTATTCACGGACACCTCAGGCACCCTGGGGATGGGGCATACTTCCAAGGGGAATGGATGTCAGAAGCATGGCCAGTGCAGTGGAAGGATTGGGGGTCACTGAAGGACATCACATTTTTGGAAATATTCCCAACATGGGTGGCCATGGGCAGTGTGGGGCACTAGTATGAGGGGGAAGCACATCCTGTTTTGGTGTGACAACAAAGGGGTGGTGGAGGTTATTAATAGGCAAGGCGGGAGGACAGAGATGGTAGGCAGGCTGCTCAGGCGCATGGTTTTGTTGGAGTTGCAGCTGAACTTGTCTTTTAAAGCACAACATGTTGAAGGGCTGAAGAACAAGGTAGCTGACAGTCCTTCCCATTTACAGCTTGGAAGGTTTCAGGAGCTGAGGCCGCAAGCAGCGACGCATGGGATCAGGATCCCTGACTGGTTATGGGAGGCTGGCAGGACACAGCCAGGGTGCTGTACTGGGGTTCCTGGTCAGCCAACATGCTGAGGGCCTATGAGGCAGGGTGGGAGAGATTTCAGGAATTCAGAAGGAAGCACGGGTGGGGCAGAGATTAAACAGTCTGAGAGGAGCAAGTAAGGAGGTTTATTGTGGAGAAGTGGGAGGAAGGGCTGGCCCATGCCACAGTGGTGGTGCAACTGGCTGGCATCAGTTGCGTGTGCCAGGACAGGGGCTGGTCTGACCGGCAAGCAGGGCAGTAAAATGGATGGTGGTAGGCTGGCATTGGGGACAGGCTGCCAGGGTGGATGGGAGGCACTCCATAAGAGGGTAGCTACTGGCAAAGGTAGTAGGGGCAACACAACAGGTGTGTACCTCGGCCCAGGAGGCTGCCCTGTTCTGGGCCATTTTTGCAGTCATGGTGACAGGGTCCTTCTGGGTCGGGGAAGTGGTGGCCCCATGAAAAACGGCTGCTGTGCAGGCATTGCAGCACAAGGACATCTGGAGGGGGCAGGACAGAGTGGTCATTAACCTGGCCAGGTCCAAAACTGACCAAAAGGGAAGAAGCCAAGGTTTCATTAATAAGACAACCACAGTCCACCAGCTACATGGTGGGTGCACTGGAAACATACGTGAGCTACCAGGGGAGGGCTGGGAGCGCTTTTTTTTCCGGCTCAGGGACGGCTCCCCGATCACCGGTTTTCAGGTGGGAGAGGTGCTCAAGAGGACCCTGGCTTTTCTGGTGGAGGATCCTGGTGAATTTGCCCTGCATTCCTTTCAAATTGGAGCAGCCACAGAGGCAGCAGAAAAAGGGGCTGCAGTGGAAGAGGTGAAGAAGGTTGGGCGCAGGAAGTCCAGCTGCTACAAGAGATATGTCAGGTGTTATATAACAGCGACTCACACTGTTTTATCTTGTTTTCATGGCAGGTTCCAAGAGGAAAGTCTGGAAAGTGGGGCACTCCATCTATTGGGAGGAAAGGTTTACGGTCGCCACTTCCAGAGGAGCAGAATTATGTTACAACACTGAGCACACCAGGGAGCTGTGGAAGGGCATTAGGGGCATGAGATGGGTGCAGCTTTTACCATTATTGGACGAGTTAAGGGTCCAATGGGGCACACCAGACTGCATTATCATAAACTTGGGGGGCAATGACTTGGGGAGCCTGCCATGGGGGGAACTGGGGCAGAACATCATGGGGGATTTGGAAAATATTAAAGGGTGGTGACCAAGGGTGACAATCGGTTGGTCCGATATCACCTCCCGGCGGGTTTGGAGGGGGGTCAGAGACATAAGACTGATTGAGGAGGTCAGAAAGTGTCTGAATAGGAGGGTGGCAAGGGCGGTAATTGAAATGGGGGGCATACACCTGCAACACAAGGCCATTTCCTTCAATCAGGCTGAGGTGTACAGGTCTGACAGGGTGCACTTGTTGGAATTAGTGGGGGAAATAACCAGAAAAGGTTTAAGGTCCAAGCCCGCAAGGGGGGAGCCCTTCCATCCATCGGAAGCTGGAGGAGGGGCAGTGGAAGAAGGAAAGGAGGAGTGGAGGGAAGGAAAAAGGGGGGAGGGGTAGGGTAAATGGGCTGGGGACAAGGAACCCAGGCATGGGGTTAAAAGTGGGGAGGGGGATAGGTCCAGGCACCAGATTAAACATAGAAACATAGAAACATAGAATTTGACGGCAGATAAGGACCGCTTGGCCCACCTAGTCTGCCCATTTTCCTACCTAACAGATAAGCTGCAGATCCTAGTTAACCAACAGCTTAATTCCTCCTACCCCCCACTAGGACTGCCCTATGCCTGTCCCATGCATTCTTGAAGTCCCCCACTGTTCTTGACCCCACGACCTCTTCAGGGAGGCTGTTCCATGCATCCACAACCCTCTCAGTGAAAAAATACTTCCTCACATTACCTCTGAGCCATCCCCCTTCTATCTTCAAATTGTGCCCCCTTGTTCTTGCACATCTCTTTTTCTGGAAGATGCTACCCTCTTGGACTTTGTTAATTCCCTTGAGGTACTTGAAAGTTTCTATCATGTCCCCTCTCTCCCTTCTTTCCTCAAGGGTATACATATTAAGCTCCTTTAGTCTTTCTTCATATGTCTTCTGGTGCAGACCCTGCACCATTTTGGTTGCCCTCCTCTGGACAGCCTCCACTCTGTCTATGTCTTTGCAGAGATGGGGTCTCCAGAACTGCACACAGTACTCCAGATGGGGTCTCACCAACTGTCTGTACAGAGGGATAACAACTTCCTGTTTTCTACTATTGATGCCTCTTCCTATGCATCCCAGTATCCCCCCAGCCTTCCTTACTGCCTTCTCACATTGCTTGCCCACCTTTAGGTCATCTGATATAATTACCCCCAGGTCCCTTTCTGTTTTTACTGTTGTCAGTATCTCACCCCCCATTGTGTACGCTTCCCCAGGGTTTTGTTCCCATGTGCATTACCTTGCACTTCTTTGCATTGAATCTGAGCTGCCATACATTTGACCATTCCTCCAACCTTGCCAAGTCCCTTCTCATCCTTTCCACTCCATCTTGTGTATCAACCCTGTTGCAGATCTTTGTGTCATCTGCAAAGAGACATACTTTTCCTTCCAGTTCCTCTGCAATGTCACTTATAAAGACGTTAAAAGGACCGGTCCCAGTACTGAACCTCGTGCTACCCTGCTAGTAACCCTCCTTTCATCACTGTGTACTCCATTTACTACTACCCTTGAGTCCTGTTGTTCAGCCAATATTTTATCCAGGCTACCACCTTGGGACCCACTCCAAGGCTGGCTATCTTGTGTATTAATCTTTTGTGTGGGACTGTATCAAATGCCTTGCTAAAATCTAGGTAGGCCATGTCCACAGCCCCTCCCTGGTCTACTACTTTGGTAACCCAGTCAAAGAAATCTATTAGATTCATCTGACACGACCTTCCCATCGTGAATCCATGCTGCCTTGGGTCCTGTGCCCCACTGGCCTCTAGGTACTCAGCAATTCTTTCCTTCAGAAGTGATTCCATCATTTTCCCTACCACTGAGGTCAAACTAACTGGTCTGTAGTTTCCTGCCTCTGTCTTGCTCCCACTTTTGTGAAGAGGAATCACATCTGCCCTCCTCCAGTCCTCGGGTACCACCCCATCCTCCCATGATTTGTTAAAGAGAGTAGTCAGCGGTGTCACTAGTTCTACCCTTAGTTCTTTTAGAATTCTTGAGTGAACCCCATGAGGCCCCATTGCTTTATCCACTTTCAATTTTATTAGTTCTTTCAGAACCCTTTCTTCTGTAAATGGACTGTTATCGAGCCCCGTCTTCAGAGTGTTTCTCTTGTTTGGTTTAGGTAACTCCCCCTCCTCTTCCTTTGTGAATACTGAGCAGAAATATTCGTTCAGTATCCCTGCTTTTTCACTGTCACCCTCTACCCACATTCCCTCCCCTTTATTAAGCTTCAGTATCCCTCCTTTGGTCTTTTCTTCACTCCCTAATGTACCTATAAAGGTCTTCCATCTCTTAACAGAATTGGCTATCCTTTCCTCGGTTTGGGCCTTTGCTATTCTGACTGCCTTCCCAGCCTTTTTCTGCTTTAACTGATAAAGTTCTCTGTCCTGCTCCTTCTGTGTTTCCTTATATTTCCTGAAAGCTGTCCTTTTCTCCTTAACCTTCCTCTCCTCTTTTGAGAACCATAACGGTTTTTCCTTCATTGTGTTTTATTGATTTGTTTTACACAAAGGCTTGTTGCTTCTGTGATGGCTGTTTTGATCACTCCCCATTGTTCCTCCACCCCTCCTTCTTGCCTGTTTGCTAGTGCTTTTCTGAGGCACTCTCTCATTTTCCCAAAGTCAGCCCTCCTAAAGTCCAGTACTCTTGCTTTTGTATGGCTTGATTGTATGGCTGTGTTTATCGTGAACCACACTGTTTGGTGGTCGCTTGTTCCCAGATGGCTACCCACTTCTAAATCTGAGATTCTTTCTCCATCCCCATTTGAGAGTACCAGGTCTAAGATTGCTCCCTCCTGAGTGGGTTCCAATACTAGCTGTCTGAGGCATGCCCCTGTAGGGCATCAAGAATGACCCTGCTCTTGGATGTGCCTGCAGCAAAGGTGATCCAATTAACATCTGGCATATTCAGGTACCCATCAACAATATCTCCCCTTTTTCTGCCATTCTAAGAAAGCCTTCTATCATTTCCTTGTCCATTCCCTCCCCCTGAGATGGGGGTCTGTATACAACCCCCATGCAGATTGTGGTGCCATTTCCTGTCTCCAGGGTGACCCAAAGTGCCTCATCTGCTCCCTGTTTACTCTTTAGTTCTGTTGCTTTGATCCCTTCCTTTACACAGAGAGCTACTCCTCCTCTTTTACCCTCCTGTCCCTCCTAGATTGTGTATCCTGGTATGTTGACATCCCAGTCATGGTTCTCTGTGTACCATGTTTCTGTAACTGCCACAATATCCACGCAACCTTCTTCCATCAAGGCCACTAGTTCAGGGAGCTTGTTACACAGACTATGGGCATTGGTACTCATCACCCTCCACTTTTGATAGCCTTACCCTTTTAGCCCCATTTCTGTCCTTAATGCCTTTGCCTTTTTTACATTTAAATCTGTTCTACTTCCTAATAACTTCTGTACCTTGGTGTTTACCTCATTAATCACCATGTTTGTGGGGAAACTCCAGTTTCCCTACTCCTTTTCAGTGCTTCTCCCTTAGCTAGTTTAAATGCTTGCCAATGAAGCATTTAAACCTCTCACCTAGGATCCTGGTTCCCCCCCTGGACAGATGCAGACCATCACACCAGTATAGGTCTGCATCCCTCCAGGTGGCTCCCCAGTCCCCAATGAAGCCAAAACCCTGAACTCCACACCAGTTTTTCAACCACTCATTGAATTCCCTGGTGAGAAGTGCCCTAGCATCTCCCTTGCCATAGACAGGCAGCACCTCCGAGAAGGTTACCGTATGCGCTATTTGTCTAAGGCCCCTTCCCAACTCTACAAACTCCTCTTGCACTGCTCTGATCCCATTCCTAGCCAGGTCATTTGTCCCTAGGTGGACAATGACATCCAGCTCCCTCCCTCGTGCAGCTCCTCCCACAATCCTGAGGATTCACTTCCTGTCCCTCCAAGCTGTGGCACCAGGAAGGCACCTTACCTCCCTCTCCCTTCCTCCCCCATTTCTACCCCCTAATGATTGAGTCCCCCACCAGGAGTTGTTTCCTTCCCCTGTGGGGTCCCATGCCACCCTCCTGTGGGTCTCCTTTGTGAAGGTTCCCAGCATTCTCCTTGGTCTCCACTGCAGGTGCCTCCATAGAGGAACCACTATCCACCAGAAGAGTGAATGAATTGTGGAGAGGTACAGCTGGAGGGATGCAACTCTGTTCCACCACCCTCTCCCTCCTTGAGCCCACCCTGGTCCAGCCTCTCCTCTTTCTTGGCAACCTCTGAGGTAGTGGCATTGGCCCTGTTGGTCCCTGGGTGGGGGAGGAGGTTTCACGAATCCTAGCCAGGTCAGCCTGGAGACGGGCAACCTCCTCTCTCAGACCAGAGAGGTGCCTGCAAATAGTCTTAAATAGATTGAATAGATTCAGAAGTGTCTGGGCCTGGAGGGCGAAGACCTGGGTAGAAACATAGAAACATAGACTTTGATGGCAGATAAGGACCTCATGGCCCACCTAGTCTGGTTCTGGTGTGGAGGAGGTGGCTGGATGCACAGTGTCCGAGCCTGGAAAAGCCAAGATGAGTGAACAACAGGAGGAAGGAAGAGGCCGGAACCAAGACATTTTTCAAGTGATTTGTTATGTATGGAAATTGAAATATTAACATGGATTGATGTAAATATTCTTTGTGCCAAAAATAAACATTGCCAACAAGCAACCAAAAAGTAAATAAGTTGTGGTGTCCATCATTTCCTGGAGGGGGTTCAGGGGACAACACATATTAGGTAGGATTTAAAAGTCACCACTTATTTAGTCATGAGGGAAGGTGATTATCTACAAATTAGTGAAAATGTTGTGAAAAATATTAAAAAAAAGCTGGTAGAAGGTTCTACTTTTCCACCACCCTGTTCACAAAGAAGTAGTTCCTCAAGTCCCTCCTAAATGCCCCCCTTGGCAGCTTACATTTTTGGTTCCTAGAGATGGACCCCTTTCTAAGCTTAAACAGTTGCTGGTTGTCCACCCTGTTTATACCGTTCAGGTATCTGAAGGTGTCAGTCATGGCATGGTACAATGTGGCATTTTTATTTATCAAAGTTAACCTTCCAGGGCTCAGATCACCTGTAAAATATAAATGATAATAAGCAGTCAAAGTAAAAACAAAGCACACACCCTGCACATGGCTGGCAGTACAGCCTAGAGGTTCGAGTAATGAGCTGTGAACGAGCTTGGTACATCCAGCAGACTAGACCTGGGTTTGACTCTCACAACTTCCACTTGCATATTGTGTGACTCTGAGCAAGTCACTTAACCGCCCAGTGCTCCCAGGTCGCCTCTGAAAACAGGCACTTGTGCCTAGTGGACCTTACCCAGTTACCAAAGACTAAAAAATAATAAAATCCCCATAAAAACAAAACATACACCATATATATAATAAATAATATAAAATTATTATACTAAAAAAACAAAAACAGAGGCGACCAAAAGGCCAGGAGAAGGAGGAGGTGTTCCTTTATGACTAAAAGTTAGAACATTTCTTTTTTTTTTCCCACCTCCTGGCTCTCCCTGTCGGCCTCTCCTCTTCAGGCCATCTATGGTCTCTCCTCCCCACTCACTCATGCCCCCGCCCATTGCCACCGTCCACCACCTCAGATGGCAGCCACCCTTGGGGTAACCCTTCACCAGATGCATCCTCCGTGAAGAAAGGCATCAGTGTGGCCCTGCCAGCACAACTACTTGGCCCCTCAGGTGCTGCTGAGGTGGTCTCTGGGGCCCGATCTGGGCATTTCATGGTGGTGGGAGGACCAGATGGCCATCATCTGGTCACGTGGAGGAGAATTGTTTCCTCTTTTCTCCCTGGGGGCATGGTGTGCCATGAAATCTATGCAAATGCCAACGTCTGCCATGCCCCTCCAGTCAGTCGGTCAATGCATACTTGCTGTACCCCTGATCTCCACTGGGAATCAGCTGGTGCTGGACCACATCCCACCCCCCTCCCAGAGAGGCAAGTGGTAGTTGGCATCAAGCCTTCTCCCGGCTGGCCTCCAGCAACCCAGTGTTCGGAAACCTGGGTCATCGGCGTCACAAGTGGAAATCTAACCACAGCGCCAACCATAGCTGGAACATTTCTGGTAGTATGGCTCTCTTCTGGGAGCATGTTCCATAGCATGGGAGCAGTCACTTCAAAGGCTCAATCCCCTACCAAATTCAGCCTTGCTGTTCGCACTTGAAGAAGTCCACATCCTCTGGATCCCAGTATCTGGGAAGCATGTAGGTAGTCAGGTGCTCACTGAGGTATTGTGGACCCAGCCCATTTAGGGCTATATACATGCTCCACCAGACTGGCAGCTAGTCCAGAGTCCATAGCAAAGATGTAATATGTTCTGATTTCTGAAATAAGTCAGAAACCTCACTGCATTGTTCTTAACCAGCCACAGGTGGCAAAACTGAGCTTCAGGTAAGCCCATATAACCATAACCGCACATCAGCAGTCGAAATGGGAAAATGTGAGGGCATTTCCTAGGTTGACAAGAGCTGCAGAATCGATCATGGGGTGCAGACTGGCAATATCTTTTATAAGGTAAAAGCAGTTCCTGACAACAGAAGACACTTGGCACACAAATGTCAACTGACTGTCAAGAACTACAGTACTCCCAGGCTGTACACCTCATCTGCTACCAGAAGCATAACCCCACCCAAAGTGGGTATACTTGTATCCCCTTGAAAGGACGATATTTGGTTATCACCACCCACCACCAGTAATTCAGTTTTTTGTTGGATTAAGTGCCAGCCGGTTAGATGAGATCAGAGTTTGGATGGCCTCTAATCATTGTTCTAACCTCAGTGTGGGCAATGCCTTGTCACCTATCAAGAGTGAAGAACATGTACGGCTGGAAGTCATCTGCATAGTTGTGAAATCCCATGCTGTAGCACCTAATGATCTTCCCCATTAGAAGCATGTACACAGCAAACAAGACGGGTGACAGTACAGAACCTTGAGGAACTCCAGTTGAAAGCTAAAGGCTGTAGTGTCCCCCACCAGCCTTTAAGGAGTACAGTACATATTGATGTCAGCCACTCTTTCCACGTTAGTCTTCCCATACAGGCTGTGAATTATTTTAGTCACTCTCCTGTGGATCAACTGTAGGTGGTCCTTATTCTAGTTCTAGGTGGGGTTTCCAAAACTGTGCACAGTACTCCATGTGTGGCCTCACCAAGGAACCGTACAGAGTGTGGGATCACTTTCTTCCATATGCTGGGGAAGGTTTTACCTATGCAACCCAGCATCCTGCTAGTGTTACCATATTCCTTGTTACATCGGGAAGGGATCTTTAGGCTGTCATGAATTATAACTCCTAGATCCTTATAGAAACATAGACTTTGACAACAGATAAGGACTGCTTGGCCCACCTAGTCTGCCCATTTTCCTACCTAGAGGATAAACTGCAGATCCTATTTAACCAACAGCCTATTTCTTCCTACCCCCCACGAAAATTGCCTTAGGCCTGTCCCATGCATTCTTGAATTCTCCCACAGTTTTAGACCCCACAATCTCCTCATGAAGGCTATTCCATGCATCTACCACCCTCTCTATGAAAAAATACTTCCTCACATTGCCCCTGAGCTGTCCCCCCCTCTGTCTTCAAATTGTGTCCCCTTGTTCTTGCACATCTCTTTTTCTGAAAGATGCTACTCTCTTGGACTTTGTTGATTCCACTGAGGTACTTAAATGTTTCTATCATGTCTCCCCTCTCCCTCCTTTCTTCAAGGGTATGCATCCTTTAGTCTCTCCTCATATGGCTTCTCTTGCAGACCCTGCAACATTTTAGTTGCCCTCCTCTGAACTGCCTCCATCCTGTCTATGTTCTTGCAGAGATGGGGTCTCCAGAACTGGACGTAGTACTCCAGATGGGGTTTCACCAACTGTCTGTACAGGGGAATAACAACTTCCTGTTTTCTGCTGCCTCTCCCTATACATCCCAGTATTCCCCCAGCCCTCCCTACCACCTTCTCCCATTGCTTGCCAACCTTAAGGTCATCTGATATGATTACGCCCAGGTCCCTTTCCATTTTTGTTGTTGTTACTACCTCCCCCCATTGTGTAATCGTCCCCTGGGTTTTTGTTTCCCAGGTGCATTATTTTGTACTTCTTTGCATTGAATCCAAGCTGCCATACTTCTGACCATTCCTACAACCTTGCCAAGTCCTTTCTCATCCTTTCTATGCCTCCTTGTGTATCAACCCTGTGCAGATCTTTGTGTCATCTGCAAAGATGCATACTTTTCCTTTCAGTCCCACTGCAATGTCACTTATAAAGACATTAAAAAGGACTGGACCCAGTACTGAACCCTGCATTACCCCACTAGTAACCCCTCTTTCTTCAGAGTGGACTCCATTTACAATTACTTTCTGTGTCCTGTTTTCCAGCCAATGTTTACCCAGGCTACCACTCTGGGACACACTCCCAGGCTGGTTAATTTGACTATTAATCTTTTGTGTGGGACTGTGTCAAATGTCTTGCTAAAGTCTAGGTAGGCCATGTCCACAGCCCCTCCCTGGTCTACTACTTTGGTCACCCAGTCAAAGAAATCAATTAGATTCATCTGACATGATCTTCCTACTGTGAACCCATGCTGCCTTGGGTCCTGTGCCCCACTAGCCTCTAGGTACTCAGCAATTCTTTCCTTCAGAAGTGATTCCATCACTTTCCCTACCACAGAGGTCAAACTGACAGGTCTGTAGTTTCCTGCCTCTGTCTTGGTCCCACTTTTGTGAAGGGGAATCACATTTGCCTTCCTCCAGTCCTCAGGTGCCACACCATCCTCCCATGATTTGTTAAAAAGGGTAGTCAGTGGTGTCACTAGTTCTCTGCTTAATTCTTTTAGAATTCTGGGGTGAATTCCATCTGGCCCCATTGCTTTGTCCACCTTCAGTTTTAGGAGTTCTTTCAGAACCCTTTCTTCTGTGAAAGGACTGGGATCGACCCCATCCAGAGTGCTTCTGTTAATTGGATTAGGCACCTCCCACCTCCTCTTTTGTGAATACTGAACAGAAGTATTCATTCAGTATCCCTGCTTTTTCACTGTCCCTCTCTACCCACCCACCCACCGTCCATTCTATTCAGCCTCACTATCCCTCCCTTTGTCTTTCTACACTCCCTGATATACCTATACAATGTTTTATCCCCCTTCTTAACTGAGTTGGCTATCTTTTCCTCAGTTTGGGCCTTTGCTATTCTGACTACCCTCCCTGCTTCCTTCTGTCTTGCCTGATACAGTTCTCTGTCCTGCTCCTTCTGTGTTTCCTTATACTTCCTAAATACTATCTTTTTCTCCCTAACCTTCACAGCCACCTCTTTTGAGAACCATAGTGGCTTTTTCTTCCATTTTGATTTGTTTATTTGCTTCACACAAAGGCTTGTTGCCTCTGTGATGGCAGTTTTGATATTTCCCCATTGTTGCTCCACCCCTCCTTCTAGCCTGTTTGCTAGTGCTTTTCTAAGGCACTCTCCCATCTTGCCAAAGTCAGCCCTCCTGAAGTCCAGAACCATCACTTTTGTATGGTTTGACTCTGTAGCTGAGTTTATCATGAACCACACTGTTTGGTGGTCACTTGTTCCCAAATGGCTACCCATTTCTAAATCTGAGATCCTCTCACTGTCCCCATTTGAAAGTATGAGGTCTAAGATTGCTCCCTCACAAGCAGGTTCCAAAACTATCTGTCTGAGGCATGCCACCTGAAGGGCATCGAGAATGGCCCTGCTTTTGGATGTGGCTGCAGCAAATGTGCTCCACTTGACATCTGGCATATTAAGGTCCCCCATCCACAATATCTCCCCTTTCCCTGCCATCTTAAGTATGCCTTCTATCATATCCTTATCCATTCCCTCCCCCTGACATGAGGGTCTGTATATAACCCCTGTGCCGATTGTGGTGCCATTTCCATTCTCTAAGGTGACCCATAGTGCCTCCTCTCCTCCCTGTTTACTCTTTTGTTCAGTTGCTTTTATCCCTTCCCTTACATAGAGAGCTACTCTGCCCCCTCTTCTCCCTTCCCTGTCTCTCCTGTAGGCTGTGTACCCTGGTATGTTAACATCCTAGTCATGGTTCTCTGTGTACCATGTTTCTGTGACTGCTACGATATCCAGGTATCCCTCTTCCATCAAGGCCACCAGTTCAGGGAGCTTGTTGCCCAGACTATGGGCGTTGGTAATAATTACCCTCCATTTCTTGATGGCCTTACCCTTTTTGCCCCATCCCTGTCCTTATTGCGTTTGTCACTTTCTCCATTTACCCCTGTGCTTCTCCCTATTGACATCTCTATGCTGGTGTCTACCTCACTTAGTACCCTAATTTTTTTTGGAGGGGCTAGGATTTCCCTGCTCCTCTCCAGTGCCTCCCCCCTTGGCTAGTTTAAATGCTTGCCAATGAAGCATTTAAACCTATCACCTAGGATCCTGGTTCCTCCTGGACAGATGCAGACCATCACGCCAGTACAGGCCTGCATCCCTCCAGTTGGCTCCCCAGTCCCCAATGAAGCCAAAACCCAGAGCTCCACACCAGTTTTTCAACCATTCATTGAATCCCATGGTGCGGAATACCCTAGCATCATCCTTGCCACAGACAGGCAGCACCTCCGAGAAGGTTACCGTACATGCTACTTGTCTAAGGCCCTTCCCCAACTCCACAAACTCCTCTTGCACCACTCTGATCCCAATTACAGCCAGGTCATTTGTCCCTAGGTGGAAAATGACATCCAACTCACTCCCTCTTGCAGCTGCTCCCACGATACTGAGGATTCGCCTCCTATCCGTCCAAGCCGTGGCACCAGGCAGGCACCTTACCTCCCTATCCCCTTCCTCCCCCATGTCTACCCCCCTAATGATTAAGTCCCCCACCAGGAGTTGTTTCTTTCCCCTGTGGGGTCTCGTGCCACCCTCCTGTGGGTCTCCTTTGTGGAGGTTCCCAGCATCCTCCTTGGTCTCCACTGCAGGTGCCTCCATAGAGGAACCACTCTTTGCCAGAACAGCATATGAATTGTGGACAGCTACAACTGGAGGGATGCACCTCTGTTCCACCACCCTCTCCCTCCCTATCAGGCAGCTAATCTCTTCTTCCCCCACAGTTTACCCTCTGTGGCAGGGTGATGAGGACCTCCCCCTTGCTCAAACTCACCTTGACTAGGATTCAGATTCTGTGTGGTGCCATTCAGAGTCAGGGCCTACGGCGGGTGGCTGTCATTATCCTGCTTGACCTGGGACCTCATTTTTCCTTGTCCTGTGTTTCCCCCTGGGTAGAACGTGCAATGTTGGCAATGGCCATGCAGTTTACATTTCCACCCATGACATGCTGGCTGGTTGCCAGTGTGGTAGTAGGTAAAGCACAGATGCCTCAGCCCTCCATGCCACTGGGCTGGTGGCAACCACAAATTTAGGTGAAGTGGTAGGTTTGCCTGGCACAATCTTGATGTTGGTTGTGATGGGCTATTACATTGCATAATGTGTTTGTTACTGGCTTCTTTATTAGTGGGGTGCACCACTTCTCTTTTGTCATTGTGCATCACAGGGCACCCACAGCATTTTTTGTTAATCTGGGTACCAAATCATGTGGTCACTGATTTTTATTTTTTTTTTTTCTTGGGGGGGTGCACTAGTTGGTCTGTGTGTATCAGGTCTGATAACAGTTTTTGACTGAGTCCCTGTGGTATGTTTTGTGGTGTGCCTCCATTTTTGATTAGCAGACATCAGGAAGCATGCTTCCATTTTGTTTGCAGCTGGTTAGATGCGCACCTCCGTTTTGCTTGCAGGTGGGTGTATATTTCCGTTCATTTTGTTTGTAAAGTGGTAGATGTGTGCCTTCATTTTGTTTGCAGATTTGTGAATGATTGCCTCCATTTTGATTTGCAGATTGGTGGATGCATGCCTCCATTTTGTTTATAGACGGATGGCTGCAAACCTTCATTTTATCTGCAGCTGTGTGCATGCATGGCTTCCTTTTGTTACCAGATGGGTGTATGCTTACTGCCATTTTGTTGGTAGACCTGTGGATGCCTGGGTTCAGTATTTTACTTTTTTTTTCCTTTTTGGCAGATGGGATGATGCATGGCTCATAATGGCGTTTATTATGTTTTTCTCCTTTCTTTGTCTTCACTTAAGAAGTGATTTAGTAATTTGAACAGCCTTGTTAGTAAATTTGTGATTGTTTGAATATTGGATTAGCATTTTGGTATTTGAAACAAAAACATGAACAAAATGAATTTGTTTATTTTGTTTTTTTAGCTTGGACACCACCACCATGGTAACCCTACCTGCTATTTTGATTTAAATTTCAAAATCACCAAACAACCCCAGGTATGCGCTTTTTGTAGTCACATGGGTAGCTTGTACTGGGCTGGTGAGCTTGGCAAAACCATTTTGTGTGTGACTATGTCCACAACCTCCACCCCCAAAAAACCAAACAGTTATGCATATTACACATGTATTTGCTGCACTGTTACACAATTAACTGTTCATGCACAACTGAATTGTATGCTTAAGTAGGCAACAACTAATGTTGGTGGGGTGGCTGGTTTGTGTGCTGTGATTCAGATGGTGTTTGAGTGATGCTACTGCATTAGTTAACTTGTCTGGCACTGCCTACAGTATTCTATTGTTTGCATATTTAAAGTGTTTATTATTGTGCCTTTGTGGATTTTCTGTTGCATCGCAGGGCAAACACAGCATATTGTTAATCATAGCACAGAATCATATGGTCACTGTTTTTGGAGGCATAGAGCTTAATGTTAAAAGGACTCTGCCCATGCTGCTTGTTGTGGTGCCCTATTAGGATACATTATTCTCTGGGCCATATTGGTCAGCCATATCATACATGTGTGTGGTGGGTTTACACAACTTTGCCTAGCAAAAAAAAAGTACTCTGAAAACCAACTATACTGTTTTCTGCAGGTGTTGTTTGTGTTCAGTTTACATGGACAGTCCATTATTCAGGTGATATGGACTGATGATGCCCTGATTAGAATGCATGCTTTAATGATGAACTTCTTTGAAAGATTCCATCAGGTATTTAGCTGCAAGCCTCCATACTGTCTGCAGATGGGTGGTGGTGTGCCTCCATGTTGTCCACAGATGGGTGGTGGCATGCCTCCATGTTGTCCACAGATGGGTGGTGGTGTGCCTCCATGTTGTCCACAGATGGGTGGTGGTGTGCCTTCATGTTGTCCAAAGATGGGTGGTGGCATGCCTCCATGTTGTGTGCAGACAGGTAGTGGTGTGCATGTGGTGCTTTAATGTCCCTTGTTACATATGCAGCCCTGCTTTTATGTCCTCAGTTACATGTGCATTCCTGCTTTTATGTCCCCTATTACACATGCAACTTTGTGGAGGCTTCTTCCCAGACCCCGAAATTGGAGCTATCCCACACCACACTACATTTTTATAAGGTGAGTCAAAGCATTAACAAATGATTATAATAATCGTTACATTATGGAGTTTAAAAAATGGCACTAATGTCACACTTTGGTAGCCCTTTTTCATGCATAGACCCAAATACATCCCTTCCTCCAACCCATGCTGTGCCAGCAACATAACATCCACATCCCCACACCTTGTATCTGTCCCCTTAGTCATAAAAAAAGTAACATCCCCACCCTACTACCTTTTAGCACCCAACTTCTCTCCCCAAGTCCCAAATTAGGCTAGGAAATAAAGGAATGGATTCATAAGAAAACATGTAAAAAAAAACGTGAACCAGTGGGTGCTGAAGAAAGACACACTCTTTGGTGTTCTGCTGTGAATGAATGAATGATGTAATTCACACCTATAACAACTGGATTTTCCACTTGTCAGAACTCCCATCTATACACTCAGAAGGTCAAATAATGCTTTTATTTTTGTATGTTTTTCATTCTCAGCCCACATTTATTGAAGCCATTTGTCATTTTTCTCCCTTCACCCCATCATTTAAAACTGTTCATATTCCAAAGCAACTCTTCCCCATAGTCTGCTAGATCAACTTAAGTTAGTATATGTGTCCACTTAGACACCGATCTATCAGACGTCACCCAACCCTGTGATGTCCTTGCCCATTTAACACCACTTTCAAATAAAATAGCCCAGGTTTGCAAATAGAGCTGTATGTGCACTTAAGGAATCAACCCCAAATCAAAACAATGTGTGGCACTTTGTTTGTATAAACAATACATTAATATTCCTATTTTTAATTCAAACCAA
Source organism: Neoceratodus forsteri (assembly GCA_016271365.2). Classification (NCBI taxonomy): domain Eukaryota; kingdom Metazoa; phylum Chordata; order Ceratodontiformes; family Ceratodontidae; genus Neoceratodus; species Neoceratodus forsteri. Next base: position 1,726,115,916 of record CM057456.1, read on the forward strand.
TCCAAGCATATATGTATATATATTTTTTTATTATGCACCTATCATGCACCTTCGAGGCATATATTTTTTCTCTCTCTGTCAGGCCCTCGCTGTTGATCTGCCGTCCATCAACTGCTCCCTCCCACTCCATCCTGCTGTCTGAACAGTGGTGCTCCCCACTGAGTGGGAGCACAGATGGCCCATGACTTGGATATTCTTCCTCTCAGTTTCTTAGGTGATCTTCTTTTTTGTTTTCTCAGTTCAAAGTGTCAAGAGAGCCCCGTGCAGTTTTTTTGTGTGTTGTTTTATTGATTTTTCTAATCTGACCTCCCCGATCTTTGATTCTCAGAATGTCACACTCAACTAGCTGTCCTTATTGAGTGTTCTGAGATATGCAAACATGTAAGAAAAACAACTGTAGCTAAGGCTGGAAACATTAACCTCTTCCTGTCTTCAGTGTTAATTCACTCTTTAACAAACTCCTATTTTTTAGAAAGGTTATTTTTACTTTTAATAATGTGACAGGGTTCCGACCCTGTCGCACACACCCCTCTTTAAGAGAGAACCTTTTTTCTCTCCTTTTTTTTAAATTGTTTAACCAGGATTAGCACACTAAGCTGAAAGCTTTTTCACAGGCGTGACCTGGGAGCACAGTGAAGTTAAGTGACTTGCTCAGGGTCACACAGTATGTAAGTGGAAGCTGTGGGATTCAAACCCAGGTCTGGTCTGCTGGATGTCACCAGATTTGCAGCTCAGAGCCTTACACCACTGTGCTATACTGCCTCCCCTCTACAAGTTTCCTTAACCTTCATTGTCCTTCCAATCAGCTTCTTATACAATATAGTATTCTTGGGCCGGCCCAGTGGTGCTGAGGGTTGAGGCGCTGGACACCACACCTCAAGCCAACCAGTGACCCGGGTTCAGGTTATGAGCTCAGGTCATCAGTGGGTCAGTGGGGAGGAGAGGATAGAGCATCTGTAGGGCTGCTCTCCTCACCTGGGAAGGGGTAGGGGACTGTTCTGCGCATGTAGCAACACCTAGCGATGGCTGGGTGTACTACAGCTGCAGGGACTCAACAAGTGGGTTTCAACATTGGGCATCTGCCCTCTTGAAGTGTGCGGATGTGCACACATAATGGGCTGGGTGACATTGCACAGCCCTCGTTGGGAAATAAAGTAGAAAATCCCTCCCCCTCTAGTAGACGAAGGCGGGGCCAGTAGCATCCATTCCACGTCCACCACTGGGCGTAATGATGCTCAGTCCAGATACCTCCCCTGCATCAGGCTGCTCCACCAATTCTCTAGATAGGGTGCCAGTAAGAGGTGACGATCCTTCCCTGGAGAACACAGACCCGGGGGGCTCGGGCATGCCATGCAAGTGATGGGGGATAGCCCTGACTGGAATTGAGTGAGCAATGCTTCAGGCAGGACAGAAGAAGCTGATGTCTGACAGCCCACGCTGGAGAGAGTCTGGAGGTAAGGAAGTGGAGAAATAGAGTTAACAAAAAAATATATATATATTTAGTATTCTTGGAATAAGGACTGTCCCTTTTCTGTAATACATTTTTCAGAAAATGTTCTGATAGGCATATACTGTACACTTTTTAATCAGCCTTCTGAATTCTCAACCCTGTATTTACATACTGTGTTCCTACTCTGTGGACAACTTTGAATTTGAATGGCTGCAATGCCAGGTACCACCTAGCAATTCTCAGATTTTTATCCCACATTTAGATAATCCCACAAAGAAGGCTGTGATTTGTTATCAGTACAGATTTCAGCACCTAACAGATAAAACTTCAAAGCCTCAGACCTCAGATGCTAGTTTGTTCCAGTTTGTCATATAAGCAGTAGCAATATCATCATTCACTCTTTATGGTAATCCCAATGTAGCCACTGACAGTGTCTTCTCAACCCATCTTTTCAGGAGATTATCATGGTATATTTTGGAAGGATTTTTCTTATGTGGGGTCTTAGCTTTATAACTGACTAAACACGTATGTCTCGCCAATTTATTTATTTATTTATTTTTTTCATTTACACTTTTTCCCTGGGATCAGTGTGGGCAGCTCTCCACCCTGTCCCTGCCTTCTCTCACCCTGCTTCCACCACACCAGACCACTGTGTCCGAGATCTCCCACGGATTCCCCCCCCATAGGGGAGGTCAGGAAGGGAAGGGCCATCATCCCTCTACTTAGTGACACACATCCAGATGGGGCAGGGTGGTCAGTTGATGGTATGTGGTAGAGGGAAGCAGGCAGGACTTCATTTAGACCACACCAAATTGTTTTTCCATTTTTCTGTACCTGTTTTTTTCACATTGAGGCACGCTTGTAAACACATGCATGTGGAGGCATACACACACCACATAGTCCCACAGCCCTCCCTTCCAGTGTCCTCCTCGACCTGTATTGCCATGTGGCCTCCGCTAGGTAGCAGTCATTCAGCAGAGTGTGCAGGTCCCCCCTCCCCGGGGCACTCAATCCTCTCCCTTCCTTGCTAATCCATTGCAACCCATGCTCGTAACTGAACATGGGTCGCCAGCATGACAAGAGGTAATGCGCTGATGGCACCTCAGCCCCCCATGCTACTAGGAGGGCATCTTGCCACTTTATAAGTCCCATGCCACTGCAGTAACAGTTTATTAGTGCCAGTAGTAGGTAACAGTAAGAAAACCATATCACCTGGCTGAAAACCCTTTTCTTTTATACCATGGTCATAAGACACCTTTTGGTGTTTTGGGGCTTCTTCCTCAATACTGTGGGCAATTTAATTGCATTTTACAATTCTGTTTCTCCTGGAACATGTGTTAGATATAATTGGCTCTTTCTGAGTGGAGTTGCCTTCTCACATGTCTTTTATTAAATTTAGTAGCCCTGTAGTGTATTGCCTGTACAGCATTTCAAAGAGCAAAAAGCCTGTAGAAGTTTGTGGCATGTCTCCGTAAGCAAAAAGAGCTAAGGCAAGAATTAGTCTCAGTCTTTTTCTGCTTTAACATGAATTTTAGAGTTTTATTAAAATGCTCAACAAGACTGTCTGTCTGAGGATATAAGAGGAGGTTCTTATGGCAGAAATACACAGAAGTTGATATAGCTTCTTGAGTAATGCTGCACCCAAATTACTACTGTGGTCAATAATAATTTCATTGGGTATGCCTACCCTGTTGAAAATGTTGGTAACTTCTGCTACCATTTTTGCAACTGCAACAATATACAATAGAATGGCATCTGGGTATTGAGTAGCATAGTCACATACAAATATGAATCAATTACCCTTTTTGCTTTTCTCCAAATAGCCTACTGCATCCATTGCTATCCTCTCAAAGGGCACATCTATCAGGGATAGGGGCGCCAGGGGCACTTTCTCTTTCCTAGTTACCAGGGTTACTTTCTGACATTCAAGGTATGAACTGCAAAACATAACAACTTCCTCATGGATCGCAGGCAAGAAAATCTGTGCAACAATCTGGCCAATGTACAGTCCCTTCCTGAGTGATCAGCAATGGGACTATCATGTGCTAGCTCTAGGAACTCAGCCCAATATGTCTCTGATTGAAGAAGCCAGAAGGGGAAGGAAGGAAACATATTCAATTCAGTGCTTTAGAGTAACTGGTAATTGATATTTTTCTTTTAAGAGAAGAAGCCAGAAGGGGAAGGAAGGAAACATTCAATTCAGTGCTTTAGAGTAACTGGTAATTGATATTTTTCTTTTAAACTTAGATTGTGGGCTTTTAGTGACACTATACTTTCTTTGTTGTTTTTACTTATAATTGTTTTTGGGCTGTTGAGAATTTAAAACATAGTGGTGGTGTAATTCTGTGCTGTCTTTAATAGCTGCAAATTTTCTCCCCCCCCCTTCCCCCAACTCTTAATTATATGCCCTGTTAAATCTGATTGACAGGAGCTGAACACAGGGTATAGTAAGGAGTGTGAAGCAGGAGGGGCATAAGGAGAAAGAAGCCCACCCTCAGCACGACAAGTGTTTTGACTCATTTATTTATTTATTGGTTCTTTTCTTTAAAAAAAAAAATATCTGAGGATCAGTGGCAGATTTGAGTACAGTAAATTAATAAAAAGAACTAGGAGAGCTTCAGTAGCAGACAAGTAGTGGAATTGCAGTATAATGTGGGAGTGGTGCAATGCAGTGGCTGGGGCAGCCATATTCAGGCAGACCTTCTGGACACTGAGGTGCTGTCCTATCTGCATGCATCTCTCTGGACTGTGGGATGAGGTAGCCAGACTCAGAGCAGAAGTAAACTGGGTCAGGAGTACCATCACCCCTATCCAGGGACCACCCAGTCCAATGCAACTGCCTCAAAGGATGCTGAGAACGAGGAGCACTTGGATGACAGAGGGCTCAGGGAGGGTTAGAGCAGTCAGGCAGAGGCACATCCCAGATCCTATTCCACTGAAGAACTCATATGCCACACTGGCAAATGAGGACAACCAAATAGAGGTACCCAAAGAAGTGGAAGGAAAGGATGTGGAGGTTAGCCAAGGAGGTGACCTCAGCGGGGAAAGCAGTGGACTCCAGAGGAGGAGGAAGTGAATCCTTGTGGGGACTCCATCATAAGAGGGATCCAGATAGGAACACAGGAGGGGAGGACAGGGAGATGAGGTGCCTACCAGGTGCCATGGCATGGAGAGATGGAAGGAAGATCCTGGGGCTCACTGGGAAGGCAAGACGGAGGGTGAGCTGGATGTCATTATCCACCTAGGTACTAATGACCTGGCAAATGGGGAGCCAAAGGAAGTTCAGGAAGAGTTTAGGAAACTGGGGAGGGGTCTCAAGCAAGTAGCTACTTCTGTCACTTTCTCAGAAGTACTACCTGTGAGAGGCAAGAGAGAGCATAGGAGTGCATGCACCAGAAACTTTAACTCATGGTTGAAGAACTGGTGCTGTGAGGAAGGGTTTGGATTCATTGGTGACTGGGGACCCACCTGGAGGGATGGAGGTTTGTTCAAGCCTGACGGCCTGCATCTATCCTGGAGGGGAATCCAAGCACTCAATGATAAGTTTAAATGCTACATTGACAAGCATTTAAACTAGCAAAGGGGTGGCAGGCCAGCAAGGAGGGTACTACTTGCTCACCCCCACAGCTAGCAGTAGAACCAGTGAACCAGAAGAGGGCTATCTCTGCAAAGCAGTGTGCAGAAGATGGAGATTAGTGCCCAAGAGGTGGATAAGCAGAAAGGGGTAAAATTCAGCAGAAGGGCAGACAGCAAGGAGAACCAGGGATAAATGACAACCAAGGAAGGGGCTGGAGTAGAACAGTGAAACAGTCTAGGAGGTCAAATCATGGAAAGCCATGTGTGCAAATGCCAGGAGCCTTAGCAACAAGATGGAAGATCTGGAGGCTGTCATGATACAGTCAGACCTGGACATTGTGGCCATCACTGAAACCTGGTGTAATGATAACCACAACTGGGAGATGGCTATACCTGGCTACAACATATTCAGAAGAGACAGAGCAGGCAGGAAGGGAGGAGGAGTGGCACTGTATGTGAAAAATTACATAAGGGCCACAGAGATCCAGGAGGAACAAAATGGGGGAGAGATACTGTGGGTTAAGCTGGAAAGGAAAATGGGGACAGCCATCCGCACAGGTGTGGTCTATAGACCACCAGCCCAGGAGGAAGAAACAGATAGGGAGCTGATGCTAGCCATCCAAAGGATGGCAGACAAGGGTGAGGTAGTACTGGTTGGAGACTTCAATATTCCAGACGTGGACTGGAGCATCCCAGCAGCAGCATCAACTAGAAGCAGATTTATCCTGGACTCCTTCAGGATGCCTTCCTCAAGCAACTGGTCATGGAACCAACTCGGCAGAAGGCAATACTGGACCTTGTGCTCACAAACAGGGACAGTATGATGGGGTAACAGTGGGGAGCACCTGGGAAACAGTGACCACCAGTCATTGTGGTTTGAAATCACAGAAAGAGCAGAACCAAACCACACAAAAACACATATCCTGGATTTTAGAGGGGCAGACTTTGGGAAAATGGGGAGATACTTGAAAGAGGCATTAAGGGGAATGGGACAGGAATCAGGGGTTGAGGAACAGTGGGCAGTATTTAAAATGGGGATTACAAGAACAACAGAATTATGCATTAAGCAGGTTAGCAAGAGGAAAAGGAAGAGGAGACCATTATGGTTTTCCAAAGAGGTAGCAAAGAAAGTGAAAGCCAAAAAGATTGCATTCAGGCAATACAAAAGACACAGGCAGAAGGGATAGGAGAAGTACCAGGAGAAGCAAGAGGCAGGAGGTCAGTAAGGGAAGCCAAAGCTCAGACAGAAGAACACATTGCAAAATCAGTGGGTAGAGGGGACAAAACCTTTTACAGGTACATAACTGAAAAAAGAAAGACAAAGGGAGGGATAGTGAGACTGAAGGAGGAGGTTGGGGGCTGCATAGAGGATGACAACAGTAAAGTTGACATATTGAACAGGTATTTCTGCTCAGTCTTTACTGAAGAGGAGGAGGGTAATGGGTCTGAAGGGAGCACAAGGGGTGAGAATGGTGCAGAAATGGACACAAGTCCCTTTACACGAGAAAGGGTCCTGAAGGAACTGGAAGTAATAAGAGTTGATAAAGCAATGGGGCCAGATGGGGTGCACCCCAGGGTCCTTAAAGAACTAAGAGAGGTGGTGGCTGATCCGCTGGCTATCCTGTTTAGCCAATCACTGGAAACAGGGGAGGTACCCAAAGACTGGAGGACAGCAGATGTAGTCCCCTTATACAAAAGTGGGAACAAAGAGGAAGCAGGGAACTACAGACCAGTCAGCCTCACCTCGGTAGTGGGGAAGATCATGGAAGCACTACTGAAGGAGAGATTGGTGGAACATCTGGTTGTCTATGGACTACAGGACCCAAGGCAGCATGGTTTCACCAGGGGGAGGTCATGTCAGACCAACCTCGTTGAATTTTTTGACTGGGTGACTAGGAAGTGGATCAGGGGAGGGCAGTGGACATGGCCTATCTGGACTTCAGCAAGGCCTTTGACAGTGTGCCACATAGAAGACTATTACACAAACTGGGGAATATGGGTGTGGGCAGGACAGTAGTGTGGTGGGTAGGTAACTGGCTGGGTGGCAGGACACAGAGGGTGGTGGTAAATGGCTGTCACTCCACAGAGGGAAGAGTGACCAGTGGGGTACCACAGGGATCAGTGCTAGGACCGGCCCTATTCAACATCTTCATCAGTGACATTGCGCAGGACCTAGAAGGCAGAATTGCACTGTTCGCTGATGACACAAAGCTCTGTAACAGAGTAGACACACCAGAGGGTGTAGACAGAATGAGAAGGGACCTGCAGAAACTTGAAGAATGGTCAGGGGTTTGGCAGTTGAAATTCAATGCATAGAAGTGCAAGATAATGCATATGGGGCACAAAAACCCTGGCACAATATATCAGTTGGGGTGTGAGGATATAGAGTGCACCAAGCAGGAAAGGGATCTTGGGGTTGTCATCTCTGATGACCTCAAGGTAGGGAAACAGTGTGACAAGGCAGCAGGTAAAGCAAATAGGATGCTGGGATGTATAGGCAGGGGCATCACCAGCAGGAAAAGGGAGGTCATAATTCCGCTATACAAGACACTAGTGAGGCCCCACCTGGAGTACAGTGTACAGTTCTAGAGACCATACCTATGTAAGGACATAGACAGGGTAGAGAAGGTTCAGAGGAGGGCAACAAAGATGGTGTATGGATTGCATCACAAGTCCTATGAAGACAGGTTGAAGGAACTGAACATGTACTCCCTGGAGGAGAGGAGGGAGAGAGGGGATATGATAGAGACATACAATTATCTTACAGGGAGCAACAGGGTGCAGGAAAACACTATTTTTAAGCGAAAAAGATGTTCCAGGACTAGAGGGCATGGGATGAAGTTGGAGGGAGAACGATTCAGAGGAAACATGAGAAAGAATTTCTTCACAGAACGGGTGGTGGACAAGTGGAACACCCTGCCAGAGGAAGTGGTGGGGCTGAAACAATCACGGATTTAAGAATGCATGGGATAGACATAAAGGAATTCTGGAGGTCAGGGGTAAGGGGCAACAGACTTCTAGGAAAACAAACTGAACTTACAAGCTCAAATGGGCAGACTGGGTGGGCCATAGGCCCTTATCTGCCGACACTGTCTATGTATCTATGTCTATGATATTACCAACTGTACTATTTGCTCTTGCATTTTAAGATTAACGTACTGTACATTCTATACAGTAACCCATTATGCTTTTGGAACATTGGTTTACCATGTCCGTGCTTCTCCCCATCTGTTTAAAATACCCTTGTAGAGAAATATCATTATTTTGTTAAGCAATAATGTCACAACCAATAAACAGTTTGGTTTCATCCTTCTCAAATTTTACTCTGTCTTGTCTCTCAGTCTTTTTTTGCCATTGTCATTTCTGGTGCCTTTTTCTCCTCCTGGACTTAATGATCTTGGTTCTGGGCTCAAACAAGTCAGGCCCCAAAAGGAAAACTGTCATCATTAGAAGTGTCTTTCGTTGCTGGGGAGTGAGTTACCACAGCTGCAGAAATTGCAGTGTTTGTTCCATCTGCAACTTAGTAAACCCTAGAAACATAGAATTTGTTGGCAGAAAAGGACTGCTTAACCTCTTCTGTTTGCCCAGATGGTCCCTGTTTAGTCTGTCTCTGCAGACCCTAAATGGTCTCTGGCAACCTTCCCCCCTCCCTGCCTATTTACTAATATACCTCTATGTCTGTCCCGTACATGCTTGAAGACACCTACTGTTTTTACCTCCAACACTTCCCTTGGTGTCTGTTCCAAGTGTCCACCACTTTTTTGATGAAGTAGTATTTCCACACATCCCTCTTAATCCCCCCCAGCTTCATCACGTGCCCCTTGGTCCTGGTTCTTTTTATTATTTGAAAGAAATTCCCTTCCTGTACCCTGTTCACCCCAGTAACATACCTGTAGGTCTTTATCATGTCCCCCTCACTTTCCTCTCTTCCAGGCTATACATGTTGAGTTCCCTTAGTCCCTCAATGTAGGGCTTTTGATGCAGCTCCTGCACCATTTTAGTTGGCCCCCTTTGGATTGCCTATGCCTGGTCCATGTCCTTTCTGAGGTGCGACCTCCAGAACAGTATACAATACTTCAGGTGGGGTCTCACAAGTGAGCAACATACAGGTAACACCAGCTCCCTGCTCCTGCTGGAGATACCTCTCCCGATGCATCCCAGCAACCCACTGGCCATACTCACTGCTTTGTCATATTGCCTTGCCACTTTGACATGATCAGATATGATAATCACAGGGTCTCTTTCCTGCTTATTGACTGTCAGTACCTCCCCCATCCTGTACTCAGATCCTAGGAGCAAGATTCTGAACTTTTTGGCATTAAATCCCAACTGCCATGTTCTTGGTCACTCGTCCAATTTCATAAGGTCTCTACAGATTCTCTCCACCCCCACCAGAGTGTCCACAACACCCACTTTCAGAAAATGAGGTACCTCATTTACTTTCAAAGTCACTTGAATAGTGATATAGTATTGAGTCCTGTAAATGCAAATGACCTCAGTACCTGGTCTTCTTGTGCAGTCTTTTTACAAACAGCCTGCACACACAAGGATTTGTCTGCTTCCCAAATCTTGCAAATCCCTCACAGTCTTTGCTCCCACCTGGACATCAATTAGAGATGTGCCCCAGTTTGCTACAGCTAAATTTGTTTAATCCTTTTCTACTTTATTTTCATGGTAATTTCTGACCATGTGTCCCAGATTACTGCAAATATAGCAAAGAATGTCACTGAATGCAGATTTAACCCCTCAGATTTCTTATCTGATTTCAGATTATTTGGGAAAAAATTGGTCCTACCATCCCTAGATTGCTGCCTCCACTCTGTGGCATCTGTCTGGCCATTTGATAGTCCTCTGCTAGTGAGACAGCCTTCTCCCCACTGTCTGGTTGATGTTCATTCACCAAGAGTTACACATCTGTTTGATGTTGATAAATTGCCCTGTAGTCGGCATGGCAATGATCTGTATGACTGCCTTGCCCTCAGGTTAAAGTCATTCAATTAAACGTTCTTTCAGTCTGGTGCATTCCTGCCATGCATTGTCAATAATGTGATACTTCAGGTACCTAAATCTCTGTCTGTATGCCTCTCACAAAATGTAGTATCTTGTTAGGATTTCTCTTTTCATGATGTCATAATTCTCAGACTGTTTGCTATCCATATTGCTGTATGCTAGCTGAGCCTTACCGGTCAAATAAGATACTAGATGGATTGCCCATTGTTATCTCTCCACCAGTGGCAGGCTCTAGTGACCTGTTCAATAGTTGTCATATACAGTACACTTCAGTATCATCAATTAAACCTAGTTTTGTAATCTTACTGTCCTTAAGGCTGTTGGAATCTTGTTGGCCTCAAACACTCAAACCAGGTCAACCAACTCTAAGAGCTTACAGTGCCTCTGGCAATCTCTGTGCTTGATGCTGCGTCCCAGTTTCTTTCTGTTTCTCAGTCTCTTTTTTTTTCGTCTCTCCCACCATTTGAAAAAGAAAGGCAGTCAATCATTTTCTATGGCTGTACACTCTTCATCTTTCTGTGCTGGTACTGCCTTTTCAGTCACCGGTTTAACTGATGGATCCTTTGAATGAACTTTCAGCCCAACCTCCTTCTTTTGCTATACAGTACTTCCCTAGTGCCAGCTCTGGTACCAACACACAACCCTCATGAAGTCAGAGTCTGCATGGCAAAAATCCCACTGATGTCACCAACTGGTAGAGCAGTGAGTCAGGAAGTACAGACAGACCACAGAAAAAGGTATGAGGTGCAGACAGCATTGATTTGTTCAAAATCAAAATACAAATATATCTATATTCTGTTGGATGGCTTCAGAATGGTAAACAGTTTTGGAAAACTGACTTGGGACTACATCACATCAGTTATAAACAGAAAGTTCAGCTAAGTCTTTTGCACTCCATATCTGCTCTAAAAGTTATTGCTTGTATCAACATTGTAGATCAGCTTTCTAAGCAGCAAGAAGCAATAAACTGCAGCTTCAGGTTAACCTGTTTAGCTAGGTTAGATTTTTTTTCCCTCTCAGTTTCTTAGGCAGTCTTCGCCTTCTTCTTCTTAGAGTGTCACGAGAGCCCCCTTCCTCCCAACCCTCTCAGCCCTCTGTGGCTTTTAAGTGATTTTCTGAGCTGACCTCCTTGTCCTTTGTTTCTCAGAATATCACACTGAATGAATTGTCCTTACTGAATGTCCTGAGATAAACTAACAAGTAAGGAAAACAACTATAGCTATGGCTGAAAAACATTAACACCTTTCTGCCGTCAGTGTGTGATTTATTCTTTAACTCCTAGTTTTTATAAATTTTGCTTGTGCCACATAAATAGGAAATGATAACTGAGTTAACATAAATGTTGGGCCTCTCATATAATAATAATCTTTATTTGATTAAGCACCTTTCAGGTTTGTCAAGGCGCTTTACATAGAAAATAATAAAATCCAAAAGCATAGAACAGCAATATAAAATAATCGGTCAAAATCCATTATTCAATATAATTAGAGGGGAAAGCCCTGAATTAATAGATTATAAGGTTTAACTAAACAGACATGGTTTAGACCTACAGACAGAAGTAAAAAGTAGCCAGATCATGCAGAATGCAGCAGTAATCTCATCTGAGTTTGGGGTAAGTACCTTGAGGGAATGAAGCTGAGCAAATCACATGCTACAAATATATCCTGCTGTGTATAGTATATTTCACATATACTATACATTGTTTTTAGTGTTTGCTTTTCATAATAACCAGTAAGAATAAATTTTACCAGATAAATAGCATTATTTTTGCTGATGACACATATAGTACTATCCAAATAAGAATGTGTCTAGATAGCAGATCTGTCAGAAACAAAATAACATACAGACAGACTAAATACAGTGGTGCCAGCCAGGATACAATGCAGTATTTTGCAGTATTGCTGCACAATGCTGCACAATACTGCAGTATGCTGCAGGGGACAGTGCAATTCAATGGCAATTAAGCCCTCTTGTTATACAGCATTATGTGGTATGTCATTTACTCCAAGTTATTACATTGCATCTTGTCTGGCTCCACTGTAGGTCATACTGCGTTATTTAGCCAATGGGAGAGCAGCTGAAACAATGCTTGCTTTCACAGTAGAGCTAGGCAGTATTTAAACCAGAGCAGTGAATCCCAAAGAAACAGCTGAGCTCCAAAAAAGAGCTAATTTGACAGGTTAACATTTGAAAATGTATGCTATAAATTAAATATGCAATGGTCTAACTCAAAATATGCCACATATCTTCATTTGGCAGAGGAAAGAACCTTCACAACTCACAAGTTATGGTCCTGCCTCTTCACTCACGAAGATAAATGGCATATCTTTAGTGAGGCAAGTGCATGTCCCATATACATTAACAAGAAAACCAGATTGTCGTTCTCTTGTCTTCCTCTGCTCTGGCTCGTCTACATCTGACATTACAGTTCTTTATCTATGACATCACAAACTAATGCAGGGGAAACTATTATGATGTCATAAAGAGAAATTTTTGATGTTGTATAGACAAACGGTCAGAGCAGAAGACGTCTGGTGGATAGAGATCCTGTTTTCATATTAATATAGTGTACAGATACAAATACCACACCACTGGTGAATAACCTGTGTAAGTAACTAATGTTCTTATTCAGACAATTAGACAAATGTTATTTTCACTTAGAACACATTATTTTTACTTTTGAATCTGGAACTAGAACACAGATATTGAAGATAAACACAAAGATTAAAGATAAAGAATTTACAATGGAAACAAAGCCTATTTTAGGCTAAAACAAAGTAAAAGACTAATACAAACCTTAACAAGATTTGACTGGTGCCAACAAGGCTTGTCTTGCTTTTTTATGTTGTTATTTTTGAGCAGGCCATATTTTCTCACCAGTCTCACTGTTATTATTGGAGTTATAGGAGGACTACTTCCAATGTAATTTTTTATGGATTTTTTGTATACAGTGCCCACAAGGAGGGCTTTGATGCAGCTGCACTGCTTATCAGTAATGCCCCTTACACTGTACAGTTTTTCAAGACTACCCAACACCAGGCAATTAGTTTCATCCCCAAGCACTAGACTCTCTTATATAGTCCCCCCTCCAATATCACCATTTTTTAATTCTCTGATGGTCTAGGTTAGATGCCGGACCCCATCAGATATTTGGGAGCAGATAGTTAGATTTATTTGTATTCCTTGATGGGCTAGGTTGTGCTCCAGACTTGCCAGGCAGCTGGGGGAGAAGGTTAGATTATTTTCACTTCCTGATTGGCCAGGAAGGACATCAAACCCATCAGGTAGTTTAGGGAAGGGAGACACTATTAGGACAGGTGGAGCATGGGATCCATCAGGTTGGTGACAAGAGCGGGACAGATTTAGTTTTATTCCTTGATGGCCCAGGTTTGGCCTTGGACTCATCAGGTAGTTAGGTGCAGGGAGAGAAACAGATTTTTTTATTCTCTAGCAGATCACATTATGCACTGGATCTCTTGGATAGTTGAGAGAGGATGGACAGATTTTTTTTTATTCCTTGATGAGCAAGGTTGGGCACTGGGCACATCAGGTAGTTGTGGGAGAGGGCCAGACTTTATTTTATTCCCTGACAGGCTAGGTTGAGCACTGGATGCTCTGCTGTGCTGCATGCTGGTTGCTACATGCATCCCAGTGCAATTCATATGTTTGTGTGTTGGGAAGAGTGCAGAGCTGAGATTGAGCACCAAGAGAGATGGAAAGCATGAGAGAGGGAGAGTTCAGAACTGGACCCATGATCATCTACACTTGGGGTTACAGCTTTGGAAGTCTGCACCATCAGCTCTTTTTGCTGCAATCTTCCATGCTAGTGTGCTGTGGGCCATAGGAGGAAAAGATGCCTGAACAGGATGGTAGTAGCTGAAGTGTGGCTGCAATCCTAAACCTCCTGACCAGTGGTTGAGCCCCTCACTGTGATGTGAGTGGATGGACATGGGAGAGCAGTGTTTTACTTCCCCATCTATTCCCCCTTCCGTTCAACACCTTGCTGCTGCTCTTCCTTATCTCCATTCAGCTTAATGCATGGGCTATGTTGGACAAGGGACACCAACAGGTAGTTGGAGGGAGTGGGACAGATTATTTTATTCCCTGATGAGCCAAGTCGGGTATCAGACCTGTACAATAGTTAGGGCTAAGAAAGACAGATTGTTTCTTATTCCTTGACAGGCAGCGTTGGGCACTGAACCTGTTAGATTGTTGGTCAGATTTTGTTTTATTCCCTGATGGGCAGGATTGAACACACAGACCTGTCAGGTTGTTGGGGCAGAGGAACAGTATTTTTTATTCCCTGATTGGCTTGGCTGGGCACGGAACCTGTCAGGCAGTTCGGGGAAGGGGGACAGATTTATTTTTATTTCATGGTGCACCACATTGGGTACTGCATCCATCAGATTGTTGGTGGGAAAGGGACATTTTTTTTAGTTCCCTGACAGGCTGTGTTACATACCATACCCATCAGGTAGTTGGGAGAAAGGGACTTTTCTTTTATTCCATGATGGACTGAGTTAAGAATTGGATCTGTCAGGTAGTTAAAGGGTGGGAGAGGGTCAGATTTTATATTTTCCAAATGGGTCAGGTTGGGTACTGGATCTGTCAGGTTGTTATGGCAGAGTACCAATTTGTATTTTCCCTGATGGGTTGGATTGGGCCCTGGATTGCTCAGGTGCCTGATGGTCAGGGCTGGTCACTGGAAATTCTATTCCACATTCCCTGTGCTACCAGTATGGAATTCCTGTGCCTTGTAAAACACTTTGGGAGAGAGTGCATATGAAAGTCATTATATAAAACCAAATGGTTCCACAGCTCTGCCATTCTTTGTCATTGTGCATTGCAATAATTTAGTACCATGAAAGCTCTCAGTTTGAAATAGGCAATTTCTTTTTTTCTTCAAAAAATAAAGGTTAGCTTTCCATTCAAGAAGTTGTGCAGACTAGGAGTTTATTAGTACTGCACTTCTTAGCTCATTTATTGTCTTTCTTGTCATCATGGTTGGGGTGGGTTGCTAGCAATCTAAGGACTTGTTCAGTGTGTCACCTAGGTCAGATGCACATTCACGTGAGATTCTCCACTTGCTCAACAGACACATCATGAACTGTTCTCATTGCAGTCAGAAGAAAGTTACTGTAGTAAAGCATTGCAAAGCATTACAGACAGTTGAAAGGAGCAGTAGCACCAGTCACTTTTCAACAGCCATCAAAAAACATGCCTCAGCCTCCCAGTGCATTTCAATAGGACAGTTGCAAAACACTTCTTGACTCTGATCACAAAAGGAACTGGTCCGCCATGCAGAGCAACCCTAAAAATAGCGTTGTACATACAGTATAAAAGACATCATGGTTTATTGTGTAATTGCACATTTGCCCCCATATATGAGTGATAAGACCTTTACAACTAACTAATGAATTTATCATTCATGAGTTATGGAACTTGTCATTCACTAACGGAGATAAATTGTTATTCCACTGTAACTCATTATGTTGTCCTTATGTGTGAAGAAAAATGGGAAAGATACAGTACATATATGAAATATAAGCTGATGTGTCTATCAATTACGTTTTTAAAGTTTTGCTTGAGATGTCAGATGTTCTTTAATAGTCAAACAGATATGCTAATTGTTTCCCAACTATATTAAAAGTGTGTGCATAACATCTACGAATTGGTATATTATATGTATGTATGCCCTACTACATACACTGATGGTGCCATGAGGTGGTTTTAAAACTATTATAGCAATTATAAGTGGATACAGACTTTTGTTTTGTTCAATATATCCATATCTAGTTAACTACATGAAGGTAGTTTGGCTCATTGCTTAAAGAGAAGAGCTGTGAATCTGGTGAACCCAGTTTGAACCCCACAACTGCATTTTGCTCACCATGTGACCTTTGTTACTTAACCTCCCTATAATCTTTATTTAATCTGTCTCTGTGCATCATATTCACTACTCCCTCTTCTGGTTTGTAAAGCTCTTTGGGATACAATTTGTATGAAAGGTGCCATATTTGAATCCCTTCTTTTCCTGAAAGACTACCAAAAGAGAAGACACATGGCAATGAAATACAAGAAATAACACTAAAGATAAGAACTGCTCAGCCCACAGTGAAGCTTCCTTCAACATGGAGTTACAGTGAAAGTACGTAGAAAGTCTATATTTCACTTTAGTGAAACTGAGTAATTCCTCCTCTCATTCTTTAAAGCCATGAGTGACTGAAATAGAAATAAAACAGCACACTGGCATGCAATAGAATAGTATTATTAACAAGTTAGTTTTACCTTGGTTTTGCGAAAGTGGTAAACCACCAGCATGCTAATAAAGTCCAGCAGCATGCAGAGTGCTTGGAATGAGATGATAGCAATCCGTAAGTATATGTCCTCCTGTGCATAGCAGGGAGTATCATCTGTACAGTAAGAACATCCTTCCCTGCAGGGCAGACACTTATAGACTTCCTCAGACATCTTGCCTCCAGGAAAATGATTATCCTTTTCTGAAAACATTAAATAAAGTCCATATTTAATTTAATAACAGATATTTCTTTCACTGGAGGATTGCAAAATAATGACCGAGTATTAAATGATGATCTCCCTTTTTTGTCAGGGTAAGGACTGTCAATTATCAGTCATATAATATCACATTGTTTGATCAAATGTCTTTTAATTTTTAGTGGGAAAGGCTAAACTGCAGTTAATGAAGGGGTGACCTCTAGCTGTAAGCAATTGCTTCTGCTATTCTTGAAATAAAAACAGAAAGCTTAGCCAATGACCTGGGGAAGATAACTTATGAGAACGATGGTGCTTGCCCTTATACAGTAAGTGAAATCACTTAAATAATAATAGAAGTTCTCCCTAAACCAAGGCTTTTTTTTATAATATTACATGTTACTTGTGGAACAAACATAGGTAAATCATGTGTCTCAGCAACTGGGAATGAGATAGCATAGTCTTTCTTTAGACAACTACAGTACAAACAATAGCAACCTGGCAAATGTTCTCTCCTTGCTTTCACTGACCTGAAACCAAGGCAGAGAAATTAATCCTCTGAGTCTTTCCCATGTATTTGATATTGTTTTGTTTAGAGAGAACCCAAGAGTATCTGTTGATATTAAAAAACTGCCCAATGTTCGGAGAATGGAAATTTCCCCAGCCAGTGTACAGTATGAAAAGTATAAGATTCTACAGTAAAATAACAGCCACAGTACTTCATTCTATTTTATATCTGTTTTTGAAGTAATTGGATTTTTGGTTTTTTCCTGTTATGTGCTGTTAGCTATATTATACTTTTATGATTAGCTTTGTTTTAAGCTACTGTATTCATCATTTTAGAATATTGCTATATGTTGCTATTGCAAAGCAGTTTGTAATACTTTGTATATTAAACACACTATATGGGAGGCAGGAGGCAATTTGGCTTAGTAGTTAGAGCACAGCTGTGTAGCTACAGGCCCGTGTTTGAATCCCACAAGCACCACTTACACACTGTGTGACCATAAGCAAGTTATTTAATCTCCCTGTGCTTAATCTCTATAATCTTTCTTTTTTCTGCTACATTTCTGGGCTTTGAATTTTGCTTTACATCTAATAGGCAGCAATCTCTTACATCTCTTTTCTGGGTTGTTAAGCATTTGCAGATGCAGTTTGTATTACAGGGACTACATAGAGCTGAATTTCTTTTTCTATATATTTGTAATACATTGCAATGTGATGAGATGTGCTGAATACCCCATTGACATAATACCCATTTTGGTCAACCCTGAATTTTACTGTACACGGTCAGTAACTCCTGGCTACTCTAAAAATAGTCATGGTTAGAAACAGTGCCAAAGAACTGAATTCAGAAAGTCAGATATTCTTCTAATTTAAGAAGTTTTACAGTGGCAGGTTTGTAGTCCTTTTCTAGTGCACTGTATACATTTCCTTTTACCCCTTCATACAGTATCTCATGCATTGCCACTGTTCATTAATTGGTACAGTGCAATCTAACAGTGTGATTCAAAGAAGTTGTAATCATAGATGTCTATTGACATTTTTAAGATTTGCAGTAGAAGAAAAGTCACCCTGATTCTGAGGGATTTTTTATTATTGCATTGCTGACATTTCTGATTCCTCTTCCAATTCATAAGAGCTGTTAAAACTACATCCATAGCATCTTCCTTGAAGGGGAGTGTACTTGTGCTAACCCAATATGTACAATATGGTGTGGCCCAGATTTGCAAGAAAATGTTTTTTTTTTAACTTGGCTTCCTTGGAATTGCATTTTATCTGGTATAGTTACTGCCATATCATCACGCCCAACAACTTCAAACTACAGTATGACCACTCTATTGTTATGCCAGAATCTTTTGTGGCTGTTGTTAGCAGCTGAGGTTAGTCATGGGCTATTCAATCTATGGAAGTTGTTGTGGGAGATTTTAAAAGCCTTGTTAGGCCAGTATGCATCCCTGCAGTAATCCTTAGGCTAAGTATAGCTTGCACAAACTACACTTAGCCTTGGGAACACCATGAGACTGCTGACTGGCTTAAAAGAGCTTTTAAATGCTCCCACTATTTCCCCCAAATGAACTCTCCCATAGCTCATCCTTGTCACTGAAGTCAGCTGTATCAAAATCTCAGATGCTGCCCCACTGGCCACAGTTTGAAGTTTTTTGGGCGGGGAGGGCAGGTGGCATGGTAGGATCAAAAATACAATTTAAAAGCAGCCAAGTAAGAAAAATCCCTTTCTTTGCTCTCAAAGTGCAAATCACTGGCTGCCCCAACACTGTAGGTATGGAACCTGTAGGACATTCTCCTTTCAGAAGGAATGTCTCACTAAGCACTTATGTTATGGTTCTAAAACATTCATTGAAACTCCAGGATACATAGCTGTAGTATAACTCCTCAATTACTGAACAGCAAAGTGATTATTTGATTGGTCCATGTATGTTTTCAATCAACAAAGAAGAGATCTGATCAGAGTTTGCTGTAATAGTATTTGTATATTTCTTTACAGCTTACTTGAGTTATTGGCTGCACTGAAATTACAGTAGATTTATAAACATTCCCCAAAAGGTAGCTGCATAAACATCAGCTGCCATTTCAATAGAAAGATGGTAGGCTACAGCTACGGTTTCAATTGAAAGATGTTGGACAGTATTGAGAATGGAGATGCAGGAGGACCTGAACAAGCTGACTGATTGTTTAGACTCCTGGAGTATCAAATTCAGTGCAATCAAATGCAAGATGCTACATTTGTGGTGGAAAACAGAAAAAGAAGCTACACACTGTATGGGGGTTTCCTTCTTGCAGTGAAACAGGCACTGTATAGGGCCTGGGAGCCATACAGGCATGACTCTTAAGCATGACAGATGGTGTGTGTGGCTGCTGTCAAGAAGTCCAACTCAGTGATGCAGGGGTGCATTAAATAGGGGTAACCAGTGGGCAGAGGAACTAATCTTACAATTTTACAAGACTCTAGTTAAATCCATCTGGAACATTGTGTGCAATTTTGGGGTTCTAAATACAGAAAGGACATTGAGATGGTCAGGCTGGTGGAGCACAGATCACCAGAATCATTCAGGGGTTGAGGGATAAGAGTTAGGAGGAGAATCTAGTGTAATGTCCCTTAACATGTTCGCCTTGGAGGAAAAAGCAACTGAGAGGGTATAAGATCTCAGTCTTCTGCATGCTTAAGGGTATCAACAACAATGAGCAGATGAGATGTTCTGATCTGGTATCTTCAGCAAGAAGTGATGGCATGCTCTGAAGCTCAGGGATCATGTTAGGAGGCACTTCTCCCAGAATGTGGTGACCCTAATGAAAAGCCTGCTGGCAGACTCAGTGAACATGAAGACAGTACAGGCATCCAAGGTAAGCATGAACACATTTCTGCTTACCAGGGGGAATTTCAGGGCACACCAGGTAGTAATACGGTAAGGGAAACCCCAATTTGGAATTCCAACTGTCTTCAAGCATATTTATTCATTCTGCTTATGAAGTGGGGGCAGACATGATGTACACAGAGCCCCTTCAAACATTAACTTGCTATGTTACAAGTTTCAGTCAACCCGTTTGAGGTATGCAGGTTCATGTGAATGTTTACTGCATTACTTTGTCTTAAACCTTTGCTTGTAAAGGTATCCAGACTAACCACAAAGGAAGCAATTAACTATCTGGGAGACAGTGTGCTAAATCATGTCAGCACCATTAATTGTGACCCTTCCCCCCAAAAAATATACTACTAGAGAGTTGGAGTCAGGTCACCCCCAAAACCCTGTGCTGCTACGGCATGCCATATTCAAAAACCTATTTTCGCTGGTACATGAGCACAAGCTCTGTTTCTTACCCTATTACTTTGCATTTCCCCACATTGAATTGCATTAGCAATTTGTAGGTTGTTTACCTTATATGATCACTGCAACTTAGCCATAAAGAAAACTTGAATACGCACTACTCACTAAGGTAAGAAAGGGGAGCATTTACTTAGACTTGTCCTCATCACATCATAAAAGACTAACTCAGTGGTTGCTAATAATCCAGCTGTTGCTACCACTGTCAATGTCAGCATGATATGCTCTCCTGGTACAGCAACTACTATACTGCCTATCATCACGTCTACACAATTGTGTGTCCCACCACAAGGTCACAAAGGTCAAGAACTTGAAGTAACACAGTTTCATTAATATTTCAGTTTTCAGTTAAATGTGCAGTTTTACCACAACCACAAAGGGTTAATTAATGCTGCCCACATGATTTAGCACACTGTCTCCCAAATAGTTAATTGCTTCCTTTGTGGTTAGGGTTCAGAGCACTACACAGTACAACTTCCGCTTTGGCCAAGGTTACTAATGGTTGGCAGTGTGAGTTGGATAATAAGAACTTCGTCTGTGCAGTTTTCCTAGACCTAAGTAAGGCCTTCGATACCGTTGATCATAGTCTGCTCCTCACATACCTTCAAACCATCGGGCTGGATGCTCCTTCTCTCAGATGGTTTGGTAACTACCTCTCTGGCCGTTCACAGCAAGTAAAAGTGGATGGTGAAGTCTCACCTCTGAAACCCCTTCAGAGGGGCATTCTCCAAGGTTCCATTCTGGGACCCTCGCTTTTTGCACTTTACATCAACAGAATCGATGCTTCCATCAAAAAGGCCCATATTCACCTATTTGCAGATGATACAGTACTTTACTGTAGTAGATCTTTCCTTCATATGGCATGCTCAGAGCTCCAGGATGACTTCAACCAGCTACAGACTCAGCTCCTCAAGCAGAAGTTGCTTCTAAATGCCAAGAAGACAAAAGCTATGTTCTTGTCACCCTTTCCTAATTTAGCAAATCTGGCCATGATGGGGCTACTCCCCCCCAATTACTACTATTCTGGGTGAACAGTTGGAATATGCATCAAAATTTAAATACTTGGGGGTTTGGCTGGATTCCAGACTCTCCTTTGTTGCTCACATAGAAGAGCTGACAAAGAAACTTAGAATGAGACTTGGCCTTTTCTATAGGATAAAAAAATCTCCTCACCTAGGATGCAAAATTGAGGCTAGTCCAAACTACCTTTCTCTCTTTATTAGACTACACTGATTTCCTCTACAGCCAGGGTCCTTCAGGTGTTCTTTCCAAACTTGATACACTATACCATAGAGCTCTAAGGTTTATAACGGGCCTCCCCTATTCCACGCATCATTGCTCCCTGTACTCGGTGGTAGGTTGGTCATCCCTTAGTTTTAGATGCCAGAGAAATGCTGCAATCTGGATCTACAAAGGCATCATAAATAAACTGCCTGATTACATCTCGGACTGTTTATATTTCTGCCCATTAAGTAAGTATGCCCTGAGAAGTGTCTCTTTTATTTCGCTGAAGGTTTCCAAGGTCAAATCTTGGTTTGGTGGGGCATCTATTATTCATGTATGGACCCTTTTGTGGAACAAGATACAAAAAAACCTAAAAATCAATTACCCCATTAGTCTGGCAGCATTCAAATCCTTATATACACTCCATTTTAAAGAATCTTGCACCTGCTTCTCCTGACCTAGGTATTCCTATCCCCACAGAGCTTTCTGTTTTATTCTCTGACCCTGCCCCTGTCTCGTCATGATCTTAGGTCACTCTCTGTTGTTGACTCCTCTCATTGCTGTTCCCATGCCTACCCCCTTCACTCCCCTGCCCACATCTATACCTTATATCCTTTACCCGTTACTACTCGATCCCTAGTTTTGTCTGTTACCTATTTTTATTTTCCTCCTATCTCCCCCTCCTTGCTGTGTACTCTTCTCACCCCAATGCACCTCTAGGTGTCAACTGGACATTATTGCCAGAACCTACTCTGTACCTATTGTTTCCCTCTAGGTTCTGCACTTTATATGTGTTGCATGAATTGTCTATTTATAATTAATGTTTTACAATTTTATACACCTTTTTACTTGCATTTGTACTGCCTATGCCTACTTGTTGTACACATAATTGAAACTGTATGTTGATCTTACCTAAATTGTATTCACCTACTTGTTTGTCCCAGGTCCACCTCGAAAATGAGCTTGCTCAATGGTGTCCGCCTGGTTAAATAAAGATTTTGATTGATTGATTGACTTTAGCAAGTCCTCACTAAATAGTGGGTAATGAACATCTCCTATAGTGCTGAGCAATACCATTGTTGTAGGGGACAGTCACCTACTGTATGTGCTGTAGAAGATGACTTTGCCCAGCAAATGCTCCACTGTGAAACAGTTCTTTCAGTATACTGAAAGAATTTCATTTTTTATGAAAGATTTATTAAGCTTTAAAAAGTATTCAAAAGTTGTATAATGTTTTTAAAGAATGTGATTTTTTTTAATTTATTTTACTAGTATTTTACCCATAGTGATCCCATAAAATTGCTCATTGATTCTAATTTTCAGTATTCAGCAGTGATAGGGAAAACAGAATGTGAAGCAGTTATACAAGGTAAGGCAGAATTATGTAACAGCTTCATAACCTCATACTGGGTGAGTGTGTGGAGAAAGTGTTAAATCTTAACAGGGTAGCTTCACCAATCACTGTTTTGCTTGTTTCTCTTGTGATGTAGACAGCCAGTTCTGAGTGAAATATCAATTTTTTTATTACATATAAAAAATGTAATGGGAAGGTCAGTTTGAGGAAACTACAGTCTGGCTGGAACTGACACTTCAAAACCCCCAGGGATAAGTTGAAAGGACAGGACATAGCTAAACTGCAGATATCTGGGGTGCAATTATCTGGTCAATTTTGCTTTGATCCCAGGAGATGAAATTAGTCATTCAGGATGTCCTCAGGGAAATCATTTGATCTGCACTAGATGTCCTGAGAGAAAGGACACTGGCCAATGTCATGAATAACCTTCCAGGAAAACAGCATTTCATCAAAGAGACCTTTGATGTGTAGATACCAAGCCCAGATGGGATTAAAGAGTCAAATACACTTTCGCTTTGAATACAGTGACTTCTATCAAAGAAACTTTTGATATGTATGTATAACAGAGCACAAACCGGTTTTGTCTGGTTAACCTGAGGAGAGGAAAGTCAGTGAGGTCACCTATTATGTTTTTTTAAATATCTTATTTGGACATCTTGGCGTTATAAAAAAACATAGATTTTGTTACACCAAGGCAGAGTTTGGTGACCTCAGCGAGAAGGCTGGCTCAGGAGTTGTTCTTAACATACTGAGAAGACCTTGACAGATACACATTTTTTATTTAATCTGACTGAGAGTAGAGGAACATCTAAGCACTGAAAGATTTAAAAAGTAAGGACCTAGACAAGATTAGTCTGAGAGTTATTATTTGTAGAAATCGGCACTTTTAAACCTGTTTGTTTTAAGACTGTAGGTGTGGGGATATTTTGTTCTGTAATATTTGTTTTGTTTTCCAATTTTAAAGTAAAGCTATATTTTACAATGGAAATTGCATGGAGTGCCTTGGCATTTCTTTTTATTTAAGTGGAGCTTTTAAAGGTTACAGTTATACTGTGTATGGGTTTATTGATATACCAAACTGGAAAACAGAGTTCTCTAAAGTCTTGCATAGAGTTCTAAGGGTTCATTTGAAAGACCTGCTTGGGTGCCCGTAGGCAAAGATATCTGCCCCCCCGAAGACAGAATTATCTGAGCCTGATAATTGGGTAGGCTAACAAGAGGTTATCAGTTTGAATCCCTCAAGAGCTTGAGACTAAGGTGACTTGAACCCACAAAACAGACAAGAGGGTTACCTTGTTCTGTTCACTGTCCACAAATCATATACTCAGAGGTTGGCACTTTGGGAGTAGAGGACTGACCAGCTGAGCGAGTTTGTGACAGATTGGTTGGCAGTGGTTGCATAAAAAGTTTGGTGGTATAAGCTTCATTGTACAGTGGGTTAGCTTGAGACCAATTATCTCACTTAAAAAAAAAAGAAAGACAGTGTTTTATTTCAAAAGGAAACTGAACTATGTCCCTGACTTACAGTTAAGTTCCTACCCATTTTATTTTTTTCTAAAGTGCCAGTCAGATTAGCGTAGTCAAAGAAGAAAATGGCTTCCGACTACAGCAGGAAAACTAAAGATTTCTTAAAGCATTTGTGTGGGGACAGGGGAGTCCCATTTGGGGTGAAAGCCAGTAAGCAGAACCTCATAGAGGCCCTGATTATAGTAGATACCCAGAGCAACAAGTCACAGACTGTGACTGAAAGGGACCAAATCTCAAGTCTGGAAGGGCTAGCAGCCAGTGAGGGGTCCTGAGCTGATGAGGCGGACTGCAGGGCCACTGTCAGTGAAGGGCCACAGCAGCAGGGGATGGTCACCAGTATCCTGAATCCAGAGGTACTCAAACTGCAAATTGAGTTGCGCAGGATGGAACTGGAGGCACAGCGACAACAGAGAGAGGCAGATTGTGAGGCAGAGTGACAACAGAGAGAAGTGGATCATGAGGCAGAGCGGCAACAGAGGGAGGCAGACCATGAGGAACGTGAGCACCAGCGTAAGGCAGAGGAGAAGAGAGAGCGAGAATGCAGAGAGGCAGAGGAGAAGAAAGAGTGAGAATGCAGAGAGGCAGAGGAGAGGAGAGGAGAGAGGAGCGCCAGTGGCAACGTGAACTGGAGAAGATATGACTCCAACCAATGGTACCAGGGCAGGTAAGTGGCTTGGGTTTAACTGGGACTGCAGGACTGGGTTACAAATTGAACTCCAATTAATAGCTGAGTTTAAGGAAGGGGAGGACATGGACGCCTTTTTAAATTCTTTTGAAAAAGTTTATATTCAGGCTAAAATTCCTAGAGAGTCCTGGAGCTTCCAGCTATCCCTGCTGCTTATTGGAAAAGCTCGGGATGCATTAGGTCAAATGAACAAAAAAGACAGTGATGATTACAGCAAGTTAAAAGCTGCACTGTTAAAAAAGTTTGAATTAACTGCTGAAACATACAGAGCTAAATTTCATAAGCTCAGGAGAAGCCCTGATCTGAGCTATGAGGAGCAAGCCAAGAAACAGCATCAGTTTTTAAAACATTGGTGGGAAGGAATTGAGGCAAACACTGTTGATAAAATTGAAAATGTGACTTTATTAGAACAGTTTTATCGGGCATGCCCAGCAGAGTTAAAAGCCTGGCTAGAGGACCGAGACCCAAAAACAGTGCAAGAGGCTGCTGAACTCTCGGACCGCTATGCCAAGAGCAGACCTGCTCTGAGATCGAATGGGGCAACTGTGGCAGTGCAGAAAGGGAAAAACACACCTTCAGGGCAGCTAAAACTCTCACTGCCTCCACCAAAACCAGTTAGCCCCAGGTTTCAAAGAAAAGATTTCTCTGAAGTAAGAAATGTTTGTTGGTTATGTAAAGAAACTGGGCACATTGCCAGACAGTGTCCAAGGAGGGTAAGCAATAATACACAAAGTAATACCAGAAAGGAAGTGGGTTGTTTGCGTGTCCCTGGAAGCATGCCAGTGAACATGAGGGAAAACATAAACCCAGTCATGGTAAATGGCATACAGATACAGGGGTTAAGGGACACAGGGGCGTCCCTGACATTGGCAAAGGGGGATCTGGTACAGCCTGGTCAGCTTATACCCAATAAATACATAACTGTACAAGGGTTTACTGGTGAAGAGAAAACATTGCCACTCGCTAGTGTTCTCCTGGACTGGAGTGAAACAGGGGGAACTATGCAACAGGTGCTTGTAGCCAACACATTAGCAGTGGATGTGATCCTGGGAAACAATCTCCAGCAGGAGGTGGTATGTGCAGTTGCCCATAGCCAAGCGGAAAGGGAAAACTGTAGTTCCCTGAGTCCCCAGAAGCCATTGGGGAAGACACTGAGAGGCTGGTTCCCCAGGCTGCGTCTCCAGAGGGGGAGACTGATAAAAAGAGGGTAGAAATTTCCCCAGTAGCAAGTAACCACATAGCTACAAAGGGTTACTCTGAAGAGGGAGGGGTGACCACTTGTCAGAGGGTTGGGATTGACAGTAATCCTGAGGGCCCTGACACTAGTGCTACGGACCCTAGTTTAGCAACTGAAGGGGACCTGTCCCATACCTTGGGACGGTGTGAGGGGTTTGCAACTGCTCAGAGAAGTGACCTTAGTTTAGAGAAGCTGAGGGCTTGTGCAGACTCAGACAGTGCACAGGGAGGTAACGGCAGACATAAGGATTACTGGGAAAATGGACTTATGTATACACAGGCAGTACAGACAGAGGGAGGAATGCTAGGCAGGCAGCTTGTCGTTCCCCAGGGATATCGTGAGCAGTTGCTCAAGGTTGCCCATGATATTCTCTTGTCTGGTCATCTGGAAATCACACACACAATGCAGCAGTAGGCCTAGAATTTCTACTGGCCTAACTTCACCCAGCAGGTGAAGGAGTATTGCAGGTCTTGTCACCGGTGCAAAGAAATAGGGAAGGCAGGCAAGAAAACCCAAGCTGACCTGATCCCCTTGCCCATAGTGGAGGAGCAATTCCAAAGAGTTGGAATGGATATTGTGGGGCCTTTAAATACCCCCAGCTCCTCAGGGAAGAGATTAATCCTGACTGTGGTGGAATATGCCATCTGGTACCCCAAGGCAGTTGCCCTATCCTCACTGAGGACAGACAAAGTGGCAGATGCCTTGCTTGGGATTTTCTCCCATGTTGGGTTTCTGCAGGAGGTAATCACTGATCAAGGGGGTTCCATTATGTTGGACCTAATGAAATGTCTATGGAAGAAATATGGGGTGGTGCAGAGATGCACAACACTGTATCACCCATAAGCCAATGGACTTGTGGAATGATTCAATGATACCCTGAAGTCAATGCTCTGGGCGCTTGCTGCACAGCATGGGAGGGACTGGGAGAAATACCTTCCCCACCTGTTGTTCACATACAGGGAGGTGCCCCAAGAGTCGACAGGATTTTCCCCCTTCGAGCTCTTGTACAGACGCCGGGTACATGGGCCCCTAGATTTGATCCGGGAGGACTGGGAAGGCAAGCATGCCACTCAGGGAACTCCCATTGTGGATTATGTCCTACGGTTTAGGGAAAGGCTGAAGGAGCTTATGGGTACAGCCCAGAGCAACCTGGCAGCTACCCAACAGAAACAAAAAGTATGGTATGACCGCAGAGCCAGAGCTCACTCATACATAGTGGGTCAGGAAGTCATGGTCCTTATTCCAGTCCAGAAAGACAAGCTGCAAGCTGAGTGGGCAGGACCGTACAAAGTGGTTAGGAAGGTAAATGACGTGAACTACATTGTGGAGTTACCTAACCATAGACAAACAGAAAGGATGTACCATGTTAACATGATGAAGCCATATGCAAATAGGGCTGACATGGTGTTCGGCAGTGTGTAGTCATGGGGAGGGGACGGACAAAGGAGACCCCCTTCTGGACTTGCTGGAGGAAAGGAAGCGAGAGTCCTCTGTAGAGGCAGTAAAATTGTCTCTCCAGCTGAACCCAGAGCAGAACCAGAAAATGAGGGAGGTTTTAGCAGACTTTGCCCCCTTGTTTAGCACCAGACCTGGACTAATCCCCCTTAGCGACACACGATGTGGAGACAGAGACACAGACGCCCATATGGCGGACAGCATATCGGGTGTGAGAGGCTGTCCAAAAGGACATTAGGGAGGGAAGTGGAGGAGATGCTGGATTTAGGGGTAATCTAGAGATCCCACAGTCCCTGGGCCTCACCCGTAGTCCTTGTACCCAAGCCAGATGGCTCAACCCATTTCTGTGTGGACTATTGTGGACTGAATGCAGTCACAACATCAGATGCTCACCCAATGCCCCAGATGGATGAACTCCTGGACAAGTTGGGAGGGGCAACTTACCTTACAACCATTGACCTGACAAAGGGGTATTGGCAGGTAGAGATGATGGACAGAGCTAGGGAGAGGTCAGCCTTCATCACTCCGATAGGCTTATTTTAGTTCAAAGTGATGCCTTTCGGAATGAAGAATGCCCCAGCCACTTTCCAAAGGTTGGTGAACCAGGTGTTAAATGGTGCTGAGGAGTACGCCATGGCATACATGGATGACACTGCCATCTTCAGTACCAACTGGGACGAACACACATTAGGGAAGTGATGGGCAGAATACAGAGGGCCGGGTTCACAGTCAAAGCTGAGAAGTGCCAGGTGGTCATGGGAGAAGTGGCATACCTCGGGCATGTGGTAGGCCAAAGACAGCTCTGTTCTAGCCAAATAAAGACAGAGGTGATACAGGCATGGCCCAGACCAGAAACCCAGAAGCAGGTCAGGAGCTTTCTAGGGACAGCAGGGTACTACAGAAAGTTTGTACCTAATTAAAGTGTCCTGGCTGCTCCCCTATCTGACCTAACAAAGATAAAAATGTCAAGGAAAATCACCTGGGGGCCCAGCCTGTGAGGAAGCCTTTATCAAACTGAAGGAGGAACTGTGCAGTGCTCCTGTTTTGACAAGCCCAGACTATAGCAAAACTTTTATAGTTCAGCCAGATGCCTCAGACATGGGTATTGGGGCAGTACTAAGCCAGACATCCAGCGAAGGGAGGGACCACCCCATTGCCTACCTGAGTAAAAAACTGCTTCCCAGGGAGCAAGTGTATTCCACTGTGGAAAAGGAGTGTCTTGCCATAGTGTGGGCCCTAAAGAAGTTGGAGCCATACCTGTATGGGCAGCCTTTTGTGGTGCAGACTGACCACAACCCCTTGCTTTGGCTGACGCAGATGGGGGAAAAACAATGGCAGACTGCTCAGATGGGGTCTGGCTTTACAAGGGTATGATTTGAAAATTATACATAGGGCTGGAGCAAAGAATCAGAACTCAGATGGACTGTCTAGGGTCTATCATGAGTGAACTGATTTGGGAAGCTCATCGCATGTAGGGGATAGAGACCCAAAATTCAGTCTAGGCGGGGAGGAATTGTGACGTAGACAGCCAGTTCTGAGTGAAATATCAATTTTTTTTGTTACATATAAAAAATGTAATGGGAAGGTCAGTTTGAGGAAACTACAGTCTGGCTAGAACTGACACTTCAAACCCCACAGGGATAAGTTGAAAGGACAGGACATAGCTAAACTGCAGATATCTGGGGTGCAATTATCTGGTCAATTATGCTTTGATCCCAGGAGATGAAATTAGCCATTCAAGATGTCCTCAGGGAAATCCTTTGATCTGCACTAGATGTCCTGAAAGAAAGGACACTGGCCAATGTCATGAATAACCTTCCAGGAAAACAGCATTTCATCAAAGAGACCTTTGATGTGTAGATACCAAACCCAGATGGGATTAAAGGGTCAAATACACTTTAACTTTAAATACAGTGACTTATATCAAAGAAACTTTTGATATGTATGTATAGCAGAGCACAAGCCATTTTTTGTCTGGTTAACCTGAGGAGAGGAAAGCCAGTGAGGTCACCTATTATGTTTTTTAAAATATCTTATTTGGACATCTTGGCGTTATAAAAAAATATAGATTTCATTACACCAAGGTGGAGTTTGGTGACCTCAGCGAGAAGGCAGGCTCAGGAACTGTTCTTAATATACTGAGAAGACCTTGACAGAGACACATTTTTTTATTTTATCTGACTGAGAGAAGAGGAACATCTAAGCACTGAAAGATTTAAGAAGAAAGGACCTAGACAAGATTAGTCTGAGAGTTATTATTTGTAGAAATCGGCACTTTTAAACCTGTTTGTTTTAAGACTGTATGTGTGGGGATATTTTGTTCTGTAATATTTTTTCTGTTTTCCTATTTAAAGTAAAGATATATTTTACATCGGAAACTGCCTGGAGTGCCTTGACATTTATTTTTATTTAAGTGGGTCTTTTAAAGGTTAAAGTTACACTGTGTATGGGGTTTACTGATATACCAAACTGGGAAATGGAGAGAGTTCTCTAAAGTTTTGCATAGAGTTCTAAGGGTTCATTTGAAAGAGCTGGCTGGGTGCCCATAGGCAAAGATATCTAGTCCCCCCAAAGACAGAATTATCTGAGCCTAATAATTGGGTACACTAACAAGTGGTTATCAGTTTGAATCCCTCCAGAGCTTGAGACTAAGGTAACTTGAACCCACAAAATAGACAAGAGGGTTACCTTGTTCTGTTCACTGTCCACAAATCATATGCTCAGAGGTTGGCACTTTGGGAGTAGAGGACTGACTGGTTGAGTGAGTTTGTGACACTCTTCACATCTGAACCCCAAAAAGTTTGAAATGGTTCTTCTGAACAAACCAGCTTTTAAAATGTTCTTTAAAGTAAAGGTGCCTGTATTTTTTTTTTGCTAGTATCTGCATTCCCTCCTTGGCTGGGGGGGTGTTACCAATGCCACCCCCATCAGTCTGGATCTGCAGCCCCATGCCACTCCCAGTCTCAAGCTTGATCCCCTCCTCCTTTCCTCTCACCAGCTGCTTCATGGGTTGTATGTACCCCACCACCATGGAAGCCAAGGGTCTGGATCCAGGAGAAGCTATCCTGAGTCAGAGTGGCACTGGACTGACAGCTTAGATGTCATGGTGCATGCCAGAGGTTTTTCTGTGAGAGTTTGGATCCTCGCCCCTCTGCATGGACATGCAGGGCATCAATGACGCTGCCATGTGCGCTTCTGCGCACTCCATGTCCGATGCAGTCTGTGTCATCCCCTCTCAGTAAACAGCCTACCTGCACTGACCCCCAGTCACAACCAGAAGCCAGCACAGCAGTGGTAATCTCACCCCTCTCTCCCTCCCTGGAGGAGGAGGAGGAGAGCAGTCCGTGGGATGCTCAGTCCTCCTCCCCCAGCCGACCCTCTGACACCTAAAGTTGTTCCCGACCCCGGGTCATTAGTGTGGTGCAAGGTGTGGTGTCCAGCACCTCAACCCTCAGCACCACTGGGCCGGCCTGAAGTGCCTGTATTTTTAATGTTGGCACTGCTTGTAGAACCCAGTAAAAGCATCAAATTGTGAAACTAATCAATATTCTGCACCTAAAAACTAGGAACTGGAGTGCAAGGTAGGGGCAGACACAAGTCAAGTCAGACACAAATAGCCCCGGTAGCAGTGGTGCCAGGTATTAGAACTGTCTCAATATATAGTATGGACCCCAAGTAGCAAACAGTTGGCAACAACAGCAGTGGAAATGAGGCAGCAGCAAGCAAGCAGAACAGCCCACTTTCAAGGAAAAAGATAATAGCAGTGGCAGAAGTAGTGCAAGATAGGCACCACCAGAGAATCACCCCTTCTGGATATGTACTGTACAGGAATTATATAGCATAATCCTACTCAGAATACATATGTTATTACATATTTTAATTTATAACAGTCTTGGTCTTGCTCACTCTTGTACAGTACTGCCTACACATTAGGGTTGAGTTAGTGTTCTTCTCAAAAATGGTGGAGTTTGACAGT
Organism: Neoceratodus forsteri; assembly: GCA_016271365.2. Taxonomy (NCBI): domain Eukaryota; kingdom Metazoa; phylum Chordata; order Ceratodontiformes; family Ceratodontidae; genus Neoceratodus; species Neoceratodus forsteri. Next base: position 1,726,147,744 of record CM057456.1, read on the forward strand.
TTATATATCTGTAACCTTTGACCCTTGGACAGCGAAAGTTGGTGTATGTAATCTCAGTTCTAGGACCTAATTTATAACTCATACAATTACAAAAAAGAATCCCAAATGAACACTTTTACTGCCTACTTCTAGTGAAAAATCTACAAAGACCTGCCCTGAATTGTGCCTTTTCATAGTTTTCAAACAAAATACTTTTTTTTTTTTTTAAAGAGGAACTGTCAGCAATTTGTGAGGCTAATTCCAATTAGCCTTTTGTGTGCAAAATCTTGAGTTTTTTGTGGGGGCACCTAATGACTACTGCAGTGTAGTAGATAGTATTAGGCTAATTTCATTGACTTGTAAGCTGACATTTCCTGTAACTAGAATTGCCAGACACCCTTAAAGCTGACATCAGCTGATGACTGCAGTAGCAGGAGATTCAACAGCCTACACTGAATGTCAGATTTTTTTTTTTTTATAGGCTGTAATCTTCTGTTTGCTGGTCTGCTGTTCTCCTGGGGCTAGATATAGCCGCGGAGGACTGTACTAAGCCCCATGAGTACACCAGGACCAACAGGACCAGCAAACATCAAACTTTAGCTTACAAAATCTTTAACATACATACTGCGGGCTATTGAATCGCCCAGCTCTGCAGTCCTTCCCAGATGTCAGTTACCAGGGATTCTGGGATTTCTGGTTACAGGAAATGGAATCTTAGAAGTCAGTAAAATTAGCCCAATACATTCTATTATACTGCAGTAAACAGAAAGTAAAAAAAAAATGTTTGCAAAAAGTGCAAATTGGAATTAGTCTCAGACTTGGGTGTGAGGTTTTTATTGTTGACAGTTCCCCTTTATGTTTCAAGGACTGCGTAAAAAAAAAAAGAAAAACTTTTAGCTGACTTAGACTTAGGTATGAAAAAAAAAACTTTAAAAGCTAAAAACAATAAATACTTAAATCTAAAGGCTTACTGTTTTTGGTTTGTTAGAAGACAGTCTAATGAGACATCTGAACTGACTTAAAAAATCATTACAGTTTTTATTTTAATTAAAAACGTTTGCAATTGCTTTGAAAAATCATCAAGATGGACTTTAACAAACTTAGTACGTGCATAAGAGATAGTGTGTGCTTGGTAAGGCATGACAAAAAAACTGATATAAACCTTGTCATTAACATGCCTAAAAACAGAAAAAATGCATTGTTTTTCTTTGGTTTGTGAGTTACTTAGGGAATTGTAAGTACAACAATGAAAAGTCCTATGTGAACAAGTGTTTAAAGCTACAAAACAGGAAAATCAGTAAGGAACATGACTGGAACAAAAAAAAAAAACATTGTGTGCATTTTATACTACAATTAAATTCATATACAAACAAAATATTATGAAAGTTACAGTATGTCTCACATCCCCAGCCAAGTGGAAAAACAGTTGTCACAGTCTGCTTCAAGGACATCACAAAGTGCCCTGCATGAAGCAAGTTAGGACGTCCCACAAATTCATTATAAACACAATGCTAAGGTGGGAAACATGGTGTTAGGCTTTTTTTCCCCCTCACAGCCACTTCCCTCTCCCAGCCCCAGCCATCATGATCCAAGTCCAAGCTACAAGTCTAGAGCCATGCCCCTTGGGTCTGCTGCTTCAAGGTACAGGTCTGGGGCCCTGTGTGAAAGATGTCATGATTCATTTCCTGCTTCAGTCAGGGCCCATGGGACCCTCCATGAAGAAACTCAGGACTGATGTCACACAGAAAGTTTCGACTGATCTCCATAAAACAGCTAGGACTGTTCCTGCACGTCATGAAGCCCACGCTCCCATTCATTCAGAAAGCAGCTGGCCAAGGTGGTGAAAAGAGGATCTGTGCCAGTCATCAGCTCACAGTCTTTCACTCCATAGAGGTTTTTTCTTGTGAATCCTTTGGTTAGGGTCCCAGATGGGGGGTGGAAGGTGCTGAGTGGATGGCCCGGGGGGGAGGGGGTTACCTGTTCAAGAAGTAAATAACTTTAGTGAAAAAAAGACAAGTGCTGTAATCTTTACATGGGGAGAGTGAAGGGAGGGTGTGTGAATACTTTCTGCTGAGTGGATGTGTGGAAGAGAGGCACTATAATATTTATTTGTGATGGTTGGGTCTGGATGGGGTAGGAGTGTGGTAGTTTGGTTCTAAAGTGGGTGAGTAGAAGGAGATTGTTTTTCCAGAGCAGTGCACCCTCTGACAGACTCTGTGAAGTGACAATTTGTGAATGTCAGGCAAGGTGCCACTTCACTTAGTCTTCCCTGGCAATGTGGATACTGCACTATGAACAGAGCTAAGTACAGTAGAGGCACTTTGCATAGAAATATATGTAGCAAAGTTTAAATGCTTTGACCTCATCAATGTGTGTGCACAACAACCCATCCACAGAGATCACATCCAAGACATCGACGCACCCGTCCTGTGGAATCCATTCTCTCCAGCTGTTAGGGAGGCCCCTTCTGTGGAGGTATTTAAAGCCCACCTTAATGCCTTCTTGTATAATCAGGCCTTCTTAGACTGTGTCTTATAGTCCTTATCTGTTCTCAGAACCTTATGTTTACGTTAGCCTTTGGCTTTTTCAGTAGTAGTTGCTGCTGTTGAGGGTAGTATTTTTATAAAATTTTGTTTAATTGCTGAAATATTGTATGTTTATGTTTAATAGTATGCTGTTATGTATTTATTATGATTTGTAGTATGTGTTTTTAATATGTTCGGCACCCAGAGCCTCCGGGATGGGTGTCTCTTAAATAAAATTTGCCTTGCCAAGACTGTTTTAAAAATAATATCTATGAGGATACAATTGAACAGGCAATGGCAGAGGAACAATCAAAAATAGTCCACAATTCATTGGGAAATTTTCCCAGCTGTCTAAAGATAGACTAATGCTCATATGCTTGTAAGAATTCTGCTGGTTTATGCCCAGCAAATCTAATAATGGAATTTATCACATGCACCACTTCTGTGGTATATCATTTGACCATGCCCAAAACTTTATGTGAGTTGTACAATTAGGCTTCTCAAGGTATGCATCCAGAAACACATTAGAGATATCTGGAATGTTGAACTTGACTCCAGACTGGGTGCATACTTTAAGAGGATTCACAATAATAATCCCTGTGGACTCACACTTACTGTACTAAACATGCAAAATCCATAAGGAGGAGGTGACAAAGTACAATGCCTTCCACATAAAGGGGCATGTTGGATTTTTATGTTTAGATCATTGCCACCAGAAGACCTAAATAAAGAATATGATCTGGTGCCATTTATTTAATGAAATTAGTTATGTATAGCTTATGTAATCTGTTTTATACTTTTACTACTAAGCTTCTGTCGTTATCTCTCTCTGTCTTTCATAGAGTAAAATGCTAATGAAATTATAGTATTTTCTAGTAGATATGTTTTCACATCTTATCTTTTGTGTTTTCAGCATATACCCAGATTGGAACCATCTATTTTTAATTCAGTATATGCTGATATTCTGATTGGACTACATCTGTATCCAATATGATGTGCAGTATTCCAGATTGGCTTCCAATATTTGCCTTACTTCTTTGATAAATCCAATGTATTCTCTCACCTATTTACCACTCTCCCTCCCTTTCCCTCCTCTTCTCCTCCTTCCATTCCCCCTGTTTTACCCTTTCCCATTGTCTCCCCCCCTTCCCCCTCACTCTTCCCCATGCCCGTCCTGCCATCCCTTTAGGGTGATAACATTCTCTCCTCTCTCTCTCTCTCTCTCTCTCTGTGTTCCTCTATTGTTAATTTTAGTCTATAGGCTTTGAAATTCAGATGAAATTATACGATTTTAGCTAATAAAAATGTTTTTCTTTAATTCTTTAACAACTTAGTTTATGATAGATTTATTTTAATGAAATGTGTTTGGATTGCATATTCTTAACATACTGTTTGATTACTCTCTTTTTGATGGCAAGCGCCATTTGTAATTGTCTTTCCATCCCTTTTTCTTGCACTTTAGTGGCATTTTGCATTTTGGGATGCTTTTTGGGAGACATTTCCTTTTTTCCTTTAAATCTGAATTTATTTTAAATTGATTTGTGTAGCTGTAAAGCCAACCACTTTAATATGTACCTGTTAACATAATTACAGTTATGTGGCTAGAAGGACAAGCAATGTGTGTTTATATTAGGAGGCTAAGACGAAATACAAAGGAAAAACCAAAACATTTAAGGGCAAAAAGATATAAATGGCTTTAGAGATTACCTTGAGTAGGAAATATTTGCATGGTGCCAGCAGGGTGAAAGCAGAACGGCTGCCTTACCCGACATAAATTTATCAATAATTAGATTTAATGTAAACTCTGAAAGATAATTTCACATTTATTCATTACATGCATGGTTGTGAAATCAATTCTTAAAAAAACAAGAATGTCTAAATCTCTCTTTTTTTCAAAACAGTGATTACCTCGATGGAGCTGCCTGGAATGAAGCTGGGTGACAGCAGGAAGGGCTCTGTGAGCAGGATCACAGTCTCGACAGGCCACAGCAAGTTGGACATCTCATAAATAAAGAACATGCTGTTAGGTATCAAACTAAACATAAGAGAATTAAAAGTCTATGGCTGAGATAGTCTTCTGCAATGTTTTCTTCTGCTTCTGAGGAGTTGTATTTTTATTACAAGCTCCTCATCTCTTACCTTGAAAGGACTGTTGGCCATGAAATGTCGACAGTTCCCAATTTTCTGAGGGGCAGGGGGTGCTGGTCTGAACGTTCCTCGGGCAGACCGTGGGCCAGATATTCAAAACTTTGCCCCAGGGCTAAATTAGCACTGCCTAGTGTGCTAAATTAGCCCAGAATCAATAGCCCGTTATATTCAAAAAGGATACCCTTGGTGCTAAACCTGCTGAATATAGCATGCTAGGAAAGCTGGGCAAACTGGTCTGGGGGTGCAGTGCAAACATAGCCTGGGAAATAAGACAGTTTTGAATATAGTAACCAGGAAGTGCAAAGCACAACAGCAGCCCAGTGCACAGTGACATGAAGGTAGGTAAAAGTGAACTATGTGGCCAATGTGTGTGATAGCAATGGAGTGGATTCATTAAAGCTACAAGCACCAGCACATGTGAAATTCTGCAGAAATGAGCCATGTTTGTGAAACATTTGCACAGCGCAAACACATTTGCGCAGGTTTTGCATGAAGCTAAGCCATTTGCCTGCTGTCATCACATTTGCCCAGGGCAAAAATTTGCTATATTCAAAAGTGACATGCAAATGAGCCTACTTAGGCAGTCTGTGGGCAAACATCCAGATTAGCATCTCATTATGTCCTGATTTGCAGGCAGTTTGCCCACTGCTATTGCAGGGTCCCACAGCTCCACTTGTAGGTCAGTCTGGAATTACAGGGGGCTGGCTGGGTCTGCCCACAGCTCCACCTGTAGGTCAGTCTGGAAGTGCATGGTGGTAGCTGCAGGCTACATTTGTACAGAACCACATAGAATATTGTGCCCCAGGGACTACACAGCACAGACACAGGTGGTGGTGCTGCATGCAGTAGTCAAACTGTAGGTCCTGCTACAGTGCACAGCAGACACTGCAGTAAAAAAGGGGGTCAGTAGTGTGAGGTACACAGCAATGCCTATGGTGTGTAGGGTATCTATGATTGCTGCACTTTACACAGTGACAGGCAGTCTTGCAGGTGTGTACTGACAGTGGACATTACTGTTATGCTGTTGTGCAACCCACAGATGCTGCACCACTGGCATGGGATACTCACAATGATATATACATATACAAGGCTGGCTGTATGTGCTGTGGTGTCTGTACAGATGTGTGGCATGTGGCTGGGGGGCGCATACCATCAGACAGGCACACTGGTGTTGGAGTATTCCCTACACTGGACCATTTGCACTATGTGGATTGCCCCAGCCTTGTGGCAGTACCCAGTAAGTGGTGCAGACAGGTCACCTGTACACCCTCCCCTCAACACCCTCCATGCTCCCAGTGCTGTCTGTGTGTGCTGGATTCTGTTGGTGACCACTGAAGTGTGGTCTGCAGCTGTGTGCTGTATGGACACACTGCCATGGTGCTCACTGGGTGCTGGGTCACCAATTAATGCCTGGCATGGTTGGGACTGGCGGCAGATGATGGCAACATAGGACATGCAATCCATGTGCAGCATGTTTCTTCCATGTCTGGTTTCTTTCTATGTTTAATATTTAATGTATAGGGTCATGCAAAGCTGCGAAAAAGTTGTGCAAAGCCGCACAAAGCCACAAAGTTACACAAAGCTGGTTTGCCCAGAGTTAAGACTTCCTTTTCCCTGGGTGGTAATTTGTACCACACAAAGTGTTGTGCTAAGTTGCACAAAGACACTTTGAACAGCACTAATGCACTGAATATAGCATTGCACCTGTATTCATGTACATGACCCCTCTTTTGCCCCTTGCATACATTATACTTTTGCCCAGCTCTAATGCAGTTTGCCCATGCTATTTGACCTTTTGAATATAGCGGACCCATGCAAACCCAGTGCAAACCTTGCACAAACGATTTGCACCCAGCACAAACTTTCGAATATCTGGCCCCTAGTCATCTCTGTAGCCTCATGTTCTTGGTCCATTTGAGAGCCGAGAAGGTAGGCACTGTCAAAAGGCACATTCATCACCTTCTTCTGTGCATCAGGCAGGAACCCTGATGTCCTATGCCAAGAGTGGCATCTTATACAAATTCCAGTGGCAGCAACCCTGGAAGCAGTATCACAGGCATCCATTGCAGCTTTCAGCTGCTGGTTCTTGGATTCTTTGCCCCTGGTGATGGTCTGGAGTAGCTCCAACAAGATGTCAGATTATGGAAGCTTCTCGACCAAAGCCTTAAGTGAGTGCCACAAGGTATACTCATACTGAGAGAAGTGCCCTTGGTAGCTAGCAATGCATATACCCAGGGTTGCAACTGTGAATGACTGTTTGCCTAGAGTGTAAATTTTATGAGACTCCTTATTAACAGATCGAGTGGAGGACTCATGAGGGAGAACAACCTTGTCATTTTCAGCAAGTACCAACAAAGCATCTGCAAATGCCTGTGAGGATAGGATAGGTCTATCCTTAGGTGGGGCATATTTCCTATTGATGATTTTTGACGCTGAAGGAATCAGAGCTGGCTTGTCCCAAATAATCTCCGATAATGTCTCTAAAGAGGGTGGATCGGAGGGGGTTAAGTCCACTGGAATCTCAGGGATATGCAGAAATTGCAATCAAAACAGTTCACCAGGGTCCACCGAAGAGGTTTGCAAAGCCAGGGCAGAACTTATATTCTTGAGCAGAGACTGGAAGGAAAAAACTTCCACTATGGATTTGGCAGAGATCAAAGGCTTGTCTCCAGTCCAAAAAGTGAGTCCTCTGCAACGTTATCAGAAAGGATCATGTTCGGATCAGACTCATCAAGATCTCCCTCCATGCTAGATGGACCACCAATGACAGGTTTGGATCAGGACAAACGAGGAATTGAAGAGGTTGCCACTTCATTGAAGCCCTCAACACCAGTCATGGGGCTGGCACTGGCTGCAGTGCCAGAGATGGCACTGTGGGAATCAGAGCTGCAAGCAATGCTGGTGCCAACACTGAGGCTGGCCATTGAGCATTTCACACCAGAGTGGCCTGCAATCCTTGAACCATCCTGACAGACCTAGAAGAAAAGGGACAAGAGGTAATAGTTACCTGTGACATCCTCATATGCAATAGTTGAGGGGGGGCATGAGGGGTGAACGAGGACACTAACCCTGATGGAGGAGCCTGAACCTCTTGACCAGAGCACCCCAGCCTCAGCTCAATGGCTCCAAATCCTGAAGGATCTGGTGACAGAGTCACTGCCAAAGGTAGACAGGACAAATGTTGCACCCACTGTTCCATAAAAGCATCCCAATGATGAAACTGCTCACCAGAAGCCCCAGTGGAGGACAACGAGGGGCTCCTGGGTTGAGAATCATGACCGCTGGGAACAGAGGGCAGCAGAGACCCAACTGGAGTTGGGTAGGGGCCCAACACTCCTAGCCACCTACAACCTATATCGAGATATCAGAGGGTGACCTTGAGTGGTACCTCTTCTTGTTCAACTGATGGGTCAAAGAAGAGCTCTAGGCTGAGCGGTGGCAGATCCCTGACCTCGATCGGGAATGGAACCTCTTATTTTTGTGCTTATAAGAGGGCTATCCTCCTTCCTAAGCACTGGACTGTCCATGGTCAAACTCCCCCTTTTAAAAGGGCAATGAACCGGACACAGCCCCAATGCCAGAACAACCTTCAAGTGAAGTCTCCCTACTATCACTGGCACCATCCATGGTCGACTCCATTGAAGAAGGCTGTGAGAACTTAAACTTCTTTTTTTGAAATCAAGAAATAAGTGAATAAGTTATCCTAAAATTAACTAATGAACTAAACGTAATGTTGCTGTCATATAGACTTGAAGACTTAACTCCCACTGACGAGCGACATTGAACTGAAGTGCACTTGACGGTGGGAAAAAGGAACTGAGGCAGTTGGCGGGTTGATGCCAAGATAGCCTATATGGCTCAAGCCAGCCTTACAGTGTCACGCATGCACGGTCCTACCTCGGGCACCAGTCCTCCTGAAGATTTTTGGCTCCAGCTGGGTCCTAGCTCCTCCGGTGAAGTCCCACTAGTGTGAATGAATGGCGAAGACTTTTAGTCCAGGAAGATTAATACTTCTATTTTATAAGATACAGTCTTCTTATTAGAGGAAAAACTGTAGCACCAAGGCAAGTAAATTAAATCCTTGCTTGAAAAGCTGGACTATTTTAAAAACTGAAGGAGGTGGAACAATATATCTATTATGGGGTGCCAGAAGGGAATGAGGAAGGCAATATGATCCAATTTTACAACAGTTGTTACCAGAGGTGTTGAAGGTATCAATGGCCGTGGCCCCTTGAGGTAAAGAGGAGTCCTCACATGCTTACCCCCACAGCCAGATAGGAAACAAACAAAGGAAATATTAGCTAATCTACCAAAGTACTCAGTGAAAGAAGAAATTGTTCATATTGTGTTGGGGGGCAGCTATCCTGGAAAGGGGTGAGAGTGTTTATATTTCAAGACTTCTCCACAGAAGTCATAGGTAAGAGGAAAGTTTATGGTGACATTAAAAAAGGTTGTGTAGTAATATGGGATCCCCTACTGCATAAAATATCCAGAAGTTTTGGTTGTACATCCTCAGAGGATCCCCTTATTTTTGTGATTCACCAGACATGGCCTGATCATTTACTAAGGAAAACTTTGTCAAACAGTCACAACACTTGACTCAGCACAATTCAAATGAAGCTTTAAGCTTGAGCTTAGAATGTGCTCCCATCTTATACAGTAGAGTGCATCAAGTTAATGAGTCAATGTGCAGCATGATTTTATAGCACGAGCTTCCCCTGAAGAGCCAAAACAGAATTCATCTTTATCTCCCCCCAACTTATGCGGTAATGGTAAAAGTAAAACTGAAATATTCTCAGCCACCCAAATCAACAATTTTCAGGGAACTATCAAATCAAATCAAATTTTATTTATAAAGTGCTTTTCAAAAATTGTCAAAGCGTAGATACAATACAAATAAACAACCAACAAATAAATATACATTTAAAAACAATTAAAAGGCAATGGGTTGGCCTAATCAAAGGCTTTCTCAAATAAATAGCTTTTTAAAGATGCCTTGAATTGCTCTGTGGACTGGCACTCTCGAATCCGACGAAGTAGAGAATTCCACAGGGTTGGGGCCATAAAAGAAAAAGCTCTGGCCCCAGATGATTGAAGACGAACCCTGGGAACCTCTAGCAATCCCTCTTCAGCAGAGCTGAGTGATCGAAGAGGGCAGTAAGGTCGTAGGAGATCTTGCAAGTAGTCTGGTCCCTGACCGTGTAGGGTTTTATAGGTCAGCAATGCAACCTTGAAGGTGATTCTCCATCGCACTGGCAGCCAGTGCAGTTCGCGCAGCACAGGTGTGATATGGTAAGTTCTTCCATCAACAAACTGGCTGCAGCGTTCTGCAACAGCTGCAGGCGACGGAGATCCACCCCCAGCAACCCTAGATATAGAGTATTGCAGTAGTCAAGACTATATGTAAGCCTTCTATTAGAACATATTTCACCTACCACAATCCAAATCCCAGAAAGAGGACAAAAAGCAGAAGCAGGGAAAGCAAAGGCACTTCAGGAACTATGTGAAGATCTTCACCAGAACTGAACCGTCAACAGGGAATAGCAACATCGGAACTGTCTGTGTGAATAAGCAATTTGCTTTGATGGAGGATTTTAATTGGCTGGCTGAGTATTGTCCCCGTGGTGATCTCCTTTAGGGTAAGTCTCATCACATGACCTCACTCTCACGATTGTGCTCGAGTCCTGACTGAGTTATATTTTTTATTTTAACACTCCTTTACTCTGTGGATTTAATCTGATCTGCAATAAAGCCTGTGGATCCCAGTTACTTCAGACATCCAGAACAGTATGACTATTCAAACTCCATTTACTATGGCACCACTCACTGGTAAGTCCAAATGAACTAATAAAAATGATAAGGCACTATTACAAATGATGAGCCTCTGGCAGAGTTTCTCAAATGGTGAGGCCAGCCTCCTGGGGAGGCCCCAACTTGTTCAAGGGGAGGCTCAAGCAAGTCTGAAAAAGTACTGTATTTAAATTTTGTGTTTTAGACATTTTGTGTGAAGGGGTGAGGCAAACTAAAAGAGGATGACAGTACACACATTTAGGTATTTATTTACATATCAGAGACCAGAAAAGACCCACAAACAAGGCTCAATTCAAGTGTACCCAGGGAAGGGTTGTGAATGAGTACAATATAAAATAAAAATGCAAGAGTCGAGCAATACAGTATGAACAACAGTGTAAACAAATAGGAACAATGAACAAATAACGAGAAGTGACAATTGATCAATTAGACTGGTGGTAGAATAGCCCAAATATAACACTTAAAGGAGTAGTTCACCCAGAATTTGCAAAAACATATCTTACGCGAGTGTTTTGATTCGTATGTAAAATCCTAGTGTGTCCTTCCCTATGTCTGCTATTAGGAGTTTTTCCCTAAATTAGCCTGCTAGCTTTATGGTAGTTTTATGACCCCTGGAGATCTCCATCACAAATAGGTTTGTTGCCTTTCTTGCTCCTACAATGCACCCTGTCTCACGTAACAGTGATGTAGTTGAGCCCATAGATTTAGCATATGCACTGATTTAAAATCAGTTCACAACAGCAGAGCTGTGTAACTGTTTTTATCCAGTGAGCACAAATGGCAACAGTTACAGTTTAGCAGATACCTGAGAGCTAGCTAACTGGGATTTCTGTAAGAAAATGGTTACTAAATAGACCTAATTCACCATTTTTGTTTTCTATGTGTGTCAGGTCTAGCTAGCATGGGTGTTTTAATTTTAAAACTTTTAATTTCATCAAACTATACACAACCATAAAAGCACAGAAATTGCCCAGATCATGAATGTTATAATTAGCAAAGATTCCAGCTGTTTTCTTACAGAAACCCCCCTCAGTTAGATTTCAAGTATCTGCTAAACTGTAAATGTAGGCACCAGCATTCTATTAGGTAGAGCTGGCAATTAATGCTGATTTTGCTCTGTGACATGATTTTCATTTTTCCCCAGGGTTTGTAAAACTATTATAAAGCTAGCAGGCTTATTTAGGAAAAACTCCTAATAGCAGACAGAGGGAAGGCCACACTATGACTTTACATACAAATAAAACACTCTGCATAACATATGTTTTTGCAAATTCTAGGTGGACTACTCCTTTAAGCCAAGAGGTACTAGGAGCAAAAGCAGGAGGGAGAAAAAAGGATCCCTGAGAAGTTGCTTAAGAGCAGGGTAAAGGGGGAGAGGCAGAGGTGGGTTGAAGGTTATTCCAAATAGAGTCTGACCCATGAAGATATTCCAACAAAAGGTAACAATGGTTCTAGAGTGAAAATGGCAGAGCAAATAGGCTTGCCTGGGGAGAGGGGTTACAGTGGCTGGTTACAATAAGCTGAGCAAAATGAGAGTCAACTATGCAAAGGAGTTTTCTTTATTTCTGATGCACTGTGCCAAGTACATTATTTTTCTATAGGGAGGCCCAAGATTATTATTTCAGTATTTGGGGGAAGTGCAAAATATTTTCCATGACTTGGGGGAGGTTCACTATAACAAAGTCTAAGTGTAACCCCTCACCCCTGCCTCTTTAGCAAAACGACAGGTGGCATGCTGTTGAAGCTGACAGCAGTACCTGGTGGGGACTGGGTTTGGGGAGGATGAGGTTACTCGGCACAGGGGGCCTAGGTTTGGCTACTCTGCACAGGGGCACTCAAGTAAATCCGAACACAGGAAGCAATAACTGTAATGTCCAGAACCAGGAATGGGATTCTCCAGTGTGGCTTTTATTCAATCCAAGCTGAACAAACAAAGCATAGATGGACCCCCACAGGGCTACATTCCTGGTAATGCAGATTAGAGACAACAGAACACTTTATCACTATTTCCAGCCCTCAGGCTCTAAACCCACCAGGCACACAGCCTGGACTTGCATGCAGCTTTGGGTACACAGCCCGACTTGTACACTACTTGGGTTTTCCCCACTGGCCCGGCTCCCCAGCCGGCCACTTGATCCATGGTCCATTTGAGGAATGAACCAATTATCCTGTTGTGGCTCCCCAAACCACACTAGAGCCTTTGACTCCTAGAGAGAATTTTCCTTACAGTCCCACAACTGGGTACTTCCCTCATCACTGGCCAAGTGCCTGAGGTAAAGTAGAAGTCCACAGAGCAAATCCGTAGAGGTGGACTTGGTCACTAAAGATGGGGGGCCTCCCACCTCCAGCTCCCACAGCCCATACCCGGCCATTTCTCTGGAAACTAGACAATTCCTTTACTGAAAACTTTCAAATGTAGATTCTTGGGTAGACGTCTCTCACATCTCCTCTACATATTATTTTCATCCCAACAAGCTCTGGACTTGAACCTACTTTCACTTGTTGCTTAGCTCATTACTCTAGGCTTCCCACTATTTCAGTAGTTCAATCCCCACATTGTCACACAAGTCCCAGGGTGAAAAAACATAGGCCCTTTCAGGAAGAGCAGACACTCACCCTCCGGTTGCAGGTGCCCCACAGGCGACTCACAAGTCTTCTTGTTCTCCCAAATAAATTCTGGAACACATAGGCAGCTTTTCCTTTACAAGCAGAACTAGGGGGTTGCCCCAGGAATCTGCAGGGAACCCTTTCATGCCCCCCATCTCTGAAGGGAGGGGGCATTAAGACCAGAAAACAGCGGTCTCCACCACTTCAATTATCTTCTCTGTCTCTCTTTTGGTGGAGACACACACTCTTATTACCTAAAAGTAGCCCACTGTCAGGGCTGAGGCTCCTAGAGCCTACACTGAGCTGCTGTGTTGCTTCCTCAGCAAGCTCCCAACACCAAATCCACCTTGAACTGACTGACTCTGTTTAAACCTCCCAACGTTCTATACCAACTCCCTTGCTGCAGATTCCAATATGGCTCATGCAGCTGTGATAGTTCTATTGGTGATGTCATCCCTCAGTCTCAGCTGAGACTGAGAACAGAGTGAGACAGTGTGAAACCCATTTAACTAGAGTTTCACAAGCTGCCTTCCCTGCCTACCACTAGGTCTTACTGGGATTCTAGTAACCCCGGGTAACAAGGGGGTGACACTCGCCCTTGACCAAGAAAATGACTGTCCGCAGTCATTATTTAACTAGCCTTAGGCCATCCCACCATATGTGCTACCTGCGGAGGGGGGTGATCAGGCCCCCTCCTACCATGTGCAAGCACAGGCAGGCAACACTAAGGGCCTAGAGGCCTTTAGCAGACATAACAGCCTCTACTCTATCCACTTACTATGGACACCTAGTGGCTCTGGTAGAACCATCCAGACCATAGCCCTGATAGATCAGCACTGTGGTCCCAATGGCCATTCAGGACCACAGCCTGTCTATCCCCCCTAACCCTGTAGTGAAAACCTATCTGCCCTTAACCTAATACCCCAAAAACAAAAACAACCCGGGGACCTCCCCGACCTTGGGCAACCTGCAACCACACACCATTAGAAATACCACATTTTATACCATTTTACTGTCTCCTCCCTACCCCCACAACCACACCTGTGGAAGGAAAGGGTTAATACAGTAACAACAATAATACCAACACCACAATACTTTAAATTACTACACACTAAAGTACTAATGAGGAACTCTGATGAGCCCCACCTCCTCTTCTTGTCTTCTCTTCTGTCTTCTCAGGAACACCTGTAAGAAAAAGAAAGACAACACACACTCCTAATCTGCATACACAGTCTACCTAGACCCCTACCATCAAAACACTGAAGAATCCCAAAAAGATTTTTTTAGAAAAGGTAGAAAAACAGTATTTACATTAGAAAACAACAACATTATTTACAATACACATTTGGGGGGATGGAGTGCCCTGAAAGTCCCAACTAGTGACCACAATGCCCGAAGGCTAGTCCAATAAAGAGTCTGTCCTGGGCCGGAGCCCGGTGAAGCACAGTTCTAACAGGCCAAAGCCCCAAAGGGGAGAGTCTTTGCGGACAGTTCACACATTTTGAAGTATGCTAGTGTAGGGTGTGTACTGCAATGTCATAAAGATAGAAAAGTTCGGACTTACCAGCCACTTGTAGTACAAAAAATTCTTAACCGACCTGCACCTCTGACGAAGACTCTCCCTGGCAGCATTTCTTCCGATACAGCTGGGCGGACATCTTCTGGGAACCACAGGTGGGCACATCTGGGAACTGCTGGGCTGATATCATCTCTGGAGATGGAACCTTAGAACAGGAACAAAAAAAAAAACAGCTGGTCCGACGTCATCCGATTACCAGGCGATGAACAGGATACAGCTGGGTTGGTGTCCTCTCTGGATCTGAAGCCATCTGGTGGGCCAGTCGATGGATTCTGGAAAGGCCAGTACACTGTAGAACTGATGAATGTGGGGCACCTGAGTCCTGGATGTCCATATTGGCGGATCAATAAAGGCACTTCACAGTCTGATGTGGCAGTACTGACTACCAATGCTCGGCTATCCATTTAGTAGGCACGGGCACATTTGCTGGGAGGTCCTTGCACTGAGGCCAATAGTACCGGGGGTCAGGAGCTTGAATTATTACCCTGTCTGGGCGTACATAATTCACACAGTGGGAGATTTCACGTCCCTCTCCGTCCACCTCTCTCACTCTGTCTATAAACAGTGTCCTGCCTCTCTTCCACTAGGTATACTTCTCGTGAAACAGTGTGTTCTTTACATGCTTGTTGGCCCCAGGATGCACACTTTTCATGGCTTTGTCCCAGATCCAGGATTTCCTGCTGTTCTCAATCTCCTCTCAGACTTTTCGAGGAAAGGTAGGAAAGGTCATACCATAAATCTCATTTGCCTTTCTACGAACCAGTCTCTCCTCTTTACTTGCTTTGGTCAATCTGAGACCGCTGGCCTGGCTTGAGGGTGGCCAGTCCTGGTTCTGCCAGTTACGCTTCCTTAAAGAAATTAGAAACGGATCCCTGACTTCTTCCTCTTGCAAAGCCAGGGCAGTGGCATCACCACTTTCTTCCATGCATTCCTCCAAGGCAAGATCTTGAGGCTGTGTACCCATTCCTTTTTCACAAGGCAACATAGGTTCCCCCTCATCTTCCTCTTCACTGAGGATCTGAGCCCAGGAGTGAGCAGTCGTCCTCACTCCTGAGACTATCCACTCATCACTAGGCGCAGAGGTCGACACTTCCCACTCAAAGGCTTCCTGCATCTCATCTTCTCCTATGAGACTTGGGCTAGGCCCCCCCTCCAGGGGTCTATTGATGCTTTATCCGAACTTTCCTTCTGGGATCCAGCATCCGAAACTTCAACTTCTGGTTCTGTCTCTAACTCTGAACCCTCTAGCTTTGTGCCTCACTCCCCCGAGGGGCCTTCCTCCACAGGCTCCACCTGGTGCTGTGTGCTGCCAACTGCAGATTCCTGAACTTTTGTCCATGTGGGAGCCAACCCGAATTTGAGGCACTTTATATAAGCCATATTTTTCTAGGCATCCAGCACAGTGAGGAATCATGAAGACGTCCCTTCCAGCTCTCAAGCATATTTGACATACATGCACTGGATATCCAGGAACCGCCACATTAGGAGGCAGTTGCCCTCCATAGCATCACTTTTCAATATCCCTCAGTCTATTCACTGCTGCTGTTACTGCAACCCGGGCATGATCCGGGTAACGAGCTGGTCCTGAGGCCATAACTGCAGAAAAACAAACAAAAGTTCACTGTAACTCAAAGTCCCACTTTACTGAACACACTCTTTAGTTGTAAAATGTCTCCTCTGCTGCTGTGTTTACTTTACCACCCCACCCTGTAATGGCAGCGGCAGCACTCCTGTGCATCAACATTCAGAATCTGGGTCAAGCCACTGTGCATCCGATTTAGACAAACTACTGATAACTTTTGCTCAAACTGCACAACTTGCTCTGTTCTTGCTTTAAACACATTTACAGGATTTTCCACTGACTTTTTACATGCTGGAAACATTTATTTGATTTACAGCCCCTTAAAGCTTCAGGTTTTTTAAGCACAGGATTGCCTGTATAACTAGTGCTGCACATTGGCTACAACCCACAGTCTCTCTCTGGCTTCAAACTTTAAACTGAGGCTGAATTCATTACTATGCACACAGTCAATGGCTTAACAGACTTGCACTTGCTGTCAAGACTTGACACAGTCGTTACTTGCAAAGCGACTACACTGCTGCACACACATTTATATGGCATAGGGCAGAAAATCACTGTTTGAGCAGTTTTTTAGGTTGTTACTTACTGTTATCAGTACCAGTTTGCTGCGATGGGGAAAAAAGGCCTGCAGCCAGTTCTTGGAGGCCTCAGAACAGAAACGGGTGGGCAGTCCTACCGATTGTCTTCTCAACCACCACACTTGCAATTCGACGATCGATTAACGGATTGAGCCCAATTTTAAACAAGATAGTCTATTTTTACAAAGTTTACAGCGATTTTAACACTCCCCGATGCTCCTCCACTAGCCAGTACATGCACTCCACTCACACTCCCTCTTGATGCTGGGGCAGTCACTATAGAGCTGGCTGAGGGGCGGGACTGATCTCAGCCTGACCAATCACACAACACCATGCAAATAAGCCTCTTCTTCCTCGCAAGGGCTCTTCTCCTCACGACGATCTTCGAGCAGGCAAATTTAAACTGCAGAATGCAACTTTTTTCCTTTTTCAACTGACTCCATGGCGGGAGCCCATTTCAGCCATTTAACATAGCCATTACACCTGCAAGTCTCTCATTCATTCAAAAAGCATTTCCAACATCCAGGGCACAATTTTCCTGTTGCTACCCCTAGTCTTCCACACTTTTCTTTACAACAGTTCATTTTAAAGCATTTCCAATGTCCAGGGCACAATTTTCCTGTTGCTACCCCTAGTCTTCCACACTTTTCTTTACAACAGTTCATTTTAAAAGCAGGCAAAAACGCTGTAAACAATTGATGCAGGACAAGGGAACACTCTTTGGCTTTACTGCTCCATGGTAAACAGTTGGCAATTTTAAACAGCAGCACAAGATCCACAGCACACAGCAACACTAGGTAAATTGCTTCAGCTTGTTTGGGCTACCCACTGCCAGATAGCCAAAACGCTAGCCCCCTTGCCCGAGCACCTTCCTTCCCAGAACAAAATCCAAAGTGGTGCCTCCATTTTTGTAACCCCTCACCCCTACCTCTTTAGCAAAACGACAGGTGGCATGCTGTTGAAGCTGACAGCAGTACCTGGTGGGGACTGGGTTTGGGGAGGATGAGGTTACTCGGCACAGGGGGCCTTGGTTTGGCTACTCTGCACAGGGGCACCCAAGTAAATCCGAACACAGGAAGCAATAACTGTAATGTCCAGAACCAGGAATGGGATTCTCCAGTGTGGCTTTTATTCACATCCAAGCTGAACAAACAAAGCATAGATGGACCCCCACGGGGCTACATTCCTAGTAATGCAGATTAGAGACAACAGAACACTTTACCACTATTTCCAGCCCTCAGGCTCTAAACCCACCAGGTACACAGCCCGGACTTGCATGCAGCTTTGGGTACACAGCCCGACTTGTACACTACCTGGGTTTTCCCCACTGGCCCGGTTCCCCCTCCGGCCACTTGATCCGCGGTCCATTTGAGGAATGAACCAATTATCCTGTTGTGGCTCCCCAAACCACACTAGAGCCTTCGACTCCTAGAGAGAATTTTCCTTACAGTCCCACATCTAGGTACTTCCCTCATCACTGGCCAAGTACCTGAGGTAAAGTAGAAATCCACAGAGCAAATCCGTAGAGGTGGACTTGGTCACTAAAGATGGGGGGCCTCCCATCTCCAGCTCCCACAGCCCATACCCAGCCATTTCTCTGGAAACTAGACAATTCCTTTACTGAAAACTTGCAAATGTAGATTCTTGGGTAGATGTCTGTCACATCTCCTGTACATATCATTTTCATCCCAACAAGCTCTGGACTTGAACCTACTTTTACTTGTTGCTTAGCTCATTACTCTAGGCTTCCCACTATTTTAGTAGTTCAATCCCCACATTGTCACCCAAGTCCCAGGGTGAAAAAACATAGGCCCTTTCAGGAAGAGCAGACACTCACCCTCCGGTTGCAGGTGCCCCACAGGCGACTCACAAGTCTTCTTGTTCTCCCAAATAAACTCTAAAACACATAGGCAGCTTTTCCTTTACAAGCAGAACTAGGGGGTTGCCCCAGGAATCTGCAGGGAACCTTTTCCTGCCCCCCATCCCCGAAGGGAGGGGGCACTGAGACCCGAAAACAGCTGTCTCCACCACTTCAATTATCTTCTGTGTCCCTCTTTTGGTGGAGATACACACCCTTATTACCTAAAAGTAGCCCTCTGTCAGGGCTGAGGCTCTTAGAACCTATACTGAGCTGCTGTGCTGCTTCCTCAACAAGCTCCCAACACCAACTCCACCTTGAACTGACTGACTCTGTTTAAACCTCCCAATGTTCTATACCAACTCCCTTGCTTCAGATTCCAATGTGGCTCATGCTGCTGCGATAGTTCTATTGGTGATGTCATCCCTCAGTCTCAGCTGAGACTGAGAACAGAGTGAGACAGTGTGAAACCCATTTAACTGCAGTTTCACAAGCTGCCTTCCCTGCCTACCACTAGGTCTTACTGGGATTCTAGTAACCCCGGGTAACAAGGGGATTATATAACTACTAATGGCCTATGGGATTATGCAGCCTTACAAACTGTGAGCCGTCCTAAAACACTAAAGCAAGTGGTGACAACTGAAAATAGCTAGCTGATCTTGATGTGAATATTTTTACTAAGCTCATATGCAGGGATCCCTTTATTACACACTTCTGTGCTCTATGTTAACTGATAAAGAATTGTAGATTGCAGACCATTTTGATTAACTCTAATGCTACTGCTGTAAGAAACATCTGAATGTTGCAGTCAGTTTTATTTACTAATAGTATCACTTGCTCCGAACTGGTGGTAATTGGTAAGAAACAGAAACATTCCTTTAAAGACGTTACTTTACCAGTACTGTGTACTAATGTCTCATCTGATACCTATCAAAGCATATTTCATTTAGTCACTGATCACTATGTATGATGGGGACTTGGATCTGAGACAATCATATTTGTTTGAAAACTACTTTGAAGGTGCAACATAGTTTACTGCTTTTGGACAGGGATTAGAGTCCTCTGACCTCTGAGAGGATGTGACATTTGATGCAATTGGGTAATGTCTCTGAAATCCCCTTTACTAGCTTAATGCTATTACTTCAGTCCAATATATGCCTCAATTATAACAGATAAGTAAGACAGTGGGTTTCTATATGCAGTCAGAATATACGTAGAAAACATGGTTTATAGTACAGTTTGGGTGGCTATGAACTGGATATACTCCAACATATCAGAAAGAATGCACAAAGAAAAATGCAAGCATAACGCTGTAATAGCTCAAGCTTAGAGCAGTGCCTCATGAAGGAGCCTAAGCAATGTAGTCAGCCTGCTGACCATCCTCCAGAAATAACACCATGTTAAGGGGTACAGTGACTGATAGATAGACATGCCAAAGAATTGTAGGATATTCAAGAAGTCTGGTTGTATATAAAATTACAGTTGTCTGACTAACCTGATAGATTTCCATTAGCAATTGCAAATACATTTATTTATTTATTTATTGAAATATGCCATCAGGAAGGCACACTTAGCGACAAGTCACTCGTCTCCCGGTGCGACCTGGGGAGAAGGGGTACAATAGGAATGAGACATTAAACATTCAAGTTACAAGATCAACATTAACACACAGTTGTAAGGCAGGTGTTACAAACAGTGTTACAATAGTGTTGCACACAATATGTAGAAAGAGTGGACAATGATAAGTGCCGGGTTAATAAGTAAACAAGTGCTTACATGAAAGCAAAGGGAGAAAGGGTTGGGAGGGGTGAGGTGGGGTAGGGAAGAGTCATGTCCCTGGAAAACCCCTCAGAATGCGAAGAACCTTGCAAGGGGACTGGGGGAATCAGAGAGGAGATAAGGCAGTGTCCCAGAGAGATCCCTTTAGGATGGTGGAGGAAGGGAGTAGATGAGATATACTCCCCTTGAGGGGGTAGGAGAGGGACCCATGGAGAGCATTTGGGGTCCTTTACATTCTGTGAGAGATCAAGGGAGGCCAGTAAGGAGGAGCATTTTGGGGGGAAGGAGAGGAGAGCTAGAAATTTGAGCGGTGGGTGTGCACAGGGTAAAATGAAGGTGACATTAGAGGGGTAGGGTTTGTCCAGGGCTTAGAGGAGGGAATTAGGGAGGGACATGGCAGAAGCAGCTAGGTGCAAGGTAACTATTGAGGGCAGACCTGATGGAGTAGGTGGAGGATGAGTGTTGGATTTGAGGGGAGAGGGAATTCCACATTTTTGGGAGGCGGTGAGAGTAACCATATTAGCCGATTTGGGTGGATCTGAGGGGGACAACCAGGGTATATCATGGCAAAATGTGGCAATTGGGCACATTAAATAATAATAGGCCTTTTTTCAGACCATGATACTGAAGATCTCCATGCTGTCTAAACTTTATTAAAGTTTTACAACTAGGAAACTTTCCTTTTTTTATGATTAAAAGTTTTTTTGAGTTTTCATCCATACAAGAATACATAAACAGGAACATAACAGTCTCAAAGAAACAATCCCAACCTCCATCCACAACCCCCCTCCCTCACTCCTAAGAAAGAAAGCCATAATGCAGAAGAAAAGGTAATAGTGTACCAAGAACCCCAACATCATCCTCCTCCCAACCCCCTTCCCAGAGCACCAATAGGAAAGTCAACTACCCGTGAGACCTATGGAAAGATATCAAAGGGGCAGTCCAATGCCAGTTTACTCCCACTCTGGAGCACTCTGTAAAGACAAGAGAGTATGCAGGGTCTCCCATCTTTGGAGGAAAAGATCACCTCTTTGGTGAAGTCTGGTTATCTGTTTTTCAACCATGACAGCTTTCATATGTTTATTGTACCACTCTCTAAAAAGCAGGATGGAGTTCTTCCTCCAATGTTGCAGCATAATCACCTTAGCCACAATATAGATTTTAGCTATGTAGGCCTAATAGTGACCAATCAGGGTAGGTGGATAATCTCCCACAAGACAAATTTTGGGAGTGAAAACCTCTTCCAGGCCCAAAAGCGGGCCTAATGAGGACTTAATTTTATGCCATAAGGGAGCCACCTTGGGGTATTTCCAAAGCATGTGTAATAAGTTACCAATAATAAGTCCACAGCAGTAGCATACCGAGGATGTGGATCTCCCCATCCTGTACAATTTCAGTGGTGTATAGTATGAATCATGCAACATCTAGTATTGAATCCATCTGTAGCAATTCCTTTTGATAAACCAATAAAGGTTACGCCAAATAGTTTGCCAGTGTTTAGGGTCATATTGCATACCTAATGATTTTTGCCAGTATAAACAAACTCCTGTTAGGGAAGTAGGGTCGACCCTCTGTAAGTAGGAATATAAGCCAGCCACTGGGTGGGGCTGGACCACCAGTAAGATAAGTTGAGGCAGGATCTCACTGTCACACATGTCCCAGGAGCCACGGCCAAAAAAGGATGTCAGGGCTTTAATTACTTGTAAGTATTTAAGTGTATGAAAGAGGGGTATAGAAAAGCATTCCTGCAACTGCTCATGAGGCAAAAGCTTATCTTGCTCTATGAATGAGGCCATGGACACAGTACTCAAATGCGAACAGAATGACACAGGAATCGGACAGCCTCCAATACGAATGTTAGCATTTGCCTATACAGGCTGAGCTAGAGATTAAGACCAATCTAGGTGGAGATATTGTTCCAATTGTCCTCCAGCTTTGAGACCACAAGATGGGGGTTACACAGGGCAGCTGGCAAACTAGATGGTTTAGTATACAATAGACTTTTAAGATGGATGCCCACAGTCTTGTATAAACAAACCTCAATTTGTAATCAGAGATGCTGGTAATCATCACTAGTAAGCTTATCCAAAGCAGTACCCCATTGTAGAAATTTAGCTCCATGTAAAGCTAGGTAATATAAATAGAAATTAGGAAGTAGCAAGCCATCCTTCACCCTTGGAAGTGTG
This sequence comes from Neoceratodus forsteri, assembly GCA_016271365.2. Lineage (NCBI taxonomy): Eukaryota > Metazoa > Chordata > Ceratodontiformes > Ceratodontidae > Neoceratodus > Neoceratodus forsteri. The sequence continues at coordinate 1,726,170,376 of CM057456.1, forward strand.
AGTTTAAAGTATACACAGCAAACTGCTCCCTCTCTCCAGAGAAACAGGTTCAGGAGCCTTTGCAGTTGTACAAACCAGACCTTCGTTAAAAAAGCCTCCAACATCCCCAGGGGGTAGAGCAACCGTGGGAGAACATTCACCTTTATAATACTGAGCCATCCCCAATGGGTCAATGGTAAAGTAACCCTTCTCATGAGATCGCTCTTAATAGTTTGCAAGAGAGGGGGAAGATTTTGTTTAACCAAATCTGAAAGAAAACGTGCAAGTGAACACCCAGCTATTTGAGAGCCTTAGGCTCCCAGGCCAGACCTAAAGTTTGTATTTCCCATTTGAATACATAGATGTTGAGAGGCATAACCTGTGTCTTATCAATGTTTAACTTGTATCCCGCTATCCTTGAGAATTTTTTACTCTCAGCAAGAGCCTCTGGGATGAAAAAAACTGGGTCCTCAACATGCAGGAGTAGATCATCAGCGTAGGCCGATAATTTATACCTCACCCCCCCAACCAAGATCCCTGTAATATCCTATGAAGTCTGCAACCTAAAAGGAAAGGGTTCCAGATGCAAATTAAACAAAAGAAGGGAAAGGGGACAGCCTTGCCACGTACCTTGCCCAAGCTGAAAAGAGGAAGAGGAAAGACCATTACGGCGCGTCTTAGCTATAGGCTTGCTATACAAAACTTGGATCCATTTACAAAATTCAGAGGGGATACCGAATTTTTGTAACACCACAAACAAAAAGGGCAACAAAACACTATCAAAGGCTTTTTCTGTATCCAGGGAGATGAAGGCTGCTGGGAAGAAAACCTTCCTAAACTAATAGAATGTTATGAGATAAGCCGATACCATACTTTTTACTTGGCTGTGTTTGAAATAAATTCTATCACTGACAAAATCTAAGTTGCTGTATTTTCTACCTTTAACTCACAGATACCTTGGAGTCTCATCTCCAGTATCCCTCAGCGACCTAGTTTATAGGATTGTTCCTACACCTTCCTACTCCCCAATGCTGTATAGTGTTTTCTTTGTTCTAATTTTGTAATAACTTAATTACAAAGAACAAAATAGTTTGTAGACAGGAAAACTTCAAGTATTCATTGATAGTAGTTCGATTTATTTACTTAGGAGTAGACAGCAGTTTGTTAATAGCTTGAGAAAGAAGGTACAGCATAAGAAATTGTGGCTGTATTTCTCTTTTTATTTTTATTCTTTTTGCTTAACTGTGTACTCTCCTGGAATTGCCTTGCCATGCTACAATTGTTAGTTCTGAAGAATAAGTTAAACTGAATAGACTATTAAAAGGTGTGTGCATTTTGTAAACGTTATGCAAGTTCTAATTTTTAATTTCAAAAGGTGATGTCTTTGATATAACTAGAGTTAGTCATTAATTACCTGAGGTTATAAAGCTATTTATTGGATGAATTAAGGATGGGAATACATTAAACCTTCATGATCCAGTGTAATATAAATATTATTAGACTTTAAGGAATGGGAGGAGAGCGTGGTGGGATTGAGATGGTGCTGGAGGGCTGTACTGGGTTCACTTACAGATAAGAGGGAATGTTTAGTTTATAATGTTGGAGAATGGCTTGTTTGAAGCTGGTGGGCCCTAGTGTGTGGATCTCGGGACATACTTCTCAATCTGTCATCACCCACGTGTAGCACACCACCTCTGAAATTTCATAACTACACAAGCCAGTTGCCTACAAGTAATTCTTGTTGTTCTTGGAGGTAGATCTGGATGTTGACCCTGTGGAGCTAACATTTACACTTGCCTGACAGGACTCTTCTCCTGAACCTTTAGAATGGATGGACTTGGCAGGATGAAACTGCTGCTCCTACTGCAGGCTTTGTGGATCACAAAGGGAGCTCTGAAGGGACCCATACAATGTAAAGATTGCTTGTGAGTCTCAGTAACTGATGTGACAGTGTGCAATATGATATTTGACTTCTCAGTCTTGGTCAAGTTCCACATACTTCAGGATCAAACAAGTCTTTACATGGAAATGAGAGATCCACCATTCTCTTGGATCTCCTGGGAAAAAGGGGAGCATTTCAGTGACACATAGTGGTGGACAGTCACTGCTGCTACTGCCCTGGCTGATACATTGACTGAGGAAAGGGTGAAATGAAGCTTATGCTATGTGATAGAACACTCTATATCATTTTCATCTACCCAGTTACCCATCTCAGTACTTAAGCTAGGTAGGTCAATCACAACTAACCCTAAAGTGATTGTTGCCTCCTTCAATTACTTTTTCTCAACTTATGACTTCTTGATCCCCCCACTCTCTTCCCCTCCCTCTCTCACTTGTACTCCTCCTCCTCCTCCTCCTCCCTACCCATCCCTCCATCATTCCTTTCCTTCTCATTCAGCTCTACCACCACTACTGCAGATTTCTTTCAACTTTACAATCTCTCAACCCCTCCAAAGGTAACAGCCCAGATGAGCTTGACCCTAATCACTCCTGCTGGGTCACTGCAGGAATCTCACATTGCAAATACCTTTAACCAGGCCTTTACTGATCTCAGTACAGTACTACCAGGTGACTATCTGTCCCCCTCCACCACTAATATGACTAACCCTGTGCCAGGCAGTAGTGCCCCCTTTCCACTTTAGGCAGCTCCACCAGCATAAATCTTAAAATATATTAAACGAGCACTAGGGAAGACTCAAATGGGTAGTGACCTCATCAATATGAAGATGGTAGCTCTAGTGCTAAATGAGGTAGTTGCTCCTCTCACTAAGGTTTTCAATGCCTTAAGTCAGGTGTCTTCCCTGAAAAGTGGAAGGAGGTACTGGTTACCCCAGTCTTCAAATCTGGGGACACTACAAACCTGTCCAACTACAGGCCAATATCAATCCTCCTGCCATTATCCAAGGTCCTTGAATGTGTGGTCTCAGATCAGCTCACTGAGTACCTATCCAAGCACAGCTTACTCTGTTCCCAACAACATGTGTTCAGGAGAGAATACTAACATACTATTTGCCAGCAGATTAGGCCTTATGGTCTATCGGGTCTGCTCAAACCTCAGATCCCTAGTTGGGTGCCGAGGCCCTCCCCTCCCGTGTGTTCCAGAAACCCCTATCATCCATCCCCACCCCCGGACAGGCCATCATCTGATACATCCACTTTCTGTGTCTGTCCCACCCTCTCTTGAAGCCCTGCACTGTGGATCTCTGAACCAGCTCGCCAGACAGTGCATTCCAAGGGTCCACCACCCTCTCAGTGAAAAACTTCCTCCTCTTTTCCCCCCTCACCCTTCCTCCTTCCAACTTCAAGCCATGCCCTCTGGTAATACCTCCCTGCTTTAGTCTAAAGATCCCCTCCATGTTTACCCTATTTATTCCCTTGAGGTACTTAAAGACCTCAATCATGTCCCCCTCGTCTCTCCTCTCCTCCAATGAAAACAGGCAAAGCTCCTCAAGTTTGTTCTCATATGTCAAATCCCCTAGCCCTTGTATCATCTTAGTTGCCCTCCTCTGTACCCTCTCCAGTAGCTGTATGTCTCTCTGCAAATGTGGTCTCCAGTACTGCACACAGTACTCAAGGTGTGGTCTAACCAGTCCATTGTACAGCGGCAAAATCACTTCCTTGCTCCTAGAGGTGATCCCCCTTATGATGCATCCCAACATCCTGTTTGCTTTGCTAGCCGCTCTCCTGCACTACTCAGAGTTATTCATACATGCATCCACCATGACCCCTAGGTCTTTTTCCCCTATTGAGGCCTCCAGCACCTTTCCTCCCAGGGCGTACCTGTGTTTAGGGTTTCCCCACCCAAGATGCAACACCTTGCACTTGGTGATATTGAAATTTAATTCCCATGTGTGAGCCCAGCTTTCCAGGGTGTCCAGGTCCCCTTGCAGGGCCAACTTCCCCTCTTCTCCCTCAACTACTGCTCCCATCTTGGAGTCATCAGCGAAAAGACTAATTTCACACCCTATACCCTCTCTGATGTCAGATATGTATGCATTAAACAGGATACTCCACCCTCACCGCCTTGATTGATTTCACCTCCCATCTATACGATGCCTTTGATGATGGTCTAGCAGTAGAGGTGTGTGAAAACTAATTTCTGCCAGTGGAATTTCAGTGAAAGTGCGACTTTCGGTTCCGCGAAAGTTCAGAAATAATTTTCTGAACTTTCATGGAAATTCCACCTTAAAACTGCGGAAAAATATACTAACTGCAGATTCATTTATTAAACTGTGGGAAAAAATCCGCCGAAAGAAAAACTGCCAGTGGTCAGTTCAGAGGCTTTTTTTAAGCACACTTTAATTCATTAATCCACTCCCCACTGATCAGGGTTCCCAGTAAATAAATAAATACCTCCAATCCCTTTCTTGGACCCTCCTGGTTTCTAGTGATTCACCCACCCATCAATCAAGGCCCCCACAAAACATTTTATTTTCCTGATGTCTAGCAGACCCCCCCCCATTCTGGATTCTTTAATCCACAAAAAACAGCTGGCAGTCCACCAACTCATCCCCCTCTATTCCTAGTATTCCCTGGTGTCTAGTGGACCTTCCCATCCCCGATCCCTTATAAAAAAAATAATCCCAATTCCCTGGTGTCTAGTGGAACCCTCACCCCCCACCCTGACAGTTCATCTGCCACCACCCCCTCCCCCCACCCCTACCCTAAGTGGGCCACCAGCGCAGCCCTCCTCTCTCCTCCACTACCAGTGGCCCACTGAATTGTCAGTCAATGGCCGCATGCTTGTACAAGCATGCATTCATTCATTGATAGTTCATTAAACTGCGGATAAAATAAATTCTACAGTTTATTTGCTTTTTTATGCAGTTCACAAAAAAAAGTCTGTGGAACTCAGCGAAAATCCGTGGAAAATCCTAGTTTCACCAATGGCAAAAGTTATGAAATTTCTGTGAAATATCGAAAATTTTGTGGAATTTCCGCAAAAGTGGAATTCGCAACTTTCGCCCACCCCATCTAGCAGTGGGGTCTATCTTCATAAATCTTATCAATGCATTCAACACCGTTAACTATCATATTCTGCAACAGAACCTCCTCTCACTAGGCCTGTCCAAGGATACGGTAGCATGGTTTAACAGCTACCTCTCCTGTAGGACTCAGTGCATCAAAATAAATGGTAATCTCTCTGAGCCAAGGGAAGTGTGTCTGGGGAATCCCCCAAGGGTCAGTACTTGGGCCACTACTCTTCATTCTCTTTATTAACCCCCTGCCCACAGTATGCCCTGGGCACATCATGCTTTACACAGATGATGCTGTCATATCGGTTAAAGGAAAGAATCGGGCTGTGACCTTGGCTGGACTGCAAGACAACCTATACATACTTAAAAAATGATTCTTGAGTAATAGGCTCCTGTTCAACTATAAAAAAAAACTAAGAGCATGTTTTTCTATGTTCCACAGAACAGGAAGAAGTTTGGACCTCTACAGGTCCAGAGTCTCAAAGGTGACATGCTGGAACAAGTTTACACTTTTAAATATCTTAGGGTTCACCTAGATGATGCCCTTACATTTGGAACTCACATTGACCATGTGGTGAAGACTGCTAATGTGAAGCTGGGCATCCTTTACCGCCACCGGCATTCTATGACTCCGGAGGCCCTGAAATTGGTCACTGGATGCTCAGTCCTATCCACAATAGACTATGGTTTTGTCATCTATGGTGCTGGCTCCAACACTGCCCTTAATAGGGTTAAAACCCTTCTTAGCAAAGCTTGTCATATGGTACTAGGGGTTGATCATTAGACACATACTTGTGCCCTCTATCAAGACACAGGTTGGTTCCCTCTACACCATAGGATTAAATACCAAACATGCCTGCTTGTTAAGAAGTCTTTGCTCAGACATACCCCTAGTTCAGCCTCTTGCTTATTCCTAACTGCTTAACCCACAATTAGAACCTGAAATGCAGATAAGAGGGGACTGGTTATACCGTTTAAGCAAACAACCCTAGCCCAGAGATCCATCACCTACTGTGGTCCCAAATGGCTCAACAAACTCCCCAAGGAACTGATCGAATGTAGTAAGGTCAGTCAGTTCAAACTGGGTCTCAAAGCCTTGTTAGCCTCAGAGAATGTCTGCAACTGTCCCTGCAAACCTTAGCAATGATTCCGGCATTACCATGCAGAGCCCCCGGCTTCCTTCCTTTCCTGTGATTGACAATATTCAGTTATCTGACCTCCCTTCCACCCCTGCAAATGTTGCCCATACCACTCCCCTAAAATCACCCACATACTATTACTCCGTCCGACTATCCCCTTGTGTCACCTCTTCTCCCAACCCCCTTGGTCCTGCCCTCCTATTTTCCCTTCTCCTCCTCCTCCTCCTTTTTCTCCTCCTTCTCCTCTGCCTCCTCAACTCCCCCTAGTCTCTTCCCACATATATCTCCTCCCTCCTCCCCATCACTCTCCTCCCCTTATGCCATGTGTTAACAAAGCCTACACTGGCTGCATCCTCCTCCTCCTCCTTCTCCTCCACCTAGGGTTGCCACCTTTGGATGAGTTAAAAACTGGATGCTAAACCATACCCCAAACTCCGCCTCTGGCTCCACCCCCTTCTTATGACTGGTGAGTATATCGCTGCTCCTCCAAAGCCATTTGTAATGTTGGAATAGACGTTACTAGTGACAGGAAATCATTTTTATACTGTTATTTATTTGATTTACTTATTCGGGTATTTATTTTTATTCTCTAGCAACTAGGTTAACTCCCATAGACCAATAGCCCATTTTACAGGAATGTCCCAGGAGCACAGGAAGGTTAAGTGACTTGCTCAGGGTCACACAGTATATAAGTGGAAGTTGTGGGAATCAAACTCAGATCTGCTGAATGTGCCAAGCTCATCCACAGCTTATTGCTTAGCCCTCTGTTAAACACTCCCATTTTCCTTTCCATGTCAGTCAGGTATTCTGATGCTTTGACCAATTTTTAATAACTTAATTATCAATGCCTGTGGTACCCTTAATACTGCACAGTGTCCCCCTTTACCTCAGCAGCTACTACTATTTCTTTTCAAATTTCTAAGACATTCCACAATTTCAGATGCACCATTCCATGCTGTTTATCTCAATGACCTGTAAAAGTGTAGCTAATATCATGAAATGTTCAGGTAATACAAAAAAATTAGAGCAAATGTGGTGATAAAGGCAATAAAAGATTATTAATTTAATAAAAATGGGTCAAAAAATTACCAGACTATAGGACAAACGAAAAGAAATGCATGACAGCATATAATGGTGTAAAAGCTGTTTCCTGTCACAGCAGTAAAAGACCATACTTAAAATGCAGAGTTGAAAAGATTAGGTTAATTTACTGCTAATGATCGTAATGGCCATACTTTACACCTCTCAGACAGTCTGGTTTTACAAACAAAGGCAGGTCTGAATGACTGTGACATCAGAACTTCTTTGTAACCTGGACATGCAATGCAGCCAAAACAGTGAATGATTTGGTACATCAGTTTTAAGAGTATATGAACACACAAAATGACCCAAAAACGGACTGCATTTAATCAAAACCGGATACCCGGATAAGGACCCTAAAAACCGGATTATCCTGTCAAAAACCGGATAGGTGGCAACCCTACCTCCACCCCTCCAACCCCCCCCCACTCCTCTCTTCTCACTCATATCTCTTCAGTCCTCCCCACCACTCTCCTCCCCCATGCCATGTGCTAACAAAGCCTTCACTGGCTGCTTATCAAGCTTATCTGTATCCTCACTCCTCTTGCTGCACCCTTCTTTTACTCGGGGGATGGCCCTGTATTACTTGTTGAAACTGAATTATCTCAGCTCTCCCACTATAGCATAGAATTCTAAGTATGACATGCTGTGTCCTGGGTTACTGAGCTCATCAATACCATAAGCATTTATGTATTTCCTGCTACTCAATGTAAATGCATTGTAACATTCTGAATTCTGTTACTGCAACCCTATTCGAACTACTGTGTTATTTCTTAACTATGTGTTGTTTGTAATGTCATTGTATCTTATCGACCTGGAGCCTTTGTAAATGAGTCTGTGACTCACAGGTATGAATCCCAATCTCAAATAAATAAATAAAACTCCTCTATTTCTCTGCCCTTACTCTAGCCTACGCTCTCTCTAATTGCATCAACATTGTCTTTTGCAAGGTATATCTTCTGTTACTGCTTTATTTTTCTCTGGAGCAAAGTGTTTCTTACAGGGTATATCTTCTCTGAAATTACTGTATTACAGGTGGAGCTTACATTTTTGTGACTTTTTTATCATTGGGCTAAGCAAAATTACTGTTTGACACTGTGTTTTATTTTATTCTTGTTTGTTGAAAAGGTTTGTTGTCTCAGAGGTGTTTCAGTCTCCTTCTCACATTGAAGGAGCTAATTGCTTTCCTCCACAGCTCTTCCAAAGGATTAGGTGTGTATGTGGAGTGGAGCTGGCAAACTGTCAGTAATTTCCAACAGAAAGAAGGGTTAAAAAGTCAGGTTAGTTGATATCTTGGAGGTAGAAGACTTGGTTTGCTGGCCAAGGCACCTAGCTTCACCTGAGCTCTTTCCTTCTAAGACTGCTTGAAAGGCAGAGTAGAGAAACTTACCAGAGCAAGGAGAAGGATTAAGACTTAGTTTGCTAAGCAGATTTACTGTGTGGTGGTGTTTTATTTTTTACTCACAGGGATTGCTACTGTTTGTTGCTAACATTTCATTGCTTTATTTTTTCTCTGATTCAAATTGTTGTTGCTGGTATACCTTCTTCTGCATTATTACAAAGGTGTGCCTACAGGTGTGTGCTAACAGATTGCTGCTGTAATCTTCTGATTCAAATTGTCTTTGCAAGGTATATCTTCTGTTACTGCTTTATTTTTCTCTGGAGCAAAGTGTTTCTTACAGGGTATATCTTCTCTGAAATTATTACAGGTGGTGCTTTACAGGTTTTACAGTTTTATCTAACATTAGGATAAGCTTTCAGGTTACTGCATTTGTTGTTGACTGATTGTTTCTGCTCTTACCTCCTTGTTCTTTCGTCCGTGGTTCTTCTTTTTAGGCAGGGGAAGGGCCCAGCCACCCACCCCCATCCCCAACCACCCCACGCTACACTCCTTTTATAGGGTACCACAGTTGTGACATTTCCTGTGGCAGAGCAGGAAGGGGCGGATCATTGGGGCCTCCACAAGGTGATCTCATTTACAGGGTACTAGTAATTTAACTTGTTATAACAAGTTAAACAAAGCACAATTAAACCATTACTTGCATTTTTTTTCCTTCTAATTACTCTGACTAGGTTACAAACCCAGCAACTTATTTGGAATGGATTTCATTAACTGCAGGTGCTGTGGAACAATTTTCAGAAGGACAGTCTTACAGGATTTAGGACACTGTCCTACATGCTGGGCCTTTGGAGATCTTAGGTCTCAGCTCCGGGCAGCATGGGCAGAGATTGCACGCCTCAAATTTCATATTGAAGAGGAAATACATTATAAGAACCACCCGCCATTTCCCCAGCATCCAACAGAAAAACCTCGACCGCAGAGGGTAGTTGGTCCAGGAGGTTGGCAGGTGGTTAGGAGGAGCAAATCAGGTGCCCCATCACTCTCTGCTCTCCAACACATTACCTCCAAAAACCATATAAACACTACAAACAGGTATCTGCCTCTATCTCTGAAATCAAATAAAGAGGCAGAAGACACTGCAGAGCAGGACACTGCGGCACAGGAGCTAGCACAACAATACTCACCCAAATCAGGAACCAAAACTAAACAAGCACAAAGGAAATCCAAAAAACTTCTGATCATAGGAGACTCCATGATCTTGAGAGTTGATACCCATCTCAACCAGGGGTGATGGTCAGATGTCTCCAGGTACATCAGCATGGAAAGACACTGACCGCATTGCTAAAATTGTTCACAAAGCAGGAGAAAACATTGATGTCCTAGTACATAGGGACTAATGATCTCGCCAGCCGGTCAGTTGTGGAGACCAGGAACACCTGACTAGGCTGGGTGACAAACTATCATCTATTTCGTCGCATCTCCTTCTCTGAGATCCTGCCAGTCTGGGAGAAGGGAGCAGATGGACGGAAGGTCAGAGAAGGGGAGATAGGGGAGCTAAACACGTGGCTCAAGGACTGGTGCCAGGAAAAAGGACACAGATTTGTAGGGAACTGGCAACAGTTCTGGGAGCGAAAGTTCTTTAAATTTGATGGACTGCATCTGACTAAAGAGGGAGTCAGTGTGTTGGGGCAGAAGTTTGATGTCTTTGCAGAATATTTAAACTAGCAAATGGGGAGAGGGGTGCAGCACCCCATACGTCGAATGGGAAGAACACCCTTCCCCCCTCAGCTAGTGGTCAAACAGGAATTCAAAGCGTGGTTTGCTGCTCATTTGCATCACCAGGTAAGAAAAAGGTTTGTCTCCCCATACGATGTAGAGGGAATGCCAAACTTCACCCAACAACTAACACACCAAAATCTGGCCAATGGAAAATCATGTACACAATGCTCACAGCCTGGGAAATAAGATCCCAGACCTGCAGGCAATAATGTCAGAGGCTAAACTGGACATAGTAGCAATTAGTGAGACATGGTTTACCAGTAACCACACTTGGGAGACTTCAGTACCTGGCTATGTATTGTTCAGAAGAGACCGAGGTGCAAAAAGGGGGGAGGAGTGGCCCTGTATGTTAATGAAAATATCAAAGCTACAGAAATTCAGAATACACATAAGGAGCCAGAAGAACTGTGGGTCACCCTGGAAACAGGAAATTGGACAGCCATAAGAACTGGGGTTGTCTACAGGCCCCCAGACCAGAGGGAGGACATAGACACATTACTGTTAGAAGATATACAAAACATGACAGCTAAAGGGGAGGTTCTGATAATGGGAGACTTCAACATGCCAGATACAGATTGGTCAATACCAGCAGGAACATCTGCCAAAACTAGACTCATAGTGGATTCCCTGCAGGGGGAGGGCCTCAAACAACTGGTACAGCAACCCACAAGAGACAGGGCTATCCTAGATCTAGTACTGACTAACAAAGAAGGGATCGCAGATCTCCAGGTAGAAGGTCACCTGGGGGCCAGTGACCATCACATGGTATGGTTCAATTTGGCTACTACATCTAAATCATCCCATTCCAAGGAAAAAATATGGGACTTCAGAGGAGCTGACTTTGATAAGATGGCCAACAGAGTTAAGCTAGCCCTGGCAAAAAGAAACACAGGTGAGGAGGTACAGGCAAAGTGGGCAAGCATTAAGGATACAATACTTGAAGCAACATCCCATTGTGTTAGACAGAAAAGGAAGTGCAAAGAAGAAGGAAACCACTTTGGTTCTCAAATACAGTACAGAAAGGTCAGAGCCAAAAGGCTGGCCTTCAGAAAATATAAGGGAACACAGCGGGATGAAGATAGGAGGCATACCAAACTGCCCTAGGGAAGCAGGTAAGGCAGTAAGGCGGCAAAGTCCCAAACTGAGGAAACACTAGCACGAACAGTAAAGAAGGTGACAAGACTTTCTATAGATACATTAGTGAAAGGAGAAAGTCCAGAGGGGGTATTGCTAAGCTTAATGGAGAAAAGGGAGCATGTGAGGAGGAGGACCATGTAAAGGCATCTATCCTAAATAGATACTTTTGCTCAGTATTTACTGAAGAGAAGGTAGGGCAGGGTCCACAGCTCAGCATCATGGACACAGGGGGGAGGGAGGTGAGCACTACTCCCTTCACAAAAGAAAGGGTCCTACAAGAGCTTGCTAAGCTCAGGGTGGATAAGGCAATGGGACCTGATGGCATACATCCCAGGGTACTTAAGGAGCTAAAGGAGGAACTAGCAGAGCCATTAGCAGAATTGTTTAGTGAGTCTCTGAGCACAGGAGAGGTCCCAGAAGACTGGAGAAGGGCTCATGTGATCCCACTCACAAGAGTGGTAGCAGGGGAGGAGGGGAACTACAGACTTGTCAGTCTTACCTCAGTAGTGGGCAAGATTATGGAGGCACCCTTAAGGAAAGGATAGTGCAACACCTGGAATCCATAGGGCACAGGATCCAAGACAGCATGGGTTTACAAAGGAAGGTCCTGTCAAACTAATCTCATAGATTTATTTGACTGGGTAATCAGAGTGGTGGACCAAGGGGAGCAGTTGATGTCGCCTACCTTGACTTCAGCAAGCTTTTGACACTGTTCCACATAGAAGATTGATAAATAAGCTAGGTAGGCTCGGGTGGGTCAGAAGTTGGTCAACTGGGTGGCAAACTGGTTGACTGGCAGAAAACAGAGAGTGGTGGTAAATGGTATACAGTCAGAAGAGATGCAAGTCACAAGTGGGTACTCAGGATCAGTCCTGGGGCCAGTCCTATTCAACATCTTCCTTAGTGACCTCGCGAGATGGACTAGAGGGTAAGGTTTGTCTGTTTGCAGATGACACCAAGATCTGCAACAGAGTAGATGATCCAGATGGGTGGGCAGAATGAGAAGAGATCTGGATAAACTAGCAGAATGGTCAGAAGAGTGGCAACTGGGATTTAATGCAAAGAAGTGCAAAATCATGCACATAGGGAAGAGAAACCCTGAAGCCACTTATAGGCTGGGAGGAGTTGCTAGCAGTCACAAAGGAAGAAAGAGACTTGGGCATCATCATCACTGATGACCTAAAATCATCCAAGCAGACCCCTAAAGCAGTAGGTAAGGCTAGGGAGTGTTAGGGTGTATTAGTAGGGGTATCACAAGTCGTAAGAGGAGGTAATAATCCTCTGTACAAGACATTGGTTAGGCCCCATCTGGAGTACTGCATGCAGTATTGGAGGCCACACCTTCACAAGGACATTAACCAAATTGAGGCAGTCCAGAGAAGGGCAACCAAAATGGTGCAGGGACTGCATCAGAAGACATATGAGGACAGATTAACAGAGCTCAATATGTATACCCTTGAGCAAAGGAGGGAGAGAGGTGATATGATCGAGACATTTAAACACCTTAAGGCATAAACAAGGTGAAAGAGTCTAACATGTTTAAATGTAAGAAAAATAGCAGGACAAGAGGACACAGCATGAGATTAGAGGAGGCCGATTAAGGGGAATGTGAGGAAATTATTTTTCACAGAAAGGGTGGTAGATGTATGGAATGGCTTACCACAAGAAGTGGTGGCTATGAATACAGTGCAGGGCTTCAAACAGGCATGGGATAGGCATAACGGAGCAATACAAATGACTATGAATAGATAGGTCACTGACAGAGCAAAGGCCGATGGCACATTTATAAGGTAGAAAAAGAAATGGGCAGACTGGATGGGCCTTGCGGTCCTTATCTGCCGTCAACTTCTATGTTTCTATGTTTCTATGTTTCTATCTCAATCTACACGGACACTGACTCTGGTGCTCGGAAAAGTGCAATGGTCATCCTTTTACAAAGCTGGTGAACCTTCTGTCCCAAGTAGCGTTCACCCAATATCCCTCTCGCTGACCTTATTTACATGTGTAGTGTGACTGAGGAACAGGGATCGACGTGGATGGTTCTGGTTGCAATGCTGTTTAGAATACATGAATAGCTCACTCCAGTTCCAGAGAAGCAATTCAATCAACCAATCAATCAATCAAACTTTATTTAGCCAGATAAAACTCCATTGAGCAAGCTCAGGTACAGAATAAATACTACAGTAGCACAATAGAACGTATAGCACAAATGGGCATAGTAATACAATACATAGCAATAAAAACAAGGTACAAGGATAATCAATGAGGCCCGGTCATAACGTGAAGCCTCATCCCAGTGAACAGTACAGCAGAGAGGTGGAAGCAAGTCAGCACCAATGTGCTGAACCAGTGATTTTAGACACCGATAGCTCTAGTAGCACAGAGTTGATGCTAGTGACAGTGCAAGCTGGGGGCTCAGCAACAAGTAGAAAGCAAGGATGAATCTAGGAACATGGCTTAGGGTCATTCTAATGAGAGGATAGAAGGTGTAGAGGGATGACTGTAAGAATGGCTACAGTTTAGCGACAGGGAGGGCATTGACAAGACTTTGAGAGAAGTATCTTGAATAGAGTGACTCTAATTCCACAAAACCAATAGGATGCACAATTTTATGGATTTCTGGATGTTGTTCTACAGCTGGGGCAGCACATTGCTGAAGGAGGCTCTGCTGAAATGGGAAAAGACTTTAGGCACAGCTATTGAGATGTACAAACGGCTTCTCAAGGATAGTTTCGTAAGGTGTAGGAGGGCAGACAGTCAGAAATGTAGGAGGGTAGCATCCTGAATATATATCTATAGGTCCATAGTATAGCGTTCCTTTGCCTCCTGAACATAAGAGAGGTCCATCCTACCATGGAATAGAGTACACAGTGATGGGTATTATATGCCGCACCTGAGATGAAACATAAGCCCCTATGATAAAGGTGTCAAGCTTAAATAGGGTGGTTTTTGGGACTTGGCCATACAGGAAATCTGCTTGGTCCAAGATAGCTAGGAACGTGGTTTGTACTAAGCTTTTTCTGGCCTCTTGGGTAAGCAGATGCTTGATTCTAAAAAAATGTCCAATCTTCTATCTAAGTTTTTTTGAGAGCTCATCTATATGATCAGCAAAAGAAAGTCTGTTGTCAATCCACATACCTAGATACTTGAACTTGGTCACATAGTCAAGTGACTCGCCAAGCAAGGTGGTGATAGTGGGAATATTATCATGCTTAAGGGAGTTTATGGACTTGGTCATTGAAGATAACAGCATAGCCTTGGTCTTTGTGGCATTCAATAGGAGCTTTTGACTCAGGAGTTTTGTTGCAGCATCAGGAAATCTGCATGCAAGTCTGAGCAGGCACTTTTGGGAGTAGGCCTGGCAGTGTAAAGGACCATGTCGTCCGCAAAGAGATGTACACTGGAAAGTTTGAATCCACGGTCGATGTTGATATAAAGTGAGAAAAGTATGGGCCCCAAGATGGAGCCTTGAGGTACGCCTCTGCTAATCTGTTTTAGAATGGAGAGATCTACTGCTTTTACTTGCTGCATCTGATTCAGTTTACATATGCATCTCTGGAATACCGGCAATGGATGCACAATTAATAGGAGCGTGCTCAGTACATGCAGTTGTGCATTGGCAAGAGAGGACTGATTAAAAGCACAGGCCACTAGGAAGGATCAGGCAACTGCTGTTGTTTACATGTGTAGCATATTCAGGTTCTACAGGCATTGATTCCTGTCAACCACATACTTTCAACCCTGTTTGAAAACCAACTTGGTTAGTGCACCAGTCGGGTTTACATGTATCCGTAAACTGTGATTTTTCTATTACCATTTTTTCAGGGCTTGAACTGGATTACAGTGCATATGTATGTGTAACAAATGTTGTGGCTAAATTCCAAAAGTATCCAGTTCCCTGTCAACTCTTCTGTTTCCCTGAGTCCTCAATAGAGCTGTACAGAATGTTCAAATTCCAAAGCAACCAAATTCAGCAGACTTTCAGAACATTTTGTGGAATTCTGTCAGTAGAGGAATTCTGACATTTCACATGCAAAATGCTTTTTATGGATTTATATTCCACAATTTACATAAACTGCAGATTAATTTCCCACAATCTGCAGAAAAATATTGTGAAGTTTAAGTGACCTGTGGAAAATTATTCTGTGGTTTTACGCAGAAATGCTTTTCAGAATTCTGTGGCATTTGAAAAGGAATTCCAAAATGCATGTGTAACCCCCCTGCAAATGGGGGTTCCCAAAAGACTTCCAGGAGCTTGCTTGAATGCTCCAAGCCTGAATGGTGTTTGGCGTTTAAGCCATTTATCAGTGAGTGTTTTTAGAGCCTCTGGTACTGTCTCTTTAAGAGCTGTCTGCTTGCAGACATAATTAGTTTGTAAGGGGGGGACTGTGTGCTTCTTGCTTGAGTGCCACTCAAACTGCTGCCAATTCACTCCATTTTGCAGTCACTAGGAGTGCAAAGGAACCTATCTGAAAGATGTAACTGTTTGCCAGAAATCATTTAGAGTAATAATGAAAATACAGTTTGTCTAACCTGCTTTCTTTGCAGTCAGAACTGTGTTTGCCTAGTTCCCCATTCTAGTTTTGAACTGCTGAACTGGACCAATCAGTGTGGGATAAGGTAGCTCTAAATGGTGCCTTGGACGAATCAGAACTTGAACTCGTAATCTGAGCCAGCCACAAGAGGATTGTATGGGCAGTGACTCTGGGAGATGTAGTTTGGACTTCGGCGCCTTTTTGGCCCAACAGAGTCAGTCTATTGTGAGTGACAGCCAATCCAGCCAAGAACTGGGAGGAACTCAAAGGAAGTGCCCGGTTTTGTCTGCTGGAGTGTCAGTTGAGCTCTGGCAGTGAAGAGGGAAGGAGCCCTGTGCTTTTTCGGTGTGCAGTTTTAGTCGGAAACGGTAAAGGCCCAGAGTTCCGTCTGCAGCTTGTGTAACTGCTTGTTAGGACTGAATCCATCCTGTGAAGAGAATCAAAGGATATCTGAAGAGTAGAACCAGGCTCACCTGTGAAGACTGGAGAAATTGCTGATTTGCACTCGGTCTGTCAGGAACTGAATCTGCTGTGTGTTCTCCGGGTCTTGTGCAGTAATTGCGATCGGGATAGAGAAGCAGCCTGCCTGGTATAGTACTTTCTTTACCATATAAATGTGTGAGAAGGCTTGTGCAGCTCAAGTGAATCCTGCTGCCATTAAAGGACTTTTGCCTGTTACTGTTTACCATATAAATGTGAGAAGGCTTGTGTAGCTCAAGTGAATCCTGCTGCCATTAAAGGACTTTTGCCTGTTACTGTTTACTATATAAATGTGTGAGGAGGCTTGTGTAGCTCAAGTGAATCTTGCTGCCATTAAAGGACTTTTGCCTGTTGCAGTTTGCCATATAAATGTGTGGAGGAGTCTTGTGGAGCTCAAGAGTAGCCCTGCTGACGTTGAAGGACCCTATCTTGTTTGGAGGTCATGAGTACTAATTCAGAGTCGCTCCCTGTTGAATTGCCACATTGAATCCAAATGGAATTGCTGTACTGCTGACTGTTTAACTAATTTTTCTTTTCTCTGTGTGAAAGGGCCCCTACCAGCTGCCACGGTTTGGACTAGCCACTAGGGCTTGGGTACCCAGGGACAGTAACTTGGTAGGGATAGGCCTGCACAGAGCCATAGGTAGATGAATAAAGTGATAAGCTAATTAACCTGATTTCCCCTGTCCTTGTTATATTCCCCAAATAAATCAGAGCTGCTTGTTTCAGCAAAGTTATACTGCCTGAGGTATTTGTCTATGTTAAAGTATTGTACTGTGATTGTTGCACTATATCTTATTTTACAGGAGGTCCCAGTGCCTGAAACCAGTCCTGGGGGTAAGTGTATACTGTGAAGGTAATTCTGATATATTGTGTGGGCCACTAGTGGGAAGAAAGGGGTTGTAGTGTCCCAGAGGGCTGTGGCCAAGTTAGTTTAACTATTCCAAACCCTGACCTCTGGGTGGAGGCACCAGCCATCGGATCCACGCCCCTCAACCTGTTAGTGGCAAATCAGGCAGGGGTAGTAGCCCCTGGGATAGCGCCATCTAGGGGTTACACATGACATAATTGGAATTGGCATTGCACACCAGTTCTCATAGTGGAATTTGACATTCCACACAGCCCTAGTTCTCAGCCTCTCTTAACTCCTACCAGTCAGGTTTTAGAAAATCCCCCTACTCTGCCACTTTCCTTCTAAGACTCACTGGTTTCATCCTGAAGGGGACTGACTAAGGACATGTTACTTGCACCATCTTTGTCAACCTGGCCAAGGCTTTCCACACTGTTGCCCAACCCTACCTGCTGGACATGATAACAGTGCAGGGCTTTCTAGCTGTACAGTGAAATGGTTCAGTTCCTACCATTCAGACAGGTACCAGGCTGTACTAGTAGGAGACTCCCCCCTCCCCCATAGGGTCAGAAATTTCCCAAGTCATTGTTCTTGGCCCTGTCTTGTTCTCAGTTGTCTTAGGCAACCTCTGTATGTCCTGTAGCTCCTTGTACCTCTACAATATAAGTATGTGTTGTACTCTTTTTGAGCATTCTCTCTGCTCCTGATCTGGCAGTGAAGCTGCAGAATGACTTATAATTGTGTCAAACACAGATTTTGTTCCAACCAGCTTAATCTGAATGCCAAAAAGACTGTCTTCTTGATCTTTGGCACAAGGCAGAATCTGATTACAATCCAGTCTCCTACATCTTCATGAGCTTGTATGACTCCCAACTGGAGGAAATCTGCCACTTTAAATACTTGGGTTTCTGCTAAAGTCATCTAAACTTCTACTGCCATATTGACACCATCCACAATACATCACTCCCTAAGCTCAGTGTGCTCCACTGGAACAAAGATTGTATCCCCTTCCCCACAGAGCAGATAATCATTGTGAAAATGATCCTCCCTGCTTTTGACTATACAAAAATGGTGTGTAGTGCTGCCTCCAAATTTGCCATATCCAGACTAGACCCCCTCTTTCACTGGTTCTGTTACTTTACCTTTGGCTGCTTGGCCTACACTCTTCACTAATCCTTCTATACTACCCACCTCTGTTGTCTAACTCTTAATGGCAGATGCCTCTCCCACACTATTTCCCTTATCTTCAAGTTCTTGTTTTGTTCTCATCCCCTCGGTCTCAGCTGCCTCCTATTCTGTCCGCCTCCCTCCTTCTCCAACTCCCTTCAGAAATCGGACTCTTGGTCTCTCTTACTACCTCATTCTAAAACCATAGCAGGGCAGTCTGCTGTCTTCTACTGAATTCCTTGGCTTTAGTCGTGCCTCTCCTTCTCAATTTGCACCTCTTCTTCCCCTCTGGCCTGAAAGCCCTACTCTATGGCCACTGCTGTGCTCCTAATCCCCCTCTTCTCTTCTCTCCTTTTCCTTTAGCCATCTTCTCCTCCCCCCTCTCTACAAACAGATTTCTCTCCCATTCTCACTTACCTACTGTCTTTTTATCTGATCTCTCCAGTGTTTTAACTCTACCTCCCCCCCACACTTGTAGCTGTAGTTGTACTTCTGTAATTTAATTTAGTCTCATTTTGGACTGATGAACTTACTGGCTTTCCCCAGAATCTGGTTGTTCTGATTATATTCATTCTCCCAGCATATTGCTGCTGTTTACCACCAATTGCACTTTATTGTACTGAACTTGACATTATTGTACAGTTTTTAGTTATTGTTTTCACTTGAACCCCAGTACCCTTTCCCCCAGCTCACAGCTCAGTAGGCCTTTCCTGGTAAAACTTTTAAATAAATAAATATCTCTAATGTTTGTGAGATTCTTCTGGTCATCCTCTGGCAAGAGACCTGAGTCTCCTGAACAGCTTATGACTGTACCGAGCCATATAGAGAGCATACCAGGTCAACTGGATTCACAGCCCAGCAGTGTAGCTATGTAGAATCAATGGTCAAAGCAGTCCTGTATCCTGGACTCCTTGTTCAGCAGCAAAGAACACTACTCTTCACTTTCATCTTACAGAAAACCACATCCATCACACAACCTTCCATAGAAGGATGCTCAAGAAACAATGATAACCCTTTCTGGGGGGATCACATATAGTATCTGTGGTTCACCCTCCTGGGAGTGGCAGGCATGAAGCTCAAACTGAAACTATCTGATCTGCAGTCATCAGTAGCAGAGATGACCTGTCTGCCCCCCCCCGATTGAGAACCGTTCCAAAATGCAAGTGCACGAAGAATCCCACATTAACGCTAGTGGTGCCAAGCAACCATATTGTTACAGAACCCTTGGGGAGCCCAAGAGTTACACTCTGCTTTACAAAAATAGCTGGTGACAGCTCAGAATTGGGTGTCAGAGCAACTGGGTCTATAACATCAGCATCTGGAGGAATCTTAGCCATTTAATTGTGGTACCACTCCTACCAGCATACTACCCCCCAACTGCTGTCTTCTAAAAGAGCTCTGTCTAGCACAGCTATTAATTTTGGCTTCCTACAACTACAAAAAAGTCTATTGAACTAGGTTTTACAATGTTAGCTAGTCAGAGCTCAGAATCGGATTGCCAAGACACCCAGGCTTTGACATCAGCTTACAGGGCATGGCTTAGCCCTTTAACTGTGGGGCCACTCCTGCCAGCATCCTACTCCCTGAGTGTTGACCTCTACAAGAGCTACTTCCAGTAGAGTTGTAAACATGGGCTTCAACAACTGCAGAAAGCTCCCAAAAGTGAGCTTTACAATGCTAGAGATTCACATCTTGGAATCAATTTACTAGGGCAAGCAGGCTTGTGACACTAGCTTCCATGATGGGGCTTAGCCCTTTAACAGGGGGCTGCTCCAGTGTCTGAGTGGCTACCCATGGAAATGGCTCCTACTGGAGTGGTAATATTTGCTTGGGGGAGTCTAACAGAGGAGACTCGGGGTAAAGGCTGTCATTTTTACTTTTAGCATAAAATCTAATTGTATTTTAAACCATATTTAATATACTGTACAGAATTTTCCTGCATTCCCATGATGCTGGCCATGCATAAACATATGGTACTATCAAATCAAGAGATTTGTTCCAGCTACTATGGTTCATCTTGTTATGCTGTGCGTATTTTGCAGAAGTTACCTGGACAAAATCTTTAACTAGTTACCTTGCCTCATACCACTGAATTCATATAGAAAATTAGACCTGACATACTAGCTCATCGGGTAACATATTATGGGATAGGCAGTCGCTTCTGATTGATTCCCACTTATTAACATTAACGATATTATTTTCTGCAACAAAATATGTCTCACTAATCAAAACTCATAATTTTAGATGGGACAAGAGGAACAAAGAGAATGTTTATTTGATTGATAATCCTAATTTTGGGGTTTCAGCATGCTGTCTTCACAGATGATAGACTGAATTATTTAAACTCCTCACCTGCCTGTGCTAGCAACTAAGTGGGGCCATTCATCCTAATCCTGGCCTGTCTACAACTGATTTTACCATTTATATCCTGAACAGCACTGTTACAAAGTTTTACTTTGCTAACAAATTACTAATGATGTGCCAAATTTTATGCCGCACATAGCTAACATATGGTTGGCACTTCGCCAGCAGTTCTGTGCATAAAGTCTGTGTTTTTAGAAAACTGTTACATGGAAAAAGTGTTTTCTCATCACCTCACCCTCCTGTAACACCCTATTCCACCTTTATCCTTCCCAAACTAATATTTGTCATAAACCCCCATTCCTGCACCAGCTCAGCAGCACCAAAGGTCTCCTTTAGTACTGTCAAAATATTCTTGAAAACAGCCTTTCACCTCACCTGCTCATCTGCGCCCAATCACACCTTCCTTCCCATCTGGCACTGGCAAAAAAGAGTAAGCCTTCCCTCCCCACCACCCACTCAAGACCCAGCTGACTCGCTGCCCCCATTCCACGCAATGGAAGGGTACCATTGATGAGAAGGAACAGCAATCAGCAAGACCATACTCTCACCAACTCTGCCTGTCACCATCTGACTGAATGGGAGCTCACACTAATTATTAAACCAGCTAAATACTATGAGCATGCATGTGCCCATTCATTTAGATAATGGCCATCCCAGGTGGTGAGAGGAGGATCTAGACCAAGCCCTATCCCTCTCACTGAAGGTATCTTTTTCTTGGGTGGCACGTGGAGCAAATGGTGGGTTGGGTATGAAGTGTGTGGGGGGAGGGTATTATTCTTTTTTTTGCCAGAGTGGTGGGAAAGGAGTGTGGAATTGGGTGCTAATGAGCAGGTGGGTAGAAGGGCTGCTTTCAATATTATTTTGCCAGCATTTGGAAGGTGGGATTAGGTGCCTCTGAATGAGTGGAGGGAAGGGTATTCATGTTTTTTGGGATTGGAGCTGAAAGAAGAGGTTGGAATAGGGTGCTGTGAGAAAGTGGAGGATAAGAATATACTTTTTTTTTAGTAATTGGAAACAACTCCACAAATTGACACTTCACTGCTGATTAAGTGCTACTTCAGAGTCTTCAACAAGTGAACGGCTATTCGAACTTGCACTTTGTGGGTGATGTGGCACTCTGCATAGTCTTCCCCAGGCGAAATGGAATTTCATTAGGCATAGCCCCACATAAAGGGACATGAAAAGCAGTGGCAGTTCTTGTAGTGAAGGGTTTGCCTGCACCTAATCCTGAGAGGAAAAGGAGGTAAGTGCTGTACGTTTTCTAAGATATTTTTAGTAAATGGCTAGGTAATACAGTGCAAATTTGGCTGTTACCATTACTGAAATTGTTGGCTGACTAGCAAGTAAACAATAAGACATGACAGGGTGTGCACTAGACACTTCTAGCCATGACCAGGGGCACAGCAATGCAGAAGACTGCAGGCTGAGTGCCTCCAGCCCCGGTCCATGCACTAGAAGTGTCTAGCACACACCCTCAGAGTGTCTTATTGCATGTCTTAAATGGGTATCTTGGCTGTTTATGTATGTCAAAATTGAAAGTGATTTTCTTACATTTACTAATGACTTACCCCACTGAATAGCTAATGCTGGTGAAAATCATCCTGTGCTGTTATTAATATTTAATGCAGTGCCTGTATTTAGACATCACAGATCATACTTTGGACCTGACAACACTGGCCAGCTGATTCCCTTACTTCCTGATTCGCGAAAATGCCCCCGCACTATGACGTCCAGCAAGGGAGAGCATGGGGGCGCACCCTATTGAAATAAATGGGGCTCAATTTTGCATCATATTTAATACCTTATGATGACCAGTCTAAGATTAATGAAGGACCCCATGCAACTAACAAGTGCCTTGTTAGTCGAGTGATGTCCTTCATTAATCTCAAACTGGCCATTATAAGATATTAAATACATCCCCATTCTGCATTTATTTCTTACATTTGTTTTCCCAGCTATTGCCCCTGCCACCCATTAATAGTTTATCTTCATCATGTCAGTTAATGCTGGGGCTTTTCCTATTTCCTGGAATCAAGCACAAGTAATCCCAATGCACAGATCTGGCTTAAAATCTAAAAATAATAGCTGTTAACCCATATCCTTATTATCAGTAGTGTCTAAAATGTTGGGAAAACTCACTGCCTCACAATTAAATAAAGCAAAGCTGGATATTAAATTACCAGTATTTTATTTTATCATATCAAGCATTCGAACAGACCCAGTTCCAGACATGGAAAAACACCTCAATGTGGCATCCGTTTGGCTGATGAGGGATTGCTGGAGATTCCAAGGGTGTCTTTAAAATCTTCTGGGGCCTGTGCATTTAGTTATGTAGCCCCTTCCCTCTGGAATTCTCTACCCCGTCAGCGTCAGGAATGCACAACTGTGGGGGATTTTAAACAGGTGTTAAAAACCTTTCTGTGGTGCCAGGCATTTTATAGTATGGTATAGTGGGATATGTCAGACTGTATTTATTATTTATTATTATCTATGCTGATTTTACCATTGTTGCCTGATTTTATTGTGAAGCGCCTTGATATGTTGAAAGGTGCTAAACGAAATAAAGCTTATTATTATTATCTCATCTTAGAGGCTTCACCAGGCTGTATTAAATGTTTTTGAGTCTGTTTTTCCCAGTTATTAAAATGCTTTCTTTTATTTGTTTTACATCTGTGCTTATTAATTGCTTCATGTATTTATGTATAAGTGCCTTAAGTTTAAGAAATGTACAATACTAGAAATAAATCTCAAACTAACCATTGTTAGGTGAAACAAGGAAAACAGTCTGACTAAATGCCGGGAACCTAGGAGACAAAATTAGTGAGCTCCAAGTGATGGTAAACCTCATGGCCATTACAAAAACATGGGCCACTGGGAATAATGACTAGGACCTGGCAATACATATGCAGGTGAGGAGGGTTAAGGGAAAAGGAGGTGGGTAGCCTTCTATCAAGGAAGGCATAGACCCAGTAGAGGATGCAGCCATTAGCAGAGGAAGCATGGTGGCAGAATCACTGTGGGTACAACTCATGACAGCATCGGGTAAGAAGCTACACTTGGGGGTGGTCAACAGATCATTGGAAAAAGTGTGACGGGAAAACTGGGGAAAAATTGACAAGGGGTCACAAAGAGGGAGGTTGTGGTGGTGGGGAATCTCAATCTACCTGACATAGATTGGGAAAGATTAGAATTTCTTTCACTGGCTAAATAGGGCAGTGGGCAAGGGATGAGCAGTGGATTTGCTCTATTTCAACTTCAGCAATACATTCAACTTTGCGCCACACAGAAGGTTGCTGAAGAGGTTAGAGGACTACCGATGGCCATCTACAAACCACCTAGGGGCCGTGAGGGTCACAGAAACACAGAATCTGTTGGCAGATAAGGACCATACAGCCCACCTACTCTGCCCATTCTCAGGGTCAGAACTGTTTGTGGTTCCCACCTTCCCCCCACCGATCGACAGAATGGACTCTTCTCCAGCAACAGCTTCATTCTCCAGTCCAACAGCCACAGCCAGTGGGGAGCATCCCTTGAAAGGGAGAGTGACAAAGAAAAAAGTACCGAAATTGAAATAAAGTGAAGGGTGAGCGATGCTTCTGGCAACAGACCATTGATGGCTATCTACAATCACCAAGGGGTCATGAAGGTCGAGGCTGTCTCTGGTTCCTACTTTCCCCCATTGATTGCCAGCATGGAAACTTTCCCAGAGGTAGCTTCACTCTCATTTCAATGGCCACAGCCAACTGAAGCCTCAAATTTAGGTGGGCATGGCTAAGGAAAAGGCACCTGAATCAAAACAAAGTGAAGCACAAGACGCACTTTCAGAAACAGATCACCGACGGCCATCTACAACCACCAAGAGTGCGTTAAGGTTGAGGCTGTCTCTGGTTTACACCTCCCTCTCACTGATCTCCTGAATAAACACTTCCCCAGTGGAGGCTTCAATGTCCATTCCAATGGCCACAGCCAATCAGGAGCCTCCCTTGAAAGGGGGCGTGGCTATGCCTGACCCTTGATTACACTCTAGGGCTAATGTGTAGCACTAAGGGCTGCAGCACAAAGGGTTTCACACTCTAGGTGTCAGCTGTGGTGGCACCCATTGACTGGCCATGCTGCCCTACCAACTATGTGACTACAGCTGAGCAAATACACAGCTTACTTACTTTATGCCACAGTTCATGTGCCCGGCACAGTTGGGACCTACAGTACATACTCCACATAGGCTGTTGACTAGTGTTACAACTAGCAGAAGTATGTTTGCTTAACCTCTAGAACTGCATGTATATAGAATTGCCTGCTGTAATATATGTATGTGCATATGCCTGCTACATGCACTGTATATTCATGTTAACCTGCAATGCTAGAAACTGCAGCTAATAATAGTGCCCTTGCTGACTCCCTATCAGTGGTCTGCCCTGTTACTTGTTTCTGACTGTTACTAGCGATTGGCATTGCTGCACTACTCCCTATCCAGATGAACCCTACCATTATTTAAATGCAGCTAATAGTAGGGACATCTGGCTTTTTACTACTTTCTGTCTGATACTAGCCTTTGCAGCACTCCTATCAATCTCAGTTGGTGTTGTTGCCTTACAGTACCCATTAATCATTCTGTCTTGGTGTTGCTGCCTTGCAGTACTCATTAATCTGCAGTTTATTTAAGCCACCCTCAGAATGTTGTCCCAATGCTCAGTCATCCTGACAGGCGTAGTTCTGTTAACCCTGCTAGTCCGTACTGACTACATTGCATCTACCATTGTAAACCTATATGGGATCACTCCAGTCAACACTAGAGGTGTGGGAAAAAAAATTCCACCGGTGGAATTTCAGCAAAAGTTGGATTTTCGCTTCCACAAAAGTTTGGAAATCATTTAGCCAACTTTTGAGGAAATTCTGCCGATAACTGCAGAATAAATGTATGAAATGTGGGTTAATGTGTAAACTGCAGGAAAAAACTCTGCAGAACTGATCACTGTCAGTGTTCAGTTGTGCAGCTTATGTATTAAACTACGGGGGGGAGAGGGGACCCTGCAGAAGTAATGCAAACCGTAGATAATTACATGATATATGGAGAAAATACTAAGCAAGAGACTATATCCACGTCATGTAAAAAGTCTGCAGTTTGTAATTAAATGCTGCAGTACTAGATGGAAATTCACAGTTATTTGGTGAAAGTTTGGAATTCTGCCACAGTCGAAAGTGTGGACAATTCTGCAAAATGTTCGAAATTTCACTGAACTTCCGTGATGGCAGAAATCCGCACTTTTGCCCAGCCCTAGTCAACACCCATGACTTCTTGTTCTCAAATGCAATGGTAGTCCCTGATGCCACTCATAACATGACCTGATACCTTAGATACAAATACTTGTTTATTTATAGTATGACATGTAGCCATGTATTCCTTCAGCTGGCCCTTACTTGCCCCACTGTTAACTGATGTTTCATCTATATGGCACCTGGTTCTCTGTATGACATTATCCGAAAATATTGAGTCCAGTCTGGGTCTCTCTTGCTGCTTAAACAGTGCTAAATCCTCCCAACAGTTCAGCTCAAAGAGTCTTAAAGTAGCTCATCTTAATATTTGTAGTCTTCTGGCAAATCACTCAGACCTAGACCCCTGGATAACATAGTACAGCTCTAATATACTTGATATTACAGAGTCTTGCCTCAAGCCTGCTATCCCTCACCCAATGTGCTCCCTGTCTGGCTATAATCTGCTCAGGCATGACCATCCTTCCACTAAGAGGGGTGGTGATGCAGTAATATACTATAAGGATCTCCTGTTGCTATCTGCCTAGCAAGTGGTTACTGTATCTTCATGTGAACCCCCAAACTCCTTACTACTCCTAGGGAATACCAAAAATCCACATATGTACATGTATACAATCCTTCTAAGAGTGGCAAAGCTGGCTTAGCTGAAGTTATTCATCATCTGTCAGCAGTAATTGGCAAAAATTAGCTCTTACTACTACTGTAGGTGACTTTAACCTTGATTGGCTTGGTAATAATTTTGAGTCTCTTGAATCTCTGATGAGTATGCTACTGTACACCTGTCATAGCTTACTACTGACCCCACTAAGCTAGTGACTAAAGGCAATCACCATACCCTAATTGATTTATTTCATAACGTTGGACAACACTTCCTCCAGCTGATGACATGGCTGGGCCTTACACAGATTGTTACCTCTGCCACCCATCAACACGGTCACTCTTTGGATTTGGTTTTCCCCCTGGGGATTGAGGGCTCCAGTATGGGGGTGGAACCTGTCAGTTGGTCTGATCATTATACCGTGAGGTTCAACTTTTGTGCCCCCCTTCGTAGGCCTGCCCCTGTGGAGATGATCAGTTACCACCCTTTATGGGAGGTGAGCCCTGAAGGCCTTATGGCAGTGATTGACCTCTCAGAGTTTTCTGTGGCCAGCTCAAGTCCAGAGACCTTGGCCTTGGCCTATAATAAGGCCACCTCCGTGGCTCTGGATTCGATTGCTTCTGTCTGTGTTCGTCCTTTCTCCTTTCGCCCTCGGGCCCCTTGGTTTGATGGGTCTCTGAGAGAGTTGCGGCAACTAGGACGTAGGTTAGAGCGATGTTGGTGGAAATCCACCCTGGAGGTTGACCACCTTAGATTGGTAGAGCATTATCAGGCCTACCAATCAGTGATCTCCCGTAAGAAGGCAGAATTCCTGTCCGGGGAGATTGCTGCCACTCAGAACCAACCAGCTCAGCTGTTCCAAACTGTGGACAAGTTGTGCAACCCAACTTGTCTGCAGCTCCGAAGACCTTTTTCGCAAGTGGAGTGCGATGAGCTTGCTTGATTCTTTGTGAATAAGGTGGCCGACTTCAGGTCGGAGATCCTCCTGACTAGCTCTGTGGGGGATGCTGGTGATCGGTGCTTGGTCACTTCACCTCATGCTTTCTGGAGTTCCTTTGACCTGCTGGAGTTCGTGGATGTCATGTGGATTGTCCAGAGTATGCACCCTACATGCTGTAGTTTGGATCCGGGCCCAACCTCCCTGATTATGGGATGTTGTGAAATTATCGTCCTGATCCTAGTACAGATAGTCCGGTGCTCCCTTGATTCAGGTTGAGTTCCCAAGCTCCCTGAAGGAGGCAGTGGTAACACTCGTCCTGAAGAAAGCTTCTTTGGACCTGGACTCTCTGGCCAACTACAGACCAATCTCAAACTTCCCCTTTATAGGGAAGGTTATTGAGAAAGTAGTGGCGGTATAATTGGAGAACCACTTGACCATCCATAACATCTACGAACCTCTCCAGAGGCATAGTACTGAGACAGTGTTGGTTCAGGTGCTCAATGATCTCCTGATGGAGAGAGATCTGAGACGCTGTTCCATTCTGATGCTTCTTGATCTCTCTTCAGCTTTTGACACTGTCGACCATGGGGTATTGCTTGGGTGTTTGAGGTCCATCTGTGGCCTGACATGTAAGGTTCTCAGGTGATTTACATCTTTCCTTCCTGGAAGAACTCAGAGAGTGGTGTCTGGGATTTTTTTCCTCGGACCAATTCTCTCTGTCATGTGGGGTCCCTCAGGGCTCAGTGCTGTCCCCCATGTTGTTTGCAGTGTACATGCTGCCCCTCAGAGATATTGTAAGACGGTATGAGCTGAGGTTTCACTGCTATGCTGATGATACCCAGCTCTACCTGTCTTTTGCACCTGACCAGGATAGTGCGTTCTCGTTATTTAATAACTGCCTTGCTGAAATCCAGGACTGGAAGAATTCAAGCTGGCTAAAGTTGTACGCAGGAAAGACCGAAGTGATGGTTGTAGACCCAGGTCACCAGATAGAAGGGCTGAGGACTGGTCAACCCTCTGGAATTTATCTAGGGTACTCCCAGATACTTACCTCTGAATGGTGCGGGACCTAGGGGTGGTTCTTGACAATGGGCTGACTTTACGATCTCAGGTGTCAGCAGTCATCAAGTTGTCCTTTTACCATCTTAGGAACATTGCCAGGATCAAGCATCTTGTTCCATCTAGTGATCTACCTACATTGGTTCATGCCTTTGTGACCTTGTTCCTTGATTACTATAACCCTTTACTTAGGGCTTTCTGGGGTTGATATCCATTGCCTGCAGCAAGTGCAGAATGCTGCAGCAAGATTGTTGACAGGGACTTCTCGAAGTTCTCATATTACTCTTGTGCTGCACACTCTGCACTGGCTGCCGATTCGGTGGCGAATCACCTTTAAAGTTGGTTTGCTGACTTACAAAGCCCTACATGAACTCTTCCCTGACTACTTGAAAGAGCTTCTTGTTCCCTATTGTCCCAAGTGACAGCTCCGTTCGGCTGATGAGGGGTTGCTGGAGATTTCGAGGGTGTCTTTGAAGTCTTCTGGGGCACGTGCATTTATGTACGCAGCCCCTACCCTTTGGAATTCTCTACCCCATTGGCTGCGGGAGTGCACGATGGTAGGAGGCTTTAAACAGGCATTAAAGACTTTTTTATGGTGTCAGGCCTTCGATGGCACTGAACCTCATCAGATTTCTTTTACTGTTTTGGATTGTATTTATTGATTTTATTACTGTTTTAACCTTTTGTAAAGTGCCTTGGTACTTTGAAAGGCGCTTATGAGAAATAAAGATTATTATTATTATTATAACTAACATGACTGACAGGATTGTTAGGGCTGGTGCTCTAGCTGACGCCAGAGACTACTCAGTGGTTTACTGTGTCTGGTGTGCACCCCACCCTCCTGCCTTTTAAGGTGCTAATACTCCTTGACTACTCTAAACTAAACCAGGAGGCTTATTTTGCTTATCTACTCCAGACTGATTAGTCACCTTTTATATCTCACTACTGGTGTTAATGTTGAATTAAATTGCCTGATCTCCAAACTCCAGGTACTGCACACAAGGTGGGGGGGGGTGGTCATGAGTTGACTGCACAGAGTCTGTTGGCCTTATAAAGGCCAGAGACAAATTCTGGTCTAAGTACAAAGTTACATAACATCCTGTTGACTGGCTGGAATGCCGGAAGAGGAGGAATGAATGTAAAAAAGCTATTCACATTGCCAAAAGCACCTGCGGCAAAGATCTTCAACAAGCCCCTGCAGGTGACTTCCAAAGGTTCTGGAGTCACATCAAGGCATTTTTTTTGGGGGGGGAATGTAAATCAAACTATGACAGACACGTTGTTAAATAGTATTAATCGCAAAAACTCTGATATTGTAGCAGATGCATTTAAATCTCATTACTGCTTTGTCCAAATATACCAAATTAATGTCTGGGACCCTTGATATTGATGCACATAGACAATGTGGCCTTCCCACTGCTCTACATAAGGGCTGTAATACATAAAGAGGTGTTGCCTCTTCTGAAAATTTCACCTTGTAGTACTGTAGGCTACTATGGGCTTGAACCCAGACTTCTTGAGACTGCTGCCCCCATCTCGCTTCCCCCTAACCATGATATTTAATGTGTCTCTAACCTTTAGCGTTGTACTCAATGTATAGAAACTTACCAGGATTGTTTTGGTTTTTCAAGAACAGACACTAGGCTATAGCAATTTTTTCTGTTCTAAGTAAGCTCCCTGAGAAGCTAGTGGCTACACAGGTCACAGAATACCTCCTGCACGTACATACAAAGCCCCTAAGCACAGCTGAACTCAGTAGTGCATGTCCCTGTAGTAAACCGTGAAATGAAAAGGAAAGGAACCTGCCCTCAGGAGTGAAAGATACAAAAGTATTAAACAGACATTTTAAAGTGCAACCATGCCTCCTCCATGACCAATTGCCCCATAGGCATTCAGAGCCACTGTTTCTTTGTCAGGGAAGGAGCAGAGGCTCTGAATGAGCATGGTGCAGTTGGTTATGAAGGAGGCATGACTGCACTTTAAAATGTCTTTTTGTATCCTTGACTTCTGAGTGCAGGTTCCCTGTTCTTTGTATTTCACAGAGCACCTCCGCAAATACAACTTACTATCACCTGCCCAACATGGCTTCAGACAGGGTACAGTACATCTACAGCCCTTATCCAGTTCACCAACAATGCCAGGGTAGCCATGGGTAGGGGTATGTACACTGGAACAGTGTTCATCAACCTGACAAAGGCCTTTGATCTTGATCACACTATTCTAAATCTGACCTTATCACTGTTAACCTTGGGGTCCCTCAAGGCTTCATACTGGGCCATTAATTTGCAGCATTTTTATCGATGATATCTCTAGGGTTCCTGCCTTTTGCTCCACTCTTCTTTATGTTGATGATATGGCGCTCTACACTAGCTCCAAGAGCATGGTGGATATTAACTAACAGGTCAATGCCAACTTCTGTTAATGTTCAGTCCTGGTTATCATAAAATAAACTTCTCCTCAACTCTAACAAGACTCATGCCATGCTATTAGGGTCGGCACACAAATTGACAGATTATACAGACAACTTGGCAGTCTACTGCATAGATGGCTTCCCTCTTACCATTGCCAACTCTTACTAAAACCTAGGCATCACCCTTGATCCTACCATAGATTTTACTTTGCATATTGCTGCTGCATGCAAATTGACCAATGCCAAGCTTGGTCTTGTCTACATAGTGAGATATTCCTGGGCTCCTGCTGCCAGACATGCTATTTCCCAGGGTGAACAGAGGCAAGGATACGGTACACATTGAAGGGACCAAATGAGTGAACTGATCACAAAATCAGAGACTGAAAACTTTATTGGGCAAATAGCTAAGGTAGGTGAAAGCCAAAATACATACCACACCAAAGATGCCCCAATGCTTCACTTGCTAAAGTAGGGGTCTGAGCTGCACATTGGGTTATTTTTGTTGAACTTCTCTTTTTTTGCAGTTTGATTTTTACTCATATCTTCTTTTGAGGTCCAGGGGTATTAGTGCATTTTTAGTTATCATAGCTACACTTGTTTTAGTTACCTTGCAAACATCACTCATGGCTTGTGTGTGATGTCATAGCCTGGTGACTGAAATCTCTGTTACTGCAGCTCAGAATCCCACTCCCTGATGAAGCTCTATCGGGCAAAGCATCAGAGCATGTTTGGTATTGTATGTATTTTGGGTCTCGCCTGCCTGAGCTATTTGGTCAATACCTTTTTCAGCCTGTGATTTTGGTATCAGCTTCAGCTATTTGGTTCCTTCAGTGCATACTGCATTCTTGCCTCTGTTCACATACATGGGATTAGCCAGCCCCAGTGGTGACACCTGCACACTCTTTCTGTGAGTGCTGATTTTGTTGTGGCACTGGTCTTTTGCCGAGGGTGTCCTGCTACCAAGTCTAACTTATAAGTCTAACTTATGTGTTTGTATCATTACCTCAGTCGAACAAAGATAACCTAACTCAATGGAATACCACTTATAGCAATACTGTACCTGTTGTTTTGCTTTGTCCATGATTCAACTGTCCCATCATTGTACACTCTATTCTAATTTAAGCTGGCTATCTTCATTCTCTTGGTGACAGTATTCCATAGGTTGTACCATTGATAAGATTCTTAGGTCTGCTAAACCTGCCTTCCTGGCTGCCCTACTAAAATATTTTAATGACCTATCGCTCCTGTCTATCCCGAAATGCTCACCCAAAATGGGTTAACACGTTTTTTCCTTTTTTGCCCCCAAATTATGGAACTCCCTTCCAACTACCCTTAGGTTATCTCAGTCCCATGTACACTTCAAAAGGGAGCTCCATAAGTACTTAAGATCTGCAGATAATTGCACTTGTACCTGAAACACTGGCATGTTCATAAATTTGCCAGTCTGCTACAAGATTCCAGGACCACCTTGTAAATGAGTTTTTTCTCAATGGTGGTTCACCTGGTAAAAGAAAGATTTGATTGATTAAACATGTGCATTGAGTGTATTTACTTGAGCTGTATCATACTGTCTGCCTTATCTAGAAAATTGTTTTGATGTCTATCTTATGGCATTGTGACATTGTTTTTTGAAACATTTACCATCATGTAAAACTATTTTCACTCTTTGAAGTCTCCTGGATTATGCCTGAAAATAGGCATTGTATTGTTTAGTGCTCCTACCTGGTAAACAAAAACTAAACAGATAAGTCAGGGGAAAAGAAGGTCACAAACCAATGCTATAGGGTTTATTTCTAGAGCTGGTCCTTTTTAATATGTTCATCAGTGACATAGAAGGAATACAAGGCAAGATGTGTCTCTTTGCAGATGACGCTAAGCCCTGTGGCAGGGTAAACAGTGAAGGAGGTTTAAGGAACTGCAGAGGGACCTGCAAAAATTACAGAGGTGGTGCAAAGTTTGACAGTTAAAATTCAATACCAAGAAGTGCAAAGTGATGCATATAGGGGGAAAAAAACAGGAAAGAGTATTGGATGGGAAGAGTTAGGTTGGGCACTACCACTGAGGAAAAGGATCTGAGAGTCCTCATAAGTGACTCCCTAAAATAATCTAGCCAATGTATCAAGGTCTACAGCAAGGCCACCAGGATGTTGGGGTATGTCAAGAGGGAGCTTGATAGCAGGAGGAAGGAAGAGACATTGACTCTCTAAAGATCCCTGGTGAGGCCAAATGTGAAGTACTGTGCCTAGTTCTGGAGCCACCATGTAAAAAAAGACAAAGACAGGCTAGAGACAGTACAGGGAAAGGTAACCAAAATGATCCAGGGCCAGCAGGGCAGATCCAGTGATGATCGACTTAAGGTCCTGAACATGTACTTGCTGGAGACCAGAATGGAGAGGATAAATACGAATGAGACCTTTAAATTGTTCAAAGGAATGAGAAATGTAGACTGTGGGGAAATATTCTGGACTAGCAAATCAACAACAAGGGGACATGAGTGGAAGCTAGCGGGGGGGATTCTGGAGGGATGTGAAAAAGTTTTAGAAACATAGACTATGATGGCAGAAAAGGACCAAAGGTGCATCTAGACTGCCTGGAGTTCCCTATCTGCTCTGAGATCTGTTCTCCTTATGGGATTTTATCCTTCTCAGTCCACCTCTTGCTCTCCTCCCTACTGTTGTCAACCTGAGCAACCAGCAAGCTCTTCACTCTGTCCCAGCCCTGCTTGAAACCATTTATGGTCTTGGCACCCACTATCTCTGTTGGCAGGCTTTTCAATGTCTTCATCACCCCTTTCCATAAAATAGAACTTCCTCAGATCCCTCTTAAACTTTCCCCCACCAGTTTCCACTCATAATCTTGAATTCTTGACTCTGTATTCCTGTTAAATAGTTCCCCTCTGTTCACTTCATTTATTTCTTTCAAGAACTTGAAGATCTCTATTATATTGCCCCCCTCTCTCACTTTGTCTCCATTAAGTACATGTTCAGTGCCTTGAGATGATCTTAGTAAGATCTGCTCTGTTGGCCCTAAATCATCTTAGTCACCCTGCATTGCACAGTCACCAGCCTGTCCCTGTCCTTCCTTAGGTGAGGACTCCAGAACTGAGCATAGTATTCCAGGTGCGGCCTTACCAATGACCCATACAAAGGTAGTAGTACCTCCATTTTCCTGCTGCCAATACCACTTCCAATACTCCCCAGCATCGTATTAGCCTTACAGCAGGGCTTGTTACTCAGGCTTGATTGTTTTAGAGGGTATACCCCCCAACAGTGACACCAACACAGCGACCTATGTCACTGTTGACAAAATCGACAATTAGCCAACAGGTCACTGTGTTGGTGCTCCTGGGACAGGAGCGCACTGTCTCCCAGTCCTGCACCCCCTCCACAAATCAACTCTAACTTGGAGTTGATTATAATTAGTATGTGGGGTTCGGGTGCCGAACTCCCCAATAGAAAAACAGACCGGAAGACAATCGGGATTTATGTCAACCGTAACCTGGGGTCAATATAAATACTGCCACTGTGATGCCGGTCGACTAAATTGTTGTCAAACCAACATCATAGAGCTGTTTTAGAGAGTCAATAATGTTGACTCCCAGGTCCCTTTGTTCTGCCATAGTGCTCAGTTTAACTCCTCCTATCCAGTACTCTTTCTTGGGTTTTACCCCCCTTATGCACTTCACCTTGCATTTTTTGTTATTGAACTTCAACTGCCAAACCTTAGACCACCTCTTGAACCTTTGTAGATCCTTCTGCATATCTCTGATCCCTTCATCACTATCTACCCTACCACAGAGGATTATATCATTACCAAACAGCTTGCTCTAGATGCCCTGTCCAATGTTGCTGATGAACATATTGAAGAGGACAGGACTCAGAACAGATTCCTGTGCCACCTCACTCGTAACCTCCCTTTCTACCGATTTGATTCCATTTACCACTTCCATCTGCTGTCTCTCCTTCTACCAGTTTCCTACCCATCTAACAATGTTCCTAGCTGCACCCAGGGCCTCCAGCTCCTTCAGCAATCTTCTGTGTGGCACTGAGTTGAAAGCATTGCTGAAATCGAAGTAGAGTGAATCCACCATGTGGCCCTTCTTGGTTACTTTTGTTACACAGTCAAAGAAAACTATCAGGTTCATCTCACAAGACCTAACTGCCACAAACCTGTGCTGTTTGTTATCTTGTAGACCATTTCTTTCTAGATAGTGCACAAGGTCCTGTTTAATCAGTGATTCCATTAGTTTACCCACTACAGACGTAATGTGGACAGGTCAGTAATTCCCCCGTTGCTTCTTGTCTCTCCGCCTCGTGTAATGGGACTATATTTGCTACCCTCCAGTCTTTCAGAACTGCCCCTGTCTGAACTGAGCTATTGAATAACTGTACTAGGGGTTTAGGCCGTTCTGCAGTAAATTCCATGAGTACCCTTGGGTTCATCCCATCTGGCCCTGGGGCTTTATCAACCATTAGGGCTTCAAGTATCTTCTGGACCCTTTCTCTGGTAAACACTGGCTGTCTCATTTCAGGAATGCTCCCGACAGCTGCCTTGATGTCATTTTCAGGCAGGGGCCCACTGTCTTCCCTTGTAAAGACACAGCAGAAGTAATCATCAAGGATGGCTGCTTTTTACTCATCTTCCTCTAGTACCCTCCCTCCCTCCCTCCTCCTTGAATCCTAAAAATACCCCCTCCCTGCTTTCTTTTTTCCTTAATATATCTGAAAAGTCATTTTTCCCACACTTGATGCCCTCCACAATACGTTAATATATCAGAAGAATTATTTTTTCCCTACATTGTATGACTTCACAATATGCAACTTCATGTCTGCCTTTGCTTCCCTGACCATCCTCTTTGCTCCCCTATTTTTCATTTGGTACTCTCCCCATTCATCCTCCCCCTGCTTTTCCTTGAACCTGGTGAAAAAACCTTTTTCTTAGCCCTCACTGCTTCTCTGACACTTTCTAAGAACCATATTACTCTCCTATACCTCTTTCTTTTTGTAATAATTCTCATTCAGGACTTCATTGTCTAGACAGTGATCCCCCTGCTTGTCCCCCGTCTTTGTTCTCTACACCTCCAATGCTGTCCACCCAGGTCAGCTTGTCTCAGAACAGCTCCCTAATCCAATTGAAGTCTGCTCTTCTGAAATCTAGGACTTCAGTTTTTGACAGGGGCGTTCTGGTCCTGAAGGAAGCCTGAACCAAATGGAGTTATGGGATTCGATTCTTAAACACTTTGCACTGCCTCAGACCGTGGGTGTCCCAAACACACAGTGCATGGGGCTTGTAGCAGTCTGTGGCCAACTATCAGGATTCTCAGTCCCCTAGCCCCTGTGCACTGCATACTGTGAGTTAGGCCAGCTTTTGCTGGTCTAACTTAGTAGACCTTTTTATGGGGTTTGTGCCAAATATTTGGCACAAGGCGCCATGAAAAAGATAGTGCCATAAATACGTGAGACCTTTTAGAATCGGGTGCAAGGTGCACCAATGTGGTCGGTGCAGCAGGGAGAATCAAGCCCATGGTCTCTGGACCTCAGTGGCTCCCCTACCCCCTCTCCACCCACCATCTGAGTTGGTGAGCACCAAATTGAGACTGGCCACTTGTATAATGGCCTCCTTAAGCAGCTATACCAGCAGGCTATTCTGCAATGTATCTTACAGTGCCTGGGTTCTTGTGCACCAGGCTGCTGGAATGGCCCAGTTGATATCTGACAGTTTCAGGTCACCCACCACCACCATTTCTCCCTTCTTCACTCTCCTTGTCAGTTCTTTTCTGAGCTCCCTATCTCTCTCTTCCCCTTGTCCTTATGATCTATAGATCACCCTGCCAGTATTTTCTTGCCTAATGGTGCTGTGAGATGAACTCACTGTGATTCTGTTTCCTCTTTGCTTCCCCTGATCTGTCCATCCTCCACAGCCTCTATGGCCTACCTGACATATAGGGATATGCTCCCCTCTTTACCATTCCCTTTATCCTGTCTAAACATTGTGTAACCTGGGACTGACAAGTCCCAGTCATTATTCCCTGTGGCCCATGTTTTGTGATGGCTAAGAGATTCACCTTACTGTCATTGACCAGTGCCTGGATATCACTGATTTTATTACCCAGACTCCTGGCATTAAGGCAGACCCCCTTTCAACTATATCCAGATTCCCTTTGCCTTTTTGTGATCCTAGATCTGCATTCCTTCCCATTCTTCTTACCTTTTCATTTTTCCTATTGCTTGCAGACTCTGAAAGCCTTCCTCCCTTTGCCTCTTCCACTACTCCTTTTTGAACTTCAACTTAATTTTTACCCACTTCACTGATACCAGTCCCTAGCATGGGGGGGGGAGCACTAGCTGGGTTCTGCTCCAACACTCCCTTTACCATGGTTCCTCTAGCCTCAGTGTCCCCCAGTCAGTGTAACTGTCAAATGTAGATGTCATATTTCTGCCCCAGCATGGTGGTTTCCTCTTGTTAGGTGAAGACTATCACTGAAGAGCCTTCTGTCCCAAAAGTACCCCCAGCCACCCACAAAATGGTACCTTTTCTCCTGACACCATCCCTTTAACCACCATTTAATTCCTGTATCTCTTCCCTCCTAACTCTCGTTCTCCCCCAGTCCACAGACAGAGGACCTCAGAAAAGGTTAAGAAGGCCAAGTATGCCTGCTATCTGTCCCCCAGTCTCTGAAAGTTCCATTTTCCTTGCTTCACAGGCTGGTTCACCAGACTGTTGGTACCCAAGTGTACCAGCATCTCCAGTTTCTCTTTCCTCTCGACTACCCTTTCTATTCTGTCTATGTCCTGACTGGTTGATATCCCAATAAGGCACCTGACCATCACCCACCCCTCCTCCTCACCCAGCCACCATCTTCTCTACTCCCCTGATCACGTAATCTTGACCAGTAGGACTATCCTAGCTGTCTTCTGTATAAAATCACTCCTGAGTGTCACCATATCATCACTCTTGTTTCCTCCGACTGAACCACAATCCTCCCTGATGAAGTCAGGTACCGGAGTTCTTTCCAGGGTTGCAAAATGATTTGCCATGGGGATGGTGGTGGGTTGGATGACCTCCTTGTGGCTGCC
This sequence comes from Neoceratodus forsteri, assembly GCA_016271365.2. Lineage (NCBI taxonomy): Eukaryota > Metazoa > Chordata > Ceratodontiformes > Ceratodontidae > Neoceratodus > Neoceratodus forsteri. The sequence goes on from CM057456.1 coordinate 1,726,208,558, forward strand.
CAAGCCATCCTTCTTCCTTTCCTTCCCCACCACACTCCACCCCTGGACCAGTGGGCATCTGGAGAAATGGAGTTGCAGGCTTTGGGCTCCAGATAATCCAGTACTGCAGGAGATGTATCTCTTCCATTGCTGCTACCAGCTGTACATGGTGCTCTGCAGATGTCCTGCAGAAGGGGCATTGATCCTTGCTGGCCCAGTAGCACACAGGGCTGAGGCACTCTCAGTATCTCACCTCTCATCATGCTGGTGAACCGAGTTCAAGAACAAATGCAAGTCGCTAGCAGTCATGCTGGGAAGGGCTGGGAGAGAACCGAGCTGCCAGTTGGCATCTCTCCTCTCCTGGATTGGGGTAGTGAGCCACCCCATCTTACAGCTGCCACCAGGTGGAAGCCTGGTGGTACAGCAGACATCTAGGAGGATGACGAGAGTCAGGAATGGAAGGGGCTGTGGTTCCAGGAATGCGTGAATGCTTCCATATGCATGCATCCTCCATGCCACCACAGCACAGGGACAACGGGGGAAATTGAGAGGGAAATGTTGGACCTGGGCTTCATGAACCCTGGCTCAAGACATCACAACCCATTCTGCCGCTTTGAGGTCCAAGGTGCTTCTGGATGAAAGTCGCTGGGGCGGAAGATGTTCCTACCCCCTGCCTTGTCATGGGGGGGGAGGGATCCATGAAGAAACTAGCCCCAGGACTGGTGACAAGAGGTAAGAGACATTTGATGGTACCTGGGAACCAGGCTGAATAGCTGCACAGTCTGGCTCAGAAGGATACAAACCTTTATAACAAGAAAAAAGGGGCAGTGATCCCTCCTCCAGACTACAACCCTGGACAAGAGTGCATACACAGTCCGAGCAACTGACTTTCTCCCCAATAAACCTCATCCCTATACTAATCCTTACATAACCCGTAGACATCTAATTGAAATGTTCTAACAGAAATGTTCTAGCTGTCTCAGTCAGCTGCCTCCTTGCTCTGATAGCAACAGTTAACTAAAGGAAAACCTTGTGGTAGATTTGCCTTGAGTAATGCGAACTGCATTATTTGCCACAACGCCACATGTAGATGGCAACCAAGAAAATGTAGGTCTTCCAACAAGTTCTTGTAACGTGGTTTTCTTGCTGACCAACACTTTGTGGGATGTTTTCATGTTAATGCCATCATTTGTTTTCTTCACTGTGATGGTTTTCCACTGGTACCATCTCAGCATTTCCAACCCATGTTGATTCAATAGAGCCTCTGCATGTTTTTCAATTGCCTTCACTGTACAAGTCTCGCATTCCTTCTCCAGACAGTTTTTTCTGAAAAACATGATTTTTAGCTGCCTTCCTCCAGTTCAGACCAGCACACTGCTGAGTACTGTGCTTTTTATACCCTGACTGAAGATCACAATTTACCTTGCAAACCTTACACTTCTAATATAGTATATGCCTACTTACCCCTAGTTAGAAATGTTCTAGCAGAAATATTATAGCTGCCTCAATGCCCCACATTCAGAGCCAGCTGGATGCACATGCAAATTGATGCACTGCACAAAAATATTGGGCTGGCTGGCTCCGAAGCGATATTCAAACAGAATGTGTGATTGGAACAGATTGTGCATTCTGTTTGAATAGCGGACCCTGGATGCGCGGCACATAGCAGGTGGCTGACATGTATGGTGTGGCGCATCCAGGGTGCGAGGTTGAAAACTCCCAATGGGGGAATGTGTAGTGCATACCTGGATGCGCCGTGTCCCACAAGGACAATATTCATCCAGAATAGGTCAATGAGCTCACTGGGCATGCATGGCACAAAGGGGCTTCATGCATGCCCATTATGGGCTCATTAGCATGGCTGCGTCAGGCTGAATGCACCAGGCCAGTTCTCCCCCCTCCCCAGCCCTGATCACTGTGTGCATGAATAATAAAACACTATCCCTTTTCCATAGTGTAGGGACTCCCCTCCCCCCATCAATCACCGTGTGCAATAATAATAATGAAATACCCCTTTTCCATAGTGTAGGGTCCCTCCTCCCTAGCTTGATTACTGTGTGTAATAATAATAATAATAATGATATAATACCCCCTTTTCCATAGTGTAGGGACTCCCCCTACCTGGCCCGATCACTGTAATAGAATACAGCTCAACACCCAATCCCCTTTTCCATAGTGTAGGCCCCAATCCCTATATGAAATAATCTAGACAACCAATTCCTGTTTCCATAGTATAGTGTCCCCCCACCTCCCCCACCCCAGTAAGCATGAACCCACCACCATGAACCCCCCCATCCCAACCTGTGCTGGTGACTGGCACAGTCCACCTCATACTGCCATGGCCAGCCATTAACTGATCTGTACCCAAGCATGTACAGTAAATAGTTTGTGCTCATTGGCTGTCACCAAACAATAAGCATGTACTATTTACTGTACGTGCTCAGGTAGAGATCAGTTGTCGGCTGGCTGCGGTGGGTGAGGAGGTCTGTGGGGCCATGGAGGGGTGGCCCCTACACTATGGATATGGGAATCAGGTGTTGCGCTGTATTCTATTACAGTGATCGGGGCAGGGAGGGGGGACCCTACACTATGAAAAAGGGGGTATTGTATTATTATTATTGCACACAGTGATCAGGACAGGGAGATGGACCCCACACAATGGAAAAGGGGCTATTGTATTTTTATTATTCCACACAGTGATCGGGGCTGGGGTGGAGGGACCCTACACTATGGAAAAGGGGCATGGGTAAATGTTTTATTTTATGGTGATTGGGGCATGGAAGGAGGGTGATGTAACCGGTCCTGGACTATGCATGGGGCACTACCTTCCCCCATGCATAGTTAGGGTAGGGTTTTGGGAACTTATCTTTACACTGGTGCATCCAGTCATGTTTTTGCCAGGGGAGATTTGAATATTGTTATGTGGGGAATATGCTCGAGGGACCCCTCATTTGCATGCCCACATCCCAATATTCCACACGGTGGTGCAGTTGGGTTTGCAGGGCACAGCAGGGGCTTCCGAATATTGCCACGTCCCCAATGACCTTCACAAGTCTAGAGATGAACAGGCTCATCTAGGGATACGCCGCACATCTCTTTTGAATATGTGGGCCCCAGTCTCCTGCCTCCTTGCTCTGGCAGTAAGAACTATCAGAGTGTGCTTCTACCATGGAACAGCCTACAAAGTTACACAGGGGAGCACAGTAAGGCAGAACAAGGGGGAAAGAAATGAAGGCAATAAACGCAACTTGATATTACGTCTCAGAGTAGGATAGAGTAAAACTGGGCAGACTGGATGGTCCAGTTTTCTTTTTCCAATGACATTTTCTATGTTTCTATGACAGTCCAGCAGTTAAGAGTGCCAGGAGCCAGACCCTGATAGATAAATTGCTGGACTGCCTGCTAGCACAGCTGTTCAGGGAACCCACAAGGCAGGCTGCCATTCTTGATGTGGTGCTCACCAACTTGTAAATTGTAAGCAGAATGTGGGTTGGAGAGCAACTGTGGGTAAGTGACCATGACACCATATGGTTTGAACTGGCTCTGGGTATCAGTATTCCTTTGTCAAAGGCTAAGGTTCTGAATTTCAGATGAGCAGATTTTGACCAGATGAGGAAATTAGTCCAGGATACATTGGTTTTAAATATATCAAATCAGGAGGTGGAGGAAAGGTGGGAAACAATTAAAGGGGTCATTCTCATGCCAGCTAAGTCATGCCTGAGAACAGTTATCAAGAGTAACAGGCAAAATAGACCAGTCTGGTTCTGTAAAATAGTCAGGGAGGCAGTCAAGGTGAAAACAGGGTCTTCATCAGATACAAAGAGAAAAGAGAACAAGGAACGAAGTCAATACCAAACAAACATGATGGCATCCAATAAGACTGTTAGGAACAAAAAGCAAACACTGAGCTGTATATTGCAGAGATGGTCAAGGGAAGGGAAAAACAGTTTTTTTTAGATACATTAAGGAAACAAGGATGATCTGTGGGGAAACTGTAAAGCTGATAGAGGGGGCAAAGTAACTGAGGAGCATAATAGAAGGCAGCCATCCTTAATGACTGCTTCTGCTTTGAATTTACTGTGGAGGATAGTGTGCCCTTGCCATAAAGCAGCATAAAGGCAGCTGCAAGGGGATCTAAGAAATAGGGCAGGTGGTAATCACAGGGGAAAGGGTCAAAAAAAGGCTGACAGCCCTGACGGTAGATAAGGCCCCAGGGCTGGGTGGAATGCACCAAAGGGTTCTCAGGGAACTAGCATTGAAACTTGTTGCACCCTTGACAGGGTTATTCAGTAACTCATTACAGTCAGGGGTAATTGTAAAAGATTTCAGGGTGGCGGACATAGTTTTGCTCCACAAAGGAGGCAACAAGGAGCACCCAAGTCATTACAGACCCATCAGTCTTATAGCACCTCCATTGCAGGTAAACTGATGGAGATGCTAGTCAAGGAAGACCTTTTGTACTACCTGGAGACAAATGGACTCCAAAACAGTAAGCAGCAGGGGTTTGTGGTGGGAGGACTTGTCAGACCAAGCCAAAAGTATTCTTTGACTGGGTAACTAGGGCAGTAGATAAGGGGCAATCAGTGGATCTACTATACCTTGACTTCAGCAAGGCATTTCGCTTGGTGCCACATAGCAGGTTGCTGAAGAAATCTGAAGATCTAGGTACAGCAAAGACCCTAGTAAGATGGGTGCAAAGCTAGTTGAGGGGGAGACAGTAGAAAGTGGTGGTAAAGGGAAAGAAGGTCACAAGTAGGGTTCCGCAAGGGTTAGTCCTGGAAGCAGTCCTTTTCAATATGTTTATCAATAACATAGGAGAAGGAATACAGGGAAGGATGCGTCTTTTTACAGATGACACTAAACTCTGTGGCAGGGTAGATGGTTAGGAGGGGTTTAAGGGAGATGTAGAGGAACCTGCAAAGGTTAGAAAGGAGGTCCAAATGCTGGCAGTTGAAATTCAGTGCCAAAATGTACATGGTGATGCATATACTGTAAGAAACAAGAATCCCAGGATGGAATATTGGATCAGATGGGTTAAGCAGGGCACTACTTCTGAGGAAATTGACCTGACAGTTATCATAAGTGTAACCTGGGAACCACCTCCCAACGGGCTACTACCCCTGCCTGCCTATCTAGATGCAGGTTGAGGAGTCTGGATTTGAGTTTAGCTTCTACCAGGGGCTCTGTTTTAATAATACCGCTATTGGCATGTTGCCTCCTCCCAGAGGATTCTTTAAGTGGATTAGATGTTAAACTAGCATAACCCTCTGGGAAGCTGTACCTACATATAGCCCCACCTAGTGACCTTGCATATAAATTACCATAACATACTGAACTTTGCATTCAATTTTCAATTAAGGGAGAGTGCTAATAATATGCTCACAGTGACCACACTTACCACCAGGGTCTGGAATTCTTGCATGTACCCTGTGCCCCTGCAAAGAAACAGTTTACCAGCAATAACAGTATACCTTTGAACTGATACAATGACTGGAAAACTGAGTAACAACATGCTAATTAGCCAAATTAACCTTCAAACAGTAAATTGGATTTATTTAGTGGAATTGAACAAGGGAATGGTGTGAATTTAGCTAGGCGATTAAAGCACTTTTTTTAAGTTTAACTCAGTATACCAATATTACACTTATCCTTTATAAGAAAGTTCCTTTACCTGCTGTGTCCCCAGAGTCTAATCAGGTGCAGGCCTGATGTGTTGCCATGGGTTGGCTGGCATTGCAGAGGGTTGGGGCCCTTAAATTAAATAGTGATTAGTTATTCTTTTACCTTTGGCTGTAGCAATTTAAACAACATTTGAATACCCACAAAACTGTAATCCTCAGGTCTGATGGTCTGCAATAGAAGTTTGAACCTGATAGACATATCAGCTGGCAAAACACTTTAAAATTGATTACAGGGACAGATCTTGTTTTTACTCACTGAGCCATGGACTTCAGGATCTGGGTTGATTTCTAGGTTGACTCCCCTTGAGGCAAGATTCGGCTCTAGCTTGTAGCTACAGGCTGAAGAACTCCATCCTTTCTGGCAAGGGCCAAGTTACTGGGACCTGGGCTGGCACGACTCACCCCCATGTTCAGGATTTGCCCCCAAAGATGGCCGCAACCAACAATGATCTTCATCACAGGAGCGGACTCCCTTCTCTGGTCTTCTAGCAGCTTTTGTCTCACTGGTAGCAACAGTCTCTTAAGCAATTTGTTTAGCATCACAAGATTAATTTTGTTGTACAGTTCTGATATAGGCAGCATAGCTTACCCACTTGCAGGTGGGAGTCTTTGGAATGTAAGCTGGCAGACAGACATTCAGGTCTCCCCCTTTCAGCAGACAGTTTGGAGACAATTCTGGTGACCCCAAGCTTGTGATTTGGTCACAGTCTCTGAGGCAAAAATAGCTTCTCATCGCAAAAGAGCTGGAAGATCCTTCAGACCACTGACCTTTATTCAGTTCAGAATTTAGCTCTGGGGAAAATCTCACTTTTTCTTTCACTGAAGATTTTCACTTAATTTTGCATACTTCGCAGTCTCACACTTGCAGTAAGGGTTTAAGCTGAGGAGAGTTTAACAGGCCTCTCTCCACACTCCCCAAGCTGCGAGCAGAGCCTCCTCCACTCTGGAAGCTTCAGCCAGACTCTCCAGAGCTCTGACTACAGACTGCCCCAGGTCAAGCAATCCCTCTTAAATAAAGGGCAACGTTCCAGCAATTTGATTGGCTGCTCAAGTTGTTACTCACAGGATTTTTAAGCCAGGTTCCCAGTATGGCAGACAGACACTCTGCTAGTCAGATTAGAACTTCAGAACCAGGGGCGCACACCCAAGCATTTTAGGGATGAGCACCCACAATCTTGCACGTAGTGTGCAGCCAGAGCCCAGGTCATGGCCCCAAAAGTGAATTGCAGGACACAGTCTCTCAGGCAAAATCTTGTCTTTTTTTACAACAGAAGCAGAGCTTAATCCAAGAAACACCTGTAGTTGGCAACCAAATAATCTCCGTTGTCTAATGACTTCAGTCAGCAGCTAAAGACTTCCTGTGTGCCCTGGACACTTCTCAGGTTGTCAGCACTATTTCTCTGAATTACTTGCAAACTGAATTGATTATAATTGACTGCATAGCACCATTAGATAGGTAATTTTGTGCTGAGCAACTTTGCCACTGATACCTGTGTGTATCATGTATACTTTAGGAGTTATTTACATTTGTTTATGGTATGGTGTGTGTGGTTGACATTTGTCCCTCAAGTCTCACCTAAGCACCTTGAATAAAATGTGAAAAAATACATGTTTTATATTAGAAAATGGCTTTTTAGTACAAAATTACTTTTTTACCTACATCTAAACTATGGATGTTTTATGTGGTGTTGATATGTTACATATTTTCCTACCGAAAAGGTTTACATTGTCTTTATTGCAAATAATTTTTTTTGCCATTTCGACTAGTATAGAAAAAAATTGCTTATAATTAATTGCATAGCACCGTTGGAAGGATAATTTTGTGCTGAACAACTTTTCCACTTGTTCTTTGTCTGTAGCACTTACGGTTCATGAGGTATTCACATTTGTTTGTGGCATGCTGATTTTGGCTTGATTTTGTTTAGAAAGGCCCAGGATGCAGTCTTAAGAGTATACAGGGTACAGGTGGTGGAACTCTCCAAAAAACTCCTGTGGAGTAACTGAGTTAAGGCATAACTCCTCACTAACACACCAGAACAGAGCTTGAGGCTTGACTCTCCACCACTTGAGACATTGAGAACACAGATGGAGATTGAGGCTCAGCTCCCTACTATTTGACAGACTTTACTTTTTAGCAAAACTGATACTGTAGCTTCTCTCAAGCTTAAGACTCAGAATCATAGTCCCTTGTGGCTTTGCTGGAGTTAGCAGCTCCAACGTGGACTCTTGGAAACTTATACTGGCCTCCCAGGCACTATCAGGACAGTTCTGAGTAGCTACAGAACCTCCCTTCCAGTCCTCTAGGTACATATTGCAGTCACAATCAGCACATACAAATTACTGGACACTTCTCTGGTCACATACTTGGATGTCCACCTATTTCTGAAGCACTAGTTAAACGCAGGGTATAGAGAGAGTCACAATTTTAACTTGGCTGGGCTTCTCTTCCCCACAACAGATCTCTTTATAAGTTGCACTTTTTTATTTTGCATCATATGTTTATTCAGTTTTACCAAATACACAAACAGGCAGAGCAAACCACTCTACCAAGACAATCACAATACATAACAGTAGGTACCAAAAGTACCCAACTTATATACATAGAGATCCAAGTTCTTATTTTTGAAAAGATCTATAATGATTACAAAGATCATGTACTGAAAAACAAAACAAACAAAAAAATAGCAGGTTAGAATGAATGAAAGGAAAATTAGGTACAACCGTATAGCACTTGTTTAGTGATAAAGTACCTTGTTCATCCAGAGGGAGAGACATCTGTAATCGAACATCTCTCCACCCTGTGGTGGAAGGCTCTGATTGCCATATTTCCCATCTCATCCCCCTTTCTATACCCATCCTTCTCCCAAAATCAGATTCTCTGCCGGTCTGAGTCTATTTAAGTATGGTTGCCAGGTGTTATAAAACTGCTGTCCCCTGTCTTGTAGTACATGAACCAGTTGTTCAAGGGTAAGACCCTGCAGTATCAACATCTTCCACTGCTGTAGGCTAGGTTTAATTGATGTTACCCATGTATTCAAGATACAGTGTCTAGCCATTATCAGTATAACTCTGGGCCATCAAGGCAAGGGAGCCTAATCATTTGTATCAACCTCTTCCACCCCAAATAGCATCAATAGGGGCAAGTGTGGGAACTGTCTGCCCGTCATTGCCTGTATCTCTTTCCTCACTTCCCTATAAGTTGCATTTTGAAATAGAAGTTTACTCACTCAGACAGATTTAGAACACGTTCCTTTTCTGGAAGTTACAGGCATTCTTCAGCACTCTCACTGCTGAAGCAGAATCATTTCTTGCAGCTCTCTCACAACTGCAGGCCGATGCTGGCTTCTTTTCCACATTTCCCTAATGTGGCCAGGAACTGCTAGTCCTCCAAGAACTGCTAGCCCTGGAGGACAATTTCTGGCAACCCCCAGGCTGACTTCTGTTGCTGACAGGCCCTCTCCCTTTGGCAAACGCAGAAGCTCCCTCCAATAAAGAGGGGCTTTCACTAAGCACATTAGGCCCATTTATTTTAGCTAGGTCTTAGTCCCCCTCCCTGTGGAGGGGTTCCTGTTCAAACTGAGCTCAGCCTGAAAATTCCTGGGTTTTATGGAGTCCTTTTGGGGCTCCTGATTGGCTCAGTCCACTTATATGTCCTGAAATGATTTTCTGAAATCGTTTGTCAGTCCTGAAAATGAATATTCATTAACCTCCTTCAATGTTGGATATGTTCCCTATTCTGGCACCTCAATTTAGTCCCTGCATTTCCCCCACAAGCCTTTAGCAATGTTCCAAGAGTCTCTGGCCCTGTCCCAACAATCCTTGCTCTGAAATCCTTGTTTTTCAATTGGTTGCAGGCTGTTAAACATGGCTGCTAGAATTTACAGTCCCCATGCAGTATATCATAGTCCCAAGATTAAAATTCTGGTACAGCCAGGAAAAGTACTTTATTGAAATCATTGCCCCACAGTTTGGTAGCTATTTCTGTGCTCTCTTGAACGCTACCACTCTTTAATGTTTTGCTGCAGTCCTTAGCCTGTCACTGCTGCTGAAACATGCACCTAGGCAGCAGACAGGCAGCTGATATAGACCCCTTTACCAGTCTAGTGCAGTCAACATACATTCTGTTCAATTTCATAGTCCCTTTTACTTGCTACCCTTTCACTTTTATGCCTTGCAGCACTTTAACATGTATTTACAATAATTTGCAACTGTTGCTAGTACCAACATTCTTTAAAGATCCATCAGCATTAGGACAGCTGGGTCATGAATATTAATGAAGCCTCATTAACATTCATGAACCCACCCTTGTTTTAGTGCTCACAGTGCTCTTTATTTTCAAAACACAGAGTGCTCTTTTGGCCCTTGCTTTGATCACAGGTTCCCACTGTGGCTTCTCCAGGGGTGAGGACCACTAGAACACCTCCCGGTTGACCACAAAAATGGCAGTCAGAACTGGAAGGTCAGGGGTGCTCCGGCGCATCACAGATGTGCCGCACACCACCCATAATGTTATGTGGAGCATCTGGAGGGGCTGTGCAGGGAGCATGCCCATGCAGATGGTGCGCTGCCCCATTCAAATCCCAACTTGCAGGAACATCTCTGGAGCAAGTCCGGATATGCGCCTCCAAAAGATAAGTCCACAACAACTAGACTTATGTGGGTGTCCACCCACAGACAGGCTGCGGTACTACAGACAGCAGCATAGCAGCCAACCAACCCTGGTTGTCCTGTGGTCCTCCCCCATGCCCATATCCCAATCATGCAGTACATCCCCAGTCAAGAGCTCTGGTAGTATAGTGGAATGCCCCTCAATGCCCACAGCACTGCTACAGTGAATTGCCATGTGGCATCATCACATGCTGTCCATTAAAGCCTCCCTCCCTGCCCGCAGCACCGGTAAAGTGTAATGCCTTGTGGCAATATCCCATGTGGACTAATAGAACCCCCTCCCTGTCCTGACCCAATCGTAATGCCAATGGTAGCCTCTAAGACTCCCTGGTAGTCTAGTGGACCCCCTCCCACCCTGAAGTCTGGTTGTGTCCATAAAAGTTTTCAAAACCAATCCCTGGTAGTCTAGTCAAACCCTCCACCCTGTTCCGACCCAGTCGCACAGAGGACCTGAATCCAAATTCACCCTGCTGGTCCAGTGGACTCCCCACACTCTCATGCACCCCCTCCCCATCCCGCTCTCCGATCCCAGCAAGTCCCAAAGGTCGGCAGGCAGCACAACCCACCTGCATACAACCATAACTGCCCACTGACAGAGTCATCTGTAAATGACAGCTACTGTACTACTGTAAGCCCACTGGAGACCCTGTCAACCAATGGGGTTGCAGTGTGCACTAGTCTGTCATTTGCAACTGTGTGAATGACCTGTTTCATTCACAGAGCTGTGAATGACAGACTACTGTATGCGCTGCAAGCCCACTGATTGACAGGGCCTCCAGTGGGCTTACAGTAGTATAGTAGCTGAGATTCACAGACAGCTCTGTCAGCAGGCAGCCATGGCAGTATGTGAGTGGATTGTGATGCCCACCAACCTTCAGGACTTGCTGGGATGGAGGGAGTGGAGCGGGGATGGGGTGTCAGAGAGGGTTGGGGGTCCACTCGAACACCAGGGCGTATTTGGAATTCGGTTCCTCGGTGCGATCAGGTTGGGGTGGGGGTGGGAGTTTCCACTAGACTACCAGACAGTGGTTTTAAAAACTATTACAGACATGACTGGACTTCAGGGTAGGAGGGGGTTCCACTAGACTACCAGGGAGTGGTTTTGAAAACTATTACGGACACGACCAGACTTCAGGGTAGGAGGGGGTTCCACTAGACTACCAGGGAGTGTTTCAGGGTTTCTAATGTACATCACCAGATTTCATAGTGAGAGGGAGGTACACACGGCTACCAGGGGAATTGTTTAGGTTTGCACTGTGGGCACAATTGGGTCTTGCTTGCAGGACACCTGGCACATTCTGCCAGGTGCATACCTGCAATACTCATGCAAATTGGACCATAACGACATGCAAATGGCTCCATTGCACCTTGCATGCCTAATGGACCCATTTGCATGTTGGTGGCTGTGAATGGCAAGTTTGGGCACAGCACATCTGGAGCTGCACTGCCCCATTGGTTTTCCAGCCCGAGCAGGGGGATTCACCAGCACTTCTCCAGCTGGGCAAAAATGTGGTATTCACTGAGGGGTTCCGCTGGGAGCATCCCTCGGCACATGTTCTGTGAATACCACAGTTTGTGCTTGGTGCATCTCATTTGCACCAGGGCATTCAATATGAACTGAGTGCAAGTGTGTTGAGAATCCTGCCCATGCTGGCAATTGTACAATGTATGCCAAATTAAAACTACAGAGAGTGAGAGTGAGGAATTATAAAGGCAAGTAGGAAGGTAAGATAGGACTACTAAACACATTATAAAAACAGGCATGAACTGGAAAATGGGATGGAATACATCAGCCCATGAGGCCTCATCAATAGTGGGAAGGAGGATAAAGACAATTCTACGTGTTGTGGTACTAGGTCAACAGCAGCTTTCAGGTCAAGGGAGGAACTGGAGGGGGGGAGGTAAGGGGTCGTGAGGGAGGGAGATATAGGAGAGGAGAGGAGTTAATGGGAGAGAGTTCCTTGCCAGGCCATGGAAAAGGAAAGACATGAGGATTAGAATACTGAGGGCTGACTGAGGGATGTCCCAGGGTGAGAGTAGGCAGGACCATGATGCTGTAACAACAAGGAGTTAGTAAAAACAATCACAGCTGGGATTTGCAATAAAATGGTTCCTAAGCTTTAATTTGAAGGGGTAAAGTGTGGTTGAAGAAGAAATGTTAGAAGGTAGAAAATTAAGCCAACAAGGAGCTTGATTGGTAAAAGTCATCTGACCTAGTGAAGTACAACAGTGAGGAATTTTGAAAACCATACTATCAGTGCTTCTGGTGCAGTGCCTGTTTTCATAAGCGGCTAAGAGCTGCTGTACCCATTTAGGCACCAGACCTAGTTGTATTTTTTTAGCCATAAGGTAGGTTTGTGCCTTCCTTTAAACTGGAGCCAGTTTGCCTGCACATACAAATCGCACGTATGTGTTAGTCATACTGAACCAGTTGCCAGACAGCAGGCTTTGTTTAATGCCTCTATAATATGGCAGAGGGCTGTGTCTTTTGCTGAACCATAGATTACTACTCCACAGTCAATGAGTGAGACCACTGAACTATGTATAGCCTGAGTAAGAGCCTCAGTGGATAGACTATGCTTACATCTAGGAAGCAGACCAATATGCCTATTGACTACCTTAGCAGTACTGTCTAAAAGGTAAGCATATGACAATGTGCTGTCAGCCATAACCCCCAAGTATTTAAAGTGCTGGACTAGTTCCAAGGGTGTTCCAACCTCATTTGTGATATTGAGAGGGTATGTCCAATGTCTGTTTGGGTGCTGGAGAACAGCATTGCTTTTGTTTTCTTGTAGTTCAAGATAAGTTTTTGCACACCGAATCAACTTTCTATCTCCATAAAGATTGTCTGTAGCTTACATTCCAGTTGCTTTGGGTCTGGATCACTCATGAACAGGACTGCACCTCTGATTAAAACAGAATTTGGCATGGACAGGAGTAAGAGAGCCGGTTAAGAAATATACTAAATAATAAAGGACCCAATATGGGTCATTGAGGGACACCAGAACTTATAGATCTGCTTTCAGATAGGACGTTATCTATCTTTACATGCTGTGAGTAGTTAGAGAGGTAACTCTTAAACCAAGCAACAGTGTCACATGAAAGATTAATGGATGCAAGGTGTTCAACCAGAAGGACATGATTAACTGTATTGAATGATTTCATCAGATCAATGAAAGCTGCACCAACAAAGGCACATTGATCCAAGAAGTTGTGGATATAACCCATAAACTCAAGTAATGCAGTAGTGGTGCTGTATCCTTTGCGAAAACCATGCTGCTGCAGACATTGAATTTGATACTTTTCTAGGTATTCAACCAATTGGTCTGCAACTATTCTTTCAAGTGCTTTTGATAATGGTGGGAGGATCGAAATGGGTCTATAGTTACCATGTGAAGTGCAGTCCCTACTCTTCAAAACAGGTGTCACTAAGGCGGATTTCCATATTTGTGGGAACTGAGTGTATCTGAGTGAGGTGTTGATTGTATGTGACAAAAGATCGAGAATATCATCCCGGGTTTGTGCCACAAATTTATGGTTAAGGGAGCTGCCACTGAATTTAGACTTCCCTAGAACCTTAAAACAGTATTTCCTAGATTCACCAATTGTGATGACTCTGTGATGACTCTAAAAAGGAATAGAGGGTGAGTGGGTGGTTGGTCTTCTGAGCTGGAGCTATGCCTAGAGTTGGATTGTTGGAAGAAATCAGGGGGTAGAACACCACTCAGATCTGAGAATGCTTCATTAAAAGTATTTGCTATGGTATAGGGATCCAGAGCTGGTACACCATCTATGTTAAGCATTGTGGGGTGTGTCTTGTTGTCTTTTCCAGTGACTTCTTTCAAGTTTGACCAGAATTTTTGGCCATTGTTCCAAGAACGTGTAAGGGCGTACTTATAGTAATGTTGTTGCTTTGCAGCACGTGTGGCCCTTGTACAGTCATTGCAGGCTTTTTTGTAGTTCTGGATGTCGACCTGTTTACCCATGGCTCGTGATCTGTGCCAAAAATTGTTATGCCCTTTGAGCTTACATTTTTTTAAGCGGGACATGCCTAACACACACAATGTTGAATTGGTGTATAAACTGATCTACTGCTAAGTCGACAGTGCTGGGGGAATAGACTGAAGGCCAGTCCTGATGACAGATGTCAGATTTTAACAGTTCAAGATGTCCACATTTAAGGACTCTGTTAGTGACTGTTCTAGTTGGGGGTCTGCAGTAGTTATTAGACCAATGGAAGAGGTCCAGTGAGTGGTCACTACAGGCATCCAGGAGTACTGTTGTGTGTAAAATGTGATCAGGATGGTTAGGCAGTACCCAGTCCAGAAGTGTAGATGTTCTTGTTTTGTAGTTCATCCTAGTAGGTGATTCAACAAGCTGAGAGAGGTGAGCTGCTGAAACTGCATTCTTGTACGTGCTAGTGATAGGGGAGAGCCAACTGACATTAAAATCCCCAAGCAGTATGATTTCAGAGTTAAGATTAAGCATACATAGGCACTCGAGAAGCAAATCCAATCCTGGGGTCTTCTGACCAGGTATGATGTATACTGTCAGAACAGTAAGGGTTTTATTGTGCTCCCATAGGAGCACCTTTAATGCAAGTGCTTGCATAAGCCCCAGTGCTGGGCAGAGGAAGAACTATGCCCTGGAGGTTTTCTCTGAGGTAAATTGCACAACCTCATCCATGCTTAGTCAGTTGGTCCTGTCTGTACATGGTATAACCAGGAATTGAAAATGTGGAGTCAGCTGTATTGGGGTAGATCCAGGTTTCAACTATTGCTAGGATGTCCAGGATATGTTGCAGAACCCAGGTGTCCAGGTTGTCCATTTTAGGGAGGAGGCTGCAGATGTTTAATGAAGCAATTGTCAGTTGCCTTGTTGTTCACTGAGGGACAGTGGTTGATTAAGGAGGGCCAGGATTGGGGTCGATATTGCCTGAGAGCAGAAGTAGCAGCAATGCTGTATGACAGAGGCATTCTTTCAGATACTTGTAGTTTTTAAATTGCCTACATTGTTTGCGGTATGTGGCATTTTTATCCTATGTGCTAAAAATTCAAGGAAGGAGGGCCAGTGGGGGCAGCCAACCAGGCTATTGAAATAACAGCCCCATGAACGTGGATGACATCCATACTTGGGGAGGGGTGTGAAAGTTGTTACTCAGAGATATTGTTACAGTGTTGTATGCACACCAGGCTTTGTCCGGCAGTACTGGCAATGCTGGTTCTGATGGAATTGACTTCAGATGTCTAGTAAACATTAAGAGGGTGAGCAGCAGAGCACCCCTCAGTAGTAAGGCACCCGTAGAGGACATAATGGGCCCTATGCACAAAAAACTATGTTGCCTACTCACTGCTGATGTGGGGCATGTAGGCAACTGCATGGGTAAATGTCGCACAGTGGGGGTCCTGTGGACCCCAGTGGCATTCACCAAGGGCATGTAAGTGCAGCACAAGTTATTTATGCACCTGCCTTCAATTCCCGTAAGGGATGTCCATGCAGTGGGTGTGTCGGGGGTGTGACTGCACTACGCAGCATTCACAATGCCGTGGATGGGGCACCAGGTATGCCTGCCAAGACCAGGCATACCCCAGTACATGCCCCCACGTTTTACAGCTGCTGGGTTTGGTGGCAACACAAATAGTACCTCCGTGCTGCCCCAGCCCACAATGCTGCAGGGGAGGGCTGTGGAAGTGGTGTGAGTGCCTGCCCATTGGTTTGGCAGCATCACCACTATATGCAGCATCCCTCCTTCACCCTGTGCCCTCCACAAGGGTGAAAGGGATCCACTCAGGGACCCAGTACAGGCATCCAACTGGCTGTCTGCCTGGGTTCACAGCTCTGCTCCTGACCACCTGGGCGATCATGTATGCCGGGGAGGGGCAAGGCTGCATATCGGAGTCACGCAGTGCCCACTGTTCATGCATGTGGCCACCTGTGGATCTCCTGTGGGTGAGTAGCTGTGCAGGTGTGGTATCCACCTCAGGAGCGTATTTGTGCACAGGGGACAATTAGAGGGGTTAGCCAATTGGCAGGAGATTACAGAAAGGAATATAACCTTTAAGAAAAGAAGAGCTACATCAATGGCTTCAGGTATTGCTGAATCAGTTACTCAGAGATGTAGCAGTAAGCAGAGGGTGTGGAGGAGAGAAGTGGAGGAAAAATCCCATCTAAACATTAGGTCCCAGAGTACTGTAGCATAGGGTATAACAGGGCAGACAGAATGGACCGATGGTCATTTTCTATCAACATTACTTGGTAGTAACAGACAAAAGAAGGCCATAGGCCTATCTCGATTGTCTCCCACTCCTAGTGGCTGGATATATCCTTAGTACCAACTCAATTAACATGTTTGTCTAATTCTGTTTTAAAATCCTAGAAGGTTTTGGAGTTAACTAAATCCCTTGGTAGTTTGTTCCATGCTGATGCTGTCTTTATAGTAAAGAAGTTACTCCTTTTGTTAGTATTTGCCCTGGGAATTAGTAACTGTTTATTATGGGATCTGAGAGACTGATTCTGGTGTTATATTGTAACCTACACATGGATGTTTACTCTAGATCTTGTAGGATTTTATATAGCTGGAGTAAATCCCCTCTTGCCTGTCTAACCTCTAATTTAACTAGACCAGTTGCAGTAAGTCTGTCTGTATATGGCAGTCATTTAAGGTTTGGAATTAATTTGGTGGTTCTGCGTTGTACCTCTACAATATCAATATCTCTTTTAAGGTATAGGTTCCAGAAGGGGGATGCAAAATCTAAATGAGGGCGAATATAAGTTCTATATAAGGGCAGAATGCATGGTATTTATCATTATACATATAAGTGTACCTTGGGTTTTTCCAGCCAAAATGCAAAACTATACATTCACCCTGGTTTAGAATTATTGTATTCCCTTTGGCCTACATTTCTATATATTTTAAGTCATCTTGGTAATTTGTTAGAGTGTTTACCTCTCCCCAAGCTTAATGTCATCTGTGAACTTAGATGTATAATTAACAATACCTGTGTCCATATCACTAATAAAGAGGCCAAGCAGGACATGTCCCAGACCCGACCCCTGGGAAACCCTGCTGCTGACACTGCACTCCTTAGAAAGAGACTGTTTAGTCTCACCTGTTGAAATCTCACTAAGCCAGTTTTTTATCCACCTAATCAGACTAGTATCTATCCTCATATTAATTAGTTTTAAAAGAAGTTCATGGTGCGGGACTGTGTTGAAAACATTCCCGAAATATAATAATATGACATCAACAGGTATGTTCTGATCCAAACTAATCTTGTCATAGAAAGATATTAGGTTTGTAGTAGAGGATCTGCCACGTTTAAACCCCTGTTTATATTTTTCCAAAGATTTATGCAGTGATACAGTGATTACAGTAAACATCCCCTCAAACCATGTGTAGTGATACAGTGGTTACAGCATACAGTGCACAGAGATTTCTGCCATACCTCTGATATGGTTTTCATACTGGGGCTTGACAGCATAGATGTCAGGGTTGATTCTCTATGTTGATCAGATCACCACATTGTTAATTTTCAGTGCGGGGACTCCAGAATTTACCACCCAGGGTTGAACTTATCCAGTTCCATGCAAAAGGTAATCTCAAATAGGGAAAGCTAAAAGGGGTGCCAGACATTTCAAATAGTACAACCACATGTACAGATGGTTTTGATAAAGAAGATGAGTGCTATAATTTGGTGCTTTCTTCTGATACGAACACCTTTGCATAGCTCTGTGAACCCCACCTCCCCATTACCTCTTCCAGCAGTTTGTAGTAGTGTAATGATGAACTAAGATGGTCGAAGACTTGGGGCAGAGGTTGCATCATACAATGGTAGCCTGAGATTCATCCCAGTAAATCAATCAATCATCTATTTATCTATCTACAGTATCTATCTATCTGTCTATCTCTCTATCTATCTACCTAGCAACCCATCAATCTATCTATCTATCTATCTATCAAAATCCATCCATCCATCCACCCATGCATAAGATGCACCACAGGAAACCACTGAATGGAGATTTTCTGTGAAACGTCTAGATATACAGTAGCTAGATTTCTTGGAAATTATCTATGGCTACCATCGTACCTGAAGGAGATCCTCAACTGATGACACAAAGGCATCTAGCACTTACTATGGTGAGTACCAGAGACCAGTCACTCTGGAAAAGACAGAGTTCCTGTCATGGGTGATTGCATAAGAAGAGAACAAGCCAGCTCATCTCTGTACAGCTTAATTCATCCTAGCTGCCTAAAATCTAAGCCAGCATTTGCACTCTAAAGATATGAAGAGTTTTGTGATTTTTGCCTGAACCAGGTGTCATCCTTTAGAGAGCAAATCTCCCTAGGTGGCCAGTTTTGGACCAGCAGTGGCCAAGAATTGGTAGGGTTGCCACTGTCTAGTTCTGGACAGGATAACCCAGTTTTCAGGGTCCTTCTCTAGTCATTTAGTTTTGTTCAGAAGTAGTCCAGATTTTGAGCCATTTTGAATGTTCACATACTGATAGAATCTGTTTTATCAAATCGTTCACAGTTTTGCCTGCATGTCCAGTTATTAATAAGTTTGGATGCGATACAGACCTTTGTTTGTAAATCAGTCAGTATGGGATGTGTAAAGTATGCCTATTAAGACAATTACCAGTAAAATATCAGCCTTTTCCACTCTACATGGTCTTTTACTGCTTAATATGCTTTCTTATTTTCCTTTTAGGTTATGTCCTGTATTCTGATGTTCAGACACTTTTTAGTTAAATGAATAACCTAGTATGTTATTCCTTTGTAACTACATTAAATCCCACTCTCATCGGCAGGTACTGCCATCCTTTTTGTACTACCAGGGTATTCTAGTTACAACATTCTGGGCCATTCAGATGAACAGCATGTTACTGGGTGGCTAACGTCATGGAATTTCTTAGAACTAAGAAAAGAAATAAAGAAGGCAGTAGCTGATAAGGTGAAAGGAACAATCATGTTTTGAGGGACCACAACGTTATTTAAGGTACTAAAAAGAAGTCAAAGCATATTAAAAACATAACTGGCATGGAAAAGAGTGAGGGTGTTGAACAGTACAAAAATGAATAAATATCAATTTTTAAGATTTTTCTAACATTATAAATGGTTTTGGAAGATAAATCATGGGATCAACTACAGACAGAGATTCATCTTAAAATGGCAGACAAGATCTGTATTTAAATCTCATCTGCCATTACTGTTGCAGTCACACAATGTGTGAATTAAAATGTGTATACTGAGGCAACGCTCCTTGAACCCTCATCTCCCCCCTTACATGACTATCTTACAGTATTTTGAAAGTAAAACTTAAATTTAAATCAAACAACCCCCCAAAAAAGTGCTTATTTTATAATTTGACAAAATATTGCACGATAAAACTCCAGTAGCCATTTTGAATAAATTTTGAGGGTCAGCATCTAGAATTTACCTGAGTAATGTACTCAGTCATAGTAAGGTATGGGGACTGGGGTGGAGTTTAGAGGTAAGGTTTAGTATCTGTTTTTTGGGGGACTCCAATGTCCTGGGCTGAGTTCTTACCAGATTTAATTGACAAAGTATTCTGTGTGGTGGCTAAGCTGTGTACGACTTATCATACATGAGTGGACTATCAGGATGCTTTGGTTATAGTTATCATTGAGATTACCTGGTGTTCATTAAAGGAAGTTTGTTTTCCCCAACATCCTGAACTGGGTGGTGGTAGGAACCCTACTCAAGAAAGTATCTTTGGACTGATAGATCTTAGAGAGTTGCAGACCTGTCTTAAACATTTGAAAACAAAACATATAATGGAGATGTACTGTTGACCTAGGAATGGTATCACCATGGACCCAGACCCCTGACACAACTGAAACACATTTGATGCTCTCAAAACCTCCCCATAAAGGTGAACAGCTTGTTAAGGTATAAAGTGCAGCGAAAGATCAGAAACAGGGCTACCCATCTTCTCAAATGCTATCCATGTTATCTGACATCCTGAATATGTAAAAGTTCAGCAAACATCTGTGAAGCTGGAATAAAATCAATGAAACTGTGAGAGAACATGCTGCTTATGTGTTTCCTGAACTTTTACATATTATAAGGTACAGTGAGAAGAAACTTAATAAATCACAGCACTGAGTACATGGAGAGACAGTCACAAAAATGCCAAATGATATATGGCAATTTTGTGACTGCATCTCCATGTACTCAATACTGTAATTTAATGAACGGTTTTCATTTGATATCCCAAAAATCCTTAGCGCGTGTTGTTTTCTGATCCACTTTTCTTGTTTTGTGAGGCTCACAAAAGAGGAAGAGGGCCATAAGAAAGAAGAATTTCATCTCACAAAACAGGATTTTGGACTTAGTTTTTTTCAGAGTCTTCTTTTGTGAGAATGCATCTTCTTTCATGAACTCACAAAAATCTCACAAAACATGATGCCTTATCATGAAACAAAATTGTGGACATTGTTTTTTGTTTCACATTCTTCTTTCATGAGAAGATATTTTCTTTTGTAAGCTCATGAAATTAGGTATCTAGTTTTGTGAGCTTACAAAAATCTCACAAAACAAGAAGGTGGGCTCACAAAACAAGATTTTGAGCTTTGTTTTTTTCAGAATCTTTTCACATTCTTCTTTCATAAGTTAGTTAGGTAGTTAGTTAAAAGCTTTATTTTTTTAAACAGGATAGAACTTTTGGTCCTATAGGACCTATCTACAAAGTTGTCCTGTGTATGTAAAACACAAACGGTTGACAATACATATCATACAAACAATACCAGACAGCTGTTCACAGGTTATAATAAATAATTCAAAGATACATAAATTAGATCAAAAACAGACACATTCTTTTCAGAAAAAGATGTCAATAGCTGACTTATATTCTTTTTTCATAAGAAGGCATCTTGTTTTGGAGCTTACAAAATAGGATGCATTCTCATGAAACAAGATTTTGGACTTAGTTTTTTCACATTCTTTTGTGAGAAGGCATCCTGTTTCATGTCCTCTTGAAAATCTTACAAAACAAGAAGGTGGGCTCACAAAACAAGATTTTGGATTTAGTTTTTTTCAGAATCGTGTCTTGTTTGCCAAAAAATCTTCTTTCATGAGCCTTCATGAAACAAGTATGTTGGTTCACAAAACAGAAATATAGACTCTTGAAAGAAGAATGTCTTTATATTCAAAGAAACAAGACTTTTGCTCATAACTGTGCAATTTTTGATGATTTAAAAGCCATATTGTTAACGTGAGCTTTTTATGACCCTACCCCATGAACAATTGTGGAAACATACTTAACACATGATTTAAAGGGTACATTGTGGCCGCATGGAACCACTGGGCCCCTTCTGTAGCCATACAGGCTTCCGCACATCTACATCTATAGAAACACAGAATTGCAAGGCTCTGTGCTTTTGCGCCCACACCAACTTCTCAGTTTCCACATGACCCAGAGGAACCTGAGTGTCTGCATCTTTATTTGCACAGAGCTGCAGGGCCAAGAGAATTCTGTGCTGCTTCTACAGCCTGAGAACCCAAGGAAGAGCTGAGTACTGACTTAGCAAGACTCAGGAGAGTCTGAAGCCTAATCTTTTTCCCTTTTGTTGCTTCGGGTTGGGGGCAGGGAGTTGGGGTTGGAAACTCTAACAGCACATTTCCCTACTTTTGTTGTTTTAGGCCAAACCCTAACTGGTGCATTAATGTAGTTTTTTTTTGCAATGAATATTAGTAAATAGAGAGGGAAGAGAGGATCACTAGAAGCCAGTTAGGATCTGCTGAGAAGGACTAGGCAGGGAACATCTGGGCAGACTCAGTGGAAGAAGTGCTTCTTTTCTGCTGACAAATTCTATGCTTCTACATTATTAGTAGAAGTAGTAGTGATGGACTACATCTCTGGTTCCTGAAACTAACTGCCCCTGCCATTGCCCAACCATATCAAAATGTTTAATCTCTCACTCATCAACCCTATCTGCTATCTGGAAAGTATCCTGTGTTATGCAAGTACCCAAAGGAGGAAATCCCCTCAGCTGGTGAGAACTACCAATGAATCCACATTTGCGCCCATGAGTAAGCTCCTTGAAAAAACTGTCTTTGCACAACTCTCTCAAAGCAGCAGGACCCCAAACACCATGGGTTCACAGCAGGGAGGTTGTGCCAGACAAATCTGGTCAAGTTTTTTGACTGGATTACCCAGGCAATGGACAATGGTGGGGTGGTGGATGTGGTCTACCTGGACATTAGCAAGGCCTTAGACTCAGTTCACACAGAAGGCTGATAAAGAAGCTTGACCATGTAGGGGCTGGTCTGAATGTGGTAAAATGGGTACAAAACTGGATGCAGGGCAGAACCCAGAGGGTGCAGGTAAATGGGGCATTATCATCTGAGGGAAGGGTGACCAGCAGCGTGCCCTAAGGATTGGTGCTAATGCCTCAACTCTTCAATGTCTTCATAACGGACATCACTAAAGCACTAGAGGGAAAGGTGTGTCTGTTCGCAGATTACACCAAGACATGTAACAGGGTGGACACCAAAGAGGGAGTAAACAGTATGGAATCAGACCTAAAGAAACTTGTGGAATGGTCTGGAGCATGGCAGCTGAAATTCAAAGCCAAAAAGTGCAAGATCATGCACATAAGAAAAATAAATCCAAAGAAGGCATATTACTTGGGAGGGGAAAAACTAGCCGCCATCAACCAGGAATATGATTTGGGAATCATGATGCCAGATGACCTAAAAGTAGGAAAACAGTGTGAGAAGGCAGCTCTGAAGGCCAGTGGAGTGCTGGGATGCATTGGGAGTGGAATCACGAGCAGGAGGTGAGTGTGGTCCTGCCACAGTCTACAGCTCTGGTCAGGCCATACCTGGAATACAGTGTCAAGTTCTCGAGGCCTCACCTCAAAAAGGACATCAACCACATAGAGACAGTCCAGAGGAAGGTGACAAATATGATACAGGATCAACACCAATTGTCATACAAGGAAAGTTTGAGTGAACTCAACATGTACTCCCTGGAACAGAGAAGGGAGAGGGGAGACGTGATCAAACCATTCAAATACATAAAAGATGCAAACAACGTGCAGACACAGGATCTTTTAAAAAGGGCAACAGAACAGGGGGCATGATCTGAGACTAAAAGGAGGAAGGTTCAAAACCAACATTAGGAAGTTCTTCTTCACAGAGAGTGTGGTGGATGCATTGAATGGTCTGCCCCAGAGGTTGTGGGGGCCACCTCGAATGGGGAATTCAAGAATGCATTGATTAGACACGAGGGAGCTCTCACAGTAAAGAGCAGCTTAGGGGGAAGGAAAATTTGCAAGCCAACAGAGGACAGACTAGCTGGACCCAGCGGACTCTTTCTGCTGTCACCTTCTATGTTTCTTTGTTAATGTAAACTAGCATAGCCTTTTCACTTCTGAGCAGCATGGTTTCAGGAAGGGCCACAACACTGACACTACAATAATCAGTTTTACTGACTATATGCTCTTAGCCATGGACAACAGCAGCAAACTCACAGAAACAGCATTTGTGGATCTGACAAAAGCATTTGATCTTGACCACAATCTCCTAACAAATAAACCACGAAATCTTGGTATATCACCTGAGGCCACCTCCTGGATTGGAAACTACATTTCAGATAGACCCCAACATGTTTCACCTGGAAACATGCCCTCTGCTACTCAGCCCATAAAGTGCAATATACCACAAGGATCTATCTCCTGTTCTCCTTGTTTATAAGCAACCTCCCTCAACCTTGCAACAACTGTAACACTCTCCTGTATGCTGATGATCTCAATTTTCAAAAGCTCAGTCACTGACCAATCTCTCTCTCAGAACTTGAATGATGACATTTCCTACATTGAAAGTTGGTTCCTGAGAAAACAAGCTACTACTCAATGTCAAATCCATGCTATTTGGCTCTAAAGACTGAAACATTCAAACCAGTCCACCCTCTAAATCTTGCCTACTGTGATGGCCAGATCATGGAGTAGGTACACACCTTCAAATACTGGAGAGCCACACTTGAAGGAATTCACCAAAAATTGGGTTTTGTGAACAAACTGAAAAACCCCATGACAGCTGAAGTTCAGTCCAGAGTTGTCAAAATGTACTATACTGTCTATACTGGATTTTGCTTCTTCCATTTACTCCCAAGGCACTGTGAAAGACATTTTCTGAATAACCACAATTTACAACATCATAAGTCAATTTGCTTTATGGGCCACTTTTAGAACACATCACTGTGGCCATTAGAGTACCCTTGGCTGGCTCTCCCCACAGGCCTGCAGGGACTTCACCATCTGCTGCCTGACTGACAAGTCACTATGCACCCTAACTTCTCTTCCTTGTCAAGGTTACTAAGGCACAAAACAAACCCATATGACCTGCGCTCCTCTCACTGCCTTCTGCTTGAAGTGCCTTCAGTAAATTCTAACATGGGCAAAATTACTTTCTTCTCTGCTGGCCCATCCATCTGGAATGCCCTTCCAGTGTGGAATTATAACTGACCCCTCTGCCAGCCCAGTAGTGAAGAGGGCTAAAGCATCTAGCTTGCCTTACCTATTCCCATGCCAGCAATCTGGGTTTGAGACTGAGCTCGGGTTGCCAGGGGTCAGCGGGGGGGGGGACTGAATGTCTGATAGACAGCTCCCCTCTCCTGTGTTGGGGGAAGTATGCCATCTCACTCTTTGGCTGCTACTTGGTGGAGGCCAGGTGGCAGTGCCAGAGTACGAGTGACATAGAAGGGAGGGGCCATGGTTCCATATCATGTGTGTGCCTCCTCACATACACACTTAGGTGCCGCTGTGACTTGGGACAGGGAGAAAATGGAAAAAGGGTTGGTGCCAGCTTCATGAAACCCTGCCTGCCTACTCCCATTCCTGCATCACCACCTGACTCTGGACCCCTGGTTCTGGATGGCAGTCACCAGGTGGAGGAAAGACGGACCTCCCGTTTCTGGCCCTGCTATGGGGAGGAATCCATTGGGGAATATACAGGGCAAAGTGAGTCAGGGTTGTGGGTGCTAACTGGGGGGAGAAAGGGATAGGGCTCAATAGCCTGCCAGTGCTGATCCCACAGGAGGAAAAGTTTTAAGGCAAAAAAAGTATTTTGATCCAACCCCTCCCAGACCTGCTTTAAATAACAGCTTTCAGTTCACCTATTGAATGCATCCCACTGCAACTGCACAGCCTAAGATACTAGCTACTGTCTTGTCAGTTTAAATGTGCTATGTTAGCACTGCTTGTATTCACTATTCTGTATTACAATCAGTACTGCATACTTACAAAACAAATTGCTTAACTCATGGTTTTGTGCCACTTTATTGAAACTGTATACAGTTATTTACTTTATTTTTGTCCTTACTATCCGTTACTCTTAAAAATGTATTTCTCAGCTTGTTTATAACAATGTTTCTCATCTCCATCATTTTCTTTCCCTAGGAAAAAAGTGGCCGAACAGTTGATTATGCCAACCCTGATGTATGAGGATTTTATTTATAGAACAGCGAGTAAATATCAGTTGAGTAGATTGGATAAAGTGCAACATAGAATAGTTAGATATGTTCTGCAGTGTTCATATCAAACTCATCGTTGTGATAAGTTTAAAAGATTGAATTGGCAGCCTTTAGAAATTATTTCTCAAAAAAATTGGTTAATATTGACACATAAATATAAGAAATTTTACCCCAAACATTTTATATTACACAAATACTTTTTCCTAAAGTTAGTAAAAGAAGGTATGAGTTATTAAGATCTGTGCATAGACATAGATTCTGCTCTATAAAAATGTATAATAAACACGGCAACAGTTCAATTCAAAGTCAGGCAGCTAAAGTATGGAATATTTTACCTCCTCCAATAAGATCTTTAGAAGATCACACAATTTTTAAAATTGAAATTCTGAAACTATGTAAAATAGATTGTAATAGTATATGATTGTTTGGATGGGGTGTTTCATTGTGTAATTCTGTATTCTTCCCCTTTGTATTTATGTTTTAATGGGGTTTTTGGATTGTTTATTCTGTATTGTATGTATTTTGTATTTATTTTGAGTAATATTATATGTTATATGTTTAGATGTAACTTAGCGAGTCATACACAGGACTATCTTGAGAATAGGATTGTATAATCCTAATGATAAGTATCTCCTGTATAAAAATAAAGTTTTTATCTATCTATCTTCCTAGGCCAGTGTCATTCCTGAAAAAGGTCACTTGGAACAACGGACTTACCCAGTCAATAAGTAAATAAGTAAACTTGTATAGTGATACAAACGGTACCACATGCATTGTCCAGAGACTTGTGTAGTGATACAAGGGTTATGGCTTGCATTTTCCTAAGACTTGTGCAGCAGTACGGCAGTTACATCATGAATTATCTGTCTCTTGAGCAGTGATCCATGGGTTACAGCAAGCATTACTTGAGCACTTGGTTACAGCATGCCTCTTCTGAAGACTTTTACAGTAATTGAGCAGTTACAGCATACATTGCTCCTAGACATAGCAATTATTTATTTGAAGTTACCCCAACCAAGATAACCCCATGAGATGTAGCATCTCATTTTCATGGTGTTCCCAGGGAGGATAGCAGCAATTATTAGGTTAGCATAGTCCAGCAGGAATAGATACATACAGGCTAAAATATATACAGAATAAAATAAACTGTAAAGGTAAGAACATACAAATCTGTGCAGTGATAGTGATTACAGCATGAAGTTCCCAAAGACTTTTGCAGGGATACAAGAGTCAAGCATGCACTATTCCAAGACGTGCAGCAACACCATGATTACAACATGCATTGCCCAAAGACTTGTGCAGTAATATAGTGGTTACAGCATGCACTGCCCAGAGACTTGTGCAGCGATACAGTGGTCAGAACATGAATTGTCTAAAAGACTTGTGCAATAATACAATGGTTACGATATACATTGCCCCAGGATCTGTGCAGTGATACAATGGTTAACACATGTAATACTCAGGAACTTGTACAGTGATAAAGTTGTTTTATAGCATGCATTTCCCAGAGACTTGTGCTGTGATACAGTGGTTATAACATGCTTGAAAAGAAAGGACCCTCTGTGCTTGGGGTCACAGCAGTGTATCTATAACACTCTGCAACTTCATACAGTAACATATAAGTGCACCCACCTCCCAGTCAGACTCTAGCATGATGTGCTTCACCAACATTAATAAAAAGGGTACTTGCCACATCTCAAATGTTTGATTCTGTCTGTGTTGTTTTTATGTCATATCAATAAGAAAGATGACCATTTCTTGCTTCACAGAGCCAGCAATAAATGTAAAGCAGCCAGGGGTTTCTAAATACCTTATTTCATATATTCACTGAGTATTCGTATTTGGGGGACCCAAGTATTCAGTATTTGTATTTATTATTCAGCTTGGCTTTGTGAGGGGAAGACAAGCACATAAACTAACCCTATGCCCCTCAGCTGGTGGCCAGGGATAATCTACTGGCCTCCTTCCTGGCCCTTTCCCAATATTTTCTACCCAATTCCCCCTTTTCCCAGTGCCCCTGGCTGAGAAAAGTCAAAGATATATGAATTGTTGGCTCTTCGCACTATGAGGAACTCACTGCATGTTTTCAAGATGATCCCCCCCTGGTAACCTGACTCCCCTTCATTCTGTTACTACATTTTTTCACCCCCTTCCCCTTGACCCTTTACCTTGATGGGGGGTGGGGCTCACCACAACTACAATAACACTTAGTAAAGAAAGTCAGCTTCTGGGCCCATCTCCTGCTGTATCCCTCAAAAAGGCCAGCATTTTGCACCATCTGCTCCTCTTGTAAAAAGGCAGCCACTGACCCAACCACGACCAGACAAGCCTTGCCATTTTTAATGATAAAATAAAGAAATCCTCATAAATCCAGTCAGTAATGAAAGTTGGGCAATATTCTCAATGAGGGAGTCAGCCCCACACATTAACATTCATGAATGAGGGACGGGACAGCAGCATCAATGAGTGACATGCTATAGGTTGCATAACATGTCACTCTATGATGCTGCTGCACTGCTGCTCCTTCATGAATGTCAATGTGTGTGCAACCCATTGCTGACTTCATCATTCAGAATACAAACCAGCTGTCATTACTCATTGGATTTATGAGAATTTGCTTATTTATTTTATTTTAAATATGACAATGTCTGCCTGGTCATGGACAGGTCAGTGGCTGCAGTTTTACAAGAGGTCCAGATGGCACAAAATACTAGGCTGAGCAAGGGACATGGTGGGAGATGGGACCCGGTGACTGACTGACATGACTAGCCTGGATCATGGTTGCACTAGCCCCATCCCTGTCATGGTAAAGGGTCAAGAAGGGGCTGAAATAAAATAAAAATTACAAAGAGAATGAAGGGGAATCAGGTTACAGTGGGGAGTCTTCTTGAAAAGATGCTGTCTGTTCCTTTCATACTGCCAGGAGATGATGATTTTATCTCTTTTAATTTTCTGTACTAAGAGGTCTGCACTCTCTGTCAGTAGCATGGGAGAAAAGGGGAGGTTGTGAGGAAAATGAATACCAAACACCACAAATAATGGGGCCTACTATTCGTTTTTGTTCATGAATTATGAATAGGCTATTATTTGCAGTATTTGGGAAATGTTATTCATTATTTGCACACCCCTAACAGCAGTAAAGTTATACCTCATACAGCAACAGGCTTTTGTGGCAAGAGCAGATAAAAACTAGGGATTATGAGGTATGTCAAACAATGCACAGGAACTAATATTTTGATCCTTCCACTAGGACCTACATCACACCTGTGGTGCTTCCATTAAATAATGCTTCTCATTTAAAGAGCTATTCACACCAAAAGTACATGTGCATAAATCTACAATTACAAATCTTCCCATAATGGGAGATTCTGTCTCATATACAAAATTCCAAATATCCTACGTTAGTACATAGTTTATTCAACTGAATTTAAATTAGATACAGATTATGACCCCATCAATATTTAAAGTGCATTAATGTTATTTCATTCTTACTTTTATGCATTTAAATATATGCTAACATTCCACAATATATTGTACAATACTCATTCTGCAATTATTTAAGCAATGTGTTGGGGTTCCCTGGTGTGACATAAAGTCCATATAAAATAGTTCATTTCAATTATGCACATCTTGACTCTGGTTATCTTGCTTGTGGTGGGCAAATGCCTGGGTCCTCTCATTTATTTCATATACAGAACTGGCTAGAAAACCATTTATATGATATTATACATATTAATATAGATATATATATATATATATATATATATATATACATACATACACACACACACACACACACATACATACACACGCACACACTCACATATATATATATAGATATATATATATACACATTATGTACACCATGGGAGAGGAAATACATTAGGAAGGCAAAAAGAAATAACAATTGTAAAGTGATAAACCTTTTACATTACACAACATGTGCTTTACCTACAGTAGGCAAAAAAGAAAAGTGGGAACTCCCATGGTATACATTGGATATCCCATGAGGTAGTTCCTAATATGCATGTTATTTGGTTTGAAATGTTTATGTTATTTCCACTTTGCATTCCTGCCTGTGCCACTTGTACAAGAGTGCAGTAACTCCAACATTCCAAACCAAATAACATTCACATTTGAAACCATTTCATGGGGATATTCCCTATTTATACAATATGGCCCAGAAATTCAAAAGAGTTGAGCCATGCGCAATAGGGTTGTGCCTGCGCAAGTCCGAAAATGAGCCATCCTGCGATATTCAGCAGGAGGCAGTTGGGCCCCGAAAACATGCTGAGCAACAGCGCAATGATAATGAAGGCATGCGCAACAGAAGGGGGAGGAACCATGCATAAATGGCGCAATGTGATATTCAATGACTTGCACAATGCGCAACAGTGGAGCAAGCGGAAGTTGCGCCATAGCGAAAATGAGCCAAAATAAAAAGGAGCAAGAAAGAGGCGCAAGAACACTACAGGGGAAGCCACATGAGACAGAGGCAGAGGCACAGACAGGACAGGCCAGGGAAACACCACAGCAAAAAAAAGGCACAGGAAAGGTGTGGGGAGCCACACAACTCAGAGGTCAGCACAGACAGGTGTACCTGGTGCAGGGGAGGTAGCAGCCAGGACAGTGGGGGGAATAAAGCAGGGGGGAACACAAGCCAGGGACATGGCCAGTGCCACCTTCCACATGGAGGCTGTAATGAGGGGGGTGAGAAGGCAGGCGGCAGGGGGACGTGGCTGTGGAAGGGCCCGTCGGTGGTATGCCCCCAACAGGCAGTACCAAGCCCGCACCAGCTTTGAGATGTACACTGATACAGAGATTGTGGTCTGGTACCACCTGAACAGGGCAATACTGAGGCGGCTCTGTGAGCTGTGCAGTGATGTGATGCAGGCACCCACACGACTGAGTCATGCCCTGTCAGTGGAGACCAAGGTAACAGCTGGCATGTGCTTGCTCACCACGGGTACCTTCCAGAGACCAACTGGGGACTCCACAGGCATAACCCAGTCAGCCACGTCATGCCACCTCACCCAATTCCTCAGCGCACTGCTGCCACATGCTGAGGAGTACATCCATTTCCCCAGCATAGCAGCGGAGAGCACAGCAAACATACAGGAGTTCTACAGGGTAGCACGTATGCCTGGCATGCTAGGGGCAATAGACTGCACCCATGTGGCCATACTCACACCACCTGGCCACAAGGGGGCCGCATACATGAACTGCAAGGGTTATTCCAGCATCAACTGCAAGGTAGTGTGCGATGCCAGGGGACGCATCATCAATGTCTGTGCCATGCACCCTGGGGGAGCACATGATTCATACATCTGGCACCAGTCAGCACTGTGCCACAGATTTGAGAGTGGGGACATCCCCACAGGACACCTAGTGGGTGAGTATGCAAACCAAATGGACATATCGAGTGCCTGGGGGGACATGGCCAGAGGTGCCATGGGTAGTGGCCTACATGGCTTGGGGCAGGCCGAAGCTGATCACTAAACTAACCTCCACCCTCTGCACACAGGTGACAATGGATACCCACTCCATCCCTGGCTGCTCACACCCTACCAGCGGCCCATGAATCCATCGCAGCAACAGTACAATAAGGCACACGCCACCACACACAATGTCACTGAGCGGGTGTTCGGGATGCTGAAGGCACATTTCCATTGCATGGACACCTCTGGCGGTGCCCTACAGTACAGCCCCTCAAAGGCCTGTGGGATATTCCTGGCCTGTTGCATCCTGCACAACATGGCCAACAAATGTGGGATAGCCATACAGGTTGAAGAGGGGGACAGCGATGGGGACGATGGGGACACCAGTGACGATGGTGATGGGCAGCCCCCCCTTGGCTGACGGGACCCCCGACTGATCCGGCTGGCACAGATGCACCGGGACACCATCACAGAGGAGCACTTCAGCCAACCAATGTAAGTCATGGGGCCATATGCAACCTCCAGTGGCTAAGGCACAACCCACAAACACGCATGGACACACACCAGGGGTGCATGCCATCAAGGGAAGTGACAGGGCACAGAAGCACACACACAACCAGGGATGGTTGAGGATCAACACGCCACGTGGATGGACACACACACACACACACGCACACACAATGCACCAAACGTGTACAGAGGGCAGGAGGCACACCGACCCAGAACGCCAACCCTAACAACACACATGTCCACAGGCTGCCACGTCCACTGCCTGTCCATGTGCGTGTGTCAGATGCTGGGCACAACTGCACTTTGGTGTACAATGCAATGCAGGCATCATCATGCACACGTAACTGTGTACAGCAGCTGGAAGGGTGTGCAGGTGGACTCTGTGTCCGCGTGCAGGGCTGGGTACCCAACCGTGCACTGCCCACCGAAACACACAATGCACACAGAGCAGCACCAGACAGTAGCCACGCTGGGAGACAGGTCAGTCTCACGACACAGTGCCACGGCTGCCACAGATGCATGGGAGGCCCCGCTGAGACCCACCAGCACTGGCAGCCTGACCACTGTCCTCATGGGGTGGCACCGATGGTCCCCCAGGGGTTCCACTGCGTGAACGCGACCGTGCCCATGCAGGGGTCTGCAGCACACCAAACAAGCCTGCACCAGGAGTGCTTGGGATTCCCACAGCTGAACCCAGCGTCAACAGGGTGGGAGTCGCACGACGCCGGAAATGGGGAGTGGAGAGTGCACTGCGTGGTATGAGTGACGCATGGGCACCTGACTGTGTGCCCATTGTGGCCATGACAGCAATAAACGCCTGTGCATGCCTGTCAATGGCAGCGGTCACATCCTCCCGCAAATGGTCTATCCGTGCCAGGATCCATTCAGTGTCCCTGCTGCGACGCTCCTCCGCCTGCTCCAGAGCCACACACAGTGCTTCCACAGATGTTGCAAGCTGCATCTGCTACTGGACCGATACTCGCAGTAGGCAGGTGTGCTCATCCAAGAGGTCATCAGCCTCCTCGGCATCCTTTCCCTCAGGGTGTGCAAGGGCCTGATGTTCAGCACCCCTTGAGAGTGGGTGCTGCGCACCAGGACCAGGTATGGGTATGTCCACAGGTGGTGCACAGACGCTGCTGCTGAACCCTGTACCCCCTGGCCCGGTGGGTGACTGCTGCTGCTGCCCCTCCGGCTGCAGCACCCCAGGGCTCAGTGGTGCCACCACAGTGGCCACAACAGTCCCACTGTCCTGAACAGACACCAGTGCTGCCCCACTGGTGCTGACAGGCACAGCCTGGGACTGTGCTGACACGCTGGCCCCCACAGCAGCACCAGCCACAGCCATGGGTGTGAATTGCCCTGCTGTGTGTCCATCCTGTGGCACACAAGTGTCACTGCCCATGACGGTCTTGTCATCATCATTGGTGCAGGACTCTGCTCCAGCCACAGCCACAGCGTGCTGGCATCCATGGACGCCAGCACACTGAGACACAGACAGGGCTTCCCCCACAACTGTCTCAACGACATCAGTGTGGACAGCCAGGTGGCTCCACTGTCGTACTGATCCACACATACCTGTGGAAGTGGATGGTCCCAACTTCAGACTCCGTCCAACTGTCCGCAGTGGACAGGTCCACCACCACTGACTCATGCTGATGCTCAGGATCTGTAAGGGAAAGCAAAGTCACATTACTGCATGTTACCTACCCGCCCCCCCCCATAGGTAGATCATGGCTTACCATGCAGAGATGGGCCACCACCCATCTGGAAGCCACCGCCCGGAACTCCCTCTATGGCACTGCAGTGCATGCTTGCAGCAAGCCTGTTCTCTGCTGGGGTGAGATGTACCACCTCCGGCTGTCCCCCACCTGTTGCAGCACGTGCCGCCCTGATGGTAGCCACCTTCTCCTTTACCCTCCTCCTATCTGTACCCATCTTCTTCTTACACTCTTGCACGGAGCGCTGGTGGCTGCCATGCAGGTTCATGGCACGTGCCACCTCCTCCCATGCAGCAGCACGGGCCTGAGGGGTGCCTCGCCGTCCACTGAGCAGTGGCTCCTGATCCAGGTAGATCTCGAAAAGGGCCTCGGCCTCGGCCTTTGTGAAGTTCGGCCTCCTCCTCCTCCTCCTCCCAGCACTGTTGTCCTCCTCTCCCAGAATGTGCTCGGTCATTATTTAGCATGTAAGGATGGCAGTTGTTACCTGTGACTGTGCAGTCCCATTCAACTGTCTTCATGTATTTCAAACCCTTGGCACTTTATTTAAGCACACCATGTAATAATGTCCTTTGCAATGTATCCTGCCTTGTACATCTTCATATGTCATACTATTGTATCCTGCCATGTGTATCTTCCTGTAGTTTTCTTATGTATCCTGTTATTTTGCTTATGTATCACTCTGTTTTGTAATTGTACCTCCCGGGTCGTGCCTGAAAATAGTCACTTGTTGGCTAGTGCACTTACCCGGTCAACAAAAACTAAATAAATAAAAATAAATAAGTCCCTGAATCCACAGTCCACACTCCCACACAGCATGCAACCCACCAATAAACTGCAATAACCGACTATGGCCACTGCAGCACTTTGTCGCACCTTTATAGCGCAATACATGTAAATTAGGTGAGGAGCAACTTTAATTAGATGCAAATCGCGGTGCTGCACCATTGAATGGCTGATTGGATGATTAACATATGATGGCTGAATATCGCGCTGTTGCGCTTTGTGCAATTGTGTGGAACGTGCTGACCCAATGGCGCAGTTCTATGGCGTGCATAGTACACCTCACTGCGCATGCCCAGACTGCTGATGCAGGCATCTGCCACACTGATGACATGCTGTGCGCGGTAGACAATGCAGGGCACGGTCACCATTGTGCCAATGGCACTATAGCGAAGGTCACTACATGGCGCTGTGACAATGGGCCTTCATAGGTGCAATGGCACGACTGCCCGATAGTCCGCCATGGCACTGGCACACAGGCAGCCAATCGCGATACACGCATTGTCATCCGATGGCGCTGTGTGTGGCCTTGCACCATGGACCCTTGACCCTGTGCCCGATCTTTGCCCCCTTGGCGCCATGCATCAGGCAGGCATAGGTGCACCTCTATCGTGTTGTTCGGTAACAGCACAATAGGGAATGGCAGCGCTGTACCGTGCAGCATCTGCACGTGGGGTACCACGCTGCATAGCACCATATTGCCTACTATAGCATTCGCAATGGCACGGAGAAGGGCTGCTCTATGGTCTGCAGTCGAGCTGGCGAACCTGGTGGCCACAGTGGAGCCACACCATGGGCCTCTGTTTTGGGGGGAATCCCTGGATAGGGCTAGGTACCAGGTGTAGCAAGAGGTGGCCACAGCCCTTGAAGCGGTGACCGGCAGGGACAGGACAGCAGAGCAGTGCAGGCACTGTTATGGTGACCTGCAAAGGAGGGAGCCGGATTTACTGACCAGACTGAGGTCACGTGCTACGAGGGGCACGGTACCACGACCAGGTAGGGGTTCCGGCAACATACTGTTATCGCCCATATGAGTCACATTGTTGTTTGTGTCCAGCACATAGGGGAGAGACTGTTTGGGTTTGACTGTGGCGGTGTTCACAGGGTGTGTGGTGGGTGGGTCTGGTTGGTTGGGGGGCACACTCCTGGGGCAGGGGTGCTTTGCTTCACTTCGGGAGTGCACTGATGTTCTTCTCTCCTTTTTGTCTCCACAGGCCCAGAAGAGGTACGCTGCTTGCAGGCTGCACAGAGGGCAGCGGACGCCACAGCCGGGCAGGCCGAGGGTCCACAACGGCCACCCGACTGTCCCAATGAGGGTGAGTGACAGACATCCTTGATTAATATTGCATGCTGTGTGACAGGGTGGGCAGCGGGGCATGGCCACCATTCATTGACATCACTGCCATGCACACCACTGGTTACGGTCAACACTGTCCAGTGGCAATGCATGTCTGGGTGTGCATCACTGGTGGTGCATGCATGCACTAGGTGCATGGCTCTGCCACTGTCTTTGCACCACATAGCCATGTCACTGGATGGGCATGGTGGTGCTGTGCGTGACTTAGCTGGTGGGTGTGTGCAGTGTTCCCCATGGCTGTATGCGTCTGGGTGTGCATGTCCTGTGGACGTGATCACTGTGGCTGGTCACACACCATCACAGTGGTATGTCCCATTGCCGTATGCCATGCACTGTGGGTGGGCTGTATGGGGCTGTGCATTCACACGTGTTGACTGTGCTCCCTTGTCCTAGGTGCAAGATATCTGAGGGAGATACGAGACACCCTGAGGGAGCTAACCACCCTGGCCTGGGAGACAGTGGCCATCCTCTGGAGGATAGATGTGGTGGGGGTCCTGATGAGGCGACGTGCGAGGCGGAGCCAGAGCCTAAACCAGCACGGGCAACAGTAGTCCCTTGTCCCTGACCTCCCATCCCCCGAACCACCTCCCACCCCTCCTATCCCATCCCAGTTGTTCACCTTCCCCTGCCCAACCCCACCTTTTTGTGTCCCCTACCACCTGTATATAGTTCTTGTTGATCTTGTAAATAGTTTATATATATTTTATAATACATTTGACTTTTCTATGAATACCGTGGTGGTCTCTGATTTGCAGCGGGCTATAGGTGCTCAGCTGCAGTGGTGTGCATGGCATCAGGGGTGGTGCAGTCGAGGGTATGTGTGTGTGTCCATGTGGAGGTGTCTATGGTGTGGGGGTGGATATCAGTCAGTGTCTGTGTTGTGTGTGTTGTGCCCCGTGCACTGGATGACTGTGTGCAGAGGTCCATGGCGCATGCTCTGTGTCCATGGTGCACCCATTGGCCCGTCCATGGCCTGTGCAGCTGACACTCATGCCTGTCTGTGACCTGCATGATCTGCTGGCATGTCAGTGGTGGCATTCCCTGCATGGCGGACACCATACCCGTCGATTTGTTGGGTTGCCCATGTCACTGGTGTGGTGCATGCCTGGCTCAGGTGGCACTGTGGGCAACACGGTCATTGTCCCACCTCCATGCTGTGGCTTGTGCATGTTGCAGAGGATGTGCCCCACTGTCTGTGGCTTGTGCATCGGGTGACTCATGGTGGGGTATTGGTCCATGGTGCCAGTGCAGGGTGGTTGGCACTCCAGTGCCATGGTGGACTGCAGGTTGTGTGTACACGGCTTACATGGGCCCACGACGAGGAAGCTTGCTTTTGCCCCACCACCGTCCCTGTGTTGTTGTGCCCTTGGTATGGGTGGGTGTCTGTCCAGACCCTGTATGGCATCTGGTATGGTGCATGCTTCCACACACAACTGTGGGTGTCTGTGCTGGCTGTTGTGGCCAGTGGTGGGCCGGGGTGTGTTACTGGTATACTTTGCGGAGTGCTGTAGCACTGTGGGAGGTGTCACTTACACGACCATCCGATATGGGGTCACTCTTGTGCCAACGCATGGTCGGTGTCTCAGAAGTACCTTGGGGGACTGTGCATGGTGGCACTTTGTCTGCCGTTGTTGCATTGCCGTGTGCTGCAACCTGCTGATGGGTGCTCATGGTGGGGCTGACTTGCATGGTTCTGTGGTGCACAAGGTTGCATTGCCACTGTGGCGGTGGTGGCACACATGGGGATTACTGTAGTGGTGGTCACTGCTCATGGGGAGTTGTCTGGGGGTCGCTGTGCAGGATGCGCTGTACACTGGGGGGATGGAGTGGCACAGGGTGGTCTGCCCTCCTTGTGTGCCAGTCACAGCTTTCGGGTAGGTGTGATGGGGCACCATGGCCAGGCTGTGGGTTGGTTGCTTGACTCCATGGACCAGTGGTTATTCCAGCCCTCCCCTGGTTGTGCAGGGCTTGGGGGGTGATGTCTGTTCTGCTCTGTGTTCCTGTGTCCATCTGTGGCATGGGTGGTGGGCCCCTACCTCCCTGATTGTGCTGTTACATTACTCTGCAGCTGGGGAGACTCCCTGCTTGCGCTATGGCACCTCTGGACTGCTCAGCTGAACATCCCTTATTGAGCCATAGCGCATCAAATCTGCTCAGCTTCCCCTCCCTAGTTGTGCTATGGCGCAGCTTGTGTGTTATTCAGACGTTGGTTGTGGGCTCAATTTGGCCTGCTCCTTTTTTGAATATCACGTCTGTTGCGCATGGGCGCAATAGACTTGCGCTGGCTCCTGCTATTGCACACTTTTTGGGCGCAGTTTGAATATCTGGGCCTATATGTTTTGAAATAACAAGCCATCTAAAAAGTGATATCTTTCTGAACATGAAAAGGTAATATTTTATAATGATGTAGTGTTAGCTTTCCTTGTTCAGGTTTCAGCCTCAGTAGCAGTTCTGACCAAATTTAAATGTAAATAACTATAAAACAAAAAAATTATACCATGGCACTGTGAGACAAAGGTTGTTCAGTACAGAAATATCTACAAAATGAGTGTTTTGTCATTTAGGTACCTTTTGCATTTTTGGTAATCAACAAAACATGGTTGAAAATCCAATTGTTTTCTCTTTTTGATGGACAAATGTAATTATCTTTGAAACCAAAAAAATGATGGTATGGTACTGTGAGCATGAAAGTTGTTCAGCACAAAAATACTGTATCTACAAAATGAGTTGTGTTTCATTTATTGTTACCTTTTAGATATTTTTTTTTTACAACCAGCAAGAAACTGTAGAATTTTGTTTTTCACTTTTTTGTTGAGCAAATGCCCTAAAAAGGCAAAAACAATAGACTTGTGCATGCATGCTTTTGCATTAAGTACTGGCCATAATGTAAAGCTATGGGCTCAATGAGTTAAACAGAAGTAGTAGTATATCTTAGAAATCACTCTCAAACAAGTAGAGTTCTTGTAGCTATAAAAGAAGCTGAATGTTAGCCACACATTTCAAAGTTCCAGGCACTTTTTTTTGTTACACATTCCAGACGTTTTTATCCCAAAACATATGTCTGTATGAAAGGAACATATCATGGCCTGACTGAAAATATCATACTTATCTTCATTCAAGGCCAATGATATTAAGAAATCTCACTCATGGCTTTTCCACTTGGGAGATATCATAATATCATTAGCTTCCCATGAAGATAAATATGATATCTTAAGTCAGGCCATGCCATATCCCCTATTTATATATATATGTTCAGCAGTGCTGTTGAACACAGACTGGGACCTTCAAATTATGGCACCTTGCCTGCAAATTTTACATATATCTCCACTGTTTACCTTTGATTCAACATGGTGGTGAATTAACATGAATACCACTCGCAGAGGCAACAAAACAATTTCTCTTGACATACACTATTACAAAATCTGGTCCCCCTGAGAGATGATAAGAAATGAATGAACTCAAATGAGTCATTCATTCCAGGAAGGTTCCTAGCTGTTAACTTATAGATCCAAAAAGCCTAATGTGTACTCAGTTTTGCTTCCATATTGCCACCCCTCCTACACATACCTTATCCAATCCTGATAATGTTATTTTATGATTCATTGGATATCTGGTCTCCAATGTATTGGTGTGGGGTGGTGTTTTAGCAATGTACCTTTGGCTTATTCTCCACTATTTCTACCTAGTTAGGGGTGCCATAGGCAGAAACCTACAGCTAAAGGAAATAGAAGTTCCCAAGTAAGGAGGCCAGGACACTTAGAAGAATGCCAGAGTTGAAGGAGGGAGAAAAGAAACTGGCTAGAGTACTGATGTGTGGATCCAGCCAGTTTAAATATCAGCTGGGGGGAATGGTCAACCAGCTAACCACTGAACTTCAAGCTTCTAATTCACTGGGCATCTGATCTCTGATGTGTTGGTGTGGTGTGATGTAGTTCTTATGTAACGCACCACTAGCTTTTTCTCAATTATTTCCACCCATTTAGAGGTGCCATAGGCAGAGATCTATGGGTAAATAAAATGGGAGTTCCTGGGTGAGGAGCCAAAAATGTCAGGAGAATGAAACTGCAAAACCCTCTCCAACTCACAGAATTATTGTATCCTTTGGCATGGAGGAGAGGACCCCCCCACACACATACACACCCATGGGGGAACCTCTGGGGATCCAAGGCCTCTGGTATGCCTTCCCTCCAGACATGCACTTAAAGAACCTCTAACTACCCTAAGTTGAATGAGTAAGCAAGATCCAGAATGATGGAATCATAATGGAGATTAAGTGCTACCAAAGTTGATGGGGCTGGATCTAATTCTGGCTGTGGCTCAGCTGGTCTAATAGAGTACAGCAGCTGAAAGATAGAAGGGTTCAACTCAGGCTGCTGGGGTAGAGATGCTATGTACTCTGGTCATGATGCTTCTCATTAATGTTTGAAGAGAGTGGTGTAAGGTTATGGTACCCTGTTGGCTACTCCATATGAATCGATGCTGGTAGATCAGGTATTGAATACATTTGCTGGTTGCACATCTTCAGCAGAGGCTGACAAGCACAGGAATCCACAAGTGTACACCTGGTCATGGAATGGTTGGATTACAGGTCATACAGCAAGTAGTGCAGTGCCAGCTGCAGGTGCTGCTGGAAGTCTGTTTCATAGCTGATGCAGGGAAAGGTGTTATCCTGAAAGACAGGCTTAGCTAGTGAGGAAGACTTGTGATTCTTAGTTTATGGATGACTGAGCATGCGAGTCAAATGAAGCAGATCACTTCAAGGGGCTTAGTAGAAGGATGAAACCAGAATGGATGAAAGCATGACCCTGCTGCCTGTAGTTGCTGGTGAGTGAAACCAGTAGCACAAAATCATAGGAGGTGAAATTGTACTGTGTCCTTGATGCAGTGCACAGGCAACTGACTGAATAATGGAAGGCAATGCCTGCTGCTGATGTGGATATTGCCTTGGTGTGAGCCAGGGAAAGTGAAAGTGCACAGTGTTCTTGATAGGCACTGTAACAGGGATTCCCCTGTTATGTGTTTCAACCCCTGTCATAAATATGAAATGTGCAATCCCCCCCTTTCTTTTCACTGCTTCCTTTCTTCTTATTTCTTCTACTGTTTCTTTAAATTCTTGTCAGGGTGGCCAACCTGGCAATCTTTAAAAATTCTTTGCGGTCCCTTATTCTCTTTACCCCTCTTTATGCACACAGCATTATGCTCCTGATTGCAAAGACAGAAAATAGTGCAAGTCACATTTTATTTTTAATATCTGGTGCCCCTCGGTTTAAAAAGAAGTGTAGCACTCATTTCTGGGGCACAAAGCTCTGGAACCGCTGCTGCTGGGGGCAGCTCCTTTGACTTATGCAGCTCCAGTGTGAGGGACAGCGCCGGTAACTGAGTGCGACCGAACAATTTTTTTTGGAGCAAGTTGTTCCATGCTGGTGCAGCTGCATAATGTAGCTGAATGTATGCTCCTTGTTCAGAGCAAGTAAAAGACTGATTGCTTTGGAGCAAAGGCGTGCTCTGAAACAAAAGCTGACAAGATCAAAGTCACTTGAATACTTGACTGCCAGCTAGTGAGACACTATGGGCAAGGGTAACTGTAAGCCCCGTAGTATATAGAATAAAGTGTACCCTGTACAGAGAAGCAGCCCCAGAAATCTTGTGATTGAGGACTACATACAAAATAGAATAGTGAAGCCTGTGATGTCATGGCCTATGGAAACTCCCCAATTATGTAATGTCATGGCCTATGGAAACCTCCCCAATTATGTAATGTCACAGCCTATGGAAACTCCCCAATTATGTAATGTCATGGCCTATGGAAACCTCCCCAATTATGTAATGTCACAGCCTATGGAAACTCCCCAATTATGTAATGTCACAGCCTATGGAAACTCCCCAATTATGTAATGTCATGGCCTATGGAAACTCCCCAATTATGTAATGTCACAGCCTAAGGAAAACTCCCCAATTATGTAATATCACAGCCTATGGAAACTCCCCAATTATGTAATGTCATGGCCTATGGAAACTCCCCAATTATGTAATGTCACAGCCTATGGAAACTCCACAATTATGTAATGTCATGGCCTATGGAAACTCCCCAATTATGTGATGTAATCACAAGGAGTTATAAAAATTGCTCACCACTAAGGGAATGTTAGATAGTCAAGTCAGTCTAGTGCTGACAGTGGGCAGGGTAAGACCAACAGTTAGTGTGTGTGTGTGTGTGTGCATGGATTTCACACAGGTTACTTGAGAAAAGTATTCATTGGACTATCTGGGCTGAAGCAAAGCCACAGACTTTGCTGAAGAGAGCAGAGGTCTGAATTTCTTTGTGCAGGACTAATTATTTGATTTTTGTTTTATTTCTGTAAATAAGTGTATTTTTTCTAAAAATAAATTGATGAACACATTCATGCATTTTGCGCACTTGATCCCTGCTTTGTTGTGTCAGTTATTATCCCTCACATTCACACTGGTGTGATAAGTGGGATACCTGCCTCGTATAGACTACCTGGGAGAAGCTGCCAGGAGGGTATACTCCAGTACCCGACACATGCGCAGGGTAAAAAGTGCGAAGACGACGAAAATCCTGTGGACTCTAGAAATGGCTGAAAAGCTCTGGTTGAAGAAAGTGCTCGGGTTGCACCCTGGTGCCTGGCTGAAAATGGTGAAGCAAGAGCAGGAGGATGCCACAGATGAGGAACCCTTGGAAGAAGAGGATGGGAAGCAGATGTAGGACAGTGCACCGGAAGACCCCAGCGATCTGCTGTGTTCACTCTGTCTAAAACAGTTGGAGATAGAGCGTGAGTGAGAAGAGGACCAACGATAGTGAGACGAGGACAGGAGACTACAAGAAGAGGAAAGGAAGAGACAGGATCAGAGATGGTGTGATGCCTTGCAAGCCATCCATGCCCTAACCCCTGGGCAACCTGACCGAAATGTACCCTGTGACATAAAGTTATCAAAATTGACCGAGGCTGATGATAAAGAAGCCTACTTAACGATGTTTGAGTGTATAGCCCAGACATGTGCTTCGCCCCAAGACCAGTGGGTCATCAGTCTTGTCCCTTATTACCCAGATGGGCCCAACTGGTGTATAGTCACCTTACTGCCCCTGACTAATGATTACGATCGAGTCAAGGAGAAAATCATCCATCGGTATGATATCAATACCAAGACCTATAGGCAATGATTCAGGTCCCAAAAGATGATGGGCCAAGACACCCCTTGAGAGACTTTTGCCAGGTTAAAAAGTTTCTGTCTGAAATGGTTACAACCAATGGTCAAAACCCTCAACCAGATCCTGGAATTGATAATTATAGAGCAATTTATCCAAGTATTGCCTCAAGACATCCAGGCATGGATGAAGGAGCACAATCCCAACACAACAGAGAAGACCATCACTCTGGCGGAGGATTACCTAGTGGCCAGACCATCAAAGTCCAGAGGATACCAAGGTGCTTCACCCCAACCTACGACACCGTAAGACCTTTTGAAACTACTTATCCCAGACAGTTAAATGTTGGGGGAAAGGGGACCGAAGGTCAAGGCCCTATTCCGCAAACATTATTTGTTACAGCTGTTTGGGAAAAGGACACATAGCTCTTAATTGCGCCAAAAGAAGAAATGAAGCTGCTCACTTGGCAATGGCTAATAGGGGGTATGTTACCACAGTGGGGATCGGCCAGGATGAAATAGTGGGATTGCTGGACTCAGGAAGCAAACAAAGCTTGTGAGGGTGAACATTTTAAAGAACTACTGCAGTAAAGGGCTGGAGGCAAAGGTAACCTACATCCATGGGGATGTCCACCAGTGCCCTACTGCCACGGTGGAAATGATGGTAGGGCAGGATAAACAACTCTTCTCTGATGGTTTTGTACCTAGACTGCCAGTTCCCATTATTATCAGCCAGGATTTCCCTAACTTTGACCGGTTGAAAAAAAATCAACTGACCTGTGACCAGCTTGTGGCAGTAACCACTTGGGCCCAGGCTAGACAAGAACAGGCACAGAACATTTTTCCATTTGATGAAGAGGTATATGAGGTATCAGGGAAAACAAGGAAATCAAGAATGGAGAAGAGGGCCAAAAAAGAAAATGGAGGGATAGCCATCAGGAAGGAATATCTGATGTTGGGTCTGATTTAGCTAGAACTAATATAAAAATGGAACAAAAGTTAGATGAGACTTTGAATCCCTTTTTCTTACTGGTGGACCAGGTGGTTGCTGAAGGGCAGCCACAGTATGTCATAAATTATATTTTATATTGAACGTGTACTAACCCTGCTATGGGGGAATGTATAAGACAGATGATGGTACCCCAGAAATATAGGGATAGACTGATGTACCTAGCCCATGAGATCCCATGGTTGGCCATGAAACACGAGATGGGACATTAGGCAGATTGACTAATCAGTTCTTCTGGTCTGGGACACATAAGAATGTGGCTGAGTATTGTCACACTTGTCCTAAGTGCCAATTGGTAGCCAAAGGAGGAAAAGGGGATAAGGTGTCCCTACAGCCAATATCCTCAGTAATGTCACCATTTGAGAGAATAGCTATGGATGTGGTAGGCTCCTAACAAAAAAGTTCAAAAGGTATCCAGTATATTTTGGTGATTTGTGATTATGCGACCAGCTATCCTGAGGCAGTATCCGTTTGGACTGTGACAGCCCCTCGGATTGCCAAGGAACTGGCTAAAATTTTTAGTTGATTGGGTATCCCTCAAGCCATTCTCACAGACAGAGGTACCAACTTTACCTCAGTACTCCTCAAGGAGTTGTACAGATTGTTAGGGGTAACTGCAGTGAAAACATTCCCTACCACCCCCGATTGATGGTTTGGTTGAGCGTTTTAATAAGACTCTAAAACAGTGGTGGGCAACATGGGATTGTATGAGGGCCACAAGTGTGGCCCTCCAATGATCTGAAGGGCCACATAAGCACCCATGAATTTTACAGGTCCATATTCACAACTAAATGATGCAAATTAGACAATTTAATAATGCAAAAAACTTTATTTAATGTTACTAATCATTAAAATGTTAAAACATAATTAAATAATGTTTGCTTAGTGTGCTATTCTGCCTTCGTCCCCTAGTTGTTTTTTTTTTTTTTTTTTGCTACAGCCTGGACTTGCAGCAATTGGTGAACTGGGTTCAGACAAAGTCTGTCTACTGCTCCTTGTCAGAAATGTGTCCATAATTGTTTTATAGAATTTCAGTGATGCAGTGTGTCCTGAGCTTGTGGCAGTGGCAGTGGAGGTTGAAGTTAAACTAGTGAACACTCACCTGTATACAAGTATGTGCTGACCTAGCAATCAAATGAAGCCAATTAAAACTTGCAATTTACTCCCTGT
The DNA here is from genome assembly GCA_016271365.2 of Neoceratodus forsteri. Classification (NCBI taxonomy): domain Eukaryota; kingdom Metazoa; phylum Chordata; order Ceratodontiformes; family Ceratodontidae; genus Neoceratodus; species Neoceratodus forsteri. Next base: position 1,726,253,532 of record CM057456.1, read on the forward strand.
CCCCCCGTATGCACAGCTTAAAAACCTGTATTCACCGATCATTTCACCAGTCACAGAAAAGTTACAGGCAAGTGTAATCACTGAAACATTGATAGAATTGTTAACGGCATTGTGAGAAGAGTCACGATAAGCTACTCACCACCAAAACAGCATGCAGCCTACATGACTGTATTCTTTAGCCAGAGTAAAGAATCAGCAAACCGATGTGTGTCAATCAGTTGTGGCATTGCGAGAAGAGTCGCGATAAGCTACTTACCACAAAAAGAGCCTGCAGCCTACATGACAATGACTGTATTCTTCAGAAAGAGTAAAGAATCAGAAAACCAATGTGTGTCAATGCGAAGCACACCTCAAATGACTGCCGGGATAATCTTAAAGGTACAGCGCTATTTGTTTCATTACAGAGCATCTCCGGGGCCTCAAAAATCACATCAAGGGCCGCATGTGGCCTGTGGGTTTGCAGTTTGCCCACCACTTCTCTAAAACATGCTGCAGAAGTATGTACAAGAAGAAGGGTGGGATTGGGACAAATATCTACCCTATCTCTTGTTCGCATACCAGGAGGTGCCCCAAGCCACTACAGGGTTGTCACCCTTTACTCTCTTATATGGAAGAAACCCCAAAGGTCCTTTAGATGTGGTGCAGGAACATTGGGAAGAAGGGAAGAATGTCTGCCATACAAATATCGGAGACTATATGACCAATCTGGTAAATAAATTGGTGAAATGTGTTACTCTAGCACACCAGAATGCTGTCCATAGACAGGCAGAACAGAAGGAATGGTATGATGAAGGACTGAAAAGTAAAATGTACCCTCCAGGGGATAAAGTACTGTTATTGTTGCCATCTACTGAAAGCAAGTTATTAAAGAAATGGCAAGGTCCATTTGTAGTTAATAGGCAAACTGGGAAGGTAAATTATGAAACTGAAATGCCAGGAAAAAGGTCCCAAAAGAAAATTTACCATGCAAGCCTGTTGAGGAAATGGTTTGAAAGGCAATACTCAGTATCCAGTCTTTTCATATACCCTGAGCAAGAGAACACAGAGCTTGAAGTAGCTTAAGAGAGATTGGACAAAGGCACAGAAGTGGTGGAGGTTCAAATCAATCCCGAGTTGGATGCAGCCCAGAGACAGGAGATAGAACAACTACTGGGGTATTATGGGAAGACTTTTACTAACACCCCAGGGGAAGCAAAATGGATAGTGCAAACTATAAAGGTAGTACAAATGAGACCTATACACCAAAAACCCTACCGGCTTCCTGAGACAGTTAGTCAAGAAGTCATAGATGAGGTGAGGAAAATGGAACACCTAGGGGTTATCGTACCATCAAGAAATGCTTGGTCCTCACCGGTGGTGGTAGTAGTGCCCAAAAAGGAGGGGTTATCCTGCTTTGCTTGGATTTCAGGAAGATTAATGCAGTCTCCACCTCTGATGGGTACCCCATGCCCCATGTAGATGACTTCCTAGACAAAATATGGGAACGCCAAATACATAAGCACCCCTGACTTAACGAAAGGCTACTGGCAAATCCATTTCTCTTTACATGCACAGGAATTGACTGCCTTCAGCACCCTGATAGGCCATTACCAGTTCACCACCATGCCTTTTGGACTGCATGGTGCTCCAGCAACCTTCTAACGATATATGGATTAAGTATTGCGTGCCCATACACAGTACGATGCTGTCTACTTAGACAATGTTGTCATCTTCAGCCCTGACTGGCAGACACACCTAGTACATCTTAGTGCAGTTATTCAGTCCATTCAAGACTCCTGACTGACCGTAAATCCTACCAAATACACCTTTGCCAGGATTGAGACCAAATACTTAGGGTTCATCACTGAGGAAGGTACAGTCAAACCAGACATCAGCAAAATTGAGGCAATAGCGAAAAGTCCCATCTCCCTGACAAAGAAACATGTACATTCCTTTTTGGGACTGACAGGTTATTACCACTGATTTATACCCGATTTTGCCACCATAGCAACCCCACTGACAGATCTGACCAAACACAAATGTCCCAATAAGGTGCTATGGACCAAGGAATGTAATGAGGCCCTTCAGAACATTAAAGCGACCCTATGATCATCCCCTGTCTTGATCAGTCCTGATTTTTCTTTCCTGTTTGAAGTGCACACTGACACCTCTGATACTGGCACTACTGCAGTCCTTTCTTAGACAAGGAAAGGTGAGGAGCAGCCAGTCATATACATCAGCTACAAACTTCATGAGAGGGAGAGGAAGTATTCAACAGAGTAGAAGGAATGCTTAGCATTAAAATGGGCGATAGAGGCCTTGAAATACAGTATTATCTGTGGGGCACAGAGTTTAAGGTTCTCACTCATCATAACCCTCTGTGCAGGCTCCAACAGATAAAAGACAAGAATAGCCAGATAATGTGGAGGTATTTGGCTTTACAGCCTTATCGCTTTGCCATTCAGCACACAGCAGGGTTGAAACATCAGAATGCTGATTTCTTGTCTCGATATGGGGCCCATGCTGATGAAAATTGATGAAATCTGTTGCTATGATGTGTTTTTCTTTCTGTGACAATCTTGAAATGTTTTGCATATTATATACAAGATAGGGGGTTGTATTAAACCCTTGATATTGCACCTCAGGGAATAGATCGGTATCAGAAATACATTTAGGTATGTGATTGTAGATACTGATTGTTTGTATAAGGGTCCATGAGGCAGAGCTTCTGAGAGAGGGTGGGCGAAAGCTCCAACCCTCCTAGGGTTCAGGGAGAGAATCTGACAACAGTATTACTGTTGCATCTTGGTGGGGGGGGTGTAAAATGGAGCCCCCTATTACGTGTTTAAACCCCTGTCATAAATATGAAATGTGCAATCCCCCCCCCCTTTTTTACTTTCACTCTTTCATTTCCTCTAATTTTTTCTGCCTTTTTCTTAAATTCTTGTCAGGGTAGCCAATCTGGCAATCTTCAAAAACTCTTTGCTGTCCCTTGTTCTCTTTACCCCTCTTTATGCACGCAGCATTATGCTCCCGATTGCAGAGATAGAAAATAGTGCAAGTACTGTAAGCTTTATTGTTAATGACCGGTGCCCCTTGGCTTAAGAAGTGTTGCATCCATTTCTGGGGTGCTGAGCTCCAGAACCATTGCTGCTGAGTGCAACTCCTTTGACTTATGCAGTTCTAGTGCGAAGGACAATGCTGGTCGCCGAGTGCGACTGAGTAATTCTTTTTTTTTTTGCAGCACGTTGCTCCAGGCTGATGTAGTCGCATATAGCGGCTGAATGTATGCTCCTTGCTCGGAGCAAGTAAAAGAATGATTGCTTCAAAGCAAAGGCATGCTCTGAAACAAAAGCCAAGTGCCGCACTAGTGGCAAAATCAAAGTAGCTTGAATACTTGACTGCCAGCTAGTGAGACACTACGGGCAAGGGTAACTGGAAGCCCTGTAGTATCTAAAATAAAGTGTACCCTGTACAGGAGCAGCCCCAGAGATGTTGTGATTGAAGGCTGCATATAAAATAGAATAATGAAGCTTGTAATGTCATGGCCTATGGAAACTCCCCAATTATGTGATGTCACGGCCTATGGAAACTCCCAATTATGTGATATAATCACAAGGAGCTATAAAAAAGGGCTCACCACTGGGGAATGTTAAATAGTCGAGTCAGTCTAGTGCTGACAGTGAGTAGGGTAAGACCTACAGTTAGCGTGTGCATGTGGATTTCACTCAGGTTACTTGAGAAAAGTATTCATTGGACTATCTGGGCTGAAGTAAAGCAGCAGACTCTGCTGAAGGAAGCAGAGGTCTAAATTTCTTTGTGCAGGACTAATTATATATTTTTTTCTTCATTTCTGTAAATAAGTATAATTTTTCTAAAAATAAATTTAATGAACACATTCGTGCATTTTTTATGCACCTGATCCCTGCTTTGTTGTATCAGTTATTATCGCACACATTCACAGGCTTGTTGTTGATGGCATTGCCTGCAGTATGAAGTCATATGGTGTGAAAGTATACTGTGCTTTTGGAGGTTAGAGAGCAGGTGACAGCCTGACTTGTTGCACGCCAATGCCTGTATTGTTTGGGTGGTATTGTCAGTAGTATGAAGTCATAGCAGGCAAAATTGTAGTGAGTGTTCGAGGCAAGAGTGGGGAAAGCCCAACTGAGGGAGTGCTGCTGTCTTTCATTGTTAATGGATGTAAGCCTTAGGTGGTAAAAGTGTACGGAGTCTATATAAGGCAGAGCCTTGTTTATACTGGACAGCTAGACAGATGTCTGTTAATGATGATGGGCATGTTCCTGTCGTATGAAGTCATGGAAGGTGAATGTGTGCTGTGCTCTTGAGGGCAGAGAGAGAACAACGGCCCACTAACAGAAGCCGATGCTTGGGTTGTGCTGGTGATGTTAGCAGAAGTGCAAACCTATAGGAGGTGAAGCATACAGAGTCTTTTTTTTTGTCTTATCTTCTTCTCTCCACTACGTGCCTCATGACCCACCACTCCTTTGAGCTGCCCAGGTCCCATCCACTCCACCTGTCCCCTACTGAGCCATCCACCTCAAATCACAGCCGTCCCTGGGGTAACCTGGACATAACCCTTCACCGGGCAGGTCCCCCTGCTCCAAGGGGGAAGGCACCGTGGGGGCACCCAGCACACATACTTGGCCCCAGGGTGCTGCTGAGGTGAATGGTTTCCTCCAGGGCATCAGTGGCAGCAGCAGACCGGCAGCTATCATCCAGTCAGTCGCAAAGTGGATTTTCTGCTTTTTGACTGTTCCCTCCTACATGTGTCTGCAGAGCTCCTGGTCTCCACCAGAGGCTCTGCAGTGCGACATTGACCCGCAATCCACCCCAGGAGAGGAGAGCAGTCCTATGGATGCTCAATCCTCTCCTTCCCCTGCCAGCCCCTGGTGTCCTGAGTCTGTTCCCGAACCCGGGTCGCCGGCATAGTTTGAAGTAAGGCGCCAGTGCCTCAACCCTCTATGCCACCGGGCCAGCATATACTAAGTCTTTGAGGTCACAGAAGGATAGGTCCAATTGCAGAAGGGCTGCTGCCTGTTAATGGGTGTACAAAGTCATAGGAGGCTTAAGTGTGCCAGTCTTGATGGGCAGGACATAGGCAAGGCTCAATGGATGGAGAAGTAATGCCTGTTGTTGGTGGGCATGTACCTACAGCATGAAGCCATTGAGGGCGAAAGTGTACTGTGATCTTGGAGGAAGGGCAAATGACAGCCTGACCAATGGAAGGCCATTGCTTTGTTCTGTTGGTGGTATTGCTAGCAGTGCAAAGCCATAGGAGGTGAAAGCATAATGAATCACTGAGAAAGGCAGAGGAAATCTGATCAATGAAGGAATGAAAACTATTGTTGGTGCCGGTTGTTGCCAGCAGTACAAAGCCCTAAGAAACAAAAGCATACTGTGTCCTTGCATAAATGAGGCTCGACAGGTGGAGGCCAGATATCTGCTGTTGTCATACAGCGTTTAAGGGGAGAGTGGAGGAAAGACTGACTGACAGAGGTTTGAAGTTGTTGATACTGGGCATTACCAGCCATATAAAGTCATAGAGTGCAAATGCATACTGTGCATTTGGGCAGAGCAGTGAGCACAACTGACAGAAGGCCGCTGCTTGGTCATAGTTGTTGGGTGCAAACAACTGTTGAGAATATGTGTAACAGTTCTAGTTCTGATTTTATTTATGCTGTTTATTAATTTATGTTTATTTAATTTCAATAAATTGATTTTAAATGAATATATTTTGTGTGTGCACTTTATTTCGGAAGTGGGAACACTATGTATTTGGGTTGAGGCTCTTGAGCCAAGTGAAGTTGCATATGTGGCTCCTATGCCAAGCTGGAGTGAGTATCACTGGTCTATTGTCATCAAATGTGATGTAGTGCTAAGTTATGAAGGTCAGATATTGCCAGGACACATAGGATGCCTTGGCTATAGTCCTGGATGGAAATGAAAGCAGAGCCGTATGGCTTATGGGAGTAATGAATGCCTGAACCAAACTGAGCATTTGCAGTGGTGCAGCAGTGACTAGAGTCCAAGCAGAAGGAAGAGCAGTAAAGAGGTTCAGGGTACTAGCAGACAGACTTTGGAAAAGGATTTGGTGCCAAACTACGATAACTCTGACTCTTGAGCGCTGACCGGTTTTCCGCAACTGAGAAACCAGCTACAGGTGATCATCTTCCAATGTGCTGGTTTGAGCAAAGCAGCCATGCATGTCATGAAGACGCAAACCAGCGGGAAGATACAGGAAGGAGGGAATGCCCTTGGGCGGCAGCAGAGACACAGCTAGAGAGTGAACTGCTGTGGTCAACATGGTCACAAGTGTGAATGGATTATAGGGAGCTGTGCAGTAGACGGGTATGAATTTTGAGCAAGGTTTAAGCCAGAGGAGCCTGCCATTCTTGGTCCTATGCCCTGGAAGGTATGGGTGACACCATTTGTTGAGAAGCCACAGCAAGAGGTCAGGAGAATGGAAATGGCACTGGGCAGAAGGGCCATAGCAGGAGGTCAGAATGGTGGCAGCACTGGGTGGAGGGGCCACAGCTAGAGGTTAGAATGGTGGCAGCAGTGGGTGGAGGAGCTACAGCTATTAGTCAGTAGGAGTAGTGGCTCTGGGTGGAGGAGCCACAACCAAAGATCAGGATAAATGATGGCACTGGGTGGAGGGGCCACAGCCAGAGGTCACAAGAAAACGAGTCCGGAAGCAGAAATAAAAAGCAGGAGTATCCGTATTGCTGGTTATGACTTTGTGGTGATGAGAGGGGAAACATGGCAGGAGACAGCTGAGGTAGGAAGATAAGCATTGCTGTTATTGCTTCAAGCAGGACCAGTGGTATGCTGAGTAGATGACTTGCATTAGAATGCAAAGAAGTGCACCAAACTGTTTGGAGCAGAATGGCTCCCTTGTTGGGGGACTTCACTGGCTAGACAGGCCAGAGGTCAGAAGGACAATGATGGCACTGGTGGAGGGACCACTGCCAAAGGTCAGGAAGTGTTGCAGGATGGAGGGGCCATAGCCAGAGGTCGGATGATGACAGCACTGGACAGAGGGACCACAACCAGATATTGACAGCATTGGGTGGAGGGGCCACAGCCAGACGTCAGATGATGATAGCACTGAGTGGAGGGGCCACAGTCAGAGGTTTATTGATGATAGCACTAGGTGGAGGGGCACAGCAAGAGGTCAAATGATGACAACATAGGGTGGAAGGGCCACAGCCAGTGTGTACAATGGGTACCATGAGTCTGGAATGGAGGTCAGGAAGATCCATGAACTCTGAGGAGTTTTAGAAGACTACTTGACTTAGTAGTAAGACAGTAGTCCCTGTGATGGCTTAGTAGCTATAAAACTGTAGAATCTGCAGGAGTCCGCTAAAGCTGGGAGACACCAGTCATGAAAATAGTGGCTGAAGGCAGGAATACTGGAAATCTGCTGCTTAGCTGTTTGTTTCCTGGCAATACTAAAGACTCCCCCCAAGTGTTGAGTGATGAGCCATTTGCTTGCTGCGCCTGGAAACTTTAGCAGTCTGGTTACAGTTCTACAAGCAGTAAGCTTGGTGGAAGTTCCTTTAAACTGCCTAAGCATGTTATTTACTTAATGGAAAAGCAGTATCATGCATTTATTTTTGGTAGATACTGTAGTACCCATATAAAGGCAGCACAGAGATGATGGACAGGAACCTTTTTTCTGGCTATGTACATGCCCACAAGGCTCTTAAGAGTAGCACTGTAGAGGAATGCTAGGCCAACTCTTGCTAGTAGACTACCATAGTAACATTTAGTTATAAGCACGAGAGCAGGAAGCTTATTAGAACCATGACTGATGCAGATACGGGAATAGATAGCGTATTTAAAGTTGGTTGAACAAGTGTTTGAGTACAAGTGGTTGAAACTGTCAACCTGAGCCAGGTAAAGGTTGAACTGAAGTAAAAGTTAGCAAGTTGCTTGCAGGTAGACAGACTGAGTAAACATAAGTGAAATACAACTGAAGTACTTGGGTAGTATATATAGAAATGAGTCAGCACATGAAAAACAAAGCTGAAGGGAAAAACAGGAGTCAACTGAGGACAATTAAGTAGCATGAGTGGCTGCCCTAGTAAAAACAGGATGCAAGCTACTACAGCCCGAGAGGCAGAAGACAAAATACATACCAAACAGCAGCTGGAGGCATACACCAAAGGAAGCCCAAACAAACCAGGACTGCAGCAGGTGCGACATATAGAAAAGGGAAGAACAAAAAACTAAAAAGAGAGACCAAGCAGGAACAATCAAGCTTGCATGGCCACAGCAACCAGAAAAGAAACTTGCTAGAGCCCTCAGGTATGGATCTAACCAGTTTAAAAAGTGACTGGGGGAGTGGTCAATCAGCTGACCAACAAATCTCAGCAAGTTTCTAATTTTGCAAGATTTTGTTCTGAATATGTCTATGGCATAGTCCTTACTGCCTGCTTCTCTGGCTGTGATGTGTTCACGCATACACATTTTGAATGTTGGCTGGATTCTTCCTATGTAGAATGCACCACACAAGCATGTTACTAAATACACCACCCCTATGGCATCACGTGTAATTAAGTCATTCATCACAAACGAGCCCACCTGAAATGAATGACTCACTCAAGTTAGTTAATTTCTTATAGTCTCTCTAGGGTATCTTATTTTGGAATAATGTATATAAAAGAGAAATTAGTTTTTTGCCTCTGCGAGTGGTGTTCATATTAATCCACCAGCATGTAGATCCAAGGGTAAACAGAGGAGATAGATGTAAAATTTGCAGGCAAGATATTATAATATGAAGGTCCCAGTTTGTGTACAAACTGCACTGCCAAACACCTTTGGATTCACTGACATCAGTTTTCTTTCAATGTTACAGGACATTTGAAATTTATATAAATAGATGATATGATATGGCCTGACCAAAGAAGATATATTTATCTCCATGAGAAGCTAATGATATGACACCTCATCAGTGGCGAAATCACAAGTGCAGTATCTTAATATTATTGGCCTCAAATGAAGATAAATATGATATCGTAAGGCAGGCAATGTCATGTTCTGTTTATGTAGAGATATGTTTTAGGAGAAACATGATTGGGAATGTGAGAAAAAATGTACTGATCCTGTAACTGAAACAAAATAGAGGGCAGAAGCATTGGTCCACTTGAAAGCGAGATAACCAGAGTCAAGATATGCATAACTGAAAGTAAACTGTTTTATATGAAACATAGATTTTGTCGTCAGAAAAGAACCTACAGGCCCTTCCAGTCTGCCCATTGTCCCAGCCTATTTTGTCCTCACTGACCCTAGCTGGTCATAGGGGTCACTCCCTTCCCCTGCTCCTCTACCTAATATACCCCTGGGCATGCTTGAAGCTCCCCACAGTCTTTGCTCCAACTACCTCCTCTGCAGGGGGTCTCAGTCATCTACCACCCTTTCAATGAAGAAATATTTCTGCACATCTCTCCTAAACTTTCCTCCTCTTAGCTTCATACGAACATATGGAATGCCAGCAGAACCAGGCCTCATGGTCTATTGAGTCTGCTTGTTTGTGCATCTAGCCCCTCAACTTGCAGCTTCTTGCTTCATTTCATGCCCCCTTGCTCTGGTGCCTTCCTTTCTATGAAAGCAACCCTCCACTACACCTTGTTCACTCCTGTGAGGTACTTGTAGATTTCAGTCATGATCCCTCTTGCTCCCCTCTCTCCAAGAGAGTACATGTTGAGTTCCTGCAGCCTTTCCTCATATGACTTCTCGAGCAACCCCCTCATCATTTTGGGTGCCCTCCACTGCACCGCCTCTACCCTTTCAATGTCCTTGCAGAGGTGTAGCCTCCAGAACTGGACACAGTACCCCAGGTGGGGCCTCACTGGAGAACAGTACAATGGCATCTTCACCTCCCTCTTCCTGCTAGGAATCCATCTCCCAATGCACCCCAGCATCCTGCTAGCCTTTCCCACTGCTTTATTACACTGCTCAGCTACCTTGAGGTCATCAGATATGATGATCCCTATGTTTCTTTCTTGCTTGGTGACTGCAGTCTGTACTCCCCCCATCTTACACACAGCTCCTGGGTTCCACAGGCCTAAGCGCACAACCTTGCACATTTTGGCATTCAATTCCAGTCACCATCACCTGGATCCAATTTCTCTAGTTTCCTCAATTCTCTTTGCATTCTCTCCACCCCTTCCTGTCCACCTTGTTGCAGATTTTTCCATCAACCACAAAAAGATACACCTTACTCTCAAGCTCAGAAGTCAATTTTAACATTGTTTTACTAGCCCAAAACCTAGTACAAATTGAGCAGGGTTAGTGCAGCTATCTGTCTACTTGTCTGTCTTGACTAGAGCAGGTTTTCCATGGTTGTTACTGAAGTTAAAAAAGTTCCTACTTTAGCTGGCTGTAGTCCACAATTCTAATCTCTCTCAGTCTCGATGCCGATGATGACCTGGTGTGATTAACAGCTCATTAAGAGCTGCAGTTATCTTGCAGTTCCAGAGGAGGATCCCACAAAAGACTCAGTGTGAGTCATTGTCACTCTACTGTTAGGACTTTCAGCTAGTGTGCAGGGTGTGATGAAGGACAGAGTGTTCTTAAGTCACACTCTTCCAATTTTCTGAATGTGTTCCTGTCTGACAATTTGTCCCACATTATTATGACCAGTGTCCTGCATTTCCCTATATTTTGAGTGTCGTTATCTAACATTTCAGTGACAGAATGCTGTCCTGTAGGTGGTGGGAGTTTTCTGAATGTGTAACTCTTTCTGATGATTTTTTCCACACTAAGACCAGTGTCCCTCATTTCCCTATATTTATTTTATTTAGTTTTTGTTTACCGGGTAGATGCACTAGCCATGAAATGACTATTTTCAGGCACGACCCCGGGAGAGTACAACAAAGAACAGTGGAACAACAGCACACATGGTTACCGTAATTAACAAGTAGAGGGGTACAGTAAAAACTATAATACAAGGATAACAATAAGTAGGAGTTACAATATATTGATAAACATAAGACAAAAAGGTATCAAAGTTTAATAATAAGTGCAGGAGTCATGGATTCAACCTGATGAGAGACAGGATTAGGTCCCAAAATAAGGTAAGTGGGGGAGGGAGGGAGGGGAGAGAGAGAGAGAGAGAGAGAGAGAGAGAGAGAGGAAAGAGGTGAGGAGATGATTGGCTGTAACATAAGATAGGAAAAAGGAGGTGTTAAATGAAAGAGGAAAAAAATCAAGGAGTAGGAGAGAAGATGTTAAAAAGATTGGGTCAGTAGGTCTAACAGGAGCATTTACGGGACAGGATTAGGTGATTCCAATATGCTTTCTTGAAGGCATCATGGGATGAAGCCTGGCGAATGTTTAGGGGTAGAAAGCTCCAGTGTTGGCAGCAAGACAGGTAAATGCACTGACGCCTTTAGAGGTAGAGTGCCTGGGGACGAGAACAAAGGCAGAAACTGCTGAGCGAAGGTCATAGAGGGATGACTGTGTTTGAAAGAGGCCTGCAAGAGATTTAGGAGTTTGTGAACTGATAATGCTATCAATTATGGATTCAATGGCATAAGACCGAGACTCGTGGTGCGGAAGCCATCCAAGGTCAGAGTAGAGGGTGCAGTGGTGTTTCAGATGTTGGGAGGAGAGCGCATATCGACAGATAATATTGTAGGTGACATCCCATTTCTGGAGACTGGATTTGCTTGCAGTTGTATAGGTGACAATGCCATAGTTTAGGGAGAGCAGTACAAATCCATGGGCTATAGCAAGTCTAGCTGAGGGGGTAAGAGCATAGCTGGTTCGATAGGCAATACCAAGTTTGGTATTCACCAACTTACATGCTTGAAGGATGTGGGTATCGAAAGTTCAAGCGTAATACCCAGATATTTAAAAGAGCTGACCACCCCAATGGAATTACCACTTAAAGTGGAAACTTTAAAATCGTTTTGGGCTTGTTTGAGCTTACAGCTTGAGCCGAACAGTATGGCTTGAGTCTATTACTCATTTAAGATGAGTTTGTGAGAATTCAGCCACTGTTGGAAGAGTTGAAAGTCATGAGAGAGTCGTTCATTGATATCATCAATACATTTGGCACTGTCACCCATGTACAGCAGGGAGGTGGTCTGTGGCAGGTTTAAGTTGGTATTGTTAAGAAAAATAGAGAAAAGCAGTGGGCCTAATATAGACCCCTGGGGGACCCCTATGTTAATTGTGGTCGTCTCCCAGGAGGTAGAGTTATATTTTACGAATTGAGTTCAGTCAGATAGATAGCTACCGAACCAGTTTACTACATTAGAGGAGAAACCAAGAGATCTGAGTGCAGCAACAAGAAAAACATGGTCAACCAGATCAAAGGCCTTGGTCATATCGATGAAGATGGACCCAGTAAGGAAAGCAGAGTCCATGGCCTTAAGGACATCAGAGGTAAGCTTGAGTAGGGCAATTGTGGTGCTGTGTCCTTTTCAGAAGCAATGCTGAGCTGGATTTAGGAGGTCGTATTTAAGGAGAAATTCAATAGTTTGGGTAGCTACAAGTTTTTCTAGAATTTTACTAAGAGCAGACAGGATTGCAATGGGCCTATAATTGAGTGGGTCTTTGGGGTCACCTTTCTTGAGAACAGGGGTTATCCTTGCCCTCTTCCTTATATCAGGGACAAGATTTTGACTCAGCGAGAGATTAAAGATCTTGGTTAGGAGGGCAGCAATGATAGGAGCAGCTAGTTTTAGTAGCTTGGGCTCAAGATTGTCCGAGCCCACTACCGCATCCTCAGGTATATTATTAAGTAAATTGAGTACCTCCTGGGATGAGACAGACTTGAAATAGAAGGCTGGGTGATTAACATGTGGAGGAATAAGAGGAGGCGACTTGGGAGGGAAGGAGGAGGTATATTTTGTTAGGTCAGAGAATTGATTATTGAAGAAATTAGCTATGATGAGGGGATTGTTGCAGAGGACACTGTTGAGAGACATGTCATAAGGGGAGTATGGCATATTTGAGCCCATAAACAATTTAATGTGGGACCAGAATTTCTTTGAGTCTCCATAGGAATTGGTTAAAGGATCTTTCCAATAAGAGCTTTTGGCCTGTTTGATATCCTTTTTACAGGAGTTATGCAGGGCTCGGTAGGTGCTTAGATCTGCAGTATGGCCAGATCTCTTGTAGTGGATCCAGTATTTATCTCTTAAACATAGCTTTCTGAGGAGTCCTGATTTTAGCCACTTAGTTTGCCTGTTTTTCACTCGGCGTGTTACTAGCTTGCAGTGTTGCTCCTGCAGCCCTAGGAAGTGGGATAAGAAGATGTTTAGAGAGGACTGAGCATCATTAGCTCCTAAGAGAGAGCACCAGTCAGTACAGGCAACATCTTGTAGAAAAGCTTGGAGGTTGACCTTAGTATAGTCACGAAAGGTAATGAAGTGGGGCTGCGTAAGTGAAGGCTTCACTTTGCCCCAAATGCAGAAGGTGGAGGAATGGTCAGTAACAGCATCAGCTAGCACACCTGCATCGACAATGTGCTCAGGGTGGTTAGTCATGACCCAATCGAACAGGGTGCCAGTGTTAGAGTGGGGGGAAATTCTAGTAGGTTCTAGGATAAGCTGGTGGAGATTAAGGCTTTGGGTGCTTGACAGGAACATGGGTTAAGAGTTACCCAACCAGTTTAAATTTAAGTCCCCAAAGATAAGGACTTCATTTCTTTCAGAGTGAATGGCGATTCGATCCAGCAGTTCCTCCAGACCCTTATGACCACTCCTGCAGGGGTTGTAGACACAGACTATATGTAATTTCTTAGAGCCGAGGGTGAGGAGGGTATGAAGCACTTCACAGTGGTTGAGGGTGGACAAGCTAATAGCAGAAAGTTGGAGGTGACTTTTAAAATAAATGGCTATGCCCCCACCTCTTTTAGGGGAGTCTATCGCATTGCAGGAGGTTATAAGATGGGATTGTACACAGAGAGTCTGGGGGGGGACATCTTGAGCCAGGTTTCCATGAGGCAAATTATATCTGGCTTGTAGAGGGAGGTCCATGCTTGTAGTTCAGCAAGGTGATTCTCCAGGCTCCTTCTATTATGGTGGATGATTGTAAGACCTTTAGCATTAAGGCTGGGGTTGGTTATATAATTTATTGGGCGAGGGTTAAGTTGGACATCACCTGAAAGCAATATGGCTAGTAAGAGTAAATACTACAGCCTTTTGTGTAGGCACAACCAGGAGATTTGAAAAATAATAATCACTGGTTGTGTAGTGACGAGGAGCTTTGGCAGTACTGGGGACAGGTGACACAGTAACTAGAAACAGCAGTAGTGTGGGGACAAGAAGTATAAGGGTGACTGACTTCATGGTAGACTACCTAAGGTTAAGAGAGTAGGTCAAAGAGACTAGTGAGGATGCGGGGGGGGGGGGCAATGGAAGGAGCAAAGCAATGCACTAAACACAGGATCCAGTCAGGAGTATTTGGCAGGAAGAGAAGATAGTAGAATACTGAGCAACCGTCCAGTGGGAAAGCCAATAAAACAGGAGCTGACAGAGAGAGGAGGAGCTAGATGTGTATTTAAAGGAGGCCTGGGCGGGGGAGGCTGGGTGGGAAGAAAATGCAGGCTAGTAGGTCCAGGCTGGCAGAGAGAAAAATGGCTGTCTATAGCAGGGGAAGAAAGTGCTCCAATCGGCTTAGTCGAGCAGGAAGGGAGGACCAATCACAGTCCAGCAGCCAAACACTGCACCAATCAGAGAAGGGCCAGTGCTAAGTGGCATCAGTGGTAGTACCTGCTTGAGGGATCCGATGCGGCGAGCTCCAGAGGTGGGCAGAGTTGGAAGTCAGAGTCGGGCAGCGGCCACAGGGGGGTTCCATGGGGCTGCCTAGTCTTCCAGGGCACCGCTCAGGTGCAGAGGAGTCCCTGAAGGAGCAAAGAGAGGGTAGAATAAATATTAGAGCAAAAGGGGGCGGAAGACACTCGGCAGGGGCTGTGAAGGATTAGGACATGGAAACAATAGAGCGAGAGAAGGTGAGAATATGTTTTGGAGGGGAGGTCAGAAAGGGACAAAGGAATGAGGTCTGAGCAGATGGAGAAATGGGGGAAGGAAATGAAGAAGAGAGTGAGAAAACCTTGAGAAAAGGAGGATGGAGACAGGAGGGAGGTACAGGGGCATGGGGAAGAAGTTAAAGTGAGAGTGGAGAAAATTAGAGTTAAGGAGCTGAACAGGTGAAAAAATACTGAGGGTCAGCAGGAGAGGCTTGTAATTAGTCAGGCAGCAGACTAGGAGAATTAACCTACAGCATACACAGTTATGATAAATATTATATGTCTATGAATTTAAGCAGGGGGATATAACAGCATGTAAACAGTGCAGGCAAATAGTAGCGCTTTTAAACAACCTTAAGTACAGACAAAAAATCCTGAAATGGCATCAAGTAAACAGATTTAAAATGCAGGCTAGTAGGTACAGGCTGACAGAAAGAAAAAAATGGCTGTCTGTAGCACAGGAAGAAAGTGCTCCAATCGGCTTAGCCGAGCAGGAAGGGAGGACCAATCACAGTCCAGCAGCTAAATGCCACACCAATCAGAGAAGGGCCAGTGCTAAGCGGCTTCAGCGGTACTACCTGGTTGAGGGATCCAATGCGGCGAGCTCCAGAGGTGGGCAGAGCTGGCGGTCCGAGTTGGGTGGCGGCCACAGGGGGTTCTGTGGGGCTGCCTAGTCTTCCAGGGCACCGCTCAGGCACAGGGGAGTCCCTGCTTGAGGGATCCAATGTGGCGAGCTCCAGAGGTAAGCAGAGTTGGCGATACAAGTCTCGTGGCAGCCACGGGGGGTTCTGTGGGGCCGCCTAGTCTTCCAGGGTGCTGCTCAGGTGCAGGGGAGTCCCAGCTTGAGGGATCTGTTGTGGCGAGCTCTAGAGGTGGACAGAGTTGGGTGTCCGAGTCAGGTGGTGGCCACGGGGCGCTCCGTGGGGCCACATAGTCTTCCAGGGCACTGCTCAGGCACAGGGGAGTCCCTGCTTAAGGGATCTGATGCGCCGAGCTCCAGAGGCAGGCACAGTTGGCAGTCTCAGTCAGGCGGCAGCCACGGAGAGTTCCGTGGGGCAACCTAGTCTTCCAGGGCGCTGCTGAGGCACAGAGGAGTCCCTGATTTTGAGTGACTGTACCCAACATTTCAGTGACAAAATGTTAAGAGGTATACAGGGTCTGCCCAGGCTGGCCCACTGGCGCAAGGACATGGCGTCTGCCTGCGACGCTGATGGCCCTGGTTTGAGAATAGTCTCGGGAGTCAGAGGGCCAGCAGGGGAGAAAACGATTGAGCATCTAAGTGATGGCTCTCCTTCTGTGGGGATAGACGGACAGAATGTCCATTGTTTTACGGATCCCTTGCAGAGGTCGGGGGGGTTCCGTTGCTACCGATACCTGGCTTCTCTGGGGGGCATGCTGGATGCTGACACTCTGTGTCACTGAATCATTGCATGCCACATCTCCTACTGGGACCACATACTGGGGAAAACAGCAGCCGCCATACATCATGCCCTGCTTCTCCCGGCCCTGATCACTGCCGCAGCTCTCCTAGACAGGTCAATCTATCCTGTCACCTACTGTCTCTGGCCTGACTCCATGCCCCACCCTGAGGGATAAGCCAGAGAGGCAATGCCAGTAAGTCCCCCTGCCGGCATCCTTCTCCCATTATCGTGTGAGTTTGCGCTGGTGCTGTAGCCCCACCCTGAGAGGTAAGCCATAGGGTATCATCAAGGAAAGGAGGTAAGTCCCAGTGGCAAGGAGGGGGTGTCTGTGGTGGGCAGGGGCTGAGACCAAGGCATGCACATACTAAAAGCATATTAAATAAAAAAAAATACAGGGTCTGCCCTGCAGGTGGTGTGTTTTATCCCAGCCTCACCATAGGTGCCTCCTCTTGTCTCCAAATTTCTCAACTCTGTAATTTTCCTGGACACCACTGCAGATCTGACTTTGAAATGACCATCCATAGATCCATGGCTGCCATTACTGATAAGTATAGGGAGCCCCAGCTCTTCAAAATGGACCATGCCAGCCACTGCCATCCATACAATCTCACCCTTATCCCAAACAGCATGTCCTTTCATCTTAAAAACAAAGCTTTGGAGGATGTATGGTACGAAACTAAACCTTCATAAAATACATAATTTGAAAGGTTAAAATAGGCATTCCTGGGGTGCATAGATCATCCTATATAAACATATAGGTAGTATAGCATCATGTCTGTGTACCGTTTCCCCTGGGCTGATGAAAGGACAATGTTTTAAAAAAAAAAATCTGTTACTGTTAAGGCAGAGCATATTAAAATCTGTACTTTAAAAAAAAAATGTCAGAAAGTTTTCTGTTTCCCAAGTCCATTAGGTCTATGTAGCCCCTTCCTCAAAGAAATCCTAGATGTGCTCCTGGCTCACTTGAGACTGTACAAAAACTTTCAGAAGTGCCGGGCTCCAGTTGATCACAGGGTGGGATCTAAGAGTGTCTCCCTCTGCTTGACTCTGTTCATTGCCCTGTGGGTGCTGGTGAGAGTGTGGTGAGGTACATGATGATTTTAGTTATTGTGTGTGCAGAACTAGGACTACTTCATTGAACATTTGCTGTAGTGGTATCTTCTGGTTCAGTGGGGGGAGAAGAGGTAGTGGTACAAAGCAATGGGGGGCACTCTGTGTGTGATGGCATAGTAGTCTGTTTTCTGCTGGGGCAGGAAGCAATCTGGGAGGAGGATGCACGTGCAATAATCAGAAGACTTCTTGTCTTGCATTTTTTCCTGTATAAGTGATAACAATTTACCATTATAATGGGCTAGTGCAACCATTTGTGGGCTAGTGCAATTTTGAATCAACTTGTCCTGCTGGCTAGTGGAAAAAAGGATAAGGTTGACCCCTGCTCAAGCTCCTTCGTAGTGTCACTTATGAAGGCATTGAAGATGACCAGTCCCAGCACTGAACCCTGTGACACCCTACTAGTCACTCTCCTATTGGCTGAATGGCTACTGTTTACCTCCACCCTTTGCCTCTTCTCCCTTAGCCAGTTTGATACCCAGCTTCACACCTTCTCCCCCACCCCCAGGCTGCTTAGTTTTATAACTAGCCTCCTGTGCAGCACAGTGCCAAAAGCCTTACTGCAGTCCAGATAGGTCATGTCTACTGCTCTCCCTTGATCCACCTCTCCATAACCCAGTCAAAGAAATCTCTAAGATTAGTTTGACATGACCTCCCACCTGGGAAACCATGTTGCTAGTGGTCCTGCAGTCCTTTTGCCACCAGGTGCTCCACACACCTCTCCTTCAGTAGTGTCTCAATTAACTTCCCCACCACTGATGTGAGACTGACTGGCCTGTAATTGCTAGCATCCGCCCTACTCTCACAATTGTGCAGAGGGAATACATTGGCCCTCCTCCAGTCCTCTGGAACATCCCCCATCTCCACTGAGGTGCTGAAAAGCACCACCAGAAGGGAGGCCAGCACCTTGCTCAGTTCCTTTAGGACCCTTGTATGAATCCCATGTGGCCCAATTGCCTCATTCTCATTTAGGGCTTCCAACCCATTTTGGATCCTCTTCACCAAGAATGGACTTGTGTCCACACTCCCCCTCTCCCTGATGCTTACTGCAGCATGCTGCTCCATCCCCCCCCCCACTATGAAGGCCAAGCAGAAATACTAATTTAGTATTTCTGCTTTCTCATGATCTTCCTCACCTCAGTACCCCCATAATCCTGATTATCACAATCCCTCCCCTTGTCTTCCCCCCACATACCTGAAGAAGGTATTGTCCCCTTTTTTTGACCTCCTTAGTTGTCCTCTCCTCTGTTAGTGGTTTAGCTGCCCTTTCCTTCCTTTCTGTCTCCCTTTGTTTTGCCAGATATACCTCCCTGGGCTTGATTTTCAAAGCCCTGGGAATGACACACAGTGCTTGTGTCAAAAATGAAATGACACAAATGGTAACTTGCACCATACCATGCCTCGTTTCCAGTTTTCATTGGCAGCATGCATCATGAGGGGGCTACCTGTGCCAGCTAGGTGTGCACCATTCTTGTGGCAGATGAATGGCTGCACCACGGAAGATGGGGATTTGCACCATGACAGTGCTGCAGCATCTCCCACTTAGGGATTTTCAACGGCCCCACTATGGCCACAGAGCTCAGCAGGGTTAGACCACCTACAGCTGGTCTAATGGCCCACTGTGCCACCTTCAGCACCAACAACAACAGGGGCATGGGTGTCCAGGTGTGAGCTGCAGCACAGCATACACAGGCAAAAGGTGAGGATGGTATCCATGCAGCTGCAGCACTAGATATCAGTGATTTGCAAATGTAACAGTAGACCAAATTCCTGTGCAACAATAGTGGTAGCTGGAAAAATCACCCTAAGACAAGGCATCACAGAGGGATGTCAGAGATGAAATCCCTGGCACTTGTATGCAAAGTTGGCACTACTGGACATGAAGTTTGGATACACAGTACAGATGTATGAGTATGATAATGATGGCAAATGTGTACCTGTGAGGGAGTGTTGTCAGTGATGGCAGTCTGGCATGCTTCAGGTGCAGATATGTGGGTTCGTTATACCTTGGTCAAGTATACGACTGGTGCACAACAAAGGGGTATGTGTGTGGTCTCTCGCTGTGTGAGGCACACAACTATATGCAGCCTTCACAGTGCTCCTGGCATGACATAACTTTTGTTCTGGAGAAGTATGAGCCCAGTGTGTGTTGCATGCATATAACTGGTGGAGCCACTGAGATGTGCGCCAGCAGACACCACCCACACAGTAGCAGCCTCACAAGGCCATAAGTACGTCAAAGCACAAAAGCAAGTACAGTAATCTGGAGCACTAGAGCACACAGATGTGAGGTTGGAAGCCCATGGATGACTCCCACCCCCACCAACACAGTGCATGCTCTGGAATATGGTACTGAGCCATCCTATGCATCACTACCACTCTCCATTGTGCTGCATGTCAGGGATTGCATTGCTTGCACCATCCCTGGTGGTCAAGCATCTAGGTTATGTCCCCATGTCATTATACACTGCCGGACAGCATTGCATGCACCCTGAATCTGTGTTTGCAACCTTCTGCATGGTACTGTGTTGTCAGTGTCTCTTGCTCTGATGTCTGCTGGTATGGTTGTGGGTGCCTGGCACTTGACACTGTTCCACGACCACCCAGTGCCACGTCAGCCACAGCCATGTATGTAGTGTACTGATCTTGCTACCACTGCGCCACTGCAATCTGAACACCATGCTCAATGGCATGTGTGCCAGAGGGTAATCCTCTTTTGTACAGCACCACATCCCAGATGTGTGCACTGACTGGACTGCAACAGAACACTCATGAGCGCTCAGTGCTCACAACCATACTGGGTGCTGTGCTTGCCATTCTGGCAGTGGGACACAATAACATACTCCCCGAACTATGTCTCCACAACAACAGCCCGCAGCTACAGATGTTTCAGCATTGATAGGAAGGATGAGTCTGTTGCCACCGCTTAGTGCTACTCACCTGTCATAGCTGTCACTGTAGCATGCAGTTGGCTGCGGGTCTACTGCCCAGGAATGCTACTACCTTGCAGGATTTCTCTAGCTAGGGCAGGTTTTCACAGCATTACCATGCTCATTTGGGTCCGTCTGTGGCTCTGTTCCACATTCTGGCAAAATGGCTGTTGACACGGCAGGCCAGCTTGTCACACGTTGGGGGTTGATGGCTGCCTTCGTTAATCCCCTCCCATGTGCCATCTGTTTGGTACATGGGAACATTGAGCCTCTACTCCCCTCTGCCTTTCCCCCTTCAAGGCATTCTCTAAGGCAGCTTCCCATTTCTTTAAAATCTTCCCTCCTGAAGTCTAGGATCCTCACCTAAGTGTTTTGTTTCCCTGTCTTTGGACTTTGTATCACACCAGGAAATTGCAACAAACTGCTTAAATAGTTGCAGACTTGGTATAGTACAGTATGTTGCACACAAAATGTAAGAAGAAAAAAAGCTGCTGCATCAGCATGTTGGTTGAAAATGAAAAGATAATATTAAATGGATGCTAAAAATAGAAAATGGAGTTAGAATCGTTGTTTCAATCATAAGTCTTCTTCAGGAATTATCTAACAGAGAAAAAAAGTAAAGTTAGTGGAGAGGTATGGGGAAATAAGGGATATATACAGTATGTGGGGAAAGAAAATAGGGGGAGGATCTAGGAGAAAAGTGGCAATAGGCAAAGTAAGAATAGAAGCTGGAAAACAAAAAGACGATGGGTATGAAAAGGCATTGTAGGATTGAAAGAGGTGAAGAGTACTCAAGTGGGGACTAGTTAACAGGGCCTAGTAAGAAAGCTGAAAAGTAACATCTGGAGAAAATGAAAATGGATATGTGCACATAGCTGGAAACATAGAAACATAGACTATAAAGGCAGATAAGGACTGCCAGACCCATCTAGGCTGCCCATTTTTCTTACACAGTCCCCACTTGACCTGTGGTTTGCCCTCTCTTCTCTATTGCTAGTGTTCCTTTATGTTTATCCCATGCATTTTTGAATTCCCCCCACTGTTTTCACCCCCAGCACCTCTGCAAGTGAAGAAAAACTTCCTCACGTTACCCCAGGTCTATCCCTCTAGTCTCATATCATGACCCCTTGTTCTTGAATCTTTGCTTTTCTAAAAGATAGAAACATAGAATCTGTCAGTAGATAAGGACCATACAGCCCACCTAGTTTGCCCATTTCCCTACTTGGTTTGGCAAACCCTACTCTTATCTGGACTGCCTTTCCCCCACTCTGCTGTACAACAGGATGCCTTTATGCTTATCCCATGCACTTCTGAATACCCTTACTGTTTTCGCTTCCACCACCTGGTAGGCTGTTCCACGGATCCACCATCCTCTCTGTGAAAAATACTTCCTAGCATTCCCCCAAGCCTCTCTCCCTCCAGCCTCATGTTATGTCCCCTTGTCCTTGTGCACTTTCTTTTCTGAAATATGCTCCCCACCTCTACCCTGTTTATTCCTCTAAGGCAGTGGTTCTCAAATGGTGAGGCCAGCCTCCCTGTGGAGGCCCCAACCTGTTCTAGGGGAGGCTCAAGCAAGTCTTGAAAAAGTGTTATAGTTCAATTTTGAACTTTATAGATTTTGTGTGAAGGGATAAGGCAAACTGAAAGAGGATACCAGGTGAATTTATGCATTTATTCACAAGTCTGTGACCAGGGAAGGTACTGTACACTGAGCCATGGCTTATTTCAGGTGTACCCAGGGAAGGGTAGTGAGAGAATACAATTCAAAATGTATCTGCAAAACACTCAAGCAATACAAAATGAATAAAAGTGCAAACAAATTAAGAACAATAAACTAACAAATGCGAGGAACAATTGATCAATTAGACTGGCAGCAGAACTGTCCAAATACAAGAGTCAACCATACAGGCACTAGGAATAAGAGCAGGAGGGAGCAAAATGATCCATGAGAAGTTGCTTATGCAGGGGAGAGGCAGAGGTTGGCAGGATTGTTATTCCAGTTAGAGGGGGAAACAGAAAATGCAGTCTAACCCATGAAGGTATGGCAGTAAGCGGTAACAATGGTTCGAGAGTCAAAAATATTGAAGCAAGTAGGTTGTCCTGTTTTTTTTGGGGAGGGGGGTTACAATAAGCTTAATAACATGAGAGCCAGCTATGCAAAGAGGTTTCAATTTATTCCTGATGTACTGTGAAAAGTAGGCTATTTTTCTATGGGGAGGCCCCAAAATATTTCAGTATTTTGGGGGAGGTTCAAGATCTTTTCCATGGCTTAGGGGAGGCTCACTATGACAAAGTTTGAGAACTGTTGCTCTAAGGTATTTGAAAATCTCTATCATATCCCCTCTCTTCCTTCTCTCTTCCAGTGAATAGATGTTAAGTTCCTTGAGTCTTTCCTCATAAAGCTTGTCGTGCAGTGCATGTATCATTTTTGTTGCTCTTCTCTGGACAGCTTCCATTCTGTCTATGCCCTTCCTGAGATGCAGCTCCAGAATTGGACACAGTATTCCAGATGAGGCCTCACCAGTGATCTATACAGTGGCATCACCACTTCGCTCCTCCTACTAGTTATGCCCCTTCCTATGTACCCCAGCATCCTGTTTGCTTTCCCCATTGCTTTTTTGTATTGTTTGAACAACTTCAGGTGATCGGATATGATAACTCCCAGGTCTCTCGTGACTTGTGGTGGCTAGAGCCTGCCCCCCAATCCTGTATTCTTCTCTTGGGTTTCTGTGTCCCAGGTGCATTATCTTGCACTTCTTAGCACTGAAACCCAACAGCCAAAACCTTGACCATTCCTCAAGAAGTCTTAGGTCATTTCTCATTTTATCTAGCCCCTCCTGTGGGTTGACTCTGTTGCAGATCTTGGTGTCATCTGCAAACAGGCATACTTTACCCTACCCTCTTATGCTTTATTTATACCCTTGAGGTTTCTGAAAGTCTCTATCATAACCCCCCTCTCTCTTCTCTCTTCCAGCAAATGCATATTGAGGTCTTTTAATCTCTCCTCATATGACTTCTGATGAAACCCTTGCAGCATTTTAGTTGCCCTTCTCTGAACTGCCTCAACTCTGTCCATGTCCTTCCTGAGATGCAGCTTCCAGAACCGGACACAGTAGTCCAGATGAGGTTTCACCAGTGAGCTGTAAAGTGGCATCACCACCTCCTTTTTTCTGCTAGTGATACCTCTCCCTATGCACCTCAGCATCCCACTGGCTCTCCCTATAACCTTCTCACATTATCTGGTCACTTTTAGGTCATCAGATATGATCAGTCAGAGGTCCCTTTCCTGTTTGGTGGCCATAAGAACCCCCTCCCCCATCATGTATGCCTCTCCTGTATTTCTGTGCCCCAAATGCATAATTCTGCATTTCTTTGCATTGAATCTTAGCTGTCACACTGCTTGCTTGCATGGAATGCCCATGTAAGCATGCATACGCACAACACACACACACACACACACACACACACACACACACACACGCACAGTGGGAATGTGTGCAGGCATACCCACACATGCAAACATACCATGCATACATGAAAGCAAAGATATGATGGGGTGGGGGTAAAAAGAATAGACTACAGTGGTAAACCTTGGGATGGCTGAAAGATGTTAGTAAAAAAATAAGTCTGTTATTTAAGCCAGAGGGCTGCTGGGAGCCTAAGCAGATGATGAGTTTGATTTCTATGTATTTTTCTTTGGTCAGCATCCCAGAAACTCTGCTAAAGCACACAGATAGAAAGCTTACAGACATTATGGTCCCTGGAGGAAAAATCAGATACCATGGGTTTATCAGGGGATAGAACAAACCTCTCCAATTACAGATCTATCTCCATTCTACCCCCCTCTTTCCAAAGCACTGGAGTGAGTGGTCATAGACCAACTCACTGAATACCTGGACAAAAATAACCTTCTCTGTAACCGGCAGCACGGGTTCTGGAAAAAAACACTCAACCCACACTGCACTAATTGATTACACCTCTCAGATTTATAATGCCCTTGACAGTGGTCACGCTGTGGGGTCTATCTTTATAGACCTCACAAAGGCATTTGATACCATTAATCTTCACCTGCTACTAAACTGCCTCTTATCTACTGGCCTATCCACAGCCACTGTGGCCTGGCTCCGCAGTTATCTCTCACACAGAACACAATGTGTGAGAATTAGAGGCCAGATCTCAGAACATAGGGAAGTGAACATTGGAGTCCCGAAGGATCCATCCTTGGGCCACTCCTCTTTAGCTTATTCATCAACAACTTACCCTTTAACTTCCCAGCACACTCAGTATTATATGCTGATAATGCAATTATCTCAGTATCTGGCAAACAGCTAACTGTAATCACTGCTGAGCTGCAAGATAATTTCCATTGACTTGAGCAATGGTTCACTCAGAACAAACTGCTACTCAATTATAAAAAGATGAAGAGCATGCTCTTCACTGTCCCTCAGAGCAAAATAAAGTTTGTCCCAGTCTTCATTCGTAGCTCCAAGGGGAACACTCTGGAACAAGTATCCACTTTCAGATATCTAGGTGTTCACCTAGATGACACCCTCACCTTTTCTAAGCACATCGACCACGTGGTCAAAATGGCTAACACAAAACTGGGCATCCTATATTGCCACAGATAGTCCATGACTCTGGACGCCATACAGCTAGTTACACGTTGCTCAGTATTATCCACTGTAGACTATGGCCTCGTAATCTATGGCACTGGCTCTTATACCACATTAAAGAGGGTCATGACACTACTCAACAAGGCACACCATCTGGTCCTAGGGGCTGACCATCTCACCCATACCTGCACTCTATACAAAGAAACTAAATGGCTCCCCCTTGAAACCAGGGCTCAGTACCAGACCTGCCTGCTGGTAAAAAAAAATATTTACTTAGCCAAATCTCTGACTTAACCTTGTCCCTGTTCCAATATGGGCATTCCAGTGTCAACACTAGAAGTGCAGCTAAAGGTGGGCTCCTAGTGCCTATCAAGCATACCACACTGGCTCAGAGATCCATCTCATATCAAGGACCCAAATGGTTCAGTGACCTGGCCTTTGCGCTCTGTGACTGTGAATAACTCAGTCAGTTCAAATCTGGGCTCTGTTCGTACCTTGTACTTGAAAATGCTTGTTCCTGCAATATATAACTCTAGCTAGCTTAAAGACTGCTATTAACATGCCACCAACTACCTTTGGCCAACCCCACTCCATCTTCATAATCCTCCCACACCTGACCACCTCCTTGCCTTTCTCCCCTTCCCCACCCCTCTCCTGTCCTCCCACCCACACCTCCCTGTCCTGTCCATTTGACTGTACCATGACAATGCCTCCTCTAGCTGTTCCGGTTCTTCCTTGCACTTCACCTGGGGGCCCCTCCTACCTTAAGACCTGGCACTTACACAAGGGCTGTACCACTCTGATTAGGTGTTGTTTATCGATGCAACCTTCAAGTGGTAACTCTGCATTCATTTGAAATTGTATAATATTCTCATTCTTTGTCAGCAACTGTATCCCAGCAAACCTATCTTATTAGATGATTATTCCTCCTACTTGATCTGTAACCCATGTATTATAATGTATTGTACTGTCTCTCTCTGACTTGGAATCTTTGTAAATGAGCCTTGGCTCAAAGGTATTAATCTGAATATGACATAAATGAATATATAAATAAATAAAATAAATCAGTGTCTCCTTTCCTGACTGCCCTGTGACGTCCCCTGAATCAGTCAGCCAGGTGTCTGCCAGTTTCTCTGATGTAAATAGCTGCACACTTCCTGCAAAGAATACATTGTATTTGGAAATGCATGAGGATCCCTTGGTGATGTTAAATACTTGTGGGATCTTGAAATTCTGAGACAGTAGTAAATAAATGTGCAAGAACAGCATAACAGCAGGTTCTGTTATAAGCTTTGGTAACTGGTAAGAAGAAATTGTTAGGAGTATAGAGGCTGCTATGTACTAGGACATTGCAAAGGTTGTGTGGGCTGTGATATGAGGCAAATGGTGGCTCTGTAAAGGAAGCTATGATACTAGGTTCAGTTTGCAGAATACAAAAGTTCTTAGTACAATATGTTGTGACATATTAGCATATAAGTAAATGAATAAAATTAGGAATGAAAAAACTAATGCACTTTTGACATTGATGGGGTCATAATCTGTATTTTATCAAACTGAATTAAATAAATGAATGTATTACTGCAGGGCACTTGGAAACTTTGTATAAGAAACAGAACTTTCCAAAGAGAAGATTATTAATTTTACATTTATGCACATGCACTTTTGGTGTGAATGTCTCTTCAAATGGGATGTTATTTAAGGGACACAGTACAGGTATGATGCAACTCTGATGAAGCTCCGGGAGGAGGAAGCTAAACATCAGTTCCTGTGCATTAGTTGACATAGCTCATACTCCTCATTCTGTGCATGCTTTTATTAAGCAACCGTGTCACTATATGAGGTATAACTTTGCTGCTGTATGTAACCCCCCTGCAAACGGGGGTTCCCAAAAGACTTCCAGGAGCTTGCTTGAATGCTCCAAGCCTGAATGGTGTTTGGCATTTAAGCCATTTGTCTTTGAGTGTCTTTAGAGCCTCTGGTACTGTCTCTTTAAGAGCTGTCTGCTTGCAGACATAATTAGTTTGTATGGGGGGACTGTGTGCTTCTCTGCTTGAGTACCACTCGAGCTGCTGCCAATTCACTCCATTTTTGCAGTCACTAGGAGTGCAAAGGGAACCTATCTGAAAGATGTAACTGTTTGCCAGAAATCATTTAGAGTAATAATGAAAATACAGTTTGTCTAACCTGCTTTCTTTGTAGTCAGAACTGTGTTTGCCTAGTTCCCCATTCTAGTTTTGAACTGCTGAACTGGACCAATCAGTGTGGGTTAAGGTAGTTCTAAAATGGTGCCTGGACGAATCAGAACTTGACTGTAATCTGAGCCAGCCACAAGAGGATTAGTATGGGCAGTGACTCTGGGAGATGTAGTTTGACTTCGGCACCTTTTGGACCAACAGGGGCAGTCTATTGTGAGTGACAGCCAATCCAGCCAAGAACTGGGAGGAACTCAAAGAAGTGCCCGTTTTGTCTGCTGGATTTTCAGTTGAGCTCTGGCAGTGAAAAGGAAGGAGCCCTGTGCTTTTTCGGTGTGCAGTTTTAGTCGGGAAATGCGTGTAAGGCCCCGAGTTCCGGTCTGAAGCTTGTGTAATTGCTTGTTAGGACTGAATCCGTCCTGTGAAGAGAATCAAAGGATATCTGAAGAGTAGAAACCAGGCTCACCCTGTAGAAGACTGGAGAAATTGCTGAATTGCGCTCGGTCTGTCAGGAACTGAATCTGCTGTGTGTTCTCCCGGGTATTGTGCAGTAATTGCGATCGGGCGAGAGAAGCAGCCTGCCTGGTATAGTACTTTCTTTTTACCATATAAATGTGTGAGGAGGCTTGTGTAGCTCAAGTGAATCCTGCTGCCATTAAAGGACTTTTGCCTGTTACTGTTTACCATATAAATGTGTGAGGAGGCTTGTGTAGCTCAAGTGAATCCTGCTGCCATTAAAGGACTTTTGCCCGTTACTGTTTACTATATAAATGTGTGAGGAGACTTGTGTAGCTCAAGTGAATTCTGCTGCCATTAAAGGACTTTTGCCTGTTGCAGTTTGTCATATAAATGTGTGAGGTGTCTCGTGGAGCTCAAGAGCAGCCCTGCTGATGTTGAAAGACCCTATCTTGTTTGGAGGTCGTGAGTACTAAATCAGGGTTGCTCCCTGTTGAATTGCCACATTGAATCCAAATGGAATTACTGTACTGCTGACTGTTTAACTAATTTTTCTTTTCTCTGTGTGAAAGGGCCCCTACCAGCTGCCACGGTTTGGACTAGCCACTAGGGCTTGGGTACCCAGGGACAGTAACTGGTAGGGATAGGCCTGTGCACAGAGCCAAAGGTAGATGAGTAAAGTGATAAGCTAATTAACCTGATTTCCCCCTGTCCTTGTTATATCCCCCTAAATAAATCAGAGCTACTTGTTTCAGCAAAGTTATACTGCCTGAGGTATTTGTCTATGTTAAAGTATTGTACTGTGATTGTTGCACTGTATCTTCTTATTTTACAGGGGGTCCCAGTGCCTGAACTAGTCCTGGGGGTAAGTGTATACTGTGAAGGTAATTCTGATATACTGTGTGGGCCACTAGTGGGAAGAAAGGGGGGTTGCAGTGTCCCAGAGGGCTGTGACCAAGTTAGTTTAACTATTGCAAACCCTGACCTCTGGGTGGAGGCACCCGCCATCGGATCCAGGCCCCTCAACCTGTTAGTGGCAAATCCGGCAGGGGTAGTAGCCCCTGGGATAGCGCCATCTAGGGGTTACTCGTACATTTATTGCTGGCTCTGAAAAGCAAGAAATGTTTGTCTTATTAATATGAAATTAAAGCAACGCAGATAGAACCAAGCATTATAGATGTGATAAGTATCCTTTTTTATTAATTTTGGTGAAGCACATAGTGCTAAGTTCTAACTGGGAGGTGGTGCTCTTGTCTGTTACCGAATCAAGTGGTTATAGTATGCATTGCCCTAAGACATGTGGAGTGATAAAAGGGTTACAGTATACTTTAGTTAATCAAGAGATACTGTACGGCATACTTTGTCAAAAGGCTTGTTTAGTAATTCAAAAAATACAGCATGTTTTGTCCCAAGGCTTGTTTGGTGATTCAAGGGTTGCACCATGCATTACCCAGATACATGTACACTGGTATAGTGTTCACAGCATGTATTGTCCCTAGACACGTGAAGTGAAACTGTGGATACAGCATGTATTACCCAAAGACTTGTGCAGTGATACAATGGTTACTACATGCATTACACGGTATCCTGTGAACTGGGCTAACTGCAAGTGGGCGCCCTCCAAAATGGCGACCCACTTGCAGCAACTGCCCTGATGGCGATGGCGTAGGGAGGGCGACCGGATGGGGAGGGTTCAAGAAAAGGCATTGGGAAATCACACACCAATCGAAGGGGGAGGGAGGGTTTGTGAGGGGTGGTGCCACAGATTGCCACTGAGCTGGCGTTGTGGCATGGTGGAGTGCTGGTCTGGGGTGCTGGGGATGCAGGGTTCGATGCCGGGCATTGGTATCTTTTATTGCGCCCGGCCAGAGATAGTTTTTTTTTTTTTTTACGTGGATGCAACCCCCAACATGCACCCCCCTGAAGTTGAGAATCTAAAAATAGGGGGGTGCGAGTGTGTGTGTGGGGGGCACAGACCCCTGCATAAAAGAAAAACATTTTGCATCACTTTCACTGATGCTGGAGTTGTACATCGTCAAAATTGAATTTTGGTGATGTACACTCACCATAAGGATGATCGCAATTCAGCGATCTCCCTTATGACATGAAACCACATTACCCAGATCACTGTGCAGTGATACAGTGGTTATAGTGTGCATTGCTCCAAGACTTCTGCAGTCATACAGGTGTTTCATCATGCATTGCCTAGAGGCTCGTGCAGGGATATAGTGAATACAGCATGATTTGCCAAGAGACTTATGGATAGATACAGTGGTTACAGCATACATTACACAAACGTGTGCAGCAATATAGTGGTTATCATAGTTATGATGTGCACTGCCCAAGACTTGTTGTCTTGTGCAGTGCTATACTGGAAACAATATGCATTACCCAGGAACATGTGCAGTGATACAGTGATTACAATATGCATTGCTCCAAGACTTCTGCAGTGGTACAAGGTTTACAGCATGCATTATCCCAAGACCTACGCAGTGATAGTGGATACAGCGTGCTTTGTCCCAAGACTTGTGCAGTGATACAAGTGTTACAGCATGATTTGTTATTACACTTTCTCAGTGATACAGCACTTACAGCATGTATTACCCAGTGTCATGTGCACTGATATAGTGGATACAACATGCATTTCCCAGAGTCTTGTGCAGCGATACTGTGGATGCAGCCTGCCTTACCTATAGACATGGGGAGTGATATAGTAGCTACAGCATACATTACCCAGAGATGTGTTCAGTAATTTAGTGGTTATAGTATGCATTGTCTCAAGACTTATGCAGTAATATAGCATACATTCAACTGAGACTTGTGCAGCGATACAGTGACTACAGCATGCATTACCAGAGACTTGTGCAATGATACAGCAAATTTAGTACACAGATTGCAGTTACACAAGGATTACAGCATGCATTATCCTGAGTCTTGTAAAGTGATACAGTGGGAGTTGGGAGATAAGCCTTTGTAAGGTTCCTGTTAGATGGCATAAGGCAGCAATGGTAGATGCCACTGTAAAACAGAGTGAGACGTTTCTTTGCAATGAGGTCACCCAATGTGAAGTAGGGACAGCTTCCTCAGCAAGAGAAATATCAGCAAAGAAAACAAGATAAAGCACTACTGTATGTTTTTAACTGATGAAAAGGAAAGGTCTTATCATGGTGAAGCAGTTCAATGTTGTGTTCTGGAAAAAGAAAGTAGCACACACTTTGAAGGGGACAGAAGGTGTGTTCCATTAAAAATCTAGTTGCTTATTTTAACTGCTACAATTTTATTTCTTTAACAAATGTATTCAAAATTGTAAAGGTACTGCACCATAATAAATGATTGTGTCCAAGTCCCTTTTCTTTATGTTGTATTCCCTTACTTTATCACCTTCCACAGTGCCCATACCTGTACGATTGCTGCAACAGTAACACTGATGCCATCAACCTTGTTAAAGATCATTGCAAACATTACCATCTGAAAACAGGATCACTATCTAAGATTTCTGAACTTCGGTACTTTGTTAAGGAAGAGACATATTGCAGAAACTTAGAAACATAGAATTTGTCAGCAGAAAAGGACCACATGGCCCTGCCAGGCTGCCTAGCTGGTCCCCTGCCTAGTCTGTCTTCACAGACCCTAATTGGTCTCCAACGACCCTCCCTCCTCCCTGCCTATTTACTAATATTCCCCGATGTCTATCTCATGCATGTTTAATGCCTCCTACTGGTTTCATCTCCACCACCTTCAATGGCAGTCAGTTCTAAGCATCCACCACAGCCAAGTAGTACTTCCTGTCTGAGGGTTGTAGGCAAGGATAACACTTGACACAGTATATTTGGTACAACACACCACAGTGTGGTTTCATTTTATAAAAATGTAAAAAAACTAACAACAATAATAAACTCAGAAACAAAAGAAAAGAAAACAATGGCCCAATGCTATCTTTCAGGACAAGACAATACCATCTTACAGACTTTCTTCAGCTTTCCTGCTGTATTTCTCCCAGGAACCAGTTTAGTGCATAGGTCCTCCTCTTGCCTTAACCTCAGTCAAGTTAGCTAATCTAACCATGTCTGTTTCTGGAGGGTTTCTAGATCCCTCCACATATCTGTAATCCTACCCACACTAGCGCAATTGAACATTTTATCTCTCTCTCTAAGGCTCAAGACCACATCTATACAAAATAAAGGAGTTCTAAGCCTGGGTAATAGAAGGATTTCAAACAGTATGAAACAACACATATAACCATAAACCTGGCCAGTTTTATTATAGTAAAAGTCTTAAGGATCCTTATAAAATAAACACCTCCCACTGGCCAGTATGATTTTCCAAGCCAACTCTGTATAAATATAGGCCACTAGGGGCCGCTGTCACCCTACAGCATCCAGTTAGGATGGATTCTCCTGCAGGTCAGTTTGGATATTTATTATCACCATTTTATTTTTCTTGTAACATTTGTACAATTCAAGGTAGGGGCTCAGGGTGTCTGCTTAAATAGGCAGTGGCACTTTTGACTTAGGATTTCAGGTACTGTAATAGTTTTATTTCACTGTATTTGTATCAGCCCTCTATTTTCATTTTATTATCTAAGGGCAGCAGTAACATAATATAGATGATAGAGGCATCTCTGTCCCTTTTTCCCTGTTTGTTTAGGGGTTTGCTTATTTAATTGAGAGCAGAGTGGCTTTCTGCAACAAAAATGAATATATCAGCCACTCCATTGTACCTGCGCCACAATATCTGTAGAGAGAGAGAGTGGGGGAGAGAGAGAGAGAGCATGTGCTCCTATTTCATTTCTAACCTCTCTCATTTTTAAACTCTCTCTCCTTTCTCACAGTAGTTTCTCTCTTTTGTATGGCTTGAATGAATTCCTTTCCTAAACCAAACTGGAATTCTTTTAAAAGTCACGGAACAGTGGGCGGCAATAAAAGTGAAAGGAAAATGCCGCTCCATGACATATTCTTCTGTTACGTTTCAGGAATGCTGCTTTTTCACTATGGAGTAGCTTTTTGACAAGTAAGTAACATTTAAGCCACTCCGTTTGACTACTTGGCTGGCTTTTTTAAATAGCCTAAAGTACTCTAACCAGTTGGACAGGCAGGAGTTTACTTTAACAACCCATGTTCAGAGTTAGCCTTTTTCAGTCACAGAGTGGCGGTGGCATAAAGGTGAAAGGGCCACTGGCCCACCAGCACAGTGGTTGGATTTCCACTTGCAGTGCCGGTGACCCAGTTTCGGGAATGGACTCGGGTCATTGGAGGGCCGGCCGGGGGAGAAGGATTGAGTGTCCTATGACTGCTCTCCTTCTCGGAGGGAGGACGAGGGTCATCATTAGTGCATGGGGGACCCATAGTGGAGGCCAGGGGTGCCACAGCAACCGACATCCACAAGGTTCCCGGGGGGGGGGACGGATGCTGGCGTCATTGCACATTCCTGCCCACCTACAGAAGGGAAAAATAAACATAAAAATTCTGCCTGCCTCCGATGCCAAAATGAAGCCCTCCCCTGAGCTGCAATCGACTCCCCAGGCTGACTCCCGCCCTATCCCGTTGTACACGGCACCCTATGGGCTGGGGTGCTGCGTCTCCACCCTTGGGGGTAATCCAGGAGGTCCCAGGAGTGTGGCTCATCTGGGAATGCTGCAGCTGAGGGGTCTGTGACTGGGTGGATGTCCGGCAAAGCAGAGCGGGCACCATAAAGAATAAATTAAACAAAATAAAAAAAAAGGTGAAAGGAGACAATGCCACTCCATGACACATTATTTCACTTCAGTCTGGGAATATAATATGTGGCAATTTGTGTTTCAGAGCGGATTTCTGCATAAAAGTAGTGTTTTAGCCACTCCGTTGGAAACTCTACATACAAAAACTAAGGGTCTCTGTTCCATAGGGGGAGGGAAGGGGAGGAGGGGTAGCAATGATAGTCAAAAACTACATTGGCATAGGGGGAGTAGAGGAAGCAGAGGGAACCGTGGAGGCGATTTGGGTCACCTTGATAACAAGGGGGGGCAAGAGAGTAAAAATAGGAGTGGTGTATAGACCCCCTGCCCTGGCGGAGGAGCTGGAGGACAGTCTGGTGGCAGATGTTGGGAGACACTGCAGACTGGGCAGAGGAACAGTGGTGGTGTTGGGACTTAAACATGCCAGGAACAGACTGGGAGACTATGACATCCTCTGTGACCAGGGAACAGAGGTTGTTGGATGTCTTTCAAGATGCGTTCCTAACTCAGCAGGTGAGGGAACCCACCAGGAGGCGCTGGTACTGGATATGGTCCTGGCAGACAGTGACCAGATTGGGGCCTGGAGGTAAGGGACCCATTGGCGGGAGTGACCATGCCACTGTCTGGTTCTGCCTGGACCTAGGAGGGGTAGAAGGCTGCACAAAGACGGAAGTAACCGACTTCAAGGGGGCAGATTTCAAGGAAATGGGAAGGATCCTTAAGGAACATTTGGATGGGATTGGGTCAGACATGGACATTGATAGTAGGTGGGAAATCATCAGGAGAGGGGTGCAGGATGCTACCAGCACCTGTGCAAGAGTAAGACGAAAATGCGGTAGGGCCCAAAAACCCTGCTGGTGGACCAGGGAGGTCCAGGAGGTGGTGCGGGGAAAGAAGGCAGCCTATAAGCAGTTCAAGTGCTCAAGGAGTGAAAGGGATCAAGGGGAGTATGAGCTGATGGCTAGAAGGGCCACTAGGGTGGTGAGGGCGGCTAAGGCAAGGAAGGAGCAGAACCTGGCCAGGAAATTAGGAGAGAAACAAGCGTTCTTTAGATACATTGGGGAAAAACGAAGGGTGAAGGGGCAGATTAGCAGGATTAAATCAGGGAGAGATGGGCACAAGACCTGGGAGCAGGCTGAGGTACTAAATGAGTACTTCACCCAGTTTTCACCAAGGAAATGGGGTGCTGCATCACATGGAGGAGACAGAGATACTGAGGAGGGGGGACCTTACCATCGGGCGGGTCTGGGGAGAGGGGAGGCATCACTGGCAGGAGGGGGGAGGGCTACAGGGAGAAGAGGTACTGAAGTGGAAATCACAGCAGAGAGAGTGAGGAAGCCTCAGTTCCTTAAGACGGAGAAAGCACTGGGCCAGATAAATTACATCACAGAGTGCTGAAGGAACTTATGGATGTCCTGGCTAAACTCCTGGCGGAGCTTTTCACCATCTCTGAGGACAGGGTGGGTGCCCCAGGACTGGAAGGTGGCGCATATAGTGCCTATCCACAAGGAGGGATCAAGGGAGGTGGCAGGGAACTACAGGCCTGTCAGCTTGACATTGGTGGTGGGCAAGGTGATGGAGGGCATCATCAAGGAGAGGCTAGGGGGGGACCTGGATAAGTTAGGGTGCCTGGACGATAGACAGCATGGATTCATCCCGGGGAAATCATGTCAGACAAACCTGGTGGAGTTCTATGACTGGGTGACGAGTGCTTTGAACCTGCGTAGACCAGTGGACATCCTCTTTCTAGACTTCAGCAAGGCATTTGACTCTGTTCCTCATGTGGGCCTGTTGGATAAGCTGGGAGAAATGGGGGTGGGGAACCAGATGATCAGATGGATAGGCAATTGGCTCCAGGACTGGACCCAGAGGGTCGTAGTTGGTGGGATAGTCTCATCCCCAAGGAGGGTCATTAGTGGGGTCCCACAGGGATCAGTCCTTGGGCCCCTTCTGTTCAATGCCTATGTCTCTGACATAAGGACAGGAATCAGGAGTGACATGAGTCTCTCTGCGGATGACTCGAAACTGGGGAAGGTAGTGGATGGGGAGGAGGGGAGGGTGGCTCTACAGGGGGACCTGGAGGATCTGGAAAGATGGTCTAGAAGGTGGAAGCTGAGGTTCAATGCAGGGAAATGCAAGGTACTCCACCTGGGGGCCAGAAACCCGGGCCAAGTGTACACCCTGAGGGGGGAAATGCTACAAGTCTCGATGGCTGAGAGGGACCTGGGGGTGGTGGTGGATGTCAAGATGAACAACTCTAAGACTTGTAGGAGGGCAGCAGCCAAGGCCAACAGGATGCTGGGATGCATCGCTAGATGGATCACCTCCAGAAGGAGGGAAGTGATACTCCCTCTGTATAACTGCTTGGTGAGGCCGCAACTTGAGTACTGCGTGCAGTTTTGGAGGCCACACTTAAAGAGGGACATTAACCGCCTGGAGAGGGTCCAGAGGAGGGCAACCAAAATGATTTGGGGCTTGGGGACAGGACCTATGAGGAGAGGCTCGAAGAGCTAAATATGTACACATTGGAAGAGAGAAGGGACCGGGGGGACATGATAGAGGTCTTCAGGTACATGAAAAGGGTAAATAGGGGAGGAACAGTCAGGGTGCTCCGAAGGAAGGAGGAGGGGGCCACTAGAGGGCATGGGTGGAAGCTGAAGGGGGGAAGATTCAGGGGAGAAAGGAGGAGGTGCTACTTCACTGAGAGGGTGGTGGAGCCATGGAATCGCTGCCTAGGGGCTGGTGGAGGCAGAGACAGTGGAGGGGTTCAAGAGGGGGTGGGACAGGTACAGGGGAAGGGTTCTGGAAGCAAAATCCAATGCAGCAAGAATATCCGGAACTGGGAAGGAAGAAGCCAGAGAAGGCGAGGGGGGCAGCAAGGTCAGCAACCAGGGTGGGGGCTGACCAAACCAGCAGACACGAAAGACCGTTAGGCCTATTCTGCTGGCATTTTAGTATGTTAGTATGTTAGTATAATACACGGCAAATATCTCTATTTTTGAAGAGTTTTGCAGGGCGAATGAAATAGCTTTTATTTATGGAGCAGCTTGGCCAACATAATAAAAACAGCTACTTCTTAAGGTCACTAAGGTCACCATATCAAATAAAAATCTCTTAACCTGATTAATACTCCTTCTAGGCATTGTAACCTCAGGTATGTCTATATAAGAGTTTGCACACAAATCCATGCTATGAGCACTTGGCACTTTACTTATTATTCTCCATATCCGTGCACTTTAGGCATGTAAAGCACTACTGGACTTTATTTATCAGCACTTTATGCAAGCTTATAAAGCACTTTAAATACTATAACCAGCCAACTAGAATGCTGGTCATTATTCAGTATATTGGTGCTTTACATTCTGGTTGTACTGCTTTGGGAGATCCTGGTAAGGGACGGATATAAGAAAGAGAAAATAAAGAAAGTCAGAAAAAGATTCAAAAAGAATAAAGAAGGCTGATGTAGGTGGCCAACCTACATCAGTGTTAGAAAATAGAACGGAAAAGACTAGGGAGACACTGTTGCACAATAGATTTACTGAGTAGGAAGAAAAGAAGATAGGAAAGGTATCCCTCCGCCTTGCATTCTGACTGGTAGACCGCAGTTCTACCACACTTCCTCACATCACTCTTAACCCTCCCCGCAGCTTCATCACGTGTCTTCTGGTCATGATGCTCTTGTTCATAAAAGAGATCACCCTTCTGCACCCTCTTCACCCCGAGAGATACTTTTAGAGCTCTACCATGTCCCCACTTGCCCTCCACTTTACCAAAGTGTACATTTGTTGAGATCTCTCAATCTCTCCTCATAGGGCTCTTTCTGCAGTCCGTGCACCATTTTAGTTGCCCTCCTCTGGACTGCCTCCACCCTGTCTATGTCCTTTCTGAGGTGTGGCCTCCAGAACACGACACACTACACCAGGTTGGGTCTCATAAGTGAGCGATACAGTGGCAATGCCACCTCCCTCTTCCTGCTGGAGAAACCTCTCCCTATGCATTCCAGCATCCCACTGGCCCTAACAACTGCTTTGTCATACTGATCTGCCATGTTGAGGTCATCAGATATGATAAACCCAAGGTCCCTTTCCTGTTTAGTGACTGTCAATATCCCCCTCCTCCTCCTCTTATACTCAGTTCTTGGGTTCCTGTGCCCTAAGTGCATGATTTTGCACTTTTTAGCACTGAACCCCAACTACCATGCTCTTGACCACTCCTCAAGTTCCTCAAGGTCCCTTCACATTCTCACCACCTCCTCCTGAGTATCCACCCTATTACAAATTTTGGCGCCATCTGTAAAAAGGCATACATTCCCTTCCAGTTCTTTTGCAGTGTCACTTATGAAGACATTGAAGAGCATGGGTCCTAGTACTGAGCCCTGTGGCACCTTGCTGGTCACCCTTCTCACATTAAAGAGAGTGCCATTATCCACCACCCTTTGTTGCCTATCCATTACCAGTTCCTTATCTAGTTCACCACTTTGGATCCCACCCTGAGGCTACCCAATGTCCTTATCAGTCTTCTGCGTGGCACAGATAAGGAAATTAAGCAGCCCTGGAGTGGGATCCAAAGTGATGAACTGAGTAAGAAACAGTTAATGGATAGGCTCCAGAGGTTGGTGGTTAATGTCACTCACTCTAATAAGGGGAGGTGGTTTTGAGACATCACAGTGGATTCCTTAAGAGTCAATCAAGTGCTCATCTGCTCTACTAAATTTAGATTCACTGAACTGTGATCATTTAGGAGTTTTTTTCTGATCTGGATACTGAGTGGGGATTACAGTAAGAATCTATACTTGGAGTTATTTTTGCCAGAATGAACTCGCTCATTTATACTAAATTTTAATCTTAATGCTATTTTGTAAAAGGGCGGACACAACTTTCTGACTTGCAAATCTCCCCATCGCTGCCTCCCCCAGTTGTTGCCTGCACTTCTGATTTTCCCCAAGGATTTGATTCTTGGTTTAATTTGTTCCAGCTATGTGAGCATTGTTTTGTCTGCAATATGCAGACAAAAATGTAACATTTATAAATAAACATATCTTTTATACAAACTCATGGAGGAAGTGAAGGGAAGGCCAGCTCTGATAGGGCATGTACTATAGGCATAAAGGATCTGAGAAAGGGAAGTGTGGAAGCAGTCAAGGCAGGCTTCTGTGCTCTAGGGAAGGTAGCTAAGGAAACAGCAGGTGTGGTAACCTTCTCTGAGGTACTACTGCGGCCAGGCCTGAGTGAGAGGGAACAGTTTTTTTTTAACTTAAACTTTATTAAATGTTTTCACTTTTTAAACACAATATACACAACGCAGCAGCTCCACAAAGTACATAAACAAGCACATACTACAGTGCACTCAGAAGTATAAAGAAAAGAAATAATGATACAACTTTGACATCTAAATAAATGCTTCTGCAATCAATACTACTACATATAATGGAAATGTTAAAAAAAAAACAAAGAATAAAAAAAAGAATACAAAATAGGTAACACAGCAGTGGCATAATTTCATTTTGGTAACCTGCTGTTTGGTGTTATAACCTCCATTTATTTCACATGAGGTCAATGTTAAGATAAAGTTGCTATCTGTTCCAGCACTGGCGTGCCTTCCTTCACCTCCAGGTAGTGAGGAAGGGCAGCCAGTTGATTTAATGTTTTCTATATCTAATCTCAGTTTAGTCATTACCCACACCATTTGCAAAAGAGCCTTGCAATTTGTCAAACCAACTCTCCAGACAGGGTGGTGTTGGTTGGAGCCATCTTTGCATAATGGCTAATGGCCTTGGTGGCAGCCATGATCAAAATGTTGTACAAATGTTTGTGCCCTTTTGAGTTGGTTATTGCAGGACCTAGGCCCCACAACAAATGTTTAAGGTGAAGGGAGGGAGTAGGTTAGAAGTCTGCCCAACAGCCTGTGCTACTTCATACCCACAACGCAGCTTCAAAAAATATGCTCACGTGTCCCTCAGTGAGAACAGTGCTGCCAACACTTGTCTGAGTTTTGTGTGTTGAAGTGGGTGGTGATGGTGAGAGTCCTAAAATATCTGGTGAGCACTTGGTCTCTTCAGGAATACAATGCTATGGTCTTCATCATCCCAGCCCAGCTTACAGCCCACTGTTTCTCTTTCAATGTTCCTGCTGCTTCTGTCTCCCACCTCTTCTGACATGTTCGCAGTGCCATTGTGTTTGGTTTCATGCATATACCATAGAGGTGGGAGACTGGGTGTACTATAATTTCACTTTTTTCTGACTTCCCGTGTTATGGCTCTGAAACGGCCTACTTCCTGTGTTAACTGAATTTTATCAGGGTCTTCTTTTTTTTTTTTAAACTCCCTTATCTACAGGTAACAGCAGAAGTCAAACTGTGACAGTAAGAACTCTCTTTGCAACTGTATGAAAGATTTTACACCCTCCACATCCAGAAGTTGGCCAAAACTGCATAAACCCTTCTTCTCCCATCATTTATAGGTGGGATCAATCCTTCCTTGTGGGAACGCCACTGCTTGGAACAGTTTCATGTTTTCCAGTTCAATGCTGGCTAAAGGGTTGGTGCAGGGAAGAGATATTTTGTTTCCTTGGTGACTGACACCCAACTTGGAGAGGATGGACACTGTTCAGAAATGATGGCCTACACCCCAATATGGAAGACAAGAGGGTTTTTGGAGCAAGATGGATGGAGTGCATCACTGCCAGTTTATTCCAGGTGGGTGGGTTGAATTAGTTCAGTAAGGACACTAATTTTGAAATAACCCGGGGGCTGTGCCAGCATCCTCCACCAAATGAATGTTTGAACTCAGGGATACCTGGGTGAAGTGTAAAATCAGTTATTGGAATTTGACTTGCTCCAACACAAAAAAGTCTGGGCAACAGAATGCCTGAACTACAAGCACTGGCTGCACAGGGTAATCTGGCCTCAAACAGTAGCTGTCACAGAGATGTGGGCTAACCATAACCATAAATAGGACATATGCATACCAGGACATACCTTGTTCAGAAAATACTGGGCAAAGGGCAAAGGAGGTGCAGTTGCACTGTATATGAGGGAATGAATCAAGGCCACAGACATGGATAATCTGGGTGGCTCTGAGGGGATTTAGAGATTCTAGGGGTGCTAGTAGCCACAGAGCAGGGAAACAATTTAGAGTTGGAGTGTTTTACCACCACCAGACCAAGACCAGGGTGCAGATAGGGAACTGGAAGAGCTACTGAGGAGCATAGCCAGGCCAGGAGAAGTAGTAATAGTGGGGGACTTTAGCAAGTCAGACATGGACTGACAGGTCCCAGTCTCAGTAGCTATAAGGAACCAGCTCCTGGTGGAAGCATGCCAGGAAGTGTTCCTAACACAACAGTTCAATGTTTGGGTGAATACAGTATGGCGTTAGTAGTGCTTATGTAACTGTAGTTTACTTTGGACTTTTCTCTATTCCTGCCCTTGGTAGGTAAGCTGGGTAGTGAGTAGAGAATAGAAAGCCCAGCACCAAGGGTGAGTACAGTGCCACAGAAGGAAGAGGAAGGGTTGGATGGTGGGTGTTTCACTATGCGCTAAGCAGAGAACTGTCAAGGGAGGCTGGCCTTTGTAGGAGAATGTGGGAGGAGCTATTCCTCCACATTGAACCTCGGGCTATAGCCCTCCCATTCAATGTTTGGGTGAATAAAGTATGGGGTTAGTAGTGCTTATTTAACTGTAGTTTACTTTTGGCTTTTCTCTATTCCCACCCACGGTAGCTAAGCTGGGCAGCGAGTAGGAAATAGAAAGCCCAAAAGAATTACTGATGACTGTTCAAAAGAGTATGATTACCTCCTCCAACTCATGGAGAGCATGACCAGTAGCATGCAGGAGAGGAAACCCAAGTGGAGGAAATCTCTGAGGACCCAGTGCTACTGACTCAACTGTCCTCCAGGCAAACTAAGAGGAGATGAACCTAGGTTCTAGCAACCATAACCTAATTTTTTGAGGAAGGTGAACTGCTTGGAGAGTTGACGGTCCATCTTCAAATCCATGGAAGATGCATTCTGGAAGGACAATTCTGAGGTTGAACAGGTAGGTCTAGTCTGAAGAAGCATCTG
Organism: Neoceratodus forsteri; assembly: GCA_016271365.2. NCBI lineage: Eukaryota > Metazoa > Chordata > Ceratodontiformes > Ceratodontidae > Neoceratodus > Neoceratodus forsteri. The sequence goes on from CM057456.1 coordinate 1,726,295,010, forward strand.
AATCCTGAGAGTAAAGTAGGTCCAATCAAAAAAAGGGCAAATGTAGTCCAGGTTTCCAAGGTGATGATGGATGATGTCCAAAAGGATTACAGACTAATGAGTAGGAAGAGCATGATTTAATAAATATGCTACCAGACTTTGAATGGTGGGAAATATGATGGGTTATGAAGTCATAAGGTAAACAGTCTAACTTTGTAGAAGGTTTAACATTCAATTTAGAGTCTGGAGGTGAGGAGTTAAGCGGAGAGCCGTAAGTTGCAATGTAAGCATACATGACGCAGATGAAGGAGTCAGACAGTATTTATGTGGCAGGTAGGAGTAGTGACGTGAACGACATTTAGATCAATGAAGGAAGATTGGTATATGCAGTACAGATGGTAACTGAATGTATAAGGAATAACTGGAAGTTCAGTACGAGGAATTTGAAAGCTGATTTGGGTATTGATGTGGTATTGATACTTGCATAGGCTCTTGCTGGTCCGCCGGTAGAAAAGTAGATATGAGTATTCCTGTTGCGTGATTGCCCGTGACATGTTCTGAGGTGGCCATGACTGTTTTACCTTACAGGTAATCCAATGTCTAAATACTGTGGGAAGTCTGGAAATGGGTATATGAAAGAGTCTATAGACTGACATGGCAATGGGAAGATGAGAGCGATCTAGAATGCCAGGGGTGCCTAGCACTGTAGTCGAATATAGATCTGTTAAGAGGCAAGACTAGGATAGTGAGACAGCCAGATAAGTTGTGAACATTCAGATTGAGAATCAATGGAAGCCTGTTATTGGTGAAAGTCTTCACTGGAGGGAGTATGGGAGGTGACTCATGAGGGATGAGCTAGAAAGACCACTGGATAGGCAGCTGATCTGATTGATGGTAATATGATGAAGGAATGTAGATGATTGTATAAAGTATGGTGACATCCAGGGGCTGGAAAACAGTGGTTCAGATAGAATACTTTTAGTAAGGCAGTTAGGCATCGGAGATTCAACGATGGGAGTTCTGGGAAGGTAGCTGTGAAGGTTTTAGAACATCCAATGGTCACTGAAGAAGTAGGAGATGAGTAACATGATCAATAAAGTCAGTGCTCATAGGAGAAGCTACAGAAAGATAAAACGGATGATGTCAGAACTGCTATGAGGTGTCTTGCGGTTCCAATTATCCATAACAGCAATGATGATTACAGAGTCATTGCATGATGGAAGGAATTAGGTCACTTTGCTATGTAAAAAAATATCCTATGAGACATGGTAGATACGGAATCCATAGTGCTTGGATTGACAGGATGCGTAGGGAGTAGCTAATAGAGTCAGAGGAGATCTTTCTATAGTTCAGTTGAATGGGATTCTGGAATTGATCCTGCGGAGATGACTGGGAAGTATAGATAACTCTATGGTGACATAAGAGTCTATGAGGCATGTTGTCGAAGGGAAGTTTGCTAGAAGTAGTTTTCATCAGGTGAATTAAACAAGTGCTCCGTCGAGTTGTGGATAGGAGCTATTGGAATGGCCAGGGTAGGAGTATGAGATACATAAATGGGAGGAGTAGTTGACTGGGTAGGAATACTGGCCAGACAAGGTAACCATAAGGATGATGGCGGTGTTAAGGTTCTGTTACTGGGAGACTCGATGATTAAGGGTATCCATTGGGAGGGACAGGGGGATGGATGCCATAGCCAGGTGAAGGTAGTGAGTATCTCTGGGCTGACAGTGCACAGAGCAAAGTTCATGGTGTATGAAATGGTTAGGGATTGTGGAGGGAAACCGGATTTCCTGGTGCATTTGGGAACTAATGATCTAGAGGAAATAGCATTATGGAAATCCAAGCAAGGTTCCAAGAACTTGCCAGAGTCTGTCGGATAATGGATGCAACATTCCTTTTCGAGATATTGCCAGTACCAAAGGCCTCAGTGGAGAAAAAATGAAGCTCACAGATAATGAATGGCTCAGGAAGTGAGGTGAAGAGAATGGGTTGGGGTGTTAGGGAACTGGAATGGAGTTTGGGAGGATAAGGGACTATATGCCAAGGACAGGTTTCATCTTGCCCCATTGGGGAAGAAGTCCTAAACAGGGGATGGCTGACTACATACAAGAAAGGTGGGGTTTAAACTTGTAAGGGGGAAGGGATAAGGAGGGCTGACAAGCCCTCCTCCAGATGAGGGGAGTAGCCTTCAAGCCCAAGGGGAGGAAACAGACTGGAGGTGGAGGTTTCCGGAGGAGCAGGGGAGGATGGAAGTATAAGGAATCTGGGGTTCGTACAAAAGATCAGGGATAAGGGTGGGGTTAGTGTTAGTAAATGCCAGGAGCTTGGAAACAAGTTGCCAGAGTTCCAGGCCATGCTGTTCGAGGGGTGGATGTAGTGGCAGTCACGGAAACGTGGCCAACAAAACCATGACTGGGACCTAAAATGTAATGGGGTACACTATGCTTAGGAAGGATAGAAAGGAGGGCAGAGGGGGTGGAGTGGCTATGTTCATTAGAGATGACATAGAAATTGCTATGGTAGAAGAGGCAGAGGAAAACGTGGGAGGCCTTATGGGTCACCACGATCCCCAGCAGAGATAAGGTCAAGCTGGGAGTAGCATATAGGCCCCCGGGATGAGTGATGTTCTAGAGGATGGTTTGCTGGACAACATCATTGCCCAGTGTGGTCCAAAGGGAAGGAGTGGTGTTGATGGGGACCTTAATATGCCAGGTACAAACTGGGAACCATGTCCTCTAAGGTGGCCAAGGAGCAGAGGCTGCTGGATGGCTTCCAGGATGTGTTCTTAACACAGCATGTGATGGAGCCCACAAGGGAGGGGCATGTCCTGGATGTGGTTCTGGCAGATGGGGATCTGGTAGGGACATGGTTGTACAGGACCCCTGACTGGGAGTGACCACAATACTGTCTGGTTTCAAATAAGCATTGGGGAGTGGGGTGAGATCTAGGACACTGGCAGTGGACTTCACGGGCAGACTTTATGGGCATGGGAAATATTCTCAAGGATCACTTGAAGGATTACCTCAATAACAAGTGTGGAAAGGAGATGGGAGGTCATAAAGCAGGGGACTTCATGAGGCAGTCAGGATCTGCGCTAAGTTGAAGCGTAAGGGAGCAAGGTCACATAAACCATGCTGGTGGTCCAGTGAGGTCAGGTAGCAGTCAGAGAAAAGAGGCGCTTACAAAAATATAAAACAACAAGAGGGATAGGGATAAGGAAATGTACCAGCTTGCATCTAGAAAAGTCACCCGTATGGTGAGAGCTAAGTCCAGTAAGAGCAGCAGCTGGCACAGGATACATGGAGGGAAGGGGTTCTTCCAGTACATTGGGAGCGGAGAAAAACTAAGGGCCATCTCAGCAGATTGAGATCAGAAGGAGGGTGGGTGGAAGAGGCGAGGACCAGGCAGAGGTATTTACTTGAGTACTTTGCCTCTGTGTTCACTAGGGAGGGATGGGATATCTACAAAGCAAGGCACAAAGGGGATAGAAGCGGCAGGAGTGGGATCGGGAGCAACAGAAATGGAGCAAAGGGAGGAAAGGTACCCCAGGGTGTCACATCTGGATAAGGATAAAAGACCAGTAAGGTGGAGGGGACGGATGATGCCATCCCACCAAAAGGTGTGGTTTGCCCTCAAGGCCCTAAAGAAAGACAAATCTCCTGGGCGGATGGCATTCATCCGAGACTACTATGGGAATTGGCAGACATACTGGCTGCACCTCTGTGAGCTTTTCAACAGGTCACTTGAGACAGGAGGGTACCTAGGGATGGCGAGAGGCACATGTGGTACCAATCCACAAAGGGGGTGAAGGAAGTACCAGGAAACTATAGACCCATCAGTTTAACCTCGGTGGTGGGAAAATTAATGGAGAGTATACTAAAGGAACGATTGGGGTTTACTTGGAGGAGGTGGGAGGTCTGGATAGTCGGCAGCATGGGTTTGTGCCAGGTAGATCATGTCAAACCAACCTTGTGGAGTTCTATGAATGGTAACATCAGAACTGGACAGGAGGTAAACCTGTGGATGTATTATTCTTGGACTTCAACAAGTTTGACTCTGTCCCCACAATGGTCTAGTGGAGAAACTGATGGGGTTAGGAGTAGGCCCTTTGATGGTCAGATGGATTGAAAACTGGATAGCTGGGCGCACTCAGAGAGTAGTGGTCTGTGGGGAGCTCTGAACCCTACAGAGGTTGGTGTGGGTACCACAGGGCTCGGTCCTGGGTCCAATCCTGTTTAATGCATACATATCAGACATCAGGGATGGTATAGGGTGTGAAATGAGTCTCTTAGCGGATGACTCCAAGATGGGAGCAGTAGTTGAGGGAGAAGAGGGAGGTTGGCCCTGCAGGGGACCTGGACACCCTGGAAAGCTGGGCTCACACATGGAATTAAATTTCAATATCACCAAGTGCAAGGTGTTGTATCTTGGTGGAAACCAAACACAGGTACACCCTGGGAGGGAGGTGCTGGAAGCCTCAACAGGGAAAAAGACCTAGGGGTCATGGTGGATACATGTATGAATAACACTGAGCAGTGCAGGAGAGCAGCTAGCAAGGCAAACAGGATGTTGGGATGCAGCCATGAGGGATCACCTCTAGGAGAAAGGAAGTGATTCTGCCGCTGTACAATGGACTGGTTAGACCACACCTTGAGTACTGTGTACAGTACTGGAGACCACACTTGAAGAGGGACATACAGCTCCTGGAGAGGGTACAGAGGAGGGCAACAAAGATGATACGAGGGCTAGGGATTTGACTTACGAGGACAGACTTGAGGAGCTCTGCCTGTTTTCATTGGAGGAGAGGAGAGACAGGGGACATGATTGAGGTCTTCAAGTACCTCAAGGGAATAAATAGGGTAAACATGGAGGGATCTTTGACTAAAGCAGGGAGGCATCACCAGAGGCATGGTTTGAAGTTGGAAGGTGGAAGGGTGAGGGGAAAAGAGGAGGAGGTTTTTCACTGGAGAGGTGGTGGACCCTTGGAATGCTCTGCCTGGTGAGCTGGTTCAGAGATCCACAGTGGAGAGCTTTGAGAGGGTGGGACAGACACAGAAAGTGGATGTATCAGATGATGGCCTGTCCCGGGGGGGTGGGGATGGATGATAGGGGTTTCTGGAGCACAAGGGATGGGAGGGTCTCGGCACCCAACTAAGGATCTAGGTTCGAGCAGACTTGATAGACCATAAGGCCTAATCTGCTGGCAAATAGTATGTTAGTATGTTAGTATGACATGGGGTAAAATGAGCAAAAGAGCCACAGCAAACAGGACAAAGCCCCAAGCCTCTAGGACAGCGAGGAGAAGGCAGCTGTCCAAAGATGGAGGGGAAAGTCTGGCGGGGATGCCAGAAGACCAGAGGAAGAGTCCTAGAAGAAAACAGAAGAGGCCAAGCTGTACTGACATTGCAGGTGCAGGAAGGACTAGGACTGGGGCCAGCACCACAGCAAGCTGAAGTAGGATGTATCAAAGCCGCTGCAGGTCACGAGTGGTGGATCCAAGGAAGGCCAGAATGAAACCAGGTAACAAGTGCTTTGAAGTTTGAAGGTCTCATGTTCACAGAAAATGGCGAACAGCAAGTGCAGAGAACAGAAGGTGCTGCAGCGATAAGGCATGAGGTTCCCACGTCTGAAGGAGAAGGCAACTTACATGAAAGACAAGAAGGGGCGACCAGCAGTATGGAAGTCCAGGAGGCAGTTGAAGTGAATGGAGGTAGAGACTGACCAAGCTGGCAGAATTCAAATCTAAAGCGCAAGGAGGCCAAGGCAGGGATTAGTACTATGAGTCCATGGAAGTGCAGGATGTAGACTGACGAGGTAGAATGTGGAGGGCAAATGGAGCACAGTGGTTCCATTCACAAAGGGAAGCGGCAACCAGTTATCAGGTGGAGAATACAGAAGGTTAAAACAGTCGAATGCAGACACTGGCTCCCATCCCTAGCAGTCGAGGCAAGCTGACCATTACTCAGTGCTGCCAGGCAGTGGTAGGATGGTGAAGGCAAATGGGGTAAAGTGGTCCTGTTCCCGAAGGGAAGTGGCAACTGGGTATTCAGGCAGAGAATGCAGAAGGCTGAAACAGTCTATTGCAGACGCAGGCTGCCATCCCTGGTAGACAGTGAGAGACAACCTTTATTCATTGCTGCTAGGCAGAGGTAGGATGTTGAAGGCAATTGGGGTATAGTGGTCCCATTCTCGAAGGGAAGCGGCAACTGGTGTATCAGGTACAGAATGCATAAGGTTGAAACAGTCAAATGTAAACTTGGGCTCCCATCCCTGGAAGTCGAGGTGAGACAACCTTGAATCGAGGCTGCCAGGCATAGGCAGGATGTTGAAGGCACACTGGGTAAAGAGGTCCCGTTCCAGAAGGGAAGCAGCAACTGGGCATCAGGTAGAAAATGTTTAAAAAAACAGTTGATTCCCAGAAATGGCTCCCATCCCCGGTAGGCGGTGCAAGAGGACCTTCATGTGATGCCGCCAGGCAGAATTGGGAGGTGGAAGGCAAATAATGCATGAAGTGGAAACAGTCTAATGTAGACTCAGGCTCCCATCCATGGTAGTCTGTATGATATGACCTTGACTCGAGCCCCCAGGCATAGGTAGTATAGCAAAGGCAACTGGGCAAAGAGATCTCGTTCCCAAAAGGAAGTGGCAACTGGTATAGGTAGAGAATGCATAAGTATGGCATGGTAGATTGCAGACATGGCTCCCATCCCTGGTAGTCGGGGCGAGCAAACCTTCACTCAATGCCACCAGGCAGAGTTAGGGATGGAGGATGTCAGGTTAGTATGTAGTAGGTAGTAGTGAGTGTAACAGACTCCCATCCCTGGTAGACAGGGCAAGCCTATCTTCACTCAGTACCTCAGAAGGAATGAGTTAGGGACGGATTCTGTATGTGCTGAGCAAGGAAAAGGCAGCTGACTGCAGAGTCTTAGGCAGGTAGTACAGTGCGGCAGAGAAATGGGAAGGAAGCAAGTCAGAGGAGGAGAACGTGAGGAGGAATCATCAGGAATGTCAGTAAGGGGAGGATAGAGTAATCCAAGAAGGAGCTGACATGTAGTAATGGAATGCAACGAATGACAAAAGTTGTGAGGAGAGCCAATGATGCAGGCCTAGGGATGCTGCAAGGAGCAAGGAAAAGGAGCAGGTATGAATGGTGTAGGTAACTGGCAAGCCGGAAGGTGAGGAGCACCAGGGGGAAAATGAGGAACATAAATCTGGAAACTCAGTAGGGTATATGTGGCTGGAGCAATATGATAAGGGATGCGATTGCCAAAGTAAGAGAGAGGTAGCATGGGTCTGGATGTAGAAGGGGCAGAAATGGAAATGGAATGCCCGGTGAGAAGAGTAAAAAGCCCAAAAGGAAAACCAGGAGAGCATGTGACAAAGGCAGGATGGGGTGGAGGTGGAAGGCAGAGGAACAGCGAAAGTAGAAGGAATGCTTCTGCCTTCTCCCACCTGGGGCAGGGGAGGATAGACGGGGGGGGGGGCAGAGGTTCTCTTTTTTTGGTTAGATTGTGTTTTGCACACCATGAATACAGAGGGCCAGTGCAACAACGGTGGTAAGGAGAATAGGGAGAAGACGGATGTGAGGAAGTGAATTGAAAAGCCAAGGATTGGAGAAAAAGTCCATGTTATAGTACAAATGGAGAAAATGGCTAACATGTTGATGGCTGGGCCACTGACAAGAGTACACTCATGTCACAGATATGGGAAACTGGGAGGAGATGCAGATGGAGGGTAAGGTTATTGTGGTGGTGGAGTATCACCCTCAGGACAGATAGGATAGGGGCTGGAGGTCTCAGAGTTATAATTTATGGGCTGCCACAAGCAAAGTGAGCTGAACAGTGTGGTGTGAAATGATATGGTAGGCACAGACAGTAGCACACAAGAAAACAGCAACATGGTAAACTGGGAGTGTCAAAAGATCGGCCATCGGAGGGTTAGCATAGATCTCCAATACTTTCAAGTACTGAAAAATGCAAGTGACAGTGTAAGTTAGAGAAGGAGGCTCAAGCAGAAAACATGAGAACAGGAGAGGGCAAAGGATTGAGCCCTGAACGGCTCGACGTGGCGGGTGGTACTAACCTGTAAGGTAGGAGGCACAGTCAACAGCTGAATATGACATGTGCACAGAGGCCCCATGCATGTGAAAAATAAGAGCAAGCATGAATATGACAAAGCACAGTAGGGTGGCAAGCCCAGATAGTGGTAAATCAAATATCAAGTTGCACACTCAGGATGCCCAGAAGAAAAAAAAAATCACAGGCCAAAAGAAAAGTGAAATGGAAGAGGTATGGCAGCAAGAGAGGCACAAGCAAAAAGAACCCACAGCCCCAGCACTGTGACTGCAAAAGAATGACACGCCAGCACTCACCTTGAAGAGCACTTGTTGATCTGGAGAGGTCGGGATGCAGTAAGCAGCACAAGAGGCAGGCCAGCAGGAGATGCACCCGGCAATGTGTACAGATGCAGGCACTGGAGCGGTGAGGAGCAGGGCAGACAAACAGGTGTAGGGGGATGATGCCACACCCAAAAGGGCAGGAAGTGGTGACCCCAAATGGAAATAAACAGCAAAGGAGTTACAGGGAAGGGAGAAGTGGAAAAGGAGGCAAACAGGAGAAAATGGGCAGGCGGGGAAGCCAAGGAGGGGAAACGGAGGGAGGAGAGAAGAGAAAGAAGGAGCCCAGGAGACAAAAGTGTGAAGCAGAAAGAGAAGGAGGCTCAGCACATGAGCCACACAGGAGCCCAGGTGCTGCTTCATCACAATGCACTAAGCAGAGAACTGCCAAGGAGACTGGCCTTTGTAGGGGATGTGGGAGGAGCTGTTCCCCCACACTGAACCTCGGGCTATAGCCCTCCTAGTATAAGACCCAACAAGGGAGGGAGCCCTGATTGACCTGATGCTCCCAAATAAGTCCAGTGACACCAAGATGGTGTAGTTGGAGATCAAACTGGAAATCTACAAGAGGACTAGGTCAGTGAAGTTGTGAGACTTCAGAAAAGCAGACTTTGCTAATCTGTATGGGCTGCTGACAGAAGACATGAGGGGCTTACTTTCTGTGTTTCTAGGTTGAATTATTGTTGTTCAGTGTACAAAGTATAAGTGATTGAAGGAAAAAACTGCCACCCTTCCACAGGTCTTACCGTATAAAATACCACCTAAATGTTGAATTGATCTACCCACCCAACCCTCAAACACACTGGATTCTCTTCAACCAATTCAGCTTATTCTTTTTTCTTTTTTCTTTTGTTTTCCACAATTTATTTTTCATCACCTTCATTACATGTGACATTTACTGTAAAACTGTTAATTAAAATACAAACTAAATGTCACTGGTATGGCTCCGTGAAACCAATTATCCAAATGTAACTTTGCGCTCCCAGAACTTAGCTGGATCCGCAATCAGCTGTTCCACAGTCCAGCACAGTTCTGTGCATGCTCATTCAAAATGTAAAGCCACTTTTTGTAATCTTGCTTTTTCACAGACTTTTCACCTATTCTACTGTATATTCTATAAATAAAAGTAGAGTAAATACCATAAGAAGAAGTTGTTCTGGAATCCAAACTGTACCTTCACTACAAGATCTAGCTTCCGGACACAGCTGCAGTACAAAGAGTCTGCTTTTACTGAGTCTGCATTGTTACTGCTGCAGTTCACAATTAGCTACGGTAATTAAAGGGATCCTGCTGTTAGTGGTCAGGCAATTACAGGTCCCACTGACAGTGTTCAGGTAATCATAGGTACAGCTGTCACTCAGTATGCAGCTACTTACGGACCCTGCCGCAGTGTAGATAATCCCATTGGCAGGTAATCAGCTAATCCGAGGATCTGTTCAAAATATAGACAATCAGGTCTGTCTGTGTTTCAGTGTTTTGTGGTACTGTACTGAATGTACTGAACAATGTCTCCGATTCAGTGGCTGCAGCAAGTGAGACCCCCAAAAAGGAACTGTGCAGTTCTAAAAGAGATCACAGTGGACTCCCTTAGTGCCATGGCTGGCATTTCACTGAAAACTGCAGAGAGCATTGTCCATGAGTTGCAGACCTCAACCCCCTTCCCCCCAAACATAGGCACACAGAGTATGTCATATATGCACCAGAGGTCTGTTTTGAACTTGGCAAGTGTGCAGCCAATAACTTGAGTTATGAACACTGTTCAGTTTCACCAAAGTATGGTGAACCGATAAATAAAAGCACTATAAGAAATTTTAAAAATATTTGGAAAAGCTGAAAACTTACAGACCCCTCTTTGCTTCCCTTTGAACTGCCCACTAAACACCATGGATGTCCAACATTACTTGATGATGTAGAAAGAGACCTATATCAGATTATTAAAAGTTTGAGAGCTGAGAGGGCTGTGGTAAATTCACGTGTTGTGGCAACTGTTGCAGTCAGAGATGTAAAGGCACAAAATCCCAAACAGCTTGCTGAATAATGTGGGGAATCTGACCTTTTTATGGCAATGGACATAGCAATTTTTAAACCCCTTTGGTTTTTGTCAATGAAAGAGAATGAAAGCAGGGTGAAAAACACCATCAGACTTTCTGCAATTAAAGGAGAGTTTCCTGATTTGGAATCGAACAGCAGCTATGCAAGAGCTCATTCCCCCGAACTGATTATATACATTAATGAAACTGGTGTCAACCTTGTTCCATGCTCGCAGTGGACAATGGAACAAGTCGGGGCAAGGCAGGTTGAAGTTACTGTCATTGGGATAAGAGGCAAGTCTCCATGGTTATGGGCTGCACTTTGTCTGGTGATTACCTGCTTCACCAGGTAACCTATCAAGGTAAAACTGCTGTCTGCCACCCTAACAACTCATTTCCACCTGGCTGGAATATCACATGCTTGGAGAACCACTGGGCAAATGCCACCACACTGCAATACATTGACCGAGTGCTGATACCGTACATCGATTTTGTGACAGCCAAAAATAAGTTGCCAGCTGAACAATGCTCTGTCCTGATACTAGACGTATACAGAGCACATGCAACCTGAGCTGTGTTCCAATATTTGTCCCAGCTTCATGCACAGATCTGCTACTACCTCCAGATGTGGCCTTTACTAAACTTTTCAAAAACAATCTGAAGACTTGCTTTACGGAGTGGTATACTTTTCAGCTAAATTCTGTCACCCCATTTGACACAATGAATGTCGATCTGCGCATGAGCAGCCTTAAAGCCTAACATGCCCAGTGGCTAGTGAAATCTTCTGAGGAACTGAGCAGCCTCCACAAGGACTGTATCCGAGGGTTTTGAGATGCAGGGATTTTGGATGGCCACTCTACAAGTCTGGACACAATAGTAAGTAACACTGGTAATGCTGGCAGAGTAGCTCACTCATGGGTTGACCGCACAGCTCTTTAACATTTTCATTTTACTATATACCCTCCTGCTGATTATATTTAATATTCTCCTTTCTTTGCTCCCCTAGGACTCTGCGCCTGAGCGGCACCTCTGGAAGCTCAGCGGCCCTTACTACGGCCACCCGCGGCCACCACCCGCCTGGAAGCTCTCTTTCTGCCCTCCCTCCTGATTCCCAAAGCTGGATCACTGGTGAAGGTACATTCGCTGTTTTTGTCCGATTAAGCTGCAGAGAGACGTCCGACTCCTGATTGGTATGGCACTGTGCTACCACAGCCTGATTGGTCTGGCCTGCGCTTCGGACTTCTCCTGATTGGAGCACCTTTTCACCTTGCAGCTCTATGGATTTTTTGCTCTTCTACTGCTAATATTACTGTCTGGTTTTATTACTGTCTGGTTTTCTTTTTGAATTTCAATAGTCGAACTCTGTAATGAAGCTTTTACAGTTATCTACCTATTGCTTGTCTGTACCTACACTGACTCAACCTATGTAACCTTACTATAGATACTGCTGACTGCTCTCCCAAAATAGATAAGCCTGAAAAGCAACCTCCTGCATTTCTGTTTGTATTTTTTTGACCTTTGCTTTCACTGTCTTTTCTATCTACCCCCCCACCTGATATCTTCTGTGGCTCAACAAAATCATCTCTCCCTTTCTAAACTGTCCCACCCCTATCCCCATTTCTCTGGACTTTAACTGCCTTACGAACCACCCCACCCCACCCCCACTTGCCTAGTCTCTCAAAAGCTGCTCTGACCTCACCTTTTGTCTCAAACTTATCTCATACCAATTGCTTATTCTCACCTTTGTTACCTTTTGTTATAATCGTTTAATTGTCCCCACCCCCTGTCGTCTGGCTGCCGCCAGCCTCTCCCCTCCCCTCCCCTCCTGCTGATATTATTTAATCTTCCCCTTTCTTTGCTCCCCTAGGACTCTGCGCCCGAGTGGCACCTCTGGAAGCTCAGCGGCCCCTACTATGGGCACCCGTGGCCGCCGCCCACCTGGAATCTCTCTTTCTGCCCACCCTCCTGGTTCCCAAAGCCAGACTGCTGGTGAAGGTACGGTTGCTGTTTTTGCCTTATTAAGCTGCTGAGAGACAGCCATCTCCTGATTGGTGCTGTGCTGTGCTACCGGAGCCTGATTGGTCCGGCCTGCACTGTGGACTTCTCCTGATTGGAGCACCTTTTCACCTTGAAGCTCTATGGATTTTTTGCTCTTCTACTGCTAATATTACTATCTGTTTTTGCTTCCGCCCCCCACCCTCCCAGGCCACCTTTAAATAGTCCCTCAGTCCTGCCCTCCTTTTCTAGCTCTCTTCTATCTGGTCACTTGCTCTGTCTCTCCTCCCTACATCTCTTCAAATGTCCTGGTTGGCTGGTTTTCTACTTCTGGAATAAGGTGCTTGGCTGATTGATTTGTGTGGGCTAATTTCACACCTTCCTCTTCCAGTCACTCCCTACCATGCACCTACATCTCTCTTCCCAGGCAGTCTCTTCTCTGACGGCTAGTGAAGATCTGTGAGGTGCTAAATTAGTAGCTCTGCCCTTTCCACCAGTTTTTTCCCTGGTCACCTAGACTTTTTCCTCAAATTCTCTGTCTATGCTACCTGGGCACTGACAAATAATATATCCAAACCACATAATCCCACAATCACTGTTTAATCTCCTTGGAGTACAACAGTTTTTTGAGGCATACTGCCTTACCATCCCGGTCGGTTAAAAATGATACAGTGCCTGACGCTGCTTTTCTTTGTCTCCTCTATCCCATTACTCCACCTGCTACTGTTAAATTTACCACCAGCAACACCAGTAATCCCTTTCCTCCCCTCCCCTCCCTCCCCGTAATTTCTATTTCTCGAACCTTTTAGTGGTGCCAAATGCGCACCTTGACTCTACTCCTTTTCTACTACGTAAGGCATGGTTTAATATTATCACTCATGTTCTCATAAATTATCCCCTTAGCGTACAGACCCTATACCCTTTCCTGCACCTCAGATTTTGGTATCTGCTCATGATGGCAATTCTGCTGTCTGGTGATGTACAGCTAAACCCAGGGCCCATTAACCTTGTACCTAACCCCAGTAGCAATGCAAAAGGACTAAAAATTGCTCACCATAATATCAGGAGTCTTGAGCACAGTTTCTCTGAACTAGAAGCTTGGACCCTCCTACACAAACCTGACATTATCTGCCTAACTGAAACCTGGCTCAGACCCTCCACACCTGACACTGGGTGCTCCCTCCCATCCTACAATCTGTTAAGGCAGGACTGACCTGCTGCCAAGAGGGGTGGTGGCACAGCTATTTATTTTAAAAATCACCTTCTGTTCTCAGTCATAATCTCGCCTCCCCTCCTGCACTGTGAAGCGTTTCATGCCCGCCTCACTGTAGGATCCAAGATACTTCATATTGTCTGTGTTTACCGTCCCCCTAAAGGTGGCCAAAGAGGCCTGGATGAACTAGTGGCTCAAACCTCACTCCTATCTGGAAGAAATGAAGTACTCATACTCGGAGACCTGAACATAAACTGGCTGGGAAGCTCCCAAGCCCTATCCTTATCTAAACTACAAAATTCAAACCTGCACCAACTGCTCTCATAACCTACAAGGACTGCCCTCCACTCCAACTCCAGTACATTACTGGACTGGATAACGACTAATCACCCGGAACACGTAGTCTTCTCAGGCATGCTAGCCTAGCCATCGTCATCACAGACCACTCCCCCATTTTCTGTATCTGGGGTAAACAGGGGACAGAACCTACTCAGTCCAGGTACATCTCCTTTCACAACTATGCCCATTTTGACTCCCAGGCCTTCTTAAATGAAGTGGCTTGCATTGACTGGTCCTCTCTCTATGGGTCTAGTGATACTCAATCTGCTCTTGGTATCTTTCTGACCCACTTCCAAGCACTTCAGGATAAGCACTGTCCCAAAGTAATGCGCAGGGTAAAAAACAGGCAAACCAGATGGCTGAAATCTGATCTACTCTGTAAACTTCGCCAAAGAGACAACAGCTGACTCCGTTTCAGATGCACTGGCCTAGCTGCTAACCTTATTACTTATAGGACTATGTGTAACACCCTCAAAAAGGAGATCAAACAGGCCAAAAGCTCTTATTGCAAAGAGCTCTTAATGAACTCCCACAGAGACTCCAGGAAATTCTGGTTTGACATCAAATTCTTCCTTGGCTCAAACTTATCCTCTACTCCCAATGAAATGGTGCTAAATGGAGTCCATTGTAACAATCTATGCACTATTGCCAATTTTTTCGATGACAAATCCTCCAACCTAACTAACTATACCTCTACCGTCCCCTCCAACCTGACCTTAACATATCTGACATATGCCACTGGGCAAATTTTTTTTTTAAATCTGTTTCTAGACTTGATGTACTGAAATTGCTTAATAATATCTCAGAGCATACGTTGTCCAGGTCTGAAAATCTCAAACCCAAACTTCTTAAACTAGCTGCGCCACTTATAGCTGCTCACTTAGCCAAAATCTTTACCCTCTCCTTATGCCAGGATCATATCCCAGAAATCTGGAAAATGGCAAGGATTACCCCAGTCTTTAAAAATGGTGACCCAAAGTATCCTTCAAATTACAGACCAATTGCTATCCTGTCTGTTCTCGGTAAAATCCTTGAAAAGCTTGTTGCTAACCAAACTATCACATTTCTCCAGGAAAAGGACCTACTATACCCAGCCCAGCATGGTTTCTGAAAGGGTCATAGCACTACCACTGCCCTACTCAAATTCACATCTGACGCCCTGACAGCCATGGACACTGCCTCTCTCACGGGGGCCATTTTCATTGATATGACCAAGGTGTTTGATCTAGTTGACCATTCCATCCTCATTGCCACTCTTCAGTCACTATGTTTCTCACCCAACATTATGAACTGGTTCAAAAGCTATCTGACTGACAGAACGCAATTTGTGAAGTACAACTCCACCTTCTCTGACAAGGCCACGACTAA
This sequence comes from Neoceratodus forsteri, assembly GCA_016271365.2. NCBI lineage: Eukaryota > Metazoa > Chordata > Ceratodontiformes > Ceratodontidae > Neoceratodus > Neoceratodus forsteri. The sequence goes on from CM057456.1 coordinate 1,726,310,329, forward strand.
CATTGGTGTGCCCCAGGGGTCCATACTTGGCCCTTTGCTGTTCTCTCTCTTTATAAACAGCATAACCTCAAACCTCATAAAAACCAGCTCCTTGTTGTATGCAGATGACATAGTGCTCTACATTAGCGCCAAATGTATTGAGGATATAAACCTGAGGCTCTCCCATGACTTCCAACTATTCCAGCAGTGGCTGGTCATACACAAACTAGTCCTAAACAAAGCAAAAACCCAAGCTATGCTCTTCAGTGCAAACCTTAAACTTAAACACGCACAGCTCAAGTTTAAAGTCTCCACGGCTAGTGGCACCTCAGTAGAAGTTGTTAACTCTTTTAAGTACCTGGGGGTCACACTGGATCCACTACTAAACTATGATCTCCATATTCAGAGGACCTGCAAATCTGTGAACTCAAAACTTGGAGCTGCCTATAGAACCAGCTATGCCCTCACCCCATCTACCAGGCTTGCTGTAGCCCATGGGATACTCCTACCATCACTTAACTATGGGACAGTCACCTATATTTCTGCAAGCAAATCAAGTCTTCACAAATGGGATGTCACCTACAATAGTATATGTCGCTATGCATCATCCTGTCATCGGCTGAAATACAATTGCCTCCTCTACTCTGACCTTGGATGGCTCCCTCTGCAGGCGTTGAGGTTGTATTCTTTCGGCTCCATCATCGACATTATAATTAGGACTCAAATACCTAAACCTCTAGTGAAACTCTTCCAAAGCCAGGTCTCCTGCTATGACCTTCACTCTGCTGACAATGCCCTTGTCTATATCCCTAAATATACTACCACCAAGGGCTCTAGTGCTTTTGCCTGTCAGGCCCGCAGTACTGGAACTCCATTCCTCTAGCCATCCATCAGGCTTCTTCCCACACCTCCTTTAAGAAAGCACTGCGCCACCATCTCATATCTTCTTGTAGCTGCTCCTGCTTCAAACCTCCATAGATGTGAGACTCTATTCTGACTCCCCTCACTGCCCTCTTAGCTTGACCACTTTTCCGTTTCAGCACTTTCTCTAAATTCGACAGGGTTCTCCCTCACCCTGCTGTTGCACTTCATCACACACCCTTCTGTCTTTTTCCTCCATTGCAACTGGCTACTACTTACTTCCCCTTACTTTCTTCTTTCTCCCGGACCGGCTCTGGTCATTGGAAGGCTACCTCTACTTTCCTTCTCTCACCATTCCCTCCTCTCAAAGCCACCCAGTTATTGTCTGCCTAAAGAGACACTGCATTTTTTCTGTAATTTATTTCCTCCTCATGCTAGGATTAGCCCTAATTTTTATTGCAATTGTCTTACCTGTTATACAGTATTACCTACTGTATGTTACTGCTTGCTTGTATGTACCCATTACTTTGACTACTTCTAAAAGTGTAATGTTACTGATAGTCCCAGAAGTTTGTTTCATACAGTCCCGGGTCGAGCCTGCAAAATAGTCTTTAAGCACTCATTTTTATTGTAATTGTCTGTGTTGTTAACACTCACCTGTGATACTGTATTACCTATGTTACTACCTGCTTGTATGTACCCATTACCTTGACTGCTTCTAGTAATGTACTGTTACTGTCAGTTCCTGAAGTTTGTTTTGTACTGTCTCGGGTCGTGCCTGAAAATAGTCATTGCTATGTATAGTGCACCTATGCGGTAAACAAAAACTAAATAAAATAAACAAAATATACAGTATTTCCAGGTGTCAGAAGTTTCTGGGGTACTGATTCAGATGGATTGAACACAGACAGAGACAGACAGAGACAGACAGTGAACTGCAGAACAACACTGCATAGGTACTGTATGTATGTCATTATACAGTGTGTTGATTTCGATTGCTTAACTAAAACAAGTAGACAAGCTCATGTTTACCTTTCCCTTGCAGGTACTGTTGCCGCCTGTGGTGGACAGTGGTGGTTCAGAGAAAAAGGAGCACTACTATTGCATGTTGTAATTTAAAACAAACTGTTGATTAAAATAAAGTTTACACTTACAGTATTTAATGTAGTGTAGTGTAAGTTTGCCTTGCAGGTATTGCCATGATCTATAGTTACCAGTTGCAATTTGGATAAAAAGCAGAACTTCTACAGCTTCAGTTTTAAACTGCATTCATACTGTTGTGCTCTAAATAAACGTAGCGCTGTATTTTGTAAATGTTACGTTACTTTGTCTTTGCTGTCTAATTAAGTTCACATGACAGATTCCCCTGTGAACACAGCGAGAATTCATTTGCAGTTTTAATTAGCAGTTCTACAGTAACTTGCAGTGGGGACCTACTTCTAGTCAGTTGCACAAGTGGGAGGAATGAAGCAGCTAGATCAACCCGCTCTAGGTCACAAAGTGAAGAAATGTCTCTGATGGGATTTGAGCCTGCATCTCTTACTTTACATGCCTGTGCTCAAACCACCATATTGCACAAACACTGAATGCCTTGACTTTGTCATACAACTCAGTGGGCCTTCTAAAGGATCTGTCTGCTGCAGCGCCAGCCCTTTTGCTATCTGACAGTTTTGTGGCTATACCGAGAAAGAGGTAACAGCTGAATAGGATCTAAGGCACATTGACTGCAAGGTCCTGCTCTGTACAAACAAGACCTTTTACATAGTACAAGGGCACACTTGCATTTTTTCTGCCCACTTAAATCAAAACGCAAAATAAATAAACAACAACAACAAAAATTCATATTACCCATAACCTGGCTTTTTTAAATAGGTTAAAATGGTCAACAGAGGCCTGGACAGAGCCCAGGTCCTCTGTTTTTTAATGAAAAAACTCCAGAAATCCAAAAGGCAGGATATTGCAACTTTAGGGCATATATTGCTGGGCAGAAGATTGCCATTTGGATTGCAATACGTGGCCTTTCCTGGTGTTGCTAAACATTTGTGGCTATGTCACCAGCAATATACTCCTTTATGGATACAACTGATCCCCTTGGTCTTCTGCACACATAGGGGGCATTGGTAGGAATGCTATAAAATGACTTGGATCACTTAAGGAAACAATCTGATTGGCCAAAACTGGTCACATGATGGTGCTGCATTAATTTCATATTACAGAACACTTCAGATTTTACATTCTTGTTTTCTTGATTTTTTATTATTAAAACCATTTTATATTAGCAATACCATGCTCTAGGGTGTGGGGTACTGCCATAAATGATCTGCACATCATGCTACACCACCCGCCTGGGGAATGTGGTAATTTTAGCATTACCGCACACTTTATCATCTTTACTGCTTATTTGATCAATACTGCTGGCATTTCGTTGAGCAGTGATGCTTAGCAATGCGATGTCTCCAAAAACTTCTGTATGAGCCTTTAAATATACATTAGAGTGTCATTTGAGAAAAACTGCTCATAGAAAACCAACAATAAGGAAAAAAATAATGGCACGTATGAGGTTCTCAAAGACCTACTCTGCCTACCTCAATGGCAAATCCCTGGGGCTTAAAATATTTTCTTGCACTCAACTATTCTGAAAATCATGCCCACAGATGTCATTGTTCATAACCCATTTCAGAAGGAGGAACATCTTTGTAATTTTCTGCACTAGGCCCCAGGATCATTTCTTACAGTAATGGCACTTATTCTGGTCGCCAGCAGCAAAGTTTTCTTCAGTTATTTTTTTCAATAAGCCAAATCTGTTTAAATTAGGCATTTTCTGTTTGAATCTCAAGAGCATTACAGATTGCAAACCAAAAGGATAAAACTCCTTAAGTGATTATGTAATCCTAGACCTGCAGGCTAGTGGGAATTAGCTGTAAACCCTGACAAGGATAAAAAAGGAACCCTGCATTATTAATGGAATCCTTTTTACTCTCACAGAAGGCACTTACCCCCATAGCCGTTCCCTGAGACACTGCTGGGATGATAGAATCCAGCCCTGCAAATGCATTTGTAGGCTCCAAGCACAAATCCAAGTCCTTTAATTGGTGTGCACTGTAAAAGAGGAAAGCTGAAGGTAATTTATGTCAATTAACAAATAAAGCCTGCATGATACATTAATCAAAATGAGCTAATAAATATCGAGCCTCTTGCAAAACAATACTCTTCAGCTGTAGGTCATCACAATATGCCACTAATATAAACTTGGAAGTCACTTTCTCAAGATTAACTAATAGCAGCTGATAAAATTAATTTCTTGAAATGTTGGAGTAGCATACTAAAGGGCTTGTTCTAGTAAACTACTATAATGTGCTAAAGTATCCCTTTGCAAGCATCTCCCCTGGTTTCCCTGTGCCAGATTTTATTAGGTATTGTATTTTGCTGAAGTCTGCATTCTGTAAACTAGCAATGACACTAGAAAAGCGACAAATAGTGAAAGAATACCTTGTTCAATGTTGCCTACCCTAGGAAAAGCATTTCTACTCATGATAGTAACCGATGTTCATATTTGAAAATGATGAGGTGGGTTTAGTACTCATGATTACGATGACTACAAAAGTGCTGTAGAAATGCTTAAAGCACATGCTGGAGCAATTATTAGAAAGGGGCTTGGACCAGTAGGAAATAAATTCACTGGCTGGTGTAACAGAACTTTATTATACAACAATTTAAAGAAGTCTGAATTTCAAGACCTCTACTTCCTTCTTACTAAGTCCATTTGTAAGAAAGTAGGATCTTTGCTCCTTAGTGATGCTTATTCCCCAGCTGGGATCATACACAATCCGTTGTTGTAAATGTTGCAAAAATTACTGGCATCTAACAAAAAGAGGTCTAGACTGCGAATGCCATATTCTGAAAAGTGACAAAAATATCTACCATTTCCAAGAACTAAACCATTGAAAGCACAGATCAGTCAAAATATGATACACTCCTATGTGATCACACTCTTAAGTTACAGTAATATTGACATAAAAAAATACATAAGTATCCCTAAACATGATTTTGTCCTATCCAGAACTCTAGGGACAATCCCAAAAAACAACAGATTTTATACTGAGAACAGCAAATTAAACTCAAACAAAACTAGAGTGCTGCAGATCCTATGTAACCCTGAGCAGGCTACTATACAACTTGTTTAAGACTTCATGGCTACTTGCAAATAAAAGATGCTAGTGGCCGCCGAATGGAGCCAACAGTGTAGTGTTTCTGACTAAACTGAGATTGACCTGGTCATAACAGTGCCTGAACCTGACATGAGCTTGCATCTATGCAGGACTGGTTCGATGTGTGGAATTCTGTTCAAACTGTGAAATGTGTATAATACAGACATTTAGAAACATAGAAAATGATGGCAGAAGGAGACCAAGGGTTCATCAAGTCTTCCCATGAGTTTCCAAGACTTTCTATGAGTCCCCGGACCTGACCGCCCCCCCGACTCTGTCCCTTTCCAGCTTGAATGCTGCCACATTCTTTGCCCCTACCACCTTGGTGGGCAGCCTATTCCAAGGTCCACAACCCTCTCTGTAAAGTAATACTTCTTTAGATCCTTCTTGAAGCTTAAACCATAGTTTCCATTTGTGGAAAAGTGTCCTTGGACTACATTTTGGCAGGCATTCTTGCTAACATTCTTGCTAACTGTGACCCACCATGCCATGGTGAAAGGCTCAGACAGTGACAAGCCAACCATCAGATGAATCTGCCTGCGGAGAGTGCCACATGGACTCCTGGCTGTGTGATAGTCATAAGTAATGTGTGCACCTTTGCAGCCTCCAACTGCCTGTTGAGTGACAACCAGGATGCCCTGCCTCGATTGACTGCTCAGCCAACCAATCAGAACTATTGTTTCCACCAACAAAGAACCAAGGCTGTGTTGAATCCATTTCTATCTGCAGAGGAGATTGCATTTACCTGCTGAATGGACTGTGAGCTGAATGCTGCTGACTGCTTGTGTTGCAGAGACAGACTGCCTCTGTCTGAGATGAGAACCAAAGTGAGAAGCAGATACTCTACTTACAAAAGAGGTCTTCACATGTGGAGTGCCATACTGTTGCAAAGCTAAAAGCTACTGCTTAATCAGAGACTTCTGCTTCACTGCAGCTGAAGCCTGCAACAGAATCCACCCAATCTGCACTGCTGCCATGTGCTGGTTATTGCCCCCATGTGGAACTGGATGACAGGATGCAAGAGTGAGGTGGATTCATTGTGACTAACACAGGAGAAGCAACATTGTGAACCACCAACTGCTGGAGCCAGGAGAGGCCTGATCTTGACCTGCATCTGAGGAACAGCAGAAGCCCTGGGACACCAACTCAATCCTCCACAGAAGCAAGTGAGAGAGGATAGACAGAGGACATCCAGATACCAGCCAGACAGATCGTTGCAAACTGCACCATAGACTCACTGCACAGTGAGGGAGATTGCCTGGTTTGGGGGCTGTGACTAAATTAAGGGATTGCTCTGCAACTTTCAGCCTACTGTATAAATAGCTGGGAAAGCATTTATTGGATTCGGCCAGCTGGCCAGGAGCTAAAAATACCTCAGCTAGGTCATTTAAAAACCTTTTGGCTTGAAATTTCTGTTTCAGAAAAAGTTGCTAACTTTTATTTAAGTGTACCACCACTAGTCAACCACATATTGTACATCATCATCATGGCTACACCATTTCCACGGCTGGGAACCCACTGAAGCACTGGAAGCTCCCATGGTAGACCTACAATAGTAGCCACAGACATAGTCAGATATTTGCAGATATTTCACAAAATTTCTAAAGAGTTTCTCTCTGCTGCCTCTACTGTAGAAATGCAGAAATCAGGAGATTTCTCTAGAAATATCACAAAAATTTCAGGAAATATCTGACCATGTCTTTGGCTGTGTAAAGGTATAGTAGTGCTACCGGTGGGAGAGGGTAGTACCTCTAGTACAGAAGGGTTAAAGCTACTATTGTGGTGAGGGGGCAGGCATAGTTTGAGGGCTGCTCCTGGGAGGACACATAATTACAGCCCAGGAAGCATAATCATATGGCTGTGCTGAGGAGGGCATTGAAGAACAGATGGGTGTTACAGTGGACTGGGCCTAGGAGGGCACCGAAGGCCAGCCACCAGATACATGACTCCTATACCTCATTGTTGCTAACCCCCTTCTCCATTTTAAGGCCTCACTCCTGACCTTAAATAAAACCCTCATTCACCTGTTTGTAATCCTTGTCTGAGTACTACTTTGTTAACAGTATTATGTGCATGATGGGGACTGTCACTGCAGTGTGCTGGTGTATGGGTGGGGTGGACAATGGTGATGTGGGTAGGTAATGCATTCCAGGGGGTTGTTATGTACTGTACTTACATCAGGCCCTCTGCAACCTCTCTGTGGGTGGAAGCACCACACTATTTTCTAATTTAACTTTGGCTACAACCCCCCATCCAAGGAGATAAAAACCCAGGCCCCTCAACCTTATAGAGCTCACAAGGCAGGGGTAGCCATTGAAACATCTCCTATGACCTGGTGGCATTGCAAAGCTAAAGTGCACTCAAACCAACCCTTAAGGCATGAAACGGCCCCCTCTCTCTTAACTATTGCCCACTACACCTTCTCTGAGTTGCTTCTAAATTGACATCCTCTAGCCTGCGACAAGGCCTATTAGCCGCTATCTGTGAGTACCTAACTGAACTGTGCGGTGTTGGATTGCTCCTATGTACTTGCATTAAGACTGTGTTATACATTGTGCCTCTCTTTCCTACTCAGTCCCCTGTATTTAGTTTGTTAATGTGTTATTAATATGTTTATGACAATGCCTGTTCGCTGCCTTTGATATTTCCAACTTATGCAACTGTCCCCTCCCTTTGTTTGATGAGGACCCTTTGTAAATGAGCTCCTAGCGCAAAGGTTTGTAATTCCCATTCTTTAATAAAATCTAAAATCCATGCACAGTACCCCTTACAAAGCAGATGTTCTGCCCCTTTACACCAAGAAAATCATCTTCTTCAGTAAAAGAAATGTACATTCCAGTGTGCTAACTCAGTTAACAAAAATAACAAAAATCAAATCTTCATACAATTAAAAATGCTAAATACAGGCAAATTGTATCTAATATTCAGTATCAGTGACCAACATTAAGAAGCAGATAACAAGGAGGCACAGATTAAACTGGATACCTAAGAGGCTTGACTCTGTGGTAGGGTTTCTCAGATAATTCATTATAAAATGCATATCTCAGAGTTCGGAAAACATTTAGAATTTTGGAATTTTGGGTAAAGGTGCCAAAAATCCAAAATCTTTATTGTTAGTATACCAAATTGTATAGGGATTTGGAAATCTGATCTAATTTGGCATTCACTAGAAAAAACCAAAAACTCCCCAACCCTGTGCAGGCCCCTACATACTTGATATTACTTGGTATGAAAGAACAGAAGAAGGCCAGAGCCCATCGAGGCTGTTCCCCACACTATGTGGGACATTATTTATCTATTATCCCTCAACCAAACATCTAATTTGTTTTTAAAGACAGTGGCACTAGTTGCCTCTACCAATTCTTGTGGCAAGGTGTTCCATACAATGGATGCTCTTATTGGAAAAAAGTTTCCCCTTTTGCTGGTCTTATAAGTTTTTACTTCAAGCTGTTTATTATGCAGTCATACCCACCATGCAATTACTTATCCTCTCTCCCAACCCACCCTCGTACCCCCAACCTCCCTTCTCCACGCAAGACCTCAAATTCTGAAAAGGGCTGCTGAAAGTGGAATCCAAATACAGTCCATTTCTTATAATAAAATCACAGACTCCTATAATAAAAAAATACTCATCCTCTTCCCAACGTACGCACTAGCCCCCTGTACCCTCCTCCACCCCCATAGCACCCAGTCATTTACCAGAGTTGGGGCAAGTGGTTGAGAAAAGATCCCACAGTGGAGCTACTTGCATTCGTCTACTGACAAAAAGTCGTATGTTGTGACTGAATTCTGACATCCTCCTATAGAAACACTTTATTGACCAATCAGCATTCATTCACAACATACCTCCCCTAGTCAGAAGATGAGCGCAAGAAGCTCCACCATGGGACCGCTCTCTCTCTCTCTCTCTCTCTTACTGTCACCCACCTGACCCAACTCTGGTAAATATTTGGGTGCTATGGGAGAAGGAGGGAAGTGGCGGCTAATGGGTGTGTTGGGTGGGTGGGGGTGAAGTAATAAAATAGAGGTGCCTGGTTGTGCCAGAGAGGGGAGCTTGAGAGGGGAAGTGGGGAGGTGTAATAATTAGGTGTTGGTGAGGAGCAGGATTTTTTTATTATAGGAGGCCCCTCACAGAAGCTCAGGTAGTCTGAGATCCACAGCCGTGGTTCTCCGATGAACCCGACCTGCCAGACTGCCATCCACAGTCCAGGTCTGAAGCCACCAGCCCCTCACAGAAGCTCAGATAGTCTGAGAGCCACAGCCATGGTTCTTTGATGAACCTGACCTGCCAGACTGCCATCCGGAGTCCAGCTCTGAAGCCACAAGCCCCTCACAGAAGCTCAGGTACGGACTTGCCCTCAGGGACTAATTACCTCCAGGAAGGGAGCCCTAGCTGTCAGACTTTTCTTTTTTACATGAGGACAGTTGTCTCTGGGTTTAAATCCAGAGTCTTTTACTGCTGTGACCCACTGGCTGCAGTCAGCCCCAGGACCACTCCGATTGGCTCCATATAGCTCTGCACTGTTAATGCTTGAATTATATTGTACTAAATTTTGATTTCTGTTAATACTGTCTTGCTAGCATTTTATAGTTGAAGTTTGCTGATTTAATCTAAATGCCTGTAGTGTGTTCCCTCATAAGATCCAGTAGCAATCTCAGCTCATGCCTTTGAACCCCCACCTTTCACCTTTTTACTCTAGTATTGTGTTTTAAATAGCCCTGTTCTTGCTCTATCAGACCTTGTGGCACCTTGCCTAACATATAAGCCATTTTGCATTTCTTTTTAGCTGCACGAGCAGCCCCCACCCCGTCTTTCTTATTTAATTCCCTCTCTGTTCTTCTCTTTTCAGGTAGTCTGAGAGCCACAGCTGTGGTTCTCTGATGAACCCAACCTGCCATACTGCCATCCGCAGTCCAGGTCTGAAGCCACCAGCCCCCACAGAAGCTCAGATGACGGGCTTGCCCTCAGGGACTGATTACCTCCATGAAGGAAGCCCTAGCTGCCTGATTTTAACCCCCATTCTGTTTAAATACACTTAAACCCCACCCGGCTTTCTAGCTCACTCCTACAGGCTACTGCCAGCCACGCCCATCCACCACGTCCCCGACCTCTATTAAATCCCCAAGGGTACAGCCCAGTTCTCATCTACTCTGCTCTTATTAGCTATCAGTAGACTTATCCCACCTCCTCCTAAAAAGCCCATACCTTCTGCCCCAGAGAACAATATTTCTGACCACCTCTCTGTATGCTTAAGTATGGGAACCACTTTCCCACAAATGAGCCTGCTTATTATTCTCAGTCTAATCATCTGCTCTGGAAGGGCTGCTATACTGTGACCCCAAAATACCACTGACCTCTCCATTGAATTCCCATCATCTACCCCAAGGACGATCACGTACAACTACTTCCTAACTCTCGCCCAAAACACACCACCCAGAGCGTTATCTCTGGGCGGTGGTGCATATTGCTGCATTGAAAGTAATTACTAAAAAGTGGTTGCAGCAATCTGTGCCGAAGCTCACTGACTGGTTACAAATAATTGATCAAATCCAAGCAATTGAAAGAATTACCTTTGCTGTCAACCACAACATAACCTTATATAATAACAGATGGACACGGTGGGAATTATATAAAGACTCAGTGAAATAAATAAATTAGCTGACCCTGTTCAACTAGGTCTTCCTGGAGTGCCAAGCAATAAGCATTATGACCCACCAGAAAAACTGCTGTTCATGCCCTCATAAGGGCTGCACTTACAATGGATAACAATATTATTAGCAGGAGAGGCATGCCAATACCTTGAGCAAATCCACCTGACTTTCAGTGTCAGTCTACTTCTTTACCTGTGATCTGCACAACCCTGCAGGACAGTTACCAGTAATTCTTCTCCAGTACTTTTCTGTGCTCTACTCCACAACGCGAGTTGGCTGGCTACCACCCTTCCAAATCTTGAATGAGCTGTACATAACCCCCTCAATACTGTCCTAACAAATGTCAACATCCCCCACCCGAGGGTAATCTCCCTACACTGAATTCAAGTAACAGTTTAGGTGCAGCCCTGCCATTCTGAGTATTTGTCATCACTGGCTACTCTCATCCACAGTCAGGTGGTGATCACGATGCTGACAGACCCACATTTCAGATCTCACAGTGATGGAATGGCCTCTTCAGTCCCTCTCTGGCATTCATTCTTCTCACCTGCTCACCACACCAAAAACTAGTGAGTTCACTACCCTTCTGCATCATGAATAGGTTCAGTACAGTCTCCCGTGTAATATTTACATGTTAATAATAAACATGATCTTCTGGTAAGCCAGGCTGATAGCAGCATGGCACAAGTGGAAAAATAGGCTTTCCTATCCATATAAGATCTAAGCCACCTATGATTAGGCACCATTAAATGACGTGTATAATGATGTGCACACCCACCATTTAATAGTGACTAATCAAAGGTAGACTAGATCTTTTAAGGATAGGAAATTCCATCATTCCCCTTGTTCCCTGCTGCTATGAGCCTAACTCACTGGAAAGATATGTTTATATTTGACATGTCAAAATAAAATGGGGACTGTACTACTTGCATTCATGATGCAGAAGGGTGATGAGCTCACCAGTTTTCAGTGTGAGGAGGAATAGTGAAGAATGAATACCGTGGGGACTGAGAAGGTCACTCTTTCAAGGCGCTGCTATATTCAGGGAAGGGGGAAGATAAAAGGAGAGAAATATGAGCAGATTACTGTGAGAAATAAGATGTGGTGCTGCCAGCACCTTGATCACTACCTGACCCCATTGTCCTGGCCAACATTCCCCTTCCCATAAAACCAGTTCATGCAATTGTCCAAGGCTGTGTGCCCCATATTAATGTATGAAATGGCTGCCACTGCACATTCAGTCACTTCACTACCAGTCTAGTATTGCTTGTAATATGCTTGTGTATGAAAACCACTATATAAATGCTGATTCTTATTATTATTATTTCCCATGGAAAAAGAAGACAAGACAAGCATATATTTGAGTTTCAAGAAAGTATGAACTGTAACATTGGACTGCACAAGAACTTTGCTACAAAAAAGTGGTGACTCTAGGGGGTGGTGAAGGGTGTGGCTGCACCCCCCCCCCCACACACATAGTAACGTAATTGCTTGCTGCTGCTGCTGCATTTCACTTTGTTGAAGAAGTCTGATTTATTGATTGTACAAATGTTTGCATTCAAACTATGGATTACATTTGTAGGTTCTGTCAAAAATGAACTAGAAAAGAATAATAGCAGAAAATATAAAGGTTTAATAAAAATGTTAAAAGGTGTATGTTAAGCATGCACACCACCCCAGCACCCCCAATGTAGCATCCTGGATCCACCATAACCACTAGACCACCAGGTTATTCAAGATTTGTACTGCACTGTGGTTTGCCACAGAGAAAGTCAATTGGATTAAAACACATTTTCAGCATGTTAAAGTAAACAAAATGAACAGAACCATAGCCTAACATGTGCATTATACAAAATAATGCACATGGTTTTGACCATTTGGGTGAAACAATTCTATACAAAGAGAAAAAAGAACTAGTTAGCACTATAGAGAGCCATACATCTGTCCGACTTTGACTCCATTGATGTCATCACATAACACATTTGGCGGTCATTTTTGGAAGCAGGTAAGACAGTTTTTTGAAATTGGAAGACTGATTTTACAATTTTCAAATGCTCTGGAATCACATTTAGATAAATTATGTAAATGTAGTTTTAGCATTAATGAATACAGCAGCCTTTCCTTAAGTCACCTACGGAGTCAGATTTTTGAATAGTTTGTTGTCAAAATGCTGTTTAGGTATCCTTTAATGTAAATTGGTCTTCCCCCAGTGCACATAAGTATAAAGATGCCTTGACAGTTGCCAGTTTCTCCCAAATGGTTAAAACACCCCCGAGTAAACTGCAGAACAGGTACCTCAACTCTTCTGGACTGGGTTCTTACAAACCACCTTGAACACATTACTAATACAGTAGTTCTCCCCGACTGTGTAAGAGACCACTCACCAGTCCTACTCTCACGGTCCAACAAATTCATTAAGACCCCCCCAAAATTATGAACAGTAGAAAACTACTACCTGGCCACCTGTGGCCACTAAAAACATGCCTACGAGATCACGATTGGTCACCTATAGATGCAGCCCCAGACGTGGACACTGCACTTGACTACTTTATCCAAAGCTTCAACACAGCCTGTGATGCACATACACCCTTCATGAAATGCAAGATTGAAGGTGTTAACAACCTTTGGATCAACCTTGGTCTCCTTGAGCAAATGAAGGCCTGGGATCACCTCTGGCAACGTGCTAAGCCTACTAGAAACAGGGCAGACACTCAAGCCTTCAAAGCTGCAGGAAATGCCTACACCCACGCAATTTGAAATGAAAAGGCCAACTACTACAAAAGATTGCTAGCAAACTCATGGAAAGATGGAAATAAGTTTTGGGCCAACCTAACAGAACTAACTGGAAAATAAACAAAAGTCCCACCCACTATGGTCCACCTAAATGGCCACATCATCACAGATCTAGTCACCGTGGCAAATGCCTTTAATGCAGCATTTACCAACTATAGCCATGTGTTACCGCCAACTTTCTTTGATCCCCCTCAAGATATCATTAACTCAGTCTGAGTCAGAAATTTGGAGGGAAATCCACCATTCTACTTCAAAGCCGTCTCCAAGGACATCCCAAAAAAGTATCTCCTTCATGTACTTAGAAAGTCTGGATCAAGCAGCAGCGCCCTCGACCTGAAACTCCTCGCTCTTACCCTCAATGAAGTCCTGATGCCCCTCACCAAAATCCTTAACAAATCTGTCTTGCTCTCACAGTTCTCCCAAAAATGGAAATCAGCGTTGGTGACACTTATCCACAAAAGTGGCGATGCATCTGTTACAAGCAACTATAGACCAATCTCCATTCTCCACCCCCCCAAAAGTGCTACAGAGAATAGCTGCCAACCAACTGATAGAATACCTAACTAAGTATAACCTGCTATGTCAAGAACAATATGGATTTCGCAAGGGCCACAGCATGGCCACGGCACTCCTAGAGCTTACCGCCTACATCCACAATGACCTGGACCAAGGGGATCTCGTTGGCACCACCTTCATCAACCTAACTAAGGTGTTTGACACCATCAGCCATTCACTACTGCTTCAACAACTATCTCTAACAGGCCTATCTCTAGACACAACTCTTTGGTTTCAAAGCCACCTCAGTGACCGAACACAGCAGGTAAAAATTGGTGAATCCCTCTCAACACCCATTTTGGTCCGATCAGGAGTCCCACAAGGATCCATCCTGGGTCCTATGCTTTTCAGCATTTTCCTAAACAGCCTCCCTTCATCTTGCTCAGAAAAAATCCTACTCTATGCTGATTATGCTGCCATCTTCACCTCCCACTCTGACCCCTCCTTTCTTCAGTTGCTACTACAAGAAAGCTTCACTGATGTAGAGGCATGGTTTAAATCCCACAAGCTTATTCTTCACTACAGCAACACCAAATCAATGCTGTTCCATGGTACCCACAGCAAACATAAAAACAGAGACCTCTCTATCTCAAACAGCAAAGGGGCCACCCTTGAACAAGTACATCTATTTAAATATCTTGGGGTGATTCTTGACCCAACACTTGGATACTCTGAACATATCAACTACGTAGCAAAAACTGTGAATACCCACATAAGCCTACTCTATAGACATAAGAACTGCCTCAAGGAAGAAGCCCTAAGCACTGCCATTCACAGTTCAGTAATCTCTATAATAGACTATGGGCTTGTGATCTAAGGGTCTGCCACTGACACAGCTGTCCGACACATCCCCACAGCACTAAACAAGGCATGTCGTCTCCAAACATCTGCAAACCGCCTTACACACACCTGCAAGATCTATGAACACACAAACTGGCTCCAACTATCTGGCAGAATTAAATATCAAACTTGCATCCTAGCAAAAAAGCAAACATTGGACCTACTACCCCCTGGATCACAGGCACAGCTGAGACCATATAACGGCCCACGACAAGCCAGGAATTCAAACAACCTCTCCTTCACTGTTCCCCTGTGCAGGAATACCCAAGGCCAAAGATCCTTCTTTTTCAGAGCCTCATCCTGGTTCAACACCCTGCCAGCAGAAGTTACCAGCAAAGCAACCCTGGATGCCTTTAAGTTCAGCCTGCATCAATACCTCATCTCCTGTGCCTCCTGTGATTGCTACACCTAAATAGTTTCTCCCCACCCCATACCCCACCCTTCCCTCCCTACTCCTTCCCTCCTCCTCTACTCCCTCCACACAACTCCTCGCTGACCCTGCTCCTGCCCCTGCCCTTGACCCACCTCCACTCCCTCTCTTTCTCCCTCTTTACATCAGCCGTTGGCCTCACCTCCCTCTTTCAGATGGCTACCTATACGAATCGATATTGTTTAAATTGTTATAGAAGTGATTTGCACAATTGTGATGTTTTGGTAATTGACAAAGCCCTCCGGCTGCTATGTTTATTTCTCTTTTGCACAATACCACTACCTGTCCTAATGTTTCTAGTAACCTGGTGTGGAACCTTTGTAAAAGAGTCCCTGGCTCAAAGGTGTAACTTATCTGAGTCCCTTAAATAAATAAATAAATAAATAAAAGGAGGCTGCAATTTTATTACAGGAAATTGACTGTATTGTGTTTGCATCATTCATTTTCATATTTCAGGGGGTTGAGGGAGGTGGGAGGTTGGGGGATCGAGGATAGTTTTGGCAGGGCAACTAATTGTAGGGTGCATGTGTGGTTTACTTGGATGTGTGGGGGCCTGCACAGATGTTGTCATGGGGATTGGGGATGTTACTGACTCAAAGCTAGATGTCAGATTCCAGACTAAGACAATCTGAAATCTGATATGGGGCTGCTGGATCGGATTTCAGAATATCCGAGATACCCTACTCTGTGGCCAGTATGAAAGCATTGAAATGGGACTAGAAATGTATTTCATTCTCCACTGTGCAAAATACAGCTATATGCAAAAAACATATTTTCTAGAGCTATCCAAAAATAGCAAACATGCAGCTGCTAAATGATATGTTAAATGTTGTATACTGCTGCATAAAGAAACGTAGCAGAAATGGTTGTAACCATACAGCATCCTACCACCACGTTCAAAATATAACATACTATAGATGATAGATGATTCAGTCTAAACATATTGCAGTGTATTTATACTTTGTGAACAGCGTAATGTGTACACATTGTCAATACCTGCACATTTTTTCATGCAAGCAAAGTATTACAGTCTTAATTGTCATGAGCAGATGATCTTTATGGGACACAGATTGGTCAAAATTAATCTTTTATAAGAAATATTTTGCCAACAGTGATTTTATTTAATATTTTTTACTTGTGGCTGGAGCCCCTCATTAAAATTCCTAGCAGCCTTCTATTTTTTTAGATTAAGAACCGCTCAGGACAATAAAATGTCAAAAATAGTTCAGCCAGCTTTCTTTTTGTTCAGTTAATTACAGGGGCTCAGTTGCACCCCCATAGTTAGGGTTAAATCTTCACTTCTATGTTAAACTCAAAACTTTGCACTTTAATAACTTCACAAGTGTTGGAGTGATTTGCATAATGTTTTGCATGCACCATTAGAGACAAAGGTCTCTTTGATGTGGCAACATTCATTCCAGCATGATGTGTGAATGAGGAGATACAGAGGGTGGGATATTCAGAAGGGTTGTGCATGGTGCAGCACAGTTGTGCCATGTGCAACCCACTAATGTGCCCTGGCACGATATTCAAAAGGGGAAAGTGAATGGCACAAATCCCGATCGCCGGGTGCATCTGTTAATACATCTTGTGAAGCAAGTGGAGGCGTTCCCCATGCATACCCTCGCACATCCTGCTATTCAGCCTGGGATATGTGGAACCCATGCAGGCACAACCCCTACATGCGCCAAATACAGTTGTTCCAAAAAATAAAGGAGCAACAGCCAGCCACCCACAGGTGAGCTGCCATATTGCAGAGCACAAAATGGCAGCTGCCAGCTGTGGGTGGCCACCCGAGCTCCGGTGGCACCCTCCATCGAGTAGTACCCCCCCATGCCCGATCTCGGGCATATGTATAAAAATAGAAGGTCCTATATCCCTGGTGGTCCAGTGGACCGCTCGCAGCCTGATCGCGGGCATACGTATAAAAATAGAAGGTCCTATATCCCTGGTGGTCCATTGGACTGCTTGCAGCCCGATCGTGGGCATAAGTCTAATGAAAGATTAATTCCCATCCCTAGTGGTCCAGCATGTACCCCCTTCCCACCCTCCACTGGGCCCTGCCATCCCGCTCCCCGGTCAGCGGCGGGTGGCACTCCCCACCCATAAGCACCCGGCCTCCCACCGACTGACTGCGTACAGTACAGCTGTATGCCCATTGGTCCACAGCATGGGCTAATGGGCATGCAGACCATACCGTACTACATAGTCCAGATATGTGAATGAATCCATTCACATATCTGGACTGTGTGGTATAGTACGAATCTTGCGCCCATTGGCTCACGCTGTGGACCAATGGGTGTGCAGCTGTACTGTACGCAGTCAGTCAGTGGGCAGCGAGGTGGCTTTGGTGGGAGCTGCCGCCCGCTGCTGCTGCCGTGGGGGGGAGGTGGCGGGCTCAGTGAGAGTGGAGGGTGGGGAGGGGGTACCGCTGACCACCAGGATAGGGAATTAATCTTCGTTAGACTTCTGCCCGCGATTGAGCTGCGAGCGGTCCACTGGACCACCAGGACATAGGACCTTCTATGTTTATACATATGCCCGCGATCGGGCTGCGAGCGGTCCACTGGACCACCAGGGATATAGGACATTATGTTTTCATACATATGCCCTCAATCGGGCAGTGGGGCACTTTGCCACTTGTGCAGGGGCCATCAGTCCACAACGGCTGCAGTCTGGCAGGGCGCCAGGTGTAAGTCATCGGGGATGGGCACACCTGCATGCAAATGGGGCCATAATGACATGCAAATGGCCCCATTTGTACCTTGCATGCATTATGGCGCCATTTGCATGTGCACCTTTGAATATCACGGTTGATGTGCCTAGCACAACGGCACTTGCGCTAGCACATCCCCCTGCCCCTCTCTGGCCACTTGCGCTGGTGCAGTGCCACTGCTCCATGCACAAGGCGGGTGGCCACAGAGCGATATTCAATGGTGCTGAGCCATGGCGCAGCACCGTTTAATATCCCCCCTGTCAGCGCCCTGGCACATCCCAGTTGCACTGCGCCCAGGCTTGAGCCACAGCCTGGCGCAGTCTGACTATCCCACCCAGAGTGTCAAAAAACATGTAAATTGCCATTTTTTGTGAAATTCTTTGCCATGCCAATGTGCAAAAACTGTGTGTAATTTTGATCTGGAATTTTATTGGGTGTATAGGTCTTGGGTCATAGAGGTGCCTTTTAAATGTTTGTTGAAAAAATATTAATCCCTTAAAAAGTTATTACATTTTTAAATTTTCCATTATTTTCAATGGGAAAAGTTAGATGTGAGCCTTGAAACAGGATTCTGTGTCACAAATGGTCAATTCTGTGTCACAAATGGGGAATCTTTGTGCTGCTGCTATTGTGTTTTTTCTTAGCAATGGAAACAAACTTAAAAAGCAGAAAAATGTGATGTTTTTGGAAATAAACAACACATGTGTTCTGCAAATCGGGACCCATTCTATCAGATTCTGGGGTTACTTTTCTCATAAATCACCTGGAAATATGTTTTTTGAAGATGCCAGAATCCTTTTTCACAAATTTGTGAAAAAAGAATCATAAAACAGGATCCTGTTTTGCAATTTGTAAAACAGGATTTTTCTTTTTTTTGCAAATTGCAAAAAAAGAATGTAAACAGTATTCTGTTTTGCAATTTGTGAAAAATGATATTCCTTTTTTGAAAATTGTGAAAAAAGAAAGCTTGAAACAGAATCCCATTTCACCAGTGCAAAAAAAGAATTTTTGTATGGCTGTTTTTTTGTCACTTCACAGTAAAGAAATTTTTTTGGATTTTTTTTTTACTTTCTATTTATGCTCCCCCCGCCCCTGCAATCCACTCCATCAAAGAACACCAAGGCATCTGTCCCTGTTCCTTTTTACTTGGAGCCCACAGAGGTGGTCCCCATGTAGCCTTGGTTGTTCCCCCCAGGCAGGGATGAGGTGGGGCCTGTACACCCTGAACGTTTTGTTTCGTTGGGACACCACGTCAGGACAGGCAGGTGGAGTTGAGGATCTGTGCCGGGTGCTCCATCTTCCCGGCATGCGGGGAACCATTTTCCTCTGTTCTTGGGGGCGTGACATGTGCCATGACATCAAGGCACATCTGCTGATGTCCGTCATGCCTCCCCTCCCTCAGCATGGGTCAGTGCTTGCTGTACCTCCAGCCTCCACCAGAGGCCAGTCAGCACCAAGCCTTGTCCCACCTCCCTCCCCAGAGAATGTGGGCAGTCCACGAATGGTCAAATCTGCACCCCACCGGCTGGCCCGCCGACTCCCTGTTCATGTTCCTGAAACCAGATCACTGGTGTCATGAGTGGTAGCACTACTGCTACACTGGTGAACTGGCCAAAAATGGTTTGGAATTTTGGTCTGAAACTTTCAGGGTACAAAGGTACAGATCTGTCTTTTGCTGGTTTGGTGAAAGCAGATTACTTTGCTCTTAAGTTGTGGGGGGTTAAATATTCCTTTGTTCCCCATAGGATAACATTGTAATGTGAAGTATATGCAGTCATTTCTTTGTCACACCGCTGTGAAGACATGTGCAATTTTTGTCTGAAATTTTCAGTGTGCAAAGGGCTTGCCCCACAGATGTGCCTTTTGCTTGTTTGATGAAAATATTTTCATTTGGTGTGCAATCATACAGGTTTCAAATTTACTGTACTTCCCACAGGATAACATTGCAATATGAGGTCTTTCTTGGGTGCTGTGCACCACAGGATTGGACTTGAATATGGTACCTTTAAAATTATGGATGGATGGGAGCACAGGGTCCTGCTCCCACATGCAAATATGTATACTATTGTGGACTGATTTGAGTGCAGGGCCAAGAGGGCACTGCTCTCCTACGGGGAAATAACAATACAATTACAATATCTCAAAACTCATGGATGGATGTTAGCCCAGGGTCCAGAGGGCTCTCACTCCCACATGCAAATATGGATTCCATGATGGACTGATGTGAGCGCAGGGTTGACAGGGCACTGCACTCCCACAGGGAAATAAGGATCTGATAACAATATCTCAAAAATTATGCATGGGTGGGACAGGAAATAAAGATGTAACTATACTATATCAAAAAAGTAAGGACATTATTTGCAAAAATCTTTGTTAATGCACTAGTTAGGGTTCAAGTGACAAAAGTAGGGAAATGTGGTGTTAGGGTTTCCAACCCTATTATCACACCCCCACCCTAACCCTAACGCCCTACCCCCACCGTGCAGGCAGGAAAAGGTGTGGGGTGTTCTGTGGGGTTGTCAACCCTAACAATCACCCCATTCTAATATACTATACCCATCTCAACTTACTTACACATGGAATGGGGTGAGTGTTGGGCTTGACAATGCTATGGCACACCTCATGCCTGTTTCTGCCTGTAGAATGGAAGTGGGGTGTTTGGGTAGAAACCCTAACACCTCATTTCCCTGCATTTGTCACTAGAACCCAAACTAGTGCATTAACAAAGTTTTTTTGCAAAGAATATCAAGTAGAAATAGACTGCCACTATTTTAACAATATGGAACTTTGCAGACAAATGCCAGTGCATTGATATCCAAAAATGTTTGACTGCTGTTACAAATCAGGCACTTAATACACTTAGAATCAGACATAGCATACTGTAGAGGCAGTTTGCAGGAAGAGCAGTGAGTAGGATGCATACTGGATGCAAGGAGAGAAAAAATATACAAATTGCTTGGTACTAGCAGTACATATTTGGTAGTTACAATGTGCAATACTTGGGCCACCTAGGTATTTGGTCGGAATGAGATGGGTCAAATGCCATGTTCTCTGTATTTTCTCTCTAGTTCCTCCTCCATCACCTTGGCATTGTTGCTATAGTGGCACCTTGAATTCCTTCCTTCTGGGATGGAAGGGTAATGGCTAACTTTGTAGCTGCTGCCAATGCTGCTCAATGGTTGGTTAGAAGGGGGTTAACGAATGCTTGGTGGCCCCTGTCCTCCCTTCCAGAAAGCAAAATGTTTACCCCACAGTGCTTCTGCCCTGACTCCTTGCTTGTTCGTGGGCATGACATCTGAGTTTGCACATGAGCACAATTCTCCCAGATTACAGTACAGCATTGAGGGCTGCCACCCTGGATCTCAGCCAGACTGGCTACTTATTTTTGTTGCAGGCTATCACTCCTGTTGATTTACGTTGCCTTGAGCTATAGGAAGCTTAGGAAAATGGTTTCAGTGTTTTATTGTTTTAATGACCTGACTTGGAGTGTTTTATGGTTATTGTTATAGTCACAGAATGGGAAAAATGAGAGTTTTGGTGAGAGTGTGTGAGTGTGTGTGTGTGTGTGTCTGTGGGGGGATCTCAGAAAAAGACTGCCATTTTCACTGCAGTACTTTGAGTGGAGTGTAGGAAAGGATGGCTTCATGCCTTTTCCAGTTGCATGAGGGATATTAAGTAAGCAATAATCCACAATAGGGCATGCAGTTCTAGAGAATGAATAAATTCTCCAGGTGAATTAGAAGGCATGAGGCCAACAGCCGAGCAACTTTCAACGCACCCGGGAAGTGCATTAACTCTCAAGAAACCTATGCCCTAGAGTGGGTTATTTTGCCTATAAAATGAATTTTTTTAATGGAAAAATGTTTCATCTCAGTAAAGACATTTTTTTTTTTAATTTTCCATTAGTTAGGTTGTTGCTAGGTAGAATATGTGTGTTTGGTAACAGAGGCCATGTGCCTTTGAATGAACCTGGGAACATACCTCTCAACTGTCCCTGATTTTCAGGGACGTCCCTGATTTTGACTCAGAATTTTACTCTGTCCCTCCTAAAATTTGTGGTTCCGTGGCTAAACAGAGGAGATTGTAAGCACAAAATAACATTAAGCATTAAAGTTACAAACTTGTTCTTCTTTAGAAAATGCATTTTGCACTAAGCCCCTTATTCTACCAGCTTCTTGAGTGGCTATCACTAATTCTGAAGATGTGTCCCTGATTTTGGTCCTTTGTCCCTGATTTTTTTAAGCCTTGTCCCTGATTTATGAGGCAGGAGGTTGAGAGGTATGCCTGGGAACAGTATTTGTTTTGAAGAAACCTATGCCCTGTTGTGGATTTTTTGTTTGTTTGTTTGTTTAAGAAGTTGAAAAAATGTTCCTTTTACTGGAAAAGGTTTTTATTTTCATTTAGTTAGGTTGTTGTGGGACAGAAAAGGGCAGGTTAGTTATGAATTGTGCAATTTCTAGGTAAATAATCAATGGTCAAGTACTGTGTTTTAACCAATGAAATTATTTGATTTGATCAGTTCTTTATAACACATTTCACAATTTATTTTGTCTGTTTAGTAAGCAGAATTTTTGTTCATAATTTTTACTGTTTTTAAATGCTTGCTTAAAGTGTAGAGAAATAATTGAGATCTGATATTTGTAGTGTGTGTGTGTGTGTGTGTGTGTGTGTGTGTGTGTGTGTCTGTATGACTCTATTGAGGGGTTACAATCTTTTGTTTCTCATGCAGTCTCTTAAGTTTCAGGCAGTACCATGAGGGTGTTGTGAAAGACTTTTTATATGAAAGTTCAGGTTTTGGGTTTAAGATTAAAAATGTGAGAAAGTTATGTTTTGACCCTTCTTAAAGGTATGCTTACTCAGTGTGGCAACTGCTGCATCAGTAATGTACTGTAATTGGTGTTGGGCATAGTGTTTGTAAATTATATGTATATGCTGGTAGTTATAATATATACAATAATGGATGGGAAAGTGTGCTTAATGAGAAATTAAAAGCATCCCACACCGAGGGCAACCATTAATTTCTAAGTTAAGCACACTTCCCCATGTTTTATTATTTATAATTGCTGGGCAGCCATTTTTTCCAGCTCTGAGTCTGAGACACACACACACACACACACACACACACACACACACACACACACACACACACTGACTCTCTCTCTCTCTCTCTCTCACACACACACACACATATACACACTCTGTCTCCCCGTTCATCTTTTTTTTTTAAAGTAATTGAATTATTGTGACAGGTTTTTTTTTTAGGTTTGGGATGTTTCAGCAGATTTGTGTACTGATATCGCAATCGCGATCTTCTTACCTGAAGAGGCAAGGTCAGAGCTGTCCCTGGCGGAGCGCGTACGAGGCATTCCCGGCAGCTTTTATGTAGTGGGGCTCTGAAATGCCCATGTAAGTTGTGAATGGCAGGATCAGCCAGATATAAATAGTTTAAAACAGAAATAAAACAGTTTTCACCGTGTCACATGCATGGTGTGGCGGCTCCTCACTAAGGGGGAGAAAGGAGTCACCATGTTTCTGACAATATTTAGCCCGCCCATTAGAAGCGTGGAGCCAATCGGAATGCAGCTCTTCATTTACTGACGTGGCATGTGTTTGCATAATGGCAAATTATAACTGGCTCAGCGTATTGAAAAAATTGCTGGCCAGTTATTATAGATAAAGTGATTATAAACCCAGGGCTTAATTTTCAAAACCCTGAGAATGTTGCAAGCCCCTGGTGCACAGATAGTTTGACACATTGGCTTGCGGCATTCTCCCAGCTGGAGATTGGGATTTTCAATCCTGAGCACCAAATGTGGCAAGTTAGATCAGCTTTTCACTGATCTAACTTGTACAATTTGGGGGACCCATTTTATGTGGCTTGTGCCAAATCTTTGGTGCAAGCTGCCATAAAATGAGGAAACTGTCGCAGCTATGCTCGATGTACTAAAATTGGGTGTAGTTCCGTCAAAGGACTTTAGCACAGCTGCACTAAAAAGTTACTGACGCAGCGCTTGACACAAGCCCTGCATCACCCCTTGAAAATCAAGCTCCTAGTTTACATTTTTAACATGTAACTGTAACTTTCGGCATATGTGAAGTATGTTTAATAACCCCAGTGTATTTTTTTTTGTGTTTGCTTTTAAAAAGTCGTAGTTTTTCCATATATGGGGTCCCTTAATAATGCTTCCTTTTTCTCACCCAGTATTCATTTTTTAGTAACATTGCAGTTCCAGAACTCTGTGACATCACTTGAGTGGAAGCCCTTCTGAACTTGATGTCACTGCGTTCCAGAACTACAAGATAATTAAAGGAGGTGGATTGACGGCTGAGTGAGCAGCTGCACACTGTGTCATTTCTCTGAATGGCAGAAGCAGGATCTTGATGATAGGTGCTTTTACCTCCAAGAACAGGTAAACCATCATTGCCTAAATGACCTTATCCACAAAGGAGAAGAGATAGTTTCTAGGAGGCTTAACGAGCTCTTTCTGGGCTGACTTGCGCTGCTCAGTTTTGGCAGCAGTTGAACATTTGTGACTGTGGTTCTCTGACCTCTGGTGCTTAGCTGTAATTCTGATGGTGGTGGTAACCCACCAGTGTGGAAGGCTGGAGATGTAGGCCTGCGAAGGGCTGTACACTTCACGCTTCACACTGCCTTTTGGAGAGTTTCTATTTGTATCATTTGTTTTCTTCAGGCTCAACAATCTCTTTAACAGATATTCTGTTTAGATAAGATACTCAGGAAGTGTTGTGTTGGCTCAATTGACTGTGACACTTTTTGTATTTTGATAACGAGTGTTAAAAACATAAGCTTTGGGCGGTTAGGAAGTCATAGAGCTATAACTTATTTTATCTATATTTACTTTATATTTTTATTTAGGATTGGATCCTTTTAAATTTTCACACTTTAGGTCCATGTGACCCTTTCTTTCAGAAAGTATATAACCAGGTATACTTCAGAGCAAGCTTTCTTGGGTATAGGTGTGCATGATCGAGCTCCCAAAGCATAAATCTGATAATGTGTTTTACTTCTTGTCTCCTCACATTGCCTACAGCAGAAACAGCTGCTTGGATAAATAGCAAATAGCTTTGCTGTGAATGGCATCAAATAACCAGAGAGTAATCAGAAAGCTGGACTAAAATCTGAGCAGTCTATGTTGCACAATTTAACTGGGCTCAGAGTTTTTTATTTGACATCTGGAGTTTTCAAGCCGGTTGTGAAGCACTGTAAAAGTCCTATTGGCAGGCAGGAGTCACAAACTGACTCTGTATAACACGTGTTTCCTTCAGACCATCAGGTAATATATCAAATTTTTAAACTGCATCTAGGTTTAAGTAATATAAGTTAATGGTCTTTCCTCCATAGGAATCACTGAGGCAAATTTTTATTAGAGCAAGTAAGAAAAGCCTGTGAAGGAATAAGGCGGAATAAGGGGGTGGCAGGCCTTTTGCAGTTTCACCACCTAAAAAAACTTATTTTATCTTTGCTACAGTGCACCAGGATACTACTTTATATCCACTGTGTTTTCCGGGAAGAGAAAGAAAGAAAGAAGGTCTCTATTGTGATATATCATCAGTGAAATTCTTCAATCTTTGTATATCACAAAACTATTATACCCTGTTACTTCCTGAGCAAGACTCATTGCGAGGAACCATTCCCTGGAAGAAAGTTCAGCATAAATTAATGATAGCCATGTGAGATAGAGTACACAAGCTTGGCATCTTGGAACTTTTGCTGCTTCAGGTTACGTTAGAGTTTTTCAAAGACTTTCTGACATCTTATAAGATTTCTTTTTTATATTTTTATAGTAATGACTGACAGTCTTCTAATAATAGAAGCTGATAGATTTGCTAATGACAAACAATTTAGCTCCTATCAATGGTAGATTAAAGGGGGATACATCTGGTAATTATACACATTATAACTCAAGAGGACCTTCAGTTCTAGATTTTATGTTCTGGAATGAATCTATGATAAGGTAGGACTCTTTCAACATCCTTAATAGAGGGGAAAGTGATCACTTTCCAATAGTTCTGTACTGGGGTGATACTATACATGTTGATTCTCAAAATCCACTTCCCATCTTGTCAGAAAGGTTTGAAATAAGGAATATAACCAAAATAAAGTGGGATGTGGGTTATGAGGAAAATATATTTTATACAAAAATTATTACTTCTTAAGGTGACACAATCAGTGTTTTTGGAGTCCTATATTGAGCTACAGAAGACACTGATGGAGTGTTATGACAAGATTAGAACACTCCTTTACAAACCAATGGCCAAGCCATGAGCAATAAGATCTACGTGATTTGATCAAGAATGCTGTAAAGAAAAAAGCTCAAACACAGTTAATAAAGCTTAAAAATTCCAGGAATAGGGAGCACTTTAAGCATTTAAATAAAGCCAGAGAAGAGTATAAAGCATTCCTAAAAGATAAACAGAGGGATTTTCAACTAAAAGAATGGTAAAAAATGCTGAAGATAATGAATAATAATGATCAATAGTCATACTGGCTCTTGGTGGCAAAAGGTACCAACAGCAGTAAATTTGAATTAGATTCCAACGTCCCCATAGAATAATGGGTAAAATATTACACAGAAATATTTTATGATCCAGAAATTTCTGAATTGACTCAGCAATGGGAAACTGAACTGGATAAAACTCAGTTTAGCTTATTCACTATAAGTGAAGTATATCTTGCAATTGTGTCCCTAAAAAAAGGAAAAGTGCCTGGTCTTGACCTGATTCCACCAGAAGTATTCTTGATATCCCCATCTCAATGATCTAAAATTCAAATCTAAGTATTGTAAATAGAACCATCCCCAATCCTGGAAAGAGGCTACTATTATTTCAATGTATAAGAAAGGGGACAAGTAAGATCCAAAAATGTATAGACCAATTTCCCTTCTGGACATTACTGGACAAATCTTCTCAAAAAGTAATTTAACCAGACAATTGGAACAAATTGAAAATCTAGGAGGGCTCTTAGAATTTCAAGCTGGTTTTTGTGCTGGATACTCCACTACAGATAATTGCTTTATACTTAGACACTTTTATGAAAAATATGTAATTGTAAGAAGACAGAAGCTATATGTCACTTTCATTGACTTTAGCTCTGCCTTTGATACAATTGCTAGAGCTTCATTATGGCAAATAATGTACCAGAAAGGAGTGGATCCCATTCTTATAAGTATTGTTAGAGAGTTCTATTCAAATACCTGGGTCCAGGTCAGGATTTGGAATAATGGCTAATATTCGGAAAAGATACCAACAAACAAGGGCATCAGGCAGGGCTCTCTTTTAGCACCATTATTATCCAATATTTACATCGATAACCTTCTGATTCAGTTATTAGAATATACATGTGATTCTCCACAAATTGGTGACATGTCCTGCCCGGCACTGGCATATGCCGATGACTTGGCCTTGATCTCACTCTCATATTCTGACCTTCATAAAAAGTTAGACATTCTTATGACATATATAGAAGAATATAATCTGTGGATAAATGAAGCTAAAAGTCAGGTGCTTATCTTTGGTTCCAACAACTTGGAAAAGAAATGGAAAATTGGGAATAGAAAATGTATTATTGTAAGTATATATGTCTATTTAGGTCTAACCTTGTCAAATAATGGTATCTGGGCAAAAACACATGAAAGGATTAATTATGAAGCTCAAGCAAACAATTGGATCATTAATAAGTTTTAATAAAAGATACGGTGGTAACTCAATAAGGCCCCTGTTGAAAGCAATTGAGGCCAAATATTTCTCTCAGACCCTCTCTCAAATAGGGATATGTGAATCTAATAATATGGATTATCTGGAAGTTCCATTAAATAAACTCTATATATCAGCCTTGGGGATTAGTAATTCAATCCCTGCCTCTTTATTAAGAGCAGAAATTGGAATGACTAGATTAAAAGCACTGATGGAGATAAGAAAAATAATTTATTGGATCAAATTGATTAGATTGGATGCTTATAGACTTCCACACAAGTATCTGAAGGAGAAAATAAAATGGCAGACTTTAGGATGTAATCAGTCACAATGGTTAAGTAATGCTTTTCTGCTCTTAAGAATCTATAATTTGGAATTTCTAGGAGAATGCATTAAAAAGGGAATATTGATCAGTTTAAAATATAAAAGGTATGTAACTAAGAAGATCACTAATATTAATAAGTTAAAGGACATCGAGTTGATATCCTCTTTGAAAATCTCTCCTTGGCTTATTGCTAATGATAACAGACATGTATACAGATATTATATGGATGTCCTAACAGACTATTCTTACATAAAACTGTATACTAATTTCCATTTTGAATCATTTCCCAGCAATCTTTCAAAAGCTAGATACCTAAAATAAAGAGAGCCTTCAGAGAAATTGTGTGCTTGCACATGAACAGAATGTGAGAATTTATACCATGTTATTTTTAATTGGTATAATAAGCCAAGGGTTCAATGGCTTTATCCTGTATTGGAAACAATTAAATCCTTAAATAAGGAGGTTTTGTTGAACATAATGGGCCCAGTTCCCAACGGGGGCTACATCTGGTGCAAGCTGTGGCAAACAGCAGCTTGTGCCAATGTCCCTTGCACCAGGGACCCTGCACCAGATTCTGGTATAGGATGGGTGCCGGCACCTAAGTGCCTACATTTTCAGCAACTTCATCTGTGCGACGAATGCCCAGCACAAGGGAGAGGTTCATCAGAAGCTCTGGTGTACACAGGTCAGTCGGCGCCAGCTGTGGTGGCAAGAGGGGTGTGTGCCAGTACAGGCTTGGGGTACGGGTCTTGGGGCATGTGGGGTGGTGGATACTACCTGCTATGGTGGGTGGGTTGGGGGGCCACTAGACCATCAGGTTTGGGACAAGAGCATACCATGCAATATTGTGGGGGTTGGGGATGGGGGACCACTAGGCCACCAGTAATGGGTGATATGGGGGTTAGGGGGTACAGCAGGGGTATGGGGCAGGGTCTCATCTGCTGCATATGTTCACATTGCTCAGCACACACAGAAGGCAACTGTCAAAGTACCCTTATGCCAGCCCTTGCTGGTCTAAGGGTGCTTAATAATTTGCCCTCTGGGCGTGCTTTGTGAATCCCACTTGTGGCAGCCTGCCTCTGACACAAGCACCATGACACAGCCCATGTCTGGGCACAGGGGTGACACAAGCCCCATATGGGGCAGGCAGCCTGCAATTGATGCAGGCTGCCTTTTGAGAATCACTTCTGGCGTTCTGTTGGCACAAGGTGCACCTTGCAGCATTCTTCATGGTGCAAGCACCTTGCGCCAGGATGGAGACTTTGTGAATTGGACCCAATGTTTACAGTGGAAGACGAGCAAATAATTAACAGAATTGCTAGCTATTTAAATGTGATTACTAAAATTCACCTGAAATATAGCACTGAATAGAAAAATTTTAAAAGCAGAATTAGTTTAAGCCCATACCACAGAATTTAATGATGATATATGTTGACTCTATATAAAGTCTACAGCGTGTAATATATTAGGGTTTCTTAGACCGTTAGACTCCAACAACCTGGTGTTATCTTACCCATGTGCAAAATGTTCAAGTATTGTTATAAACTGCTGGACAAGTTGTAAATTACATATATATATATATATATATATATATATATATATATATATATATATATATATATGTGTGTATTTATGTCATATTGTAATGGTCTGTGACCGAACAGATAAAGTTTTGAAACTGAAACAGGTAATTAAATAAAATAAGTAATCAGCAGAGGAAAAGCTGCATTAATATGAGGCCCTAAATATTAAAAATGCAAACAGCAGATTTCCCTCAGAATGTGTTTTTAGAAGACAACATCCAAAAATGCATTTTAAGGTGGATTTATAACAGACCATTTATGAGGTCCAGCGGGGTCCTCACTAAGCCAAGCCTCACGTTTGAGCAAAGATTGTCTTAAAATGTGAAAGTTATGGGAATTTTAAGATTTTGTAGTGAAAATAAGTCTGTATGAATGCATAATGTGCTGTTTTAAGGTTTTGTGGTGAAAAATAAATCTGCATGCGTACACAGTATGCTGTTTCTCTGACCTGTTTTTTGTCATGCCTTTTCAAAGGCTACAACAAACGTTAAAGGCACAGTGCACTGCACATGGGTTCAGACTTAGTCTTTCTTTACCACAAAATTTAAAATGCTCATAACTTTAAAAGTTTTAGAACTTTAGGGTCCAAACTTGGAGAATGGTTTAGATAGGACTCCCCCACCCCCCCCAAAGACCACATACATGGTCAAAGTAAAAATCTCCAAATATTTTTCAGGGGGCAACTCACTTTGCCATTTACGTGACTAGCACAAGTAATGCAAATGGCATAACTGCCACAAAAGTTATGTAAACTGCATGTGAAAATGTAGTCATGGCAAAATTGTAAAATATTAACTGAGCTTACACAAACTGCAGTTATTTTTTTAAATAATAATTTAAAATATCTAAAGTAGTTAAGCCATCTAGCGAAGAATTGTCTATAAGCCAAACCTAACTGGCGTGAACATGTCACGTTTCAATGTTCAGTTGTTTTTGTGCTACCTATGGTCAAATAGTAAGTCTTGAAAACCATATGTTTACACATTTTCAAACTTCTTGAACCTTCAAATCACTAATTACTACAATTAACCAAATTACAGGATCCTGAGATCCTGGGACAGACAATGCACATGCTAACTTTCAGTAACTTCTTTATTAGCTCCTCAAAATGGCATTATTTCAGAGTATATCTCAGTTTCCTATTGTTTGTTTCATATAAAACATTCAGATGGAGAAATGTTGTTATGTTGTGTTCGACTGTGATCATTTAGAAGAGTTTGGGGCACACACTGGCCCACTTCTGCATGTGCACCGCAATGCACATATGCAGTAATGGTCAGATGATCACACTTTCAGTATGTTTGTCCTGTTGCAGAGGATGCCAAGAGGGTTATAATAGGCTACTGTATAAAAGGAAGAAGAGGAACTGTTGGGTTTCCCCTAGGGTAATAATTGAAGACTGTGTTTGGAGGCAGCATGAGTATGGTCAGGTACAACATTTGGGCTTGGTAAGTGTTTTGTTTAGAAAGTGTTTTATCTTGATTTCCCATTCTTTCACTTGTAGCTCTAGTATAAATGAGTTGTGGTGGTACAGAACATTTCCACATTTATGTACTACTTAGTTTGCCTTGTGTTTGAAGTGTTTTTTTTTTTGGGGGCAGGGACTGCATGGTGTAAGCTGTCTCCCGAGTTCTAGGTTTTGCTTTATGCTTTTTTGTTGTCACATCTTAGGTGTTTACTATTCGTTAGCAGTAGCAGTATAAAAATTATGTATTTTGTAGCAGGATAAAACTACATAGGCATGGCCTATATATAGAGTTATCCTGTACAGAATATTCAAATCACAGTTTCATATAAACACAAAGCTGTGCAACATTCACACAACAAGTAAGCATATTTTGCATCACTTAAAAGAATCGGAAACATAGATACACAATCTTTCTATTGCATGTTTATCATTTTTAACAGTATTTGGGTCTCTTATTTCTTGTGAAAACTTATTCACCACAGATTTTGCCTTACACTGAAATGACATTTCATTGTATTTTGACTTGATTTTAGTCATTGTTAAACCTTGACATTTTGCATATCCTAAACCACTAAACCAGTGTTTTTGAAATGAGATCACAGTGGCTGCATACAGCCACCAGCGCAGTTTTCTCTTGCCATAGTGCTCTTTAGTGCTCCAGTTACAAGGGTAAAGGAATGGAAAATGCTTTACCTTTTAAATAAATGTGCGAGATACATTTCAAGTGAAACCACATCAGGGACTTACATAGAGATATAGAATGTGTTGGTAGATGGGAACCGCACGATCTATCTAGTCTGCCAGTGGCTTCGACCCCCATTTGTTGTATTCTTGAGGATCCCCTTATGTCTGTCCCAAGCTATTTTAAATTACCTTATTGTCTTTGCTCCCACAACCCCATGGGGCAGTTTGTTCCATGGTTCCACTACCCATTCTGTGAAGAAGTACTTTCTCATATTGTCCCTGAATCTGCCACCGTTGAGTTGCACATCATGTCCTCTAGTCCTGATCTAGATGTTTACCTGAAAAAGGTCCTGTGCCTGGGCCTTGTTAATACCCTTCAGGTATTTAAAATGTCTCTACCATATAATCTCGATTGTTACGCTACTCCAGGGAGTATAAGTTGAGTTTCCTCAGCCTTGCCTCATATGGCTCTCGATGCACACCCTGCACCATCTGCGTTGCCCTTCACTGCACTCTAATTGATCTATGTCTTTCCTGAGGTGTGGTCTCATCTCCAGAACTGGATGCAGTATGTAAGATGAGGACTCACCAGCAATCTATACAGTGACACAATCACTTTTTGTCTCCTACTTGTGGTTCCCCTCCCTATACATCCCAGTATGCCACTAGCCTTCAGTGATGCCTTATGACATTGCTTGTTTGCCCTTAAGTCATCAGAAATGATAACCCTAAATTGCACTCATGCTTTGTAGCCATTAGCTGTTCCCCTCCCATTAAGTATACTTTCTCTGGGTTACATTTTTCTCAGGTGCATGACCTTACAGTTTTTCACACTGAACTTCAAATGCCAGTTCCTCAACCACTCCTCTTTGTTTTCTCAGATTGGAATCCATTTTTTGTATCCCATCAGGTGTATCCACCCTGTTATAGATCTTTGTGTCATCCACAAACAGGCACATCTTCCCTTCTAGCTCATCTACAATGTCTCTGATGAATATATTGAGGAAGATTGGTCCCAGCACTGATCTCTTTGGCACTCGGCTAGTCATGATACCCTCTTTTAACAGAGTACCATTCACTAATACCCTCTGAGACCTCTGATTCAGCCAATTTTTATCCCAGCATGCTATTTTATGGCCAACTCCAGTGTGTTCCAGTTTACTGACCAACCTTCTGTGTTGAACGGAGTCAAAGGCCTTGCTGAAGTCCAGGTAGACCACATCAATCGTACCCCCCACGGTCAACTGTCCTAGTGACCCACCTGAATAAGTCAACCAGTTTTGTCTGGCATGACCTTTCCACCGTGAAGCCATGTTGCCTTGGGTGTAATTGATTACTTGCTTCTAAACACGCTAGTATCCTCTCCTTTAGCAGGAATTCCATCAGCTTTCCCACCATGGAGGTGTTAACTGAAACCATGTCAGGGACTTGATTTATTGTATGCCGTGTGAAAAGATATGTGTTATATCAGGGGGGCTGGAATATAACAGGGAGTTTGGAGTGAAAAAATAAGGAGAAAGGCCACCAGTAAGTTCTGGTGACCACACTTTACGGTAACCAAAATTTGAAGCCTGAGAACTTCTGTCCTAAGCTTTGCTTAGAATTCTTTGTTCTGATGTTTTTTTCTTGAGTCAGGTTTATGTGCCTTGTTTTAATTTTTTGTGTATTTTTAGGTATTTCCACTTTTTTCATAGCTGTAGTACAGTATATACTTTTAATTGCTATAGTATATACAGTACAGTACTTTTAATTGTCCTGGAATATACTTTTAACTGCATCTCAGGTTCTCTTGCCATGATCCTATTTGCACTATATTTGAACTTACTGTTCTGGTCATGAGATAAACGTGCATAAAATTAACATGAGCAATACATTTTCAGATAATGAATTAAAATGCATAACGGTTCTATTGGGATACTAGATTTCACTTGTTTAATAAGAACATTAAATATTGACTATAGAGAAATATAGTAAGATAATTAAAGTCATTTATAGGGATATAAAGATGATGGTTTATAAAATATGGCTACATGGACTGGGGTTTGAGGGAGATCAGGCATGGTGTTTTTTTTTTGTTTGTTTTGTTTTGTTTTTGTCTTCTTTAGTTCCCGGTGTTCCCTCTTCTATCATGATGTTATCTGCAAAGTCAACTATTAGAAACAAAGTTTCAGATGTGCATTAAAGCAATTCATTACTTTTTTTTTTTACAGACTGTAGAATAAAGAATTTTATGACATGTAAAAGATTACAAGACTCTCAGCAATCTGATTGGCTAAAACACACAAAAAAGCCATGTCATTATTAGCCCACACATACACTCCTGTACGAGTTTTCTCTATGTGGGCCTCATCACAGGCACCATATTAAAGAATCAGTACACCCACCTGCAAACTATGTGGAGGCAGCGCACCCTGTCCATGACAAGAAAACAAAATTTCTCCCTCCTACTCAGTCTGATTTTTATTTGTTTATTTATTTATTTTTTGCCCAGGTAACTACAGTGGCCTGAGAAATATTTTCAGGAATGACCCAGGCCAACTAAATCTCAAGCCTGTCTCCTGTTACAGAACCTTCTTGTAAATTGTGTAGCTATATAATTATATGTTTTGATTCTGCACCAGCCCAATATTGAACTAAGATGTGCTCAGACTACTGTTGATTGTCATCCTGGAATTTGTACTACTCTAATCTCTTTTACACCTTTTATGTACTATGCCTGATACTACTATTGTTGTATCCTTGACACTAAATTGCTTGGAAATAGGCTCTGCCTAAATGGTTTTATGTGAAATAAAAATTAATGAAAAATTAACTAAATTGCTAAATGTCAGAGCAGCATACACCAGCCGTGATGTGGAATCAAAACTCCTCCTTCTCAATTTGAATCACTGACAACTGAACTTAAAATGAAACAATGAATGAAATAAAAATGTTGTGGAAAAAAGGTTACTAATTCTCATTAAAATCACATTTTCATCAGGGACTACTTTAGGTCCCAACTGTTAAAATTAAATGTTCTCTTGCTTTGAAGTATAAACACATGTTCTGGTTAGTTTTTTAACATTATTTTTTCTCAACATGTAATACATGGGTTAATACACTTCAGAGATGTGTGGATATGGGAAATAATTGCACTTTGCTCTCCTGTGTTTAAAGGCACTCAACATACGAGCCTCATGCCTAACAACACCCTTTAGTCATGCAGTTATTCTACCATTATCCCCAGCCCAGGTATGTCTTATTGGTTATGAACCAGAATCTTGTTTTTCTTTGTATAGCATTCCAGAAAGTAATTTTCCCCAACCAATTCAGAGTTCCCACTTATCATCATAGTCAGGAATTTTCCATGTCACTAATTCTGCTAGCTATAATCTGTGAATTTTCTCTTCCAACTTAATTGTAGTTTCAGCCACCTGCCGACTTAATCTACCCATCTGATGTACTATAAATGAATTCATTTTATTTCTGAAACCATGCATTTTGACATCCCTGCTTACTCTACTTTGAAGGATACAATCCTAATAATTTTATTTCTTCTGTTTTAGATGCTTCACTGAACTTGATCCCTGGATTGATTTTCTTTTTGCAGTAGATACAACTTACAGAACTTTATTCTGCAATCCAATAACCTGAGGATCTAGTAAAAAGTATGGTGGAAAAGGGAAGGGGACACAGTTGAGCTCAGTTCTTGGAACAACTCTGTTCCAGGAGTAAAATGGGGGAGGGCTGCTGCTGTACAAAATGTAGCCCCAGAGGCATAAAACAGCACCAAGTAAAGTGTAAACATATACCTTTATTGAAAAAAAAAACATAAAACCTACTCTTTGACCCCCTGTCAAAGATGTTCCAGCCAACAGCAAAGATGGTCATCTCCCCCAGAGATGTTTTTCTATATTTCCACCACTGCTAAAATGGTGATGTGCCAATTGTTACATATGCTATTAGTTTAGTATGCTACAAAGAAATGCTGTCAAAAGCTGCAAAACAAAAAAATGATTATGTTCAAGTGTTTTCAATCTATATTTTCCAGACATGACTCAAGCGACTCACGTAACTCGAAAAAGCAAAATGTTTGAAGGTACCTAGGTAATGCATTCAGTGATTTGAGGGACTATGGTATGTCAAGCAAACAGAGTTGTGCAGAAGTTTTAAATCCAACCGAATGCTGAAGAACTTCAGAAAGTCCATCTAAATCCGCAAAATGCCAATGTAAGCTCAATTCTGCTGTTATGAAAGCATTTGCAGTTAATTATCTAAACCACAGAGATTAGTGTTCCACAGTTTGTGCAAACTACAGCTAGGGCTTCCAGTATTCAGTGTTTTTTTTTTTTGTTTGTTTGTTCCTACTTCCAGTATTCATTTTTCAATATTTTTCAAAATGTTTTAATGTTTTGACAAATGGGACTCAATTTTCAAAAAGCAAACTAAGATGCAAGTTGTCTGCAACAAGTGGTGATGACGCAAGTTGTATGTTATGTCATAGTTTGCAGCATTCCTGATTTTCAAATGCCGGCTGCAGCAAAACTGAGATGCCGTATTGCAAAGACCCCCTCCGCCACCTGATGGATCTGCACCATCCCCTTATTTGCTATTTTACAAGACAATGGTCGCAACAGGGGGTTGGTTGCCTTTAGACCAGCCTGAAGGTGGTTTAAGGGCCATGCACCACTGCCTGACAGGATGGAGTTTGGGGGGCTACAAGGAGGGGACTGGGGGCAGAAGATGCATTGGGGGAGATCTTGGGGTAATTGGGGCATGGCGGCAATGTGCAGGGGATGAGGTGGCCTCCTGCAAGGGTGCCCTGTGCTATTACAGACAGTCAGTCTGAGTACAGGGGATTGGCAGAAAGGGACCAGGATCTGGCCTCAGAAGAATACAGCCCTGGCATCTGCCCCATAGGTGCCACTGACTCCAACACCATCGGTGGGCAGCACTGGCTGTAGGCTGTGGAGTGCAAGTGGTGGCTGGGAACAGTCCCCCGTCACCATGGTAGTCCCCTGGTACAAGGCCCATTGGTCAGTGGCACCTATGGGGCAAAGTGCCACCTCATCACATTGCTGTCATGCCCCCATTTCGTCCAAGGTCTTCCCCATGGTTCTTCTGTCCCCTGGTCCTCTTCTGTCAGGCATTCCCCCCACCTTCATGGCTCTGCAACAGTTGTTCTAGGTGGGGGGATTGATGAATCTTTCCGTCAAAGCCCACAGGTGAGCCACTGCTTTGGTGCAATCCTTTGGATGTGGCAAATCTTGGGTCTTGGGCACAGGGAGCCTCATTTTAAAAAAATATGACACAGGGACCGAGACACATCCTGAGACTGCTGTGGCACTAGATCACTACAACTTGCCTTGATCTAAGGGCTCCTTGAAAATTGAGCCCATGTTGTTTTTATGATGTTTATCAGTTGAAAAAATGTAGCAATGGTGTTTTCTGGTATTTATTAACTTTTTATTTTGTTTCTTGAAAAAAAGTTAAGTCACGTTTAATGATCAGAATGCTTACACTGCATTTTCAGAAAGTGCTGGTGCTATGATTGCAACACTGCTATAGAAAGTGCTTAGATTCACAGTTGAAATTTGCTGTAAAAAAATTATCTAATACATTTTTAATGAGTCCATTAGGATAGAGCCATTTTAAGGAGGGGGCCCTTGTGAACAGCATGGGGTGAAGTGGAGTTTCATCTTAGCCACCAGCATCACAAGGCAAGTAATGAAATAGGTCAGTAATTAATCAGCAATCTCAGTACTTTCTGGTTTCATCCTAATACCTGAAAAAATATCTGGTGGTGTTTTGGGGGGCATTGCTGCTTAAAACTTAAAACCAGAATGATTAGCTATGGATTTGTTTTCCACAGTTTACTGTGATTCTTCAACGTGAACTGCAGAAACAAATCTGCAGTTTACATTAAACAGTCATTGTAAAGTAGGGAAACCCAAACCACAGTTTATACAAACTGCAGAAAACTTATCTGTAGTTTACATTTAGCAGTCATTGTAAACTGCAGAAACAAAAAACACAGTTTATATAAACTGTGGAACACTTATCTGCAGTTTAAATTACAAAACTTGCAAAACATTTTTCATAAGTCCATGGAATTTATCAAAAAATTCTAAAAAGAATTTTGGAAGCAGAATTGCCATTTAATCTAAATTTTGCCAGTAGGATTCCAGATTCTATACAACTCTCTTAGAAATCATTTTTATGAATGCTGAAATTTAAACTTTGGTTCTAATTATTACCTGTCTGGTATGTTCATATCTGATTATTTAAGAAATAATACTCAACAGAGAAGACCTGGAAAGTCAGATAATGTCCTGGATCAGTCGAGAAGTGCCTGAGGTGCAACCAAAGATGCTTACCCACCTGAGGTATCATCTGACTGGCAAGCCCCAATAAAGAGGAGCTTATTGCGAATATGGTATAACCTTCTTGTCTGGATGTTTAAATTAAAATAAAGCTAACAAAAGCCTTATTTTAATTTAAAAAAAAAGAGGTTAGAAGACCAGCCCGGTGGTGCTGAGGGTTGAGGTGCTGAACGCCACACCTTGCTCCATGCCGGCAACCTGGGTTCGGGAATGAACTCTGGTCATTGGGGGTTGGTAGGGGAGGACTAGGATTGAGCGTCCGATGACAGCTCTCCTAGTCCTGGGGAAAGGGGTGGGTACACGCCGTGCTCTGGCAGTCCCTGGGGATGTCCAGAGGAACTGCAGTGTGCCGCGAGTGTTAAGTAAGGGGGGAAGCATGGCAGACATCCGCATGTTGTGCAGGGACGTCATTGCACGTCCGTGCTCCCATCGGGGAGAAAAAGGAAATGACAAGCACAGTCCATGGCAGCTTGATGGCTGCATGATTCACCGACCGACGATGCCTGGAACCAGGCGTGTGCCAGTATTGGATCCTCACTGGGTGTGGGGGCTTAGGAGGGCCCCTCTCGACGGATGTAGCAGCATATGCCAGCTGGGCACATCAAGCTTCGGAGTCGGTGGTGAAGGAGGAGCGGTGGCTGGATTCATTGCAGGACCATGCCTGCAAAAAGGTGAGAAAAAGAGATGTGATATAAAAAAAAAAGGTTAGAGTACTGCATGTATGTAGCAAGTCCATTCTGTTTATGCTAGTGGTCCACTATCAGTGGAATAAGTACCACTAATGGACTAACCAGTATGCAGGATTCCCCACTGAACATTCCACAAGGTTTATAATTTTAATTTAAACACAACCAAAGCATTGGCTAGGAAAAAAAAACAAGATCTGACAGAGCTGCAGTCATAAAATAAGTTTTCTTTGTTATTTTGGTATAAAATACATTCACACATTCAAATTCCTAAATTTTTTCTCTGGGGCCAAGTGGCCCATTTTTCTCCATTTTATCATCATATCCCCTTGTAGCCCACACCAGTGCTCATAAAGGGCATTGCAATTCCAACCTTAGCCCTTAGTGGTGCTCACCGGATACACAACTAAGTCACGCTTATGTCTAAAATCAAGGAAAGTACTGCTATTGTTATGCAATTCATACTTAAGGCAAATTTCAGATTACTGCTCACAATTTATGGTATACCAGTTTTTAGTGAGACTTCCAAAATAAAAAAAAAAATTCAAAGGAAAAGGACAGTGATGAGTGGGCTAGAGGAAATGGACTATAGTGATAGATTAAGTGAGAACAACTTGGCCACCCAACCATTTCAGAACTCTGCTTTGCTACTATCAGATTCCACTTCTATAACTTTTAAAAAGACTGTTTGTAGTGGTCAAATAGCCACATAAAAAAACCTAAACTCTATAGACATGGCAGAAGGCAGAACCCATCTACTGGTGAAATTATTTCCCCCAAAACAAGGGAAAGCAGCTCCACAGTGGAGGATGAGCAGTTCTCTGCACCCAGATGGAGTAATGGCTTCCCCATTACAGTGCGCCCTGAGCCGGGCTCGAAGGCAAATGTTTCTACTAAGTCGATGCTTGTTTCGTTTCAAGCTTTCTTGCAGGAGTTTCAGAGTGATGCAAAGGCTTCCTCAGAACAGATTCAAAACTCTCTAGCAGAGATCACAAACAGATGTCTGGTGATTGATATGAAGTTTGAGAAAATTGAGGTGCGAGTGGATGCAACTGAAAAAAAAACACCAACAAGAATTCACATCAGATCCTGACTGTGGAGGGTGCTATAAATGCTTCACTGCATGAACAGCTCAACACAACAGCTGAGTTGGAGAAAATAGAGAACACTCTGCTCCTTAAAAATCTTCATCTGATTGAACTGTCAACACAAATTCTGACT
The DNA here is from genome assembly GCA_016271365.2 of Neoceratodus forsteri. NCBI lineage: Eukaryota > Metazoa > Chordata > Ceratodontiformes > Ceratodontidae > Neoceratodus > Neoceratodus forsteri. The sequence goes on from CM057456.1 coordinate 1,726,350,406, forward strand.
ATAAAACTCAAAACAGAGGTTTAGATGATATCTTTGGCATTTTCCTCTGACTAGCCTGCCCATCTGGAGTCTGTTTCAGACAGCAGCCATGGGAAGATGCCATGAAAGTTGATACAACAGGAACTGAAGTAAGATATGTTATTTGCACTTCTGCATCTATATCTGAAATAAATAAATAAATAAATAAAACACTCCAGATGGTTATAACAAAGAAGGGGTTTCTGTTTCAGGACAATAAGTTACATCTCTACCCTGACCTCTGCCCAGCTACACAAAAATGTACAAAGCATTTTCTCACAATCAGAGCAGTGTTCATTCAAGTAGGGTTAACTGCAGTGTTACAATCCCCTACCAAACTGAAAGTTATCTTTCCAGGGAAGGGGTATTTCTTTTTAGATGTACAGTAGATGTTGCTTGGGTGTTCTATGATAAGAATAGAGCTCTTTCTAAAGATTTGGGGTATGATCTGGATGATGACTATATACAAAACATGACAGCTAAAGGGGAGGTTCTGATGATGGGAGACTTCAACATGTCAGATACAGATTGGTCAATACCAGCAGGACCATCCACCAGAACTAGACATATGGTCAATTTCCTGCAGGTGAGGGCCTCAAACAACTGGTACAACAACTCACAAGAGACAGGGCTATCCTAGATCTAGTACTGACTAATGGGGAAAGGATCACAGATCTCTGGGTAGAAGGTCACCTATGGGCCAGTGACCATCACATGGTATGGTTCAATTTGGCCATTAGAACTAAATCATCCCATTCCAAGGCAAAAATATGGGATTTCAGAGGAGCTGACTTTGATAAGATCACCAACAGAGTTAAGATATCTCTGGCAAGAAGAAAACAGGTGAGGGGGTACAGACAAAGTGGGCAAGCATTAAGGATGTAATGCTTGAAGCAACATCCCACTGTGTTACATAGAAACATAGAAACATAGAATTTGACGGCAGATAAGGACCGCTTGGCCCACCCAGTCTGCCCATTTCCCTACCTACTGGATAAGCTGCAGATCCTAGTTAACCAGCAGCCTACTTCTTCCTACCCCCACCCCCTAGAATTGCCTTATGACTGTCCCATGCATGCTTGAATTCCACCACTGATTTTGACTCCACAACCTCCTCCAGAAGGCTGTTCCATGCATCCACAACCCTCTCTGTGAAAAAATACTTCCTTAAATTACCTCTGAGCCACCCCCATCTTCAAATTGTGCCCTCTTGTTCTTGCACACCTCTTTTTTTGAAAGATGCTACCCTCTTGGACTTTGTTGATTCCCTTGAGGTACTTGAACATTTCTATCATGTCCCCCCTCTCCCTCCTTTCCTTGAGGCTATACATATTAAGCTCCTTTCGTCTCTCTCTTCATATGTCTTCTGGTGCAGACCCTGCACCATTTTAGTTGCCCTCCTCTGGACAGCTTCCATCCTGTCTATGTCTTTGCGGAGATTGGGTCTCCAGAACTGCACACAGTACTCCAGATGGGGTCTCACCAGCTGTCTGTACAGAGGGATAATAACTTCTTGTTTTCTACTGGTGCTGCTCTCCCTATGCATCCCAGTATCCCCCCAGCCCTCCTTGCTGCCCTCTCACATTGCTTGCCCACCTTTAGGTCATCTGATATGACTACCCCAGGTCCCTTTCCATTTTTGTTGTTGTTAGTATCTCACCCCCCATTGTGTACTCTTCCCCTGGGTTTTTGTTTCCCAGGTGCATTACCTTGCACTTCTTAGCATTGAATCTAAGCTGCCATACATTTGACCATTCCTCTAACCTTGCCAAGTCCCTTCTCATCCTTTCCACCCAACCCTGTGCATCAACTCTGTTGCAGATCTTTGTGTCATCTGCAAAGAGACATACTTTTCCTTCCAGTCCTTTTGCAATGTCGCTTATAAAGACATGGAAGAGGACCGGTCCTAATACTGAACCCTGCGGTACCCCACTAGTAACCTTCCTTTCTTCTGAGTGGACTCCATTTACTATTACTCTCTGTGTCCTATTCTCCAGCCAATTCTTTACCCAGGCTGTCATCTTGGGACCCACTCCCAGGCTGGCTAACTTGTATATTAATCTTTTGTGTGGGACTGTGTCAAATGCCTTGCTAAAGTCTAGGTAGGCCACGTCCACAGCCCCTCCCTGATCTACTACTTTGGTCACCCAGTCAAAGAAATCTATCAGATTTGTCTGGCATGACCTTCCCACTGTGAATCCATGCTGCCTAGGGTCCTGTGCCCCTCTGGCCTCTAGATACTCAACAATTCTTTCCTTCAGAAGTGATTCCATCATTTTCCCTATCACTGAGGTTAAACTAACAGGTCTGTAGTTTCCTGCTTCTGCCTTGCTCCCACTTTTGTGAAGGGGAATCACATCTGCCCTCCTCCAGTCCTCGGGTACCACCCCATCCTCCCATGATTTGTTAAAAGGGTAGTCAGTGGTGTCACTAGTTCTACCCTTAGTTCTTTTAGAATTCTGGGATGAATCCTATCAGGCCCCATTGCTTTGTCCACCTTCAGTTTTAAGAGTTCTTTCAGAACCCTTTCTTCTGTAAATGGGCTGGTATCTACTTCTGTATCCAGAGTGTTTCTACTGTTTGTTTTATGCACCTCCCCCTCTTCATTTGCAAATACTGAGCAAAAATATTTGTTTGGTATCTCTGCCTTTTCACAGTCTCCCTCTGCCGACCCTCCCTCCCCTTTATTAACCTCACTATCCCTCCCTTGGTCTTCCTTCGCTCCCTGATGTACCTATAAAAGGTTTTATCCCCCTTCTTAACAGAGTTGGCTATCTTTTCCTCGGTTTGGGCCTTTGCTGTTCTGACTGCCTTCCCAGCCTCCTTTTGCTTTAACTGATACAGTTCTCTGTCCTGCTCCTTCTGCGATTCCTTGTACTTCCTGAATGCTTTCTTTTTCTCTTGAACCTTCACTGCCACTTCCTTTGAGAACCATAGTGGTTTCTTACATCATTTTGTTTTGTTTATTTGCTTCACACAAAGGCTCGTTACCTCTGTGATGGCAGTTTTATTACTCCCATTGTTCTTCCACCCTCCTTCCTGCCCATTTGCTAGTGCATTCCTTAGGCACTCACCCATTTTGGCAAAGTCAGCCCTCCTAAAGTCCAGTACTTTTGTCTTTGTATGGCTTGACTCTATTGCTGTGTTTATTGTGAACCATATTGTTCGATGGTTGCTAGTTCCTAGATGGCTACCACTTCTACATCTGTGATCCTCTCTCCATCTCCATTTGAGAGAATCAAGTCTAATATTGCTCCCTCTCGAGTGGGCTCCAGTACTAGTTGTCTAAGGCATGCCCCCTGTAGGGCATCTAGAATAACTCCACTCTTGAGAATGGCAGCTGCAACTGCACTCCAGTTAACATCTGGCATATTCAGATCACCCATCAGCAATATCTCCCCTTTTTCTGCCATTCTAAGTATACTTTCTATCATTTCCTTGTCCATTTCCTCCCCTGAGAGAGTCTGTATCTAACCCTTGCGGATTGTGGTGCCATTGCCTGTCTCCAAATTTACCCACAGTGCTTCTTCTCCTCCCTGTTTACCCTTTTGTTCTGTTGCTTTTATTCCTTCCCTTATGTAAAGACTACTCCTCCTCCTCTTTACCCTCCCTGTCCCTCCTGTAGATAGTGTATCCTGGTATGTTTATGTCCCAGTCATGGTTTTGTGTGTACCATGTTTCTGTGACTGCCACGATATCCAGATGTTCCTCCTCCATCAAGGCCACTAATTCAGGAAGCTTGTCACCCAGACTACGGGCATTGGTACTCATTGCTCTCCATTTTTTGATGGCTTTACCTTCTGTTGCAGCATCCCCCACTGACCATTCTACCTCAGTCTTTTTCTCATTTAGTACCCTGTTTTGTAGGGAGAGGCTGGGATTTTCCTGCTGCTTGTCAGTGCCTCCCCCTTTGACTAGTTTAAAAGCTTGCCAATGAAGCATTTAAACTGAATGCTCAAAAGACTTGTTCCCTTCCTGGACAGATGCAGACCATTCTGCCAGTATAGGCTGGTGTCCTTCCAGGTGGAACCCCAGTCCCCAATGAAGCCAAACCGCTGTGCTCCGCACCATTTTTTCAACCATTCATTAAACTGCATGGTGCTAATTACCCTCGCCTCCCCCATGCCTTTGACAGGCAGCACCTCTGAGAAGGATACTGTGTTTGCTACTTGTCTTAGGCCCTTCCCCAACTCTGCAATGTTAGAGAGAAAAGCAAGAGCTAAAGAAGGAGGAAACCACTTTGGTTCTCAAAAATAGCAGCAGAAAAGGAAGAGCCAAAAGGCTGGCCTTCAGGAAATATAACGGAACGCAGCGAGATGAAGATAGGGAAGCAAACCAAACTCCTAAGGGAAGCAGGGAAGGCAGTAAGGCAGGCAAAGGCCCAAACCAAGGAAACACTAGCATGAACAGTAAAAGAAGAGGACAAGACTTTCTATAGATACATTAGTGAAAGGAGAAAGTCCAGAGGGGGTATTGCTAAGATCAAATGGGATAAGGGGGAGTGTGTGTGGAGGAGGACCAAGGAAAAGCATCTATCCTAAATAGATACTTCTGTTTAGTATTTACTGAGGAGAAGGTAGGGCAGGGTCCACAGCTCAGCACCATGGACACAGGGGGAAGGGAGGTGTGCACTAGTCCCTTCACAAAAGAAAGGGTCCTACAAGAGCTCACTAAGCTCATGGTGGACAAGGCCATGGGACCTGATGGCATACATCCCTGGGTACTAAAGGAGGAAAGGGTGGAACTAACAGAGCCATTATCAGAACTGTTTAGTGAGTCTCTGAGCACAGGAAAGGTCCCAGAAGACTGGAGAAGGGCTCATGTAATCCCACTCCACGAGAGTGGTAGCAGAGAGGAGGCAGGAACTACAGACCAGTCAGTCTTAACTCAGTAGTGGGCAAGATTATGGAGGCACTCCTTAAGGAAAGGATGGTGCAACACCTGGAATCCATAGGAGCACAGGATCCAAGACAGCATGAGTTTACAACAGTAAGGTCCTGTCAAACCAATCTCAATGATTTCTTTGACTGGGTAACCAGAGTGGTGGACCAAGGGGGTGCAGTTGATGTTGTCTACCTTGACTTCAGCAAAGCTTTCAATACTGTTTCACATAGAAGATTGATTAATAAGCTGGGTAGGCTCGGGGTGGGTTAGAAGTTGGTCAACTGGGACGCAAACTGGTTGGAGGGCAGAAAACAGAGAGTGGTGGTAAATGGTGCACAGTCATAAGAGATGCAAGTCAAAAGTGGGTTACCTCAGGGATCAGTCCTGGGGCCAGTCCTCTTCAATATCTTTATCATTGACATTGCAGATGGACTGGAGGTTAAGGTTTGTCTGTTTGCAGATGACACCAATATGTGCAACAGAGTATATGACCCAGGTGGGGTGGGCAGAATGAGAAGAGATCTGGATAAACTGGCAAAATGGTCGGAAGAGTGGCAACTGGGGTTTAACGCAAAGAAGTGCAAGATCATGCACATAGGGAAAAGAAACCCTGAAGCCACCTATAGGTTGAGAGGAGTTGCTGGCAATCACAAGGAAGAAGAGACTTGGGCATCATCATCACAGATGACCTGAAATCATCCAAGCAGACCACTAAAGCAGTAGGTGAGGCTAGATGGATGTTGGGGTGTATTAGTAGGATATCGCAAGTCGTAAGAGGGAGGTAATAATCCCTCTTTACAAGACACTGGTTAGGCCCCATCTGGAGTACTGTATGCAGTACTGGAGGCCACACATGCACAAGGACATTAACAAAATGGAGGCAGTCCAGAGAAGGGCAACCAAAATGGTGCAGGGGATGCATCAGAAAACATATGAAGACAGATTAATAGAGCTCAATATGTATACCCTAGAGCAAAGGAGGGAGAGGTGATATGACCCGAAACATTTAAACATCTTAAGGGCATTAACAAGTTGAAAAGGAGTCCAACATGTTTCATTATAAAAAATAGCAGGACAAGAGGACACAGCACGAGATTGGGGGCAATTAGGGGTAATGTGAAAATGTTTTTCACAGAAAGGGTGGTGGATGCATGGGCGGCCTCACCTCAGGAAGTGGTGGATATGAATACAGTGCAGGGCTTCAAACAGGCATGGGATAGGCATAAGGGAGCAATACAGATGAGTATGAATAGATAGGCCATTGACAGAGTAAAGGCCTATGGCACATTCATAAGGTCAAAAAATGGGCAGACTGGATGGGCCTTGTGGTCCTTATTTGCCATCAGCTTCTATGTTTCTATGAAGAAACATCTGGTAACACTTAATATCTTCCTGTGATACCCAAAATATTTGGACTTGAAGTCTTAGTTTGAACTTTCAGTTGCTCCTGTTTTGTTTCATTACATTGATAATGAAATCCTTTGAGATGTATCTGTTACTCCATTAACACTGTAGGCGTTGCCTGAAATGATAAGCGTTATATTTTTTCATGCTTACAGGGTTATCTTAAGCTTGGACGATAAAACAAATGAATTAAGTCTGATCTATAACTATACAGCTGTCTGTAAACAGATAACTTACTTAAATGTTGCTTTTTGACCCTTGCAAACCTAAAAATCTTTATACTTTCTGCAGGATTGATAGTTACATTGAATTTTTTTAGAGACTGTGTACTAATGTGAAATGTTGCTTCTGTGACTTTTCTTTTTCTCTCCAAATAAAATAAAATCATTAAAAAACGAGCATAGATTGAGTACACTGAAACTGGACAGTCCAGAAAAAAGATGTGTATGGGGGACTTGTTCCTTCTATAATATACACACTGATTCTGATACTATGCAAGAACTGGGTTTAGAATTTAAGGATGACATCCCTTCAAGAAGCCATAACAAAAAAACTAAGAGCAAACATCTTTAAAACCACTGAAAGAAAACCTTTCTTTATCCAGTGCTCTCAGTTTCCAAAAGGAGCTCTGGTTGCCTGTACTTCTGTATAAGTGTATATAGGTTATGTTTTGGGTCAGCTGCTTGACTATCAATGATCAATATACCAGTGCAGAACAGATCAGATGAACATCACTTAGTAAATCCTGTTTAATACTATTTATTTTTCACATAGCAACTCTAGATAACTCTTCATAGCATGAGATGCTGCATCATTACACCCATTCTATTTGCTGTGTTATCTAAAAGTAGCTTGTTTCTATCAAACTTCATGTATACCTATTAATAACTTAGGTGGCTATAGGACCACATCCCTATTCTATCTGACCCAAGTGTATACCCCTTCCAGCATTACTAGGGCCCTTGTGCTGTCCTCTGGTTGTCTTCTCTAGAGCTCCTTTCTCCAAAGGAAGGAGTAAGCACTCAAGTCAGATAGAAGAGGGATGTGGTCCTATGTAAGGGAGGAATACCATATGAGGAAACTGTGACCTGTTATGAATAGGTGTACATGAATTTTGATAGAAACAAGCTACTATTAGATGATAACAGCAAATGGAATGGGTCAGATGAGGCATCTCATGCTGTGAAATGTTACCCAGAGCCATTTCATGAGAAATAATGAATATTATGCTGGATTTACTCAGTGGTGTTCATCCTATCTCTTCTGCACTGGTATTTGGAATTATCTGCCACAAGGTGTCAGCAACAGTGACAAAACTAACATGTTCAATGTAAGACTTGTTAAATTTATGAATGAGAGAGATTCTCCAGTATTACAGAACACAATGGGACAGAATGCTATGGACATTTGTGTCTCCTACTATCTCTAACTTTCAAAGTATTACTCTAAGTCTTGGTCACAGGTTGTGCTACAAAGTGACACTCTTCAGCCTTCCCTCTCTGGAGAGTGAGCAACACAGCTCAGTGATAGATCAGGTGTCTGCTGACTCAGTGACATAAGAGACCCAAAGTCATTCTTGAAACTGGGTCTCCCATGATGAGGCAATGCAGTTCACTCCCACTGAGCCACTGGGTATGTCAACACATTCAAATGTTTATTGCTGTTCAGGTCTTTGGCAATGAGGACATATTATCATATTAAAATGATTTAAGCAATTGTCTTGTGTGCATATTAAAAAATTCCCTTCATGTTGTAGGGTAACAAAAAACGTCTTCCCACATACACTAAATTCCACCCCCACAGTCTCAAAAACAACTCATTAGATTAATAATGCCTTTACGGGTTATTTGGAGGGAATAAACCCCATGACGAAAAGATGGTAGTGACAACATAGGGTAGTGCAACAGATAATTTTGGAAAACTGCATTATTTAAGGGCCTAACCAATTAAAATATGTTGGACTTGGACATAAATGTCTCCTTAAAGTAATTTAGGCCACTATCTGAATAGTACAAATCTCACTCCAGTTGGTGATGTGCTGCCTTCTAAAACCTTGCACATGATTATAATTGGTCGAAGAAACATTCTTTTCCACAGGACAGTCCCTCTTCCTTCATCAAAAAGTCTATTAAAAATATAGTTGAATGATCACTTCTTGTTTCTGTGCTCTGTCTGTGGTATTTAATTGCAGTGATATTCTATTCCGAATTTAAACACCATGGCCCAGATATTCAAAAGGGTTGCGCCATGCTCAATAGGGTTGCACCAGCGCAAGTCCGAAAATGCACCATTCTGCGATATTTAGCGGGAGGCAGTTGCGCCCCACAAATCACACTGAGCAATAGCGCAATGATAATGAACGTATGCACAACTGAAGGGGAGGAACCATGCATAAATAGCGCAGTGCAATATTCAACAACATGCGCCATGCGCAATAGGGGAGCAAGCGGAAGTTGCGCGATAGCGGAAATGAGCCAAAATAAAAAGGAACAAGGGAGAGGCGCAAGAACGCTACAGGAAGGAACATGTTGCTGAACTATAGCCAGCCACACAGGCAACACACACACACACACACAGGGCAGGACAGAGAAAGGGCACCTGGAACCCACAGGCTCAGGGAAGGTGTGGGGAGCCACAGCCACAGTGCAGAAGGGGGAAGTGCCACACAGCACTGAGGCCAGCACAGTTAGGTGTTCCCGGTGCAGGAAAGTAGCAGCCAGGACAGTGGGGGGGAACACAGAAGCAGCCAGGGGGGGTGAACACAAGCCAGGGACATGGCCAGTGCCACCATCCAGATGGAGGCAGTAATGAGGGGGGTGAGAAGGTGGGCAGCAGGGGGGCGTGGCCGTGGAAGGGCCCGTCGGCGGTATGCCCCCAACAGGCAGTACCGAGCCCGCACCAGCTTCGAGCTGTACAGTGATACTGAGATCGTGGGCTGGTACTGCCTGAATCGAGCAATTCTGAGGTGGCTCTGTGAGCTGTGCAGTGATGTGATGCAGGCACCCACACGACGGAGCCATGCTCTGTCAGTGGAGACTACAGTGACAGCTTGCATGTGCTTGCTCATGACGGGTACCTTCCAGAGACCAACAGGGGACACCACAGGCATAACCCAGTCGGCTGCATCACGCCACCTCACCCAATTCCTCAGTGCACTGCTGCCACATGCTGCAGAGTACATCCATTTCCCCAGCACACCAGTGGAGCGCACAGCAAACGTACAGGAGTTCCACAGGGTAGCACGTATGCCTGGCATGCTAGGGCAATAGACTGCACCCATGTGGCCATCCACACACCACCTGGCCCCAAGGGGGCCCACATAAATTAATCGTAAGGGCTATGCTAGCATCAACTGCCAGGTGGTGTGCGATGCCAGGGGGCGCATAATCAATGTCTGTGCCATGCACCCTGGGGGAGCACATGATGCCCAGTCAGCACTGTGCCACAAATTTGAGAGTGGGGACATCCCCACTGGCCACTTAGTGGGTGAGTATGCAAACCACATGGACAAACTTAGGGCTTGGGAGGGGCATGGTCAGAGGTGACATGGGTAGTGCCCTACATGGCCCAGGGCAGGGCGATACTGATCACCAAACTAACCTCCACCCTCTACACACAGGTGACAGTGGATACCCACTCCGACCCTGGCTGCTCACACCATACCGGCGGCCCGCAACCCCATCACAGCAACGCTACAGTGAGGCACATGCCACCACACATAATGTCATTGAGCAGGTGTTCGGTATGCTGAAGGCACGTTTCCATTGCCTGGACACCTCCGGCAGTGCCCTACAGTACAGCCCCTCAAAGGCCTGTGGGATATTCCTGGCTTGTTGCATCCTGCACAACATGGCCAATGAATGTGGGATAGCTGTACAGGTCGAAGAGAGGGACAGCGATGGGGACGATGAGGACGCCAGTGACAATGGTGATGGGCAGCCCCCCCTTGGGCGATGGGACCCCCGACTGCTCTAGCTGGCACAGCTGCACCAGGACACCATCATGGAGCAGCACTTCAGCCAACCCAGGTAAGTCCTGGGGCCATGTGCAACCACCAGTGGCAAAGGCACAACCCACAAACCGCATGGACACATACCAGGGGTGCATGCCGTCAAGAGAAGTGGCCGGGCATGGAACCACACACACCGCCAGGGAAGGGTGAGGTCTAACATGGCACGCAGACAGACACACACACACAACTCACCAGACATGCATAAAGGGTAGGAGGCATGCAGACCCAGAACGCCACCCCTAGCCACACACATGTCCACAGACCACCACGCCCACTGCCTGTCATTGTGCCTGTGTCAGACATTGGGCACCATTGCACATTGGCGTACAGCGCAATGCAGGCATCATCATGCACATGCAACTGCGGACAGCAGCCGGGAGGGTGTGCAGATGGACTGTGTGTGTGCATGCAGGGCCAGGTGCCCACCCGTGCATTGCCCACTGAATGACACAATGCACACAGGGCAGCATCAGACAGTAGCCACACTGGGAGACAGGTTAGTCATGCACCACAGTGCCCCAGCCACCACGGATGTGTGGGCAGCCCTGCTGAGACCCACCAGCAATGACAGGCTGACCACTGGCCTCATGGGGTTGCACCGATGGTCCCCCAGGGGTTCCCCTGCGTGAACACAATCGTGCTCGTGCAGGGGTCTGCAGCACACTGAACATGCCTGCGCCAGGCGTGCTTGGGATGCCCACAGCTAAACCCAGTGTCAACAAGAATGGTGTCGCACAATGCCAGGAATGGGGGGTGGACATTGCACTGCGCGGTGTCTGCGATGCATGGGCAAATAACTGTGTGCCCCCCTGTGGCCATGGCAGCTGTGATTGTATGTGTCAGCCTGTCAATGGCAGCGGTCACATCTTCCCACATTCGGTCCAACCCTGCCAGGAGCAGAGCGGTTTCTCTGCTGTGATGCTCCTCTGCCTGCTGCAGAGCCGCACTCAGTGCATCCACCGCCGTCTCAAGCTGCATCTGCTGATTGACTGATGCTTGCAGTATACGGGTGTGCTCATCCAAGAAGTCATCTGCCTGATCAACATGCTGTCCCTCAGGGTGTTCGCAGCCCTGGTGCTCATCACCCCTTGAGGGTGGGCGCTGCACACCAGGGCCAGGCCTGGGCATGTCCACAGGTGGTGCACCGACGCCGGCCCCTGACACTGTACCCCCAAGCCCATTGGCCGACTGCTGATGCTGCCCCTCTGGCTGCCACTCCCCAGGGCTCAATGGTGCCACCGCAGTGGCCGCAACAGTCCCACTGTCCTGTACACACACCAGTGCTGCCCCACCAGTGCTGACAGGCACAGGCTGGGACTCTGATGACATGCAGGCCTCCACAGCGGCACCACCCACAGCCATGGCCGCGATGTTACCTGCTGTGTGGCCATCCTGTGGCACACACGTGTCACTGCCCATGACGTTAGCGACATCATCATCGGTGACGGACCCGGCACCAGCCCGAGTTCCAGCATGCTGTCATACATGGACGCTGGCATGCTGGGACATGGGCAGGGCCTCCTCTGCACCTGCTCCAACAACATCAGTCTGGACGTCCAGGCGGGCCCACTGTCGCCCTGAGTTGCTTATTCCTGTGGAGGTGGATGGGCCCTCCTCCATCTCCATCTGACCAGCCTCAGTGGAGAAGCCCACCACCGCTGACCCATGCAGATGCTCAGGAGCTGTAAGGGAAAACACAGTCGCGTTACTGCATGTGACCTACCCTGTCCCCCCCCAGTAGACAGACCATGACCTACCACGCAGTGACGGGCTACCACTCATCTGGAATCCACCACCCAGAACACCCTCAATGGCACAATGCTGCATGCTGCCAGCAACCCTCTCCTCCTGTGGGGTCAGGCGCAGCACCTCCGGCTGTCCCCCCACCTGTCACAGACCGTGCTGCCCTGATGGCAGCCACCTTCTCCTTAATCCTCCTCCTTTCTGTGCCCATCTTCTTCTTGCACTCCTGCACGGAGCGCTGGTGGCTGCCATGCAGGTTTACAGCACACGCCACCTCCTCCCATGCAGCAGCACGGGCCTGTGGTGTTCCCTGGCATCCGCTGAGAAGCGGCTCCTGGTCTAGGAAGGCCTCGAACAGGGCATCCGTCTCGGGCCTTCGTGAAATTTGGCCTCCTCCTCCTCCCACAACTCTGTTCCTCTTCCTCCACAACTCGCTCGGTCATGACTCAGCCTGTGAGAATGACAGGTGTTACCTGTGACTGTGCAGTCCCAGGCATGTCCCAAAATCCACAGTCCACACTCCCAAACAGCATGCAACTCACCAATAGACTGCAGTAACCGACTGTGGCCAGTGCAGCCCAATGTCGCACTTTCATAGCGCAACCCATGCAAATGAGGCGAGGCACATCTTTAAGTGGATGCAAATGCAGTGACTGTGCCGTTGAATGGCTGATTACCTGATTTGCATATGATGGCTGAATATCGCGCTGTTGCGCTTTGCGCAATTGTGTTGAACGTGCTGAGCCAAGGGCGCAGTTCTGTGACATGCGCAGTACACACCTAACTGCGCATGCCCGGGTTGATGACGCAGGCGCCTGCCGTGCTGCTGACATACTGTGTGCGGGAGGCAATGCAGGGCACGGCCACCATTGTGCCAGTGGCGCTACAGCACTGTTCACCTATATGGCGCTGTGGCACTGGGGCGTCGTAGGCGCACTGGGGCAACAGCGCGGTAGACCGCTACAGGAGGTGGCACACAGGCATCCAATTGCGCTAGATGCATTGGGTTCCAATCGCACTGTGGCTGTCCGTGCGCCAGAGACCCTTGACCCTGTGCCCGACCTTTGCCCTCTAGGCGCCATGCGTCAGGCATGGGTGCACCACTATTGCACTGTTCGGTGACAGCGTGATAGGGAATGGGAGCGCTGTACCGCGCAGCATCTGCACGTGGTGGAAACTGCGCTTCAGAGTGCTATTTTGACTTCACTGAGCAGTAGAGATGGCACGCAGGAGAGCTGTACAGTGAAGCCAGGTGGAGCTGGCAAACCTGGTTGCCATTGTGGAGCCACATGTTGGCCCACTATTTGGTGAGGCACCCCTGGACAGGGCCAGGAGTCAGGTGTGGCAGGAGGTGGCCAACGCCCTGGAGGAGGCCACCGGTATGGGGCGGATGGCGGACCAGTGCTGCCACAGATATGGGGACCTGAGGCAGAGGGACCCGGACCTGCTTGCCCACCTGCGGGCACATGCCAGGAGGGGCATGGTGCCACGGCCAGGTAGGTGCAACATCCATACACTTTTATCTTCCATATGGGTATCACGGTTGCATGTGTCTGGCACATGGGGAGCCGTCCGGTGTTGGCCGTGGTGGTGTTATCAGGGTGTGGGGTGGGTGGGTCTGGCTGTGTGGGACTGCACACACATGGGGGCGGAGGACTTTGCTACAGGATTGTACTGATGTTCCTCTCTCATGTTGCACCTTAGGCCCAGACGGCACAGGCTGGCAAGGGAGAGGCGCCAGCAGAGGACCATCAGTCTGGGAGGCGAAGGTCCGCAGAGGCACAGGGACCAGCCTGATGATGGTAAGTGCCTTACATCCATGATTACTATTGCATGCTGTGTAACAGGGCGGGCAGCGGGGCATGGCCACCATCCATTGACACCACTGCCATGCACGCAACTTGTTACAGTCAGCACTGTCCAGTGGCACTGCATGTCTGGGAGTGTGTCAATGGTGGTCCATGCATGCACCGGGCACATGGCTGTGCCACTGCCTTCACACCGCATAGCCAAGTCACTGTACGGCCATGGTGGTGGTGCTGTGCAGGACATGGGCTGTGGGTGTGTGCAGTTGTCCACATGGCTGTGGCTGCCTGGGTAGGCAGGTCTTGTGGACACGGTCACTGTGGGTGGTCGCACACCATCACAGGGGCATGGCACATGGCTGTATGCCATGCACAATGGGTTTGCTGCAGGGGACTGGACAGTCACACGTATTGACTCTGCTCCCTTGTCCTAGGTGGACAATGCTGGATGGCCCTGGAACAGGCAATACAGGAAATCCTGCAGCTGGCACGGGCATCCCTTGCAGCCTTGGAGAGGTTGGAGAGACATGGGGTCCGAAGGAGGAGAACGCGGAGGTACCACAGGAGTGCAGAGCAGGGCAGGGAATAGGCCCTCCATTACCCCCTGACAACCATACCCCCTGGACCCACCCTCACACCCCTTCTTCCCTCTCCCATTTCTACACCCCTACCCCATGCCTGCCCCCACCTGGTTTGTGGCCCTTCCCCCCCTTGTATATATTTGTAAATATGTTTGATAGTTCTTATATTTTAATACATACATTTTGTTATAACAACTGTGGTGGTCTCTGATTTGCAGCGGGCTACAGGTGCTCAGCTGCAGTGGTGTGCATGGCATCAGGGGTGGTGCACGCATGGGCGTGTGTGTGTGTGTGTGTGTGTGTGTGTGCAGAGGTGAACCACCTGTGGTGTGGATAGGGGGATCAGTCATTGTCTGTGGTTTGTGTGTTGTACTCTGTGCACTGGATGCCTGTGTGCAGTGGTCCATGGGGCCTGCACTGTGTGCATGGTACCCCTGTCAGACTGTCCATGGCCTGTGCAGCTGACACCCTTGCATGTCTATGATATGCACGGTCTGCTGGCATGTCAGTGGTGGCTGCTGTGGCCAGTGCTGGGACGGGATGTGTCCTTGGGAGGGTGTGCAGGGTGCTGTACCGCTGGAGGTGGGGTCTGGGGCATGCCCTGTCGCATGTGGGATACCTCATGTGCTGACACATGGTCGGTCTCTCAGCTGTACCTCGGGGGGGGACGTGCAGGACGGCACTGTGTATGCATCTGTTGCATCACTGTCTGCTGCCGCCCGCTGCAGGGTGTCCATGGTGGGGCTGCCTTGCATGGATCCATGGTGCACAGGGTTGCATTGTCACAGTGGGGGTGGTGGCATGCATGGGGTGTCCTGCACTGTCAGGTGCTACTCCTGGGCAGGGTGTATGGGGATCATGGTGCAGGGTGTGCGCTGCATTTGTGGGACGGTGTGGTACGGGCGGTCGGCCATCCTTGTGTGCTGGTCACAGCTTGCCAGTGGGTGTGATGGGGCACCATGGCCCGGCTGTGGGTTGGTTGCTGGTCTCCATGGGCCAGTGGTTATTCCAGCCCTCCCCGAGTTGTGCAGTGCGTGGGGTGTGGGGGGACGATGTCTGTTCTGCTGTGTGTTCCTCTGCCCATCTGTGGCATGGGTGGTGGGCCCCTGCATCCCTGGTTGTGCTGTTGCATTGCTGCCCTGCTGCTTGGGGGCGTCCCTGGTTGCGCTATGGTGCATCTGGACCGCTCAGCTGAACATCCCTTGTTGCGCTATGGCGCATCAGATTTGCTCAGTTTCACCTCCCTAGTTGTGCTATGGCACAGGTGGTATGATATTCAGTCATCAGCCGTAGGCACATCTTGGCCTGCGCAGTTTTTGAATATCGCGCTTCTTGCACATGGGCACAATGGACTTGCGCTTGCTCCTGCTGTTGCGCACTTTTTGGGCACAGTTTGAATATCTGGAACCATATTTACAAAAAGGGGATGAATACAAACAGCTTTGCTGGTACATTTCTCAAATACCTGATCCCCAACAATACATATCTTTAGAATATGCCTTCATTTTATAGAGGGAACTAAAATGATAGAAATCCAACACTCTGCACCTGTTGCTTCTGGCATGGAACCAATGAACCATAAAAGCTATCAGGATCCAATACAGGGCAAAAACTAAAAACGATGCTTAAAATACTCAACCACTTCTGTCTTGTCTTGGATTGTGCCCCTTGGTGATTAAATGCATAAATCTAAGATTCCTAAGGAAAGAAAGCAATCGCCAGTGCATTGTCCTCTGTCACTATCAGTGTAAACAGCATAATGATGTTGCAATGGATCTGTGTGTTCCAGTGATGTCCATCATTCAGTGATTTCCCTGCAACAGCTAGTAGTCAGTACTAGTCAGAATTGTCCAACACCAAAATGCACTTCTACAATGCCAAAAACCAACAAGATTTTCCCCTCCAGTTTCTGTCTCATTCATGGTACTAATTTTACATTCAGCAGTATAAGTGCTCTTTAGGAGATCAAAAAAGCTGCTGCATGCTGGTGAACAAATACCCAATGCCAGCTGCAGGGGAGATATCACACCATCTAACTTCAGTGCACACTTAAGCTGGTTAAATCACATTACTTTAATTCAAGTCTACAGATACTAATTAAATTCTGCTGTTTTACAGTAAAACTTCATATTACACTATGTTAAGGTTTTCCAATTGATTTGGTGATCAGTCATATAAATACCCACCACAAACATTGTTAGATATCAGTTTAATGCTAGTTACAAATACCTCACCGTAGAAACATAAGGACACACTGTAGGTTTCAAGAGACAGGAAATAAGTAGGTGGTCCGTCTTTCTGTCCCCCTGCCACCTTCTCAAATTTGCTCATCATGTGATTTACTTTAGGTGTAATGTGTTTGAGTACAGTAATTCTATAGTACAGGATAACATATGACAGGGTTTAGTTGTAAGGAAATATACATATGTTTAAGGTGGATGCAAGGCCCAAGACACATCTGAATGCCTTGTACCACCCAAGAAGTGTATATATTCCTTAAGACTTCACACACTGACATGTGTTCTTCCACATATGAAATGGGCACTAACATGATTTTTTTTTTTAATAAATAAAAGTTATAAAGCTGAGGTTAGGTGTACAGAAGTAAGAAGATAGTGCATGGTCATGTGATGTATCTAAACCAGTGAAGTTATAGAATTGCTAGAACCAATTTATTATTTTAAATATGATCCTGACACTGAAGAGAGGATAAACCATTTATGATGAATCAGAATCGGAATGTAGAATGGCTAAATAGCAGGTCATATTAAAAGAAATACAGTGTAAACCCTAGCTGTAGGTGCTGATGGCATATAATGGTTAATTATAGTGTCACAGCTAGTCATGACACACCAGAGCTGAATGGTAACAGTTTTAGGTGGGCCACACAGAAGTATGTGCCATGAAAATCAGTGTAATGCCATTCAGTAGCATCATAGCTAGTCATGAATACCATGGCCAAAACGACACATAGGATAATATATGGGAAGCCATATACAACTGCCTGTGTTGGCATCAAGAGGTTGCCATGTAAACCATGTAAACCTCAGGCACAAAGATCAAGAGGCAGTGGTTGCCATGGCAACCTCACAATGCCAACTGAAGCATGTCTGTGTTTTGACTGCCCATACATTGTCTTTTATAGTGTATGGGCATGCCATGTATCAAGTTTGAGTCTGCTATTATGAAGCCTGTGATCTCTCTGTCTTGCAGCTAGAGCACTGGCCTGAGAAACCACAGAGGCAGTCTGAGGCAGTCATAGGCCACCGCTACTACTGCCTGCTCACTCGTTGCTTGGCCATGAGAAGGAGCTTAACCTTTGTGTTTCAGTCCTGCCTGATAGCAAGCATCTCCAGCCTGGGTAGGGGTAACTGGGAGAGTGGTTGTATTTCAAACTGAATTTTAAAAAAGGGACTCTTCATTTGGCCCTTTGGTTGTAGAAAGAAAGAAAGGTGTGCACTGATATTCTGTGTTGTTGTGCTTTAGTAATGACATCCGTACTGCAGTACAACAACATTATATCACTACTGTGGCACAACAAGCATATTCAAGGCATGAAATTCCATGTACAGCAGCATTCCCCCATACACTATAATCAAAATAAACTTTTTCAGGCTGGTGTTACACAGGAAACATGTAGCATATAAAATGCAACATGAAGTCTACAAGGTATTTGACAGAAAACAAACAAGAAACTAACCTTTTAACAAATTACTAAACTTGAAAAGGCTTCATACAGAAGTGAACAATCTTTGTTTTGACACATCAGATAAAAGTGTTGACTATGAGTTCTAGCCGTACAGTGTACTGTACTTCTTAACAACAGGTGCAGCAATTTATGTAATTTATGTTTGGGCTTCAAAACATCATTATAACACACAGTAAGCATGTTTCTCTGGTGGTTTTAAAAGATTGTTTTTCATGATTTAGAATATTAAAATCAACTTTTATCAGTAGAAGCAATCAGAATTAGTTGTTCTTTAGTCTTTAGAAAATGAAGAATAGCTTTCCACAGGTGCCATAATGACTCTTGTGCTCTAACCTTAGTTATAGATTTGAGTGTGAGCTGAGCTACCCCACATACAGCTGTACTAACCAGTCTCATGAATTATTATGGTCAGTGTCACTTAAACTGCCTCATATAAAAAAAAAAAACACAAAGTGTTACGAGTCTGTCTGTAAAGGAGAAAAACTGTACCAGTATTTGCAGTATTTTCTGTTTGGGAAACATGCATTTTGGTGTATTATACATAATAAAACCCAATAAGTGTTAAGAACTCGCAGGTAGTAGGAGGCCCATTGGTGCAGTGGTTGAATTTCTGCTTGCAACACCAGTGACCCGGGTTCGGGAATGGACCCGGGGTGCCGGAGGGACAGCCAGGGAGAGAAGGCTTGGGCGTCAGAAGACTGCTCACCTTCTCTTGGGGAAGGGTGGTGACGCAGCCTGGCACCTGCTGACTTCTGGCAGAGGCTGGGAGCACAGCAGCACACTGGGCTCTGTTCACTGGGGGCATGGCAGACGTCAGCATGCACCTAGATGTCAGTGGCACACCACGCCACCCCGGGCAGAAAAACTAGGAGGAAAAGCTACTCCTGGGCTGGCCGGATGATGGCTGCCAGTCCCCACCAACACAGAAGCCCCGTGGCCAGCCATACCCACCTCAGCAGCAGCACCAGGGCCAATTGAAGAGTGTGCTGGCTGCCCCACTGGTGCCTTCCCCTGTGGAGGAGAGGGACCCATCCAGTGAAGGGTTACACCAGGTTACCCTGGGTGATGGCTGCAATGTGAGGTGGGAGCTGGTGGGGTAGGGTGCCGGCAGGGGGCCTAGGAGGCACAAAGGAGTGGCTGGCCCAGGGGCAGGGGGAGCAAAAAAAAAAAAAAGGACTTGCAGGTTATTTATACTTTGTTAGTGTTGTGACATCATAGGGCATTCGAGTTTCATTCTCATTCCAATAATGTCACCTTTTTAACTCAATGTGGAAAACCTGCTTATTCGTAATAATTATGGGTTTGGTTATTCTCTATATAAAGTTTCTCACACATTATCACTATTTGGCAGGACAAAAGAGACAGCTTTAAC
Organism: Neoceratodus forsteri; assembly: GCA_016271365.2. Taxonomy (NCBI): domain Eukaryota; kingdom Metazoa; phylum Chordata; order Ceratodontiformes; family Ceratodontidae; genus Neoceratodus; species Neoceratodus forsteri. Next base: position 1,726,369,934 of record CM057456.1, read on the forward strand.
AAGATTTTCCTTATATTTCATACCATAACTGAAAGTTGTCTCATGTGCATTTCTGTACAATTTCCAACCTTTTAGTGTCCATTTTAGTTAAGCATGCTAAAATTGCCAACCGTTCACCACTAAAGTTCTAATGACAGTCTTAAAACTATATACCAAATCAATCATCATTCAGCAGGCCTGTCCTTTTTAATGAAGTTAGGTAAAACAATCTGTACCTTGTATTTTTACTTTTTTTAATTGTTTTTTTATTACAATAAGTGCACTGCATCATATAGATTACCATAGAGCACAATATAGGCTCTGAAGGTACAGTCCAACATCAGACAGCATCTAAACAGATTGTATCTAATTACACAATAGAAGGTAGTCACAGAAAAACAGCTCAACAAAAATAGGTCATGTAGTTGAAAAAACTGACAGATATATAGGCCAACCCCCACCGCAGGCTATCAAATCCCTGACAAAAACCATTGGAGAATACCAGCTGTTGTTGCAGGATTAAAGATTCATTTTTGATCATGGGGTTGGATGAAATTAGCAAATTCCAATTTCATGTAAATTTCATGAAATGTTGTGAATTTTGGGGGGGATTATCAAAAATTCTTTAATTGGTCATTATTCAGTATAGCCAGAGTTCTGAGATTTGGTATGCAGATTGATTGGTTGATGCCCTAACATAATACCAAGTATTGTGACATTTGAATGTTGGGTGGGGATTTTATAGAGACTCACAGTCTGGCAATTTATTATTCATTGGAAAATTTTGGAAACTATGTCTATGCTTACAACTTAGTCACTTTTAGAGCTAGATAACTAAACAAATGATATGAATAGTTTTACAGCAGGGTCACAGAAACTGCTAAATAGAGAGTAAATTGGTTATGTAAATTGTAAGTCACAAACATTCAGAATTTCACACTTTAGTTATTTGTTAAATTTGTGAAACTTTTCAAAATATTTGAATGTTTATAGCTTTACTGCTGTTGCAGGTATACACTCAAGATTTGGCATGCATACTAAAGTAAGTATGTCCTTGACTCTAATTAAGGTGGATAAATGTGATTTAATAGGTTAAAATTTATTGCGGATACTTCAGAGATTACTAATTGGCAAAATTGATTCCAAAATTCATAAATTGATAGGTAATGCCACTAAAATTCCACTTGTGGAATTTAACTTTTACAACGCATTTATCAGAGTGCGGAGGGGCTAGAGGGAAGAGTGTGTCTGTTTGCAGAAGGCGTGATGGTCTGTAAGAGAGTGGACATGCCTGAGGTGGTAGAGAGCATGCACAGGGATTTGAAAAAACTGGAGGGATGGTCTAAGGATTGGCACTTGACCTTCAACACAAAAAAATGCAGGATCATGAACTCGGGCAGAAATAACCAGGGAGCGAAAAACCATGTTGGGGGGCAAGCCCAAGAGATTACAGAGCTGGAAAGGGACCTGGGCATATACATTTCACGGGATCTCAAAGTGACAAAGCACTGTAAGAAAGCAGTGGCAAGGGCCAGTGGAATGCTAGGTTATATAGGAAGGGGGAGAAATAGCAGGAAGAGGGAAGTCATCATGCCCTTGTATAGGCAGCTTGTCAGGCCGCACCTTGAGTATGGGGTCCAGTTCTGGAAGCCATACCTCAAGAAGGATGTGGATAGTGTGGAGCATGTCCAGAGGCAGGTGACAAAAATGGTAAAAGGAATTAGCCACCTATCATATGAGGAACAGCTGTGGGACCACAGCATGTACACCCTTGAACAGAGAAGGGAAAGGGGGGGACATGATTGAAACTTTCAAATATATCAAGGGTATTAAAAGGGCTCCAGTAGGGGACATCTTCCAGCTGAGGGAGCAATCGAAAACAAAGGGGGCATGATATGCAGTTGGTAAGAGGGAGGTTCAGGGGTAACATTCAAAAATTCTACTTTACAGAGAGGGTGTTGGACAGCTGGAACAGACTCCCAGAGGAGGTGGTGAAGGCTAGAACTATGGAGGATTCAAGCGAGAGTGGGACAGACAAAGGGGTCTGTTAGTTCCAAGGAGGGGGATGGATGGGGCAGCAGCAAAGTCCTACAGTTTACTAGGAATACAGGGCAGACTGGGTGGGTCTAGTGGTCCTTTTCTGCCATCACATTCTATGTTTCTATGTATCACCACTGAATCACCTTACTTGCACTAGCATCATGGCCCTGCAATACTCTTGCAACACTCCTGCAACAGTGATGCCCAGCATCGTGCTCCATTATGACTAAAAACATTCGGATACTTGTGTCACAATGCCCCAAGTCACAATTAGTTGTAAGGCTTGGCGTCACTTGGTACAAGTCTTTTCAAATAGTAAAAATATACATTGATTATCTACAGGGTTGTTAAAGAGTCAGCAGGTGGCATTGTACAAAACAATGCCACATATGCATGTACTTCCACAAGTCATTAAGTCAGTGAGCTCTAGGGGTTAGTGGGCATATTGCAAGAATTCTGGCTATTGCAGTGTTGTCTATGACTATTATTCATGGTTTGTCCCTCAAGATAGTGACTTGACACTTGGCAGCACTATACTTCTGCTAAGGGAACTCCTACGAATGCTACCTTATTGCCACTTTAACCAATCTTTACCTTCCTCTACAGTAGCAACTCAAGTGTATGACTGGGTGATAGAAGTTGGGGGCATGTCTTTACCCTAGCCAAAATGGCTGCCTAGACTTTTTCTTCTTACTCCTCAAGCAGCTTTATCCATTGCAATCTGCCACTAGCCGTTTCTTTCTTGAGTATCCATAGCTCCTGTGTTGCTATGGTTACATGCCATCCCTTTTTGATCTCAGGATTCAACACATACTTGGCCATGGTATGGACTGTTTTCCCTCTGCTTGGTCGGACTTCTCAATACTAAGGATGGTGGCAGGTGGGAAACAGAAATGAGAGCCATCAGCAGTGGAAGATATGTTCACTTGCCTCCTGCAATGGATGTCTGAAGTGACTACCACCTCCCATCACACCACTCAGGCAATACAGAAAGTTGAGAGCTGGCTGTTTCAAACAAAAAGGCAAGTGGAAGCTCACAAGGCTGCCCTCCAGGATGAAACAGCAACAGCCAGGGCCGTCTCTTATATCTCCTGTAAGACAAGGTCAATAACCTTGAGAATCATAGCTACCACAGTAATTTGCATTTTGTGGCTTCCTGGAGGAGTCAACTTAAAGGATCGAGCAGCCTTCCTCCAGCGTGCCCTTCCAGCACTTTCAAAATTAAAAGGTGATCACTGATTCAGTATCACGTGGGTGCACTGCTACCGGTCCCTGCCACCTCAGTGCAGTGAGTGGCCGCATTTAATTCTGGGAAAATTTTTTAACTATGCTACTAAACAGGCAATCTTGTGAGGGTTCAGTGAACTCAGTCAGCTTATATGGCAGGATCTTGTGATCCAGAAGTACCAGGACTTCTCCTAGGACTTATCACCAAGTGCTAAGCCTACACAAGGGGATTTCCATATTATGCATAAAACTGGCCTTCAGTTCTCACTAAGATACCCTACTGTAATAAGAGTCATCCACAATGGTGTCCTGATGATATTTGCTATGCCGGACACTGTGATGGACTTTCTGTACAAATATTAGCCTAAGGAGCTGCGAGTCCCATGCCAAGGACCATACAGAATCACCAATCAACCAGTGGCAGATATAGAAGTGACAGGCTCTCTCCCTCAGGGTGTGACAGATGAGAGCCACAAGGGGGAAGTGAAATCTGCATCCTGCAACTGAGAAAGTGCAAGTGTCAGCTGTACTGCCAGGTGCACAAAAAGAACTCCGATCCCAACCGCTGCATTCCAGATGCCATAACCATGAGGAAGAATTGGATGTCTCTTCAGAAGAGTTGGGAGCCCTGCTCAGTGAGAAAAAGTTTGCCCCACTCTGATCTATCTCTCCAGTGAAGATACCACTTGACCCTTCTGTTCTGGTAGGCATGGCTACTCCTGCCTCAGTAGCAGATGACCTCTCAGGCAAATCCTGAGCTGCCATAGTCGCAACATCTGTACTGCCTACAGTTTCAAGCTCCCCAGGGCCCGTGGATGTCCCACTGCCTTTGATACTGTTGAATGCTCTTGAACACCAGCCTACCTTGCCACCACAAACAGAAGGCCAAGGAAGACTAAGTTGCATCTACATTTGTGTCATTGGGGTCCAGGGGAGAGTGTAGAGTGGGGAGGGCTCTGTTAAGCCATCAGTTGGGGTGTTGGTTAGCCCCTTGGATTAGTGTGGGCATGAAGAGCAGCTCTCTGGTGGCTTTAACATCCCTCTCCTCGCTGGTTATTCTGATCTACAATGGGCTAAAAGGCTAGGTCTTCTCTCCATATCCCACCTCCTGTCTCTTGTACATCATCCATCAGGACCCTAACACCTGCCTCTCTATATGGCGCTCAAAAGCAACTGCCCTCCAATACCCAATAAATAACTGAGCCTCCTGCTCTGGACCATTGGCTTTGGGTATGCACCTTGTTTGCCTTTTGCCCATGTGTCTGTGAGCCCTTCCCCCCTTCAAGAAGCCAGCCACCGGACTTTCCCATTGTCTCCTATGTAGCTGAAACTGACACAGGGATGGGGGTGCACCATAACAGTGACCTTAAGGCTGTTTCCTGCATGGCCGTTATCACTCAGAATTTGGACAAACTCTCACAAAGGAACTGTTAGACTCTTACTCCCTTTGTAAGCTTTATTGCTTTTACTGAAATATATATGGTTGTTTTCCTTCCACAGCATTCTTGATCCCATCTTAGCGTCATTTGCACTAGCAGATTGGTATGCGATCTAGTCACCCCAATGCAGAACACAGCTAGCTGTAGGATGGACCTGCTGAGAGATGTACCACATGATCATACCTCTCTATTTTCACAGAGTCCCTTACTAGCACCCTTGTGTGCCCCCCCCCCTGCCATTTGCACTGGTGTTCATATCAGGGGCTTGCAAGATCATCGAGTTGTAGGAAGTAGGCTGTTGGTTAACTAGAATCTGCAGCTTATCCAACAGGTAGGGAAATGGGCAGACTGGGTGGGTCAAGTGGTCCTTATCTGCTGTCAAAGTCTATGTTTCTATGTTTCACTATGCAAGGCAGAAAGGCTGGACACAGAGTCAACATAACCAGTCAGACAGGACAAGGGGCATGCCCCCTAGTGAGTGCCCTGGACACTGGGCAGCTGCTATGGTGCATTCAGAGACTATGTAATAAATGCAGACACTACCAATTGCAGCCCCTTCTGATGACGGAGGTCTCCAGTTCCCGCTTGTGGAGAGCTCACTCTGGTCCTGACCAAATCCCTGTGGCTCTGGGATCTTTCTGAGCTTATCACCTGGGGGCTCTATACACTGCATGTTATAGACGCTGTTGGCTGTCCTCATGTCCTCAGGGAGATCTGTGTCTTGGCAGCACACACTTAATGAAGTATCTATTGCCAGCTACTCAGAGATGGTTTTGTACCTGCTGTCCTGCATTACGTATGCCACGTTCTCAGGTATAGCATGGCTGACCTTGGTTAGCTGTTTGCTACCAGCCCTTAGTGTTCTTCACACTATGCTGTGCTTTCTTAGTTTTACTGTATATAGGTCTGGTTGTTTAACTGTAAATACTGTATTTATACAGTTGTACACAGAGGTATACCTAGTGGCCCAGTGAGGCCAAAAATTGCTTCTGTGTGGTACTATGACCATATCTGATCAGTTAGCTGTTTTACTCAGGTCTGTGGCTTATTTATATGCAGAGGTTCACTCTTTGGGACCCCCTAAGGTGCTTCCCCATCTTTATTTACTTACCACTTCCCCACCACTTATAGCGTCCACGGTTTAAACGGGCAGTCGGTTTTACTGGGTAAATGGCATTTACCACTTGCCAGTTCCATAGGGTGTGTTGTTAAAAATGCTGGTTATAGCATTCTATGCCCTTTCTATTTTGGGCAGATTAGCTGTCAGTTAGTGTCAGTTCACACTTCAGCATACAGTTTGCAGAGCTTGCAAAAGTGTAAATTGACACTAACTAGCAACTAATCTGCCCAAAATAGAAAGAGCATAGACTGCTATAACCAGTAAGGAGCCCCTTAAGCTACAACGGGCATCAGAGAGAGCCACAATTACAGTCTTATCTATGACTCTTCCCCTTCCGATTGCTGAACTTGAGACACACCACTGAACAATAGACAACTGCTCCTGATCTACAATGGTAAAAATGGTACCTGAATTTAAAATGTTTTAGTCACCTGTTTTTAATTTTTTTTATAATTCCAGCTCTGCAGCACACAAACTTCAAACCCCAGGCTCCGAAAGAGAAGGGGCATAAACTGCTATAACCTCGCCCCCCCAGCCATGACTTCACAGAAACAAAGGAGCCCCCTTCTTCCGATCCAATTCTGAGGTTCATGAATTAGCAAGTGTAATGCCTTTGATTTCCAGAGCAGGTATTTTTTTTACAAACCTGCGGTACAGCCACAAGAGCTAGCAAGACTCTTAGTTATGTGAACTTATTTTTAGGCTGGTGAGAGGTGATTTACATACAAGTGGCTCCTGATCTATGATGGTAAAAATGGCACCTGAACTTTAAACTTTTTATTACCTCCTGTTTTTTCTCATTTCAAATTTGCGGTGCACAAACTTTAAATCCCCAGACTCCCCAGAAACAAAGGAGCCCCCCTTCCATTGTAGTCCCCCAACCCCAGCTTTATTGCAGTGGTAGCTGGCAACTCTTTTCAATCCAAACATTACAGCAACCACTTGCTATAACGGGCAGAATGTGCCTGCACAAATGAGCTCGTTATAAGCAGTGGGGACTGTATATGTATTTCCACCCTCCACTCCCATTAGACCATTGGTGAAATAGTCTGCCACACCTGGAATGTTAGGGGTCTCAGTACTCCTGCAAAATGGAAACAGGTCTTATCGCACCTAAAGGGCCTCACATCACATCTGGCTTTTCTGCAGGAGACCAAATTGTCAGCAGCTGATCATGCCAAGCTGGTAAGGGATTGGGTAGAGCACGAGTTCCATGCCTCCACGCCCACATGTAAATGCAAGGGGGGTATCTTTATGCAGAAATCACTTAGGTGGAGTCCAGTTCATAAGAAAAATGACCCCCAAGGATGTTGGGTTTTTGCCCTAATAGATGTGCCTTCTGGCTCCATCCTCTTGTGTAACATACTGTATGTGCACCCAGTAAAGATGACCCTGCCTTCTTTCATTGCCTTGCACACAAGCTTGGAGAACTCACCTCAGCAGCCACACTGGTCCTACTAGTAGGAGACTTCATCATCACCCTTGCCCCCTGCATAGACAGAAGTAGCACTACCACTGAAACACATCCCTGAGGTGCACAGGCCCTTCTCCAGTTGACGCAGGACCAAGGCTTAGTGGATATCTGGAGGGTTTTCTACCACCATGATCATGACTATTCTTACTACTCTGTTTTCCACAGCTCTTGTAGCCTTTTGGACTTCTGACTTGACCTCCTCTTCAGTCACCCAAGCTCCTTTGGACTCCACTTTCTTGCCTCTTGTTACTTCAGATCATGTCCCTGTTCAGCTACACTTTCTTTGGGGGAACGCACCACTCAAATCCCATTCCTGGAGACTTGATCCATTGTTGCTCAGGGATCCTGATTTTGTTCCCTGGATACAAAAAGAAACATCCCAATTTTTTGCTGAAAACAATATTGAGGACACATCTGCAGGGAATACATGGGATGCGTATAAGGCCACAATCAGGGAAAATTATTGGCTACTCTGCAGCCAGATGGCAGCGCAGAGAGTAGCAGGTCCACAAAGTGGAGTAGGAGCTCCAAACGGTGGAAGCCCTCCTTATGGCCACACCATGCCCTGATCCTCACTCCCCTCTAAGCCATTCTATCACCAGTTTGTGAATGGAGATCAATACCCTGCTTTCTCTCAAGGCCAAGATATCTATCCTCTGGCTTAAACATAGGTACTGGGTGGGAGGGGAGTGGGGTAGGAAACTCATGGCATACAGACTCAGGAAGCAGCAGTCAGAGAGGTTTATTGCAGGTGTAGGTCAAACAAAGTCCCACACAAGGATGGTGGTGCTCCAGACTACACTAAAGCTCAGTAAAAAAAAAACCATAAAAAAGTCAAGCACTCACCACCTCCAATTGACACGGACATCAGGGTCAGTTAAAACAAAAAAAAACATTTATTGAAGGCAAGCAGACAAACCTGCCTGATGCATTTTGGATCTTGATGATTCTTTATCAAAGGCTGGCAATAGTAAAAGAAATACACTATAAATAGTAGCGATTACCCCCTCCAGTACGACACCCCAACAGCAAAACCTGAAAACAGACCATTACGGCAACAGTCGCTGTAATGGTCTGTTCTTGGGTGATGCTTTTCTCTCGATGTTCTGCCCCCTCCCTGGAACAACTCCAACCTGGAGTTGATTATATAACAATCAGGGGGGTACGAGGGGCAGGGCCCCCACAAAAAAACACTTCCTTTTGGGACATCACAATACCGGTCGGTATTGGGCCGTTACTGTGCGGGAGGTCAGCAAATTTACTGTCAACCTCCAGTGATGCTTCCAAATAGGAGAAGCAGATGACATCACAATGACACTGTTTGACAAAGTTTAAATTAATTGGTTACAAACATATATTGTAAAAAAAAACATGCAATCAATCAAATACATTTAAAAAGAGTTCCTTGTAGTGTGGCAAGACACCATAATAAATAGAACAGGGGACTATTATCAAAAATATCAACTGAAGACATGTTGTAATACAGAAATGCTGTCTATGACAAGCATAGTAAACCACACTAAAAGAGAAGAGAAACTTTGGGGGGTGAGAAGAGGAGAGAGGTACAGGGCAGTGCACATAGTTAAAGCATCTAGTATACAAATAAGGTAAGGAAGGTGCAGAAAAATATAACACAACATAAACGATTTTGAAAAAGACAAATAATTATACAGAGTGGGGATAAGAAACAAAATATTTTAATGGGGTTAAGAAACCAGATACTACGTAAAACCATTAAAATTATTTTCCTAAATGGATGGAGAATAAAAACCTCATAACTGATTTGTATATTATATACCATCATCTCCTTCTTATATATGGTTTAATATCAAAATTATTATTCAGTCCTATTTTTTTTATTGTCCCCCAAAGTGACATAAAAAGCCTGATATGTGCACACAGCTAAGTTTATTATGGTGGCCCGCCTATAAGCCATTCTCTGAGATTCCGGAGCCAAGCCTTTAAGTCCTGGATCACTAGATAACACTGGCCAGTGTTTATGTAGGACACCCTCTAAATAGGTGGATTGAACTGAATAAGTGATAACAGAGGTAAAATGTATTATTTCAATAAAGGATATTCTAGTACATAGTCACTATACTGAATCCAAACGCCTGTCCACTTGGCTTAATCAGGGCAGTAGGGGTTGCTTTCAGTATAAGAGATGTGTTCAGTGTAAACACATAACCAACAGTAAAGATTTCTCCAGTAAAAATTCACACAGACATTATGATACTCATAGAAACATAGAAACACAGAATTTAACAGCAAATAAGGACCGATTGGCCCACTCAGCCTGCCCATTTCCCTACCTGATGGATAAGCTGCAGATTCTAGTCAATTCGCAGCTTACTTCCTCCTGCCCCCCACTAGAATTGTCTTATGCCTGTCCCATGCATTCTTGAATTCTCCCACTGTTCCTGACTCCACAGCCTCCTCAGGAAGGCTGTTCCATGCATCTACAACTCTCTCTGTGAAAAAATACTTTCTAACATTACCTCTGAGCCATCCCCCCTCTATCTTTAAATTGTGCCCCCCCTTGTTCTTGCACATCTCTTCTTTTTCAGCTCATAACCTGTGATTCTAATGGTGTTATCTACTTAGCTGTGTGCACATCAGGCTTTTTATGTAGGAAAAATAAATAGGCAAGGCAATTTTTATTTAAAAAGACGCCCGATCCCAGAGGCTCTGGGTGCCGTACAAAACAAAATAGATAAATAGACACAGCAAAACTCAGAATGAATATCAGTTAGCATTAATTTCCATAAATGCTAATTTTGAAGACAAAAACAGGAGCTGCTGTAGGTGCTTTATGACTCGGGTAGGCAAATGTATATGAGCCATAGAGAGGACAATACATACGCGCAACAGTTAACCACATTTTGGAAGCTGCAGATGGTCAGAAACATGTTTTTAAATTTCAGGCTATCAAAAATGTCAATGCTAAACTGAAAGGGGGTAACTTTAATGATCGAGTTCTAAAGAGAGCAGCTTTTTGTATTGTCGCTTTGGGGGCCAATAAAAAAAACAGGACTGAATACTAATTTTGATACTAAACCATACATAAGAAGGAGATAATGACATATAATATACAAATCAGTGTTTATGTTTTTCTTCTTCATCCATCTAGGAAAAGAATTTTAATGGTTTTACATAGTACCTGGTTTCTTAACCCCATTACAATATTTTGTTTCTTATCCATACCTCTGTATAATCCCGCTTTTTCAAAATCATTGACATTTTATGTTCTTTTGCACCTTCTCTACCTTATGTGTATACTGTTTGCTTTTACTACATGCACAGCCCTGTACCTCTCTCCTCTTCTCCACCTCCCTCACCCCATTTCCCTTCTCTTTCAGTGTTGTCTATTATGCTTGTCATAGACAACATTTTTGTATTACAACACATCTTCAGTTGATATTTTTGACAATAGTCCCCTGCTCTATTAATTAGGGTGTCTCTCCACACTATAGGGAGCTCTTTTAAATGTATTTAGTTGATTGTATGTGTTTTTTTACAATTTATGTTTGTAACCAATTGATTTAAACTTTGTAAAACAGTGTTATTGTGGTGTCATCTGCTACTACTATTTAAGGTGTGTTTCTTTTACTAATGTCAGCCTTTGCTAAAGGATCATCAAGATATGAAATTAGTCAGGCACATTTGTCTGCGTGCCTTTAGTAATTATTTTTTTCATTTGTTTCAACTAGCCATGGTAATTGTGTTGATTGGAAGTAATGAGTGCTAGACCTTTTGTGTTTTTTACTGAGGTTTATTGCAGGCCGAAGAGACCCTTTAGACCAGGTCCACACCACCCCAAGGGAGGTAAACAACATTATGTACACCTTTATGCAACTCTTTGTTCCTTTCTCATGATTAGAGATGCTGCAGCAATCCAATAATTTCTACACTCTCTGGCACTGCCCCAGCTTACCCCTGAACAAGCTACTCAGTTAGATACTGTACTGTCTCCAGTAGAAGTGTATCAAGCTCCCCTCTCCTTAAATACTGGAAAAGCCCCTGGAAGCGATGGGTTCCTGATGGAATTATTGCAGCCCTGGCTCCCATAATCTTCCTTATTCTCAGCCAAGTTTTATCAGGAAGGCAAGCTGCCTGGCATTCTTCTCCCTACCCTCAGAGAGGCAATAATCACTGTTTTCCACATAAAATGGGAGGACCCAACCCTAGCAGCCAGCTATTATCCTATTTTCCTAATTAATGCGAAAGACAAAATCTATGCCAAAGCTTTTGGCTAACAGGATCAACCCTCTCCTGCTTTTGCTCATCCATCCCTCCCAGGTGGGCTTTGTTTAATCACTTTAGTTCTGATCACATCCGTTCTTTTATCAACCTTGTGCACATTGCTAAAGGCCTCTACACCCCCGCTGCGGCAGTGGCAATTGATTTTGAAAAGGACTTTGATTCCACTGAATGGGATTATTTGCATTGGGTACTAGCCCACATGGGACTGGGGGCCTGGTTTCAGTCCTGGGTTCACTCCTTCTTCTCCTCCCCCTCTGCCAAGTACTCACAAACTCTATGGTTTCAGATCCCTTTCATCTAGCTAGAGGCATGAGGCAGGGATTTCCCCTCTCTCCGCTTCTCTTTATGTTAGCTGTAGAACCTCTGGCTGCTTCTATTCAGCAACACAAAGAGATCCAAGGAATAGGGGTGGGCCCTACCCAATACACTACACTCATGTATGCTGATGATCTTCTTGTCCTTCTAGGAGATAAAGCTACTTCCATTGTACCCCTTCTCTACACAATATTCTGGTCTAAAGATTAAATAGTCTAAAACCAAAGTCCTCCACTTAAGTCAGCACTGCCTGGCCCCTATGTTTTTATCCAATGAGCTTCAATAAGTCCCAGAGGGAATTACCTATTTGGGAATTAAAGTCACACCTACAATCTCTAAAATATGGGATACTAACCTGCACCCCTATTTGCCACAATTAAGACAGATGTTACTGATGGAAATTATTCCAATTTACTGTAGCTATGAAAATAGCTGCCATCAAAATTGTGACGCTCCAAAAGTGTTTTATCTTCTGTCTCATCTGCTGCTAGAAATACCTCCTATCTAGCTGATCAAACTCGACAAGCTACTTGTTAACTTCCTTTTGGAGGGTGCATAACCCAGATACAGCCATAACATACTTCGGTTGCACTGGTCTGAGGGGGGCAGATATCTACCCTGGTTTGCTGGTTATCTGTTGGCCTTAAGAACAGTACAAACATTGCAGTGATTCAGCCCCCGAGATGGGGACTTAACCCAGTGGGTAGCCATGGAGGCTGAGCAATGCAACACTCCCTTCCCATGCTTATCTACTCTGCTCTCCCCAAGAACTCAACATTAAATTCCACTATCGGTCCTGCAGTTAAATACTGGTTCTGGATGTCTAAGTGCTTGTGCAAGGATCCAGCATCCGTTCACCTTACTCTTCTTTTGTGAAATCACGGTGGACCGTAAACCTCTTAAATGGCCATCATGGGAGAATAAGGGTATCCTTTCTCTATGTGACCTGCTGGAAATGGAGGAAATGACAGTTGAAACCTTTCAGGCAAAGCAAGCTCGGTGGGACCTTCTGAGAGCTAATTTCTGGAGGTACAGTATCTTCAAATAAGAAGTGTGGTACAGTCCACCCTGCACTCCTCTACACACAAACCAAACCTTGCATTCTCTTATGGTGGCTGTCTCTCCAGAGTGGCTTGGCTGGTAAAATATACTCTGCCATCAGAGTGAATTTGCCTAGTCAGTTATTGGTGTCCAAGGTGAAATGGGACAAAGTGCTGCAAATAACGCTATCTGAAAAAGACTGGCAGAGCTGCTGGAATGTTGGGCACAGGACCTCTAAAGACACTAGGAGCAGACTGATACAAGATAAAATCATGCATTCCTGGTACAGGACAACAACTGCGTATACCTTTAGAAGGGTGCCATCATTAGGACACCATAATGTGGGTGATGCATCCAGAAAATAGCCCACACTTGCCCCAGTGCATTGGGCGCAACTGATCAAATCAAATGTTATTTGTAAAAGGCACCTTTCCATTGGTCAAGGTGCCTGTACATAAAATCAGCGACATCACAATAATTTAAATACAATACATAAACCACCAAGAAGGTAAAATTCAATCAAACCACACACCCGTAAATAAGATGACAGTCCATTCTAATTAGATGTTGACATTCTTTGGGAAATGCCAGGCCAAAAAGGTAGGCCTTTAACTCCATTTTAAAACTTTGGATGGTCAGGCACTCCCTTACCCAGGTTGGGCAGTACGATGGCTGGGCATGATGACTGTCATCGGCATTGTGCTGGTGCCCTAATGTCCCTCGCGCTTTTCCCAGTCATACCGGTGTGGGTGAACCCACCAGCTGTGTTACATAACATAAAGCTCATGCCCATGGACAAGTGCTGCCATTTGTGGGGCCCAGGAGGGTGACCTTTATGATATCCTATGGACCTGCCCCTTCTTACAACCTTTCTGGCAACAAGTCTGCCAAATAGGGTCCAGGTACTCCTCAGACCGTTCCCTTACTATGCTGCCTTGATGCTCTTAGGTCTCACCTCTGAGGCACCCCACCTTACTCCAGCTGTACACAGGTTGCTTCCCTCCTCAGTATGCAGGCTAAGAGGCTTATCCTTTGCAGATGGTGCTCGGTGGAGATCCCTTCCCAAACAGAACTCGTAGCCTACTTTACACACAGTTCCATGCTGGACTTCCTTTCTTATCTGGCTACGAACACCCTTCTTGCCCACTACACCTGTTGGCAACCATATCTCAGTTATTTGTCACCCAGAATAGGAATTTGGTAATTGAATCCAGGGTACTGTCTCCCAGCATCAGTAGCTCCTTTAGTGGAACTGACTTATGTACTTGTAGTCCTATCATTAGTTTACCTCTGTGGCTGTTTGTATTTGTGGTTTGTTTTTTGTGCCTGAGTTTTTTTTTTTTAGGTGAAAGACATATCCCCATTCTAATGCATACCCTATCTATGTGCTTCCCACCTGCCTCAGTAACTTAAAATTTCTTTCATGTGTTTAGTATTGAAACAGTTAGTTTGTTAGTTAGCCTGTTAGTTATTGGCAAGATGGTAGGTATTCCCGCCATAATTGTTTTGCTGTCTGTGAAAATAAATATGTCAATAAAAAGTTTAACTGCAAAAAAAGTGCATGGCTGGGCAAGATGTACAGATATGGCTTTGACAAAAGTATCACAACATTCCGCAATTTCCAAACAGCTCACGAAATTCAACTTTAATTACTGATGTTATTTTGGAATCTTGGGGGTGCTTATAACTTGGCCAGCCTTTCAACAAGTGATTAGAGATTTGACATATACAGACTCTTTTTTTATGTTGGCTCGCACAGCCAACATATTGCAGTTGTAGCAGATTTGGACGAGCAGTCACTGTGGGCGAATGCAGGGCACGCAATGAGGCAGCTGCAGGCACTGATACCAGCGACACATAACATGGCCACCAGATCAAAGAAAAGGTCCACTGCAATGAAAGCCAAGCTCATCATGCAGCGGGACCTTCAGACATGCCTTTGCTGGTGAAGCAAACATAGCAGTAGTGACGGCCGCCAACCGCCTGCCACAATGCCGAAGTTTGGGGGGTGCCCAATCCCCCTGTCGGCATGCCCTAACCCATTTCATGTGCTGACAAGGGAGCCCACTCCCTGCAGGCATAACGCCCCCCTCATTTGTTGTGTGCCGAGGGGGTGCTCAATCCCCCTCAGCACTTGCCCCTTTCTGTATGTGCCAGCGGGGTGCCAAATCCCCAACCGTTACTTCCCAAACACTCAGGTGGCATGCTGGGAGCCTACCAGTGTGCCAAATGACCCTGTAAAAAAAAAATCCTGCATTGTTTTTAAACCTGTAGAAGAAAGAAAAGCGGTCCCTCCACACGGTCTGTCTTGCTCCTCCTTGCCCGTGCCCAACCTCCTGCACCCTGCCTCCCACTCCCCCTTCACCCCATACTTACCTCCGGAGTCTGGTGCGATGATCTTCGGTGGACCAGGAACATGTCTACACTCTTCAAAGCCGACCGCGAACTGAAGAAATGCCAGCAAACTGTATAATGGCATAAATAGGGTTTTTTCAACTTTGGTGCATATCTCAGCATTTTTTAAGAATTTTGGCACCAAATATTCAACATGGGGTTATTGGGGTCCCTCCTCATGAAGTCAGTCACCGTCATTGCATTATTCGGTCCAGAAAGGTGATTTTGTGGTCACTGTGTGGAATCACCTTTTGGGACTGATTAATGAAATTATAGTGCCACTGTTCATGAGGTGGGCTCTTAAAAAGCCTGTGTTGCAAATTTGGTGAACAAAATTGACAAAATGACTGTTTTACGAGCATGCGTTGAGCAGTTTCCACGCACGCTCATAACTTCATGAATTTGTAGTATTTTCACTCCAGATTTTCAACATTGCCATTTTTCCACACCTCCTTATCAACAGTACAGCTGTCATTTTACGCATGCTGGCTGAAATGTATTTTCGCACTTCCGGCGCAGAATAGCACGGTCGCTGTGTGAAATCAATTTTTGGGACAGTTTGACAAAATGACAGTCACACTCTTCATGAGCAGATGTCCTAAAATGCATATGTTGAAAATTTGGTGATGAACATCCATAAAATGACTGTTACAAGCATGCATTGCGCAGTTTCCACGCACTCTTGTAACTTCGCAAATGTGCAATATTTTTAAGCTAGATTTTCAACACTGCCATTTTTTCATACCTCCTTATGAACAGTATAGCTATCATTTTTCACATCCGGCCCAAAATGTGTTTGCACACCTGTGGCGCAGAATGGCTGGTCGCTGTGGGAAATCAATGTTTTGGGACAGATTAACAAAATCACAGTGCCACTGTTCATGAGGGGAGGTCCCAAAATGCCTATGTTGAAAATGTGTCTCTTCAGGCTGGGGGTGAGGTTGGCCACAGTTCAGTACTTCACTGCCATTCCTATTATGCATTTCTAACTCCTGCTCTACCAATGCCAATGCCAGCGAGACAACTTTCAGCATTGACAAATGCTTGTTCTATATTGTTTTTTCTACTAGCCAGCAGCTCATCTCTGAGGGATAGACCCTGTTCACAGGGATATACCTGATCAGGCTGAACAAAGCCACTTTGTCAGTTGGCCACCTGTTTTTTCTCCAATATTTATTTCCTCCCATCTCCCCTGGTGGGGGCGGTCCCTCTGTCAGCCTAACACAGCTTTGTCTGTGGCAGGAGAAAGCTGCCTGGCCCAGTCACAAGGGTGGCTGAGTAAGTGGAACCTTCTGCCAACCCTCCCAAACCCGAGATGCACTGCTGAGTGGCAACTATTTCAGACATTGCCTGCCTTCTCACATCACTTCCCAGGATCACTTCTGAACCTGGCTAATCAGCATGGCAGTGTGATGCTCTGCTGCTGGGCCATGGGAGTGGCTTTAAAGCTTAATATTTAGGGTTAACAAACCTAACAAAACTGGTGATATTCTGTTCTTTAAATTGAACGTTATAAGTGCTTAAAATTTTGCAGTTTACATCATTGCAAAATGCCATTTTACAATTTCTGAAAGTTTGGAGGCTTATAACTCAGTCACTTAAAAGACAGAAACCCAAAACTTGGCACACATCTATAAGGGCCTTGGTAAATTCAGCATATCAAATGTCATGCAGTTTGGACTAATACATTTAAAATTAGATGGAAATAACTGAAATCACAATTTTGGCAGCATTTCGTGACATGTTTGTGGAAATTGTTTGAAATTTCATACAAGTGAAATTTTGTAGAAGCAAAATCAGCATTTAGCCAGAATTTCTCTGGCAGATAATTTTTGCCTGGCCCTACTGATCATTATATAGAGGACCCAGGGCTGCTGTTTTGTTTGGAAATGATCAAGCCTACCATGCAGGTAGGCCATGATTCCTTCCATCTGATAAATATCAGTTATGAGTGCTTGCCACTGTGCCACCATTGATAGCTTTTACTGTACCACATCCAGTTTCTTGTTAGTGCCTTTTTTGCAGCAAGCAAATAAACAAAAGCCATGGAGCCAGTGCTTAGGTGTTGACCTGGCTGTGGGATTGATATAAGTACCATGGAGAGGCAGATCAAGTCACCAAGAAGTGCTAACACCTCAAACATAGTAGTGACACCTTGCTAAAATGACTGTATTTAGTGGCATTGCCAGAAAATATTAGCCTGATCTGCTTTGACATGGCCACACCATCTCCAGCATTGGCCATATGAAGCTGGCAACAATGTTACTAGTATAGCCGGAGTCCTAAACAAAAGGTAGCAGTTTTCCAACACAAATTCCCTCCATCTAATCAAGGAAGTGATTTTATAGGAAGTAGTTAACTCAAGTTTTTGATTATATTTATTTGCTATAGATTGGGTGGAATCCCCTTACAGATCTTGCAGTCCTCTGTAACAGTTGCTGATGAGCTGTCCCCCCAGTGTCCGTTGCAATGCACCCATCAGCGTCTGCAACAACAGAGGAGTGGGGTTTGGAAGACTGGTTCAGTCTCCAGTCTTATGCAGCAAGTACTATAGGTATGGATCTGTAAATGATGATGTTGTTCTCTACCTGTAGACCAAACTGTTGCTGCATAGATTCAAATGGAATCACCCCATGAGACTTCAGGAATTGAAAAACGTGCTAGAAGCCCAGGCGGCTCTATCTTGCAAACCTGTGGTCTATTTGAGAGGGCAGGAAATCCAGAACTGAATAAAGAATATGGCAAAAGTAGAACACCAAGGCCAGTTTAGGGAGGTTCTGTATTTAGTCCCAAACCCTAAAGGAGTTAGAAGTGAATCTGGTATAGTTATGTAATGGCAGAGGGTGAGACCGATACTGGTATCACAATTGAGCTATATCATGCATATCATTAATAACAGACAGTTTGTTTCCAGAGGGGAGAAAGGTGTGCACTAGTCCAGCAAGCCACCACCAGCAGGTGACAGGCCCTGGCATAGTTAAGTAATTTTGGAAGATTCACTCTACCCTGAGCCATAGGAAACTGTAATATGGAGCAGCAAGTCCGGGGTGGATGTCCTCCCCAAATGTATTACAAAATTAATCTGTTCCAAGAATAAAAATAATAATGTTCTGGAGTAAGAGGGAGGGTGTAAAACAGGTAGAGTAGCTGTGGTAGGAGATTCATTTGAATAGACTCTAGCTTGGCCGCCAGCTGAATCAAAACGAGTTAACAGCTGAGACGCTCCAAATTTTCAAGATCTCCTGATATTTCTATTCCCAGATATTGAAACTTCATCCCCCACCAGCAGATAGGGAATTGAGAATGGAGAGTTAGAAAAGGAGTAAAACTGAGGAGCAGCATTTCTGTCTTGTGGGTACTGAGTGAAAAACCTGCTAGTTTACTGAATTTATGGATTTCCTCCTAGGCCATTTGGAGAGACCATTCAGGATTAAGGAGGGTAGGAATATCTGCATATAGTGCAGCTTTGTATTCAGTGCCACGTAAAGGAATACCCTGTGCTACCTTGGTCTGTTTGACTGCTATGGCCAGGGGCTCAGTGTAGAGCACAAAAAGTAGGGAAGATAATGGACAGCCTTGGCATGTGCCATGGTGCAGGGTGAAGGGAGATGCATGAAAGCCATTGACCTGAACATAAGCTTGTGAGTCAGTATAAATAATTTGCAACCAGGCCACTATCTGTTCCAGAAAGCTGAATGCTGACAGGGTTCCCCAGAGAAAGATCCAGGACACCCTATCAAACGCCTTCTCAGTTTCTAAACTCAGTACTGCTGCAGGTATAGTTCTTGTGGAAATATGCTCCAAGAGGAGAGTGCAGCACATACTGTCAATTTGTCACTTCCAGATGAAGCCAGATTGGTCAGGATGTATAAGAGAGGGAAGTAGATGATTGATACAATGAGCACGGGGTCATAATGTCGCAGACTAAACCGTACACATCAAGACCACGCATGAACAACAGCATGTGGCTACACAGCAATGGCACATAATGCTGACTGCAACATGATTGCCGCACACCTGAAAGGTCTATTTTTCTTTTGCGGGGGACTTCACCCCCGCAACCCCCACATGGAAAGCTTTGCCTCCCACGTCCCCTGAAACTATTATAATCAGCTCCAAGGGGGTGCGGACACAGGGGCAAGGGAAAATCCATATCCACACTTGTCTGCAGCACAGGAAAAGACAAAATAAAAGATTCCTAGCAGGAATCAAACCTGATCCTCCCAACCCACCCACCCACTGCAGGGTGGGGTGCTGTAGCATGGGAGTGGCTCTACTAAGCACCTGACTGGCAGTGGTTATATCCACTTCCTCTTCCATGGAGAGCTTTAGGGGGTAGCAATACTTTCATATCGCTAATATTCTCCTGTCACTCTAAACCTGTATGCGCTACTGTCAGTGCTGTTCTTCGTGCATGGTTTAAACCACGAGATTATGATCCGGTACTGATATGATGTGCCCACATGGCCATATAGAGGTTGTAACTGACATTCAATATTGAAACTGGACATTATAAAGAAGAGCAAATTTGGTCTTTTCCCTAGTTTGGCAATAGCCGAGAGTTTCCCTCACAAATAGCCTTGAATACCTTCAGCAGTGGAGGGGAAAGTAACTCAGAGAAAGCTTTATACCACTCCACCTGGTAATCCTCCAGGCCTGGGTATTTCTGTGTTTTGGCAACCGAGAGAACTGAGTGGATTTCTTCCATCCAAATTGTGGCAGTTGAAAATTCCCACTGGGAGTCAGTTAGGCTAGGAAGTGAGAGTTGAGAAAAATAAGTGGTATGTCAGGAGGTCTAGACAGTGTTATCTCAATGTACAGTGAATGGTAATATTCTCAAAATGTATATTTAGTATCTGAAAAGAACCATTTGTTAGTCTTTTAATAACAATGTCCATCATTTGGAGAACACAGGCTGCCTACCTCTGATGCCAAAGTCAGCAAGCTAATAAACGAGTACCCCGCACCTCCCCCTTAAAAAAAGAATGTTTCAGGAAAGCCAAGGATTGCTATACCCAGGAGTCCAAAATAGCAGGTATTTCTCTATTTGGCATTTGTATGTGTTCTACAATAACTGACCTCCCTGACAACACAATAATTGAAGAGAATGAAGCGGTCCCACCTACTGATCATATTTTTCACTTTGGTGCCTTTTTTTTTTGTCTGTGTAGCATACAAGATAAAGCGTCCCCTAAGGGCTGTCTTCAACATGTCTCATAGAAGACAGGCCAAATATGTCTAGAGAGGAATGATCTAATAATATTTGTGGGATCCTGTCTTGTAGGAATTTTTTAAATTCTTCATCTTTAAGAGGTGTGACATTGACTCTCCAAAAAGTAAAGCAGTGGGAGGTTATCTAAGTCTAGCTTAAACAAAAGCTAGGAATGATCAGATAGTAACCTAGTTCCATGGCAAAGATCCTGAACTGTATGAAAGTGCTCACACAATGTAACTAAATGGTCAATAACTTCCATGCTATGGGGAGTAATACGCATAAGCTGTTTCGTAGGGGAAAAACTGTCGCCATACATCCACTATGCAAACGTGCAACAAATTTGTCTGGAAAAACTTTTGGGCCACATATATTTAGCCAGATAAGAGATGTCCAGTTCTACTTTTATTTATTTTATTTATTTATTTAGAAAAGTTTCACCAGGAGGGCACACTGAACTGAGGCTCATTTCTAGGTGCAACCTGGGGGAGGGGGAATGGGGAAAATACAGAATAAAATATACATACAAATATATATACAAGCAAGTAAAACATTGCCGCCATAAAAGCACTCATACATATATACACAAGCAAGTAAAACATGAAATAGCAGCAATCAGGGGAAGGGGGAAGTGAGACAATTCAGCAGTAAATATATATAAACAGGTAGTACGCTTGCACATTCCTATTATCAAATGTAGTACTGGAATAGTATTTGGTAAACAGTATGCAGTGATATGAATTGGTACAAGTGTAAATATATAAAGGCAAACAAACACAGCAGTATAACATCCTAAGCTGAATATGAGGAATACTGAGTTGTGAACAGTATACAATGAATAAGACTAATACAAGCATGAATGGAGAGAAGGGTGTGATAAGTTGGGAAGTAACTTGGAAGTTAGGTCACCCCCATAGAGAGGGAGTGAGAATTTAGGATAGGATTTAGAAAGGGGTAAATTAGATGGGATTGAGTGGTGAGTCCTGAGGAGGGAGAATCAGTTGCAAGTGAAGATGTGGGGAGGGAGATTCCAAAGGAGAGAGGAAAGAGCAGTGGGAGAGAGGGCATGACAAAGAGACAGGGGAATAGAGTTCCACAGTTTGGGCAGGTGATAGGAGAATGCAGATTGGCCTTTTGAAGTGGATCTTCTAGGAATATTTAGAGAGCAGTGGTCATAACTACAGAGAGAATGAGTGTGTGGGGGGTGGAGTGGTGAAAATGAGGAGGAAAGATAGGAAGGGAGCCAAACCAGTGTTTGGAAGTGAAGGAGATACAGTGGTAGCATCTACTATCCACAACAGAGAGGAAGGAGAGGGAGTTGTAGAGGTCACAGTGATGAGAGAGAGGGGGAGCAGCAAGTGCAAAATGGCAGAAGGAGTTGTAGAGAGTGTCCAGTCTGGCAAGGGAGGTTTTGGGAGCAGCACAGAAGACTACGTCAAAATAATCAAAAACTATAAGGATCATTTTCTGTAACAGAGTGCGGTGGGCACTCAACAGGATGCAGCTGCAGTTACAGAAGAGGGCACCAAGTTTGGGATGATGTTTTTTGGCAGTTTCATCCATGCGAACAGAAAAGTCGAGATGCCTGTCAAGCTAGACTCCAAGATAATTAGCAGAGGAAGAATCCTCCAGTTTAGTCCCATTGAGGGTGTGGAAGGAAGACATGGAGGGGAAATGAGACAGTCTCTGACTAGTGCTAAAGATTATGGAGATTGTCTTTTGGCATTAAGGAAAAGCTGATGTGAAACTAGTCAATGATGGACATTATCAAAGTCCAGCTGGAGGGTTGCAGTAACACTAGATGGGGATGGGCCAAACGTATACAGAACAGTGTCATCTGCATACATGTGGATGTTAGAGGAAGACCAGGCGGAGGGGAGGTCATTAAGAAAAATGGAGAAAAAGTAGGGGACCCAGAACAGAGCTCTGAGGAACATCTGTCTGGATAGAGAGGGGAGGGGATACAGAGTCAGTTATCCCAACCAGCTGGTTTCTGCCAGTCAGGTAAGAGCTGAACCAGTCAATAGCTGATGGAGAAAGCCCAGCTGAAGAGAGTTTGGAAAGAAGGATGGGGTGAGAGACCATGTCAAATGCCTTGGCAAGGTCGATGAATATGGCGAAGGTGATATGGCCTCTGTCCATACTGGTAAGTATAGAATCAGTGAGTTAGAGGAAAGAGGTAGTGGTGGAGTGATTCTTCCTGAAACCAGACTGAAAAGGTGTGAAGAAGAAGGAAGAGGAATCAAGGTCGCAGAATAGTTGAGATAAGACTAGTTGTTCTTGGAGTTTGGACAGGATAGGGAGGAGGAAGATAGGATGGTAGTTACCAGGAGAGGAGGAGTCACCCCCTTTGGGAAAGGGGATTACTCTGGCATGTTTCCAGGTCATAGGAACAGATGACAGGGAGAAGGAAAGGTTCAGAAGCGAGGTGAGAGGAATGGCAATAGCAAGGGCAGATAGGAAGAGAAGTTTGGAGTCTAGGCCATCAGGAGAGGGCCCATAAGAAGGGTTCAATGTGAGAAGGGCCTTGAGGGAGGAGGAGGGGGGTATGCTGGAGAAGGAGAATGAGGCCTGTGGGGGGAGTGGACAGAGGAGTTGAGTGACTAGGGGGATGGGAGGGAAGAGAGCTAAGAAGGTTGGCTGCATAAGAGGTAAAGCAGGAGTTAAATTTTCTAAGCAACCACTATGGGGTCTGATAAAATGGCATCATTGTCATTGTCATGGAGTACAGGGACAGGGTATGGAGGGGAGGAAAAAAGGGCTTGAACCACTTTCCAAAATTTAGATGGGTGGTTCAGGTTGGTGTTGAAGGTGGTTTGAAAATAGTCGGCTCTTGCACATCTTATGGCACTGGTGCAAGAGCTAACACTGGAAATCAGTTGAAGAGCCTGAGGCTTTATGGGTTTTACAGGCTTGGTCATGTGCCCAGATGCATGCTAAGAGCTCTGAGGTGATTCAGGGGAGGTGATTACCCCGCACTCTGATCCGCCTGAGGGGGGCGAACTTGTTCCAGATGGATGTGTATTTCACATGGAAGAATTCCCAAGTCGAGTCAATGGAGGAGGTAGAGGTGAGGGGGAGACCAGTCAGTAGTTGATAGGTCAGTAAGTAAAGGGTTGAGGTCCAGAAATTTGTAAGAGTGAGTCACAGTGTATCTCTATTGATATAATTAAGGTTAGACCCCCCTCAAGTCTAATGTCACTGCAGGTAATCCATTACCTTGTTAAGGAAGCGCCGCAGAAAGACTGCCGTGGTAAATGATTACATTTCTCCTAATTCCAAGGTAATGTCAGAATTATAAAATGCCACAGCAATCTGCTACTGTAGGCCTATGAACTCCTGCTGCAGTACAAATGAGAAGGAAGACAGGAGAATAACTGTGACTCCTCTTTGTTGCTACTGTTTATATGAAGAAGCATATACTGTATATCTGTTACCATACTAGCATCTAGAATGTTCTTGGGAGGAAGGTGGGTTTCCTGAACAAAAATTATATTGGGGTGTTGTTATCATCAATATTATAGAAATTTAGTTAGTTTAACTGGGCTTTCAAGGCCATTTATATTTTAGGAGAGAATTTTTACTGGTATTATGGCCATGACTACAACAGGATTAGCAAAACACTATGTTGGAACTTGTAGGACCAGATATTGTCAGACACAGAACTAACACCTTGTAGGGGAGAGGAGCAGCCAAGCAACCCACTGCCACTGGTTCTCATCCTGAAAGACCTAGAACAGTAAGGAAGGAGCGCAGTAAATGACTGAGGCGGACTGTGTCACCTTCACTCCAACCAACACAAAAATGTCTGTATACTGTAGTAATACACTCTGTAAAACAATAATATTAGAGAGCTGCAGTGTGCTAGAGCATTTTAATCCAATAATCAAATAGCAAAAGGAAAAAAAAAGTCTAAGGGCTTAACCAAATATGAAACAATATAGGAATAAGCTTTTGGCTAACAAGCGGGGTACAGTTCCCAGTGAACCGGGAAGTGTAACTTCTTAAAAGATTTGTGACTTCCAAGCTTGAGGCAAGGTAAAGAGTCTGCCCTCGGTGTTCACAAGCAATCCCTAAACTGGGAGGTGGGACCCAGGGCTGGAGGGGATACAGGGACCTTGCAAGTCTCCAGCCTCATAGGAACCTAAACAGTCCCCAACTAAATACCAAACCAGGGCAGGGAGAAGGGAAATCCAAGTAATCGGGGAGTAAGGATTAACCATTTCACTGGGTGTTCGAGATAGACCAGCCCCCTCTCTTAGAACAATCAATCAAAAGAGGATAAATGCAAGGAGACCAGTCTGCTGCCATGTGGTCTAGGTAATCTTCTATGCCCCCCATCACAGGGGGGTGTGGGGGAGCATCCCCAGAATGGATTAGTGATTCGGCAACTAAAGATGCAGTTGTTGCCACTCTCCTTTTGGGTGAAATCTGGGAAATGGGGGAACGTGGCTCATCTGAATGATGAGAGTAACTAAGGGCTATGCCTCAGATATAGTGAAATAAACCAGAAACATTGGCCACAATAGAGAAACAGGGATATGGTAGGGTTTTAGCACTAAATCAAGTGCAACTCCCATCAACGAACCAATAATAGTCAACAGCAGATCACATTTAACTGATCTCGACTTGGAACCTGTAACAGTAATTCTAAATGTGTACCAAGGCAGTTCAAATAAGCCACATATCACCTGGCCACAAAAGGATATGGTAATACCCAAAAGCAAAATGTCCAGCAGAATAGGTCCCATCCAATAAAAGAAAAAGTCACCTAGTAGGATAAAGTCATTGTAGAGCAGTGGAAGGCTCCAGAAAATAATGGCAGTCCTTAAATGTCTGTGGAGTGCAAGCACCATCTGCAACCCAACAGACCACACTAACACAACACATAATGGTGTCAAGATAGCGTGTAGTAGACAGAGTGTCCCAGTAAGAGTAAGTCACCTGCAGGGATGCTCTGTAAAGATAATAACTGATACAGTATATCCAGTGGGAAAGACATGGTCTTATTATGGGGAGAGGGCAGTGGGGATGCTGGAGAGCCCACAACAGCCAGTTATCACTAAAATTGCTGTGTAGCATGTGGTGAGCCCAATAAGTATGTCCTCATCTCAACTTCCCCCCAGCCCAGATGTACCAGGGAGATGATACAAGCTTGGGAGCTGGCAGTAATGAATCCAGAGAGAGGAGCCCACCAGGCTTTAATGTCTCCTTCTCAGGAAGTCTCAAATACTGGCAACACAGCAGTTCCACAGCAGTTCAGCTAATATATGTACAACTGTGTTAGTAGTCCAAGAACTGAGGCTCACAGCTAGCTCTGTCAGTTTTTGGATGGGGGCAAGAGGACATACAACTGCTTTTGTACAAGCATTGATATATAACAGGCATGTCATGTATGCCTAGTGCATCCTACCCGGTAAACAAAAACAAAATAAATAAATATAGCGATCCCACAGCTCCCCCCAAAAATCACATACCTCATGGAAGGATTTTCATATAAAAATCCTAGTTAGTTCAGGTTGGGAAACTCGCCCGATGTTAAGCAGTGAGGCGAGAAATGATGTCCACTTTAGTGTTGTCTGTCTGATAGCAGTACTATTGGGTGACTTAGCTGGTCTTCCATCGTAAAAGCTGGGCCATTGAGGTGGGATGGAGAAGGCCCCTTTCTGGAATAGTAATTCCCCTCGCTTGAATGTCAGTCTTTGCCTCCTCGGCATTATGTTATTCCTTCTGGCCATATGGAAATTGTACCTGGAGCTGGGCCTGCTATGAAATTTTAATTGCTTTTGCCTGATGGCATGCAAGAGTGGGATGTATTCCTCCCTTTGTAGCATTGTGGCAGATGCATAATCACTGTCAAAGAATATTTTGGTTTGATTGTAAAATACTGTCTTTTTCTTCCAGGATGCTTGTAGAACTTGTTCCTTCACTACACAGTTTAAGAACCACACTATAACTGAGTAGGGGAAAGCTGTGGGGGAGGCCAGTTTAGGTCTCAGGGCACAGTGAGTTCTTTCAATGTCCAGTGCCATGTTAGGGTCCAGTACGAGGGCAATATGCAGAAAAGAATCTAAGAATTCCAGCAAATTGGTCCCTTCCAAATTCAAAGGCATGCCATAAATTCTTATATTTTTACATCTGGCCCGATTCTTTGCATCTACCTGCTTGCCTGTTACTGAAGCTTGGTTATTAAGGATTTGTTACTGTTGTCTCAAGGCCATCTACCCTATTTTCCATGGCTTTGGTCTAGAGCTCCAAGGCACCCTTTCTCTGTTCTAAAATGGCCACATTCTGACTCATTTCCTTCATAGTTTCTTTTATATCTGCTTGAAAGGTGAGGAGTTCTTTGTAAAAAATCTCCAGTTTTACTTTTTCCCCAGAGTGCATTTAAGCTTTGACAGTGACACAGGCAAGGCCTGCACTGTTTTTGATGCCTGGGACAATTCCAAATTGGAAGCTCTAGCTTCGATCATTTGCCATCCACAGGATGGGAAGCAGATTTGGGTCTGTTGGGCTTCATCTGTCTTGAAATTACTGGAAGTCCACACTGACTTTTTTTAAATATTATCAACCATAACTGACCATTAACAATTCACTACATATAAAACTGGGCTTCTGATCTGAAGCAATTTTACCACAAATTTATTACTAAGTAGAGGAGCAAGTGAGAGCCAAGATCTCAAAGCCTGTGGCATATTGAAGAAGGTGATTGTGAGACTTTCCTACTAACAAAGCTGTTACTATTGCAGGTCTGGAGGAGTTACTGATTTGGATGTCTGTTCCATACCTCTCAACTGTCCCTGATTTTCAGGGACATCCCTGATTTTGCCTCAAAATGTTACTCTGTCCCTCCTAAAAATTGTGTTTCCGTGACCAAACAGTGGGGGTTGTAAGCACAGAATAATGCCAAACAATAAAGTTACAGACTTGTTCTTCCCTAGAAAATGTGTTTTGCACTAAGCCCCTTATTCTACCAGCTTCCTGAGTGGATATCACTAATTTTGAAGATGTGTCCCTGATTTTTGTCCTTTGTCCCTGATAGTTTTTAAGCTTTGTCCCTGATTTATGAGACAGGAGGTTGAGAGGTATGGTCTGTTCTGATCTAATTTGACTGTTCTAATCCAACCCTCTCTTGGCTTTACAACTAGACAAGTGTTTGTTCTTTAATGGAACAACCACTAGTATCTTCCAAATGCAATATTTTTTTGCTGCAGCTGATGTATTGTTATGTATCCTGTAATAACATGTTGGTAAAATTAACAGGATTTTATAAATGTTTTAAAATTGTTTATGTTTTTATGTAACTAGATATGGAAAAGGTGGGACATGATATAACTATGCATCAACTTAGCTGAAGTCCCAAGCCCTAACAGTTTCAAAGTTAGCCCAATTTAATGGAATTATATTTCGAAAAGTTTAATTTTGAAACCATTTGATTTGAAACTTACTGGGCTGAATTTGCACCAAGACTTGTGCCACAACACTTAGCTTCTGACAGTGCACCGCACCCTTTTGAGGCAGCTGTGCCCCATTTTATGATCTCTGGCACAGTTGTGACAGTTTCCACGATTTATGGCAGCTTGTGCCAAATATCTGCCACAAGTCCTGTTAAAAATGTCCCTGGGATTGCCACAGGCTAGACCACAAAAAATTGTTCTAATTTGTGGCAACTGGCGCACAGGATAGAAAATCCTGATTCCTGGCCAGGGGACTGCCCCAAGCCTGATACACCATATCGTTGGTGCACCTGGGGCTTGCGACATTCTCAACCTTTTGAAAATCTGACCCACTGTTTTTAAAATAAAAGCATGGATCCAGAACAACATGAATGAGTCCTAACAATACAGTTTTATGTATTGATACTTATCTATTTATGTCAATATAATACTGTATGTTGGTAAAAACAACAGGATTTAAACATTTTGTTAAACACTTTCATATTTATATATATATATATATATATATATATATATAAATCGATATACAGTTTGGAAGTTATAGTAACATGATAATAACATGATATTATACATATTATGTTATACAGTCACCACGGACTTTATTCTATTGCTATCCCTTGCTTAGTTATGACCTGTTGGGGGTTGGGGGGGAGCTGCAATGTGGGAACTTTCTGTTCTGCTGCCTTTTAACTATAATATCAGTCTAAGTGGGGTCCCCTTAGTCCTTCAGATGCATGTTCAGGTCTAAATTTGTTTTTTCCTATTTAGCGTGACTACAGTCGCAGCTCCCATGTGGCTGAGACTGGATAATGGGACCTGCAGCGAAAGACAGGATAGCAGACTGGAGAAGCACTGACTTTCATTGGTTGTTAGTGACTCCCTCTTCCTTGTCAAGGTTTGGGGGGTTATCATTAGATGTCTGTTCTTTTAATAATCTACAGTTAGGGTTAATGTATAACCTCCTGTTTAACGTTATATGAAGGCAGGTGAAAGGTCTTTTTTTGTATTCATTTCAGATATCCGAGGTTCTCAGAACTGTTTATAATGTAATGCTAAAATATCTTTATATTGAATGCAGTGCTAGTTTGTTTAGTTCGGACTCAGTGAAAAAGGGAGGCTGTGAGGGGTATGCTTCACATGTCTCTGGCATTACTTATGTTCGGTTTGAGAGCACATTCCATCTCTGTATGGGAATCAAAGTAATATTTAGTATCTTGGTTAAATTTAGAACACTCTCTCACTCTGGCATAATGCAGCTATCTGGTTCTTATTATTACTGTTATCTTTACATTGAGTATTACCTTTAGATCCGTATATAAGAATTTTCAGTCTGAATTACTCTTTCATACATTAAATGTATTCTGTACATGCACTTGGATGCCTGGCATGAGTTGTATAACGTATTGTCTTCCTTGTAAATCCAACAAAATATAAATTTAAAAAAACATGATATATTGATATATCAACATAGCTGATTAAAAGCTTTCATTTAAAAAAAAATAGTGCATAGCCCTTGTGGCTCCAACAGCCCAGCTTAAAGAAATAATCTTTCAAAAGGGCTATAAACTTAATTATCTTTTAAATGACAGCTTGGTGTAAGGGATATGTGATCACATCCTATCAGTACAGTTTATACTGTATATGTCAGTATTATTTTTTTATATAGCAATACTGTTTTGAACCCACTTTTTGAATGCACCATCAATAACTTTGGTTGTGACACAGGCAAAAAATGTCAAACACATTGAACTGTATTTTTTTGTAGTGACACATTGTATCGATACTGTTTTAGGAGGCAATATAGCATAGTGGTTAAGGATACTGAGCTAGAAACCTGGAGAACTGGGTTTAAATCCCATAATCCCCACTTGCAACCCTAAGCAAGTCACTAACTTCCGGACCTGGAAACAAGCTTCATTTTAGTGTGCCTTTCTTAGTTAAACAATTTCCCTTTCCCTTTGTGTGCTGATAACATAAAAGTGCATAATTTTTTTTAAACACTTTAAAATTTTACTGATATTTTGGTTCTGCTTTCACCAATTTAATGAGGAACTGTGCTGGTTGTAAACTTATTTTATTTATTTATTTGCTTTTGTTAACCGGGTGAGCACACTAGGCAACCAAGTGCCTATTTTCAGGTGCGACCTGGGAGATTACAAGGAACATTCATGAACAACAGGCAAGAAAAGTAAGGTTACATTTAAAGTGCATCAAACAACAAGGTCAATACAAGAAAATAATAGGGTTTTACAATGCAGGCAGCAGGTAGGATAACATTAGGGTAGTCTCAAGATAGGCAGAGAGTGCCATGTCATGCAGAAAACTCAATAAGACTTGTAGGTAGGCAGATAAGAACAATCTAGGGTGGAGGAGGCCTAGTGCATAGTCCAGAAGTAGGACGTTAACTATGTACACACTGATTGAACAGTTGGGCCTAAAATGGATTAATCAACTAGTAAATCTCTAGCTCGGTAGTGGAACAAAGGTGCAGCGGACCACTGCCATAGCCAAATAAGTTTGGTAGCACCTCAGCCAGTCGGAGCGACAGAGGCCGGGTGGGTTTGTCTAGTGCACAGGCAGGTGGAGGCCATTTTGAGAAAGCCCCAGAAGGAGGCTTTAAAGCCATGGTGAGAGGGTGAGGAGTGAGTGCTTGAGGGAAGGGAGTTCCACAACCTGGGTGTATACGCAGTGAAGGCCCAGTCACCCATTTGTGTGTGAGTCTTGGGCACCAGGAGGGCATGAGAGTCACTGGATCTCAAATGATAGGAGGGGTTAGCCAGAACGAGAGATTCAGCAAGGGCAAAGGGGGTGACAGACCTGACAACATTATCTATGAAGTTGCCCATGATATAGGAATGGTGTTTTTCCGGTGGGAGCCACTCAAGCTGGGAGTAGAGCTCACAGTGGTGGGTGAGGCAGGGAGCTGACAGCACAAAGCGACATATGCTGTTATACGCTGTGTCCCATTTGCGAGACTAGTTTTCGCAGCATGGGCAAAGGTGATAAGTCCATAGCAGAGCGAGGGTAGGAGGACTCCCCTGGCTAAGGCGAGTAAGGCAGCAGGTGTGAGGCAGTTTTTTACTCTGTATGCAAGGCCCAACTTGCAGTTGGAGGCCTTCTAACCCTTAATAATCTTTTTATGGCATTGAAGATATTTCAGTCCCCTCCAGCAACCCCTGCTTTTCTTTGCTTTCACAGATTTTGCCTGAGAAAGGGTTGGAAGACAATATCTGCACAGTTTAGGGGTGAACTCTAGTTATTAAGTGTTAGTTTTTAAAATGGCAAAGTAACAAAAGACCGTGATGGCAGAAGAGACATAGGGTTCATCTTGGCTGTTCCTTCTGACACATGTCAAGGACTATACCTATTCTGGGTATGATTACATAGAAACATAGACTTTGACGGCAGATGAGGACCACTTGGCCCACCCAATCTGCCCATTTCTCTACCTACTGGATAAGCTTCAGATCCTAGTTTTACCAACAGCCTACTTCCTCCTACCTCCCACTAGAATTGCCTTATGTCTGTCTCATGCATTCTTAAATTCCCCCACCGTTTTTGACCCCATGACCTCCTCAAGAAGGCCATTCCACGCATCCATCACCCTCTTCATGAAAAATACTTCCTCACATTGCCCCTGAATTATCCCCCCTCTATCTTCAAATTTTGCCCCCTTGTTCTTGTACATTTCTTTTTTCTGAAAGATGTTGCCCTCTTGGACTTTGTTGATTCCCTTGAGGTACTTAAAAGTTTCTATCATTACAAGCAATAAAATGGGCAGACTGGATGGGCCTGGTGGTCCTTATCTGCTGACAATTTCAATGTATCTACGTCCCCACTCTCCCTCCTTTCCCTCCTGATTATCAGCTGAAATTCTGCCCCTACTCATGCTCTGTAACACTTAATGCAATGATCCCGTACTAATCCTTCTAGTCCTGTTGTGAAATCCTGGACAGTAATACCATCCGCTTCATGTAATTTCATTTTATTTGTTTACCAGGATGACACACTGAGCCAAAGGACCCTTTTCAGGGACAGCTTGGAGCCACAGTACAAAGGAGCCATAGATGGTAACACAATTTATGATTACAAATATATATATATGCAATACAATAAATTACATCTTGCAATATGCAGGAAATACTGTAAGAGAACTCAACAAAGCAAAGCTAGAAGCAGTTACAGCATGAATTGGCAATAGGGCAGCTGAATATCTTATTTCAAATATTCAGCCAAATATTTTTATTTGGGGCTCCTTAATGTTCAGAAATTTGGTATTTGTATTTGTTATTCATGCACCTGTGGGGGGAAAGTAAAAACACTGTTCCCACCCTCCTACCTAGCCCAGTTGTTTAAACCACAACCCCCCAACTCACACCCTCTGCAACAAGCACAATCCCACCCATCCCCAGCACCTACAGTTTAATGTTTTAAAATATTAACTCAACAATGACCAATGGCACAACACATCTGCCTCCACGGCTGGCTACCATCTCCTGTATTACTTTTAGTTTTGATTTCATAACAAATCATCTCCTCCGCCCCCCCAGCAGCACCAAACTCCCACCCTCTTCCCACCAGCACCCACATTTTCTTAATAGAACTCTTGTATGCTGGTCCGGCAGTGTGGAGGGTTGAGGCACTGGATGACCCACCTCATGCTATGCCAGCGACCTGGGTTCAGGAGTGAACTTGTGCTGCCAGGGTCAGTGGGAAGGAGAGGATTGAGCATCCAATGGACTGCTCTCTTTTCCTGGGGTGGTTTCAAGGGGTTTCCCAGCCTGGTAGCAGCTCCTAGTGGAGATTGGGGTCTGCTACACTCTGGGGGGAACAACCACTGGGGATTGGTGTCAGCTGGCATCTGCGGGAGGGGGCAGGAGCACACCATCCACATGCTCATGCCATCACACAGCTGCACCAATAGGGTGTAACAAAGGAAAAATACCCTGGTCCCCAGTAGGCGATGGTGGGTCCAGTGGTAGGCCCCCATGCCCAATGCCGAGCCTTCTGGTCCTGCTTCCTGTACTCCTTGCATGGTCCCTAGAGGCTCCATTGGATTAGTAGATAGAGCACCAGAGGAGTCGGTGGTCCTGCCCCGGGGGGCTCAGAGCGGGGGGGGCAAGTGACTGGGTGACATGGAAGGAGAATGGCCTATATCAGAGGAGGGGCGGCTGGAGGCACCAGATGGGTGGGTATAAGGCAGTACCAAGACACTACACTGGAAAGAGTCTGGGTAAGTCAGTGATTAAAAGAAAGTTGAAAACAGTGACTAAAAGAAAGTTAAAAACCAAAAAAATAGAAATCTCGTGAATGAAAGTGCTCCCATGCTTGCTTGTGTGGTATGTGATCAGCTGTTTAACAATGCAAGCAAGAGTGGGATCTATTCACAAGAAAGTGGATGGCTGTGGAGGAGGGAAGGTTTTGTCAGTCACCTTTGCCACGCCTGGGGAGGCTTCTATTAAGGAAATATGGGGGTGTGGGAGTTGGGTGCTGCTGCCAGGGTGGAGGGATGATTTGTTACAAAATAAAAAGTGCTAAAGGAGATGGCGACCAGCCATGAGACAAATGGGTTGTGCCGGTCACCCATTGTGGGAATTAATGTTTTAAAACATCAAACTGTTGGTGCTGGGGAGGAGGAGCATACCTCTCAACTGTACCACATTACAAGGAACGTTCCTCATTTTACTTCACAAAAGCTCCCTGTTCCACATTGTGAGGACTTGTCCCACATTCAGTGTTAACATTTTAAAGCCAAAATCTATAGTAAATGATGCAAAAAACATATTATTCAATTAATAACAGACTTTCTGAATATAAATGCAAACATTTTAACAGTGTTCTGAGCTTCTTAGGTAAAGATTTGATTAAGTATTCCACATTTTGCTCACTTGTTCCACATTTTGAGAGGCAATGTTCCACATTTGGGGGACAAAAGGTTGAGAGGGATGAGGAGGAGGGTGGGACTGGGCTTGTTAGAGGGTGGGGGTGAGAGGTTGTGGCTTCAATACGTGAGATGGGGGGGAGAGCTGTTTTTTACTTGTTTTATTTCTCACAGTTTTCTAAATACCAATAGGATTGTATAGTGTCACTATTCATTATTCATATCCAAATAACAAATAGTGCATTATTTGTGGTATTCAGGAAATACTATTCGTTACTTGCACACCCCTAACTGGTAAGCAAAAAGATATTTCAACTGTTGTTTAAAGATCAGATGCATCTTTGCATATGAACAGGCAAGAGCAACTTATTTCAGCATTTGGCAGCATGAAACAAAAAAGCACATTGACCCATGTTAGCAGAGACCCATGATGTAGAAAGAAAACAGTTTTCATTGGTTAGGCTATTCCTCATGCTTAATACCCTCAGCATGAAGTACTGTTTTCTAATGTTCACCCTTCTCTTGCCCCTATCAGTTTGAGTGCATGTCATCTGTATCTGCTTGCAGTACAAGCTGAAACAGTTGTGTACGCTCCACCCTGTTCATCTCCTTTTAATATGAACATATGAAATTGACAGCAGAAAAAGGCCCACAGGTCTATCAAGTCTGCCCGATTCTGTAGCTCTTAGTTTCATATCACTACTGCCAAAAGATGATTTCGTGCATGGACCGTGAAATCACGTTTCAGGACATAAAACAACATTTTGGTGGGGATTTGAAAAATGACAACTGTCACACTCATTAGGTGCTGCAAAGATATGGCTATGTTGTGAATTTGCGGGAAAAATATTGAAAATTACCGAAGTTACAAGCCTTTGTTCGCAAAGATCAATGTAGGCTCATAAATTGGTTGTTAAATGTTTTTACACCAGATTTTCAACATAGCCTTCATATGACCCCACCTCATAAACAAGGACAGAGAAAATGTTCAACTCCTGCCTGAAAGGTGATTTCATGCAGGGACATAAAATCACCTTTTGGGACAGATCTGCTTAATGACAGTGCCATTGTTCATGAGGTGGGGTCCCAAGGAAGGCATGTTGTAAATCTGGGGCCAAAATATACAAAAATTGCCAAGTTATGGCACTAAGTTATGGCAGTATAGCCTAGAAGTTAGAGGAATCCAGCAAGTACATGCTCAGATTCTATATGGTTATTATCCTTTTTCAGGTTCAGGCTTCAGAACTGGACACAGTACTACAGGTGCATCTAGAGATGCAGCGAATTTCAAATTCACCAGCAAAATTGCTGCAAAGTGACCGATTTTGCTTTACGTATCTTATGCCAATTTTCGTGCCGTTTCGTGAGAATCAATTTTGCCTTGGAAAGGTGCAATTTCACCTTGAAGGCAAATGAAGCTCAGGGAAAGGAGAAATTTCACTTTGAAGGTGAAATTTCACATCTAAAGGTGCACTCGCCTCTAGAGGTGAAATTTCACCTTTCTGCAGACTCAAATTTGGCATTATGCCTCAAGCTGAGCAATCACTGCGAAGTGACCGAAATTTGTGTAATATTATGCATAGCATAGTTTAGGCACTACGCCCGTCTCAGGTGTGGCCTCACCAGTAAGCCACACAGTTTGAACTTTATGAAGAACATCAGTGACTGTTATTTGTTTGCATTTGTTTGCAAATGTTTGGTGTATAAATATTTGGATTATGTTTTGTTTTTATTTCTGCTATATTAACTTCAGTCTAGTGTTAAACTAGACTGCAGTAAATAAATGAGAATTATTAATAATAGTGGAGCAACAGTACATCTTGTCTCCTACTGAGAACATTGTCCCTATATACAGTATAAGCCACTTAATCAGGACACTCTCAAAGGGGTCGTTTGGGTAAATCGGGCAACCCCCAGGTCACTGATTAAATGGCAGTAGTATTCTATGAGCAGTGTTTACCTTACTAGGGATGCATATTTCCTTTTAATAGGATGATTTATTTGAGCCACCAGACCTGACATGCCAATTAGTGCCCCATTCACTCCTACTCACAAGCTTTAAAAATGGCCATTGCGGCCAGAGCTGCTAATATCTGCTGCTAAACTTTGCTGTTCAGTGGTCTACATAGGTCTCCTGCAAGTTTATGATGGCAGCAGGATGGTTAATCTGCCTTTGTCCAAGAAAATAAAAGTTATAGAGACACTTCAGCAACCAGGTGATTCTCTCTGTAAGGCTGCCAAAGACTACTGCATTTTCATTAGTCAGGTAGGAGGAATCAATCTGAATAAAAAGCACCTACTTTCTGAATGGCAATTGAACAGCAACCCAAACAGAAAGCAGAAAAGGGAGGGCAAGGACGCACAGGTTGAAGATGCACTACATGTCTGGTTTTCCCATGCGGTTAGTAAGGGAGCCCGTTTGTCCGGTCCTGGGTTTAAGAAAATAGCTAATGAGATAGCCACTCATCTACAACACACAGATTTTGAGGCCGCCGACAGGTGGCTGTCTCAGTGCAAAGGCAGACACAACATTGCGTAAAAAAGGAATCATGGAGAGCACTTTGATGCAGATGCAGCACCTGCATCAGAATGATTAAAATCTGCTCTTTCATGCTTCCTAAACCAGTAAGCCCGGGCCAGCAAATTTAACACTGATGAAACCAATGTATTTTACTGGGGTTATTACATAGAAACATATAAGTTGACTGCTGATAAGGACTGCAAGGCCCATCCAGTCTGCCCATTTCTTTTTCTACCTTATAAATGTGCCATCGGCCTTTGCTCTGTCAGTGGCCTATCTATTCATACTCATTTGTATTGCTCCCTTATGCCTATCCCATGCCTGTTTGAAGCCCTGCACTGTATTCATAGCCACCACTTCTTGAGGTAAGCCATTCCATGCATCCACCACCCTTTCTGTGAAAAAGAATTTCCTCACATTCCCTTAATCGGCCCTCTAATCTCATGCTGTGTCCTCTTGTCCTGCTATTTTTCTTATATTTAAACATGTTAGACTCTTTCACCTTGTTAATGCCCTTAGGTGTTTGAATGCCTCGATCATATCACCTCTCTCCCTCCTTTGCTCAAGGGTATACATATTGAGCTCTGTTAATCTGTCCTCATATGTCTTCTGATGCAGTCCCTGCACCATTTTGGTTGCCCTTCTCTGGACTGCCTCAATTTGGTTAATGTCATTGTGAAGGTGTGGCCTCCAATACTGCATGCAGTACTCCAGATGGGGCCTAACCAGTGTCTTGTAAAGAGGGATTATTACCTCCCTCTTACGACTTGTGATACCCCTACTAATACACCCTAACACCCCCCTAGCCTTACCTACTGCTTTAGAGGTCTGCTTGGATGATTTCAGGTCATCAGGATGATGATGCCCAAGTCTCTTTCTTCCTTTGTGACTGCTAGCAACTCCCTCCCAGCCTATAGGTGGCTTCAGGGTTTCTCTTCCCTATGTGCATGATCTTGCACTTCTTTGCATTAAATTCCAGTTGCCACTCTTCTGACCATTTTACTAGTTTATCCAGATCTCTTCTCATTCTGCCCACCCCATCTGGATCATCTACTCTGTTGCAGATCTTGGTGTCATCTGCAAACAGACAAGCCTTACCCTCTAGTCCATCTGCAAGGTCACTAATGAAGATGTTGAAGAGGACTGGCCCCAGGACTGATCCCTGAGGTACCCCACTTGTGACTTGCATCTCTTCTGACTATACCATTTACCACCACTCTCTGTTTTCTGCCCGTCAACCAGTTTGCCACCCAGTTGACCAACTTCTGACCCACCCCCGAGCCTACCCAGTTCATTTATCAATCTTCTATGTGGAACAGTGTCAAAAGCTTTGCTGAAGTCAAGGTAGGCGACAGCAACTGCTCCCCCTTGGTCCACCACTCTGGTTACCCAGTCAAAGAAATCTATGAGATTAGTTTGACAGGACCTTCCTTTTGTAAACCCATGCTGTCTTGGATCCTGTGCCCCTATGGATTCCAGCTGTTGCACTATCCTTTCCTTAAGGAGTGCCTCCATAATCTTGCCCACTACTGAGGTAAGACTGACTGGTCTGTAGTTCCCTGCCTCCTCCCTGCTACCACTCTTGTGGAGCGGGATCACATGAGCCCTTCTCCAGTCTTCTGGGACCTCTCCTGTGCTCAGAGACTCACTAAACAGTTCTGCTAATGGCTCTGCTAGTTCCACCTTAGCTCCTTAAGTACCCTGGGATGTCTGCCATCAGGTCCCATTGCCTTATCCACCCTTAGCTTAGCAAGCTCTTGTAGGACCCTTTCTTTTGTGAAAGGAGTAGTGCTCACCTCCCTCCCCCCTGTGTCCATGATGCTGAGCTGTGGGCCCTGCCCTACCTTCTCTTCAGTAAATACTGAGCAAAAGTATCTATTTAGGATAGATGCCTTTACAGGGTCCTCCTCCTCACATGCTCCCTTTTCTCCATTAGCTTAGCAATACCCCTCTGGACTTTCTCCTTTCACTAATGTATCTATAGAAAGTCTTGTCACCTTCCTTTACTGTTAGGTGCTAGTGTTTCCCCAGTTTGGGACTTTGCCTGCTTACTGCCTTCCCTGCTTCCCTTAGGGAAGTTTGGTATGCCTCCCTATCTTCATCCCTGTGTTCCTTTATATTTCCTGAAGGCCAGCCTTTGACTCTGACCTTTCTGCTACTGTATTTGAGAACCAAAGTGGTTTCTTCTTCTTTTGCACTTCCTTTCTGTCTAACACAATGGGATGTTGCTTCAAGTATTGCATCCTTAATGCTTGCCCACTTTGCCTGTACCCCCTCACCTGTGTTTCTTTTTGCCAGGGCTAGCTTAACTCTGTTGGCCATCTTATCAAAGTCAGCTCCTCTGAAGTCCCATATTTTCGCCTTGGAATGGGATGATTTAGATGTAGTAGCCAAATTGAACCATACCATGTGATGGTCACTGGCCCCCAGATGACCTTCTACCTGGAGATCTGTGATCCCTTCCCTGTTAGTTAGTACTAGATCTAGGATAGCCCTGTCTCTTGTGGGTTGCTGTACCAGTTGTTTGAGGCCCTCCCCCTGCAGGGAATCCACTATGTGTCTAGTTCTGGCAGATGTTCCTGCTGGTATTGACCAATCTGTATCCGGCATGTTGAAGTCTCCCATTATCAGAACCTCCCCTTTAGCTGTCATGTTTTGTATATCGTCTAACAGTAATGTGTCTATGTCCTCCCCCTGGTCTGGGGGCCTGTAGACAACCCCAGTTCTTATGGCTGTCCCATTTCCTGTTTCCAGGGTGACCCACAGTTCTTCTGGCTCCTTATGTGTATTCTGAATTTCTGTAGATTTGATATTTTCATTGACTGTGGGCATACCTATACGGAGTCTGAACTAATTGGTGGCAAAAAAGCTAAGAACAGTGTTACTCTCTTGCGCTGTACCAACATGCAGGGCATTGAAAAGCTCTCCCTGGTCATCATTGGGAAAAGTTAGCATCCTTAATGCGTACCAAAGGATGTGTCCTGCCTGCCGGTAAAGCACGTTAGCTCAGCTGACATACAGATGACTTCCACAATCCTTACCAACTGGCTAAATTCATGGAACTGTCAATTCAAAAGGAGAAGGCATAAAGTGTTGCTATTTGTGGACAACTGTAGTGCCCATCTGTCTGACCTTGTGGCAAGGTCCTCCAACACTAACATCAAATCCCCCCCCCCAACACCACCAGTCTAATTCAGCCACTTGACATGGGGGTTATCAGAAACTTTGAGGGACACTACAGGGCTCTGTTTTCAGAGAGAATCATGGGCATCATAGACTGCAGCTCCATGGCTTTTGCATTTGAAATTGCAAAAACTGTTAATTTGCTGGCTGCTATCTTTATGATGCACTGAACGTAGGCCACTGTATAATCCAGCACCATTGCTAACTGCTTTAAAAAAGCTAGATTTAACATCAAAGAAAGCAGTGAACGTACTGAGCTTACAGCAGCAGTGGAGGAGCAGAGAGTATTGACCCACTGGCAGATGTGAACAGACTCTCAAATGTGACTGCTCAAGGGTTTGAGCACTTCCCAGGCTGTGATGCACATGAACAGATAGAAGGAGATTTGCCATTGAGCTCCTCAGTCACACAAAATACCAAAGCTAAAGATGAAGACACTGATGTGGATGTTGCCAACAATGCTCCACCTGCACCTGTTGTGAATGTGGAAGTAAAGGCGCACATCAGACCTCTTCGAGACTGGTGCCTGCAACACGGCAGGATTGCAGTATGGAAGCAGTTATTGTATCTCTAGGGTCTGGTTATTAATTAAATGACTCTGGTGTCCAGACAAACAGTGGCCCACTGCACAGCGACACAACAACAGTGAAACCTGAAAAAAGACATTTACAGCGAAAGTCACTGTAATGGTACGTGTTTCACTGATGCAGCATCTGCGGATGTTCTGTCACTTCCCCGAAACAACTCCGACCTAGAGTTGATAATATATAATTGCCGGGGGGGGGGCAGGAGGGGCAGCCCCCAGCAAAAACTCTTAGTTTCTGGATGGCACAGTACCACTTATCGGCATTGTGCCATCGCTGTAAGGGATATCGGCAGATTTGCTATATTGAACAGTGGTGCTTCCCCAGACAAAATAATGAATTTCTTTTAGAGAAGACAGCGGCTCATAGGAAATATTGGAGACATGAGTCTGTGGCTAAGTTTGACATCTTTTACGTCTTGATGTCTTAACCTTTTTAATAAATAAATCTCTAATAAAAAAATCTGTAAAACCAACATCAAACAAACAAGTGATCCAAAAAAAGAGCTGTAATTGATTCAATTTGTTTGTTTGGGTTGTATTTGTCCTGTGCATGCTTTTGAGTGATGATTTCTGCTGTTTGTACATTTTAAGGGTCCCACTCCTGATAATCAAGACAGCCATGTTAAAGGCAAGAAAGGTTCTCTATGGAGCCAACTCATTTAATTGGTTTCTACTGTATTCCAGTATCCTATTTGCCTTCACAGGTGCTCTGGCGCACTGGGTCATTGACTAGAAGCTATCACTAATGATGATGATCCCTAAGCCCTTTTTTGAGTGAGCAGACTAATTAGACACTCAGACATCTTTGTGTCACTCTTGCCTTTGTGCATAACTTTGCACTTCATCATATTAAACTTCAGTTGTTATGCCTTGAAGACCCCTCCAACTTTTCTAGGTTCATCTACATGTCTCTGACTCCCTCCTTGAAGTCTACCTTGCCAGAGACTTTAGAACCTTCTTCAAAGAGGCAAATTCTTGCCTTGATCCCATCCCCTATGTCATGGAGGAAACGATTAAACAATACTAGTCCTAGCACTGATCCTTGCTATAACCAATGTATGATCTCTCTGAGCTCTAAATGTTTCCCATTTGCAATTACCTTCTGCATCCTTCCATCTGGCCAATTTACTATACCCCCCTTGAAAGCTTTGCCCTAACCCCTAGATCTTCAGCTTCTTGTAGGATATCTAAGGGCATGCTGAGTCAAAGGCCTTATTAAAATCTAGATACAGTACATCACCTGCTGGACCCTTGTCCACTGCTCTTGTTGCAGAGTATGAGAACTCAATAAGGTTAGCCTGGCATGACCATCCTTCCATAAAGCCATGATGTCTCCAGTCCTGGAGTCCACTTACTTAATGAAATCCTACCAGATGATTTTTGATAAATGTCTCTAGGAGTCTTCCCACTGTAGATGTTAAACTAAACAGTCTTATAGTTTTCTGGGTCCTCCCTACTCCCACACTTGTACAGGGCAATGGCATTCACCCTCTTGCAATCCATTGGGACTATTCAGTCTCCAGGTAGCCATTGAACAAGACTGTCAAGGGCTATGCAAGTTCCTGCCCCCAGTTCTCTCAGCACCCTGGGGTGTAACCCATCTGGTCTTGCAGACTTATCCACCTAAAATGATGGTATGCAAGGCAGCCTAGCTACTGGCTGTGTTTTTCTATCTGAGTGTGCCTGTAGTTTATTTTTTTGTACTCCAGGCATGGAGTAACTCTTTCACAATATCTTCAGTGAACATCACCAGAATAATCATCTTGAGAAATACAGCACTGGAATTAATACTATTATCAGGAACAGCTTTTAACTTGTAAAGATTCTAATCCAACAAAGAGACTTCAGCAAGATCCTACTGCTTCAAGAAACCTGATACCTACTGTTTTATTGCTAGTTAATTTTCCAAAGGATTAATCTATTATTATCTCCAACATTGCTGTGAGGCAGTCCATAAACCTGATTCCTGCTTGTTGACATTTAGACCTAGTACTGTATCTTATTTCC
The DNA here is from genome assembly GCA_016271365.2 of Neoceratodus forsteri. Taxonomy (NCBI): domain Eukaryota; kingdom Metazoa; phylum Chordata; order Ceratodontiformes; family Ceratodontidae; genus Neoceratodus; species Neoceratodus forsteri. The sequence goes on from CM057456.1 coordinate 1,726,412,073, forward strand.
TTCTGGCTTCTTTCAGTCAACCTTGCTTTCTCATCTGGCTCTATTTACTGTAAGTTAGGGTGGTGGGTGGAACCATGTTGACTGCCTCAGACTGTCTCAGGAGTGGAGAGAGATAAATAACTGAGTGTTTACATCTTCTGGGAAGAATTTGGTTTGTATATCCTTTTTTATTATTATTATTTTGTACTTGTTAGCATGATGAACATATCTGCCCATTTTCACATGCAACAAGTTAACAAGCATACAAAAAATTGAAAACATTACATTCTTATTACAGATACAAAAGTCATAAACAGTTATGTCACAAATACTGTACAAACATCATAAAATGACAAGAAACTATTTCATTCACAGAAACAATTGCATTTATCATTATTCAAAAGCCATATCCGTAATAATTTTTTAAGACTGTTCAATGATGTGCACTTTGTTATATAAGAAGGGAGAAAATTGAAACAAGTAGGGGCAGTATATAAGAGCGACCTCTGGTCTACAGATTTCCTGAACAAAGGTATTACAAATTGTAATTTATTACGGGATCATGTACCATGAACATTTAACACTCTGGGAAAAAAAGGCTGATATAGAGGAAGGTAAAAGATTCAATACTTGCTTATATATAAATATGGAAGATTTAAGAAAAATCCTCTTAGCTAAGGAAAGACAACCAGAGTTCTTGTACAAATCACAAAAGTGGGTATTGAAAGGGGATCCAGTAAGAAATCTCAAAATAGCATTATAAGTAACTCTTAGTCTATTAAGTAATGTATTTGTAGTGGCCGTGTAAATATTAATGCCATAATCCAACAGACTAAATAAGAAACTATGAGTAAGTAACTCTCTAGAGTCCTTAATTAAAAATGGGCGTATCCTATATAACATCCTTAACCACTGGTGTAAGATTTTGCGAGGTTAATCAATATGAAATTCAAAAGATAAATGCGAATCAAGATAAACACCAAGATATTTGAATGTAGTAACCTTTTCTATGATGCCCCCTTTTAGATCTAACACTGTTGGCATTTGTGGTGGTGGGGGGTTCATCCTGGGCCCAGAGAAAACCATTAACTTTGTCTTTTTTGAATTCAGCACCATACACCTAGATAGGAGCCAATACCGAAAAGCAGTAAAATCATCTTGAACATTTTTTACATTTTGATCGTGGGACCCTTGACCGTAATCTAGGAGATTGATCTATGGATTCCTTATTTGCCATTTGGTCAGTGTCAACTCATCTGCTGGCCTTTAAGTCTTAAATCTGTGTCCTACATGAACCCCTGTTCTGCCTCCAGAATATGAACTCGTGTGTTTCTCCACTTAGCCTCAGACCTACAGGACACATACAGTACTAGGACTATTGTTTGCAAGCTCTGCACTGCCTGCCTCCAAGTCTTCTAAACAGTTTACATTGTTATTTGTTACTGCCTTGTCTTGCCTGGTTGGGGGGGGCACTGTTACTTCTGTTTTAAAGGGTTTTACTGGCCGAGCCTAGTCGTGCACTTAATATCGGTCCTGCAACAAGAGTTAACGAGGTCTGTGCCAAAAACAGTGTTGTTTTACATTCCTCTATACCTTGTGACTATTCCCCTTAACTCTACCATACTATTGCTAAACACCTCATCTGAGTCATCTGAGTACTTGTGTACCAATATAAGTATGAGTTACTGTTCTGTCTGATAATAATGTTTTTTTTTCTGTATAATATTGGTTACTGCCATCCTTCTCTCTATAACAGATTTGCTAACACCCTACCTGGGTGGACTGTGTCCTACGGTTAGCTGGTCAAGGACCTACCAGAATTGGCTGTTGCTAGCACCTGCTCTTGAATGGCAATAATGTTTCAGACTTTTATTACTGGTGCTATCGTCTACACTGCTATTGTTAATTATGCTAACACCCCTCATGATGGATTGTGTCCCATGGCTATGGGTCAGTGACCTATCTGTTTTATTTGAAAATTATGTCACCCTTCCTCACTAAAAGCATGTTCATTGCAGTATTAAGGCTGGTGACCTGCTTACAAACAGCATTGCTACCTGAACCTACAGAGCCCTCAGCTGATACCAAGGTCTGAAGATCCCCCTGAACATCCCTACAGTATCCGAGTCCCCCACCCATATGCCTCCTCACCGGACACCTAAACATGGTGGCACACCATACACCTGCCTCTCCTTCCTTGGAGTCAAATCTGGAGATTGAAGCACTACCTCAGAGCCATCAGATGCCTTACAGTAATGATACTCCTACTGTCCTGCAATGTCCACCCCAACCCAGGCCCTGTTGGTAGATCGGGGTCTGGCACCTGCAGCTAAGGACTACTGAACATAGTCTCCCTAAACATCAGTAGTCTCCTACCTAAAAATGTCCACTTCAAAGCTTGAGATAAGTTAGTGCAGCCAGATGTTATTTGTCTAACTGAAACTTTACTCAGTCCGCACATATCTGATGCCACTATTTCATTGCCAGGCTTCAATATTTTCAGGGAGGATAGAATAGGCAAGTGAGGTGGGGGCCACCTTATTTAACTCAGATCAGACCTGCAAGCCTCTAAAACTGTGATCAAAGGCTTAACCAGGGGCTGTGAGTGCCTAGTAATAAAGATTTTGATAGGGAGATGGCACAGGTCTCTTCTCGTCCTGTCTGTACATATATCCCACTAGGTAAACATAATCTGGGCATTGAGTCCCTTGCTCACTACTTCATACAACTCCCCTCAACTGAGAACTGGGAATACATAGTTACTGGTGACTTTTACATTAATTGGATTGCTAAATCCAGACCAGCAAAAGTCATCGGGATAAGATGTCCAGACTATTTCTCACACAAATGGTCACACAGCACACCATGACCAATTATAAAACTGACACCATGATGCTACTCAACTGGGTACTAGTTACATACCCTGATAGGGTTAAAGTTGTCAAAGTTCTGCCAGATACACTAAGTGACCACTCTCTGGTGCAATGTCTGTGGGCAGTTAAATGGTCATGCCCTCCCAATCCTAAACAAAATTAACGTGCCTGAATTTGAATCTTACTTGGCCAAATTGATTGGAGCTTCTTAGACGCCATTCTCAGTATTGACTCAGCCCTAGAATTCTTTGCCTCTGAGTTCACACATGCTTCTGGTAAATATGCACCCTTTAAAAATACAAGGCAAGAGGGACACCATCCAGATGGCTCATCCCCGAACTCCTTGCCTGCATGAAGGAGAGGGACAGTCTGTGGGCACTGGCCAGGGAAACAGGCTCACTGTGTGCATACAAAGTTACAAGTAAGCCTGCAAGAAGTACACCAGTATGATTAGAAAGACCAAATCTGACTTCTATAAGGAACAGCAGACCCAAAACTGCAGCAATGGCAAAGGATTCTGGGACAACATCTCAGTGTTCCTTGGCAAGGGAGTTAAAACCACTCCTTGAATGCTCATGGTGGAGGGTTGAGAGGTCCTTGATCCCACTGAAATTGCCAATTATTGCAATACAGACTTTACTGACCTCAGTTCCATCATCCCCACTGAGCCTGCCCAGACCCCCTGAAGGGAACCCGGTCCTGAATCCTCCCAGATGGTGGGATCTGAACCAGGATACCATAAATTCTACTTTAATGCAGTTTTAGTCAAAGACACCATGAAATACATCAGTAGGGTACTTGGCACAACTAGATGTGGGAGTGATTCATTTGATATGAAATTTCTTGACCTGGTGATAAAAGAACTTCCCCACCCCTTCTCTAGAATTTTTTACTTTTCCCTGTGCTACTCACAGTTCCATGAGAAGTGAAAGTCTGCACTGGTAACACCAGTTTTCAAAAGCAGACAGCACACTAGCCTTGCCAACTGCAGATCCATTTCTATTCTCTCCCCCCATCCAAGGCCCTTGAGAGAATAGTCTCTCATCAAATTGTCATGTACTTCAAAAAATGCAGTGTCCAGTGCGTGCATCAGCATGGCTTCCAGAAGCTCCACAGCACCAACATGGCACTGCCAGAATACAGCAACTATGTTCATGAGGCCCTTGACAATGTTGACCTCATCAGAGCTATATATATTAACATTACTAAGGCCTTCTACCTGGCCAGCCATAAGATCCTGCTTAACAAATTCCTTGGCCTGGGTTTGTCCCAAAACTCCAGCTGACTGTTTCCACAGCTATCTCACCAATCATCCCAGCATGTGAAGACTGATACATTTTTGTCTGGCACTAGAGGGAGTATCTATTGGTGTCCCCCAGGGCTTCATCTTGGGCCCACTCCTATTTGGCTTACAAATCAACTGTCCAGTGTGTGTCACACAGTAAACATACTCTTCTATGCTGATGATGCTGTCATCTATTTCAAAAACCCTGACCTTTACAGCTTCACCACCACTCTCCAAAGTAGCTTCATGTGACTACAAAGCTTGTCCTCCAACAACAAACTGGTCCTCAGTTACAAAAAAACAAAACAAAGATCATGCTGTTCTCTAGCCTCCCACAGAGAAAGAAAGTCACACCATCTGTCATTTGAAATGGACAAAGACAAAACCTTGAACAGATGAAGACCAAATACCTTGGAGTAACTCAGGATGACACCTTATCTTTTGCCCCCCCCCCATGTTGACAATCTGGTGGCCATAGTCAGCACATGACTGGGTGCCCTGTACCATAACAGGAGTAATATCATGGGGATGCTAAATGCCTTATTGTGGCCAACTCCATTCTTCCATTCTTAGATGAACATTATAGGGCCTATCAGTCATCAATCTCTCGTAAGAAAGCCGAGTTCCTGTCCAGAGATATTGCTTCTGCACAAAACCAACCAGCTAAGTTTTTCCGAATGGCAGACAGACTGTGCAATCCAGCCTGTCTATGAGTTCGGAAAGCCTTGCCGCAAGTTGAGTGTGACGAGTTTGCTCACTTCTTTGTTGATAAGGTTGCCAACAGCAAGTCAGAGATTCACTTATCGTGCCCTATGGGAGTTACTGGTGGTCAAAACGAGGTCACAACTCCTCTGTTCTGTTGGGCTGAGTTTGACCGACTGGAGATCGAGGATATCATGTGGCTACTCCAGGGTATGTGGCCAACTTGCTATAGTTTAGATCCGAGCCCTACCCACCTTTTAATAGGGTGTGTAGATGTGATCAGCCCGGTTCTAGTGGAGTTAATCTGGTGTTCACTGGAGTTGGGGGAGTTCCCCAGCTCCCTGAAGGAGGCTGTGGTTACCCCCTTCTCAAGAAGCCATCTCTTGACACAGATTCCCTTGCAAACTACAGGCCGATCTCTAATCTCCCCTTTATAGGGAAGGTTATTGAGAAAGTTGTTGCACAACAGTTGGAGAACCATTTTACCATCCATGCTATCTACGATCCTCTCCAGTCTGGTTTCCATAAGAGACACAGTACTGAGACTGCTCTGGTTTGCGTACTCAATGATCTCCTGATGGCTAGAGACCAGAAGCACCACTCCATCTTGGTCCTTCTGGATCTCTCATCAGCCATTGACACCATGGACTATGGGGTACTTCTTGATCACCTGCGGTTCATCTGTGGCCTGTCTGGTACAGTTCTCAGATGGTTTCATTCTTTCCTCACAGGCAGGTTGCAGAGGGTTGTATCAGAGATTTTTTCCTCTGACTCCTTCTCCCTGCCATGTGGGGTCCTGCAGGGTTCAGTGTTGTCCCCCAAGCTGTTCACGGTGTATATGCTTTCATTAGGAGACATTGTAAGATAATACAGGCTGAGTTTTCACTGTTATGCAGATGATACTCAGCTCTACCTGTCTTTTGTGCCCAACCAGGATAGTGCGCTCTCAGTCTTTTCCAGCTGCCTCACCGAAATCCAAGACTGGATGCATTCCAGTTGGCTAAGACTAAACTCTGACAAGATGGAGGTGTTAGCTGTGGAACTGAGTCACTGGATAGGGGGGTCAGTTGCTGGGAGGCCTTCTGGACTTTGGCTTGGGATTTGAAATTGGGATTGATAGGTCCAAAAGTATAGGTGATCAAATGTTGCCATTTTATTGTCTGTTCATAATTTCATGAACATTTTCATCTGCATATACTTTAACCAACTATTTGGTCAGGGATCTTAAATTTGGCATGATTTCATTATAATAGGTGTTCAACAATGTGCCAGATTTCGTGACAATATGATACATCATCTCAAAGTTATATATGCCAAAAATCTGTCATTTTATTTTTATTAGTAAATAACATAACACATTTCATCTGCATATAACTCAGGCACCTTTGGAGCTAGGCATGTGTAAATTAGTACAGATAATCTTTTTGTAATGCTTATAGAGTGGTCTAAATATGGACAGAATTAGATAAGGGAGTTGTAAATTACAGGGTTTCAAACATTTACTATGTAAATATTTGCAAAACTTTGTGAAAATTATCAAAAATGTGGATGTTTGTATCTTCTCTGTTCTTGCATGCACAGAGTAAACAATTGACATGCATATCCATAGTCAGTGTATCCTGGTGTCTAACACAACTAGATAAATTGGTTAAGCAGTTTTAATTTTGCAGAAAAAAATGATTAATAACTTGTTCTCACATATTTACGATTGCACATGCTATAGATGAAACACAGAATTTTGTGGAATTTTACATTAACAATGCACATAGCACTACTTCATTTGATAAGCTGGGCTGAGCTTTTTTCAGTCCTGCTGTTCCTCTCTGGGTGATTATTCCCACCCCCTACACTTTTGGCATAGCCAGATTAAGTTAGTTACGAACTACTGATACCACTAATAGCCTCTTTGTTCTTTGCAGTGACAAACTCCCTTAAAACGTGAGTTACCTACACTTTTTTCTATTGATCTACTCTGTTGGAATAGCCAGAATTCTTTCTTCCTGCTGCCCAATACATTGTCTCCCCCCCACTACATCTTTTTGAGTAGCTCCAAGTACTAGACTTGCATGTACACTAGGATCCCCAGATCATACATTTACTGGATGTGATCCTTAAATATCCTGCATTCAGGTTGGAATTGTGGACACTCTGTGCTTTCTTGCTCCAACCTGGGGGTCTACCACTGTTGTGCTTGCTACCCAGCTCAGCTGCCCATGTCTTGGTGAAACTCTGCATTTAACTCCAGAACCTGGTGACCCCCTCCGCTACCTGCCTCTTATACCCCTATCCTTTAATTTGAATCCCACAGATAAGGCTGAGTGAAATTAGAAAAATTCCAGTTTTATGGAATTTTTGATGAAATTCTAGAATTTTTACAAAGACTCATGGGATTTGACTTTAAGTGCACATCTTATTTTGCAATTTCTCACAGCAAGCAATTAATAAAATTAGCACACACAGTCTCCCTGTAAGGTCTAAGAACCTGTGAAATTTAATAGTATTGCATGCTCTAATTTTAAAGTTTCAGGGGTTTATAACTCTGTAGTTTACATTCTTGCAAAATTTAATTTTTAAATGTTGTGAACGTTTGACTACTTTTAATTCAATCACATTTAAAGCTGAACATATGAGCTATGATTCAGTCCCATTTAATGCTAGAAATCAAACTATGTGCATATACAAATGTAGTGATAACCTGCATATCTGTTAATGTTTGTAATATTTCAATGAATGCTATCAAAATTATACTAAAATTACAAAAATCCAAATTTTGTCAAACTATTTGGCTACATATAACTCAACTCTCATTGCAGATTGAGTCTTAAAACATGGTGCATATACACATTCTAGGGGCTTCTCTAAATCCTGATATTGTGGAGAAATTTTGATAAGAAATGTTAAAATTATCTCAAAATAACTGAACATTGTATTTTTATTGAATGTTTGTCTACCCATAACTCCACCTCCTTTTAATCCTATGCTGTAAAATTTGGTACATTCTTGTACACCATGTGGTTCTATTAACACTCCAAAATTGGTGTTATTTGCATGTGCACTTTTATATTTATAGTGAAATAACTGAAATTTAAACTTTTGTAAAATTCTACAGAATTTTCATGAACATTTCATGGAATTCTATGGAATTGGAATGGTCATTCCTCAGACATTCTGTGGATGGAATTTTATATTTCACACAGCTCTACTACAACTCTCATTGCGAGCAGGCAGTGGCTTTGTTCAAAGTTCAGTGAATATAAACAATGTAAAATGAAAAAGCAAAAAAAAAAAAGGAAATGTTGTGAAGTGCATTGTAATGCCCTAAATTTAATTTATTTGCTTTTTATGTTTTTGGATGTCTACTTTTCTGTTGAAGGAATTATCATATAATTTAACATCTACAGTGCCAGGGAGAATACAGTAATTTGTGAAGAGGTAAAGCAGAGACTACATAGAAGAGGTAGGCCTTGAGTTCAACAATAAATTTTTAGTATTACTGTAGCTCAGCACTGGGATCTAGTGGTCATTCTGGGCTGCAGACTCTGGCACAACACCAGAGACTCTCCAATCACCAACAGAGGCATCCAAATGCCACTTGTCACAAGAAAGCTACAGTAATAAATGGTTATTGCTGGCCTCAATACTTTTTTAACCCCCCTGTTCATTATCTGCTTTACCTGATGATAATTACTGCATTGGGTGCTGCAGAGCTTCAGCAGAATGTTCTAAGCTGAACCAAATTTGTGGGCCCTAACTCAAAGCCAAACTGATGTTGACAATGGTGTACCTCTCCCATTCTTAATCTGAGGGATTTAGATTTGTTTTCCCTTCATTTAGTCATTCCTATTTTTATTTAAACATTTGTTTACCGGGTAAGCAATATGAGCCAAGGCCCTTTTTTAACTGTTAACAGTCAAGATGTTACATAGATGAAAATAAATATACATACAACAATAAATACGTCAAACAGAGTTACAACATACATTAACAATCATATTTCAAGGATTCAGCATAAAACTGTCTTCATGACCACAAAAGTGTCTTTACAATGCTGAGAGTGTAAACTCATCCCTAGTACAGTGATGGCTAACAACTTCATTGCTAGACTCTGCACTTAATGTGCTGCATGTCAGTACTGCAAGTAACAGGAACTGTGAATGTTTTGTATTGATCTGAGAGTGCAAATTGATGTAAATACATATGGTTATAAAAATGGAAGCATGGATCCTTTTAGCATGACACCCTTAGATTTTGACACGTAATCCTTTGGGTTCAGATTACATTCCCTGTTTTCTAAAAACATATTACTGACTCTTAGATTACTGGGAAACATTAAATAAGGACTGGAAGGCTACAGTAAAAGGAATGTGTTGCTCAGCCCATGTATCATGTGTCATTAGTAAGAGATTAAACTTGTTTTTAACCCCTATTAACTATATATATACCTCAGTGATTTTAAACACTGTAAATCACCTCCTTCTTGACTCAAAAGAAAAATATGCACCTAAACCCTTACAAAATAGAAACTGCACAATGCTGCTCAGCAAAAATGTAGGGTCATACAAATTGCAGACTGAGAACGTGTGGGTGCACCCATTGCAATTAATGACGGGTCCCATGGCTCATAATTTCAACCCTCCAATTCGGACAAAGTGCTTCCTGAACAGCACTGTATCATCTTGGGTCTTGAAAAAATAAAGGACAGGTGCTGCACTGTGGCTGTATCTGGGACTTGCTTATAAAAAAGCATTCCTGTAGCATATTCTTTCCTTACATAAGGGGCACTTGTTTTTAATTTGCATGTAGTAGGATATAAAAAAATCATATGAATCCTTTGTTGCTCAATGGCCAACATAGCAAACTCTGTAGTTATCAAATATTAGATTGTGGCCAAAGTACAAAATGATATACAATTGTTTTTATTTATTTAGTGTTGCCCAGCTGTAATGAAACATCAAATTTTCAGTGTGGTCCCATCCTGCTTCTGTCCCTTTCCACAGATATATGGACTGGAAGGTCAGAAAGTGAATATTCTCTTTTAGTGGGGGTTTGATCCTGTGATCATCTCATTCTCAAGTCAGTGGTCCAACAACTGGCCCATTCTGCCTCCTGTTGCCCTTATCGGAAGGACTAATGTTAGCGGGCACTGGATTATGTGCACCCTGTTTATACTGTATTACCTTCATTTTAGGACTATGCAGATCTTTTGAGGTTCAAATTCCCAAACAGTCCTCAATAACTGAGGCAAAGTTCATAGGTTTTTATTCAGGTTCACCTGTTGCAGGACAAAGTGTGGCCCCTGCAAGAAGCAGTGATGATGGTAGTGGAAGAGGCATTGGGACTGGGACTCTATTTATCTTCTATAGAGGTCCCTTTGAGTGGAATAAAATACTGGCAATTATAAGGGTTAATAAAGGGAGAAAACCCTGGAAAGGGATTAAGTCTTGGTTTAGGAAATCTGTCATTAGTACCAGACAATGCTGTTTCCCTTGAAATTTTTTGTTTTATTATAGGATGTTTTTTGTCTTAATTTGTAATTCTGATTGAGTGTTTGCATTAGCTTTTATGTAATCTATATTTAATGTATATTGAATGTTCATATTTATTCATTGTCTTATGTCCCTTTTGTATTTGGAACACTGTTTAATTTTATTTTATTTATAATCACATCAGAATTACAACCCTTTGAGTCAAGGACTCATTTCCAAAGGCTCCATATCAGAATCAACAGATGAAACACACAGTCAGACAAGGGTGCAATTACATAACAGGTGCTTACAGTAACTTTGTGGCATAGCAATCAAATTACAGGAAAACCGCAACCATACATCCGCTGAAGGTAGTACAGCATCATAGAGCACAGAGCAATACAGTGCTCAGTCAAACTACAGTTTACAACAGTGAAACAAAGATCTGTACTGGGTGGTAGCTAGGTTACAATAGACATATGCAGTAGCACAGTAGTGCAGCCTCATAGGAGGCCTTTGTCATCAAAGAATTTAGTCAAAGAAACCGGATCTTGAATGCTGAGTGCATTTGCAACTGCGGGTGGAGAGAATGAGGCTCTTGAGAGCTGTCTTAAAAGGACCTGTTTTAGTGAGTGAGGAGATTGAGGTGGGGAGTGCATTGAACCAGTGTGGTTCCTTGTAACAAAAGGATCTCTGGGCATGTGAGGTCCTCACCCTAGGGACTCTAGAGGGTAGCAAGGTGGAGGGAGGAGGAGGACACCCCTGGGGAGGAGACCTAGGAGTATTTTTTTAGCCAAGAGTCAGGTCTGATTTGTAATCTCTCTCCTAGATTCAGTATACTGGCCAGGGATCATAGAGTGCATGTATGAGTCCATCTGTCTGAACCAGTTTGGAGCCTGTAGGCCTTGTTTAGGAACAGTAGGATTTTGTTGAGGGTGGTGGCATCTGCAGCAGCACAGACAGGGAGGCCATAGTCTACAAGCGACTGAACTGAGGTGGTGACAGCCAGTCTGAGGGCCTCCAGAGGGAGGAAGTCCTTATGACGGTAGAGACAGCCTATGCACATGTTTGTTGCTGAGGTGAGCAGGTTAATATGAGAGTGAAAAGTGAGGGCAGAATCAAAGGTAATACCCAGGTATTTGTAGCTGCTGACTTGCTCTACTGGGTGGAGTGTGCTGGATAGTATATGGAGGGGTGAGTTTTTTGCCTTGTTTTGATGGTGAGCAAACAACATGGCTTTTGTTTTTTTAATATTAATGACCAGCCTTCAGTCGATAAACCATTTTTTGATGTGGCTAAATGAGCCCTGGAGGGAGGCCTGCAGAGAGGAGGGGGCAGAGTGGAAGGAGAAGAGGACAGCATCATCTGCATATAGAAGGACCTTGCTGGAGCAGGAATTGGGTAGATTATTTAGGAAGAGATTGAAAAGAAGAGGGCCTAGGATGGAGCCCTGCAGAACCCCTGAGCAGACAGGGCGGGTACTGGAGAGGGTGTTTATTTTGACACACTGGGACCTTGAGGTGAGATAACTAGAGAACCAGCCCAGTGGGCCTTGGGAAAAGCCTAGTTAAAAGAGTGTGTCAGGTAGGAGAGGGTGAAAGACTGTATCAAAGGCTTTGGAGAGGTCAATGTAGACAGCACCAGAGAGGTGGCTTTTGTCAAGGGTTTCATGAAGGAAGTTTGAAAACTCCACAACAGCTGTGGTCATACTATGACCTGGATGGAAGCCATGCTGCTCTCTGAATAGTAGATTGTGGGAGGCAAGATATTCAGATAATTGGTCTGCCACAATGTTTTTTCCAGGGCTTTAGAGAGATGGGGAAGAATAGAGATTGGCTGATAGTTGCCAGGGGAGGAGGTGTCACCACTTTTAAAGATGGGAGTGATCACAGCCTTTTTCAATGCTAGGGGGAACTGGTCCAGGCAAAGGGAGTGGTTAAGTAAATCAGTCAGGGGGTTAAGCACTACATCAAGGACCTGCCATAGGAGCCTTGTGTCCAGGGGGTCACAAGAGGGGCTGGTGCCACTGAGGACTTTAGATAGGTAGTGGCAGGCATTTTGTGGTGAGATGGTCTTCAGGTTGAAAGGAGCATGAGGGAGGGGCTGTGGTTGGGCAGAAGATAGGGTCAAACAGGTTACTAGGGAGAACCGTGCTGAGGTCTGAGAAGGCAGAGTTAAGGAGTCAGCAATATTAGCGGGGTCTGTGATAGCGGTCCCATTAATGTTGAGTTGGGACGAAGGAAGTGGGACTTCCCATTTAATTTCTTTATGTTGTCCCAGAAGTTCCGGGCAGACCCCCAGCAGGAGGCTAGTGAGGATCTGTAGTACTCTGCTTTAGTCTTGTGAGTGGCCCAAGTGCATCTGTTGCATTTAGCATTTTAAGCCTGCCTGTCCCCAGGCTTCCCTGAGGAAATGGCTCTATGCCAGAGATTGTCTCTGTGGTGGAGCTGCTGGAGCAGCGATGGTGTAACCCATGGTGCACTACGTTGTTTAGTACGGGTTTTGACCAGTGGGGTAAAGATGCCGCAGGCCTTGTTGAAGGAGTGGGTGAAATAGTCAAGTGCTACATCAGTGCTTGGGGCCCGGTTGATTGGTGACCAGTCCCACTGGCCGAGGTACAGCTTAAGTCTGGCGAGATTACTGAGTTGGATTTGATGGCAGGAGACCACGTTGGGCACAGGTTTTGCTAGCCGACAGGACCAAGTGAAGGTTACAGGTGAGTGATTGCTCAGGGAATTAGGATGTACAGAGATGTCCACAATTCTGTGCTGGCAGTTAGTGAGGAGGCTGCCCAGTAGTGTGCTAGAGCCATTGGATGGGTTCAGGCGGGTAGGTTGGGTTACCAGTTTCGTTAAGTCAAGGGCTGCAAAAGTGTCCTTGATATGGGCTGACGAACTGGCAAGCTAGTTGGTGTTAAGGTCACCCACTAGTATGTGATTGACCTTATGTGGGAGGCTGGAGAGGTAGTCAGAGAGGGACTGGATTACTGGGGCTTGTTTCCATGGGGGAACATAGGCCACAGTGATAACCTGAGGGGCCCTGGCAGGGTCTGGGGTGATTTTAAAAGAAATGGGTTGGGTACCATGGTCAAGCTTAATTGTTTTGTAACTTCTAGGACATCGTTGTAAATGAGCAACACCTCAACCAAGATCATCCTAAATCATATGATATTTGTATGAATAAAATATTTTACTACTACTATCTGCATGGGGAGTCAGTGGTATGCCAAGCCAGCAATGGGGGTGAAACCTCAAAGAGCCATTCCTAACTGTTTGTATAGACTAGTCATGCTAGGACAGGAAGTTGCAATGCACTGTAGGTCATACTTGAATCTGCACTGCAAAAAGGAATATCTTGACAAACTTAAATATTTTATCTTACTAACTAAAATCTTCCCTTTTAAACCCCAAAATATTCTCTAGTATTGTTTTCTTATTTGTTAAGAACAATAGTCTGATATCAAGATGAATTATCTTGTTTTATCTTGTCAGGATAAACATGCCTGTTTCATGAAATATATTTCTTATTTCATTTGTTTAACCTACTTTGATAACATCTTAATTTATTGCATAATGGAACCATCATGTTTATAGACAGAATTAAATGTTTTTGGAGTTCTGTTTTTTTTTCAGACAAACTAAATCTACGTACACAGGACTACAGAAAATTAAGAGATCTCTGTCTGATATACAACATTTTTGGAGATACAGAGTTATGGAATTGTTTAGGCCTTCAATGAAAGGAAGCAACATATGACACAGGAACAGAAAGTAAACAGATGGATGAAAAGTACAAAACAAACAAGTGTGGCATGTGGTTTAGACAAAGAGCAGTCAATGTAAGGAATGAACTGCCTCATGCAGTAGTACAGTGTAAAAGGACACATTTAAAACAAGCATTTGTCAATGTCGAATGTTGTCTTGCTGGCATTAGCATTCATAGTGCAGGAGTTAGAGATGCATAATAGGAATGGCAGTGAAGTATTGAACTGACACCAACCCCACCCCTACCCTGCAGAGACTGACAGGCATTGGGGTGTGCCTTTGGGGCGTCAGCTATAACGCTTATGCCATTTTACCTCACCCTACCCTGTAGACACTGACAAGTGTCGTGGTGTGCTTTGGGGTCTTTGGGCCTTATACTTACCCCGTTCCATAAGGAAATATGCTGAGATGGGTGCAGTATAGGAGAATTGGCCTCACCCTACCCTGTAGACACTGACAAGTGTTGTGGTGTGCTTTGGGGTCTTTGGGCCTTATACTTACCCCATTCCATAAGGAAATACACTGAGATGGGTGTAGTATAGGAGAATGGGGTGAACTTTAGGGCTGAACACTCCAAGACACACCTCGATGCCTGTCACTGGCTGCAGGGTGGGGCTGGAGGTGAATGGCATGAGCATTACAGACAATGATCCCAAGTCACACCCCTGATGCCTGGCAGTCTCTACAGGGTGGGGTGTTACAGTTGGAAACCCTAACATCATAGGCGTTTGTTGGTATTTTCACTCCAAATTTTCAACATAGGCATTTTTGTGACCCCACCTCATGAAGAGCGGCACAATCAGTTTGTTAGCTGAGAGGTAGTTTTGCACAGTAGCTATGCCATTTAGCGACACAGGGATGAAAACACATTTTGGGCAGGATGTGAAAAATGACATCTGTATTGTTCATGAAGAGGTGTAAAAAAATGGCAACGTTGAAAATCTGGAGTGAAAATATGAAAAATTGGTGAAGTCATGAGCATGCATAGGAACTGCGCAACACAAGTCCATAACCCAATTATTTTTGGGATTTGTTTAGTCACATTTTCAACATAGGCATTTTAGGACTGCCCCTCATGAACAGTGACATTCTGATTTTGTTAATCTGTCCCAAAAGTTGATTTCCCACAGCGACCACACCATTGTGCGCCACAGGTGCGGAAACACATTTTAGGCAGGCTGTGAAAAATGACAGCTATACTGTTCATAAGAAGGTGTGAAAAATTGCCAGTGCTGAAAATCTGGCATGAAAATATTGCAAATTTGTGAAGTTACAAGGGTGTGGAAACTGCGCAACGCACGCTTGTAACACAGTCATTTTATAGCTGGTCGTCACCCAATTTTCAACATAGGCATTTTAGGACCTCTGTTCATGAACAGTGTCACCGTAATTTTCTTAGACTGTCCTGAACACTGAATTCACACAGTGACCACACTATTCTGTGCCGGATGTGTGAAAACACATTTCGGACAGGATATGTAAAATGACAGTTGTACTGTTCATAAGGAGGTGTGGAAAAATGCCAGTTTTGAAAATCTGGAGTGAAAATATTACAAATTCACAAAGTTACAAGCATGCATGGAAACTGCGCAATGCATGCTCAGAAAACAGTCATCTTTTTGGATTTTGTTTCACCAAATTTGCAACATAGGCTTTTTGAGAGCCCCCCTCATCAACAGTGGCACTGTCATTTCGTTAATAGGTCCCAAAAGGTGATTCTGTGCAGTGACTGTGAAATCACCTTTTGGGACTGAAAAAAGCCATGACAGTGACTAGATTCATGAGGAGGGGTCCCAATAACCCCATGTTGAAACTGTGGTGTCAAAATTCCCAAAAATGCCCGAGATATGCACCAAAGTTGAAAAAAACCCTATTTATGCCATTATACAGCTTACCGGCATTTCTTCAGTTCACAGTCGGCTTTGAAGAGACATGTTCCTGGTCCACCAACGATCATTGCACCATGCTCCGGAGGTAAGTATAGGGTGGGGTGGGGAGGCAGGGTGCGAGTGGGTAGGAGTGGGTTGGGGAGCAACACTGAGTAGATGAGGACCATTTTCTGCTTTATGGGTTTAAAAACAACATTGCGGAACAGTTTTTTCTTCTTAAAGGGGCACGATGTGCTGGGGTGGGCTGCCAGTGTGCCACCTGGAGTGTTTTTTGGGGGGTTGTAGCTGACAGGGGATTAGGCACCCCATTGGCACACAACAAATGGGGAAGGGGACATTAAGCCAACGGGGAATGGGATCCCTTGGCAAATTAAATTGGGAAGGGGGGGACATGATGACGAGGGGGATTGGGCACCCCCTCAGCACACACTTGAAATGGAGGGGTGCATTACGCAGACGGCGAGTGGACTTTCCCATCAGCAAATGACATGGGTTGGGGCACGCCGATAGGAGGATTGGGCACCCTTGAAGTCAGGTCTCCGTGTGGCAACAGTCAGTGCCACCATGTTAATTGAAGGGCTTCACTAGGAAAGGCATATAGGGAGGGCATGTTTTGGTGCTGCTGCATGATGAGCTTGGCTGTCATTGCAGCGGACCTTTTCTTAGATGTGCTCACCACAATATGTATTCCTGGTGTGGCACCTGCATGCTGGCTTATTGGGGAATGAGGGATGCACCTACTGATGCATGCCCTGCATTGGCCCAACAGTGACCATGCCTCCAAATCTGCTACTAATGCAATATGTTGGCTGCACAAGCACAAGCCAACATAAAAAGCCCGGGATGAATACTGTACCACCAAAAAGAAATATGGTTACTACCACTGAGAACTGATGAGCCACTATACACAAATTGTCTCTTGGCTCGAATGATTCCTGTGGTTCTAGATTGAGGATTGTAGGAATGGCAAGTTTGTTTAACTTTATCGAAAACAGCTTGTAATATTCTCTTGGATTCTGGGGCTTTTTAATTGAATCTTACCACTTCATTCTTTCTGTGAGACCAAAACCTTATGCCTCGGTATGCACCATGCACTTCATTTATTATCATCGTCCATAAACAGACACACACACACACACACCCTGGGCTATAGTTTCTAAGGACCCTTAGACCGATGCAAGTTGGGTCAAACAATCATCTTGCATCAAATCTAGGTGCACCACATGGTGTGCACCATATATTGCAAGAAAAGCATTCCCTATGACAAAGTCTCCCAAAATGGTGCAACAGCACTGCTGCATCAAAAATTACGCATACGGTGGGAATGAAGCAAACTGAGAATGACACAAGATGAGTCAAAAAATATGATGCATAAGTGAGAGGGAACAAAAAGTGCACAATTTGAGTCAAAAATCTGATGCATGAGTGACATAGAGCAAAAGTGGTGCAAGCTGAGTCAAAAATATGATGCATAAGTAAGATGGAGAAAAATTATGCAAGCTGAGACAAAAATTATGGTGGATGAAATAGCATCTGGAAGCAAGCATTACAAGCTCTACAATTCAGGACTCTAGCAGCAGAATACCATGCACAGTACCATAGTCAGATCTGCCCACCTGTTGTGGGCCTCTGTATATGCTCTAGTGTCAGTTAGACCAGATGTGACTGGTCTAACCATGGCATGCCTTTTTGACACAGTGTTGACAGCTTCCACATTAGAAAATCAAAAAAAAAGAGGATGGTGCATCATTTTTTTGATGCAAGCCCATTGTGAGATGGTGCATCCATTTTTCTAAATGCAAACTTGATGCAAGGCACTTTGGTGCAGGCAGTTCTACTTTTGATGAAAACAGTGTTACAAAATTACATATTTTGATGCGGCTTACTCTTTGCATCATTCCTTTCTAATGCAAGCGCCTTGCTTCATTGTCTGACCTTTGACAATTGAGCCCCCTGAAACTATTTTCTTAATTTATTTGCTACTTGAGGATAGGGCAAGCAGTTTTAGAAGGTAACTAGGCTCAGGTGCCAGGATGCTCTCCTAATGCTATAAGGTATGTGGAGGGATGGGATTTATCTTTTAGAATTTTTATGTTGGTTTGCGAAGCATGTGAATATATTAATATCAGTCTGAGTTGTCAGAAGAGTTTTGGGGGCCCACTTCCATGTATTGCAGCTTCAGAATACCGAGTTTCCTCCCTATTTTCACCCACGCTCCACTTTCTCATCCTTTTCCTTTTGAAGACCATGCCCAGTCACAAGGCTGAAAATGAAAGGTACAGTAGAAGTGGGTTTTCTTGTGCAAATGCTATTTCCTACTTAAAATCCTACCCGTTTTTTTTTTCATTCCACATATGTGCTACTGTTTATTACTTTCTTGTGTACTACTGTTTAATAATTTATTTCTGAGGGAATGGCAGAGATATTGCACAGCAGCCACAGCTTTTTCCTGTCTGTGGCCACCATGTCAGCATCTACCAACCCTTCAATAAAACTGGTGGTGTGTGCTCAGTCCCATCCCTGGAATCTCCCATTTAACCCAGTCTCTACAAATTGGTGGTGGGTGCTCAACCCTGCTGGAGGTATCCTCCATGCCTGACCCAGCCAGTATAAAGAACTGACGATGGGTTCAAAACTTTGGCAACAGTATCCCCTTACACCCAACTCAGCTGTTAATCAAAACTGACAGTACATGCTCAATCCCACAGCTGGAATTAACCCCTCCCACCTAACCACCTTTTCAATAAAAACAGCTGTGGGTACTCAATTCTGCCACCAGTCCCCCCCCCAACCCCTAGCCTGGCCAATTTCTTAAATCTGACAGTGGGGTGCCCAAGCCCCAATGTGTAGTAACACCACCCTGCCATTGTATGTGGCAACAGGGTACCCAACCTCAGGTCTACAAAACAACCCCCTCCCCAAGAATGGGATGCCCAATCCCCAGTTTTGTACTCTGTTAAAAAAGGACCTGAATAGAAGAAAACCATCCATCTAGGTCTTCTAGCCCCCCAGTGTCCCCAACCCTACCTGAACCCCTTCTCAGCACCTGCCACCCCATACCTCCCACTCCTCACTTGCCTAAGAAGGGTCCCATGAAGTTATCCTCTTATGACTGGCAAAGCTCCTCTACCTATGGTGGCCATTCATGTACTGACTAAAAACAAGGCATGTCTGCTTAATGGCTTTTTAAAGGATTTTGAACCTTTATTCGTAACTTTTTTTATTTTTTAACATTATTGCCCCACAATTTTAAAATAGCCATTTTATTAAGCCAACTCATGAACAAAGCAGATGCAATTTACCAAATCTTCTCAGAAACATGTTTTTGCAGTCGTTCAGTGAAATTTCCTTTCTGATAGAATTTAAAATATCCACCCTTTATATTCATGAGATTGGATCATACAATGACTATGTTGAAAGTATGGGTCAAAATGTAAATAAACAACAGTTATTAAAATAACTTTGTTATTTTTGCAAATTTTGATCCCAAATTGTCAACACAGTCCTTTTGGTACCTCACCTGATGAACATGACAGGTGTCATATTTCAAATCCCCACCCAAAATGTCTTTTGTGATGTTGTCCTTTTGCTGCTTTGGGGGGGATGTAGAGTTAGGATGGAAACCCTCACACCACATTTTCCTATTTTTGTTGCATTAAACTGAACCTTAACTGGTATATTAAATGTAGTTTTTTTTCTTTTTGCAAAGAGTTTCCTTTTCTTTTTGAGATAGTGGAATTGTATCCTGATTCACACAGGTCCCTTCAAGACCTGCATGAACAGATGCAGATGTACATGGCCCTCTTGGCTCTATGACAAGGGAAGACTCCATCCACCGCAGAAGTGCAGGGTTTGATGGATGTTAGGAATTCATGGAGCTGTCTGGTGGGCCACAGATTCAGATGCACAGGACAAAAAGTCCATCTCTCAATCAATGCACAGGGCCTTTCTTCTACCCTCTGGTACAGAAATGCAAGGCCCTATGCTAAAAGAGTCGTGTTCACTATATAGTACCTGCTCCCATGTCAGCAATCCTGCTCCTTTCCTTCCCTTCTGGGGGGTGTCATATAATGGCACCATCCCCCACCCTCACCAAATCCAGCTGACTTATTGAGCTTGCCCCTGAACTCAGCTCACCAGCATCAGTTCAAAAAGCTCTACCCATTTGGGTACAGTCTGGCACTAACCACAATGTTTCTTAATAATTATTATTTTCTTATTTGTCCCCAAAGTTTCAAGATAGTAATTTTATGACTCTCTTATAAACATGACATGTGGCAATCATAGTATATTGGCCGAAATATCATTTAGCACCACAGCTGTGAAAATGCATGTCATCCATGATTAAAAAAATGACACCTGTCTTGTTTATGAGATGGTATGAAAGAAATGGCTATGTTGAAATTTTGTAGTTGAAATATTGAAAATTAGCAAAGTCATGAGTGAACATTGAAATATTTCAATGTTCACTCATAGCTTTGTCATGTTACCATATGTTTACACCAAACTTTCAACACATACTTCTTATGACCCCAAGAACCTGGTAGGTGAAAATCTTCAAATCACCACTGAAATGTCATTTCGTACAACAGGTGTGAAAACAAAATTTGGTCTGGATTTTAAAAAACAATAGCTGTCACGTTCATGAAGTGGTGTAAAAAATAGCTATGCCAAAAAACTGGGGTTAAAATATTGAAAATTTCCAAAGTTATGAATGAGCATAGAAAAATGCCAATGTACGTTCATAACATAATTGTTTTTTTTTTAAATTTTAACACCACATTTTCAACATAGCTTTCTTATGACCCCCACCTCATGAGCCTGGTATGTGAAAATGTTCAAATCTGGCCTGAAAGATGATTTTGCACAGCAAACACAAAATTGCCTTTTAGGCCAGACTTGAAAAACTCCACCACCCTTGTTCATGAGGTGGGGTCCCAAAAAGGCCATGTTGAAAATGTGGTGTATAAATATTAAAAAAAATATATAAAGTTATGAATAAAAGTTAAAACCCTGTTGAAATACATTTAACCAGAACTGCATTATTTTCTCATATCGAAGTCGCCAGTTCCGGCAGCAAGATGTATAATTGATTGGAGACTGACTCTACTCCATGAGACATGTTCAGGTGAGTAACAGCTTGTGTGGAAGGGTTTGGGTGGTCAGTCTGGATGGGGGGGGTTGGGCCCGAGGGATCAGATCGCCAACGGACTGCTTTCTTTGTCAGGTTAAATTTTTGAAAAAAAAGATCAAAGAGGAATGGTTTTCTTATTTAGCAGAAAGATGTTGCTGACACTGGGGACTGGGCACCCCAGTGCCAGAGGACTGTTTGGCAGCACTGAGGGTGGGCATCCCAGTACCCTGCCTATATTTGGGGGGTGTCTTGGAGAAGAGAGGGGTTAGTACAAAGTGATACTGGGCATGGGCACTCCAGTCCACTTAATATATAAAATATTAAAAATATTGGCAAGGGGGGTTGGCAAGCGGTACCGGGGTGGGCATCCTGGTCCACTTTACTCAAGGAATTGTGGAAGAATGAGGGAAGGCTGGATAAGCTGGGAAGGGGAAGGAGAAAAACTAATAAAAATAAAATAGATAGATAAGGGATCAGTGACTCACTGCCCCCAATTGAAGCTAGCATCATGACTCTAGCTGTGGCTTCACAATTCAAGAAAGTCCCACTGTTCTCATGGAAGAAGAATTTGAAAGACCTTTAGTTCTTTCACATGGTTTCGCCAAGCCAAAGTGACAGAAATCCTGCTGACATCCCTCACATCGACGTGATCCTGCTGACATCACCAACACCAATGCATCCGACACCTACCCACAACATGCCAACACCGACCACCACACTTGACTATGTCAATGCGGTGGGGCTGGGCCCACCCATACCCTTTATGCGAGGGGCTGTGCCCCTGTAACCCTCTTCTTTAAATATCTAACTCCACATCACACAGACATTGGAGTTAGTTGCATCCCCCCCATCAAGGAGAAATCCCTGTCAATGAGAAATCCTCATTGACGCAAAGTTCGTTGACATCAGGCCTTCGATGTTGGAGATTTGATGTCCCCACATCAATGTAACAATGGTATACAGTTTCACATTATTCTTTCATATGAACCCTTGCTAAGTCCACTGGCTCAATGCTCCAACTGATGCCGGCAGCACGACTCCAGCTGTGGCTTTACAATTCAAGAAAGTCCCGCTGTTCTCATGGAAGAATAATATTTTGTTCATATGAGCCCTCACTAAACCTTCTACCTAGGATTTGAAAGATGTCTCAAAACCATATTTCAGAGTTTCATTCAAAAAACAAACTCCAGCTAGATTCTGGTGTTTGTTTTTCTTCAGGGCATCATATATATGGGTTTTCTTCTTTTTTTTTTTCAAATAAAAAACAAAGATGGCAACCAATCAAAAATTTTTTTTTTTCTCAAAAAGGAAGAATTTTGGCTCATGAAAGAAGATTCTTTCAGTAGCTAGAAATTTTTCTTTTGTATTGGACATGTAAATGAAACACCCTACTAATCATGTTCAGAACTGAAATTCCAAATCATTATAACTCATGACCCAATTAATATTATTTCAGCAAACCAAAAAAAAAGCCTCTTTCTAGGGCAAGCCCCTTCTACCCTGGAAATTTCAGGACAAAATTCCAAACTGTTTGGGCTGTAGGTGACAGAAATAAAAAAAAAGACCATTCCACCATTTTTTCCACTTTTTGTACTATGTTTATCTTGGAATCTGGAAATGTGACCATTGCAAAACTTGCCATATCAAAAGACCGTGCCCTCCAGACTGTGCACATACAACATCATGCAATTCTGTTGAAAGGGGGCAAAGTTCTTAAGGTGCAAAGTTAAGGGTTAAACATTAAACACCCTACTCAACCACAAATGTAAGGGCACTACCATGCCCCTATAACATTATAAAATATATATAGATATATACATACACACACACACACATTATATATATATATATATTTATACAATGTATGTTTTGGGATAAATAGCAGGATAAAAAGTAATATCTCTGCCAGGTCATGGAGATATCAATGATATCTTCACATGTGAAGATATCACTGATATCTTCACACTCCTATACATCATCATAATGAAAGTGAAAGTGTTTCACTTTCCATCATCCAGCTATCTTTGCTGTGTCCCTTTATGAGCTTGCCCCACCCCACAACACAAACATCTCTGTGATTCCGTTTGCATTTCTAACAATGAATTATTGAAACAACTTTGTTCGAGCGATCATCTTTGTCTGGCCTGTAATCAATGTAAGCGTGTCGCTATGCTCCTGGAATGATGATCGAAGCAGCAGATTTGCGTGAGTTATTAGTGAGCCCAGCAGCAACCAGCAAAATGCTCTTTTCTGAATGCTGCTCAGAGTTTGCAAGAGCGTTTATTATGGCTGAGGAGATGGCAGCCACACTGCACAGAAGCGCCGAGTACGCGTTGCTATGCAAACAGACACGCTGCTTCTGTCTGGTGTTGTGAAGCCGCCCTCACCCGCCTTTCCCTCAATACTGTCGGCAGCTTCTTTTCGCAAAATACAGGCAGCATTCAGAAAAGGAAGCATTTTGTAAGTTTTACAGCACAGGCTCCCTAATGAAAAATATCTTACTGTGCTTCACTTTTGAATCTGCCTAGTGCTCGGTCACGCTACATTTCAGGGCATAGCGCTTGGTCACGCTACATTACAGTTACAGGTGGATAAAAGAAAGCTGCAGGATCAACCAGATAAACTTTGTTTTTCAATAATTAATTTGTTTAAAGATGCAGGCAGGATCAACCAGATATGTATTATGAAAATAATTTTAAAGTGGAAACAGCAGATGTCTTTTCATAACATATGTAATCTGCTGTTTTGGAGCAGGGAGATATGGAGAGTTGTTGGGAGTGGCCACGACTACATAAACTTAATACCAAACAGTTTTTTTAATAATAATTTTAAAGTAGCAGGATCAACCACATATATAGTTTTTCAACAACATATGGCATCTGTTGTGTTGGTAGAGATACTGCAGTTTTGTGTTGAAATAGCCATCACCTCTATGTAGGAAATTGTATTAAGTGGACATCTGGACCTTTTGTTGAGTGCAGCCCAAAACATACGTTATATAAACAGATGACGGTGGCCTGCCTGAAGATCATATTATCTTCACTGAGGCCATCGACATCATGATATCTCACCGCGGGGCTTCGCCACTCGTGAGATATCATGATATCATTGGCCTCTCGTGAAGATAAATATGATATCTTCAGGCAGGCCATGTCATATCCCCTATATACACACACACACATATATACATACATACATACGTATACATACATACACACACACACACACACTGTATAGTATACATAGATATATATGTAGTGCATATATATATAGCCTGATTTCTCCCTACCTCTCACTAATTATGCTTTCTTTTTTTAAAGATAATTTCTGAAGAAAAATCTATGCTTGAAATGTCAACTGAAACTTTATACTCAATTTTCAGGGTCCATTTAATGTAACTCTTGTTTTATTTGCAACCCACACATTGATGCACAACTCTGTTTTCCTGTTCTTGCATTTTGCTATTTTCTTTATTGCAATAGGGATGAGTCACTGTGAATCACCCCCATGAGAAACATGCCGGTTTTAGGAATGTATGATCAAATTTGTTGTTAGACAAACAAAAATAAAAATGAAAGAAACTGCATATTTTGAAAGTAAGTTTGGTAAAATGCCATAACTTTATAGCACAATAGATATTAAAACAATAATTAAAGTTTAAAAGGAAATATATGTTCATAGGGCACTTCACTTTATAAGCATGGATGAATAAGTATGCTGAGCAAACATACCAATTTTGGGGCTGGCATTGTGCCTAGAGGTTAGAGAAATGAGTTGTGAATGAGCTTGGTACATCTAATAGATGTAGGTTTGAGTCCCACAGCCTCTGTTTGCATACTGTTTAACCCTGGGCAAGTCACTTGCCCTCACCAGTACTCATGGGTCAGCCCTGAAAACAGGCATTGTGCATACTGGGCCCAGTTACCAGTAACCAACGAATTACCAATGTTAAACCTCTAACTTGCAACTCAATAACTTTGGCAGTGGTTGTCAAAATAAGCTAATATTTTGCATGTGTTGTCAAGTAGTCAAGGTCTAGATTGGTGGAAAGTTTTGTGACAGCAGCTTATGTGGTTTCTGAGATCTGCATATATCATTTCCTATAGATATCCAGTTTCTTTCCTATACTTAATATGGGATTTTTTTTTGCTCTCACCTACAGACGACAGAAAATGGAATTTTTTCCAAAAACATTCAGGTTAGAAGCGTACTGTTGCAAGTTAGTGTCTTTTAAAGGTTTCGTTAAAAAATATTAAATGATTCCAGTTGCAAGGCTTTAAAATTGTGCTTTTCTGTTCTGAGCATGCTCAGTAGGATTTTGGGGGCTAATGTTTTGATTCGACATAAGTCGTATGGCCATTTTTTATTTCATGACATGTTGTGCTCCTGACACCAACATTTTTTTTTTATTTGGTAACTGTCGGCATCTTGTTTCTTACCTCACTAACAAACTACTAATTCAAACTTTTACTACATCAGCCATAACAGAGAAAAATAATCTACCTCACTAGAACCTGCTGATGTAGATTCTGAGGCTTGCTTCAGTGAATCATGATTATAAATATCTTTTACAAATTTCTCCTGGCCATATTGACATCTTTCTTGTTTTTTGAATCGTTACTCACTTTTTTGTGTCGCACCTTTAAGATGGTCTGTTG
The DNA here is from genome assembly GCA_016271365.2 of Neoceratodus forsteri. Lineage (NCBI taxonomy): Eukaryota > Metazoa > Chordata > Ceratodontiformes > Ceratodontidae > Neoceratodus > Neoceratodus forsteri. The sequence continues at coordinate 1,726,437,822 of CM057456.1, forward strand.
GAAACACATTTTGATTGGCCAGCATAATTTTTAGTTTTGCAGCAGAAAATTGATTTCTCAGCATGAACTTTCATTGTGCACCATAATTTTGCATTTTGCAGCAGAAAATTGGTTTCTCAGCATGAAATTTGATTGCATATCAAACTTTTTCGTTTCACAGCAGATAATGGGTTTCTCTGTATGAAATTTGATTCCATACCATGATTTTTCATTTCACAGTAGAAAATTGGTATCACAGCATGAAATCTGATTGCATATCAGAATGTTTTTTGTTTTGCTGCAGAAAATTGGTTTTTCACATGAAATTTGATTGCACATCATTATTTTTCACTTTGCAACTGAAAACTGGTTTCTTGACATGAAATCTGCTCAACCTGAATTTTGATTTTTGGTTTTACAACTTAAATTTGTTTCTCTCCATGAAATTTGATAGAGCATATAGTGGCAACTACTCTTCACTTGGTATAGATTCCTGCACATCTGCAACTGTGGGTGGCAGATGGCCCTATGCATTGGCTGACAGATGGACTCTTTCCCCTATGCATCGATAGCTGCAACTACATGGAAATACAGAGAACATAAAGCCCTGCACTTCCACAGACAAGATAACAATCCCATGAACTCTTGGCAACTGTTGCTGCACAGAACTGCAGGGCATGCATGGACTCTGCACTTCCATAGGCAGACAGAGTCTTCTCTTTCTTTCCTTGGGTCCTGCACATCTGCATGTGTTCACATAGGTCCAAAAGGGGCCTGTGTATATGAGGATGTGATTCCACTATCTCAAAAAGAAACTAAATTCTTTGCAAAAAAACTTCAGCAATGGCATTAGGGTTTCCAACCTTAACACCCCACCCCCACCATGTAGGCAACACAGCAGGTGTGGGATGTGCCTTGGGGTTCTCAAGCCTAATGCTTACCCATTCCATCCAAAAATAAGGTCAGGTGTGTGCAGTGTATGAGAATGGGATATGCGTTAAGACTGAGAACCCCAAGGCACACCCCACACCTGCTGTGCTGCCTACAGGGTGGGAAGGGTGTTAGAGTTGGAAACTCTGTCACATTTGCCTACTTTTGTCACCTTAACCATAATTAGTGTATTAAAATTCTGAAATTTATTTCCTTACTTTTTGAGATAGTATAATCGTATCTTTATTTGGCTTTGGGAGCAAAAGACTAAAGAATTCAATAATTAAAAATAAATGTCTTAGAGCTATTCAGGATCAGGTTCAGGCAGCCATCCCTAAAGAGTGCATTCCACAAACCAGGGGCTGGGCCACAAAAGTCCCATCACAGGCAGATTATTAATTTGGAAGGCAGAACAGCTAGAAGCCCTTGTTCCATGGAAAGAAGTGCTCTCCTTGGTGCATACGTGGTCAGACCCTTTTGGAGAAAAGAGGGTGCAATCTGTTTAGAGCACTGAGTACTATTAAAAGAACCTTGGCTTTGATACACTGCCAGACAGGAAGCCAGTGCAGAACCCAAAGCAAGGGAGAGATATGATCTGACTTCTGCACAGATATCCCAAGCCAGGCAGCCACACTGTGTACCAGCTGCAACATGAAACAGAATGATCCTGTTTTACTCAGTTGCCTTCTGGGGAAAAATGTATATAGTGTATGAATGAAATGTTGCCAGATACCCAGAAAACTGTACCACTGTAATCCACAGCAGTCTCAAGGATCATATGCTGTTACCTCCATGCATGTCAAATCAATAAAATCTTGTAAACATGTTGAAAAACATCAACTGGGAGATTTTGCTCCATCAAAGGTTCCTGATGAACCTGAGTTTCAGCTCTCATTATCATGTGTTCCAATTAAAAGACTGTCTGGAAATCAAAGATCTTTTCTTACTGTAATAGACAACTTTGGATGAAACAATGGCTTGGACCTTCTCACATACTAGGCAATTCCTAATTAGTCAGTTTGCATAGTTCATGCCCTCCATCCAATTTTATCCGACTAGAATTTGAAATGAGATCCATCTTTCATGGATATGTTATCCTTTATCTTAAAGGGGAACTGTTATCAACAGGATTTCTTAATGTCTAAAAGCCCATAAAAAGCTAATTTGATTGAGCCATTGTGTTTATCTGTGAGTCTTTGCAGTCCAGAGTTATTCATATATAAATCGCCCTGTAATTAAGGGCTGGTGGCAGCCATATATTTTGGGCTCCTGACAGGAAATGATGTCACCGAGGGTCTAGGTCCTCCTTTGACTGTATTGAATCCAACGGGTTAAATAGAAAATTGACTGTTTTATTAAGTGTGTTTTAAGGTGTTATTACAACACTTTATCTATAATAATTGTTTTGTATGTGCATTGAAACTAGTGAGTTATCACCTTTACATTTCAAACTGTTAGTAAAAATAATCCATCTTCAGCATTGCTTTACCCTCTAGGCTATACTGCCAGCTGATCATCAAAAACTACAAATCTCAAGGCTGGCTCTGTGGTGCCAACAGGTATTGGGGCCCCATATTACAATTTCTAAACCCAGGCTGTGTTCATGTCAGTACAGATTTCTGGGACTGCTACAACTTCTGTCTTTTTCTGTTCCGTCTTTTGTAGCCTTTTCTCTTAAAATTTCAGGTGTGAACTCAGGTCTACAAGATACAAATGTGGCTACATACCTACTGGCCCAGCATCATAGGGCCAGCCTTGAAATATATAGCTTTTGATTATCAGCTGGCAGTACAGCTGTGAATGAGCTTCGTTCATCCAGCAGAATGGGTTTTGAGCATGTGTTAAGATTCTGAAAATAGTATACTCTTTCTATCCAGATTTGACTTGAAAAGAAAAAAAAAGGACACAATTACTTGTTTATTAATTGTGAAAACACATAGATAGACAACATTGTTAAAACACACATAACCTGAAATGCATTACTAAAATAAAGAATAATATATGGGTGGGTGTGAGTAACCAGAATTTTACATACACCCGAGGTGTGGAATGCAACATAAACACCAAGAGGTTTATAAAAGAATTGCACACTGAGTGTGTGTGTGTAAAATTCTGTTTTTTACACACACACTCATATATTATTTTATTTAATTAATGGTGATATATTTTTTCCCTTTCAGCATAGTTCAGTTAGTGCAGTACTTCTGTTAGAGATAGAGAGAGACACACACACACACTGCATGTCTCTCCCTTTTGTTTTTTCTTTTTTTTTTTTTTTGTTTTTTACATTACAGTGGTAACAACATTCTGGAAAGTTGTGGTCCATCAGCATTGCTGCATAGTATAAGATGTGCTCGAAGGGTATGAGTGGCAGGATCAACCAGACTGATTTTTTTCATTTTCAAGGCAGGATCAACTAGATAAATATTTTAAAATATTTAAAATATGACTTGTCTTAACAGTGTGTGGCAAAGCTTGAGTGCTGGTACTCAGTAATGAGTGCTCAGTAATGGAGCCGCCAAGTTGGGCAAGATGTTCAGCCCTCTCACAGTGAAACTACGAGTCAGTTAGCTTTCTGTGGTGATGCTTGAGTGACAGTTGTTGATTACAACCTCTTGGTTTTTCACCACAAATATCAACCAGGAGGTTGTAACTGGAGATAAAAGTGTCTTTATCTGTATGTTAAAAATGATCACCATTAATTAAAGAGTATTTTACTTCTTTTGATGAAGTTAAAAGTATAACAGTTTCTTACTGAAATACGTTGATGGAATGGGATTTTCTACCATAACAATGCCATAATTCTATTGGATTATTAGAAGACAGTATAGCGCAGTGGTTAAGGGCACTAAGCTACAAACCTGGAGACCTGGGTTTGAATCCCATGGCCCCCACTTGCATACTCTGTGACTCTGAGCAAGTCACTTATTTATTTATTTTATTTATTTACTTTTTGTTGACCAAGTAAGTGCACTAGGCAAATCCTGCCTATTTTCAGGCACGACCCGGGGAGGGGGATACAGATGAATGACAACTGACCTTGAACCAGACTAAGCTGTTGGTGGTATTTTAGTGAATATGGGGAATTTGGCTAGGACACCGGGGAAATTCCCCTACTCTACCAGCATGGGGCTTGACTTCCTGTGGAGTGGAGGAGCTCAGTTTGGAGCCAGACAGCAGTGGAGGAAGAAGTGCTAATATGGCTGGTGGAAGGGAAGGCCTCACTTTCTACCATAGCACAAACTGAAGCCAGTCAAGTCTGTGAATTGGAAATGAAACAAGAAGAAGTTTTTCACGAAGCAAGCAGTTTTTCAGAAGATCAGCATCAAAACAGTGAGCATAATATTTTCCAAGATCAGAGTGAGTCAAATGGAGAAAGTGCTTTAATTACTGTAACTGATAAAACTCCTCAGGACAACGAAGTGCAATTTGAAATGATCCCTCAGAGCCCTAAGATATCAGCTGATTTATTTGGCAGAACAGAAGTAAATTCTGACAGCAGCAATATTGATCAAAATCCTAAGGAAGGCTCAAGAAAGGAGGGAGAACTTGTAAAACGGAATGTGTGTAAAGCTACTGAATTCAGTAGCGAGCCTAGTTGCTAGGCTGGCAGAAAAAAGTGCGAAAGAGAGCGAGTGCCTAAAGCCTGATTTATCAAGTAAAAACGCTGTCCTTAACACATCTGACCCTCGCTTGAATCCTAAGAGTCACACCGAAAGCTCTGATAAATCTAAGAATGTGAAAGGCATGTCATTTGATGTTCAGCTGAAATTGACTAAGGAGGAAGGATTTGTGTTTAAAATGTGGGTCACTCGTGATCATACCCCTGCACCTAGCGACCAGGTTTTTTTTTTCAAAAGGATGGCAAACAACAATCAGGGGAGACTGAATTCAGTTTTACTGTTAGAGTCAGCATGGCTAAAACATACTCAGGCTTTATTTCAGGAGATGGGGATGGAAAGACGCAGAAAACAGAGATCGGAGTAATGCCAGGGCTAGTTCAAAATGAAAAAGCAAATGCAGCACTTTTTGATGAAACCTGGTCACCGCTTAAAGTGCTACTAGAGGCAGGCCGGGAGAAGACAGCTACAGGTTCTTGGACTCCAGACCCATTATGGGATCCTTCATTTAATTTTAAAAATGCAACACTAGACTAGAAACCAAATGTAAAAGAAAAAGATCTTATTAAAGTTGTTTCACAGGTTAAGTTACCTAGGGTTGAGACTAAGGGGCATGAAAGTAATTCAAAAAAATGCAAATTCAAACAAGGCAAAGAAGACAGGCCTAGGGCAAGCTAAAGAAAGTTTTAGTAAAGAGGAAGACCCTGGTACTAGTTCTAATGACCAATTCACTGCAGGTTCACAGAAACCTTTAATGTCAGACCTTCTTTCTAATGCTAAAAGAGAAGCAGCACCAAGGACTAATGCGGTGTCATACGATACAAAGGGGATTGTCTGAATGGCCTGATAGGCATTATGTGAGGAAATGTCTGATAAAGGAGTCTCTTCATTTTTCACCAAGGGATGTCTTTGCATTTATCAATATTTCAGGAGACTATAATTACGACACAAGCTTTTAAACATCATATTTGTTAGATCTTTTCTGGCAACGCTATAATCAAGTTAAGTTTACCCCCACATGGACTCCTTTTTTGGTGATTCCCCTAACAAAATCTTTGATCATATTTCTTACAATAATGTTCAGAAATGAGGGAGTCCATGTGGAGGATATAACTTACTGGCTGTCTCAGAAGTGCAAGATTCTGAGTGAACCAGAACCTATACTAGATACAGAATAATTTTGGATGGGAGGGTGGAAGTACAAAGTGAAATTATGACAGGCTGACTCTGGGATAGAGCACATTCCCAATTCTTTTCTATTAGGGAGAGATAGGAGGGTTTGTTTCTATGGGGTCAACCAAGGGCATGTATTAAATGTGGATCCAGAACTCACTTATCTAGCATTTGTGATCAACCAAGATGAAATAATTGTGGGGAAATAGGACACATAACGATGCAATGTGCAAATCACACTAAATGTGATCTGTGCTAAGGGTATGGTCATGTTTTCCAAGAATGCCCCTGGGCCGCAGAAAATAAGGAGTCCTGTATAAGCCCAGATGTTCTGATTCAAAAGGCCCAAGAAGCCTCTTTTAGACAGCAGAAGGCCCCTCAAGGTGAGGCAACTGTTCAACCACAAGAGGTTAATAACAGCAAGCCATTAGCTAAGACCAACCCCCCCCCAACACTCATTATGATAGATTCAGTAGAGGTGGTTGTCGTAAGTAATAAGATAGGACAGAAGGAGATAAAAGAAGAAGTAGAAGAAACATTCTGAATCCAGAAACTCTTGTACCTCTTTGCTATAGAAACCTCAAAAAATCTGAAAATCCCCCTATTGAAGTTATTCCTCTCTCTCCTTTACCACCATGGAGATCCTCACGAAATCTGAGACCCAAATCCTCCCCTTCTAACACTAGTATTGAGACTTTCCTATGCGGCATTATTTATCAACTGGAGTGATTCTGAAATGGAGATTGTGGATTCTGATTCACAGAAATCTGTGCCCAAAAATGGTGCTTTAACAGCAGAGGAATATAAAGGAAAGAAGAAAAAGAAAAGGAAAAAATAAGTAGTAGGTCTGGTGTATCTTTTCTACAATGGTAACACTAAATTGGGGGTCATTGAATACTCATAGTATTCTGAATTTGATCAAAAGACAAGCTTTGTATCAAGTGATACATAAAGAGAATATCTCTGTATGCTTTTTACAAGAAACATGGATGTATTCCATAGAGCAAATTGCTACTTTTAAAAGAGATTGTCCTTGGGGACCCTCATATTGGTCCTTTGGAAATGACTGCGCAGATGGAATAGGTATTTTGTTTAATTTCTTTCTTTTTTTACTGGATAGATTGATAGATCTGATTCCATGAAGGGTTTTTCTTTTAGATGGGAAATGGGATAACCTAGAATGTAGATTTATTACTATATATAACCCACAAACAAAAGCAGAAAGAATTAATTGCATGAAAGCAGTACAACCATATTTAATTACTTCTAAATTAATCTTTTGGAGAGGTAATTTTAATTGTAGCTTAGTATCAAAAGAACAGACCACAAAAAAAAAAATATTGTGATTCCCATTCACTAGAAACAATAGTTACAACTGCAGGACTTATTAATTGTTTTCAGTACAGGTGTTCTGGGCCTAGTTATACCTACATGAAAGGAAAGTAAATTAAAAACCAATATTGATTATCTGTTTATCTCTAAAGATGTACCAAACTGAAAATTTCAAATAAAACCACTCGAATTCTCAGATCACTTACTCTTAATATATTCCTTCGGGGCCTTTTTTACAGTGCCAAAAAAAAATACTTGGATAGAAACTGAACACTTTGGCCCTTAGTAAAAGTTATGCACAGCTTTCAGTGTTAACTCTTTTAAAAGCCAGGCTATCAGTAGCTTTTTTATATGATTATTTAGGTGTATGGTGGATGGAAACTAAAACAGATTTAAGCAGATGGTTTAAGAGATATGGTTCATTACAGAAGAAAAATGATTTCTTCTCATATTTAAAGCTCAGAAAGCAATTACAGTATTTAGTTACGAAAGCTAATACATCTAGGTCAGATTATTCAGAACAAATAGAGAATATAAAAAAGGAAATGAAACAGGTGCAATATGATAGAGCGAAAACACTGCAGGCCTTGTTTACAAATCATATTCAAAAAACAAAACTAGGAGACCCAATTGAAATGTGTAGAAAATTCAAAGAAGCTACCCAAATGGAGTTTTTATTATCAGAAGGTAAGACAGTGATAAAAGAGAAGGATATAAATTCAATTACAGAAACTGATTATGAATCCCTGTTTCCTTCCTCACCTATTTGGCCAGATAAAATTAATTCATATTTAGTTACAATTCCTTTCCATCTTTGCCAAATGAAACTAAATATCTCCTAGACCCCTTAGTAGTGTCAGAAATTGAAAACATCATACAGAATCTGAAAGATGGTGTTTCCCCAGGAGTATATGGACTTCCTAATTCATTGTATAAAGCTTTCAAAACTGAACTTTTGACTTGTCTGCATTTAGTTTTTCAATTTATTATGATGGGTAAGGGGGTATCATCATCTTTTAAGGAATGGTCTAATTATCCATATTTATAAATCTGGAAATAAAGGGGATATTAAAAATTGGAGACCTATAACACTTTTGAATTCAGATTATAAAATATTTACGATGCTATTAAATAAAAGAATGAAAAAGTATGTAGAAAAAAATCATATCACCTCATCAATATTGTAGTATTCTGCACAGAAGAATACAATCAGACCTTATGATTATTAGAGATGTTATAGAGCATCTTTCATTAGAAGGCAAAACAGAATATTTAATATCGGCGGACCTTGAGAAGGCTTTTGATAGGGTAGATCATACCTATTTATTTACGGTCTTATAATTTTTTGGTTTCCCACAGGAGATAATCAATATTATTAAAGCATTGTATTCATCAGCTATGGTGTACCCCTTGATTAAAGGAGTTCAAACAAAGGGATTAAATTTAAAAGCAGGTGTCCATCAAGGATGTCCATTAAGCACCCTATTGTACATTTTGTCTTTAGAACCATTTATCCGATCTCTTTCAGTGTCATCTGCATGGATAGGAATTGGCGGCGAGCATCCTGACTCTAAATTATGTATTCAAGCATATGCAGATGATGTCTGTGTGTTTTTTTTAGAAAGTATGAACAGCTGCAAAGATTCCTTAGTGAGTTTAGCCTTTTTGCAGAAGTATCAAATGCCAAAATTAACCTGCTTAAGAGAAGAGGTTTGATCATAGGAGCAGGTGGCCATCAGGAGTTTCAATATAATAATATTTTAATATCATCAGAACCTTTAAACATTTTAGGTATTGTGCTTGGACCTCAAAATCTTCCTGAAAGGAATCGGGAGTCAGTTTTGTTAAAAGTAGAGCAAAAAGTTTCTAGATGGAAAGGTTATAAATTCTCTAAATCCAAGCATATTCAAATCATAAAACAGTTTATTTTTCCCTGTTTACAATATGTAGCGATGCTTTTCCCTCTACCCATCCAGTATGAGACTAGACTTTGTAGTTGTTGTTTCCAGTTACTATGGGGAAATAGATTAAATCCAGTGAAAAGATGTTTCACTTATCTAGATATTGCAAAAGGAGGGTTAGGAATGATTGATCCTATTTCCTTCTTTCACTCCCTGTTTATAACAATATCCGTTAAAAACATAATTTTGAGACCAGGTTATACTGAAAGTATTTGGATGGAAAGAGTATTAGGTCGATATCTTAAAGCTTGGGTTAATCTGGCTCCTAAATTGAACCCTCACATATACACTCTAGTATATTTTAAACCAGCAGTTCAAAAAATGTACAAATAGAAAATTACTAAACACATGGTGGTTTCTAACATGGTAAAATCTCTATATATAAAGTGATTATGAGTTTAACCTACCGTACCAAAATGAGTTTTAAAAATTGCCCCATGGTGCATAACACCTATATATTAGTGCAACTGAATAATACCAGAATGCCTGCCTTTATGTGGGAAACACAATGGCTAATAATGTACGGTAGATTTGTTAGAGGAACACCAAAATATAAAGTGAAAGAAGAAAGGAATTGTCCTTACACTGGCTGTTTAAATCAAGAAGAAACTATGGCACATTTCTTTTTTTACTGCTCTTATGTAAAACAATCATGGGTTTATGCAGCAATAAAATGGAAGTTTTCTTGGTTAAAGAATATGAACTACGACATGTTGGTTATAGGAATCTATCCCCCAGGTCTAGCCCTAGCCCATCATAAAGGAAATACCCTAGCAGTGTTTTTTGGATGTTTGCATTTTTATTTACGGCAGGTGAGGTGTCAATGGGTAATCTATCAAAAAAGAGTACCTTATGAGGGGTTTTGCCAAATGGTGGCCAAGGAAATGTATAAGGTATATCTAAAGGATGTGCAACTGTATAATTCTGGCAAAGTAATGAAATGGTGGAAGGGATTTTCACATATAATTAAATTTAAATAAAGAGGTCTATTTATATATCACATCTATAACATGTATCATCAAGAACTTTGTAAACTCTGTTTCTGATTGTACTGTGATCTTACAATGAATTTGGATTTGATATGTCATGTTTATGTTTATTTATCAATAAAAACTCCCCTACTCTTTTCAATAAGTGCCATGGGATCTTTAACATCCACCTGAACTACCACCAATCCAGGCAGATGGGACCTCGGTTTAACGTCTCATCTGAAAGACAGCACCTCAGAAGTGCAGAACTCCTCTACAGTGTCAGTACTGGGATATTAACCCACTTGCCAGATGTGGGAACTGAACCCACAGCCTTCTGATCTCCCAGCCTCAGAGGCAAGTGTGCTACCTACTGAGCCACTGACACTTAACTTCCTAGTGTTCCCAGGTCGCACCTGGAAACAAGCATCAGCTTAGTGTGTCTTTCCTGGTTAAACAATTTCCCCTTTCCCTTATTTTTACTAACAGTTTGAAATGTAAAGGTGATAACTCACTAGTTTCATTGCACGTACAAAACATATTATAAATGTAGAAAGTATTGTAATTATAAAATCCCATTCAATCCAAAGTATTTCAGTAAGAAACTGTTATAGCTTTCATGTCATCAAAAGAAGTAAAATACTCTTTTAATAATGCATTTCAGATTCATCACTTTCATCATCATCACTTTTTTTTCCATTGGGCGCCCTTCCAGAGCTCAGGGTGCCCTTACAGTCCAAACAACATTAACAGATACACAAACAAATTCACAACAACATGCATCATAAAATACTTGTACAATATAAACCCATGAAGAAACACATTAAAAGTGGGGACAGTATTGCTTAATACTGGGCTAAGATTACCCCATTTCTATTATTAACTAGTAAAAGGGCTTTCCCTCCTATAGACCAGAAAAGGCCTGATTAAAAAGGTGGGTTTTTAAAGATGCTTTAAAACCTTCTACGATCAGGCTATCTCATATCCGATGGGGTAGAGTTCCACAGGGTCGGAGCCATAACAGATTATGCATGTTTTAACAATGCTGTCCATCTATAGTAATTGTATCCTATTTATTTTCTTTTCAAATCAAATCTGGATAGAAAAAGCATATTTTCAGAATCATAACATATGCTCAGATTGTTTTTACTGTCTGTGTCCAGTAAAGTCACACTGAGCAACAGCTTGTTCCCAGGTATATTGTGGGAGCACAGGGAGGCCATGATGCCAGGCCAGTAGGTACGTAGCCACATTTACATCTTGTAGACCCAAGTTCACACACAAAATTGTAAGAGAAAAGGCTGCAAGAAAGGGAACAGAAAAAGACAGAAGGTGGTATTGTGGCAGCCCCAGAAATCTGTACTGACATGTTCAGCTGGCAGTATATTCTAGATGTTAAAGCAACGCTGAAGATGGATTATTTTTACTAACAGTTTGAAATGTAAAGGTGATAACTCACTAGTTTCAATGCACATACAAAACAATTATTATAGATGTAGAAAATGTAATGACACCTTAAAGCACACTTAATGAAATAGTCAATTTCCTATATAATTTACTGGATTAAATGCAGTCAAATTAGGATCAAGACCCTCAGTGACATCATTTCCTGTCAGGAACCCAAAACATATGGCTGCCACTGGCCGTTAATTATAGGGTGATTTACATATGAATAACTCTGGACTGCAAAGACTCACATATAAACACAATGGCTCAATCAAATTAGCTTTTTATGGGCTTTCAGAGATTAAGAAATCCTGTTGATGACAGTTCTTCTTTAAAAATACTCATCAAAATATTCCATCTGCAGTCAGATTGCAGTTATTAGAAAGCATCTCATTTTATTCTAACCATCCCTTTGTTCTAAGGAACACCTCTTTATGAATTTTTGTATTTTGTATTTACAGTTCTCACTATATCAGAGGAACTAATTTTTCTTGATACTGAGATGTAGGATGATTTTATGTAAATAAAAAAAAGGCCACCAGTGATGCACAACCACACCCCCACCACCTCCAGCTGTGCACCCACCACCTCGCACCCCCACAGATCCCCCCACACACACACTGTCACTCACCTGAACAGCTCCCAGTGTGAATATGCACTCTCCCATCAGAGACATGTTTTACTGCTGGAACCAATGACTGCTTTGTGAGAAATAAAGTAACTGTAGTTCAATGTATTTCAATGGGGATTTTCAACTGCATTTACCTTATTTCTCATATAACAGTCCCCGGTTTCAGCAGCAAGACATGTCTTTGATGCGAGAGTGCATCTTCAAACTGGGAGCTGTTCAGTTGAGTGATGGTGTGTGGGGGGTCTAGGGAGGTGCAGTGTGGTGGGGGCACAGAGGGGGGTCAGGTGGGGGTGTGGGTGTGATCAGTGGTAGACTTTTTCTTTACAGGTTGAAAAGAAAAATAGAACCCTTTGAGGGATTGTTTTCTTATTTTAAGCATGTGAGGGACTTGGGAGGGTGACGGAGGGTACTACAAGACACCAGGGCAACAATAAATATAAAATGCACTGGCCATGGGAGGGTGAGGGCACTTCTAGACACCAAAGAGGAAACAAAACTATACAATCTTGGGCACAGGAGGGTGGGGAGGTACTACTGAACACCAGGGAAAATATATGAAGCAAAATATATTGAAATAAAAGTTTTGGGTGGCCACTAGACACCAGGGATACATCTAAAATCTAACTGTGGAACAGGGCACAATCAGAGGGTAAGGGTACCACTGGACACCAGGGAAATTGAAGAAAACTAACAGGAACAGAAATAAATCCTTTTTTCACGGCAAAAAAAACTGTGCCACATGGAATGAAAAAGGATTTATTGGTATAAAAAGGAATCGGGAATCACCAAGTCCCAAATCCTTTTTCATGTCAAGGGATCCTTTCTTGTGACCCTGTTCTTTTCTAGCAAAAAGGGATTCCTTGGCATGAAAAAGGATTTCGGACATAGTTTTTTTCTGATTCTTTTTTTTGTGCCAATAAACCCTTTTTCATCATCTTTTTTCGTTCTCTCAAAAAAAGATCTTTTCTCATGAAAAATGATTTTGGACTTTTTTTTTTCTTTTTTTGAGAAAATAAATCCTTTTTCACCAGTTTTATTCACCGTCTTGAATAAAAGGATTTCTTCTCATAAAAAAGGATTTAGGAGTTAGTTTTTTTTCTAAATCCTTTTTTGTCAGAAAGGATCCTTTATCATGAGTCCTATTTTGTTCTCACAGAAAAGGATCACATGACACGAAAAAGGATTTCAAACGAAAGAGGACTCACAAAACAGGATGTTAGCGAGTCATGAAAAAGGATTTAAAATACTATAAATAAAACATTTTGAGGTTATTTTTATAACAAAGAGGTGCAGAATCCACCAAATTGAGCCCTGATGAACATGATACATAGTTTGGTATGTCTGCAAGAGCTCATTTTGTACAGTTTGGGAATTTTTTTTAATAAGAAAAAGAAAATAAGATGGCCAAAAATGAAAAAGGATTCCATCTCACATAAAAGGATTGGCCCCACACGCACCAAAAAAAATTCTTTTTCATTTGACCACATTCTTTTGTTATTCCAGGAAGCTATTCTGGAGACTGACATTCCTATTGAAAATAATGGGAAATTTAAAATTTAATAACATTGAAACAGAATAATATTTTTCACCAAACAAGCAAAAAGCACTTCTGTGACCCAAGCCCTTTCTACCCTAGAAATTTCAGACCAAAATTTCAAACCTCCTGGGCAAAAGGTGATGACAAAAAAGCAGCAAAACACAGTGATTAATATTTTTGTGCTATTCAGGTCTCAGAATCCACACATCTGACCAGAACAAAACTTGGCACATAAAAAGATCTACTCCATGGGATAGTGCATGCAACATTTTGTTCAAATCTGTTGAATTGTTTCAAAGTTATTAAAGTACAAAACTTAAGGTTTAACATAGAAACCCCTGCTCAACTCTAACTATAGGGGTGCTATATTATACTGGCACAGTAGAGCCAGTATAGTTAGGGAGAGAGGGCAATTTAATGTTAATCCTAAAATTGTGAACCTTAATAACATTTTAAACTTTAAACCGATTTGTATGTAATTTGGCATGAAGAAGTGCCTGGGATAGACCTGCTGACATGTCAAATTTCTTTTCAATCCATTAAATGGTTCAAAAGTTATTAAACATTAGAGAAAAAATTCCAGCTTTTTGCCATTTTTATGTTAGCTTGCTGCACTTGCGCAGCAGTCAACATATTGGGAGAGTGGAGATTTGGGGCGTGGCTGCTGTTGAGCGAATGCAGGGCACGCATCAGTAGGTGCATCCCTCATTCCCCAATAAGCCAGCATGCTAGCGCTGACACCAACATTATGTAAAGTGGACATAAGTTGTAAACAAAGTGCCGCTGCAATCAGAGACAAGCTCGTCATTCAGCAGCATAAAGACACGCCTCCCATATGTGCCTTTCCAAGTCAAACATTTCAATAAGCATGGCGCCGAAGCTGCTGCATGGTGGGTGAAGCTCGCACCACCCCCTTGTGTGATACGCTGATGGGAGAGCCCACTCCCCATCGGAATCACCCCCCCAACTGTTGAATGCTGAGGGGGTGCCCAATCCCCCTCAGCTCACACTCCCCCCCGACTTTGTTTGCCGGCGGGGGGTGTCCAATCCCCCAGCGGCATTACCCCCATGTGTTGTGTGCCGATGAGGGTGCCCAATCCCCCGTCAGCTAGTGACCCCCCAAACCCACTTAGGTGGCATGCTGGGAGCCCACCCCAGTGTGCCTAAACTGTCCTGTGACATTTTCTGTACCTAGAATATGAAAACAGTCCCTTGTAGTCTAGGTCCGCCCTCCCCCTCACCCGCACCCACCCACTGCGCACCCTGCCTCCCCTCACCCCCCTCACCCCATACTTACCTCCAGAGTCTGGCGCGACGTTCTTCAGTGGACCGGGAACATGTCTGCACTCTTCAAAGCTGACCGCGAACTGAGGAAATGCCGGTAAGCTGTATAATGGAGTGAATAGGGTTTTTTCAACTTTGTTGCATATCTCAGGCATTTCTTGGACTTTTTGCACCAAATTTTCAACATGGGGTTTTTGGGGCCCCTCCTCATGAATTCTGTCACTGTCATGGCGTTTCTTGGCCTCAAAAGGTGATTTCACAGTCACTGCATGAAATCACCTTTTGGGGCCCATTAATGAAATGACAGTGGTGGTGTTCATGAGGTGCCATCTTAAAAAGCCTAAGTTCCAAATTTGGTGGAAAAAATCCAACAAATGCCTGTTTTACGAGCGTGTGTTGCGCAGTTGCTATGCAGGCTCGTAAATTTGCGCATTCACAATATTTTACTGCTGGATTTTCAGCATTGTCATTTTTGTACACCTCCTTGTGAACAGTACAGCTGTCATTTTCCACATCCTGCCCAAAATGTGCTTCAGCACGTCTGGCGCACAATAGCGCAGTCGCTGTGGGAAATCAGTGTTTGGGCCAGATTATGAAAATGACAGTGACACAGTTCATGAGCAGAGGACCTAAAATGCCTATGTTGAAAATTTGGTGATGATACTCCATAAAATAACTGTGTTCCGAGCATACGTTGGCAGATTGCACACACGCTCATACCGTCATGCGTTTGTGATATTTTCAGTCTGGATTTTCACCATTGCCATTTTTCCACACCTCTTGATGAACAGTACAGCCGTCATTTGACATATCATGCCCAAAATGTGTTTTCGCACTTCCGGCACAGGATAGTGTGGTCGCTATGCGAAATCACTTCTTGGAACACTTTGAGGAAATCACAGTAACACTGTACATAAGCAGAGGTGCTAAAATGCCTATGTTAAAAATTTGGTGCCGAACACCCATAAAATGGCAGTGTTGCAAGCGTGCATTGCATATTTCCCACGCACCCTAGTAGCTTCGCAAATTTGGTATATTTACATGCCACATTTTCAACACTGGCATTTTTTTCCATCTCCTTATGAACAGTGCAGCTGTCATTTCTCACATCCTGCCCGACATGTTTTCCCGCACTGCACTACCAAACACCCAAAGAGACACCCTAGTGCTTGTCACTCTCTGCAGGGTGGGGGTGGGTTAGCATCAGTTTAATACTTCACTGCCATTCCTATGATGCATCTGTTTAACTCCTGCACTACCAATGCCAATGCCGGCAAGCCAACATTCGGCATTGACAAATGCTTGTTTTTTTTTGTCATGGGTATCTGAGAAAAGGCTTTATAGATTGGTTAGAAACTTTTATGGTAGACTGTCATAAAGCCACAGAAGTGTCTTTTGAAGGTTTGATCCAAAAATATTAATCCATTCAAAAGTTATTGAAATTTATTTTTTCACATTATTTTCTATGGGAAAAAGCTAGATGTCCCACGTAAAACTTTTTGTGTGGTACTTTTTGGCACATGGAGGGTCACATTCACCAATTTCTTTCTAAATAAAATCCTGTCCTTTAGCTTGTTGGGGCACACAGAGCCTGCTTAACTTTCACAGAGCACTGGTGTGTCTGCCATTGCAAGCGTAGTGAGAGGACCACTACTACCCCATTCCCTGTATGAGAACACTGGGGTTTTCTTGTCTTCTGCAGCCACAGCTTGAACTTGTGCTGCTGGCTACAGAGTAACTCATCATCCGCCCCTTTTGTCTGGTGTCTAGTGGCACCCCCAGCCCATTGTTCTTTATCCCTGGTACCTAGTGGCATCCCCCCTCATGTATCTCCTCCTTCCAGCAGTGTGGGACAGTGGGAAGCCCGCTCCTACTGTCCCCAGTCATTTATCTTCCCCTCAGCAGTGTGGGACACTGGGGAGTGCACTCTCAGTGTCCCAAAATAATTATTTCTTTTTAAAGCCAACATCGGGGTTGTCCAATTCCCGTGTCGGCACTACAAATCCTCCCCCTGCCACTGTATGACACTGGTAAGCTTACTCCCAGTGTTCCGAATTTAGTTCCCTGACATCTTATTTAAAAAAAAAAGAAAATGGTCCCTCATCATGGGACACTGGGGGGCTTACTCCCAGTGTCCTGATCCTCCCCCAAAGCAGTGTGAGACACTGGGGAGCCCACTCCAGGTGTCCCCATATAGATTTATTAACCCCTTCACACCAGTGTGGGACACTGAGGAGCCCACTCCCAGTGTCCTGAAATAAGTCCCCCGATGTCTTATTTAAGAAAAAAAAATGATCCCTCATCATGGGACACTGGGGAGCCCACTCCCAGTGTCCCTAAACAATAATTACTTTTTAAGTTCTTGTAATAAAGAAAACCATTCCCCGACATCTTTTTTTCCCCCTGTAAAAAGAAAAAGGTCCCTCATCTTTCTGGTTGTCTCCCTCTCCCATTCCAACCCTCCTACTGAGCACCTACTTTCCAACACCCCCCTCACCCTGTACTTACCTCCAGAGGTTGTCCACTGTCATCTTCTGTGGAGCGGAACATGTCTGCACTCTTCAAACCCAAACTGAAAACTGAGGAATCAAGGTAAGTGCCATATAATGCCTGTCAATTGCATTTTCAACTTATGTTCATATCTCAGCCATTTTTATTAATTTTTGCACCAAATGTTCAACATGGAGTTCTTGGCACCCCAACCTCATGAACACTGTCACTGTCATTTCTTCAATCAGACACGTAAGGTGATTTCGGAGTTGCTGCATTGAATCACCTTTCAGGACTGATTAATGGAATGACAGTGCCTGTGTTCACGAGGTGGGCTCCCAAAAAGCCCATCTTGAAAATCTGGTGCAAAAATAACAAAAAATGCCCGAGTTATGCATGATCGTTGAAATTTTTCTATTCACGCTGGTAACTTCTGACATTTTTAATATTTTCACTGAAATGTGTTTTCGCACCTCTGGTGCAGAATTGTGCAGTCGCTATGCAAAATCACCTTTCAGGACTGATTAAGAAAATGACAGTGCCAGTGTTCGTGAGATGGGATGACAAAAAGCGCATGTTGAAAATTTGGTGGAAAATTTCTTAAAAATGGCCATGTTATGTAGATTCATTGAACTTTTCCTACACATTGCTAATTTTCCATATTTTCACTCTAAATTTTCAGCATACCCATTTTTCCACACCACTGCATGAACAGTATTGTTGTCATTTTTCACACTGTGCCTGGCAAATGTTTCCACACCTGTGGCACAGAATGGCACAGACACTGTGCAAAATCATCTTTTGGGATTGAATAATGAAATTATAGTGCCACTGTTCATGAGGTGGGGTCCCAAAAATCCCATGTGGAAAATCTGGGGCAAAAATATCAACAAATGCCCGAGTTACTGGCTATGTTTACAATTTGTTCACTGTACCCATGTGCCTTTACGGCTGGATTGGAGCACAGGGTCCGAAGGATCCTGCTCTTCCACAATAAAATGGGGATACTATTACACTATTTTAAAAAGTAAGGAAATTCATTGCAAAAAACTTCATTAATGCATCAGTTAGGGTGATTACTATAGTGACTAAAGAAAGGAAATGAGGCATTAGGGTTTCCAACCCCACCCCCATCCTGCAGGGACTGACAGGTGTGGAAGGGGTGCCTTGGAGTCATCAGCCATAATGCTCATGCCAATCCACCCCACCTTGCAAACACTGATATACATCAGGCTGTGCCTTGGAGTTGTCACCCTTAATGCCCACCCCATTCTCCTATACTGCACCCATGTTGTAGTAGTAGTAGCAGAGTTGATTTATTTTGAGAGCCCTTCTCCGTAGGCTCAGGGTGCCCTTACAACACCATATAGAAATATAAAATACAGCAACTAGGAAAAGTCAAAACATAAAATGCATAAAATTATATAATCCCCTAAAATCTAAAAAAAGACAAATCCCCAGCTGTATAATGGTTAGAAATAAACTGTTTAGGTCCCAAAGAACTTCTTGAATAGGAAGGTCATCAAATGTTTTTTAAAGATATCTACAGATGGTGCCTCCTGGAAGTATCCCAACACCAAATTCCAGAGGACTGGGGTATCTACTTCGAATGCCTGGCCCCTGGAAGATTTTAATCTAGCCCTTGGGACCTCCCAGAGGGCCTCCCCAGCCAACCTAAAGAGAGTGAGATGGGGTGTAGGGATACAAAAGATCCCTCAGGTAGCCCAGACCCAGTCCATGTAGGGCCTTGTAGGTCAGAAGACCTACTTTAAAGATGATGCACCAGCACACTGGCTGCCAATGTAGTCCATGCAGTACCGGAGTAATGTGGCTGAACCTCAAGTGTCCAGTCAACAACCAGGCTGCTGGGTTCTACAGAAGCTACAGGCACAGCATCACACCTCTTCTGACCTTGAGGTAGAGTGAGTTACAGTAGTCAAGTCTCGAGGTGAGGAAAGCATGTACCAGTGTGGCCAGGTCATCGGAGGAATAAGGGACTTACTTCGGGTGATGTTCTGGAGATGGCAAAATCCAGTCTGGACAACAGCCAACACCTGAGCCTCAAGTGTCAACTCATTGTCCAAGACAACATCCACATTTTTCACCTCTAAGGAGGCCTCCAGTTTGGTTGGGCCAATTAAAAGCCCCAATCTATCCCCAGAAGCCCCCATTTCTCCCCTTCAACCCAGCTCAATCACCAGCACCTCAGTCTTCCCCGGGTTAAGACCCAGGCAGTTTGATGATGTTCAGGACCTGATCTTAGCCAAGCACTCATTTAGCACATCAACTGTGTCAGGACTTCTAGGTGCAAAGGACAGGTAGAACTGAGTATCATCAGTATAGCAGTGAAAACTCAGCTCATACCTCCTTATAACCTCACCCAGGGGTAGCATATACACTGTGAACAACATGGGGGAGAGGACAGAACCTTGGGGTACTCCACAGAGCAGGTCCATTGGGTCTGAGGAATAATTCCCCAGCATCACCCTCTGGGGTCTGCTCCAAAGAAAGGACTCAAACCAGCTGATGACCTTGCCAGTGAGTCCTACATACTCCTTCAGCCTGTCCAACAACACCCCATGGTCCTCAGTGTCAAATGCTGAGGGAAGCTTGAGGAGAACGAGAATCATTCACTCTCCTCTGTCCCTCACCCTAAGCAGGTCATTCAACACCCTGACCAGTGTGGTCTCCCATGCTGTGCAAGGCCCTAAACCTGGACTGAAATGGTTCATAAATCTGGAAGTCTCTAAGGTAACCCTCGAGCTGTTCTGTGACCAGCTTCTCAAGAACCTTCCCCAAAAAAGCATGTGCTGATCTAATGGCACCTTCGAAAATTGAGCCCATCATCATCTTAGCAGCTGCATTCTGTACCAGCTGTAGGCACCACAGCATGCCTTCACTGAACCCAAGGTACAGAGCATTGCAGTACTCAAGTCTCAACATTATAAAAGTATGTACCATTGTCACCAAGTCTCCAGGTGAAATAAGGGATTTAACACAGCTGATGTTACTTAGATGGTAAAAGACATTCCAGACTACTGCTGACACCTGAGACCCAACTAATGCTTGTATGTATGTTTCCATATCATATGAACTTAAGGCTCAAGTCAAGCCAGTTGTTAAATACAGAACATCAATGGGTAGGAATACTTTTGTCTGCTATAAATGTTATGTATGGCACTCTGTAGCACTGGATGTGAGATTATTCAAAAATAGTATTGCATTTAAGCCTGCTGTGTGTTTAATAATTGTGTGTCATTTTCCACATATGAGCATCTCTAAACTATATTTTGTGGAATCACTGTGCAGCTTATTAATATTATACTATAATGTATGTATGTGCTGTCCTGCCCCAGGACTCACCTATGAAAGAGCACTTGGTGTGGCTGCTTTGACTATTTGGATTACAAATGTTCAGTAAACTAAACTAAACAAAGCTACTTTTGAAGTTGGTGTTTTCAGCCATTCCATGCCAGCCATGTTTTAAGATGTAAAATTATTATTTATTTGCATCTTTTGATGATTGGATACAATTAGGGTATATATTTCACAGACGTTTTTCCTAAAAATACTGGACATGACTACAGTCTTGTTTAAATGTTATTGTGACCATTAATGGCAGAAATGACTTACTTGTTTCTTTTATATAGTGATGATAATGCAAACATGGTACAGTAGAAGCCACTTAATTGGGATGCCCTGGTGACAGGCTTTTCATCCCGATTAAGTGGACATTCCATTTAACAGAAGGCTATTGAATATGCATACTTTGCCTCTGCTAAGTGATTTTGAAAAGCTCTTTCCATTGCGATGTTGTTCACAACCCTCCCTCTATAATCATCTGTTAATACAGTACTGCCATGGTGTCTTTATCTCACTCCACATTCCAGCACAGCACAACTCAGCACTAACCTGGAAAAACAAGAGAGGAGATGTTGAGGCTGAGATGGGACATGTTTTCTTCAGCAACTCTCAGTTTTTTTGGCATGGTGCAGCTCAGTGGGTACATTCAGGAAACAGTATGGTAGGATGGCAGTCCCAGGAGAATGAGTGCAGGGTGAGCTGGGAAAGCTGAAGGGTGAATGTTCAGGACATGTCTTCCTTGGCAGCTTGATGGGTATGTTCAGGTCATCATCATAGAAACAGTAGTGATGATAGTCCTGGGAGAATGAGTGCACCACAGGTGAGTGTGAGCAGGGAAAGCAGGATTAGGAATGTTCAAGGTGTGTCTTCCTCACTAACTCTTTCTGAGATTTTTCTGGCATGGTGCAGCTCATTGGGTATGTGCTGGCTAAAAGGAAAGGGTATGTTCAGCATGATGCATCCTGGTGGGTAACTCTCTTTGTTAACTCCTCCACAGGACTATCTTTGCTTGAGTAGCAGTGTGTTGCAGCTCAGAATCAGTGGGTATGAGAAGAGAAAGTGATAAAGAGATGTTAAGGCTGAGACAGGACAAAGGACAGCAAGGAAATACAGGAAGTCGTCGATTAGCACTCCACGTCTAGGAGATGAGACAGCAATAGTCACCTCCTCAAGGGCCATTAATAGACACTAATTGCAAGATGTAAACATTTCAATTTACCAGGAGACCCATACCCATTAACCAGCATCAGTTTTCACTGAACTAAAGGGCACCTTAATCAGCTCCTGGTAGGTTGTCCAAGTAAAGTGGACAGCCCAAATAGCTGTGTCCCGAATAAGTGGATCATAATTTAGCAGCTCAGCTGACACATACTATTTTACATGTAGTGGTCAAATAATTTTAAAGTAATAGCTTTCTAAATGCACTGTGTGCACCATAATATGACTCCTCTCTCATTTTCCCCTGAAGAGTTTCTTTACAATTATACATGAACATAATAGAAAAGATCAATAAAAGTCACCTCAGATCAATTGAGGGAAGTACATAATTGTTTCCTGCAGTCGATTAAAACCTCTTGAGAAAGATACTAAAGAAATAACTGCTAGTCTCCAATGGGAAAGTATACCTGCTATTAGTAAAAATATGTTGTTGCATTATATGCTGACAAAATAATACTATACAGAATAAAGATGGAGCACCACTTTGTGAAACACTCTTGAAGTCCTTGAAATTTTAGGTAAAATGAGTAGTATTTCCTTCCTGTCAGTGAAACTAGCTGGAGTCATTGAGTTCCCAGTGTTCTAGCTCTGTAATTTGATTTTAGCCATCCTCAAATTTTATTTGTGGGGTTGTTATTAGATCTCATCATACACGCTGTTGACAGACTGAGGATTATTCATCTTCTTTTCACAATTAGGGTGACAACAGCAGTACCTTTTACCAGCAGTAATATAATTGAGACATCTAAGCAATATGATGGCCAATGATCTAATACAAGAGCATGTTTTGGTATGTCTCCTCACTTGACAGATTGTATGACAATTTCCTCTTGCTTTTTCACACAAGATTAGAATAATATGTAGTTTATAGCATTTCTGAGGAGCCTTTGACTATGAGATTTCTTTATATCTCTTCAAGCACCTGTCTTAAAGTGTTTGCCTTTGTGTTTTCTATTAATCATATAGTTAATTATTTTAAGACAGTATGCCACCGATAAATAGATTAGGTTGTTTACCAGTTTTCTACCCAAAGTAGCTGCATTCCTTTATTTTCTCTTGTAATCAGTACGTTCATGACTGACATGCTTTAACAGATTAAATCATATGTGGTACTCATGTCAGTCACAATGGCATGTGCAGAAGTACGTTTACACTTATGTACTTAGATTGAAGAATTATTTTATTAAGTGAGGCATTTAGATCGCAAGTGAAGATGAGGGATTAATGTCACAGAAGACTGAAGCTGCTTATATCAGAGGGAAGGTATGGCACAGGCAGGCAAAACAAAGTCTTACTCATACTGCTTTACTAAATGTACCTCTTTACTTGCCAGAAGGCCTGACATGACACTGTTTCAGTTGTCAACATGTTTATTATGGGAGCACAGTCACACTCCCATACTGTAGTTAGTGTTCCCAGGGCACTGCTATATAAACCTCCAATTTGTAAGTATCCATATCTCAGGAACCCAGCTGTAGATCTGGTTGCAATTTAACTGTTTTTTTTTTTCAAAGTGTCTGAATCAATGAACCCTACAAATTTCGGTCTAATCTGACCAAAGGTTGCTGGGATAAAGGATGCATGAAAACATTAAATATTAAAATCTGACAGGTCTAAAAATGTAGCCATTTTTCCAAACAAGTTTTCAATCAAAACTACAAAATATCAAAACATGACAATCAGTGGATTAATAATTTTGCCAGATACATAGATAAAATACAGTACAATTATAAATTTATTTCATATAGTATTTCTCAATGAGTTGCATAAGTTTCTAGATCCAGCTGAAAGCATTACAAAAATGGTTGCCTAAGAGTTGCAATTACATTTTGAGTGAAATCCTGACAGAACTGCAGATGTATTCCAATTGAGTTGTAAAAACACTTCATAATAGTTGCTCTTGAGCTGGGTAAGTGTTGAAAAACAATACAATGCGAGTTGCCAATGTATTGCTGTTTAAGAAAAACACATTGCCAGGCCAACTCATTGGTGGGACAGTTTAATGTGAACTATACTGTACTGTACTGCATGTGCAAAACAAGTTTGTTTCTCTCCATGTGTCGGTATGCTAAACATCGTATTTATTCAGAATGTGTCAATATGTTCAAGGAAAAATAGATACAAAAATGTATATTTTTATAGCCACACTACAAATAATTATTCTGGCACACTGAGCCCATACCTAGTGCTGGCAAACAAGTCACCACCCCCATACACACAAAGAATCTGGCCAGCCTAAAGAGACAATCAGCAGTACTAGCAGACAACAACTGTTGGTATTGGTACTAGGATTCCATCACTGGAGATGGCAAACACCCCACCACCCCAAGGTCAGCACCAGAAGCCCATTCCTATGTCAATTTACTATGCCTCCCCAAATATCATTCCTGCATCATGAATTTCCAAGAGCCAATATATAATGACCCCTCCCCCCAGAGATCAGTATGGCAATGGAAGCTATTCTCCACTGTTGGTCTACAATGCCCCCACCACAGAGATAACACAGCACTGGGAGCCATCCCTTCCTCCTGCAAAGCTCAGTTCAAAACCAGGAACCCATTTCTAATGCTGGTATACAGCTTCCCTCATTGTCATGATGGAGGCATCACTGGAAATCCAACCCCACCGAAAGCAAACTCTCTCCAATAAGCAACAAAGCCTACCGGGTCAAAATGTTGTATGCTTAACAGTGTATGACAAAACCCCGAAACTGCAACAGCACAGTGAGAGGGTGCAATACTGTGAATGGTTTTGTGTGTGGTACAGCACCCTCTCACTGTTGAAGGCAGATGATATTACCTCTGTTGGGATGGGCTTCCACTGAGCAACTGCCATGGTTCAAAGGGAAGAGCCACTGGCAGGGATGGAAGCAGGCAGAGCATTTGGGACCAGGTTTAATTCCCATCCCCAGATGCATGAAATTTTCCTTTTTTTGCACTTTCTGTGATATTTACTGCCCGCCCCCGAGTTAGATATTTTAGTTGTGGGGCTCGGGGGTGCAGCCCCCATAACAGAGGGGTGCAGGGGGCTAAAAAAGACTTATGCTGCATCCAATATATTGTGCTGTTTTGGCAACATGATATATGCATGTGGCATAATAGTCTTGCGACATTATGATCCCATGCCACAAAAAAGAGTGCCACCATTACACCAAATTTGCAATTCCACTCAGAACTTATCACAATATCTTTAAGAATGCTACTGTCATATTTAAAAACTGAATTACAAAAAAAAGGCTTTTCATAAAACGGGGGCTCGAATATTGTAACCATGGCGCAAACCCAAGAACGCAGTGCAGTTGTCTTACTACAAGCTCCCCCTTCATGAGAATGTAGTTAGCAGTTTTCTCCAGACACCTAAGGCCTGTTTGATGCTGTACAAGCTTGTAACACTTCATGCACACTGGATTTCATTTCTATTACAGAAACATGGCTAAGAAACCATTGTTTAATAAGCTACATGGGCAGAAAACTCATACCCTGACCTCTATGCATTGTCCCACTCTTGAGTTCACATTGTCACATTGCAACTCCCCTGTTACATCAAAGGATGTAACACCTGGGGCTCAATTTTCAAAGCCCTGAGAATGCTGTAAGCCCCTGGTTTGCTGATTGTTTGGAGCACAGGACTTGCAGCACTCTCCTGGCCGGCAATCAGGATTTTCAATCCCGAGCACCAAATACCGCAAGTTAGACCAGCTTTTCCCTGGTCTAACTTGTACCATTTTGGGGACCCTTTTTACAGGGCTTGCACCAAATCTTTGGCACAAACTGCCACAAACTGAGGAAACTGTTGCAGCTCTGCCCAACAACAGAAAATTGGGAGCAGTTGCAGCAAAGGAATTTGGTGCAGTTGAACCAAAAAGCGGCTTTGATGCAAAGCTTGATGCAAGTCCTGCATCAGCCTTTGAAAATTGAGCCCTCTGTGTCCCAGCCTGACTCCCATGTATGTTGTGCTGTCAAGATGGTATCTGTACTTTATCTTATATTATTATAAGGCAAAAATATTTCAAGACACCTGATTGTTTATCACAGTTATATTAGGGTTACAGTTATCCACTTTACCTTACCATGTAAAGCCAGCTCACAGCATATGTTTTTATCCATAGTCGTGAATGATGTCCCAGCTATTTTCATAAAACTTTAAATTTTTAATTTAAAAATGACTGTCCCAGTCACAGATCACATTCTCCAAACAGCATACAGTGCTTAATAAACAGCGTGACTGGAGGCTCTGTGTGAGAGTTTTAAAAATGTATTATGAACCCGGTGCTATAAATTTTGGAAGCTGATTGGCTGAACCCTCTTCTTACCCATGATTATATTCAGCAACATAATCACAGATAAGAAAAGGGATAAGCCAACAGCTCATTTCGCCTGCTCCAGATCTATCTGCCCGTATATTCTGGCAACCAGACAGCCATGCAGAAGTCATGGTTTATAGCAAAAGCTCCAACCAGCAAGTACACAGAAACAGAAACACTGTCCCACCACAGGAACAAATAAAAGAAACATTCTTCTCTCTTGTCACAGCAACCAGTGCACCTAACTACCAGTTCATTTCTGCTACAGACACCCACTTCAAAGTATCACACCACTCCCCTCACTCACACTCGACATGACACTCCTTATTTGCAATTAACTGTTCACAGTCTGCCTTTCCTAATTCCACAGATCATTGAATACAGTAAGCACGTCTGCCTAAACAAATGTCAGGCAAAGCACAGTTAATGGGGGTCACGCTGTGAAGAGCAGAGAGTCATACACTCACAAGAGCTGCAGTTTTTCTATCATCTCCAACAGCAGCACCACATGCTGACCACAGTTCTCTCAGAACTATTTTTTTACAAAGTACTTCTACAGATCCCCAGAAACTCGATTTTTTAAGGGTTTTTTTTCTTCATTTCTTTATAAAAGGTATAATTCAGTTCATAATAGCAATAATGCACTCCAGGGTGTGGTATATCATGGGATATCATCACTTCTCAGGCATTGGATGCACTCAGTCTGTGGCCTCATGACCAACCACCTGAGGCATGATGATATCCTATGATATACCGCACTCTGTTTTGCATTATTACTTAACCATGCTGCCTTGTATGAGTGATGCTATCAAGAAACTAGATACCCTTTATGTTTGCTATTAGCATAACATCAAGGCACCTACCATAGCGCTGTTGCAGAGTGAGGATGCCACGCCTGAAATAGGAAGTAGGAAATGTTTTTATTTTATGTTCACACATTAACACTAGATATAGTCAGTGCTATCATGTCATTCATTAAAGAATAAAGACTCTAACACAGAGTTGCCAGTTATGCTGATTTATTCGCTAAGACAATGTGAACTATATATGAAGCCTAAAATTAGTTGCTATTCTATACTAGTACATTTAATTTTAACTGTAAAATGAGTAGTGTAATTGCTATTTGCAGTGGTTTTAAAAGAAGGACATTGGCAAAGAGCAAATACATCAATGTTTCTGTTCCAATGAATGTGTCTGCACATCTATGAACATTTAGTGCAACTGTGTTTTGATGAGATATGATTTTACAAGTCAACAATTTAAATGGGGTGCCGCTGGACTCGACTTTAAATTTTTCAGTAAAAACTGTAGCTGTTAGTAAGAAAATTAACTAAAAATTGGGAATCCTGTTTAAATTTAAGTCTTTTTTTCTGTTTAGAAACTAGGAAAGCCATACAAGTTGGTACTCTTCTTCCTCAATTGGATTATGTAGCTGGTATTTATTTTAAGCTGGGAATGAGAGAAACAAGTATTCTTTCAGTAGATTATAATAATGTCTGTCATTTTATTTTGTTAGCACCGTATCATACTTATTCTTGTGATCTATATTCTCAGTTGGGGTGGTTTTCCTTTAATTGTCATACTGAATATTTATTTGGTTTATTAATTTTTTAGGCTATTAATAAGAATACTTCTTTTCCTTGGTCTGATTTGATATCTGTTTGTATTATTCCTTCCATGCTGCAATCATTTAATGGTCTGTCTTTGATTACTACTGTGTGTAAGTGGAAATCTGGCCTTCGAGCTTTAAGCAATTCAGCCCCTTTTTATTGGAATTCGCTGCCTGTTTCTATTTGTACAATTGCTTGTAAAACTCATTTTAAATTTATGTTTAAATCTTTTTTACTTAACAAATCATGTTGTACTTGTAATCACTAACTTTGTATATTATGTTGAATTGATTTTGTCTTTATATTTATTGTATTGCTTGTCTGTTATTCTTGTCCGGGTCAGACCTGAAAAAGGGCCTTTTTGGTCCAGTTTCCTTACCAAACAAATGAAAAATAAAATAAAAATAAAAGTATGCACTACATATATGATCTAAAAGTAGGATTTATTCTATGTCCCTGCATGTAATTTTCTTTCTAAAATGAGCTCTCCATCCAGTTGTTCTGACAATGAGTATACACACCTGAATCAGATCAACATGCAGATCAGATAACACTAATGAGTGAGCTCATAGTCAGAAGTCCTGATTTTAAAACAGTTTTTAAAATAACTGGAGTGCTCATTTTTTAACTAAGTTATATATGGGGGCATAGAATAACTCCTAAAAATGGAGGCCACGTGTACCTTTACCTAAAATTCTAAGATCTACATCTGTAACTCCAGTGACTCAATAAACATGGAAAATATTTTTACAACTTACAATTCAAAACTGAAGTGCTTGCATGGGGGTGGGGGGTTGTTCATCCAGTACATGTATAATCACAGTCTGGAGAGAAAAAGTTTTCTGTGAAATAGACCAATTGAAGTACAGTATTTATCAACTCACAAGAAAAAAAAAACATTGGGTGATAAACAGAACTTCCTGCAGTTCCAAAATGTACTGTACAAACACTAATAATGTTATACTGACCATGGCAGGGGGTAGTAACTCTTCTAGGTGCACTACTTTCTAAATTTGATTGTTCAGTAGGCCAGACCAAGGGATGTTGAAAAATTACTTTTCTTCTTTTTTCTTCTTTTCCTTTGGCCCCGTATTGTTTTCCTTTTGCCCCTGTATTGTTTTCCTTTTGCCTCTGTATTGTTTTCCCTTTGCCCCTGTATTGTTTTCCTTTTGCTACTGTATTGTTTTCCTTTTGCCCCTGTATTGTTTTCCCTTTGCCCCTGTATTGTTTTCCTTTTGGCCCGAGTGTTGCTGTGTTTTCAATAAGGATGAAAATGATGTCTATGAGATAGCTCTTTTTGCTTTCTGATAAAAAAATGAAATAATGAAATGGTAGTAATGATATCTTGCACTGTAATTTTGCACTATGCAACTCAAGAGGGACACATTATAATAAGTTGTAAATTTGGGCAAATTATTTTATTTTAACTGAGAGACCTTACATTTGTATTCCTGTTCTACCATGTCTTGTTTAGACAAGTATGTCTTGCTTTTTAATTATCTGCCTTGAAAGATTATCATCTCTGTTGACTACATGTATTGGGGAAAGTATGCATGTTTTAATTTATAGAGAATAACATTTTGTTTAGTATCTAACGATGCTTTGTGACGTATGCAGAACAAACAGGGTAAGTGGCTCCACAGCTGTGCACATGCGCTGTGAAAGGAATCAAATCTCAGGCAAAAACCATAGTAAACATAGTTACTGGTATGGGATCAGCATAATTATGCTCAGTTAGTGGAAAACAATGCACTTACTAGCATGCTGTCTTATGCAAATCTTTTGGTCCTCTGCTCTGAAGTATTAAAAGAATTAAAGAAGCCTCAGAATGAACAGAAATGCCTGAATTTTATGAATGTTTTTACTGACGTGAAACATATTGTGGGTATGGTATTAAAGATCTGCACAAGATGCCATGCTAACAAGAGTACTGTTTTCCACTAACTTAGCATAATGGTGCTGACCCCATCCAAGTAACTATGGTTACTATGGTTTTTACCTATAATACATATATATATATATATATATATATATATATATATATATATTTATACAATGTATGTTTTGGGATAAATAAGAGTATAAAAAATGATATCTGAGATGGCCAGTGAAGATAACATTGTTATCTTCATGTTCTTATACGTCATACATTTATCTCCACATTCCTGTACGTCATAATGAAAGTGAAAGTTTTTCACTTTTCATCGTCCAGCTGTCTCTTCACTGTGTCCCTGTAGATGAAAGCCCCCAAAAAAAAAACACACACATCTCTCGGATCTGCTTGATCTTTCCTACATCTTCAACTAAATTATTTTTAAAAGCGTATCTGGTTAATCCTGCAACTTTTTTATCCATGTGGAACTCTGATGCAGCATGATCGTGCTGTCGATGTCGCGTGGGTGCCTGAACGCGGAGACACCGTCATTTCTCATTAGGAGCCTTGCAGACCGTCGCAGTTCCCCTTTTCCTCGCTGCCTACATAAGAAGCCACAGTGATGGAGCGGAGAGCGAGTGAGTCGGCAGCTCACGCACCAGACGGAAGCACTAGCCTGTTGCCATAGCTATATACGATCGCACGTCCATCTGTTGCGGTTGCTGACTCGATCACCTTTCTCTCAGTATTGTTGGCAGCTTCTTATCAGAAAAATACAGGCAGCATTAAGAAAGGGTCACACTTTTTCACGGGTTTACAGCACAGCCATAATTAGAAATTTCTGACTGTGTCTCACGCTTGAATCTTACGAGCGCCACTCACGCTTACATTTGAGATCATAGTATTCAGTCATGCTGCATCAGAGTTCCACATGGATAAAACAAAGTCGCAGGATCAACCAGATAATGTATGTTTTAAACATCTATTTTTTAAAGATGCAGGCAGGATCAACCAGATAGGTATTATTCAATAACTTTAGAGTGGCAAGGTGAGATATTTTTTAACAATATATGTAATCTGCTGTTTTGAGGGAGGAGACACAGAGAGTTGTGTTGGGGTTGGCCAAGGCTAGGTCAGCCAGAAGCCAGACAAGTTTTTGTATAATAATTTTAAAGCACCAGGATCAACTTCACATATGGCATCTGTTTTGCTAGTAGAGATACTGCAGATTTGTGTTGAAACAGCCAACACCTCTATGTAGGGGAATGTATGAAGTGCACATTTGGAGCTTTTGTTGAATGCAGCCCAAAACATACATAGTATAAACAGAATGACATGGCTTGACTGAAGATATCATGTTAGCCTCACCGAGGGCCAGCATCGTGATGTCTCACGCGGCTTCGTCTCGTGAGATATCATGATATCATTGGCCTCTCGTGAAGATAAATATGATATCTTCAGTCAGGCCATGTCATATCCCCTATATATATATATATATATATTTGCTATATGTATATGTAACAGATAATCTACTACAGGACTTGTGATCATACTCTTATATACGCACACCTTGGTGTATGTTGTGCAGCACAAGGCCACAAGCCCGGTGCGTTCAGCCACTCAATGCATGCGTATATCAGAGCATGACCACATACCCTGTAGTGGATTATCTGTCTTATAAAATGGCCAGAATTGTTTTGAAAGGGGATGAAAAATAGAAAGAAGTGTAGATGTGTGGTCATTGTGGGAAAATGCACAGTCATGTGATGTATTTCATCATATCAGGAGACAGTATTTTTGCTGATTTCTTTCACCCATTTTATAAATATCTATCTACACACACACATATATACTTCTGTGTTTCCATTGATACAATCTTGAAGAGGGTCATAAACCATTCATGCATACTTGCAGACTGGGATGTGAATGCCAGGGAACTGAGATGACAGACAGTGTAAATGGAATGCAGACCCTCACACAGGACAAAGGCAATCTCACCTTTTAGTTCACTTTTCAGCTTGTTTTTTTTAAGCAGCGTAGGGCATCAATTACAATATTAATATTTTTGTGGTAAATAGTACAAAGGTAACTTGGAAACAACCTGGGTTAGAAAAACTAAGTTCTGCTAAAGATTTGCATCTAACAGCATCTGAGGAAAAGAAATAATCTACATATTTATACTCAATCTAACTGGTAATACAACACAAGTTTAAGCATGTGCTAACATGATTTGATAGGGCAGAGCTCAAACATCGCCTATGGGGGGGCTACAATTTTAAGAGGGGTGCTGCTGGACAGGGAAAACTAAGGGGGTTGGAGTGGTGTAGCTAGACAATGGAGACTATTTGGAAGTGAAGTCCTTCTACATTGCAGCATCTTGATCTAATTCTCAATTATTGCCATGTCTGTGGGCATTTGTCTTGATGTTAATGGGAAGGCACATCTACACTGGTGAGTAGAATTCCAGAATGGAATGCAGCTCTCTCTCAGGCCCTGCATTT
This sequence comes from Neoceratodus forsteri, assembly GCA_016271365.2. Classification (NCBI taxonomy): domain Eukaryota; kingdom Metazoa; phylum Chordata; order Ceratodontiformes; family Ceratodontidae; genus Neoceratodus; species Neoceratodus forsteri. The sequence goes on from CM057456.1 coordinate 1,726,470,041, forward strand.
GCAAGTCACCAGTTTAGTTTTTATTCAGTAGTCTCCTACTCCAGCATTATTTCCCCTATCATATACTGTAACTGAAGCAAAAGTGTCACATTTGCAAACCTAGCTGAGCTCTGAAGAACAAAACCAGAATTTTTTCTCATGTCAGCGCTGATGTTCAAAGCACCTGCAACTCTAGCCTGCAACAGCAGTTGAGACTATTTGAATCACATAAGAATTTCTCAAAGCCTTTCGCAGCTCAACAGTGACAAGTCAAGGACTGCATGTTTGCTTTGTTTTTAACTTTTACATTCAAATGTATTTTGCTAAAAGCATAGCTAAGAGAAGATACTTTGAAAACTAAGGTTCCATTCCAAAATATCAATTTTAACTCCTGGTCTTCTTTTTGTTCTTTTAATATGCTGTTTATTTCAATACAGAGTTGGCAGTGCTATGCAAATACTATTCAGGATAAATGAGGGTGTCAGCTTTCTCTGATGTCCTACATGGCATGGCGTGGGTTTATTTAGGTTGAAATGCATTAAATGGTGAAAGCTTACCATTTTTGAGTATGGACTTCCTTTTGTGATGTGTGCTAGACGTTTTGCCTTTGATGTACTGTTATTACTAGTAGCACCACCACTTTATCCTGGTGCTGATTTTTTTTTTTGATACTCCAGGATAAATACACAAGTACTGCACTTTTTACAAATACTGCACTGTTACAAATAAAATTATCAGTATAAAAACACAAATACTGCACTTTTTACAAATAAAATGATCAGTATAAAGACATAAATACTGAACTTTTTATGAATATAAATGTCAGGTTAAGTACACAAAAACTGCACTTATTACAAATATTTTAAAGATCTATATGTGTGTTAGATCTTATAAACTACTGTAATGCTCTGACTGAGGCTGCTGTGAAACTCATCTGACAACGTCTGCTCTTATCCTGAATGCATATTTTATACTTACTCTCAACCTCATGATGCTGTGCCATCATTAACAAAAAGAAGTCTGAAATGCAAAGTAAAATATTTGTTGCAAACGTGAATGTGCAAAATAGAAATTCCAGAATCACAAACCCAAATACCAAGCATCAGCCCCGTGCACAGCCCTACTGTCATGATGATAATCCTTCCTGTCCCCAGAAGCCTGCATCCACACATTTCAACATCAAAAAACTATCACTTCAAAGTGCTTAGCTATTGCATATTTGTTCCTTAAACAAACAGTTCATCCCCAAGCCTTAAGCGATTATATACTGAAATATGAAATGTTTTAGTACACTATATCTTTTTCTAAGAAAATTCTAAAATAATTTTTCCAGTATCTGGGGAAAAAAATAAATTGACATTCAGACACAATTCAACAAGTATTTCATTTATTTTCTCACTTAAGGGTTCATAATTCTTTATTGCTATGAACATATGAATGCCAGTATTAGATTTGTGTCTCAGTCTTCATCTCATCCTACTGCTGTTCTGCATGTTGAAGTCATAATACTACATTTGTGAAACCAGTAACATTTCCACAACAGCATATTATGATATTCAAAAAGAGAATCATGACTTCAGACAGACAGACAGCAGGAGGATGAGCTGACATCTATGGGACAATGGTAATGTTTGCATGCAGATGTCCTCAGTGAAAAGAATGATATGGCAGCATTTAGAAAATGCATCAAAAGGCAAGTTGAATTGTGTCTGAATACTATACAGTATATTAAAACATGTTCCAGGATACAGAAAAAAGTTATCCCTTTAATTAAGGGAAAGCTAAGTCAGGTGTAACATGTCTCTGCTTGGATTTCAGTGCAAAAGGCTCTGGCTCCAGAAGGACATAGACAGAGTGGAGGTGGTCCAGAGAAGGGCAACTAAAATGGTGCAGGGTTTTCACAAAAAGCCCGACAAGGAGAGACTGAAAGACCACAATATGTACACTGTGGAAGAGAGGGAGGGAAGTATTTTTCAGAAAAAAGGAGCTGAAGAACAAGGAAACTATGAAGCAGAGGGGGTTAGATTCAGGACAGATATGAGGAAGTAGCCCGCTTTGGAACCAACTCCTCCCCAAGGAGGCATCACTGTGAGGCCCTCACTGACCTACACTGGCCCACCCTAAGGCTTAAGCTAGCCTATCCTACTGCCTGCCTGACCTATAAATTCACCTTCCTAGGCCACCCGCCTCACCTGAGTGGCCTGCTCACTCCCAAAGTCCCCTGCTGATCCACAGCAAGTCATCTCCTCACCATTCCCCATGTTCGCACCAACCAAGTAAAGCGTTCCTTTCAATATGCAGCTTCCCACCTATGGAACACACTCCCAGCAAGCCTACTTGACAAACCTTCACTCCTAGGGGTCAAATCTGGCCTCAAAGTGTACCTTCTCGAACTAAGCCTCTGTGGTTGTAATCGCTAGATCATGTCCTAAACCTACCCCCCTCCTATGCCAGCTGTCTTATGCCATTCTCTCCTTAGATCGCCTATGGTTAATGCTAAAAACACTGTAGACCTGATGTAAGCAACTGTTTCAGCCCTGTTGATTCCTACTAATTCCTGTTTCTCCTTGTATATTGCCTACTTCCTGACCTGTACCAACTTTTGTCTAATGTACCCTATGATTATGTATGTACTCTCTGTAACTTAACATTGTATTTCACTCAAATCCTATTATAATTTTCACCTAATGCAAGTGGTCGTTGTAATTAACCCCAGGTCGTCCCTGAAAAAGGGATCTCTGGTCTCAGAGGGTTCACCCGGTTACCAAAATCTAAATAAATAAATAAATAAATAAATATTCTTCAACAAATTTTGGTGCAGCAGTGCAGGCAAACAGGTTTGACACAGGGACTGGCACAAGCCCTGTGTCAATCTTTGTGAATCTGGGCCCTTACCTCCCACTCTCGATCCACTGAGAGATTGTTCTCAAGATGATCCTCTGGATGTTTAGCTATATGGTAGTGGTATACAGTACTGCACCTGAAACTGTTGTGGCCAGGCTGTATATTCTTTTCCACTTAGGTAATTTCTCCTTCAACTTCCCTACTCATACACCCACACCAGTGCTCCTTCTATTCCAACCTTTCTGCCTCCTCTATGAGACCAGGTGTCATGTCTCTGCAGTTCCTAGCACAATCAAGATCGACAAAGATGTACAAGGATGCAGAGAAAGGGGAGATACTGTTGATGGGAGACCTGAATATGCCAGATGTTAACTAGAGCACATTTGCTGCAGCCACATCCAAGAGCAGGGCCATTCTCAATGCCCTACAGGTGGCATGCCTCAGACAGCTAGTTTTGGAACCTACTCATGAGGGAGCAATCTTAGACCTCATACTCTCAAATGGGGACAGTGAGAGGATCTCAGATCTAGAAGTGGGTAGCCATTTGGGAACAAGTGACCACCAAACAGTGTGGTTCATGATAAACTCAGCTACAGAGTCAAGCCATACAAAGTGAGGGTACTGGACTTTAGGGAGGCTGACTTTGGCAAGATGGGAGAGTGCCTTAGAGAAGCACTAGCACATAGGCTAGAAGGAGGGGTGGAGCAACAATGGGAAAACATCAAAACTGCTATCACAGAGGCAACAAGCCTTTGTGTGAAGCAAATAAACAATCAAAATGAAAGAAAAAGCCACTATGGTTCTCAAAAGAGGTGGCGGGGAAGGTCAGGGAGAAAAAGATAGCATTCAGGAAGTATAAGGAAACACAGAAGGAGCAGGACAGAGAGCTGCACCAGTTAAGGTAGAAGGAAGCAGGGAGGGAAGTCAGAATAGCAAAGGCCCAAACTGAGGAGAAGATAGCCAACTCGGCTAAGAAGGGGGATAAAACCTTTTATAGGTACATCAGGGAGTGTAGAAAGACAAAGGGAGGGATAGTGAGGCTGAATAGAATGGACGGTCAGTGGGCAGAGAGGGACAGTGAAAAAGCAGAGATACTGAATGAATATTTTTGCTCTGTATTCATAAAAGAGGAGGAGAGGGAGGTGCCTAATCTAATTAACAGAAGCACTCTGGATAGGGGGCCGATCCCAGTCTTTTCACAGAAGAAAGGGTTCTGAAAGGACTCCTAAAACTGAAGGTGGACAAAGCAATGGGGCCTGATGAAATTCACCCCAGAATTCTAAAAGAATTAAGGGAAGAACTAGTGTAAAGTACAGGAAGAACTAGTGAAAAGTACAAAAAGCATGATAAGGATTGTAAAATCTAAATACGAATTAAAGTTGGCATATAAAGTTAAGGATAATAAGAAAGCCTTTTTTGCTCATGTAAACAGAACAAAGGGGAAGACAGACCCTTCAGGAGCATTTACAACTAATGAAGGGGAAAAAAGTTTCAAATACTGAAGCCGCTAACATTCATAACCATTACTTCTGTACAGTATTTAATATAAGCGATGGAAGGATGCAAAATGCTGTAGATCTACCCCTTAATGATGAGCCCATTATATCACCTATAGTAGTTCTTGATAAGTTAAGGAACTTGGACATCAGTAAATCATCAGGCCGGATAAAATCCATCCTAGGGTGCTAAAAGAGATAGCTGATGAGGTATATCTCCCTCTTACTAACATACCACAACATTCCCTTACAACTGGAGAAGTCCCCCAAGATTGAAGGGTAGCAACAGTAGTGCCCATTTATAAAAAAGGCTCAAAAACCAACCCCGAGAATTATAGGCCTATCAGCCTATCTTCCATTATGGGAAAAATACTCGAAAGTATTATTAAAGATCTTGTACAGGGGCACCTAGAGCAAGCCGGGCTAACAGATCCAGCACAATATGGGTTCACTAAGACTAGGTCCTGCCAAACTGACTTACTGTTTTTTTACCAACTAGTGGCTAAAGCGATCGATTCTGGTAAACCGGTGGACTAGGTCTTTTTGGATTTTGCCAAGGCGTTTGACAAACTGCCCCACTTTGAACTTGTTAATACCCTGGGAAATTACAATCTAAACAACCATATAATTAATTGGGTTAAGAACTGGCTCGTAGGATGAAAGCAGTGAGTTATTGTAAACTGGGAGTATTCAGATTGGGCTCCAGTTACCAGCGGAGTACCTCAGTGGTCGGTATTGGGACCCTGTCTCTTTAATATCTATGTATTTACTTTAACTATCAGAGATCCTAATATACTGATGTTAAAATTTGCTGATGATTGTAGGGTAGGAGCAGTTATAAATCAACCTGATAGTAGTAAAGCACTTCAATCAGCCTTGGATACTATACAGAGTTGGGCTAATACCAATAAATTATTATTAAATCCTACGAAGTGCAAAGTTATGCACCTAGGTATACACAATAAACGATATAAATATAAATTAGTGACACAGAATTATTGGAAACAGAACAGGAAAGAGATGTGGGGATAATTGTAAACCCTGACCTTAAATTTAAAACACATTGTAAGAACCAAATTGGTAAGGCTAATCAAGTACTAAATTGTATATTTAGACATATTTCAAGCAGAACAACAGAAGTACTACTCCCCTTGTACATTGCAATGGTGAGGCTACTATTGGAGTACTATGTGTAGGTGTGGTCACCATACTATAAAGAAGATATAAATAAAATGGAGAGAGTTCAATGGAGGTTTACTAAAGCTCTCATAAGTATGTCAAATATGACTTATGAAAACAGGTTGAAGACTTTAAATTTGTACACTCTGCAATATAGAAGAATGCGAGGAGATGTGTGTCTATTATATAGAGTACTTAATTTTAACATCACCAGAGAGTTAGGAATCTTCAGAATAGACAAAAAGTTTAATACCAGAGAGCATGCTAAACAACTATGTGTTCCAAAATTGAAAACTCTATGTAGAAAGCACTGGTTCAGCCTAAGGGTCATTTCTATATGGAGCCAGTTGCCAGCACAAGTAGTGGACAGTCCTAATACGGAATCATTTAAAATTAACCTGGATGTAGCAATTGGAGATAGGGTAAAGTACCAAACGACTAGACTATACTGGCAAACTTTGTGGACTTTATGTCTTTGTGGCTTGATAAACCTATGATGACAGTGAAACCATTGACTACCCTTTTTAACAAATCATGGGAGGATGGTGTGGTATCTGAGGACTAGAGGAAGGCAGATTTGATTCCCCTTTGCAAAAGTGGGAGCAGGACAGAGGCAGGAAATGACAGACCTGTCAGTTTATCCTCTGTGGTAGGGAAAGTGATGAAATCACTTCTGAAGGAAAGAATTGTTGAGTACCTAGAGGCCAGTCTGGCACAGGACCCAAGGCAGCATGGGTTCACAGTGGGAAGGTCATGTCAGATGAATCTAATTGATTTCTTTGACTGGGTGACAAAAGTAGTAGACCAGAGAGGGGCTGTGGACATGGCCTACCTAGACTTTAGAAAGGCATTTGACACAGTCCCACACAAAAGATTAATAGTCAAATTAACCAGCCTGGGAGTGGGTCCCAGGGTGGTAGCCTGGGTAAAACACTGGCTGGACAGCAGGACACAGAAGGTAATTGTAAATTGATCCACTTTGAAGAAAGAGGGGTTACTAGTGGGGTACCACAGGGTTCAGTACTGGGTCTAGTCCTTTTTAATGTCTTTATTTGTGACATTGCAGAGGGAATGGAAGGAAAAGTATGCCTCTTTGCAGATGACGCAAAGATCTGCAACATGGTTGATTCACAAGGAGGTGTGGAAAGGATGAGAAGGGACTTGGCAAGGTTGAAGGAATGGTCAGAAGTATGGCAGCTTGGATTCAATGCAAATAAATGCAAAACAATGCACCTGGGAAACAAAAACCCAGGGGAAGATTACACAATGGGGAGGTAGTAACAACAACAAACATGGAAAGGGACCTGGGGGGGGTAATCATATCAGATGACCTTAAGGTTAGCAAGCAATGTAAGAAGGCAGTAGGGAGGGCTGTGAGGATACTGGGATGTATAGGGAGAGGCATCACCAACAGAAAACAGGAAGTTGCTATTCCTCTGTACAGACAGTTGGTGAGACCCCATCTGGAGTACTGCATCCATTTCTGGAGACCCTATCTCCGCAGGGACATAGACAGGATAGAGGCAGTCCAGAGGAGGGCAATTAAAATGGTGTAGTGTCTGCTAGAGAAGCCATACGAGGAAAGACTAAAGGAGCTTAATATGTATACCCTTGAGAAAAGGAGGGAGAGAGGGGACTTGATAGAAACTTTTTAAGTACCTCAGTGGAATCAACAAAGTCCAAGAGGGTAGCATCTTTCAGAAAAAGAGATGTGCAAGAACAAGAGGACACAATTTGAAGATAGAGGGGGGCAGTTCAGGGCAATGTGAGGAAGTATTTTTTCACAGACAGGGTGGTGGATGCATGGAAGAGCCTTCCTGAGGAGGCTATGGGGTCTAAAACTGTGGGCGAATTCAAGAATGCATGGGACAGACATAAGGCAATTTTTGTGGGGGGTAGGAAGAAATAGGCTGTTGGTTAACTAGGATCTGCAGCTTATCCTGTAGGTAGGGAAATGGGCAGACTAGGTGAGCCAAAGTGGTCCTTATCTGCCATCAAAGTCTATGTTTCTCTGTTTCTATGATGCAGTTCTGTAGTAACTGAGATACAAAGTACTTCAACCATTTACTTTCATTTTCAACTCCTGTCCAAGAGATTAATCTTTGCATTGCCATTTATTTTCAGCTCTGGTCCTGTCCTAGTCACATGATCTCCCTCAAGAAGGACTTTAATTTTATATAGAATTCAGATTTTTTTTAAAACATAATGCAGCTTGCAGGACCCCTTGCTTAGACAATTGTAATACACAGTTCCTGACGACAGTCACTTTAAATGAAGCATGTACAATAACTGCTATTGACTGTCATTAGAACCCACTCCCCTAATTAGATGACCCAGTGTTTCAATTACTCTACAGTGAATCATTTTAACTTCCCTGACATGCACCCCAGCTCTGTCTGTACCCATCATCAATGCTCTTTCAAAACATGCACCCCATCAACTGATAGAGTTCACCAATCTAAGTGTGTCATTGTACCATGATAACCCACTCCTGCCTTGTACCTCTTGCCATACCAACCCCAAATGATGTCATGCCAAAGTGGATCCTAGTACACTTGTTCATGCTCCTAGAAGATCAATTTGGTTAAGACCGCACAGCTGATAATATGGCAGCACATGGTAAAACTACAAACAGAGATTTCATAGTGTTCATGGAGGAAAAGGGAGAGACACTAGCCTTTGCAACTTCTGAATATGTGGATTTATTCAGCAGCACTACAGCAAGTAGAAGTCATTTAATTAATGCCAATAACCTTGAAAGTTTAAAAAAGAAGCAGGTATGTATGCAGATGTATGCACTGTCATTAAGCAGGTACTGGCAACAAAAACAGATTCCAAGAGGGTTAAGAATACAAAAGCCTTCATCCATTGGAACAGATGATGAATTATTTATGAAGGATTGGGAGCAGATTTTAAGTAAAGCTTCCAACAATTTGATATTGGCAACAATTAAAAAAACAAAAACAAGAAAGAACAGTAAGAAAACTTGAGCTTAGATTACAAAAATGCAAGCAGAAATTTTTTAAAGACGTACCTACTAATGAACAACCTCAGATTTTGAACAATATAGAAAAACATGTCAACAAGTTTAGAGAAGATCTGGCTAAATATAAAAAAAACAGAAACAGAGATACACATGATTATAAAGATGGAACTATTTATACTGGCTGGGCTCTAGGAAACAAGAAAACATATCACTTAACGAATGCCAGAGATTTTGGGTAGAAAACTTTGATACAGCAGATGAAAATGATAATGATGGGCAAAATACTCAACATGGCTGGCCAGGGTACAGCTGAACAGGTTTTTTGGGAGGACCCAATGGAGGACGAGAGTATAGGTCATGGACAAGGTGGATGACTAGGGGGGAAAAAGAAGAGGTGGCAAAAGGAATGGTAGGGGAACAAGAGGAAATTATGGTCAATATTTGGGGAAACAAGGACCACAGAGGTTAACTCAGACCTCTTAATCTTAGAAACAATACCCTCAGTGCTGAACAGGAAAAGGTTTTGAAAAGTGGGCTAACATATTTCCCAATAAGCAGAGTTAATACATTCAATGTAAAAATAGATATTTACAAACTTTACAGACAATTAAATTTAAAAATACACTTGCGAAACAACCAGTCATAACTATGGACTGTACGACATGTATATGACAACATGGGTCCCAATTAATGGGGAAGAAATAGAAAAATACTGTATTTGAGAGAAGCCCCCTTCCATAACAAATCAACATTTGTGACCAACACCACATAAAACCAAACTGTGAACACATTTAGCAGATTGCTTGATTCTGATGTTGATAAAGTACTGAAATATTTTGAGAGCTACATAGAAGATCAAAATTTTTACCTATAGAGTGAGAGGGAAGCAGTATAGGACATTTTTAACAATGCTTAATACTATTATAAAATAAGCAGATACAGTTGTAACTGTAGTATTGTGGCTGAAGGATCTGTATATGGCAGAAATGAAAACACAGCTAGATAATACAAAATATTACAGGAAATTCAGGACAGATCCAACAGAAAAAATAAAAGAAAGAGCCAAAATTTTGATAGAAGATGCAAGAGAAAAATGGTGGATAACTGAAATGGAAAGCAGATTTTTACTAGTTGAGGAATCTGTAAAACCTACCAATTATTTTCTGCCCAAATTACACAAGAACAACACCACCCCCGTTGCCCCATTGTGAGTAGCATTGATTTGGTCACAGAACCAGTGTCATAATTTGTTGATTCTTTTCATTCATCCTTTTGCTGAAAATTAAAGATCATATGTAGACGATACAAAGGATGACTTGAAAATATCAGATGATATGGACATTCATGAAGTGACAATCCTAGTACCTTATGATGTACATTGGAGAGTCTCTACAATAATATTCCCCATGAAGGGGATTACAAAGAATGGAGAAAGCATTAACACGAAGATGTGATGAAGAAATTATACCTAATAAGTGTATTCTGCACCTTTCTAATTTTGTTTTAAAGTCCAATTACTTTATATTTGGCCAAGATTTTTTTCAAACAAATCCCCAAAAGAGCTATGGGCACAATATTCACCCCCTCTTTAGCAAATAACATACGAAGTCAATATATAAAAAAAATGCGCTTGCTATATATACGATGTGCTCCTCCTGTGGGAGGGGCCAGAGAATCCACTCACAGAATTTATCGCATACATTAACTCACATGATCAAAATTTGAAACTCATAATGGAAATCAATACTCAACAAACTTTTTGGACATTACTATTTATAAAAAAAGTAAAAAGTTAGACCCCAAATTGTTTCACAACAAAAAAATTATAAAAACAGTCTCCGCCATTTTGAAAGTCAATACCCAAGACATACAAAGGAAAATGTACCATATGGTTAGTTAATATGAGTAAAACATATTGTAGTGAAGAGGCAGAAATGAAAAAAGAAGTGATCAACACATGTGTGAGGTTTTTAAATCATGGCTATGAGTCACACACCATTCTGAAAGCAGTACAGAAAGTGAATGCAATAGATATACAACAACTTTTAAATGACAAACTAATACCCAAAGATACAGGAAAAAAGGTGGCATTTTGTATAACTTGCAATATGGCTAGGTTTGACAGAATACAATTTTTATTTTTTTATAATTTCGATGGAAAATATTGATTTTTATTTTTAAACCTTTTCCCCCCAGGTTTTAGCAATTTACATTTTCACAGTTGCATACAATTATGGGCTTTTAAGCATTTATTTTGAACTGTACCCATTTAATTTTCGCAGCTGCAGTTAATGACAGTAAATGCTGAGGATTTACAAACTGATAAAAACACAAATTGTTACCATCACATGTCAAAATAGCAATAGAATATACTTTGCCTATCTGTAAATTTAGATAATTATCAATGGAAAAAAATGTTTCACCAGTTTGTGTGTGTGCAGTGAAATCAACATTTACCAATTTAAATCTAATCCTGCCATTCCTAAATATGGCATATAATGAGATCAATAAGATAATAAAAACATTTGAGTATCTTGGAAGCAGAACCCATAATACTGCTATACATTGATATAAGACTGAAATGAAGTTAAAATTACCTTGATTTTAAAGGGCACACTGATATACACTTTTTATGAAGAGGATAAAAAGAGATATGAGACCAGTCTGGATGTCACCATGACCAGTAGGGAATTTCAAATGTGGTAATTGCACACAGTGTAACAATACTTGGAATATAGAAACATAGAAATTGTCAGCAGATAAGGACTGCTAGGCCCATCCAGTCTGCCCGTAGGTCCCATACATGTATGCATTTACTCACCCTAAGTGGTCAATGGCTTTTCATCACTCCCTTCCCATCCAAGGTTCCCCTGTGCTTGTCCCAGACATGTTTAAACCCCTCCACTGTGCTTGCCCCTACCACCTCTTGTGGCAGACTATTCCAAGCGTTCACCACTCTCTCTGTGTAGAAAAACTTCCTCACGTTACCTCTTAATCCCCACCAATTTCATATTGTACCCCCTCATTCTGGTATCTGTTCTACATTGGAAAAGATTTTTCACCTGCACCTTGTTTATGCCTTGAGGTACTTAAAAGTTTCTATCATGTCGCCCCTTTCTCTCCTCTCCTCTCCTCTAGGGAGTACATATTGAGGTCTCTTAGTCTCTCCTCATATTTTTTATGATACAAACCATGCAACATCTTTGTCACCCTTCTCTGGACAGCCTCCACTTTGTTTATGTCCTTACACATGTGTGGTCTCCAGTACTGCATGCTGTACTCCAGGTGAGGCCTTTTATACAATAGCATCACCACTTCTCTCCTCCTACTAGTAATACCTCTGCCTATGTACCACAGCATGCCACTGGCCCTCCCTGCAACCTTTGTGCACTGCTTTGATACCTTAAGGTCATCAGATATGATAACCCCTAGGTCTCTTTCCTCTTTGGTGATGGTCAGCACCCCCCCCATCCTGTAGCTCTCCCAAGGGTTCCTCCTACCCAGGTGTATTATCTTGCACTTTTTCACATTGAACTTCAGTTGCCACACCAAAGGTATTTAATATACATGTTAATATGCCCCTGTCATTTGGCTTATATAGAGCAAACAAAGCAGGCACTAAAGAACACAATAACTGAGCATAAGACTGCTATAAAAGTCAGAAATGAGAATTATGCACTGGCAAAGCATTATTAAGAGATGGTTCATGGGTAAGTGATGACTCTCAGACATAGACTATAGGCATTGAAAAAGTAAATATGGCAGCTAAAAGTGGTGATTTCCAAAAAAGACTGCCCCAGAGAGAATCCATTTTGGATAAATTAACTGGATACCTTGCACTCATGTGATCTGAATGATAACCATGGTTTGAGTAATTATTTGTAGGAGGTATTTTATTAAAAATCTCAGTTTCACTTAGCATTTGAATATATGTTGTTAAACTGTCTTGCTAGAACTGTCAATTTCTTGAGGAACTCATAGGCAACTAGTCTTTCCACAATGTTTTGATGAATTTTTTTGTTTGCACATATGTTTGTGATGTATTTTAACAAGTTTTATAGAGTTTTGGTTATCAATATATGTGGGGAATAGACTGTAATTCAAGACTGGATTTGGTTGGTAGAGGTGCGAGTGTTCCTCCCATGGTCCCCCACGCTTTTCACTTCTATGTATATGTATATGTATGTGTAGAAAAGTTTGATTGCCTTGGTGACCTAACCACCCTGGTCTTGAGATGACAGCAGGAAAAAATCCTCCCTCTAGAGGTAGTTGGCTAGATCTGAGGGAGGAGTCACCTGACTCTGAAACATCAGCATGTTTTTTGTCTGATGCCTACCTGGCATGGTAACTGTTCCACAAAGCAGCCCCTAGCCTGGTGAGGATGTGTTGAATCATGAATGTTGTATTGCAATGAATGCAAACACGTGCAGTAAGCAGCCAGTGGTGCCTATAAAGTTGGGTGGAATAGGCAACTGAGCTATTAAGCATATGAACAAGTTAAATTGAACTTCATATTTGTGAGATAAGAACTTTTTTGGTCTTTCCATTGAGAAGTGTGCTGCCATAGAAACTGTTGGTCTACATGCACTTAAATATTAAACAAAATTCTTTGGGTTTACATTGTGTCCTGGAATGTCTATGATTTTGAGTGTCAATAGACTTTGTGCACACTAGTGCTACATTTTAATGGATCCCAGTACAAATGGGATTGCAAGTAGTAAGTGTTGATATGCAAACCTCTAAACAAAAGTGAATGTTGTGCATGTGCTGTAATAGCAGCTAGATCCCAATTGTACTAGGAACTGCTTTGGTATGATACAAACGCCTTTCTCACTGTGTCTCCTTAATCTTAAATTTTGGTTCAGCCCACTTGCCCATTACCTCTCCTCCCTCATTTACCCCTCCCTCACTTCCTCTTTCACCATCTGATTCTCTGATTCTCAAATCTGCTGTCCCCAGTGCAAAACATCTTCTCCACAATCTGCATGCACCTCGTGCCACCTTCTCCTCTGCAATAGCCAATCTACTGCTCCCCAGTCCTCCTCTTCCTTTTTTGCTTCAAAGATCTCCTCATGACCTCTCAGCACACCTGATACATCAACCAGATTCTTCCTGCCCCTTTCTGTTTTAAGACACTGTCTCTTCTTACTCTTGACCCTACCCTACCCCACCTATGCCCCTACTGTCTCTCCAGGGCAGCTTCTGTGTTTTATTGTTGCCTGACCTGCCTCATTCCAGTTTCTTGTTTATTACTTTTGTGCTACATTATTATGTTTGCACCTTCCCTCCTGACAACTTGTATATTATAATGATGTCCTTTTATTTGAAATATTGTATAACAATTTTTGCAGTATTGCCCCCATGCCAGGTCACACCTGTAAATGAGCCTCAGCTCCATGTGCCTTTCTCAGTTAACTCCCAGTCCCACTCTTCTGCTTCATAAGCAGGAATAATTAAATATTCTGTGCAAACATCTACCAATTCATGGGGATTTTCCTACCAACTGTACTACCCAGAATATCCTGTGATTCCCTTGAGAAGCAGAAATTTGCCCCAGGCTTATCCTGAAGGCCTGTACTGCCTTCATGTCCACTGTCTCCACTACTGGTAAGCTGTTCTGTAGGTTTGCTATCCTCTGGGAGAAGAAGAGTTTACTAACATTAACTATGATTTACCTCCCCTGACATTCAGAACATATCTCTGAATCCTGCCGGAGAACACCAGATCAAACATCTCCGTTTGCTCAAGCTTGTCAATACTCATCAGTATGTGGAGGTTGAGACTACGTCCCCTCTCAGTCTCCTTTTCTTCAAAATGAGCATGTTATGAGTCATCTGCCAATCCTCATACCATAGCTTTTGTCCCCAGTACTCCTGATTATTTTGATGGCCCTGTATTGTACTATTTTAACTGTCTTCCATTTCCTCCAACAGCACTTTTAGAAGTCTGACCAAACATTCCATCGTTTAACCTTGATACAAAATGGCCACCTCAGAGGGACTGAGTTTATGTCCTTTTTTCTGCACAGTCCAAAACTGCACTCAGTACTCCATGTAGGGCTAGGAGCACTACACATGGACTGCATGGGACCATTGTTGTTAAACTATATAATAGAGGCACACTAAAAACAGATATTTCACCTTACTTGGTCTGTCTGGATAAGTAAATAACAAAAGCTTTAGTTTTTGTTGTGTTCAGTCTGATGTATATCAACCTTATATTAGCTGCATATGGGTAGATAGTGCATCTCTGCAACCAGAAGCAGGTCATTCAACAAAGCCAAAGTAATGAACAACCCAGTAGCAGCCTGAGCAGGTGAGTGTCTGAAAGGATCACTAGCACAGGAGAATTTTAGGCAAACCTCAGGTAATTACTTTTAATGTAAAATAAACAGAATGCTGTAAGGATATTCAAAGTTTTCAGAACAGGCAATTAACATGCCATGGGCCCAAGCAGTAAACTCCAAATGTCTCCTTATCAAGGACTTAAATTGAGAGTGACTTAGGTCTGAGAATTTCACCTGATTTGAGGGTTACGGTTCTTACTACCCCATCCTTACAAATATCCAATTGGGAGTTTTCCATATCATCCCTAACTCCATTTTCGGACCATTTTATTTGTCTTAAAAACATAAGTCCCATTTTCAGGACATAATTTTTCCCCTTTTTTTATTTCTTACTTGCAGGAAGAGGAACTCATCAAGGCACAGCTGAGAATCATACCATGGGTTATTGAGGAATCATGAATAGGAACATGTGGGCACTGTACGGGGAGGAGGGCAACATTGGTGTTAGAAACTGGGTGAGGGTGGGGGTTGTTTTATTACATGGATGAATGAGGGGAAGAGGGTGGGTATGGTAGCTTGGCCAATAGGTGGGGAGAAGAATTTTGCACTAGGTGGCGACTGTGGTACAGCAGCACTTGGGTTGGGAACCCTTTCCCCTTTTCTTTCTTTTTTTTAATTCAAGCAGGTGGTAGGGATGTACCCATGGAGGGGTTGGTCATTCACCACTGGTTTTTCTTGTATTCTGGCAGATGGGAGATTTCAGAGGAGGGGATGGTTTCTCAATTGCGAGAAAAACTTGGCGAGGTCTGATACTTGATGCAAAGAGAGGCTCCCAACCACCAGAAATGTAAAGATGGCAGGCCATTTTTATGGCTTAAAGTTCAAAACAAATGATAGTTTTGAGTCACAAAAATGGAGACACCACCTCAAAAATGCATCTATTTTGAAAAAATCCAGTTATCCTTAGAACACTGAGAAACATTCAGTTCATATACAATGCCAAAAATGGCAGCTTATTTTCTGAGCAATTAGCAGTTACTCATTTTTTCAGCAAAGCCACTTATCAAAAAAAAATCATCCTTTGTCAAACTTTTATGACTCTGAGAGTCAGATTTCAACCCCTAGCCATTTTTGTGCTATTGGTGAGCTAATAAAAGTCTTAATTTCCATAGTTGTAAGTGTTTTTACCCTTTTAGAACCTTTAAAGGGCTGGGCCAATCAATACCAAATGTACAAGATCCAGAGAGTGTGACACTGGTTCTACACATGTCAAATGTCAGGCTAGTCAGTCCAGGGATGGACACATTATTAAGGTGTATAACATTAAGTTGTGTACTCAGCCCTAATATGTGAGACACTAACATGCCACTATAATATATAAATACCCATAATGTTTTAAATAAATTATTACCACCACATGTTGTGAATGTTTTACATATATTATTTTCAGAGCTTTCATCTGCAGACTCATTGGGGATTTTTTTAAAACATATTTAATGAAATAAAAATGTGGAAAATGGCTTTCAATCTAATAGACCTAGCTATTAAGGCTTTCCATCTAATTAACCCAACTATTAAATGAAAACAAGTAAAACAACTGATAACAGAATTTGAAATGTAGCTCTGCCATCATAGTTGTTTATTTTCCCTTTCACTTTGAAACATATTCATCCAGATGTTATCTCTGCATTTATGACCTAAACAAATGCCTGTCACCAAGCACAGCAAGCTACCAGTAGAACCATTTTAATGGCCTTCACCGCAGTCCTTAGGGCACTGAGCCAGACATATTACCAATGCAAGAAAATGTGTAGAACATAAAAAAATAGACTGCTTTCCAGCAAAAATCAATATCCTAGCAACATCTCCGCTTTACTAGATCAAAAGCATGCTGCCCGTTTGTGTTTATAAATAGATGATCTCCTCATGATTTAGTTTGGGGAAATGTTTCCATTACTCACCTTACGTGCTGTATTCCTCATTGTACATGGTGACATTGGTGCTTAAACTGTTTACTTATTCACAATATGGAACTGCTTAAGAGTAAACATAGTGTTACACCCATCAGCAGCACCAAGTCAGAACAAATGACAAAAACCTTTAATGGAAAAGTCAAACTTGTTGTATAATAATGCAAATTTTGAAATGTGCAGCATGTTTTATGATCACTTTCAACCACAGCGTTCGTAATCAGCAGTTATAACTTGTTTATTTTTGCTATAGTACTCCTGCTGCAATTCATTTGAAATCATGCTACTGTACCTTATGTTTACTTTTTCATTATGAGGAAGGGTGGATGGTGAATCAGCAGCACAAAGAAATGACTTTATTAATAATTTTCTTGATAAGTTGGCTGTGTCGCTTTAAAAAGACATACTGTATACACTAACAGTGGCCTTTAGTGGTCCATTGTATGACCCCCCCTTGTGTTATTACCATGTACAAGAGATGTATGATATTTTAGACCCCACAGCTTGTATTGATAAGCATTATGGCAGTTCTTGATACAATACGTTAGGGATTTGTATATATTTCAGCTGATACAATATGTTAAGGATCTGTATATATTCCAGATGAAGTGTAACAACCCCTTCTACTAGCAGGAGAGGAGGTATTTCACTTTGTGTGCCCAGCCCAAGACTAACTCTGGTGCCCTGTCTCAAGATGTAGATTTGTGAGAGGAGTTTAGTACTAAAAGGTGTATTATCAGTCTACACTAGTCTCAGTCAGCTCAGAGCAGGGTGAAGGAGACAGAAAGAGAGAAAAGGTGGAAGCAGTCCTTCAGTCTTGCAGGGTTCCAGGAGAAGCCTGGCTCTAACTCTTTATTGAGGATCTGGAGATAATTCAATGTAACTTGTTCACAGAAGGGAAGTATGTAGTAGAACAACTGGGAGGGTGTTGGAACTGAAGGGGGGGGTCTCCACAAAAAAGACAAATCCATGGCCTTCAGGCCTGTGGTGGGTAACCCAAAAAGACATCAAGGGAGTCCCTGGTGGGGCAAGGCTGGAGGATGGCTTGAGCAGATTATATCACACGTATGGAAGCAGGCGAGGCTCCAGCAGAATGGAATATTGCCAGAAAAGGTGGGAGATTCATCTCCAGCATCGATGAGCTGGCCCAGAGCAGAGGTCCCCTTATTAAAACAGTGGTTATTCAACTCTGCAGGCATGAGGGTCTTTGCAGGCATGGTGGATGGTGGAGCCCTCTGGCACACACAGCTAAATGTGGCAACTAGCTGCGACCCACTTGAGCTAGGAGAGGGAGGTTCCAGCAGATCACCATACAAGCAGGTACTGGCCCCCAAATAACCCACCCTGGAACCTTCTAGTGAAATGCAATAATGTGAGGAATAAGGCTAACCCCTTCATGGCAACAGAGCCAGACCACTAATCGCAGACAGCAAAAAGTGTTGAACATGAATCACATGCTGTAGGAGCCCTGTTAGGACAGCAGGAGGTGGGAGTCAAGCTAATGTACAGTTTTGTAGCACTGGATTGTCACCATTATTGCTTATGTAAGTAGAGAAAGAGCTGGGAGAATCAAGTCCTTATGTACAAAGTGCAGCTTCTGCAAAGCATAGACAATGGTAATTGCTGGCATGGGACCGGTGATCATGCCTCCCAATAAGAGACTGTTTGGATATTGGCTCCGACAAGACCAGCCTGAGAATGGAGTCTAGAGACAGCCCAGACCTAGGGCAGGGAAATAACATTAGGTCTGAAAGAGAAGCTGGAAATACAATTAACTAGAGAGAGAGAGAGAGGGACTGGACTGTTCTTAACTGTGAAAGAGGAGTGGGTTCCTGTAGAAACAATCTAACCCAGAATGACGTGGCATCTCTGGATTTCACATATGAACTTGTGCAGTTTTTTTTGCCCAGCCCTCAAGTCCCCCTATAGAGAGCTCAGCTCCTGCCCTGCCATTGTCCACCATGTCCAGGCTTACCCTCGTGGGCAGGGCCACCAGGCAGGGCCCTCCAATGGTCACATCAGAACAAAGCTCTGGCTTACCCCCCAGGGTGGGGCCACTGGAGCTGGACACCCCCCCCGGTGTATACTGAGAGTAACAGAATGGCACAGAGCAGGATGTTATGGCTGGGGACCAGATTGCTTTCAATGTTGCAATCCCTGGAGGCAGGATGTGCATTGATGTTAACAGGGCACGCCCGACCTCTGCCCCGCCTCCCACTTTACTTGGCACCAGTCATTGCAGATCTCTGGCCTCTGCCAGGGGCCACTAATATGCTGGACACTCACCCCCCCCCCCGAGAAGGAGATCCATCACTCAGATGCTCAATCTTTTTCCTCCCAGCCAGCCCTCTGACTCTCAGGCCCATTCCCAAACCCAGAATGTCAATGTTGCAGGTGGACGTCTTTCTGCTGGATTGGAGGGCCAGCCTAAACTTGTACAGTTTATTGTTTTGTAAAGGATGATGTACTCAATGACAATTTGCATTTGTGATCTGTTGAGAGCAAGGATTCTGTAGTACTACACAGAATCCAAACCCACAAGAGCAAAACAGCAGCTGTTAATTGGAAGTAAGGGAACTCACAGCACGCCAGAAATAACCAGTAGACATGGGAGTTTCCCTGGGCCAAGCCCCATCCCCATTCCAGCGTTCCAGTGGAGAAGGGTGTACATAAACCATGAGGATTGCTTAAGCAATGTATAAATCTCAGTGTAAAAAGAAGCCTTTCAAATTTCTAATTATCTAAGAGACTACAAAAGCAAGCAACTGAGACATACAGCTGCCTTTTTGAAATGAAGGTAATCCACAACTGAGAGTCTAAATAACTCATGAGAAGTAAGGTCACAAGTGAATTATTTAATTCTTCCCTCATACATGGATAAATAATATCACTATTGCAGTCATATCTTATTACATATACACATATACATATACACAGACATATATACATAAAAAATAACACTAATCTTTATAGGCAATGTGAGGAACACAATGAAATTAAAAGTTAGTGTTTAAAACCCTGTGATTAACCTTCCCACCATTGCTTATGTACATAATTACATGTGTTTTCCTGTGAGAAACAAGAAAGCCTTACAACTCACTCCTCAAAAAATACATCAATGCTCAAGACTGCAAAAATATTAGTAGATAAAAAAAAGCTAAAGAGCTAAAGCGAGGCTTTTTTGTTTCTCTAGTGTACTTACTTAGCTCCACACAACCAGCGCTGGGAGACCTCTTTTTTGTTTTACATGTGCTTTACTATGCCTAGGTAATAGTTTTGTAATAGTAATATTATATATATAGAATAGCCTTGAGGTTAGATTAATAAGTTATGAATGAGCTTCGTACAGCCCGCAAACCTGGGTTTCAGTTCCACAATCTCCACTTGCATACTTTGTGACCCTGAGCAAGTCATTTAACCTCCACAGTGTTCCTGGGCCACCCCTGAAAACAGGCCTTGAGCCTAGTATGCCTTACCCAGTTACTAAAGAATAAAAAAAAATAGGTTGTTACACATTACGGGAATTTATAAACACCCGAGATATGTGATGGTGCATAAACCCAGAGAACAAAG
Source organism: Neoceratodus forsteri (assembly GCA_016271365.2). Classification (NCBI taxonomy): domain Eukaryota; kingdom Metazoa; phylum Chordata; order Ceratodontiformes; family Ceratodontidae; genus Neoceratodus; species Neoceratodus forsteri. The sequence goes on from CM057456.1 coordinate 1,726,490,354, forward strand.
CTTGAGGGGTTTATTCAAACATCACACACCATAGGTGTACATTATATTTGAATAATTTCACCACTCCATGTTTTATTTTATGAAATCACTGACCATCAGTTTTTTCCTCCCACCCAAAACATAACTTAAACAATTCAACCATCACTATGAGCTGCAGCGGCTTTCATTTTTAGCCTCAATCTGCTTTCAAACACCACATTCATTTTATGGTAGGGGTGAATGGAAACGTTTGTGCAGGACTGCAGGTCAGTTAGTTTTCTTTAAAACATATTTGCTGTGCATTTTCCAGACCAACTAAATCTGTGTTTTTTCCTTTTGAAAAATGACCACCGTGTGAGGGAATGCTGCATTTGAGAATGAGTCTCAAGCGCAACTGCTGTGTGAGTGTTGGTGCATGTTTGCTGTAATAACCGTCTGGTTATTATCACAGTATCACAGTATCATAGTAATGTGTCAGCAGAAAAGGACCATCCTGGTCCATCTAGTTTGCCCATTTTCCACCCACCCCTACTTGTCTCCACTTCCTGGGATATTTTCCTCTGCCCACTAGCCAAACCCTTGTGTCTGTCCCACACCCTCTTGAATTCCTCCACTGTTTCTGCACATACCACCTCATTAGTTATGTAATCTGTTCCAGGGTTCCACCACCCTCTCAGTGAAATAAGATCTCCTTACATTGCTCTTAAATCTTCCCTTTACAATCTTAAATTATGACTCTTGTTTCAATTCCTACTTTCCTTTTGAATACGCTGCCTTCATTCACTTTATTTACTTCATATACTTATATACATATACAGACTATGACACTTAATAACTGGCCATTACCTGGCCATCAGCACTGAAAAAATGTTATGGGTGGTTATTATGAAAGTATTTAAATTTAAGTGATGATGCACACATTGCTTGCTTTTTTATTTGTATTTTTTTGCTATCCTCCTCACACAGCTGTGCTCTCTTCATACCCTGGCAGCCACCCAGCCTCGTCGCCCCTGCCCACTTTCCAATGCCATGATTTATTTACATTGCCATACTTGTGCTGCACATCTAAATAATCCAGTACACCATGTAATATAATAACATAGTAACACTCTATTACAATGACAGAAGTGACTTAAGATCCATCTTGTTGACCCCCACCTGCTGCAAGGCAGTGATTAAATCCAGCCTGAGTATGAAAAAAAATTTAACAACTGGAATATTACCCCTACATAGGGGGCATAACCTTCAGTTACATTTTAATCTGTCTAGGTCTGCTTTGAATGTCTGAACAGTGGTAATTTCCCAAAACTCACTGGGTAGGCTATTCCATATGACAACAGCCCTGTGTGTAATATAATTCTTTCTAATGTTCCTCTTATTCTCATCCCCCAACCCCTCTCCTCAGTTAGAAGACATACTTGCACTGACCAGCTCAAACATCTGTATATATTCTACCCTTTCTATCCCTTTTGGTATTGTAGACAATAAATCGTGATCATATCACCCCACAATCATTTTTTCTGAGCTAAATAATTTGAGTATGTCTAATCTTTCCTGCTACCTCTTGTTTCTAAAGGCACCAATCATCTTGTTAGCCCTTGGCTGGGCTTTCTTGATCTCTTCAATGTTCTTTCTATATTGCAGTGACCAGAACTGGACATAGTACTCCAGGTGTTGTCCCACCATGGCCTACAGTTGAACCAGCCTCCACTGATCTGCTCCTTACCCACCCCTAACACATCCCAGTATTTGACTTCTTGACTGAAGCAGCACACTGCCTGTCTGACTTTAGATTACACTCTACAAATACTGATTTTCCTCAGCTGTGCTGTTCACTGTTGCATCACACAGAGTGACTGCGCTACCCATATTCTATGCCCCTAGATGAAGTACCTTGCACTTTACCAAACTAAATCTGAACCCCCATTTCTCAGTTTATACCTGTAATTAGTGCTGTGCAGAATTTCAAATTCCAGCAGAATGAAGTTTCGCAGAATTTTTGAAATTCCACTGAAATTCTGTCGAATTTTACTGGAAATAGCATGGTGGAATTCTGCAGCAGAAAATAGTTATGCAAATATTTTCTGTGGAAAAAATGTTGTTCCATGGAATATTATTCTGTGGATCTCAATATTTTGTGTGGAAATGGTAGCAGAATGATTTTCTGCAGAAAAATGCTGTTCCACGGAATATTATTCCGTGGATCACAGCACGCGGAATCCTGCAGAAGAACCAACTAAATTCCAGCAGAAATTCCACCAGGGGAATGGTCATTTCGTGCTAATTTCGCCAGTAGAATTCTACATTCTGCACAGCACTACCCCTAACGTGTGCAGGTTCCACTGCAGCGTACTGTCTTCCTCTGTTGTATCCAATCCTCTTTCCAATTTAGTGCCACCTAGAAACTCAGTGGCCAACTGCTGTCTCCATCCTATACCTCCTCTTTCAAAAAAATAAGACTCAAAGAACATTTTGCTAAAAATAAGTTTGAAAACATGGGGAGAGAAAGTTCAATTGATTAATTTGTGGAGGAAAGTAAAGGAGTTATGGAGGACCTGGTGGCTTTGCTGATAGAGTAGGAAATTAACATGGACTCTAATGTGACTGATGTTAGCAATTTATCTGAAGGACTTACACAACCTTTAAATAGCGAGCACAGCTGGCAACTTAGATCCCCAGAAACATAGGGTGGTTTGCCACACAAAAGGGTGATAAGAAGCCTTCAGTTAGTGCCCAAAGGAATGTGGATGTATACTTCTGAAGTCTAGCTTTGAACTCTATCTCCAGTTTCTGTTTTAACTTGGTAGCCACACTACAAGTTTAGTAGCCAATTCATAAATAATGATATATATGTTTATTCACAAAAGTTGGGAAGATGTATTTTGTAAGCAAATAAATGCATTTTTTTACAGTGTCAAATTAATGATAAAATGTTGTTATTTAAGGAAAAAAGTTATATGCACCTGCACACTTAGGCACTTTGCACATTAATTTTGTTCTTTGCACTTTAAACAGCCTGTAATGAGTTATATCACTTTATGTTACATTATAATGACATCATCAGTTGTCTGGATAAAAAAGGGTTGTTTCACAAACTGGCAACACACCCTAAGGAAGCTCAATTGATGTGAAGCACATGGGTGGGGATGCTAGTGGAGCTGACCTGCATCATGTTTGATGGCATATGTACCTTTAATACCATGCCCTCCTCTGCTGGAAACTTCATTCCCTCTGCCTTTACTCAGAAGTTGTATTCTGGTTCACTGACTACCTGGAAGGCAGAAACCAAGCTGTTAAATGTCATAGAGCACTTTCTGACACTCAACCAGTAACCATTGGAGTCTCCCAAGGGTCCTTGGTCTTTTATTCTGCCTTTTCATTAATGAATTGCCCTTGGCCCACAGGTCAACTAATGTTCTGCTTTATGCAGATGATGGTGTCATTTTTTCCAGCAGTATGAACCTGGGGATTCTGCAGCAGAAACTCCAAACTGACATCAACATCATACTGGACTGGTTCTCCTCCAACCTCCTTGTGTTGAATACAAAAAAAAACTAAATGTATGGTCTTTGCCACCCCCAATAAATCCCCTTCCTCACATAAACTTTTGATTACCTCCTCGTCTGGCACTCCCCTAGAGCAAGTGGTCACATTCAGGTATCTAGGGTTTACCCTAGACGCAGCCCTCTCCTTCACTGCCCACATTGACACCCTAGTCAAAACCGTCAACATGAGGATCAGTCTTCTCTTCCACCACAGAAACAGCTTCCTCCCTGAAATCAAAAAGCTACTTGTTAGGTCTTATATCACCAGTCTTATAGACTACAGGATAGCTGTTTACTGCTCTGCAAATGATGTTGAGCTACAGTATCTAGAGTTCGGGGTATCCTCAACAGAGCCTGCCATTTTCCCATCAGCGTAAAATGTGACACGCAAACATGTGTACTGTACAGTAGCCTAAACTGGCTTAATCTTGATTCCTGGCTGTGCCTCAATACCCTACTCACTGGACAAAAAGCATTTTATGGCACTCTGTCCCTAGACCTTCAGGCCATATTTGGATTTGTGGATCAAACTTACACCACTAGGGGAGTAGTACAACACACACTGCTCCTCCACTGAAAGAAGACCTCACTAGGCTAAGCTGGCTTTTCCTACAGATTTGCCAAACTCTGGAATGGGCTACCTCCCTCCTTAAAAGCAGACTGCAACCTTTCCCAATTTAAATCCACTCTCTTCTCCTCCTTCTCCTTATCTTGATCTGCTGAAGCTAAATGAGCTACTGTAAACTGTTATTAATTGTGAACTGATATTATTAACAGTTTTTAATGACACTTACAGCTTGAGCGTGGCAGCACTTATGTGGTAGGTAACAAGTTAGTGAATCATGATGTATAGCATGTTTTTGTCTGAAGTGCTGTTAAGTATTGCCCTACCTCAGTGTTGCTTTGAATTGTACTGTATTCACTTGTTAATTTGCCTGTTCATGCTGACTCTAAACCCTTTGTAAACAGGCCCTGCCAAAGGGTTTTTGTGAAATAAATAATTAAAAGTACTTTTCTTTTTTTGCAAGAATAGTGTAAGCTGTCTACTTCTGGATCCAGAGTACTCTGTCCTTTTGATCTGACTATTACGTAGCTGGACAGACTCTGTCAGTAGCACTCCTATGACATAACACTGTACGCTGTGTTTTGTTTGTTTGCTAATACTGTAGAAGGTGTTGGACTCTACCTGCTTGGGAGCACATTTTTCTAGGGAACTTTAACATCAACTGGGCAGTTGGCAATGGGTCCTTCCCTTATCAACTTGCACTCAAAAATCAAAAACCTGTACCAGCTGATCACACACACACACACACACACACCAACCCCAGATCCTCCAACCACAGTACAGTAGATTGGGTGCTGGTGGCTCACACACAGAGAATCCTGTTTGCAAACACCCTACCTGACATATTAAGTGACCACTGCATGACCTTCTGTGAGAAAAATCTAAGCAAAAGCTCCCCCAAGAATAACCCTAGCCAGATCTTTCAAATCCTTCAACCCTGATGGATTCTGACAGGATCTCTACTCAGCCATCTGGGCACCCACCCTCTCAGTTTATGAGCCTGAGGAGACCTTAGCTCAATTTTCCTCCACTTTCACAAATGTATGTAATAAACATGCCCCATTTAAGAAGTCACCACCTGCCTTGGATCACATCAGATATAACTGAACTCTTCCAACTAAGAGATGCGACATGGGCTAGGCATAAATCTACATGTCTAATGCTATATAGGCAAGCTTTCACTTCTTTTCGAAAGTATTGCACCAAGATGACATGCCAGGCCAAGTAGGTCTTTTTCAAGGACAAACTCTTGTGCAATGGCAGGGATCCATCCAAATTCTGGAAAACAATACACACTTTTCTCAACCTCTCCTACCCTCCTAATGGGGCCCTGTCCAACCCCTGATCCCCACTATCTGCTGACGTTTTAAACCAATATTTCACCAAAGACCCCAGGGCACTCATCCCTCACCTTTCATTGCCAACCTGATTCTCTCTTCTCCAGTTGGTCACTTCTATCTACAGGCGATCCCAGTTGTTGACATCCTTAAAGAGATGTCCACATTACATGCAGCATCCTGCTGTGAGGCTGATGGCATTTCATCCAGATTTCCTTTCCTAGGCGCTCCACTCATTGCTTCCCACATTTTCAACCAGTCCCTCTCCATTGGCTGCTTATCCCACAGCTGGAAGCATGCCTTGGTTGTCCCTATCCACAAGAGTGGTGTCACTGATCTGCCAACCAATTACCATCCAATATCTTTGTAACCCATCCTCTCTAAGGTACTTGAGAGGTTAATCAGCAGATAGCTTATTGATTTCTACTCTGACTCTGGCTTCCTGACCCCATATCAAGTTGACTTCTAATACAACCATTCCACCTCCCTGCTCAGAGTTACTAATCATATCCACTTTAATATAAACAGGGGAATGAGCACAGGGACCATACTCATTGACCTCATCAAGGCCTTTGAAACATGGGCCATCGCTTGCTCTTGCATAAACTTGTTGCATCAGGAGTCTGTCTTTCAAAACTCAACTGGTTCCAATCCTATCTGTCCAAATGTGCCCAATCTGTTAAATTAGGCACAACCATACCTCCTGCCCTCCCGGTCACCCTTGGGGTCCCAAAAGACTCTGTCCTGGGACCTCTGCTTTTTATAGTTTTTATCAATGAGCTCCCCACTGCTCTGATGGCCTGAAACATCCACTTGTACGTGAATTGCACCATTATCTATTCATCTTGTTCTTCCACCCCCTCCATTGAGCAGACCCTGCAGCAAGATTGCCAAATGGTGCAAACATGATTTCAGGACAGCTAGTCACGAACCAAAAGAAAACAGCCTCCATGCTGTTTGGCTCCAGACAATGGCTAAGCTTCCCCAAACATAAAACCTATGTTCTCCCCAAGTGACTGCCTGGACTCTGTCACCACATGCAGATACCGTGACTTCCACTTGGACCAACACCTTAACTACTCTGGTCATGTGACACATGCAGCAGCCAAGTGTTTTGCAAAACCTTGAGCTGTCTATAGAATAAAGAGCTGCCTACCTCTAAACATCAGAAAACAGGTGGACGAATGCTCAGTCCTACCCCTGTTGGACTGTGGGTATGTTATTTACTCCAGAGCATCCTCCTCCACCCTAGCCAGACTTACCACACTTTTTAATACCCTGTATTGATTTTTCCTGGCCTGTCTTCCCTGTACCCACCACTGCTTCATATACAATGACCTAGGATGGGCCCCCATCCCCCATGAGACACTCACTACACACCGCCTTGGTGGGTGCCAAATATTGGTCAGGCAAACTTCCCAGTTCCCTCATAGCCCTCTTTTTAACCCTCCTCTAACCCATCTTATTCAGTCAGGTCAGAGGGAGGCAGCCAGCTCCACATCTAATGCTGTAGGCATAACATAGGGCAGGCCTCCATCAGATATAGGCTCCTCCCTGCATATAGAACATCCTCCCAGTCAAAATCACTACTTCGCCCAATTTATAGTCAGCTATGTTTTTGAATAAGAGCACTACAACTTCTCTCATTACTGACAGAACTGCCTTAGACACTCCTTGGATCCTCCCCCATGAGATAGTATGAGTTATACCTTTAGGAAAGTAAGTTTATCATTGGTCTGGCACCACGGCCTTGAATGACTTCTGTTCTTACATCACAGAAGCTACTTATTTGTGGTGAATGTAATATAAGCTTACCTATACTGTGCACCTGTAAATACATCCACCAGCAGTCAATCAGGGGACTACAATGTAAACATATCCACTTGCACTATGTACTGTATATGTATTTTCTTTGTATTATTGTTGTGGCTTGAATGTAAGAATTCCCTATGCCATCCCATGTTCACACCTCCATCCCCCAGGTGGCAACTGGAAATGAACTTCCTGGGCTCCGTTTGCTTACATGATAAAATAGGTTTTAAATTAACAAATAGAATATGAGTTTTTGTTGCTGGGGTTGCATGTCTTCTTCAGTCCCAGTGCTTGCTTGAATCTCTCAGCTGACTTGTTCCTGTGGGTCGTGAGGGCTTCTGCCATCCCCAGCTTAGAAGATTGGATCCCCCACGGCACAAACAAGCAGCAGAACCACAGACCAAGAAACAAGGGAGCACTAGGTTCTACTAGTTTTGGAGCCAAACTGATTTGCCCATTCACCCATCTCCCACCCTGGCTCAGCACTCCCTTTTATGTTGTGCTCCCCACATAGTACCTGATGCCCATAAGTGCCTAAACCTGCATGTTCCTCTCTTTCTCGATCGGTGCATCAGTTCCTACCTGTCACACATGGGCACTCCACTATAAACTGTAGCAGTTCAGCTCCATTCCACATTTGCTAGAACGGCTAGCATTTCACTACTTGTAGTGATTATTTGTACACGTCCTTCCTCTCATAGCTCTCACCTCTGTTGAACTCATACATACAGTGCAGCCTACCACCCATAGCGGCTAATTCTTTTATGCACTAATTTCCTGTCAAGGGCCTCCAACTGTGTACCAGCCCTTCCACTTGACCCCCGCCAGCCTGCAACTCCTCCTAATACACTATTAGGCTTTCCTTGATTACTCCCATTCCTCAACTGACTTCACTGCTACATCCTCAGGCCTTTCTGTCGTGTACTGCTAAACTACCTACCACTATCCCTGTTGAATACCAGGAAGTGGTCTGCAGCCCTATTTATTCAAATTAGATACTATCACCCCCCCAACTGCTTGTTGTTCATTTTAACCACAGTCCTACTACTTTACATTCAGTTGAAAGCATTACCTGCGCTACTGCCCCCTTGTGGTCTCCTATTTTCTCCTACATTCATACCTCTTGGTATTCAATCTTCCCTTTTACCTAATACTTTGCCTTCTCTTAGCTGTCCCCTCCAAGCTACTAACCTTGCTCCCAATAATGTATCTTTCCAGTTTTCTTCCCACCTTCCTCTACCAACTCCACTCTGTTTCCCACAACTTCTCTTCCCCCAGCCAGCTTCCCTGTCCTCTCATCAGCATCTTTCCCACCCCCAACTCCCCCTCCACCTTCTCTTTCTCCAACCCTCCCCTCCTTCTGTCTGCTCCCCAGTCTCCACTCCCCTTGGTGCCCACGCTGTTCCCTTCTCCCTTCTGTCTCATCCAGGCTTAACCTTGTGTCCTTCCAAACCTCCCTGCCCCCAGTACTCCCACCTCTGCGTCACAGCCACCGGTCCCCTAATCCCCATCAAGCTCTTACTTCCCCTGCTACTTTTTATGGCTGGTGATGTTGAGCCTAACCCTGGCTCTATACACTCCCTTCCCACAGATCTGCCCAAAGGGCTCCAGGAGGCCCATATCAACATCCGCAGCTTCCTATCCAAAATCGATCAGGTACAACCCCTCATAGTCTCTCTCCTCCCTAATGTCCTCATAGTATCAGAATCTTGGCTCTCCTCCAAAATTTTCAACTCAGCAATCACAATCCCTGGGTACTCCCTCACCCACCAAGACCATACCACAAAGGGCAAAGGCATCATCATCTACCTTTCTTCCACTATACAGTAGTCCACAGTACTGCCTGTCACCTCTCATGCTGCCTATGAACTCATCCTCAAACTCTCCCTTCATTTCTCCCTCCCCGTCTATGAGGCAGTGTCTACTGCTGCCCTGGCCTATCCACCTCTCGTCTCTGAACTCTTAACTTCCATCTCCTCTCACGCTCCCACTGGTGAGCTTCTCATCCTGGGCAACTTCAACATAAACTGGCTATCCTACTCCAACTCCAAACTTTCTCAAAACATAAAGTCCCTGCACCTTTCTCAACTCATCTCTGTTCCAACCCGACTAAATTCTAAATCCTATAACCACTCTCTCTTGGATTGGGTCCTCGCCAATCATCTACAATGCACCACTGATGCTTGCACCCTCCCTGATGCACTCAGTGACCACCATGTGGTAAACTGCATGCGCAAAATCCATCACCCCAGAGTGCCCCCCAAAATTATCCAAATCCATTCCTTCCATTCATTAGACCTATCTTCACAGCATGCAGATCTCAGTCAACTGACTGGTCCCCCATCTCCAAAGCCACTAACATAAACCAAGCCCTCAACTTCCTCTCCAAATTTCTATTAATCTGGGATCAAAAGGCTCCCCTGCAGAAAACCAGGGTCAGAGGTTCACACCTCCTCTGGATCTCAGCTGAACATCTAGCTTGCCACCAACTACACAACCTGGCTTGGAAATCGTACAAGTCCAGAGTGCCCCCCCAAAATGATCCATATCTGTTCCTTCCATTCATTAGACCTATCTTCACAGCATGCAGATCTCAGTCAATTGACTGATCCCCTATCTCCAAAGCCACTAACATAAACCAAGCCCTCAACTTCCTCTCCAAATTTCTATTAATCTGGGATCAACAGTCTCCCCTATGAAAAACCAGGATCAGAGATTCACACTTCGCCTAGATCTCAGCTGAACTTCTGGCTTGCCACCAAGCATGCGACCTAGCTTTGAAATCGTACAAGTCCTCTGGCACACCTGCAGACCTTAACAGGTACCACTCCCCGAGGAATTCCTGTACTAGAGCCACCAGGCTAGTGAAGGCTGAATTATTTTCCCCCTCTTTCCAGAAGAAGCTAGGCCACCTCTCCAATTTCTGGAAAGTTATTCATGCCCACTTCTCCCATACTACTCAGTCTGCCCCATCTGTCTTAAAGCAAGGTGACTCCACCATCTCTGACCTTCCCTCTATGGCCTCAGCCTTCAACACATATATTACCACCTGTGCTTCTGCTCCCCTATCCCCTTTCCCACTTAAACCTTTTCCCCCCCCACTCCAGCACCTCCTTTCTACATCTTACCGGTTACCCCATCCACCTCTCTGACAGCCCTTCTAGCTCTCAACCCCATGTAAGTTGGGAGCCCTGACAGACTAGACTCTAAGCTCCTTCACCTCTGCCCCTGTCATTGCCTCTCCTATTGCTTCCTTCCTAAACCTATCTTCTTTCTTGCCTCTATCTCAGATGTCTGTAAGTATGCTAGTTATTCAGATGCCAAAAGAAGGTAACTCCTCCTCTCCAAGCAATTTCCATCCTATCTCCCTCCTCCCAACCTTTTCCAAACTCCAAGAACACATACAGATGTGTCAGCCATGATGAAGTGCAGTAACTTGCAGTAATGACATGTCATAAAATCCTGCATGACAAAAGGGCTTAATTGCCATTGATATTCTGCAGCATTTTTGCGCTTCATCCTGACTTGACACATCTGTAGTTCTATCCCAAGTGTCCTCCTTCCTAGACTCATCTTCCTTCTTCACCCATTTCCAGTTTGGCTTTCGCAAACACCACTCCACCACTTCCTGCCTCCTCTGACTCAACGATGCCACTCACACAGCTATGGACCAGGGCCTTCTCACTGCCACCATTTTGGTCAATCTTGCAAAAGCTTTTGACACTGTCTCCCACCCCCTTCTCCTGCACAAACTGAGGTATGTGGGCCTCTCAGACCCGTAATAAACTGGTTCAGCTCTTACCTTATGGGTAGATCACAATCAGTGAAACTTGGAGATTCCTTATCCCTGCACCTCCCCATTAACACCGGCATCCCCCAAGGATCCATCCTTGGCTTTTTACTTTTCTCCATCTTTCTAAATTACCTTCTCTCTGTTTGTCCATCTGCATCTATCCATGTTTTGCCACATGATCCCTGGTCGTCTAGTGGTACCCCCCCTCCCTCCCATTACCCCAATCTCTGGTAAAAGTAGGTAAAAACATTCCCTGGTAGTCTAGTAGTAACCCCTCCCTCCTGTTGCCCCAATCACCAGTAAAAGTAGGTAAAACATTCCTGGTGATCCAGTGGCACCCCACCCCCTCCCACCACACAGGACCCCTTGACCACCCTTCCCCCATTATCGGCAGGGTGGCTGCAACCTGCCGCTGATACCACCAGGCAGCTCCATTGAATGACAGCTTACAGTATGTGTTAGAATGATTGGTCCACACTATGGACCAATGGTCCTGCAGGGCATACTATACAAGGCAGTCACAAATATGTGAATGATCACATCTGTACAGTAGTACTCTGAAGCCCATTGGTCCACAGTGGACCAATGGGCTTACAGCACATACTGTAAGCTGTCATCCATATTGGGATGTGCCGCATATGCATGGGCATGCCCCATGCATCTACACTGCATACGTTACCATTGTGCCCCAATGCATCGGGATTTGCGCTGCACCTGGCAGCCTTTTCAATATCCCACCAGGGCACAGTGCAGGGTTGTGCCGGTGCACCTCTTTTGCGCCATGCGCAACCCCTTTGAATATCCGGGCCCATGTGTTTAAGAACCTCCATAACCAGTGCATCAGCTGCTCCATCCACATGTCTAGAGATGATACAGCCCTGAATTGCAGTGCACCTAATATAAACCAGAAATGACTCCCAGGTAGACATCCAGGCCACTGAAGAGTGGTGTAGTGCAAACATCCTTGCCATGCCAACAAAACCAGTGCTACAGTACATGGCCTTTGGCACCTCCCAGCAACCTGGAAGGCCAGCAACATCCAAATAGAAACATGGAAACATAGAAGTTTATGACAGATAAGGACCGCAAGGCCCATCCAGTCTGCCGATTTTTTCTGCCTTATGAATGTGCCATAGGCCTTTACTCTGTCAATGGCCTCTCTATTCATACTCATCTGTATTGCTCCCTTATGCCTATCCCATGCCTATTTGAAGCCTTGCACTGTATTTATATCCACCACTTCCTGAGGTAGGCCATTCCATGCATCCACCACCCTTTCTGTGAAAAAGAACTTCCTCACATTACCCCTTAATCAGCCTCCCTCTAATCTCATGCTGTGTTCTCTTGTCCTGCTATTTTTTCTTATATTGAAACAGGTTAGACTCTTTCACCTTGTTAATGTCCTTAAGATGTTTGAATGTTTTGATCATATCCCCCCTCTCTCCCTCCTTTGCTCTAGGGTATACATATTGAGCTCCGTTAATCTGTCCTCATATGTTTTCTGATTCAGTTCCTGCATCATTTTTGGTTGCCCTTCTCTGGACTGCCTCCATTTTGTTAATGTTCTTGTGCAGGTGCAGCCTTCAGTACTGCACACAGTACTCCAGATGGGGCCTAACCAGTGTCTTGTAAAGAGGGATTATTACCTCCCTCTTATGAATTGTGATACCCCTACTAATACATCCCAACATCCCCCTAGCCTTACCTACTGCTTTAGTGGTCTGCTTGGATGATTTCAGGTCATCCGTGATGACGATGCCCAAATCTCTTTCTTCCTTTGTGATTGCCAGCAACTCCCCTCCTAACCTATAGGTGGCTTCAGGGTTCGTCTTCCCTATGTGCAAGATTTTGCACTTCTTTGTGTTAAACCCCAGTTGCCACTCTTCTGACCATTTTGCCAGGTTATCCAGATCTCTTCTCATTCTGCCCACCCCATCTCGATCATCTACTCTGTTGCAGATCTTGGTGTCATCTGCAAAAGGACAAACCTTACCCTCCAGTCCATCTGCAATGTCACTGCTGAAGATATTGAAGAGGACTGGCCCCAGGACTGATCCCTGAGGTATCCCACTTGTGACTTGCATCTGTTCTGACTGTATACCATTTACCACCACTCTCTGTGTTCTGCCGCCAATCAGTTTGCCACCCAGTTGACGAACATCTGACCCACCCTGAGCCTACCCAGCTTATTAATCAATCTTCAATGTGGAACAGTATTGAAAGCCTTGCTGAAGTCAAGCTAGGTGACACCAACTGCACCCCAAATTCTCAATAAAGATAACCTTACTCTATAGAGTAGCAGGTACCCCATTTCAACTATGTTGGTGTGTGGTTAGAACCACAACTTCTCCTCAAAAACAGGTTAACCACATCGCTACAGTGATTGTCTCAGACTAGGAGCCCTATACGGCACCAAAAAACCCTCAATCTCCATATCCCAATGTATGTCACAAAACAATGTTTCTTCTATATATCGGGTAATGTTGACATAGCCTGCCACACTGCTTCCAGCTGCATGCTACACAGAATGGACAGCCTATAAAAACAGCTTTGCAAATTTGCTGTAGATGAGTGACTACAAGGCCATAATTAAAGAGTTTATGAATCTCTAAAATATTGAGGTTCATCTTCAAGGAAGGAAACTCACGGGGTTAACCTCCCTATAAATGCATCTATATCCCGACCCCTAAATACCTCTCTTCATGCTTCAACTTAAGTAGCCCTGAACCTCTGCTCTCAAAGGTCAGCTGAAGCAAACACCTGTGCTGTCCTAGCCTTCAAGAAAGACTACAGCAGACATGCATTAACCTTAGCTGTCCCAGACAGTTGAAACAGACTTCCAAGCAGCCTGAAAACATCTTGGAATAAGCCCCACTAAAGAAATGTGCTCCAGAGGCTCCACAAAGGCAATTGTAATTGTGACTGCACACAGTCCTGAAGTCTAGGTAAAAGGTGAGTGTATATATATATATATATATATATGTATATACAGTATATATTACACTTACACATATATAACCTTGTATACCTGTAGATAGCTTCTTTGCTTCTCTTTTTAATGTACCTTAATGCATCTGTAATATTATTTTAAATTACATAAACTACAGAAATGCTTTTTGCCAACCTGAAACTGAACCTAGAAGAGAGTGTGTTTGCTTTTCAGTGGAACACCTATTAGTATCATCTGAGCATTAATGTTTTATATTGAGAAAAAGGGTAAAATTGTATTTATTATAGATAATTGTGATCCACCTTATATTTCAATATATCGATATTTGAAAGTGTAATGAACGATGCATTGGTAATATAACTGTAAGCCCGACTATAAGCTTCAATTTAAAAAAAATAAAATCCCTTTGCTAATAGTTTACAAGTAAGACCTTGTTAAATAAATTATGTTTAGAAAGTTCTAAGGAACAGTAAGGACTATGAACTTATTTTTTTAGTGAAAGTTTAGCAATAGAGAGATGAATATATTCTATTACTACAGTTTGTGTGTATTGATAAAACTTTAGTATAGGGGCACGGTAGTGCCCCTATAGTTAGGGCTGAGAAGGCTGTTTAATGTTACACTCCAATTTTTGCCAATTAATAACTTTGGTGCCATTCCCCTGTTCTCTCTTTCTCTCAGGCTGTCTTTCTCTCTCCCTCTCTCTCTCTCTCTTGCTATCTATTTGTCTGTCTGTCTATCTATCTATCTATCTATCTATCTATCTATCTATCTGTCTATCTTTACTTATACCTCTCCCTCCCAGCTCAGACAGCCCAGCCTTCTATTTCCCAATCGTGTTTATTTCCAAAAGTGGACCAGGGTGCCCATCCCCAGTACCACTTGCCAACTCCCTTCCCCTCCAGGTCACCTCCCCCCATAAATAGGTGGTGACACTGGGGTTCCACCCCAGTTGCTGTTGTGGAGTTTAGCCAACACTGGGTGCCCAATCCCCAGGGTCTGATCTCTTTATAAAATGTGAAATAAGGAAAATATCCCTCAATGTCATTTTTTGTTTGTTTGTAAAACCTGAAAAAAGAAAAACATCCCTTGATGTCTTTGTTTTCACCCTGAAAAAAGGTCCCTCACTGGTCTGATCCCTAGACCCCCACCAACCCCACCCTGATCCCACACTAAGCTTCCACCACACCACACACACACACACACACACACACACATTTGAACATGGCCCATGATGTAGATTCTCTCTTTGATTAAAAATACATATTGCTGCTGGAACCAGTGAGTGCAATACAAGAACATAAGGCAAGTCCAGTTTAATGCATTTCAGTGGGTCTGAAAGTTTTTTTATAACATTGTCATTTTTGAATATTTTTACACCAAATTTTCAACATGACCTTTTGGGATCCCACCTCATGAACAAGGTTGGTGAAATACGTCAAATCCATCTATAGTATCCTGAGCTTGCATCTCCATGTTTGAAGATATATCCCTCATTATGAGGGTCAGTGCCCCACATTTTTCTTCATTTTGAGTGACCCTGTCCCTCATTTCAGTGACAGTTAAGAGGTATACTTCATAAAGTGACAGGGCATCCTTATAATCAGTAAGCAGTTGCTACATTGGAGAGGAAAACACAGTGGTGGTATAACTGTTGACGGCAGCATCAACTCTATACAGTGATTATATCCAACAAGCCTCAGACAATTACAAGTTTGTGTCCTCTCTCCCTCTCGGGACAAATCTTGCCATTCACTCAATATTCCCTAGCAATTTTTCAGGACCAAACACAAACATACAGTAGGCTGACAGCATGGCCAATCCACACAGCTATGTGCTGGATGGTGTCCTCAAAGGCATAATGCCCCCCCCCTTTAGTTAACTTTGTCCACTGGACTCTGTGGACCAAACCTTAAGAGCATTTCACTGCATCCTGAGGAGACACTTAGACATAGTGACTTGTTGGCTGGTTGAGCCAGAAGGCTCTTCTGCCACAGAGTCTAAACCATCCTGGATGCCCATGCCTGCTCTGGTAACTGGAAGGCTTGAAGTGGCTGAGGGGCATTTAACAGACAAGTCCCACACACCAGCGACCCCATTTCCCAACAACACTGCCAGTTGTAGCAGGGATGGTCTGTCACCCTTCTGCAGGAGGGCAGTGGGTATCATTCATCCAGCTCTGGCTCTCGATGTCAGACCTACATGAACTTTAAATTCTCACTTCCTGTTAATGGTCATATACAGGGGTCGATCTTAACATTGTTTTACTAGCCCAAACACTAGTGCAAATTGAACAGGGCTAGTGCAGCTAACTCTCTACTTGCCCGGCTTGACTAGTGCAGATTTTTATGGCTGTTAATGAAGTTAAAATAAGTCTCTACTTTGGCATTCTCTAGTCCTCATGCTAATCTCTCTCAATGTTCCAGATGGCTAGGTGTGATTAACAGCTCATTAAGAGCTGCAATTATCTGGCAGTTTAACAGTGGGATCCCACAAATGACTCAATGTGAGTCATTATCACTCCACTGTTAAAACTTTCAGCTAGTGTCCAGGGTGTGATCAAGGGTAGAGTGCTGTTAAGTCTATGTGTCTATGTCTAACAATTTGTTCAATATTAAGACCAGTGTCCCTCATTTCTCTACATTGTGAGTGTTTGTATCCAATATTTCAGTGACAAAATGCAAAGAGGTATACAGGATTCGGCCCTGCAGGTGGTGGGTTTTATCCCAGCCTCACCATAACTTCCCTCTCCCAAATCTCTTAACTCTGTTCTTTCCCTGGACACCACTGCAGAGCAGTCTCTGAAGTGACCATCCATAGATCCATAGCTGCCATTACTGGCAAGTGTAGGGGGTCCTCAGCTCTTCTAAATGGACCATGCCAACCATCATCATCCATACAGTTCCACCCTTATCCCACTCAGCATGTCCTTTCAGCCTAAAAACAAAGCTTTGGATCATGTATGGTACAAAAATAAACTGTGATAAAATACATAATTTGAAACCTTGAAATATGCATTCCTGGGGTGCATAGATCATCCTATATGGAAATAGAAATAGTATAGTATTATGCCTGTGTACTGTTTTCCCTGGGCTGATGAAAGGACAGTGTTAAAGAAAAATCTGTTATTGTTGGGGCAAAGCATATTAAAATCAATGCTTTTACAAATAAAAATGTCATAGTTTTCTATTTTCTAAGCCCCTTAGGTTTGTCTAGCCCCCACCCCAAATAAATCTTAGATGTGCTCCTGGCTCACTTGAGGCTGTACAAAAACTTTCAAAAGTGATGGTCTCTAGTTGCCTATAGGGTGGGGACCATGAGTGTCTTTCTCTGCCTGACTCTGTTCATTGCCCTGTGGGTGGTGGTGACAGTGTGGTGAGGTGAATAATGATGCCAGCTATTGTGTGCACAGAGCTAAGACTGCTTGATTGAACATTTGCTGTTGTGATATCCTCTCTCTGTTGGGTGTGTGTGTGTGTGGGGGCAGAAAGAGGAAGAGAGGAGGCCATGGTACAAAACAATGGAGGGGGCACTCACTGTCTGTGATGGATGGCATTGCAGTCTTTTTTTTCTGCTGAGGAGCTGGAAGTAACGTGGGAGCAGGATAAATGTGCAATAATCAGAGTATTTCTTGGCTTTGCTTGCATTGTTTCCTGTATAAGTGAGCAAATTTACCATTATAATTAAGGGCTAGTGCAACCATCTGCGGGCTAGTGCAATTTTGAATCAACTTGCCCTGCTGGTTAGTGCAAAAAAAGGTTAAGGTTGACCCCTGGTCATATAGCATGCTAGGAACCCAAGACTTCAATTATCTCTCCAACGTGGCTTACATACATATCATTGTCACCTAACTAGGCCAGTTATTCTTGAAGTTATAATCCCCAAGATGTTGTTGGTGTGGGTCTTAGATTACAGAATCTCAGATGGAAATCCCCACAGTGGTAAGTGGTATTTGAGCAGCTCTACTTCTGTTCTATAAAACACGTACCCTACTAGGAAATCAAGTAAAACAGAATTATGACAAACAGGAAAAATGTCATGTTAGCAAAGTTTTTTGGTTAGCAAAGTATTTGGAAACTGTAATGAATGCCATTTAATTATCATAGTAAAATCTATATGCACAAATTTCCTAGGGTGAAAACTAAAAGACAGCTATGGTAAGCAGTGCAATGGGATATTTTGCCATTCTTAAACTAATTAATTAACTATAAAGACATATTGCTCAGTGTAACATTTATAATACAACCATTGAAAGAAGCAGTTGTGTTTAAACCTTGAATAGTTCTCTCTCAAGAAACCAAAATCCTATAAAAGCATTGACTTCGGCAGTATATAATTAATTCAATTTCATTATTCAGACCTTTGTTGTAACCCTTTTTAAAATGCCAGCCCAATACTATTGCAGCAAATGAGTAAAGTAATGCCTCTAAAACTAATTGCCTTGTATAAAAATTACAGTGACTCACTTTCCAGTAATATCAGAGCTGCCGGCATATAGGCAATTTATGACCTTTACAATTTGCAGCTTTCAGCCTTTTTTCAAGGACAACAATGAGAAACACAAGAAGAAAAAATTATTGATGTATCTAATCTAGAAATTGATGTTTCTAATCCAGAAATGTACTCTTATAATTTACAGTGCATGCTATGTTCTGTGTCATTGTGGCAAACTACATTTAGCTATGTGGTTATTATTATTTTAAATGCACAGTACAACCACAATAAGAAACTAAGCCCCTTTTCTCTATCCAATTATGCTGCTCATGCTGGTATTTGTGTGTGTGTGTGTGTGTGTGTGTGTGTGTGTCGTGTATTAACAAGGGGTCCTGCCAATCCTTCATGTTGACACATTAATTTCCTTCTTGATGAGCTGACTGCAGTTTTGAGAGTTTGACTCACAATGATTTTTGCAAGGTTATCACAAGGTCACAGGAGTCTTAGGCGGCTGGGACACAACATGTTTACACCAATGCATATCAATGCGGGATTAGGGATTTATAGTAAAAAAAATGAGAGATCAATTGTACCCAGTAGTAGGTAGAAGACTATTATTTCACTGTCTGACTCTAAATGCTGAAGCCTTTAGAAGCATTATGCTGGAAGTTAGGTGCAGGCAGTATGTTTTCTGCTAGCTGCTATTGCTTGCCAGTTCTACTACTGTGAAACCCTGTGCACTTAGCACTCATGGTGTAGTGACATTGTTTTTAAATGAATTTCATTTCACATTTAGAGCAGTGTGAAGGAGCATGTAAAAATGCATCATCTAGAAACAATGCAGTATGTAAGGGATAACGCAACACGTTTATCATGAGACATAGCATAGCATGTTAACACTCTATTCTGTGGTGCATATAATGGAAAGTATATATAAACACATCCTTGGAGTGCATTTTCACTCTTATAAAATGGTTTATGTTGAGTAACAAAGTGAAAATAGAGAAGAAAATAAAAAGGAGTTTTGAACCGTGTGTATAGCATGGTACATACCACAGAAATGTGATCATATTTCAACAATCATAGTACATGACTTTGCAAAAGCATTTCACAGGACAATATTGTTTTCTGGGAGTCACTATTTCCTCTGAGAGGGGAAGTGATTTTCTTTTATATATTGGCAAATGTCCAGCCAATATTTGTTCTATGAATAATGTTACCTATTTGGGTCAGAAAGAGCAGCACACCAGTTAGGGTTCACGGTGATCCAGTAGAAATTAAACTCAGAATATAGAGATAACCAAGCTGGAGATTTATTCACAAATACTTCTTGGACAGCAGGAAACACTGTGAAAGTCACCAACTCCATAAATTCTGATGCTAGTATGTCTGTCTGTGGAACTGCTGTCTGCTGACTGGAGCTGGTGTTTCTATCATCTGGAGCTGGTGGCAATCAGCAGACACTGCCGAAGCTGTCTGCAGGAAGCTGCTGTTTAGTGCTACACTATTTTTCTAGCAGTGAGGCTTGCAGCCATCAGAGCCCTTTGAAGCTCCACTGAGTTTGGCTTTCCTGGGAGAAAGCCCTGCAACCGTAAGAGCCCAGTGAAGCACCATTGTGCACAGCTTTGCTGGGAGTGGTTCTTATGGCCAAAAGGGCTGGTATGATTGCCATCAAATGCAGGTTTTCTATGAGCAGACCAGCATGAGTTCTGTCAAATGTGACCTTGCTGGGAGTTGGCTCGATGGACTTTTGGGCCTGTATAATTTTGTACAACAGTGTATCATGTTGCCTTAGATGTAACTGCACTACCACTGCCTTAAGGAATCAGATAGAGATGAGGGGGCCTGGGTCCATAACTCCTGTGGAGATCTGCCACTCAAAGACATTACAGTAATTTACAGTTCACATGTAAAATGTGTGATGCCTCCACTCATGGAAAGATTAAGCAGGCTAGGTTTTAAACTATTTTTGCATGTTGCGAAGAAGACTAAAAAACTCCTATATTTTATCAATTTATAACATTATAACTTGCAACCCTATTTGAAACACCAACATTTTATAGCTGTTTCATAACTTCTTCCAAGGTTAGAATTGTCCTGTTTGTTAATTAAGCAATAATGCATGACAGGGTATGTGATGCTGGGATAACATCATGCCTCAGGTGGTTGGGCAGGAGGCCACAGGCTGAGTGTGACGAACACCTGAGAAGTGATATTATCCCTGCATAACATATGCCCTGGAGTGCATTATTGCTATAATAATTACTGGTGAGCATTTTTTCCCCATAGAGAAACCCAGTTATAATTTGCCATTATAACCAGCTGGTTTTAATGGTAAACAGGTGCCAGGTTCCCCTCACTCCATGCATGCGCCAGTCACCGTCATGCCATCCCCATGCTGGACACTTCACTGCCAGTCAGAGTAGGTGGTAACTAATTAAAAAACCTCTAAACTTTTAAAATAAACTTAAAAAACACTTTTTTAAATGGAAAAAAAAAGAAAGGTTTCAGTAGCTGCTTCAGCCCGACTGCGGACCACACTGAAACTTGACCAGGTCGTGACTGAACAGTGATGTATTTCTATTTTATATAATTGCTGTGGTGAAAAAACACTCCCCAGCAATTATATAAAATAAAACATGGGTTGGTTTGTTTAAATTGAATTTTATACACACCCTCTGTGTTGGATGCTTAAATAAACCCCTCACGTTTCGCTATCACCATTTATGTAGCATCCAACACCTTGGGTGTACACACCACCCCGTGTATTATTCTATATATACAATGGCACATTTAAAAAAAAATAAACAAATAATAAAAATAAACATTTTGAAACAGTTTTTTAGCTGCTTTTGTAGTGTAGAAGTGTATTCTTCTTAAAAAATGTTTTCCCATTTTTTGTATGTCATGTTGTTACATAGTGGGTTTACTTTTAATTGCACTGTTCATCGTTCATTGGTCATGCCCCCCCCCCCATTCTGTCTCTCTGTAGCCTGAAGTTTTATTTTAACATAAATGTTCCTGATCCTGCTTCCTGCCCTGGGTCAGGAAAAAGTAGCTGTTCTACTGGTTGAGCCAAGAGGACCAGGTACTGGAGCTTGTGCATGACCTCAGTCATCAACAGAGGAGCAGAGATTGGAAGCCATCAGCTGAGGTAAGTTATCAAGCTGCTTTTTCAGGTGTTGTTCTTCATGTGTTGTGGGACTGTGAAAATGGGGGAAAGTAGCCAGGTGCCTGAAGACTGCTCAGAGAGAGTGGGAGAGTGCATGGTCACTTGCAGCAGGGCAGTGAACTGCGCGCTCTGAAGATGTTTTATCAGGGTTTATGTGATGCTGGTACTAGCAGCTGATTAAAAAAAAAGTGTTTGTGCTGGTGGCACTTTTTAGTTGTTAGAGGTAGGCACTGAGATTTGTGGGGTGCATTGGACTGACAGACTCCCACGACAGATTCCAGATGTAGGGGTGCAATGACTGTTTTTTTTTCTGACATTGTGTTGGTGCCAGACCTTCATACAGTGATGTTGTGCTCAGATAACATCACTAGTTAAGGTCAACAGTGACTAACCAGAGAGCAAGACATTTTCTTGCCATTGTATAACAGTTTTGTTCACCATTTTATCTTCATTCTTTTCTTAAAGAGCTAGTGGAGCCAACATAGGAAGACAGGAAAATAATACAAATTTTAAGTAGTAGTCAGTTGTAACTTTTTATTTCCTAAGTATTTTCCTTTTTCCTTTTGCTCATCAGAAAGTACTCTATGTGATAATAGAGTGCTGGATGTGTGGAACAGCTCTTAACCTGCCAGCTGATATATCTAACTTTACTGCCCCACACTACATCTTCAGCATTATGATCTGACTGACAGTGACATCACAGGTGAATGATCTGGCAGTCACTCACTAGCTGTTCCTAAGTAGCACTGATGTCACAGTCAGTGAGGTCACAATGCTGATGATGTAGTGTGGAGCAGTAGAGCTAGATATGTCAGTTGCCAGGCTAAGAGCTGTTTCACACGTCGAACCTACTAACATCATGTAAACAATCTTCTAATTAAACAAAGGGAAAAGAAAAAGTACTACACATATAAAAGGTAATGGTTGGCTGCTTTTAAAATCTAATATTAGGTTTATTTTTATTTAGTTTTTGTTGACTGGGTAAGTGTACTAGACAAATCCTGCCTATTTTCAGGCACGACCTGGGGAAGGGGGATACAGATGAATTTTCAACTGACCTTGAACCAGATTAAGCTGCTGGTGGTAGTTTTAGTGAATGAGGTAAATTTGGCCAGGACACCGGGGAAATTCCCCTACTCTGTTGGTAGGGGGAACCGCTGTTTGCTAGCATGGAGGCCTCCATTTTGGGAGAGGAGAAGCAGGGGATAGGACCTGGTCTGGATGCTTTGTCTGGCGCTGTAGACACCAAAATTGTTTCTGAAGTCTTACCTCAGCCGGTGACTTCTGAACCTGGTATGCAGTCTGAGGATTTTGTCTCTATAATCTCTTCCCAGCCTTCGAACCAGAGGGAAGTACTTAACCTTTCTCTGGAGGAAAAATGGCAAAATTTGCAAGCTGAGTTGTCTGTTATTGAAGCCCAGCTGAATGAAGAGAAGTTGCTTTGCGAAGATGAAAAAAACACAAACGGTTGGTTGATGATTCCCCTGGAATGGTAAATGGTGGTGCTTCTAAAGTTTTTATTTCTTCCTCTGTTCTGAAGGTTTCATTGGATGGTAATTCAGGTCCTCCCCAGGTGGCTACATCATACTGCGGTGATGTGGGAGAAGCTTGGTCCCCAGAAAGAGCCCTAGAGGGGGCAGGTTGGATGCAGGATGCAGATGGTGTTTGGACAGCTACAGTTGCTCTGATAATGGAGGGTGCTGCTCAAGAAGCCACTGTGGAACCAGTTACAGTTTTGCCTATGGTTGTGACTGATGTAGAGCCCTGGGAGTCAGCAGAGCTCTCAGGTACTGTCGATTTTTCTCCCCTTTTGACTGTATGTCCTCATGGCCCGCAAGCTCCCTCTGTGGATGAGGCTCAGCCGCCTGTTGTACAGGTTCCTACTTTGGAGTCTGTCCCAGATCCTCCCCTGGGCGAGAAGAATGATTCCTCCCGGACTTTTGCCAGTCTTTTCAAAAAAGCCTGTGGAACTTGCAAAAAGACAGAATGCCGTGCGGTTTTGGTATTTAGGGGGTATGGAGATGCCTCCAGATTGTTTTTTTGTGGGGGAAGTTTTATTAAAGCAATCCTTGAATTTTGCCCCAGCTGATGTCTATGCTATTATCCATGCAGCGGAGAAATCTACTTTTGACATCAGTTTTCGAACCCTGGATTTGTTAGAAACGTTTTGGGCCAGGTATATGAATTTAAAGACCAATCCCCTTTGGACCCCTTTTCAAATCATTCCTTTAACTAAACAATCCTTTCGGGTGATCACTATCTTATTTTGGAATGAGAGTGTCAATATTCAGGATATACTCTATTGGCTGGATAAGAGATGTGAGGTGCAAGGTACCCCTGAGCCTATCCTGGATGGGGAGGGGTTTTGGAATGAGGGTTGGAAGAAAAAAATTAAACTGCAGTATGAGGGCACTGATTTATGGCACTTACCAAATTGCCTATATATTGGGCGGGATAAGGGTTTTATCTTTTATCCAGGACAGCCTCGTGGGTGTTTTAAATGTGGGTCTGCTAGGCACATTAGCCCCAACTGTGAGATGCTTAAGTGCATTCTCTGTGGAGAACTAAGCCACACAAGTTTTCATTGTACAAATCCTTCGAAGTGTACCTTGTGTGAAGAAGAGGGGCATTCCTTCCCGACTTGCTCCTGGGCATCTCATAATACTGCTGATGTGGACTATACTACCCAGGATTTTTATATTCAGAAATCCAAATCAGCTTCTGGCTTTTGAGTTTTTTCTCCACCCCCTCAAACCACTTCAGATTTTGTAGTTCCGACTGTGGTTAGTTCGGTTACTGATGTCGAGATGGACTCTTCAGTTGGGTGTAGGGATGTTACCCTGATCCCTGAAGAAGCTCCTCAATCCTCTGACACTATGGCCCGCCCCATGCTCCCTCCACCTGTGGGAGACGGATTTCTGTTTTCTGATTTATGTTTTGATATTGTTTTTTTTTTTCAAGATACCAGGTTGCAGACCCAAAATGAAATTAAGGTTGGAAGGGATGCTTGAGTTTGGGGAGCTAGTTTTTGGTCAGGAGGAACTGAACTTTGTGGTGGGGTAGGGATTGGTTTTTCTACTCATAATGTTAAAATTCTTCATCTTGTAGACATTTTGCCAGGTAGGGCCCTTTTATTGGATGTTCAACTTCAGAAGATGGATTTTCGTTTAATTAATGTATATGCCCCACAGACTGAATCAGCAATGATAGACTTGTTTAAACTTATTTTGCCATATCTTTATACATCTAGATATGTACTTTTTGGTGGAGACTTTAACATGAGTAGGTATTTTGCAGATAGGGGCCCATGGATCTCCAAGCTTTATTGTGACTCATTGTATCTTAATCATGTTTTACATTTGACCGGTCTTGTTGATGCCTTTGCTTTTCCTGATATTTCGAATCCTCCCCATACTTTTTTTAAAGAACTCTTATCTACACGGATTGACTTTTGGTTTTTATCTCCTAATTTAACCATTAGACATAAAATTGTGACACCGGTTGCTACTTCTGACCATGGTCTTCTTGTAGTCTCCCTCTCAGACCTTGCTGCTACCACAAGGGGGAAGGGGTATTGGAGACTTAATTTAAGTTTGATGGATAATGAAGAGATATGGGTGGGTTTTCATGCCCTGGTACAAGCCAGGCAATCAGTAGCTTTTTTATATGATTCCTTAGAGGAATGGTGGTCAGATAGTAAGGAATATTTCCAAAGATATTTTCAGCTGAAGGGTAAATTAAATGGTACACAGAAGAAAGAGGATTGTAAGGTTTTACAGGACCACCTAATTCAATTGCAGTCTTTACAGGCCTCTACCAGGATTTCCTATGTTGACCAAATAGAACAACTTAAGAATAAATTGATAGGTTTGCAATATGATAGGATGAAATCCTTGGAAACCGAACAGAAAAGGGGATGTACAGGGAAGCAAGGAAGTGTAAATCCCTTTGATTCCTGTTCAGTCCAGCGACAAAACAAAGTCATGTACTCTCTTAAGTCTAAAGACAGGACTGAAAAGTTTGGGAACTTGGACATTATGAAGGAAGTTGAAAGTTATGTAAAGTACACATTTTCCTCCGTAGCTATACCTGATAGGGAAGTTCACGATTGGGTGGTCTCTTGTGATCTGCCACAAATACCCGATTCTCTGAAATCTTCTTTGATAGCCCCAGTTACTGAAAATGAGTTGAGTTCCATTATCTCTGGTTTAAAACAAGGTATAACCCCAGGGCCAGATGGTCTTCCTAATGAATTTTATAAATTACTTTTTTCATTGCTCAAATCAGAGATTGTTGCTGCTTTCAACTTCTTTTTAAGTTCCTACACTTTACCAGTTAGTATGTATGATGGTCTTATTTTTTTTGTGTTTAAAGCTGGTGATAGAGACATTTTGGATAATTGGAGGCCAATTACTCTTTTAAATACACATAGTAAAATGTTGGCGAAATTGTTGTATCATCGCTTAGCTTTGGTTTTAGAGGATATAGTTCATCTTACACAGTTTTGTGCTATTCCTGAGAGGAAAATAGCAGATGTGCTTATTTTGCTTAGGGAGATTATGGAAAAGGGATCCAGTGGGGAACTGAGTGGTTATTTAGTAGGGTTGGATCAAACTAAAACCTTTGATACTGTTTGTCACGACTATTTATGGATTGTGCTTCGTGGTCATAGTTTTCCAGATACTTTCTTGGATTGGCTTAAATTGTATTACCAGAAGGCTTTGGTTAAACCATATGTGAATGGTTGGGTAGGGGTTAGTTTTCCGGTTCAGAGGGAAATTAGACAAGGTTGCCCCCTGTGTCCGGCATTGTATGTTCTGATTTTGAATCCGCTTTTAAGAAAATTACAGCTGCATGAGAATATTAGAGGTCTTTCAGTACATAGTGGGGATTTGGAAATAAAAAGTGTAACCTATGCGGATGATATGTGCCTGGTGTTGGGAGACCAGGCATCAGGAAGTACGGTGGCTCAGGAAATTCAGTATTTTCCCTATTAACTAGTACCCTTATTAACATTGCCAAAAGTACATGCCTTCCTATAAGAGATCTGGTTGCTAGGATTCTGGTTTGTCTGGACATACCATGTCAGACTCAACCACAGAAGTTGCTGGGAGTTTTTTTTGGTATAGGGGACATGTGTACCTATAATTGGTCTCTTACTATTTCAGAAGCTAAGGTGAAAATTGGGAAGTGGAATTCCTGGCATATGTCCAAATTAAAGAGAATATATATGGTTAAAACCTTTTTTACCAATGTTTTTACATTTATGTGTGGTATTTTCACTGACCGCACGATTGGAGACCGTGCTTTATGGCATATTTTTTCAATGTATTTGGGGTAGTCAACTTAACCCAATAAAGCGAGGTGTTTGTATCGTCCTATCAAAGATGGTGGACTGCAGATGGTTCATCCTATTGTTTTTTTCTTTTCTTTATTTTTATATGGGAATTTGAAGCCTGTGTTGCAAACTGGCTCTAAGGTTTGGAAACCCTGGGTTTCCGATCAAGTAGACCCTTGGCTTGTTTCCTGGGGTACCGAGTCCACCATTCCAAAATGAAAATCACTACAGGGTCTTCCTTCCTTCCTTTATGCAGTAAATTTTTGTTAAATTGAAATTATGGGCCATTACGAAACGTCAATTGTTGACCTTTTCTAGGAAGGAGATGTATACGTATGTTGTCAACAGGTTTTTTTTATAGAAGTTCCTAGATATTGGATTAAATCTCCAGAAGAAACTGTAAAAATAGGAAAAATGTTAACCAATCCTAGATTACAAGGGAAAATGTGGGATGTGCTCTGGTTGAGTGTTCACAAAAAATTGAATGTACAGAATAATTTGAAGCATAAAGAAATTGCTGAAAGAGGGTGTCCTAGAGATGACACTTGCCATGGCATATTAGAAACTGTTGATCATTTATTTTTTGAATGTCCTTTTGTTTTGTCCTTTTGGTCTTTTCTGTATTCACAGTGGCCCTCTTTTCCTTTCTCATTTATGACTAGGGACATTTTGTTACTGGGTTTGTTACCTCGAACGTGGAATAATTATGACTTAGGGACCATTCATTTATTCTTGTTAGTGCTCAAGTATCATATATGGTATACGAGATGCCAATTGACTGTGTATAAAAGACGTGTTACAGCTGAACAATTGTGGTGGTGGACATTTCTCAAGAAGTCCCGACTTAGCCCAAGCCTTGGCTATTGTCTCCAGCCGCACATAATCCGATGCCTCACCAGTCATGTAAATCACGTCTTTAAGCGTAAGCGACTTGATAATGTTTTGCAAAGGCACCTCATGATTGCAGTCATCCAGAACTATTTGAAGTAATCTCCATCGATAATTTCTTTTAAAGATCTCCAATACGCCCTGGTCACAGGGCTGAAGTTTAGAGGTGGTGTTCAGGGGCAGAAACAGGCAGAATATGGTGCCATCTCTTGTTTTTATCACAGGCATTTTGGGGTGGGCTGCGGAATTGTCTAAGAGTAAAATTGCTTTTACAGGGAGGATTTTTGAACAGACGAAGCACTTCCCACTGGGCACAAAGGAATTTTTGTATCAACTGATAAAAATCCCACAGTCCATCCAAGAATTGCATTGGGATTTATATTGCACTGGGAGGTTGCTTATGTTTACATGTTTAAAGCACCTCAGTTCCTTTGACTTGCCAATGAGTAGGGGGGGTTAGATTGGGACTACCTGTGGCATTTGTACAACCCAGGATAGTCACTCTCTCCTTCTGCTTCTTAAAACCTGGGGCATCTTTCTCTGACCCACCCACTAATGTTTTGTCTGACAGACATCCAAAACAATCCTGTCTCATCAGCATTATAAAGCTGATTGAGACAAATGGATTGTTTGCACATTGTTTCTAGCAGTTGTTCAGTGAATGGCTCAGTGCTATCCTCTGCTGCACTGAGTTTTTCCTGCAAAGCCTTGACTGTCATATGCCATGCCTCCTTTTAAAATGATCAAGCCAGCCATAGCTGGCTACAAAGGAGAACTGGCAACCGAGTTTGGCATGAAAAATCAGAGTCTTTTCTTTGAGAACCAGCCCAGAGATTGGGGTGCCCATCTACCTCTCCTGCAGGAACCAAAGATAAATTGTGGCATCCCGGTTATCCTCCGCACACTGCCACATGTTCGTATGGCTCTCCGTGCCATAGGAGCCTTCTGTAGTCATTGCAAAGGACTGAAGCTTTTCCTTCGCATACTTGATGTCTGTAATAGTGAACTTTCCAATCCCATATTCTGCTGCCAGAGCAACAGGTTGTTCACTGTTTTCTAAGTGATCCATGATCCTTAACTTGTGTTACAGTAACCACAGTGTGCTTACTTTTAACCAAAATGGTGCCTGGTCCGATCTACATGTCAACCAATACTACACAGTTTTATAGGTGTCTCACCAACTGTAAACAGCTGTGGTGTGCTAGACAAGGGATGGACAAGATAAAGTTTGATTGCTTGACAGGCAGAAAGACTGAAATTCGCGACCGCAAAACACTGCCATTGAAAAACAGTGGAGAACTCGGGCGACACACCCTGAGTTTATTAGATAGGGATTTTCGGTTTACCAGGGTTTGGATAATCGGGGTCCCACTGTACTTACAAGTAACCTTGTATCTCTGTTTAAAGGGAGACTGTCAACCATTTTTGAATCATATTTTTTTTTTAACTTAAAACTCATGTTTTATGATTGCTTAACTTCTCCAAACTTAATTGATGTGGCTGGCTGTTTTATCTGCTTCTTTGTTCAGCAGAACTGAAATGTAGGCTGCCGTATATTTATTCCCAATCCTAGATGTGCTCCTGCTGTATACTTCTGGAACATTAGAAACACCCCCAAACAGTTCAGCCACTCATGATGTAATAGTTTCCTATCCTGTACTCCCAATGCATATTTAGTGGCTAGACTGTATTGGGGGGTCCCAAGTCCAGGAAAGGTGCAGTGGGAGTTGATTGAGGAATATAAACACACACGTTTTTGTGTAGTAACACCAGTATGGTGGGCAGCCTGTTTTTCACTTTTTAAAAGAAACTAATCAAAATCAAACTACTGGCTATATTAGGAGTCTCTACAGAATTTGAACAATCGTAACATGTTTTTCAAACTAGGACACTTTCAGGCCTAAGGCGATTGACAGCGTCCCTTTAAAGAACAACTATCAGCAGTTGACTTACTTGACAGGCTGTTGTCACTCTCAGTTCTTTAACAGTTGAAACAAGTGTTTCCTGTGTGGCAGTGATTGATTATGTTTAGTTTGTAGATGTTTTTCCTCCATTGTCTCAGACGCACGCCCCCGATGCTGCCTGGCGCTCCTTTCACTGCCAATCCTGCTCTGCGAGTGTTGTGACTTGGGTACACTAGAGCGGTAGACAGCAGTCTTCAATAGCAGTGCATTCGATGTGCTTATTTATGATAGTGTAGTCTGGATTTCTGTTAGTACATTTAAATCTCGGTATCACTGGATAGTGCTACTGAATTTCCCCATTTTCTCTGTGATATTTAATTTTTTAATGTGTCTTGTTTGCTCTTTATTTCTGATAAGCTGTGTCTGTAGTGCTAATCCTGATGTGAAGCTGACATGTACAATATTTATGTGTACTGTTTGTAACACTGACAAGAAAAAAAACTGATTAATGAAATTAATGTATGAGACTTTTCTGTTTCTTTTCTTTGGTTCTCTCTAACAGTTTCATACTGAAGTGATTTAAAAAAAACAACTACAATGTTTGGTCTATTGTGTGTTGTCAGCTATTATTACTGACTTCAGTGTAAGTTAGATTGCCATTTTTAGGTCTTTGTAGTAGTTTGCAATCAGTGTACTTGAAAATCTGGGAAGCGTCATACTGCACAAACTAACAACTTTATTGAATTGCTATATATATATATATATATATATATATATATATATATATAACTTAGTTAATGCATCAGTTAAGGTTAAAGCAACAAAAGTAGGGAAATGTGGCATTAAGGTTTCCATCCCTAACACCCCATTCCCCACCCTGCACAGACCGACAGGCGAGGGAGAGGGCTGTCTTGGGCCTTGCGAACCCTAACATTCACCACAGTCACCTATACTGTAGCCATGTCACCTAATTTTGGAATGGAATGGGGTGAGCGTTAGGGTCCACAAGGCCCAAGACAGCCCCCTCCCCTTCCTGTTGGACTGTCCCCAGGACCACTCTCCTCCTCTGGGGATCGAGGATATAGCAGTCAGTGTTAGCCTGACCCCTGGCAGAGTCTGGGGCTGGCACACTAATGCAGCCAGAAGGAGTGGCAGTGGCGAGGCAGATGCCTGGCATGCCGTGTTCGGGACTATGCACGGCACCACCACTGGGGTCCTTGCATGCCCCTCTCTGGAGGGAGAAAAACAGTATGGAAAACTGCTGGCAGTTGGATGATGGTGGGCACCCACAGGCCCTGCTCCTGGCCAGTTGAACCAGCAGAACCAGATCTGTGAGCAGTAGGGGTGAGTACTCCCTCCACTGACCCTGCCTGGGGGGGGCAAGCCCTGGAAGAAAAAAGCTGGTACTGATGGATTTCGAGGGATGGGGATGGAGTGCCTACCAGAACATGGACCACTTGGGGGAGAGAAAACAGAAGATAAAAAAAAGAAGTAGTATAACAGTATCCTTACGTTATGGTGGGAGCACAGGGAAGGACCCTGTGCTCCCATCCCTCCATCGAGATTGTATAACAGTATGCTTATGTTACAGTGGGAGTGTAGGGTTCTTTGGATTCTGCACTCCCATGCCTCCATTGACAAATAATCATAACTCTGCCTTTTTCACTCAGTTTTGCCTCAAATTTTCTGCAAACAGGAATACTTTCCCTGAAGCCTTTTTTCAATGTCACTAATAAAGAAGAGGACCGTGCCTACTGCTAAGCACTGAGGGACCCCACTGGTCACCTTGCCTTCTCCAGAGTGGACTCAATCTATCACCACCCTCTGACTCCTGATGCTTGACCAACTTCTTACCCAGTTTACCATTTTTTGACCCACTCAGAGACAGGCTAGGTTGTTCATCAGTCTTCTATGTGGAACAGTGTCAAAGGCCTTACTGAAATCTAGGTAGGCCACATCTATCACTCCTCCTTGATTCACTTCCCTGGTCACGCAGTCAAAGAACTCAATCAGGTTTGTCTGGCAAGATCTCTCCCCTGTGAAACCATGTTGCCTTGCATCCTATAATCCACCAGTTATAAGGTATTCAACTATCCTTTTCTTCAGTAGTGATTCCATTATCTTACCCACTACTGAAGTCAGGCTAACAGGTCTGTAATTTCCTGCCTCCTCCCTGTTTCCACTTTTGTGAAGGGGGACAACATCTGCCCTCTTCCTGTCCCTCAAAACTTGACCTGTTTCTAGTGATAAGTTGAACAGAGCTGTCAGAGGTGCACTCAGCACCTCTTTGAGCTCCCTCAGTATCCTATGGTAAACCCCATCAGGTCCTATTGCTTTGTCCACTTTTGATTGTGCTAGTACCTTGAGAACATTCTCCTCTGTAAAAAGACTAGTGTCCACCTCCCTAACAGTTTTGCCCTTGTCCCTTGACTTTGGCCAGTCACCTATTCCTTCTTCTATAAATACTGACCAAAAGCATTTGTTCAGTATGTCTGCTTTCTTTTGGTCCTACTCCTCACAAACTCCTCCTTCACCTTTTATCCTTACCATCATGCCTTTGGTTTTCCTCTTCTTACTTATATATCTAAAGAAAGTTTTATCCCCTTTTTTTATTGACTGGACAATATTCTCCTCTGTTTGTTCCTTTGTGCGTCTAACTGCCTTCTCTGCCTCCCGTTGTTTCTCCTGGTAATTTTCCCTATCCTTCTCCTCCTTCTATGTATTTTTATACTTCCTAAATGCTGATTTGTTGCCATTATTTTTTTCTGCTGCATCTTTACGGAACCATAGTGGTTTCCTTTTTTCTCTTGCCCTTGTTAACCCATACCTCCTGAATGCTAACTTTTCTGCCCTTACCTTCCCAGCACCCTCTTTTGAGACCCGTGGTCTCTTTTTCCTCTTGCTTTTGCTCACTTGCCTGATGCAGAGATTTGTTGCCTTCACTATGCCTCCTTTTAGCTTTGCCCACTGTTTCTCCATTCCACCCTTGTCCACCCCCCCCACCAGGACATCCCTGAGGCATTTAATCATGTTTTTAAAACTGGCCCTCCTGAAGTTGAGGATCCTCACCCTTGTGTGGTTTGATTCTGCAACAGATTTTATATTGAACCATACTGTACAGTGATCACTGGTCCCCAAGTGGTCTCCCACCATTACGTCTGCAACACTGTCCCCGTTAGTGAGTACAAGGTCCAGTATTGTCCCATCACGAGTGGGCTCCCTTAATAGTTGCCTAAGGAATGCCCCCTGCAGGGAGTTCAGGATGTCCCTTCTCCTTGCTGAAGTTGCAGCTGGGAGGCTCCAATCTACATCCAGCAGATTGAAGTCCCCCACCAGCAATACCGACGCCTTATTTGCCATCTTTTGGATGGCTTCTACCAGAACCTTATTCAACTCTACCCCTCCCTCCCCATGCTGGAGGTCTGAAGATCACACCAGTGTGAATAGCAGCTCCATTCTCTGTCTCTAGGGTGACCCACAGTACCTCTGCTCCTCCCTGTATTCCCTGCATCTCTGTCAGTTTTATGCTTTCCACTCACATAAAGCACCACTCCTCCTTTTTTTCCCACCTGTCCTTCCTGAACAGAGTATAGCCTGGTATGGCTATATCTAGAGACCCATGTTTTTCTTAAATGAGAAATAACAAGAAATAATAAGACATTCAAGATATAAAAAGAAATAAAACAAAAACACATGAAAATAGTTAAAAAATTTACTGTTTTTGGCAAAAACTAAATAAATGCTTGTATCAGTTGTTGTTTAGGCTCCATTGTTACAACAGATACGATCCCCATAAGAAAGTAACACTAGAATTGTCTGATTCACAAACCCTTTAAAGACCATAGCATAACGCTGCTTAATACAATGTAGTATACTAGGAATGTTGTTAAAAATTGTATTAGTTTAAAGGAGACACACACACAGAAACACAGCAGTACATAAAGGATCTGAGACCATACTGCAACATTTAGTATGGCCAGAACTCAGAATAAAAACAAGAAGTCATGATACATTAGATCTTGATAAGTAAAAGCCAGCCAAATGCAGAATATCAAGTCTTTTATATCTCAAGACAATAAATGAAAGGGTCAAGCTAGGTCCCTATAACTAGTCTGGAACAGGAATCTAGTGTACTGTTCTGTGACACTACTTGTCAATGCATTATGGGCTTAAAGAAAACATCTGCCAGAACTAGACACATGGTGGATTCCCTGCAGGGGGAGGGCCTCAAACAACTGGTACAACAACCCACAAGAGACATGACTATTCTATATCTAGTACTGACTAACAGAGAAGGGATCACAGATCTCCGGGTAGAAGGTCACCTGGGGGCCAGTGACCATCACATGGAATGGTTCAATTTGGCCACTACATCTAAATCATCCCATTCCAAGGCAAAAATATGGGACTTCAGAGGAGCTGACTTTGATAAGATGGCCAACAGAGTTAAGCTAGCCCTGGCAAAAAAGAAACACAGGTGAGGGGGTACAGTCAAAGTGGGCAAGCATTAAGGATGCAATACTTGAAGCAACATTCCATTGTGTTAGACAGAAAAGAAAGTGCAAAAGAAGAAGGAAACCACTTTGGTTCTCAAATACAGTAGGAGAAAAGGTCAGAGCCAAAAGGCTAGCCTTCAGGAAATATAAGGGAACAGAGCAGGATGAAGATAGGGAGGCATACCAAACTGCCCTAAGGGAAGCAGGGGAAGGCAGTAAGGCAGGCAAAGTCCCAAACTGAGGAAACACTAGCACAAACAGTAAAAGAAGGTGACAAGACTTTCTATAGCTACATTAGTGAAAGGAGAAAGTCCAGAGGGGGATTGCTAAGCTCAAACGAGAAAGGGGCATGGAGGAGGAGGACCTGTAAAAGCATCTATCCTAAATAGATACTTTTGCTCAGTATTTACTGAGAGAAGGTGGAGCAGGCCCACAGCTCAGCACCATGGACACGGGGAGGAGGTGAGCACTACTCCCTTCACAAAAGAAAGGGTCCTACAAGAGATCACTAAGCTCAGGGTAGACAAGGCAATGGGACCTGATGGCATGCATCCCAGGGTACTTAAGGAGCTAAGGGTGGAACTAGCAGAGCCATTAGCAGAACTGTTTAGTGAGTCTCTAAGCACAGGAGAGGTCCCAGAAGACTGGAGAAGGGCTCATGTGATCGTGCTCCACAAGAGTGGTAGCAGGGAGGAGGCAGAGAACTACAGACCAGTCAGTCTTACCTCAGTAGTGGGCAAGATTATGGAGGCACTCCTTAAGGAAAGGATAGTGCAACACCTGGAATCCATACAGGCACAGGATCCAAGACAGCATGGGTTTACAAAGGAAGGTCCTGTCAAACTAATCTCATAGATTTCTTTGACTGGGTAACCAGAGTGGTGGACCAAGGGGGAGCAGTTGATGTCGCCTACCTTGACTTCAGCAAAGCTTTTGACACTGTTCCACATAGAAGATTGATAAATAAGCTGGGTAGGCTCAGAGTGGGTCAGATGTTGGTCAACTGGGTGGCAAACTGGTTGCTGGGCAGAAAACAGAGAGTGGTGGTAAATGGTATACAGTCAGAAGAGATGCAAGTCACAAGTGGGGTACCTCAGGGATCAGTCCTGGGGCCAGTCCTCTTCAATATCTTCATTAGTGACATTGCAGATGGACTAGAGGGTAAGGCTTGTCTGTTTTCAGATGACACCAAGATCTGCAACAGAGTAGATGATCCAGATGGGGTGGGCAGAATGAGAAGAGAGCTGGATAAACAAGCAAAATGGTCAGAAGAGTGGCAACTGGGATTTAATGCAAAGAAGTGCAAGATCATGCACACAGGGAAGAGAAACCCTGAAGCCACCTATAGGCTGGGAGGGAGTTGCTAGCAGTCACAAAGGAAAGACTTGGGCATCATCATCACCGATGACCTGAAATCATCCAAGCAGACCACTAAAGCAGTAGGTAAGGCTAGGGGAATGTTAGGTTGTATTAGTAGGGGTATCACAAGTCGTGTAGAGGAGGTAATAATCCTCTTTACAAGACACTGGTTAGGCCCCATCTGGTGTACTGTGTGCAGTACTGGAGGCCACACCTGCACAAGGACATTAACTAAATTGAGGCAGTCAGAGAAGGGCAACCAAAATGGTGCAGGGACTGCATCAGAAGACATATGAGGACAGATTAACGGAGCTCAATATGTATACCCTTGAGCAAAGGAGGGAGAGAGGTGATATGAACGAAACATTCAAACACCTTAAGGGCATTAACGAGGTGAAACAGTCTAACATGTTTAAATATAAGAAAAATAGCAGGACAAGAGGACACAGCATGAGATTAGAGGGAGGCCGATTAAGGGGGAATGTGAGGAAATTCTTTTTCACAGAAAGAGTGGTGGATGCATGGAACGGTCTGCCTCAGGAAGTGGTGGCTATGAATACAGTGCAGGGCTTCAAACAGGCATGGGATAGGCATAAGGGAGCAATACAGTTGAGTATGAATAGATAGGCCACTGACAGAACAAAGGCCGATGGCACATTTATAAGTTAGAAAAAGAAATGGTCAGACTGGATGGGCCTTGTGGTCCTTATCTGCCGTCAACCTCTATGTTTCTATGTAATCTCAGGATAAGACAGGGTATAGTGCATCCTGAAATTTATACATGTACTAATATCAACTAAGTACAAAGAGGCAATCTGATCTAAAAGAAGGGAGGTCAGTCAATTGTCTAGAACCAAATCAAAGAGGGGATCCCGAGTCTAGTGACAGAGAGGGGGAGCCCTGTCCAGAAAAGGAGGGGGAGTCTTATGAAGCTGCCCTAGGTTGAATGTCATGACAATACTTTGACTCAAGGTAGGGCTGACAGCATGTCTCAAACTGAGAAGTTGGGCCCCTGCAAAGCTGGAGATTCTTTCAAACATAGCCCCTTGAGCTACTGCCAGAAGAAGTTCATGAAAGGTCGGAATCTCAGGGGATCTCCATCTTGTCATAAAGAGTCTTTTGGCAATAGCCCCTACTACAATGGCCCATTTGGCCCCGGGACAGTGTTTCAGCGTGGAGGATCATCCACATCCCAAGAGAAGGAAAGAGGGGTCCAGTACAATCATGGGGAATATTTGCTGACACATATCCTGTGTTGATGTCCAAAAGGGAAGGAGAGAGGGGCAATCCCAGATAATATGAAACAGATTTGCCCCCGGCTCACACACCTCCAGTAAATGTCAGCTAAAATAAGACCCATGCATTTAAGTTTAGCAGGGTCATGGTACCACCTATGCAGGGTCTTATTCATTATAAAGTGGGTCCATCCATCTCTGCAGGCAGTATGGATTCTTTCCAACCCATGTGACCATTGTTCCGAGATAGTGATCTGCAAATCTTTCTCCCATTGAGCTCTAACGGTCTGGGTGGGGTCAGCAGAAGCATCTCTGAGAGCTGTATATATCACACTTGCTTTATTGCTATATACTGACAGGATGGGGGCCTTGACAAATCTCCTTACTTTGAGGGGCATTGGATAAGTGGCAGATGGCGTCCCTAATTTGGAAACAGCTCCAAAAGTGGGTCGAAGGAAAATGATATCAGGCTTTCAGGGCCTTAAAAGAATCTAGTGAGTGAGTACCAGGGATTAGCAAATGATGTATCAGGGAAATACCTTGAGCTTCTCACAGCTTCCAGTGGAGCATGTGGTTCTCTACCTGTAGGGCATGATTGTTCCAAAGGGTGGTACATTCCCACAGTATTGGATCCTGTCCTAAGTAGGCAAGTTTTTTTTCCAATATGTAGTTGAATCCTGTATGGAGGGAGAAAGACCAGAGGGGGAGTTCCTCTTATCATACAGAACCACCACAGGGGAAGGAGCATGCACCAGCGATGCCTCCAAAGGGAGCCAGGTCAGAGAGGCCTGACCTATCTTGGAGAACCATCTGATTGTCTAAACTGAGACATAAGCCAAGTGGTACACTTGTAACCAAGGAAGTCCCAACCCACCCCTACTCCAGTGCTGCCGCAAGTTTAGTGTGCTAAATCTAGGAAGGGTCCCCTCCCAAAGGAAGTTGTTCATTAGACCCTCCCTTTTCAGGAACCATTTCTGGGGAACAGGCATGAGTAGATGAGCTAACAGGTATAACATCTTAGAGGCAGCCACCATCTTGATAGAGTCAATTTTGCCTGCTAATGAGAGCCTCAAGGCTTTCCATCTCTCCATGTCCTGCCTGAGATAATCTATAAATTGGTAAAGTTAATTGAGAGCATTTTTGCCAGGTTTGGGTGGAGAATAATGCCCAGATATTTAATACCATTGGGAGACCATTTTAGCCGTAAAGCAGTGAAAACTTTTCCAGAGGACACTGAGTTCAGTGGGAGACCCTCAGTTTTTGACTGGTTCAGCTTAAGTCCTGATACCCCAGAAAACTCAGCCAGAATATTAAAGATATCCTTGATCACTCGGGGAGTGTACTCCATAGTGATGAGGAGCTCATCTGCATAAAGGAATGTTTTGAATGTGGAGTTTCCCCCCCCCCATATTCCAGGAATCAGGTGAGATTCCCAGAGAACAATGACCAAGGGTTCTACAGCTAGGATGAATAAGGGCGGGGAAAGGAGGCAGCCTTGTCTCATACCTTTCTGTAATTGAAAAGGCACAGATAGAGTGCAATTTGTCAGGACTGACGCCATGGGGGAAGCATATAATGATTTTATCCAGAAGATAAAACTTGGTCCCATTCCAATTGTGGAGAGGGTGTGGAACAGGACGGGCCATTCGACCAAATCAAAGGCGTTTTCAAAGTTGATGGCCAAGGCTATGGAAGGCTTTTTGGACACTTTGGTAAGATGCATTAATGAAACCAAAGTCCTATGGTGATCCAACCCTAAGCGATCTTTAACAAAACCCACTTGGGAGGGATGGATTAGGCCCAGTAGGAGGTGTTCAAGCCTACCTGCCAGAACTTTTGCCAGAATTTTGGTGTCAGCAGTTATGTGTGAAATGCGGTGGTAACTACCAGGGGAAAGTAAATCTTTCCCCTTCTTTGGAAGAACTATAATAGTGGCATCTCTCAGGAAGGGAGGTAGACACCCTAAAGTGAGAGAGTCTCTGAATGCCCAAACCAAATATGGAGCCAGGTCAACTCTGCGGATTTTGTATAGATCTATGAGCAACCCATCCTTCCCAGGGGCCTTACAAAGGCTCATGGACTTAATTGCTTCAGCCACCTCCTCCTCTGTTATCAGTGTTTCTAAAAGTTTAGAGTCATTTTCCAGAAGTCTAGGGATAGGCAATGAGGCCAAAAAGCCTTGAATTTTAAGTGGATCGGGGGTGAGGAGAACCATATAACTGCTCATAAAACCTTATCATGATCTCATTAACCCCATTTTTTGAGTAGTATTTTACCCCATTCTTATCTGCTAAAATGTGTATCATCCTAGAGGCTTGTTGGTGCTTCAGACGATAGGCCAGGAGTTTGCTGGCCTTCTCCTCCCCACCCCAGTAAGCATGTCGCAATCTTCTAAGATTCAACTCGGCCTGACAGGTTAGATGAGCATTAAGGGGAATTCTTGTACTGGCCAACTGAGCCAGCAAAGTCTGGGATGGAGCTTGAGAGTTAAGAGCTTTGTACTGGGATCCCAATAAGTATAATTGCTTCTCTAAAGCCCTTTGGTCAGCCTCTCAGTGACGCCTCCTGGCAAAAGCAAAGGCAATTATTCTGCCACGAATAGTTGCCTTGAATGCCTCCTAGAGGGTTGAATCTGAGACTTCCCCATTATCATTATTATTCCAGTACTCGCCACTTCAGGACCTAGCCAATCTTGGAATGTAACATCGTCCAGCAAGAGGGAGTCTAGACACCAAGCAGAAGTTGGAGGGAAGTCTTGCCCCTGTCTAATCAATAGCTCTAATGGTGCATGATCAGAAATAATTATCGGATGCATAGTGGAGTTAATGACCATGTCATATAATCCAGAGGAGAAAAGCCAAAGGTCTATTCTGCTGGATGACCCATGGGCTTGAGAGAAGCAAGTATAGTCATGTACCCCTGGGTGCTGTGTTCTCCAGGAATCCAGCAACACCTGTTTGCTCATTAGCCTCTGGACTGCTAACTTAGCCTGTCTACGGGGTTCAGGGGCCTTATTTCTCCTGTTCATTGTGTGATCTAGGGTCAAATTGAAATCCCCACCCATTAGTACTGGAGCTTTTTTTGTGTTAAAGTCAGTAAGGGCCTGGTTGATATTATGAAAGTACTGAGGGCAGTCCTGATTTGGGGCATAAATATTGACCAGGATCAGTGGGCCCTCCGATGTTTCCATTTCAGCCATGACCCATCTCCCCTCTTTATCCTGAATGTGCCTGATCGATTTCCACCCCAATTTTTTATGGCAAAGTGTAGAGACTCCGTTTATGAGATGCAGCCGCACTGTGCATCTCTTCACCCACTCACCCTTGTTTGAGCTTCTTTGCCTCACCAGAGGAGAGCTTCATTTCTTGTAGGAATGATAGAAGAGGGCCCAACTTTTTCAGATGAAGCAGAACCTTCTTTCTTTTAACTGGAGAGTTGAGCCCTCCCACGTTCCAGGAAATAAGCTTAGTTTCCATCCTGCCCGAATTGTGTCATGACTGAAATTGGATGAGAAAGGAGTCCCAAGTGAATGTGGATACATCTGGCAGCCAAGCCCTGCCAACATCCACCCCTCCTGTGCCAGAGTCAAGACCTAACCCCATTCATCGGATTGCAATAACCAGAAACATGACATGGTGGATCAAACTTACCACCATATAACATATGTACCTCAAACATGGGCACTAACAATAACAGTAAAGAAAAAAGAACAGTTTTTAACACAACCCATCCCCCCACCCCACCCTACCCCTATAAACAATTCAACAACGGATCAGCATCCGCTGCAAGTATCGGCTGATACACAGCCCAGATACAAGCGGGGGTTGCTGGGAGGTGAGTAACTACCAGAGTGCATCAAATGAGAGAGGACAAACCAAAGTCCTGGAGTCTCTCTGCACACTCTCCACTTCCCAAATGATAAAGACCTTTCAGCAGGCATGGCCTATTGGGCTACTGCCCATCTAGGTACCTTATTCAGTGGCCAGGCAACACCCCAAAATCCTCCGCCCCTCCCTAGCAAATGGAATAGACTGGGAGAGCCAGAGAGTGCTGGCATACCAGTCCTCCACTAAAATAACCCCCCTCCTTCGGAAGAAAGCCCAGGTGATCCCATCTATGGGTCTGAGGATCAGGGTAAAAGCTGCACAAGATAAGGGGGAAATTAATCAAGCAAATGCTGAGTGAACAGCATGACAAACGCCCGAAACAGCCCTAGTGACCTCCCGTGCACTTGAGGGGCCTGTGGGCCTTTGTTGAAATCACCCCTTCCACTCTGTTGCCTCTTCGCCCACTGAGGGGAAAGAAAATATATCAAGAAGGTCCAAAGCATGGTGGTGCAGAGACCTAATCTTCAGCAACATAATGAATCCCTACGTACTTACTTCCACCAGGCCA
The DNA here is from genome assembly GCA_016271365.2 of Neoceratodus forsteri. Lineage (NCBI taxonomy): Eukaryota > Metazoa > Chordata > Ceratodontiformes > Ceratodontidae > Neoceratodus > Neoceratodus forsteri. The sequence continues at coordinate 1,726,531,556 of CM057456.1, forward strand.
GGGGGGAAGAGCTCAGGATTTAGGACAACTGAGCCTGACAATTATAGTAGACCAGTTTAAATCACCAGGGTAAACTTAACACAGAGACAAAGAACAAGTTTAAAGTCAGCCAACCGAGTCCATGGCAGGATTAAGTGTTGACGATGACCTCTCAGGCAGCAGCATAACAGGCAGGTTATCTGTGCTCACAGGGTCCTCGGGGGGAGTGTCACCTGCTACTTCTGCCCATGAAAGGCTTCTTGCTGCCTGGGATTTGCTTTCCCTCACAGGTGATCTCCCGAGGAGGCTTGGGCAAGTCCTGCGGGGGTCCATTTGTCGGTAAATCAATCAAAGCCCTAAACTGATTGTTGCTCACGTCTGGTTTTTGGGAGCTGTGCGAGGCAATTGAGACAGGGCTCTCGCTGCTGCTGTTGGATCAGAGCCAGGGAGTTTTGTCAATGTGCTCCCTCTCTATCCACGTCCTTCTTCTGTTCTTTCTTTTACTGTCAGGGGATTTCCGAGAAGGAGCCTGGTTGGGAGTATGCAGGGTAGAGCGCTTTGGAGTTTCATGGCTGATCTCCTGCTGCCCTGTCTCCAGTGGTGTAGGCCTGGCTGATATGGTCCCAGGGCTGCCATAGTCTCTCAACTTGCCCCAGTTTAATTTGGGGGCCTGTGCTGTAAGAAAATTCTCAATTGCTGTGGGGTTGTCGAACATCCATGGGGAGCCATTAAATATCACTCTGAGGGAGGCAGGGTACCTAATGGAATATTCAAGCCCAAGTTCAGCATAGGCTCTTCATGCTGGAGTGAAAGCCCTGCATCTCGCTATCACCTCCTGTGAGTAGTCTGCAAAGATTTGGATTATGTGGCCTTGCCAGGAAAGTTCTTTCTTTGCGTGGGCCAGTCTTGTAATGGTTTCCCTGTCCTGAAACCAGATAAACCTGGCAAGGATCGTGCGTGGGTGGGCCCCGGGTGCAGGGCAGGGAGCTAGGGAACTGTGATCTCTGTTAATCTCAGGTGGGGCCCTGCAACGCCAGTCCAGCATGGAAGGTAGCTCTTTTCACAGAAACAAGATGGCATCAGTCCCCTTGCAGCCCTCCGGGAACCCCTCAAACCAGAGGTTATTCCGGCAGCTGTGATTCTTCAAGTCCTCCACCCTGGACCATAACATATGTATCATTCTGTCCTGCTCCTGGAGCCTGGGTCCCACTTTATGCCAGCCGTCCTCTGCTTCTGCGAGTCTATGTTCTGTAATACATGCTCTTTGTGAGAGGTCCACAATGTCTGAAGTATTCTTTTTAGTTGCCACATCCATGTTGTCCATGCAGTGCAGGATTTCTGCAAACATCCGCCGAATTTTGGACAGGTTCCCCTCCGGTCTTGTTTGTATAGGAGCAGAATCCATCTCGGGGATCGAGCTGTTTAGCAAGGCCATGTGGCAGATCTAAAAGCAAAGGGTTCTGCAGCCAGAAATATCTTGCAGCTGGAGGACCGATCGAGGGATCACTAGACAGGCAAGTAACTATAAATTACACTGAGTGCTATATTTACACCATACTGTAAAAGGATCTGGATTTATTAAAATGTATTTGTGGGGTTTCAGAGAGCTTGGGATTCAAGAGTCCATTCGTTCGGCTGCTGGCCATGCCCTTCCCCCCAATATACTAGGAATGTGATTTCTAGTGTGTATACAATCATTTTGAGGTAGTTTTTACATGTAAATGTCATAACAAGATATAAAACTACATTTTCAATGAATAAAAAGAAATAACCTGAAATTCTAGAAAAAGTTAAAGAAAACTTATTTAAAAAAAAAAAGAATTTCATGGGGCTCTAGCTATATCCCAGTCATGGTTCTCAGTGCACCATGACTTGGTAATAGTGGTAACATCTGGGTCATCCTGTGCCATAATGGCCTCTAGGCCTGGAATTTTATTTCCTAGACTTTGAGCATTTTCACACATGGCCTTCCAGATTTTGCTATTACCCCGCTTGTTAACCCCCCCTTTTTCCCTTTTGCCCTCTTTCCTTACTCCGTTTTGTGTTTCTTATTAATAGGTACCCTTGGGGATTTCTCTCCCTTAGGGTTTTCCCCTACTGACTACTTCAGCCTGTGGTAGGTGAAAGGTAATACCTCCCTGCTTCCTTCTGCCACCCTCCTCAGCTAGTTTAAATGTTTACCAAAGTAACATTCAAACCATTCACTGAGGACTGCGGTTCCCCTCCTGGATGCATACAGGCCATTTCCTCGGTATAGGCCCTTATCCATCCAGGTGGGACCCCAGTCACCAATGTAGCCAAACCCCTCCTCTCTGCACCACTGCCTTCAACCATGAGTTGATGCTCCTATTACGGAGTACCTTATCCACCCCTCTGTCATAGACAGACAACACCTCAGAAAACAAACTCTGGCAGAGCCACTATGACTGTGAATGCATTAACTAGATAGGGTGTTTCATGGGCTTAAACATAAACATTTATTTATTTATTTTAAAAATATCAGATTTACCAACCTTTGCGTCAGAGACTCATTTACAAAGGCACCTTGTCAAACTAATACAAAGACAGCACAATTAACAAGTCAAAAAACAATGGCTCGGAGAGCAGACAGTTATAACAATCATTCACTGGAGATACATGGGTAGCAGTAGATAAACAGATTACATAGTTTAGGCACACAGGCACCACATCAAGAAGACAAAAGCAGCTCAAACAATATACAATAGCTAAAGTAAACAGACATCAGGAGTCAAAGAGAAGCCCAGAGTGTTCATGTGAAGGCTGTTGCATATACACTAACTGAATCAAAGTACAGTACATTGAGAAAGAGCATATTTAAGCAATAAGGCATGACAGGGTGTGTGTTATCATGTAATAATATCACTCCTGGGGTGGGTTGAAGCATGAGGCAAAGCCGAATGCTTCCACAACCCCAGGAGTGATGTTATTACAAGATAACACACACCCTGGAGTGCCCCATTGCAATTATACAGTGGTTTGTTGTTATATACAGAATAAAAAATACATTTTAAAGGATGTTTTTGTTAGTGTGGAAAAGTATTTCTTAAGGAAAATGCAAGGAATTATCCAAATCCAAAGCTACAGTGATGTTATTGTGTAATAACATCACTGTTTCAATGGGTCAGCAGCCAATCATCTTCTTACAGTACATTTTTCCTTGCCATTGTATAATTAAAAATAATGCCACCATCTGTATCACAGTTACCTATATGTTTTGAATTTTATTCTATACACTGTTATAGCAATCAACTCAACAGAACCAGGCCATCATATACATGAAGGTACTGTATCCTAACTGAAAACACTGCTGAGACAACTGTATGTTGTGACAAGGTGGAAGATAAACACAATGTTGAGACAAGTTTTTTAAGACATTTGAAGTGTTTTTTTTAGAGACTGATATACAGTTCACACACAAAATTCATATAATATAAAAGTGCATATGCCCAAATGCCAATGTAAATTCGACACATTTCATTACAAGCTGTTCTCTTGAAGGAAGATATTACTATATAAGGCCTAAAAATGGGCATCAGGTAAATGTAAATTGGGGTAGGTGTGTTATTGAGGGTATTGCATAGTTTATCTTTTATTGCTGCTCCACCGGATCAGCAATATTTGCACAAGCTGTGCCCACTCCAGATTTTACAGCTCTGGCCTGGGTCTGGTGATGTGGGTTTTACCCATACCCCACTGCATGTGGCTTAGTGATATACTGTACAGATGTCTACAAAGTCTAACCCATTGAAGGTTGAAGTTTCAGAAAACCATTATGCTAAAAATATCAAGACTCACTCCTTCCCTTCCTCACCCCCCAGTCACAATTAATCCTCTACCAAAGTCATGCTTAAATACTGGTGCCTCTACATCCACGCCACTAAGCTTTTAATGCCAACATGCTTCTTTTTTCTGCTGCTGTGAGTTCCCCCATCTGTGAAGCCCCATTCTGCTTGTGGTAGCTCCCCCAAACCAGATAATTTATTTAAAAACATTTTGTTGAGAAATTTTTGTTTTAGTATATCCATGGTCAGGAAAAATGAATTTGTAAAAGAAACTAAAATCCCCATTTATCAGTTCATTGAATCACAATACAGCATGTTATGCATTTTTCAGATTCTGTGTGTAACCTACAGTAAGTCAAACATAAATTAGACACACAAATGCCTGCCTATTTGCAAGTGAAGCAAATATAGTTATTATTATTTGGTTGTAAACAACTATAGTCACAAACTGCAAGCTAAGAAGATTTAGTAGAATATAAATAGTGGCCCAGAACTGCCTGCCTGAGAATGAAGTTGGTATATTATTTGGAAAAAAGCAAGGCTGGGTCTCTAGCTATGCAATGTCCTACAAAGATGGTGGTGTCAAATGGCTTAATGAGGTGCTATGAGGTACCTAAGGGAACTTGTTATGTAGAAAGTTCCAGGAACACAGTGGTAAAAACTGGAATAATAGGTTCCAAGGATTAATTATCTCACCAGGAATGTAAGAAAAAACTGCCCCATTCATTCACAGGTGTCAATGAATGTATTTGTTAACCATGCTGGTTTATCTTCTTGCTTTCCTCATGGTAAAAATGTGAAACTACATTTGTGTTATTTTAAATGAAAAATGAGTGATAAATAGCTTGTCCAGTTGGATGGCAGCTCTGATAGTTGTTCCAGTCTTTCTTTTCACTGATATAAACTGAGCCAGGAAAAAAATGCACTTTGTTTCTACTAGCAGCTGCTAATTGCAGCTGGTATTTTTAACATGTGCAAGTCAACTCCACTTCTCAAACTTAAAAAGAAAAATACACTTTTTTATAGACTGTGTTTACCAAGCTCTGTGCCCATTTTAGTATATACATTTTAAGAAATACCTGGAAGCTGTCTATTTTACTTGGAAGCTGAATCTTTAAGCTATAGTTTCAGACACTTAGTCTTTCCTTTTGAGACACCAGGTGACTCTGATAATCATTTATTCCAAGGGTTTTTAAGTCAGTTTGAAGACATTAAGTATTTTCTGTTCTCCTAGTCCTTAACAAAATGCAGGGACTCCACAGAGTTGTTGTGTTCCTAGGTCCCGATCCCAAATTACTGAGTCTTCTTTCAACATGTTACATTCACCTCATGTCCCTCCCACATGAATAAATTAAAAAAAAGGTGAGCTGGATCTTTAGGAGCTTCTTGGGTGGAGGTGGGTTGGATCTTACTTCCCCCCAAAAAACAATGCTGCCTCCCACTACTCACGTTCCAGTTCTTGTACCACCCATTTAACAAAGAAAATGGTACCCTGCAACCATTGACTAACATGAAAGCGTATTTATTTGAGGGTGGAAAACATTTCTTGGAGGAGGGTAAGGTGGAGGAGACTATTTATACCTTCAGTCAGTTCCATGGACAGAAAACATGACATCACTCCTTTTGTACATGCAATACTCCTGTAGGCTCCACCCACAGTCATAAAAACACTGAGCGTACTACCTGCCTTAGATCCTCCCCAACTCCCTAAGCTCCTCCTGCACTATTCCAGGCTCATCCCTAGCCAGGTCATTACTCCCAGGTGGACAACGACATCCAGCTTTCCCTCTCTTCCTGCTGCCCTAACGATCCTCAGGATCCACTTTCCATCCCTCCAAATACTGCTGCTGTATTATACTGTTTGAAGACCATATTTTAATTATTAATAATTCACAGGATTACATTACTATTGCTTATGGCTTGCCAACCTGGCTCACATTTCGATATTTTTGTCTCAAGCACAGTGAGTTAAATCATGAATAAGTACTTTGCAATTTTTGTGTGTGGTTCATTTTGTTCATCAATGCAGCAATGCTATTTTTTTAAACCACTTTTCTGATTCACTACTTTTTTAATATCGACCATTCTTAAACAGCCTGGCTTTATTTAGTTATACTTATAAGTTAGGATGAAATGTACATTGTTCTTTTGCTCTGTAAGCATAGACTGTGTTTCTTTGACCCCTGAAACATCTTGCTGATACTCATGCTCCAAGCACCTTCTCTGCTGTGGGGAGACAGGGAGCCGTCTGGCTAAGCATGCTACTTCATAGTGTCACGCCCTTGTGGCCAAGCAAGTTTTGATTCCATTTATTCATTTATTTATTGCATTTTGGTAACTGGGCAAGCTCACTGAGACAAACTGCCCCTTTTTCAGGTGCGACCCATAACTAATTACATAATATGCATCAACAGAATTACATGCAGATTATAATAGCAAACATTGCATTAGTAAATGACAAAATACAGTGCAGACAATGGATATACATAACTGGTTGATAGATGTAGGAGTTAGATACAGGATACAGACAAGTACTCAGAGGCACTTGGTTCTATGGAACATGGACACTATTCATAGGGAAGAACAGTGAATCAGATTAACAGACTATCTACTTAAAGCAGGCACAGGGACTGTTAACAGACAAATACTACTTCACTACAGATCTCAAGGATGCAAGGGTCAGGTATTCCATGACCTTAGAGGGGAGAATGCAAATTCCTGTGGATAACATTGGAACTTTAACAAGCAATACAACAAAGGAAAGAAATAGCTGTTTTGGCAACATGGAGGGATAGAAGCACAGGACTCAGAGGGCGCTGTGTTCCCACCGGCAAATGAGGATATGACTATAATATCTCAAAAAGTAAGGAAATTAATTGCAAACAAACTTTGTTAATGCACTAGTTAGGATTAAAGTAACAAAACTAGTGAAATGTGGTGTTAGGGTTTTTAACTCCAATGCCTCACCCCCCACCTGGCAGGCAGCAACAGGAAAAAAACATTATTATTTGAGCTCTCCTGCATCTTTATAAATCAGGTGTGAGGCATGGGAAGTGCCTTGGGGTTGTCAGCCTTGATGCTCACCCCATTCTTATATATTGTACACATCTCAGTTTCTTTACTGATGGAATTGGGTGAGTGTTAGGGTAGACAACCCCATGCCTGATTTGAGAAGACACAGAAGAGGTCAAGTAGTAATGTTTTTTCCTGTTGCTGCTTGCAGAGTGTGGGTAAGGCATTAGGGTTGGGAACCCTAATGCCCCATTTCCAGTTCCACCACTTCAGAGTGCCAGTGGCAGTGCTCCCGATCATTAATGTACCAAGTGGAAAAGTCGCTGTCCTCTCTTTTTGTGGTGGGCAGTGCTCCCTGCGCCCCCACCCCCTTTCTAATTATACTAACTCTTGGGGAGCAGACTTCGGGGTGGGATGGCAAATGAAACATTTGGTGCCATAATGACAGGCCGCTGTAATGCCGGTGCCCTAATGACTGGTAAGGCCCATTTCCCTACTTTTGTCAGTTTAACCCTATCTAGTATATTAACTATTTTTTTGCAATAAAAAATATATATATATATATATATATATATATACATACAGAATATATGTATATTTCACCTTTTAAAGCCTTTTACTTAAACTATTTTTTAATATTTCTAACCAAGTGCACGTGATCCTAAATAAAATTTAGTGATTTACTAACAGTTTAATCACTTCCTCTTTTCCTGCTGCCTCATTCATGAAAATAAATGACATATTCCGAGACAGGCCAATGTGTATCACACAAATGGAAGGTCATGTCAGACCAACCTGACAGAGTTTTTCGATTGGATGACACAGGTAGTGGACCAGGGCGGGACGGTGGACGTTGTCTATCTAGACTTCAGTAAGGTCTTTGACACTGTCCCACACAAAAGGCTGGTAAACAAGCTAGAGAGCCTGGGGGTGGGTCAGAGAGTTACTAGGTGGGTAGAGAACTGGCTAATGGGAAGGTGTCAAATGATGGTGGTAAATGGGATACAGTGCTGGGACCCCTACTCTTTAACATCCATATCAGTGACCTAACTGAGGGATTGGAGGGTAGGGTGTGCCTATTCGCGGATAATACAAAGGTCTGCAACAGGGTAGACTCACAAAGAGGAGTGGAGGCCATGAGCTGAGACCTAGAGAAGCTGGAGGAATGGTCAGAAGCCTGGCAGCTAAAATTTAATGTGAAAAAGTGTGCGGTGATGCACCTGGGGTGGATAAACAAGAAAGCAACTTACTTCCTTGGGGGAGGAGGAACTCAAGGAAACTGAGCAAGAGAGGGACTTGGGTATTATTATATCGAGGAATCTTAAGGTGGGGAATCAGTGTAGTAAGGCAGTACAGAAGGCAAATGGTATGTTGGCCTGTATTGCGAGGGGTTTTACCATCCAAAGGAGAGAGGTGCTACTGCTGCTGTACAGAACTGTGGTGAGACCATACCTGGAGTATAGGATGCAGTTCTAGAGAATGCACCTACAGCAGAATATCAAGATGATAGAGAAAGTTCAGAGAAGAGCAATAAAGATGGTGCAAGGGATGCAAGGGAAACCATATGAGCAGAGGTGGAGGGAGCTCAATCTGTACCCACTAGAGACCAGGAGGGAGAGGGGGGACATGATTGAGACTTTTAAGTACCTAAAGGAGATAAATGAGGTTAAGGAGGGGAGCTTGTTCAAAAAGAAGGAGGGAGCAAACACGAGGGGGCATAGCCTCAAACTGGAAGGAGGGAAGTACAGAGGCAATGTCAGAGGGCAGTTCTTCACGGAGAGAGTGGTGGAGGCCTGGAACAGACTGCCAGAGGAGGTGGCGGGATCTGCAGTGGTGGAGGGATTCAAGACAGCATGGGATAGACACAGGGGATGGGAGGAGGGAGAAAGTTCAGAGCCAGTATAAAGGGGAGGGGGGGAGGAGGATGTAAAGGGTAGACAAGATGGACTGGTGTGGTCCTTTTCTGCCATCAAATATCTGTGTAATCTGTGTATATACTGTACATGGTATTAATGCAATAGATGCACATTAGGTACCAGGAAATCACCTATTAGATACATCAAAACTGACCTATTGATAATTGACCAACAGCAACAGGGTATACGACATTAACTCATTACACTGCTACTTTGGCATCCATTACTTCACACGTTCTTCAGAAGATTCCATTCATAGAAACAAGCATGAAAACAGTGAATTAAAAAAAAACACTTATTTACTGGTTTATTTATGGAACTTTCAGGTCCTCTTTTATACATCAAATATAAAATAAGTCAATGTACAATATCAGAAATATCTTCTTTCATTGTATTTGACCTCTTATGATCTCAGTGTTGGCTTCATCACTGGTGAAGTAAGAGGCCAAGTACAACTCAAGAAGATATTTCTTATATCTTACATTAGCTCATATCATATTCTGTCTGTCTGTCTATCTGTCTGTCTGTCTATCTATCTATCTATCTCTCTCTTTCTCGGGGGGGCGCAGGGCAACCAAGATGATCCAGGGCTTGCAGGACAAACCTTATGAAGAGAGGCTGAAGGAGCTTAACATGTATTCCTTGGAGGACAGAAGAGAGAGGAGGGACATGATCAAAATCTTCAAGTACTTTAAAGGTATAAACAAGGTTAGTATGGAAGGCATCTTCAGTCTCGGTGGGGATGGGTCCACTAGAGGCCATGATCTTAAATTAGTGTGAGGAAGATTCAAGAGGGAAATGAGAAGGCACTTTTTCACAGAAAGAGTGGTGTCCAAGTGTAACAAACTGCCAGAAGAGGTGGTATCATTGAAAACAGTGGACAGCTTTAAAAGGGGATGGGACAGAGTGAAAGGAGGAGTCACAATTGGTGGGAAGTTGAGTGGGGGGATGGTGGGGGAAGGAGGAAGACCCTATGTGGAAATTGGAGTGCAGGAAGCTCCTGTAAATTCATCTGAGAGCTGCACACTCAAGCAGACTAGATCGACTGAAACGGCCCTTTTCTGCTGGCATTTTTGATGTTCATATCTTTCTATTTATCTATCTATCCATCTATCAATCAATCTTTCTCGAGGCAACATGATAAGACACCTTCAGTTATCTCACAGGTGTGAACAGGATGCTGGAGAGAAGTCTCTTTCAAATGAACAGAAGCACTAGGACCAGGGTGCAAGCAATGAAGCTGGAGGGGGGGAAAGAGTTTATGAGAGATGTGAGGAAATATTTATTCTCTGAAAAGGTGGTAGACACCTAGAACAGGCTCTCAGCAGAAGTGGTAGAGTGAAAACAGTGGGGGGGAGGGGGGCTTCAAACATGCATGGGATAGACACAGGGGTGTATTAGAAAACAGAGAGGTAGGAGGAAGGGCTACTAGAGTCAAGTTAGGGTCTGTGGGGACAGATTAGGCAGGGAACATCTGGACAGACTGGGTGAGCCAAGTGGTTCTTTTCTGCTGACAAATTCATGTGTCTACATTTCTATCTATCTGTAACATTCTGGGAAATTAAGGCTCCCCTGTAGATTTATGGACTTTAGAGGGTTGACACTAGACAGTTTGGAACCCTCCTCTTGGCTGAATAGATTGTGGATTTTCGGGGTGCAGCTCAGGTTGATTGGTAAGTCGTCGGGTATTGTTAACTCAGTCTGAGGAGATCTGAAGAGACCTGAAGCAGGCAGCTGAATGAACTGAGTGGCTTAGCTGGAAGCTGAACCCACCCAATCCTTGGGATCATGGCAAAAGCCTTTACTTAGGACCCCTCTGTAGGGTGACTTCCCACAGTATACCAATTCTCAGAGTAAGCATTTACTTTATTCACAAAAGCTAAGTGTGCAGCCTCTGAGATAGAAATGTAATTTAAAAACAAGCATTTGTCAATGCTGAATGTTTGCTTGCTGGCATCGGCATTGGTAGCAGTTACAGAGCTGCATAATAGGAATGGCAGTGAAGTATTGAACTGAAGCCAACCCCACCAGCACCCTGCAGAGACTGACAGGCATTGGGGTGTGCCTTTGGGTCATCAGGCATAACGGCCATGCCATTTCACCACACCCTACCCTGCAGACACCGACAAGTGTCATGGTGTGCCTTGGGGTCTTTGGCCCTTATGCACACCCCATTCCATCAGGAAATACGGTGAGATGGGTGCAGTACAGGAGAATGGGGTGAATTTTGGGGCGGAAGAGTCCAAGGCACACCTCGATGCTTCTCAATGGCTGCAGGGTGTGGGTGGGGGTGGAATGGTATGAGCATTGCAGGCAACAATCCCAAGTCACAGCCCTGATGCCTGTCATTCTCTATAGGGTGGGGCGTTACGGTCGGAAACCCTAACACCTCAGGCATTCATTGGTATTTTCACTCCAAATTTTCAACATGGTTTTTTTGTGACCCCCACCTCATGAACTGTGACAATATCAGTTTGTTTGCTGAAAGCTGCTTTTGCACAGTGACTACGGCATTTGTTACCACAGGTGCAAAAACACATTCCGAACAGGATGTAAAAAATGACAGCTGTACTGTTCATGGGGAGGTGTAAAAACTGGCAATGTTGAAAATCTGCAGTGAAAATATAAAAAAAACTGGTGAAGTCACGAGCGTGCATAGAAACTGTGCAACACACACCCATAATGTAATTAGTTGGGGATTTTTTACAGCAGATTGTCAACACAGGCATTTTGGAACCTCCCATCATGAACAGTGTCACTGTGATTTTCTTTATCTGTCCCGAACAATGACTTCCCACAGTGACCATGCATTTCTGTGCTGAAAGTGTGAAAACACATTTTGGCCATGTTGTGAAAAATGACAGCTGTACTGTTCATAAGGAAATGTGGAAAATGCCACTGGTGAAAATCTGTACTGAAAATATTACAAATTCATGAACTTACAAGGGTGCATGGAAACTGCGCAATGCTCACTCGTAACACAGTCATTTTATGGACTTTGTCACAAATTTTCAACATAGCCATTTTAAGACCTCTGCTCATGACCGGTGTCACTGATTTTCTTAATCTGTCCCAAACCTTACTTTCGCACACCGACTGCACCATTGTGCGCTACATATGGGAAACACATTTTGGGTGAGATGTGAAAAATGGCAACTGTACTGCTCATAAGGAAGTGTGGTAAAATGGCAATGTTGAAAACCTGGCATGCAAATATTAAAACTTTGCAAACTTGCGAGCGTGCGAAGGAACTGCACAACATGCGCTCCTAAAACAGTCATTTTTGGGAAATTTTTCATCAAATTTTCAACATAGCCATTTTAAGACCTCTGCTAATGAACAGTGTCACTGTGATTTTCTTAATCTGTCCCAAACATTGATTGTGCACACCGACTACGCCATTGTGCGCTACATGCGCGAAAACACATTTCCGGCGAGATGTGAAAAATGACAGCTGTACTGCTCATAAGAAGGTGTTGTAAAATGGCAATGTGGAAAATCCAGAGTGCAAATATTAAAAATTTGTGAACTTACAAACAGTATCACTGTGATTTTCTTAATGTGTCCCATACATTGATTTTGCACACCAATTGTGCCATTGTGCGCTACATGTGCGGAAACACATTTTCATCGAGATGTGAAAAATGACAGCTGTACTGCTCATAAGGAGGTGTGGTAAAATGGCAATGTTGAAAATCCTGAGTGCAAATATTAAAAATTTGCGAACTTATGAGAGTGCGTTGGAACTGTGCAACGCACACTCGTAAAACAGTCATTTTTAGGAATTTTTTCACCAAATTTGCAACATAGGCTTTTTGAGAGTCTTACCTTATGAACATTGGCATTGTTATTTCATTAATCAGTCAGCGTGATTTCGTGCAGTGACCACGTAAATCACCCTTCGGCCTGATTAACACCATGACAGTGACAGAATTCATGAGGAGGGGTCCCAAAACCCCATGTTGAAAATTTGGTGCCAAAATTCAAAAAATGCCTGAGATATGCAGCAAAGTTGGAAAACCCTATTTATTACATTATACAGCTTACCGGCATTTCTTCAGTTCGCGGTCGGCTTTGAAGAGTGCAGACGTGTTCCCGGTCCACCGAAGATCATCGCGCCGGACTCCGGAGGTAAGTATGGGGTGAGGGGGAGTGTGGGGAGGCAGGTGCCAGTGGGTGAGTGCGGGTGGGGGCAGGGAGACTGTGAGAGACCTTTTTTTATTTACAGGGTTTTTTTTTTATTATTAAGATGATGTGGGACGTTTGCCACGCTGGGGTGGGCTCCCAGCATGGCAGCTGGAAAGGTGGTTTGGGGGGCTGGAGCCAATGGGGTATTGGGCTCCCCCGTCGGCCACAACAAGCTTTGCCACGCTGGGGTGGGCTCCCAGCGTGGTGCCTTGAAAGCTTTTTGGGAAGGGGGGAGCGTGGAGCTGACGGGGATTGGGCACCCCATTGGCTATAATAATCTTTTGCCACGCTGGGGTGGGCTCCAGCGTGGCACCTGCACAGCTTTTTTTTGGGGGGGTGACGCCGACGGGGATTGGGCACCCCATCGGCTATACAGTGTGTGCATGGGGGGGGAGTGCATGAGCATGCAATATGCATGTGTGTGTGTGTGTTAGGAGGGGGAGCGCTGCTCACTGAAGCGGTGCTCTCTCTTTCAACTGTACAGCACTGCATTTTGGATCTCCGCACTATGTTTCTTGCACATGCGTGCAAGCAAACATAAAAATGATATAGGCACTAGGGCACCTCCCGCCTTGCTAGGTAGCAGGAGGAAACCCTATAATGGGGTAGTGCTATCATTTGGCCAGGGACTCTGCTCCATGGAGGCTAGAGACATAATGGATGAGGTGGCAGGACTCCCAGAAACTGCAATTTCGCAAGGGAGAAGTGCCCCTCCGAACTTTCAAAATTGTGTGGTGCACTTAGTGTACTATATAGGTAATGGAGTAGCTGGGACCAAAGCATGGAATTGGTGGAGTTTATGTAGGCTGCAGAGCCTCTAAGTTGGCTTCCATAATGCCATCAGGTAGCAGATATATTGCAACCTAGTATTGGCTACCATAAACCACATTTGTGGGCAGTGGTGAAGTGGGTGCTGAGTCTAGGGCATGGGAGTGGGTAGCAATACCCAAGTAGTGTAGCTCCCAAGCAAAATGCCCCATTGCTACATCCATATTTTCTTGTTCGTATTATTTAAATATTGCATAAATAGACTCTGGATAAATCTACCTCAAGCTGGGTCCTGCTGAATGAGGAGGCTAGAATCCCTTAGCTAGTTATTTTCTTGCGTCCCAGGGTTGTATGCAGCCCCTGGAGTTCCAAATATGATTACCGGACCAGTACCCTAAAGAAATGCCTCTCTAATGGGATAGTGATTTTTTTTATTTCCCATTCTTTATTTATCCTCCTGGACTTCTGGGTGGCTGCTGAGCCATGTCCTGCTCCCGCCCCTGGCACGCATCTCCCCTGGGACTTACCTTGCTCTAGTTCCCCCACAGATTAACCCACCCCCCATGGTGGGGTCAGAGACAGGAGGTACATCCTCCCCCTTGAAGTACTTACCCAGATGAGTCAAGGCATTCCAGGTGATGGTTCTGCGAGTGAGTGAGCAGGGCTTCATTAGTCCAGCTCCATTTTCCACTGCCATTTTTATCCATGTTCCCTTCTGCATTCTATATGATGCGTGCATCAGGAGGCATGCACACATAACCAGGCTACAGTCCCTCACATCCATGCTGCTGTGGACTGCACTAACACCAGCCCTCCGGCTAGTGGCAGTCAGAGACTGGGCATGCATGCCCACCCTCACCAGGAGAAAAAAGCAGTCATTCAGGCACTTGATGCTCTCTCCCCCAGTCAACCCCTGTAAACCCGTGTCCATTTCTGAACTTGGGTCACCAGAGTGGTGTAAGTTGTGGTGTTCTGCACCACAACCGTCAGTACCACTGGCTGAGTTTTGGGATGGTCCCCTACGGAGATGATCCAGTACTGCCCTTTAAGGGGTTTGTTCCCACAAGGTCTTATGGCGGTGTTTGACTTATCAGGTATGATGAGTGCTTGTGATGAGCCAGTCAAGTTGGTATTGATCTATAATAAGGTTATTGCCAAGGCCCTTGACTCTATAGCACCGGTCCATATTTGACTCCTCTCTTCCCACTGGAGATCCACTTGGTTTGATGATACTCTCAGGGAGTTGAAGATGAGGGGTCAAAGGTTGGAGTAGCTCTGGCAGAGGTCCTAATCTGATAGGGATAAGCTTATTTTTATGTCCAATTATAGGGACTATCAATCAGCAATCCCCTGTAAGAAGGCAGAGTTCCTGTCCTAGAAGATTGCTGCAGCAATCAACAGACTAGCTCAGCTCTTTCGGACTGTCAACAGGCTAAGTAATCCTGCCTGTCTTAAGTCTGTGAAGCCTTTTCACAATCTAGGTGTGATGAGTTCACTCTGTTTTTTGCTGATAAAATTATCTCCCCTTAGATCAGGGATATGGTCGACGCCCTCTATTGGGGTATGCAGCGATGAGCCGGGGGTCACAGGCATTCAGTCTGTCTGGTTTGACTTCAACCAGCTGGCAGTTGTGGATGTCGTGAAGGTCATCCAGGAGTTGAGGCCCGACTGCTGTAGTTCGGATCCAGGTCCAGCATACCTTCTTGTAGAGTGTGTTGATGTCATTGGCCTGTGCCTGGCTGGGATAGTCCAGTGTTCTCTAGTGAGAGGGGTCTTTCCTGGGCCCCTGAAGCAGGCAGTGGTAAGATCACTCCTGAAGAAAGCTTCACTAGACCCGGACTGCCTAGCTAACCACAGACCTGTCTCTAACCTTCCCCCTTGTGGTAAAAGTTATTGAGAAGGTAGTGGCCCTTCAACTGGAGGCCCATTTATCAACTCACAACATCTAAGACACTTTCAAATTTGGTTTTAGGAAAAGGCACAGTACTGAGACTGCACTGGTTTGGGTGTTCAATGATCTTTTGGTGGCAAGGGATGGAGAAAGATGTTCCATTCTTATTTTCCTTGATCTCTCAGCTGCATTTGACACCGTGGACCATGGGGTGCTGTTGGAGTGCCTGCAGGTTTGTTCTGAACTGGTTGGTACAGTCCTCAACTGGTTCCACTCTTTCCTCACTGGGAGGGTGCAGAGAGTTGTGTTAGGGACTTTTTCCTCTGCACCACTGCCCCTGCCGTGTGGGGGTCCCACAGGGCTCCATTTTGTCCCCCATGTTGTTAATGGTATATATGCTACCTCTATAGGACATTATAAGATGGTATGGGCTGAGTTTTCACTACTATGCAGATGATACTCAGCTATACCTGTCTTTTACACCTGAACAGCAGGATGCAGTCTCGGTGTTCAATCAGTGCCTTGCCGAGATCCAAGACTGGATGAGGGCCAATTCGTTAAGGTTAAATCTGGATA
Organism: Neoceratodus forsteri; assembly: GCA_016271365.2. Lineage (NCBI taxonomy): Eukaryota > Metazoa > Chordata > Ceratodontiformes > Ceratodontidae > Neoceratodus > Neoceratodus forsteri. Next base: position 1,726,547,689 of record CM057456.1, read on the forward strand.
AGACTGAAGTACTGCTGGGGGAATCTGGTCACCCAAGGGTTGGTAAGTAACCTGGTCAAGTCTCAGGGCTTAGGCTCAGGAACTCCCAGTTGCTCACCTTTGTCAGGGTGAAGAATATCAGAGTTGTACTGGACTGCAGCCTAACACTTGAATCTCAGGTGTCGGCCATGGTCCAGAGTGTTTTCTACCATCTTAGAAACATTGCCAGGATTAAACACCTGATACCTCCAGGGGATCTGCCATCACTAGTCTATGCTTTTGTTACATCACAGCTCGATTACTGCAATGCCCTTAACCTGGGGCTATTGGGGGTTGATCTTCGCTGTCTGCAGCTGATGCAGAATGCAGCAGCCAGGTTTTTGACTGGTCATTCAAGATCATGTCACATTACACCTCTACTGCGCTCTCTGCACTGGCTGTCTGTTAAGTGGTGGATCACATTCAGGACTGGTTTACTGACCTACAAGGCCCTGCACAGACTAGGGCCCAGCTACCTGTAAAACCTCCTACAGCCTTAGCACCCACCCCGTCCCCTCCATTCAGCTGACACGGGTCTTCTGGTAATTCCCAGGGTTTACTTAAAATCATCAGGTGCCTGTGCTCTTTTGTTTACGGCACTCACCCTGTGGAACTCATTCCCTTGTTCCTTGAGATAAGCTTCATCAGTGAATGTTTTCAAAAGAGAGATGAAGACATTTTTATTTAGATAAGCCTTTCCTTCCAACTGAGTTAGCTGATCTAGGAAACAATCCAATTAGGATTGTATTTTATGTATTTTGACTGTTTATATAATTCTTCTCACTTGTACAGCGCCTTGAGTCAAAATGAAAAAGAGCACTTTATTAAATAAAAATGATGACGATGAAGAATTTTACAAAAAGGCATTCCCTCTTGTGGGTTATTCACTGTTTGAAACAATCCTTGTTGATTCTACACCAGTAATGTTATGCTCTTGAGCCCTTTCTTTTATAAAATGAATTCTGTTTGGACATTACAATGGTTTCGGACGTTCAGTTACTAGTTACAATGTATTTGCCTGCTAACCTAATTAAATTGCAGCTTGCAGAAGCTCAGAGGATCTCTGATCAACTAGATGGATACCACAGAGGTTAGTGGCCTACAGCCATTTTTGGGATTGATTGCATCTTGTAAAAATGGCCAACTGTGGAACCTTCCATTGGACATTTGGAAGTATCCTTCTGAAAGTCCAACAGAGCTTGAAACACTCCATTATGATCGGCCACTATGGAATAACAGCTGCACTATTTTGGCTGTTGCTTCCGCATTCCAGGGTAAGAACTGTGCTAGTGCGACTCATGCACATGTTCAGTTCCACTAGCACTGCCATGTTGTGAATAGCAATGTGCCATTCACCGCAACTACACGTGCATGAGTGCCGCACAGTTGCATCACCATTGCCATCTTTCGGATGGCACTCCTCCTGCACCCTCCCACTGCTCCTGTCCTCCCTGCTCCCTCTCAGCACTGACAGCAAAGAACACCCTCCTTACCCTCCCATTGATGCTGTCCTCCACACTCCCTTCATTCCCGCTCCCCACACCGACATCGGGGTGCCTAATCCCCGTGTTGGCATTATGTACTTCCCAGCTCATGTGGCACACTGGGAGCCCACCCCAGTGTGCCCAAAGGTATGTGGTCCCTGCATCAACATTGGCAAGCCCAATCCCCATGTCGGCATTATGTGCCCCCCCCAATTTCTGTGGCACACAGGGAGCCCACCCTAGTGTGCCCAAATGTATGTTTTCTTTTTAATTTTTTCCTGTGCCGACATCAGGCTGCCAAATCCCTAGGTTGGCATCATGTGCCCCCACAACTCATGTGGCATACTGGGAGCACACCCAGTGTGCCTAAATGTATGCTTTTTTGTCCTAAATAAAGAAAACCATCCCCCACGTGTTTTGTTTTTTTCCCTGTAAAGAAAATGGGAGCGGTCTCCAATACCACTGGGGTGTGGTACAAGACAGGGGTGTCTACTTTCACCCTTTCTATTTGCCTTGTACCTAGAACCCCTAACTCAAGCTCTCCAACAGGAGAATCGAATAGAGGGAATCAGTGTGCATGGAGACCATCCCCACAAACTGTCTCCGTAGGCCGACGACCTCTTAATATAGCTAACTAATCCAGATCACTCCTTGCTACCTCTCTGGAGGAAGCTAGAAGAATACCGGGAATTGGCAGGATATAAATTAAATCAAACTAAAACTGAGACCCTCCAAATACATTATACTTCCTCGGCTTCCATCAAACAGCAGTTTGCGTTTAAATGGGACTCCCCCAGTATAAAATACTTAGGAGTTCATCTTACCCCCTCCCATGGCAATATGTTTGAATCTAATTACTCTCCCCTTCTGCACAAATTAACAGCTGAGGTGGAGAGGTGGAGAGTCCTACCCCTCCCTCTCACACAAAGGATAGACTCCGTACGAATGGTCCTGCTTCCAAGATTTCTATACTTCGTACAGACACTCCCAATACCAGTTCCCAAAGACTACTATACCACCCTTAACAGAAAGATGTCCTGGTACATCTGGGGTAACCAGAAGCCAACAGTCCAGCTCTCTGTCCTGCTTCTCCCTCGCAGGAGGGGACGACTCTCCCTCCAGAACTTTGAATATTATCATCAAGCAGCCCAGCTGCATACAATACTGTACTGACTTCACCCTATGTATCAAGTGAGATAGAAAGACCTAGAGATACAGATAACAGGCCTGTCTCAGCTTCACAGTATATTACTATCTGGCCCAAAAGGGGGAGGCCATAGAGAAAGAGATAACTACTATACAGAAACTACACTACATACCTGGCATAAAGTAATGCAATCTAAGAACCTGGCTCAGTGGAGCCCCCTTCTTGGTTCATTCCCCTACCTCAAGGAATTCAAACCTGCAGCCATGGACCTGGTCTTTCATTATTGGGAAAAACTGGGAGTCCGTATGATATTTCAGTTGATAGAGGAAGGGACAGTCCTAAGTCTAACTGATTTGACCGCCTGGTATGGGATACCCTACAAAGATAGATTCAGATATTTTCAGGCCAGAGACTTTATTAAGTCCCTACTTGGAAATGTCTGGTCTGAGACATCTCCCCCCTCCCCAACTCATAGAGATAATGAAGAGGGCCTTAGTTAAGTGGAGCCCCACTAAAACATATGAGCTCATATCTATATGAAGCAATCAATACGCTAGAAGGGGACTCCACTGATTATATTAGGAAAGCCTGGGCCACAGACCTTGACTTACCCATCCCGACTGAACTCTGGGATAAATGCTTATGCAATATTTATAAAGGGATATCAGCTATTTTATGGAGGGAATTTGCATGGAAGAATTTGATTAGTTTTTTCAAGACACCAGCACTAGCAGATAAATATGTTAAAATCAATGCAGGTCAATGTTGGAGAAAATTCGGTACCTCACCAGCCACCCACGGGCATATCTTTTGGAGATGCCCTGTACTTCAGTCTTTTTTGAACAGCCTGCAGCTGGCCTTAGCACAAATTTTCTCCCAGGATTTGGAACTCTCCCCTTTTCTTTTTTCATCTCTGATAACCCACCCAGATAAAGAAATGTTAATTTGGCCAAATTATTAACTATCCTATTACTGGCAGCAAAAAAGTCAGTAACTAAGAAGTGGCTTATGAGGGAACCTCCCTCAATAGCTCAATGGCAGGACATTATAATAGAAATCTACAGGATGGACAGATTAACAGCAATGTTAAACAAAACCCAAGAACAGTTTGAGATTCTGTGGAGGAGATGGGTGATGTACCTGACCCCCTTTCATCCAGACTTTGTACTGTAATTCTGCCAGATGAAAGGAAACAAGCCTCCAGACTAATACTGATGAAGTGAAATACAGGAGTGAGAATCCCCTGTTTTAAATCCCTGTCGCCTCCCTCAGTATGAATCTGATGCACCCTCCACATGAATGAATTATAAATCTTGTCTCTCACTGTGGTCCCTCTCTCTGACCCATTTGCTAAATGAAATGCCTGGAGGTTCTTCTGTAACACTGAGCCTGATTGTTATATGTTTAATGTTTATACTTCGTATCTGGCATGTATTGTATGTCTTGTGAAAAACTGGAAACTTTTAAATAGTTACAAAAAAAAGAAAATGGTCCCTTGATGTTGCCCCAGTCCCCCCTTCCCATCCTCCCACCTCCCTACACCACCCCTTTCCCCATACTTACCTCCAGAGGTTGGCGCAGTCATCTGCTGTGGACCAGGACATGTCTACACTCTTCAAAGTCGAACCACAAGCTGAAGAATCAAAGATAAGTGTGCTATACTGGCACTCAATGGGGTTTTCAACTTATGTTGATAAATCAGCCATTTTTTGGAATTTTGGCCCCCAATTTTCAGCATGGGGTTCTTGGGAGCCCACATCATGGACACTGTCACTGTCCTTTCGTTACTCAGTCCCAAAAGGTGATTTCACGGTCGCTGCACTGAATCACCTTTTGGGACCGAATAATGAAATGACAATGCCACTGTTCATAAGGTGGGGTCCCAAAGAGCCCATGTTGCAAATTTGGTGAAATAATTCCAAAAACTGACTGTGTTATGGACTTGCATTGTGCAGTTTCTACTCACACTCCTAACTTCGCCAATTGTTGATATCACTCCAGATTTTCAGCATTGCCATTTTTGCACACCTCCTTATTAACAGTACAGCTGTCATTTTTCACATCCTACCCAAAATGTGTTTTTGCATGTGTGGCACAGAATGGCGTGGTCGCTCTATGAAATCACCTTTCGGGACAAGTGACCAAAATGGCACGCACTCTTCATGACGTGGGGTCTCAGAAAGGCCATGTTGAAAATTTGGTGCAATACCTCCAACAAATGGCCAAGTTAAACTCGGGCATTCAATATTTTCTATGCACACGTGTACCTTTGGTCATTTGGTAGCTCATCATAGCCATATCAGCTCTGGCTAGATCTTGTTGCTATTGTGGGCTCCCTCCCTGAAAGAGGGCATTGCTTATTACTCCTAGGCCAGGGAGGAGTTACTTATCTGTCTATCTGTCTGTCTGTCTATCTATATATCTGTCTTTCTGTCTCTCAATCTACTGTATCTATATATTGTATACACAGTATATATCTATATATGTACTTTTTGGGTGCTAATTTGTTATTAACTGAACATTTACTAACTGAAATGTGGCAGTGCAGTGGCTAATTCCTTTTTGTTTAAGGACTATGGCTCAAAAAGTAACACATGTCACTAGTGGGTCTCTTATCCCTCTATCTACTTCTAATTAATCCCACTATCGTACTCCTCTGACTCTCACAGCCACTCTATTCCTGCCTGACAGACTTTCTCTGGTCAATCTGCCTTGTCATTCTGGCTCCCAGCAGTTTAGAATACATTTCTTGCTTCACTTCACCACCACCCCTTCAATTTGGCACTAAGATCCTCACTGCTAAACTTTATTTCCCCTTCCTGCTCCTGACCCTTGGTTCACCCTGTCCCTTATCATTTTCTGCCCCTCCTCCACTTTGTGCCCTTGGCCCCCATTATTTGGAATTCAATGGCATTGCAATCTGCTTGCACCTTATGAACAGCCCACTATTTTGACCAACTTTATCATCATTTTATAGTTAGTATCGTGCTATGGTTATACTGCTGTACAACATTTTGCATATTGTACAGACTAAATTTTCTTGTACTTCATTTTCAGGATTGTTCTGTTTATGTACTGCATTATTGTATCTTGCTATTCGCTCATTGTTACTATGTACTGTCTTGTTCTCCCTCCTCCGGATACCTGGAGACATGCCCCATCTCAGTGTGTCTTTCCTGGTTACTAGTTTTCAACTAGATAGATAGACAGATGCAGTAGACAGACAGACAGACAGACGGATAGATAGATGGATAGATAGATAATGATTTTAGCTTTGTTCCTAGTGAACTGTCATCCACAATGTAATATAACTGCACACAGTTCAACATAATTCAGCAGTGATCAGTTACATAACAGATGGGACCACAGTCTAATGCTTCATGTGATAATAATACCAGCCATCTTAAGAGCAGTGCCAGGGTGTGAGCAGAAACAGTATTTCTAATACATCTTCGAGGTAATATAGGATCTATCTGAATTATGGGGAAGCATAAAATATTCATGGGCACACAATAGTAATAATAGTCATTTTGCCTATGCATCGCTAGATCTACTTGCAAGCCTGAGTCATCAGATAATTACTGTAACTGACCACTAAGGAATGATATTTAGTAGAGTGCACAGAAAACTGCTTACAAACCTTGGAGCTATAATGTCATGTTATTATCTTCAAACCTGCAAAAATGAGTTATTTTATTGAAGTTTTAACATGACACATTCTTACTTTTGTGCTCATTAACTGAACAATATTGTTTTGTCATAAAAATGAAAATGAAAACACTGTTTCGTCCAGCAATTCATGATAAAAGGGAGCAGCTAATTATACGCAGAGAACATTTCCTAATTACTTCATAGGTGAAGGTCAGTAATGCTAGCCTGCTAATTTGGAAGCATCAACCTTGAAAATGGAAACCTCTAGAGGAGCAGTGTTGGATTGCTGAAACTATACACGAAAATGTACACCCACTGCAAAGGAAGGTGATTATAGCTGGTGCTCCTAAATAATGATTTTCTATCATAAAGTATGTTTTAAGAGACAATAAAAAAAAAACAAAGCATCAAGGTTCTTCTGCAAAGTCAGAAATAACTCAGTTATGCTCCAAGCCCCATGAAGTCTGTCAAATGAAATTATGAGGCACTGTGCTGCCATGCAGCAGACTGGGGTTTGAAAATGATACTTGAGTCTCTCTACGAGTGGGCAGAGAAAGCACTTTGTGGAGATGATGCACTCACAGAGCCAAGCAACAAGAATGATGTGGGCGGCTCAGAGAACGCTACCGCCCATACCCCTTACAGTCAATGGATTGGGTATAATGACATGAATAGAATGACAGGGAGGAAGACTGAGAACCAAGTGAAAAAAGCCCTCAGGGTAGGCCCCCTGAGTTGGGCAATGTTTTTTTTCTTTTACAAAAAAGGTATGATTTCAAACATCCTTCTATCACAACATCACCATTAGTATGGTACTGTAACATCATTATTACTGAAGTTATGAGTGACCAGCCAAGGAAAACAAGCCTACATTTACACAGATATTAAGCTAGAACTATCACATTTGATATGGGTAGCTCAAGTGCAGGTTATAAACTAGGGGCCCGATTATGAAAGGATTACATCTGAAGCAAGGCGCTTGCATCAAACAGCAATGATGTAAGTTGCACATTGCATCATCGTTTGTGGTATTCTCTATTCCAGTATACAGTCTGCACCAGTACGGGAAACCACTGCACCAAAAGGGCACTGCACCACCCTTGTGATCTGCAGCTGGGTACTTCAGGTCATAAGGGGGCTTGCGCCATGGCGGGGCTACATCTGCCAATTTCAAATTCCAAAAGCCCTGCTATAGCAGTAAGAAGAGGGGCACATTAGACCAGCAAGGAAGTGGTCTAAAACCCTTGGTGGCAATGCCCCTCAAGGTGGGGAGCTGGCAGGGAGCTCCGTATGTGGGGTCTGGGGGTCAGTAGGGACAAGGGTGTACTTCAGAGGTGTTGGAGAGCAGGTTTGTATGCCAGTGTTGGAGAGCAGGTTTATATGCCGGGGGGTGATTGGGCACACAGTGGGGGTGACAGTATTGTGACACTTAATACACTGGTAGGTGGCTAGTGCTGGAAAGGACACCCCCGCCAGGTGCCTGTTCATCCCCCTGGCATACACACAAACTCCCAAACACCCCAATTGTACTCCCCTGTGCCACATCTGCCCCAGGGCACTCCAGGCATTGAGATCCATCTTGCGCCTGGCGGGATGGGGTGGGCGGATCCATCTGTCAAGTCCTAAACATGCGCCTAGCGTTCAGCGTTAGCCTGCTGTTGTGGCATTTCCAGGGTGTTGTGGCGCAGGGACCCCTGAAGTTCTGGAATTGGGCATATGGTCCCTGATGCACCATAAGAGTGCTAAAGCCCTAGATCTGGGCTGGAAGTATAGCCTAGAGGTTAGAGGAACGAGGTGTGAACAAGCTTGATACATCCAGCAGACCAGACCTGAGTTTGATTCTCACAACCTCTACTTGCATACTGTGTGACTCTGAGCAAGTCACTTAACCATCCAGTGCTCCCAGGCTGCCCCTGAAAACAGGCACTTGTGCCTAGTGGGCCTTACCCGGTTACCAAAAACTAAAATAAATACAAAATAAAAGGATCACCGGAAATTGGCAGCAGTATAACCGCTCTTTCGGAATCGGGGCCCTATGACTCTAGATTTAGTTCAAGGATTGCTGAGTCTTAAATCTCGATTTTATAGTTTTATTCTGTTTGTTTTACACCACAGGAGCACTCCTATCCATGTCATGGTTATCCAAAAACATCCCCATCTAAATCCTTTCTAAAGTCTTGCTTTACATGAATATTAAAATAATACAGTGCTAATCAATGGGCCCATCCCAACAATGGTAAATAAAAATTCAGACAGCTGCTGTATTTCTTACTACAATATTACAGACTCAGTGGATACTGCTGATATATACACTGGTGGTAAGTGCTATTTTAGAACTGAATGGTGTAGTGTATGTCCCCTTAAGCAGCAGTGTTTTATAGTAGAAACAGATGCATTGTGGTAACAATGGAACCTCGTAAAAAGAACATAAACTATATCATATAGTCTTAAAATGGTCCTTTTACCAGCACAGTGCAATTCAGAAGCATCCTCTTAGTTTACTAAAAGGCCAGGAAAGATTTGTACATATTTATTTTACCAGGAAGAAGTGCCATTAAGCTAGCTCATTTACAAGGAAGTCCTGGTTTGGACAGAGTACAAAAAAACAATACGCACAGAATAGTCAAGAGAATTTACAATAAGGACATGTGTCACAGAATTATACAACAATACTAGTACAGAGTCAGAAAACTAGTATTTACATAAAATAAAAGGCAGTGCTGTTCAGGAGTACAGACAGATGAGCTAAATGTAAACATAGTAAATAACATGTTCCGTAGGAGTACAGCATTCAGTGTCATGACAATTTAGAAAACCTTGCCCCAATTCTGAATTTTTGACATGTTATAAAAACTCAGTCTAGAAAATATATAGTAGTATTGGCTGCCTACCTCTACACCATGCCTGTAATGTATGTCACTTTCGTGCTCATTTAATGTCTGCTATGATTCTGCCATGCCATGTTATTTGTAAATACTGTATACTGTCTGCCAATGTACCTATGTCTATTCCGAACTATTGCTTGTTACTCATTGGTGTGTATTTATCCAAAGCCCATCTTGTAAATGAGCCCTGCACAATCATGTTCCACCTGGCTAAATAAAGATATTGATTGATTGATTGATATGAGCCTTTCATCATGACCCTTCAGCTTCTAAGCCATTGTCTTGTCTCTGACCTAAGCAACTAAAGAGATTGTCTATTACTCCAACATCAATTTGGCAAACCCTATTGTTCAGTTTTTAGTTAATGCCTTAGAACACATCAGTAATGAATTGAATGGTCTCAGTCAGTTACCCTGACAAATGATGAGGGTCACCAAAAATATAAATCAAGCAAGCAGGTTTTATACTGATAAATCATTAGGCACTTATAAACAGAATGCAGAGAAAGGCCACTCTACTCATTGGGTACCACTGGTCTAAATACACTCAGGAGAATAAGAAAAACAAGCAGTCACACATAAAGGATGCACTTACTCACTTGAGGCTGGTGAAGATCACAGTTGTATTGCTGAGCTATAGCAAAAGGAAATGAGTGCTGGTATAGACCCACGGTTTCGTGCTGCTATACAGTGCTTTGTCAAGAGTGCTGTGTGCCTACGTAGGTGAGCAGTGTTGAGGATATCTTTATTAGGCTGATCAGTAATGTTGTTCCCATATCCTGACAGATGCTGTTATTAATTTCCCTCTTGAAGTGCAGCTTTGGTTCATAGAGTAACGTACGATAAAATCTAGGATTATCCAACTGTACTTTTACCTCTTTAATGTAATCACCAATATTTTGTTCAGGATACCTGTTTTCCTCATCAGTGCTCACCAATGCAGACCCTCTATATACACCCTCTTGGAGGTACACAAGACCCTGGTATCCTCTCCAGGGAGGCCTATAGTATCAGAGATCAATTCCCTTATGGAGTCTCTGTCCCAAGATATGGATCATTAGACCAAACCTCATGTTAAAGGCTAAATAGTGCAAGTTTTGGAGAACCCCCACATCAAAGGTAGTCACTTACTGGATACTCTTGAAACCAATATATCCCATGGGCAGCTGCTGATAGCATTAAATTATTATTTGTACTGGAGGAATAATGATGTTAGTCCACAACAGAGCTTTTGGTGCACCTAGCTAACTTTGTGCTCACCTGTAAAGCTTTCACATTGTTATTTTATGTATTTATAATTTGTGGTATTGTTTAAATTTGCCCTCATTATGTACGGTGCCCTGAGTCTCTAGGGAAGGGCACCTTATAAATAAAGGTACTACCATTACTACTAATTTTACTTTTCTCTTTCCGTTTTATTTGCAGATTAGCAGAACTAGGGCTCTATATTCAAAACTTTGCCCGAGGGCTAAATTAGCACTGCCCGGCATGCTAAATTAGCCCGGAACCAACAGCCTGCTATAATCAAAAGGGATAGCCCAGGTGCTAAACCTGCTGATTATAGCATGACAGGCAAACTGGGCTGGGAGTGCAGTACAACAATAGCCCAGGAATAAGACAGCTCTGAATATAGCAACCAGGAAGTGCAAACCACAACAGCAACCCAGTGCACAGCAACTGGAAGGACTGTAGAGGTGAACTATGTGGCCAATGTGTGTGCTAGCAAAGGAGTGGAGTCATTAGAGCTGCAAGCATCAGTGCATGTCAATGTACAGTGTGCAGAAAGGAAAAATTATTCTGTAACATTTGCACGGCACACATACATTTGCACAGGTCTTGCACAGTGCTAAGCCATTTGCCTGGCGCTATTATGTTTGCCTGGGGTAAACATCCGCTATATTCAAAAGTGACATGCAAATGAGCCTACTTAGGCAGTCAGTGGGCAAACATCCATATTAGCATCTCATTATGCCCTGATTTGCATGCAGTTTGCCCAGCGCTATTGCAGAGTCCCATAGCTCCACTTGTAGGTCAGTCTGGAAGTATAGGGGCTGGCTGGGTCTGCCCACAGCTCCACCTGTAGGTGAGTCAGGAGAAGCATGGTGGTAACTGCAGGCTACTTATGTACAGAACTGTGTAGTATAATGTGCTCCAGGGGACAGGTGGTGCTGGATGCAATAGTCTGGCTAAAGTTCCTGCCATACAGTGCACAGCAGACAGTACAGTGATACGGGGGGGCCAGTGGTGTGTGGGACACAGCACTGCCTATGGTTTCATAGGTTGTATCAAGCTGGAATAGACTTGCATCCTTAAGCCAGCCTGCCGGCGCAGCGGTTGGATTTCCGCTATGACGCCGTGACCGGTTCGCAACAGACCCAGGATCGCTGGAGGTTGGCCGGGGGAGAAGGATAGAGTGTCCTATGGACTGCTCTCCTTCTCCAGGGGGAGGGCAGGGAAAGTGTCCAGCGCAAGATGGACCCCTGGCCGAGGCCAGGGGCCTCGCAGCTACCAGTGCACATCCCCGCCTCCTGGAAAAAAATCAAAAGAAAAATGGAGGGGAGAGCCTCTGTCTCCATGAAGCCTTCCTCCGGGCTTCAATTAGCCACTGTGGCCGCACTCCCAACCAGATACTATGCGCGCGGCCCAGAATTGGGAAAACCAGAGCCACGGCCCTGCCCTTTGGGGGGTAAGCCGGGGGTACCCTGAAGATTACGGGCATAGGCAGTTGGTGGAAGCTCCAGGGGGCTGTGACCAGGGCAGAAATTGATGGAGGACCTCACGAATAAAAAGGGAAAAAAAAAAAAAAAGACTTGTATCCTTAGTGCTTGCCTTTCAAAGTCTATTTAATGCCATATTTAACTCTATCTCCATAAACTATATCCAGTTTTATCTTAAATGTATCCATGCTAGTACTCTCCACCACCTCTGGTGGGAGCTGATTCCATGGAGCGACCACTCTTTGGCTGAACCAGTTTTTCCTTTGTAGTAGGTTCCATCTAGGCCTAAACAGCTGTTTGGTGTGCAATCTATATAAGCAATATGACACGATAGGGTGGTGGTCGTCATGTGATAACCGCACACCTAGGTGCTTGGTGAGGCACGAGGCTGAAGGCCGAGTGTCCTTCCGCACCTAGGTGTGCGGTTATCACATGACAACCACCACCCTAGAGAGTCTTAATGAGCTTATAAAATGGGTGATGATTATGGAAAAAAAGGACAGTGACAAGGTGTTTTTATTTTGAAAACTTTGTAACATTTATTTAAATACAGAATAGAGAATTAATTGAAACATTGAGATAAAATAGTCCCTTGGTAAACTTTTTGAATGGTAAAAAATAGCAACTAAAAACAACATTAGCAAGCAACAGTCCACTTGTTGCAGTTTGTGAATTGCACTTTACCATGGAATATCGGGTTCACGAGGTTAAATGGCATGTTTTGTAATACTGTTGTTTCTCTGGATGGTGGCTCAGATGTGGTGGTGGTTGACTCTGTTTCTGGTTTTCATTTCTTGATTGAAGGCTCCAATTTGTGTGTTTTGTTTGAAGAGTCTGATCTTTGGTTTTCTTCTGTGGTTTGTGCTAGGATTTCACTCCACTTTTTGTGATATTCAGCAGAGGCACTCCAGTAACTTCTCAAGCTTACTTCGGATCTGTGCCCTGTTACTGTCATTATTTCTCATGCTTGCAGTCCTGCAGTTGATAGTAGATGAACTGCGGTGGCTCGAATTGAGTGGTTTGTGTATCTTCGACTTAGATTACATTCCTTGCTCAATCAGGGCATCATGCCTGACAGGTAGTTCACACCCATAGGTTCTTTGGAATACCAAATTGGACTGCTGTTCAGGTACTCCTGGTTTGCACGTAGTGGGTGAAGGTAGAAAGCTGGTGCCCCTGGTGGTAGCTTGGACAGGTACAACTTAAATGAGTTCACTGGGCAGAGTGGATCATCTGGTGAAGCGTATATGAAGCCCCTATACTGGTCTCAGTTGCCATCAGTGTGACTTTTGTGGTTTTTTGTTGCTTTGTTGTATTTGAGGCTGACATACTCAATACCATTTTCATCTGTGTCTATTCTGAACAACTCTGGACGTAGGTCCCTTTGTCCCTCTCTCCCTCTACGAGCCATGTGTAGCTGTACATCAACCCATACTTTCCGTACAAGCCCTGATGGTGTTGATAGTGACAGTATTGAGGAAGTCTTCAGCTGGTGCAGGTCAACATCTGATAGTGGTGGGTGGTGAGTGGACATGTCCTTTTTCTCTCTTCTGTACTACTTGACTACTGCAAGAAAGATATTGTTCGCAGTGGTGAAGCGGTTATCTGTTATGATGTTAACACAGCGCCTGATGTCATGACTGTTCAGTAGTCTGTTTAGACCAGCACGAAGCCCAAGGTAGCTAGAGATGGAGTACTGTTCACCGGTACTGCTATGGACTTCAACGTAGTATTTGCAAAGTACGGTATTCAAATCACTAATTGGGACAGTTTTGAAATCTATTACTATTTCACATTTTGACACTCAACTCAAGAAAATCTGATGAGCCCAGTTTGTGGTTTTAACTGTGTTTCACTCATCTTTAAGCTTCTCTATGGCTGTCAACTGATCATCAGTTAGAGTGAGATGCTTACTTGCAGATGCAATGGCTTTTTCTTTGATGGCTTCAACTGTTTCACTGGCGGAAGGTGTAGTTGCTGGTGTCTCTGCATTGTCTCTCTCTTCTTGCAGTATAGCTTTCACATCTGAGGGGAATGCTGCTGGTTCATTACTTGGTTCGACATTTGTGGTGGCACTTGTGGCATCTGTTTTTCCTTCTGCTTCCTGTAGTATTTGCTGTATTCTGGGATGCTGCAGTAGTGAGAAATATAATTGAGGTACTTTTGACATGGCTGTCGATTTATACCTATCCGGAGCAAAAAAGGTAAACACTGGTAAAGTACAAATAATCAATTGTAACAAGTAGACTGTTGCTTACAAAGGTTGCAGTTAGTTGCTATCATTGTGTTCATTCTAATATTTTTTGGCTATTCTCAATGTTTAATAAACTCTCTATTCTGTGTTCTCCATTTGTTTTACCAGGTTAAACACACTAAGCTGGAAAGCTGTTCTCAGGTACTACCTGGGAACACAGGGAAGTTCAGTTACTGGGTCAGGATCACACAATATGCAAGTGAGGGCTGTGGGATTCAAACCCAGGTCTCCAGAATTGCAGCACAGAGCATTCAACCACTATGTTATGCTGTCTCCTTTAATATTACGTTTTCAACATTGAAATTTACCCACTTTGACAGCTCCCTTTTATTTTCCATAGTTACGTCCCATTTTGCACATTTTACTTAGCAAACTGTTCTTTTTCTGTCAACTGCTTTACAGGCTCTGTAATTACATGACACTTATAGTATTTTTTGTCTTACCTTAAGAGCTATTTAGTTTTTTGGGCTGCTGACTGTTTTTGATTTTTTGCCTGTGAGACTATTTGAAACTCGTTTACCATTGCTACATTCTGATTTACTGTGTGGTTGTCTCGCGATCCTGTCATGTCACACCATTTCTTTTTTTTATTTTTATTGCTTGGGTAACAGTGAATATTTTATACTGACGACATACGTGGTTGCTCTTTGAGGTTCGCTATCGTGTGGGATTTTTTATTTCTTTTCCAGGCTTTACATTCCCTCCTTGTTCATTGCGGTTGCTGCTTCTTTAATTTTTGGTGCCTACCATCATGCAGCGCTCACTGCCCTCTTGGATACCGATCGGCTTTTTCTTATATGGCTCTCTGCACTCTAGCGCTGCCTTGTGCCTTTTAAAAGTTGGTTGCTGCTCTGGTCTAGTTATTTGTTTGGTACCAGATAACACTGCATCGGTGGGGCGACAGTGGATGGTCTAACTGTGCCTTTGCTAATGTCCCGTCAACAGACGATTTCTTGGATGGATTAAGACTTCTATCTGTGGCCTGATCAAGTATGTTTTTTTTTATTATTTCTCCTGCTGCTACGGCGATTCACTTATCTGTCATACTGCTACTGTGGAGTGTGTGTACTGAGGGCTGCCATCTGGTATGACAGGGATGAACCTAGGGCTGGTTTACTTATTTTTAACATGTTTATGCTGACATGGTAAATACTCAGTGACTGTGGGAGAGATGCTGCTAGATATTATTTGTCAGTGTTTTCAGGGGAGAAGGGTGAGCGAACGTGCAGTCAGCTAGTGGGACAGTTGCTTGAGGCTGAGGTTGAATACGCAGGTTGCTAATCTACTGCAAACGGCAGGATGTGTGGCCTGCAATGAGAGACGCTACAGGTCTGTTTAGGAGTGGGACAGTGATGCAGCTAACAATGGCCAGTAAGGTTTATTTACTTTATACTCCGATTATTTCTTCATTGATGTTATGGCCTCATGTTTCTTTTTAGTTTTTTATGATACCACTTGCTATTTTTGCCTAACACAGATGCTTTACTAACATGGAGGTTGGGCATTCCACAACAGAATGTGAAAAAGGTATTTATTTCAGGGAAATCTCTGCACCGCTGGCTGGAAAATGTTCCCAGCCCAGTGGTTGTTACTCCTTATACCACTGGATTCCAAACCCTGCCGACCAATCAGGAGACATATTTCTTGACCATTTTATAATACTGAATCTACCCTCCCTTAACTCAAAACCCAGATCTTTCCTCAGGATATTATCACCCATTGCCTTATGTAACATGCACATATCTCCTCTGTGTCTCCTGAATTGCAGTGAGAAGAGATTAAGTGATTTTAGTCTCTGACCATAGGGTAGTTCTTTTAACCCAGAAATTGCCCTGGTTGCTCTGCGTGGAATGCCCTCTACTCTTATAATGTCCTCTTTTTTGTACGGTGACCATACCTGGACACAGTACTCTTAAGTGTGGTCCCACCAAGGCCCCGTACAATGGCAGTATCACATCTTTGTTACAGCTAGAAATATGTTTGAGAAAGCAATTTAGATTCTGGTTTGCTTTTTTGATTTGATTGTCGAAGTGGAACTAAATTTCAAATCTGGGCTAACTTTAATTCCTAGGTCTCTCTCTTGGTAGGTTACCTCCAAGGTTTCTCTTCCTAACATATATTCCTTCTGCTTGTTTAATGATCCTAGGTGCATAACTTTACATTTACCGATGTTCAGGGCTAATTTATTGTGGTTTGTCCAAGTCAGTATGCTATCAAGGGCCTGTTGTAATGCATTGGTATTTTTTAAGTTATTAACTTTGGTCCCTATCCTACAATCATCAGCAAACTTTAGTAACCAAACATTTGGTATGTTCAGACTTAAGAAGGAAATGTAGATGTTAAACAGGCAGGGGCCCAGTACCGACCCCTGTGGCACCCTACTTGTAACTGGAGCCCCATCAGGATAGATCCCATTGACAATTATCCTTTGTTTTCTATCTTTTAGCCATTCTGAAATCCAGTTTAAGATGTTTACTGGTATTTTAAATTCACCCAATGTATTGATTAACTCCTGATGGGGTAATTTGTTGAAGGCTTTAGCGAAGTCCAAAAAGATTATGTCCACTGGATTTCCCCTGTCCAATTCCTTACTTACTTTCTCATAAAAGGTCAAAAGATTAGTCTGACGAGACCTGGATTTAGTAAATCTGTTGGGTTTGGTCCGTTAACCTCTTTTCCTCAATGTATGCCTGTATGTGCTCTTTTAATATTGCTTCGAGAATCTTCCCTAACAGGGAATTTAAGCTAATAGGTCTAAAATGTTCTGGTTTATTTCTTGGTCCTTTCTTTAGGAGTGGAACCACCTTGGCCAGTCTCCAACCCAGCGGTATTTCTCCTAGATCTAAAGAGGTCTGAAATATTTTGGTCAGGGGTAGGTATATAATATCAGCCAGTTCTTTTAACACTCTAGGGTGTACTTCATCTGGCCCTGGGAATTTGGTAATGTCCAATTTCAATAATTTGTCATGCACTTCTTTAGGGTCTATGTGCAACTGTCCTGGGTAAGATTTATCCATAACTGTCTGTGTCTGAATGTTCTTTTTGTTGAAAACTGTACAAAAATACTTATTTTGTATATCAGCTATTTCCTTATTATTTGCAACTAATCCGGTCTCATTGTGGAAGGAGCCTACGGTGCTGGTTCTACTTTTTAAACTATTTACATAAGAGAAAAAGGTTTTTTTGTTGTCGTTAACTTTATTAGCCAACCATATTTCATGCTGTGCTTTTGTTTTTTTTTTATTTTTTATTTTGTTTCTCTAGTTAAGTTCCTGTAGGCTGAACCAGCCCAATTGATTGTGTTGGGAAGCACTGACTGCAGCACTGTACACAGTGACAGCCCCATCCTGCAGATGTGTACTGACAGTGGACAGTACTGTACCACTGTTATGTGACTCACAGATACTGCACTACTGGCATGGGATGCTCACAGTGACATATACTTTGCTGGGCAGGGGTGTCAGCAGGCATATGCACTGTACTCAGCAGAGTACAGTACAAACATCAGGCAGGGGTAACAAACAGAGGAAAGCAAGGACATTGTGGGTCACACTGTGTCTGTGTTGCGCTCAGCCCTTTTGCCTTTGTTGTTTGCTATGAGGCACTGATGCCACCAGCCAAATACACAAACATGAACAATGTACCAGGAAAGCAGAAAAACAAAGGAAGGAGGATTACAGGAAGAAACCAATTACTTGAACTCAGAAATGGCAAACAGAGAGGGGGCAATTGTTGGTGTGGCACGGCAGAACATATTTTGGCCAATGTTTACATAACAGGGGGCAACAGTGTATCAGTTTTGAGTACATGTTTAATATTCCTTGCTACACCCCCGTTGCTGGGTATGTGTGCTGTGGTGTCTGTACAGCTGTGCAGAATGTGGTGGGGTGGCCCCTTACCATCAAACAGGCACACAGGTATTGGGGTATTCCCTACATTGGACCATTTGCACTGTGTGGCTTGTCCCAGCCATGTGGCAACACTCAGTATGTGGTACAGACTGGTCACCTGTACACCCCCATGCCCCAGTGCTGCATGTGTGTGCTGACATCTGTTGGTGTCCACAGAAGTGTGGTCTGCAGGTGTGTGCTCTATGGTTACACTGCCATGCTGTCAACTGGGAGCCGGGTCACCACTTACTGCCTGGCATGGCTGGGACTGGTGGCAGATGATGGCATCATAGTGATGCCATCGGTGAGCAGCATGTTTCCTCTATGTCTGCCTTATTTCTATGTGTCATACTTATTTGGTAGGGTCATGCAAAGCCACACAAAAGTTGTGCAAAGCCGTGCAAAGCCACAAAGTCATGCAAAGTTGGTTTGCCCAGAGTTAAGACTACCTTTTCCTGGGTGGTAATTTGTACCATGCAACGTATTGCTCTAAGTCACGCAAAACCACTTTGCATGGTGCTATTCACTGAATATAGTATTGCACTGACACGCCCCCTCTATTTGCCCCTTGCATACATTATAATTTGGCTCAGCACTAATGCAGTTTGAGTGCGCTATTTGACCTTTTGAATATAGCGGACCCACGCTAACCCAGTGCAAAACCTGTGCAAACGGTTTGCGCCCAGTGCAAAGTTTTGAATATATGGCCCCAGCAATGGAGAAATGTTTGCCACGATTTTGTTCATATTTATTTGGGATTGTTGGGGGGAGAAAGTTGTATATAGTGATTCCATGAATGCTTTTCTATCTAAAATAAAATAACAGAGACATTATATAGATGATACTCTGACAGATTAGTAGGCACTGTGGATGAGTTGATGGAGTTTGTTAACTTCTTATAGTCCAGCAATTGTAATCTTAAGTTTTCTGTGACATATGATATGACAAGTGTTTCCTCTTGTGACATTTGTATTATCAAGAATGGCTTCATTGGAATGGATACCGACTTTTATGATAAACCTACTGATAAGAACACCATTTTATAAGCTATTTTATGTCAGCCCTGCTATGCCATTAGAAATATTCCTATTGTACCCCTTTCCCCAGGTCGCACCGGGACACGAGCGACTTGTCGCTCAGTGTGCCTTCCTGGTGAAACATTTCAATAAATAAATAAATGAATAAAACTATTTCGACCAGTCAGTTTCAAATGATACAGATGAATTATAATACTGTTGTTTCCTTCAATAGAAATGCCTTAACTTTGTCATCCAGGTTTAAAGCAAGAGGGTACAGTGAAAGGAACATTAAGTTGGTATATTAGAGAACCATCAGTGCTGATAGACAGATCCCACTGACTCCTAGGACACATACCTATTCTGACTCTGATCGGCCAAGGTTATATTTTGTCATGACATATACTGTAGTACCCAGTCCTGTGAGGTACGGAGGATCATTCAGAAAAATTGAGAGATACTGCAAACTAAGGGTAAATTGGAGACATTTACCTCATTACCCTCCCCCCATACCAGGATGGTGTATAGGAAGGCTACTAATCTGGCACTGGAAGATCATCTTACTCATAGTCTGAAGCCATAGCAATTGACTCAGATGTGGTTGCCACCCCATTGCTATCTTTGCTGTGGCCAACACAAGTACTGTGAAGTTCCTACAGTATATGATTCCTTTGTGAATCCACTTAACAGAAAGGTGACCCCTATCAAGAGATTTGTAGTACCACCTGTGTTAATAGCTTCCTGCATATGTGGGAGTTTCTATGTCAGAAAGCTAATACATAAGCTTAAAAGACAAACTGGTGATCGCATGAGGGCTTTGGCGACTCAAAATTTGGAGAGTGTGTTGACCCAGCATGTTTGTTGTTCAGGCAACTGGACCCAGTATAAACTCACTTTTGTGGGCATTGAAAAACGTTGTTTGTGGGGGGAGGGTTGTTTTAATTTTGGCTAGGACAGAGAACATTTGGATCTTTCATAGAAATGCAATGGTTCTGTTTGGACTGAATGACAGATTGGTGGTTGCCCCATTTTTGTAAATATTGTAATACTCTCCTAAATTCAAATTACTTGCAGTAATATTGATTTGTGTTTGAAATAAGACTGATTGTTTCCCAATTTTTTTTGCAGATTACCAACACTGAATTTATTTATCTGCTTTTGCCAGTTGCACCACAATGTACTGTATGCGATATAAAGGATTTCTGTTTTGCTATCACCTTCCCCCTGAAACTAGTAATTCCCTGTTGCTGCCAGTCCTAATGGGGATCTACAGCATATTTCTGGTCCCATAGTGCCCTGACAAGGATCTTCACTATCCACATTGAGAGGGCCCTCAGATAGCCCCCAGTATATAGAAACACAGAAACATAGACTTTGATGGCAGATAATGACCACTTGGCCCACCCAGTCTGCCCATTTCCCTACACAATTCCCAAGCCTGCTTAAGCCACTCACCATTGCTCCCTTCCACTTCTGACATATTGCACTACCTCCCTCTGATCCACCTCTGCCTGGACTGGAAAGGATAAAGGCAGCATTGAGTAGGACCTTCAAACTGCCCCCCCCCCGCCCATACTGTTTGAACCTGCTTCTGCTTCTTCTGACAAGCTCCATTGATCCTGACTCTCACAGTCACCTTTGCTTTCGTCCTTTACTAGATCTAGAGCATATTGCCCCTTTTTGGTGTACAGTGCTTTCATCTCATATTTGGCTGAATTTTGCAAATCAGCTACACAGTGGTAGTGGTACACACCACTGGGAGAGGGTGACCATTACAGACAGTATCAGATCTGGCCATTTCTTGGGACCATGAGACAGCATCCCCCCAACATGGATAGTGATACTCCCCCCCAGTCAGGGCAGGCAGTTGCAAGGTTGCTCATGGGGAACAGGAGGTTCTCCAACTATTTTAAAGGTATGGGGACTGGGGGGTTCTTTTTATTTATTTAGGTAGTTTGTGTTGACGAGTTAAGGAGGGCTAGGCAATTCTACCAATTTTCAGCCTCATCTCAGTGGGAGGGGGAGATACAGATGGAAACCTACTGAAATTGAACCAGATTAAGCTGTTGGAGGTATTTTTAGTTATTGGGGGAAATTTGGCCAGGGCACAGGGGAAATTATCCTACTTTTTTTAAGAATTGCCATGGGATCTTTAATGTCCACTTTAACAACCTGAGAACAGGCAGATGGGACCTTTTAACATCTCATCTGAAAGAAGGTACCTTATAGGTCTGGCCACCCCTCATGCTGCACTACAGTGTCAGTATTGGGATTTTACCCCAAGTTCCTGGTATGGAGCTAGAACTCACAATTTACTGACAAGGGGGAGGGCTTATGGGCAGACTGGATGGGCCTAGCAGTCCTTATCTGCCGACAGGTTCTGTGGATGGGCCTAGTGGTCCTTATCTGCCGACAATTTCTAAATTTTTATTGTCTATCCTCAGAACCAAGTGTGCAACCTGCTGAGCCACTGCCATAGATTATTCTGTTTAGTTTAGATTTTGTTTTCATTTTACATTTATGGGGGATGAGACTGGGGGTACTGTACGTCATTTTGTTATTTCTATCGAAACAAACCAAAATCTAAACTTTACATGTTCTAATTAATTGGGTTCTCTTAGCTGAAACTAAATGAAACCACTGTATAGCTTGTGGTTTTACCCAAAAGTTACAGCTGGTCTGAATTTTTGACCTGTTCAAATTATTTGTAAAAATGAACTTGCACTTCTAAATAAAAGGTATTACACTGTCCAAAATATTACATTTAATTGGACTAATACAGCCTTCTTTCATTCATCACACAAATATAAAACAAATAATTGTTGATTCCTATTATATCTGCCTCAAAAAGGTGAGATGACCTGAGCCACTATCACAGATAAGTGGATAGCCCAGCAAATGCAGTAGATTGTCTTTTAGTAATGCACTGCTATCCAGTATTAGTGCTGTTTCAAACAAACACTGGCAAGTGTCCAAGGCCTAGCTCATAATTTTCCTGTAACATCATGGGGGTTTCCTATCTTTTTTCACAAATTACATTATACCACATTGCAACTGCAGCTTTTATTTCTCCTGCAAAAGCAGTGCATGTGTTAATTTATTGTTATTTATTCCAGATTATACTCCAGAACATCATACTGATCTGTAAACGTCTTATTTTCAGATGTGTCTTGGGGAAGACGATCAGCAGATTATTGAAGAAAGCATACAACAAATAAAGGGGATGAAATATAAGGTAAATCCACTGCCAAAGGAAACTAGAAATGAGGGTATTTCTTCTTAATATACTCAGAAGCAAATGATTTGATACCTTTTAATGGACCAACATAGATGTAACAACAAGAACAAAGTGCTCTAGCTTTCGGACCAACCAGTCCTTCTTCAGAAGCTCATGGCAGTTGTTTAGAAAATACAATACTTATAACAGCTAGATAATGCAGAGAAAAAACAGAAAAAAATCCCCATTGGTTTAAAATACTCATTTAAAAAAAAAAAAAAAAACAGAAGATGATGTCAGAGAAGTTAAACAGTACAATACTGCCTCAGTCGAATGAACCTTGGGTTAAGATGTGCTTGGTGCAACAAACATAAAGAATCCTACTGCACATAAATTTAATTGACATAAGATAACACTTTATGTTTGTTGCACCAAGCACATCTTAACCCAAGGTTCATTCGGACTGAGGGCAGTATTGTACTGTTTAACTTCTCTGACATCATCTTCTGTTTTTTTTGTTTTTTTAAATAGTGTTGCAAACCAATAGAGACCCTCTGTTTTCTGCGTATCAAGTATAATGTGACCTGAAACAACTGCCATGAGCTGGCTGGCCAGCAAACACTGTTGTCTATGTTGGTCGATAAAAGAATTAAATCATTAGCTTCTGGATCTATTCTTGCAAGGACCAATACGGCAACTACTAAATCAAGTTTTCTTAATATACTGTAATATCACTAGTATTTTCTAATACAGCAGCCAGTATTACATCAAGCATTTTCTACTTCCATGGAGCAGTCAGGCACCTGCTTTTTCAATGTATTTAAAGTGCACTGATTCATTTTAGACTAGATAATGTTATAGTTAAAGTGTTTTGATGTAAGTTGATGTGTGTTAATGTTTATTGATGCAAGGAAACTGCAGCAACAGAGCCCGCCATGTCAACCTAATTCTGAGCTTTCAAGTTCCTATTACTTGTTTCAGGTTTAGCCCTTTTCAAAGACATTATTTTTAGAAAGGCGTATGTTTGGAATTCCTATGGCTAGCAACTTAATATTTGGAGTCAGGTTGATATTAATAACTCCTTATAAAATGGGTATAAAAAATCCAGAAACCTGACTGGCTGAGGAGCTCGTAACCCAGTGCTGATATCCCAGCACAACTGCACTGGAAGAAGATCCAGCAACCTCTTCACAATAAAAATCAACACTACCACACATACCTGACTGCCATCACAATTGTGACTGTCACCTTTACTCACTAAAAATCTTCAACTAGGCCCTAAAAATGAAACTGCCTTAAATTTAAAAACATACAGTGATAATTTAATGTTATTTTCTCTTATAGTCCTCTTCTTACACACACACTCACACACACCTTAAAAAATGAAGTACTACAGTACCTACAGTTTTAATTCATGGTGTTTCTTTGGTGACCATGAAAAATCCCTTCCTAGCCTCACCTGCTTACTTGGGAAATCTGTGCTGTTTAACCTGCTACAGATAGGACAAAAGCCATGGTTCCATCTGAAACCTTCTATAGCGTATGGTAGAATGTTGTTATGGATAGAAATCCATAACTAGAATGGAGTTGTTATGCTGCAGTAACTATGTCATCACAGCTGTTACGCTGCAGTAGCTATGTCACTACTGCAGCATAACAACTTGGAATGCTGACACATAGTTGGTTTCCTCAATTCAGTTAAGCTGGCAGTTGCATTTTTTTTAAACTTGAACTTGCAGAAACATCTGCAGCACACTGTCAGTTAAAAAAAAAAAGAAACTGTTAAAATTTCTATTCTCTGTTGTCTTCTCCAGCTGCTTTTGTGTGATTTTCTATGCTGTGACTGCCCATACACTATAAAGATTGTGTGAGCAGTCATACATAATATTATGAAATTCAGAGTCTTGAGGTTCCCCTTTGGTAACAGAGTACCTCTCGAGCTGTGCTCTCGAGGTCATCTGTTACCAAGGAAACCTCTTGATACAAGAATATCCTTGTTATATATGACTGTTCATACACAATCCTCTATATTGTATGATAGTGGGGGTGAACATTCTGCCAGTAGAACTGAGCAGAGATTAGAATTTTTGTATTCCATACAGAGTAAACATTCCATCTCTTGAATTTAAACCCAAAACAAGTATCTTAAATTGCCTTCTTGGCTGGCCCGGAGGCGCTGAGGGCTGAGGCACTGGACGCCTTACCTCACACCATGCCGGCGACCCATGTTTGGGAATGAGCACGGACCGCCAGGTGTTTAGCTGGGGAAGAGAAGGACTGAGTGCCCAACGGCTGCTCTCCTTCTCTGGGGGGTCAACCTGCAAGCTCCACCGCAATACCACCTCCTGAGGGAGCTCAGGAGGTAGGTGCGGTAGAGGGAGATAGCAGTGTGGGTTCCAGGATGGACGTCAGCAGAGGGGCGGAGCAGGAGGTGCATCTCATCGTGCCTCCTTGCTCATTGGCCCTCACTGCATGCCGGCGCTGGGGGAAGAAGACAGAGGAAAATCACCCTCTTCTCACCTAGGTGATGACTCCTCACTGTGTGCTCTCGGATCATCGGGGCAGACTCCACTGCACAGTGTCCACAATCAATGGTCAGGGCGAGTAGGGGGCTCCCTCCACCCCACCGGGGGGTAATCCGGCAATCAAGGATATATATGGACCAGGTGCTCTAGGGGCAGACTCCTGTGTGAAGAAGGATAGCGCAACAGAGGAAGTCCGATTGAGTGATGAGAAGGGGCAGTAGGAGGGATAAATACTACGTAAAAAAAAAATTGCCTTCTTGGATAATTTGCACTTTAGTATCTTTGCAACCGTTCCAACAGATTTGAATAAAATGTCACGTGCATGGTCTTTGGAGTAGATCACTTGACAATTTTGTTTTGGTCAGGATAGTGAAAAAAGTTTTAAAATTGGCATTTTTTGCTAGTTTTTTTTTTTTTTACATCGTCTAATGCCCAGACAGTTTGGAATTTTGGTCTGAAATATTCAGGATAGAAAAGTCTTGACCCACAGATATGCCTTTCATAGGTTTGGTGAAAATATATTAATCCAGTTCCAACAGGGAACATACAGTCAATCTGTTGAGGAAGGAATGTAACCTCAGCCAAAGGTACATGAACCACTCTATCAGAACCAAAGCTGTGCATCCGCTATATACTATCTACTGCTGGACTGCAAGCACAGGGAATTATGGAAGTCATGGGGAAAAGATCAGAAGCTAGCTTGAGAAGCTATTGGAGTGCCTCTGCCAAAGACTGGAAAAAGTGGAGCAGAATCCTGGCACATAGTATGAAAGAAAATCACCATACAGAATCAAGGAAGAATTAAGAAATGGAGCCTACAAGCAAGAAATAGAAGCCAGAGCCTAAAAATTAGTTCACTGACAATGAGCATGGAACACCATCAAGAGGAAATACAGTGCGGGAAAACATGCCTTTCAAGTTCATAAACCCTGTATACCCTGGCAAGGTGCAATTCATCAGTTTCAACAAGTAAACCTGAACTGTTCCACATTGTGGGAAGTTTTTTTTTCTGTTGTTATTTTGACCACCCTAGAAAAAGTAGTGCATCATGCAATTCTAAGTGATTTATTATTTTGACCAGTGTAGTTAGGGACTATTTTTTCTCAATTTTTTAAGAAATTCTCTAGTCTGTATTTAAATAAAAGTTAAATTTTTTTATAAATGCTTACTACTTGTTGGTGCCATTTTTTCTAATCATAACCCATTTTATAAGCTGGCTCAGTGGCATGGAGGCCTGAGGCATCATGCCTTACCTCCTGCCATGCCAACGACCTATGTTCGCGTTGCAAGCAAATCACCAGGGGTCAGGTGGGGAGAGAGGATGGAGCATCCAGTGGACAGCTCTCTCCTCGCAGGGAGGGTGGGGTCCATGGATGGGTATTTGCCTGACACCTAGCAGAGGCTGCCAAGTCCCACACTTTGGGGCACAGAGGAGGAGCAGTCAACCAGCATGCAGACAAGTGTGCAATGTGCCACTGACAGCATTGCATGATCCCCCTCCACAAGAAAAGGAGAAAAATGGATCCTGGTCAAGTGACAAGAAACCGTTCCCCACATGCGCCATCCTGAGATGGCACCTCCCCAGAGTTGGATCTGTTCAGGTGGGCTGAGTCACTCCCCACCACCCTGCCATGAAGGGTAAGTCATGGAGGCATGAGAGGAGGGGGTCTGATGCATAGTTGACGGTGCTGGGGGAATGGTATAGAGAGAGAGAGAGAGAGATGGCTGGGTCCACGGGGAGAAAGACTACTGAAAAAAAGAATAACCCATTTTATAAGTGCAATATGACACTCCAAGGTGTTGGTTGTTCTGTGATAACTGCACACCTAGGTGCAGAAAGATGCTTGGCCTCCGGCCTCATGCCTTACCATGCACCTAGGTGTGTAGTTATCACAGAACAACCAATACCCTGTCATGTCTTATTGCTTACATACCGTATAACACACTTTTAGTACACTGATGTACTGTAAATACTCTCATCATTGAAGACATTGTCTTTACAAAGACCTATCTTTGGAACTGTTGGGACTACAAACATGTTTTTAAATGAAAGTTTGGAGTTGATTTGCTAGGAATAAGGGGACAGATTCTCAAAAGGATTTGGGACTAAGTCCAACACCACAACTGCAGTTGAGGACCAAAATCTCCACAGCTGCAGAGATTGGTATTCTCAATCACCACAGCTGTGGAGACCAGCCATAACATTTTTCTGCAGCTCTGAGGATTTGTATGGAAACACCACCCACAAGCTGCTGTAAATCATGGAGCTGGTCATAAATTGGCTCCACTTTTGAGAATACTGTAGCTGTGGGAGAAACTGCAGTTCCACAAGTGGCAACCCAGTTGCACCACATTTTTCTTGCAGCTGCAGGATTTTAAAGAGCTTTGAGAATCTGGCCCAAGTCCTATTGATATACTTGCTGTATATTAATATATTGTAAATGCAAACTTTTTCTTTATTTATATATTCGTCTTATTATTATTATTAATATTTTGTTGGCCATACAGAAGAGATTTCTGGTCAGAATGGTAAGAAGAAAAGCGGATGGAGGGAGGAGACTAGACCAAAGCAGGAGTAATTTATAGGAAAAAAAAACAACTTCAGTGGTGTGAGGGACCAAAAGAATGAGTGAAAGGTCAGAGTTTCTGAGGTTGTAGGTGGAAAAAGAAGGGACAAGACAGAAGGAAGCTGAGATAGCACAGGAGAGACCAAAACCAGAATCAGAAAATGCACTGAGAGAGTAGTAGTAGTACTAGTAGTAGTTTAACATATTTCTGGCGCCCTTCCCCAGAGGCCCAGGGTGCCATTACAAAATAAAGTACATCAACAATCATCTACTACATAGCCTAATGTAGATATAAATATAAAATAAAATTTCAAACCACTAAACAGTTGGATAACTAAAATCAATTAAGATATGCAATAAACTGAATATGGACATCATACATAAAAATCGCAACTATTTGCCATGCAGGGCCTTATAGATTAGTAGCCCGATCTTATAAGAGATCACTTTACCAGCAGCCAGTGCAGTTCCCTGCAGTGTAGGGGTTATATGACTTCATCTAGAAAGACCTGACCACAATCCTGCAGCTGCGTTCTGCACCAGCTGCAGGTGCCATAGTACACCTTCATTGATTCCAAGGTAGAGGGCATTGCAGTAATCAAGGCATGATGTCACAAAAGCATGATCTAGTGAAGCCAGGTCCTCATAAGGAATAAGGGAATTAATCCAACTGATATTTCTGAGGTGACAAAAACCACTCCGGATGACATCTGAAACCCCAGCCTCCGATGTCGGTCTTTTATCTAGAATGAAGCCTAGATTCTTCACCTAACAGACAGTGTCAAGATGAGAGGCACCAAGACAAAGGTTTGGTAACCCCTCAGATGCTGTCTGTCCCCCTTTCCTACCCAGCTCAAACACCAGTACTTCAGTTTTTTGGAGAATGAGCCTCAGCCAGCTCGAGGACAGCCAGACCTGGATCTAGGCCAAACATTTGTTCAGCACGTCCACTGCCCCCCGGTCCTGGGGTGCAAAAGACAGATAGAGTTGAGTATCATCTACATAGCACTGAAACACAGCTCCATACTGCCTGATGATCTTGCCCATGGGTAGCATGCACACTGAAAACAACATGGGCTAAAGGACCGGTCCCTGGGGAACCCCACAGTGCAGGTCCCTTGAGCACAATGAGAAGTTACTCATCACCACTCTTTGAGATCTGCCATGAAGGAAGGACTCAAATCAGAGCAAAACTGTACCTGTAAGTCCCAGGTATTGCCTGAGACAGTCCGGAAGCAGCCCATTGTCAAGGTGTCAAATGCAGAGGTGAGATCTAGGAATACAAGAAGTGATCTCTCTCCTCTATCCCTTGCCATGAGCAGATCATCTTGCACCCTGGCCAGGGTGGTTTCAGTGCTAAATCTCAGTCAAAACCCTGACTGGAGAGGCTCATCAGTACTGAAGGTCTCAAGGTGAGCCTCAAGCTGCAGTGCAACCACCTTCTCAATCACCTTACCTAAAAATGGCAGGTTAGAGACTGGTCTGTAATTCACTCGGACGTCTGGGTCCAATGTCATTTTTTTAAAAAGGGGCTCACCGGTGCACTTTTAATTTGGCCAGAAAGACCCCCCTACTAGTGAATACTGGACTCAGCTGTTCCACATAGCCCATTAAGAGACGTGAGTGGGTAGGGTGTGAGGATGACCTTCTTGCAGGGGAATGTTTTTTTTTTAAAAAGCCTGTTGCAACAGCCTTATCTTGTTTTACTGTTTTCTATCCTTTCACTTACAGGATGGCCACCTATAAGGTTTTCTTTTTTTTTTCCTTGTCCTATCCCTTTAACTCTAATTTTCTCTCCTGCTCAGCCTTCCATGTTCTTCCCTCCTTATCCCTTAATAAAAAACAGTGAGTATAAACATTATAATGCAAGCGTAACAATAGTGATTCATTGCCATAAAATGCACCAAAGCCCTAGGCTTAGCATTACCATAGTTCGCTATGGTGTTCTGTTTTAAGTTTAATTGTGTATCTCCAGTTAATGATTGTAGGGCTTGTGCTTTTGGTTTAGTGCAAAATGCTCACTCACCCCGGCTGCTAAAAAAAGCACTTGGCAGGTGAAGTTTAAGACGTGGTGTGAGTATTCCTTGGACTCGCCTAACCGCGCTAGAAATATGCTCTTTACTAAACTGAGGAAAAGTCCTGAATTTTCCTCCACTTTGTGTAGTGCTATGTTTGGGTGGAAAGGCCAGCATTCATTCTTGGCTTAAAGATATTAAAAAGGGGGTTTTCTTTGGTTATTTTCTTTCCTGGTTAAAAACCATACACAAAGCAAGTTTTAGCTTAGAATTCTGTTAATCTTGCCATGGCTCAAGCGTTTACTGGCAGTACGTCTGTATTCTTGTTGTAAATAATTACTGCATGAACTGTGAATGCTTAAAAACTCTGTTAAATTTATCAGGTGGGATAGACTGGTAATACCTGTTTGAGAGAAGGTCCAAAAAATGTTTCAAACCCAACTCTTGCCTTAGAAGGATCTGTGTGTCCTATAGAGCTGGCCAGCCTTTCCACACACCCTTTTTGCTAGGATCAAAGAAGTGGGTGGAGTTTCCTTTGAAACCTTTCCTTGATATCTGTGTTTTGGGGGATTTATTGACTTTTTGTTCTGAAAAAGAGTACTTAATAAAAATGTTCTTGTTTATGATATTGCAAACATTATTTATAAGCCTGATTTGTGAAGATAGATGTTAAAAACATCAGAAAGGTGGAGTCTAAGGCTCTTCCCCCTTTCTCTGGAAATATATATAGGAAGCAGAAACTTATTTGAGGGGCTGGAGCTGTGAGATGCAGACGTATGCTGTTCCCAGCAGTATGGATGCTAGCCCATTCTAGTATCTGAATGTATAACCTTCTTATTTTCTTTCTGTTATTTTTATTTGTTGTACAGTCCGTTGTTGAATTATACTAAAATAAATGGTTTTCTTTAGATTTGCAACTACTGACTCAAGTCCTCTTTTATTCCATGCATCACATGCGGTAGCAGTCATGGGATTAATAGCCTTTGGGAGGGGCTTTCAATGCTGTGATAATGTCTGTGGAGGTGTCAGATGTTGCAGGAGGAACCAAGGAGTGGTGTATTAACTTGGACAATGGCGGACAAGCTTGGTCTCCCATTGATGCCTGGCCTAGGTGATGTGAGATGGAGAACTGCAAAGACAGAAGAAGAAGGTGAAATTGGGGGTGCCTCAGATGTAGAAGAGGAGGAGAAGGTGGAAATAACCCCTCCAGCTGGGAACACACAGGAACTGCTACAGTGGCTCTATATTCAACAGGTAGCCCTGGAGAAACAGAGGTAGAAAGATATGCAAAGAAATGAAGCCAGATGGGCTGATACATTGACGGCAATTCAAGCTCTGGGTGTTGGATGGACCCCTGGAGCAGGTGAGGGTCCAAAAGACATTAAATTAACTAAACTGTGTGAAACAGATGACATTGAAATGTACCTGACTACCTTTGAGCATATTGCTCGAGCTTGCCAGTGGCCTAGAAGCCAGTGGGTTATTCGTCTTACCCCATACCTTACAGGCAAGGCCCAGTTAGCATATGGACATGTGGACAGTGCCTTAAGTGAAAATGATGACTCTGTTAAAGAAGTGATACTGAAGAGATATGACATTTGCTTAGAGACATATAGGCAATGGTTTAGGGCCTTAAGATTTCACCTTACTGATACCTCCCAAGAAGCTTATGCTAGGTTGAAGGACTTATGTGGAAAATGGTTACAGCCATCCGTCAATACCAAGGAACAAATGATGGAAGCTATCGTTATGGAACAGTTCTTGCATATTCTTCTACAGGATGTATAAATGTGGGTGTGGGAACACTGCCCAGAGACTGCTGAAAAAGCTAACCAATTGGCCGAGGACTGTCTAGCTGCCAGACCTAATAGACAAAAAGGATACTCTGGAACCAGTGCAATCCAGCCCATGGTAAGAACATCTTCATTACCTACTAATATGCCTAGTGTGGGTATAAGACAGTCAAAAGCTGATAGACCATATAATCCAGACATTATGTGCCATAACTGTCAAGCCAAAGGCCACATAGCAAGGTTTTGCCCTAAAAAGAAAGTTGTAACTACATGCTTGGCTCTTGCAAACTGGGGACAGTATTTAACCTATGTGGAAATAATTGGGAAGAAGTTGCTTGGTTTACTGGACTCTGGGAGTTGACAATCTTTGGTGAGAGCCAATGTCCTGCCCCATAATGTACTGTGTGAAGACTGAACAGGGGTAACTTGCGTACATGGAGATACCCATTTTTACCCCATGAAACAAATAGATGTTCATATACAAGACAGTAGCCAGAAATTGAATATGGGGTTGTTCATCATCTCCCTGTACCGGTGATAATAGGTCATGAGCACCCTGATTTTTCATCTTTACTTGTGGAGGCTACAGACTTGGGGGCTGTTACAACTAGAGCTAAAGAGAGACTTAATGCTGAACTATATCATTCATTTCCCTTTGAGGATGACTTGCTTAGGGAGCCAGGTGCCCTAAAAAATTCTAGGCAGGGAAATGCCTGGATAAGAGGAGGTGGCAACAGGCACAGGAGCCTGATAATCATCAAAAGGACAAGGACATTTCTAAAATAGATGTACAATCTGATAAATTGTTTGGAAAAGAGCAAGTAAAGGACCTGTCATTAAAATCTTGTTTTTTATAGGTGGGGAATGAACAAACTAATGGGCATAAATATGTGATTAACAAAGGGTTATTGTACAGGGAATGTGTTAATCCTAATACAAAAGAAGTGCTGACACAATTGGTAGTCCCCACTATCTATTGAGAACACCTTATATCCCTAGCACATGATGTACCCTTAGCTGGACACCAAGGTGGGGAACATACCCTTCAGAGGTTATTATATCGGTTCTGTTAGCTAGAGATTAAAACCCAGGTAGCTGAATACTGCAAAACCTGTGTGCAGTGCCAAATGGTAGCTCCTGTCAGCAAGAAAAAAAAAAGT
Source organism: Neoceratodus forsteri (assembly GCA_016271365.2). Classification (NCBI taxonomy): domain Eukaryota; kingdom Metazoa; phylum Chordata; order Ceratodontiformes; family Ceratodontidae; genus Neoceratodus; species Neoceratodus forsteri. The sequence continues at coordinate 1,726,580,027 of CM057456.1, forward strand.
ATCTCTACAACCTCTTCCATTAATATCCACTCCTTTTGAGCATATAGCAATGGATGTGGTGGGTCCCTTACCTCGAAGCGCAAAGGGAAATTGCTTCATACTGGTCATTTGTGACTATGCTACAAAATATCCGGAACTGATACCCTTGCGCACGGTAATGGCAGATAAGGTAGCAGAGGAATTAGTGAAGATCTTTACATGTGTAGGCATTCCCAGGGAAATCCTATCCGATCGAGGTAGTAATTTCTGTTCACAAGTGCTAAAGAAATTATATTTAGCTTTAGGGGTCCATTCCATATTTACATCAACATATCACCCACAAACAGATGGATTAGTTGAATGATTCAATAAAACCTTAAAAAAAAAGATGTTACAGAAGTTCAGTAATGATGAAGGAAAGAAATGGGATACATTACTGCCATATCTGATGTTTGCTAACAGGGAGGTGCCTCAGTCATCTACAGGGTTTTTCCCTTTTGAATTGTTATTTGACCGAAATCCCAGAGGCCTGTTAGACATTATAAAGGATAATTGGTAAGAGGAAAAGGTAGATAAGATCCCTCTAACAGGCCTGGAATATATTAATATACTATGGCAGAAGTTGAAAGACTACACTACAAAAGCACAACAATATAATGCAGACCAAAAAACCTACCAAAAGAAATATTATGACAGAGGGGTGGGTACAAAATCCTTCCAGCCTGGGGAGAAAGTCACTTTACTATTGCCTTGCTCAGATAACAAATTATTAATGAAGTGGCAAGGACCATACACCATCTTAAGACAAACAGGACCTGTCAATTATGAGATTAAATGTCCTGATAAAAGGAATAAAGTACGTATCTACCATGCTAACCTCTTAAAAAATGGAATGATAGAGTAAACCCTTCCCTGTATGTAGCCCCAGAAGTGGAACAAAGTGAAATGGATCTAGTCCAACAGTTCTCAAACTTTGTCATAGTGAGCCTCCCCTAAGCCATGAAAAAGATCTTGAGCCTCCCCCAAAATACTGAAATATTTTTGGGCCTCCCCCTAGAAAAACAGCTTACTTTTCACGGTACATTGGGAATAAATTGAAACCTCTTTGCATAGCTTGCTCTCACGTTATTAAGCTTATTGTAACCCTCCCCCACAGGACAACCTACTTGCTCCAATATTTGACTCTTGAACGATTGTTACCCCTTACTGCCATACCTTCATTGGTCAGACTGCTTTTCTGGTACTTACATCTAACTGGAATAACCTTCCTACCAACCTCTGCCTCTCCCCTCTCACACCCTGCTCTTAAGCAACTTCTCAGGGATCATTTTGCTCCTCCTATTCCTTGTACCTGTATTGCTAACTCTTGTGTTTGGACCGTTCTGCTGCCAGTCTAATTGATCACTTGTTCCTCGCATTGTTAGTTTATTGTTCTTAATTTATTTGCACTTTTATTCATTTTGTATTGCTTGAGTGTTTTGCAGTTACCTTTTGAATTGTATTCTCTCACTACCCTTCCCTGGGTACACCTGAAATAAGCCATGGCTCAATGTACAGTACCTTCCCTGGTCACCAACTTGTGAATAAATACATACATTCACCTACTATTATCCTCTTTCAGTTTGCCTTATCCCTTCACTCAAACTCTATAAAGTTCAAAATTTAAATACAGTACTTTTTCAAGACTTGCTTGAGCCTCCCCTAGAACAGGTTGGGGCCTCCCCAGGGAGGCTGGCCTCACCATTTGAGAACCCCTGAATTCTAGTCTATGATAGATTGGATGGTAAGGGAGAGTTATCAGATGTAAAGATTAATCTTGATCTAACTGTGGAACAACGTACAGAATTAGACAAATTATTATCTTTGTTTCCATTATCCTTTACCACTGTGCCTGGGTGAGTTGAAGGTATTTCACATTACATAGAGAAACACCAAAGTATCCCCATTAGAACAAAACCATATACTTTACCCAAAAGTTTGAGGGAAGGAGTGACTGAGGAAATAAAGAAAATGCAACAGTTAGGGTTCATACAGCCTTCTGTGAGTCCCTGGAGTTTCCTGATGGTGGTGGTCAGTAAAAAAGAAGGGGGTATTAGGGTGTGTTTAGATTTTCGAAAACTAAATGCCATCTCAAAATTCGACGGGTACCCTATGCCCCGCATAGATGATATCATTGACAGATTCGGGAATGCACAATACATCAGTACGTTAGACCCATCAAAAGAGTATTGGCAAATCCCATTAGACTTAGAATCCCAGGAAAAGACTGCTTTCAGTACCGCTCTGGGATTGTTTCACTTTACAACAATGCCTTTTGCTTTACATGGGGCATCTGCAACTTTCCAAAGGTGCATAGACCAAATTTTACAAGCACATACAGCCTATAGCGCTGCTTACCTGGATGATGTCATTATATTTAGCCCTTCATGGGAAGAACATATGATACATCTACAGGTCATACTAATGGCTATATCAAAGGTGGGGCTAACAATAAATCCAAAGAAATGCTCCCTAGCAATGCACAAAATCTGATATTTGGGATTTATTTTTGGAAAAGGAAAAGTAAGACCAGAAACTACAAAAATTGATGCTATATCCAGAAGCCCTCAACCCCAAACAAAAACGCATGTTAGATCCTTTTTAGTGCTAGCAGGTTATTACTGTCAGTTTGTCCCATAATTTGCTGAACTTGCTACCCCCTTGATGGAATTAACAAAAAAATCAATACCAGAAAAAGTACAATGGTCTGCCAAATGTGAAGAAGCTTTCACATCCCTTAAAGCAAAGTTATGTTCGTATCCAGTACTGCACAGTCCAAATTTTCAAAACCCATTTTTATTACAAACTGATGCTTCTAATTACGGGATTGGGGCAGTGTTATTTCAGATAAATGATGGGGACAAACATCCAGTACTGTACATTAGTTGTAAACTTCATGAGAGTGAGACAAAATACTCCACTATTGAGAAAGAATGTCTTGCCATTCGCTGGGCAGTAGAATCACTTAAATTTTATTGGTGGGGTAGAGAGTTTACAGTCATTACTGAACATAATCCTTTATGTTGGTTAAACATGATGAAATATAGAAACCCTTGTATCATGCATTGGTATTTGACATTACAGTCATACAAATTCAGCATTCAACATCGATCAGGTAGTAAGCATAAGAATGCTGACTACATGTCTAGCTATGGAGCAGTTAGAGAGCAGATAACAATATCAGATACCAATATCAGGGTAATAGATAAGGAAGTTGAAAATCAGACATCTGTCAGGGAATTATCTCTGCACTATGTCTAATAACCAGTTTTTGGTTTTCTTGTTATTTGTGTTTTGGGTCCCCGGGGTGGAGCTTTGGGAGTGGGAGGGCTAAAGCTTATCTCTTCCCTATAGATAAGGGAAGAGTTCTGATCTGCTGAAAGAATATTTAGGAAACTGCCCTTATGAACTTTATTCATAAAGAATCAGATCTTGATTTGTTTAACTTCTGTTTTTTTCTTAGGCAGGGAGGAATGTGAGACTGACCTTCATTGCAGGGAATTTTTTTTTTAAAAGCCTGTTGCAACAGCCTTATCTTGTTTTACTGTTTTCTATCCTTTCACTTACAGGATGGCCACCTATAAGGTTTTCTTTTTTTTGTCCTATCCCTTTAACCCTAATTTCTTCTCTCGCTCAGCCTTCCATTTTCTTCCCTCCTTGCCCCTTAATAAAAAAAGTGAGTATAAACATTATAATGCAAGTGTAACAATAGTAATCCATTGCCATAAAATGCACCAAAGCCCTAGGCTTAGCGTTACCATAGTTCGCTATGGTATTCTGTTTTAAGTTTAATTGTGTATCTGCAGTTAAAGATTGTGGGGCTTGTGCTTTTGGTTTAGTGCAAAACACTCACTTGCCCCATCTGCTAAAAAAAGCACTTGGCAGGTGAAGTTTAAGATGTGGTCCGAGTATTTCTTGGACTTGCCTAACTGTGTTAGAAATATGCTTGTTACTAAACTGAGGAAAAGCCCTGAATTTTCCTCTACTTTGCATAGTACTATGTTTGGGTGGAAAGGCCAGCACTCATTCTGGGCTTAAAGATATTCAAAATTGGTTTTTCTTTGGTTATTTTCTTTCCTGGTTAAAAACCATGTGCAAAGCAAGTTTTAGCTTTGAATTCTGTTCATCTTGTCATGGCTCAAGCATTTACTGGCAGTGCGTCTGTATTCTTGTTGTAAATAATTCCTGCATGAACTGTGAATGCTTAAAAACTTTGTTAAATTTATCAAGTGGGATAGACTGGTAATACCTGTTTGAGAGAAGGTCTAAAAAATGTTTCAAACCTAGCTCTTGCCTTGGAAGGGTCTGTGTGTCCTATAGAACTGGACAGCCTTTCCACACCCCTTTTTGTTAGGATCAAAGAAGTGGGTGGAGTTTCCTTTGAAACCTTTCCTTGATTTCTGTGTTTTGGGGGATTTAATGACTTTTTGTTCTTGAAAAGAATACTTAATCAAAGTGTTCTTGTTTATGATATTGCAAACATTATTTATAAACCTGATTTGTGAAGATAGATGTTAAAAACATCAGAAAGGTGGAGTCCACGGCTCCTCCCCCTTTCTCTGGTTATATATAGGAAGCAGAAAATTATCTGAGGGGCTGGAGCTGTGAGATGCAGACGTATGCTGATCCCAGCAGTATGGATGCTAGCCCATTCTAGTATCTGAATGTCTAACCTTATTTTCTTTGTTATTTTTATTTGTCGTACAGTCCGTTGTTGAATTATACTAAGATAAATGGTTTTCTTTCAATTTGCAACTACTGCTCAAGTCCTCTTTTATCCCACACATCACATAGGGATAGTGAGGAGTAAAGGGAACAGTGACTGGTATGGGGAGGAAAGTCATAAACAAAGCAACAAAAAGGGTAGAAGAGTCTGACAAGTTTGGCCAAGGTGGATTTTGGGGCAATGCTATATACAGTACCTCATTTCTATAGGTGAATGACAGAAGTATAATTTTTACAATGATCTCCTGGTAGGCAGAGATGGGTGCAGACTTTGTGTATGGGATAGAAATGTTGTGAACTTTACCAGTGAATTCTGGCAAATTGCTAAATGTAGCACTACATCTAGGTTACATAAAGTTGGCACTTTGCCAGCAATTCAAGAACTTTATTCTTAAAAAAAATTCTGATCCCCCAAGCCCCAACCAAGATAACTACAGGGTGCTGCCAATGAAAAGGCCCTGGCACCCTCAGCATACATCATAGAAAGAGGAAATAGTAGCAGAGGAGAAAACAAGGAGGAGACTTTCAAGGGGAGGGAAGATTGACTGAGAACAATTATCCTCACTTGTATGCAGGCCAGTAAGAACAGTGTCCTTATGCTGGGCAAGATTGAGAGTGTGATGCACACTGAAGGCCAGAACTTAGTGTCATTCACAGAGAAATGGAGGGGAGAATAAAATGACACGGGCACAAGGATAGAGGGAAACAAACTATTTCAAAAGGACCAACCTGACAGGAAAAAGGGTGGGATGACTCTTTTTGTCAAGGAGGAAGTCACTGTAGGAGATCAGGGGGGCAAACAGTGCCACTGAGTCCATCTGGATTGAGCAAGGAAAAAGAGTGCAAAATATTCACCCTAGGGTGTGCAATGGTCCCCCAAACTGCGGGACTACCCAACCATTGAATACTTTGTTTTCTCTAACATGTGCGCACTAAAATTGTCTGCTCTATATTGTAATTTGCCTAACTCTGTATTCTTGACATGGAGCCTTTGCAAAGTAGTCTATGACTTAAAGGTTGTAAATCAGATTGTGTGAAATAAACAAAATAAACAACTTAGCAGAGCATGATGTCCAGCGAGTCAGGGAAATTATGAGAGCAGCAAACTCAGATGCAGTGACAATCCTGGGGAACTTCAATCTCCTAGACATAGACTGGTATGTTGAAAAGACTAATGGCAGGGGGAAACTGACTTCCATTCAACCTTCAGTGAGTGAGTCCTAGAACAGCATGATTAATGGGACTAGATTTGAAGCCACCCTTCAACTTTCAGCAGGAGTATGGGGTCATCATCAATGAGAAAGTCAAGAAACAGGTGAGAGATAGTGATAATAACTGGATAACCTTCTCCCAGACAACAAGGAAGACTAGTTTTGTTTCAGTCACTAGTACCCAGTGGCATGCATTCACTGTATGCAAGGCATGCATTGCATGCCTAAAAGTTATTGTGTTATTGTTTTTCTTTCAGTTCAGCACAGTAATTACTAGTAATGATCATCCAGTATGTCTGTCTGCCTGCCTGTCATCCTGATGGCTCGCTTCAGAGACTGGGAGCACCAGCAGATGTTGGCTGTCCTGCTGGCAATGGTATGCAGCTGTCTGAGTTGCATCCTGTTGCCTAGATGATGGTGACACTGTGCAGCCAACCCTCTCCAACTTGTACTGCCTTGGAAAAAGTGGCCAAGGCATACAAGTTAAGAATTGAAAGCAGAGGGGGAAACAGTGCAAGACAGAGGAAAAGAGACATCATGTCCGGTGGTACAGGCTAAGGTGTGAGAGTTTGAAGATGGACCGGGGCCATTCCATTGAGCAGGAGCTGAAAGGCAACATGTCCAGGGACAGTTATTTAATCATTCATTTTCGAAAAATGTGGTCCCGGTGGTGTGGTGATGGTGGGCAGCAGTGCCATGACTGGATGAGAGGACAGCAGGGTGCACAGCAGTCCAGGGACATCCAGTTCTTAATGGCAATCCAAAAGAGCTGACAGTAGGCTAAGAAGACACCATGAGTAAGTACAAGAGAGAGAAGTGGCTCAGAAAACATTCTGTGAGGAGCCGAATAAAATTGCAGGTATGCGGCACAAATACTATAGATAAATGAAAGAAGTGAGAGTGAGCAGAAAGGAGGGAGGAGGGAGGGGAGAATGGAAGGGACTAACAGAGGCCAGAAGTATGGCAAGGCAGACAGGCAAGCTGGCCGGGGAGGGCATGGCAGCTGCCCCAGGCCCCACAAACTTCTAACAGGTTCATATGTTACCAACTTAATGGTTCCATATTTTTAAGTGACACATTTTAAAAACAGCCTGTCCCCTATTAAACTGATACCAGGACACATTTGCCCATATTCCGATGGTGGACTGTTACTTGCTCGGCAGCCCACCCATTACACCTCTCAACTGCTATGAATTCCGCATAGCGCTATAATTTTCACACTCAAATTTACCCTTGCTATGCACAGGTTTGCTGATGTTCCTCATACTGTTAGAGCTATTTCTGGACACACAAACTATTAAATCACTGAAGTACGTTGATAGAAACAGTCCTTATCACTGACTATATGGGGTCCACTATCTGTAGACATAATATTGTTTAAAATAAGAAAGTGCTACACATTCTGGCCCTTTGCTAAGATTTTTGAAGGACAGTGCTATGATTTTTAATGCTGAGAGGTTGAGAGGTATGCCACCCATATCGTGGACTCTGTTTCCCACTTTTCCTATCTAGTGGCTGATAAGCTGCACGCAGACCATTGGGATGGTGTGGGGACATTAGCTATTTAAGCGGGAAGGAAAACCGCCTGTCAGCATCGTCCTGGTGGATCAGACTCAAGTGAGCAAGCTGAGTGTGTGCAGACTGCTGACAGTGCTGTGCTGAACATGTATTTCTTTTTTTTTTATTTCTTTTTTGCTTATAAGAGTGGAGATCGGAAGAGGGACTTCACTATGTAGTCAATGAAGAGACCTGTAGCAAAGTTTAAAAATGTTCAAAAGAGTTATGCTTCTCATTTCAACGTCCCTGACTTCAGAACCAGCATTTCTTCTGTCTCACTTGAAAATGGTATTACTTGAAGTGCAAGGTTTTACAAATATAAATTAATGTACAGCACTAGATACAATTCAGTTCTCCACCAGAAATCCTTCTGACCCCAAGTCAGTCCTCTTGACTGATCCTGGAATTAACAGTATCATTTTGGCTACACTCTGATCTGGGGTCATTTGTCCCTGATTTGTGGATCATAGTGTTTTACTAGCAAATTCAGCTGAGTAGGAAGGTAACATCTGCTACACCCTTAGGCCAGCAAATAGTTATTTTACTGCAGCTTTATGTGAGCCACAAAGTGTAATATTTTACATTTTTTTGAGGGAACTTCTACCCCTTTGGTAAAACTCCGATTTCTTTGAAAAAAAAAATTCTAGTTTTACCCCTGATGTGTTTGACACAAGAAATGAATAAACAGCACTCAGAATTACAGTATATGGAATAAATATTAGGAAAGTGGTAGAGTAAAATAATTCCGTGGAGCAGTCAAACAAGTTAATTAACCTCAAAGTCCAAGGTCAAGTGATCCAGTCAGCTTGTTTGACCACAAGATGGGATTATTTCACAAGTGTACTACCTACTGTATGTCTTATCTTTTATTTTACATAATACATATTGTAAGTAAAAACAGGTTGATTTTAAGTTTTTTTTTTACAGATTCTAAAAGCTTTCAAGCAGGGCTGGAGTCAAAGGTTGTTATGGGAATGCTGATAGTTTCTTGTTTAGTGTTTGTGGAGTATGTTGTGCAGTTATTGCTGGTCTAGCCACTCTGGAGACACAGGCGGGTTTGGCTTTTTCCTGTGTGATCCAGTCCAGTTCCAGCACATGTTTTCACCTCTGTACAGCACTAGATGAAAACTGGACCACTAGGACTGCTTTGGAACACCTAAATTGGATTGTTCCATCTAGCTAGAGTAGCCAGACCAGCAATATTTGTGCAGTTTGCACCTGGTCTTGCTGATCTAGCCAGTCTGCATTTTAGCAGTCTGGCCCACTCTGGGTCCATATGTGTGTGTTTTTTTTTTTATCAAGTCCCTAAATTAGCTCAGTTATTGCTAAAAATTGCCCTAATTCATTAAAACAGTTTATTGTTTACAGATTGTTTAACATTTAAAGATTATAACTATACTTGAGACATGATTACTGTGCTTTAAATCAGTTACAGTATCAGTAGTAGGCATTGTATATACATTCATGTAGGTTTATGTTTCCTGGTTAATATAACATCTTGTTATCTGCACTAAGAGTGTAGATAATAAAAGTGTATAAAGTTGCATGTAGAAATAATTTTAAACCCTCTTGCTGCATAATAGGAATTCAAGTTCTTTTTCTGAAGGGATATACCCTTTGATTCAAGCACTTTAGTCCCTGCTCAGGTCAGTGTCAGAGAGGCAGTGACTATCTTCCCTCCCTCCCTCTCTCAGTGTTGGATGAGGAGAACTCTCCTATGGGTCTCACCGCATGGCCAGGCTTCAATGAACCCCCAAATGCACCACTGCTCTGGAGTAATGGTGGTGTGACTGGTGGCATATACATTCTAAAATGTGTCAAAATCCCCCCAAAATGCACCACAAAGCATGAAAAATCCTATAGCTTCTGGGGGCCTAGGTGGCCCCCAGACCCTCGACCTTTTACAATTGCATGCCTTGCTAAAATGGCCACTGCATCCTACTGCTAGTACCTGAAACTTCAGAAAGGGGGACTTTGAGAAGAGAAAGGACCTAGTGTCCTAGAGCAAGAGGCCTAGAGCAGTTGCTTGAGGATTAGGCAGAACACATGGGTTCATTGATGGTGATACTCAAAGCATCAGTGGAGGTCTGCACTTCTGTAAGTAATAAGAGAAAAGAGCCAAGAAGTGACCCATGTGGCTCAACAGGGACCTATGTTAACTGCTCCTAAAACAACAACAACAATAAAATCCATAAAAGTTGCAAGGAGAGAGACAGATTGCCTTCAGACAAGAAAGGAGTACAGGGCAGCACTTACGGACTATAAGGCTAGAATTAAGAAAGTCAAGGAGGGATTGGAAATCAGTAAGAGCTGTTCATAGCACAAAGCCTTCTTTAAGTACATAAATGTAAGGCGGAAGCTGTAGTTGTTGACTGGGCCCTGGAACACAGTAGACATAGGGAGGATTCTGTAAGAGAGCAGAGGAAAATTCACTTCATTTCAGTGTTTATCAAGGGTCCCCTGGTGGAGGGAGTATGCTCACTGGGAAAGCCAAAAGCATCGGGGGGGTGACCATCAGGAAAAGGGAAGTCATCCTGCCTCTTTACAATGCCCAGGTCAAGCCCCATTTGGAGTACTGCATACAGACATGGGCTTCTCAACACAAAAAGGGCACTGAAGTAGTCAAGAGGATGCAACACATGATCAAGGATATGGAGGACAAAAGCTATGAAGAGAGGCTAGAGACTAGAGGCTTTTAAAGGGAAACTGTAAGTACTAAGAGCCCCCACACCCAAGTGTTATTGGTACCACTTTTGATTATTGTGCAAAAATATTTTTTTAATTACTGTTCACTGCTGTATAGTACATCGTATCAGAATATTTCTGCAGAATTGCAAGCTGATAATTTCTGTACCAATCCCAGAATCCCCAGCAGCTGACATCAAAGGAGGGCAGCTGTAAGAGATTCAATAGCCTGCAGTGAACGGTAGAGCTTTTATAAGCTCTGATAAGATGTTTGCTGATCCTGCTGATCTCCAAGGGCAAAACACTGTCCTCTGTAACTGTACTTAGCTCTAGGATGGCAGTAGAACCAGCAAACAAAAGATCAGACCTTATAAAAACTCTTAATATGCACTATAGACTATTGAATCTCTCACTACTGCAGCCATCCTCTGATGCCTGCTGTACAGGATTCTGGTTTTTGTAGTTACTGAAATTGTCAGCATTCAAGTCAGCAGAAATAGTCTAATACAATCTATTATATTACAGTGAACAATAATCAAAAAAATGTTTTTGCACACAAAGTGCAAATTGGAACCAGTCCCACACTTGGCTGTGGGACTCCTAATGCTGACTGTCCTCCTTTAACAAGTTCAACATGGAGAAAAGGAGGCTTGGAGGAGACATGATCTCTGTCTTCTGCACACTCATGAGAACTGACAAAACTGAGTAGTCTGAGATGTTTGATCTGGTGCCTTTCAGCAAGATATGAAGACATGTCCTGAAGCTCTGCGGGGTTAAATTCAGAAATAAGGATATGAGACACTTTTTCTTTGAAGGTTGGTAAACCTATGGAACAGCCTACATGCACAGATAGTATACATGAAGGCAGTGAAAAATGTCAAGGTAAGCCTGGGTAAATGAATGCTTTCCAAGGGAATTACAGGGTGCCTTGGGTAGTAGAGAGAGTTGGGAATTACAGTACAGGATGGTGAAGTAACACTGAACATGAACATAGTATAGAACTTAAAGGTAAGACTGAACAAATATCTGCTTATCAAGGGACTCACAGGATACTGTGGCTAGTAGTGTGGGTAAGGAATCCCTATAAACTGCTACATCTGTACACAACAATCTTATATCTTCCTTGCTTATGAAGCAGGTGGCAGGAAGGATATCATGGACCTAGATTCCTTTCCAAGCTCAAATTATGATGTTACTTAAGCAATAAGGCATGATGGGAGTGCATTATAAGGGGATAACAGCCCACCTCAGGTAGGTGAAGCCACGTTCTGCCATCATCCAAGAAGGGCCAGAAGCCCACCATAACACACCCCCTGGAGTGCCTTATTACCATTATGAAATGGGTCCTTTTTAGTAAATTGAATGCATTTTTTAAAAATATTTTTGTTGAGCTACTTTCAACTGGGCTGTTGTGCTGAGATAACAGCCCAGCAGAAAGTACCTCTTGGCCAATCAGGATCCAGTATTCTTTCTACCCTTTTCATTATATGCTATAACTGCCACTACTAAAACACATTCTCTGGTCCTGCCATTAGAAGCAATTATAATGTTTTCTAAAACTTAATAAAAGCGTTCTTCCTTAGATTGCAGTAACTATATACTAATGAGCTGTAAAAGATTACAAAACAAATCAATATTTATTAACTGCCATTCTGCCATGTGCCATGCAAATTTCACCATAGCAGCTGATAAACATCAGTCCTCAGTCTTAATTAGAACCTGATTCAAAATGGCAGTTCTAAGCGACATTTGCAAACAATTGACTCCTTTGTGAATAGAGGCTAATATTGCACTGAAAGCCATGATTGATCCACTTTTTGTTACTAATGGCAATACTAAATAGAGAATAATGTCTATGCATCTGTGGGTTATAGAATTTGTATTTACACACCTGAGGTATGTGATGACCCATAAACCTTGAGAGTGAAGCTTGAGAGGTTTATGAGGTCATCACATGCTGAGGGTGTGAAAAATAATTCCATAACAAAAAAGTTGCATAGACATTATTTTTTAGAATTGCTGGTGCAGGGAGCTGTGTCCTTTGACAGCTGAGTAAGGTAGTGGAGAACTGCTATGTGACACACACACACACACACACACACACACACACCACACACACACATATGGCACTGCCAGTATAGGCTTTTTCTTTACTGTTTTTTTTTTCACTTACACTGCCAAAAAAACAAAACCTGCTTCATTGCTTGTTTAGGAGTGGTCCAATCATTGTGTCCCGAAGCGTGAAAGCCTTACTCGAACTATACAAATAGCTGGATCAGCCAGATATATGTTTAACATTGTAAGTGCAGGATCAACCAGATATATGTTGAGAAATATTTAAAAATTACGTCCTGTACCTGTAATTTTAGGGAGAGCCAAGAGATCAAGCCAGGTGCTCAGTAGCAAGGCAATGCAGCCACCATGTTGCTAACGATATACGGCCCACCCACACATGAACTTATAGCCAGAAAGGTGGCGTGCTACAACTGAGTGATATGAAAGGCCAAGAAAGTGGTAGAAAAGATAAAGTAAAATGCTGTAATAACAGTTTTTTGGGTTATTATGGTGTTTTATTCAGAGAAACACAGAGGAGTACCACTGCATTAAGGAGTAGGTGTGCCAGGTCAAATTGAAACAGTTGCAAAAAGTTGAGAACAACAGGTCTCTGGGGACTGGCACCACACTAAAGGCACGTCAGCATGTTAGTCACCTGACATGTTTTGCTCTTACAAGCTTTTGCACCTTTGAGAAAGCTTGTATGAGCGAAACATGTCAGGTGACTAATGTGCTGACATGCCCTGGTTACACTGTGCAGGAGGAGGTTTTTTTACTGTGGAATTATGTGGATTTTCTGACCTTTTGATCTTGTGAAATCTGTCAAAATCCTACTAATGATGAATTTTTATCTGGCACACGAATAAAGTATTTTTACACTGGGGAAAGAGATTGGCGAGTGCATTCTAACATTTGGAATTTGTGTGCATACCAATGAACTACTAGTTGGGCATATGCTAGTGTTTTACCTTCAGTGTGGTGCCGGTCCCCCGAGACCTGTTAGTCATGACTTTTTGCAACTATTATGGTGTTTTACAGATACCTGCTAACAGTGTGATGAAGGGGTCACCAGTAATTATGAGCTTATAGAGTATAGTTGAGCATTGTTCTGTATAGAATTCCATTCCTTTCATAATGCTGTTGTACCACAGTTCAGAGGTCATGGAATTCAATTGTATCCTTCGGCGATACAACAGCATTTTGAAACCTTTAGAGACTGCACAAGTCAGAGTGGTTCAGAAAGTGAAAGAACTGGCACATGTACTTTTCACATAATAATATATACTATAAAAAATAAAGGCTAAGCAACTTTATGCACAACTTTTGTGTTTTGCTACCTCGGGGTTCTGACTCCCACAGACCTCACGAGATTTTTCTTTCAAGGTCAGAGGGAATCAGAGCCCCTCTGCGGCAGAACACACTTGTTGTGCATAGTTGCCCATCCAGTATTCTCCATATACTGTAGATCTTATTATACTGCCTGTTAACCTGGTATGCCATCAAAAGCAAATTCTTTTAAAGTGATATAATATACAAACATATGAAATAGCCAGCAGAGGAAGGTCTTATGGTCTAGTGAGTCTGCTCAATTGTAGAGCCCCGATCCAACAATTACTGTTGGCCACGGCTCCTCCTCCCTACCAACTCAGTCCCTCCCCTTTGCCACACCCCATCCCCTCTTGTACCCTCTACTGTCTTTTGAGTGATGATCTTAGATGGAACTTAATTCCAGCCTATCACCACTTGCTCTGTAAAGAAGTATCTTCTGACCTCCTTGAACATTCCCCTCCTGCCAGCTTATAGCACTTCTACCACTGCTACTGTTCCTTGTCCTTGTACCAAAGGCCTTTATAGTGTACTGTACTATACTATACTGTTTTGAATAGAAACCAACTACCCTGGAGGCAGGTGTTTATACCAAAGGAAGGCAATGTTATGCTATTTTACTGAACAGGATTGCTATTATATAACAACTCTGTTTATTTTCCTTGTCTTGAAAATCCTGGTTACTATTTGTGATGCAGTGCAGGACAGCATATTAAAAAAACAGGTTTCCTTTGTAGCTGGGAAGAAGTAGACCACCATCTGTGCGACAGAAGTGCAGCAAGGAGCATACGTCTATAAAACATATATAGTTTTCCCATGGAATCAAGGGTACTAATAAAAGGAAAGGTATCCAGGGTTATTCCAAGATACTTCTGGTTCTTGATCTGGTTCTGGGTCTAGTGAGGAGCAACAGGGACCATTAGGCTAGATAACTCTTGGACAAGGGTCTGGTGTAAGATGGAAAGATTTTCTTTTTCTGGACAACTGGAGGACATCCTAAAGTAAGGCCCTCCAGTTGACCAGAAAAAGAAGTGAGGCCTATATGCCTATCATAGGCTACACCTCTGCCAGAGAAGAGTGGGCATATTGGTCAGAAAAATGGACAAGGAAGTCAGGGGACAATTTAAACTAGAGGATATGGGGAGAAGGCTGACGGTGATGATCACCACTGTCAAGAGCAAGTGCATGTGATCACTTTTGGAAGGTCAACAGAGAGACTTTAAGAGAAGGAGGGAAGGAAGCCTAGAGGTTTAACTATCCTCACTTGCATGCAAGACAATATGTGAAGCAGTCTAGCAAAATAAGCTCAAGGGTCTGATGCATTTGTAAGGCCAGGAGTTAGTGGCACTTACAAACAGCTGATGGGAGGAAGACAATGACTGAGAAACCAGAATAGAGGGATATAGACTATTCAAAATAGATAGGCCTGCAGGAAAGAATGTTGGTTGGCTCTCTTTGTAAGGAAGGGAGTCACTGTGGAGGGCACCAGGATAGTAAATAGTGCCACAGAGTCCATCTAGACTGAGGTATAGGAAAAGTGGACAAATACGGTCATACTGTAGGTGTGCTATAAGCCTCCAAACAGGTCAGCAGAGCATGATGGTTGGGGACATTATGAGAGCAGCCAAATCAGGTGCAGTGGGGATCATAGCAGACTTTATTCTCAAGAGAATAGACTGACATAGTCAAAGGGCTAACTGTAGGGCTTAGATGAAGTTCCTGTCAACTAGTAAGGACTGCTTCCTAACGCAACATGTCTAACAGGCAAATAAGTTTGAGGCCTCCATTGACCTTGTTCTCAGCAGTGGAAATGAAGTAATCACCAGAGTTAAAGTCAAGGAACTGATAAGACACAATGGGCTCGATTCAGAAAGCTCCCCTGAATAGTGCAAGGGGTTAACCTTGAGATGCAGCACAAACTCTTTTGCAGAGCTGGCAACACAAGGTCAGTTCTGGGACACCATGTTCTATTTTGTTACACCTCCAAGGAAACTGACAAGGTTCTAATACATTTTATGAAAAACAGGATGTCTGTTAACAAGCTGAGGTTGCAGATGTTAATTGCCCGGCAAAGACTTATTATAAAAAGAGCAGCGATCTTTTGTTGAGGGGAGGCTGAAACTTGGAAGTAGAGATACCCTTAGATGAAGGACTTTGTTATCTAGGTTTGTGCTGCCTTTGTAAATAGTTACACTGAGCAATTTTTTCTTTTACTGTTATTGTCAATAAAACACTACTTGCAAATTTTATACCTGCTGCTGGTTTTCCAGTGCTTCCTGATCTGTGCCTCAGTGACAGATAGCTCATTAACAGACATAGGGCCAGATATTCAAAACTTTGCACTGGGCAAAAACTGTTTGCTCAGGTTTAGTGCAGAATTAGTGCGGCTTTGCTATATTCAAAAAGCCAAATGGCGTGCACAAACTGCATTAGCGCCGGGCAAAATCATAATGTATGCAAGGGGCAAACTGAGTGGGTGTGTACATGAATACAGGCACAATGCTATATTCAGCGACTAGTGCCACGCAAAGTGGTTTTGCATGACTTAGCTCGACACTTAGCGTGGTGCACATTACCGCCCAGGAAAAGGTAGTCTTAACCCTGGGCAATCAGCTTTGTGCAACAGTATGGCTTTGAACTGTGTTTGTGCAGCTTTTACATGGCTTTGCATGATTAATATGACACATAGACAAAGCCAGACATAGAGGAAACATGCTGCTCACTGATGGCATCACAATGATGTCATCATCTGTCACCAGTCCCAGGCATGCCAGGCAGTAAGTGGTGACCCTGCCACCAGTGGACAGCATGGCAGTGTGGCCATACAGCACACACCTGCAGACCACTCTTCTGTGGACATCAACAGATGCCAGCACACACATACAGCACTGTGGGCATGGAGGATGTTAAGGGAGAGTGTACGGGTGGCCAATCTGTGCCACAGACCAGGTGTGGCCACAAGGCTGGGACACATCATGCAGTGCACATGGGCCAGTATTGGGAATATCCCAACACCAGTGTGCCTTTCTGATAATATATGCCCCACCGGTCACATACCGCACAGCTGTACAACTACTACAGCACACAAAGCCGGACATGTATATGTCACTGTGAGCATCCCATGCCAGAGGTGCAGCATCTGTGGATCACACAACAGTGTATCAGTCTTAAGGGTAGCTGGTCCATTTCACTGGGGTGTCAAGCAGACGAGGCATACTGATGAGTCCTGGTAGGACGAAACACGTGTCTATGTCTTCTGTTAGCACCCTTTGCAAACTGTGTGAGAGGCCTTTCAGCACCATGCAATTCTGCTTAAAGTTGGACCAGCATAACATTCTGTGGTGATTTGCATATGCAGCCCATGATGCTTTGCATTGTGGGGGCATGTGTGATTTTGTATTTTCTTGAAACTTGGCTTCCCAGCCAAATGCCCTTTGGGGTAACCCTTGCCTCAGTGTTTACGCACAGAGGTTCTTTGTCTTTTAAATAGTTTTTTATTTTAATGGGTTCACCACAATATATCCAAGGCACACTGCCTTAAGGGTAGCTGGTCCATTTCACTGGGGTGTCAAGCAGACGAGGCATACTGATGAGTCCTGGTAGGACGAACACGTGTCTCATGTCTTCTGTTAGCACCCTTGCAAACTGTGTGAGAGGCCTTTCAGCACCATGCAATTCTGCTTAAAGTTGACCAGCATAACATTCTGTGGTGATTTGCATATGCAGCCCATGATGCTTTGCATTGTGGGGGCATGTGTGATTTTGTATTTTCTTGAAACTTGGCTTCCAGCCAAATGCCCTTTGGGTAACCCTTGCCTCAGTGTTTGCATCAAGAGGTTCTTTGTCTTTTAAATAGTTTTTATTTTAATGGGTTCACCACAATATATCCAAGGCACACTGCCTTATGGGTAGCTGGTCCATTTCACTGGGGTGTCAAGCAGACGAGGCATACTGATGAGTCCTGGTAGGACTAAACACGCGGTTCATGTCTTCTGTTAGCACCCTTTGCAAACTGTGTGAGAGGCCTTTCAGCACCATGCAATTCTGCTTAAAGTTGGACCAGCATAACATTCTGTGGTGATCTGCATATGCAGCCCATGATGCTTTGCATTGTGGGGGCATGTGATTTTGTATTTTCTTGAAACTTGGCTTCCCAGCCAAATGCCTTTGGGTAACCCTTGCCTCAGTGTTTGCGCACAGAGGTTCTTTGTCTTTTAAATAGTTTTTTATTTTAATGGGTTCACCACAATATATCCAAGGCACACTGCCTTAAGGGTAGCTGGTCCATTTCACTGGGGTGTCAAGCAGACGAGGCATACTGATGAGTCCTGGTAGGACGAAACACGTGTCTATGTCTTCTGTTAGCACCCTTTGCAAACTGTGTGAGAGGCCTTTCAGCACCATGCAATTCTGCTTAAAGTTGGACCAGCATAACATTCTGTGGTGATTTGCATATGCAGCCCATGATGCTTTGCATTGTGGGGGCATGTGTGATTTTGTATTTTCTTGAAACTTGGCTTCCCAGCCAAATGCCCTTTGGGGTAACCCTTGCCTCAGTGTTTTGCACACGAGGTTCTTTGTCTTTTAAATAGTTTTTTATTTTAATGGGTTCACCACAATATATCCAAGGCACACTGCCTTAAGGGTAGCTGGTCCATTTCACTGGGGTGTCAAGCAGACGAGGCATACTGATGAGTCCTGGTAGGATGAAACACGTGTCTATGTCTTCTGTTAGCACCCTTTGCAAACTGTGTGAGAGGCCTTTCAGCACCATGCAATTCTGCTTAAAGTTGGACCAGCATAACATTCTGTGGTGATTTGCATATGCAGCCCATGATGCTTTGCATTGTGGGGGCATGTGATTTTGTATTTTCTTGAA
Source organism: Neoceratodus forsteri (assembly GCA_016271365.2). Taxonomy (NCBI): domain Eukaryota; kingdom Metazoa; phylum Chordata; order Ceratodontiformes; family Ceratodontidae; genus Neoceratodus; species Neoceratodus forsteri. The sequence goes on from CM057456.1 coordinate 1,726,598,483, forward strand.
ACTTGGCTTACCAGCCAAATGCCCTTTGGGTAACCTTGCCTCAGTGTTTGCTATAGAGGTTCTTTTGTCTTTAAATAGTTTTTTATTTTAATGGGTTCACCACAATATATCAAGGCACACTGCCTTAAGGGTAGCTGGTCCATTTCACTGGGGTGTCAAGCAGACGAGGCATACTGATGAGTCCTGGTAGGACGAAACACGTGTCTATGTCTTCTGTTAGCACCCTTGCAAACTGTGTGAGAGGCCTTTCAGCACCATGCAATTCTGCTTAAAGTTGGACCAGCATAACATTCTGTGGTGATTTGCATATGCAGCCCATGATGCTTTGCATTGTGGGGCATGTGTGATTTTGTATTTTCTTGAAACTTGGCTTCCCAGCCAAATGCCCTTTGGGGTAACCCTTGCCTCAGTGTTTGCGCACAGAGGTTCTTTGTCTTTTAAATAGTTTTTTATTTTAATGGGTTCACCACAATATATCCAAGGCACACTGCCTTAAGGGTAGCTGGTCCATTTCACTGGGGTGTCAAGCAGACGAGGCATACTGATGAGTCCTGGTAGGACGAAACACGTGTCTATGTCTTCTGTTAGCACCCTTTGCAAACTGTGTGAGAGGCCTTTCAGCACCATGCAATTCTGCTTAAAGTTGGACCAGCATAACATTCTGTGGTGATTTGCATATGCAGCCCATGATGCTTTGCATTGTGGGGGCATGTGATTTTGTATTTTCTTGAAACTTGGCTTCCCAGCCAAATGCCCTTTGGGTAACCCTTGCCTCAGTGTTTACGCACAGAGGTTCTTTGTCTTTAAATAGTTTTTATTTTAATGGGTTCACCATAATATATCCAAGGCACACTGCCTTAAGGGTAGCTGGTCCATTTCACTGGGGTGTCAAGCGACGAGGCATACTGATGAGTCCTGGTAGGACGCAACACGGTTCTATGTCTTCTGTTAGCACCCTTTGCAAATCTGTGTGAGAGGCCTTTCGGCACCATGCAATTCTGCTTAAAGTTGGACCAGCATAACATTCTGTGGTGATTTGCATATGCAGCCCATGATGCTTTGCATTGTGGGGCATGTGTGATTTTGTATTTTCTTGAAACTTGGCTTCCCAGCCAAATGCCCTTTGGGGTAACCCTTGCCTCAGTGTTTGCACGCAGAGGTTCTTTGTCTTTTAAATAGTTTTTTATTTTAATGGGTTCACCACAATATATCCAAGGCACACTGCCTTAAGGGTAGCTGGTCCATTTCACTGGGGTGTCAAGCAGACGAGGCATACTGATGAGTCCTGGTAGGACGAAACACGTGTCTATGTCTTCTGTTAGCACCCTTTGCAAACTGTGTGAGAGGCCTTTCAGCACCATGCAATTCTGCTTAAAGTTGGACCAGCATAACATTCTGTGGTGATTTGCATATGCAGCCCATGATGCTTTGCATTGTGGGGGCATGTGTGATTTTGTATTTTCTTGAAACTTGGCTTCCAGCCAAATGCCTTTGGGTAACCCTTGCCTCAGTGTTTGCGCACAGAGGTTCTTTGTCTTTTAAATAGTTTTTTATTTTAATGGGTTCACCACAATATATCCAAGGCACACTGCCTTAAGGGTAGCTGGTCCATTTCACTGGGGTGTCAAACAGACGAGGCATACGATGAGTCCTGGTAGGACGAAACACGTGTCTATGTCTTCTGTTAGCACCCTTTGCAAACTGTGTGAGAGGCCTTTCGGCACCATGCAATTCTGCTTAAAGTTGGACCAGCATAACATTCTGTGGTGATTTGCATATGCAGCCCATGATGCTTTGCATTGTGGGGGCATGTGTGATTTTGTATTTTCTTGAAACTTGCTTCCCAGCCAAATGCCCTTTGGGTAACCCTTGCCTCAGTGTTTCACACAGAGGTTCTTTGTCTTTAAATAGTTTTTATTTTAATGGGTTCACCAAATATATCCAAGGCACACTGCCTTAAGGGTAGCTGGTCCATTTCACTGGGGTGTCAAGCAGACGAGGCATACTGATGAGTCCTGGTAGGACGAAACACGTGTCTATGTCTTCTGTTAGCACCCTTTGCAAACTGTGTGAGAGGCCTTTCAGCACCATGCAATTCTGCTTAAAGTTGGACCAGCATAACATTCTGTGGTGATTTGCATATGCAGCCCATGATGCTTTGCATTGTGGGGGCATGTGTGATTTTGTATTTTCTTGAAACTTGGCTTCCCAGCCAAATGCCCTTTGGGGTAACCCTTGCCTCAGTGTTTGCGCACAGAGGTTCTTTGTCTTTTAAATAGTGTATCAGTAATGTCAACTGTCAGTAAATGCCTGCATGTTGGGCCTGTCACTGTGTATAATGCAGTCATCAGCACTGCCCTACACACCATAGGCAGTGCTGTGTCCACACACTACTGGCCCCCTTGCTACTGTAGTGTCTGCTGTGTACTGTAGCATGACCTACAGTGTGACAGTTGCATGCAGCACCACCACCATCTATGCCTATGCTGTGTTGTCCCAGTACAGCTGCAGGCAGCAGTGCATGGGAAAGCACAGTGTTCAAAACTGTATAATATTCCTTAGACTGTTTAGCATAGCGCTAACATCGTTATGCGGGTTTAATGAGGGCTAAACTGTTAGCAAACTGCATGCAAATCAGGCATAATGAGATGCTAATCTGCATATTTGCCCAGAGACTACCTAAGTAGGCTCATTTGCATGTCACTTTGAATATAGCAAAGTTTAGCACCGGGCAAATGTGTTTGCACGGGCTACAATTTAACATTCGCTTAAACCAGCACAACATGTTAGCGCACTGAAACAGTTTGGGGAATATTATACAGTCTTGAACACTGTATTTTCACACGCGCTGCGCTCTGCAGCCGTACTGGGTCCACACATTTGCTGGCACACACATTGGCCACATAGTTCACCTCTACCTACCTTCGCCTCGCTGTGCACTGTGTTGCTGTTGTGGTTTGCACTTCCTGGTTGCTATATTCAGAGCTCTCTTATTCCAGGGCTTAGTTTGCCCTGCACTTCCAGCCCAGTTTGCCCGCCATCATTTCCATGCTATATTCAGAAGCTGTTTGCCCCAGGCTATTCCTTTTGAATATAGCTTGCTTTGTGCTCTGGGCTAAGTTTGCCTGCCGGGCAGTGTTAATTTAGCCCCAGGGCAAAGTTTTGAATATCTGGCCCATACTGTTTTTCATAAAATGTTTTTGGACTTTGTCAATTTCCTTGCAGGTGCAACAAAATAGGACACGGTGTCCCAGAACTGGCCTCCTGTTGCCAGCTCTGCAAACGAATTTGTGCTGCATCTCAGAGTTACCCCCTTGAGTTCCAAATAGTTGTTTGCAATCATTTCAACAGTATAACTATACACAGTACATTTCAAACAAAGGTATACCAATATCAATTACAGTTTCACACTAAGATTCACATATATTTTTATAACTGCAGGTACACAAGGGGAAAGAAAAGACAGAAACAGCAAATGAAGGCAGAGAGACAGCGAGAGGCAGAGAATCATGAGACCATCAGAGTGATCAGTTCCTAGGTCTCACAAGAACATTTTCTTTGTGCAGCCAGACAGACAAGACACAGAAAAGGAGAAAACAGAACAGATCCTTGTATTTCACTCTTTCTGTGAAACAAATGGGACAGGGTCTTATTCAGCCCTATCACACACATCTACAGTACAGAGTACAGTACTGGTGCCCACACCTTAAAAAGGATATTAACCTGATGGAGAGGGTCCCAAGGAGGAGATGATTGTGGGTCAGTAGGTCTTGCATATGAGGAGTGGTTGGGGCCCTTAATATGTACTCCTTGCAGGAGAGGAAAGAGAGAGGAGACAAAGAGAGGAGACATGACTGAGACCTTCAAGTCCTTGAATGAGATAAATATAGTGGATAGGGAGGGTCTTTTTAAGCCAAATGGCAACTGAAACATGAGGGGGCAAAGTCTTAAGTTTGGGGGGGAAGGTTTAGGAGGAAGGCTAGGAAGCACTTCTTCAGGGAGAGGGTGATGGCCAGTTGGAATGTGCTGCAGGAAGAGGTGGTCTCATTGAAAACAGTGGGCAGCTTCAAGAGTGGCTAGGATAGACTTAAGGGGAAAGAAAGGGTAATGGGAGGTGCAGATGGAAGGAATGGGAGGATAGGGAAGGGGCACAGAGTCAGTAGCTTAAGCTGTGGGCCCTGCCTTAGGAGCAGACCAGATAGACCAAATGGCCTTATTCTGCTAACTTCTTCATATGTTCATAAGAGCTAGCTCAGACCAAGTAAAGTGATGAGCACTGGACCCTAGTGGATCCACTACTCACACACCTCCTACTACCTCCGAGTTGGTGCCCACCATCAAAAATGGCAGCCTGCCTGGTGGGTTCCTTAACCAGCTGTCCCAGCAGACAGTCCTGGAATGTATTCAGCAGGGCCTGACTTCTGGGCTCCTGGCATCTGGAACATCCTAATCAACATCTGGCAGGTTCAAATCACCCACCACTACCATTACCCCCACCTTTGTTCTCCCCTTCTTGATTCTTCTCCAAGCTCCCTATCCCTCCCTCTTTCCCTCTTATCCTTATCCTTATCCTGGTGGTTTATAAATCACCTCAACCATAGTTTTCTGCCTGAAGCTGCTGTGAGTTACACCCACAGTGACTCTGTCTCCTCATTACTTCCCCTGATGTAGCCATCTTCCATGGCCTCAGTACCTTCCCTGACATATGGGACTTCACTCCCTTTTTATATTTTCCTCTATCCCGCCTCAAAACTTTGTAACCAGGGGCTGCCAGGTTACAATCATTATTTTCTGAGGGACACATTTCTATGACATCTACAAGATCCATATCAGTGCCTGTCATCATTACCTGGAACACACTGATTTTATCACCTAGAATCCTGGTGTTAAGGCAGAGCACCCACTCCTTATTTTATTTTTATTTTATTTTATTTTATTTAAACAGCAGTTTGGAAAACCTTTGAGCCATAGGCTCATTTACAAAGGTACCTTGTCACAGTAAGACAAACCAAAATACACAGTATAGCAGTACAACACATAAGTATAACAGTAAAATTAAGACATAGATACAAACAAGCTGGTACAGGTAGGATGGATGCAAACAATACCAGAGTTATATAGAGTTCCCTTATTCGTCCACAGTCTCCTTATCTTCTTGTTTCTCATGTTGATTAAAAGCATTTTCAGCCCTCCCTCCTTGGTCCCTAGCAGTAGCCCAGTTTGAACCTCAGCCTTATTATTCGGTATTACTCAGTTTGAAAATGGTGGAGGAAGGCCAGAGCCCATTGAGACCACCTTCCTCGGACCTGCTGGGTGAATAATTATTTTCCATAGTCAAGTAAGCAACTATCCAGGGCTTTTTTTAAATTGTTATATTTACTAAACATGGTGGTAATGCATTCCACATCTGCTGCTTCTAAGGAATTTCTAACATACACACAAACTATACCACCCTTTTTATTAGGCCTACTTCTTTTTTTATTTTTTTTTATTTTATTTATTCAATCAATCTCAGATTACAAATACCTTTGAGCAGAATGCTGCTCATCTACAAAGGCTCCACATCAGAGGAAGGGGTTTCAATCAAAACAAAGGAGGTACAAACACATTCAGTGGTTACATCAGAACATAGAAAGTCAATAATATATGTATGGAAATAAAGATCTAAATGGTGAGAGGGCAGGGAAGGGAAGGGGAGGTGGAAGGAGAAATTAGAACAGGGAAGTAAAGAGAGGAGAGGTGCAAAATCTAGGAGGGATAGGAGAATAAGGCAGCCAGAGGTCTTGTCAGAGATTGTGAGGAAGGGGGGGCTAGGGTGGAGAGGGGTGTGGGAAGAGGAGGAGGGGGCAAAAGAGGAAGAAAGGGATGGCAAAAAAAAGAGAGGTGGCTACCTGAAGGCAAGTTAAGTACATGGAAGGGGGGAGTCACAGAAGAATTATCAAGGAGAGGGTGAGGCAAAGGAGGAGATGACAGAGGGCGAAAAGGGCAAGAGTGGGTGATGACCAGGAAGCCTGGTAGGTGTAACAAAGGGTGAAATAAAAGTGGTAGGGGTAGGCAAGTTGGGAAATTAGGTGTAACAATCACAAACGCTTTCATTTAGGAGATCCTGCCAAAGCATTTGTTTGACTTGGGTAAGACTAGGTGGCATGGTCAGCTGGTTGCTTTGATTATTAAACCACAGAGGGGCTTTGTACTGAAAGGATCATTGGTATTGAGCAGTCCAACAGTGAGCAAAGCAAGGGATTTTATTATGCCAATCCGAAGTACCATTACACCATGTCTCACAGATGGCTATGGTATCTAATTCATGCTGGTGTATAATGGATTGCATTCCCCACTCTTCGCCTGATTTAAGCTTCTGGCATTAGCATAATAAACTTTTAGTTTTTTTAAACATTTTTTTGTACTGATGGGGGTAAATCATGTCCCACTTGCCCATGATTTATTAGTTTAAATGATTATTTATGTATTTAAGTATAGTTCTGGCCAGAATAGTGTTTATAAAGTTCCAGTCCCTGAGAAACCTCAGAATGTCGCACAGCAAATGAGCCTCTCATAGTCTCTAAGTGCTGCCATCCTGATGTGAATGCCAAAACGATAAAGTTCTCCAGTTCCGGAAATGTGTAGGGGTGCAAATGAATATACAGCAGACAGCTTGGATGTAAAAAAATGTTCACAATAATTTATTCAATAGTCACGGCAAGCAATCTCGACGTTTCTCCTACATGTGTAGACTTCTTCAGGAGATGCCTTTCACTGCTCAAAATATGGAAGTCTATTGATATGTCCAACAGTTCCTTTTGCAGTTTATCAATCCCTGTTTTTAAACATATTCATTTCCACATTATTTTCAATGTTTATACTTAGGCATATAGCCTTAATAATCCTTTAATGGATTTCTTGCTGAAATCTACCCAAGACACTGAGTTGCTACTCTCATGCTTTTCCTTTTTACAGAGGTGAAGCCGTCCCAACAATAGAGATTGTAGTTATCAGAAAACTGTTCCCAATTGGTTAAACAAGACAGAGATTCTCTTAAGGTCCACTTCTTTATCTACTTGTTGATTGTCTTTATCTTAGACATTTTTATTTTATTTGCCCTAGGGATGGGAAGAATTTCCGAGATGCAAATAGCTGCTCCAAACCCTTTTAATGTATTGACCAGAGAAACATAATCATCCTTTATATCCTCAGTCATGGCGAAACTGATGTCATTTGTCTATACATGTACCACTATTAATGGGTTGGAGCCAGCTTTATTTAGTATATTTTTTAGCCATATTCTCTATCCTTTATCTTGGCTCCTCTAAAACTAGAACATGTCTGATTTGCCTTGTTGTTATAACATATAATTCCATCTGTGCACTTCAAGATATAATCTCCTAGGACTATTATCTGCCTGGGGATATCACTTTGGGATCATGTACTGGTGTGGTGGGTATCTAAGGGCTTTGCATCAGCTGTAGTCTGGTGCTCTAATGTGTCTGAACCTCTGGGACTTTCTGGGATTGTGTGTTTTTCCCCGCATTTCTGGATTATAGTGGTAGAGTTGCTACTGTCATTTGTTACTATTTGGGGCTGTTGAGGGCCAAAAGCATTATCCCCCCATTGCTGAGGGAAGGGGGTCCATATTGTTTGTCCCACCTTCCTCAGTACATAAGTTGGTGTCCTGATCCATATTATTCATAATTTTAAATCTGTTCTGGAGTTGGAAAGAAAAGTTCATAGCTCTCCTTCCCATCTTAAATTAGCTTTTTTTAGCAATTGGAGACCAATCTGAGTCATCCTCACTTTCATGTTCCCTGTCTCTTTTTAATGAATAATCTGCAGGATTGTTACATTGAAGAGTGCATTCTAAATTATGCGTTTGGACATAAGCATGTTTCACATCTTTAGGTGTATTTGGTAGCACTGCTTTTAACGGGAATTCAAGTTTACAGATGGCTTCTCAGACAGTCAATTTCCACACATTGTTTGCATTTTATGCCGGCCTGGCTTTTATTTACAGAGATGGAAAAGTTTTTACAGAAGATGCATGACATGGCTACCTCTCCTGTACTTAATCAATCAATCAAAGTCTTTATTTAACGAGGCAATCACCGTTGAGCAAGCTCATTTTTGAGGTGGACCTGGGTTTGTTAACAAGGAACAAGGGACAATATACATGGGATGCAACACACAAGAAAATAGTAATAATACAAATAAAGTGAAATACAATAATACAGTATATACAAAGTATCAGCAGGTAGCATTGACAGTAGTATATGTTTGGAACAGAAGATACAGCTAGTTTTGGGTAGGACATAATTTTTCATAAAAGTAAAGAAATATACATATCAGGTGCACCGAACACAAATAAAACCTAATATAAAAAGATATATAGTGATACGGTATGGATAATTTAGAGCTGGAATCAGGGTCAAAGGAATGTGGAAGGGACAGATATGGGGTAGAGAGAGGGAAGAGTCGATTATAGATGTGATCAGTCTTTTAACAGTAGTAATTAGAGTGTGTTTGGACTTATAGGAGTCACTATTTAGGGTAGACAGGCACAGGACTCCTTATTATGATGTAGATATAGAGATTTAAAAGCTGCCAGGCTGATGGGATGAGTTAATTTCAAAGTTTTTGCAGCTTGTTCCACAGTTGAGGGAGCACAAAGCTGATGGCTGCTCTGCCAATGCGAGATTTTGCTTTGTAAAGATGACAAATTCTTCATTAATATTCATCTTATCTTAATGAATAGTACTGAACTACAAAAAATGAAATAGTTCTCTTCCTATGGATACTTGCAAATATACTAACAGTTACTCACCCCAAAAATGAATTTCTGAACCCTTGTCCACCCTTTCCACACTAGACACGCTTAGACATGCACTGAGGATGTGCGTGTTTCTGTGCGCGTCTCTGCCCCTCTCCCTCAGGACTTGCAATTTTACTGTATGTGACCCAGAAGTAACCTCCCAAGTCGTGTGACCTTACGGAGCTAGCGCTGCTGAAATATCTCTAAAAATAACAATTAAAATACAAAATATAACCCTCTGACCTGCCTGGCTAGTATGACAAATGATATTAGCTAAAAATATTTCAGATATGAGACCCTGTTTGGTCTAGTATTCTTCCCCATTCTGCTGCTACATGCCACAAGATTAGGGTGAGTAATAGCTACAGTAGGTTCTCTTTCCTCTCTTCTATCACCTTGGTTTCCCTAGCCTCAGCCTCCCCCACAGTCAGTTTAATTATCCAATGAAAACATCAATCGTCTGCCCCAGCGCGCTGGTTCCCCCCTCTCTTGTCAGGTGAAGACCAACCCCCTTGAAGAGCCTTTTGTCCCAGAAGTCTCCCCAAGCCCCCACTCCACAATCTCGTCAATGCTTATTCTACCTCTTCTCCCACTCCATGCAGGGAAGACCTTGGAAAAGCCAAGAAGGCTGAATGTGATTTTGATCCATCCCCCAGTCTGCAAAAGTTCTGCTTCACTGCCTCCACCAACTGGTTCACCAGATTGTTGGTACTCAATTAAATCAGCACCCCCTGTTTGCTTCCTACCCTCTGCACCATCCTCCCAATCCTGTCCATATCCCAGATGGTCAATGAACCAGGAAGGGACCTTACAATCCACCTCCCATCCACCCCCCCACCACTGATTCTATACCCCAATCATTGAATGCTCAACCACTAAGACTCTCCTGGCTGACTTCCTTCTGCTTGACCCCTGGGAGTCACCAAGTCATCCTCCCAGTTACCCCTGACTGACTCACTTACTCAAAGTCCTCTCAGCTGAGTCACGTACCTGCGTCTCCTGCAGAGGTTCACCTTGATTTGCTGTCTGGATGGTGTGGGGCTGATCAACCTTCTTGTGTCTACCTCTTTCTAATTTCCCCCCTGCCCCTCACCACTTTCCATTCCCTGGACCAGTGAGCCTCTTGGGGAAGTAGGGGTGTGAGGTATGGGCTCCAGCTGCACTGGTGATGCAACTGAGATATCTTTTTTCTTGCTGCTACCAGCTGAGCATAGAACTTTGCAAAGGTCCTACAGATGGGCCAGTGCACCCTCCTCCACAGCATAACCCTGAAGTGGGCCAAACAGCTGCCATAACTAACTAGCTCCTTCTGTACCTCATCTCCATACTGAACTTATGATAACCCTAGACCACAAATAAGAACCTATATTCCTTTAACTGCCTAGTTTCTTTCAACTAGAACCAAACTTGTTACTTCCTATCCTGCTTAGCTTCCTGGATGTCCTTCCTAAATTATTACTTTGTACCCCATCCCATGTAGTAGTAGTAGTGGTTTTATTTATTTATGGCACCCTTCCCCAGAGGACTAGGGTGCTAGTACAAATTGGAAATAGCAAACAAATGAATGCCCCAATACATAATAACAACAGTAGATACAAATATAAATAAAAACATAAAATATATGTAGATAGTTTTGGTGAAGAAGCTACCTACCACAAGTTTACTCTCTCTCTCTGTACTATTTCCTTAGCATAGCCTCTGAACTCCTACCCCATATAAATATTTGGCTAGGGATTCTATTAAGTTTTAGTAGATACAATACAACACCACAACACAATGCAACATTACAACATTTTTTACAATACAGTGACATAATTTAGTGGTACCCTATCCAGTGGCTGAGGATCAGTTGATACTCAGGTATACCCCAGATAGGGAGTTGCTGGGTTCCCTGTTTTCTTCAGGACTGCTGGCTATAGCATCTGAGGTTTACTTGATCCCAACAAGGACAGAGTCTCTAGCAGACCTGCAGTCTCCCTGTGGATGCCCAGATGCTCCACTCTTGCTCTGTGCCACTCACATGTTGGGACATGCTGATATCAAGAGCTAACTAAAGTGATGCCTAAATGCAGACTCTAATTTACTTCTGCCTACACCCTCCCATACACAGTTTTCTCCCAGCTAACTGAAGAGATGATTTCCAGCTGCCTTATCCGAACTCAGACCAGCGCACTGCTAGGGCACTGTGCCTTTTATACCCTTATTGAAGGTCCTAATTTACATTGCAGACCCTACACTTCTAATGTAGTATCTGTACTTACACCTTAGTTAGAAGTGTTCTAGCTGTATTTAGGAGGAGGTGCCTGGTGGCTGTTAACAGTATAACATCACACTGGCTGCCATCTCAGATACCTATGCTGGGCAAGTGGAGAGAGCAGGTGAATTCCATCATGGGTATGGAATGCATAATAGCCATGCTATGTTTAACTGGGGAGAAATTCTGGGGAAAATTGTCCCGGTGGCGGAGGTATTGTGCTACACCCCCTTCACTGGCAGAGTAGGGGTCTATCTCGGTGCTTGGTATATCTCCTGCCCAGGCTGATCATCAATAGGCTCATGGAGACAAGCTGCAGCTGTGCCATTGCTTCCTATTAATGATAGTGAATCCATTCTGCACAGAAAAGGTACAGAAAAAACCTTTTGATTTATTTGTTGTTTGTTTACTGTTAATTACATAAATTTGGGTAGATCATTTGCTACTTCTGTTTCAATGGTTAGAAACAAGGCAAGGCACAACTTTTCTTTTCATGTGGTTAATGCTAGGCTGACATCATACAATGGCATACAACAATATACTTAGCAGAACTGTCAAATCACTTTTGTACTGCTACATTGTGTAATAATGTATGCATACTTTGCACTTTGCCATTTTTAATAACCTTGAAGTTTCAAAAAAAGAAGGATTCTTGCTGCCTCAGTCACTTGCATCTTTGCACCGATTTCTTTGTACTTATGTCATACTTTTGGCCATACACTGTAAAATGTAGTATACTCTTTGGCATTTATTTTATCTTTCTTTGGTTGCAGTGTTAAGGCAACTTCAGATTTCAATTGTTTAATATTTCAAGCTCTGAGGGCACCAGTATTTTGGCCTGAAAGATTTTAATGATTCCGTGTGTGTGTGTCTACAATATGTTCAGTGTTTGCAGAATAGCAATGGGGTACATAGTGCTTGTGTAACTTGTAGTACTTTTTGTGGCTTTACTCTATTTCACCCTTGAGTAGCAGGTATGTAGGTAGTAATCTGTAGGAAATAGAAGGCCCATGAACAAGGGTGAGAAGAGCGCTGGAGAAGGAAGAGGATGGGATAGTGGTGGATGAAAAACACTCCCTAAGCAAGGGAGGTGTGTTAGTGGAGGGCTTAAGTAGAGGCTGTGGGATGAGCTATTCCCCACATTGAACCTCAGGCCAAGCCCTCCCATTCAATGTCTGTGGAATAGCAATGGGGTATACAGTGTTTGTGTAACTTGTAGTACTTTTTGTGGCTTTACTCTGTTCCCACCCTTGAGTAGTAGGTATGTAGGTAGTAATTTGTAGGGAATAGAAGGCCCAAAAAGATACCTCCTCCACTCACAGAGAGTATGCCCCCCTGGCACTCAGGAGAGGAAAAACCCAATGTAGAGGAAACATCTGAGGACCCATGGCTGGTGGTCTGTCCATCCTCTGGGCATACTAAGAGAAGAAGGACCTAGGTTCTAGTAACCATACATAATTTAAGGGAGGTGAGCTTCTTGGAGGGATGATGATCCCTCCTCAATCCATGGATGATGCAGACTGAATGGTAATCCTGAGGTTGGAGAGTAGATCTTTTCTGAAGGAGAGATAAAATCCGAAGTGTGAAGTAGATCCAGGTGAAGGAGGGTGAACGAAGTCCAAGTATCCAAGATGATGAATGATGCTTGTCCCAAGGGATTGTAAAGGTGTAATGAGCGGAGGGAACATGACTTGACCAATGAGTTACTAGATAAGGAAAAGTGGAATGCTATGGTACAAGAAGTAATTGGTAAATGATCCAACTTGTGAAATGTTTGACTGTCAAGGTATGGTCTGGAGGCAAGGAAGTCAGTAATGAGTGAGGAGTCACTAAAGAAGCTTCCATGATGTAGAAAATGGGTAGGAGAGAGCCTTTGAGTACCCTGGAGATGACAGTTCATCCTCGATTCATAGATAATGTAGACTTAATGATGATACTGAGGATGAAGGATAAGTCTTTCCGAAGGGGTGGTAGAATTCTAGGTGTGGAGAAGATCCAGTTGAAGAAGAGCTAAAGTACTCCATATCTCTAAGGTGATGAAAGATGCATTTCCAAAGGGACTATAGGAGTGTAATAAGTTGGATGAGCATAATTTAATCAATATACGACCAGACAGTAAACAGTGGGTCTTGCGATGATTTGTAAAGTCATGGGTAAATGATCCAATTTGTGTAAGGCTGACATTCAAGGTAGTCTAGAGGTAAGGAATTATTAGTGAGCAATACGTCACTAAGTAAGCATCAAGGTGTAGAAATGAGTAGAGGAGAGTTTTGAGTGACTAATGGAGTAATGCCATAAGTGATTAGTAAACAAATAGAAGATTTGCAGAAGCAGTCCAGATGGTGATCTAACATATATGGGAAATGACTGGAAGGTCAGCATAAGGGATGGATGGCTTTTTTAGTCATGATGTTCATAACTTTATATTTAAATACTCTGCTGGTACACTGCTTGAAGTAAGTGTGGGTATTTTTGTGGTGTGATTGTCTGGGAGATGCACTGTGGTGGCATATGGTTGGTTAAGATTACAGGTAATCCAATGCCAACATACTTGAGAGAAGCTTGGAGGCGGATATAAGGAAGAATCTACAGGCTGAATTGGTAGTGACGTCGGTTAGCGCAGGATGCCATTGGATTTTGGTGCTATGGCTGATTAAGACCGGTTGGGAGGCAAGACTGAGTTAGCGAATTTGCCTTGACTACTATGGATTTCCAGATAGAATTCAGGAGAGCCAGTTCTCGGTAATAGTCTTTACTGCAGAGATTAATGAAGGTAATTCATGATGAAGAGGCTGTGAGGTCCACTGGAAGAGTGGTTGGCTCAGCTGAAGGTACTAGATGAAAAGATGTGGATGATTGTATAAGAAATGGTGATGTCCAGGAGTGAAAATGATGGTTTGGATGGCATGGAATTAGTAATCAGCTAGGCGGTGGAGATCCCACGACAAATGTTCTGGAAGGCATCTGAGAAAATCTTAAAACAAGCAATGTCTGTTGAGAAGTAGTTGAGTAACTTGGTCAACAGAGTCAGTGTTGGAAGAAGAGGCTACAGAAAGCAATTGGATGATGTCCATAGTTGAATGGGTTATCCTGCGATTCCCGGTATCCATAGAAGCAATACTGATTATGAATAGGGATGTAAGTTTGTCATGGATGAGGTTTTAATGACTCATTGTCTGTTCATGAAATCATTAGTAAACAGTAGTAAATGTTCTGGCACTGTCATCATTGCTACATTCTGATGACATTAGTGAAAGTTATGGAAGTCCTGAATAAAGATCAAACGTCATGGAATCAATGACGTGTATGACTGCCATGACAAACTTACATCCGTAATTATGAAGTCACAGCATAGCAGAAGGATTTAAGTCCTTTCCATGTATGAGGATAGCCAGTGGGACAAGGCAGGCAGGGAAGTCACAGTGATTGAATGGACGGGAGTCAAAGGGTATATCCAATAGAGATAGAGAAGATCTTCCTATTGTCCAGGCAAATGGGATTCCATGAATGATTGTGAGGAGCGATTGGGCAGTATGAAAACTCTATGATGATGTAAAAGTCCATGAGACATGTTAGCCAAGAGATGTTTGCTGGCAGTAGTATTTCTGCAGAGTAATGAATGAGAGATCCAATGAGTAGTGGAAGGGTACTGTTAGAAAGGTCTGAGTAGGAGTATGAGATGGATAATATGGACGAGCAGATGACCGGGTAGGAATACTGGTCGCAGATAGCGTACAAGGCCCAAAAGAGCCACAGCTAACAGTACGAAGCCCCAAGCCAGCAAGGCAGAGAGGATAAGTCACCAGCCAAATGGGAATGAAGTTTGGATAGAATCCAGATGAAATGAAGGAACGAGCCAGGGAAGGCAATGGGCTAGATGAACTGCTGTACTGAGCCCAGGGGTAGTAGAAATCTGTCATTGATGGCTGGAATAGATAAGGGCTGCATAAGATTGTCTAGAGTCTAGACAATCTTATGCAGCCCGTATCTATTCCAACCATCAATGACAGATTTCTACTACCCCTGGGCTCAGTACAACACTTCATATCCTGTTGACTGACAGCAGTTGGGACACTCCTTCTCCCCCCTGTTGCCTTGTCATGCTCTCTGTGGGGTGAGACTTGACAAATCTCTGCATCATTATTAGCCATTTGAATTTGTGGTGCTGATCAAGCCAATCCAGGTGGATAAGATGGTGCTGTACTGGCCTTTTCTGCCAACCAAGGGGACTGTGCCTCACCACCTCCCACCCCATTTATGATAGCCACCCAGCAGGGCAGCAATGAGGGACACTGGCTATTGCACTCCAGCATCAATACCATCAAGAAGAGGTGAGACCACCAACACACACACACACACACACACACACACACACACACACACACACACACACACACAAGGGAACACATTGCTAGGCAACAAAACTAGATTTATTACTGTAAGGGTCATGCAGTACAACGTTTACATTTTGGGGGAGGGTATTTTAAAGTTGTCAGCAGGGTGTAAACGTGTATCTGTATAGTTAATTGCCAGGGTTCACCTCGGGGTGATATTTCCATATGTTTATTAAATAAACACCTTCTCACATGCTGGAACAAGTTACAGCATATGTTGGGTCTGCATTAGGCTCAAGCTTTTACATAAATTGTGCTTCTGTGTTCTATTTGCTAAATTGCATGTTGTCAAACGACAGAGCAGGCGAGGAGAAAAGTATTTTCAATAACTCAGTGAAATGCAAGTTAGTCCTCATTTAGGTTGCTTCTTGCCTGTTTGAATTAACAGCAGCAATATTTAAGATCAAAGCAACAAGAAATAAGTAGGTCCAGAATGTTAATATACTTAGTAACTGTATTATGGTCAAGAGAAGTTGACCATTGGCAAATTCAGTTCAGAATTGATCTGGGCCCCATTAATTGAGTTCAGCTTCAGTAATTTGGCTGACCACATTGCTTCCAATGAAATAATTGGCATGGGGTTAAGCAGACTACAAATGGTGGTGGGGGGGGGAGTAATGAAAGGCTTGAGGTCTGCAATGAATATTTATTACTCTAATGTTCTTGTGGCAGGTGGCATTAGTTTGCCAGCGATGGGTATTGCTGTGCTTGTGATGGTGTGACAGAGACTGCAAACACTGAGGCCAGAGTGGTGGTGTGTGCTGAGGTATAGCAATGCATATTCTGTGCTGACCTCAAGGCTTATACCCCATGTAGTCTTACCTTTACCTCCATGCCAATTTATTTATTTAATTTTTGTTGACCAGGTATGGGTGCTAAATGAAACAAATGCCTATGTTCAGGCATGACTCGGGAGGTTACAAAGACAATTGGAATTACAAAAAGCAGCAATGCCATAGCATAACAAAAGAGCAGAGGAACAACAAAAGCTGTAATATGTGTCCTACAACACAATCACAATGAGCAGGTAAGGATCAACAAGCACAAAATAAAGCAATGATGAGAAACAGTACTAAAGTGTGATACAGGCCAAAAATGGTGTCACAGTAAAGCAAAGGTAAAAAGTGCAATAGCTCTGGCAAGAGATACACAATTACTACTGTATATTCTCCTAGGCCCCATAGATTTTCTAATTATATATAGTGTATGGGAGAGCCTTATTGTATGCCATTTTCCATCAAAACATAGGGCTGTTGTACCATTGATGTGACGTCAGGATGCTGTTGTACCATCTTGAGTATGTCACATCAATGGTACAACAGCATCAATTGACTTTGCGCATGTGCAGATCTTTCAATTCACTGTACTCTGGGAAATGGCTGTTGCTGTGAATGCTAGCACCAGAGTAGAAACGTGTGATCCAAATCCTTCCAAGTAAGGGTAGCAGACACATTTTATTTAAAAAATATATTTATCTGAGAACGAGGAGCCATATTTTAAAAATAAAAAAGGAAAATTATGTAAGACCGTGGGGATGGGGGGAAGGAGACCGGGATGGAGTTGAGCTTGTTTTCCAGATTGGGGGGAAGCAGGTGACAAAGTTAGAAAATCGCACCACAAGGCTAAGTGAGCAACTGCTGATTTTACTGTTGCCCCATACACTGTACAAGATAATGAAAGGGCAACAGTAAACAACAACAGTTGTTTACTTCTCAAGATTATATGACAACCGAAAGTCTCTCAAGCTTCGCTGTCGAGGTTTACATGGTTGTCATGACAACAGTGCTGTTGTTCACTGTTGCCCATCCATTATCCTGTATGTTATCCTCCCAAAAAACAGACATTACATTAACAAAACAAATTAAACTACATTTAATGCATTACATTGGCCTTCATTGTAAATAATTATTTTTTGTTCTTTACTGAGGTTTATGAGAAGTGCTGCCGCATACTAATACTTACATGGACACAAAGGCTTTATGTGCTGAGGCTTTTAACTGTTTTTTAATTCTAAATTGTATTTTCAAGATGTTTATTCTCTATTGCCCCGAAATCAATTTGTCATATAGTGTATTTTCTATGAAGTTCAAAAGCCTTAAAAAAGTATTCCAAATATATGTAAATGACTGTAAGTTATGCAAAATGAAGAAACATTTCTCTGTAGCACTATCCTAGTTTTACGAATCAGTTCCAGCCTTTTCCCCCATTATACTATGCGAGCCATGATGAATAAAAAAAATGCTGACTTATGTACAGTGCTCCCTCTTTTATCTGCCAGCTCTGGCACAAACAAGTTTTGGTGGATAACAAAGGGTGGAGAATAAAATATCTACAAGGGGTGCATATCTCAACAATGGCATAGTATACCCACTGTCAACCAAGCTTTAAACAAACACACCAACACCTAATTTCATTAGTTTACTTTATTGTATTATGTTTTATTAGTTGAAACAAGTTAAAAAAGATCTAAAGATTTTACGTTTTAGTAAAATAAACATTATAACATTCAACGTGGCCTGTCTTTTTTGTGCAAAGGTAAATCTGAGTAGTATGTTGCATGACTGCATCAAATTTTCAGAGCATTTAAAAAAAATTGTAACTGGCTTTTGTTTTGCTTTAGGTGCAGCAAAGTTTTTTTGTTTGTTTGTTTTACGGTCCAGCTGCAAACATAATTTAATTTCTGACTCTTCAGTCAGTTTGTTTGACTCCAGGAAGCTGATTACAGTTTTATTGCATCTTTTGCATCATGTACTGATGGTGCTGTTGGCTCAGGGCCATCATCTATGACATCTTCATCTGCATCCAGGGTATTATCTTTCATTTCTGAGTGCTGTTCTTTTACAATATTGATTATGTCTTCATCAGTGTCATTTTCAAATAGTTTACATTAATTTTCAAATATTAACTATTCAGCTGATGATATCTGCATAAGGGTTTCTGTGCCATGGGCACCTGCGACAGTGCTGATTAATGTACTGAGGTCAATGTTATTTTTCTCTGGTATTGAACCAGGGAAGATTTTGCTATTATGCCCTTTTTTTTTTTAGGTTTTATTTTCGGAGCTCCAGCTACCCCCCCCCCGTTCCCCCGGTGCCATTCCCGGACATGAGACCCCCCCTTCCGCACCCGCGCGACTTACCCTTCACGGCAGGGTGGTGAGGCTGACTCGACCCACCACAATGGATCCATGCCAGGAGGTGTCCTCCAGGAATGGCACCAGGAATGACGCGTCGTGCCAGGGCCCCATTTTTCTTATTTTTCTCCCCCCGACAGACCGCGGTGTGCAATGATGCCAGCGACTGAGTGCGGGCGCTCCCGTGCGGCGCGCACTAGTCAAGCATCAGCCACGCCCGCACTCCCTAGTCTTTGCGGCCACGCAGCGTCGGTCCCCCAGCCTCCGCTAGGGTCAGACAAGCACTGGTCGACCAATCCTCACCCCGAGATGGAGAGCAGTCCTCCGGACGCTCAATCCATTCTCCGCCTGTCGACCCCGGCACCCGTGCCTGCCTCGAACATGGGTCGCCGGTGGCGCGAGGTGTGGCGTCCAGCACCTCAACCCTCAGCGCCACCGGGCCAGCTATTATGCCCTTTTTTATGGTGTCTGCTGACACAGAGTCCTAGGCTACTTTTATAAACTTGATTACATCACTGAGTAACAGTGCTTGCTCCATGGCTTCCATGTCAGAACAGTGAGAGCATAACAGTGCTGAGCATACCAGTGAAGAAACATCAGCTACCACAACTATAGCCCACACCAATAACAGTGAACATCAGGACAGTAACTCTAATAACAAAACAAAACATAGGAAATTCAGTAAAAAAAAATATGGTAAACATCAAGACATCAGACTTCTAACTGAAAATTACAAGCAAGTCATCAAACTTACTCAGAATGTGACCAAACAGCATATTCTGGCACAGTCACAGCAATGTGCTTGCTTAAATCGCTGTACTTTCTCTTAGTAGAACTGGTCTCTACACAGAACACCAACTGTTCCATCTTTACCTCACTGAGTCTCTGTTCATTTTTAGACACTCAACAAATTTTCAAGACCCAGTAGACATGCTCAGTGTAACCTGTACTAATTAACTCCCCAACAACTCACACTTGACAAAAACTAGCTACAGGAAAATAAACAACATACACCTGGCCAACCTTAGAACACTAAATAAAATACACACAAAATCCTACACTGTCACCTACAGACAGCATCCACCCACCCCATACACACACTGACCAGACATGGAGGCTCCTAGATTTGAACCCAGACTACCACACAACAAACCTCCGCAAATGCCCTACCTACCTAACACCCTGCTCTATCCACTGTGCCACGATGAGACAATGATCCCACCCCGCCAAAAACAGCACATATTCCTAAAACTGACAATATACATTCATTACTATATCAACTCTATTTTATGCTGGGGGCTTAGTCTCCTGCACCCCATTGGGGGGCTTTGTCCCCTGAACCCCCCCTCACTGGAAATATCCAACTCTGACACCGCACTAACCCGGACAACATGAGCAACAGTACCCCAATGCAAGTCACTCTTACAGAACTGACTAACTAAAATTACATGTGCCATTGTACACCACTCGCTATACTGATAGGCACTCAACTTGAGTCACTCAAATTCACTTGCTTATATCATGGGATGTTGCTCCATGCCACTGTCTATGAGCTGCTGTAGGTACTGTCATCTATAGTGACCCTTGAATGACTGTATGATACCAGCATCCTGTTGTTGAAGATGACTAGTGGTTGTGGGCAGCAGGAAGTGTATTTTTACAATGGGCAATGATTTGGTCACAGTATGAGTCAAAGCATTGTCCATCATCAGAACAGTTTTTCTTTTTTGGTGCCTCATTGTGGTGTTTTGGTCTTTCAACCACTGAGTGAAAATGGTTGAGTCCATCCAAGCCTTATATTTGTTTTAAAGTCTACATACAGATGGTGGTAGAAGATTGACTGTGCCACGCTACCATGACACACAACCACTCATGACTCCCTTTTATGCTGACACAATATAATACATATTTAAACCAATAAAAAGATAAAAAGAATTAGTTAGCAGTTGAGGGTGCGCATAAAAACATACTTGTAAACCGCACAGTTGATAGAAAGAAAAATGCCACATTCGAGAGTGCTTGGAAGCATGGTACAGCATGGTACAGGAACAGTGACATATTTCAAAATAAGGCAATAAATAGAATAGTGTATGGGTGACCATGCACAACAAGGCTATACTTCCATCAAGGGGATGTGATGATGTCATACAGACCTCGAGATTGAAGCTGGAGAAATCTGTATGATGGCATCACATCCCCAATATTGAAACTTGGCCTTGTTGTGTATGGTCACCCATACACTGTTTTTTTATAGTATATGGTTCCTCAAAATAAAGAAACTTTAATTACACAAGGTTTCATACCTTGTGATCATGCTGTTGCTTGCTTCCAGTCCTTGTTACAGTCCCGACTCTGAAGATCTCATTCCTTGCTAGCCCCGCTCAGCTCCTCAGCTAGCACCAGTTATTTAAAAAAAACTGACAGATAGTTTGGACACACAGATCTGACCATGGCAGTCCATGTCCAAACTATCTTAATGAACTGCTTGCCTGACCACTCGCTAACCGGTGCCGCCATTTTATCTGTTTGTTTTTTTGAGCAGCACTGTTTCCATCAATCAGGTAGGATCTCAAAGGAGAAAAGTTATTGCAGTATTGTTGTGACATCAGAACAATACTACAACAACTTTCAGTGACCTTTGAACTGTCTTACAACAAGATTTTCAAAGCCACTGTTTTCCATAGATAATAAGCCATAACCATATACTATATAGTATTAGCATGTACTGTACACTACAATTAACATAAAATATAAAAGGGAGGTGTGGGGCTTGCTGCACTGTTGGAAATAGAAGCAATTCACTGGGGGGGCCCACAACCTCTGATGTAGAACTGAATGTGCCTGATAGGGGGATGGGGCAACAATCCTCATTTTATCTTGCATTTATTCACTATTTAGTCAGTGTTATGCTTTTATGGGGCCTGGATTTTGCGCAGGAGCAGTCCTTTCCCATGTTACTCGTGGAACTGAGTCTGACTTTTAATTTTACTTTGAAACTGAGTTCCCACCCAGCTCCCTACCGTTTCCACCACTGGAAATCTAATCAAAAAAGGTACGCTGGTTACAGGAGGAAGATACTAGAAGAGTGGCAGAGTCTGAAGTCTTTTGACACAAATGAACAAGTGGAAAGATTTTGAACACTATTTCCACAGTAGAGGTCCATTTGCGTGATCACTTTACTCATTTGTGACAAAAACATAAAAGGTCAATGGTACAGTGGAGATTTCTCTTGACTAATCAAGTGTATACAGTTGTAGCCATAGACATGATCAGATATTTTGTGAAATGTCTGGGATATCGCTGGAGAAATTCCTTGCCTGCCTGCAGTACCAGTATGTGCTACCAGAGAGAATCTCTTTAGGTATATCACAAATTATCTGGAAATATCTGAATGTGTCTAAGGCTGCAACTATAGCTTAGAGACTTCTTAGAGTTCCAGAACAGCTCAGCTTCACTTCACAGTTCTTGATCATTAAGAAGTCATGAGATGACACTCATGATTAGCCAAAAGACATTGCCACAGCACCATTTGCTTATGCACTATTTTAGCATATGCCAATGGAAAGTATATATGTATATATATTATAGGGCTGTGGTCACACCCCTGTATTTAGGGTTGAGTAGGCACTTTAATATTAAACCTTAAATTTTACATGGTCTGGTATGGTAGCTATCTCGATTTACTAAGTTGTGTTTCAGTCAGACATTCAGTGTTTACACAGCGAAGTGCCAACAAATGCACTTTTAGGCACTTTAATGTTAAACCTCAAATTTTGTGTGTTAACTTTGGAACTATTCAACAGATTTGCACAAAATGTGGAATGCATGGTCTGGTATGGTAGGCACGGTAGGTCTCTTAATTTACCAAGTTGCATTTCAGTTGGACATACAGGCCCAGATATTCAAAAAGGTTGCGTATGGCGCAATAGTGTTGTGCCATACACAACCCACTGATGCGCCCCGGCGCGATATTCAAAAGGGAAAAGTGCGCCGCACAACTCCCAATGCGCCAGAGTGCATCAGTAATGTATGCAGGCACAGGTGGGGGCGGCATGCCCATGCATAACCTGCACAGCCCGATATTCAGCCCGGGATGTGCAGAGTCATGCATGTGCAACCCCTACCTGCGCCTGCACAAAGTTAAGCCAAAAAAAAAAGGAACAAGTGATGGACTCCCACAGGTGAGCTGCCGCATTCCAGGGCGCAACACTGCAGCTGCCACCTGTGGGTGGCCACCTGAGTTCCTGCCGCACCTGGCGGCGCCCCCATGCCCCATTGTGGGCTTCCCTGTAGTGAAATCCCCCCCGTCCAATATCCCTGGTGGTCCAGTGGACCGGTATGTGTCCGATCGTGGGCATTTGTATAGAAAATAAGCCCCTCCTATGTCCTGGTGGTCCAGTGGACCAATCGCCGCCGATCTCGGGCATCTGTAACTACATAAAATACCCCTGCTACCCTGGTGGTCTGGTGTACCCCCTCCCCACCCGCCCACTAAGCCCCACTGCCCGCTCCCCCCATCAGCGGCGGGTGGCAGCACCCATCCGCCTGCCACCCGCCGCCCGCCCGACTGACAGTTTGGTAGGGCTGCCGCCATTGGTTCACAGTGTGAGCCAATGGGCGTGCAGCTCACTCTACTACTACTCAGTCCAGATGTGAATGATTCATTACATATCTGGACTGAGTAGTACAGTATGAGCTGCACGCCCAGTGGCTCACACTGTGAACCAATGGAGTGCAGCCCTGCTGAACTGTCAGTCGGGCGGCAGCAGTGACGGCAGGTGGGTGGGTTGCTGCCACCCTCGGCAGACCGGGGGGAGGGGTGGTGGGGCTCAGTGGGCGGGTGGGGAGGGGTAAACTAGACCACCAGGGTAGTAGGGGTATTTTATGTGTTACAGATGCCCGCGATCGGGCAGCGATCGGTCAACTGGACCACCAGGGATATTGGACGTGGGGGGGTACTGTACCGATGCCCGCGATCGGGCACATAGAGGTCCACTGAACCACCAGGGATATTGGACGGGAGGGGTTCTATTACATGAATGCCCGTGATCGGGCTGCAGGGGGCGTCGGTCCCCGACGGCTGCTGCCTGGCAGGGCGCTAGGCACAAGTCGTCAGGTATTGGCGCACCTGCATGCTAATGACATGCAAATGGGGCCATATAGAGATGCAAATGGCCCCTGTGCCTTTGCATAAATGATGGCCCATTTGCATGTCCCTTTGAATATCACAGGTGCTGTGCATGGCGCAATGGCACTTGTGCTAGCGCATCTCCATGCTCCACTCTGGCCACTTGCGCTGGTGCAGTGCCACTGCACCATGCATAGTGGGGGTGTCCAGGGCGCGATATTCAAAGCTGCTGCGCCATAGCGCAGCTCCGTTGAATATCGCCCAGGCCACACCCCTGCGCAACAAAGTTGAGCTGCACCCAGGCTTGCACCACAGCCTGGCGCAGTTTGAATAGCTGGGCCCCAGTGTTTGCAAAGCAAAATGGCAAAAAATGCACTTTTAGGCACTTTAATGTTAAACCTCACATTTTGCGCATTAATAACTTTGCAACTGTTCAATGGATTTGCACGACATTTGGAATGCATGGTCTGGTATGGTATATCTCTTGATTTACCAAGTTGCATTTTAAGCGGACATACAGTGTTTGCTCAGTGAAGTGCCAAAAATTCACTTTTAGGCACTTTAATGCTAAACCTCAAATTTTGCGCATTAATAACTTTGCCACTGTTCAATGGATTTGCACAAAATTTGGAACACACAATCTGGCATGGTGGATCTCTTGATTTACCAAGTTGCGTTTTGGTCAGACATACAGTTTTTGCACAGCAATGAGTCCAAAATGCACTTTTCGCCACTTTTGCGTGCTGTTCGTCTGTGACGCTGTGCGGATACCGTGTTGTTCATTGGTTCAAAACTTGGGACATGGAAAGAGCTTGGGTGCAGGAACATGCCAGCATTTGTTTGGTGAAAAAATATTAATCCATTCAAAAATTATTATGAATTTGAAGTTTCCATTATATCTTATGGGAAAATTTATATGTATATTTTGCAATGTCCATGGGGAAGACCAGATGTCCCTAGGGAAGACCAGATGATCCTAGGGAAGATCAGATGGCCCAAATTGGGATGACCATATCTCCATAACGGTTTGGTCTTTTTATTTGAAATGTGCAGGGTGTCGAGGGGATGTCCTAGGGATGTGAATTATGTTGTTTAGGTGTTGGGGAATTAATTGGTTGCAGAGATATTCAATGACAAGGTTGATGTTTTTCCTATAGGATTATATTGCGGTCTGTGTCATGAATTTTGATGCCGTTATCTTGGAAATTAAACAAAGTGAGATGCCGCTGGATAAAGATTTGAAAGATTTAAAATCATAGAGTAAGCCTGCAGTGGACTTTTATTTGTACATTGCAGGGTTCATGAGATATTGTGAAATTACTGTCACAAGGGTTCAAAGAGTGCCTGTCCAGTGATTTTTGGTGCCCGTATCTCAGAAAAGATGTGAGATATGGGTTCAGTCAGTATTGTCATGTAATCTACTCACTTTTACTGTCACAATGACACTTGCATTTTTTCCTAGCTGTCATGGTTCCCAAGACATGGACAAATTACTGTTACAAGCATTCAGTGGCCTATAGGGTTGCTGTATGGCTCTGTAGCTATCTGTAATTGGGAACGCGGGCCCAGCAGACCCGCGCTTCCACAGATGCATATTGTTATGCAGAAATGGGTACGTTGGTGGGAGTGCAGGGCCCTCTCCCACTAATATATGTTTTTTAGAAGCTATTAGAGGGGCATGGGTCACGACCCTATATTTAGGGTTGAGTAGGCACTTTAATGTTAAACCTCAAATTTTGCGCATTAATAACTTTGCAACTCTTCAACGGATTTTCACACAATTTGGAATGCACAGTCTGGTATGGTAGATCTCTTGATTTACCAAGTTGTGTTTTGGTTGGATGTACTTGTTTTGTGCAGCAAAGCGTCAAAAATTGCACTTTTCGCCACTTTTGCATGTTTTTTGCCCTTGGCGCTACATGGACACCATGTGATCTATTGGTCCATAATGTGGAACATAGAAAGAGCTTGGGTCAAGGAACATGTCAACATTAGTTTGGTGAAAAAATAATAATCCTTTCAAAAGTTATTAAACTTTTAATTTCCCATTATATCCTATGGGAAAATGTATATTTATATTTTGCAAAAGAAGAATGGCAATCTGGCTATCTGGTCTTCCCTCACAGCTGAAGAGTTTGCATGCTCATGGCAGAAGATTTTCTTGCAGCTAAAAATTTTGCTCTCATGGCTGAAACATTTTTAAAGGTGTAAAAACTTTAGAATTACACATCTCATTAATGGTCTGGTCTTTTTACTTGAAATTTACAGCATGTTGAGGGGATACCCAAGAGATGTGAATTATGCTGTTTAAGTGTTGGAGAATTATCATAGGGGCATGGTCACACTCCTATATTACAGTTAAGTGGGCACTTTAATGTTAAACCTCAAATTTTGCGCATTATTACCTGCGCAACTGTTCAATGGATTTGCACGAAATGTGGAATGCATGGTATGGTAGATCTCTTGATTTAGCAAGCTGGTTTTCAGTCAGACATATGGTGTTTGTGCAGCGAAGCACCACAAAATTCACTTTTAGACACTCTAATGTTAAACCTCAAATTTTGTGCGTTAATAACTCTGCAGCTGTTCAATGGATTTGCATGACATTTGGAATGCATGGTCTGGTTCTGGTAGATCTCTTGATTTAACAAGTTACATTTCAGTAAGACATGCAGTGTTTGCATAGCAAAGCACCCAAAAATTCACTTTTAGACACTTTAATGTTAAACCTCAGCTTTTGCTCATTAATAACTTTGCAACAGTTCAACACATTCACATGAAATTTGAAATGTACAGTCTGGTATGGTAGATTTCTTGATTTACCAAGTTGCATTTTGGTCGGACATACAGTTCTTGCACAGTGAAGTACCAAAAAATGCACTTTTCACCACTTTTGTGCATTTTCTGTCAGTGGCGCTGCACAGACACCGTGTGGTTTATTGGTCCAAAACTTGAGACATTGAAAGAGTTTGGGCCAAGGAACATGCCAGTATGTGTTTGGTGAAACAATATTAATCCACTCAAAAGTTATTACAATTTGAAGTTCCCATTATATCCTATGGGAACATTTGTATGTGTATTTTGCAATGTCCATGGGGAAGACCAGATGACCCTAGGGAAGACCAGATGGCTCAAACTGGGACAACCATATCTCCATAAAAGTTTGGTCTTTTTACTTGAAATTTGCAGGGTGTTGAGGGGATGTCCTATGGATGTGAATTATGCTGTTTAGGTGTTGGGGAATTAACTGGTTGCAGAGATATTCAGTGATGAAGTTGGCATTTTTCCCATAGGATTACACTGTGATCTGTGTCATGACTTTCAACACCGTTATCTCGGAAACAAAGCGAGATACAGACTTTTTACCATTGGTAGCTTGGTGATGTATGCCATTGGAAAAATATTTGAAATTGTAAAGTAAACCTGCGATGTAATTTTTTTCATACGTTCCACGGTTCATGAGATATTGTGAAATTATAGTCACAAGAGTTCAAAGAGTGTCTGTCCAGTGCTTTTTGGTGCCCATATCTCGGAAATAATGTGAAATATGGGTTTGGTTGGTGATTGCTGTGTAATCTACTCAATGTCACTGTTACAATGACACTTGAATTTTTTTCCTAGCTGTTACGGTTCCCGAGATATGGACAAATTACTGTTACAAGCATTCGGTGGCCTATAGGGCTGCTGTATGGCTCTAGAAGCACAAAGACAGGTGTGGTGCTTACGGGCCCAGAGGACTCATGCCCCCACAGACATATTGTTATGCAGAAATGGGCAGACACTGGGGTGTGCCATTGGGATCATAAGGCCTAAATCTCACCCCATTCTCCTTTACTGTAGCATGTCAACCTGCTTTAACGGGAATGGGGACAGAGTTTGGCCACACGACCCCAATGGCACACCCTGGCGTCTGTCAGTCTGTGGAGGATGGGGGTACAGGGTGTGTGGGGGGAATTAGGAGCTCAACCCTACTGTTTTATTTCCTGACTTTTTTCATGCTAACCCTAAATGATGCATTAAAAGCATTTTTGCCATGAATATATATATATATATATATATATATATATATATATATATATATATATATATATATTTTATAGATACATATATTTTAATTATTTTCATTTTTTTATTTTGAACACAGCACTTCACTGTAGAGGAGAATGGTCAACAGTAAAGGAGGACAACAGAGAGGTAGAGTAATAGTAAACTGACTAGTGAGGAGCTGTGAAATGTGAGGTCACTCATCATGTTCATGATGGGGATCTTACTAAAGACAACTCTTTGTAACACACATCATGACAAGCTAGTAGGTGATAACAATATTGTAATACAGTAGAGCTGCGTGGAATTTTCAAAAGTCCACGTCCAATCCATGGTGAATCCAACATTACTAGAGATCCTGTGACAGCAGGACCTTTCTTTGACATTTATATGGCATAGAACCAATCCAACATAATAAATTTCCAACATTTGTTTACTTATTTGAATTTTGGTAACTGGGTGAGCCTTCTGAGACCATGTAGTCCCTTTTTCAGGGGCAACCTGGGCAGACAATACTGTTCAATACAATACAATGGAGGCAAACATTGCAACAGTGAATGAATAGAAAATACAGACAGTAAGATACAAAGTTATATACAGTGAGATATACATATTTACAGAGACATATATATAATTACAGACTTTCTATGTGGTAGATTCAGTTGAGTTTTCTTCAGCAGAGTAAAGAAAACTCTCTGTTAGGAAGTACATAACAGAGCAGAGAGAAAGCATGCATGGAAGATGCACTAGAGATTAATAATGTGAGATTAAAGTAGGATACGAGAAATGCAGGGGTTAGCAAAAGCAAGTGCAGGAAGGAAGATTGAGCAGGGTTTCAGTGAGTGTATTTTTGAATAGTGATAGGGACGGGCAAGAGAGGAGATGGGGAGGTACCACATTCCAGGCTATGGTGGCAGAGTAGGCAAAAGATTGCCTCCCACTAAGAAGATGAGTTTTGGGGTTGCTAAAATAGGTACAATAGATGACCAAGAGGATGGACAGCTTCTTTGTGACAGACAAATCTCTTTACACAACATGAAGTGAAAAGATTCACTAGTTAATATACAAAATATAATGAGAGGTACTGTAGCCTTGAGTCATACTCCAGCCAGTGTAGGGTAGACAGTATATCACAGTGGTGCATTCTAGGTTCAGACCCTAAGGCAAAGCATCCAATCTTGTAACAGAGTTGTCAGAGCCGCATAATGGATGAAGGTTGAGCAGAGAGAAGTAGAGGTGCGCCATAGAAAAGTATAGGGAGGAGGGATATGGAAGCAATTTTCTGGCAGGAGGTGGTGGTTAAAAATGGGTGGAGATTATATAACAGACCTAACTTCTGGTTCATAGCTTTAGTTCAGAAGGTGACATGGGTCTCTAAAGAGAATACTGAGTCAAGGTTTAGCCCAAAATATTTAAAGGATTGGACTACTTCTATGGAATCCCCAGTGAGTGAGCAGATTTTGAGAGGGTGTAATGATGAAATTTTAGAGGTTTTAGAGGAGGTATTGTGGAATAACATGGCTTTGTTTTTTTTTTTATATTAAAAACTAAATGGTTATCAGTGAACCATGCTTCAAGTGTATTGAAATCAGAGTTAAGACTCTGATTAAGCCATTCCATCTTATTGGAGGAACAGAATAGAATGGCGTTGTCAGCATAAAGGTGCACTGATGCACCACTGCAGCAACTGGGTAGCTCATTAATAAACAGCAAGAAAAATAAGGGACCTAGCATAGATCCTTGGGGTACATCATGCATTACAGGCCTTAGAGAGGACAGTGATCTGGACCATTTCACCCTTTGGGGTCTCCCTATTAGATAACTCTTAAGCCAGGTTAGTGCTAAATAGCCAAGGCCAAGGAGATTAAGTTTTCTTAGTAGGAGGTGGTGGTTGACAAGGTCAAAGGCCTTCGTCAGGTCAACAAACACTGCTCCTGTAGCAAGACCTTTGTCATTTGTATTGAGAATATTGGCAGAGACCTCTACAAGGGCTGTAGTCATACTACAATTCTTTCGAAAGTTGTGCTGACAGTCGGTGAGTAGGTGGTGCATCTTCAAATAGAACTGTAATCGGTTAGAAAGTATCCGTTCTTGGATTTTAGTCAGAAATAGAGAATAGAAATAGGTCTATAGTTTTTAACAGTGTGGGAGCCACCCATGTGAAGAGGGACTACCACAGCCACTTTCCATTTGCTCGGAATTGATTCAGAGATGAAAGACCTGTTTATTAGTTTACAGATAGGTGCAGCAAATGTGGTTGCCTCTAGTTTAAGGAACTACTGATAAACTAATCAGTCAGTGTGATGATGACTAATCTTGAAGGACTTCCAGGCAGCATCCCAGCTCTACATGAGGAACCGTATTTCCTTGGAAAGCCAAGGAGCTTTTGTGCCTTTAGACCTAAATTTGGATATAGGTGTGTGCCTGTTGAAAGTGTTGGTAAAAGTCATAATAAAATAGTCTAGTACCTGATCGATGGTGGGCAGGTTGTTAAGTGGGCCCCAATCCACATTCTCAATTGAGGTCAGGAACTCATTTATATTAAAATTTGTCATATTTCTGGATTCCATTATTTTGGAAGGGGAGCTTCAAAATTGTTGTGCCAGATGCAATACACAGGGGAGTGGTCACTTATACAGTCGGAGACTTCACTGGCTGATTTGATCCTGGGGGGCAATTGGACACTATCCTAAGAGCGTTGATGTGCCAGTCTTAAAGTTTAGTTGAGTAGGGTTGTTTATGTGTTGCGTGAAGTTAATGTCTGATAGTGTAGAATGGGCCTTATTTTTATTAGGAGTCAGTCATTATTAAAGTCCCCACAAAGCACTATATCATGTGAAGGGAGATCGGATAGGGATGAAATTAGGGAAGGCAATAAATTGGTAGCCTCCTTCGGAGGGAGATATATGCAACTAATTATTAATTTTTTAACGTTACCAAGAGTTAGGGATATAAATGCAGATTCTACAGAAGGAAGATTTTTGGCTGGTGAGGTGATTTCTGTGGCAGATAGATTAAATTTTACATCAAAAATAGAACACCACCTCCCTTTTTACCTACATGGTCTTTCCTGAAGCATGAATAACCATGTAGATTTACCTCATGTTGGTATATGCCAGGCCATAACCATGTCTCTGTTATGCCTGGAATGCTGGGATTATGCTGATCTGTCCAGGCTTGTATCTCAGCCACTTTTGGGCAGATATTTTGTGCATTTCAGTGGGCAATTTTGATGCCTTTTGTACTAGGTCTAATATGTAAGGATGATAATGCCAGCACAAATAGAGGATCAATGGGTTCAGTATCTCCAGCATGAGTAAGGAGTAGGAACAAGAGTGAGAGGATTACTAGTTTTAGTGTAGGCAGGCCAGCAGGACTACAAACAATCCTCCTTCTAGAGTGAAGGAAACTCCATGTGCGGAACCCTAGATGGATTATATCTTTTTTATACAGAAGATGTAGGTAGTTAGGGGGTGTTGCAATCTCAAGGTTGTGAGCACTGGCAGGGGGAAATACAGGGCAGGAGTGCGGGTGCTTTAGACTGTGTACAATGCGAGTGTCTATTAGTGAGAGTGATAAAACATAAAAAAGAGCCAGAACAGCTCTGTGTTTTTCCATGTTGTACACAAGAGATAGGTGTTGTGACCATTTAAAGCAATAAACTGATTGAGCCTTGTTTAGGTATCCACCAGGCTCCGTTTAGAGGAGAATGTGAAATTCAGTGCAAGCAGAGGAATGAGGAGATGAAAGGAAGGCTTCTATACAGGAGTAAAAACAGGGGCAGGGGAAGAGAGAGCAGGGGGTGCTAACTTGAACAAAGGTTGGGGTGGCAGAGGGTATTGGCATACAAGGAGAGTTCAAGGTGCCAAGAAGGAATGGAGCAAGGCAATCCTCAGATTAGTTTTTTTCCTGGAGTTAAGGATATGACCAAATATGTATTTTTAATCCAGCCAAGGGCAGGGTAGGGTAGTCCCCTGACTGTAGTAACCAAAAGCGTGTGTACTCTTATAAAAGTGAGTGCTAGTGTAAGCTTCTCCTCAAGAAGCCATTATATCAAGTAGTTCTTTTGCAGTAAGACCGAGTATGCCTTGGATTCACAGTAACCTAGTAATCATATGCCCTCCATCGGTGCTTCCGCATAGTCTGCAAACAGTAAAAATGGGGACTTAGTCACATGATTATAGTTAAATAAGAACAGCCAGCAAAGAGTGGGGTGGTGCGGGTGGGTGGGGAGCCATCACGTACTA
The DNA here is from genome assembly GCA_016271365.2 of Neoceratodus forsteri. Taxonomy (NCBI): domain Eukaryota; kingdom Metazoa; phylum Chordata; order Ceratodontiformes; family Ceratodontidae; genus Neoceratodus; species Neoceratodus forsteri. The sequence continues at coordinate 1,726,630,486 of CM057456.1, forward strand.
CCAGCAGGTAGAGCACAAGCTCCAAGCTCACAGCACCGCAACTGGCTGAGCAGAGCTATGTGCAGTGAACTGGATTGAGCACTTCACTTGATGTCAAGGAGCTGCTCTGGTCCTAAGCTAGCAGGAACAAAACAGCAATCAGAGCAGGGATCAGAAACCAGAATCAGAAACTGGCTCCAAAATCAAAGAATTGTAAGGTGCTGAGTCTGTTACGTGTACCTGATTGCAGAGATGGGCTTGCAAGGAGCGGCTCTGGCAGCAGTTATGCCTGGGGGCAGAGAGGGTGTCTGTGGATGAAAAAGGACAGAGATTTAAATAATGGTTGAGAAGGGAGGACTAGCAGAAGAGGGAGGGCAGGACTCAGATTACAGGCAGTCCTTACAGGGAAGGTGGGACAGCCAGATTACAGGGAGAGAGAGCTACACTAAACATATTGCACTAAAATCAAACATTATTGAAACTTAACATATCAGAAACAGAGCTTAAAGTTCATCAATGATGCCAGCACCTGAAGCAGATCTTAGACACAATTTTAAAAACATTTTAAAGAATTAAATTATGAATTATTTAAACGGAGTTTAAAGCTCCTAAATGAACATTAAAGGAGCAGAGAAATGCAGCAGTTCCTAAATGAAATTACAGATCAGAGAAATGCTGCAGTCCTTAGTCAAATTTTTAAACATTTGTAGAACAATTTTATCATGGCCCACTACCAAGAGCTATCATGTTCAGTACAAGATGAAAACTACTTACGTTTTCTGCATGCTTGCTGACAGTCCAACATCTTTCAGTCAGCCCCCTTAATTTTTGCCACAGGACCCCTTTTAAAATCCTAGATCTGACATTGCTTTTATGGCATTTTGCTGTTGTTCAATAATTCTGCAAAATTCCTCAGAATGACATCAGAAGTGGAATTCCAAAATTCTGAAAGCGATTTGTGTTTTTTAATTGTGCCACAGATTTGGAATTCATGGTTTACAAAAACTGCAAATTGGTATTCCACAGTTTACGTAAAACACAGATTACTTTTTTCTGCAAACAGTGAAAAATAATCCACAGTTTATACAAACTATGAAAAACCAATTTCCAGTTTAAATGAAACCACTTTTGGAATTCCAAGCAATTTATAAAAAAAGTTATCAACAAATATTTTAGAAGTGGAATAGCTATTCTGTTTAAATTCTACCAGTGGAATTATGCATTCTGCACAGTATTAATAGCCTGAGTATCATTGTAAGGAACTGTGGTGGTGTGTCAGAGGAATACTTGTGCTGCTGCTGCTGCTTCTGCTGCTGCATGGAGTGGTGAGCCAGACTTACAGTGGTGTCAGTGTCAATGGGTGTCTGGGGAGACTTGCCATCAGGAAGTGTGGGAGTGGGAATATCAGATGTCACAGTTTGGACATGTGAATAATTAAATGCATAGTAAAAGTTCTGTGGTAAATTGAATTTGAGAAAGGCTACAATTTCAGGATCTTCCGAATCTAGCCTTGAGCAATGTGAAGAGGCAATACCCTCAGTTGTACTGAAACATCTTTTTGAAGTGACAGATGTTGGACGGCATCCCAGAAAATACAAAGTCAGCTTAGCCAGTGTAGGCCAAATAGTTTGCCTGTCTTGCCAGAAACAGAGGAAATTAAAGTGTCTACTAGACATTAGGTAATTGATTATCTGACTTAACATTATCAAATCTTTCCATATGTTTTGAAAACTAAGAAGAAACATGTGTGCCACTTCTTTCATGACCATACAGTGGCATGGTGCTACTACCGCTGCTGCTGCCAATGCTGCTGTTGAGACCCAAAGGAACTACTGGTGTCACCTCCAAGTTAGCACTGTCATCCTGGTCATCATCAACATTACCCCCACAACATGTCCCACAGCTACCACCAGTCACAGGGAAACATCCCCCGAATGCACCACATTACTAGAGAACAACAGCACAAATGCAGCATCTGTTCAATTAATAGGTTTTTATACTATGCTTATATGTACAATATTTATTTACATTTCTATTTTTATTATACAGTGGTAGCAGTCACTTAGCATGCAGGTATTGACACTAATGAGAAGCACAGGCACTTCAGCAATCAAAACTGGCCATAATGTGAAACTGATAGGCTGGTATTGTCAAAAAGCTGGACGCAGCCCTTGTGTCCATATTTCTGATGTCTGCTGCATCCAGGCAATGCATTAGGTTGTCTGCATCATATTGTCAAGCATCCTGATGCATTTGCAACACAACCTGACTTATGGCAAACAAATGATGCATGTATCAAAATTCTGATGCTTACATGTACATCATTTCTGGAGTGCAAACTGTGGCAATCTCATCCAGCAGTTAGACCACCTTTTAGGTGATCTATTTGTGTTGATGTTACACACCCACGTCTGAAAACCAAAAGTGTCTTTGAAAATTTTGGACATAGTGTTTTTTTTTTTTTGTTACAAATGACAATTGTAGTGAAGAGCTTGAGCTCTGTGCAACATTCGGTTCAGGCATTAGATTAACAATAATGACTAGTATTTTTCAAATGGAAAACTCAAAAAAAGACTCATATTTTTCAGCTGAATAATCAACATCTTATTGACTTTTTGGGGCAGCTAATAGAGCACAGACAAATTTAAAGGGGACCAGTCAGCACTTACAACTCCACATCCAAGTGTGTGACTGATTCCAATTTGCATTTTGCGTGTCAAAACATTTTACCTACTGTTTCCTGCAGTATAACAAATTGTATCAGATTGACTCTGCTGGCATTTTCTTTAACTGTTAACCTCAGAATACCCTGCTGCTGACATCAGAGGAGGGCTACAGCAGTGGGAGAGTCAATGTCCTGCAGACAAGAAAGATGGCAGAATTGAGGTGCTGAGTGTGTATGGAAAATGCCCAGCACAGTAACTTTATGCTTGACTGTATGCCTTTACAGGAATGCCAGTTAAGCTGATGGGCTTCTTGAATGTTAACATTTTATTTTATATTACTACTGTCCCTTGCTACCATAAGTTGAGGCTTATTTATTTTAGCCTTTGCAGGTCTGTTTTAGTGTGGTGTCAGGGCGATGATACCTGTGACCTAGATTCAAAGAAGAGGATGGAGAGGACATTTAAATGTGGTGCCCTGGTGGTAATACCTGTGACCTGGAATGAAAGAGAGGATGGAGAAGATGGGGCATTGGAGCATCAGAGTAATGTGCAGTAGAACTTGTGAACCAGAGTGGAGAACCGGAGTAACCAGGAAACCTGGAGAGGTCAGGGAGCTGAAGAGCTGGTCTGTTATGTGAAGCGCTACAGGAAAGAATGGAGAAAAGGCCTACAGGAGGGAAATGAGTGGAGAAGGGTGTCCTTGTGGAGCATTGTGGCATAATTGGAAGTACACGGTGAAAAGGGAAAATAAAGAAGAAACAGAAGGAACTGAAGGGAGCAAAGTCCCATTTGTCCCATTTATCCTGGAGTTGCAAAACACAAGAATGAAAGGCTTGTGAAATTAATTAGATATGTAAAAACTGGTTATGCTCTTTTCTTTGATTCAGGGTGCTTAGGCATTGGCAAAACACTTTTTTCAGACTTTATCTCACATAGCCTGTCTGAAGCTCCAGGGTGAGATTCTTTCTTTTTATTTTGTCATATTGACTGATTAAAATATCTTAGGTATTACACGTTTTTACAAGCTTTACAGGTTTTTATGAATTTATTTGGCTGTTGTAGTTATTTAAATAGATTGATAAAATTATAGAATATTGGGGGAGCTGGCTGTTTATTTGGTGTTGAAAATCTTTATAATCATTTTCATAAAATGACATATTAGTTTATATATTCATTAGCTCATTCATTGGCTCATTGAGACAGTTTGAATTTTTCATCAGTTCTCAAATGTATGACATAAGGTATCAGACACCAGCCATTACAAGATTAGTTTAAAGCAGCTACTATGTACTTAACCATAATTAGTAGGTCCTCATGAGAGAAAGGAATTGGTTCTCATGTATTTGTTAGCTCTGTTTTTCTACAGCAGTGACCAAATTGTAATAGTAGGGCTTTTCAGTTAAGGTAAAAGCTAAAGAGAATGTTGATTTTGATATAACCAATTGACTCTCAGAAGTAATTTAATTAAAGTTTCAGACATTGGTAGCTTCCAGCAGTCTTTTTAAATCATTTATTTATTTATTTTTTTCAACTCTTTTTCCCTCTGGTCATGGCTCGTAGACCCTCTCCCAGGCATCCTGTCCAGTTCATGCCCGCCTGAGGTCCCTCTGTACTGTGCCTCCTCCCCCCTTCCTGCGGCCAGCACCCCTGGTTTAACCCGCCCGGGGTGGGTCAACCCACCTCTTGGGTGCTCTTACACATCAGACTCTGGCATGCAGGTAAGGGCTTGGGTGGAGGACCTGGAAGGCCAGTCGGAGAGAGCCTGGCAGTGGGCATGGGGGACAGGTGCCATCGCCTGTCCCACAGGCCGGTGTTTTCCCTGTTCTATGCTCTCCCTCCTGACCATGGTGCACCCCCGATGCTCAGGCACATGGCAACCCTACCTGCATCAGCCACGCTAGTTACATGCTGCCCGGCTAGCTGCAATACCCCCAATCTCCACTGGGTGTCACTGGCACACCGGGTTGTCCCCCCCTTGCATCCTGGGGAGGAGAGCACCACTAGGGCACTCATCCTCAACCCTGCCCCTGCCGACCCCTGGCACCCCGAGGTTGCTCCCGAACCTGGATCGCTGGCATAGCATGAGGTAAGGCATCCAGCATCTCAGCCCTCAGCACCACTGGGCCAGCCATTTTGAAATAATTTAAATTGTTAAAAGTTTTTGGAAACCCTAACTCTGGCAGGCCCAGTCAGCTTTTACAAATCGCTGGAAAAGGAATTGAGTGGCAGCCCTGTAGCATCTAGCATGATTACACAAACATACTACGAGTTTTTACATGTCATTTCTACAACCAATGATAATAACATGAGTTATGGTGATGAATTTGAACTCCATACTACTGGTTAATGTATTCCAGCTTGGCACGGCCTGCACATGCCAGTGTTTGACACCTTTAGCCCTGCCTTTTCTGGTGCCATCACTTGGTGTGCATGGAGGCCTATGTGGCTTCAACCCACTCAAGCAGGATAAGGGTAGGAGGACCAGCAGCCACGTTGGAACACAAGAGGGAGTGGCATCCATAATTAATAATTGTTAAGTAACACTAGTATGTAATCAACAAATATGTGTAAATGTTTTAAAATCATATGAGATATTGGCACTCAGAACAGTTTGAAAAATTATGTAATAGACTAAGCTTTGCATTTTCACGTGGATTTGCTGAACCAAGGGCGGACTCTACATATTACAGACTTTAAATGTAATGCCTTGGATAAGACCACATCTGTGAAAGAGGATGAACTGTTAATATGACCTAATATAGTTTATTTTGCATAATTATTACTAACTTTTGAACATTTATTATAGAATAATAAATAGGAATGGATGTAAAACAAGTAGAAGTTCAGGAAACATAGAACATACAAGATATTATCAGGTATGATAAGTTACTTTATGGATATTCATAGATTCATAGCTTCATAGAAGTAGCCAGCAGATAAGGACTGTGTGGCCCACCTAGTCTGCCCATGAAAACCACCAAATAGCATCTATCTACTGGGGTAGTCCCCAAACCTGCCCCTCCCCTCCCAAGTATACCCATGCACTTATCCCATGCATGCTTGAACTGCATGATGGTTGCCAACCCCATCACCTCTTCCACCAAACTATTCCAGTCAATCACCACCCACTCAGTGATGAAGAACTTCCTCACATTTCCCCACACCCTGCCTCCCAACAACTTCATGCTGTGCCCCCTACTGTTAGCAGCTCCGCTCCAATGAAAAGGACTCCTTTGTCTGATCTTTTATGACACCTGTTATTTACTGCTTAGCTACCTCCCTGTATAGGACCTATACTTACTGCACTCTGTAACTTTACCATCATGATTGTATGTTTGTTACTGTGTTCTTTGATATAAGTTGTATCTTGATGTGGAGCCTTTGTAAATGAGTCCCTGACTCAAAGGGTTGTAATTCCGATACCATTTAAAATAAATAAATAAAAAATTGACAACAGCTTTTTATAAGTTGTCCATGGCAGGGCTCCAGGAGACAGACACAGTGAGAGCATTTTCCCAACATATTATGGTTAAAATGCACTTGTTTTACATATAATGGACATCTTCACTTTTAGTGAAATATTGAAATCTGTTGTACTTCGAGTATGGGAAAGTGATCAACTACCAATAACTCTTCTTTTGGACATAGATAGCAAAAAGAACACTGTCTTGTAGAATAAGAACAATCCAGATGCAGATATGAGCATGGTCATCAAAAATAAAAAGGTTATTAAATGGGTTACATTTGCTAAAGATAAAATATGCCATATTTTAAATAATTTCAATGGAACTGAATTGGCCAGACTGATGCAACTACAGGATAATTTCTTTCAGTCTTATGAGATTTATGGTGCAATTGTTGAGATGCTTAAAGAACTTACAAATATAGAATAAATGATTCTGACAGTAGAGCAGATAATAAGCAATGAATTGATAGAGACTATAGAAATTTTAAGACAACAAAATATCAAGTTGGGAACACAAGAAGAAAATCTCTGGAACCAGGACCAGGATTGGCTCTCACTGGACTTATAATAAGAATACTCTAATTTAATTACATATAAAATAGAAAATACAAAAGTGTTTTATGGGGAAAATGACAGGATTCTATAAGTAATAATGATTACAATGAAGTCTGGTCTCATAGCTTTTGGGACAAACAATAAACAGGTTAACATCAAATCTGTTATCAGTGGTAAAACCTGGTATGATTTTTTCCAGGAGAAATATAGTGGTGATTTGAGAATGGATCCTATTAATCATTTATAAATAGCCATTGCAGGGAACTATTCTTCTTTTGTTTTCACTAGTAGGGAAGTTTTGAATGTAATTAGATCGCAAACATGAAATAAGGCCCCAGGTTCAGCTGGATTAGCAGTGGAGTTATTCCTGCTGACCCCTTCTGTTGGACCACAATTCTGGCTCCACTGTTTAATGCTATAAATGTAAAATTACAATTGCCAAAAGGCTGAGATAAAGATCTAGTTGTTCCACTATACAACAAGCATTTGTCAATGCCGAAAGTTCGCTTGCAGGTATTTGCAGTGGTATTTGGCACTTGGACATGGCTTAAAAAAATCAGTGACAAAGAAGTACAAGCATTTGTCAATGCCGAATGTTGCTTGCTTCTATGTGCTGTTTAGGTATTTGGAAGTCATTAGATTGCAAATATTGAAAATTCAGGAACTTCTGGCGTCTCTTGTAGAAACTCGCGTGCATTACTTCGTGAAAACAGTCATTTTTAGAATTTTTCACCAAACTTTCAACATAGCCATTTTAAGACCTCTGCTCATGAAAGGTGTCACTGTGATTTTCTTAATGTGTCCCATAGATTGAGTTCGAGACAATCGACTGCGCCACTGTGCGCTACATGGGCAGAAACACGCTTTGGGCAGGATGTGAAAAATGACAGCTGTACTGCTCATAAGGAGGTGTGGTAAATGGCAATGTTGAAAATCTGGAGTGAAAATATTGAAAATTTGCAACTTACACGAAGCCGCGGCGTAGGAACTGCACAACGACGCAGAAAACAGTCATTTTAGAATTTTTTCACCAAATTTTCAACATAGCCATTTTAAGACCTCTGCTAATGAACAGTGTCACTGTGATTTTCTTAATGTGTCCCATACATTGATCTACATACACGACTGTGCCATTGTGTGCTACATGGGTGGAAACACATTTTGGGCAAGATGTGAAAATGATAGCTATACTGCTCATAAGAAGGTGTGGTAAAATGGCAATGTTGAAAATCTGGATGGAAATATTGAAAATTCGCAAACTTCTGCGTCGTAGGAACTGCGCAATGCTGCGCTCGTAAAGCCATCATTTACGAATTTTTCCACCAAATTTTCAAAATAGACTTTTTGAGCCTACCTTATGATCGCTGGCACTGTCATTTTAATCGGGCCCGGAAGGTGATTTCGCGCAGTGACTGTGAAATCACCCTTCGGGCCCGAATATCGCCATGACAGTGACAGAATTCATGAGAAGGGGTCCCAAAAACCCCATGTTGAAAATTTGGTGCAAAAAGTCCAAAAAATGCCTGAGATATGCAACAAAGTTGAAAAAACTCCATCCAGCCCATTATACAGCTTACCAGCATTTCCTCAGTTCGCGGTCGGCTTTGAAGAGTGCAGACGTGTTTCCGGTCCAGCGATGATTGTCGCACCGAGCTCCGGAGGTAAGTATGGGGTGAGTGGGGGTGTGTGGGGAGGCAGGGTGCGCAGTGGGTGGGTGCGGGTTGTGGGAGGGGGGTGGGGAGACAGCGATGGAACGTTTTCTTTTTTACAGGTTTTTTTACTCAGATGGCGTGGGCGTTTGCCATGCTGGGTGGGCTCCCAAGCGTGGCAACAGGGAAAGCTGTTTGAGGGGACGTGGAGCCGATGGGGATTGGGCACCCCATCGGTAGATGATACGGAATGTTTGCCACGCTGGATGGGCTCCCAGTGTGGCAGCAGGGAAGCTGTTTGGGGAGGTGGAGCTGACGGGGATTGGGCACCCCGCTGGCAGATGACACAGGATCGCTTGCCACGCTGGGGTGGGCTCCAGCGCGGCACCAAAGATTTGGGGGAGGGGGGCGTGACGTGCTGCCAGCACACAGCGGTGGTTTTCTTTGAAGAGAAGACCACCGCTGTCATACACAGTACCACATCGATTGGTGTAGGACCGCCACGCCTGCTCAATGGAGCAGGGGATTGCACAGGACAGACACACCTCCAAAGTGTCCCATTCTCCCAAGACGTTCCTTGCGCATGTGTGCAAGCGAACGTAAAATGGCATAGTCACAGATCCAAACAACTATAGACTTATTTCTTTATTATGAATAGGATTAAAGATTTATACACGAGTACTACTCCCCTATTTAGATACTTGGATTAGGGAGAATCACCTTATTTCATATTCACAAGTCAGAGTTATGGAAAGGTACAATACTTTGGACATCTTTATTTTGAATTTTTTGATTGAATAAATACACTAAAGTTAAAAAGGGTTCACTTTATGTAGCCTGTCTGGATTTAAGTTCCACTTTTGACTCTGTTAATAGCTCTATTTTGTGGAACATACTTTCAGACTATGGCATAAACAATAATCTGTTAGAATTACTGAAGCTAGTACACAAGGATACCTGTAGTTTAGTGAGAATATCAAAATAATGCCTAAATTCTGACCCTGTTAACGTAGGAAAAGGTATCAAGCTGTGATGCCTGCCTGCACAGTTGTTATTCAATTTAATTATGGGAACAATTCAGCAGGTTATGGTGATATTGATACCATTCCACTGAAAATAATGGAAGAGAAATACTCATTTTAATATATGCAGATGATTTGCTGCTCTGGTCCCAGACTCCAGTAGGTCTAAGAAGTGCATTGTGTCATACAGTGTCACATTCAAAAAAATAGATCTTAAACTTAGTCTAGGAAAATCTAAAACATTAATGTGCAGGAAAAAGAACAAATCTGTATGGCTTAAAGACTACATGTACTTAGAAATTGTTTATTGTTATAAATATCTGGGACTGAATGATGATATATCATTAACAAGGAAGGAGCACATTACAAAAGTAAAGAACCAGGGCATAAAAGCCTTGAGAGGTATTATACGTTTTAGTAATAACCTTGCTGGAAACTCTCATATGGCATTGAAACAGTTACTGTACATGAGGCAAAAGTAAATAATATGTTATTAACTAATTCTGAAATATGGGCCTTTAGTAAGCATATAAAAGATCTTCAATCAGTCCAAAATAGATTCTTTAAACAAATTTTAAATTTTTTTAAATTAAATTCTTGTATTCAATGTATTTGAACTGGAAGCTCGTTCACAAAGGTTCCAAGGAAATCACACTCCAACATCACCTCCCTACTAAGACTCACCGACACCATCCTCACAGGAATGGATAATGGGCACACCACCTCAGCTATCTTTGTCGACCTTGCAAAGGCCTTTGACACGGTCTCACATGCCCTGCTACTCTCCAAACTCTCCCTCGCTGGACTGTCTGGAGCTGCCACCAGCTGATTCCGCTCCTCCCAAACAGTCAGAATTGGCTCTTCCACGTCAACCACCCTCCCTCACTACAGGGGTCCCCCAAGGTTTGGTCCTTGGCCCAATACCGTTTTCCATCTTCCTCAATGAACTGCCCTCAGCCTGCCCACACACTTCCATCCACATGTAAGCAAACGATACAGTACAGTACGCCTCTGGTCCATCCTCCTCTGAAGTAGTTAACAGACTTCAGCGAGACTTCAACAGTGTACAGAACTGGTTTTGTTCAAATCAGCTTTTCCTCAACCCTAAGAAAACTGTCTCCCTAATGTTTGGCATGCAGCAAAAACTCTCCCTTCTTCCCTCCACCCCTACATTCCACACTATTGATGGGACCCCCCCCTTGAGGTCTGTACCTCCTGCAGATACCTTGGGGTTTGGTTAGATCAGCACCTTAGCTTCTGTGAGCACATGGATGCTACCCTCAAGAAACTGCACCCCATGCTGGGTGCTTTATGCCGCAACAGAAGTTGCATCCCTCTGCCAACCCTCAAGGTAATTCTACAAAAAATGATCCTCCCTATACTGGACTATGGGGATGTAGTCTATAGTGTCACTCCCAAGTCCTCCCTAACCAGGCTAGATCCACTCATTCACTCTTTCTGTTGCTTTGCCCTAGACTGCCCTCCCACAATCCATCACTGTGACTTCTACAGGGCCTTAGAACTCCTGGCACTTCAGGATCGGAGAATGTCCCACTGTGCCAGAATTACAGTGAAATTCTGGGCACAGGCCCTCCCCCCTTACTTCACGGCAACCCTAGCAGCTTTTACCCCCAGCTGCATATTCACTGTGTTACATCAACTTCCAGCTTCTCCATGTCCCACACATGTCCAGTGCTACAGGCAAGGCTGCTTTTAGCTACCACATGCCTAAACTATGGAACTCCCTGCAGGCTGACATTAGGCATGCCACCAGCACTCAGCATCTAAACTCCCTCCTTAAGACTCATCTCTCGTCTACCTGCAACTGCGTCTAGCACTGCGGATGGTCCAGTAACTCGCTTCAATCCAATTCCTGCCCACCTCCAGTGTGATGCAGTAAGGCACACTACTTGTGGCCCCAGACCCTTACCCATGCTGTAATAAGTTGTAAGTTATGCTAACTTGGATCCACTGTGTCCCCTGACGCAGGCTATATGTTTATAATGTATATTTTTGTATTGCATATTCTAGGTATGGCTAAGCAGTTGTAAATACTACTGTATAGTCTTTGTATATTCTGTTGTATGGAGTACTACTTGTATATTCCACTGTACTTTTCTACTGTATATTTTCTTCTCTCCCCACACCCCCAGGTCGCATCTGGAATCGAGCAGTACTCCACTCAGCATGCCTGCCTGGTAAAACTCTTAAATAAATAAGTCAGAGATACACAGTAGAATATTCATTTCTGAAATTAACTAAATGGAATAATATACATAAAAGTCAGCCTTTAACATTTTGCCTGGTGCACACTTGAACAATCATTTCAATATGAAGGACAAGCAATTCAGACAAGTAGACAAATAAGATTAGTAGACATAGTAGTCGTTTCAGGGTGGTCCAAAATTGACCTTGTTGGGGAGGGGGGTTGGTGAGGAAGAGAGGATAGGAATGTGGGCTAGTGGGCTAGTGGTGGGGCAGAAAAGGGGAGTGGGGTACATGGGCAAGGGGAGAGGACACACAGAGGCAGTAACTGCCATTAGTGCATGTGGGGTAGGCAGAACTTGCTGAGAACTGGTGGTGGGACCCTGTTTGCGGCTAACAGTTGCAGCTACTAAGTGCAGTGAGGTAATGGCATAACTTACTCTTGAAAGGACCCAGCTTGGGTTCATTCAAGGTGTCCCAGTGATGGGAATGGATTTACCAACTGTATTGCTTAGAAGCGAACTCAATCTGAAATCAATAACCCTACTTGCTCAGATTACAGCAGTCACATTCTGTGAAAAATGTACAGACTGTATGCAAAAAGATCTCTATCTTTATGTTGGAAGGAAAGCTGCAATAATAAAATTGGTACACTGTGATTCAAAAATCTGAAAAATATTTTAAAAGTGTTGGCCTTCCAGAAATATGGGACCCTTAAGTCACAGATAACATTGAGATGAGTCCTTAGCAGCTCAGCACCTTATAATTTCTTCTAAACTGAGTCTGAAAAACTCAAAGATATTGCAAATTCAAATGTCTATCATAGTCAGAAAACACCAGGTATTGATGAAAAATATCTGATGTACTGTAAGAGAGAGAGATACACTGGAGTGCTCTTTGCAGGTTTCATGTAGGCCTAATTTTTGGTTGTATTCTGGGAGGTCAGTTCTCATGTCATGCGTTAATGAGGCCATATTGTAAATGTGACCCATTTGCCATGATATCTACTGGACATCTGATTTTTGATTGCACTATATTAAATTCCATGAGAGATAAATGGTTACATCCAATATGGAAAAACAAACATGTTCCACTAAATAGATAATCTATACAGAAAATGTTGGTATGTATGCTGTTCTGTGAAATTAACCAGCATATTTTCCCCATTGCTAGCTTTGCACACTTGGCTGTGTTCAATCTTTGGTCGATGAACTGTCGTATATGTAACTATATCTATTTCTGTGTAAAGAAGGATCCAATTCTGTTTTCATTTTCAGTGTATATTACTATTTTTGTAAGTGATAAACTAATGTTTTTATACATACTATTTGAATAAACTTGAAATTTGAAACTACTAATCCCAGAATCACCTGCATCTGACATCTGAAGAGGGCTATACCAGTGGGAGATTCAATATCCTGCAGGGTATGTTTAAGTTTTTAGAAGCTCCAAACAGATGTTTGCCAGTTCGCTGTTCTCCTGGGGCTAATAAGTCATCTTAGCACAGGGAGGACAGCAGGACCAGCAAACAAAAGATTAAAGCTTATTAAAACTCTAACATGCAATGCAGGCTATTGAATCTCCCACTGCTACAGCCCTCCTCTGATGTCAGCTGCTAATACAGCTACTGTATTTCAGTGAAAAGTACGTAAAACAATGGTTTTGAACAAAAAGTAAGAAATCAGACCAGCTCCACAATTGGGTGTGGGACTCTTAGTGCTGACTGTTCCCCTTTAAATAGTTGTGCCTAACAGCCACCCTAATTCTTTATTAGTTCTACATAGTCTAGCTTTACATGATAGTACCTTCAGTGATCATGCCACATTTGGTGATGCACTTCTGACCCAGAACATCTGAAGTTTCACTCAAGTTTACATACACATCTCTTCATAAGCCTAAAATCATCTGAAAACCATGGGAAACCTCACATTATACTAATCAGCAATTGCTCCCAGGAAATCAAAAAGATAGATCTGTTGTGCAGTAGTAGTAAGACCCAGAGCTCGATTCAGAAAGAGCCCTTAGAGCGACATAAGGTGCATTAAAGAACTACCTTGTGTCAAATTCCAGTGGATGAAATGCTATGTTCCATATTCAGAAAGGAGAGCTGTCTCTGCAGCAAAGTCTGCCAAACTGATGCAAGAGGTTCACTGTGTCAAACATAGGACACATGTGAAGAGAATGCCACAAGCTGAGGCTCAGCAGCATGGGGGCATGAATGCCTCCAGGTGAGCTGTAAAGGGTATGCAGGAGGGGCAGGAATGCCCACACTGAGGCACCATGATGATGTGGGGGTGGGAATGCCCCAAGGAGGGTGAAAATGAGGAGGGAGGCATAGAGTGGGAAGTGATGGAAGCTGCATCAAAAAGACAATACGGTGGATAAGAACTGACGCAAGCTGCAGCAAAAGCTGCTGCACAGGATGAGACCTGTAAAAAGTCATACAACAGATGAAATGGCCATGGTAATGACATGTGCAGCTCCCATACCATCCTGCAGAGGTGTCAGGGCAGTCTCACCCTCCCTGTCTGCAGATGGATCCGCTCCATTCTGTGCAACATTGTTGATTAGGCCAGCTCCACCTTTGACTAATGGATGCCTGCCATCATCAGCGCAGTGTCGAGGCTCACACATTCGTGAATCCCAGTAAAGGGGATGCTGCAGCACGTTAGCGATGCAAGCCCCTTTGCGACATGGTGCACTCAGATTTTGGACACAAGCATGGTGCAAGCAGAACCATGTTTGATGCAATGTATGTACCTGAATAGCATTTGATGCAAAGTTTGACATAAGCTGCACTTTACATCAAAGTTTTTGACACAAGCTGTTTGCACCATTCCTGGAGCTTTCTGCATTGAGCCCCCAGTTTTAAAACAGTCAAGCTGATCTTTCTCAAGGGGCAGTCTGAGAGTGACTGACTGTCAGATAAAACAGTAGAACCATCTGCAGGGGTTCTCAAATGGTGAGGCCAACCTCCTTGGGGAGGCCCCAACCTGTTCCAGGGGAGGCTCAAGCAAATCTTGAAAAAGTATTATATTTCAATTCTGAATTCTATAGATTTTGTGTGAAGGGATAAGGCAAACTGAAAGAGGATAATAGTAGGTGAATTAATGTATTTATTCACAAGTCTGTGACCAGGGAAGGTACTGTACACTGAGACATGGCTTATTTTAGGTTTACCCATGGAAGGGTAGTGAGAGAATACAATTCAAAATGTAACTGCAAAACATTCAGACAATACAAAATGAATAAACATGCAAACAAATTAAGAACAATAAACTAACAATGCAAGGAACAATTGATCAATTAGACTGGCAGCAGAACTGTCCAAATACAAGAGTTAACCATACAGGTACTAGAAATAAGAGCAGGAGGGGCAAATGATCCCTGAGAAGTTGTTTAAGAGCAGGTGAGAGGGGAGAGGCAGGAAGGTTATTCCAGATAGAGGGGAAACAGAAAGCAGTCTGGCCCATGAAGGTATGGTAGTAAGGGGTAACAATGGTTCGAAAGTCCAAATATTGGAGCAAGTAGGTTGCCCTGTTGGGGAAGGGGGTTACAATAAGCTTAACATGAGATCCAGCTAGGCAAAGAGGTTTCAATTTATTTTTCTATGGGGAGGCCCAAAAATATTTCAGTATTTTGAGGGAGGCTCAAGATCTTTTCCATGGCTTAGGGGAGGCTCACTATGACAAAGTTTGAGAACTGTTAAAGTAATACAAATCAAACTATGACAGCAGAGCTAATATTATTGACCTCAACATCAGAAACACTGATACCATGAACAGTAATTAGATCAAGAATGTACCCTCTTGGAAAGGTGGGAACATTCACAACCAGTTTTAAATCATGACGATCCACTAAAGTTAAGAAGTCACTAATTCTGGCATCAGCTGTGTCAAAAACATAAAAATCTAAAATTTCCCCAAATTAGCAATTTCTCACAATGGAGACAATGGTAGCTAAAAAGTCATCAAACTGAGTGAGAAATTTGGAGCATAATTTGAAAGGGCAAAAGACCAAGGCAATCAGCAGTGAGTTGACCACTAGAGGACTAACAAGCATAAATGCTCAAATGAAAAATGCTGTTCATGTGAGAACCCTGAAACAATTTAGGAACTATACTGTCACCACCTACACTGTCTGGCATCACTATCCTTGTGAAAAGAGGAAAACTCTCAGGGAATAACCTCAAGTAGGGGAACAGGGTGAGATTCATTTAAACATGTTTCAGTGAAGGATAATAAATCTAAAGGGAGACTGCACGCTAACACTCCTTCCAGCAATCAGGTAAAAAACACTGTCTATAAATGACTGAAAGCCCTTGCCAAAATATACTCTCTAATTAGCATCTCATCTTTGTCAAGTGAAAAAAAGGACTGGGTGTGGGATGTTATTGGGTGTCTGACAGTTCATCAAGCGGCTAACATGTGTACATATAATTGTGCTAAGAACTGTGTAAACTATCATCATCTGCACTGGGTATATGCCAAGCTGAAATCTAGACTGCTGTAATGAGGGTATCAGCTTCAATGGGCACAGTTCAAAGAATGTATATTTCCAGTAACACCCCCCCAAAAAAAAAAAGACTGTCACCAATGTAATGGGCATTTAATGAGTTAGCACTGGTACCTATCTATTCAAACAAAACTGTTTCATTAATTAGTTAACTGCCTACATAACATCATTTTTTTCCTGAATTGCAAATGAATTCCAACTGAATAACTGGACATTCTTTTCTACTTAAATGATAACAGTAGCACATGTTGTTGTGTTCTGCTGTTACACAGTGAAACTCACAACATTGTGGAATTTATGTGAGGTGCCATAAATAAGGAATAAGGAATAAGTATTAAATAAACCAAGCTTTCTCCCACATACATGGCTTCAAATTTGGGTTGGTAAAATATAAACTGGGTCATTCTTGCACACATGAGGATATAAGCAACCTGAGGAGAGACACAGAAGGACTTGAACAGTGGGCTGAACATAAAAGTTATTAATACAACAAAATGCAAGGTGATGCATAGTGGCAACAGGAATCCAAAAATAGAGTATAGAATTAATAGGATCATGATGGAACCCTTCTTAGAAGAACGGTATCATGGGGAAATAAAATCCTCAGCTTGGGGTGAAGAAACATATAGAAAGGCAGATAGGATACTTGGTAGAGTTGTGCAGAATGTGGAAGCTGGTGGGTGGAATTCACATGGAATGGCAATTCCATTACTGAAATGTCTTTCTGGCCATCCTGCCTGTGCAGTGGAAGCATTACCACTTGTGACGCCAACAACCTGGGTTCAGTAGCAAGCCCGGTTTGTTGGAGGGCCAGCCAGGGGGCAGAAAGATAGAGCACCCAGCAGGCTGCTCTCCTTCTCAGAGGAGGGTTGGCTGTGGGTCCCATTGCAATGCTGCCACTTGGGTGTCTACAGGTGGAGGTGCAAGTCAGGATCGCAGAATGCAAGGAGGGTAGGACATTGACCGAGGTCCAGAGTGGCAGCACGTCTTGCCGTGCCCTCATATCATTGGACCTCCCAATGTGCCATCATCTACAGGGTTGGGGGCACCAGAAAATGAAAAAAAAAAACACCCTGCATCTGTGCCTAGAGATGGGCCCTGGCACCTTAACTGCACATGACCAGGATCTGGGGAGAGGATCGGTTGGCTCACCTGACCCATTGAACATTGGCTGGGAGAACTACCTGGGGTCTCCCTTCTACCCTGCCCGGTGGGTTATCTGGGGCTGGGTGGGGTTTCAGTCCACCAAAACAGTCCCCAAGAAGCCTAGCTTAAATAGCAAGTACAAAAACAATGAAATTATTTTCTGAATTTCATTTTCAATTTCACAGATTTATGAAAAGTATTTCTATGTAAATGGATGAAAAATATTCTGTGGATCACATAATCCCCAGAATATAATTCCTCGCTTTATGGAAAATGAAGCCGCGGTTTACATAAATGGTGGAATACAGTTCCACAGTTAACCTTCTGCATTTGGAATTTTGGAATTCTGCTTCCAATGGAATGCCAGACAATCTGGTGAAATTTCTAAAATTCCATGAAATTCCAGTGTAAGTGGAACTGCACAATTCTGCACAGTTCTAATTCTGGGGGTTATTAGATGAGGCTTCACTAGCTCACCCAAGGAGGTGTTCTTGTTACTACTTCAGTCAATCATTAGGCCACACTGGGAATACTGTGTAATATTGCAGAACTGATATCTTAAAAAAAGGATAAGGAAAGCTGGAAAATATCCCCTAGTGGGCAAAAAAGTGATTCATAGTCAACAGGGGAGGACATATCCAGAACGGCTAGAGAGCCTAAACATCTACTGTAGTCATTGGAAGGCTGGAGGCAAAGGAGGGGAATAAGATAGAAATGCTGACCACCAGAGGGTCATGATCTCTAACTACAGAGGGGTAATTTCAGGAAAGAAATAAGGAATTATTTCCTTAAAGAAAGGGTTGTGATCAAATGGAACAAATTGCCCAAAGATGTAATAAACGCCAGTACAACCTAAAACCCTAGGGGATAGCTGCAGATGGTAATCAGAATTAAAAACAAGCAGAAGTTCAAAAGGATTACTGGGAGCTTCAAAATGATCATGTAAGCTTAAATAGGTAAAACAGAGTGGCACAGGGTCATAATGTCTCAAGACTTATGCTGCATGGCAAGATTGTGCTGCCAATACAGCGCGATGTTGCCATGCGGCATAATTCTTTTTCTGTTGGGGACTCTGCCTCTCACACCCTCGGACCCCCCACTAAAGATTCTCAACTCCTGGGTGGTCCAACTCGGGAGTGCACAATCCGTGTAAAAAATATCTGGGACTCGAATCAAACCCAGTCCCAGAAGCAGCTCCTGGTTCCTTGCTGTGGCTCACCCAGTGAGCCATGGTAGTTGTTCAGTGGACCCACTCCCAGCAGAGGTTTTATCCTCTGCCTGGGAGTGTGTGAATGGTGCAATACCGTGTATATTAGTATACCCGGTATTGTACCATTCGTTGTCCTGTACAGCGCTCTCTCGGGTTAGCTATAATGTCGTACGGTATTAAGCATATGACATTACGACCCGGTAGGAAACAGAGCATACTAAATGGACTCTTGTCTTTATTTGTGCCCACCATTTAAGTATTTATTTATTTAACATGAGTATGTAGTGGTGCACAGATCCATTTCTCCCCAGGTGGATGAAATAGCTTCTGGCACCGATGAAAACATCTAGGATATATTGGGAAAGTTTGGCTTTGGAAGTTACTCTTGGCAACCTGTAGAACTAATGTAATCATAACTCTGAAATAAAGAAGACCTGTGCCCAAGTTGGTAGGCTAAGCTAAATAAAGAAACTGGTGTGACCTATTTCTGTTGTTCACTAGGTAGGTGTACAGGTCCCACAGATTGTTTCCAGGCATAACCCAGACCATAAAAATGACAAAAACATACAGTAACAGTAGAACCACAATACAGAGAAATGTAAAGACATAAGTACAAAACAAAACAACTATAGATAAGATCCAGCTGCTACACAACAATGAAAGTAACACAATGGTGGCAGTGGCAAGATATGATTTGTAGGTAATAATTACTATAAATACTTTTTGTGTTACAAACATGGTACACCGATAACCACTAGGAAAATAATATGGTCTGAAGAAACATTTGCAGGCTGAGTTAGCCAAGTGGCATGTCCACTGATGTTTTTTATTGTAAAACCTGGCAAAATTCTGAAAACTGGACTGTCTGCACACAGGTAAAAATAAAGAATTTCACAGAATTTGGCATTTCATACCAGATCAATGAATAAACACAACTTGAAATGTTTCAAGAAATTGTTTCCTGTGCTAATTTAATCTTGCTTTATTTAATTTGTTGCATGTTTAGCCGTCTTTCATTTGTAATATGTATGCATATATTACTAACAGTTTGACATTAGAATTCCTGTAAAATCTGGAAATTAGGCTGACAATCACTAGTGTAATCTTAGAATCTCAAATCTTACAAATGTCATTTAATTACTTCAATCACTGTATATCAGTGGTCTTGCCAATGGGGTATCTTTATAGAGAGACTTAAATAGGGAACTGGATGCTAGGGAACATAAGGAGCAAGGTTGGCTGTGCCAGAGTCAAGGAGCAGCAAAAGGCAAAGCTTTTAGACTCATACTAGCTGAGGCATGGGGGTTTCTCGAGAAGCATCTGGGAGGTTGACTGGAGGTTATGGTGGCAAAATGTAGGTCTAAGGAGGTCTGTTAAGAAGAATATCCCTCAATGAATTTGCATATTAGACCACTGAAGTGGTTATAATGGCATGGCTGTGGGGAAGCCCAGCCAATGGTTTGGAATCAATGTACAGTATCTATGAATGAATCTATGCATCTGTGAGTTTTGATACATTTGGAGATTTTTGTCAGTTTTTTTCTGTTCTTTTTCAATAGTGTGGGCAGTTGTATGTTACAGTCATTATTATGCTTAGTTTTAGTAGGTTGTTTTCTATTCTTTTCATTGCATTTTTTGGGTATTGTATTGCTATGAGAGATGGGTGATTTATTGTTTCCTTCCTTGGAGGAGGTACTTAGGGAAGTTCTTCATTTTAAGACTTTCAGGCTCTGTTCCTGAAGTTTTGGGCTCATTTGAATCACAAGATAGGATTTCCATGTTTTTGTTGTTGTTGGAACTGCTTTGCTCCTTGCAGGTTGGTTTATTTTCTTAGTGTTATGTGAGACAGGTTACACGGAAATAAGGGTTATATTGTTATAAAGGGGTCATGCATCTGGTTGCTCAGTTACATAATGACCACTGACCTATGCATTATTACTCAGGTTATATGCTTCTCAGGACATGTTACATATATGTTAGCCTACCCCTATGTGACTAAGGGCAAAATAGGACCAACACCATTTGATAAGAACATGTATTAGGCCTACTACATGGGTTTCTGGATACTTTATACCTTTGATTAGACCAACATATATCTTGAACAAAGATGGTACAATACACTGGCTTTTGGGGCTCCACAGTTCCCTTCTTCATTTGAATAGCAAACTAAGCAAAAGCAGCTGAATGTATGAACACTGTGATGCATTGTTTCAAAATAATTTATTGCAGGATAGTGAAATTGCTTTAAAAGAAATGGTGAGAAGGACATAACAGGAAGGGTGGGTGGGCAATGTACAGTACAGATAAAGGTTTATAGCTGTGAGGGGCTGATTACCAGGCTGTGATAAGATATTCGTAAGAAATGCTGAGTTAATTTGAAAGGTATCCTGACAGGAACAGAGAACAGTAATGACATGAGATACACAGAGTACAGGATGGGATCACAGAAAGAAAACACATATTTGTATAATGTAACATACAGTATTACATTTTTCCATAGTATCATAAATACAAACATATAATGTCATAGGGGCCATAGTGTGTCATACATACATACATGTCCCAGTTGAGCCTATTACAGTTTGAATCAAATTGTTTGATATACTTTAGTCCCCATGTCCTTCTCTCCTGTGTGTTTTGGAAGTTTCCTCTTAGTGTTAAGACAGACAGGTCTGAGAGGGAATGGTGTGGTTAGGAAAAATACTGTTTTACTATTGTGCTGATAATTTGGTTTACTATTGTGTGTAGGTGGTAGTTCATCCTGGTCCTGGTTTGCAGTGGTTGCCTTATTTCCCTGTGTAGCATCCATTTGTGCACTTTTTGGGCTGAATTTTAGTAAACCACATTTCTTGATTGACGTGTAGGATCCATTAATTTGTATTGGGCTGTTCTGGCTTGTTTCAATGGTAGTCTGTGGACATATGTGGGTGCAGTCTTCCATTTTGTATTGTTACATGGTGTCTTTCTCATTTTATAGTTATTTTGATCTGCTAGGACTTTGCTAAGAATTATTATGTTAGAAAAGTTAGGGGGCTACTTGTAGGCAATGACAGGTGGTTCAGGGAAAATGTCTCTTAAAGCAGCAGTGCAACGAAAATGGGTTAAAATTTGACCCCACCTTTTTTTATTCCTAATTGATGCCATATGTCTTCCAGTTTATGGTGGTGGTGAAATATTTAGTTTTCATTATCATTTAAGAATTTTATGAACATTTTAAAATAATTATTTATCAAGAAAAAAAGATGGCCGCCTAATTTTTGCATAGAAATAATACTGAGGACCCAAGAAGGGCTAGAGTCCAGACAAAAATTCAAATGTACAGTACACAGCATAGGAAGCACCCAGAAAAACCCAAATCAACAGTTCTGCCAATATTTTTCATAACCATAGCAGAAAATTAGCTTTTTGGAATAACTTTTTTTCATTGCACTGCTGCTTCAAGTCTTCCACCTCCACTCAGCATGGGTTGTATTTCTTTAATAATTTATTAAAGGAGTGCTAGCATGGGGCTATAACAACAAAGAGTGTGTGATCAGTTTGATTTTTTTTTGCCTGTTTTCCATTAGATTTTCTTGTACTTGTATAACATGTTCCATTTTTCTATCAACTTGTTTTGGGGAGTGGCCCTGATGGATGAAGGAATTACAAACTAAGGTGAGCTGTCTGTTCCTTGTTATCTCATCAAAGCAGATCCAATGGTGTTGAATTGCCTGACTGAAGATTACACATGTTTTTGTGTGTCTTGGGTGAAAGCTGGAAATATGCAGGTATTGGTGTCTGTCAGTGTTTTTTCTGTAAACATCAGTTTGTATATATCCATTATTAGCAATTGTTGTATCCAGGAAATTTATGCTGGTAGAGGGAATATTCAGTGCTGAGTTTTATTTGTTTGTTTTTATTTGAGGTTTAACCATTGGGCATAAGCTCATTCACAATGGTGACCTTACAAAGACAAATACAGTACATTTAATCATGCAAAATATTTTATAGACCTCAGCCTTGTCTGTCCCAATACTAAGAGGCAACTTTTAAAAATGTAAAGAAGAAAAGGACATATGAATTAACATATATCAAACAATTTAACTCAAATTGTAATGGACTCAATCATGACATGGATTTATGACACACTATAGGAAACTCTAATACTGTGTTACTTTATACAAATAGGCTTTGTTTCTTTCATGACCTCACCACCCCCATATTCAGTGTATCTCAGGTCATTACTGTTTTATAGGCCTTTTCAGGATACCTTCCAAAAGAACACTCTAAGGTATCCATTCAGCCTCTCTTATGAATATCTTAGCACTTCCTGCTAATCATCACCTCAAAGCTATCTACCTCTCCCTATTCATTGCCAACTCACCCTTCCTATTAAGTCCTTCCCTTCCTTCCTTTTAAGCCTTTTCACTATCCTGCCATCAATTATTTTGAAACAGTGCATCACAGTGTATATAGATTCAGCTTCTTTTGCTTAGTCTGCTATTCACCTGAGGAAAGGAACTGTGGGGCCCCCAAAGCCTGTGTACTATACCATCTTTGTTCAGGACATATGTTGCTCCAAGAAAAGGTATGAAATGCTGTTTTCCAAGGACCAATATGGCTAAAATCTTGTTTTACTGCATACTACACGTATGACAGTTGTGCTGCATGCATGTACACTAACAGGCATTTTACATCACATGTGTGCAACATGCATGCTATGAGTGCACATTGCATCATACCACTTATAGTGAGTAATACCAGGAGGAAAAAGATCAAGAGAAGTATCATGAGGAAGAAAGCTGCAAAGTGCTACTAGTAATTTTCATGAGGTAGAATGCATGCCAGAACTACAGGGGTATATCAGATAAGAAGATAGCAATCTACTCAGGCAAACATTGCATCACTGTACAGGTCCCTTACCTTGGACTTAAAGGAATGCAGTGGATTCAACATAATTAATAGTGCTGAAATCTTACACCTTTGGTATCCAAAGAGGTGGTTGCCGGTTTTTCTTTTATTGCTGAAAATTTAAACATGACAAGTTCGACTTCTGCATTAAATTATGTCAAGAAAAGTTTCAAGATGGAGCACACATTCTAGCCAAACAACACAGCTCTTTATTGTACCGAAAGATTTATTTGTAAAACATCTGCAGCCCTTATTATCACTAAAAGGCAGCAAAAGCATTTGACAAGCTTGGACCATAATTTGTAATTGACTGGAGTAGCGCCAGATTCAAGGATCAAATGGGATTTTCACTAATGAGACTAACATGCTAATCATTCTTCTGCTTGCCAGTATTATATTGATTACTGCAAAGTAAAGGATCCCAAAGTACATGTGCTACATTGTAAACAACTGAGATGTATATTCTAAGCAACAGATAAAGGTTCAGGTAACACAGCTAGATAAAAGAAGGAATACTTCACTTGCGGATTTTGTCATAGAAACTTATTCTGTTCTTTTTGACATTACATAGAAAAAAACAGAACTTCTAGTGAAATAAATCCCCTCATCATTTTATCCCTGGTTCAGACAAGCCTATTTTGGGGATTATGTAATGGTGGGAAAGGTACAGTCTGCTAGAGTTCAGGAACGTTCAGATTTCCTTAGACTTGTGTCTGCTTTGTTTCAGGTGATAATCAGACTGCCACATTTTAGCCCAACTCAGTTTTACTAAAGACTGATAAGGTTTACAGCCACTGAAAATATCTGAAGTCAAATCACATGTTAGAAATATCAAAGAAATGGAACATGGCCTATTTGCCTGCTTTGGCTTCTTCACAAGGTTCACCCTATGTCAAAGACTGTAAAGAACTGAATGAAGGATGTGCCTTGCAATTGTTTTTGAAGCCACTGAAACTAGAATGGGCAACCCTTGTGTGATTCATCCTGAAAATAGCTTGAGTCCAAACACATAAAGTTTAAAAAAGTGTCAGCTTCTCTGCTCCTTCCCCCCCCCGATCTCAAATTTCTTCTGCCCTGTCCTTTATAACCTGTTCTGCTATCAGTTTTAAGCAATTTCTCTCCAACCACTTAAAGGAGTATTACACCTAGAATTTGTAAAAACATATGTTGTGCAGAGTGTTTTGATTTGTGTGCAAACTCCTAGTGTGTCCTTCCCTCTGTCTGCTATTAGGAGTTTTCTCTAAATTAGCCTGCTAGCTTTATGGTAGTTTTATGACCCATGGGAATCACCATCTCAGCAAGCTTTATTTTCTTGTTCCTACAATGCATCCTGTCCCTTGCAACAATGATGTAGCTGAGACCATAGGTTCACTAGGAAGCATCAGTTCACAACAGCAGAGATGGCTATATTTTAAGTACTATGCAGAATTCAGCTTGGTGACTACCCTCATTGTAAAGGTATGTTTGCTGTGAACAACTGTGATGCTGGCTGTGTATGTGTAACTTGTATGGTTTTCAGTATATTTACATTAGTTTGGCATGTCTACTAGAGTGTTTACTCAGAAAGACAAAAAGTGTCTGCTGTTTACAACCACATCTGCACACATAGAAACATAGACGCTGACGGCAGATAAGGACCACTTGGCCTACCCAGTCTGCCCATACATGCCAAACAAAGCTAAATATTTTGAAAACTATACAAGCTACACAAAAATAACAAGTAGCAAAGTTGTTCAGGACTAAAAGATTTTTACAATGAGTGTAATCACTAAGCTGAATTCCTTACAGTTTTTAAAATATTTGCCATCTAAAATGGGAAGTTTGGACATATTCAAAACAAATCGAAATATCTTGAAAACTTTACGAGCTACACAAAAACGACCAGCAGCAAAGCTGTTCATGACAAAAAGACCTTTACAATGAGGGTAATCACTAACCTGAACTCTGTATAGTTTTTTTAAATATATCTATCTAATTAACCAAATTACATGCTTTTTTTACCAATTTTTCCACTTCAGAGAGGGCTTGTATAGTTTTCAAAATGTTTAAATTTGTTTGGCATGTGTGTAGATGTGCTTGCAAACAGCAGACAGTTGTTTTTCTCCCCGAGTGAACACTCTAGTAGAAATGCCAAACAAATGTAAATATCTTGAAAACCATACAAGTTACACGTACACAACCAGAGTCACACTTGTTCACAACAAAAAGACCTTTACAATGAGGGCAGTCACCAAGCTGAACTCTGCATACTTTTTAAAATATAGCCCTCTCAGCTATTGTGAACTAATTTTAAAGCAGTACTTGCTATAGAATCTCTGGTCCCAGCTACATCACTGTCACATGAGACAGGGTGCATTGTAGGAACAAGAAAATCAATATACCTAGCTGAGATGGAGATCCCCAGCGGTATTAAAACTACCATAAAGCTAGCAGGCTAATTTAGGAATCACTCCTAATAGCAGACAGAGGGAAGGACACACTAGGACTTCATACACAAATCAAAACACTGTACAACATGTTTTTACAAATTCTGGGTGTACTACTACTTTAAGTAAGACAAACGTCTGCACCTGCATCTGACTCTCAACTTTTCCCTCATCTAATTTCTTCAAACTCATTACTCTACTATCTCTCTATCCCCTCAGGCTTGAACTCCTTCTGATTGTTGTATCTCCCCCTTTTGAATTTCCTTTGTAGTGTAATTGTTACTCTTTCCCTCCTCCTATATACCATTTATTATGTTACTAGCCACACTTTTATTTTGGTATCAATCATTTTACTCTTTCTTTTATTGTATTATACAAAAGTATGCTTCATCTACTGTACTGAATACTAATGTAAGCTCTTGTATTTGTTATGTAACCTCCCGGGTCATGCCTAAATAAGCAGGTTTTTGTCTAGTGCAACAGTTCTCAGACTCTGTCATAGTGAGCCTCCCCTAAGCCATGGAAAAGATCTTGAGCCTCCCCCAAAATACTGAAATATTTTTGGGCCTCCCCATAGTAAAATAGCTAACTTTTCACAGTACATCGGGAATAAATTGAAATCTCATTGCATAGCTGGCTCTCATGTTGTTAAGCTTATTGTAACCCCCCCCCCCAAAACAGGACAATATACTTGCTCCAATATTTTGACTCTCAAACCACTGTTACCCCTTACTGCCATACTTTCATGGGTCAGACTGATTTTTCTATTTCCCCTCTAACTGGAATAACCTTCCTGCCGACCTCTGCCTCTCTCCCTCTCACCCAGCTCTTAAGCAACTTCTCAGGGTTCATGTTGCTCCCTCCCGCTTGTATTCCTAGTACCTGTATGGTTAACCCTTGTATTTGGACAACTCTGCTGCCAGTCTAATTGATGAATTGTTCCTCGCATTGTTCGCTTATTGTTCGTAATTTTTGCACTTTTATTCATTTTGTATTGCTTGAGTGTTCTGCAGTTACATTTTGAATTGTATTGTCTCTCTACCCTCCCTGGGCACACCTGAAATAAGCCATGGCTCAGTGTACAATTCCTTCCCTGGTCACCGACTTGTGAATAAATACATATATTCACCTACTGTTATTCTCTTTCAGTTTGCCTTATTCTGTCACACAAAATCTATAAAGTTCCAAATTGAAATATAATACTTTTTCAAGACTTGCTTGAGCCTCCCCTGGAACAGGTTGGGGCCTCCCAAGGGAGGCTGGCCTCACCATTTGAGAACCCCTGGTCTAGTGCACTTACCCGGTAATTGAAAGGTGCATGCATGTGGTTATATGGGGGAAGAGCTCCTCCCCCACACTCTACATAAATCACCAGGCAAACCACAGCTCTGCTTAGAGCAAGTTGCACTCACTGCGCTCACTCTGTGCTGCATGCTGGGGCTGGCTCCTTCCTCGGTTCTGTCCCACCTCCTCCTCCCTCTCTCTCTCTCTCTCCTCCTGCTGCCTTTCCGCTGCCTTCTGCCTAGTTATTCTCCCTTCCCCCCCTCTCCATTTGTTTTCTTTTTACCTTTCTTTGGGGGGGATTTTGCCTCGCCTCTAGCTACAGCACCATAGTTCATCGTTCATTCGCTTGCTCCACTGTCCTGCTCCTTATGTACCTTCATGACCTGCTGACTTTCACAGGCACTTTCTAGTGCTCCCACATGCTGTCCTGAATACTGCTTCCCTGGTGGTAACACAGATTCCTCCTGCTCACCGTACACTGCGCATCCACATGTAATGCCCCAATATTAAAACAAAACTAAAATATGAACAGGAGAAGGCAGACAAATAGAATGTATATGTAAAAGCTAACAAAGTCAGCGGAACCTCCTACTTTGCAGCTGAACTGCTACCCGTACTCCTGAACCTACCGCACCATGCTTCTTACCAGCACGTTTGTACTCTACTTTCATTAACCCGTTCTGCTGCAGCTCTTTGTTCAAGCGTTCCTGGCCAGTTTACTTTTGGGTTCATAACCATGGTCTTCTGGGGCTGACACCAATTGCCTGCATCGTTATTCCATCAATCATCTTAGGGGAGACTGGTCTTGCAGGGCTTCCAGAGGCATTTTCATTGCAGCTACTTCCCAGCTTTGTATGTATCAGTTCTATCATCTTACTGCTATTTCTCTGCCATCAGGTACATTACTATGGTGCTTTGCATTTAAGGGAGCTTCATCCACAGAGTCTCATGCCACAGGGCAGTCACTCAGTGAAGCTTTTACTACTATTAGAAGTACTAGTCAAAGGATTGGGACACTTTTTAAGCTACCTAGCAATGTTTATACAAGTTGCTTCAATGTTTATCAAAGATTGCCGTCCCTCACGGAGAAGCTTCAAGACACTGTATTAATTTGAAGGCCTTATTATGCAAGCCAGCTCATGCTGCCTACCGACTGCCATCAATCAAGGCATTATGTACAGTATCTAGCTCACTACGTGGATATTAAGCCACAGACCTGTCTGCAGATATTTAACTTACATTTGTCTATACATTGCTTTTCACCATTTACATTATATTCAGTAGGCAAACAGATCTCCTTGGAATAGTATTCCAATGTAAATCTAGGTTCTTGTACTCTCATATGTAACTGACTGCAATTTAACTGAGCATGGCTATCTGTCGCCTCGACAGCCCTTTCACTATTCCATCCATCTGCTCCATCACAAATTGCTGACAGACAATAACAAGACTTTATATCACTGTTTTTGGATGCTTCCCATGTTACGAACATACGAAATTTGCCAGCAGATAAAGGCCTAGAGGTCTATCAAGTCTGCTCGAATGTGCAGCTAGCACCCCTTATTCTGCAGCTGCCCCTCCCTTCCACCCTTCCCCTTCATTAACCCTCCCCCTTGTCCTGTCCCATCCTCGTTTGAAGCAGTCCACTGTTCTACTGCATATCACTTCTGCAGGTAACGATTCCACCCAGCCACCACCTCTCTGTAAAAAGTGTCTCCTCATCTCCTCCTGAACCTTCCTCGCTCCAGTCTCATATCATGGCCTCTGGTGGCCTCCCTCCCTTACTTTGAACAGCCCCTCTGTACCGGCCTTGTTTATTCCTTTCATGTATTTAAAGGTTTCAATCATGTCACCCCTGTCTCTCCTCTCCTCCAGTGAGTACATGTTCAACTCCTTCAACCTCCTCTTGTATGATAAGTCCCCCAGCCCCTTGATCATCTTTGTCGCCCTGCGCTGCACCCCCTCCAGTAACTTAATGTCCCTCTTCAGATACGGATGCCAGTACTGCACGCATATTGCTTCACCTCCTTGGATATCTCTACCTTGCTTCCATCCAGCACTGTCTACTACCTCCAGCTGACCTACACATGGTCCAGCTGTGCATGCTAGCCTACGTGGGGCTTAGCTGCTACTCTTTACTTAACCATACCAGCTGACCTATGTGTGGTCCAGCTGCGCATGCTAGCCTTCATGGGCTTAGCCGTTTATATTTATTCACTGACCATGTGACCTACGTGTGGTCTGGCCAAGCCTGTTGGCCTTCATGAAGTTTATCCACCACTCTACTTACTTACTGGCTGATTTACATGATCTAGCTGCCATGCTAGCCTTTGTGGGGCTTAGCAGCCACCCCATTCTCTTTACTTTTCAGGATTGAATGCACTGTCAGTTGTTCCTCACCCTCAGTCATACTACTAAGATCGTGGACCTTGCAACCCTCACCTTGCTGCTCCCACTCACTACCATTTATCAAGGATACGTTTCTTCCTTTCATTGGATTTAATTCTGGATTACATCGGATATTCGCTTCAATTCCTTAGGTTGTTTCTTACTATACTGTTTCAAACTCCTTTGTAAATTACTACTGTTTCATGATGCCTTCCTTATCTTAGCGACATAGATCTACTACAGTTTTAGGATGCTTATGTCCTCTTGGTCGAGTTGCCAACTCATCCACCCAGGTCTCTTCATTGCACACCTTATCATCCTTATCATCAGGACTTCGACAGTTTACAGCATCCTTCTACTGCTCTCATAAGTAAGCCTCAGAATATACGTCTACGCTACGTGGAATTGGCTCAGGACTATGTTTCCATTTCCAATACTTTTATAATCTTTTCCTTACTGCTTTGCTACTATTTCTGCATTGAATGCAGTTTGACAGTACTACTACTCTATTCACCACTGCTACAACCTGCCTCGCCCCACGGGAATAGAGGTTCACCGCATCACACTTCAAAAGACCTGCACCCTACGGGTCCAGAGGTCCCTTGGACTTAGATTACTACACCATGTTCACCTGCTTCTATAACCTGCCTTGCCCATTGGGCCTGGGGGTTCAACTACTTCTACTCTACACCTGCCTCACCCAGCTTCGGGGCCTAGAGGTTCGCATATTCTATTATACACCTGCCTGCCGCCATGTCTGCCAGTCTTGGGAGCTCCTTTCTACTATGGACTCCCGTCTGTATTTGTTTAGCTGTACATCATCTATTCCCTTGAATGTTTCTGCCTTGACACTTCAGTTCATATTATTTACTACCACACTTCTACCAGGACTTAATTTGAGCCATCCGGAAGACTTTCAATCTTATGAGTTACGCCTCGATATTACTGTACTCTAATGCTCTGAGGCTTTTGGATCCTACAACACTACTTCATCTGACTCAGCCTTCATCAGTTATTACCATCCATGTCTTTAGAAGCAAGTCAATTCATGATTCATCAAACTATTTCCACAAGTTTAATTCCAGCTGCTGTACCATTCTGGCTTCACGAAACGTGTATATCTACAGTGCTCTATACTGCTATTTCGATTATCAGAAGAAAGCTTTGACTTGCATGATATTTAACTTCCCTCAATGTTCTCCGCTGTATACCATACATAATTACGCAATACTACTCCTCTGCTACTACGTCTGCATCTTACAGGTTTGATATTACTACTACTACTGCTGACCTATGTACAGGTCCACTTATTTATGCTATTTGCTAATACTACCTACATCACCCTTCCAAGGCCTAGAGGTTCATCAAAGACTGTCTCACCTATTCTATGACCTGCTTCGTCACATGGAACCTGGAGGTCCATCTATTTTACATCTATCTACTCACACCAAGATCTATTCCAAATCACTTATTTGTCACCCACTCTGGACCGGAAGTTCCTGCTGTTTTCCCCTTGCCAGATTGCGCAACCTACATCTAGCTCCTATGCTTCATCACCAAGACCTTCATTTGCAAAGCTTGCCAAGCAGAACACAAACTACCTGTCCTCCTACTCTGGACTCAGACATATAGCTTTTTGGTTACTAATTCTCCTCGGAGAAGACTTCCTAGCCTGCTGGATCGCTTCACCTATGCAACTTCGATGCTTCAAATTATCATCGACCATGGATTCCAGTCTACTATCATTCTGCCCTGGATATGGATTCTTGGACTAGGAGTTACTAGAAGGATGTGCTATGTTCACCCAACACTTCAATATTCAGTACTTTATTCAGTTTTCCATTTCACAGAATCAGGATCTACAACTTTGGATTTCGGATTAGCCGATAACTTAAAATTGTTACTTAGGATTACTCTCCTTTTGTATGCCCAAAAGGATGGGCAGGTCAGTAGCAATGGGTCCTCAGAGGTTTCGCCCCAAGGGTTTCTTTCCTCTCCTGTGTGCTACTGGTCATACTCTCCGGAGTTGGAGGAGATAATCATTTGATATCATTATTCTTTTGGGGGGGCTCATACTACTGAACTAAGCATCCTTCTTGCGATGGGATACAGAGAAAAGCCAAAATATCAAGTCACAACAAGTTACTCATCAGTTCAAGCATCTAAGCACCTTGCATAGACTATCCAGTCCACATGTACTATAATCACTGACTTGCTCATGACTATGTTGAAGTACCTAAGCACTGATCAGTTCAAACTACCAATACCTTGTGAGCATTGTCCAACTTATTGGTCTGGCCTCTGTATCCAAGCACAGCCTACATCATTCAGCTACAGTATGTAACATAAGCACTGAGCTCTGAACCACATATAATTGAAAGGCGCATGCCTGTGGTTATATGGGGGAAGAGCTCCTCCTCCATACTCTACATAAACCACCAGGCAAACCACAGCTCTGCTTAGAGTGAGTCGCACTCACCCTCCATCCTCCCCTGACACCTCCTCCTTCTCCGGCACTCTTATCCCACCGGGGGGTCTCATACTACTGGACTAACCATCCTTGTTGTGGTGGGATACAGAGAAAAGCCAAAATATCAAGTCATAACAAGTTACTCATCACTTCAAGCATCTAAGCACTTTGCATAGACTATCCAGTCCAGATGTATTATAATCACTGACTTGCTCATGACTATGTCGAAGTACCTAAGCACTGATCAATTCGAACTACCAATACCTTGTGAGCATTGTCCTACTTACTGGTCTCGCCTCTGTAGCAAAGCACAACCTGCATCATTCAGCCACAGTATATAACATAAGCACTGAGCTCTAAACCACATATAAACAAAAACTAAATAAATAAACAAAACTCTCTCAAACATCTAATTTTTATTAATTTGCAAGTGGTTGAAATGCAACATATATACAATGTAAACATGATATCTTTGCAAATGACCAATTTGTGATAGGCTGGAAGAATCAATATTAGCTGCAGTCTGCACAAATGTCTGGTTTGGGGGGTGACTTTTATACCAGTTTCATCATTGCTAGTTGAAACTGATAAGGATTTAATGTATCATTCAGGAAAGTTATAGATGGGGTATCCTACTCAGTCTTGTTTGACTCAAGCCTTATACCCTTTTTGGTTTTTGGTTTTGAATCATATTTTTTCATGTTATATATTTATCACAAATTATCTTTGTTGGCATGTGTTGTATCTTCAGATAAAATATTTATATAATTATTGGTGACCCCCTGTATCACACTGTTTACTGGAATCTGTAAAATGCTGTAATAACCCAAAAACTGATTATTACTACATTTTGCTTTGTCTCCTATCACTTCCCTGGTGTTTCATGTCACTCAATCCTAGTGTACTACCTTATTGTCTCTTAGTTCATCTGTGGGTGGGCCATACATCACACGCAATGTGGCCGCTCTGTTTTGCCATTACCAAAGCACCCGCACCGATCGTCTGCCTAGTAGTTCCCTCACAAGTAAAGTATTAACTTTTATAAGTATTTATGTGGTTGATCCTGCCTTCACAACAAAACAATATATCTGATTGATCCTGCAGTACTCATGCTTTGGTCAGGACTTAGGCAGTTAATCAGTCAGATCAGGAACTGACCGCAACTGACTGACTGCTCTTGCGGTGCTACAGTAAAATGCACCAGTAATTATAAGAAATAAAATTTAGGCAGGTGTGTGTTTAGGATGGGTTTTTTTACACATCGTCGGTGAGTGATGAGCTCATAAACCGCTCGAGCTATGCTCTCGAGGTTTATGGTTCATCACTCACCTTGGGTGTTTAAAAAAACATCATAACACACACCTGTCTAGCCATTACTCTCTAGTTTATTTTTGGAGAACATAGACAAATTAGGAAAGTGTAACATTATGCTTAGTTTATGTGCTTGAATACAGTTTAGGAGGTTTACAGTAAAGTCAGAAACACAGATAATGTAGTGCCCCTGCCTTACATTTATGGACAGAGAAAAGATAAATTAAACAGATTTTCTGGTTTCTATCAAGAAATTCACAGTTGGTAACAGCAGTGCTCAGTTACATAAAATTCCACCCCATATTTCAATTAAAGACTTTCAATTTTTAGGTGCCACGTTATTTGGCAACCTCTTGCCGTCATAAGGACTAGTCTTTGTCTCACCTCCAATTCAGTTCTACAGAGATGGCTGAAATCTCAGCCCTCATTCCATTCATACCTGTGAAGTGAGAGCAGAGAGATCCAAAATATACCAAGCAAGCAACAAGGCAGGCCGTGCATGCATGCATGCCTCAGAGGTGATGAGGTTGCATGCTAGAGATGGTGAAATCAGGAATTTATTTCATCAAGAAATTCATGAAATTTCCCTGACTTTGCTATGCCCATGGCCACACTTCATGTAGTTTTCATGGGGAAAGCAAATGTGTTGACTAGGTACCATCATGCATATAGTTTTTTGTCAGGGAGAAGTAGCACAGCACTGGCAAAAACTATGGGAAATTTGTTTTGATTTTTATTTTAACAACATTTTTGATTTTAAGATGTTTAACCCACCCTCAAAACCACTGTGACATACAATTTTCTCTCCCTCCCACCATCCTCACCCTTTAAAACACAATACCCCACTCCCCACCCTCTATTGCCCACCTTCTTCCCCCTCCCATCGGCCCAGCAATATTTTAAAGTAATTTAGCCTTAGTCATCAAACATTCATATATATAGATCCCTTCCCCTACCCACACCACATCAGTATCAGGTATACAACACACCACGTACCTTTACCACCCCATACCTATCCCACAAATTGCAAGCAAAGCCCACACCCCACCACACTCAAGCAACCAACCCCTTCTGCCCAAGCCACAAATTAACCAAATAAAAGATAGAGAAGAAAGATTAACCTGTAAAAAAATGAGAACCATCCTGTGTTGGAGCAAGACACCCATGTCACTTAGTGTTCTCCTGGAACATGAAAGAATAGTGTCATATTTACTTAGTGTAGCACCTGGTCATCCACTTCTCAACCAATCAGATATTACTATAGGCAAGGACATCATCATTCATTTATTCTAGAGCAGGACCCTGAAGACCATGTCTCGCTCCAGTGTGGGATAGTTTCTTTTGTAATAGGTCAAATGTATCCTTTATTACTTTTTCTTTTACCTAATTTGGGGCTTTTGGGCAAGGGAAGATGGGTGCTAGTGGGGATAGGGTGGGGTTCATTTCTATTTCTATGACTCAGGGAGGGAGAAGGTGGGTGGTGTGTTTTACTGATGTGGTGGAGGTGGCAGAAGGGATCAATATAGCTTATAATAAAAACTTCATCAGAACTGTGGGAGGAAGAAGGTGGGTGCTAGAGGGTGGGGTTCTTTGTTATAAGGGTCTGAGTGGTGGGAGGGGAGTGAGAATGGTATGTGGCAGTGGGTGGGTTTGGATTTCACATTTACAAACAATTTTTTAAAAAGAAAAAAATAACTTTTTAGCATGACATCGGGCTGAAATCGGGAAAGTTCACTCTGCTATGCTCAGCATGAAGTTCCTGTCTGCACAGTCTTCACTCACAGTTTAATTTTGCCTCATCTCTATCCTTTCCTGTTTGGGAGGCCAAATAATTTAAAGAGGGACTCCCATCCAAAAGTGCTACATCACAGAATAAGCATACCCCCAATAAATCTTATACCAAAAATTATGTTTCTACGTTACTTCATTTTAAAATTCTGAGCTATTTTGTAACCCTGATTTCAATACCTATTCAAAAAAGCCAGTTTCAGTGAAGAGCCACTGATGGTGTCATAACCTGAACTCGCACTCTAGTCTTTCCTGTCAGAAACCTTATAGGACCTGTTTCTACAAAGTTTCTGAAACTGTAACTGTAGTAATCATTTAAAAAAAAACTGACATAGGGCTGGCTGCAGTGCTTGCAATTTTTTTTTTCAATTTACAGTACTTTATTAACTTTTCAATTAAATCCAAAACAAACACAACAGCCCAAAAAACATGTACACATAATGGTGGATAACTCCTGGCCTATATAATAACCAAGGCTAGATCAAGAATAATAGATAGAATGGAGGAAATTATCTAACTAGGTACTGGTGGGCCTATAACCAGTTCAAAACTAAAAGGTATACCAAGCCCCGCACTAGTCCCCAGATAGTAATAACTAAAACTTAACTGCACATTAAGACTAAACCTACCTCCAACAACCTGCCATCCCTCAACCCACCCACCCTCCCCTGCACTGCTTGCATTTGCAAAATGTTCAGATGTATAGCACTGTAGTTTAGAACATGTCAGGAGGTGGTTCTGGAATGCAGCACTGAAACAAAGGCATAGAATGTCAAGGTGGTGCACAATTATAAAATGTTGGGGGGGCAAACAATCTTAGAATGTGACAGGGATGTGCCATCTCAAACTGTGGTGGGACAATCAGTCTCAGAATGTGACAGGGACACACATCGAGGAATTTGGTGGGGAATGGCAATTTCGGAAAATATAGTGGGGATGCATGCTCTCAGAATGTCAAAGGACATGCCATTTATTCTGAAATTGCTTGTCCCTGACACATTCCAGAATTGTACACACCCACCATATTTCAGAATTGTGCATCACATCTCCACTACATTCCAACATTATGCGTTCCAGCCGCATTATAAAATTATGCATCCTTCCCCATTCTGATATTGCACATCCCTTCCCCATTCCCAAATTGCACATCCCTGCCACATTTTGAAATGGCCCATACCACCAAATTCCATAATTGCACATCCCTGGCAAGTGGTGTTTCAAAGTCACATTCTAAAATTGTCACTGCCACGTTCCCAAATTGTGCATCAAGCCACATTCAGAAATTATGCATCAGCACCACATTCCAAAATTGAGCATCACCACCACATTCTAAAAATTGAGCATGACTGCCATATTCTGAAAATATGCATCACCACCACATTCTGAACTTGTATGTCGCCACCACATTCCAAAATTGTGCACCACCACCACCACATTCAAAACTATGCATCACTGCCACATTTCAAAATTGTATGTCACTGACACATTCAGAAACTGTACATCACTGCAGCATTTTGAAATTGTATGTCACTGCCACATTCCAAAATTGTATGTCACCACCACATTCTGAAATTGTGTGTCACCACCACATTCCAAACTTGTGCATCACTACCACATTTCAAAATTGTGCATCACTAATGAGTTCCAAAATTTTGCGTCACCGCCACATTCCATATCTGTACATCATTGCAATATTCCACAATTGTGCATCACTGCCACATTCTGAAATTGTGTGCCAGTGCTGCATTCCAAAATTGTGCATCACTACTGCATTCTGAACCTGTGTGTCACCGCTGCATTCTGAAATTATATGTGACCACCACATTCCAAAATTGTGCATCACTGCCACATTCCAAACCTGTAGGTCACCACTGCATTGCAAAATTATGCATCACCGCCATATTCCAAAACTGTGTGTCACTGCTGCATTCTAAAACTGTGCATCACCACATTATTCCTAAATTGTGCATCACCACTGCATTCTGAAATTGTGTATCATCACTTCATTCTGAAATTGTGAGTCACCCTACATTCTGAACCTGTACATCACTGCTGCATTTCAAACCTGTGCATCATCACTACATTCTGAACCTGTGCATCACTGCCACATTTCGTAATTGTGCATCACCGTTGCATGCCAAAGTTACTCGTCACCACTGCATTCTGAAATTGTGTCACCACTATATTCTGAAACTGTGTGTCACTGCCACATTCCGAAATTGTGCATCACTGCAACATTCCAAAATTGTGCGTCACTGCAACATTACAAAGTTGTGCGTCACTGACACATTCTAAAATGATGTGTTCCAGCTACTTTCTGAGACTGTGTCATTGCTGCATTCCACAGTTGAAACCTGGTCACATTTCAAAATCTCATACCTGCAGTATTTTAAAAATTGCACACAATTTTGTCATTCTAAAGCCATGTTTGCCATTGCATTCCATCCCCTCCCCATCACATTCTGAGGTACTGTACTGTACCTTGCATCTACACATTTTGGAAGCACACGTACTGACCCCCAACCCGTGTCAGTTCTCCTTTTTCAGATGTTTATTACACCTGCAGTTTTACATAACATAGGGGAAATAAGTCATATAAGGTACCGTAGCTTGCAGAGAGAACTAGACTGTAAGTTCAGGAGATGACATCAGCAGCAGCTCTTCACTGAAACTGGCTTTTTTGAACAGGCAGTGAATTAAGGGTTACAAAATGACCTGTAACTTTTAAACAAAGTAACTTACAGATCTGATTATTGGCATGAGGCTGATTGAGTATCTACAGATCCAAATTCTGAATTTATTGATGCAAAAGGTTTTGGCCTCAGCCCCTCTTTAATAATAATTTAATAAATTTCTCCAAATAGGGTTTGATTTCTACAGTACCAGCTGTGTAACAAATATATTCCCTCCCTTCTGCCTATCCAGTATGGGCTGGAAAACTGATCCCACCCTCCCTGCTTTCCTCTTGCCTACCCAACTAACTTGGAAGAATTTGGCCTGGATAAATGTTCATTGTCTGGACTGAACTAACAGTTGAATTGTTCCCTC
Source organism: Neoceratodus forsteri (assembly GCA_016271365.2). NCBI lineage: Eukaryota > Metazoa > Chordata > Ceratodontiformes > Ceratodontidae > Neoceratodus > Neoceratodus forsteri. Next base: position 1,726,668,504 of record CM057456.1, read on the forward strand.
CCTCTGTCCCTCTGTCTTGCCCACCTAACCAGACCCACTAGAATAATGGCTGGCTAAGTGTCCTCTGTGTACACTAGACTTTGTCATCAATCCCCCTTTCTAAGCAGGAAAACAGCCTGTCAAGGAAGCTTAACATTTTTAAAAACATCAGTTCTCAGCCTCTGAGAAAAGTTGGCCAAGTCCCATGGAGCTCTCTAGCTGCACCTGTTTAAAACATGGCTGAGCCACTACTATAAATTCCTGACCCTATTGAGCACCAGCCTGATGCAGTGCAAAGCCCTAGTGGGCCACAAATCTGACCTGGGAGAAATGGGGATGGACCCTTTCCAGGTGTGCTGGCCAGTAATACTGTACATGAATTGCTCCAACCGGTTTTCCACTAATCACTGGATAACAATTAGCCCAGTCTATCCTTCCCCCCTGCCCGCATGCTTTCCACACCAAAAAGCACAGGCATTGTTTCCTGATCCCTCCCTCAAAGCTGCTCATCTATACCTGTTCTGTCTCTTACTGCTGCTTTCCTGCTAGATCTGTACCAGTTGCTGTGCTGGTGTGTGTATATGTGTATATGTGGAGGTGGGTATGATGATGAGACACTATTTTAATGACTAAATGATGCCAAGATCTAGTGGTCTGTTGTATGTGGGTGGGAAGGGGGGAGTCTGATGAACATCCAGGATTCAAATTATTAATATATGCCCAGTTTAGACTGCAAATCATTTGGAAAAGTACAAGTGGTTCCCATGGGCAGCCAGCACTTTCAATGATTCACAGAGTTCTAGATCTGGAAATGATGTCATCTGCTGTCAGAAGGGGATGAGCAGCCATGATGTAAGTGACAAAGAGATGCTCAAATCAGGTCACAAATCATTAAGCAAAAGCAGAGGGCTCTATTGTGTAGCTGTAGACTCTACATTATGGAGGACAAAAGCAGAGTGGGTAGCTCTTGATGAATGTGAGCTACTGCCTGCATTCCATACATGATATAAGTAAGCATTAGGCATGGACTTACCGAAGGGTAGCTTGGTTGGTTAGCTCAGGTATTGATGATTTTTGGCCAGGTAGGGTAGTTCGAGTAATGTACTATCCTATACAACATAGTGTACTTCTTGGGTTGAGTAGTTTTGACACAGGTAATGGGTAATGGGTAACTGAAAACAGGCATTCCAGGACAGTCAAGGGCAGCCTGTGGGATCCTGGGACTCTGGCCAGGACTTCCAGGCTGGAAACAGGCATTAAAGGGCAGTCTGGGGGGGTCCTTCACAAGCTTACAGCAAGAATAGGAGCACAAGACACCTGGCTGATGACCTGATTGGTCAGTGGTGTCTGTGTTCCATTTGCTGTGAGCCCGTGTTGTGCAGACAGCAACCAGAAGAAATATGGAGTGGAAGCAGCTCTGTGTTCATGGTCATGTGCTCATTCTGCAGTCTGTGGCTAAATCATGGTGATCATTTAACTAAAAGCTGAATAAGAAAAAAAATAAAAATAAAACCTCCACAAAGGAGCAAAGGGAGAGGGGGTCAGGGTTGGGGACTAAAACAATCTCAGAGAGGGGGGAATTGGGGATCAGCCTCAGTTGAGGGGGTGGTGGTGCTAGGGGGAGAACAGAGAAGAAGCAAGGAGGGGGAACAAAAAACACAGAAGGCAAGTCACTGGCAGCTAGTTCAAAAATGTATTACTCTTTGTTGGGTGCCCCCTGAGCCCTGTCATTAAATTATTACTGTATTAGTCAGCTACTGTGTGTCTCTGCAGCATAGTGGAAGCCTTGTACTGCTGTGTATTACACTGTTTGTTGGATGCCCCTGGCTGAGCCTATCTCCTATTACAGTGAGAATCAGGTACACTGTGTGTCTCTGCAGCATAGTGAAAGCCAGTAAGGAGGTATTACACTCTTTGTTAGGTGCCACAAGCCTTGTCATTTATTACTGTGACATAGCTACATTGTCTGTCTCTCAGCAGCATAGCAAAAGCTATTTAGGCTGTATTACACTGTTTGCTTGGTGTCCCAAGCCCTGTCATTTATTACTGTGACATTTCAATTAAACAATTTAAAAATAATATTAAGAAGAATAAATATCGTTATAACTATTATAAGGGGAATTACAAGGAAATTAATGTTAGTTTGTCTAAAATAAATTGGAATTTAGAATATAAAAATAAAAATGTAGATGAATGTTGGCAGTTTCTTAAAGGAACAATACACGAATTAGAACAATTTCATATTCCTAAAATTAAAATAAATAATCATAAAGGAAAAATCCCCATTTGGTTAACAGTAAATATACAAAAACAGATTAAAATAAAAGAGAAGGCTTATAAAAAAATTCAAATTGGACCCTAGCACAGAAAAAAGGGACAATTATAAAAGAGAGCTGCATATCACTAAATCCCTAATTAAGAAAGAAAGGAAACAGATTGAATATAAATTATCTACGTCTGAATATAATCCCAAGGCTTTTTATGCATACATAAATAAAAATAAGAACTCTAATTTACCAATATCGACTATTGTTGATGATGGGATTGAACTAAATAATGGATTAGATATAAGTAATACATTTAACAAATATTTTGGGTCTGTGTTCCTAAGTAAAGATCATGTTAATGAGATAGTCCCTCCTTATATTAGTAGATATGAGGAAATATCAATAAGGGAAATAAGAGATGCAGTTAATGTTATAAAGGAAACATCTTCATCTGGACCAGATAGTATTAATTCTCTTTTTTTATAAAACAAGTTATAGATTCACTTGTTTGCCCATTACATTTAATATTTAATAAATCATATATGGGAGGTGTGGTTCCTGAGGATTGGAGTCTGGCCACTGTGGTGCCGGTGTACAAGAAGGGTAATAGAGGTATGGTGGAAAATTATAGACCTATTAGTCTGACGTCTGTCTTGTGCAAAATCTTGGAAAGAATATTAAAACAAAAAATGGAACAAGAGTTTATATTTAAAGGTATAATAGATAACACACAGCATGGATTTAGGAGAGGTAGATCGTGCACGACAAATTTGGTTACTTTCTACGAGAGTATTAGTCTTAGCATGGATAGAGGAGTCCCAGTTGACGTTGTCTTTCTTGATTTTGGAAAGGCATTTGATAAGGTGTCACATAATTTACTAATATCAAAATTAGTGAAGCTGGAAATTAACAGATATATTGTTAAATGGATTGAGATCTGGTTGAGGGACAGATCTCAGTGTGTAAGGATAGGAGATTCAGTTTCTACTTGTATTCCAGTTACTAGTGGAGTGCCTCAGGGCTCGGTTTTGGGCCCTGTTCTTTTTGGTTTATTTATTGGGGATTTACAATCTGGGGTATCTTGTCAGTTAAGTAAGTTTGCTGATGATACCAAAATCTCTTCTGAAGTGGATACTGAAACAAAAATTAATCTCTTTAAAAAGGATTTATTAATTATTGAAAACTGGGCTAAAGAGAATGGTATGTGCTTTAATACAGAGAAGTGTGCGGTTATGCATCTGGGAAAGAAGAACCCTATGGTTAATTATACAATATATGGGAATAAAATAAAGACAGGAAGCTATGAACAAGATTTGGGAATAACTGTAAATAATAAGTTTGATTGTAGTAATCAATGTAATAAGGTTGTTCGAACAGGAAACCATATTATTAATGCAATAAAAAAAGCTTTTATAACATGTAATAAGGAATGTATTATTAAATTATATACAACATATGTTAGACCCCATACAGATTACTCAGTATCTTTTTGGGCACCATATTAAGAAAAAGATAAAAAAATGGAGAGTCTTCAGAGGAGAATGACTAAATTAATACCAGAAATGAAATATTTACCATACTTAGATAGGATAAAAGCATTGGGGTTGTATGATTTACAGACTAGACGGGACAGAGGAGATTTGTTGTTAATATTTAATATTTTGAATGATGAATGTTTAATGAAATTATGTGGATTAACATACCTAGATAAAGTCTATGGATTGAGATGTAACAATAGGCAAATAAAAATAACTAAGGCATTCACCAATAAGAGGAAATATTATTTTACCATGAGAGCTGCTGTTCTTTGGAATTTTTTGCCTCAGTATATAGTGACTCAAACTTCCTGTAACCAGTTTAAATCAAAATTGGACATGCATCTTTTGGGTGGTTAAACTAAAAATCTCCCACTTGTGTGGGAAAGTGGTCTCGATGGGCCTAGTGCCTGCTTCCACTTTGTAAATACCGAGTAATACCGAGTAATAGCTACACTATGTGTCTCTCTGTAGCATAGCGAAAGCCATTTAGGCTGTATTACGCTGTTTGTTAGGTACCCCAAACCCTGTCCTTTATTATTGTGACTGTGCTGTACTGTGTGTCTCTCTGCAGCATAGTGACAGTTGTTTAGGCTGTATTAGATTGTTAGGTGTCCCAAGCCCTGTCATTTATTACTATGACATAGCTACACTGTGTGTCTCTCTGCAGCAGAGTGAAAATCATTTAGGCTATATTACACTATTTGTTAGGTATCCCGAGCCTGTCATTTATTACTGTGACATTGCTACACTGTGTGTCTCTCTGCAGCATAGTGATAGTTGTTTAGTCTGTATTACATTGTTAGGTGTCCCAAGCCTGTAATTTATTACTATGACATAGCTACACTGTGTGTCTCTCTGCAGCATAGTGAAAATCATTTAGGCTATATTACACTATTTGTTAGGTGTCCCAAGCCTGTCACTTATTACTGCGACTTAGCTATACTGTGTGTCTCTGCAGCACAGTGAAAGCCATTTAGGCTGTAATACACTGTTTGTCAGGTGCCCCGAGCCCTGGCCTTTATTACTGTAACGTAGCTACACGGTGTGTCTCTCTGCAGCATAGTTTGTTTGTTTGTTTTATTTATACTGGTAAGTCCATGGGCCACAGACATATTTTCATGATCAGTTATACATATAAAAAACATACAACTATACAATAAACATATTATCACATGTAATCAATAATAAACATTACAACAAACATTTCAAGTAAAACATTTGCATTCACTTTCTAACATAAGGTAATCTTTAAGTTTCTTCCTAGTGAAAACCATTTAAGCTGTAGCACACTGTTTGTCTGATGCCCTGAACTCTGTCATTTATTTTTTTTTTTAGTTTAGTTTTTGTTGACCTGGTAAGTTCACTAGACAAATCCTACCTATTTTCAGGCAGGGAAGGGGGATACAGATGAATGCCAACTGACCTTGAACCAGATTAAGCTGTTGATGGTATTTTTAGTGAATGAGGGAAATGTGGCCCCTACTCTTTTCGATAAGTGCCATGGGATCTTTAACATCCACCTGAACTACCACCAATCCAGGCAGATGGGACCTCGGTTTAATATCTCATCCGGAAGACGGCACCTCAGAAGTGCAGCACCCCTCTCATGCTGCACTACAGTGTCAGTATTGGGATATTAACCCAAGTGCCAGATGTCGGAACTGAACCCACAGTCCTCTGATCTCCCGGCCTCAGAGGCGAGTGTGCTACCTACTGAGCTACTGACACTGACATATGGACACTGACTGACTGTGACATAGCTACACTGTGTCTCTGCAGAACAGTGAAAGCCATTCAGGCTGTATTATACTGTATGTTAGGTGCCCTGTGTGCTGTTATGTATTACTGAAACATAGCTACATTGTGTGTTTCTGCAACAGTTAGTGAAACAATATCCATACTTTTCTTGGCTGTGTCTGCTATGTCTCATATTTCCCAGTCTAAGTCTACTAAAAGGAAGCACAGTGCTGCTGCACCTGTAACTGTTAATGATATGGCCAATATGAATCATATCACTAATGAAGAACATAGCGACAATAATAATAACATCACCAGGACTGGTACTAAATGTCCTCCTGAACCAAAAAAACATGTTAGCAATGAAATGATTGTAGAGGTTTGGAAAGAACTGACTGGACTTACTCGTAGAGGTACTGAATGTTTTATCACATGTGCCAGGATACATCTAGCTACTGAAGCAGCATGCAAGGAGGTGTCCTCCTCAAATATAAGCTAAGATGTTTAAGCAGTGAATGCTGATAGAGCTGGTGGTGATAGTGGGGCTTGGGAATAGGATAACCTAGACTGTGTCCCACATGATGATGATGATGATGATGACGGCACTTCCAGTTCTTCAGAATCTTGTGGTGATGAGGTCTGTAGTTTTGATGAGGGGGTAGGAGAAGAGGTCACTGTAAGGCATGAGAGGCAAGCACAGCAAAAAAATCATATACTAAATATAAGAATAAGAAGATGAGCATGCATGAGAACAATTCATCTCAACAAGGAAATGGCAGTGTAGGGTTTCATCCAGTTCCCTTGACTGTAGAAAGAAATTGTGCCCGGCACCGTGGCACAAAGCAAAAAAGTTAAATCTTTAGTGTGGGGTTTATTTAATATTGACCCTGCAGACAACTCTCAAGCTGTATGCAGCCGGGAAAAGAGCATCAGTCGTGGTGTCTAAGTGGGAAATTTTGGAACAACAGTAATGATACGACATGCAAAGGCTAAACACCCAATTGATTGGGGCAGAGCAAGTGGCAGTGTGGTTGGTATGGGCAGTAGTGGAGATAGTGGTGGTGTAAGTGACCATAGTAATAATGAACTGGAGACAGGAACTGATATTGAATCACTTGATGTGTCCTTGCAGTCTTCCCAGATATAGATTGTTTTCTTCTGACACCATCAAATAAAGCAAAATCCCAAAGTAGTACTCCACATGAACAAGAGCACGAAAAACACATTCCCCCCAAAATTAAAAATATCTCTTGATTCTTGTCAACTAATATTAAAAGAAAGTGTTGCAAAGACATCAGAATTTACCTGCAAGCATCCCACATGCCAGCTGCTAAATAAAGCCATTGCATAGCTGTTGGACAATTGTCAACTCCCTTTTGCTTTTGTTGCCCAAAAAGGTTTCCTCAAGTTCATGAACTGAAATGAACCAGGGTACACCATTCCCTGTCAAACACATTTTTTGAAAAAGGCTGTTCCACAGTTGGATGACTTGGTATGCACTGCAGTCATTAAGCAGTTGAAATTCTCTGAGGTAAAGCAGGTTCACATAATCACAGATACATAGACCATCAATCAAACAATTTACTACATGACTGTTACAGCTTATTAGGTAACTTTTCAGTCAGAAAGTAATAACCCTCTCTCTACCATAAGCAGTAAGATGCAGGCTGTATTATCTGTCACCACTTTTAAGGAAAACCACACTGCTGTGAATATTTTGCAGAAGTTGGAACAACAACTCCAGAAATGGCTTACTTCATATTTCTTATATCCAAGGTTCATAGTGTCAGATAATGGTACCAACACAGTCAAAGCTGTTAGAGATGGTAACTACCAGAAGATACTTTGTTTTGCACATTGTTAAAATCTTCTCATCCACAGTTTCGTAAATGAAAACAGAAATGTTGAAAACCGTTAGGTCTTGCAAGAAAAATATCTGGGCATTTCAGCCACTCTGTGAAAGTACAAAAAACCCTGAAGAGGTCAAACAACTTACCACTGCATACATTAAAGCAGGAAGTTTCAACCCACTTGAATTCAACATTTTACATGTTGGAAAGGCTTTTTGAACAGAAAAAAAGCTGTACATGACTACACTATGCAGAATAAAATAGGTAAGGTGAACATAATGCTCAGTTCCAGCAGCCGGACTCTGTTTGAATCTTTGGTCACCTTATTGGAGCCATTTGAGGCTGCCACATGTGATGTCAGTGTAAACAGTGCAACTCTAAGTTAAATTCTTCCTTATATAAGATTTCTTCACATTTTCCTTGATGACATAAAGAAAGACTTTCAGTCAAAAGAAGACACCACCACTGTTATGCTGGCAGATGATTTGAGTCTCAGACTGTAGAAGGATCAGAGAATAATGCCATGTTTAAGAATGACACCTATGTGTTGGCTATGTTGCTAGATCCATGTTTTAAGGGGAACACTGAAGCCATCCTTCCTGCAGAAGAAGACATTAAGCATTGGAGAGATCTTCTGCTAACCAAATGTGATATTGCCCCACCAAAACCATTAACTGGCTCAACCATCAGAGTGCATCTTTGGAGCACACAATACCACATCTATAAATTCTTCACAATCACCAGTGTAATCTGTGAGGGAAAGGCCATCTACAGTTACTTCTCAGGCATCCTATGTTCAGGGTCAGAAAGGCAAATCACTTCTTTTTTATTATTAAATATACTTTATTAGTTTACCAAGAAACAGGGAAAACAAGAAAAATACAGTACATTGGGAAAAAAAGGTGAAATCCAAGAGAACAGAACAAACTAACCAAAATAATTGCAAGGGTCAAATCAATGCCCTAATCCCCCCCCCCCCCAATCCCACTATTTAAACCATGGCAAGAGAGAAATACAAGGTAATTCATCTGGGAAACAAAAACCCAGGGGAAGAGTACACAATGGAGGGTGAGTTAATAACAACAACAAAAATCAAAAGAGACCTAGGAGTAATTATATCAGATGACCTAAAGGTGGGCAAGCAATGTGAGAAGGCAGTAAGGAGGACTGGGGGAATACTGGGATGCATAGGATGAGGCATCAACAGTAGAAAACAGGAAGTTGTTATCCCTCTGTACAGACAGTTAGTGAGACCCCATCTGGAGTACTGCATGCAATTCTGCAGACCCCATCTCCGCAAAGACATTGACAGAGTGGAGGCTGTTCAGAGGATGGCAACCAAAATGGTGCAGGGTCTGCACCAGAAGACATATGAGGGGAGACTAAAGCAGCTTAATATGTACACCCGTGAGGAAAGGAGGGAGAGTGGGGACATGATAGAAACTTTGAAGTATCTCAAGGGAATTAACAAAGTACAAGAGGGTAGCATCTTTCAGAAGAAGAGATGTGCAAGAACAAGGAAGCATGATTTGAAGATGGGGGGATGGCTCAGAGGTAATATTAGAAAGTATTTTTTCACAGAGAGGGTTGTGGATGCATGGAACAGCCTTCCTGACGAGGCTGTGGAGTCAGGAACAGTGGCAGAATTCAAGAATGCATGGGAAAGGCATAAGGCAATTCTAGTGGGGGTTAGGAGGAAGTAAGCTGTTGATTAACTAGAATCTGCCGCTTATCCATCAGGTAGGGAAATGGGCAAACTAGGTGGGCCAAGCGGTCCTTCTCTGCCATCAAATTCTGTGTTTCTATGTAAGATAGGCATACAATCCATAGGACTCAGTTCACTTACAGAGTCAATAACCAGCCATATAATAGTCCCCATTTAGTGAAAAAGGATGCAGTTTTGTGTTGATTATTTGCAATATGTAATTCTTAAATAAGGGTGCTAAGGAGCTCTTTATGCCATTTGGCCCAGGATGGCAAAAGATTGTCCAGCCAATGATGTAGAATAACCATTTTGGCTGCAGTAGCTATGAGAGTTATGTAATATTGTTAATAGGGAAAAAGATTATCCTAAAATCTACCTAGTAGACATATTTCAGGGGTAAACAAATTGGCTAAGTCAAAAGCTGGATCAAGGCGGGTTTTAATAGATCTCCAAAAAGATTTAGCTTTTTCACATTGCCACACGATATGCAAAAGAGAGCCGTCAGCCTTATTGCATCTGAGACACTGATCATGTTCTAATCGCCCCATTCTACTAAGTTTAATACGGGTAAAATATAGGTTGTGCAGGACTTTAAACTGCATTTGCCGATATCCATCCTGTTTCACCTGTTTATAAAAATCTTTCCAAATACAAACCCAATCCGAAGCATCCCATGCCAAAGAAAGAGAGATCTGCCAATAATGAGCAATCCCAGAGGCAAATCACTTCTGATTCACCAGCAGTGACGTAGACTAGTAGCCTGAAAAGAAAGTGCAGCTGGCTCATCTGCCAGACTGGTAACCGTCTCAGACAGCACAATGATCCTGGAGTACTTTGCAGACCATACTGTGATTGATCTTGAGGAAGATCCATTACTATACTTGAAACAAAACAGAACAATATGGCCAGAGCTAGCAAGCCTTGCAATAATGCACCTCAGTTGTTCACCTTCAAGTGTACATTCAGAACATATATTTAGTGCAGTTGGAGGAATAGTAAATGACCAAAGAACACTGCTAAGTCCTGCAAATGTGGAACGGCTTGCATTTCTCAAAACAAATGCTGACAATTTCCCAATTGTTGCAAACACTGAATTATGTGATTCTGACCCTGTACATGAACTGCCTGCAAACAGTGATACTGAATATGATGACTAGGTTGTGTATGAAACAAATAGAACCATCACCACTGCCACCATGCCAGCCACATGTGCCACACTACTCTTAGTTTTCTTTTGTCAATCATCAGTTTTATATTGTGTAACTTTAATGCCCACCATGGGTATAATTTTTGGAAACAGCAGCAGCCTCACTTAGAGCAGCTATGCATCTCACACCTACATCAGCAATGCCCACCATGGGTATCATTTTTGGAAACAGCAGCAGGCTCAGTCACAGCAGCTGCACCTTTTGTACCTGCCTCAGCAATGCCTGTTACGGGTATAATTTTTGGAAACAGCAGCAGGCTCACTCACAGCAGCTGCACCTCTCTTACCTGCCTCAGCAATACCTGCCATTGGTATAATTTTTGGAAACAGCAGCAGGCTCAATCAGAGCAGCTGCACCTCCTGTACCTACCTCAGGAATGCCAGCTATGGGTATAGTCTTTGGAAACTGCAGCAGGCTTGCTAAGAGCAGCTGTGCCTTTCGTACCTGCCTCAGTAGTGCCCACCATGGGTATAACAGCATGGGGCATCTAACAAACAGTGTCATAGTCAAAAACAGTGTTTTACATGATTTGTGTTATGATTAGGGTTGGGTGATAGGGCAGTTGAACAAATTGGGTAGTAACTACCTGACCCGAATCAACTACTCATTTTTCATCCAGGTATTTTTAAGGTAATTTTGGGTAGTTTAGAGGTACCCGAGGGTAGTCTGGAGGTTCAGGTATTTTAATACCCATTCATGCATAGTAAACGTATGGCAGGTTAGCTAGTATTTTTAGGGTAATTTGGGGTAGTTTAGAGGTACCTGTGGGTTGTCCGGAGGTTCAGGTATTTTAGTACCCGTCCATGCATAGTAAAAATATGGCAGGTTAGCTAGTGGGGGTGATGTATTCTATTGATTAGCTGAGATTACATTAAATAAAAGATGCCAAGATTGATAGATAACTGTTGGGATGGGGAATGGATTCATCTAGAAACCATGATTTAAATAAATAAATTATGCTCCTCTAAAAATGTTGATTCCATTTATAGTGGTAATAATCACAGAATGCATTTCACACTAAAATTCCAACAGCAAGGAATGAATGGACGTGAAAGTGATCTTTTGCTCATTTTTCACCTTAGTGCCAGAGTCAATGTACTAGTGGTGGGGGCCAAACCCTTTTGAATAAAAATGTAATTATGTGTAAAGCACCAAGTTGTGCATTAGAAAAAGAGTAAGGTGTATCTGAGATTCACAGGTTTCCAGTTGCCTTGGTGGCATAACTGATAGTGAAACAGAACAGTGTGGCCTGGTGGCCTAGGTTCAAATCTCAGCAGACACTTATTTATATTTCTCTTCTGTTTGTTCACATCCCATTTAGCCAAGACAACTTTTGAGGAGTTGGCAAAAAAAAAAAAGGATAACATAGTAGTGATGCTTAGATAGCTCAATATCCTACCTGTGCAGAATCTGACAGGTTCCCATAATATCTGGTGAAATCCGGTTCCAATCCAAGCATGAGCTGAATAATTGTATCAGATTGGAAAGTCCCTATCCGATACAATTGTTTGGCAATCCAAGCTACACAGAAAGGAAAAAAATGAGTTGATTGTCCCCCTTGCTCTTAGACCTCCCTGCCTGTATCCCCAATCCCTGAGGAAGCCATGAAAGACCATCTCCTCTGTTTCTTTTGCCCAATCAGCTGATCCTACATTTGGGGTGGCTGAGTTTGGGAGGGTGCACTGTCTTACCAGTCACTGCAGTGCTGAAGTGTAACTTACATATACATGAGGGCTGGACTCAGGGATTCCTGTCCCATATATTTATTGTCTCAGGTTGCCTGTCAGTGTCTCCCACTCATTACTGAGCCTTGTAGCTCCTGTCCCTGAGGATTTCCTGGCACAGCCCCATTTGTACTTTTTTTACCTTCCCTCTCTCACTGCTTTTTTATATTGGGTAGGGCAGTTGAAGACAAATGGAGAGCTTTGGGCTGGGGGATTCTGTAAAACAGACTGAAGTGCAGAGATATGAAATGACCTGCAACAGGCACACACTTCATGTATGGTCATGTCTGGAATGGAAGACAGTGAGGGGATCGACATCGCCAACCAGGTTGGCACCATCTTTTAGCTCTCTACTGGATCTGGTGTACAGGCAGGGAAGAAGGGAAGTCTTAACTGGGGTCTCACCATTTTCCTTACTGTTTATTGTACAGTAGGTCAGATTGCGGAATAATTTCATCAGACAGAGAAGTTCTGATCTGATAAAATTATTCAGTTCCTGGTTGGATCACATATTGCTTTTTCCAAAATACTGTATTCCTTATCAGAAAAAATGCAATATTCAACGGTATCTGGCATTTCTTAGATAGAATCTGAGCAACTCTATACTGTATTTAAGGCTGAGGATGAGGACCCTTTTGTAATAGCAATATGGGCTTTTTGAGTAAGTATATGTCTGATTCTATAGGCCAGTCCAAGCTTAGTTTCCTACCTTGCAGACGGAAGAGATGTGCACGGAGAAATCCAATGCTGGGTCAAAAGTGGTCCTGAAGTATTTAAAGAAATGAACCACATCTTATGAAGAATCATCAATACACATTACCAGTAAGTTGTCTGTACAAGATCTGAGTCTTGGGAAGGATCCAAATAGTATGACTTGAGTCATTTTAACATGTAGTACCAGTTTATGATTTATAAGCCAGGACTGACCCTTTTGAAAGTCACAGCTGAACTGTGATTTTATATGACCTACACTTTTGGAATTGAAAGTATGAACACTAAAGTCCTCCATCATCTTCATAATGTTACTTAGGCCATCAAGAAGCTGTGAAAATTGTTGCTTCCAGAGCACAATTTTCCCTTTAAGACAAACTGCTGTTTACAAAATAAACAATAATAAGGATTTTCTCTATCAGGAGGAAAGTTGCTGGCTTTCCTTACAAAGACCTTTTTGTAAGGTGAAGTGCCAGGCTGCTTATTTTGTCGTTCACCTGACTACAAACTCAGTCACTTCAGGAACACAGTATGCACTTTTTTGCACTTTTGAATCAAAATGGACTGAACTTTTTAGTGCAATGAATGTTGAAAAGAGCACCTGCTCTTGGTCTTTGCCTCTTTGGACTCTCTGTAAAAAGTGTCTGGAAACTGGAGGAATTAGTGTTTGGATAGCTGAGGAACTAAACATGAAAGGCAAATTCTGAGTTACAGTGCAGAGTTGCATAAATGGCACTAGGTTAACAAATTGAAACCAACTACAGCGCAGTACGAAAAATGCCAAAAGGTATGGTGGCACTCAGTAAAAACACTGCATGCTACCAAAGAGAAAAACAAAACAAAAAGCTACATTGTGTCTTTGCAGGAGGCTCTGCCCCCACACACCCTTTCTGGGGGTCTTCACCCCCACACAACCCCAGCTATTAATAATCACCTCAGGGGGGAACCTCAGGGACAGGGAAGAAATTCAGGGGGAGCAACTCAGGGACAGGGAGGAACCTCAGCGGGGAATCCTTGAGGAGGGGAAGGGGGAACCAAGCAAGGCAACTGGGGGTGGGGGGGAAAACTGTAGGGTGGGGAGTGGACACATTGGCAAGGAAAGTCCAGAGGGGAGAAAAAAAGTCCCAGACCAGGAGTTGAACCCCAGTCCACAAACATTCTGCTACCCTCCACTGCCTATGGCCCTATCCTCTCACCACAGCAGCTGCTTGGCAGCACCCCACTCAGTGGAGGTGTTATTCTGCTCTGTCTGATAGCCATTAGCTACAGGGATAGCATTAATATTACCCATGCTGTAGTATCCCTGTAACTGTATTGCCAGATGCTATTCTTCCATCGTGGATTTTCATGTGCTGTAATCCTAGCAACATATTCATCAGGTATGGCACAAACTGGGCATTGTGCATCCACAGACCTGCACTCCTACTTGAAAATGCTACACTCAGCAGTAGTTGCACTCAGCTGTACAATGCAAATCGCCAGTCCAGACTTTAACTAGTGCAAGTGAGTTTTTGACTGCTAGCACTCCTGCCTGTGCCTTCAACTGCATCTCAGCTTCACACTGCAGAATGCACCAAGCACATGTAGTGATGCACCAAGCAGATCTTTGTAGTAAGCATAAAGCACACCATTATCTGGTGGTCCCCAACCCATAGTCCCTTTGTTCCACCCAATCTATTGTATCCTGTGTTCCCCCTGTCTACAGCTCCTTTGTTGCAAGTAGTCCCTGGCAGGCATCCAGAAGTTCCCCCACCCAGTCTCATGGCAAAAATCACTGGTGGCCTAGTGTCCCCACCCTTCTGCCCTGGCCCTTCCCTGGTGTCCAACTGACATTATTCCCACCCCTGCCTTCTGTTCAGTGTTGGCTGTGTCTCTCCCCACTGACCCACCCAACTCACATGCCAGCAACTTGTTACTTCCTTCTTTTAACATTAGGTAAATAGGGACACACATACAGTAGCAGCATGGGAGCAAATCTGTGAGGGCTCCTAAATGTTTGAGAATGACCCTATGTGTTATTTCCATGGTGAACCCTATCCTCTTTTCCAAGTATTCACTATGGCCTTTGTGAGAAGAAGGGGAAAAGTGTGTGACTCCAAATGAACATAAGTCAACTGTGTTGCAAGTGTTGTCGCATTTCTATGTATGTGGTCTCTGCAACCACTTAATGTTGGAAATAGCAACCAAGAATTGGGAAATAGAAGGCATCTCAGGATCCAAATACATTTGTCAATAAACTATACCTGATCTGGATGAACTGAGAAGGACTGGTTAAGTACTAAAAGGATCAGAAATTGTTCTTTACCATTTTTTTAATAAAACTGGACATGTTTACTTGTGCGCTGCCTCAGTCTTGCTACTGTACTTTTTTATTTGTTGTTCCTTTGATATAATGCTGTTTTTTTCTTATTCAGGGTTCTTTTTTCAATGTTGAAGTTTTCTCACCTGATACCATTTTTATCATTTCTGATCCATTCTGTAGCCTGGTGACATCAGTTAAGTAGAAGCTCACAGTACATGTTTTACTGCAGGGCCTCCAATTCCAATTATATTAACAAAAGAAAAAATGAATGGGTAAAGCTGGAAGCAGTGTAGCCTAGTGGTTAGAGCACATGGCTGTGAATTTTAGAATTTAAAAGTTCCACCTTTCAGTTCTACAACTACCAGTAGTTATGTGACCTGATTAAGTCACTTAATCTCCCTCTGCTCAATTTTCTCCCAGGTCTCACCTGAGAATCAGTTTCAGCTCAGTAGGCCTTTCCCAGCCCAAAACTTCTAAACTCATGAATAAACATTCTCTTCAAATACTGTAGAAACTGCTAAAACTAAATTTTCTTTTTTCATTTATAACTGGATTACACAAGTCCTTTGGAAGGACTCAACTAAAAGGTGAAATACATCTGTCCTACCCCCTTATTGATTACACATAAGAACTACAGTGGTTAATAATAAAGAGGGAATCTCAGCATTAGAATGCACTGGAATTAACTGAGACTTTGATAAATATGAGCACACTATATATCAGGAAATCTGTTATAATAAAGTTTATCTTAAAGCAGCAGTATTTTTTAGTCATTGTGTCTTTTTAGTCGCAATAATGTACTGCTGGCAATAACACCACTTTACCAATGTTTCTTTCCATCCGCTTTTATTCTGGACTGGAGATACACGATTGTGAAGTTTATAAAAGTTCTTGCTATCTTGCAATGCTCACCATGAAAAAAAGAAACATCATGGAGTGGTACGGTGCTGTTTATCATCAGAAACATGTGCCAGCACCAACATAATACAAGCACAGTATAAATACGGTATTTACAGTTAAATGGTACCCTCAGCATAAGAGATTTTAAATATTGTGAGTGGTGGCCATCTTTAATGACTTGACTAATTAATTTCAAATATAGCTTTAAAAGCAGTCTTTTTTTAAATATATGAGAAAATTAGAAAGAAACTAATTGTTAAGCTATGGATGTCAGAAATATATTTTTTTGCAAAACAAACTATAAATGCTGCTTTAAACAGAAACCGATGTACACAGAAATTGGCAACAAACATAAGGTGCTGCTGGATTTTCAAAAGGATGAAAGCAACTACATGCTGCCCCTGCATTTGCATCCACTCAATTGTGTGCGAGCAGCCCTACTGCTGTTTTCAAAAGATATGTCAATTTGCAACAAAAGTTTTGATTTGCTGTAATATAATTTACATAAGAAAGAGAGGGGGTCATAGTACCTCTATACCTACAGCTGGTCAGGCCACCCCTGGCATATGGGGTCCAGTCCTGGAGGCCCAACCTCAGAAATGATGTGGAG
Source organism: Neoceratodus forsteri (assembly GCA_016271365.2). Lineage (NCBI taxonomy): Eukaryota > Metazoa > Chordata > Ceratodontiformes > Ceratodontidae > Neoceratodus > Neoceratodus forsteri. The sequence continues at coordinate 1,726,685,035 of CM057456.1, forward strand.
AGGATGGAGAGAGTTCAGAGGAGGGCGACAAGGATGGTGAGGGGGTTACAGCACTTGCCATATAAGGGAAGAGTAAGTCACCTGGGCATATACTTTCCAGAGCAGAGGAGGGAGAGGGGAGACTTGATCAATACTTTTAAATACTTCAAAGGTAAAAATAAGGTGCATGTGGAGAGACTTTTCCAATTGAGGGAAAGACCTGGGACAAGGGGTCATGAATATCAGATCAAGGGGGGTATTTGGGGGGTAAGCTCAGGAAGTATTTCTTCACTGAGAGGGTGGTGGACAACTGGAATGGGTTGTTAAAGGAGGTGATGGGGAGAAGACCATGGGGGGGTTCAGAAGGGCCTGGGATAAACACAAGGGGTTACTGTGGTGGTGGTGGGGGGACTACAGCAAAAGTCTAGTAGAATTCTGGGCACTCTGGGCAGACTGGGTGGGCCTAGTGGTCCTTTTCTGCTGTGACATACCTATGTCCCTCAATAAGATCTGCATAGTTTTCTGCCATGATTGTGTCTTTTTTTACATGAAATACAGAAGCAGTTAGGCTATCTAATGGATGGTTAACAATTTTGATGTCTTACCCTTTTGAAAATAGCATGTGGCATATCACAGATGGATCCTTCATCAAATACATTTAAAGTGAGTTTGTCACCATTATCATTTCCAAAGCAATAAACTCTGATGTCACAGAGGAGTATGACTTCAGCAAAGGGTTAAGCAGCAGAATCAGTTAAAATCTAGGGGACAAGGGTCCTGATTCATGCGAACAAGGATGACAGTATAGCTTAGAGTTTAGTGCAGCAAGCTGTGAACAAGCTTGGAACATCCAATTGACCTGGGTTTGACTCTCACAACCTTCACTTGCGTATTGTGTGACCCTGTGAGTCACTTAACATTCTTGTGTTCCTGGGTCACCCTAGTAAACAGGCCTTGTACCCAGTGGGCCTTTCCTGATTACCGAATTATCCTGATAATGAAAAACACAGAAAATACAAATGATGCACAACACAGGAACCAAATTTCTTCCAGATACTATATTTTTCAAACTTGTTTTCAGAAGTGATGCACACATACACTTTGAAAATCGTTCTGTACCAAAATAACAATTTTTATGAAGTTTTCTCAGACCTTCTCTGAGTAACATTTTTTTTAATCAAATGTCCTTAAAAGCTTAAAACCAAAAGTCTAATCTTACACTATCTGCATGGGAAACAAGCATAAAGAGTCAATTTTACTAAAACCTTTTCTAAAGAAATTCTGGGATTTGGATGAGTGCTACAGAGTTTTTCCTTCTCCCTACAAAGACACCTGTCGTGTTGCCACTAAATTCTTAAAAAAGCATGATAATTAACAGGAAACATTGGATAGCTGAGACTGGTCTCTATTCTACTGCTGCTTGGGACTATTTTAACTTCATTTCAATAAAGTATTTATATTTGAACTGAGGAACACATTCAAGTTTCCCATGTCCTGTGTACACGCTGCCAGGCTAGTAAGTACAAGTTCTGATATAACTGACACCTTGTACACCACCTTACTCAGGAGCCACAAACACTGTGTGTTCTTTGTGGCTAAATCAGTAGCTGATATGTTTATGTTGAGGGGATGGGATGCCGCACCACAACACTGAAAATAAAGACAGGGTAGAGTTTTTGAACCAGATGGATGCTGACGCAAAAGCTATTTTCACCTCTGGCAGCATCTGTCTGACCACAGCAAATCGTAGGAGCCTTATTTGCAAAGGTAATATTAAGAGATGCTTTCTCTTTCATATGGTGGTGAACCTATGGCATCACCTACCAGTGGAGACAGTGGACCTCAAGAATGTGCAGATAATTAAGGTGGGCAGGACAAAGGTTTTCTTACCAAGGCAATCACAAGGTACCCTGGGTAGTGAAGTGAGTAGAGAACCACTATAAACTGGTACATGTATGCACAGCGTACATTTTTTTAAACTTTAGTTTTTATTGGATTTTTAAGAAATAAAACAGCATTGTACAATGTGAGATCACGTTCAGTATATAAATGTACAGCTGATGATCAGTAAAAAATTAAAAAGATGATATGTCTGTAGTAGGCTACTACAAGCACGTCAAAACACATTTTCACTGAATCTGAGTTACTACTGTATTCAAAGAATAATGTCTCTAGATATTCCTGATACAGTATGTCACTTCAAGACCCAAAGTCTTCAAAAAATAAATGGACACAAAAGGAAAGCAGGGCTAGGTGGTAATGGGTGTAAGTATACTTAGTGCATCCCTTATTTTGAAGCAGGAAGGTTGAGAACATGATGGACCTACAATCCTTTTTGACCTTAAATTACCATTTTACTAGGTATGCATATTTTCATGAATGTTTCCATGATTTGCAGCGACTTGAGTCAAAAAATGCAACGTGCTAGTGTTAGTCCCTTTTTCTTATACAAGTGCTATAGCCTATAGTGGTATCAGAGAGATGAGAATATGGCTCATAATCTTTTCAGCACCTAACAAGCTAGGGTACATTTTTTAAACAGATTATGAACATGTCAAATAAAACACATTAAACATCTTTCACAAATCTGCTTTGAAGCCTGTGAAGGTGTGATGATGATGTGTTTTCACTTGAATCCAGGTGTTTGAGTTCATCATGACCTGTGAGTGTCTGGAGTTGAGGAAGTGCTCACTGTCATGGATGGCAGCAAATGTCATTTTAAGCAGGTCCAGGCTATACTGGGGGATCCATCTGAAGGCCACCCAGTGCTGTCTCACTCTTTCCAGGGAAGGATGGGGCAGGTGGGAGCAGTACTGGTGGTGGCATGATGGCCATGATTTTATAACTGGCCTTACAAGGTAAGAAGCAACAGATCCTGGCAACACTAGGGCGCATAAAAGGACCCCATTCAGTGCTATTCCACCTCTGTAAGGGCAGGGGAAAACAGTACCTAATGAGAAGGGTAGCACTGTAGCAGCAGTGATTCCAGGACTTGTTTGCCAGGGTAAGCAGTAGGATGTCCTGATAGTACTGGGAGTATCAGCAGACCCCCCCAGTGTTGAAAAGGATTAGAACATCCTTCATGAGCAGATAGCAGTATGTCCACCAGTGAACATGGATACTCATAACGAATGAACCCTTTTCCATTCCTTCGGCATTTCACCCTTAGTGCTTTATCCCTCACCTATTACTAGTCTCTCTATGCTGATCTCTCTTTTACCTCCCCAGATGTCTGGTATCTCTCACAAGGTTTCTACTTCCTGACACATATACTGACTTGATGCTGTTCCCATTTTATTTATTTAGTTATTGTTAACCAGGTAAGTACACTGAGCCAAAGACCACTTTTCAGGAATGACCCAGAGCCACTACAATTGTGGCTACGATGTGACAGCAATATATAATACAAATTGTTAACAACTTGTAATAACTGATTAGCGTTTTTTTCTCATAGAGGGAACAGGTTATAATTCACCTTTATAACCCACCACCTGCTCCTTCTCTTGGCTCATGCTGCACCTCAGTGCACAACAAACAGTGAAGCGGGCAAACTGAAATACCTCAGAAAACTCCAATGTGGCAAAGTAGTAGCAACCAACAATCGGAAAAACAAAGAAAAAGAATTCTAAAGTCTCTAACCTTCCAAGAAAACATACTTTACTCTCTCTCATCTCCATAGAAACAACAAAGCTGTGTGACATCACCAGCTCATTACCATTTTTCCAAGGCAATCGCACTCAAGACAGCCGATGGGGGACTGGAGTAGAAGCAGTAAAATACTTTACAGAAAAAATGACATAATTTACTGTTCTTTAACACAGAAGTGCAAATTTCTCTGAAAGTTCATTTCATTTAAGCAAGTTTTTTTTTTTCAAAGATTAGTTTCCTAGTTCAGTCATGTTTCCATGTGCCATTCTCACACGAAACAGCCATGCTGTAGCATAAAGCAATTTATATCTTTTTAAAGAAGCTAGTTAAGCAAATGTGTTTAACTGTCTGATTGTGCCACAGACATTTTTAACTACTTACATTTCACTAATGTTAAAAACAGTTCCAAGTTGAGCTAAATAAACTTCTTGCCAAAACCCTTTTTTTCTCAATGAGGAGAAAAAATGCAAACCAGCAATTACATAAAACAATGTATGGGGGTGAGTCAATAAATGAGAAATTATGTGCACCCTCAGTGTGGATGCTCATATAAACCCCGAGGGCGAAGTAGCATCCCATACCTCAGGTGCACATAATTTCTCATTATGCACTCACCCTCATATATTATTGTATATATAAATACATGTATTACATACAACATTAAAAGCATTCACAACTTGTTTGTTGTAACAAATAAGAGTTTAACAGAATTTTAAAATTTGCATGACTCTTTACATTTAAACAAGATTTGAGGTAATGTATTCCAAAACTTAGGTGCCTGTACTGAAAAAGCACCCCCCCCCCATAGAATTTAAAATCTTTGGTATTGATAAGTATGTACTTGAGGAAGACATTAATACGTTGCTCTCTTTCCTAATCTCAATTTGGCTAAATAGTGGAGATAAATATTTTATTAAGTCATTAGTGGCAAGCACCTGGGGTGGTGGTGCAACATGGAACACTTGATACTTTTGTAGGATAAACAGTTGCACTTACCTGTCCTTTGAGAGGGGTGAGTGCAACCATAAATGTTTTGTTCTCAAAATGTTGTCCACCGAACAACCAAGGTTTAACCTTGGTGGTAACCAACCTGTTTCATTGAATAATATACAGTAATGAGTATTGTATGGTTTTAGTGTAGTGAATAGACAGACAGTATTAACTGTCCTATTTGTAAGCAATAAGACACGAGGGGGTGTGCATTAGACATTTCTTGCTTCGGTCAGGGGCGTCAATAAGGCACGAGGCGCGCGAGTGCTTGCTCCTGACCGTGCGTTAATAATGTCACCCCGAGTGTCTTATTGCTTTATAAAATAGGGAACCTGTATTTGTCATAACTGTAGCAATCAAAATTCTGAAGTTTAATATAAAATAAAGTTACATGTTGTGTGCATTTTTAGATAAAATAGTCCCTCCACCTGTAATCCTGCATTTGCACCCCACTCCCACCCCAACACACACACAGTCCTTACCAATAAGTCCATCGATATACAGACACTAAGTGGAATTGTGGGTCTACATTTTAAATGTTTTTTGTTTAAATCATGTTATTTCCATATGATGATCATGGAGTACAAACTAAAATGCCGACTCCACATCAACAGATTTGAAAAAAACACCCGCGATGAATGAGTAAGCATTTGCAACGGAGGCTAAACTGGGAGGGGGGCACAAATAGCTTTGCGAAAAAACAGAAATGCGAGTGTGTTTTAAAATGTAATGCAGAATGCAGCCTGATACTGTATTTATAGAAGTAGCTGTGCAACGAGTTAGCAGGCAGGCATTTGAGCGTATGACAGGACGCGTGGAAATGCCGACTCCACATCAACAGATTTGGGAAAAACACCGCGATGAATGAGTAAGCATTTGCACAGAGGCTAAACTGGGAGGGGCACAAATAGCTTTGTGAAAAAAACAGAAATGCGAGTGTGTTTTAAATGTAATGCAGAATGCAGCCCGATACTGTATTTATAGAAGTAGCTGTGCAACGAAGTTAGCGGCAGGCATTTGAGCTTATGACAGGACCGGGGGAGTTATGTAAGCACGGCATTCAGACGGGTTGGTAATAATTTTAAAACTGAAGAGCTTCCTATCTGAGCCCAACTCCCTTGTTTTTTTTCAATCAGCATCTGAAATGTGAGATGGCTGGTAATAATTTTAAAACTGAAGAGCTTCCTATCTGAGCCCAACTCCCTCGTTTTTTTTCAATCAGCATCTGAAATGTGAAGTCATCCATGAAACTGAAGTGAACTGCATTAGCGGTTATGGGGAGGGGGTGGTCACAGAGATCGTGAGTAAAATGACAGTCTCAGAGAATGGAAGAGACAGAGACCGTGAGTACTCTAAACTGATTTTATAAAATGGTAAGGGAAAATCCCTTGGATTGCAGTACACAGGCTAGTTGTGTCTCAGGCTGTTCCTGAATCTAAGTCTGTTCTGATAAAGTAAAATGGCTGCCATCACAACTTGTCAAAATTGAAAGTTCCATCTCCAGGTTCTATCCACTGCTTGATTTTCTTTCTTTTTTTGTGTGCTGCATCCAGGTTGTCAGCACTTGTTTTTACCTGTGCATTAGACAGATCTAATGCACAGGTAACAACCAATCAGCTTGTGGGATTTTCCCTTACCATTTTATAAATTAGGTTTAGATCATTACCTGACAACATTATGAATAAAAATGAATTATAGTATAAAGTAGGCAGAAGTACACTTTTAGAAATTAATTCCCTAGCCTCTCTAGTTAAGAAGTTCTTCAATCTATATAAGGCACCCAATTTCTGATTTACAGTTTTGCTAGTGTTTCTTTACATGTGCAGAGAAAGTTAAATTTGAATCAAGAAGAACTCCTAGGTACTTAAATTCAGTTACTTGCAGCAGCATTGTTCCAACCAAGTCAAATATTTGTAATGGCTGACATTTGGATAATTTAGGCTTGGATCTGAATATTATACACTTAGTTTTCTTGGTGTTTAACATCAAACGGTGCTGCAGCAGTCAACAGTTCAGAACTGAAAAGTCAAAGTTCAGAGAGGAGTTAATTTCATCCACTGATGTTGCACTAGTAAAGAGAATATCATCAGCATACAATAACAGATCTGACATTGTGGGGATATTTGAAATGGGGTCAATATATAATGAAAATAATAGGGGTCCTAAAATGGACCCCTGAGGGACTCCTTGCTCCAAAATATGTGTATTAGAGTAAGCACCTCTAAAATTAACCTTCAGTGGACAATCTGTAAAGTAACTTTGGAACCACCCACGAGGAGACTGTGCCAGGCCAATGTCTTTCAGTCTCTGGAGCAGTATGGCATGTTCGACTAAATCAAATGCCTTTGACAGATCTACAAAGACCACAGCAGTTAGTTTACCAAGGTCCATGGACCTTAATGCGTGGTCTGTGAAACATGGCAAGGCAGTACCTGTGCTAATAGATTTCTGAAAGCCATGCTGCACCAGGGATCGATGCCCATTGGCTCTCAAATATTCAATAAGTTGTTCATTTATTAACTTCTCCAGTATCTTACTTAATGGAGACAAAATATATATTGACAATAATTGTCCGGGATCCTGAAGTGAACCTGTTTTTGGGATTGGTTTGATTATTGTTTGTTTCCAAATTTGGGGAAATGTATTTGGAATTAAAGAAAGATTACATATGGTTGTCAATGGCCGATAGATGAATATGGCTACCAACTTCAAAAACCTAGGCTTCAGTCCATCCAAGCTAGAACTTTCATTTATGGACAACTGTCCTACGAGCTTGAGAACTTGTTGTGGTTTAATTTGATAAAACTAAAAAGGTAGAATGGTACCAACTGATGGAGTAGAAGTAACCTTGAAAGATGATACATGATTTTCTGCATCAACTCTATATTTTGATAGATCAGTGAATTTGTGCAAGTAAGTCATTGATATATTTGGGATTAATTCAGTTTGCACCATAATTTTTGATAGCTCCAGAGGTTATCGTTTTAGAAGGATAAATTAAAGTTTGTATTGAGGCCTAACATTTGGGGGGGGTCACCTAATGATCCAGTTTGTTTTTCCTTAAAGTAAGCAGATTTACACTGCCAAATTAGTATTTTATATTTATTTCTTAATTAACAATAATTATTAAATTCAGCAATACCACTGATAGTCTTATAAATTCTGTCTCATTAAATCAAAGAGTTCAGGCGAGATCCATTTATTACAGGTTCCCTTTTCTCATTTTGTCAACACACAAATATTTATTTTGTACTTCAATAAGTGTGTTAACAAAAAAGTCGACTGCAGAGTTTGTGTCAGGAATAACATCCAGGTAAGTCCAGTCAATGGAATTCAATACAGTGTTCAATTTTTCCAAATTAAAATGTTTGTAATTTCTATAAGAAATATGTTTAGGAGGAATTTCAGTTTCCAGGTCTGTCTCAGCTGCAGTGCCCCAGTTTAAAGTAAAGTCTACCATGACCAAGACATGTTTACTAAGTGTAGTTAGCTGGGGACATCTACAAATTCAATCAATCCTTTCTTTCCAGAGTCGGGGGGGGGGGGCGGTTATAAAGTGTGCAGAAATTGACCTTGGTTAATCCTCCCAATATCAGTTCCACGAACAGCCATTCACATCCAGTTGTAGGTTTAATAAATGCATCTTGCACAGTTACTTTTAAATTATCTCTGGTAAAACCATTATCCCCCTCCCTTCTTTTTCCCTGCCCTAGCCTTCCTAATCAGTTTGTATCCTTCAATATGGCACATGTTATCGCGTATAGTCGGTTTCAACTATGTTTTGGTTAAACTGAAGTATATCTGGTTTATATAATGTTAACCATGCCTCAGTTTCAGACTTCTTATGCAAAAACTTCTTATATTTCTTATATTTAAATGTGCAAATCTAATACCCTATAAGTTCCAGTTCTGAGTAAACAGAGTAGGTTCCTTGCCTCGTATCTTACCTCTGCTCTCCTCTTCCCTTAACCCTGGCATCCCATTCTCCTACTTCCTTCAACCATTTGCCGTTGATTCCTTTCACATCTCTCACAGTAAATCTGTAGCAGACCAGTGTGTTTTTTCTATCCAGCTTCTAACCCTGTAGAACAACCTTCTCTCTTTCTGTCTCCCTCCCTGTACTGTCTCAAACCACTCTTACTGGTACACTACTCGAAAGTGTACATCTACAGCTAGCCTTCTTCCTCTTCTCTCCACATTTCAAGAACCCATGCCCTACTCCCCACACTATTTGCTCATTTTGCCTCTTACTCTGTTGTACACTCTTTATATACAGTAACCATATCCCTCACAGAGATGGCAAAATGTCCCCTTCCGGCCATTGGAGCACCAGCATTAGTGCGGCGGCACATCAGGGTGCCAATTTTGGGTTTCACGTCCCCTCCCCGAGATCCATCCCCCTCTCAGAGTTAGAAACATAAGAAGGGGGGCTGGGGGGTGCAAGGGGCATAGCCCTCTGCAAAAACAGGGGTTGGTGAAATCCTGAATTGGTGCCCTGATAACCGAGCACACTAATGTCAGCACTCTGAATGGGTGGAACCCAATATGGCATGACATAAATTCCTATAGAAAGAAAAAAAAACAGATAGCCAACACCCACTAGAAGTTATCACTAATATTATTGAATACATTTTGAACACAGTTACTTCTGCTTATCTTAAAAGCCAGTCTATTCTAATAAGAATTTTACACCATTATGATTCTGTTACAAATATCTTGCCATACAGTGGCAGTATACTCCCCTATCTAGCTGTCATGCTGGCTACCCCATAACCAGTGTACTTCACACACTTTTTACGTTGTTTTTTTTTTTCTCTTTCTCTGGAATTTATTACTTGTACCTTGATTTCATTAGTTATTTTCTCTTTATTTATTATTGCTGTATCACTCCCTGCTGTATCCTGTCCCCCAGTCACGCCTGGAAATGAGTTCTGGCTCAGAGTGCCTTTTTTATTTCCCAAAATTTTAATAAATACACTATTCAATCAATCCATCAATCAGTCACAAACAGTGATGGGGCAGGTGGCCTCAGAGGGCTAGTAGGTCCCCAACAGTTTAAAGGTAGGAGGGGGTTGGGAGGCGTGGGCTCTGTCTGACGTGTTTTTAATGATTTTGTTTAGTGGACTTGATGCTATAGAGAGTTGAGTTCACAACAACATTGCAATAAATGAGCTCTAATCTCAAGCCATGTCACACTGAACTCAAGCTCTAGTACTAAACACATACCAATGAAACATCAGCTTCATGTTTTATCAGCTCAGTATGAACTACCAACAATGCAAAGTCAAATTACATCAACATAAAGTAAGTTCAAGTCTGCGTTTGCACAGAATACATACTCATACCTGCATATCAAGCAAGGAAGCAAACTAAGAATAAAAGAAATGGGTCAGTGGCAATTTTGATTCAACTTAGAGTTGGGGCTCACAAACCAGGTTCAACTTCAGGAATTCGGCTGAACTCCTTCAGCTTGCAATGCAGCAACTGGCATGGAGTAACGAGGACTACAAACAGAAGGGTAAGAGAGCCGTGAGGTAGCAATTAATATAAAATACTGTAGCAGACTTTTGGCAGGTGCTGTTGGCATTTCTGTGCCCTCTACACCATCAGCGCTCAGTAAAAATATATTTGTCAAAGAAATATTTTCAAATTCCCTCTTGCACTTTTTCCCTGTCTGTTAAATACACTCTGCGCTTCTCCTGCTAAAGGCCTGCAGCTGCTAGTGCAGCAGGCTCACACTGTGTACTCTCTCCTCTCCTCTCCTCTTCAGCATGGCTTTACTAGCCTGCCTGAAACTACAGTAAAATACAGTGGCTAATTGGGATGCAAATACATGAGTCTCTGATTATTTCTATAGGCTTCTGAGCAGAAGTCACTCTTTCCAAGTAAAAGAAGCTTCTTTCTGACACAGGTCCTTCCTCAGTGATAGAGCTTGAGCTCCATTGTCCTATGACCCCCCCCCCCCCCGAAATAAAACACACCACAATCTGCTGAACTTTGGCTGCTCGTTGGCAATCATTTATTTTGGCACATAATATAATATTTACATCTCACATTTCATCAATCACCAATATAACAACACAACAGTCATATCAGTCCATTCATTTGCAATAGACATATCAGTCTTTTTTCTTCCATCCTGCTCCATTTTTCTTTCTTGATTCTCCTTCTCTTTTCATGCTGTTCTTCAGGGTCCAGACACTCAGATCCACCCCCCCACCAATTCCATCACCAGAATCAGGTACCAAACACTTACCCGTACTCGTCCCCATGCTAGGTATGGACACATAGATCCACCCCCTAGCTATATACTCCTTCCCCTATCCTAGTTACTCCCAAACCTGGGTTCCTTTGTCACCAGCCCATGATGCCTACCCTCTTCCTGTCCCCCCTTTCCCCACACACCCCCTTTTCCTCCCACTCTATCCTGGGCACCCGCTACCCATCGACAAGGCTCCATCCTTCCCCCAGCCCAAAAGATACCCTTCTGCAGCTCACCCGGACTCTGCTGGGCCCCCAACCAGGTAACCACCATTCCTTGTCTTCCAATCGGATGTGCCAAAAAGAGACTTACATAGCCTACCTCTTCTTGAATGGGTGGGTGGGTAGAATTTTATCAGCAAGAAGAGGGCTCCCAAGGACTGCCAGCCCTTATATACACCCTAAGGGTCCCCTTCTCCAGCCTCTGCTAGTCCCTCCCTTTAACCAATAGCCAATATTCCTAGCCCTAGCCCTCCCTAGCCCTGTCATCATGATGTCACTAACCCCTCCCCCTCCCCTCCCTTTTCTCTCTTCTGGCTGGGGCCATGAGACAACCTGGTTTACCTTTAAATGGCAAGCATAACTGTGCCATGATCCCCCCCCAAGAAATAAAACATAGCACAACCTGCTGAACTTTGGCTGCTCATTGGCAATCATTTATTTTTAGGGTTACCACCTGTCCCTATTTTCACAGGACAGTCCTGATTTGGGCAGCTGTGTCCTGTGAAAAAACATGAAAAATACTAAATGTCCTGACACTACAGTAGAAAAAGATATTTTCAGACTTTTCTCTAAATGTTGCAAAAACTATAGTACCTTAACTAAGATACCTTAAAATGATAAGAAACACTAGGGAATATCTAATACACTGCAACAATTAGTCTTAATTCTGATTATTTAGAGAAAAAAATCTGTTGTGTTGGTTGAGGTTGCATATTTTCCTGCAAAAAATCATGTTTCAGTAAGAAATGTCCCACTTTGGTCTTCTTAAAAGGTGGTAACCCTATTTATTTTGGCACATAATATAATATTTACATCTCACATTTCATCAATCACCAATATAACAACATAACAGACATATCAGTCCATTCATTTGCATTATACATATCAGTCTATTTTCTTCGATCCTGCTCCATCTTTCTTTCTTGATCCTCTTCCTCTTTTTGTGCTGTTCTTCGGGGTCCAGATACTCAGATCTCCCCTCCCCATTCCATCACCAGAACCAGGTACCAAACACTTACCTGGACTCTTCCCCATGCTAGGTACAGATACATAGATCCGCCCCCTAGCTCTATACTCCTTCCCTTCCCCCAGTTACTCCCATGCCTGGGTTCCTTTGTCCCCAGCCCATGGTGTCTCCCCACCTCCCCTCTTCCTGCCCCCTTTCCCCCCCCCCATTCCACTGACCCATCTCCAGTTTGTGACAGAGAAGGGGCTCCCCTTGTGGGCTAGTATCATAAGCCTCTCTAAGCAATTTCCTCCACTAGGTCCCTAAAAGTTCGCAAGAACAGACACATGCCGAATTCTGACAGGTGGACCCCATCTGACCTGTACACATCAGCCTGCTCGAATGAAATGTCTCTATGCTGCATGTGTACCCCTCCCATCTCTATTACTGCCCTTGCCACTTTCCTGTTGAGGCATTTTCTGGCTTGCTCCACAGCCTTGACACCCATAGCGCCCCTCCACACCTACCAGGATGTGATCTCAAACCATCCAATAATCACCCCTGGCCACCAGCTTTTTATCTTTTCTAAATCAGCCACAATGTCCCATACCAGCGATCCTCATGGCACCCCTTGACATCATTGCCCCCAAGATGGATAATTATGAAGTCGGGCCTGCCACACAGTGCCTGCAGCTCACCTAACAACAGCAACAGCTGGGCCCACCTCATGCCCCTGATGCCTTTCCACTGTACCCTCATGTGCTGCATGTCTGCGTGCATCTGCATCCCTCTGTTCATGGTAGCCATAAACCTCTCAGCCCAATCGATGAAAGAGTGCCCCACAATCCACACCTGCCACTTGGAGCCTGCCACAGAAAGAAAACAGAATGAGTTATCAGCATCAGTACCTCACATACCTCTTATAACAATTGGACTGCCATCTCCCTACCTGCTTGACCTCCATGGCTGGCTCCCCTCTTGCCACAGCCTTGGATGCTGCACCTATCCGAAAGGAATGCGGGGCAAATTCCCTGGGTTCCTCACCTACAAACTTCAGGGCATTCATAAGGACTGCCCCGACCTGGAAACCAGTCATTGGGGACCTGTTCCCGTGCCAGAAGCATGCCCCCTTATCTGTTGCCCTAGCCCTGCCATACTCCTCCATGGCTGATACTGTGCACTACCCCCTCCATTTGGTGACTAGCCAGCATCACCATGGTCCCTTTCCCTCACTGGTCCATCTTGGACCCTTTGTGGCTGAATGGCCACTGTGTCCTTATCCCATTCAATATTCTCATATTGCAGTGCTTGTGTGACTGCTGCCTACCTTGGGGCCACTACCTCACCAACCCTAAAGGCACCCCTGGCCATGACTGAAAAAACAGCACTGAACAGACAGGCCTCCTTTGCTGAGGTACACACATGCTGTACTGCCTCCACTGCCCTCTCGAGTAAGGGCCCCATTATGGGCCTCCTTCTATCCATCCTCGTACACCTGTCCCTCTGCCATCTTGCTGACCATGCATCAGACTGTCCCCCCCCAGCCACGCCTGCAGCCCCTATCCTGACACATCCATCCTATGCCTGCCAGTTGAACCCATGGAGAGGCCACACCCTCCTCCCTCTTCTCTACTATGTATTGCATCACTTTTTCCTCCAGGACTGGCTCTGCTGTGTCCCAACCTTGCTTAGCCCAGAATTCCTGGAAGCCTGCCCATGCCCCCTCGTAAGCCTTCAGGGTGTTGGATGACCAGGAACGTCTATTCAATGTCTTGGCTTTTTCCCTCCAATCTCCCACAGCCAGCTCGGTAGCCTGGTCCTGCGTGGTGCTGCCTATGGGATCAACTCCTGGAACCTTTCCAACTGAAAACAGGACAAACTGTCAGCCACTTCATTTTTGAGCCCCTCAATATGCTGCGCTTTAAATGATAAGTTCAACTGTAAACCCAACAGTACCATTCATCACAGAATTCTGCCAACTGATTCTGTACTACCACTTTACCTGTTCACTACTTCCACTACCCCTTTTTTGTCATACCAAAACAGGATTCACTTACCTCTCATCCTGTCCCTCCACACTTCCACTGCCACCCAGTTTGGAAAAATTTCAGGAAAGGTAATGTCCTTGACCAAGCCCCACTCCTTCCACTGTGCCAGCCAAGCTTCTGACATCCAGTCCCCTCTAAAATATTCCCCCATCCCTAGAGACCCTGAAGCATCTGTGTACAGCTCCAGGTCTCTATTGTACACCCATTATTCTTGCCAGAAAGTCACCCTATTGTAGACCTCCAAGAACTCTTCCCAGACTCGGAGATCCTCCCATACCCCTTTGTTGATGTCCACCCTATGGTGGGGTTGTTTAGACCTCCCTGTAGCCCTCCCCAACCTCCTAGTGAATGCCCTGCCCGGGCTTATGACCTTCAGGCAAAATTAAGGTGCCCCAGCAGTTGTTGTACTTGTACCAGTGGCACCTTCCTCCATCCCCACCTGCGCCAAGAGCCCTTTGAGCCATTCTACCTTGTCACCAAGAAGACAGAAGCATTCCTGCTCCATGTCCACTTCAATTCCCAGGAATTCTAGCCTGTGAGCTGGGCCATCAGTTTCTCCCTCTGCCAGAGGTATCCCTATGTGCCCACACAAGTCTTCGAAATCCCTCAACATTTCCTGCATCTCTGACTGGCTGGCCCCAATCATCAGGAAATTGTTGAGGTAGTGAACCATCCTTCTGTGGCTGTAGCGAGACCTGAATACCCACTGCACCCAAGAACTGAATGTTTCAAAGTTTGAGCAAGTCACCGAGCACCCCATGGGCATAGAATTATCAAAGTATAGGCCCCCTTTGAATTGGAAACCAAAGAGGTCCCAGTCCTTCAGTCTGACTGGCAACAGGTAAAATGTTGATTCTATGTCCATCTTTGCCAGCCATGCCCCCCCCCTCCACTGCCTTGATCAACACCACTGCTTGGTCCAGTGAGGTGTACGAGACCGCACTTAAGTGCTCCAGGATTCCTTCATTCGCAAATCCCCCATCCAGGTAGGAGAGGTGGTGAATGAGCTGAAACTCCCCTGCCCACTTCTTGCGCACCACCCCCAAAGGTGACACCTGGAAGTTAGGACATGGTGGTTTCTGGAAGGGCCCCTCCATCCTACCTGTCCACAGCTCCTTCTGAATCTTTGCCCAGACTATATCCTCCTTCCCTTTTACAGAACCCAAATTCTTTTCCCTCATCCTTACCCATTCACCAGCGAAACCCAATGGGAACCCCCCCCTGAAACCTTCCCTCAGCATTTTGGCCCCTTGTGTATTGGGATGCCTGTAGTCCATGCCTCTACCATCCCAAGGACAATGGGCATGTGAGCCAATGCGCATCCCCACCACCCACCCTTGGCCTTCCTTCAATTCCATCTGTAGTTGGAATTTACTCCTTCATAGAACCCTCTGGCCCTTCCTAGTACTCCCAGAGGGCTGGTCCTGTTGCTGCCCCCGGGGTGTAAGGCCTTGTCCTCCCCCACCTGCAGATTGTTGCTGGGTGTGACCCCATGCACCATGAGCAAGTGTGCCAGAACTTGCAGCTGGGCCATGTACATGACACCCTGTTAAAAGCCCAGCATGTCTTTGCCCTCAGGGCCACCACAACCCGCTTCACCTGTTCCCCTGACGGCCTGCCCGAAGGACCAGAAAGGGTCCTCACCCACAGCTCTGAGTAGGTGCAGTCCTACCTCAAGACCCCCTTAGCAGCCATCCATTTCTGAAACAGCTCATCATACTTCAACCACCCGTACCCCAGTTTTGCCTTATACACATCTCTGATAATTGCTGTATAAGTCAAGAGAGAAATAGCCAGCTCCAGCTGTTTCTCAAGCACCAGTGCGCTGTAAACCAAAAACTTCACCTGTCATGTGTCAGTGCTCTTCCCTTTATACCTAGCCTCTTCTGCCTTCTGTTCAACCACCGCCAATGCTACTGCCATCTCTGACTTACCCACAGACTCCTTTTGTTCATACTTTCTTAGTTGTTTCCTCATCCACAAGGATAAAAATATCCACATACTCCCCTTTCTATATTTTCTCCTTCAGTGAGGATAGTGCATGGTCCCCCAGGGTAAAGACTGGTGGCCCGTCATATAGCTTCCTATTCCCCCCTTTCCCATTGGCCTTGGTGTCCCCCCTTCCCCCCACACTTTTATGGCTTGCAGCCCGTTCTATCTTTTTCACTCCCTCTTCCCCCATGTCTCCGAGCAAACCTACCAAGTACTCCTTTAGGTCTCCCTCATTATTGACATCGTCCTTGACACCATAAGGCTTTGGCCCCACCGAAGCTAGTGCTGAGTCCAGTACTGGTAGTGGGGCAGGTGAGGGGCCTGATCCCACTCGCCTGGGTCTCTTTCCCAGGTTTCCCAATACCTGCCTGCATATCCCTCTCCTTTCTTTTTCTCTGTGCTTCCTCTTCTGCCTCTCTCTGCTTGACTGCCTCCACCAGCTCCGTCATCTGGCCTATCAGCTTGGCCACCTCCTCCATCATTTTGGCACTGGAAACTGGTGTCTTCTTAGGTGCCATACTCCTTGTCTTGTAACTACAAGGTGCAAAGCAAAACACTGAATGCAAGGAGAGGCCTCCCCACAACTCCAACTGCCCCGCTGGGGACCAACCACGCCACTCCTTCCCTGCCTGCAGGTTGAAGATGAGGCCATGTTTTCCTGGGTCCATCACACCCGTAATGACCCACATGTGCTCCTTTCCCGAGGACCCCCCAAGGGGAGTAACCCACCCCGAGCCACTCTACTCTTTCCCTGTCCCCACATGCCCTTAGCCTCCTAGGCATCACGAGGACACTGTCTATGTCTGGTCTGCCAGCTCCTCTGCCACACTCCTGCCAGGCAGCGCCCAGGGGCTGCCAGCTCGACCTGTCTCTAGGAGGAGGTGCTACCGCAAGGCACGCATTAACCGCCACCCGTCTTCATGCCCAAACCTGTCCACTCTTGCTACTCCCAGTTTTACCTTTTTACCTCTGCCTTTGCCACTGGGGCCAGCCTGTATAACCCATTCTCATGGGGGTGTCTCCTGCCTCTGCCTGTGCCCCCCGCTCCCCATACAGACAACTGATAATTCTGCCTCTTTAACCCATTTTCCCCAGTCCAGTCCTACCCCCCAGGCCCACAGCCCACTGGGCTGTGGTATACCCATGGCCCCCGCACCAGCCCACAGGTCCATCCAGCCTCCTGTAGGCCCCAACCATGACCTGCACCTTTGGTTGTATTGGTTTGCACCCCTGCCCCTCCACCCCTGCCCACGGTGACAGTTCCATGAGCCTGCCCCAGGCCTAGCCAAATACATGTCCTGTAATCCCATATGAAACCTCCTGGCACGCCGACATTCCTAGGCCCAAATTTGCCAAAATCATTATGCATCCCAAACAACCATCGACACCCCCCCATGAAGGCCCATCAAGAACCCCGCTAGTCATGCACAGCAGGACAAAAAAAACCTCCTTCACCTGGGAGCAAGCCTTTCTCTCCCATGGTCTGCTGATTCATGGGCAGGCCAACCGCTCTCAATCTTGCTTAGGCCTTGTGTGCGACTGCCCTGGGCAAGTATCTCTGCAAAACCGCTTTGTTTTGTTTTTTGTTTGTTTGTTTTTAATTGTTCCAGCCACCTGAAACTGCATGGAAAACTCCTGAAAAACCACAGAAAAAAACCTCCTTCCTAAGGAACCGGAGGCCTGCCAGGCTGATGCCTCCAACTCCTGAGCACCCCAACCTTTCAAACTAGGCGACATCATGGCCGCTGGCATGGGCCCATTGTTCCCCCCATGTGGCCTTCTGTACAGTGCTCCACCACTGAAAACCCAGCAAATGCACCCCCGCCCGACTTGGGCCCTGCTGGCTACTCCCCGCCTTGCTGCCCACGAGACTTGTCTAATCCAGCGACCCCTCTCTTTGCCTCACCTCACACCAGGACCCCCCCACCACCACAGCCCTGAGTTCCTCAGCCAGCTCTCACCACGCTACCCTGCAGCACCATGCCGCTGTGCGCTCCTGCTACCTCTGCTTCAATCGCCACCCTCCCAAACTCATCCCCGCCTCTACCGCCCTCTCAGTCACCCTACCACCAAAAACAGTGGAGCTACCTACCAATTTGTCACTTAGAGCTGTGTTTTGATCATTATTCCCCTTTCTTTTTTTTTCCAAATTTTCCCACCACAGCCAGTCTTGCCCTGCTGCTTGCACCATGACTTCGCTACCACGTGGCCCAAGGTCCGAACCAGGGCCGAACGCCACTCCGCTGACCGCGCCACCCTCCGGATCTTTTCTAGTCATTAGAGGGCACCCCCTCAACATGCGAGCTCCACTACTCACTCTGCAACCAGCCCAACCACCAGCTTAAACCAAGACATTCAACCTTCTACATTCATTCCCTTTCTTTCCCTTCTGTCCTTTTTTTTTTTTCATTACTGGCTGAAATGCCTGGTGCTCTGCTAGCAAATCCTGCCCTGCCATCTAACACTCCACAAGCTCTCGCGAACTGCACCCTGCCAGAGCACCATGTGAATTCCAGCCTCCCACCTGGTTGAGACCACAAACAGACCCCCAATGTCACCAAACGAAGCAACACTGATCTACCTTCAGCACTTCTACTGATATAAAATAACTATACTTTAAACTTTACTGCATTGCACCAATACTTCAGTGCTTACTGCTCAAAAACAGCCATACTTAAACAACAGAAAACCTCCTCTGCTAAACAAGAAAAGACGCCTGGGATCCACATGGGCTAGCAAGCCCCAGGGTCCATGGCCATGCCTTACCTGAATGCCACGATGTGCTGAAAACTGATATAGAATTTTATCAACAAGAAAGGACCTTCTGCTCTGTCCCTCGCTAGCCCCTCCCTTTAACCAATGGCCAATAAGCCCTGTTCCTAGCCCTAGCCCCTCCCCCAGCCCTGTCATCATGATGCCACTAGCCCCTCTCCCCCCATCCTCTTCCATCCCCCTCCCTTTGTCTCTTTTCTGGCTGGGGAAATGAGACAACCTGGCTTGCCTTTAAATGGCTGATCAACGATGAACGCCTGGTTAAATAAAGACTTGATTGATTGATCGATTGATTGATTGACTGATTCGAAGCTTAATTGTCACTGATTGACTGCTGCAGGTCATATGGATTGCCAACACATATGGGAGACTCTTGGGGCTTGATTTTCAAAATCCTGAGAATGCAACAAGCCCCTGATGCACCAATCAGATGGTGCACAGGGCTTGCGGCATTCTCCCGGTGCCGATCGGGATTTTCACTCACATGTTGCAAATACCACAAGTTAGACTAGCTCTCCCTCATCTAACTTGTGGCATGCTGCAGATATTTTTTACAGTGCTTGCACCAAATATTTGGTGCAAGCCACCATAAAGAGTGGAAAGTGTCGCAACTGCACCCAATGTATTAAAATCAGGTGAAGCTGAGCTGAAGGAGTTTGGTGCAGCTGCACCAAAGGACAGGGTGGACTCAGGGTTTGACACAAGCCCTGCATCACCCTTTGAAAATCAAGCCCTCGGTGTGCACTCTTGGCATAAAGTTCAGTGTTATTATGTCAAAGTGACAAAATGCAAAATGAAAACAGTGTGTCCAAACCACCAGATTTCAGCACATTCTCTGAATGCAAATTCAGCTTTGCTTCAACCTTAGGGTAAACATGATGGTGGAGGGCCTTATAGCCCCTGGAAGGTCCGGTATAGCACAATACCGCCCACCCTGGAGGGTATTATTGCGCTTAGAAAATGGGCACTGTCAAAAAAATTACCTTTAATAAGATAAATGTTAATGAAAATTTTATTTCAAGTAAGATTTGTCACAAAATAGTTCCTCCGCCTGCATTTTTGGAGGTGGTTGCCATGGTCACACACACACACACACACACACACAATCATCTTTCAGACTTACTTGCCCCCCAAATGAGGATTTACTATTGTCCAGATCCAGTTTAAACCCAGAAACACAAGCAGGACTGTGGAGTATATCTGTCATTTAGATGGTGACTCAGAAATCACCTTAACGCCTGTCTGCCTTGTCCAACGGATCATACCTGCTGCAAAAAGAAGCATACAAAAACATTCGGTTTTGGTGCACAGTTACTGAGGAGAGGGTGTTCTGGTTGATTTTAGGCGTTCTGCTTTAAAATGGGGCACAGAATCACAGTGGAGCAGCGTGTCTCGATTTAAAAATTTACATCGGAGAGCAGCTGAGGTGGCAGGCAGGCGGCAGGGACGCTGTACATCACGAGTACAGACATCACGGAAGGTCCATAGGTTTGTGGCAGGAGGTCGAGCAAGGTGAAAGAGAAAATAAACCTGCAGAAAGCAGGTACATTCGCTTTTTGTGGCTGGCATAAGCCAGTGGGAGGGAGATCATGACAAGGAAGCCGACAGGGACCAACGGCTTTCGTTACTTTTGTCACTGTGACAGTGTGAGATCGTGGTCAGGAGAGTGGTGCCATACTACAGAATATGGCTGTGACAATTTCATTTCTCCCGATGCAGAATGAGTGTGCTTTTTTTTTTTTTTTTATGAAGAAGCCAAGTAAGTAGTGTTGGGGTTGTAGCTCTCGCTAAGCGAGAGAAACAACATGGCGGAGATTTGTAGTTTTCTGGGGTGCTTTCAGCCAATTACAAAGCAGGCTGGCACCACTAGAGAATGGTATTTGGTGAAGGGGCACTGTTGGCTGGCTCTCGTTTTTAGGTGGGCATCTATTGTCTGATAGATGCCCACCTAAATAAGTGTCTCAGCCAATCAGGAGACAGAATTGTCTTTGCCCATTTTCTAAATTATGTTTCTGTACCTATCTTCTCTCTTTCATGCTAAGGATATTTGCATACAAACAGGATATTTGTCCATTGTGCTTTATCTTCTCATCTCATCATTCATCCACTGAAGTCATAATTTGCTTTGAGACAACTTGTTGCTGTGGAAATGACTGTGATGTTGTATAACAGAATTATGACTTCAGCAGAGGGGAAAGCATGGGGATGACAGGAGGTCTGAGACACAAAAATCCTGTTTTCATGCAACTGCCCTCAGTAATAAAGAACGACAGGAGATAAATACATAAGCAATAATACACAACAGGGTGGGCTTTATTAGGCTATACCCACCCTCACAATGGCATACTGAGGCCCAATGCTTCAGATGGAGGGCTTTGTAGCCCCTAAAATGGTGGGTATAGCCCATACCCCTTCTCCAGAGTGTAATATTGTGCTTAGAAAATGGGTTATTTGTGACATTTTAATAAATTACTTAAAAAATGAAAAAAAAATGTAAATCAGTAAAAATGCATAGAAATTAATTTCCTTGTAATGTGGTCCCTACACTGGTACGCCTGTCAGTGGAGGGTGCTGCTCTTTTGAATATAGATTTTTAACATTTTTTGTCTGTGCTCGTTCATTTGTGGCCTGCCCTCCATGGGACAGCTGCCATGGTCAAGTTTTTTTTTTTGTTGTTTTAAAGTTTATTTATGTGGAGAACTCCTGTAATCAGGACATTGATTTTATCATTTTTGTTATTTTGCCAATGCAGTTACTTCAACACCATTGTTGGCTGACAGAGGCAGTGATTGCAGTGACATGGAGATGTACAGTACATAATTTCAACTATCCTCAGCTCCACTACCTGGTTTGTTACTTGTGTTGTTTTACTGTATTTTCAGCAAGGGAATGCGAGTCAGGGTGAGGTGCAATCGGTAATGCTAGTCGTGGCTTGAAATGTGTGGTGACTGTCCACTTCTACTAACAATGTAATTGCACAATAGGAGTGCTAGTGGGTGGCAGAATTTTAATGTCATGGAAGTAAAATAAGTGGTGGAAAAAACTAGTTTGTGTGGCAATAGGTTGAGTAGTTTTGAAAAGAAATTACAGTTTGTGTTTGTTTGCCAGTGACACTGCAATTGGGCGGGGAGGAGCGCATACAAACTCTCGGCAAGAGACAAAAAAATGCCCCCTGGTTACCATTTTAAAAGTTGATTTGAGCGTAGTGATACTAGTTGTCACTGAGGCAGGTTGCAGTGGCACTTGTTTTTACCCAGTCTTTGTTGGTACATAAATGTACCCCGAGGTAAGGGGCTCAACCAATCAGGGACTAGGAGTTTTCCAACCCATTTTCTAAAGAAAGATAATGACATACAAGCTCAGTTGTGTCTGTAGTACTTTAAGTAGTAGAACTGTGTCTGCAGTAGTCAGAAATTGTTTTCCAAAGAGTTTTTTCATGATTCTGAAAAATCACTATATTCTGCTTTGGTTTCATTGGCTTCAGCTGGGAAAGTGTTGGATGATAATAAATGTGCACTTAAGTGAGATATCTTTGTTGATGGTACATTTAGAATGAGAACAACTGTAATATTCTCACTCCAGGTGCATAATCGCCAGATATTATCACATCCATACCAATGGGATATATATCAAATGGAGAGCAACTTTTACAATGTTTGACATTAACGAGGCATTGCAACTAAAGCAACAAACTCAACTGGACATATATTAACAGCTAATATAAAAGTTATGCCATTAAAATAAATTGAACATGCACTGGGCAGACTTATAATGTGTAAATTTATCTTCACTTGCAAGTGGATCTGACTATTGTATAACCTACTCTTCACTTTACTTCAGCATTTGTAAGTTATGGTCCCGCACTAGTGTTGTGCGGAAGTTTCCAAATTCCAGTGGAAACAAAATTTCCCCAACTTTCAAAAGATTCTGCCAAATTCCATCAGTAGTGGAATTCTGACATTTCAAAAGTGAAATGGTGTTCACGGATTAGTAATTCTTGGTTTATATACACAAACTGTAGATTCTTTTTCCACAAATTGTGGAAAAATAATTTTGTGTTTTATGTGGTCTGTAGGAAATTATTCAACAGTTGACACTGAAATGCCTTTTAAAATTCAAAAAGAAATTCGTAAAATCATTTTGGAAGTGGAATTACTATCCTGCATGAATTCATCTGGCTAAATTTTATATTCCTGCATCCTGAGTCGTGAAATCAATTGCATGTTTCTACTCAGGGTCAGGCCTTTGCATTGCCCATATAACAGTAATACATTCAGCCAACTTCTAGAACTGGTTTGTCAAATTATTTCAGTCCTTTAGGTCCTGCACACACAGCAGTTGCATATTAGAAACTGATTTTAAGCACATTTTTAATCTAACATGCAAACACAGCCACACAGCTCACAATTTGTGTCAAGAAACATTTTAAAAATCAGAGTATACAGACAACAGTGGCCTACTGGGTTTAGGTGGTCCAGTTCCCAGTAATATTTTGGGAGGGTGCTTACCGTGATGCACCATGCGCTATGCCCTTTAGCAGCACTATTCCTGTCCAGACAAGTAAGTACAACTGTGCTTACTGCAAAATGTTTTTTTAAACATTTTTAAGACTACTAGCAGGGTTTAAAAACATTTTGCTGAAACAGCTAAACTTAAAAATAATATGGATGCAAACCATTTTAACAGGGTTTCAAACATTTTAGCCTCTTAAAATGTTTAAACCCCCTAGAGTGTACAGGATCTTAGTCACATCAAAGAATAAAGTAAATGTTTGTCCTTATGCAGCTCCTATATTCTGCCAGACATACAAACACAAAAGAGAGGGGCAGAATGTTTTCCAAACAATAGTGCAGCTCCTTCAAATCCATATTTTTTCTACAGAAGAGGATCTAAAGTGGTTTTTTTTTGCAAGGGGGTAGCATGTTCACAAAAAATATAAACTGGCTACTTTTGAAGCTTAGCTTGGGTAAAATAGTTATTATTTGCTAGCCTAGAGGAGTAGCAGGTGCTACTTCACTACATTGCGGGATCTGTTAGTGATTGCCTACTTTTTGCTACTGTATATCACATTGCAAAAGATAATTTAAGATTGTTCTATAAAAAACATAATACGTGTTGCCTCAAATTTAAATACCAGTCCCTGTAAAGTTATATTTTTCTTCCCCTTCAACTATGCCAGCATGTACAGTAGTAAATGTGCAGCGGAAATGAAGGCCTGGACTGCTTTCTGAAAAAATTAAAATGCAGCAATACTACTTAAGTAGATACCAATACAAGGTTTTACTCAAGTAATGTGACAGGAATAGGTTGAGGTAGTGCAGAGGAGGGCAACAAAAATTATTCAAGGGAAGCAATAAAAGTGCTACATGGAAAGGTCAGGGGACCTCATCATGTATAGCCTGGACACCAGGAAGGAGAGAGGGACATGACTGAAACTTTTGAGTTTCATCACAGAGTAAACAAGGTTGACACTGGGGAGCTGTGCACCATGGCCCCTATGTATTACAGGGCAGGCTGCCTACTGCTCCCTGCACACAGTGGTAGAAGGGACAACACGCATCCCTTCCACACAAGATCCCCTGGCCAGTCATTCTGCTATGCATATGGCCAGTCTGGTGGGGTGTCTGGGGGCATGCCTGCACTCTGCACCATTCATGGAAGTGTGGAGTGCCAGGCAAAGGGGGTGCAGGACACAGCAGTAGGGACCCTGCCATATCTTTTGTGCACCCTCTCAGTTTACACTCACTGACTACAGCAGGATGTGGAATCCCCCATCATGCTGCCCCAGCTCTCTAGGTTGACTGGGGAGACTGGAAGCAGCCATTCAGGCACTTGCCCATCACTGCATATAAAGGAAGTCCCACACCATCCCAGAATTCCCTGGTCCGTGTGAAGCAGGGTATCCACTATGGGACCAGGTAGGGCATCTGACTAGATGCCCGCCTGTATCCTCTGATCCACCCTCATGCAGGAGAATGCTGCGGGGGGGGGCAGGGCCATGGACAGCCACCACATTCCTGTATGTGGGTGTGCACCTGCATGGCTAAGTTAGGTGCCTCTCATGCATTCTCTGCATCGCATGGTGCATATGTGCCAGTGTGCAGAAACATTGGCACAAGGGGGAACTCAAAGAAGTTGTTGTGGGGACAGATTCAGGAAGGACGTCACAAGTATTTCTTTACTGAGAGAATGATGGATAAGTGTAACATGCTGTTGGAGAGGTCTGTTCTATCAGTCTGCACTAAATCAGTGGAGGGATTCAAGTCATGGTAGTACAGACACCTAGGTGAGTGAGGATGTCAGGGGAGGATCACATGAGGGTAGGAGAGTGAGTAACCACTAGGGTATTTGCAATATACTACAGGCAGGGCCAGGCAGACTCATTGTACCAGTGAGTTTATTCTGCCACTATTGTCTACATCTATGTTTCTATCAAACTGATTTTTCATTTTTGCATCTGACATTTATTTATTTACTTATTTATTTATTTATTTAAAAGGTTTTACTGGGAAGGACATACTGAGTTGGTAACAGTTTGCTTCCTGATGTGTCCTGGGGGTGAGGGAAGGGAGGAACAGAGGTATGCTAGGAACAATAATACAAATCGGTGAATAAGCATCATAAATACCATCTGTGCAAGGACACCGATTCTAAGTGCTGGCAGATAACAACACATGCAAGGTGCAGAAGTCAATACTGAGTTCAGGTAGGGAGGGAGCAAAGATTTTGGGAAAGAGAGGGTGGATGAGGGGACTGAATTAGTTGGTGCAGGGTGAAGGGGGCAGTGGTGGGGGCAGGGAGCAGTAATCCAGGACCAGTATCACAGACAACTGCAGGAGAAAGTAATGAAGTCACCGAGGAGAGAGGACAGTGAGTGGTGGGAAGGGGCAGAGCAGATCATAGGTTGGAGAGAACCCCATCATTTGGGGAACCTTAAAGAAAAGGCAGCAGTGGATGTCCTTGAGGCAAATGCAAGAAAGTGAGGGCCAGAGCTGCAACGGGGTAGAAAGTGAAGGGAGAAGTGAGGAGGGAAGCAAGGTAGAAGAGGAGGAGGAAGCCAATCTTTAGATTTAAATGAAGCACAATGGGTGAAGTGTCTGAATTCAGGGCAGGGGAAGGAAGGGGAGCAGCACAGGGAGCAATGGTGGGTGTGAGGAGGGCAGTTCAGGACAAAGCCATGAAAGAAGTGGAAGAGTGGATCCAGACTGGACAGAGTGAACTTGGGAGCAGCTCTGTATACTGTGGCATCACAGTAGAAGATGGGGAATATTGTTTTCGAGATAATCTCTCTTCAGGCAGAAAGCGGGGGGAGTTTTCTGGTGGATAATATTCAGATGTTCAGAGAAATCGAGGTGTCCATCCAACCAGACCCCAGGGTACTTGAATGAGGATACACCCTCAATCGCTGCACTATCAAGAGTATGGTAGGAGGGGATAGGGGTGAGTCTAGTGAACCTTTGCCTTGTGTCAGTGGTAATGGAGACCATTTTCTTGGTTTTGAGGGACAGCTGATTTACCAGGAATCAGTGCTGGATGTTAGTAAAGTCCAGTTGGAGAGTTGCTGTGAGACCAGGAGTATGGGAGTCAGAGACGAAGAGCAACATGTCATCTGTGTACATATGGATAGACACAAAGGAGCAGGCAGCAAGGCAGCAAGGGTGTCATTCAGGAAGATGGAGAAGAGTATAGGGCTGACCTCAAGGTAAGTGCAGAACCACCCAACTGAGGAGCCTGAGAGCTGTTCTGAATTTATTTTACTAGAAAATAAGAACCAGTTTATTTTTACAGCTCAAATTTCATTACATTTTCCTATTGCCACAAGTAGATTTTCACTGCATTTTGACTAATCCTGATTTTTCCTCAGAAACTATGATTTTGATTCCACAGGAAACCAGAAAATGCTACGGCAGTTAGAGGCAAGGCAACTGATTCTTTCTGCTTTTCAAAAACTCACATTACTCTGTCTCAGTATGAATGTCACCCATGTGATCTCCAGTCCTCTCTCTCAAAACAATGAGCCACTGAGTGAAGAAATACTGTAGCATACTGCTGCATCATGAGCACATAATTTCAATGCATCAAAATTCAGCACAATTGACTATACCGCATTTAAAAAATATTCTTTACTGTACAGCTAGGTATGTTAAGGAACTTTTAAATTCAATCCTGCCCCTGTGGGAGGGCTGTTTAAACACTATAATAAGACCTTAAAGTAGTTCCACTTCCATGGGCCCCACATACAATTAGAAATTACTGGCACTATGGCCAGCCTGGTGGCATGGGGGGCTGACACACTGGGTGCCTCACTTCCTGCCACGCCAGCAACCTGGGTTTGGAAACAGACATGGATCACTAAGGGGCCTGCTGGGGGAGGGAGGGAGGACTGAGTGTCCCCAGGACGGCTATCCTCCCTCACGGAGGGAGTCTCCAGCATCCCAATACTTGTTTGCCACCTGGAGGAATCCAGGCAGCAGTGCAGTGGGTTCATGCAGGTAGAAGGACCCCACAGACAGGATGCCTGGGGTGTTTCTGCAGAGGCAGAGTATGCATATTGCATCCACAGCACATGCAGTGGGCTGTGCAGAGAAAAAAAGGAAACTCCCTCATTCACAGAATGCAGTACTAGTAGTATTAAATTTTATTCATATTATTATGAACAAGATGTTACATTACTCCACTGAGCAAATTGCTCATTTCAAAGAAGGTCCGATATTACATTAAAACAGGTAGTTGCCTATACAGATAAGAATAGAATAGAAAAATCAACAGTTTAACAATATAAGCAAAACATCACATAACACTTTGTCAAAAATACTTATAAAACACAATTCTATTTAGAACCTAGAATATATACAATAATAAATAAAAATCCTAAATTGCACATTTAGTTGTTTAAGTTATGCCAACTCCACAACACTGCAAAGGTGCCTTAGCCCCATCATAGAATGACACCTGAGACAACTGCAGACTCCACAACAGTGACCAAGCACCTTCGTAGAGGCTCTCTGGCAGACGGCAAGCAGTAATGACTGAATTAAGCTCCAGAGGGTGCCATGTCATAACAGCGATTGCAGAATAGGGGTTGCCATTACGGCATGTGTACATTACCGAAAATGAATTTTGGCGATGCACACTCACAACGCAGACAAAAATGGTGCCCGAGACATAAGCGTCTTATTTTCAATGCAGGGGGCTATGCCTGTCATACCTCCAACACCATGGGAGGCCTTGCCCCCACACCCCCCTGCTTATGGATTCTCAATTCCAGTGGGGTGCATGTTGGGGGTGAAAAACTTGAAAAAATGTAAAGCCGCCTGCTGGGAAAGAAAACCCGCACGTGCAGGCGAACCCTGTGCCCTCCCATCGACCACCCTCCCACCACACTAGCAGACCAGCTCGGCAGCTTCCCACCACACCCCTCCCACATACCATCCCTCCCCTGCCTCTCCCCCCGCACCTGTGCCCATGCGCATATACCAGCATACTTGCACCCAATTTCGGTCACCTTCTTCACTGGATACCGCTCCAGAGAAGCCAGGTGACAAGGTTGGGGGAGTTGATTGGATGGGGTGGTTATGATAAGCAGTCCCAAGGTTGCAGGCTTGTGAACCAGTCATCTGTAATGAGGTACACGGTGCAGGAGGGTGAACCACTGAATATCAGGGAATACATATTGCAGTAGGATTGCTTTGGGGGAAGAGGCAGTGGACAACTAGGGATATCTATGAATCCCTCTGATCACCAGCCCACAACTCGGCAATAAGGTGAGGGTTTGGTGGGAGGGAGACATCAGAGTTGATAGGGCCATACAAACTGTGGGCAGAAAAGGATCACTTGGTCTACCCAGTCTGCCCAAATGTTTTCTACCTATTGTACCTTTGCAGACACCCCAGACCCCTCTAGGAGCCCTCTCTATCTCACCACAGCCTACGTTCCCCCAAAGAACCAGCACCCAGCCCTGATATCTTTAACGGACTACCTGGCCACCCTCCACCATAAGGCAGAACAAATCCTAGTGGGGGACCTTAATGTAAATTGGCTCAGCACCTCCTCATCCACCACCAGAGACTCATTTGCCGCCCAAGATATGACACAACTCGTCACCCAGCCCACGAGCTTAACCCTAAGAGTGGTACCAGCACCCTGCTGGATGTTATTATAACTTACCGACCCCATAAAATCCAAACATCCAGGTCCTCCCAGACTCCTGAGTGACCACTCCCTATCCTATTCCACTGGTAGCCCCCAATCCCAAACCCAAAGCCCAGACCACCCTCCCGCAGGCCGCCCAGGTGGGCTGAAGAAACAGGTACCTCACCCACATAGACTGGTCCCCCATTCAGCAGGCAACCAACATTGATACTGCCCTCACCTTTTTCACTCACACCTTCAACATGGCCTGTGATCTCTTTGCACCCTTAACCAAAACCGGTCCAAGAAACAGAACGCACCTGCTGGTAGCCTGGCCTCCCACAATTACTTAGAGACCGGATAACTCTGCACCTTGCCACTGAAACAGGTCGTCTGTCTGATAGGCAAGCATACAATGCAGCCCGAAATAAATGCTCATGGGCCATCAGAAAGCCAAGGCAGACCATTACCAGGCCTCCCTTACCTCCTCCTGGGCTCAGCCCGGACCTTCTGGGATAATATTAAGCAACTCAATGGTAAAGCTTGCTCCCTGCCCCATCCCAGCTCACTAGGAATGGCACAACCTCCACCGAGCCTACCACCATAGCTAACTGGTTCAACACCACTTTCACTGACCTTAGCTCAGTCCTCCTAGTAATTTCTTTGACCCTCCCCCAGCCAAACTCCCCTGTCCTCCAGCACCCCAGCTTCCTCCTGCGAAAGATTTCCACCCGGAAGCCAGACCCATCCTAATCAAAGCTCTCAATGGCAACAATCCGGCAGTGACTCACTGGACCCCAGCATCCTCAGGCTGGTGCTAGATGAGGTCCTTGCACCTCTCACAAGCCTAATTAACCAGTCACTCTGCCTGGGACAATTCCCCACAGCTTGGAAAACAGCCATTATCACACCTATTCATAAAGGAGGCGACAGGTCATCGGCCAACAACTACCGCCAATCTCCATCCTCCCTCCTCTCTAAAGCCCTGGAGAAAGTGGTGGCCATTCAAATCACTGATTATCTGGCTAAGCATAACATCTTATGCCCAGAGCAACATGGCTTCCAGTGCGGTCACAGTACCAGCACTGCCCTTATTGAATTCTCCAACTTCCTCACTCCTCCTTGATACCAGCTCCTAGCTGGTGCAGTGTTCATTGACCTCTCAAAGGCTTTCGACACTGTCTCCCATCCACTGCTGCTGGAATGCACTCTGCCTCACTGGTCTCTCGGCTGGCCCCCTGGCATGGTGTGCTAGCTATCTTGACACTCGATTCCAGTGTGTCAAGATTAATAGCACACTCTCCGATACCCGTCCCATTCTCTCTGGGGTCCCCCAAGGCTCCATCCTGGGCCCCTTCTCTTCGCTGTATCTGAACACCCTGCCCAGTGCATGCTCTGGCAAAATTCTGCTGTATGCAGGCGACGCTGTCCTTTTTGCCACCCACGTAATCCCATCTCCCACAGGACTCCTACAGCAGTCCTTTAACAGTGCCGAGGCTTGTTTAAGGAGCGCAGACTCGCATCAATCTTAAGAAAACCAAAACTATGCTCTTTTCACACCCCCAAAACAAAGCTAGCAACCACCCACTTATATCCTTCCAAGCACCAACCAACCATTGGAACAAGTCTTCTCTACTAATACCTTTGGGGTTACCTTCATTCAGCCCTCACATTTCACACCCACATCGACGCCTTTACACCACCACCAACACACGGTTGGCATCCTATTCCGCCATAAACCTGCCTTCCCCAAATGTTCTCCTCCGGCTAGCTGTTACATCGGTCTGCTCTGTCCCTTGTAGACTATGGTCTACCAGTATCAGGTGCTGCCGACGCCACTGCACTCAACAAATTCACCTAACCCTGAATAAAGCATGCAGATTGATTACTGGTGCCCCAGGCTCACACACACCTGTCAGCTTATGTCGATGCTAACCTGCTTACCCTGGATGAACGGCTCGACACCAGACCTGTCTCCTCACCAAAAAAACCCTACTCGGGCTCTCCGGGGTAACGGCATCTATCCACCAGAGCCCTCCCACCATTGCAACACAGTCTTCCTACAAGACCACTCTAAAGATCCCCAGAACAAGAACCAGCCATGGCCAGAGGTCCTTCAGCTATAGAGCCCCAACCTGGTTTAACTCTCTCCTGCCACCATCACCAATGCCATCACCATCTCCACATTCAAAACCGCACTTGAACCACATCTTCAGCACTCGTAATCTGCTCCTGTCTCTGAACATAGCCTCCACCTCCTTTTCTTTGACAATGCCCCCGGGCAGCTCTCCACCCAACCATCCCCTCCACCACTTCCCTGTACACCATGCCTAGGTTTAACCTGGCCAGTGCCAGCTGTTTCAATGTTTATCTACCAGAATGCTCACTTGATACCGACTTGTTTAATACCTGTTATTGATTACATGTACCCTGTACCTGTACCCAATTGTATCTGTCTGTACCCAACTGTATCTGTCTGACCACAATGTGACGTGGCACCTCTGGTGAATGCCTATTGATTTTTGGCAAATCTTTGCTATGTAACCGAAACACAATGTATGTCTTTATGTGTCGAAGTACCTTTGTAAACGAGCCTCTGGCTCAAAGGTTGTAAACTGATTCTTAAATAAATAAAAAAATAAATAAATAAACTGGTCCCCCAGGTCCCTACCCTTCCCTGTTTTTGTATTATTATGCCTACATGCCTATCTCATGCATGCTTATAGCCCACAAGTGTTCTAACCTCCACTACTTTGGTTGGCAGTTAATTCCATGCTTCCACCACCCTCTTATTCAATCAATCAATTAATCAACTTTTATTTGTAAAGTGCTTTTCAAAAACCAAAGTGCACACATATTGTAAGAAAAAAAAAAAAAAAGACATTCAGTCAATAAAACACATAAAAAGACAAAAAGGCCGCAAAAGTAAAACTAAACATTATCCCCAAAACCCAAGTTGAATAAATATGTTTTTAATGAGGCTTTAACCTCATTGAAGAGGTGTTTCCTCATATCCCTCTTGAACCTACCCCCTTCCAACGTCATTGCATGCCCTTTAGTCCTGGTGCTCATCCTCACATGGATAAAATTCTATTCCTGCACTCTGTTTACCCCTGAAAGGTATTTGAAGGTCTCAGTCATGTCACCACCTACTGTACTGACTTATAGAGTGTGCAAGTGGAGGTCCTTCAACTCCTCATAAGGCTTCCCCTGCAACCCTAGCACCATCTTTGTTGCCCTTCTCTGGATTTCTTCCACCCTGTCAATGTCCTTCCAGAGGTGCAGCTTCTAGAACTGTAAACAGTGCTACCAAGGAGCAGTATAATGGCAGTATAACCTCCTTCACCCTGATGGCGATGCCACTCCTTATACAACCCAGCATCCTGCTAGTCATGCCCATGGCCTTGTCACATTGAGCTGCCACTTTAAGGTCCTCCAGTGTAACAGCCCTGAGGTCCCCTTCTTAACTAGTGACTGCTCCATACCTCTCCCACATCTTGTACTCAGCTCTAGGGTTCCTGCCCTAGGTGTATGATTTTGCACTTCTTGGCATTGAATCCCAGCTGCCATGTCCTTGACCACTATTGGAGTTTCCCCAGATCCCTCCACATTGTCTCCACTCTGTTCTGGATGTCTACCCTATTGTAGATTTTAGTGTCATCTGCAAATAGGGAGACCTAGCCCTCCTGTTCCTCTGCAATGTCCCCTAAGAAGACATTAAAAATCACTGGTCCCAGAACCGAGCCTTGCGTTACTCTACTGGACATCCCCTCCCCCCCATTTTCTGGAGTGTATACCATTTATCACTACCTCTGCCTCTTAATCTTTAGTCAGTTGCACACTCACTTTAACATTTTGTCCCCACCCCCAAATTGGCCAGTTTCCTGAGCAACCTCCTGTGTGGCACTCTGTCAAAGGCCTTGCTGAACTCTAGATATGCCATGTCCACTGTGCTCCACTGGTCTATCTCCTTGGTCATGCAGTCAAAGAAATCTATCCAATTTGTTTAGGGTGACACTCCCCTGTGAATCCATGCTGCCTGTAATCCTGTAGCCCATTGTTTTCCAAGTACTCAACCAGTCTCTCTTTTAGTAAGGTCTCCATTAGTCTCCCATCCACCAAAATTGGGTTAACAGGCCTGCAGTTGCCAGATTCCTCCCTCCTGCTGCTCTTGTGTAGAGGGACCACATCAGCCCTTCTGCAGTCATCCAGAGCCATTCCTGATTCCAGCAGAATGTTGAACAAGGCTACCAGTGAGGCAGCTAGTGCTTCACCGAGCTTCCTCAATACACCTAGGGTTTACTCCATCCAGTCCCATAGCATTATCTACTTTTAACACAAAAAGTCCTTTTAGTACCCTCTCCATAGAAAAGAGATGTGTATCCATCCCTCTCCTCTGTCCTTACTGCTACTTGGTGCCCCATCCCTTCCACCCTTTACTGAGAAAATTGAGACAAATTACCTGTTCAAAATGTCTTTTTTTCCTGATCTTCCTCTGCAGTCTCCCCCTTCTGCCCTTCTGATCCTCACTATTAGGCACCTTGCTTTTATCTTTTCCTTGACATCATGGAACAAAAACGTCTTATGCTCTCTACTAACTTCCCCTTGCCATCCATTCCTCTGCCTGCAACTTAGCCCTACTGACATTCTTCCTGCTTTTTTCTGTCTGGCCAGGTACACCTCCCTGTCTTCTTCCCTCTGAGTTTTTGTGAACCTTTTAAATGCTGTCCTTTTTTCCCTTACTGCCACTGCATTCTCCCTAGAGAACCATAATGGCATCTTCTTTTATGAATGGGTTAGTTGCCCGCATGATACCCACCTTTATTCTTGTCCAGTGTGCCTCCACCCCTCCCTGGCTAGCCTCCATATTAAGCCCTTTCCTGAGGCAGTTGCCATGTTCTTGAAATCTGTCTTCCTGAAATGCAGTACCCTTGTCCTTATGTAGCTCTTTTTTAGTATCTCTTCTTACATTAAACCCTACTGTGCAGTGATCGCTGGTACCCATGGAACTATGCACTGTGACATTTGCAATGCTGTCTCTGTTGATGAGTACCAGGTCCATCACTGCCCCACCTTTTGTAGGTTCCTTTACAAGCTTCCTGTAGAATGCTCCATCTAGGGAGGCATGGACAGCCCTGCTCCTTGCTGATGCTGCATCTGGTAGGTTCCACTCCACATCCAATAGATTGAAAGCTGCAACCAACAGCACCTCCCCTTTCCCTGCCATCCTGATGGAGGCCTCCCCTAGGGTCTTGTCTAACCCCCCCCCCAAGCTGGTGGTTTGTACACTACCCACATCCTGACAGAGTTCCTGCAACCAGTTTCCAGGATGATCCATCACATTTTAGTACATCCTTCCCTTGCTACACCTGCATTTCAGTGGCCTCATTTCCCTCCCTTACATACAATGTCATCCCCTTTCTTCCTAGCCCTGTCCCTCCTGTAAAGTGTGTATCCCAGGGTGCCCATATCCCAGTTGTGATGCACAGTGCACCACGTTTCTGTAATGGCCACCAGATTCAGGCGAGCCTCTGTCATGGCAGCCTCTAGTGCACAGATTTTGTTTTAAAGGCTCCTGGCATTAGCACACAAGGTTCTCCATACTTTCACACTCCTCCGTCTGCTGTCCAGTGATTTCCACACTTGTTTGTCTGCAATTCCACCTGCAGCTTGCTTCTACTCACCTGTTTTGCCTACCCTGATCCTTATATATTTTGTTCCATTTCCTTCCCCTTTCTCTTCAGTGACTCTTAATGAGCTAGTGGATCCAAAACAGACAGGAAAATAATGCAATTTTTAAGAAGTAGTCTGTTGTAACTTTCTATTTCTTAAGTGTTTTCTTTTTCTTTATGCTCATTAGAAAGTCTTCTATGTGATACTATTGTGCTGGATGTGTGGAACAGTGCTTAGCCTGATAGCTGACATGTCTATCTCTACCTTCCCCCACTGCATCATCAGCACTGTGATCTCACTAACAGTGACATCACAGGTGACTGACATGGCAGACACTGAGTGGCTGTTCCAAAGCAGCAGTGATGTCACAGTCAGTGAGGTCACAATGCTGATGATGTAGTGGAAGGGGGGAAGAGATAGATACTGTATGTCAGCTGCCAGGCAGAGTGCTGTCTCATACATCACACCTACTAACATCAGGTAAACAATCTTCTACTTAAAGTGAAAAGAAAAATACCTCAGATATAAAAGGCAATGACTGACTGCATTTAAAAAAACTAATATTAGCTTTAGGCAGCACACTAGCTCTTTAACCTTCTTTTCTTATCCCTTTTGCTGATGCCTTTGTCCTTGCCCTCAGGAAAGTATCACCTCTCATGAGTACCCCTTCTGCTATGTTATCATCTGGAGTAAGGCAAGTGTTGCCTCCCTTGGTTATTCTGCCACCCCCCCAGCCAGTTTAAAAGCTTGTCCAAGTAGCATATAAATCTTCCACCAAGACTGCAGTCCCCTTCTTAGAGGGATGCAGGCTGTCTCCTTTATAAAGGCCCCCATCACTGCAGGTCAGATGCCTGTCCCCAGTGTAGCCAAAATCCTCCTCCATGCACCATGCCTTCAACCATTTGTTAAAGGTTCTGGTGTAGAGTTCTCTTACATATCCCCTGCCCTTCACAGGTAACACCTCATGCTATGCTTCAGAACTTTCCATTGCTGCAAACCAACCTGCCAATGAACATAAATCCTGTTTGAGCCCACAGACATCTGCATCAACTAATTTACATTTAGTGCTGAGTGACACCACCAAAAGGGAGTCCTATTCACCCCCCCCCAAAAAAAATGTTGCTCTTTTGTGCATGACAATAAAGTGGGACGGTATTATAGAGTGCATGTTGCCACATACAGAAGCAGCACATTTTTTGTGAGAGCCCATGAGGCCCCAAGTCTTTACCACAATGATGTGTGATGTGCTTTTTTTATTTCAAGTATACAAACTACTAGTCAAAGTGAACAAACTTACTACTCTGCATTTCGTTTCTAAAGGGCTTCCTATCTTGTTTTCTTTTCTTTCCCAATGCTTGTCTCTTGCCAGGCCTGCCAGCCCCCTTCTGGGAGAGTGGTGGCTTTGCTCAGCTTCTAGGAAGCCTGAGTAGCACTGCAGTGATGTGAACTCTGTGTAGTGGAAACTGTCACCACCTGGGACGGCAGCAGCCACAGGAAAGTAAACAAGGTAGGGAGTAGCTATAATTATTCTGGAGAAAAATATCAAACTTTAAACAAATACTTAAAGCAGCAGCACATGTTAAAAAACATTTATACCGTTCACGATGCATTGTTGTGCAATCCACAGTATTTACCCAGTTCACTGTTGTTTCCAAATCATTTTATATGGTGTTACATATAATTGCATGTTCACCATGTTAGAGCATGCATTTTGTGTTCTATAGATTGCCCTGATGTCCCCATATCTCATAAGGTCAGGGAGCATCATCTGTTGTATGTTAGTTCATCTTTATCACAATAAAAGTGATGTTAAACTGTAGGGGCAACACATTCGAAGCTTGAGCACAGCTCAGGGCAAAGTCTCCTACTTGGGAGCAAATTAACCAATCATGCTCAGGATCAGGATAGTATATTTAACCATGCACAGAGAAAAGAATGCCTGTGCAATTGATATTTAAATATACCACCTTGTGAGCACGGTACAATGACAATTCAAACTGCAGCAAGGCCCCTTGCTAGCCTATGAAATGAATACAGCTGAGGACAATAAATAGGCATTCCACTGCACAGCAGCGAGCAATCTTTTTTCATGGCACAAAAGTGTTTGCTCTTTAAACCCGAACCACTATATTGGAATGTTACAAAACAAATAACCTCTTTGCCCATACAGGGCATTATGAGATAGTTTACATTTTATTATGGTCTCATTAGCTAGTGAGGTACAAGTTTCTGCTTCGGGGATTGCATGGCCAGTCGTCTCTCCTGTGTTGATTGGCACTGCCCTCCTGCAACAGGCGGCACAGTTGCCAGAGTGATTTGGCCCCCCATTCCTGGTCACTGGTAAATAAATAATTTTCCTGGTGTCTGGCTGTCCCTTCTATCATTGGGTGTGGATAAAGCAAGGAGAACAATCATACAAAAGTTATTGTGCTATACACTTTAAGCAACACACTATCTTAGTTTCATTGGCAACCCCTCAAATGAGGCAATATAAACAAAAATGAAAAGAAACAGTTTATATACCTTTTTGGTACTAAAATTCAGAGGAGGATCCATAAGTCTGTTTAAAGTATATCTAACAAATTCCTGGATACCTAGAGTATTTGCTTTCTAGCTTGAAACTGATGTCTTCCTTATTTCGGAAAACCAGTGTTACCCTCTATATAGCACAGGAGCTCAAAGACCTTTCCCTCACAGATGCTAGGCAAGGACCAAACAACTCTCTTTACTGCAGTAATTCTGGGTGAATTTATCCCACTCCCTACACCATGTAAGGTGCACATTTTTATCTTTCATTAAAATTACTCAGATTAGACTAAGAATACAGAGATTCAATTGTGCTTACACAACTGGATGAGATGTGTGCTTGTGTGACTTTGTTACACTGTGAGTGTTCAGCTCTCTATCCATGGAATATACCACCCTGTAGGGGTACGATGCAAGGAACCCTAGAGGAGGGTTCCCCCCAATAGGTGACATGGGAATAATTCCCTTGGCTAAAGGTAGCTTAGGAGGAAGCTCAAAAAGAATACCCAAAACGGTATCAAGCATCGAAGATACCGAGACCGGAAATGAAGGAGAGACATGTAAGGAACCATAGAGGAGGGTCTCTCCCCCCATAGGTGCCATGGGAATAATTATCTTAGCTAAACGTAGCTTAGGAAGAAGCCAACAGAAAAGAGAGATGAGCCATATCCCCAGTATTCCTCTTCTGTTCCTCCCAGTCAGCTTGCGGAGACCTTAGGTCCCCTGTCAGAAAAGGTGAGGCTTTCTTACCAGAATAAGAAGCCAACGGGTGCACCAATCCTACCTGAAGTGGACACCTCGCTTTGTGACAAAAGATTAACCAGTAACAGGCCCCTCGCCATTACTAAATGCCGATAATCCCCATAAGGGATGCCAAAAGCAGGAAATAACCAGAATGGCAATACAAAGGCTGAGAAGGTACAAACAAACAAACGAACAAGAAAAATGCTGCACCACTGGAGATCCCCAGTACCACACACCCCTCCATAATTCAAGCAAGCATCATACCCTCACTTGCAGGGCAGTAAAATACAAACCCTCTGTCTCAGAACATCTCATAAGCACACAACATTACAGTTAGACGTTAGTGAAAAAACACTTTGCACAGTAGGAATACCATGCTGAATAGTCCCAAGGACAGTTAAGTAGGTGGTGACATTGCTTCATCCTGCCTTACCTCAGAGTTGTGTGTACTGTAGAACTGTGTGGGGATAGCAATCATGCAACCTGGGTAGCATGAGTCCTGTATTTCTCCTATAATGCAGCCCTTGTTGACTGCAAGCATGATGAGGAATCTGCCACATTGGCTTCCTGGTGTTGTTACTACGTCACATGTTCCAGCCCCTGTAGATGGGTACTTGAGGGTCTCTTCCATTTTAATCCCCTGCTTGATCAGAAAGGGGGCAGCATTCATCTGGGTTTCATAGATTTGGAAGCCCTTCTTTGTAACCACTGTCAGCCTTGTGGGGTACTCCAGTCGTGCCTTGATTCTCTTTGGCCTGAGTTCCTTCAAAATGACCAGTACCCTTCTGCACCATGTTAGAGTAGCAGGCATTAAATCATTCTCAAAGAAGAGCCTGGAGTCAGTTTCCTTTTTGGCCCAAGCTTTCTGCAGGATGACCTCCATCTTATCCCAAAAGTTCAGGAAGGCCAAGATGAATGAGTGGGGGTTGACATTTGGGTCCTTGGGTGGGGTTAAGAGAAAACAGTGAGCCTGAAAGATTTTTAAATCTGGAGGAGGAGGGATGGATGTGGGGCAATGAAGAAATGAATCCTGGAACAGTCCAGGAGGAGTGGCCTTTTAAGGTCTGATGGGAGAGTGACGTTGTTGCTCCTCCCATTGAACCTCAGGCTTAAAGCCTTCCCATTCAATTGTGCTTACGTAACTGGATGAGATGTATGCTTGTGTGACTGCGATACATTGTGGCTATTCGCCTCTCTATTCATGGGATATACCACCCTGTAGGGGTACGATGCAAGGGACCCTAGAGGAGGGTTCCCCCCAATAGGTGACGTAGGAATAATTCCCTTGGCTAAAGGTAGTTTAGGAGGAAGCTCAAAAAGAATACCCAAAAGGGTATCAAGCATCGAAGATACCGAGACCGGAAAGGAAGGAGAGACATGTAGATGGGAAGGACAAGAGAAGAACGAGAGATGACGAGGACAATGAACAAAATGAAAGCTGACAAGGTGCAGAAGGGCAGACTTCCTAAGGAGAGAGGGAACAGCTGGGGCCACCATCCCACTCCATCCAACAGCGGACCCTAATTACGGAACCTATGAAAGCACTAACCCTGTCTAATATTATGACCATCTGCATGGAGGAGAGGAAAAAAACCCTTTGAGGAGGAAACCTCTGGAGATCCAAGACATAGGTCGTCTTCCCTCCAGGCTGAAGGACATTTTGATTAGAGGTGGCTCAGTTACTGCAACTAGAGTTGATATTGGGGAAGAGGAAAAGATTTCAATAGAGATGAAGTTCTCACTTTGTCCTTGTAACGGAAATGCAACTAGATGCTCAAAAACAAGAGAGGACAGTGTTGATTGCTGAGGCACTCAGCTGGCCTATGCAAACCTATGAAACAGACCAGATGAACCAGAGGTGGTCAGATAGAGAATGGCATAGAGGGTGCCTCCGTACCTGCTCAGGCAGTTCAAGAGGCCCCATTGATTAGAGGCCAACGCAGCCAGCTCTGAGCCAAGGAGTAAAGGACATGGAAGGCATGTCTTTGAGTGGAGAGCAGGTTGAGTCAAAGTATCAGGGACCCAAAAGGGTTATGCTCGTGTAGTTGATGTGAAAGAATAGACCCACAAAGAGGTTGGATGAGCTAGGGAGACATACACGTGGTCATGAGGAGACTGATGATGATAATAACCACTGGAATGCAGCAGGTAGCATAGACTGAATGAGAGCTTTGATTGATTAATCATTGTGAATGAGTAGACCCTGAGGTTGGACTGAGCAAAGGAAAACCAGACTCATGTCACGAGGAAGCTACCTGTGATTGGTAACCATGGGAGAGCATACCAACTGGATCCATTGAGCCACAGTAGGAATGGATAGAATTTCATGAAGGTAGGAGCGAGAGTGGCTGGGTGAAGCTAGCAGCCAATGGTGAGGTAGGCAGTACCAGGGGGACATCTGAATAGGTTTGACTAGAACAAGGGAATAGGGTCAGAGGAGGAGATGAGTAATGGGAAATATGGTCAGAGGAGAAGACGAGTAGGTGCAGCGGTATGCAAGAGGGACTATTAGATGATGTGGATGAGTGGGGTATGGTGGGATAGTGGGACAGCCGGATAGGGAACCTCCCTAAAAAGAAAACAGAGTTCAAAGAAGGAGAGGAAATGTGGGCAGAGAGAATGGGAAGAGGAGGGCAACTGCCAACCATGAGGCGGAATGATGGTGCGGAGGCTAGAGAGTTGAAGACAGAACTTGAGGAAATTTGAAATGAAGAGAAAAATGAAGACGGGTGGTCAGGAGATGAAGACAGAGGCTGCAGCAGATTACTGATGGAGGTCAAGATGAATGTAAACAGATGAGGAGTGGAGCCGGGAGAACCAGGAAGAGAACATAGGGTGGGAGGATGAAGCTAGGAAATGAATGGAGGGAGGAAAGACCCAAAGCTGGAGCAGTGCTGGCAGATGTAACAGGAGCGGGGAGTAGCATTGCCGTGCAGGGCCCCAACAGAAAAGGCAGACACAACGTAAACCCAAGAACACGCAAGGAGAGAGCATGTATGGATGGTCAACCACAGCTGGAGGGAAATGAAGACCAAGGCCAGCCTTGCGAAATGCATGAGATCCCACAGACAAGAAATGCCAACACAGTGTAGGTACCACGTACAACTGCAATAGAGAGGCACCAGGCAGTGTAGGAAAAGCAATGACAACATACCACAAAGAGCAAATATGCAGCTACAGGTCCACAGACAACAGAACCAAGCCAGTGAGACAAAGCAAGACTGGGCAGAAAAATTCTTCAGTCAGGTTAGAATGGTCAGGTACAAGCAGCCAAGATGCGAAAGGATGGAATACTTACTGCCGAAACACAGAGCTGGTGAAGCCAGAGACACACGGGGACAAACGTGCTGTGAGGTGCTGAGGGACCAGAAATGCATACCGCAGACGCTCAGTGCAGGAGGCGAGCAGGACAACAGGAAGAACAAGTGGCAGGTATTGGTGGAGAAATGCCAGAGACAGGCATGAAGAATCGCCGGCCAAGAGGAGCGAATGGGGTGTGGGCATCCGGGAAATGACATGATACCCTGAAAGCTAGTGAGGAGCAACAAGCCAGCAGGTGACGCTAACCTGAATCCCCGGCAGGAGGAGCTCAGGAAACACCAGATGGGGGGGGAGAGAAATCTGAAAAATGATGGCAGAGAAATGGGACTCATGATCGTGGGTGGAGAAAAGCTACAGAACCAGCAGCAACAGGAATAATGAGCCACTGGACAAGCAGCTGGAGAAATGGAGCGAGCAGGTGGCTGGAGGTGCCACAAGCACACAGCAAGGGGAGAGGAAGACATACATAGACAGGAGGAGCGGTGCCTCTGGCTGCAATGAAGAAACGAATCCTGGAACAGTCCAGGAGGAGTGGCCTTTCAAGGCCTGATGGGGGAGTGACATTATTGCTCTGCCCATTGAACCTAAGGCTTAAAGCCTTCCCATTAATAAATTGTTTTCATATAATAGTAATAATAATAATCTTTATTTTTAATGCGCCTTTCAAAAATCAAGGCACAGAACAGATTATAAAATCACATCAAGATAAGACATATATACAGGATATACATCTGAACAAGTGTATGCAAACCATTCTATACATTTTCACAATAGCTATCAATCAGAAAAATAAAGCCTCGAATATATAATGAATCAATGACCCTCCCAGAGACCTCTCATGATACTTCACTTTCTCCGGCCCTCTTTGAATGAAATGAGAGGAAGAGAGGCTGCCTGGTTCCTCTAGGAGACTGCACTGCTGCCTTGTTTGTTGTTCGCCATTTTCCATGTCAGGTCATTCTGTATATTGGGCTATGTTTTGCTGTAAGGTCACTTTTTTAAAAGAATATGAACTTACATAGATTGAATAGGATGACAAAGTTATTGCTCCATTTTTCCCTGTTCTGCCACACCTTCAATGTATCAGAAGCTGCTGTCATGGTACAGGGATGTGATGCAGCATGTAAATGCAGTGGAATGGAGCATGGGTGGAGTACAGATGCTGGCATTAGCTGGGCCAATATTGGTGGGCTAAAATGAACAGCAACATTCTATCTGTATAGTATAGATTAACAGTAGTGTAACCCCCCCCCCACACACAAATGGAGGTCCCTAAAATGTCTGCCTGGGCTTACCTGCCACCCTGTAGCTCTGTTCTCCTTCTGCTCTTCCCTGGCATCTCCCATTCAACCCAGCAATTTTTCCTGTATCCCCAGGTCTTGTTTCTGCCCCATGTGCCCCAGCAAATGCAGCCCAAGTCTGTAATCTAGCCCTGTGGGGCTTGAAATGTCCACCGCAATCTCCCGCTATGGTGTCTGCCCTCGGAGAAGTGGGGATTGCGTAGGCATGAGTGGCGCCTTTGATCTGCGACTGCTTTGTTTTGTGGTAATTTCAGGGAGTGTTCCATTGGTCCAGGGATCCCCTCACCTAACTGGGACCCGGTGACCATGAACAGGCCACTCGGACGCTGCTCTCCTGAAGATTAGGAGAGTTTTGAAAGAGAGTTTGATTGGGACTCATTTGCATATGCATGAGCTGGAGACCCGATCTGTTTAAATATTCATGAGGGCCTGTCTGCCCTCGAGGCAGCTGTTCTCGTCTACAGCCAAGAGAAGAGAAAAAGAAGTGTTTAAAAATGAAATATTGTAACTGCTGTATGTGGGGATTTACTGTGCAAAAGGGGGAAAGTGTTTAGATTAAAATAAGTGCTTCTTCCTGGCTGCAACCGGTAAAGTGTTGGGACTCAGAGTGTCAGCCTGTCTGCTGCTGCAAGGGAGCTTAAACATGGGCAGCAGTGACAGGAAATGGACTGAGCAAATTTCTCACTCTGTGCAGTGACAGCAAGTATTAAACCTGGGCTGCAGAACTATGGGGCATTGGAACAAATAACTGTTTTATCCTGGCTGCACCAGAACAATATTCAGGACTATGCTCGTTCTGCTAAAGTGACAGTGGGTTAAGCAGCCATTGCAAGCAGCCAGAGCCAATTGAAAAGCCAGAAAAACAAAACCAGGACTTGTGGGACTTTCACAAAAGCTCATGGGCAAATGCCAAGTGATCATGAAGACTTACAGGGACCTAATTCTAGGCACCAAAATGGCAGACCAACAGTGCATGG
The DNA here is from genome assembly GCA_016271365.2 of Neoceratodus forsteri. NCBI lineage: Eukaryota > Metazoa > Chordata > Ceratodontiformes > Ceratodontidae > Neoceratodus > Neoceratodus forsteri. The sequence goes on from CM057456.1 coordinate 1,726,728,566, forward strand.
AGTAAAGTTCATGCATTATTCATTTCTGTGATTGACAGGTCCTCCAATCAATCGAAGGCCAATCACCCCATCACTGCAGCCAATCAGGAGCCTTGGAAAAGCCTTATAAGAGACAGTGTAAGCCAGCATTTTGCCAGATTCGAAAGATTCTAGCCTGCACATTCTAGGGGAGCCTCCCACAGGGGCGGGGGCTCAGGCCTCTGCCACGCTTCTGTATCTGGGCAGTCCAGCTATGCCCCTCCATCCAGGAGGGGGTGTTTTGTTTTACTTAGAGTTAAAGTAACCTAGTTAAGTCTTGCTAACCTGCTAGCCTGGAGGATGCCAGATTGTTCTCCAGGTGCCAGCCCTCCCTCCCACATCTGGGAAAGATGTGGACCAAAGAACAGATGTCATCAAGCAGAGGTGAGAGCACTGACCAGAACCTCATTCATGAGAGGACTGATGATGTCAGGATGCCTTCTATAGCAGAGATCAAATGTGGAGGACCTGCGTGAGTATCCTTGTACCACCCCCCCCCCCAGGTGCAAGGGAGAAATATCCTGCAAGCTAACCGATGGGCCTGCCAGCCCTTATAGTTGTTCTGTGCCAAGAAAGAGGAAATGAGTAACCTTGAGGCCGACATACCCTCTATCTTCTTAGTTGTGAGAGAGACTGTAAACGTAATTAGTCTGGGCCGCTTTGCCTGAAGAGACTGTTCCCTCTAGTAGCTATCCTGTTTGCACCTTGCCTGCTGCCCAGCTAGCCCAGTGCAGGTATGTTTCTGAGACTGTGCTATGCATACTGCCACTGTGGCTGGGGGTACCCAAGAGAGCCCAGACAGTGTGCATGTAGAAAAAATCATATAAAAGTGCTGATGGTTATCTGTGCCCTCTATTGGTCAAGATTGCCCTGTTGGAGCTGCCAGTCATAGTCGTGTTGCCGCATCAAAGGACATGAGAGCCTAGAGTATGTTGTGACTGAGCTTTACACTTGGAAATGACAGATTTCCATTTTGTCGAATTTTGTCTGAGACAACAGACGTGCTGGAAGAGAATTGGTATATGAGTGTACTGGATGTGACTACAGTTTACTTGTGCTGAATATTCAGGATTTGCGAATCCAAGATCTAGCCAAGATAACCTGGACCAGTTGCCTTTTCTGGAATGTTCGGTCTATGACCTGCAGTGCAATCCCTGCCTTCTGCAATGAGCAGGGCAACCCCTGCTACTCTGCCAAAAGCAAGGCAAATTCTGCACCTCTAAAAAAGAACTGACAGCCTTTGTTGTTTGTGTGTTTTCCAAGTTAGCCCCTTCCTTTCAAATCAAAGCTGGTCAACTTGACCAGCTGCACCATCCACCTGGCCTGCAACATCCAGGATGCTCATGTAATTTGATTTGCTTTGTGGCTTTCTACCTCTCTATTAATGGGATACACCAGCCTGTAGGGGTATGACACAAGAACCCTAGAGGAGGGTTGCCCCCCCACAGGTACCACGGGAATGACTGCGTCAGCTAAAAGTAGATTAGAAAGAAGCCTACGGGTTAGAGAGATGAGCTGCTGGAGGAGAAGGTGTGGATGATGGGCAATGAAAAATGAATCCTGGAGGGGCCCAGGATGAGTGATCTTTTAAGCCCAATGGGGGAGTGATGTTGTTGCTCCACCCACCGAACCTCAGGCTTAAAGCACTTCCATTCAATGTGCTTATGCAACTGGATGAGATGAGATGAGATGAGATGATGCTTGTCTAACTTGATTTGCTTTGTGGCTTTCTGCCCTTCTATCTATAGGATATACCACCCTGTAGGGGTATGATACACGGAACCCTAGAGGAGGGTTCCCCTATTACAGGTGCCATGGGAATTATTGCATCGACTAAAGGTAGGTTAGGAAGAAACTCAAAAAGAATACCCAAAAGTGTCAAGCATCGAAGAGGCGAGGATGATGAATGAATGAATTCTGAGAAGATGATAATGGCTGATTTCCTAAGGATAGAGGGCAAAGCCAGGGCCACCATCCACCTCCATACAATAGCGGAACATAACTAACTGAAGAAAGCACTAATCTGTTTGCATTTTTTCTTTTTTTCAGCTATTGCTGTTTATGCCTCCTCACCTCTGGTTGGCCCCTTCTGCTCGCCTGCCAAAGCCCCATTACCCTGGTGTATCCCAGGACTTATCTTCACCTCCATGAGTTCCATGGAGGGGGCAGCAGAGGCTCCCCCAATCTCTACCACAGAACGGATCTGGTGTGTGGAGAGTGGTGCCTGAGTAGCCAGGCGTTGGGCTTGTGGATGGTCAGCATCATCCTGCTGGCCGTGTTCTTTTAAGCATTCCATTCCTTCCCCTAGGATGTGGGTAATGAGGATGCGCAAGCAGGTGTGCATGCAAGCATGCACGGCACAGCACCAGTTGGCATCTTCCCTCCCACAAATCATTCCCAACCGCACTTCTACATGTTGTCACCCAGGTGCTAGTATAGCAGTGGAGCAGGCTGCCCTCCCTCCCCAGAGGGAGACAGTATGCCCTGGGATGCTCAGTCCTCACCCCCCCCCCAGCTGGCCCCTGACAACCCAGGCTCTTCCCTGAATCCAGGTCACTGGCATTGTGAGCAGTAGCATTACCTCTGCACTCATGGGCCAGCATAATCTGTTTGCCCTTTACTTATTCGCAGCCTTCCAGTACTCCCCTCCCCCCAACAAATGTGTCAATGTGGGCATTACCACAACATTCTGATATATTTTGTTTAGTAGTTTTGCATACCAATGATGGTCACATTCCAGTGTAAACTGTAATTTTCAGTCGAGTCCTGGTGACTTTACAGCAGCAGAGCAAATGTGGGTTACATAATATAAACTACTGTAGGGCCAATATATTGCACAGTCTGCAATATAGACACAGAATATTTACACATTTGATAATTTGTCAATGAATAAAAAGATCCACTCCAGCTGTATCACACTTCCAGTATCAATCATGACCCATTAGGCCCAGTTTTAAAGCTTAAGAAGTTGGGGTTTTATACAGTAGCATTGGTGCATTATTTTAAATCGAGTGTATTGCCCTTACACAATGTCCAACACATCCTTTAGGAATGTGCTTAGCAAGCCAGCCCAGTAGCATAGCAATAGAGCTACAGTACAGTTCCACTTGCTATACTGTCAACCCAGGTTTATGAATGGACTTGTGTCACTTAGGGATTGGCTGGGGGAGGAAAGACTGGGTATCCCTTGGACAGTTCTCCTCCCATGGGGGGGAGGGTGACTACAACTCCCTGGTTGACTGCCACTGCAAGGACTCTGGGTGGCAGCACAGTGGGGCTGCATGGAGGTAGAGCTCCACATGCAGACACTGAGGGCTTCTTTGAGGAGGTGGAACTTACTGTACATGTCATTGCATTTGTTGCAGGCCAGGGAGAAAACATCGCAAAAAACCTCAAACCACAGCTGGATAACAGCCTGGTCACCCACAGGATCCTGGACCAGCTACTGAATACCTCCACGTTCCTGTGGCAGAAGACAACAAAGTTAAGGGTAATTCCCAGAGAAGTTAGGTTACAGGGCTGATGGGGACAGTCCATATGGGGACTGGTCAAAGGAAGATAAAATACTGGTAGTAAACAAGCATTTGTCATTGCCAAATATTTGCTTGCATGCCTGCCAAGTGGCTTTGTTTTACATCAGGGCTGCCTCTTTAAGAAGGAGATTACATATTCAAACATCACAGCCACAGTCAGTGGGCCACCAAGTGGGATGCCCCAACTGAATCAAGCAGGGGCCGTCATGATGCCCTCTCTCCACCCATGTAAGATAAAACTCCAGTTCCTTCCATCCTGGGACAGTCTACTCCTGGTTCACCTTATTGTTTCCTTCCACCACAACAGCCATTCATACCAACAATCACTGAGACCTCCTTTTGTCTCAGCAAGAAATCTATTCAGATTTTGTTTTTCCGTTAATACATGTTTTCAAGAAAAGATGAAGTTCTGCTAGTTACTGACTTCATGATCCTGCACCTTTGCTCCCATTCCGTTATACTGACACAGGATACAGAAACCATTACTACCAGCAAATAAGCTGCACTCATCTGCATTTATTACCATATTTCATTAAGGTGGATACATCAATCCGCTCCTTGTGAGAGAACTGTTTTTTAATTTTTTTATTTAAAGGGAAACTGGCATCAACAGGGTTTCTTAATGTCTGAAAGACCATAAAAAGTTAATTTGAGTGAGCCATTGTGTTTATCTGTGTGTATTTCCAGTCCAGAGTTATTCATATGTAAATCAGTCTGTAATTAAGGGCTGGGAGCAGCCAAATGTTTTAGGCTTCTGACAGGAAATTATGCCACCGAGGATCTTGGCTCTCCATTGACTGTAGGTTAAAGAGAATTTCTGACCTATCATAGAGCAGTTACCACTCATACACAGTGGTTGCTGCCCTCATCGATCATTGTTCTGTCCTGGTTTTACTCCATAAAAGCAGCCCATACCTTAATAATACGCCTCATAACTTTAATTAATGCTCTGAAAGCCCTCCGTATTCTGAGTACTCGGGTTGGTCTGCCATGCCCATGCGCTCAAGCACATAATGACGTATGGCCAGGGAGAGCACGGAGGCGCATCCCATTCAAATGAATGGTGCTTGATTTCTCATTCGATTTTAAGCTTAAACATGGTCACTTAGTGATTAATGAAGGACACCGCTCGACTAACAAGAGCAATGTCAGTCGAACGGTGTCCTTCATTATTCGCTAAGGGACCATTTTTAAGCTCAAAATCGAATGAAAAATCAAGTCTCATTCATTTGAATGGGGCGTGCCTCCTCGCTCTCCCTGGCCACCACACGTCACTATGTGCTTGAGCACAGGGGTGTGGTGAACCAACCTGGATACTCAGAATTGCATTATTTAAAGTTACGAGGCATTTTATTAAGGTATGGGCTGCTTTTATTGAGTAAAACCAGGACAGAATAATGGCTGATGAGAGCAGCTACCACTATATGCGAGTGACTGAGCTACATCGGAAATTCCTTTAAACAGGAAATAGTCTGTTTTATTAAGTGTGTTTTAAGGTGTTATTACAACACTTTCTACATTTATAATAATTGTTTTGTATGTGCATTGAAACTTCTGAGTTACCACCTTTACATTTAAAACTGTTAGTAAAAATAATCCATCTTTAGGCTTGCCTTAACCTCTAGGCTATACTGCCAGCTGAGCATTAAAAACTACACATCTCAAGGTTAGCTCTATGGTGCCAACAGGTGTTGGGGCCCCATACTGTATCAGGATTTCTAAACCCTGACTATGTTCATATCAGTGCAGATTTCTGGGGCTGCCACAGCACTAACTTCTGTCTCATTCCGTTCCCTCTCTTACAGCCGTTTCTCTTACAATTTCAGGTGTGAACTCAGGTCTACAAGATGCAAATGTAGCTATGTACCTACTGGTCTAGCATCATGGGGCCAGTCTTGAAAAGTGTAGTGTTTGATTAACAGCTGGCAGTACAACCTAGAGGTTAAAGCAAAGAGCTGTGAACATGCTTCATTCATGCAGCAGAATGGAGTTGGATTCCAACATGCTCTACTTGTATACTGTAAGACCAGAGTAAGTCACTTAACCTCCCTGTGCTCATAAAACACACTGAAACAAGCTGTAGCTGTGTGCCTTTCCTGGACAAAGACATTAAAAAACAATCTGAGCATGTGTTATAATTCTGAAAATATTATGCCCTTTCTATCCAGATTTGACTTCAAAAGAAAAAAAATAGGACACCATTAAGTGTTTCCCTGGGCTGTCAGTGAGTGGGCCATATGTGGCCTGTGCTCCCTCCCTGGTCTGCACCTCCTCATTGGTGGAGTGGAAGCGATGAGCTTGAAATAAAAATGTGTTTCACAACATGCCTCCCCTCCAGAACAGCAGCACTTTCCAGATCAGCGGCTGTGGCACCTTGCTGTCCGTGTCACCTGATCTGCCTACAAAGAAACTCGCTCAGTTGATTTTACCGCAGCAAACTGTGACTTCCATTGAGTGTGGGCTAGCTGATGCTCTCCCAACACAGTTCCTCCAGTACCATTGCCATTGCAAAGACATAATATTAACAACAATCCAGGTTGGGAGGGTTCACTCTGCTTCCGTCTCAGTTCAGGCAACATATCATGGCGAGGGGTTACTGAGGGAGCTGCTCTGTCACTTGGTCTATCTCCCAATCAAAAAAGAAAGTATTAGCAAACAAAAAGGCAAATGTCTTACTACTAAAAACATTTAATGTTGGGATTGAGTGAGGGGGTCTCCGTCGGAGCCTCAGTAGCAGTTGTAAAGAATCAAGGCTGTTTGTCCGTCTGTCTCTCTCTCTTTCTAGCTTGCTCTCACACAGAACAAAATGCCAATCGCTAGTGGAGTTGCAGGAATGACTCCCTTCATAAGCACACATAGAAGGGATCATGAGATTTGATGTTCATCTTTGAAGCCTGATGATGACATCTGTTAGCTGGCTAATGGGTGGAAAACCAGTGTGATACATGCAGCCATATCCTTTGAACTACACAAACTTTACCCCCATCAGTCAGCTCAATCCAGTCATCATCAGGCGTCTCAGCATTTGCTTGTGAGTAGTAAGCCTCCTGCATTTCTACATCAATTAACTGCCATTGTACAACAAACACATCCACAACCACCTTCACTGCCTGAGCAGCACCACCAAATGTTTAACCCATAGGGTACTCAGCCCCAAACTGACAAACTCAACTACTTGGCCAAGATTAGTCATTATTTGGTTTCTCCAGTATAAAACAAAGCAGGAGATCCTAGCCAAAGCTTGGAGACAGAAGGAATATGTTCAACAAGCACAAGCTATTCTTTGAAACTGATTATGCTCCAGCTATACTACAGAATAGACGGGAATCTGGTAGGCAGCCCAGTGGCATAGACAGCTGATGTGCCAGCATCTTATCTTTTGCCATGCCGGAAACCTGAGTTTGGAAATGAGCTTGGGTTGCCAGGAGTTGACTGGGGCAAGGGGAGGATAGAGCATCTGAAGGACTGCACTGCTCTCCGAGTTAGGGCAGAGATATCAACCCAGCTTTAGGCTGCCACAGTCTGGAGGCCTGTTGGTAGTGCAGGACAGGAGTCATAGAGGGCGGGAGCTGTGAGAATGTCTTATACATGATCCTTCACACACATGCTAAACATCCTGCAGCAGGGGCAGGGAGGAAAGAAGAAAAAGTAAATCATGGGCTTAATGAAGCCTTGTTCATTCAACCTGTGTCTGTGCCATCACTTGAGACTATGTCTTGATCTGATCAGGATTCTGATACTGGGGGGGGTGGCCATCCTCCCTCTCACCCCACCATGAGAACATATTCTTGAGGGAATCAGAATTAAGGTAGGTCCAAGGGGAGGCAGTGGCAGGCTCAAGGGAATGGGGATACGTCTGAACAGCCGCTCCTGGACCAGGAGTACAAAAATTCTTATGGCAAAAAAATAGAAGATGAGAATCAAATGGTAAACAAAATCAAAGTCATGATCCATTCCCAGCTCAAATAATCATACAGTACCCAGACAGCAAAAGAACACTTACATTGGCAGATGTGGCTAGAAGGGTCCTAGTGCACAGAGGAATCCAGCTACTCTCACTGGTCACCCATAGAACAGAAGCAAACCCTAAAGTTTCCACAGTGAAGCCCGAATGGCAGCAACACCAGTCTAGAAAGCAAAATTAGCAGAAGGTCATGAAGCTGATTAAAAGGCAAATAAAAGCTCTCTCTGATACACAGGAATGGAGAATGGGTGGGAGGAACATGCGGTGGATATCAGCAGGAGAGTGGGACTCTCCGGCAGCAGAATAAGTTCAGAGGAAAGAGCATATGCATTAGAACCATGACACTTGCTAAATCCTCCTTTAGTCCTAATTTTTCTCTGTATTGCTCTCCATTAGTCATTCAGAGCCAAACCAAACTGGGCTGCCTACATAGTGTTGGGACTCCACAGCAATAATGTTTCTGTCTGAGTGTCACTCATGGTTCTGTCAACCTTACTTTTTGCTGGGGGTAATAAGGAAAAGAGCAAATAGTTCTGAACCATGGCACTTGCTGAGTCCCCATTTAGTCATTCTTACTGAAAGGCACATGCCTGTAGCTATGTTGGGGAAGAGCTCCTCCCCCACATCCTACTGAGAGCGAGCAGGCTATCGCGCTCTATTTAAAGCAAGACATACTCTATAGTGTGTGGCATTGCTGCCGGCTGCTCTCTGTCCTTTTCTTCGCCCCCCACCGTCTCCTGTCATGCTTTGGTTTCCTTCCCTCTGCTCCTTGTTGTTTGGTTCATTTTCCTTCCGTTTCTTTTGTGGGTTTCCTTTCTCCCTCCTGTACCCGTTTGTCATAGCCTCTCCTTCCTCCTGTGTTACTGGTCTGTCTTGCTGCCTGCTACACTTCTTCCCCATTGCTGCTGGTTGCCCTTTTCTCCTGGATCTGCCTTTCTGAGCGACTGGTGCGCCACGCTACTCCATTTATGCTGCTTTCACATCCATACCTGCAGCACTCCTCCTCTGGCTCTGGCATTCCGACCCGCATCAGCTACATGTTTTTTGGCTCGGAGTTCTCTGACTGACTATATACCACACTGGATTCTCCACATCCGCTGCTCTACAGGATCACTAGCAACTACTAATCAGTGCTCCACCTGTCCACCACTGGATTTCAGCTACCGCCACTCATTTTTCCTTTTGACCCCTTTCCTTCTAGGAACCTTGTCTACCACCTGCCTCACATTACTAATATTGCAGCGTGAGAAAACAAAACTCAATCTACTGGAAACAAGCCTCGACAGGCACTACTGATGCTTGGGCTGATAATAAGACTACTATTCTTTGCAGCTCTAAAAACAAGGCATAGGAATAAGTAGCCAAACAATAAATTAATGGCTGCATGTTAAAATGCTCCTTTGAATATGCTACGGTGAGTGTTTTCTGTTTACTTACAGGACAATGGTACATAATGTTTTGCCGCTGTAATGATACAAATGCCGTTCAGACTTTTAAGAGCCTAACTTCCTAGCCAGTGGCTCTACTAATTCAATGTGACTGCATGTGATTACGGGGCTAATACTACCCTACAGTACGCCTCAGTTACTATGAATTTTAAGGACCATACGCTGTGTTAAGCTGAGAGGTCAAAAGATATGACCCTCTGTACAGAGCTTTCCCATAACTACACTGCTACCCTCAGCTGGCTACTCCACTCCATGTAGACTATCTGATTGTCTGTTTGCTCCTTAGTAGTCTGGATTTCCATTTCCATTGCTTGTGATCCACCTCCTGCAGATCCTCGTCTGGCACTTTTATTGGAGTGCCTAATCGTTTGGCCCTGCTAGTATGTGCAGGTTATACTACTATTATGACATTTACACTGACACCTTAATTTTATTATGTATCTATAACATCCAAGCAATTCTGCAGGGGCAAAAGACTATAGTATGTAATTTAGTTTTGCAACCTCCGAAGCTTCGCACAGTGATCTGATTTATACTATCCTCTATGACTGCTCTGGACCCTATTCTGCTTGTGGCACACCTGCTCCTCCCAATTCTGACCTACCAGCCATACTGCTAGCGGCTTGCTTCTAGTTTTCCACTTGGCTAGACGTGGCCGTAATTTGCCTTCTGATATTGCTTTCTGCTACAATTCTGTCACCTACGTGTCAGATGTAACCCCTAGATGGCGCTATCCCAGGGGCTACTACCCCTGCCTGATTTGCCACTAACAGGTTGAGGGGCCTGGATCCAATGGCGGGTGCCTCCACCCAGAGGTCAGGGTTTGCAATAGTTAAACTAACTTGGTCACAGCCCTCTGGGACACTGCAACCCCCCTTTCTTCCCACTAGTGGCCCACACAATATATCAGAATTACCTTCACAGTATACACTTCTCCCAGGTCTGGTTCCAGCACTGGGACCTCCTGTGAAATGAGATACAGTGCAACAGTCACAGTACAGTACTTAACATAGACAAATACCTCAGGCAGTATAACTTTGCTGAAACAAGCAGCTCTGATTTATTTGGGGGATATAACAAGGACGGGAAATCAGGTTAATTAGCTTATCACTCTAATAATCTACCTATGGCTCTGTGCACAGGCCTATCCCTATCAGTTACTGTCCTGGTACCCAAGCCCTAGTGGCTAGTCCAAACCGTGGCAGCTGGTAGGGCCCTTTCCACACAGAGAAAAGGAGAATTAAACAGTCAGCAGTACAGTAATTTCATTTGGATTTAATGTGGCAATTCAACAGGAGCGACCCTGAATTAGTACTCACGACCTCCAAATAAGATAGGGTCCTTCAATGTCAGCAGGGCTCACTTGAGGTACACAAACCTCTTCACACATCCATATAAAAGAAAGCACTATACCAGGCAGGCTGCATCTGTATCCCAATCGCAATTACTGCACAATACCGGGAGAACACACAGCAGATTCAGTTCCTGACAGACCGAATGCAATTTTCAGCAATTCCTCAGTCTTCTACAGGGTGAGCCTGGTTTCTACTCTTCAGAGATCCTTTGATTCTTTTCACAGGACGGATTCAGTCCTAACAAGCTGTTACACAAGCTGCAGACCGAACTCTGGGCCTTACACACGTTTTTTGACTAAAACTGCACACTGAAAAAGCACAGGGCTCCTTCCTTCTTCACTGCCAAAGCTCAACTGAAACTCCAACCGACAAAACCGGGCACTTCCTTTGAGTTCCTCCCAGTTCTAGACTGGATTGGCTGTCACTCACAATAGACTGCTGCTGTTGGTCCAAAAAGGTGCTGAAGTCTAAACTACATCTCCCAGAGTCACTGCCCATACAATCCTCTTGTGGCTGGCTCAGATTATGAGTCCAAGTTCTGATTCGTCCAAGGCACCATTTTAGAGCTAGCTTACCCCACACTGATTGGTCCAGTTCAGCAGTTCAAAACTAGAATGGGGAACTAGCAGACACAGTTCTGACTGCAAAGAAAGCAGGTTAGACAAACTGTAATTTCATTATTACTCTAAATAATTTCTGGCAAACAGTTACATCTTTCAGATAGGTTCCTTTGCACCCTAGTGACTGCAGAAATGAAGTGAATTGGCAGCAGCTCGAGTGGTACTCAGAGAAGCACACAGTCCCCCCATACAAACTATGTCTGCAAGCAGACAGCTCTTAAAGAGACAGTACCAGAGGCTCTAAAAACACTCACTGATAAATGGCTTAAATGCCAAACACCATTCAGGCTTGGAGCATTCAAGCAAGCTCCTGGAAGTCTTTTGGGAACCCCCATTTGCAGGGGGGTTACACAGACAATATTGCTATCCTGCCACTGGTCTACATGCCATTTTATGGCCACATTCTACAATCCTTACCTGCCTGTTGTTGTTCCCTCAGCCTCTGCCTCTGGGATATTTGCTATGCCTGGTTGCCCTCCATAGCCGTAACAGTCATCTAGCCTATGTGGGATCTAGCTTGACACTCTCTTCTGCCAACTTACGTGGGGTCTAGCTGTGTTTGCCAGCCACGCGAGGGCCTTGCACTGCACGCTTTTACTCTTGCAGCCTTTGAGAGTCCTTCAATCTGCTAGCCTTCGTGTGGCCTAGTTGCTGCTCCTTACTTTCCTATGGCTGACCTACGTGAGGTCCAACCGCACATCATACACCTTGTAGAAGCTTAGTTTACATTCTCTCTCCTCGGATGCTTCCCACAGGATGCTTCAATTCATTTGTAACTATTATCCTCCAAGTCCTATCTGGATTCCCAACCAAAGCTATATCATGGCTCAAGCCTCAAACCTAACTTATCGCAGTGCTACATGTCTATTGACAGGTTCATCTTGCCAGCTCATTCGCCTTCCTTCCTCGATATATATTTTGCCATTTCTTGATTATCAAAATTTCTTTCCCACAGGACCATCACCGCCATCAGATTTGGAACCTGGAGTTTGACTATTGTTATTGCCTTTTCTGTGCTTCTCTATGTTGGTCCCATATTGACACGTCCCAACCTACATGCAGGTCCAGGCCTACCAATGAACTCATTGTTCTTGCTTCCATAATTCATCACTGCGTCCCCAGCTTATATCTGGACTTTATACCCTGGACTGCTTTCAACCTTGCAAGTCGGCTCTCACCGCCTATGTCAGTTTCAACATACCATTGCTCATTCAGCTGCTCATCTGTATTTGCTACTACTTACACTTACTCTGCCCCATAATAGGGCATGGATGTTCTACTATTACTAATCAACACCTGCTTCTCCCAACCTCAGAGCCTGGAGGTTTGACTATTCCACTGCATTCATGCCTCACCCAGCACTGGGGCCTAGAGGTTCATATTTTCTACACTTGCCCCCTTATCTGCTAGCCATTGAGGAGCTCCTTGTTCAACTATGGAGTTATATCTGGATTAGTTTGGACATTCATCATTAAATCCTTCAGATGCTTCTCTCTACTCACTTATGTAATTGTTGCTCCTTGCTTACGCAAATCATTGCTTCATGCCTACTGCCATCCCTCAGCTTCAGCCTCTGGGATTCCGCTGCACTGCATTCAACCTAGCAAGTCTCAGTACTCAATATCTATTATGATTTTAGCATGCTGTGCTCATTCAGCTTACCAGCTTCAGCTCTCAATCAATCATACCATCCTGGCTTCCTAATCGTATATACAGTACAAGTCACATTAAACTGTTCCTCCAACTCGTTGCTCTTGCATTGATTTTATATGCTGACAATGCAGTGACAACTCAAAATGCTTAAACTCTAAACTCCATTTCAACCAATTGTCAACTCTCATGCAATGCACAAGCAGTGCACTTTCAGCCACTGTAAATGCCCTTCAGCTCTCCATTTTCAATTGCATCTGAAATGCAGTAATTACTAGCTTTCATCGTTTATGAATGGCCTCAAATTTATTGCACAAACAGTACAGTACTCTAACCCAGTTTACATTTGTTTTTCATTTTGTTATTCACTATTTTACGCTCACCCTTCTCTGAAAAACAAGATGCTCAAGCATATTACTGTACTGTACAGCATTTATCTCTGAGTTGGATCACCAATCTGCTGATCCCCCCGTCCCATGCCTCTCAGTGACCCATTGAATTCCTGAATTATTTTATTTGGTACTGTATGTTTGGTTTTGCTTTTATGTATTTGCAATGCTATAGTTACAGAGAGTTGGAGGCAGTACTGTAGCACCGGCATGGACTCACATCATGGAGAATCCCTGGGTCTTGAGTAAAAATGGTGAGAGCAAAATGTAAAAAGCAAAACGGGTAGAAAAATAACAAGACCAAGATAGCGAGAATAAGAAGAGCACCGTGGAATTATTGCTGACAGCACTATAATGAGTAGGTCGGACAGCAAAGAACATCGTAGAAGCATGTAGGCATAAAATGTGTGCACTATAATTGTTCTGGCTCTGTAGTGTAGTGGACTGAGTCAGAGACTGTGTATGGGATGCTGTAGACCTGTGTTTGATACTTCCTAGAGACATACTGTGTTTTTTTCTTGAATCATACGCCACACCGGAGGATGTTTCGATTTATGTTGGGGGTGCAGGGGGCATTTGTTATTGTGTTGGGTATTTGTTTTATTTTTGTGCCCTTTCTAGTGGGGTTCCACACTGTTAGGTTTTACACTGTTGACTTATGTTTTTTTCTTGCTAACATTGTCAGTGCTATTTTTACTCTCGCTACAGTATTTTGCCCTCATAGATACTGTACAGTAGATGACACCCTTACAGAATTTATTTATTTCACTTGATTTTCATATACAGTACTGTATTCCACTGGGGTAAGTGGTGTACTCTGTACAGTACTGTACTCCCGAAACCTCACTTACGGACTTCCAGGGTTCATAACCACATCTCCACATTGGCACAGACAGCAAGGAAAGAGATATGGACATTATATTAACTGTATAAAAAACCTGCAGTTCTAATTTATGACTACATAAGGAAGGAGAGTAAAGTCTGAGACACAGTCGGGTTGTACAGTGCAGTACTGTTCAGTATAGTACTGCAGTCAGGAGCAAACAGGCAGGTAAAGTAAAATTACGTCTTTATCTCGGGCTGACAGAAATATGTTCATATTCAAAATAGTAATATACAGTACAGTAACACATAAAGATAAAAGTTAAGGTGCACAGAAAAGGTGTTTGATTCAGTGCCTTGGGACCTGGCCAACTGTTTAATACTGTTCTGTACTGTACATAGCAGTACTGAAATCGGGCTGCAACTCAGTGGTTAAGCATTTTCTATGGGTTCCTTAATGTGTGCAGTCATCATTGCACTGCATTGATAAAAGTTTCCAGAGAGCTGCAAAGTGAGCTGAAGCTGATTAGCAGCTACAGACAAACCATTAGGAAACTTTTATTAGTTCATTACATTAAGTAGTGCACACATTAAGCAACTCATTGAAAAATGCTAAACCAGTGAATTGAAGGAACAGTTTAATGTGACTTGTACTGTACATATTGCTATTGAGCCATACTGCTCAGGAAACAAAGTTCTTCAATGTTCATGCTCATTCCCATTCTCTCAATGGTCTGCACTGAATACCTTAAATAATCTACTCAATACTACTCCTTTGCTACCATGTCTGCATCCTGCAGATCAACATACAACTACTACTACTGACCTATGTGTGGGTCCACTTATTTACTTATTTACTCTTACTTACTTGCTTCGCCCTCACAGGGCCTGGAGGTTTATCACAGAGTGTCATGCCTATTCCATGACCTGCTCGCCCTTTGGTCCATCAAGCCTCATGTCTACCTATTCATACTAATCTATTACCATTCACTTTTACCTGATTCACCCATGCCAGACTGGATATTTCTACTATGCCCTCTCCAGTTTGCGTTCTGCAGCCAGCTCCTGTGCTTCTTCACCAAGGCCCTAATTTGCTATGCTCACTAATCGGATTATCAACTACCAGTCTTCACATTCTGGGTCTAGAGTCATAGTCATTTGGCTACGTGTTCTTACAGAAAATCTCACCTTGGACTGCTTGGCTTATGCACTTTCGACACTTCGAATGACGTATGCTCTATAGATTCCAAACTACTATCAGATTCTGCCCTGGACAATGGAATTCTTGGACTAAGAATTCACTAGAAGGATGCGCTGCCATTTCATCGACACTCCATCATCATTACATCGATTCCAGCTTCCCTGCTTTCACTGGATTATGGATCTTCATCTTTAGACTTCGGAGTAGCCGACAACTTAAGATCATTAATTAGGATTATTCTCCTTTAGTATGCCCAGAAGGACTGGCAGGCCAGTAGCCATGGGTCCTCAGAGGTTTCCCCAAAGGGGTTTTCCTCTCCTGTGTGCTACTGGTCACACTCTCTGGAGTTGGAGGAGATAATCGTTTGATATCATTATTTCTTTTGGGGGTCTCATCCTACCCGAATAAGCAGCCTTCTTATGATGGGATACAGAGAAAGGCCAAAACATCAAGTAACAATAACTACTCATCAGTTCAAGCATCTAAGCACCATGCATATACTATCCAGTTCATACATACCATAATCACTTACCTGCTCATGCCTATGCTGAAGTATCTAAGCATTAAGCACTTCATACAACCAATACCTTGTACGCATCATCCTACTTACTGGTCTAGCCTCAGTATCCAAGCACAACCTACATCATTCAGTTACAGCACGAAGCACAAGCCTGAGCTATGAACTACACATAATTAATTTTTGTCTCAACCTGGCACTTGCTGAGTCCACCTTTATTCTTCCTAATTACTATTTGTCTCACCTTTTAAATCCCAACCAGCAGACTACAGTAAGAGCAACACTAGACACATCACAAGGCTATGGTTGCAGTGCTGAGCACAGAAGATGGGAAGAACTTCATTAGCCTGCGCTCACCATATAGGTACCGTATTTAAATATTTCTATATGCTTGCTCCAAATTAGAAATCTTTGTTGAAAGCATGCTACCTCAAATAGCCAGTCAGAACCACACCAAATAAGGATGCCTACATGGAGTTGGAAATCAGCAGCAGTAACATTTCTAGCTCACTATCCTTCCTGATTCCGACACTTACTTTCTATTGGTAATAGTTTGTTTTGGTTTTTCTGTTAGGAAACAGACTATCAAGCATGCCTGCTAGTAGAATGATGGGTTCTGCTTCTTCTCCTATTGGGACCCTCCAATTTTGTTCCTCCCACCTGCCACTGTCTCACCCTCTTCTCCCACTGCAGTGTTGGCACCCATCTGGAAAGCCTCTGCTCAGAGAAGCAGACCTAAGACTAAGGCTCACCTCAAAGATGGATGCTGTGCTTTTTGGGGAATAACTAACCCCTATAGAAATAGCACCTGGGCTGTGGCAATCCTCCAACTCCGCAGATAGTAAAGACTTTACCACCAGGTCTTCACATGGAGCTCATTTGCAAAGGCTACAGAAAGACCTTCACAGTTACAGAAAAAGGTAATTAGAGTATCAGCAATGGAAACTTACATCAACACTGACTATTTCTGGAATATTGTTCTCGCCAGGGTATTACATGATATATTCTGTTGACCCACCTATTACTAATGGGGTTGAATAGAGGAAGCATTTGTTAAAAGTAGGGTTCTCCCTCATTTTGTTACACTCCCATCTAAGCAGGCTTTACAACCAATTACTTAAACTCACATCATGTTGCCCCTAATGGTGCTTGCTGCCTGGGTCACCTGATTTACCTACAAAGAGACTCAGTCTGTGGCTTTTACCTAGCAAATTAGGGCTTCTGTTGGAGTGGACCATTGAGGTCCCCCCCCCCCCCACTTACTGCTCCTCCAGCTCCGCTGCAGCGAAGACAGAATATACCAACAATAATCTGGGTTAGGAGGTTTCTCTCTTCTTCCGTCTCATTACAAAACTCTTGATCAAGCCCATTCCCAAGGTGTGCAGCAGCTCATTGTATTCTTTTTTTTTGGGGGGGTGTGGTTTGAAGTAATTTGGAATGCACTGTGCAACTCAATAGAAGAATGAGAAATGCACACATTATACAGTCTGCTGCACACAAAGTAATTTAATGTCAAATACATTTTCTTGTCTTTTTGGCCATGCAATTCTTCATGGTTGAAATCATAATGGTTGAAAAAGGGAAGCAATGCAGAGACATATCAGAGAATTTGGCACCTGCTGCCAGAAGGTTCAGATTTTCCCCAGCAGTTCAATTTGACAGTTCCCATTTAAAATATCCACTCTTCTGACGGGACCTGGATCACTAATCTTGGCCAGCAATTCCAGTTTTTTGAGTCCCACATGAAAATGCTCAAATGATGAACTGTCTTGTGCCCCCTTCTCTTTCATTTCTATATTTCCCATTTACTTTACTGTGCCAGGATTTGACAGCAGCAGAGGGAGGGATACAATAGAACTTCTACACTGGCCCAAGTGAGACCCTTCCCCTACAGCGTATTCATGTGGAATCTAGCTCCTGAAACTTTCCAACCAATTGCTGATTGCTTTTCCCTGTCTAAAAACCCTGCACTGTAGCTTCTACACTGGAGCCTCCACTCCTGAATCAAAATCTCACATTAACCTATTACAATATATTAGGAACATGCACAAATGTTATCTTTAGTTTCTAAATTTGGTTATTACCTTCACTTGTCATGGACTAGGGATCAGGGGAGCAGGAGTAACAAGAAGGAGTGTAGAATAAGACAGACAAAAAATAAAGTCTTGCCAATAGATCCCTCAGTCCCATTGGCCTGGATCAATACATGGGAACTGAGGGTCAACTAGTTGGTGTTCTCACAGAAGCATAGCAACATTGAATTTGATGGTGGATGAGGAATGTTTGGCCTACCCAGTCAGCTCATTTTTCCCGACCTACTTTATCATCGGAGACCCTACTTGATCTGCAGCTGTTTCTCCCCCTCCTTCCTTTCAGCTATGATTATCTTGTGTCTAGCCTGTGCATTCTTGATCCCCATCATTGTTTTCACCCCCACCACCTCCATGGGAAGGCAGTTCCAGAAATCCACCACTCTTTCTGTAAAGAAGTAATTCCTCACATCTCTTGTGAATCTACCCTCCTCCAGCTTCACAGCATATCCCCTAGTTCTTGAGCACCTTTTGTTCTGAAAAGTACTTCCCTCCTGTACCTTATTTACCCCATAAGGTATTTAGAGGTCTCTATCATATCCCCCTCTCCCTCCTCTCTTCCAGGGTGTACATATTGAGGTCTTTTAGCCTCTCCTCGTAGGGCTTTTGATGCAGACTATGCACCATTTTAGTTGCCCTCCTCTCAACTGCCTCCAATCTGTCTATGTCCTTTTGAAGATGTGGTCTCCAGAACTGGACACAGTGCTCTAGGTGGGTCTTACCAGCAATCTATACAGGAGCAGCACCATGTTTCTCTTTCTGCTGGTGATGCCCATCTCTCTGCACCCCAGGATACTACTAGGCCTCCCGACTGCCTTGTTTCACTGCCTGGCCACCTCTAGGTCATCAGATAGTGAGGAAAAAAATATTTTAATATCAGTCCTTTTAGATTAGTTCAGGCCCAGCTATTGCCATCAATTGCTCTGGCTTCCAGCTACCATTTTTCTGGTTCTTTACCTAACACTTTGTTGGGCTTTAGCACCTCATGTTAATAAACCTGACAATGTCTTCCTTTACTGCTGTCTTCTTTCAGATCTTGCTCTAGCCTCAGTCTCTGGATATCCATTTGCCAAACTGACAGTGCTCAGATCAGGGCTCCCACAACTGGGAAGCCCTCAGTAGAACCACACAGTTCTGAAGTGCCTATCATTTAATCAGTTTCAAGTGTCTATCATTTAATTAGTCAGAAGTTAAAGCCTTGTCCATCTCCTTTCATCATGTAGAACAGTGTTCTGCACCAAAGCTGAAAATATTTTAAAAGAGAATAAAAGTGAACATTCATGTAACTCTAGGAATATTCTGTGCAGAGCAACATTCATTAATTAATGCCCTAGTACTAGTTTAGAACCCCCCTGCCACTGGCAGTGTTCAGGTCAGGGCTTCCACAGCTGTGGTACCCCAGGAGAGCCACACAAGGCAGCAGTGCCCATATCGGGGTAAGGCTCCTGCTGCTGGGCAGGAGTGCAACAAAAGCCCATACAGAGGGCATGATAGGGGGACTGAAAGCAGCAGTGGGGAGGACAAGCAGCAGGACGAGCATGACGTGCTCAGTTGACTGCTGGGTGACATCTTGTAGATGAATGGATGCAGCTGCACTCTGATAGGTGTGGCTGCCTCTTTTCAACTACACAACATTTTTTCCCTCCAGCCAGGCTGAACACTATCTCTATTACCCTGCTGCTCATTGGTGTGTCAGTGATGAGCCTTCTGCAGCCTGAGCTGCACTGGATGCTACACGGACACACCTCTGCAACTGCAACTATGAACATACGAACATACGAAATTTGCCAGCAGATAAAGGCCTAGAGGTCTATCAAGTCTGCTCGAATGTGCAGCTAGCACCCCTTATTCTGCAGCTGCCCTTCCCTTCCACCCTTCCCCTTCATTAACCCTCCCCCTTGTCCTGTCCCATCCTCGTTTGAAGCAGTCCACTGTTCTACTGCATACCACTTCTGCAGGTGCACATTCCACCCAGCCACCACCCTCTGTAAAAGTGTCTCCTCATCTCCCTCCTGAACCTTCCTCGCTCCAGTCTCATATTATGGCCCCTGGTGGCCCTCCCTCCTTACTTTGAACAGCCCCTCTGTACCTGTCTTGTTTATTCCTTTCATGTATTTAAAGGTTTCAATCATGTCCCCCTGTCTCTCCTCTCCTCCAGTGAGTACATGTTCAACTCCTTCAACCTCCTCTCATATGATAAGTCCCCAGACCCTTGATCATCTTTGTCGCCTGCAGCTGCACCTCTCCAGTAACTTAATGTCCCTCTTCAGATACGGACGCCAGAACTGCACGGTACTCCAGGTGTGGTCTAACTAATGACCTATACAGTGGCAGAATCACCTCCTCCCTCCTCGAGGATATACCCCTTGCAATACAACCCAGCATTTTGTTGGCCTTTGCAGCTGCCTTCCTACACTGTGCCGAGTTGTTCATTGACCCTGTGATGAGCACACCCAGATCCTTCTCCTCCTCTGTCTGGGCTAGCTGCACTCCCCCTAGCTGGTGAGTCCTCCTTGGGTTCTTCACCCCAAAATGCATCACCTTGCACTTTTTGGCATTAAAGCCCAGTTGCCAGGTGTCTGACCAGGTTTCAAGCTTTGCCAGATCATCCTGCAACCCCTGCCATCCCCCTAGGTCATCCACCACCGTGCCAACCTTGGTATCATCAGCAAACAGACTGATCTTGCTCTTGATGTCCCATGATATGTCTGCAATGAATATCCCAAACAACACTGGTCCCAACACCGAGCCCTGTGGGACACCGCTCATCACTGCCCTTGGGTGTGAGAGCTCCCCACCCATCACCACCCTCTGTTGCCTTCCCTGCAGCCAGTTTCCTACCCATCTCACCAGCATTGCACCTGCCCCTGTGCCTACTAACTTCCTTCCCAGCCTTCCATGTGGCACTGAGTCGAATGCCTTACTGAAGTCCAGATACAGGACATCCACTGCATGTCCCTGTCCAGTTGCCTAGTTACCCAGTCATAAAACCCGACCAGGTTGGTTTGGCAGGATCGGCCACGTATGAAGCCATGCTGCCTGCTGTCCTGTAGTCCTTTGGCCTCTAAGAGGGCCACCAGCCTCTCCTTCAGGATAGTCTCCATTAGCTTACCCACGATGGATGTGAGGCTCACTGGTCTGTAGTTTCCCGGTTCATCCTTGGGGCCACTCTTGTGGAGGGGCACCACATGAGCCATCCTCTCCCAAGTAGCCACAACATGTTCACTTAATGCATGTTCATGCCAAGCAAACATAATAAAGGAATGTTTCTAGCATGTTCCCTAACTTTTATCTTAAATTGCATGGTTTTCCTTTTTCACATTTCAATTTGATCTAAGTGGGGACTTTCATGGTACTATCTCTTGACATTTTGTAGACATTAGCTACACCATCCTTGCTCATGTTAGGCCACACCAACAGTTCTGTCCCACTGGTCAGGACTTTTGTAGCCACAGTGAAGATGTTTAATAATAATCTATTCTGCAATTAGTACCTAAAGTACTGATTGGAAATGTAATATTTGTTTTGTACTTGGATATAAAATAATAGGTGGTTGAATTTGTTAGTTTGATCTTGAATTCTAATTATGTCCTTATCGTTCTGAAACTTCCTTTGAGGGGTTTACCTTTTTGGCTTGGGGTTTTCCACATCAGCACCAGATTTATAGGAAATGGGCCACTTTTCATTAATGATCTAACCTCTTTCTAGGTATACCTTCCATTACTGACACAAAAGTGAGTCAGGTTGTTTTCTGATATTGGTAAATCGAAACAATCTTAGTGGTATCTGGTCTTCAGGGTTGCTCTTACTATTTGAACCCATTTTAACAATGAATTATTGAACAGCTTAAAGCAATATTTTCTGTGGCTTAGGTGAAATACTGTAGTAACCAAAAAGCCACAGGAGGCCAACACAACTGCTGTGTTCTCTACCCTGAGTGTCTGAATACTTAGTTTGGGTTGTGAATGGTCCCATTAAAAAGATTTAACAAGCTTTTCTAGTTCATATCACACATTTTTTTATTAATTAATTCTGATGCTTTCACACGCAAGGCCTGCAAAGAGCAGGAAGATTAAGGGTAGCTACTACGTGAGAAGCAATGAGATATGCATCACACTGTTAGGGCATTACCTGTGAATATGTCTATTTGAAATGTTATAGAGTATTATTAAATAGATTGTAGTAGAAACAAAGCTAAAAAAAACTGAAAAAGAGTAATGTCTTGAATTGCTTAACACATATTACAATACTGATATACTGTATGTAAGCTATACCAGGGTAACATATTAATATTGTCCTAACTACCCACTTTCATTTAAAAAATAAGTTCCTAGCCCTTCTGATTTTAAAGTTATCTCCTTTGAAAGAAATTATCTTTAAAAAAAGGGCTAGGTTTGGAACCATTAGTGACAGGAGCTTAATTAATTAAATGAAAGCTTAAATACATCTTTGCTAATAGTAACACCTGACTGGCTGATGCCTCAGACAATCAGGATTTACTATAGAAAAAGATGTAATTCATTCAGTCATTCTGATACTTACTACTGAACAGAGAGGGCATCTCTGCAACATGGTAAGTTTTCTGTTTTTACCTTAAAGAAACAGATTTTTGGGGGGTACTCAGGGTGGGGAGGTGGAAGCCAGACAGGGGTTGGGTTTGGGGATACAATTGAAGACTGATGTTTGAATGGATAATGGGAGTTCATTTTGGTGTGCAAGGGGGGAGAAGGGTATTTCTGAGAAGTATACTGTGTAGTAGTGAACTTCGCGGGGAGGTGGAAGAATTTTTCACAGTACAGGGTGGCAGGGAATCGGTAATAGAATGACAAAGGTCTGGGTAGTGGGAGGGAGTGGGTACAAGCAGACAGCAGGTGGGGTGAGGTGGGATTTGGCAACAAAACAGTGTTTTTTTATGATTTTAACACTGCGTAGTTTTTGGAAGGTGAAGTTTAGGTCTTCCCAAGTGGCAAAGACTTTACAAATTGCTTTGGATAGTTTGAAAACTTTGTGAAGATTTCCCAACTGTGCACATCTCTATGAGAGAGTACATGGTGCTTTTGTAGTTTGGCAAGTGTAAGGAGAAGAGAGATACAGCAAAACTTACCAAGAGTGAATGAGTGACCTCCTTTATTTAGGGGAATGACTTTAGCTTTCTTCAAAGCACCAGGAACAGGGCATAAGAGAAAGGTGAGATTATGAAGGTGAGAAACTGGGAAATCTATGGCAGGGGTAGAGAGGTTCAAAAGCTTGGTATCAAGTTCAGATGGACTGTGCCCTCTAGAGGGGTTGAGGAAAAGAAGATCAGAGTGGGTCACAGAGATGGAGGAAGGAGAGAATGAGACAGATAGGTGGGAAGATGGGGAGGGAAGTGGGAGCAGGACAGGTAGTAGAAGAGGGCAGGAAGGAGAGAGTAAATGTGGAGAGAAATAGTTGATACTGTCCACTGACTTTGTCAGGGCTTTATAATAATGGAGTTAAAAGGGGTTCTAGATATGCACCTGGCTGACATCTTTCAGGACTCCTTAGTGACAAGGATAGTGCCATAGGGCTGCAGAACAGCCTATGTCATCTGCCTATTCAAGAGGAGGGCGAGGTCAGACCCAGGTTACTATAGATCTGTGAGCCTTACCTCAGCACTTTGCAAAGTGGTTGAGATGATCATAAAAGTGGTGGTGGCTCAGCACATGGATGAGACTGCTGTTTTATAGCAAACAGCATGGTTTCCCAAAAGGTAGAGCCTGCCAAATCAGACTGATCATCTTCTTTGAGCAGGTAACTATGGAGGTGGCACAGCACTAGGCATTAAATGTAGTCTAACTGGACTTCGGCAAGACCTAGGACACTGTACAGCATAGAAGCACATAGAGAAAGTAGCACTATATGGAATCCACAGTGTATACAGGAGATGGATAATGAACTGGCTTTCAGGTAGGAAACAGAGTATGGTGGTGGATGGCAAACATTGGATTATCAAAGTGGAGATGTACTGAGAAGGGTAACTCAGGGGTCAGTCCGGAGTCAATTGCTCTTGAACATATTTATTAATGACTTGGAGGAGATGGTCAGCAGCAAGTTGCTGAAGTTAGCTGGTGACACTAAATTGGCAAGAGAAGTGGGGACAGCAAAGCAGGGAAATGTACAGTACTATGGGGGAACCTGCATACATTAGGGGTGTTGTCTGTGGAATGCGAGCTTATATGTAATGTAAGTGTGAAGAACTACAGCTAGGAATGAAAAATCTGTTTGGCATAATACCTCTGTAAGATGCAACTGTGAACCACACAACTGAGAAAAAGGATCTAGTTAATTGTGCACAGTAAGCTGAAGCCAGGCAGGTAATGTGCTGCAGTCAAGAAAGCAAATGTTGTAGTGGGATTGAGAGCAGGGACCAAAATGGCAAATTAGGTCAACAACTGGTTAATGGGTTGGAGGCAGAGGGTAGTGGTAATTGACACACACTCTAAGGACGGGGGGACCAGCAGGGGACCTTAGGGTTCAGTGATAGGACCAGTCCTCTTCGATATCATCATAGGGGAGAATGCAGAGGAACTGGATGGGAAAGTCAGTCTTTTTGCAGATGGCTTCAAGATCTGCAATAGGGTGGACACTCAGGAGGCAGTGGAAAGAATGCACAGGGATCTAGGAAAGCTGGAGGAGTGGTTTAAGGCATGGCAGTTGGGGGTTAAATGCCAGAAAGTGCAAATGTATGCACCTAGGGAACAGAAATATAGGTGTTGAGAATGGGATGGAGTGGTGTTGTCAGTCACTAGGCAGGAAAGGGACCTTGGTGTTATTATTTCAGAAGACCTCAATGTGGCAGTGCAGAGTAGCAAAGATGTGGGCAAGGCTAGAGGGATACTGGGGTGCATAGGGTGGGGCATCATCAGCAGAAGGAGGAAGCCAGTGCTGCCACTGTACTGATCTCTTGTAACCCCCCCCCCACCTAGAATACTGTGCCCAGTTCTGGAGACCTCACCTCATGAAGACACAGACAGGGTGGAGGCAGTCCAGAGAAGGACGGACAACAAGGACGGTGCAAAGGTTGCAAGGAAAGTCTTATAAAGAGAGACGGAGTGATCTCAATATGTACATTCTGGAGGACAGGGGAGTGAGTGATGACATGATAGAGACATTCAGGTACCTCACAGGGGTGAACAGAGTACAGGGAAGGATCCTCTTCCAAGATAGGATGAGCTCCAGGACTGGAGGCATGCAAAGAAATTGGAAGGAAGAAATTTCAGGAAGGATGTGAGTAAATACTTCTCCACAGAAAGGGTGGTAGAAGCATGGAACCCATTGCCAGTTAAAGGTCTGCAGGCTAGAATGGTGGAAGGCTTCAAGCCCACATGGGATAGACACAGGAATAAAGATGCAGCGAATTTAAAATCTGCAGGAGAAGTGAATGCAAAGTGGACACTTCGCGTTATCATAATGCTACGTGAAGTGACAATTGAAAAGTGCTCACTTTGCCTTGTTATTATGGCTTTTCATTATTATTCCACCTTAACGTGAAGTAAGGTGGAATGACGATAATATAGGCACTTTAGGCAGCCCCCCCACCCACACATCACATGGCTTACAGTACTGTAAGTCAAATGCTTTAGCCAGGCAGGAAGGAAGTGAGTCATACAAGCAGATACTTTCACTTTCTCCTTTGCAGAGGTAAAAAGAGGAAGCATTTTATGTAGGAAAGGAGAGTTCATTATTAGTTTCTTTCTTGAGCAAATTTCAGAAAACCCAAAAGCTTTTTTAAAAGCTAATCTTTAGTTTTTTGTGTACTGTTTTGCCAGTTCTTTTTGGTGACCGATTTCTTTGTTTTATAAGTTTTGTTTTAAGTGTGTGTGTGTGTATGTGTGTGTGACTGTGTGTGTGCGTATGTGTGTGAGACAATGAGTGTGTGTGAAGTCGCTCGTCGCGTGATGCATCGGAGAGGGGAAGGAGTGTTTTGTGCGATGGACTGGGGACAATCTGTGGCCCATGGCCAAAGAGGAGTGCGCATGCAGGGGGGGTCGTAGCCAGATGTCGTTGGACCGCTCCAGACTGTTTGGTCCTGCCTCCCCACCTCTGGAAGCAGTAGCACCTCCAGTGCCACTGCCACATCCACCATGTCCGACACCACCACCAGTAGCAGCTGCAGGAGCTCCAGCAGCACCACCTCCACAGCAGCAGGTGGAGCCCTAGATGCGTGACAGTGCTGCCGGCACTACATCTGCCCCTCTTGTGCCTGGTCCCCCCCTGCCACTCCACAATTTGGCAGTTTTTCAACTGTGTCGGGGGGGGAACAGCAGCATTGTGGTATGTCTGCTTTGTGGTGCGCAGGTGCGCCGTGGCCCCCCGGAGGACACATCTGGGGACTGGAGGCCAGCGCACACATATGCTTAACCACTACAAGGTGGCATGGCAGGCTGCCACCAAACAGGCCAGGCCTCCATCTGCTGGCCCTTCTGTGGAAGTGGCAGAGGGTGCTGCTGTTGTGCATTGCCACAACAGGAGGAGAGCCACAGCAGCAGCTGCTCCACCACTACCCCTACCACTGCCACCAGCACCACCCTCACCACCACCACTACCTGGTTTTCCTCCTGCACCGGTGGACCCCGCCACAATGCAGGCAAACATAGCACTTTTGTGGGCTGCGTTGGAGGAAAGTAATGAGAGGGTGGGTGCCGTCCAGCAGCAGGTGAAGCAGATCGAGTAACACCAGCTACAGATCGTGTCGATGCTCCATTTGCTGCTGGAACATCATGGGATCTCCCATTAGCTTTTGTTTCTGCACACCTCCCCCCCCCCCAACTGCTGTAGTATTTTGTGTTTTGTTTATGTTTAATGACAGACAGAGGGACAGACAGAGGGAAGGCCACACAGTATTAGTTTAAAGGGAAGCAGTCAGTAACAGGAGGTCCCACCCCCTGCAAGGCTTACCCTCCAGTTAAGCCTTTTAAGTATACTTCGGCATTTTTCTCGTGCTGCAACATACTGTATTTTAATAAAGAAAAGTCAGCGACCCGGAAGTGTGGCGGATGCTATGGGGGCTCCATGATGACATTCCCTCTGGCATCTTCCTGAATCTGGTGGTGGTGGCCATGGCTAACAGCAGTCTTCTAGTGGTGGTCCAGGGGGGCACACAAAGTCATTCCCTGTGGTGGCAGTGGCTAATAGTGGCCTTATGGTGGTGGTCAAGGGGAGCACATGAAGTCATTCCCTGTGGTGGCAGTGGCTAACAGTGGTCTTATGGTGGTGGTCTGGGGGGCACGGAAAGTCATTCTCTGTGGTGGCAGTGGCTAACAGCAGTCTTATTAAGGGGTAATGTGAGGAAGTTCTTTTTTACAGAAAGGGTGGTGGTTGCATGGAATGGCCTACAGTACAAGTCACATTAAACTGTTCCTCCAATGAATAGTTGTTTTAGCATTTCTGGCTGAGTTGCATAAGTGTTACTGGATCCAGCACAAAGCCCTGCACAAACTGTTTCTTAAGAGTTAAAACTCAGCTTGTATTGCATTGTGACTGGATTGCAGATGCAGTGCAAATGAGTTGCAAACACATTTTACAAACACTGCTCTTGAACTGGTTAAGCACTAAATAATAATGCAATAGGAGTTGCCAGTGCATTGCCAACTGTAAAAAACAATGCTAAACCAACTCATTACTGTAACAGTTTAATGTGACTTGTACTGTACCTCAGGAAGTGGTGGATATGACTACAGTGCAGGGCTTCAAACAGGCATGGGACAGGCATAAGGGAGTAACACAGATGAGTATGAATAGATAGGCCATTGACAGAGCAAAGGCCTATGGCACATTCATAAGGTGGAAAAAGAAATGGGCAGACTGGATGGGCCTTGTGGTCCCTATCTGCCATCAACGTCTATGTTTCTATGTTATGGTGGTGGCCCAGGGGGCACACAAAGTCATTCCCTGTGGTGGCAGTGGCTAACAGCGATCTTATGGTTGTGGAACAGGGACCAGAATATATTGTGCTCTCTGTTACAAATGTGACGTGACATATGGAATTTAAGTCACTCTAAGTGGGACACTCATTTAACCTTATGAAAAAGAAAACATGTATCATACAACAAATGTGACAGCCTTTTAACAACTTAAGTTAAAACCTGCCAACATTAACCTTATCATCATCATCATCATCATAAAGAAAGCTGCCCTCACAGTCATCTATGTCTGAAGTCTGACCACTGGGAAATTCTTCCTCCATTGTGTCATCATCTACGTCAGTGGTAGGCCATTTCATGCTGCCACTGCCAGTGCCACCAGGATGGTCCATTTCTACATCACCAAAACCATGACTAGGCTGGGGTACGAATACTGAGGTTGCAGTGTGAGCTGGTACAGTATGTGCCTCTCATTAATTTTTATGAATGTTAGCAAACTGACATTTGCAGGACAGAGGTTTGTATGACGATCCTGAAGTACTGCACCTGCTGAGCTGAATACCCTCTCGACACTTACACTGGAGGGTGGGCATGTCAGGTACTTCAGTGCCACTGTGGTCAGCTCTGGCCATTCACTGACCTTTCCACTCCAGTATAAAAGAGGATCATCAGTTATTGACAGATGCCTGTTTTCAGACAAATATGACTCAACTATTCTCTGTGCTGCATTAAGTCCAGTGGTTGATGCATCATCCTGTTCTCCGGAATCATTTATGTCACAAATTCCCACTTGGGACAAAACCTCCCAAAGTGGGTTGATGCCAACCACTTTGGATGACAGACCATCTGGAACTGCAGTCCCCTTCCCCTTACAGGATATGCTTGATACTCCTCCAGGTTCGCCTTCAGCCTAATTATGCTGCTGAGGTTTGCTGAACTTGGCACGTGACTTCTGTACCCCATGAACCAAGCGCACCAGTAGCCCACTGACATTTGTTACCTGTTCATGCCCTCCCTTGAGTACTGAGGCAATTCCACGTTTGTATCGTGGGTCCAGCATTGTTGCTATTGCAAAGTTGTCACTACGCTGAATGCTCAAGATGTGTCGATTCTGGTCGAATACTGTCAGCATGTGTTTCAGCAACATACTGCTAGCACTTTCTCCGGCAACATCAAGGCTATGTTGTACATTCACCAATGTCTGCCTCAGCACCTGCAGCAGTGGAACTGATTGGCTAATGGAGGTAGACTCGCCACTCACTGCCTGTGTGGCATGTTCAAAAGTCAGCAAAATTGTTATTACAGAGTCCATGAGTTGCCACTGTTCAGTCATCATAAACATGGAGGCCCCAGAACTGTCACGGCTGGTGTGCATGACAAGATATTCTGAGATGGCTTTGTATTGTTCATACAACCTCTCTGCCATGTATAAAGTGGAGTTCCACTGGGTGACAACTTCCAGCTTTAAGCAGTGCTGAAGGAGACTGTTTCGGATCTGCGACTGCCGAAGTTGGTCACGGGTCTTTGCAGATCATGAAAAGTGAGAACAGATACGGCATGCAACTGTCAGCATTTCCTTTACATCAGGATGCTGCAGAAACTCCTGCACCCCAAGATTTAAACAGTGGGCCATGCATGGAACACGAACAAAGCCACCATTTGTGATGCATTTCATCACATTTGACCCATTGTCACTTGCTATGAACCCAGCTCTCAGGGACCGGGGGTTCAGCCACTTGTCAATTTCCATCAGTACCAAGTCCAACATGTTTTCACCAGTGTGTGAACAGGTCACATTGTGCATAGTAATCGTTGCATGCTGTTGAATTCCTGAAAGATTGCTACTACGACACCCCACCTTACTGCACTGATTATTTACACTACCAACAGCACAAACAACACCTGACACCTGCACCCAATGTGCAGTTGTACACAAACTCCCCGCTGTTTTGCCACTTGTCCACATATCCATACTTAAATGGATAAATGGAGGAGGAGGAATGTTGAAGAGCATGTCTTACGGAGTCGGACACAGTACGGTACAACTTGGGGACAGCACGGGTCGAAAAGTATGTCCTGGATGGGACTTTCCATTTTGGACAGGCATGTGCAGCAAACTGACGGAAAACCAGAATTCTCCACAAAGGAGAAGGGCAAAAGATCAATTGCCAGCATTTCAGCTACAGCAGCATTACATTCATATGACACTGTGTGACTGAATGGGTACTTCAGCTTATGCGTAAAAACACTCTATAACATGGGCTGACTTCAACGTTTTACATGGGGTGTGATGACAAATAGTTCTGCTCTACGAATGGCAGGGGGTGGAGTGTGGACGTTTAATGGAGACAGTTGCACAGGTGATGATGACAAACCAACAAATGCAGTTATTTTGCCAGATTTACCAAGTGGGGTTGATGTACCACTTGCACTAGATATACTGCATTCACCACCACCACAACCACTACCAAAACTGCTACTCTCACCACCACTGGACAACATTTCAAAATCATTGTGCTCCTCTACCTCATCATGCCTGTAGTAATCCTCTGTTCTTATTTCATCACTCCTGTACACATTTAATTTTCTGCTTGATTTAACAGTCATGGAAGGGGATAACATGCTCGATATGGTTGATGACAAAGGTGAACGCCCCACTGTGGTATTAGCTGCCAGCTTGTGCTAGGTCCACAGTGCCATGTGTCTGTTCTTAAGATGCGTATGCTGTCCTCCTATGCCCAGATGGCTCCCCTTTTTACCTCAACTCACACGCACCTGGCAAACCTGGCAGATTGCAACTGACTCATCATTTGCATCTTGCACAAAAAAATCCCAAACAAGGGATTGTGATGCTCTACTTTTAACATGTCCCTGATGCTGCTTATTGGACTCCGTTTTTCTAAGCCATGAAGTGGAGGGTGTTCTATGTGATTTTGTGGGCAGGACACAATTGGACTGCAACTGACCACCATGACTACCTATCATTATTACTGGGTCATCATCGTCATCATCATCACCATCAACTGAAACTGGTAAATCACAACTTTTTACAGGGGGGGATTAATGCAAACATAGCCAGACACAGCCACCTTGAATTTCTTTTTCTCCGGTTCCCAACTGGGGTCACTTACATCATCATCATATTCATTAACATCACCCACATCCACACCTTCTGCTTGGATGCTGGCATGTGGACTGCATGTTGCAACCACAGCAACATCATCATCATCAAATTCATCATCATCAACACCACCATCACTTGATATTTGTTCACCACACTGTGAATCACTGCATGGCAAATGCATGACCTGGACCGCAGTGGAAGAAATGTCACATTGTATGCTATCGTTGACATGATGATCAGAATCCTCATGTTCAGTTACTAGGATGTTACTGGGAAGTATGACATCATCTACACTGCCACTCACTCGCACTGCTTCACACTCCACTATGTTTTTGGACATGGTAAACAGGTCAGAAGTGAAACTTGAGGTAGCAATACTCATAACACTACCTGCAACTGCACTAACACCACCGGCTGGGACTATATCATCTCCTCCAGCTATGAGTGAAGCTACTGATTGGGCTGTAAAAAATATTACAGGAAAAATACCTTTCCTCACATCAGCAATGCACTTCTGCTTCTGCGTACTACCATGCCCACAGTCAGTCTTACCACTGGCAGAAGTGCCATGGTGAGAAACAGCTTTGCTTGCACATCTCTTTGGGGGCATTTTGGGGGGATCAACAACAATATTCTAAACAAATTTAGATTTTGGAACATTCACTCTGCATGGGGGAACACTGGATGAGAAGCAAAAACACAATTGTGGCTTCAGCAAGAGATACAGACGTAAAGTCACAAGTTCAACAACACCTTAACTAACCAGTGGTGCTGAAGTCACAAACAATCCAATCTGGAAAATAATTACTTTTGCTGGGCGGGTGGGGGGATGACTGCTGATTTTTATGGTAGTGCAAGCAGCAAAACAAAGAAAAGATACCACAATGGCAGTATAAAATCACGCAGCTGCGGTGGATAGCAGGTTCACACTGCTGTACCTGCAATTGTACTGTGGCACAACAAAAGGTGTATTATTTGATGTCACGCACACACACACACACACACACACACACACACACACACACACACAGTTTGTCTACAAGAAATGGGTAGCAAATTGAAAACTTCACTAATATACCACATATTTTAAACAACCTGAAATTTAGAACTGCTGCACCAGATCCACACAACACACAATCAGCAAAATATGTCAACAATTACTATTACTGTGTGTTCATTAACACAGTCAGTTATATAACAAAAATATAACCAAAAAACAAAGAACTCCCTATTTCTCCAACTTAAATCTACCTACACTACAGAAGGAATTCTTAGGATGGCAGAGAAAAGGGAGACACTGTTGATGGGAGACCTGAATATGCCAGATGTTAACTGGAACACATTTTCTGCAGCCACATCCAAGAGCAGGGCCATTCTCGATGCCCTACAGGTGGCAGGTCTCAGACAGCTAGTTTCGGAACCCACTCGTGAGGGAGCAATCTTATACCTCGTACTCTCAAATGGGGGCAGAGAGAGGATCTTAGATCTAGAAGTGGGTTGCCATCTGGGAACAAGTGACCATCAAACAGTGTGGTTCACGTTAAACTCAGCTACAGAGTTGAGTCATACAAAAGTGAAGGTAATGGACTTCAGGAGGGCTGACTTTGGCAAGATGGGAGAGTGCCTCAGAAAATCACTAGCAAACAGGCAAGAAGGAGGGGGTGGAGCAACAATGGGGAATCATCATAACTGCCATCACAGAGGCAACAAGCCTTTGTGTGAAGCAAATAAACAAATCAAAATGAAAGAAAAAGCCACTATGGGTCTCAAAAGAGGTGGCTGGGAAAGTCAGGGAGAAAATGATAGCATCCAGGAAGTATAAGGAAACACAGAAAGAGCAGGACAGAGAGCTGTATCAGTTAAGGCAGAAGGAAGTAGGGAGGAAAGTCAGAATAGCAAAGGCCCAAACTGAGGAAAAGATAGCCAACTCAGTTAAGAAGGGGTAAAACATTTTATAGGTACATCAGAGGCGTGAAAAGACAAAGGGAGGGATAATGAGGCTGAATAGAATGAATGGTGGGTGGGCAGAGGGGGACAGTAAAAAAGCAGGGATACTGAACGAATATTTCTGCTCAGTATTCACAAAAGAGGAGGGGGAAGTGCCTAATCCAATTAACAGAAGCACTTTTGATAGGGGGGTCGATCCCAGCCCTTTCACAGAAGAAAGGGTTCTGCAAGAATTCCTAAAAGTGAAGGTGGACAAAGCAATGGGGCGTGATGGAATTCGCCCCAGAAATCTAAAAGTATTAAGGGGGTAACTAGTGAAACCACTGACTACTCTTTTTAATAAATCATGGGAGGATGGTGTGGTACCCGAGGACTGGAGGAAGGCAGATGTGATTCTTCTTCACAAAAATGGGACCAAGACAGAGGCAGGAAACTACAGACCTGTCAGTTTGACCTCTGTGGTAGGGAAAGTGATGGAGTCTCTTCTGAAGGAAAGAATAGTTGAGTACCTAGAGGAGGTGGGGCACAAGACCCAAGGCAGCATGGGTTCACAGCAGAAAGGTCATGTCAGACAGATCTAATAGATTTCTATGACTGGGTGACCAAAGTAGTAGACCAGGGAGGCTGTGGACATGACCTACCTAGACTTTAGCAAGGCATTTGACACAGTCCCACACAAAGATTAATTGTCAAATTAACCAGCCTGGGAGTGGGTCCCAGGATGGTAGCCTGGGTAAAACATTGGCTGGACAACAGGACACAGAAGGTAATTGTAAATGGAGTCCACTCTGAAGAAACAGGGTTACTAGTGGGGTACCATGAGGGTTCAGTACTGAGTCCAGTCCTTTTAATGTTTTTATAAGTGACATTGCAGAGGGACTGGAAGGAAAAGTATGCCTCTTTGCAGATGACACAAAGATCTGCAACAGGGTTGATACACAAGGAGGCGTGGAAAGGATGAGAAGGGACTTGGCAAGGTTGGAGGAATGGTCAGAAGTATGGCAGCTTGGATTCAATGCAAAGAAGTGCAAAGTAATGCACCTGGGAAACAAAAACCCAGGGGAAGATTACACAATGGGGGAGGTAGTAACAACAATAAAAATGGAAATGGACCTGGGGGTAATCATATCAGATGACCTTAAGGTTGGCAAGCAATGTGAGAAGGCGGTAGGGAGGGCTGGGGGGATACTGGGATGTATAGGGAGAGGCATTACCAGCAGAAAACAGGAAGTTGTTATCCCCCGTACAGACAGTTGGTGAGACCCCATCTGGAGTACTGCATCCAGTTCTGGAGATGTCATCTCCGCAAGGACATAGACAGGATGGAGGAAGTTCAGAGGAGGGCAACTAAATGGTGCAGGGTCTGCAAGAGAAGCCATACGAGGAGAGGCTAAAGGAGCTTAATATGTATACCCTTGAGGAAAGGAGGGAGAGGGGGGACATGATATAAACATTTAAGTACCTCAGTGGAATCAACAAAGTCCAAGATGGTAGCATCTTTCAGAAAAAGAGACATGCAAGAACAAGAGGACACAATTTAAAGATGGGAGGGGTGGTTCCAGGGCAATGTGAGGAAGTATTTTTTCACAGAGAGGGTAGTGGATGCATGGAACAGCCTTCCTGAGGAGGTTGTGGGGTCTAAAACTGTGGGAGAATTCAAGAATGCATGGGACAGACATAAGGCAATTCTTGTGGGGGGTAGGAAGAAATAGACTGTTGGTTAACTAGGATCTGCGGCCTATCCTGTAGGTAGGGAAATGGGCAGACTAGAGGGCCAAGCGGTCCTTATCTGCCATCAAAGTCTATGTTTCTATGTTTCTATACGCCCCTCCCCCAAAGCACTCGTTCACTGTCTCTTACTACACAGACTCAATGCAGTACGTTAACATTCAAAATTCACACACAAACAATAGACGCACAATGATATGAGCACAGGAGGGTTTCCTACAATCAATGAACTAAAGTTTGAGCAAAATAAATTACTCTAAAAGACTTTTCTTAACAGCTTTTAGAAGGTTTGAATCACAAAGAGCTCTGAGAGCAGACTGTCTCCTACAGATTCCTACACACACTACCCCGAACTGAAGCTGTGCAGAACAATCTAGAACCCATGTGACCTGAAATCCCATGAATCACTGCAAAATTCACCTTCAGAGCTTAAAAACAAGGCAAAGTACATTGTTTTCAATGCACTTCACCTTTAAAATTGGTGGAGTAGTGGTCTGGGAAGGTGGAGTAATGCAAAGTCATTGTTTTCAATGGACTTTGCGTTACCCATCATAACGCGAAGTACTCCACTTTGCATTGCGGAGTACTCTGTGAATTCACCTTCACTCCGTGAATCACTTCATGGTGCAAATTGAGCCTACTTAGCCCACCACTACACAGAACCATATTACAGAAACTGGGAGTGGGGAGGGTCCCAGGAGACCAATTAGGGTCTGAGGAGGTACAATAGGCAGTAAAACCTTGGGCAGACTAGGTGGGACTAGTGTTCCTTTTCTGCCAACAGTTTTCTATGTTTCTGTTAGGAGAGGTTAAGGATCAGATCAAGGGTGGCAATCCTCCCTCTGTAAATTGTTTTGGTTTGACCACATCTAGAGTACTGCATCTAGTTTGGGTCAATACAGTACAACAAGGACATCAATAAGATCAAGAGGTCCAGCACTGGGCCACCAAGCTGGTTGGCTTAGAAGACAAGAGCTAAGAAGAGAGACTAGACATACTCCCATTACCGAGCCTAGAAAAGAGAATGCTGAGAAGGGACATAATCAGAGTTCTAAATACTAAGGGGGTGGATATGGTGGATATACAAAGATGTTTGAGCTTGTGGTTGCTAGCTGAACTAGAGGATGTGTATTCAAATTGAGAAGTTTGGGCTGGAGAAGAGGAAACAGTAGGCAATATTACTTCACACTGTGGGTGGTATACGAAATTGTCTACCCAGTAAGATTGCGGAACCTAGCAGTATTCAGGCTTTTAAAGCAAGGGTATGCATTTTTATGAGCGAGAACAACATTGATTTTTACACAACAGGAGTAGGAAAGGTTTTCCAGCTGTTAGCCTTGGATGAGAGCCCAAATTTAAGTGGGGATATAGTCACTGTTGTACTGCAAGAAGGGTGCATAAGATGGGATCTAAGTCTCTTTCATCATCACAGTGGTATATTACTGTGTTATTTAAGGCTTACTTCAACATGCCATTACTGGTTAGAAAGGTATAAAATCTAAAGGTTTCTGGAGAAACAGTCCTCTTAGTTTGCTAAAACTGGCTGCATTCTGGTAATGGTAAAGGATTATTATAACATGACAAGAAACATTCCTGGACTGTGATTGTTCACCACTGACCTTCAACAATGATGTATCCCAGTACAACATCAGACATATTCAAAAAGAAATCACAGCACAAGACATGCCCTGCCATACATTATTGCTTAATTGAATATATTGTATCATTTATCAGTTTCAGCGTCATTAGAAACGGCTGCTGACAGAGGCATGCAATTGAGTATTGATTATCCAGTCTTTAATACACCACTAAGCATTGCAGATCTAGATCATAAGACAAAGGTCACAGTATATGTCTTATGAATGTCTGTGTGCCCAACTGAAAAATCATTTATTTATTAGGTTTGAATGAAATCTGGTGAGTTAGCAGAGAGATGTAATAATTCTATGGGTTTTTAAATTGGGTGTTATAGGTCAAAGGTCAGAATAAAAGCTTCAAGGATTCTAGATGATTGAGAGTATCTGAGAAATGGATTATGATAAAACTTTGAAGAAAACTGAAGGGGTAATAGTAGTGAGACTGACACAGCTGCTTTATTTGCATATAGGGATGGTGAACCTGGTTACAACAACAAAGGCATGGTTTTAAACTGAACTACATGCACAATGAAAGTAATATATTTCATACTCTTCTAAACTTTCATTTAAAAAAAATTAAAACATTTTAGTCTACCAATAAGAATATTAAGGCACTCCAGGGGTTGGCTTATCTTTGGGAATCTTATTATAGTGGCATTAGGCCTCAGCTGCACCTTTTGCCTCTTGATCCCCCCCAGTTTAGATTAACTGATGGTAGCTCAAACCCTGATCATGACATATTGCTTAAAATAAGGAATTTGAGACCACTGTATATTTCATTTAATTACTGCTGTTATAAAGGCAAACCTGTTATATGGGCAAACTAGAAAGGCATCACCGTTACTGCCCAGAGTACTCAAAAAACAGTTGCTACATCCTTAAACTGCTGCCAGGAAGGCAGGCAAGTTCACTGTACGATTATAACAACATTTCTTTAAGACAATCTGGTTCTCAGCCAGCCCAGTGGCCTGAAGAGCTGAGGGACTGTGTGCCTTGCTTCCTGCAATGTCTGTAACCCATGTGCAGGAATGAGTAGAGGTTGCCGAGGTTGACGGGGTGGGAGAGGGTCGAGCATCCCAGGGACTGCTCTCCTGTCCCAGGAAGATGTGTAAGCCATTTCAGCCCTTACTGCCATCAGGTGAAGGTCTGGTGGTAGTGCAGCAGTGATCAACTTAAAGGGAGGGAGCTGTGATGTCAGATGTATGTGCCTCCATGCATACATATGGGCACCACAGCACAGGAAAAGATGGACAAGAAGAAAGGGAAAATATGGATGCCTGGGATTCATGAAGCCCTGCCCATGTCTTGACAGTTCACCCTGTTGTTCCTATCCTGAGGCTGCACTAGATTTGTCTGCCAGGGAAAGGACAGCCCTCCCCGCACCCTGCAGCAGGGGGGAGAATCCATGGGGGAGTACACGCTTGCATACTGGGACAGAAGTAAGGGATGCTGGTTGGCATGGGGACTGGGCTGACAGCTGCCCAGATTCATCTAGAGGGATAAAAACCTGTGTGGAAAAGACAGCTTGGTTCTTGAATCTTTGTTTATACTGTCTGTATTCCTGATTACGGTTTTTAATGTACAGGAGGAAAATCCTCATAGCCACCTCAAATGACTACCATGGGCTTTTGATGATGAATTCCAAAGAGGATTTCATATTGCATAATTATTTACCTAATGATCTATTCAATCATTAAGAAGCATAATGACAGAATGATAAAGCAATGTGAGGAGTACAAATGTTTGTGATCCCTTCAACCTCTAGAAACCCTGGGATTGGTAAACCATAGGCATCCTGAGACAGATGGATAGTAATACCCTGCTTCATGCACCATTTTACATGTTTTGTCACTTGCATCCTTTAAATAGCCTATTTTCTCCTTTTCTCATTTATCCCTTGAATGAACAAAGATAGACTGGTAGGTTTGATTCATGTAACAAAACTGCTCTATTTTTGTCTCAAGGCTGGTAAAAAAATGAAATCCACTGAACTGCTTCCTGCAAAATGATGTTACTATTACATTACATTAATCAACTTACGCACAACAAATTAAAAAAACATTTTAACTCTTAACTAGCATCATACAACAAAGGCCTCTGTTGAACACTTCAAGGATTTAAATCTGCAAGAAACTGAATTCAATTCTGCTTCAGGTAACTGTATTTGTAGTGGAGTAGTTAGAACAAATGCTCTATGCCCCTGGTCACACCTTCTCTGTCCACCTGTCTCTCCTCTTCCATCACTCCAGTGACATTTATCCCTTCCCCACCCTTTCTTTCTCACCTCATCTACCCCGATTCTCCCTTTTCTCTTTCTCTTACAGCACTGCCACACTGTCTGCTCTCCCTAAAAGTCCTCCAAGGATAGTAGCCCTAATGACCTCAACCCAGTACTCTTTCACCTCTCTCTTCCTCTTATCACTGGTCCTATCACCTGTTTACTAAACCTTTCACTAAACCCTTCACTCTATCTCATCATAATTCCTGGGGCTTAGAAGCATTACAAAATCCTTTTTTCCACAAATGGGGCAATCCCTGCTCTCCAGGAAAGCACTGCCCCCTTTCTTTGTTCCTGTTCTTGCTAATGTCAGGAAAACTAAGTTATATCCCAGCTCTCTTTTTTGATGACTCCTGGTATCTCTGCCCCTTTCAAATTAATTTCTGGAAAACCCACTCAATAATTTCATCACTCTTATAGCTCACTGACTCTGTCCCAAAGGGGACTGACCTGTTGATGTTCACTTCAACACTTCTTGTCAACCTTACAAAGGCACTCATCACTATT
The DNA here is from genome assembly GCA_016271365.2 of Neoceratodus forsteri. Taxonomy (NCBI): domain Eukaryota; kingdom Metazoa; phylum Chordata; order Ceratodontiformes; family Ceratodontidae; genus Neoceratodus; species Neoceratodus forsteri. Next base: position 1,726,767,278 of record CM057456.1, read on the forward strand.
TCCCATCGTGTCCTACTCTACAAACTTGCATTATGGGTCTACAGTATCTGACCTATGGGTCAGCTGATTCTGCTCCCACCTGTTTGTCAGGTACAAGTTGGTCCAGGAAGATGATTCCTTCTGTCTTCCCATCCCCTAAAACAATTTCAAAATGTTCCATCCTGGGCCCCATCCTGTTTTTTTTTTTTTTCAGTTTTCAGTGACCTCCCCAGAATCTGTTTTTCTTTTCATAGCCACATTTACGTGAATGACACTCCATGCTTTGCAAATAGGGCCTTGGTTCACAAGCTAGAAACAACATTACAGTATGTCTTTTATCTCATCCCCTGCTAATTTTGCTCAAATCAGCTCCTAATAAATCATATTCATGAGGTTTTTGCAACAAGAAATGACTTGAAAGACACCTTACAGCCCCTCTCTGACTGTAAATGACTATCTCCTTGAAGAAGTCCCCAAATTAAAATACCTTGGTGTGTGGCTGGATCAAAGCCTCAGTTTCTCCCCTCACATTGATGCCATCAATTACTTCCTCCATCTTCCCTTTACTGCAGCATGTCCTGCCTCCCTTTTCCAGTCAGCTGACAGATCATCCTGAAGGTGATCCTTCTGTTTTTTAACATATTCGTGTGATATGCAATAATGACTACAACGCTATCCTGGCCAGACTGGGCCCTTTTCAATTCCTTTTGCCATTTTATCCTAGTGTATGCTGCCCTCGTGGCATTCACCGCTACTCCCTTTGTTCCATTGTCACTCCCTTCTCTTAAGACACACCACCTTTCCCACTGTGCTACGTTTCTCTGCAAACTCAGGTTCAGCTCTATTTCTTGTAAATCTCTCCCCCTTCATCATCCCTTCCCTTCCCTTCATTCTGGTTACGCCCTTTGCTTATCTGATTTCCAATCCTTCTCTTTCTCCCTTTGTAGAACCTCCTCTGGGCAATATACCTTTTCCTTCCACCTCCCCCTGCTCAAATCAACCTCTGTCCCTCCCTCTCTCTGTTCCTTTTCCTCTTTCCTTTCCTTTAAAGCTCTCCTCTGGGACTTCTTTATACTGTTCATGCCTGCTCCTACTGTTAGCACCCCTATTCTTCCTGTTGTCACCATCTTTATGCACTTTTTCTCTTCCCTCCCCTCCCCTCCCTCCTGACCCCTGCATAGCCCCCCATTGCCAGTCCTTTGCATCTAATGGATTCTAATGTATATACTGTTTGCGCCTGCATAATTATTATTAGAGATGCAGTGAAATTTAATTTTGCCTGCAAAGTTCTGTCGAAGTCAGAAATTTTGTTCTGTGGAATACGGAATTTCGCCTGCGAGATGTGGAATTTTGCCTGCGAAATGTGGAATTTTGCCTGCAATTGGCAGAATGTTGCCCTCAAACAGCGGAATTTCAATTGGGAGTGGTGAAATTTCACTGTTTGTTGGCACAATTCTGCATTTCACGGTCGAAATTTTGTATTTCGCTGTGAGTGACACTTTGCACGAAATGTGCGAATTTCACTAAATATTTTGCAGAGTGAAATTTGCAGACTTAGCCCATCTCTAATTATTATTTACATTTTGTCACTATGATAATTTATTGTAATTGCAATTGATGTCACCTAAAAACTTACACATTATTACTAGCGGTAGTAGTATTATATGTATTGTATACAGTTATAGTTACTATAGTTACTATTTCCTTACATTTTGAGTCTGCCTTTATGTTTAGAAACATAATATGATGGCAGAACAAGATCAATGGGCCCAACCAGTCTGTGCAACCCTGCCTAATGTGTGTATGACGGTCCTATTGGCCATCCATCCAATTTGTACCCACACATACTCTAATATGCCCATATCATATCATGCCTCTGTGTCTGCCCCACCAATTTTTTCAAATCCCCCCCCCCACTGTTTCAGTACAGACCACATCACTCGACAATCTGTTCCATCTTTCCACCACTTTTCTACAAAAAAGTACTTTCAGATGACTTCTCTGAAAATCCCCCCAGCCAAATTCAGTGGATTATGTCTTTGTGCTTGTATTTGCACTTAGGGGGAGCATCTAATTCCAGTTTACCTTGTTTATCCGATGGAGCTGTTTATATGTTTCTAGCACCCCGTTTGTCTCCAGAGTATACATGCTGAGATGTCTCAACCTTTTCTCGTATGTTTTCTCCCATAGCACCTGGATCATTCTGGTCACCCTGCTCTGCAGTGCCACAAACTCTCACATCCCTTTCACAGGTGCATGCTCCAGAACCTTGCACAGTACTTCAAATGGGGATGAACCTGGGATCTATATAGGGAAGGATCACCTCCCTGCTTCTACTGATGATCTGTCTTCCTAATGGGGGTGCAGCTGGTTGGATAATCGATTTGGGATGGTTCAGCATTAGTCAGTCTGATCATGTTGGCCAGAATCAGGTCAATCCCAGTCCAGCCTGATACATGGCTCAATTTTTTTTCTAAACCCTACCCAAAAGAAAAAAAAGCTACTGCATCTTCAGGGGGCACAGCTGTGGGTGTACCCCCATCCTCAAATCTTTTCCCTATGTCAAATGGTTGCTCTCCCCATGCCCCATTAAATTGGTGGTGCAATAGAATAGCAAATGTGCCTAGCTGGATGGTGAGAGAAAGCCACATTGTGCTTGCTAAGCAGAAGCATTCAGTGACATGTTTTGAGGAGTGGGACTCATGTAAGTATGTCCAGTCTCAGAATATGCTTTTACATGAGTCTTGTCCCCAGACAAATAACTGAATATTTAGCTTGCATGCACCTAATTTCTTCAAGCTTACTTTGCTTCTCTTCATGCCCAGCCAGCCAGGTAGCTGATATTCTGCTGCTACCTCTATGTAATGGGTATGGGGTAGAGCAGGCAATGGTTAGGGGTAGTTTGGAGGATAGGAGACACATGCAGCTGTGCCCCTGAAGAGAATTTCTGTTTTAAAAATGGGGAAGGGGATTGTAGAGGAAGGAATAAAAGCAACTGAACAAAAGAGTAAACATGGAGGAGAGGAGGCACTGTGGATCGCCTTAGAGGCTGGAAATGGCACCACAATCCGTATGGGGGTTGTATACAGACCCCCATGTCAGGGGGATGGTATGGACAAGGATATGATAGAAAGCATCCTTAGGATGGCAGACAAACGGGAGATACTGTTGATGGGGGACCTTAATATGCCAGATGTTAACTGCAGCACCTTTCCTGCAGCCACATCCAAAAGCAAGGTCATTCTTGATGCCCTTTGGGTGGTATGCCTCAGACAGCTAGTTTTGGAACCCACTCATGAGGGAGCAATCTTAGACCTCGTACTGTCAAATGGGGACAGTGAGAGGATCTCAGATCTAGAAGTGGGTAGCCATCTAGGAACAAGTGACCACCAAACAGTGTGGTTCATGATAAATTCAGCTACAGAGTCAAGCCATACAAAAGAGAGGGTTCTGTACTTCAGGAAGGCTGACTTTGGCAAGATGGGAGAGTGCCTTAGGAAAGCACTAGCAAACAGGCTAGAAGGAGGGGTGGACCAACAATGGGGAAACATCAAAACTGCCATCACAGAGGCAACAAGCCTTTGTGTGAAGCAAATAAACAAATCAAAACAAAAAAAAAGCCACTATGGTTCTCAAAAGAGGTGGCAGTGAAGGTTAGGGACAAAAAAATAACATTTAGGAAGTATAAGGAAACACAGAAGGAGAAGGACAGAGAACTGTACCAGTTAAGGCAGAAGGAAGCAGGGAGGGTAGTCAGAATAGCAAAGGCCAAAACTGAGGAAAAGATAGCCAACTCAGTTAAGAAAGGGGATAAAACTTTTTATAGGTATATCAGGGAGTGTAGAAAAACAAAGGGGGGGATAGTGAGGCTGAATAGAATGAACGGTGGGTGGGCAGAGAGGGACAGTGAAAAAGCAGGGATACTGAATGAATATTTCTGCTCAGTATTCACAAAAGAGGAGGAGGGGGAAGTGCCTAATCTAATTAACAGAATCACTCTGGATAGAGGGGTCGATCCCAGTCCTTTCACAGAAGAAAGGGTTCTGAAAGAACTCCTAAAACTTAAGGTGGACAAAGCAATGGGGCCTGATGGAATTCACCCCAGAATTCTAAAAGAATTAAGGAGAGAACTAGTGACACCACTGACTACCCTTTTTAACAAATCATGGGAGGATGGTGTAGTACCTGAGGACTGGAGGAAGGCAGATGTGATTCCCCTTCACAAACGTTGGAGCAAGACAGAGGCAGGAAACTACAGACCTGTCAGTTTGACCTCTGTGGAAGGGAAAGTGATGGAATCACTACTGAAGAAAAGAATTGTTGAGTACCTAGAGGTCAGTGGGGCACAGGACCCATGGCAGCATGGGTTCACAGCGGGAAGGTCATGTCAGATGTATCTAATTGATTTCTTTGACTGGGTGACCAAAGTAGTAGACCAGGGAGGGGCTGTGAACATGGCCTACCTAGGCTTTAGCAAGGCATTTGACACAGTCCCACACAAAAGATTAATAGTCAGATTAACCAGCCTGGGAGTGGGTCCCATGGTGGTAGTCTGGGTAAAACACTGGCTGGACAACAGGACACAGAATGTAATTGTAAATGGAGTCCACTCTGAAGAAACAGGGGTTACTAGCAGGGTACCGCAGGGTTCAGTACTGGGTCCATTCCTTTTTAATGTCTTTATAAGTGACATTGCAGAGGGACTGGAAGGAAAAGTATGCCTCTCTGCAGATGACACAAAAATCTGCAACAGGGTTGATACACAAGGAAGTGTGTAAAGGATGAGAAGAGACTTGGCAAGATTGGTGGAATGGTCAGAAGTATGGCAGCTTGGATTCAATGCAAAGAAGTGCAACATAATGCACCTGGGAAACAAAAACCCAGGGGAAGATTACACAATGGTGGGAGAGGTAGTAACAACAACAAAAATGGAAAGGGACCTGGGGGTAATCATATCAGATGACCTTAAAGTTAGCAAGCAATGTGAGAAGACAGTAGGGAGGGCTGGGGGGATACTGGGATGTATAGGGAGCGGCATTACCAGCAGAAAACAGGAAGTCTGTACAGACAGTTGGTGAGACCCCATCTGGAGTACTGTGTCCAGTTCTGGAAACCCCATCTCCACAAGGACATAGACAGGATGGAGGCAGTCCAGAGGAGGGCAACTAAAATGGTGCAGGGTCTGCAAAAGAAGCCATATGAGGAGAGACTAAAGGAGCTTAATATGTATATGCTTGAGGAAAGGAGGGAGAGGGGTGACATGATAGAAACTTTTAAGTACCTCAGTGGAATCAACAAAGTCCAAGAGGGTAGCATCTTTCAGAAAAACAGATGAGCAAGAACAAGGGGACACAATTTTAAAATAGAGGGGGGACAGCTCAGGGGCAATGTGAGGAAGTATGGACGCATGGAGCAGCCTTTCTGAGGAGCTTGTGGGGTCTAAAACTGTGGGAGAATTCAAGAATGCATGGGAGAGACATAAGGCAATTTTTGTGGAGGGTAGGAAGAAATAGGCTGTTGGTCAAATAGGACCTGCAGCTTATCCTGTAGGTAGGGAAATGGGCAGACTAGGTGGGCCAAGCGGTCCTTATCTGCTGTCAAAGTCTATGTTTCTATGTTTCTACATGTTGGTTGCTGCTCCCCATGTAATGGAGCATTGGATGAAGCAGCCCCTGTGAACCTCAGTGGAAATTTGCAGTCTTTCTTGGTTGGCAGATTTAGGTTGGGGGCACATGCAGCTGTGCCCCCTAATGATTGAGGGGCTATTAGTCACTGTCAGGACTGACAAGTCACTTTCTGTTGCTGCCCATCCATCAGAGGCACAGAGGAAAAGAATGGGGGGGGGGCACACAATGCATGTTCCAGAAAACATCAAAAAAGTAAAGGGGCAAGAGAAAAAATGGGTTCTAGATGGTGGTTGGGTGGCTTTTAAAAGGGGATCGAGGGAGGGTGGAGGTTATTAAAAAAAGAGTACAACAGGCAAAGAAGTTAGTGCTATTAAAGCATTTATTTAGCATGTTCAAGTTCAAGTTTATTGCAGGAGAAAACTCCATTGAGCGAGCTCATTCACAAGGAGGTACTGATGTACGTAGACAGATTGTGACATACGTGACATATATAGGCAGGAGTTACAAGGCAACAAAATCGCATTAAGGTAGGCACAATCAAAGCATTACAAGGCAACAAGATTATATTAAGGTAGATACAATCAAGGTAATAACTTGGAACAGGGTAACAATATACAAAAAAAACACACAAGGGTCATGGCAGGTCATATGCAGGAGAGATACAGACAGTAGACATCACATAATGTGCTAACAGCATTAATATACTACTAGTGCAATAAAGCTAAGTGCAGAAGGTATATAGATCTATAACACACGGCACTGTATGCCTTGGCATACATTGGAATGTGGCATTTATTGATGGCATGTATAGGGACATAGCTATTAGGAAAATAATTTGTGATGGAGGAAGGGAGTTTGGCAGAGTAGGGAATGACTGGCAGTCGAGTAGGCTATATGTGGTGAGGGGGGTGGGAGGTTAGGAGTGAAATAGGTATGGGAAAAGGAGGTCAGAATATCTGGTAGCTAGGGGAAGGATGGGTGTACTTAGAGGGTAAGGATGGGTAAAGGGGAGGGGGATGGGTAGCTGGTAACTGGTGGATGGATGGATTTCATGGGAGGGTGGTTAGCTCTTGGGGGCAATGGCATACTACATTAAAGGCTTTCCTGGCACAGCCTTAAAACAGTTCATGGAGACAAGTTTGGCAAGTCTAAGTTTAGATTGCATTTTATTCCAGATTGATGGAATAATGAAGCTCATTGCTCCTCTGCCATGATTGGTGTGCACTCTGGGTACATCCAACAGAATAAGCTCAGAATTCCAAAGTGAGTATGTGCTGTGTGACTTGTGCATAAATGAACAGATATACTGTGGCAGTTTGTCCTATAGTATTATCACTGTTCAGACACCAATGTGAAGCATTCGTCTTGTGACTAAGGATGTCTAGCCTTCTGCTTGATATAGGTCACAATGGTGTGTCCCATGCGTTGCGTTTGTTGTAAAATGCAGTGCATGGTGATATAGAGTGTTGAATTAGTGCACGGTGATATAGAGTGTTGAGTTTGTGTGTGTGAGTCACAGATCTACAATTATATATGATATCTCTGTAGTCCAACAGGGGAGGAAGGTGGCTTGCACCAATCTTTGTCTGATAGCCATTGTGAAGAGGGTTTTGTTCCTGTATAGAAACCCCAGCTTCATTTTCATCTTTTTAGCAATGCAATCGATGCAAACGCTGAAGGACAATTTGCTATACAGTCAGACTCCCAGGTACTTAAATTGATCCACTACCTCTAAGGTGTCCCCAGGGATGGTTGTGATGGGTAGAGGAGTGTGCTGTATGCTTAAGGATGTAGCTGGATTGATGTAAATAAAGAACATTACCTTGCTTTTCTTTGCATTCAATAACAGCTTGGAGTGGGCTAGACTGTTCTGTAGTTGGTTGAAGTCAGACTGTAGCTCAACATACATGTCACACAATGAGAGCTTAGTGATATAGAACATGGCAAGGAATACACCATGGCAAGGCTCTGAATACTGTAGCATGCCAAGATCCCCCACCACTTTGGTCCCCCCCTGATGAAGTGCCAGGGAGTGAGACACAAAGCACTGTGGGATCTTAGCACCTTGTCTCAGCTTTGCTTTGCTAAATTAATGTTGACATTTTCCGTACTTCTTTGCCTTTTGCAATCTTTATTGCTTTTGAATCAAGGGGCTTGATTTTAAGAAGCCTCTGGATTGGAGCAATTCCTGTCAAACCCCTGACTATGGAAAACTCGAGGAGCACCAGGGACCCTGTGCCAGATTTTTAGAAAAAAAGAAGGTCCCCACACTAAAATCCCCGAGGTCGTTGTAAGCCGAAAGCTGCGTGGACTAAATGGTGTACAGAAGGGGAATGCTGCAAGCCATGGGACAGGCTTGCAGCAGCAGCAAACAATGGTGACCTGCTGGCCGGCTGCCCTGGTGGCTGCCTGGTCATCCTGGTCATGCAATTGCTTCTGGGGGGGTGACATGGTTCAAGCTGGGGGGAGGTGGCAACTGCCTCTGATGGGGCAAATGCATAGCTGCCAGCAGAAATGCATGTCTGTGTGTGTGTGTGGGGGGGGCAGATTCACCAGTGCCACCATGGGTGGATTGTGAGCTTGTACCTGCCACAAACCACCAGCTACTCCAGAAGTGGTCTGGCAGGTGTCTGGGGCTCTGAAAGCACCTTTCCCAGGGGGCCATGAGTCACCTTCCCCCACCCAGCAACAGCTCCAGGAGTGGCACACAGAAGGTTAGACCAGCTCCTGGCTATTCTAAAAGCAGGGTCTTTTTACCCATTGGGGGCGCTTGCAAATTCCCACTTTGGGGGATATTGCAGTGCTGCCCCAGTGCAAACCACCTTCAACCATGGTGCACCAGTGTGACCGTTGCAAGGATGGCACAAGCCCGGTTGGTGCAGGTGATCCCCCAGTGGTGCAGGCTGCCTTCCAAAATTGGGACTGGTGTAAGATGTGGTGCACGGAGCTCTTTGTGCCATATCTCTTTGTCACAAGCCCCTTGCATCAGTCTCGAGCATTTGAAATCTGAGCCCAAGGTGGCTGGCCCACATGCAGCATGGCCAGAAGCAATTGGAAGTGGAGGACCAGTGTTTAAGTACTTCAGAGGACTTAAGTGGTGGTGAGGAGGTTATAGAGTTATTCAAGGTCTACAGAGTGATGAGGTCATAGATCTGCCTCCTAGGTAACTTCAAATAGGTTGGGTGGGATCACGAAAGCACAGGTGTTAAAAATGAAGCCAGTGACTCATACCAGTTCTTTGTCTGAAGTAGCTGCTATGTAATTTTATTCAATTTTTTACATAGAGTGTATCATTTCTTTTCTCTAAATATTACAATTTTTGTTCTGGTTTTGGGTCTGGCTCTGATTCTGATTGCCCAACACGATACAGCCCAGCCCATCAGAACAGGAAAAGCTGACCCAAACACTCCTACTTCCTATAAACCACTGCATCCTGTTAGCCTTATCCACTACTCTTTTGCACTGGGCAGATGCTATCAGACTGTCCAATTATCATGTCCAGGTCTCGATTCTCAGCTGTTCTTTCTACTGCAACCCCTCCCATGAGGTACTGCATTTTCAGGATTTTGCTCTTGATGTACATTACCTTACTTTTTTAGCACAGAATTTCAACTGTGATATTCTGGAACATTTTTGTAGCATTTCCAAACTCCCCATCATTGTTCTGGACCCATCTTTGCTGTCCACCTTATTGTAGATCTTAGTGTCATCTGTAAAGATACAGGTCTTCCCCTCAACTTCTATCCCCATGTCAGAAGTGAATATCTTAAAGAGGATGAGCCCCAGGACTGAACCCTGTAGCATTCCACTTGTCACTACCCTAATAGCTGAATTTCTTTTGCATTTATGACCGCTTTCTGTGTTCTGTGTTCATCTCTTCAGCCAGCTTTCTAGCCATCCTGGTACCCTTTCATCTACCTCGAGATCTCTTAGCTCATTGATCAGCCTCCTGTGGGGTATGGAGTTGAAGGCCTTGCTAAAATCTAGGTATAATATGTCAACTGCCTGTCATTTATTGGCTGCCCTCGTTACCCAATCAAAAAATTCAATCAGGTTTATTTGGCATGACCTCCCCCTTGTGAACCCATGTTGCCTGTTATCCTGGATAGTGAGTGTCTCCAGGAATTATACCAACCATTCCTTCAGGGTAGATCCTAGCAATTTCCCGACAATGGACATCCAAATGATTAGTCTGTAGTTTCCAGAGTTATCCAAGCTATCGCATCTGTGCAGGGGCACTACAGTACATCAACTGTCCTGCTGTCAATGGGTACCACCCTTGTAATTGGAAAGCAGTTGTAGATATCTGGTAGTGGTGCTGCAAGCACCTGCGCCATCTCCTTCAGCACTTTTGTTTGCATCCTGTTCAAGCCCATAGATTTGTCCACTTTTAGGACTCTTAGCCCCTCCAGCACCCTACAAAGGGTAGTAGGAATGCTATTGGACTCCTCCCTATCCTTTGGTCCAGTTACAGTCAGGCATGAAACACAAAAATGTGATGGCAAAAGCAGACCAAGGCCCACCTAGTTTGCCAATGTGCTACCTATCTAGACACCTAATACAATTGTGGTCAGGAAGTTATTGCACCTGGAAGCTTGTTGAGTACAGCTTATATTTGTATGGTAACACCACTGCAGTTGTTGGTGGCCTGACTTAAGTTATTTTCTGTACTTTCTACAAACCACTTGTTAGGACTTCAGTGCAATGTTGTTTTTCTAGTCCTTTATACATGTTGTATGCTCTCTTGAAGCCTGTCACTGTGTTGGCCTTCACCACCTCACTAAGAGGCTGTTCCAGCTGTCCACCAGTCTTTCAGTGAAACAAATACTTCTTCTTGATCCTTCTGAAACTGTCTCCTGACCATTTATATTTCTGCTGCCTGGTAGTGGTATGACTGCAGCACATGAATAGGCTCCCAAAATCTGCCTCGTTTACCTCTTCCATGTATTTGCAGATTTCAATCATGTTCCCTCTTTACTTTCTCTTCTCTAGCAAGTACATATACTGTACAGACTGTCTAGCATCTCCTCATATGACCTTTCCAGCTGATCAGTGGTCATTTTTTGTAGATCGACTCAAGGGACCTCATATCCCTTTTGAGGTGTGGGCTGCAGAATTAGATACGGTACTCCAGGTGAGGTCTTACTAATGACCCATAAGGGCCAGTACCTCCTGCTTCAGTATGCTGGCAAAGCTCCTCCCTTTGCAACTCAGTATCCTATTGTCCCTTCTTATTGCCGCAGTAAACTGTGTTGATGATTTGAGGTTAATAATAATAAATAATAATAATTTTATTTATAGCGCCTTTCAATGCATCAAGGCACTGAACATATTAAAACCAAACATCAAATGCCAATTAATAAAACATATAAATAGAATCATTTCATGGCAACATCAAATATTAAAATCAAAAAATGAAATATTCATGAAATCATATCACAATATTTCAGTTCAAATTGCCAAATCCTCTAAGAAGGCCATTTGCCACAGGTACGTTTTTAAATTCTTCTTAAATACCTCCACGGAGGTGCACTCGTTTAACCGGCATGGTAGAGAATTCCAAAGAGTGGGTGCAGCATACAAAAATGCTCTGCTGCAGGAGGATTTTAAACTCACTCTTGGAATCTCTAACAACCCCTCGTCGGCCGAGCGGAACAATTGACCTGGGCAGTAAGCCACCAGAAGATCTTTCACATAGGTTGAACCCTGATCGTGAAGTGCTTTAAAAGTCAATAAAATGACTTTTAAGGTGATCCGCCACTGTATAGAAAGCCAGTGCAGTTCTCACAGCACCAGGGTAATATGACAGGACCTCCTTGTCCCAGTCAAAACCCGGGCTGCAGTGTTCTGCACCAGCTGTAGGCGACGGATTTCAACCCCAGAAAGCCCAAAGTAAAGGGCGTTGCAGTAGTCCAAGCGTGAGGACACAAAGGCGTGGACCAACGCTGGCAAAGAGTCAGATGAAACAAGGTGCCTCACCCTGGCAATATTCCTAAGATGGTAAAAGGAAGTCTTGACAACGGCCGACACTTGAGATTGTAAGGTCAGCCTGTCATCTAAGATAATCCCAAGGCTACGCACCCGTTCAGAGGTCGGAAGTGACACACCGCCAAGAAAGATTCCAGAGGGCGAGCCATCATGCGACCTCTCTATCTGACCACCCGGATCCACCACCAAAACCTCTGTCTTCTCTGTGTTCAGCTTTAACCAACTAGAATCCATCCAACCTTGGATTTCTTCCAGACAGTTATTAAACACCGAGAGAGCTCCATCCTGGTTGGGTGCAAAAGACAGGTATAGCGGAGTATCATCTGCATAGCAATGAAACCTCAGCACATACCGTCTTATAATGTCTCCAAGGGGCAGCATGTACACTGTGAATAACACGGGTAATGGCACAGAACCCTGAGGCACCCCACACAACAAAGAAGATGGGCTGGAGGAATAAACCCCCGACACAACTCTTTGTGATCTCCCAGTGAGGAATGAAGTGAACCATTGTAGAACAGTTCCCGACATTCCACAAATTAGCCTCAGGCATGCTAACAACACCAGGTGATCCACAGTGACAAAAGCTGATGAGAGATCAAGGAGAACCAGAATGGAATGTCTCTTCTGATCCCTCGCCCTCAGAAGAACATTAAACACCTGAACCAGCGCAGTCTCGGTGCTATGTCTAACAAAACCAGATTGGAAGGATTCATAGATATTGTGGATGGTTAAATGGTCCTCCAATTGGGCTGCCACTACCTTCTCAATAACCTTCCAGATGAAGGGAAGGTTAGAGATAGGTCTGTAGTTTGAGAAGCAGTCTGGGTCCAAGATAGCTTTCTTCAAGAGAGGTGTCACCACCGCCTCTTTCAGGGAGTTAGGAAACTCACCTGACTCTAAGGAGCACCAGACTATTTGCAACAAGACTGGACCAATGATCTCAGAGCAACCCAAAATTAGGGAAGTCGGTCCAGGGTCCAAACCACAGCTAGTGGGATGCACACTATGGATGACCCTCATAATATCCACGAACTCAGGTCGGCAAAAGGAACTCCAAGAGAATTGAGGTATTGTGAACTCACACTGTTCTAACGATATCGCCCTTAGAGATTGCCGGACACAAGTCCGCCTTGATGTCAGCCACTTCAGTTGCAAAGTAACAAGCGAGCTCCTCGCACTCTAACTGCGAAAAAGCTTTTCGAACTTGCAGACAGGCTAGGTTGCACAGTCTGTCTACAGTCCGAAACAGCTGAGCCAGTCGATTCCGAGCAACTGCAATCTCCCTGAACAGGAATTCTGCCTTCTTATGGGTGACTGCAGATTGATAGATAGAATAATGTTCCATCAATCTAAAGCAGTTGGCATCAAGGGCGGACTTGTGCCAGCAATGCTCTAAGCTTCGCCCCTGTCTCCGCAACTCCCTCAGTGTCCCATCAAACCAAGGGGACCTGGGGTGAAGGAATAGGGGGCCCTCACGAATGGAAGCAATAAAATCCAGGGCTGCTGTAATGGCCATGTTATAGGCCGACACCAGTGCCTCTGGATTACTGCTTGCCAACACGGGGGATGATAGGTCTAGGACCGCCGCAAGGCCTTGTGAAGTAATATTCCGTAATGGGCGGTACCTGACCATCTCCACAGGGGAAGGCCTTCTCATGGGGGTGCAAAAATTGAATCTCACGGTGTAGTGGTCAGACCAGGTGACTGGTTCCACCCCCACATTGGATGAATCAATCCTTAAGAGGAAGACTAAGTCCAGAGAGTGCCCAGATTTATGTGTAGCAGTGGAAACTACCTGTGTAAGGCCCAAAGAAGACATAAATTGGAGGAAGTGATTACCAAATTGTGAGAGTTCGTCATCGACCCAGGCATTAAAGTCACCCAGAACCATCAATCTGGGCGACTCAAGTGACATATCGACGAGGAAGTCTGCTACTTCCTGTAAGAAGTGTTTCCCATCTCCGGGTGGACGGTAGATGAGAACGATTCGAACACCTACACCTGCTACAACTGTGCACTCAAAGGACTCAGCCTCACCTACTACTACGTTCGTGAGGCCCAATTCAGTCTTAAAACAGACTGCAACCCCCACGGTCCAATCTCGGGCAGTGTATCACTGAGTACCTGGCCGGAGTCATGGCCTCCAATATGGGGCCTGAATTTTCATCCAGCCAGGTCTCGGTGATGCAAGCCAGGTCAGCCGAACTAACAAGATCGGCAATAATGGTGGTCTTATTCCTAATAGACCTGGCATTGCATAACACTGCCCGAGTTGGACAAACCTCAGAGGCTGTCCAGCCTATCTGCTCAGTTAATTCAGTAGTGCCCTTGGGTATGAGCACCAGACATGGTAAACCCCAGTATGGGTTCCATTTCGCATCAGGGCGCCTTCTGGACTTAGTAACCCCGATATGGTGGCCCTGTTCCTTCATCCTCTCCTATTCGCATGCCCCCGCCCTCCTCACTCTCCTACGAAAAATCCCCAGCTCTCTACAGCGCTGGTAAATATTGAATTGCAGGGGAGGAGTACGGAAAGGGCAGAGGGCATGAAGAGAGGAGGATGAATAGTGCACCGCACTGGAGACTGAAGGCCAGCACATGTCACTGCTTAAAATAAACAATAAACTCCAAACGCAAAATAATTAATCTTTAACAATATAAAATTAGACAAAGAATCCCTTAACAAAATCAAATAAACAAAAAATCTAATCTGGACTGATCTAAAAGCCCAAAATAGAATAAAAAATAAAGAAAGAAAAATAAAATAATAACTAAAAATACAAATAAATATAAATAAATGTAAGGGTATTCTCACCCTCCCTAATGATTATACTAACTCCCATTCTTCACTGGCTGGACAGATTTCTACACTCCCTAGCCAATAGTTTGTCTTAAGGTTCCTTTTGCCTACATGCATAACCTTACTGTTTTTTTTTTACTTTATGCTTTAGCTGCCAGACCTTTGAACATCTTTCCTGTATATTTAGATCTTCTTTCATATTTTGAATGCTCTCCTCTGAGTCCATCCTGCCACAAACAAATTTTGCCCTACACCTAAATTGCACATGGCTACATTAAACAGGACTGGTCCCGATACTAACCTCTGTGGCACCTAAATAGCAACATCCCTGATCCCAGAGTATTCCCCACTTACTATTACCCACTAAGTGCAACCACTCAGACAACTGTCCACCCACCTGGTAAGCTTCTTGCTCACCCCCAGTTCCCCTAGTTTTTTACTAGTCTACTATCTGGGACTGAGTCAAAAGGTTTACTGAAATTTGCATACAACACATCGACTACTTGACCTTTGTCCACTGCTTGGATTAAAAAGTTGAAGAAGTCAATCTGTTTAACACGATCTTCTCCTGACAAACCCAGATAGTGAACCATCCTCTTCTAGTGTGAAAACTCAACAAAAATAGTTACTCAGTATGTTAGCCTTACCCTTGTCCTCTTCCTTCCACCCCCTCCTTGTCTTAATCTAATTCTTCTTTATTCTCACTCTTCTGCAGTATATATATCAAGGAATACTTTATCTCCTTGTTTCATACCCTCTGTTAATTTCAGTTCTACCTCAGACTTTGCTTTTTTCTCTATTCTGCTAGTTTCCCTTGTTCATATTTGGGAGGCAGTATATCGCAGTTGTTTAAGGCACTGAGCTGCAGATCTTGAGATCAGTGTTTGAATCCCACAGCCCCCACTTGCATACTGTGTAACCCTGGGCAAGTCACTTTACTTCCCTGTGCTCCAAGGTCACACCTGTAAACAAACTTTCAGCTTAGTGTGCCACTTCTGGTTAAATAATTGGATAATTGGATATTCGCTATCCTTTCCTGTCTTTATCTTTTTGGTTTTCATTATATCTCTTAATTGCATTCCTTTTCTCTTTCATCGCCTCTCCTACCACTTTGATGAACCACATTGGCCTTCTTGCTTTTTTTGCTCTTACTTACTTCCCTAATAGAAAGTTCTGTAGCTTCTGCAACCCCCTTTTTAAAAAGCTTCCCATTTGCCATCCCCTCCCTCTTGTTCTACTGTTTTCTTCAGGCCACCTCTCAGTATCTCCTGCATTTTTGTAAAGTCCAGCCTCTTGAAGTCCAAGTCTTTTGTTTGGTTATGGGTCCTGCTGTTTTCTAGTTGGATCTGCATCCACACTGTCCCATGATTGCTTGTTCCAAATAGTTCCCAAGCCACAACTTATTGGACTCTTTCCCCATTGGTGAGAATCAGGTCCAGTGGGCCACCCTGTCTTGTAGGGGGTCTGTACTAGCTGTGCTGTGAATGCTTTCCAGCATGCCTTCACTAGGAGCTGGTTCCTTGCACTTGCCACCACTAGGACATTTCAGTCCTCATCCAGCATATTATGTTCCCCCAGTTTTTGGTCCCTTTCCCCAAGGCTCATAATTTCCCTTCCTCATGTTACACCTGGAATCAAGCTTTGGCTCACTGTGCCTTTCACAGCCAACACATTTTACTGCAAATAAAATAATAATGGATTGTTCACATTCTAACCAAAACCAAATTTTGAACATTGTGTACAGGCAGATGAAATCCCCATGGTACGTAAGCTGGCATATCATCTTGATATTTAAGCACAGTTAAAAGAGATATTGGAGTGCAAATATATTTAATATCTTGATGACAAGTGCTTGGTGGGGAAAATTTACTCTTTCTTCATACATTGAACAAATTGACTGCTAGTCTTCTAATCAACTATATATACAGTAGCAAAGTCATCTTCAGCTGCGTTATATATAATTGTATTTATAAAGTACTTGCATGCTTAGATCTACAAAATAGTTTCACACATTTTAGTGAAGGATTGTTTGTTATATACAGGCAGATTCATCTACTTTGTATATGCTATGGCTCATAGTATTGGGTCTTGGCATTAATAGAAGAACATAGTTGGATGTTAAAAATTCTGCTTCAAAGGATGTAGGTCACTGAGTCTTAAAAAGAGCTTTTCAGATCTGAGTGTGTTGACAGTGTCCTTTCTTTGCATGTTCTGTATTTTGATTGATATTGGAATTGTAAAAATGAGTCTTGCATGTGCGATGCTTAAAGCTAGCTAGAATGGACTCCCATACCTGGTACATATATTTTAAGTTTGAGCTCAACATAATATCTTCGTCAATTAAACATGTGTCCCTGTAGAGCATAGAGAAACATTCTACATCATTATATATAAAAAAGCTAATCTTTCAGAACTTGCTTTTTACTTTAAAGGTAGCCAGTGAACACACAGAAGGACGCGGAGAGTGAAATGAATTATTTAGATTGCCTGCTTTGCTCCATTATACAGCATTTATTATACAAGAGTCAAATACACACAGGAGCTCTAAACCCCTGTTGCAAATAAAACACAAGTAACCCACAATGAGGTGATGCAAGAAAAAATATTTTTGTTACATAATAACAGCTTATCATGAGTGGAGTTCAAAAGACACAGCATGTCTTTGCATGTGCAATAGTAGGATGGAATATATTTTAATATTCTCTGTGCAAAAATCAAAACAAATTTAGGATCAATAGTATTTTTCATGGCCAAGTAGCTACAGCAAGCTAATATGAAATTCAGTGGCCCTGTGTTCCTTTGGGTTTGTGTGTGTGTGTGTGTGTGTGTGTGTGTAAAGAGACAGAGAGAGGGAAATTATTTTTCTTGAATGCATGATAACAAAATAAAATAAAATTAACACTATATGTACACCACAGGAGCTCCTTCAAGAATGATTGGCAATGGCAGAAAGAAAGCAAACTGCTAATACCACTGCTGAGTCGGAAATTGCTTCACAAGTCTCCATGATCCTAATGCACACCCCTATCTTAATTCTCCCTTACCCCATTGCAAGACCTTCTCTAGAATGCTTTTTTTTATTTTTTGCAATCTGCATTCAGACCAGATTTAGTCTGCAGTGGCACAGTTTCTTTCAAAGGTACAGTAGAGTTTTCTTCTGCAAGACTTTTATATACAGTGCTTTTTTTCCTGCAAGCTGAAATACTATCACTGTTTTATGAGCAGACAGTTGATCTCTTTAAAGACGTTCCCAAACCACAAGAATCTCCTGCAGTGCACAAGCTTGCTGTATCTTCCCTTATATCAATCACTGCATTAAACCAGTCAGCTCTAATCTTCAGTTCCACAACAATGCCACATCTGCTAAAAACAGTCACTGTCTGACCTTGAACAAGTCCTTTGACTTCACTGTGCTGCAACCTTTCCAGCGGCAAAAGTTGGAGGAAGCCTGTTGTGTCATGTATGTAACAAATATTAATTCCATAAATCCACTAATAATGAACTATTCATTACTGGAGACCATGTATTAACTGTTCGGGGTATTTATACATGGCATTTAGAAACTAAAGGTGGTAGAATAAGAAAACCTCTAGCCCTCCCTAGCTAGCCATTGCTAGTTCCATGACCAGTCATCTTCTACACTCTAACCCCTCCATCTATACCTTACATGTAATTTCAGAAAGCATGCATACTTTGCATACTGCTAGAATAAAGAGAAGAGGTAACAAATATAGCATCACAGTCTCCTACCACAAGTTTGAATACACAACATAGATGTATTAAAGGAACTGCAGTATGTTTACATCTTAGGAATAGTATGATTTCTAAACTTTGATAATACCTATCTTGTCATGCCAATACAGTTAATGGAATTTGAATGTATAGCCTGCTTGCATCCTGGCAGCCCTTTCTGCCTCCCAGAACTGATAATGAATAACCACCCACATCATTAGCCCAGCACCCCTAAGGAAAACCCAGTGCTGAAGTTTTATTCAGTGAACTGCTGAAATTTGGCACTTTTACCATCAGTGCAGACCAATCCAACTGCTGGTTCACTTCGGGTCACTGCAACCTTTGGCCAAATTAATAACACTCTAGCCCTTCCCAGGTAGCCAGGGCTAGTTCTAGCCCCACTCCAGTCAATTTCCACCCTCTTCTCTCTATTCCACTTATATTTTGATTAAATAAAACAATTTCTGGCTGCCTGTGCCTGGTGCTGGCTTTTTTTTTTCTTTTAAACGGACTGGAGGAACGGAGGAGAGTGCGAGAGGTTGGGATTAACTGGAGTGGTGGATGGTGCTTCATACCCCTCTTTTTAGCCTACCTGTCCCCCATACCAAGGATCTGAAGTGTCAAAAGTGAGGGGGACAGGATCATAATTTACACCTGTGATTAGTGGTGCACCAAGATAGTTTGGCAGTGGTGGGTCCAAATTTAGCTACAGCAACAACCAGTGTCACATCCAGCCTGCTTGAGCGTATGGGCCCAACTTTCCCAATAGCAGCACTCGGCAGCACATGTGACACACCCAGAAGACTAGACAAAACCCTGACCAAAACTGCATTCTGTGGCAGATCCAACCCACTTGGGAGTACAGGCAAACTTTAACAATAGTTACAATGGGCAGCACATCTTGTCTACTTGGGATCATGGGCCAAACATTAAGCAGTACCTCCAATTAAAAACAGAACTTAAACATTACATTGCTTAGTGCCTCCAGTTAAAAATCAATACTAGAAGAAATCCAGTGATGTAGCTGCAGCATACAGCAGCACCTCAGAGTCTGTACCTGGACAACATTAGTGGACCCTAGCATCTGAACAGAAAAAAAAAATCGTTACTTTGTTTTAAAAAACTCCATCACCAGTCACAGATACCAAACAACCAGCTCAACAGTCACAGCAAGATGTAAATATTATAAAATAAAAAAAAAACTACAGAGTTTCTGTACACCGCACTGTCAAATTTAGTTGGAGACCCACAAATGTAAAAATTTAAAAGGTTGCATAAAACAAATTTGGACTGTACATTACTTGGAATAAAGTAAACTTGTATTTGCCCCTCCGGAGGACATTGTGATGTCCAGTAACATAAATAAATATATATATACATATATATATATATATTTATTTGAAAAATGGTGACCAAAAAAGGCACACTGGGCCAAGAAGGCTAATTTCCAGGTGCGACCCAGGGAAAGGGAGCAGGGGAGGCAAACACACTGCATGAACACAGTACATAGCTGATGCAATTACATAGCATTGATACAGCTCACAGTTACAGTAAGGTAGAATGGAGTACATGATTTAAAACAGTAGGAAGTACAATAAGAGCAAGAAGCAAAAATTAGGCATTTCAGCCACACTGACACTGGGGTGCAGTAGTAAAAATTAATTTTTATACAGGTAGCAGTGTTAAAACATCATTGGGTCAGAGACCCTTTTTCAAGATGGACCTGTAACAGTTTACATATTAAAATATAAACATATTGCACAAATTACAGACTTATAGAACATACATCCTAACAGCAACAATTAGTCCATTATTGGTTTCAATTTATTCTTCATGACATTCTTACTCACTCTAGGGTCTAACACCCAACTAATAGACAAAATAAATAGCTTAGCTAAAAACTTTAAAGCTTCAGCAGGTTCTCCGAGGGTTAAGAAGGTTCCTCTACACTAATTGGGTACACTTTAATCAGTTTGTCCAGTAGGTAAACACATTAACCGTTACACATACATTTCATTCTTAGATCATAACTAATAACTTTCATAAAATGTTTTAGTTGTTGAATTTGTTTTTTGTCATCATCTATTGGGGCCCACAACTTAGCTACTTTTTTTTCCGAAGGTCATACTCCCAAATCTACTATATAGTTTAGGTATGACAAATTTATTACCCCCATTACCTCTAAGGTTATGGTTATGTCTATATGTCACGTGTAACATTTTTTCTACACTGTATCTAGGGTTCTGGTTGTGTACCACCCCATGTATCTGTTTTAACCATTTATGTTCTCTTTTTTGCTCAAAATGTGGCCATTGTAGTAACATAAACATGTCACAGTGATGAGTATAATACTCTCAGTTTAATACAAATCTGGCCAAATTATTATATAGCACTTGAATAGCTCTTAAATTTGTCTTACTAGCCATGCCACAGACATGGCTTCCATAATCAATGCAAGGTATAATCAATTGGTTTACAATATCACCTCTCATTTTCCAATTTAAACAGTAGTTTGACCTCCGAAAGGCTCCTAGTTTGCTATGTTTTACTTACTTAATCTTTTATATGAATGTCAGATTTTAGATTTTGATCCATAATACACCAAATACTTATAGAACTCCACCTGATTTAGTGTTTCATTATTTACCATTTTTATATAAATTTTATGTTGAATGCTAGTAACTTTCTGTTTACTCGAGAAAATCATGGAATTTGTTTTTTTTACTATTTAAAACAAGTTTTGACTGACACAACCATGTCTCCATCCTACTAAAATCTTTTTGGAGACATTTCTCCATCTCCTGAATTGAATTTCCATATGCCATTATAACTGTGTCATCTGCGTACATTCTCAAAGCGGAATGTTCATCTACCTTTGGCAACTAGTTCACATACATTATGAATAATAATGGGCCCAATATTGAGATGTGGGGAGCTCCTCTTTTGATGACAACTGGTTTTGATAAGGCTTCCCCAACCTGCACTTGCTGGACTCTTCCGGTTAAGAATGACTGGAACCAGAAAAGGGTTTTGTTAGCTATACCCAGCTCCAACATTCTATCAAACAATAGTCCATGATCTATGGTGTCAAAGGCCTTGCAGAGATCCATGAACACCGTGCCCACTGACCTGCCCCCATTTAAGTGAGTAGCGATGCTGTCTATCATATCGATGAGTGTGGTGTCCATGGAATGGCCCTTTCAGAAGCTGTACTGGTAACAGGACAGGAGAGAATTATCTTCCAAATATCTACTCAACTGCCTCTGGATCAGCCTCTCCAAGACCTTCGACAGCTCAGACAGTAATGATATCGACCTATAGTTTGTTGGTTCTATAAGAGAACCTCCTTTATGAATCAAAATAATTTTCACCTGTTTCCACACTGTCGGGAACCTGTTTTCAGATAAACTCCAATTCTTGAGTTTAGCTAGAATTGGGACTATTACCTCAGGGGAATCTTTTAAAAAGCTATTTTCTATCTGATTTAATCCTGGAGCTTTATTTGATTGAAGTTTCCTAAGTTCATCTTTGACTTCTTTGCAAGTGATAGCTTTAAATCAAAATGTTATCTTATTTGGGGGCCATTGATCCCTCAGTCCAGTTTCTATGTAACTTTCTTGTGGAATGTTTATATCATGAAGTGAGACAAAACAATAATTCAACCTCTCTGCTAAATCTTGAAGTGATAATAGGATATCTTTATCCTGAATCTGAATGGACTGTTTATTCGCCACTGGTTTTTCAAAAGATTTTAATTTGTTCCAATATTTTCATGGATCTGTACTTTGTTCAACCTTAATTTTATAATAAATTTTTTTGAAATTTGAATTCTGGATTTAAGTTTTTTTTTGTTCATTTTTGTATCTCTCCCAATCATTTAGGTCCAAAATTGTATTTGCTTTTTTCCATAAATTATTTTTATATCTTATATTTTAATTTATCCTTGATCAATGGGACATTAAGTTTTTTGTTTACACTATTTTTAAAGGGGGCAATTTCACACAGACCTGAATAAACAATTTAGTAAATTCTTCTGTAGCCCAATCAAGTTCAGGAATTAAGAACAACCTATTACACTTAATACTTTTTAATTTATACAAAAAAGCTTCTTTACTATATCTATTAAAACTTCGATGCCTTACTGTTCTAAATTCCACATGTGTTGACCATCCCCCATTTACAGATTTCATATACACATACAATACAGCAGTGGTCCCCAAATATGGGATGCTTCACTTCCATAGATGTTACTTGGATTCCCTCTGAGGTAAAAATAAGTTTGTATATATTCCTTTCATTAGAGATGCAGGTTTTCCTTGTAGAAATTGCAACATTTTGATTCAAGTTTACTGGAATTACACTACTCCTAAGAGCATTTCCTCTTAATTAATTCCATATCGCATTGAAGTCACCTACTAACAATACATCAGATCCCATTGTATGTTGTTGTAATAAACGTGCCATCTTGTCAAAATTGGTTACTCTAAACTTTGGGGGAGAACAGATTAACCCAATAACCAAATTCAAGTCTTTAATACTCACCAACACACATTCAGTCATCCCCACTTCTCTTGTGTATACCACAGTAGATTGACCTAGTTCCCATTTAAGATATATAGCAAATGTAAGGGGGAGAGCCAAATATAAGGAAAACAGTAGTGGGGGGTGGGGTAATGAGTTTCAGTTGGTACCTAAGGGAAACAGAGGAGGTAGTGAAATGGAAGAAGGATGGGAGTATGTTCTAGAGTGTAGAGAAATAATGGGAAAAAGTTGACTGGCCATCAGAGGAGCAGGGATGAGTAATGGCAATAGTGTGAGGACCCCTGGAGTGAAGGTAACAGGAGGCATGGGAGATAGAGGAGAGGAGTGAAGAGTTTTAAGATAGCAGAAACCCCAAACCAGTATTTGGATATGAATGAGGCACAGTGATTCTGGCAAATGTGAAGGTTAAGAAAGAATGGATAAGGAGGAGTAGAGTTAGCAATGGTGGGTACGAGAGGAGGAGTTGGCAGAAAATGACAGAAGGAGTTGCAGAGGGGACCTAGACTGGCCAGGTAGATGGAGAGAGTGGTGCCATGGACCACATCGACATAGTCAAGAAGAGGAGCACCATTTTGGTTAGAAGCTCACAGCATATCTGTGGATACATACAGTCTTTATTGTGGTACAAAGCACCACATTTAGAGCGGAGCTTGGCATGGAGGCTGTCAGTGTGGGCAGAGAAGTCAAGTTTGCTGTCTAGCCACACACCAAGTTATTTGAATGAATGAGACACTTCAAGAAGGGTGCCATCCAATGTGCAGAAGATAAAGTTGGGAATCGAGTCGATTTGTGACTTGTGTCAAAGGTCATGGGCACAGATTTTTGTGTAGTCACCCAGAGTTGCTTAGATTGAAACCAGCTGTACAGAACATTGTGGAAGTCTTGCTGATGCAGCCCCTATAGTGGAGGGACTGGAGATGTAAATGTCAGTGTCATCTGCATACATGTTGATATGGAAATTGACACAAGTTGTGTGGAGGTTGTTAGTAAAGATGGGGAACAAGATTGGCTCCAGGATAGAACCCTGTGAGACCTTAGCTAAGATGGGAAGTTAAGGTGACATGGTGCCACCAAGCTGTACTGACAGCAAATGGCCTGAGAGGTAAGAATGGAACCAGTCTACATCAGGAGCTAAGAGGCCAGCAGAACTCAGCTTATCCAGGACCAGAGGGTGGGATACCGAATCAAAGGCCTTGGCCAGATCAATCAAAATGGCAGCTGTGATGTGCCCCATAGCTACAGTATTTCTGAGAAGATAGAATAAGTTACATGGAGCAGGGAGGAAACAGTGGAGCGATGCCTCTGGAAGCCAGACTGGAACAGGGAGAGGAAATCAGTGGAGTTTAGAAAATTAGAAAGCTTAGTATAGACAACTTCTCTTGCAGTAAGGGAAGGGAAGGGAGAGGAGAGGGGAAGGGAAGGGAAGGGAAGGGAAGGGAAGGGGAAAGGGGAGATTGTCCGGATATTACCCAGGGAGGAAGGGCCCCTCCCTTTGTGTAATGGGAGAACTTTGTCCAGCTTCCAGGATTGAGGGACAACACGGAGGGAGAAGGAGAGGTTGAGTAGCTGAGTCAGTGGATGTGCTATGGTAGGTGCAGAGATGTGGAGTAGTTTAGTATCCAGTCCACAATGACTGTATTTGTGCAGGTTGAGGGAGTAAAGGGCAATGAGGGTTTCCTGGGTAGTAACAGGTGGAAAGAAGAAACCAGTGGAAGGGAGACAAGAGAGAAAGTGAGGAGGAGGAGCAGAGGAGGCTGGAGGGTGAGTAGAAGTGAGAGCACAAATAGTGAAGAACTCATTGAAATAAGCTGCAATAGAAGAGAGATCAGAGACTGGTGAACCATTTGTTAGAAGGACCAGTGGAGTGGAATGGTTGAGAGGGTCAAAAAGGGAATGAATTATCTTCTAGATCTTTGAGGGGGTGTTAAGGTTGTTCTGGAGGTTGCCCTTGAAATTCTGTGGTTTCACAGCCTGGACAGCTCCTCTGCTTTTGACTTTAAGCCATACAATTCACTGTAAGTAAGCCTTCTCCCTCAGGAGCAATAGTTTTCCACTGTATGTCTTACCTCTAGTCCATATTTGTATAATACACATGTATACTACCCCAACATGGGGCTTACCATTGGGTTCCAGTGTCTCTATGTCTGGCATCTTCGCCCTCCAGTCCCCCAAACCTGGGAGCTACAGCTGGGGGATCAGGAGGACGCAGCTGGATAGACAGGTAGGAATCAGTTGAGGGAGTCAAGATGTGACTTCCTTCCTCTTTGTAGCTTCTGCCACACAGAATTCAGACCAGTGATCCTGGCCAGGGCTGCACTTGGAGGGCAGGACCAGGTGGAGAAAAGTACCAATGGATGCACAAGGCAGTCCTCCAATGCCAAGAAAGTAACAGTGATGACAGTCAGGATCTTTAATGCCAAAGCACCCATAGCACCATTCCACGCATACTTTCCTGCCAGTAATGATGGGAGTGGGGTGAGATAGCATCGCCACTTCCAGTTCTTCTTTCCAGAATCCCAAATCAACAATTGATACAGCATCTACAAAAACATGCATATGCCTGGTCCCAGGACAGAAAGAGGGGCCAGGACCTACTAAAATCAGCCCCTCAGAGCAATACATCTAGTGACAGGAGACTGCAGAACTGTAGAGAACTTAGGACTGCCAGTATAAACAAAGTTGGCTGCTGCCATGCCACAGCAAGCCCTCTGACCCCCCCAGGGACTGCTGAAGGGGGGTTCAAAGGTTCATAGAAGGTTACTCAGAGATAGTGTGAGTCAGTTCTGGGCTTAGGTTTCTAAAAGAGCATGCATGCAAACCTAACTCGGTGACCTCTGGATGCTAATGCATGGTTCACCCAGGAACTTTCTGTCCAAGCAAATATTGAGTTCAGAACTCTGTAAAAGAGAGTGAAACCAAAAATAGTGGCCCTGTTTGCTCAGTCTGGATGGCCAGATAGGCTGTGAACCAGAGACTGACTAGCTGTCAAGACACTGCAGTCCTGATATGCCACAGAGTGGGTGCACATTGAGACTCTGGAAGTTGCAGTTCAGTCCAAAGCTGAGGATGAAAACTGGCATTTGAATGGAAGTGGGTCAGTTTTGTCCTAAGAGAGTTTTCCCTTTGATGAGTAACTTCACACCATTGGTAACTACTGATGCCACAGCCTGATGGAAAGGGTTCTGTGAAGCCACAACCGGCACATCAGCTGGAAGAGGAAGATAAGGAGGAGAGTGGCAATCTAGCCACTGATTTAGGAGCAAGAGGGGGTAGGCTGGTTCCTGGGTTGCCCTGCTTAGGAGAAGTGCACAGGAGAACAGAAGGCTGGAAGTGAAGACAGAGAGTGAGTGGTACAACTAGGGGTTTAGTTAATATTAGGGACAAAGCCTCAGAAGTCCTGAGCAGGACAGTGCTTACTTTGAAAGTCTCAGGTTGAAGACCATCAGTAAATCTTTGGGATTTGTGCTGTCTTTTGGATTCCAAATAGTGATCACTTTCATTTAACTGTTATTGCAAGTGTATTCCAATCCATTTTCCATGTTGACTGCTGCATCGTCAGGTCTGCAACACTCATCTGGGCATACTACCCACCCAACATAATCTGGATGCTCCCTAAGGCCTTTGGGGGATACTTCACACAGTGCCCGGTACACATGGGTACAGGGTATGGTGCCACAATGAAACTGAGCAAAGCACCATCTATCCCAGTAATGGCAGCATGGTACTTTCTTGGGTAAGTCCTTCCATGCAGCTACACACAGGAGAACAGCAATGATTACAGATTGCAGAGGCATCTGTAGTGAAATAATTGTTGGGGATTGCTGGAAGAAGGGAATTCCCTCTGTATGGTTTGTTTTCTTACTTCCACCAATCCAGTGCCCTTAGCAAAGTTTTTGTGATGAGCACCAGCTTGGACAGAGATTCCCATTTCTGAGACCAGCGATCCCTTAGATGATATTGGATGTTTCTTATTTGGAATCTAGCCCCTGGGACTACTGCAGTGGATGAGACAATGTGTCCCAATAGCTGCAGATAATCTCTTGCAGGCCTTGGCTGGCCTGATTTGAAGGATTCTGCTTTTGAAATCAGACTTTCTACCCTTGCTTGTCAAAGAAAAGCATTCACTTGCAGGGTATCTAGCTGTGCACCTATGAAGTCCAGTACTTGGATTGGCTGTGTCTGTGGTTTCTGTAGCTTTGTCAGGAAGCCTAGGGCCTCAAAGGTGCTTTTTGTCATCTGATCAGTGGACCCTGCCTCCTGCTGTGTTTTTCCTGAGACCAACCAGTCATCCAGGTAGAGAAAAAAACACCACACCTTGCTTCTTCAGCAGTGCTACCACCATAGCTAAGCATTTCATGAAAACCCTTGGTGCTGAGATGAGACTGGAGAGAAGGGATGTGAACTGGTATTGGTAGTTCCCTAGCCTGAACCTGAAGTACTTTCTGTGAGTGGATCTGACTGGTATGTGGAAGAAGGCATCTTTTACATCCAGTGACTCCAGCCAGTCTCCTACTTGCAAAGGTGAACAGTATCACTGAGCCCAGTGTGACCCTTTATCTTTCCTCATTTATGTGTTTGTTCAGATAACTCAGGTTTAAAATGGGCTGCCACTCCCCATTTTTCTGTGGGTCAGGAAGTATCTAGAGAAGAGGCCCTTACCCCTTTTTATGGCATGTACTTTCTCCACTGCTTGTGCTTGCAGTGATTTATTTACTTCCAGCTCCAGTAGTATTTTTCTGTTGAATTGCGAGGCTGAAAAACCTTTGGGTTCTGCATTTTGGGGAATTTTTTTAACTGCAGGAACAAACCTTGGCCCTCTACTTCCAGAACCAACTACAGTGGTGATTTTTGACCATTCCTGGAAGTAGTGGGATAACCTTCCCCCCAATGGCAATAATAATAATAATAATTTTTATTTAAATCAAGCGCCTTTCAAATATCAAGGCACTGTACAGTAAGATTTAAAAGAACAATAATAAAATCAGCAATCACAACAATAAAATAATCTGACCAGGTCCCTTGAATCCATTCCATTAAAGGTCTGATGCCATAAAAAAGTTTTCAATGCCTGTTTAATCCCCCCCCCCGCACAGTCGCGCACTCCCGCAGCTGACAGGGTAGAGAATTCCAGAGTGTAGGAGCCACGTACATGAATGCACGGGCCTCAGAAGATTTTAAAGACACCCTCAGAATCTCCAGCAACTTCTCATCAGCAAAACAGAGCTATCACTCGGGGCAGTGAGGTACAAGAAGCTCTTTCAAGTAGTTAGGGCTAAGTCCGTGTAGATGGGTGACTTGAGCAGAGTTGTCAAGGGGTTTGCTTCTGCTGGGGCTTAGGGGTTACAGTTGCATGTCTGTCACCCCTTTTCCCTCTGCCCCTATAGTAACCTCTCTGTGGTGGGTACTCAGAGGGGGCATAAAGTCATGGGTAGTAGCCCCTATTCCTACCCCTTTCATTAGGCCTGTAGGAAGTGGAGGCCTTTTCTTTCTCAGTATTGCTCTTATAGGTGGTTTTGTTCTCAACCACCTTTTTCATGTAAGCCTCTGTTTTGTCACCAGATAGGGAGCTCCCTCAAAGGAAAAATCCATAGCCTTTGTGTATGTGTCATGGGATAAGTTGGTAGTTCTAAGCCAGTCAAAACTTCTTAAGGATATTGTATGAGCCAAAACCCTTGATGCAGTGTTATTTGTGTCCTCTGTCATATGGCATTGGTACTTTGTAGCATCCATGGCTGATTTTTTGAACTTGATTCTAATGCTCCATAATTATCATAAAGTTCAAAATCTCTAGGACTGTTCACTCCTGGGGGATGACTGCACTTTTGTGAATACACTGGTGGATTCCTGGAGTTAGGACCATTACGTATTGCAGTACAGTGACACATGAGTTGTATATCACAGCTTCTCTTTAGACTTCGCAGTCCACCTATAATGGAAAAAAAGAACGGAGACTACACAACTTTTACAGCCTCCCTGCCACCGTCTCACAAAGCTCTCATAGGAAGGTTGCTGTGACACATGCTGGCGTGCAAGAACAGCAGGCTAGCATAATCTCTTTTGTACCCAAGTAAGCTGCAACTGCCACCACTGCCCACCTGCACTTAAATTCAACCAGTCAGGTTTCACTAGGAGCAAAGGAGTCAACATTCATTCATGCACCAGCACCATTAACCAGATGGACACTGACCAGAGCAGACACTCAGCACTGGGGGACCATTTTCTTTATTACAGATCACATATTGTCTTAGTGCTGATGGGGGGAGGAGAGAGAGGAGGAGGGCCAGAGGTGGGTTGGATAGGGGGAGGTCTTATGGCTTTACCCAATGGTGGGACAAGGGTGGAGGAAGGCGGGGAAAGTATGTTTGGCACATGGGTGAGGGAACGTATATTGAACAAAGGGAGGATATGTCCTCAGTCTTCCACACACTGAAAGGCATTACCATGGTCAAACAGACAGAGATGTTTGATCTGGTATGCTCCAGCCAGATGAGGGGACATGCTCTGAAGCACGAAGATGGTAAGTTCAATGGTAACATTAGAATTTGACAGTAGAAAGAGACTGCTTGGCCCTCCCAGTCTGGATTATTAGAAGGCACGTCTCCCAAAGGGTGGTGAACCTGTGGAATAGCCTATTAGTAGAGATGGGTCACATGTCTGCTTGTCAAGGGAATTACAGGGCACTATGAGTAGTACAGTGGGTGGGTGGGAAATTCCTATAAATTAGTACATGTTTGAGTAGCATACTTGTTAATTCAGCACGGGGTCATAATGTCACAAGACATTATGCTGCATGGCAAAATCACATTGCCAATACAGCACGATTTCTGCCATGAGGCATAAGACTTTTTTTTGCCACACCACCCCCATTACAGGGGACTGCGCTCCCGAACTCCCCCAGTAAAGATTCTCAACTCCGGGGGGGGTATACTTTGGGGAGTGCACAAAGTCCAAAATAAATAAAAGGTTCTGGGTCCTGGAGTCAAACCCGTTCCCAAACGCAGCACCTGGGTTTCTGCTGCTGTGGCTCAGTCCAGTGAGCCACGGCAGCTGCTCGGTGGAACCCACTCCCAGCAGAGGTCTTATCCTCTGCCTGGGAGAATGAGAATGATGCAATACCTTGTACAGCAGTATACGTGGTATTGTACCATTTGCCCACAGGTACAGCGCTGTACTAGTTTAGCCATAATATTGTACGCTATTAAGCGTGAGACATGAGACATTATGACCCGGTAGGTGTTAGTTCTAGGTTATGAAGGGGGCGGCTTGATGGACTATGAGTCCTTTCCAACCTTAGATTACTGTTACTGTGTATTGTGTTGCTAGGGTTTAACTGTTACTAAGATATGATCACTCTCTTGTATTCTCAGTAGTATCCCTCTTAGCCACACTTGTCATCCTCCAGGCATTCAACTACTACAGGAGAAATATCCCTGAATGCTCAGACACTGCTCCCCTCTGTATTGCTGACACTGCAATTGCTACCACTCTTACTGCCTTGCTTCAGCTTTGTTCTGTACATGCATGGTCCCTCTTGCCTGAAACAAAGCTATGGGAATTATGCCAAAAAACATGGTGATGCCTTTTCAACAGAAAATTACCAGCCAATTTCCCTCCTCCTGGCTCTAGCAAAAACTTTAAAAACACATGATCGACACTGACCACTCATCTTTCCTCAATGTCTTCTCCTTCTTCTTCTTCTTTCTTATTTCCTACCAGTCTAGTGTCAGGATTAATGACTTCACAGTTATGTCTCTAAAAAGGCACACTGGCTCCATTTTAAAGTAGATGGACTAGGGCTTCCTCATTACTGTCCTATTTGATAACATTTAAAAAACTTTTGACACTGTTGCCCACCCTCTTCTCTTGGAGAAATTAACTAGCTCTGTTCTGACAGAGCTGGTAATTGATTGGTTTAGCTACTACCTTCATTGCATTCACAAGCCAGTGATATAAATGGGTCTGCCACTATGCCTCCCCTCTGGACTGAACCAGTGTGCCCCAATGCCCTCTCCTCAGGCCCATAATGTTCCCAGTATTTCTAAATTACCATCCTTCTGTCTGTTTCCCCTTACGCATTCAAATTTATGTGGATGATACAGCGTGCTTTCCAGTGGTAATGTCTCTTTGCCTAAGGACTAGACCTAGTAGGTTTTTGACATGGTTCAATGGTGCTTCAGCTCTAACCAATTTACCACCAAAATTTAAAAAAAACTTTTATTATGACATTTAGTACTATGTTATAGATATCCGGGTCGTACCTGTAAAATTAATTTATTTTCCCAGTGTGCTTTCCCACTTATCAAATGCTAAAATAAAATAAATAGTGAACCAAGATTTGCTCTGCTCCCTTCTGCTCCAGCCTAAGGACCCTGAGACAGTTTTTAGTTGGAGCATGGCATGTTGATTTAATATCTTGCACTAGGCTAGACCAATACATCAACTCCCCATAATCAGTGCCTTCCCCGTTATCAAGTGAGAGGTTGTAAACAAAATGATTCTCACCATTTTGAATATAGGAATGTGCCACTCAAAAAACATCCCTGGCCAAACTGGACCTCTTGGTAATGCTTTCTGCCAGTTTGCTGTAAATTTCCACTCTTCTACCCACCACTGTTCCATATAGTGCTGTTTGGGCTGGCCCTCTCTAGATGGGAGAAGGCTCATCTATGGTGTATTATTTATCCACAAATACTGGTCTGATAACCTTCCTGACTACTTATTCTCTCTCCTTCCTTCCTCCTCTCCATCTGTCCACTAAGAAATGCCAATCAGTGTGCCTTCCCTACCTCTATATGTGGAAGAACTTGAAGACTGGCTGCTTTCTCACACAGGATCCCTAACCCGTGGAACAGCCTTTCTCCACACACAGTATAATTACCTTTTCTTATTGGCTTGACCTGAGAATGCATTCTGAGAGGTTGCATTTGATAAGGATTCCTTAGAGTTAAGCTAACCAAAAACAGAACTTACTCAGAAGAGTATGATGCTGACTTATTTATTTAGGAAATCAGAATTACAACCCTTTGAGTCATAGACTCGTTTCCAAAGGCTCCACGTCAGAATAAAACTTAGACATTCATACAGTGCATATATAGAATAAATGTGGGTGAGCAATCATACAGAGTATAAGTACAATGAGCATGGGTTAATGCCTATATATTTCATAGCTAAAACAGGGCAGAGCTATCGACATATTTACCTAATGAGTGGTTAAGACCTATACAATTACTAGCTAAAGCAATGCATGATATGAGCTGGTACTAAGCCACCTCAGGGACGCCTTGTCTTATACATAATACAATGGATTCATAGGGCATTGTACCAGGATGGAGCTCTAAGGGGGAAGGATCACTAGGCCAGAGTGGTCCTGACCCTAGACACCTTCCAGATAGTTTTTGCGGTAGCCCATGTGGACGCTGAGATGGTGGCTGCCTGAAGAGAATCCATGACACCTATTGGGGTTAAACCCAGGTGGATGTTTTTTGTTGAAGAGACAGGTCTGGTGTAATAGTCTTCCCTCAAGGGACAGGACATTGGTGAGTGCATATAGGGTGCAGGTATGTGTATTTCTGTCAGCACCAGAGAGGAGCCATCAGGCCTTATTGATGACTACTTGTATTTGATGAAGCACCATAGGGTCGGTGGCAGCATAGATTGTGAGGCCATAGACCACCAGCGATAAGACTGAGGAGGTAATAGCTAGGTCAAGTGAGCCAAAAAAATAAAAAACACACAATAGACGGTGGCAAGAGCTGCCCTGATACTTTAACCACACTTGTCTTCACCAGGGGGCATAACCAGATAAAGAAGACAAGCCATTTCAATAGTATTACATTTAAAGGCATATGAACCCAATTACATGAGCTTTGAAGAAGTACTTCTTAACCCTTGCAGGGCCATGGACTGATATATCTGTCCAGAACTCCAATACATTCTAATTCTATCGGCAGTCTATGAGTTAACTTTGCAAACAATAACCAAGTGTGCATACCCATAACCAAAGTAAAAAAGAAACTTATATCAAAATGTGTTGAAAAAACTAATAAAGATCTAAGGGCTATAGTAAACAAGAAATTATTTTCTAATTGCTGGAAAGATACATGATAAAATGAACAATTTAACAATTTGAGGCATTCAGAAAAGAATAGCCCTTGAGACCAGTGAAAGCATTATTATAAAACAAATCAATGAAACATAGCAAGTAAGGGCCAAATCAAGAGGGTTAACATTTGTAAAATCAGCCAGTAGTCATGTAAGTGCAAG
Source organism: Neoceratodus forsteri (assembly GCA_016271365.2). NCBI lineage: Eukaryota > Metazoa > Chordata > Ceratodontiformes > Ceratodontidae > Neoceratodus > Neoceratodus forsteri. Next base: position 1,726,800,212 of record CM057456.1, read on the forward strand.
TCTCTGGGGGGCATGCCAATAACACCTCAGTGGAAATGGCAGAATGCAAAAAGAATAGATAGCACCTCACAGCAGGGTCAAAATGGGCAAGTAATGGCTGAAGTATTCCAACAGTGGACACAGTGGGAATAAGGAAAGGAGGACATTTTAAGTAGTTAAAAGGTCCAATGGATGTCAAGTGCCTGGGGAAAAAGGGAGGGCAGGGAAAATTCATGGGTGAAGAGGGGGTGGGAAACGACGTGTATGTGTGTGTGTGTGTATGTGTGTGTGTGTGTGTGTGTCTGCCAGTGACAGTTTAAAGGATGTAAAAAAATGATTACATGTATAGTGCTGATTTCATGGATGAGTTGGAAAAGGAAAGGAATGGGGGATGGGTAAAGGCAAGAAGGGAGTGAGAGTAGGGGAAAGGACAACAGTGGTAGTAAAGACTTGAAGCTTTGTGGAACACCAGGTAGTTTCTCGAGCAAAGACTCAGACCATACTAAAGGTACAGAATGCAAAGGAGAAATTTTATATTGACATGGTGTAACTCAGAATAATATTGTAAAATGTCAAGAAATGTATGTTTGACTACAGCAGACCATCTTTTTGGATCCTGATCAAAGCCCCATATAGAACAATTGTATAAAATCTAAAGGAAAGGAAACAAAAAATGGAGACAAAACCTCCTGAGAATGCAACTGTGCATGATGACTACACTCTGCTGCAGCTGTTGCTAGCTGTCTGTAAAAATTATAAAAACTAAAAATATTCTAGAACTGTGCTTTATTATTATCCTGTTGTGTTCTGTGTACCCTCATATTGTTCTCGATGATTGTTTTTCCAGTACATTTGCACCACGTTACTGTGTAACTCTTTTTTTTTTTACCATTAGATGTGCCATTGAAATTTGTACATTTTCTTATTTATTATCTCTGTAATTATTGATATCTTATTCCTCTTCCCTTCCTTAGGATGCTCCTAGAAATGGGCTGTTATCAGCCCAGTGTACCTAGCATGCCAGTAATGTTAAGAATAATAAAGTAAAACTATTCTATGGTTCTTACATAAATGGCCTTACTGCTGAGCAAACCATTCCAAAAACAATAATATGATAGGATTGGCTATGAAAATAAAATATCACAATATATTTTCTTGTAACGGTATTATCCAAATCTGAAGGCAGATTTACTGAAGGATTTTTAGTATGATCTCATCATAATGCTAGCCAAACTTTGCATGTGCATAAGTGTATATCTAACAATAATGATCAAAAGCAAATGCTACCATAAACATCAAGCTAATCTATGTATTATAGTTAAACATGCAAGATACACATTATAATGCAGTGAAAAACTATATATCCGTATCCTCAATGCCCAACAAACACGTTCCTTTTATAGAATTGTTCTGTTATCTGTTATTCATTTAGGAAGGTTTCACTGAAAATACTACTGTGGCAACAATGGAGTATGAACAAATGTATTATTTTTCATGGGTCTGTTCTTTCAGCAAAGCGGAAAACAATTATATTTTGCCATTCTGCATGTGGTCCTTTTTATTCCTCTAACAGTTTTATTCCATTCTCAGGAATTAGTTTAAGAGGATGTCACAACAGAATGCATAACTGTTTATGTGCAGTGTGATTATTCATTTAGCAGATGTGTTCTTTTATTAGGTACATGTAGAAATGGGTGCCAGTAAATCAAGCATGGTAAACAAAATGTTAGAATAATTGAAAATAAAATGCTGCACTGAGTAACTGGCCGGCATTAACACATTGCTGTACTGAAAAAAGAGATTTCAGCGTGGGTCTTTATCTATAATGCAGTTAAACACTGTAATGACTATCTACTGCATGACATAGAAACACAGGCTTAGGGGAAAGCAACCAGAAACTTGTACGAATTGGTTGAATAGTACCATTCCAAGTTCACGTGGTACTGAGCCAAGTTCATTTAGGAGTGGACTGTATACACTAAGTCAATTTTATAACTCTTTGGAGTGACAAGGTATTCCTTCGTAGCTGGTGGGAAAATAATTTGATGGACCAACCAATGTTCTTCTTTCTGCCCTGTATGTTCCTATGCAGGGGTATTTAATTTGAAATACATAACCTCAAACAGTCAATTAGCCAATCTATTTAGTCTACAGCAGTATCACAGAAACCATCTTCAAAGTTCAGAATATCGAAAAGTCTATTTTATCCTAACAGTAAATGACAAGTTGGATCACACTTTTTTCTTTTATTAATTTTCATATAATTAGTTTAACATTCTTTGAAGGCTTGTCATAGTTTATAATTACAATAACCTAAATGATCATAGGAATTCTAGATAACACACCCTTAGCATATGTTGCATAACTGCCCCTCATGATAACCATCACACTAAAAAGTCATCGACCTATTTGAAGAAAACCATACTGAATAAACACTGCTCAAAATGTCAATGTGTCATTGCTTGTTGTATTGAGAATGTTCTTAGAGTCCATCATGCAGAACCAAACATTATCAATTAGAGATTCAGAGTTAGAAAGAGTGACCTTACCTCAGTGCTGTTTGGTTGACATTTGTTAGTCCCTGCAAACCAGCCTTCCCTGGAACATTGGTCAATGTCTACATTCTGTAAGTTTATATCCGCTCTAATCACACCCCTAAAATAAAATAAAAAAAAAAAATGATTTAATAAAAAGGCAAGTTTCCTTCTAATCATTTTAATGTATTTTGTAACTTGTTTCATTAACATAAAACATTTGTTCTGATTATAGCTGTTACAAACTGCACAACAGAAATTTAAGTACTGTAATGTTAAAAATGTGTAAAATAAATTCTATACTGTGATTGAAGGAATCCAGCCACATGCCAGTGGATTCATTTTAAACACCTGTACTGTAATCTGGATTTACTTTCATGTTCAAAGAAAAAAAAAACATCTTTTCATTAATTTAACAACGTCTTTCCTGGTCTTATCATAAGTAATAATGTGCTGGTTGGTTCACTGTCTTCAGTAATAATACAGCTGTCAAGTGAATAAAGTAGATGGCTGAAGGCAGATTACTTCATCTTCATGAGACAATCACATTATTGCCAAATAAAGTGCTTCATCTAGCACATTATCACTCTTAGGCTTCATTTGTTTGAAAAAGTTAGTGGTACAGCTTTTTGTCCTTAAGTTTGTAGTGACTCAACTCTTCCCCCTCTCTAGACTGCACTTGTTTACAGTTGCTGCTACGAGTTCAGGTCAATCAGAAAGTAAGGTAGCATGATGATGTCACTACTATTTTATTCAGAATAAAATAACTGTTGTGAGTTTGCTGTAGAATAAACTGTCTTGTGATTAGAGGAGAGTGTCCCCATGTAGCATAATTTTAAATATAATGGTATAAACACATTTAACAAGTGCAATAATCCACTGAAAGTCATGCACTGGGCTACATTAATGCATTCCCCTAATGCTAAACATAGCTGGCATGTTCCAATCAACCTGGGGCATGTGTTACTTGGCACAGCACATGTCTTGTCATTGGTTATTGTTGACTTAAATATACTTAGGGTATTCCAACTTTGTAAATACTGGAGATACTGTCATATTAGCAGACAACTTTCTAGTTCAGTTCAAGAATTCATATCTAGTATTTGTATAATTTGGGTGCAAACCATTGATTCAACTCTCAATGTTTGGCTAGTATTTACCACTTTGAGTTTTAGTACATCATGTGACCCATAACAGTTTTCTCTGTTTGAAACCAATCCAAGGCCCGAAGTTTGAGTGGTTTGAATTTTGAGTAATTAGCAGTGTCAGTGGCTCAGGAGTAGGTTGCACACTGGGGCCAGGAGATTGGAAGGTAGCTGGTTCTTGTCCCACACCTAGAACATGGGCTAATACTAAATACTGACACTGTATGCATTGCTGAGGTGCCATCATTTGGATGAGACATTAAACATAGAAACATTAGAAATTGACAGCAAATAAGGACCTCAAAGCCCATCCAGTCTGCTCATTTCTTTTTCTACCGTATGAATATGCCATTGGCATTTGCTCTGCCAATGGCCTATCTATTCACACTCATCTATATTGCTCCCTTATGCCTATCCCATGCCTGTTTGAAGCCCTGCACTGTATTCATATCCACCACTTACTGAGGTAGGCTGTTCCATGCATCCACCACCCTTTCTGTGAAAAAGAACTTCCTCACATTACCCCTTAATCGGCCTCCCTCTAATTTCATGCTGTGTCCTCTTGTCCTGCTATTTTTCTTATATTGAAATATGTTAGACACTTTCACCTTGTTAATGCCCTTAAGGTGTTTGAATGTTTTGATCATATCACCTCTCTCCCTCCTTTGCTCTAGGGTATACATATTGAGCTTCATTAATCTGTCCTCATATGTTTTCTGATGCAGTCCTTGCACCGTTTTGGTTGCCTTTCTCTGGACTGCCTCAATTTGGTTAATGTCTTTGTGAAGGTGTGGCCTCCAGTACTGCACACAGTACTCCAGATGGGGTTTAACAAGTGTCTTGTATAGAGGGATTATTACCTCCCACTTATGACTTGGGATACCCCTACTAATACACCCCAACATCCCTCTAGCCTTACATACTGCTTTAGTGGTCTGCTTGGATGATTTCAGGTCATCTGTGATGATGATGCCCAAGTCTCTTTCTTCCCTTGGGACTGCCTGCAACTCCCCCTCCCAGCCTATAGGTGGCTTCAGGGTTTCTCTTCCCTATGTGCATGATCTTGCACTTATTTGTGTTAAACCCCAGTTGCCACTCTTCTGGCCATTTTGCCAGTTTATCCAGATCTCTTCTCATTCTGTTCACCCCATCTGGATCATCTACTCTGTTGCAGATCTTGGTGTCATCTGCAAACAGATAAACATTACCCTCCAGTCCATCTGCAATGTCACTAATGAACATATTGAAGAGGACTGGTCCCAATGGATGAGACATTAAACTGAGGTCCCTTCTGCTGATCTTTGTTGGCTGTCCACATACACATTAGAGATCCTATGACACTTTATGTAAAAGCATGGGACTTTCCCTTGAGTTTTTGTCAATATTCCCCCAAAATGTTAACCTATATGGAGTCGTCAGACTGCCTACAGGTAGTATGTCCCACTATCGTGCAATAGACATGGGACTGTGTCCCAAACCTAGGTCCCTGCACTCTTGAGGCTGGGGTTACTGTGCTGCTATTACAGTGCTTATGGTCTCTGGGTATGGACTGAGCATTTTCTTTCTGTTCTATCAAACCCTATAGCCAGAACAAATGTGAATGGCATATTATGCATTTCTGCCTTGAGTCATAGAGTCTCACAAAGTCGAGCAATGCTCACAACTTGAGAAGGGGGAGCAACACAGTGCATTTTTGCACATCAGTGACCTGATGTATATGAGTCAGTATCAAGAAACCAGAGGAACAAGGGAAGGAAAATGGAAAATGTCTCCTTCCAACTGCATCAGCACTGATGCCACCTTATCTCAAGCCTCAGACCCCTATTTTGCCCAACTCCATGCAGTTTACACCTGCCATGAGGGTAAGCAACAGAGTGCCTTGGTGGATGGGAAGTGGGCAGAGGATGGCAGGATGGGGCTGGTTGTAAAGGATGGCAAGATGGGAGAAACAGCAAATATGAAAAGTGAACCCTATACTAAGATGTAATATGCAGTTTGAAATGTGCATATACTGTACTTGAAGCAGCAGGTCATGTTCAGAAAAATCATTACTGTATAATTTATTATGCATTGCATATCAATTCCTGGTGTTGATCACTGTTGTTAATGTTTGTTTCCAAATCTATTGCTATTGTGCCACATTCACTTTTAAGATCATAATGTTACAGTTTTAGTTTTGTGTCCTGGAGTTACCCTGATGTCCATAGTGTCCTGTAAAATCAGGGAGCAGTGTCTTTTGCTGCAGATGACCTGATGCCGAATTTGCATTCAGTGAACATGTTGAAATTCAGTGTTGGACAGCATTAAGGCCAGTTCAAAGGAACTGGATTTTCCTTGGGCACACTAATGTCATGATGCAGAACTTTATACTGGGAGCACACACTAAGCAAGTCCAAACTGCAGGCAAGCTACATGACCTGCAGCAGCCAATCAACAATTCTGGAGATTGAGAACTCCTTGTGAAGTACACTTCATTTTCAGCTCTCATACAGAGGAAGGACCTGGCTACTGACAAATCCCCTTTTATGTTAAAAAGACTAACGTTTAATCTGAAAACTTTAGAAATCAGAGATTTGTGCATTGCCACTACTGTTAGCTATTACACTACAGTTTTAACTGTAGTTTCATGCAGACTGGCTTGTGAAATTGTGTTGCAAAGGAAAGGAGAGAGTGCACAGTGTGAGCCTGCAGCCCTGCACTGGCAGCTGCAGGCCCTGCAGCAGGAATAGGACCAAATGAATTTGGCAGATAAGAATGGTGTGTGTAGGGGATTTATATGGATTTATTTACTGAGTGCTGGTGGTGTAAACGGCACAGAAAGCCATGTTTTTCATTTTAGATTCCCACCCCCCAAAGCAGAAGCATGGCAGAGTACATTTAGCAAACTGGAAAAGGTGCAGGGGGAGTTTTGAAGGATTTGTTCGATAGTTGTTTTTACTGACTGCTTGTGGCTTGGGCCACAGAAATCCATCTTTTTTATTTCTGTTTGCCTGTGAGTGAAAACTGCATGAAGTAGGCTGCTGCAGTGAGGCACTAGGTCACTCAGTGAGTGAGTGTAGAGATGGGGGGTTTGTCAATGGGACACAAATGGATAGTATGTGCAGTTCCAGCCATCAGGGTGCCAGCGGCAGTGTGCCCAATATTAGGGCACCAAAAAATGGAATTCGCTACCCCCTCCCTGAGGTCCCCTCCTCCCGGAGTTAGAATATTTAGAAGGGGTGTGTGTGGGGGATGCAGGGGGTGCAGAACCCTGCTAAAAGAATGGACAGCAACTTGCAAACATGGTGCCCTAATGACCAGTTGTACTGCCACCGACACCCTGAATGGGTGGAACCTAGTATGTGAGCATCTGCCATTGTGTCATGCAGAAGCCATGAGAAACAGACCACGCACACATGATTAGCTAATCGGCAATGTGTAAGTTCATCACGTGCATGTGGTCTATGTGCATCTCGTTTCTTCTCTCTGGCTGATCATCCTGCCAGGACATTTAATTAAACCTACAAGCAAGTCCTCATAGAGGTCAGTTTTTTGTCAGTCATGACAGCTGTTCTAGCTGCATTAATTGTATTATAGCAGTGTAGCAGTTGAGTAACCAAGCAGCTAACGAAGTGGACAGCTTCAAAAACACTTTGGACTAGCTGCATATTTGCTTTCATGTACTTTTTTTGCTTTAAAGTGAACCAGACTATGGAGCAGTATTTGATAACATGAAGCTATGTTGGCAAAGTAAGCACTATTTTGATGTCTTCTGTTTGGACTAGGAATATGGCTATGAAAATAAGCATATTCAACGTTTACAGTTTTTCACAGACAAGCAGTGTCAGATTTATCTGCTTATATGCTTATAAGAAACAGTGGAACACCACAGTGAGTGACAGCGCAACTGGTGATTTGTCACCTCACTTCACATAAGCTGGTAGCTCCTATCTGTGCATTACAGCACACTGGACACAGGTACCGGGGGTAGTCACTTGAGACAGGGAGGGTACCTAGGGATTGGCGAGAGGCACATGTGGTACCAATCCATAAAGGGGGGGTCGAGGGAAGTACCAGGTAACTATAGACCCATCAGTTTGACCTCGGTGGTGGGAAAATTAATGGAGAGTATACTAAAGGAACGATTGGGGGTGTACTTGGAGGAGGTGGGAGGTCTGGATAGTCGGCAACATGGGTTTGTGCCAGGTAGATCATGTCAAACCAACCTTGTGGAGTTCTATGAATGGGTAACATCAGAACTGGACAGGGGTAAGCCTGTGGATGTATCATTCTTTGACTTCAGCAAGGCGTTTGACTCTGTCCCCCACAATGGTCTGGTGGAGAAACTGATGGGGTTAGGAGTAGGCCCTTTGATGGTCAGATGGATTGAAAACTGGCTAGCTGGACGCACTCAGAGAGTAGTGGTCTGTGGGGAGCTCTCGAACCCTAGAGAAGTTGCTAGTGGGGTACCGCAGGGCTCGGTCCTGGGTCCGATCCTGTTTAATGCATACATATCGGACATCAGGGAGGGTATAGGGTGTGAAATGAGTCTCTTCGCAGATGACTCCAAGATGGGAGCAGTAGTTGAGGGAGAAGAGGGGAGGTTGGCCCTGCAAGGGGACCTGGACACCCTGGAAAGCTGGGCTCACACATGGAAATTAAATTTCAATATCACCAAGTGCAAGGTATTGCATCTTGGTCGGGGAAACCCTAAACACAGGTACACCCTGGGAGGGGAGGCGCTGGAGGCCTCAATAGGGGAAAAAGACCTAGGGGTCATGTTGGATGCATGTATGAATAACTCTGAGCAGTGCAGGAGAGTGGCTAGCAAGGCAAATAGGATGTTGGGATGCATTGTAAGGGGGATCACCTCTAGGAGCAAGGAAGTGATTCTGCCACTGTACAATGGACTGGTTAGACCACACCTTGAGTACTGTGTACAGTGCTGGAGACCACACTTGAAGAGGGACATACAGCTCCTGGAGAGGGTACAGAGGAGGGCAACAAAGATGATACGAGGGCTAGGGGATTTGACGTATGAAGACAGACTTAAGGAGCTCTGCCTGTTTTCATTGGAGGAGAGGAGAGACAGGGGGACATGATTGAGGTCTTCAAGTACCTCAAGGGAATAAATAGGGTAAACATGGAGGGGATCTTTAGACTAAAGCAGGGAGGTATCACCAGAGGGCATGGTTTGAAGTTGGAAGGTGGAAGGGTGAGGGGGGAAAAGAGGAGGAGGTTTTTCACTGAGAGGGTGGTGGACCCTTGGAATGCACTGCCTGGGAGCTGGTTCAGAGATCCACAGTGGAGGGCTTCAAGAGAGGGTGGGACAGACACAGAAAGTGGATGTATCAGATGATGGCTTGTCCCAGGGGGGTGGGGATGGATGATACGGGTTTCTGGAGCACAAGGGATGGGAGGGTCTCGGCACCCAACTAAGGATCTAAGGTTCGAGCAGACTCGATAGACCATAAGGCCTAATCTGCTGGCAAATAGTATGTTAGTATGTTAGTATTTGACTCTGGCTTGGGGGAATTGTACTAAGTTCAGTTACAGTGGTAACAACACTCCTGGTATTTGCCAACATGCTGGTAATAGACAGTGTGACCAGATCACACACGGGTCAAAAATATTAGAATTGCACATGACTGAGACTGATGAATGTATGCAGCCTGTGGTAGTCGTACCATGGGGTGGTGGCACAGTGTCTTCAGGTTCCTGCAAAGTGGAGGGGGGGGAGGAAGAGGGAACTGCTGACATTGAGGCATTTGTGTATCAGTAACCTCACTGTGACCCAGCTTCGCCATGGTGTACCCCAAGGGCAAAGTTAGAGGTGAACTTGCCAGGTGAACTTGTCAAAAGTGTATTTCCTATTAAACAGAAAACATTTGCAAATTTATTCATCAAGGCAACTTTGGCAAATTTGTCTTAACTTCACCAGTGAATTAACTCATTACCTACTGGGTGGCCATTTTGTGTCAGGTAAACAACGGGTAATGCGGACTTCATAGGGAGCTATTGAAGGTAATGAGTTAAAACTTCACATCTCTAGTCAAAGGCCATAGTTACCAACAGCCCCTGTTGGAAAACTAAGTTTTATGCACTTGCATGAGTCAATATGACTAGTTAGTAATACATCTGGGAGAGGAGGTTATCTGCTCATTTTAAGTCCTACACATGTGACCTGGAATCATATCAGTGCTGTATTGAGGGAGGGTCTGCATTGTTAAGACCTCCTGACTTTTGGATGGGAAATGACAGGAAGCCTTTTCTACCCAACTTAAATAATTGCACAGAATGGAAGTTAAAGATTTTTCAAAAAGAGATGGGAGTTGTCCTAGTGTCCTGATCAACAGTGTCAGTTAAGTAACCCTAATACAATTGCCCTTGACTACTATTGGAAGATATGGATTGTATAATAATGGGTCTCTATAAACCAGCATATAGATTCTGTATGGCCAGTATCCAACTTTTCAACTGGAATAGTGCTTTGAGAAGCAGTTTGTGCTCAACACACACTACATAAAATCACATTCTGTTCTAATGTATTACTTTAGCTCAGAAGAAGGCACGAGGAGAGGAATAGCTGAATGTGGCTCACAGTCAGGAAATTATGGATACCTTTAGATCAGTGAAAAGGGATTGGTTTCTTAAGCTCAGATCTACAAGCTACAGGACTGCAATGTTAGAAATTGTTTTGAGACACTGTATTTCTAATAGTAACACTAGTAATCTGCAAATATAGTACAAATTGAAAATCAAATTGAACACCTGATGAAGTCCTTCTTTTTGCCCTCATTGCCTCCCTGATCTTTTCAGAGAACCCTATTGGTCTCTTGTAACTGTTTCTCTTGGTAAACATTTGTATGCATCTCTTTGTCACCTTAAGAATGGCCACTTTAATTTCTCCCCTTCCTTCCTCCACTCTCATGATACTATATACTCTAATTAACCTAACCTGTCCTTGATCAGTTCCCTCATCTGGTTGAAATCTGCCTTTCTGAAATCCAGAACTTCAGCCTTTGATGATACTGAAATGTCCCAGTCATTGTCTGGCAGGTTGAGATCCACCACTACTACCACCTCCCTCTTTGCTGCACCTACTGTACTTCTGCCTTTAGTTCCCTGTTGTTCTTGTCCCTCTGCACAGGTGGTCTGTAGATCAAACCCATGTACAATTTCTTACCTGATATCTCTTTGAGCTGAGCCCACAGTGATTCTATTACCCTTTTCCTTCCCCTGATGGATCCATTCTCCACTGCCTTGATTCCTGCCCTGACATAGATGGCAACCTCTCCTCCTTTACCTTCCCCTATCATGCTTACACATAGTGTAGCCTTGGACTGTCAGGTCCCAGTCATTGTTCTCCATGGCTCAAGTTTCTGTAATGGCTATGTGGTCAAGACCAACATCTGCTATCATCATCTGGAACTCACGGGTTTTGTTTTCTGGGTTCCTTCCAGAAAGGCAGACCATCTTCCACCTTGTGCCCACAATCATTTTGTTTTGTTTTTTTCCATGACTACTTCTTTCATTTATCCCCAGACTCCTTAATTTCTTGTTTTTCTCATTTTTTGCAGGCTTAGTGAGTTTCCCTCCCTGGCATGATTCTCTACCCTTTTATGAACTTGTACCTTGCTGCTCTGCCAGTGCTTCTAACCCCAGTTTACAGGGACTCCTAATTAGGTTCCCCCCTTGCCAACCCTTCTCAGTGACACCCCCATCCTCAGCCTCCCCAGCAGTCAATTTAACCAGCCATCAATGTAGATGTCAAACTTCTGCCCCAGTGCACTGGTCAATGCTCTTGTTAGTCAACGGACATCACCCTGGAAGAGCCTCCTGTCTCTGAAGCCCCCCAGTCACCTACAAAGTGGTACTCCTCCACCTACTGACACTATCCCTTAAACCATTCATTTAACTCCTTGATCTCCTCCTTACTCACTGTATTCTTCCCATCCCCCTACCACACACTGGGAGGACCTTAGAAAAGATCAGGGAAGCTGAGTGCGCCATCAGTCTGTCCACTTCAAAAGTTCTGCTTTACTGTATCCACAGGTTGGTTCACCAGATCATTTGTACCCATGTGGACCAGATTCCCCTCATTCTCTTGTCAATTATTGTACTGAAAGAGTGCATTGGTGTTGTTTGCACCTCCTGGTGCTATCCTGGTTTTGAGCCCCTAGCTAACTTTCTTAATTCTAATTCCGGGTACTATTATTTTATTTATTTATTTTGAAATCTTGGATCGCACCAGTGAGTGGATGCTTGTTAATAGGTTCCACATCAGTTAACAAGTACAGAGTGATACATAAACATTCAAATACAGAGTGGTTCGGTAGCAAATGTACAAATACATGTTATGCGGTACAACAATACAGATAAAGTTCATGGTTACACTATACTGAGGCATTGTACAATGTATGCCTGCATCAAGGAGAGACAATTATCAGTAGTGAAGACAGAGGGAGGAGAAGGGGGAGAGGATGGAGAGGTAACGGTAAGAGGAAGGAGTGGGGGTAGGAGGTGGAGGGTTAGGAGTAGGGGTAAGAAAGAGAGGTGGGGAACATGGCAGCATCATGGAAAAGGACAGTGGGTCAGTGAAGTGCAAGGTTGGGGCTACCCAGTGGAACAGTAACAGGGTTAAGAAGTGCTAGAGGCTAAGTGCAGACTACGGCAAAGGGATTACTGACTTGAGGCGGGATTTAGTGGGGGCAGGCACAGGTACCTGTGGTGAGAAGGTGTTGGCACAGTTTGTGTTTAAAAGAGCCAATCATTGCTGCATCACAGATGTCCTGAGGTAGCGCATTTGTCCAGAGGGGGGCCCTGGTATGAGAAATCCCACTGAGCCAAGGTAGTGTGACACCTTGGCACATGGAATACCTGACAGGCAGTGCTTCTGGTTTACTTTGTGCTCCAGGAAGGGGTCAGTAGGTTCCGTACGCCTGGTGGTAGAAGGTTTAAGGAGGCTTTTTTGGCAAGGAGGCAGGTTTGGTACCTGATTCTTCCACTGATCTGTAGCCAGCCAGCCATGGTATAGAGATCACAGGTGCGTGTGAGTCTAGCAGCACCTGTGAGGAGATAGCAGCCTTTATTCATTGCGGTTGAGATGCAGTGGAGGGCTGAGTCTGTTGCAGATATGTAGCTCACCAGCCTGTAATCAATGAGTTTGAGCTATTTTTGATGAGCTATTGATGGCAGTGCTCAGGGCTTCATGTGTGAGACAGTAAATGTGCTGATACAGGATCCAGATTCTGGTATTGATGGCCCTTTCAGTAATGTTGATGTGCTCGACATATGATAGGGTGAAGTGCCAAACAAGTTCGAGAGTGGCACCCCCAATGATCATAATTACAAGTGGGAAGGATCTGTGTTTGCTTTGTGGGGTGGAGAACATCATGGTCTTGGTCTTTTTATAATTCAAGATCAGTCTATGATCCTTAAACCACTGCTCTGTGGATGCAAAGCCACTTTGTAGATCCGCCTCCAGATGTTCAAGGTGTTGACTGCTGGTGAATAAAACTGCATCATCTGTGTAAAGAAGCATTTGGCATGAACTTGAGGTTGGGAGGTTATTTAAGAATAAGCTGAACAGCAGTGGTCCTAATATGGATCCTTGCGGTACACCAGATCTGAAAGGTCTGTTGTCAGAGATCACATACCTGATCCTAACCTGCTAATAGCAGTTGTTCAGGTAGCTAGTGAAACAGCTCAAAATTTCAGAGGAGAGCCCAATGTCAGCCAGTTGTTTGAGGAGGAGCCCATGATGCACCGTATCAAATGCCTTTGATAGGTCAATGAATGTGGCTCCTACCAGGAGGCTTTTGTCTATTGCATGGTGAATGTACCCCATAAATGCTAGCAAGGCCGTGATGGTGCTGTGGCCACCCCTGAACCCATGCTGTTCAGGACAGAGTAGCTGATGGTGGTTGAGGTACTCCACAAGTTGATCAGCCATGATCCACTCTAGGGCCTTGGAGAGCAGGGGGAGTATTGAGATTGGTCTATAGTTATTGTGCAGAGTCCGATCACCACCTTTGTGCACCAGGGTAATAGTCACAGATTTCCAGTGTTGAGGGAATTGTGAGTGACAGAACGAGAGGTTTATAATTTGTGTCAGTGGGCTAAGAACTTCCTCAAGTGCTAGGCTAACACATTTTGAGTCTAGGGAGTCCTCATTGTGTCTTGACTTCCCTAGTACCTTTTCCAGGTATTTTCTGTCATCAACTTTAGAGACTACTTTGAAGTGAAATAGTGATTGGTCATGGGAGGCAATTGTTTCCCTTGTGGGTCATTTGTGGTAAGGGGATTAAAGACGTTAGTAGGGAACATGCTGATTAGGTCCATGAATGAATCATTCAGGGAGCTGGCGATGAGAAGAGGGTCTAAGGACGGCACTCCATCGATTGTGATCATAGCTGGAGCATTTTGGGGGTCTTTCCCAGTGATGCCATTGAGGTTGTCCCAAAAGGATTTGCTGCTATTCCACAAACTGGTGAGGGCTGCTTTGTAGTAAGTGCTTTTTGCATGATGGATGGCTTTTGTGCAGTCATTTCATGCTTATTTGTACCATTGGATGTTTGCTGCTAAGCCATGTGCTCATGCCACTTACCAGAGACGATCTCTTGAGGAGAGTTGCTCTAGCAGATCTGGAGTAATCCAGGGGATGTAGTGTCCATTGACCGATGTTGTTTTTATCGGGGCATGCTTGTCACAGACAAAACTGAATTTGGCTATGAAGAGGTCAAGGGCTACATCCATGTCCTTGGCTTCATACAGGTCAGACCAGTCTTGATACTTGAGATCTGCTTTGAGTTGTTGTAGATGGCCTTTTAGAAGGACATGGCTTGATATATTTTTAGCAGGAGGATTGCTGTAGTTGTTATTCCAGGTGCATGAGACAGGGGAGTGGTCACTCAGAGAGTCTGGGAGTACAGTAATATTGTTGATATGTGCAGGACGGTTAGTAAGTATCCAATCCAGCAGGGTGCGGGTGCCAGTTTTGTAATTCACTCTTGTTGGAGATGCCATCATTTGGGAGAAGTGAATGGCAGACAAGGTGTCCTTGATACTGGCAGATGATGGGGAGAGTCAGTTGATGTTGAAGATATTAGAATTGGTAATGGATTTAAAGTTACTGTACTGAATGTATTAATTAGGATGCATTCTGGCAAATGGTCACAAGTTAGGTGTGCTCTTTTAGGTAATTTCACAAACCTATTTACATCTAGTGTAGGGGTGAGACAGGGAGGCATTTTGGCACCTACCCTATTCAACCTATACATGCACTATATTTCAAGAAAGTAGGATAACCCTGAATTAGATTCTCCAAGAATACTGGACAGACCAGTGGGGCATCTGATATACAGTATGCAGATTACATGGCACCACTTTCCAGTAGTCAGATAGGATTATAAAGAAAGATTGATAAATGGCATTCATTATGTAAGAAATAGAAATTTAATATCAAAAAGGAAAGCACTAAAAGTATGACCTGTGGTTACAGTTGTAAGAAACTAATTACATTTTACATGAAAAACAAAAACTGCAGGAAATAAAGTGCTATGGTTATTTAGGTTTGTGTCTTGCATCAAATGTCTCTTTGTTTGCACATATACATACACTGGAAAACAACCTGACAACCATTGGCTGCAATAAGAATTTTTCATTATAAATTTGGAAGGGAATTGAATATTGACAACGATTAATGCAAAAATGAAATCTGGGAACCTATTGGGGTCAGATATATGAGGTTCAGAAAAGCAGTTGTAAGATCTGAATTAAGCCAATATTCACTGCAAACATTAATAAAGGAAAGATTGGGTATATTCTTACGCAAAATATTAAACCACCAAAGTATATACAACCCAGAACGTGTTTTGAATAACAACAGAAGCATGATTATAATGGACTTCAATATCAATATCAACTTCAGAAATTCATCAAGAAAGAACTGCTCCCAGTGGGTCTAAGTAATCTATTTCATAATATCTATGGATTTCCATTTGATATTACAAAGTCACAAGTGAAACAAAAATTTCATAATATAGCTAAACAAAAATGTATAAAAAGGTATAATTCTTTCAAACGCTCCAAAATGCATTTATGATTAGTAAAGGCTAAGGTAACTAATGGAGAAGGGAACTACCTTGATATTTTGAATAGACCAAATGACAGAAGAATGATAATGGGAGGGATAAAGTCTGAGGTTTAATGTGTGGGAATAGCTCCTCCCACATCCCCTAGAAAGAACAGCCTCCCACGGAAGTTCCCCGCTTAACATGTTGCAAACCTCCCCTAGTTTGCAAGCCTAGCTCCTGAGTGGCTCGTGTGTCTGAGCCTCCTACTTTCTTTGCTGCTCCCTGCTCGCTCGAGCCTCCCCTCCTTCCCATCCCTCCATTTCCTTTTTCCTTACTTATTGTCCCTTCCCTGCCTTTCATTGTGTTCCTTGTCTTGCCAGCCCTTCTCCCTCCTCTCTCCATTCTGGTTGTCATCCTTCTATGTATTTTTATTTATTTATTGCATAATCAGATTTACAACCTTTGAGCCAGCAACTCGTTTACAAAGGTACCTCGTCACAGAGAGGACACACATGGTTAACATAATTTACAGAGCACAGTTAAGACAGAATAGCAGATTTTTTTACATATTTACAGAATGCAGACATACAGAATCACATAGTTTTAAAAAGGTTGCATGAACAGAAATACATAGTATTACATTACAATTGCTGGAACACGTGTAATTAATAAATATTTCAAGTAGTACCAGCAGGTACTGGCGAGGAGAGAGGGCCGGGGGTGGGGGTGGGTGTTCAGCCCAGTGGGCCATGTCAATAGTGCCAGAAGAGCAGTGGAGTATCTTTTAGTGACAGGTGCAGCAGCGGGTGTTAAACAGCAGGTCTCGCATGTAGCATCCCATCCTCTCCCCCCTTGCCTGCAGTTCTCTTTCCCCTTCCATGTACCTTCTTTTGTTTCCATTTCTGCTTTTTGTGGCTCTTTTCATGGCTTCTTTTCCATTCCAGGCCCTGCGCCACTCCTGATCCTTTCCCGCCACTGCTTCTTGGTCATGCTATTCTTCGAGTGCAGTGCTCCCCTACCTGCACTTTGCCGATGCTGTTCTTCATTCTGGACCCTCGCCTGCTCCCTGGGGTAAGCTTTTGTTTCTTTGCTTTCTCCTGGTATGTCCGTTCTGTCCTTTTACCCAGTGTCTGTCCACCTGCCCTCTTGGTCCCTAGTTGGCTGTTTGCCGGTGACGAGCTGTGGAGCCTGCGACCCTGCATGAGTCTGCGGGGACTGATGGGAGTCACATTGGGAGCTCAACCTGGGGCAGGCAGCCCCAATTACTCTGCTGGGGGTCCTTCTGGGGTTTGGGCCTCTCTGCTTGCTCTCCACTTGCTCTCCAATAGTTCCTGCCTTCCCGGCCCTATTGAGCTCCTGCTGACTGGCCATCTCTCTCCTGCCGATTAGCTCCATACCTCTCCACCTCTCAGCACTGCAAACCATGGCACTGGCCTACAAAACTCATAGCAGATGACCAGAATGTGGAGCACTGTTTTTTTCAGTACTACAATGTCTGCAACTAGTGGGCCCCATACAGTTTATGTTATGGAATGTTCTATCTACTTAGCTAAATGATTTCATAGTTTGTGTGTCCAGAGATGGTTCTAATATTATTCAGTCTATCAGTGAACCTATGTGGAGCAAGGGTACAATTGAGTTTGACGATCATATCACTATGCATCATTCTTAGCAGTTGTGAGGTGCGATTAGCTCCCTGTTGCTCGTTCCTGGACTTCCATCCTGATTCAACTGTGTTTGCTCACTGCTAGCTTGGCCAGCGGCTTTGCTCTGCCCATTTTCCTGGGATGGGCTGTTCATGTCTCCCCCCATAGGCACTTCTTGTACAGCCCTCTCTCATTCCCGTGGATCTTCTTGTCTGCCCCTACTGTCTCCGTCCTGGAGCTCCTCCCCCTTCCCCAATGCTCTACTTTTCACCCCCCCTGTCCCCCATTCCTGCCCTTGTCCTGTGCTCCCCTGGTTTTCTGTTTGGGGCTTACACTCCTTGTGCCAGCACTCCATTTCCATATATATATATATATATATATATATATATATATATTATATATACCCTTCTACCATCCAGCTCTGTGCCACCTCTCTCGCTAATCTGGCGCCTGCACCCCTTACCATTTTATTACCAGCATTTATACCCTGCTCAGCCTCATAATTTTATGTTTCCTAGTTCTACCCCTGGTACTCCTCACCTTCAAGCATGCCAGTTACCTGCAATGTTCACACCTGATCCCTTTTCTGTACATCTTGTGGCTCTCCCTAAATCTCATATCATTGGCTCTCCTCATGTACTTTGTTTTGTCAGACATTATCCATTCTGTGTGACTACCGTATTGTTTGCTTTCTGTTCTCCAATTTGCCTATAGCTTATCCTTCCCTAGGACCTGCCAGTCCTGGAGACTCTTTTAGGTTCCTACCCTACCATCATTCCTGTTGCTGTTTGGTCTTGAAGATGCTCAGCTTGTGGCTCCCCTGTTTATGCCACGGCGGTGAACTGGGGCATCATGGTGGGACATCATAGCTCCGATTAGCAAAAGCCTACTTTGGGTACGCTATATAATCTTCCCTGCCCTCCTATATACATGGCTTCCACTATACCCGCATGCATCATTACCTTGCAGCCTGCTCAGCCTTCAGTTATTCTTTGTATTCGATTACTGCCCAACATGCTCCTCCCTGGATTACCCAATCTCCACCTTAATGGCATTCCTGGTAATTTCCTCCTTCCATTCTCCCACTCTAACTTGCTGCCTTCCCCTTTGTCCTGCCTGTTCTGTTTACCTACCTATGATTACGCAGCTCAGCTGCCCTTTCTTTGCTCAGCCCATACCAGCAGTTTTCCAGTCTCTGTCACTAACTCTGCCTTCTGAGGCATCAAGCATAGGTAGACTTGCCCAGTCTGCCGAGGATGGGAGTCTGTTTCATTTTATGTGCCATCCTACCCACTGGTTTCTTCACCAACAACTACCATTCGTACCAGCACCCTGACATCCTCCATCCCTAACTCTGCTGGTTTGGCATCGAGTGAAGGTTAGCTCACCCCAGCTACCAGGAATGGGAGCCTGTGTCTTCAGTCTACTGTTCAGCTGATTGCACTCTATTCTTGATAGCCAGCTGCCACATTCCCTTCAGAAACGGGACCACAATACCCCATCTGCCTTCAATCTACTGCTTCAATCAACTGCATTCTTTACCTGATACCTGATTCATGTGTTCCCTTCAGGAATGGAATCAATATACCCCATTTGCCTTTATTATCCTACCTCATCCAACTACGTCCTGTGCTTCCATGGACTTGATGTACTCAGCCCCACCTTGGTCTCCTCCATTCTGGATTTGGACACTGCCAGTTTGTTCAGTCTCCACCTCCTCTCTGTCCGACAGTCTCCTGGAAGTCCTTGCTGCTTGTCTTCCACGTCTTCCTGTGCTCCTGGGCATTGTTGTTGTGGCTCACCTTCTGGCTCAACCTCATCCAATCTTCAGTCCTTCAGCTCCATGCTGCCATCTCCTCCCTCATTGATATGCCGGATGTCTCTGTTATTTTATTATCTTCATCTTGGACATGTCTGCCGCATTCCCCTTGCTTCCTGCTGGATCCATGCCATGTGCTCCCCTTCAAGGATGTGTGCCTGAAGCCTTCTTTGGGTTTTCCCCTGCTGCTTCCTGTTGCCCAGCCAGTGGTCTTCCAGCTATGACTCCAGTGCTTTCTTATCTGCACCACTTTTCCTGTCAGCAATTCCAATTTGACATATCCTTCAGAGGTGGAAACCCATTCCCCTTCACTGCAGGACCTTGCTACTGAATGTTTCAGTTCGCCATCTCCTTTGGAAGTGGAACCTTTGCTCCTCAACTTGGATTCACCTCTTGATTTAGCATGGGTCTCCCACCGAGGCCTGACTCAGCTTTTCTGCCTTCTATTCCCCTATGCTGTGGTGCCTACCCCAATCCCGTGCCTTCCCTGCAGCTGCTGATGTCTGTGCTGCATGTCCTCAGCCATCTTCTTATCATGTTCCTTCCTCTGGTCGGTGGACTTCTGCTTGGACTATTCCCTCGGTCCCAGGACTGCTGCTTTCCTCCTCACCACCCTGGCGGCTCAGGGCTCCTTCTTGTATGCTGCATCTCTTTTTGAGGCATTCCTACAACTATTAACGTCAGCATCCCTGCCTGATTAACTACCCGTACCAGTTCATCCATCTCATACTCCTACCTCAGACATCATAACAGCTTCCTTCCAATGCGCTACAGTGTACATGTTCTTCTCACCTGAAGATATCTTATTCCAGCAACATCCCTTGAATAGCATGCCCTACAGACTCTTATGTCACCATAAAATCATCACTACCTCTCAATAACCTCCCCAGGACCCATTTCTGGCATCTCATTTGACTGGACAATAGAAGATTCCATCTCTCAACCATTTCTGCAAGATGCTTCCTCATATATTCTATTATTTCAAGCAATACGAGCATCACTATCTCCCATGTCTCCATAGGAGCCAAGATTTAGTGGAGTCTCCTTTTCTCCTATCTTCTTCCCTGGAAACATGACTTTAATTCTTCCCAAGATGTACCAACTCCATAATTACTATCACTGTTAAGGATAATGGGAACCTCAGGGTACCTCATAGCAATACTGACATCATCAGTTATATCTTCTCCTCACAGTCTCCTCCTAAAAATGCTGCCTCAGTTTGATCATGTTACTAGACTTGTACTCCCATAATAGCCTTCTCCAGCTACTATCCTAAAACATGTATCGTTGGATATTTGGTGCCTAGCTGCATTGCCGAAGTTACTCTATCCTATCTGAGCCACTGTTCCTGGGCCCTGGATGTCACCATACTCCCTCAAGCGAATACAAGCACCAAGAGCAGGCTTCCATTGATTTCTCATTCGGCACGTCTGCAACCGATCTGTCTGCCTCACTATCCCAGTCATGCCTCACAACAATCCTGTATCTGACTAAGCAGGCTAGGCACCCATTGCATTTTACGCTGCTCTCAACTTCCCTTTTACCACTTCAGTCCATGGACCTATTCAATGACCCATTCTCGAGCTTCCCTCAGCATTCAGGCATTGTATGCTCCAGAACTAAAAAGTCGCCATGGCCACTCAAGCTCCTACCATGGGCAATGAAGCCACAGCAATAGGCGCATCCACCATTTCTCATTAGCAGTCCTTCCTGAATATTTTTTTTTTTTAGTTTTTGTTGACTGGGTAAGTGCACTAGACAAATCCTGCCTATTTTCAGGCACGACCCGGGGAAGGGGGATACAGATGAATGCCAACTGTCCTTGAACCAGATTAAGCTGTTGGTGGTATTTTTAGTGAATGAGGGAAATTTGGCCAGGACACCGGGGAAATTCCCCTACTGGCTGCTGTCGGTATGCTGCAGTCAGAGCTAGAGCTGGATGGCGTGAGTGCAGGGGAGCGGGTCTCCTCCCCTGTGCTTCTATTCTCAGAGGCCATGGAGGAAGAGTGTGTTCTCGTGGAAGTCACGATGGCGACTATCATTAACAACGAGGAGTGTATGGAGATGAATCAGGCCGGTGTGCCTATGGAGGTCGTGTCTACAGAAAAGCGTACCTTGCAAACCGTATTGACTGCAAAGCAGTCGGCTTTGCTAAAAGAACTCTCTGTTTTGGATATTGAGATTGCTGCACTTCCGAAGGCAGCTCTCGGGCCTTCTAAGGATACTCTTCACAGGTCTGGTAAGACCCAGCGTGACGCTGTCAGTCCGGCATCACTTGCATGCGACGCACTGAATCCGGAAACTGGAGCTGGGGCTGGCAGTTTACTGAGTGGCTCCTCAGCGTGCCTAAAGCCCCAGCAGGATTTACCTGTTTCTACTCTGCAACAGCAATCTTCGAGTGGCTGTGACGCTTCTCCAGCTCAGGGTGTGCTGCCTGGAATGACGAAAGCTGCATTTTCCACAAGGACTGATGGTCCTGAGGTTTTTTTCTTTCCAACTTCACAAACTCCTAGTTGGAGTAAACAAGGTACTTTGGAACTTTTGAAAGGGCGATTCTCTAAGGCTTCTAATGATACCTCGACTTTTGTTTTTGAACAGGGGGCTTCTTGGTCTCCAGAAAAAGCCTTGAAGGAGGCTGGTTGGGAAAAGGGTGATGGAGGGGTTTGGACTCCTGATTCTTAAGACCCCACTTATCTTAATATGTTACACAAAGCTGGGGAGTCTGTGGCTAACTCTAAAGTTATGAGCTCTAACGATTTTCAAGGGGATATTACTACTTGTGTTAATCAAGTGTCAGGTATTGATGATACTGTATTATCATTTGTTGAGCCTGCTCAGGTTGAGAATGTTACTACTGATTTACAGGTCACTTCTAATGTGCTTGGTACCCCTGTTGTTTCCCCTTCTATGCCCTTAGAAACAGAGGGTCCTCTTAGGATGGGACCTGCCCCTCAGTTACTAGACTCTCAGGATGAGGATCCTGCTAGACCGGTTGGCTTTAAACTGGCTGATTTTTCATCTAAAGGAGAACCGGCTCCAAGGAGGAATGCGGTTCGCCTATTATATAAAGGTGGGTTGGTGGATCCTCCTACTCGGCTCTATGTGGTGAAAACTTTACTTAAAGGATCCATGAAATTCCTTTCTTCAGAGATTTTCACCCTTATTAGTCTGGGGAATCATAATTTTGATGTCAGTTTCAAACAAGTTTCTAGTTTAGATCGATTTTGGGCCCAATATGCTGCTTGTCAGGCCTCTCCTACGTGGTCCCCCTTTCATGCAATTCCCTTAACAAAGCCTGCTGTTAGGAATATTACGGTGATGTTTAAAAATGAAGGTGTACACATTGAGGATATTTTATTTTGGTTAAGACAACGTTGTGAGGTACTTAATAAACCTATACCCACATTAGATAGTGAACACATATGGGATGGTGGCTGGAGGATTCATGTAAAATTGTATTCTACTAATAATGGGCCTAGTCACCTGCCTAGTTCTTTTATCTGGGAAAAGACAAAGGTCTCATTTTTTATGTGGGACAGCCTAAATCTTGTTTTAAATGTGATTCCAGAGCTCATTTTAGCTCAGCTTGTGACACTATACAATGTAGTCATTGTTTCGATTTTGGACATGCTTCCAGTGTCTGTCTTAACCTTTTTAAGTGTAATTTGTGTGAATGGACAGGGTATGCATATGGACGCTGCCCTTGGGCATCCCATAATAGGGACAATTGCCCGTCACATGTAGGCCTAATTTCCTTGACTCAACAGGCTCAGGATAAAATTAGTGCAGCTCGGGTTATGACTCAAAAAACATCTACCTCTGGATCTGGGGAGCTCCCTGAAAAGTCTAAGGACACTAGTGTTACGGAAACAAGGGTCTCTCCTCCACCTGTGGAGATAGATCAGACTAAGGGGGTTTAAGACATTTCCGTCTTTGAGGCACTTGGTTCAGTAGATACAGTAGTGGTTGATATCACCATGCCCCCAGTAAACATGGTATCTGGTTCAGAGGCAGCTGGGTTTGTTCAAATACCCCATAAAAGAACAAGGAAAGGTTTGGCTGTGTTGGGTCGAGGTAAAAATGTGAGAGGAAGTACATGGAGGTCTGGCAATAAATTTGCAGTTTTAGCTACAGACGTCTCTGATAAAGAGTCTGGGGGGGAGGATACAGATAGTTCTTCTATCCGATCTTGTACGGACACCGAGGAAGGGGGGATCTGGACCCCATTGCAAAAAGAACTAGACAAAGTCGGAGAAGTAAGTCACCCATAGGTACATAATGATGGAGACTTTATCTGTGTGTGCATTAAACGTTAATAGTATTAAAGGCCCTAGAAAGTTGGGTGGGGTTTTTTTAACCTTACAAGATTTTACCTGTGATATAATCTGCCTTGTGGATACCAGATTAAAATCTAACCGGGAGCTTCAACAAGCATCTCGGGCATGGACTTTAGGTCCATCTTTTTGGTCTTCAGGTACCGACAAATGTGACGGTGTTGGGATTTTATTCTCTAACTCCGATTTCCGGGTATCACGGTTGGTTGATATTCAGCCTGGTCGTGCTTTATTGTTAGATTTTTCCTATTTCGGTGAAAGATTTAGGATTATTTGTGTTTATGCCCCTCAATCTAAAGCACAGAGGGTGTCACTTTTTCATTTAATTTGGCCTTACTTGTATTCTTCTAGATTAATTTTGTGGGTTGGTGACTTTAATTGTGGGCTGCATCAGAAGGATAGAGGGTTGCAAACCACAAAAGTATTCTGTGATTCAGTTGCTTTAAAAGAGGTGGTTACAACTGCTCTGTTGGTAGATGCTTATAGATCGTGTCATGAGTCTGGGGGATTTACTTTTTTTAAAGGCCCTTTGCGGACTCGTAGTGATTTCATTTTTCTATCTAAAGTATTACGGATTCTATCCTATAATACTCTGGGGGTAGAGTTCTCAGATCATGCAGCAGCTAAAGTGACTTGTTCTTGGAAGAATACTCCAAGGTGTAAAAAAAATAGGTGGCGGCTTAATGATTCCCTGTTAGAGGATCATCGCCTACAAAAACTATGGAGGAAGGAATGGGCAGCCCGACTTTCAGTGGCAGATATTTATGAAGACCCTTGTGAGTGGTGGGATGAATCTAAAACCAGATGGAGGTAGATTTTTCAGGGACAAGCTGCTGCAAAACATATAGCAACTTACTTATCATATCTAGCATTACGGCAACAATTACAGCATCTGATTTCTTTATCAGATACTACGGATTATGATTATAGTGCTCAGATTGCTGTGATTTGTTCACAAATGAAATCCCTGCAATATGATAGGGCTAGTTCATTAGGGCAGGAGGCACGATTTGGTATGCAGGTGACCAAAGGAGGGCTAAATACGTTCAAAGACTGTAAAGGACGGGTGGACTCTAAGTTTGTTCGGGAACTCAGGTCACCCAGTGGTGTTCTGGTATCGGATCCAGAGGTAATGGTTCAGGTGGTGGAACAACATGTCTTTTCTATGTTGGGTAATTCTCCGAGTTGTGACTCAGCTAAACCCTTCTTAGACTCCCTACACCTTCCACCACTTTCTTTAGAGGATCAGGATATGTTGTCTGGTGATATTTTAGCCACAGATGTGTTGCTGGCCATTGACAGTCTGAATGTTAATTCTGCTCCTGGATCTGATGGCCTTACTGCTCATTTTTTTCGAACATTTAAAGAGGATTTGGTTCCTGCTCTGACTTTATTATTTAATGACATGCTGGCCACAACCTCAGTAACTAAGTCCATGAAGGAAGCCATTTTTGTTCTCATTTTTAAAAAGGGAGATCGTGCTGAATTACAAAATTGGAGGCCATTGAGTTTATTAAATGTTGACTATAAAATCTTGGCAAAAATTTTATTGGGCAGACTTTTAAAAATTGCACCACGTCTTAGTCCGGCTCAGACTTGTGGTATCCCCGGTAGAAGTCAAAATGATAATTTAATTCTGTTACGGGAATTATTTGCTCTGGGTGAGAAAGGTAGGGTCTCTATTTGGGTATTGGGGTTAGACCAAGAGAAGGCTTTTGACGGGGTCTCGCATGATTTCTTATTTTCGGTGCTACGCGCTTTTGGGATTCCTTGACAGTTTCTCCTGTGGATTAAAGCTCTTTATACTGAGCCTACCATCATTCCAAATGTGAATGGTTGGTTGGGTAATCCAGTCATTATGGTTAGAGGGGTCCGACAAGGATGCCCACTAAACCCTCTTCTTTATAACTTTTGTATAGATACATTGATTCGGCTATTTCCCTTTGTCCTCATATTTTGGGGTTGGTGGTGGCCCCTTCATTGGATTCGGTTAAAATCTTAGCTTACGCAGATGATTTGGTTTTGACCGTGGATATTGGTACTGAGGAAACAGTTGTGTTACAAGTTCTCAATACTTATTCCACGGTTTCAGGATCCCGAATTAATTTTGGCAAAAGCGTTGGGGTACCTATTGAACACCAGGATCTTCCACAATCGGGACAGTATGCTGGGATATCGATTGTTAATTGCCCATTTAAGTACGTGGGTATTTTTTTGGGGACTGATAATGTGTGTAGCTATAATTGGCAATTAGCCTTGGGGAAGGCGGAGGGTTTGATTTCTGGATGGAAACAGTATCTGCTTGGTAAGAAAAAACGTGTTATGTTGCTTAAAACTTTGGTGCTCCCAATTTTTTTATATCTTTGTTATGTATTTCCTCCACCCATGGGTTGCTTTTCTAGATTATATAGGATTTTCTTTCAAGGGTTGTGGGGGTCTAGATTGAACCCTCTGAAAAGGTGTATAACTTATAGACCATATAAGGAGGGAGGGGTTGGGATGATCAACCCGGTGGCTTTTTTTTATAGTTTATTTTTTAATGCTAATATTGGGAAAGCATTGAAACCAGGGATGGTGGTATGGAAACCCTTTTTGTTGCACTGGTTAGTGCCTTGCCTTCCCAGTTGGGATTTGGGAAAAAAAGGGTGGGTTTTTCGATTTTCTGATGTTCCACTATATGGGAAAGAAGCAATTAAAGTGGCTCTATCTTGGGATTTGCTTCCACAGGATTTTTGTATATTATCTAGAATACTTCTCTATGACACCATTTGGAGGAAGGAAGCACAGGATAGGGTGGTTTTACCTTTTTGTCCATCAAATTGGGTTGATTGGATTCTTCAACAAATCTGTAATCCCCGTCTGCCCCCCTATGTGTGGGATACAGTTTGGTTAAGTAACTATGGGCGTCTGAGTGTTAAAGGCAATCATAAACACAAAGCTTTAGATGCACGATACTGCCCTAGGGTGGGTTGTTCAGTTATTCTTGAAACCCAACAACACCTTTTTTTGGAGTGTCCCTTTGCTGTTTCCTTTTGGACTATGTTAGCTGGCTTGTGGTCTGAACCAATGCTATTAAATTTATCTTATGCTCAACTTATGTTTTGTGCGCAGGGTGTGTTATGTCAAAAATATCATGAAGATACTTTATTTGTTGTTTTTGCTTTAAGTTGTTATTATTTATGGCAGGCCAGATGTATGCTGGTTTTGCATCAAAAATTGATTCCACTACCTGAAGTAATAGATAATATTAGAACTGCTATTCGTATTGTTAAATTGCAGGATTTTACCCATTTTGCAGGGCCTCAGTTTTTTCATTTATGGTCTAACTGTGATCTTTTTACAGTCAATTAAGGGGATTCTCCTTTTTTTTTTGCTTAGTTACTTCTGTATTTGTATAATTTGATTGTTATTGTTTTTTTTTTATTCTTTATGTTTGTTGTATTGGTTGATTCCTTTTTTTCTGTAATGAAGTCCAACTTTTTCTCAATAAAATTCCCCTACTCTTTTCGATAAGTGCCATGGGATCTTTAACATCCACCTGAACTACCACCAATCCAGGCAGGTGGACCTTGGTTTAACGTCTCATCCGAAAGACGGCACCTCAGAAGTGCAGCACCCCTCTCATGCTGCACTACAGTGTCAGTACTGGGATATTAACCCAAGTGCCAGATGTGGGAACTGAACCCACAGCCCTCTGATCTCCCGGCCTCAGAGGCGAGTGTGCTACCTACTGAGCCACTGACACTGCTTATATATGAGCCTATACAAATCTCATTATAGCAACAATAACTCTAGTCAACCTTCAAACTCATTGTACTGAACTTTCCAATTAGTCCCATCGATATCTAGTTACCATCTCTACAGCATACACCACCCATTCTTCATCAGTCTACAGTCTTCCATAGTAACCCTCCTACCAGATACCTAAAGCTTCTGTCCAAATCCTTGATCATCTCCATAGATACATAGCTACATAGACACTGTTGGCAGATAAGGGCCTATGGCCCACCCAGTCTGCCCATTTGAGCTTGTAAGTTCCCTTTATGTTTTTCTAGAAGTCTGTAGCCCCCTTACCCCTGACTTCTAGAATTCCCTTATGTCTATCCCATGCATTCTTAAATCCTGAGATTGTTTCAGCCATCACCACTTCCTCTGGCAGGGTGTTCCTCTTGTCCACCACCCTTTCTGTGAAGAAATTCTTCCTCACATTTCCTCTGAATTACCTTCCCTCCAACTTCATCCCATGCCCTCTAGTCCTGGAACATCTTTTTCACTGGAAAATAGTATATTCCTGTGCCCTGTTTCTTCCTGTAAGGTACTTGTATGTCTCTATCATCTCCCCTCTCTCCCTCCTCCAGGGAGTACATATTCAAGTCCTTCAGCCTGTCCTCATAGGACTTGTGATGCAATCCCAGTGCCATCTTTGTTGCCCTTCTCTGAACCTTCTCTACCATGTCTATGTCCTTATGTAGGTAAGGTCTCCAGAACTGTACATTGTACTCCAGGTGGGGCCTCACTAGTGTCTTGTATAGTGGAATTATGATCTCCATTTTCCTGCTGGTGATGCCCTTGCCTATGCATCCCAGCATCCTATTTCCTTTACCTGCTGCCTTTTCACACTGTTTCCCTACCTTGAGGTCAGCAGAGATAATAACACCAAGGTCCCTTTCCTGCTTGGTGCATGCTATATCCTCACCTCCTCAACTGAAATGTTTTTCCAGGGTTTTTGTGCCCCATATGCATTATCTTGCACTTCTTTGCATTGAATTTCAACTGCCAAACTCTTGACCATTCTTCAAGCTTCTGCACACCCCTCCTCATTTTGTCTACACCCTCTGGCGTGTCTACTCTGTTACAAAGCTTTGTATCATCAGTGAACAGGGAAATTCTGCCTTCTAGGTCCTGTGCAATGGCACTGATGAAGACGTTGAATAGGACTGGTCCCAGCACTGATCCCTGTGGTATCCCACTGGTCACGCTTCTCTCTGTGGAGTGACAGCCATTTCCCACCACCCTCTGTGTCCTGCCACCCAGCCAGTTATCCACTCACCACAGTACTGTCCTGCCCACTCCCATATCCCCCAGTTTGTTTAATAACCTTCTATGTGGCACAGTGTCAAAGACCTTGCTGATGTCCAGATAGGCCACATCCACTGCCCTCACCTGATCCCTCTCCCTTGTCACCCCATCAAAAAATTAGATGAGGCTGATCTGGTGTGACCTCCCCCCAGTGAAACCATGCTACATTGGGTCCTGTAGTCCATTGGCAACCAGATGTTCCACCAATCTCTCCTTCAGTAGTGCTTCCATGATCTTCCCAACATCTAAGGTCAGGCTGACTGGTCTGTAGTTCCCCACTTCCTCTTTGTTCCCGCTTTTGTATAAGGGGACTACATCTGCTGTCCTCCAGTCTTTTTGTACCTCCCCTGTTTCCAGTAATCAGCTAAACAGGATTGCCAGAGGTTCAGCCACCACCTCTCTTAGTTCCTTTAGGACCCTGTGGTGCACCCCAGCTGGCCCCATTGCTTTATCGGCTCTTATTCCTCCCAGTTCCTTTAGGACTTTTTCCCATGTAAAGGGACTTGTGTCCATTTCTGCACTGTTCTCACCCCTTGTACTCCCTTCAGGCCCATTACCCTCCTCTTCTTCAGTAAAGACTGAGCAGAAATATCTGTTCAGTATGTCAGCATTACTGTTGTCATCCTCCATGCGGCTCCTGTCTTCCCCCTTCAGCCTCACTATCCCTCCCTTTGCCCTTCTTTTTTCACTTATATATCTGTAAAAGGTTTTGTCCTTTCTACCCACTGATTTTGTTATGCATTCTTCTGTCTGAGCTTTGGCTTCCCTTACTGTCCTCCCTGCCTCCCTTTTCTTCTCCTGGTACTTCTCCCTATCCCCTTCTGTCTGAGTCTTTTTGTATTGCCTGAATGTGATCTTTTTTGCTTTCACTCTCTCTGCTACCTCCTTGGAAAATCATAATGGCCTCTTCCTTTTCCCCATGCTAAGCTGCTTAATGCAGACTTCTGTTGCCCTTGTAATCCCTGTTTTAAATATTCCCCACTGTTCCTCCACCCGATTCCCTCCCCATTCCTGTTAGTGCCTGTTTCAAGCATCTCCCCATTTTCCCAAAGCCTGCCCTCCTAAAATCCAAGATATGTGTTTTTGTGCAGTTTGGTTCTGCTCCTTCTGTGATTTCAAACCACAGTGACCGATGGTCACTGTTCCCCAGGTGCTCCCCCACTGTTACCCCTATTACACTGTCCCCATTTGTGAGCATGGGGTCCAGTATTGCCTTCTGCCGAGTTGTTTCCATGACCAGTTGCTTAAGGAAGGCACCTTGAAGGAAGTCCAGGATAAATCTGCTCCTGGTTGATGCTGCTACTGCTGGGAGGTTCCAGTCCACATACGGAATATTGAAGTCTCCAACCAGCACCACCTCCTCCTTGTCTGCCATCCTTTGGATGGCTAGCATCAAATCCCTATGTATTTCTTCCTCCTGGGCTGGTGGTCTGTAGACCACCCCTGTGCTGATGGCTCACTTCATTTTCCTTTCCAGCTGAACCCACAGTATCCTACATAGCAACACATCATGCACTGCTGAACTCCAAGCCTTCAGACTCTAATCTGAATGTCAAGCCCTCTAGAAAGTCTGATAGATTACTCTGAATTTCTTAACCCATCATACTTCCCACAGTTCAGAGTCTGGCAGCCCATTCCTCAACTCATGCTCTTCATGCTCTCATTGACTCTGTAACCCCATGGAATATCAACCAAATTCACATCAAGAATTCTGGACCACAGTCACCCCCTTTTCAAGCTGAACCTAATCCATATTCGGGATCTGAACTCTCCTTCAGAATGGATCTGCCTCTTCAGCCTTAGAATTGTCCTTTCAGAATGCATCATCCAACAGACTGAAGATAGAACATCATATCTCCAAGCCATTTACCTTACTCAGAAATTTGAATATGGTTGCTAGAACCTAGGTTCATCTCCTCTTAGTTTGCCTGGAAGACAGGCGGGTCAGTAGCCATGGGTCCTCAGAGGTTTCCTTCACCTGTGTTTTTTCCTCTCCTGCATGCTACTGGTCATGCTCTCTGGGTGTTGGAGGAGGTAATCTTTTTGGGCTCTCTATTCCCTACTCACTAACCGGCTTACCTGCTAAAGGTGGGAATAGAGAAAAGCCCAAAGTAAACTACAGTTACCTAAACACTTCTAACCCCATACTCTGTTCACCAAAACATTGAATGGGTAGGCTAAAGCATGAGGTTCAATGAAGAGGAATAGCTCCTCCCACATCCCCTACAAAGGACAGCCTCCCACGGCAGTTCTCCACTTAGCACATTGCTAAAAAACACTCTCCATCCACCCCTGCTTCCTCCTTCTCTGGCACTCTACTCACCCTTGGTGCTGGGCTTTCTATTCCCTACTCACTACCTGG
Organism: Neoceratodus forsteri; assembly: GCA_016271365.2. NCBI lineage: Eukaryota > Metazoa > Chordata > Ceratodontiformes > Ceratodontidae > Neoceratodus > Neoceratodus forsteri. The sequence continues at coordinate 1,726,831,166 of CM057456.1, forward strand.
CTTACCTACCAAGGGTGGGAATAGAGAAAAGCCAAAAAGTAAACTACAGTTATATAAGCTCTTCTAACCCCATACTCTATTCACCAAAACAATGAACTATTTTTCATTCTGAAATTTATCAGAGGTATAACTAGTTTTTTTAAAGAGAGAAGAAATGGAATAATGTCTCCCTAATGTACTGTACATGCAATTTAAATCAAAAAGATGACTTGATACATGTGCTTACTCAATGTCATTATTTTAATTGCCCAAGACAGCTTATTTTAGAACTACTTAGTCATTTTCCTATGACAAATGAACAAATAGTTTCCTTCTTTCTGCAATCAAAGTCATTAGATGTATTAGAAAACTTGTATCTATATCTGAAATACAGTATGTGAAAATGTGGACATTATTTTTTATTGCATGTTGAGTCTAAACCATTTTAAATATGATTCAAGTATGTGATATCTTACAAAATATGTGTTATTTTTGATTTTTTTAATTATACGAATAGATGTTTTACTACTACTAAAATTCTAATATTGCAGTCCCTGAGGCTTCTCTTCCTTGATGTTATATCAACTAATCTCTTTTTAGAGGATGCAGACCTTCTGTTTTTTCAGGATCTGTTGCTTCAGGTTCTCATTGAAGAAGGGGGACACTTTTTGGCACTTTTCCCTTACAGCGTACAGGGATGCTGACCCTGCTGCTATTTCAGGCAACTTTGTCAATGAGTCTCACATGTGTTCTGCATTACTAGCCTCATGCAGCTGCTCCAGACCCTTGGACACCAGGAACTTCAGCTTTGAAAAATCCATCTTCATGAATTTCTGTATCCATTCCTTGTGGCTGATGTAAGATTTGTCTTCCCTGTCCACAAAGGAGAAAGTTAACCAGTTGCGGTTACTGCCCCCCACAAGTGATTGAATGTTTACACTGGAAATGACCCCATCCTCTCTGCAGAGAACAAGGTCAAGGGTGACCTCAACCCTAGTACCCTGTTGGTCATGGTACTGGAAGTAGTCCTTGAAAGTGGACTGAAAGCTGGTCTCAGCCCTACCAGTAGCCTTCTCAAATTGCCAGACTTTGCCTGGGAAATTGAAGTTCCTGGATCTCCAGTGCATAGGATATGGCTGATCTGTAATTGTACCATACCATCTAGACATTATGCTCTACTGAGCTGCTTGAGGGCCTGTAGCACATGGTCTACCATGATGTGCGTGACCACGATTGAGGGACTCCCAAAAGGGTGACTCAATTATGGTGCATGGCACAGTGGCTACCGAGCAGCTACAGTGACCGGATGGGGTGGGTTGGTTACTGTAGCGACAGGAAGTCACTACATGTACATGTGCGGGGAGGTGGGAGCGAGCACGCTACAGGTATGTACTCGGGGGGAGTGAGCACACTCAGTGAGGGGTGGGATTTGAAGGGTGGCACTGTGGAAGGCTGCTGAGCTGGCCCTGTGGTGTAGCAGGTCGGCTGACGACTTTGGTGGCTAGGGTGCTGGGGTTGAGTCCAGGCGCAGGTTTGTTTTTGTTGTGCCCAGCCCAAATTTTTTTTTATTTTTACTTTTGCCCCCCAACATGCACCCCCATTGAGTTGAGAATCCTTAAGTAGGGGGTGGTGTGGGGGAGCACAGCCCCCCACATAAACATAAAAAAAAGCAAGTCCCTGGTGCTGTTTTGTTTTGTGCCGGGGAGTCAGAGCACCCAAACTGATTTTTGGTGCACTGACTTCACCGTAATGGGGATCGGCCCTTGGCAGTCGCCGTTATCACATAGAACCATAGCACACTCCTATGGTAACTCTTCTACCCATTTTCCTAACAAGTTTGACCCAGAGTGATTCAGTGGGACTTTTTGGCACTCTGATACCCCTTTGTCCTCCACAGTGTTTTCTCCTTTACAAGGAGAGCCATCCCACCCCCTATTCTCTCAGTCCTATCCCTTCAGAGTAGTCTGTATTCTTCTATCCTTGGGTTCCAGTCATTTTAGTTCCAAACCAACTTTCTGTGAGTACAGCCTCAAGCTCTCACATTTTCTTGGTGTCTCATCATACTGGCCTGCATGCAAGTGGCCATTGTTGACCTTTATGCTTCCTTGGTCCCCAAGGGGTCTTACTCAGTATACTCCCCTGTTCTTCTGTCCTTCCTTTAGTGTTTCCCTGCAACTACCTCATGTCGATGATGAACCCTTTTACCAGCCATCATCTCCCCATACTGTAACTTAAAGCCCTCCAAATGCCCTGTCCATTCTCCTGGCCATTACTTCCAATGACCCAGATGCAGCCCAAGGGAGATAGTGATGTGATATATTTGCAACAGATCATGCTAGACTGGAATACATTAGAAATCATTATTAAATGGACCTTTGTATTGACCAACCTCTATCATGCAATGTACTACACATGTTAATATGTAGAAGACAAATACATCTTAATACTAAAATGTTTGTTTCAGAATTTGCATTTTTTATTCATCTTACCTGTCCTTTCCCCCAACTCTCCCTTTCTCTTGTAGACTCTGCCTTACTTAGTGTGTCAGTCATGAAGGTGATGCACAGTAGGGAAAACCCTCTGTGGGTTATCCAATTATTGCTAGACATCTGGATATACCCTCACTGTCTGAGGGTGGAAATTTACATGATGGCCTGTGGCAGTAACATGCTGAAGGCAATCAACGATGGGGTTTCACCCAGTCAACTTGTTTTGTACATGCACTAAATCTTTTGGTGGGTCAAGTGCTAAGAGAATAGCATAACTAAGAGAAACATTCAACACTGTATAGGACATCACTAGATATTTCTGTCACTTCCCACAGAAATACTGCACTCTTCCACCATTACTAGCAGAAACACTGTGTTCCTCAGCAATGATTAATTAAACATGTTTCCACAAGGTGCAACTCTATCTTTAATATGGTGGAGAGGACTGTGGAATAAAAATCTGTGTTCTGGGTAATGGAATTTGATGGGTTGTCCTGGGGCGGTATCTGTCATGGGGGCAGTAGTCTGTTCTGAAAATGCTTATTCTACTTTGCAACCTTATGAAGAGGTCACTAAGATTTCAGTGCTAAATCAGCAACCCTTATCATGGTTATTCCCATGGTGAGTCTGCTTGTATGCCACCACACGCACATGCCATTATTTATAATCTTTACAGTAGCCCAGCAAAGCAAGACTGGTGATGGTAGCCATAACAGCACAGATGGAGGTGGCATGAATGACAGTGATGATGGTGGGGGAGGAGCAGGTGGTGACATCCCTAGTTCATCACAGCCTCCACAGCAGCAGTAGTGGGATGTGTTACTCATTAAGGAAGTGACAGAGATGTTGCTGACACAACTTGGAGACAGGTTTGACAGTATTAGATTGCACATACATTCTGGCATGGCAGCACTAGTGGATCCCAGATGCAAAGATGTATTCACTCCCCCTGAACACATAAGAAACAGAAACATGTGTACAATTATGGTGGTGCACTAAACACAGCTTCATGAAACCAACAGCAATCTCCTGTTCATATGCCTCCTTGTCTTCTGCTGACTTCATTTGGTGCCCGTGTCAGGTGTCAGCATGACATAGAAGAAGACTTGTATAGTAATAATCCTGAGACAAGCAAGATAGTTGGGAGATTTTTGAAACCGAATGCCAGTATCACTTTGACATTTCAGATGAAGATTCAGTTATTTTCCTACAACACATGACACAGGCTCACTAGAAAAAACACTGATTAGCAGAAACAGTGATCTAATCAAACCCTGGCAAGAGAGGCAAGTCATTTGGCTGCACTAGCTAAAGTGGCTTTGTATTTTCTTAGGTGCCTTGCATCACTGGCTGCTTTTTCGAAGACGCTTTAGTAAAACTGGGGATACTGCTTCACCTCAGCTAAACCAGTTTAAGAGTTCTTATACTGGTTTGCATCTACACTACAGTCCTAGTAGAATGGTTTTTAAAACCCATTCTTGAGTCCACCTCAGGAGCTTGTCCCAACAATAGCTTTAGCTATAATGTTTAACTAAACCTATCAACCAGCAATGTCGATGCACAAGTAGTGTTGCATGCTTATTGGTCCTGTTTCTGCTGCTCTTGCAATATCCCATAGGGCTATAAACCAGAAGAAAACAAAGGGGCAAATGCCCATTTACCAATTCTGGGCCAGACTCTTGCTATTTTAAGGAATGGCCACAATGCTATGCTATGGTATCCTCTCACAGGTCCCAGCTCCAGCCAGCAAGGGAAGACAGATATGGACAATTGGACATTTAAAAAGTATTGCTTTAGCCTTTGGCCTCAATCATCCAGAAGAACCCCTCTTCCCACTGTCCTGTGCACCGCAGACTGCTAGAGAAAAGTTGATAGATGTGGGCATCTGGGCCCATCAACTAAAAAGAAGTTGTTGTTTTCTATGCCGCATCTGTCCCTGTCAGATGGAAGCACTTATTAAAAATAAAATGTCTCCATACTGGTTTAGTGCTAGCCAGTGGGAGGTGAAAGAAGGCTGTTTTTTTTTTTTTCAGTTTCACAGTTTCCCTTTGGATTCTGTTGTAAAAAGGGAGATAAAGTTTATGCTGCATGGAATCATTTCAGTTCAGACAGCGACTGCCCCCCCCCCCCGGACCACTTCAATCTTGACAGTTGTGCCCTTCAGTCCTTCAGTTTTAAAATAAGCTGTTGTTGCTTGTCCCGTCTGTCTCTGCCTATGAATGAAGATGGGATGCTGCCTGTTGCTGCACACACTTAATTTAAAACAAGCATTTGTCAATGCCGAACGTTCGCTTGCAGGTATTTGCAGTGGTGTTTGGCATGTATGGTGCTTTACCCTAATGCCCTGTACAATTGCTGGTATTTGCACAATAAATTGTCAGCATGACCTTGTTGTTACCCCCATTGTGCGCTACATAGGCAGAAACACGTTTTGGGCAGGATGTGAAAAATGACAGCTGTACTGCTCATAAGGAAGTGTGGTAAAATGGCAATGTTGAAAATCTGGAGTGGAAATATTGAAAATTTGCAAACCTACGAGCGTGCGTGGGAACTGTGCAACATGCCTTCGTAGAAACAGTCATTTGTAGGATTTTTTCACTAAATTTCAACATTGCCATTTTAAAACCTCTGCTAATGAACAGTGTCACTGTGATTTTCTTACTGTGTCCCATACATTGATTTACACACCGACTGCGCCATTGTGTACATTACATGGGAGGAAAGATATTTTAGGCAGGATGTGAAAAATGACAGCTATTTTTGCTCATAAGAGGTGTGGTAAAATAGCAATGTTGAAAATCTGGAGTGAAAATATTGAAAGTCGCATAGGCACTACAGTGTCGCGTAGGAACTGCGCAACGCATGAGCCATAAAACAGTCATTTTTAGGAATTTTTTCACCAAATTTTCAACATAGCCATTTAAGACCTCTGCTCTTGAACAGTGTCACTGTGATTTTCTTAATGTGTTCCATACATTGATTTGCTTTACCGACCATGCCATTGTATGCACCATAGGCTGAAACACATTTTGGGTGAGATGTGAAAAATGACAGCTGTACAACTCATAAGAAGGTGTGATAAAATGGCAATGTTGAAAATGTGGAGAGAAAATATTAGAAAATTCATGAACTTACGAGCCTGCGTAGGAACTGCATAGCCTTGCAGCTTGTAAAACAGTCATTTTTTGGAATTTTTGCCCAAATTTTCAACATGGAGTTTTAGGACCCCTTCTCATGAATGATGTCACTGTCATGGTGTATTCAGGGCGAAGGGTGATTTCGTGCAGTGCCTGTGAAATCACCCTTGGCTGAATAAGCATGACAGTCATCATTCATGAAGAAGGTCTCAAGCACCATCGTTGTGGTGCAAAAACAAAATTTGAACGTAAGTTGAAACCCCTATCTAGCCCATTATACAGCTACTGGCATTTCCTCAGTTTGCGGTCGGCTTTGAAGAGTGCAGACTTGTTCCCAGTCCACGAAGATTGTCGCTGGAGTCCGGAGGTGCGCGGGTGGGTGTGTGTGTGGGGGCTGGGTGCGCATGGGTGGTGCGGGTTGTGGGGGCTGGGAGACGTGCTGCGGGACCGTTTTGTTTTACAGGTAAAAAAAAAAAAGATGACGTGAGACGCTTGCCACGCTGGGTGGGCTCCCAGCATGGCAGAAGATGGCTCGCGGGGGCCGAGGAGCTGACCGAAGTTGGGCACCCGGTCGGCAAACTCACGCTGAGGCGAGGAGCCATCGGGGATTGGGCACTCCTGTCGGCAAACTAAATGAACGTTTGCCCACGCTGGGGTGGGCTCCCAGCATGGCAGCAGGATGGTTTGGGGGGCTATAGAGCCAACGGGGGATTGGGCACCCGTTGGAAACAACATTTGCCATGCTGGGGTGGGCTCTCAGCGTGGCACCAAAGCTTTGGGGGGCGTGGACGCGCGTGCAGGGCAGGCACGCGTGATGCGAGGGGGGGCGGCGCTCAGTATGGCAGCGGTGCTTTCCTTTGAAGCAGAGGAACACCGCTGTCATACTGATCTCCTGCACCCATTGGTGCAGGACCGCCACGCCTGCTCAAGGGAGCAGTGCATTGGATGGGAGAGGCACACCTCCAAGTGTGCTACTCTCCCAAAATGTTCCTTGCGCATGCGCACAAGTGAACATAAAAATGAAGTCTTATCCCTGACTCATTCTGGCTCTAGCTGATAAGAGGTGGAGGAACTGCAACATTCCCTTTGCCAGTTCCAGTTACTGCTAGTGAAGGGAGATTGTACCAGGGACAACAGGCTCTTTTTTGTTCTGTTTTAAGGTTTCACTGTGTTTCTCATGCCAGCCTTAGATCCTGCCAGTGAATGAAGATTAAGACTATATAACTGGGAAACCGTCCACTCCGCACAATCACATATTTCACCTCCCTCTATGGAACTGCTCCGTCCTGAGAATTGCATCTCCCCCACTTCCAGGAACTGCTCCAATCCTATGTACAAATTTTTTTTATTCCATATTTGCAAAGCATAAATAAATCAGCCACTGCAAAGATACAATCAACTCATAGTACGTGATCCTATAACATGTATTGCCCTGCCACTGAGACATCAGATAAAAACATTGCTGAAATACCATGCTATTACTAAATTAACATCTGCAAACTCTCACAAGCCGTGGATTTAAACAATGTTAGATTTAAGGATACAGAAAGGATCAAGACTGCAGCAGCCAGCCACTAATCCACATTTTGACAACTTTGCATAAAGCAAACAGCAATGTGAACATGATTCTGGAAAACAAATGCACTTATCTCTGCAGCAATTTGTGAACTTGATGAAATCCCTTTAAAGCCTCAAAGTTTCAAGAAATCACAAATCTACAAAAGAAGTTGATGAATGAGGTGAAATTACCCATTGCTGTGGCCACAACATAGCTGCTGCAGGTGACAAGCTGTTACCTGCACTTGCAGTCTCATCTCCATTGAGTGAGAGGGAAAAGACACAGCAAATCAGACAGATGCCATTTTACAAAGCCTTGTGGCACAGAAAAATGGAACCCCTCATTGCACAGCGGTGAAAAGAAACACATTGCAATACTTAATCCCCTGATACAAGATAAAGTAAACTTACTCCAATATAGGGAATCAATTAATCAAAACAAAATACATCACCTGGTATGATAAACCCCTATCAGCATGAATACTAAAGTCTCTGCAAATTTGCTCGAGTCATGACAGTCATCTCCCCTACCCGCCACTAAAAACTGTTCCAGTGCTGACCAAAATACATCTGATGGCACCTTTTTGGTGGGCTGTGCTGCTGCTAGTTTCTTTACTGCTGGCGGAGAGTTGAAATGTTGCCAACACCAGGAACACAGTGATCTGGAACAGCATGAATTGCCGGTACGTGAAGGGAAGGTAAAGGGGTAAAGTGAATCTGGAACTCCTGGGATGTGGAAGACAGAATTCCACAAGAAAATCCCAATCCTTCCCAAGCAAATCCTAAGCCTCCCTACACCTCGTAACTTTCTTAGCACATTAATTGGGGCAGTCAGTGGTACTAGTGCCCATTACCTTCAGACTATAAGTAAAGGTTAGTGTTGCTGATACACCTCTAAAACTTTCACTGCCTAAATGTAAGGCACTGCATTTCAGAATGTGGGGAAAAAGAGCAAAATGTGATACACTTCATGCAATATTAGTGGTAAAGACAGAGCACTGTGGATCACCCCACCTAATGTGACACAGTTGAGAGGTATTGAAATACAGGGGTTCTAAGCAGTAAAATGTAGGACAGATGAAAGATATAGACACAGGGGATCTAAGAGGAAATTAAGGGATGCCTCACATAGGGGCAGTTGAGAGGCATTATGAACAGAGTGCTTCTGAGGTATGTCCCATCTAATGTGCCCAGAGGGCAGAGTGTGTCAAGGCTATATAGTTGGAATAGCCTGGTTCACTCCTTCACTGAACCCCAGGCATAGCCTTTCAAATTAAATATTTAGACTAGGCTGAGTTCATGTTCTGTTTGGCAGTACATCTTACGTTTGATAGTATCAGACAGATCTGTGGTGGCCATCAAGCCAGCATACCATGTGGATACGAACAAGGAGCTCCTTCTTCGGTTCTTTTTTCTTTGAGTAATTGATTAAATGCATTTGCTGTGTTAAAAGTCAGCCAGCATGGTATCATGTACACCAGTATGGCCCTTACAGCTTCAGCTCAGTAAGGTACCCACCTTATCTAATAAAGAGCTCTCAAGGCTTTAAGGGGAAGTTCAGGTACACCTGCAGCTGGGGAGTTGTAAGAATGCCAGGGGGTGGGCACCAAGGGTGTGAATATGGGCTAAAGATATACCATGCAAGATGTATTGCTACCCTTTACTCTCATGTTCCTTTGTGTCCCCTTGTTCCTATCTTACCCCTACCTTTTAAAGTTTTGTTGTTTTGCTATTAATTGCATTGAGTCACAGTCACAGGTGTGAAGTTACTGTATGGGATGGAAATTCCAAATTCATTTGAAACTGTAATCCAACTTGGCAGCAGATTTTCTAGCCCATGAGGAGTCACCCCAAGTGGAGATATCACATCACATTGTAATCATTTATCCAGGTATCCAGTAAGAAAGAAAAGGACTCAGACTAGCTGCCTTGGTGAAGAGGAATGTATAACTCCAAAGGCCCCGAAAAGGTGCTACACTGAGGTCCTTGAACTTGTTTACAGCCTTCAGAGGTGGCCCTTAGTGAGTACCAACACAAAGGCAAGAAGACTACTTGTATAAAGGTTTGCTTTGACCAAAAAACCATGGCCAAAGCCTTTTTGCAGTTAAGAGTGACCCAGTTATACAGACATCATCTGTGCATATCTACATGGTCATGTTGTAAATAGACTGGTCTCCACTTCAGTGAAGTTAGATCCAGTGCTATGCAGTACTATGTTATCTGCATACATATGGAGAAAGACAGACCTTCAAATTTTGGGATCAATATGGAGAAGAGTAGGGGAGTCAAGACTGAGCACTGGGATACCATGAACAGACCTGGATGGTTGGTGAGTTGGCTGTTGAAACCAAGAGGTTACATTGGAGAGGAAACTGATAATTATGGGAATGGAGAGGTTGATTTATAGGGAATGTTTGCAGCATCTGAGCAAATGTTTTCTGGAAGTCAGAAGCCTAAGAAAGGTGTTTTTAGCTTTTAAGATTTTAAAGGGATTGGATAAATTGTATCATGGAAACTGTTATAAGTTGCTCAGGGCAGTTGAACTAGATAGAGGGCTGATACTATACTTAGAGGACTAGAATTATGGGTATTGTGGACAATAATGTTGTATAAGATTTAGTTATTGTAAAGGAGAAACCTGATGAGCACATCTCATAGCAGGATTTGTATGCATCAGTGGACCCAGATGTTCCCAAATCTGGTGCTTTTTTCCTCCATAATCCAAAAGTCAATCAAATGTATTGATAGTACTACCCATTAAAAATGGCTACAGCTACTTTTCTTAAAGTTGATTGCTGCAGCTGCCTGTACAGCATGAGAGTAACACAATGGAGAAGTTTATTTTTATTTTTGTCTAGTATTTCCAACGTTCCTGTTGACATGACTGCTTAAAAATTTTAGACAGTAGTTATATTTCATTTAACTAGTTCCCTTTTTTCTATAATGCTTTTTACCTGGTGTAGGCAAGCAAGCAGGCTCTCAAGCCCATCCCCACATCTCTTGACTGGCATTAACCTCCCCGATCCACTAGGGGCTAAGTCCCCCATGGACTGCCCCTGTGACAAGCCAGGGGTGGGATGGTAGTCCTCCCCTAATGCACATATCCTGATGACCCCGGGGATCAGGTGGTGGTGCAGGCCTAGTGAGTCAGGGCAGGGCTTCATGAAGCCTGCTTGTCACCATTTTCCTTGTTCTGGTCCCCTGTTGCCCTATTTTGGCAACACATCAGAATATGTATGTGGTGGTGCCACTCACTAATGTACACTACAGCAAGCCTTCCAGCTAGTAGCAGACAGAGGCTGAGATGACTGGCCACCCCATCCTAGGAGAGTAGAGCAATCCCTGAAGAGCTCGGTCCTCTTGTTCCTAAATACAGGTCACCGGCATGGCTAGAGGTAAGGCACATAGTGCTTCAGCCCTCCATACCACTGGGCCAGTCCTTTTTTCTAGTTCCCATAACATCTTGGGCTCAAGGTCACCTGGTCCTTGTGGCTTGCTTATACGAACCTCCGTAAATATTCTACCACTATCCTATCTGTGATGCTAACTTCACAATTTCCCCTTTTCCTGTGTCCCCAAGTAAACTTCATGTAAATGATTTGCAGCATCTCGTACTCCCTTCCTTTTTTCAGCACCAATGCACTCATTTAAAACTTCCTCCAATCAGCCATCAACTGCAATCACCTCCCAACCATTCCAGATGTTCAAGTGTCTGATCTAGTCCTTAACTATCCTTTTGTCTATAATGTCATTAAATAAACTTTTAATATTCCTCCAAATCTTACTAGGTTCCTTCCTCATTCCCACATTTCCCCTTCTAATTATTATCTTTCACTCCTGTATATTTAATTCTAACTATGGTTTGTTGTTTTTCCTGTGTGCTACCTTCACACCACTCTGTATATTCTTGTTTTATTACTTTTTTCTTTGTTCACAGCTGTGTTTGTCTATGCTTCCCTCTTTTTTGCTCTTCTTCCTTTTTTACCCCTTGGAATACATACCTCCACAACATTATGAAAAACCTTTAAGCTCACCATTTTGATTGTGATACATTTCTCCTCCACACTGCTTCCTGTTTGGAGCAGTATACGTTCTTGGACCAATAAACTTCTCACATTATTGAAATTCGCCCTTTTCAAATGTAATTTTGCTGTTCTACCAAAGATCTAACTTCTTCTGTACCCTTGTTAATCATAAAGCTCACTGTTCTGTGGACACTAACCACTAGCTTTTTACATACTTCCAGCCTAGTCACCTACGAGCACAAGAAGATAGAAAATGGCCTGAGTAAAGGAAGAATGGAACTTGTTTTTATTACTTGTGTATTAAACCTTGGTGTTTGATGCTGCTGAAATGGATGCTTATTGATAGGTATACTGACAAAAACATGGTTTATAAAGTGGATGCCCTTCTTAATGGCTTATGTTAATAACATGTCAAATGTGTTTATTCTATATGTTTATTTAATATTTATTTATTGTCATGATTAGAATCCACTGTCCCTCCTAAGGCTGCTTGGTGTAGACGACATTCTTCTTGTTGGCATGCCAGAGCAGGTGTTCAGGAAAAAATCAGGAAAATGACTTGGTGAATTGTGAACTACTATTATGTATGCCTCCGTCTAACCCAGACTGCCCAAGGATATCACGACTGAGACTGCATACGAGGAATTAAATAGTTTACCAAATTCCAAATGACAAATCATGTGCACAGCACCATACAAATCACCATGCACATAGTTCCCATTATACGTTGCATTAGTGAGGTATGCTGAATTTCTATGTTTTTGAAATCTTTCTTTGTTACTAATGCACTCCAAGGGTAAATATTGTTTTATTGCTTTTGCACTGAAGTTGTTGTCAATTACAATTGTTTTCCTATTTGGGGCTCACTGTAAACCAAGTTAAAGAGATCATGAGTAGGGTTACTCAAATATTCCAAAAATCTGATTTTACAGTCTGACATTGGACTAACTTCGTTCATAATCTTATATCCAAATGTAATAAAAAAAGGCCCCTAAGTCCCTCCTACACCACCCACCCTGCGCATCGTAACTTCCTTGCCAAAACCTCACTCCTCCCCCTCCTTCCTCAAGTCCACGTCAATATTATAATACAATTAAGAATTAATTTGTCACATCTCCGTATAATAAACTAAGACTGCCACACACCCACTAAATCAGGAGCCACTCCCTACACAAGTCACTAGATACCCAACTCTCTGGTCCAATAAAGAACCCCCTGCCCAACATACCCACTAGCATCCCACCTCTCTTCTCCCCATAGCACCACAATTATCCTAACACTTACATTGGGTGGCACTGGCATACAGCAGAGCAACTTGCACTTGTCTTTTCTCTAGTGATGTGTATAAATGAAGTGACATCCTGCTATACTGTAGTAGCAAGACCTGATTGACTGCCTCTCAGCCAACTGCTACAGGCAGGCAGTAGGATGTTCCAAAGCTGCAGCACGGAATAAAGGAGCTGGTAAGGGACATACGAGCATACAAAGAAGCCAGCAGAAGAAGGCCATTTTGTCTATCAAGTCTGCTTATATTGCAGGATCCACAACTTGAGCTACTGTCCCTGGCCTCCCTCACCATTCCTCCCATCCTCCCTACCCATGATCCTTACCTTCTCCCTATGCCTATCCCCGCCTGTCTTGATGCTGCCCACTGTCTTCAATGAGACCACCTCTTCTGGCAGTGCATTCCAAGTGTCCACCACCCTCTCTGTGAAGAAGTGCTTCCTGACCTCCTTCCTAAAGCTCCCCCCTCCAGCTTAAGACTGCCCCCCTTGTGTTATGGTTGTCACTCAGCTTAAAGCGACCCTCCTTATTGACCTTATTTATCCCTTTCAAGTACTTGAAGGCTCCAATCATATCCCCTCTCTCTCTCCTTTCCTTCTGGGAATACATGTTCAGTGCCCTCAACCTCTCCTCGTATGCCTTACCCTGCTGACCCACTATCATCTTTGTAGCCCTTGTCTGGACCTTCTCCAGTAGGTTAATGTCCTTTTTGAGGTGGGGGCACCAGTACTGAACTCCATACTCTAGATGTGGCCTCACCAGTGACTTGTACAAGGGTAGCTTAACTTCCTCTCTCCTACTACTGATCCCCCTAGCTATGTATCCCAGCATCTGGTTTGCTCTTGCTGCTGCTTTCTTGCACTGCATGGAGTGCTTCAGGTCACTGGTGATCAACTCTCCCAGGTCCTTCTCCTCCTCTGATGCAGATACATGGACTCCACCCAGGTAGTACTCCATCATGGGATTCTTGGCTCCAATGTGTATTACTTTGCATTTCTTGGCATTGAAGCCAAGCTGCCAGATCCCAGACCACTTCCCCAGCTTTTCCAGATCATCCTATAGTTCCTGACATGACTCAGTACCACACATGGCCATAGAGCCACATATACAAGAGACTGGGGTAGGACACCAAGGATTGTAACAAACTTTGGGTGCAGGTAGAAGGGGACTTAATAATGAGGGAATCGGCCAGATAACCCTGAAATCTGAAGAACCACTGTCCTGAAAGGGACCCTGAGGTAAGGAGAAAGCAAGTGGGTAAAGGCATCTCAGCTGCACTACCTAACTCCACAACTCACAGCATGGAACCGTGGCATGCAGCTTGGTGTTATGTCATTCTGCAACTCAGTAGGTGTCACAAATCAGAAAATTAATGGAAGCAAGTTACATTTGCACTCACTAGTATCAAGACATCTAAGTTAATCTGTGACTTACTCATGTGGGGGCTCCTCCCCTCTGCAACTAAGAGCATCCCTAGTGCCAACTGGAGGTGTTGAAATTGGGTGGCACCCCCCCCCCCCCAATTCTTTAACATTGCCATTAGGGCTGTGCAAAATTGCTTCCATTATTTTTGTGGAATTATTTCCATAAAGATGGCAAACTCTCTGAATGTTGCCTACATGTCTGAAAATAACTAAACGTAAAATCACAACTCTTGTGAGAAAACATGTCATTTTCATGTACAAATAGTATTTTCACGATTTTTGTTTGTTCAGAAACAAAGTTCTTCATGCAGTTTTTGCTTGATTTTGCCATTAAGGTGAACATTTCTAAATCCAATGATTTTCTCAGAAACAAAACTGCACAAAATATTTGCCCATGGAATTAAACTTTTACCCAGCTCTATTTGCCACATTTTGGGACTAACAATGGGGCCCCAGGTTTCCTATGGTAAGAAAGACTGCCATTCTTGGCAAGAGATTTTTTGTATTAGAAAAATACTGTCTAGTCTGGTTCCTCATTCATAACCAAAGTAGGGTTGCCTCCTATCCAGTTTTTGACCAGACAATCTGCTTTTAGGGTCCAGTTTTGATTAAATGCAGTCCGGTTTTTGGGCAATTTTAAGTACTCATATATTCTTGAAACTAATGTATCAAATCATTCACTGTTTTGTCTGCATTGCATGTCCAGGTTGCAAAGAAGTTCTGATGTCAAAGTCATTCAGACCTGCCTTTGTTTGTAAAACAAGACTGTCTGAGAGGTGTAAAATATGGCCATTAAGATCACTGGCAGTAAATTAACCTACTCTTTTCCATTCTGAATTTTAAGTATGGTCTTTTACTGCTGTGACAGGAAACAGCTTTTATACCTTTATGTGCTCTCGAGTGTTTCTTTTTGTTTGTCCTATATTCTGGTATGTTTTAGACCCATTTTGTTAAATTAATAAGTTAACTTTTATTGACTTTATCACCACATTTGCTCTAATTTTTTGTATTACCTGAACATTCTGTGATATTAGCTACACTTTTTCAGGTCATTCAGATAAACAGCATGTTTACTTCTAGGTGTGTCTGAAATTGTGAAATGTCTTAGAAATATAAAAAGAAACAGTAGTAGCTGCTGAGGTAAATGGGGAACACAGTGTAGTACTAAAGGTACCAAAAGCATCGATAATTAAGTTATCAAAAATTGGTCAAAGCATCAGAATACATGAATGACATGGAAAGGAAAATGAAAGGGTGTTTGACAGAGGGTTGAGCAATAAGCTGTGGATGAGCTTGGCACATCCAGCAGACCTGAGTTTGATCCCCACAGCCTCCACTTACATACTGCGTGACCCTGAGCAAGTCACTTAACCTTCCTGTGCTCCTGGGTCAATCCTGTAAAATGGGCTGTGTGGCCTATGGGAGTTAAACTGGTTGCCAAAGAATAAATAAATAACTGAATAAATAAATCAAATAAATAACAGTATACAAATTATTTCCTATCACTAGTAATGTCTGTCCCAACTTACAAATGACTTTGGAGGAGAAGCAATATACTCGCCAGTCATAAGGTGGAGGAGCCAGAGGCAGGATTTGGGGTGTGGTTTAGCATCCAGTTTTTACCTCATCCAAAGGTGGCGACCGTTAACCAAACCCAAGCCTTTCTACACAACATGTCGTGAAAAGGAGTTCCTGCTACCTACCTCCTACTAGAATTAGTAAAAAGTGGGTCAATAGAGAACTAGCACAAATATGAGAAAGTACAGTGTAGACATGAAGAAATGATAATTATGATGATGCTTATGATGATGCATTGTAATGCAATAAAGTCTTGTAAAAAGTTTATTTGGACTTGGAAGTCTAAGCAAATTGTTGTCTTCCGTAAAATGAAACCATTTCAGCATGACATTTAAAATGTTATTCATTAGTTTTATGTGTTCTAATTTAATCAAAAAAGAATGTTGTTATGTAGTTTAGAGTGTTGCCGATGACATAATATTTACTTATTTAGCTATACTGAGTAATTTATCTGTATTTTGTCATTTTACAGCTACTATTTAGGCCATAGTAATTACCTTGATGATCTACTTTCAGATAGTGTTAACACTGAATACACAATGTGCATCATAAATTTGCATTTTCTGAGTAAGGCGGTAAAGTGTAAAGGTCATCCGAATTCTTCCTCCCTCATGTATTGGCTGGCATAAGGAGACCTAGCATTTTATCATAGTGTCTATAGAGAAAACATACAGTAAGATACTTACTTTTACTAACTAAATTGTGAAAACATTTTAAAATAAATTGTTCAAAATGCTTTTAAAATTTCTGTCTTCTAGTTTATTGCTAAACTGTAGGCTTGGGTGACTAGAAGTGTTGTGTTCTTCTACTACAATAGTTCTCACACACTGTCATAGTGAGCCTCCCCCAAGACCTGGAAAAGGTCTTGAGCCCCCCCCCAATATAGAAATAATTTTGGGCCTCTCCATAATTTGAACAATTATCGTACTTTGCATAGTAAACAGGGAATACAGTGACACTCCTTTGAGTAGTTGAGTTTATTCTCATTTTATTATACCTATTATTCTCCATCTGTGTAACCCCCTCTCCATGTCAGCCTACTCATTCCACACTTCTGGGTTTTGGACCTTATTTACTGCACCCCTCATTGCAATACCTCCATGCGTCAGATTGCTTTCTTTGTCAGTTTTACCTTGTTCTTAAACACCTTCTCAGGGACCATTTTGTTTTTGTCCTGCTCTTGCTCTTAGTACCTCTCAACCTAGCCTCTGCCTTTGTGCTTTTCTGCAGCAAGTATAATGGGTCTGGTGTTACCTTGTACCTATTCATTTGTATTATTTTGCATTTTGTTTTGCATAGTTTCCAAGAACTGTACTTCCTCCATTCAGTTTTCCTCCATGTCATACCAAGAAACAAGTGTTTGTTGAGTGTGACTTTCCTGGTCATTCATTTTGTACATAAATTCACATGCCATTATTCACTTTAGTTTGTTGTATCCTATCACACAAAGCATCCAAAATCTGACATTTAAATATAGTACATTTTAAGGCTTGCTTGAGCCTCCCCTGGAACAGGTTGGGGCCTCCCCTGGGAGGCTGGCCTCACCATTTGAGAAACCCTGTTCTACTAGAATGCTGCAAAATTCCGCCAGAGGTGGAACAGGCCTTCAAACTGATTTTAAACTTTAAACATTGTGGAAAATGTAGAATTTCACCAATTGATGCAGAAGTCCAAAGAGAGTCACACGATTCTGCAGTTTCTACTGTTTTCCATAGAACATGTTTCTGTGATTTAATTAACAAAAACATTGCTTACATTAAAAGCTCATGGCTAACCTAGAAAAAACTAATGTAGTTCAGTTGGCAGTGTTCTGTGGAGTGGACCCCACAATCTATCATGCTTTTCGGAAGCAAAATAGCAGTTCTACCAGAATTCTGCCAAAGGAACTCTGCATTACAGTATGTGCAATGGACAGTCCAGTATCTGCTCTGTCAAATCATAAACACCAAACCTGAAATATTCACAGATTATCCTTTTACTTTTTGTACTACGCTGATAATAAAATGAGTAATACAAAAAAAAAACTCCTTTTAAAACAATCACCTACTGTATTTTGCCTTCTTAGTCCAATATGGACTATGTTCCCAGCTGTATAATCAATGGGCAATGGGAATGATCTAGTGCCTGCCACTATAGACTTTTAAAATGCTGTAACAACTGGCCTGCTTTTTGGGCTACAAGGAGACAAGTCCCAGCTCCAGAAACCAGAAAGTTCTTTCCCACTGTCACATGTTGTTTGCCCCCCTCCCCACCCAACCATTACGGCAAACCAATCTCACATACATCTTTAAAGTGGTATCTGTCCCCCAAGTCCATTCTGGGTAGGGGACCAAATTCTGAGTTTTTGAGGTCTACTGTATCGTTAGTCACATTGTGTGCACTGATATTTATGCCTAGCTCATATTTGCTCTACATGGACTATTGTCTCATTGTATTATAGTAACATTTAGCTTATGTGTTTTTGTTATGACCTACCCAGGTCCCCAGGTCCATCTTGCAAATGAGTCTGTCTCAATAGTGTTTTAACTGGTAAAATAAAGATGATTGATTGATTGATTGATCCTGGTGGTCCTCAATAGGAGCAATACAGAGTTGAGTTTTCCATGTGCTGCCTGCTAGAGCTCTCCATGGTTCCATATTTCTGGGTTTGACCAGGCAGGGGTGGGAATGCTGTAAATGCATTCTGTTAGAAGGACATGCTTATACCAGTCCCACCCCTGCTAAGCAGGGCATAGAAACATGGAGCTTTGAGGGCTGTAGCTGTCAACAAATGGGAATGTTGATGTAACCCCACCTTGGGTGGGGTTTACCTAATTCTTGCCCCCTCGGGTGCCACCCAACTCCCGCTGTGCACCGTCACCAGTCCTGGGTCCTTTAGTGCCTTCTAGGTCTCCCTCCAGCCCCACAAACTTTTTACCTTTCAAATGGGGCCAGAGGAACACAGTCATGGGACTGCCATGCTGCCTACACTTTGAGTGTGCGAGTAGTGATTCGTGCATGTGCAGTAGCACATTGCTGTTTTTGTGCCATGACTGCAGCAAAATGGTATCCTCTCTGGTGCCCCTGATTCCCAAAATCAGCTATTCGGGGGTTGGAGACATGGAGGAGGCACTTCAGGAGCCCCAAAAAGTGCTAATTAAGGAGTGCCAATGAGCACTATGGTACTGGGGGCCATTAAAAATATTAATGAGGCTGAAATTAATATTAATGAGCCGGTTCACTTCCAGGGGGATAGTGTGTTACAGGCCAGTGACAGACAAAGGAAAGGATTTTTAATTATAACTTTGAAGCAGGATGATAGATAAAAGAGGGGCTATAAAATTGTGGGACAAATATTTATAAAAAAATGTACTGTTTGGCTGCAAGAGCATTCTGAAAAGGGGACTCTATATAAAACTGCATTAAACTGCTTATTGAACAGCCATACTATGTACCGTTGACCCCAGAGACAGCCAATCAGCATTCTAGGCACCCAAAACTCAATGAAATGACTTGTGAGAGAGGTGTGAACCATATTTTAGGCACCAAACTAATTGCCAATCAATAATCAAAGGTACTTAATATTGAATAATTCTACTGATAGACAGCTAATTTCAGCCAATCAGAGGCTACCATGCCTGTAGTGAAACCCCAGGGATAGTTACAGCTTGGGGCAGTCAGGCTTGGGCTCTCAGCAAGTCAGGAGGGCTCAGATTGTGTTGGAAGAGTAGTGTGGGAAGTCAGCCTAAGGCTTCCCCAGCCATTTGTCAGAGAACATATCAAGAGGTTTTCTACTGCCTGGAGTGCCAGTGTTCGCTGCTGGATCCTATCACATCCTGACAGGCCCTCAGTTTGTAAAAAGAATTTGAACTGTTGGCCAGAGATTGCAGTTTTCCTAGTTTGGCCTGAAGTGGAAAGAGGCTTGTGGATTTTCCTGCATCAGGGAGCCAGAGAATACTGTAAGTTCCTGCTGTTTAAAACTAAACCCTGTCCCTCCATTAGCTGTAGCCTTGCCCGCTAAGTTTGTGGCCACCAAAGGTATGAAGTATATGCACCTAAATGTGTGTAGCTTACTAAAAGAGATAAACTATGTCCAAGTCTGGGTATCTCATACTAACCTAGATATCTCTGTAGTGACTGAGAACTGGCTAAAAAGTTCAATCCTCGATAACCTGATATCGCTTCCTTCCTATAATATTTTCCATATTGATAGGCAATCTAGGGAAGGGGGCGTTGTCATATATGTCAAGGACAAGCTCGCCGCTTCTCTTATCACTGCTGTCTCTACTCCAAAGGAATTTGAATTCTTGGCATTAGATTTAGTAATCTCCCTGGTAGGGACCATACTGTAAATGTGATAGGCTGCTATAGACCACCAACAGGGGGTATGGAGCTCTTAAGTCATTTGTGTAACTTCACGGACTCTAAGCAAAATGAAACTATCATTCTTGGTGACCTAAATCTGGACTGGCATAATACCAACTCTAGAAGTAAACAACTGAGAGACTTTTGTGATGATTCAAGCTTTACTAAATTAATAATTATGATGCTATTGACCACTGCACAGTGGTCTGTATTAGGGGTTTACCAGTAACTAAGTCCCCCAGCAGATTTATTTGGAAAAGGAGTTTCCACAAATTTAGCCTTGCCATTACCTTGCTGATCTGAGAGACAAAAACTGGGTGGACTTCTACATGGCCTCAAACATCAATGACGCGGCCTCCATTTTTACTGACACCCTAAATAGCATCATCAATAAACACGCCCCAATGAAAAAATGTAGAACCAGGAAGCACTACTGTTTATGGTTCAATGCTGACCTGAAAAGTGCCCTAAACAAACTGGACCAATTATGGACCACAGCATGGCATACCAAACACCTCTCTGATTGGGAGACTTTTAGAACTGGTCAGAACAATTGTACGAAATTGATTAGTTCCGCTAAGGCTAATTACTACTTACCAGCCTTCAAAATGGCAAAGGGTAATTCCATTACGTTCTGGGGGGTTATAAAGTCAGTAGAGGGAATGAAACCAACCTCCATGCTACCAGATAAGATTACCCATCAGGGTATGACATTAACCGATGTCAGAAATCTTGGATAGCTTTAATGTCCACTTCTGTATGGCAGGCCTAGTCTTCAACACCTCCAAAGCCGCTACCCTAAAATCTAGCCTACTTCAATCAACCCCCCACCAACTGACAATATTTTCACATTCTTCCTGTAATTTTCATATGTTGCTCATGATGTATTGCATGGGGGATATGAGTAAGTAGCTTCACTAGTGTCAATATATCTCTGACATATTTGTAAACAACAGGTTGCAAAGTAAGCATTAATCCATGACACAGCATGGTTCTACTGTAGATTTAATCCATGTCTTGAGGTGCATGCAGCCACAGGTCGAGTGCATCCAACCACCCAGACATGGATTAGTTCTACAATAGAATCATGCTGTAGAGTGGATTAATGTGGTTGTAGTATGGCAAGTGCAGAAACAGGGAGTTATACTTGATAAGATATTGTAACATGACATCCTATATTAGCAAGTACAATAAAACAGACACAGAGACAAACACAGATAGCAGGAATGCTGAATACTGCATTGTGCTGAACAGGCTGATTTTCCATTTAATATTGTGAGTACAATGGTGATCAGTGACTCAGTTATTGATTACATGCAGATGTGATCAGCATTTCAGAATATGTGTTGATTTTGGCTGGCTTACTTTTGTGAACCGTGGAATCGTCTCTGTTTTTTTTCTGTATTTGCTGTTAGGGATGCAGTTGCTGTGCATGATGGGAAATTCATATATTAAGTGCATTCTGTATTATGCTGAACAGGCTGATTTTCCTTTTAATATTGTGAGTACAATGCTGAACAGTGATTCAATTACTGATTACATGCAGATGTGATCAACATTTCAGAATATGTGTTGATTTTGGCTGACTTACATTTGTGAACTGTGGAATCATCTCTGTTTTTCTGTTGTGTTTGCTTTTTGGGATTTGAGTGCTGTGCATGATGGGAAATGCATATATTTAAGTGCACAGCAGATCTGAGTTCTGGTGGTGAATGACAGCATTACAAGTGCAAGCATTGTTTATTTAGAAGCAAGCATGGCTTATTAGAAATTAAACCATGGTCAGGTGGTGTCTTTCTTACTTTTCCCTGGGCACTGAGGTGTGATCTGGGGTTGCCATCATGTTTAACCATCTTTCTCCTACAGTTTCTAGGGTTCTCAATGTACAGCCTGGACACGCTTTATTTCTTGATTGTAGTATTAATCACAATGCATTTAATTTAATTGTTATTTATGCACCTCAATCAAAATTTGATATGGTATCTTCATTTTAGGTTGATCCAACCGCACTAATGTACTTCTAGAATGATTATTTTTGGAGAAGACTTTAATTGTCCTCTTGGGCTCCAAGATACTGGTGCACAGATGACAAAATTATTTTGTGACTCCTTGTGCCTTCAGTCTGTTTGTAAAGAGTCCCATCTGGTTTCATGCCTTCTGGGTACTCCACCCAAAGTGTGGTTTCACTTACCATAAGGCACAGCTAGCCACCCATATAGATTCTATTTTTGTGTCCTGTCAGTGCTCCATTTTGTCAGCAACAACCTGTCCAATGGAATTCATTGCTCACTTTTTATTGTGTTGCTCATTTACGTGGATCCTTCCCTTCTGCTGTGGAAGTCTGGATAGAGACTGAACAACATCATCCTGCAGGACTTGTCTTTTCAGTGTGCACTCTGATCCCCTTTAATGGGCTTGCATGTCCATGCCACTGGGCCAGCTTGTCAACCTACCATCGCACCAGCCCTCACAATCCCTTCTGCCCCTCACTGTACAAGCTCGCTCCCCCCCTCCGTGCATGCATACATATAGTAACATTCCATCGCTATATTCGCTGACCCCCCCCCATCTGGTCACCCTACCCTGTTGCTAGTCCAATGACATACACCACGGATTGCATCACCATTTTTGCAGGTGCCCACTCGCCGATGCCCATGTCACGGTGTCTCCCATACTAGGATGCTACAGATGGCTCAAGACTTCCTGCTAGATATGGTAGGCACCTGTTTTCCAATGGGAGATCTGGCTGCAAAGTTTTTGGACTCTTTACACCTACCACAGGTGTTACCCTCTGATAATGAATTACTTACACAACTGGTTGCTGAAGGGGGAGGTTATTATGGCTATTGGTACTCTGCGTCAGAACATTTCATCTGAGTAGGATGGCTTAATGTCCAAATTCTACCAGATGACTCCATTTGTTTTTGCCCCTATTCTTACATTTGTTTTTAACTCAGTCCTGGCCTATACATCACCATCAAGCTCTATTACTGAGGATCTCCAAATTTTTTTATTTAAATCTGATGATAGGAAGAACCACTTGAATTGGAGGCCTATTTGCCTCTGTAGCATGGGTGCTAACATTTTGACAAAAATCTTTTGTGTTCATTTGGATCAAATTTTTGCTAAAATCAGTCACCCCCTCCACGCAGTTTTTGGTGTCAGAAATTTTTGCCCTCATTCATACCTCTGGGGATACCCAATTTGATATCAGTTTTCGTAGCCCTCAATTATTGGATCATTTTGGGGTTAAATACACCTCATTAAAGTGATCACCTCTGTGGACACATTTTCTTACCATTCCTCTCACAAAGTCTTCTCTAAAATCCATCACCATTCTTTTCAAGAATGAAAGAGTACATATCTCAGACATCCTGCATTGGGTAAAGCAATGTGCTGATGGTACGGACCATCCTACTATAATTCTGGAAACCGAAAGTATTTGGATGGGGGCCTGGAAAATAAAAGTAAAGCTACAGACTTTGGATGCTGGCATTCAACATCTACAAAGTAGTTTTTACATAGGTTGTGATTGGGACTTTTGTTTCTATGCTGGCCAGCCTAAGACCTGTCTTAGGTGTGGCTCTCTCTCCCATCTTAGCAGTGCCTGTGACATGCAAGTTTGTGAACTATGTCTTAGTACCAGTCATTCTAGTTGTCTCAGTTCTAATCCTATGAAAAGTAACCTGTGTGAGGAGCTGGGCCACTCCTTCCGCTGGTGTCCTTGGGCAGTCCATAATCAAGGATCTTACTATGACCGGGATGACATGGTGCAGTAGGCACAATTGCTTAGATCTCAGATACTGCTTCTGTTCCTCAGGGTGCAGTTTCTTTACAGACTCTGGATCTGTCCCTTGTTGCCCCAGACCTGCCTGCTGGGACTTTGCTGGTCAGCGACCTCCTGCCTCTCAGAACTGCTATGCCAGCAGATGTTGTTCTTCCTGTTTTGTAAGCCTCTGTGCCTCTGGTCCCCTCCTCAGTGCTGGTCTCCACGGATCCTGTGGAGGATTCTGTTCCTCCCTCTATGCCTGACTGTGTCTCTGTGTCTCAATCTGTGGAAATGCTTCCCCTTGCCACCCCTTAGGAGGGACATACAGTGGTCTCTGGTAAGCGTCAAAGCTCTTGCTCCACCACAAAATCTAAGGTATTGCAAAAAGACTCTGTGGTGACCCAAAATAGCTTTTTGATCCCTTAGGGTCACTTTTGAGATGAGGATGATGATTCTGAAACATCCTCTATCCACTTTTCTGTGAAGGACATCTCTGATATCAAGGTGGACATTGCTGATGTCCAGCATGCCCAGCGGAAGACACATAAAAAAAGACCTTGATGATTATGATTTTGTGTTTCCTTTCTGTGTAATTCATGCCTTCTGCTCTTGCTCTTATTTTTAAGGTATTAATTTTAAATTTTAATAGTTTTAAGAATTTTTGAAGAAGATTGAAAACCTTTGCCTCTTTGAATACAACAGGGGCTCAGATCTTCTTGCAGGATACTCATCTTCATACTAAGTCTGAGATCTATAAAGCTCAGAAAGCTTTGCCCTGGGGACCGTCTGTCAGGTCCATGGGAGAGAATGCATGTTCTGGGGTGGGAATTTTGTTTCATTCACTACTGGTACATATCTCTAAAATTATGGATGTGGATCTGGGTAGAATGTTAATTAAGCAATAATGCCTGACGTGGTGTGTGTCGTGTTGGGATAACGTCATGCCTCAGGTGGTTGGGCAGGAGGAGTGCGTCCAATGACTGAGGCGTGGCGTTCATCAGCGACACACACCCTGGAAGGCGTTATTGCTATCATACAATGGCTCATTGTTATACAGAATAAAAAAAATAATTTTAAAGATGTTTTTGTGTGGAAAAATATTTTTGTTTTTTAAGAGAAGATGAACCATTCAATTAAAAGCTCCATAAAATGTTCATCTACAGGTTCACAGTGAGGCTGAGACGAGACCCGTGATGTTGTACTGGGATAACATCACGGGTCCAGCCCAAGACTGACCAATCAGAGTCCAGGATTTTTTCTTGCCATTGTATAATTTTGGATATACTTTTATATAACCAGCCACTGCGCCTGGGAGTGATCTATGCCACCAGACAAAAATGTCCAGGGTTTCCATTTTTATGGCTTTATATCCCTATTTATATATGGCCATGTCCATTAGCTTGGGTGGAGATTTTAATTGCCCCTGGGATCTGGGGGAGAAGACAGAGAATACTCAAAACCTTTTTGTTATACCACTTATTTGAAACAGATGATTGCTACTGCTGGTTTACGGGATTTGTACAGATGTCTACACTCCCAAGGTGGTCACACCTACCATAGGGGTCCTCTTTCAACTAGGATTGACTATATTTTTGTTTCCCCATGTTGTCAGGTGTAACATGCCTGTATAGCAGCCTCTCTCACTTCAGATCACTCAGCAGCGTCTGTTACCCTGAACCTGGAGACTCAACAGCTCATAGGCTGTGGGTCCTGGAAGCTTAATTGCTCTTTGTTGGAAGTGCTGGATATTGTGGCTCAATACAGGGAACTTTTTAAAGCCAGGGGTTTTCACACTAGGATACATACTACGAAATGTCCGGAGCTTAAAGTTGTTTGCCCATGATAGCTCCCTTATCAATGTTCTCAAAAATACTTCAATATACCTCCTGAAAGTATGTAATTATCCAATTTCTTTTTAAATTCTGACTTGGGTTTACTAATGATAATTTCTGCAGGTAGAAAATTCCATGCATTTATAACTCTCAAAGTATTGAAATACTTTCTTTTATCCGATCTAAACTGTTTGCCACTGATTTGGAGTGGATGCCCATGGGTATCCATATTTCCTAGTTTAAAGTCAATCTCTAGTTCAGCCATTAATGACGGGTCTTGAATGATATCATACTTGAGGAGAACATCCCCCCCAGCATGCCTAGTTTCCAGGGACATCAGATCCAGAGAAGCCAGGCGCTCTTCATATTTCATATCTCTATGCCCCTTTATAATTTTGGTGTATCTTCTTTGTATTTTTATGTTTGCCTGCGCGCATATGCAAGAAACATTATGTGGAAGCTTAGGAGAGAAGCAAGTTGTGGAGGTGCAGCACTGTGGCGGCAAACACCGGCACTGCATTTGTGGGCTTGGCAGTATTCAACCAATGCAGGCCCACTGTCCTGATGACACTGGTTCTGAAAAAGTGCCACCAACTTGAAACGATTTGGCTGCCCGCAATCAGGGCCCCCCTCATTATTGCAGCATCAACCATTCTGCTGCAGTGAAAGAGTGACCCATCATTGCAGGGTGGTACCTTGCTTGGTGTAACAGTTTCATGAACATGGCAGCTATCACTGTCCACCTCAGAGCTGCATGAAAGCTGACGGGGTGCCCAATCCCCCTGTTGGCATGCCTCTGACCCAGTTAATTTGCCGATGGGGGAGCCCACTCTCTATCAGCATAATTCTTCCCATTTGTTGTGTGCCCCCCAACAGCCTTTCTTTGCCAATGGGGGGGCCCAATCCCCATCGGCTCCAGTCCCCCTTCCCCCAAAACTCAGGTGGTACACTGGGAGCCCACGCCAGTGTGACCAAAGCAAGCCTGAAAAACAAAAACCTTCCCACAACGTCTTTTTTTTGTTTTGTTCTCCCTAAAACCAAGAAAATGGTCTCTCGTGGTGTCTCGTGCCCCCTCCTACAACCTGCACCAACCCTCTGCGCACCCTGTCTCCCCACACACACCCTCACCCCATACTTAACTCCAGAGCCTAGCGCGATGATCTTTGGTGGACTGGGAATATGTCTGCACTCTTCAAAGCTGACCTTGAACTGAAGAAATGCCGGTAAGCTGTATAATGGCATAAGTAGGGTTTTTTCAACTTATGTGGATATCTCGGCCATTTTTGTGACTTTTGGCACCAAATTTTCAACATGGGGTTACTGGGACCCCTCACAGAAACATAGACTTTGGTGGCAGATAAGGACCGTTTGGCCCACCAAGTCTGCCCATTTCTCTACCTCCTCATGAATTCAGTCACTGTCATGGCATTATTCAGTCCAGAAAGGTGATTTCGCAGTCACTGTGCGGAATCACCTCTCGGGACTGAATAACAAAATGACAGTACCACTGTTCATGAAGTGGGCTCTCAAAAACTGTATGTTGCAAATTTAGTGAAAAAATCCAAAAAATGACTTTCATAAGCATGCGTTGCGCAGTTTCCATGCACACTCATAACTTCGCAAATTTGTGACATTTTCACTCCAGATTTCAACATTGGCATTTTTCCACACCTCCTTATGAACAGTACAGCTGTAATTTTTCACATACTGGCCAAAATGTGTTTTCGCACTTCCGGCACAAAATAATGTGGTTGCTGTGGAAAATCAGTGTTCAGGACAGATTAAGAAAATCACAGTGACACTTCATGAGCAGAGGTCCTAGAATGCATATGTTGAAACTTGGTGATGAAAGTCCATAAAATGACTGTTTTACGAGTGTGCATCGCACAGTTTCCATGCACTCTCGTAACTTCGCAAATTTGTAATATTTTCACTCCAGATTTTCAACATTGCCGTTTTTTTCCCACCTTCTTATGAACAGTACAGTTGTCATTTTTCACATCCTGGTCAAAATGTGTTTTTGCACTTCTGGAGCAGAATAGTATGGTCACTCTGGGAAATCAGTGTTTGGGACAGATTAAGAAAATCACAGTGACACTGTTAGTGAGCAGAGGGCACAAAATGCCTGTGTTGAAAATTTGGTGAAATAATTCCACTAAATGACTGTGTTACATGCATGCATTGCGCAGTTTCTACGTAAGCTCGGAAGTTCGAGCATTTTTAATATTTTCACTACAGATTTTCAACATTGCCATCTCTTCAAACCTCCCTATGAATGGTACAGCTGTCATTCTTCACATACTGCCCAATCTGTGTTTTCATACATCTGACGCACAATGGCATGGTCGCTGGGGGAACTCAAAGTTCAGGACACATTAACAAAATCACAGTGCTACTGCTCATGAGAAGAGGTCCCAAATGCGTTCATGAGGTGGAGGTCACAAAAAGGCCATGTTGAAAATTTGTAGTGCAAATACCAACAAACTCCCAGGGCATTAGGGTTTCTAACCATAACATCCCACCCTGTACAGACTGACAGGCATCGGGGTGTGCCTTTGGATTGCTGACTGTAATGCTCATGCCATTCCACCCCACCCCACTCCACCCTGTAGCCAGTGACAGGCATCGAGGTGTGCCTTGGACTCTTTGGCCCCAGAATTCACCCCATTCTCCTATGCTGTACCCATTTCAGCGTATGTTCTTATGGAATGGGGTGACTGTAAAGCCGAACACCCCAAGGCACACCTCAACACTTGTTGGTATCTGCAGGATAGAGTGAGGTGAAATGGCATGAACTTTATGGGTGATGACCCAAACACATATCCCAATGCCTGTCTGTCTCTGGAGGGTGGCGGTGGGGTTGGCGTGAAGTTCAGTACTTCACTGCCCTTCCTATTCTGCATCTGTATAACTCCTGCATTTCCAGTGCTAATACCAGGAAGCAAACATTTGGCATTGACAAATACTTGTTTCTATTTTATTTCTATCACACTTTTTGTATGGGTTCCATACTTGTGAGGCATATTCAAGGTGGGGTCTTACATAAGCTCTATATGAGGGTACTAATACTTCACTATCTCTAGACAAGATGTTCCTTTTTATTGTCCATGCTATTTTATTGGCTTTCAGTGATACCTCTAATGTTTGCTTAGAGAAACTTAGGTCACTTAATATGTGTATTCCTAAGTCTCTTTTGTTAGTGTTTTTTTTCAAGTGGTATACCATTTAGTGTGTAGTTATACACCTGGTTTCCCCTGCCCAAGTGCAGGACTTTACACTTGGTCATATTCAGCCTCATTTGCCACTGTTTCTATTACATCCTGTTGTATTAATTCAGTTTATTGTGTAGTCCTACAAGGTCCACCAATCTTAGTATCATCAGCATATTTGATTACCTGGCAATTTAACTTAGAGGTAAGATAGGCGATGAATATCTGGAAAAGGATCAGTCCCAAAACTGAACCTTGGAGAACACCACTCACAACTCCACCCTCTTTGGAGAGATAATTGTACATCACCACACTCTGTTGCCTCCCACTCAGCCATTCCATAATCCATTTCACTATTTTTGGATTTATAGTAACATGTTCAAGTTTATTAATTATTAGCCAGCCTGCCGGCGCAGTGGTTGAATTTCTACTTGTGACGCCGGTGACCTAGGTTTGGGAATGGACCTGGGTCATCGGAGGGCCGACCAGGGGAGAAGGATCAAGCATCCCATGGACTACTCTCCTTCTCTGGGGGGAGGGTGCAGGACATGTCCAGTGCTGAAGGGACCCCTGGTGGAGGCTGGGGGCACCACAGCAGCCGGCTTCAGTGAGTTCCTGAGGGGCAGGACGGATGCAGGCTTCATTGCACACTCCTGACTCTCCCTTACAGGGGGGAAAAATTGCAGCATCCAGCGCCTTGATGGTACCCACCTCGCTGCCCCCACAACTGCTCCCAGGCCGACTCCCCATGACCTATCCTGTAGTCTGTGGCACTTTGGGGCTGGTGCTGCAGCCCTGCCCTGGGGAGAAAGCCAGGGAGTATCGAGGGGAGTAGCGGCTCATGTGGGTAGTGAGGGACAGCGAGGACCATGACCTGGGCAGAGGTACTGGCACTGGATGGGGCCCAAAAAGATAGAAATAAAAAAAAAAAGTTTGTTAATTATTACCCAGTGTGGAGTGAGATCAAATGCTTTGCCAAAGTCGAAGTCCAAGATGTCACAAGGAATATTCTTATCCAATGTCTGGCTAATTTTCTCACAAAAGCAAAGGAGGTTGGTAGTGCAGCTTCTCCCTTGTTTGAAACCATGTTGTAAGCTATCAGTATTGTACATTGATAAGCTTAATTTGTCTTTCACAATACTTTCCAGTAGCTTACCTATGACACAAGTGAGGCTTAAACTTCTGTAATTTTGGATGCTTCCCCTGTCTCCCTTTTTAAAAAATAGGCATGACATGAGCCATTTTCCAATCCATGGGTACTATACCTGAGTTGATAGACTCCTCAAAAAGGAGTTCTAGGCGTACAGTCAAGACATCAGATATACTTTGCAAAAGTTTAGCAGAAATATTATCAGGGCCTGGTGAGGAGTCTGGTTTCAAAATCTTTATTTTCACCTGAATGTCATTCTGTGATGTTAATTTTTAAGTTGGGACAATGTGAATTTGTCATTTTGTTTTTTTTTTTGCTGTTTGAAATACTTCTCAGAAGTATTTATTTAATTCATGTGCCATTTGCGAACTATCACTAATGATCTCATTGTTCATTATAAGTGGTTCAACTTTGTTATTTTTTTTAAGGAATTAATATAGGCAAAAAAATATTTTTAATTTTCTTTTGTTGCTCTTTTAGCTATATTTTGTTTGTATTCCCTTTTAGCTTTTTTGATAGATGCTTTACATTTCTGTTGTATTTCCCTAAAGGCTGTAGTTGCAACCCTGATTTTGTGCTGGTGTTGGAGTTTACAGAGCCTATTTTTTTTATTAATCAAATCAAATCAAACTTTATTTCTATAGCGCCTTTCCAAACCAAGGGACTGTATCTAAAACAAAGTGTAACAAATGTAAATAAGATAAAACAGGGACAATAAAACAAGTTATCCATATTTTGAGAAGGTACGTTTTTAACACAATTTTAAACTTGTTGACGGTCAGGCAGTCTCTTGACCGACGAGGCAGAGAATTCCACAGACTTGGAGCCAAAAAAGAAAAAGCTCGAGAACCTGTTGTCTTCAATTGTACCCTGGGAATCTCCAGAAATCCCTCATCAGCGGAACAGAGAGGATGGAAGAGCAGTAGGGTACAAGGAGATCTTGCAGGTACCCGGGTCCCTGATCATGTAGGGCTTTAAAGGTTAGTAAGCCAACCTTAAAGGTGATCTGCCACTGAACAGGCAGCTGGTGCAGCTTGCAGAGCACAGGTGTAATAGGACTGGTCCGAGAAGTCTCAGTCAAAATCCTGGCTGCCGCGTTCTGCACCAGCTGCAAGCGATGGATATCAACCCCTGGTAGCCACAGGTAGAGGGAGTTGCAGTAATCAAGACAGGTAGTGACAAAGGCATAGACCAATGTTGGAAGATCATCCAGAGGAACCAGGTGTTTCACCCTAGCGATATTCCTGAGATGATAAAAAGATGATTTAATGACTGCTGATACCTGATGCTTTAGAGTCAAACCATCATCAAAAATAACGCCACGGTTAAGCATCCGGTCTGAGGTAGTGAGCTGTGTACCACCAAGCAATAAGCCTGATGGTTGTCCAGCTTCCAAACCCACCACTGGATGACCTGGGTCCACTACCAACACTTTGGTCTTATCTGGGTTCAGTCTCAACCAGCTGGAACTCATCCAGGTTCTGATCTCAGTAAGGCAATTATTTAGCATGGGGAGTGCATCATATTGTCCGGGCAGAAAGGACATATACAGCTGAGTGCCATCAGCATAGAAATGAAAACTCAGATTGTATCATCTGATGATATCTCCCAATGGCAGCATGTACACTGCAAACAACATGGGGGCCAAAATGGAGCCCTGCGGCACCCCACAGAGCAGGGAGTGAGCACCAGAGGAAAAAATTTCAGTGGCAACTCTCTGAGACCTGCCCGTGAGGAACAAGTGGAACCATTTCAGGACTGTACCAGACAGCCCACAATAAAGTCACAGGCACTCCAGCAGCACACCATGGTCTACAGTGTCAAATGCAGCAGAGAGATCAAGATGAACCAGGATGGTGCGTGCCTTTCGATCTCTAGCCTTTTGGAAGTCATTCAATACCTGGACAAGAGCAGTCTCTGTGCTATGCCTCTTCCTCAAACCAGACTGGAGAGAATCATAGACATTGTGAGTTGTAAGATAATCATCCAATTGCAGCGCAACCACCTTTTCAATAACCTTACCAACAAATGGCAGGTTAGAGATAGGCCAGTAGTTAACTAGACAGTCTGGATCCAAGAAGGATTTCTTAAGGAGTGGTGGAACGACTGCCTCCTTGAGGGGGTCAGGGAAGACCCCACTCTCCAAGGACTTCCAGACAATTTCAGCAATGATTGGGCAGATAACATCTACACATCCCAATAAGAGGGGTGTAGGGCAGGATCCAAACTATAGCTGGTTGGGTGCAATGTTTGGATGGTCTTTAGAATGTCCATGAATTCCAGCCGGTAGAAATCTGACCAGATAGACTGAGTGTATGCCACCTCCAGCTGATCACTGCAATCTCTCATAGAAGAGGCTGGACCGATGCCAGACCTGATGCTGGCAACCTTATCTGCAAAGAATCTAGCGAACTCCTCGCATCTTAGCTGAGAAAATGCTTCTCTGGGCTAGAGACAGATTGGATTGCACAATCTGTCGACAGTCCAGAAAAGTTGAGCCGATTGATTACTCGCAGCAGAAATCTCCCTGGACAGGAACTCTGCCTTCTTATGGGTGATTTCTGATCGATAGCTATCATAATGTGCCATCAATCTAAGCCTGTCAGCACCATGGCCAGACTTCCGCCAGGCTCTTTCCATCCTTCAGCCAACTCGCTTCAACTCCTTCAAGGAGCCATCAAACCAAGGGCTCCTTGGGTGAAGGGTGAGAGGTTGAACACGAACAGTAGCAATCTTGTCCTGAGCATCTCCTATAGCCTTATTATAGGCTAGTACAAGATCATCTGGACTCATGCATTCACCTGACAAACCCATAGGTCCAGCACTGCCGATAGGTCACTAGGGTTAATCCCCCCTTAATGGGCGTTACTGGACCATCTCCGTAGGGGCAGACCTATTGGGAGAGACCCTGAAACTGAACCTTATGGTGTGATGGTCAGACCAGCCGGCTGGTTCCACCCCAAATCAGCTATCTCCATCCCCAAAAGGAAGATCTGATCCAATGAATGACCCCCTACATGGGTCGAGGAGGTAACTACCTATGTAAGGCCCAGCGTCATCATCAGCTAGAGGAGATTTTGACCTAAATGCAAAAGTTCATCATTGACCTAAGCATTGAAATCCCCCAGAATTATCCATCTGGGGAATCTCAACACCTTGTTGACGATGAAGTCTGCTATCTCATGCAGGAATTCTCCTCCATCTCCTGGTGGATGGTAAATGAGGAGAATCCCACAACCTATACCCTCTCCCAGGATATATTCAAAGGATCTTGTACTTCCCAATGGCACATCCACAAGGCACAGCTCAGTCTTAAACATAATGGCCACACCCTTACCCATACGATCCAACCTTGGACGGTGTATCACTGAGAACCCAGCTGGAGTTGCAGATGCTAATACAGGGCCTGTATTTTCATCCAGCCTGATCTCAGTGATGCATGGCAGATCAGTAGTTCCCACAAGATCAGCTATAATAGCTGTCTTGTTTTTAATAGATCTGGCATTGCATAACACCACCAAGGCAGGATGAGCTGTCAGGGAAGACCTAGGCACCTGCCTGCTAATGTTGGAGCCCTTTGGTATGGGGACAAGGCAAGGAGAACCTCTATCCTGACTCCATTTTGCCCCAGGGCATCTCCTGGACCCCATGACTCCAATCCACCTTCCCATTTCCTGTCCCCCACCAGACCTAGCTCTCCCCCTTTCTTTTGTGCCCCTTAAGTATACCTAAGGCCCGACACCTGAAATAGGTGTCAGATGATATCAGAGGACACTCAAAGGGGCGTAGTTCCCTCAGCCTGGTGGGGGAATAGTGCCTGACCATCGCAGAACCTCCCCAACACATTACAATAATGCAAGTAATCAAA
Source organism: Neoceratodus forsteri (assembly GCA_016271365.2). Classification (NCBI taxonomy): domain Eukaryota; kingdom Metazoa; phylum Chordata; order Ceratodontiformes; family Ceratodontidae; genus Neoceratodus; species Neoceratodus forsteri. The sequence continues at coordinate 1,726,864,811 of CM057456.1, forward strand.
ACCCATCTCAAAAATAATGAAAACCAATAGCACAAAAAACAGTGTCAGCCCACCCCCTAAATTAAAACCCCAGAATCAATAATCAGACAGGGATTAGAACAAGCACAGCTCTAAATTAAATTACTTTTTAATGTCCAGTGAAATGTAAAATAATGTCTTTTACCAGGTCCTTTATAGTTTATACAAGGGCAGCTCTCTCCTAGCCCTTGCAAAAATGTCCAGAAAAGTGGCCCTCTCACTGCCACAAAGCTGAATATAATAAAATGTTAGAAACCACTGAGGCTGTCTCACTGCCTCTGAAATAAAGTAATTACAGTACCTGATGTTGGACTAATCTGGGACAGATTAAATGTAGTGAGCCAACAGAGCAAGGGTCCTTCCAATAGATCTTACTTTAAGCTATGATTATTCTTTATGCAGTAGTTCTCATTCTTTCCAGCGTATCTTCACTTTAGGAATTATAATGATAGCAGGCAGAAGTGCTGATTTAAGGAACAAGGGAGAGGCTCCTGCACAACTTACCACAGGAGGCAATTATCCTGCCCAGATGGACCCACAACTACAGTCTCCAGTCCAGGGTCCTCTTACCAGTAGGCCACCAAGAGACCTAGAGGCTGCCAGCAACACATTCACTCTTCAGTATATCTGAGCCGGCACCTCCCATTGCAGCTCCAGCATACAGCAGGTGCCTCCCAAATAGACTGGTGTAGGCCCCCCTAACTGCTCCCTCCAACCACCAGATTATACAGTCCAACAACGCTTCCAATAATTTCACATAAAATCCATCAGTAAAATTCACCGGGGATACTGCAGCAGAAACAGCCACTAAAGACCCTCACTCAAATACTCCAGTCAGCGACCCGCGCTCAGTGGCTCAGTTTCAGGGTCTTAAGACCTCCCTCGCAGCAGATCAAGACACCACCAAGTCCAGAACTCCACCAGAAACCCTAGGGGCCAAAACAATTTTTATAACAGTAGGCTCATTTATTTTCCTTTGATTAATGAGTTTTTGAGAATGAGGATTATGATCCAGAGAGGGGTCCTTCAGGGTTGCCCTTTAGGTCCCCTTCTCTACTTTTTCTGTACAGATGTTCTTTTACGGAGCATTGATTTGTCTCCTCATATTAGAGGTATACGTTTCACTGCACAGGCATCACAAATTAAGGTTAATGCCTATGCAGATTATGTCTGTCTTTTATTGGCAGACGCAGCTTCCTGGAATATGCCCTGGTTTAATTTGGAATGCTTTTCTCTTCTCTCTGGGTCGAAGGTTAACATTTTTAAAAGTAAGACATTTTGCTTAGGCCACCTATCTGACCATACTTGTTCCCATCTGGGATCTATTCCCATAGTTCCGTCCGGTCTCAAAACTTTTAGCATTTTTGGGGGGCCCCAGGATATGGCTGTTTCTAATTGGGAGAGTAAATTACTTGAGGAGGAAAGATTACTTGCAAAATGGCAACCTATGCAACTTTCAAAATGGAAAAGGATATATCTTATTACAGCTATTTTGTTACCTTTATTTCTTTATAAAAGTTGTGTTTCCCCTCCCTGCAGGAGTTGGAGATGCATATTTATAATCTCTTTTTTTGAGCTCTGTGGGGCAGCCACCTTAATCCTGTCAAGTGACATTTTACTCCCCCCCCCCCCTGCGATTTGTCTTGGTGGGTTAGCCATGATTAATCCTGCTGTTTTTTTCTTCTTCTCTATATTTTTTTTCCATCACTTTTAGATCTTATTTTTTGACCTATGGGGTGGACTGGAAGGTATGGATCCAGGACTACTGGACCACCTCCTACGGGTTTGGGACCAAGGCAACTGGATTGCTTACTGTGCCTGGAGATTTCCTTACCACCCTGATTATATGGTTCATGCCTGGAAAAAAGTGAGCCGGTGGCGTTTACGCTTTTCACTTCACTGCCAAGAAAGGGTCTATATGACCATATCATGTTAACTTTTTTTATTGAGCCTTTAGTTTTTCCATTGGGCTCTCCTGCCATCACTAAGCATACCCTGAAACAGTTGATAGATCATAGATTATCGGCTAATCTTTGGGATGCATTTTGGTTTACTATTCATTGACATTTTGGAGTCTGGAACATGAATGAATATAAACAACTTTCAGAATGGTATTGTCCTAGGGTTGATAGCAAGGATCTTTTGGAAACTCAGCCCCATCTCTTTTTTGATTGCACTTACTGTATATAATTTGATTTCTGGGGCTATTTAGTGGATAAACTTAATTGCCCTGAGTTTAACTCTTTGACTGATGATGTTCTTGATCTGAGAATAAATTCTGGGATTTGGCATAGGTATCATCCCAGTATACTGAATGTGATTTGTGGTGTACTTAAATTTTTCATTTGGCAGGCAAGATGCAATTGGATTATTAACCAACATTATTGGTCTCACCCGGAAGTGTTTCTTGTGTTAAATGAGAATTATTGATTTTATACAATTCAGATACTACTGTATTGCCTCCCTCGCAATTTCAGCATTTATGGAAGTGCTGTTCTGGCTGTTTTTTTTTACCTTCCTGATTTTTCCTTTGTTTTTCTCTGCTAGTTCTTACTTTAGTTGATTTCCCAGATTACTTTATGTTTCATTATGTTTGATACATTCCTATGTGTGTATTTGTATGATATTTTGTCCTCAATAAAAACTCCCCTACTTTTCCTGTAGGGGACCCTGGCCATCTGGTGTCCTGCCAAGATGGCCACACTGGTGGAGTGTGAGAGCATGGAGGTACTTGAAGCTGGGGACAAAGTCTCCTCCCATGTTTCTGTCTCACAAGAGGCTGTGAATTCACCTGAGCTTAAGAAATCAACTGCAGATTACTGGCACTAGGTTAGAAGCGCGAACACAACAGCACTGCCCAGAACAGCGCAGCAACAACAGCACATGCAAAAACAGTGTCCAGTAGAAACATCCACAACCACATGGTAGCAGTCAAAACACACACCTAGGACTGCTACCACAGCTATAAAACAAAATACTAAATTATGTTTTTGCAGGGGACCCTGCCCCCTACATCTCCTGTTACTGAATAATCAACTCTGAGGGGAGTTGGACTTGAGGAAATTGAAACTCCGGGGAGGGACTGTGAGATGGGAGTTGTAAAACATTTTGTAAACTCATCTCACAGAAAAATATCAGAGACCAGGACCAGAACCCTGGTCTCCAGAACTGTGCTGGTCAAGCTGCTCTATGCCTTAGCTTTCTCCACCATGGGAGCAGCTCAGCCAGCCAGCAACTTTTTCCAACTCTTCTTTACTTCCTCCAGTCACTCCCTCTAATGTGACAGCTACAGGGGTAGTGGTAACTGGCATTCACTGTTCTACCCTGTCACTGTCCTTGTTTTGCTCTTCTTACAGCACTGTTCTAAAGTGCGCTGTTCAGGAAGTGCTATTCTAAGCGGGTAGGCGGATTACCACATCGAAGACATGTCGTTGTCTCCAAGATTTTCTTCACCAATATCGTCTACTAAGCTACCTGAAGAACTGCTGCAATGTGAGGGAACCCACCTGCAACAGGAACTAGACTCACACAAATACCACCTGTAGTGCTGTGTGGAATGTGAAATTCCACTGGTGAAATTAGCCTGAAATAGTCATTCCATCGGAGGAATTTCCACTGGAATTTCACTGCTTCTTCAGTGGAATTCTGCCTACTGTGATCTGTGGAATAATATTCCATGAAAAAGTAATTTTTGCACCGAGAATTATTCAGCAACAATTTATGTGGAAAATATTGAGATCTGTGGAAGACAACAGCAATGTTTTCTATTGGAAAATCATTTCACAACTATTTTCTACTGCGGAATTCCACCGTTCTATTTGTAGCAACATTCAGCAGAATTTCAGATTTTATTCTGGCTGGAATTGGAAATTTATGAACAGCACTAGCCACCTGTTACAATTAATAAATGTGGAGAAGAAAAAGTTTGCTTAGAAGAAAAAATAACTTGCGACTGCAAAATTTAGGATGCTGACATCCAGCACAGTAACTACCTATAGAGAAAACACTGCTGAGGTCTTCCCCATTCATGAAGCGGCTTCAGTATCGTCGATGTCTTCTTACCTGGAGAACTGTGGCTTGCCAACGCAGGTAACCCTGGATGGGACTGTGATTGCTGGGGTTGCAGCATATGCTGTAGAGACTTCTTGCAACCGGAGTGCCAGTGTTTCCCATCCTTCCAAACAGCAATGCCTTGTTTCTTGTGTGACAACTGACTCTCTTGATAACATTTCATTTTTGCAGTCTGGAGATGGCATTGCAAGCCCTGTCATGCTGTTAGAAACCACTAGTCTAGAAAGTATCTCTTCAAATTATTCTTCAACTTTAACCCAGAGGTGAGCTGTGGTTGCTGCTCCCACCCGTGAAACCTTACAAAACTGGTCGGCTATGACAGCTCTTTCAGCTGCAGGGTGGATGAAAGCAGCAGACAGTGTTTTGTGGGTTCCTGTGGATTTCAGCCACTATTCCAGCTCGTCCAGTCAGAGTCTTATGGCCGCTAAGGATAGTCCCTCTGTGCTGGTCTCTATTCTACCTACTTCTGGCCCACACATTGCTGTTCCTTCAGACACTATTCAGACTAGTTCTTCTGAAGCACTACCCATTTCACAATTGCATCTCGTGAAGGGACTTCATCCACTGGTCTTGTACATCCTTTCAATTCTGCTACAGAAACCAAGACCAATAAGGGTATTCCTTTCAAACTGTCAGACTTATTCACATTGCCCAGGGAACCTATACAGTGAAAGAATTTTGTCTGAATTCATTATGGGGGGGCTTAGACTTATCTCCTGATGGGGCATATCTGGTTTGGATATTACTTAAAGAGTCTCTAGGTTTTCTAGCTTCTGATCTCTATGCAGTTATTCATATATCTGGAGAAGAGACATTTGATGTTAGTTTGTGTACTACCTCTTCTCTGGATCGATTTTGGCTCAAGTATGAGAATTTTAAGGATTCCTCTTTGAGGATTCCATTTGTGGCTCTCCCATTGTCTAAACCTACAATCAAAACTGTTGCTTTATTATTTCAAAATGAGTGTATGAATATTACTGATATACTTTACTTGTTAAAGAAATGGTGGGAAGTCTTGGACACTCCAACCCCCAATATTGATCATGAACAGACCGGGATGGGGGGTTGGAAAATTAAAGTCAAATTACAGCAGACTGCTACTAGAATAAGTCATCTCCCAGGTAGCTTTAACATAGGCAGGGAAAAGGGCAACTGCTTTTACCCTAGCCAGCCAAAAACTTGCCATAAGTGTGGGTCCTGCACATATCTTAGCTCTGTTTGTGATATGGCCTGGTGTGGTACTTGTTTGGAATATGGCCAGGCTTCTCACACTTGCCCTAACCCCTTTAAGTGTAATTTGTTTGAGGAACAGGGTCATTTTTTTTATTAATGTCCCTGAGCGTCCTACAATTGAAGAGATGGCCTGAACCAAGATGCACTTATAGCCAGAGGGAAACCCAGGCAGCACATGAAGCTGGAGACCAAAGTTCCATAGATGAGTAAGCTCATGTGGTCCTGTCTCATCCACTTCCATTGATCTCTTCAGTCCATTCTTCTTCCCCTTTACCACTCATACCCCCCCCCCGATACTTTGGCTTTGGATCCAATAACTGTATTGGCTCCTGCAGCTTCCACTGAGTTTCTCACTGTCATGCCCCTTCCCCCACTCCTATCCCCCTTTGGAATCTGACCATTTTCAAGCTCCTTCCAAAAAAAGAGGCCAAAAGGCAACAGTTAAATTGAAATCATCAAAATGGTCTGACATTCCATTACATAATACGTTCACTGTTTTGACCTCTCAAGCACAGTGGAGAGATACAAAGGATGAAGGAGGTGGCTCTGACACTTCTTTAACATCCTCTCAAAAGGATGTCCCATCCGACATGGAGGAACTGCAGAATGAGCAAATAGCCAAAAGAGTGTGGGGCAAGATTTGCTCCCAGACAGGGAAAGGTGGAGGCATAAGTACCTAAATCCCGATGTTTCAACAACGTAGATTTTCCTTTTTGACATTAAGCATTAACAGTATAAAATCATATAAAAAGTGGCTGTTAACATTTTCTGTCCTGCATATTCTCCTTGGCAGTATTATATTTTTGCAGGACACACAAGTCAAAACTTCCTTTGAACTTTCTGGTGTTCAGAAATCAAGGCACCAGGGTCCATCCTATTGGTTTCAGGGGTCAGATAACTGTGACGGTGTCAGGATTCTTCTCAGAGGCTTTGACTTTAAATTGGGCAGACTGACAGAAATTTCCTCTGGGTGAGCATTGCTTCTGGATTTAATATTTGGACAACTCCCCCCCACATGTCATTAATGTATACACTCCCCACTTAAAATTGGACCACGTTCAGTTATTCTGAGCTATTCAACCATATCTTCATTCCAGTAAATTGATAATGTTTTGGGGGGGACTTTAATTGTGGGTTGAGTTTGCAAGAGGTGGCAAGACGTCAAAGCTATATTGTGACTCTAGCTTTCTTCAAGACATGGTCTCCACAGTGAAGGTATAAGATATCCAGTTAGCATTAAGCATTAAGGAGGTACTGGCAGGATCAGGACTAGAGAGGTTAATGATTTCAACATTTGGCTGCAAGGATGGTGCAAAGACAAAGGTTACCAGTTCGTAGATGCCTGGGGGGTACTTCTATGAGAGACCATGGTTTAAATTTGATGGACTTCACCTAACATGAGAAGGAGCAAGGGCACTTTGTCAAAAATGTGATGTCTACATGGAGAGTTTAAACTAGAAGAGGGGAATGTAAGGCTCAGGAACCCATCGGAGAGATCATAAATGATGGTAATTTAGCCGACTCTCCCCCACAAACAACAAACTCCCATCCACAAACTGGGAATAAGCAAAGGGAATGAAAAGGGAGTAGAAGGGTCAGTAAAAATGATGAAGCAATCAAAAATGAAACCTAAAATAGGGGAAAAAAAACAGTGCTCCGGATAGTTCTTGGAAAGGTGCATGCTCGAACACCAGAAGCCTGGGAAACAAAATTAGTGATCTGCAGGCAATAATGGCAGACACCCAAGTGGACCTGGTGGCTATCAAAGAAACATGGCCCAGAGAGAACAATGACTGTGACTTCTCAGTCCCAGGTTATTCTCTGCATAGGCAGGATAGAAAGGGTGCAAGGGGAAGAGGGATGGCACTATGTATTCATGAAGGTACAACTGCCACATCAGTTGATACGAACAAAATGGAGGGGGGTAGAATCACTATGGGTTCAGCTCAGATCAGCAATGGGGAAAAAATATGAACATACAAATATGCCAGCAGAAACAGACCACTATCTAAGTCTGCTCGAGTGTGCAGCCAACACCCCTAGTTTGTAGCTGCCCCACCCCCTTTGTCATCCCACTGCCACCCTCCACCTCCCCCACCCTCACTCTCCCCTGTTCCCTGTCCGATATCCTTTTGAAGCTGTTCACAGATTTACGTGATACCACCCATTCTGGTAGGGCATTCCATTTTGCTACCACCCTCTCTGTGAAATAGTGTCTCCTCATTTCCTTCCTAAATCTTGCCCCATCTATTCTTAGCCCATGCCCCCTGGTGACCCTCCCCCTCCTTAACTTAAAGACCCCATCTGCCCCATCCTTATTGATTCCCCTCAGATACTTGAATGTCTCTATCGTGTCCCTCCCATCCCTTCTATCCTCCAGGGTGTACATATTCAGGCCTCCCAGCCTGCTGTCATAGTCTCTTCCCTCCATTCCACATATCATCTTTGTTGCCCTCCTCAGCACCCACTCCAGTAGCCTCATATCACACTGTAGGTATGGCCTCCAAAACTGCACACAATACTCTAAGTGTGGCTTTACCAGCGACCTGTAGAGGGGCAAGATCACCTCTCTTCGCCTGGACGAAAAAACCCTCGCTATGCACCCCAGCATTTTGTTTGCTTTTGCAACTGCTCCCCTGCACTGGGCAGTGTTGTTCATGGTACCTGTTATCATTACCCCTAAGTCCTTCTCCTCCTCAGTGATCCCCAGCTAACCCCCCCCCCCAGCCAGTATTCTCTGCTTGGGTTCTTCACCCAAAAGTGCATAACCTTACACTTCTTTGTATTGAACTCCAGCTGCCACCTCTCCGACCACTCCTCTAGCTTGCTTAGGTCCCCCTGCAGCTACTTCAATCCATCCTCTCCATCCACCACTGTTCCGCTTTTGGTGTCATCAGACTTACCTTGCTCACCACCCCATGTACAATGTCTGATATGAAGAGCCCAAACAATACTAGCCCCAACACAGAGCCCTGTGGCACCCCACTCATCATTGGCCTTGGAGTTGAGAGCTCCCCTCTCACCACCACCCGTTGCAGCCTGCCACTCAGCCAGCCTGTAATCCAGTTCATCATTTTTTCCCCTACCAGTACCCCAGTTAGCTTCTCCACAAGCCGCCCATGAGGCACCGAATCGAAGGCCTTGCTGAAGTCCAAGTAAAGAACATCCACTACATGACCCCATCCAGCTCACCGGTCACCCATTCATAATACTGTATGAGGCTGGTTTGATAAGACTTTCCTGAAACAAACCCATGCTTCCTCATATCCTGGAGGCCATTATCCTCTGGGTAGGACACCAGTCTTTCCTTTATTATTGTTTCCATGAGTTTGCACGCTATGGAGGTGAGACTTACCGGACAATAATTACCCGGTTCATCCCTTGACCTGCTCTTGTGTAATGGTACTACATGTGCCATCCTCCAGTCCAGTGGCAAACATCCCAACTCCAGTGAGGTGCTGTACAGATCCACCAGTGGCTCCACCAACACTTCCGCCATCTCCCTCAGCACCGAGGGGTGGATACCATCCAGCCCTGGTGCCTTGTCTACATTCAGTGCCCTCAGTGTTCATGGAAGAAAGGGGGGACCACTACCAGCATGGGCTGGGAGGGTGGGGAGAGGAGGTGATAGATGGAAGAATTGAGGCAAGTAGAGTCCTAGAGGGACTGAGGGCACTGAAGGTAGACAAGGTACCGGGGCCAGATGGTATCCACACCAGGGAGATGGCGGAAGTGTTGGGGGAGCCTCTGGTGGATCTGTACAGCACCTCACTGGAGTCAGGATGTGTGACACAGAACTGGAGGATGGCACGTGTAGTACCATTACATGAGAGTGGACCAAGGGATGAACCGGGTAATTATTGTCCAGTAAGTCTCACCTCCATAGCGTGCAAACTCATGGAAACAATACTAAATGAAAGACTGGTGTTGTACCTGGAGGATAATGGCCTCCAGGATGTGAGGCAGCATAGATCTGGCCCCACGGTTTCTGGAATTCAAAAAACACTTCAGGAGAGGTTTGACCTCCTTGAGTCTTTTTTGTAGAGTCTAAGTTAAAGCTAAAAACACTTCAAAAACAAAATATATTCTGTTTGGGTCTCCTTTTAAATTGAAAGGGGAACCTAATCTCAACATTTTTGACAGCAAGGGTAACATCTTGGAACCAGTTGAGCACTGTAAATATTTGGGATTCTGGCTGGACAAATCTGGATCAGGTAATTTGCATGTAGACAACTTAATTTTCCAGGTCAGTAAGTGAGTGGGCTTTCTATATAAAAATAAGAATTGTTTTGGGCCAGAAACTTTGAACTCTATTGCCAAGGTACAAATTCTGCCATTAATAGATTATGGAGATATTCTGTATGATGGTGCAACCAGTGAATGTTAATCTTAGGTTGGATGTTCTTTTGAATAGGTTGACAAGATTGGAACTTAAATATCCCAAACTTCTGCATAATTGAGAAATGTATAAAAGACTGGGGTGGTTATCGCTAAGCTGTAGAAGGAAAATACACAAGCAGCTATTTGCCTAAAAGTGTGGTGTGGGCCCTGTCCCAACATTCCTAGGGGATAAAATAAGTCTTAGAAATGTTAAACCTTTTCTGAGAAAATCTGGAACAAAAGAAATGATTGCCCCCTTAGTAAAAACTAGGCGTTCCCAATTCCTCTTTAGCCTTGATGTTCCAATGTGTTGGAATAGTCTCCCACCAGAATTTAGACAACAGAATAGTAGGTCTTCTTCCATCTCATGACAGAGAAAGTGTTTGTATTCTACACAGAACTTTTGTAATTGTTTTCATTGTGTTTTTTGTGTCATTTTATTGTGTATTTATTTTATGTAAGTTGTATTTTGTAAGGTTACCATTGTGAATGAGTTTTATACTCAATGGTTTCACCTTGAGTAAGCAAACAAACAAACAATGTACCTTAGAACTGACAGAGTGCCAAGGCCTGATGGGCTGAGTCCAAGGGTACTAAAGGAACTTGCTGAAGTACTAACAGACCCATTGGCACATTTGTTCAACCACTCGCTTCAGATGGGAGTGGTACCTGGTGACCGGATTAGGGCAGAAGTGGTACCTCTCCACAAGGGAGAAAATAGGGAGGAGGCTGGCAACTACAGGCCGGTCAGCCTCACATCTGTTGTAGGGAAATTAATATAAACCTTGATTAAACAGGATATAGTGGAGTACCTGAATAGGCACAACTTCCAGGACCACAGATAACATGGATTCATGGGGGGAAGATTGTGACAGACAAACCTTATTACATTTTTTGACTGGGTGATGAAGGAATTAGATAGGGGACACCTAGTGGATGTACTAAACTTCGATTTTAGCAAGGCCTTCGACTCAGCACCACACAATTGCCTTCTAAAAAAGTTGGAAGACCTAGGCATTGCTGTTAGCTTAGTCAAGTAGGTAGGAAATTGGTTATGGGTTAGACGTCAGGAGGTATTTGAATTGGGGTGAGGTCTGGTGAAGGTAGAGTCACTAGTGGCATGCCCCAGGGTCTTTGGACTGGTTCTGTTTAATGTGTTTATCTGCGACACTGATGTAGGCATTCAGGGCAAGCTGGAACTATTCGTGGATGATACCAAAATGGGGGGGTAGGGTTGACAGTGTGGAGGCGATTATTGAACTCAATGAATGACAATTTACAAAAGCTAGAAAAATGGTCTAACCTCTGGCAGCTGAAGTTCAATGAAAAAAAATGTAAAGTGTTGCATCTAGGTAAAGGGAATTCTAGACTGGAGCACTGACTCAGTGGGGTCATGCTCAGTGCATCTCAGGAAGAAAGGGACCTGGGGTCATCATATGTGACACCCTTAAACAATCAAGCCAATGCAACAAAGCTTATGGCAAGGCAAATAGAATGCTGGGCTGCATATGGAGAGGATTCAACAGCAGGGGATAGGAGATGAACCTCCCTCTCTATAGGTCCCTGGTAAGGCTCCATCTGGAGTACTGCATCCAGTTCTGGAATCTGCACCTTGAAAAAGACTGGGATAGGCTGGAGACTGTGCAGAGAGGAGTGACCAACATGATACAGCGCCTCCATGGTCTCTCGTACAAGGAACGCCTGAAGGAACTAAACATATTTTCATTTGAAACAATAAGGGAGAGGGGGAATATGTCTGAGATTTTCAAGTTCTTGACAGGCCATGATAAGGTGCCATGCACAGAAATATTACAAAAAGGGCCACCAGCTAACAACGAGAGGGTACAAATGGAAGTTACCAGGGGGTGAGGCTTCAAAAAGGATCTAAAGAAACATTTATTCATGGAAAGAGTGGTGAAACCATGGAATGGCCTGCACACAGAAGTGGTGAAAGTAAGGACCATGGCAGCATTCAAACAGGGGTGGGATAGAGCAAGGGTTCAAGGGGGAACAGCAGGAACATGAAAGAGCAAAATCTGGAAGGGGGGTGTTAGACACCAAGACCTATAAGAGGTCTTGTGAACTCTCAGGCAGACTAGATGGACCCATGGTCTCCTTCTGCCATCACTTGTTCTATGTTACTGTGTTTCTAAGTCAGGCCCCTCATGTCACATTCACAAAAGGCCCATTAGCAACCCACACAGATTTTTTGTTTCTGTCCCATGCCTTGTAAGTTTCTCAGTCTACTATTTTTCCTATTGAGACATTAGAATATTTAGCTGTGCACTGTTCTTGCATAATAGGGTCCTCTACCATCCCCATGAGCAGACCAAGGAGACTTAATGCTACTTTATTGGACAACCCTTCTGTAAAGGAACATTGACTAGAAGTATTTTTTTGCCAGATGGTCCATCCTTTGTGCATATGATGATTTTGGGGAATGGTGGAAGGACTCAAAGCATGAGTTTCATTTCTTTTTCAAGCAAGATGCACGTTATTTGGGTACCACTAAATGTATGCAGTACTTGAACCTGAGGTTCAAACTACAGACCCTTTCTCCCAAATATATGACTCTGGCAGAGACCGTACCTCTGTATAGAGTCTACTAAATCCCATATGATCCACCTTTAGTATGATAGGGCTAAAACCTTGGAACAAGAAAATAAATTTGACACACAAGGAAGAAAACAATCCCTTGGTGCTTATAGGGCTTGCGCTGATAGACTTCAAAGCAGGCATATGTGGGCACTACACCCTTCTATTCAAGCTCCTCCTACTGAGGATATTGATAGCATCATGTCTTCTCTTATGTAGTAAACAAATTGGCAGCCCCCATTCCCCATGTCTCGATACAATTTCACCAACTGCCCTGGACCTTCCCAACTTGCCTGAGCATGTCCTGTCACACTTAACACTACCTATACTACTGTCAGAGGTTATAGACATGAAGAAAAGTTTGCCCACCAATATTGCCCCGGGCACTGATGACCTCACTCCTGAATTTTATAAAATCTTCCTTCATTACAGAGCCCCTGCATTACAAGTTTTGTACACTCAGATTGTTGTGATGGGTAAATTACCCTCATCTTTGACAAAGGCATTGCTCATCTTCTTGTACAAAAAGGGAGACAGAACTTTAATAAACAATTGGAGGCATGCCTCCTAAACACCGATTACAAAATGTTGGATAAATTATTGGCTAATCGACTATCAGCTGCGGCAGATATCCTTATTTCAAAGTCTCAGTGTTGTGTGGTCCCTGCATGCAGAATCTTGGATACTTCAATATTACTTAGAGAACTATTTGAGAGGGCCAACCAAGGTCATTGCCACAAGTATGATCTTTCTTTGAATCAAGAACAGGCATGTGATCGTGTCAGTCAGCTCTACCTTTTTGAAGTCCTGCGATAGTATGGCATTCCTCCACTGAGGTTCAATTATTATATTCAGAAGCTCGCCTACTCCCTTATGTCAGTTCCTTTTTAGGAACGCCCATTCCTCATAAGCGAGCAGTGAGACAGGGCTGCCCTTGAGCCTTTTAATATATGTATTTTCTATAGACCCTTTACTTCTTCTATTGCAAAATAATGCGCTCATAAGGGGCATCAAACTTATGCCTGATACCTCTGAACTCAGAGTACTAGCATATGCTGATGACTTATGTGTAACACTATGTGATTCGGCATCTGGTGATATGGTAACTTCTCTGTTACTGGACTTTTCATGCATATCTGATTCTAAAATTAACTATGCAAACAGTGTGGCTATGCCAATTGGTAACCCTCCACAACCTCTTTCCCCAGACATTGCTGGAATCTACATCCAAAATGATCCTGTGAGACTACTGGGTATAAACTTTAATCACAAAGATATAGTACACTTTAAAGGGACACTCAACCTTCTTTGCATCATATTATTTCTTGTTAAAAAACATATTTTATGACTGCTTACCATCTCTAAAATTCATTGATGCTGCTGATTGTTTTATCTGCCTCCTTGCTTAGTCAAACAGAAATGCACGCTACTGTATAGGTATAAACAACCTTGTTTTGTTTTAAATCTTGTATCTGTTCTTATTGCATATTTCCCGAACATTAGAAACATCCCCGCACAGTGTAGCCACTCATAATGCAATAGTTTCCTCTACTCCCGCTGTATCATAAATGGCTATATTGGGTTGGAGGGTGCTCCTAAGTCCTGGAAAGATGCAGTGAGAGTTAATCAAGGAATGTAAACAAACATGTTTTTGTGTGGTAACACCAGTATAGCGGGCATATGCTTAAGGGGGTTGACAGTGCCCCTTTAACTGGGAAAGGTGTCTATTGTAGGCAGAGGGGAAGCTGGCTATTTGGAAACCTAGAAACTTGACAAAGTTGAAATGAGTTTATTTAATTAAGATGTTATTGCTTCCTTGTTTTACTTATATCAGCTCTGTTTTTCCATCCCCCCCACCCTGGAGACAAGATTGCTGAGCATTTTATTTCAAGACCTCTGGGTTTCCTGGCTGAATTCAGTAAAGAGGGACATTACTTATCAAACCCAAGCCAGAGGAGGAGGTCTCTGCATGGTAAACCCTAGAGTGTTTTATTTTAGTGTCTTTTTTATTAGTAATTTCACCTTGGTAATATGCAAGGCCCCTAAACAATGGGTCCCTTTAGCAGCAGACTGGCTATTACCTTTTATGGCCTTCTGGACTACTTGTGGCACCAGGTCTCTGGGACAGGCATATGACCGCATCCTTCCTGCATATATGAAATATGCAGTTAAAAAAATGTTTTTTTATGGTGCCTTTCATTTGATGACTACTAAATTGCAGAGAAAAGGGTTATATTTTATCATTCTTGAATTACATTTTATGCCCTCTGTTACTTTAAAGTTCTGCTCACCTGATAAGGTTAATCTCGCCCTTTCTCAATTCACCAACAAGAAAATGACATGTTATATGTGGGATGTGTTATGGCTCAGTATACATGGAAAGTTAGCAGTTAGAGATTTTGCTGAAACATAAGTCTCTGGTAGTCAGGATAAGGCCAAGGCACACCTGCTTTGGAATACCTGAAGCACAAACTCACTTTTTCCTTGAATGCCCCATAATTCGCACTTTCTGGAAACAAGTAAGTAACAACTGGTACTGTCCTACCTTTTCTAATGTTACTTATGAAATTGTTGTTTTAAGTATTTTCCCTCCAGTTTGGAATCGTTTTTCGTCACAAATATTACAGATGTGTTTTGCTATTTGTAAGTATTATTTGTGGCCGGCACATTGTGCTTTTACACTGCAGCAAAAATATCTTCCTCCTGCCATTATTGCTAATAAGGTTCATGACTGCCTTCAACTGCCTTACAGGACAGATAGATGGTCTTTCCCAATTGCATCATTTAATAAGTTATTGCCTGCTTTTCATGCCACTTTCTCTTAAATTTGTTATTGTTATCCTTATACTGTAAGTGTATTACTGATTGCTATATTATGATAATAAAATTCCCCTACTCTATTCGAGAGGTGCCATGATATCTTTAATGTCCACCGGATCAATCACCATAGAGGCAGACAGGACTTCAGTTTAGTACCTCATTTGAAGGATGGTACACCCTGAAAGTACAGCATTCCTTTAGTACTGCACTCAGATGTCAGTGATTATGATATAAACCCATTCTTGCACTGGGATTAGAACCCACGACCCGCCCACAACAACTGGGAAAGGCAAAGAACATAACAAAAAAAATGCAAGCTGTTCAGAACTGCTGAGATGTGTGAGAAGCTGTAATCTTTTTGTGAGTCCGGCTTTTTTCCATTTTTTTAATAATCTAAAACTGCTGGTAGCATTGTTCAGCAGCAATTGCACTGAAGAGATCTGTGGTGGAAGGTAGTGTGAAGCTGAATGACTTGTTTATTTTAA
This sequence comes from Neoceratodus forsteri, assembly GCA_016271365.2. Lineage (NCBI taxonomy): Eukaryota > Metazoa > Chordata > Ceratodontiformes > Ceratodontidae > Neoceratodus > Neoceratodus forsteri. The sequence goes on from CM057456.1 coordinate 1,726,880,413, forward strand.
CAATGTAATGGAGATTATTTTGTGAATTCTGTGTAATCCCTCCCTTTTGGGAGTGTACAGTAGTTTTTGCACTTTAGGTTCTTTTGGGCTGGGAATCACATGGTTAATCCCTCTGCCACTCGACGGGGCCTTGTCTGGGTTAGGAGGTCACCACGGGTGCATGGGGGTATATAAGGTTGTTTTCGGGTGGGTGTAAGGAGAGCCCACATGGGAAGAAGTGGAGATCGGTAGGAGAACTGCAGGACAGTGGGGTCAATTGCCCACTCTCAGGGAACTAGAGCTTTTTCATGGGTTTGGCATTTGAACAGTTTGGTGGGTGGACATGGTGGTGGCCATTAGCCCAGTCCGCCATGTGGGTCCTTCAATATGCCCCTCCAGTGGAGTAGCGTGCCATTCGTGGGCCAGGGAAAAAGAGAGCAAAGAGAAGAGGTGCTTGGAGCTCAGCAAGAATGGTTCTGTTTGATTGCCCTGCTATAGAGAGAGAAAGGAGGGGAGTCACTAAAGTTGGACCTGTGGGCTACAGTCATGCCTGAGTGTCCGTGGGGCAATCCTGGAGTCAGTGAAGAAGAGAGGTCCAGGAAATCTGGGGTTTGCATCTACAGCCCTGGAGTCCAATATGGCCAGCCTGGAGGTGACCGACTAAGTGGGGATGTTCGCCCATATGACCAGTGTGAAGTCGCTTGCTTAGGCTCAAGTTTAGCCAGAAGTCTAGAGAGGGAGGGCATCCCCGACTTGAATTGACTTGCTGTTTGGGTTCCGAGAGCCAGATTATAAAAAGCCAAGAGATGTGAGGGGAAGAACAGTTTCTGCCTGCTGCCTGAATATCTGGAGGCCATATAAGCCCTGAGTAAAGCTGCCTTTATGCCATGTGGCTATCGCATCCCAAATGAAAGCTGCCATACTGTAGTTAGTGGGGCCATAGCAGCCAAATGGACACTAACAAATTCTGTGACCCCGTGGTCAGGACTAAACATTAACTGTTTGTGAACCTGCTTGCTCCTTGGAGTGCCTCATTGGAAATTAAACGGAATCCTCCTGGTTCATTTTTACTTCTGTGTGGTCTTTGGTTATTTGCTATGAACTGTTTGTGGCTACTATCTGCAAATTTATTACAGCCCAGCACCTGAAGATGCATGCACCCCTGCACATATGAACTCAATCAATGCCAATCATCCTGGGAAGTTATTCTGTAGTTTCTGCTGTGAGTGCCCCCTCCTCATGGATGTTTCCACCTGGCATACCCCTAGACACTGGGGAGGAGGCATACAATGTGGGGGCTCATCCAGGGATATTTGAGTTTGTGATTTTGTGACTTTGCGATTTTGTGTTTTACTGTTATTATTTTGACTCTACCACAGCGGGTACAGTGCTTGTGCGGTCATTTGATTTTTATCGACCGTTGCATTGGAAATTTTTACTTTGGGACTTTCTGCAGAGGTCCGTGGTTCATGTGGAAAGTCTGAACGAAAGGAGCAGTTCATTTCCCCTGTGAGTGGGGTTGCTATTATATTTGGCTCTGTCTGTAAGAATATTCTGCAGAGCTGTCTCCTACGGAAATAACACTAGGCCTTGCTCTCTTATGGAGCCCTTATTGGGCTGAAGAAGGTTGCTCTAGATTGCTGGATTACCGCATCATCAGGATTGTGACCAGGAGGTATTAACTTGCTGGATTTGGCTGATTGTTGTTGGTGAGCTGTATTTTATCGCAAGAGCCAGGAGCTAGAAGTTTGCTTGGAGATCATGCCATGACTGAGTAGTGACTGTAGGCTGGGCCAGTTCGACTCTGAGGTAGGCGTCTGGCCCAGGGACTTCTCACGGGGTAGAGGGCACTGACCTGAGGGGGGTAACCTCTTTCCCTGTGGCCACTGTGGCTCCCCAACTTGGTTGGATAGCACCTGTGGGCTAAGTGGGGAGTTCTACTGGCTGTGGATGCTTATCCTGGAGCTGTGCTTGGACCTAGCTATATTTACACCGATTTAAGATGACTTTCTCGGGAGCTCCGAGGGCTAAGTATTCAGCTTCTCCTTTGTTTGCTCTCCGACAGGTACTGTAATTTCAATTTTTCATACTGGGAGGCAGTGAGAGGGCCTCTTTTTATAATCAATAACTTATGGTGAAGATACAAGTGTGACTGTTCGAGGACCACATTTTGGACTCATTTTGGAAGAGGTGGTATGGTAGAGCTACTCCTCTCATCTCAAAACTTTTTAAACAGACTTTAAAACTTTATGAACTAATATTTGAAAGAAGATATTTAATGTTCAATGCAATGTATTGGATAATGGTTTAAGGATCTATAGCACTGTGGCTGTTTAGTAGACTGTGTTTTTGATTTTGATGTTTGTTTCTTTTGGGGTAGTGTTAGTGTTAATTAGTGTGATTTGAAGTGTTATTTTAATTGGGGGGTTTGGGTTGCTATATTGTGGATGGTGTGGGTTTAAATTGTTTATATTAATTTAAGGGGTGGTTTTTAATTGTTTTGTGAAAAATGTGTCTGGGACTAGGAATTGTAAGGCGCAGTTACTCGAAGGGGCTACCTCCACAGCCTCCATCCGTTTGAGCTCCCTGAACTTCCAGCTGCGGCCTACAGGAGGTGTAAAGCCTTGGGAATAGCTCGAAGGGGGGGAACTGAGAGCGGTAGTGGTACCCAAGTGGCTGCCGGGGTGTCTTGGATTTGGGTGGTAGGGCCAAGGAGATGACCTAAGGCGAAATGGGAACTGGAGAGGGGGTTGCCATGTTTTGTTCCCATACCAAAGGGTTCCACTATCATTGGTGGGCAGTTGGCGGGTTCAGCCACCTCACCACATCCTACTCTGGTTATGTTATGCAATGCCAGGTCGATGAGGAATAAGACCGCTATAATGGTGGACTTGATATCCTTGGTTGATCTGGCTTGCATCATGGAGACCTGGTTGGATGAAAATGCAGCACCATTTTTGGAGGCTGCAATTCCGTCTGGGTACTCCATGATACACAACCCAAGGAGGATCACTGGGGCGGGGTTGGGGGGTAGCCATTTGTTTTAAAACCAGCCAAAACCTCACGGTGCTACCTGCAGGTCATACATGTTCGATCAAGTGTGTGGCCATCCGAGGAGGTGTAGGGGCATGCTTCAGGGTCCTTGTGATTTATCGCCCCCCTGGAGTTCATGGAGATTTTGTCACTGAGGTTAAGGAGCTTGTTGCTGGTCTGGTGTTGGAGTCTCCTAGGTGGTTGATCCTGGGAGACTTCAATGCCTGGGTTGACGGCAGGCTTTCAGGTCTTGGAAATTGCCTTTTAGGAAGCATGGGGGCCCTGGGCCTGTCACAAAAATTAACAACAGCTACGCACTCAGGTGGCCATACATTAGATTTGTTTTTTTCATTAGGTTTAGATATTAATGACCTCAGTGTTGATCCTGTATGTTGGTCAGATCATAGCACCGTGAGGTTCATGCTTGGTGGCACCCCCCTAGACGGTCCTGCTCCTGTGGAGATGGTCCAGTACCGCTCATTAAGAGGAGTTTCCTCGGTAGAACTATCTGTGGTGCTGGACCTATCGAGTGTTGGGGTGGCTTGTGTGATTGGAATGGAGGAAGCAGTGGTAGCCTACAATGGGACAGTTGCTGCGGCCTTCGATTCCATCGCACCCATTCATGTCCATCCCTTGTCTACTCGCCAGAGACCTCCTTGGTTTGATGGGGCTCTCTGGAGTTTAAAGACTAAGGGGTGGAGGTTAGAGAGATGCTGGAGGAGATCTGGCCTGTTGGAGGACAGGTTGGCCCTGAGGTTGCATTATATTAACTATCAGGGGGCAATCTCTCATAAAAAGACGGAATATCTGTCTAGAGAGATTGCTGCAGTGAGGAACAGACTGGCTCAGCTTTTCCACACAATGGATGGGCTATTACATCCTGCCTGTCTCTGTGCTGGGGCAGGAGGTTCAAGCACTAGATACAAGGAGCTGTCTGTATCCTTTGCCAACAAGGTGTCCTGTATCAGGGATGAGGTCTCCTCGAGTATCTCTCAAAGGGGATGCATGGACCGACCTGGAGAGTGCCAAAATGCTCCTCCTGTCTGGGATGAGTTTGAACTGGTTGGGGTGGAGGAGGTGGTGAAAATAATCTTGACGCTACGGCCAACCCAATGTGAGCTGGACCCAGGCCCGACCCGACTGTTGGTTGGATGTTTGGATCTGGTGGGGCCTGTGATTGCTGGGGTTGTCTGGAGTTCATTGAGGAGTGGAATCTTCCCAATGGCCTTGAAAGGGGCCTTGGCTAGACCCCTTTTGAAAAAACCTTCGTTAAACCCAGATTGCCTCAGCACTTACAGGCCGGTTTCAAACCTCCCATTTTTAGGGAAGGTTATTGAAAAAGTGGTGGCCTTTCAGCTTGAGAGACATCTTGCCTCCCCCATGAGCCTTACCAGTCTGGGTTTCATGCGGGGCTTAGTATGGAGACCACCCTGGTGAGGGTGCTTAATGGTGCTTAATGATCTCTTAGTGGTGAGGGACAAGAGAGACCGGACTATCTTGGTCCTCCTGGACCTCTCTGCAGCGCTTGACACCGTGGACCAAGAGGTGTTACATGACTGCCTGCGGTTCTGGTGTGGCTTGTATGGTAATGTCATAAACTGGTTCAGGTCATACCTGACAGGCAGAGTGTAGAGGGTGACGATGGGGTTAGCCTCATCTAACCCAAAGCCTCTGTGCTGTGGTGTCCCGCAGGGTTCGGTCTTGTCGCCTTGTTGTTTATTTTGTACATGCTGCCACTGGGGGACATTATCAGGTGGTACGGGCTGGGTTTTCACTGCTATGCAGATGATACCCAGCTGTACCTGTCCTGTGCACCCAATACCCAGGTGTCGGACTCTGTATTTAACAACTGCCTAGATGAAATCCAGGCTTGGATGACTCAAAACTGGCTCAAGCTCAACACAGACAAGACAGAGGTACTTGTTGTGGATCCAGTTCATCGGGGCAGAGGGCGCTGTGAGGGATTACCACCTGATCTTGTGTTCGGAGGTGTTCTCCTTACTCTGTCTAAACAGGTGAAAGATTTGGGCATGATCCTGGATGATGGTTTGACGTTTGATGCTCAGATGTCGGCTGTTGTCAGGAGTGGATTTTATCATCTACAGAACATTGCACTAATCTGAACCCTGATCCCGCCAGAGGATCTGACCACACTTGTGCATGCTTTTGTCACTTCCAGGTTGGACTATTGTAATGCCCTGTACCTAGGGTTATCTAGAGGCAACCATTGCTGGCTGCAGCTGGTGCAGAATGCGGCAGCAAGATTATTGACCGTGGTGAGATGGAGTGATTATATCACCCTGATCCTCCACAGACTGCACTGGCTGCCAGTTAGGTGGAGGATAGTCTTCAAGATAGAGCTCCTGACCTATAAAACCCTACAGGAACAGGGACCTATCTATCTGCAAGATCTCCTTGTTCCCTACCATCCACCATGGGCACTTTGTTCTGCCGGGGAAGGCCTCTTTCAGAATGAGGTTGCGGCATTCTGGGGATAGGGCATTTTTGGTGGCTGCACCCACTCTGTGGAACTTCTTTCCTGGATATTTAAGGGAGGCCCCCACAGTAGAAACCTTTAAAAAGGGCACTAAAAATGTATTTAAGTTGGCTTTTAATGATTGATTGGGTTTTAATGGGATGGATGGATATTAAGTTTGTATTGAGCTGCTGTTTATATGTACCTTGTTATTGATTTGTTCTGTACAGCGCCCAGAGTCCATGGAAATGTGTGCTTTATAAATAAAATATCTATCTTGCTATCTATCTATCTATCTATTTAGAAGGACTACATTGGGTGCTAGGCAAAGTGGGCACTGTGAACTTGATCCCTGTCCTGGTTTTAACTGTAAAATGTGGCACAGCAGTGAGAAATTCTGAACCCTGGAGAGAGGAACTCGTGACGCCAGTGGGGCTGGAGTTTGGTGCACAGACTAAGAACATGTGAGAGCTATTCTAATGCCCTGTGCCAACCTGTTTTATTGGACCATAGAGATTCAGGGGGTGAAGTGTAACTGTCTCTGGGCAAATTTGGACAGTGTGAGGAGAGAGATCAAGAAACTGTTGGGACAGTGAGTAGGTTCTGAGTGATTGCTGGTGGCTTGCAGAAAGTGGAGAACAGTGTCTGCCATGGTGAAAGCCCTGGAGACTTCATAAGTGACAGTCCCCTCCACTACATTACTGTGGCTGTTGAAGGTGGTAGAGAAATCTACAGCCACCAAGTGTGCCTTGTACCAGTTTGAGGGGCCAGGCATCACTTTGATGCCAGTTTGTATGGTGTGTCAACGAAAAGCCCCTATGGAAGTCAGACTCCTGCTTTTTTCTTAGGCCCAGTGGATCTGTTACATCTGTGGAGTCGGCCCTCAAGAGCTAGGACAAATGAGCACCCAGTTAAGTGTGGTATCAGCTTTGAAAATGATGAAGACCAGTCCCAGAGAATCTCCAGTACCCTGAGTAGCAGTGCAGCCAGAGATACCAATGACCCAAGGAAGGTGCCAGGGTCATGGAGTGTAAACAAAGTTGTTAATCCCTGGAGATTTTCATGTGCCGGAGAGGCCAGCCGGGAGTGCACCAATGGAGTCAGTGGGCACAGCTGTTGCAGAGCTACCCAAGTCGCCTAAGGATCCTGTGCCTGGTGGTTACTCAAAAGGAGAGCCAGGGAGTGACTCAAGAGGAACCGGAGCTACTGGGGGCTACAGGGGAGGTACCCAAAGACTGGAGGACAGCAGATGTAGTCCCCTTATACAAAAGTGGGAACAAAGAGGAAGCAGGGAACTACAGACCAGTCAGCCTCACCTCAGTAGTGGGGAAGATCATGGAAGCACTACTGAAGGAGAGATTAGTGGAACATCTGGTTGTCAATGGACTACAGGACCCAAGGCAGCATGGTTTCACCAGGGTGAGGTCATGTCAGACCAACCTCATTGAATTTTTTGACTGGGTGACTAGGGAGGTGGATCAGGGGAGGGCAGTGGACATGGCCTATCTGGACTTCAGCAAGGCCTTTGACACTGTGCCACATAGAAGACTATTACACAAACTGGGGAATATGGGTGTGGGCAGGACAGTAGTGTGGTGGGTAGGTAACTGGCTGGGTGGCAGGACACAGAGGGTGGTGGTAAATGGCTGTCATTCCACAGAGGGAAGAGTGACCAGTGGGGTACCACAGGGATCAGTGCTGGGACCGGTCCTATTCAACATCTTCATCAGTGACATTGCACAGGACCTAGAAGGCAGAATTTCACTGTTCACTGATGACACAAAGCTCTGTAACACAGTAGACACACCAGAGGGTGTAGACAGAATGAGAAGGGACCTGCAAAAACTTGAAGAATGGTCAGGGGTTTGGCAGTTGAAATTCAATGCAAAGAAGTGCAAGATAATGCATATGGGGCACAAAAACCCTGGCACAATATATCAGTTGGGAGGTGAGAATATAGCATGCACCAAGCAGGAAAGGGATCTTGGGGTTATCATCTCTGATGACCTCAAGGTAGGGAAACAGTGTGACAAGGCAGCAGGTAAAGCAAATAGGATGCTGGGATGTATAGGCAGGGGCATCACCAGCAGGAAAAGGGAGGTCATAATTCTGCTATACAAGACACTAGTGAGGCCCCACCTGGAGTACAGTGCACAGTTCTGGAGACCATACCTACGTAAGGACATAGACAGGGTAGAGAAGGTTCAGAGGAGGGCAACAAAGATGGTGCATGGATTGCATCACAAGTCCTATGAAGACAGGTTGAAGGAACTGAACATGTACTCCCTGGAGGAGAGGAGGGAGAGAGGGGATATGATAGAGACATACAAGTATCTCACAGGGAGGAACAGGGTGCAGGAATACACTATTTTTAAGCGAAAAAGATGTTCCAGGACTAGAGGGCATGGGATGAAGTTGGAGGGAGGACGATTCAGAGGAAACATGAGGAAGAATTTCTTCACAGAACGGGTGGTGGACAAGTGGAACACCCTGCCGGAGGAAGTGGTGGGGGCTAAAACAATCACGGGATTTAAGAATGCATGGGATAGACATAAAGGAATTCTGGAGGTCAGGGGTAAGGGACAACAGACTTCTAGGAAAACATAAACTGAACTTACAAGCTCAAATGGGCAGACTGGGTGGGCCATAGGCCCTTATCTGCTGACACTGTCTATGTATCTATGTATCTATGTACTGCCCCGGCTGTGAAAGAAGTGGCAGAGGTTAGTGATGATGACCTGGAAAGGGCTATCCCATCCCATTATGAATCAGTCTATTTGATCCCATGGAAAGATCAGCTTGGCCTGCCTGCAAAGAGCCAAAAATGGAGAGAAATATATGATGGGGTCCAAAATGGTGACCCTCAGGTACGGTGATACAAAGAGGGTGTGTGGCTCCCAGATGGACAGGCACCAAGGTCCTCTGTCTATAGCTTGCATGAGTGGTCTCAGGCTAAAAGGACTGTGAGACAAAAGATTCGGCAGGAATATCCGCACTATGTGTACCCCTACCTGCTGGAAAGTATTTGGGACATTACTGAGGAGAACAGGCAGGATTGAGTGTATTGGGGTATCCTGGATAAACTTTACAAAAAAATATAAGTTGGGCCCAGCAACCTCCACCATGGCTCTTCATGAGATCCAGCACATCACCAAGGGGATCTGTTCCCACTATACATATGAGGGACTGACACTCTTCAAAACTTTTGCACTGGTGCAGGACTTGAATGGGAGATGCAACAAGCATTATGGGAAAGGACTTGTTTCATTTGGCCAGGAGACAACCAGACCAAATCCTCAGTACTACTTCTCATGTCAGTAAAGTGACTGCTGGTGGCCTGTGAACTTTTCCGATTATGCTGCCCCAAGATTTAACCAATTCCTGCCGAGTTATGTTTTATTTAAAGTACCTAAAGAGTCTGTGGGACTATAGGACTTCCTTATTTTGAACTGAATAATATGCATTGTGATGTTGGGGAGAGCGGAGTAAAAGTATTTTTGTACAGGTCCTAAATGTTCTGTGTTGTTGTTTCTGTTAACTAATTGACCTATTGATGTTCTTATTCTTGCACTGTGTTATTCAGTCTTTCATAAAATGTATTTGGGTATGGCAGAGTGGCTTGGCAGCATTATAGGTGGCATAGGCAGCAATTAGTTTAATAGGTAACATTGGGTACAGTATATGGTAGGACTTGGATGCTGCCCCTGTTTGGCCAGGCAATCCATCCAAGGAGCCAGAGGTGGTTGGGTTGCCAGGATAGAAGCTGCCTATTAGTACAGATGGGATTGAAAATAAATCCACCATCTTGGCAGTGCAGCCAGCATAGCCAAACTGCACTGGACAGAGAGGGAGTGCACATACCTGTTATGGTGCTGTGGGTAGCGGGTGTAAATATTCACCAAGAACAGTGAGTGTTTAAAGCAGGGGAGGAATGTAACCCCTCCCTTTTGAAAGTGTACGGTATTTTGTGCACTTTAGATTCTTTTCAATCAAGTGGTTAACCACTCTGCCTCTTTGCAGTGCCTTCTATGGGTCTGCAGGTCACTGCAGGTGTATGGCGGTATATAAGGGAGTTTTTGGGTGGGCTCAGGGGGAGCCCATGTGGGAAGAAGTGGAGACTTGAGGGAGAACTGCAGGAGAGTGGGACCGGTTGTCCACTCTCAGGAAACTAGATCCTTTTGGTGGGTTGGGCATTTGAACAGTTCAGTGGGTGGATGTGGTGGTGGCCATTAGCCCGGTCCATGTTGTGGGTCCTCCAATATGCCCCTCCGGCAGAGTAATGTGCCATTCATGAGCCAGGGAGAAGGACAGCAAAGAGAAGGGATGTTGAGAGCTCAGCAAGAATGGCTCCGCTCAATTGCCCTGCCATGCAGAGACAGAGAGAGAGAGAGAAAGAGAGAGGGACTGGAGGGGGTGTCGCCAAAGTTGGACCTGTGGGTGACAGCCATGCCCAAGTGTCCATGAGGCAATCCTGAAGTCAGTGAGGAAGAGAGGTCCAGGAAATCTGGGGTATGCAGCTATAACCCTGAAGTCCAGTATGCCCAACCCCAAGGTGACTGCCTAAGTGAGGACTTTCGCTCCTACATCTAGGGTGAAGTCATTTGCTAAGGCCCAAGTTTTGCCAGAAGTCTAAAGAGGGAGGAAGGGTAAACCCAACTTGAATTGGCTTGCTGTTTGGGGTCTTGGATCCAAATTATAACAAGCCAAAAGATGTGAGGGGATGAACAGTTTCTGCCTGCTGCCTGAATTTCTGGAGGCCATATCAGCCATGAGTTAAGCTGATTTTATGTCATGTTGCTAGCTTAGCACAAAAGAAAGCCACCATAATTAGTGGGGCCATATCTGCCAAATGAACACTAGCAAATTCTATGCCCCCGTGGTCAGGACTGAACATTAACTGTTTATGAACCTGCTAGCTCACTGGAGTGCTCATCTGGAAATTAATCAGGACCCCCCAGGTTAATTTTATTTCTGTGTGGTCTTCAGTTATTTGTTATGAAATGGTTGTGGCTACTAACCACAAGTTTATTACAGCCCAGCACCTGAAGATACATGCACCCCTGCACATATGAACTCAATCAATGCCAGTCATCTTGGTAAGATATTCTATAGTTTCTGCTGTGAGTGACCCCCTCCCCAGGGACATTTCCACCCGGCATACCCCTACACACCAGGGATGGGAGTATACATCTGTTTGTTTTTTTTGTGTGTTTTTTTATTATCTGGGATCAGCAGCAGTGGTGCTAAGGACAGCTGTAGTCAGGTAGTCAGCAGCAGTGTGTAGCTGATGGAACAGAGTGATGAGATGGGCTTTGGGAATAGTGCTGAGGTCAATGAGGTGATGGATTTTCTTTGTTTGCTGTTGTGCTGAGATAATAGCCTGGGGTTCTGAGGTCCTCAGCGAATCAGCTTTCTTCTTCTTATTCAGACCAATTTCAGGGGTGGCGCCTATGCTGCATAATTACATCAAGTATGGGCAGAAGGCTAGAGTGGCTTCAAGACTGCAACAAGTTGTATTAGGAGTGAGAAGGGAGGGGGAGAGAGAGAGAGATGCACAAGTCCAGTTTTATGTGATAACAGCAAGTATTTTATATCACCGACCACAAACTGTGAATCAAAGAGCACCCTACATCAAAAGGATAAGCAGTATAACAAGAGACCGCCGCAAACAGCTATGGTCATTTACTTTCCCAATCAGCATAACAAAACAAGTACTTTTATAGAGGGGGGCTATGCCCCTCACCCTCCTTTGTGGGGGGCAAGCCTTCCGCACCCCGAAGATTTTTATAATTGACTCCACTGGGGGTGTGGACACAGGGGAAAAGAACTAACAGATAAAAAATGTTTCCCTCACAGCCAGACCTGAATCAGGGTCTGTCAGCTCCAGAGGTGGTGGCCTATGCCACTACGCCAAATGCCCAGCTCAGTAAGGTTTGGCCAAACTAATTCCCATATCCTCTACTAGTGAGTGCAGCTCACTGTTACACTTGCTCTAATTTACTACTCAGTATTCTTCCCCACTCACTCTTACTATGAGTGATTTTATTGAGTCGCTCTAATTGAGCCTCTCAATAAAACTCGCTCACATCGCTGTGCACCATAAGTCCTCATGAGATAGGTAGTTTGTCTGAAGAATTTTAAGAAATCCTACAATCAATCAATCAATCAAATCTTTAGTTATCCAGGTGATCACCATTGAGCAAGCTCATTTACAAGGGGGACCTGCTGTTGGCAGGGAAAATTATACAGTTACATATAAATACACATAATACAAAAGGAACAACATGTTTACAATACTGATAGGAGCAGAGTATTTACATTCCAAGTCACATGTACAAGAAAGATATACATAACACAACCGAATGTAATATATATATATATATATATATATATATATATATATATATATATATACACAATTCCCACAGGAGCAGGATGTGTATGGATGTCATATACAAACCATATGTAACTCCCTGCAAATGGGGTTCCCAAAAGTCTTCCAGGAGCTTGCTTGAATGCTCCAAGCCTGGATGGTGTTCGGCGTCTAAGCCGTTTATCTGTGAGGGTTTTTAGAGTCTCTGGTACTGTCTCTTTAAGAGCTGTCTACCTACAGACATAATTAATTTGGATGGGGGTCTGTGTGTTTCCCTGCTTGAGTCCCACTCGAGCTGCTGCCAAATTGCTCCGTTTCTGACGTCACTAAGTGGGCAGAGTGAGCACTTTTCAAAGATGTAACTGTTTGCCAGACATTATTTAGACTAATAAGGAAAATACAGTTTGTCTAGCCTGTTTTTCTTTGCAATCAGAGCTGTGTTTGCCTGGTCCCCCATTCTAGTTTTGAACTGCTTAACTGGACCAATCAGTGTGGGGGGACCTTTGAAATGGAGCCTGCTGCTGGCAAATCAGAACTTGGACTCTCATTGTGGAGCCAGCCACCTATGTACTGTATAGCCAATGCTTCTGGGAATTGTAGTTTGGACTTCGGCACCTTTTTCCACCAATAGGGGGAGTTTACCGTGAGTGACAGCCAAACCAGCCACCTGAACTGGGAGGAACTCAAAGGAAATGCCTGGCTCTGTCTACTAGAAAGATCAGATGAGTTGTGACTGTGAAGAGGGAAGGAGCTCCGGGCTCCTGCGCTGTTGAGTTTTCGCGCGGGAAGCTTGTGTGGGGCCCTAAAGTTCGGCCTACAACTGTTTGTGAGTGCCAGTGTGGACTAAATCAGAGTTGTAAGGAGAAAGAAGCACCAGAAGTGAGGAAACCAGGCTCACCTTGTAGAAGACTGGAGAAATTGCTGAATCACGCTGGGTCTGTCAGGAACTGAATCTGCTGTGTATTCTCCCAGGTATTGTGCAGTAATTGCGTTCGGGATAGAGAAGCAGCCTGCCTGGTATAGTACTTTCCTTTTACATATAAATGTGTGTAGTGCTTGTGGGGAATCGGTTTTAAAGCCCCTGTACAGTGAATAGAGTGCATGAATCTGGAAGTAAACCCCAGCTTAATCCAGACTACATCCATTTGCTCTAAACTGCAGTGGGGTCCAGTCACAAGGACCTTGTCCACATGGTCTGCTCCTCCTGGCAATCCAGGACAATCTGCCTTCCATCCAGTTCCCAGCATTGAGTTTGTGAGTGTAACCCCTAGATGGCGCTATCCCAGGGGCTACTACCTCTGCCTGATTTGCCACTAACAGGTTGAGGGGCCTGGATCCAATGGCGGGTGCCTCCACCCAGAGGTCAGGGTTTGCAATAGTTAAACTAACTTGGTCACAGCCCTCTGGGACACTGCAACCCCCCTTTCTTCCCACTAGTGGCCCACACAATATATCAGAATTACCTTCACAGTATACACTTACCCCCAGGTCTGGTTCCGGCACTGGGACCTCCTGTGAAATGAGATACAGTGCAACAATCACAGTACAGTACTTTAACATAGACAAATACCTCAGGCAGTATAACTTTGCTGAAACAAGCAGCTCTGATTTATTTAGGGGGATATAACAAGGACAGGGGGAAATCAGGTTAATTAGCTTATCACTCTAATAATCTACCTATGGCTCTGTGCACAGGCCTATCCCTATCAGTTACTGTCCCTGGGTACCCAAGCCCTAGTGGCTAGTCCAAACCGTGGCAGCTGGTAGGGGCCCTTTCACACAGAGAAAAGGAGAATTAAACAGTCAGCATAACAGTAATTCCATTTGGATTTAATGTGGCAATTCAACAGGGAGCGACCCTGAATTAGTACTCACGACCTCCAAATAAGATAGGGTCCTTCAAGGTCAGCAGGGCTCACTTGAGGTACACAAACCTCTTCACACATCCATATAAAAGAAAGCACTATACCAGGCAGGCTGCATCTGTATCCCGATCGCAATTACTGCACAATACCCGGGAGAACACACAGCAGATTCAGTTCGTGACAGACCGAGTGCAATTTTCAGCAATTCCTCCAGTCTTCTACAGGGTGAGCCTGGTTTCTACTCTTCAGAGATCCTTTGATTCTTTTCACAGGACGGATTCAGTCCTAACAAGCTGTTACACAAGCTGCAGACCGGAACTCTGGGCCTTACACACGTTTTTTGACTAAAACTGCACACTGAAAAAGCACAGGGCTCCTTCCTTCTTCACTGCCAAAGCTCAACTGAAACTCCAACCGACAAAACCGGGCACTTCCTTTGAGTTCCTCCCAGTTCTTGACTGGATTGGCTGTCACTCACAATAGACTGCTGCTGTTGGTCCAAAAAGGCACTGAAGTCTAAACTACATCTCCCAGAGTCACTGCCCATACAATCCTCTTGTGGCTGGCTCAGATTATGAGTCCAAGTTCTGATTCGTCCAAGGCACCATTTTAGAGCTAGCTTACCCACACTGATTGGTCCAGTTCAGCAGTTCAAAACTAGAATGGGAACTAGCAGACACAGTTCTGACTGCAAAGAAAGCAGGTTAGACAAACTGTAATTTCATTATTACTCTAAATAATTTCTGGCAAACAGTTACATCTTTCAGATAGGTTCCTTTGCACTCCTAGTGACTGCAAAATGAAGTGAATTGGCAGCAGCTCGAGTGGTACTCAGAGAAGCACACAGTTCCCCATACAAACTAATTATGTCTGCAAGCAGACAGCTCTTAAAGAGACAGTACCAGAGGCTCTAAAACACTCACTGATAAATGGCTTAAATGCCAAACACCATTCAGGCTTGGAGCATTCAAGCAAGCTCCTGAAGTCTTTTGGGAACCCCCATTTGCAGGGGGTTACACCTTCCTGGTCTGGGAAAGCTTGACGTCGCGTCAAGCAAGTACCCCCATAAGTTTCAACTGCAACCATATACATTTGCATTAGGCTCGCACATGTAATCATCAGTCAATATATCATTTTACCAAGAACACATTTCTGAAACATTGCAGTACGTCACTCTTTACACAGTATTACATACACATTGTACCATAACTCAAGTTATTACCTCTTGTACATGAAACCTGAAGAGAGGGCCCTTCCTATCAGTTACCTTGGGGCTGGATGGGGCAAGGGCACCATACTTAGAGGGCAACACAAGTAACTTGAGTTAGCACTGATGCTCAGTTTGGGCAATGAGCTCGGGACACATACACTCCTTTATGGACAACATTGAGAGGCAAGTCCACAGGCCTCCCAAGTGAATCATAACTGAGGTGCACCACAGGCTTTACAGCTCGACCAGTCTTTCTAGGGGAACTGTTATAGTCTCTGCACTCTGAGCCTCATTTTCAGCATTGTCCTCACTTGTCAGGGAGTCTCCATGGGGGTAGAGAGCTGAACTTGGGGCACTTTCAGCTCCAGGAGTTACAGTTTCTGAGTCCACAACATTTGGCTCGCATGGAGAGCTTTCGGACACTGGCAGTGGACTGTCAGGGCACTCAAAATACTCTTCTTATTCGGGTGTATCCAGTCTGCCCCAATCTATCATTTTCCTCCCCTGAAAGCTCAAACAGTTCAACCATGCACAATGATTCCATTTCATCTGATCTGATGCTTTGCACTTCACTTTCTGGGAGCATTGGCTCCAGGGATGAAGCTGGGGGCTTAGACAGTCCAGAAGGCCCAGCTTCATCTCCAGTATTGACTAGGGGATTGCCCCGAAACAATTGACTCAGTTCATAAGAAGGATAGTATTCAAAGTCACTCTCACTTTCTTCCGATATGGACTGACAGTTATGCTCAACTGGGACTTGTGGAGGGGAACACTTTAACTTTGCTTCTGTAGGTGCAGACTTTCTTGATCTTTTCTTAGCAGCAGCTCTAGTCACTGGTCCAGAGGGGGCATCTTCTAGGGCTCAGACTCAATTAAGATTTGTCCAATGGGCAGTAAATGATTTCATGCATTGTTTTTACATCTTTTGAATTATTCTCAGGCCTTACTTTGTACACTGGCAGATCATCTAGTTTGCCCACTACAATGTGAGGAGATGGTGCCATCTGTCAGCAATCTTGTGCTTGCCATGCAGTCCCAGATTTCTTAGCAATACCCGATCTCCCTCCTGGAGTTCCTGTGCTTTCACCTTTTTATCATACCTTTCTTTGTTGGCCAGATTTCTTTGGCAGCCATGGTTTGAGCCAGTTGATACGCATGAGTTAGCTGGGCCTTTAACTTTGCACATACTGTAAATAGTTGTCAGCTTGAACCCCATCAGGAGAGACCCCAAAACACACATCTACTGGTAGTCGAGCTTCTTCCAAACATCAGGCGGTGGGGGAGAATCCAGTGGCATCACTTTTGGTGCAGTTATAAGCATGTACCGGTGCTAATTTGTTGGCTCCATCTCAGGCTTGTCCTTTGGGTGCAGGGTGCCCAGCATATCTAGCAATGTGGTTGAAATGTTCAGGCTGTGGGTCCCCCGGGGTGGTAAGGAGTGGTTCTGGACTTTCGCACTCCCCACAGAGAAAGCATCTCTTTGATCAGACGACTCTCAAAGTCTCTCCCTTGATCAGAATGGATTCTTTGTGGAGCCCCATAGTGAACAAAAAAGTTTTCTACAAGTACTTTGGCCACAGTGGATGCTTTCTGGTATTTGGTGGGGAAAGCTTGGGCATATCTCGTGAAATGGTCAGTGATCACCAGCACATTACTGATATTTCTTTGATCTGACTCCAAACTCAGAAAATCAATACAGACCAGCTCCATGGGTGCACTGGTGGTGATGTTAACAAGGGGGGCAGCCCTCTGGGGCAAAGCTTTCCTCTGTAAGCAGCGACTACAAGTTTGAATGTGTTGCTCCACATCAGCCCCCATCTTAGGCCAATAGAATCTGGATCTCACCAAGTCAAGTGTTCTGTCTATACCAAGGTGCCCCATGTGGTTGTGCAAGGACCTCAGTACTGAGTCTCGAAGGCAGTGGGCAGCACTAGTTGTTGTTTGTCTACTTGTCCCCTCTGTCTACTGTTTCTCTGTATAACAGTTTATTGATCAGTTTCAACTTAGGACCTTCTTTGTATAACAGTGCAGTTCTCAAATCAGTGGGCGTAATTTGGACACATCTTTTCCTGCATAGAGGGCTTCTAAAGCTGCTTTGATCATGGGATCGGATTGAGCCCGCGAATACTGTCATTGTCCAGCTGAGGCAGTGCACCAATGTCTATTGCAGAAAAGTGGCAATAAGCAGCAGGTATGCAATTCTCAGAGGCTCCCAAGCAATCCACCATGCAGTCCACTGCGTCCGTGGACATTTGTTCCTCCTATCAAACTTCCGGCAGAGTGCCCGAATGTCAGGTTCTGCCAATCGGACCCAATCATTCTGGGGAACAGGCTCGGGAGAGAGCATCAGCATCTATGTGGTTCAAACCTGCTCGGTATTCGAGAGCATAGTCATATGTAGATAATGCAGAAAGCCACCTATGGCCAGTGGCATCCAACTTAGCTGAGGTCTGCACATAGGTCAAAGGATTATTGTCAGTTTTTACTAGTATTTTAGCCCCATACAAGTACTCATGGAATTGGTCAACAATAGCCCACTTCAAAGCTAGGAACTCTAACTTATGTACAGGATAGTTCTTTTCGGATGGGGTCAGGCTTCTACTGGCAAAGGCCACTGGTCTCAGGCCATTCTCGTGCTCTTGGTACAACACAGCCCCCAACCCTTGCAAGCTAGCATCAGTGTACAGGGACAAGGTTTTCTTGGATCGGCATAGGCCAGCACTGGAGCATGGGTAAGTTGATATATGATCTCATGAAAAGCAGTCTCACAATCAGGAGTCCAGCGGGCCCCAAATACTTCACTCGGATGAAAATACACTCTTTCAGTCTTGAGGGACGCTGACTTTTGGTATTTTTTGTGGGTTGGGGATACCCTTGAGTAAGGTTAAGTAAAGGCGGATCACTCTTGAATAGTCCTTGATGAAGCACCGATAATAACCACAGAATCCCAGGAATCTTTGCAGTTCTTTAGATTTTTGGGCTGTGGCCAGGTGGTCAAGGCCTCAACTTTACTTGGGTCGGTCTCTATTCCTCGGTGGATACTATGTGTCCCACATACTTTACTGATGTTTGAAAGAATTGACACTTATCAATGGACAGTTTAAGGTCAAGTCCTCCAGTCAGTCCAATACCTTAAATAATCTGCTCTCATGTTCCTCCAGTGAGCTGCCAAACACAATAACATCATCTAGGCATACCAGGCACTCTAGTAAGTTCATGTCCCCACTGCACGCTCTATCAATCGTTGAAAAGTGGCTGGGGCACCTGAAATCCTTGAGGCATCCTCATGAATTCATAGAAGCCAGGACAGATAAGGCCGTCTTCTCACGGGTCCTCTGGGGCCATCGGGATCTGGTAGTACCCACTGCGGAGATCCACAGAGAACCACTTGCTCCCGCTTAGGCAGTCCAAAGTATCCTGAATGCGGGCATTGTGTACTGATCAGGATAGTCCGGCCGTTTAAGGTGCGATAATCCACACACATCCTTACTGTTCCATTCTTTTTCCTCACTACCACAATGGGGAAGCATAAGGCTTCTGGATTCTTGTATTACACCAGCAGCTAACATCTCTTGCAGATGCCGTCTCACATCATCTATGTCAGCAGGTGCCAGGCCGAGACCTCTCACGAATGGTCTTTTGTAATGCAGCGGATATTGTGCTCAGCTCCTTACCCATCCTACATCCCATTCCTTTAAAGAAACACCTGGTCTCTCTGGGCAAGCTTCTCACTGATCCTCACTTTCCATTCAGCTGGCAGCGGGAGTCGCGAAATCAAACAAGTCAGGCGTTACTCTGTCATTCTTCCTTGAACTCTTGCTGCTGGGTAGCACTGCAGTGTCTGCACAATGCACATTAGCCAGGATGCAACCTCTGTTTACTCGAATGTCTCTTTCAGACACATTATGAACTTGGACCATTACCCTTCTGGCAAAGCATGGGCTCTAGCGGGCAAAATACTAGGTTTGACCAGCAATCCCTCTGGCAATTTTCCATCGCCTGGTGCATCCAACATTAATATTTTATTCTTAACATCCTTTCTGATACGGACCTCTCCTGTAAGGTACACTGGGCATTTGGCGCCAGGATCAGAGACTCAGGATCCTTCTTCCATACAATTCCGACCGGTTCCTCTGGTTCTGTTTTTCAGCATCTCTCTGTGCCTCATAGGCCTTCTTAATTAAAGTCGAACTCTTAAAGCTCTACTAGTCTTTGACCCTGTTTTTCATAACACAACTGTGCCAGCCTTCCGAACATATGAGCATTTGTTCCAATCAACAAAGGGACACCATCATACAGTCCAGTGGGGGACACACTAAGGCTAGGGTCTCTACTTGTTCGCCACTCCAGCCACGGAGGTGGGGAAAGACAGCCAAATTTGGATATACCTGAATAGGGGTAGGCCTTCTCACTTAACCCCCATACATGCAGTCCTTCTAATGGTTGTAGGGGTACGCCTGACAAATGCTTCTGATACCAATCCTGGAACATAATTGTCCTTGGGAGCCACTGTCTAATACAGCTCTTGTAGACACTCCATTCACCTTTACAGTGGTCTCCATGGAGGGACCCACTATTCTGGACCAGTCTGAGAGGCGGTAGCTGGGGCCTGGGCAACTGACCTTGCCACAAAGGACGTGAATTAGCATTTTGGTGCCCTCACTGGGATCATGTCGTGCACCTCTTAACCACTGATTTCTTCTCCAAGCTCTCCTTGTAGCCTATATGCAACTTTGTCTGTGTCTTTGGGACTGGCATTCCTTTTCATGTGCCCATCTTTCCACAATTATAGCAAAACATACTTTCTGGAGTTTGAGCTGGCAAGGCGCCACACTGGGAGCCAGGGCGGGGTATTACTAACTGGAAACCTGGTGCCATCTCTGTCTGCGGCGTGATAAGCATTTGGAGACATCTCGTCAGTTTCTCCACTTCCATGGTCAAGGAATTGAGTTTGGAGCTGTTATCAGCAGGAGATACATGGTGGGTACTCCCACCCATAGCAGATGCAGTCGGATATAGGTCAGGGCCCGTACTTGCAGGCGTGGCCTTCATAAAGGGACTGTTTTGAATTCCCGGATCTCTCTCAACAGTTCGCCCATTGTGGCATATCTTTTCCTTGTCAGAGCACTCATTGACTGTCAACCTCTGCCCTGAACTTCACTTGATGGGTCACCCTCAGTCACTGGGTCATAGCCACAGCTGTTGGTGCAGGTACCTCCGAGGTGCCTTTTCTCAACTCCTCGAATTTCTCTCATTAACTCATCATAGGAGGGTGGGGATTCCAGTCATTTGCCAGGCGTAACTGAAGCAACAGCAGTTCTGAGAAGGGGCAGACTTAAGGATTCTGTCCAGTCTGGTTCGGTCCAGTTCAATCGCTGGCAAACTACCCTTTCGAGGCATTCTTGCAACAATTTTTCCAGCCGAGAGACATACAAAGACAACAACTCCCTTGGTACTGTTGTGCATTTCTTACTCCACCATAGGTCCTCATCAGAATCTGGGCTCCCATACACATTCTCCAAGGCCTCAAGATAGGCCTGTGCAGTCGCTTCAGGGTTACTGGGCCCGTTTAGCACGGATGGTAGCTAGGGCAGGACCTCGGAGGCTCTCACTAACCCTCTTTCGCCGCCTTCGAGCATTGCCATTCTAGCACTTGGGGGCAATATGGTCTATCCAGGTCTCCCAGTCATCCTCCCTTGGGGGGGTGGGAGGTGCCAGAAAGATCCCTCAACCTTGGTAGAGTCGTGACTAATGGCAGGTGCAGAAATAGGAGTCTGCATTGGTTCAGCCACCATTACGGGCACTGGAGCAGGAGAGGGTGTTGGGGAGGAACACCCTAGGTGGCAAGAATAGTTTTTCAAGTCCTCCACAGTTTTCCTCTCCCAGCAACCATTCAGCAAATTTCTCCTCAAAAGTTTCAGATAGTGGTGGGGGCTGATTCCCTCGGTCTTTACTGTCCTTAGTTATCACTCCAAGCAGTGAGGGCTCCTCTGGGGGTAATGGTCTGTGGCACTTTGGAGCTATCTATGGGATCCTTAAACTCTACTAGGGCCAGGAAAGTGTGGGTGAGCAGATTAGCATGCCACCCACCACCACAGGGTTTTGTAAACCTTCCACCTTGGAAAGTACTCCTGCACAGTGTCCGTATTGATACCCAGGGGATGTCCAGGATAAGCATAGCATTTTGAGGTCGATCTCCTCCCCAGTACACCACTCCACCAGCCGGTGCACAGCCACTTCTGTCGGGTACCCATTTTTTCTTAACAGTGGTTCGTAAATATGGCCACTAGAGGACACACAATCCAGCGGTGAGCCTCAAGATGTAACCCTAGATGGCGCTATCCCAGGGCTACTACCCCTGCCTGATTTGCCACTAACAGGTTGAGGGGCCTGGATCCAATGGCGGTGCCTCCACCCAGAGGTCAGGGTTTGCAATAGTTAAACTAACTTGTCACAGCCCTCTGGGACACTGCAACCCCTTTCTTCCCACTAGTGGCCCACACTAATATCAGAATTACCTTCACAGTATACACTTACCCCCAGGTCTGGTTCCGGCACTGGGACCTCCTGTGAAATGAGATACAGTGCAACAATCACAGTACAGTACTTTAACATAGACAAATACCCCAGGCA
Source organism: Neoceratodus forsteri (assembly GCA_016271365.2). NCBI lineage: Eukaryota > Metazoa > Chordata > Ceratodontiformes > Ceratodontidae > Neoceratodus > Neoceratodus forsteri. The sequence goes on from CM057456.1 coordinate 1,726,901,982, forward strand.
GTATAACTTTGCTGAAACAAGCAGCTCTGATTTATTTAGGGGGATATAACAAGGACAGGGGGAAATCAGGTTAATTAGCTTATCACTCTAATAATCTACCTATGGCTCTGTGCACAGGCCTATCCCTATCAGTTACTGTCCCTGGGTACCCAAGCCCTAGTGGCTAGTCCAAACCGTGGCAGCTGGTAGGGCCCTTTCACACAGAGAAAAGGAGAATTAAACAGTCGCAGTACAGTAATTCCATTTGGATTTAATGTGCAATTCAACAGGGAGCGACCCTGAATTAGTACTCGCACCTCCAAATAAGATAGGGTCCTTCAATGTCAGCAGGGCTCACTTGAGGTACACAAACCTCTTCACACATCCATATAAAAGAAAGCACTATACCAGGCAGGCTGCATCTGTATCCCATCGCATTACTGCACAATACCCGAGAACGACAGCAGATTCAGTTCCTGACAGACCGAGTGCAATTTTCAGCAATTCCTCCAGTCTTCTACAGGTGAGCCTGGCTTCTACTCTTCAGAGATCCTTTGATTCTTTTCACAGGACGGATTCAGTCCTAACAAGCTGTTACACAAGCTGCAGACCGGAACTCTGGGCCTTACACGCTTTTTGACTAAAACTGCACACTGAAAAAGCACAGGGCTCCTTCCTTCTTCACTGCCAAAGCTCAACTGAAACTCCAACCCACAAAACCGGCACTTCCTTTGAGTTCCTCCCAGTTCTTGACTGGATTGGCTGTCACTCACAATAGACTGCTGCTGTTGGTCCAAAAAGGCACTGAAGTCTAAACTACATCTCCCAGAGTCACTGCCCATACAATCCTCTTGTGGCTGGCTCAGATTATGAGTCCAAGTTCTGATTCGTCCAAGGCACCATTTTAGAGTTAGCTTACCCCACACTGATTGGTCCAGTTCAGCAGTTCAAAACTAGAATGGGGAACTAGCAGACACAGTTCTGACTGCAAAGAAAGCAGGTTAGACAAACTGTAATTTCATTATTACTCTAAATAATTTCTGGCAAACAGTTACATCTTTCAGATAGGTTCCCTTTGCACTCCTAGTGACTGCAAAATGAAGTGAATTGGCAGCAGCTCGAGTGGTACTCAGAGAAGCACACAGTCCCCATACAAACTAATTATGTCTGCAAGCAGACAGCTCTTAAAGAGACAGTACCAGAGGCTCTAAAAACACTCACTGATAAATGGCTTAAATGCCAAACACCATTCAGGCTTGGAGCATTCAAGCAAGCTCCTGGAAGTCTTTTGGGAACCCCCATTTGCAGGGGGGTTACATGAGTACAAAGCAGGGTAGCACCCTGCCATCTGTTTATCAGATTGCAAGTGTGTCATCTAATTATTATTTATTTTTTTTTTATTTCTTCACGAACTGAGCCGACTGGCTCTGGATTACAATTTGGGTATTGTGCCAGTGTTTTTCCATCACAGGGCCCCAACCAGCTGCAACCGATCCTGGCTAGCCCCCCCCCAACCTGGTTACCCAGTGAAAGTGACAGTTTGGGACTCTGAATATGCGCACAGTACTGTGATTATTAATGTGTTTAACCTAATTAACCTGATTCCCCCTTCCTTGTTACAGCTCCTTAAATAAATCAGATCTGTTGGTTTCAGCAGAATTACACTGGCTAAGGTATTTGTTTATGTTAAAGTATTATACTGTGGTTTTTGCACTGTATCATCTTGTTTTGCAGGGGGTCCCCAGGGTCCAGTCGACGGAGCCAGTCCTTGGGGTAAGTGTACATTGTGAAGATATTCCTAATGCATTGTGTGGGCCACTAGTGGGAAGAAAGGGGTGTTACAGTGTCCCAGAGGACTGTGACCAAGTTAATTTAACTACTGCAAACCCTGACCTCTGGGTGGAGGCACCTGCCATTGGACCTAGGCCCCTCGACCTGTTAGTAGTTAAGCAGGCTGGGGTAGTAGCCCTTAGGATAGCGCCACCTAGGGGTTACATCTTGGAGGCTCACCACTGGGATTGTGTGTCCTCTAGTGGCCATATTTACGAACCACTGTTAAGAAAAAAATAAAATAAATGGATACCCCGACAGAAGTGGCTGTGCACCGGTTGGTGGAGTGGTGTACTGGGGAGGAGATCGACCCCCAAAATGCTATGCTTATCCTGGACATCCCCTTGGGTATCAATATGGACACTGTACAGGGAGAACCTTCCAAGGTGGAAGATTTACAAAACCCTGTGGTGGTGGGTCGACATGCTAATCTGCTCACCCACACTTTCCTGGCCCTAGTAGAGTTTAAGGATTCCATAGATAGCTCCAAAGTGCACAGACTATTACCCCAGAGGGAGCCCTCACTGCCTGGATAGTGATAACTAAGGACAGTAAAGACCCGGGGGGGGGGAGTGAGACCCCCCACTGTCTGGAACTTTTGAGGAGAAATTTGCTAAATGGTTGCTGGGGGAAGGGAAAACTGTGGAGGACTTGAAGAAACTATTCTTGCCACCTGGGGGTGTTCCTCCCCCAACACCCTCTCCCGCTCCAGTACCCGTAATGGTGGCTGAACCAATGCAGGCTCCTATTTCTGCACCTGCCATTAGTCATGACTTACTGAAGGTTGAGGATCTTCTCTGGCACCCTCCCCACCCCCCCAAAGGGGAGGATGACTGGGAGACCTGGATAGACTATGTTGCCCCTCAAGTGCTGGAATGGCAATACTTGGAAGCCAAAAAGTGAAAGAGGGTTAGTGAGAGCCTCCGAGGTCCTGCCCTGGCTACCATCCGTGCCAAACAGGCCAGTAACCCTAAAGCGACTGCACAGGACTATCTTGAGGCCTTGGAGAATGTGTATGGGAGCCCAGATTCTGATGAGGACCTGTGGTGGAGAGTAAGAAATGCACAACAGTACCAAGGGGAGTTGTTATCTGTGTATGTATCTTGGCTGGAAAAATTGTTGCAAGAATGCCTCAGAAAGGGTAGTTTGCCAGTGATTGAACTGGACCGGACCAGGCTGGACAGGATCCTTAAGTCTACCCCCTTCTCAGAACTGCTGTTGCTTCAGTTAGGCCTGGCAAATTGACTGGAATCCCAACCCTCCTATGATGAGCTAATGAGAGAAATTTGAGGAGTTGAGAAAAGGCGACCTCGGGAGGGACTTGCACCAATAGCTGCGGCTACGACCCGAGTGACTGAGGGTGACCCATCAAGTGAAGTTCAGGGGCAGAGGTTGGCAGTTAATGAGTGCTCTGAGAAGGAAAAAGATATGCCATGATGGGGCAAACTGTTGAGAGAGTTCGGGTAAATAAAAAACAGTCTCTTTATGAAGGCCGCTCCTGCAAGTACAGGCCCCAACCCTCATCCGACTGCATCTGCTATGGGGGTGGAGGATACCCACCCATGCATCTCCTGCTGACAACAGTTCAAAACTCGATGTCTTGACCATGGAAGTGTGGAAATTGACGAGATGTCTCCAAATGCTTATCACGCCACAGACAGAGAAGGCACCAAGTTTTCCAGTTAGTAGTAGCCCCGCCCTGGCTCCCAGTGTGATGCCTCGGCCAGCTCAAACTCCAGAAAGTATGTTTTGCTATAATTGTAGGAAGGATGGGCATATGAAGAGAGAATGCCAGTCCCCAAAAGACACAGACAAAGTTGCATATAGGCTACAAGGAGAGCTTTGGAGAACAAATCAGTGGTTAAGAGGTGCACGTAATGATCCCAGTGAAGGCCCCAAAAATGCTAACTCACGTTCCTTTGTGGCAAGGTCAGTTGCCCAGGCCCCCGCTACCGCCTCTCCAGACTGGTCCAGAATAGTGGGTCCCTCCATGGAGATCACTGTAAAGGTGAATGGAGTGTCTACAAGAGCTGTATTAGACAGTGACTCCCAAGTGACAATTATGTTTCAAGACTGGTATCAGAAGCATTTGTCTGATGTACCCTTACAACCGTTGGAGGGGCTGCATGTCTGGGGGTTAAGTGAGAAGGCCTACCCCTACTCTGGATATATCCGAATTTGGCTGTCTTTTCACACCTCTGTGGCTGGAATGGCCAAGCAAGTAGAGACCCTGGCCTTAGTGTGTCTGCCTACCAGACTGTATGATGGGGTTCCTCTACTAATTGGGACTAATGCACATATGTTTGGATGGCTGGCACAGTTGTGTTATGAAAAACAGGGTTCAAGGGCTGGTAGAGCTTTAAGAATTGTGGCCTTGATTAAGAAGGCCTATGAGGCACAGAGAGATGTCAAAAAAGTAGAACCAGAGGAACCGGTTGGAAGTGTCTGGAAGAAGGATCCTGAGTCTCTGATCCTGGTGCCAAATGCCCAGTGTACCTTACAGGGAGAGGTCCGTATCAGAAAGGATGTCAAGAATAAAATGTTAATGTTGGATGCACCAGGCGAAGGAAAATTGCCGGATGGACTGCTGGTCAAGCCTAGTATTTTGCCTGCTAGAGCCCATGCTTACGCCAGAAGGGTAATGGTTCAAGTTCATAATGTGTCTGACAGAGAGATTCGAGTAAATAGAGGTTGCACCCTGGCTAATGTGCATTGTGCAGACACTGCAGTGCTACCCAGTAGCAAGAGTTCGGGGAAGAATGACAGAGTAACGCCTGACTTGTTTGATTTCGGTGACTCCCCATTGCCAGCTGAATGGAAAGTGAGGATCAGTGAGAAGCTTGCCCAGAGAGACCAGGTGTTTTCTTTAAAGGAATGGGACATAGGATGCATGCAAGGAGCTGAGCACCATATCCAGCTGCATGATGAAAGGCCATTTCGTGAGAGGTCTCGACGCCTGGCACCGCTGACATAGATGATGTGAGACGGCCTCGGCAAGAGATGCTAGCTGCTGGCGTAATACAAGAATCCAGAAGCCCCAATGCTTCCCCCATTGTGGTAGTGAGAAAAAAGAATGGGACAGTAAGGATGTGTGTGGATTATTGCACTTTAAACTGGCAGACTATCCCTGATCTGTACTCTATGCCCCGCATTTAGGATGCTTTGGACTGTCTAAACGGGAGCAAGTGGTTCTCTGTGTGGGATCTCCGCAGTGGGTACTACCAGATCCCGATGGCCCCCGAGGACCATGAGAAGACAGCCTTTATCTGTCCGCTTTGCTTCTATGAATTCATGAGGATGCCTCAAGGGATTTCAGGTGACCCCGCCACTTTTCAAAGATTGATGGAGTGTGCAGTGGGGGACATGAACTTACTAGAGTGCCTGGTATACCTAGATGATGTTATTGTGTTTGGCAGCTCACTGGAGGAACATGAGAGCAGATTATTCAAGGTGCTGCACCAACTGGAAGACTTTGGCCTTAAACTGTCCATTGATAAGTGTCAATTCTTTCAAACATCAGTAAAGTATGTGGGACACATAGTATCCACCGAGGGAATAGAGACCGACCCAAGTAAAGTTGAGGCCTTGACCACCTGGCCACAGCCCAAAAATCTAAAAGAACTGCAAAGATTCCTGGGATTCTGTGGTTATTATTGTCGTTTCATCAAGGACTATTCAAGAGTGATTCGTCCTTTACTTAACCTTACTCAAGGGTATCCCCCAACCCACAAAAGATACAAAAAGTCAGCGTCCCTCGAGACTGAACGATTGTATTTTCGTTCAAGTGAATTTTGGAGCCTGCTGGACTCCTGATTGTGAGACTGCTTTTCATGAGATCATATGTCAACTTACCCATGCTCCAGTGCTGACCTATGCCAATCCAACAAAACCTTATGTCCTGCACACTGATGCTAGCTTGCAAGGGTTGGGGGCTGTGTTGTAATAAGAGCACGAGAATGGCCTGAGACCAGTGGCCTTTGCCAGTAGAAGCCTGACCCCATCCGAAAAAAACTATCCTGTACATAAGTTAGAGTTCCTAGCTTTGAAGTGGGCCATTGTTGACCAATTCCATGAGTACTTGTATGGGGCTAAGACACTGGTAAAAACTGACAATAATCCTTTGACCTATGTGCAGACTTCAGCTAAATTGGATGCCACTGGCCATAGGTGGCTTTCTGCATTATCTACATATGACTGTGCTGTTGAATACAGAGCAGGGCTGAACCACACAGATGCTGATGCTCTCTCCCGGAGGCCTGTTCCCCAGAATGACTGGGTCAGACTGTCAGAACCTGATATTCGAGCACTCTGCCAGAAGTTTGACAGGGAGGAACAAATGTCCACAGGCGCAGTGGACTGTATGGTGGATTGTTTGGGACCTTCTGAGAATTGCATACCTGCTGCTTATTGCCACTTTTCTGCAATAGACATTAGTGCACTGCCTCAGCTGGACAATGACAGTATTCGTCGGGCTCAATCCTGAGATCCCATGATCAAACCAGCTTTAGAACCCTCTATGCAGGGAAAGATGTGTCCAAATTACGTTCCACTGATTTGAGAACTGCATTGTTATAAAAAGAAGGTCCTAAGTTGAAACTGATCAATAGACTGTAATACCGAGAAACAGTAGACAGAGGGGGACAAGTAGACAAACAACAACTAGTGCTGCCCACTGCTTTTTGAGACTCAGTGCTGAGGTCCTTACACAACCACATGGGACACCTTGGTATAGACAGAACACTTGACTTGGTGAGATCCAGATTCTATTGGCCTAAGATGGGGGCTGATGTGGAGCAACACATTCGAACTTGTAGTCACTGCTTACAGAGAAAAGCTTTGCCCCCGAGGGCTGCCCCCCTTGTTAACATCACCACCAGTGCACCCATGGAGCTGGTCTGTATTGATTTTCTGAGTTTGGGGTCAGATCAAAGAAATATTAGTAATGTGCTGGTGGTCACTGACCATTTTACGAGATATGCCCAACCTTACCCCACTAAGGACCAGAAGACATCCACTGTGGCAAAAGTACTTGTAGAAAACTTTTTTGTTCACTATGGGGCTCCACAAAGAATCCATTCTGATCAAGGAAGAGACTTTGAGAGTAATCTGATCAAAGAGATGCTTTCTCTGTGGGGAGTGTGAAAGTCCAGAACCACCCCTTACCACCCCCAGGGGGACCCACAGCCTGAACATTTCAACCGCACCTTGCTAGATGTGCTAGGCACCCTCCACCCAAAGAAAAAGCCTAGATGGAGCCAACAAATTAGCACCCTGGTACATGCCTACAACTGCACCAAAAGTGATGCCACTGGGTTCTCCCCCTGCTGCCTGATGTTTGGAAGAGAAGCTCGACTGCCGGTAGATGTGTGCTTTGGGGTCTCTCCTGATGGGGTGCGAGCTGACAACTATTTACAGTATGTGCAAAAGTTAAAGGCCCAGCTAAATCATGCGTACTAACTGGCTCAAACCATGGCTGCCAAAAGAAATCTGGCCAACAAAGAAAGGTATGATAAAAAGGTGAAAGCATAGGAACTCCAGGAGGGAAATCGGGTATTGCTAAGAAATCTGGGACTGCATGGCAAACACAAGATTGCTGACAGATGGCACCATCTCCCTCACATTGTAGTGGGCAAACTAAATGATCTGCCTATGTACAAAGTAAGGCCTGAGAATAATTCAAAGGATGTTAAAACAATGCATAGAAATCATTTACTGCCCATTGGACAAACCCTGATTGAGTCTGAGCCCCCAGAAAATGCCCCCCTCTGGACCAGTGACTAGAGCTGCTGCTAAGAAAAAATCAAGAAAGTCTGCACCTACAGAAGCTGAGTTAAAGTGTTCCCCTCCACAAGTCCCAGTTGAACATGACTGTCAGTCCATGTCAGAGGAAAGTGAGTGTGGTTTTGAATACTATCCTTCTTATGAACTGAGTCAATTGTTTCAGGTCAATCCCCTAGTCAATTCGGGAGATGAAGCTGGGCCTTCTGGACTGTCTAAGCCCCCCAGCTTTGTCCCTGGAGCCAATGCTCCCAGAAAGTGAAGTGCAAAGCATTAAGTCAGATGATATGGAATCATTGTGTATGGTTGAACTGTCTGAGCTTTCAGAGGAGGAAAATGATGGACTGGAACAGACTGGTGACACACCAGAACAAGAAGAGTATTTTGAGTGCCCTGACGGTCCACTGCCAGTGTCCGAAAGCTCTCCATGTGAGCCAAGTGTTGTGGACTCAGAGATTGTAACTTCTGGAGCTGAAAGTGCCCCAAGTTCTAGCCTCTCTACCCCAATGAAGACTCCCCTGACAAGTGAGGACAATGCTGAAAATGAGGCTTAGAGTGCAGAGACTGTAACAGTTCCCCCTAGAAAGACTGATCGAGCTGTAAAGCCTGTGGTGCACCTCAGTTATGATTCCCCTGGGAGGCTGGTAGACTTGCCTCTCAATGTTGTCCATAAAGGAGTGTATGTGTCCCTGAGCTCCTTGCCCAAACTGAACATCAGTGCTAACTCCAAGTTACTTGTGTTGCCCTCTAGGTATGGTGCCCCTGCCCCATCCAGCCCAAGGTAGCTGATAGGGAAGGGCCCCCTCTCTTCAGATTTCATGTACAAGAGGTAATAACCTGAGTTATGGTACAATGTATGTGTAATACTGTGTAAAGAGTGACGTACTGCAAAGTTTCAGAAATGTGTTGCTGGTAAAGTGATATATTGACTGATGATTACATGTATGAGCCTAATGTGATCCTGAAGCAAATGTATATGGTTGCAGTTGAAACTTATGGGGGTACTTGCTTGATGTGGACGCCAAGCTTTTTCCAGGCCGGGAAGGGTGTAACCCCCTGCAAATGGGGGTTCCCAAAAGTCTTCCAGGAGCTTGCTTGAATGCTCCAAGCCTGGATGGTGTTCGGCGTCTAAGCCGTTTATCTGTGAGTGCTTTTAGAGACTCTGGTACTGCCTCTTTAAGAGCTGTCTGCCTGCAGACATAATTAATTTGGATGGGGGTCTGTGTGTTCCCTGCTTGAGTCCCACTCGAGCTGCTGCCAAATTGCTCCATTTCTGCCGTCACTAAGTGGGCAGAGTGAGCACTTTTCAAAGATGTAACTGTTTGCCAGACATTATTTAGAGTAATAACGAAAATACAGTTTGTCTAACCTGCTTTTCTTTGCAGTCAGAGCTGTGTTTACCTGGTCCCCCATTCTAGTTTTGAACTGCTGAACTGGACCAATCAGTGTGGGGGGACCTTTGAAATGGAGCCTGCTGCTGGCAAATCAGAACTTGGACTCTCATTGTGGAGCCAGAAACCTATGTACTGTATGGCCAATGCTTCTGGGGATTGTAGTTTGGACTTCGGCGCCTTTTTCCACCAACAGGGGGAGTTTACTGTGAGTGACAGCCAAACCAGCCACCTGAACTGGGAGGAACTCAAAGGAAATGCCTGGCTCTGTCTACTAGAAAGATCAGATGAGTTGTGACTGTGAAGAGGGAAGGAGCTCCAGGCTCCTGCGCTGTTGAGTTTTCACGCGGGAAGCTTGTGTGGGGCCCTGAAGTTCGGCCTACAACTGTTTGTGAGTGCCAGTGTGGACTGAATCAGAGTTGTAAGGAGAAAGAAGCACCAGAAGTGAGGAAACCAGGCTCACCCTGTAGAAGACTGGAGAAATTGCTGAATCGCGCTCGGTCTGTCAGGAACTGAATCTGCTGTGTGTTCTCCCGGGTATTGTGCAGTAATTACGTTCGGGATTGAGATGCAGCCTGCCTGGTATAGTACTTTCCTTTTACATATAAATGTGTGTAGTGCTTGTGGAGAATCGCGTTTCAAAGCCCCTGTACAGTGAATAGAGTACATGAAGCTGGAAGTAAACCCCAGCTTAATCCAGACTACATCCATTTGCTCTAAACTGCAGTGGGGTCCAGTCACAAGGACCTTGTCCACATGGTCTGCTCCTCCTGGCAATCCAGGACAATCTGCCTTCCATCCAGTTCCCAGCATTGAGTTTGTGAGTACAAAGCAGGGTAGCTCCCTGCCATCTGTTAATCGGATTGCAAGTGTGTCATTTAATTGTTTTTTTTTTTTTTTTTTTTAATTTCTTCATGAACTGAGCCAAACGGCTCCGGATTACAATTTGGGACTCTGAATATGCGCACAGTACTGTGATTATAAATGTGTTTAACCTAATTAACCTGATTTCCTCCTTCCTTGTTACAGCTCCTTAAATAAATCAGATCTGTTGGTTTCAGCAAAGTTACACTGGCTAAGGTATTCGTTCATGTTAAGGTATTGTACTGTGGTTTTTGCACTGTATCATCTTGTTTTGCAGGGGGGTCCACAGGGTCCAGTCGACGGAGCCAGTCCTGGGGGTAAGTGTACATTGTGAAGATATTCCTAATGCATTGTGTGGGCCACTAGTGGGAAGAAAGGGGGGTTACAGTGTCCCAGAGGGCTGTGACCAAGTTAGTTTAACTACTGCAAACCCTGACCTCTGGGTGGAGGCACCCGTTATTGGACCTAGGCCCCTCAACCTGTTAGTAGTTAAGCAGGCAGGGGTAGTAGCCCTTGGGATAGCACCACCTAGGGGTTACACACAGAAGAAAAAAGAAAGATTATTTATATTCCTGTCCAGCAGAAACACGTTACAGGCCTGGATGGAAAATCCTAAGCTATGGAGGTACGCATAACAGTGTGTAAGCCTTAGGTAAATGCGGCAGAAGGGGGGTGGTGAATAAGAGGGATGCAGAGGATGCTAAGGACAAGTTGGGCAGAGGAAGGGGTGGAGTAGTAGTGGCAAGGACTGATTTGGATAAGCAGCTGGGACTAGAGTTGAAGAAGAGAGGAACAATAGTCAAGCTGCTAGGAGCGATATAAGCAATTACAGATTTCAGCAAACGTTTTGTTATAGAGGGTCTTAAGGAAGGCAGGACTGACAGGTGAGCTAAGTTTCAATGATTTTTGTATCCTATTCCAGAGAGTTGGCAGGGCATAACTAATGGCAGCCCTTCAAAAGTGAGTGTTGGCCTTTGGGACATTCAAAGAAATATGTGATTGACTTCTTAAGGCATAGTTCCTAATAGGACTTAGGGGGAGACAGTCAACAACGTATTGTGGGAGTTTGTTGGTAAGGGCTCGGAGTGTCCATAGGACTGCATTTCTATAATGCCTGTATTGAAGGGAGGGCCACCCTATGGCTGCGTATAAAGAGCAGTGATGTGTGGAGTATGGGAGGCCAGTTATAAATCTCAGTGCTCTATGATATAATACATCCAGTTTTGCAAGATATGAGGCAGGGCAATGGCCATAAATGAAGTCAGCATAGTCAATTAATGAAAGGAATGTAGATTGGACAAGCTGTCTTTTTGCATCTGTGGTCAAGAGGCATTTAATTCTGCAAAAAAGACCAAGTCTCTGCCTCAGTTTTTTCAGCAGTTCTTCTGTGTGTTCCACGAAAAAGAGTTTGTTGTCTAGCCAAATACCAAGGTATTTGACTTTAGTCACAAATTCAAGATTTTCTCCTAATAAGGTAGAGAGTGATGTAATGGACTAGCGACAGCAGAGTAAGCCCCTGGGCCTGATGGTGAGAAAAAAATGGCCTTGTTTTTTTTTTCATTTAGTAGTAACTTTTTGCTAAGGAGCTGGTACTGCAGAGTATTAAAGTCAGCTTGTAACTCTGCACAGGCAGCTTCAGGAGATTCCCGGCTTAAGTAGAGCACCGTGTCATCAGCAAACAAGTGAATACTGGCATCTTTGATGCCTACGTCCAAGATGTTGATATAAATGGCAAACAGTAATGGGCCCAGTCTGGAGCCCTGGGGGACACCTCTTTTTATCGGTTTAAGTGGAGAAATCTCTCAATCAGCCTTAATTTGTTGCTGTCTATCAGTAAGGTAGTCTTGGAACCATCCCAGTGTGGTTGAGCCAATGCCTATAGTTTTTAAGGTGGAGAGGAGCAGGCAGTGGTCGACAGTGTCGAAAGCCTTACTGAGGTCCAGAAACACAGCACAAACAAATTTTTTGTTGTCTAGGTCCCATTGCCAATCATTAGTAACTTTTGCCAGTGCCATAATTGTACTATGCTTATCTCTAAAGCCAGACTGCATTGGGTTGAGTAGTCTAGCATTGTCTAAGAAAGATCTCAGCTGCGTATCCACAATTTTTTCCAGAAGTTTTGAAAGTATGGGAAGAAGGGAGATTGGTCTATAGTTATTTAGGTCACAGGGGTCCCCTGCTTTAAACAGGGGAATGACGTGAGCAGTTTTCCATGCCTTGGGGATGGAGCCTTGTTCTAGGTACAGATTGAATAGGTGTGTTATAGGTGTAGTAATTATATGGTATGTTATTTTCAAGAAATATGGGTCGAAGGAGTTGGCCCCAGCACTTTTTTTAGCATCTAGTCATAGAAGAAGATCTTCAACTTCTTTTATGGTGGTAGGTGAAAAGGAGAAGTCCATGTTATTGCTACTTGGTTCTGAAGGCTGGGTGTTGGTCTGAGGAAGAAGGCTACTTATAGGTGCGTTATCAAACGCCAGGCCAGCAGTGGTGAAGTGATTGTTGAAAGTCTGCAGTATCTCTAATTTATCATTAATTATAATATTATCAGCGGTAATTTTGGAAGGAAGCGCACTTCCTGGAGGGTAGCCAGGTAGCTCTTTTATGGTGGACCAGAACTTGGTAGGGCAGTTTGACGCAGAGAGTAGCACGGTTTTATAAAAGTTGGCTTTGGCCTTTCTGACCAACTTAGTACAGACGTTTCTAGATGCCCTGAAGAGACACCAGTCTGCGCTGGCACAAGATTTACGAGCCTTTTTCCAAAGGTAATCTCTTTGGAGTAAGGCAGCCTTCAGGTCCGGTGAGAACCAATGACAGGTTCTGGCTTTTATTCATGTGCTTTAAACCAGGGATCATGGCTGTTTAGGGCGCTGGATATGATTTCATGAAGAACTTATAGGTATTGCTCACTGATTCTAGCTAGGTAGAAACTCGCCATAGCAAAGAGTTTTTAGATCATTGAAGTATGCAATAGGGTTGAAGTTCCTTCTGGATCTTTTAGTGGAAAACTTTGATGTAGATAGATGTTTGGTAACAGTTCTCATGCCACCAATAAAGCAGTGGTCACTAACGTCCGCTAAGAGGATACCAGCATGGGAAAAGGAATGAGGTCTGTTAACAAGGAGAACATCCAAGAGGGTGCTTCTCATTGGATTGTTTTTGTTGATGTGAGTAGGCTCAGTAATAAGTTGAGTGAGCCCATGAGAGTCACAGAATTGTGTCAGGGATAATGAGACCTTAGTCAGCCAATCATAGTTAAGGTCACCTAGTATGATTGTTTCCATTGGGGTAGTATCCAGGTGGGATGACAGGTGTGTCAGAAGTTGTGGTATTGCTGCTGGAGGTCTATAGCAGCCTATGATGCGGAACTCCACTGATGGGGAAAGCTCGACTTTAAGAGACAGGCATTCAAATCCACAGGCAAAGGAGGTAACATCTAATATAGATACTGAGAATTTGTTTGCAACATAAATGGCTACTCCTCCACCCCTGGTCTGCCTGTCGGTTCTGAAGAGACTATGCCAAACATAGTGTAAAAGTAATGGCTTTCACTACCATTTAGCTCCAGCTGCACTATGTCAGCTGCAGCCATTACAGCTTCTGCTCGCCAGACACTCACTTTCTCGCTTTGCTCCATTGTCACAAATAGGTAATTTTTCTGAAGCTTGCTAGGACATTTTAAGAAAGCCTGCAATCAGGTGGAATTTCAGTGACAAAAAGTACTCTAGTGACAATGGAGTGAAGGGAGTGAGTGAGCGACTGGCAAGTGGAAGCGGTAATGGGTGGCAGTTTGTGTAGCTCAGTGGGAGCTGAATGACAAAGACAGTCATTACTTTTGAGGCACAATCAATGGCAATGGTAATGAAAACTTTTTTTGTTAAATGGAATTTCTGTGCATCGCAGACCATCCTCTGGTGCCTGTTTGAGTTCCGTAGTGTACCAGGTCTGCCATGATTGCTGTGGGCACTTTGCCCTGTGGGACAGGTAGAATAGTTTTACAAGAGTGCCGAGTCCTGATTCTCTGGGGGCTACTTTCAGCTGCGCTGTTGTGCTGGGATAACGGCCTGGCCAAAAGTACCTCTCCACCAATCGGGAGCCAGGATTCTTTCTATGCATTTTCATAATATCAAATATCTAAGAGCAGGGGAGGTGTTCACTGACAAGGAAGTGAAAGGGATTAAGCTCATTGCTCCCCAGATCCTAAATATGATTCCTTCTTTCCCTAAACCCCAGGGCCCAAACATTTTTATAAATATACCAGATGCCTCACTATGAGGTAAGACTGTTTTTATTTAGATTTAACTAAGTTCTCATTAAAAAGTGGCTTCAGTCCCACTCCCACAGTGCTTTTCAGGTGGAATCCTGTGAAAAATACAGCACATGCCTCAATGAGAACTTGGAAAAAAATAATATTTGTTCACGATTCAGCTTATACAGTATTTCAGATTTGTTCTGTATGTCTTCTCCACATTTTTTGGTGCCAAACAAGCACAGTTTGTAGCACCTCTTTTAATCATGTGTATTCTTTCTGCATTTACTAAAGATTAGGGTTACATTCACTTAAAGTGATTCCTCTCTGATGTTAGAGATAGGGCAAGCCTGCAGTAGGTTTGCAGACCATATAACTGTTAGTTCTATGTTGCAGGTAGTTACTGTAACTTACTGTAATTAGGTCTGGCTGAGGCTTATGTGTTTGAAGGTACTGTACCTGGAGTACAGAAGGATGTATTATAGCTGCAGCTGTGTATGGGTGGATGGTTGCACTAAATTAGAATCCATATATAGGCTGATACACACAAACACAAGCATACGAGAATGCTTTAATGTTTGTTTGCATGTTGTACATTATTCCTTTGTTGTTTCTCACTACAATTTGTCATTCAGTTGCTAATTGGTAGCTATTATTGCGTCCTGTAACCATTTCATATTCATTCCAACACACTCAACTCTGCCTGTCTGTCCACACAGCAGCTAGAAGTGTTTTAGTTTAACCCTTCCAGTTTAAACCATTTTATTCCTATCCAGGTGTGAGTGAAACCATGCTAGCTCTAGAAATGTTTTTAAATGGTTTTAAGACTAGGTACCTGGCAGGGTTGAAAAACGTTTTTTGTTAAAATGTTTTAAGGAGGTTGTAGTCTGGATGTAAACAGTGCTAGGGGGATTCGAAACATTTTAAGGTAGGTTAACCCTTTTAAGATAGGTTAACCATTTTAAGATCCACAGCATGTACAGAGTCTAATGTTTAGCTGGACTCCATTTTCTCTTGTGCGTGAATCCGAATAGCAGGGAAAGGTCAGTTTCAAGGAAAGGCTGTAGTTTACCACATTTGAAGAAGCTTATTACACGAAAAATTAAAAGGATCAAGTGGGTGGTATAAACCTCACTCAGCAAAAAAATACTATGCAAACTGTCTGAATAAAACAAAAGCCATTGTATTGTTATCAGATTTAGGTTACTTTACTGTTGCTTTGAGATTATGTATTAGTTAGGCAATGAAGTCTCTGGAGGCTGTTTCCCAACCTATACCTATTCTGTTATCTCCTTAACCCCTCCCTCACCCTGCCAGAAGCATACACGTTCCCATAAACTCAGGCAGGATTTTCAGAGGATTACATAACTGCAAGCCAGAGGTGCACTGGCAATACAGCACACGGAGCTTGCTGTGATCTAACGGGAGTTACTATCCCATGCGGAAATTGCTGCAAGTTAGAACAACTTTTTCAGGTCTAACTTGCGGCAATCCAGGTGGCCCTTTTTTTATGGAGCTTGAACCAGATATTTGGCACAAGCTGCCATAAATAATGAAAAGTGTTGCAACTGTGCCCAGCATTGAAAAACCGGGCACTGTTGTGGCAAAGAGGTTGGCGCACTGCCAGAACCTAAGTGTCATGGTGCAGGGTTCAGTGCAATCCCTGCAACATGTTTTGAAAATCCTGCCCATCCATCATTTTACTGCTGTAGCTGTTAGTTTATGTTGAACACAACCACACCCCTCTGCCCCTTACCATCCTTTCCTTCCCCAGTGGCTGAGAGCCATTCCCCTTAATGTTTTGCTGCTTCTCTGTCTCTGTAAACTGACGGATGCAGTTGTTCTCTACACATGTTGCTGTTATGTTGTATGTTTATTGTCCCTAATCTTGACTTTGTAACTTGTAAATTGTGATTCTTTTTGCATCCTACTATTTTTTTTTTTTTTAGTTTTTTGGTAACCTGCCTGGCTTGGACACCTTTGAAAAACAGTACTTGTGCTCAAAATTCCTCCTAACACAATAAATAAATTAATACATACATACATAAAAAAATCAATGTCTGCGGTCTTCTGCCCAGGATTGACCAGCTTAGGCTGTGGCTTCTGCTCTTCGAGCTCATTGTGTTGGTCATGTCTAAATACTGGCTTTCCTCTAGAATCAATCATCTCCCTACCTAAATATACTGCCTTTAGACAAAGCCATTTCAGGAAGGGTGGTGGACTTGCTGTGAGCATCACATTTAACCATCAGTTTGAGATGGTTTACAGTTTTTTGTTCTTTCCTCTTATAAGCTCATGCTGTGAAAGCTTACTGTCCCTATCTTCCTCCCCATTTTTCTTGCTGTTTCCTACTGCTGCCCTGTTCCCAAACCAAATACCATTCATGACCCCTCCAATGTCTACTACCTCTCTTTCCAAGTGAACTCCTAGTGCTGGGTGCAACAACTGCTCATACTCACCCTCTAGTAAAGTAGTGCAAAATAACTAGGACCATCACCTCATACAATATACCACCTGGCTCAACTTCTTTTTGTTCAACTATGAACTTTATAGAGTAGTCACTCTGTTTTCACACCTACTGTATTGTAGAAGCAGGCCTCCTCCCATATGCAGTCAGCAACCATCCAATGGAGTACGTTGTCTGTCTCTTGCCTGTCTGATTATACAATCACATTTTTCTTGTGGCACCTAGAAATTGGCCACTTTGATGGTCCCACAATTTCCCCGTTAGCTCTCTTTCTTCACTTGCTGTTTCTAGTCTTTCTTTCTCCCCTTGCTTCTCCGTGGTTGAAAAGTATATGTCAATCTTTATGTGAAACTAGGATCCCCTGGTTTACAAATGTATATATTTATGTTGTTTGAAATGATTGCAGAAAACTAATCAGGTTTCTTAAAAAGATAACAGTCTGTAACACAAGAGATTGACCATTACATGTATTCTGACCTCTACAAACTTGTCCACAGAATTTTCAATAGGAGACCAGCCCTGGGACAGAATGTTCTGTTTTGTTGCACCTGCAGGCTAGCCTCAGGAAAGAAATTGAAAATGTTCTGAAACATTTTGTGAGAAATAGGAGACCAATTTACACCAACAGGATGCAGAATGTAAACCGTCAGGAAAAGACATAAAAAAGAGAGCAATGTTTTTGTTTTATCATAGAGAATTGGAGATGTTAATGAGAGACTCAGATGTAGGAGTTTATTTGAACTGCCTGTATAAAGAGCTGAAGACTATCAGATGGCCAGACAGACACCACAGCAGTGAAGTAACAACCAAAGAATGGTAAGGAATGGATATCCTGTACAATTTTAAGTTTTGATTTTCTTGTTATTGACAATAATAAAATGCAATTTACGAATTTTAATAACTTCTGCTAGTTTGCCTATACTTCCTAACATGTGCCTCAATGACAGTTGGTGTCAAACAAAGAGGGATTTATGCTATGCATACTCTAAGCCAATAGTTTTGTGTGTAGGTACTAGATCTGGTACCAGGGAAGCATAGAAGGAAGGTGTAGATTCTAAAGCAGCAAGCACAGGAGTGATTACCAGAAGAATGGCAGCCAAACTAGGAGAAGAAACAAAGGTCTCATCTGAGACTGTCCAGCCAGAACCACTGATGAAAGAAGAAGAATAAGCAGGGACAGAACCTGAAAGCATACTTGCCTGCTTCAAATGGTGGGTTATTCTCAAAGAGAGACTGTGAAGTGAAGGCTGGATATCTTGCAAGTAATCAAAGCTGAAGGATCTAGTACAAGTTCGGCAGATCAACAAAACACAAACAACTTAAAAGAAATTACACTTACAAAGTTATGTCCCTTAGATGATATAAAACCATTCCTGACAACTTTTGACAGAGTTGCCAGAGCCTGCCAATAGCCAAAACAGCAATGGATAATCAGACTGGTACCCTATCAGATACATAAAGCCCAACTTGCCTACAGCAATATGAACACTGCACAGTCAGAAATCTATGACCTTATGAAAGGAGAGATAATTTAAAGATATGACATCTCAGGAGAGACCTACAAACGGAGACTCCTGTCTATCCTTGAAATACCACTTGCTTGACAATCCTCGAGAAGCCTTTCTCCTGACTCAGAGAACTCCTCATTAAATGACTCTAACCAGAGGGCAAAACAGTCTCACAGATCATCGGCATATTAGCAATGGAGCAATTCAGCAACATTGTTCCTAGAGACATGCAGCTTTGGCTAAAAAACACTGACCAGAAACTGGGGAAAAGGCTGTTTCTTTGGCTGAAGACTATTAGATGACCAGACAGACACCAGCAATGTCATAACTACCAAGGAATGGTTAGATACTCTTTTTAACAGTTTAACTCCATATCAGATAAGAACTCTGATGGGGGTAACAAATCTACACCCAACTATTTTATTTGCTTTAACTGTCATAAGATAGGCCATATTGCAAGAAACTGCCATAAAAATAAGAAGGGTAACACTGGAGCAAATTTGGCCTTAGAAAATTGGAGCAAGTACTTAACAGATGTCAAGGTGGGAGGAGATAAGACAGTAAAGAGACTTATAGATTCAGGAAGCAGACAGACCCTGGTATGTGTTGAAGTTCTGGGAAAATACAGTGCAAAAGTATCAGTGAGTGGGGTCATCTGCATGCAATGCAATACTGCTGTAATCTTCTGATTCAAATTGTCTTTTGCAAGGTATATCTTCTGATACTGCTTTATTTTTCTCTGTAGCAAAGTGTCTTTTACATGGTATATCTTCTCTGAAATTATTACAGGTGGTGCTTACGTTTTTGTGACTTTTTTTATCATTGGGCTAAGCAAAATTACTTTTCGCCACTGTTTTATTTTATTCTTTTTTTGTTGAAAAGGTTTGTTGTCTCAGAGGTGTTTCAGTCTCCTTCTCACATTGAAGGAGCTAATTGCTTTCCTCCCACAGCTCTTCCAGAGTATTAGGTGTGTATCTGGGAGGTGGAGCTGGCAAACTGTCAGTAATTTCCAACAGAAAGAAGGGTTAAAAGGTCAGGTCAGCTGATATCTTGGAGGTAGAAGACTTGGTTTGCTGGCCAAGGCACCTAGCTTCACCTAAGATCTTTCCCTCTGGATTGCTTGAAAGAACACAGCAAGGAACCTTACCAGAGCAAGGGAAAGGATTAAGACTTCTTTTGGCTAAGCAGATTTACTGTGTGGTGTTATTTTTATTTTGTACTCACAGGGATTGCTACTGTTTGTTGTTAACATTTCATTGCTTTATTTTTCTCTGATTCAAATTGTTGTTGCTGGTATACCTTCTTCTGCATTATTACAAAGATGTGCCTACAGGTGTGTGCTAACAGATTACTGCTGTAATCTTCTGATTCAAATTGTCTTTTGCAAGGTATAACTTATGTTACTGCTTTATTTTTCTCTGTAGCAAAGTGTTTCTTACAGGGTATGTCTTCTCTAAAATTATTACAGGTGGTGCTTTACAGGTTTTACAGTTTTATCTAACATTAGGATAAGCTTTCAGGGTTACTGCATTTGTTGTTGACTGATTGTTTCTGCTCTTACCTCCATGTTCTTTCATCCATGGTTCTTCTTTTTCGGCAGGGGAAGGGCCCAGCCACCCACCCCCATTCCCAACCACCCCACACTACACTCCTTTTATAGGGTACCACAGTTGTGACATTTCCTGTGGCAAAGCAGGAAGGGGCAGATCAGTGGGGCATCCACAAGGTGAGCTCATTTACAGGGGCACTAGTAATTTAACTTGTTATAACAAGTTATACGAAAACAAAACACAAAATCAAACCATTACTTGCATTTTCTTACCAGGTTATAAACCCAGCAACTTAACTGGAATAGATATCATTAACTGCAGGTACAGCAGAACACTCTTCAGAAGGACAGTCTTACAGGATTTAGGACACTGTCCTACATGCTGGGCCATTGGAGATCTTAGAGCTCAGCTTCGGGCAGCATCAGCAGAGATTCGGGCCTCAAATTTCAGATTCAGGAGGAAATACATTATAAGAACTACCCGCCATTTCCCCAACATCCAACAGAAGAACCTCAACCACAGGGGGGAGTTGGTCCAGGAGGTTGGCAGGTGGTTAGGAGGGGCAAATTGGGTGCCCCATCACTCGGTGCTCTCCAACATATTACCTCCAAAAACCATATAAACACTACAAACAAGTATCTGCCTCTTTCTCCAAATCAAACAAAGGGGCAGAGGACACTGCAGCACAGGAGCTAGCACAACAAAACTTGCCCAAATCAGGAACCAAAACAAAAAAAGCAAAAAGGAAATCCAAAAAACTTCTGATCATAGGAGACTCCATGATTCGAGGAGTTGATACCTATCTCCAGTCAGAGGTAATGGTCAGATGTCTCCCAGGTACATCAGCATGGAGAGACACTGACTGCATTGTTAAAATTGTTCTGGAAGCAGGAGAAAACATTGATGTCCTGGTACACATAGGGACTACTGATCTTGCCAGCTGGTCAGTTGTGAAGACCAAGGAACACCTGACCAGGCAGGGTGACAAACTATCATCCATTTTGTCTGGCATCTCCTTCTCTGAGATTCTGCCAGTCTGGGAGAGAGGGGCAGATGGAGCTAAACATGTGGCTCAAGGGCTGGTGCCAGGAAAAAGGACACAGATTTGTAGGGAACTGGCAACAGTTTTGGGAGCGAACGTCCTTTAAAATTGATGGACTGCATCTGACTAAGGAGAGAGTCAGTGCATTGGGGCAGAAGTTTAATATCTTTGCAGAATATTTAAACTCACAAATGGGGAGAGGGGTGCAGTACCCCATACGTCAAATGGGAAGAACACCCCTACCCCTCAGCTAGTGGGCAAACAGGGATTCAGTATGTTTGCTGTTCATTTGCATCACCAGGTAAGAAAAAAGGTCAATCTCCCCATACGACACACAGGGGAAATGCCAGACCTCACCCAACAACTAACACACCGAAATCTAGCCAATGGAAAATCATGTACACAAATGCTCACAGCCTGAGAAATAAGATCCTAGACCTGCAGGCAATAATGTCAGAGGCTAAACTAGACATAGTAGCAATAAGTGAGATGTGGTTTACCAGTAACCACACTTGGGAGACTTCAGTACCTGGCTATATATTGTTCAGAAGAGACTAAGGTGTAAAAAGGGGAGGTGGAGTGGCACTGTATGTCAATGAAAATATCAAAGCTACAGAAATTCAGAATACACATAAGGAGCCAAAAGAACTGTGGGTCACCCTGGAAACAGGAAATGGAACAGCCATATGAACTGGGGTTGTCTACAGGCCCCCAGACCGGGGGAAGACATAGACACATTACTGTTAGAAGATATACAAAACATGACAGCTAAAGGGGAGGTTCTGATAATGGGAGACTTCAACATGCCAGATACAGATTGGTCAATACCAGCAGGAACATCTTCCAGAACTAGACACATGGTGGATTCCCTGCAGGGGGAGGGCTTCACACACCTGATACAACAACCCACAAGAGACAGGGCTATCCTAGATCTAGTACTGACTAACAAAGAAGGGATCACAGATCTCCAGGTAGAAGGTCACCTGGGGGGCCAGTGACCATCACATGGTATGGTTCAATCTGGCCACTACAACTAAATCATCCCATTCCAAGGCAAAAATATGGGACTTTAGAGGAGATGACTTTGATAAGATGGCCAACAGAGTTAAGCTAGCCCTGGCAAAAAGAAACACAGGTGAGGAGGTACAGGCAAAGTGGGCAAGCATTAAGGATACAATACTTGAAGCAACATCTCATTGTGTTAGACAGAAAAGGAAGTGCAAAAGAAGAAGGAAACCACTTTGGTTCTCAAATACAGTAGCAGAAAAGGTCAGAGCCAAAAGGCTGGCCTTCAGAAAATATAAGGGAACACAGCGGGATGAAGATAGGGAGGCATACCAAACTGCCCTAAGGGAAGCAGGTAAGGCAGTAAGGCAGGCAAAGTCCCAAACTGAGGAAACACTAGCACGAACAGTAAAAGAAGGTGACAAGACTTTCTATAGATACATTAGTGAAAGGAGAAAGTCCAGAGGGGGGTATTGCTAAGCTTAATGGAGAAAAGGGAGCATGTGAGGAGGAGGACCCTGTAAAGGCATCTATCCCAATAGATACTTTTGCTCAGTATTTACTGAAGAGAAGGTAGGGCAGGGCCCACAGCTCAGCATCATGGACACAGGGGAGGGAGGTGAGCACTACTCCCTTCACAAAAGAAAGGGTCCTACAAGAGCTTGCTAGCTCAGGGTGGATAAGGCAATGGGACCTGATGGCATACATCCCAGGGTACTTAAGGAGCTAAAGGAGGAACTAGCAGAGCCATTAGCAGAATTGTTTAGTGAGTCTCTGAGCACAGGAGAGGTCCCAGAAGACTGGAGAAGGGCTCGATGTGATCCCACCACAAGAGTGGTAGCAGGAGGAGGCGGGAACTACAGACCTGTCAGTCTTACCTCAGTAGTGGGCAAGATTATGAGGCACTCCTTAAGGAAAGGATAGTGCAACACCTGGAATCCATAGCACAGGATCCAAGACAGCATGGGTTTACAAAGGAAGGTCCTGTCAAACTAATCTCATAGATTTCTTTGACTGGGTAACCAGAGTGGTGGACCAAGGGGAGCAGTTGATGTCGCCTACCTTGACTTCAGCAAAGCTTTTGACACTGTTCCACATAGAAGATTGATAAATAAGCTAGGTAGGCTGGCTGGGTGGCTCGAAGTTGGTCAACTGGCAAACTGGTTGACTGGCAGAAACAGAGAGTGGTGGTAAATGGTATACAGTCAGAAGAGATGCAAGTCACAAGTGGGTACTCAGGGATCAGTCCTGGGGCCAGTCCTATTCAACATCTTCATTAGTGATCTCGCAGATGGACTAGAGGGTAAGGCTTGTCTGTTTGCAGATGACACCAAGATCTGCAACAGAGTAGATGATCCAGATGGGGTGGGCAGAATGAGAAGAGATCTGGATAAACCAGCAGAATGGCAGAAGAGTGGCAACTGGGATTTAATGCAAAGAAGTGCAAAATCATGCACATAGGGAAGAGAAACCCTGAAGCCACTTATAGGCTGGGAGGGAGTTGCTAGCAGTCACAAAGGAAGAAAGAGACTTGGGCATCATCATCACTGATGACCTAAAATCATCCAAGCAGACCTCTAAAGCAGTAGGTAAGGCTAGGGGGTGTTAGTGTATTAGTAGGGGTATCACAAGTCATAAGAGGGAGGTATAATCCTCTGTACAAGACATTGGTTAGGCCTCATCTGGAGTATTATGTGCAGTATTGGAGGCCACACCTTCACAAGGACATTAACTAAATTGAGGCAGTCCAGAGAAGGGCAACAAAATGGTGCAGGGACTGCATCAGAAGACATATGAGGACAGATTAACGGAGCTCAATATGTACCCTTGAACAAAGGAGGGAGAGAGGTGATATGATCGAGACATTTAAACACCTTAAGGGCATAAACAAGGTGAAAGAGTCTAACATGTTTAAATATAAGAAAATAGCAGGACAAGAGGACACAGCATGAGATTAGAGGGAGGCCGATTAAGGGGAATGTGGAGGAAATTCTTTTCACAGAAAGGGTGGTAGATGCATGGAATGGCTTACCACAAGAAGTGGTGGCTATGAATACAGTGCAGGGCTTCAAACAGGCATGGGATAGGCATAAGGGAGCAATACAAATGACTATGAATAGATAGGTCACTGACAGAGCAAAGGCCGATGGCACATTTATAAGGTAGAAAAAGAAATGGGCAGACTGGATGGGCCTTGCGGTCCTTATCTGCCGTCAACTTCTATGTTTCTATGTTTCTATGTCCCAGAAGACTGGAGAAGGGCTCATCTGATCCCGCTCCACAAGAGTGGTAGCAGGGAGGAGGCAGGGAACTACAGACCAGTCAGTCTTACCTCAGTAGTGGGCAAGATTATGGAGGCACCCCTTAAGGAAAGGATAGTGCAACACCTGGAATCCATAGGGGCAAAGGATCCAAGACAGCATGGGTTTACAAAGGAAAGGTCCTGTCAAACTAATCTCATAGATTTCTTTGACTGGGTAACCAGAGTGGTGGACCAAGGGGGAGCAGTTCATGTCACCTACCTTGACTTCAGCAAAGCTTTCGACACTGTTCCACATAGAAGATTGATAAATAAGCTGGGTAGGCTCAGGGTGGCTCAGAAGTTGGTCAACTGGGTGGCAAACTGGTTGACAGGCAGAAAACAGAGAGTGGTGGTAAATGGTATACAGTCAGAAGAGATGCAAGTCACAAGTGGGGTACCTCAGGGATCCATCCTGGGGCCAGTCCTCTCCAATATCTTCATCAGTGACATTGCAGATGGACTAGAGGGTAAGGCTTGTCTGTTTGCAGATGACACCAAGATCTGCAACACAGTAGATGATCCAGATGGGGTGAGCAGAATGAGGAGAGATCTCGATAAACTAGCAAAATGGTCAGAAGAGTGGCAACTAGGATTTAATGCAAAGAAGTGCAAGATTATGCACATAGGGAAGAGAAACCCTGAAGCCACCTATAGGCTGGGAGGGGAGTTGCTGGCAGTCACAAAGGAAGAAAGAGACTTGGGCACCATCATCACTGATGACTGAAATCATCCAAGCAGACCTCTAAAGCAGTAGGTAAGGCTAGGGAGATTTTAGGGTGTATTAGTAGGGGTATCACAAGTCGTAAGAGGGAGGTAATAATCCCTCTTTACAAAACACTGGTTAGGCCTCATCTGGAGTACTGCATGCAGTACTTGAGGCCACACCTTCACAAGGACATTAACCAAATTGAGGCAGTCCAGAGAAGGGCAACCAAAATGGTGCAGGGACTGCATCAGAAGAAATATGAGGACAGATTAATGGAGCTCAATATGTATACCCCAGATCAAAGGAGGGAGAGAGGTGATGTGATCGAAACATTCAAACACCTTAAGGGCATTAACAAGGTGAAAGAGTCTAATATGTTTCAATATAAGAAAAATAGCAGGATAAGAGGATACAGCATGAGATTAGAGGGAGGCCGATTAAGGGGTAATGTGAGGAAGTTCTTTTTCACAGAAAGAGTGGTGAATGCATGGACTGGCCTACCTCAGGAAGTGGTGGCTATGAATACAGTGCAGGACTTCAAACAGGCATGGGATAGGCATAAGGGAGCAATACAGATAAGTATGAATCGATAGGCCACTGACAGAGCAAAGGCCAATTGCACATTCATAAGGTAGAAAAAGAAATGGCCAGACTGGATGGGCCTTGCGGTCCTTATCTGCCATCAACTTCTATGTTTCTATTATTGTCCCATCACCCAAGTAACTCTGAACATTATTGTGGTGTCATATCAAATTAAAGTGGGGGTAGTACCAAAGTTACCTGTACCTGTGATTATTGGAACTGACTTTCCAGGATTTGCTAAGTTAATCACAGAGGGAATAAACCCTGCTGTTTCAGCAGCTGTGATAACAAGAGCACAGGCAAAGAAAATCTCCAATGTTGGGGATGCGTTTCCATTTGGAGACTTTGATTTAGACTTGTTTGAGTCTAGCTCCAAGACCTGGAAGTCCAGGAAAAAAGGAAGACACCTGAAAAAATAGTGGCAACAAAAGTCTGATGGACATAAGAGGTTGATATATGAAAATACTGAAACTAAACTGATAACTGAATGCAATTTTCTTTTCTAAGCAAACAAAGGATCCTTCTCTCCAATGGTATTTTAAGCAGCTGGGGTGAAACAAAAACAGGATGAACCAATGTTTAAAAATGTAACAGATTACTGTACAGAGTTTGGGTAAGTCCTCAGAAAAAGGAACAGTTAAAACAATTGGCCATACCAAAGAAGTATAGAACTGAGTTGTTACAGATAACACATGATACTCCTACAGTATGGCTGGTCACATGGGGAGGATTGCACCTGTTCCAGATTACTGTATAGATTATACTGGCCTAGAATTCTTGAGGATGTTGGTACCTGTTATAATTCTTGTGTCGAATGTCAGAAAGCAGCCCCAGTTACTAAAAATTTAAAAGGTGTCCCTTATGCCTCTACACTTGATAGATGTACCTTTTGAGAGAACTGCAATGGATGTGATTGGCTCTTCGACAGAAATAAAAAGGATAAGCGATTAATTTTGATAGTATGTGACTATGTGACTCAATACCCAGAGGCAATTCCAGTGTGTACTGTCTTAGCCCCAAAAGAGGCAGCAGAGCTTGTCAAAATTTCAGCAGGGTGGGCATACCTAAAGAGATTATTACTGATCTACTGATCAAGGTAGTAGTAATTTTGGTGCTGCATTGCTGAAGGAGCTATACTGACTACTAGATATCACTGCCATAAGAACCTCTTCTTATCACCCTCAGACAGATGTTCTTGTTAAGCATTTTAATCAAACCCTAAAATTCATGGTGAAAAGGTTTGTGAAAGGTGAAGGGAATGATTGGGACCAATACTTTACCTGCTTTTTGCTTACAGAGAAGTACCACAAGCATCAACGGGTATTTTTACTCTTTGAAATGTTGTATAGTAGACAACCTAGAGGACATCTGCATGTAATAAATGAAACATGTAAAGATAATCCCACTCAGAAACAATTTATTACATCTTATACATGTGCACTGAGAAAGAAACTGGCAAAATATGTTGAAATTGCCCATAGTAATCAGGAAGAGGCAAAAAAAAAGGTTTATTATAATTTATGATCATGGGGTAAAAGAAAAAGGTTTTGAGTCAGGTGAAAAGATTTTGTTACTGTTACCCACTACAGAAAATAAACTGTTAAGGGTGTGCCATCAGCACAATGACAATTCCACAGTGAAGACCATCACAGCAACAAATATCACCAGCTGGCTGTAATGGTCCACTGGACACCAGCACTGTGTCTCCCAGTGTTACACCCCCACCCCGAACCAACTCCTGCTCAGAGTTGGTTATTTAGAGATGGGGGTGTGGGGGCATAGCCCCCTGCGTGGGTGGTTGCCCCCTCTAAAAAAAACACTCCGTACCTGATGGGAACATTGCCGACAATAGGCATTGTTTCCATCATTGTTTGGGATGTCGACAACATTGTTGTCGATATTCTGACATGGAACCCTTTTAAAGTGGTTAGATGTACTGTTATTGTTAACTATGAGAGTGAGACCCCAGATAGGAAAAATCCTTTCAAGATATACTATGCTATTCTTCAGAAGAAACAGGTTCAAAAAATACGAAAGGTTGCTTTATTAGTATTCCCAAAAATTGCTAAAGAAGATATTGATATACTGTACTGTAGCTCATGAAAGACTGAAGCAAACTGTAACTTCTGATGCTGAAAAGGTGAATGTTTCCTTAACCACAGAACAAACCACAGAAATTTGTAACTTGGTAAAGACATTTTAAAGTACTTTTACCATGGTGCCAGGCTAAGCAAATGGAGTTGAGCACATAATAGTGACAAGGAATGCTCACTCTATCAGATAAAAGACATACAGATTACCAGAGTGCTTAAGAGCAGACATGGTTAAGAGAATACAAAAAATGAAAGAATTGGTTATCACTTAAGAATCGAGAAGTGTTTGGTCATCACCAGTGGTGGTTGTAAATAAAATAGAAAGGGGTGTAAGAATCTGTCTTGATTTCAGGAAACTTACACAAGTCCATATTTGACAGCTATCCTATGCCCAGGATAGATTAATTGGTGGGTAGATTTGTAAGTACCAAGTACATTAGTAGCCTCAATCTCATAAATGGTCATTGACAAATTTCCCTAGCTAAAGAATCCAGAGACAAAACTGCATTACCCACTCCGTTTTAATTCTATCAGTTTATCACAATGCCGTTTGGTTTACACAGCACACCCACAACATCCCAACAGTACTTGGATGTAATTCTAGCTCCTCATACTGGTTATTGTGCTCCTTACCTGGATGATGTCATGGTGTACAGTCCAGACTGGAAAAGCCACATGGAACACCTATTAGCAATTATCCAGTCTATCAAAAATGCAGGTCTGACCATTAATCCTACAAAGTACACATTAGGCATGCAGGAGACCAGATACTTGGGTTATATTTTGGGAAATCAAGAGGTAAAGCCAGAGATTTCTAAAGATAGAAACTGTAGCTATTAGTCCTATTCCTGAAACAAGGAAATGTCAGGTCATTTTTACGTCTAGCTGGTTACTATTGGAGATTTGTTCCCAACTTTGCCCAATTAGCTGCTCCCCTCACTGAACTCATGAAAAATGCTACCCAAATAATGTGAAGCTAGGGATGAGGGAACTGGCTATGACCCGGTCCTGATTCTGAATCTGATTTTTTCCACACGGTTCTGATTTACTCTGATGAATTGTAGACCTAATAACAAATGTGGTTTTCAGTATTCCCCGGTGTCCAGTGGTTCCTCCCCCTTGGCAACCCAAGTCGAGCTACAAAAGGTTTAGTTCTCCTGGTCAGAGCTGAGTCAGCCCAGTCTGAGGAGATTCGGAAGTGCAGCAGAGCCGGTTTGACCATCCTTATGTGAAATGGTACCCAGAATGTTGTGAGGCTTTTTGGGCCATCAAAGCTGCATTATGTTCAGCCCCTGTGCTAAGAAGTCCAGACTTTGAGAAACAATTTCTGTTACAGACAGATGCCTCAGAGGTAGGCCTAGGTGCAGTCCTGATTCAGAATACAGATGGGAGAGAACATCCCATTCTGTATATCAAGATGCTCCACTATTGAAAAAATAATGTTTTGCTGTGAAATGGGCAATGAAGTCCCTTAAGTTTTATCTGTTAGGAACTGATTTGTACTTATAACAAATCATAAGCCTCTTTGTTGGCTTAAATAAAGGCTAAAAATACCAGAATCATAAGGTGGTACCTTGCTCTACAGCTATTTAAATTCAAAGTGATGCATACCTCTTGGAAAGGGAATGAAAATGCTGATTTTCTGTCAAGATGTGCTTCGAGTATTGAGAATTCATTATTTAAAAAAAAACAGTGTGTGCTAAACTGAAATGTTTGCTGTAAAAGGTATTATGAAAAATTAATACTGCATATACAAATCACTGTAAATGTTATAAGGTAATGTTAAAAGATAAGTAAAAGAGGGTTTTGGAAACCTGCTTAAAAAGAAATGGCTCCCTCTCAAAGAGGGGGATGTGTGACAGGGTTGGGTAAGACCTTATCTCAATTGCTATGCAGAGAGAGTTAAAAGCAAGGATCTATTTTGTCCTCTCCTATTTTGCCACTTGTCTGTCTTTTGTCTGCCAGATTACACAATCAATTTTTCTTGTGACACCTAGGAAATGGCCATTCCAATGATTCCACAATTCTCCCCTGCATCTCCCTTCCTTCACTTGTTGTTTCTATTCTTTTTCTCTCCCCTTGATTCTCTGTGGTTTACAAATATATGTGAATCTTTATGTAAAACTGATATGCCTTGGTTTCAGATGTATGTAGTTATGTTGTTTGAAATGATTGTAGGAAACTAATTGGGTTTCTTAAAAAAATATTGTGTAAGATAGGGGATTGACCTTTAGTTATATTTTGACCTTGACAAGCTTGATAATAGAAATGTGAACAGAGACCAGCCACGGGGCAGAATGTCATATTTGTTGGACCTGCAGGCTGGCCTCAAGAAAGAAACTGACAAAGTTCTGAGACATTTTGTGAGAAACAGCATACTGATTTACTCCAACAGGATGCAGAATTTAAATTGTCAGAAAAAAGCATCTTATAAAAAAAGAGAGCAATGTTTTAGATTACTGCTAGAGAGATAGAGAGTTTAAAAAGGGGCACTCTGATATAGGACTTTGTTTGAACTGCTTCTATGAAGAGCTATCCCGTACAATTTTTATATTGTTATTAATAATAATAAAATGCTACTTGTGAATTTTATAACATCTCCTGGTTTGCCTACACTTTCAAACCAGTGCATCTACGACACCCTTTACTCCTTTTTTCTCCAGACACACCTGAAAACAAGATGATAGTCAGCTCATTGTGCCCTAGTGGGCAAATATTCTAAATAAAAAAAACACATGGTTTACACATGATAATTTCTGGAACCACTTATTTACCTTCACTGACAATCAACAGCTTTACTAGAAGTTCTTCATTGTGTATTGCTATAGGACATAACTATGCAAGCTGCAACTGGCAAATTCTTTTATTATTTCTGTTTCTAGAAAAGGAATTTTGTGGAATGTTCAGAAAGCTCTTCCAGACACTATATAAAGAAGAGACACCACACAGAGAATGTGAGGTGGTAGTGAGAGAGAGAGCGAGAGAGAGAGAGAGAGAGCGAGTGTCAGTCCAACATGAGGCAAGTACATGCAAGTTGAAAACCTGGCATCTCTGAGGACTGGAAGAACTTGGTTGCTAGAATAAGTATGCAATTAGACATGATTGGGTGTTGGTTGTCTTTGGTTACTGCATGCCCAGGCATGTAATGAGGCACAAGGTGCTTGCATTTAGTGCATTTACCACTTGGAAGTGCATTAACCAATCAATACCCTGGAGTATCTTATTGCACTTATAAATAGGTTCCCAAGTAAATGAAAATGAAGACAAAAAAGGATACAAAATAAAGTAAATTTTAATGCGTTATTTTGTGTGACTGAAAAATAATCCCAGTTCCTGCTTTGCACCACTATGTGATGTTGTTTAGAGCAGTTGTTTTTTGTTCCACCAAAAACTGCTTTTTGTTGTTGACTCCTTGATATTTCCACTACTGTATAACTCCACCCCTACCCACTGCCCCAGCTCTCTGGCTTTTAAGCTGTTAGAGAGAGAGAGAGAGAGAGAGAGAGACAGAGGGGGAGAGAGACAGACAGACAGTCATGCAATCAAGAGTCATGCCTAGACAGACAGCAGTGTGACAATGAGTAACAGAGACAGAGTGTCACTTTTGGTTTGGAACATGTGAGAAAGCACAAGCATTAGCAATCAACACCTTATTTCAGAGAAGAAATTGCTTTTTTAGTTTAAAAGTTTTAAAATGAGAGCAAGTGGTTGATTCACTGACCAAGCAGAATTGAGCCAGTGATTTTGGGTGGTGGAAGGAAGTGGAGCAGAGTGAGGGTGGAGCCAACCAGAAGCCAGAGCAGCAGATTGAAGCAAACCTCGGCCGCGTGATTGACTTCCCAAAGCACATCAGAATGGACCTCTGCCACAGAGGCAAACAGGCCTAAAAAAGGTATAAAAAATGAAATGAGTTCAGAGCAGTTGGACATTGGCTTGTGACAGCTGCCTGTGATGCGTTGCTTGCAGGGTAGGTGGTTATAGATATATTTTTTTATATATTTTTTTAAGTGGTGGCAAGCAGGTGTGGGTATTTATTTTCTACTTTACAAATAAGACTGAAAGAAATTAAAACATGAAAAGAGCTTGCACTCCATGGCTAGGTTCAATATTGTAAATATATTAAATATAAAGTGCAGAAACACAGTACAAAACCAAACTAGAGATGCACACCAATGAGCACAAAACTCCCCTTGTGTATTCGATGCTATGAGCATCTTCTTCAGGCTCCCTGAAGAAGATTCTCATAGTTTCAAACAAGTAAGGGGAGTTTTGTGCTTGTTGGTGGTGTACCTCTCACCTGTTTTTGCACAGCGTATCTCTACTTATATTTAATAAATTCTGTATATTGAACCTAGCCTTGAAGTGACAGCTCTTTTTTTTTTTTTTATGCTGTGGTTGTCTGAAGTCAGCACTTAAATTAATGTGTTATGCTGGGGTTTCTCTGTTAATTTTTTATGGCTTCCAGAAATGCTTTTTTAAAATGTTTCTGGCAGGCATGGCTATATTGATGTTCTGTGTCCTGGTTGATGAAAATATTCCCAACCCAGTGGCTGTCTGCCCATAAGCCAATGGATTCTGAACCCTTCATTATACATTGCATGTGTTCATTTAATGAACATATACATTGTATATAGTGTTTTGTAGAGAGGAATCATAACCTCCCTCTTATGGCTAGTGATATCCCTACTAATACACCCCAACATCCCTCCATCCTTTCCTACTGCCTTTGTGGTCTGCTTGGAGGCCTTAAGGTCATCTGTAATGATGACCCCCGAGTCTCTTTCTTCCCTAGTGTTTGTCAGCAACTCCCCCCCCCCAACCTATAGTTTGCTCCAGGATTCCTCTTCCCCACATGCATGAATTTGCACTTCTTTGCATTAAACCCCAATTGCCACTCTTCATACCATTTCTCCAGTCTTTACTGATCTTTCCTCACCCTATCCACCCCTTCTGGAGTATTAACTTTGTTACAGATCTTGGTGACATCTGCAAACAGGCAGACCTTTCCCTCCAGTCCATTTGCAATGTCACTGATGAACATATTGAAGAGGACTGGCCCCAGAACTGATCCCTGAGGCACCCTGCTATGGGGTCAATTGTTTCCCATCAAGGCCTCACTACAGGCCTGAAGCAAATATGTTTGTGTCCCATCTCCCTAGCACCCATCAGGGCTGCCTGTAGACTGTCTCTTGTCAGTCTAGTGCCCCCATCCTTCAACTCCCTGCCTAAGATATATGATTAAAGTCCCTGGTAGTCTAATGTTCCCACATGCTCCCTCAATTGCTCACTCAAGAAATGTGTTTAAAGTCCCTCGTGGTCTAGTGCCCCTCCCCGATCACCCACTTGACAAATATGTTTAATGTCCCTGGTGGTCTAGTTCCCCCCATTAAAATAAAGACCCCTCTGCCATATCCCACATACTCAGTTCCCACCACCGCCTCTCCCTTTGGCCTTCCACTTACCTCTTGAGCTATGACCTCCCAAGATATGGTGACCAGTATAACCCTTCCACTGACCACCTCGATCAGTCAATGTCTGAATGAGAGGAAGTGAGCACACATCTATTGTAGAGCCAGTGGTGGAAGATATGGACAGCACAGGGGTGATATGTTGGGGGCAGATGAAATAGGATGCAACACCTTTGGAGCAGTCATTTTCAGGGAGATCATGTGGAGACAGCATTGCTGTCCACTGTTCAGCAGGATATGGAAGTTTCTGCAGTGCCAGCCACAGCTGAGGCTGAAGGTAGCCCCTGTGAGGGCAAGTCCAAGTGGTGGCTGATGCAGGTAGCCACAACTACAGTTCCCCAAAGGATGCCTAGGATGAAGACTGGGGGTATACTGTAGTCAGCAGGGTCCACTCAGGCAGGGATGAGGACCTTGAGGGGGCAATAGAGAACTGGACTGCTCCCCTGTGTGAAGTGGTAGGTCTAGTACCCCTTCCCTGGAGCTACCAGAAACTGTTACCCTCAGGATTTTAGGTCAGTTCTAAGGTGACATCTCTAATAATCTCTGAGTCCAAGGGGAATGTGAGGACTAGAAAAGTACTCATAGTTGGAGACTTCATTATTAAAGGGATGGGAGTTTAAGTGGTTGAGGAGTACTGGGAAAAAGGACAGTTAGATGCTTCCCATGGCTTCTGTTGCAAGGCATACATGCAGGGTGAGAGGACTGTCAAGGGTAAGGGAGGTGGAAGGGCTTGATATCATTTTCAACAAAGGGACTAATGATCTGGGTAGTAGACCCTTGGGGGAGGTGAAGAAGAGCTTTAGAGAACTCAGTGTCATTCTGTAAAAGTACTGCCAGTTTGGTTTAAGGCTGAGGAAAGGCTTCTTCTGGTCCCTCACTTTAACTAGTGGCTGAAGGAGTGGTGCAAGGAAGAGGACACTAGGTATGTGAAAGATTGGGGGAACTCCTAGAGGTACAAAGGGGTATACAAATGGGATGGTCTCCGACGAGGACACCAGCATATTAGGGTGCATGTGTGTAGAGAGCATCGAAGCAGTTCAAAACTAGCTAAGGGGAAGGCAAATCAGTTGCTGATAGGTACAACTACTCAACTGATGGAGACCAGAATGGCCTCACTCAAGCACTAGCAAATATAAAAGAGACGATAGGGAATAATAAGCATGGAGACAGTGGAATAGACAAGTATACAGAGTAGGGGTTGAGGAGTCTTGAAAGCAGAGGGATGGGCTGTAAAGGGGGTAGAGCCAAGCATAAAAGCAGTGGAAATGGTAGGAAGGAGTCACTGGAAGGAAGGGCGCAAGTTATCAAAAGGGCTATCAGTGCTAACACCAGGAGCCTGGGGAACAAAACCAGTGACATGCAGACAATGGTGACAGAAGCAAAACTGTCTCTAGTGGTGATCAGAGAGACAAGGATAACACACTACCATGTGTGGGACTTGACTATACTAGGGTACATACTTTTTAGGAGGGTTAGGGAGCAAGGAAGGGGGAGATGGGTGGCATTATATATAAGGATGGGTATAAAATCCACAAAGGTAGTCAGACAGAACTCCAGGAGGAAGGAGCTACTGGTATAACTAAAACTTCTCTACTGGGACTAAGAACTAGATCTCTTGTACTGGGACCTTCAATTAAGGGTAAAAAAAAAAAAAGGAGTCAGTGTGTTTGTCAGAGGTAGTTGAAGTAAATTGTTATCTGTTATCTGTGTACTTATCTAGGTGCTTGTCACAGGTGTCAGAAGGGAATTGTTATCTGTGAAATTAGCTAAGTGAAAGATTTGCAAAGTAGGGGAGGGGCTAGCTAGAAGGAGCCAGGTTAAGACCAGATATAAATACTGCCCTAGATAGCTTCTGCCAGAGGACAGACAGAACTCCAGGAGGAAGAAGCTACTGTGATAACTAAAACTTCTACTGGGACTAAGAACTAGATCTCTTGTACTGGGACCTTCAATTAAGGAAAAAAGGCTTGGTGTGTTTGTGTCAGAGTAGTGGAAGTAAATTGTTATCTGTTATCTGTGTTATCTGTGTACTTATCTAGGTGCTTGTCACAAGTGTCAGAAGGGAATTGTTATCTGTGAAATTAACTAAGTGTAGAAAGATTTGCAAAGTAGGGGGAGGCTTAACTAGAAGGAGCCAGGTTAAGACCAGATATAAATACTGCCCTAGATAACTTCTGCCAGAGGACAGACAGAACTCCAGGAGGAAGGAGCTACTGGTATAACTAAAACTTCTCTACTGGGACTATATTGCCCTCCTTCCCTCCCCTCTACCCCCCACCCTAAACCAGTTCTACTTTTATAGGCACAGGATTTAACTGACAACAGGAACTTCTTGTTTGGGAGCAGGAAGTGAGTAATCAGAGCCACCAAAGACTCACCATCCTAGAAGGGCAAGAGTAGCTCTCCATCCCCCCCCCCACAGCTGCTGGAGGTCTGACTCTGAGCAAGTAAGGAGACTACTGAGAAATATAGGAACTTCTTGTCTCAGAACAGGAAGATCAGGAGATAAAAGGGTGCAGAGGCAGTAAGTAAGTAGGGAGAGAAGAAAAAAAAGAAACAAACAAACAGAGGAAAGAGTAAGTATTTCAAATAACAGTTAGGGGGCCAGAAAAAAGACATGATGGGAGTGGTGCAGTGCAGTGGCTGTGGAGCAGCAGTCTTCTGGGAGATGGTTTTGGAGAATGCAGTGTTGTCCCATCTGCAGACACCTATCTGGGCTGAGGGAGAAGGTTGCTCATCTCCAGGCTGAGTTGGCCAGGATTTGTGGGACCTCGTCTCCCACCCAGGGACCACCAGGGTCACTGCTGTTGCCTCAGAGGTTGCCAAGAAAGAGGAGTGGTTGGACCACAGTGGGCTCAGGGAGGGTGAGGGTGGTGGAACAGAGGCTCATCCTCCAGTTGTACCTCTCCACAATTTCTATGCCATTCTGAAAGTGTGGTTCCTCTATGGAGGCACCCACAGTGGAGACCAAGGAGGATGCTGGGAACTCCACAAAGGAGACCCAGGGGGTGGCATGGGACCCCACAGGGGAAGGAAACAACTCCTGGTGGGGGACTCCATTGTTAGGAAGGTAGAACTGGGGGAGGAAGGGGAGAGGGAGGTAAGGTGCCTGCCTGGCGCCATGGCTTGGAGAGACAGGGAGCGAATCCTCAGGATCGCAGGAGCAGCTGCACAGGGGAGGGAGGTGGATGTCATTGTCCACCTAGGGACAAATGACCTGGCTAAGAAAGGGATCAGAGCAGTGCAAGAAGCGTTTGTGGAGATGAGGAGGGGCCTTAGGCAAATAGCACACACGGTAACCTTCTCGGAGGTGCTGCCTGTCTATGGCAAGGGTGAGGCTAGGGTGCTCCACACCATGGGATTCAATCAGCGGTTGAAAAACTGGTGCAGAGCTAGCTCAGGGATTTGGCTTCATTGGAGACTGGGGGTCCACCTGGAGGGATGCAGGCCTATACTGGCATGATGGTTTGCATCTGTCCAGGAGGGGAACCAAGATCCTAGGTGATAGGTTTAAATACTTCATTGACAAGTATTTAAACTAGCCAAGGGGGGGAGGCACTAGAAAGGAGCAGGGAAATCCTAGCCCCCCAAAAAATATCAGGGTACTAAGTGAGGTAGACACCAACATAGAGATGTCAATAGGGAGAAGCTCTGGGGTAAATGGAGAAAGTGACAAATGCAATAAGGACAGGGATGTGGCAAAAAGGGGTAAGGCCATCAAGAAATGGAGGGTAATGAGTACCAACGCCCATAGTCTGGGCAACAAGCTCCCTGAACTGGTGGCCTTGATGGAAGAGGGATGCCTGGATATTGTAGCAGTCACAGAGACATGGTACACAGAGAACCATGACTGGGATGTTAACATACCAGGGTACACAACCTACAGGAGAGACAGGGAGGGCAGAAGGGGGGGAGTAGCTCTCTATGTAAGGGAAGGGATAAAAGCAACTGAACAAAAGAGTAAACAGGGAGGAGAGGAGGCACTGTGGGTCACCTTAGAGACTAGAAATGGCACCACAATCCGCACAGGGGTGTATATAGACCCCCATGTCAGGGGAAGGGAATGGACAAGGATATGATAGAAGGCATACTTAGGATGGCAGAGAAAGGGGAGATACTGTTGTTGGGGGACCTTAACATGCCAGATGTTAACTGGAGCACCTTTGCGGCAGCCACATCCAAAAGCAGGGCCATTCTTGATGCCCTTCAGGTGGCATGCCTCAAACAGCTAGTTTTGGAACCCACTCACGAGGGAGCAATCTTAGACCTCATACTTTCAAATGGGGACAGTGAGAGGATCTCAGATCTAGAAGTGGGTAGCCATTTGGGAACAAGTGACCACCAAACAGTGTGGTTCACGATAAACTCTGCTACAGAGTCAAGCCATACAAAAGTGAGGGTTCTGGACTTCAGGAGGGCTGACTTTGGCAAGATGGGAGAGTGCCTTAGAAAAGCACTAGCAAACAGGCTAGAAGGAGGGGTGGAGCAACAATGGGCAATATCAAACTGCCATCACAGAGGCAACAAGCCTTGTGTGAAGCAAATAAACAAATCAAATCGAAAAAAAGCCACTATGGTTCTCAAAAGAGGTGGCGTGAAGGTTAGGGAGAAAAAGATAGCATTTAGGAAGTATAAGGAAACACAGAAGGAGCAGGACAGAGAACTGTATCAGTTAAGGCAGAAGAAAGCAGGGAGGGTAGTCAGAATAGTAAAGGCACAAACTCAGGAAAAGATAGCTAACTCAGTTAAGAAGGGGGATAAAACCTTTTATAGGTGTAACCCCCCTGCAAATGGGGGTTCCCAAAAGACTTCCAGGAGCTTGCTTGAATGCTCCAAGCCTGAATGGTGTTTGGCATTTAAGCCATTTATCAGTGAGTGTTTTTAGAGCCTCTGGTACTGTCTCTTTAAGAGCTGTCTGCTTGCAGACATAATTAGTTTGTATAGGGGACTGTGTGCTTCTCTGAGTACCACTCGAGCTGCTGCCAATTCACTTCATTTTGCAGTCACTAGAGTGCAAAGGGAACCTATCTGAAAGATGTAACTGTTTGCCAGAAATTATTTAGAGTAATAATGAAATTACAGTTTGTCTAACCTGCTTTCTTTGCAGTCAGAACTGTGTCTGCTAGTTCCCCATTCTAGTTTTGAACTGCTGAACTGGACCAATCAGTGTGGGGTAAGCTAGCTAAAATGGTGCCTTGGACGAATCAGAACTTGACTCATAATCTGAGCCAGCCACAAGAGGATTGTATGGGCAGTGACTCTGGAGATGTAGTTTAGACTTCAGTGCCTTTTTGGACCAACAGCAGCAGTCTGTGTGAGTGACAGCCAATCCAGTCAAGAACTGGAGGAACTCAAAGAAGTGCCCGGTTTGTCGGTTGGAGTTTCAGTTGAGCTTTGGCAGTGAAGAAGGAAGGAGCCTGTGCTTTTTCAGTGTGCAGTTTTAGTCAAAAAACGTGTGTAAGGCCCAGAGTTCCGGTCTGCAGCTTGTGTAACAGTTTGTTAGGACTGAATCTGTCCTGTGAAAAGAATCAAAGGATCTCTGAAGAGTAGAAACCAGGCTCACCCTGTAGAAGACTGGAGGAATTGCTGAAATTTGCCCTCGGTCTGTCAGGAACTGAATCTGCTGTGTGTTCTCCTGGGTATTGTGCAGTAATTGCAATCGATACAGATGCAGCCTGCCTGGTATAGTGCTTTCTTTATATGGATGTGTGAAGAGGTTTGTGTACCTCAAGTGAGCCCTGCTGACATTGAAGGACCCTATCTTATTTGGAGGTCGTGAGTACTAATTCAGGGTCGCTCCTGCTGAATTGCCACATTAAATCCAAATGGAATTACTGTACTGCTGACTGTTTAATTCTCCTTTTCTCTGTGTGAAAGGGCCCCTACCAGCTGCCACGGTTTGGACTAGCCACTAGGGCTTGGGTACCCAGGGACAGTAACTGATAGGGATAGGCCTGTGCACAGAGCCATAGGTAGATTATTAGAGTGATAAGCTAATTAACCTGATTTCTCCCTGTCCTTGTTATATCCCCCTAAATAAATCAGAGCTGCTTGTTTCAGCAAAGTTATACTGCCTGAGGTATTTGTCTATGTTAAAGTACTGTACTGTGATTGTTGCACTGTATCTCATTTCACAGGAGGTCCCAGTGCCGGAACCAGACCTGGGGGTAAGTGTATACTGTGAAGGTAATTTGATATATTATGTGGGCCACTAGTGGGAAGAAAGGGGGTTGCAGTGTCCCAGAGGGCTGTGACCAAGTTAGTTTAACTATTGCAAACCCTGACCTCTGGGTGGAGGCACCCGCCATTGGATCCAGGCCCCTCAACCTGTTAGTGGCAAATCAGGCAGGGTAGTAGCCCTGGGATAGCGCCATCTAGGGGTTACATTTGGAGGCTCACCGCTGGGATTGTGTGTCCTCTAGTGGCCATATTTACGAACCACTGTTAAGAAAAAATGGGTACCCGACAGAAGTGCGGTGCACCCGGCTGGTGGAATGGTGTACTGGGGAGGGTCGACCCCCAAAATGCTATGCTTATCCTGGACATCCCCTGGGTATCATACACGGACACTGTGCAGGAGTACTTTCAAGGTGGAAGGTTTACAAAACCCTGTGGTGGTGGGTCGGCATGCTAATCTGCTCACCCACACTTTCCTGGCCCTAGTAGAGTTTAAGGATCCCATAGATAGCTCCAAAGTGCCACAGACCATTACCCCAGAGGGAGCCCTCACTGCTTGAGAGTGATAACTAAGGACAGTAAAGACCGGGGGAATCAGCCCCACCACTATCTGAAACTTTTGAGGAGAAATTTGCTGAATGGTTGCTGGGAGAGGAAAACTGTGGAGGACTTGAAGAAACTATTCTTGCCACCTGAGGTGTTCCTCCCCAACACCTCTCCTGCTCCAGTGCCCAATGGTGGCTGAACCAATGCAGACTCCCTATTTCTGCACCTGCCATTAGTCACGACTCTTACCGAGGTTGAGGATCTTCTGGCACCCTCCCCACCCCCAAGGGAGGATGACTGGGAGACCTGGATAGACTATGTTG
The DNA here is from genome assembly GCA_016271365.2 of Neoceratodus forsteri. NCBI lineage: Eukaryota > Metazoa > Chordata > Ceratodontiformes > Ceratodontidae > Neoceratodus > Neoceratodus forsteri. The sequence continues at coordinate 1,726,941,842 of CM057456.1, forward strand.
CCCCCAAGTGCTAGAATGGCAATGCTCGGAAGGCAGAAGCGAAGAGGGTTAGTGAGAGCCTCAGAGGTCCTGCCCTGGCTACCATCCGTGCTAAACGGGCCAGTAACCCTGAAGCGACTGCACAGGCCTATCTTGAGGCCTTGGAGAATGTGTATGGGAGCCCAGATTCTGATGAGGACCTATGGTGGAGAGTAAGAAATGCACAACAGTACCAAGGGGGTTGTTGTCTGTGTATGTCTCGGCTGGAAAAATTGTTGCAAGAATGCCTCAGAAAGGGTAGTTTGCCAGCGATTGAACTGGACCGAACCAGACTGGACAGAATCCTTAAGTCTGCCCCTTCTCAGAACTGCTGTTGCTCCAGTTACGCCTGGCAAATCGACTGGAATCCCCACCTCCTATGATGAGTTAATGAGAGAAATTCGAGGAGTTGAGAAAAGGCGACCTCGGGAGGTACCTGCACCAACAGCTGTCTGCCACCACGAGACTGAGGGTGACCCATCAATGAAGTTCAGGGCAGAGGTTGACAGTCAATGAGTGCTCTGACAAGGAAAAAGATATGCCACAATGGGGCGAACTGTTGAGAGAGATCTGGGAATTCAAAAACAGTCCCTTTATGAAGGCTACGCCTGCATGTACGGGCCCTGACCTATATCCGACTGCATCTGCTATGGGGGTGGGGTACCCACCATGTATCTACTGATAACAGCTCCAAACTCAATTCCTTGACCATGGAAGTGGAGAAACTGACGAGATGTCTCCAAATGCTTATCACGCGAGACAGAGATGGCACCCAGGTTTCCAGTTAGTAATACCCCGCCCTGGCTCCCAGTGTGGCGCCTCGCCAGCTCAAACTCCAGAAAGTATGTTTTGCTATAATTGTGGGAAAGATGGGCACATGAAAAGGGAATGCCAGTCCCAAAAGACACTGACAAAGTTGCATATAGGCTACAAGGAGAGCTTAGAGAGAAATCAGTGGTTAAGAGGTGCACGACATGATCCCAGTGAGGCACCAAAAATGCTAATTCACGCCCTTTGTGGCAAGGTCAGTTGCCCAGGCCCCACTACCGCCTCTCCAGACTGGTCCAGAATAGTGGGTCCTCCATGGAGACCACTGTAAAGGTGAATGGAGTGTCTACAAGAGCTGTATTAGACAGTGGCTCCCAAGTGACAATTATGTTCCAGGATTGGTATCAGAAGCATTTGTCAGACGTGCCTTACAACCATTAGAAGGACTGCATGTATGGGGGTTAAGTGAGAAGGCCTACCCCTATTCCGGTATATCCGAATTTGCTGTCTTTCCACCTCCGTGGCTGGAGTGGCCGAATGTAGAGACCCTAGCCTTAGTGTGTCCCCCCACTGGACTGTATGATGGTGTCCTTTGTTGATTGGAACAAATGCTCATATGTTCAGAAGGCTGGCACAGTTGTGTTATGAAAACAGGGGTCAAAGACTAGTAGAGCTTTAAGAGTTCGGATTTAATTAAGAAGGCCTATGAGGCACAGAGAGATGCTGAAAAACAGAACCAGAGGAACCGCTTGGAATTGTATGGAAGAAGGATCCTGAGTCTCTGATCCTGGCGCCAAATGCCCAGTGTACCTTACAGGAGAGGTCCGTATCAGAAAGGATGTTAAGAATAAAATATTAATGTTGGATGCACCAGGTGATGGAAATTGCCAGAGGGACTGCTGGTCAAGCCTAGTATTTTGCCCGCTAGAGCCCATGCTTATGCCAGAAGGGTAATGGTCCAAGTTCATAATGTGTCTGAAAGAGACATTCGAGTAAACAGAGGTTGCATCCTGGCTAATGTGCATTGTGCAGACACTGCAGTGCTACCCAGCAGCAAGAGTTCAAGGAAGAATGACAGAGTAACGCCTGACTTGTTTGATTTCGCGACTCCGCTGCCAGCTGAATGGAAAGTGAGGATCAGTGAGAAGCTTGCCCAGAGAGACCAGGTGTTTTCTTTAAAGGAATGGGATGTAGGATGCGTGCAAGGAGCTGAGCACAATATCTGGCTGCATGACGAAAGACCATTTCGTGAGAGGTCTCACGCCTGGCACCTGCTGACATAGATGATGTGAGACGGCATCTGCAAGAGATGTTAGCTGCTGGTGTAATACAAGAATCCAGAAGCCCTTATGCTTCCCCATTGTGGTAGTGAGGAAAAGAGATGGAACAGTAAGGATGTGTGTGGATTATCGCACCTTAAACCGGCGGACTATCCTGATCAGGTACAATGCCCCGCATTCAGGATGCTTTGGACTGCCTAAGCGGGAGCAAGTGGTTCTCTGTGCTGGATCTCCGCAGTGGGTACTACCAGATCCCGATGGCCCCAGAGGACCGTGAGAAGACGGCCTTTATCTGTCCGGGCTAGCTTCTATGAATTCATGAGGATGCCTCAAGGATTTCAGGTGCCCCAGCCACTTTCAACGATTGATGGAGCGTGCAGTGGGGACATGAACTTACTAGAGTGCCTGGTATACCTAGATGATATATTATTGTGTTTGGCAGCTCACTGGAGGAACATTGAGAGCAGATTATTTAAGGTATTGGACCGACTGAGGACTTTGGCCTTAAACTGTCCATTGATAAGTGTCAATTCTTTCAAACATCAGTAAAGTATGTGGGACACATAGTATCCACCGAGGAATAGAGACCGACCCAAGTAAAGTTGAGGCCTTGACCACCTGGCCACAGCCCAAAATCTAAAAGAACTGCAAAGATTCCTGGGATTCTGTGGTTATTATCGGCGCTTCATCAAGGACTATTCAAGAGTGATCCGCCCTTTACTTAACCTTACTCAAGGGTATCCCCAACCCACAAAAATACCAAAAGTCAGCCCTCAAGACTGAAAGAGTGTATTTTCATCCGAGTGAAGTATTTGGGGCCCGCTGGACTCCTGATTGTGAGACTGCTTTTCATGAGATCATATCATCTACCCATGCTCCAGTGCTGGCCTATGCCATCCAAGAAAACCTTCGTCCCCTGCACACTGATGCTAGCTTGCAAGGGTTGGGGCTGTGTTGTACCAAGAGCACCGAGAATGGCCTGAGACCAGTGGCCTTTGCCAGTAGAAGCCTGACCCATCCGAAAAAACTATCCTGTACATAAGTTAGAGTTCCTAGCTTTGAAGTGGGCTATTGTTGACCAATTCCATGAGTACTTGTATGGGGCTAAAATACTAGTGAAAACTGACAATAATCCTTTGACCTATGTGCAGACCTCAGCTGTTGGATGCCACTGGCCATAGGTGGCTTTCTGCATTATCTACATATGACTATGCTCTCGAATACCGAGCAGGTCTGAACCACATAGATGCTGATGCTCTCTCCCGGAGGCCTGTTCCCCAGAATGATTGGGTCCGATTGGCAGAACCTGACATTCGGGCACTCTGCCGGAAGTTTGACAGGGAGGAACAAATGTCCACGGACGCAGTGGACTGCATGGTGGATTGCTTGGGAGCCTCTGAGAATTGCATACCTGCTGCTTATTGCCACTTTTCTGCAATAGACATTGGTGCACTGCCTCAGCTGGACAATGACAGTATTCGCGGCTCAGTCCCGCGATCCCATGATCAAAGCAGCTTTAGAAGCCCTCTATGCAGGAAAAGATGTGTCAAATTACGCTCCACTGATTTGAGAACTGCATTGTTATACAAAGAAGGTCCTAAGTTGAAACTGATCAATAAACTGTTATACAGAGAAACAGTAGACAGAGGGGACAAGTAGACAACAACAACTAGTGCTGCCCACTGCCTTTCGAGACTCAGTACTGAGGTCCTTGCACAACCACATGGGGCACCTTGGTATAGACAGAACACTTGACTTGGTGAGATCCAGATTCTATTGGCCTAAGATGGGGGCTGATGTGGAGCAACACATTCGAACTTGTAGTCGCTGCTTACAGAGGAAAGCTTTGCCCGAGGGCTGCCCCCTTGTTAACATCACCACCAGTGCACCCATGGAGCTGGTCTGTATTGATTTTCTGAGTTTGGAGTCAGATCAAAGAAATATCAGTAATGTGCTGGTGGTCACTGACCATTTCACGAGATATGCCCAAGCTTTCCCACCAAAGACCAGAAAGCATCCACTGTGGCCAAAGTACTTAGAAAACTTTTTTTCACTATGGGGCTCCACAAAGAATCCATTCTGATCAAGGGAGAGACTTTGAGAGTCGTCTGATCAAAGAGATGCTTTCTCTGTGGGGAGTGCGAAAGTCCAGAACCACTCCTTACCACCCCAGGGGACCCACAGCCTGAACGCTTAAAACTGCACTTTGCTAGATATGCTAGGCACCCTGCACCCAAAGGACAAGCCTAGATGGAGCCAAAAATTAGCACCCTGGTACATGCTTTAACTGCACCAAAAGTGATGCCACTGATTCTCCCCTACCGCCTGATGTTTGGAAGAGAAGCTCGACTACCAGTAGATGTGTGTTTGGGGTCTCTCCGATGGGGTTCAAGCTGACAACTATTTAAGTATGTGCAAAGTTAAAGGCCCAGCTAACTCATGCTGCACTAACTGGCTCAAACCATGGCTGCCAAAGAAATCTGGCCAACAAAGAAAGGTATGATAAAAGGTGAAAGCACAGGAACTCCAGGAGGGAGATCGGTATTGCTAAGAAATCTGGGACTGCATGGCAAGCACAAGATTGCTGACAGATGGCACCATCTCCCTCACATTGTAGTGGGCAAACTAGATGATCTGCCAGTGTACAAAGTAAGGCCTGAGAATAATTCAAAAGATGTAAAAACAATGCATAGAAATCATTTACTGCCCATTGGACAAATCTTAATTGAGTCTGAGCCCCTAGAAGATGCCCCTCTGGACCAGTGACTAGAGCTGCTGCTAAGAAAAGATCAAGAAAGTCTGCACCTACAGAAGCAAAGTTAAAGTGTTCCTCCACAAGTCCCAGTTGAGCATGACTGTCAGTCCATATCGGAAGAAAGTGAGAGTGGCTTTGAATACTATCCTTCTTACGAACTGAGTCAATTGTTTGGGCAATCCCTAGTCAATACTGGAGATGAAGCTGGGCCTTCTGGACTGTCTAAGCCCCAGCTTCATCCCTGGAGCCAATGCTCCCAGAAAGTGAAGTGCAAAGCATCAGATCAGATGAAATGGAATCATTGTACATGGTTGAACTGTTTGAGCTTCAGGGAGGAAAATGATAGATTGGGGCAGACTGGTGATACACCCGAACAAGAAGAGTATTTTGAGTGCCCTGACAGTCCACTGCCAGTGTCCGAAAGCTCTCCATACGAGCCAAATGTTGTGGACTCAGAAACTGTAACTCCTGGAGCTGAAAGTGCCCCATGTTCTAGCCTCTCTACCCCCATGGAGACTCCTGACAAGTGAGGACAATGCTGAAAATGAGGCTCAGAGGCAGAGACTATAACAGTTCCTCTAGAAAGACTGGTCGAGCTGTAAAGCCTGTGGTGCACCTCAGTTATGATTCACTTGGGAGGCCTGTGGACTTGCCTCTCAATGTTGTCCATAAAGGAGTGTATGTGTCCCCGAGCTCATTGCCCAAACTGAGCATCAGTGCTAACTCCAAGTTACTTTGTTGCCCTCTAAGTATGGTGCCCTTGCCCCATCCAGCCCCAAGGTAACTGATAGGGAAGGGCCCCCTCTCTTCAGGTTTCATGTACAAGAGGTAATAACTTGAGTTGTGGTACAATGTGTATGTAATACTGTGTAAAAGAGTGACGTACTGCAATGTTTCAGAAATGTGTTCTTGGTAAAATGATATATTGACTGATGATTACATGTGCAGCCTAATGCAAATGTATATGGTTGCAGTTGAAACTTATGGGGTACTTGCTTGACGCGGACGCTAAGCTTTCCCAGGCCAGGAAGGGTGTAACCCCTGCAAATGGGGTTCCCAAAAGACTTCCAGGAGCTTGCTTGAATGCTCCAAGCCTGAATGGTGTTTGGCATTTAAGCCATTTATCAGTGAGTGTTTTAGAGCCTCTGGTACTGTCTCTTTAAGAGCTGTCTGCTTGCAGACATAATTAGTTTGTATAGGGGACTGTGTGCTTCTCTGAGTACCACTCGAGCTGCTGCCAATTCACTTCATTTTGCAGTCACTAGGGTGCAAGGGAACCTATCTGAAAGATATAACTGTTTGCCAGAAATTATTTAGAGTAATAATGAAATTACAGTTTGTCTAACCTGCTTTCTTTGCAGTCAGAACTGTGTCTGCTAGTTCCCCATTCTAGTTTTGAACTGCTGAACTGGACCAATCAGTTGGGGTAAGCTAGCTCTAAAATGGTGCCTTGGATGAATCAGAACTTGACTCATAATCTGAGCCAGCCACAAGAGGATTGTATGGGCAGTGACTCTGGGAGATGTAGTTTAGACTTCAGTGCCTTTTGAACCAACAGCAGCAGTCTATTGTGAGTGACAGCCAATCCAGTCAAGAACTGGGAGGAACTCAAAGGAAGTGCCCGGTTTTGTCGGTTGGAGTTTCAGTTGAGCTTTGGCAGTGAAGAAAGAAGGAGCCCTGTGCTTTTTCAGTGTGCAGTTTTAGTCAAAAAACGTGTGTAAGGCCCAGAGTTCCGGTCTGCAGCTTGTGTAACAGTTTGTTAGGACTGAATCCGTCCTGTGAAAAGAATCAAAGGATCTCTGAAGAGTAGAAACCAGGCTCACCCTGTAGAAGACTGGAGGAATTGCTGAAATTTGCCCTCGGTCTGTCAGGAACTGAATCTGCTGTGTGTTCTCCTGGGTATTGTGCAGTAATTGCAATCGGGATACAGATGCAGCCTGCCTGGTATAGTGCTTTCTTTTATATGGATGTGTGAAGAGGTTTGTGTACCTCAAGTGAGCCCTGCTGACATTGAAGGACCCTATCTTATTTGGAGGTCGTGAGTACTAATTCAGGTCGCCTCCTGTTGAATTGCCACATTAAATCCAAATGGAATTACTGTACTGCTGACTGTTTAATTCTCCTTTCTCAGGTGAAAGGGCCCTACCAGCTGCCACGGGTTTGGACTAGCCACTAGGGCTTGGGTACCCAGGGACAGTAACTGATAGGGATAGGCCTGTGCACAGAGCCATAGGTAGATTATTAGAGTGATAAGCTAATTAACCTGATTTCCTGTCCTGTTATATCCCCTCAATAAATCAGAGCTGCTTGTTTCAGCAAGTTATACTGCCTGAGGTATTTGTCTATGTTAAAGTACTGTACTGTGATTGTTGCACTGTATCTCATTTCACAGGAGGTCCCAGTGCCGGAACCAGACCTGGGGGTAAGTGTATACTGTGAAGGTAATTCTGATATATTGTGTGGGCCACTAGTGGGAAGAAAGGGGGGTTGCAGTGTCCCAGAGGGCTGTGACCAAGTTAGTTTAACTATTGCAAACCCTGACCTCTGGGTGGAGGCACCCGCCATTGGATCCAGGCCCCTCAACCTGTTAGTGGCAAATCAGGCAGGGGTAGTAGCCCCTGGGATAGCGCCATCTAGGGGTTACATAGGTATATCAGGGAGCGGAGAAAGACAAAGAGAGGGATAGTGAGGCTGAATAGAATGGATGGTGGGTGGGCAGAGAGTGACAGTGATAAAGCAGGGATACTGAATGAATACTTCTGTTCAGTATTCACAAAAGAGGAAATGGGGGAGGTGCCTAATCCAATTAACAGAAGCACTCTGGAGAGGGGGGTTGATCCCAGTCCTTTCACAGAAGAAAGGGTTCTGAAAGAACTCCTAAAACTGAAGGTGGACAAAGCAATGGGTCCAGATGGAATTCACCCCAAATTCTAAAAGAATTAAGCTGAGAACAGTGACACCACTGACTACACTTTTAACAAATCATGGAAGGATGGTGTGTACCTGAGGACTGGAAGAAGGTGGATGTGCCCCTTCACAAAAGTGGGACCAAGACAGAGGCAGGAAACTACAGACCTGTCAGTTTGACCTCTGTGGTAGGGAAAGTGATGGAATCACTTCTGAAGGAAAGAATTGTTGAGTACCTAGAGGCCAGTGGGGCACAGGACCCAAGGCAGCATGGGTTCACGGCGGGAAGGTCATGTCAGATGAACCTAATTGATTTCTTTGACTGGGTGACCAAAGTAGTAGACCAGGGAGGGGCTGTGGACATGGCCTACCTAGACTTTAGCAAGGCATTTGACACAGTCCCACACAAAAGATTAGTAGTCAAATTAACCAGCCTGGGAGTGGGTCCCAAGGTGGTAGCCTGGGTAAAACATAGGCTGAACAACAGGACACAGAAGGTAATTGTAAATGGAGTCCACGCTGAAGAAAGTGGGGTTACTAGTGGGGTACTACAGGGTTCAGTACAGGGTTCAGTCCTTTTTAATGTCTTTATAAGTGACATTGCAGAGGGACTGGAAGGAAAAGTATGCCTCTTTGCAGATGACACAAAGAACTGCAACAGGGTTGATACACAAGGAGGCGTGGAAAGGATGAGAAGGGACTTGGCAAGGTTGGAGGAATGGTCAGAAGTATGGCAGCTTGGATTCAGTGCAAAGAAGTGCAAAGTAATACACCTGGGAAACAAAAACCCAGGGGTAGATTACACAATGGGGGGGAGGTAGTAACAACAACAAAAATGGAAAGAGACCTGGGGTAATCATATCAGATGACCTTAAGTTTGGCAAGCAATGCGAGAAGGCGGTAGGGAGGCCTGGGGTGATACTGGGATGTATAGGGAGAGGTATCACCAGCAGAAAACAGGAAGTTGTTATCCCCTGTACAGACAGTTGGTGAGACCCCATCTGGAGTACTGCGTCCAGTTCTGGAGACCCCATCTCTGCAAGGACATAGACAGGATGGAGGCAGTTCAGAGGAGGGCAACTAAAATGGTGCAGGGTCTGCAAGAGAAGCCATACGAGGAGAGACTAGAGGAGCTTAATATGTATACCCTTGAGGAAAGGAGGGAGAGGGGGACATGATAGAAACGTTTAAGTACCTCAGTGGAATCAACAAAGTCCAAGAGGGTAGCATCTTTCAGAAAAAGAGATGTGCAAGAACAAGGGGACACAATTTGAAGATAGAGGGGGGATGGTTCAGGGGCAATGTGAGGAAGTATTTTTTCAGAGACAGGATGGTGGACGCATGGAACAGCCTTCCTGAGGAGGTTGTGGGGTCTAAAACTGTGGGAGAATTCAAGAATGCATGGGACAGACAAAGCAATTTTTGTGGGGGGTAGGAAGAAATAGGCTGTTGGTTAAATAGGATCTGCAGCTTATTCCCTAGGTAGGGAAATGGGCAGACTAGGTGGGCCAAGCGGTCCTTATCTGCCGTCAAAGTCTATGTTTCTATGTTTCTAGCCCGGTGGCGCTGAGGGTTGAGGCGCTGGATGCCACATCTCATGCCATGCCAGCCACCAGGGTTTGGGAATGAGCCCAGGCCACCAGGGGTCAGCAGGGAGGGAGAGGATTGAGCATCCGGAGGAGAGCTTTCCTCTCCCGGGAGGGAGGAGGTCCATGCTCAGCACATGACTGGCCTCTGGCGGAAGCCGGAGGTACGGCAAGCGCAAGCACTCAGCAAGGGGTGGGCAGCAGTGATGTCGGCGGTGACACCATGATGCCAGGGTGCATGCCACTCCTCCAGTACAGGGGAAAATGCTCTCCAGGCTCCAGGAAGACAGAGCACTGGAGCAGACCCCTCATGGCCTCACACCTGCCTAGCCTTCCAGCTCCGATGCAACCTGGATTTGTCGGGGTGTAGCTGCCCAACCTCGTCCCCACCTGGGGGGGACCATGGCTCCATGAGGTGAGCGAGAAGGTCTCAGGTAGGTGGTAGAGGTGGGGGCAGTCTCCACAGGTGCTCCCGATGGAGCAGAGCTTGGAGAGGTGGGAGACGAAAAAAGAGATTTAAAAAAAAAACAAAGGTAAAGGAGTGCGGGGAAGGCAAGTGCACTGGGACAGAGTGGGTAGACATAATAATGAAGGGAAAAGAAACATCAGGACTGGAGTGGTGAATGAGCCACCATTTCCAAAGGGGCAACTAATAAGGAGCCATGGAACATGGATAGAAGGGCAGCAAAACAGGGGAGGTGCTACTTATCTGAAACTTGAAATGTGCCAGATGTGGGCTGCAGAACCCCAGTGGCAGCAAGCACAATAATTTAGCTGCTTCTAGAGGCACTCCAGGAAGCATTCCTATTATAAAGGGTTTAAGAACCTACAAGGGAGGGAGCCATACTTGACTTGGTCATCACAAACAGGGACAGTATTGGGGAGGTAACAGTAAGTGCAGGTCCCACTGAAAACCAGTTATCACCAGACTAAGTGGATTAATATCAAATTCTAGACTAAGTGGATTAATCTCAAATTATGTATTTATTTGTTTGTTTGTTAACTGGGTAAGTACACTGGTCCCAGGGACTGTTTTCAGGTACAACCTGGGCCATAAAGATGGTGCATACAGTAACAAAAAAGCAACATGACATGGGTAGTGAGAACATTCAGTGCAATGGAGTGCTAACAAGTGGGATACTAAACGAGGTCATGGAGAACAAACAGTGCATCAGAGTGCTAATGTGTGATTCTGTTACAATAGTCTTGAAGACCATACCAATTAGTGGTGGATAGGAAGCAGTCACATTCACGGTTCAGTACATTAGAAGGGAAGATTTTGGAAGGATGCAATAGCTGTTGAAGGAGAAACTGAAAAGGGTGAGGGCCGAGGGGAGAGTGGAAAAGAAATGAGAAATGATCAAGAATAGGAAACTGGAGGCCACAAGTCTCTGTGTAAGGTTGGTAGGGAAAATGGGGGGGGGGGGGACATTGTGGTTTACTAGGGAAGTGGGGCAGGCTGTTTGGGAGTAAAAGAAAGCCTTCAAAAAATCATGTAAAAATCAGATGGATGATTTTTTACACCAGGAGAGGCACACTAAGCTGAAAGCTTGTTTACAGGTGCGACCTGGGAGCACAAGGAAATTAAGTGACTTGCTTAGGGTCACACAGTATGCAAGTGGGGGCTGTGGGGGATTCAAACTCAGGTCTCCAGGTTTACAGCTCAGAGCCTCAAACCACTGCACTGTACTGCTTCCTTCAGATGATAGAGTAGTGTTTTTCCAAACAGGACGTTGGAGACCAACAAGGCTGTAAGGAGGGCAACGTTTGACAATGAGTTGAGGATAGCAGAGGGAATAAAGAACAAAACCTTTCATTACATATCAGAGAAGAGCAAAACAATGGAGTGAATAATCAGACCCAAGGAGGGCGAAGGGTGGAAGTAGGAGACTAAAAGAAAGGTAGACCTACTGACCCATGGAGGATAAGAGGACACTGCCTGACTGTGCCATCAAGGCCAGGGAGGAAAATGATGAAGACACTTCTGAACCCAAAAAGAAAAAGAAAAGAAAAAAGGGGAAAAAAGGCTAGGGAGGAAGGGGGGGGAGGGTGTTAATATGGATCCATATTCAGAAATAATGGTATATAGAGGATTAAATACACTAAAGGTGGACAAATCAATGGGCCCACATGGGCCTCGCCCCCGAGTACTGAAAGAGATAGAACATATCCCACCCGTATCACTGGCAGAGCTCTAAAATCTCACTGGGGATGTAAGAAGTATCTAGGGTTTGAAAGACAGAAGATGCAGTACCCTCGCACAGGAGTGGATATAGGTGATGAAAGAAAGGACTACAGACCTCCCTGTCAGCCTTATGTCTGTAGTAGGTAACCTGCTGGAAACTAGAAGTGTGCCATATCTGTGGGGGTTAAACAAAAACGTTGTGATCCACCTTATGAAGAGGGGAGTAATTGGCCCTCCCATATACAATCAGTACATCCCAAAGCTTAACAGAAGGAGTTAATGCCAATAAGCCACTCCCACATCATTAATCCAGTGGATATTCTCCTGGTTGATAAAGGGAACTACAAAGGGCTAGATCATTTCTAACAAGGCCCTAGTTCTCAGCCGGGTTGGGAATAGTAGCCACTCCACATGGTCTCAAGTCCTACTCAAAGAGCATAGTTCACATAATAAAGCCAATCATATAGTGAGCACAGTACCTCCTCTTAAGAGCAATGGCTGACATTAACTACCCCTCTTCACTACGATTTCACCTTTTGGTTATACTCCAAGACAAAATCTGTACCTGGGTCATTAGCGCTCCACGGGTGCTCGTTGGGCTAGAGAAAGTGCACCAGCAGCTTGGCCTTCTTCCCCATTTCTAGATACCGCCTCAACCCACTTCAGAGCCTCACGAGGGCAAGAGAAGAGATGGGATGGACACCCCGGTGGATCAATTTTTAATTTTGCTGGGTAGAGAAAGGCAAAAGCCCAGCCCATACGATGCAGTTGTGCCTTAATATCATTGAACTTTTGACGACGTTGTTGCATATCTTTACTGTAGTCCTGGAAAACATAAATTCTATTGTTCCCAAGTATGATAGGACCCTTTTCTTTCGTTCGCTTAAGTATCACCTCCTTAGTTTGATAGCGGAGGTACTTGATCAAGCAATGTCTAGGCCGGGCACCAGCCAGAGGTTTTGGGCCTACCCAATGTGCCCATTCAATCTCGCATCCCTGAAGCTCTTCTAGCAGGTTCAGTTGTTCCGTGAGCCAAGAATGAATATTTTTCTCTGGGTTGTTCCCCTCAGTGCCCTCGGGAAGGTCAATAATTCTTAGATTAGACCTACGTGACCTGTTTCCTTGGTCATCCATCTTTCCGACTAAGTCCTCAGCCAGTTGTTTCAGCACTAAATTATCCCTCGTGGAATTCAATAGAGAATCCTCCAGTTGTCCCACACTGTGTTCCAATTCTGCAATCTGATTGGTATGTGAAGTGGATGTTTCAGAGAGCCCTGTCACGACTGATTGCAGGTGAGATATTTGAGATGTTATATTATCAAAACCTGCTTTCATGTTGTGTTGAATTAGTGCTAATGTAGAAGGAACCACTGCCATTGATTGCTCAAACTCAGAAGGGCCCTCCTGCGCCATTCCAGGGTTGTCAGTCTGTTAGAGTCCTGTAGGCCACGCTGCTGCACCTCCGGTGGTTCGGAAGAGTTAAAATGCAGCTTGGACTGCTTGTTCTTGTTCCTGCCCAATGCTATCAATGTCCATCAATTATGCCCCCACTTTACCAAACACTTTCAAATGTGTAAGCTCCTGAAATTAATACAAAAGACTGAGAGCTGAGAGGAGCTAGGCTAAGCCACGTCCACCATTTTCAGCTGCTAGCCACGCAACCCCAGGGGGGTTAAACAGAGCTCTCCTGAACACAAATGGCTCAATTTCCATGAGACCTGAGCTGAACTTTGCCGGCTCAGATCTCAGCTCCATGTCGTTCTTTTTTTTTTAACCTCCCCAGCCTCCCAGCTTGTGTATCTGTCATGTGACAGGCTTAGGACAAGCTAGAAGAAGCCAAAGGGTGATGAGGGGAGTCCATGTGCAGCATAGATACTCCAGTTTGCACATTTGTGAACCAGAGTATATATACAGTAGCAGCGCATCTCTGATCTTCATGCCAATTCAATCTCTGCTAGCGGTGGGGCTCGTTAATGTTGGTGCTGTGCCTAGAAGGAGTAGGAACCTTGCCACTTCATTTTTGACTTTGCTTCTATTCCTCAGGGAGAGGGAGGAGGAGAACAGGAGGAGAAGAAAAACAGAAGGTGGGAACTAAGGAAAATAAAGTACTTGACTATGAGGATGGGTCAGAGACTGGGGGGCGCATGCCAGACATTAGAGACAGACTCTGCAGTCAAAAATAATAACATACTATAAACTTTAAATAAACCTAGGAAAAATGGCTGTCAGTATAAGGTTTTAGTAATGAGCTATGAATGAGCTTGGTACATCCAGTAGACCTGGATTTGATTCCCAAAACCTCCACTTCTATACTGTGTGCAGGATAGGTGAGAGATAAGAGTAAGAAGCTTGGTACATCGAGCAGACCGGGGTTTGATTTCCACAACCTCCACCTCCATACTGTGTGACTCTGAGCAAGTCACTAACTTAACCACTCCAGTGCTCCTGGGTTGCCCCTGAAAACAGGCATTTGTGCCTAGTGGGCCTTACTCAGTTACCAGAAACAAAACACACATACACATGACTGGAGAGAGAGAAATGATAAGAACTATGAGGGAGGACCTGAAAAGACTTGAGAAGTGGTCACGTGTATGGCAATTAAAATTCAATGCAAAGAAGTGCAAAGTTGTGTACATAGGGGCAGAAAACCTCTAACAGAATACAGAATGGGAGAGGTGTAGTAGTGGAAAGTATGACCGAGGAGAGGGACCTGGGGGTAATAATAGTGGACAATTTGAAAACATCAGCATAGTGCAGTAGGGCAGTGGGGGAGGCTAAGTATGATGCTGGGATGTATATGAAGGGGAATCAGTATCCAGAGGTGTGAGATGATTCTACCACAGTACAGGTCACTGGTTCATCCTTACCTGGAGTACTGAGCCCACACTAGAAGAAGAACAGGGGCAAGGTGGAGACTGCACAGAGGAGAGCAACCATAATTATTCAGGGACTGCAGGAAAAGACTTAAATGGAGAGGTTAAAAGAGCTCAATGTGTACACACTGGAGACATAAAGCAGAAGGGGGACAACTATTGCATTGAAGTCATCCAGAGAATTTTAACTTGAAATAACTAAATAATAAATAAAACATGATCGAGGCATACAAATACCTGCATGGGTTAAATAAAGTACATACTGGAAAGTTGTTCATGCTAAGTGGGAACACAAACACCACAGTGAACTCAGAGAAACTGGACAGTTCGGAAGTGTTAGAGGTACATCGGAAAGCATTTCTTCATGGAAAGGGTAGTGGAAGGGTAAAAAAAACTACTAAGAGAGCTATTCCATGTGAAATCAGTGGGGTTGGTCAAATATGGTTGGGGCAGACACATAAGTCTCATAGGGACTTCAGTAAAAGAGGAGGGGGGCGGGAAAAGTGAAGGGCCACTAGGAGATGTACAATCAACAGTGGTAGGGCTATGCAAACTAGATGGGCCAAAGGGTCCTTTTCTGAGTTCCACCTCATGTTGTCGAATTCAAGACCACATGGTCTGAACAGCAAGGACAACACTGCGCAAGTCAACACCGTGCCTGGTGGAAACGGGTGCGGATTAGTGGCGAGAGTAGATTTACTATTACAACACCATGGATCACCACTCCAGTGAACTGTGTGAACTTACAAGGTTTTTTGTTGTTGGGTGGTATTCAGTGGCATGGTATAGATTTGCCCAGTGTTGTTTGTGCTGTTTCCACCCGTGCGGTACTGTCTGTCGAGAACTTGCCACGCTTTGCCTTTTCTGCTGACAAATTCTCTGTTTCTATTATTTCTGTAATTCTAGTATTTTATTAACAATGTTGGTCAACCAGAACTGCTTTCTAATAATTACAAGCACAGCAATCATCTATTTTATTATGTATGGAACAAAGTACAGTACACAGTGTACACAGCTGTATTGGCTATAATATCATCATGAATGTCTGCCGATATCATAGGCCTACAGAGCAAAACACACATGGTTTATCAACGTTGCCAGAAACCTAAACGAGAATTGCAGCCTTGAAAAATACATTGTTGATATATTTTTTTTTCCTTTCAAATACATATTTCACAGGTAACTCAATGTCTTAACATAATAGAAACAGCTATAACAGTTGGTACAAAGACATCATTTTTTCTTGCACCATGAGAAATTGAACTGTCAGTGTTTTAAAAATGTTTTGATGAAACAACTGCAGGATTACATCTTTGATTATACTGTAGTAGTGACATATTATGCACAGTCTCGACATTTAAATTGCAGAATAATACAGAAATAAAACTTGGCAGCGTGCATGAGAGTAACACCCTGTCATTTGTATACTTAAGACTAAGCACCATTTAAAGTATGTCAAACTTGATAACACAAAGAAAACAGCAATTGCAATATTTGGCAATCTGATCTTTCAAAATCATTTCAACAAAATGAGAAACGCTTATTGTTATCATAGATATAAAATTTGGTTGTAAGGTCTAGATGTGCAACACAGAACACATTCTAGCTTTGTTTTAGTTACCTTCATAAATGTGACAGCAACACAGGCACAACAGCATTTTTTTTAACTCATCAGCATAATGACAGCATGATGTTTATCTAGAATGATGGTAGCGCTTAGCTGAACGTGAGCTACGCTCAGCATGACGAATTAATGGCAATATTAATGACAATCGCAAACCATCTGCTAACCTAATGCAGCTTGCCCACAAAGACGTAATCTCCTTATGACCCTACAATCTCTGGTTAATCTGATTTTGAAAATTTAGCATAAAATGATGCCTGAGGCTTGAAGGCTCATGTTCAGCATAGAATTTTGTTGTCTTACCTCTGGGAGTAGTTCTGTCCAAATAATTCTACCTCCTAATTACCTAACAACATAAAATATATGCTTCCCTAAAGGGAACACTTCTATCTGTTGCTAATCTTAACATAATATTTAATGCAATTTAAATCACAGCTGACTGCAGAGGGTGTGATGGTATTTTAGAATCCTTATATTTTAAAGTACAAATATTTTTCCACATTTTAAATATGAATATGCTTTAATAACAAGGCGGCACAGGCCATTAGAAGAAAAATGCTCACCATATATACTTAGCATAAATAAACTTTAGACAGGCAAAATAGTGAACAAACAGATCTACATTTCCTTATCTTTTTTTACCACTGCAGTATAACAAATGCAAGATTTTCTCACATGTGCTCTGAATTTTCTAAACATGAATATACTTGCACTCAGGTTCCCTAGCCTTTTCTGAGGTCTTCCTTGTGTGGGTAAGGATAATTGGAAAAACTGAGTGAGGAAGGTAAAAATGATCAGGTTCAATGGGAGCTTAAAAGAATGATGTCAAAAGGAGTGGCACTGTTTTGTACTGGATTGGGGAGGCTTTTAAAGTGATGGCATTCACCCAACAATGGTGGGGACAAGTGTGCTGGCACACAAGCTTGATGTCTACATTAAAGGAATGATGCACTCCAGGGTGGGTGTTATGCTGGGATAACATCCCACCTTGGGTGATTGGGCTTGAGGCCTATAGGAAGCCAGGTAGTCCTCTTGCCTTCTGCTGGAGTGTTTTTCTATTGCTCTTGTTGTACCCCTCAGGATGCAGGTGGCTTGGGTGCACATGTGCACGCATGCTAACATGCATTGCATGGCACTGGTCTGTGTACCTCCTCCCCTTCAGTGCTTCAACTGCACTGCCACCTGTGGAACAGATGTTATCCCAGCATAATACCCACCCTGGAGGGCATTATTCCTATTATACAATGGCTCATTGTTTTATACAGAAAAAAATAATTTTTAAGAATTTTTTTTAGTGTTTAAAAATATTTTTTTAAGAGAAGCTGCAAACAATCATCAGGTGGAAAAAGGAAAACTGGATGGCAGTATCATCTAGTTGATCAGCAGGGATGTTATATCAGGATAACATCCCTGCTGTGATGGCCAACTGACCAATCAGAAGCCAGGATTCTTTCTTGCCATTGTATAATGGTGGATATTTCAACTGACATTGGGAGAGGCTGAGGCTGGGGAACCAATAAGAAAGAAGAGCAAATTGGAAACCAAGCAAGGGCTCCACCAGAAATAGGATCTAGGAACATAGAAGAGGAAAGCAGCAATGCAGGAGTTCATAATAGCTTAAGACAGAATGCAAGAGAGGGAGGGCTCACTAAGATAGCAAAAAACAGAAAAGACACAAAATTAGGGCTAGTCCGTTGATGCAGCGGTAGCACTACTACTCGCTTTGCCAGTGACCCAGGTTCTGGAACATGTCTAGGCTGTCAGAGGCCAGCCAGGGGCAGGAGGAATGAGTGTCCCTGAGGATGCGCTTCTCCACTGGAGAGGGACAGCTTCTGGTTCTATTGCTATACTGCCACCTGGATGACCACAGGTGGCAGTGCAGTTGAAGCACTGAAGGGGAGGAGGTACACAGACCAGTGCCACGCAATGCATGTTAGCATGCGTGCACATGTGCACCCAAGCCACCTGCATCCTGAGGGGTACAACAAGAGCAATAGAAAAACACTCCAGCAGAAGGCAAGATGACTACCTGGCTTCCTATAGGCCCAGCACTGGTGACATAGTTCTCCTCCATCTGGAACTGGTCTGGTGGAGTGATTGCTTGGCCCACTGCTCCCACTAAACAAGGGTGTGTGTGACAAGTAGAGGACAGGAATTGAAAGGTAAGCCAGCGAGAAGCCAGGGGATGGGCCTGGAGAAGGCTGGCATTAACAGGGCCTATTTGGAGAGGGGGAGTATAAACAAGCAAATACAAAAAAAACATTAAATTAAGGAGGTTGAGGGAGGATGAAGGAAAGTTTCTATAAAAGATGTGAAGGGTTTAGGCATAAGATGGAAAGCAGTCTTCATTAATGCCAGGAGCCTGGGAAACAAAATCAGTGAGCTCCAGGCAATGGTGGCAGATGCAAGGATTGACCTTGTAGCCATTACGGAAACTTGGGCCACAGGGAAAAACAACTGCTACCTTGTGGATACAAGCTACATTAAGTAGAGGCCAGATAGAGGAAGGGAAAAGGAAAAGGGGTAGCCTTCTATGTTAGAGAAGGCATTGAGGCAGTACAGGAGAGGTCAGGAAAAATATTAATTGTGGGTTCAGTTCACAATGGCAACAGGCAAGAAACTGAACATGAGCGTGGTCTCTAGACTACCAGGACAGGGAGAAATTATAATAGGGAATTGGGGCAGAACATAGAAACATAGAATTTGATGGCAGATAAGAATCGCTTGGCCAACCTATTCTGCCCATTTCCCTACCTAATGGTTAAGCTGCAGATCCTAGTTAACCAACAGCCTACTTCCTCCTACCCCCCACTAGAATTGCCTTATGTCTGTCCCATGCATTCTTGAATTCACCCACTGTTTCTTGACTCCACGACCTCCTCAGAAAGGCATCCACAACCCTATCCATGAAAACATACTTCCTCACATTACCTCTGAGCTGTCCCCCCTCTATCTTCAAATTGTGCCCCTTGTTCTTGCACATCTCTTTTTCTGAAAGATGCTACCCTCTTGGACTCTGTTGATTCCCTTGAGGTATTTGAAAGTTTCTATCATGTCTCCCCTCTCCCTCCTTTCCTCAAAGGTATACATATTAAGCTTCTTTAGTCCCTCTCTTCATATGTCTTCTGGTGCAGACCCCGCACCATTTTGGTTGCCCTCCTCTGGACAGCCTCCGCCCTGTCTATGTCTTTGTGGAGCTGGGGTCTCCAGAACTGCACACAGTACTCCATATGGGGTCTCACCAACTGTCTGTACAGAGGGATAACAACTTCCTGTTTTCTACTGGTGATGCCTCTCCCTATGCATCCCAGTATCCCCCAGCCCTCCTAACTGCCTTCTCACATTGCTTGCCCACCTTTACATCATCTGCTATAACTACCCCTAGGTCCCTTTCCATTTTTGTTGTTGTCAGTATCTCACCCCCCATTGTATACTCTTCCCCTGGGTTTTTGTTTCCCTGGTGCATTAATTTGCACTTCTTTGCATTGACTCTAAGCTGCCATATATTTGATCATTCCTCCGACCTTGCCAAGTCCCTTATCATCCTTTCCACCCCACCTTGTGTATCAACCCTGTTGCAGATCTTTGTGTCTTCAAACAGACATACTTTTCCTTCCAGGCCCTATGCAATGTCACTTATAAAGACATTAAAAAGGACCGGTCCCAGTACTGAACACTGCAGTACCTCACTAGTAACCCCCCTTTCTTCACTATGGACTCCATTTACTATTACCCTCTGTGTCCTGTTTATCCAGCCAATGTTTTACCTAGGCTACCACCCTAGGACCCACTCCCAGGCTGGCTAATTTGTTTATTAATCTTTTGTGTGGGACTGTGTCAAATGCCTTGCTAAAGTCTAGGTAGACCACGTCCATAGCCCCTCCCTGGTCTACTACTTTGGTAACCTGGTCAAAGAAATCAATTAGATTCATCTGACATGACCTTCCTGCTGTGAATCCATGCTGCCTTGAGTCCTGTACCCCACTGGCCTCTAGGTACTCAACAATTCTTTCCTTCAGAAGTGATTCCATCATTTTCCCTACCACTGAGGTCAAACTGACAGGTCTGTAGTTTCCTGCCTCTGTCGTGCTCCCACTTTTGTGAAGGGGAATCACATCTACCCTCCTCCAATCCTCAGGTACCACACCATCCTCCCATGATTTGTTAAAAAGGGTAGTCAGTGGTGTTACTAGTTCTCCCCTTAGTTCTTTTAGAATTCTGGAGTGAATCCCATCAGGCCCCATTTTTTGTCCACCTTCAGTTTTAGGAGTTCTTTTAGAACCCTTTCTGCTGTAAAAGGACTGATATTGACCCCACTATCCAGAGTGCTTCTATTGACTGGATTAGGTACCTCCCCCTCCTCTTCCTTTGTGAATACTGAGCAGAAGTATTCATTCAGTATCCCTGCTTTTTCGCTGTCCCTCTCTGCCCACCCACCCTCCTCTTTATTCAGCCTCAGTATCCCTCCCTTTGTCTTTCTTCGCTCCCTAATGTACCTATAAAAGGTTTTATCCCCCTTCTTAACTGAGTTGGCTATCTTTTTCTCAGTTTGGGCCTTTGCTATTCTGATTGCCTTCCCAGCTTCCTTCTGCTTTAACTGGTACAGTTCTCTGTCCTGCTTCTTCTATGTTTCCTTATACTTCCTGAATGCTACCCTTTTCTCCCTAACCCTCCCTGCCACCACTTTTGAGAACCATATGTTTTTTTTTATTTCTTTTTGATTTATTTATTTGCTTCACATAAAGGCTTATTGCCTCTGTGATGGCAGTTTTGATGTTTTTCCATTGTTGTTCCACCCCTTCTTCATGCCTGTTTGCTAGTGCTTTTCTGAGGCACTCTCCCATTTTGACAAAATCAGCCCTCCTGAAGTCCAGTACATTCACTTTTGTATGGCTTGACTCTACATCTGAGTTTATTGTGAACCACATTGTTTGGTGGTCACCTGTTCCCAAATGGCTACTCACTTCTAGACCTGAGATCCTCTCTCCATCCCCATTTGAGAGTACTAGGTCTAAGATTGCTCCCTCCCAATTGGGTTCCAACACTAGCTCTCTGAGGCATGACCCCTGTAGGGCATTGAGAATAGCCCTGCTCTTGGATGTGGCTGCAGCAAACGTGCTCCAGTTAACATCTGGCATATTCATGTCCCCCATCAACAATATCTCCCCTTTCTCTGCCATCCTAAGGATGCCTTCTATCATTTCCTTGTCCATTTCCTCCCCCTGAGATGGGAGTCTGTATACAGCCCCTGTGTGGACTGTGGTGCCATTTCCAGTCTCCAGGGTGAGCCACAGTGCCTCATCTCCTCCCTGTTTACCCTTTAGTTCTGTTGCTTTGATCCCTTCCCTTACATACAGAGTTACTCCTCCTCTTCTACTCTCCCTGTCTCTCCTGTAGATTGTGTGTCATGGTATGTTGACATCCCAGTCACGGTTCTCTGTGTACCATGTTTCTGTGACTGCCCTGATATCCAGGCATCCCTCTTCCATCAAGGCCACCAGTTCAGGGAGCTTGTTACCTAGACTACAGGCACTGGTACTCATTACCCTCCATTTCTTGATGGCCTTACCCCTTTTTTGCCCCATCCCTGTCCTCACTGCCTTTGTCTTTTTCTCCATTTACCCCTGCCCTTCTCCCTATCAACTTCTCTATCTTGGTGTTTACCTCACTAACATACCCTGATTTTTTTTGGGGGGGGGCTAGGATTTCCCTTCTCCTTTTCAGTGCCTCCCACTTGGCTAGTTTAAATGCTTGCAATGAAGCAGCTAAACCTATCACCCAGGATCCTGGTTTCCCTCCTGGACAGATGCAGACCATCATGCTAGTATAGGCCTGCATCCCTCCAGGTGGACTCCCAGTCCCCAATGAAGCCAAAACCCTGAGCTCTGCACTAGTTTTTTGACCACTGATTGAATACCATGGTGCGGAGCACCCTAGCCTCACCCATATCATAAACAGGCAGCACCTCCGAGAAGGTTACCATGTCTGCTACTTGTCTAAGGCCCCTTCCCAACTCCACAAACTCCTCTTGCACTGCTCTGATCCCTTTCCCAGCCAGGTCCCTCCCCCATGCAGCTGCTCCCATGATCCTGAGGATTCACTCCCTGTCCCTCCAAGTCATGGTACCAGGCAGCGCCTTACCTCCCTCCCTTCCCTCCCTCCCCAGTTCTACCCTCCTAACAATGGAGTACCCCACCAGGAGTTGTTTCCTTCCCCATGGGGTCCCATGCCACCCTCCTGTGGGTTCTTTTGTGGAGGTTCCCAGCATCCTCCTTGGTCTCCACTGTGGGTGCTGCCATACAGGAACCACACTCTGCCAGAACAGCATATGAATTGTGGAGAGGTACAACTGGAGGTATGTGCATCTGTTCCACTGCTCTCACCCTCCCTGAGCCCACTGTGGTCCAACCACTCCTCTTTCTTGGCAACCTCTGAGGCAGCAGCGGTGGCCCAGGTGGTCCCTCAGTGGGAAAGAAGGTCCTCTGAATCCTAGCCAACTCAGCCTGGAGATGAGCAACCTCCTCCTTCATCTCAGAGAGGTGCCTACAGATGGGACAACACCGCATCCTCCAGAACGCCTCCCGGAAGACTGCTGCTCCACAGCCACTGCACTGCACCACTCCCATCACATCTTATTTGTGGCCCCTTAACTGTTGTTTTGTATATTTACTCTTTCCTCTCTTTGTTTATTTTATTTTATTTTTTTATATACATTTTTTTCCCCCTACTTTCCTACTGCCTCCATGTAGAGAAGGGCCACAAAGGGGAAGGTAGTGGTAGTAGGGGATCTCAATCTTCCAGGTATTGATTGGGACAGTCCAGCAGCTAGGAGTACCAAACTTGCTACATACATTGCAGGACTGCCTACTAATGCAGTGATCAGGTAACCCACAAGTCAGGCTGATATTCCTGATGTGGTGCTCCCCAACTCTGTAATGGTAGGGTCCAGTGAATTTAACACTATATGGGTTGACTTCCCCTTGGTACCAGTACATTCACATCAAAGACTGAAGTTCTGAACTTCAGGAGAGCAGACATTAACCAGATGAGGGGAATTAGTCAAGGATAAGTTGCTAGAGGTTAACAGAATCAGGGGTGTGGATGAGAGGTGGTGGGAAATTAAAGGAGCCATTCTTGAGGCAACAAAGTCCTGCTTGAGGATAGTAACCAAGAAAAAACAAGTACAATAGATGAATATGGTTCTCTAAGAATGCTAGGGAGGCAGAGAGGGCCAAATAAAGGCCTTCATCAGATAAAAGTGGAAGCAGATGAATGAATAATGGAGTGAGTACCAAGAAAAGTCAAGGGAGATCAAAAGTGCAGTTAGTCACACAAAAAGCAGACACAGAGCTGTGTATTGTGTAGGAGCCAAGGGTGGAGAAAATACACTTTCAGATAGATTAGGGAAAAAGAAACATGGGAGGCGGAATCATTAGGCTGACAGAGGAAGGCAGGTAATAAAGAAGCACTTGCAGAAGGCAGCTGTTCTTAACTAGTACTGCACAGTTTTCACAGTGGAGAATAATGGGTCTCTACCAGATAATGGGTCTCTACCAGAAAGCAACATAAAGGCTGCTGAAAGAAGGGTTTCAAGAAATGAGAAAGGAGGTACAATATTAACAAGTGACAGAGTAAAAGGGATTACAGCCCTGAAGACAGACAAATAGGGCCATGGGGATGCAGAGATTCATCCAATGGTGCTCAGAGAACTGACATCAGAATCACCTGAACTCTTGGCAGTGCTATCCAAAAACTAAGTTCAGTCAGGGGTGGTTCAGAAAGACTGGAGGGTAGCAGATGTAGTTCTGCTCCATAAGATGGGGACAAGGAATAATCAGATAACTACAGGCCTGTCAGCCTTACCTCTGTTGTGGGTAAACTGATGGAGACATTACTCAAAGAGGACCTAGAAGACTACCTGGAAAGTAATGGTCTCCAAGATAGCAAACAGCATGGGTTCATAACAGGGATGTCTTGTCTGACCAACCTGATAGTATTCTTTGACTTGGTAATTAGAGAGTAGATGTAAGACAAGCAGATTTACTCTGTGTTGATATCAGGAAGGCATTCAGCTCGGTGCCACACAGAAGACTGCTGAAAAATCTAGAAGACCTAGGTCCAGCAAAGGACATGGATAGATGGTGGGTGGCTGGTTATTTATAGACAGTAGAGAGTGGTGGTTTATGGGGTCAACTTGGGAGACCAGGAGCGCATGAGTAGAGATGCAGCGAATTTAAAATTTGCCTGCGAAGTGAACGTGAAGTGGGCACTACGCGTTGCTACTCCGCTACGCGGAGTGGGCAATGCAAAGTGCTCACTTCGCCTTGTCATTACCACTTCACATTAAGGTGGAATGGCAATGCGAAGTAAGGCGAAGTCATTGTTTTTAATGGCCTTCGCGTTCCTCATTAGGATTCTAAGTGATCCACTTGGTGTTTCAGATTTGGCAGCCCTCACACATCACATGGCTAACAGTACTGTAAGTCACATGCTCTTTAGCTAGGCAGAAAGAAAGTGAGTCATACAAGCAGACACTTGTGCTTTCTCCTGTGCAGAGGGAGAGAGAGTAGTGTGTTTTGTGACTGCTGATACTTTGAGATTAGAGCGAGAAGGAGATTTAAACTTTGATTTAGACCCAATAGTTTTTTTAAAAGCTACATTTTTTGTCTTTTCTGTACTCTTTTTTTACTTAATTTGTTCTTTCTGTAAATTTTACTTTTCTTACCTTTATAAGTAGTTAGTTGTTTGTCTGTGTGTATGTGACTGTGTGTGTGTGTGTGTTGTGTGACAGTGTGAGTAGTGATTGCTCGGACTGAGGGAGCTCAGTAGGAGAGATGGACCAGGGTGAGGGAATGTCTGGGATGGGGCTGCTTTGAGAGAGCATGGTAGTGGTAAGCATCGTATCGTGTGCATGTGTGGAGGGCATGGGCACCCATTCCTGTTGGACCACTCAAAACTGTGAGTGCCCCCCCCCAAAAGCAGGACCAGTACCGCCTCCTGCCCTGACTCTGAGATAGTTGAACCACCACCACCAAGTCCAGCACCAGGTCCTCTGGAGCAGGATGTGCCTGTTCCCCCGGGCCCAGGTGTGGATCCCATCCCTGTTCAGCACCGTGACCAGCAGGCTACAATACATCCAAGTAACTATTAAAAAAAATTTATGTTGTGATTCATGATGTGATCGTAAATTGTGATTTGTGACTGCATTTGTGACCATGATGATGAAGAAACGTGAATGCCTATGGCTGTACTTCCCCGGACCCTGATGAGCTGCAGCTTAAAACACCCACACTTAAAAACACGTATCAATGAGTACAATGGTGGGGTGGTGAAGCCTGGAGGGATACTTCAAAACAGGCTTACAAGTAACTAGAAAAAAAATTCATGTGATTCGTAACGTGCATGATCGTGAATCGTGATTTGTGACTGCATTTGTGACTGTGATGATGAAGAACGTGATTTGTATCACGAGTGACTCGTGATGATGGTCCTGACTTAAAAATGCATATTAATGAGTACGATATTCATGCAGAATTAAGCACCACACCTGTCCAGTACTCTGAAGGGAAGCCAAAGAAACAACTGTGACTTAAGTTACAGATGGAGATTGGGTCTTAAAGAGATGCAAATGCACAGGCAGATTAAGATTGCGCTGTGCACTGAAGAGATGCAGACACAAAGGCACAACACCTAACCAGTGCTCACCATCAGAAATTCAAATCTGGAAAAGAATACCTTTACTGGTTGGGGAGGGCCGCGCAGAGGGGGGCAGTGTACTGTACTGCTGCAGTAACAGTCACTAGTACTAGTACCAGTACCAGTAAAGATACCACAAAGAAGTACAAAAATCACACAGCTGCAGTGGACAGCAGCTTCACATTGCTGAAATTATTATGTGGCACAATAAAAGGTGTCTGATTTGATGACACGTGTCACACACATACTCACACACACACACACACACTAAGTAATGCATAGCAAATTGAAAACTACAGTAATATAACCACATATTTTAAACAAACTAAAATTATGCACTGCTGCACCACAACAATCAGCCAAAAAATGGCAAGAAATATTGAAAATATTACTGTGTGTACATTAAAACAGTTAAACAAGAAAAATATCACCAAAACAGAAAGCGCTGTCTTTTTCTCCAAGTTAATCTACCTACACCACAGATACACCCCTCCCCCAAAGCACACTTCCACTGTCTCTCAGTACACAGACTGAATGTTGTACATTAACATTCAAAATCCATACACAAACAAAAAACGCTCCATGATATGAGCACAGGAGGGTTTCCTATAATCGATGAACTAAAGTTTCAGCAAAAAAAATTACTCAAAAAGGCTTTTTTAACAGCTTTTTGAAGGTTTGAATTGCAGAGAGCTCTCAGAGCAGATTGTCTCCTACAGCTTCCTACACACACGCTACCCCAAACTGAGGCTGTGCAGAACAATCTAGAGCCCATGTGACCTGAAATCCCATGAAACTCTGCAAAATTCGCCTTTGGAGCTTAAAAACAAGACGAAGTAAGTTGAAGTACATTGTTTTCAATGTACTTTGCCTTAAGAATTGGTGGAGTACTGGTTTGGGAAGGCGAAGTAGCTAAAGTCATTGTTTTCAATGGATTTAGTGTTACCCATTTACAACATAAGTACTCCACCTTCGTGTTGTGGAGCACTTGACCGCTTTCACTCCACGGATCACTTCGTGGAACGAATTGGGGCCACTTCACCCACCACTACGCATGAGTGGGGTGCCCATTTCTGAATTGGTGAGCATCACATCAAGAATGTCAGCCTTTGTATCCTGGCATCCACTTCTCACATTATCTTATGGATACAATAAATGATTCAGTGGTTACTAAAACATCGGGTAGGGTATAATCTAAAATAGTATGGTGAAGTGGCATGATAGAAGCCTACCAATGAGAGGATGATTTGATAACTGGTTGTTATACTTGGTGGGGTAAGATAGCATGTATGTTAGTTGAAGGCTTTTATTTTGGAATGAAGGGAAGCAGATTTGGGGTATAGCCAATTTAGATTTAAATCACCTAAAAATGTGCCCTTATTATAACACGTGGAGCTTAGCAATACGATCAGAGAGAATTTCAATAACTGCATTATTGCTTTTACCAGGGGAGCAGTAGACACTAGAAATAAGCAATTTAAAAGTGTGATGAAAAGTGATTATGCCACTTATTAGCTCATGAGATTTAGAAACAGTGTCTTGGGAGAAGAGTATAAAATGTAAGAAAGAGATATAATGGGCTGCTCCACCACCATGTTTCCTTCTATTCTGTCTGTAGACAGCAAATCCATGAAGGGCAATATTGGTTGAGGAAATCCTGGTGGACAATCTTGTTTTTGAGAATAATAGTATGTCAGAGGAGGATTGAGCTGCTCGCATGATGATGAGGTCAACTTTAGGGAGCAGGCTGTGAATATTAATGTTCCACTGTAGATGTGGAGACCCCTGGGCAATAGGGTAGGGGGCAGCTGAAGCTGAGGTGGACATCAAGGATATGTTCAACATCTCCACTAAGCAGCAACAACAGGATGACAATCTAAGAATTTCCCTTCATTTTTAGATAGTAAACAATATATTGTACTTGATGAGTATACTATAGATGATCCAAAACACATTCTTCTGTTATGTCCTCTTTATGATACAAGATGGAAAGAATGGTTAGGCCCAGTTTTGGGGGATCTTGTCTTCCCCCGATCAAACAACCAGGTTACTTTTTACCTCCAAAAATCCAGAGATATTGCACAAGTTAAATGTTTTTTTGACAACTTTGCACCTCTGATTTCCAGTATCTAGGAAAATCAATTAGCACATTTCTAATTATTGTACAGCATGGAATGCATTGATGCTTCATTAGTAATTTTAATGATTGTACATTTGGAAAATGCTGCACTATATGAGGCTACATTTTTATAAGATTGTATTTTGTATTCTGTGCATTATTATTGTAATGACTTGTACTTGATCATTAAATAAATTTGTACTTGTACTTGCTGAGTATCGTGCAAGTATGCAATAATGAGTTTCACTTTCCTAGCCATAGCAGATAACAATGCAAAGTAGTACAGTAGTTTAACCTTTCCCAGTCATGATATGCTTAAGTGCAGACCTCTCAAATTAACAAGACTGCATGTGAGACAGTTTAGAAAATATTTTTACGGCATGGATCAGAATTGTGTTGTCCTCTCATGGAAACAAAGAATTTGTCAGCAGAAAAGGACCACTTGGCTCACTCAGTCTGCCCAGATGATCCCTGCCTAGTCTGTCTCTGCAGCCCCTAACTGGTTTCTGGCAACCCTCCCTCTTCCTTGCCAATTTTATAATATTCCCATGTCTAGCCCCAGCATTTTTTTGAAGCCCCCACCATTTTCACCTCCACCACTTCCAGTGGTAGTCTGTCCCAGGCATCTAAAACTCTTTCAGTGAAGTAGCACTTCATCCCATCCCTCTCCTCTCCCCCCCTCGCCGAGATTCATAATATTCCCTCTGATCCTTGTGCTCTTTCTTATTTGAAAAGAGACTCCCCTCTTGCACCCTGTTTACCTTGTGAGGTACTTGTAGGTCTCAATCATGTTCTCCTTCAGTCTCCTCTTTTATAGGGTATACTGCACACGTTGAGATCCCTCAGTTTTTCCTCTTGGGGCTTTTGGTGCAACCCCTGCACAATTTTAGTTACCTTCCTCAAAACTGTCTCCACATCGTCTATGTCCTTTCTGAGCTGCAGCCTCCAGAACGGGACACAGTACTCCAGGTAGATTCTCAACAGCGAGTGATATAATGGCAACACCACCTCCCCCTCCTGCTGAGGATACCTCTCCGTATGCATCCTAGGATCCCACTGACCCTACCCTCTGCTTTGATATACTGCGCTGCCCCTTTGAGTTCATCAGATATGATCTCTTCCGTGTCTTTTTACTGCTTAGTAACTGTCAGTACCTCCCCTCCCTCCTATACTCAGTACTTGTGTTGCTTTGCTCTAGGTGCATGATTTTGCACTTCTTGGCAAGAACCCCAACTACCATGTTCTAGACCACTACTCAAGTTTCCCAAGATCTCTGTGCATTTTCGTCACCCCTCCTGAATGTCCATCTGATTACAGAGTCTGATGTCATCTGTAAAAGGCATCTTTCCTTCCAGTTCTTCTACAATGTCACTTAAGAAGACAATGAAGAGGACTGGTCCCAGTACTGAGCCCTGCAGCACCATGCTGGCCACTCTCCCATCATTAGAGTGAGTGCTGTTAACCACAATCCTCTGTTTCCTATCCATTTAAAAGTTTCTAATCCAATTCACCACTTTAGATCCCTACGTGGCACAGTTTTGAAGGCTTTGCTAATGTCCAGATAGGCCATGTCTACTACCTACCCTCTTCTATTTCTCTGGTCACCCAGTCCAAAAAAAAACAATAGATTCATCTGGCATGCCTCCCCCCCCCCTCCCCCAATGTATTCTTGCTGCAATGGACTTGCAGCTGACTGGATTCAAGCCCTACCAACCTTTCCCTTGACAGGGTTTCCATTAATTTCCCTTCCACTGAGATGAGACTTACTAGTCAATAGTTGCTAGGCTCCTCCCTGCTGCTGTTCTTATGTAGAGTGACCATATCTGCTCTCCTCCAGTCCTCCAGAACCACACCTGCTTCCAGTGAGCTCTAAAATAAGGTGATCAGTGGGGCAGCTAGTACCTCCCTGAGTTCCTTTAGTACCCTTGGGTTTATTCCAGCTGGTTCAATTGCTTTGTTCACTTTCAGAGCTTCAAGTCCCTTCAGGACATGTTCCCCTGAAAATTAACTTTTGTCCACCCCTCCCCCTTGTTTTGTTCCTACTGCACAATAGTGGTCACCCCTCCCTCTACTGTGAAGACTAAGCAAAAGTATCTGTTCAGGATGTCTGCTTTTTCTTTATAATCTTCTGTGCAGTCCCTTCCTGCCACCATCTTTATCCTCACCATCCCTTGCTTTATCTTCCTTGTCTGACTTATGACGCAGAAGAATGCCTTATCCCTATTAGCTACCCCTTTGATTATCCCTTCCTCTGTCTATACCTTTGCTCCTCTCACTGCCTATCCTGCTTCCTTCTGTTTTAATTGGTACTCCTCCCTTTTTATTTCCTTATTTTTCCAATGAAAACCACGTAGTGCACATGTTGAACCATATGGAAAATTGCATAGGGGATTTTATTAAAAGTGTTTGATAATCTGCTACAGGTATTGAACAAACTTGAATATTTGTGGCAGATAATGTCAGTGTATTTGATATATAGTATTTGATTCCAAACAATGAAAAATAGGGCTCACTTCACATAAGGATGCAACCACCAATAATCTTTATCTTTAACCAGCCACTCTCATATAGTACCACAAAACATTTTGTGAACCTGGTGCCACTTTGTCAGACCTATACAAGCTGGTTTCCTGTCAAGCAAACATGACAAAAATGTTTTATAGTGATGCAATATAAAAACACATATTGCACTGAACTTGCCTGATAAATGTATAGCCCTCAATAGAGATGAGGGAATAAGAACATATGTCCTATCTTTCAAATGCTGTTACAAGCCCTGTCTAAACCATATGCTGCCAGAGGAGGCAACCCATTTACAGAAATCACATATCAAATGTGGCACAAAATGTTATACCAGCCTCCACTGCATCACTAGATACATGCTACTTCCCTTAGTGCTATGTGAAAATAAAATTTTGCCAGCAGAATTATGGCAATAGCCAAAATTTTACTTCTGCAAAATTTTGGAATGTACTTTGGCAACTTTCATGGAAAGTCTGACTTAGAATGGTGGAATGAATGTATGAATGTGGATTAATGTAATAAACTGTGGAAAGAAATTCCACAGAACTGATCACTGTCATTGATCAGTTCTGCAGAATTTCTTCCTGTAGTTTAATATATTAATTTGCAATTCATACATTCATTCTGCAGGTCTGTGAGCCACTGAACTATAAAATGAATGTATGATATGCAGATTAATGTCTTATACTGCAGAAAGAAATTCTGCAGAACTGATCACTGAACTGCAGAATGATTACATGTATTGCAGATCGATAGATTAAATTGCAGAATAAAAATTCTTCAGAGCTGTCATTCTGCCATTCATGTGTATTATTCCACCATTCAGCCAGAAAAGTTCGTGGAACAGGAAAAACATTCAGCAAACACATTTGGAAGATTCAGTTTTCAACAATGTTGGAATTTTGGAAAATTACACAAAATCTGCAAAATTTCCTGAAATGTCCGGTAAATCATAATTTGCAGATTCTGCACAGCTCTGTTCTTTGCGCATACTCCACATTTTGCTCCAGCAAGACTGAACCATGCTTTCACACAGTGGGATAGACTGGATTTCTTGCTAACTGCACGCTGTATGCAAGGGATAGAAACGGTAGATTTCAAAATCTTAGCCAAATATTACTGGAGAGCCACAGACGTCTTTTGCTATATGCATATTAAAGATTATATCAAGAAAGATATCACAGCTCGCCCATGAAGGCAACCTACCCCAGGGCTTTATTGCATTAATTCTTCATATCATTGGGGGAGGGATGCAAGATTTGCTCATTTCTCAAATATATATCTCACTTGTGGAATTAAATGCTCCATGGAGTAGTTAGGACTGAAATGGCAGATCAATTTGGGGACAGAAATCTCCACCCTACAGTGGAAAAAATATACAGTGTAAATTCACACGCTAACATGCTCTCATATCTGGAAGGAATTTTTATGGCAATGCCTGAGTCAGTTCTTCTGCACCCCTCACAACAGGTTAAATACAACTCACTCCATGGTGCACCCTGCTGGAGGGATTGCAGAGAGATGAGGGCAGCACATGTTATATTTTTTAGATGTCCTCAAAAATTACAGCTATTCTGGGATCAACTCCAAACAGATTTGGGAGAGATACTTGAGCCCACACAGGTATTAATCCCACAAGCTCTATTATTCTTAGATTTACCAAAGGGATTCCATCAGTCCAACACCATAAAAGTACACTTTATTATCTATTTGTGTGCTTATGGCCAAAAAAGCCATAGCCAAAAACTGGCTATCTGACTGACTGACAATGATGGAACTCTAAGACACACTCTACAAGAAGATGATCTGGTAAAGGCATCATTTGTGACGTTGAAACATTAACAGTTTCATGTGATGTTTGACATTGGTTCAAGTTAGTCTGCGGAATGATCAATGCTTTTTTATGCATTATTGGAACCGCTATGGACTTTTAAAATATGGAATACAGTTGCGATAAATTAATCTTTGCTTAATTATCTGTGCTGCTTTCTGTGGATTAAAGTGTAAGTTTTTATGTTTTGCATAACATTGTGGAGTGCTGACTCCATCTTTCCACTCTGTGGAGTATGTCTTGTAATTGCTTTACCCCAGTGAGGTGCACCCACGTTTTGCAATACTAGTCTTTGGAAAAAGTTACATTTGCTGAACTCAATTATTAGAGCCGTACCTGCTCTGTGTTTTCTATTTTTTAATGATGGAACTCTGTCAAAATTTAATGAAGGCCCTATACAACATGGAAAAACTTACTGACAAGGTGACACAAACAGCTGGCCTGGTGGCGCTGAGGGTTGAGGGGCTGGACACCACACCTCGCTGCATGCCGGCAACCGGGGTTTGAGTATGAGCTCGGGGTACTGAGGGTTGGCTTGGGGGGGGGGTGAGAAGCTGATCAAGCTGCCAGCTGGTAGCTGTCATCCTCAGGAGGGATCTGAGGGGCTCCTCAGATTTTGGCTACCTCCTGGCGGAGGCCAGGTGGCAATATCATGTTCAAGGAGCCCTGGTGCTAGGCCAGGGGAAGGCGGACGGGGCTGTGAACCAGAGCTGCAGTGTGCATGCGCACCTCCACACACATGTGGTACCACTTCTGGGGCCTCGGGATAATGGAAGCAAAAATGGGGAAAAGTAGGGATTGCAGCAGGATGATGCCTCTGGGGATCTGTCAGGACGCGCATAGTGCTAGAAGATCCCAAAAGACCCATGGTCCAGTGAAGTTGGCCAATGTAGGGCAGTGGTCTGCCAAACAGGATAAAGAAACTCTACAAAAAAAAACCAGGTAATACAAACATTGCCTAAATTTGAGGTACTTCGGCACGGATGGGTCATTCATATAATGACAAAAAGATGCAATTTTGTACCTTGACGTATTTTATATAGATCCGAAATGATTGGATATCAGACACATATGTAACCCATGACAGTTGACTACTTTGGGAATATATGCCTTGTAATGTTGTCTTTTACCTGCAGCATGTTGATGTTGTTGTCTGTCGTATGACAAAAACTTGAATGAACTTCAATTAAAAAAAGATAAATTTATAGTCCATCACAGTCTAGTTATGAATTACTAAAAAATACAATAAAAATATAAGCCCTATTAGTGCTATTTAAAGAACAATCCATAGTGAATAGAAACACACTCAGAGGGCCATAGGAGAAAACCCTGATCCTTAAGTAAGCAACTAGCCAAGACAGGGTGTGCATTGAAGGATGTTGTTATACAGCCCAGAGGAGTGAACCAGAAGCCCAGTGTCCTTACGCCCCTGGGTAATGCATTCAAATCATTTAATGCACATAAAGTGAAACATTTTTAATATGATTTTTTCCATAAATCATTTATTTAAATGCATTTTAAATAACAAAATATATACATGAAATTGTTTCTGATTTTGCAGGTAATGAGGCATTGTTTGCCTTGGTAATGAGATCCAGCACCGGACCATACAGTGCTAGGAATTCAATGCACAGTTAAGTAATTGCACTTGGCAAATGAAGTTTCTTTTTTTTTTTTTAGATTGTTCATGCTCCTTGTTCCTGAGGCCCTCGCAATGAGGGGGAGCCCCAGCCCCATCACCCTGGCATCCACCAACCGGGGCATATGCTCCCAGAGTTTACCCCTCCGGTGGGGTAGTGGAGGGGGCCCTCCTCCACCAAGTCCAGATCCAGGATTGTACCATGGCTGGCTGGGTGCGGGGCCTGTAAGTTCCCCTGTCATCCACCAGTAGCTATTTTTTTTGGTTTTCTCTCCCCACAGGGGCAGCGCATGCAATGACGCCCATAACGGTGCTGCATATGCTCCCACATGTGACACCATCTGGCATCTGTGTCGCTCCCTGTCCCTCAAGTTGCGGAATCAGTGCACCTGCCCCCAGCCTCCACCAGGGGCCAGGCAAACTCAGACTGTCAGAGTCCCCCCCCTCCCTAGAGAAGGACAGCTGTCCTCCAGATGCTTGATCCTTCTCCTCCCCTCTGCCAAACCTGGCAGCCCGCACTCGTTCCCCAACAGGGGTTGTCAGCATGGAGCAAGGTGTGGTGCCAAGCACCACAACCCTCAGTGCCACTGGGCTGAAACAAATGAAGTTTCTTGACAATTTCTTGCCATTTTATAAATGCTATTAACTACACATTACCAA
Organism: Neoceratodus forsteri; assembly: GCA_016271365.2. Classification (NCBI taxonomy): domain Eukaryota; kingdom Metazoa; phylum Chordata; order Ceratodontiformes; family Ceratodontidae; genus Neoceratodus; species Neoceratodus forsteri. The sequence continues at coordinate 1,726,976,306 of CM057456.1, forward strand.
TATTCCAGCCCACAACTGTAATCCTTCACTCTCATATCATGATAACTAACAAAAAAATGTTGTTCTTATCCTTTTTTGCTCTAAACAATTGCTGTATAATGCTTAGAAATATGTTCTGCCTTATATCTGCTAATCTTGTTTGTGTTTGCTTAATCCACCGTGGATGGCTAACAGGTAAACAATACTCTAAAAATACATACAAATATATTAATGTTTTACTAATACTATATTGTATTTTAAGTGAACTCCTTTTATACATAACAGTTTCCTCATACCCGATGTAAAACCGATCATTACCCAGTTGCAGCACAATCTAATTCAATTAGTACAGTATGTGGATTCAGCACCTAAGACATGAACACATTTAAACTTATAAGCCTTTAGTGCAAGAATTATAACTGATTCACTTGGCAGCTAAACTCCTGAATGTGTATACCATTTGTAGGGCAGGATTCACAAAAGGAATATGCCCAGCACATCCCAGATGCACTGGTGCATCCCCAACTTGCACACTAGCATGATTCTGGTAAGGCATGGATGCACCAGCACATCACAGTTGCACTGCACACCACCCATAATGTTATGTGGTACATCTGGAGGGTTGTGCAGGGGGTGTGCCCATGCATATGGTGCACAGCCCCATTCACAACCCAACTCAGAGGCACATCTCTGGAGCAAGGCCAGAGATGCTCCTCCAAAAGATAAATCTACATCAAGTAGAAGTAAGTGGGTGGCCAGCCACAGGCAGGCTGCCATACTGCCGACACCAGCACGGCAGCCTGTCTACCCAGAGTTCACCCCTTCATATCCTAATATAGCCAAAAATAGAACCAGGTATCCATGGTAGTCAAGTCATCCCCCCCTCTGCCTGTAGCCCCGTACTGTCTGTGAATATAGCCGCCGGCCTTAGTAGGCTAATGCATCCCCCCTGCCTGTATCCCCATACTGTCCAACAGCATAGCTGCCAGCCATACTAGGCAATTGTATCACCCCCTGCCCATATTCCCATACTGTACAAAAACAGAGCTGCCAGCCGTACTAGACTATTGTATCCCTGTCCCTGCCCGACCCGATCGCACTGGCATGCCACTCCCAAAGGTATCCTTCGTGGTCCAGTGGACCCCTCACCCATTCAGGCATCCCCACCCCGCATCCCCTATCCCAGCATGTTCAGAATGTCAGTGGACAGCTCAACCCACCCGCACACCACCATGGCTGCCCACTGATAGAGATGTCTATGAATGCCAGCTACTATACTACTGTAAGCCCATTGGTATACCGGGTCAACCAATGGACTTGCAGTGTGTAGTGTAAGCTGTCATTCACAACTTTGTCATTCACAAAGTTGTGGATGACAGCTTACAGTACACATTGCAAGCCCATTGGTTGACACGGTCTACCAATGGGCTTACAGTAGTACAGTAGCTGTCATTCACAGATGGCTCTGTTGGTGGGCAGCCGAGGTGGTATGCGGTGGGTTGAACAGTCCACTGATGATAGGGACACACTGGAATGGGGAGCAGGGTGGGGTGGGGTGGGGATGCCTGAGTGGGTTGGGGGGTCTGCTGAACCACCAGGGAGACTTTGGGGATGCCGATCTCGTTGCGATAGGGTAGGGTCAGGGAGGGGGGATTCTGCCAGACTGTCAGATTGTGCCACATTGACATCCATTGTACTGGGGATACGCCAGGAAGTGGGGTGCCTGTGGACTACCCAGGATGTTACTGGGTTATGGTCTTTTGTGGAGTCATGCGGGGGGGCAACACTGGACCACCAGGAAGACTTTGGGAAGGCCATCATTGGTGCAAGCAGGTCGGGGGGGGTTCTACTAGCCTACCTGGGTTGTGCTGCAGTCACCTGCATATGATTGGGGATTCAAGCGGGGGGGTGCCACTGGACTACCAGGGATTGAACTGGGTTACAGTACTGCAGAGGTTCAGGAAGGGGGTCCACTAGACTACCAGGGAGTTGCGGCACATGAATGGATGTACAGAACTATGGCAGGGAGGGGCTGGGTACCACTAGCCTACCGAAGATAACGTGGGTGGACTGTACTACAGATAGCTCTTGCAAGGAACCCAGCACACTCTGCCTAGTGCATCCTTGCAAGAGTCATGCAAATGGGGTGATAATGACATGCAAATGGCTCCATTGTACCTTGCATGCCTAATGGCCCATTTGCATGTTGGTGGCTGTGAATGGCAACTTTGGGCACAGCGCATCTGGAGATATGCTGCCCCATTGGTTTCCCTGCCTGAGCAGGGGGATGTACTGGTGCTTCTCAGGCTGGGCAAAACTGTGGTATTCACAGAGGGGTTATGCTGGGAGCATCCCCGGTGCATCCTCTGTGAATACCACAGTTTGGGTTTGGTGCATCTTATTTGCACTGGGCAGCTGAGATGCACTGAGTGCAAAGGCTTTGTGAATCCTGCCCATAGTTTTTACTAATGACAATGTATAGCAGCCAACTGCTGCTGCTGCTGCTACTATGAGTGGCTGGTAGAGCTGTGTGGAACATAACATTCCACTGGTGGAATGCCTGTGGAATTACCTTTCTGATTCTGTGAACTTTTGCAGAATTTGTGTGAAAATTCTGCAGAATTTCACCAAATTTTAAATTTCAGTTATTTTGGTCTAGTTTTTAAAGTATGCATCCAAATGATACTAAAGTTGGCAGGTATACATGCATATATGACCTTCATAAGTGTACCAATGTTTAGTGTCCTAGATTGAAAGTGAGTTGAGTTATGGGTGGCAAAAACATTTATTTAAAATTTTATTTTCAGTTTGCTCCACCTAATTTTAAAAATTGTTATCCAAATTTCTCCACAGTTTCAGGAGCTAGAGAAATGTGCATCATGGTTATGTGCAGAAAGTGGTAAGTCTCAAGCTTTAAAGGGGGCTGTGCTAGAGGTAAGCAAACATTTTGCTAAAATTTAGATTTTAGTTTAGTATAATTTGAAAGCATTCATCAAAATGTTATAACATTTTGTGGGGATACAGGATATTACTACATTTATATATGTTCTCAGTTTCAGATTTATAGGTCCAAAGGTGCCTGATATATGCAGATAAACATTTTCATTAAATTTCCCATAAAAAATAAAATTACAGACTTTGAGCACCTATCCCTTTGAGAAGATGCATCCATGGTGTCAGGATTTTGAGAAACATGCAGCATGGGTATGTTCACTGAATTTTAAGTATCAAGCTTTAAAAGGGTCTGGGCTATAGATACACAGATGCATAGATACATAGACAGTGTTGGCAGATAAGGGCATAAGGCCCACCCAGTCTGCCCATTTGAGCTTGTAGGTAGCCAAACATTTTGCCAACATTTCAATTAATTTATCATAGTGGTGCAGTAGTGTCTCTATAAGTTAGGGTTGAGTAGGTAATTTAATGTTAAACCTTAAATTTTTGAACTTTAATAACTTCCCAACCATTCAATGGATTGCATGTAAGTATGCATGTGTGGTCTTGTGGGATAGATCTCTGGATGTGCCACATTTCATTCTAGCGGGCTGTGTAGATTATGAGATCTAGATAGTGCAAAAAGTACATTTTTCAAGAATTTTTGTGTTGTTTCTTTTTTCAAGAGGCATAGCACCCAGATGGTTTGGAATCTTGGTCTGAAATTTTCAGGGTAGAAAGGGGCTGGCCAACAGAGGTGTCTTTTGCTGGTTTGGTGAAAAAATATCTGTTCCAAAGTTATTAAGTTTTAACACTTTGGGTTCTGAGCATGCTCAGTAGGCACTTCAAAATAGCTGTATGAAACAAAAAAAGAGTATTTTTTCATTTGGGGCCAATCCTTTTTCATTTGCCACCATCTCGTTTTCCATAAAAAAAAAATTCCAGAAAAATGACATCTTGCAGAGAGAGACCAACATATATATCTTGCTCATCAGAACTCCATTATGTGAATTTTGCACTTAACTGTTGGAGAAATTAGCCCAATTTTTTTTTTTACTTTTAAATTCTTTTTCATCACTCACTTCTTTTCGTATGGACCGTCATATGAAAATTTTCATATGAACCAAAATCTTTCCCTAGTGTCTAGCAGTAACCCCCAAACCCACCCTCCATCACTATCCCCATAATTGTTTAAAGATCAGTGTCAATGACTGCATATGTGTAATGAAAAACTATTTGTTTTCGTGTTTGTTTAACAAATAAAGACCCTAATATTCCTCTGTGTTCTGTGTATTGTGTTTATTCAGTCCACAACTCAACCTATAAGCAGTTGTCAGTGACATGTATATCACTGAAAAAGTCTGTTTTTTTCCAAATCTTGGATGAGCACTGTTTGCCATTGACATCATTCAAGGACTGGCATCAATGACAGAAGCACGGCAGACCTCCTTTCAGAACAGCTGCACTGCTGTCTTGAGCATGTCAATCATTTTTTTCCTTGCAAAAAAAAAAAAAGAAAATAAGCTAATACCGTGGCATTTCACTGATGTTGCTCATTTTAACAAAGCTCAAACAAAATAAAAAAAACAAAAACAAAACATCTACACAATTCTGAAGTATGTCAGCAGTTGTTTACTAGACCATCATTTTTTTCTTCTTTTGTTTATACTTTTTATTTTATTTCTATGCTTAGATGTGAAGTTGTTCTCACCCTTGTAACTATTCTTATATTTTCTTGTGTTTCACAATGAAGCATGCATAGTCTGTTTTATTAAATTATTAGCTATTGATATTTTTTTTTTATTCTGAGTGCCCACAGAGTGGGGTTTTCTGGGGGTGGGGTGGGGTATGGGGTTTATTTTTTAGTTGGTTATTTATGGTCTCTGGGGGGCTTCTTTGTTTTTTCTGTATTGATCATGTATTGTTTGAATTTTTTTGTATTGGTTAGTCATTGTTGTTTATTGTATAGTTCTTGAAATTTGGAGATTTTTATTATGGCTTATTAAATTACAAAAAAAAGGTATGCCAGTGCCACAGTACCACTGATGCATATCATTCTGTGTCTTGTGAAACCAGTTTTAAAGCTAACAGCTCAATATTCATTTAGCACTGTAGTCAGTTGTATCTGTGGAAAGTTGCCATTGTCTTTTGATTTTTAATACTAATCAGCATGCCCTTCCTATTGAGTTGCCCATGAATTGCTAGCATGAACAGATGAAGTTTGACATGCATTTAAATAGCTACAGAGTGAGTGGAGTGTGATCAGGATTTGAATTCCATCAGTCCCCACTTGCATACTACCTGTCCATGAGTATGTTACTTAACTTCTATGTGCTCACAGGTCGCACCTGGAAACGAGCTCTAGTTTAGTGTTCATTTTCTTGTTTAAACAATTCCTCCCCTTTTCTTAAGTGGGGATTTTTTTTTTGACAGCACCATCAGGGTGTCTCCATTTGCAGTTGGACTGAGAGTTGCCTGCTTGCTGAACCAGCATTTCAATTTTTTCCTTAATTTTCCCACCACTCCCTGACTTGTTTTTCATCTGGTTGTAGAGAATGAGTGACTGGACAATAGCACTCTTTTTCTGCCCAGATAACAACAGACATATCAATATCATAGCACATAATTTTAGCCAGAATAGTGAACTTAAGATAACTAACAGAGAGAATGTAAGAGAACAGCAGGTAAAGTCAATGTAATCTGTCAAATTGAAGACACCCCTTGAATTGTACCTGGAGTCAGAAAGAGATAAAGTTATTAGAAGCAGTGGCTACAATTCATTAAGACACCAAAAAGCACAGAACTCTTTTAAAAAAATAATACAGTAATATGGTGGTATTTATGCTTATTTTAGCTTTGTATTAAACTTTTTTTCTGCTCATCATCTGTTAATTCAAGAATTGGCTTCAATTTGGAGGCAGCTTCTATTACTCGCAGTGTGGTACTGTAATCTCAGTACAGTGTTTAATCAGCTGGTATTTGTTGTTCACAAATGGTTGCTAAACTGTTATTTGCTGCAACAGCTGTTAAAATCCTGCCAAATTACATTGACTTTACCTGCTATTCTCTTACATTCTGTCTGTCTGTCTGTTAGTTACCTTAAGCTAAGTCCAGAGTCATAGCTAAAATGACGTGCTACGATATTGATGTACCTATTGTCATATGGGTAGAAAAAGAATGCAGTTTTCTAGTCACTTTTTCCCTGAAGTGAGATGAAAAACAAGCCCGTGATTGGTGAAAAAATGAAGGCAAAAACTGAAGTGCTATTTCAACAAGCAGGCAGCTCTCAGTCCAATTGCAGGTGGTGACACCTTGATGGTGCTGGCAGTAGAAATGTCATTCTCTGTGGAGCTTGTTTCCAGGTGCAACCTGTGAGAACATGGAAGTTAAGTGACATGTTCATGGACAAATAGTATGCAAGTGAGGTCTGATGGAATTCAAATCCTGATTGCACTCTACTCACTGGCCACAATTTAAATAAATGAGTGTCAGACTCCATCTGTTCATACTAGTGATTCACGGAGCAACTCAATAGGAAGAGTGTGCTGACTAGTATTAAAAAAAAAAAATGAAAACTGCAACTTTCCATAGATACAGCTGACTATAGTGCTAAATGAAAAACTGAGCTGGTAGCTTTAAAATGCGCTTCAGAAAACACAAAATGGTCTGCATCAGCAGGACCGAACCACTGCCATACTTCAGAACTGTGTAGATTTTTTTTATTTGTTTGAGCTTTGTTAAATGAGCAACATCAGTGAAGTCCACAATTTTAACTTCCATTCTGTTTTTGCAAGGGGAAAAATGATTGACATTCACAAGACAGCAGTGCAGCTGTTCTGAAAGGAGGTCTCTTGCACTTCTGTCATTGACGACAGTCCTTGAAAGACGTCAATGGCAAACAGCAATCAGCTGAGATTGGGAAAAAAAGGAGACTTTTTCAGTGACACATGTCACTGACAACTGCTTATACTTTAGATTGAGTTGTGGACCAAATGAACACAATACACACCACAGACTGGAAAATTAAGGTCTTTATTTGTTAAAGTAACACCCAAACAGATAGTCTTTCAATTACACATATTCAGTCATTGCCATTGATTTTTTATTAATTATACCCTGGTGTCTAGTGGCACCCCCCCACCCTCTGATTGCCATATCTGTAATTATGTAATTTTTTTTCCTGGTGTCTAGTGGCACCCCCACCCTCTATCACCATACCTATAATTATTTAATTTTTCCCTGGTGCAAAGTGACATCACACACCCTCTGATTGCTGTCCCCATAATTAATTTTATATTTCCTTGGTGTCTAGTGGAACCCCTCCACACTGCAAAAGCTGTCCTGTCTATAATAAAGAAAATAGTCCCCTTGATGTCTTTTTTTATATAAAAACTGTTAGAAAAGGTTCTTCTGTGATCTGACCCTCCACCCCACCTCCCACTCAGCACCCACCACCCCACACATCCCATACACACTCATCCAAACAGGTCTCATGATGAAGATCCACTCTCTGATTGAAGACACAACTTGCTGCTAGAAATGCAGACTGCTATATGAGAAAGTAAGGAAAGAGGTTCTTGGTCTTTTAAATAGTTTTTTATTTTAATGGGTTCACCACAACATACCCAAGACACACTGTCTTAGGGTAGCTGGTCCATTCCACTGGGGTGTCAAACTGACGAGGCATACTGATGAGTCCTGGTAGGATGAACCATGTGTCTTTGTCATCTGTTAGCACCCTTTGCAAACTGTGTGAGAGGCCTTTCGGCACCATGCAATTCTGCTTAAAGTTGAACCAGCTTAACATTCTGTGGTGATTTGCATATGCAGCCCATGATGCTTTGCATTGTGTGGGCATGTGTGATTTTGTATTTTCTTTAAGGTAAGTGTAGTTCAATGTTTTTCAAAGGAGTTTTCAACTTTGATGCATTTTTGCATATTTTTAAACCAAATTTTCAACATGCCCTTTTGAGACCCCACCTCATGAGCAATGGAAGTGGAATTATGCAATTCTGGTCAGAAAGGCACTCTTCCTGTTGACTGGTAAAAATCGCCTTTTGGGTGTGATTAGAAAATTTTTACCACCCTTGTTCATGAGATGAGGTCATAAGAAGGGAATATTGAAAATATGGGGTCAAAATATGTAAAAGTAAAAAAGTTATATGCATCCATTGAACTTTTGCTATGCTTGCTCATAACTTTGGTAATTTAAAATATTTTGACCCCAAATTTTCAACATACCCATTTTTTCACATCACCTCATGAACATGATAGCTGACATTTTTAAAATCCTGGCCAAACTATGTTTTTGCACCTTTGGCTGGAATGTCATTGCGGTTGTGTACAATCATGTTTTGGTGGGGATTTTAACATTTTCATTACCAGGTACATAAGGTGTGGTAATAAGGCTATGCCAACAATTTGGATGCTGTTGTCCTATAAATGGATGCACAGGGCACAGATGGCCCTGTGCTTTCTCAGCAACATGCATATATGCATCTATGAAGTGATGGGAGTGCATAGCCCAGAGGATCCTGCACTGCCACAGGTAAATAAGGATATGATTACACTATCTCAAAAAGTATAGATGGATGGGAGCATAGGGCCTGGAGGGCCCAGGACTCCCACAGGCAAATAAGTATACAATTATACTATCTCAAAAAGTAAAGAAATTCTTTGAAAAAAGTTGTGTTAATGCAACAGTTAGGGTTCAGATTAAACTGACAAAAGAAAGGAAATGTGATGTTAGGGTTTCAAACCCTAACACCCATGCCCCACCCCTGAGACAAATGAGGGGTGGAGTCATCCTTGGAGTTGCCAACCCTAACATTCACTCCACTCTGTACACTCAAGAAACATACACACCTGTCTCCATCGCATCTCAGCTTTTTTGTTACTGCACTGGGGTGAGCGTTAGGGTTGACAACCTCAAGGAACACTTCTAATTTTCCTCAGGGGTGGGGCAGGGGTGTTACGGTTTTGAAACCCTAACATCACATTTCCCTACTTTTGTCGGTTTAATCTGAACCCTAACTTTTGCATTAACTCAGTTTTTTGTAAAAATGTTTTGTATAATTTTGACAGCATTCATCAAAATGTTATACAATTTTGTAGGTATAATGGTTATTGCTACATTTTTGTATATGTACGTATTTTCAGATTTCTAGCTCCAAAGGTGCTCAAGTTACATGCAGATAAAAATGTTCATGAAATATCCCACAAAAAATAAAATGGCAGACTTTGAGCACCTATAATTTTGAGACGATGAGTCCTACTGCCAAGATATTAAGAACACTATTAAAGCACCTATGAAAAGTAATCATACAAAATCTCAGATCACCAGCACAATTGTCAGCAGAGTTACAGTATGGCCAAATTAATAAATAAAAAAAAAATCCACAAAATTCCTATGAAATTTGGCACAATGTCATGGAATTTCACAGAATTCCATTGAAATTCTGCAAATTCAGAATTTTTTCATTCCGCACAGCTCTAGTGGCTGGTCAGTTTCCCATGCCCACTTCTTATAGTGTCTGGTGGGGGGGTTGTGAGGACATCCAAATGATGTCACAAACCAAGCGCCCACCCACTTGTTGCTGTCAAAGCCTGCTAGGAAGAGCTGGCTGCTGCTATCACTGTCTTCTTGTAGCATAAGAGACATGGGGTCTTAGCAATAGTAGTTGCATTGCCAATGGCAATGGTTCACCCCCACAAGACATGTAGTCTCAGTGTTATGCATATAACTTCTAATGGGCATGTTTTTGCTACAGAACAAGTACACAAGCCTAAGTATTGCTCTATCTTTTGGCTCCTAAAGAAATCAAAGCATGCAAGACTACACAAGAATACAGAGCAGGGCTTAGAGACAGACAGGAGTAAGACTCATACTCTGAAATTACAGATAATGTTAGGAAACTTACTTATAGTGAAATCTAGCCAGATAGCCAATGTAGCTTGGATTGTTGTGATTTATTTTATCTCTTCTTGGGGAGGAGTTGGGGGGGACCATACCAGACCTGGTAAGGGGTGGGTTAAATAATATGCATTGCAGAGGGGTTGGCAATGATAGAACTGAAACTTCCTACCCTAACTAATAATGTTTTAGGTGTATTGTCTTCTCTCCCCACTGCTAAATGCAGTTTTAACCACAGAAGTTAAAGTTATTAAGTAAAGCAATATATGTACATTTTTTTAATAATAGAGTCCCATTTTAGCATTTCACCAAAATAGGTGTCAAGCCCTGTCCTCATTCATCCCTCTGTCCTTATTCAAAGTCCCCATTTTGTAAATCCAGAAGGCTTCTCTTCATTGTAAAATTATGTCCCAGTTCTCACCCCCCAGGAGTGTTTTCACTGCTTCAGTGTCTCAAAATCTTAGTGATCCTGGGGTGTGTCCTGCTGCATCAGACTGTGGAAACACTGAGGGTATTGTCTCCTTTGTTCTGTAAGAGCATTTATGCTCATTTATCCACATTCTGAGAAGCCTTTTGGTTTGCCAATGTATGGTTGGTCACATGAACACTGTAACGAATAAACTACATGCCCATGGTTCATGTAATGTGATTCTTGATGCTACTCTTTTCATTCATGCATAGATGTTCATATACACCTTTGTTATTTGTACTCCCACACTATGCACACTGGGGACTATACATTTTTATGGGCTGGGTACATGTGACAGGCATGTACCCAACCAACACACACCTACACTCCCAGACAGGAATGCATGGTGTGCCATGCACAATTGCCGACTACCTATCCATGGCTCCACTAGAGCACAGAAGCACATCAGGGATAAGACCGGGACACGCGTGGAGTGGTGGACATCAATGGGTACCACAGAAACATAGAAATGTGGAATTTATAAGCAGATAAGGACCACTTGGCCAGCCTAGTTTGCCCATGTGTCCTTGTCTACAGTATCACTGCAGATCCTATATGATCTCCAGTCCATGTTCCCTCCCCCCTTCCTTTCCCCAAAGATTCTTTTGTGCCTATCCCATACTGTACATTCTTGAACTCCACCACTGTTTTCACACTCACTTCCTCTGTTGTAAGGCTGGTAAAGGAATCCGCCACTCTTGCTGTGAAGAAGTACTTCCTCACATCCCTCCTGTATTAACCCCCCTCTAGCTTTATAGCATGTCCCCTTGTTCTTGGGCACATTTTATTCTGAAAAAATACTTTCCTCCTCTACCTTATTTATAATCATGAGGTATTTAAATGTCTCTATCCTATCCCCCTCTCCCTCCTCTCTACCATTGTATACATATTTAGGTCCTTAAGTCTCTTCTTGTAAGGCTTCTGATAAAGATCCTGCACCATTTTAGTTGCCCTTTTCTTGACTGTCTCCAGTCTGTTTATATCCTTTGGGATATATGGTTTCCAGAACTGGACACAATACTCTAGATACTATAGGGTCTTACCAGAAATCTATACACAGGAAACACCACCTCTCTCTTTCTGCTGGTGTTATCCCTCCCTATGTAACCCAGAATCCCATTAGCCCTTCCAACTGCTTTGTTGCACTGTCTGGCCTCCTTTAGGTCATCTGATATGATTACCCCTGGTATATTTCCTGTTTGGTGGGCATCAGTGTCACCCCACCCATTTTGTACTCTGCCCATTGTTTTTGTGCCCCAAGTGCATTATTCTACATTTTTTGCATTGAAACCCAGCTGCAATAACCTTGACCACTCCTCTAGTTTTCTCAGGTCAGTGCTCATCTCGTTCACCCCCCCTAGAATATCCACCCTATTGCTCATTTTTGTGTTATCTGCAAAGAGGCAGATCTTCCCTTCTTGCTCCTCTGTAATGTCACTTATAAAGACATTAGAGAGGACCAGTCCCTGCACTGATCCCTGAGGCACCACACTGATCACGCTCCCTTCCTCGGAGTGAACTCCATTTACCACCACTTTCTGCCACCTCTTTCCAGCTAACCAACCTTTGGACCCACCCCTAAGCTACTCAGCTTGCTTACGAGTCTCCTATGTGGAATGATGTTGAATGCCTTAATGAAATTTAAATAGGCTATGTGCCCCACTCCATCCTGATTTAGTTCCTTTGTCACCTAGTCAAAGACATTTATCAGATTCATTTGACATGACCTCCCCCTCCCCACGACTTCTGCTGCTTCGGGTCTTGTAACCTATTGGATTCAAGATGTTCCACAGTCCTTTCCTGCAACAGTGATTCCATTAACTTTCCTACCACCAGTGTCAGGCTGACTGGTCTAAAATTGCCAGCCTTTTTCCTGGTACCCTGCAGTCAGATGCCTGCTATGCTGCTTCACTGGATTCCCTGCTCTATATGGAGCAGGGGATTGTGGAACATCATGGGTCCCATAGTTCCTGGACAACAAACTTGGCTAGTACCCCCATGGTTGCCCAGCCCTCTCTGCAAGGCTGGAGAGCTGGACAGCATGGCTGGGGTGTCACTTGCCCTGCTGTGGGCAGTCTTTATAGCACAGATGGGGTGTGCAAAGCTATGGCAGCATCCCTGCTCACATAGCCTGTGCCCCCTCTACCAGCACTCCATGCCTTGGTGCATGGCTGAGAGTGTAGCACTGCCACCCAATCATTTCTCTGGTCTGTCCACATGCACAGAGCTGCAAACTAACAGGGGATTTAGTATGTCCATGCCCCTTATGTGAATTCCGCTGGGGTCTGACAGGACCCTTAATCAGTGGCAGGTAGTTTTAAGAAAGCCTATGTGCAGCTACAGTATATGCAGTGCATAGATTTCATGCATAGGCCCGATGGCCACCTTGATTCATTCCTGGTAACAGCAGACCAAAAAGGAGTTGTCCCCTCTCTGGTTTGGGATAGGAATGATTAGTATGCACTAATGTTTCCTGTTAAGTGGGATTCTTTTTAGATGCAAGAGGGTCCTGTAAATAAATCTCTAGTTAACTCATTGCCTGCCCATAGTACATGCCAATATTTGTTAAGTACGCCTCTTATTCTCTCGCTGTGTACTGTGTACTGCATAGAAAATGCTATATGGTTTGTTGGCTCTATGCTGTTCCTGCCTCCTAAAGTATCTTCCCTAGATGCTCACTCCACTTTTAGGGCTGCCATTTTGACCTCATGGTATGGGTACCGTCTGGCAATGGATCTGTTCTGCATATCCTTGCAGATTCTATGATATTTCTGTGCTTCAGTGGAGTTTCTTTTTGTCCAAGTCAGCTGAGCTTTGGGTATGTTTCATTTAAGTCCAGGATTGTGAAAATACATCCTGTGCAGAGTGGTGTTGTACACTGTTTCTTTTCTGTTCAAAGTGGTTTCTAACCTGTTACCTTATTTATATATTACAAGATCTAGAATATAGATTCTGTCTTTGTTATAATTCAGTGTGTAACTGAGATATGATTTCTAGGCATTTAAAGTTTGACATTTAAGCAGCTCTGCCTCACTGCCAGTCCACACATCAACAGTGTCTTTGATCAAACACATCCACTTTGCTACATGCTCATTGTAGGGGTTGCCTGTATTTTGTAGTACACAAGTGTCTTCAAAATTGCACATAAAAAGATTGGCCTAAGTCAGGGCAATAGTGCTCCCCATGGCTATATACAATATTTGTAGACAGAACTGGCCCTTAACGCATTCACTCCACAGGAGCTCTTAGAAAGTTTCACCATTTGTGTCAACACTGCATCCTGGGCCTTTCTAAGCAAAATCAAGCCATAATCAGCATGCCACAAACAAGTGCAAATACCTCATGAACCATAAATGCTACACACAAAGTATGAGTGGCAAAGCTGTTCAGCACAAAATTATCTTTCTAATGGTGCAATGTAATTAATTATAAGCAATTTCTTTTCTTTTCTATACAAGTCAAAATAGCAAAAAAGGTTTTTTTTTTGCAATAAAAAAGGTAATGTAAACCATTTTTGGTAGACTTGGTGGACAGTTGAAAGGGACTGAGGTAGAGAAATCCCTGGATTCACCCTATTCCACAAGGATAGATAGGGAAGGAGAGGAGGGGAGTGGCAGCATATATATCAAATAAAATAGGTGCTATAGATATAACTGAAAAGGTCAGGTCAGGGGATACAGTGCCAGAAACCATCTGGATTCAGTTAATCACATATATTCAAAAGCCTGTAATAATTGAGGTATGTTATAGACCCCCAAGGGCATCAAAAGAGTTGTCAGATCAGATCAATGTAGAACGGACTAGGGCTTGTGAGCTAGGCAAGGTAATATTGGTGGGGGACTTAAATTATAGGGACAGCAACTGGGCTAGTCAACAGACCTCTAGTCTAAGTAGTAAAGCATTCCTGGAGCTGTGCCAGGAGTTGGACATGACTCAATATGTGACTGCCCCTTCTAGAGGGAATAATACCCTAGATCTGGTTATGACAGGGAAGGATATCGATATTATGGGTTGCCATACTACTGCATCGCTGGGGAGTAGTGACCATGAGGGGGTATGCTTTTCATATCAGCAGTACATACCCTTAGAGAAAGGATGTAGAAAGGTTGTTAGCATCAGAACAGCAGATAAGGAAAAAATACTGAGGGAAATGGATACTATAAACTAGGAAGGCTTACTGGGGAGTAAACCAGTTGATGAGATGTGGGAGATTTTTTGAAACACAAATATTTACAATATATAATGGGCACATTAAAAGGGTAAAGGTCTACAACAGGAAAAGGAAACAACCTAGATGACTCACAAAGACAATACTCAAAATAATAAATAAGAAAAAATAGTTGTATCAAATATATAGAAAAAACAGTAATACCAGCACCTGGGCTAAATATAAACAGGCACAGAACAAGTGTAAGAAACTGATAAAAAGAAATAAACAAAAGATGGAAGTTAGGCTGACTTCCTCAGCACACAAAAATAAAGTTTCTATAGCTATGTGAATTCATTGAGGAAAACAAGCAATAATTTATGCACCATTAAAGGGGGGGGGGGGGGCAAATATCAGATACTGCTAAGGTGGCAAATGTCTTTAACAGATACTTTGGTACAGTTTTCTCAACTAAATCTACAGGATGGGAGATTTTAACCTAAAAAAGAATTAAACATAAAGATATCAGCTGAAGTTATTCTAGATAAAATAAGGGCATTAAATATATGAATGCTGCAGGGCCTGATAACATATCGAACAATATACTCAAATTACCATCACCACACATTGTTACTCCATTAATCATTATCTTCCAGCGGTCACTGGAAGAGGTGGCAGTGCCAGGGGATTGGCTGATGGCAAATGTGATACCCATCCACAAGAAGGGAGATAGAGCAGACTGCACAAACTATAGGCCCATAAGTCTAACTTTGGTGCCAAGCAAGCTAATGGAATTGAAATTGAAGGATGTCATAAATATATATTTGGTGGAGACTGACCAGGATGATAGGGAGCAGGACGGATTTGTGACTGGAAGGTCATGTCTTACAAACATGCTGTGTTTTTATGAGAACATTTCAGCAGCATTAGATGGGGGAGCTGGCGGATTGTATATACTTGGATTTTGCTAAGGCATTCAATAAAGTACTGCACATAGAAATATTAAACTGTTTGTCAGAAATTGATATGGACTATAGGGTAGGCCAATGGATCCTGGCATGGCTGGCAGATAGGACTCAGAGGGTGTGTATAAATGGGTATCTGTCTGATGAGATCCCTGTAACTGGGGGGGGTCCCTCAGGGGTCGGTTCTGGGGCCAGTGCTGCTTAGAGCATTCATAGCGCAGATGGGGTAAGGGGCTTATAATTGGGTAAGTAAGTATGCAGATGATGCTAAGCTTGCCAGCCTTGTAAGACAGTCTGAGGGGGTGGTGAAAATTCAGAAAGATTTGGATGAAAACCACAAACGGGCCACTGAAAAGGGAATGAGTTTTAACATAGACAAATGTGTGATCCATATGGGAAATAGGAATCTGGAACACAATTATAAGAACAATGGGCAAACCTTAAGGAAGTCAGAGCTGGAAAGTGACCTGGGCATATTGGTGGACCAGAAACTGAAATACCAGGCTCAGTGTGACAAACAGATAATCAAGGCAAATAGGGTTTTATGGAATATAAAAAAGAACTTCAAAAGTAGGAAGGAGGCTTTGATCATGCCTTTGTACAGAGCCTATGTTAGACCTATTTTGGATCATGATGCCCCTGTGTGGGGCCCATAAATAAAGGGGCAGTGGCAGGGTTGGAGAAGGTGCAGAGGAGGGCCACTAGGATAGTGCACGGCATACAGGATAAGCCCTATCAACAGAGGCTAGCTGATCTGAGGCTAATGTCACTGGAGACTAGAAGAGTAAGAGGATTTGATGCTATGTTATGATATAATGCAGGATGACCATATGTTAAATGAATTAAATCTACAGAGTAAAAACAATAGCGTGGGCACTAGAGGACAACACCTTCAGCTAAGACATATAAAATGTAACACAAGTAAACGTATGGCTTTCTACACACAGAGAACAGTGGCCCTGTGGAACGGGTTACCGGAGGAAATTGTATATGCTGCAAATAAGACACAGTTCAAAAGGAACTTGGATGCCTATATCTTAGAGGGCCACAAGCTGACTTACTATGGGTGAAGAGGGAAGGAACATGGTATGGGTCAATCAAGGGCCCCCTATGCTCCTCATTACTTTGTATGAAACTTTGTATGAAAATATGTAACATATCAACACCAAATAAAACATCCATACATTTGATGTAGGTACAAAAGTAATTTTGTACTAAAAGGCAATTTTTCTAATATAAAACATGCATTTTTTCCCATTTTATTCAAGGTGCTTAGGTGATGCTTGAGGGACAAATGTCAGCCTTATATACCATACCATAAACAAATGTGAATAACTCCTAAAGTATACATGATACATACAAAGTATCAGCGGCAAAGTTGTTCAGCACAAAATTAAATTTCTAACAGTGCTATGCAGTCAATTCTAATCAATTTGTTTCACAAGTAATACAGAGAAATAGTGCTGATGACCGGAGAAGTATCCAGGGCAAACAGGAAGTCTTTAGCTACCGACTGAAGTCATTGTAGGAGATAAAAGGGATGATTTGGCTGCCAACTATAGGTGTTTCCTGGAGGTAATGAGTTAAAGGAAAATAAATTCCTATGTAGTAGTCTCCTCTAGTTCACTTAGGAATGCATTCGATGGCTGCATATCTGTTATGTCTCACTGAGTTTTTTTGTAGTGAGTCCAAGCCCATCTCACAGTGTATGCTTGTGTAGAGGTCTTTCATGTCAAAAATGACAAGTGTAATTTCAGCCCCATTGTTACCCCCTAAATTAAATGCATGTTAGATTTTGGGCATGTGAGCCAAATCACTCATGTAAGTCTGCATTTTAGTAATGAGTGTTTGGATGAACAGGTTAATGTAAGATGACAAGGGTTCCAGTACTGACCATATCCCACATGCTATGGGTCTCCCTGGTGGGTTGTCCAAACTTCAGTTAAGTTTTGGTATACTGCAGAAGATATGGGTCATGGGATTGGCCTTGTCTACAATTTCAGAACTCCACTATGTTATCATGACATTTTTACTCCTAGTTCCAGCAAATGTTTTATTTCCACTCTTATCTCACCTGTGAGATCTATAGTATAGCAAGGTGTATGTGTCTTGTAGTAGCTGAGAGCTGTCTGAGACACTCTTGTAGGAACACTTGATAATCTAAAATTCCTATCCCTCTTCCCTTATCAGCTGGTTTTATTATGATGCTCTCTAGGGATTCCAGTTTATCTTTGTTGACTAATAAGATTATGTCGGTATTGATGTTCCAATTCTAAACTTTTTTAGCATTTTTACAATGTCTTTTTTACCAAATTGATATACGCCTCCACTCTGTGAAAACAACCACAGAGTCTTTATCTGTGAGGCTCCACTTGACTTCCAAAGATCTGAACAAAACTTGAACAGTGACATGACTGTCACAGGTGACTGCTGCAAGAAATGGAGCCTGAAGCCAAGCACATCAAAGACTTGCTTCCACTTACATCATGCTCAGAACAAATATGAGCTTAACATGTTTCTGAATGGTCAGAGGTTTACACATGACCCAAAGCCAAAATATTTTGGAGTTACCCTAGATCACACACTTAGTTACAAAAATCATCTCACTAAAGTAGCCCAGAAGATCAAGAGCAGAAACTGTCTCCTAAATAACTTGGTGGGGTCCAGCTGGGGAGCAAATGCAGAAAATTGACGTAGTTCGGGTCTTGCCCTCTGCTACTCAGCTGGCGAATACTGTGTCCCAGTTTGATTTAATTCTGCCTACACAAGACTAGTGGATATGGAGTTGCATTAAACCATGAGGCCTATTACAGGCACCCTGAGGTGAACAAAACTAACTTGGTTACTGGTCCTAGCCAACATCTCTTCACTGCATATCTGGTGCCAAAATGCAGCCAATAAACTTGTCACTAAAATCCTGCAGATGCCACACTGGCCACTTTTCAGGGATGTATGAGATGCACCATGACATTGACTATGAAGTGAAAAACCTGTCTGGGCTATCCTGCACTCTTTCCATCCAGCTCGGAACATCACCAGCTCATTGTGGCAGACGAAATGGGAAAAGCATCTACCACTTCTAGAAACTCCCATATCATAAACAGAGTAGACAAGTGACCACCTGACTTTTGGCTCCCTTGCAAACCTTTGATGCAAGCTTAACAGGTTTAGATGTGGTGTGGTCTGCTGTGCCAAGACCAACAATGCCTGGGGCATCAGGGAAAGTCCTTTGTGTAAATGTAGTAGTGCTGTAGAGGCTGCTACACACAGGTTGTATGGCTGCTCTTTCCGTGCTGGACTCCCTGGAGGTCTCTCAAACCAAATACAGCAGATCTGAAGGCTACTGACTGGCTCAAGACTGTTTAGCTATTTTATCTTGTATCTGCAAAGCTTACCTTCTGTGCCCCAACCACAGAGATGCAATCACTATCTAGATACTGTATATAGTGAGAAATGTGGCCTGTCTTAGCTTTCTAAATAATATCTGCAAGTTAATGTGCAGATCGAAGCTACTGATATCTCTATATGGTGGAAAAAGGATAGTCCTTTGTTAAGATCCTCCTTTTCAGCCTGAGGTAAAGGTATTTTACTTACGTTAAAGATCATTTCATCTGTCTTTGATATCCTGTCCTGTTTCCTCTGCTGCCTCATCCTCTGTCCCTTTTCCTGGTCCCCCAGTTGTCCCTCCTCTGTAGTGTGTATTGCATTGAAAGAATCCTCTTTGTAACCCTGTTTCTTTCTTAAATCACATCTTGGTTCATATGCCTCTCAGATATCTGATCTGGTCTCCTCTGTTGTGGTTCCTCCTAGGTCTTGTTCTTATTCTATAAAAGATATCTGTAGGTTACTCCTGTCTGTTCTACAATTATTGGTGACAAAGTAATCACTGCTATACAAGTGTGATTGATAATATGGGGTTTGCATGAACCCCTAGGTCTTTTGTTCCAGTTATACACCCTGTTATCCTGAAAGTTAGATGTGCCTCATTTGAATTGTTTTAACTTCTGCTGTTTAATAAAATCCTCATAGTCACTTAATTCTTCTGTATTTTTTATAAAGCAGAAGTGAATGCTAATAGCTCAATTTCTTGTTTAAATTCTTCTTTATGTTTGTTAATTTCTGTGGTAAGTTTTTTCCTCACCTCTACTATTGCCTCAAACAGAGTGAGCAACAGATCAAGAAAAAATGTGTTTTCAATGCCTTTCCATTTGCCTGAGAGTGTCTGGGCCATAAAATCCAACTTGGGTTCAATCAGTACTCTCAGATCTCTGAGAATTCTCATATTTTGATATATTTCATCAAAGACAAGGTGTGCTACTCTAGTTCAGTATCTTCCTCCTTCAGATGGTCCATTTTATTCAAAAGTGCTTTACAGTCACAGCAAAAACATGATCAGATAATTCCTAAAAGTTCTGTGATATTTCTAGAGAAATCCCCTACCTGCATGTAGTACCACTGGAGGCCACCAGAAAGAATCTCTTTCAAAATATCACAAAATTTCTGGAGATATCTGACCATATCTATTGCTACAACTGTACAGCTGGTGGTAGCCCACCAAGACTTTGTCTGTGTGTCTAAGCTTTAAATCTGAGCCTGATCTTCTGCTGTGACAGTGTAAGATAGATAGTTAGGTTCTGGTCCATTCTGCAGAGCCACAAATGGATTCATTATGTAATAAATGGTATATGACAAATACCAGTGTTGTATAACAATGAAGCAAAGGGGAACACTTGGGAGAAAAAGGAAGGCAACTCCCATGGACCACACTAACAATTTACAAAATCATATATACTGGTTTTTCAAATGGTTCTAACCAGATGGGCCTCTGGACAACCAGGATTCTTCAGGAAAATCTCACAAAAATCAGACCAGTAAAGCAATAACACATCCAGAATACCCTCTTTTTAAATAGAAGATATTATTTGGTCAGTGGGAGCCCTTGCCAGTAAGTTCAATTCCAAACAATGAAAAACAGGGCACACTCCACATAAGGTATTCACCAGTGATCTTTATATTTAACCAGCCATTCTCATACAATAACAGGTGATGCTGTGTGAGCCTGGCTGGTCTTATACGGTATCTGGGGAAATTATCCATTTTCAAGTGTGCAAGCAGCAGAGGGAGATAGAACCTTAAAGTAAACAAGCTTTAAATGTTGTTTAAATGTCATGTCAAATTACATATTTATGAGCTGAATTCAGTTCATAATCAACTACTTTTTCGGTCATTAAAACCTAAGAAATGCCTGATCCAGCTGCCATTTACAGATTGAATGGAATGCAATACTTAAAACTTCAGAAGTTGCACCACTTATTCAACAGCACTCAGCTCAAAAAAACGCCAAAAACAAGGTTGGAATTGCAGTTAGATTTATAATCATAATAACAGCTTCAGAACTGGTAATTTCTTGGTTTAGTGGTTGGATTTCTGCTTGCGATGCAGGTGACCAGGGTTCAGGAAAAGACTTGAACGCTGGAGGGCCAGCCTGGGGGTGAAGGCTTGAGTGTCCAATGACTGCTCGCCTTCTCCTGGGGGGAGGGGGGGTCTGTGGCCTGGTGTTTGCTGCTTCCTGGCAGAGCCTGGGGGAACAGCAATGCATCAGGCCCTGCTGAACAGAGAGTGTGAAGGACATCAGCATGCACCTTGACATCAGTGGCATGCCATGCTCCCAAGTGGAGAAAATGGAAAATAGCACCCTGGCCAACCAGATGATAGCCATCAGACCCTCGCCATCACGGGCTTCCAGACAGCCTGAACTGACCACAGCAGCACCTGGGCCAACTGGTTACACCTACTGGTGTTTCTTCCCTGGAAGGAGAGGATCTGCCCAACAATGGGATATGTCAGGTTACCTGGGGGGCTGCCGATATGGGGCAACATATGATGACAAGGGTGGTGGGTGGTATAGAGGTCCCAGGCATCTTGAAGGAGTGGCCAGCTGGGGTACAGGGAAGGGAGCATAAAAAAGAACTGGTAATATTCTGGGATTAACAACTGACTGGTGGGAGGTGGCCCTCAGCTACACCTCAGACCACCCATCTCCTCATTCAATAGGGTGTGTGAAATTTATCTTCTGCCAGTGAAATTCTGGTGAAATGCTGATCTTGCTTCCATAAAATTTCACAAAAGTTCCATGACACTTTCACAAAAGTTTGCCAAAATTGTGATTTCAGTTATTTCCAAATGATTTAAAAAGTGTTACTTCAAATGGCACCACATTGCGTATTCAGAATTTACCAAGGCTCATGAAGAAGTGTTCCAAACATCAAATCACTATCTGTAACGGTAACTGAGTTATAAGCCTCCAAACATTTTCAAATTTTAAAATTAAATTTTGCAATTATGTAAATTGCAGAATTTCAAAAGTATTAGTCCAAATTACACCAAATTTAGCAGGGCCCAAGCATATGTCTACCAAGTTTCATATCTCTGTCTGTAAGGATTACTAAGTTATAAGACTCCTAACTTGTGTAAATTTAGAAGTTACATTTCGTAATTATGCAAACTGCAGAATTTTAGGCCCTTATAATTTAAAACTTGAGAACAGAATATCAATAATTTTGCTAGGTTCATTGCCCTAAATATTAGGCTTTCAGGCCATCCCCATGGCTCAGCAGCACAGTGTCATGCTGCCATGCTGACAACCCAAGTTTGGAAACAAGCCCAGAAAGTCACGTCAGGAGGTATGCAATGGCTAACATACTAACATACTAAAATGCCAGCAGAATAGGCCTAATGGTCTTTCGTGTTTGCTCATTTGGTCAGCCCCCACCCTGGAAGCTGACCTTGCTGCCCCCCTCGCCTTCTCTGGCTTCTCCCTTCCCAGTTCCGGATATTCTCGCTGGATTGGATTTTGCTTCCAGAACCCTTCCCCTGTACCTGTCCCACCCCTTCTTGAACCCCTCCACCATCTCTGCCTCCCTCCTCCTTCCTTCAAAGCACCCTGACTGTTCCTCCCCTATTTACCCCCTTTATGTACCTGAAGACCTCTATCATGCCCCACGGTCCCTTCTCTCTTCCAATGTGTACATATTTAGCTCTTCGAGCCTCTCCTCATAGGTCCTGTCCCCCAGGCCCCAAATAATTTTGGTTGCCCTCTTCTGGACCCTCTCCAGGAGTTTAATGTCCCTCTTTAAGTGTGGCCTCCAAAACTGCATGCAGTACTCGAGGTGCAGCCTCACCAAGCAGTTATACAGAGGGAGTAACACTTCCCTCCTTCTGGAGGTGATCCCCCTAGCGATGCATCCCAGTATCCTGTTGGCCTTGGCTGCTGCCCTCCTACAAGTCTCTGAGTTGTTCATCTTGACATCCACCACCACCCCCAGGTCCCTCTCAGCCACTGAGACTTGTAGCATTCCCCACCCCAGGGTGTACACTTGGCCCAGGTTTCTGGCCCCCAGGTGCAGTACCTTGCATTTCCCTGCATTGAACCTCAGCTTCCACTTTCTAGACCATTTTTCCAGAACCTCCAGGCTAAAAGATCTGGCAGTGCATCTCAGTCAGGGATGGTTGGTAGCAGGTTCCACTAACATAGCAATCTCTGTGGCTAGGTCAGGGAGCTTTCTTCTGCCATAGAAAAAAGCTGTGACTGTACATGGCTGACAGGGGCACCACATCCACCAGGAGCGATGGGAGGGAAAAAATGTTGCAGAAAAATCTGGTAGCCAACTGAATGATGGCTTTGTTCAGCCTGATCAGGTTAGCTCCCAGTGAACAGCGTATATCCCTGAGAGACATGCTGCCAGCTGGGAGGAAAAAACAATATGAAAAAAAAAGAGTCTGTGTATGTCAACTCTCAGATCTCTTGCTTACAGGCTGGCCAATTTATCCGCAGCCAATATTCCAAAATAACATCGGTAATTAAAGTTGAATTTCATAAGCTTTTGTGAAATTGTAGAATGTTGTGATTGATGCTTTTGTCAAAGCCATGTCTTTACATTTTGCTCCGTAATACATATGAGTTGCCATTGTAGAGGAATGTAAAAGCTGGATAAAGTGGCAATAAGGTAACATTCATAGGAGGCTCCACAGTGAAAGTATAGTGGTGCCAAGTGTCCAGTCACTATCTTGAGTTGACAACCATGAAGAATAGTCTTGGACATCACTGTGCACTAGCCTAAATTCTTGCAATATGCCAGATAACCACTAGAGCTCACTGACTTAATGACTTGTGGAAGCACATACACATGAAGCATTGTTTTTATGTACAATGCCACCTACTTGCTCTTTAACAACCTTGTAGATAACTATGTATATTTTTGCTATTTGTTTTTTGAAAATAGTGGCATCAAGTGACACCAAGCCTTTCAACTAGTTGCAACTTAGGCCAATGTGACACAAGTATCTGGATGTCCTTATTCATGATGCAGCATGATGCTAGGCATCACTGTTGCAGGAATGTTGGAGGGGTATTGCAGGGCCATGATGCTAGTGTAGGTAAGTTGATTCAGTGGTGATCAGTGCTTTGTGAAAGTTAAATTCTATAAGTGAAATTCTAGTGGCATTACCTAGTATGCATCCATGAATTTTTGAGAACATTTTTCCAATTAGTAATTCTAAATTATCAAAAATAAATTTTAAATTACTAAACCACATTTGTCTGCCTTACTTAGATTCAATGACACATTTACTTTGGTATGCATGCCAAATCTTGAGTGTATACCTGCAACAGCAGGAGAGCTATAAACATTGAAATATTTTGAACATTTTCACACAGTTTAACAAAGAAATTGTGAAAATTTGAATGCCTGTAATGCACAATTTATATAATCAATTACCTGTATTTTACCATTTGTATGACTCTCCCAAGAAAGTATGCATATAATATTTTAAATTATCTAGCTCCAAAGGTGGCTAAGTTGTGAGCATAAAAATATGTTCTGACATCTTCACATGAATAATAAATTGCCAGACTTTGAACCCCTATAACTTCTCTATCCTCACCCAAACATCAACTTCCAAAGAATGTGCATGCCAAATCTCAAATCTCTAACTGAAATACTGACTGAGTTATGACCAATTAAAGAATTTCAGAAAGTTACAAAAGTCAGAAAACGTCACAGAATTTTGTGAAAATTCCATGAAATCATAATTTGCTAATTTCACCAGACACACCATCCAGTCCTTAATCCCCAGAAATGACAAGCTTCTTGGTTGATATTGCTTAATTATCAAATGTGTAAAAGAAATTAAAGAATATGATTGGCCAACACAGATTTTAAGCCATGGTGTTATCCCACAAGAACACTTCAAAGCAAAAAGAAATGTAAAACAGTCTTTCTTGTTACAATTGTGACCATTTTAATAATAGCAAAAAGTACACTACAGAGTATGTGTTATAATTTGGGATAGCATTACTTCTTGGATGGTTGAATGCACTCAACCTGTAACATCATGTCCCAGTCTACCCAAGGTGACATGCAGTATTGCTTAAGCATATCATATCCAGCTGCCTGTGTTTGTCTGTATGCAGCTAAGAAATACCACTGTCTGTGTTAAAGTGATTTAAGAAGTAGTTATGTGAGCTGCACTAGCAGCCTAGTGATTAAAGCATTTGCCTTCCACTCTGGGGAATGTGGGTTCACATCAGGAGGAGGATGGAATAAAGGGTGAAAACTGAGATAGCAAATAAATGCAACAATAAAAAAGAAACAGCTATGAAAAAAGTTGTGCTTCCTGTGCATACAGCAGTTCTGTTGACACATGAAAGTGAAAAAATATGTGTTGTGAGGACAGACTATGGCTCTAGTCTTCTGCAAGCACATCATTATTTAGTGATGCAATAGGACAGAAGCACGAGAAGAAAAATGACAAGTTTGGGCATGGTATCAGGCTTGACTATAATAAAGCTAGAGAGAATTTCTCAGTTTTAGATGAAAGACTACGGTAATTTCTGGATGAAAACAAGACTGAGAATGAATGGCCTGTTGACAGAGTTTTATATCCAATCTGTCTGCAGGCTGAGTCAGCAGTTTCCACAGATTTGCAGAAAGAGTTTGGGTCTTGCTTCTTCCAATGGGTGTCCTCCATTAGAACCATGATCTCCGAGGGAATACACCACTATCAATAGGGAGACCGCTTAAACAGGGTCCATTCTCTGGACCATTTCAGTCAGTACTAGTACAAGAAATATCTCAGGTGATATCTCTGTTGTGACCTACCTACAGTTGGAGCAACTGATGAGGTCAGATATTTCTGAATATTTCTTAAAAATTTCCATCTGGTGGCCTTATAGATGTACTGCAATCAAGAAGGGAATTTCTGTAGGGCTATCATAGAAATTCCTGGAAACATTTACGAACATACGAAATTTGCCAGCAGATAAAGGCCTAGAGGTCTATCAAGTCTGCTCGAATGTGCAGCTAGCACCCCTTATTCTGCAGGTGCCCCTCCCTTCCACTCTTCCCCTTCATTAACCCTCCCCCTTGTCCTGTCCCATCCCCTTTTGAAGCAGTCCACTGTTCTACTGGATACCACTTCTGCAGGTAATGCATTCCACCCAGCCACCACCCTCTCTGTAAAAAAGTGTCTTCTCATCTCCCTCCTGAACCTTCCTCCCTCCAGTCTCATATCATGGCCCCTGGTGGCCCTCCCTTCCCTTACTTTGAACAGCCCCTCTGTACCCATCTTGTTTATTCCTTTCATGTATTTAAAGGTTTCAATCATGTCACCCCGTCCCTCCTCTCCTCCAGTGAGTACATGTTCAACTCCTTCAACCTCCTCTTGTATGATAAGTCCCCCAGCCCCTTGATCATCTTTGTTGCCCTGCGCTGCACCCCCTCCAGTAACTTAATGTCCCTCTTCAGATATGGGCACCAGTACTGCATGCAGTACTCCAGGAGTGGTCTAACTAATGACCTATACAGTGGCAGAATCACCTTCTCCCTCCTCGAGGATATACCCCTTGCAATACAACCCAGCATTTTGTTGGGCTTTGCAGATGCCTTCCTACATTGTGCTGAGTTGTTCATTGACCCTGTAATGAGCACACCCAGATCCTTCTCCTCCTCTGTCTGGGCTAGCTGCACTCCCCCAGCTGGTAACTCCTCCTTGGGTTCTTCATCCCAAAATGCAGCACCTTGCACTTTTTGGCATTAAACCCCAGTTGCCAGGTGTCTGACCAGGTTTCAAGCTTTGCCAGATCATCCTGCAACCCCTGCCATCCCCTAGGTCATCCACCACCGCGCCTACCTTGGTATCATCAGCAAACAGACTGATCTTGCTCTTGATGTCCCATGATATGTCTGCAATGAATATCCCAAATAACGCTGGTGCCAACACTGAGCCCTGTGGAACACTGCTCGTCACTGCCCTTGGGTGTGAGAGCTACCCACCCACCACCACCCTCTGTTGCCTTCCCTAAAGCCAGTTTCCTACCCATCTCACCAGCTTTGCACCTGCCCCTGTGCCTACTAACTTCCTTCCCAGCCTTCCATGCAGCACTGAGTCGAATGCCTTACTGAAGTTCAGATACAGGACATCCACTGCATGGCCCCTGTCCAGTTGCCTAGTTACCCAGTCATAGAACTCCACCAGGTTGGTTTGGCAGGATCTGCCACATATGAAGCCATGCTGTCTGCTGTTCTGTAGTCCTTTGGCCTCTAGGAGGGCCACCAGCCTCTCCTTCAGGATAGTCTCCATTAGCTTACCCACAATGGATGTGAGGCTCACTGGTCTGTAGTTTCCCGGTTCATCCTTGGGGCCACTCTTGTGGAGGGTACCACATGAGCCATCCTCCAGTCCTGAGGTACATACCCTGAATGTAGTGAGGCATTAAATAGGTCTTCCAAAGGTCCTGCAAGGACCTCTGCCAGCTCCTTCAGTACCCTGGGGTGGATGCCATCTGGGCCTGGTGCCTTGTCCACCCTCAGTGCCTTCAAACCCTCTCAAACTCTGCCCTCCGTGATTTCCCCATCTGTCACCCCTTCCCCCCCTGTTTCTGCCATTTCTCCCACCTTGGGTGTCACCCCCCTCTTCTGTTTAGTAAATACTGAGCAGAAGTACTCATTTGACCAATGTCAGTTGCTGCAACAGTACTGTTTCCTGGATCCAAGTCATAACCCGCTGTTGGTGAACAGCTGAGAGACCCTGCCTCCTATGGTAGCCAAGATTGTTCAGTGTTCCTTGGGGGATGGATGTTTTTCCCTTCACACTGAAGAATGCAGTGATGGTCCCTCTCCTTAATAAACCATCATAGTACCCTGAGAGTCTGGCTAAGTATAGACCTATCTCAAATCTTTCCTTTTTTAGGGAAGATAATTGAGAAGGTGGCTGCAACACAATTGGCAGAGCACTTGTTACAATACAATATCTTCAAGATCCTCCAACCAGGTTTGAGATTTCAAAACACTGAGAGACTGTCTTGGTGAAAGTGCTGAAAAATCTCTTCCTGGTGGTACACTGCAGCAGGGTAATACTCTTTTGTTATAATATTTAATTTCTCTACAGCATTTAATATCATGCACCATAAGGTTCTGTATAATTGCCTGAGGAGCAGTGGAGGACTGCAGCATAGTGCATTCCACAAGGCTCAGTTTTGTCCCTGATATTGTTTGCAATATACATGGTGCCCATGGGGGAAATTGTAAAATGGTATTATCTTAAATGTCACTGCTAGGCAGTGTACCTCTCCAGCAGACCATATTAAGGAGACTATAACTATGATAAATCATGTTTATCTGATTAAGAGCCTGATCCACAAATGTGGTGACACTACAGCTGAAACCATTGTATTCCCACCATGCTGTCCCAACCCTGGGACTGCATGGGGAATGGATGCAATCCTTAGCCCCATCCCCCACCCACTGTTGGCAAGTAGCTCCCACACAGGGGCTGTGGGTGATAGCAGGAGTATTATGACCAGGATCCCTGGGCATCCAATCTGATGCTTGGGTTGGCCCTGCAGTGGATCCCCAACTATGTGTGGTGGTGGGGTCCATGGGAAATGGCAGCCCATGTCAATCCTCCACTGCCTGCCATATCCACTACTAGCAAATTAAAACTGTGAAGTTCAGCAATGGCCACTGTTGATGACCCTCCAGCACCATAAAAATACTTCTAGGGCTGAGAGCTTGTGGAGTGTGGACCATTTGTGCACCAGTTGTACTGTAATGGCCAGGCAGATAGGGATGTGTAGGCACTATGGCATACCCTAGGGTCATGTAGAATCTGCTTTCTCTGCTGGTTATATTCACTTCCCTAACAGTGCTAAGGATCAGGCGTATGTCTGTCCCTGTTTCCTTGCCTGCCACCAATCTGTCTCAGAGATGGTCATGCACCTGGAGTTCAGGTGAAGAGGAGGCTTGCCACTACAGCTGTGGATGCCACAGAGTACCCCCAAAAGAGCACATCCTACATGTAGGAGGCACTTGGCAGCTTTCCATGGCACTGAACAGGTACAGAGCAGCTGTGCACCCAATATGGATCAGGCCCTAAAGCAATTGTATAGCTGCTAGCAGGCTGATCCTTAACCTGGGAAAGATAGAACTTTTGATTATTATACTAGGATCTCACAAGTTGGCAATAAAGAGGGTTGGCCTCACCCTATCAAACTTAGGTAGTATGACCCTCTATGCCATGGACAGGGCAAAAATCTGGAGATCATAATGAACAATCAGTGGACATGGGAACATCATGTGGCCAGCTGCTGTCCATTGCAGTTTTTGTTCTCCATTTGAGAAATATCACCTGGCTGAAGCCCTTTCTTTTATATCATGACCTGATGACCATAGTCTATGCCTTCATGACTTCTGGTTTTGACTACTGTAATGCTCTCTTTTACTTTTGAAAGGTTTATTGCATCATCTCCAGCTAGTCCAGAATGCTGTAGTAAAGTTAATATTTGGTGCAACCAATTTTGATATCACACCAGGGCTGCATGATTTTCATTGACTACCAGTTAGATAGTTAGAAGCCTTTACACCTATTATTGTATTACTCTTGTACTTTAATTCATGTTAGCCTGTCATGCATTGTACTATAATTGTCATTGTAGTTTATGTACATGGGACTGCCTTGCAAATGAGCCTGCTCAATGGTTACTATCCCTTCAAAATAAACTGAACTGAACTGAGATGGCATATCTGCTTCAAGATTTTCTTGATGTTATTCAAGGCCCTACACAGGTTGGGTTCTGACTACATAAAATACCTCCTGCACACATAAACTCCAGCTTAGCTCCCGAACACTATGGGGAGAATCTTCTTAGAGGTTTCACATGCTAGCTTGAAGTCTTAAGGGGGATAGGGCCTTTTTCGCACAACCCCTGACTTTGGAGTTACTTTATCTGCTATCTCAGTTGCACTGAATCTCCTCGGTGGAGATTTCTGAAATGGCTCTAAAACCTCATCTCTTGTCCATGGCCTTTGAAGGCACCTTTTAACTGCAACCTGCTATTGGAGTGTTTTTTTTCTTTGTATATTGTTTTTATATTCTCATTGTATTTGTTTTATTTGTATTTCCTGTAGAGCATTTAGAACCTCCAGGATGAGGCACTTAAAAAAAAATATCACAATGATGATGATGAATGTAAAAGAGCTGTTTTCCTATTGATGGTTGGAGCAAAAACATTTACGCTACTTAGAGATCTTTTGTCTCTAAAGAAAGCGAACCATGTTTGCTTGCTTACATTTGCTGTGTAGTTATTGGGCATAGATAGCACAGAAGTTAAAATTAACAAAATTAAAACTAATAACAAGAGTTATAAAAGTGAAAAATTGTAATAACTGAGAAATGAAGAGGTTCACACATAGGGTGGGATATTCAGAAGGGTTGCACATGGCGCAACACAGTTGTGCCATGCACAACCCACTGATGTGCCCTGGCGTGATATTCAAAAGGGGAAAGTGCGTGGCACAAATCCCAATGTGCCGGGGTGCATCAGTAATGTATGCAGCGCAAATGGGGGGGGTGCCCGTACATACTCCGCACATCCCGATATTCAGCCCAGGATGTGCTGAGCAGATGCAGGCACAACCCCTACCTGTGGCACACACAGTTGAGCCAAAAAAAACTGGAGCAACAGCTGGCCACCCACAGGTGAGCTGCCACAATGCAGGGCGCAACATGGCAGCTGCCAGCTGTGGGTGGCCACTCGAGCTCCTGTGGCACTGTCCATCGCGGTAGCACCCCCATGCCCGATTGCAGGCATATATATTGAATTGAATACATCCATTATCCCTGGTGGTTCAGTGGACCGCTTCCAGCCCGATCATGGGCATATGTAGTAAATAAAATGTTAAAACCATCCCTGGTGGTCCAGTGGTACCTCCCTTCACACCGGCCCCCTGAGCCCCACCACCCCACTCCCCCCATCAGCCATGGGTAGCAGCTCCCCACCCGCAAGCCGCCCAGCCGCCCACAAACTGACTGCATACAGTACGGCTGTAGCCCACTGGTCCACAGTGGGCCAATGGGCGTCACACCGTACTGTACTACTAACCAGATATGTGAATGGATTCATTCACATATCTGGACTAATCTGCATGCCCATTGGCCCATGCTGTGGACCAATGGGCATATGGTCATACTGTACACGGTCAGTCGGCGGCGGCGAGTGGCTGCGGGCGAGAGCTGCCACCACCGCTGATGGGGGTGGGGTGGTGGGGCTTAGTGGACGGGTGGGGAGGGGGCTACCGCTGGACCACCAGGGATGGTTTTGATGTCTTATTTACTATATATGCCCATGATCGGGCTGGAAGCGGTCCACTGGGCCACCAGGGATATTGGATGTTTAATACTTATGCCCGTGATTGGGCTGGAAGAGGTCCACTGGACTACCAGGGATATTGGACAATTTATTTAATACCCATGCCTGCAATTGGGCATTGGAGCACATTGCCAGTGGGGGCAGGGGATGTCAGTCCCTGACGGCTGCTGCCTGGCTAGGTGCCAGGCGCAAGTCACTGGGGATCGGCGCACCGGTTTGCAAATGGGGCCATAATGACATGCTAATGGCCCCATTTGTGCCTTGCATGCATTATGGCCCCATTTGCATGTTCACCGCCGAATATCACGGTTGCTGTGCCTAGGGCAACGGCACTTGCACCAGCGCATCCCCCTGCTCCTCTCTGGCCACTTGCACTGGCACAGTGCCACTGCACCATGTGCAATGTGGGTGGCCACAGTGCCATATTCAATGGTGCTCAGCCATGGTGCAGCACCATTGAATATCGCCCATTCCACGCCCTTGTGCATCCCTGCTGTGCTGCACCCCTGCCAGGCACAGTTCTGAATATCCCACCCATAATTTTGTTTTCTTAGATTGTGATCCTGAATGTTAACATAGTCTTTCTATTACCCCAGCATGTGAACACGACAGGTGCCTTTAACAAATGACACCCCAAATGTGATTTTGTGGAAGGACGACAAAAGCAGTTTTGGGAGAAGGATTTGAAAAATGACACTTTCAATGAGCATGAAATGGGGTAAAAAATGACTATGTTGAAGATGTGTGTTCAAAATGTAAAAAAGCTTGAAACGTTATCTGTAAACATTGAACATTTTTGAAATTTGTTCATAATATTGGTGTTTGTTGAACTTTTTATTCCAAATTTTCAGCGTATTCTTTTTATGACACCATCTTATGAACATGATAGGTGTCCTTTATGAAATCCTGGCCAAAAATCTCATTTTGTGAGCTGAGCATGAAAACATGTTTTGGATAGGATTTGAAAAATTGCATCTGTCATGTTCATAAAGCCCAGTAAAAAAGGCTAGGTTGAAAATTAGGAGTCAATATCAGCACAAATATTAAAGCTATGAGTACACATTAAAAATGTCATTGTTTCTTCATAATGTTATTGTTTTCTTGAGATTCTGACCCCAAACTGTCAGCATACAGCAGACTCTTTATGACCCCACATGATGATAAAGACAGGTGGAGTTTTTAAATTGCATCCAAAAGCTGGTTCGTAGAGCAGCAGTGAAAATACATTTTGGAAGGATTTTCAAAATTATACTTGCCTTTTTCATGGGTTGGGGGGTGAAAAAAAGCCATGTGAAAATATTGGAGCAAAAATGTTAAAAAATGACAAAATTATGAGTAACAGTACAAAATGTATTGAATAGTCAACTAGACTTACTTTGGTTTCAGTTAGTTCATGGTCAGACACCATAGAAGGAAGAGCTTTGCTAATCATGAGATGATTACTCTGTGGGACCTTTCTTAGATAAGTGAAGTGGGTGTGGCTGCTGAGAAGGGGGTCTGGGTAGAGGTAGGGGTGCGACTAAAAGACACACATGAATGGTTTTCTTCCTTTCAAGTTTATTTTTATTTCTTCTTCTATTTCTTTCCTGACTCCCCCCCGACCCCCCTTCTGCTGGCAATCCTCAGCCCCACACCTGCCATACTTTGGACTTACTGCATCTGCTTCTCGACCACCACTGGTGAGTGGGTGCATTGGCAGGTGGTGCAGGGCTTGCTTGGCTGCCTGTGTCATCCTGACAGTGTGGGTGTTTCTCCCTGTTTTCTCCTTGATGTTAGCTGGAATATGTGCAATGGCATGCATGCACTGCATGAAGATCCATTATACCTCTACATCTACTCCTCAGTCAACTAGGTAGGTGACCCTCTGCTTTGCCATTCAGCCTCCACTATGTGGCAGCCAAGCAGTGGTATGCACTGTCCCCCCCAAAGTAGGAGAGGTGTCTAAGGACACTCAGTCCTCCTTCTAGCTGGTCCCTAGTAACCCTGATCCATTCCCAAACTTGAGTTACCAGCATGGTGGCAGGTGAAGCACTCAGCCCCTTAGCCCTCCATACCACTGGGCTGAGTGTTTTCAGGTTTCTTAATAAAATAAAATGAACTAAAGAGAATGGTTTTCTTTTTTCCATGTTCTGACACTGGGGATTGGGCACCCCAGTGTCCCTGTTTTTTTTTTTTTTTAGAAACAAAGGGGGTTGGGCACCCCAGTGTTGCATACTGTGGCAGGAGGTTGTTAGCTGGCACCTGGGATTGGGCAGCACAGTATTGGAGAACGTGTATGTGTTTCTACTGTATGGCAGTAATGAGGATTGGCACAGCAGTGTCAGAATCTTATATTAGGTGCATTGCATGAGAGGGGGTGATACCAGCTGTGTCACTGAGTATCTGGCACTGGTTTTATGTAAAAGCTGAGTCAGGAGGAGGTGGATGCTGGCAGTGGGATTGAGCACCCTCTGCCAGTTTTGTGTAAATAGCCAGATGTGAAGGGATTATACCAGCAGTGGGTTTGAGCACCCACCACTGGTTTGGGTTTAGGTTTGCTGGATATTGTCATAGTGGTCACAGACATTAACAAGCTGTGTGGCTATTTTGCAACATCTCTGCTATTCCCTAAGCAACAAAGCAGTGAAGAGCATCACATATAGGAACATGGAAACAGAATGTGATGGCAGAAGGAGACAAGTTCCATTGGGTCTTCCCTTACTATACTACCTCACCCTGTGTGAAACAAATAGCACAGAAAACATTACTGATAGGAATTACAAGCTGCACAAGAAAAACTACTTCCACCTTGCATTTTCCAGCCTTCTGATTGGCTGAGTACTTTAAAGGTAAAAGCAGCAGAAAGGCTGAGAGTGGGTAGACTTGTCGAGGAGACAGGGTATTCTAAGCTGTGATAGGTGGAAGAGGAACAAGCCCACAAAAGCCCTTTCTCATCTCAAAACAATTGCAATATTTTCACATGTCTTTGGCAAGCAACAATGGAAATGTTATTACATAAAGCAAATTATAACAAATGTATTGGAATTGCACACTAGTTCAAAGCCAATGTACTTAAAAGTTACCTGCAACCAGGGCAAATGAGATGAATCATAGCACTGGTGTAAGATCTGACATCAGATGAGACAGTTGGCCTAAGCCTGTGGGTAAACGGGATCACACCAGTCAATACCCATGAGCCACCCCTTTAAGAAATTGCTACCTGAGAACTACAAGCCCTGTCAATTCTACACAACAGACTTGAGCCTTCTTCCAGCACTGAACAACACAAAAAGATCCAGTGTTGAAAAAGATTATGACCTATAGACTTGTTGAGTAGACTTGTTGTGTATCTAGCAAAGTAGAACAATTTCAAGAAGACATTTGTATACTGTGGAGTTTTAGAACAATGATTTTTTTCCAGTTTTATTAAGCAAGTTGCATGAAAATCATTGGTATATGGTTACACTGAAAACACTCCCATAGTTTTGTTTTGTGACCAGGAATAGATTTGGATATAGACACACTGATCCAGCAATTTGGAAATTGACAGAATAAGCATATTATGCAAGCTACAACACCTCTTCATCATCAGCTGCCAGGCCATGGCAAAATGTACATATAGATTTTTCAGAAAACAAATATACAGATGCACTTATTAGAATCACAGAATCATAGAAAGTGAGGACAGAAAAAGCCCAAATGGCCCAATTCAGTCTGCCCACCCTACCTAGCTACATTGCTAAGGCCCTAGTGGCCATCCTTTCCTCTTACTTCTGCACCTTTTCCCTCTTACTATAGCCATGAGTTCTCAATGATGCAACCTCAAGATTACTAGAAGTGGTGCTGATGCTAAGCATGGCAACCATAAAAGAAACAGAGATTTCCTAAATGTATTTACCGTGCATGACTTCCAGAGAAAGTAACTTCTGATACCGGACCACTGTTCACATCTGAGGGCTCTCAGATATTGTTGCAGCTTAATATGGTCAGCCACACCAGAACACACCAACACACTTTGCACCATCTCACATCTCACAGTGCTATTGAGATATTGGTACAACATTTTAATGTTGCTGTTGACAAGGCATGTGGATGCCACTGACATTACACCACTGTATGGTAAGTTTGTGATTCGGTTTAAAACACCCACATTCAGCTACTGGGAAAATCTCATTGGAATTTGTCTTAAGCAGGTTTGCACATGTGTGTCTCAGATTCAACCAGAGTTTTATACAGAATTTGAAAGCATGTATGTACATCTAAAGAACTTTTCTCAGTCAGGCATAAGGGATGTTTCCTCCAGGTGTTTGTTCCAGAACAAGTAATGTGAGCTCAGACTTATCAGACAACGGAACATGAAGATGAATAGATCACTGATATTGCATACAGAGTATCTGATCCAGTGACCTACTTGGCTGAATTACAGGGCAGATGGGAAAGACTCATGTAAGTCACGTGACTGAGAGCCCCTATGAGTCTAACAAATACAGAAGAGAATGTATACAAAGATTAAGCAGTACAAAACATTTCAGGTAATGAAAATGAGCAGAAATGCCTAATTTTCCATAAATTATTAATTTATGTAGTTCATGTACAGTATTTGTAATGTAATGCAGTTCTTACATAGGGAGTGTGTGGGTGAATTACAGCTCAGACAACGCATATATCTACGTGTGCTCTGGCTGCTAAGACTGAAAGCCTCAATTTCCTTGACATATATGTTTCCATTTTTTCCGGTCAAGCACTGTGTAAGTAAGTCGGTGGTTTCCAGTCTGTATAGTGTAGAAGAAATGATATTGTCTGTGCATAGACAGTGTAGAACATGTATGACATTGTAAAATATAAGTGATAGTGTTGCCATGTGTTAAAGAGACTGAGTGGTACTGTTCAGACATTACTTGTTTAGTGATTTTTTTCTTTAGTGTTTCTTTTTTCTTTCACTTGATAGTCCCATAAACAAAACTAGATGCATAGTGCATGCATTGTCCTCCAGACAGGTGCAATGCAGACCACCATCCCAAAATGAAGTGAGTGTAACTATCATTAACTGGAGAATTTAATCGCTGATTTTCCTGCTACAGTACAATGGACCACTGGATTGTTTGTAAATGTAACTGCCATAGTGTTTTGCTTCACTTTTTAAAGTTACCTAGTTGAGCCATAGTGCAATACTGTTTAGTGCACCTGTAAACACCCAGTGTGCCTCCGATCAGATTGCAGCAAAGCACTTTGCCAGGCATATGGATCAATGTCAAGCTGTCAACCTGTCAAATCATGGGGCAAACAGACATGCCACCTGGATGTCTTCACTCTCCCTAGATCAGTCAGGCTTGCTTGCCTCTGGTGGTAGACTGGTCCCCTTTGGTCCCCTCTGTCACCTTATTATTTGTGTTTCTGAAAGCCCCATGGACCCTCCTGCAGCCATACCGTACTTGGATCGGGGTGCAGTGTTTCTCCATCCTGAATACCAGCATCTGAGGATTCTGGGTGCTCCATTAGTTCCTCCTCTAACAGTGCCCCACATCTAGACTGTTAGGTGTACACTGCACCTGGGCTCAGCATTGTCTCCCTACTTCTAGAGGGATGTTAACAAGTGTGGCACATCTGTTAGTACTCAGGCCTGTGGAGGTCACCATCCATTTCAGGATGGTCTAGCAGATTATTTTCTTCATGGCTTTAATTTCTTTGCCTGACCATTTACAAAACCTTTAGTGGGTGCTTGGGATGGCTTTGTAATCACAACCATGGCACAATGAGGTCTCTAACTCAGTACTGGTGTTAAACAGTCTCAATGAACACTAATCACCACCTCTTAATAAGAGCATAAGAACATAAGAAAAGTGCTGGCAGATGGAGACTGTGTGGTCCATCTAGTCTGCCCAAGGTGGCTACCCACCAATTATATTTTTTTCCTAAGTTGCCCACATTGGTTGTCCCAAGTGAGTTTGAATTCCCTTACTGTCTTTGATGCCACCACTTCTGGTAGCAGGCTGTTCCATGGGTCTATCACTCTCTCTGTGAAAAAGTGCTTTCTAGAGTTGCTTTTAAACTTGCCTCCCACCAGCTGCAAGTTGTGCACTCTTGTACATACTGCCCTGTTTTCCTGGAAGAGGTTTTCCTTCTGAGTTGTATTAATTTTCTTGATGTACTAAAACATGTCTATCATGTCTCCCATTTCTTCTCTGTTCCAAAGAGAATATATTCAACTCTTTGAGTCTTGTCTCATATGACTCATGTTGTAGTCCTTGCACCATCTTTGTGGCCCTTCTCTGCTCTGCACCATCTCCAGATGGTCGATGTCCTTTTTTAGGTGAGGCTTCCAGAACTGGACACAGTATCTGAGGTGTGGCCTCACTAAGGATCTGTAGAGGGGAATGATAACTTCCTGCTTTCTGCTCGTAATACCCCTTCTTATGCATCTGAGGATACCACTTGCCTTCTGCACTTTTTCTCATTGTTTTCCTACCTTTAAGTCCTTTGGTAATGATCACATTTGGATACCATTCCATCTCCTCTAATTTATGCCCTTCTAGTACATACTTTTTTCCTGGGTTCCACTTCCCCAGGTGCATTACCTTACACTTCTTGGCATTAAATTTTAACTGCTAATTTCTGGACCATTCTTCCAGTCTACTTAGGTCAACTTTCCTACCTAATACCCCCTCTAGTGTATCTATGCCATTGCAAAGCTATGTATCTCTTCTCCTGGGTAAGAGGTGGGGTCACCCAGCCATAGTTCTGCCATCATCGAATGTAGGTTTGGTGCCGGTGCAGGCCATCAACGGCACGACTGAAAGGGCGGGGCATCCTGAATGGCATGCACGTGCATGCCTCCCCACACACATGCTATGTCAGGGATGCGTGGGTGTTGGGGCCTGGAGAAAACCCACAAAAACCCAGAAACTAATATATAAAAAAAAAAGCCTTGCTGAAGCCATGTCCCACACCCCACCCTGGTCCACTGTTCTGTTAACCCAATCAAAGAAATCAATCATGTTTATTTAGTATAAGTGCCCTGCTGTGAAGCCATGCTGTTTGGAGTTGAGTTTTCCAGTTTCCTTTAGGTAGTCAACTATTCTCTCCTTTAGTAATATCTCTATGGCTTTTCCCAATATAGAGATCAGACTGACTGGGCAGTAATTTCCTGCCTCTTCCTTGCTTCCACTTCTGTGCAAGGGCACAACTGTTGCCCTTTTCCAGTATTAAGGTACTCTGCCACTTTCCATAGATGGATTGAACAGCTCAGCTAGTGGTGCAACTATTTCTTCCTGAACCTCTTTTAGTATTCTGGGGTGAAATTACAACTTCCTGTTGCTAGCCTTGCTTGTAGAGCAAAAAGCAGCTAACTAAAAGAATCTACATTTTCTTATTAATTTAACACATATCTCAGCAGGAGTCAGCGTCTGTTGAGACTAAGCAGACAGATACTTTATTAGAAGTAGAAGTAGAAGGGGTCTTATTTAGGGTTAAAAAAAGAAAGAAAACAAAGAAAGTCAGTGTGTGTTCTGTGCTGGGAAAGGTACTGTATCAACTTACTTTGCTAAACCAGTAGGAGGAGAGAGAGCTTAATTGGGCATGTGGCTTTGACACTATAAAAGCAGGTGACTCAAATTACAACTTCCTGTTGCTAGCCTTGATTGTAGAGCAGAAAGCAGCTAACTAAAAGAAGCTACATGTTCTTATTAATTTAACACATATCTCAGCAGGAGTCAGTGTCTGTTGAGATTAAGCAGACATATACTTTATTAGAAGTAGAAGGAGTCTTATATAGGGTTAAAAAAAGAAATAAAAGAAAGAAAGTCAGTGTGTGTTATGTGCTTGGAAGGGTACTGTATCAACTTATTTTGCTAAACCAGTAGGAGAAGAGAGCTTAATTGGGGGTGTGGCTTAGACACTATAAAAGCAGGTGACTCAAATTACAACTTCCTGTTGCTAGCCTTGTTTGTAGAGCAGAAAGCAGCTAACTAAAAAAAGCTACATTTTCTTATTAATTTAACACTTATATCTCAGCAGGAGTCAGTGTCTGTTGAGATTAAGCAGACAGATACTTTATTAGAAGTAGAAGGGGTCTTATTTAGGGTTAAAAAAGGAAGAAAAGAAAGTCAGTGTGTGTTCTGTGCTGGGAAGGGTACTGTATCAACTTACTTTGCTAAACCAGTAGGAGGAGAGAGAGCTTAATTGGGGGCATGGCTTAGACACTATAAAAGCAGGTGACTCAAATTACAACTTTCTGTTGCTAGCCTTTTTTCTTTCTAATTGCCCTCCATCTCACCCACCCTAAGCCAGTTCCACTTTTACAGCCACTGGATTTGACTGTCAACAGGAACTTCCTGTTTGGCAGTAGGAAGGGAAGGATCATAGAGAAACATCGGTTTTGTCAACCCTAGAGGAAAAAAGTAGCTCACTCTCCCCTCCTAGCTGCTGGTGGTCTGACACTGAGCAAGGAAGAAGGAGGCTACTGAAGAATATAGGAAGCTGCTGTCCCTGAACAGGAAGGGTGAGAGTTGTAAGGAGAGGAGAGAGTTATCAAATCAAATCAAATCAAATTTTATTTATAATGCACTTTTCAACATATCAAAGAGCAAGTATCAAACAGCATCTTACAGAATAAAAAATGACATAAAAACAATAAAAAGCAGCAATAAACCTATCCAAATGTTAAGTCGAATAAATAACTCTTCAGGGACACCTTAAATGATTCCGTGGACAGGCACTCTCTAATCTGACGAGGTAGAGAGTTCCACAAGGTTGGGGACATGAAAGAAAAAGCTCTGGCCCCAGATGACTGAAGGCGAACCCTGGGAATCTCTAGCAATCCCTTGTCAGCGGAGCGGAGTGGGCAGAGAGGGTGGTAAGGTCAAAGGAGATCTTCCAAGTAGTAAGCATACAGAGAAACAGGAGAGGGGACACAAAATAAGACATGGTAGGAGTGGTGCAGTGCAATGGCTGTGGGGCAGCAGTGTTCCAGGAGATATTCTGGAGGCTGCGATGCTGCCCTATTTGCAGGCACCTCTCTGGACTGAGGGGGGCGTTGCCCCTCTCCAAGCTGACCTGGCTAGGATTCATGAATCCTCCTCCTCCCCCACCCAGGGACCACCAGGACCAATGCCACTACCTCAGTGGTTGCCAGGAAAGAGGAGAGGCTGGACCAGGGTGGGCTCGGGGAGGGAGAGGGTGGTGGAACACAGTTGCATCCCTCCAGCTGTACCTCTCCACAATTCATTTGCTCTTCTGGTGGATAGTGGTTCCCCTATGGAGGCACCTGCAGTGGAGACCAAGGAGGATGCTGGGAACCTTCACAAAGGAGACCCACAGGAGGGTGGCATGGGACTCCACAGGGGAAGAAAACAACTCCTGCTGGGGGACTCAATCATTGGGGGGATAGAAATGGGTGAGGAAGGGGTGAAGGAGGTAAGGTGCCTGCCTGGCGCCATGGCTTGAAGGGACAGGAAGCGAATCCTCAGGATCGTGGAAGCAGCTGCACGAGGGAGGGGAGCTGGATGTCATTGTCCACCTAGGGACAAATGACCTGGCTAGGAATGGGATCAGAGCAGTGCAAGAGGAGTTTGTAGAGTTGGTAGAAGGGGCCTTAGACAAGTAGCCGCAGAGGTAATCTTCTCAGAGATGCTGCCTGTCTCATGGCAAGGGTGATGTTAGGTAATCCTCACCAGGGAACCAATGAATGGTTGAAAAACTGGTGAGGAGCTCAGGGTTTTGGCTTCATTGGGACTGGGGAGCCACTCTGGAGGGATGCAGACCTATACTGGTGTGATGGTCTGCATCTGTCCAGGGGGTAACCAGGATCTTGGTGAGAGGTTTAAATGCTTCATTGGCAAGCATTTAAACTAGCCAAGGGGGGAGGCATTGAAAAGGACCAGGGAAATCCCAGCCTCCCCCCACAAAACATGGCAATTAGTGAGGTAAACACCAAGGTAGAGAAGTCATTAGAGAGCAGGACAGAGGTAAATGTAAAAAAAGGCAAAGGCAGTAAGGACAGGAATGGGGCTAAAAGGGGTAAGGCCATCAAAAAGTGGAGGGTAATGAGTACCAATGCCCATAGTCTGTGTAACAAGCTCCCTGAACTAGTGGCCTTGATGGAAGAGGGTTGCCTGGATATTGTGGCAGTCACAGAAATATGGTACCCAGAGAACCATGACTGGGATGTCAACATACCAGGATACAGGAGGGACAGGGAGGGTAAAAGAGGAGGAGGAGGAGGAGTAGCTCTCTATGTAAAGGAAGGGATCAAAACAACAGAACTAAAGAGTAAACAGGGAGCAGATGAGGCACTCTGGGTCAC
This sequence comes from Neoceratodus forsteri, assembly GCA_016271365.2. Classification (NCBI taxonomy): domain Eukaryota; kingdom Metazoa; phylum Chordata; order Ceratodontiformes; family Ceratodontidae; genus Neoceratodus; species Neoceratodus forsteri. Next base: position 1,727,017,698 of record CM057456.1, read on the forward strand.
CCTGGAGACAGGAAATGGCACCACAATCTGCATTGGGGTTGTATACAGACCCCCATCTCGGGGGGGGGATGGACAAGGAAATGATTGAAGGCTTCCTTAGAATGGCAGAAAAAGGGGAGATATTGTTGATGGGGGACCTGAATATGCCAGATGTTAACTGCAGCACCTTTGCTGCAGGCACAACCAAGAGCAGGGTCATTCTTGATGCCCTACAGGGGGCATGCCTCAGACAGCTAGTATTGGAACCCACTTGGGAGAGAGCAATCTTAGACCTGGTACTCTCAAATGGGGACAGAGAAAGAATCTCCGATTTAGAACTGGGTAGCCATCTAGGAACACGTGACCACCAAACAGTGTGGTTCACGATAAACACAGCCATACAATCAAGCCATACAAAAGCAAGAGTATTGGACTTTAGGAGGGCTGACTTTGGGAAAATGAGAGAGTGCCTCCGAAAGCACTAGCAAATAGGCAAGAAGGAGGGGTGGAGGAACAATAGGGAGTAATCAAAACTGCCATCACAGAGGCAACAAGCCTTTGTGTAAAGCAAATCAACAAAACATAATGAAGGACAAAACCGCTATGGTTCTCAAAAGAGGTGGCAGGGAAGGTTAAGGAGAAAAGGATAGCATTCAGGAAATATAAGGAAACACAGAAGGAGCAGGACAGAGAACTTTATCAGTTAAAGCAGAAAGAGGCTGGGAAGGCAGTCAGAACAGCAAAGTTCCCAAACCGAGGAAAGGATAGCCAACTCTGTTAAGAAGGAGGATAAGACATTTTATAGGTACATTATGGAGCGAAGAAAGACCAAAGGAGGGATACTGAGGCTTAATAAAGGGGAGGGAACATGGTTAGAGGGTGACAGTGAAAAAGCAGGGATACTGAATGAATATTTCTGCTCAGTATTCACAAAGGAAGAGGAGGGGGAGGTACCTAAACCAAACAAGAGAAACACTTTGAAGACGGGGGTTGATACCAGTCCATTTACAGAAGAAAGGGTTCTGAAAGAACTAATAAAATTGAAGGTGGACAAAGCAATGCAGCCTGATGGGATTCACCCAAGAATTCTAAAATAACTAAGGGTAGAACTAGTGACACCGCTGACTACTCTCTCTAACAAATCATGGGAGGATGGGGTGGTACCTGAGGACTGGAGGAGGGCAGATGTGATTCCTCTTCACAAAAGTGGGAACAGGACAGAGGCAAGAAACTACAGACCAGTTAGTTTGACCTCAGTGGTAGGAAAAATGATGGAATCACTTCTGAAGGAAAGAACTGTTGAGTACCTAGAGGCCAATGGGGCACAGGACCCAAGGCAGCATGGATTCACTATGGGAAGGTTGTAAAAGATGAATCTAATAGATTTCTTTGACTGGGTGATCAAAGTAGTAGACCAGGGAGGGGCTGTGGACATGGCCTACCTAGATTTTAGCAAGGCATTTGATACAGTCCACACAAAAGATTAATACACAAGTCAGCCAGCCTTGGAGTGGGTACCAAGGTGGTAGCCTGGATAAAAAATTGGCTAGACAACAGGACGTAAAGGGTAGTAGCAAATGGAGTCCACAGTGAAGAAAGGAGGGTTACTAGTGGGGTACCACAGGGTTCAGTACTGGGACCAGTCATTTTTAATGTCTTTAAAACTGACATTGCAGAGGAACTGGAAGGAAAAGTATGTGTCTTTGCAGATGACACAAAGATCTGCAACAGGGTTGATACACAAGATGGAGTGGAAAGGATGAGAAGGGACTTGGCAAGGTTGGAGGAATGGTCAAATGTATGGCAGCTCAGATTCAGTGCAAAGAAGTGCAAGGTAATGCACCTGGGAAACAAAAACCTAGGGGAAGAGTACACAATGGGGGGCTGAGATACTGACAACAGTAAAAATGGAAAGCGACCTGGGGGTAATTATATCAGATGACCTAAAGGTAGGCAAGCAATATGAGAAGGCAGTAAGGAAGGCTGGGGGGATACTGGGATGCATAGGGAAAAGCATCAATAGCAGAAAACAGGAAGTTGTTATCCCTTTGTACAGACAGTTGGTGAGACCCCATCTGGAGTACTGTGTGCAGTTCTGAAGACCCCATCTCCGCAAAGACATAGACAGAGTGGAGGCTGTCCAGAGGAGGGCAACCAAAATGGTGCAGGGCCTGCACCAGAGACATAAGAAGAAATCCAAAAGGAGCTTAATATGTATACCCTTGAGGAAAGAAGGGAGAGAGGGGACAGGACAGAAACTTTCAAGTACCTCAAGGGAATCAACAAAGTCCAAGAGGGTAGCATCTTTCAGAAAAAGAGAGTGCAAGAACAAGGGGACTCAATTTGAAGATAGAGGGGGGACGGCTCAGAGGTAATGTAAGGAAGTATTTTTTCACATAGAGGGTTGTGGATGCATGGAACAGCCTCCCTGAGGAGGTCATAGAGTCAAGAACAGTGGGGGAATTCAAGAATGCATGGGACAGACATAAGGTAGTCCAAGTGGGGGGTAGGAGGAAGTAAGCTGTTGGTTAACTAGGATCTGCAGTTTATCTGTTAGGTAGGAAAATGGGCAGACTAGGTGGGCCAAGTGGTCCTTATCTGTCGTCAAATTCTATGTATCTATGATACCATCTGGCCCCATGGCTTTATCTACTTTAAGTTTGCTTAGCTCTCCTACTCTTGTGACTGAAAGTTGGAAGCATGGGGTGTTTTTTTTTTCCAAAAGTGCTAAAAAATGACACAGTTGCATTAAGACGCATGTTTGCATCATGCGGATGCAACATATAATTCTGGCATATTTTAATAGCAGCATCAAAGCTGACACTTATGTATGAACATAAACAAAACTGCCAGAAGATAAAGGCCATATTGTCTATCAAGTCTGCTCGAGTGTGCAGTTAGCAATCCCTTACTCTGCAGCTGGCCCCTCCATGGTGACTCTCCCTTTCACTTTGTCCGACCACCTTTTAAAACTGCCCACTGTCTTACAGGACACCACCTCCTCAGGCAGCACGTTCCACACAGACACCACCCTTTCTGTGAAACCTTTTCTCTCCTGAATCTTCCGCCCTCCAATCTCAGACCATGCCCCCCTTGTGTCCCTCCCTCCCCTCAACTTAAAAATCCACTCAGTACCAGTCTTTTTATACCCTTCAAGTATTTAAAGGTCTCAGTCATATCTCCCCTGTCCCTCCTCTCCTCCAGGGGGTACATGTTCAGCTCCCTCAGCCTCCCTTCATAGGGTTTTTCTACCAATCCCTGGATCCTTCTTGTTGCCCTGTGCTAGACGCCTCCAGTAATCTAACATCCTTCTTTAAGTATGGGTGTGAGTACTGCATGCAGTACTCCTGGTGCGGTCTCAACAGCAACCTGTGCAGAAGCAGGATCACCTCCCCCCTCCTGGACGTGATTCCTCTAGCAATACACCCCAGCATCTTGTTGGCTTTAGCTGCTGCCTTCCTGCACTGTGCTGAGTGGTTCATTTGCCCAGTTATTACTACCCCAAGATCTTTCTCCTCCTCTGTAGTGGCTATCTGTACCCCTCTCAACTGGTAATACCTTCTTGGGTTCCTTGCTCCTAAGTGCATGACCTTGCACTTCTTAGCATTGAACTCAACCTGCCATGTGCCTGACCAGTCCTCAAGTTTAGCCAGATTATCCTGCAGCCCCTGCCACCCTGCTGTGTCATCCGCCACTGCACTGATCTTGGTGTCCTCCACAAAAAGACTAATCTTGTTCTTTATGCCATGTGAGATGTTGGCTCTGAAAATGCCAAACATCACTGGGCCCAGTACTGAGCTCTGCGGCCCTCCACTTGTCACAGCCCTCGGAGACGAGAGTTCCTCTCCCACTACTACCCTTTGCTGCCTCCCCTGCAGCCAGTTCTTGATCCAGTTCATCATCTTTGTCCCTGCTCCCTGATATTGCACCTTACTAATCAGTCTGCCATGTGGCACTGAATCGAATGCCTTGCTGAGGTCCAGATACAGGACATCCACTGCATGTCCCTTGTCAAGTTCCCTAGTCACCCAGTCACAACAGTCAACCAGGTTTGTCTGGCAGGATCTGACAAAGACAAAACCATGCTGCTTCCCATCCTGGAGCCCATTACCTTCCAGAAAGGTTACCAACCTCTCTATTAGGATTGTGTCCATTAACTTCCCTGCAATGGATGTAAGGCTTATCTTTGGGTCTACTTTTGTGAAGGGGCACCATGTGAGTCATCCTCCATTCATGGGGTACACATCCTGTTTCCAGAGAGGCACTGAACAAGTCTGTCAATGGCTCCACCAGGACCTCTGCCAATTCCCTCAGTACCAGTGGGTAGATGCCATCTGGTCCTAGTGCCTTATTCACTCTCAGTGCCCTTAAACCTTCATGTATCCTGCCCACTGTGATTATCCCATCCATTACCTCATTCCCCCCTGAGCCTACCCTCCCTAACCCTTGCAGTAGGGACCCATTCTTCTTCTTAGTAAATGCAGAACAGAATTATTCATTTAGTGGTTCCACCTGTTCTGCTCCTTTCTCTGCCCACCCCCCATCCTTCCTGATCCTTACTATCTGATCGTTGCAGATCCTCCTTTCCCTTATGTACCTGAAGAAGCCCTTTTCCCCATCCTTGATGCCCTGTGCCAGCCTAAGCTCTCTGGAGGCCTTGGCTGCCCTGATTGCTCTGGACACCTCCCTCAATTTCTTCAGGTACTCCTTTCTATCCTCCCCCTGCCTGGATCTCTTAAATCTCTCGAAGGCTGCAACTTTTTGCCCTCACCTTTTCCAACACCTCCCATTCAACGAATCTAGTTTCTTGGCTCTAACCTTTTTGCTTTGTGTCTTGGTACAGGATCTAGTGGCCTCCCAGAGCCTTAGTCTGATTACTTCCCATTTCTGGTTAGCATCCATGTGTGGGTAGAATCTGACTAGGTGCCCAGCCATCATTTACCTCATCTTCCCAAAGTCAGCCGGTCTGAAGTCCAACACCCTGGTTTCTGTTCCCACAGCCTCCTTCCCCATGTCGAGTGAGAACCACACTGTGTGGTGGTCACTCTTTGCCAGGGGATCCTCCAATCCCAGCTCTCCGACAAACTCCCCATTAGACAGCCTGAGGTCCATAGTGTTGCCTAACCTGGTTGACTCATTCACCATCTGTACCAAGAAGTTGTCCTGGAAAGCCTCCAGGAGGACCTGCTCCCTTGTACTCAAGGTGATTGGGGTGCTCCAATTCACTGCTGGCAGATTGAATCCCCCACAATCACAGTGTTATTCTTCCCACTTACATTTGTGGTACAAATGCAGCATATTAATGTGCTGTGTGTTCACTGCATCACTTTTGTATCACTAATTTGGATACAAGTACAGCCATCATCTGATGGTAGTGCACCTTTCTGATGTAGAAGCAGATACTATTTGTGATGCAAAGGTGACGCAACATGCTGCTGCATCCATCACAACTCTTTGGAAATATAGATCCTGGTGTTTTCCCAGGCCCCGCTTTAATTTACTTTAAAAAATGGTTATAAAAAATCCTGATCGCTGATTGGCTGTCACCCCTACCTAGGAGTAAAAACAAGTGCCAGTTCCAACCTGCCCAGCACAAACAAGATCACTGTGCCCCACACAGGAGTTTGAAAAGGTAAATGGCAGTCATGCTTTTCCATCTTAGTAAGTAAGCTACCAACCCCATCTGCATTACTAAGCACAACAAACTTAAATCGAACATGTGCCATAACTGTTTAATTACACCTTTTCTCACTACACACAAAGCACTGTTTATTTTTTTGTGAATAGTTTGGCACCAGTGAATTGTGGTATAGACCACTTCCCTACACTTCCCTTGCTCTCACCACCTGCCACCACTCGAAAAGCAGCAAAGCTTAAAAGTAACCTTTATTGCTGCTTGCCCTGCCTCCCAACACTCAACTGAATAAAAAAGCAGCAAAGCTTAAGAGTAACCTTTCTTCACTGCTATCCCTCCTCATCATGTCATTGTTGGTCACTGACAGTACAATTCAGTTATTTTGTCTTGATCATGCTCGAAGACAGTTAGCACCAGGACCACACTCACTAATCAGCGCCATTCTTCCAATCGTGCTTGAGCCAATAATTGAAAAAATCAGCAACATACTGCTACTGGGGGTAAGCAACAAACACAAATCTTTGTAAATGTGTTTGGGGGAGATACTACAAGGGGCAGCAGAAACAAAAAAAGCTTTAAAAATCAACATCACCCTCTACTGGTAATTCTACCAGTGGAGGGACTACATCACATATAAAATGCTTTTTTTTTAAAATTAAGTTTAACTAAGTTTTTTTACATCTCATAAAACTTAAAGAAATACCCATTTTATAAGCCCAATAATACCCTCCAGGGTGGGTAGTGTGGGCTATACTGGACCTTCCAACGGCTATAAAGCCTTCTGCATGTGCTGTCAGGCCTAATTTTGCCCCTGGGCAGTCTGGTATAGCCCAATACCACCCACCTTGTTGGGGGTTATTGCTAGAATAGCACATCTTACCTTAGATTTTGATAATGCCCACTGGTGGGCTTTTAGCAATTAAACAATTCCCCCTTATCAGAAATGTATTTTGTTGTTGTGACGCAACAGCAGTTTAGATTGGATTAAATCAATTAACTGAGATGAAAACCCCAGAACTGCATTCATGCACAGAGTGATTTTATTCAAACACTATTGTTTCTTTTAAAATTTAGATTATTTTAGGCAGTACCTTAACCCCAGTATGCAGAGGATACCACAGTTAATGTACAGCTAGGCAGTTGTCTATCAACAAAGTACAGCCTCATGTTCAGGCACACACAGAGGAGTAACGTCATCACATCCACACTGCCCCCTCTCCTAGCATCATGATGGACCATGTGGTCCAGCATCTCACCATGGTGATGGAAATGCCAGACACTAATGATTTCCATGATGTGATGCACTAGGTCTGCCAAAAGAAAGTTCCAACTGTCTGAGCCCAGGACCCTAAAAAAACAGTGTTATTTTAACAGTTTCATTGCTCTTTGTTTCCAGACAATAGTTCAGTTTATGCTTTCACCACTCCATGTTTCTATACAATATGTTTTTGTCCTGCATCACTGCCATGCCAGAATCTGCAGGGCCCGCTGGGCCCTTCGCCAGGACAAAGGTCTGTCTTGCTGGACACAGACAGATACCAAATTCCATCATGCCAGGATGTGCAGGACCTTCCAGGCTAACTAAGATCAAAGTGTTCATCCATAGAGAACTTGTATTACAACAAATTGTGATAATGTTACTAGAGTATATAAATGAATGTGGCTAATAGTTTATATGTATCAACAGAGGAAGACCCAGCCTCAGAGTCAGTCTGGGAAGTTTTTATATCCTTAAAGGTATAACTTATCAGTGATGTTTTACACTGGTCAGTTGAAAGGGCAACAAAAATATATAAATAAGAGCCCACAAATGATTCATGATTTCCTGTTGTTTTTTTTATATCCCATTATAAAGCGTATTAGTTAGCCCAAGTTAAAAGATTCAGAACAGTGTGAAAAAAAATTGCAGGAGACAACAAGAGGTGCAAGACTTTCTGATGTAACAACCTTCAATTAAAGGTAGAATTCTGAAAATAATATGGTTGACAAAAACTAAAGAACTAAAAACACAACGTAAGCAACATTGTCAACAAAAGTATCTAAGGGTTTCTCTGAGCAAAGATAGCATTGTATGTGGTTTGATAACAGCTCTGAAGTAGAATATGTTTGACACTAGGTGCAATCTTTTATATGTGAATGAAGATAATCTAGAAATTAGGCAACAAAAAACTGATACAGTATATATATATATATATATATATATATACACATATATATATATATATATATATATTTGTATAGTCTGAGACGAAGTTGTGCATGGGCCACAGAATGTATGCCTGCAGCTTCTGAGAGGCTGGTTACTGTGAAATACAGTAAAATTAAATGTTCCCTGCAAGAATTAGGGTAGTATCTTCATTCTTGAAATTGTCAAGTCAGTGCCACAAAAACTACCACCTAAAAAGCATTTGAGCTACAAACCACTATTGCAAACCAGCTCAAAATTGGTCGAAATCTTCAAACCAATCCAATCTGTAACAGAAACTCAGAACTTCACCTGTCCAGCTGGTAGCTGTTCCCATTTTGACTTAGACCCCACCTCCTTGAGTGTACTTGCTTGGGTTATCAGGTGCCCTCATTCTAAATGCACTGATGCCCCTGCACTCTACCCTCCCAGCCTGTACTTGTAACCATAGCTGCTCTGCGACCTGTGTTCACTGGGATAGCAGTATTTCAGTGGGACATCTCATTCTCAGAAGAAGGTGGCATCCTTTGCAATTCTCAGTCCTCCTCCCCCAGCTAGCCCGATGAGGACTTGGGCACATTCCCTTACATAAGGATAAGCATAACCAGTCATGCTGCCACTGCACTGACAGGCGGTTCCATTTTGTTTTATTCCTCATCCATAGTTAACCTCTTAAGTCATGTAGCATAGCCAGTTGTGTGCAACAAAACATTAGAACTAGAAGTATTACTGAGAAAACATGGTGTCAGACCGACACCCCCATAGTGACACCACAATCCCAATGCAGAACAGCCTGACATCTGCAGCAGCAACAACCCAAACAGAGCGACTCACCCACCACAGTGTCAGCTCTGCTGGGGCTGGCATTGAATAGCGACCTCAAGGTGTGAGCTTTGGGGTGCATGGGGGGGTGCGCCTCCATCGGCACACTGTGTATCCCCCCATTACTGCCACTGGTTCCACGCATGTGCCACCACTGTCTGCCCTGTCTTTTTCATGGTGCCTGGAGTCCCTGCTGTGGTTGGTTTCCCACTGTCACCCTGCCTGGCATGTGCCAGACTTGTTTTGCCCAGTAGCACTGTGGTGCTGTGCTCCTCTCTGTGTGTCTGTCTGTATGTCCATCTGCATTGGACCGCAGTTCTCCACCTGCTGTGTACTGCCAGTCCCATTTGGCCCTGTTGGCCACTGTGTCCACTAATTCTGTGGGGCTGCTGCCCTGCTGCCTGGTGGTATCATCTGCGTTGTGAGGGGGTACGCTACTTTCATTGGGTCGCTAATGGTGGTGTCCATCTCTGGTGTGGCGTTCAGTGTCCGGTCATCACGGTGTACGATGTGGGCACTGTGCTTGGTGCTGCAGTGCTGTTTTGTCCATCAGTCTGCATTTCATCAGGGTGCTCTGTGGCAGTGTCCCAGTGTCACTGTGGGGGAGGTTGTGGTTGCTACTGCCGTTCAGATGTGGTGCTTCCATTATGGGGATCAGAAAGATTGGGGGAGATGTAAAAGGATCTGCTGGAAGTGATCCTTCTCCTTTTGAGGATCAAAATGTCTTCTAATGAGAATAAGAGGAACTGGAGCTCTTTAACTAGAGCCAGACTTCCACTGATTAGAATAGGAAAGAGGATATCAGAGCTGGGAAAAGGAAACCAGCTGGTTTTCCATACCCAATAAGGGTCCAGAGGTGAATGCTCATCAATGGGCAGCAGCTTCTACTGCTGTTAACTTAGAGAGTAAAGTAATTAAGGAGGATAATTGTAGGTAGGACCAAGGGGAAACTGAGCTATTTGGCAATAAAGATGCAGTAATGCTATCAATATATATAATTGATTGGTGTGATCTGGCCTGTGTAGGATGCTGCATGTTCCAATCTACAGGAATAGGTATAACTAAAATGGTATTTTGACTTTTCCAGTCTAGTACACTCATAATTTTGTGGCCCACTGGCAACCAGCCCTCAATGTGTGCTGCAACTAGCTGTTGTATGCATAATGAAGTTAATGGCCCTATGATGCTTATGATTCCTTATGCACATATTCATGTTTTGACACCATTAGTAGTGTGCCCTGTATGGGTTGCTGCAACAAGCAATAGTAAAATTAAGCAATAAACCATGACGGTGTTGGTGATGCTGGGTTTACCCATGCCTGGCGTGGTTCGGTCACGAGGCCGCAAACCAAGTGATCAAATTCTCCAGGCGTGGGTAAATCCTAGCATTACCAACACCCTGGAGTGATTTATTGTGATTATACTATGGGTTTCTATACTTTTTTGTAAGAAAATAATAAAGAAAAGGGAATTTTTCTGGTATTTTAAATGTTTTTTGTTTATGTATTCTTACGCCAGAAAGAGAATAGTACGGTTCACACATTAAACAAGATGGTCTGTTAATAAGTCAGCTGGGAAGCTGTAGCTCAGTTTGTAGAAGTGGAATTCAGATGAATTAGTAAAAGAAGGAATAAACAAAAAATAGGTAGTTTAACAGAATAAAATTAGCAGCAAGACTGTAGACTGATGGCGTCGCTGGTCAGCACAGCGGTGAAGCTCCGTGAGACTCGTTGCTTGTCAGCATCATTGCTGAAGTAATGTATTATTTGAATTGTTATAGGGAACTGAATGTGGGGAACTGTTTCTTTTTAAAAAACAAGGGCTAAATGTTTGAAAAATGATGGTAGAAAAAAGTGAAATGTGATACTGAACATGTGCATGCCCTGTATCACAGGTCGACTTGTCAGCGATGAATTTAAGCTTGAGTGGGCAGAGGTTGAAGGCTGTGCTTGCAGTACAAGAGTGACTTGAGAAGCAGGGATGCAGTGCAGTGCATATACTAGATTTTGGTGTTAGTATATCGGGAGGTATTTGTAATTTTAGATGACTGATAATGAATTGTGGGGACATTAGGATCCAGCTGATTATGTGTGAGATTGTTTGCATAACGTGTTAGTTTAGGCTCAGTTTTTAAGCGCCGAGTGAAATATGGTGTCAGTTCATTTTTGAAATTGGGGTCGCAGTGATACAGTATTGGGGAGTCATGGGTGAGTTGGCTGACACGTCTTGCATTGGTAATATCAGATTTTACAATGCTGTGTTGGTGCCAGCTAACCAATCAGAGGCTTGCTTTTATTGGTACCATAGTATAACAAGCATTTGTCAGTGACAAATGTTGTCTTGCTGGCATTGGCATTGGTAGTGCAGGAGTTAGAGAGATGCATAATAGGAATGGCAGTGAAGTACTGAACTGACACCAACCCCATCCCCACCCTGCAGAGACTGACAGACATTGGGGTGTGCCTTTGGGTCATCGGTCATAACGCTCATGCCATTTCACCTCACCTTACCCTGCAGACACCGACAAGTGTCGCAGTGTGCTTTGGGGTCTTAGCGCCTTACGCTCACCCCATTCCATAAGGAAATATGCTGAGATGGGTTCAGTATAGGTGAACGGGGTGAACTTTGGGGCTGAAGAGTCCAAGGCACACCTCAATGCCTATCACTGGCTGCAGGGTGGGGGTGAGGGTGGAATGGTGTGAGCATTATGGCCGACAATCCCAAGTCATACCCCTGATGCCTGTCAATCTCTACAGGGTGGGGTGTTACAGTTGGAAACCCTAACTCCCCGGGCATTTTCACTACAATTTTTTAACATAGGATTTTTGTGACCCTACCTAATGAACATTGGCACTATCAGTTTGTTAGCCAAAAGGTGATTTTTCACAGTGACTGCGCCATTTGGCACCACAGGTGTGAAAACACATTTTGAGCAGGATGTGAAAAATGACAGCTGTACTGTTCATGAGGAGGTGTACAAAAATGGCAATGTTGAAAATCTGGAGTGAAAATATGAAAAATTGGTAAAGTCACAAGCGTGCATAGAAACTGCAATGCACGCCCGTAAAGCAATTATTTTTGAGATTTTTTAACCACATTTTCAACATAGGCATTTTGTGACCTCCGCTCATGAACAGTGGCACTGCAATTTTGTTAATCTGTCCCAAAAGTTGATTTCCCACAGAGGCGGCGTTATTGTGCGCCAGATGTGCGAAAACACATTTTGGGCAGGATGTGAAAAATGACAGCTGCACTGTTCATAATGAGGTAAGAAAAAATGGCAACGTTGAAAATCTGGAGTGAAAATATAAAAAACTGCAGAAGTTACAGGCATGCGTGGAAACTGCACAACGCACACTCATAACACAGTAATTGATTAGAATTTTTTCACCAGATTTGCAACATAGGCTTTCTGGGACCCCATCTCATGAACAGTGGCACTGTCATTTCATTAATCAGTCCTGAAAGGTGATTCCATGCAGTGATCGCGAAATCACCTTCCGGGACTGAATAATGAAATGACAGTGCATGTGTTCATGAGGTGGGGTCCCAAGAACCCCATGTTGAAAATTTGGAGCCAAAATTCAAAAAAGTGGCTGAGATATCCATCTAAGTTGAAACCCTCATTTATGCCATCATACAGCTTATCATCATTTTCTTCAGTTTGCAGTCAGCTTTTGAAGAGTTCAGACGTCTCCTGCTCCACTGAAGATCACCACGCCAGACCTCTGGAGGTAAGCATTGGATGAGGGAGGTTGCGGGGAGGTGGGATACGCAGAGGGTGAGTGCGGGTTCAGGGAGGATGGGCGTCCTGATGATGAGAGACCATTTTCTGTTTTACAGGGACAAAAAAAAAAACATGTCGGGGGAAGGTTTTTTATTTGTAGATTTTACAACAAAATACATTTGGGCACACTGGGGTGGGCTCCAAGTGTGCCACATGAAGTTTTTGGGGTGACTGAAGCTGACAGGGACTGGGCACCCTGTCTGCAAAGAAAGTGTGTGGGGATGATGGTGTCGATAGGGATTGGGCACCCTGTCGACAATCAAATTAAACTGGGAGGGGCATTATGCCGACGGGGATTGGACACCCCCATCGGCAAACAAATTAAACTGGGGGGCATTATCCCGATAGAGATTGGGCACCCCATCGGCAAACAAATTGAACTAGGGGGCATGCTGACAGGGGCATTGCACCCCCAAAGTTAGCTTTCTGGGGATTGTGTGGTGGACGGGAGGAGCTGCCACCATGTTTATTGAAATGTTTTACCACGAAAGGCACGTACGAGAGGTGTGTCATCTGTGCCGCTGCATGACGAGCTTGTCTCTGATTGCAGTGGCACTTTTCTTACAAGTTGTTTCCACTTTACATAAAACTTGTGTCAGCGCTATTATGCTGGCTAATTGGGGAATGAGGGACGCACCTACTAAAGTGTGCCCTGCATTTGCCAACACTGGCATACCTCTGCATTTCTCCTACTACCACAAGTGCAAGACAACATAAAAAGGCCTTTTAACAAAATAACTTCTCACACTCTTCAAGTCCAGGCTGGAAATATGTCTTTGAACAACGGGCATCCTGCCCACTGTGGGACGCAGTATCCCACAATAAATGTGCATTCTTTTAAGTTTGCTTGTTGTCATCATGCCAAACAGATATAGTATATTCTGACCCCCCCCACCAAAAAAAAATATCTCAGCATGGGATATTCAGAGTTGAGACCAGGGCGAATTCAGGCAAAGAAGTTCAGATGTCTCCTAATTAATCCAAGAATGCTTGAAATTTGAACCTTTCGTGGGTTCACTCTGTCTTTTTTACAAGTTTATGGGTTCAGTTGGAGAGCCTTTTACATCTATAAGAGTGTCGCCTCACGCGTTCTTATGACCAGGGGACTGCAAACCGAAGGTGAGCAGTTCTGTGGGTCTAAGGATGCAAGAGGCAACACTCATGTAGCCATAATAGGCCCACTAACTGTACCCATAAAATTATTATAGTTTGCTAACTTTATTAAATAAAAAAAAATGTTTTTTATTTAAATAAGTTAGTGGCATGAGAAGTCAGTTACAGTGCTCATCACGTGAACTGCTGTTACAGTAATGAGTACCTCATGCACAACTGAACGAAGTGCTGTGATTGGACCAGGGCACTCCTAGGGTCTATAATTATGATAATGCTCCAGCCTGAATACACACCTACAGTATTCAAAAGGACTGCCAGCTATTCTTAATCATATTGATTTTTATGATGCCCAAGGGTGTTTTCAATATCTGAAAGTTAAGGAAAGTGTTTAATTACTATGTTTGGGGCTCATACGTATACAGTAGCTGACCAGTACCTGTCATAATCCAATGGTGTAGGCAGTGACCTTTTCCCATAAGGAATGCACTGGGGTAGGAGTTGTGTCCAGTTTGTTATATAAGTGAGAGATGTGATTTTTTCATTTGATAATTCTTTTGTTTTTAACATTGGCAAATAACATGTATTGGCTGTCAGGCATGTGTGTGCATGAGAGGGTGGTGAACCATATCCCTCCCCTTGTGGCCAAGTTTAGTCCAGTGGGCATCTCGCACCCCCCTCCCTCAGTCATTATCTGCCCTTTCCCTCCCCACTTCACCGCCTTCCATACACATGTTTATTAAAAAAACAATGAAGGACTCCTGACATGGTACAAGACACTGACAACATCTTTTAAAACAATTCATTCACCAAAATGAAATTCTGTAAGAATGGGGACCACTCCTGACCCCAAACAATGATTTGGGTGATTCAGTGTTAGTCCAAATCCCAGCTAGTTCAGTCAGTCTCCCCTCTCTCATTTCTGCAACACATCATCCCCAATAACCTAATACTTTCAGCTGAGTGTATAAACACATAGCATGCACACACACACACACACACACACACACACACACATACAGTGTGGAGAGAGAGACACACACAACCAGGATGGGGGGCAGGCGTGATCTGCCACACTGATGACACTATACAGGCTGATCACATTAAGAATGGGGTCTGCCTGACATCATTAGTGATGCATATCTCTCATCCACCCTCCCTCCCAGTCACATCCACTGTTCACTAACTGCCTCTTATGACCATAATGCTATTGGTAGAATGCATGCTGTGAGTTTTGGAGGGGTGACTGACTAAACTAATTGGAATTTGGACTAGCATTCATTTTTTTAGTTGTTATTTACCAGGTAGAGTACACTAGGCAAGTAAATGCTTATTTACAATTATGACCTGTGAAAGCCTTTTATCTGCCCTTCTGAAAGCTCTTGTAAATTTCCTGTCCCCATTGCCACCTACTAACTTCAGCTCTTTGCCTCAGCCAGTGTCTACCCTTCCCCCATTTTCCTTTTCTAGTTTCTCCCCTGATGAAGCTCTTAATGCTCTCCTATCCCTCAACCCCTCTAAAGGCTCCTCACCAGATGAGCTCAATCCTAAACTTCTCTACCTTTCTGCTCCTGCAATTGCTTATCTTATCTCCTTAATCCTTAACCTGTGCTTTATTTCTGCCCAACTACCCTCATCCTGGAAATATGCTGTAGTCCTTCCTCTCCCCAAGGGTGGTGACACATCCAATCCTAGCAACTATTGTCCCATTTCCCTCCTTCCTACATTTGCCAAACTTCAAGAACATTTAGTTCTCTCTCAACTATCACCATTTCTCTCTGATTCCTCCTTCTTCACCCCCTTTCAATCTGGTTTTCGGAAGAACCACTCAACAACCACCTCCCTCCTCAGGCTTACTGACTCCATCCTTTCAGGGATGGATGATGGCCTGATTACCACGGCCATTTTTGTCGACCTAGCCAAAGCTTTCAACACTGTTTCCCATCCCCTGCTTCTTGATTCACTCTTCTCAGCTGGCCATGCAACATCAGCCACCAACTGGTTTAAATCCTACCTCACTGGCAGGACCCAGTCGGTGAGAATCCTTGATTCCATCTCCCCTCCACTCCCCATCAACACTGGTATCCCTCAGGGCTCAGTGCTTGGCCCTCTACTCTTCTCCATTTTCCTTAATAATATTCCCATACCTTGCTCATCCTCTTCTATTCACATGTACGCTGATGATACTGTTTAGTACAGTTCTGGCAAAAACCCTGCTGCTGTGCAAACCAGCTTATAGCATGACTTCAACCAAGTTCAGCTCTGGTTTGCTTCTCACCAGCTTTTTCTAAATGTCAAGAAGACAGTCTCAATGACCTTTGCCATCAAGCAGAGACTCTGTAGGCTCCCAGCCCTACCCACCTTCTACACCCTTAATGGGACCATCTTGGAGGACACCTCCTCATTTCGTTATTTGGGAGTTTGGCTGGACCAGCACCTCAACTTCTCTGTGCAAATTGATGCTATCCTGAAGAAACTGTGCCCCAAGCTTGGTGCTCTGTACAGGAATTGTAGTTGCATCCCTCTGACTGCGAGGCATGAAATTGTCCAGAAGATGATACTCCCCATCTTTGACTACTGCGATGTAGTCTATGGTGCTGTTCCCAAATCTTCCCTGAACAAGTTGGATACTCTCTTTAACTCCTTCTGCCACTCTGCTATCAACTCCCCTTCCCACTCCCACCACTGTGAACTCTATCGCTGTCTAACCTTCTTCCCATTATCTCATAGACTCATCTCTCACTGTGCCAAACTAACCTCCAAATTCTGGTTCGGGGGGCTCCCTTCCTGTCTCTCATCCTCTCATACCTTGATGGTCCCTCGCTGCTCCACCCTCATTGGTCAGACTGGTTTTGCCCATCGGTTCCCTAAAATCTAGAATTCCCTTCCCCCCGAAATACAACACTCCTCCTCCCACAACTCTCTTACCTCTGCCCTACACAATTACCTTTCCCTCAGCTGTTCCTGCTTTAACCCACCTTAATACCTGTCCCCAGTTTCTGCCTTCCTACCATGACCCCCCCAGCAGGGTTCTCAACATCCTGAATGGGGAAATCAGGAAATGGCTACCCCTTCTCCTCATATTCAGTTCTTGCCTCCCCCCCCTTCTCCACCTGCCTTTCTGGATCACCAGTGTGCACAACCTAACCCCCTTTACTCCAACAGCACTTGTGTACTTCCTCGAGCCTGCTTCTGGTACACTTATGCACTATAAATGGTTCTATAGGTTTTGTATGTTCATATGTTCTTTTGTATGATTTTGGACATATATTGTAATTTACCCAATGCTCCTTTACTGTTTATTGTTCAATACCTTGTGTTCCAACTGCTGCACAATCTTACAATGTTGTATTGTTTGTACTACCAACATACTATTGTAACTGATCATCCTTCACAACCCTATGTAATGCCTCCCCCCAGGTCACACCGTGAGACGAGCAACTTGCTGTTCAGTGTGCCTGCCTGGTGAAACATTTCAATAAATAAATAAATAAGCACAGAGATAATGAAAAGTCAGATACAAAGGACAATAGGCATCAGTGGACCTGGTGATCACTGCAACATGAACATTTGAGACACAGAGTATATTACACTGCCTCCCCACACAGACAATGTGACTTGGGGTCAAAAGGGTGAGGGATTACTACCAGAAACTGGCATTCTGGGGCCTCGGGCAGGCTAGAGATGGGCATTGTTTTATACAGCTGCAGTAAATGACATGGTCAGATATTTCCTGAAATTTCTATGATGCCTTTTGAGAAATTCACCACCTGCCTGTGGTAGCACTGTGGGCCACCAGAGAGAATCTCTTTAGATATATTGCAAGATATCTGGAGATAGCTGGCCATTTTTATTATTTCAACTGCATGATGCTGTTGGCTGCTGGCACAGTTCTAAGGGTTCAGCATTTTTTTAAATCAGTCTCTGGAAGGACAAGCAGAGGGGAAGAAGGAAAGCAAAGACTGGTCTGGGCCGGTTCAAAACTGTATCCCAAAACATTCTACAATCCAGGATATGGAGTGGAATGAATGCTTCTGCCATTATGTGAAGTGGGGACTGGGACCAAAAACCTATTAACAATTACATTGAGGAATGGAATTAAATGCTGCAGCCATTAGATGGAGAGACCAATACCGTATTCCACCATGTTCTACAAACCAGGAAATGGTTAAGACAATTAACTACATAGCCATCACAAGGCCAGCCTTACTGCTACAAGAGAACTCTTGGTATACATTTTTGAAGTGAATTCTGTAATATGTACAAGGTGACTGAATAACCTTACAGAAGACCAGGTGCCAGTTCACTCATATTTTCAAAGTAGACTTCTGTTTGTACTGTTAGTTCAGCAGATTGGGGAATGACACATCCTTTTTTTTTTTTTTAGGATGCGAGCTGCTGCAAATCATTGAAGCTGTCACAAAAAGGCAACATAGCATACTGTGGTTAACAGCACTGCGCTGCATACCTGGAGAACTGGGCTTGAATCCCACAGCCGTCACTTGCATACTGTATGACCATGAGCAAGTCATTAACTTCCCTGTGTTCTCAGAATGTACCTGGAAACAAGCCTGTTTAGTGTGTCTTTCCTGGCCATGAAATTGTGGGGAAAAAATAAAAACCAAAAAAGAACAAAAAAAACCTTGGGGTTCCCAAGTTTTGGTGCAGTTGGGTGGATGTAGACACAGCTGGAAAATACATTTGTGTTCCCCACATTACACATATAGCATAGACAGCCACAGTGCAAGTGTCTACACACTAGTATGCCTCTTCCTTAATTTGATTATGGAGGAACCCCCATCCAGTGGATGAGAGCATAGTTCATACTCTACACCAACTAAATCCTTGTCTTCTAATGTGGGAGTGTCTACAAGGGTACATATCAGTGCCAACTGTAATGGTGTTTTTGATGACATTGACACTTGACCAATAGGCACTGACCTGTGACCACTGTGACTCATCCACATAAGTCATGGAACAGCAATCAGGGATAACAGTACTCATTTCTTTATTCATTTTGCAATTTTTTTTAATTCAGTTTGTACCCCTCCACTGGCACCTACCTTCAACTCAGGCTCCTGCCTATTGCTCATCACTGAGACACTAGGCCATATCTCCACTCCTACAATACATCCTTCTGGTTATCACCCAATGGGTAACACACCTTGCAGTGAGGACCAGGCCAGAATCCCTCTCTGGACCATCATGTTTGATGTCATGGCTGGGAGGAGGTACAGCCAGTGCCAAGCATAATTACTTGAGGGGCCAGACATCATTCTAATAGCCAATGAGATGTTCTTTTTGTAAACTTCTTCATTCACCCCATGATGCAATTCATCGTCAACCAGCAACATTGGTCAGTGGGGGGGGGGGCAGTGGCATGTGGTACCCACTATGTCAAGGCCACTCCTTTTTCTGCAAGAAGCACTAGTACAGCACACAGACACATCACTCTCTCCTAGAGCTTGAGCAAGCTATCTCTGCTGCATGCCCTAATCTCTTCCAGCTGAGTGCAGGAGAATTGGGTCACAGTGGGGAACCTGATTCTTCCACATGTGACTGCAATATGCTCATTCCACACCACTGAGCTGGTCAATAAAAGATTTTAGAACACTACCAGCATGTGCCAGATTTACACTGGTGATCAAGTGGTGAAGGCTTCCTATCCCTTGTCAGGCCAATGAGTTTACTAGTGCACCGCAACAGTTTTCTTTTTTTCCCCAACAGTATACTTGTTTTTAGCACAGTTACTTGCTTACATTGGTATGTAGACAGTATACAGGACAACAGACTCTTCCTCTGCTTATGTTTTTAAGTTATCACTGCTCTTTCTTCACCTTTCATTTTACCCAGATGTGTTTGCTTCTGTTTTTTTTTGTTTGTTTTGTGCCTTTCAAAAAGGCATGCACCAAAATGAGCATGAATGGGAAAGGCCACTTTGAAAGAGTTTGACCTCTTTAACATTTGCCAACTAAATCTTGCCAAACTGTCATGTATTCTTCATTTCATTTATTTCTATCACTAGGAAAAGACTCCATTGAGCTAGCTCATTTACAAGGAGGTCCTGGGTAGGACAACATGCTTTATATGTAGTTATTGTTATATTAGCTAAAGAACAGTTTATTATGTATCTTGTAGATGTTAGGATTTATATTATCCCTCTGTCTAAAGCAGGATATAACTCTGCCTTGTTAGCTTAATGAACACCTTTTATTTTTTGTCTCAGGAATGTTAAAACAAAAAGTACAGTATCTGTCCTGTTCAGCACCCTAGACACTGTTCTCAGACATGAGAGGTGGTGCTAAATGATTTTTCTGACCAAAAAGTACCCACAGTGACATTCCTACTTGACTGAGCAAAGCTCAAAGGGGAGTCACAACCCATATCTAAGAGGTTGAAACTATCATTGAAACCAGCTGTGGAAGAAAGTAGGTGCCACTCTACAAATGGTCCATGGGCAATCACAGCTACATGGTGGCTTTCACAAGATTAGTTGCAGCCTCCAGAAAAACAATGTAGTAACATGGGACACAGGGATGTGACCAGGTGCAGCTGCAATAGACCCTGATGGCATTCCTGGAGACACCAGTGGGTCATCAGGTGTGCTCGAGGACAGGGACTGGGAAGGGGGGACCACAGGATGTGTGATTTTTCTGTGATTAGGGGATTGGTGGGGTTTATTAGATCAACAGGTATCTGGCCATTCAGCCACAAGGGAATGTGATCTACTGGCCCTCATGGGATAACACAGCAAGGCAGGGTAGTGATTGGCATGACTTCCATTAGGGATGCTGTATCTGCAAACCCCAGACAGGGTGATAGCATGCAACTGTAGTAGGTTTTTACACTCCAAAAGCTAGATTACAAATTTGAATTGTACATCTGTTGCTGGTGGGTAATATTCACTTGTGACCTACACCCGTCTTTGTGTATAGCACTGTGAGGTGGCAGTGCAGTCCCGATAGGTGTGACCAAGTTCTATTTGTTTTGAACCACCCTCAACAGAACTGAGCATTCAGCTCCCATGGCATTGCAGAAAAATGAAACATTAGAAAACTCAAACAATGCGGGTTTACAATGAATAATTGCTGTATGTTAAATGATAAGGGGTCCAACTATCAATTATAATGGGATGGCACAAAATTGCTGTGGTGTGATCTAGCACCAGTATTTTGCTTGTGATCCCTGGGCTTAGTTCAAAGGGTGTTTCACTGCCCTTTTGAGCTACTGCAAATCACTGGTGCAATGAAGGAGGCAAGACTGGCATGTAAATAGTATGCTGTGCTATCCATATAGCCAGCTACTGCTGGAAACAAGCCTCTGCACAAAATATGTGAACAAAAACAGGAGAGGAAAAAAAGAGATCACTATGGTTTTCAAGGGAAGTGGCAGCAAAGGTTAAGGCTAAAAGGGTAGCACTCAGGAGGTACAAAGACATGCAGAGGGAAGAGGATAAGGGGGTGTACCAGGAAAAGCTAAGGGAAACAGAGAAGGTGGTGAGGGATAAAAAGGTGCAAGCTGAGGGAAGGATGGCTGAAGGGGTAGTTAAAGGGTACAAAACTTTTTTCAGATGTGTAAGCATAAAGAGGAGGACAAGGGGAGGGACTGTGAGATTGAGAGGGGCAGGTGGAGACTGTGCAGAGGGGGATCATGAAAAAATCAGATAGCTTGAACAGATACTTCTGGGCATTCTTCACAGTGGAAGGGGTGGAGGTATAGACCACATAAAAACAGCAGGAACAATGAGAGGAGTGACATAGACATGAGTCCATTCACAGAGGAAAGAGTCCTGAAAGGACTTGTGAATCTAAAAGTGCATAAAGCAATGGGGCTGGCTGGGGTACACCCAAGGATGCAGAGGAATTTCAGTGAGGTACTTGCTGTACCTCCAACAGCACTATACAACAACTCACTGGAAACAGGACTGGTTCCAGAGGACTGGAGGTGGACAAGATGTAGTCCCCCTTTATAAAATCAATAGCAGAGAGGAAGCTGGCAACTACAGGCTGGTCAGTCTGACATTAGTGGCAAGGAATTTAATGGAGCGACTTTTAAAGGAAAGGCTAGTGGAGTATCTTGAATTCAGCAGGTTACAAGACCTCAGACGGCATGGATTCATGAGGAGAGCTCATGTCAAGTGAACTTGATCAGTTTCTTCAATTGGGTGACCAGGGAAGCAGATTAGGATGGGGCAGTGAATGTTGCCTACCTACACTTCAGCACATCCTTCAACACTGTACCACATAGGAGATTTACAAGAAAACTGGGCAGTTTGGGGATGGGTCCCAAGGTGGTAACCTGGGTACAAAACTGGCTGATGGATCAGTGACAGAGGAGAGTAACTAGGGAGGTAACTCAGGGCTCAGTACTGGGACCAGTCCTCTTTAATGTCTTTATGAGTAACATTACAGAAAAGATGGAGAGAAAGGTATGACACTTTGCAGATGACACCACAATCTGCCATTGGGTAGACACTCTGTAGGGGTCAGAGACTATGTGTAGAGACATAAGAAAACTTGAGGCGTGGTCAAGGGTGTGGCAGCAGGGTTTTAATGGGAACAATTCAAAATTATACACCTAGGGCACAGAAACCCAAAGGCAGAGAATAAAATGGGGAGTACTTATGATTACTAAACATGAAACGGACCTTGGGAATATAATTTTGGATAACCTTAAGACGGCAAAGTAATGCAAGAAGTCAGTAGATGAGGCCACCAGGATGCTGGAGTGCATAGGGAGGGGTATACAAAATCACACGTGCCCCCACAATTCGGAGCATCATGGGCTGCATATGCAAATCACCACAGAATATTATGCTGGTTCAACTTTAAGCAGAAATGCATGGTGCCAAAAAGCCTCTCACACAGTTTGCAAAGGGTGCCAACAGAAGACACAGACATGTATTTCGTCCTACCAGGACTCATCAGTAAGCCTCATCTGTTTGACACCCCAGTGGAATGAACCAGCAAACCCAAAGATGGTCTATCTGGGTTATGTTGTGGTGAACCCAATTAAAACAAAAAACAATTTAAAAGACAAAAAACCTCTGTGCACAAGCACTGAGGCAATGGTTGCCTCAAAGGGTATTTGGCTGGGAAGTCAAGTTTCAAAGAAATACAAAATCACACATGCCACCACAATGCAAAGCATCATGGGCTGCATATGCAAATCACCACAGAATATTATGCTGCTTCAACTTTAAGCAGAAATGCATGGTGCCAAAAAGCCTCTCACACAGTTTGCAAAGGGTGCCAATGGAAGATGTAGACACGTGTTTCATCCTACCAGGACTCATCAGTATGCCTCGTCTGTTTGACACCCCAGTGGAATGAACCAGCAACCCTAAGATGGTCTGTCTGGGTTATGTTGTGGGAGGGGTATTACCAACAGAAAGAGGGTGGTGGTGTTACCACTGTACAGATTGTCTGTGTGATCCAATTTCGAATACTGTGTCCAGTTCTAGAGACCACATCTCAGAAAGAACATAGGCAGGACAGATGCTGTCTGGAGGAGGGCAACTAAAATAGTGCATGGGCTGCATCAAAAGCCCTATGGGTAGAGACTAGGGGATCTCAATATGTACACCACAGTAGAGAGGAGGGAGAGGACAGACATGATACAGACCTATAAATACCTCAGGGGGTGAATAAAGTACAATAGTGGAGTATTTCTCAGAGAAGAAGGTGCACACAAACAAGGGGCCATGCAATGAAGATGGAAGGGAGGACTATAGGAGGGATGTGAGGAAGTGCCTGTCCACTGAAAGAGTGGTAGAACAGTCTTCCAGTGGAGGTGGTTGGGGTGTAAAAAGTGGTGACCTTTAAGCATGAATGGGATAGGCACAAAAGAATCTTGGTAGGAGAGCAGAGGGGAGGTACTGTAGCTGGAGAGCAGGTAGAGTCTGCGATAAGAGTATAAGCAAAGAAATAATGGGAAGACTAAAGAGGCCATGGAGTCCCTAACTGCCATCAGATGTTATGTTTCCATATCTCTGTGGTGCAGTGGATACAGAACATTTGTGGTGTCTTTCATCAAAGAACTTTTTTTTTACCAGTTAGTAGGGG
The DNA here is from genome assembly GCA_016271365.2 of Neoceratodus forsteri. Classification (NCBI taxonomy): domain Eukaryota; kingdom Metazoa; phylum Chordata; order Ceratodontiformes; family Ceratodontidae; genus Neoceratodus; species Neoceratodus forsteri. The sequence goes on from CM057456.1 coordinate 1,727,041,280, forward strand.
CATCAGATAGTTGTGCCCACTATCCACTTAGATCCGAGGACCAAGATTGTCACGGGACCACTATGAACAATGAACCCAAGCAAGGGAAGGGAAGCCATTGGGCCACCTTGGACATAGAATGGACTACAGTAAGGGTGGAGACTTCACTGAACCACAACAGAAGATGGTGAAGGACAATCATGTAGAAGGATGAATGGCTCACAAGTGGACCAAAGATATGGGTGGAATGAGGTAGACAGAGAACACATATGCAGAGTATCATGAATTTCTATATATGTTAATCCATGCAGACCTGCATTACCTCTTAATGGACACCATTACTGTAGGTAGGCCACAGCAACAGCTGAAATATCTCATTTACATTTCAAGAGTTGTGCTGTGGAGTCTCTGCCGCCCCAATCTAATATATCCAGTTTTAGAACCCCTAAAATCAGGCTAAGAATTGGGCCCAAAAGTTAACTTTTTTGATTTGCTGCTATGGCACCTTGTTATCCAGCTGCTCTGTAGCACTGGATTGTAGATCTGAATGGCTGATGGAAATTTTGGCACTATCATGGAAACCTCTAAATACAGCAAGATTTACATAGGTTTGCATCCCCCTGTTGATTGCAATTACTGAATAATTTTTAAATGGATTTTATTTCACCATCAATTTGAGCAATTCTGGAAATATCACTTTCACTGTCTATACCATTCCATTGTTGTACAACAACTGAACAATATAAATACCAGTCCCTGCATTATTATTATGGAAAGGAATACCAATAGCTGAATAGTGACAAATTGATGGGTGTGGAGGTTGGGGGAGGCAGTGAAAGAAACAAATGATGGTCGATCATTACATAAGAAGAAAAGTATTGGAGCTCTGGCACCCAGTTCTACTACTGTATTCATTTTTCAGCTATGAAAATTCCATCATCTCTTGAAGCAAAATGCATGCATGTACACTTAATTCCAACAGTAATAAACCGTTCAAATCCAGACTTTTTTAAATTATTTATAGTAATGTTTTTTGCTTTGTCACTCCAGAGCTGTTACCAATTGCCTCGAGAGGAGGAATATTGATTAGTGGACATCAAAGTGGTAACAGATCTCAATCAACTTCAAGTGGCCAAATAGACAAATTAACTGTGCTTAGCAGACAATAAAACCTCTATCAACTACTATATTGTGGAAGGCCTGATATTATTTTACCTATTGGAAGGATTTCAAGAAGATCAAACAAGTTATTTTTAAGTATATATGTTTTTAAACAATGCACTCTATTTAAAGACTTGTTAGCAGAAAACATTTTACTGAGATTCATTAGTGTACTTACTTTGAGTGGTATGTATGTTTCATGTGCAGAATAACTGAATCACAGTAGCACTATACTATGGTATGTTTCCTTAGGGTGTAACACACTCAGAGGCACTTTTTTAATTTGCTGAAACTTCAAGCTACAATACATCAGGTTGCGATTACATGATTGTGCAATCTTTAAATGGCAAGTACTTTCAAACTGTGATGAATGGAAATATCAAGATCACTACTAGAAGTAGGCAGCACTGAAGTTGCATACAGTTGAGAGTTCATTTTAACACAAAAGTAAACTGTACCTTCTGTGACAACCACTGCAATGATTTTGTGTTCCTACATTAGCCATCCTCTTTTACATGTGGGATTTATTGCCATATTTCAGTATGACATTGTCAAGCCTTCTAACATTTTAAACAGCTCTTATTCAGGTAAAAAAGAAACACGATGTTATGGTGCATTGCTGGGCAGCTATAATGTTACATTTCACTGGGGCTTTCTGAATTTTTTTACTGGTTTTGCCTTATAATATTTTTAGATCCAGTATGCTCTTCACAAATGAGTCATCAACTACTTCTGAAACAACTTTAAAGTGGGACTACAGATAAAACCATGGCATACAGTACATAAACAATAGTCCAGCACTGCAAGGTTCAGACAACGATTTCATTACATTGTTCAAGGTCAGTCAAGGATTTGTGAACTTAGAGAAACAAAATTATGAAAACAAGACCAGGTTGTTGGGCGGATGCCCTTCAGATTTTTGAAGAAAGAAAATACATCATATATATATATATCTACAGTATTGTTTTGAAAACATATACTAGAGCATTATTTAATATAATTTCAACAACTATTGATCTGCAATTTCTCTAAGTGTTCAAGGTTTGACCTTAAAGACTGCAATTGCATGGTTCGATGGTGATTTCAAATAAATGTACTGAACTTGAGCCCATGTCTTACACACAATAAAGGTACCAAATAACTGAGTCTTCTCTTACATACCTGAACTCTGGAATGAAGTTTGACCTCAGTCCATAAAATGCTGCTGAGATTGTCAATAGCCAGTGTGGGTTGTAATTTCCATTGTCACATTCCAGGTAGGGCAGGGACCACCTGATATGATTTTTATCCACCACATAACTATCCCTCCTACTGTTATCCAAAGTTTTGATGGCATCACTTAAAACCCTCCTATGCAACTGATGAACTTTCTTGTTTTTAAAGCCATGGAACCAGTCTGTTTCAATTGTTGCATTTGCTAAGTAATGAGCTGCTAGGGATAAATCTTGAAGCAGGATTTCGCTGTCCTTCCTAGTAGCTTGGAGAAAGACCTGAGGGATGGGTGAAACAGAATGCTCATTGAAAGTGATTACTGCTCTTAGAATCTTGGGATCTCCTTCCAAAATGCTCCTTGCTAACGCCTGGTACCATTCAACATCAAGCTTGAGGTTCTGCTCTCTTGACTTGTTCGTCTGTAAGATCATATTTAAGAAGTTAGTGGCATGGATTACTGTGTCAAGGGCACTGCGCAGCAAAGGATGAGATGTTAAGTGAGACATGCCTACTACATTGTTTAGTATGTATCTCTTAGAGCAATTTGTATGTCTTAGCTTAGAAGAATCTCTTGTGTGGAGAAAAGCTGCCACAGTCTTTGGCACGTCTTCTGTTAGTTCCTCTGCCAAGATGGTGCCCTCTGTAGATTTAATCAAAATAGATGAATGTGGGTGTTCCAAGATGTTGATGTTGCTGTTGTAAATAGGTTGTTGCCCCTTAATTGCCTTCTCTTTATGTGATATTGCCAGTCCTTCAAAGCCATGGTTGGAACCAATAACAAAACCTAGATGTACAATCACAATGAAAAACAGAAATCCCATAGCTATATCTTTTACCGGATGTTCGGGATACTTAAAATAGTAGCAGCAAACTAAAAGAAAGTATTTAACCGGTACTTTACTAAGGGCACAAATAACTAAATAAAACAACGCCTGTAGCAGTGAATACACTATAAACAACAGCTTAGTGCTGGAAATACGCAAACGACAGTCTTGGTCGGAGCTGCCCACATCCCATCTCAGAGATTCTATAGTTAGACTGCTTACGTCTCCGTCACCGTTCGCTTACATTGCTTTCATTGAGATATGTTTAAAGATGTGTATGTAAGTACTTCTTTGCTGGAAACAAAGACAAATTCCCATTCCGAATTGTCCGTTCCTCGTTCATTGCGATTCCACTCGGTTTAACAGAATTTTTGCAGAATGAAAAAAGCAGCAGCGGCTTTTATTGCATTGCAAGAAGGCATATTCCATCCACACTTTTCTAGCGCGCACACGCACTCCGCCCCTTTCTGTCTATGCAAAGCAGTAACTATAGATAGACACAGCGGAACACTTCTTGGCATTAAATCCCGTCCCCATCTGTTTCTCATAGGTTTGCTTCAGTCACGTTGCGTCGTGAATGGCCGTAACCTCTGTCAGTCTTTTAACAGCTCTTTGTAAGGTACCGTGAAGGAGCTGTCCAGCATTGAAAAGCAGCACGGATTCAGGAGAGAAAGCGAGAGAGAACACGTTAACTCACAAGCGTCTTCATTTTCACATATGGGATTCCAACGGGTTTCTACATGCAGTACACCCACTTCAAAATCAGGCAGTTTGATGGGAATCAGTGGTTAGCGTTTTCTTGTATTACGTCATACTTTAAGTCTCAGGGCGGTGCATTAGGATTCTCCAGCACGCAACCATAGTGGTATACCATATCTCTCAACCTCTTGCCTCATGAATCAGGGACAAGGCTTAAAAAAATCAGGGACACATATTAAAAATTGGTACTACTCACACATAAAGCTGATAGAATAAAGGGATGTATGTTAAGATGCATTTTCTGAAGAAAAACAAGTCTATAACTTTAATGTTTGACATTATTTTGTGATTTTTAATCCCCACTGTTCTGTCACAAAAACGCAAATTTTATGAGGGACAGATGAAAATTTTGAGGCAAAATCAGGGACATCCCTGAAAATCAGGGACAGTTGAGAGGTATGTGGTATACAGTAAGTACTGTTGAAGAAGCAAGCAATAAGACATCAGGAGGTGTGGGTTATCTCCTGATAAGAGCACGCCCAGGCGCATTGTTAGGCACGAGGCACTTGCGCTGAGTGCCTCTTGCACCTGGGCGTGCTCTTATCAGGAGATAACCCACGCCTCAGAGTGTTTTATTACGCTTATAAAATGGGTCCCTCCTAAAAACTTTACCCTGAAAATTAAGTTAATAAATGAAAGAAGTCTCATAACTGTTAAAAAATTAAGTTAATTAAGAAAAGTGGAAAAAAATAGTCCCAACATTTGAACTGCAGAACGTATGTAAAATCACACACACACACACACACTTTGTATTTTTGCACCCTGCCACACTTAATTTTTTTTTAATGTTTTGTTTCTAGCTTTTTTTAATTTGTTTTACATGTTCTCATTTTTTCTAGTAGCTACCAGTAGCTGTGGAGTGGCCAGCACAACTGGTAGTGAGAGCGAGTGTGTGTGTGACAATCATGATTTTGAATTTTAGTACCCCACTTCCCCACCACTCACAGACACATATACATTTAGTTGTATTTTGTCTGCCAAGAGTTTCTCTTGAATTTAGTTTTTGGCAGACTGTGAAATTACACACTGCTTTCTGTGTGTTTACTGTATTTGCTTGTCGGGAGTTGAATTGGGAGCGAGCTCTGTGTGTTTACTGTACTTACTTGCTGGCAGTTGAAGCAGGAGCGAGCATGTCCCTTAGCGGCTTCCATAGAGAGTGGTTTTGTTCGTAGTGCGGTTTTCTGAAAGAGACGGCGGTCAGAGTTATGCCCAAGTATGTTCCCTATCTGCAGTTAAATAAATATCTCCAATACTTGTGGCGACAAGACTTGAGGCGCAAGTGTCAATTTTAATTTAAAAGGAATTTCGAGCATGCGAGGATGCTCGGTGGATCGCAGATGACATATCTTGAAGTGGGGATTGCGAGAGGCTTTTTATTTTCACTTTGAGGAGTACAGGTCAGACTTTCTTTTTAATGTTTTAGTTGGGTTCACTTGTGCATGGTTGGGGGGGGGTGCAGGTCGGCCATGCCAGTACAGGTCCTGTGCAGTGTTTGCTCACCTGTGAAAGCAGTTTGAAGCTATCCCAGGTTATTGATATTTCCCTGCTTTGAGGTTGGCCAGGTAAGAAAAGTGCCGGTTGGCATAGATATCAGCTGATAAGGACACGGGTGAAAGGTCCTTTCAGCCAATCAGTTTAAGGCATTTTATTGACCCATTTTATAAGTATTGTTAAATCATTGTCGCCAACTGACAGTTTTCTTGCGTGAAGGCAAATGCCAAAAATGCCATCTAACAGTGGGCTTATACCACCCTTTGAATTTCCATGTTAACACTGCAGGATACTTCTGAGGCCATCTTTATTTCTTCAACAGTAGCGTCTAGGATGTCTGGTTGTCATATGTTAATACTCACTAAGGGCCACAGTAAACATTTACGATGTCTCCAAGCGTCATAAATGAACATTGGACTGTAGCATTCTGCATGGGTATGTTAGTTTACGCGAGCGCACACACACACACACATACACACTTTAAAACGGAATGTATACATGCTTTAGAATTTAGAATAGATGAATGAGGAATTCACGAAGCAACTATTTTTACTGTGCAATTATATTATAGAGGTGTTTCCCCTATGTATGCATCTATTGCACTCTTGATATTGGGGACTACCACAAAGGCATATGTCTATTTTTTTTATGTTAATGAAACATTAGGGGGAGAGAGGGTATCAAATTGGTGATATTGTAATAATCACATACTGTACTGTATATATCATACAGGTGGTTAGTACATTGAGTAAATAAATCATCTTATTTTGGGATAAATATTTATTATCAGGTAGAATGCCTGCTATTTTAGCAGGCCCGGTGGTGCTGAGGGTTGAAGCACTGGATGCCACACCTCACACCATGCCGGTGACTCGGGTTTGGGAACTACCTCAGGATGCCGGGGGTTGGCAGGGGCAGAAGAGGATTTAGCATCCGTAGAACTGCTCTCCTTTTCTGGGGGTGGGGGGGTACCACCTCTTTCAGCACGAGTGATCTCTGGTGGTGGATGGGGGCAGTGCACTGTGGGGGGCTGAACAATGGGGTATGGGGGTGGTGGCGGATATCCTGTGGGCAGGGGTGGGAGTGCACCTATCAAGCACTGGATTTGATTGCACGTTCATGCCCCTGGGAACCAAGAAAACAGGAAACAGCCTGGCACCTGGGTAGGTGAAGGCCTGTCCCACCACACTCATTCATGCTCAACATTGGACCTGCCCATCTGCATTCAGACTCCTCCACTCCCTCTGGTGGCCACTAGATACTTAGAGTGCCAGAGGAGTTGGCCCTTACCCGAGAGGATCAGAGTTGGGGAATTGGCTAGCCAGAGTGGAACTGGAGGATGTGCTGGTCAGTCAGTTGAGGGTCTCAGACAAAGCAGGATTGTGAGTTGGGGATTGAGGGCAGTGCTGGAGAGAGACTTATGGGACCAGCGAAGGAGGAATAAAGAAAGTATACAAAAAAAAGAATGCCTGCTATTTCACTTAGTGCACTTATTTCATTTGGAACATGCTGTTTCCATTTAGGATCTGGAAACAGAAAGCAGATAACAATGGGTCAAATAGAAAGTTTACAGTAGAAAGGACAGTTTTATGTCAACCAAGGTGAAACACTAATAAAACATTAAGAATAGAGTGGTATACAGTATATCAAATATATAATGGGGTGTGATGGAATAACACATTAATCTTCACTCATGAAAGATATGACTCTTATAACTAACTTATGGCTTTGCCACTCATGCATTATGAGACTTGCCATGCAGTAGTGCAGATAAATGCCTTATTGCACAGCAGCCTGTTATGTCTTCCCTATTTATTTCCACATGTAATGGTAAGACCCAAAACACAAGAAAGGTGAAGTTGCATATAGGTTATAAAGTACTTATATTCACTCGAAAGGATTAATGTGATTATCAACACACAGATCATTAGGTATGCTGTTTGAACAACATCATTCTAAAGGTCAAAGCCTTTAAATTATGTCTTAGAGTCAACTGCTTCTAAAGAGGTCATTAAGCACTAAGAAAGCTGATTTGCCACCTGTTAAAATGCCATAATCACTGCTGGAAATGGTCAAAATTTACTAGATGAGCCCACCATCTTTCATGCAGGATCAGACACATGACATGGGTCTGGGGACACATTTCCTCATTATACTTATGTTGCATATTAACATGTTATTAATTCAGTTTTAAGTCTTGTTGTGGGTAAATGTTACACAGAAGCAGTCCTTCCACATTTTGCTCCTGGAGTATGACTTGTTAATTTTTCTTCTAGAACCGAGTTCTCTGGACTCCCCCTTATTTCCACTGGTATCACGGCAAGTCCACACAGACCAAAGAAGGGTGGTGAAGAGTCAAAATCTCTAAATACAGAAGAGTGAGGCATGCCAAATAACACTTGTGTGACACTGTGTAGTGAGGAGGTGCCTTTACCATGCACTGTTGATCTAAAGCCCACTGACAATCTTTTTACTTGAAAGTTCACTGGAGTGGTGATCCTTGGTGGTGTGGTGTTGTAATAGTAAATCTACACTTAAGGGAAAAGCTTTACAGAACAAAATAAGTGTGGGAGTGGGGATCCATGACAGTGTGGTGTTGTAATAGTAAATCTACACATAAGGGAAAAAGCCTTACAGAACAAAATAAGTGTGGGACAGACTTGTTCTGTGCTTTCTATAAAGGTTTGTTGTTTCCTTTGTGTTCTATTCATAGAGTAATGTGTGCTGTTGTGTGGGTGGATAGCGTGAGATTTTTTTTCTTTATGCTGTTTTTGCCTTAACTGTTGTGGAGAGTCATGGTTTTGCCTTATGGGAGGTTGCTGGCTCTGTTTTTTATTGCACTGTATATTTTTTTACAAAGTTGACATGGAGCCATTTCCACCAGCCAGCCGCAATGGCAAATGAAGTGCTAAACAAAAACTGTGGTGAAGGACAGAGGAAAAGGCTTATTGTGAATACATTCTGAAAATAAAAAAAATAGCATCAGAACTTCACCAACTGCATAGCACTGAGAGCTGCGGAATACTTCTGGCATGCTGGCAACTCAGGTTGATAGCTGTGTATGTGCTGTGGGAAATGACTTGTCCTCCTTAATGCTCTTTAAACCAACAGAAAATCACTCTGACTTGTATTTATAGCTGGTGTGAGTTATCTGTGGTCCTTCTCAAAATAAAGCTGCCAACAACTTTTTTCCTATAAAGATTTTTATTCTTTACAACCTCAATGTTTCACCCTTTGTAGTATGGCTTTTTCAAGGGGGAATTTTAGTTACAATCTGCAGTATTAAAAATAACACAAATTATTATTTTTGGTTTTTTTTAATTAATATTTAAGAGGCATTTCACACCAATATATTTCATTGATCCACTATGTTCCTTACTATTGTACATAAGTGTCTTGATGTTGTAGTGGTCTTGTTATCTATAGGACTATGGTGCTTAGCTTAAAGTTTTTTATTTTTATGTTGCTGTAATGAAACGGACAAGCTCATACTGGAGTTCATACTGGATGAATAAGAAAATCAGAAGGCATAGCCCATAAAGAATTTCCCCACAATTCAGTGGTAGTGATGGATGCCACCAACTTCCTCTAGATACTTGTCCAATTTCTACTTAAAACAATCTAAGCTTTCTGCCTCCACCACTTCCTGTGGCAGTCCATTCCATACCCTTATTGTTTGACACTTGAATCTGCTCTTCCTTAACTCAGTCCTGCTCAGTTCTTCACTCAGTTGCCTATCATGCCTTCTCAAATGATAGGTCCTTTCCTTAGACACCAAACCCAACTCTGCTCTAATAATCTCATCCTTCAGAGATTTATATAATAATAATAAATCCCCTCTTACCCTTCTACTCTCCAAAGACCACAACCCCATTATTTCCAATCTAGTCTCATATGACTTTCTCACAACCCTAAATCAACCTTGTAAGGGATCTCTGTGGTCTTTCCATCAATCTAATATCCCTCATCAATAAAGGACCTGCAACTGTAGAACAATAATCCAGTATAGGCCTCACCAAATGTCTATACAATGGCATCAAAACCTCTCTACTCCTTGATTGAAAATCTCTCCTAATCCAACCAACAATCCGCATTGCTTTATTAGATGATTGTCTACTATTTGCTTCATTTCTTAAATCATTTTGGACATAGATACGCAGATCTTTCTCACTTTCCGATACCTTAAGCTTCAGATCATACATATAGTAGATCTGATTGATATTTTGCCTACCGAAATGCATGATGGTACATTTATCTTTATTAAACGTCATTCCATTTATTTTTTTTTTGCCCAATCGACAATGTACAACAAATCCTGCCCAAAAATGAGTCTCTCATCAAATGTATTTACCACTGCTCCAATTTTAACATCGTCAGCAAAGCTATATTAAATTAACAACTAGTCAAATTCCTATTGCATTTACATGCACTATGACCCACCTTCTGCCAGTGCCTCAGTTTTACTAATCACCATACTAGTGCCTGACTCCTTGATGACAAGTCACTTAAGCAGTTCTTAGTTGCTTATATTCTTGCTAAGTCAATTATCTGAACATCTCTACCTGTTTTTTTTTCTTTCCACTACTTGCCTGTGACAGTTTATTAAAGTACCATTTTCTATACATTTTTATTGAATAATACTTTCATTTATTTGTTTTTTTCTATGTATTGTATTGTAAAACATTTTTAAATGAGTATTACAGTGTATCCACTGATTGTTCATTTCATTACTTGAATCTGACTTTTCTATACTAGTCTAAAATACCCCTGTTCACCGGTGTGTCAGGGTGAAAAGTGCCATAGGACTTTTTTTTTAAGAAATCAGTTATTTGATTTTGTCACAGTTATGCACTGTATAGACAGTCCTGTCTGTTTTGGTAATGCCTTCACAATGTCCTTCTACAAATTTATAGTTCTACATATGATTTCTACTTCCCTAATCTATTTACAGCTAGTTCAAATTAAATTATAAATAATGAATAGTGGGGGAACAGAACTCATTGCCAGCTGGGGTTTTACCACCCAATTTGGCTTGTTTTGCAAAAGGCATGCATACATTAATGTAACCCTTTGTGTCACATTGCTTTGTGATATATTGGGCACTAGTAGGAGTGTTGGGGGCTTCAAAAGGTCTATTAGATTATTGTTTAATCATTTGTTAGGTATTCAACTGGTATCAATACATCACAAGAGCATTACCATTACAATAATTATAACATACAGTAGCTTTGCTTAACATTATACATACAATTGCTTTTCTACATTACCACCATGCATTGTACAAGGTCCATCCCTGCCAAAGGACAGCTTTTACCTACAGGCAGGCCAGTTGCTGTCCACATTTAAGCCAGTTTGTGGCTTCAACATTTGAAGGGTGAATATCCACTTTATTTCTGTCTTGTCTGGTATCTTATCAAAATTGCATGCTCTGTGTGGTTTATGCATGACCTCCAGGCCTCAAAACCTACATGATGCCCCTTGGTGACCTGCTTGTTTGAAATGTTCTATCACTGGAGACCTATCGTCCTGTCTCCTGATATCTGCTTTGTGTTCCTGTATGCATATTTTCAGCGCTCTACTGGTCTTTCCTGCATAAAGAAGATCACATGGACACTGCAGGATGTAGCTAACCCCCTTTATGTTGCAGTCTGTATGTTACCTGATTTTGTATTCCTTTCCTGAGTGTGTATACTTGAACACTTTTTTTTCTACTGGTGTGTCCACAGATCAAGCACCATCCACAGGTAGTCATTCCTAGCTACAATGGACCTAACAATAGTTGTTGCTCTTTTTGTAGTGATTTCATAAATTGAGAATGCATGAATTTGTCTTTCAGGTTCCAAACAGTTTTTAGCTGCCACTATACAGTAGATCTGGTTCTAATGGATGTTATTTCTGGAGGTGCTCTGCTTAATATGTACCACTCTCTGCTGATAATACCTTTTATTGAATTTATGATTGTACTTTGTGGCTAGAACAAGCATCTCAGTCTGCCTCAAAGGTACCCTCTCTATGCTAGAAGCTCCTGCCTTGTTTTCTGTCCTATTTGTTCATTGTTCTTTTTTTGATATCATGTTTGAATACCCCCTGTTTTTAATATTGCATCTTGCAACTAAAATTTCCCTTGAAAAAGCCCTACCATAAAGGGTGAAAAGTTGGGTTGTAAAGAATATAATTATTTGAAGAAAAAAGTTGTTAGCAGCTTCATTTTGAGAAAGGGCCACAAATAACCCACATCAATTATAAGTACAAGATCCAGTTTATAACCTGAGCACATTACAGCAGGAGTAGAAACCAGCAGGGAGGGCATAACAGTGTCTTGCAGACACTCTCTTCACTGGGGAGAATTCCAGTGCTGCATTGCTCTTAAGAGACACTTGGAGGTGGCATGGTGGTGGTACAATTGGTGATGTGGGTGATGACAAATTGAATGGCAATCTCTGGACCATTGTGCATATGTATGTTCTTGTAAGAGAAATGGGTAGAATTTCCAAATGGTAAGAAAATCCCACATTGGTTGCAGGATGATGCTGACACTGTCAGTACCCATGTCCTATAGACACAATGACCAAGCAGCCCTCCTCATGACATTTTGCAACAACATAGTGATCGTGGTTTCCTAAAATACATTATGAGCCTGGTAGGAAGAGAGGCCCAATCCCTGGTGGGGTGGTATCCTGGTAGTGGGTGAGATGGAGCAAAAGTGTCAGTGTCTGAAGAGTATGCTTCAGCAAGCAGAGTACCTGGATGTGAGATGTAGCCAGTGGGAGCAGAAGGTACCCTGGTGTGGGTAGTAGAATCAACATTTCAACCATGAGGATATAGTATCTTCAGGAAGCCATGATATACAAGACACAGCTAACCTAGTAAGCCTCTATTAATTGGCATGAATGAATCTTGGCTGTATTTCTTTAAGGGGGGAAACATTTTTGAAAAAAATCATTGTAAATCAGTTAAAAACATTTTAGAGAGTCAAAATGTATACAATCAATACCAGTCAAGTTTTTATGTATATCATGCAGTAGCACTTCCTCTGCACTAGTAAAGATAACAGATGTCCAGATGGCAGTGGACAAAGGCCTCCTGGTTGAGGCCATATGTATCAATTTGTCCAAAGCATTTGATCCTCTGGAACATTCCACCATATTAAGAAAGCTGATAGAGTTTAGCTTTACCCAGGTGGCACTGTGTCAGTTTAGTTGTTAGTCATTAGGAAGGAGACAGATGGAAATTCTGGAAGACTTCAGATCACAGTTTGACTAAGTTAAATCTGGAGTTCCCCATGGATCAGTACTAGGTACAATTTTGATTAATCTGCATATAAATGGTGTCAGACCTCACATGATGGAAGCCTAACACCATTTGTATGCAGATGACATAATCTAGTACATAGAAGGACTATGTATAATAAAAATCCAGTCCAAATTACAAAATGACTTTGATGTACTACATGCATATTTTACTGAACATAAACTGATACTAAATAACACAAAGTCACAGGTTATGCCCTTTTGTAACAGAGCAGTTCAAAATAAGTACTTACAATAACAAATAAAGATGACTGCATACTGAAGCAAGTTGAGTTATACAAATGCCTGGGAGTCTGGTTGAACTCCCAGTGTAAATGGGATATATACATAGAATGTCTTATAAATTAACTAAACGCAAGATTGCTGATGTTATACAGGAATAGGAAATGTATCCCTATGGAGGTCAGAAAACAAATTGTTAATACAATGGTGGTTCCCTTTTTGACTATGGTGAGTTGACTTATGGGGGGGCATCCAGGAAGGTAGTGGGCAAAGTAGATGTGGTACATAACAGATTTTCCCAGTACATTCAGGTCTTCCCCCAGAAAACCCACCATTGTTTTCTTTATAGATCTTTGCACTGGCTAAGATTATCTGAGTTCAGGAATTTATATGTTCCTCATCTAATTAACCAAAACTGATCTCAGAAAATTCTACATTTATGCAATTTATTTAGAAACATACAGTAAAAACTGGTTTAAGGGCAGACAGCAACACTGAACTTGATGTTCCAATCTTGGAAAAACTATTAGATGTAGCTTTTCCATTTACTGCCAGGGCCCAAGAGCCTAGAATGGATTACCACAGTTCTTAATAATTTACAAGTAAAAGTCTCATGGCCATTAGTAAAATCATGGGTTATGTGAGAGGCCAACTTACCAAAGGATGCTGCAGTCATATTGAAAATAGCCAAGTGTTTTTTCAGAGCACTCATTATTGTTCCTTTGAGAAAAGCAACTGGAAAATGATGGTCTGGTGCTCCTATCAACTTAAACCAAGTTAGTAACATAGTTTTTCAATTATAAACACAGTTGGGCTTAAAACAACACTTTTAAATTATCAATCCATTCCCATGGATCTAATCCATGAATATCATAATTGTCAGCCACAAAAACATCTGTCTCTTGAAACTGTTTACTGAACTACATTCAACCACCTCTTTTGGCAATGTGTTCCACTGTGAGACTAGTCACAGTGTAAACCAGTACTTTCTTTTCATCTGTTTTAAATAGATCGCTGTTGTACTGAAATTTGTAAGAGCTGTTGAATGTAATGTTACCTTTTAATTTTAAAAATAAGATTTCAGCTAAGGTAATATCCCTGCTGACTCTATAAACAACCATAATGTCACCCTTTATTATTCTAAGGAAATATTTTTTACCGTAACATGTACATCTTATGTAAAATGTTTGTTATACTGTATGTTTTGATTGTAACTCTTTCTCCCATAAGTCTCTATGCTGTATGCATTCTCTATCCATTTACTATTGACAGTTTTTAAATCATTTTTACTATTGTTACTGAGTGTATATATGTTGAACTCCATTGAAAATGAACCAGAGCTCATCTGGCTAACTCCTTTTCTTGATTGTAGGAATGCACTATTTGCTTAATATTTACTTACCTATTAAGTTAGTCAATGGAAGACATTACAAACAATTTGCAACTGCTGAAATGGCATACCATAGATACTGTTCAGTCCTATTCTAGCTTTGTCAGTGTGGTGTAACAATCGTCTCAATTGAGCACAGGAAGGCAGTAGAAAATGTTGACAATATGTGGATCAAGCATAGGGCTGTGTGAAATGTATCTTCCACCAGTGAAATTCTGGCAAGATTATGATTTCACTTCCATGAAATTTCTGCAGAAAGGTTGTGAAATTCTATCAAAGTTGTTATTTCAGTTATTTCCAACTTATTTCATAAGTATTTGTCCACACTGCACCAAATGAGGTATAATGATTTTACCACAGTCCATACAAAAGTATACCACATTGCAAGTTTCTGCCTTTAAATGTGACTGAGTTATAAACCTCTAAACTTTCAGACATTTTAAAATTTCATTTCATACTTACTGTATGTAAACTGCAGAATTTTTAGCCCTAAATATTAGTCTCTGCAGTTACCTCATGGGCCAGCTGCAGATCATTGCACTGCTATGTCGATGATGCAGGATTGGAAGCAAGCCCAGAAAGTCACATCAAAAGGCAGGCCATTGCTGGGACAGGAAACAAGTAAGCATTAAGCCACGACAAAGGTGGCATCTAATGCTGGATTGATGCATGGTTGGGAGGGTTGTGGCCCAAGGCCGGAGGCTGGGGGTGAACAACCACTCAACCACGCATCAATTGCATTAGATGTCACCGCCAGAGTGGCTTAATGCACTTGTAACATGGGCTGCATGATGGTGGCATCACCAGGAGGCTGCCTAGTGTGCGTTGAACAACATAAGACAGGGAGTCGGGGCTGTGGGGAAAGAGTTTTACTGCACTTTCAAATCTTCGAACAAAACAACTTTTACATACTGATGTGGTCAACATAATGAGTAGGTGTAAGTAAACAAAATAGTATGGCTCACATCACAGTCCCAAAATTCTGCCATTCTGCGTGGGTATTACCTTCATACCCGGCGCTGGAGGTATCCGGTGCACTGCTCACTCGCCGTGGTGTGCGATCGCATTGAAATTTGCATGGAGCCCCCGCTCACTCCCCCTTCCCTCTTGCTGAGTCCCCACTTGCCTGCATCCTCTATCTTTCTCACACTGTGCTATCTCTGCATTCTGTGCGCCCCTGGTTCTTGTCCCCCCTCCCCGTTTCCATTGGCGTGTAGCTGGTCTCCCTTTTGCTTTGCCAGTCTTGCCCCTGTAAAACTCACTCCCCACTTGTGCCCAGTGCTGCTAACCTAGGGGTCTGGCTAACTTTGGTACTACCATTATGAGGACGGCATCTATCGTGGATTAATACCCGCTCCACTTTGGACCCCGTGATGCCATTTCACCAATCGCTGGTGCCCATTCCAGCCTTCTGATTATTGCCATGTTACAATTAGCAGTGTATCTCAGTCAGGGAGGGTTGAAAGTGGGTTCTACCAACAAAGCAACCCCTGTGGCTGGGCCATTGAGTTTGTTGCTGCTACAGAGAAGCTATGGTTGTGGGAGGGTGACAGAGTCACCACCACCACCGGAGGAGGAGGAGGAGGTGAGAAGGTAAAAATGTGTGAGAAAAACCCAGTAGGCAACTGAATAATGCCTGAGTTCAGCCTGATCAGGGTACATCCATGTGATCAGGGTATATGTCTAAAAGATGAGATGCTGGCTGGGAGAAAAACCAATATGGAAAAAAAGAGGCTGTGTGTCAACTCTCTAATCTCTTGCTCAAAGGTGGGCCAAGTTATAAGCAGTCAAAGATTCCAAAACAACATCAGTAATTAAAGTCTAACTTCATGAGCATTTGTGAAATTGTGGAAGGCTGTGACACTTTTGTTGAAGCCATGTCCATATATTTTGCCCAGTCTTACACTTGAGCTGCTACTGTAGAGGAAGGTAATGGCTGGGAGAAGAGATATTAAGGTATTAACTCCTATTCACAGGAGATTCCATTGTAGAAGTACAGTGGTGCCAAGTGTCAGGTCGTTATCTGGCATGACGAACCATGAGAAATAGTCATATGCATTTTGCACTAACCTGTCTTCTTGCAATATACCAGCTATCCACTAGAGCTCACTGACTTAGTGACTTGTGGTAGCACATGTACTGTACATGCAGCATTGTTTCTGTACAATGCCACCTGCTGACTCTTTAGCAGCCCTGTAGATACTGTAACAATGTATAGTTTTACTATTTGAAAACAGTGGCACCAAATGACGTCAAACCTTACAACGTGTTGTAAATGATGCCAGTGTGGCTGAACCATAGGGATATCTGTAATCATGACGGATCATGGGGCTGGGCATCACCATCACCATTACAGGAGTTTTTTGGGGGCGTTGCAGGGCCTGGATGATAATGCAAGCAAGGGGATCTGATAGTGATAAGTGCTATGTCAAAGTTAAATTCCACAAGTAGAATTC
The DNA here is from genome assembly GCA_016271365.2 of Neoceratodus forsteri. Lineage (NCBI taxonomy): Eukaryota > Metazoa > Chordata > Ceratodontiformes > Ceratodontidae > Neoceratodus > Neoceratodus forsteri. Next base: position 1,727,058,084 of record CM057456.1, read on the forward strand.
TGACATTACCTATTATGCATCCATAAATTATTGAGCAGATTTTGCCAAGCAATAATTTATAAAGTATCTACAATACATTTTAAGATACTAAACCACATTTTTTCAGCTTAATTAGCTTCCAGGACATGTTTCCTTTGGTACGCATGCCAAATCTTGAGTTTATACCTGCAATAGCAGTGGAGCTATAAACAGCCAATATTTTGAAAATTCTCACACAATTTAATGTAGAGAAAAAAAAACGAAATATGTTGCAGGTGATGCCTTTTATTGGACTAACAAGATTATTTCTAAGACTAGTTTTCAAGAGATAAGACCCTCTTCCGCAGGTCAAAGTGGAAACAGCTGAGCAGCATGACAGATATAGAGGTTGGATCTGGATTCAAAACATAAATTGGCAGTTTACACATCAAAGCCTTACAGCCAATTCACACTCCTTACAAACAGAAAGAATCTATAATTGTCAATGGAGTATGTCTGTTGAAGAGATCAACTAGTAAGATCAAAGAACCTCAGTACATAAGCACCGAGGCAATGGTTACCCCAAACGGCATTGTCCAGGAAGCCAAATTTCAGAGAAATACAAAATCACACATACCCCCATAATGCAAGCATCATGGGCTGTTTATGCAAATCACCACAGAATATTATGCTGGTTCAACTTTAAGCAGAAATGCATAGTGCTGAAAGGTCTCTCACACAGTCTGCAAAGGGTGCCAACAGAAAGACACAGACACGTGTTTCATCCTACCTGGACTCATCAGTGTGCCTCATCTGTATGAGACCCCAATGGAATGATGAGCATTAAAGCTACACACATCTTCCCAATGAAATGAACCAGCTACCCTAAGATGGTCTGTCTGGGTTAGGTTCTGGTGAACCCAATAAAACCAAAAAATAAACTAAAAAACAAAGAACCTCAGTACATATGCACTGAGGCAATGGATACCCCAAAGGGCATTGACCGGGAAGCCAAGTTTCAGAGAAATACAAGATCAAAGGGCAGCTTAATTTTACTCTGGCTATGGTCGATCAATTAACATTTGTAAAAAAATCAAGACAGGAAAAGAAAAAAAATACATACCATTGTCTTTAAAAGATACCTGTTAAAAGAGCCAGAGGGTGCTGACATGGGGGTTTAAAAAGAAACTCTGAAGCATCATTTTAAGCATAATCACTGGTAATGTACTAAAAAAACAACATCTTTATTAAGTCCTTTTTCTTTAGTGTCAAAATATTGTATAATTTTTAGTTAAAATGTTTGCCATTCCTGACTGTTTATGAAGTTACCTTTTAACACTCTGACAGTAAAATCACTGATGAAGTGATCTGGTCTTGAAACATTTTCTCCTACTGGTGTATTTAAATTTTTATGGGTAACTGTGAACCTGTGGTGATTCATTCTTGTTTTGAGTTCCCATCCAGTTTCACCAATATAGCAGCCTTCCTCACATTTTCTACAATATATCATATATACTATGTTGCTAGAAGAACAGGTAAACAAGTTTTGGATTTTAAATGTTTTTCCATTATGAATGACACATATCTCGGGAGAGGTATGTGTACATAGTTTGTAGCAAGGTGCTTTGCATGGTTTTGTACCTTTGTCACCTAGCTGGATCTCAGTGGGAAGTTTGCTTCACATGAGTTTCTGCTTCAGGTTTGGTGGTTGGCAGAAGGCAAGCACTGGTGGAGTGGGAAATATATTTTTAGTCTCATCTTCAGAGAGTAGTGGCTATAGATCTTTAATTAATTTCTGTCGTTTTTCCAGTTCTGGGTTGTAGGATACTACCAGAGGTGTACGAGCAGATGTTCTCTGTGGTTTATACCTTAGTAGTTCTTCCCTAGAACTACAAAGTGCAGAATGGATAGTCCTATCACTAGTGCTGGTTTTATATCCCTTCTGTCTGAAAGATTGTTTTAGTGTACTAAGATGTCTGTCCTTGTCAACTTGGTTTGAACAAATGTGGTGGTACCAGATGGCCTGGCTGTGTATAATGGATGTTTTGGTATGTGAGGGATGGTAGCTTGAGCTGTGAAGTTAACTACATCTGTCTGTAGGTTTTCTGCACACAGATGTTTGCAGGGTTCCATTTTGTAGTGTGACTGTGGTGTCGAGGAAATGCACACACTTTGAGTAATGTATTTGGAATTTAATGGAAGGATGGAATTTATTGAAGCTGTCAAAAAATTGTTTTAAGTTTTCCTCTCCTGCTGTCCATATGATAAAAATATCATCAATATATCGATAATATTTTAATGGATTATGGTGTTCTGTGCTAAGGAATTTTTCTTCTAGATCTGCCATGAATAGGTTGGCGTACTGCAGTGCCATCCTGGTGCCCATAGCCGTCCCCATATTTTGAAGGTAAATATCAGTGCTGAAGCTGAAATAATTGTGTGCAAGGATGTATTCCATAAGTTTGGATATCACATGCAGTGGATATTTGCTCTCTGTGGTGGCTTTTTCATAGGTATTCATAGCATGCCATTACACCATCTCTGTGAGGGATGTTGCTGTATACGGATTCAACATCCATTGTGACCAAAACAGTGTCAGGTGGTAACTGGTCAATACTGTGCAGTTTGTTTAAAAAGTCTGTAGTATCCTGTATGAAGCCATTTGTGTTTTTCACCAGTGGTTTGAGTATACCTTCTATGAGTCCAGAAATCCCCCTCTGTTAATGTGCCAGTTCCTGATATAATTGGTCTGCTGGGGTTTCCAGATTTGTGAATTTTTTGGTAACATGTAGAAGGTTCCTAGTGCTGGCCTTGTTGGTATCAGATGTTCCAGTTCATTATGTGTATGTTCTGGAAATGTGCTGATTAGTTGTTTCAATTCTTTATTGAACTTCTTTGTGGTGTCTGAGGTCAGCTTCCTGTAGTAGGTGTTGTCTGAAAGTTGTCTGTAGCCTTCCTGTATGTAGTTGGTTGTATACATGATCACTACTGCACCTCCCTTATCAGCAGGTTTACTGGTAATGCTTTTATTGTTTTGTAGATTACCAATTGCTTATCTTTCCAAAGGTGAGTGGTTGTATAGAATTTTCCTGTTTGGTGGAGATTTGTGATTGCACACTGTGTCTAAAACTGTCTACATAGTTGTCCAGTTTAGGGTTATGTCCGCTTGGTGGAGTGATGTGGGACTGCTTCTTTTTGTGGTTAAAACATCTATCAGATGAGCCCTGTTGATCATGAAAAAATTCTCTCACTTGAAACCTTCTAAAGAATTCCTCCAGGTCTGAGTACAGTTGTATTTCATCAAGTTTTGAAGAGGGACAGAATGTCAGACCCTTGGAGAGAACTGACACTTCTGGCTATGATAGTAGATGGCTGGAGAGGTTAATTATTCTATTGGACATGGTCATCCAACTGCTGGTCTCAGTCAGGTCTGATTCAGTGTTCGTTGTGGACCCACATCTGGGACATACATTCACTTCCATTTGATTACTGGTGTGTGGCAAGGTAGTTTCCTCTGTATGCTGTATAGTTTTGATTCCAAGAGGCTGAAGGTCTAAGGTCCCCTATGAGGCTGACTGTTGTGTGCACTGTAAGCTGGACTCCTCTCTAGTCTGTGTTGTTCTTGGAGCAGTCCACAGAAGGTAAGATCCTCAGTTTCTATGTCACTGTCATTGTAAGACATGAAACCATCATGCTTTTTATGTAGGAGAATCTGTAGTTTCCTTTGTTTCCTTTTAATTGCAGCTCATTGTTCTCTGATGTAGAGGCACTGGAGTTCCTTTTCTAATTCTTCAGTTCTTTTTCTATTTTACAGACATAGGTTTTGAAGTATTTGGCTAGTTTGTGATTTTATCATTTTCTTTTTTCTGTACAGCAAGGCCCGGATATTCAGAAGGGTTGTGCATGGCACAACACTGATGCGCCCCGGCATGATATTCACATATCTGGACTGTGTAGTACGGTATGGACTGCATGCCCATCGGCTCATGCTGTGGACCAATGGGCGTACAGCCCAACCATACACTGTCAGTCAGCGGGCGCCGGGGTGGCAGGCAGGTGGTGCTGCCGCCGCCGCTGACTGGGGAGAGCAGGGCAGTGGGGCCCAGTGGGTGGGTGGGGAGAGGGGTACCGCTATACTACCAGGGTTGGGTTTCTGTGGCATTATTGGTTTACTGATGCCCATGATTGGGCTGCGAACAGTCCACTGGACCACCAGGGATATAGGACCTTACATTTCTTTTAACATATGCCCGCAATTGGGCGTGATGTAGTCCACTGGACCACCAGGGATATTGGAAGTATTATTTGCGTACTGAAGCCCGCAATCAGGCTGCAAGTGGTCCACTGGACCACCAGGGATATAGGACGATATTTTACATCTACATATGCCTGCGATCAGGCAGAGGGGCACATTGCTGTGCTGTTCAGGGGCATCGGTCCCCGACGGCTGCTGCCTGGCAGGGTGCCAGGCGCAAGTCACCGGGGATCAGCACACCTGCATGCAAATGGGGCCATAATGACATGCAAATGGCCCCATTTGCAGCTTGCATACATTATGGCCCCATTTGCGTGTGCACTTTTGAATACTGTGGTTGTTGCGCATAGCGTAACAGAACTTGCACTAGCGCATCCCCCTGCTCCACTCTGGCCACTTGCGCTGGTGCAGTGCTACTGCGCCATGCGCACTGCGGGTGGCCAGGGTGTGATATTCAATGATGCTATGCCATGGTGCAGCTCCGTTGAATATCACCCTGTCAACGCCCCTGCACAGCCGAGTTGCACTGCATCCAGGCTTGTACCACAGCCTGGCACAGTCTGAATATCCGGGCCCCAGTGTATAAGTTCATTTCGCAGCCTCTCGCTGGGACGCTTGCAGAGTCATTGTGCATACCATGAGTTGTCTGTTGTGGCTAGTGGATTCTTGATGAAGAGACCTCTTGGAGTAATATTCCCTTTCTTGCAGGTTGAGAGGAAGAATATGTTACTGTTGAGTTTTGTTTCCTTCTTGGTCAGCTTGCTCAGTCTCCACTTTTTAGCAATGCAGTATATATTTATTTATTTTATTTATTTCACAAATCGGATTTACAAACCTTTGAGTCAAAGACTCATTTACAAAGGCACCTCATCACAGGGAGGGGAGGCAACATATTTGTGAAGCAAGACAGTGGAGAACAATACAGGTGAGATACAGAAGAGCATACAAAGCAAGGCATTTCAGAGAGCAAAATAGGCACGATACAGAAGAGCATACAAAACTAAACTATTTTGTGTCCCAGTGGAGCACTCAGGTTACAGTGCGTGGTGCACAGACTACAACAGCTATTCTAAGTAATCTGGTACATACGTTATACTATAAGTGACAGATTGGTTCAGAACGGTGCACTCAGAAAGCCCTATAATGGGCATTTACAGCTCCGAGCGTCAGTGAGGTGTTCGCGTAGGGCGACTTTGAAGGGGTCAATTTTGGAGATGTTTGTAATGTGCGTGGGGAGGGAGTTATACCAGGAAGGTGCTCTGTGGTGAAAAGATCTTTGGGCGAGCATGGTCCTAGCTCTAGGCACCTGGAAGGTGGCTTTGGTAGTATTGCAGGTGATGATCGAATGGGAGGCCCATTGAAGGGGTGTAGTGACTCCCGGGGGGGCAGAGCCCAAGTAGCGCCTTTTTTGCCAGTATACAGATGTGGTATTGCAGGTGATCTTCAAAAGTGAGTATGTTTGAGGCGGAGTAGAGCTGGCATGTGTGAGTTCTGCTGAGGGCACCGGTCAGGAGCCTGCAGGCTTTGTTGATAGAGGTCTGGACTTTGGTGAGGGGAGTGGGTTCAGCAGCTGCATAGGTAGGGAGTCCATAATTAACCAAAGACAGGATGGAGGAAGTGATAGCCAGCCGTAGGGCAAACTCAGGGAGGCAGCCTTTGTGGCGGTAGAGAAGTCCAATCCAGGCATTCATGGCAGAGGACAAAGAGTTAAGATGGGCATGGAAGGAGAAAGCTGAGTCGAAGGTGATGCCCAGGTATTTGTATGTTGATACCTGTTTAAGGGGGTGGAGGGTGCTGGGAATGATGTGAAGGGGAGCATTTCTGGAGTTACTTTGGCAGTGTGCAAAAATCATAGATTTTGTCTTCTTTAGGTTCAGAACCAGATGATGCTCGAGGAACCACTTTTCAGCTTGGCTGAAGGTGAGTGGTGGGGAGCTCTGGAGTGTGAGTGGGTCGGGGTGTGAGGTGATGAGGACTGCGTCATTGGCGTATAGAAGCATTTTGCCTGTGCTGGAGCTGGGGAGGGTGTTTAAAAAGAGACTGAACAATGTGGGGCCCAGGATGGAGCCTTGAGGAACCCCGGACCGTACAGGTATGGCAGTTGATAGCATACCATTTAATTTGACCCATTAGGATCTATCCCGCAGGTAGCTGGAGAACCAGGCCAGACAACCAGATGAGAAGCCCAGCTGATGGAGGGAGTCAAGCATTAGTGGGTGACACACAGTGTCAAAGGCCTTGGATGGGTCAATGAACACTGCCCCGGTGATCTCTCCAGCATCAAACGCAGAGTGTATTTGGTGGGAGAACTCCAATAGGGCTGTAGTGGTGCTGTGACCAGGGCGGAAGCCATGCTGCTCTGGGCATAGTATGTTGTACTTGGATAGATAATCCATGATTTGGGTGGATACTATTTTCTCCAGGGCTTTTGAGGGGGGGGGGAGGATGGATATAGGTCTGTAATTGTTTGGTAAGGTGTAGTCTCCATTTTTATGGATGGGGTAATTTCAGCCAATTTCCATGCACTTGGGAATTGACCGAGGCATAGGGATCAGTTAAGAAGGTCAGTGAGGGGGGCTAACATGACATCAAGTGTTAGGCGGAGTATCCTGGAGTCAAGTGGGTCACAGCTCGGGTTGTGGGAGGAGAGGGCTTTTTTGAGGAGTGGCTTGGTGTCATGGGGAGAGATGGTCCTGGAGAGAAATGGGGGATGGGAAATAGCTGGGTGGTTGGATGCATGGATAGGGTCAAAGAAATGGGCAGGAAGGACTGCACTTAGGTCAGAAAATGTTGTGTTGAGGCAGTCAGCAACACGTGGTAGATCAGTATTAATTGTGCCATTAATAACCATCTGGGAAGGGAGGGAGAGTGGGTCTTCCCATTAAGCTCCTTTATGTTATCCCAGAAAGCTCAGGCAGAGCCCCAGGATGAGGTCAAGGTGGTTTGATAGTATCTGGCCTTGGCTTGTCTTATGGCCCAGGTGCATTGGTTGCGAGCAGCATTATAGGCTTGCCTGTCAGCTGTCCTGCCAGACTCAACAGCAGTGTGCCACAGGTTATCCCGCTGCTTCAGTTGCTGGATCAGAGAGGGGGAAATCCAGGCAGCATTGTGTCTCTTGGAGCGGGTGTTGGTGATAGGGGCAAAGATGTCACAGGCCTTGCAGAAGGTATTGGTGAAGAAGGCTAGAGCAGTATCTATATCCATTGTGAGGGAGATCGGGGACCAGTCGAGCTGGGCAAGGTACTGTTTTAGCTTATTAAGGCCCCCAGGGCAGAAGCAGTGATGGGGGGTGGCTTTGTACGCAGGCTTGAACGTGGAGGAGGACCAGAAGCAGAGAATTGGTGAGTGGTCACTAAGGGAGTTGGTTAGGACGTTAACAGACTTAATTTTGTGTGGGTGGTTTGAGAGTACTATATCTAGGAGGGAGCCGGACCCGCTTGATTGATTAAATCTGGTGGGCCGGGTGACTAATTGAGATAAATCCAGGGCTGTGAAGCTGTCCTTAATGTGTGTTATAGTGGAGCCAAGCCAGTTGATGTATGATATGTGATATAATGTAGAAAATGTGAGGAAGGCTGCTATATTGGTGAAACTGGATGGGAACTCAGAACAAGAATGAATCACCACAGATTCACAGTTACCCATAAAAATGAAAATACACCAGTAGGGGAACATTTTTCAAGACCAGATCACTCCATCGGTGATTCTACTGTCAGAGTGTTAAAAGGTAACTTCAAAAACAGTCAGGAACAGCAAACATTTGAACTAAAAATGATACAATATTTTGACACTAAAGAAAAAGGACTTAATAAAGATGTTGGTTTTTAGTACATTACCAGTGATTATACTTAAAACAGTGCTTCAGAGTTTCTTTTTAAACTCACACGTAAGCACCCTCTGTCTCTTTTAATAGGTACCTTCTAAAGACAGCAGGAGAGGAAAACTTAAAACATTTTTTTGACAGCTGCAATAAATTCCATCCTTCCATTTAAATTCCAAATAAATTACTCAAATATATGCATTTCCTGGATACCACAGTCACACTACAAAATGGAACACTGCAAACATCTGTGTACAGAAAACCAACAGAGAGATGTAGTTAACTTCACAGCTTGAGCTACCATCCCTCACATACCAAAACATCCATTATACACAGCCAGGCCATAAAGTACCACCGCATTTGTTCAAGCCAAGATGACAGGGACAGACATCTTAGTACACTGAAAGAATCTTTCAGACTGAAGGGATATAAAACTAGCACCATTGACAGGACTATCCATTCTGCACTCTGTAGGCCTTGAGAAGAACTACTAAGGTACAAGCCACAGAAAACATCTGACCGTACACCTCTGGTAGTAACCTACAACTCAGAACTGGAAAAACTATGGAAAATAATTAAAGATCTACAGCCACTACTGTCTGAACATGAGACTATAAAAAATATATTTCTCACTCCACCAGTGCTTGCCTTCCGCCAACCACCAAACCTGAAAGAGAAACTGGTGCGAAGCAATCTTCCCACCAAGCTCCAGCTAGCTGACAAAGGTATAAAACCATGCAAAGCACCTCACTGTAAACTATGTATGCATATCTCTCCTGAGACATGTGCCATTCATAATGGACAAACATTTAAAATCCAAAATGTGAATACCTGTTCTTCTAGCAATGTAGTATATATGATACAATGTAGAAAATGTGAAGGAAGGCTGCTATATTGGTGAAACTGGATGGGAACTCAAAACAAGAATGAATCACCACAAATTCACAGTTACCCATAAAAATGAAAATATACCAGTAGGAGAACATTTTTCAAGACCACATCACTCCATCAGTGATTCTACTGTCAGAGTATTAAAAGGTAACTTCAAAAACAGTCAGGAACAGCAAACATTTGAACTAAAAATGATACAATATTTTGACACTAAAGAAAAAGGACTTAATAAAGATGTTGGTTTTTTAGTTCATTACCAGTGATTATGCATAAAACAGTGCTTCAGAGTTTCTTTTTAAACCCCGTCAGCACCCTCTGGCTCTTTTAACATGTACCTTCTAAAGACAATGGTATGTATTTTTTTTCCTGTCTTGATTTTTTACAAATGTTAATTGATAGATCACAGCCAGAGTAAAATTAATCTTACCAGTTGATCTCTTCAACAGACATACTCCATTGACAATTAGAGTCTTCCTGTTTGTACGGAGTGTGAATTGGCTGTAAGGCTTTGATGTGTAAACTGCTAGTCTATGTTTTGAATCCACATCCAACCTCTATATCTATCATATTGCTCAGCTGTTTCCACTTCGACCTGAGGAAGAGGGTTTTATCTCTAGAAAGCTAATCTTAGAAATAATTTTGTTAGTCCAATAAAAGGTATCACCTGCAACATATTTGTTTTTTTCTCTACATTGTGGATTGGATGAACACGGCTACCACATTCCTTTTTTTTTCACATAATTTAACACATAATTCAATTGTGAAACAGTGAACTCCTGTAACTTACAAGTTACATAACTAACTACCCCTCTATTTAGCAGTTCCCAAGACTCTTACATGAAAGTATGCATGTCAATTTTCAATTATCTAGCTCCAAAGATGACTATGTTGTAAGCATAGAAATACTTCCAGAAACATTCACATGAATAACAGATTGCCAATTTTGGAGCCCCTATAGCTTGCTTGCCCTTATCCAAATGTCATGAAACTAGGCATCCTCTTCGGGGCTCCTTGACAAAGTCTGTATGCAAAACTTCAGGTCTTTAGATATACATCTTAACGAGCTATGACCAATTAAAGAATGCTGGAACATTTCAGAAAGTTTTGCAAGATTTTGTGACATTTGTGGAATTTTATGAAAATTCCACCAAATGGGAATTTGTTAATGTTGCACAGCCCTTCATGCTGACAACACAGCATTACATTACGGTACTTGAAAAGAAACTGAGCTCTGTGTTAAAACACTGGTACAAAGACTATGCATGCAGCATATTGGAATGTAAATAATTAAAGTTCCACTCCAAAACTTCAGATTCCAAATGTTTTCATTTTTAGGAATTTCGTGGTGCTTGAAACCAAATTCTTCTTGGATGACATTTCATGCCCCTCACCACTTCTTTTTGGGCATACTTTATTCCCTAGTAATAACAACAAGTATTCAAGAAATCACATGCTGTAGTTTAAATTATACTATCTTAACACAAAGTCAACTCCTGTGAAGAGCTAGGGAAAATTGGTGCCAGGTGAATATAAAATACTTATTTATTAAGTTATTTAAAAGTTTTACCAGGAAGGTATACTGAGCAGTACTTTTAGTCCCTTACTGTTATATGGTTATTAATTTATCAAATTATGTAATTCATACAAAAAACTGTTTCCCATTTAGAGTTGACATTTAAGTTCATGCAAATGAAATGGCATACAGTTGTTTCGTCACCGTATAAATTGCCGCGGTCAAAATGCAGCTGACAAAAAGTCGAAATGACATGTGGTCACCAGTAAAGTGGTAGCGGACAACATGTATCTACGCAACCGAATACCGGTGACTGCATAACCAGCTGCGAAGTGCGACTTTTTGTCCTAGATATAAAAATCATTCCAGTGTTAAAAGAGCATCTGTAGCAAGAGCAAGACTTACAAAAGTCACCAGGATCCCATGGGGGGGTGGAACAGGTAGAACCCAGCTACAGCAACGACTATCTGTCAGATATAATTTCTCTCAGGTTCTGTAAATAGTAATGCAGTTTGAGGAGTATTTTAAACTGATTATACACCCTTGCTGCAAATGTCCTATTCTGCTGCCCTCTCTCTCTCTCTCCTCATAGACCTCTGGATCTGCACAATTTCGTTCTACCCTCACGAACTGTTCCTTTGAGACTGCACGTATTGTGTGTTTTGGGTGAAAGCTTCTTGCCTGCAGTACTGTCTTCCTGTCAATATCTTTAGTATATAGGGGGGTATAGCTGTAGAGTAAAGAGACTGCACTGACAGTGACAGCGCAAGTGAAAGGCAGCACTGAGATCCCAAGGCTCATCTCTGCTCCACTGTGTCCAGGTTCGTAGACTACACAGTGAAGAGGAAGGTGCTAAGTGCAAGAAAGATCTCCAGTTTGTGACAAGAGAATTTACCTGAAGCACGATTTTAAACCCCTCACCAATATTAGAGCTCTTACTAAAGCCATGTCTACCCGAGTCCATTGGAATGTATTAGATCCGGGGGGGGGGGCTCTGATTTTGAGCGGACTGTTCTAAATAGATCTGAATGTGGCGACAATTTGTCTGGTCCCCCTAATATGCAGCGAAATTACATCTGGAAATTAATCTTGTCGGCAACAAGGTAGATGGTTCCAATTTGTCCTTGCAACGTAATGACTGCAGTTTTATGACCGCGGCATTCTGTCCGGGGACCAAACAACCGTATATGAAATGAAACAAGTTGATACACTAGAAATGTGTGTCAAAAACCATTTGTTTAAATTTTATAATCAAAGGTTGGCTCTTTTGAAAAATATAAACAAGAATTATACACTGACCACATACATGTCATTCAAAATATGTGTTTTAGGGAGTTGCTTTATTTTACTGTATACATTATGGTCACAGAGCACTCTGATTTGACAGCTGGTTTAATTCACTTCACCAGTGCTGCCACTAGCCTGGTAATAAACTCAGATGTTTCCTTCTTGTCCCACCTTAGGATCTTATTCACACACAGCAAGGCCTCTGGACCTCGGAACCCTCAGTTCACCAGTAGTAGTAGCTTTTTTTCTTTCTGGCGCCCTTCCCCTGAGGCTCAGGGTGCCATTACAAATTGAACAGATGAGTAGCATAAATAAACAACAAATACATTACTTAAATAGATAAGTTTACTTATTTACTAATAATGCACAAATAAATGAATAAATACATACATCAATATAAATTACACACTAGGGCAACAGCAATACACGTGGATAATCATTCCCCAAATGACTGATCATAGTCTTAAGACCCATTTTAAAGGCTTCCACCAAGGTAGCCTCCCTCTGGCCAATAAGAAGGGACTTCAGTTGGACCAGACCTGCTACCTCAAAGGCCTGGTCCCCTGACGTTTTGAGCCTAACCCTGGGGATAACAAGAGGCACTCCTCAGTGGAGTGGAGAGGGTATGAGAACACATAAGTGTGCAGGAGATCAGACAGGTAACCCTGACCCAACAAATGCAAGGCCATGTAAGCCAATAAACCAATTTTAAAGGAAATACAAGTATGCCACTTATCAGCAGCAAGTGCAGATCATGCTGCACCAGGGAGATATGACTATTCCTTGAATGGCTGATGTGCAGCCCAGCCACTGCATTCTGCACTAGCTGAGGTGCTGCAGCATACCTCTGTTGACTCTGAGATACAGAGCATTACAGTACTTGAGCCTTGAGGGTTACAATAGCATGCACCAGTGTGGCCAGATCTCCAGGAGGGATAAGGGATATAATCTGTCTGATGTTCCTTTGATGGTAAAAGCCATTCCAGACTATTGCTGACAACTGAGTTTCAAATGTCAGCCTCTCATCTAAAATGACTCCCAAATGTATCACCTTTGTAGTGGCCAAAAGCACAGATGAACAGAGGCAAAGTCTGGTCTTCTTCTCAAAAGCTGCTACTCTCCCTCTTCATCTCAGTTTTACTACCAGCACATCAGTTTTGTTAGAGTTAAATTTTAACCAGCTCAATAACATCCAGTCTTGGATTTTGACCACACATTTATTTAGCACAGCCACTGCACCCACCATCCCTGGTACATAAAACTGATTGAGTTGGGTATCATCCACATAACAATGAAATCCAAGTCCATACTGTCTAGTGATTCTGCCGAGGGGCAGCATACTGTATACACAGCATACAAAAATGGGAACAAAGATACATTACATGGCAGGCCATTGGGAATGAAGAGAAATCACCCAATATTAACCTCTGTGTCCTGACACTGAGACAGTATTCAAATCAGCAGATGACCATGCCGGTGAGTCCTACATACTTCCTGAGCCAGTCCAATAACAACCAACAGTGCATGGTGTTCAAGACTGAAGAGAGATCAAGAAGAATGAAATCTCACTGCTTTCCTTTATCTCTTGCTCTGAGCAGTTCATTATACACCCTGACCACTGTGGTATCTGCTGTGCTTTGAGCTACAACCAGAGTGGAGAGGCCCACGGATCTCAAAGGCAATGAAATGTGCTTCTAGTTGTGCAACCAAAATGGCCAGTGAAAGCTAAAATTCACTGATTTCTGCATCTCACCACACTGGGACCTCAACAAAAAATAATAAAACTAACTCCTATTCTGTCTCACTTGCAAACAATACTGTACAAAAATCAAGCCCTACCACCTTAACTAACTAAAAATTAAAAGAACATGCAATATAAATTGCACAATAATACTCTAAAACAGGGTGTTTAATAAAATTACTTAGAGCTCTAGCACAGAGCTCATAGTGATCTGCCCACTTCAGTGGCCATGAAAAATACTACAGGCCCTCCATTTCTTTCATTCTTTACTAGAGGCAGTAATACTGTGATTAAAGTATGTTCTCACAAATGTTGATCATGGAAAAGCCAATAAAATACATTACCTGTACCTTTTAAAACACTACACAGTCACATATATTTCAAATACAGATGCAAAAAACTAGTAAGGTCAGGAGGTCTATCTTGTCTGCTCGTAATATGGACCACTCAGTGATTACTGAGGAGTCCACTTCCCCTCCCCATTAGGATTTCCTTCTCCTGATAGTTTACCGTGTTTCATCTTTTAATTACAACCCTCCCCATTAATTAAAACTGCTTTAAAACCTTTTCTTTTTAACCTGGCTTTTGTTGATTGATGGGGTTATTTTACTTTATTATGCTGCTATTATATTGCCTTTTGTGGAAATTATGTTTGTTTTACAATAAATTATTTTGTTTTATGTATTTATTGTACAGGCGCCTTGGTTTTGGAAAGGCACCTTTTTATAAATAAAACTGATTTGATTTGATGCTTTGTCCAAATCATTCTTAAAGCTGTGTACTGTCTTTAGGGATACCACCTCACCTGGCAACTTATTACACTTAGAAACCACCCTCTTGGATTAAAATTGCCTCCCAGTTTCCCTCTTGAAATATCCTCCCACTAGCTTGAGGCAGTATCCTCTGGTGTTTTGTTACTGCTACACCTGAAAAGACCCTCAGAGTTCACCGTATTTATACCACTGAGGTATTTAAATATGTCATTTATGTCTCTCCTCTCCCTCCTGCCCTCCAGGGAATACATGTCGAGGTTTCTGAGTCTCTCTTCAAACATCCTACCCTGCTGACCCTGGATAATTTAGATGCCCTCCTCTGGACTATTTCCAGAAGATTGATGTATTTCCTTAGGTTTCGGGAACCAGTACTGCACACTGTACTCCAAATGATGTCACACAAGGGATCTGTACAGCAGCAGAATGACATCTACCTTCCTGCTAGTTATTCCTCAGACAATGCAGTCCAGCATTCTATCTGCCTTGTCTGCTGCCTTCCTGCAATTTTCAGAGAGTTTCAGGTTACTTGTGATGATCACCCCAAATCTTTCTCCCCTTCTGACTTGGTAACCTGCACACCACCCAGACAATGCTCTGTCTTTGGGTTCTTAGTCCCCAAGTGCATGACTTTGCACTTCTTTGCATTGAACTCCCATTTGCCAAATACCTGACCACCTCTTAAGCCTAGCTAGATTATCCCTCAGATCCTATATTCCCTCCTCTGTGTGTACACTCTTCCACAGATTTGGTGTGATCTGCAAACAGACAGATCTTATCCATTACTCCATCTGCTATGTTGCTACTAAATACATTTAACAGTACTGAACTTAACACTGAACCCTGTGGGACCCCACTAGTGACTGCTGTAGCCCCCGCTGATTCTCGCCAACCACTACCCAGTGACTCCTATCTTGCAACCAGTCTTTTCATCCATGTCTTTAGCTTTACCCCTACCACCAGAGCCTCCTGCTTCCTGATTAATCCACTGGAAGGAACAGAGTCAAATGTCTTCCTAAACTCCAGATACAGGATGTCAACCGTCTGGCCCTTATCCCCTGTTTTGGTCATGCAATCAAAGCAATCAGGTTTGTTTGGTAGGAACACCCTGCTACACATCCAGGCTGCCTCTCATCCTGGAGCATGTTATTCTCCAGAAAGCACACCAGTCTTTCCTTTAGTATGGTCTCCATAAGCTTTCCTACTATCGAGGTCAGACTGATGGTCTGTAGTTGCCAGGGTCGTCCCTCAGCCCATTTTTGTGGAGATGCATTATGTGCTCTATTCTCTAGATTAAGGATACCTTTTCTGACACCAGTGAGCTGTTTAACAGATTTGTCAGGAGACCTGCTAACACATCTGACAATTTCCTCAGCAACCTCAGATGTGTGTCATCTGGGCCTGGGGATCTCTCCAATTTCAGGGTCCTCAAACTGTTCCTTATCAATATCCCTGTCATATCTTTTTATACAACAGCATGCATTCAATTTGATCAAGATATCACTACTGTCTCACTGGCTAAAGTTGATATGGCACAATGGAATACTGACCCAGTCAGAGAGCAGCTTTAACAATGCTGATGACATGACAATAGTCATGTGCAGCACAGAAGTCAGCAGATGTGAGATGCTTTGAGGGCAAGGTTTACATTTTGCACTTTATTTCTTTCTTGTTCTTTTTTTTATCATTTCTATCACAAAAGCAACTAAACATCTGCTGGGAAAATCAAACTGACCTGGGTGAGAGTGAGATGCTTTAAGTGGAACAGTTTACATTTTGTACTTTTTTCCCTTTTGTAACTTTTTATTATTTATATCATTTATATCATAAATCCACCTAAACCACCTAAACACCTGGGTTGGATCATAAAATGCTGAAAATACCTGCAGCTGTGGGAGCGTGTATTTGGCGAGACAACCAAGGAGCACATACTGTTTACTGTATGTGCTCCAGTATCACTCAGTCAGCAGCTGGCCATGGCATAGTGAGGAGGGTTGTGCCTGTCACTGTCATGGGTTGGGATGGGGGAGCAGGGTGATGGGCCAATGCCTAATGGGATGGAGGATGGGAGGACCACTAGCCACCAGGAAACAAGGATTGGGGATTTATTTTAAGTATATCTGTGACTGGGGTTGGGGAGGAAGGGAGGACACTACACTATGGAAATGGGCTGGGGGATTTAATGTTATTGTATCAGTGATCAGGGCTGGGAAAAGGGGAAACTACACTATGGAAATGGGCTGGGGGATTTAATGTTATTGTATCAGTGATCAGGGCTGGGAAAAGGGGAAACTACACTATGGAAATGGGGTGTGGGATTTAATGTTATTGTATCAGTGATTGGAGCTGGTGAGGGGGACACTTCACTATGAAAACTGGCTGGGGATTTAGTGTTATCATATCAGTGATCAGGGCAGGGAAGGGGGGACACTACACTTATGGAAAAGGGGTCAGGACACTTCTTTTATTGTTTCCACATATCAGGGCAGGGGAGGGTAGGGGGCCACTACACTATAGAAATGGGATCAGGGACTTTTTATTATTGCTAACACCCACTGATTGAGGCAGGGAAGGGGCTGGCCCAGTGCATTCCATCAGGCACAGCTATGCAAATAAGCCCATAGTGGGCATGCAAATGGCCCCTTTGCGCCATGCATGCCCAATGTGCTCATTTGCATGTTTGGTCTGAATATCACCCATGGGGGCTGTGACACATACAGGAATGTGCCACACATTCCCCAATGGGCAGTCTTCAACCCCGTGCCCTGGATGCACCATGACAAACATGGCGGCACTTGCTGTGTGCCATGCATCCAGGGTCCCATATTCAAACAGAATGCATGGTCTGTTCTGATCATGCATTCTGTTTGAATATTACATCATAGCCTGCTGGCCCAAATTTTTTTGTGCGGCGTATTGATTTGCATGCGCATCTGGCCGGCTCTGAATATGGGGTCTACAATATGTATATGTGTGTATATATCTATATTTTTTTTTCTTTGCAAAAAAAACTGCATTAATGCAACATTTAGGGTTCAGCCTAAAGTGACAAAAGTAGGGAAATATGGTTTTAGGGTTTAACACTACCCCCACCCCTGAAGCAAATCAGGGGTACAGTCTTCCTTGGGGTTGTCAGCCCTAATGCTCATGTCATTCTATACACTTCTGAAACATATACACCTGTGTGCATCACATCTGAGCTTTCTTGATACCACAATGGGGTGAGCTTTAGAGTCGACAACCCCTAGGAAGACTACACCCCTGATTTGCTTCAGAGGTGGGGGTGGAGTTTTAGGGTTGGATGCCCTAAAACTGCGGTTCCCTACTTTTGACACTATAAGCTGAACATTAAATGTTGCATTAACACAGGTTTTTGCAAAGAATTTCCTTACTCTTTGAGATAGTGTAATCATAGTCTCTTTTGCCTGTGAAAGCCCTAAAACCACATTTCTCTACTTTTGTCACTTTAGGCTGAACAGTTAATGTTGCATTTATGTAGTTTTTCAAAGAATGTCCTTGCTTTTTGAAATAGTATAATCATATCCTCATTTGTCTATTGGAGTGCAGAGCCTGGAGCGCCCATCCCTCCATAGATGAATACATGTATGTAGCTGGGGAAGTGTAGGGCCTGGAGGGACCTGCCCTTGCATTTGTAGCAAAACAGCAACCGAATTGTCAGCATAGCCTTCTTATTACCCCACCTAATGAATCTGGTACTGAAACTTTTCAGATCCCTGCTGAAAACATGATTCCACACCACTGCAACATCATTCCATGCCACAGGTGCAAAACCACAGTTTGGCCGGGATTTGAAAGATAACAGCTGTCATGTTCATGTGGTGGTGTAAAAAATGGCTATGTTGAACATTTGGGGTCAAAATATTTAAAATTGCCAAAGTTACAGGTGAGTGTAGTAAAATTTAAATGGATGCACATAACGTTGCCATCTTTACGTATTTTGATCCCACATTTTTAACATAGCCTACTTATGGCCCTACCTCATGAACAAGGGTGGTGATTTTTTTTAAATCCTGCCCAAAAGGTGATTTCACCAAGTGACTGCAAGATCGCCTTTTGGGCTTGATTTTTGAAACTCCACCACCATTGGTCATGAGGTGGGTTCACAAAAAGACCATGTTGAAAACCTGTGGTCAAAATATGCAAAAATGACAAACTTATGCATCAATGTTCAAAACCCCATTGAAATACATTGAACTACAGTTACCTTAGTTTCTAATATTGCAGTTGGATCAGTGAGGGATTTCTTTCTTTTTTACAGGGGAAAAAAGACATCAAGGGATGGTTTTCTTTATTGCAGGTTACTCAGATATGGGGACGGCAATCAGAGGGTGGGGGGTGCCAATAGACACCACAGAAACATGAAAAAATATGGGGCAGCAATCAGAGGGTAGGGGACATCACTGGACAATGGGAAAACATTAAAGACTATGGGGACAAGTGATCAGAGGGCGGGGGTGCAACTAGACTCCAGGAAAACATGACAAAATACAGGGACAGTGATTAGAGGGGTGGATGGTGCCACTAGACACCAGGGAAACATTGAAACAATACAGGGACAGCAATCAGAGGGTGGAGGTGTCACCAGACATCAGAAAAACATGAAAAAAATACAGGGATAGGGATCGGAGGGGTCAGGGTGCCACTAGACACTAGGGAAACATTGAAATAATATGGGGATGGCAATCAGAAGGTGGGAGTACCACTAGACACCAGAGAAACATTAAAGATTATGGGGATGGTGATCAGAGGGTGGGGGTGCTACTTTACAGAGAAGCATTAAAAAATATAGGGACAACAATCAGAGGATTAGGGGTGCCACAAGACACCAAGGAAACATTTATTAAATACGGGGATGGTGATCAGAGGGTGGTGGTGCCATTAGACACCAGGGAAACAGTAACAGGATATGGGGACAGTGATCAGAGGGTGGGGGTGCCACTAGATACCAGGGAAACATTAACAAGATATGGGGATGGTGATTGGAGGGTGGAGGGTGCCACTAGACACTAGGGGAAACATTTATTAAATATCATGAAGGTGATTGAA
This sequence comes from Neoceratodus forsteri, assembly GCA_016271365.2. NCBI lineage: Eukaryota > Metazoa > Chordata > Ceratodontiformes > Ceratodontidae > Neoceratodus > Neoceratodus forsteri. Next base: position 1,727,077,386 of record CM057456.1, read on the forward strand.
GGGATCCTTTTTCATATGGCCAAATTCCTTTTTTGTTTGTCCATACGAAAAAAGCAGAAGCGAGTCCATTAAAACAGGATCTAAAAATAAAAAAAAGATATTTGGGGTGACTTTTACAACATTGAAGTGCAGAATCCACCTAATGGGGTCTTGATGGGCAAGATGTTGGTCTCTGTGGACGAAGTCAGTTTTGGGGGGAGTTAATTTTTTTTTTTTGTCAAAAAAAAACAACGAAACAAGATGGCAGCAAATGATAAAGGATTTTTTTCCAAATGAAAAGAGACTGGCCCCATACGGTAATGGAATCATTTTTCGAATGGTCAAATTCTATTTTTGTTTGTTTCAAACATCTATCCTGAAGTGCCTACTGAACATGCTCAGAATTGACATTTTTAAAATTGATAACTCTGGAATGGATTAATATGTTTTCACCAAACCAGCAAAAGGCATTATAGTTGGCCAGACCTTTCAAACCTGACAATCTCAGACCAAAATTCCAAACCATCTGGGTACTAGGGGCTGACAAACAACCCCAGCAAAAAACCCTGAAAAAAATCACTTTTTGCTATTCAGATCTCGGTTTCCACACATCTTACCAAAATAAAACATGGCACTTCAAAAGCTCTATCACATGAGACAGTGGACGCAAAATGTTGTGCAAATCCATTGAATGGTTGTGAAGCTATTAAAGTGCAAAAATTAGGGTTTAACATTAAACTTCCTACTCAACCCTAAATATAGTGGTGCAACTAGATAGATATATTCTTTGCAAAAAACTGTATTAATACTCCAGTTAAGGTTCAACTTCATGCCACAAAAGTAGGGAAATGTGACATTATAGTTTCCAACCCTATCTCTTAGCCCCCATAGCAAAATGTCTAAACCACACAAACAACCACAGACAGCCATCATCAGGTAAGACAAACAACATACAGAACAACTGTTTCTAGATAACACAAATTCAGTAGTACTGGTATACTACCTTTATGAATTTGTATCTGCAGCATGCACACTGCAAGACATACACACACATTTCTGGCTGCAGAGAGATATCCACAGCGTTTGTATCAAAACACTACAGTAGTTCTGTCTGCAGAAGCATAGGTGCCTGCAGCCACACATACAAATGCACAATACCAAAATTAGAAGAGTTCCTTTGTCTGCAGAAACACAGGGCCCGATGGGGTCAGCCTTCTGTAGCCACAGGTACTCATGAATACTGTAAGATATACACATAATTCTGGCTGCAGAAGACCAGGACCCACAGGGGCCTCTACTTCTGCAGCCTCAAGTGTAACGGATATACTATCCTGACCCTGGCACCTGAAACACAGTTGTCCAACATCAGGATTTTGCCTCCAGGGAGTGATTTGGGGGGCTTTTCCCCCGCACCCCCACACCCTCCGTACTTAAGGATTCTCACTCTGGGGGGGGGGTGAAATCCCGATGTCGGGCAATCATGTTTTGGGTGCCTGGGGTTGGGATATTGTTGGTCAGGCCGATGCATTCCAGATGATTAGAAGTATCCCAGTGTAACACCTACTCACTGAGCTCTGGCTGCTGAAGTCCAGGTTCAACAAAATCCATGATACCAAAACAGCAACACCTGAGTCTGATTCTCACAACCTCCACTTGCATACTGTGTGACTCTGAGCAAGTCACTTAACCTCCCAGTGCTCCCAGGTCACCCCTGAAAACAGGCACTTGTGCCTAGTGGGTCTTACCCGGTGACCAAAGACTAAAATAAAAAAAACTAAAAAAAAAAAAACACTACTTCTGTCAACAGAAGTGCAGGTGCATCAGGGGTCTGTGCTTCTGCAGCTTCAGGTGTAAGACATACACCCCAACATTTGTGTGTGGGAGCTCGGGACCCTGCAGCGCATGCACTTGTGGTACTGCACATAGAAATCCATGATACCCAAACTGCAACACTACTTTTGTCTGAGGGAATTAATTGCTACTATGAATGGTGGTGGAGTGAGATGCAGATAGATTAACTATCAGTATTTTCCTTCATGAATACTTGTAAATAGCTGTGCAATGGGGCTCATAAAGAACTGTTGGAAAGGTGGCTGTTTAAAATTACCTATAACGAACCCTTTTTCAAGTTCTTTCTTGAGGAGGGTTCATGCTGCATCAGGATGCTGGAGTACAGGTTGGCCCACTGGCACAGTGGTTGGATTTCCACTTATGACGCCAGTGACCCGGGTTCAGAAATGGACCCAGGGTGCTGGAGGGCTGACCAGGGGAGAAGGATCAAGTGCCCTCAGGCTGCTCTCCTTCTCCGGGGGGAAGGTTGGGTGAGCGCATGCATGTGAATCCTTGTGGAGGCTGAGGGGGATCACAAGCACTGGCGCCAATCTAAGAGAGGGGCGGGGTGGACGCAGGATGTCATTGCATGTCCCCGCCCCTGGGGCAATCTAAAAAAAATCACACTTGTGGCTGCCACGAATGAAGCCTGGCCTTGGCTTTGATTAGCTTCCAGGCCTGATCCCCGATCCAGTCCCCCGATTGCAGCATAGGCCCGGTGCCACAACCCCTCCGTGGGGGGTAAGCCGGGGGTGTCAGGGGAGCTGAGGCCAATATGGAATTGGAAGCGCAAGAGTCCATGATTGGGCAGATGCTCCGGTGGCCACAGGCAGGAAAAAGAAGCACATTTAAAAAAAAAGACTGTTGAAGTGCAGACTGTAGATTTTTTTTTGTATTTATTGGCATGGCTCAGTATAGGTTTATTCAGCTATATCGTTCCATGATTTTTCAATCAATAGAGATTGTGCTGAATTCCCATCATCATCAAATATACCAACCTGCCTACCAAAGGGTCCCTTACTATTCCTTAAGTACCTCCCAGTGCTCCCAGGTCACCCCTGAAAACAGGTACTTGTGCCTAGTGGGCCTTACCTGGTTACCAAAGACTAAAATAAAAAAAAATAAAAAAAAACCACTACTTCTGTCAACAGAAGTGCAGGTGCATCAGGGGTCTGTGCTTCTGCAGCTTCAGGTGTAAGACATACACCCCAACATTTGTGTGTGGGAGCTCGGGACCCTGCAGCGCATGCACTTGTGGTACTGCATATAGAAATCCATGATACCAAACTTGCAACACTACTTTTGTCTGAGGGAATTAATTGATACTGTGAATGGTGGTAGAGTGAGATGCAGATAGATTAACTATCAGTATTTTCTTTCATGAATACTTGTAAATAGCTGTGCCAATGGGGCTCATAAAGAACTGTTGGAAAGGTGGCTGTTTAAAATTACCTATAACGAACCCTTTTTCTTAATTCCTAATTCCTAATTCCTTACTATTTCCTGGAATGGGGTCCATATCAGATTGCATAAATCTATTTGATCATTTCACATGTAATATATACGTTCTAATGTCATCACCTCCCTCATGTAATTAACCCACATCTAAAGCACTGGGGGTTCGGGGTCCTTCCATCTTAACAAAATACATTTTCTTGTGATGATCATTGCTAATATATAAATTATTATTACAGGATTTTCCATTAAATTAGGAGAGTTGAATACTAATAATAAAGTTGCTTGAGGGGTGATTTGCACATTCTGTTTATATGTATAATTCAAACATTGAAAGATTCTTGGCCAAAAATTTGACAATTTTGGACATGAGTGCAACAAGTGTATTAAAGTCCCAGAGGTACATCCACAATGAGGACAATTAGAGCTAATTTCAATGTTCATAGTATGCAATTTTGAAGGAGTAAAGTAAACTCTGTGGGCCCAATTCTAGAAAGTATATGCCAATGCGCAAAGAGAATGGCGCAAGTCACAAATATGTCCAGCAAATACGCCAAACACTGTTCTACATTGTGAGACGCAGTATGCCAGTGATGAGTTATGCCGCAGTTGCAAAAAACTCGAAGGTATGCAAATGCGCAACTAAACATACACCAAGGAAATGGCACAGAAATGCCAGGGTGGGATTCTAGAAGCAGCAGTGCCTCAACATACACCAAGACCAGACAGCGCAACATAAACTAGGTGGGAGCAGGTGTAACATACACAGCAAAGAACGGAGCAGGGCCAGACAGGCCAGCCACACAGCAACACACATGTGAGATAGTAAGAGAGTGACCAAGGAAGGCAGGTACACAGGGGCAGTATGGCACAGGGTAAAAAGGGAGCACAGAGGTCACAGGCGCAATGCAGGGATGAAGGCTCCACCAGGCACAATGCCTCTGCCAAGGCCACTGATACATAGAAACAGTGCAACCACAACAGGAACACAGCACCGGGTGGCACAGACCAGTGGACAGTCAGTGGTGAGACACACGAACATCCATGCCAGTGGTGCCACCTGCAGGGAACAATGGCACCCTGAGGTGGAAAGGCGCAGCACAGATACCATGCCACCACACAGCTGGGTGGTACATTGTGAGGTGTCAAGGACACCAAAGCATGCAAGGTGACCTACAGCAAACAGAACACCGTGCAGATGTGGCCTGAGGACAGTGGCCTATGATGAGGGCAGCACAAACGGCACACCAACCTGATGCACAGGGAGGGAACACTGGGGACAGCAGGCACCAACACCAGTGTGCACTCCTGCGCATAGTGACAGACACACACACACACACACACACACAAACACAGCCAAGCATACCAGTAACAGACACAGAGACAGTGCGTATGGCAAACATTTTAATGTTCAAAACAGGGACGCAGATACAGGGTAACAATGGGAGGGGGATGGGGATCAACGACAAGCAACAACAACACAGTGAAACAGCACAGGAAACCCAAACCCAAACAGACACCCACAACACCCCCAAACACCAACCCACCCCCACGCACACCCAACACAGGCCCACCACCCAAACAACAGTCCCACCCTCAAACAAACAACTATAATCAAACCCACCCACAAACAAACAGCAAAAACCCAACCCAACCACCCAATGTACACCCACAACACCCAAACAGATCCAGCGAAAACAACCACCCCTATATACATTCCCACCCACACAGTTTACCCAACCTGTGACTGGCTGTGGCACACATGGCCACTATGTGCACCGGAGTTCATCCAGGAGGGCAGCCACAAAACTATGAAGGCACCCAATGTCCTGGAGGATGGTAGTCACAAGTACCACCAGGCGTGCTCGATCTGGGCCCCCACCCTGCAAATGTTCTGTGGCGGGTCCTTCATCTGCCATGGGCATTGGTTCCTCCTGCTGCAAAACAGGCATGGCCATCTCCTGCTGAAGTCCAGAGGCCCCAGCTGCAGGGACAGAGAGGCAAGGCATGGTGGCTGTTGGTGGGGCATCCATGGCCGCCCCTGCTGTGACATCCTCAACTGTGTCCCTGGTCGGTGATACAGTGGATGGGGATGGGGCCTTGGCTGCAACACTGCACATCCTCTCCTGGCTGAGCGACTGTGGGTCAACCAGCTCCTGAAGCCCACCAGCAGTGGAGTCCCCCTGGATTAGCCATGCCTCCAATGGTTCCTGGTCCCCGGTGTCAGCTGCTATTGTGGAGGAGGCAGAGGAGGGAGAGGTGAAGGAGGACAAGGAGGATGAAGTTGGTGGCAGCACCCTGGTCCTCCATTGCCTGCACCGTGTGCTCAACGTGTACTCCTCTGCATCGCTGGCCTTGACAGCCGCCATCGTCCACAGCAGGGCCCTCTGTCACTGTGGCAGCCTGCTATGGACACCTGTAGGGATGTAAAGGACACAGTCGGTGCTGGGAACAGACAGGGGTGCACACACAAATGGGCAAGCAATGTGAGGGTGCAGCACAGGCCACACAGTGTCTGCCGGCCAAGGCCACGGCCCATGGGATCCATGGAATGTATGTACCTGACCTCCACTGATGTGCCTCCTGTCTGAGGCTGGCGAGGTGTCCCTGTTGCATGGTGTGTGATGTGCTAGCAGAACCTGGGGGTGAAGGGACAGGTGAGTGTGTTGGAGGCACCACGTGCCATGGCCACCATGCTGGCACTGCAGCAACAGATAAACAGCTGTAGGGATACATACCAACACTGGGGTCCTGCCCAGACCGCATCTCCGCATCCCTATGGCGGGCCATGCTTATAAGACACTGCAGTACACTGGCCTCCCTGAACATCAGGTCCAGCCAGCGGTGTGTAAGCTGGCAGATGGTGTGCCAAATCCCAGTAGCCACCGCCATGCAGGCAGAGATGGCTGTCCAGGCCTGCTCACGGTCAGCTGCACTGCTCCTGTGGCACCCAGGTGGCAGCAGCATCCGGCCCCACTGCTGCACATAGTTAACGAGCATCATCTTCTCATGAATCGTAAAATTTGGCGCCCAGCTGCTGAGGCTGAGGGAAGAGCCTGAGGACATCTTGGCCAGTCGACTGCGTGGCACCTGTAATTGGGGAAGGAATGGCACATGCATAACTACAGACGTCCACCATGGCCGTGCACACAACCCCCACCCACCATGCACAACACCGGACACTGGCCATTGGATATGTGTCAGTGCCAGGCCACAGGCCTGCAACCATGGCCCTACCCCCATGTGGCACCTCCGTACTACTGCCATGCACAGTGCAATGTGTGTATATGATGAGCCGTGCCATGCAGGAGCCAGGCACACAGGGCTGTGCACAGTAACCACAGTGCACCACCGTGGCACCCATCCCCTGCAGAGGCATGCCGTGGTATGGCCCTGCACAGTGTGGGCATGGGGCACCAAATGCAGCCCTGCCACACGTCCACACCAGCACCCCCATGTGGCGGTGCATACGGCCACACCAACCGGGTGGACAAGGGGCTGACATGGGCACCGGCATGGGGATGGACAGTTACCTACCTGTGCTGTGCACTGTGAAGTCTGAAGTGGGTGTTGCTGACTGGCCTGGAGCACTCCTGTATGGGAAAAGAGCAGGACAACATAAGCCTGTGACACAGTTGGGGAACCCGGAGCAGCTGCAGTGTGGCAGTGTGTACCTACCTGGACCTGTGCAGTGGCGCTAGAACCTACACAGGGGACAGAGAGCACAATTGTCAGGTACACAGTGCTGGACAGGCAGTGGGAATGTGTGCATTGAACAATGCTGATTACTCACCAGAGTCCCGTTTATGTCTGCCGTGGAGCTATGGAGGGAATGGACTTGTGTTAGTACAGAGCTGGATGTGCCCCCCGTGGCCAGCAGCATCTGGGTGCCACAACCCTCTCACCCCCCACTGTCACCATCCCACAGGCATGTACCTGCACAAGGCCCAGGACACCCTGCCGTTACCGCCCATGCACAGTGTGGAGTGGTCGGGTGCAGTCCCGATGGGTGTAACATGGCAGGCGTGGCACAGGGACAGAGCCATCCAGCCATCCAGCCAGGCAGCAGTGCACCTGTGTGAACAGCACAGGCAATGTCCTGTGGAGGCTATGCCCTGCACAGCCTGGGCCTCGGCCGGCAGCTCACGGCGGGATGGCCGGGCATGGTCCACCATGTGCTGCACACAGGCATTGATGGTGCTACAAGAGTGGATGGTGCAGCATGACTGGACACTGTGCACTGGCCTGTGGGTGGGCCATCCCACCACTGCAGTGACACACCCCCACCAAACAGATATGCCTCACTGATGCACCAGCACAGTGACAGTGTGCCTGGGCCATGGCACTGCCTGTGTGTGCCGGTACGGGCGACAGGTTGGCAACACAGCCGTGACACCTGTGACCATTACCAGATGCACTGTGCACCCATGGTGTGGCCACTGGCACACTGTCCGAGCATCTACGCCTACAACACTTGTGTACTGAACCTCGCATACCACACAGTCTGTGACACACCTATGTGACCCTGTGGTACACCATGCCACCAGGTATGCACTGCAGTAACCTATAGTTGCCTACACGGCCCACACAATGAATGCATGGCAGTGCGTGTCCCAACCCCTCCCAGCCGTAGCAGTACTGCGCACCACATGTGGGCTGCCTGTGTGGCCCTGACTGGAACAGGCACATCCCTGTACCACAGGGGCAATGAGGGGACTAGCAATGGCCTGTGCGGTGCAGGCATGCCGGCATGTGCCATGATCAGTACTGCTGGGAGGCTCAGGGGAATGGGGGCATACCCCCATATGCCTCTTAGCACGGGGGCCATCCCACCATATGCCCCACCCAAGGGCCTTAGCCCACCACCGCCTCACATGGGCAGGGTGCTGCCCACACAGCCACTGTGCAGTGTCTGCATGCTGCTGGCCAGGTGCCATGTCCACTACACACCCATCACCGCTGTGCACAGTGCGTATCCCACCAACATGGGTGCCACAGTGGTCTGGCCATGTGGCCCACTGCCTGGGGTGGCACCCCCCACCCCGAGGGTCCTGTTCCACAATGGCCACAGGGGTGGGAGGAGGGCCGTGTGACCCATCCGGTCAGGGACAGAGCCATAGAATGCCTGACCCCACCGCAGGCATGGGGGAGGGCCTGCCTGGCCTAACCACATGGGTGAGTGTAGGACCACACAGGCAACATGTCACCGCCAACATGTGGCAGGACCAGTACACCGCCTGCCGCACAGTGGTGTGTGGCTGTACCATGCCCTCCATATCCCTGCTCACCCCCCACAACACAGCCCCTGGTACTGTCCACAGCCATGGCACATACGTATCGGTTCCCCTAGCCGGACACCCTTGGGAGGGCCATGTCTGCACGCCACCTACCCATGCCACGGTATGGGGACTGTACCCCATCGCACCACACTGGGGCACCCTGTGCCACACTGCGGACACCATGCCACACACATTCCCAGCCTATGGGTGCAGCACACCATAGGGCAGGCTGCCTGTCACTATGATTGTCACCCAGAGACAGGCATGCAGAATATGTACAGGGTTGCATCCAGACAGTGCCGTGTTGGCAATGCCAGCACCATGTCCCCCATCCATAACAGTACCCATCCCCCCTAAATGCACCCCCTCACTTCCCATGTATGACCTCTGTCAGATGTCCCCTCTACAGCCTACAGTGGGCATACATGTGACCCCCCTACACAACAGATGACTGTACAGTGACACACAGCAGTGGCCTACACGAACACATACTATGCATCAGAGTGCTAATGCAATGTGAACAGCATATGGGACATGACAGGCACCCCACATGGCTGTACACAACTGTCTACAGTGCAGATGCCTGCCCACACCCCTGTACATGTCTGCTACAGTACAACAGTGGCCTGTGCCCCACGGCAGGGTGTTATATGACTGTAATAGGTGAGTAGCGTTGTACTCATATCAGTCCACAAACACTGTGAAACTGCATAGCACCTGCGTCACTGTGTTAAGCAAACATAACACTTCTAGAATCCCTATATTACTGCTCCCTGTACAGTTAGTATTGTCCCAAGGTAACACCTGCTAATCACATATATATTACCCTGTCACGGTGTTGTTGGTTGCAGTACTTCTCATGCAGGCCATGGGTCTCACAGTGTGACAGGCACTGTGCAACGAATGGGCTACAAATGGCACAGAGGTATGCATGCCTGTCCCAGTCCCTCCTGCCAGTAACAGATGTAGTAGGGGTATGTAGGGGTATGTGGGGGGGGCTGCTGTGGCCCAGTACTCACCAATCTGCTGAGGATCTGTCACTGTCCTGGTCTGGCTGGCTCTGTAGACATGCAGCTCACTCCAACACCCAGGTCTGCAATCCTTCTACCCGCTACACAGTGCCTGGGCCTATTGACTCGCAACCGCACTTGCCCCACATGCTTTTTGCACGTGGATCACAGATTGCACATCACAGATCCGCATCTGCGGCATGCAAGACAGCAATTGCGAGGCGCATAACCACTGTGTGGCATGGCAATTGCATTGTCTGATTGTGGCCTGCATGATGTCCCGCATATGCGTGTGCATTCTGCGGCTGCAACACAGTTGCGGAATCGGTGTTGGAGGCCCTGCCTCTCTGGTACCTCTGCCTGCAGGGCTCTATGTGTGTGTGTGTGTGTGTGTGTACCCGAGGGGAGGTGTGGCAGGCGAGTGCCTACTGGCAGTAGCATGCAAGGAGCGGTGTTGTACCTGGTGGCACACCCTACCCAACATGGTCCCAGTAAGGCCCTAGCACTGCAATGACACAATGATGACACAGCATAGGGTTGGGGTGCAAATATGTTTATTCAGACAGTGCTCATTAGACACATGTGCACATTGTGCAATGCACCCCAGTTCCACCCAACATGCATGCCCCTCACTCACCCATGCACACAGTCATGCATATACACACACTCACACACACACACCCTTGTGCCCGTATAGTGCCCCCCATGGACATGTGCCCCCTGCCATGCATATGGCCCCACACACTCATTGCAGCCCCACCTACTAGGTCCCCAATTGCACAGGTTATCTAGGTGACTCACAGCCATCTGCCACGCGCACTCTGTCCTCACACTGACCCCTCATGTGCCGGGTGCTGGGCTGTGGGGGACCCTGCTGGGCTGGTGGGCTGGGCGGTGCCCTGGCAGACGACACCAAGCATCACACCCTGTGGGTCTGTGTGTGCCCCCACAGGTGGGCTGCTATGCCTTCACCCATGCAAGCCTACATGCTTGTGAGCCACGTGTGCCGGCGGTTGTGCCAGGGCTCCACAGTGTGTTCCTCCGTCCCGTGCTGAGCACCTTGGGCCCTGTGCAGCCTGCAGGACACCCTCCTCAGTGTGCCTGCCCACCTGTGCATGCCCCATGACTGAGTCTGTACCTGTGGGACTCTGTGTGGTGCTTGGCCTAGCCTGTGCCTGTGTTGCTGGCACACCTGTGTGCCCCAGCAATGTCACACCCTGGCATTGTCCTGTGCCCAGGTCAGTGTGGGAGGGGCCAGGCTGTGCTTATGACACTGGCAGCATGACTGGCGAGTGGGTGGGTACTGACACCTGGGCTGGGGGTGGGGGAGGGGGTTCCACTGGCTCCTGTGGCTGTGTCTGGGTGCTGGACTGAGCAGTCGCTGGGGGTGCTGTCCGCTAGGCCAGGCCTTGCTGGTGCTGCAGTGACAGCAGTGTGCACGCTATGGCCTGCATGACCATGGCCGTGGCTGTATCCTGGCACTGCTGCTGTGCCAGTATGTTCTCAAGACCTGTGCTGAGATGGTCCATGATGACCGTCTGGCATTCAGCACAGTGCTGGACTCCCTGTATAGCATCCCCCAGGCCAGGCAAGCATACCGCTGTGTCTCTTGTGAATGTCTGCAGGGTGGCAGCAATGCTGGTGAGCTGCAGCTCCATGCAGGTGTGGTGCTCCTGTATGCCCTGCCATATGTTTGCAAGCTCCTGCCTGCAGTCCTCTGGCCAGCTAGTCCAACTGGCAGTAGTCCCTGATGTAGGCCAGTGGGAACTTCTGGGCCTGCAGCACCTGGGTGGCCTTGTCCAACTCATCCTCAAGTCCATGTGCACTCAGCGGACTGAGCAGCCCTATGCCAGTGGCCTCATCCACCAGCCGGTCTTGGTCTGACACCTCCCGCTCGACCACGGGTGTTTGCACTGCCTCCACAGATGTGGTGGCACTGCTGGTGGTGTCCTCAGTGGTCCCCTACTGTTCCCGTGGTGGTCTAGCTGCATTCCCCTCACTGCTGTCCACCACCTCTTCAGACATGGGGCTGTCACCATCCCCACTAACCTCAAGCTAAGACATCAGCTCCGGTGTTCCTGCCACAGATGTGCTGGTGGCAGGGCTGCCGTCATCATCCAACACCGTGCCAGTGGCCTGGGCCGAGCCGGCTCCTTCCCGGCCCTGCCACTGCTACTCCCGCCCTCCGGCTCTGCTGGGGCCACCTGCACCAGCTGACACTGCACCTATTGGATGGGAAACATGTTAGTGTGTCCCTGCAGTGTGCCCTCACCTGCCTGAGCAGTGTTTCCCTCACTGGTCTGCATCAGTGTGGCACTCTGGCATTGCACCCACACCACCCCTGTGCTGCCCCACCTAGTGCATGCCTCCACTGTACATGCATCCTGCACCGATGGCATGGACCCTCACCATTGCTGCCCTTGCTGTGCTATCCAGCCTGGTATGGTGAGCCTGGCTGTTCCTTGGTTGCCCAGTACAGCTCCCCACTGCACAGTGGCACCATGCACGGGCATGGCCATGGGGCCTTACTGCGCTGCAGAGGCCTGCACCCCTGGGTGCCTACTTTTGCCATGCCAGCCTTGCACAGCCCCTGCAGCCCTTGCCTGCAGTCAGCAGGCACTGGAACGGTGACCCATGCCCCATCCCTACTGCCCAGCACATGCTTGTGCACAGCCATCCCCTCCCATGCACACAGTGCAGGTCACAATATCCCCTGGTGCAACCCAGCCCATCCCTCAGCATGTCCCCCCAACAGTTCACAGTGCAGGACACAGCAACACCCAGTGCAGCCCAGCCCATCCCTCAGCATGCCCCACCCCTTCCAGATTCGTGGCCCTATGCCAGCCCCTCCACAGTTTACCATGGCTTGTTCCTTTGCACTGCTGCGCATGTCAGCTGCACACATGCCTGTCCCTAGCATGCCCCTCCCAACAGTTCACAGTGCAGGACACAGCAACACCCACTGCAGCCCAGCCCATCCCTCCATGTGCCCCCCTCAACAGTTCACAGTGCAGGACACAGCAACACCCAGTGCAGCCCAGCCAATCCCTCGGCATGCCCCCCCCCAACAGTTCACAGTGCAGGACACAGCAACACCCAGTGCAGCCCAGCCCATCCCTCAGCATGCCCCACCCCTTCCAGATTCGTGGCCCTATGCCAGCCCCTCCACAGTTTACCATGGGTTGTTCCTTTGCACTGCTGCACATGTCAGCTGCACACATGCCTGTCCCTAGCATGCCACTCACCATTTCCTGGTTCCCTAGGCCCACTCTGTGGCCGGCTGTGGCCATGTGGCAGTCCTGTGGCATGCCTCCCCACCATTGCATCTGCCTACACAGTGCCTCCCCACTCCCCCATCTATGCGACTGGCTTGTGCGCTGTTGCCTGTCTGGCCTGTCCCATACATTGCTAGTTGTTTGTCCCTACCCGTGGCCGTCTGCTGTCTGTATGTGTCCAACTGTATGACACCAATGATGCTTTGCTGGCTGAGATGTGCTGCTGTCCTTCTCTTGAAAGTGCTGAGTGGCTCCTGCTGGGTGGGTCCACCTCCTGTGCCCTGTGCACTGTGCCTATTCTGTGCCAACTAGAGCTTGACCAGGTGCTTGAGGTCTTTCCATTTTGTCTGCACATCCCTCACTGTCCTGTGCTGTGCATCAATGGCATTAACCCTATGTGCCACCCTGTCCCAAGCCCTCTTCTTTTTCACCCTCTTTTTAGCATCTCTGCCATGGCCCATGAGGAGTGCATGGTGGCGATCTATTTGCTCCACAAGGTTGTTCATCTCCTCATGGCCAAAGTTCTTCTTCCATCTTTGCCATTCTGCTGCAGCTTGTGCCATTGCTGTGGCATATCTGCTGGTGTATGTTGGGCCACCACTGCATGTTGTGCACTTTTATATGGTGTATCTTGCTTGTCACGACTTATGCAGTTGCGTCTGACATATTCTCGTGTGTTCTAGAATTGCATGTATCTCACATGTCACAGTTGCTGTTGCATATCTTTATGCACGTGCGTTTCTTGCATCAGGCATATTTCTCTTTCTAGAATCGGGCCCCATGTGTAGTATTGTATTGAATTGTATTTGTTGCAGTTTAGATGTTTTTATATTAACAAACGGAGCTTTCAAACTTTCTTGCCATAAGGCATCACTAATAATTATTCCAAGTTTTTGTTGCCATTTAGCCTTTAATTTAGCTAAATCTCCTTCCACCTGATCTCGAAGAATGTTATAAATTATTGCTATTAATTTACTGTTACTGGCTCTACTTGACAAGGCCTCAAACAGAGACGAATTCTTCCACAAAACTAGCCTACCATTAATTTCTTTAATATGGCACTTAAGCTGACAATATTGAAATATATTGCCCTTACTTAAGTGACATTCGTCACTTAATTGACCGAAAGTTTTCATTTCTTTCCCCCTAAACAAATGTCCAAATGATGTGATACCCTTATTATACCAGATAAGTTTTATCCATTAGAAATATATTAAATGTAGGATTACCAAATAATGGAGTATCGTGAGATATCCCTATCTTATTATCTATCAACCCATGTGCTACATACCATGCTTTTAGTGTAGTATGGGTGGATAGATTGTTAATACATTTATTAATTATTAAATCCATTCACTTGTTGTATAGAATAAATAAAAACATTTTTAAGGTTAATTTACTAAGATCCTGTTCTATAGAACTAGATGAAGTGACCACTAAATCTTGCTTAATCCAATACCAAATTGCACTAATTAGTGCAGCTAAATAGTATTTATGGCAATCTGGGAGCGCCATTCCTCCTCTTTCCTTTGATCTTGTATCATATGCTATTCTGGGATGTTTATTTTGCCACACAAATCTAGTCACCATTCTTCTTATTTTCCAAAGTATATCTCTGGGAGATATATGGGAATATTCTGAAAAAGATGTAAAAATTTAGGGAGAACATTCATTTTTATAACATTTATTCTACCTATATTTGTTAAAGGCAAACATAGAAACATAGAAACATAGAAACATAGAAGTTGACAGCAGATAAGGACCTCAAGACCCATCCAGTCTGCCAATTTATTTTTCTACCTTATAAATGTGCCATCAGCCTTTGCTCTGTCAATGGCCTATCAATTCATACTCATCTGTATTGCTCCCTTATGCCTATCCCATGCCTGTTTGAAGCACTGCACTATATTCATATCCACCACTTCCTGAGGTAGGCTGTTCCATGCATCCACCACCCTTTCTGTGAAAAAGAACTTCCTCACATTACCCCTTAATCGGCCTCCCTCTAATCTCATTGTGTGCCCTCTTGTCCTGCTATTTGTCTTATATTGAAACATGTTAGACTCTTTCACCTTGTTAATGCCCTTAAGGTGTTTTAATATTTAGATCATATCACCTCTCTCCCTCCTTTGCTCTAGGGTATACATATTGAGCACCATTAATCTGTCCTCATATGTTTTCTGATGCAGTACCTGCACCATTTTGATTGCCCTTCTCTGGACTGCCTCAATTTGGTTAATGTCCTTGTGAAGGTGTAGCCTCCAGTACTGCACGTAGTACTCCAGATGGGGCCTAACCAGTGTCTTGTAAAGAGGGATTATTACCTCCCTCTTCTGACTTATGATACCCCTACTAATACACCCAACATCCCTCTAGCCTTAACTAATGCTTTAGTGGTCTGCTTGGATGATTTCAGGTCATCATTGATGATGATGCCCAAGTCTCTTTCTTCCCTTGTGACTGCTAGCAACTCCCTCCCAGCCTATAGGATGGCTTCAGGGTTTCTCTTCCCTATGTGCATGATCTTGCACTTCTTTGCATTAAACCCCAGTTGCCACTCTTCTGGCCATTTTGCTAGTTTATCCAGATCTCTTCTCATTCTGCCCACCCTGTCTGTATCATCTACTGTGTTGCAGATCTTGGTGTCATCTGCAAACACACAAACCTTACCCTACAGTCCATCTGCAATGTCACTGATGAAGATATTGAAGAGGACTGGCCCCAGGACTGATCCCTGAGGTACCCTACTTGTGACTTGCAGCTCTTTGGACTGTATACCGTTTACCACCACTCTCTGTTTTCTGCCCGTCAACCAGTTTGCCACCCAGTTGACCAACTTTTGACCAACCCCGAGCCTACCCAGTTTATTAATTAATCTTCTATGTGGAACAGTATCGAAAGCTTTGCTGAAGTCAAAGTAGGTGACATTAACTGCTCCCCCTTGGTCCACCACTCTAGTTACCCAGTCAAAGAAATCTATGAGATTAGTTTGACAGGACCTTCCTTTTGTAAACCCATGCTGTCTTGGATCCTGTGCTCCTATGGATTACAGGTGTTGCACTATCCATTCCTTAAGGAATGCCTCAATAATCTTGCCCACTACTGAGGTAAGACTGACTGGTCTGTAGTTCCCTGTCTCCTCCCTGCTGCCACTTTTGTTGAGTGGGATCACATGAGCCCTTCTCCAGTCTTCTGGGATCTCTCCTGTGCTCAGAGACTCACTAAACAGTGCTGATAATGGTTCTGCTAGTTCCACTCTTAGCTCCTCTAGTAAAGTTTGCCATCTCTTTAAATCATTTACCATCCGTTGTATTAATAGGTCATAGTTGACTTGATTGATTTCATCTAAATTTTTTGGAATACAGATACCTAAATAATGAATATTTGATGTGATACTACATTTACAGGACTCAGGTAAATCTCCCGTCTGAGTATTGTTAGATGTCATAACATAAGATTTTTGCCAGTTGACTGTATATCCTGAGGCAGCACCAAATTCAGGTATAACTCGATACAGCTCTTCCCATGAATGAGCAAAATCTGATAAATAAAACAACGTATCATCAGCATAAAGACTGATTTTATTCTCGTTTTGGTAAATTTTAATACCTTTGATGTTTTGGTTATTCCTTACCAAACAAACGAAGGGCTCCATAATTAAAGCAAAGATTAATGGGGATAGTGGGCACCCTTGACGAGTTCCCCTAAATAAATGAAAACTCTCTGAGATATTATTATTTGTTCTTACTCTAGCTTGTGGTTTCTGATATATTAGTTTTATCCAATTTATGCAATTATCTCCAATCTGCATATTTTCTAATGTTTGAAAAATAAACTGCCATTCAATCTTATCAAACACCTTTTTAGCATCGGTCGACAATAGGACTGTATTGAGTTGTGATTTCACATTGATTATATTTATGCTTCTCTGAATATTATCATTCATCTTCTGGCCCTTAATAAACCCATTATGATCTCTATGTACTAAATGATCAATGACTAACTGTAATCTTGTGGCTAATATCTTAGTAAATATTTTAAATCAATGTTCAGTAAAGAAATTGAATGATATGACTGACATTTGGCTGGGTCCTTTCCTTTTTTGTGTATCAAATGAATCATTGCTTGATTGAATGTGGATGGAATTGGGGATGCTAAACTAAAAGAATTGAATACATTTAACAATATTGGTGAGATTATGTCCAAAAATCTCTTATAAAAATCAGTTGAAAGTCCATCAGGTCCAGGTGATTTATTTCTAGGTAACTCAGTGATTGCAGCAATGATTTCTTCTTTCTTGACCTCAGAATTTAATGATTGGGATAAGTGTTCAGGTAAAGTAGGCAAAGATACTGTACCCAGAACTTCCTTTACCATTCGGTCATTTTTTGATAATTGAGATTGATATAATTTGTTATAAAAGTCAAAAAATTGTTTATTAATCAATATTGGGTTTTTAATAGATGTCCCATCTCCATTCTGTAAAATATGAATTGTTTTTGTTCTCTTTCTTTAATTGCCATGAAAGCAATGTTAATGGTTTTCAGAATATAAATAATTAATCTTGATTTGCAATGTTAAACTTTCTGCTTGTTCAGCAACTATTTTGTCATATTCTGCTTTTTTCTGTATCAGAGCCTCAAAAACCCAAGGATCAAAATTTAAACTGTGTAATAATTGTAGATCACAAATATGCTGTTCCAATTGCTTCCGATTGATATCCAAGGCTCTTTTCCTTTGCCGTTCTTTATTTTGAAACTGGCCCCTGATCCAAACCTTAAAGGATTCCCATAAATTTTTAATTGATGTTTCTTGTTTATTATTATATAGAAAAATCTCCTGAATTTCTTGTCCTATAAATGCAATCAAATCCTTTTTTTGTAAAATAGATCTATCCATTCGCCAAATATAGGAATGATAGGAATGCTCGGTCTTTAACAATAAAAGACAAGGTGAATGGTCTGAAATATGTATACCCAGATATTCCACCTTTTTTACTAAATGGTGAAGAGACTGAGAACACAAATAATAATCAATTCTTGAATATGACCTGTGTACATGTGAGTAATAAGAAAAAACTCTTATATTAGGGAAAAGTTGGGTCATGGGGTCTATTAGATTTAAATTGGCTTGATATTGCTTTATGACATTAACAGATGACTTAAAAGCTGAATTTGTATCTGAAGTACGATCAGTCTTATTTAAGGTTAAATTGAAATCTCCTGTAATAATATATGGTGGCATATATAAAGTCAGCTGCAAAAAATACTCATTAAAAAAACCCAGAGAGTTTTCATTAGGTGCATAAAGTGTAGCAATGGTAAGTCTTATCTGAAATAGCTATATTTCCATGATAATAAATCGACCAGCCGAATCTGTATAAGACTTAATTATTTCTGGTGTTACACATTTCTTCTTAAATAATATCGCAACTCCCCTAGAGTTGTAGCGATGAAAAGAACAGGCACCCCTTCCCCAGTGCCTAGAAACCCAATCTGCATCTTGGATGTTAAAATGTGTTTTCTGGAGGCAAATGCAGTTTATTCTATGCAGATCTAAATATTTTATAACTTTATGCATTTAAGTGTTTTTTATATCCTTTATATTCCAGAAAGCTATCCTCAAATCTTCACTCAGTTATACAAATAATTATTAATAAATGCCATCCTTATTTTGGACCCTTGGCTAATAATATATTATATATTAATTTTATAAATGATAACCAGACTTTCATTATAGCTGATAAACCTTCTAACTAGTATTTTACATTCATATTATGACCCAAACCAACCCTACTCCCCTCTAATGGGAGATTCTTTTTCTTTCCCCTCCCTTTAATATTCCTGTGGGTGGCAAATATTGCCATCCATGACATTCACACAGAGTACTATGTCCTGGTGCCCCTTTATTCAATATCATACTCGAGACTGAAATATTAAACTCCATACCTGAGCCCTGTTTTAGTTTGACACAAAAACCCAAAATACAGGAGAAAGGAGAAGAGAAAGGGAAGGAAAAAGAGAAACAAAAGGCATCAAAGATCTTTCCCTCACTCCTTCCCCTTCCCCCTCTCCCTCTACTGTAAAATTCCAACATTGCACTCTTTCCTATGTACCCCTTATATTACTCTTTTCATTCCCTACTACCCATACCTTCCCTCATTCCTCTATTCTAATTCTCTTTCTAATTAGAAAATTCATTTTCTGAGCTAGTGCCAGGAGCCTGATCATGATATGGAGCAGTCCTTGAGAAATGCTGTTGTGTGTTATTCTTTGAACTCGAGGTCGCTTCCTCTGAATAGCACTTCTCAAAAGCTTCTTGGGCTTCCCAAGGGTCATCAAATATCAATAACTTGCCATTTACAATAAACCTGATTTTGGCAGGATATAACATCGATGATTTAATTCCCTTAGCATAACATTTAGTTTTTAAAGGATTAAAAAGCTTTCTTCTCTTTGTAGTTTCCTGGGACAGGTCTAGACATACGTTGAAATGTATGTCTCCCACTTTTAAACTTCTTTCTGTCCTTGCTTTGTACAGAATTTCTTCTCGATGTTGGAAATTATGAGGTTTAATGAATACTGTGCGAGGTATACTGAAATTTGGGGGTGAAAATCTACTTCCCCTCTATGAGCGCTATCCAGTGTTATTTTATCCTCTGGGTAGCTCCTACCCATTGCTTCAGTAATCAGTTTTTTTAAAAATTTAAGCGGTTCTTGCACCCCCTCAAGACCCTCTGGCAGTTTACAAATTTGCAGATTCCCTCTCCTTACATGATCTTCTTGTTCCACAATTTTCTGCATTAATATATGTAACTATTTTTCATGTAGGGTTTGGGTTTTAATCAGGGGTACTACATCATCTTCCACCTTTGAAATTCAATTCTGCATTTCGGCTGATTGAATAGTTAAACCACCCATTCTCGACGTTATTTCACTGACTGATGTAGTAATCTCTTTACTTGCTTATTTCATTTCTCCTAGTGAACGGAGATATCTTCCTGTATCTCTTTCATTGTTGTTAGTATAGTTTGATTATTTTCTCCTCGGTTTTCATTAGTTGTTCCTGGATCCCTTTCAGACTCAGCCCTTGCCACTGTGTTATTTTCCATTTCTCCTGAACGTTCCTTATTAAGTATAATGTCAATCTTTTGACTATCCCCACTCTTAAATAAATGCTTTTTCATTTAGGTTTGTCCTGATTCAGAAACCTCTGGTTTTGATTTGTCCTTTTAAGGGGGCATATTGCAATTTTTTGTTAAATCAAAGGGGGAGGGCTAATTAATTTCTTATTGTCTGATAGAGTGCAACCCGTACGGATCTTGTTCTCCTTGAAAAGATACATTGCTTCAGATGTAATATGACTGTGCTTCAAGTTTCTGTAACAGGATGCTTTTCCTGCCTCTGCAGAGCTTTTACTTTTCTTTAAACACTTTGAGCTGCTTTCGCATATAGAAAACTTATTTTTCCCTGAGAAATACCATTTCACCAACTCCTTCATGGAGCAGGTATCATTTATCATCATGCCCAGGAGGTTTTACTTGTTTCAACTATTCCAGAGAGCAAAAGAAAAAAAATAAAGCAGTAAAGCCTCTATTAAGAGAGAAAAAGAGGACCCTCCCTCCTCGATCTAACCAGACAGCACTTGCAAGTTAAGAGCAAATCTTTCCTTTCATGGCTCTCATTTTACTGCAGCTCATTCATAACTGGACTAATTTTCTTCAAGAGAGACACCTATCACAAAAATTGGTCAACAAAAGGCCCGCTCAGCCAACCTCGGAAAAAATAATAGTATTTATTCAGGGAGAAGCCTGGACCAATTCAATGCTAACAAACTCATATCTCAAAAATTGGTCAACAAAAGCCCCACTCACCAAACTGTCTCAAACAAATATTATTTATTAACACTAGAATATCCAGATACAGTTCATATAACACAAACGTTTTGGAAAAATCCTTCTTCAGTGTGAAACTGCATCTAACAAGAACAATAATAGTATAATCACTTAAAATAAAAATAAAAAATCTTTAAACCTTTTTATTCATTCCATTCTTTCTATCTCTGTTCACCTATATATCAAAGACCATATATCTACACTCCGATATCCCATATATTCTTGGATACTGTCTGTAAAATCAAAATGTACCAAAATCATTTGTTTATAGAATAACTAAATATTTCTTTATTAAAACACTTTTTCTAATAAATCTTAATTCAGTATTACCTGCCTGTAATTCTGGATTCTTTATCTCTTATTTTTGTTTGTTCTGATTCTGCATAGGACAGCTGAAAAATGTTTAAAATAAAAAAAAACTCTAATGAACATCTCTGTATAACTATTGTCACTTTTAAATTAATATTTCTAACCACAAATTTCTAATAGATTCTTTACCTCTCAACTGAAATTTTCTTCTACTGATATTCAATAAATAGCTTTTCTCTTGGTAAACATGTATATACTGTCAAGACAAAACATTAAATAAATTCCACATAAGTTCTCTACATCAGTCCATTTATATTAATTCCATATAAGTTATCCATGTGCATAGAGAATGTATTATGTAAGTCTAAAACTAATTTTTCTCCATTTTACCCTCATAGAGTTTTACCTTTATAATTGATTTGGCTTCGATTTAAGTTATACTTGTATTTGCTGTCCTCTAACGCCTTTCTGTAAAAAAAACAGTTTCTCAACTCAGCATGTGCATCACTTATTTCATCTGAATACTGTGTCTTAACAGTAAAGAAACATTCATAAATCAAAGTCTCCAGTTGTACTCACTTTGTATTTGTTGCAGAGTGTGGCCTGACCTCCTGCTCTCTCTCTATGTGGAGGTGCCAAGCCCATTCTGCTCACTTTTTAAATACCATACAGGTTAGGAATCGGTGCTGCTCAAATAGAAAGAAATCTCTTGTCTTGGCAGGTCAGGTGCAGGAGCAATCGCAAACACCTGGAGACTATTCATTGGTCTCATTGTGATGTGTTTTGCACCGCACCTGATTCCTAACCTGTATGGTATTTAAAGATCGAGCAGAATGGGCTTGGCACCTCCACATAGAGAGAGCAGGAGGTCAGGCCACACTCTGCAACAAATATAAAGTGAGTACAACCGGATACTTTGATTTATGAATGTTTCTTTACTGTTAAGACACAGTACTCAGATGAAATAAGTGATGCACATGCTGAGTTGAGAAACTGTTTTTGTTTACAGAAAGGGCATAGGAGGACAGCAAAATACAAGTATAACTTAATTCGAAGCCAATTCCCTATAAAGGTTAAAATCTCTATGAGGGTAAAATGGAGAAACAATGTGTTTTAAACAACATAATGCATTCTCAATGCACATGAATAACTTATATGGAATTGATAAGAATGGATTGATGTAGAGAACTTCTGTGGAATTTATTTAATGTTTTGTCTTGACAGTATATAAATATTTACCAAGAGAAGAGCTATTCATTGAATATCAGTAGAAGGAAATTTCAGTTGAGAGGTAATGAATCTATTAGAAATTTGTGGTTAGAAATATTAATTTGAAAGTGACAATAGTTATATAGAGAAGTTCATTAGAGTTTTTTTTAAGTTTAAACATTTTTCAGCTGTCCTATGCAGAATCAGAACAAACAAAAATAAGAGATATAGAATCCTGAATTACAGGCAGGTAATACTGCATTATGATTTATTAGAAAAAGTGTTTTAATAGAGAAATATTTAGTTACTCTATAAACAAATGATTTTGGTACATTTTGATTTTACAGACAGTGTCCAAGAATATATTTTATTTTATTTATTTATTTAGTTTTTGTTGACCAGGCAAGTGCACTAGACAAATCCTGCCTATTTTCAGGCACGACCTGGGGGAGCAGGATACAGATGAATGCCAACAGACCTTGAACCAGATTAAGCTGTTGGTGGTATTTTTAGTGAATGAGAGAAATTTGGCCAGGACACCAGGGAAATTCCCCTACACTTTTCGATAAGTGCCATGGGATCTTTAACATCCAACTGATCTACCACCAATCCAGGCAGATGGGACCTTGGTTTAACGTCTCATCTGAAAGACGGCACCTCAGAAGTGCAGCACCCCTCTCATGCTGCACTACAGTGTCAGTACTGGGATATTAACCCAAGTGCCAGATATGTGAACTGAACCCACAGCCCTCTGATCTCCCGGCCTCAGAGGCAAGTGTGCTACCTACTGAGCCACTGACACTGACAATATATACAATATAGGAATATCCGAGTGTGGATATATGGTCTTTGATATATAGGTGAGCAGAGATAGAAAGAATGGAATGAATAAAAGGGCTTAAAGATATTTTATTTTTATTTTAAGTGATTATACTATTATTGTTCTTGTTAGATGCAGTTTCACACTGAAGAAGGATTTTTCCAAAATGTTTGCGTTATATGAACTGTATCTGGATATACTAGTGTCAATAAATAATATTTGTTTGAGACATTTTGGTGAGTGGGGCTTTTGTTGACCAATTTTTGAGATATGAGTTTGTTAGCATTGAATTGGTCCAGGCTCCTCCCTGAATAAATACTATTATTTTTTCCGAGGTTGGCTGAGCTGGATCAAGGTTCCTTTTGAATTCTTAAATGCATCGGTAGGTGCAGGTTTCAGAGGGCCAACATTGAACAGCAAGTTATTAGAAAAGCTTTGGTGGAATCATACAGGAATATTTTTGTTCACCTATTGAACTATACACCACATGGACTTATAGGACTATGTATCACTGGTGCATTGTGACCTTTATCTTTTTGGCCTTAGAATCTCTGTGGCAGTAGATCTGGACATTTATTGGTCAGAACATTGATTGGATGTGGGCTTCTCAGTCCTAAAGATAAGTGTATTGTATGTTGTATGTCTGTCCTGCAATAGAACCCATTACTACTTTATTAGGTGTAAAATTTCAGATAATATCTCTTTCTTTTTTTTCTGTATATCCCATAGAATATAAGATGTTGAATTTTGACGAGCTTGACAAACTCACTGAGAAACGATCTATACCCCTATCTATTTCTGAGATGGAAGAACAGAGAATATTCAGTAACTTTAAAACAAACAGGAATTTGGGGGAACTACACCCACTCACTCCATCACTAATAAATTTGAATATTTGAAACAAAAGAAGATTAAGCTAGAATGGCATGATTTAATGATCACCAAGTGTCTAAAACAGAAATGTATACCCAGGGGGCTACGTATCTTTGTAGAGGCAAATTTAGGTTACGTGGATTTAGATTTGGATATGAAATGGGACGGAGTACGCAACAGATGCTCTAAGGATTTTATGTTACTCATTATTGAATCAATTATTAAGGAATTACAAAAAATTGAAGTAGAGATAACACAACTAGATAGGGAGGTTAAGAATAAATATATGATAGATGAATTGAAGGAATATTTGGAGAGGGTTAGTCAGAATTGAAATTAGTTTGAGGAGGAATTACAAGCAACAAAATTACACAAATTCAAAAGGGATTTAAATGATCATAAAAATAATCAAGTGTATACATTTTCTAATAAAAGATCAGGATACATTAAGTCTTTTCAATATAATTTGGATTCCAAATCTTCCACCCTCAGTTCAGGAAGTGAGACAGAGGGAGGAACCCTTTAGAGGTAGAGGGGTACATTTTGCGGGGTGGGGGGGTACCGAGGCAGGAGACAATACCGACAGAGGGGCAAAAGAGGTTATCAGTACATGAAGGAAGGGAGAGCACAGACGTTCAGAGAAGAAGTCCCCACTCCCGGAACCTCTGGAACCGCAGGATCAGGAATAGGTGCAGATACAGGAGGAATGGAAAAAAGAAAAGAAAAAAGAGTTAAAGAACAAGTAGAAATCGAAATACACGGTCAGCTCAGATGAAAATCAACAAATGTGTAACATTTCCAAGAGGATTTTGAGCACAGTAGAAGAACAGGTTTTAAGTAAGGGACTCTCCTTCAGTCCACATAACCAAGTTAACACTTTTGAATTGAAATTAGATCTTAATAGATTTTTTAGAAAATTAAAATTTAAATATTTCTCTGGAAGTGGACTGAAACAACTGATAGATTCAATAATAAAAGAAAAAAAAGATTATATTAGGACAGAAATTACACCTGAAATCGAGGTTTACCTCTCCAACTACACCACACTTGATAGAAACTTATATTGCACTGGTCAATAAAGACATTGAAGAAATCATTAAACTAGAGAGACACATGGATAAGAGAAAAAAATATACTCTTTCAGCCTCAGAGTTTGCAGCATTAAGACATTTAGAAAATGACAACAGTATTATCATAAAAAATACAGATAAAGGGGGAGCAATAGTAGTGATGGACTATGAACAGCATAGACATATCCATACAGATTTACTTCAAGTAAAGGAAAATGACTTAATTTTGGAGACTGATCTGACACATCTTGTTAAAGATTTAGTGTTAACATTACTGACCACAGCCTACGATAATAAAGAAATTACTGAGTGGGAGAAAGAAGCCTTATACAGAAGCACACCAAGTATACCATTATTTTATATACTGCCGAAAATGCACAAGAACCTAAGAGAACCACCAGGATGCCCGATTGTGTCTGGAATTAATTCGGTCCTGGAACTGATATCTATTTATATAGACTATCCTATCAGACCTTATGTTGAACAAACTATATCCTATATAAAGGACTCTACAGACATTGTAAAGTTAGAACAGTTGCATGAAACAGATATAGATATAGAGGAGAGTACATTAGTAACGTGGGATCTAAAAGATCTATACACATCTATACCACATAGATTGGGGTGTCAAGTGTTACAGAGGTTCTTGGATGAGGTGAGAACAGATGAAAAACCATCTAATAATCTTATTGTGAAATGGACTGAGAGTGTTCTGACTCAAAATTACTTTAAATTTGAAAAGAAGTATTTTCTACAAGTTAAGGGAACAGCTATGGGGTCCAGTATGGCACCCTCATATGCAAACATCTACATGAGTCATTTTGAAAAGGAATATGTTTTCAATGACAGGAACCCATTCAGAAACAGGCTAGGGATATGGAAACGTTTTATAGATGATATTATAGCCATCTCGTCTGGATTGATTGAAGAATTGGATACGTTTAACAAATATCTAAATGATTGTACAGATCACCTAGTTTTTGTTATGAATTTTAATAGGACTGAGAATCCCTCTCTGGATCTATGTATATATAAACATGATAGACTAGCGGTCAAGTTGTTCCATAAGGAGACCAATAAGAATGCGATTTTACATGCTAATAGTTTTCACCCTAGAAAACGAATTCAGTCCATTCCATTTGGACAGATCTGAAGGGTCAAACAGAACTGTACGGACCCTGTACGGACCACGAACTGTACGGACCCCATCTGACAAGGCCAGATTAGAAATGGTCCATAGATTTAAACAAAGGGGATATAAGCATGAGACTTTACAAGGGGCAATTGTAAGGGCTGAGACAAGGGAAAGACAGACTCTCTTGACTTCATATGTAAAGGTCAGAAATGGTAAGGGGGATAGAATTGTACTGTCCACGGTACATAGTGACATTTTTTCTAAAGTTAGAAATATTGTAACTAAACATTGGAGGGTACTGCAGGCCACCCATGCCACACAACAAATTTTTCAACAGTTACCTCTCGTGGTTCCAAAAAGGAACAAAACTTTAGGTAATCGACTGGTGTGAACAGAGCATAGAATACCAGACAATCATCCACAACATTTTTTGAACTTAGCAGAAACAAAAGGAAACTATCCATGTGGTCACTGTACAAATTGTAATAATACTTATAGAATTAATCATTTGTTTCTGGATCTGCTTATAGAATTAAGAAAATTCGTAACACAGCAAGGGATGAAAAAATAGTTATAAATCAATTTATTAACTGTTCTACTATCAGGGTTATATATTTATTACAATGTCCCTGTGATAATATTTATATAGGAAAACCAGAGAGGATGTTGAAAGTACGTATAACTGAACATAAATCTGACATTAGAAGACAGGACTTAACGTCTCCTGTGGCAAGGCACTTCGTTGAACAAGGACATCAGTTACCACAATTAAGATCCTTTGGAATGGAAAAGATGGTACCTGATGTGAGAGGGGTGATTACAAAATGAAAATTCTTACCAGGGAGGCTTATTTTATAGACAGGTTTGATGCCACAAATCCTAGATTTGGGTTGAATAATGGTATAGATTGGCAGCCGATTTTGTAGGGATTAAACATGAAGGAAACTTAATAAAAAAATGCACATTTGGCTAAAGAACAAAATTTATCATAGGACTGGGAGGGATAAAGATCAGAGAGGCAGAAGAAAGCAAAACAATTTTGGAACAATATAATGAGCATATAGGTTGACCTCCTGACCTCCCAGTGGGTCACTTTTAATAATTGGGTATTATAGTATAAGATACAGATTTGCAGGATAGAGTGTATTGGTAATAATCATAAAAAATCCTTTGTGTTAAACTTCTGACCTTTTGACCTCCCACCAAGCTTATTTATAATACGGAGGGATAGAATATATACTTTAAAATATTTGTTTAAGAAAAATGCACATTTGGCTAAAGAATTGAATTTAGCATAGGATAGGGAGGAATAAAGATCAGAAAGGCAAAATAAAATAAAAATAAAATGGGGAAAAATATAATGAGCATATAGGTTGACCTCCTGACCTCCCAGTGAATCACTTTCAATAACTAGGCATTACCGTAAAAAATATACATTTGCAGGAAAGACAGTGTCAAAAGTAATCATGTGTTAAACGTATGACCTTTTGACCTCTCACCAAGCTTATTTATAATATGAAGGGATAAAATATATACTTTAAAAACTGTTAGATCTATGAGAGAGTGACATAATAGTTTTTTCTTATAACCTCCCCTTTACAGTTTCAAAACCGCCAACCCCCCACACACACACACCTTACATGGTATCCTCTAAGTTGTCTGTTCCACCATTAATATAGTATTGCTGGAAATATGTATATGTGGATATTTAGAAACTCTTGCATGTCTGGGCCCTTACCATTTTGAGTATGTATTGAATGATTTAGAGATGCATTTATAAACATAACAGTACAATAAACAATAGAAGTACATGTTTCAGGTAGGACACCTAGTGATTTTACTAGGTGCTGCTCAAATAGAGAGAAATCTCTTTTTGTCTTGGCAGGTCGGGTGCAGGAGCAGTTGCAAACACCTGGAGCCTATTCATTGGTCTCATTGTGATGTGTTTTGCACCGCACCTGATTCCTAACCTGTATGGTATTTAAAGATTGAGCAGAATGGGCTTGGCACCTCCACATAGAGAGAGCGGGAGGTCAGGCCACACTCTGCAACAAATACAAAGTGAGTACAACTGGAGACTTTGATTTATGAATGTTTCTTTACTGTTAAGGCACAGTAATTAGATGAAATAAGTGATGCACACGCTGAGTTGATAAACTGTTTTTGTTTACAGCAAGGGCATAGGAGAACAGCAAAATACAAGTATAACTTAAACCTAAGCCAAATCCCTATAAAGGTAAAAATCTCTATGAGGGTAAAATGGAGAAAAAATTTGTTTTAAACCACATAATACATTCTCTGTGCACATGGATAACATATATGGAATTGATATAAATGGATTGATGTAGAGAACTTATGTGGAATTTATTTAATGTTTTGTCTTGACAGTATATACATGTTTACCAAGAGAAGAGCTATTCATTGAATATCAGTAGAAGGAAATTTCAGTTGAGAGGTAATAAATCTATTAGAAATTTGTGGTTAGAAATATTAATTTGAAAGTGACAAGTTATATAGAGATGTTCATTACAGGTTTTTTTTTAATTTAAACATTTTTCAGCTGTCCTATGCAGAATCAGAATAAACAAAAATAAGAGATAAAGAATCCAGAATTGCAGGCAGGTAATACTGCATTAAGATTTATTAGAAAAAGTGTTTTAATAAAGAAATATTTAGTTACTTAATAAATAAATGGTTTTGGTACATTTTAATTTTACAGACAGTATCCAAGAATATATGGGGATATCAGAGTGTGGATGTATGGTATTTGATATATAAGTGAGTAGAGATAGAAAGAATGGAATGAATAAAAGGGCTTAAAGATTTTTTTTAATTTTATTTTAAGTGATTATACTATTATTGTTCTTGTTAGATGCAGTTTCACACTGAAGAAGGATTTTTCTGAAACATTTGTGTTATATGAACTGTATCTGGAATAACTAGTGTCAATAAATAATATTTGTTTAAGACATTTTGGTGAGTGGGCCTTTTGTTGACCAATTTTTGTGATAGGAGTTTGTTAGCATTGAATTGGTCCAGGCTCCTCCCTGAATAAATACTATTATTTTTTCCGAGGTTGGCTGAGCTGGATCAAGGTTCCTTTTGACTTCAAGAGAGACAGAAATAAAATTAACCCCACCACCGACAAGAACAGTAGATTCTATATCAATTACTATTGTGCTCGGTTTGTAGGAGATGCCTTAAAATGAAGATTGCAGCATTGTTAAGGCACTTTAACATTTAGGGGATACCGGTGAGGGTATTACCCTTCCTTCAATTGCTTCCATGAGTAGTCCCAAACAAAATGCTCACAACACATACAATTCCTTTGGCCTCTCTCTATCCAAGCAGTAAGCATAAGTTACTGCTTAGCCTTCCCTTTCAACATACTCTTTGTGCTGCAACCTGTTCAAATTAAACCACTTTTTCTTTAATGCAGACCAAAGCTAGAAATCCAACAACCGGCAATATCAATATAATTCAGCTGCTATTGTGTGTGGCTGAGACTGAACATAACTCCAAATAGAAAGAAAAAAAGATTTGGTTAACAGAACTTTTTACTTAGCTTCATAGAATTGAGAGGAAAAGTATCCTGGAAAAGAAATTGCAGCCGTGGGTAGCCTGTTTTCAAAAAAATCAACAAGATGTGCAGCTCTTTTAAATTGAACCAGCTTTCTTCAAAACTAGTGTAGGCTAACTCGAGACCAACAGCTGGGAATAACAATACATTTCAACTGCTATTGCACCTGGTTGAAACTGAGACATTTCTCAACTGAGGAATGTAGCTTTACAAGAGGCTGTAACTTTTTTTTTAAAGTGCTAACATAAGCTTTTACTTAGCTTCTTTCATAAAACAAGAAGTATCATAGGGAAGGTGTTTCAGCCTCAGATAGCCATCTTTCAGAGCTTCAACAAGAGGTGCCAACTAGGATGCCATTGGCGCTTGTGACTCCTTCACCTGGCCATCTTGGAGTCCACGCATTACATCACACATAAGTTCCTCACAGGTGCTCCCCCAGACTGAAGATTTTTGAAGATGATAGAATTAATAGGAGGGTTAGGAATGCTGGTATGAAAATCATTACATAACGTGTCTAGAAAAAAAGGCTACTCTGGAAGTGGAAGGGGATTGGCAAGAAATTGTCATAGCAGAATAACATCAATGGGTATGGAAGAATGATATGACCATCATTTGGAAGACAGGGAGAATAACACACATAAGGTCTTGTGACTGACAGATTATTGGACTGGCCTCGCCACAATGACTACACATGTGGAGTTTATGACAGGAAGGTGTATTACAGAGTGGTTTGTTAAAACTTTTGCAGATGTTCCTTCAAGCTGAATACATAATGTGATGTTCTTTAACATCTTTCAAATGTCTAGGAGCATAGAAAACATTTTGGAAAGTTTAAGGTGCATAGAAGAATGATGGAACTGTTGAAGAGTGGGGTGTCACTGCTTCCTGCACTATTTTAGACCACAATGTGGCAAAGTGTGAGTAGGATCCACATATCAAACAGGATAAGGCACGTTGCCCTGCAAAATGCTGGCAGAGCAACTTATTGTCCAGGGAGGTCCAACTGATCTTAATGTTAAAGTGAGAGAGAGAAGCTTTTGTAGAGAAGGATTTATGATAATCATAAAATAAAGTGCCACTATAGCTGATAGCTAGATCTGCAATGATGACTATGTCAGAGTCTAACTCCACATGCCTGCATGGATAGGCAGAGCACATGATGTCACAGAATGTACCAAAGGCTGCTACAGAGTCTGGTATGGTCAGTTGTTTCAATAACCTGGGGTCTTTTACTTTCAATATTATTGAGACATCAGCACATGAAATCACTGTGTCTTCGATGGTCTTTTGGGATGGAATGAGGAGGGCTACAAGTTTTACATATTATATTCATTCAATTATGTCCTTCTGTAAAAGATTAGGAATCAGGTGGATTGGATGAATAAAGTTAGAAATACAACCAGAAGGTGAAGTAGGTATAGGAAGATTATCTGAAAGTGTTGCAGGCTGACATCCAGGTGCAGAAGTAGGTTTTGGAGTGGAAACAGCAGGATGAGGACCTGGAACAGGAGTAGATAGAGGAGTAGGAATGACGAGAAGTGTTAGAAGCCCTGGGGCTGAAGTCAGATCAGGTTAATGTCTCTGAATAGGAATAGGAATAGGAAGAGGAAGTAGCATAGGGTTCTGAGATCAACCTGGCCCCAACAGGGGATTTGTATGCTGAGAAAGACCTGGCTGGTTAGGATCTGAAGGCAAATGGGATTCAATAACTGCTTTTGTGTATTATAGAAGAGAGGTATAGAGTGTAGCTGGCCTAGAAGACATTGATCCATCTGAATCACAAGACCCTGAAGTTCTGGAAATGGAGCAGTAGGAGGAGTAGGAACAATTTCTGCTGTTTGGCAGAGAAGAAAAATGAAACATTCAATTCTCAGAGGACTGTCATTGGTTTTGGCACTGTTCACTGTTTGATGGTATGGCAAGATTTGGCCGAGGTCTATGACTGAAGGTATTGTAATGGGCTGAATGGACAGATTCTGCCTATTCATTGCTTGATGAATGCCCAGTCGGCATTACCAGGGTTGTTGCCATAAGTGTAGTATGTGGCTCTGGAAGAGATAAGGATAAGGATAAGCTTTAAGGGTTAGTTGATGGCTTAGGTTGCATGGAGTGTTAACAGACATATCCTGGAGCTTCTTCCTATGGGTAGAAGAGTCTAAGTGTTCTGAGCATGGCTCCAGAGAAGAGACATGGTTCTGGGAACATTCTTTAAGTACAGCACCTTAGCTTGTTTTTGCCTGTTAAAGTAGAAGAATATTTAAAAGGGAACAGTCAGCAATCTTCCAATAGTTTTTCCCCCCCAAGTAGTAATCTTGGTGATCTGGGGTGGCTGGTTTTAGGACAAGAATATCCTGTCCTGAAGTGATGACAATGGGATTGTGAATCCATTAATGTCCTACTGGGGTCTAAAAGGTCACTGGGGAATTTGACCAAGGTATTTGGTATTAACAAGCTTGTTGTTGCATATCCAGGTTATGGCCAAACATGTCTTTAAGATGGATAAGAAGATTGTTAATATGGTGTCTCATCTTCAATGGCAGAGGTTCAGAGAACTTGTATCTGCAGAAGGATCAATCAATCAATCAATTCAGTTTATTGTTTGACAACAAAGACATTACAAGAAGTATCAAAGCATGACAATAAACAAACTAAAAATAAACAAGACTTTTTTTGTGTGACAGTGTCACACATATATTATGATAAAAGCAATAAAAAGCAATGAAAAGAACATTGTTAATGTCTATTAAAAATACATCAAAAGAAAAAGAAAAGGGCAAAAGGGCTAAGTATTTATAACCCCTAAGTTTTCATCAGCTACAAGTTGAGTGTCTGAGTAGTTTGGGTCCAACAAAGTGCAGTCATCAAAAAATCCTATAAAAAATTTTTTATATAGAGGCACAATGCGCAACAGGGATCTGCTGGCTCAAGTGTGCCAATGTGCTGGAGAGCGATATTCAGCGGCAGCAAATGCGCAGCACAGATCCCAATGCACCAATGTGCAATGGTAATGAATGCATGTGCAAGTGCAGGGGGTGTAGCCATGAATATGCAGCATAGTGCGATATTCGATGGCAGGTGAACGGCACAGGCATGGAGCAAACGGGACTTATGCAGAGCAGACCTGAGCACATAAAAAGAGGGAGCAAGCCATGGAAGGAGACTTGCACTACAGGGGAGCCAGAAAGAAGGAGAGTGAGGGGGGCAGCCTGAACAAGCAAGGGGAGTGACAGAGTGACAGGCAGGCTGGGAGAGGCACAGAATGTGCACCAGAAAGCCTGAAACAGCCAGAGACTGGGGTTGTGAGCGTGTGTGCAACTGAGTGAGTATGTGTGTGTGTGTGGAAGTGAGACAGGGTGCAAGGCAACACACAGTGAGTGCCTGTGACACCCAGCACAGGAGAGGCTGCACAGAGGCACAAAGAGGTGAGAGGCAGAGGCCACAGACTGCAGGCCAGGCAGCCAGAAACAGGGGTGCACCCAGTGCAGGGGCACAGACAGCAGCCCACAGCCATGGGGCCAGGGGGGAGAGAGCTGCCCAGGGAGGAGGAGACATAACCCAGGACATGGCCAGTGCCATATTCCAGATGGAGGTGGTAATGAGGGATTTGAGGAGGCAGCTCACAGACCAGCACAGCTGTGGAAGGGCCCATCGGTGGTATGCCCAGAACAGGTGGTACCGTGCCCGCATCACAGTCGAACAGTATAGTGATACAGAGATCGTGGGCTGCAACAGCCTGAACCAGGCAATTCTGAGGCATCTCTGTGAGCTGTGCAGTAAGGAGATGCAGGCACCCACAAGACAGAGACACTCCGTGTCAGTGGAGACAAAGATCACGGCCGTCATGTGCCTGCTCACCACGGGTACCTTCCAGAGACCAATAGGGGACACCACAGGCATAACCCAGTTGGCCGCATCACGGCTCCTCACACAATTCCTCAGTGCACTGCTGCCACATGCTGCGGAGTACAGTAGTAGCCAGAGACACTGGCAGCTATTTCCAGATATTTCGCAAAATTTCTGAAAACTTTCTCTCTGCTGCCGCTACTGTGGAAATGCAGAAAGCAGGAGATATTTCTGGAAATATCACAGAAATTTTGGGAAATATCTGGTGGTGTCTGTGGCTGCTACTGTACATCCATTTCCCCAGCACACACGCAGAGCATACAGCAAACATGCAGGGGTTCAACAGGGTGGCATGGTTGCCTGGCATGCTAGGAGCCATTGACTGCACCCATGTGGCATCCGTGCACCACCTGGCCCGGAGGGTGTAGCCTACATGAACAGGAAGGGCTATCCCAGTGTCAACTGTCAGGTGGTGTGCGATGCCAGGTGGTGCATAATCAATGTCTGTGCCACACACCCTGGAGGAGCACATGATGCCTTCATCTGGCAACAGTCGGCACTGTGCCAGAGGTTTGAGAGTGGGAACATGCCCACTGGCCACCTAGTCAGTGAGTATGCTGTGGATGCAGTATGCTGGGAACAACAGGACAGTGCGTGGGGGGTTGCCAGGGCATGGGTGCCAGGGGGTGTGGCCGGGATGGCAGGGTGCTGCATTGACTCAGTTCACCATGCTAACCAGGCATCTCTACACACAGGTGACAGTGGCTACCCACTCTGGCCATGGCTGCTCACCCCATACTGGAGCCCATAGACCCCAGCACAGGAGCAATACAATAACAATGCCAGCACACAGAACATCATCAAGCAGGTGTTTGGGCAGCTGAAGGCTTAGTTCCATTGCCTGAACAGGTCTGGTGGTGCCCTACAGTACAGCCCCTCAAAGGCCTGTGGCCTATTCCTGGCCTGCTGTATACTACACAACATGGCCACCAACTGTGGGATAGCTGTCAAGGTAGAAGAGGGGGACAGCAGTGGGGATGACATGGCCACTGGCCCGGTGGCAGGCAGCCCCCCCGGTGAAGGAATCCCCGGCTGATCAGGATGGGCCAGCGGTACAGAGACACAATCACTGAGGAGCATTATGGAGCACTCAGGTAAGTGAATATGGCCACATGCAAGGGTTAGGGCCCAGGGCACAGTAGACAGGCAGGCATGGGTGTGACCCATGCCAGGGACTTCGGGAGGGGGGCGTGGACAGGTGTGGGGAACAGACACCATTTCAGCATGCAGCACAGGCCCGCACAACATGCACACACACACATATACACACACACACATATGCATACAGGACCCATCATGTCCTCACCCAGAGGTGGGCACTGGCTGTGTGTCAGACACTGAGCGGGGCTGCACAGTAGCAGTCAGCGCTGTGCTGGCATCATCATGCACATGCCACAGTAGCCAGCAGCCGGGTGGGTGGGCACATGAGCCATGTACAGCGCGCCCATGGATGCCACGGCCATGGGACGCACATGCACACACTGCACCAATGTGCACACAGGGCAGCAGCATATGGCAGATGTGGAGGTGGGCAGATCAGGGAAGCCGCACAGTAGCATGGCCACCGCGGACACATGGATGGCCCCACCAAGAACGTACAGTGGACGCAATCTGCACATCGGCCACAGGGGGTGTCACAGACAGTCCCCCAGGGTGACAATGCAGGACCACTACCAGGTCCTTGCAGGTGTCTGCAGGCCCAAAAACATGACCGCACCAGGCATGCTGGGAATGCCCACAGCAGACCCCGGCATTGACACCGTGAGAGTCGCACGATGCCAGGACCGAGGGGTGGAGAATGCACTGCACGGTGTAAGCGGCAGATGGCCACACACCAGGGAGGCCAGTGGTGCCAGTCCAGCTGTGACTGCAGCGGTCAGCCAATCCATGTCTCGGCCGTGTCTACCCGCATTCATGTATTCTCAGCCAGCAGCAGGGTGAAGTCCCTGTGCCACCACTCTGCTGCCTGGCGCAGCTCAGCATAAAGAGCATGCACCCCTTCCACGACCAGCACCTGCTGTTCAACAGAGGACTGGAGCAGATGAGTGTGCTCGTCCAAGGGGTCAGTGCCCTGGGGCATAGAGGCACTGTGCTGACCCACGGGTGTGTCCAGACCCTGTGGCCCAGCACCCCGTGAAGGTGGGCATTGCACAGTGGGTCTCACCTATGGCTGGTTGTCCTGTGGTGCACTGACGGCATGCCCAGCCCCAGGCCCCCCCAATGCTGTCCATCCACTGCTGCTGCCCCTCCAGCCACTGTGGGCAGGGTAACACCGGCATGGCTGCACTACCAGCAGCTCCCCCGCCACCACCACCAGCCATTGCTGCACCACTGGCAGCCGCAGCTATGCTGGCCATAGTGGCCGGTGTGCAGGCAACAACCACCGGATCAACGTCTGCGCTGCCATGGCGGGAGTGTGGTTTGGGTGTCTCCCCTGCGGCCACAACATCGCTGTCCGGGATGATGGTCTCATCATCATTGGAACTGGACCCCGCCCTGATCTGTGTCTCAGCACACAGGACACCATGCCTGGTGTCATGCTGGAATGCAGCCAGGGCCTTGTCTGCATCTGCGCCACTGGCATCCGGATGGACAGCGGTGCTGCCCTGCAGTCTATCTGGGCCACAGTGTCCAGTGGAGGTGGATGGATGGTCCTCTAGGTCCAGGACCACCCCCACAGCAGACACCCCAACCCCTGCCACTGCACACAGGTGATCAGGAGCTGAAAGGGAACACAGTCGCATTAGTGTCGCTGTCACCCACCCCTGCCCCCAGCCCCCCTGCCCTCATGCCCCCATCACAGCCAAGCCTACCATGCAGTGATGGGCTGCCACCTGTCTGGAATCCTCTGCCAGGCACACCCTTGACCACATTGCACTGCATGGTGGCTGCCACCATCTCCTCCTGTAGCGTAAGATTGGGCACGGCAGGCTGACCCAAGCCTGTGGTGGCACACGCTGCCTGGATGGCTGCCACCTTCTCCTTGATCCGCCTCCTGTCTGTGACAACCTTCTTTTTGCACTCCTGCACAGACCATTGGTGGCTGCTCTGCTGGTTCAAAGCACAGGCCACACCCTCCCATGCTGTTGCTCGAGCCTGTGGGGTGCCTTTGGAGCCGTTCAGGAGTGGCTCCTGGTCCAGGTACACCTGAAATAGGGCATCTGACTCTGCCCTGGTGAAGCTGGGCCTGCACTTGCATGCAGGCCCATGCTCCTCAGTCTCCTCTAGTTTGGACATGCTTCTTCCTGTGGAGATAGACATGTGTCAGTATGGCCTGGTAATTCCTCCCCCACCCATCCCACCATCCATCCAGCCAGCCCCACAGCGTGTATCTTACCTCAGAGGGATGCAATACCAGTCCATACCCTGGGCATTCCCTTGGCGCCTTTATAGCGCATCACATGCTAATGAGGGGTTGAACAACTGTAATGACATGCAAATGCAGCTGATGCACTTCGGATAGGCTAATCAGCTGATCTGCATATAGCCACTGAATATCGCGTGGCTGTGCATTTTGCAATGGGGTTGCACATGCACAAGTCAGGGTGCAACATTTTGACGTGTGCAACAGCCCGTGCTGTGCCCATGCTGCCATCACACACACCAGGGGCATGGCATATGCAACGTGCAAGATCAGCAGTACAGCACCCAGCCACTAGTGCATGCATGGCACTTGTGCACTGTGTGTCCTATGGCACCCAGGCACCAGGCAGCCGATGGTACCCCTGCGCTATGGGTACTATGGCACCCCTGCACAATGGGGCCTTGTGCTGTGGCACCCACATGGCCCTTTGGCGCAGTATGCCTGCACTGCTCAATGGTGCTGTGGCCCAGGGTGCGTGGCCCGACCCTTGACCCCACGGGCATCATTTTCCCTTGTAGGCACCCTGAGACACGTGGCAGCACTGCTTTGCATGAGTTACGCATCTCCATGCCTACACAGTAGGTGGTGGCAGCGCATTGCGGTGCAAGGCACGCATCCCCAGCATGTGTAGCACATGTGCTGCTGGGCACCATTTTACTATGCCGAGTGAGCTGCAAACATGCCACGCTGTCCAGCACCAAGATCTCCTAACTGGACACAGGTTGAGTTGGTAAACCTTGTGGCCCTAGTGGAGCCACATGCTGACACCTTGTTTGGACAAGTGCCCCTCAACAGGCCTCGGACCGATGTGTGGCAGGAGGTGGCAGATGATCTCGAGGAGGCCACAGGTGCACACAGAACTGGGGAGCAGTGCTATAGGGACCTGCAGCGGAGAGACCCAGAGCGGCTGTGGATGCTACAGACATAAGTCCGGAAGGGCACCGTGTCATGGCCAGGTAAGAGCGCAGCGCCTGGGCCCATTCCCATCCAGTGGTCTGTGGGGCAGTGCCGCTGGAACGCATGCTGCGGGGGGGGCTGGGGCTGCACACCTCATTGGGAGTGGTGGTACACCATGGCTGCCCTGTGCCATTGTGCCACTGGCATGATGTGCAGGTTGTCATAATGTGCCGGGGGAGGCCTGTGGTGTGCCTGGTACTGATGTGTCTTTCTCCATACTTTCCTCCTAGGCCGTGAAGATCGGTGGTGGGCCTGCCTCACTGGTACTGCAGCTGGGCCAGGATGGGCCACTGTAGGGGGCAGTGCACCAGTTGCAGGCCGCATAGGCGTGGCAGCTGGACAGCCTCAGGGTGTGCCTCAGCATGCAGGTAGGCACATTTACATGCTTCTATGTTGTGCAGGGCAGGCAGCGGGGTGTGGGTGAGACACGGCTCCCTGTGACCTTGATCCCCTCCAGCTGTGCACTGCCTCCGGTGTCCTCAGCACTGTAATGTGGCTATCGCACATGTGGGTGCTCCCGGGTCCCAGCTGTGCCCCTGACAACCACCTGCATGGCCATGTCTCCTGCCTGCCTTGGCAGTGGTGTGCTGCACGTGGGCGGTGTTGGAGTGCAGTGTTCTGCATGGCTGTGGGTCCCTGGGTGGGCAGCTCATGTGGGCGCAGTCACTGCGGGTGGCAGAATGCCAGCCCATGGGTGCATGTCACTGATGCCCACTGCACAAGGTGGGTGGGCTGCAGCATTCTGGATATGCACTCATACGGTGTTCACTCCTTTGTCCTAGGTGTCGGGACCAGGGATGTCCATGTTTGCATTCTCCGGCAGATCCTGCGGGTATTGACCGCCACACTACAGGTGGTGCTGCAGCTGGTACTCTCACAGCACAGATGGTGATGCCAATGCCTGCGATGGCCTACAGTGGGGCACAGACAGCCATAGGGCCCATCTGCCAGTTTGCTTACCCCTTCCCTGAGCAACCTCCCTTGCCCTCCCTTGTCCACTTCTCTTGCCTTTGCCCCTGCCCCCTGCCTCCCTTGCTTGGCCTACCTGTATATGGGTGGTCCCTCCTTTCCCTGAACCTTGCATATGTGTATATAGTTTTGTTTTGCCTGTTACAATACATTACTTTTGGTAACCCATCTGTGTCTGTGTCTACTTTGCAGCTGGCATGTGGAGCCATGCTGCAGTGGTGTGTCTTTCTGCTGTGTGGTACATCTGGGGGTGGACGGGGGGGGGTTGTATCTGGTAGTGTTCCACCATGGTTTGGTAGGGGTGGCTGTGGCCTGTCCTTCCAGGTCATGTGGTGTGTGCCTTATGTTCTGTTCTGTTTGCCTGTGTGTTGCCGGCTGTGGTCTGGGTGGCATGTCCCCAACCTCCCTGTAGGTGTTGCTAGGGGTTGTGTGTCAGG
Organism: Neoceratodus forsteri; assembly: GCA_016271365.2. Lineage (NCBI taxonomy): Eukaryota > Metazoa > Chordata > Ceratodontiformes > Ceratodontidae > Neoceratodus > Neoceratodus forsteri. Next base: position 1,727,116,734 of record CM057456.1, read on the forward strand.
GGCCATTGTTGCCACCCTGCCACCATGCCCCACTGTGGTGCTTGTGGTCAGGGGCCTACTGCCTCCACATGCTCACTGGGCAGTGTGTCCACATGTGCCTACCGTGCCTCTCAGCTGGCGCACTGTGCACCCTGGTGGTGGGGCCTCCGACCCCTGTGGCACGTCACCTGCTGTGCCTGTTGCCTTTCCATGTGTGCCCTGGAGCATGCTCCTCTGCACCTTGCACACTGGTGGCCACTGCTATTGTGCTACTTTGCTTGCTCCCCTGCGCATCCCTGGGTGAGCTATTGCGCTTCATGTCATGCTCCCTGCTACATCCCTGGTTGCGCTATGGTGTATCCGTGTGATATTCAGCCGTGTTGCGCAGGCGCATCCTGTCATGTGCAACCTTTGAATATCACACCCGTTATACCATGGAGCACTGTATTTGCGCTATGCCCCTCTTGCACCTGCCTCTGGCGCAGTTCTGAATATCCTGGCCAGAATATATTAACTCACCTACTTTTAGATGGAGCTTGTTTGACCATCATTTTTTCCTTATAGACGTTACTGTCTTAAAGAAGTTGGCTAATCTCCTAGTAGTTATGTTGTCTTCCATATGTTTAAGTATTGAGGTGAGTTAGTTTGAAAGTGTCAAAGTTGGAGCCATGTATGAGAATGGGTTCCAGTAATATAGCCCTGGCCCTGCTGTACCATGGGCATACCCATATGATGTGCATTAAATCTTTCTGCTCCCTGATGGAGCAGAAATATTTTGGGCTATTTGCTCTGGATTTATGGTAACTTGCTGATAACACATTACTTTTGAACACCTCAAATTTGTAGCTAATAAATATTTTTATTAATTCAGAATCAGTCAGGGCATCTAGATAGTATTTGAAACCAAAGTATGTGTTTGCAGAAGCAAACCAACTAGAGAAATGTTGGTTATTAATGGTCATGAAGTCTTGTTTGGCCCCCAAATTACAAATTTTCCTTTTGATATATGTCTTGTACTTGAGACCTAGGGCTACATTTTTCTCCAAGTATCTCTTAAACACATGTAGGTCATATTTCTTAAAGTTGTTTAAAAGAGTCCAATACCAGTCTGATTCCCTGCAGCCATATGCCTGCCAGGACTTTTTTTCAATTAAGCAGTTGTAAGGCAACCTATCTATGTTCATCCTGGAGAGATTTAGCCAATAGTTAATTTAACGAGTATCTATCACTGTGTTTATATTGTCCAGTCCTAATTCAGACCTTATATATGCTGATGGGCTTGAGTTACCAAGTCTTAGGAGAATTCCTAAGTATTTAAATATGGGAACTGTTATTCTGTATCTTCTTTTGATGTCCCATACTTCACCACCATAGGACAGCTGCGCAATATTTTGTACTCTGAGTATGGTTTTAATGTGTAACCACTGTATGTGTTATTACATTTTCTTACTCCCAGTATTGTTTTTTTGTGTGTGTGTGTTCACTATGGCATTTGTGCCATGTTTTGTCCAGTGTCCATTTGCTGAAAAAGTCAGGCCAAGGTATACATAACTTGGTGTAACTACTAGTTTCTACTTACCTAACAGCCATTGTCTGTGATCTTTTTTGAGCCAAAGATCATGACATGTTTTGCTAAAATTAATGGCTAGATCAAGTTCTTTAACTCTGACTTCCAGCATGTCTAATTTCTTCCGTAGGCCTCTTTTGGACAGGGCCATGAGGACTAAATCATCCACATATGCAAGATTGGGGCAAATGCAGTTATTTATTTTGGGGGAGTCAGAATCTAGAGTTTCCAGGTCCTTTAGTAATTTGTCTATATATAGACAGAACAAAGTGGGGGGGCTAGAACACATCCCTGTCTCACCCCTTTATTGGCGTAAAAGACTTTTGAAAATTGACCATGGATGCTGCATCTAATGTGAGCCCATGTATTCGTATAGAGATTGGTAATTATTTGAACCAATATGGGATGTATACCTCTGTTTATTAGAATCTTCCACATAATGTCTGGACACATTCTTTGTTTATGAGTTAGCATTTTTTCTGCTATTTAAAGTTTTTGCAGCTTTGGTCATTAACCATAGATTTTTTTTGTACTGTCTACAGTCCTGCTGTTGCTCAATATTCTGTTTGGGGTTATAGTAGATGTATATTTATTTTAATAATATTGTTGCAGATGGATAATAAATCTGACCACATGGCCTTGGCACTCCAGGCTGGGAGTTCCTGCCACACCTCTGCACTAAGTAGGTCCTCATTTATTGCTTTTATTTCAAATTCCAGTTTGTGGTCCAAGACAGACCTTTTCTTGCTCTAAGTGCAGTAAAGGGGTTTGTTAGATACTGCTCTCCTTTGTATTGCAGTGAAATAATTTAAAAGTATCAAGAAATTGTCACTTTCTGATCTGGTAATTACATGTACTGTAGGTTGAGCCAAACCTCCACATTACCAGACCAGAAAAGCAGATCAAGTAAGGAAAGGCCGGAAGCTTTCACATATACTGTAGTAAGTACAATTACCTTCCATGTCACCTTGTAGTCAGCCATTCAGAGGGTACAAGTTATATTCTTTTAAGATTTTGATGAGGTTATACTCTGCTTTGTTTATTGTTTTAGCTTTGGACTGCTTATGTCTAGGTTATTCATATGCTTGAATACTGAGTTTTCTACGTACCCATCATACACTCCAATCCTGGCATTAAAGTTTCCCATTAGATCAATTTCCCATAATGGGAAGTTCACAGTTAAGTCTTCTAAGATAGTTATAAGTGTTTCCCAAATAACTAAACTATTCAACTTTGAGTTCCCTGTGGGTTACAGCAATGGATCAGAGCAATATTAATTCATCCTTTTGTGAGAAAGTTAACCAAATAAATTTGCTGAATAATGATATATTCCAGTTTTTTTTTTTCGAATGAGCCTATTCTGATATAGGTTGCTAGGCCACCTGAGAGCTTGTTGCATATCCAGGTTATGGCAAAATATGTCTTTAAGGTGAATAAGACTATTGCTAATGTGGTGTCTCATTTCCAGTGGGAGAGGTTCAGAGAACTTGTACCTGTGGAAAAGTCAGCTGCAGTAGGTCCCACAATACCTGTGGGACTTGTTAACCCCAAGACCTGTCATCCGTTCAGCAGCTTTGTTGCCCCTAGCACAGGAAAAGCCTGCAGGAGGGGAGAGGACTGGAATGCTTTCTTCATTTCAGGACTGTAAAGGACTGGCTATAGTATTGCCCTCTACCAGAAGATCATTTGGGTCACTACACTGTAGGTGCCAAAAAGTATAGTATGACCCCCGGAGAAGTGGGACAGTACTTAAAGGCATAGCATGGTTCTCAAAAGCATTGGTTATGGACTATTGGAACCCCAATGCTTGAACAATTACAGTGAAACAGGTTATCTCATAGTCATGCTGACAAACGCAAAAAGAGTAAGACACACACAAAATAATAGCTTTATTTTAATGTAACAAGGTACTGAAAGTTCATATTCTTGTTAATGTTTTCTTACAATGTGCATGTTTTTTCATTAGCTAATGTTAAAGGTTATTATGTAGCTTGCAGTAGTTTAGTTTATTTGATTGACCACAAATCATTACAAAAATCAACAGACAAAAAACATTATACAATTTAAATTAACTGATTAAATATAATAACATGAGAAAAATTACATATAGGATAATGCACAAGGTTGTGTTCTTTAATGTCTTTTTATACACATCCCGAGGTGTTGGATGCTACATAAACCCCAAGAGCGAAGCTCGAGGGGTTTATTTAAGCATCCAACTCTGAGGGGTGTGTGTAAAAACTCAAGTTAAACACACAACCTCATGTTTTATTTTATATAATTGCTGGGGAGCGTTTTCTCGCCACAGCAATTATATGAAATAAAACTTCCATAGTCAGTGTGGAGGAAGCCAGTCCTGTGTAGAGGAAGTGCTGTCAGTGCTACGAGCGGCTCCTGAAAGCTTTTCATTTTTTTAAAGTTTAGTACAGGAGAGCAGAGGTATGTTTAATTTTTTAAATTTACCTACTGCTGAGTCTTACTACTAGTGTACAGTCCCAGGTAGTGCAGTGAAAAGTTGCCGTGACTCAGGGCTCCATGGTTAGTGGGGAGAGCGGAGGCAGGCGCAGGCATGGAGCATTCGAAACCTGGTGCATGTTCACCGTTATAACCCGCAAGTTGTAATGGTGAATTATAACCCGGGTTTCCAATGGGAGAAAATGCTCCCCAGTTATTATACTACAATAAAATAAGGCAGGTTATTATGTGTTTGGACATGTCAATAACTTCAGACAGTTTTTGGATTGTGCACCATCAGTTCCATCTACTGCTCCAAAAGTCAACCAATGTAAGTCACACACTGTGAATGGACATGTACTAGATTTTGAGGCAGCAAAGTGGACTTTGTAGTAGTAAAGAATGTGCCAATAATAATAGGAAACGTATATCAAAAATTAAGTATCCACTTTGTATAACCAAGATGTACAATGGCAATTGTGTGGTGCTTGGATGATTTAATAAAAATAAGTTGGAAAACAGCTTTGGAGGCTAAAGTGGGGCTGTACGAAATTAAACTGCAGCCAGTGGACTTTTGGTAAAAGTTGGAATTTCAACTTTGAAAAATTCCAGAATGCACTTTGGCAACCTTTGTGGAAATTCCAACTTAGAACAGTGGAATAAATGTATGAACTGCAAATTATTATATTAAACAGCAGAAAAAAATTCCGCAGAACTGATCACTGTCAGTGGTCAGTTCTGCAAAATTTGTTTGCACAGTATCATGCATTAATCCACAGTTCATACATCTAGTCTGCAGTTCAGTGAGTCATTGAATTGTGAAATGAATGTATGAATTGGGGATTAATGAATTATGCTCCAGACAGAAATTCCGCAGAATTAATCGCTGAACTACAGAATAATTACATGTATTGCAGAATAATCCATTCAACTGCAGAATAAAATTCCTGAGAACTATCATTCTGCAGTTCACAAGTATTACTTTGTAGTTCAATCAGAACATTTTGTGGAACAGGGTGAACATCTGCCAAACACATTCAGAAGATTCTGCTCTCACCTATGGTTGAAGTCTGTAAACTTCTCAAAATTTATGAAATTTGATGAAAGCAACTTTTGCCCAGTTCACTGCTAAAGTAAAGGGTACCAGAGGTAAGTGGATGGCAGTGACCACTTGAGTCCAGTGTCAATAGAGACACTGTGGATTGGACACTACATGGAGACCTTTTCTTTCTGATGGCCTTTCTGTACTGCTTTTATGGTGTTTTACTGGTCTTTAAGATGATAATGAAAGTCATAGGAATAAGGGGCACATTTAGGTATACCAGTGCAAATAACATTGATAACTTAAACTCTGCCCTCTCTGACGATTTCGAGAACATCCAAAACTGGCTCTATGATCATAAACTGGTTCTAAATGCTAAGAAAACTAAGGTCATGCTTTTTGGCTCGGCCACTAAACTCAGAACCTGTCCTACGTCCCTTACAGTTCTTGACTTGGTTGGAAAAAAACTGGAATCTGTCATGTCTTTTAATTATCTCAGGGTCATGCTGGATCAATTCCTGTATCTAAACCTTAATATTCAAGCCACCTGCAAAGCAATAAATAGTAAACTGGGTGCTGCGTACAAGACCACTTACATGCTAACGCCATCTGCTAAACTTGCCATTGCAAGGGGAATTTTACTTCCTACCCTCACCTATTGTGCCCCCATCCTGATAGCTGCCCAGAAAACCTCCCTCCAGAAGTGGGATGTTACACATAATAACATATGCTGCTACGCATCCTCATCCACATGACTAACGCACCGCTTTCAACTTTACAATGACCTGGGCTGGCTGTCCCCATCTGCATCCAGGCATTACTACCTAGGCTCCCTCTTAGATTATATTATCAGGCTGGAAACCCCAACATCGATGGTGGAACTGCTACTTCCTTTCACCTCCTCTCATGGACTTAGATCAGTTGATAAATCCCTCCTAATAGTTCCCAGATGTCATACCTCTAAAGGCACTGGTGCTTTCAGGCATGTGGCTCCACAGTTTTGGAATACACTTCCCCTAGAACTTAGGCAGACTGGATCCCACCAACACTTTAAGACAGAGCTTCGACGATATCTGTTGCATGCTGAACCTTGCACATGTTTTGACCCCCCCTTGACTGACCTGTAGGCTTGCCTACCCCACTGCCCCTAGCTTTTTCTGCCCCAGGCACGTGTCCCAACCCTACACACATGGATTTGTAGGATCGCCATGCCCAAGGACTAGACTGCTCCTCTTCCTACCTTTCTCCTTCCTATCTCTATATTTAAGCTCCTTTAGCCACTTTCTCCTATATGGTGTTCTCCTCTTGCCTTTCTATCCTCTCTACCTTCTCCCTGTCTACATCCACCCCTACCTTTCACAGCTTAAAACTGCTCTACCTGCCCTACCTTACCCTCCTCCTCTGCACTGCCTTACTGTATTCTTCCTGCCTAACTCCTTCCACTTCTTTTATTCCAAATCCTACAGCTATAAATATGCTACCTGTATCTCCAATTACTGTATCTCTTGTATTATTGTATGACTTATCTCTATAACTTATTATGCTAGCTGCTTTCTTGTCTACTGTTATGTTTCCAGTTTCCTTATGTTGTACCATTGTTAAGCTGTTCAATATCTTTGAAAGTGTAATGCTGCCCTGGGTCTTTCTGCTATGTTTCTGTTTTTTCATTAACTTTCTGCATCAATGTATAATGCTCACTACCTAAAAGTGTAAGGTTTGTTTCGCATCCGTTTGAAATATTCTGTACTTGTTCACCATGTTCTGTACTCTCCCGGGTCATGCCTGAAAATAGTCATATTGTTGGCTAGTGCACCTACCCGGTAAACAAAAACTAAATCAAAAATAAAATTGGTTGCAAACGCAGTCATGTCTGTTATGGTGGATGGCATGTTTGTGAGGCTGCCCTGGTTGAAAATGAATGAGATATAGCAGTATTGTTGGTGTTTGGTCCAAGCCCCCCCAAGAGTGACATGGGACCAGAGGGTAATGATTGGTAAGTACACAGAAAATAGAGTAGCCACTAGGATAACATTCTTCTGGCAGGAAGATGGCATTCTAGTTATACAATATCAGATTGGCATATGCTTCTGATATTGTTTGGGGGTAGTGAGGCTAGACCTGAATAACTTCAGCACTTACTCCTTCGTGATATGGACTGCCACAAATGTGAAAGTGGATCTTAGGTCAGGGTTTAGCAGATTGGATGGGCTGCTGGGCTTTTGTCTGCTGTCATGTTCCATGAAGGATTGAAAGATACTGTACATAGATTCAGGCCTTGGTGTGGTGGATGCTACAAGCCTTTAATCAATATGTTTGATTCACTTATGATATCCCACCTATTTTGTCTCCTTACAAGCAGGCTACCATTAAATAGAGAAGCAAGAGTAGATCTGCAGGTACTCTATCATGTATTGGATGGAGGAGCAGGCCAGGCTGTAACAAGTGGATTGTACCTTAACCTGATACTAGGGGCAGAACAGGTGAGCTGTCTAGGGAAGCATAAATACACCGAGGGGATCTGCTCCCACAGTTAGAAGAAATATGAGGAAGAGTACTCTGCTGGATGTCTCCTTCATCTGCATCTGGAAGGCAATGATCAGGGACTGGAGAACTCAGTGTAACTTGTGTGATGTGTGAACAATTACCTTTTTTAATTCAGCACTGGTGACCCTATACTACCATGATATTGTCCCACATGATCCAGAGGTTCCACTGGTGATACACTCAAGATCATGGCAACATTGATAAGACTCAAATGAGGCTCAACAAGGACATGGGGTTGCTAATATGCACAATTGATGGTAGGGTGGTGAAACAAAAACACAGTGCCAAGGATGTATATCTGAGATAGGGTGCACATGTCAGATGTGGGATATGACCTGTTCAACAGTGTTTCCTTTTGTTTTTGAATTACTCATGAGTCCCTGAAAAGGGGACTTTTAGTCTTAGTGGGCCCACCTGTTCAACAAAATTCACCCTGGTCATTCAGTCTGCACTTGAAGTATGGCTGATATTATGTGCTTCAGGAGACTGACAGGGTATGTCTTTTGGTGGAATGAGAGTCTCGGGTAAGGCATTGGTTGTATAGGGGAAGGAGACCTGTACCCTTTTCTCACAGTTTATGCATAGTCAGCATGTGGTAGGATATGGTGCCAAAGCATAATTCTCAGTAATTATGGGTCTTGGTGCTCCCCACTGGGCTTGTCAAGTGGGGGACATAAGGTCTGCCAAGGGAGATGAGCAACTCTGTCCCCCTCAAAGAAAGTGGTCCACCTGAGATAACCTGTAGCCCTCCCTAGGGTCTGCCAAGTGGGAGGTCTGTCCATTTGCTTGAGGGATGCTGTCAGCAGAGAGGAGGATCAGCAGAAGCTCAGTGCCCCAGCATTGAGGAAAAGGGTGTGGAGGAAGCTCCCAACTGTGCACAACAAGCATTATCTGTTCAGCATTTTTAAAATTTTTCATTTTAAATTTAACCTGGTAAACCGGGAGGGCATCAAATGCTCATTTTCATGGGAGCCCAGAAAACATAACAAGTTCGGATGAGACATTAAACCGAGGTCCCATCTGCCTGGCTTGGTGGTAGTTCAGGTGGATGTTAAAGATCCCATGGCACTTATCGAAAAGAGTAGGGGATTTTCCCGGTGTCCTGGCCAAATTTCTCCCATTCACTAAAAACACCAACAGCTTGATCTGGTTCAATTTCAGTTGCTTACCATCTGTATCTCCCCCTTCCCCCGGTCACCCCTGAAAAAGGGACTTCTGGTTCCAGTGGGCCTCCCAGGTCACCAAAATTCAATAAATAAAGTACATAACAAAACAAAATGCAAACATGAGCACAATAAATAATCACTTAAAACATTTATAAACTGATGTATCTATGCAATAGTGTTTCATTTTGTTTTTGAATTATTTTGAGTACTAGATCAAGGAAAGTCCAGATGTACAGTAACACATTCCAGTCTCTGATGGCTTTATAGAGAAATGTACATTGGACCAAAACAGTTTTATAAACAGGAGGCTTCAGTTTTGATGCTGTGTATGAACATGTAACATGAGAAGTTCCATTAAACTGTAGTGAATCTTAAAATAATGCCAAGCCATGTAAACATTGCCAAAAGGAAATCAAACAACAATAAAAAGATCAAGCATCAAATGAAAACAGATTCAACATGGAACACAAATTAAAATGATGTGTATACCTTGGTCAGAACAAAATTACGCAAATATTATGATGTGAGATCTTAACTCTGTTCAAAGCCATTTCAGTATCAGAAGAGTACATCGGCAAACAATAATAAATAACTGAAAATATAAGCTACTGAACTAAAAGCTTTTTAGAATTAAAGGAACAACAATTATATATTCTATTTTGTTGGCCATACAGTTTTAATCATAAAATCAATGTGGACATTGTAAGATAAAAACATTTATCCAACTAAAAACCCAGATACATAATGAAAATAATGGTGGACTTGGACCTTGACTTTAAACTGAACACTCAGACCACAAGACAGTACCCCCTATACAGTAGGTCCAGAATAAGCATTTCAGCAGCAAAAAAAGAGAGAATACTTCTTTATACAAAGGGCAATTGGTCTGGAATAGCCTCCCCTTAGAAGTAGCAATCAGTAAATATAAAGATATGTTTAAGAAAAGATCAGATTTCCATATGGGAAAAAAAAAACAATTAAGCAATAAGGTACAACCAAGGGTTATGTTAATGTTCTGTTAATCACCCCCTAGGGGTATAATGTGGCATGAGGTGCAGCCAAGTGCCACATGTCCCCAGGGGCACAGTACTGAACATTAACAGGCTCACAATCGAATACCTTTGATAATATAAAAATCTCTTTTTAACATGTTCTACACAAGCTGTTTAAGATGTTATTTAAATCCAAACAGAGATTTTTTGATAAAATAGTCCTTCTGCTAAGATGTGCTGCACGTGTACGATATGTCAGTGTAAATTAGTTCATGAGTTTGTTAAAATGCGTTGTCTCCCTGGTAACAGAATTAGAGTTACTCAGCTTGCCAGTAGAAGAGGACAAGAAGGGCAATAAAGTAAGCCACTTAGTGTACATATAAAAATGTTTTAAATCAACTGAAATGTACAATAACCGAAATCAAAAATGTTGCCAATTATCTTTCTGATCCCTTTCTCATATCCTCCCATTGAATGCCAGATGCGATGTGATGCCATGGAGGGGGGTCTCGATTGGAACTTTCAACTAGTGCTCAATTTAAAACAGGGTACATGCAGGACACAGACACAGGAAAGCAAAACCATTGACCAGCCTAATTGAAGTGCTGACATTTCAAAGTACCTGTCTGGCAGCTGGCATAGCATGACCATGTGGTGTGTGGATGTGGTAGGAGATGGCTTCAATCAACTTCCTCTGGTCTCTTAAAATGACATACATCTGGTGGAACAGAAAGGAGGACTATTAGGCAGGCTAACAGACTATTGGATGGGCTTGCAGACTATTGGGAGGACTTGCAGACTATCCCGTGGGTATGTTTCTTGATCTGAACTCATGGACAGTGCTAGGCTTTAAATCATGCTCAATAGCAGACCAAAACGAGGCTGTCTGTACTTGGCATTTTGTTTTTATCTGGAACAGTGAAATCTGTGACAGAGCTGAAGTTCTGGTCATTAACAATATCTGTTTGTAACACAATGCCCATGTGTAAGAGATGTCTCCAATCTGTTTCTCCTCCATGAAAACAATGGAAAATACCACGGTCTATTAAAATAACTGTGTCTCTGGTGGAATAGAAATGTGGATGGTCTGGCAGGCAGGCTATTGTGCAAGTGTGTGGACTATCAGGAGGGTGTGAACTATCAGGTGGGAATGCCATGCAGACCTTGCTGAATAGGGTAACAGTGAAATGAGCTTTGTTACCATTCAGCTCACTATTAATAAGGCATTAAGGTAATAACAGATGAAGATTCTGAGAAAAGAATTTTGTACTGGTAGCTAATTGTTTTCTTGAAATCATTACTCATGTGAAGCAGCTCTACAAGTATATTAATTAAAGATTTTTGTAGAGCTTATGAAATGCCAACATCCAATCAAAATTTGTCCTTTATAAGACACTTTTTATGTTTGCTTGCATGCATGTGCAAGAAACATAGTGCCACCATATGAGTTTTTGTAGGTGTGGTACCCCCGCTTCCAAGACCCTCAGCGTTTTTGCAGGCGTGGCCGCACCGCACCAATGAATGCCCCAGCTGTCTATGACAGCAGTTCAGATTGCAGTGGTGTACAGTTGAAAGCAAATGACTGCTACAATCAGTGGTGGTAACGTGTAGGCAATTTGCATACTGCCCTGCCGTCAGCAGTATGCAAATTGTCTACATTTCACCACCGCTGATTGTAGTGGTGGTTGTATGCACACCCCCCTCCTTTGTTGTGTGCTGAGGGGGTGCACAATCCCCCTCGGCTCATGCACATGCCCCCCCCACAAACTGTATGTCCAACGGGGTGCCCAATCCCTGTCAGCTCCAGTGCCCCCTCCCCCAAAAACAAACTTCCAGCTGCCACGCTGGAGCCCACCCAGCGTGGCAGAAATCCAGCATACTCATTTGTCCCCCCCCACACTGTATAGCTGTGAGGGTGCCAATCCCCACGGCTCCTGCCCCCCAAAACTTCCAGGTGCCACGCTGAGGAGCCCACCCCAGCTTGGCAAAAGTCCCAAGTTGTCCATGTAAAATAAAAATAAAAAACTGTAACAAAAGAAAACGGCCCCTTGTTGACTCTCTTGCCCCATCCTGCAACCTTTGCCCACCCTCTGCATACTCCACCTCCCAACACCCCCACTCACCCCATACTTACCTCCTGAGGATGGCGTGATGATCTTCACTAGAGCAGGAACATGTCTGCACTCTTCAAAGCCGACCACGAACTGAAGAAATGCAGGTTAGCTGTAAAATAGCATAAATAGTTTTTTTTTCCAACTTTGGTGCATATTTCAGTACTGTTTTTGAATTTTTGGACCAAATTTTCAACATGGGGTTCTTGGGACCCCATGAATTCAGTGACTGTCATTTGGTTATTTGGTCCTGAAAGGTGATTTTGCCGTCACTGCATGGAATCACCTTTTGGGACTGATTAATGAAACGACAGTGTCACTGTTCATGAGGTGGGCTCTCAAAAAGCCTATGTTGCAAATTTGGTGAAAAAATTCCCCAAAATGACTGTGTTACGAACCTGCATTGCGCAGTTTCCATGCACACTCGCAAATTCATGAATTTGTAATATTTTCACTCCAGATTTTCAACACTGGCATTTTTCACACCTCTTTGTGAATAGTACAGCTGTCATTTTTCATATCCTGGCCAAAATGTGTTTTCGCACTTCTGGTGCAGAATAGCACAGTCACTGTGGAAAATCAGTGTTTGGGCCAGAGTAAGAAAATCATAGTGACACTGTTCATGAGCAGAGGTCCTAAAATGCCTATGTTGAAAGTTTGGTCACAAAAGTCCATAAAATGACTGTGTTACAAGTGTGCATTGCACAGTTTCTATGCATTCTCGTAACTTCACAAATTTGTAATATTTTTACTCCAGATTTTCAACAGTGGCATTTTTTCACACATTCTTATGAACAGTACAGCTGTCATTTTTAACATCCTGGCTGAAATGTTTTTTCACACTTCCAGCACAGAATAGCACAGCCGCTGTGAGAAATCAGTGTTCGGGACAGATTAAGAAAATCACAATAACACTGTTCATGAGTGGAGGTCCCAAAATGCCTATACTGAAAATCTGGTGAAAAAATTCCCCCAAATAATTGCATTACAGGTGTACATTGCACAGTTTCTATGCAAGCTCATGACTTCACCAGTTTTTTTATATTTTTGCTCCAGATTTTCAACATTACCATTTTTTACACCTCCTCATGAACAGTACAGCTCTCATTTTTCACATCATGTTGGAAATGTGTTTTCACACCTGTGGCATTAATGGCGCAGTCACTGTGCAAAATCACCTTTCGGCTAACAAACTGATAGTGTCACTGTTCATGCAGTGGGGTCACAAAAAGTCCATGTTGAAAACTTAGAGTAAAAATACCAAGACATGCCCAGGGCCTTAGGGTTTCTGATCATAACTTCCTACTCTGTAGGGTCTGACAGGCATCTGCCATACCCTGTAGTGGCTGACAGGTGTCAGGGGTGTAACTTGGGATTGTGGACAGTAATGCTTACACCATTCCACCCCCACCACCCCCTGCAGCCAGTGACAGGCATCAAGGTGCACCTTGGACTCTTTGGCCCCAAAGTTCACACCATTCTCCTACACTGCACCCATTTCATCATATTTCCTTATGGAATGAGGTGAGTGTAAAGCTCAAACACTCCTAGGCACACCTTGACACTTGTCAATGTCTGCAGGGTAGGGTGAGGTGAAATGTCATGACCGTTATGGGTGATGACCCAAAAAGCACACCCCAATGCCTGTCCACCTCTGCAGGGTGGGGGTGGAGTTGGTGTCAGTTCAATATATCACTGACATTCCTATACTGCATCTTTCTAACTCCTGCACTTCCACTGCTAATGCCAGCAAGCAAACAGTCAGTATTAACAAATGCTTGTTAAGTATGGTTTACTATCACTGAAATTAGTGGGGGAGTAGTTAATATAGGTCAATAGGCCTGTATCTACCCCTACCAACTATAGCATGAACTATAGTATGAACTTAAAAGAATCTATATTTTCAACCACATTATTCTCTTTATCCCTTATAACAATTGAAAAACAGATAGTGAAAATGTTTGGTTTACTACCAAATACAATGGCCCTACTCCAAGACCTCAATGGGGAAAGGGGATTGGTGTCTGGGCTCCCCCCGATGGTGGAAAAATCCCATCAGGGCATGAATGAGATTGGGAGCACCAAAATCCTGTTCGGGCCCTCCCCTAGCTGTTCCGTCACCAGGAACCCAGTGGGTCAGGGATCAGAGACCCCATTGGCAATGGGGAGCCAATTGGGGAGTTGGTCCTGGTGGCCAGAAGCCATGTTTGAGTGGCCAGGAGCCAGGGGCAGGGTGGTGCAGGGATGGATTTAAGGAACCACATGGCAAGCTGCAGTCTCTTTTACCTGCACCATCAGAGGCAGGAATGCGGTGGAAGAAATAGCATGCAGAGCCATGTGAAAGAGTTGTCAGAAGTTGGAAAAATGGCTCAGTGGCTGAGTCAAGGCCTTGGAAGTGGCTAGTTGACAATGAGAATGGAGTTTGGGTGGCTAATTAAAAAAAAGAGAGAGAGAGAAAGAAGGCAACCACGGTAATGGGGGCTGAGGAGTGGGAGCCAGAGGAGAATTAGAGTGAGGGCCCAGGGCGTGGCCTAGAAGATGGTTGAGGAGCAGCAGCAGGGAAAACAAAGGTAGTTTTGGAGGCTCACTTACCGGAAGAGCTTGTGCAGTTCTGGGTACCCAACCAAGGAGGAATCTGGTGTTTTGGTTAAAAAAAGTGAAAAGCTTTTCATAAGCAGTTTAAACCAGGGAGCAGAACATGGGGGCATTGAGGCAAGGAAGGCCCAGGGACTGTTGGTAATTAAAGGCCCAGCAGGGAGGTGGTGGCCAAAAGTGTGCCTGAAGAGGCTCAAGGGATTAAAAGAGCCAAGGACCCCTAGGGAGGTGGTGGCCTATATAGTGCCAGGGAAATAATTAAAAGAAAACTGCTGGTTAGAGAGAAGTAGGAAACTTGGGGAACTGCAGACCTGAGTTTGAGTCCCATCAAGCATCACCTATATAAGGGGTGATACTGAGCAAGAAGTTAACTGATGTGATTGACTTGGAGATAAAAGCCACAATAGAGTCCCAGGACTGGAGGCAGAAGAGAAGAGAAGAAGAGTGGTACCTGTGGGGCTTAGAGGGCAGAGTTAAAAAAAAACAAACCTGCAACAAAATCGTATTGAATGGAGGGGACAGTGGCAGGCAGGGGGAGTGGACTGAGTCAAAGTGGAGCAGCACTGCTGTCCTGGCTTGAGAAGATGGTAAGAAAATGGGGAATAGCATGGCTCTACACTTGCCAGGATACATCTATGGACTACCAGAGAGGTCATAAGGACCAGAACCCACAGCCAAGGGTGTAGCCAAGAGGTAAGAAAAACAAGATAAACAGAGATATAGGGGCTCATTTGCTGGGCTCCCATTGATCCCCAATGGGGGGGACAGTAATTCAGAGGAGTGCAGATGCCCATGGATCCTGAGGGGTAACCCTTGGGGGACACAACCAGGAAAAGAGCCAGGAAGAAATGGGCCAGAGTGGGTGGGGGGGGAAAGGCACCCTGGGGACAGACAGTGGGACAGATGTTCCCCTCCATGGCCTGTAGCTCCAGCTAGGCCACCCCACCCAAGGTGCCCAATACCTAAGAAGCCCAGGGGGTGGTACAAGATATCCTCAGACATGGAGAGGGGGAAGCCTCATAGGCTGGGAAAAGAGAAGAGGCCAAGAGGCCATCAGCCCCGGCTGGGACCTTCTAGGCCTGACAGGGTCTGGCCATGACCAGAGCCTCCTTTGCCTAGGAAGACCAAAAGGAGGTATGAGTCATCTTCAGATGACAACCTGGGTGAGCCGTGGGTGCTGGGTAAGGGAAAGAGGCCCAGAGACAAGGGCCCTCGACCAGCACCCCAACTTTTGAAAGGGTCCCGCCGCTGCCTGGGACAAGTAGTGAATCAGAGACAGAGTACATTGGGTGGTGAGGCCAGTGGCCAAGTAGGCTGGTAGCATCTTCTAATTTGGAGGAAGAGGGGTGTGCAGGGGGAACAGGTCAAGGAGGCAGCAAGCTGGAGGAGGTACTGGGAGCATTGGAGAACCTGGCCACCATCTTGGCAGGCTCTGGAAAAGGGGGCAGAGCAGAGGATGCAGGGGAGAAAGGGGCAGTGCTGAAGCAGCCATTGTCCTGTGTGGAGGAGGTGGAGGCTCATTTGTCAGACAAGACTGGAGCAAAAATCCATGGGAGGGAATTTGTGGACATTTTCACCCTAATGCATAGGGGGGAGGAGGATAAGAAGAATGAAGGGGATGAAAAAGATAAGAATAAAGAAAAGAAGCTGCTGGTGGAAAAGAACTATGAGAACTGGTCAGCAGGGTACTTGATATACATGTACAGTATGTCTTGTGTTGAGAGACTCTGGAGCTCAGCTGTGGCTTTCTCAGTCATTGAGTGTAGGTCATAAGAGTGCATGTGGCCCAGTGGGGCTCGGCTTGGCTGTATTATGATGGAGTCTTTTGGCTTCGACTACATAAGAACCCGGGGTTGAAATGGGATCAATTGGACATGCCTCTGTGGGTGGATGTCATCACAGATAAGGCATTTGTCCAACAAATGGATTGTGACCTCCTACTAAAAGGGGATGCGGGGGGAGGGAGTAAAGAGCTATGGAGGCCAAACAGGGTGGTCAATCAGTGTTACCATTTTAACAAAGGGACATGCTTGCAGGTGAAAAGCAACTTCACTCATGAGTGCCTTGCCTGCAGAAGGCCTCATCCCTTTACTCAATGCCCCGGTGAGAAGCAGGATGGGAGTTATACCAGGCAAAAAGGTGGATTTGCTAAAATAGAGTTCCCTGGGTCAGGTGGAAACACCAATAAGGGTAAGTGAATTGAAAGGGTGGTTAGAGAAATATGCCATCGGGGAGGATGTACTTGTATTATTGTAAGGGTTCACAGAGGGGTTTAGGATCCCGTATATGGGTCCTCACCACAACTTCAAAACCCCCAGTTTGAAATCAGTGAGGGAAAACAGGGAGGTGGTTTGGGAAAATATAGCAAAAGAGAGATGCCTGGGTCAGATTGCTGGTCCGTTCCGGGAGCCACCATTAGAGAATTTTAGGATTTCACCAGTGGGGTGGCATGAGAAAGCACTCCAGGGGAGTTTAGAATGATTACTTACCCATCATTCCCAGGGGGTGGGTCAGTGAATGATTTTATAGACCAGGCATTGACTTTGGTGCACTATGAATCATTTGACAGAGCCGTGAGTGAGGTGGCAAGGTTTAGCCAGGGAGCACACACGACAAAGGTGGACATTGAGTCCACCTTCTGATTGCTTCCAGTTCACCCAGCAGACTTTAATTTACTGAGGCTGAAAGTGGACAGGGAATACTACATGGACAAATGCATGCCGATGGGGTGCGTCATCACATATGCATACTTTGAAAAATTTAGTACGTGTTTACATTGGGTAGTAGAGCAGATGACCACAGGTGGGGGAATCATCTATTACCTGGATGAGTTTTTACTCATCAGGCCCAAGGGGATTGAGACATGTGGAAGGATGCTACAGGGACTGCAAGAGGTTTGCCAGAAATTTGGTGTGCCCCTTGCTGAGGAAAAGATGGTAGGCCCAATGACAGTATTGTCCTTTCTGGGGATTGAAATTGATTTGGGAGACATGGTGTGCAGGCTGCCAAGAGAAAAGGTTAAAGCCCTGCACATGATGGTGGGCAAGCCAGGCGGGTGAGGAAGATGACGTTGCAGCAGGTGCAACAGCTGCTAGGTCATCTGAATTTTGCATGTAGGACCATATCAATGGGGCGGGCATTTGTCCAGCAGCTGGTGAAGGTGACAGCCAGGGTCTGCCGGCCTCACCACAGGATTAGAATCCCATGGTCAGTGAAGGAGGATTTGGTAGTTTGGGATACCTTTTTGGAGGAATATAATGGGGTTATGGCATGGCCCAAGGAGGAAGTTTCTAACACAGACCTGGAACTTTTCACAGATGCTTCAGAGGACTTGGGGCTTGGGGCATAATTGTAAGGGGCATGGCTCACAGGGACATGGTCGGCATCGTGGGAAGACCAAGATTTAATGAAGAACATAACTTTCTTGGAATTTTCCCCCAACAGTGGTAACCCTGGTAGTGTGGGGAAGGAAATTGTGGGATAGGAAGGTACGTTTCAGGTCAGACAACACCGGAGTGGTTCATATAACCAATCGGCAGTGGGGGACAGTTGGGCCAATTGGGGATCTGCTCTGGGTTTTCTTGTTAAGGTGTCTGTTGAACAACATAAAGTTTAGGGCCCAACATGTTCCCAGGGAATGCAATGGCATAGTTGATGCTTTGTCTCATTTGCAGTGTGAGCATTTCAGGACCCTGGCACCCAGAGCAGATGACAGTCCAGCAGAGATCCCCACAGTTCTTATGGAACCTGGGGATCTCAAAGGCTGGGCATTGATGTGTCAGTCACTGGCACCCAGCATCTGGAAAACATACAAGAGAGGAGTAGGGGGGAAGAGGTAAAGGGGAAATTGTTTAACCAGGAAAGGCACACTAAGCCAGAGCTTGTTTCCAGGTGTGACCTGGGAGCACAAGGAAGTTAAGTGACTTGCTCAGGGTCACACAGTATGCAAGTGGAAGCTGTGGGATTCAAATCCAGGTCTGGTCTGCTGGATGTCACCAGATTTGCAGCTCAGAGCGTTAGACCACTGCACTATACTGGAGTAGAGAAGTTCATTAGGATTCAGGAATCCCGTGGCTGGAAAGAGTCTTGGCCCATCCCAGAGAGGCAACTGTGCTGGTTTGTGGTGGCACTCAAGAAGGAGGGTAGTTCAGCAGGGGCAGTGGGATGCCACCTGATGGGTCTAGGGTGGATTAGCAGGGCATTGGGGCTGGAGGATTACACTCAGACATTCAGGGTCAGGAAGTTAATGGAAGGGTGGGACAGGTCACAGCCTAGAGTCCCAGACAAATGAAGACCATTGAGGAGACAGACTTTGGAACACCTGGTGGTGATCTTGCCAATGCTCTGTGCAGGCTGGCAGGAGGTGCGATTGTTCAGGGCAACATTTTTGTTAGCCTACTGTGGGGCCTTTTGGGTCTCGGAGGCCACAGTGGGCTTCAGACAGGACCCAACCAGGAGGGGCTTGCAGGCAGGGGATGTAGTGTTGTCCGGGAACAATGTACTGGTGCAGATTCAGAGGTCAAAAACTGACCAACTGGCATGAGGTACATGGACAATGCTTCATGACTGGGGTGGGGTTGGGTTGGAGGATAAGAAGGAGTTAGCTATGTATGAGGCAGGGACACAGAATGAGGGGCGGGTGTACTGCTGACGCAGGAATGGGACACCACTGACACAGTTCCAATTTACAAGGATGTTTAAGAAAGCTTTGCAGGCAGTGGGAAGGAGCTGGGGGGATTATGGGATCCATTTGCTGCAGATAGGGGCAGCAAATTGGGCAGCAAGCAAGGGTATGACACAAGCAGAAATTAAGGGATAGGGAAGGTGAAAGTCACAGGCATTCAGAAGATATATATGGCTGCACATGCTTTAACTTGTTTTGTTTTATTAAACAGATTGGAGTGGAACTAAAAAATGGGTATAGATATGTGGGCACTCTTTCATCCATTGGGTGGTGGTTCTAGAGCTGTCCCAGGCTGGGAGATCGGTCCTCAGCTTCAATTATATCCCTGCTGAGGTGTAATGGATGGGACGCAGGGGTATGCGCTGGGATCAGCTGGTTCCCAAGTTGTTGAAACAGTGTGGAAGGAAAACACACCCAGATATCCTGGTCACACGCTTGGGAGGAAATGACTTGGGTGCCATGAAGTCTATTGCCTTATTGCATGCCATGAAGGAAGACATAGCCACCATCCAGCGCAGCATGCCAGGAACTAGAATATTTTGGTCACATATTGTACAGAGGTAGCACTGGCAAGGAGAGACCAAGGCAAGGGACTGGACAGAACAAGGATGAAGATTAATGGAGAAATGGGGACGTTCATGGCCCAGCTGTCTGGCAGGGTCATTAAACACAACCACATTACAGTGAAATCAAAGGAACTATATCGAACAGATGGGATAAACCTGTCAGATGTAGGAATCGATCTATTTTGCAAGGACATTCAACTGGTTTTAACCCTTTTACTAAGAGACATGGGTGGAGGACCTGATGAGGAGCCTGGGAGATAAGGGAAGGGGACATGATGTGCTGTGAGGGACCTGATTAAGGATCAGGTTGGTGGCAGATAGAAGTGTCTCCAAGGTTGCCTAAGGGTGAGTTGGGTTAGCTCAGCTCAGAAGTGGGGGGAATGGGAGGCCTCCAGCACCCAGCATGGAATGGGAGCTTTCCTTACGGGTGATATCAGGGGCACCTCGGCCTCTGACCAGCATGAAAAGGCCAAGATTACTGGAAATGCCCCTGTTACATGCTGTTATGTAAACAATCTCAGATAGAGTAAATAATAATAGTACTAATAATACAGATTCTTGTGTCTTCGGAGTCTGCCAAGAAACATTCGTAAACAAGCAGGGAGTACTAATAAAGTTTATTATACTACTTACTGCAATCTTGTTCTCTCTGCATGTGATACTAGGTTACAGAAGGCTAAATACTACAGATAACAGCATACCAAGAGAGATTACAACATAGTTATGGACATGAGAAACATTATGTATTGGATAATGACTTAGGAGACAGAATTACTAAAAAGTATCATATGAGACAGAATATGCTTCCATTAGCATTATAGCTTGGACAAAAGAAATGCTGACTGTGCTCTATTATAAGTGGCATTTCTTGCTTATGTATAATATAAGACATAACAAAGGATTTCTCTCTAAAGAGACAAAAAGAAGTGCTGACTGGGCTCTATTACACTTGGCATATCTGCCTGAGTGTAAAACACACACTACATACAATTATATGAGAATATAAGTATACAATAATCACTGATGATCCCTCAGAGTCATATTATCAGTGATTAGGTAGATCATATATGGAATATATGTAAAAGACAAACATAATGCATTATAGTGAGGTATAATAGTCATGCATTTTCTAATATGATGAAAGGATGTAAACATTACCAAATATTAGCAGCAAACACATTCCTGGCACTCATGCTTATATGATGGGTGCCTATATCTATATGTTAGTGCAAAATAGCAGTATTACAGTACAGTAGACCAGGAATACAGTGTGAGGTGTATGTGGGATGATAGGGGGCATAACCCAGGTGTAACAATGCCAGGCCCATAGGGGGGCCTGCCATGTCAGGCCCCTGAGGGTAGGTTTCCCACAGTGGAGGTCCACAATCTCCTCGGTCAGACAAAGGGAAGGAAGGTAGAAGCCACACCCAGCATGGAGCACACTAGGCCTCCTGCCCTGATGGTTTGACTCAATGAATAGGCCAGCAGCCTGTAGCTTTGCTGAGGGTGTAGGCAGTGGGTGGTATCTCTTCCCTTCACAATGGGAAGGGATGGGGGGCATGAACCTTCAAGAGGCTCCCTTTAGCACATGTGTAGTCTGTATTAGGAATTGATTTAATAAACATATTTCTGTGACCATTCAAATCCCAAACTGGTGTGTTTATTGTTTCGATGGGTAAGAATGGAAGGGGGTGAGAACTGGACAACCTATGGACTTGATCTTAGCACCATTAACAAACCATTTCTTTGCAACCATTTTTGACCCGAAATAAAGTCTGACTGTAACACAGAAATAAAAGGTTATTTTTGTTTCCCCTTGAAAAATAAATAAAACAATGCCATCAGCATTAAAATCTGCATACAATAAGTCATTAAAACATATTAAATGACAAATGGCTATGAATTGAACCTTATGGCACTCCAATATCACTTCTGACTGAAAGAGAGAAAAAAAAACTTCATTCACTAAAACACTTTCATTCTATTAGTCAAGTAATTCTCAAACAAACTTAAACAGTTTCAGTATATCCCAGGTCCCTAAGTTTGGCAAGCAGGTAGCCATGGACAACCAAATCAAAGGCCTTTGATAAATCAAGAAAAATCGCTGCTGCCATATCTCTGCTATTCAAGGCCTCATGAAGATAGGTGGTCAGTTCATTCCCAGCAGTAAACACAAAAACCATGTTGACAAGAAGATACTGCAGGAAGTTATTTGTGTGCCTTGGCCTGGTGAAAACCGCCTACTCAAGGGCCTTGGACAGTGGTGCGAGGAGTGAAATCAGTCTATAGTTTTTTTACTAATGTTCTTTGGTCAGATTTAAAAATTGGCACCATGGTCACCTGTTGCCAAATTTCAGAGACTGCATCTGTCTGCAAAGAAAAATTAAACAAACTACACAAAGGAAAACCATCAAGTCCATAACTTGGGAAAGTAGTTTCAGATCAATACCATCATCACCATGCTGTTCATTTTATTTAAATAATCGAACATTTCCTCAGCTTATATATCCTTAAATATAAATGCACTATTCCAGTATTTAGATTTTTTACTATTCAAAAGTAAAGAATTTTTAATCTTGAGGACTATTTATTTTATTTATTTAGCTTTTGTTGACCAGGTAAGTACAGTAGACAAGACATTTGCTTTTTTTCAGGTATGACCCGGGAGAGTATAATGAAATACAAGTTCATACAGAGGACAACATGATACAAGTTAACTGTGGTTCAGAGCTCAGTACTTATGTCACAAACAGTAGCTGGATGCTGTAGGTTGTGCTTGGATACAGAGGCCAGACCAGCAAGTAGGACAATGTTTGCAAGGTACTAGTAGTATGAAATGATTCATACTTAGGTACTTTAGCATAGACTTGAGCAAGTCAGTGATTATAGTACGTATGAACTGGATAGTATATGCAAGGTGCTTAGATGCATGAACTGATGAGTCACTTGTTATGATTTGATAGTTTTGGCCTTTCTCTGTATCCCATCGTATGAAGGATGCTTAGTCCAGTATTATGAGACCCCCCTAGTGGGATAAGAGTGCCGCAGAAGGAGGAGGTGTCAGGGGAGGATGGGGGCTGAGTGTGACTCGCTCTAAGCAGAGCGGATGTGGCCTGGTCGGTTAAATAGGAAGTGAGGGAGGAGCTCTTCCCCCACTTAACTACAGGCATGGCCCTAAATTTAACTGTGGTTCAGAGCTCAGTGCTTATGTTACATACAGTAGCTGGATGCTGTAGGTTGTGCTTTGATACAGAGGCCAGACCAGTAAGTAGGACAATGTTTACAAGGTACTAGTAGTATGAAATGATTTGTGCTTAGGTACTTTAGCATAGACATGAGCCAGTCAGTAATTATAATACGTATGGACTGGATAGTATATGCAAGGTGCTTACATGCATGAACTGATGAGTCGCTTGTTATGATTTGATAGTTTTGGCCTTTCTCTGTATCCCACTGTATGAAGGATGCTTAGTCCAGTATTATGATACCCCAAAAAAGTAATGATATCAACGATTGTTCTGTATCCGACTGTTGAAGGAGTCGGGTAGGATGACACCCCCAAGAATGAGTAGCAGTATGATCACCTCCTCCAGCTCCGGAGAGTGTGACCAGTAGCATGCAGGAGAGGAAAACCCCCTTGGGGGGAACCTCTGAGAACCCATGGCTACTGACCTGCCTGTCCTTCTGGACATACTAAAGGAGAGTAATCCTAAATAAATTGAAGTTAAATAGCCTAATCTGAACCCCAAAGTTGTAGAACCTGATCCAGAGAAATGGAGAACTGAACTAGAATTGAACCATGACATGTTAGGTGAACAGAGCAAGGATCCATCTAGTAAACCCCAAGTTCAGGAATCCATGTGCGGGCTGGAATGAGAGCAGAGTAGCATCCATGGTCGATAAGAATAAGAAGCGATGAGTTGCAGTGGTGAAGCACTCCAGCAGGTGAGGATGACATCTCAGAGTAGAACCAGGAATCAAAGGCTCAGCATCCATGTACAGAGAAGGAGGACTGTTGAGTCATGTTCTGCTTGGTAAGCTTTGCAAAGAAAGACCATGATGATGAAGCTGAGAAACTGGTGTATGCTGCGTGATCGGAGGATGAAGCAGTAGGAACCTCCAATCTGGACAGGGGAAGCAAGTACATGAAGCAGGTAGAGATCGTAGTACGAATAGGTAGACATAAGTCAGATGTATGTCCAGCTCATGAGGAGCGAAGTAGGTTGTACAATCGGTGAGTTAGTCATGGTAAGGGTGAAGCAGGTAGTATGAGCTAGTAATATAAATAAGTGGACCTGTACGTAGGTCAGTTGTAATAGTGAGGTCATAGTAGAGGAGGAGTAGTATTGCATAGGTTATGTTAGGTATACAGCGAAAGGCAGGAAGAAATGGTAATGCTCAGGAATTGATGAGCTTCATCTGGTGATCCAAATAGTTGCGTAATGGTGGAGATAAGCATGGTCCAAAACCAGAATGGTTCAGTAACAGAACTGACTTGATGAGAATAGACTGACAAGTTCTGAATAGTTGAGCCTATGAGTCATGATGGTGATAACTGAAAAGGCTGAGTCGAATGAGTAGCATTGTGGCAGATCCAAGAAGCCTTAGGGCAGTAATCATGAGATTTAGAGTCCTTTGGATAATCTCAACTAAGTCCTGATAGGAGTGTAGGAACAGTAATTGATATGCATGAAGCAGCAAGGCAGAAGCATTCAAATAGAAGACAAATGGCTAAAAAATGCAGATGGGAGTCCATAGTAGAGGAGCTCCTAAGGTTGGCAGATGCTGCAAGATGTATGGGAGAATGTGAGCCTCCAGGCCTGAGCTGGTGAGGCAAGCGTAGAGCAGAAGCAATTAAACCCCCAGCCCAAGGTGAGGCAGGCCACAGAAGCAAACGAATATGATGTAATAATAAAAATTCTATGGGACCTCTGGGCCCGTAGAGGTGCAAGTCTTCGAAGTGGTGAACCTCCAGCCCTGCAGGGTGAGGCAGGTTGTAGAGCAGTGGTAATAGAGTAATAGTGGTGTCTAGCTGCAGACAATGCAGAATGGTAGCAACGTAGTAAGGTGTTGTAAATGGAGCAAATCCTGAGGCATAGTGATGACGAGTAATTTTATAGTTGAAGGCATACTTAAGATCGCAATGAAAGATGCTGTAGACTGTCATATCCTGGATATCAAAGATGGAAAGGATGCAGGGGAAGAGACCTGAATAGATGAGTTGATAACTTGATCGGAGGTAAGAAGTATCCAGGAACCATAGTAAATCAAAGTTTGGTAGTAGTTGAAATAAGGAAGGCAGTATGGAAGGAGCTCAGGGGGAAGTATTGTGGAGATGGTAGTGGTATTGTAGACTGCGTAGGTCAGCTGATGAATAAATAGAATAATAGCTAAATCGAGATGGCTAGCATACAGCTGGACCATGCAAGGTCAGGTAGCAAGGTAAGTAAAGAATAGCAGCTAGCCCCACGTAAGCTAGTGTGCACAGCTGAAACCCCACATAGGTCAGCTGGTAGTAAGTTGAGTGTAGAATGAGCAACGAGTAAGAAAATCTCCTGTGTCGCAAAGCAATAAGCCCTGTAACAGCACGTTAGTGGATAGTAGGCAGATAGAAGTAGTGCTAGGAAACGCTGGTCAATTTAGGTTCGATATGCAGAAATGAACTAGCATACAAGGGGGAGGCGTTGTCGCTTAATGCTTCCAGAAGGCCGTAAAGGAGATATATGATATAAGTTGAGTGGGTCGGTATATTGTTCCAAAGGGTCCTGATTGCCTGCTGAACAAGTAGTTGAATGCTGGAAGGCAATGTACACTGAATACAATTAGATGTCAGTGTAAACACTCGGCTGAAGTACAGCGTAGTGAGGTACGAATGACGTAGATGCCTTAATTGATAGTTATAAGTTTGCTGGTCAAGCATGCTTATGTAGAAATGCTTGTATAGATACCATGTCTTGAAGGTTGCCTGCGAGTGATGCTCAGTGATAAGCATCCTGAATACATACTGGAAACAGAGCTCGAAACGTTTTTTTGCTGTGAATCTGAAAGTACTAAGATTTAGATAGGCTGTTCAGCGGTCTGAGTGTCTGCAAATGATGCTTATCATGAATGAGTAATATGCCATGGTAGCGTACCCAATGGGCTAAAATAGTAGGAGAAGCTACTAGAATGGCGGTAAGGATATGGAAAACGTAGCTGCCGTTAAGTGGTGCATGAAGCTACGAAGGCCAGGCTCCCCCTGATTAATAATGACTGAAAAACATAGTGAACGAATAAAGGTAATTTGGCTGGCTATTGTTATGGGAGAAGGCTTTGCCTGGCCATACTGGCGTTTCTTCTGCACATTCTCCTGTGGGAAAACAAATCCCCTTCTGACAAGCAAACAGTCCATTTGTAGCTTTCCTAATCTGCCTTCTGACTGACTGAGCAGTCGTAGGCGTTTGAATGCCTTTCTCATTATCGCAGTAGCCCCTTAATACAGATATCCCTCCACTGCCATATTGATACGCATCCAGCTCCCCCCCAATACGAACGTGCCCCAAAGTTGAAAGGCAAGCTCACAATGTGGCGTCTCGGTAAAAAGGCAATAATAAAATGCACACAGAGTGAAGTGCAGCGAGTGCACTGGAAGAAGTCTATGAGAATTCCGTCGAGTAGGTGTCATAGGGTTGCCAAGGTCCTGCAGTTATGAAGCCATCCTAGTTGTGGTAGAGGTCGGGTGTACGGTAAATGCAACTGGTGTATGCTGGAATAAGAAAGCTCTTGGGTGCAGAGTACGAGGCACAGAAGAGAGAGTGAGATGGCGGTCTGAGAAAGGTCTATGAAGGGAGAATGAGCAGAAAATGCTTGTAAACTGTGGTGCTTTCTGTTATGGCGAGTAACCCCTCCCCAAAAGGAAAATGAAAACAAAACAAATGGGGAGGGAGGGAACGAAGAAGAGAAAAAGAAACGCAACACAAAACAAGGAAGGCACAGGAAAGGGTCGGGCAAGGGGGGGCAGAACCAGCTCCAGGACGCAGCATGGAGCAAGAGCAGCGAGTGCGACTCACTCTAAGCAGAGTGGATGTGGCCTGGTCGGTTAAATAGGAAGTGGGGTAGGAACTCTTCTCCCACTTAACTATGGGCATGGCCCTATATTTAGGCATTACACTAACTTGATAGCATTACAGGGCCTGGCAGTATTGTCTAGAGGTTAGAAGTAACAAGTGATGAATGAGCTGAGTATATGCTAGTAGACGGTTCGATTCTAACCACAACTTGCATACTCTGTGACTCTAAGCAAGTCATAACCTTCCCAGCGCTCCCTGGTTGCCCCTGAAAACAGGCACTTGTGCCTAGTGGGACTTTCCGGTTACTGAAGAATTAAAAAAATGGCTGCCCATGGGGTGGGATGATGATCAGCCAATTTGGGAGGAGGAAGAGGAATTTTTACAAATCGGTGCACTGCACCTTTCCCTATTTTCTTTCTTCTTGAGACGTCAGAATTCTCAGCCATCCTTATAAATCAGGGTACTGAAAAAGCCTTTGGCAGCATAGGGCCCCTTTAGCTTCAGTCCATGGGACCACCCAGGGGTTGAGGAGGAATGTTTCCCTTTTTTAACCAGGAGTGTTATTTCCTGTGTGTTCACCTCTTCCATAAGCAGATAATAGAGATGATTGCATGTTAATTGTAATACAGCCATTGCATACAGTATGTGGTGGCATGGGAGTCTCCAGTAAAGTATTGGTTATATAGGGGAGGGATACCTGTATGCTGTCCAGACAGATCCGTATGGTTTTTATGGAGGTTGGAGACAAAAGACTCAAGTCTGGCTCAAATGAGTCCTGAGCTCCACATCAGGCTTGCCCTGCAAAGGCAGTTAGCTGTGTCAGACAGGGCACACACCTCTTCCTTGGCTAGTGTCCCCCTCCCTGTAGGAAAAGCGTCATACAGTGGTAACCTTTCATCCCTTTCTGGGGCCAGCCTATGTGGGGAGGTGGTTCAGCAACTGGAGAGATTCCCATCAGGGGGAGGGGGATCCATGGAAGCCCTGTGCCCCAACATTGGAGAATAGGGTGGGGATGAGACTACCAATTGTGCATTTCATACTCTGTCTGTTCTGGATCATCAAAGATCATCAACAAACATAAGGATGTACCATTGAACACCAAGTTAGTGTCGCAGGTGGTTTCTTCTAGGATAAGGGAGAGAATGGCTAGGAACTGTACATCCAATAAAGGATTTGCTTTTCATGCTGTCACTTTTTTTTTTGTAAACCAATAGTTTGCTTAGTGTTATTAGATTACATGAATGACAACTGCACTTTAATACATCTGTGTGCTGGAAACAATACAACTGATTAACAACATGCCTTCAGTGGAAACATGAATATCCATAGGCTGTCATTTTGGTCTACTCAGAAGTTCATAAAGCTAATATTTTCCTTTGTAAATGCATTTAACCACTGAGGGCCCTCTATTCAGCCAGCCACACTTGCTCTAGTACAAACACATGTGCACAGCCAGTGAAATATTTAGAAGCAGTGCACCATTGCTAACACAGCTGCATATTTCACTCATGAGCAACTGACTGTCACAAAGCTGTTTCAGGCAGTGCAAACTTTTTGAATATGGGGGTCCAGTTCTTAACACTTTTCCCAATCTAACACACTTTCCTCTGTATCAGAGAAAAATCTTCCATTTCCCTCCATTAGTGCCATTCCTTACTATACACATTCATGCCAGTAAGAATTCTCTAAATCATTAGTAACACTTATTATTTCAATGAACACAGCAGTTATTGCCAGGCACCTGCGACTGAATCTGTATAAAAAAAAAACAAGAAGAAAATGGTATGTTTGTTCTTTAATGGAGCAACCACTAATGTCTTTCAACTATGAATGTTATATAGCTGTAATCTTATGTAATATTAGTGTATCAGTTTTATCTTTTCTCAACTAAATACATCTATATAATTAATGATAGCAAAGTGTGGTACACAATGAAGGCACTGGATCAAAACAGCAAATGCAAAACAGCATGGGTCAAAAACCATGCAACAAACACAGCTAAAACATAAACATTGCCTGCCAAAAAGACCAAGCGCTATAACAGCGCCACAAAAAACAACCAACTATACTATGTGTTCACTGGGGGCTCCGTCCCCTTACCCCCTACTTTGCCCCCCCAACCTGCACATCTAAATATAATCACCTCGGGGGAGGAGGCGATTTGGGATTGGAAAGGAACCGCGGGAAGGGGGGAATCCTTGAGTGGGTGGAACCCAGCCTTGAGTCTGGAGGGGGGGAAGACAAAAGAAACTAAGTCCCAAGAAAGGAAAACAAAACTCCTGCCATGGGTTTGAACCATGCAGCACTCTCATGCCACCGACCTCTGCTGCCTGTGCCCTACCCTCCACACTACAGCAACTGATTGGCTGCACATCCCACAGCAGAAGCTTTCTTCCTTTTTTACAGAACAGCTACAGGGATAGCACTAAACTGTATATGCACTATTGTGTCCCTGTAGCTGTTTTGTCCCTATTGTGGTTTTTGTATTAGCTGTTCTGACTTCATGGTTTTTACACATGCTGTTTTGCATTCATCATTTTAACCCAGTACTCACAAGGAAATAATACCATTGAGGGGTGAACAAACCATAAATATATGAGCCCGAAGGGGGAGTGGCCTTTATGTGCTTGTTTAACTCCAAGATTATATTATTTCATGAGTATGCTGGACTTTGCCATCATTAATTTTATATAATGCATTAGGTTGGACACTGTTTTGTGTGCCCTATATTTTTCCATAGTGTAGGCATTTTCTGTAGTTCAGTGGTATTTATTAGTGTTTTTACATAGTGTAGTGATTTTCCATAGTGTTGTGGAAAGCGCCTTAATGCTTTTACTTAGTGTTCTTCTGTAGTGCAGTGGAGTCTTTAGGGACTGCCATATTTTAACCCTATAGTGCTTCTGTAGTCTTGCAGTCTCCAGTAAATGGAGAAGTGGCTCTGACAGTCTTCCTTTTACAGAGTCAGGACAGAGAGAAGCATGCCATGTGGTTGGGAGCAGCATGCTGTGTAGTTGGAAGCAATGTGCTCTGTGGTAGGAAGCATCATAATGTGTGGTCAGGAGTGGCATGTGGTCTACTTGGAAGAGACATTTCAGGATTCAGCACAAGCAGAAGTATGTGAGCATCATCATGGGATGAGAGAGATAGTGGCAGCAGCAGCAGAATGGAGGGCCTACATGACAGACCTACTTGCTTGGTGAGTGGAGGGAGGATGTTGAGTATAGCTGTAGTGTAGGCTAGGGTAGTTTTCTGTAGGTAATGTTTTTTAGGATTTTAGGGTGGCAGTTACCTGTGGTGAGGGGCTTGTTATGGTAGCCAGTGATGATAGCAATAATAAATGAGAGACTGTAGAAACAGCAACTCATTTATAGCGCTCTCATGAAGAGCTACCCTGCTAGGGTAGTGATCCAATAGGAGGCAGAGCGACCAGAAGGGGAGGGATAGGGAGGTGGAGGGAAGGGATAGGAGGGAAGGTTTGTATGGGTTGGGGATACTGCTGCAGCCAAGCCAGCCCTGTGGTGTGGTGGTGTGGGTGGCTGGCTATGGTGCAGCAGGAACTGGGTTTGGGATCTGCTGGGGACGAGATTGTTTTGCCACTGCTTGCGGTTCTGTTTTATTTTTTCCAAATCCATGTTTCGCCCTCCTCTACATACACCTCCCTGGAGTTAGCAATCATATTCAGAATTGCAGTGTAGAGGCTGTACCTCCTGTAAACTCTTAAGTAAATAGCGGATGTCGGGTTGTTTGTGTTTGTATATCACCAAAATGCTTTTGCAATCGCTATCATAACATGGAACCACTTGTTACATATGTTATTAAGGGGACTGTTACTTGTGTTGTTGCAGTGGTTTGTTGTGTATTATGCATAAATGTTTTATGATAAGAAATACAAAATCATACGTGCCCCCACAATGCAAAGCATCATGGGCTGCATATGCAGATCTCCACAGAATATTATGCTGGTTCAACTTTAAGCAGAAATGCATGGTGCCGAAAGGCCTCTCACACAGTTTGCAAAGGGTGCCAACAGAAATGTTTTATGATGGTGTTAAGAACACATGAATACAGTGTGATTAGCTGGCTGGGTTCATAAATAGTACCTTGCTGTTTTCATATATACTAATTGATTTTTTCATATACTAATTAGGTATCATAGTAGGTAGGAAGGCAGATAGATAGATAGATAGATAGATAGATAGATAGATAGATAGATAGATAGATAGATAGATAGATAGATAGATAGAAAGTTAGTCTCTTCAGAAGGTAGCAGTGTGCACTGGGAAGGTGGTGCTCATACAAAATAGAACTACAATTGAAAGATAGATAGATAGATAGATAGATAGATAGATAGATAGATAGATAGATAGATAGATAGATAGACAGATAGATAGATAGATAGATAGATAGATAGATAGTTATTTTTGCTAAAAAGCCAATTCTGAAAAAAATACCTGTTATTGGTTAAAAGTCGATTCCAAAAAGAAAACAATATCTGCTGTGTTACTGCTTAGGTTGCCTTTCTGGGTTTCTCCCTATATCTGACCCTCTCAGTCCCTTGGATCCTGAACTGCTACCCTCTCTTGCCCAGTCTTCTTTTTCTTTCTCCCCCCCCCATTTGTGTCTCCCAAGTTTGATTTCAACTGCCTCACTCTAACCTCTCCCCCCACCAAGATGCCAGGTCAAGTTTCTTCCTAAGCACTTGTCGCTGGTTGCTGCCACCTGCCCCCACCTCCTACCTTAATTAAATAGACCTCTCGCCATGCCCTCCTGTGTTGTCCCTCCTTTCTCACCTCTATTGGGTCCTGTCTGTCTGCCTCTCTCACTCCACCCCCACTACTCTCGACCTGCCTCGCTGCTCCTGCTCCTTACCTGCACCTCCCCTTGCCTCTGTTTTAAATATGCGTACCACCTCCGCAATGTTCTACCTCCTCTTCCTCCTCTTTGCCCTCCCCCCTGCTCCTTTTTCCTTCAGCCTGTTTCCCTTCCCCTCTCCAAAGCTATGAGCTAAATTGCTCCCATTGTTACACTGGCACTCTTCCTTACGAAGTAAACCCTGTCCCAAGGGGACACCACCTCACTACAAATCTGCACCTCCTTATGAGTGTGTGCTGGGCCCCACTATCTACCCATTACTCAACGCTCCTGCTGTACCTTTGCATCCACTTCACAGCTTATTCCTTCAAAAAAAAGAATTGCAAGCTCTCCCTCAGGGAATTACGCCTGGCCGCCCTGAAGCTCTTGCTCCTCCTCCTGCTACTATTGGGTAATGTTCACCCCAACCCAGACCCGAAGACAGCAAGGGTCTCCATCCAATCCAAGCACTCAGGCACTCTCTCAATCATATGCCTAAACATCTGTAGTTAACTACCAAAGCTTGACCCACTGCAAGCCTTCCCTAGCCTTCACCACCCAGATATTTTGGCAGTGGCAGAAACCTGGCTCACCCCCTCGGTGCCTAATCAAGCAATCTCCCTCTGAGGCTATAATGTCTTTAGGCTCAATCTTAAATCTAAAAGAGGGGGAGGATGTGCATTGTACCTAAAAGACAATCTTCTGGAGCACCCTGTCCACGCTGCCCTACTGACATCCTCAGCACAGATACTGCACATCAGAATCCTACTTGGTGCCCATAATAAAGCCCTCTCAGTTGTTACCATTTATATCCCTACCCAAAGAGCAGGGACCTGGCCTCCACACTGTGCTGGACCTCGTCAGATCACTACCTCCTGACTTCGAAACCATCCTACTCAGTGATTTCTACATAAACTGCCTTGGAGCTGAGGTGGTGGCTGTCAGGAATTCTGTCATATCGGCTTATCTTACCCAGATGCTGGACTCCCCAACTAGAAAGAATTATAAAACTGGAACCAGCACCCTAATGAACTTGATCCTGACCAGCCACCCCTCCTGGATCACTAACTCCACCATCCTGCCTGATTCACTCAGCGACCACTCTCCCATCAGTTGTACCTGGTCAAACAAAGTCTGTAAACCCCCCCAAAATCATTTTCAGCAGAGTCCTACCTCGTGGTCATCTAACCCACCTCAAATCACACCTACTGCATCAGGACTGGTCTCCCACCCACAGGGCCACTGACACAAACTCCGCCCTGGACCAATTCATCCACATCTTTAATGAAGCCTGTAACATATTCAGTATGCTTCATTCAGAAAGTGCAAAGTTAAATCTCTCTGCAACCCATGGCTATCAGGTGCCCTTCTAAAGAAGTTAAAACTTAGGAACCATCTTTGGGAACTGGCTAGATCCACTGGTTAGCATGTTAACATCCAAATTTATAAAAGCACACGGAATGATTGCACCAAATCCATACATCAGCTGAAATCAGACTATTACAAGAAAGCCCTCAATGACACATGGGGAAATGGGAGAGCTTTCTGGAATAACATAAAGGATGTCACTGGAAAGCAGTCCAAATCACCTCTGACCGTGCTCCAGGTCAACGGGATTACCACACTGGACCATAAAATCATTGCTGACACTTTCAACGATGTGTTCACTGACCTTAGCAGTGTTCTCCCCTCTGACTTTTTCAATGATATGTCACTTCCTTATCTGCCTACCCCACTCCAACCACCAACCCCCCCACTTCAAAGCGGTAAATAAGAATGTAGTTCACAAGTACATCTCCAAAGCCATCAGCAACACCAGAACAAGCGCTGATACACTTGACCTCAAGCTTCTGTCTCTCACACTAGAAGAAGTCCTGGGGCCTCTTACCAGGATTTTTAATCTCTCCCTCTCTCTTAGCCAGTTCCCAGACAAATGGAAGTCAGCCACAGTCACTCTGATCCATAAAAGTGGTGATAGGACCACACACGGGAACTACCACCCAATCTCTATCCTTCCACCTCTCTCTAAGGCATTAGAACAGATAGTAGCAGACCAACTCACTGACTATGTGGGCAAATAC
Source organism: Neoceratodus forsteri (assembly GCA_016271365.2). Lineage (NCBI taxonomy): Eukaryota > Metazoa > Chordata > Ceratodontiformes > Ceratodontidae > Neoceratodus > Neoceratodus forsteri. The sequence goes on from CM057456.1 coordinate 1,727,150,415, forward strand.
AACATTCTTAACCGGCAGCAACATGGTTTCAGAAAAGGGCACAGCACTGCCATTGCCCTACTTGAGTTCACAGGTACCATCCAAAACGCTATCAACAACCGTCTTCTAACTGGAGCAATCTTTATAGACCTGACCAAAGCTTTTGATACTGTCCTCTATCACCTCCTGCTTGGCCAACAACAAAACTCTGTGCTCTCCACTAAATCTGTTACCTGGTTCAAAAGCTACCTTGGAAACTGGTCCTAACATGTGAACATTGTGGATGTGCTCTCCGATACTAAAGTGGTCAGCTCTGGTGTGTTCCCCAGGGCTCTATCCTGGGACCCCTACTTTTCAGTTTGTTCCTCAACACATTCCCGGACTCTTGTGCTCAACAAATCATACTGTACACTGATGATGCGGTCATCCTTGCCTCCTATCAGGACCCAAACCACCTGCAATTAAACCTTCAGCTTGGTTTCACCACGGTTGAGAACTGGTTCATAAAACATAAACTGATCCTTAAACAGAAAAATCCAAGACCATGATTTTCAGCAGCTCCCAAAACAAACATAAGAATCTCCACCTCACCATAAACACCAGCCAAGGTGTCCCACTGGATCAGGTCCAAACCTTCAAATATCTTAGGGTCACCCTAGATGCCTACCTATCCTATGCTGCCCACATAAATAACATTGCCAAAGCTGCGAACTCCAAGCAGGGCCTGCTGTATTGCCACCAGCTACACCTAACCCAAGAGGCCCTAGTAGCTGCTGTTCAGAGCTCCATCATCTCCTTGATTGACTATGGCCTTGTCATCTATGGCTCCACCACTGCCACAGCACTCAGACGGGTAACTACCACCCTAAACAAGGCCTGTCGACTCATCACTGGTGCAAATCGTCTCACTCACATATGCAACCTTTGCATTCAGACAAATTGGCTACAACTTGAAAATCTAATAAAATACCAAACTTGTATGACTGCAATAAAATCCAGATGGGTCTTGCTCCACCTGGAGTTTTTACCCTCCTTCAACCAAAAACCAGCAGTCGTAACACCAGGGGATCAAAGCCACAGCTGTTTCAAATTCCTTGCTGCCAGACAACACAAGGCCAAAGATCTTTTGCCTACAGGGCCCCCACCTGGCTAAATGGTCTTGCTAGTGACACTACCTCTACCACCTTGCTCGGTGCTTTCAAATCCAGACTGTGCAACACCTTCATTGCCTCCAGCCCTGTGACTGCCTCAGCTAACAATTGGCACTCCTTTCACCTGTGCCCACCGTGCAGGACCTCGGCCTCCCATTGCACTTGCCCTCCCAGGCCCTCTTCTTATGCACTTATCCCCTGACAATGCTGACTTGGCCGCTAACCCCCCCGACCCCCTCGTCCTCACCTCTCTATTGCCTAAATCATTTCTTCCACCTAGCGTCTGCTATCCCACCTTTCTTTTTTCCCCTTTTCTGCCTTCTTCTTCCAAATTCTAGTCCCCTTCACAACATAGTGTTGATTGTGTATTGTCTTTGAACCAACCTCAATGTATTTCTCTTGCAATTTATGTTGACTGCTGTGACTAGTGACATGGAACCTTTGTAAAAGAGCCTTGGCTCAAAGGTAAATGTAATCCCAGAACCAATAAAATAAAAAATTAAAAATAAATAGATAGATATTATACAGGCACAGTAGCACCTCAATATTAGGATTGTATTCCTGTTTCATTTAAAATGGCATTCTTTGGAGGCTTATATTTTGGCTGTTTTAGAACCTAGGACTACAAAATTTGGAATGCACCTTCTCAGGCCTAGGGTCTCTTAAGCTCCCAAAGTTTATGAAGATTTCTTATATAGTTTTGTGAGACATTAAGAGCTGAATTTATGTATTTTTGCTTTATTTGCTACCTTAATTTTTGTGCTCAGATATCTAAAAATGGTAAAAAGTTAAGGTTTGAAACTTGTAAGTTTTGTAGGTATCATATGGGAATAGGTCTTGGGTTTGGGGTAAAAAAAATATATAGTTTTTACGTTAATTAGGATTATTTGTTAACGCATGCATGTTCAAATAATTTGTCTGAGAAAAATAGCTAGAACTACTCATAGAGTCCTTCCCATGCTAAAGTTCTGCATGGGCAAAAACTTTAAGCTAATGTAACTTTTGGAAAAATTTAAACTGGGGGTAAGAGTCAAATGCTTGTGAGGGAGGGGTACTGCAAGGTATGCAATGTATTTTGTTGCTTAAATAAACTAAGTACTAATTAGTCACGATTAAAAATAAAAAAAGATCACAAAAGACTACTTCACAATTTATTTTTGGGTAAAAAAAGCCATGCAAAGTACAAATATTTCAATAGTTGTAGTAGGCAGGTTTTCTTTCTTTGTATGCACTTCTTTTATTCGTAATGAAAGTCTGCGTTTTTAAAGACTAAAACACTCTGTGACTGTATCCTATATCTGTTGGTTTGAGCTGTGATTGTGCTTTAATTTTAAGTTAGTACATAATGATGAGAGACTTTCAGCCAACAGAGATCTTTTTTTCAATTCTAATAAAAATAAAATATGAAACCAGAAGAGATCTGTGTGTTATTTTATATTCTCCATTTTTTTTTGTTCAAACAACCTGAAAACTGATGTTTGTCACTTTGAAATGTGACAAGGCAAGTCACCTGAAATCCATGACTGAGCTCTGTTTCATGTCTGTCTATGTAGTAACTGTCATAATCAGCAGCCAAAGTGGATGAGCGAACACCACCGTGATAGCACATGAAAATAGAGGTAGATGTGCTCACTGAGATCTTTCATAACACTTACAAATCTCCCCAATAGTCTGTCTTCTAACAGGATACTATATTGGCAATTAATGAATAGACTGCATAAATATATTAGGAGTGTTGTAAGAGCTTGACAAAATGAGTATGGGCGGAGAGTGTAACAGAGACCACACACATGCACTAACTTGCCTGCTACAACAGTTGCTGTTTAAAATTGTAATCAATACAGAACAGGGTGACAGAAATGACATCAAGACAGAGTATTAATTTATTTCCTGATAGAAAATAGCTGTTTCTGTCACCAACATAAATCTCACCTCTGAATCCCTGATACTTTCCATCGAGAAGAGTGAGCACTGCCAAGCCCCAGTGACACTCAAGGAGAACTACAAGTAGCAGAGGATTGAGGAATGAGGAACAGAGAGTTGGAATGGTAATGAAGCGTAATTGAGACTGGGGAGCAGTGAGAGACTGCAAGGATGTCCTAGCCATATTCACCTGACAAGGGTAGTCTGTAGTCGACACTGACGTTGTGAGGGCACGTTTGTTTCAAATTGCTTGGAGTTAGTAAGAAGCTCTCCGTTTCTGAGAGAATTTGCTGGTGGGAGAGCCATGGTGGTGACTTGATAACAGTAACTGGGAGAGCTCAGAGGAGTCTGATCTCTGGGGCATACTTGAATATTGTCCTTAACTGCTTAAAACACTATAGAGAGAGATAGAGTATAGTGCTTATTTGCAAGTTGTAAAAGAAGCAGTTCTCTTGATGCAGAGGAATCATATTAAACTTTGTATGTCCTTACTTGAGCTAAATATTTTTTTTTTTTGTACTGAGTCTTGCATGCTCAGACATCTGCCTGTCACAGGTCAGATATAGCTGGGCTTTTATACTTACAAATTTTTATAACAGAGACAAATTTTCTTCATTTAATAATTATCTATATGTATTTATATCTATTTATTAGATGTTCTTTTTTTAAATTTTGTGCCGATTTTCCTAATTTGCATAGATTGTGATGTCAGGGTGATGTCAGTAACATAACAAATGCACAGTGATAGTTACAATTGCCATATTTTAGTTACTGCCTAGGAAATAACATTTGATGTAGGTAGTGCATACGTCATTTTCTCTTTAGAATTGGGGGCTGTTATTCGTTAATGTATTATTCTGCAGGAGTGGTGAAGCACAAAGCCATTTTGCACATTTTGGTATTTTCATGGTTTAATCTAAGTGTGGTGCATTAATTTAGCTTAGAAAATGGGCAAAGACAATTCTCTCTCCTGATTGGCTGAGACACTTATTTAGGTGGGCATCTATCAGACAATAGATGCCCAGCTAAAAATAAGAGCCAGTCCAAGTGCCCCTTCACCGAGCACCATGGTCCAGTGGTGCCCAGCCTGCTTTGTAATTGGCTGAAAGCACCCCAGAAAACTTCAAATGCCCGCCATGTTTTTTTCTCTTGCTTAGTGATAGCTACAGATCCCCCCCAACACTTCTTACTTGCTTCTTCTAAAAAAAAAGAAAGCTCACTGATTCTGTGGTTGGGAGAGTGAAGAAATTCTCACTGCCATATACTCTATGGCACCACTCTCCCAACCGTGATCTCACATTGCCACGCTAACAAAAACGAAACAAAAGCTGTTGCTCCTATTGGCTTCATGGTGCGACGCTACCCCCGCTTCTTCTCTGCTTCTTTTTGAAAGAAAGTACGGTGATTCTGTGGTCAGGAGAGTGACAAAATACTCGTAGCCATATTCTGTACTATGGCACCACTCTCCTAACCGCGATCTCACAGTGCCATGCTGACAAAAGTAAATGAAAGCCGTTGGTCCTGTCGGCTTGTTCTGTGAAGCTTCCTCCCCACTTGCTTACACCAGCCACCAAAAGTTCACAAATGTACCTGCTTTTGCAGGTTTAATTTCTCTTTCACCTCGCTCGACCTCCTCCCACAAAATCCATGTACAGTACCTACCGCGATGTCTGTACTCGGCTGATGTACAGCGTCATTGCCACCTGCCCACCACCTCAGCTCCTCTCCCAAATCCCCGATGTACATTTCCATACAGAAAGACACGCGTTCCACTCCGGTTCTGCGCCCCATTTTAAATGCTGCTGCACAATAAAAGAAAGAAACTTTCCCTCTCCTTCTGCAGACAGTTTTATCTATGTAAGCCAAAACATTCTCTCGAACCCTATTTGTACTCATTTTTTTTTTATTTAACTGAATTGCTACAGCCGTGCATGGTTTCATCACAGCAGTCACATGGTGCTAACCTGCACAGTACAGAGCTCTTTTCTATGATCGTAAACCACTTGATTATCACAACTTAACAAAACAACTGAGTGGCTCATAGCATGCTCCCAAAAGCACAAAGCAGGATAACAAACAAAAACAAAAGATTAATAGCTCAATCAAAGGTACAGAGAGAAGAGACTATGGGGATGCTGAAATCTCTCTCTCTCTCTTTCTCTCTCTCTCACTCTCTCACTCTCTCACTCTCTCACTCTCTTGCTGTCCACATCCTGTGAAAACAGCACAGTACCAGTTTTACAAGAAGCACAACAAACTTTCTTTAGCACTACAACCATGGGGAGAAACTACTAGAAAGCTCAAGTCTTCTTCTGTAGGTGGTGGAGGGGGGAATTCAAGAGAATGGATCTGTGGGAAGGGGGAGCAACAAGAGATGGAACAGCTCAGGGACTACTTTACAATAAATAAACTTTAACTTAATTCTTACTCTAATTTTTTAATTTTTTTTATTTATTTTTTTAAATCCTATGTAAAAATGCTACAGGTACCCATTTTCTAAGCGCAATAATACCTTCCAGGGTGAGCGGTATGGGCAATACCGGACCTTCCAAGGGCTATAAGGCCCTCCACCTGTGGCGTCGGGCCTCATTACGCCCCTGGGCGGTCCGGTATTGCCCAATACCGCCCACCCTGTTGGGTATTATTGCTTACTTATAAAATGGGTCTAAAAATCATAGAACTTTAACTGGTTAAAATCAGCCAGGTGACTGATCAATATTAATGCATAATGCATTGTCATCCTGGTCCTAAACTACATCACACAATGAGCAAATCAGCCCTCCTACAACCAGAACTATCGTTCATCAGTCCCCCTACAATGAGAATTGATCTTACATCACAAACATAGCTGCTATCTTTACAGATTAAAAAACCTTCAAACAGGCCCTAAAAATAAAACTACCTTAAATAAAAAATAAAAAAAAATAATGATTAAATGTTGTTTCCCTGATTATCACACATTACTTACACACATAAAAAAATTAGGAACAGTAAGTATTGTTCATAGTTTTCATTACAACTCTTTCTTTGCTAATAATGAAAAATCATCCATCTGTCTTTAACTGTCCATTAGGGAACTCTCTTCTTCTTTCTCTGACAGTGAGATAATTGAGTTGGTGGCTCTAGAAAAGGCATTTGTAGTGTGTGTGTGTGTGTATGTGTGTGTGTGTGTGTGTGTGTACAGTATGTTATGAGAGGAACATTCTGCCAGTGGAACTGCGCAAAATTTTGAATCCCTGTATTAAATGGCAAACATTCCATGGTAAACATTCCATATCTTGAATGTGGGGAAAGACAGAGGAAAAAAAACAGGATGAAGAAAGTAGGCAATAATACTTCATAAACAAAGAACAAACGTGGGAAACACAGTTGCATAGGCAGAGGCAGATCCAAACTGCTGAAATACATTCCTGAAGTTTATAAAAGCACATACATTTGAATCATACCTGGGTATTTTTAGGCGACATCTATCATCCCCACACCAAAAAATGCAACCTGTCAGGTTTAAAGTTTTGAACACATTTCCATTAAGGAACAGTACTTGTATTGACTTAAAATGACAGGTAACATTTTTTTCCTTATATAAATGTATGCCACACACAGTTTTCATTATATTTTAAGTTGTTAGCTATCCCCACAATTAGCAGAATGGGGACTATGGGGACTATTTTTTGTATTCAGAGTTAAAATGGAAGCATATTTCAATAAAAGGTCCAATTGTTATCTTTCTAAAATACGTTTTCCTTATTTCCATTCATTTTAAGTCATATATTTAAATGCCATTTTATAAGAGCAATAAGACACTCCAGGAGTGTGCCACTATGGTGAAATAATTATACTTCTCAGGTGCATTTAACAGCACTCTGCTGCACCTCATGCCTAACAACGCACCTGAGGCGTGCAATTATTTCACCATGATGCATATCCTGTCATGTCATATTGCTTACACATTATTTTTCTGCATCATTAACTACTAGAATCCAGCAAAAGAACAATACTGAGCAATCTGGAGCACTTGTTGAAACTGAGTATTCTAGCATTTCATTTGGTTGTCTGGATTTTCATGTTTCCTTTATAAGTTATTTAACTTACTGTTTAATTTTGGCACAGTTTTTTTAATTTTATTTTCTTGTTCTATGAAGTCATTATATGGGATAGTGTATTTCTTGCATTTCCGTGATTAATTACACAGGAGGAACATACAAGGGGACATGGATAAGCTGCATTGCCTGTGCAGCTAGGATGAACTTTATCTCTATCTCCTTCCCAGATTCAAGTAACTAATTCTTCACAGTTCACACATCATACAGAGAAACAGATAACTTTTTGCATACTGTGATTCACAACTGCATGATGTGTTTGTTTCAAATTATTGAAATTGGTTTGATACTTTTAATTACTCTCCCTGCAGCAGGATTTTTCCTCCCAATTTTCGCAAGATTGTGAGACTTTCTAAGTTTTAAATGGAGACCACATTTTACAGTTTGTAAAATGGAACTGATTTTATTTCCTTGAAAGTAAGATTTGCTGCAATATTATAAGATTTGACAGTGTTGGACATCTCTGATTTACCCGACAACCTTTCCCTCTTCCAGAAGAATAATCTCCCATTCAGCTTGGTCATTTTTGTGCATAATAAAGACAAGGTTACTGTAGAAGGAAGTCCTTGAGAGTTAAAATAACATTAGAAGCCTTCTGGCTGTCCTGATAACATTTCAATAAAAGGACATTTTTTTACTATCCAGTACTTATTACATCACTCTTGTTCACTGTTATAGCCAATTGTCTCAGGTCTAGAATTGTAGTATTAATTATATCAAATACCTTTCAGTAAATCCTTGTTTGTGACTAATCTAAGGGTGATGGCTGGGAAGAAAAAAGTAACAATGCAGAATGAGTGTAAATCCATGATTGAGAACAGAGATGCTTCTAAACAGAAAAGTAAGTTACTGAGTAAACAGAACTCAGGGGTCAAGATAGTTACTAATTAGTTCAAAGACAGACGTGAGCACTCTGGAGGTGGTGCTACTTTTAATACTACAATCTGTTCAAAATGAGGAGAGTGCATTCACCACTTGTATGGGAAGGATAAGTCAGATGAACTTTTTAGTACAAAGACTGTGTTGTCTTATTAGTCACCATCAAGGAGTTGCAGAAAGGCAAATAGACAAGAACAGGCAGTGCAGCTAAACTGATAGGCTTATGTTTCACCCCTTGTACAGTGGAATTATTAGAACTAATTAAACATTACACAAGCACACTTTTATAGTGATCATCACCCTCCAATTGCTAATGTTATTCACAAAAAGTAAAGTGCACTAATCAGTGCCTTAGTATAGCGACTTATATTATCTATTGTATTTCCTTTGCCCATACACCAGTGATTAAAGGCAAATCTTCATTTTAATCTATTAACATTCATCAGTCAATCATGTCTCTGTTCCTGATCAACAGAAATTCCCCTGGGAGACCTGTAATTTAGAAAATAGATATACTTTAGAAAAATTGTGAATTTTAAAGTGTCAGTAGTCCATTCAAATGCCACATTGCAGCCACCAAATGTCCTTCAAAGTGGGAGGTCACTAAGGTCATTTACAGATTAGGTGCCTTGCACACACCAGGACTGAATGCTAAATTAGAGATCTCTCTCTTTTTGCTAGAAAAGAAACAATAAGTTGTTCTATTATGTAAAGCAAAGAGGGAATATGATCCATGTAATTTTTTTACACCCCCCATGACCATGGGGAGTGTAAAAAAATTACATGGATCATGTTCCCTCTTTGCTTCACATAATAGAACAACTTATTGTTTCTTTTCTAGCAAAAAGGGAGAGATCTCTAATTTAGCATTCAGTCCTGGTGTGTTCAAGGCACCTAATCTGTAAATGACCTTAGTGACCTCCCACTTTGAAGGAAATTTGATGGCTGCATTGTGACAAAGTGCACTTTTGTAATGTTTCATTAACTCTGATAAAGCCCATGCATGATGAGGGTGAAATGTAAGCCCAGCAGTGCAGCTGCATTGCCTGTTCTTGTCTAGTTTCCTTTCTGCGACTCTTTGATGGTGACTAATCAAATAACACAGTCTTTGTACTAAGAAGTTTGTCTGACTTATCCTTCCCGTACTAGTGGTGAGTGCACTCTCCTCAGTTTGAACAGAAAAAATTACTAATTAATTTGTAACCCTGGGTACAAAATTAGATCTTGTGTGTAAAAATGAGAGTATGTGAATTAAAGGAGCCATGATACCCAAATGTGTCTCCTTACTTATATGAGAGAGACATTCCCTGGCGACCATTAAGGAACATCCTCTACTATTAAAAATCAAAGGGATATAAGCATGCTTTGATTTTGAAACAAGGGAAACAAACAGGCTAATGTTAAGAACAATGGCAAGAGAACAGGAAATACTTTAGATTTACAGTATGTAGAAAACAGCGAAAGTACTAATGTTAAAAAAAATCTTGCCTTGCAACATTAGTTCCTCGATCAAGAGAACACATTTTAAGAGAAGGGGACAACAATAATAAAAATGGGGGAAAAAAAAAAAGAAAGAAAATCCATATCTTATTTGATGGATTTTGAAAATGTTTTTGTCACCGTATGTACAGACATTACGTTTGGAGCCCCCTTCTATTTATTCTCTGGACATTCCCCATTTATGGAATAGCTCAGGAACTCAACAAACAGATGTACAGAAAAGAAACTACTATGACTACCCAACAGCAGTTTGTAGGAAAATAAACTAGTGAATTTTATTATTAGGAAGTTTGTCTTAGTTACTGCAGAAGGAGTTTCAGGAGTTTAAAATGGAGCCAAAAATGGAAATGATTTGTTGAATCAAACAGTTACTTTGCTTACAATTTATTGTATAGAAATATCTGGGCACAATAAAGGTCTAGTAGGTGATGAAATTAGAAAAGGGCATGAAAAGGCAGAGTTAACTATGCAAACAAAAAAAAAGAAACTACTGAGTATATTGCTAATAAAGAAGCAGCTGAAATTCAGGCCTTGACTGGGCAATAACAGCAGGACAGAAAGATAAACAGGAAACAGGTAAGAGACAAGGGGAAAGTTGTAGAACAAAACCAAAAAGATAATGGCCAAAAGACAAAATATGGCTTCCAAAATTTACAAACCTGGTAAACAAGGGAAAGAATAGTTGGTAGTTCTTGTAATGAGGAAGAGCTAATAGTACAGAGTAAGAATAATAAATAGGACAATCTTGATAAAAGAGAGAGGAGAATAGAGCAGGGGTTGTTACCCATGGTGTATGTTAAAAGGGTACCTAAATTAAAAATAACAAATTAGGAGTCACTAAAAGTGATGCTTTATAGCTTATGTAAGGGCACAATGGGCAAGAAATTGGGATGGATTTATATTGTTATGGTATATAGATATCGAGCCAATGAATTGAGGGGAAAAATTTTCAATGCCCTTAAAACTAATAGGATAAGAAAAACACTATTGCTGAGCAAGACAGAATTCAGTAAACTTGGAGTTTCAGTAAGTGCAGATTTGGATTTTTTTGGTTGGGGAAATGGTTAGAGGGCAGGATGTTTATTTATTTATTTGAATTTTGATGACTGGATAGGCCCACTTGGACGAAGTTGTCCCTTTTTCAGGGGTGACCAGTTGAACTTAAGCATTCCATAGACAGTACATTGCATTACAGATGTAAATTGACAGTTAAAATTCCTAAGTACAGAAATATAGTTTAAATATATAAATATCTTTTCTGGTGGGAACATAGGCACAGAAACAGAGGAGTATTCATACATTTCTGAAGTTTTGGGCATCCCGTCATATGGGCAACTCAAACTGAGTGATTCAGTTTTCAGTGACTCAGTTTGAATCCCCATTATGTGAGCTACCCTAAAAGGGTAGCAAGGTGTGGTTATAGCACAGATGAAGGGGAAGAATAGCAAGCATGTAGGAGGATGAACAGAAGAGGAAGGATAATGGAGGAGGTATGTGGGAGGTAGTGTGATGTGGTCTTGCCGAGCTGGCCATGTGGTGTGGTGGTGAGGATAGCTGTCTGCAGTGAGAAAGGTGCAGGGTCCAGGACTGGGTAGGGTACAGGTTTTATTTTTAGTGTGTGTCTCCTCTTCCTGAACATGCAACACCCCCCACCCTGAGTTGAGAATCTAAATTAAGGGGGGTATGGGGGTGAAACCCCTGTTGAGTGGTGGTGCAGGGGCACAGCCCCCCGCATGTATATATTAGTCAATTTTTGTTGTTGTTCCTGTTCTTGCTGGGGAGTGTACATCACTGTTTTCAGTGATGTACACTCATTGTAACATCAATCGCTATTTAGCTATCGCCATTATGACATGGAACCAAAGTTTTGTTATCTCAGTTATAAATATCTATACCAGTGAGAACATAGGTACAGAAACAGAGGAGTATTCATACATTTCTGAAATGTTGTTATCACAATTATAATGCATCAATGGGATAAAGGAACATACACGGACTATTCTTTAGGATTTAGGTGGTGCAGTGGTGATCATAGTTTCACAAGCACATACATCATCATGTAAAGAAACATACAAAGGATTATCAAAGTACCTAAGTAGGCATAGTGTATATACATACTGTATTTACAAAATAATAATAATAACATTTATTTATATGACACCTTATCTGAAGCCAAGGTGCCTCACATTTTTAAACAACAATGACAATATAAAATATAACACACTTCAATAAAATCATAAGAATATCCATAGACTAAAACAGGAGGCTCAGCTGGTAAAAGGTTGATGCCATAAATATGTTTTTAATGATTGCTTAAATGCCTCCACAGTTGTGCACTCCCGAATCAGACGGGGTAGAGAATTCCAAAGGGTAGGGGCTACAAACTCAAAAGCTCTTGCCCCCGAAGATTTTAAATATACCCTTGGAATCTCTAGCAACCCCTCACTGGCTGAGCGGAGTGATCATCCGGGGCAGTTGGGAACCAGGAGCTCTTTCAGGTAGTCCAGGCCCAGTCCGTGTAGGGCTTTAAAAGTCAGCAGACCAACTTTAAAGGTGATCCGCCACTGTACTGGCAGCCAGTGCAGTTCACGCAGCACCAGCGTACCATGACAGGATCATGAAGATCCCACCAGATGCTGGGCTGCTGCATTCTGCACCAGCTGCAAGTGGCAGATTTCTATCCCGGGAAGCCCTAGGTAGAGGGAGTTGCAATAATCTAAGTGCGAGGAGACAAAGGCGTGGATCAGTGTAGAAAGGTCATTGAATGGAATCAGATGCTTAATCCTGGCGATATTCCTAAGATGGTAAAGGAAGTTTTGACAACAGCTGACACCTGCGAATGCAGGATCAGCACTTCATCAAAAATTACCCCCAGGTTACGCACCTGTTCAGAGGTCAGCAGTGAAACGACACCGAGAAAAATTCTTGAGGGCGAACCATCCCCCGACCCCCCCATCCAGAGACCCGGATCCACAACCAAAACCTTAGTTTTATCCGATTTCAACTTTAGCCAACTGGAATCCATCCATCCAAGCCTGGATTTCTTTCAGACAGTTATTAAAGACTGAGACAACTCCATTCTGGTTGGGTGCGAAAGAGAGGTAGAGCTGGGTATAATCAGCATAGCAGTGAAACCTCAGCCCATACCTTCTTACAAGGGCCCAGATATTAAAAAGACTTGAGCCATGCGCGATAGGGTTGTGCCTGCGCAAGTCCGAAAATGTGCCATTCTGCGATATTCAGCAGGAGGCAGTTGCACCTCCCAAATCACGCTGAGCAACAGCGCAATGATAATGAATGCATGCGCAACTGAAGGGGGAGGAACCATGCATAAATGGCGCAGTGCGATATTTAACAACATGCGCCATGCACAACAGGGGAGCAAGCGGAAGTTGCGCCATAGCGGAAATGAGCCAAAATAAAAGGGAGCAAGGGAGAGGTGCAAGAATGCTACAGGGAAGCCACATGAGAGCCAAAGATAGCAGGGGAAAACTGGGCAGCAGGGACACACAGGGCCAGGCAGAAAAGGGCACCTGGAAGCAACAGGCACAGGGGAAGGTATTGGGAGACAGTGCAGAAGGGGGAAGTACACCACACAGCAGTAAGGCCAGCACAGGCAGGTGTTCCCGGTGCAGGGGAAGTAGCAGCCAGGACAGAGGAGGGAATACAGAAACAGCTGCGGGGGTGAACACAAGCCAGGGACATGGCCAGTGCCACCATCCAGATGGAGGCCATAATGAGGGGGGTGAGAAGGCGGGCAGCAGGGGGGCATGGCCGTGGAAGGGCCTATCAGCGGTATGTCCCCAACAGGCAGTACCGAGCCCGCACCAGCTTTGAGCTGTACAGTGATACCGAGATTGTGGGCCGGTACCACCTGAATCGGGCAATTCTGAGGTGGCTCTGTGAGCTGTGCAGTGATGTGATGCAGGCACCCACACGACGGAGCCATGCCCTGTCAGTGGAGATGAAAGTGACAGCTTTCATGTGCTTGCTCGCCATGGGTACCTTCCAGATACCAACTGGGGACACCGCAGGCATAACCCAGTCGGCCACATCATGCCACCTCATGCAATTCCTCAGTGCACTGCTGCCACATGCTGCAGAGTACATCCATTTCCCCAGCACACCAGCGGAGCACACAGCAAACATACAGGAGTTCCACAGGGTAGCACGTATGCCTGGCATGCTAGGGACAATAGACTGCACCCATGTGGCCATCCACACCACCTGGCCCGAGGGGCGCGCCCTCATCGCAGGAGCTATGCCAGCATCAACTGCCGGGTGGTGTGCGTGCCGGGGGGGCGATAATCAATGTCTGTGCCACGCACCCTGGGGAGCACATGATGCCTTCATCTGGCACCCAGTTGGCACTGTGCCACAGATTCAAGAGTGGGGATATCCCCACTGGCCACCTAGTGGGTGACTATGCAAACCACATAGACAATCCCTTAGGGCCTGGGGGCATGGTCAGAGGTGACATGGGTAGTGGCCCACCATGGCCCGGGGCAGGCCGGTGCTGATCACCAAACTAACCTCCACCCTCTACACACAGGTGACAGTGGATACCCACTCCGTCCCTGGCTGCTCACACCTCACCGGGCGGCCTGTGACCCCATCACAGCAACGCTACAATGAGGCACACGCCACCACACATAATGTCATCGAGCCGGTGTTCGGGATGCTGAAGGCATGTTTCTGTTGCCTGGACACCTCTGGCGGAGCCCTACAGTACAGCCCCTCTAAGGTCTGCAGGCTATTCCTGGCCTGTTGCATCCTGCATAACATAGCCAACGAATGTGGGATAGCAGTACAGGTCGAAGAGGGGGACAGCGATGGGGATGATGAGGTCGCCGGTGACAATGGTGATGGGCTGCCCCCCCTTGGGCGATGGGACCCAAGACTGCTCCGGCTGGCACAGCTGCACCGGGACACCATCATGGAGGAGCACTTCAGCCAACCCAGGTAAGTCATGGGGCCATGTGCAACCAACAGTGGCTAAGACACAACCCACAAACACACGTGGACACACACCAGGGGTGCATTCTGTCAAGGGAAGTGGCCGGGCATGGAACCACACACACAACCAGGGATGGGTGAGGTCTAACACGCCACGCAGATGGACACACACACATGCACACACACACAATGCACCAGACATGCACAAAGGGTAGGAGGCACACCGACCCAGAATGCCATCCCTAGCCACACACATGTCCACAGACCACCACACCCACTGCCTGTCCATGTGCATGTGTCAGATGCTGAGCACCATTGCACATTGGTGTACAGCGCAATGAAGGCATCATCATGCACATGCAACTGTGGACAGCAGCCAGGAGGGCGTGCAGATGGACTGTGTGTCCACGTGCAGGGCCGGGTACCCACCCATGCAATGCCCACTGAAAGACACAATGCACACAGGGCAGCACCAGACAGTAGCCATGTTGGGAGACAGGTCAGTCACGCAACACAGTGCCCCAGCCACCACGGATGCGTGGGCGGCCCCGCCGAGACCAGCCAGCATGACAGGCTGACCTCTGGCCTCATGGGGTGGCACCGATGGTCCCCAAGGGTTTCCACTGTGTGAACACGACCCTGCTCACGCAGGGGTCTGCAGCACACCAAACATGCCTGCGCCAGGTGTGCTAGGGATGCCCACAGCTGAACCCGGTGTTGACAGGGAGGGTGTCGCACGATGCCGGGAACGGGGGGTGGACAGTGCACTGCGTGGTGTCTACGATGCATGGGCACATGACTGCGTACCCATTGTGGCCATGACAGCAGTGAATGCCTGTGTCTGCCTGTCAATGGCAGTGGTCACATCCTCCCGCAACCGGTCCATCCCTGTCAGGATCAGAGCGGTGTCTCTGCTGCGACGCTCCTCTGCCCGCTCCAGAGCTGCACATAGTGCATCCACCGATGTCGCAAGCTGCATCTGCTGGTGGACTGATGCTTGCAGTATGCGGGTGTGCTCATCCAAGAGGTCATCTGCCTCCTCGGCGTCCTGTTCCTCAGGGTGTGTGCGGCCCTGATGCTCAGCACCCCTTGAGGATGGGCGCTGCACACCAGGAGCAGGTCTGGGAATGTCCACAGGCGGTGCACTGATGCCGCCCCTTGACCCTGTACCCCCAAGCCCATTGGCCAACTGCTGATGCTGCCCCTCTGGCTGCCACTCCCCAGGGCTCACTGGTGCCACCACAGTGGCCGCAACAGTCCCACTGTCCTGTACACACACCAGTGCTGCCCCACTGGTGCTGACAGGCACAGGCTGGGACTGTGATGACACGCAGGCCTCCACGGCAGCACCACCCACAGCCATGGCCACGATGTTACCTGCTGTGTGGCCATCCAGTGGCACACACATGTCACTGCCCATGCTGTTAGCGACATCATAATCGGTGACGGACCCGGCACCAGCCTGAGTCACAGCATGCCGGCATCCATGGATGCTGGCATGCTGGGACACGGGCAGGGCCTCCTCTGCACCTGTTCCAACAACATCAGTGTGGACAGCCAGGCGGGCCCACTGTCACACTGAGCCACGTATACCTGTGGAGGTGGATGGGCCCTCCTCCGTCTCCAGCTGACTGTCCTCAGTGGACAGACCCACCACTGCTGACCCATGCAGAAGCTCAGGATCTGTAAGGGAAAACAAAGTCGCGTTACTGCATGTGACCTACCCTGCCCCCCCAAATAGACAGACCATGACCTACCATGCAGTGACGGGCTACCACCCGTCTGGAAGCCACCACCCGGAACACCCTCAATGGCACAACGCTGCATGATTCCAGCAACCCTCTCCTCCTGTGGGGTCAGGTGTACCACCTCCAGCTGTCCCCCACCTGTCGCAGCTCATGCTGCCCTGATGGCAGCCACCTTCTCCTTTATCCTCCTCCTGTCTGTGCCCATCTTCTTCTTGCACTCCTGCACGGAGCGCTGGTGGCTGCCATGCAGGTTCACTGCACGTGCCACCTACTCCCATGCAGCAGCACGGGCCTGAGGTGTTCCCTGCCGTCCGCTGAGAAGTGGTTCCTGATCCAGGTAGGCCTCAAACAGGGCATCGGTCTTGGCCTTGGTGAAATTAGGCCTCCTCCTCCTCCTCCCACCACTGTGTTCCTCCTCTCCCACAACTCACTCGGTCATTATTTAGCCTGTAAGAATGACAGTTGTTACCTCTGACTGTGCAGTCCCATGCATGTCCCAAAATCCACAGTCCACACTCCCAAACAGCATGCAACTCACCAATAGACTGCAGTAACCGACTATGGCCAGTGCAGCCCAATGTCGCACTTTTATAGCGCAACCCATGCAAATGAGGCGAGGCGCAACTTTAAGTGGATGCAAATTGCAGAGCTGTGCCATTGAATGGCTGATTAGCTGTTTTGCATATGACAACTGACTATCGCGCTGTTGCGCTTTACGCAATTGTGTTGAACATGCTGAGCCAAGGGCACAGTTCTGTGACATGCACAGTACACACCTCACTGCGCATGCCCGGGTTACTGACGCAGGTGTCTGCCATGCTGCTGATGTACTGTGCGCGGGAAGCAATGCAGGGCATGGCCACCATTGTGCCAGTGGCGCTACAGCGATGTTCACCTATATGGTATGGTATGGTATGGTAAAATTTTATTTATACAGTCATATAGCCATTAGGGTTCCGAAAATCCCTGTTCACAAGGCTTACCTGTTTACATTATGCAAAATTATTACAACTATACATTTATAACAATACAAGTTACAGAAAAGTACAAAACAATACATCAGAGTTTTACAAACTCATCAATAACAAGCATGTTAGCATTTTTAGATTTACATTAATTTCACCTATTACAACAACAACGAAAACTAAGTTCGTGATTCAGGCCATTTTTAAAAACATGATCAGTAGTTGTTAGTTCACGTAAAAAAGGAGGAAGACAATTCCAGCTTTTAGCTACTTGATATTGAAGGGTCATTTCACTAAATCGATTTTTTAACTTTGGTATTATTAAATCTCTAGCACCAGTTTTTCTTAAATTTAAACCATGTTTTTGTTTTTGTAATTTGTTTTTTAAGTTATCCAAAGATTGATTTTTAAATATATTACGAACCTGATTTAGCCAGATTCCCCTAGCCCGTAAGTCTAATGGAATCCAACCCAAATCCATATACATAGTGCAATGATGAGTTTTAAAAATCACACCTTAACACAAATCTTGCAAGCTTATTATAAAGTGTATCCAAGTTATTTAATTATTTAAATGTTTTCTTGCTGTATGTCTGTAAATATGACTTCCATAGTCAATAACCGGCATTGTTGATTGATCATAATCAATCTTGTTTCTCTTGTCATACAATTTGATATTTGTCTCATAGCTCCAATCTTAACATGTGTTTTCTTTATTAAATTTGTTATATGATATTGGAAAGTAAGACATTGATCTATATGTACCCCTAAATATTTATATGTTTAAGTTTGTTCTAAAAACTTACCATCTTGTGTCTTTATATTTAATTTTGAAATTCCCTTTAAGTCCAATGCAAATGACATAACCTATGTCTTTTTACTATTAACTAATAAACCCAGAGATGAAAAGTGACCTTGCATGATGCTAAAGTCACTCTGTAAGTTTAGTTCTACTTCACTTGTAGTTTTTCCCTCTGCTACTGGCACAGGGCCATCATAGGTGTACTGGGGCAACAGTGCAGTAGGCCGCTACTGGAGGTAGCACACAGGCATCCAATCACGCTACACGCATTGGGTTCCAATGGCGCTATGCCTGTCTGTGTGCCAGAGCTCCTTGACCCTGTGCCCGACCTTTGCCCTCTAGGAGCCATGCGTCAGACATGGGTGCACCACTATCACGCTGTTCGGTGACAGCGCAATAGGGAATGGCAGCGTTGTACCGCGCAGCATCTGCACATGGTGGAGCTGCGCTGCAAAGCGCCATTTTGAGCCGACTGAGCAAGTAGAATGGTGCGGAGAAGGGCTGCACAGTGGACCCAAGTAAAACTGGCCAACCTAGTGGCCATAGTAGAGCCACTCTATGTCCCACTGTTTGGGGAGGCACCCCTGGCCAGGTCCAGGAGCCAGGTGTGGGAGGAGGTGGCCAATGCACTGGAGGAGGCCACAGGAAGGGGGTGGACAGCGGAGCAGTGCCACCACAGGTATGGCGACCTGCGGAGGAGGGAACCAGACCTGCTTGCCCAGTTGCGGTCACGTGCCAGGAGGGGCACGGTGTCACGGCCAGGTAGGTGTTACAACCACACACTTTTATCTTCCATATGGGTATCACGGTTGTATGTGTCCGGAACATGGGAGAGGGACTGTCCGGTGTTGGCTGTGGTGGTATCAGGGTGGGGTGGGTGGGTCTGGCTGGGTGAGTGCACACACCTGGGGACAGGGGACTTTTCTATAGGATTGTACTGATGTTCCTCTCTCCATGTTTGCACCACAGGTCTAGTCTGGGAGATGTGGCACCAGCAGGAAGACAGGGCCAATAGGAGGGGCGACGGTCAACAGCGCCCGAGGGACCGGCCCGATGATGGTGAGCACCATACCTCCATGATTATTATTGCATGCTGTGTAGCAGGGTGGGCAGTGGGGCATGGCCACTATCCATTGACACCACTGCCATGCACGCAACTTGTTACAGTCAGCACTGCCCAGTGGCACTGCATGTCTGGGAGTGCATTGATGGTGGTCCATGCATGCACCGGGTACATGGCTGTGCCACTGCCTTCACACCACATAGCCATGTCACTAAACGTCCACGGTGATGCTGTGCATGACTTGGCCAGTGGGTGTGTGCAGCAGTCCGCATGGCTGTATGTGCCTGGGTGGGCAGGTCTTGTGGATGTGATCACTGTGGGTGGTCACACACCATCACAGAGGCATGTCCCATGGCTGTATGCCATGCACAGTGGGTGGGCTGTATGAGGCTGTGCATTCACACTTATTGACTGTGCTCCCTTGTCCTAGGTGTCCACCAGCTGCAAGAGATTAGGGAGGCATTAAAGGAGATCCTCAATGTGGCCAGGGCTTCTTTGGAGATCCTGCAATGGATTGACCAGCTTGGGGTCCGGAGGAGGCACCGGAGGCAGAGCAGCCAGAGCGGGGAGCGGGGCTCCCATTGACCATCCCTCTGCCCCTGATATCCCCTACCCCCTGGACCCACCCTCACACCCCTCCTTTCCTGTCCCATTTGTTCACCTTGCCCTTACCCACCCCACCTTGTTTGTGGCCCTCCCCAACTTTGTACATAGTATTGTAAATAGTTCCTTTTGATATTGTTTTTGAATACAGATCTTTTGATATGAATACTGTGGTGGTCTCTGATTTGCAGTGGGCTATAGGTGCTCAGCTGCAGTGGTGTGCATGGTGTCAGGGGTGGCGCAGTCATGGGTATGTGTGTGTGTCCGTGGGGAGGTGATTATGGTGTGGGGGTAGCTATCAGCCAGTGTCTGTGGTGTGTGTGTTGTGCCCTGTGCACTGGACGACTGTGTGCAGTGGTCCATGGTGCATGCTCTGTGTCCATGTCACCCCTGTCAGCCCATCCATGGCCTGTGCAGCTGACACCCTTGCATGTCTGTGACCTGCATGGTCTACTGGCATGTCAGTGGTGGCTGTCCATGCAGGGCAGCCACTGTATCTGTCACAATGCTGGGTTGCCTCCTGTTACTGGTGTGGTGCATATCTGCCTCGGGTGACACTATGGCCTCCGCAGTTGTTGTCCCACCTCCATGCTGTGGCTTGTGTGTGTTGCAGGGGATGTGCACCATTGTCTGTGACTTGTGCTCTGGGCAAATGATGGCGGCGTACAGGTGCACAGTGCCTGCACAGGGTGGCTGCCACTCCTGTGCCATGGAGGACTGCAGGTTGTGTGTACACGGTTTCCATGGGCCCACGCTGGGGGCTTGGTTGCCCCGCTACTGCGTCCCTGTGTTGTTGTGCCCTTGGGTATGGGTGGGTGTTTATCCATGCACTGTGTGGCATCCAGTGTGGTGCATGCTTCCCTGCACCACTGTGGGTGTCTGAGCTGGCTGTTGTGACCAGTGCTGGGTCGGGGTGTGTCCTTGGGAGAGTGTGCAGGGTGCTGTACCTCTGGTGGCGGTGTCCAGTGCATGCCCTGTCCCATGTGGGGTACCTTGTGTGCCATCGCATGGTCAGTCTCTCAGCTGTACCTCGGGGGCCTGTGCGTGATGGCACTGTGTATGCCGTCGTTGCATTGCTGTGTGCTGCCACCCGCTGATGGGTGCTCATGGTGGGGCTGCCTTGCATGGTTCTGTGGTGCACAGGGTTGCATTTTCACAGTGGGGGTGGAGGCATGCATGGGGTTTCCTGCAGTGGTGGATGCTGCTCCTGGGAAGGGTGTCCGGGGGTCACGGTGCAGGGTGTGCTCTGCATTGGGGGGATGGTGTGGCATGGGGTGGTCAGCCCTCCTTGTGTGCCAGTCACAGCTTGCCAGGGGGTGTGATGGGGCACCACAGCCTGGCTGTGGGTTGGTTGCTTGTCTCCATGGGCCAGTGGTTATTCCAGCCCTCCCCCAGTTGTGCAGTGCATGGGGTGTGGGGGGATGATGTCTGTTCTGCTGTGTGTTCCTCTGCCCATCTGTGGCATGGGTGGTGGGCCCCTACCTCCCTGGTTGTGCAGTTGCATTGCTGCCCTGCTGCTGGGGGGCATCCCTGGTTGCACTATGGTGCCTCTGGACTGCTCAGCTGAACATCTCTTGTTGCGCTATGGCGCATCAGATCTGCTCAGCTTCCCCTCCCTAGTTGCGCTATGGTGCAGGTGGCGCGATATTCAGTTGTCGGCTGTAGGCGTAGGTTGGCAGGCTCAGTTTTTGAATATCGCGCCTCTTGCTCATGGGCACAATGGACTTGCATTTGCTCCTGCTATTGCGCACTTTTTGGGCGCAGTTTGAATATTTGTGCCAATGTCTCCAAGGGGTAGCATGTACACTGCAAACAACATGGGTGAAAGAACAGAGCCCTGAGGTACCCCACATGATAGAGAAGTAGGACTTGAGGAACAAACCCCAAACACCACTCTCTGTGTTCTACCCATGAGGAATGATGTAAACCACCTGAGGACTGTTCCCAACAGTACACAGATGCACCTCTGATGGCCCAACAACACATCATGGTCCACAGTGTTAAATGCTGAAGAGAGATCTAAAGAACCAAGATGGAGTGGTTCTTCCGATCTCTAGCCATCAGAAGATCATTGAGCACCTGAACTAGTGCTGTCTTGTTGCTGTGCCTCTTATGAAAACCAGATTGGAGTGGTTCATAGATGTCATGGATGGTTAAATGGTCTTCCAGTTGTGCTGCCACTACTTTCTCAATCACCTTCCCTATAAAAGGAAGGTTAGAGATAGGTCTGTAGTTTGCATGGCAGTCTGGGTCCAGGGAAGTTTTATTCAAGAGAGGTGTCACCACTGCCTCTTTCAGAGAGCTAGGAAACACTCCAGACTCCAGGAAGCACCAGACTATCCATGCTAGGACTGGACAGATAACATCAATACATCCCAAAATTAGGGAAGTTGGACCAGGATCCAAACTACAGCACGTAGGACACACACACTGGATAATCCGCATGACATCCATGAACTCCAGACGGCTAAAGGTACTTCAAGACAGTCGAGGTGTAGTGACCTCGCACTGATCAATAGCAACACCCATAGAGTGTGCTAGCCAGATTTCATCACACTCTAATTGCTAAAAGTCTTTCCGTACCTGTAGACAGGCTGGGTTGCACAGTCTGTCCACAGTATGAAAAAGCTGAACTGGTTGATTCTGAGCAGCTGCAATCTCCCTGGACAGGAACTCTGCCTTCTTATGGGAGATTGCAGTTTGATAGACTTGACAGTGGTCCATCAATCTAAGGCGGTCGGTATCAAGGGTGGACTTCCACCAGCAACGCTCTAACCTTTGACTTAATCTCCATATCTCCCTCAAAGTCCCATTAAACCAGGGAGATCGAGGACAAAGGGAGAGAGGGTGAACATGGACAGGGGCAATGGAATCCATTGCCGTCGAGACGGCCAAGTTATAGGCTATCACGAGGGTCTCTGGATCATTGCTTGTGAATAAGGGGGACGATAGGTCAAGCACCGCCATTAGGTTCTGATAACTTATATCTCGTAAAGGACGGTATTTAACCATCTCCATAGGGGTAGGCCTACCAAGAGGGGTATGAAACGAAACCCCATGATGCAGTGATCGGACCACCATACTGGTTCCACCTCCAAGTCAGATGTCGCAATCCCTAGGATGAAGACTAAGTCAAGGGAATGACTGTGTTTGTGAGTAGCAGTGGTAACCACCTGTATCAGGCCCAGAGATGACAACTGGAAGAAGTGCTGACCAAATGGCGAGAGTTTGTATTCAACCCAGGCATTAAAGTCACCCAGAACCATCAGTCTGAGTGACTTGAATGCCATGTCAATGACAAAGTCCACCACTTCCTGAAGGAATGGTTTCTCATCACTGGGTGGACGATAGATGAGGACGATCTGACAACCTATACCTGCTACAACAGCACATCGAATGACTCATTCTCCTCAACCAGTACACTCATGAGGTTAATTTCGGTCTTGAAACAGACCTCAACACCCCCCCACGGTCTGTATCACCGAGTACCCAGCTGGAATTAAAGCCTCCAAAATGGGGCCAGAATTCTCATCCAGCCAGGTCTCAGTGATGCAAGCCAGGTCTACCATTTCAACAAGATCAGCAATATTTGCAGTCTTGTTTTTGACCAATCTGGCATTGCATAACACTGCCCGAGTTGGACGAACCCCTCATACCTCCCGAACCACCTGCCGACCAGACTCAGTCATACCCTTGGGTATGGAAACCAGGCAGGTGGACCACGTTCTGAGTTCCATTTCACCCCAGGGCATCTTCTGACTCCTACCACCCCAATAGGATGACCCTGCTCATTCACCCTCTGCTGTTCGTCACCCCCTTCCCCCCTCCATCTCTTACGTGCAATACCAAGCACTGGTGAGGCATTTAAAATAATCAAGGACTGGTAACTATTACTGTAGGTTAAAAAAATGGGAGAGGAAGGTGGGTGAGTAGAGAAGACCAGAGATGATGGTAGAGGTTATTTACAGTTATAGAAGGGAGAAGAAAAGATTATTTCTTTTAAATGTTTTTTTTTTTAAACTGAGGAAGAGATGTATAGAACAGTAAGCCATGTGGGAGGTTATTCTATTTCTGAGGTGCTGCAAATGAGAAGAATCTTTAACTGATAGCTAAGCAAGTCTTAGGTAAATATAGCAATGGATAGTGGGAGGATCAAAGGGTCCTGGTGAAGGGTTTCAACAAGAGCAGACTGGAGAGTTTAGGGAGAGAGGAGAGGTGGATGGGTTCATATGTGATGTATAGTAAGGGGAAGTCCAGTTTGGCTTTGAAGGAAGGCCAGCCTACAGTGTTAAACACATCGCAGTGGTAGGTTCAAGGTGGGGCAGGTGCAGCAAATCGGGCTATCCTATGATAAGTTTGTCTAAGTCTGTTTATGATTATGAGCTTTGCAGTGTTGATAAGTGGAGCTCTAAAAAGGAGGCCTGGGACTAGATTTGCAGAGGCTGTGATTCTTCTGGAATGTGGTGTAAGGTAGGGGTCTGTACAGTATAATATTCCTAGCTTCTGGTGAGTGGATATGATAGCTTTATTTGTGTGTGTTTTGATAGATAGGTACTCATCGAGGGTTTCACCAAGATAGATGAAGGAGTTTACCCCTCTGAGTGTCTCACTTTTCGAGGTCCTAACTACCAGTGGAGGATGGGTAAACAGGTCAATGGAGGCATGGTGGAACAGCATGGTTTTAGTTTTTTTATATTAAGCACCAGTAAATTATCTTTGAACCATGCCTCCAACAACTAGAAGTCTTTCTCCAGGTTGGAGTTGAGGGAGGAGACATCCATAGATGATCTTTAGATTATTGCGTCATCTGCATAAAGCTGTATTGATGTTCCTCTATAATTTTAAGGAAGCTCACTTACATTTATGAAGATGGAAAATAAGAGAGGACCCAATATGGATCCCTGAGGGACACCATCTGTGATGGGAGAGAGGGATGACGTAGCACCAGACCATTTAACACACTGCAACCTGTTGGTCATGTAATGGGCTAGCCATGAGTGGGAGAGGTTGTTGAGCCCTAAATTGTGGAGTTTTGTTAGGAGAAGTTGATGACTTGACGAGGGCAAAGGCTTTTATTAGGTCCACAAAAGTCACCCCAGTTGCAAATTCCTGATCCATAGCCTGAAAAATGTCAGTTGTGGCCCGCAGGAGAGCAGATTCAGTGTCACATAGTTCCTGGAAGCCGTGCCAATGGATGGTTAGAGCATTGGACTGCTCTAGGAATGAGTAAAGTTGGTTGTAGAGTATTCTTTCTTGTATTTTTGTTAGGGGACATACTATAGAAATAGGCCTGTAGATCTCAGACTAGATTAGTAGGACAACTTTTGTGTACTGGGACAACTATTGCAGTTTTCCATTTGTCTGGTATAGTCCATGTGAGGAAGAATTTGTTGATTAGAAACGTAAGTGGGCGAGCAATGGCTGGTGCTCCTAGCTTGAGGAATTTTGGTGGAAGAGAATTGAATCCTGGAGAGCCTTCTGGGTTAAGACCATTTATCAGTTTTAGAACCTCTTCCCTCAAGGTGAGTTTTAGATGGAAGGGAGTATGAGAGTCATAGAAACATAGAAACATAGCAGAAGTGGGCCTTGTGGCCCATCTAGTCTGACCATAAGCCTACCCCTTCCCTTAACTGCTTTTCAGTGTTATGATGCCCTTGTATCTATCCCACACTTTCTTGAAAGTCCCCACCATTTTTACCTCCACTGCCTCCTGTGGAAGGCAGTTCCATGGATGAACCACTCTCTCAGTGAAGAAGAACTTGCATGTGTTGCCTCTGAACCTGCCCCTCTCTAGCTTCATGTTGTGCCCTCTGGTTCTTGAGTGATTTTTTTATATGGAACAGTTCCTGGACCTGCACCTTGTTTATTCCTTTTAGGAATTTGAAAGTCTTGATCATGTCTCTCCTCTCCTCTCCCTCCACTGCTCCAGGGAGTACATGTTTAATTCACACAGCCACTCTTTGTAAGATTTGTCATGCAGTCCATGCATCATGTTAGTAGCTCTCCTCTGCAGTGTTTCCAGTCTAGTAATATGCTTTTTAAGGTGTGGCCTCCAGAATTTCACACTGTACTCCAGGTGTGGCCTCACCAGCAATCTACAGAGTGGCAGGATGACCTCCTTTTTTCTGTTGGTAATCCCCCTGCTTATGCATCCCAACATACCATTTGCTCGCAGTGCTGCTTTCTTGCATTGCTTGGACATTTTTAGGTTATCTGTTATAATTATTCCCAGATCTCTTTCCTGTTTAGAGGCTTCCAGTTTTTCTCCCCCTAGGTAGTAATCCACTCCTGGGTTAGTCCTTTCAAGGTGCATGATTTTCATTTTTTTTTTAGTATTGAAGTTTAGTTGCCACATTCTTGACCACTTTTCTAGAGACTCAAGGTTAGCCTTCATTTTCTCCACTCCTCCTTGGGTGTCCACCCTATTTCCAATCTTTGTCTCATCCATGAACAAACTTGCCTTGCCCTTCAGTCCATCAGAAATGTCACTAATGAAGATACTGAATAAGACTTTTCCGAGCACTGAACCCTGTGGTACTCCACTAGCTACATCTCTTCCATCTGGGAGTGAACCATTCACTAATACCCTTTGGGTCCTTCCAGTAAGCCAACTCCGTACCCAGTTTACCACCTGATGTCCTAATCCCATGCTGTCTAACTTGTTTAGCAGCCTTCTATGTGGGACTGAGTCAAAGGCTTTACTGAAATCCAGGTACACTATGTCTACTGCACATCCCTGGTCTACTATTTTCGTTATCCAGTTAAAGAAATCAAGTAAATTAGTTTGACATGACTTCCCTGTGGTAAAGCCATGCTGCTTAGTGTCTAAATTGTTGTCCCTGAGAAAGGATATAATCCTCTCCTTTAGAAGGGTTTCCATTGTTTTATCTACAATTGATGTGAGGTTTACTGGCCTATAATTGCCTGCACTCACTGTGCTCCTGCTTTTGTGTAGAGGGATAACTGTGGCCATGTTCCAAACTTGTGGGACTTCGCCCAGTTCAAATGATAAGTTAAGCCAGTGGAGCTGCCAGTTCTTCTCTTGGTTGTCTCAGATGTCTAGCGTGCATTTCATCTGGTCCCATGGTTTTGTTTGTATTGAGTTTCTCCAGTTTTTTTAGGACTGATTCATTTGTAAAGGGTCCTGAGTATATGCCATCGCTGCCTTTATTGTCTCCTGTAATGGTGGGTCTGCAGCCATCCTGCTCCTTGGTGACTATGAAGCAGAAATATCTGTTTAGGATTTCTGCTTTGTCCTTGTCACCCTCAGTGGTCTCTCCATCTTCCATCATCAGTCTGACAATACCCCCTGTTGTCTTTCTTGTTTCACTAATATATCTAAAGAAGGTTTTGACTCCCTTTTTGACTTCTCTGGCTATCATCTCCTCTATTGTTGCCTTTGCTGTTCTGATTTCCTTGCTTGCTACCCTTTGTTTTTCTTTGTAGTCTTCCTGGTCCTTTTTGGATCCTGTTTTTTTGTATTTCCTGAAAGCAGCCCTTTTCTCCCTAACCCTGGTGGCTACTTCCTTAGAAAACCATAGTGGTTTTCTTTTCTTTTTTGCTTTGCTCAACCTCGTTATGAAATGGTGGGCAGTCTATAGTATAGCTGCCTTGAGATGTGTCCAGTACTCTTCAACATCCCTCTCCCAAACTATATTTGCAAGTCTCCCTTTAAGACCTTCCTTCATTGTCATGAAATCTGCTCAACTAACGTCCATGATTTTAGTATTAGAGTGCTTGGTTTCTGTTTTTGTCCTGACATGAAACTTCACCATGCAGTGATCACTGGCCCCTAGGTGGCTTCCCACCTCTTCCTCTGCAATATATATATATATATATATATATATGTGTATATATATATATATATATATATATATATATATATATTTATATATACAGTATATATTATAGAGGCACAGTTACGCCCCTATAGTTAGGGTTGAGTAAGCAGTTTAATGTTAAACCCCAAATTGTGCACATTAATAACTTTGCAACTGTTCAATGGATTTGCACAAAATTTGGAACACGTGGTCTCGGATGGTAGATCTCCTGATATGCCAAGTTCCATTTTGATCAGATTTACAGTTTTCATGCTTTTTTTTTTTTGGCCCATTTTCGCTGATTTTTTCCCATCGCACTGTGGCCACACTGTTTGGAATTGTGGTCTGACATTTTCAGGGTAGAAAGGTTTTTTTTTTGGTTTTTTTTTTTCCAAATAACAATCCAGCATTGGGTTGGTGAAAAAATATTAATCTGTTCCAAAGTTATTCAACTTTGAATTTTCTGGTTCTGAGCATGCTCTGTTCAGTCCTTGGAATCTGTATATGTTTTCAGAAAGGATTTTCCTCACAATGAAGGATTTTGTCACCTCAGGAAGGGGGATTTATAAAATCCCCATTTGTGAGGAAAAATTCCCCTTTTGTGAGCCATCTTGTTTTCATTTTTTCAGACAAACAAAATGTTGTAACTTGCCCCACAGATGTGTTGTCTTGTAATTGAAGCATTGGTTTTGTTCAGGGTGACACCCTGTACAAACCCATGGCTTTAGTTTACTTTGTTTTTCTGAAAAAATGGCCATTTTTAATTTAAAAAATCCTTGTTTGTCACTCGCTTTCAATCCTTGTTCATGAGATGTCAAAGTCCTTGATCATGATTTCCAGACCAGATGGTCCTATCTCATGAATAAGGATTGGTTTGTGAACAGGGATTTTGTCAGTACATGAAAGGGGATCAGCTCGCGAAAGGGAATTTTGACAGCTAGCGACAGGGGAATGTTTTTTTAATCCTCTTTCATGAGCTGTCAAAATCCTCTTTTGCAAGCCAATCCCCTTTTGTGAGCTGACAAAATCCTTGTTCATGAGATCAGGACCAGATGGCCAAAAATCTGACGAACAAGGATTTCTCATTAATGGGGATTTTGACAGCTTGCGATTGGGAAATCACCTCTCGAACGGGGATTTTTGACACCTCATGAACAAGGAATTTAAAAACTTTCCCAGTGTACTGCCAATAAACAGTTTGGTCTTTTGGACTGAAATTTACAGGGTAAAATGGGAGTGACCCACAGATGTGAATTATGCTGTTTAGGTGCTAAACGTTTCATCGGTTCCATAGCTATGTCATTATGAAGTTGAGATATTTCCCATAGGATAATATTGTGGCACCCTCAGCGCCTTTCATTGCCTGTATCTCAGAAATTATTTGAGAATGCATGGAGGTTTTGAAGTCATGATTACAACTGCAGTGGAATTTTTTTCACAGCTGCTATGGTTACTGTGATATTGACAAATTTGTGTTACAAGGGTTCTTTTTCAGCCCTATAGGGCTGCTGTATGGCTCCGTAGTTATGTGTGAGTGGTAGG
Organism: Neoceratodus forsteri; assembly: GCA_016271365.2. Taxonomy (NCBI): domain Eukaryota; kingdom Metazoa; phylum Chordata; order Ceratodontiformes; family Ceratodontidae; genus Neoceratodus; species Neoceratodus forsteri. Next base: position 1,727,179,446 of record CM057456.1, read on the forward strand.
GGGCCCGTGCTCCCACATACACATATCATTATGCAAAAATGGTCAGCTTGAAGGGAGTGCAGAGCCTAGAGGGACCATGCTCCCAGCAACACATACCAGTTACCAGTTACATTACACTTTCTCATAAAGTAAGGAAATTAATTGCAAAAAAAAAAAAATCATTAATGCATCAGTTAGGGTTAAAGTGAAAAAAGTAAAGAAATAAGGCATTAGGTTTGCCACTCTAACACCCCTCAACACCCTACCGCCCCACCCCCACCCACCACAGACCAACAGGTGATGGAGTGTGCCTTGGTGTCATTGGGCCTAACTCTCATCCCATTATCCTATATTGTATCGTGTGAGATTTGTTACACAAGGAATGGGGTGAGAGTTAGGGGTGATGACCCCAAGGCACACCCCATCATCTGTTGGTCTATGGTGGTTGAGGTTGGGGTGGTAGGGTGTGGGCGGCTGTTAAGGTGTCAACCCTAATGCCTCATTTCCCTACATTTGTCACTTCAACCCTAACTGATGCATTAACAAAGTTTTTGGAAATGAGTATATATATATATATATATATATATATATTATAGTGGCACAGTAGTGCCACTATAGTTAGGGTTGTGCTATATATATATATATATATATATATATATATATATATATATGTATATTGAGTTTTAAAACCAGCAGGGGATGTAATCAGTACAAAGGAAAAGCAGAGCTTGGTGGGACTGGGGCTTCAAGCCCACTGCTACCACAGCTCTGGGGATACCCAAACAGAGGCAAGGCATCAGGCCCTTTTGTATGTGCATGGTAATCAATGTGGTTCTTACCAAAACAAAAAATAAATATAGGTAAAGCTGAAAACTCCCAGAGGGGGTGAACTGCAGCATGTTAACAGGCCATTCCACAACTGGACAAAAAAAAAAGGAAGTGTAGCATGGAGAATGCATGGAACTAAAGTTTTTACCGCAGTATATGTGAACTGTTTTTTGCGATTATTTTGCAGCTTTCCAGTTTGCAGATACAAACAGCATGGCTCCCAGAAAAAACAAGTCCATGAAAGAGGACATTTACAGAGCCATTATGGAGCTGGTCAAGAAGGCCAACCAGTTATTAGAGAACACAGAGGAACAGACGAGGTGTAGAAGGAAGTGGAAGGTGGACAAGTGGTGAGGTGGAAAAGGCAACAAGAAACCCCAAAAGGATCAGCCAATTCCAGAGCCAGCAGGTCTGGCACCACCAAAGACGCTGGTACCTGTTGACCCAATCCCTCCTCCAACACTGATTCCAGAGCCTATACCTGCATCCACGCCCCTACTGGCTCCTCCAATGGCTCAGGCCCCCATAGTTGTGCCTGTGCCTCCGGCTTCTCCAGCAGATCCCATGCCTCCAGACAACAGCTTCCCAAACAGTCCAGTAGCTCCAGTCCTGGGCCCACTGCCAGAACCCCAGAAAACAGGTAATGTGGACCTCACACTTAAAAGCAGCATAAAACAGTATGTAGAGCAGATGTTAAGCTCCATGGGAAACAATGGGATGGGCCAACTAGAAAAGGTGTTGGTGTAAATTAAGAAAGGTAAGGGGGATAAAGCCAGGCTGACAAAGGTAGAAACTACAAAGGCAGCAGTTGAGGGAGTGGGGATAGGAGCACCAGGGGTCAGAATAGGGAACCATGTGCCACTGGCAACAAAGGAAAAGATTTGGAAAGGGGAGTATGTGGATGTTTTTGCTTAAGCCAATCTAGATACCATAGACAAATATGGAGAAAAAGAAAGTTTTGAAAAGAAGGTTATGGCAACAGTGATGGTACTGTTGGGAAAAGGGAAGGAGGACAAGACATTTAAAGGCAAAACTTGGGATGCATGATCCTCTGGTTTCACTCATTATACTGCCACTGAAAAGAAACCAGACTTAGCCATCCCCTTACTGACCTATTCATTGATAGTAAAAAATGCGTATAAAACAAGGAGTGGTTACAGCTGGTTGCACTATGTTGAAAAGTTTAGGAAGTGAATGGCAAATTTTGGGGATGTGAGATGGGATAACAGACGGATAGATTTGTGGCTGGAGACATTGGTGCGCTCAAGCAGCAATGAGGGGGAATGGAACAAGAAGACAGGAGCCCCACAAAAATGTTGCTGGGGTTACAACAGGGCATATTGTTCCTGGCCTCATTGCCGTTTTAAACATGCTTGTTCAAAATGTGGTGGGACCCACCCAGTCTCAAAATGTAGAACATTTTGGGACAAAAGTAGTGGTAATAGTCATTATACTCAGTCCTTTTGGGCTGGCTATTCAGGTTTCAGAGAGCAAACCTGGGGGGGGCAGAGGGAGGGGTGGCGGGGAAGAGGACAAGGACTGTATGAGGTTCAGCAAGACAGCTGAAAGGAGTGGCATAAGGGCATTTAAGATGGCAAGAATGCTGATAAAGACACAGATCTTAACAGTGTGGGTTGGACATTACCCAGATAAGGAAGCAGCAAAAACATGGAGGGAGGGGTTTCAACGGGGTTTCAGCCTACAGTTCCAGGGGGTAAGGGTGGGGAAAAAGGCCAAAAATATGGGGTCAATCAAGGGCAAAGAAGACCTGCTAGAGAGGAAGATAAGAAAAGAGACTAAAGCGGGCAGAGTGGAGGGACAATTCACCGCACTCCCTTTACCTGTCTTAAGCGTACCCCTTTGGGTTTAGTACCAAAGAAACATTCAGGGGAATTTTGGGTGCTACATCACCTGTCTTACCTAGAAGGGGACTGGGCGAGTGATCACATCAATGAAGAAGACAGTATGGTCACTTATACCACATTAGAAAAAGTGGTATGACTGATAAGGATAACTTCAAGAGCATGGTTAGCAACAACTGACATTGAGGCAGCTTTCAGGTTACTGCCAGTAAGGCCTGAGGATTGGGACTTGTTAGGTTTTCAGGTAGGGGGCAGTGCTATTTCAACAAAGCAATGCCAATGGGTTGTTCCACTGCATGTGCTACATTTGAGATGGTTAGTATTTGGTTGCAATGTGTATTTCAGAAGAAATATGGGTATAGGTCAGTCATCCATTATTTGGATGACTTCCTCCTAATTGGGTTGTGAAGGGAAGAGATCAAAAAGATGCTAAGCAGTTCTGGGAAAATGTGTCAAGTATTAGGAGTGTCTTTGGTGCCAGACAAGACAGAAAGGCCGAGATGGCAAATTGAATTTTTACGGAAAGAGATAGATATAGAAGGGAAGTTATTTAGGTTGCCTGATCTGAAGGTTAAAAAGCTGAAGGTTTTGGTTGATGTGAGAAAAAGATACAGGAGAATTTGATTGCAGCAGGTGCAGCAACTCATGGGGCACCTGAATTTTGCCTGTAGGGCTATTGCACCAGGACATACATTTACACGTTGCCTGACCAGGGCCACCAAGGGCACCTCTAGGCCACACCATTGGGTGGACATTTCCAAGAGGACAAGACAGGATTTTGGGATCTGTGAGGCATTTTTAAGGGATTATAATGGGAAGACTTTCTGGCAAGAGGATTGGGTATTCAACACTGACCTTCAGTTGTACACCGAGGCCTCGGGGGGGGGGGTCTTGGTGTGGGAACTTATTTTGGGGGAGAAGTGGTTCTCACAAGCATGGCCAGCAGAATGGTTAAGGCTGGACATTGCAAGAGACATCACTTTCTTAGAAATCTTACACATGTGGATAGTCACTTTGGTTTGGGTGGAGCAGCTAAGAAATCACAAAGTCACTTTTTGGTGTGACAACAGGTCAGAAGTTGAAGTCCTGAACAAAGGAATGGTGATGTCTAAAACCTTGATGAAGGTACTGAGGCAGCTAGTGTTACAGTGCCTGAGACTGAATATGTCATTTAGGACCAGGCACATAGGCGGGGTGGGCTATGCAATAGCTGACAGCCTCGTCCATCTGTAGTTGGACAGGTTCTGTGCCATTGTGCCAGGAGCAGACAGCAGCCAGATGACAATTCTGGGATACATATGGGAGGTTGGTGGCAAGGAGCTGAATTGCTATTCTGCAACTCTTGGTCACCCAGGACATTAAAAGCCTATTAAGGGTCTTGAAGGGTATTCCAGGCCTTCAGGGAGCATCAAGGCTTTGAGGTAAGTGGGTCTGTGATGGAAAACCAGGTAGCAAAATTTGTGGTAGCAGGCTGGAAGAGACAGACCATGCGTGCAACCATGGGGATACATTTGTCAGCTATAGGGTTGGTTGTAGTCTAAGAGGCTGGGGAGACCCAACAACAGGCAGCTTGGATAGGAGAATGATGCAGGGGTAGCTGAGAATAGCAGGCAAGGTACCGGATGGCAGGCAGCCAATCACAGAGGCATTGCTAGAGAGTCGGTTGGGGGCCCTGAAAAAGGTATGCCGTTCTAGTAATGAGACAGTTTTATTTAGGGCAGTATATACCACCATGTACCATAGGGCTTTCAGGGTTAGTGAGGTAGTGGGCCAGGGGAAGGAAGACAAGCAAGGGGGCTTGAGATGGGGGATATAGCATGGTGAGCTGAGGAAATCATTCTAATGCTCAGAAAATCAAAAACAGATCAGGTGGGAAAAGGGGCTAACATTTTATTAAGAAAGCATCAAACATATACTTCATGCCTGATGAACACATTGTCAGTTTTCACAGCAGTGCAACTGGGGAACAGGAAACTGATGTTCATACATGGAGATGGCAAATGGGTAACTAGCGTGCTGCTAGTTTCCATATTGAGGAAGGGGCTGGAATTCCTGGGGGAGGATACACAGGGTTACTCATCCCATTCATTCTGGATAGGTGCAGCATCAGAGGCTGTAGCACAGGGGGGACAGTTGAAGAAGTTAAAAAGAAAGGCTGATGGGCCTCCAGTTGTTTTAAGAGATATGCCAGGAATGTTAAAAAATAAGACACTAACTACATCTCTCTTTTATTTCCATTACAGAAGCAAGGTGCAGGAATGACAGAGTGTCATTTTTTTTGTTTTGTTCTAAATCAAGAGAAGGGGGGACTAGAGGGGTAGATAAGGGGATTGCAATAACAGACACGCATATTTTATTTATTTATTTATTTTTTATTTATTTGTGTCTAGGATTACAAAGTACCTTTGAGCCAAGGCTCTTTTACAAAGCTTCCACGTCATGATGGTTACAGGGTAACAGACACTAAAACATAAAACAGTTACAGGTACATGTTTTTAGACAGTGACTTTGCTTGACAAAAGCAGACTGTGTGATGAGTAACTTTAGAAACAATAGGAGGAAGAGGGCAAGAAGGGGAGAGGGCTGAGGGTAGGGGAAGGCAGGTATAGAGGGTCAGGGTGAGGCAGCCAAGGGGCCTTGTCAGGACAGACACCAGGCAAGTGGATTAGACGTTGCATTGGACAGGTAAGTGCAAGAAGAAAGGGCAGAAACTGACACCTATAAGGTCAGAAGCAGCGTAGGGAATGAAGATGTTATGGGGTGCAAGCACAGGTGGAGGTGCCAGTTATGGAGTGGCGGAGCTTTTTTTTGAATGCTCCAAGTGTTGCTGTGGATGAGGTGTCACTAGAGACCTCATTCAGCCAACTCAGAGCCCTGTATGAAAACGACCTTTGGCCTTGGGACATGCAGCAGCAGGGGATTTGAAGGATTTGGGGCTTAGAGCTCCTGGTGTTACGGTTGGTGATTTGGGGTTTGAGGAGGGTGCTGACTCCTGGTGGTGCCTTTCCCATCATGATTTTCTTAGCAGTGATACAGGTTTGGTATTTGATTCAGTTGTTCACTTGAAGCCAGCCTGTTTTGGAGTAGAGGTCGAAGGTGTGGGTGAGATGGTGGGAACCAGTAACAAGTCAGCAGGCTTGATTGAGGGAAGTTAAAACACGCCTGAGAGATGAGGTTGTGGCAGATCCATAGATAATGAGGCCATAGTCAATGATGCTGATGATGGAGCTCTGGACAGCTATGGACAGAGCATCTGGGATTAGATGTTTCCTATGTCAGAATAGTAGGCCCATCCTGGTTTTGGCTACTTTTGCCATGTTATTGATGTGTGGGACATAGAAGAGATTACAGTCGAGGGTGAGGCTGAGGTATTTGAAGTATGAACATGTTTGAGGGTGATTTCTTGCTTGGTTTTAATGGAGAGCTGATATTGTTTGTGTTTGTTTTGGGAGCTGCAGAAGATCATGGTCTTTGTGTTTTTCTGGTTAAGGATAAGTCTGTATTTTGTGAACCAGTTTTTGACTGCAGAGAAGGCCTGTTGGAGGTTACCTTGTAGATGGACTGGATCATGGTGGGATGCCAGGATGACAGCATCATCCACGTAGAGTAGGATCTGTTCAGGGCAGGATTCTGGCAGCGAATTCAGAAAAAGGCTGAAAAGGAGGGGGCCCAAGATTGAGCCCTGTGGAACACCGGACCTGACTGGTATTTGGTCTGAGAGTGTGCCAGCAATTCTCACTCTTTGGGAGCAGTTGTCTAAGTAGTTTTTGAACCAGTTCATCGAGTTGAGTGAGAACCCTGCTAGTCGAAGCTGGGAAAGTAGGAGATTGTGGTTGACTGTATCAAAGGCTTTAGTTAAGTCGATGAAGGTGGACCCAGTAAGATGACTGTTATCGAGTGAGTGATGGATTGCACCAGTGAATTCAAGTAGCGCCGTGGAGGTACTATGAACTTTTCTAAAGCCATGTTGCTCCTTGCACAGGATGTTGTGATTGTCTAGGAAGTCGGTGAGCTGGTCTGACACAATCCATTCTAGGGCCTTGGAGAGTGGAGGTAGGATAGAAATTGGACGGTAATTCTCAGTAGCTGTTTTGTCACTACTTTTATGAATTGGGGTTACCGTGGCAGATTTCCATAAGTCAGGGAACTAGCTGAGGCTGAGGGAGAGGTTGAAAATCCTGGTCAGTGGTCGGAGTACTTCTTCAAGTGTGAGTAACAGCAGTTTGAGGTCGAGGGAGTCACTGCTGGCTCTGGAGTTGCAAATGGCTTTGGTAACGTAGCTGTGGACTTGATGCATTTTTACTGCTTTAAAGTAGAAGGGATGGTGGCTGGAGGTGGCTGGGGGGGGCAAGGGGAACCATCGAAAAAACCCTGTGGGAGTACAGCACTGAGGTCCGTGAAGGTGTCATTGATTGTATCAGCAATGAGTTCCTGGTCAAGTGTAGTTTCACCATTTATGCTAAGTACTGACAGTGGTGATTTAAATTGTTTCCCGGTGACTTCTTTAATGTTATTCCAGAAGTCCCTACCGTTGCCCCATGAGTTAGTGAGAGCATTATGGAAATAGGTGGTCTTCATATGCTGGATATATTTGGTGCAGTCATTTCATGCATGTTTATAGTTAGCAATATCAACTTGTCTCCCGGTGTTTCTGGCAATCTCTCAAAGGTGGTCTCGAGCTTTTAGTCATCTAAGTAGGTCTCCGGTGAGCCAGGGGTTACATAGAGCTTTGGCCTTGCACTTCTTGAAGGGTGCAAATATGTTGCATGCTTGGTTGAAGATCCTGATGAAGTGTTCCAGTGCAGTGTTCACATTGGTTGCAGAGAGAATTGGGGACCAATCCTGTTGATGATGGAAGATTTTGAGATGAGGTAGCTTGCCTCTAGGTAGAATCCGGTTAGTAATGGTTTTGGGGGGGCTTGATGAATTTATTGGACCAGTAGCAGATGACGGGGGAGTGGTCACTAAGTGTGTCAGGGATGACAGTGATGTTTGTGATTCTGGTGGGATGGCTTATTATAATCCAATCCAGAAGGGTGCTGGTACCCGTTTTTATAGTTTGTCCTGGTTGGGGAGCTAGCCATCAGAGAAAGGTTTGCTGCCTCTATCAAGTCCCTGTATGCCCCTCCTCTGCAGCAGGCCACTTAATATTAAAGTCACTGAGGAGAATGGTTTCTGAATCAGGTGAGAGAGATTTGGTAAACTCCAGGACTGCGTTAAGCCCATTACTTTTCTCTCTCGGTGGAATGTAGACTGTGACAACTGTGATGGCTTTATTGTGTACATTGAGAAGGATCTTGACAGGAAGAATCTGTGCAGTGGTGGTTTGGGTGGTTAAGTTGATGAGGTGCCCCAAGATCATGTCCTTAAGGTACAGGGCAGAGCCACCACCTCTTTTTGATGTTTGATCAAGCCGGTAGACATTATACCCAGGGAGGGTGATAGCATGGTTGGGAACCGAAGGTGAGAGCCAGGTTTCTATGACTGCTAGTATGTCTGGGTTATGCTGGCAGGCAAAAGTCTGAAGGGTGTCAATTTTGTGAAGAAGACTGCATATGTTAAGTGATATTATTGAGAGGGATCCTGGTTGATTGGTCTGAGTTGTTCTTATTGTAGGGGCTGGTCTAGGATTGGGATGAATGTCTCCCGACAATAGCAAGAGAAGAAGTATACATTTTAGAGTACTGGTGTGAGATACTCATGACTAGCACCTATTTTTTTGGGCCAGAGAACTCTGAGGTTCACCAGGGCAAGTAAACAGGTGGAGCCGTGGGTAAAGCATGGCAATAGTAGCGGTGGATAGGGGAGTACCCAACAGCCATTTGGGGGAGAGGGCCATTTCATAGTGATTGGAGATGCCCAAGGTGGGTACATGAGATTGAGAGGGAGGGTACCATGGAGGGGGTGAGAGAGTGTAAGTTGGTAGATATTTGGGACAGTGGGGAAACATGAGCGGGGGGATGTAGGAGCAGGAAGAGGGCAAATAAGGTGAGGAGAAAGGGGTACAGAGTATCGGTGTCATACATGATTCAGTGTGAATGGGAGAGAGCGGGCTGGGGTGCTGGGTGGAGGGTGGGGTGAAAGTTGAAGGAGGTAGGCAATGAGGTGGAGGCTTAAATAAGGGAACTAGGTAAGCAGGTGGCTGAGGGAGAACGGGCAGAGGGTGGGGCAGTGAGGAGACAAGGGCAGCAGTAAAAGAGGAGGATGTAGCAGAGAGATAGTGGGGGGCATTAAAGAGTGTAACAAGACAGGGAGACAGGAGGTAGCAGCTCTAGATTAGAGTTCAGGAGTGAAAGGGTGCATGGGAGCTATGGAATGCCAAAGTGGGGTTGGCCAGTCATGGAGTGATGGAGTGACTGGCAGTAGAAGATATACGGAGGGTGTCAGGCACAGAAAGGAGGCAGGTGCAGTGAGGAGACTGAGTTGATTAGCAGAGGGGGGGAGGAGGAGCAGGGAGGAGGGAGAGTGGGCAGTAAAGAGAGGAGGTACAGGACAGAGAGTATCTAATAGGAAACAAAAGGGTGGTTCCCTAGGCAGAAGTGGGCAGAGCTAAGGCCTATTTAATTAAGGTGGGAGGTGGTGGAGGGGGTTGGGTGAAAATTTTCTTCCGAAATCCACTGAAGTCTATGGGCGCATACTCAACATGTCAAAAACAGAGGTTAAAAGTTTGGCTCTGTAGCCATTCCTTTATATTTTGGATGGAGAGAAGGGCATCCAGATGGCCCAGGGTTTGCCAGCTATATCAGGATCCGACCCAGATTAAGTTGACCTGGAGAGGTGTATGGGGAATGCATTGGGGCCAGCTGCTGCCACTCCTTCATGTGATGAGGGCTGAAAGCACAAGACTAGATATGGTCATAATACATCTGGGAGGAAATGACCTAGGGATCAGGCCATGGCTGGACATTTTCTATCATATAAAAGTGCACTTTGAAAAGATAAAGGAGTGGTGGCCTACTGTCACCCTGGTATGGTCAGATATGGTCCCTAGGAGGGTATGGCACCATGCACATAGCCACAAGGCCATTGAGAAGGCAAGGAGTTGTATGAATCAGAGGGTAGGTGCCCTGTGCATAGCAGCTGGAGGAAGGATCATAAAAAGGGGGATAGAAGAAAGTCTAGATGAGCTCTATAGAGGGGATGGGGTTCACCTCTCAGGCATGGCTCTAGATTTCTTTAGTTCTGAAATGGCAGACTTGATAGAGTCTTGGCTAAGAGAGAGACAGGCAAGTTAAAAAAAGGATGGGGACAGGTGGGGGTCGCCACAAGGGAAGAAGCCCACCTTCCTCAGCAAGCTGGAGGTGGACTAGTGGAAGAAAAGGAAAGGGAGGGGTGGGGTGGAAATTGGACCCAGAGGACCATAGGACAATGCAGGACAGAAGAGGGGTACAGGAGTACACACACACCCAACCAGACAGAGAGAGAGAAGAAATGGTAGATAGCGCCCCCCCCCCCGAGATCTACATCTGGGGGCAGGAGAAAAATTCAATAATGGAAAGCGTTGTAAATATTATATATAATAAAGATGATGATGAACATAATGATGTAAAATATGATGAATTAATATTTTGGAGAGGGACATATAATACAGATTGTAATAAATGAATTGCCATCTAAGCACCCTCACAATGGTAGTCTGTGTTTTATTGGGAAGGGGATCTGGGGACCAGGTGGTTTGCCTTTATAAAAGGCAGGCCCATTTGTTAATGGGCTCCTGACCAATAGGTTGACTTCAGTGAATGGCATAAGAAGATGTAAGAAGATGGGAGGGCAGGGGGAGGGATTGACTAAAGAAAGCTGGAGGCAGGCTTATCAAGGAAGAGAGAGGGGCATGGATGATCTCACAAAAGGGGAGGAGCTGCAGTGATTTCATGATGATGTAGAAGTAGAGGATTGGCCAAAAAAATGACAGCTGAGCAGTTGGGGTTTAAAAGAGGCAGGCAAGACAGAGAGAAAGCCTTACAATGTTGTTCTCTGTAATTTTTCCCACCCACCCAACCCAAACAGAAGGGAGTTGGAATGGTATGGGGAAAGGTGGGTGACAATCTGCTGAAGGTGGACATCAGAACTGATAGGGCTACTGAGTGGATGGCAGAAGGAAACAAGAAAAGGAAAGGGAGGGGAGGGGAGGTGGGGATAGGGACAATTGGACCCAGAGAGCCATAGAACAACACAGGACAGAAGAGGGGTACAGGTATACACACGTACCCAACCAGAGAGAGAAGAAAAGAAAGATAGTGCCCCCCAGATGTACATCTGGGGGGGGGAGAAGAAAAAGTCAATAATGGAAAGTGTAGTTGTAAATATTGTATATAATAAAGATGATGATGAACATGATGTAAAATATGATAAATTAAATATTTTGGAGATGGACATATGATAAAGATTGTAATAAATTATTTACCAACTGAGCACCCACACAACAGTAGTCTGTGTTTTATTGGGAAGGAGATCTGGTGGCAAATGTTTCAAAAGTGATAAATTGCCTTATGGATTCCAATATCTTATGTGTGTAGCTTTGGGTTCCAGAGAAAAATTTAAATCTGTTGTATAAATGTCTATGTGCCTCCACTGAATTTCTCTTCAGCTCATGATCTATTGAAATTATTTAAAGTATCGACTTATCAAATAAATCAGACTTTCCAGAGTGTACACTGAATGTTCTGGAAGATTTTAACTCCATAATGGGTCCTAGAATGGAGTTGATTACTCAAGACTGGAATGTGGATGATACTTATGAAATAGCATTAAAACAAGCTATTGATGCCAGGGTGAACAAGAGGGGATTAAAACTCTTTGACATACTGCAGCGAATGAAACAGTTTTAAAGGCCCTTAATGGAAGAACTCCTAGAGATAGAGAGGGAGCTGTAACATTCCCCTCAATATTTGGCAGCACTACTCTGGACTTATGCCTGATGGATATTTGTACAATGAATATGGTTACAAAATGTTCTATCTTGGAGGAATGGGACAGTGGTCCCTTTCCTCTTATGCTTACTGTAACCCCAAATGTTGAACTTTTCAAGACTCATATTAACCATAAGTTAGAAAAGGATGCTAATCAGCATACGATCATAAAAAAAACAGAAAAGGATAGTCTGGATGCCTTAAAATGTTGGGAAGATAAATGCGTTATTCAAAGTATTAAAACTAAGTGGACCAGGCACTCACTAACCAATGGATATGGACACCACAGTTTTTTTTTTTTTATAAAAACATAAATAATTTATTAAAGAGCTACTGACTCCAAAAAGAAAACTTTGAAAAACATTATAATTAGGCACAATTCAGCTTGCATTTCATATGTATTCCATATATTTCTCTCCCTTGTTAATTATTACTGAGTAAATTTGCATGAGTACATGATTTTTAGCCCTTAGATTTCCCTTAGAATGTATCTGCCTCTGTAGCTTACTCCCTACTTCAAGTCACAATTCTCTGTTGTAACTTCACAACCTGTTGCCATGGGAGTAACTGTGATGTCACAAGCAGGGCATTATGACCTTAAGTAGGGAGAAAGCAACAGGAATAGATGAACTCTTCTGAAGTAAAGATCCTGTTTTCATGCAAATGACATTGGTAATAAGTAATGTGGAGAACAAATACAAATCTAATGTGAAATACAAGCTGAACTGTGTCTAAATGTTATGTTTTGTTAATGTTCTCCTTAAGGTGTCAAATACAGGCCAGCCTGGTGGCACTGAGGGTTGAGGCACTGGACGACACACCTCATGCTATGTCAGTGACCCAAGTTCAGGATCGAGCATCCATAGGCCTGGTCTCCTCTCTCGGGGAGGGATCCAGGGGTAGCCCAGTGCAGCAGCGGCCCCCAGTGGAGACCGGCAGCACTGCTACAAACAGGAGCTCACTAGCAAGCACAGGGTAGATGTCGGGTGGCTGCCTTCCAGACGTGGGTGGAAGCACCCACTTCTCAGGCTGGGCGGCATTGCACATCCCATGATGGGGGTGTAAACACTATGGAAAAACCCCTCCAGCCTGGGTAGGGAATGGCCCTCCCAGAGTCATGCCACCACATGCCAAACACTGGAGTCCTTCCACCACCCCTTCGATCTCCTCAGGCCCTATGTCCCCCCCTGGGGGGGTCAGGGAGAAAGTAATTTCCTTGAGGATGGCGGGGCTCACAGTGGGCAGTAGTGCGACACTGGCCAGTGGAGAGGCCTGAGAGACTTCTGGCTCTGGGGGTGACAGAGTTGAAAAAAAAGTGTCAGATGCTCTTTAATATCCCATCATGGGAAACAGAGCAGAGTCAGTACACACCTGATGCATTTCAGACATGACTAGGTCCTTTATTAAAGGCCTTTGATAAGGACCTATACATGTCCAAAATGCATCAGGAGTGTACAGACTCTACTCTGTTTCCCATTATGGGATATTAATAAAGTATGTTTTTATAAAAAGAAAAGCTGTGGTGTCCATAACCATTGGTTGGTGAGTGCCCAGTCATCCTAGTTTCAGTGCTTTACCCTCACCAACAGCACCACCAGCCCTGTGTGCACTCCTTTGCTTGTGTATTACTCAAAGCATACCTTAATGACACTGTTACTAATGTAGTACCAGGATTTCAGGCAGACACGGCTAATATAATTTTGGGAAAAACAATAACAAAGAAGGATATTTTCAGTTTTTACAATAGCATTATATTTCTGAAAGCTAGCCTCACTAGTGAAGCTCAGAAATTTTTTACAACTGCAATTGTCAAAAAACAACATTGGTTTGACAAGGAGTGTAAAGAAAAGAGGAAAATGGTAATAACTTTTTAGTGTAAAAGTAATAATACAAATTTTATCAATATAGATTTGCATTTATTCACATAAGAAGACAAAACAGGTTGCTTTTTAGTGAGAAAAGAAGAGAGTATCATCAACAGTTATGGTGCCAGCTCTAAACTGCTATCGTAACCAAAGATGTTTGGCCATTTTATGACCTCATTACATTTGGAATAGATAATAAAAGAGGAAACAAATAATCCTTTGTTAATGAAGTTACCAAGGTGCAGTTTTTTTTTTCCAATATGTAGAAAGGTAATGAAAATACAAATTGTATAATTATTCCTAAAAATATGATTGGTTTTCATACTGATGAAAATATAAGTTTGACATTTTCCACTGCTGAAGACTGTTGAAGTTAAAAATGCAATTACGGCCCCAGAATAATGCAACAAATTAGCTGGACTGGATGAGATTCCAGCTGAGTTTTTTCAGGCCAATGTAAATTGGTGGGCAGAAATTTTTGTTGTTAGGTTAAACCACATAAATAAGCTACATCTTATTCCCTCTGAATGAGAAACTGCTATAATATTTCCACTTTACAAAAAGGGGATAACCACAGTGCAGAAAACTACAGGCCAAACTCTTTACTTTGTGTAACTTTGAAGACTTAGAGCAGATTCATCCTACATTGGCTAGAATACTGGGTAAAAGATTACAACATTATTTATGAGCTCCAGCTGGGGTTTCAGAAGGGAAAAAGTACCTGTGATCACATTTTTGTTATTGATTATTTAATAAACAAATATGAAATGGAGAAAAAAAAGGAAACTGTTTTTTTGTATTTTGGATCTTCCTGCACCATTTGATACTGTGAATCGAACTTTGTAATGGTTGTTACATGAACACTGGCAGATACACAAGTTACTTAAAATCTTAAAAATGCTACACCAAAATAATTAAGCAAAAGTTAGGACTGGAACTAATGGTAGCTTTTCAAATAATATTAACATAATCCATGGTATGAAGCCAAGTTGCATTCTTGCTCCATTTTTTCAAGGAAACTTTATTAAAGATGTTTAGTACTGAATCACAACATAAATACATCACAGGCAATTGTGATACCAGTATGTACAAATATATATTCAAAAATCCAGCTTGGCACCTACACATTAGCCTTCCTTACTATAACTATTTGCAAAAGAAGAAAAAAGACCACTATATAAACAAGTATTAACCAATAATTGTGCTGGGGGGGATCACATTTCTTTCCAAATCTCCAGTTTCTTATGATACATATACTGTAATGATTTTTTTCAATTTGTATCAGACAAACCATCATGTTAGACCATTATATGTAATTCAGGGGATTCCAATCTTTCCATTTGAGTAAGATACATTTGTTAACAATGGTAATGCTAAATTGCAAAAGCTTTGTGCTGATGTTAAAGAGCCATTTCTGCTATAGCTGAATAGAATAAGTGAGCTACCAGCCCGTAATTGGGTACCAGTGGCCTCTGAAATTGTTTGAAAAAGTCTGTCCCTAAATTACTTCAATTTGGGGTAGTCTGCTAGCATATGTTTGATAATTGTTTTGTCTGAATTGCAGCGTGGACAACTATTTTTAATATTTACATTCATTTTATATAATTTATTCAGAGTATCGTATGTTCTCTGCAAGATATTCTATTTGATTTGTTTTCATTCAGTTGAAATTATATCCTTATGCAGAATTAAAAGAATATCTTGCCATTCTAGAAATGAAAACTTCAATATCCAATTCTAGTTCCCATTTTGTCCACAGATTGCTCACATTAATATTATTATATATTAATACTGTAAAATAAATTCTTGAAATCAATCATGTTCCTGGTAAGACATGCAACATGAGAGAACTAGAGAGTATGACAATTAATTTAAAAAGCCATTTTTCTTATTCATATAATCCTTCAATTGAAATTATCTGAATAAATGCTGATTTGGGATCTGGTATTCTGCCTGCAGTTGAACAAAAGTTTTAAATACTTTTTTTTTAAAACATTGCCCCAAGTTAGTTAGACTATGAGAATACCTGAATATAAATTCTGGAGCGCATATTGAGGGTTTGAACTTATAGTTCCTAATTAAAGGTGTTTCAGGTCCCAGAGTTTTTGCCATGTTATGAAGTAACCATTGAGGTTAATAGTTCTTTATATTTAACTTCTGGTAGTCCTGAAAAGATAAGTGCTGGCAAGTTTTAATATGGCATTTGTTTGGTTCATGAGCACAGTTTACTGAGTCAGGATTTCAACACCAGCTTCATAAAGTTACCCACCATAATAATACAACTGGAAATTTGGGAGGCCCAGACCCCCTTCACATTCTGGTAACATCAGTTTAAATAAGAATATTCTAGGTCTTTTTTCTCTCCAAATAAACATATTGATATTTCTATTCAGGGTGTTAAAGAAACTATCTGGAATGTCAACAGGTAATGTTTGAAAAAGAAAAGGCAACCTGAAGAGAACAGCCATTTTGATCACATTCACCCTACCAATTAGAGTCCATGGAAGTGAGGTCCATTTTTCCAAATCTTTCATAATGTCTTTTAGTTTATATCAATCACTACTGAATTTAGAAATCGTTACACCTAAATATTTGATAACCTGACAGTCCACCGGTGCCTGAAAGGGAAGTGTTAAAAGTTTGTTATTTATGGGTCGAATTCAGGAAAAGATCCGTGCTGCAACACGTAAGTGGGTGCTGTGAGAGGGCTGCCAGCACTAGTCAAATACACAATCCAAGATCACAGCACACAGAAAGAAATCATTACCTGGCAAGTAAGTTGCTGTGCTAAGTGCAGTTTTATTTTTGCCAGATGAGACACACATACGAGTACCCCTTAGCTCCTCTGCAGTTACGCCTTCTTGTTGTTAATCTAGGGGCTAAGTGTATCCCACTTTTTTGTATATTTCTATAGTTATCCCATCTGACCCTGGAGCTCTACCTGCAGTTAGTCACTTTATAGCATTCTGTACTTATTTTTATTTTTGTTATTTCAAAGTTGCCTAAATTACAGGATATGTTTTATGAGAAACAAGTCTCATTTACAGAACATCCCAAGTCAGTTAAAATAGTAAGTGCATAAGCTGACATGAACACCATCAATTAAGACAAGTACAAGTAGATTGTTCCTGCAACAACAATTTCTTTAAACCATGTTTAAAAATGCTAAGGATTGGTGAAATTCTTAACTGGGGAGGAAGGTTACTTCTAGGATAGCAAATGGCTTGTCTAATTCTTGAATCTGATCAGGGGTCAAACTAGGTAGATTAATATCAGCAAAAAAAATTGCAATTCTGTCTGGTGAACGTGGTCTATCAGAAGTATTTAAATGAGTGTTATAATCAGCAAAAACATGATTAATCTGTTCTGGATTCACCAGTCTCATTCTATTTGAGTTGTATTTTGAGCTAATTAACCTAGCTGCTTATTCTTGTTTCATTTGGTAAGACATAAGTTTTTCCAGTCTGTCACTCATATTTTAATAGTATGATCAAGATTTTAATAACTGAAATTCCACTTTCTTAGTAATTATAGTATTGTATTGCACTTTAACTTGTGTTATAACCTGCAATAAGTCACAAATATGTGACTGACTAGTACAGTATGCACTGCAGGCCAGTTGGTCCACAGTGTGGACCAATAGGCTTACAGCTGCTACTGTAAGCTGTCATTCGGTGGGCGGCAGGGCGGTATGCAAGTGGGTGATGCTGGTCGTTGATGATGGGGGAGCTGTGTGGGCAGGGGTGTCTGCAAGGGTGAGGGATACCACTGGAACACCAGGTGTTCTTATATTGGCATTTATGGGAATCAGACTCGGGGATGGGGTGGGGGGGACCATCAGACTACCAAGGATATATGTGCTATTTCCTGTATGAGAATAGGGACTCACGGTTGGGAGGGCAGACTGCTGGACTACCAGGGCTTATTGCATTGTGACAGTTACAGGAATTGTGACTCAGGGATGGGAGGGGGGTCCACTAGACTACCAGGGATTAGTATATCCTGACATGTATTGGGATTGCATCTCGGGGGGGTTCCACTAGATTACCAGGGCATATTATTTGTACACAACTGAACATGATTGGGCTACCTGGGGGGATTACCACTAGACCACCAGGGATGCCATACTTGTTGAGGGCGGCTATGCAGGGCACCAGGCACATTTCACCAGGCTGCCATGTACAACGCATGCAAATGGGGCCATAATGACATGCAAATGGCCCCATTTGCACCATACATATATTATGGTCCCATATGCATGCCCAGGTTTGAATATCACGGGTGATGTACCCGTGCAACCACACTTGCACTGGAGCATTCCCTGTCCTCACTGTCTGGAGAATGTGCCAGTGCATTGTACTTGCACCATGTACAATCTCTGTCATATTCAGGTGCATCTCAGTTGCGCTGCACCCCCACTTGCACCATTGCCTGGCTCAGTCTGAATATCCTGCCCTTAGTTTTTGTTCTAAATTGACCAGTTGTGATGTGTTACCCCCCATATACCACACATAGAAACTTTAAAACAATCACATACAGTATGATTATTTCTGAGGTATCCAAAGCAGAGTTCAAGTCAAAAAATCTCAGGATTTCTTGAGTTAGTATTGAAATGAATTCTGCTTCACTAACTATTGTGGGATCAAGACACCATATGTTGGGATACTTATTCATATTATGTCTCTGCAACTAAAAGAGAACAATATAACAAGAGATCATAGTAAACAGATCAGGTCATGCACATTTAAAACAAATAGGAAGAAACAATTTTATACCCAGAGGATTGTCAGAAATTGGAATGGTTTGCCTACAGATGTAGCACAGAGCGGCACTTTTAGTACATTCAGAAACAGACTGGATGATTACATGACAAAGATTGAGATTCAGGATTACTACCACAGACATGGAAGGGCAACAGTAATGGACCGTTGTGTCTTCTGCTGTTCCTAAATTACAAGTGAAACAAACGTGAAGTCTGAGTTTCATTATGATGTGTGCAATGTCAGATATTATAATTTTGTAACAGCCTTTTCAGCCCATGATGCAGGCATAGAATCCATTATAAATAGGAATTGGCATATTCTGAAAGGGGATATAGGATTATAATATGTAAACACCTCCATATGGTAGGTAGAAGAACATCCACCTTAAAAGATCATTTGGTGCAAATCAGACATAAAACACCCACAAAACCCACATGGCTGCAAAGTACTGTAGTGGAAAAGGATGTGTTAAATGTAATAGATGCACCTATTGTAAAAACGTTACAATGAGCAGCACTTTGGTACCCCTATGCTGGAACAAATTTCAATAAGACAGTACATCAACTGTGAAAGTATGGGGGTGATTTATGCTGCAATATGCTGGTGTGATGCTTTCTATATAGGCAAAACTAAAAGGATGTTTAAACAAAGGGTTGCAGAGCCATACAAAACAAAGGTATTAAGTATGCAACTGCCCTGCATATTGTACAAAACTAGTGATTTAGAACATAGTTTTAATTTTATTGCAATGGATAAAGTAGCCACAAAACCTAGAAGTGGGGACAGAAACATAGAAACATGGACTATGATGGCAGATAAGGACCACTTGGCCCACCTAGTCTGTCCAATTCCCTAAGTACTGGGTAAGTGGCAGATCCTAGTTAACCAACAGCCTACTTCTTCCTACCCCCCACCAGAATTATCTTATGTCTGTCCCATGCATTCTTGATTTTCCCTACTGTTTTTTACCCCATGACCTCCTCAGAAAGGCACCACCCTCTCTGTGAAAAAATACTTCCTCACATTGCACCTGAGCCGTCCCCCCCAATCTTAAAATTGTGCCCTCTTGTTCTTGCACATCTCTTTTTCTGAAAGATGCTACCCTCTTGGACTTTATTGATTCCACTGAGGTCCTGGACATAAAAAAATATATAATTCCTTGGTGGTCTGGTGGTCCCCTGCTCACCTTATCCAGGTAGAGTTGAAACATTTATCCCTCATTTCTGCTGCTGTTATACTACTCAATTTCTCAGCCTGTCTGGTGCTGGGAAAAACAAGTTTCAGCATTAGCGACTGGCTGGAAAATAATTAAAAATGCTAAATTTTGTATTGGGCCATCAGAGGGAAAAGGCTACTAAACAGTATAGCTTCAGCGAAGACTCTTGGGGGAAAATACCAGGGACAAGCTGGGCCCCTTTTTCAGCAACCAGTGAGCTGTCGAGGGAACCTTGCACATGTTAATTTTGGTTGAGGACAGTGGCTCCTGCCAATGGGGAGCTGCCAGAAAGCTCCCAAGGAGAAATAACTTTGATTTCTGACTTCAGTTCAGTGGGAGTCCTTCCACAGGGAGGGGGGGTCTCATAGAAACATAGAATTTAACAGCAGATAAGGACCGCTTGGCCCACCCAGCCTACTTATTTCCCTACCTAATGGATAAGCTGCAGATCCTAGTTAATCAGCAGCCTATTTCTTCCTACCCCCGCCCCCTAGAATTGCCTTAGGACAGTCCCATGCATGCTTGAATTCCATCACTGTTTTTGACTCCACAACCTCCTCCGGAAGGCCATTCCATGCATCCAAAACCCTCTCTGTGAAAAAATACTTCCTTAAATTACCTCTGAGCCACCCACCCCATCTTAAAATTGTGCCCCCTTGTTCCTGCACAACTCTTTTTTTGAAAGATACCCTCTTGGACTTTGTTGATTCCCTTGAGGTACTTGAAAGTTTCTATCATGTCCCCCCTCTCCCTCCTTTCCTCAAGGCTATACATATTAAGCTCCTTAAGTCTCTCTTCATATGTCTTCCAGTGCAGACCCTGCACCTTTTTAGTTGCCCTCTTCCGGACAGCTTCCATACTGTCCATGTCTTTGCGGAAAGTGGGTCTCCAGAACTGCATGCAGTACTCCAGATGGGGTCTCACCAGCTGTCTGTACAGAGGGATAATAACTTCCTGTTTTCTACTGGTGATGCCTCTCCCTATGCATTCCAGTATCCCCCCCAGCCCTCATTGCTGCCCTCTTACATTGCTTGCCCACCTTTAGGTCATCTGATATGATGACCCCCAGGTCCCTTTCCATTTTTGTTGTTGTTAGTATCTCACCCCCCATTACGTACTCTTCCTCTGGGTTTTTGTTTCCCAGGTGCATTACCTTGCACTTCTTAGCATTGAATCTAAGCTGCCATACATTTGACCATTCCTCTAACCTTGCCAAGTCCCTTATCATCCTTTCCACCCCACCTTGTGCATCAACTGTGTTGCAGATCTTTGTGTCATCTGCAAAGAGACATACTTTTCCTTCCAGTCCCTCTGCAATGTCGCTTATAAAGACATTGAAGAGGACAGGTCCTAATATTGAACCCTGCGGTACCCCACTAGTAACCCTCCTTTCTTCAGAGTGGACTCCATTTACTATTACTCTCTGTGTCCTATTCTCCAGCAAATTCTTTACCCAGGCTGTCATCTTGGGACCCACTCCCAGGCTGGCTAACTTGTATATTAATCTTTTGTGTGGGACTGTGTCAAATGCCTTGCTAAAATCTAGGTAGGCCATGTCCACAGCCCCTCCCTGATCTACTACTTTGGTCACCCAGTCAAAGAAATCTATCAGATTCATCTGGCATGACCTTCCCGCTGTGAATCCATGCTGCCTTGGGTCCTGTGCCCCTCTGGCCTCTAGATACTTGACAAGTCTTTCCTTCAGAAGTGATTCCAAATTTGTCCCTATCACTGAGGTTAAACTAACAGGTCTGTAGTTTCCTGCTTCTGCCTTGCTCCCACTTTTGTGAAGGGGAATCACATCTGCCCCCTCCAGTCCTTGGGTACCACCCCATCCTCCCATGATTTGTTAAAGAGGGTAGTCAGTGGTGTCACTAGTTCTACCCTTAGTTCTTTAGAATTCTGGGATGAATCCCATCAGGCCCCATTGCTTTGTCCACCTTCAGTTTTAGAGTTCTTTCAGAACCCTTTCTTCTGTAAATGGGCTGGTATCAACTGCTGTATCCAGAGTGTTTCTATTGTTTATTTTAGGTACCTCCCCTCTTTATTTGTAAATACTGAGCAAAATATGTGTTTAGTATCTCTGCCTTTTCACAGTCACCCTCTGCCCACCCCTCCCTCCCGTTTATTAAGCCTCACTATCCCTCCCTTGGTCTTCCTTCACTGCCTGATGTACCTATAAAGGGTTTTATCCCCCTTCTTAACTGAGTTGGCTATCTTTTCCTCGGTTTGGGCCTTTGCTGTTCTGACTGCCTTCCCAGCTTCCCTTTGCTTTAACTGATACAGTTCTCTGTCCTGCTCCTCCTGTCCCTAAGGAGAAGATGAGGCTGTAGGGCTATGAAGTGGGCTGCCTGGGAGCTGCCAGAGGTCTGTCCCCCAGAGCTGGTTGTACCTTTCCCCATCTAGAGAGAAAAGAGAGGATTTTGAGGGAAGCTCTGCAGAGAGGGAGAACTATAGTATTCTGTTACTGCAAAGAGAAACTGCACCACAGTGGTGAAAGTGTTCAGAGAAAAGGTTAAATGGATTGTAATAAAAACACGTTAATGAAATGGATGGATTTGTGTCAAGAGGATGTGGAGAAAGCCTCTTCAGTTTCACCTACGCCACATCGGCGAGACACAAATGATCAAGGATGTTTGATGTGAAAAGTAAGAAAAAGTGTAAAAGGTTCTGTCTGACTCTGGTAGCAACAATGCATACATAGGACAAGTGAAAAAAGGTCAAAGGACTGTTTTTTGGCAGAGAAAACTGGATTGTAGAAAATGGATATGAAAACTGGATTGGAACCCAGGTTTTAAAAGCTGAAGAGAGAGCTTCTTCTGTCTGGAGTTGACTAGCACCTGCACGGTGAGAAAAGGACTTTCTTGATGTATTTCTGAAAAGGTTTTTTTTGTTTGTTTTTTTTTTTTAACTTTTTATTGTTTCATGATTTTCTGGAGAGTTACAGTACACATCATATATTCATACATATTTTCCATAGAGTCAGTACAGATATGACTTTCTTAGTATACTCAGGAGTTTTTCTTACTATAGCTGTTCTCAGTAATACATTTAAAAATGTATTTCATAGTTTCCCTTGTGGTGATCCCAGGTCTGCCCTTGGATATGTTAAGGTATCAGATCAGGTCTATGCCCAGAGACACCATTTAGCCCAAAAGGCTGTACATCTCTGGATTTTTAAGTTAATCTGGGTTGTCATTAGTTCCATTCTGTATATCTGATAGGTTATATCTTCCCATTCTCTAGAGGTAGGTGTGTCTTTTTATAGCCATTTCCTCGTTACCACTTTATTAGCAGCCATGAGCAATATGGCTAGCAAGAGCCTTGTGTTACTTCTTCCTACTTCACTATTGAAGTTTAAAATAAGTACTATTTCTGGTGTCAAAGTCCCCAATTCAGGGAATAGTTCTCATAATGCCCCTCCCACTTCTCTCCAAAATGCCTCCAGAGTTGAGCAGCTCCAAAATATATGGGTTTCCCAAACCATTAATGTTTAATGATATAATCAGTGAGGACTTATTCATTACCCCTGTTAATTAAGTATTGATTAAATTTCTGTCCACGTGCTCCCCCTCTAGTTATATGCCATGCCATCGCCATATGCAATAAAGTATTGTATCTTACTGCAATATACAATTTAATCTGTTCATATATTTGATACTGGTTGCCTGTCTGGTTGTACATAAGTTGTAGATCATTTCATATGCTTCTAACTGCGCAATTTTGGCTTAAATCAGTTAGAAACATGAACAAAATAAAAAACCATGTATAAATACACTCAAATCCAGTTGTCTCTGATAACATTCGGAGGCTAAGAAAAACATCCTGTTGCCAACAGGGCTTTAAAAGGATGATAGATTGGAAAGAAGGATAAATGAATACCTTCTTGCAACTAGGTGTACTGTAAATTAACTCCCACGGTAGGGAGAGGTAATTTTTCTCTCCTATGCAGAGGTAGGTAGAAATGCCCTGGGGGGGATTTTCAAGGCATAGCCAAGGGCCTCCTATGCCACTGCCACCCTGGTACCATGTGGCGCTCATAACCTCACTGAGAATAGTTAAGAGGAGCAGAGTCCCCCAGGGACTGGTCCCTGCAAACCTCATCTTCAGTGGGGTATACAAGAAAAAAGAGGTAATCCGGCCAGGTGTAAAATTCAGGTGCCCATTAAGGGCTCACAAGGGTGTGCTGACTTCAAATCTCCAATTCTGGGCTAGTAAATTTTTAAACTTAGCTGACTCAGGGGCTTGTTGCATAGTCATGGGGGGGCAGAAGCCAGTTTCAACAGTTCACATGTTGGCTTTGTGTATTTTTAAGCCCTCTTTCCCTATATGGTAATGGGAAACATACAAGAGCCTCTAACGTCCCGTGTCCTTCAGTAATCTCCCACCCCCACATCATTCAGTTTATTCTCATTTTTAAATACTTCACAATCTCAGGTCTGGTCATCTCTCACTCTGGGGTAGCTCTCTGGAAATGTTGTAGAAGCTTTTTGACGTCCTCCATGGTGTCTTGGCTTTGTCTTTTCCATGAGCCTAGATCACTGGCTCTCTTCCATGACCCTTCTTGTAAGTCCAGCTGGTTCTCACTATTTGTGAGATCCTCCAGCATGCTGTATGTTAGTCCCTTCTCCTGGAGTGCTTTTTTAGCTTCTTCAGGTGTTTCAAAGGTCGCTGGGCCTTCCGCGAACATAATTGTGAGTCACGCTGGGTAAGGCATGGTAAACTTGAGTTGTTGCTGTTTTAGGAAACGCAATATTGGCGCATAGGCCCTTCATTTTGCTGATATGCTGGGGGAGTAATCATTATCGAAGTTGATGCACTTTTCCTTGTATCCTGTGTCTCTCATTCTCCATGCTGTGGTGAGTATGCACTGCTTTGTGGCATAGTTTAAAAAATGCAAGATAATTGATCGAGGGCTTCTGTCTGGTTTGTGTGGGCTTCGGTGCTAAAGCTCTGTGCACTCATTCTATTTCTAATTTGTAGGAAGGGTCCAGCTGGAGTGTCTTTTTGATTAGGTCTTCCACAAATTTCAGTAGGTCTTTCCCTTCCACATTTTCTGGTACCCCATGAAGTCTCATATTATTTCGTCGCGATCTGTTCTCCAAGTCTTCGCATTTCTCTTTAAGACTCTGCTGCTCATCTAGTAAATGCACCACCATGCACTGCTGTTGGCCCGTGCAAGTGTCTAATACCGAATGTTGCTCTTCTATTTCTGTTACTCGTGTGGTTAGTTTGCCCATTTCAGAGGCTAATTCAGAGAGAAAAGTTCTCACCTCAGTTCTAAATTCCTGTAACTCTGAGAGTATTATTGCATTACTAGGTTGTGGGGCTGCGGCCCCGGTGGAAGTCGGCATGTCTGTCTGCCTTTCTGCTGAGCTTGGGAGAGTGCGAGTGAATCCAGTGAAATCCTTACTTCTGGAGGTACGGGAATTATGTTTTCTGCCACCCATTCAATGTTATGGCTCTCCCGGTTCAGAGTTATGTTATAATTTAAAGCTTTTAAGTGAGGGAGAGCCTGGATTTAGCCCAGATTCAATGGAGCTGTCATTCACCCTTGCATCTGGAGTGGTGACATCACCGGAAGTCGCTGTATGACATTTTATGATAAACCCTGCTTAGTCTTTATTTATAATATGTGGTAATATACTGTACTTTCCAATCTTTTAGCCATAATAGCTGTGAAGTATTTATAATCCTGATTTAAAATGGAAATAGGACGATATGATTCACAGTTCATTTGGTCTTTATCTGGTTTAAGTATTGTGGATATGTTAGCATATTGCCAGCTGTTTGGAATAGAAGAGTTATCTTGTATAGCATTAAATAGCTTAGCTAGTGTCGGGATTAGAGTTTTCTTAAATATTTTATAAAATTCTGCAGTGTATCCATCTGGGCCTGGGCTTTTATTTGATTTGGAGTTACTAAAGACATTACTTATCTCTTGGGAAGTTATTGTATGGGTTAATATCTTACTTTGCTCCTCTGTGATTTGGGGTAATTTCATATTTGTAAAAAAATGTTTTATATTTTTCTTCTTCTGGTTATTGTTGTTGGTGATATAATTTTGAATAGAATGTTTTGAAACCCTCTAATATATCCTTTGTTTTATTAAGTATTTTGGCTTATGTTGGGTGTTTTATTTTAGTTATTGTTGATACAGCCTGTTGCTTTCTTTTTTTTTAATTCAATATACTTTATTAGATATTTTAAACAAGGTTACAACAGGGTACATAAGGCGATACAGGCAACTCTATGATACATGAATTGTAAACAGAAAAATTGGAGCCTTTAGATTACATTGGCTCAGTTAAACCCAAAACAGTCCCCTCTCTCCACTGGTACTCCCCTCTTCCCCTTCCCACTCTTCGTACTCCTCTCCTTTAAGAAAGTCTTGGAATAGAGTGGTAGCCCCTACTACCACTTGAGAACATGGCTAATGAATTGGTACAAATAATAAAGGCTCCGAGGAAAAATTTACTTTAATAAACGTCCTATAGAAATGGACCAGGCCAGGACGTAGATCAGGCAGGCTGCGATGCACACCAACTAGTGGGTGTATGAATAACAACTTATAATATAACCAATTAGAGTGTAACAAAAAACACTATGGGGAAGAATACAGTGTTTATAGTTTCCCCCACTTTTTAGCAAAACTTTTAGGGGTTTGCCTTAGGGATGCAATCTTTTTTTCTATCCAAAGATTAAACAGTAGCTCATTTAACCACTCAGTATAGGTTATTATTAAAAAATCCTTCCAGTGCTTAAGTATCATTTTTTTAACTGAATATGAAATAAGGGCTAGATTGAATCTTCTTTCTTTAACAGGCACTTGGGAATAGTCACCCACTATACAAATTTCGGGTGTAAAAAACTCTTCAAGACCTAATAGGGGGCCTGCTTTGATTTGTATCTCCCTCCATAGTGCCTTAATATTAGGGCAGTCACATAATGTGTGGATCAGACAGCCTTCTGTTTTACCACATCTAAAACATGTGTTATCCTCTAATTTTCCCATGGCTACTAGTTTAGAGGGAGTAAAATATATATTATGTAGTATGTAAAATTGCATTATCCGGAGTATATCGTTGGATGTGTGGGACAAAGCTGCTTTCCAGATTTTTTTCCAGTTAAATTCCTTATTAGGGAATTGGTCTATCCAGTATGTAGACTGACCCAATATATCAGGACAGATAACAGGGAACAATGCAGCAGTAATCTGGGAAACCGCATGAGGCTGCCAAGCCAAGGTTTGGAGTGAGTCAATTAACTCCGACTGGTCCACCTCCCATTTTCCATTTCCCAATTTAGTAATTAGTAGGTGTCTGATTTGGAAACCACAAACTATCTGTCCCTCAGGAATATTCAAAATGGGAAGAAGATCTATAGTGGCTTTAAGTTTGCCCTCCACTAGGAGGTTCGATATTGTGATGTCCATATTCTGGATTGTTTTATGTTGCTTGAGACACTGCCCACCTATTCTGAAATTAGGATTTAAATATAGAGGCTAAGAGATGTCTTTAACATTATTACATTTAATGGCCTTACACAATTGAACATGGACTTTGATGGACATTAAAATCAGTTCATTTTTAAGAGAAGGATAACACGATTTGGCAGTGGTATATATGAGGGCAAAAGGAGAGATACCACTCTGTTGAATCAGGTGGCGCTCTAATTGCAACCATACTGGTACATAAGTAGGTTCATGGGGCTGAGAAACAGGAGACGTCCAACATAGGTATTTAAAAGACAAAGAACCTCTGTGCGCAAACACTGAGGCAAGGGTTACCCCAAAGGGCATTTGGCTGGGAAGCCAAGTTTCAAGAAAATACAAAATCTCACATGCCCCCACAATGCAAAGCATCATGGGCTGCATATGCAAATCACCACAGAATGTTATGCTGGTCCAACTTTAAGCAGAATTGCATGGTGCTGAAAGGCCTCTCACACAGTTTGCAAAGGGTGCTAACAGAAGACATAGACACGTGTTTCATCCTACCAGGACTCATCAGTATGCCTCGTCTGTTTGACACCCCAGTGGAATGGACCAGCTACCCTAAGGCAGTGTGCCTTGGATATATTGTGGTGAACCCATTAAAATGAAAAACTATTTAAAAGACAAAGAACCTCTGTGCGCAAACACTGAGGCAAGGGTTACCCCAAAGGGCATTTGGCTGGGAAGCCAAGTTTCAAGAAAATACAAATCTCACATGCCCCACAATGCAAAGCATCATGGGCTGCATCTGCAAATCACCACAGAATGTTATGCTGGTCCAACTTTAAGCAGAATTGCATGGTGCCGAAAGGCCTCTCACACAGTTTGCAAGGGTGCTAACAGAAGACATAGACACGTGTTTTCATTCTACCAGGACTCATCAGTATGCCTCGTCTGTTTGACACCCCAGTGGAATGGACCAGCTACCCTTAAGGCAGTGTGCCTTGGATATATTGTGGTGAACCCATTAAAATAAAAAACTATTTAAAAGACAAAGAACCTCTGTGCGCAAACACTGAGGCAAGGGTTACCCCAAAGGGCATTTGGCTGGGAAGCCAAGTTTCAAGAAAATACAAAATCTCACATGCCCCCACAATGCAAAGCATCATGGGCTGCATCTGCAAATCACCACAGAATGTTATGCTGGTCCAACTTTAAGCAGAATTGCATGGTGCTGAAAGGCCTCTCACACAGTTTGCAAAGGGTGCTAACATATTTAGCTAGGTGGCTTGCTAAATAGTAGTGATAAAAATTAGGAAGTTTAAGGCCTCCATGTTGTTTAGCCACTCCCAACCTGATATATGATCCTCTCGGAGGTTTCCCTCTCCACAAGAAATGGGAAATAGTACTATGCAGTTTCTGGAGCCAAGAGTAGAGAAGGTGGAAATTAAGCATATTTAAGGGATAGAATATCCTAGGAAGGATATTCATCTTAATTACACTAACTCTACCTTATAGCGAGAGGTATAACAGGGCCTACCTTCCAGGTCTAGTTTAATAGTTCCTAACAGGGAATCTAAATTAAGCCTCTTAACTTGAGCCATATCTTGGGAAATAGTAAGCCCTAAATATTTAATTTGAGGGGCCCAATTCAGATTCAGTATGTTGACCTGGTCCCGACATGCATGACAGTTTAGTGGCATTACTGTGGATTTGTCCTTATTTTATTTATAGTTTGATACTGCTGCATAGATGTCTATAATGTCCAGAGCTGCCAGAACTGAAGCTTCTGAATTTGTCAGATGCAGCAAAATATCGTCTGCATAAGCTGACAAGCAAAGGTTAAGGTGTCCCACTTTTTTTTTATTTAGTTGTTTAACCAGGAGTAGCACACTAAGCTGAAAGCTTTTTTACAGGAGCGACCTGGGAGCACATGGAAGTTAAGTGACTTGCTCAGGGTCACACAGTATGCAAGTGGAAGCTGTGGGATTCAAACCCAGGTCTGATCTGCTAGATGTCACCAGATTTGCAGCTCAGATCTTTAAACCACTGCGCTATACTGCCTCCTTGAATACCCTTTATAAGGGGAGCATTTTGAAGATGATACAGTAGTGGTTCAGGATATAAATTAAAAAGCATCAGTGACAACGGGCAGCCCTGTTGAGTACCCATGTGTAATGGAAAAGAATTGGAGTAGACCCCATTGCAATAAATTTTAGCTGTGGGGTTTGTGTAAAGAATCTTAATCCATTGAACAAATTTGTCAGGAAAGCTGAAACTGTCCAGAACTGCATACAGGAAAGGCCAGCTAACTCTATTGAAGGCCTTCTCTGCATCCAGGGACACCAGCACCATTGGAACAGGAGCCATCCTGGACATGGAGAAGATATGGAAGAGCTTTCTCAGGTGATCAGCTGAAGATCGACCTGCCACGAATCCAACCTGTTCTGAACTAAGCAAGGGAATCCAAACCCTAGCTAGCCTGGCAGCCAGGATTTTAGCAAAAAGCTTAATGTCATAGTTCATTAGGGATATGGGCTGATAATTAGTTACTTTACTTTTGTCTTTATTTGGTTTTGGAAGAACAATAATAAGGGCTTCTAACAGGGATAAGTCGGTTATCCCCGAATCATAAAAATAGTTAAACATCTGCAAGAGCAGGGGGGGAGAGCTGTGTTTAAAATAATTTATAGAAATGGGGCGGGAATCCATCAGGATCTGGGACTTTATCCGTGGGAAGGGAACGAATAGCATCTGATACAGTAGTAGCCAGAGACACTGCCAGTTATTTCCAGACATCTCACAACATTTCTGAAGAGTTTCTGTCTGCTGCCCCTACAGTGGAAATGCAGAAAGCAGGAGATATTTCTGGAAATATTACAGAAATTTCAGGAGCTATCTGGCAGTGTCTGTGGCTGCTACTGTAGTTCTTGCTGACTAATCTTACTAACTAGTAAATCTTTATAAGATGGGGGACGCGAGGGAAGATGAGCCTGTTGTAGATAGCTGCGAATATCTGATAATAATGGAGGATGGGTGGGGGAAAGTATAAATCTTTGTAAAATTCTTCAAACTCTTGGACTGTCTCCCTAGGTTTAGTGAGAAGTGTGTTATCCTTGCGGGAGTTCAAGGCAACTACAGTTCTGGATTCTTCCTGTTTTTTTAATCTTAGTGCTAATAGATGACTCGCCCTGTCATCCTGTTCAATATATCTAGTGTGGGATTTAAACGGGATCCATATGATTGCCCAGCATGAGGTTTCCCGACATCTGGTTTCCCGACACTACTTTCCCATCATTACTGTTTTCTGACAAAATTATTTACCGTTGACGGTTTCCTGACTATATATTTCAGCTAATTTGAGCATAAACAAACTCATGAATGACAGCACAATTAAAGTGAACACTAATCTGAGCATAAACGGACTAATGAATGACAAACAAAAAAACAAAATGTAGTTCCAGAAAATAAATGACAAATTCGCAGGACTGTAATCCGGAGTAACAGAGTGGGGACACAAGTGGAGGGCTTGGAGTTGGAGAAATAAGAGCTGTGGTAGCCTCACTGCTACAGTATACAATGGCACTTTAGGAAAAATGTGTAGACCTCGAGGCAAGGTCTTGCAGAGACAATCTTTGGCTGGCAGGTTTGCCAGAAGGTACAAAAACTAGTGATGTTGCTTTGTTAATGCAGGACTTGTTGCAGGGCATCCTGGCCCTCTCTCCTACTTTGGATGTACATATAGAGTAAGCTGCCTCCACCTGGTTTGTAGCATTCCACATGATTGTATGGGTCTGGTTAAGATCGGTAAATGTTGCTGCTGTTTTCCTAGATGTGCATACTGAAATCACAGTAAAGAGCTATACAAGTCAGTAATGTGCATATCGCATGAATGCCATGCCCATTATAAATAGGGCTTCAGGTCTCTGCTAGGAGAGTTTAACATGATCCAGCTGCACTACTTAAATCCAAATGCATAGTCAAGCTCTTCCGAAAGATACTGATTTTCTGAGTTAAGTCAGATAATATTTCTGCAAGTAAGTTATACTGGTTTCTTTTTCTGTGATGTGAATGTGATTCACATGTTATATTTTTATTAAAATGCAGAAATGCAAGATTCTCTTTTTTCCTGAAAACTATGAACACATTTCAAATATATTTTGCCTTTGCAACTGGAAAAAAATGTAATTTCTGCACCGAGCCAGACTGAGATTTTCTTGACAAAAGGTACAACATTTAAATACTGTAGATCCTCTGTACCTACACAGTGGCAATACATCATCACTGATCAATTTAAAATATGTTTATCATCTCTTTCTTGGAAAGAAAATATTGCTGATCCAACGAGTGCTAACAAAATGTCTCTGCGTATTCTTTCTTTGCAGTGTTTATAGATGTCCTTGTACTGGACATGTACTTGCTACAGTTCTCTACTCAAGTGAATATATACAGGTACTATGATTCAGCTTAGTGATACTGTATGTTGCAGGATAACTTGCCTTTTAGATAAATCCTTCCAATTCCTTTGATACAGTCCCTCACTTGTGTAACCAGCTTGTGTAAAACATTGCAATTTTTGATCAAATGATATTCGGCCAAAAATCGCGTTGGGAAATCAGATGACGGGAAATAATTCACGTGTAATACAGAGTCAGGAAAATGAATGATGGGCAACCATACTAGACCCATTTAAACAACACAAACTACACTTTTTCCCTCAAAGTTTCTGAATATTGATTCTGTAATAAGGTCAACTGAGTCAGGGTCGCTTCACTGGGACTAAAAGGTCATTTGTTTTCCAGGTTTTGAATTTGAGTCAAAAGGGAAGAAGAAAGGGCCTCCCTTTTCTTCTGCCTGATTGTGGCTAAGCGAATGCACTCTCCTCTTACTACACATTTAAGCGCACTCCAGACTTTATTTATTTTTGGGATGGAGGTATGATTATGGGCTATGTACTGGTCAATGGATTCTTTTAGGGTTTGCACTATTTTCGGATCCTGAAGCATCTGTATATTTAACTTCCAGCTACTATCTCTATCCAATGCATTAGGCAGGCTACCCTCTAACCATTTTGGCACATGGTCCAAGAGGGTTCTAGGGATAATTCTGCTATTAGTGAGCCCTGCCAAAACTAAATTATTTACCAGAAAAAAATCTATGCATGATAGGGACCAGCATGTTGCTTTCTTAATCTATAGGCTAATATTTTAGCCACCCTGCTTCCCCCTTCACAGTATCTTTGTTTCACATACATCAAGGCTTGTTCAGTTTTTTGATTTAATATATCTTGTAGTTTTGTCTTTACCTGGTTAATCTGTGTAATCGTGTCTCTCTTTCCCTCTGCATGTACTTGTTGCAATCTTTCTAGTTCCAATTCCAATTCTTTTTGTTTCCTAGCTCTCATTTTCTTTTGGTGAGTTGCATATACTATAATTTCTCCCCTCAGAACTAATTTTAAGGTGTCCCATAATGTTCCCTCCTGCACCTCTTCTATTGTGTTCTCTTGTATTATTCTGGGGATCCATTGCTGTACCTTTTCTTTGATCTGTTTATCTTTAATTAACATATTATTGAACCTCCATTGTTTCATTATTATTTCTTGTTCTCCTTCTAGTTCAATAGTAATAATTGCATGGTCTGATAGGTAAATTGGGGAAATTTTGGCCTTAAGTATTAAATCTAAGGATTCCGCTTCTACAAGAAAATAATCTATACGTGAATATGTGTTATGAACCTCAGAAAAATGTGTATATCCTCGGGATGCTGGATAGCGATGTCTTCAAGTATCTATTAAAGCAAGGTCTTTGATAAGTCTCTTGTCATGTTTCTGTTCCCTTGTAGCTTTAGGGGCACTAAGATTTGAGCTATCTTTTACAGGGTTCATTAATAGGTTCAGGTCTACTCCTAGTATTAATTTCCCTTGTTTAAACACTATAATTTTATTGAAGACTGCTTGATAAACCATGGGTTCTGATCCTGGGTGTGTGTATATATATATATATATATAATATGCTTCCCACTGTATAAATCTCTCCTTCCCAGTTTCCCTTCACCAAACTTAATCTACCTTCACCATCCTGATATGATTCTAGCATTTGGAATGTCGAAAATTGTGGTATAAGTATGGCTGAACCTGTCATGTGCCCTCTTGTGTATGTACTAGCCACAACACCTGACATTCCATAATTTAGTAATTTCTGGTGTTCATCTTTTGATAGATGTGTCTCTTGTAATAAAATAATTTGAGGATGCATTTTTCTGACATGGGAGATTATTTTAGATCTCTTTATAGGGTTACTTAATCCATTGACATTCTGGGACACAATTTACAGGGTTTTCTTAATCTGAGCCATCTAAATACTTTTGATATTGTCCCCCTGTACTCCTTCTCTTGAATCTATTACTTTGCCGTTCTTCTATATTGCTTGCATCCCTGAGTTTACTCATGTCTTGTTTTCGTTTTTTTGCTTCATATCTCATCCCTTTAGATTCTCCGCTGTTTATGTATCCTCTCCTTTTTTCCTTTCCCCCTCCTAAGTAACTATCTCTCTTCCCCTGAGTATAACCTATATACATTGTGACTTCCAATGTCAGATTCATCTCTGACAAGGACAGAAAAATCTGCCTAGTGTGGGCTATCTGTATTCCATCCATGAGCTCCCTGTCCACTTCTTCCCCCTGTGCTGAAGGCCTATAGATCACCCTTATGCATATTGCTGAGCCTTTGCCATGTTCAAGGGTGACCCACAGTGTCTCAGCCTCGCCCTATCTACCCTATACCTCTGTCACCTTTATACCCTTTCTGACGTACAAGGCCATACTTCCTCATTTTTAACCCCCCATCCATTCTGAATGGAGCATAACCCAGTGTATCAATGTCCCATGATTAGCAATGTATCATGTCTCAGTTATTGCTACTATGTCCATATCTGCCTCTACTATCAATGCCTCTAGGTCTGGAATTCTATTTCCCAGGCTGCAGGCATTTGTTACCTGCCTTCCATGTTTTGTATTCTATCCCTCTCCTTCCTATGCTGCTGCTCCCCTGCTTCTTTCCCTTCCCTCCTCTGCTTCATCCCCCCACCCCAGTTGTCTTTCTTATGTGGCCTAGAATTCATTGCTTGCCACTCTCCTTTTGCTCTCAATATCCCAGTCTTCAATTCATTTTCCTGCATGTGCCCGGGGGGTGATACTAAGCCACCTGACCTTCCTGACCCCTCGGCCAGTTTAAATGCTTGTCACCGAAGCATTCAAACTTCTTACTCAGGTCTCCTTCCCAGATGGATGCAGGCCATTATCTTTATACAAGCTTGCATCCATCCAAGTGGGGCCCCAGTCCCCCATGAGGCCAAAACCTTTCCCTTTCATGCCATTCCTTCAGCGAGGAGTTGAATTTCTGGATGTGGAGTGCCCTAGCCTCTCCCCTTCCATGGACAGGTAGCACCTCCAAAAAGAAGACAGAGTGTCCTACTTGCTTCAGGTTCCTCCCAACTTCCTGAAATCCTTTTGGATTCTAGCTACTTCCACTTTATCTCCTGCCAGGTCATTCATCCCCAGGTGGATGATAACATCCAGTTTCTCCTTCTTTGCTATTACACTTGTGATCCTATTGATCTGCTTCTCATCCCACCATGCAGTGCTTTCTGAAATGCACTTTAACTCTCTGTCCTTCCTGCTAGGTTGCCCTAACTTCTCTCCTCAGACAACTGAGTCCCCCACAAGAAGAAGCTTCCTCTTCCTCTGGGGTTCTCTTTCCCCTTTCCTAGTGCTGCATCCAGGAGCATCCACCCATCTTCCTAGGTCTTGGCTGTGGATGCCATTGTGGGGCTGTCCTGCTCCTGCAAAACAGTGTAGGAGTTGTGTAACCCGACCAGTTGTGGATGTGCTTCAGGAACCTTCATGGCCACTTCATTACAGTACCATAATGGTCCTTTTTATGTTGTCTTGCATGCAGGCACAAGAAACATCTTGTGGTAGTACCACATTGAGAGATGTGTCAGTGTTGGCAAATGCAGGGCATGCTTTAATAGATGTGTCCCTCATCCCCCAATTAGCGAGCATGCTAGCGCTGGCACAGAAATTATGGAAAGTGCCACCAAGTAGAAAGAAATCTGCCGCTGCAATCAGAGACAAGCTCGTCATGCAGCGGCAGATGACATGCCTCCCCAATGCGCCTTTTGTGGTGAAACATTTCAATAAACATGGCGGCTCCTGCCGTCTGCCACACACAACTCCCATACTGACATCAGAAGGTGGCCAATCCCCCATGTCAGCATGTTCCCCCACCCCACACACACTTTCTTTGCCGACGGAACCCAATCCCCATCGGCATCAGTCCCCCCCCCCCACACACACACTTTATTTTCCGATGGGGCCCAATCCCTGTCAGCATCTGCCCCCCCAAAACTCATGGGGCACACTGGGAGCCCACTCTAGTGTGCCCAATAGCTCCCCTGAAACTCATGGAACACACTGGGAGCCCACTCCAGTGTGCTCAATATCTCCCCTGAAACTCATGGGGTACACTGGGAGCCCACCCCAGTATGCCCAACATTCCCCACCAAAACACTCATGGGGCACACTGGCAGCCCTCTCCAGGGTGCCCAACATTTTTGTAGTTCACCTGTAAAAAAAGAAAACCATCCTTCAATGTCCATTTTTGGTTTTTGCCTGAAAAAAAGAAAACGGTCTTTCATAGTCCCCGGCGCCCACAACCCGCACTCACCCTCTATGCACCCCACCTCCCTGCACCCCCGTCACCCCATACTTACCTTCGGAGGTCCAGTGCTGCAATCATCTGTGTAGTGGGATTCATCTGGGCTCATCAAAGCTGAACTGCAAAATGAAGAAATGCCAGTAAGTTATATAATGGCATCAATTGGGGGGTCTCAGCCTAGGTGGATATCTCAGCCATGTATTTGAATTTTGGCTCCAGATTTTCAACATGAGGTTCTTGGGACCCCACCTCATGAATACATGCTCTGTCATTTCATTATTCAGTCTCAAAGGTGATGCCTCGGTCACTGCACGGAATCACCTTTCAGGACCGAGTAACAAAATGACAGTGCCACTGTTCATGGAGTGGGGTCCCAAAGAGCCTATGTTGCAAAGTTGGTGAAAAAATTCCAAAAAATGACTGTGTTATGAGTGTGTGTTACTCAGTTTCCACGCACTTGTATAACTTTAACAATTTTTAATAATTTCACTCCAAATTTTCAACATTGCCATTTTTTCACACCTCCTTATTTTTCACATCCTGCCCAAAATATGTTTTCGCACATCTGGTGTACAATAGTGCAGTCACTGTGTGAAATCAACTTTCTGGACAGATTAACAAAATCGCAGTGCCACTGTTCATGAGCAGAGGTCCCAAAATGCCTATGTTGAAAATTTGGCTAAAAAAAACAAAAAATAATTGCACTATGGGTGTGTGTTGCTCAGTTTCTATGCACACTTGTGACTTCACCAATTTTTAATTTTTTCACTCCAGATTTTCAACAGTGCCATTTTTTTACACCTCCTCATGAACAGTACAGCTGTCATTTTTCACACGCTGCCCGAAATGTGTTTTCACATCTGTGGTGCCAAATGGTGCAGTCACTGTGCAAAATTACCTTTTAGCTAATGAACAGAGAGTGCCACTGTTCATGACGTAGGATCGCAAAAAAGCCCATGTTGAAAATTTGGAGTGAAAATACCAGCAAACACCTGGGATATTAGGGTTTGCAACTGTAATGTCCCACCCTGTAGAGACTGACAGGCATCAGGGGTGTGACTTGAGATTGTCAGCTGTAATGCTCACACCATTCCACCCCACCCCCACCCTGCAGCCAGTAACATGCATCGAGGTGTGCCTTAGAGTCTTCAGACCCAAAGTTCACCCCATTCTCCTATACTGCACCCATCTCAGTATATTTCCTTAATGAATGGGGTGAGCATAAAGCCTGAAGACCCCAAGGCACAACGCAATATTTGTCAGTATCTGCAGGGTAGGGTGAGGTGAAATGGCATGAGTGTTATGCACGATGACCCAAAGCCACCTTCCAATACCTGTCAGTCTCTGCAGGGTGGTGAGGGGTTGGTGTCAGTTCAATACTTCACTGACATTCCTATTATGCATCTCTCTAACTCATGCACTAACAATGCCAAGGCCAGCAAGACAACATTCAGCCTTGACAAATGCTTTTTTCCCTCCTGCTTTTGCTCACTTCCTTCATGCAGATACTGGTTGCCCTCCCTATGCTTTTACTTAATTTTCTCCACTTTTCTCTACCCCTCTCTGACAATCCTCCCCTGCTAGGCTGCTTCTGAAACAATCTCCCATTTCTTTAAAATCCAACCTACTGAAGTCCAGGGCCCTCTTCTTTTTGTGGCTTGCCTCTGCACCCATCTTAATGTTGAACCACACTGTACAATGATCACTGCTTCCCATTGGATAGCCCACTGTGACATGACTAGGCACTGTCACAGCCTCCAGTAGACAGGGATTCAGAGGAGCAAAGAGAGACAGCATGTCCCAAATAGGATATCACCTTTACCCCATGAGTCATTTTCAACTCTCAGCATGCTAAGTTCATAGGGCAGGAAAGGTGCTAATGGGATATTTCTGGCCCATATTGGCTAACATCTATGCACAATGCCTCTGTGTATGACTGCATGGAGGAATTGTACAGAGCAGTGCCAATCCCCACCTCCTGATCACCATTCAGATGCCCCTGAATTATAATAAGATGCTCCCTGGCATCTAGTAGTTCCCCCCAGTCACATTCAGATGACCCCAGTTAGTAAAATGATCCCTGGCATGTAGTATTTCCCCACCCTCAATCACCATTCACATGCTCCTGATTAATATATTAAGAAGATCCCTGGCATCTTGTTTGCCCTGATTGCAAGTCTGAGCCACCTCTCAATTCCACCCATTAAGGTCCTTCCACCCCTCTCCCTATGGCAGCCCATAAATTACCTCAGCTGCCAGTCCCTCCTACTGTGACAGTGACAGGCCCAGCTCCTCTGTTCGCCACCTTGGCTGCCCAATTTCTGAGTGATGGAGTGAGCACACACCTACTGTACTATAGAAACAGATGTTCTACAGTAGGTGCACACTCACTCCCTTTCACTCAGACAGTGGCCAGCCAAGGTAATGAGCTGAGAGGCTGTACCGATCACAGTCACAGGGATGTGGCTTCAATCTTGGGTAAATGGGAGGACAACAGGGAGGGGGTGGAGAGACCTGGTTGGATGGCTTTGGGAGGGGGCTCAGATTTGCCACTGGGGGTGGGGCTACTAGTTGTCAGGGATCATGGAAAAATAGAAACACAGAAACATAGACAATGTTGGCAAAAAAAAAAAAAATGGTACATCCAGTCTGCCCCTAGTTCCCTATTAAACCTCAGGACTTACTGTCCATACAGGGTACTAGGCTTCACTATCCACTCCCCTGTTCCCCACTCTACTACTGTCAGCCTGAGTAACCATTGTATCCTTCACTTTGTCACAGCCATGCTTGAAACCTTTTATTGTTTTGGTGCCTGCCATCTCAGTTGGCAGACTATTCCACATTTCCACCACCATTTCTAGAAAATATAACTTTCCAGTATCCCTCCTGAACCTCCCTCCCATCAGTTTCTACTTGTGCCCCATGTGCTTGAACTGTTACTCATGCTAAGTAGTTCTTCTTCATTCACCTTGTTTATTCCTTACAAGAACTTAAAGGTCTCTATCATATCACTCCTCTCTTGTCTGGTCTCCAGTGAAGACAAGTTCAGTGCCTTGTGCAGATTTTCATAAGATCTGTCCTGTCAGCTCTGAATCATCCTGATCACCCTTTGTTACACAGTCATCAGCCTGTACTTATCTTTCCTGAGTTGAGGTCTTCAGAACTGGGCATAGTATACCAGGCAGAACCTCACCAATGATCTATAAAGAGGCAGTAAACCTCTTTTCTTCGACTATCAGAACCTCTTCGGGTACATCCTAGCTTTCTATTTGCCTTGCTAGGGGCCTCAGTGTACTAGCTTGATTGTTTAAGGGAGTCACTAATGATGACTTCTAGGTCCCTTTCCTCAGCTGCAGTGCTCAGCTCTACCCCTGCTATCCAGTACTCTGTCCTGGGGTTCTTGTTCCCTAAGTGAATCACCTTGCACTTTTTGACGCTGCATTTCAACTGCCAAATCTTAGGCCACCTCTCTACTCTTTGCATGTCACTCTGCAGTTTCCTACTTCCCCCATCACTATCTAGCCTCCCATGAGCTTGGTGTCATCTCCAAAGAGACACAGACCCAGATTCATTCTCAAACATTGTTGATGAGCATATTGAAGAGGACAAGACTCAGGATGGTTTCTTGTGGCATTCCACTTATGACCTCCCTCCCTCTCTTCTGATTTGACACCATAATCATGACCCTCTGCTGCCTCTCTTTCAACTAAAGCCCCCTCGCCTCCACCAAAACACTGCTTATATTTTCCTTCAAATCCCTGGACCTCACCCCCTTGCACTGTGACCTAAGCCACTCTGATTGGTCCCTATCTCAATGGCTCCTCCATTGACTCCATGCCAATGTATTTCAAAATGAAATTCCTCAAAATATGAGACTGCCATGCACTCCCAACACAGGACACTAGAAAAGGTACCCTACCTGCCCTAGATCACTTAT
Source organism: Neoceratodus forsteri (assembly GCA_016271365.2). Lineage (NCBI taxonomy): Eukaryota > Metazoa > Chordata > Ceratodontiformes > Ceratodontidae > Neoceratodus > Neoceratodus forsteri. The sequence continues at coordinate 1,727,218,956 of CM057456.1, forward strand.
ATCTTGCTTGCAAGTGCATGATTTGGCCTGGACAGAAAATAAATATAACCCATTCCCCATGGCATCCAGAGGTATCATCACCTCTGCAACACCTGTACCAGGGCAATAAGGCTTGCCAAAGGTGAGTATTTTACATGCACCTTCAGTGCCAACATTGGTCACCTGTGTAAATTTTGGAAGGTTGCCACAATCTCTTCTCCTCCTTCTCTCCCACTCATTCCCCTTTGCCTGTCCTCAAAGTGGGTGACACCCCTAACTCTAGCCCCCTTTCATCACCACAGTGGTTTAATTCCTTTTTTTATCATCTGAACCTCCTCTCTCCTTTCCTCTCCTCCCTCTCCCCTTCCTCACCTCCCTCTAACCCCTGCCAGCCTGCATGACAGTCCTCTCCTTCCTTCCCCCTGTTTTTCTTCTCTCCAGTAACTTTATCCTCCACCACTGACACCCTTAACCCTTCCAAGGGTAGGAGCCCAAATGGCCTGGATAGCGAGCTCCTCCATTTCTCCACTTCTGCACTCTCCTCCCCATTGGCTGATCTCCCTATCCTCGCTTTCTGCTGTTCCTCCATCCCTGCTGACTGGAAGACTGCCACTGTTACTTCTCTTCCAAAAGGTGGTGACCCATCTGATACTAACAGCTACTGACCTATTTCTCTCCTCCCTCCAAGACACAGGAACACAGTTTCTTGTTGCAACTCTCTCCCTTTCTGGACTCCTCTTCCTTCTTCACCCACTACAAGTCTGGCTTCACTTTCACAAGAACCTACTCCACCACCATCTCCCTGCTCAGGCTCACCAAATCCATTCACAATGGTATGGATCACAGCCTATTCACCTCTGCTATCTTCGTCGATCTAGCCAAATTGTTCAACATTGTTTCCCACCCCAGTTATTAGCCAAACTTCAGGCTGCAGGCCTCTCTGACTTAGCCATCTGCTGTTCCACTCCTACCGCATGGGTAGGTCCCAGGCAGTCAAAATTGGTGACTCCCTCTCTCCTCCCTGCCTATATCCACTGGGGTCCAACAAGGATCTGTGTTAGGCCCACTACTTTTCTCCATTTTCTATAAAGATCTCCCCTCCGAATGCTTGTCTGCATCCGTTTACATGCACATGGATGACATGATCCTCTTCACAGCAGGCCCACAAACTCCAGCTGGACATCGATCAAGTTCAACCCTGGCTGCACACAAATCAGCTTTTCCTCAGTGCCAAGAAGAGTGTCTCCATGTCCTTTGGCACAAGGTGCAGACTCTCTAGACTTTCTCCCCTTCCTACTTTCCACACCCTGGATGGCTCCCCTGTGGAAGATGTTAACACATTTAGGTATCTTGGTATCTGGCTAGACCAGCACCTAAACTTTTCTGAACAAGTGGACACTATAGTCAAAAAGCTGCACCCCATTTGGTGCACTTTACAGGAACTGTGACTGTATCCCACCTCCAGCATACCATGCTATTATCCAGAAAATTATCCTCCCAATCTTTGATTATGGTGATATAGTCTACAATGCAGCTCCAGTCATTACCCTTGTCAGATTGGACACACTCTTCAACTATTTCTGCCATTACACTCTCGACTGTCCTCCTAGGACTCATCACTGTTCTATGTATACATTTCTCTCCTTTTCTTCTCTTGTGGACAGATACCATACCCACTGTGCTGGCTTTGTGGGAAAATTCTGGTTTGTTTCCTTACCCTCCTACCTCTCTGTCCCCACACAGCCATATCCTTAGAAGCTCAAATGTTCTAACCCTAGCAGTCCCTTCAGTCTTCATGACCATCAGCAAAGCCACATTCAACTACTGCTTCCCTTAAATCTGGAACTCCCTCACCCCAGCCATTCACCAGTCTCCCTCTCCTGGATCCTTTCAAACCAGTTTATAGGTCTCACCTCTCCCTCCTGCACTTGTTAATAAATTTTCCCTCCTGCTCTCTTATGACTTGTTTTTAATGTAGGTGCAGCTATAATTTAGGCACTTATGCTCCCACTCTAGGCATTAAGCACAAGTGTTTCAACTAGTCTGGTGGGCTGGTTTAGTGGTTTGGTGGTAGTTGTACTGTCTCCCATGCAAGTGGTCTGGCTTTAGGGGATTACCTGGGTCAAACGGGTTAGCTAGTGAGATAGATGATTGAGCATCTTGGGGACTGCTCTTTTCTCAGGTAGGGGGAGTCTGACCACCCCACTCTTTAACAGCCACCTAAGTGAGGAAGGCTGGCAGGCCATCACAGTGGCATAAGGGGCAGGGCTCAGGCAGGTACAAAGCAGTACTTGACTTTAATTGGATTGGCATCATTGCATGCTTGGCTGCCCAGGGGATAAACTAAAGGTAGAAAACCTCCAAAGGCAGAAAAATCTTGTAACCTGCCACAGGCTTTGCATTACTAACCAGACTCTGTTCTTGTCCGAATATGTGTCTCCTTTTATTTGGCCCTCTCCCTCCTGGCCCCACCATGGGGGTGGTGAGTAGGCCATGGGAGATCTCAGAGCAGGTACATCCTGGTGATTTTGGGTGATGGAGATGAACAGGTCAGTGTGCAAGGGGATCAGTGGGTGACCTAGAAGATAAACATCTCCATGGAAAAATAAATAAAACACAGTTTGGGCATCTCAAACTCAATAATACAGTCATACCATAAAAAAAGTGTAACTATGCACTATGCGGCTAGACCAGGGCAGGTTTATTAGTGGAGACCAAGTGCCTGGCAAAGCTCTGTCCACCTTGCAGTGCTCTGCAGATATGTAATGGGGAAGTTAGGAACTGTGAGTGCCACCAGTAAGGCATCACAGTGAAGTTATTCAGAACAGAAATGTTCAAATTATGCATATGCCAGCTGAGCTCCTGATGAGAACTGAGCCCTGAGCAATTGCTGCAAAATATATACATATTTTTTTCTTAACCAAGAACCTTTATTAAATAAAACATTCAAATAAAAACAAAAACTAAATCAAAACTAACTCAGTAGAGTACAAACTAGGAAAATGTTTGGCTTACACTTTCACAGTTCCTGTAATGCTTCCCAAGCATTCAGCTCAGATAAATTACTGGACTAACACAGTATTTAATTACACATAAATCTGATCAAAACTTTAACTTAGAAAAATGCATGCAGTCCCCTATGTTTATATGATATGAGAGTGATATATTAGTAATATCTTAAGTATTAGCTTCCCATACAAATTTGTTTTAACAGTAAATAGGGGCAGCACTTATTTAAAAGAATAAACTACAGCATTTTAAATGAGTTCTAAAAGTTTCTTGCCACATCACAATGTTCTGAAATTTGATTAAAAGCGTGTAAGCAAAACAAGATGGAAAATCCGATAAAGAATTAGAATAAGAGATGGCCCTGTTTTGTTTACCTTCCGCCCTGCAGTTTTAGACATCCACTGATCAAGCCAGCAGCTAACTGAATGCAACAGTAACGGAGTGCAGGAGCAGGCCATTCAAGGGGAAGGGGCTGGGGGATGGGTAGTTTCAGAATGTAGTCCATTTCAGTATATAGTTTATTTGCTTCTGTATATAGTGTATGTGGATTTTTCAGTCTATAGTTTATATGTTTCAATACATAGTGTATGTGTTTCACCATGTAGTGTATTTGTTTCAGTATATAGTGTAAGTGGATTTTTTAACTATACTGTGTATGTATTTCAATATGCAATATATTTCTTTCAGTATATAGAGTATGCAAGATTTTTCAATAGATAGGGTAAGTGCTTTAATATATCATGTATCATGTTCCACTGTTATGTTTGTTCTGATTGTATCATGTTTCCACTGTAACCCCAAACCCCAGAGTGCATCTGGAATCGAGCGGTACTCTGCTCAGCATGCCTTCCTGGTAAATCTCTTAAATAAATAAATAGATAAATAAATAAATAAATTTGTTTCAGTATATAGTGTATGCATATTTTTCAATGCATAGTGTATTTATTTCAATAGATAGTGTATGTATTTAAGTATAAGTGTAGCTGTTTCAATGTATAGTGTATTTGTTTCAGTAGACAGTGTATGTGGATTTTTCAATGTGTAGTGTATGTATTTCAATAGATCGTGTATTTATTTCAATATGTAGTGTGTTTGTTTCAGTAGATAGTGTATGCAGATTTTTTCAATATATAGTATATGTGTTTCAATGTGTAAAGTATTTGTTTCAGTAGATAGTTTATGTGGATTTTTCAATCTGTAGTATATGTATCTCAGTAGGTAGTGTATATGTTTCGATACATAGTACATTTGTTTCAGTATATAATGTATGTGGATTTTCAGTACTCTGTATGTGTACTTCAGTAGATAGTGTATATATTTCACTATATAATGTAAGCATTTCACTATATAATGTATGCATTTCACTATATGATATATGCATTTCATTATACAGTATATGTATTTTACTATATGATGTATATAGTTCAGTAGATAGCATATGTGGTTCACTACATTGTGTATGCATTTCACTATATAATGTATATATTTCACTATTTAATGTATGTATTTCACCATATAGTGTATGTGTTTTACTATACAGCCAGAGTTTCTGAATTATGTACCTAACGGCTTGCCATAGATATGGTCAGCTGAATGTAGTACCAGTTGAGAATTTGTCATACAGCTCCTCCCTGAAGGATTTGCATACCTATGATGTTTTTTAATGAGTTTTAGGATTTAGAATAACTGCATGTGGCTTAGAAACATAGAAACATAGAATTTGACGGCAGATAAGGACCGCTTGGCCCACCTAGTCTGCCCATTTTCCTACCTAACAGATAAGCTGCAGATCCTAGTTAACCAACAGCTTACTTCCCCCTACCCCCCCACTAGGACTGCCTTATGTCTGTCCCATGTGCATTCTTGAATTCCCCACTGTTCTGACTCCACAACCTCCTCAGGGAGGTTGTTACACATCCACAACCCTCTCCGTGAAAAAATACTTCCTCACATTACCTCTGAGCCGTCCCCTCTATCTTCAAATTGTGCCTCTTGTTCTTGCACATCTCTTTTTCTGAAAGATGCTACCTCTTGGACTTTGTTAATTCCCTTGAGGTACTTGAAAGTTTTATCATGTCCCCTCTCCTCTTTCCTCAAGGGTATACATATTAAGTTCCTTTAGTCTTTCTTAGTATGTCTTCTGGTGCAGATCCTGCACCATTTTGGTGGCCCTCCTCTGGACAGCCTCCACTCTGTCTATGTCTTTGTGGAGATGGGGTCTCCAGAACTGCACACAGTACTCCAGATGGGGTCTCACCAACTGTCTGTACAGAGGGATAACAACTTCCTGTTTTCTACTATTGATGCCTCATCCTATACATCCCAGTATCCCCCCCAGCCTTCCTTACTGCCTTCTCACATTGCTTACCCACCTTTAGGTCATCTGACATAATGAAAGACAAGCACCAAATAATTTGGAAGTGGTCAGTCTTCTCATGTTATTTATGTATACTAAATTCTGCTCTTCATCCAGGATCTGGTATGGTGCAATGTATGCTATAGGAAGAAGGAACTTTTTAATGGCCAGTACTGTTTTTATGACTGTAATAGGTGCTGCATGCAGTCTTGTAGTGCACTGGCCATTTTGTTGAAGGAGTAGGTGGACTGTGTGCAGTATTGTCTTGGTGCTTTTTTGGGCAGGCAGAGATTAAATAAGCTAGTTGCAGTGCTACATATGACTGTACGATGTTCTGTTGCTGAACAAAGAAGCTGATATTAGCTATGCTGTTCCATTGGGGTCTGGAAATGAGCAAGCTAATTGCAATACCTTACTAGGCCTTTCTTGAGCAAAGATAGTGGTGCTCCAAATGCACCTACAATCCAGCAGATAGAGTCAAGAAAAAAGAGAGAATTAAACAAGAAAGCAGCACCTCATAGAAGCACAGCAGCAGACCCTTCTGCAGCCTGTGATGCTGGAAGAAGTTTTATTTATCAATTAATTAATTTATTTATGTATATACAATATAGCAATTATACAGCAATTAAGACAACATGGAAGAGAGTACAATTATAAGAACAAGAGTAGAAATATTTGTACAAAACAATAGGAATTAATTAATAGATGGGAAAGTTACAATTATTTTTATTTATTTATTTAGTTTTTGTTAACTGGATAGGTACACTAGACAGCATTGCTTCCTATTTTCAGATATGACCCTGGAGATTACAACAAAGGGTATATAGACAATAATAGATACAAGAAAACATCATAGGAACAAGTAGAAGTCAGACATAGTACACTTATACAACATTTTCAGCAATAACAGTACATTTGCAGTAATCTACATGTAGTGACAAAACAGGAATATAACTGCAAATAACTAACAGTCATAAGTCATTTAACTAGTGGGTAAATGCTAGAAGAGAGGAAATAGCAAGATTTCCAGGCAGGTTTAAGAGTAGTAGAGGTTGCAGCCAGTAGGCGACTAAGCAGAACCAGTACAGGAGTGGGTGGATAGAGAACAGGAGCAGGGTTCAGAGCTTAGAAGAGCCATACAAAGCTCCTGTTTGAAGCTGTGTGGAGAAGGGGAGATTCTTAGACCCAGTGAAAGGGAGTTCCATAGTTTAGGGGCCCAGCTAGAGAAAGCATTCTCCCCCATTTTGGTTTTACATCTTGGTTGGACAAGAAGGGATTTGTCAGCTGATCTCAGTGGGTAGGAAGAGGTCACAGGTTTGAGCAGTAGAGCCAGTTTGCCAGGTATCTGGGAGGAGCTTATTTTCTTTATAAAACAGTAGGAAGTAAACTGACAGAAGGCTGAGGGGGTAAACCATCCCAGACTGGAGTATACTGTGCATCGGTGAGTAAGTTTGGGTAAAGACAGAGCAAAATGGCAAATGCTGTTGTAGCAGACATCCCACTTTTGGAGGAGCCCTCCAGTAGTTGCCAGAAAGGCTATTAACCCATACGCCAATTTGGGTCTCAGGATCCCCTGTGCAATGACCACCCTTGCCGTAGATGTTAGGCTATGTCTCATCTTATATGCCAGTCCAAGTTGAATATTGACAGATTTAATGACTGAGGCTAGATGCAGGTGAAAATCCAAGGTGGGATCAAGGTTTACTCCTAGGTATTTGAAAGAGGTAACTGTGTTAAGGGGAGAGCCATCAAGCACTCTGATACCTAATGGCTGAGTGCAGGACCAAATTTTTGAACCTGAATCAAAGAGCATAGTCACTGTTTTATTTTTATGTAAGACAAGCTTGTTTTTCAATAGCCAGCTCTGAAAGGTATTGAAGTTACTATTGAGATTCAGTTGATATCTGAGAGGTTTGAGGAGGCTGAGTAAAGAACAAGATCATTGGTATATAGCAGACCTGAGCAAGCACCAGTGAGCGGTGGGATGTCATTTATGAAGACCATAAAAGGAGAGGACCAAGAATCGAACCCTGGGGCACTCTGATCCAAGTAGGAGCAAGAGGGAACTTAGCATCTCCAATCTGGACAAATTGTTGATGCTTCAAAAGATCATTTTGGAACCAGGTGGTGACAGAGGTAGAGAAGCATAGGGATGACAACTTTGATAGGAGCAGTGGGTGGTCAACTAAATCAAATGCTTTTGTAAGATTAACAAAAGTAGCCCCAGTGAGAGAGCCTTTGTCCATAGCAAATCTAACATCATTCATAAACTGTATGAGAGCAGTGGATGTACTGTTCCCATGATAGAAACCATGTTGGTCAGGGGTGAGGAGTTTGAAGGAGCAGAGGTAATCCGAGACCTGGGTAGCAACAATTTTCTTCAGTATTTTAGAGAGGGTGGAGAGGATGGCAATAGGGTGGTAGTTATCCAGGTTAGTGGTGTCCCCCTTTTTGTGGACAGATACAACTTGAGCAATCTTCCAGAGGGAAGGGAGATATCCTGTAAGAAGAGACAGGTTGAAAAGTCTAGTCACTGGAGAGACTATAGACGGTGCAACGGTTCTTAGAAATTTTGGTAAGGGTCCATCTGCCCCTGCTAATCCAGCAGGAGAGATGGACTTAAATAAGCATAAGATTTCAGTCTCAGAGACTAGGTGAAGGGTGAAAGATGGGTTGGAAGGTTTAAGGTTATCCTGCAAAGTGACAGGTAAAGGCCCAGGGGGTGCATTATAGGAGGAGAGGTCAGTAAATCTGGAGTTAAGAGCCTCGGCGATAGTGAGCAGGTTATTGCAATTACAACCATCCATGACCATAAATTCCCAAGAGGGTAGCATCTTTCAAAAAAAGAGGTGTGCAAGAACAAGGAGGCACAATTTGAAGATGGGGGGGCCACTCAGAGGTAATGTAAGGAAGTATTTTTTCACAGAGAGGGTTGTGGATGCATGGAACGACCTTCTGGAGGAGGTTGTGGAGTCAAAAACAGTGGTTGAATTCAAGCATGCATGGGACAGTCATAAGGCAATTCTAGGGGGTGGGGGTAGAAAGAAGTAGGCTGCTGGTTAACTAGGATCTGCAGCTTATCCATTAGGTAGAGAAATGGGCAGACTGGGTGGGCCAAGCGGTCCTTATCTGCCGTCAAATTCTATGTTTCTATGTTTCTATATCAGAGATGGTATTGCACTTGTTTTTCCCCATGATGGTGTTAACATGACTCCAAAACTAGGAGCGTCACTGACAGAGGTACTAAGGAGCTGACGGTAGTAGTTACCCTTAGCAGATCTGATGGAAACCTTACCAAGGTTTCGGAGTCTTCTGTACTCTGCCCAATCCGATGGGGACTGGGTTGGCTTAGCTTTGTTCCAGGCTTTATCCTTCTTTTTGAGAGAGGACAGGAGTGAAGAATTGAACCAGTGGGTAAGGAGGGATTAGGAGCAGTTGCATTAAGATTTGTCGTGCAGAAATTTAGCAAGATTGCTTTTGAATGTAATGACAGATGTGCAATGGGTAAGGGGAAGGGAGAGAGTGTTAAGGAGTCTTGGGCTACTGTAGGTCAGTGAACATTGGCTCAGTGAGGTGTAAAAGAGTGTAATTGTAAAGGAATAGTTGATGTGGTGTCTGGGGGAATGGGATTGGAAGGACAATGAGAAAAAGATGGTAGGAAGGGAGCCTCCCCCATCCAGGGAGCACCAGAGCCACCACCACTACCTCAGAGGTTGCGAAGAAAGCACAACAGTTGGACCACAGTGGGCTCAGGAAGGGTGAGGATGGTGGAACAGAGGCACACCCAGTCAGTTGTTCCACACCACAATCCATACACCATTCTGGGGGAGCATAGCTCCCCTATGGATGCACCCACAGAGGAGACTAAGGAGGCTGAGGACAACTGTCACAAGGGAGGCCCACAGAAAGGAGACAGAGGACAGAGGACACCACAAGGAAAGGAAGCAGCTCCTGGTGGGGGACTCAATTATTAGGGGGATAGAACTGGGGGGAGCAGGGAAAACTGAAGTAAGGTGCCTGCCTGGTGCCATGGCTTGGAGAGACAGGAAGCGCATCCTCAGGATCACGAGAACAGCTGCACGGGAGTCTGAGCTGGACATCATTGTCCACCTAGGGACAAATGACTTGGCTAATCATGAGATTAGAACAGTGCAGAAGGACTTTGAAGAATTGGGGAGTGGCCTAAGATAAGTAGCACACACAATATCCTTCTCTGAGGTGCTGCCTGTCAATGGCATGAATGAGGCGAGGGTACTTTGCACCATGCACTTTAATGAATGGTTGAAAAAATGGTGTGGAGCACAGGGGTTTGGCTTCATTGGGGACTGGGGTTCCACCTGGAGGGACACCAGCCTATACTGGCAGGATGGTCTGCATCTGTCTGGGAAGGGAACAAGTCTTTTGAGCAGTCGGTTTAAATGCTTCATTGGCAAGTTTTTAAACTAGTCAAGGGGGGAGGCACTGATAAGCAGCAGGAAAATCCCAGCCTCTCCTACAAAACAGGGTACTAAATGAGAAAAGACCGGTAGACAGGTCAGTGGGGGATGCTGCAAAAGAAGGTAAAGCCATCAAAAATGGAGAGCAATGAATACCAATGCCTGTAGTCTGAGTAAAAGCTTCCTGAATTAGTGGCCTTGATGGAGGAGGAACATCTGGATATCGTGGCAGTCACAGAAACATGGTACACACAAAACCATGACTGGGACATAAACATACCAGGTTACACTATCTACAGGAGGGACAGGGAGGGTAAAAGAGGAGTAGCTCTTTACATAAGGGAAGGAATCAAAGCAACAGAACAAAAGGGAAAACAGGGAGGAGAAGAAGCACTGTGGGTAAATTTGGAGACCGGCAATGGCACCACAATCCACACAGTATACAGACCCCCTTCTCAGGGGGAGGAAATGGACAAGGAAATGATAGAAAGAATACTTAGAATGGCAGAAAAAGGGGAGATATTGCTGATGGCTGATCTGAATATGCCAGATGTTAACTGAGTGCAGTTGCAGCAGTCACTTCAAAGAGAGTTATTCTAGACACTTACGGGGGGCTGCCTTAGACAATTAGTATTGAGCCCACTCGAGGGAACAATCTCAGACCTGGTTCTCTCAAATGGAGATGAAGAGAGGATCACAGATGTAGAAGTGGGTAGCCATCTGGGAACTAGCTACCATCGAACAGTATGGTTCACAATAAACACAGCAATTGAGTCAAGCCATACAAAGACAAAAGTACTGGACTTTAGGAGGGCTGACTTTGCCAAAATGGGTGAGTGCCTAAGGAATGCACTAGCAAATTGGCAGGAAGGAGGGGTGGAAGAACAATGGGAAATAATAAAAACTGCCATCACAGAGGTAACAAGCCTTTGTGTGAAGCAAATAAACAAAACGAAATGATGTAAGAAACCACTATGGTTCTCAAAGGATGTGGCAGTGAAGGTTCAAGAGAAAAAGAAAGCATTCAGGAAGTACAAGGAATCACAGAAGGAGCAGGACAGAGAACTGTATCACTTAAAGCAAAAGGAAGCTGGGAAGGCAGTCAGAACAGCAAAGGCCCAAACTGAGGAAAAGATAGCCAACTCAGTTAAGAAGGGATAAAACCTTTATAAGTACATCAGGAGCGAAGGAAGACCAAGGGAGGGTTAGTGAGGCTTAATAAAGAGGAGGGAGGGTGGGCAGAGGTGACTGTGAAAAGGCAGAGATACTAAACAAATATTTTGCTCAGTATTTACAAAGGAAGTGGGAGGTACCTAAAACAAACAGTAGAAACACTCTGGATACAGCAGTTGATACCAGCCCATTTACAGAAGAAAGGGTTCTGAAAGAACTCTTAAAACTGAAGGTGGACAAAGCAATGGGGCCTGATGGGATTCATCCCAGAATTCTAAAAGAACTAAGGGTAGAACTAGTGACACCAGTGACTACCTCTTTAACAAATCATGGGAGGATGGGGTGGTAAGAGGACTGGAGAAGGCAGATGTGATTCTCTCACAAAAGTGGGAGCAAGGCAGAAGCAGAAAACTACAGACCTGTTAGTTTAACCTCAGTGGTAGGGAAAATGATGGAATCACTTGAAGGAAAGAATTGTTGAGTATCTAGAGGCCAGAGGGCTCAGGACCTAAGGCAGCATGGATTCACAGGGGAAGGTCATGCCAGACAAATCTGATAGATTTCTTTGACTGGGTGACCAAAGCAGTAAATCAGGAGGGCTGTGGACATGGCCTACCTAGACTTTAGCAAGGCATTTGACACAGTCCCACACAAAAGATTAATATACAAGTTAGCCAGCCTGGGAGTGGGTCCCAAGATGACAGCCTGGGTAAAGAATTGGCTGGAGAATAGGACACAGAGAGTAATAGTAAATGGAGTCCACTCTGAAGAAAGGGGTTACTAGTGGGGCACCGCAGGGTTCAGTATTAGGACCGGTCCTCTTCAATGTCTTTATAAGCGACATTGCAGAGGGACTGGAAGGAAAAGTATGTCTCTTTGCAGATGACACAAAGATCTGCAACAGAGTTGATGCACAAGGTGGGGTGGAAAGGATGATAAGGGACTTGGCAAGGTTAGAGGAATGGTCAAATGTATGGCAGCTTAGATTCAATGCTAAGAAGTGCAAGGTAATGCACCTGGGAAACAAAAACCCAGGGGAAGAGTACACAATGGGGGGTGAGATACTAACAACAACAAAAATGGAAAGGGACCTGGGGGTATTCATATCAGATGACCTAAAGGTGGGCAAGCAATGTGAGAGGGCTGCAAGGAGGGCTGGGGGGATACTGGGATGCATAGGGAGAGGCATCACCAGTAGAAAACAGGAAGTTATTATACCTCTGTACATACAGTTGGTGAGACACCATCTGGAGTACTGCGTGCAGTTCTGGAGACCCAACCTCCACAAAGACATAGACAGGATGGAGGCAGTCCAGAGGAGGGCAACTAAAATGGTGCAGGGTCTGCACCGGAAGACATGAAGAGAGACTTAAGGAGCTGAATATGTATAGCCTCGAGGAAAGGAGGGAGAGGGGGGACATGATAGAAACTTTCAAGTGCCTCAAGGGAATCAACAAAGTCCAAGAGGGTAGCATCTTTCAAAAAAAGAGGTGTGCAAGAACAAGGGGGCACAATTTGAAGATAGAAGGGGGCGGCTCAGAGGTAATTTAAGGAAGTATTTTTTCACAGAGAGGGTAGTGGATGCATGGAACGGCCTTCCGGAGGAGGTTGTGGAGTCAATAACAGTGGTGGAATTCAAGAATGCAGGGGACAGTCATAAGGCAATTATAGGGGGTGGGGGTAGGAAGAAGTAGGCTGCTGGTTAACTAGGATCTGCAGCTTATCCATTAGGTAGGGAAATGGGCAGACTGGGTGGGCCAAGCGGTCCTTATCTGTCGTCAAAATCTATGTTTCTATGTATACTCAGAGAGAAGACCCTTGAGGGCTTTGAAGAGGAAAGTGCAGGTTAATATTGGATTCAGCTAAGACTCCAAAATGTCCATCCCCAATGGGTTTCCAGTGGAATTTTTCAAGGTTTTCTAAGGACCTCCTATGCCTCATTTTTTTGGTGTATCAGGTTGTGCAAGGTGGCCAGGTCCCCCCCCAAGTTGGAACTTTGCCACAATTTATACTATCTTGAAACCTGGCAAGGCCCCTAGTAACCCAGACTCTTTCATGATCTTTATGATGATCTGGGCACATCAGCAGGACACTCTTCTTCCCATCTTGGTACACCTCAACCAATTCAGATTTATTCATAGGTGGCAGATGATGGACAACATTCATCACACCTTCCACCTTTCTTGACTTTGCAGAACAGCGCTCTATCCCTATGGCTTTTCTCAGCCTTGATGCTGAGAAGGTCTTTGATAAGGTCTCCTGGAACTTTCTATGGGAGACAGTAGCAGACTTTCATTTCCATCCCCCGTTTCTAGAATGTTTGTGCCATAATATACGACAACCCAGGCATATGTCAGGATTAATGGTACATACGACTCTCCTATCTCATGCAATGAGGTATGCATCAGGGTGCCCCCTCTCTCTTCTTTTACTCACTCCTAATATTGAGCCTTTAGCAATAACCATTTGGCAGAATGGAGGGATAGAGCAGGGTACCCCTGGGTGGGGGTATAAGGACATTAAACTGACTTTGTATACAGATGGTGTGTTTCTCATATTACTGTCCCAGATCTGTCAGTCCAGGAGGCCTGGAGAGAGAGGAGAGAGAGAGAGGGAGAGAGAGAGAGAGAGAGAGAGAGAGGGAGAGGGAGAGAGACCTATGGGGAGATATCTGGGTTCAAGATGAACCTTCAGAAAACTGAGCTTCTTCAGTTTAATTACACTCCTGACCCAGATCTAAAATGTAAATTTCCATTTAAGCAGAATAGAACTGTAATTAAATATCTGGGCATCTACATTTGTAAATGTGTTTTTTTTTTATTTGGAATTAGTGAATTATGAACCATTGACCCAACAAATCAGACAAGACCTACACATGTGGAACTTGCTTCCCCTCAGTTTCTTCTCTTGGGTAGGATCCATACACGTGGTAATTGTCCCATAAAGTACATCTTATACCTCCTGCAAATCCTCCCATTTCCTCCCTTAAAATTCAGTTTTAAGCCTTTGGACAAGGTGATCTCTCATTTCATTTGGGGGGGGGGGCAATACCCAAGAATTCTTTTTATCAACACTACAATTTCTGATGGAGCAAGGGATAGTAAACCTCCCCAATTGTCAATAATATGCTCTGGTAGTGCAGCTTTCTGTAATCTGCTGCTGGATTTCTAAATCTTCCCACCCGCTGGGGAAACATATTGATTTTCATTTAAGTGATCAGTTTGAGATCTCTAAATACCTCTTCTTCTATTTTGTCTAAAAGATTTAACCACCTACACCTACACTGCCATTACCTTGGGCCAGTGGCTCAAATTTCTTGCTATACCTGGACGTTCTCACTTACTATGGTATTGCAGATTGTTGGAGGGGGACACTAACTTTGCCCCAGTGCAGTTTGAAATTACTTTTCACCACTGGGGACAACTAGGCTTGCATTACTTGTTCCATTTTACAGCTGTTTGTATGATTATTAAGTTATTATGTATGATGCTTTGACTGTTGAATGTATTATGTCAATGAGCATGTACTGTACAATATGGGCTCATTGACAGCTCAGTAGGTGGCTGGTCGTGGTGGTGAGTGAAGGACTGTGCTGGTCATCGGCTACAGGTCAGTATGGGAGGGGAGCAGGGTGGTGGGGCACTACCTACCAGGGTGGGGGAGCCGCTAGACACCAGGGAATGGCATTACTGTGCTATACAGGTGATGGGGAAGGGGGTCTGCTAGACACAAGGGAATGGTTTATCTGTAACATGCAGGGGATCGGGATGGGGTGGTGATACACTGGACATCAGGAAAATGGCTGCTATGTGTCAGGCGGGTGATCAGGTGAGGAGAGGGACCACTGGACACCAAGGAATAATACTAGAAACATCCAGCATGGGTGCGGGTGAGGGAAAGGACCACTAGACACCAGGGAATATACAGACACATCAGGCATTGGTGCAGGTGGGGGAAGGGACTGGTAGACACCAGGGAATACTACATAAACATCAGGCATGTGTGCAGGTGAGGGGAGGGACTACTGGACACTAGGGAATGATTATATTTTACATCAGTGTGGCGATTGTTGGGGGGGGGACACTAGCACCAGGGAAAGATTATATTTCACATTGAGAAGGTGATCAGTGGGGGGGGACACTAGTACCAGGAATAGCTCTCTGGGACCAGGCAAGTGGGGGTGGCACCATGCTTATTTGCTGGGTTATCCTAGCAAATGAGCCCATAATGAGCATGCAAATGGCTACTTAGCTCCTTGCTTGCCCAGTGAGCTCATTTGTGTGGGTCTGTTTAAATATTGAAAATTTAGCATGGGCACAAGTCATTGTGGCACCCAATTTTGGGAGCCATGTCTGCCCAGCGCTAAGTGGCTTAGCACTGGACTGGCATGGCCCTATATTCAGTTGAATAGCACCAGTGTGCGGTTCCACTGAATATAGTACCTTTTGGCAGCTGGGCTATCACAAGGCGGAGTGCAAATGTTTGTGCTCTGCTTTGCACAGTTTTGAATATTGGGCCCCATGTGTTTTGTTTGACTGTATCAGATATAAGATGGTTTGGCTCTAAAAAAACAAGCCCCATTGTTATAGGCCTGGAAGCCTAGAAGGACGGACAGAGAATGGGGAAGGGAGTAGGGGAAACAGGGAACCAAGGGGCGGGGTTTGGAAAAGTGGTCATGGGGGAGGCCTGGGGAAGGGAGGGGGGCTCAGCTCCAGAGAGGATGACCTCACAGATGGGGTGGGGCATTAAGAAAAGAGAGCCAGGGATAGGAGGAAGGGAGAGAGGGAGTAAGAGAAAGAGAGCAAAGGGGTGGGTGCAAAAGGAGGGATATAATGAGCTGCACAAGAAAGCTCTCCCTCACTTTTGCTAGGCAACATTTTGATTTTGTTTAGCACATCAGTCGGTGGAGTTCCTGAGGTTACAGAAATGTTTAGGTAAGGTCTGTAGGATCAAACTTAGGAATTTTTGTTTAAAAAAAAAGAAGTATGTTTTATCAGAAAATTGTATTTAATTCGAGTCGCTTTTACCAAGTTCCTAGCATCTTGATTAGGAGGCAGTAGGGCATGCCAGGATAGAGATTATCAGGGCAGATGAGGGAACCTTGGTTAAGCAAACTTGGTTTATCTAGAATATAGTTTTGGGGTGTTAGCTGGGGATGAACACGTTTTAATGTTAATTCAACACACAATTGAGCATTTAGTCAAAGGTGGAGAAAAAGCAGAGTTTTAATGTTAGTTATGCAGGCAATCGAGCATTATCCAGAGTTGGGGGGGTGAGTTGCAATGGACAGGAGCTGGAGTGCGAGGGACGGTGGCCCAAAAAATGGGGTACAAACAAAATGTGGGGCACAGAATGGGGGGGGCAGGAGCACTGAAAGAGTCAACAAAGTTTTCTCACATTTTGCTTGAGTCCATGAGTGGTTAGCCGGTTGGTGATACATGAAGGCTGGAAGGATGACCAGTAGCACAGGGCCAGCGGCCCGAGCAGAGTACAAACATGACTGCATGGTGGCCGCCAGCAGGCGGCGGGACAACGGCAACTATTTTTAGGAGGAGAAGGTAGCACGCACTTAGAGCAGCAATCAGCGGGTAAGGAAAAAGGCAGAATGGAGTCATGGGGCTCCTTATTATCTTGATTTATTGGTATTACTACTAACAGAGCACCAACCCCCGATTATCCAGTGAGGCTTTTCCTTAATTGCCCATGGGGCCAGTTTTAATAGTCCAATTGTCTTTGGGGGGGAGCAGTAGAAGCTTGGGGAACAACAGCAGTGGTTAGAAGGTGAACAGGTAGAAAATGGGCCAGTGATTAAACAAAAGGGCAGAACTGAATGCATGGGGACTAGTTGTATCATTTCTTTTGGTTGTAAGTGCTATTAATAGCACACCAACCCCCCTTTTTAAGCAGTGCAGTTGTTCTATGTTTGGCTAAGGGACCAGTAAAAAGCCCACTTGTTTTGCACTGGAGCTGCAGAAGCTCGGGGATGGTGCCGACAAAAAAAAAAGCTGTCGGTGACTCAAAAGGAGGAAAAAATTGTCTTGTTTTGCTAGTTTTTAAGGGTCCCGGGGGACCAATAAATTGAAGAGAACCAAGCAACTGCATGTTGGGCCGCCAGGTTGGGTGGAGCCATAGATGCTCATGTTGTTGAGAAAGTAAGGGCTGCATGGAACCTCAAGTTGAATAAAGAAGATTGCATGGAATGGAAGTTATCAGGGAACCATGTAGGCTCATCTTTCGGCATCTGGTCCCCAACCAAATCTTTTAAAAACTCAGGCATTTTTTGGTTGTGGTAGCCTGAACAGGGATTCATTTTGCTTGAATCAGGGACAGAGGGGCTGGTGGTAGGGAAGTAAGGGCTGCACGGGGCCCCCAAGTTTTTAACAAAGACCGCAGGTAATGGAACCTGTCGGGGAGCCACATGACTCATTTGTGTGTACCGCATGGATGTTTTTATGGCAGGGCAGACACCAAGTTTTGAATTAGCCGAAGTTTAGGGATTAAAACAGGGATGGCATGGCAGCCATTGATTGGAATTGGGGCTGGACGGCGGTCTCCATTTTGAAGCGGGGCCGCATGGCAACCACCATTTTTAAGGATATGCCAGCAATCAGAGGACAGCACCACGATAAGCGTAAACTCTGAGGAGTTGGGGCAATTGACCAGAGAACAATTCCAGAATGCAGCACAGTTAAAACAAGATAGATAAAGTAAAAGCATAATGGGCAGGGCTTGAACAATAGCGCCAAAAAAAAAAAAGAAAAAGAAAAACCTCTTATCGTGGTAACAACAGCAGAGATTCTAAGAGGCTAGCAATTGATCAGTGCCCTCATCAGGATAGTCCTGGGGAGTGGGGCTACAATATTTAGGTGATGAATCCCATCAAAGCTCTTAAGATAGTTGTGTCCCTGGGTATTAAAAGGAGTGGTACCTGAATATACTTTGGAAAATGGTCCAGTTTTAACAAATAAAATACTGGGTTTAACCCTCACTTCCTATCTTAAAAAAGGGATTGTTTTCCTGAAAAGGGCACATGTGGGTTGACGATAATCCTGGTTTCAGTACTTGGGCACTTAAAGGGGTGGTGCCCAAGTATGCTTTGAAAATGGTCAATTTAACAAAGAAAATACTGAATCTAACCTGCACTTTCTATCTTACAAGAGGAGGTTTTCTCTTCGAAGGGGGCACATTTTGGTGACAATATTCCCAGTCCAGATGGGGCAAGGTGATTCTTATTGGGGAAAAAAGTACAGGTTAGTTTGTTCCAGATTCCTGTGGTTAGGATTACAAGGGGAGCCAATACAACAATTTCAAATTTTGCCCCGATGTTCCTGGGGGGGTGCACATGCCCAGTGCTGGAACGTGTGCATGGGATTGCCTGACTGCAAAAAGGAAAAAAAAAGTTTTCAATCCAGTAAGGGGATCACTGTAATTGCTCCAAGGCAGAAGCTAGAAGGTATCCCCAGCCTTTGAGGTTTGCAGCCTGGTTGAGCATTTTGGGAGGTGTCGGGTTAGATTAGTGGCCATTTAGGGGGAGCTGGGGGGGTAGTCTAATGCAGATCAGGGTTGTAACTAAGAGTAGCAAAATAGACTCATAGATGGGTTGGTAGCAGATCCCCAGTGTGGAAGGGGAGTCATACGATTGGTTTCAGGTGCTGGCAGGGACGCTGGAGAGAGGTACTAATGGTGGAGTACAGCATTTCCAGCCTGAACCATCAAGGACAAAGATGGGGTTATGGCAATTTTAAGTCTGGGGGGGCATACTGGATGTTTCAGATTTTTGAACACCAGTCTGGGGGGAAGCTTCACCTCCACTTCAGAAATATGGTTACAGCCACTGGGGGGTACACCATCAGAACTTCGATAATGAAATAGCCTATATATCGCTATCGTACAGTTGTCTGAAGTTTGTCTCAAAAACGCAGACACTATAGTTATAAGATGAGACAATATAAGTACTATTGTAGCCTGGAAAAATCTCCAGGGCTTAAAAGGTCATCAGGAACTACCTGCCCACTCAAGGAAGAGGACTGACCTTGGGAAACATTCCAGATAGCGTTCCCTGGTAAACATGGGTGAATTAACCTTTCTACAGGAAGTCTATTCAAGCAAAAACAGTGTTAAAGAAATTTGCTGTCATGGTGGGTGGCAGGCAGTTTAAATAATCCCTTTATTAGCTTTAGGTATTTGAAGAGTGTAGGTCATGTTGTTTGGTATGTGCCAGCATTCATTACAATAGACATGGGGTAAGGTAATGGTATAGCAGGAGCTACCAGGGGTTTATCAGCAGTTACGAACATGGATACAGTGGACAGTGTGAAACATGATACAAGCATTTGCTGGGCAAGAAACCGAGCCATAACATGTAAAACTGTGAGGTATAATGCTATCTTCTCCTGACTTTATAACAGGATGGAGTTTTTTCTACAGAGCAGGGCCACGATATATGGTGGGAAGATCATGTTATGGGGCCTAGTAGGGCCACACACACACATATATATAATATATATATATAGATAGATATATATCTATCTATATATGTGAAAAAGGGTTGTTTTAAAAGAACCAAATCATGCCTAATGGACGCTACTAGGGAGCACAGCATTGCTGGTCTGAGCCGCTGGGGGGGCAGATGGGATTATGATCATTGTTAAGTTTGGAGAGTGGCCCACAGTAGGTTTTTGACCTTTTACACCAGTCAGAGAGTGTGAGCGTGGGTGTAGGCAAGCACACTCCATGCACTCCATGGTGGGCAATTTTATTTGAGGAGGGTAGCAAATAGGCTCTGAGCAACTTCCTTCCATGAAAACCAACAATGAAAATACTGAACCTTTCTGTAATTTTATTCATAGGAGTGGAAACTAGAAGGACTGGTCACTACTACTCTTTATGCATCCCAAGGGCAATACCACTTTACGGGCTCTGGGCTGGGATGTGGGGGTATTAGGAAACAATGCATGGCAGTTGTATTTACCCATGCATGGCAACAACCACTGTCATGCATACCTCTCAACCTTTTGTCCCCCAAATGTGGAACATTGCCTGTCAAAATGTGGAACAAATGAGCAAAATGTGGAACACTTAATCAAATCTTTACCTAAGAAGCTCAAAACACTGTTAAAATGTTGCATTCATGTGCAGAAAGTCTGTTATTAATTGAATACTTTATTTTTTCCATCATTTACTATGGATTTTTGCTTTAAAATGTTGACTTTGAATGTGGAACAAGTGCTCACAATGTGGAACAGGGAGCTTTTTTGAAGTAAAATGAGAAATGTTCCTCGTAATGTGGTACAGTTGAGAGGTATGCTGTCATGAGAAACAAAAGATGTATTTATTGTGACAAATGAGGCGACAAACATTGTTCTGGTGTACATTTGTATATTGTTGGATTACACCCAGGGGGGAGTAGCTCACCCTAACAATGGGGGGGGGTGGTAGCTGTGAGTCCACTTGGTGTGCAGCTCTGAGATCCCTGGCTACACCCCTGGGACGAGGAGCTTCACCCTTACTTCATGATAGCATTTGAGCGGTTGAGGGGCTGTCACCAAGGGCCGGTACAGCAGCACCTTTAGTGGCACATGGGTTGGAGAAGTACAGTAATCTTCCACCATGGCATCTTTTGAGTTCTAGTTTTTGTTTCTCAGGTTAGGAGAGGAAGACTCTACTCCCATTGGGGAGCAGAATATTATGGTATTGGGCAGCAGTGCATTACTCAAAAAAAAAAAAAAGGGGGTTGTCTAGAGGCGAAGGGACGAAGGGGATGGAAACATTAGTAATAGGTGCAAAAAAAAAAAAGGGTTGTTGGGCCCTCCTGAACAGAAAGGGAATAAATTAAGGGGTTTGGGGAGGATATAATAAA
Source organism: Neoceratodus forsteri (assembly GCA_016271365.2). NCBI lineage: Eukaryota > Metazoa > Chordata > Ceratodontiformes > Ceratodontidae > Neoceratodus > Neoceratodus forsteri. The sequence goes on from CM057456.1 coordinate 1,727,239,768, forward strand.
TCAAAAGGTGAGTGATGCTTCAGACGGTGCAGTGAGTGGTTATGAATCACTGGCACCTCGCTTGCAAGGCTATGGGGCCGGGGCAGGTGTTTACACGTCCCCTGACTTGAGCCACGGCAAGTGCAAGGCACACATGGGGTGGGTGGGGTGTGTGGGCAGGAGGACATGTAGGTGAGGAGAGTCTTTGACAGTGTCTTGAGCTGGCAGAGCTTTGTGCAACAGGGATGAGGTAGGGCAATCGGGGATCGACAAGTAGATGATATAATGGAGCTGGGATCCAGGTTCCACTATAACAGCACAGGAGAGTGGTTCATTGCCCAGTTCATGGAAGGTGCAACAGGGAATCATATTAGGGGTAAAAAAGAAGGGGGCATGGCCCCATGAGGGACCCCCCAAAAAAAATGTTTAATTATCACATGCAATAAGTTGAGAGCAGCCTCTGAGGCCGCAGCCCACTGGGTGTGGAAGGACGGCTTGGGAAAAATGAGTGGGGTAACACCCAGCTGTGCAAAAAAAAAAAATCTAAAGTGGAAATCACAAAGGAAATGTTTCAGCTATAAAAAAAAAATAAATGGAGCAGGTGGGGGGGGAGCAGTATGCATATAAAAAAATGGTTTTGAATGATTTGTTTATGTGTTATAGAGACTGGCTGCAGGACAGAAGTACTGGAGCAGCAGGAGACATCTTGAATATGGTGTGCCAAGAGACAGGCCAAACAGAAGGGGTGTGAACAATTGATTTTGAGCAGCAAGCGGTACGGATCCAGTGAAGGGCACAAAAAGGGGCATTGGGGGCCCTGTTATTGCCATTGATGGATAGAGGCTGCCAGATCAATTCAGAACCTAACTGCATTATGGTACAGCTGGGTGACAAGTGATTTGGGGCATGTTAGAGGTTACTCATATTTTGTTATTTATTTTAATTAGGTTTAACCAGGAGTAGCACACTAAGCTGAAAGCTTTTTGCAGGAGCGACTGGGGAGCACAGGGAAGTTGGGTGGATTGCTTGGGGTCATGCAGTGGTGGGCGGAAGCTGTGGGTTTTGGACCCAGTTCTGGTCTGCTGGTTGTCGACGGATTTGTAGCTCGGAGCCTTGGACCACTGTGTCATACTGCCTCCAATTAAGAAGATGGCAGGATGATCAGAGAGTCCATGAGTGGAGGGACCGAGAGTCATGTTGAGTAGTGGAAGATGGCAGCAAGAAGGGGATGGGGGGCATGCTGAAAGAACACAATGGGGACATGGATGCAGGGCTGAAAATTTGGCAGGAAGGAAGGAGTTTGGGGGGGGAGCCCACCTTCCAATGCAAGCTGGAGACGGGCTAGTGGAAGAATGAACAAGGAAATATTTTCTGGAGGGGAGGGGGAAAAATTCTGGAGTTACACCAAGGTGGGGTGTAAGAGAAAAAGGGTATGGACACCCAGGAATAAAATGGGGGACAGGAATTGGACCAGGCCCAGACAAGAGGAAAGGGTGTGGACACCCAGGAATGGGAATGGGCAGGAAATGGACCTAGCCCAGAAAGTAAGAGATAACCCTCTCAGCTTTACAGCTGGGGGTGAGAGAGAAAAATGAGCAAGAAAGAAAGACCCCCCTCGAGTTTACACCCGGGGGTGAAAGAAAAATGGGATATAAAAGGTGTTTATGAAATGTGACATAAGTTGTGATATTTCGAAATAAAGAGAAGATGGAATAAAGAAATACATTAAAGGTGGTATGTAAAGGAACTCAGTGTTGTTTGTAAAATTTGAATGAAAAATTCAATAAATGGTGTGCCGACTGAGCAGCCAAAACAATGCTGGGTGTGGTGTCTTTCTTTGGGTGAAAGGCTCTGGAACAATGATGAAGGAAGTCCTTTTCATGCTGAACTGTATTCAGTATTGTACTGCATAATGAGCATGTATGGGGTGTTGTTTGTTTACCAATGTGCATGATGCTGCATTTTTGAAGGTTGAATTTCATGCCCTGCCCCAATTTGTACACCCAGAGTGAGGTGTTATTCAGGTCTTCTTGAATCAGTGAGAGTTCACTAATGGTGTTCACTACTGCTCCTTCTTTGGAATCATTGGCATATTTACTAGTCCAGTTAAATGTGTTATCATTCATATCTGATATGAATATGTGAAATAGTATAGGCCCTAGCATGGAACTCTGGTGTTCTCTACTACTAGCATACCCCTCATCTGGAAACAATCAGTTAATACTAACCCTTTGGGTTCTTTTAGATAGCCAGTTAATTACCTAATGCACTAGCTGACTACCTATTTTGTAATTTCACATTTTTTCTGTAATTGCCCTTTGTAGGACTTTATCAAACTCCTTGCAAAAATCAATAAAAGTAATGTCAACCATATCTAATGCCCTTGTTACTTTTTCGTAAAAATGTAATAGATTTATGACACAGGATCTTCCCTTTACAAATCCATGTTGAGCTTTACTTGTCCAGTCTGTGTTCTTAAGGTGTTCTACTATTTTGTCTTTAATTACAAATTCTTCCTGGGGACTCAGGTCAGACTAATGGGTCTGTAAAATTGTTTAACTCATTTTTGTTACCCTTTGTGAATGTTTGTATGACTGTGACTGTTTTCCAGTCATCTGGTATTTCACTTAGTTCTGCTGATTTTTTTTTTTATAAATAGTTTCAGGGGGGCATGCTACATGTTTAGTTAAGATTTTAAGCATTTCTGTTGAAATTTTGTCAGTACAAGGAGAACTTTGTCTTTTCAGATTGTCATTTTTGTTAAATTATTTCTTCTGTAATATCAATAACTGTCATTGGGTTAGGAGACTATTTTGTATATAATACATATGTTTTTGAAGAAACAGAACAAAAACATTTATTAAAGGTACTGGCTATTTGCATTGGGTCTGTTATTTGCTTTCCATCACTAATGAGTGGTCTGGTTTTAGTTTTGTTCTTTAAAATTGAATTTACATAGCAGACAAAAATTGTTTTCTATTACTGTTGTTAGAGGTAGTAACAATTTTTAGTTACATTGCTCTTTTTGAGTGCTCAATTTTGTTTTTAAATTTAATGACAGTTTTTGCTGGTCCCAAGAGTCTCTTGATTTAGTTGCAATAAACTATTTGTATAGTTGTTTTCCTTTTTTTATGACATTCCACATCTTAAACAGATTTCTTCCTAAGGCAGAGTACCAGTGTATTATGTTGAAGGCTTCTTTAATTTTAGTGATATTGCCTGTTTTGTATACAGTAAGTAGGGAGTCTTTCCTCTGTGTGCTGTGCTTTTTTGTTTCATTTGAAAATATACACTACAGTTGTCATTACCATCTACTGGTCATTCAACTGCACAGTTTGTTATTTGTACATTTTACTGAATTTAATTCCACATCTAAGATTTTGTTTTCCCAAGTAAAACGTTTAACATGCTGAGTCAGATTTAATTGGCTACAGGTTATGATAAAGTTATTGCTTGCTATAGAATTGGTTTTGTTTTCTGTCCAGCTGACATCTCCATACTTTAGGTCTTCTGTGAAGATCACATCCCCAAAGCCACAGGCATTTTCTAGTTTAATGAGTATTTCTTTGTTTGTTCTGTCATCCAAATCATGAGATCTATAGCATAGCCCCAGAATCTTTGCACCTGACATACCATCTGTCAATTCTTGTCACAAGGTTTCAGTGGTATAATGAGGCTTTTTTTTTATCTTTCTAGTTATATCTATGACAGAAATGTTAAATTATCTGCTACATAGGATGTAATACAACCCCCACCCCAAGTAGTCTGTCATATCTAAACAGGTCATAACTATTTAATGTTTTTCCCCAACTATCCTTCAGTGTCCACCACATTGCTATAATTAATATGATGTCATATTTGTACTTTACTGTCAGTCGTAATGTGTCTATTGCAGCATTATATTATTAAAGCTCCTACCATTGAACAGCAGACATGCAACTGGATATTTAGGCTTTGACTGTTATTATTATTTCCTTTTCTTTTAATGGTTTTGTCCTCATCCCCCTTTGATATTAGTTTAAATGTTGAGAGGAGACTTTTGTTTAGGTTGTTACCAAGAAGATCTACCCCCTCCTTATTTAAATGCAGCCTGTCCTTTGAAAACATTCGACTTTTGTTTTCAATAAGTTTCCTTGTGTTCAGGAAGTGAATTCCTTCCTTGTAGCGCCAGTTTTATAGATGGCTATTTATTCTTAGGAAGTTTTTTTTTTCCTTATTCCATCTAGGAAACAGTAATATTCCTGATATGATTGGTATCCCTCCATAATTTTGTATTTATTTACCCATACTTTAAAATATTCTCACAGATTTCCTTCTCATGATTGCCCTATCCCCACTTTTAAAAATATCATACATTACAGTGCACAACAGCGCGCTATCGATCCATGAGCATGCCATCCAATATCGGAGGAGCAAATGCTGAATTCTGTAATTTTTTAGCCTGTTGCTAGGTGTCTTGTGATCCATTGCTCAGTTTGGCATGGTTGGGTATCCACTGTCTAGGTGAAGTACACATTCAAGATGCAACGCCAAATAACCAATACAAATTTGTGTCTTATAGCCCTTGTTATTGTACTTTGTTTAAATTTACCCTTACAACTTTCCTCACCTCCCTTCCACCTCCCTAAATATCGCTAGAGAGCCAAACTAAAAATCAACAGCTACACTAACGATCAAGCAAATAGTAAGAATTCTTTCTACTAGCAGTGTGAAAAGCAAAGGTGAAACCCCCTTGTTTCAATGCTGTATTAAATATTTTATTATGAAAGGTAAAAAAAGTAATTACAAACACATCAAATACAATAAATAGGATAGTTATTTGTCTTTTTAATAGACATAAACACCTGCACTTAAACTAACACTTATTTATTTAAAATGTTGGTAACCTGGAAAGGCATGCTAAACCAAGGCTTGTTTCCACATATAACCCGGGACAGGGGATAGGGACAATAATATATCATCATATACCAAAGAATATACAAACAAAAGAAATGCCTTAAAAACAGTATTTACATAGATATGGAAACATTATACCTTGCTGCCAATGCATAGTGTGACTAATACAGAAATAAATACAATATTTATATTGATGTGAGAACATTGCACATTGTGACAGTACAGCAATCAAGAACAGGTGAGAGTAGCAGTGAAAGTCAGGAGATTGCTATATGACAAAATCACAGAGAAGCACAGACAAGTGAGAAGGGGGTTGATATAAGTCAGTCTAGATTAGCAACCAGGAGACTCTGTGCAGCAGAGTTGTAGTGTGTCATGAGTGCAGAGGAGGGGAGCAAAGTAAGGGGAGGCTGTGGAGGGGTGTATGAGGGCAGTAGAGCAAGTGGGTGAAGGGTACTTTGTGTGTCATGCTGGGATAACTTCATGCCTTGGGTGGTTTGACACAGAGCCACAGGCCGAGTACCTCCAACACCCAAAAAGTGACATTATCCCAGCATGACAAAACACCCTGGAGTGCATTATTCCTATTATACAATGGATAATCTTTAAATAGAAGAATAAAAATAAAAATAAATATTTTTAAACAATTTTTTCATTTGTTTTTTTTTCTGTGTGGAATAATATTTATTTATAAAGAAATTCCTTTTCCCTGTTTATCCCTAGGTGGAGCTGTGTGGCCAGTAGTTGGATTTTTTTTGAGTTCTGTATCTGCTTGCTTGCCTCAGATGTGGTTTCTTTTCCCATGGCCCTCCTCACCTGCAGCGTGTCCTAGTTGGGGTTCTCCTAATACAGTTTTCAATGATGTTTAAAAATTGTATGGGGAGATTTTAAAAACCGATTGATATGTTGAGCCAGCAACAGCATCCACCGTTTGAACCTCCATCCCGCTGCTGCCACCACCAGGTACTGTAACAAACGTATAAATGAAAGTAAAGGGTACAGAAAGGTGAGTGTTTTCTCTGCTTTGCTTTTATGAGGTCGACTTAAAAAAAAGAGAAAGCATAAGAAAATGACTTGAACAGTGAGTGAGCGTTATGAAAATAAGACGCGGTAACTGTTTAAAACCTTGCTTGCTGATTCAGTCACTCAGTGCGCTGTGTCCATGATCCCAGTCCTAATGATGGGTTTCACCTAGGTGCTTTTTAAATAAGAAAAAGTCATTTGGGGGATTTGGGAGAATGTGTCAGAGCTGTGTGGTTGGTTTTGCTTGGTTTCTGTGTTGTGGGAAGGAGGGATTTACAGTTGTGTGGAGCGATGGAAATGCAGCTTTCACTTCAGTTGGGAATGGGGAGTGGTAAAGTCAATTGGAGGGATGGCTGCTGAGTTATTTTTTTTGTTTTTTAACATTTAATGCAATCATGAGTGTGCTGGGACTAGATCCGTGATGTTATGCTGGGATAACATCACAGGTCTAACCCACGGCTGGCCAACCAGAGGCCAACATTTTTTTTTGCCATTGTATAATAACATTTAACTAACATTAGCCCATGTTATCCCATCCCTGTTTTTGCTATTGCTATACCCCCCATGTTACTGTGTGTCAAACAATTATTATCTTTAAAAAAACACTTTTTGTTTACAGAGTAACTGAGATGTCTGATTCCTTTAAAGACTTATTTTGAAACAACCAAACAGTATTGTGCAAGCAAAAATAAAAACAAATACCTTGCCTTTTGGTATTTATACAGGACAGCACTGGCTGCAACATTAAAAAAGAAATACTTCAGTATGCAGCATAGAACAAAGCAAACAAGTAACAACTCATGAATACAGGGCCCTGCTTTTTTGATAAAACTAATGGGGATAACAGGCTATCCCACACAAAGCACAGCACTTTTTTAGAATGAAGATTTTGCAATCTACAGTAAATATGAGCATTTTAAAGGCAGTAATATGCAAACACACATTTTAGGGGACAAAAGCACAAATACAATTGTATAAACACACAGATACAACTGGACAAATATTTAGAAGTCAATAATATAAAAATAGTAATTTCATGGTCAGATGGTGCAGTACTATCTATGTCAGTGGGTGTGTTTCACCTTTCTGCACCATTCATACAGTAGCTGTTAATTTATTGTGTCTGTTATTTTCACAAGGATGGGAGGTGTTAAATCAAAGTGCTGTCTGACATGGATCAAGATAACATTGATTAGGTTTCTCGGCAGCCCTTTTTGTACCGTGTATCACCATAGTTTACTTTATTTGCCCGTTGCACATATATGTTGTATGGCAGCAGAGCATGAAAAATTTGTGCTGCAAAGTGCTTAGGTTTGTTCAAGCACCAGCACCTACGGTCCCTTTCTTTTGTGCTTGTGAGAGGGACAATGTCCATATCCAGTGGAATGTTCATTATACTGTTCTCAAAATCATTGCAAGTCATAAGTCTTTATTAGTCCTCCAAAAATAAATCTGTATGTTTTTAATGTTTTCCAAGATACATTATTTTAATTTCAATCCTCTCTTGATCTGCTGATCATGGGAGATTTTAATGATAATTGGCAACCCTTAACTATCTTCAGGCTAACCTAGGGCTGTTTCAGCTTATTAATGAATCAACACACATAAATTATGTAGCCTTAACAGCTTCTGTGACTATTGATTTAATCTGTACAAATAATCAGGGCAATTATAAGCATTATGAAGTTCTCTGAGCAGAAAACATTGGACCATTTTTTTTTTACTGGATGTTGAGGCCATAGACTGGACATGACTAGAGCTAATACCCATGGCTAACAATGCCTGGGATTATTTGTATCAAGTATCTATGACCATCTGTAATGTACATGTCCCAGTAAGCAAAAAGAAATTAAAATTGACTAATGTCCCCTGGTATGGTTCTAGATTGTATAACTTTAAAAAAACAAATGTATAGATTCTGGACCTTAGCTAAGAAATTTAACAGTCAACCAGACTGGAATAATTATAATTGATTTCATAATAACTACACAAAGGAAATTAAAATAACTAAACAAGACTATTAAAACACCCAGTCTGAAAAGAAAATAGTAACTGATGTATGGAATTCTGGAGACTCATGAAGAAATTAAAGAATCAACCAAATGCAGATTTTCCCATTCAGTTTATGGTGGAATGACAATGTGTGCCACTGGGACCAGAAGCAGCAACCAGGTTTAATGACTGTTTTGCAATGATGGGAACAGAAGTTTCTAAATTAATGATCAAAATGTTTGTTTCCTGTTGGATTCTGATCTAATTGGTGAATGTATAAAAACTTTAATATAATCAGAGTTCATGAAGTAATTAAAGAATGAAGTAATATTGATGTTTCAAAAGCAGCTGAATGTGATGGAATCCTTCTCCTGCTGTTGAAATAGTCTGCCCCTGTATTTTGGACACCCTTGACCCATATTTTCAACATGTCTTTGAACTTAGGTAAATTCCCAGTGGCATAGAAATAGGCTAAAGTCATCTCAATTTATAAATAGGGTGACAAAGTAGATATGGGGAATTATCAACCAATTTCATTTTCAGCAGTATCCAAAATTCTGGAAAGCTTGGTTAGTGTTAAACTGAAATGTTTTTTGGAAAATAATATCACAGTAAGTAATTTTTAATTGGGGTCCCACACAAGACATAGTACTGTAACAGCCCTAATCAAGGTTTGAGCAACATCCATTAGGCCTTGGACCAGTCGATGTTGTTAGCTGCAGTTTTTATTGCTCTGTCAAAGACTTTTGATACACTGGATCACAACATCCTCCTGTCCAAGCTGAAAGTCCTTGGTTTGTCACCTGTCATCTTAAAATGTTTTTTAGACTATACTAGGAGACAACAGATTGTTAGCATAGGCGTTTTACCACCGATAGGGCACAAATTATATCAGGGGTACCTCAATGGTCCATCCTAGAGCCCCCTGTCATTCAATATCTATGTGAATGATATCATTTTACAAAACTTTGATGTTAAAGTATGCTTATATGGAGATGCTACTATGCTATAGGCAACAGGAGTTTCGATAAAACAAATTGAAATGAAAGGACAAAATGCATTTGATCAGATTCAGAACTTCTCTTCTAGAAATAAACTAGTTCAGAATCTTAACTAAATTGCAAACTGTGCTGTTCCAGGGAACTTGTAATTTGAATCTGGCAAAAAAAACTTTGTTGATGGTTACAAGGAATAATGTAATCTTGGACCGGACCACATAATACAAATATTTAGTTGTTTGGTTGGAAGAAAAATGTAAGTGTGACTGGGGCAGTCACATAGATAAAACGGTGGCTAACATTGAAAGAAAGATTGCTATGTTGTACAGGATGAAAAAAAATGTCTTCCAAGGGAATCACTAAATTTAACTGTAGACTCCCTGATGGTAGGGAGCTGACAAACCTAGACATACTGTAAAATATGTTTGCCTGCTTCATCCTCGGTGCCCCAGTGGACACATCCTATCTGTACTCAGAACTGGGTTGGCTAAGATTGATTGATAGAAGAAATATGCATCTAGTAAATTTAATGCACTTATGCAATAAAAATAGGGTTCCAGATTACATCTTAAATCATTTATCTCAGAGAAAAGTTAAAGATGGACTAAGATGAGCACAAGGAGTTGCATTTGTAGTACCCACACAGAAAACTACTTTAGGGAGATTTTCATTTTTCTGCACAGGCCCAAGAGATTGGAATGCAATCCCCTATAATTTAAGACCAATAAACCAACTAATAAGTATACCTATGATAAAAGCCTGTATATCAGAGCAGGGTAAGAAACCTACATGTTGTTGCCTTGCAGTAGAAGTGGGTTAATTGTTTTAATAACTTCAGATAGTCCTTCTTAATTATTTATATATATGTATTGTAATGTTTTATAAAACTTGAATTGCAATATGTATATGATCTATAATTTTCTTGTGTACAGTATATAGCATGTTATATGTGTTGTCATGTGTTTGAAACAGGTTATAGATTAGCAGAATAATGTATGTAAGACATGACTAATGCTCTGTTGCAATATTTTTGTTCCAAGAACCCCACTGAAAATGAGCTTTGCTCAATGGGCAATCCATATTCATTCCATGAATAAAATAAATTACTCCTCTTCCTCCTCCTCTCCTCAGCTGGGAATGTGACCGAGTGTTTCCAACAGCCCTCACTTCTCAGTGAAAACCCTGGCATGTGGATTTGTTAAGTAGTTATCTGAGAATATGACAGAGTGTTTCCAAGTGCCCTCTCTCCTCAGCTGGAAATGTGACAGAGTGTTTCCAAGGGCACCCTCTCCTTAGTCCTCCCTTCCCCCTTCCTTCAATTGGGAACGTGACAAAGTATTTCCAAGGGTCCCCTGTCCTCAGCTGGGAATAGCACATAATGTTTCCATGGGCCACTCTCCTCAGCTCCCCCCTATATTTGGTATATACTGCCACCATGAAGACCATCACAGCCACAGAATTTGACGAAAAGCGTTGGGTCACTGTGATGGTCCCTGCAGACACCGGCGGTGCAACTCCCAATGTTTCACCCTCTCCCCAAGACAACTCTGACTCTGAGTTATATATTTAGAGACCAGAGGGTGTAGGGGTGGAGTCCTGCACATGTGGAGGACACAGCCAACCCCGAAGAAAACACACCGACATCCCTGACAATACAGTGCCGACACTCAGCATTGTGTCTTGCTGTCAGGAATGGTGGTGTGTTTGATGTTGCAGCACTATAGGTAAACCTCATATTTCACTGGGAATGTCACAGTGTTTCCAATGGCCCCCTCCATTCAGTGAAAACCCTGGCATGCTGATTCATTAAGTGTGCATCTGAGAATGTGACAGAGTGTTCTGAAGGCCACCTTCTCCTCAGCTGGGAATGTGATGGTGTTTCCAAGTGCCTCTTCTCCTCAGTGAAAGCCCTGACATTCTGATTTAAGTATTCAGTTGGGAATGTCAGAGTGTTTCTAAGGGCCCCTTCACCTCAGCTTCTTCATATATTTTTATTTATTTATTTATTTAGCTTTTGTTGACCGAGTAAGTGCACTAGACAATTCCTGACTATTTTCAGGCACGACCGGGGGGAGGGGGGATACAGATGAATGCCAACTGACCTTGAACCAGATTAAGCTGTTGGTGGTATTTTTAGTGAATGAGGGAAATTTGGCCAGGACACCGGGGAAATTCCCCTACTCTTTTCGAGAAGTGCCATGGGATCTTTAACATCCACCTGAACTACCACCAATCCAGGCAGATGGGACCTTGGTTTAACGTCTCATCCGAAAGACGGCACCTCAACAGTGCAGCACCCCTCTCATGCTGCACTGCAGTGTCAGTACTGGGATATTAACCCAAGTGCCAGATGTGGGAACTGAACCCACAGCCCTCTGATCTCCCGGCCTCAGAAGCGAGTGTGCTACCTACTGAGCCACTGACACTGTAATATTCTGTTGAGAATGTCACAAAGTGTTTCTTTTTGTTTTTTTAAAATATAATATTTATTAAGTGAAGCACTATACACATTTTCAAAATACAGAAAACAAAAATGATCAGTATATCATCCATGTCACAATATGGTTACAGATACAGATGACTGAAGAACTTTAATGTCTTTTCTTTTAACAAAGCCTTGAGAAATGTTTGACATTTCCACAGATGTATTTGAAAGTTGCTAAGTTTACCTACCCATTCAATACCCTCCTCCCCCCTCCCCAGCAAGGACAGCACCACCATGCACCATGCAGGAGAAAAAATACTAAGGGACAAAATCAGATTCTATCTGGAATATATACCATAGCCATTTTTGTCATTTTGTATTAAATGTACCTAGCTTGTAGTGAAGACTGACCATTAATTTTTCCGACTGGTATATGTCCATCACTATACAACTCCATTCCACTACTGACAGCGTGACTGGGGACATTCATCATCTTGTGATGTCTTTCTTAGTAGACAGAATATGCAGCGGTAATAAGGTTTTATGCCAAGCAGGTCTGTGATGAGGTATAATCATTAACAACACCATTTCAGCTGATAAATCAACAGATTTCCCTGAGGCACTCCCGTAATTCCTCCAACAGGGCACACCAAAAAGGAGTCAATAGTGGACATACATATGGCCCAAGTCCACCACCTTACATCTACATTCTCTCCAACAAATCCTATATGTTGAAGGTAAATATTTTATGAGGATTGCTGGTGATCTAAAGTACCTATACTTGCACTTCCATGCATATTCCCACCAGATTGAAGAAAGGGTGATCTTCACTGCTGGAAGTGCTGCTTTCAATCAGGAGTCCAGTGGAGCCTTAAGACCTAGGTCTGTATTACAACTGTCGAGGATCAACTGGGTTGCATCCCCCAAAGCCTCCCCAAGGACTCAATATAATTGACCTGAGGTGTCCCTACATGTTATCATTAGTGCACTCTATCACCATATTCAGTTCACAAATTGTTTCCAAGGGCCCCTCTCCTCACTGAAGGCACTGACATGCTACTTCATTGAGTATTCATCTGGCAATCTGACAGAGTGTTTCCAATGGCTCCTCTCCTCTGCTAAAAATGGGATAGGGTTTTCCTTGGACCCTCTCAAATCAGTAAAAACCCTGGTGTGCTAATTTTTTAAGTATTCAGTTAGGAATGGCAGAGTGTTTCAATAGGCCCCCTCTCCTCAAATGGGAATGTGTCAGTGTTTCCAAGGGCACCCTTTCCTCAACTGGGAATGTGACAGAGTGTTTCCAAGGGCCTCTCTCCTCAGCTCCCCCATATACCACTGGGAACAGCACAGAGTGTTTGCAAGGGCCCCCTCTCTTAAGCTCCTGCCTATGTTCCATTAGGAATGTGACAGAGTGTTTCCAATGGCCCCATCTCCTCATCTGGGAATGGCACATAGTGTTTACAATCCCCCCCTCGATCCCCTCATGATTTGAGAATGTCACAGATTGTTTCCAAGGGCCCACTCTCCTCACTGAAAGCTGCATCCCTTGGCATGTTGTTTTATTAAATCTTTATCTGAGAATGTGACAGAGGGTTTCCAAGGGACCATTCTCCTCAGCTGGGAATGGCATAGAATGTGTCCAAGGGACCCCTCTCCTCATGGAAAATCCTGGCATGCTGATTCATTAAGTATTCAAATGGGAAGGTGACAGAGTGATTCCAAGGGTCCCCTCTGCCCAGGTGGGAATATGACAGTGTTTCTAAGGGCACTATCTCCTCAACTGGGAATGTGACAGAATGTATTCAAGGGCCCCTACTCCTCAGCTACCCCTATATTTCATTGGGAATGTCACAGAGTTGTTTAAAGGGCCCCCACTCCTCAATGAGATGAGGATTCATCTCTTATTAGATAGGTTGATTGCCGTCATTGTACCTCATTTTGAGTGACTGTGTCCTTCATTTCAGTGGCAAAAGGTTGAGAGGTATGCACCTCTCTTCAGTCAAAGCTATATCCCTTGGCCCTCTGAATCATTAGTATTCAGTTGAGAATGGCATGGAGCATTTGCAAAGTGTCCCCTTCCACCCCCTGTATATTACATTGAGAATGGCACAGAGTGTTTCAAATGGCTCACTCTCCTCATACATCATAGCACTGTTACAAAATATGTATTAGAGTGTTTATTGACATAGATGACATATTACTTGGTGTGACTGTGCACTGATGTCCCTGGACCATACTCGAGTGTGACACATGTGCAGTATAAATGCTGAATAGAGACATCTGCAGGCCACTGCAGGAACTTCTGTGTCCAAAAATTCCAATACTGGAATGAAATGAAAAAAGGTCACCACTAGTATGACGCCCAGTGCCATAGCGCAAAATTTTTGAAAATGGTGATGGCTGCCACTGTATTTGTGTCTATATGGAGTGTTAGTATTGGTTGTATACTGCTTGTTTTTATTATGTTTGTTAGCCTTGATTGGATGTCTGTAGTTTTGTACCCTGGCAGGCACAGAACTGTTCTGCTCATCTTGTAATTTTTACAAATTGCAGTGTCACAATAGCTTACTACAGAGTCACCCATGACTATTATTTTTCTAGTCTATTCTGTATTTAGTTGGGCACCATGTGCATGTTGAGGTACTTTCTGAGTATGATGCACTATTACAGAGAATATATTATTAAGACATATTTCTTGGCTACCAATGTCTGCTCTCTTTCCCTTTTTTGGTGTATTTTTAAATGTGTACCAACTGCCTTCATCAGCGATATTCAGGTCTTCTCTACTCTTTTTAGTTCTGGTTTCCTCCATTGTGGTATTGCTTGTTTCTCCCTCCTCCTACCTTTGCTGTGTTCCCCAAGTCCTTATTTACATTCCCAATGCTATTAAGTAAGGCATCTTCATTTTACAAAGTCTTGATGAAGAATTCAATTTGACTTTTTCTGTAGTATTTTTTTTGCTTTAATTTTAATTAGTCTAAGTTCAGCCAGCCAAAAAGCTTTAGTCACTGGCAATATGCCATTACAGTTTAATGCAAAATACATAAATACAGATTCGACCATACATAAGAAAGAATCCCAACAGAGATCATAAAAAAGTAAAACACACACAGTATATCAGGGTCTTCCATATTACAAAATAATACACATACATGTACAAGTAAAAACAGTAATCCACAACATCATAAGAGAATGTTAAATCCTAATCTTAAAGTTGGAACAGGGCTAGGACAAATGTCTATCCTAAAGGCATGTAAATCAAAGACACTCTGATAATCACAAATCCTAGTGAAAGAAGAACCAATTAGGACAAGAAATGTGCATGACCCTGTGGGATCCCAACATAATTCACATTTGGTGCCCCATAGGGGCAATGCATTAGAAAATACAATGAACTGCATGTAATCCAAACAGGAAAAAGGGAGAGAAAAAAACCTTTAATTTGGAAATCTCAAAAATGAAAAGATGTCCCTTAGGGCTCAAATGTCACCCTGATTCCACAAAGAATATAATTCAACTAGTTAAAGCTTTTGCCTGATAGCTAAAAGGTTTACCCTTCCGAAGCTTTTTGATGATATAAAAATAATTCACAAGTTTGTTAATAATAATGGTATCATTCACTGTAAAAAGAAAGCTAAGAGGATCATTGGGGACATAGTTTAGATCTGAAAAAATACTGTTTATTCATGTAATACAAACAGTAACTTTTGATACCATGACCATTTAAAAAGAACATGATACAGATTATCTATACCTCCTACAGTGCATGAACAGGGAGCCTCAGGAAGTAGTAGTTGGCAGCTTGGTCTGCACCCTCCTTTCTGGTCTTATTTGGAATAAAACACTTTGCTTTGATTTAGCTACCAAAATGTGGTGGTTTTCTCCTTGAGTGTGGTATTTCTTTTCACATAGTATAACTGTCAGGCTGTCTTTACCGCACCAACCCTGTACCAAGTTTATGGTCGGATTTCCTAGAGTTCCAGCTTGCCTTTTTGACTGCAGAAATATGGGTGTCCTGTTTTGGGCATTGTGGGCTTAAAGAAAAAGCAGAGGATTTGGTTGCCTTGCCGAAGCACTTCAGGACTTGTGTGCATATTGGGGTGCTTTTATACATCAGAGTACCAGGATCCTGCAATAGGAATGAGTCAGGACAGAGCCAGCACCTCAGCTAATTCTACAGGCATCAGCTGGGAGAAATCAGACAGTTTAAGCAGCAAATGGCAAAGAGTGAAGGAATTACTCACAGGGACAGAAACAGCACAGTCCTCTACAGGTGATTTAAAAAGTTGCTTTGTAAAATTAGAAGGATTACTGTTTAAATAAATTGACTTAACATACTGTACAACACAGCAACCCTGGAATAGTATATTGAGAGAAATCAGGCACTCAGGGATCCGAGAGTGACTGTTACACCATTTAGTGGTTTATTGTATTTATTTATTAAAATTGTTTCACCAGGAAAGGCACACTGAGCAACCCGCTGCTTGTCTCCCGGTGCGACCTGGGGAGAGGGGGCATAGGGGATGGATAACACGCAGGTTATCAGTAGAGTAACATTTAACAGCAGAAAACATATAGGTTACAATTTGTGTGATTTACAGAATAGATCAAAGTATAACCAGGTTACAAGTAGGCACATAATATACTTAGTCCACAATAAGAATATACAATAGTAGTGATAACTCGGATATAACAATTGCAGATGTAAACTCACAAGAAACAGCTAGCAAAAAAACATTAAGTGTATAGATGCAAAGTGCATCTGTTGAGCTTAAAATACAGTAGTAGCCACAGACATTGCCAGCTATTTCCAGGTATTTTGTGAAAAATCTGAAGAGTTTCTCTCTGCTGCCCCTACTGTGAAAATGCAGAAAGCAGGGAATTTCTCCAGAAATATCACAGAAATTTCAGGAAATAGCTGGCAATTTCTGTGGTTGCCACTGTAGGCCAGCTTTGTAGCATTTGTGAGATGCCACTGGCTAGGCAAGGGGGGGGTGAGGCAGGCCTGAGAGTCAGGTGCAGGAACAGTTTACCATAAAGTAATTTGCCAAGGCAGTGGAGAGAGAATTGGCAAAGGAGGAGGAGTGATGAATTTGTTGAGGCAGTGCATTACAGAGCTTAGGGAAGCAGTGAGAAAAGGCTGCCTGGCCAGCAGTGGTCCTCCGCCAAGAGATTACTAGTTAGCGGGAGTCAAGGGATCTGAAGGCATGAGTGGGGTTGGGGGCTGAAGAAGGTAATGTGGAAAGGTAAGATGGGAGGGCACCTAACCAGTACTTAGAGACAAATTTAGAGTAGTGCATGATGCATCAGTTTTTGAGGGATGGAAATGCCAGAGACTGGTAGAGATCGCAGTGATGGGTGGGGGGGGGACATCGAGCACAAAGCGGCAGAAGGCATTGAAGAGGATATCTAATTTGGTTAAGGTAGACTTTGGGGTGGAGCTTAAAATGATGTTGCAGTAGTTAAAGGAGGGGAGTATCATCTTCTGGACTAGTTCACTGTGTACAGTTAGAGGGAGGCTTCTACGGTTTCTGTACAGGGCACCTAGCATGGGGTGCAGTTTTTTATGGTGGCATCAATGTGGTCAGAAAAGGATAGATGCCAGTTGAGCCAGACCCCTATGTAGCGGAATGTGGTGACATCCTCAAGTATTTGCCCATCTAGGGTGCGGAAGATGGGGATGGAGGGGAGTCTGGACAGGCATTGTCGTGTGCTGAAAGTCATAGTAATAGTTTTTTTGGCATTGAGGGAGAGCTGGTGAGAACTGAACCAGTATTGGATATTGATGAAATCAGCTTGGAGATTTGCAGCTACCACTTCTGGGGAGGTGCCTGAGGTGAAGAGAACAGTGTCATCTGCATGCATGTGGATTGAGGAAGTAGAGCAGATAAGTGGTAAGTCATTCAGAAAAATGGAGAACAGAATGGGTCCGAGCACTGATCCCTGAGGGACACTGGTAGTTATGGGGAGGGGAGCAGATATAGCATTGGAGATTCTTAAGGACTGTGTCCCGCCAGTGAGGTAGGAACTGAACCAGTTGGTGGAAGCAACGGAGAGACCAGAATCAGAGAGGCTGGAAAGAAGAAGGATATGGGAGACTGTGTCAAACGTTTTAGCTAGGTCAATGAAGATGGCAGAGGTGATCTGCCCTCTATTCATGCCAGAGAGTATAGTGTCAGTGAGTCTAATCATGGAGGAAGCAGTGGAGGAACACTTCCTGAACCCAGACTAGAAAGCTGTGAAAAAGTTAGAGTCAGTGAGAAAGGAGGTAAGTTGTGTGAGCACAAGGTGCTCTTGCAGTTTTGCAAGAGCCAGGAGGAAAGAGATAGGATGTTATTTTGACATCAAGGTGGGGGTCCCCCTTTAGGGAGGGGGATGACTATGGCATGTTTCCATGCCTGGGGGACAGTTGCAGTGACGAAGGACTGGTTTAGTAGATTGGCAAGCAGGGCAGCTATGGCAGGAGCAGAGAGGTAGAGGAATTTGGGGTCCAAATCTTAGGGGGATTTGCCTTTAGAAGGGTTGAGTGATAATAGGGCATCTAGGGCTTCCACTGGTAAGATGTTATTGAAGGAGAAGGTATGAGGCACTATAGGCTTCTTTATTCCATCGGTGGGTGTGTTTGGAGCAGGGGTGGCCAGGGAAAGAAGCTGCACAAGTGGAGAAATATGTGTCCAATTCAGCCACAACAGCACTTGGTTCTGAGAGAAGGGAGTTGTTAATATTTAGGAGCGGACTGGGAGTTGCAGTAGGAGGGGAGAAGAGGGAGTGAATGACCTTCCAGAACTTTGAGGGATTATTTAAGTTTTTCTGGAGGGTGGAGTTGAAGTATTCAGCTTTGGCCAGTCAAGTAGCTCTGGTACACTTGTTTTAAAGCCTTCATTATGTGGAGAGATCTTGTGGGCAGCTTGAGGATTTGTGGGCTCTCCAAGCTTTGTCCCAGGTGTTTTGACATGCTATGAGTTCAGGGGTGATCCATGGGAGGTGGTTTCCCCAAACCCTTTTTTTGACACAGAGGGGCATGAGTGTCCCAGACATTGAGGAATTTGCTTTTGAAGTGAAGGAGGGCATCATCAGTGGAGGAGATAGTAGTGGTAGGGGCCCAGTTAGCTTGGGCCAGGTCATCTAATAGGGGAGCAAGGTTGAGTGATTTGTAAGACCTTGATCAGGAACTTAGGGGATGATTTGAGGTGGTGAATTTTATGGATGAGGTAGCTAATATGGCGGTCACTCAGGGAGTCAGGAAGAAGACCAATCTTGATGACCCGGTGAGGGTGGGTGGTCAGGGCCCAGTCAAGAAGAGAGTGGTTTCCTGATTTGGGGTTTAGGTGGGTGGGCTTGGTGATGAGTTGTGAGAGATTTAGCCCAGTTACATCAGACCAGGCTTTATTGAGGGCTGGTGATAGCCAATTGTGATTAAAATCTCCCATTATATATAATTCACCTGTAGTGGTAAGGGAGGAGATTTGAGTGAGGAGATTGGTGACCGTTGATGAGGGTCTTGACTATTTTCATTTTGAGAAGAACGGATTAAAGTAGCTAATGAGTGCAATGTCAAGTTTGTAGAATTTATTTTGAAATCAGAAATTCAGAAGCTTGAAAATCTGACAGATGAGTTGAAGGAAGCGAAAGCATTAACCTTGGTTTTTAAGGATAATAGAGAATATAAGGACTTTGATGGATTCCTACAGAAAAAGCTTCAGCAATATGAGAAAGAAAGTGTTTTAAGAAAACAGCATAAACTCAGTAGAGATGTATGTTTGATTCTTTGTACTCCCTTACCCTCTCCTCCCAAGGATGCACTGGGGAATGAGCAGCTTGATTGTCCAGTGTGCCTTCCTGGTGAAACTTTTCAATAAATAAAAAAATAAAGATGCAGAATACTATGAAAAGGACAACATAGTACACTGGGGATGGAGACATATTAGACCAAGAAGCAGGAGCAGATCCAGATCCAGAGTTCATTTCCAAACAGCAAATTCTGATACACAGAAGTACAATAAAAATAACAGAGCTGAGGAAGGTGAGGAAGAAATTATCAGTGAGTCTGAAGAACTGAACACCCCCAATAGAACTTTTTTAGACAAAAAGAAGTCACAACAAAAAGAAAAAGAAAAGCAAGGAGAGGGAGAGAGGAGGTAAAAAATCAAGAAGGAACACAAAGGTTAATGAAACATAATCTGAGCTACAGGTCTTGAATACCTTGAATCATATCCTTACCACTATGCAAATTTCTGTGCTTTGTAAGGGTTTAACTTTTGTCCCCACTCCAAGGATTAATTCCTTTCAAATATTTGAGGACTTGAAGAAGTTCTTCAGAAAGCTTATTAGATTTTTAGATTAGTTTAGATAATTTTTTTTCTCAAAGGGCTAAGGATACTTTAACAGCACACACAGAGATGGGTTTAGAGGACAATATTGATTTGACACCTACTGAGGATCTAGATTTCTTGTTAGCAGCTATTGAAGGGACTGACAATGCTGGAGCTATTAGATGGGAAAACAATAATGCATTAAACATAGAAACCTTGGAAATATTATTTGAAGAAGGGTGGTGGTGTGAACAATAGACCTGATTAACCTTTTACAGATCTCCCTAGAATATGGAGGAGGAGGAGGAGTAGCTCTCTGTGTAAGGAAAGGGAAGGGATCAAAGCAACAGAACTAAAGAGTAAACAGGGAGGAGAGGAGGAACTGCGGGTCACCCTGGAGAAAGGAAATGGCACCACAATCTGCACAGGGGGTTGTATACAGACCCCCATCTCAGGAGGACAAAATGGGCAAGGAAATGATAGAAGGCATCCTTAGGGTGCCAGAAAAAGCAGAGATTTATTTATTTTTTATTTATTTATTGAAATGTTTCACCAGGAAGGGTACACTGAGCATCTTAATGCTCATCTCATGGTATGTCCTGGGGAAGGGGGAGTGGGAAATTTCAACATATTTAAATGATACAAAGACAAAGTACAGTACAGTACTGAGACAGGAGCATATCAAATATAACAGACAAAACTTTCAGGTAATACAGTGCAGTCATTATGGGGGATACATGATTATTCAAAGCAATAAGGGATGGATGCATGAGAAGCAAGACACATTGAGTAAGTGCTAGGTATTTAGAGTGAGTAGGTGGAGTGGGGAGGGGATGGGTGGGAACAGCAGTATACAAGGAGGGAGTCAAGAGCAAGATCAGATTGGGATCAGATGGTTGAGTAGAGCTGAAGTGAGGGAGTTCAGTAATGAGGAGTGACAAATTTGTGAAGGGAGAGCATTCCACAGTTTTGGAAGGTGGTATGAGAAAGCTTTTTGGCCAGAGGATGAAGATCTGCTGGGGATAGAGGAGGTAAGTAGGTTGTCTGATCTCAGTGAGTAGCGGTTGGGAGGCGGCATACTAAGTGAGGAGGAGAGATAGGAGGGGAGAGAACCAAGCCAGTATTTTGAGATGAATTTGGCACCTTGTAGCACACGACGATTTTGAAGCATGAGGAAATTTAGGGAGCGGTAGAGGTCACAGTGATGGGTGAGGTGGGGGGCATCTAGGGAAAAGTGGCAGAATGAATTATAGAGAGTATCCGGCTTGGCTAGGGAGGATTGAGGAGCAGCGCCATAGACTATGTCACAATAGTCGAATATTGGCAAGATCATTTTCAGTACTAGCTCATGCCTCTCTGCAAGTGGGATACAGCTGCTATTTCTGTAAAGGGCGCCAAGCTTAGGCTTAAGTTTTTTCTGAATTGACTCAATGTGTGTAGAGAAATTGAGATGTCTGTCAAGCCAGACAGAGATATTGTTAATGGGGGATCTGAATATGCCAGATGTTAACTGTAGCACCTCTGCTGCAGCCACAAACAAGAGCAGGGTTATTCTAGATACCCTACAGGGGGCATGCCTCAGACAGCTAGTGTTGGAACCCACTCGGGAGGGAGCAATCTTAGACCTGGTTCACTCAAACAGGGATGGAGAGAGGATCTCAGATTTAGAAGTGGGTAGCCATCTGGGAAAAAGTGACCCCCAAACAGTGTGGTTCACGATAAACACAGCCGTAGAGTTACGCCACACAAAAGTGAAGGTACTGGACTTTAGGAGGACTGACTTTGGAAAAATGGGAGAGTGCCTCAGAAAAGTATTAGCAAATGGGAAAGAAGGAGGGGTGGAGAAACAATGGGGAAACATCAAAACTGCCATCACAGAGGCAAAAAACCTTTATGTGAAGCAAATAAACCAATCAAAACAAAGGAAAAACCCACTATGGTTCTTAAAAGAGGTGGCCGGGAAGGTTAGGGAGATAAAGATTGCATTCAGGAAGTGTAAGAAAACACAGAAGAAGCAGGACAGAGAACTGTAACAGTTAAAGCAAAAGGAAGCAAGGAAGGCAGTCAGAATAACAAAGTTCCAAACCAAGGAAAAGATAGCCAACTCAGTTAAGAAGGGGAATAAAACCTTTTATAGGTACATTAGGGAGCAAAGAAAGACCAAAGGAGGGATAGTGAGGCTTAATAAAGGGGAGGATGGGTGGACAGAGGGTGACAGTGAAAAAGCAGGGATACTGAGGGAATACTTCTGCTCAGTATTCACAAAAGAAGAGGAGGGAGAGGTACCTAATACAATCAATAGAAGCACTCTGGAAATGGGGGTCGATACCAGTCCATTCACAGGAGGAAGAGTTCTGAAAGAACTAAAACTGAAGGTGGACAAAGCAATGGGGCCTGATGGGATTCACCCCAGAATTTTAAAAGAACTAAGGGGAGAACTAGTGACACTACTGACTACCCTTTTTAACAAATCATAGGAAGATGGTGTGGTACCTGAGGACTGGAGGAGGGTGGATATGATTCCTCTTCACAAAAGTGAGAGCAAAGCAGAGGCAGGAAACTACAGACCTGTTAGTTTTTTTGTTTTTTTCCCCCAACTATTTTTCCCTCCTGGTCACGGTCCACAGGGCCTCTCTCAGGCATCCTTCCTGTTCCTGCACTGCCTGAAGTCTTCCTACCTGAGTCTCCTCTCTTCTCCCCCTCATCCCACAATTGGCACCCCCAACTTAACCCCTCTGGGGTGGGGCTGCCCCTCCTCTTGGGTGCACTTACATACATAGACTTCGACTGTGGGTGAGGGCCCAGGTGGAGGAACCTGGAAGGCCAGGCAGGATGGACCCGGCAGTGGGCATGGGGGAAGGTGCCATCGCCTACTCTGTGGATCGGGCTTTTTCCCCTGTTCTGGTGCTCACCCCCCCCCATGTGTGATGCATTCCCTGATGCAACAGCGCACAGCAACCCTGCCTTGCATCAGTCATGCTGATTTGTCTTGCAGCTCTACATTCTGCAGTGCCCCCCCCAGTCTCCACCTGGAATCACTGGCATGCCGGGCAATCCCCAACCCTCTCCCCAGGGAGAAGATCACCCAGCGGGTGCTCAATCCTCGACCCACCCCTCCTGACCCCCGGCATCTGAGCTCACTCCCAAACTCAGGTTGCTGGCATAGCACGAGTTGTGGCATCCAATGCCTCAACCCTCGGCGCCACCGGGCTGGCCAGACCTATTAGTTTGACCTCAGTGGTAGGGAAAATTATGGAATCACTTCTGAAAGAAAGAATTGTTGAGTACCTAGAGGCCAGTGGGGCACAGACTCAAGGCAGCATGGATTCACAGTGGGAAGGTCATGTCAGACAAATCTAATTGATTTCTTTGACTAGGTGACCAAAGTAGTAGACCAGGGAGGGGCTGTGGACATGGCCTACCTAGACTTGAGCAAGGCATTTGACACAGTCCCACACAAAAGATTAATAAACAAATTAGCCAGCCTGGGGTGGTTCCCAGGGTAGTAGCCTGGGTAAAAAATTGGCTGGACAACACGACACAGAGAGTAATAGTAAACAGAGTCCACTCCGAAGAAAGAGGGGTTACTAGTGGGGTACCGCAGGGTTCAGTTCTGGGGCCGGTCCTTTTTAATGTCTTTGTAAGTGACATTGTGGAAGGACTGAAGGGAAAAATATGCCTCTTTGCAGATGACACAAATATCTGCAACAGGGTTGATACACAAGTGGGGGTGGAAAGGATGAGAAGGGACTTGGCATGGTTGTAAGAATGGTCAAAAGTATGGCAGCTCAGATTCAATGCAAATAAGTGCAAAGTAATGCACCTGGGAAACAAAAACACAGGGGAACAGTACATAATGGGGAGGTACTAACAACAACAAAAATGGAAAGGGACCTGGGGGTAGTCATATCAGATGACCTAAAGGTAAGCAAGCAATGTGAGAAGGTAGTAAGGAAGGCTGGGGGGATACTGGGATGTATTGGGAGAGGCATCACCAGTAGAAAACAGGAAGTTGTTATCCCTCTGTACAGACAGTAGGTGAGACCCCATCTGGAGTACTGTATGCAGTTCTGGAGACCCCATCTCTGCAAGGACATAGACAGGATGGAGGTAATCCAGAAGAGGGCAACTAAAATGGTACAGGGTCTGCACCAGAAGCCATATGTAGAAAGACTAAGGGATCTTAATATGAATACCTATGAGGAAAGGAGGGAGAGGGGGGACATGATAGAAACTTTCAAGTACCTCAAGGTAATCAACAAAGTCCAAGAGGATAGCATCTTTCAGAAAAAGAGATGTGCAAGAACAAGGGGGCATGCTTTGAAAACAGAAGAGGGACCGCCCAGTATCAATGTGAGGAAGTATCTTTTCACAGAGAGGGTGGTGGACGCATGGAATGGCCTTCCTGAGGAGGTCTTGGGGTCAGAAACAGTGGAGGAATTCAAGAATGCATGGGACAGACATAAGGCAATTCTGGTGGGGGGTAAGAAGAAGTAGGCTGTTGGTTAACTAGGATCTGCATCTTATCCAATAGGTAGGGAAATGGGCAGACTGGGTGGGGCAAGCAGTCCTTATCTGCCATCAAAGTCTATTTTTCTATGTTTCTAAGCTATGCAGTAGAAGGCATCAGAAAACAGTGACAAGCACTATTTCAAGATAAATCTACTTTCTCTCTCACCACCACCAATGCAGCAATTATTTCCTGTGAATAGGGATGCAGAGAAATTCTACTATGGGGGCAAAATTGTCAATGAGTTGGCAATTTGCTCTTATAACTACTAGTAATTTTTAAAATTACCGAATTCACCATTGTGACTTCGCCTTGCTTTGGGGGTTTAAAGTGCAAATTCCACTAAAACCCCCAAAGCAAGGTGAAGTTACAAATGTGAATTCTCCAACACCACCCCTGATCTATCACTGGTGTCCAGGTCCCTCCCCCATCCCACCCATCTATGCCCAATGCCCATTTGTAAAAAAAAAATGTATCCCTTCCCTGGTGTCTAGTGGACCCCCACCACCCCTGTCAGGTAGTTCCTTCACCACGCTCCCCCAACCCTGAGTCCCATCCATGTTTTAAAAAAACATTTAATCCCTTCCCTGGTGTCTAGTGGACCCCTCCACCCCACCACCCTATCAGGAAATTCCACCACCCCGCTTCCCCAACCCCGAGTCCATCCATGTATGTAAAAAAAAAATTATTTATTTTATCCCTTCCCTGGTGTCTAGTGGACCCCCTACCCCACCATCCTGTCCAGTAGTGTCCCCGCTCCCCTCAACCCCAGTCCCCCCACCAGGTGCCCTGTACAGCCTCACTCACCTCCACAGCCGGCAGCCCACCTGACTGAGCTCAATGAATGAGCACGTGCTTGTACAAGCACGTGCTTCTTCACCTAACTCGTAGAGATTTACACTGCATATTAGGGTTGTAGAGGAGGGTAGGGTGCTGCTCCAGTGTCTTGCAGGGGTGGCAGGATGGGGGAATGGCTCCCACCCCCTCAGTGAGCAGCCCTCTACTCTTCTCTGCAACCCTAATCTGTAGTGTAAATCACTGCGAGTTGTCAATGGATGAGCATGTGCTTGTACGAGTACTAGCTCATTAACTGAGCTCAGTCAGGTGGGTTGCCAGCCATGGAGGTGAGTGGAGGGCCGTGCCGGTGGCCTGCTCCAGTGGGGGTTGGAGAGGAGCAGGGGGCACTACTGAACAGGGTGGTGGTGGGTGGGGGTTCACCACACCATGAACATACAGTTAGTGGATGGGCTGACCTCCCTCACGTTTCTCTGGACCTGTAACTTGTTCTCTTCTCTGCTAGCCTGCGCCTGAAACTTTGTTCTATTCTCTGCCAACCTGTAAGTTAATTCCCCTGTACTCATGCAGGAGTCTTGCCTGCTACCTTGCTGGGCTGTGAAAATTACTACGGGAAATATAAAAAGAAAAAAAGCGCCATTTTTCTGGCTTTAGAGGCAGGCGGTGTTGGTTGGAGTTGGAGTTTTTGGGGTAATTTTTAACTGTTCTTCAGCTCGGGCACATCTACGGTATTCTCTACCTCCATGACCCAAAAGAGCTTGGGTGCCAAATTTGTAATCCTCTCTCCAGCACCACTGCTCAAAATCCCTGTCGTTGGACTGAACCTCAGGAAGGCGGGCTACCCCTCTGCAAGTGGGTCCCCCGTTGCACTGCAGACATCCCGACTGCGGCGAGGTTGAGACACTGGCTTACAGCTAGTGGCTGGGCAGACCTCCCTCACATTTCTCTGAACCTGTAACTTGTTCTTTTCTCTGCTAACCTGCTCCTGAAACTTTGTTCTATTCTCTGCCAACCTGTAAGTTAATTACCCTGCACTCAAGCAGGAGTCTTTCCTGCTACCTTGCTGGACTGTGAAAATTACTACAGAAAAAAAAAAAAATACTTACTTGTCTTGTGTTTTGTAAGCAGCAGGGCAGCAAGCTGGTTGGAGTTGGAGTGTTCGGAGGTAATTTTTTCCCACCGGCCCACCCCGTTCTCTCCTCCTCTTAAATGCTCGCTGGCCACTCCCCCCCCAGCCCATGCCATTTTTGACAGCCAATATGATTAACTGCTTACTTGCAGCCTAACTCAAACTCAGTACTACTGCAGGGAATAGGCTGAACCTGTTGCCTGTGTAAAATTGTGATTGTAAAGTGTGTTTCTTCTGTAGGGAATAAGCTGTACCCATACTTCAATGTGCTTGTGATTGACTTGTACTATACTGAACCTAAGTGCACGTGGGGGATTCTTTAATCTTGTGGGTGTGCTGTGTGGATATCGATACCCAGGCCTTTGACCTAACAGCTGGGGACTCTGAAGTTTCGACCTGTTTGTAGTCTCAATTGCATGCTGATCTGTCTGCCTGATTTTTACCCTATCCCTAGCATTAGCATTCACAGCTACATAGTGACCCTGTTTGCTTACTGTCTGTGGTCTTCAGGCACCTGGTACATGCTCAACTGTCGGGGGCCAACTCTGAGAAGCACTGTGGGGATCAGTTGTGCTAGTACCGCTGAGTCCTCCTTTCTGTGGCCCTCACTGTCTGACCAGCGATGCCCCCACATAGCCCCCCACCCCCGTGTTTATCTTGCTGGGATGCAGTCATATGGCATGGGGGATGCTAAGCTTCTCATGGGGGGGGCCAAGCCCCTGACCCTCACCAGTTCCATTGTCCTTGGACTGCTCATCGTGCTATGCCTCCCTCTGCTTTTTGCTGACAATGCTCCTCTGCTGGGGAGCCCCTGGGTCACGCCTGCCCAGCATGATATGACTGACTTCACCTTCTCTAATCTAATTGCCTGTGACAGATAGCCCCTGTGGCCTATCTGCTGTCTTGATCTTAGGAGTTTTTGGTATCCTGTCTTAACAGGCAGGAGCTCTGGACCCAAGCCACGTGGCAGGGGTGGCCTTCCCCTCTGAGGCATCTCCTATGGCTTTTACTGGTGATGCTAGCCCTCTCGGGGGATATTGAGTGCAATCCTGTCCCCCAGCAGCTCTCCCCCCTATCTGTGGACTGGTTGAAAGGCAAAGGGCTAAAAATAGCTCACCTTAGTATACATAGCCTCCTGCCCAACTTGGCTGACCTCCTGGCGTGGGTCACTCACCACAAGCCAAACATCCTGGTTTTAACAGAAACCTGGCTGAAGCCGTCAACCTCTGACTCAGCTTGTGCACTTCCTGGCTTTGCCCTTGTGAGGCAGGACCACCCCAGGGAAAAAGAGGGGAGGGTGTTACTCTGGTCTATTACAGGAGTCACCTTAATATTACGGTTCTGTCTGGACAACAGTCTCCGATGTCACCCTGTGAACTGAGGCATACAGTTCTGTTGCTAAGGAATACAAAAAAGCTCTGTATTGTCTGTACCTACAACCCCCCCATGGGGAGCATATCAGGACTGTCCTCCCTCCTTGACATAGGTGGGTCACTGGCTGGGAACAATGAACTGTTGATACTGGGCGATCTTAACCTGAACTGGCTTAGTGGTAATGCAAAGCTGTATGAGTCACTACTGGCTGGTCTCTCATTGTCTCAACTCATAAAAGATCCCACTAGGTGGTCCTCCACTGGTAGCTTGGGCTCCTTCCTAGACTGGGTCCTGTCTAACAGGCCAGAGAGGATTAGCTCTGCAGGAACGCTCCCGGACTCCATCTCTGACCACTCCCTGGTGTTGCGTCTGGAAGGTCCCTTCCCTAAGAATTCCACATAAAGTCATCCAAATTCAGGACTTCTCTCAGTTTGACCTGGGGTCTTTCCATGGTGATCTTTGGTGTACTGACTGGACTGAGGTTTGGAATGCCCAGGATCCAGCCTCAGCAGTCAGCCATTTTCTCAGAGCATTTGGTGCATTGCAGAATAATCACACCCCTCTCATTAGGTGGAAGGTAAAGGGGTCCGCCACCAAGTGGTTTCACAGAAGCCTCCTTACCCTCATGAGGGCTAGGGATAAGCGCTGCACCAATTTCAAGGTCACAATGGACCAGACCATATTTTAGCAGTATAGGAGGCTCTGGAACAAGTGTAAGAAAGTGATCAGGGCTGCAAAAAGTGAATTCTGCAAGGTGGCGCTGCTGAATTCGGCAAAAGACCCTTGGACTTTCTGAAGAAATATAAAAAACGTAGTTAGCGGTTCCTCCAACAGTGAGGCTACTGATATGCTCATCAATGGTAATAGTTGTAACAATCCACTTACCATTGTTAACACATTTAGCAAACACTTCTCGGACCTGTCTGCCTACACCTCCCTCTTCTCCTCTTGTGGAGGTGATAGCTGTGACCAGGACTCTTCCTCACAATTGGTTCCCACTTCCCGACTGTTATTATATTTCAAGGCTGTGACGGCACAAGAGATGCAGAGATTGCTCTCTGGTCTCTCCCTCTTCTCCCAGTGCTGGCCATGATGGCATGGAACCTAAGCTCCTCCATCTTGGGGCCTCACACATTGCCTCCCCAGTGGCCCATATCTTCAACTTAACCCTAGTCTCTGGAGTCATCTCTGATGTATGGAAGGTGGCCAGGATTGTCCCCAATCTCAAGCAGGGCAACCCTAAGTCTCTGAACAACTACCGTCCGATAGCCATACTGTCCGCAATCAGTAAACTCCTTGAGAAAGTTGTGGCGGGGCAACTCACGGAGTACATCCAGGCTCATGAGCTTCTGTCTCCTGAGCAGCATGGCTTTCGTAAAGGGCATAGCACATCCTCGGCCTTGGTCACTGTTTCATCTGGGATCAGAACTGCTATGGTCCAGGGTAAACTCTATGGTGCCATTTTCATTGATCTATCAAAAACCTTTGATCTAGTTGACCATGCTCTGTTCTGCTCTCAGCTTAGGTCTCTTGGTTTGTCATCCCCTGTACTCTGCTGGTTCTCCAACTACTTGCAGAGCATACAGCAGCTGATTAAATACAGCAAGGTGCTCTGGGACACCACAGCTGTGTCCTCAGGTGTTCCCCAAGGCTCAGTCCTGGGGTCCCTGCTTTTTTCCATCTTTGTGAACAACCTACCTGCTACCTCTTCCTACTCCAGGTCCATTCTATATGCAGATGACCTGGTCATCCTAACCTACTCCCGGGACATTGGGGTAATAAGCCACCAGTTGAGCGAGGACTTTGGGAGTGTCCAGTCTTGGATAACATCCTACAAGCTGGTCCTCAACCTCAGTAAATCTCAGGCCATGTTCTTTGGCTCCCTGGCCAAGATAAAAGCCTCCCCTGCATCCTTGTATATCACAGGTCCTGATGAAGCCCCAGTACACATCACCAACTCCATCAAATACCTTGGGTTACACTTGACCCTCAACTCGACCTTGGACTCCATATCCTTAATGTCTGCAGAACCGTTAACTGCAAGCTGGGTCTGGCCTATCACTCAAAGAGCAATCTTACTCCCGCTGCTCACCTTGCGCTGGCTAGAGGTGTGTTTCTCCCCTCCCTCAGCTGTGGGCTCCTCCTGTTTGCTCATACGTCAGGTGGACCGTCGCCTACAACAATATCTGCCACTTTGCGCTGGTTGCCCCTAGACTCACCCACCAGTGTGACCTGTATAGAAAGCTCAATTGGCTCTCCCTGTCCAATCACTTAAACTTTGTCCTGGGCTGATTCACAGGCAAGGTCCTTGGTGCTGGCACCCCTCCTGGTTAGCAGAGCTCCTTGTTCCTGTGGCCTTCCCCTCATACTCCATCAGATCCCTGGACCCTGCTGCTCTAAGGATCCTGGCCACACACACTCAAATGGGGGACAGAGAATTTGTCTCGTCCACTCCCAGACTATGGAACTCCCTTCCTGCCCAGGTTCTCTCCTCCCCTTCCCAGGCTGGCCTCCAAACCTCCCTGTGGAGACACTTAAAGCTTTCCTCAGTGTGTGGATGTCCCAAGCCTCTGTAATCTCACTTGGCCCCCTGCACTGAACATTCTTTCTAATGTTCTGCCTGTCTGCAGGGATTCTGTCCCATACTCAATCTCTACACCTTAGGTATTGGGTATTGCTCTAATGGTGCCCCCCCCCCCTTGCTGGGGACGTATATTGTACATAATTTTGTATATAATGGACTCAAACTGTATAACGACTTGTATATAATGCGCTGCTTGCAGCTTTGCTGTTCCGATGTATCTGTTATGACCATTGTACCTGATGATTATTGTGTGGCTTCTGTTTCCCTTGACTCTGTGTAACTGCCTAAAGTGTATCTTGTTGTATCATGTCATATTTCCTGTACTCTCCTGAGTCGTACCTGAAAATAGGCAATTGTCTTGTCTAGTGTACCTACCTGGTTAACAAAAGCTAAATAAATAAAATAAAGACACCAGGGAAGGGATAAAATAAATATATAATTTTTTTTTACATACATGGATGGACTCAGGATTGGGGAGCGGGGTGGGGGAATTATCTGACAGGGTGGTGGGGGATCCACTAGACACCAGGGAAGGGATAAAATACATATATATTTTTTTTACATACATAGGACTCAGGGTTGGTGGGAGTGGGGTCTGGGAATACCTGACAGGGGTGGGGGTCCACTGGAAGGAATTCAATATTTTTGTAACATGGATGGAAGGGACTCAGGGTTGGGGGTAGCGGGGGGCCTGGGGCACTACCTGACAGGGTGGAGGTGGTGAATTGCCACCATGAATTGGCGCCCACGACTGAGTACTGTATAGTTTCCCGCACATGGCTAACTGTTGGTACTTTCACCACTACCTGGGAAAAAACAGTGACTTAGCAGGTACAAGACTTTTTAGAGAATATGAACAAGCCACAAAGTTCTAATTTATCTAAGCTGGAACTGAATGCACTTAATGAGGTAGCCGCTAATTATGAGATATAATTAAACCTGCAGATAAGTGAGGTATCATTGTGGTTATGGACATAAAACAGCATACGGATATAGTAATGTCTCTATTGAGTGATACCGCAACCTTTAGGGAATTATTAAGTAACCCTACCCCTGCTTGCAAACATCAGCTCCATCAAATCATATTAAAGTTTAACACTGTTAATATGATTTGATGGAGTTTTAACAGTTAAACGATGGTATAGTAGCATCAGTGAAAATGAGTAGGGATATATTTGGAAGAAGTATCGAGTGATCCCAAAAGTTTCTATATTTTACCCAAAATACAGAAAAGAATTATTATGCCTCTTGGTGGGCCACTAGTATCAGGGAATGGGTCTTTAACTGAGAAATTTTTTGGTTAAATGAAAATGATTTCATCTGATATTTACTTACAATGCAAGTAGGGAAAAATTACAATTTTTGGATGTAGAAATTTTGACTGATCCAGGAGAACCTATACATATAAAATGCCGTTGAAAGACTATAGCCACACATTATTTACTGAGGGCAGACAGTGCCCACCACCAGAAGTTAAAAGGATCCATACCATACTGTCAGATGGTTAGACTACGAACAAACTGAACTACCAGTCAGGATTTTCTGTTACAAGCCTCAGAGTTTGAAGCTAGATTTCTTGAAAGGGGTTATGATGCTGATTTATTGGCTAACTGCAAGCTTAGGGCCCTGCAATTGGACAGAGATGACCTATTAACCAAAGAGATGGTTCATTTAATGCCCCTGATAATAATGGGCTGGTGACATGTGTAACAGAGTTTAATGATGTGGCAGGAAGGATAGGTAACATTGTTTATCGTAACTGGCCTATCTTAATAGGAGATAATGAAGTTGGAGCTGCAGTAGGTATGAAGGCCAGGATATCCTTTAAAAGGACCTCTAATCTGAAGGATCGTTGGGTTCATAGTTGTTTGCCCAAAATTCTTTGGTGACAATGTAACTTAATTTATGTGAGAAGAACTGTGCAACCATTGAAACAGAGGATCCAGGAGCATGTCAGGTCCGTACTGAATAACAAACTGGATACCCCAGTTGGAATTCATTTGGCTGTGAAGCATAACTCGGATTGTAGTTTCATTATGTTTATGGGTATTGAGGGGATAGAACTAAAAGTCTTCTTAGAAAATAAAGCTTTTGAATATTTACACTGAGAAGTATCAGACCTATGGGTCACAATGATCAGTGGGATTTGAGACCCTTTTTGCATTGATTGAACTGTGCATGCTGTGTGACAAGTCCTTTCCTACATCTTGCAGGTGCTATACTGTTGTTACAATAGTCTATTTGTTTTTTTCTAATCTCCTACTGGTGCTGTTTCTCTCTCTCTCTCTCTCTCTCTCTCTCTCTCTCTCTCTCTCAATCTCTCAATCTCTCTACCTTGTTGGACAGGGTATACAGCTGATCCATGATGCAACATTGTGTTCTCCCCAGGTGTTTTTGTACCCAGTATTTCTATCACACTTTCACTTCCCCCATCCTGTCCCCTTACATACTTGTCCTAGTTTTGTGTTTTGTGTTATGTCTTTTTCCTGCTTTCACACTTTCCCTATAACCCTCCCACTACCCTGCCCCCTCTTCCTTTGTTTGGCTTTTACTTGTTATTTCTTTATTTCAAAGCTCCATTTAGTGCATACATTAAATATTCATTGCAGGAGCTGCCTTGGATTGGGGTTGCCATCCTTCATTCTACCTTTACATCAGCATATTACAAGTTGTTTAAGTGAGCACACTATTTGTAGCTCCTTTATGATTTAGACACTTGCAATACCTTGATGCCATTCTTGTTTTTGATCTCAATTGGTTTACATTTGTGCCATTCTTTTAGCTTCTTGAGTACTTAAATACCAAAGATGCTTAAGTGCTACTCTTGTTTTTTGTATTCCATTGTCTGTTTTAAAGCTCCATTTAGCACATACATGTAGTAATTATAATAGTAGCTGTCCTGTATCATGGTTGCCATCCTTTATTCTATTTATGCATTAGCATTTTACAAATTGTTAAAGTGAGTGCAATTCTTGTAACTCCTTTAGGACCAGGCACTGGTGATACCTAATGTTTTGTATGTCTCCCACTTTTGTTGTTCCTTATTGTGCAGTATGTTCTAAGATCCACTTAGTAAATGGCATTAGAGTTTGAATGAAGGAGCTTTTCAGTATTGCTGTTGTACTCACCAGTCTATCTGTGCACTTTCTATAGTGTTTTGTATTTTCAATGTAATGGAATGCTACATTGATTGTAATATTGTTTTAACTATGTTTTGAGTATAAGCTTTCAAAAAACTTAAGAATGCACTGCTTGAACTGTTTGAATTGAGTCACATCTTTTTTAATGAATAGTCATGTTTTGTAACTATATAAGGTGACATGGGAGTCCTGCAGCCATGCCCCTGACAAACAGTGTGAGACTCGAAACACTGGGGGCAGTAATGGTTGGCAGCTTTGTCTGCACCCTCATTTCTGGTCATGTTTGGAATAAAAAGCTTTTACTTTGATTTAGCAACTGAAGTGTGGTTGTTTTCTCCTGAAGTGCAGTATTTCTTTTCATGTAGGGGAGCCTGAGAAGCATTGGGAATATGGACAAAAATAGCAAAGAGTACATTACTAGGAAAAATCTCAGACTTTTTTTTTAGTTTTTGTTGATGGGGTAAGTGCACTAGGCAAATTCTGCCTATTTTCATGCACGACCTGAGGGTGGGGGATACAGGTGAAAGCCAACTGACCTTGAACCAGATTAAGCTGTTGGTGGTATTTTTATTGAATATTTATAAGCACATATAAACATTTTTCTTTCAAGGATCTAAGATGTGGTCCAGATATAATCTGTAACCAAATCAAACCTTATTTAAAGCATACCAAGGTGAAAACCTGGGGCAGGATTCACAAAGGGAGTGCAAAGTGGGTGCAAAAGTTTGTGCTGCACTTCACGGCTGCGTTGGTGGGCAACAGAACTATTCACTGTTGGATAGTCTGGTGGACTATCTGACTGTGAATAGGGGGCTGGTGGGGGCAGCACTAACCCCGAAAAAGCAATAGAATACATAGTAGCACTGCCCCCACAATCAGCCATGAAAATGGCCCCATAGCCAATAGCACTCAGGCGCTAAAGTGCTATTCACGAACAAAGGCATGCAAATGAGCTAATTGGGCATGCAAGACACTAGTGGCCATAAGCATGCCCATTATGGGCTCATTTGCATATCATTAGTGTGTGGTGTGCCCCCCCACCAGCCCAACAGCCATGCATCCGCATTCTCCATAGTGTAGTGGTGCCCTCCCCCACCTTGATTGCAGATCCAACGGTAGAAAAAATATATTTCTATAGTGCAGGGTCCCACCCCAAATCCCTGATCACCCAATAACCCATCAGTTCTTAAAATAAAAACATGCCCATAGTGTAGTGATCCCACCCCAGTCCCCAATCACCAAATCATCCACCCGCAAAGTAAATTAGGTATATTCCTTAGTGTAGTGGTCCCATCCCATTCCCAATTGCTGTACCAACCACCTGTAAATTAAATACATTTTTGCCATAATGTAGTGGTCCCTCCCTGCTCCTGATTGCCCGGTTACCCACTTGGTAATAAAAAAATTATTTGCCATAATGTAGTGGTCCCTCCCATTCTCCAATCGCCCAATCACCCACCCGATAATAAAAACAGTCATTGCCACAATGTAGTGGTCCTTCCCCATTCCCCGATCACCTGATCACCCACTGGGTAATAAAAAAATATTTGCCATAATGTAGTGGTTCCTCTCCATTCCCTGATTGCCCGATCACCCACCCCGTAATAAAAAAAATCATTGCTGTAATGTAGTGGTCTCATCCCGATCCCCGATCACCCGATCACCCACTTGATAATAAAAAAGCCTTTGCCATAATATAGTGGCCCCTCCCCATTCCCCGATCACATGATTACCCACCTAATTATAACAAAAATATTTTCTGTAATGTAGTGGCCACCTCCTCATTCCCTGATCACCTACCCTTTATTAAAAGAAAAACATTTGCATAGTGTAGTGATCCCCCCAACCCCTCACCCACTCTGTTAAGCACACACCACCCCACTTCCCCCACCCCTGCATGGCTGCCGGTCAGCGAGCAGCATAGCCCTCCTCACACCTCCATGGCTGCCTGCCAACTGAACAGTCAATGACAGCTTGCAGTAGACACTACAGGCCTATTGGTTGACAATGTCAACTAATGGGCTTGCAGTATCTACTGTAAGGTGTCATTGACAGTTCAGTCAGCGGGCAGCCGTGGAGGTGTGATGAGGTCAGTGCTGTTCGCCGACCGGCATCCATACTGGGGCAGAGAGAGCGGGGTGGTGTGTGCTTAACAGAGTGGGTGAGGGGTTGTGGGGACTACTACACTATTGGAAACAGTTTTATTTTAATAATGTTTGGGTGATCAGGCAATCAGGGAATGGGGAGGGACCACCACATTACATCAATGATTTTTTTATTACCAGGTGGGTGATCAGGTGATAGAGGAATGGAGAAGAACCACTACATTACATCAAAGATTTTTTTTTTATTACGGGGTGGGTGAACAGGTGATCGGGGAATGGGAAGGAACCACTACATTACAGCAAAGCTTTTTTTTTTAATACTGGGTGGGTAATCGGGCAATTGGAGGCAGGGAGGGACCACTACACTATGGTAAAAACATATTTAGTTTAAGGGTGGGTGATCCAGTGATCAGGGACAAGGACTGGACACTACACTATGGCACATGCATTTTTTTATTCTTGGGTGGGCAGTCGGGGACCGGGGGGGCAGCATTACCTCCACCAACTGCTAGGGTTGTGCAGATTACTACCAGGTTTTTTTCAGCTGTATTTTGCTCCACATGAGGACCTTTGCATTGGCCCTTGCATGGAGTAAATTTTTTGTGAATGGGATTGCAGGGATATGCAGGTCCCTGCCCCTTATTTGAATTGAGGTCCCTCTCACTACTTTGCCCGGGTTCAAACCCAGTTTGCGGGGGCAAATTGAACTTTGTGAATACCAGCTAGTCACAAAACCGAGTTTGCCCTGGGCAAACCAGGTTTGTGCTTGGGCAAAGCTTTGTAAATCCTGCCCCTGGCCCTTAGGATAGCATCCAAATATATGCCTTTGTCATGGATTCTAATTGAATTCTTTATATATTTATTGTAGTTCAAACTAACAGCAATTCTCTTTTTAAAATAATTATGAAGATAACTAAGTTGATATTCTTCCAATAAGGAATGTATATATAATAACCATGGCGAGCTTCTACAACCCAGCAACCTCCAATGTTCTTTCTCTTCAAGACTATCACATAAAAACTTCCAGGAGGGGCTCTTGTACACTTAGCCCAGCAACACAGGACTATAGAAACTGCCATAGTTTTATAACAATCTAATCCAAGCTCAGCTCTAATGTACTGTATGACGTGGAAGTAGACTTATTCAGTCCAAAAGAAGATTTTAAAAAGCTAAATAGAAATTTTCTTCAGTTCTGAAACCATGTATGGCACCCAAATTTCCACAGCATAGAGGGCTTGTGGATTTAGTTTGGAAGAAATTACTTGGATCAGTGGTCTAATACTATTGTCACCATATTTGTAATTAAATTGTTTTAGACCCAAAGCATTTTTTTTAAATGTTGTCCTAGCCCTAGCAACATGAGAGCAAAATGAACCATTGGAGGAAACAGCTAACCCTAAATACAATAAACATATTTATTTGCCGTATGTATAAATAAATCCCCATGTTGCCGTTGTCATTTTGAGGATGAATTCTCCTTACCAAAAATCATCACATGGCTTTTATAACTGTTAACGGTCAGGGATATTTTTTGTGATTCCCTGACCATGCACCAGTGCAGGTACAGCCAGTGATCCAATTTTAGATGAACAGATGGCACATGCCCAATAGCTTCAAGAAGATTATCGATATAGATATTGAAAAGAGTAGGAGCCAACAGACACCCGCCGATGAACCCCTTAATTAATTGGGAATTCATTGGAAACATTGCCAGAAGGATCTAATCTCACCCTAGCCCTGGTTTAACTATATAGCTCAGAAATAATTGACATAAGGGCACACTCATTGCCTCTATCCAACATTATCTGTCACAATTTACTTCTTATAATCTAGTCAAAAGCTGAAGAAAAATCAATAAAAGCAACATACAGCTTCTGACTTTGAATCAAACAATATTTTCCCAGAGGTGTCTTAAAACAATTATCTATAGTGGAACAATTTTCCCTGAAACCAAACTGTAAGGGTGAAAGTCTACCAAGAGCAGTAAGTTGCTCATGTAAAATGATAATGAATGATTCTAGAAAATTTTTTCTCCAATATATCCAGCAAACTAATCAGCTGATGCATTTTAGCATCTGACTTATTACCTTTTTTGAAAATTGGAACAATTTCTGCCCCCACCACCACCACCAAGAATAAGAAAAAAACTTCTTTAAACATTTATTTAAAAAAAAGAAGAAAAAAATCTGCCCAAATTAGATGCGCCTACACGTAACCCTCGGCCAGAATCAAATCTGGCCCAGGAGCTTTGTTATGCTTTAAAGAAGTGATTGCAAAAATCACTTCATGTATAGAAAAATAATCAATTGGTCAGTGTATGCGTTACATCATAATAATGGGTCATAGATCAATGAGGTAAAGTATTCTACCCAGGAATCCACCAGGATATATGCATCCACTATATTCAGCTTATCGCACCATGGGCTTAGAATAGCTGCAATGAACATTTGCAGCTTAACCAAAAACATAGCAGGTCTCCATTGCTGGATACTGCAACATCAGCCAGATGTGCTAACACTGACAGAAACCTGGCTGTCCAAAACAACACCTGACTCTTTGGTTGCCCTCCCTGGCTTCACCCTTCACAGAGCCGACAGAATGGGCAAACGTGGTGGGGGGGGTGCTGTGTACGTCCGTGACTCCATGATATGCCAAGCCCTTCCAATACCTCTATTAGACCATGGTGCCCAAGCCTTATCATTAAAACTTACTCCAGATCCCTCCAGAGCTCCTGTAATTCTTACTGTCACGTATGTCCCCACAAGAAACCAAGCTCATGCTATACAATCCCTTGCTAACTACATCTCTGGCTTCCCCCCCCCAAAACAGAACACATCATAGTTGGAGACTTTAATGTGAACTGGCTTGCCAGTTCAGCTTCCCATGCCAAGGACACCTCCGCTGCACTGGACCTGACCCAGCTGATCAGCCAGCCTACCATGGTAAACCCCACTAACGGCTCTAGCACCCTGATTGACCTTCTTCTCACCAACCGTCCCCGCAGAATCTCTGACCTGGTGGTTCTTCCAGGCTCCCTAAGTGATCACTCACCCATCCTCTTTTCCTGGTCATGTCTTCAGCAGAAACCCAAACCAAACTATATTGCCCGGCGTCTTCTCCAACCCAGAGGCCTCACAAAACTAAGAAAATACTTAACTCAATGGGACTGGTCCCCTTCTCCACGGCCCCTACTATAGATGAAGCCTTTGATTATTTCACCTGTTCTTTTAATAAAGCATGTGACATCTATGCCCCACTAGCAAAAGTACAATCTAAGAAACGTAATGCCCCTGGGTCATGCCTGCAGTGCTCCAACAGCTAAAGCACAGAGATTATCTCTGGTATAATGCAGTCACATCCGGCATGCAGGCGGACAGGCAAGCCTATAAAGTGGCTCGTAACAGATGCACTTGGGCCACTAAACAGGTCAAATTGGGTTACTACAAAATGACCTTTGCCTCCTTCTGGGGGAAGGCTTGGTTGTTCTGGGACAATATCAAGGAACTCAATGGCAAATCCCAGCTCCTCCCCCTACTAACTGTCAACAATGTCCTTACCACCGACCAGCTGGCCATCACCAACTGCCTCAATTCATCATTCTCTGACCTTAGTGCAGTACTCCGAAATAACTTCTTCGACCCCACTCCTGCAACCCCACCCCCAAACACCCAGCATCTCCCCTTCCATCTCAGGGTGATCTCTACGAATGAAGCAAGGCCTTTTCTCATGAAAGCACTCAGTGGCTCTTGCTATTGCAAAGATTCTTTTGATATGAGAATCCTACATCTAGTACTAGATATAGTCCTTTCCCCACTGACTGACCTCATTAACCGCTCCCTAAGTCTGGGGCAGTTCCCAGCACCCTGGAAGACTGCCACAGTCACCCCCAATATTGAAGAGTGGTGACAGCATCTCCCCCAATAACTACCATCCCATATCCATTCTCCCACCACTCTCGAAAGCCCATGAAAAAATTATAGCCACCCAACTCACTGAGTACCTACTTGCTCATAACCAGCTTTGCAGGGAGCAGCATGGCTTCAGATCTGGGCACAGTATAACTATGGCTTTCACTGAGTTCTCTAATTTTATTCACTCTGCCCTGGATAGAAAACACCTAACTGTAGCTGCCTTCATTGACCTCTCAAAGGCCTTTGCTACAATCTCCCACCCCTTACTCTTAAGCACACTCCACCACATAGGTCTGTCCCAAGGACCTGTCTCCTGGTTTACCAGTTACCTCACAGCTAGATCACAATGTGTCAGAATAAACAACACCCTCTCAACCACCCTGCCAGTCCACTCTGGGGTTCCCCAGAGCTTCATCCTCGGCCCTCTATTATTCAGCATCTACCCAAACACCTTGCCCCATTCCTGCTCCGGCAACCTACTACTCTATGCGGATGACAAGGTCCTTTTTGCCTCACACCCAGATCCCACAGTATTGCAGTCCTCCATCCAACACACATTTAACCAGATTGAAAACTGGTTTATAGACCAAAGACTTGTGGTCAATGTAAAAAAGACAAAGACTATGCTCTTTGCCCATCGACAGAATAAGGCTAAAAATGAACAGCTAACAATGCTCTCCCACTCTCTCCTTCCTCTAGAACAGGTCCATACATATAAATACTTGGGCCTTACATTTGATTCCAGCCTCTCCTTCCATTCACACATTGACACTGTATCATCAGCCATAAATGTCCGTATAGGCCTATTGTATTGGCATAAGGATTGCCTACCTCTGGAAGCCTTTAATCTGGCTGTCACCTCCTTAGTCCTCTCCCTAGTTGATTATGGGCTCACTATCTACTCGGCTGCTGACCACACCTCCCTTAACAAAATCCACCTTGCCATAAACAAAGCATGCAGACTCCTCACTGGGGCAGACAAGCGTACCCATACCTGTACTTTATATGCCCTGACAAATCTCTTTACCCTGGGTGAAAGGCTGTTTTATCAAACATGCCTCCTCACAAAGAAAATACACCTGGGGCTTACCCCCTTGGGGGTTTCTGCCTCTCTTCTATCCTCCCACACCTCGGTGAACACTCGCACTGCCAACCGACAGATGTGGTCCACCCCGATGGTTAGAACCCCCTTAGCCCAAAGGTCATTCCCGCACAGGGCCCCAGCCTGGTTCAATGAACTCCCCTATGACGTCTTCTCCATCTCCAAATTAGGACCTTTCAAGTCAGCCCTCAAAGAGCACATTCTTGCTTCACAGCACTGCCAATGTACCAGGTAGTGCTGGGTCATCTATCTATCATCTTACGGGACCACCCCACCACTGAGCTCCTACCGATAGGGCTACCAAATGTTACCTATTAACAATGCCTCCTTTGGCTGCACTCACAAGGTATCTGTCTAATTCTCTACTTCACTGTAAATATCAAACCTGTTACTCCTTCCCTCTATCAGCAAACACATTGTTCTCTTGAAAACTGTAAAATATAGCTCTCGGTAACACGTTCAATGCAATGTATAGCTGATCTTGATTCTGCAATATTGTATAACTAAAAGAAGTTAACCTTTAGCTGCCATTCTATGTCTATATGTATTAAGTGTTTATGTTTGTTTTTCTGATGCGGAGCATTTGTAAATGAATCCCTGACTCAAAGGTTGTAATCCTAAAGTCTGTTAAATAAATAAATAAAATATTCACAAGATTAGAAGTTCCCTTGGCAACCAAAAGTCAGAAGGCTTTTGTTCCATTTTTATCAATAATATTGAATATAGACTCACATTGTTTACAATGATACTCACACTTTTTTCTTGAAGGATATGTATATAATTTCCTAAACCTGCAGTTAGATCTAGAAGGCAGTAACTTAATGGTCTTTACCAATGCTAACAATTTAGCTTTTTCACACCCGCAAGCCTGCTCAAACCACCTTTTGTTAACTCTATTACTGCCTCTGCCAACAGTACAGAGGATAGCATGTAAATTGGAAAACAAAAGTTCCAGGGATTTGTATCATTCTGCAGACATAAGATAATCACAATCAGGCTGTAAATGAGTCTAAAAATACAAACGATATCTGATAGATATCAGACAAAATTTCATCTGTTCATCTGATTCTCTTTCTATTTCTGATTTCTATTTTTGATTAAATATGCACTAAATGGATCTCTGAGGAAAGAGGTATATAGTAGAAGACAAAATTGAAGCCCATCCAATATCCAATGGTAAATTATCACTTTCAGTTCTATTGACCAAGTTAAGAGTAGCTCAATACTCAATGGGTCCATCCAAAATGGCATAATCAATAATAGATGCTCCTGACAGAGAAAAACAAGTCCACTGTCCTTCTTCATTACCAGGTAGTCTGCTATTAAGCAGATAAAAATGATATTCCTACATAAACCTAATAAAACCTAAGCATACTTGGTTTGTCTTAGTATCCCTGGCTTACTTGCCTGGCAGAATCTATACATTACCTATAAACCCTACAGGTGAATTATCCAGGAGACCATCAAGTGCCCCTCTCCTATCCTAGCATTGAAATCTCCCAAAACCAAAATGAGGGTATTAACATAGCTCTGATCCAATTCCTCTAAAAGGTTCCCTAGGGCATCCCATGGACCATCAATGGCAAACTTAGAGGAGAGAGTTGGAATGTATAAATCCAAAAGTAAAACATCTATATTAAACACCCTAACATAAAGAGCTACATAGAAATCTGTAGTATTAACAAGCTGAGCATAAAACTGCTTATCAATCTTAACATAACACGCAAGACTTCCTGATGCCCTACCTAGCTTATGGTCTTTCTTTGTGTGAATCTGAAGGAGTTCAAAATTGTTGATATGAATCTCCTATTCTTGTAAATGCCAAGTCTCATGGAAGCATAGTGTTGCATAAGCTGAGACAAACCCTGATTATTCCTGAGCTACCCATTTGGAACCAAGACCTGCAATATTCCAGGATAGTAAATGATTCAGAGCTGCATCAGCCATAGGGCTGCAAGTAGCATTTGTAGAAAATAAAGTAGAAGGTTTAGCCATGAGTCATTGGTAGCCTGCAAGTACTTGAGATCTATTGGTAAGTGGTACTGCACAGGGAGCTTTATCCAGCCCTGGGTTACTCTTGGGTTGAGATACAACATGAGAAGCACATATAGAACTCACCACTACATACATACCTAAGCTGTGTAGAATATGACTTTCTCCAAAACTCTCTCTGCTCCTGACCTAGATTTAAAACAGCACATCGACCTGGATGCCATCATGATCCTCCATTCTCCTGGCTGTTATTAGTCCTCTGCATCCTAATGAAATTTGAAGATACTTTGAAAAAAAATGAGCAAATTGATTTGGTTAATTTAGCATCAGTTTCTCCTTGAGGTTTCTTAAGACCATAAATACTAAGTGAGAAAGGTCCAGTATCCTGAAGGGCTGGGCTTGCAGAGCTAAATGT
Source organism: Neoceratodus forsteri (assembly GCA_016271365.2). Classification (NCBI taxonomy): domain Eukaryota; kingdom Metazoa; phylum Chordata; order Ceratodontiformes; family Ceratodontidae; genus Neoceratodus; species Neoceratodus forsteri. Next base: position 1,727,282,450 of record CM057456.1, read on the forward strand.
CTCTTTCCTGTTTAAGTATTTTAAAATGATGTTACATTTTTCAAGTAAACGACCATTATTCCACAAATAATTTGCAATCTTATGGTTTACACAATTAATCTGAATATAATCCAAACCAAACTTATCCCCACAATGACAAACTTAAACTGTATTGCCCAGCTCAATCTGGACAGTCTAAGTTCTAAAGAGATTTCTTTGTAAGCCACGCATTTATTACATATAAATGGTGCTGATTCCCATTGCTGTGGTTTTTCTGCATACATATTGCATCCAGAACATTTAACATTAGATACTTCCTTGCATTGAAGATCTAGTATATTTCTTTTTGCATCATCACTAAGGGAATTAATTATATGTACTTACAAGGGATAGATGTTGCAAGGGAGTGGTTACCTTGTATAGTTCTTGGCCTCTACTCTGACTATCCCAGTTGATGCTGGCAGATGCACTTGCTGCTGCAGCATGTCACCTCTGCTTATACTTGCCAACAGTCGCTTGTGCAGCAGTGATATAGGGACAAAACCAGAAGTAGCAATCCGCTGGACTTCCAGTTTTGGTACTGTTCCCAAATGTGCTAAACAGAAACATAGAAACATAGATTTTGTTAGGCCCATCCAATCTGCCCCTTGTCCCTGCCTAGTCAATCACCACTGACCCTAGTTGGTCATAGGTGTCACTCCCTCCACCTTTCCTCTACCTAATATGCCCCTGTGCCTATCCCATGCATGCTTGAAACTCCCCACAGTCTTTGACCCCACTACCTCCGCTGGCAGGCTGTTTCATTCATCCACCACCTTTTCTGTGAAGAAGTATTTCAGCACATCTTTCCTAAATGTCCCCCCCCCCGTATCTTCATTGCATGCCCCTTATTCTAGTGCCTTTCTTCCTCTCTTTGAAATAGAGCATCCACTTGCACCTTATTCACCCATCTGAGGTATTTGTAGGTATCAATATGTCCCCTCTCACTCTCCCTACTTGTAGGGAGTCTATGTTGAGTTTCTGTAAACACAGCAACATAAAAACATAGAATGCGATGGCAGATAAGGGCTGCCAGGTTTATCTAGTCTGCCATATTCTTTTAACCTTCATTTTTTGCTGCAGACCTTTCTTTGATCTATGGCGCCATCTCTTCCTCTAATTTGCTTTCCCCTCTGATTCCTTTGTGCTTCTCCCAGGCATTTTTGAACCCTGCCACTGTTTTTGCCCTCACTACATCTGCTGGAAGGCTGTTCCAAGCATCCACCACCCTTTCTATGAAGAAGTACTTCCTCACATCACTCCTGAATTTAACCCCCTCCAGCTTCATACCATGCCCTTTGTTCTAGAGCACCTTTTTCTCTGAAAATGCCCCCCCACTGTACCTTATTCACCACTGTGAGGTATTTAAAGCTCTCTATTACATCCCCCCTCCTCTCGTCCAGGGTATACATATTTAGCTCCTTTAGCCTCTCCTTGTGAGCTTCTGATGCAGACCCTGCACCATTTTGGTAGCCCTCCTCTGGACTTCCTCCACTCTGTCAATGTCCTTCTTGAGATGTGGTTTCCAGAACTGGACAGAGTACTCATGGTGAGGTCTTACCATTGATCTATACAGGGGCAGCACCATTTCCCTCTTCCTGCTGGTGATGCCCCTTCCTATGCATCCCAGCATCCCACTAGCCATAATGACTGCCTTGTCACACTGTCTGGCCACCTTTCAGTAATCTGAAATGATTATTCCTTGCCTCTTTCCTGCTTAGTCTTTGTCAGTATCACTCCACCCATTTTGTACTCCACACCTGGGTTTCTATGGCCCAAGTGCATTATTCTGCACTTTTTGCATTAAAACCCAACTGCCATACACTTGACCACTCCTCCAGTCTTTTAAGATCCCTACCTTCCTTTCCACCCTCCTTCCCCTGGAGTGTCCATTCTGTTGTGGATCTTGGTGTCATCCACAAAGGGACAGTCCATTCCCTCCAGTTCCTCCACAATGTCACTTATAAAGGCATTAAGAGGACTTGGCCCAGCACTAATCCCTGAGGTACCCCGCTGGTCACCCTCCCTACCTCAGAGCAAACTCTGTTTACCACTACCCTCTGTGTCCTGTTCCCTAATCATTTTTTAACCAGGTTACCTCCTTAATACCCATCCCCAAATTCCACAACTTGTTTACCAGTTTCCTATGAGGAACAGTGTTGAAAGCCTTGCTGACGTCCAGGAGGCCATGTCCACTGCCCCTCCCTGATCCAATTCCTTGGTCATCCAGTCAAAGAAATCTATCAGATTTGATTGGCATGCCTTTCCTCCATGAAACTATGCTGCCTTGGATCCGATAATCCATTGGATACCAGATATTCCACAATCCTTTCCTTTAACAGTGTTCCCATTAACATACCCATCACCGATGTCAGGCTGACAGGACTATAGTTTCCCGCCTCCTCACTGCTATCACTTTTGTGAAGTGGGACTACCTCTGCCCTTCTCCAGTCCCCAGGGACCATGCTGATCTCCAGTGGTCTGGTAAATAGACCTGTCAGAGGTGCTGCCAGTACCTCCATGAGCTGTCTCAGCACCCTTGGATGTACCCTGTCTGGTCCCACAACTTTGCCCACCATCAGGTTTGCTAGTGATTTCTGGACTTTCTCAGAAAATGGACTGGTGTCCACTTCCCTCCCATCAATGCTGCTGGTGCCTTTATGAGATCCCTCCCCTGTTTACTGTGAAAACTGAGCAGAAGTATTTGTTCAAGATGTTTGCCTTTTCTTGATCCCCCTCCATACATTCACCCCACTCCTTTTTTTTCTGTATTCTTTTTTACTACTCAGGGCAGCTAGCAGGCATGGCTGTGGGACTCTCCATTGAGAGGGCTCAGTTCAGATCATGAGTGCCTCTCGCACAACCCCAGTTCTGACCCCAGGAAGTTTCCCCCACAGATTTCCCCCATGGCGGGGCCAGGAAGGAGAGGGTCACCCCTCCCCGGTGAATAATCCAGATTTTCCAAGGGCTGAGCCATGAGTTGGGAGTGCGGCCTGGACTTCATGAAGCCTGCTAGAGTCCCCTTTTCTGTTGTTTCCCATTTCCCTATTGCTGAAGCACGCACATCAGCATGTGAATGTGGAGGCGTGTGCACATTATGGAGTCCCATAGCACCCTCTCGTTAGTGGTGCCCCATTGCTGCACCACCCTCAGGCCTCCTCCTGGTGGCAGTCATTTGGAGGGAATGCCTCCCCAGGAGATGCTTGATCCTCTCCCTTCCCGGCCAACCCCCGATGACCCGAGTCTGTTTGCAAACCTGGATCGACGACATGGTAGGAGGTGAGATGCACAGTGCCTTAGCCCTCCATGCCACTGGGACAGCTCCCCCTCCCCCTGTTCTTTAACCATGCAATCCCTCCCTTATTCTTTGTTTTCTTGCTAACATACCTGAAAAATGTCTTGTCCCCTTTTGATACTTCCTGAGCTATCCTTTCCTCAGTTTACATCTTTGTGCTCCTTACTGCTTTGCCTGCCTCCATTTTCCCAGATACACTTCTCTATCATCCTCTCTCTGGGTCTTTTTATATTTTCTGAATGCTACCATTTTAGCCTTTACCTTTTCAGGTACCTCTTTTGAGAACCATAGCAGTCTCCTCTTTCTTTTAGTTTTGCTTACCTGCCTGATACAGAGGTTTGTTGCCCTCACTATGCCCTCTTTTATTTTGCTCCATTTTTCGTCCACCCCTTCAGGTCCTCTCCTTCTGCCAGGTCATTCCTGAGGCACTTACCCATCTTAGTAAAATCAGCCCTTCTGAAGTCCAGGACCCTAGTCGTTGTGTGATTGAATTCCGCAGTTGTTCTTATGTTAAACTACATTGTACGATGACCACAGGTCCCCAGATGGCTTTGCACCCTGACGTCTGCAACACGGTCCCTGTTGATAAGCACCAGATCCAGTATTGCCCCATCACAAGTGTGTTTACTGACTGGTTGCCTGAGGAATGCCCCCTGCAGAGAGTCCAGGATGTCCCTGCTTCTAGTTGCAGCTGCCGCTGAGAGGCTCCAAACTACAGCCAACAGACTGAAGTCCCACACCAGCACCACCTCCCCTTTTTCAACCATTTTATTAATTGCTTCTAGAATTTCCTTGTCTAAGTCCTCCCCCTGTGCTAGAGACCTGTAGATCACACCTGTCTAAATATTGGCTCCATTACCCAATTCAAGGGTGACCCACACCACCTCTGCCTCCCCTCTGAATTCTCTATATTTCTGTTGCTTCTATGCTTTCCTTCACATAAAGCACTGCCCCCTTTCCTCCCTACCCTGTCCCTCCTGAACAGTGTGTAGCCAGCTATGACAATGTCCCAGTCATGGCTGACAATACACCATGATTCGGTAATGGGCATGATATTTAGGTCGTCATCTGCCATAATGGGCTCTAATTCTGGGATCTTATTTCCCAGACTTCTACCATTAGCACGCATGGCCTTTCAGATTTTGTTAATTCTCTGCTTGATGCTTCTTCCTTTTTTTCTTTTGTGCCGCCTTCCCCCCCTCTTTTTTGTGACTTAGTTTTCCTCCTCCCTCCTTTGCTGTCCCCCTACTACCTTGATCTACCTGCTCTGTGGTAGGACTGTCACCCCTTAGGATTCCTCTACATATTATCTCAGCCTATGGGAAGACAGTTTCTGCCTCCTCTTTTTCCACCACCCCCTTTGGCTAGTTTAAATGCTCATCCAAGTAAGGCTTAAACCATCCACTGAAAACTGTGCTTCCCCTCCTGGATCGATGCAGCTTTCACCACTGTATAGGCTCTTATCTTCTAACATGGGCTCCCAGTTTCCAATGTAGCTGCACCACTCCACTCTGCACCATTCCTTCAATGACCAGTTGAAGGCATTGGTGTGGCACTCCTTCACCTTCCCCCTGTCACAGACAGGCAGCACCTCGGCAAAAGCTAGAGAGTGCACTACCTAAGACTCCTTTCCAGCTTTCTAAACTCCTGCTGCACGGTACCTGCCCCAACCATAGCCAGGTAATTTGTCCCCAGGTGGACAATGACATCCAGCTCCACTTCCCTTCCTATTGTCTAAGTGATCCGTAGGCTACATTTCCCATCCCTCCATGCTGTTGAGCCGAGTAGGCACCTGATGTCCCTCTGTGCCCCATTTCCTACACCCAGATCTAGCCCCCCGATGTTTGAGTACCCCACCAGCAGTTACTTCCTCATTTTCTGGGATCCTCTTCCACCCATCTTGAGGCCTCTGCTCAGGACAGCCCCCACCTCCTCCCTGTCCACCACCATGGGTGCCACTTGGTAGTCCCACTCCACTAGAGCAGCAAAGGAACTGTGCAATGGAATCAGTTGTCACTGAAAAATGTGTCTTCTGGATCCCACCATCCCCTCCCCTCCCTCCCTGAGTCCATTATAGTCCAGTCTCTCCTCCTATCTGGCAACTCTTGAGGCAACAGTGTCAGACTTGGTAGTCCCTGGGTGAGAGAATGTGTCACCTGACTCTTAGTCAACACAGCCCTGAGTCTAGTGACCTCCCCCTGATTTTCCAACAATGCAACCTCAAGTCTAGAGACCTTCTCCACCAATCCAGAGAGATGCATGCAGATGGGGCAGCACCAAAGTCTCCAGAAGGTCTCCCTGAAGACTGTGACCCCACAACCACTGCACTGCACCACTCCCAACATTCTCTATCCCTGCTCTCCCTACGCTTCCTATCCTCCTGTCCTTTAACCCCCTATGACTAAGCTGTACTCAGTACCAGTTATCAAAATTGAATACACAACCCTTTCATTTACTTACCCTATGTATGTCACAGAGACAGGTAAGTTATAAACACTAACACTTACAAACAACCTTTTTTTTTACCTCTGCCTAGTTATCAGTGTAGCAGTAAGCCCCTAGACCCACAATCACAATATCAACCCGAGGCAGTTAAGCAGCAAGCCCCCTACCCACAACAACACTTTGTGCTTACAACTCTAGTACCCCAAACACACAGGTGCAACCCACATCCCATTATACACTACAGCAGCTAGTATCCCAAACACACAGGGCAACCAACAACTCTTTAAACAATACAGCTGCTAGTTCCCAAAACACACAGAACAACCTATGTCCACTTAAAAGATACAGCAGCAATTACCCCAGAACACATACTGTAGGAACAACCCACTTCCCCTTAAATGATACAGCAGCTAGTACCACAAAATCATAGGAATAACTGAAGAAGCATTAAACCTTACAGTAGCTAGTACCCCAGACACCAGGACCATCCCACATCCCCATAAACAATATAGCAGCTAGTACTCTAAACACACATGAGCAGCCCATGTCCTCTTAAACAATACAGAAGCTAGTACAACAAACACATAGGAACAACCCATGCCCCCTTGAATAATACAGCAACTAGTACTCTAAACAGACTAGAGCAACCCGAGATCCCTTAATTAATAGAGTCGCTAACACCACCACACATAGGAATAACCCACCTGCCCAGGAAACAATCCAGGCGTACCTGGTATCCAATGAGTATGGTTCCTGGCTGTCAGCTCTCTCCTGTGCTAATTCCAGGCAAACTACAGTCATTATTGTCCTTTGTGCATATCCTTAGGGTGAGGGCTACAAGCGGGAGGGCTGCTTGAATGGAGAGATCTTTAGTGGTTGGTGGGCTGTCTCACTTCCCCTACCCTTGAGCCTTCCCGCCTCCCAATTGGCAGTCTCCCAGCTCCTTCTCAATGAAGTCTTTCAACTGCCGCTCCTTACAGTGTTCTTATTCAAGGGAGAAGTGCTGGAGAATGCAGCACTCCCCTTCTCAACCTCTTTATCTGCTGCCTTGGATGCTCTGGTGAAAGCTGAGATTGGGGGTTTCAACGCTTCCTGGCTGGCAGGTTCTCTCAGCTCCTCCCCACTCGAGTCTTCCTACCACCCAATTGGTGGTCTCCAAGCTCCTGCCCAATGGAGTCTCTTAACTAACGCTCCTTGCTGCACTCTGATGCAGGGGAGAAGTGCTAGAGAATGTAACACTTCCCCTCCCACCATCACCATCTACTGCCTTGGATGCTCCCTCATCCATCATACTGTAGCCTTTCCTCATATGGCTTCTCATGCAACTCCCTCACCATTGTAGTTGCCCTCCTCTGTACTGCCTACACCCTTTCAATGTCCTTGCAGAGATGTGGCTTCCAGAACTGGACCCAGTATTCCAAGTGGGGGCTCACCAGTGAGCAATACAATGGCAGCACCACATCTCTCCTCCTGCTATAAATCTCTCTCTCAATGCACCCCAGCATCTTGCTAGCCTTTCCCACTGCTTTGTCACACTGCCCAGCCCCCTTGAAGTCATCACATATGATGTCCCCCAAGTCTTTTTCTTGCTTGGTGACTGTAAGTTCCTCTTCCCTCATCTTATATACAACCCCTGTGTTCTGCAGCCCTAAGTGAATAGCATTTCACTATTTTGCATTGAAACCCAGCTACCACTCCTAGACCATTCCTCTAGTTTCCTCAGATCTCTTTGCATTCTTTCCACCCCTTTCTGAGTGTCAGCCCTGTTGCAAATTTGTGTATCATCCACAAATAGACATATCTTCCCCTCAAGTTCATCTGCAATGTCACTTATGAAGACATTGAAAAGGACTGGTCCCAGCAGAGAATCTATGGTACCCCACTAGCTACTCTCCTATCACCTGATTGGCTACCATTTACCACCACCCTTTCCCTCCTGTTCCTTAACCAGTTTATTACCCTGTTGTTTCTTTCTCCCCCACCCCCATGCTACTTAGTTTAACCAGCCTCCTGTGTGGCACTGTGTCAAAAGTCTTACAGAAGTACAGATAGGCCATGTCCTCTGCTCTCCCTTGATCCACCTCCCTGGTTAACCTAGTGAAAGAAATCTATGAGATGAGTTCAACATGACGTCACCCCTGGTAAACCATGCTGCCAGTGGTCCTGCAGCTGTTTTCGCTCCAGGTGCTCCATGAGCCTCTCCTTCAGTAGTGTCTCCATTAACTTCCCCACCAGTGATGTGAGACTGACTGGCCTGCAGTTGATAACATCATCCATACTGCTGCTTTTGTTCAAAGGGACCACATCAGACCTCCTCCAGTCCTCTGGAACTTCCCCTATCTCTGCAGAGGTGCTACAAAGTGCTGCCAGAAGGGTGGCCAGCACAGTGCTCAGTTCCTTTAGGACCCTTGGATGAAAACACATAACCTACAGTGGCATCCCCCAGGATAAAATGCACTTTTAAAACACTCTGCAGTATGCCGCAGCAGACCTGCTGAATAAAACAATGTAATTTCAGTGGCAAGTAGTCCTCTTTGTCATGCAGGAAACTGTGGCATTCACTTCATCCTGGCAGTGTCACATTTTTCTGAATGACAAAGGGGACTAATTAGCACTGAAATTACATTGCTTTATTCAGTAAGTCTACTGCAGCATTCTGCAGAGTGCTGCAAAATTACGTTTCATCCTGGGGATGCCACTGTATTTTTGATACTCATATTTTGTCCATACTTTTTCAACTTACAAACTCCACTTCTAACTCTCACCAACACTGTTTACCAGCAAGCTGGCCAACTGGTGTCCATATTCATGCCAATGTGTGGGTCTAAAACTTTAAAGTTGCAGACCCACATCATTTCTGTTTTATTGAGTAGTTTGATATAGTCACCACCCCTATGTGGTATGGACACTCCCTTCAGCCCCCAGAATCTTAGGGATGCCCCTGGTGACCTGTTGCCTTAAAATGCTGTGCAACTGGGGATTTCTCATCTTACTTTCTTATATCACGCTTGTGCTCTTGAATTCTAATATTTAAAGCCTGTTTATTTTTTTCTATGCATAACATGTCACATGGACATTGAAGCATGTAGATCACCCCTTGGGTTTCACAATTTATTTACTGTCTGATAGGATATTCTATCCTTGTATGTGGGTGCTTAAACATTTATTTCTACTAGTATGACTACACATGGAGCACTTGCCATGTGCAACAACAGTAATTTTCCTAGAGCATACTGTAGCTTGACAGAAAATAATGGTTTTATGAAGGACTCAGAGATGAAGATTTTAGGTGGCACTCTTCTTTTATTAGCCCATAGCAGCAAAGAATAAATAAACATGTTACAGCCGTATTATCGATCTGACTAACTCTGACCCTAACAGTAGTATCTTAAGGGCTACAACCATCCAAAGTCCTTAGTGGCTCCCACAGTCCATAGCTTCACACTGGGTCCTGAGCCCTATAAAAGCTGAAAGCTCACCAAAATCACCCTCTTCTTGTCCATCTTGTTTCAACTACTCTCTGTTTAGGAACTTCTGAGTTCATATGCAACTTGTAAAACTTCAAACTTCAAATCAGAACAACAGAAATGTCTGACCACTGTTCCCCAGTCCATCCTCTTGGGCTGTCCTTCACAGTGGACCTATTGGAAAACAAACACAGGAAGGGTGAAGTGGGATTATAATCTCTGCATCCGAGTCCTTCATAAAATCATAATTTTCTCTCAAGCTATGCTCTAGGAAAATTAGTATTTTATATTAGGACTCAGAGGGTCCTATTATAAGCTTGTTCAAAGCACTTCTTAAAACCACATTTGCAATATCTTGACCCAGTGACTTGTGATAGAACATCCTGAACACTGCATCCTTTGACCATTCTGCTGTCTCCAGGATATCTTCAAGACAAATTCCACACCTAAAGTCCTGGCTTGCTATTGAACCATGGGTGGAGTGAGCTCCGAATTGTTTCAGATCTATGCCTGCCTCCACCATAACCCCCCTGTATCCGCCGGGCTATGGTAAATGCTAACACTGGATTGTGAAGTTTTGCCAGAATGATAAGGAGTTGTTCCTGCCCCTGGGAACACCACTCTGCAATTCTTTCTATATAAAAAAGGATGCATGTGATTACACAGTTTCTGAGCTCCAAGTCAAACCTAGGGTAAGAGACCCCTGGGGTGGCCGTCTTAGTGCAGCTTGTAATCTCAAGGTGAACTCCATCAACTTTTTGAGACATTCAGGACACAAGCTCTGATGTCCAATACTCTCTTTATAGAAATCAAGCAGAGTAGCATTGCCAGTTTACTGGACAACTGTTTCATGCTGAGGCCTTTGTTCTCAGCCCAGTCCCGGAACAGGTGAAACATCCTGGCTACATAGCATGTACATCTATACCTGGGTTGTGGAGGTCTTGCCCATTTGATTGCTTTCAGAAATCAACAGACTAATGGGTTTTGGCCTACAAACCTGCCTTCAACTGGATCATGACCGTCTGAGATCACTGATCTCAATACGTTAATGTATCGATGTGGAGAAAACATTATATGAGAATTCTATGACTTCTAATACAGGTACAGAAATAGGATCCAGGTGTCTTGAAAGACACCAGCTAACTCCTCCACACCAGGCCAAGCTGTATGCTTTTCTAATGCCCCCAACCCAAGATTGATGGAGAGGTTCGACAGCTCCATCTGAAAGATCTGAGACTGCCTAGGAGCCCCCAAAGGGGTCCATGCCACTAGTTGGAGGGACCCTTCATGGACTAGGGGGTGACAGCACCCTGTTGAGTCTAGCAGGAGATTAGGCAGTTGGGGAAGAAATAGAGGGATGTTGACTGAGAGTTCCAGGAGAACTGGGTACCATGGCTGGGCTTGCCAGACCGGGGTACTAGCACCACTACTGCTCTTTGTCATCTGATTTGGGCCAATGGACTCCACCCATTCAGAGCACCGGCTTTAGTGCTCCTGATTATCAGGGTACCAAGTCGGGATTTTGCTGACCCTTGTTTTAACGGGGGGCTGCGCCCACCGTGCCCCCCATGTGGTGGGCAATTTTCCCCACATGCTCCCCATGTGGTGGGCAACTCCCTTCACACCCCCCTTTATTATTATTCTAACTCCAAGGTGGTGTAGACCTCAGGGAGTGGGCACAAATCCCAAAATTGGTGCCTTGATGTGCTGGGTCACTAATGCCGGCACTCTAATGACTAGAAAGGGGTATAATATCCTGCATATCATGGAAAACGGGGGAAAGGCAAATCCTCTTCCCCCTCCCAGTTCTAGGAAAATGCATCCATAGCCTCTGCTTCCAGATCTGGTTTCCAACTGAAGAACCTGCGAAGTTGGCAATTTAGTTTCAATGTCAACATGTCTATACTTAGGGGACCCTTTCTCAGGTTAATTTTCATGAAAATCCTAGGGAGGAAATGGAAATCGCCAGAGTCTCACAAGTGTCTTGAGTTCCAGTCTGTCACCTCCTTGGCCAGGCCTGGGATATGAATCACCTGAACCTTGATCAATTGCTGGAAGCAGGATTCCCAAAAGACCTTCACAGCCATGGTCAACTGCAGGCATCTGGTTCCTCCCAGGCGGTTGATGCACCTCACCACTGCCACATTGTCCATGCAAAGAAAGACTGCAATCCCTGGCTTGTTCTTCACAAAGCTATGGATGGCAAAGTTGGATGCCATCAACTCCCATACATTGATATGAAGAGTGGACTCCACTGGGGACCATTTTCCCCTGGTGAAGACTCCTTCTCACCATGGTCCCCAACCGAAGGAATTTGCATTGGAATCTATTATAAATTCCTGGTGTATGTTGAATATTGTTCTCCCATTCCAGCTGTCCATTTGGCTCAACCACCAAATAAGTTCTGACCTGCCTGGTCTGGAGAGGGGGAGTTTGAAATCAAAAGATCTTGTCTGTTTGAGAGAACAGATTTTTAAATCTTGCAAAGTCCTGTTGTGGAGAGGGGCTGGGAAGATGGCCTAAACTGAGGATGATAGCAGATCTGTCACCCTGGCCAGGTCTGTTAGGGAGGGGGCAACAGATTTCAAGACTCTCTTTATCTGACTTTTTGTATTCTTCACCTTCTTGGAGGGAAGATGGAGAGAAGTAGAGCAAGAGTCCACTTTGGAGCCCAGAAAGGAGGTGATCCGGACCGGGGTCAGAACTGACTTTCTTCCATTTATCACAAAGCCCAGGGCCTCCAAAAGGTACATGGTGAGGTGAAGGTGAAACAGGAGCGGAGATTCATCGTGAGCCATAATCAATCAGTCGTCGAGATACTGTAGGTGATTAGCCTGAACCCCATAGTTCTGAGTCACGCAACTACAGAGTGCAGTACCTTTGTGAAACACCCAGAAGCTGTCGTTAATCTGAAGGGAAGACAGTTGACCTGCCACTTTTCCCACTTCCAGATGAACCCCAGCCAGACCCTGTCTAGGAAGTAGATAGGGATCATAAGATAGGTGTCTGTAAGGTCTAGATGGACGATCCAGTCCCCCCAGACAAGAGTGTCTGTTAGGAGATGGATCCCTTCCATCTTTTTTTTTAATTCAAAGTTTATTAACAAGTTTTTCAGCATAAAACCAGATCAACATCATACATGCAGTACAAAGAGCATATTCAAACATTCTTGAGGATCTGACCCCTCCCTCCACCCTTCCACTCCCTCCCCAATCCTCTCTCCAAATTCCTCCCTCCCTCCCCATCACATTGTAAAGTACATAATTAGAAAGAGAGCTACAGCTATTAATAGGCAATGTCCTCAGGAGGATTGCAGAGTACATAACACATATAGTGGTCCCCAAACCTTGTTGCACTCAGCTTGTTTATTAAGGAGGCTTGCAATTGTTTTTCTGTCCTCAGATTGGTAAGAAACTGTTGTAACCATTCTGTATATGACACTACTTCCCTATCTTTCCAATGTTTAAGTATCAGTTTTTTGACTGACATTGAAATTAGAGCTATATGGTATTTACGATTACGTACTGCAACCCCCGAAAAATTCCCCAGTAGGCACATTTCCAGTGTGAACAGTTCTTCAAGGCCCAATAAGGGGTCTACTCTTTGTTTGAGAAGGGTCCATAGTGGGATCACTTTAGGGCATTCCCAGAAAAGATGTAACAGAGAACCCTCAGCCTGTTCACATCATGTACAAGTAGAGGAAGGGGTTAGGCCAAGCCTAGTTAGTTGTTGTGGTGAGTAATATAGGTTGTGAAGTATATAGTATTGCATAAGGCAAAGCCTGTCTTGAGTCACAAACCTATGACACCTTTGCCACAAAACAGGCCATTCTATACTTAGGTTCGGGAAGAGAGAAGACCAGTACCCCGAAGGGCCTAGGTAGACTGGATATATCCGGTCATATAGTAGCCCATACATTTTAGACACTGCTGGTGGAAAACCAGTTAGTGATGTTAAATCTGAGTGATAAGACACTTCCAGGGATTGTTGGAATGCAGATCCAAATATTTTCACAAGTAGATGCCTTAACTGAAAAATTTGTAAAATCTGGGAATTTGGAATACTTGCCCTGTTTATAATTTCGGGAGAAGTGAGCCAAGTCCCATCTTCTTTCCTCAAATATGTGAGAGGGCAATCTCCTAACTGGGGAAGCCATAAGGGAAAAAGAACCTTGCCATCTATTTTAAGATTAGGATTCCCTCTCAGAGGTTGGGATAAGTCCTGAGTGTTGTTGTATTTAAGGAATGCACATAGTTGGGAATTAATTTTCATGGACGTATATATTGGAGAACCATGTTGAGGTGAAGAAAGAGATTTGAGCTTCATATGTAGGAAAGCTAGAGGAGATAATCCATGAGCTCTGATTTGGGACAGTTCTGTTTTGAGCCAGGGAAGAGGATCATGGGTAGCCTCAGTAAATAGCCGTCTAAGGTATTTGTTGGCTTGGATGGCCCAGTAGCAAAGTCGTTTATGAAGGAGATGTAGGCCTCCCTTGGCCTTTGGAACGGCTAATTTGTGAAAAGTCAATCTTGGTTTTTTACCTGACCAAATAAAGTCAGTAAAGATGCTATGGACCTTCTTAAACCAGGTGAGGGGCAGCCAGATATTTAGGAGATTAAGTGGGTAAAAGAGGCATGGGAAGACAGTCATTTTTATAAGATTAATTTTACCCCAAAGGGAGATAGGGAGAATAGACCATCTATCTAAGTCCTGCTTCAATATTTGAAGGAGAGAATCCAGATTCGCCTTTTGAATGCTAGCCTGGTTTCTCAAGAGCTCAATTCCAAGGTATCTTAGGGAACTAGATTGCTAGGAGAAACCCAGGTCTATAATTGTATGTTTTTAGCATTTTGTGGTTAAGGGGAAACACCACTATTTTATCTACATTCAATTTATAATTGGAAAGAGCACTAAAATCTTTAATAATGTTCAGCACATGAGGAATGGCGGTATCATGATGGGATAATTGAAGAAGCAGGTCATCTGCATAAGCAGAGACTTTTAGTTCATGATCCTGAATATATATACCTTGGATTAGCTGACAGTTTATTATTCTACATATTAGAGGCTCTAGGTATAGATTGAAAAGCAACGGGGACAAAGGACAACCTTGCCTCATCCCTGCTTGCAAAGAAAACAGTGCAGAGACTGCTCCAGTACTAGAGACCCATGCAGTTGGAGATTTGTAAAGAGCTTGTATCCATTTTTGGAATTCTATGGGGAAACTGAACGCATATAGAGTTCTGAATAGGAAATTCCAGTTCACCCTGTCAAATGCCTTCTCAGCATGCAGGGAAACCAGAGCTGCTGAGAAATTCGCATCCCTGGATACTGAGAGGACATGAGCCAGAGTACACAAATGGTCTACAGAGGACCTGCCTTTCATAAATCCCACCTGTTCTGGGCCTATAAGATCCAGAAGAACTACACTAATCCGGTCTGCTAATAATTTGGTCTGAATTTTAATATCTTGGTTGAGGAGAAAGATAGACCTATAACTAGTGACAAAGTCAGGTCATTTACCTGGTTTAAGTAGAAGAACAATTAGGGCTTCAAAAAGGGACTTGTCCAATTCTACCCCAGAGAGAATATGCTGGTACAATGGTTACAAAAGATGGATTACTTTTTCAGCAAAAACTTTGTAGAAATTGGGAGAGAAGACATCAGATCCTGGGTTTTTTTCCGTGGGAAGATCTTTAATGATTTTTTTCAGTTCAGCACATGAAATGGGCGAGATTAGAGCATTTGCTGAGCCTCTGAAAGAAAAGGCAAATGAGAGCTACCAAGGTAGTCATCCAGAGCCTGTTCTGAAGGGGGTTTTGACGTAAGACCATATAACTCTTCATAATAATTGCCAAATTCAGCTACAGTGTCATCTGGGGAGGTCTTTAAAGAGTCACTCTCAGCAGAACAGATAACTGCAATAAGCCTAGAGGACTCTTGCTGTTTAATTCTTAATGCGAGCAATCTGCCAGCCTTTTTTCCCTGGTCTGTGTAACAGGCTTTTGCCTTCAAAATAGCAAATTCTGCCTTTTCTCTCAGGAGCTCTAAGTAAGCTTCTTTTAACTTATTAAGATCTTGCCTAAGCTGGTCAGGGGAATGGGGAGACAGTTTGGCTTCTCTGTCCCTAATCTGGGAAAGGGTGGATAGTAATAGCTGTTCCCTATTTTTCTTCCATTGTGAGGCTATACCAATCAGCAACCCCCTAAGATACTGTAGACCTTCAGAGCACACCATTCAACATCAGGTTTACCAGTGGAGTTATGATTGACGGAAACATATTGAGTAATATGGTCCAAAATATATTCAATTACCTTTGGGTCCTTGAGAAGCTGGTTGTTTATTTTCCATCTTCCCCCACTTTTAGGGAGACAGAGAAAGAAAAGAGATTTTATAAATGACCAGTGCATGGTCTGAGGGAAGATCTGGGTATACGGAGGAGTCCAGCAACCCTGGGACAAGAGATTGAGAAGTGAGGATGTAATCAATCCGGGAGGAATTCCCATGTACAGCAGATGTAAACGTACAGCTTTTATCGCTAAGGTGTAGGACTCTCCAGACATCATACAATCCCATCTAGTCCACAAGGTCTCTTAATGCCCTTTGGGCAGGGAAAGACCTTTACAAGGGTTATCTGTACGGTCTATACTTGGATCAAATGTCAGATTTAGGTCCCCACCCAGGATTAATGGAAGAGAAAGAAAGGGAGACAATATATTGATTAGTTGCATGAAGAACCCACGTGAATCTGTATTTGGACTATATATGCTACATAGTAATATCTCCATAGCATGTAGTTTACCTTTGACAAACAGAAATTTACCTAGAGGGTCCCCAATCACTTGAGTAGAGATAAAAGGAACCAATCTAGTTATCAAAATCATTACTCCACAGCTCTGTGTATTTCCACCCACAGAAAAAAACTATCCCACTTGCTGTCGCCATAGCTTTAGTGCCTCAGAGTTGAGCAGGTGTGACTCTTGTATAAAGATAATATCTGCTTTCAATAAATTTAAAAGTTTTAATACCTTGTATTGTTTAAGCTTGTGCCTGACCCCCTTGACATTCCATGTTGCAAAGGTCAGGGTACTAGCCACCCACCTGGAGAAAAGGTAAGCTATTTAATGACCCCATTGGAACTATACATCTCTGTCCAAAGTGCCCACAGACTGCTTTTTTCTGTACTGTCCACCCTCCTCCCAGCCAAATCCCACCCTCCTGACTCCCATAAATCCCCTGCTAAATTCCCCTATTGCCACCCTTCCCTTTATAAACCATTCCCCCAAAGTCATCCCCAGCCCCCCTCCCCACCTCCCTCTCGTCGTCTTGCTCTTCTTTCAGCATTACACCACTGCACATCTCTCTGTCCTCTAGCCACCCTCTATGAACCTACTTATAAACAATACTAACAATTAGAACTTTCTAATATCAACATTGTCAATGTAACATGTGAAATTGGGAAAATAAGAGATTTCAGATAGTAAATTAAACTAGCTTTTTTGCCTTTGGCTCCCAAGGGAAAACTTGATATGGTTAGGAATTATAGAGCCAGTTGAATAATTAAACCGGGGTCTCAATGTCTATCTGCCAAAACAAGTGATTTTAACACCTTAATTTCACTTACAAACACTGACCAGTTAGGGAGGTCTAATGTAAGACTCATGTTATCCCCACAAAATGAGACAATAAATAAACATTACAACATTTCCTGAATGCAAAACTATAACGCAGAGTTTCTATTCACTTTTGCACTACAATCTGCGTCACAGATACAGGTAAAATAAGACGACCCCTTAAATAAGAAAAGTCCGGCTCGAAAAATAGTCCCCTAGCCAGAAAAATGTCTGTGTGGTCTAGCGCACAATAGCAGAGTCAGACACCAGCTGCAGATGTTGTGCTTCCTCCAGTGGACTTATCCCATTAGTGCTGAAAGCCCGTGTAAAAGGCTGGGACAAGCATGCACACTTCTGAGGTGAATGAGGAACAAAAGACAAAAACTACAAGTTTGACATGGTAAATGTCCTTACATCCCAGCTTAGGATACACAAAGAATTAGGTTCTTTCTCTATGACTGGTTGAGACCGCTGGGATTTCGTTCCCATGTCCACCAGAGTTACCAGCTGCTCAGAGGAAGGCTTCTTCTTTGAAAGCCGCTGTGATACCTAACCTTAGTGCTTAAGAGTTGCAATGCATATTATTACCATTGTTTATAATTTGTCACCACTCATCTTGGCATCAATCTTACTGATTCCGGCCACAAATGAGATAACCAAGGGTCCATTTAATTGAACTCAAGTGCCCTGATAGAGTTCTAGAAAAGCAAGTTTGAGCCCTGCCATTGCTTGCTCGAGATCTTCATATGTGATCCAATTGCCCGATACAAAAACTTGAAGCTGCGCTGTGTAGTTCATTCTAAATTTTATACCTGCTGCAATAAGCTTCATCACTAGGGGATGAAAGCTGGCTCTTTGCTACTGCACCGTTGCTGGAAAATCTTGGGCAATCCTGATTTTGGCTCCTTCCCACTTTAAATCTTGGATCTCTTTCAGCTTTGTTAGAAAGTGTTGTCTCTCTAGAAATTTAAGAAATCTAAAGATGAGTGGGCGTGGTGGGGATCTGGGTGGAGGCATCGGGCGGAGGGCCCGGTGTGCCCTTTCCATCATGTATTTGGACTCAAAGTGTAAGGGTCCAGTGACCTTCTCCACAAACCTTTGAATAAAGAGTACTGTGTCTTGCCCTTCTTCCTTTTCTAGGAGGCCTATGAGGACAGCATTGTTCCTCCAGCTGTGGTCCTCAAGGTCCTCCACCTTGGATTCAATTTTGGCCATTCTCTGTCTGGTTGCCGTGAGCTCTGGATCAATCTTGTCTGCTCTTTTTTCTAGTGAACAGATTCTAACCTCGCTATCTGCTGTACACTGCAAAATATCCTCCATGGCTTGTGAGAGTGATCGCAGCTCCGTTGTGATACTTTTTAATTCTTCTCTAAATGGTTTAAACTCCTCAAGAAAACAAGTGAGAGATATTGGTTCCTGCTCTGAGGCCTGGTGAGATGCCGCCTGGATTTCAGAAGGACTTGAGACCTTGGATTTTTTATAGGCCTTTTCTGGTGTGTTTGGAGGTGTATGGCATGGTGGAGCTTTTCTCATTTCCGCCTCCATCAGATGAGCCAAATACCATGATCCAGTTGTAAGTAGTGCTAGGTACTTATAACTGTGTAGATAGTTGTTCTGTTTGTAGAAGTACTATCAAAAATAGACTTTATTCAGATCGGGCAGCTGGAGAGATGTGGGAGTGCTGCTATCAGGTGCTCTGCATCACCAGAAGTGGATCCCTTCCATCTTGAAATGATGGTACATAATGAACGCGTTCAAGCCCCTGAGATTGATAACCGGGCATGAACCCCCATCCTTTTTTGGGACCAGTAAAATGGAGCTTAGCCATTTTACATTGTGCCCCCCCCCCCTTGAGATGGCTCCCTTGGACAGCAGTGTCCAGCTCTTTGTCTATATTTTCCCTAGGGAAAATGTTGGGCGCATGTGGGAAAAGCTGTGGGGGCGGGGTTTCGAATTCTAGGTGGTAACCTTTTATAGCTGCCAGTACCCATGAGTCTTGTGTGATTTTTTTCCCAGTTGGCCACAAACAATGTTAATCATCCACCCAATTGCAATGTTTGTTTCTTTGTTTATTTATTTGTCAGATAGGTACTCTGGACTGCAATTCCTTTTACAGGTATGCCCCAAGGTCAAAAACACATAATAATACATTATACATACTGTAGTAAGATATTTTGTACTATTCAGAATACGTATTCCACATCTAGACAATACTAAAGGACATGCATCAGGTAAAATTGCAATCACAGTTAAACATGTCTTTAAAATATGACAGTAAGGAACATGAGAAGGTACTGTAATTTGGTAAACATCGTGTCTGACAGGGCAAATCATTCCATGTGGTGGAAGCTACATATGCAAAGCTCCATTGCCCATTTGATATTTGCATTAGGGGAACTTTCAAGAGTATTGTCTTTAGAAGACAGTGAGCTATAATTTGAGTTATAATTTTTTAGTTTTTCACTCAGAATGCAGGGAGTACTTGCGTTCCTGATTTTATATATAAACCTAGACATCAACAATTTAAAAGTCAATGATTCTGGGAGCCACCCTAATTTCTTGAGAACCTCACAGTGGTGCATTTTATTATGTGCTAACAGTGAGAATTTTTCCATTAGAGTGGCTTTTAAAGATAGTGTACTTGAAGGGGCATTATCCATTATTATGATGCGTAATTTATTATTGCTAATAGTCCCTGGTTGGCTATTGCCATCCTTGTTTCTGCAGTTAAGAATATATGCAGCCTATTTACAATTGAAAGTTTAGCATGTATTTTAGCTCTTATAGTTTGTGTATGTGTAGCAAAATGCAATGTTGGATCCAACATAACTCCCAGATATTTTGTATTAGTAACATTTTCCCATCTTGAGAAACAACCTGCAAAATGTCTCCTCTTTCCTGTAGTCTGGCATATATGCCAAATACCATTGTTTTTGTCTTTGTCTTATTTAATACTAGGTTGTTATCCCTTAACCACCTTTTTATTGAGCTAATCTCTTTTGTTAGAGTCCCTTCTAATTTATCAATGGGCCAGCGACTGCCTGGAGTAAGGAAGGTTGAATTATTTGCTGTGAGGGAAGGTGGTTGGTTGTCAAGTTCCTCAAGTTCCTCTGCTTCTCCTGCAGTGGCCTCTGCCACGGAAACCTGTGTCATCCCTAGATCCGAAGAATTTTTAGCCACTGAGCCCGTAATCTGGGGCCTCTCAGAAACCTTGTTGTTGTCCGGCTTCGCCGAAAGGGTGTCCCCTACCAATTCAGGCCTTGAAAAAAAGGTCTCATCTGAAGTTGCAAATGAGATTGATGAAGTATATATGAGATTCAAGAAGAACTTTTCCTACAGATATCATTTGGTGGTGGGTTTAACACTATATTTTTATCACATAATGCAAGGTTTAATAAAGTACCTGGTAACATGAGGCAACACAGTTTACCTTAATTTCCCTGTGCTCTGTCTTAAGAATGTGATTAATGGCTTACAATTAAGCTCTTATGCATAAGAAGCATTGTGACTGGTGGAGAGGATTTTGAAATTTCACATTGATGGTATAAAACACACCTGGTGATAATTCCAATTAGCTCTGATGAAGCCCTAGCACAGGTTGAAACGTAAGCTGGGCAGTGCGGCTGCACTGCCAGTACATGTCTGTTTGACTTTGGATAATGACTATGGAATCAACCTTTAAACATTTACTGAAGCAAAGGTTTGGACTCAGACTTTCTGTGTGAATGTTGAGTGCACTGTCTTCTCTGGCAAATTGCTGTCTGCATTTTTCTCATATGGGAGAAATCTTCTCCCAGGTTTTTGAATTCTTTCAGGAGCGGTTCACCAAATAGGCAGCCCTCAGCCTTTGCCTCTGCATCATTGTAAGCCAGCTCTGTGGATTCAGGATGAAAATGGAGGAGCGCTGACTTGTGCCTCTCGGCTGAGAGTGCAACATTAGCGTTCCCCAGGAAGCAGATAGCTCTGTGAATGAGGCCTTAAAGGTAGGTCAGGTTAAGGAGCTTGCTGTCATCCAGTGCCTCCTGAACCACATCTCCCAATAGGACCTGTCCAAACTGGCAACTGAATCAGAGACCCCCTCCTCAGAGGAATTAGAGTCAGAAGGCAGAATGGAAAAAGAACCGGGGGGGGGGGTGGTATGGTTTGGAACCCTTGTTGCAGTTTTTTGATTTCTTAAGGGCTTTGTGTGCCCTAGGTGAGCCCCCAGGCCCAAGCTGTTGCTCCAGCCTTCTCATCCCAGAAATTTTATTCTTGACAGGTTCAGGGTCAATTCTGCCTCCTTCTGAGGTAGAGATGTTTCTAAAACCTACTATGTGCTCATGGGATGAGGTGCTTCTGTATTCTGATCAAGTCCACTTCCTCCCCTTAGAGGACCTCCTCCTAGAGCTTTGCCTTGGAGTATTAGCTCTGCCTCTTTCTGTGATGTGATTCATCTACACCCTCTTTTTATCTGGGAATTGTCTTTTTTGTGCCCCTAGTGCTCTTATGGCCACATTAATTAATTAATTAATTTATTTATTTTAATTCGGAGTAACACCTTTGAGCAAATATGCTTGTTTACAAAGGTTCCATGTCAGTTACAGGTCAAAGGGACTACAGGACTATAGACTATAGGATGCATAAGTAGAAAAACAGTAAGAAACAGCAAGAAACAATCAGGTAATGAGTTACAACACAGTTAAGCATGTATCAAGACTATATAGCATAATACACATAGTAATTGTTTGCATTTTGAAGGTCACGAGTCATGACTTTGTCAGTACATAGAAGTAGTAGCAACTAGAGAGGGGTTATAGGCAGCTCCAAGAACCCTTGTCATTCTATTGATGGGGGAATCAAAGGCATTGACAAGTGTCTGGGGGCGCAAGTAGACATCCAAGCTGATTCTTAAATGGTCCAAGCTTGTTTAGATTTTAGATGGCATCTGAGATCTCATTTAGATACTGGAGGGGGTTCTAAAGGCAAATGCTCATGGCACCTGTATTGTTTTGCAGAAAGGAATGCTAAGGGTGTTATTGTTCATGGCCCAAATATGGTATGGATTTCGGAGGGGTGCTAGAAGATTCTGCACCCCAATAGGTACGAGGCCAAGTAGTGCTTTTTTCTAAGTATGCAGGTGTGGAATTTTATTCTGTCCTGTAAGGGGAGCACGCTGGAGCGGGAGTAAAGTGTGCAGGAGTGTGTAAGCCTGTCAGCATCCAGAATGAAGCAACAGGCATTATTTAGGAGCAACTTAACCCTATTAAGTGTGATGTCTGAGGCTGCCCCATAGATAGTGATTCCACAATCAGTAATACAGAGGAGTGAGCTAGTGACTGCCACTCTCCTTGCTTCCTTGGTGTAGTTGTGACTGTGTCTGTAGAAGGATCCCAGTTTTCAATTGGCTGCATTAGCTAAGAGGTCTACATGTGGACTAAACAAGAGTGTGTTGTCCAGTGTTACTCCCAGGTATTTGAACACAGCCACTTGCTCCAGTGGCTTACATTCCTCATTTACAATGACCATTAGGTGCTTCCTATTCTTTATGTGTGACCCCGAGAAGAACATCGTATTTGTCTCTTTGTAGTTCAAGACTAGTCTATTTTTCTTGAACCAGCCCTCAAGTGATCTGAAGCTGCCTTGGAGACTGTCAGTTAGAGAATCCTGACATGTGCATCTAGTGGATATCATGGCTTCATCCGCATATAGAAGTATCTCAGACCTTGGATAGGCCTCCAGAAGATTGTTAATGAAGAGATAAAAGAGAAGTAGGCCTAAAATCAATCCCTATGGTACCCAGACTGTCACATCTTTAGGCTCTGATAGTGCCCCAATTATTCTAATATGTTGCTTCTGCCCAGATAGGTAGCTGTTGAATCAGGATGCTGTATTGGCTGATAGACCCAGGGAGTGTAACTTAGCGATCAGTAGGAGGTGGCTTACCAGGTCAAATGCTTTTGTTAAATCAACATAGATTGAGCCAATCAGGTGTCCTTTGTCAAGGGCTTCATGCAGGTAACTGGTACAGTATACTCAATTAGAGCTGTACTTGTGCTATGCAGTCTGCGGAAACCATGCTGTTGGTTGCAGAGAAGGTTGTAGCTGTTGAGGTAGTAGACCAACTGACCTTATACCACCCTTTCAAAAGCTTTAGACAGTGGTGAGAGTATCAAAATGGGTCTGTAGTTTGTAACAGAAGAGCGATCCAAAGAATTATTTTTTCCCCAATGAGGATGCCCTTTTGTGCTGAATGAGGGAGGGTTTTTGACCTTTTTCCTGAGGTTGAGTGGCAGGTGGTTCCCTATCATTATTGGAGTCAGTATCAGACAGACTCAGGGGGGAATCCCTATCCAAGCCATCTCCCTGAGCCTCAAACAATAATGATCTCACCTGAGAGCAGCCTGGGTTCGAGGTTGCTTGGGACACACTTTCAGCATCAACCGAGCCACCAGACACAAAGTTAAACTTAGTCTGTCTAATCCACTGCTGAGCCGGCAATTATACAAGTGCAACGAGTCATTCTGTGGTGATCGTTGACGTGATTTGCACATCTGATGTCAGGAGTCTGTGCAGGCTCAAGAGGGAGGCAGGTCTCTGTTGGCATTTTCTCAGCAACAGATGATATTATCTTTAGTCTGAATGGACCTTCAGTGGGAGTGTTACAATTTCTAAGATTTAGCCATTTCCCAAGTCTCAGCATTCATGCACTTTACTATTTTGTATTGGATTTCTTAGTTAACAGAATTACAGAACAGAATCACAGAAATCTAACAGCAGGAAAGGAGCTCAATGACCCATCGAGTCTGCCCTTTCCCTCCTCCCCTACTCATCTCCCTTCTTACGGCCCCCCCTTCCCCTCACTTCCCAATCGAGGACCGTGCCCTGCGGTACCCCACTTCCCAATCCCATATGTCTGTCCCATGCCCTCTTAAATTCCTCCACCATTTCGGCCTCCACCTCCTCTTCTGGTAGTTTATGCCAGGCCTCCACCACTCTCACCATGATGAATCTCCCCCTCACATTGCCTCTATATCTTCCACCTTCCAATCTTAGGCTATGCCCTCTAGTTTTAGTCCTCTCCTTTCTTCTGAACAAGCTCTCCTCCTTCACCTTATTGATCCCCTTCACATATTTAAAAGTTTTAATCATGTCCCCCCTCTCCCTTCTAGTCTCCAATGGATATAGATCCAATTCCCTACATCTCTGTTCATAAGGTTTCCCCTGCATACCGTGCACCATCTTGGTTGCTCTTCTCTGAACCCTTTCCATCCCATCAATGTCCTTGCATAGGTGCGGTCTCCAGAACTGGATCCTGTACTCCAGGTGTGGTCTCACCATGGCCTTGTAAAGAGGCATCAGCACATCCCTTCTTCTGCTAGTTATGCCCCTCCCAATGCATGCCAACATTCATTTGGCTTCCCCACCACCTTGCTACACTGGCTACCCGCCTTAAGGTTGCTTGATACTATAATCCCAGATCCCTTTCCTGCTCTGTTTCTTTGATTTCCTCCCTTCCCCTCCTAGAGTGTAAGCTGTTCACAGGTTTTTGCACCCCAGATGCATCACAACACACTTTTTGTCACTGAATTTTAGTTGCCAAGTTTATGACCACCCCCCTGAGTCCTCAAGTCATGCTTCATGGCCTCTACCCCCCACCCAGGGGTGTCCACCCTATTGCAGATTTTTGTATCATCCATGGATAGGCATACTCTTTCCTCCAGACCTTCTGCTATATCACTTACATATATATTAAAAAGAAGGGGTCCCCTGCACTGACCCCTGGGGCACCCCACTCATTACCCCCTCACCATGGAATGCACCCCATTTACCACCACTCTCTGACTTCTGCCCGCCAACCAGTTTTCCACTCACTTAGTTATTTTCTGTCCCACCCCTAAGCTTTCCAGCTTATTTACTAGCCTTCTGTGAAGGACGGTGTTGAAGGCCTTACTGAAGTCCAGATAGGCCATGTCCACAGCCCCCGCTCAACCACCTGCATCACCAAATTGAAGAACTCTATCAGATTTGTCTGGCAGGACCTCCCATTTGTGAATCCATGTTGCCTTTCATCCTGCAGTCCCGCTGTCCACCAGGTAGTCTACCACCTTTCTTTTATTAGTGCCTCTATCACCTTGCCCTCCACCAAAGTGAGGCAGACCAGGTGATAATTTTCTGCCACACCCTTTCTGCCCCCTCCTTATGCAGTGGTGCCACATCCACCCTCCTCCATTCCCTTGGTACACACCCTGTATCCATGGACAAGTTAAACAGTCTCATCATTGTGGCTGCCAGCTCCTCCTTTAGTTCCCCGAGTACACTTGGGTGCAGGCCGTCTCCAGTTGTATTCCTCCCTCTCCCCGCAACCTTACTATCCCCTGGCTTACCTTCCTTCTTTCCCCCACATACCTAAAAAAAAGTTTTATTCCCCCCCTTGGGTCTGCTTAGCTATTTTCTCCTCAGTGTCCACTTTAGCCCTTGTTGTCTTCTGCCCTGCCACCCTCCTCTTCTCTCTATAAGCCTCCCTGTCCTCCCCCCTTTGTGACTTTTTATATTCCCGGAATGCTCTTTTTCTTTCCCTGACTGCCCCTGCCACCTCCTTTGTAAACCAAAATGGTCTCCTCCTTTTCTTTTCTTCTTCCTCACCTTCTTAATGCAAATTTCACTGACCTTCAATACTCTTCCTTTGGTAGTTCCCCATAACTCCTCAACATCTCTTATATTCCCCTTCCCTGCCATTTCTTCCTCAAATATCCTCCTCATTTTATTAGTCTGTCTTTCTGAAGTCCACCACCCTCATTCTAGTCTGATTTGTCTCCCTCCTTGTTCTTACCCTGAACCTCACAGTCCTGTGATCACTAGTACCTACTCCATCACCAACCGCCACCTCTTCCACACTCTCCCCATTTGTGAGGACAACGTTCAGCAGATTATCTCCCTAGTGGGATCCCTGACCAGCTGTTGCATAAATACCCCTTGAAGTGCCTCTAGGATCCCACTGTTCCTAGCTGATACTGCAGCCAGGATCCCCCAGTCCATGTCAGGAGGTTTAGGTCCTCCACTAACAGAAGCTCCCCCTTGACAGCCATCTTTGTAACTGCCTGTATCAGCTGTCTATCCCCTTCCTCTCCCTGTGTCAGAGGTCTTTAAACCACCCCTATCCTCAATGATTCCCCAGTCCATTTGTCAAGCGTGACCCACATGAACTCTGGTCTCCCCTACCTCTTCCTGCCCTTCTGTTGCCTTAATGTCATCTTTGATGTATAATGCCACCCCTCTCCCTCTCTTACCATCCTTGTCATTCCTAAACAGTCTGTAGCCTGGGATAACTGTCTCCCAGGCAAGATGTTCTATCCACCATACCTCACTTGCTGCTACTATGTCCAGTCCCTCATCCACCATGATGGCCTCCAAGTCCACCATTTTGTTCCCCAAATCCCTGGAGTTGGCTGATAATCCCTTCCACCAGGACCCCCTCTCGTCACTGCTCTCCCCTACTAACCTTTGCTCCTTCTTGCTTCCTACCAGTATTTTATCTCCATCCTGGGGGGGAGGCTGATAGCCTCCCATCACTCCTGCCATTTTGAGTGGCCCCTTCCTTGACTCTTCCCCGACGTCAGTTTAAATTATATTTTCTTTCAAGAAAGTCCCTTAAATTTCACTTTAGCACTACTTGTCCCTCCCTGCTCAGGTGTAGTTTGTCTGGGGAAAATAGGCTCTCGTCCTTCTTCATCGCTCCCCAGTCCCCCACTAACCCAAACCCCATCTGTCTGCACCAACCCTCCAGCCACTGATTAAATTCTTCAATCCTATGCTTTCTTAATGTGCTTGCTCTTGGCACAGGCAGTACCTCCAAGAAAGCAATCACTCAGAACCCTGCAATACTGCAGAACCTAGCAAGC
Source organism: Neoceratodus forsteri (assembly GCA_016271365.2). NCBI lineage: Eukaryota > Metazoa > Chordata > Ceratodontiformes > Ceratodontidae > Neoceratodus > Neoceratodus forsteri. Next base: position 1,727,309,166 of record CM057456.1, read on the forward strand.
TCCCTGAACCTAGCCTGCACCTCCATTAGACTACTCCCCTTCAGATCATCGGTGCCTAGGTGGAACACCAACTGTGACCTCTCATCTTGCTGCTTGCCCCATGAGGGTATATTGTGCCTCACTTTCAGTGTCATCATTCCTGGCATACACTCAATCCAAATGGTGCTGCTTCTGCATCCATTTCTCCCTCATCTGATTCCCTTTAGTACTGGCGTCCCCTATGAGCATGACCCTGCTGCTCCCTTCCTTCTGCTTGTACTTTTGATTCTCTAGCTTACACCCCTTTTCTGGCATCCCATTTCCCTCCTTGGTCCCATTTTTCTCCTTGTCCATCTCCTTCCCCAGAGTTTTGCTCCCCCCCGGACTAAATCTCACATTCCTCCCCCCACCCCGGTGTCCCCACCACTCCTAATCATCCTAGCCTCCCTTTTTATGGGCTCTGACCCCTCCCTTTGCTCCTTTCCTTCTTTTCTACTGCCCGAATCTCTCTGTGTATGGGTACCCTCCCCCTTCCCCCCCTTCCTTTATCTTTTCTCTACCTGAGCTTACTGTAGGCTCCCTCCCTGTCTCTTCTGTGCATTGCATTCCCCTTGAGATTGTTTTCACCCCCTCCTTTTGCTCATTTTGGCTACTTACTAACATACTAACATACTAATTGCCAGCAGATTAGGCCTTATGGTCTATCGAGTCTGCTTGAACCTCAGATCCCTAGTTGGGTGCCGAGGCCCTACCCCCCATGTGTTCCAGAAACCCCTATCATCCATCCCCACCCCCTGGGCCAGGCCTTCATCTGATACATCCACTTTCTGTGTCTGTCCCACCCTCTCTTGAAGCCCTCCACTGTGGATCTCTGAACCAGCTCGCCAGGCAGTGCATTCAAGGGTCCACCACCCTCTCAGTGAAAAGCTCCTCTTCTTTCCCTCCTCACCCTTCCACCTTCCAACTTCAAACCATGCCCTCTGGTGATACCTCCCTGCTTTAGTCTAAAGATCCCTCCATGTTTACCCTATTTATTCCCTTGAGGTGCTTAAGAGCCTCAATCATGTCCCCATCTCTCCTCTCCTCCAATGAAAACAGGCAGAGCTCCTCAAGTCTGTCCTCATACGTCAAATCCCCTAGTCCTCGTATCATCTTAGTTGCCCTCCTCTGTACCCTCTCCAGGAGCTGTATGTCCCTCTTCAAGTGTGGTCTCCAGTACTCTACACAGTATTCAAGGTGTGGTCTAACCTGTCCATTGTACAGCGGCAGAATCACTTCCCTGCTCCTAGAGGTGATCCTCCTTATGGTGCATCCCAACACCCTGTATGCCTTGCTAGCCACTCTCCTGCACTGCTCAGAGTTATTCATACATGTATCCACCATGACCCCTAGGTCTTTTTCCCCTATTGAGGCCTCCAGTGCCTCCCCTCCCAGGGTGTACCTGTGTTTAGGGGTTTCCCTGCCCAAGATGTAACACCTTGCACTTGGTGATATTGAAATTTAATTTCCATGTGTGAGCCCAGCTTTCCAGGGTGTCCTGGTCCCTTGCAGGGCCAACCTCCCTCTTCTCCCTCAACTACTGCTCCCATCTTGGAGTCATCAGTGAAGAGACTCATTTCACACCCTATACTCTCCTGATGTCCGATATGTATGCATTAAACAGGATGGACCCAGGACTGAGCCCTCACGGTACCCACTACCAACCTCTCTGGGGTTCGAGCTCCCCACCGACCACTACTCTCTGGGTGCATCCAGTTAGCCAGTTTTCAATCCATCTGACCATCAAAGGGCCTACTCCCAACCCCATCAGTTTCTCCACCAGACCATTGTGGGAGACAGAGTCAAACGCCTTGCTGACGTCCAAGAATAATACATCCACAGGCTTTCCCCTGTCCAGTTCTGATGTTACCCATTAGTAGAACTCCACAAGATTGGTTTGACATGATCTACCTGGCACAAGCCCATGTTGCGGACTATCCAGACCTCCCACCTCCTCCAAGTACACCCCCAATCGTTCCTTTAGTATACTCTCCATTAATTTTCCCACCACCTAGGTCAGACTGATGGGTCTATAGTTACCTGGTACTTCCCTCAACCCCCCTTTATGGATTGGCACCACACGTGCCTCTCGCCAATCCCTAGGTACCCTCCCTGTCTCAAGCGACCTGTTGAAGAGCTCCGCCAGGTTCCCTCCCAAAGGTGCATCCCCCATTCCCGATCCTTCTAACACCTTAGCTCCTCCTCTGTCTCCTATAGTTTCCTCACTGCTACACTCCTTGCCATCCTTCTCCTCAAGCACTCCCAGGGGTGCAAATCTGCTTTCCTGCTCTTCCCTCTTGCTTAGCAGCCAGCTGTCTGATGCTCCCTTCCCTAATTCTTGCCCCTTCCCTGATGCTGCTTGCTGTGCTTTTTTTGATCCTACCTCTTGCAACTTCCCCCGGCCGCTCTCTTCCTCTACTTCTGTACCTAACTCTCCTGCAGCCTCCCTTGTGCTCACCATTTCTCCTCTCACCCCTCTGGTGCATCCTCTGGACCTCCTCCAGTCCTCTCCCCTTCTTCTCGGGCCTACCTCTACACCTGTTCCTAATACCCCTGCAGCTCCTCCTATGTTCACTCTTTCACCCCCCACACAACTGGTGTTTTCTTTGGACCTCCTCCAATCCTCTCCCCTTCCCCTCTCCCTTCCCCTGCTTAGAGCCCACCTCAACCACCAATCATCTTAGCTGTGCAAGCTGTCTGCACACCATGCATCCCCCCATCCTCCATGCTATATCCAACACCATGGCTGTCCCACACCCACTGCACTCTACCACCCTCCCAAAGATTCCCTGTGCCCTAGTGGCCCAGAGACCATACTCAAGACCTTCCTGACCCCGTTTCAGGCTGGCTTTTCAACTACGCTGCCCGGCCATTTGATCACCTTAGTCTTAAAAGTGCTGAAAGAATACCACCTAAAAAAGGCCACAAAATTAGCTAGTACTGCTAACCCAACAGAAAGAAGGGTTAAAAAGTCAGGTTAGTTGATATCTTGGAGGTAGAAGACTTGGTTTGCTGGCCAAGGCACCTAGCTTCACCTGAGCTCTTTCCTTCTAAGACTGCTTGAAAGGCAGAGTAGAGAAACTTACCAGAACAAGGGAAAAGGATTAAGACTTATTTTGGCTAAACAGATTTACTGTGTGGTGTTTTTATTTTTTACTGACAGGGATTGCTACTGTTTGTTGCTAACATTTCATTGCTTTATTTTTCTCTGTAGCAAAGTGTTTCTTACAGGGTATATCTTCTCTGAAATTATTACAGGTGGTGCTTTACAGGTTTTACAGTTTTATCTAACATTAGGATAAGCTTTCAGGGTTACTGCATTTGTTGTTGACTGATTGTTTCTGCTCTTACCTCCTTGTTCTTTCATCCGTGGTTCTTCTTTTTCAGCAGGGGAAGGGCCCAGCCACCCACCCCCATCCCCAACCACCCCACACTACACTCCTTTTATAGGGTACCACAGTTGTGACATTTCCTGTGGTGGAGCAGGAAGGGGTGGATCAGTGGGGCCTCCACAAGGTGAGCTCATTTACAGGGGCACTAGTAATTTAACTTGTTATAACAAGTTAAACAAAACACAATCAAACCATTACTTGCATTTTTTTCCTTTTTTTTCCCTTCTAATTACTCTAAGTTATAAACCCAGCAACTTATCTGGAATGGATATTATTAACTGCAGGTACTGTGGAACAATTTTCAGAAGGACAGTCTTACAGGATTTAGGACACTGTCCTACATGCTGGGCCTTTGGAGATCTTAGGGCTCAACTACGGGCAGCATGGGCAGGGTTGCACTCCTCAAATTTCATATTCAAGAGGAAATACATTATAAGAACCACCGCCATTTCCCCAGCGTCCAACAGAAAAACCTCGACCCGCAGGGTAGTTGGTCCAGGAGGTTGGCAGGTGGTTAGGAGAACAAATCAGGTGCCCTTCACTCTCTGCTGTCAACATATTACCTCAAAAACCATATAAACACTACAAACAGGTATCTGCCTCTATCTCTGAAATCAAACAAAGAGGCAGAAGACACTGCAGAGCAGGACACTGCAGCACAGAAGCTAGCACAACAAAACTCACCCAAATCAGGAACCAAAACAAAAAAAGTAAAAAGGAAATCCAAAAAACTTCTGATCATAGGAGACTCCATGATTCGGGGAGTTGATACCCATCTCCAGCCAGGGGTAATGGTCAGATGTCTCCCAGGTACATCAGCATGGAGAGACACTGACTGCATTGCTAAAATTGTTCACAAAGCAGGAGAAAACATTGATGTCCTAGTACACATAGGGACTAATGATCTCGTCAGCTGGTCAGTTGTGGAGACCAAGGAACACCTGACCAGGCTGGGTGACAAACTATCATCTATTTCGTCCGGCATCTCCTTCTCTGAGATCCTGCCAGTCTGGGAGAGGGGAGCAGATGGACGGAAGGTCAGAGAAGGGGAGATAGGGGAGCTAAACACATGGCTCAAGGGCTGGTGCCAGGAAAAAGGACACAGATTTGTAGGGAACTGGCAACAGTTCTGGGAGTGAAAGTTCTTTAAATTTGATGGACTGCATCTGACTAAGGAGGGAGTCAGTGCATTGGGACAGAAGTTTGACGTCTTTGCAGAATATTTAAACTAGCAAATGGGGAGAGGGGTGCAGCACCCCATACATCGAATGGAAAAACACCCCTCCCCCTCAGCTAGTGGTCAGACAGGGATTCAGCATGTTTGCAGTTCATTTGCATCACCAGGTAAGAAAAAAGGTTTGTCTCCCCATCCGACGCACAGGGGTAATGCCAAACCTCACCCAACAACTAACACACCAAAATCTGGCCAATGGAAAATCATGTACACAAATGCTCACAGCCTGGGAAATAAGATCCCAGACCTGCAGGCAATAATGTCAGAGGCTAAAATGGACATAGTAGCAATTAGTGAGACGTGGTTTACCAGTAACCACACTTGGGAGCCTTCAGTACCTGGCTATGTATTGTTCAGAAGAGACAGAGGTGCAAAAAGGGGGGGAGGAGTGGCCCTGTATGTCAATGAAAATATCAAAGCTACAGAAATTCAGAATACACATAAGGAGCCAGAAGAACTGTGGGTCACCCTGGAAACAGGAAATGGGACAGCCATAAGAACTGGGGTTGTCTACAGGCCCCCAGACCAGGGGAGGACATAGACACATTACTGTTAGAAGATATACAAAACATGACAGCTAAAGGGAGGTTCTGATAATGGGAGACTTCAACATGCCGGATACAGATTGGTTAATACCAGCAGGAACATCTGCCAGAACTAGACACATAGTGGATTCCCTGCAGGGGGAGAGCCTCAAACAACTGGTACAGCAACCCACAAGAGACAGGGCTATCCTAGATCTAGTACTGACTAACAAGGAAGGGATCACAGATCTTCAGGTAGAAGGTCACCTGGGGGCCAGTGACCATCACATGGTATGGTTCAATTTGGCTACTACATCTTAATCATCCCATTCCAAAGCAAAAATATGGGACTTCAGAGGAGCTGACTTTGATAAGATGGCCAACAGAGTTAAGCTAGCCCTGGCAAAAGAAACACAGGTGAGAGGGTACAGGCAAAGTGAGCAAGCATTAAGGATGCAATACTTGAAGCAACATCCCATTGTGTTAGACAGAAAAGGAAGTGCAAAAGAAGAAGGAAACCACTCTGGTTCTCAAATACAGTAGCAGAAAAGGTCAGAGCCAAAAGGCTGGCCTTCAGGAAATATAAGGGAACACAGCGGGATGAAGATAGGGAAGCATGCCAAACTGCCCTAAGGGAAGCAGGGAAGGCAGTAAGGCAGGCAAAGTCCCAAACTGAGGAAACACTAGCACGAACAGTAAAAGAAGGTGACAAGACTTTCTATAGATACATTAGTGAAAGGAAAAAGTCCAGAGGGGGTATTGCTAAGCTTAATGGAGAAAAGGGAGCATGTGAGGAGGAGGACCCTGTAAAGGCATCTATCCTAAACAGATACTTTTGCTCAGTATTTACTGAAGAGAAGGTAGGGCAGGGCCCACAGCTCAGCATCATGGACGTGGGGAGGAGGTGAGCACTACTCCCTTCACAAAAGAAAGGGTCCTACAAGAGCTTGCTAAGCTCAGGGTGGATAAGGCAATGGGACCTGATGGCATACATCCCAGGGTACTTAAGGAGCTAAAGGTGGAACTAGCAGAGCCATTAGCAGAACTGTTTAGTGAGTCTCTGAGCACAGGAGAGGTCCCAGAAGACTGGAGAAGGGCTCATGTGATCCCGCTCCACAAGAGTGGTAGCAGGGAGGAGGTGGGGAACTACAGACCAGTCAGTCTTACCTCAGTAGTGGGCAAGATTATGGAGGCACTCCTTAAGGAAAGGATAGTGCAACACCTGGAATCCATGGGGCACAGGATCCAAGACAGCATGGGTTTACAAAAGGAAGGTCCTGTCAAACTAATCTCATAGATTTCTTTGACTGGGTAACCAGAGTGGTGGACCAAGGGGGAGCAGTTGATGTCGCCTACCTTGACTTCAACAAAGCTTTTGACACTGTTCCACATAGAAGATTGATAAATAAGCTGGGTAGGCTCGGGGTGGGTCAGAAGTTGGTCAACTGGGTGGCAAACTGGTTGACGGGCAGAAAACAGAGAGTGGTGGTAAATGGTATACAGTCAGAAGAGATGCAAGTCACAAGTGGGGTACCTCAGGGATCAGTCCTGGGGCCAGTCCTCTTCAACATCTTCATTAGTGACCTTGCAGATGGACTAGAGGGAAAGGCTTGTCTGTTTGCAGATGACACCAAGATCTGCAACAGAGTAGATGATCCAGATGGGGTGGGCAGAATGAGAAGAGATCTGGATAAACTAGCAAAATGGTCAGAAGAGTGGCAACTGGGATTTAATACAAAAAAGTGCAAAATCATGCACAGAGGGAAGAGAAACCCTGAATCCACCTATAGGCTGGGAGGGGAGTTGCTAGCAGTCACAAAGTAAGAAAGAGACTTGGGCATCATCATCACTGATGACCTGAAATCATCCAAGCAGACCTCTAAAGCAGTAGGTAAGGCTAGGGGGGTGTTAGGGTGTATTAGTAGGGGTATCACAAGTCGTAAGAGGGAGGTAATAATCCCTCTTTACAAGACACTGGTTAGGCCTCATCTGGAGTACTGCGTGCAGTATTGGAGGCCACACCTTCACAAGGACATTAACCAAATTGAGGCAGTCCAGAGAAGGGCAACCAAAATGGTGCAGGGACTGCATCAGAAGACATATGAGGACAGATTAACAGAGCTCAATATGTATACCCTTGAGCAAAGGAGGGAGAGAGGTGATGTGATCGAGGCATTCAAACACCTTAAGGGCATTAACAAGGTGAAAGAGTCTAACATGTTTAAATATAAGAAAAATAGCAGGACAAGAGGACACAGCATGAGATTAGAGGGGGGCCGATTAAGGGGAATGTGAGGAAATTCTTTTTCACAGAAAGGGTGGTGGATGCATGGAATGGCTTACCACAAGAAGTGGTGGCTATGAATACAGTGCAGGGCTTCAAACAGGCATGGGATAGGCATAAGGGAACAATACAAATGACTATGAATAGATAGGCCACTGACAGAGCAAAGGCAGATGGCACATTTATAAGGTAGAAAAAGAAATGGGCAGACTGGATGGGCCTTGGGGTCCTTATCTGCCATCAACTTCTATGTTTCTATGTTACTGTACCCTGCAGTTTTAGCCCTTCTTTAATCATTATCCTTTTGAGTATGTACCAAGGCCTCTAACCCCTACAGATCTCCTAATACATTCTACTTTGTAAACGTCATCACCTCTTAAATCAGTTTGTTAATTCAGTTTGTTATAAGATAACACGATAGAAATAGAACCCTTAGTTCCTCTTACTTAGCCCTTGTGAAATCATTACCCTTTAGAGCATGTACCAAGGTCTTTAGACCCTACAGCTCTCCTATTGTATTCTACCTTGTAATTGTCATGGCACGGGGTCATTATGCCATATACAAACACAGTGCGGCTACAAACACCGCAACCAAAACAGCACCAACCACAAACAGAGTCATGCAAAACACTGACCTGTCGGGAACAGTGTGCCCATTGATGACAATGGGACTTTGTGCCCCGCACCCTCTGGAACTTAAATAACTAACTCTGGGGGCTTGGGGATGGGGAGAAACTCAGGAGGGACTTTTAAATCTCGAAAAGGTATTAGCAGTGGAGACCTGGGGGGCCCCGAACCACGGTCCCAGGTGGTACAATTCCTTGTGCTGGTGCCCTGACCACTCCACCATGGGAGTGGCTTCACCAGGCCCCCAGCACACAGGTACTTCACTTCTCCTCATAGACGTGCAAAGCAACAGGGGTAGTGTTATATCTCATTTGTTATCATACCCCTGTTGGTCTACATGCACGTGCGATATACCTTGCGCGGTTATTGCTGTGCTGTTCTGGGTGCGGCATATTGACCCGGTATCAATTGTCACTACCTCTTAAATAAAAACACCCAGAATCAACATTTGCTGTACCCTACAGTTCCCTTTACCTCAGCCCACATGCAATCACTAGCATTTACTGTACCTTTAAAAAATAAAAGACAATAATTAGCCATTACTGCATCCCTCAGTTCCCCTTGCTGCAGCTTTCCTGCAAACGATCTGCATGGTTAGTGTCCAGTAGTTTATAGATTACATAGAAACACAGACAGTGATGGCAGAAAAAGACCCATGGTCCATCCAATCTGCCCGAGTTCCCTCTTTAGCGTTAGGACCTACTGACCCTCTAGGATCCTACCCCTTCCCAACTCCCCCCTTTACCATTCTCCTTCCAGTTTCTGCCTGCCTGAGTAATAATTATACCCTTCATTCTGTCTCCACCATACTTGAAACCACCAATGGTTTTTGCAACTACCACTTCAGGTAGCAGACTGTTCCATGGCTCCACTACCCTTTCTGTAAAACAATACTTCCTCATGTCCCTTTTGAACCTCCCTCCTGTTAGTTTCCACTCATCTCCATGAAACTGCAAGCTAGTATTCAAGCAAAATAGTTCCCTGTAGTTCACTTCGTTATGAATTCCTTTTAGGAACCTGAAGGTCTCTGTCATATTTCCCTTCTCCCTCCAATGAATACATGTTCATCACCTTGAGGCATCCTCATAGGACCTGCCCTGTTGGCCCTGAATCATTTTTATCACACTGTGCTGCAGTCTCCACCCAATCCCTCTCTTTCCTGAGACGAGGACTCCAGAACTGGGTGGAATACTCCAGGTGTGGCCTCCCTATGGATCTGTATTAGGGAAGTAGTACCTCTTTCCTTCTGCTGTCAACACCCCTCCCAATACAACCCAGCATCCTACTAACTTTGCTATATTACCCCCAGGATAATAAACCTGCTCTTGGTTAGTTTAGTTTTAACCCACAGTGATTCAGTTTCAGAAGTGGGGTCTTTCATTTTGGCCAATATGTCAAAGTTTGTGATGTTAGATTTTATAAATAAACCCCACCATGCTCCCACCAGTTTTGTGTGTCCTATCATGCTACAACTAGTGTATACCTCTATAGTGGCATTCCAGGTGTCTTTCTCTTTCCACCACATCCCTGTTACGCTATACTAGATGAGTTTTCTGAGTTTAATAATATTTGTAATTCATCCCATTTATTGCAGATGCCTTTAGCATGTATTAATGTACATATTATTTTTGGATTTTTGCTTTCCCTTACTTTGTATGATAAATTCCTATCATCATGTGAAGTAGTATGAGATATGTATTTCCCCCTTGTCCTCTGAGGTTCTAGTTCAAAATGTGACTACAGATTCTCTTTGCTAAATATTTAGTACCCCAGTAGCTAAGATGCAGGCATTTTATACACTCCTTCAATCTCATATCTAAATTCTGGTTTAATATGCTTCCCTCCTACAATACCTAATGGAACCTCTTTCCCCGGACTCTCAGTCCCCTTATGAACTGAGGCAACGAAATGGAAGATATTTCACCTTGCCCTGCCCTTCCTCCTCTGCTGGTAAAGCTGCCTTCTCCTACCGGCTACCCAGTATGTGCAACAAACTCTTCCCCCCTCATCAGGAACTTCTCTTTCCATCTTGCCTGCAAACATCAACTGTGCTTCGTTCCTTCTCTCCGTCTCTGTCATAACTGAACTTCTGCCCCTAAAGTACTTAACAAGCAGCTCTTGATGCCAAACTGTTGCTCTGATAATCCTCATCATGTATGCTTCGAAATGTATCTTGACCTCAAGTTTTTGATTGTCTTACATAGGTTTTTTTTTACCCTGTTACCATTAGTACCTACCTGCTGTATTACAAAACTTTGTTGATTGCAGTTTATTGTGTGTAATTATGTGTTGATATCCCCAACACCTTCTCCCCCGGGTCGCACCTGGAATTGAGCCTAGGCTCAGTGTGCCTTTCCCAGTTACCAAATGTTTAAATAAATAAATAAAATGCCTTGCAAAAAGTTCTCTTTTTCCCCAGAAGTTGTCCCACGTTCTTACAAAACCCATGTTACATATGTAACCCCCTACAAATGGGGGTTCCTAAATTTTCTTCCTGGGCTTGCCTAAATGCCCACTGCCAGGCTGGTGTCCTGTGTCCTAGCAGGTTTAAAAGTGTTTGCATGTGAGTGCCCAGTTAGCCACCAAGCCTGTCTCTTTAAGAGCTGCCCATCTCATAGTTTATAATTGATCTGGGTGGTGCCAAGTGTTTCTAGGCTCGAGTCCCACCTGGGCTGAAGTACAGCCGCTTCATTCTTCCATCGCCAACTGCACAGAAGGAGCCCTACTAGACTCTGTGATTGTTTGCTGATTATCTGTTTTTAATAATAATGATAATGTAGTTTGTCTAACTTGCCTTCCTTTGCAGTATGGACATTTCTGTTATGTACCACCATCTTGGTTCTGGACTACCAATTTGCACCAATCAGTACCTTTGGGGGCTCTAAAATGAAGCCTGCCCCCAGGGTCTTGTGTGAGGAAATTTCTTTAGGAATTGTAGTTTTCACCCTTTGGTGCATAAGTGGACCTGGAGGGGGAGCTCAAGCTGTGACAGACAGATGGATCAAAGAACTGAATGTTTTAGATCACTAGGAAGCCCCGGTGCTGCCTACAGCAGAAGTCAGAGTGGTGTAAGAGTTAAGAGAGTGAGGAGCACGAGGAATTCGAGTAGCTGCTCCTGCATAGTGTGCAGGGAAAATCGGTGGGAAGGCTGTGTCTGTCCTGCTTGCTACTATCTTCCTAAAGTGAACAGACTTAATCCGACTATCGGACATTATCTGAATTTGTGACCTTAGTTCCGAATTGTGACTAATTTCACCTAAAGAGGACCAAAGACTTGCTTTTGTGCGATTGGCCTATCAGGACTTTCACCACAACTGCAGAGCATATGGTTTGCACAGGAACACTGTGAATTGCAACCAGACTGTCATCTGAAGTGCGGGATTTGTCTGCCTTTATTATAAGTGTGCTGAATGTAGACAGTGGGTTGAGATTTGATTCCCCACTTTGTTAAATGTGTCACGTTTGCTGGAAGCTGCATCCAGCAACCTTACTGGACTGCATCCAAACTGTTCTCCCAGTGTGGTCCCTGCCATCCTAGCCCAGACACCCACTCGTGCTGCAGAGAAAGATCTGACGAGAGTCCTGCCTGGAGATTCGTCTCCCTGATCAACAACACCGAACAGGATAGAGTGCCATGTTACATCGTGTGGACCCTGCTTCTCCAGTCCATCCAGCTCTTCATCTTGAGGTCTCCATTTCATCCATCCTGCATCCAATTTTGGGTAGCATGAGTAAAACCAGGGTAGCTTTCTGCAACCCAGCTAACAATCACAGTGTGCCATCTGATTTAATTGTTGTTAAGCTTTTGTGGACTGAGCCATCTGGCTCCATATTACAAATTGTGGGTTACAGTGCATGCATGTTTCTTTCCATCACAGGGCCCCAACCAACTGCAACGCTGGCCTACCCTGGGCAATGCTTCAGGCTAGCCTGTAGTTCCAACTGGGTACCCAGAGTTTGTGTGACTGTGTTCCAGGGACCTTTGAGTGCATGCCTTATAGCCTGAATCAATTAGATCTAAAATCAACCACCACAGAACTGCTCCTCCCTTGTTCACATCCCCCAATAAATCAGATCTGGATCTTTTTGCAGTCAAACTGGGTGTAGTGTACCTCTGTATAAAAAGTACTGCATCAACGTTGTTTAATTGTTACAGTTCTTGTTTTCCAGGGGGTCATCCAGGATGTTCCTGCTGATCATAACCTTGTGGTAAGTGGTTACAAGGAGGGATTCACTGTGTGTTCCAAAAGTGGGTTGCTGTGGGGTAGCTGCAAGCTTAGCCAGGCCACTAGGGGTAAAGATGGGGGTATCAGTGTCCCAGAGGGCTGTGCCCAGGGCAGTCACATTGCCAACAACCCTGTCCCCCAGGTGGAGACACCCGTTTTGAGAGCCCAGGCCTCTCAACCTGCAGACTACTGTGCAGGTAGGAGTAGTAACCCTCAGAGTAGCATCACCTAGGGGTTACAAATAGAAACATAGACTCTGACAGCAGATATGGACTGTTAGGCCCATCCAATCTGCCCATTTTCCCTGCCCACTGTAAAAGCCGCAGACCCTACTTGATCTTCAGCTTTACCTCCTTGTTCCTATTGCTAGGGTTTCCCTATCCCTGTCCCATGCATGTTTGAATTCCCTTACTGTGTTTACCACCACCCAGTGATGAAAGTGAACAGGAACACACAAGAACCCAGTTCCTGCACCTTTTTTGCAGCAGAAGGAGTTCCTGTACTCTTCCCACTGATACTGGAAGTGAAATTCTTAAACCAGCAACATAATGACAGTTTCTGGGCCTGTGACTTGAAATCAAGGTATCCATAACAATATTTGACTTGTACAATAATGCTAGTTTCCTAGAAATACTTCTATATATCTAACTGAATCTACTAGTGTATAAACAGATAGATGCATCTTGACGCAGCTATCCTTCAGATTGAGGATCCTCATTCTGCATTTCATATTTGCCAATGCCTGAGTTCCAGTACTTCTTGTCTACCATTTGCACCAGTGCCCCCACCACCTCCTCTGTGAGTCTATTCCATGCATTCACCACCCTTTCTGTGAAGAACTTTTCCTCATGCTACCCCTTAGTCTACCCCCTTCCAACCTCATGTCATGCCCCTTTATTCCTGCTCATCTCCTTTTCTTAAAGATGCTACCCTCTGATACCTTATTTAAGCATTTTAGATATTTGTAGGTTTCTATCATATCTCTACTGTCTCTTCTCTCGTCCAGCATATACATATTGTGGTCTCCCAGTCTCTCCTCATATGGCTTTTGGTGTAGGCCCTGCACCATCTTTGTTGCCCTTCTTTGAACTGCCACCATGCTGTCTATGTCCTTAGGGAGATGTGGCCTCCAGAACTGGATGCAGTATTCCAAATGAGGCCCCACCAAAGATCTGCACAGTGTCATCACTGCCTCCTTTCTTCTGCTGTTGATACCTCTCCCTGTGCACCCAGCATCCCACTGGCTCTCCCCCACAGCCTTGTCACATTGTTTGGCCACCTTTAGGTCATCAAATATGATTACCCCCAAATATCTTTCCTGTTTGGTGACCATCAGTATCTTCCCCCATCATGTAATCCTCCCCTTGGTTATTGCACCCCAAATGCTGCTGCCACACTCTAGACCATTCCTCCAGTTTAACTAGGTTCCTCCTCATTTTTTCCACCCCTCCCAGCATGTCCTCCCTGTTGCAGACCTTAGTGTCATCCGCAAAGAGGCACACCATCCCTTCTAGCCCCTCCACAATGTCACTTATGAAGACATTAAACAGGACAGGCCCAAGGAATGATCCCTTTGGCACTTCGCTGGTCACCCTTCTTTCCTCAGGTTGAGTTCCATTTACCATGACCCTCTGTCTTCTATCATTCAGCCAGTTCCTAACCCAGTGTACCACCTTGGGATTCACTCCCAGGCTGCCCAGCTTGTTCACCAGTCTTCAGTGTGGAATGGAATCAAAGGCCTTACTAAAAATCAGGTAGGACACATCCATTGCTCCCCCTGATCCATGACCCTGGTTACCCAGTCAAAGAAATCAATTAGATTTGTTCGACATGACCTTACCACTGTGAATCCATGCTGTCTTGGATCCAGTGCTCCGCTGGATTCAAGGTGTGCCACAATCCGTTTTTGAGTAGTGGATTCCATAATTTTCCCCACTACTGAGGTGAGGCTGACTGCTCCATAGTTTCCAACCTCCTCCCTACTCTCACTTTTGTGAAGAGGTACTACGTCTGCCCTCCTCCAGTCCTCTGGAACCACTCCCGTATTGAGTGACTCATTGAACAGGGCTGCCAGTGGTGCTGCCAGCTCCTCCCATAGTTCCCTTAACATTCTAGGATGTATCCCATCTGGTCCCAGTGCCTTGTCCACTTCCATGTTCTTTACTTTCAGCCCTTAACCAGCTGTTATATTTGGTTTATTTCAGATTGGTGATGATCATTTGCCCTAGGTACTGGCAACATTTCTGATACAACAATATTGCAGTTTCCGTGGCTGAGTTTCTCAAATAGGACTGAGTTAGTCTTTTTAATCTGGTACAGTGGCATTTTCCCCACATTGTTTGTATCAACGTGTATAACAACCAGTGGACTGCCACCTGTGTGATTTGTAATGTCGTATATTCTGGAAGTAATGTCACTGATTTTTGACCCCAAAGCTGGACACCATGTAAATTTCTTCATTACGTTTACATATTTCACTATCGCAATATTTTATTATGGAGTCACACACAACTACAACCTGCTTACTTTGATGTTCTGTACCTTTGCGAGGTCTGCTATTTCCTCAAAGTGTTGAAACCAGTTCCCGGTTTGGATTTCAAATGCTTGTAGAGTGGGATTCTCTATATCTTCTAATGTGGAATATCTGTTCTCTTCTCCCAGGTTTTGTGGCCCTTGAGGCCCCTGAATGGTGTGCTGTGCTCCATTCACTGTCTCCCTCATCTAAATTTACTTTCTCAAACTCCCTTCCCCTTTTCCTATTTTCTATTATATTATTATTTCTCTTCTCATCAGTAACCCACATATTGGATACAATTGCACCTTTATAGTTACTATTTACTGGAACAGTGTTTTCATTTGCATTTGCTGAATCTAAATCAGACTCCTTCATAATATTATCAGTAATGTTTTCCAAATCCCTAATACTCTTAAGTTTAATTCCTGTTCTGTATTACAAAGCAGGCAGATTCCAGACTGTGGGTGGTAGCCCGTGACAATGGCGACCATGATGGAGCGCTTTCAAAAAGGGTAATTCAATTGTGATGCCTGTCCATAGGGCTACCGGGCAGAGAGGGTGACCGGATAGGGGGGTCCACGAATATAGCGACAGGATGTCACTATATGTACATGCGCATGGGGGAGAGTGAGCATGCTGTGTGACAGGCGGAAGGGAGGAAGGGTTTGTGAGGTGTAGTGCAGTGGTGGGCTACCGAGCTGGTCATGTGGTGTGGTGGGTGGCTGGCAGGCTAGGGTTGCGAGGGTGCCGGGTTTGGTTCCAGGAGCAATTCATTTTGTTGCACCCAGATATATATATTTTGTTTTCAGATTTGTGTCCTCCCCCCGACATGCGCCCTCCTGGAGTTAAGAATCCTTCACTAGGGGGGTGCAGGGTGCATAGCCCCCCCAAAAAAAACCAAGTCCCCTGTGCTGTGCACCAGGAGTGTACATCACAGAAACTGATTTTCGGTGATACACACTTGCCCTAACAGCGATCGCTTTTCTGCGATCGCCGTTATCACATGGAACCCTGGGGGGAGTCAGAATATGGGGTACCAGACCACATAAAGCATGATGTACATTTATATTGTGGGGTTTTGCCAACCATCATGAATTCCTCACAAAGACTTAATGTATTAATCCTACCAGGATGACAGGACACAGATGATAATAGTAAACGGAGTCCACTCTGAGAAAGGGGGGTGACTAGCGGTGTACAACAGGGTTCAGTACTGGGTATGGTCCTTTTTAATGTCTTTATAAGTGACATTATTAATTTATTTTGATTTTATTTTAGTCTTTGGTAACCGGGTAAGGCCCACTAGGCACAAGTGTCTGTTTTCAGAGGCGCTGGGTGGTTAAGTGACTTGCTCAGAGTCACACAGTATGCAAGTGGAGGTTGTGAGAATCAAACCAAGGTCTGGTCTGCTGGATGTACCAAGCTCGTTCACAGCTCTAACCTCTAGGCTATACTGCCAGCAGAGGGACTGGAAGGAAAAGTATGCCTCTTTGCAGATGACACAAAGATCTGTAACAGGGTTGATACACAAGGTTGGGTGGAAATGATGAGAAGGGACTTAGCAAGGTTGGAGGAATGGTCAAAAGTATGGCAGATTAGATTCAATGCAAAGAAGTGCAAAGTAATGCACCTGGGAAACAAAAACCCAGGGGAAGAGTACACAAGTGGGTTGGGGGGTATTAACAACAACACAAATGGAATGGGACCTGGGGTAGTTATATCAGATGACCTAAAGGTAAGCAAGGTAATCAAGCAATGTGAGAAGACAGTAAGGATGGCTGGGGGGATACTGGGATGTATAGGGAGAGGAATCACCAGTAGAAAACAAGAAGTTGTTATCCCTCTGTACAGAAAGTTGGTGAGACCCCATCTGGAGTACTCCAGCAATTCTGGAGACCCCATCTCTGCAAGGACATAGACAGGATAGAGGCAGTCCAGAGAAGGGCAACTAAAATGGTGCAGGGTCTGCAACAGAAGCCATACGAAGAGAGACTAAAGGTGCTTAATATGTATACCCTTGAGGAAAGGAGGGAGAGGAGGGACATGATAGAAACTTTCAAGTACTTCAAGGGAATCAACAAAGTCTAAGAGGGTAGCATCTTTCAGAAAAAGAGATGTTCAAGAACAAGGGGACACAATTTAAAGATAAGGGGGGGATGGCTCAGGGGCAATGTGAGGAAGTATTTTTTCACAGAGAGGGTGGTGGCTGCATGGAACTTCCTTCCTGAGGAGGTCGAGGGGTCAAAAACAGTGGGTGAATTCAAGAATGCATGGGACAGACATAAGGCTATTCTTGTGGGAGGTAGGAAGAAGTAGGCTGTTGATTAACTAGGATCTGTGGTTTATCCAATAGGTAGGGAAATAGGCAGACTGGGTGGGCCAAGCGGTCCTTATTTGATATCAAAGTTTATGTTTCTATGTTTACCAGCTGCAGATTTTTCCATTTTATTATGACTGCAGTTTTGTATGGTTGTTTTTAACAGACCTGTACCTGTTTAGATGGTTATATAGCCTGGCCTGCTCCTCTGCTTCTGACATGCCAGACATGATTGCCTCTGCTACACATCACCTCTGCCATGCATCGCCTTTGCCAATACTCGCAGATGATCACTGGGCATTTGCTCTTTAACCAGGTAAACTGGAAGTGCCGTGGCTCAGGCCTTCTGGTTTTGTGCGTGCAATGAAAGGCCTTAAAATAGTTTAAAACAGCCTTTAGACTGCAGTTTTACTACTGTTGCCCTGCTAGTTATGGGTTCATAACCCCTTTCAGTGCTCCAGGTCTGTTCTGGGCTTCTGAGTTTCTGTTTCACCCTGCAGGTCCTCCACCTACCCACAGGTCTTTGCAGGGCCCACTGAGACTACTATTATAGCTAAAGAGAGAGCTGGGAAGAGGGGATCTTTTTTTTTTCTTTTTCAGAGACAGGTTACCTTTGGCAGACCTATTTAATGCCTCATTACATTCGGGGTGTGTACTTCAGGATTGGAGGATGGCTCATGTGGTGCCCCTCCACAAGAGTGGCCCCAAGGATGAACCAAGTAACTACAGACCAGTGAGCCTCACATCCATCATGGGTAAGCTGATGGAGTCTATCCTGAAGGAGAGGCTGGTGGCCCTCCTGGAGGCCAAAGGACTACTGGACAGCAGACAGCTTGGCTTCATACGTGGCAGATCCTACCAAACCAACATGGTGGAGTTCTATGACTGGGTAACTAGGCAGTTGAAAAGGTGCCATGCAGTGGATGTCCTGTATCTGGACTTCAGTAAGGCATTCGACTCGGTACCACATGGGAGGCTGGGAAGTAAGTTAGAAGGCACAGGAGCAGGTGCAAAACTGGTGAGATGGGTAGGGAACTGGCTGCAGGGAAGGCAACAGACGGTGGTGGTGGGTGGGGCTCTCTCATCCCCAAGGGTAGTGATGAGCGGTGTTCCACAGGGCTCGGTGTTGGGACCAGTGTTGTTTGGGATATTCATTGCAGATATATCATTGGACATCAAGAGCAGGATCAGTCTGTTTACTGACGAAACCAAGATGGGAGCGGTGGTGGATGACCTAGGGGGATGGCAGGGGTTGCAGGATGATCTGAAAAAGCTGGAAACCTAGCCAGACACCTGGCAACTGGGGTTTAATGCCAAAAAGTGCAAGGTGCTACACTTTTTAGGGTGAAGAAATCAAGGAGGAGTTACCAGCTGGGGGGGGGAGTGCAGCTAGTCAAGACAGAGGAGGAGAAGGATCTGGTGGTGCTCATTACAGGGTCAATGAACAACTCTGCACAGTGTAGGAAGGCAGCTGCAAAGGCCAACAAAATGCTGGGTTGTATTGCAAGGGGTATCACTTCGAGGAAGGGGGAGGTGATTCTGCCACTGTATACGTCATTAGTTAGACCACATCTGGAGTACTGCGTCCAGTACTGGCACCCATATCTGAAGAGGGACATTAAGTTACTGGAGGGGGTGAAGTGCAGAGTGACAAGGATGATCAAGGGGCTGGGGGACTTGCCATATGAGAGGAGGCTCAGGGAGCTGAACATGTACTCGCTAGAGGAGAGGAGGGGCAGGGGGGACATGATTGAAACCTTTAAGTATATGAAAGGAATAAACAAGACAGGTACAGAGGGGCTGTTCAAAGTAAGCGAGGGGTGGGACACTCGGGGCCCTTATATGAGACTGGAGGAGGAAGGTTCAGGAGGAGATGAGGAGACACTTTTTACAGAGAGGGTGGTAGCTGAGTGGAATGCGTTACCGGAAGAAGTGATATCCAGTAGAACAGTGGACTGCTTCAAAGGCTGGGACAGGGAAGGGAAGGGTGGGAGGAGAGGCAGCTGCAAGATAAGGGGTGCTAACTACACATTCACACAGACTTGATAGACCTCTAGGCCTTTATCTGCTGGCAAATTTTGTATGTTCACATGAAAGCACACACACAAAGAGATTTTTCTAAAATGGCCATGGTATTCTGCCAACACACACCCCACTCCTAATTGAGGGATGCCCGCTGGGCATCTGCTCTTTATCCAGATGAACAGGAAGTGCCACAGTTCGGGACTTCCAGTTTTACGAGTCTAATGAAAGTTCTTAAAATAGTTTAAAACAGCCTTTAAACAGCAGTTTTACTACTGTTGCCCTGCTAGTTATAGGTTTATAGCCCCTTTTCAGTGCCCCAAGTCTGTTCTGGGCTTCTGAATTTCCATTTTGCCCTGCAGGTCCTCCACCTTCCCACGGGTCCTCACAGAACTTACTGAGACACTATTAGAGATGGGGGGGGGCAAGGAATTTTTTTTTTTTTCAGAGACAGGTTACTGTAAAGGCACAGACAAAAAAAATTTCTCTAAAATGGCATTGGTATTCTGCCAACACACACCCCACTCCTGAGGGACACTTGCTGGTTGTCTACTCTTTTATTCAGGTAAACCGGAAGTTCCATGGCTCAGCACTTCTGGTTTCGTGACTATAGTGAAAAGTCTTAATATAGTTGTAACAGCCTTTAAACAGCAGTTATACTGCTACTACTAAAAAAACTGACTGTCTGATGGTGCTGCCATCTGACTCTGTTGCCAAATTCAAAACATCAAAATGTCCAGAAAGATGAGCACCACCATCTTGGATCCTAGGTTTCTCACAGTGTCTGTATTCACACAGTAACCAAAGTTCCTAACCACTCAGAATGTGCTTTCTGAGGCTAAGCCAGTCCCCTGAGTGATCTGTTTACAATTATTTATATGTTTTCTATTTGGACGTACTATGTGTAGCACTCTGACCCCTAAGGCTAGTGTGCTGTATAAACAAAGGTTCCTTGCATTGCCTTGGGTCCTCAAGGTTTTAGCTGGGTGGCTGTTGTTGAAAAATCCCATATGAGTGCCTAGTTCACACTCTGTTGGTGGCGGGGAGCTGCAGTGGGACTGTAGCCAGTGGTCCTTAGAGGTACAGTACACTATTACATCAAAAGCACTCCTTTTCACGCTATACTGGCCCTCAGTCCCACTGAGTTTAGAAGGGGTCCAGAGAGAGAGCAGTTCCCTGCAGGGTTGGGAAAGAGGCAATCACTTAGGAAGACACATACTGTTTTTTTTTGGGGGGGGGGTGCTTATCTGTGTTTATGTTAACAGGTAGTGAGATTTTGATGACATTGCATTGGATTATGTCATTGGGCAGTTATTTTATGTCAACATGAGTTTGGTGCTAACAGCTATGATTTTGATGCAACAATGGGGTAACTTCAGTGCAACATGACTTGATATTTCTGTGAGTATTTTTCATGAAAATTAACAATAGACCCAAGATAGTTTGTATGAACACAAGACCAGTTTCTATCGACATTGAACACAGTAAGTTTCTGTCAGCTCAAAATGAGTTTCTGTCAACACAAAGTTAGATTTGGTTGATACAAAGTGAGTTGTGTTGACACAAAGTGAGTCTCTGTAAACTTAGTAAGTTAAAAGACTAGAAATTCAGTGCAAAGCACTGAAACAATGGTTACCTTATACGGGCATCAGCAATAGTTAAATTTCAAATAAATACACATTACAAATTCCAGCAACTACAAAGCATCATGGGAATACATGCAAATCACCATCAATGAACTAAGGCTGGCTTGGCTTTAAGGACTAAATGGTGCCAAAAGGCCTCACATACAATCTACAATGGCTAAAAACAAAAGACACAGATACATGCTTTCCTCGTGTTAGGACTCATCAGTGTGCCACATCTCTATAAGCAAACACGAGGCTTGTCAATGAAGCAAACATCCACAGCAGTGGAAAATATTTTTCAGACTCTATGTCTTTGGGGTTTCTGTCAGTATTGGTGTTTTCTGGTTTGTATTGGCTCTTAGGTCAGTCAGCAGCATCAGCTGCTTGGTATAGTGTGGTATGCGTTGTCAGTGCTTCTTGTTACATCTGTATTCCAGCCCAGGGTGAGGAGGAACCAGTCATATGAGCTCAAAGGTAGATGTCTTTGTGATCCCCAAAAACGGAAATAATTTCAAAAACTGGAATACATTGGGGTGGGGACAAAAATGGTCAACTGGATCACCAACTGACTGAGGGGTAGGCAGCAAAGGGTGGTGTTTGTAGGGGAACTCTCATCATCAAAGGACATTATGAGTGGGGTGCCCAAGGGTTTACTACTAGGACCAGTGCTGTTTGGGATATTCATAGCCAATATCTCAAATGGGATCTGGAGTAGGATCAGTCTGTTTGCAGATGGTACTAAGATCGGTGCAGTGAAAGATGACATAGAGGGGTGGAGGGGGCTGCAGGAAGACCTGACCAAACTACAGGAATGGTTGGAAACATGGCAGTTGGGGTTCAATGCCAAGAAGTGCAAGGTACTGCACTTTGGAGCAAGGAACTGGGAAGGAAATATCATTTGGGAGGGGTGCAGTTGGAAAGCACAGTGGAGGAAAAGGATCTAGGGGTACTAATAACAGGGAGCATGAACCACTCAGCTCAGTGCAGGAAGGTGGCTGCAAAGGTAAACAAGATGTTGGGGTGCATAGCGAGGGGAAGTCTCTTCCAGGCACAGAGATGTGATCCTACCCCTGTACAGGTCACTGGTCAGGCTGCACCTGGAATACTGCATGCAATACTGGTGGCCATTCCTGAAGAGGGACATCAGATTGCAGGAGGGAGTGCAGCATAGGGCAACAAAGTTGATACGGGGACTTAAGGGAAAATTCTACGAGGAGAGGCTGAGAGAGCTGCAAATGTATTCCCCTGGAAGAGAGACGGGATGGGGGGATATGATCAAAACCTTTAAGTACCTAAAGGGGATTAACAGGATTACTACAGAAGGGATTCTTCAGATCAGAATGGGGAGAGACAAAGGAGGGCAATGGCTGAGATTGGAGGGGGGAGATTCTGGAGGGAATTCAGGAAACACTTTTTCATAGAAAGGGTTGTAGATAAGTGGAACACCCTACCCAAAGAGGTGGTATCATGTAGAATGGTGGAGGATTTAAGAGAGGGTGGGATATAGTGAAGGGGGGTGGTTATGAGGGGAGGGTGGGGCAGCTGCAAGTTGAGGGGCTAGCTGCACAATCGAGCAGACTCAATAGACTGTGAGGCCTGTTTCTGCTGGCATTTTATATGTTTGTTTATAAAATGGCAGGGTAAAATCATGTCATCTGATTGGCTCTTATTTATGTGTAAAATACGGTTTACACATGGGTAAAAAAAAAAGGACTGCTCAGCAGTGAAAAGTCTGCAACACAGATCAATGAGCATTTGCAACACAGGCATTTCAGTTAGCCCTCCACTGCCAGAGCTGATCTTCTGCCACAAACATGGCTGCTACCTTTACACTGTAAAACACTATAAAAAAAACTTCAACTGGGCCCTAAAAATAAAACTACCTTAAATAAAAATTAAAAAATGAATTAAATGCTGTTTCCCTGATTATCACACTCTCCTTACATACATAAACAAATTAGAAACAATAAGTATTGTTTATAGTTTTTACTACAACTGTTTCTTTGCTGACAGTCAAAAATCCCCCTTCTATCTTTAACTGCTTATCAGTGAACTCTCTTCTTCTTGCCCTGACAGTGAGATGACTGAGTCTCTGGCTCTAACAAAGGACTTTGTTATCTGTGTGTACAGTGTGTTGGGAGAGAAACATTCTGCCAATGGAACAGATCAGAATTTTGAATCCATGTATTCCATAGTAAACATTCCACGATAAACATTCCATATCTTGAATATGGGGAACAACAGAAAAAAAAAACAGGAAGAAGAAAGTAGGCAATGATTCAATGACACCATCAATGACATCACTTGCAGTGGGCGGAAGGATTATTTTATCACAAATGCACAAAGTTAATCTATTTTTCTACATATAAACATGCTTTTCCAAATAATCAAAAGTAAAAAAAGAAAGAAGTCAATTTTATAAGTGCAATAAGGCACTCAGGGGTGTGTGTAAACCACATTTTACAGCACAGCCAGCAGCTGAAGTCACTTGGCCGTTGGCCTCGTGCCTTACCACGCCCCGGCTGTGCTATAAAATATGGTTTACACGCACCCCTTTGTGCCTTATTGCTTAAGTTTAAAATTCAAAAGCCTTTCATAAAGGGAATTTGCATTGATCAAAGTGAGACTGCATCAGCAAAAAGTGACTTTTTTATCTTCGGATACTTTTGCAGATTAAGTTGTGAATTGTATAAAGAGTGATCTGTTAAAGGTTAGTGCAGTGTCCTAGTGCATCATTGATTATTTTTAAATGTTAAACCAGAAATGTTGAAATGTATGATATGCTTCATTGTATTGGTCCTATGTGTAATGTCAATTTATGTTTTTCTCTAATAAAATATTTTACAAAAAAAAATTATTAAGAATTACAAGTAGAATTACTGAAATATGTGATGCTATAAAACATGTTAAAATGTAATTGAAATTTCTCAAAAACCTGGCAAACCATCACATGCCCCTTTGATATTATCCAACAGGAACACATCTAGATGTGCTCTGATAGCCTCTACACTACTTGCCTCTAGTGTGTGACCCAGCGATCTTTCCATAATTTGTTCTTCATATAAACAGTGGTAGGGGAAGCTGTACTGTGGAAGCGGTGGGCTCTGGCCTGCCATGGTAGGCAACTGTAGGATCAGGCAACACTTAGAGGGGCATTAGAAGGTTCCCCCAATAATATCCCTCTCCTACCAGACAGCAGCAAAAGAAGCAGTACTTAAAGGAACACTGTCGATCCCCTTAGACCTCAGAATGTGCATAGTTAAAAGAAAAAACATTAAATTCTTGGTCACATTCTGTAGAGCTTACTGATGCCGCTGGTAGTTTGATTCTGATTCCTTTTTCCTTTTTAAAAGTGAAAACAGACTGCCCACCATACTGGTGTTACCACACACAAATGTGTTTGTTTACATTCTTTGATCAACTTCCCCTACATCTTTCCTGGTCTTGGGAATGCCCCTGACACTATCTAGCCACTCATGATGCTGTGTGAAGAGTGAATACTATTGTATCGTGAGTGACTGCAGTGCTTGGGGGTGTTTATAATGTTCAGAATGTATGCAATAAGAGTAGACCAAGGATTTAATGAAAAAAGTAGGATATAACTGCAATATTCCATATATTTCAGTTCTACTAAGAAATGAGGCAGATAAAACAACAAATAGCATCTGTGAGTTTTAGAGAAGGTAAGCAATCATAAAATGTGGGTTTTCAACTAGAAGTAATGTGAGGCAAAACGGGGTGACAGTGTTCCTTTAAGGTGGAAAACACTGGTGCCCAATCTGCTAGGGTAGTCAAAGGCAGGTCAGGATAACTCTGATAGGCCATTGGAAGGTGTACTTCCATTTTAATGTGACAAGTATTAAATCCTCCCTGTGAAGGCATGCAGTAGCAGGGGCATTATTTCATTCTGTCAAAGCAAGCAAGGATGGAGTGGCACTGGTTTCAGCAGAACTGGACCCCCCCAACTATTTCAAAGATATAGTGATCTGGGTGTGGTAGGAGGGGTTGAAGATACTGGTGGTGTTCCATAACAGAAAAATGCACACATTTCTAGGTATTATCATCATGAATCTCTTATGTACTAGAATTCTTACTAACCCACCTCTTTAAGACAGTGTAGTTTATTTGCAGATAATTTGTATCCCTTTGGAGAAGTGGATCCTGCTTTTATGCCTTTGCTGGACTTCTTTCTGCACCACATAGACTCATAATGGATACCACAGTCTGTTATGCCACCCAGCAGATAGGTTCTTCATTGCCCTTGCTTTTTTGAAGGAATGATCTGGATTTTCTGAGGAAGAAGGAAAAATGTTAATGGGGCTGATTAAAGATAAATGTTTGTGAAATGTACCATTAAGAAGTCATTTTAAATAGTGTGATTCTAAACATTATTTTTAGCTGTCAAAATAGATTTGTGGGTACCCTGTTTTCTGATATTTTATATATGTTTTATGTATTCTTTAAACCCTTTCTTAGCGGTTGTACTGTAATCTGTTTTCAAGACATCTGGAAAATTTTTCTAAGACAGACACAAAGCACATTTCTGTTATCAAGTGAACCATTTCTAGCTCAGAAATTTCAAAGGAAAGCTGGCTTAATGTATACGCTGGAAATATATTTTATGACAAAGAAAGCTTTACCGGTATACTATTCTCAAAACAAATATAACAGCACTTTGTAGAAAACTAGATAAGGACTGATAACATAAAACCAGTGGAATAAAATAGTACTATATTCTCAAGGTTCAGGAACGACAGCGGGGTGTCTGTTGGACTGCCTAGTAGTGTGCACTGGGGCTGTACTGTTTTGCCCTGTGGCTTCCCCTGTGTGTTTCGATTTGCTGGGCTGCTACTCTTTCCCCCTCTGAACTCAGGGGGCTCGCTATAGTGGGTTCTTTTGGTTGGGTCCCCAGCTGTGGATTTGCTGCTTCCAGTGTGGTGGTGTGATTTTCTGCACGACTGGATCTGCAATGGAGTTCTTGGCAAACTACATTAATTTGGAGCAGAAACAGTGGGAATAGCGGAAAGGGGGACCTGAATCCCTTAAAGAGTAGACTTTTGGATAATTTGTTAAGGATCATATCTGGATGGATTATTGACAGTCTGCTGTATCCACTAGGATCAGTTGGTGGAAGAAGTTTATCTCAATTTGGAGTACGGGAGTTGGTGCCCAGTCCTGTGGGGGGTGGACTGCGGTGTTCGGCTGAGCAGGAGTCCAATTTTTTTTTCACTGGGTAGCTGGTGTATTAAGCCAGTGTCCTCTAAGGTTTCTTCGTGGGGCCTGTGAGTAAGTGGGCCTGGGCGGGGGCCTGTAGCAGTGGCCACGGGCTTGCAGTTTGTCCTCCCTCCGGAATTTGCTGGGGCCCACTCCAGCTCCAGAGCATGAAGTGGATCATCTTGGACCTGTCTCCTTCAATATGGTCAAATCTCTCCATATTTTTCACTTATAATTTGGTTGTAGGCAGTGAAAGTGCCTTCTTTCTTTATTTTGGTACAGTGAGAGTGTACCTTATTGATAAAGTACTTGGACATTTTCTTTGAAACTCTTCTCCTTCCCCCTCGTAATGAGAGTACTTTGGGGTTGGGTAAATTATTTCTGATTTTCTCCCAATTTACTGGTCTCATCTGGTAGTGTGAGGACCATTGGGGGCTGGAACTTCTGGGACTTTTGGTAATCTGACATATGAGTTCTGTAACTCTGTTACGATGGAAGGTTTTTGACTGGTCACGCTTAGCTCTTGAAGCAACTCCAATTGGTTGACTCGAACTGGAAGATTATGATACTTTATTATTTTTTATAAGTTTAATATTGTTTTGGGGTTGGGACAGAGTTTGTCTTGCTTGTTGTATATTCGGTTTTAAAGTTTCTAATTTTTTCTGTTATAGTTTTTAATACCTTCCCCCCTCCCTTCCCTCAGCGAGAGTGAGAGATTAAATTTTTATCTAAGCATTGCTAATTAAATTTAAGCAAAGAGTATATTTAGTTGAATTAAATGATTAGGGCAGTTGTATTATTTGTTTTATCTTTTTATTTTATTTTATTTTAGCGCTGTTTTATTGCGGTCGTCAAATGTGCTTGAGGCCTGCCCCCATGGTCGTGCACTATTCGTCCTCCACTGTTCACACCCTCCATTCCTTTATCCCCCCCCACTGCAGTTTGCAACTTACCAGCACTGTAGAGCACTGGGTATCACTCATCAGAGGAGGAGGGGAGGTCAGTGGGTGTGAACGGTGGGGGACGAATGAGCGGGACTACAGCATCAGGGTTGTAAGGTCCAGAAAACGCCCTGGGGTGAAATGGAATCCAGATCATGGTCCGCCATGTCTTGTTTCTGTACCCAAAGGCACTACCAATTTTGGTGGGCAGGTTGTCCGGGCAGCCTTGGAAGCCCATCCAACTCGAGCGGTGTTATGCAATGCCAGGTCCATTAAAAACAAGACTGCAATTGTTGCAGATCTTGTGGGAACAGCAGACCTGGCTTGTATCACCGAGACCTGGCTGGATGAGGATTCTGGCCCCATATTGGAGGCTGCAACTCCAGACGGGTACTCAGTGATTCATCACTCGAGATTGGATCGCAGGGTGGTGGGGTTGCGTTCTGTCTCAAGGCCAAACTGGGCCTCGTGAGTGTACCAGTTGAGGAGACTGAGTCATTCAAATGCACTGTGGTAGCAGGTGTAGGCTTCAGGATTGCCCTCATCTACTGTCCTCCCAGGGATGAGAAGCAGTTCCTTCAGGAAGTGGTGGACTTCAGGATCAACATGGCATTTGAGTCACCCAGGCTGATGGTCCTGGGTGACTTTAACGCCTGGGTCGATGATGAACTCTCGCAATTTGGACAGCACTTCCTCCAGTTGGTGACATCACTGGGCCTTACACAGATTGTTACCACTGTTACCCATAAACATGGTCACTCTCTTGACCTAGTCTTCCTCCTGGGGATCGAAACCTCGGATTTGGGGGTGGAACCAGTCAGATGGTCCGATCATTACACCATGGGGTTCAGTTTTTGCACTCCTTTCGCAGTCCTACCCCTGCGGAAATGGTCAGGTACCACCCTTTATGAGATGTACGCTCTGAAGGCCTGGCGGCAGTACTGGACCTTTCGGGTCTTCCATTGGCAAACAGCAACCCAGAGGTCCTAGTGGTGGCCTATAATATGGACATCTCTGCGGCCCTGGATGTCGTTTCTCCTGTCCAAGTTCATCCTCTCTCCCTTCGACCTTGGTCCCCTTGGTTTGATGGGACTTTGAGGGAGTTGCAACAAGTAGAATGAAGGCTGGAGTGCTGTTGGCGGAGCTCTATCGGATGCCAACCACCTTAGATTGATGGACCATTATTAAGTCTATCAATCTGCAATCACCCATAAGAAGGCAGAGTTCCTGTCCGAGGAGATTAAAGCCACTCAGACCCGACCAACTCAGCTTTTTTGAACTGTGGACAGACTGTGCAACCCAGCCTGTCTACAAGTTCAAAAAAGCTTTTTTCGCAAGTAGAGTGCGATGAGCTTTCTCGGTTCTTTGCGACTAAGGTGGCTGACATCAGGGCGGCACTCCAACCAGCACACTCTATGGGTGTTGCTCCTGATTCGTGCTTGGTCACTGCCCCTCAGCTTTCCTGGAGTACCTTTGACCGATCAGAGTTTGTGGATGTCATGCGGATTACCCAGGGTATGCGTTCTACGTGCTGTAGTTTGGACCCAGGACCAACTACCCTGATCATGGGCTGTGGTGACATCATTGGTCCAGCGCTAGCATGGATAGTCTGGTGTTCCTTTGAAACAGGTGAGTTTCCTAGTTCTCTGAAGGAGGTAGTGGTAACTCCCTTCCTGAAGAGAGCTTCTTTGGACCAGACTGTCATGCAAACTGCAAACCAATCTCAAACCTCCCCTTTATAGGGAAGGTGATTGAGAAAGTAGTGGCCTTACAAATGGAGAACTATTTAACCATCCATGACATCTATGAACCTCTCCAGTCCAGTTTTCGAAAGAGGCACAGTACTGAGATGGTGCTGTTTCAGGTGCTCAATGATCTCCTGATGGCAAGAGGTCAGAAGAACTGGTCCATCTTGGTTCTTCTGGATCTCTCTTCAGCATTTGACACTGTGGATCATGGAGTTCTGCTCGATCACCTGAGGTTCATCTGTGGTCTGTCAGGTACAGTCCTCAGGTGGTTTACATCTTTCCTCACTAGAAGAACTCAGAGGGTGGTGTCAGGAATTTTTTTCCTCTGATCCAGTCCCTCTGTTATGTGGGGTCCCTCAGGGATAGGTGTTGTCCCCCATGTTATTCGCAGTTTACATGCTACCCCTAGGAGACATTGTAAGAAGGTATGGTCTGAGGTTTCACTGCTGTGCTGATGATACCCAGTTCTAGCTTTCTTTTGCACCTAACCAGGATAGAGCTCTCTCAGTTTTTAACACCTGCCTCACAGAAATCCAGGATTGGATGAGTTCGAGCTGGTTAAGGTTGAACTCAGAAAAGACTGATGTGCTGGTTGTGGATCCAGGTCACTGGACAGGGGGGCCAATGGTTGGTTCACCTTCGGGACTCTTTCTTGGGGGCTTGCCACTCCTGACCTCTGAATGGGTGTGAAACCTGGGGGTAATTTTTGATGAGGGGCTGACACTACGTTCACAGGTGTCAGTGGTCATCAAATCCTCTTTTTACCATCGGAGGAATATCTCCAGGGTTAAGCACCTTGTTCCGTCTGGTGATCTTCCTACGCTGGTCCACACCTTTATGTCCTCACATCTGGATTATTGCAACTCCCTGTACCTAGGGCTACTGGGGGTGGATATGTGCCACATGAAGCTGGTGCAGAACACAGCAGCCTGGTTATTGACTTGAGCCTCTTGGTCCTGTCATATTTCACCGGTGCTGCGTGGACTGCACTGGCTCCCTGTACAGTGGTGGATCACCTTCAAAGTCAGACTTTTGGCTTACAAAGCCCTACACGGTCAGGGCCTGGCCTACCTGAAAGAGCTTTTGGTCCCTTACTGTCCCGGGTGATCGCTCTGCTCGGCTGATGAGGAGTTGCTAGAGGTTCCAAGAGTGTCTTTAAAATCTTCCGGGGCCCATGCATTTATGCACGCAGCTCCTATCCTTTGGAAGTCTCTAACCCATCAGTTATGGGAGTGCATGACCATGGAGGGGTTTAAACAGGCTTTTAAAACCCATTTATGGTACCAAGCATATGGTGACTGATTGATACCTGTTTTATTGTATTCCAGTATTTTTAACTATTTATGATGCTTGAATTTATGATCTTAGTTGTTTTAATTGTGTCGAAAAAGCTATCCCAGTACAGCCAGCACCTCAAAAAATCATTTTCAAAAATCATGCATTAGTAACTGTTTATAGGGGAGAGGATAATGACCAGTATAGGGTTACGCTTAATCATCAGAAAAATGTATACTGGAAGTCCACCCCACTCACAACCAATATATTCATGTTTTCAACATTTTAGTTTATTACATCCAGTAATTGTCTATGTTTCGGGTATTTTACCCTTCATCGGGAATTGGTTTCTTGTTTTAAGTTTTTCTCTTTGGCTTTATCAGTGTTATCAGGTTTGACTCCCACCACTTTTTAACTCTTTCAAACTTTTGTCTTTTCTTTGTGGTATGGATAGCATTATTTAGTGCTAAGGGAACCTTCACTTTTCATTTTAAGCTTTGTATTTCTTCTTAAGGCTTGCAAAGCAAACAGGCAAAAGGTGGAGCATTATGGTGATGTGGAGAACCCAACAGAGTAAAATGAAATGTTAAAGTTTGAAAGAGTTAAAACGTGGTGGGAGTCAAACCTGATAACACTGATAAAGCCAAAGAGGAAAACTTAAAACAAGAAACCAGTTCCTGATGAAGGGTAAAATACCCGAAACGTAGAAAAAGACTGTATGTAATAAACTAAAATGTTGAAGACATGAATATATTGGTTGATTTTTGAAGGGTGAGTGGGGTGGACTTCCAGTATACATTTTTCTGTTGTTTTAATTGTGTGTAAGGTGCCTTGGTGGTTGAAAGGCACCATATAAATAAACCATTATTATTATTATTATTATTATTATTATTATTATTATTATTATATTCCCAGCACTTTCAAACTAGCTTCATAAAATGCTAGGATGTATGAAGTTGGGTAGTGCAAAGCTAATCACAGGAGGTGATGCTCACCTTATACAAGGCCTTGATTAGACCATGCATAGAGTGCTTAATCCTATTCTGACCACTATAGTACAGAAAGAACATTGAGGAGATCAAGAGTGCGAAGTCCAGGAGCACCAGGCTTATTAGGGGCATGAATGCCAAGAGCTACGATGAAGGACTGGCTAAATAAACTACAGTAGCCTGGAGAAGAGAAAATTGAAGGGTGATAGAGCTACAGCGTTCTTTGTGTTGAAAGGGACTGATATTGGGGAAAGGGAATGACAGAGGGGAACACACAGAGCTGTTTGATTTGCTGAGTACAAATATGAAATGCACTCTACTAAGGGTTGTTGGTGACTTAGATATGGTCTCTCCCTCTCTCTCTCCTCCCCTCTCCCTCTCCCTCTCTCTCTCTCTTTTGTTGCATAGGTAAATTTCACTGGGATCCAGGATTCCATTTACAAGGAAGCCCGAGCCTCATAGGCCTAAACACAAAATACAT
The DNA here is from genome assembly GCA_016271365.2 of Neoceratodus forsteri. Classification (NCBI taxonomy): domain Eukaryota; kingdom Metazoa; phylum Chordata; order Ceratodontiformes; family Ceratodontidae; genus Neoceratodus; species Neoceratodus forsteri. Next base: position 1,727,340,601 of record CM057456.1, read on the forward strand.
ATCATTACATATCAGAGTGCATAAGATAACATAAGATCATGTTAATAAAATGCAGTAGTTATAATAATAAGTACAGCAACTGATTGCTGCAGTTAGCGCAGAATGCAGCTATGTGGCATCTCACCTTCATCCACTGGTTGGAACATAATTGAACCGACCTGTGTTCTCTAAAGCACACTAGTTTCCTATTTTGTGTGATCTGATTTCAAGTATTATTGTTGGTACTTTGAAATTCTGAATAGGCTGGGCTCTTTCTACCTCCACAATCTGTTAGTCACCATCCTGAATGAACTGTCTATGGTAGGACTTTGCAGTCAGTCAAATGGTATGGGGTTTTTAAAGGGCCCCATGCCAGATATTATCATCATGAATCTTTTACATACTGGAATTCTTACTATGGTTAGGGCTGCTTAATCTCTAAAGGTAAGTATCTGTGAAATGTGCCATCAATAAGTTGTCAGTTTAAACAGTGTGATTCTAAACTTGATTTTGTAGCTGTCAAAACAGATTTGTGTGTACTCTGTTTTCTGATATGGTTAATACATCGTTTATGTATTCTTTAAACCTTTTCTTAGCAGCTGTTCTGTGACTCAGTTTTCAATGATATCTGGAAAATCCTTCTAAGACAGACACACACAGACAAAACACATGTCTGTTATCAAGTGGACCCCATTTCTAGATTTGAAATTTCTCAAAAAGCAGGCTTAATTTATATGCTGGAAATATATGTTTCTGACAAAGAGACTTTTAGAGATATAATATTCTCAAAATAGATATAACCCACATTGTAGAAAAACTAAATGAGAGCTGATATTATAAAACCCATGGGATAGATTAGTAGTGTATGCCCAGCATTTTCAAAAGAGTTTCATAAAAAGCTAAGATGCATAATGTTGTGTGGCACAAAACTAATCACAGGAGGGATCCTCACCTTATACAAGGCCTTATTTAGATGATGCACGGAGTGTGTAATCCTATTCTGACCACCATAGTACAGAAAGAACATTGAGGAGATCAAGAGTGTGAAGCCCAGGAGCACCAAGCTTATTAGGGGCATGAATGCCAAGAGCTACGATGAAGGACTGGCTAAGTGAATGAGCCTGGAGAAGAGAAATTTGAAAGGTGATAGGGTTACAGAGTTCTCAGTGCTGAAAGGGACCGATAATGTGGAAACACAATGATAGAGGGAACATGCAGAGCTGTTTGATTGTCTGAAAACAAGTATGAAATATACTCTACCAGGGGATACTGGTGATTTAGATAAGTCTTTCTCTCTCTCTTTTTTCATACTTAGGAAAATTCCATTGGAATTCAGGATTCCATTTACTGGGAAGGCCCAGGCCAAATGGGCCGAAACATAAAATAAAAAACATTACATATAAGAATGCATAACAGACAATAATAAAACACAGCAGTGTTATTGGTAATAATAAGTACAGCAATTGATTGCTGCAGCTAGTGCAGAATGCAGCTACATGGCACCTGACCTCCACCCAGAGGCTGGAACATATTGTATCCATCTGTACTCCATGAAATATACTAACTCCTTATTCTGTATGATCTGATTTCAAGTATTGTTGTTGATATTTTCATGCCCTGAGTAGGCTGGTCCCTTTCTACCTCCACATGATGTTAGCCACCCTCCTGAAAGAACCATTTACAGTAGAGCTTTGCAGTCAGTCAAATGGTCAGGGACTTTTAAAGGTCCCAATGCCAAGACATAGGCAGGGCTCTTGGTGTTCTGTGGCAGAATTTTCTGATTTCTGCGGCAGGGTTCCTTGACTTCTGCGGCAAAATTTTCTGATTTCTACGGCATGATTTACTCATTTCTCTGGCAGAATGCAGTCCTGCCATTGGCTAAATATGATGTGATGTCATCAATGACGTCATATGCTGAGCATAGAAGAGGGGTTTCAGGATACACACGAGGTGGGAAAGAAAGCCTGACACTATGTAAAAACAGTATATTTATATGAAAATTCACCAAAAACAATGAATTCTGCAGCACTATATATATTCTGCGGCAAGATGCAAATTCTGCTGCAAATTCCGCAACCGCAGAACCGCAGAATTCCAGGGGCCTTGGACATAGATCTGTTGGGAACAGAGCATTTGATGTGGCCACACCCAGATTTTTTAAAAATTAAAAATACTTTATTGAAACTTTACAGTAAAACAGTTACAAATACACAACAAAAACAACAACATCAAACAACAACCATTCCCACAAAAAAATATCAAATCACCCCCCCATCCCTGTCCCTCTGGATCGCAGAGCAACAAAACTTCGCAAAAGGAGTATAGAGGGAGCTAAACTGGAATGAAAGGGCAAAGCACATAATTAGAACAGACAGGGAGGAGGCAATCAAAATATCAATACAAGTATGCCTGAACACAAAACCACGAAAAGGGTAAGGGCCAGTTATCCTTAGAGGGAGGCAGTGGTATGGCAGACACCTAGAACCAGTAAATCCTAGGAAGCTATTCCACTCCCAGCCATCAATAAAGTATGCAGCATTTCCAAGCCCCAGGCATAAATGTTCCTCTTAGGAGCCTTTTTCAAAATTTGATTTTCAACAGCTAGGGCTTCGAGAAGTTCTTTAAGCCACTCACCATAAGAATGTGGATCGTTATCAAGTCAATACCTTAAAATCAGTTTTCATGGAAATCGAGATGAGAGTCATTTGGGCCCTATGCAAATTTGAAAAAATGGAGGAATAGTCCCCTAGAAGACAGACCTCTGAAGTGAATGCCTGTTCCAGTCAGAGCAATGGGTCAAGGGAGCGCCATATTCTATACTGTATAGGCTGTATCTTGGGGCAATCCCAAAACAGGTGGAATAGATCCCCCACGGAAAGGTGGCAATGTGAACATAATTGGGTTGGAGATTTCCCATCTGGAAAAGCTTTAGCGGGATAAAATATAAATCCTGCAATATCCGGAACTGTGTCCATTTATGTCTAGCCCATCTTAGAAACCGGTATAAGTCCCGCCAAACACTGTGCCAGCATTCAGGAGCATACCCCAAGGCCAATTTGTGTTGCCAAAAATATGCAATTTCCATCAGGGCATTGGGTTCCTGAGACTGAAAAAAGGAGCAGAGGCCAGACATTATGTGGGACTGCACCGAGAGTTGCAGTATAGAGCGGATAGCAAGTCTCCCTCCAGCGAGGGCCAGGGGGTTGGCCTGAGAAATGCGCTCAGGACCTTAGAGAGTTGTAAATACCAGAAACAAATGAAAAAGTGGGATCTGGAAGGTCTCCTGAAGATCTTCGAAGGAGAGAAGCCTGCCCTCTCAGAGAAGCTGCCATACCGGGACACCCTATAACTGGGGACAAAAGGTTCTCGGAAACAGATGACCAGCTATCGAGAAATGGGGGTTACCCAGTACCAGCTGAGACAACTCCTGCACCCAGTCACAACGCATATATTGCCAAAGCTATGCACAGGCTTTCTGGGAACAAATTAGGGGGGAATAGTGAAGACCTCTGGGTAGAGAACCAGGAGAAAGATATAGAAGGCCGGAGAGGTGCAAACCCTCCTGCCTGCACAGATCCTCCTCTAAGTGAAGCCAAATGGGGCAATACCCTCTCACAGCCACATCTGCTGGGGAATGGCCCCATTGAAGCTATTTAGAACTGTGCTTGGTTTGGTAATAAAGGAAGAAGTTAGGGAGCCGAATACTGCCCCATTCCTTCGATTGAGCTAGCTTGCCATAAGCTCAATGGACCGCTCCTCCCTTCCACTGGAACCAGTTCAGGAGCCACTGGAGCTAAAGGAACCAGGACTTGAGCAGGTACAATCCAGTCATTCCTAAGAGGTACAGGAGATGTGGGACAACACTCATTTTGATGATACTAGCCCTGCCCCAAAGGGAGAGAGGAAGATCCGCCCACTTTCGAAGGTCTTGGGTGAGGATCTGCAGTAAGGGAGTTAGATTAGCTTTTCCAATTCTAGAGAGAAATCTAGGAATACGAATCCCGAGATATGTTCTCTGCTTCAGAGCACATGCCAGCCCAGCCCAGGTGCTGTATCTCCTGTCGGGTAACAAGATGATTCAGAAGGAGCACCTGAGACTTATCAAGGTTCAATTTATACCCAGAAATTTGAGAGAACCACCGGATCTCATCAATGGTTACTGGGACAGAAGTATTGGGGTTTTCCAGGTGGAGCAGGAGATTGCCTCCATAAGCAGAAAGTGTGTGCCTCTCCTTCCCTAGCAAGATCCCAGTCACCAAAGGATTAATAGTCAACTGGTAAAGAAGGGGCTCTAGATATAAATTGAAAAACTAAGGGGACAGTTGACAACCCTGCCTAGTGCCTTGTTCAAGCTGAAAAGGCACCGAGGAGAGCCCATTACAGCCGACCAGGGACAATGGGAAGTTGTAGAGAACTCAGAGTCACTTGCAAAAGTTGTCAGGAAGGCCGAATTTGTGCAGGATAGCAAAAAGATAGAGCCAGGAAACATGGTCAAAGGCTTTTTCTGCATCCAGGGAGACCAGAACAGCAGAGGTCCTGCTTTTCCGGGATGCAGAGACCAAATACAGCAGTTTCCTAAGGTGGTCACTAAATAGACAATTCACCATAAAGCCCACCTGAACCAGCGAAATCAGACTGACACAAACAGACTGAAGTCGGGTAGCCAGTATCTTGGCCAGGAGCTTCATATCTGAGTTTAGAAGGGAAACCAGGTGATAACTAGAGGGAAGAAGCGGGTTCTTCCCCTCCTTATGGATTAAGAAAATCCAGGCCATATTAAAGGAATGGTCTGCAAGGCCCTCTGTCAGGAGGAAATTAAAAAGCCTTGAGAGTAAGGGGGAGAGCTCAACTTTAAAAACATTGTAAAACTCATTAGGTACACCGTCCAGTCCCTGGGATTTATTAGGAGGTAACTGGTCAGTCGCCTCAGAACTTCCTGGAGTCTAATCAGGCCATCCAATAAAGCCTGCTAGGTGGAATCAAGAGTGGGGAGGAGAAGGTCAGCCAAATAATCCTGAATTTGGGAGTCTAGTTCACAAGAAGGTGGGGAGTCATTATATATGTCGGCATAGAATTCTCGAAATGCCTCGACAATGGCCTGGGGTTGCATCATGGGGGCTGACACTGAAGAGGGCTGAAGGCAGGGGATAGACTTTATAGAGTTTCCATCTGATGAAGGTGCCATGCCAAGAGCCTGCCCGCTCACTTCCCAGACTCCAAGTACCTGGTCTTGGTTCAAAACAGGGCAAGGTCAGCCTTTTCGGCTAGAATCTCAAAATACTGCACCCAGAGGGTGGACAGTTCCTGGTGGAAAGTGGGAGAGGATGACAGGGACAAACAGTGTTCCTGCAATTAGATCTCTGCAAGAAATCCATCCTCTTCTTTGGTCTATTTCTTTTTTCGGAGAGTGGCAAGCCGGATACACTCCTCCCATACCCCGCACTTCATCGCACCCCAGAAGGTGTCTAAGTGAGAAACTGAACCATCATTATCTACTAGAAAATTGATGAGGTAATCCAGTAACCTTTGTTTAGTGGAAGGGTAAGTGAGCAACTGTGTATTGAGGCCCCAAATCCCATTATGCTCCTCTGTCAGGTTGAGGAGGAGCGTGAGGGAACCGGGAGCATGGTCGGATATCACTAAGGGTAGGATATCACATGCCAGGAGCCTAGGCAGTGAATATTTACTGAGCAGGAACAAATCTATATGAGACGAAGTGCCTAGTGGAGAGGAGAAAAAGATGTAGTTATGGGAAAAGGGATTTAACAACCACCAGGGATCCACTAATCCATAGCTGTCTATAAATTCCCTCAAGCTGTGCTGTGCTGGGGAGAGACCTTTTCAAGGGGAACCTGACCTATCAAGGTAATTTTGGAATATTAGATGCCAGTCTCCCCTTAAGACAACTGGAACTGCGGAAAGGGAATCCAGTTGCTTCCCCAGTGACACAAAGAAACTCAGGGAGTCCACGCTGGGGCCATAAATGGAGCCCAGTATCACCTCTGATCGACCCAGCTGAGCATGAAGAAGGGCAAAGCAACCTCTAGGATCCCAAAGTTCCTGCAAAGCATTAAAGGAAGTGGATCTGGTTATGAGAATAGTAACTCCACCTCTCCTCAGGCAAGAACCAGCCCCAAACGCCCAACCCACCCACTGTCTTCTGAAGAATTGCATGTCCTCCCGACACAAGTGCATTTCTTGTAGTAATGCGACTGAGACCTGCAATTTAGAGAGATGTCACAGTATCATATGCCGCTTTTGTTTGCTCTCTGCCCCTCTAACATTCCAAGTGATATACTTATAGGATACTCCACTTATATGAGGAAATGAAAATAAAAATCAGATGACATTCTATGACCATAAAAAGGAAAACTGGATGTGCTCTGGGATCACCCCCAAGAATAACACACACATATTTGACTTAAGGAACCCCAATAAGAACCCTCCTCTCCCCCCAAAAAACTATGTACAAACTATGCCCCCGGTCCCTGAAACCGAACTCTCAACATTGTTTCACCCATGATGATACACCAACCACCCTCCTGTCCACTCCCACTCCCTCCCCCCAACCATTCCATACAAGGTGAGGCATCTAAAGCAGAGACGGGATGAAACTAAATCCCATATAATAAAAGCCTTGTCTAGTAATATTAACCCATTCTCCCCCAAGAAATGTCACACTCGAGTGCCCAAAACACTATCCGTACTGGAGTTATGTAAAGCCCACCAACAAAGTCCCAGAAAAATAAGCAATTATGATCAATAAAAGGATAATGTCTAGCATGACTGTCCATTGGGTCCAGAATGAATAATGCTGAAAAAAAGACCTGGTTAGTCAAACCCTCTAGAAAAAAAATACAATAGGTATGCAACAATATTAGCACAGCAACCATACAGTGAGGGGCTACTGACATCCATAATGTCCAAAACCAGGAAGAAAATTATAAACTATAAAAAGTCCATCCTTGAGAAGAGTGGGGGAATCGGCATAAATTCCTCACTTGGCAAAACAGGTCGTGCCAAATCTAAGTATAACAAATCTTCAGCTTGATTGGAAATGTGGATAATACAATAAGGGCCAATGCAGAGCTCAACTACAGCCACCCATGCACTATAACAGAGCTGTCCTCCCATCGTGCATTCAAACTGGGATGCGTGAAAGTTCAAACTCACTGTGTACCAGCAAGAATCCATCCATAGCTCCCAAAGATGGCCTGACTGAGCCAGGATGCAGACCAGCAGTAACAGGAGGGAAATCAGGGAGCGGACATAGAAAAGCCTAATGCCCCCCTCCCTACAGAAAGTAGAAATACAAAAAGACAACTAGCAGCTGCTGGTCACACTTGCAATACCAGAGAGTGCCATGAAATGTCCTCATGCCAGCCCAAATATGACAGGAACCCAGGCGATAAAAACAGACCAACAGGTTTTGGAGTTATTTAAGGCTCACACTGGAAGAGTTGTCAGCAGCTTATATCTGGGCAAACAAAGGAAAGCAAGAAAAAACCATACCACTAGATGCACTTGCCAGACCCCGCTCAGGTCTCTGAACATCCTCTCATGGAGCTTTAGGCTGGTCGAATGAAAGGGAAGAGTGTAGCAAGCTCCTTGTTAGCCTGAGCAAGACTGTCATAGCAGTGCCCCTCAACTCAATGCTGGACCTGTCTAACAGACACCAGCAAGTCCTGAGTGATTCGGATCGTGGAGCCTTCCCATGTGACGGCTTTAGTATCTTGAACTTTGGATAGTACATGCTGCTTGTCGAGATAATTCAGGCATTTGAAGAGCAGAGATTGGGGGGCAGCACCATCAGGAGGCATAGGCCAGAGAAATCGGTGGGCCCTCTTAATGACGTATGTGTGAACGTTAGGAGATGGGCCCACAATGCACTCACAAAACATTTGAATAAAGAGAAGCACATTAGGGCTCTTTGGCCACTCCGGTAGCCCCAGGGCCACCAAGTTGTTTCATCTGCTGCGGACTTCAAGGTCCTCTAGGCAGTCCTCCAGTTTTTTGTACAGTAATGTTGCCATAGGTGGGTTATTTCGGGGTCCGTTCATGCCCTCCAGTCCTCCAGCAAAAATGTCCTAGCTTCATTGTCGCCCCTATGGTGAGTAAGTGAATCCACAGACCCCTTCAGCCGCTGCATAGACTCAGTTATAGTCAATAATGCAGCTTTCAAGGGCTCCAGTTCCTCCAGAAAATGTTCTGTCAGAGCACCCACTGAGGCAGCAGGCTTGGGAGGATCCTTACCTTTGGAGCATTTTGGGGCTTTCTCGGGTGTTACCGGCAGAGTGTGCTTTGGCGGCGGATTCCGCATCTCTGTATCCATTGCGGTGGCCAGTTACCATATGGAGCGCAGTCAGACAAGCTCTTAAGTCATCTTGAGAGAGCAAACATAGAAACAGCTAAAAACTTCTGTAAAACCAAAGAGGGTTTGCAGTCAATGGGCAGGCGAGAGCCGAGGATGCGACCGTTCAGGCAGCCATCACGTGACCTCTGGGCCACACCCAGATACTGTAAGATGCTATAAGTTTGTTCTATTTGATATGTCTGAATATGTTTGTTTATTTATTTATTTCTCAGTATTACAATACCTTTGAGCCAGAGACTCTTTTGCAAAGGTTCCCACGTCATGAGTGAACAAATAGTTTCAACAAAAGGACATTTGCAAAGTACAGTGACAGTGACACTGAGAAAGTTACATACCTAAGATCTTAGCAAGAGTAAGAAATGGTTACAGCTAGTACAATCAAAAGGTAAATAAAGAGGTGCCGTCAGTAGGATGACTTTGTCATTGACAAGGAGGCAGGTTGCAATAACGGCAGGTGGGCACATAGTAACATTTGAAGATAAGATTGAGAAAAAAATACAAAGGGTTACAGGCAGGTAACAGGATGTAATGCAATATCAATGCAGTCAGAAATTGACTAAGTCTATATTAGAGTGGAGAATAGGGGGAGGGATGGGAGGTGGCAAAATCTGAGGCAGCAAGAGCCAGGGTTGACTAAAAGCTAGGTGGTTGATAGGCAGGTGAGAGGCTAAAAACTTAGTAGATAGCCCGAGGAGTAAATAACAGAAAGGGTGGGAAAGGAGGTAGTAGGGATGAACAGTGGTGTGTGTGTGTGTGTGTGGCACAAGGGAGGTTAGGCTAGGACTGTGAGGGCAGCAGTTAGTTTGGGCAGTCACAGCTGCTAAGCATAATAAGGTGTTGCCGGAGTTTGGGTTTGAACAGTCCTATTTTGGGCTTATCCAGAATGTTCGAGGGGAAGCCATTCAACCAAATGGGAACTCTATACATAAAAGCCCTCTGTGCTTGCAACATATGGCAGAACGGCACTTGGTAGGTAAGCTTGGATGCACTTCTGGTACAGAGAGGGTTGGGCACACGTGTAAGAACATGTTGTGAGGTAGGTGAGGTTAGCCCAAGGCTTATCTTTTTTGCCAGCAGGCAGGCAGGCCTGGTGTGAGATCCTGGCCTTGAGGTGCAGCCAATTGGTTTGGGTGTACAAGTCACATGTGTGGGTGTACCTGTGTGCACCAGAGACTGAGCAGCAAGATTTTGTAAGTGAGATGCTAATTCTTTTGAGGGTTGTGTACATAGCAGAACCATAAATGACAAGTCCATAATTGATTATGGAAAGAATCGAATTGGTAACTGCTTGTCAGAGTGCTTCAGGGTTCATGCTGTGCCTATGTCTGTACAGGAGCCCTAATCTTGTATTAATACCCTTCCCCCCTCCCCCTGGTAACCCCTGAAAAAGGGACTTCTAGTCTCAATGAGCCTACCGGGTCAACAAAATTCAATAAATAAATAAATAAAATAACCTTGGAGATAAAATTGGCATGCTCCTAGTAAGATAGCGTGCTGTCGAGGGTTATCCCAAGGTATTTACTTGTCCAAGAGGTATGCAGTGGATATTAAAAATGGTTAACTGGGCTGCTTTATTCTTGTTATGTGGGCTGGTGAACAGCATTACCTTCTTTATTTTGTAATTCATTATTAGCTTGTGTTGGGTAAACCAGGACTCAACCGCTGCAAAGCCGTGTTGTAGGCGGCTAACAAGTGGGAGTGGATCTGGCTGACTCGTGAAATCAGATTCATTTGATATCCCCTTCTCCCCATGAATCCATGCTGCCTTGGGTCTTGTAACACATTGCATTCAAGATATTCCACAATCCATTCTTTCAGTAGTGATTCTATTAACTTTCCTACCACAGAAGTCAGGCTGACTGGCCTATAATTACCAGCCTCGTCCCTGCTACCACTTTTGTGAAGTGGGACTACATCTACCCTCATGCAGTCCTCTGGGAACACTCCTGTTTCCAATGAGCTGTTAAATAGGGCCATCACAGGTGCAGCCAGTGTCTCCTTGTGCTCCCTCAATACCCTTGTGTGGCCTAACTCTGGCCTCATTGCTTTGTCTACTTTCAGATTTGCAAGTTCCTTCAGAGCTCGCTCCTCTAGAAACAGACTAACATCCAACTACATCCCTCCAGTGCTCCTGTTTCATTTGTGTGGCCTCTTCCTTCTCTTTCCTCTGTGGACACTAACCAAAAGTATTTGTTCAGGATGCCTGCCTTTTCCTGTTCTCCCTCTACACAGTCCCACCTTCCCTTCTAAACCCTACAATCCCACCCAAGTCATCCTTTTTTCACTTATATTCCTAACAAATATCTTGTCCCCTTTTGCTACTGCCTTGACCATTCTCTCTTCAGTTTGTGCCTATGTGCTCCTTACTGCTCTCACTGCTTTCCTCTGTTTCCCCGATACACTTTCTTCTTCTCCTCCCTCTGTGTCTCCTTGTACCTTTTGAATGCTACTCTCTTAACTTTTACCTTTTCTGCCACCTCTTTTGAGAACCACAATGGTCTCTTTTTCCTCTTTCTTTTGCTTCCTTGCTTGATACAGAGGTTTGTTGCTTTCACTATGGCCCTTTTCTGTTTCCCTCACTGTTCACACACCCCACCCCACCCATTTCATACCCCCATGCCAGGTCATCCCTGAGGCACTCACCCAGCTTTTTAAAATCTGCACTTCTGAAGTCCAGGACTCTTGCCATTGTATAGATCAATTCAGTAGCCATCCTTATATTGAGCCACGCTGTATGGTGATTGCTGGTCCCCAGGTGACCCCCTACCATCTCACATCTGCAGTTCTGTCTCTATATTTTCCCATCACAAGTGAGTTCACTGACTAGTTGCCTGAGGAACACCACCTGCAGGGAATCCACCTTTCTGCCATCTTGTCAATGGCTTCCATCAGTACCTTATCTAACTCCTCCCCCTGTGCTGGAGGTCTGTAGATCACACCAGTGTGAATAGAGGCTCCATTACTTGTCTCTAGGGTGATTCACAGTACCTCTTCCTCCCTTTGTATTTCCTGTACCTCTATCACTTTAATTCCCTCACTCACATAAAATACCACACCCCCTCTTTTTCTTTCTACCCTGTCCTTCCTGAATAGAGTATAGGCTGGTGCCCTAGTTATGCTTTTCAGTGCACCATGACTCAGTAATGACCACAGTATCCAGGTCCGCCTCTGCCATTGTGGCCTCTAGGTCAGAAATCGTGCTTCCTAGACTTCTAGCATTCACACACATGGCTTTCCAGATTTTGTTACCACTTCGTTTGTTAACCCTTTTTTCCTTTTTGCTTTCCCTCCTTCCCCCTCTCTTTTTAATGCACATGCTTCCATCCCCTTTCATTTCTTCCACTCTGCTTCCTCTATTAATTTGCATCCCAGGGGATTCCACTCCTGATTTGATTTGATTTTGATTTGTAAAAGGATAAGCACACTGGAATACAATTCCATTTACAGCTGTGAACCATGGTCATAAATGCATACAACATTACCAAGATGACATTACAGGAAACATATATGAAGCAGTATGTTTCTGAAGATACAAGAAAGTCTATTGCAATGGGAATTCTCTTACCTCATTTTGACTATGTTGCTAGTCTTCACCATCAACTATCTATTAGAGAGCTACATAAGCTCCATGTGTCCTACAATAATGTCTGTAGATTTGTTTTGGACTGCCCCCTAGATGTCATCATTGTTCAATGTATACCAAACTTAGTTGGCTATCATTAAAAACAGAATTATATTCTATTTTGGTTGTCAAGTTTTTAAATCAGTTTTTTTTTTTCAATTCAAAGTATCCCTTATCTGATTTGGTGAAAATTTAGTTTTCCACATGTAATCTTCATTCTTGTGATGGTCTAACTCTAACCAATATTTCTTTTCTAACTAAGGTTGGAACAAGATCATTTTCTGTGGCAGCATCCCAATTTTGGAGCACATTGCCCCTTGTTGTTCAATTATCTACTTCATTATTGCAGTTTACTTGAATTCACTTGAAGTTTGTACATGTTATACTTAACTTGTTTTTAGTAATGTTTCATATATTTGTAAGTCTATTTGTCTGGTTGGATCTGAAAATGGGCTTGTCCCAGTATCCTTACCCAGTTAACAAAGTCAAAATGAAAAATGAAATGAAATATAGGAAAAACAATTTCCATGTCTTGTAGATAAATATACACTTAAAAACAAGCACGTCGTTTGATTTTGTAATGCATCATTAAAATGCTAGGAAAAGTTTTATAACAGTTTAAACTCCTTATGTTTGCAGGAATATCATTCCAAATTGTTGGTGCAGCATATGCAAAAGTACGCTGTCCACTTTGTGTTCGTGTGTATGGAACATCTAAAAGAGTCTGAGCATAAGCTGATCTTGTTTTAACATTAATGCTGTGTTCCTTTAACTGGCCATATAAACCTATTGGGGTACCAGCACTTTTAATCCTATAGGTAAATCTAGCCATTGATAGTTTAAAAAACAAGATGGTAGATAGTCACCCCAGACTATTCAATATTTCACAATGATGTGTTCTATGTGGTACAAGAAGTGCAGACCTACCTACTTTGTTTAATAATACAGACTCCCACTGCAAAGTACTCACAGGAGCATTATCAACTACTATAGATGCATAGATAATTATTGGTAACAACCCTTGGTTTACAATTGTTAATCTAGTTTCTTCAGTCAAGAAAACACAAAGTCTGAATAATAAGCCTAATTTTGCATGAATTTTTGCTGTCACAATTTGAATGTGTAAAGCCTAATTCACAGTTGAATCTAATGTCACTCCTAAGTATTTTATACTTTTTACAGTTTCATAAGCAATGCCATCCAAGGACTTTACTTGTAGGTAAGTACTATTACCCACAAGTCTGGCACATGTTCCAGTGAGCATTAATTTAGTTTTTTGTTTATTTAGTATGAGTTTATTTTTACAAGCCAGTTCTGCTCGGCATTTAGATCTCCTGTTAGTGTTGTATTTATTTTAGACAGTAATGTCTCCTGCGAGTAAATCACAGCATTGTGTGTGTAAAGTATTAGGTGTGTATCCTTAGTTACTGTTGAAACTGAATTAAAGAAAATGGAAAATAAAATTGGCCCTAATATGGAGCCCTGTGGGATTCCACATTTAACCATAGCATTCTACGAGTTCTAACTCCCATATCTAACCATCTGAAATTTTCCCATTAAATACTTTTCAAACCAGCCTAAGGCTGAAGATCCTAACCCAAGCTCTTTCAAAATCAAAACTGCATGATCAAAAAGTCGAATGCCTTGGTCAAGTCCATGAATGAGCTCCAGTCAGGCACCCCCTCTCCATGCCCTCATGAACCGTGCTCGTGAACTCGACCAAGGCATTCCCCTCTTCTTTCTAAAACCATGTTGATTTTGTGAAATTAAATCATGTATCTAGGTACACTACTCCATTAGCTGACTGTGCACTAGTTTATCCTGTATCTTAGAAAGGGCTGATAATAATGAGATAGGTCAATAGTTGAAAAACTCATGGGTAGGCCTTGATCTGTATATAGGTGTTACAAATGAGTATTTCCATATATCAGGCACCTCACCCAAAGAAAAAGGCAGATTAAAAATGAGACTAACAGGATGAGCTATTTCTGTGGCTGCAATTCTTTATAGTTTTGGTGCCAAATCATTGAATCCACCTGATTTATCAGGCTTTAGTTGTTTCAACAATTCATATACTTGAAATTGTTTTACAACCCTCAAATAAAATTTTGGCCTCCCCCGAGGCTCAGCAGGTCCCATTTTTCAGTGTTCTACAGGAAAATCATTTCTATATTTATCCAAATTTGTAAACATTCTATTAAATTCATTTGCAATTTGAAGTGGACAAAATATTTTTTTAATCTCCTTTTAACATAACAGTTTCAAAATTAACCCTAGGATTAATCAGGCCATTGACTGTTTCCAAAATTTCTTATTATTAGTCAGCCCCTCTGTTTATTGTTGCTTTAAATATTCTATTTTTGCCAATCTGATCTTATTTTCACAGACATTTCTCAAATGTTTGTAATGTTGCAAATCACTGGCAATATTAGCTGTTTTATACTTTTTCCATGCCTTACCCCTTTCTCTTATCATCTTAAACAAACAGGGGGGTTAACCACTTTGAATCCTGCCCTGTAATGCTCCTTTTAATATAAGGGGCATGTAGGCCAACAACTTTTGTATATTCATGTATGAAATAATTCAATGCACAGTTTACATCTGGGATTAACTCCTGGTAGGACCAAGCAATACTCTGTAAACCTCTCCTAAATTGTTGTTCATCAAAACTTGAGAAATGTCTAACTTCCATCACTTTAGGTTTATATTTTAATTTATTTGAGTGCTTCCAGATGCAAAATGTGGGATGGTGATCACTAAGTGCATCAACGATTATTCCACTGCTCAAAATGTGTTTTACCTTATTACTGTAGTCAATATGCAATCCAGTCGAAGACTGTATGCATTTTTGTTTATAGGTTTAATCTAGTAGGTAGACTAATTAGTTGCACCAGATTTGTATATGCCAGCATACTTGTACATTTAGGGATATTAGTCCCCGACCAGTTAGAGTTGAAGTCTCCCAGGACCACAAGTTCACCAATAGTGCTGAGAGACAAGTCTGAAAATTCCTGCAGTCCTTCAGTATTTACATTTGGGAATATGTACTGTATACACAACATATTGTAAGCTTCTTAATCAAGCCCAATGTAAGTTGAATGGCCAACAATTTACAGTACTTCATGGGTTCAATTGTAATACAATTTTCTTCTACCATATAGCTATCCTTAATGTAAAACATAACCCCACCCCGCCCTTAGACCTATCTTTTCTATAAATATTATATCCTGGGATGGTTATTTTATTGTTCAGTACAGACGGGTGCAACCAAGTTTCAGTAAGTGCCAATATGTCTGGTCTATAGCTAGCAACCCAAGCCTCCACCTTGTGAAACTTGGACAGAATACTTTGTGTATTGAAATGAATTATTCTCATGCCCCCTGTGGTAGTTGCAAAGTTATCCAAATCTGCTAGATCATTGTCTGGAGGACCAGGGTTGCTCTAAATGCCACCAGCCAGTGACAGTGAGCACATCATATATGCCACTACCAATGAAATCAGCATCCCAAGCAACCCCACTCATTCCTGTTATGCGTACCCTAAACTATATGCAATCCTTTTGTTATAGATCCCCATAATCTGATGTTGTGACAGGTCATAATTCAATATTGGCATAAATTCAGCTTTGGCATTTCCTATTTTAGCTGCAACAATTTCATCACTCAGACTTTCCTCTTGGATTCTCCCTACTCTCTATTTCAGTCTGGAGGGGTGGCAGTTTCTGCCAACCCAGTTTCTTCTGCCAACCCCCTAAGCTACTTTAAATATCCATTAAAGTAATATTTAAATCATCCACTGAGGACTGTGGTTCCCATCCCAGAGAGATGCAGGCCATTATCCCTGTATAGGCCCTTATCTTAACAGGTGGGTCTCCAGCCCCCAGTGTAGCAAAAACTTACCTCTCTGCATCATTCCTTCAGCAACAATGTTCATCTAGCAAAACTATCAAGATAGCATTTCTTCTTTTCATTTTCTTTTATTCCTGAACCAAGATACAGGATTTTGAAGTTTAAGAAGTTCCCACTTCCATGAAAAAATACCACATCTTAGTACAGTGTTGTGCTATTTATCATTAGAAATATAGAGGTAACACCATCCCAGTACCTCTACAGTATGAATCTGGCACGTGCAGTCAACAAGTAACCTCATCAGAAGAGATTTTCAAAAACTGAGAGAGTGGTGACCATCTCTAATGATATGCATCATTAATTATACAATTAGCTCTAAGAAGGTCCCCCTGATGAAGCCTTGAATGTAGAAGTGATTCATAGGACCACTGGTACAGCATATCATGTAGCTCTGGCATTTCAATAAAACTTGAATAAATGGACCTTCTGGTGTGTACACAGCTTTTTTACTTCTGGACTTACAGGTTAATACTAAAGTAGGTGAGGAGCAAAGAGGCTAATATAGCCCACAAGTGCCCCTGTATAATTATGATGTATAATATTCTAGGGTATGCCCAGAGAGTAATAAATTGTCAAGCCTTTTTTTTAATCCTGCTTTAGTTTTGCAAATGATTATATCTAGGGGAAGTTTGTTCCATGGATTTATAATTCTTAGAGTGAAGAAGAATTTTCTGCTAATGTGATTAAAATGTTTCCCATTCAGTTGAAGAGGATGACCTCTGGTGTTATAAGCATTATTTTTAAATTCAAGGCCTAGTTCCATCATTAAATAAGGGTCTTGAACAATATCAAACAGAAAGAGGAGATAACCCCTAAGACGGCGTGTTGTTAATGTCATAAGATTCAAAGTGTTAAATCTGTCTTCATATGACTCATTATATAGTCCATGTATATGTTTGGTGTATTTCCTTTGGACTTTTTCTAAAAGGTTGCAGTCAGATTTTTTTAAACAGGCACCAGAGCTGGAAAGCATGTTCAAGATGTGGCCTTGCGTATGCTCTAAATAGAGGCATCATGACTTTGGGGTCCCTAGATTTGATGTTACGCTTTATCGACCAAATCACTTTGTTTATTTTATTAACTGCATCTTGTATTTGTTTTAAGTGTTCCAAGTTCTTAGAAATGATTATACAAAGGTCTTTTTCATCAGTGGCTTTATTCAAGGAGGGCCTCCCTAGGATACATGTAACATGGGGATTGAGTGAACCTAAGTGCATGACTTTGCACTTGTTTGTATTTAGTTTCATGCCCCAAGTGTTAACCCAGGTGGAGATTTTATACAAGTAATTTTGAATGATAAGAGCTTGGTCCATGTTGACACATGGGCCACCAATTCTCACATCATCAGCATATTTTATGGAAGCTGGGATGCAATTGCTAGTCATGTCTGATACAAATGCTTAAAATAAACAGGGACCTAAAACAAAGCCTTGAGGGACCCCACTAGTGACCACTAGTGACTTGACAAAATTCAGATAGATGCCCATTAATTAAGACACTTTGTATTCTATTGAGGAGCAATTACTTATCCAGTTGATGATATTTATATTAATATTGAAGTTGTGGGCCTGGATATTCAAAAGGGTTGCGCCATGCGCAACAGGGTTGCGCATGCGCAAGTCCAAAATGAACCATTCTGCGATATTCAGCAGGAGGCAGTTACACCACTGGCATCAGGTTGCGCAAGAGAGCAATGCAAATGAATGCATGCTCAACAGGAGGGGGAGGATCCATGCATAACCTGCGCAACCCGATATTCAGTCGGGTTGTGCAGAGTTGTGCATGCGCAACCCCCAACCTGCGCCTGCACAACCTTGAGCCCAAAAAAAAGGCTTAAGTTGAGGGCCACCCACAGGTGAGCTGCTGCATTGCAGGGCGCAACACAGCAGCTGCCACCCCTGGCTGGCCCCCAACTCTTTCCCTGTGCCCCCCCACCAGCCCGATCGCGGGCCATAGTGTCTTTCGACTCCCCACATCTCCCACAGCCCGATCGGCGGGCAGTACAGGCCACATGTAACACCCCCATCGTGAAGCCCGATCGCGGGCGCCGCGTGTAAATCCCAGTTGCCCGATCGCGGGCAGAATGTAACCCCAACCCAAATATCTCCCTGGTGGTCCAGTGGACCGTAAAGCCCGATCGCGGGCAGAATCATCTAAAACCCCCAAACATCTCCCTGGTGTGTAGTGTCCCCCCACCCACGAAGCCCCTCCACCGCTCCCCCCGCGCAGCGGGCGACAGCATCCACCCGCCTGCGCCCGCCGCCCTCCGACTGACTGTCCGGTGGGCTGCCCCCCATTGGTGCAGACTACAGCCAATGGGCTTGCAGCCCATACCGTACATGACAGTCCAGATTTGTGAATGATGTTCATTCACACATGACAGTCTGTGATTTGTGAATGATGTCTATTCACAAATCTGACTGTCAGTGTATAGGCTGCAAGCCCATTGGCTGTAGCTCTGCACCAATCGGCGGCAGCCCTACCGGACAGCCAGTCGGCGGGCGCGGGCGCAGGCGGGTGGATGCTGTCGCCTACCGCCGCGGGGAGCCGGGTGGAGGGGCTTCGTGGGTGGGGGTGACACTAGACACCAGGGAGATGTTTGTGGGGTTTGTGATGATTCTGCCCGCCGATCGGCTTTACGTCCACTGACCACCAGGGAGATATTTGGGTTGGGGTTACATTCTGCCCGCGATCGGGCACTGGGGGGTTCATACACGTTATGCCCGCGAGGCTTCGGGGACGTGGTGGGGGTGTTACATGTACCTGTAATGCCCGCATCAAGTTGCATTGTGCGCCGGTCCTCGACGGGTTGCTGCCTGGCAGGGTACAGGCGCAAAGTCCTCGGAATCGGGCGCACTACATGCAAATGGCATGCAAATGGGGCCATAAATAGATGCAAATGGCCCCCTGCGCCTTTGCATAAAAATTATGGCCCCATTTGCATGTCACCTTTGAATATCGAAATTGCGCATGGCGCAGTGGTACCTGCGCCACCGCAAGTTTAGTGCTCATCTCTGGCAACTTGGGTATGCAAGTTCCACTGTTTACGCGCAGCGTTGTGGCTGGGGAGTGATCCAAAAGGAGAGCTGCGCATAGCGCAACTCCTTTGAATATCACCCCGGCCACACCCCTGCGCAACTATTTTGAGCAGTGCAAGGGCTTGCGCCTCAGAATGGCGCAGTTTGAATATCCAGGCCGTGAAGTTTAGGTATGAAGGCTCAATGGGGCATGGTATCGAAGGCCTTACTGAAGTCAATAAAAATAACATCACAAGGTGTTCTGTTGTCTAGCTGGTAACTGTTTTTTTTTTAAACATATGAGGTTTGTTAGGCAACCCCTGCCTTTTTAAAACCATGCTGTTCAGGGTTATGACTATCCAGGACTGGTGTGATTATATCTTTAATCAGACTTTCTAAAGTTTTACAGCTAGAGGAAGTAAGTCTGATTGGTCTATAGTTTTCCCAGATGGTTTTTGGACCTTTTTTGTGTATGGGAATCACATACACCATTTTCTATTCCTTTGGAACAAAATTATTGGGTACACAACCTTCAAATAGTAACCTCAAAGGATGAACTAAATAATCAGCTAATAGGTACAGTAAGAGACCTGCAAAGTTGTCATGGCTGGGGCAGGTTTAACCCTTCTGGGATAATAGTTTTTCACTGATGAGGTCTTCAGATATAGTGATGTGACCAACATTGCTTTGATAAGTGTGATGGTTAATTGTTTGATGAGTGCTAGAGATTTCGCAAATCTTCTGGTGGAAAACATTGGCCATATTTTTTGCATCATGTATTATTTTGTCATTAACTAGTAATGGTCCCACCTGACAAACTGTTTTTTTTTAAGAGAGTTTATATAAGAGTATAAATATTTGCCATTTGTTTTGTTGGCAGAGTTAGCTAGGTGGTACTTCCACTTAGTTTTAGCTTTCTTTACTTTAGATTTACATTGCTTTTGAGATTTTAGGTAAGGTGTCCAATTCTCAATTGTTCTAGATTTAAGGAAAGTGTTATAGTGTTTATTTTCCTTTTTGAGAATTCTTTTTATAGACTTTTCCATCCATTTTGGAGAATGTTTTGAGTTTTTATAGTTTTGTCTAGAAGGTATATGTTTTTCCCTTAGGTCCATTAAGCTGTTTTTAAGGAAATCCCAATAATCATTGATAGAATGAGTTTTATAAAAAGAATCCCAACTAACATTATTTACTTATTTCAGATTGGGATTAATACCTTTGAGTCAGAGACTTGTTTACAAAGGTTTCAAGTCATACAAGTACATAAAACAGAACAGACAACACATAGGTTACATAATGTTACACGGATTACATGGTAATAAACATTACAGATTACAATTTGTCAACATTAATACATAGGTTGCATTGGTCAGTCAATTTATCCTGGGCACCCAGGACACAACGTAACTGGTTTAGGGATCAGTGCCAGAAGGAGAGTGTTATATACAATACAGGAGTAGATTGAAATGGATTTATGTGATGTGGGCGAAAGCGGAATCACAATTGGTGGCAGGGTGAGTGTACATCGTAGAAAATAAATTTTGGCAATTTACACCCCTGATACACAAGAAATAGGCTGAGAACTTAGATTTTAAATGTTTATGTTGGGGCTTAGCCCCTCCCCACACCCCCTAATAAAGAATTCTTAATTCCAGGGGGTGTGCAAAATCTGATAAAAAATTTCAGGCCAGGCATACAAAATGTACAGTAGGTATGCCTGACCTGAACCCAGAACCCTTGCAGCTTTAGGCTACCACCCACCCACCCACCACACTATGGGGCCAGCTCAGCAGCCACATGCCAACCATGCCAGGCCAACTCTCCCTCCATTCCATCATGTTTGCTCCCCCCCATGCGCGTATACATATAGCGATGTCCTGTCACTATATGCACCCAACTCCCCCATCTGGACCCCCTTCCTCAGCAGTAGCCCCATTGACATGCACCAGGATTGAGCCACCATTATTGCAAGCACTCAATTGCCGATACCCATGTCACGGGCTATCAATTGAAACATATGGTATGCTGACTGCATGTCGACACCATCACTGCAAAGACCAGCACAGCATTAGAATTCACCTGAAATTGTCGGGCCACTGTGCTGGTCCCCACAGACACCAGCGGTGCAACTTCCAGTGTTGCGCCCCATCCCTGAGACAACTCTGATTCAGAGTTGTATATTTAGAGATTGGGGCATGTGGGGGGCAAGAGGGCATACCCCCCCAAAGAAAACATGCCGACATCCCTGACAGTACAATGCCGACACTTGGCATTGTGTCTGTCGCTGACAGGGATGTTGGCATCTGAGATGTTGCAGCGCTATAGGTAAACCAAAATGTATGACCTTACCAGGGTAAGTGCAGAGTACAGCAAGAGTAACATGGAGAAGACTTGCTTGGTAGAGTGGAGCAGCCAGAGAAAGGCTTTGTCAGCTCAGATGTAGGAGACGGGGTTTGGAGGGGGAAGAAGTGTGAGAAGAACTGGGGCAGGAAGAGGAGGGAGAAGGGGTAGCTGGAGGAGGGAGGGGAATTCAAGGGGTGGACTGGGAGAGTGAGGGAGGGTTGCACAAGGGAGAGGAGGCTGGAAGAAAGGGGGGAGAAGTTGGGTGTGTGAAGCTGTGATGGGGGGGTAAATTAGCAGGTTACACTGATGTCCAAAAGAGGAGCTAGCACAGGAGCCAGGGAACCATGCTACAATAAGTGCAGGAAAGAGGTTATGGTTTGAGAAGACATTTACAGACATTCTCCTGGGCCAAGTGGGCTCATAGGCCTGGTTTGAATTGGCTAATCTTATTACTTTTGAGCAGGTCCTTAGGGAGTTCATTAAGCCACCTGGGACCATGGAAGGAGAGGGACCTCTGGGCTTGAGATGTTCCCTTTAATGGCGCTACCAGCCCACCCTTGACTGCATTTCTGGTCCTAATGGTAGGTTGTGTGGTTATGAATAGGCTGGAGGTTAATCTAGGGATATGTCCTAACAGGGACTTCTACACAAGTAGGCAAGTCTGGTAACAAATTTGATTGTGTAGAGGGAGCCACCCTGCCTCTTGATAGAGGGTACATGTATGTGTCTAGTAATCCACCCCCAGAACCAGACAACAGGCTTTGTTAAGTAGAGTTTTTACCCTTTTGAGGACAGTGTCAGTGCCAGCCCCATAGATAACAAGGCCCTTAGTCAATGGTGGATGAGACTGAGCAACTTGTGACCAGTTTTAGGGCTTCTGGGGTCATTGCAAGCTAGTGGCGATAGAAGACACCCAGTTTTGCATTATCAGTTTTAACAACATGTGTTCCAAATAATAAAGTGTCATCAAAATGAATCTTGAGATATTTAAAGGTGCTCACCTGCTCCAGTGTGTCACCTTTGAGGCTCTGAATCTGCAGAGGCATGAACTTCTTCTTGTTCTGTTGAACAGCAAAGAGCATGCTCTTAGTTTTTTTTATAGTTGAGCAAAAGTTTGTTGTCAGAGAACCATTTTTTGAGTCTGTGGAAATTGATTTGCAGTTGAGTGGAGATCAAGGCCTGTTTTTTTTTTCCATTGACAGAGATTACTGCATCATCCGCATAGAGCACGATGTGTGCTGGGCATTCTGTGGGTAATGGGTTAATAAAGAGACTTAAGAGGAGTGGCTCTAATATGGACCCTTGGGGGACAACCTGGCTCACTTCCCTTTGCTCTGAGAGATTACCTTTGATTTTGATGCATTGAGTCCTGTCACCACGTCACTGGACAGGCCTATAGAGAGGAGGTGTTGGAGTAGGAGTTTATGATTGATTGTGTTTAATGCCTTCGTAAGGTCTATAAAGATAGACCCCACTGCCAATCCATCCTCAAAGGCATCGTAGATTTGGGAGGTGAAGTCAACCAGGGCATAGACGGTGGATTGGTCTTGCCTGATCCCATGCTGATGGGAACTGAGTAGGTTGCACTTGGATGGATACTCTGTGAGCTGGTCCAATACTACTCATTCAAGGGCTTTTCAAAGAGGAAGGAGGACAGATGTAACCCCTACCTGGTCTACCATTTGTATTGGACAGCAATACCAGGTGGGTTGAGTTTGGGGAGGAATAGGTCACTCAGCACAAAGGCTAGGTTTGGCTACTCTGCACAGGAGCATCCAAGTATCGCCGAACACAGGAAGCAATAACTATAATGTCCAATACCAGAAGTGGGATTCTAAAGTGTGGCTTTTTAGTCACATCCAAAACAGAACAAATAAAGCATAGGTGGACCCCCATGGGGCTACACTCCTGGTAATACAGATTAAAAGTGACCAGAACACTTACTCAACACTTTAGCCCTCAGGCTCTGAACCCACAGGGCACACAGCCCAGACTTGCACGCTGCTTTGGGTTACACAGCCCGAACTTGTACACAGTTCTGGGTTTTGTCTGGCTCAGTTCCCTTGTCAGCCACTTGGACACCTTCCATACTTCATGGAAACATTTTCTGGTGGATCCCTAAACCACCTAAGAGCACCACGGCTCCATCAGGGAATCTTCCTTTCAATCCCATGTCTGGGTACTTTCCTCAGGCACTGGCCAAGTACCTGAGAGAAAGTAAAAGGTGTCTCAGAGCAAATCTGTAGAGGTGAATTTGGTTACTACTGATGGGGGGGGGTCTCCCACCTCTTGCTCCCACAATTCATACCCAGCCATTTCTCTGGACAGTAAACACCTCATCCTGTAAAGCTTTGCAATGTAGATACTTGTTAAATATATTTCACATTCCATCTACTTGTCTTGCTTCCCATTTGTGCTGGACTTGAACATACTTTTAAGTGGCATAGTCCATTACTCTAGACCCCCCACTGGTTAAGCAGTCCAATCCCCAATTCCCTTCACTCTTTACGCTGGACTTGAACATACTTGAATTAAGTGGCATTGTCCATTACTCTAGACCTCCCACTGAGTTAAGCAGTCCAATCCCCACTTTCCAACTGTACTTGGCTGTCTTTTCCTGACCCCACAGTAACAGTCCCTTTAGTTTCCTTCTGTTCAGGTGAAAACACTTGGCCCTTTTTCAGAGCCAACTCACCCTTTGGTTGCAGGTTCCCCACAGGTGTTTCTTCCACAAGGAATCTTCCTTTCAGAGCTTCTGGTGCCTCAGCACAACTTGAACAGGCAGCTTCTTTCCCTTAGCTGGATCCGGGGGGTTGCCCCTGGAAAACAGGCAAACACCTTCCCCCCATCCCCTCAGGGATGGGGCTCTTGAACCATTGAAAGAGGTCTCCACCACTTCAATTACCAGTTCCTGTGTTCCTCTTCAGGTGGAAACACACACCTTCCAATATTAGCTCATTAAACAGAGCTTAAAGCTCTGAGAGCCTGCATGCACTCAGCTGCACTACAGTCTCTCACTCTGACTGCACACAGACTGACTTCAAATTCCCCAACATTCTACTCTAACCTCCAACTGCAACATTCCAGTGTGGCTTATGCAGCTGCTACAGTTCTAAAATTATGTCATCCCTCAGTCTCAGCTGAGACTGAGAACAGAGTGAGACAGTGTGAAATCCATTTAACTGGAGTTTCACAAGCTGCCTTCCCTGCCTACCACTAGGTCTTACTGGGATTCTAGTAATCCCAGGTAACGGGGGGGTTACATAGAGATAGGCCTGTAATTAGACAGGATGGTTGTATCTCTATTCTTAAAGACAGGGGTTACCTAAGCCTCCTTCCACTTGTTTGTGAAGTCTCCTGACCTTAGAGAGGCATTGAACACTTTGTGATAGGATCAGCTACCTCACTTAGTACCAAAGCTAACAACTTCATATCAAGGAGGTCACTACCTATCCGAGTCTTCCCAAGTGCCCTTTTAATATATTTGACGGTTTCATGCTTAGGTAGCTGCCTGAAGAAGAAAGGGGCAAGACTTGTTGGTGATGTCCTATTAGGTGGTGTATTTGGGGTAAAGGGGGATAGATAGTCCCTGAGTAGTACCAAACTGAGGTTAGTAATTGCCCTGTTGAAAGCATTTGCAATGTTACTGGACTCCTGTAGTGTCCCAGTTGAAATTATGATTAATTTAGGATGGGCCCTAGGTGCTTTTCCTGTAAGAGACTTCACTGAATCCCAAAATTCTCTTCCATGGCCCCAGCTCTTCTTCAGGAGGTCATTATAATAGGATACCTTGGCCAGTTGAATGAGCTTGGTACATTTGTTCCTAGCTGTTTTGTAGTCAATGATGTCAGGATGTTTACCCATAGCTTTGGCCTTGTGCCACAAATTGTCCCTATGGCCCATGAGCTTGATGATGGGGCCAGAGAGTCAAGACTTGGTAGCCCCTCTTATAGTTTTAGTTTTGTAGGGGGCAAATATATCACATGCTTTGTTTAACTTTGTGAGGAAGTTGTTGAGGGCTATGTTGCCATCCTGCGCCTTGTCCAACAGTAACCAGTCCACAAGGTTAATATATTACCTAAATGCATTCAATTGACTAGGTCTCAGTGATCTATTTCTTGTGACCTGGGGAGCACTTTTTGATAATTTATTCGACCAGGTGCACATGATTGGGGAGTGGTTGCTAAGGGAGTCAGGTAGGACTGAGACCTTGGAGATGTGTTCCAGACAGGTAGTGAGTAGCTAGTCTATTAGTGTACTAGTGCCCATTTTGTAATTTTATCTGGTAGGTTGAGTTATCAGTTGTGATACGTAGAGGCCTGAAAACTGGTCCCGGACAGAGGATATATCATTGGCCTGTCAAATGACGTTAAAGTCACTGACAATGATGTGCTCCCAGTTTTGCTTATACTGCTCTAAGTTGGTGATTACTTGCTGGACACAAGTAGTGCGGATACTAGGCGGTACATAGACAGTGGAAAGTAATAATACCTTATTCTGTTTGCCAATGGCCAATATTGTTGATTGTTGATTTTATTTCAGATATACAATATTAGCCATGTCATATAAACAAATCCTAGCTGTACCAGTACTGTAGGAATAATTATTTTGTAATGTGAATTTTATGGTGTTATGGTCACTATTGCCAACAGGTGATGCAATAGGGTCTTTGTTGAGGTTCAGTTGTTCATTACAAAGAACAAGATCTAAAATCCTGTCTCCCCTAGTGGGTGATTGAATACATTGCTTTAATTGCAGTTGGCCACAGGGGGACATGAGCTTTTTTCCTTTGCGTGAAGTTGCAGTAAAATTATTCCAGTTGATTTCCCCTAGATTAAAGTCCCTCATAACTATAGTGTTGCCTAGTTCGCATGCTTTTTCAGTTTCCAGTAGCACTGTATCAAAGGTTTCATTTGGGGAATTTGGGAGTTGATAGCATGTTCCTATAATTAAAGGTTCGGAATCATCAAAGAATAATTTTACCCATAAGGATTCAGTGTCTGTGCCATGGGATTTAATTTTGTCTGTGACATCAATTGTATTTATGTTACTGTTAACTACTGTAGTAAGACGACACCTCCCCCCTTTCTGAACTGGCAATTGAGTTTGTGCATGCTATAGCTGGGTACTATGAATTCCCGGGAGGCTTTGTCCCCCCATGTTTCAGAGATGGATATGATATTTATGTTATCATGTCTGAGCCTCAGTTTTAGTTTGTCTATTTTATTATTTACACACCTTGCATTAAAATACATGCTGTTTAAATGGTTACTCATATGTGAGTTTTTACAGCTGTTGGAATTGTTAAGAGAAGTGGGCAGTCCCCGCTTCTCCCCCTGTGTATTTAGTTCAAATGGTGTTCAATGGTGGCCACTATATGCTTACCCAATAGGGTGCTACTCCTTCTGTTCAAATGCAACCTATCCCAACAAAACAGTTCATACCTGTCTGTGAATTCCTCCCAGTGGGTAATACAGGTTAGATCTTGTTTTAGACACCATTTTCTAAGCCAATTGTTAATGGTTTTAATATTTTGAGTAAGATGTACAGAGGCCCTTGGGATAGGAAGTATTTCAGAAAAGCATACTTCACATCCCTTGTCCATTAATTTATTTGAGAATGCAATGAAATCTTGTTTGATATCAATGAATAAAATAGTGGTTTATTTTATTAGCACCAACATACATGATGACCAGTGGTCTTTTCCCACAATAATGCAGGATATCATCAATCCTCATAGTAATCTCTGAAATGTTTGCCCCTCTAAAACTAGAGCAAGTTTGGTTAACTTTATCTTGATTACAGATTGACCTGTCTAGGTGTTTTATTATAGAGTCACCTAGTACAAAAACTTGTCTTGGCAGTGGGGGGATGCCAGTTTCAGAGTCGGGACTAACCTCCATTTCTTCTGGGGTATTTACAGTGCCTGATACAGTATCAAATGGGATGTCCACAAGTGGAGTTACACAATTAGGTGGTAGGGGTGGGGTGCCAACTGCTGTGTAGGAGGACTGGCCAGTGTTGTTGCCACAGATTTGACTCTCCTTATAAGTGCTGGGGATAGGGCAGACAGGTCTGCTGCCAGGTTGCTCAGCATCATCAGTGCTTAATGGATCAAATCTGTAATGTGTTATTAGGCTAAAGTGAAGCGCCTTACACCCTTTTTTAGCTGCCTTTGAGCTTTGAACAGAATACCAGTTTTCATCAGCATCATTGCTGGCATCCTCTTCCCTGACACCTTTTTTGTTATAGGTTCAGAAAGGGAGATGTATTGAGTAATAGGTCTGGAAATGGGCTTAGGCTGTAAGGAAGAGGTTGCGGGGTCGGGGGTATGCTTGTTTGTTATAGCTGGTTCAACCCGTGCCTGACTTATACAAACAGGTATGCCTTGTAAACAGGGATTTTCTGAACCCTAATGGCTGTATTACTGTATAAATAAAATGTTACCTACCTACCTAACTGACTTTGAATGGGAACAGGATGCTGTATGTTTATATAGGGGGAGCTGTTCCAGAGTTTGAGTCTAGTTGCCATATCTTTTTGGCTTAGTTCCAAAACTGCTAGCCTGGTGTTAGAAAAAGAAATTTCCTTTTGCATGCTGGAGTTTTGTTTACATTTAACACATACATATGGTTGTTTGGGGATGAGCTCTGACATCATAGTGTACATAAGACAGCTGCTGCATTTAATCCCCACATCCCCTTTGAGGGTCATAATAGTTTCAGACATGTTCTTTCAACAGTATGAATATGTTATATGCGATTATGTAATGGGCCACAATGACACACTTAACCATAAAACACTTAGTAAACTGAACTTATATTGCACCTCTAAATTAGGGTGTGAATTACAGAGGTGTATCACAGTGTAATATGACAGGAAATATTATGAAACAGCAGGCTATACTGAACCAAATAATGAGGCACAGCAGTCAATGTTACAGAACCTGCTATTAGTCTCCATGGCATACCTTAGCTAACGCATATAAATTAGGGCCTTCTTCCACTTCTTCCACACCAGAGGCATGCGCAGAGACATGTGCAGCATCTTTGTGTGTGGCGCCGTGCATGCTCTGCTCGCAGCAGGGCTTTCTTTAGTACTAATGGTGACCCAGACATCAAGTCCGGAGGTCACCTGGCTCCTCAGAATTTTGCCCTTGAAAACTAGCTCCAAAACAGGTGAAAGGTCCTCATTCGGAGTGCTGGCACATCTTTCAGAACAATGGTGCCTCACAAGATTAAAAATAAAATGTCCCACTAGGCTGGTAGTTCTTTAGACTAAGGATAAGAACTACCGGTCTCTCATCCTGTATCCTGTAACAGGAACAGGGCTCAATAGGTGCCTGGGAGAAGCGCAGAGTAATGTAGCAATGAAATTACACACAGAGCTGTGCTGCCACCCAGGAGCAGCTCTGCAGCACAGCGTAGCTGGCAATTAAAATTTCAGAAGTCCTGCTCGCAGGTTACAGTTGCTTCGTGAAAATGGGGCAATTTGAGTTCATCTCAACAGTGGGCAAACTTGGTTGCTGTTAAACTGCATGGACATTTCAAGAAGAAAAAGAACTAAAAGAGCCAGAGGACAACAGCTGGCTTTCCTGAATTAAAAGTCAAGTTTCTTGAACATGTACAAAATGCAGTTGTTCAGGAGTTGATACCACCTAGAGTAAATTAATCATGAATTGAAATGAAACCAGTATAAATTCAGTACCAGCTTCCGAGTGGACAATGGAGAAAACAGGCTCTTAGCAGGTCCATGTGGCAGAGTTTGGGGATAAGCGACAAGTATCCCTGGTGCTTGCATGTACTGCTGCTGGTGCTTTTTTGACCTCTCAGGTGACATACAGGTGTTGTAACTTGTTTGGCAGTAAGAAGCTTAATTGTGGGGTCTGTTTTGTATATATGTTTGGGGGGTTGGCTTGTATGGGGATTAATAATCATGAGTACCTTTGAAGATAAAGCAGTTAGAGGTGATATGATGAAGTTATCAGGTATGTATTTTATGGGAAATGTTCGATTTAATTGTGAAGATGGATTCGTTCGGAGAAGGAATCACTTTACAAATGAATCCCGATATTATCAAAAGAGTTCTTGTGTTAAGCATGGTTTTTGTGGGTTAAAAGTAACAGGAAGTACAAATATGTTATGTTTAATGCTGTTAATTCAAAGTGGGGATATTGAGTTAAATCCGGGCCCCAATTATAAAAAAATTAAGCAACTTTCGATGGTTCATGAGAACGTTAGAAGCATAGTCCATAAAATGGATGAGTATAGGGTATGGGCAACTAAAACTGAGTATGATTTATTAGCAGTATCAGAAACATGGTTACATACAGGTATAATGCAGAAAGAAGTTCAACTTTCAGGATTTTCTATAGAGCGTGCAGATAGAGGTAAAAGGGGAGGGGGTGATGTTGTTTATTAAGAATACTCTTGGCCCCTATAAAGTACTGTTAAGTATGAACAAGGAAGGAATTGACTGTCTTATTATTGAATTAATTGCAATCAGATTAGTGGTAGGAGTGTTTTATGCACCCCCTAAAACAAAAAGTAAAACATTTGATGTACTAGCAGAGTTAATTTTAGAAAAAATAAAGGACAAACAAGTAGTTTTAACAGGGGACTTTAATGCAGATTGGTTTCAGACTAGAGGGAGGAAATTGGACAGTAGTTTTTCAATTCTGGGTTTGCACCAAATAATACAAAAATCTACAAGAAATACAAAAAATGGAACTTACAGTTCTCTTTTAGATTTATTTTTTGCATCCCAGGACATAGTAAAAACCTGGGAAGTATTACCTTTAAATTTGGGGGATCATAATCCTATTACTTGTACTATTGAGTTACAACAGTGCATTACTCAACAATCAACTATTTATTGGAGCAGAGATTTTAAAGGGTTTAATGAGCAATCCTTTGTAAATCATCTAGGGCAAATCCATTGGGATAGGATTTATTTTATACCAGACATAGAACTGGCTATTCAAGAGTTTAATGCCATGTTTTTGAATGTAATACAGTACCATGCCCAATTAATAAGAAAAATTAAAAGGAATAAAGAAGCCCCATGGATCACCGATAAGATAAAAAAATACTTAAGGATTAGAGATAGGATATGGAAAAAGGTGAGAAAAACAAAGAAAGAAGCAGATTGGAATACCTTCAGCTTTTGGAGGAATAAGTGTAAAAATATAATTAAAAACATAAAGAATAAATATTATCAGAATAAAATAAATAATTCCTCTGACACCAAGCAGTTTTGGAAGCTTATAACAGAGCTGAAATCCCCAAATAAAGACTCCATAAGTCCTACTTTGGTACAAGATGGAAAACTAGTTACTGATACAAAGGTTATAACGAATATTTTTAATACGTATTTTTTGGAATTACCGGATTTAAAGTTGCCAGATTTGAATGTGAATGGAATGGATTTCTCTACTGTATCAGACACGCTGGTAGCCCATACAGGAATATTTAAGTCTGAAATTTTAAAAGAGAGAGATATACTGAAAGAGCTAAAAAATTTAAATAAAAGTAAATCAGGAGGTATTAATGGGATTGATGCCCAATATTTAAAATTGGGAGCACATGTAATAGCCCGTATTGTGACCTATTTGTTCAATTGGAGTTTGAGTACTTCTACTGTTCCTGAAAGTTGGAAGATGGGGAAAATTATTCCCATTTATAAATCTGGGGATCAAACTATTCCTTCAAATTATAGGCCAATAGCCCTTTTGCCAATTTTATCTAAAATCTTGGAACGTAAAGTCTATGAACAGGTAAATAATTATTTAGATACAAATACTGTAATAGTAGATGAACAACATGGTTTTAGAAAGGGGAGATCCACAAACACTGCCCTGTTGGAATTTAATGACCTGGTTGCTACATCTATGAACCAAGGAAAGTACACTGGGGCGGTGTTTGTGGATCTCATAAGGCTTTTGATTTAGTTCAATATGATTTGCTTTGACTAGGTTAAGGGCCATAGGGATTAAGGGCCAAATATTAAAATGGCTTGAGTCATATTTGACAAATAGATATCAATGTGTTCAATGTGGTACAATGATGCTGGCCTGGGAAACTAGAGAGGTGTTCCTCAGGGCTCTATTTTTAGACCATTATTATTTAATATTTATGTTAATAATTTGGTTCATGAAATTAAACATAGTGAGGTGAGACTATGCATGAGCGACACTGTTTTAGTGAGTCTGCTGACAGTCTCACAGGTATGATGGATTTGCTTCAAAGTGATTTGTTACAAATGCAAAAATAGTTCAGTAAATCTGGTCTTCTTTTGAATGCTAAAAAAACACAAACTATGTTGTTTTCAATTGGTTCATATAGAGGAAAAGAGCCCAAACCACAATTATATTTACAAGATGGTACAAAGATTGAAAATGTATTAACGTACAGATACTTAGGGTTTCAAGTAGATGTTAGAATGACATATGTAAATCATATATCAG
The DNA here is from genome assembly GCA_016271365.2 of Neoceratodus forsteri. NCBI lineage: Eukaryota > Metazoa > Chordata > Ceratodontiformes > Ceratodontidae > Neoceratodus > Neoceratodus forsteri. The sequence goes on from CM057456.1 coordinate 1,727,372,309, forward strand.
TTCAGGTAAAGAAAGTGAATAAAAGATTAGGGCCCTTAGAAGAGTTGCGGAGCTTTACCTTTGGCAAAGAGAGCGATTGGCAAAACAGATGCTGTTACCCATATTGGAGTATGGTTCTATAATTTACATGAATTGACTAAAACTGCTTTAAATTTGGTTAATCAAATATATTATAGGATAGGTAAATTTGCTTCGGAAGTATTAAAAATGAGCATCATTGTATAATTTATAATAAGTTAAATTGGCTTCAACCTGAAGCAAAAAAAACTATCTCTTGGCTTACTGTATGTCATAAGATAATTCACAAAAGTATAACCATCCTTTGTATAAGCAATTAAAAGAAAGATAAATAACGAATCATATATAAAGACTAGGAATCAATTAAGCAATATCCCAATGTATAGAAGCTTTAATAGACTAGGGGACAGTATGCTCCAGAATAGAGTAGCATTAAGTTGGAATGGTTTAACTGAATCACAGAAAACAAATTTAGATTTTTTTAAATTTAAAAATGAATTGTTTAATAGTTTGTATTTTTTATGTATGTGTTTTAAATAATGCATGTATGTAGAGTGCGATTATGTATGTTTGTATTAGTTTTGTTTGTATTAGTTATGTTAAATGTCAATTGTTAATTGGTAATTGTATTAGAATCTACATGCAGGACTTTGTTGTAAATGGGACTCTGTCCTAACAAATGAATTTCCTGTGAAAAAATAAACTTTTAATCAATCAAACAATCATACAAGGGCCAGACAAATGCCTGTCATCCTGGAATCACGTGATGTCCTCAAGCTGAATGGTCACACTTCTCTCAGCTCCATGTTCTCAGCAGTAATTTAGCTCACTTTCTCACTATTTAACAGTCAGTTTTATACTTTTTCAGTTGCCATTATTGCCCTGCACCGATGGAGATTTTGGGGAATATACCAGTCAGCATGGAAATAGCCATTTGCCCAGAAAATAGTGCACCCACTGATGCAATGCCATCACCACAGAATAGGCTGAAGCCACCATGGAAAAGATCTACCTCTTACTCTCCTGAGCCAGTTTCCGAACCGGATAAACTCGACTTAATTCTGACAGATATGGCAGGGATTAAACTTACCTTGGCCAAGGTGGTAGACGATTTGCATCTTTTAAAGCCAACTCTTGAAATGTTTAACAGGTAGTTGGGGGACGCTAAAGTTCAGATCAGCCCCCTTGAAGACACCCAAGCTCGAGGGCTCCAGAAGATGCAAGATTTTCAGAAGCAGCTGATGAAATTGGAATTGAAGGTGGATAATCTGGAAGCTAGAAGCTGCCAGAATAACTTGGTCATCGTAGGTATTCCTAAGCAAGCTGAGGGAGCCAACATCTTGACCTTTCTTCAGTGACTGTTAAAGGATGTTGCTGGCCTGGCTGTGCAAGGTTCTGACTACTTGATTGAACAGGCCCATCACTCCCTCCATCCCCAACCACCCCCACAATGGAAGCCCTGGGCAGTCTACTTAAAGTGTCTGAATTATCAGGATAAGGTGCACATTTTACAACAAGCTTGAGCCAAATGTTCTTTATTGTGGAATGGTCATCTGTTTTTAATTTTTGGAGCTGTCACTCTGATAATCCTGGACTGGCAACTAGTTTACTGAGATATTAAACAAACTTTGGACAAAGCAGGGGTAAAATTCTACATGCTATACCCTGCTGGGTTGTTTGTAACTATGGCTTCAGGTACTATAGAATTTCCTTCTGCAGAGCAAGACATGGTAGAACTTATTAAATACTTTCCCAATCTCTCCTTTATTGTGTTGAAGAACATGAACACCTGAGGGGGACCTGTGGGCTTTCACCCAGTACCGGGGTGCTCTCTATTGGTGGATCTGTTGCCTGTGATGCACTGCTCTAACTGGCGGTAGTATCACATTCCTTTAGTGGCTATGGTTTTTAGAACTTTCAAGAACCTGGACCATTTGTATTTTCTTTATTATTTTGATTGGTTCTAGTTCAAAAATAGTATGAAACAGACTCCCGCTTTATCCCGAGACTCAATATTATGGACTGGGTATGTTTGCTTGGCTTTTCGGGAAGCAGGCTGTGGATCTGAAGTATTCTTGGATAAGGACTGTGAAGCTGCCCAGGTTCCTTTTATGTTGTTAACATCCAGTGGACCTCTCACCCTTGATTTGTTTGAGGCTTTAATATTAATGGACATTCTTCCTTGGAGAGAGATGAACAACTTTTTTTTTTAATCAAGTGGGATTACTCCATCGGGGGACCACAGAAGCGATCCAATTATAGAGGTGCAGGTGGCAATTTCTTTATTTTTTATTCTGCTTACCCTTTCTTATTACCCTTTATTCCCCTTCCCTTCTCTTTACCTCCCACCCTAGATTTAAGTTCCGGCTGTGTCAATTACTGTGTGGGTCACAGGTTTGATTCCCAGGGAGGATATATATCAAGAGAGGTGGGGAGGGTGGGGCAGCTGTAAGTTGAAGGTCTAGCTGCACAATCAGGCAGACTTAATAGACCATGAGGCCTGTTTCTGCTGGTGTTTTTATGTTTGCTTGCACGCATGAGCAAGAAACATAGTGCCATCATCCGAGTTTTCGGAGGTGTGTCACCCCCTCTTCCAATTCAGTCAGTGTGTCGGCAGGCGTGGCCCCAGTTCTCCAATACCTGTTGGAGCTGTCTATGACAGCTCCAAAATGCAGTGGAGTACAGTTGAAAGGGGGAGCTATGCTTCAGTGAGCAGCAATAAGATATCGCCTCTCATGCGTGCTCCCCCTACACACACACTCGCACGCACACATACTGCGTGCTGCCCTCCCCCACGCACACACTGTACAGCCTGGGGTGCCCAATCCACCGTCGGCTGTGCTGCGCCCCCCCCAAAAAGTCTTCCACATGCCACGCTGGGTGCCCACCCCAGTGTGGCAACTCATTGTATAGCCAACGGGGTGCCCAACTCCCGCCGGCTCCACTGTCCCCTCCCAGAGTACAGGGTGCCACACTGGGAGCCCACCCCAGCATGGCAATCTTATGCTATGGCCAACGGGGGTGCCCAATCCCCCGTCAGCTCCACGCCCCCAAACCCACCGTCCTTGTGCCACGCTGGGAGCCCACCCCAGTGTGGCAAACGTCCCGCATCGTCATTTAAAAAACAACAACCTGGAAATAGAAACTGTCCATCGGCACTTCTCCCTGCCCCCCCACAACCCGCACCCACCCACTGCGCACCCTACCTCCCCACACCCCCTCACCCCATACTTACCTCTGGACCTCGGCGCGATGATCTTCAGTAGACTGGGAACACGTCTGCACTCTTCAAAACAGACTGTGAACTGAGGAAATGCAGGTAAGCTGTATAATGATCCTCAGGACCACAACAACAGCTGCAAGGGATTCTGAGCTGGATGTAATTGTCCACCTAGGGACAAATGACTTGGCTCATCATGAGGTTAGAGCAGTGCAGGAGGACATTGCAGAGTTGGGAAGGGGCCTAAGACAAGTAGCAAACACAGTATCCTTCTCAGAGGTGCTGCCTGTCAAAGGCATGAGGAGGCGAGGTAATTGGCACCATGCAGTTTAATGAATGGTTGAAAAAATGGTGCGGAGCACAGGGTTTGGCTTCATTGGGGACTGGGGTTCCACCTGGAGGGACACCAGCCTATACTGGCAGGATGGTCTGCATCTGTCCAGGAAGGGAACAAGTCTTTGAGCAATTGGCTTAAATGCTTCATTGGCAAGCTTTTAAACTAGTCAATGGGGGAGGCACTGACAAGCAGCAGAAAAATCCCAGCCTCTCCCTACAAAACAGGGTACTAAATGAGAAAAAGACCAAGGTAGAATGGTCAGTGGGGGATGCTGCAACAGAAGGTAAGGCCATCAAAAAATGGAGAGCAATGAGTACCAATGCCCGTAGTATAGGTAACAAGCTTCCAGAATTAGTGGCCTTGATGGAGGAGGAACATCTGGATATCGTGGCAGTCACAGAAACATGGTACACACAAAACCATGACTGGGACGTAAACATACCAGGATACACTATCTACAGGAGGGACAGGGAGGGTAAAGAGGGGAGGAGTAGTTCTTTACATAAGGGAAGGAATAAAAGCAACAGAACAAAAGGGTAAACAGGGAGGAGAAGAAGCACTGTGGGTAAATTTGGAGACAGGCAATGGCACCACAATCCGCACAGGGTTTTATACAGACCCCTTCTCAGGGAGGAAGTGGACAAGGAAATGATAGAACGATACTTAGAATGGCAGAAAAAGGGGAGATATTGCTGATGGGAGATCTGAATATGCCAGATGTTAACTGGAGCGCAGTTGCAGCTGCCACTCAAGAGTGCAGTTATTCTAGATGCCCTACAGGGGCATGCCTTAGACAACTAGTACTGGAGCCCACTCAAGAGGAGCAATATTAGACTTGATACTCTCAAATGGAGATGGAGAGAGATCACAGATGTAGAAGTGGGTAGCCATCTGGGAACTAGCGACCATCGAACAGTATGGTTCACAATAAACACAGCAATAGAGTCAAGCCATACAAAGACAAAAGTACTGGACTTTAGGAGGCTGACTTTGCCAAAATGGGTGAGTGCCTAAGGAATGCACTAGCAAATGGGCGGGAAGGAGGGGTGGAAGAACAATGGGGAATAATAAAAACTGCCATCACAGAGGTAACGAGCCTTTGTGTGAAGCAAATAAACAAAACAAGACGATGTAAGAAACCACTATGGCTCTCAAAGGAAGTGGCAGTGAAGGTTCAAGAGAAAAAGAAAGCATTCAGGAAGTACAAGGAATCGCAGCAGGAGCAGGACAGAGAACTGTATCAGTTAAAGCAAAAGGAGGCTGGGAAGGCAGTCAGAACAGCAAAGGCCCAAACTGAGGAAAAGATAGCCAACTCAGTTAAGAAGGGGAATAAACCTTTATAGGTACATCAGGAGCAAAGGAAGACCAAGGGGAGGATAGTGAGGCTTAATAAAGGAGAGGGAGGGTGGGCAGAGGGAGAATGTGAAAAGGCAGAGATACTAAACAAATATTTTTGCTCAGTATTTACAAAGGAAGAGGGGGTACATAAAACAAACAGTAGTAACACTCTGGATACAGAAGTTGATACCAGCCCATTTACAGAAGAAAGGGTTCTGAAAGAACTCTTAAAACTGAAGGTGGACAAAGCAATGGGGCCTGATGGGATTCATCCCAGAATTCTAAAAGAACAAGGGGTAGAACTAGTGACACCACTGACTACCCTCTTAACAAATCATGGGAGGATGGGGTGGTACCCGAGGACTGGAGGAGGGCAGATGTGATTCCCTTCACAAAAGTGGGAGCAAGGCAGAAGCAGGAAACTATAGACCTGTTAGTTTAACCTCAGTGATAGGAAAATGATGGAATCACTTCTAAAGGAAAGAATTGTCGCGTATCTAGAGGCCAGAAGGGCACAGGACCCTAGGCAGCATGGATTCACAGCGGAAGGTCATGCCAGACGAATCTGATAGATTTCTTTGACTGGGTGACCAAAGTAGTAGATCAGGAGGGCTGTGGACATGGCCTACCTAGACTTTAGCAAGGCATTTGACACAGTCCCACACAAAGATTAATATATAAGTTAGCCAGCCTGGGAGTGGGTCCCAAGATGACAGCCTGGGTAAAGAATTGGCTGGAGAATAGGACACAGAGAGTAATAGTAAATGGAGTCCACTCAGAAGAAAGGAGGGTTACTAGCGGGTACCACAGGGTTCAGAGTTAGACCAGTCCTCTCAATGTCTTTATAAGCGACATTGCAGAAGGACTGAAGGAAAAGTATGTCTCTTTGCAGATGACACTAAGATCTGCAACAGAGTTGATGCACAGGGTGGGTGGAAAGAATGAGAAGGGACTTGGCAAGGTTAGAGGAATGGTCAAATGTATGGCAGCTTAGATTCAATGCTAAAAGTGCAAGATAATGCACCTGGAAACAAAACCCAGGGAAGAGTACACAATGGGGGGTGAGATACTAACAACAGAAAAAATGGAAAGGGACCTGGGGGTAGTCATATCAGATGACCTAAAGGTGGGCAAGCAATGTGAGAAGGCAGCAAGGAGGGCTGGGGGGATACTGGGATGCATAGGGAGAGGCATCACCAGTAGAAAACAGGAGATTATTATCCTCTGTACAGACAGCTGGTGAGACCCCATCTGGAGTACTGTGTGCAGTTCTGGAGACCCAATCTCCGCAAAGACATAGACAGGATGGAAGCTGTCCAGAGGAGGGCAACTAAAATGGTGCAGGGTCTGCACGGAGGACATATGAAGAGAGACTTAAGGAGCTTAATATGTATAGCCTCGAGGAAAAGAGGAGAGGGGACATGATAGAAACTTTCAAGTACCTCAAGGAATCAACAAAGTCCAAGAGGGTAGCATCTTTCAAAAAGAGGTGTGCAAGAACAAGAGGGCACAATTTGAAGATAGAGGCGGCTCAGAGGTAATTTAAGGAAGTATTTTTCACAGAGGGTTGTGGATGCATGGAATGGCCTTCGGAGAAGGTTGTGGAGTCAAAATCAGTGGTGGAATTCAAGCATGCATGGGATAGTCATAAGGCAATTCTGGGGGGTGGGGGTAGGAAGAAGTAGGCTGCTGGTTAACTAGGATCTGCAGCTTATCCAGTAGGTAGGGAAATGGGCAGACTGGGTGGGCCAAGCGGTCCTTATCTGCCGTCAAATTCTATGTTTCTATGTTTCTATGTAATGGGATAGATAGGGTTTTTTTCAACTTTGCTGCATATCTCAGGCATATTTTGGAATTTTTGCACCAAATTTTCAACGTGGGGTTTTTGGGACCCCTTCTCATGAATGATGTCACTGTCATGGCGTTATTCGGGTCTGAAGGGTGATTTCGCAGTCACTGTGCGAAATCACCTTTCGGGACCTATTAATGAAATGACACTGCCAGTGTTCATAAGGTGGGCTCCCAAGAAGCCTATTTTGAAAATTTGGTGGGAAAATTCCAAAAATTAACTGTTTTACAAGCGTCGTCTGCACAGTTCCTCATGCAGCTCGTAAGTTCGCGAATTTTCAATATTTTCACTCTAGATTTTCAACATTGCCATTTTACCACACCTTCTTATGAGCAGTATAGCTGTCATTTTCACATCTCACCCAAAGCGTGTTTCCGCCCATGTAGCGTTAATGGCGCGGTCGATGTCGCGAAATCAATGTATCGGGACAAATTAAGAAAATCACAGTGACACTGTTCATGAGCAGAGGTCTTAAAATGGCTATGTTGAAAATTTGATGAAAAAATTTCCCTAAAAATGACTGTTTTACGAGCATGCGTTGCACAGTTCCTACGTGCGCTCGTAAGTTTGCGAATTTTCAATATTTTCACTCCAGATTTTCAACATTGCCATTTTATTACACTTCCTTATGAACAGTACAGCTGCCATTTTTCACATGTCACCCAAAATGTGTTTTCGCACATGTAGTGCACGATGGTGCAGTTGGTGTGCGAAAGCAATGTTAGGGACAGATTAAGAAAATCACAGTTACACTGTTCATGAGCAGAGGTCTTACAATGGCTATGTTGAAAATTTGGCGACAAAAGTCCATAAAATGACTGTGTTATGAGTGAGCATTGCGCAGTTTCCACGCACCGTCGTACATTCTTGACTTTGTAATATTTTCAGTCCAGATTTTCACCAGTGGCATTTTTCCACACTTCCTTATGAACAGTACAGCTGTCATTTTCCAGAACAAGGCCGAAATGTGTTTTCACACTTTCAGCGCAGAGAAGTGTGGTCGCTGTGGGAAATCATTGTTTGGGACAGATAAAGAAAATCACAGTGACACTGTTCATGATCGGAGGTCCCAAAATGCCTGTGTTGACAATCTGCTGTAAAAAATCCCCAAACTAATTACATTATGGGTGTGCATTGAACAGTTTCTATGCACGCTCGTGACTTCACCAGTTTTTTTAATATTTTTACTGCAGATTTGCAACATTGCCATTTTTTACACCTCCCCATGAACAGTACAGCTGTCATTTTTTACATTCTATTCAGAATGTTTTTGCATCTGTGGTGCTAAATGCAGTAGTCGCTGTGCATAAGCAGCTTTTGGCTAATATACTGATATTGCCAATGTTCATGAGGTGGGGTAACAAAAAAAACATGTTGGAAATTTGGAGTGAAAATACCAACGAATGCCTGAGGTATTAGGGTTTCCAACCATAACGCCCAACCCTGTAGAAAATGACAGGCATCAGGGATGTGACTTGGGATTCTTGCCTGTAATGCTCATACCATTCCACACCCTGCAGCCAGTGAGAGGCATCGAGGTATGCCTTGGACTCTTTGGCCCCAAAGTTCACCCCATTCTCCTATACCACACCCATCTCATCATACTGCCTGATGGAATGGGGTGCACATAAGGGTCAAAGACCACAAGGCACACTGTGACACTTGTCAGTGTCTGCAGGGTGGGGTGTGGTGAAATGGCGTGGCCGTTATGCCTGACGACCCAAAGGCACACCCCAATGCCTGTCACTCTCTGCAGGGTGGTGGTGGGGTTGGCTTCAGTTCAATACTTCACTGCCATTCCTATTACGCAGCTCTGTAACTTCTACACTACCACTGCCAATGCCAGCAAGGAAACATTCGGCATTGACAAATGCTTGTTGTATGTTCATTTTTTATGATATTGGCCAGGAAGCAGTGACTGGGACTTTGTGTACGTTCTCCTAGCCACCACAAGTTAAAAGTTAATGAGGAGCTTTCTTCACTCATACTGGGTGTGTCCCAACCCTCTCCTCCCTTATTTGGCTGGAGTACACTGGGGAAGTGTTTATACAGTATATCTGGTTACAGGTTGAAAGTCTGTGGTTTTTCTTTACCATTTTTGGGTTTCTGGGTCAAGATGTCATAGATTTCAATACTGTTAGTTTACTTGTTTTCCTTGAGCACAAGGGACTGTTGATTGCAGGGTGGCTGGATTTTGGTGGAACCATGGACCAAACAGGTTTAACTCAGGTTTAATGTATGGAATGGAGTCTGACTTGTGTCTACCTGGCTACATAACATTCCTTAACTTTTATTCAAGGCTTGTTGTTCTTTTTCCAATATGGTACTACTTTACTTAACTTAACCTGTGTTACTTGGAACATTACATAGAACATAGAAACATAGAAGTTGATGGCAGATAAGGACCGCAAGGCCCATCCAGTCTGCCCATTTTTTTTTCTACCTTATAAATGTGCCATCGGCCTTTGCTCTGTCAGTGACCTATCTATTCATAGTCATTTGTATTGCTCCCTTATGCCTATCCCATGCCTGTTTGAAGCCCTGCACTGTATTCATAGCCACCACTTCTTGTGGTAAGCCATTCCATGCATCTACCACCCTTTCTGTGAAAAAGAATTTCCTCACATTCCCCCTTAATCGGCCTCCCTCTAATCTCATGCTGTGTCCTCTTGTCCTGCTATTTTTCTTATATTTAAACATGTTAGACTCTTTCACCTTGTTTATGCCCTTAAGGTGTTTAAATGTCTCGATCATATCACCTCTCTCCCTCCTTTGCTCAAGGGTATACATATTGAGCTCCGTTAATCTGTCCTCATATGTCTTCTGATGCAGTCCCTGCACCATTTTGGTTGCCCTTCTCTGGACTGCCTCAATTTGGTTAATGTCCTTGTGAAGGTGTGGCCTCCAATACTGCACACAGTACTCCAGATGGGGCCTAACCAATGTCTTGTACAGAGGATTATTACCTCCTCTTACGACTTGTGATACCCCTACTAATACACCCTAACACCCCTAGCCTTACCTACGCTTTAGGAGGTCTGCTTGGATAATTTTAGGTCATCAGTGATGATGATGCCCAAGTCTCTTTCTTCCTTTGTGACTGCTAGCAACTCCTCCCAGCCTATAAGTGGCTTCAGGATTTCTCTTCCCTATGTGCATGATTTTGCACTTCTTTGCATTAAATCCCAGATGCCACTCTTCTGACCATTTTGCTAGTTTATCCAGATCTCTTCTCATTCTGCCCACCCCATCTGGTTCATCTACTCTTGTTGCAGATCTTGGTGTCATCTGCAAACAGAAAACCTACCTCTAGTCCATCTGCGAGGTCACTAATGAAGATGTTGAATAGGACTGGCCCCAGGACTGATCCCGAGGTACCCACTTGTGACTTGCATCTCTTCTGACTGTATACCATTTACCACCACTCTCTGTTTTCTGCCAGTCAACCAGTTTGCCACCCAGTTGACCAACTTCTGACCCACCCGAGCCTACCTAGCTTATTTATCAATCTTCTACGTGGAACAGTGTCAAAAGCTTTGCTGAAGTCAAGGTAGGCGACATCAACTGCTCCCCTGGTCCACCACTCTGGTTACCCAGTCAAAGAAATCTATGAGATTAGTTTGACAGGACCTTCCTTTGTAAACCCATGCTGTCTTGGATCCTGTGCCCCTATGGATTCCAGGTGTTGCACTATCCTTTCCTTAAGGAGTGCCTCCATAATCTTGCCCACTACTGAGGTAAGACTGACTGGTCTGTAGTTCCCGCCTCCTCCCTGCTACCACTCTTGTGGAGCGGGATCACATGAGCCCTTCTCCAGTCTTCTGGGACCTCTCCTGTGCTCAGAGACTCACTAAACAATTCTGCTAATGGCTCTGCTAGTTCCTCCTTTAGCTCCTTAAGTACCCTGGGATGTATGCCATCAGGTCCCATTGCCTTATCCACCTGAGCTTAGCAAGCTCTTGTAGGACCCTTTCTTTTGTGAAGGGAGTAGTGCTCACCTCCCTCCCCTGTGTCCATGATGCTGAGCTGTGGGCCCTGCCCTACCTTCTCTTCAGTAAATACTGAGCAAAAGTATCTATTTAGGATAGATGCCTTTACAGGGTCCTCCTCCTCACATGCTCCCTTTTCTCCATTAAGCTTAGCAATCCCCTCTGGACTTTCTCCTTTCACTAATGTATCTATAGAAAGTCTTGTCACCTTCTTTACTGTTCGTGCTAGTGTTTCCTCAGTTTGGGACTTTGCCTTACTGCCTTCCCTGCTTCCCTTAGGGCAGTTTGGTATGCCTCCTATCTTCATCCCGCTGTATTCCCTTATATTTCCTGAAGGCCAGCCTTTTGGCTCTGACCTTTTCTGCTACTGTATTTGAGAACCAAAGTGGTTTCCTTCTTCTTTGCACTTCCTTTTCTGTCTAACACAATGGGATGTTGCTTCAAGTATTATCCTTAATGCTTGCCCACTTTGCCTGTACCTCCTCACCTGTGTTTCTTTTGCCAGGGCTAGCTTAACTCTGTTGGCCATCTTATCAAAGTCAGCTCCTCTGAAGTCCCATATTTTTGCCTTGGAATGGGATGATTTAGATGTAGTAGCCAAATTGAACCATACCATGTGATGGTCACTGGCCCCCAGGTGACCTTCTACCTGAAGATCTGTGATCCCTTCCTTGTTAGTCAGTACTAGATCTAGGATAGCCCTGTCTCTTGTGGGTTGCTGTACCAGTTGTTTGAGGCCCTCCCCTGCAGGGAATCCACTATGAGTCTAGTTCTGGCAGATGTTCCTGCATTTGACCAATCTGTATCTGGCATGTTGAAGTCTCCCATTATCAGAACCTCCCTTTAGCTGTCATGTTTTGTATATCTTCTAACAGTAATGTGTCTATGTCCTCCCTCTGGTCTGGGGGCCTGTAGACAACCCCAGTTCTTATGGCTGTCCCATTTCCTGTTTCCAGGGTGACCCACAGTTCTTCTGGCTCCTTATGTGTATTCTGAATTTCTGTAGCTTTGATATTTTCATTAACATACAGGCCACCTCCCCCTTTTGCACCCTCGGTCTCTTCTGAACAATACATAGCCAGGTATGAAGTCTCCCAAGTGTGGTTACTGGTAAACCACGTCTCACTAATTGCTACTATGTCCAGTTTAGCCTCTGACATTATTGCCTGCAGGTCTGGGATCTTATTTCCCAGGCTGTGAGCATTTGTGTACATGATTTTCCATTGGCCAGATTTTGGTGTGTTAGTTGTTGGGTGAAGTTTGGCATTACCCCTGTGCATCGTATGGGGAGACAAACCTTTTTTCTAAGGGGGTAATTCTCCTCTGAAGCATATCCAGGTCCTTAAGCATCTAATTACCTTTAAGGTGGACCTGGCTGTGCTTCAGGAAACACACTTAATGGCAAACAATGCACACTTTTTTCATAGGCTGTGGGTGGGTCTCTCCTTTGGTGCAGGTAATAGCTCTTTTAGAGCTGGGGTTATAATTTGGGTCCAGAAGCATCTACCTTTTCAGGTTTTTAAAGAATATGCTGATCCAGAGGGCAGATATCTTTTTCTACATGTAATGGTAGGTACATCTGAGTTGTTGACGGGTAATATTTATGGTCCCAATTCAGATAAATACGCTTTTTTTGTTACCCTTATGAATATTATTTCCACCCACGATTCACTCTCCACAATAATTATGGTGGACTGGAATCTTACAATGGATGACACCTTGGACAGGTCAGGTTCTACCTGGAGAGGACTCTCTCCAGCGTAGAGGGCCCTGCGTGACCTTCTGGATAATTTGGCTTAGTGGACCTTTGGCGAATTCTCCACTCTTCATATAGTAAAAATACTTTACATGTTACACTATTTCAGTGCTCACTCATAACTTTGCTAATTTTGAATATTTTGACCCCAAACTTTCAACATAGCCATTTTTCCAAAAAACTGCATAAATATGACGTGTCATTTTTTAAATCCTGGATGAGATGTGTTTTTGCACCTCTGGTGCAAAATGACAATTCGACCAATATACCATAAATGGTACATGTCGTGTCTATAAGATGAATCCTAAGACATGTATCTTCAAAAGTTGAGGATAAAATTAAATAAAAGAGGTGCATATCAGCAGCAAACGTTAGGCATTAACAAATGCTTGTTTAAATAATGGAACAAAGATTCCTGCTTTCCGATCATTTGGGATCTTTTTATGCTTATTTATTTATGTATATATGTATGTATGTGTTTGTTAACCTTGTAGGAGCACTGATCCAATGGACCATTTTCAGGCATGACCCGGGCCATACAGATGGTACATACAATAGCATAGTCAAACATCTACAGTCTCAGGTACATAGGACAAGTAACATAAGGTACAGGTGAAAGTACAGTTACAGTTACAAAATAGAGAGAAGGAACAATTATATAATGTACAGTTTCAAGTTAGGCAGGGAGTAAGCAGCAACTGAAGATATTTTACAATAGTCATACACTTAGAGTCACCCCGGGGGGCTGGTACACTTTGCTGCAGCCAATAAGGTGGATTTATAGTGTGTCTTGAATGAAGTGTGTGAGTCAAGAGAGCGGAGGGAGATAGGCAGATTGTTTCATAACTTGGGTGCTACGATGGAGAAAGCTCTACTGCCCAGGTTTGTGGATATTCTTGAGACTTCCAGTGGAGGGACACTGGAGCTTCTCAGAAGGTGGGACACTGCCTCTTGTTCAGTAGGGAGCAATAGTGGTATCAGTCACTGTCCCTGGTAGCTTTGTCCACAATACATCGGAGAAGGTAACTACAGTGTGCTTGTAGGGGAAGTCAATCCAGTGTCTGGTAAAGGGAGCAGTCATGGGTGGTATATGGAGCTATTTGAGAAAATCTGCAAATGTTGTTGTAGGTGGTGGTAAGTCAAGTGAATAGCTTAGATGAGGTGTGGGTGTACTGTATATGGGAGCACAGTAGTCTAGGAGAGGAAGGAGGTTTACTTGCACTATGGCAAGTATAGACACTGGAGTCAGATGGTGAAAAAGGCAACAGAAACATAGAATTTGATGGCAGATAAGGAGTGCTTGGCCCACCTAGTCTGCCCATTTCCCTACCTAATGGATAAGCTGCATATCCTAGTTAACCAACAGCCTACTTCTTCCTACCCCCACCCACTAAAATTGCCTTATGACTGTCCTGTGCATTCTTGAAATCCACCACTGTTTTTGACTCCACAGCCTCCTCAGTGAAAAAATACTTTCTTACATTACCTTTGAGCCGTCCCCCCTCAATCTTCAAATTGTGCCCCCTTGTTCTTGCACACCTCTTTTTCTGAAATATGTTACCCTCTTTGACTTTGCTGATTCCCTTGAGATACTTGAAAGTTTCTATCATGTCTCCCCTCTCCCACCTTTCCTCGAGGCTATACATATTAAGCTCCTTAAGTCTCTCTTCATATGTCTTCTGGTGCAGACCCTGCACCATTTTAGTTGCCCTCCTCTGGATTGCCTCCATCCTGCCTATGTCTTTGCGGAGATTGGGTCTCTAGAACTGCCTGCAGTACTCCAGATGGGGTCTCACCAGCTGTCTATACAGAGGGATAACAACTTCTTGTTTTCTACTCGTGATGCCTCTCCCTATGCATCCCAGTATCCCCCCAGCCCTCTTTACTGCCCTCTCACATTGCTTGCCCACCTTTAGGTCATCTGATATGACTACCCTCAGGTCCTTTTCCATTTTTGTTGTTGTTAGTATCTCACCCCCCATTGTGCACTCTTCCCTGGGTTTTTGTTTCCCAGGTGCATTACTTTGCACTTCTTAGCATTGAATCTAAGCTGCCATACATTTGACCATTCCTCCAGCCTTACCAAGTCCCTTCTCATCCTTTCCACCCCACCTTGTGTATCAGCTCTGTTGCAGATCTTTTTGTCATCTGCAAAGAGACATACTTTTCCATCCAGTCTCTCTGCAATGTCACCTATAAAGACATTTAAGAGGACTGGTCCAAGTACTGAACCCTACGGTACCCCACTAGTAACCCCCCTTTCTTCAGAGTGGACTCAGTTTACTATTTACCCTCTGTGTCCTGTTCTCCAGATAATTCTTTACCCAGGCTACCATCTTGGGACCCACTCCCAGGCTGGCCAACTTGTATATTATTCTGTTGTGTGGGACTGTGTCAAATGCCTTGCTAAAGTCTAGGTAGGCCATGTCCACAGCCCCTACTTGATCTATCAGGTGATTGAAAGGACTTAACTGCTGTGAGGTTTAAATTACTGGTAGAAAGATCTAGTAAGTAGGGGGAGTGGCTTAGCTAGAAGGAAGCTACATTTAAAGACTGCATTAGAAAGATTCTGCTAATATCTTGGCAGAAGACACCAGGAGAAAGGACTGCTGTGTGACTGGACTTCTCTGCTGGGACTAAAGTAGAAGAACTTTTGTACTTGGACATTTAATTTAGGGTAAAAAAAAACTAACATACAAAACAAAAAAAAAGTGTGTGTGTGTGTCTGTCTGGGTTAACTGAACTGAATGGGTATCTGAACAGTTATAGGTGTAAATATCAGGTGATTGAAAGGACTCAACTGCTGTGAGGTTTAAATTACTGGTAGAAAAATCTAGTAAGTAGGGGGAATGGCTTAGCTAGAAGGAAGCTACATTTAAAGACTGCCTTAGAAAGATTCTGCTAATATCTTGGCAGAAGACACCATAAAAAAGGACTGCTGTGTGACTGGACTTCTCTGCTGGGACTATATTGCCCTCCTTCCCTTCCCTCCACCCCCCACCCAAAGCTAGTTCTATTTTTATAGGCACAGGATTTGACTGACAACAGGAACTTCCTGTTTGGGAGCAGGAAGTGAGTGATCACAGAACCACCAAAGACCCACCATCCTAGAAGGGCAAGAGTAGCTCTCCGGCCCCATCTAGCTGCTGGAGGTCTGCCTCTGAGCAAGTAAGTGGTCTACTGAGAAATATAAGATATTCTTGTCTCAGAACAGGACAATCAGGAGCTTAAAGGGCACACAGGCAGAAAGTAAGGAGAGAGAAAAAAAACAGAGGAAAGAGTAAGGATTGAAAACAGTTAAGGGGCCAGAAATAAGACATGATTGGAGTGGTCCAGTGCAGTGGCTGTGGAGCAGCAGTCTTCCGGGAGACGTTCTGGAGGATGCGGTGTTGTCCCATCTGCAGGCACCTCTCTGGGCTGAGGGAGGAGGCTGCTCATCTCCAGGCTGAGTTGACCAGGATTTGTGGGACCTCCTCTTCCATCCAGGGACCACCAGTGCCACTGCCGTTGCCTCAGAGGTTGCCAAGAAAGAGGAGTGGTTGGACCACAGTGGGCTCAGGGAGGGTGAGAGTCGTGGAACAGAGGTGCATCCCTCCAGTTGTACCTCTCCACAATTCCTATGCCATTCTGGCAAGGTGTGGTTCCTCTATGGAGGCACCCACAGTGGAGACCAAGGAGGATGCTGGGAACCTCCACAAAGGAGACCCACAGGAGAGTGGCAGGGGACCCTGCAGGGGAAGAAAACAACTCCTGATGGGGGACTCCATTGTTAGGAAGGTAGAACTGGGGAGGAAGGGAGAGGAGAGGGTGCCTGCCTGGCACCATGGCTTGGAGGGACAGGGAGAATCCTCAGGATTGCGGAGCAGCTGCACAGGGAGGAGCTGGCTGTCATTGTCCATCTAAGGACAAATGACCTGGCTAAGAAAGGGATTAGAGAAGTGCAGGAAGAGTTTGTGGAATTGGGAGGGCCTTAGTCAATGCTTGCATGCGTAACCTTCTCGGAGGTGCTGCCCATCTATGGCATAGGAGAGCTAGGGTGTTCCACACCATGGGATTCAATCAGTGGTTGAAAAACTGGTGTGGAGCTCAGGGATTTGGCTCATTGGAGACTGGGGTCCACCTGGAGTGATGCAAGCCTATACTGGCATGATGGGCTGCATCTGTCTGGGAGGGAACAAGAATCCTAGGTGATAGGTTTAAATGCTTCATTGGCAAGCTTTTAAACTAGCCAAGGAGGCACTGGAAAGGAGCAGGAAATCCTAGCCCCCAAATAATCATGGTAGTAGTCGCAAAACACCAACATAGAGGTGTCGATAGGGAGAAGGGCAGGGGTAAATGGAGAAAGTGACAAAGGCAAGAAGGACAGGGATGGGGCAAAAGGGAGTAAGGCCATCAGGAAATGGAGGGTAATGAGTACCAATGCCCGTAGTCAGGGCAACAAGCTCCCTGAGCTGGTGGCCTTGATGGAAGAGGGATGCCTGGATATTGTAGCAGTCACAGAAACATGGTACACAGAGAACCATGACTGGGATGTTAACATACCAGGGTACATAACCTACAGGAGAGACAGGCAGGGGAGAAGAGGGGGAGGAGTAGCTCTCTATGTAAAGGAAGGGATAAAAGCAACTGAACAAAAGAGTAAACAGGGAGGAGAGGAGGCACTGTGGGTCACCTTGGAGACTGGAAAGGGCACCACAATCCGCACAGGGGTTGTGTACAGACCCCCATGTCAGGGGGAGGGAATGGACAAGGATATGATAGAAGGCATTCTTAGAATGGCAGAGAAAGGGGAGATACTATTGATGGGAGACCTGAATATGCCAGATGTTAACTGGAGCACATTTGCTGCAGCCACATCCAAGAGCAGGGCCATTCTTGATGCCCTACAGGTGGCAGGCATTAGACAGCTAGTTTCGGAACCCACTCGTGAGGGAGCAATCTTAGACCTCGTACTCAAACGGGGGCAGTGAGAGGATCTCAGATCTAGAAGTGGGTTGCCATCTGGGGACAAGTGACCATCAAACAGTGTGGTTCACGTTAAACTCAGCTACAGAGTCAAGCCATACAAAAGTGAGGGTACTGGACTTTAGGAGAGCTGACTTTGGCAAGATGGGAGAGTGCCTCAGAAAAGCACTAGCAAACAGGCTAGAAGAAGGTGGAGCAACAATGGGGAATCATCAAAACTGCCATCACAGAGGCAACACGCCTTTGTGTGAAGCAAATAAACAAATCAAAATGAAAGAAAAAGCCACTATGGTTCTCAAAAGAGGTGGCTGTGAAAGTCAGGAAGAAAAAGATAGCATTCCGGAAGTATAAGGAAACACAGAAGGAGCAGAACAGACAGCTGTACCAGTTAAGGTGGAAGGAAGCAGGAAGGGAAGTCAGAATAGCAAAGGCCCAAACTGAGGAAAAGATAGCCAACTCAGTTAAGAGGGGGAAAAACCTTTTATAGGTACATCAGCGAGCGTAGAAAGACAAAGGGAGGGATAGTGAGGCTGAATAGAATGAACGGTGGGTGGGCAGAGGGGGACAGTGAAAAAGCAGGAATACTGAATGAATATTTCTGCTCAGTATTCACAAAAGAGGAGGGGGAAGTGCCTAATCCAATTAACAGAAGCACTCTTGATAGGTGGGTCGATCCCAGTCCTTTCACAGAAGAAAGGGTTCTGCAAGAACTCCTAAAACTGAAGGTGGACAAAGCAATGGGTCCTGATGGAATTCACCCCATAATTCTGAAAGAATTAAGGGAGGAACTAGTGAAACCACTGGCTACTCTTTTTAATAAATCATGGGAGGATGGTGTGGTACCCGAGGACTGGAGGAAGGCGGATGTGATTCCCCTTCACAAAAGTGGGACCAAGACAGAGGCAGGAAACTACAGACCTGTCAATCTGACCTCTGTGGTAGGAAAAGTGATGGAATCACTTCTGAAGGAAAGAATAGTTGAGTACCTAGAGGCCAGTGGAGCACAGGACCCAAGGCAGCATGGATTCACAGTGGGAAGGTCATGTCAGACGAATCTAATAGATTTCTTTGACTGGGTGACCAAAGTAGTAGACCAGGAAGGGGCTGTGGACATGGCCTACCTAGACTTTAGCAAGGCATTTGACACAGTCCCACACAAAAGATTAATAGTCAGATTAACCAGCCTGAGAGTGGGTCCCAGGGTGGTAGCCTGGGTAAAACATTGGCTGCACAACAGGACACAGAAGGTAATTGTAAATGGAGTCCACGCTGAAGAAAGAGAGGTTACTAGTGGGGTACCGCAGGGTTCAGTATTGGGTCCAGTCCTTTTTAATGTCTTCATCAGTGACATTGCAGAGGGACTGGAAGGAAAAGTATGCCTTTTTGCAGATGACACAAAGATCTGCAACAGGGTTGATACACAAGGAGGTGTGGAAAGGATGAAAAGGGACTTGGCAAGGTTGGAGGAATGGTCAGAAGTATGGCAGCTAGGATTAATGCAAAGAAGTGCAAAATAATGCACCTGGGAAACAAGAACACAGGGGAAGAATACACAGTGGGTGGGGAGGTAGTAACAACAACAAAAAAGGAAAGGGACCTGGGAGTAATCATATCAGATGACCTTAAGGTTAGCAAGCAATGTGAGAAGGCAGTAGGGAAGGCTGGGGGTATACTGGGATGTATAGGGAGAGGCATCAGCAGCAGAAAACAGGAAGTTGTTATCCCTCTGTACAGACAGTTGGTGAGACTCCATCTGGAGTACTGTATCCAGTTCTGGAGACCCCATCTCCACAAGGACATAGACAGGATAGAGGTAGTCCAGAGGAGGGCAACTAAAATGGTGCACGGTCTGCAAGAGAAGCCGTATGAGGAGAGACTAAAGGAGCTTAATATGTATACCCTTGAGGAAAGAAGGGAGAGGGGGGACATGATAGAAACTTTTAAGTACCTCAGTGGAATCAACAAAGTCAAGAGGGTAGCATCTTTCAGAAAAAGAGACTTGCAAGAACAAGGGGACACAATCTAAAGATAGAAGGAGGGCGGTTCAGGGGCAATGTGAGGAAGTATTATTTCACAGAGAGGGTAGTGTATGCATGGAACAGCCTTCCTGAGGAGGTTGTGGGGTCTAAAACTGTGGGAGAATTGAAGAATGCATGGGCAGACATAAGGCAATTCTTGTGGGGGGTAGGAAGAAATAGGTTGTTGGTTAACTAGGATCTACGGCCTATCCTGTAGGTAGCGAAATGGGCAGACTAGATGGGCCAAGCGGTCCTTATTTGCCGTCAAAGTCTATGTTTCTATGTTTCTATGTTACTACTTTGGTCACCCAGTCAAAGAAATCTATTAGATTCATCTGACATGACCTTCCCGCTGTGAATCCATGCTGCCTTGGTTCCTGTGCCCCTCTAACCTCTAGGTACTCAACCATTCTTTCCTTCAGAAATGATTCCATCATTTTCGCAATCACTGAGGTTAAACTAATAGGTCTGTAGTTTCCTGCTTCTGCCCTGTTCCCACTTTTGTGAAGTAGAATAAAATCTGCCCTCCTCCAGTCCTCATCCTCCCATGATTTGTTAGAGGGTCACCAATTTACCAATGTGAATAAAGGTGATAAGAGCTCTGCCCACCATTCTGGGCCATATTGTAGAACTTCTGCTGCAATAGAATCTGCCCCGATGATTTATTTTTCTTTTGATCAAATATTGCATTTTTTTACCTCCATTTGATTAACTGGCAACCACACTGTACCTTGACTTATGTAAGTCACTTCAACTTCTTCATTTTCAACATCAACTTCATTAATATGATGACTTTTTTGAAATGAGATTCCCATACATTTGGACTGGCCACAGCCTCAGTATTATATGTTCTGTTGTCTTCATAAGAGACATATACTACCAAGGCCCAAAATGGTTTACTGTCCTTCTCATATATTGTATCCCTCAATTTATCCCATGGATTTGCCCTATATTCTTTTTTCTTATTCTTCAGTAAATTTCTATATTCTCTTGTTAAGTCAGTGTACCATTTAATAGAGTACACATCACAATTCATTGTAGTATTTTCCCCAACCTTCCTTAGTTGCTTTCTTGGGTTCATACATTCTGTATCAAACCATTTTCTTAGTTCTCCTATCTGGGCCTTTCATTTCCTTCTTTTGTTAAGAG
The DNA here is from genome assembly GCA_016271365.2 of Neoceratodus forsteri. NCBI lineage: Eukaryota > Metazoa > Chordata > Ceratodontiformes > Ceratodontidae > Neoceratodus > Neoceratodus forsteri. The sequence goes on from CM057456.1 coordinate 1,727,392,948, forward strand.
TCTAAACTTTCCACATTTTTTTTTCAATTGTATTGTAACAAAACTTAACTCTCTCCATGCAGTTCTCTTCATCTATGCCGTTCTCATTTACTCAACTTACTGTTTCCCATTTGGCTCTATATAAACTTTCTTCCTGATAAAGAATTATTTTTTTTCTTTTGTGAAAGGGTTCCATATTATCTTTTTATCACAGCATAGCTAATACACATCTGTGTGACTGAGTCTTTACTTTCAACCTGCTTAGGTATATCTATTTGACTAGATGATCTCAATTCAATATAGATTGGGACATTACCCCTATCATAAACATTCAACATTGTAATTGTATTAACTCTATCGAAACAATATGCATCAATAAGTGCTAAATCTATCACTGATCTTCTTTACCTTTTAAAAATGTGAATGCTCCTTCTTTATCCCCTAGACTTCTACCATTTAGAATCATTAGATTTAGATCTGCCACAAACAATAATACCTTTTTTCCCTATTCTGTTTGGACTTTATCACATGATTTATGAATTGGAATATCAAGGGCATTGTCCAAGTTCTAAAAATGTGTTTTTTCTTCCAGGTCTTCTTCCACCTGCGCATTCATATCTCCCAAGATTATGACCATCCCATTAGGTATCTCATGTCTTCCTTTTTTTATAATTAACCATACTTTATTGAAAATATACCAAGACCACATCAAAAACACAGATAACACAGTATAAGAGGTCAAAGATACACTGTAACATAGTACTGTATGACAAAAACAAGAATTCCCAACCCTCCCCAACAAAAAGAGAAAAAAAGGGTATCTCATACCTTACACTGGAAATGACATCCTTTAACACATTCATTCTATCAGTGAATTGCTGCAACTGTAAATTAGGTGCAAAGTAGTCATTAATTAAAATTAAACTCTCATTCAAATCCAGATTTATCACTGTACACAAAATATTCTTATCAGTATAAAAATCATGGCTATCTAGACTTCCATGAACTGTAACCAGGCTCTTGTGACCTCCACATGGATGACCAAATGTTGTGGTCATGGAAGCTTGTTGCTGCCAATATTGAAACCCTTTAAGCAGGTGAGCCTCTTTGTTTGTGTCCCATGTCTCCTGCAATGCAATAACATTTTTTTTTTTTTATATAAAAGATACCCAGGCTGCATCCTCCATGTTTTATTGTAATACTCACTATATTCCAGTTGCCCAGCTTATATTTCTTTCTTCCTCCTCCAGTCCCACTGTAATATTGTTGATCATCTATTATGTAAGCAATAAGACACGACAGGGTGGTGGTTGTTATGTGATAACTGCACACCTAGGTGCGTGGTAAGGCACGAGGCCGAAGGCCGAGTGTCCTTCCACACCTAGGTGTGCGGTTATCACATAACAACCACCACCCTGGAGTGTCTTATTGCACTTATAAAATGGGAAATAACTATGGAAACAAAGAAAATGACAAGGTGTTTATATTTTGAAAACTTTGTAACATTTATTTAAATACAGAATAGAGAATTAATTGAAACATTGAGATAAAATAGTCCCTTGGTAAACTTTTTTGAATGGTAAAAAATAGCAGTTACTAACAACATTAGCAAACAACAGTCTACTTGTTGTAATTTATGAATTGCACTTTACTTCACTGTGATTGTCTTAATCTGTTCTGAACATCGATTTTGCATACCAACCGCGCCATTGTGTGCTTCATGTGCGAAAACACATTTTGGATGAGATGTGAAAATGACAGTTGTACTGTTCATAAGGAGGTGTGGTAAAATGGGAATACTGAAACTATGGAGTGAAAATATTAAAAATGCTCAAAGTTACGAGCGTGCATAGGAACTGCGCAACGCACACTCGTAAAACAGTCGTTTTGGGGAATATTTTCACCAAATTTTCAACATAGCCAGTTTAAGACCACTGCTCGTGAACAGTGTCACTGTGATTTTATTAATCTGTCTGGAACATTGATTTCGCACACCGACCACGCCATTGTGTGCTACATGTGCGAAAACAATTTCGGGTGAGATGTGAAAAATGACAGTTGTACTGTTCATAAGGAGGTGTGGTAAAATGGCAATACTGAAAATCTGGAGTGAAAATATTAAAAATGCTCGAAGTTACAAGCATGCGTAGGAACTGCACAATGCACACTCGTAAAACACTCGTTTTGGGGAATATTTCCACCAAATTTTCAACATAGGGTTTTGGGATCCTACCTCATGAACTGTGACACTGTCATTTCATTAATCATTCCAGAAAGGTGGTTCCGCGCAGTGACTGCGGAACCGCCTTTCAGGACCGATTAACGAAATAACAGTGGTACAGTTCATGAGGTGGGGCCCCAAAAACCCCATGTTGAAAATTTGGTGAAAAAATTCCCAGAAGTGGCTGAGATATGCACAGGGAAGGTTTTTTTTTGTTTCAGGTTTTTTTTATTTATTTATTTACAGACAAGGGACTTTTGCCATGCTAGGGTGGGCTCCCAGCATGGCTCGGGGGGGCAGTGAAGCTGATGGGGGATTGGGCACCCCCGTCTGCTAAGGAAGTTTTTGCCATGCTGGGGTGGGCTCCCAGCATGGCATACTAACATTTTTGGGGCAGTGAAACCGACGGGGGATTGGGCACCCCGATGGCAAATTAAGCTTTTGCCATGCTGGGGTGGGCTCCCAGCATAGCACCAGGCAGCTTGGGGACAGTGAAGCTGATGGGGGATTGGGCACCCCCATCGACTAAGGAAGTTTTTGCCATGCTGGGGTGGGCTCCTAGCGTGGCATACAAACATTTTTTGGGGGGGAGGTGAAACTGACGGGGGATTGGGACCCCCATCGGCAAATGTGAGATTCAAACCCAGGTCTCCAGAGTTGCAGCATAGACCATTCAAACTCTATATTATGCTGCCTTCTTTAATATTAAATTCCCTCCATGATCGTAGCGGTCGCTACTTCTTTAACTTTTTGGTGTCTACCATCATGCACCGCGCACTTCCATCTCGGGAAGCGATCAGCTTTTTTTTCCAATGCCTCTCTGCACTCACATTGTATGTTTGAGTTAACTGATAGCCCGCGTCACTGGCGGATTACCTCTATGGATTGCTTTTATTAATATTAGCAATGTATTTGGGCACTTTGGGTCTGCCTTTGCCTATTTAACTGTGTTTTCCCACCTTTTCTTTTTGTTTATAAAGTATTACTATATCGCCTACTTTCTTCATCCTGTTTTTTTTTGTTTTCTGTGTTCTGTTTTTCCCCACATTGAAGACATAGAATGTTTATCATGGAAAGTTTACCATGGAATACAGAGATTCAAAATTCTGCTCTGTTCCACTTGTAGAATGTTACTTTCCTGACATTCTGTACACACAGACAACAAAGGCCAGTTTTAGAGCCAGAGACTCAATTATATCACTGTCAGGGCAAGCATGAGAGATTTCACTGATGAGCAGGCAAAGACAGAAGGAGGATTTTTCACTGTTAGTAAACAAACAGTTGTAATGAAAACTATAAACAACACTTAATGTGTTTAATTTGTTTATGTGTGTAAGGGGAGTGTGATGATCAGGGAAACAACATTTAATGAATTTATTTAATTTTTTTATTTAAGGTACTTTTATTTTTATGGCACAGCTGAAGTTTTTTTTTACAGTGTAAATGTAGCAGCCATGTTTATAATGGAAGATTAGTTCTGGTTAAAGGGGGGCTGATGGAAGATAGTTCTGGTTGTATGAGGACTGATTTGCTCATTGTGTGATGTGGTTTAGGACCAGGATGACTGTGCATATATAGAGATTTAATGTACAGTCAGCTGATGTCTCTTAGCCAATGAGATTTCTAGATGTTTTCTTACCATTTTATAAATCAGAATTTTCTAGTATAATACTTGAATTACTTTGTTCTCCTTTCTGTGTTCTCCCTCTAATAACTTTTTCTGAAATCCATTCTCATCATAACCATGTAAACTGTACTCTTTTTCCACTGGTTTAATAAACTCTGTTATCCTTTGTTGTGCTGAGTTTGCTGTCTGATGGTTTCTCCCTTTCAGCATTTCAATTTTAGATGCTGAGTCACTTTTTTTATTGTATTACTTAGATTTATGCTATGATCTATAAAGTCCTGATTGGACTTAAAAAAACAATTCTCTTACAATAGTATTGCTAATCACAATAGGTGCTCAACCTTTTTCATTGTTAGCACTGTTGCTATATACAGATCTAAAATCCACCCACTATGTTTTATGACCCTTAGTACCTTTATACAGGTTATAAACCACAATTTTTAAGGATAGAGCATTTTAATTTTAGTTTTTTTTTTTTGGGATGCCTTTTAAAAATATTGTGAGCAGTACAGTATAATCTTGTTTGTTATTAAAATCTTTTTTTCTCCTTCTTGTGCTACATTCTTGGCATTTGGAGCATTGTAGAGCTAAACCTGACCCACTATTTTCCTTGAAATGTACCTGTTTATCTTTATTTTTAGCCTTGTTGTGTTGTTTTTTTCAATTACTGGACAACGTCCTTCTTGCCCTTTGCTGTTTTTCCAGGCTTCTTTATTTTTCCCTTTTCTTGCTTCATTTCCTCCTCCAACATTTTTTTCCTTTCAGTTAGTACTCTCAGTAACTTATCTATTGCCTCTGCTTCTTTCTCTGCAATAATATTTGCTATTTCTATTACAGTACCTTCTGTTTTTGCTGATTTTGCATTCTTTTTTTTTATTTATTTGGTTATTTGCTTTTGGTGATTGTGTAAGTGCACTAGGCAAAGATCTGCCTATTTTCAGGTATTACCCAGGAGAATACAAAATTATAACATGAAGGATAACATCCATAATACCGTAGAACACTAGCAGGACATGAAATACAAGTATCCACACAGGGTATAGTAAATTGTATATAACAGTGTAATAATATAAGCAGAGATATTCAATTATACAGAGCAGAGTTGTAGGGTACTACACTAGAAAAACATTGGAACATGGAAAATTAAAGGCAGAATACAATTAGGGATATTGGTTAAGGTATCAAGTGCAGTTGCAAGACTCAAGTGCATTTAGGTAAGGGAACAGGGACTTTTTGAACATGGAGTGAGTTTTGGAGCTCTGAATTTAATAGGGCATGGAGTTTCAAAATTTAGTGGCAAAGTGTGAGAAAGCTTGTTATACAGAGGTCTCATTCACTGCTTTATCCTCCTCTTTATTTTTCCTCCTTTTTATTTTTCATCAAAGTCACCAGTTCCTGTAACAAACAATTGCCCTTCTGATTTCCTTCCTTAATACTTCAAAACATGCCATTATCAGTTCGCTATTACACTTTTTAAGTTGTTTACTTTATTCAAGTTTTTTTTTTATTCCCAGAGGTGTGGGATGTCTGGAGGCTTTCTAGATGGTTGGTCTAAACTACACCTTTTGAAATAAGGGGAAATAAAATGATCAACATATTTTAAATAGGATCCTTGATAATCTTTTTTCCCATTTGGTGATTGTGAATTTTCTTTCCTATTTATGTCAGTATTTCTAGTTCCCCTTTTCAATTTTGCTACTTACATTCCTAAAAAGCATGCATTCTTCTACCAGATTTTTATAATTTTCATCTGAGGTAGTATTTTATCCTTCCATTTAATTTTGAAGGTCGAGAGGCTTAACCATGGACCTAATTTTTCTTCTATTACTGATTTGCTCAAGTTATATAATATGATATCACTAATATTTATATGTTTTCCATAGATTCTGCTTGCTCTTTGAACCTTGTAATTCTTTAATTTGCACCAATGCTGAGTAGTCATTTGGCACATCTTTAATTTAATTGGAGAAAATGTGAGTTTAGTTTCAGCTACATTTCTAATCCTTATAATTTCCTTCTCACTTATTAGATCAAATGACTGCCAGGTGAGAGAAAAATAATTTATTATTTTTTGAATTGTATTTTCAATTTTGTTGTTTTAACCTTGTTTACCTTTTGCTGATATGGGGGATTATTTTGTTTCTTTGGTTGACTCATTTTATGTCTTGACTTCGAGTACCAAGCAGTTACAGTAACCAAAATACTTTTAGAGTAAGTTATGCAGCTGACCTTTTCCTAATAATGGCAAAGTTCCAGATCATAAAACACAAAATAAAACTTAGCTTTCTGTGCTACAGACGGATATACCTACCCAAACTTCCTATATGTTCTAACTGTATCAGCAGTCTAAGGGTTTAACCTTTCTTAAATGCATAGTAGAACTACTGTAAATACACTGTTATTATATCCAGGGTTTATACACCATCAGCATTTGTATATCTACCTGCACAGTTGTGGTAACATCTGCTTATCTCATTTATTTTTTCTTTCAACAAAAATCAGCAACCACCTATTCTTATATACCATATTTTTTCCCTTATAAAAAGATCTATATAAAATCTTCAAAACCTATGACAGAAAAGAGATAAAACAATAATAAAACTGTGTTGGATATTTAAAAGTGGTAGGTCTATTTCTTACAATGGTCAAAAAGAAAATGTTGCAAAAAGTTTTTTAAAAAGTTTGCAGCCATGGAGCTCTTGCCAGCCTGTGTCCCAGCTCACTGCGTAATGGTGTACTGGTGTTCTAAGCACCAGAGAAACATACCTTTTCCTTACACCAGTGATCCATCACATGCACAAATGCCCATGAGCTTCAAATCTCCAATCTTAAAGTACATTTAAATATAAAGTTTTTCTGTTATTTCTAGAATTCCAAATCTACCATAAATTAAAATGCTGATGATGTATTCAAACCCCAGACTAAAAACAGTCACAGGTCCAACACAATGAGAACGCCCTGTATCATTACGGCTCCTTTTCTCTATTGCTTTTGCTGTGAATTTCTGCTTTTTATTTTAAAGCATAAATCCAAATTATTTGCCACTTGGTTTATCCCTAGTTAATTTTCTCCATCAAACCCCTATGCTGCTCCATGCACACTCCACATGTCTTTCCAGCCATTCTCCACTTCAAACCCCCTTCAGCCACCGCTGTCTTCTGGCACCCCAGCCTGAATAGAATGCTCTCAACAGCTTTCCCCAGCTTCTCCACCTTGCGCCTCTGCTTCTCACATGGAATGTAGATGGGGCAGTGAAAAAAATATTCTGGCAGTGGGTATTGCAATTTGTCAGATCTTAACATAGTAAGATGTTACTACTGCTAAGGCAACAACATTGTACCTTTTATAAATAAAAAGTTCTGCCTTACAGGAAATGTATATATACTTTGACATCAATACTTGTGGTTCCCTAGCTATCACCATCCTGTTCCCAAGCACTGGATGTCTTTCTATGCCTATCAATTCTTTCTAGTTCTCTAATTCTCACAGTCAGCCTTCTGCAACACTATTTCTCAGATGTGCTTTAGTGAACTATAGAAAAGAAAGTGGCAGGGAAGAACCTCACAGCAAGTGGTCAACCTGGAGACTGGAAATGGCACCACAATTAGAGATGCAGTGAATTTAAATTCCACCAGCGAAGTGCCCGAGAAGTGGGCACTTCGCATTGGCACTTTGCTACGTAGGATGCCCCATAGGAAAGGCTCATTTCACCTTGTTATTATTACTTCGCGTTGTTATTCCACCTTAAATGCGAAGCAAGGTGGAGTGACAACAATACTGGCAGCACCTCACAGCACATAGTCACCAGAATTAATGTGCATGCCCAAAGTGCTACTGTCTTGTGTTCAGAAAACTCCCCAGTGCTGAGCTGATGAAGTGAAATGAGAGCATAACAAGAAATGCAAAGTCTCCCAGAATTAATGGCACACTCAGTCATGTGCGCAGTGGTCACACACAGAGCACCAGAATGAATGTGCATCCCTAAACTGCTACTGTCTTGTGTCCAGAAAATTCCCCAGTGCTGATGAAGTGAAATGAGAGCACAACAAGAAATGTAGTCTCCCAGAATTAATGGTGCACTGCAAATGCACAGAGAGATTAAGATTGCGCTACGCACTCAAGGGATGCATACGAAAAGGCACAACAACACCTAACCAGTGCTCACAAGTCTCAAACCCAAATCTGGAAAGGAATACCTTTTGCTGGTTGGGGGATTAGTGCACGGCAGTAACAATCCTCTACCAGTAAAGATACCACAAAGCAGTATAAAAAATTAATGCAGGTGCAGCGGATAGCAGGTTCACACTGCTGCAATTACTCTGTGACACAAAAAAAGGTGTCTGATTTAATGGCATGCATCACACACACTTGCTCACACACACACTACAAGTAATGCATAGCAAATTGAAAACCTTTAGCAATATAACCAAATGTTTTAAACAGACAAATTATACACTGCTGCACCACAACAATCAGCAAAAAAAGGTCAAGAATTACTGAAAATATTACTGGGTGTACATTAACACAGTTATACAAGAAATATATAACAAAAACAGAAAGACTGCCTTTTTCTCCCAGTTAATGTACCTACACCACAAATACGCCCCTCCCCCAAAGCACACTTCACAGTACACAGACTGACTGTTCTAAATTAACATTCAAAATCCACACACAACAATAAACACTTGATGCTATGAGTAGAGATGCAGTGAATTATAAATCCACCCGTGAAGTGGACGAGCACTACGCGAAGTGGACCCTGTAAAGTGCTCACTTCACGTTATCATTACCACTTCGCGTCTCATTATGCCTTAACATGAAGTAAGGTGAAGTGAGAAGAAAATAGGCACATCACATGGCCTGCAATACTGTAAGTCATATGCTTTAGCCAGGCAGGAAGGAAGTGAGTCAGAAAAGCAGTTTCACTTTCTCCTTTGTATTTGTACAGGGAGAAAGCAAAATTGTTTTGTGAGAGGAGTTTGCTTGGCTCTTGGAGTCGCTACTGCCAATCCAATTCAAACAGCTTTTTTAAAAGCTATTTTATTTAGTGTTTGTATTGTGTTAGTGTTTTTTTGGTTAGTGAATTTTTTTGTATAAGTTTTGCTTTTCTTTTGTGTGTGTGACTGACTGTGTGTGTGTGTGTGTGTGTGTGTGTGTGTGTGTGTGTGTGTACGTGTGTGTGTGTCATCCCATGGACCCAGGAGGATGGAGGGTCAGGTTGGAGTCGGGGAAGGCAAGTTGCTGGCACGTGGGAGCGTTAGGAGGGGAGGAATGCGGACCCATGGGGGGCCGGGGAAGTCGTGTTATGTTGGACTGCTCCAGACTCCTGGCCAGTGTTGCTCCCCCGCGGAAGCAACAGGAGCAGCAGCAGCAGCACCAATGTCACTGGTGGCTGTTGCTCGTCCACCTTCTCCACCACCACCACTAGCAGAAGCTGTTGGGGCTCCAGTAGCACCCCCTCCACCACCTCCACAGCCACAGGAGTTGTCCCCAGCAATAGTGGGTGGTGGTGGGACTCATGCCCGCCAAGTGCATACTGTGTCTGGTCCCCCCACAGCTCCCCAGTGTGGGAGTTTTTTAATTGTGTGGGGGGAGACAGCACAGTGGTGCAGTGCCGTGTGTGTGGTGTGGTGTGCTGGTGTGCTGTGGTCTCCCTGGGACACATTTGGGGACTGGTGGCCAGCACACCCACATGATGAATCACCACAGGGCAGAGTGGCAGGCTGCCATGGAAGGGGCCATGCGTCCAACTGCTGGCCCTTCCATGGCAGTGACTGAGGGTGCTGGGGGGTTGGGAGATGTGCCTTGCAGCAATCATCACTGCAGCAGGAGGAGGAGGGCTACATCAGGTGCTCCATCACCACCACCACCACCACCACTGTCACCACAGCCACCAGTACCACCCTGTCCACCACCAGCCCCACTACCTGGATTACTTGCTGCAGTGGACCCCGGCACAGTCCCTGTTAGACAGTCTGGCCTCCTCCTAGTGTGGGCAGCACTGGAGGAAAACAACAACCGTTTCATTAATTTGGAGCAGCAGGTTACCAGAGTGGAAGCACAGCAGCAGCAAATACTTTCAGTGCTGCACCTGCTGCTGGACCACCACGGCATCCCATGGCCATAGTAAGTCCCGGTATTGTTTTCTGCCCCCACACCCACCCCCACTCCCCTGACCCCACCCCACTACTGTGTTGTACTTTTGTTGTGTGTTTTTGTTTGTTATTATTAAATCATACACATTTTCCCTTCCAGGGGAATCTTTCTTGCACCACATAGTACAATACATTTTTTTGAAAACAATGCGTAAATGCATTACAGTGAGTCATGTGACAGAGGCATTCCCATTCTGAAAATCTGCCCACATTCTACTTCCCTTCTCAGCAGCATTAGGACATGATGGCAGGGAGAGCGTGTGTGCGTGCTCCTTACAGTGAATATCGGAATGTGCAGGTTTGCGAATGTTTCTTTATGTTAATGGTCAGTTTGTTGTGAAATGTGTGGCCATGTTTCCAGTAAGAAGAGCCTTGGTAGTGGAAACATCCCACATTTCACCACAAAGTGAACCTTATAACATTAGGAAACATTGCTTGGCGTAGCTGCTGGACATTCAGTATAGTGGAGCATGCACCTGCGCTCCCCCTGCCATCACGTCTTAACGTTGCTGAGGAGTGTGGCACAAATGTGGGTTGCTTTTCAGATTGTTAATTCCTCCGTCATGTGACTCACTGTAATGAAATTATGGGTGGTTTTCACAGACATATATTGTACTCTGTGGAGCAAGAAATATTCCAGTGGTAGTAATGCCTCCACATATTAGTTTATGTGCATCACCATAACTATGTAATGTGATGAATGTCTGTAAAGCAGCAGTGCAACAATCTGTTGATAACTCTGACCAATATTTTTTAATGCTATGTTACAACTTCCTTTACTTACATCCTGACTGACTGGAATGATATGATAATTTGCAGTAGTTGAGTGTGCTGTACTACCTTTTTTCATGTGTGAAATAATGAAAGAAGCATTCCTTTTAAATTGGTGCTGCCAACAGTGAGTGTGACCAGGTCTTTGTCATTGTTTTCCTCTGATTTTCTCCATCACATCAAGTAGTTGTCATATATAACTTCTGTTGTTAACTAACAGTTATGCATCAGTCAGTGTTTTATATGACACGATGGAACATCAGTTATTGAAAAGCAGCTGCAAATAAATACAAAGTTGGTCGGAACAATATTGGAAGACGTGCTCATTTTGTTTTCATACATGAAAAAAAGTAGGAGTAAGAGAAGCAGGCATAAATTGTGAGAAGAATAATATCATTCAAGTCACTGATGACTCGCACGTAAGTAGTGGTTGCTGTGGCAATAAAAAAGTACAGTTCAGAACTGTGAGGACATTCTTGCAATGCTGCTTTAATTGTAAAAATGTCACTATGACATCATGACTATGAGCTCACAGCAACAATCATAGAACACACAAAAGTGGCAGAGAGTCCCCAGATTTTTTCTGCAGGCCCACAATGCGTCCTTCTTGTGTGCAAAAAATTGACAAGTGGTAACGAAGTGAAAAGAGACTGTTTCAGCACATACCCCATCCCCAGTATAAAAAGATGAATGTGAGGTTCATGTTGCTGGTTCAATGTGTTGTGCGAGACCAAAGTAATAGACCAGGGAGGGGCTGTGGATATGGCCTACCTAGACTTTAGCAAGGTATTTGACACAGTCCCACACAAAAGATTAATAATCAAGTTAGCCAGCCTGGGAGTGGGTCCCAGGGTGGTAACCTGGGTAGCAAACTAGCTGCACAACAGGACACAGAAGGTAATAGTGAATGGAACACATTCTGAAGAAAGGGGGGTTACTAGTGGAGTACCTCAGGGCTCAGTACTGGGTCCAGTCCTCTTTAACGTCTTTATAGGGGACATTGCAGAGGGTCTGGAAGGAAAGGTATGCCTCTTTGCAGATGACACAAAGATCTGTAACAGAGTTGATACACAAGGGGGGGTAGAAAGGATGAGAAGGGACTTGGCAAGGTTGGAGGAATGGTCAGACATATGGCAACTTAGATTCAATGCAAAGAAGTGCAAAGTAATGCACCTGGGAAATAAAAATCCAGGAGAAGAGTACACAATAGCAGGGGAGGTACTAACGACAACAATAATGGAAATGTATCTGGGTGTAGTCATATCAGATGACCTAAAGGTGGGTAAGCAATGTGAGAAGTCAGTAAGGAGAGCCAGGGGGATACTGGGAAGCATAGGGAGGGGCATCACAAGTAGAAAAAGAGAAATGGTTATCCCTCTATACAGACAGTTGGTGAGACCCCATCTGGAGTACTGCGTGCAGTTTTGGAGACCTCATCTACGCAAGGACATAGACAGAATGGAAGCAGTCCAGAGGAGGGCAACTAAAATGGTGCAGGGTCTGCATCAGAAACCATATGAAGGGAGACTGAGAGAGCTTAATATGTATACCCTTGATGAAAGGAGGGACAGGGGGACATGATAGAAACTTTTAAGTACCTCAAGGGAATCAACAAAGTCTAGGAGGGTAGCATCTTTCAGAAAAAAAAGATGTGTAAGAACAAAAGGGCACAATTTAAAGTTAGAGAGGGGACAGCTCAGGGGTAATGTGAGGAAATTCTTTTTCATGGAGAGAGTGGTGGACACATTGAACCGCCTTCCTGGAGAGGTTGTGGGGTCTAAAACAGTGGGGGAATTCAAACACACATGGGATAGACGTAAGGCAATTATAGTGGGGGGGTTGCAGGAAGTAGGCTGTTGGTTAACTAGAATTTGCAGCTTATCCAATAGGTAGGGAAATGGGCAGACTGGGTGGGCCAAGTGGTCCTTATCTGCCGTCAAAGTCTATGTCTATGAGATGATTCCATCAAATGAAATGTGATCATCTCAACTGGATTGAAAGGTGCCCTTTGGATGTACACTAATAGTAGCCTTGGTGAGTACATATACATATATATATACAGTATATATATAGATATATGGTTGTGTATTTTGTAGGTGATGATGAGGGAGGTTGAACTTGACATGGACATGTACTCATGCTATTGTTCTGCAACATACAGGTGACTCCAAACTGTTGCTGTACACATTCCAGTGCTCAATGAGAATTGTTTGCACTTAAATGGAAACGGATAACTCAGCACATGAAAGTAAGTATTTCTTTTGGGGGTAGGGGAATCATATTTTCAGTTTTGTCTGTAATGGTTTCTTATTTTTACTTCTTCACAGATTTCATCAGCATGCTTCTGAGTCCGGTTGTTAATGATGGTCATGGTCATTGAATGAAACGACTTCTGCATGTTGCATGTGTTCAAGCTCTGGCGGGAGGTGTGCCTGATGTTGAAGAACTTTTTTGGATAAGGCCACTTTGACAGAACAACAAAGTGTCGCAAATTTTCCTAAAAAAAGAAATGAATGACTTCTTAAAAGTTACAACTTCATTGTTATGTGTCCCTCCCTGGTTCTCAAATCTCAATCCCTATTGTCAAAGTACATTTCGGAGACACACCTTGTCAACTACTAAGACAACCTGTTGTGTGCAATATTTGCAGCAGTCTTTACAAAGCAATGAAATGGATGAAATAAAATCTTCATACTTACCAGAATAGATTTCACATGGACATTACATCGGTTCCTCTCTGTACGGTATAGCTACAGCATCTTTCTCAACAAGTAATAGCATTGGAGCCTGTTTTTGTTCTCCTGTAAAAGAAACAAAAGAAGTGTACTGTATGTATTTTGCCACTGTGGCTCTGAAAAGCTACAGAAAACAAAACAGACAACTTAAGGAAGTGAGTCAGCATAACAAACATGAGTGCACATACTCACTTTATGGTTTAAATATTAAGAAGCTGGTGGTGGTGGTGCACTGGTGGACTGGTGGTCTGTGGGGGGCAGACAGACTCATGGTGGCAGACTTGCATAACATCAGTCCCGGTGGTGGTGGTGGTCCGTGGGGGGCAGACAGACTCATGGTAGTAGCAGACTTGGATAACATCAGTCCCGGTGGTGGAGATGGTCCATGGGGGGCAGACAGACTCTTGGTGGCAGACTTGCATAACATCAGTCCCGGTGGTGGTGGTGGTCCGTGGGGGGCAGACAGACTCTTGGTGGCAGACTTGCATAACATCAGTCCTGGTGGTGGTGGTGGTCCGTGGGGGCAGACAGACTCTTGGTGGCAGACTTGCATAACATCAGTCCCGGTGGTGGTGGTGGTCCGTGGAGGCCAGACAGACTCTTGGTGGCAGCAGACTTGGATAACATCAGTCCCAGTGATGGTGGTGGTCTGTGGGGGACAGACAGACTCATGGTGGCAGCAGACTTGGATAACATCAGTACCGGTGGTGGTGGTGGTCTGTGGGGGGCAGACAGACTCATGGTGGCAGCAGAGTTGGATAACATCAGTCCTGGTGGTGGTGGTCCAGGGTGGGGGGGCACACCGCCTTTTAAAAACTGCAGTTAAAACCTGCCAACATTAACCACATCATCATCCTCATAAAGAAAACTGCCCTCACAGTCATCAATGTCTGAAGTCTGACCACTGGGAAATTCTTTCTCCATTGTGTCATCATCTACGTCAGTGGTGGGCCGTTTCAGGCAGACACTGCCAGTGCCACCAGGATGCTCCATTTCCACATCAGCAAGACCACCATGACTAGGCAGGGTACGAATACCAAGGTTGCAGTCTGTGCTGGTGTGTGTCTCTCATTCATTTTAATGAATGTTAGCAAACTAACATTTGCAGGAGACAGGTTTGTCCGATGATCCCTGACTATTGCACCTGTTGAGCTGAATACCTTCTCAGCACTTACACTGGAGGGTGGGCATGTGAGGTACTTCAGTGACACTGCAGTCCGCTCTGGCCATTCACTGATCTTTCCACTCCAGTACAAAACAGGATCTTCACTTATTGTCAGATGCCTGTTTTCAGACAAATATGGCTCAACCATTCTCTGTGTCGCACTAAGTCCAATTGTTGATGCATCGGCCTGTTCCCCGGAATCATTGATTTCACAAATACCCACTTGGGACAAAGCCTCCCAAAGCAGGTTGATGCCAACCACTTTGGATGACAGACCACAGGAACTACAGTCCCCTTACCCTTGCATGATATGCTTGCTGGTCCTCCAGCTACACCTTCAGCTGGATTATGCTGCTGAGGTTTGCAAACCTTGGCACATGACTTCGGTGCCCCATAAACCAAGTGAACCAGTTGACCACTGATATTTTTTACCTGTTCAGGCCCTCCCTCCAGTACTGATGTAATTCCACGTTTGTATCGTGGGTCCAGCATTGTTGCCATGGCAAAATTGTCACTACTCTGAATACTCACAATGTGACGATTCTGGTTGAATACTGTCAGCATGTGTTGCATTAACATACTGCTACCACCATCTCCGGCAACATCAAGGCTATGCTGTACATTCACCAACGTCTGCCTCAGCACCCGCAGCAGTGGAATTGATTGGCTAATAGAGGCAGACTCACCACTCACTGCCTGTGTGGCACATTCAAAAGGCTGCAAAATTGTTATTACAGAGTTCATGAGGCGCCACTGTTCAGTCATCATAGACATGGAGGCCCCAGAACTGTCACGGCTAGTGTGCATAAAAAGATATTCTGAGATGGCTTTGTATTGTTCATACAACCTCTCTGCCATATATAACATGGAGTTCCATTGGGTGACAACTTCCAGCTTCAAGCGGTGCTGAGGCAGGCTGTTTTGTATCTGCAACTGCTGCAGTTGGTCACGGGCCTTTCCAGATCTTGAAAAGTGAGAGCAGATACGTCATGCAATGGTCAGCATTTCCTTTACATCAGGGTGCTGCAGAAACTTCTGAACTACAAGATTTAAACAGTGGGCCATGCATGGATAACGAAAAAAAAACACCATCCGTGATGCATTTCACCACATTTGACCCATTGTCACTTGCTATGAACCCAGCTCTCAGGGACAGAGGGTTTAGCCATCTATCAATTTCAGTCAGTACCATGTCCAACATGTTCTCACCAGTGTGTGATCAGGTCACACTGCGCATAGCAATTGTTGCATGCTGGACGAATTCCAGGAAAATTGCTACCACGACAATCCACCTTCCTGGACTGATTATTCACACTACCAGCATCACAAACAACCCCTAGCACCTGCGCCCAGTTTGCAGTTATACACAGATATGAACTCCCCTCTGTTTTGCCACTTGTCCACATATCCATACTTAAATGGATGAATGGAGAGGAGGAATGTTGAAGGGCATGTCTTACTGAGTCTGAGACAGTGCGGAACAACTCGAGAACAGCACGGGTAGAAAAGTATGACCTGGATGGGACTTTCCATTTTGGACAAGCACGAGCAGCAAACTGCCAGAAAGCAGAATTCTCAACAAAGGAGAAGGGCAAAAGATCAATTGCCAGCATTTCTGCTACAGCAGCATTAAGTTCACGTGACACTGTATGATTGGGGGAGTACTTCAGCTTATGCACAAAAACACTCTGTAATGTGGGCTGACTTAAACGTTTTACACGGGGTGTGCTGTTGGTCACAAATAGTTGTGTTCTGTGATGAATGGCATTGGCAGGGGGTGGAGTGTGGACATTTGATGAAGACGGTTGCACAGGGGATGATGAGAAACCCAGAAATGATGTTATTTTTCCAGATTTGCCAACTGAGGTTGATGTACCACTTGCACTAGACATACTGCATTCACCACCACCACCACCACCACCACCACCAAAACTGCTACTCTCACCAGCACTGGACAAAATTTCAAAGTCATTATGGTCCTCCACCTCATCATGCCTGTAGTAATCCTCTGCTCTTATTTATTTATTTATTTTATTTATTTATTTAGCTTTTGTTGACCTGGTAAGTGAACTAGACAAATCCTGCTTATTTTCAGGCACGACCCAGGGGAGGGGGGATACAGATGAATGCCAACTAACCTTGAACCAGATTAAGCTGTTACTTGTTACTTAAGCTTATTACCGCACTACTGCACACGTTTAATTTTCTTACTGGGCTTAACAGTCATGGAAGGGGATAACATGCTGGCTATGGTTGCCGGTGAAACGGGTGAACGCCCCAGTCTGGTTTTAGCTGCCAGTTTATGCTGGGTCTACAGAGCCAAGTGCCTATTCTTAAGATGCGTATGCTGTCCTCCTGTCCCAAGATGGCTCCCCTTTTTACCTCGACTCACACACACATGGCAAACCTGGCAGATTGCAACTGAATCATCATTTGCATCTTGAACAAAAAAATTCCAAACAAGGGACAGGGATGCTCTGCTTTTAACATGTCCATGATGATGTGGCTTATTTAAGTCTGTTATTTTAAGCACTGAAGTGGGGGGGGGCATGTGATGTTTCTGGCACTGCACACCTGGACTGCAACTGACCACCACGACTACCTATCATATTGATTACTGGGTCGTCATCATCATCATCATCCACTAAAACTGCTAAATCACAAGTTTTTACAGGGAGGGGGGATTCCTGCAAACAGATTCAGACACAGCCACTTTTAATTTCTTTTTTTCCGGTTCCCAACTGGGGTCAATTACATCATCATCATATTCATCAATGTCACTGTCACACACATCCACATCTTCTGCTTGATGCGAACATGTGGACTGCATGTTGCAACAAGAGCAACATCATCATCATCAGCATCATCACATTCATCATCAGCATCTACACCACCATCACCTGATATTTTTTCACCACTGTGAATCACTGCATGGAAAATGCGTGACGTTATGCCACGGTGGATGGAATATCACATTGTATGCTATCGTTGACATGATCATCAGAATCAGGTTCAGTTAATGGGATGTTACTGGGAAGTATGACATCATCTACGCTGTCACTCACTTGCATTGCTTCACACTCGATATGTTTGGATACGGTACACTGGTCGGAATTAGAACATGATGCAACAATGCTAATACTACCTCCACCACCACTAACACCTGTAACACTAACACCACCAGCTGGGAAAACATCATCTCCTCCAACTATCAGTGAAGCTACTGATTGGGCTATAAAAAACATTGCAGGAGAAATACCTTTCCTCCAATCAGCAATGCACTTCTCTGTCTGTGTACTACTACCATGCCCACAGACCCTCTTACTGGCAACATTGCCATGGCCAGAAACAGCTTTACTTGCACGTCTCTTTGCAGGCATTTTGGGGGATCAACCACAAATATTATTACCAAATTCAGATTTTGATACGTTTACTTTCTGACTGGAGGGACGCTGGCTGGATGTGAAGCAAAATAAACAACTGTGGCTTCAGCAACAGATAAGAGACTACTGTGTTGTGACACTGTCATGGAATTAAAACAACTTCAGTAACCAGTGGTGCTGATGGGGTCACAAAAACAATCCAGTCTGGTAAAAAATACCTTTTCAACCTGGGGTTGGGGGGGCACTGAATACAGACAGTGCTGATTTTTACGGCACTACAAGCAGCAAAACTAAGAACAGAGAACACGATCGCAGTACAAAATCAGGCAGCTGCAGTGGACAGCAGCTTCACACTACTGCGCTTTGTTGCACTTACACTAATCTGTGTCACAAATTTTAAAAGGTGTATTATATTTGATGCACGCAACACTGCACACACAACACAGAACACTTTGTGTACAATGCTGAATGAGGAATGCGATGCAAATGCAAAAGTGCAGTGTACTGCCACGTAATGTAAATTTGTAATTGAAACAACCTGACCTTATGAAATGCTGCACCACATTCATACAACAAACAGCAAGAACATTTGTACTAATACTGACAATTTTACTATGTGTACAGTAACACAGTCAGTTATATAACAAAAATATAACCAAAACACAAAGAAATCACTAGTTCTCCAACTTAAATCTACCTACACACAGATACGCCCCTCCCCCGCATAGCACACTTCACTGTCTTTCACCACACACTCAATGTTGTAAAATTTGCATTCAAAATCCACACACAAACAAAAACGCTCGATGATGTGTGTACAGGAGGGTTACCTACAATCGATGAACTACAGTTGGATCCCCGCCAAAAAAAGCAAAAATGCTTTTTGAACAGCTTTTAAAAGATTCCAACAGACAGCTATCAGAGCACACTGTCTCCTACTCCTTCCTACTCATACTACCCTGAACTGAGGCTGTGCAGATCAATATAGAGCCCATGTGACCTGAACTCCCATGAATGACTGCAAAATCCACCTTCGGAGCTCAAAAACAAGACAAAGTGAACTGCCACCAATGTACTTAGCCTTAAAATTGAAAGAGTAGTGAGCAGTGGAGGCAGAGTAACACAAAGTCACTGTTTTCAATGCACTTCACGTTCCTCATCATAACGCGAAGTACTCTGCTTCGTGTTGCGGAGCACTCCATGAATCTACCTGTGCTCCTCGAAATACTTCACGGAGCAGATTGAGCCTACTTCACCCATCTAGCTAGCTATGAGCACAGAAGGATTCCTACAATTGATGTACTAAATTTTGAGCAAAAAAAAAAGACTCAAAAAGGCATTTTTAACAGCTTTTAGAGGTTCTGAATCACAGAGCTCTGAGAGCAAACTCTCTCCAGCTACCACTACACACACACTACCCAGGCCTGAACTGAGGCTGTGTACAACAATCTAGAGCCCATGTGATGTGCAATCCCATGAATCATTTCCGAATTTCATTTGGATCTCAATTACAAGGTGAAGTTATGTACTTCACCTTAAAATTGGTGGAGAAGTGGTTTAGGGAAGGTGGAATAACGCAAAGTCATTGGTTTCAATGGACTTTACATTCCTCATTATGAAGCAAAGTACTCCACTTCACATTGCGGAGTACTCCACGGATTCCACACTACTCCATGAATCACTTTGTGGGGTGAATTGGGGCCATTTTGCCCACCACTACTTATAGTACTGTAACTCACATGCTGTACGGGAAGGAACGTGAATGTCTATGGCTGTACTTCCCCAATGAGCTGAGCCTGTATCATAAAACTCCCAAATTAGAAACTCTTATTAATGAGTGGTGGGGTGGTGAAGCCTGGAAAGATACTACAAAACAGTCTTACAATACATCCAAGAAACTAGTAAAAAAAATAATTTTGTGATTCATGAAATTGTGACATGATCATGAATCATGAGTTGTGACAGCATTTGTGACCGTGATGATGAAGAACATGATTCGGTGTGAGACAACCAATATGGAACTGTATTGGGAATGTGAATGCCTACTGCTGTATTTCTCCAATGAGCTGTAGCACAAAACTCACCAACTTAAAAACTCTTATTAATCAGTACAGTGGTGGGGTGGTGAAGCATGGGGACATACTATAAAACAGGCTTACAATACATCCAAGTAACTAGTAAAAAAATAAATTTTGTGATTCGTGACGTGATCGTGAATCATGATTAGTGACTGCATTTGTGACCATGATGATGAAAAACATGATTTGTATCACGAGTGACTCATTATGATGGTCCTGACTTAAAAAATGCATATTAATGAGTACAATGTTCATACAGAATTATGCAACACCAGTCCAGTACTCTGAAGGAAAGCCAAAGAAACAACTGTGACTTAAGTTACAGATGGAGATTGGGCCCTAAAGAGATGCAAATGCACAGACAGATTAGGATTGCGCTGCACACTGAAGAGATGCAGACACAAAGGCACAACATCTAACCAGTGCACACCATCAGAAATTCAAATCTGGAAAAGAATACCTTTGCCAGTTGGGGTGGGCTGCGAGGAAGGGGCAGTGTACTGCAGTAACAGTCACTAGTACTAGCACCAGTAAAGATACCACAAAGAAGTACAAAAATCACACAGCTGCAGTGGACAGCAGGTTCACATTGCTGAAATTACTATGTGGCACAATAAAAGGTGTCTGATTTGATGACACTTTTCACACACATACTCACACATATACTAAGTAATGTGTAGCAAATTGAAAACTTCAATAATATAACCACGTATTTTAAACAAACTAAAATTGTGCACTGCTGCACCACAACAATCAGCAAAAAAATGGCAAGAATTATTGAAAATATTACTGTGTGTACATTAACACAGTTATACAAGAAAAATATCACCAAAACAGAAAGAACTGTCTTTTTCTCCAAGTTAATCCATCTACACTACAGATACGCCCCTCCCCAAAGCACACTTCCACTGTCTCTCAGTACACAGACTGAATGTTGTACATTAACAATCAAAATCCATACACAAACGCTCGATGATATATATATATTTTTTTTAGTCATTTAACCAGCATTAGCACACTAAGCTGAAAGCTTTTTTACAGGCATGACCTGAGAGCACAGGGAAGTTAAGTGACTTGCTCAGGGTCACACAGTATGTAAGTGGAAGCTGTGGGATTCAAACCCAGGTCTGGTCTGCTGGATGTCACCAGATTTGCAGCTCAGAGCCTTAAACCACTGCGCTATACTGCCTCCCTATGAGCAAAGGAGGGTTTCCTACAATCAATGAACTAAAATTTCAGCAAAAAAAAATACTCAAAAAGGCTTTTTAATAGCTTTTAGAAAGTCTGAATCACAGAGAGCTCTCTAAGCAGACTGTCTCCTACAGCTTCCTACACACACTATGCCAAACTGAGGCTGTCAGAACAATCTAGAGCCCATGTGACCTGAAATCCCATGAATCACTGCAAAATTCACCTTTGGAGCTTAAAAACAAGGCGAAGTGAGGTGAAGCACATTGTTTTCAATGTACTTCACCTTAAAATTGGTGGAGCAGTGGTTTTGGAAGGTGGAGTATTGCGAAGTCATTGTTTTCAATGGACTTCACGTTACCCATCATAATGCAAAGTACTCCGCTTCGTGTTGCGTAGCACTCCACGAATTCACCTTCACTCCGTGAGTCACTCCGCAGAGTGACTTGAGGCCACTTCGCCCATCTCTAACCACAATCCACACGGGAAGTGAATACAGACCCCCATCTCAGGGGGAGGAAATGGACAAGTAAATGATAAAAGGCATCCTTAGGATGGCAGAAAAGGGGAGATATTGTTGATGGGGGACCAGAATATGCCAGATGTTAACTGGAGCACCTTTGCTGCAGCTACATCCAAGAGCTGGGTCATTCTCGATGCCCTACAGGGGGTATGCCTCAAACAGATAGTTTTGGAGCCCACTCTGGAGGGAGCAATCTTAGACCTGATACTCTTTAATGGGGGTGGAGAGAGGATCTCAGATCTAGAAGTGGGTAGCCATCAGGGAACAAGTGACCACCAAGCAGTGTGGTTCACAATAAACACAGCTGCAGAGTCAAGCCATACAAAAGTGAGGGTACTGGTCTTTAGGAGGGCTGACTTTGTCAAAATGGGAGAATGCCTCAGAAAAGCACTAGCAAACAGGCAAGAAGGAGGGGTGCAGGAACAATGAGGAAAAATCAAAGCTGCCATCACAGAGGCAACAAGCCTTTGTGTGAAGCAAACAAATAAATCAAATTGAAAGAAAAAAACACTAAGGTTCACAAAAGAGGTGGCGGGGAAGGTTAGGGGGGAAAAGGGAGCATTCAGTAAGTATAAGGAAACACAGAAGGAACAGGGCAGAGAACTGTACCAGTTAAAGCAGAAGAAAGCGGGGAAGGCAGTCAGAAAAGCAAAGGCTCAAACTGAGGAAAAGATAGCCAACTCAGTTAAGAAGGGGGATCAAACCTTTTATAGGTACATTAAGGAGCAAAGAAAGACTAAGGGAGGGATAGTGAGGCTTAATAAAGGGGATGGTGGGTGGGCAGAGAGGGACAGTGAAAAAGCAGGGATACTGAACAAATACTTCTGCTCAGTATTCACAAAAGAGGAGGGGGTACCTAATCCAATCAATGGAGCACTCTGGATAGGGGGATCAATACCAGTCCTTTCACAGAGTTTAAAGGGTTCAGAAAAAACTCTTAAAACTGAAGGTGGACAAAGCAATGGGGCCTGACGGGATTCACCCCAGAATTCTAAAAGAAATAAGGGGAGAACTAGTGACACCACTGACTACCCTCTTTAAGAAATCATGGGATGATGGTGTGGTACCTAAGGACTGGAGGAAGGCAGATGTGATTCCACTTCACAAAGGGGGGCAAAGCAGAGGCAGGAAACTACAGACCAGTTAGTTTGACCTCAGTGGTAGGGAAAATGATGGAATCACTTCTGAAAGAAAGAATTGTTGAGTACCTAGAGACCTACGGGGCACAGAACCCAAGGCAGCATGGATTCACAGCAGGAAGGTCATGTCAGATGAATCTAATAGATTTCTTTGACTGGGTGAACAAATTAGTAGACCAGGGAGGGGCTGTGGACATGGCCTACCTAGATTTTAACAAGGCATTTGACACAGTCCCACACAAAAGATTAATAAACAAATTAGTCTGCCTAGGAGTGGGTCCCAGAGTGGTAGCCTTGGTAAAACATTGGCTGGACAACAGGACACAGAGGGTAATAGTAAACAGAGTCTACTCCAAAGAAAGTGAGGTTACTAGTGGGGTACCACAGGGTTCAGTACTGGGTCCTTTTCAATGTCTTTATAAGTGACATTGCAGATGGACTGGAAGAAAAGTATGCCTCTTTGCAGATGACACAAAGATCTGCAACAGGGTTGATACACAAGGGAGGGGTGGAAAAAAATGAGAAGGAACTTGGTAAGGTTGGAGAAATGGTCAAAAGTATGGCAACTTTAGATCCAATGCAAAGAAGTGCAAATTAATGCACCTGGGAAACAAAAATCCAGGGGAAGAGTACACAATGGGGGGGGGGAGTATTAACAACAACAAAAATGGAAAGGGACCTGTGGGTAGTCATATCAGATGACCTAAAGGTAAGCAAGCAATGTGAGAAGGCAGTAGGGATGGCTGAGGGGATACTTGGATGTACTATAGGAAGAGGCATCACCAGTAGAAAACAGGAAGTTGTTATCCCTCTGTACAGACAGTTGGTGAGACCCCATCTGGAGTACTGTGTGCAGTTCTGGAGACCCCATCTCCACAAGGACATAGACAGGATAGAGGCAGTCCAGAGGAAAGCAACTTAAATGGTGCAGGGTCTGCAGCAGAAGCCATACAGAGACTAAAGGAGCTTAATATGTATACCTTTGAGGAAAGGAGGGAGAGAGGGGACATGATAGAAATGTTCAAGTACCTCAAGGGAATCAACAAAGTCAAAGAGGGTAGCATCTTTCAGAAAAAGAGATGTTCAAGAAAAAGGGGACACAATTTGAAGACAGAGAGGGGACAGCTCTGGGGCAGTGTGAGGAAGTATTTTTTCACAGAGAGGGTAGTGGATGCATGAAATGACCTTCCTGAGGAGGTCATGGGGTCAAAAACAGTGGGGGAATTCAAGAATGCATGGGACAGACATAAGGCAATTCTGGTGGGGGGCAGGAAGAAATAGGCTGTTGGTTAACTAGGATCTGCAGCTTATCCAATAGGCAGGGAAATCGGCAGACTAGGTGGGTTAAGTGGTCCTTATCTGCCATCAAAGTGTATGTTTCTATGCTTCTAAGTGGACAGAAAGAAATTCTGACCACAAAAGAGAAAAACACAGCTCTGAGACACACCTAAAATCCATGCCGTGGTATGCAGTTAGTAAAACAAAATATTCTTGAAGATGGAAAACTTTCAAAACTCTCAGCCAGTAGTTTCACACACACTAAAACTAACCACCAAAACCACCAATACCAAGCAAAAATATCTACCTAAAAATAAATCAGCTACAAACTATACCAGATTATTGAAGGAATAAGAATAAGCACAAATGGTATACTGTAGAACAGAGGGAGAAAAAGTAATATCAGAAAGCACTGCAAGCAAAGTCAGAAAACACAGCAAAGGTAGGGGCTATGGGGGAAAATGGAAATGGTACTAATAGTGTGTAGGGGCAAGAAAGAAGACTAAACAAGGCATAAAGGGTGCAATGAAGTTGAAGTGTGCATACATAAATTCAAGTAGCAAAACTAAGGGACAGGGTGACTCTAACATCCAGGAATTTGGTCTTGTAGGCATTACTGAAACATGATGAAGAGAAAGACAATGTCAAATGTACTCATGGGGTGAAGATTGTTTAGAAAGCATAGTGAAGGGAAATAATTGATATAAAGGAAGGAATCAAAGTCATGGAGGGGGTTGGCATCAGGGACACTAAGAGGGGACGGAATAACTTAAGGTGCAACTAAACCAGGCACCATCTATTTATTTTATGTATTACTCAAATAAACAAAAGGGTGCACACACAGACATAAGTTCCACTTACATTCATTGAAGAAAAAACAGTGGGATGGCAGAGCACAATTTTACTATTTATTATATGTACCCCTGGGCCATATTCTGAGGTTACAGTAAAAGTGTGGACATGTCCAGGTCTCTCCTGGTTGGAGGAGTAGCAGGAAGGAAGTGTGTGTTCCTGCCAGAAAATGAAAAGGAGGGCACCACAGGACGTAATTGGGTTGTTGGACTGTAGGCTGAGCAGGAATGGTTCTTAGTGCTTTGGGCCAAGAAGGGGGAGCTTCCCCACCTGTGACAGAGTGTCTCGGGGGGCCAAATGGGGAAGGGAGCCTCACTGAAGATGCAAAGCAGATCTGGAAAGGATTCAGGTGTCAGGTCTCATAAGGCTTCAAGGGGCACTGAGCTGATTTAGATTGTCCAACCAGGGGCAGGGAATAGGATTCATGATCAGTCATGGTATAAAATGGTAAAACTGAAATGGAAACTTTGGTCTAACACAAATGAACTCTGAACAGGTTCAGGAAATGGGATGTACCTGAGGACAGCACTCCTAGGCAGCTAGCAAGAGACCCTTCTTTTCTTTCCTGTGGATGCACTCAGAGGAGGAATGGATGGTATCTCATGAAAATTGTGAGTGCAGGATTGCGCATGTCAAAATTGCAACTGCACAACAACGAGGGGAAAAGGGCAACCCACAAAAAACAGTGATCACTGAAAAGGGGAGCAAGAGCTTTCTCCCCTCCCCTTTGTGCCCCCCCCGGAGATGTTTATACATAGAAAGGGGGATGCGAGGTAACCCCCGCAGAAACTCACTTGGTGTTTCAGCGATTGCTGTTATTTGATGGTTGCTACTTTTTCTCTCACTCTTTTCCCATCACCATTTTAAGTTCACCAATATCACATAGAACCAAATGGATTGCTCAAGATTTTGGTCACCCTGTAGACCTCAAGGAACATCTTAATCTTGGCAGGGTGATTGGATTACTGTTTGGATACTCACTGCCAAATTTGCTTGAGTATGAGCACTGAAATCAGGACTAATCATGGGTGCAGATGACTTAGAAACATAGAAACATAGAAAGTGATGGCAGAAGGGGACCTTATGATCCATCTAGTCTGCCCATTGTACCTTGAAAACCCCCTCCCCTAGTTTCTGCTCAGTCCTATGATGCCTTTGTGTTTATCCCAAGCATGTGTGAGACTGTCAACCGTCTTGGTCCCCACCACCTCATGGGGAGACTATTCCAAGCATTCACCACCCTCTCTGTGAAGAAGAACTTTCTCATGTTTTCCCTACATTTGCACCCCTCGAGTTTCATGTCATGCCCTCTAGTTTATGTGCAACTCCTTCCCCAAAACAGATCTTCAATTCCTTTCAGATATTTCATGGGTTCTATCATGTATCCCCTTTCCCTCCTCTGCTCGACTGAATACAGATTGAGTTCCCCTAACCTCTCCTCATACAGCTCCTGGAGCAGCCCCTGTATCATTTTAGTAGCCCTCCTCTGTACTGTCTCTAATCTGTTCACATCCTTCTTAAGGTATAGATGCCAGAACTGTACACAGTACTCCAGGTGCAGTCCCCTTTTCCTGCTCGTGATTCCCCTTCCTATGCATCCCAGCATACTGTTTGCCTTTAACTTGGCCTTTTCACATTGCCTGGTCATCTTCAGGTCACCTGTTATAATCACCCCCAGATCTCTCACCTGCTTTCTGGCCTCTAGTCTCACACCTCCCATGAACTATTCTTCTCCCGGGTTACCCTTCCCTAAGTGTATGATCTTGCACTTCTTCACTTTGAAATTCAGCTATCAGGTCTTAGACCATTGTTCTAGCTTCATTAGGTTGGACTTCTTTCTGTGCATCCCCCAGAAGAGGCCACCAGATTGCATATTGATGTGTCATCTGTGAACAGACACACCCTACCCTCCAAACCTTTGGTTATGTCGCTAATGAAGATGTTGAATAGGATAGGCCCTAGCACTGACCCATGAGGCACACCTCTGGTCACTAACTTTTCATCTGAGAGTGTGCCGCTAACCAGCACCCTCTGTGTCCTACCACTCAGCCAGTTTTGCATCCAGTTCACCACCTTCTGCCCCACTCCTAGGTTGGCAAGCTTGTTCAGCAAGCTTCTGTGTGGAACAGAGTCGAAAGCCTTGCTGAAATCTAAATAGACAATGTCCACTACTCCACCCTGGTCCTCTATTTTGGTTAGCCAATTGAAGAAATCTATTAAATTTGTTTGGCATGACCTTCCTGTTGTAAACCCATGTTGTCTTGGATCTAATGTACTGCTCTTCCCCAGAAAGGAGATAATTTTTTCCTTGAGGAGGACCTCCATAGTTTTGCCACGATTGAGGTGAGGCTTGCCGGTTGATAGTTACCTGCAATCACCCTACTCCCACTCTTATGGAGAGGGATCACAGTGGCCTTCTTCCAATTCTCCAGGACCCCTCCCTGTTCAATGATAAGTTGAAGAGGTCTGCCAGGGGTGCTGCCAATTCCTCTCTCATTTCCCTAAGTATCCTAGGGTGTATCTTATCAGGTCCCATGGCCTTGTTTATCTTAAGCTTTCCAACTTCTTCTAGGACTCTTTCCCTTGTGAATGGTCCTGTGTCCACCTTTCTACCAGGTGCACTGTTACCAGTTAGATTTGGACTGCTGCAGTCCTTTTCTTTGGTGAAAACTGAGCAGAAGTACCCATTTAAAATCTCTGTCTTTTCCCTGTTGTCCTCCATGTATCACTCTGTTTTCTTTTCTATTCTGACTATACCCCCTCCCTTCTTCCTCTTTTCATTGATATATCTAAAGAAGGTATTGTCCCCTTTTTTGGCCTCTTCAACTATCTTTTCTTCCATTGTTGCCTTTGCCAATCTAATTGTCTTGCCTTCTTCTCTCAGTTTCTCATTATATGTATCCCTGTTATTTTCACTTCCAGTTTCTATGTATTTCCTGAACACTAACCTTTTGTCTCTGACACTGGTGGCCACTTCCTTCGAAAACCCAGAGTGGTTTTCTTCTCCTTTTCATTGTACTCACCCTTCTCAGGCACTGATTTGAAGCCTTAGTTATTGCCCTCTTGAGTCTTGCCCAATGTTCCTCTATTCCCCCGCTTGCTGTGCTTAGTAGGTCCTGTTTTAGGCATGCCTTCATTTTAATAAAGTCTGCTCTTTTAAAGTCCAGAACTTTAGTTTTGGAGTGTTTAGATTCCATGACTATTCACCTGGAACCACACCGTGTGGTGGTTGCTGGTTCCTAGGTGGCTACAAACTATTACTCACGTGATATTTTTGCTATTGGTGAGTAACAGGTCAAGGACAGCTTTCCCCCTTGTTAGGTTCTTAACAAGTTGCTGTAGTCCTGATCCCCTCAATGCCTTCAAAAAGCTTGTGCTCTTTGATGAGGCTGCTGTGTGAGAACTCCAATCTATGTCCGTTAAGTTGAAGTCCCCGATCAGTATCGCCTCACTCTTATCTATCATCCTGTGTATGGATTCTACGAGTTCTTTGTCTCCTCCCAAGCCCTGCACTGGGGGTCTGTAAATTACTCCAGTCCAAGTCACTGTGTCATTTCCAATCTTGAGAGTTACCCAAAGTGCTTCAGATTCTTTCTGAGTTTTTTGGGCCATTGTGGCATTAATTCCCTTCCTTACATACATTGTCATTCCTCCCCACTTTTTCCCTCCCTGTCCTTCTGGAAGAGACTGTAACCAGGGATTGTTGTTTCCGAGTCATGACTGACATTATACCAGATTTCAATGATTGCAAGCCAGTCTAGGTCTGCCTCTGCAATAATTGCTGTGAGGTCAGATACTTTATTTGCAAGGCTCCATGTGTTGGTGAACATGGCCTTCCAAACCTGCTTCCCCCTTTTTTTAGTGCCTCTACTCTCTTTTGACCTGTTTGCTACCAGACCATCTTCCCCATCTCATGAGTTTGTTTTTCTCTGATCAGTGTTGTTTCCCCTGATAGGTTTAATCAATTATTTTGGGGGAGCAATAACAGGGCTCTGTGGTGCTGTTGCCATCTCCCCATTATCTAGTTCAAATGTCCCATGATGATGTCCAACTTCTGTCACAGGGCTCTTACTCCTTCTTTAGTTAGATGCAGTCCATCATGCCTGAAGAGACTCCTGTCTCAGAAATCCCGCCACTTGCCAATAAAAAGATGTCCACTCTCTAGGCACCAGCCTTGGAGCCATGTGTTTAGCTCTTCTATTTCAGTTTCCCATATTTTTTGCTTGCTGCCCTCTCTTTCCCATACTGAGAAGACTTCCGAGAAGGCTATGATGGGTGATTTGGGAGCCAGCTTGTCACCTAAGTGTGAAAAATGTTTTTTGACTTCATCCATTGTTTTGTCCACAAGATCATTTGTACCTACAGTAGGCGGATAAAAACACCTGCACATTCCATTTTTGGGGCTCACTAAATGAGTTGCAGGCACCTTGGGACATGAATAGAAATGCTGGGACTTTCACTGTTGGTAATGGAATTGTGTTCATGTGTAATCATTAGGGCACACAAAATGCTATAAATAACTGTCCCTCTGTTCCAGGTGAGACCAAAGTGATGTCTTTGGCAGTTCAGAACAAAAGTGCAGTTCACCGCTTTATTCTATAACTGTGTCTGTACAGGGTTTCTTACTAATAGCAATTGTGCCAAAGATGACCAGATTAGAAGTGCTCAGGGTCACTGATGTATCTTACATGCCTGTAGGAGACTGGGGAAGAAGGGACAATTTAAGTGTAAGGCTTGCACCAGAGAGCTCTCCAACACTAAAACCCCCATGCTCAAATATACATTGATTGATACAATTCAAGAATTATGGCAAGGCCACCCTCATCATCCTTAGCTGTGTCAGTGGCTCAGCAGGTAGCACACTTCTCTTCAAGGCTGGAAGATTGGAAGGTGGTGGGTTCTATCACCATACTGGGAAATTTATTTATTTATTTAGTTTTTGTTGACTAGGTAAGTGCACTAGACAAATCCTGCCTATTTTCAGGCACGACCCGGGGGAGAGGGATACAGATGAATGCCAACTGAATTTTGAACCAGATTAAGCTGTTGGTGGTATTTATAGTGAATGAGGGAAATTTGGCCAGGACACCAGGAAAATTCCCTGGGAATGTGGGATAAATCCCAGTAATGACAC
The DNA here is from genome assembly GCA_016271365.2 of Neoceratodus forsteri. Taxonomy (NCBI): domain Eukaryota; kingdom Metazoa; phylum Chordata; order Ceratodontiformes; family Ceratodontidae; genus Neoceratodus; species Neoceratodus forsteri. Next base: position 1,727,423,176 of record CM057456.1, read on the forward strand.
TGTCATGCATCAAGAGTGGGGGGCTGCACTCCTGAGGTGTCATCGTTTGGATGAGACATTAAACTGAGGTCCCATCTGCCAGTTCTGGTGATTTTTCATGTGGACATTAAAGATCCACTGTCACTTCTCAATAGGAGTAGAGGAATTTCCCCAGTGTCCTGGCCAAATTCCCCACATTTACTAAAAATGCCACCAACAGCTTCATCTGGTTCTGTAAGTCAGTGTACATCTAGAATTTGAAAACATAGAAACATAGAATTTGACAGCAGATAAGGACCGCTTGGCCCACCCAGTCTGCCCATTTCCCTACCTAATGGATAAGCTGCAGATCCTAGTTAACCAGCAGCCTACTTCTTCCTACCCCCACCCCCTAGAATTGCCTTATGACTGTCCCATGCATGCTTGAATTCCACCACTGTTTTTGACTCCACAACCTCCTCCAGAAGGCCGTTCCATGCATCCACAACCCTCTCTGTGAAAAAAATACTTCCTTAAATTACCTCTGAGCCGCCCCCCCATCTTCAAATTGTGCCCTCTTGTTCTTGCACACCTCTTTTTTTGAAAGATGCTACCCTCTTGGACTTTGTTGATTCCCTTGAGGGAATGTGGGATGTGGGATCTATACAAATATGCCCCTTCCCTTGCCCCTGGGTCACACTGGGAAATGAGCCATGGCTCAGTGTGCCTCTCCCAGTAACAAATTTTCAAATAAAATAAATAAAATCATCCTTTGGGAGCACACCAGAGGACCCGGAGCAATACCTCTCAACCTCTGCCTCATAAGTCAGGGGCAAGGCTTAAAATAATCAGGAACAAAGGAAACAAAATCAGGGGCACATCTTAAAAATTCAACATATCCACTAAGGAAGGTGGCAGAATATGGGGCTTAATGTAGACTGTGTTTTCTGTCTATGTAATATTTGCCATTATTGTGTGCCTACAGTCTTCACTGGTCAGTCACAAATACACCAGTTTTAGGAAGGACAGAAGAAACACATTTCTGGCAAAATCATGGACATCCCTGAAAATCAGGTACAGCAGAGAAGTATGCCAGGGGCAGCTACTAAATCAGAAATTGTAAAGATTATAAATGCAGCAAGTCAGGTACTCTTATACTCATGAGTGAGTTCAGTTACATAGCTCTACTGTTGATTGGAATATTGGAATATCCTATAGGCATGGTGAGGGTAGGGGAAGAATGAAATGTAGGGATCCAGTGAATAAGTGCTTTCTTACAGAACACTTGTGGGAAAGGTCAAGGAATGGATTTAGTCCTGGGTTTTAGCCAGAATAATAAGGAAAAGTTGGTATAAGACATACTAGGGCTTAACAAATTTCAAATTAGTTTTTGATCAGATTTCTAGAAAAACCCTATTGTCCAAATTGAAGATATGGGTATGATGATTATTAGATTTAAAGGTTCCCATCAAAATATGTTACATGGCTTCAAGTTAAAACCAGTACTGGTAATGAACTTTCGGAAAAAAAAAATTTTGCAGAGAGACATACATTTGTATTTTAGTTCCCACATTATTTAATTGTATTGTAAATGACATCATACCGAGTCTAGAGGAGATCAATTTTCATCCACTAAAAGTTATGAAAAATGGAAAGCGGTGCCCTGTTGCACAGATGTCTTGATATTGTTATCATTATCACAACACGGAACAAGAACTAGGGGGATGAGGAGTGGAGTGAGTACCACCTTAAGATGAAGGAAGCCAAGTAGGTAGTCAGAGACACAAAGGTGTACACAGAGCTACAAATTGTGGAGGGAGTCTTGGGATAAAAGGAAGACAAGAGGGGGAATTGTAAAGTTGTCGAAGAAGTGGAGGGTACCAGATGATGACACGCAGAAATTTGCCATTTTGAATGACTAGTTCTGCTCAGTATTTACAGTGGAGGACAACAGACCTCTACCAGAAAGTAGCATGAAGGCGGCAGCAGCAAGGGGGATTTAAGAAATGGGGCAGATGGAGAGATCAGTAAAAGAAGTGGGAAAAGTGCTTGCAGCCATGAAATTAGGTAAAGCACCAGGATCAGATGGGATGCACCCAAGGGTGCACAAGTAATTGTCATCAGAACTGGCTGAGCCTCTGGCAGGGCTATTCAAAAGCTTGCTGCAGTCAGGGGTGGCTCCAAGAGGTTGGACTATAGTGGACATGATTCCACTCTTCAAGAAAGAGGATAGAGAGGACCCAGTAAATTACAGGCCCATCAGTGTTACCTCCATGGTGGATAATCTGATGGAAACACTAGACAAAGAGGATCTTGTGGGCTACCTGGACGGAAGTTGGCTTCAGGATAGTAAACAGCAGGGCATCGTGGCAGGGAGAGCTTGTCAGACCAAGCATATGGTATTCTTTGACTGGGTTACAAGTGTGCTGGATAAGGGTCAAGCAGCAGAAATATAGTGGAGCCAGCCTGCCTGGAACACTGTACTTGGCGACTCCTTTCAAACAAACTAACCAATGCATTAAGTTCCACAGCAAAGCAACCTGAATGTTGGGGTGTACTGGGGGGGGTTGACTAGTGGTGCTTGGAAAGTATCCACTGGGATAGGATACCAGCGGATACCTCCATTTATACTGGATGTCAGATACCATCAGATAGTGATGGTTTCTGACCATGGATCCAGTTTTCCCTGAACCCAAGAATGGATCTGAGGGTCAAATCCAAAGATCTGATCCTTGTATCCAGACACCTGACTCCCTCCAACTGGAGATCTGACATGCAGTCTGGATCAGATGGGACCAGATCCACTGGATGGACAGCGGAGCTATCCATCAGAAAGAATTTGGATTATGGGGCACACTATCCAAGCACCACTGTTTTGATAGTATGAGGAAAGAGGTAATAATGTCTTTATATAGATCACCTGTGAGGCCCAATCTGGAATACTGTGCCCAGTTCTGGAGAAGCTGTTCAAGGCATGGCCTACACTACAATGGAGAGGGCACCAGGGCATGGAAGAGTAGGTTTGGACAACACATTAAAAGGACTTTCAACTAGGAGAAGGGTGAGGTAATACAGCTGAGGATAGACAAATTCATGCAACTGAAAGGGACCAGGAGGGCCTCCTACCCAGAACTAGTGCAAACAAGCAGAACAAGCTTGTTGGGGGGGAGAGTGGTGATGATAATATGGAGCAAATAGAATTTGAAGGAGAGAGAGAAAGAAAGAGGTACAGAGAAGGATGTAGATGGGGCAGTGCAGCACAACAGCGGTTGTAGGGTGCAAGAAACAGAAGGAATTGAGGGCACTTCTTGGGAGAAGCCAGACACACAACAGTTACTATATCGAAAGTGACATCTACTATTGCCAGGAGTTTGGATTTTTTCTAAAGCAGTGTGACCAAAAGTGATTTCCTTCACACTGCTTTTGCCGTTTATGAATGCTACATTGATAAGGGATATGGTGACCCTGTCAGCCTGGCATTCAGCTGTCAGGATGAAGGTCAGGTCACTGCAGGAGTGCACCACTGACAGGCCATCTACTGCCACCACCCACCCAACCCATTCACACACCATCTTGGGGATTTACCTCATACATGTAGCACTCCCCATGGATCCCCCCATGGTGGAGCTAGGAGGGGGGAGAGCGGTCCCCCTCTTGAGTCTCAAAAAGTTTGATACTCTGGTGCCCTGTCAGTGTTGCAGTGTTTGTGACAGCTGGTGGCTTCATCCTGCCCTGGTTGCAGTCAATGAGAGAAGCAACATGCCCCCCGAGAGATGAAAGTGGTCCCAGTGACCTGGAATCCTGTCCACCTGCCCTGTGCTGGTCTCCACAAGCAACCCAAGTTCATTCCCAAACCCGAGTTGCTGACATCCCCTCACAACCAACCCACTTTAAACAAAAAAAGCTCTGCAAGCCCTTGCCACCCTACCCAGCTGATCGGTATTTTTATTACTCATATTAACCCATTCCCTCTTTATGCCTACAGGTCAGATGGAACAATGACCATTCTGTGGCAGGATACTATCTACGGTGAGGTTGGACACTTACCATGAGTATCAGATAAGTATATTGGGCTGGCAGTATAGCCTAGAGGTTGGAGGAATGAGGTGTGAATGAGCTTAGTACATCCAGCAGACTAGGCCTGAGTTTGATTCTCACAACCTCCACTTGCATACTGTGTGACTCTGAGCAAGTCACTTAACCACCCAGTGCTCCCAGGTCACCCCTGAAAACAGGCACTTGTGCCTAGTGGGCCTTACCCAGTTACCAAAGACTAAAATAAATTAAAAAAAAATAAATAAAACATATTTTATGTTTATACTACCTTGTTTGTCCTACTGTAGATAGTTGCTAAACAACTGCAGATCCGACCCCATTACTATTCTTATTTTAAAGGTATGACTGGAATTTCCCTCAAGGCACCCCACCAATTCTAGGATTAGCAGGGGCCCAGGTAAGAGATGCTTTACTTATTATCTATGCTAGGATGGTAAGGCGTAATGGTGCAACTCCAAAATCCAAATATTGCAACACTGTTGGGTTTCACTTGTTAGGTGGTTGGTGATGCAGGACTTGAAATACCTTGCAGACCACACAAGAGGTCACCCACAGAATGGTTGAGTAAGACTGAACACAGTTGAACAAATCATGGGAAGGACTTCCGATGATGTCACGGCCTGACTAGCAGCCTGAATCTGGATCTCCCTTCGGAGACAACGTCCACAAAATCTATAAAAATTGAAAACTTCTCTGGGAAATGCCTCCAGGCAAGAAAGGTGAACCTAAACAATCCAGATCAAGAGCAATAATGAAGTTACATAAAGAGGATGGCTCCCGATTTTGTACTTTAAGCTCAGAGGGAAGTAGGAGCCTGTCCCCACCCTCCTGCTGCAGCAATGCTGAGCATACAGACAGGGAAGAAGAAAAACTCTCCAGGAACTGTTTCAAGACCTTGTTACAAGAAATCCATAGATCTAGATCTGAAAACTGGATGGATTTTGAAAAAATTCATACAAAACTTACCCAATTAGAGCAACGAATGACAGAAAATGAAACTCGCACAGCCACATTGGAAGAAGGCACCTCCGATATGCGTACAGCTATTAAGACACTAGTGGATTACGCAGAGGCCCTGCAAGAAAAATGCTTGAATTTAGAATTGAGATCCAGATGGGAGAACCCACAGGTCTCAGGTCTCCCTGAAGGGTCAGAAGTGGGCAATATGTGCGATTACATGAACGATTTCCTCACAGATGTCTTGGGGCTTCCTCAAACCTTCATTGAGCCCTAACCCCCAAACTGCAAGACCCAACAACCAGACCTTGCACCGTAGTAATGAAACTTTCCTTCTACAGAGCTAAAGAGGATATACTACGGATGGCATGGCAAAAGGGACACTAAACACAATGGGGTGTGCTTTATTTCAATAATGACTATTCTCCCGAGATTCAGAAAGCTAGAATGAAATACCTGGAAGTTATTAAGGCACTGCAGCTCCAAAAATTAAATTTCAAACACCATACCCTTTCTGAATGAAGATCTTCTGGAAGGAGGGCCCAAGACTATACCAGACAACCCGAAGAAGCACGGAGGCCTTAAGCAATAACAGTGATTCACCATGCCCTCTAGCACGACAACCTCAATGGGTGAATGGAACAGCAGCTGATTGGCAAACAGTCTCCCGGAGGAAGCTTAAGGCAGACGAATGTGCTTCCGCCCCTTACGCACTGGCAGACATTCAGCGAATCCTTGGAACCCTTGGCACAGTTAACCGAAGTGGAGAAACCTCAGGGGAGACTTGAAGAACTCATAATGTGAGTCATCTACTCAGTTTCTAGCTGCCCCACATGGAGGTGTGGTTCTGATTTAAGGGAGCTTACCCTATTGCAACCGCCTGGGGAGGGGGAGAAGTAAGGTCGCATGAAACAGACTGAGGCCTCTATTTAAAATGCAATAGAAATAGGACAATCCACAGGAACTATCATAACCAGGGCCTTAAGAACTGTATGTTTCGTCAGCTTTAATGCTTATTTGATGACCAAAGCTATAAAGATGAATGAGCCTGTCAAGGGGTGTTATACTCGGATGCAGATTTCACATAAAAGCCATGTGAATGTAAAATATTCCATTTTCCCCCCATCAGATTCAGGCCCCAATAGATGTTATTATCCCAAAATAACCAAATTGAGTTAAGGAGAAAGGGAGTGATGAGGGTTTAAAATGAAAAGAAACATATGGACTACCCGAATTTTGACTTTGCTGTGGAAAACACCTCGAAAGGGGCACAGAGGAAACACATTCAATATTCCATGGACTGTTAAGCTGTTAAAAATTATTGCTGTGGAGGGAGGGGTCTGGGGAGGGGAACTAAATGTATAAGGGCATGTCCATACTAAATGGGTACATTTCCATCACATGTACTTTAACACTCAGTAACTCTGCAAAGAGTGTTTAAATATATTTAAAAACTGCACTGCTGTCTACTACAGAAGTTAGTGGGATAATATAAATAACTTCAGCCACCTAATACTTATGAAAAAATGTTTTTTTTTTAAACTTACAGATTTGTTCCCTGGTTTTTACATTGGCTAGTGGGACATTTCAAGACACCACATGTTGTATGCTTTCATTCTACCTACCAAAATGCTGTGCTGAAAAAAATAAGTCGCCCTATGCATTTTACGTAAAGAGTCCTGTAACATCACCACGTGTGTGTGCCTTTAAATATTTTTATTTTTTTCCAGAATGAGTTAAAAAGCGACAATCTCGTATGTAACCTTCTCTGTCCCCCTAGATTACATATGGGATTGACTGGTATAAATGTAAAACTGTGCAAGAATTGGAGCACTAGATGCCAGGAACTGAAGGAGGCTCAGTTAGTTTGCTGTTCTGGCTGAAAAAAACATTTCAAAACTGCAGAGATGCTCTGTCTGCCTTTAAAAGTAGAACTGGGCCATCTGTCTCTGTCCCACCCCTATCTACATATGTAACAGCTGTTTATCATGCCTGAGGATTGTGACTTTTTTTCACCGTGTCATTGGCTCATTTCTAGCAAATCATAACACCAGATTAAGTCCTTTAAACTTTGCTTTGCCTGCGGATCAGTCAATTTTCTTCCCAAACACCAAATGAGAACATTCTCTGCTCCTCCAAACTTGCCGTTACAAACGTGTGACTGTGTTACAAATAGGAATGTGGAAACTGGTCAGAAATGTAAGCAGACGTGAATGGAGCTACATAGCAGTGAAATAATGATTTTTATACTGTCTGCTATAAATCTGACTGCATTTTGTTGCTGGATTTAAAATGGGAGAATGCTGTGCACAGATTGGCATTCAGTAAGGTCTCTGGGGACAGAGAAAAGGTCAGTCATGTTTGTAACAAGGGACAGAGTTAATAGATTTGTCCCTGTTACAACAGGATTTAGCTACTGGACATGGTTAATTATGTTAAATAAAGTTTGAATTTATTATGTATTTTACTGGGGTTCATGACTGCTGTTTAAATATATCAATTTATGTCTGAAAATGGCAAGTATTTGACATATTGTTCAAGGTTATCTATTTTGTGGCTCTAATAACTGCCTTCTGTGTGCCAGACATGCTGTGAATTTCATAGTTTTGCAATGTGCTAAACAGGTGTGTAAGGCTGTGTAATTCATTGTGGATGTATGACTTTTGCAGGCTTCCAAACATCTTCTTTTAGTGGTCTTATGGTACTGTCCTGATTGTAACAAGGACTGAGGTAGCATGCTAATGTTTGTAACGGGGACCTCCTAAAAATCTCTGTCCCAGTTACAAACAAGACTTTTGGTGTACCTTATTTTGGAATTGTGATTATTAAGAGATTTAATGAGATTTTTGTTTGCTTTTAGTGTGCATTTGTTTGGGGGGGGGTGTAACAAATGATTTTTGTTTAAAAATGGCCTTTCACATGCTTTGGGGAAGGGGGCTGCCAGCTCATCTGAAAGTAAATTATTTCTGTAATGTTTGCTGCAAAGGTTGGGATTAAAATAGAAAAGTACTGGGTGCTGTAGTCATTTACTGATGCATTTTAAGTGAAAAAATTATGGAATCCAAAACAGTATTTTCAAAAGTTGTCCTAACAGCCCACTACCAAGTTCAATCATGTTTGTAACAGGGACCTCAGGAAACCAGTGGTCCTTGTTACAAACGAGACCTCTGGTGGTGCCATATTTTTCATTGTTATTATTAAGAGATGTTACATGCTTTTTGGTTTGATTTGAGTGAGCATTTGTTTGGGGGTGTAACAAAGAATTTTTATTTTAAAATGGCCACTCACATGCTTTGGGGGAAGGGGGGTGCCCGATCATCCAAAAGTAAATTAGAAATTGAATGTTTGCTGCAAAGTTTGAGATTAAAATATAAAAGTATTAGGTGCTGTAGTCATTTACTAATGCATTAAAGTGAAGAAAAGCCTGGAATCTGTTTTAGCATTTTCAAAAGTTGTCCTAACAGCCCACAACCAAGTTCAGTCATGTGTGTAACAAGGATCTCAGGAAACCAGTGGTCCCTGATACAAATGGATGGGACTTCTAGTGATACCTTATTTTTTAATTGTGATTATTAAGATATTCTAAAAGACTTGTTTGTTTTGACTGAGCATTTGTTTTGGGGATGCAACAAAGGACATCTATTTTAAAATAGTCACCCACATGCTTTGGGGAAGGGGCTGCCAGCTGATCTGAAAATAAATTAGAAATGGAATGTTTCCTGCAAAGTCTGAGATTAAAAACAATACACATATTGTGTGCTGTAGTAATTTCCTACTAAATTTAAAATGGACCAATGCCAATGACAATATTTTAGAACAAAAAAGTTTTGCAACTAAAGATCCTTGTATGTTATAAAAATAAAGATTGCAGTGGTAATTTGCTACTTGGAAGCACATTGGCACCAATTAAATTTACAAAATGGTTCTGGCCAAGGTATGGCTAATAGGGCAGCAGAGAGGGAGACAGTTGTCACCAGGTACCCTTGGGACTGCTGACAAGATATGGAGAGGGGTGGGACTGACCATAAGTCCCATGGTACAGCTGATAGGGCTAGAGAATTTCAGTAGTGTGTCACTAGGACCTTTGAGACTGCTGACAGAGGTGGGGTTGACCTTACATTCCAGGGGGCCAATAGGGAGGGCAGTGGGATTGACCCTGGGTCCCATGGGACTGCAGATTTGATAGAGCATGCCAAGAGGCCCCAGGAACTGGGGAGGGGGTTGGGACTAACCTCTTATGCCAGGGGGGCTAATGAGGAGTGGGTGGGTGGGACTGACCTTGGGTACCATGGGACTGCTAACAGGGCTGGAGAGTTTTAGGAATGAACCACCAGGCCCCAGGGACTGGGAAGGGGGATGAGACTAACCTTACATGTCAGGGGGATGATTTGGAGGAGGGTGGGACTTACCTTGGGATCCATGGGACAGTGGATTTGTTGATGTGTGCCACCAGGCCCCAGGGACAGAGGAGGGGGATGAGACTGACCTTACATGCCAGGGGGCTGATTTGGAGGAGGGTGGGACTTACCTTGGGCTACATGGGACAGTGGAGTTGTTGAAGTGTACCACCAGGCCCCAGGGACTGGGGAGGGCGATGGGACTGACCTCATGTGCAGGAGGGCTGATAAGAAGGGGGTGGGACTGACCTTTGGTTCCATGGGACTGTAGATTTGTCAGTGTGTGCCATTAGGCCCCCTGGGACTGGGGAGGGGGATGGGATAGACCTCACATGCCTGGGGCTGATGGGGATGTGGGACTGCCCTTTGTCCAGTGGGATTAAGGATTTGCTGGAGTATGCCACCAGGCCCAAGGGAATGGGGAGGGGGACGGGACTGACCTCTGTGCAAGGGAACTGATGGGGATGGGGGTGGGACTGACCTTGGGTCACATGGGTCTGCTTACAGGGTTGGAAAATTTAAAAGTTCACCACCAGACCCTAGGGACTCGACGGGGGTGGAACTGAACTCATATGCCAGGGCAACTGATGGTGAGGGGTTGGGAATGACCTTGGATGCCATGGGACTGCTGACAGGGCTAGAGAGTTTAAGGAGTGTGCCACCAGACCTCAGGGACTGGGGAGGGGGATGGTACTGACCTTACATGCCAGGGGGATAATGGGGAGGAGAACGGGACTTACCATGGGTTCCATGGGACTGTGGATTTGTTGGAGTGTGCCACCAGACCCCAGGGATATGGGGGAGGAATGGGATTGAACTCATATGCCAGGGGTCTAATGAGGAAAAGCTGGGACTGACTTTGGGTTCCAAGGGACTGCAAATTTATTGGAGTGTTCCACCAGGCCCCATGGACTGGGGATGTGGATGGGACTTACCTCGTGTGCCGGGGGGGGGTTGCTGGGGAGGGTTTGAGACTGCCCTTGGATCTCACAAGACTGCTAACAAGGCTGGAGAATTTTAGGAGTTTGCCACCAGGCCCCAGGGACTGGGGAGATAGATGGGACTGACCTCACATGCCAGAGGGCTGATAGGGAGGGGGTGTTACTGACCTTGGGTCCCATGGGACTGCTTACATGGCTGGAGCATTTTAGGAGTGTGCCACAAGGCTCCAGGGACTGGGGAGGGAAATGGGACTGACCTCACATACCACGGGGCTGATGGGGAGGGGGGTGGGACTGATCTTGGGTTCCAGGGGCTACTGACAGGGCTGGAGAATTGTAGCATGGTCTACCAAGCACCAGGGACTGCTGACATGGATCTGGATGGGGATGGGAATAGTGCCTCCCTTTTGTTTGTGATTCTGTGAGTGTCCATGCTTACCTCCATTTTGTTTGCAAGTCAGTTGCTGCGGTCAAGTGTGCCTCCATTTGATTTGCAATCCAGTGGGTTGCCCACATTATCATCTGTTCTCATCTGGTGGATTCAGTTACTGTATGTCATCACCTGGGGTCTGCCAGGTCCCTGGTCAATCTTTCATGGGGTCATGGTGGGTGTGTAAGTAGTGTACTGCACACAGCAGCCTGACTTGAGTCACAATGGACCGGTGCCAGGGTTCTCGTCTGGTGGATTTAGTTATGCCATCACCTGGGGTCTGCCAGGTCCCTGATCAATCTTTATGAAACATAGAAACATAGAAGTTGATGACAGATAAGGACCGCAAGACCCATTCAGTCTGCTCATTTCTTTTTCTACTTTATAAATGTGCCATCGGCCTTTGCTCTGTCAATGGCCTATCTAGTCATACTCATCTGTATTGCTCCCTTATGCCTATCCAATGCCTGTATGAAGCCCTGCACTGTATTCATATCCACTACTTCCTGAGGTAGGCCGTTCCATGCATCCACCACCCATTCTGTGAAAAAGAACTTCCTCACATTACCTCTTAATCAGCCTCCCTCTAATCTCATGCTGTGTCTTCTTGTCCTGCTATTTTTCTTATATTGAAACATGTTAGACTGTTTCACCTTCTTAATGCCCTTAAGGTGTTTGAATGTTTCAATCATATCACCTCTGTCCCTCCTTTATTCTAGGTTATACATATTGAGCTCCGTTAATCTGTCCTCATATGTTTTCTGATGCAGTCCCAGCACCATTTTGGTTGCCCTTCTCTGGACTGCCTCAATTTGGTTAATGTCCTTGAGAAGGTGTGGCCTCCAGTACTGCATGCAGTACTCCAGATGGGGCCTAACCAGTGTCTTGTAAAGAGGGATTATTACCTCCCTCTTCCGACTTGTGATACCACTACTAATACACCCTAACATCCCCCTAGACATACCTACTGCTTTAGTGGTCTGCTTGGATGATTTCAGGTCATCGGTGATGATGATGCCCAAGTCTCTTTCTTCCCTTGTGACTGCCAGCAACTCCCCTCCCAGCCTATAGGTGGCCTCAGGGTTTCTCTTCCCTATGTGCATGATCTTGCACTTCTTTGCATTAAACCCCAGTAGCCACTCTTCCAACCATTTTGCTAGTTTATCCAGATCTCTTCTCATTCTGCTCACCCCATCTAGATCATCTACTCTGTTGCAGATATTGGTGTCATCTGCAAACAGACAAACCTTACCCTCCAGTCCATCTGCAATGTCACTGATGAAGATATTGAAGAGGACTGGCCCCAGGACTTATCCCTGAGGTACCCTACTTGTGACTTGCATCTCTTCTGACTACAGTATATACTGTTTACCACCACTCTCTGTTTTCTGCCCATCAACCAGTTTGCCACCCAGTTGACCAACTTCTGACCCACCCCGAGCCTACCCAGCTTATTAATCAATCTTCTATCTGGAACAGTATCGAAAGCTTTACTGAAGTCAAGGTAAGCAACATCAACTGCTCCCCCATGGTCCACCACTCTGGTTACCCAGTCAAAGAAATCTATGAGATTAGTTTGACAGGACCTTCCTTTTGTAAACCCATGCTGTCTTGGATCCTGTGCTCCTATGGATTCCAGGTGTTGCGCTATCCTTTCCTTAAGGAGTGCCTCCATAATCTCGCCCACTACTGAGGTAAGACTGACTGGTCTGTAGTTCCATGCCTCCTCTCTGCTACCACAATTGTGGAGCGGGATCACATGAGCCCTTCTCCAGTCTTCTGGGACCTCTCCTGTGCTCAGAGACTCACTAAACAGTTCTGATAATGGCTCTGGTCATGGGGCCCTGGTGGGTTTGCAGTTTGTGTGCTGCACTCACCTGCTAGATTGAGTCATTGTAGGCAAGCACCCATGTTCTGCTTTGATGGATTCAGTTACACTGTCACTTGGGGTGTGCCAGGTCTCTGGTCAATCTCTCATGCGGCGTTGGCATGTTTGCAAGTGGTATACTGCGCACACCGGCTTGAGTGAGTCATTGTAGGCCAGTATCCATGCTCATGTCTGGTGGATTCAGTTACGCTGTCACATGGGGTCTGCCAGATGTACATATGTACATTTGTTGGAGGTATTAGGTCTGTAATAAGCAATGTATATAGTGTGTATATTGTGGTGTTATGGTTAGGGTTTTAGTTAATTTTTCTTAGTGTGTCTTATTTATAGTTAGTATAGTGAATTTGTTGTATTATGAACTTCCTTTGTGGTAAAGGTATGCAACCGTACAACTTTTATGCTGATTGAGTCATAACTTTAGACATTAAACATAAAGTAGAAAAGAATAAAGGACTCCAATTGCCTGATTTTCTTTTTTCCACAATGTTTTCTGGGACTGCTTAAAGTTTTTGAATTTTTCTCTGTCCTGTTACATACGTTAATGAAACACTTTTTCACAGATTTTTGAAGTTTAATTTTTAAAATGATCAAAAAAAGTTTTAAATATCATCTACTCTTATCCCCAGTTATGTACAAATGCATTTTAATCTGTGATTACCTAAGAAATGTTGGTGAGGGAAAACTTTGAAATTACTTTGCCCTGTAATTCTCTGCCACTTGTTAGATTGATGGTTAGCACATTCTTTTGCATGCAAATATTTTGGCATTGCTTAGTGAATTAACTAAATGAGTTAAAGTACTGCAAATTCATGTAAAGATTCACAAATATTTATACATAACTTTTTCTAGTTAACATATTCTCTGTCCCTGTTACGTATGTTACCTGGTTACAGTTTCCAAACATTGGGGACTGTACTCAGAAAACCACAAGGTATATTATCTTCCTGTTTATACTTTTAGTAAAGGACATTAAGGGTAAAGTATTGATGGTGAAAGAAGAAAGAAATTACATTTATTTTTCCACAGTCATGTCCCACATATGTCCCCTATTACAAAGGATAGACCCATAAAGGAGCTGCCTATAACTTATATAATGTGGAAAAAAATCACCAAATTGAAAGTTCTAATGCTCGGGGTGGGGGAGGGACCATACTGACGTCTTTCAGTAAGAGGATGCGATGTGGGCTGTGGTCATACTTTTATCTGCTCCTCCTGCTCAGTGCAGGAACTTGGTACAGTGAAGCAGAAGCAGAAGCAGTGTCCCCCATAATAGGGGGAAATATAGACACTGCTGCTTTGTTGAGAGGACCAGGACAGGCAACTTCTCACAAAGCCAGGGGGGTTACAAATAACTCCCCCTACCTTGGAAAGTTATTGTTACCATTTATGGTTGAAATGTGTTTATTAAAGTTTGATTTAAGGTTGTTTAAATGCCCAGTTGGCAAGTTAATATCTGTTACATTAAATCATGTAGAATGCTTAAGTGAGGCTATAGGTGTAAGGCTGCAGAGACTACAAAGGGCATTGCAGACATCTTACTCTCACCCAGCAAGACCAAAGAGAAAGAATTACAGCTTAGATAATGGTTAACCCAGATCTTAGAGTACTTACTGTACCTATAATGTTAATGGCCTAACTAATCTTATCAGATAGAAAAAGGTCCTGACCTATGTGAGGCAGACCAAAGCACACTTTGTTATGCTGCAGAAAACCCACCTGTCAGCAGTAGAACATCAGAAGCTGCAGCACTGTGGCTTTCAGGAGGTTTATGGGGCATCATATAAAGGAGGGAGAAGGAGGAGAGCTGGGGTCTTGGTGCCATGGGGGACCCCTTTTGCCTTAACAAAGAAAACTATTGATAAAGAGGGTAGGTATGTGATTCTCTGTGGTACCTTTGATGGCAAACCCATAACTTTAACATCAGTGTACGCCCTCCTGGGTTCCACATTTTCTTTTTATAAAAATCTCCTGGTTGGAATTATAGAGAAGGTAGAGGGAATGGTTATACTGAGGGGGGGGATTGGAATATTATCCTAAACCCCTACAAGGACTCAACCTCTGGGACCTATAGAACTGACCAATGGACAGCTAAACAGGTTAAGACATTATTAGAGAAATTAGGTCTCTACAACGCTTGGAGGCATACTGAAGGGCCTAATCTGGGATATATTTTCTATTCTCACGCCCATCAGTCCCACTCACGAATAAACCGCTTCCTGGTAAATAAAGAATACTTAGGAAAACTGCAGAGATGTACAGTAGGGATTAGGGCGCTTTTAGATCACGCCCCCTCACACTCACAAATAAAGTAACAACTCAATGCAAAACCAGCTTTTGGAGGCTCAACTTGTCACTCTTACGTGCCAAAGAAGTCTTAGATGAGCTCCCAACACTGGTTGAACAGACGATGAGGGACAAAGACACCCCAGAAGTAGGGATAAGTACCATTTGGGACACCATCAAGGCAATGATATGGGGGAAATTAATTGCTATCAGTAGTGCGAGAAAAATACAGAGGCTACAAAAACAACAAGAGTTAGAGAGAAAGATTAAAGAACTGGAATTGGCACAACAGATTAAGATAGACAGACATAGAAACAAAGAATTAGAAACCTTGAGAAATAACTAAATAAAATGCTAGATTGGAAGATAGAACAAAATCTAATATTTCTTACACAAAAGTATTATGAGGGAGGCCCCCGGGCATTAAAATTACTAGCATATGATTTTAGGAGCCATGCGTCCAAAGCACATATAGCCAAGATTCTACACCCTAACACAAAGAGATGGCATGGTACAAGGGAAGGAATACTGGGAGCCTTTAAAACCTACTATGGAAATCTTTATAAGACTAGGGAAGGGGCTACAACAGACTGAATTCAGGAGTTTTTACAGAAATTAAAATTACCACAGCTAACCCCTGAGCTTAATCTAGATATAACAGTGCCAATCATGACCCAAGAGATTGAACTAGCAGTTAGCAGGGGGAAAACAGGGAAATGCCCAGGATTGGATGGGCTTCCTAGTGAATTTTATAAGAAGTTTCGAAAGCCATTAGTACCTATATTACAAAGAGTTTATCAGGGAATAATGCAAACAGATGGGAGGGCCCCACCCTCGTGGTCTTACACCATGATCTCTGTGATCCCTAAGCCTGGCAAGGACCCCACCATATGCCCCTCATACCACCCAATTTCCATAATAAATGTAGACTATAAACTCTTTACATCTATCATAGCTAAAAGATTGGAAGATAAGCTACCCCAAATCATAGCCCCTGACCTGACGGGATTTGTCACAAACCGACAAGCTGCAGATGATATCAGACGTACCCTTAATATAATTGACTACCTGAAAAGAACAAATGACCCAGCCCTGATTCTAAGTCTTGATGCAGAAAAGACATTTGACCTGGTAGATTGGAGATTTTTCTATGGGCCCTTGCCAGGTTTGGTTTCTCAGATGATTTTATAGCAAGACTATATACAAACCCAAGAGCATATGTTCATGCCAGTGGGCAGATGTCTGGGGGATTCAACCTAGGCAAGGGCACCAGACAAGGGTGCCCGCTATCCCCCCCCCCGCTTTTCTAATCTATATCTAACCTCTTGCACAGTTGATCAGACAGGAGGCAGACATAAGAGGGGTGGAAATGGTTACCATGAGCATAAATTGGTGATTTATGCTGATGATGTGTTAATCTATATGAAACAACCAAACAGTCACTTCAGAAATTGGAACAACTGATCCAGATATACAGTGAGCTTTCAGGATACACATTGAACTCTACCAAAATGGAGGTGCTATGCTTTAATTTTACCCCCTCAGAAACAGTACAAGCCAAACATCCCATCAGATGGAATACCCAGATGATGAGATACCTGGGGATTATACTTAGAAACCACACAAAGTCCCTTTTTCTAGATAATTATACCCCCATAAATAAACAAATAAAAAACAGACATAACCAGGTGGTCATTAATGCGTATGCCAATGTTTGAGAGAATACAGGCGTTTAAGATGACCCTACTGCCTAAGGCCCTGTTCATTTTTCAAGGTGTCCCTGTCAATCCCCCCATGCCCTGACTAGGAGCGATCCAGAAAATGATCAGCAAATTTATTTGGGCAGGGAGAAAACCAAGAATCTGGTGGTCAGTTCTGGAGTCCAAAATACAATAGGGAGGATGGGTAGTACCAAATATGCAAAAATACTGGTTAGCCACTCAGCTTAGATGGGCTTTCCTTTGGGATAAAGACTAGGGTGAAGCCAGATGGCGAGAGGTGGAGATCTCCCAGGCAGGGGACTCGAATCTACTTGAAAACCTCTTCCTAAACACCTCACAAGGCATGTGGGAAGACAACTGGTTTTCCAGCATGACAGTGACAGCCCAGGCCTGGGAAAAATATACTGCAATCCCGGTTATAAAAAAAGAGACATGGAAATACTGTAGATTATGGAAAAAACAAGGACTTCCCCCATGGGACCACTGACACTTGGTATAAGAGGCAATATCAACAGGGACTCAAATACCCCTATCAAGTCCTTAAGGGGAGCAATATGATGTCCTTTCCTGAGTGTCAGACGACCTTTGGTTGGGGACCTGTGGATGTGTTTCGATACTTACAATTGAATAATTACATAAGCAAACAGCTTAGGGCTGAGACACTAGACCCACTCACATAACTGAATATCCCCACAATAGGAGATTTACTACAAAAAAAACAATACAAAAGCGATGGTAACAGCCATATATAACACACTACTGGGACAGAAAGCCCCAAACACTAAATACATTACAGAGAAATGGGAAGCAGAGGCAGAATGTGGTCTGAGAGAGGAAGAATGGCAACAAATTTGGAGGGGAATATTCCGAACCACAGCAGCCCAAAAGTGGCAGGAATTTGTATGGAGGGTGAGGGTTCACTTTTTCTTGACCCCAACAAGACACGTGAAATGGGACAAAACTACCACAACTAAGTGCTGGAGAAAATGTGGGGAGTTGAAAGCAACCCATGCCCACATTTTTACACCTGCCCTAAGTTGGCACCTGTCCTGCAAAACATACAGCTTAAACTTCAAGCCATCTTCCAAATCGATGAGACCATGTTGATAAGCCACCTGGTTTGGGTACTACCCCCTAAGGGAATAAGAGGTAGCATAGATTACTACTTATGGAACATATGTATAGCAGCAATAGGCAAGGCAATCACAAGGAAATGGTTGAAAGAGGAACCCCCAGAAATGTCAGAATGGGAAAAGATTATACAGGAAATTCAGGAGATGGAACATCTTACTTACCAAATTCAAGATAGAACCTCCAAATTTACTGAAAGACGGTCTGAATGGGTACTACAACAGGTCTGAAGCAGAAGAAGATATAAGGAGATAGGAAAAAGGCTAAAGAATTTAGATACCAGGAGATAAGTAGCCTTAGAATAAAGAAGTTAGAAAACTAACTGTACAGTATATGTAAAATTGCTGAACCATGCTGGAAGCAATGTATGTAACACAGCAAATATTTCTACAGTTTGTATTTGTGTTTTACAATCCCATACCCCTTTTCCCTTAATGTTTGCTATGGTAATGAATGGAAAAGGAGACTGTATAGAAACTGCAGAATGGAATGGAAAAGAATTCAACTCCAATAAAGAAAGTATATAAAAAAAAGGCTGAACACAGTCAGTAATACCAGCAAAAAAGCCTTGCAATCTCACGCCCACTAGCTACACAGCTGCAAAAACAAAAGAGACTAAAAACATGTGTAAGATGGATAATTCAGATAATTTGACAATTTAAATCCGTACTTACAATCCAAGATAAAGTGATATGTGATGGAAATGCAGCCATCCAGCCTGCTCTAACAACCGACAGCATTTTGCTTTCAGTAGAGCTTTATCAGGGGAACTATCTCCACTATTCTGTTTATCCCATTTCACACAGGTCCTGAAGGTACGTACTCAAATGAGGATATGATTTCACTATTACAAAAAGACTATGTTAATGCAGACATTAGGGTTAAAGAACACAAAGCGCACAAAGACAGGAAATGAAAAACATTAGGGATTGGAGTCTCAGGAGTCTTCATAACTCAGTGGTGTGTTTTCCTTGGTTTTGCCAACTATAATACCCACCCCCTCCCTTAAGCAAACAAGGTTAAACATGATTTCTTGTTTCACACAGGGTTCACAGGACCCTTCGTGAAGAAAGCTATGACTGATTCTGTTGGCCACATGTGGCGAGCCATGCTTCTGTACCTCCAAAGAGTATATGCCTATAAGGCACTAACTTAGAGCTTTCCCTTGTGCTTCAGACAGGAGGCTGTGAGCTGGGGAAGGGGGTGGGCATTAGTATTGACAACCCCAAGGAACACACACCACCAATTTACCAAGACTTCTGAAACTCCAAACCCTAATGTTTTTCATTTCCGTACTTTGTGCATTTTGCATTCTTCAACCCTAATGTCTGCATTAACACAGTATTTTGCAATGAGTGAGTCTGTCTATCCAGTGCACCCCTTCAGCTCGACACCCCAATGGTGAAATACAAAAAAAGACCTTTACGGTGACAGTTGCTGTAATGATTCTTTTCCATGTTTCACTTTCCCCCAGTGTTCTGCCCACTCCCTGGACCAAGTCCAACCTGGAGTTGATAATCCTAAAGTCCGGGTGTGCGGGGGGCACAACCCCCTACAGAAAACACTCATAGATCGGACGGCACAATACCTGCATCACTATTGTCCACTCACTGTGCAGGAGATCGGCATTTTCACTGTCGACCTCCCTTGGTGCTTCCTATCTCTCTCTCTCTATCTATCTATCTATCTATCTATCTATCTATCTATCTATCTATCTCTCTCTCTCTCTCTCTCTCTCTCTCTCTCTATTTATCTGTCTGTCTGTCTAGCTATCTGTCTATCTTTCTGTCTAATTATCTGTTGAATATATCACAAGAAAATGGTCCAAAATGTATTAAACAACTGGAGTGGATGTACCTGTCTGAAAACAAAATATGGTCTGCTTTTGTAATAGTTTTTGACTTGAGAACGCTGGAGTTTTATTTAAGCATTTTATTTACCAACATTTCTGAACTAGGCCTTAATTATGTTTTCAATGTGTTACTGTAGCGTCAAAGAAGCTGGGACAAAAGTGAGATTGTATGCCTGATCTAGAAATTACCTGGTATCAAAATGATTGGGTATGAAATACCTTTACAACTAAAATGGCTTGTTCTGATGTAACGTGATACGATATCCTGTGAGGTGGGCACGTCGCAAGTGGGCGCCTACGGAAACGGTGACCCACTTGAGGTGTTTACCCAGATGGCGAAGGAGTGAATGATGACGGGATGTCGTTATATGTATGCGTGCAGTGGGGAACAAGCACACAGAGTGAGGGGCGGGAGGGTTTGTGAGGGGTGTTGCTGTGGTCCACCACCAAGCTGGCTCCATGGTGTGGTGGGGTGTGTGCTGGCCTGGGGTGGCTGGGATGCAGTGTTCGGGTCTGGACACAGGTATGTTTTGTTGCGACTGGCCCGAGCAGCTGGAATTTTTTTTTTGCACTGTTACACCACCCCCCCGACGTGCACCCCCCTGAAGTTGAGAAAAGTAAAATTACAATTCCTTGAGCCATTTTCTCTGTCACCGGGGTTGTACATCGGCGAAATTGAATTTCGGCATGTACACTCGTTATAGGGATGATTTTCGCGATCGCCTTATGACATAGAATCACGTGATGCACTTCTGGGGATATCAAACTCAATAACTAATTTAGCCATTTTGCTAGCAGCACTGTCAAATATAAGAACTCAAATTATCCAAATTAACATAAAATAAGTGAGCCTTGGTTTGTGTTTGCATTTGTGATATTCTGGACTGTTTTTCTCTGACTTGATGCAATATTCACACATAAAATGGGGCAGAGCTGATTCCCTATCAGAAGAAATGTGTATTTTACTGGTCTTCAGATATGTAAAATATGTATATTACTCAAACGTTGTGGAGAAAGGTGTCTGGCTCGCAAAGGCTGACATTGAATCGGCCTTGCGGTTACTAACGGAGAGACAGGATAATGGGAGCTGGTAGGTTTCCAATTCCAGAGTAGATTTTATTTTGACAAATCCATGCCCATGGGTTGTTCTGTCACCTGTGCCACTTTTGAGGTTTTTAGCACCTTGCTACAGTGGCCTCACAGTTTGGCACAGGAAAGGGGTGGTTGTCCACTATCTGGACGATTTTCTGCTCATAGGTGAAGGCAAGGAGGAGACGTTAGGCATGCTCAAGAGGTTTGATGCCATGTGTGTGGAGTTAGGGGTACCCTTGGTGACAGATAAGATGGAGGGCCTGGACAAGAAGCTTGAATTCTTGGGCAGAAAGCTGGACGTCGAGTAGCAATGCTTTCGGCTCCCAGCCACTAAGGTTGCCAAACTCGCAGAGCTCATCAAGGGATATAAGGCAAGAGGAGGGTAAAACTCAGGGTAGTTCAGCAGGTGTTGGGACACATAAACTTCACCTGCAAAGCTGTGGCCCCAGGGAGGTATTCACGAGGTGGTTGACCAGGGCCACCACCAGGGCCAAGCTTCCCCACCATTGAATTGACATCAGTGCAGGGGTGAGGGAGGATCTGCTAGCATGGAAAGCATTCTAAGAAGGAAACAATGGGGTCTCTTTCTGGCAGAATCAATGGTAAGGCAACAATGAGATAGAGTTCTACACTGATGCTGCGGGAGGACATGGTATGGGTGCTTATTTCCAAGGCCAGTGGATCTCAGAAAAGTGGCTGGACTGGTGGGTCAAGATAGGGCTGACAAAAGACATCACATTTCTGGAAGTGTTGCCTATATGGGTGGCCATGGTGGTATAGGGGGAGTCTTTCAGAAACAAGAGGGTGTTGTTCAAATGTGACAATTTAGCAGTGGTGGCAGTCATCAACAGGCAATCAGGGTCCACAGATGCAGTACTAATGGTAGCCAGGAGGCTGGTATGGGATGGCTTGAGGCTAAACGCATCTTTCAGGGCAAAGGACATGGAGGGTGTCAAGAATGACATAGCTGACAGCCTCTTCCGTTTACAGTTGGACAGGTTTCAGTTGCTGGCCCCAAGGGCGGCTTCCCGGAGGATGCTGGTGCCCTATTGCCTCTGGGAGATTGGATTGACCAAGCCTGGCTCCTGTTTCAGAAGTTCTAGGCCCCCAATACACTGAGGGCTTATGAGGGGGTATGGAGGAGTTTCCAGGAGTTCTGGCGGGGAGCTGGGCTAGAGGTAAGTGGCCCAGTTACAGAGCTTCAAGCCATCAGATACATGGCAGACAAGTGGGAAGGGGGACTGTCTGGCACCACCATAGGTATACACCTGGCAAGCATTGGCATGGTTTGTCAGCTGAGAGGGTGGGGCACCCCCACCAGAGCCGCAGCCATCTGCCGCATGCAGCAAGGGTAGTTGAAGCTACAAGGGCAACAAGTGGGCAGGTACAGGCCTATTTGTGGGGAGTTGTTAAGCAGACTGTTGGGTAGTATGGGCTGCGTGTGTTATTCAGTCCATGAGGTCAAGCTGTTTGCAGCAGTATTCTATGTTATGCAATTGGGAGCATTCCAGGTTAGCGAAGTAGTGGCCAAGGGAAGAGGGGACACGGCAGGAGGCCTTCAGGAGCAAGATATATCCTGGCCAGAAGAAGCAGTCTGGGTATGGCTGAGGTGGTCCAGAACAGATCAGGTGGGAGAGGGGATGAGGGTGGCCCTGAAGCAGGGGAGGGTGTGAGGTCAGGGGATAGTGGACAACATTAAGGAATATGTGGCGGTAAGGCCACACGGGGGTGGGTGTTTTTTTCAGCATGGGAATGGGGACCTCGTCACGGCCCCCCAGGTCTCAGCCATGCTGAAGAAGGATATGGCTTTCATAGGGGAGGACCCGAAGCGTTCTGCATCACATTCTTTTAGGATTGGAGCAGCCTCCAAGGAGGCAAGCCAAGGAGGGCCCATTTCTGAGATGCAGCAGGTGGGAAGGTGGAGGTCACAAGCATATAGGGAATATATCAGAAAATGAAACCTAATTGCAAACTTCGTTTTCCAGGAACTAGATGGTGGAGGGTAGTGTGGCTGGTTGGACATTCTTTCATTCACTGGGACTAGCTGTGTGTGCTAACAATGAGGGGTGGGTGGCAACTGGGATAAGACTCAGGCAAGATGCTGATAAAATGGTGAGGGAAACAGGGACTGAGCTGGAAGAAACTGTTGCTGCTCATTGTGGAACCGAGTTGGATTTGGCCCACTCTAGACTTAATCATTATACATGCAGAAGGGAATGACTTGGGGAGCACACCATGGGTGGCTCTGGTAAAAATGGTTTTGTCAGACTTTGAAACCATAAAATCATGGTTGCCACAGGTACAGCTGGGGTGGTCAGAGATCAGCCACAGGAGAAAGTGGAGGCATGCAATGGCAGCGCTTGCAATCGAGGGGGCTCGGAAGATGGTTATTAGGAAACTGGCGGCATGGGCCAGAGAATCCGGGGGTTTATACATAAAGAATTGGCTTATCACCTACAATATGCCAGGCATGTACAGGACGGATGGGGTACACACGTCCGTAGTGGGAAATGCTATGTTTAATGGGGACAATTGGGAGGTTATTGAGGCTTGGAGGGGGCTCAGGGGGCTATTTCCCTAGTTTTTGGTGGGGGGAAGCCCTTCAAAGGGCTAATGGGAAAAAATGGGGCCCAGCTGGAATGAGATACGGCTGGGCAGGGGAAGGCTCCTCATGGGGCAGTCACCCAAGGGGGGGCAGGGCTGGGGAGCAGGTTGAACACCTGAACCCAAACAGAAGAGCCAGGATGAAGGGGTATCAGGTCAGCACACCCAAGAGCCAATGCAAGAAAGAAAATAAAAATAACCAGTATGTAAATAAAGGGGCAACCCCAGTGTTTTGTTGGTTTTAAAGGGAACTGTATAAAATGTTGGTGGTGGGATGAAAAATGTACATTTGAAAAAATGCATTTGATGGAATGTAAAGTTGAAAAGATTGTAAATCTACCTAATAAAAGTCAGCGTTGAGCCAAGGCTAAGGTGTGGATGTGACTGATTTCGGGGGTCCGATTGACAAAAGGGATTGCCCTGTATAAGGGTAACCTAGGTTGTCACTGGCCCCTGAGATTAGCAATGCCAGTAGGTTTAGGGCGGGGGATTGGTTGGGGACTTGGCAACCAGCAGGGAAGGGGAGAGGGCCAAGTAAGGGGAGGGCTGATGAGGTCATATGAGGGGAGGGGGAAAGAAAGGGGGAGGAGATAGGCTAGATGAGCTAGCAAAGGGCCATTGGGTATGAGGACATGCAGGGGAGGGGAAAAAGGGACTAGATAAGAGCTGCAGGGAGCGGGATCTCCCTCTTTCTGCAGCTGTTTCAGGAGATCCCAACCACCCACCCAAAAATGAAAAAGAGGATGAATTGCCATCTAAGGACAACAGGCCATTTCACAGGAAGGTGGTTTCCTGGTTGAGAGCAATGGGTCTGTGAAATGCGGAGAGGAAAAAATAGGGCCCGGCCAGAATGAGGTATGACCGGGCAGGGAAGGGCTCCCCATGGGGCAGTTACCCCAGGGGGGCAGGGCTGGGGAGCAGGTGGGACACCTGAAGCCAGACAGAAGAGCCAAAATGAAGGGGCATCGGGTTAGAACACCCAAGCCAACACAAGAAAGAAAATGAAGATAACCAGCATGTAAATAAAGGGGCAACCCCAGTGGTTTGTTGTTTTTAAAGGGAATGGTATAAAGTGTTGGTGGTAGGATGAAAAATATACATTTGAAAAAATGCATTTGATAGAATGTGAAGTTGAAGAGATTGTAAATCTACTCAATAAAATGCAGCAGTTGAACCAACGCTAAAGTGTGGATGTGACTGATTTCAAGGGGGGTCTGAGTGACAACTGGAGTGGATGTACCTGTCTGAAAACACAATATGGTCTGCTTTTGTAATAGTTTTTGACTTGAGAAGGCTTGAGTTTTATTTAAGCATTTTATTTACCAACATTTCTGAACTAGGCCTTAATTATGTTTTCAATGTGTTACTATAGCTTCAAAGAAGCTGGGACAAAAGTGAGATTGTATGCCTGATCTAGAAATTACCTGTTATCAAAATAATTGGGTGTGAAATGGCTTTACAACTGAAATGACTTGTTCTGATGTAACGTGATGCACTTTCCAGGGAAACACCAGGGAATGATCACTATTGGGCTGACAATCAGCAGTGGGGGCCACTAGGTACCAGGGACAGTTTTATTTTGCACTTTAAAAAAAACAAAGAAGGGCCAGCACAGTGGCACAGCAGGTTGAGGAATCTATGCCTCCTCCCAGCCATGCCGATGACATGGAGTCAGGAATGAACTCAGGTTGTCGAGGGGCCAGGGGGAGAGGAAAGATCAAGCACCCACATCAGCTCACCTTCCTCGGGAGGAAGTATTTCATGGCATGCTACTTGTCTGACACCCAGAGGCAGCTGTGTGCCAGTGTATTCATGCCACAACTTCGGGGAAGGGATCCCACATTCAGAGGCACCAGATCTGCCCATTGCACATCCGTGGATCCAGGGAGAAAATCAGTGGAACTCCCCTTCCTGAAGCAGTGACATGACACCCGATCCCGCACAGGCCCTACATCTGGTGGCCAGAGACACCCAAAGTCCTGTGAGAGGGTACTAGTGAGGGTGAGTCTTGGGGAGCCAGGATGATGGGGCTGGTGGTGTCAGTCAGAGAAGGGTCACCAGGGATGAGTAAGGAGTATAAAAAAAAGCAAGGCAAGGTTATACATGGTGAATTTATAATAAACAGGAAAGCTTCGCAAAATGATCCACAGAGGCAGATTTGGCGACTTTACTGGAAGTTCACCAGCGAATTAAAATGTTGTTTCTCTAAATGCAACTGAGAAAAATTAAGCCAATCTGGGGATGTATATTCAGGGTGAGAGGGAAACCAGTAGGGTGTAAATGGCTTACAGTTGCCTATCCCCTGAACCATGGGAAGGGGAGACATTTTTCAAATAAAACAAAAACTGGGACTATACATTCTTTGGGACTGTGTACTGTGTTGCCCAAAATAACCACACATGATCTTGTTGAAATGAGCCTTAGCTGAATGTATTTTTTTTATGTTGGCAGTCAGCCTGGTGGCGCTGAGGGCTGAGGTGCTGGACGCCTCACTTCGCGCTACTCTGGCAACCTGTGTTCAGGAACAAGCATGGGCCATCAGGGGTCAGCAGGGGAGGAGAAGGATCAAGTGTCCCAGGGACTGCTCTCCTTTTCCAGGAAGGGGTGTCACTAGCAGTCGGTGTCTGACTGGCCCCTAGCGGAAACTGGAGGACAGCGCACCAACACATTAGAAAGGGGGAGGAGAGTAGGCAGAGACTTGAAGGAGATCGTGCAGACACAAGTGTGCCCTCTCCATAGGGCATCATTGCATGCCTCCTGTCCTATAGGGAGAAGAAAATGGAGGAGAAAAGTATCCTGGGCATAGCAGGATGAGAGCCAATACCCACAGACCCCGCTCCCAGAAATGGCAGTAACATCTGCACCGGATCCATTCCAGTGGGTTCAGGGATCCCTGCCGCCCTGCCATGGGGGGAAAGCCATAGAGGAAGCAGAAGGTAAGCTGAGAGCGGGGGATGGGGCTGGGGGATCAGGCTGGATGGCGTGCTGCCTGGGAGGAGAAAAAGCAACTAACTGCAAAAAAATGTTGGTGATGTACAAACCAAATAGAAAGAAACTGATGTAAACTAGACTACAAGAGGAAGAGGACATCTGATAAGAAAGGAAAATGAGCTTCTAAAACATCAATTCAATAAAATTAAGGATAATCAATTAAATATATAAAATAAGAAATGCATATCTCCCTTTGACTTTTTCTGGTTAAAAATGCTAAGACAGATGTGGTGTGAGAAGACTGAAAAGTGGCCAGTGTGGTCTGTAAAGTCAGACCTGGGCAATTACTGGACAATCAACTTCAGCTAAGTCCCAGAGGCATTTATAAATGGCAGAATAATGAAGAACTTGGTTGAGAGCAAGGTTCTTTGTCACCTCTCAACAAGGCTTTATAAAGGGCAGATTATAGCAAATCATTCTGATCGCCTTTTTTGAGGGCGTGACAAGGGAAGTGGACAAGGGCAGGTCTATGGAAATATCCTCTCCTGACTTCAACAAGGCCTTTGATACTGTGGTGCAGAAATTGCTTATTGGCAAAGTAAACCAGCATAGTATACCAAGTGTGAGAGAAGTGGGCCAATGGCTACTTTGATTCAACTTCAAGTTGTGCGGGCCCCAAAAATTCAGTTCATCTTTCAGAAGTTGGCTGAGCCCAATGCCGTAACTGGTATAAGGTTACAAAAAGCAGGGTAAGAAAACCTTGACATCAGTACTAAATATTCATTACTGTAGCTTCCTGTGGCTGTTACTGTTGGTGTTCCTCTGTTGTAGATTAATGTTTGTTGTGTTGCAACAGCATCTGCAAAAATCACTAAGACAGACACAGCCCAGTGTGAGCTACAGCAGCTATTCATTGCTGACCTCAAGGCCAGGACCCCCCAAGTCTCTGCTTTACCTCCATGCCAATTATTATAGTCTCTGTCCCACTGATTTCCAAGTGATATAATAATACCCCTATGAAAACAAGCTATGCATAAAAAACCAAAAACTACTGTATATAAATATATGTGTAGTTATATATATATATATATATATATATATAAATGTAGGGCAGTATTTTCCACACATGGATGGATACTTTTGGGTTTATTCTGATAAGCCGACACACATTTCCCCGACTCACGGTTGCCCGAGCCCAGAATCCCAAATGCAAAATCCCAAAAGTGGGATTTTGCTTGTTCTTCATGTTTCAGGGGGCTTCACTCCCACATCCACTGGAATTAATATAAGAAACTCCAGGGGGGGGACAAAATTTCACTGTCAGAATTTTGTGGTATGGGATTCCAGGGCCGGGTCAGGGTAACACATGTTGGGTTATTGTCGTGATCCCTGTGAAAGTGGTTGTAGTGTCATCAGCAGGACTTGTGATGCCACTACTGGGAGTAATAAGCTAGATTGTGGTTCCTATGAATGCCAGTTATATGTTTACGTGCAGTGGGGAACAAGCACACAGAGTGAGGGGCGGGAGTGTTTGTGAGGGGAGTTACTGTGGTCCACCACCGAGCTGGCTCCGTGGTGTGGTGGGGTGTGTGCTGGCCTGGGGTGGCTGGGATGCAGTGTTCGGGTCTGGGCACAGGTATGTTTTGCTGCGCCCGGCACGAGCAGCTGGAATTTTTTTTTGTGCACTGTTACACCCCCGCCCCGACGTGCACCCCCCTGAAGTTGAGAAAAGTAAAATTACAACCTTGAGCCATTTTCTCTGTCACTGGGGTTGTACATCGGCGAAATTGAATTTCGGCGATGTACACTCGCCATAGGATGATCGCCTTTTGGCGATCGCCCTTATGACATAGAACCACGTGATGCACTTCTGGGGATATCAAACTCAATAACTAATTTAGCCATTTTGCTAGCAGCACTGTCAAATATAAGAACTCAAATTATCCAAATTAACATAAAATAAGTGAGCCTTGGTTTGTGTTTGCATTTGTGATATTCTGGACTGTTTTTCTCTGACTTGATGCAATATTCACACATAAAATGGGGCAGAACTGCTTCCCTATCAGAAGAAATGTGTATTTTACTGGTCTTCAGATATGTAAAATATGTATATTACTCAAACGTTGTGGAGAAGGGTGTCTGGCTCGCAAAGACTGACATTGAATTGGCCTTGTGGTTACTAACGGAGAGACAGGATAATGGGAGCTGCTAGGTTTCCAATTCCAGAGTAGATTTTATTTTGACAAATCCATGCCCATGGGTTGTTCTGTCACCTGTGCCACTTTTGAGGTTTTTAGCACCTTGCTACAGTGGCCTCACAGTTTGGCACAGGAAAGGGGTGGTTGTCCACTATCTGGACGATTTTCTGCTCATAGGTGAAGGCAAGGAGGAGACGTTAGGCATGCTCAAGAGGTTTGATGCCATGTGTGTGGAGTTAGGGGTACCCTTGGTGACAGATAAGATGGAGGGCCTGGACAAGAAGCTTGAATTCTTGGGCAGAAAGCTGGACGTCGAGTAGCAATGCTTTCGGCTCCCAGCCACTAAGGTTGCCAAACTCGCAGAGCTCATCAAGGGGATATAAGGCAAGAGGAGGGTAAAACTCAGGGTAGTTCAGCAGGTGTTGGGACACATAAACTTCACCTGCAAAGCTGTGGCCCCAGGGAGGGTATTCACGAGGTGGTTGGCCAGGGCCACCACCAGGGCCAAGCTTCCCCACCATTGAATTGACATCAGTGCAGGGGTGAGGGAGGATCTGCTAGCATGGAAAGCATTCTAAGAAGGATACAATGGGGTCTCTTTCTGGCAGAATCAATGGTAAGGCAACAATGAGATAGAGTTCTACACTGATGCTGCGGGAGGACATGGTATGGGTGCTTATTTCCAAGGCCAGTGGATCTCAGAAAAGTGGCTGGACTGGTGGGCCAAGATAGGGCTGACAAAAGACATCACATTTCTGGAAGTGTTGCCTATATGGGTGGCCATGGTGGTATAGGGGGAGTCTTTCAGAAACAAGAGGGTGTTGTTCAAATGTGACAATTTAGCAGTGGTGGCAGTCATCAACAGGCAATCAGGGTCCACAGATGCAGTACTGATGGTAGCCAGGAGGCTGGTATGGGATGGCTTGAGGCTAAGCGCATCTTTCAGGGCAGAGCACATGAAGGGTGTCAAGAATGACATAGCTGACAGCCCCTCTCCCGTTTACAGTTGGACAGGTTTCAGTGCTTCCCGGAGGATGTTGGTGCCCTATCACCTCTGGGAGATTGGATTGACCAAGCCTGGCTCTTGTTTCAGAATTTCTAGGCTCCCAATACACTGAGGGCTAATGAGGGGGCATGGAGGAGTTTCCAGGAGTTCCGGCGGGGAGCTGGGTTAGAGGTAAGTGGCCCAGTTACAGAGCTTCAAGCCATCAGATACATGGCAGACAAGTGGGAAGGGGGACTGTCTGGCACCACCATAGGTATACACCTGGCAAGCATTGACATGGTTTGTCAGCTGAGAGGGTGGGGCACCCCCACCAGAGCCCCAGTCAACTGCCGCATGCAGCAAGGGTGGTTGAGGCTACAAGGGCAACAAGTGGGCAGGTACAGGCCTGTTTGTGGGGAGTTGTTAAGCAGACTGTTGGGTAGTATGGACTGCGTGTGTTATTCAGTCCATGAGGTCAAGCTGTTTGCAGCAGTATTCTATGTTATGCAATTGGGAGCATTCCAGGTTAGCGAAGTAGTGGCCAAGGGAAGAGGGGACACGGCAGGAGGCCTTCAGGAGCAAGATATATCCTGGCTGGAAGAAGCAGTCTGGGTATGGCTGAGGTGGTCCAGAACTGATCAGGTGGGAGAGGGGTTAGGGTGGCCCTGAAGCAGGGGAGGGTGCAAGGTCAGGGGATAGTGGACAACATTAAGGAGTATGTGGCGGTAAGGCCACATGGTGGTGGGTGTTTTTTTCAGCATGGGAATGGGGACCTCGTCACCGCCCCCCAGGTCTCAGTCATGCTGAAGAAGGATATGGCTTTCATAGGGAGGACCCAGCCGCTCTGCATCACACTTTTTAGGATTGGAGCAGCCCAAGGTTGTAGCCAAGGAGGCCCATTTCTGAGATGCAGCAGGGAAGGTGGAGGTCACAAGCATATAGGGAATATATCAGAAAATGAAACCTAATTGCAAACTTCGTTTTCCAGGAACTAGATGGTGGAGGGTAGTATGGCTGGTTGGACATTCTTTCATTCACTGGGAGGAGCTGTGTGTGCTAACAATGAGGGGTGGATGGCAACTGGGATAAGACCCGGGCAAGATGCTGATAAAATGGTGAGGGAAACAGGGACTGAGCTGGAAGAAACTGTTGCTGCTCATTGTGGAACCGAGTTGGATTTGGCCCACTCCAGACTTAATCATTATACATGCAGGAGGGAATGACTTGGGGAGCACACCATGGGTGGCTCTGGTAAAGATGGTTTTGTCAGACTTTGAAAACATAAAATCATGGTTGCCACAGGTACAGCTGGGGTGGTCAGAGATCAGCCACAGGAGAAAATGGAGGCATGCAATGGCAGCGCTTGCAATCGAGGGGGCTCGGAAGACGGTTATTAGGAAACTGTCGGCATGGGCCAGAGAATCTGGGGGTTTAGACATAAAGCATAGGCTTATCACCTACAATATGCCAGGCATGTACAGGGCGGATGGGGTACACAAGTCCGTAGTGGGAAATGCTATGTTTAATGGGGACAATTGGGAGGTTATTGAGGCTTGGAGGGGGCTTAGGGGGCTATTTCCCTAGTTTTTGGTGGGGGGAAGCCCTTCAAAGGGCTAATGGGAAAAAATGGGGCCCAGCTGGAATGAGATACGGCTG
Organism: Neoceratodus forsteri; assembly: GCA_016271365.2. Taxonomy (NCBI): domain Eukaryota; kingdom Metazoa; phylum Chordata; order Ceratodontiformes; family Ceratodontidae; genus Neoceratodus; species Neoceratodus forsteri. The sequence goes on from CM057456.1 coordinate 1,727,454,256, forward strand.
GGCAGGGGAAGGCTCCCCATGGGGCAGTCACCCCGGGGGGGCAGGGCTGGGAAGCAGGTTGAACACCTGAACCCAAACAGAAGAGCCTGGATGAAGGGGTATCAGGTCAGCACACCCGAGAGCCAATGCAAGAAAGAAAATAAAAATAACCAGTATGTAAATAAAGGGGCAACCCCAGTGTTTTGTTGGTTTTAAAGGGAACTGTATAAAATGATGGTGGTGGGATGAAAAATGTACATTTGAAAAAATGCATTTGATGGAATGTAAAGTTGAAAAGATTGTAAATCTACCCAATAAAAGTCAGCAGTTGAGCCAAGGCTAAGGTGTGGATGTGACTGATTTCAGGGGGTCTGAGTGACAAAAGGGATTGCCCTATTTAAGGGTAACCTAGGTTGTCACTGGCCCCCTGAGATTAGCAATGCCAGTAGGTTTAGGCGGGGGGGGGATTGGTTGGGGACTTGGCAACCAGCAGGGAAGGGGGAGATAGGGCCAAGTAAGGGGAGGGCTGATGAGGTCATATGAGGGGAGAGGGAAAGAAAGGGGGAGGAGATAGGCTAGATGAGCTGGCAAAGGGCCATTGGGTATGAGGACAGGCAGGGGATGGGAAAAAGGGACTAGATAAGAGCTGCAGGGAGTGGGATCTCCCTCTTTCTGCAGCTGTTTCAGGAGATCCCAACCACCCACCCAAAAATGAAAAAAGATGAGAAAAAGAGGATGAATTGCCATTTGAGGACAACAGGCCATTTCACAGGAAGGTGGTTTCCTGGTTGAGAGCAATGGGTCTGTGAAATGGGGAGAGGAAAAAATGGGGCCCAGCCAGAATGAGGTATGACCGGGCAGGGGAGGGCTCCCCATGGGGCAGTTACCCCATGGGGGCAGGGCTGGGGAGCAGGTGGGACACCTGAAGCCAGACAGAAGAGCCAGAATGAAGGGGCATCGGGTTAGAACACCCAAGCCAACACAAGAAAGAAAATGAAGATAACCAGCATGTAAATAAAGGGGCAACCCCAGTGGTTTGTTGTTTTTAAAGGGAACGGTATAAAGTGTTGGTGGTAGGATGAAAAATATACATTTAAAAAAATGCATTTGATAGAATGTGAAGTTGAAAAGATTGTAAATCTACCCAATAAAATGCAGCAGTTGAACCAAGGCTAAGGTGTGGATGTGACTGATTTCGAGGGGGGTCTGAGTGACAACTGGAGTGGATGTACCTGTCTGAAAACACAATATGGTCTGCTTTTGTAATAGTTTTTGACTTGAGAAGGCTTGAGTTTTATTTAAGCATTTTATTTACCAACATTTCTGAACTAGGCCTTAATTATGTTTTCAATGTGCTACTATAGCTTCAAAGAAGCTGGGACAAAAGTGAGATTGTATGCCTGATCTAGAAATTACCTGTTATTAAAATGATTGGGTGTGAAATGGCTTTACATCTGAAATGACTTGTTCTGATGTAACGTGATGCACTTCTGTGGATATCAAACTCAATAACTAATTTAGCCATTTTGCTAGCAGCACTGTCAAATATAACAACTCAAATGATCCAAATTAACATAAAATAAGTGAGCCTTGGTTTGCGTTTGTGATATTCTGGACTGTTTTTCTCTGACTTGTTGCAGTATTTACTCATAAAATGGGGCAGAGCTGCTGCCCTATCAGAAGAAATATGTATGTTACTGGTCTTCAGATATGTAATATATGTATATTACTCCAACGTTGTGGAGAATTCCTGAGGTATTCTAAGAGCTGTGACTTATTGCTATACAGAGAAGCTTTCCCAAACCTTAAGGCCCTTCATCAATACTTTACTGCACTACTAAATATAGAATACAGTGTATGTAAACAGCACAATGTGATATGAAGTAATAACAAGGCTCCTCACAAAGCTATGCCTGAAAAAAATGACATCCTGTCAGTCTCGAGCATCATATATTTCAGTAGTATCCCCGCAGCTATTTTCTTTCTGCTCTGTTTGTTTTGCAGTAGAATTTGACAGGCACATAAGGCCTGAATGGTCATCACCTTTTCCTATTTCATTCTGCCAAGACAAGGATCTTGTCATCATCCCATCTTAAATATTCATCCCTCTAGCCACAGACAGATTTATCTTATTTGACAACTTGAATGTCCACAGCACTAATATTAATGGCTTAACCCTGCTTATCGTGTGGTCTTTTGTATAGCGTTATTTTGCAGTAATGTTGCCACCTGTCAGTCATTTTTAAATTTGTACTATAAGAAAATTGATGCTGCTAGGGATTTTTAAATCCCTCTCCCTATGTTATGGCTCTCTGTTGCCAGTGGTACTGTAGCACAGCTATGAGATCCATCTACTTAAGTGTTAGTCATGGCTAGTACCCAAAGTTTCAGGACACAATTTTTATTTTATTTTTTTTGCAAAGTGGATACTAGAGATGTGTGCAGTTGGGAAACTTTGCTCCATGGATTAATTCATGGATTTGCCTCATTTTCTGAAGTTAATCTATGATGCAAAGTCCAAATTCACGTAAACCTGATAACTCCACAAAACGTGAAGCTGGGAACTCTGCTGGTGGAGTTTGGCAACTCCACCAGTGGAGTTTGGCTAGAAGAAGTTGTTCAAGCTAAAACTGTCCCTGGTGTCTAGTGACCCCATCCACCCAGCCAATTGACAGCCCGATGCAGCATAAAAATCTTTCCCTGGTGTCTAGAGGTCCCCCACCCACACCCATGCCCAATGTTATCTGCATTATTCCCTGGTGTCCAGTGGTCCCTCCCCACACCCAATCACCTGCCTGACATAATGTCACAGTTTCCCTGGTGTCCAGTGGTCCCCTGTCCCCTGTATTAGGACGTTATATCATTCCCTGGTGTCTAGATGTTCTTTCCCCCACCTGCACCCATTTCTGATGTTATCTATGGTATTCCCTGGTGTCCAGTTGCCCCTTCCCAACGCGATCACCCAACAGACATAATGTCACAGTTTCCCTGGTGTCCAGAGGTCTCCCCAATCCCAATCCCAATCCCAGTCCCCTTTATTAGGAAGTTAAACCATTCCCTGGTATCTAGCAGATGGTATGTTGACTGAAAGTCGACACTCCGATGTCAAAATCCCCCACACCAACAATTTCGACAACTTTCAAAATTGTCACTGTAGGGTACCTGCGGGTAAAATTTCGCCCTTTCACTTACTTTTGCCTCCCCTTCGAGTTAACTCCAACTCAGAGTTAACAATCCTTAGAAGGGGGCATGGCCATATGGGGGGTTCTAGGGGCACAGCCCCCCCCCGACAGAAAAACACCCAGTGTCTGATTGGTAAAATTTCGCCTGTCGACATCGAGGATCACACTATGCTGAACCTCAACAACACTGTTGCCGAGTCGGCATAGGTAAACCCTAGCAAACCCCTCCTATCCCCAATCCCTTGTAATGAAAGGTAGTCCATTCCCTGGTGTCTAATGGACCCCCACCCCAGCAGGTAGTGCCCCGACCCTGTTCCCTCACCTCTACCCCGAACTGGTGCCTGGCACTGCCCTCCACTGTTCATCACAGCTGGCTGATGACTGAGCTGTAAGTGAGCATGTATTTGTACAAGTACATGCTCATTGACAGCTCAGTTAGTCGTTGGTCAGCTGTGGTGGAGAGCAGAAGGCTGTACCAGTCACCGGCTTGGGGTCAGGATGGGGGGAGCCAGGTTGCTGGGCACTGCCTGCTTGGGTGGGGGGTCTGCTAGACACCAGGAATACACTACCTTTCAATTACAGAGGATCGTGGATAGTGAGGGTGCTGCTGGACACCAGGGAATAGTATAACTTCCTAATAAAGGGGATTGGGAAGTGGGGTACCACTGGACACCAGGGAAACTGTGACATTATGTTGGGCAGGTGATTAGGTGGGGAGAGGGCCCACTGGACACCAGAGAAAGATAAAGATATTATTTAACATCAGGTTAGTGATCAGCAAGGGGGGACCACTATACACCAGGAAAAGATTTTTATTTTACATCAGGCAGTCGAGCGTTGGTGGAGGAACCAGTAGACTCTAGAGAATAATCATAACATTGGTCTGGCCAATGATGGACGGGCACAACTAAACACCAGGGAATGATCACTATTGGGCTGACGATCAGCAGTGGGGGCCACTAGATACCAGGGACAGTTTTATTTTGCACTTTAAAAAAAACAAAGCAGGGCCAGCCCAGTGGCACAGCAGGTTGAGGAATCTATGCCTCCTCCCAGTCATGCCGATGACATGGAGTCAGGAATGAACTCAGGTTGTCGAGGGCCAGCGGGAGAGAAAAGATCGAGCACCCACATCAGCTCACCTTCCTCGGGAGGAAGTATTTCATGGCATGCTACTTGTCTGACACCCAGAGGCAGCTGTGTGCCAGTGCATTCATGCCACAACCTCGGGAAAGGGATCCCACATTCAGAGGCACCAGATCTGCCCATTGCACATCCGTGGATCCAGGGAGAAAATCAGTGGAACTCCCCTTCCTGCAGCAGTGACATGACAACCGATCCCTCACAGGCCCTACACCTGGTGGCCAGAGACACCCAAAGTCCTGTGAGAGAGGGCACTAGTGAGGGTGAGTCTTGGGGGAGCCAGGATGATGGGGCTGGTGGTGTCAGTCAGAGAAGGGTCACCAGGGATGAGTAAGGAGTATAAAAAGGCAAGGCAAAGTTATACATGGTGAATTTATAATAAACAGGAAAGCTTCGCAAAATGATCCACAGAGGCAGATTTGGCGACTTTACTGGAAGTTCACCAGCGAATTAAAATGTCGTATCTCTAAATGCAACTGAGAAAAATTAAGCCAATCTGGGGATGTATATTCAGGGTGAGAGGGAAACCAGTAGGGTGTAAATGGCTTACAGTTGCCTATTCCCTGAACCATGGGAAGGGGAGACATTTTTCAAATAAAACAAAAACTGGGACTATAAATTCTTTGGGACTGTGTACTGTGTTGCCCAAAATAACCACACATGATCTTGTTGAAATGAGCCTTAGCTGAATGTATTTTTTTATGTTGGCAGTCAGCCTGGTGGCGCTGAGGGCTGAGGCGCTGGATGCCTCACTTCACGCTACTCTGGCAACCTGTGTTCAGGAACAAGCATGGGCCATCAGGGTTCAGCAGGGGAGGAGAAGGATCAAGCATCCCAGGGACTGCTCTCCTTTTCCAGGAAGGGGTGTCACCAGCAGTCAGTGTCTGACTGGCCCCTAGCGGCAACCAGGGGAAAGCGCACTGACGTGTTAGAAAGGGGGAGGAGAGGAGGCAGACACTTGGAGGAGTGCGTGCAAATGCATGTGTACTCTCTCCATAGGGCATCATTGAATGCCTCCTTTCCTATAGGGAGAAGAAAATGGAGGAGAATAGTGTCCTGGGCATAGCAGGATGAGAGCCGATCCCCACAGGCCCTGCTCCCACAAATGGCAGTAACATCTGCACCGGATACATCCCAGTGGGATCAGGGATCCCTGCCGCCCTGCCATGGGGGGTAAGCCATAGAGGAAGCAGAAGGTAAGCTGAGAGCGGGGGATGGGGCTGAGGGACCAGGCTGGATGGCGTGCTGCCTGGGAGGAGAAAAAGAAACTAACTGCAAAAAAATGTTAGTGATGTACAAACTAAATAGAAAGAAACTGATGTAAACTAGACTACAAGAGGAAGAGGACATCTGATAAGAAAGGAAAATGAGCTTCTAAAACCTCAATTCAATAAAATTAAGGATAATCAATTAAATATATAAAATAAGATATGCATATCTGCCTTTGACTTTTTCTGGTTAAAAATTCTAAGACAGATGTGGTGTGAGAAGACTGAAAAGTGGCCAGTGTGGTCTGTAAGGTCAGACCTGGGCAATTACAGGACAGTCAACTTCAGCTAAGTCCCAGAGGCTATTATAAATGACAGAATAATGAAGAACTTGGTTGAGGGCAAGGTTCTTGTCACCTCTCAACAAGGCTTTATGAAGGGCAGATTATAGCAAATCAATCTGATCACCTTTTTCGAGGAAGTGACAAGGGAAGTGGACAGGGGCAGGTCTATGGAAATATCCTCTCCTGACTTCAACAAGGCCTTTGATACTGTGGTGTAGAAATTGCTTCTTAGCAAAGTAAACCAGCATAGTATTCCAAGTATGAGAGAAGTGGGCCAACGACTACTTCGACTCAACTTTAAGTTGTGCGGGCTCCAAAAATTCAGTTACTCTTTCAGAAGTTGGCTGAGCCCAATGCCGTAACTGGTAGAAGGTTACAAAAAGCAGCTTAAGAAAACCTCAACATCAGTACTAAATATTCATTACTGTAGCTTCCTGTGGCTGTTACTGTTGGTGTTCATCTGTTGTAGATTAATGTTTGTTGTGTTGCAACAGCATCTGCAAAAATCACTAAGACAGAAACAGCCCAGTGTGAGCTGCAGCAACTATTCATTGTTGACCTCAAAGCCAGTACCCCCACTCCACCCAAGTCTGTGCTTTACCTCCATGCCAATTATTATATTCTCTCTGTCCCCACTGATTTCCAAGGATATAATAATACCCCCATGAAAACAAGCTATGCATAAAAAACAAAACTACTGTATATAAATATGTGTAGTTATATCTATATATATATCTATATATATATATATATATATATATATATATATATATAATGTGGGCAGTAGTTTCCACACATGGATGGATACTTTTGGATTTACTTTGATAACGCTGACACATGTATCCCCGACCCACGGTTGCCCGAGCCCAGAATCCCAAACACAAAATCTCAAAAGTGGGATTTTGCTTGTTCTTCATGTTTCAGGGGGCTTCACCCCCACGTCCACTGGAATTAATATACGAAACTCCGGGGGCGGGAACAAAATCTCACTGTCAGAATTTTGTGGTTCGGGATTCCGGGGCCAGGTCAGGGTAACACATATTTGGTTATTGTCGTGATCCCTGTGAATGTGGTTGTAGTGTCATCAACAGGAGTTGCGATACCACTACTGGGAGTAGTAAGTTAGATTGTGGCGCCTGTTAATGCCAGTGGGTGTCCAGAGAGACTTGACACCAGGAAGAGTATGAGTAGGAAAAGTAGTAGAAGTCACTTGAACATGTAGATAATTGAATAGATAGTTAAAAGTATATCTCTGGTATTGTATGTGAGCAGTAATACCCTCCAGGGTGGGCGGTATTGTGAAATGTCACACCACACAGGGGCATGATGAGGCTCAACGCAGCAGGTGAACGGCTTTATAGCCCCTGGGAAGGTCTGGTATTTCCCAATACTGGCCACCCTGAAGGGTATTATTGTGCTTAGAAAATGGGCTACATGTGGCATTCTTTTATGTGAGAAATTAAGTGTCAAGAAAATAAAAACAAAATTGTAGAAATGATTGTAAAGCAGTTTTTCTTCCATAAAATAGTCCCTCCGTGGGTATGTCAGTAGCGGGCACTGCAGTCATTTATAGTTGCTTCTGTGGTGAGATGTCCTTCACACACTCCCCCCACCCCCATCACATTTTTTTTTTTATTATATAAGATTTTATTACTTTTCCAAGTTTATCCAACCACAGTAGAGGCACTCAAGCCATCCTCCTGCATATAAACACAGATATCACAAGCATGTTTACACACTAAAGTATCATACACATGAATAAGATATCCCCTAACAATGTCAGCTGTATGATTTGCTTCTTACATACAGTCCTCTTTATACAGTACTCTTCTACACATTGAGTTCCCATTACTGGAACCACACGCTCATATGAACCAGTCAGCTTCTAAAATTATATCATCATCCAACCAGGGATGTCTCCCGGAACTAGCCTTTCGTACCCTATACTAACAGAACATGGGCCAGATTTTCCATGTTTCCCCTTCTTACCCAGGTCATACTGAACCTTTTAGAACGAGAACCTAAGACCAGTGACACCAGGGTAGGTAATAAGGGCAGGCTGGCAGCAGTCTAAACACTACGAGGAGATTACACAAAACTATACCCAACACAGGGCATCCCTTACTTAAGAAAAAGATGCATATAAAAACACAGTTATTAATAGGGTGTGGAAGACATCACTATTTAGACTATTGGCAGGTTTTGAAAGGGGGGGGTGGAACTGAGCAGATATGTGAATGCAGATATGCGTCCCATTTCTTATAGTATCTGGAAAGATGGCCTTTTCCCAGTGCAGAAAGTCTTTCAAAAGTGGCAAGCTGCACCATAGCAGCCCACCAACAGGTGATCGCAGGAGGAGTAGGCAGCCGCCACCTCCTCAGGATAGCCCTTTTGGCTTCCATGACAGCCACCAGCCCCCATGTCTTCGTGGGCGCTGTCAGATGACCCAGAAAAGAAACATCCACCAGCACCAGAGTGGGCTGGGCAGTTGACAAGGGTCTGCCGATAACTTTAGAGCAGTCCTCAAGCAACTGCTGCCAAAACCCCTGAACTGCTGGGCATGTCTATAAAATATGGAGTAGGTAAGCCGGGGAGGCATCGCACCGCCAGCACTTGTCATGTTTTATAATGTTCAATTTATGAAGCACTGCCGGTGTCTTATACTGTACCACCTGAAAAGGATTTTCAACTGGATCAGTTGGCTTTTGGCATCCTCGTATGCCAGATGGGCAGCTATCAAGCAATCCTCCCAATGCTGCTGTGAGAGGGGGCAACTAAGTTTGACTTCCCAGGCTGTACTGCTGGTCAGCGTAATGTCGGGTTGGGCCTCCATTATTACCCTATAAAAGGTTCCCACTAAGCCTCTACTCTTGCCAGATTCTTGAAGGGTGGTTAAACATTTCCAACTCCCTGTGCTTGCAGGCACTGCCAAAAGAGAGGCGGTGGCACTCCGGACTTGGAGATACCTCCAGAAATCCTGAGTTTTAATTCCGTATTTCTCTTGCATCTGTTCAAAGGACATAACCATCGCCCCGTCAGGGAGGAGGAGATCTCCCAACACTCGTATGCCTCTAGATGCCCAGTGTTTCCAGTGTATCATTCTAGAATCTATGAGTTGATTATTCCACAGAGGGGCATACGCAATCGGAGGGAGGTATGCTTCTCTTGGGGTACCCATAAGGGTCATCGCCTGTCGCCATGCCCTGCAAGTCTCTGTCATGATGGGCATAAGCATGCCTCCTGATGACCTCTTGTCAGAGAGCAGAGAGAAAAGTACATTATCGGGTAGGAGGACTGCTTCTAATCACACTCATTGAGGAGGAGGGGACAAGGGGGTAGCGAACCAGCTGGTGCCTGGGCCATACGAAAGGCCAGGTGATATCCTATAAACCATGGGAGTCCTAGCCCTCCCCTGGTCCAATGCACCTGTAGCTTAGCTCAGCTCCAGCGTGCCATTTTGCCTTCCCATAAAAATGAGGAAATAAGCTCATCCAACTGCTGGAAAGGTCTAGGGGTTAGGAGGACAGGAATGTTACTAAGGAGGTACGCAACCCTAGAAAAAAATGAACATATGAATAACCTCTATCTTACCCTTCAGGGAGAACTGCAACCTTCGCCATCTCTGGACCTCAGTTGTTATGGCTGTGATCAGTGGGGAAAAGTTGGCCTTCTCTAGATCCTGCCAGGCAAAGGGAATATATATCAAGGAATGAAAATCCCTGAGGTGCCCAGGTCATGTCCGGATTACGCAGACACCCCCTACTGCACCTTGCATTGAGGGGGGATAAAATTGACTTCTTTTGGTTAATTACCAGTCCCGACAGGGAGGCAAACTCCTGCAGCACCTGAAGAATTATCAGAATGGAACATTCTGGATTAGACAGGGTAAGCAGCATGTCGTCCGCATAGGCGTTAACCAAAAAACAGTGCTCCTTTACCAGGATCCCTTTAATATCAGGGGTGCTCAGAAGCTTCCATATCAGGGGGTCCAGTGCCAAAATAAAAAGAAGAGGGGAGAGAGGGCAGCCTTGTCTAGTGCCCCTCTGTAAAGAGAAGGGCTGAGATACATCTCAGTTAGTTACAGTTTTCGCTGTGGGCAGATGGTATAAAGTGGAGACCCAGGAACAGAACCCCGGCCCAAACCCATAGAGAGGTAATACTGAACACAAGTATCCCCACTCTAGTGAGTCAAAAGCCTTGGCAAAATCTATAGCCAAGGCTGCCATAGGTGTGTTCAAGTGCAAGGCTAGCCACTTTAAGTTAAGGACTAGTCGGAAGTTGTCTGCCCTGGACTTCCCTTTGGAGAAACCTGCCTGTGAGGGATGTATCACTGTTGGTAGCATAGGGAAAGCCTGTTCATCAGGACTTTGGCTAACAGTCTACCGACAGCAAGGAAATAGGCCGAACATTGGTGCAATCCAGTGCGTTAGAGGATTTTTTAGGAATTAAGGTGACCAGAGCCTCCCGCATGGTGGGAGGGAGAATTGTGGATGTCTGAGCTTCTTGCAGGGCCTGCAGGAGTGGAACAGTAGTTTCTGTTCATAGCAGTTGGTATAACTCCACTGTCATACGTCTGGGCCTGGAGCCTTCCCTTTGGCCATCTGAGACAGCATGGAGTGCAATTCCTCCGCAGTGACCGGAATGTCTAGAGCCACTGTCTGCCCCGGAGAAAGTCTAGGGAGAGAAACCCCATCAAACAGCTTGGACAGCCAGGCACCAAGTTCCTTGTCTGACAGCTGGGCCTTGAAGTGGTAAAGCTCTTGATAATAAGTCTGCATTACCTCATTAATGGCCTTGGGTGTAGACACTACTCTGCCCTGCGGGCTTCTCAGAGCTAGTATTCTGGAAGCTGCTTTTCGAAGGTAGTATGCAAGGAGCTTGCCACCCCTTGTCCCCTCCTCTCAGGATTTATGCTTAGCATGGGTTAACTGCCAAGCGGCCTTCTCATTTAACAGAGTATTGAGTTGGTATTTTTTACCAGTGATGGTGGGTAGGAGCGAGGAATTAAGTGGATCTTGAGAGTTTACTTTAAATTGCCTCTCCAAAGCTGCAAGCTCTGTCTGAAGTGAGGAGATGGTCTTTGTTCTGGCCTTGTTCTTGGTGGCCGTGAAAGATATAATTCCCCCTCTCAGTACAGCTTTAAACACCTCCCATACCACCGAAGCCGTGGTCTCTCCCGGGGTATTAAGAGCGAAAAAATTTTTGGCTTCCTTCCAAATATGAGCTTGACGAGTTTTGTCTTGCAGCAGGGTAGGATTGCATCACCATTTTGTGGAAGGAGCACCCTGGCCCGGAGGAGAGTACAGGATGGAGACTGGCACGTGGTCTGAAATCAATATGCTACCCATTGAAACATCAATAACCCCCGGCTCTGCAGCATAATGTGTGAGCCAAAAATCCAATCTGCTATGCATGTGATGTACCAAAGAATAAAAAGAGTAGTCTCATCCCTGTGGGTTGGCCCTCCTCCAGGTGTCACAGAGACTCCATTCTGTCATCAAGTCAGTAAGACTGGCTAGAGCCTTGGGGTGTGCTTGTGGGGTGGGCAATAATTTATCAAGGAAGATGTCCAGAACTAAATTGTGATCCCCTCCAAGTAAAATGGGGACATCAGAAAAGCTACTTGTCAAGTCCGAGAAAGCTTGACTGAGGTCAGAATCTATTTCCCCAACATCTGTGTTGTGGCCATAAACATTAGCCATCAATAGCCAACCTCCCGGATATGATACCCGAGCTCCTATCCAGCACCCCTGCAAGTCCGAGCGCTTGTTCTCCACCACCCATGGTAGATATTTCCTTATTAAAATGGCCATTCCCCTGGATTTGGTTGTGGCACAGCTGGAGATCACCATCCCCACCCAAAGCTTCTTCAGCCACTGCATAGTCCGGTTGGTAAGGTGCGACTTCTGGAGCAGGGCCACATCTGTCCCCTTAGAGTTCAGGAATTGCAAGACTTTGGTTCTTTTAACCAGATGATTAAGCCCCTTCACATTCCAGGAGATGCACCTCAATGTCACATTTGGTTTACTTGAGAAGTGTTGTTCCATTAACCCCCGCTTTGTTTGTATGGGATGGCAAGCCTCAAAAGACTACACCAGAGTGGGGAAGGGCAGCAACAGAGAAAGGTATCTTTTTTTTAAACACTGAAGCTACTTTTCTTGAATCATTTCTTGTTGTTCATTAGCGGGGGAAAGAGAGAAGCCAAACAAGGCAGCAGCACATAGGAATGGGCAGCAATGTTCTGGCGGTTTTGTAGAAAGAAAATAGATGGCTGGGTGCATTTTATTTTTCAATTTTTATGTGCTTGTTTTGTTTTTGGGGCAGTTACAGTTGTGTTTTGCCATTAGGTTAATGTGACGGCATGGGGAGATGTCAGTTATAATGCACACTCTGTCCTTTTAAAAAACATGTTGCCCTACTTCCGTTACATGAAGCTGATCGCACTGACATTTTGTTTTCCTTTCTTCATTTTCTTTAATGTGTGGGTGTTGTTTAAGAAACTAAGGAGGGTGTGGGGGGTTTGGCCAGGCACCATCTCACCTGCGTTTCTCTCAGGCTGCTGCTTTGCTTAGCTGTTGCTAGGTGTGTTTGGGTGGTATGGCGCCATGATACCTTTTGGTGATGGGACACCCTTTCCTGGCAACTGCTGGGTCTAGTTATTTAGCAGACTCTGTTGAAAAATACATACCTGCTCAGGTCGATGTCCTAGCCAATCTGCATGCTAGGATTCTCTTACCCATTTTCTAAGCTGACATAGAGAAAGGCTAAGAATGCAAGATTCTCTGTATCTAGTCTTAAGTGATATGGTGAGAAAATATTCACAGTGTCATAAAACATATTTCTGAAGCAACTGATGCTGGAGGGCATCCAAGAAAAACAAAGTCAGTTAGTCAGTGCAGTCCAAATGACTTGCCAGTTTGGCCATAATTTAATTTAATTACTATTTCTGCTAGACAGTGGCTCTGCTAGATAAGACTGCATCAAATATTTTGGTAGCACATCTGAATCTTACGCTAAGGTTTCTGAGCATTACCAGCATTCAGTGTCTATAAGTTCCAAAATGTACTTTGTGGTCTCAGGATCATCACTGTCCAAGCCTTTTATGTCATCTCACTCATACCTGACACTGGCACCATGACAAGACAGCAAAAAGGAGAAGCAGTACCACCCAAAGATTGTGTATGCACATTATTCTCTTGACATTTTTTAAGTAATTAAATTCATCAGCAGATGAGATATGTAACTGTGACATTATATAAGCAGTACTATGATAATAGTATGACAGTGATATGATATTGCACTTTTCTGAATTATGGTAATTTTTTCTGGAGAATGCTCCCTTGAGCAATGATCATTTACAAGGAGTTCCTCAATTGGACAAACAATACAGAAAAAATATTTTGAACAGAGATGGCATGACTGAGACCTATAGGTACCTCCCAGGGGTGAGCAGGGTGCACAGATGAGTCACTTTCAAATGAGAAAGACTGCCAGGACCAGGGGGCTTGCAATGAAGCTGGAGGGGGGGAGGTTCAAGAGATAGGTGAGAAAATAATTCTTCACTGAAAGGGTGGTAGGTGCCTGGAACAGACTGCCAGCATATGTGCTGGAGGTAAAATAGTGGAGTGGGGTGGGGGGGGGCTTCAAGCATGTGTGAGACAGACCTAGAAGTATAGTTATATGAAACAACAATGGTTCTGGAGTAATGAAACCACTCTGAATGGGCTCCATTTTGAAATGATGAAACAAAAACTTCACTAAAAGGACAAAAACAGATTCCTGTCTAAAAGAAGTAAACATACTGGGTGAATGGTGAATGTGCAGGCAGCAAAGACATTTTCTAACAAGAAATATAAATAAGGCAACTAATAGAACTCAAAACTAAGAACCTATATAACAAGTATGAATCTGAACTAAATCCCATTTAAAAACCTATATTTAAGAGCGAAACATTAGGGTAACACAATAAATTGGAAGAAAATTGTATAATTGACACTTGGCTCTTTTTTAAGAAGCTGTAAGGCTAACCCCAATGAGTAGTATTGCTGGCATAGCAGTGTATTAGAAAAGAGGCAGGGACGTCTCTGCACAGGTGAAGTATGCATCCCTGCACATGTGTGGGCCCAATAGAAGAGTAAATTGGAGGAAAACCCCTCCAACCATAGCCCAGTGATGGCCCAGTCTCATGCAGGCCCCACACTGACAACTGGGCATCTTTAATCCAGGGTCCTATGGCAGGACCACCAGAGAAGGTAAGTCCCAGAGAAGTTGGGTAATGTGTTCTGGGGACCGCTCCAGATGGTGGCCAGTTGCTTAAGGAGATAAACAGCTTTGTAGAAAAAAAAGGAAAAGAGGCAGGGAGGTGACAGGGTCACTGGAAACTAGAACTGTGCAAAGTTGACAAACTTCTGTACAAAAAATAATTTGCAAAGTGCCATCTTCGTAAAGTTTTTGAAAGGCAAAGTCACACTTTTTGGGAGACGTTATGCACAGCCACTTGCAAAATTGCCATAACTTCGCCTGACTTTGCCTGAGAAAGGGCAATTTTTTCAGGAAAACTCAATGCAAAGTGGCAGAGTGGGCAATTCACAAAGTTATTTGCAAAGGCAAATTTTGCAACTTTGCTAGATTTTCAATGGCGATGTAAAACTTTGCAACATTTTTATTGGAGACCAGTTAGGGTCTGCAGAGGCAGACTGAGAAGGTCAAGCAATCCTTTTCTGCCAACAAATTCTATGATGCTCCTATTCTCTTGAATGTTGCTGAGGCAAACTGGCCTTAGGGAACCCCAGTGACTGTCCCATGACATTTCCCAAGTGTCTCAGTTGGCTATAAACCCATTTTCTTTTTCATGGGACTATGATTAAAAATTGTTATTTTTAGCAACAGAAATGGTCACTAAAGAATGCAGACTCGACTTATATGTGAGGCTGACTTACAGGCTGGCTACTTAAGTCATATTAGGCTCCAGTTGACTTATTAGCACGTTTCTGTAAAACAAAAGAGCAATTCTGTTTCTCCAAATAACCTGTTATGTTACTCCCCACACAACTCCCTCCACCACCACTCCTAAAGGACTCCCATTGATATTGTTTACTGGTAATTTCTATGTACTTAGTAAAAAAGCAGTATCATAACTGTTTCCCCAGCACCACTCTCAGATAGCATATACTGTATATCTCAATTTATGACCGTCACTTCAGTCTCCTACAAATTGTATACCCACACACCTACTGGTATCCTCCTCCTCATCATCCAAAGGATATATAATTATGTCCATAACTGCAAAAAAACAAAACCATCCCCAACAGCAGCAAGCAGCCTCTCTCAGCATCGGTACGCCTTCCCAAGGAAAAAATGGAGGACATGCTGGCATGGTAGCAACAGCTGATTGAGGTAAAATAGCTGTAACAAATCAACCAGACTCCAAATAGTTCTTTTTTATTCTTCGGTGCTTTATTTTCATGTATTCTATTCAAAAGGGACCATGTAGTAATGCCCGAAGCTGCAGGCAGGAAATGCTGCCACTGTTCCTGAACAGAATGCTGAATCATTGAAACAAAGTACTGTAGCTTGTTGTAAAACTGAAATCATGCTAAAAAAACACAGACACTGAGGAATTATTAAGAGCAGACCATGTGCTTCCCCGATGAAGCCCTTTTAAGGGTTCAACATCAAGTACTCTGCTACATTGTCCCTTTTGAGTTGAACATAAGAAAATAAAGCACCAAAGAGTGAAACAGAACTATTTGGAGTCTGGCTGATTTGCTACAGCTGTTTTACTTGGATAAAGAGTGCCTTAATCAGCCCCCAGATTAAACCAATGAGGACTTGTGAACCAACCAGAGGGCACCCACAGAGAAACCTGTTGTTGCTGTAACAGCTGATTGGTTCAAGCACTCAGAAAATGTGCTCACTCTCTGAACGTCTCCTGAAAAAATGATGAAGCAAAATACAGAATCAGGGCATATGGAGATGCAAATTAGTTTGTAAACAAGTAGCCAAAGAATCTATTAACTGCTCATACCCTTGTATGAATGTATAGATAATGTGCTATGTTTAAAGTTATGTGTGCACCATATTAATGTATTATTGTTTTGCACTGTTTGCTCCCTAATCCTGCCCCCACCCCACCCCTGATGCATCTGGAAATGAGCTGCTATTAGCTCAGTATGCCCTTCCAAGTAATGCTTTTGAAATAATACTGTAAATAAATTCTGTAATTAATATTTTCAGAATTAACCCATGTAGATTTGGGGCTTGCATGCCACATGTTTCTTTCTTTCATGTTTATATGGGGAGTTTTATGGCTTTTTTTCTTATTTTTATTGCATTTATATTGTATTCATTTTATATGTATTTGTATAGGGGCTGGCTATTGTCATTATTTATTGTGCATACTGGTGTTTTGGTTGTTGCTTAAAAGCCTCCTGTATATATGGGTAAATGTTTCATCTTTGTTTGGTATTAAGGTTGCTATCTCTTTAACAGAGCAGTTTAAAAGCAAGACCACTTGATTTCTTGTCAGGTCTTGGAAAAGCACTTTGTGGTGGCATGAATGTGTTGGACCTGTGAGCCAGAGGGGGATATCAGTTAGCGTTGCTGCTGTTTACATGTGGATTTTTTAAATAAATGTTTTAACTTGCACATAGTGTCTGTGATTGACAGTCCATTCTGAAAGTTCTGTGAGTATTGGATGCACATTCATTGTCAGTACCAGTTTATAACCCCTAGTCACCCCCTTCAAAGTCCTGTGTTTCTTCTAATTTGGATTTTGTTTATGCCTCCAATGGTACCATTCCCAGTCCTGCAACCCCCACTCCCATTGTAGATAAAATAAGTAATTATAGAAGAGAGAAGAAAATGTATTCAACCTGATTGGTGAGTCTGGTTCTTTATCAGTGTGTAAATCTTTTCATTTATTTCACATTTTGGATTAATACCTTTGAGCCCAGAGGCTCTTTTACAAAGGTTCCATGTCAAAACAGCAGTACAAACATGCAGGGTCATTGTGGAACAGAAAATACAAAAACGCAAATGGTAACACATACTGAATTGAGGAAAAGCATCAATTGCTTGAAGTTAATGGGGTAAAATAAGAACATCAATTATTGTAGGATAAAACATTTTTAAACAATTCATATGGATTATTGCTGCGAGTTTTCATTTTTTTTTTCAAAGTGCAACCTGAGAAAAGAAAAAGCAGTCTGGGTTCAAACTTTGTCAGAGCAAAGGGTGGGACAGGGATGAAAGGTGGGAATGGGGAAAGAAACTTTTTCAAGAGGGGCAAGGAGGAAGCAGGGAAGGAGGCAGCAAGGAAAGGCCACATCTTAGAACCAGGTGTACTATGCTAGTTGCTATGGTTATTTTATTACATGCCAACATGTTTCAGGTTTAGCAGCCAGTCACAGGCATTGTTGAGTGGATGGGGACAGGGCTAGGGAGACAGGAGGAAAGGGAAGGGTGGTCTAGATGAGGGGAGGATAGGATTGGGAGGAAAGATTGGGAGGGCTGTGAATGGAAGGTGCTGGCTGGGTATTTTCAGGGTGGCAGTAGTCAGTTAAAAGCAGTCACAAGGGTTTGCTTGAGCCAGTAGCAGACACAGGTCTTTTTTAAAGGGGCCAATTTTCCCACATTCTATCAGTGAGGCTGGGAGTTTATTTATTTATTTGAATCTAGGATTACAAGTACCTTTGAGCCAAGGCTGTTTTACAAAGGTCAGTTGCAGTACAATAACAACAACAAAAAAAAAAAGACAATTAAGTAACAAAGGCAGGATAACAGTTAACAATCAGTTACATGAATATGAATACATACATTTGGGTTAAACTAAAGCCAGAGGCATTAACGGGGTAAATAGTATTACAAGACATGGCAAAGACACAAAAGGTAAGAGCAGCCAGAGGCATTGTCACATCACAGAGAGAGCAACAGGTGGTGGAGGGGCTGCAGGGGAAGGGGGGAAGAGATGGTGGGGAAGGGGGTTGTAGGAGATATGGGGTAGGTAATAGAAGTGCTATGTAGAAAGAGCTGAGACATGGATTGGGTAATGGTAAGGAGGACTGATTAAAGGAGACAGCTACAGGTGCTAGAAGCACAGAAGAGTAGGTGGAGCCTGGATTTGAAAGGGCCAAGCTTAGGTATGAAGGAAATGTCACTGCTGAGACCATTCAACCAGCTAGGGGCCCTATGAGCAAAGGATTTTTGTCCCTGGGCGGTACGGCAGTGAAGGACCTGCAGGAGTTGAGATTCAGATCCCCTAGTGTGGTGAGGGTTACTATTGGGGCAAAGGAGAGCTTGGACTCTGGGGGGTGCTTGGCCCATGGTTATTTTCTTTGCCATAATGCAGGTTTGGTACTTTATGCAGTTTGAGAGTTGCAGCCAGCCAGTTTGTGCATAGAGGTCACACTTATGAGTGAGACGTGAGCTCCAGTGATGAGCCAACAAGCTTTGCTGAGAGATGTGGATATGCGTCTGAGGGCAGTTACAGTAGCAGAGACATATATGATCAGGCCATAGTCAATTATGGAGACAACAGAGCTCAGAACAGCGGCCCTTAATGCTTCCAGAGTAAGGTGTTGCCTGTGCCAGTAGAGTAGTCCAATGCAAGTATTTGCAGCTATGGTGATGCTATTGATGTGGGCACCATAGGATAGGTTACAGTCAAGAGAGATCCCAAGATATTTAAAAGATTGCACCTGTTTGAGGGGAGCTCCAAAACAGCTTGTGATGGTCAGGGGGTGTAGCCTGTACTTGCTGTGGGAGCTGCTGAAAAGCATTGACTTGGTTTTCTTATAATTTAGGACCAATTTGTGCTTACTAAGCCAGTTCTCAACTGAGGTGAAGCCTAGCTGTAGATTGTTTTGTAGGTGTTGGGTATCCTTATGGGTGGTGTGAATTATGACATCATCAGCATAGAACATGATTTGTTCTGGGCAAGATTGTGGAAGGCTGTTCAGGAAGAGACTGAATAGAAGGGGACCCAGTATGAATCCCTGGAGGACGCCTGAGTGGACAGGTCTAGTGTCAGAGAGGACATCTGCAATTTTAACTCTTTGGGATCGGTTTTCCAGATAGCTTTTAAACCAGACTGTGGAGTCAGGAGAGCCCGTCATTCAGAAGCTGCTGAAGTAGTAGACGATGGTGAACAGTGTTGAAAGCCTTAGTTAAATTGATAAAGACTGACCCAGCTAGGTGACCATTATTCAGAGAACTGTGGATGGTTCTTGTGAATTCCAGAAGGGCAGAAGTGCTGCTGTGCCCTTGTCTGAACCCATGTAGTTGAGAGCACACAATATTGTGTTTGTCCAGGTAATCAGTGAGTTGGTCTGCTACTATGCGTTTGATGGCCTTGGATAGGGGAGGTAATATGGAGATTGGTCGATAGTACCCATGGAGGGCCCTGTCTCCACTTTTGTGGACCGGAGTAACAGTAGCAGATTTCCATCTGTCAGGGAACTGGCTGAGGCTGAGGGAGAGGTTGAAGATCTTTGTTAATGGTCCTAGTACTTCGTTGAGGGTGAGGGACAGCAGTTTGAGGTCAAGTGTGTCCCCACTATTTCTGGCCTTGGCAATTGCTTCATTAATGTATTTTCGGGCTTCGTGCATCTTGACTGCTTTAAAGTAGAACAGCAGGCATTTGGAAGAGGGAGGAAGCTGGAAGGGTGAGTTGGAGAGTCATCTACATTGAAAAAGTCAGAGGGGAAAACACTACTGAGATCTGTGAAAGCGGTATTGAACGTATTTGCAATAGTCATAGGGTCCAGTGTTGTATTGTTCCAGAAGGTTCTCCCATTTCCCCAGGTATTAGTGAGAGTTTCTCTATAGTAGATACTTTTCTTTAGGTGGATTGATTTTGTGCAATCATTTTGAACATGTTTATAGTTCTGTATGTCACTTTGTGTACCAGTGGCCCGTGCCTGCAGCCAGAGGTGGTCCCTTGCTTTTAACTGTGCTATAAGCTCCACAGAGAGCCATGGGTTGCAAAGGCCTTTGACTTTGCACTTTTTGAAGGGGGCATGGGAGTCACAAGCCACATTAAAGGTGTAGATGAGCTAATCCGGTGGCACTGAGAGTTGAGGCACTGGACACCACACCTTGCACCACACTGGTGACCCGAGTTTGGGAGTGAACTTGGGTGCAGGGGGTCAGCAGGGGAGGGACTAGATTGAGAGCCCACTGGGCTGCTCTCCTGTCCCAAGGGGAGGGCATCAGGGAGCTTGGTGCTCCGGTGGCCCCTGGTAGAGACTGGGGGGTGCTGCAGTAGTACAGAGTGGCATGTAATAGCGTGCCTGATGCTGGCAGGGTAGCCGTGTGCCATTGCATCATGGAGTGCACATGCAGAGGAAGGGGGCAGGTGGTACAGAACACAGGAAAACCCCAGATCTAGGGGTAGACAACGGCACCAATCCCCATGCCCATGCCCAAGTCTAACTTGGCCGGCCTTCACAGATCCTCCGCCCAGGGCCCACGTCAAGCAACTGGAGTCTACAAAAGTTAAGAGCGCCCAAGGTAGAAGAGGCTGCTCCACCCCGGAGGGTTTAAGCTGGGGGTGCCAGCTGCGAGGCAGGGGGGCAGAGGAGAGGAGGGTTCGGTCGGAGAAACTTCAGGCAGGGCAGGATAAGTTTGGATGCCTGAGAGAGGCTCCTAGAACTGTGACTGGAGGGAAAAAGAATGAAAAAAAAAAGGTATAGATGAAATAGTCCAGGGACAAATTGACATCTGACGCTTTGTAAATAGGAGTCCAATCATGCTGACTGAGGTGGAATTTGAGGTGATTCAACTGCCCACGGGGAAGGACTCTGCTAGAGATGACTATTGGAGGGGGCTTGCAGAATTTGTTTGACCATTTGCAGATGACAGGGGAATGGTCACTGAGTGAATCCGGGAGAACAGAGATGTCAGAGATACAAGTTAGATGGCTGGCTAGAACCCAGTCCAGGAGGGTGCTAGAGCCTGTTTTGTAGTTGTAGTTCATTGAACCTTTGTGGTCCCCTAACAGAAATGGCATGCTGTGCAAAGGTAGTCCACCTAAATGGTACCTGGAATACCCCTTTAGCTGATCTCCAGGTCATTTTTGTGGTAGTGGCACATTTGAAAATGTTGTCCATTGATGCAGGTGTTAATCCAAGCAGAGATTTCTTCCCAAGCAGGGAGGCCTGCTACTTGACCCTTTGCTCAAAGGGAGCCAACCTGTGTCACTGCAGAGCTGACAGGTGTGGGTGAGACGTTCTGCCCCCAGGACAAGCCTGCATGCTTTATTAAGCAGAGTCTTTATCTGTTTTAAGGCAGTCTGAAGCAGCACTGTATATTATAAACCCACAATCTATTGAGGACAGTATGGAGCTCCTTGTTGCCAGGCTCTACGCCTCAGTTGCCATTGAATGCTTGTGCTAATGGAGGATCCTCAATTTGATATTTGCCATTTTTATGACTTGGTCAATATGTCCAACAAAGGATAGGGTGTCATCAAGACTGAACTCCCAAATATTTGAGTATGTTAACCTGTTGCAGTGCTTCTCCTTTGCCACTAAGGATGCAAAGGGGGATGGCTTTCTTATTGTTTTGGGAGAGAGAGAAGTGCATTATATTTGTGTTTTTTTATAATTTAGTAGTAATTTGCTTTGAGTGAACCATGACTCTAGGTTTCTGAATCTAAATCTCACAATAAACACTCAAATAAAGTCCAAGCTGACCTCCACTGGCCACATAACAGCTGCAGTGAGCAGAATCAATAGATCAGACGTTCATGGAGCCAGAAACTGCCATATGCTTTCAAACGCATTTTGTGGCGATTTTACATACGGCTGACTGTGAAGTGAAAAGTGACACAGCCTGTTAACAGAAAAAATAAGTAAAATGGCCCCAGTTTAAAAATGGAGAGTACCTCTATCAGTTTGCTTACTGGCTCCATAGAGTCATTTCTGACAAGCTTTACTGCGGTCACCCCGGATCACGAAGTGTCCTCATTGATTGACACAGAGTTGAGAAGCAGTTGTCCTGCAGTTATTTCAATCGATGTTGTGTCAGTAGCCCAAAATGAAATGCAAAAACTGGTGATAATGTTAATTTTAGAACCGATCAGCACACAGCATTCAAGACAGCTGCTTTCTGCTTCACCCGGTTCAGTGGGCATCAGTAGTACCGTGCCTAATGCTGCATCACCAACTCATCCCCAGAGCATCACCAAGCATCAGCTGTCCAGCCAGCAGCACCACCTCAAATCAATATGCAGGCCCCACCTCAGGTAAGGCCAGATCCTCCGAGGTACAATAAAAATAGCATAAGCAGCATACGATTTCGGCGGGACTCTGACTAAATATGCAAAACCCTCCCTCCATAAGGACAGATAAAGAAAGCCACTGTAAGAACTGAAAAAAATGGTTTGAGAAGGGGGCAGGAATCAGTGTAAATATGCAGAACCTGCCCTTGGCAAGTGCAGCTCCTCAGTAGTTATCCCTCAGAATTATTCTCAATGGCAGCAGCACTCATGAGACAGAAAACAAGTTAGTAAACAGTATGTTGTAATACATGTTCTACCTACATATTGTGTCACTCATGACCTTTGTTTTTCAATGATTTGTTTCTGTGTTTCTGAGACTTTTTTGCATAGTGGGATGAACAAAATCCTGAAAAACCATTTAAATAAAATAAAATATTAATTACGAATAAATAAAGTGTCTTTTCCTTGGTTTATTTTATAATTGCAGTAATGCACTCCAAGGGGTGTGTTGTGAGATTTACACATGCCTCAAGTTGTTTACGACACTCGGCCTGCACCCTCATGCCACACCACACCCGAGGCGTGCGTAAATCTCACAACACACACCCTGTCATGCATTATTGCTTATGTAGCCAATTTGGCCAAAAAGAATATTATGATGTTTGAAAGATTAGCCATGGGTGGGGGCACAGAATTCTCAGTTTTAACTGATATGTGCCACAAAGCAGTGATATCCCTAATGAAAAAAGCAATTTAAAGTTTGTGAATGAACCAGGGTTAAGCAGTTAGTTTTGTGATTGTTTGTTGGTTTGGAAGGTGTATTGTTATCTCCATTAGCAGGCTTTTCACCAGTTACTTACACATTAGTTGGAGATTGCATTTTAATTAAAGGAAGCTAATTTAGCTAGTGCACATTAGACAAAAAAAAGCCTGTTCAGGCAGTTACATTTTAGAACAGGGAATCTGCTGATGAGTGGTCCACCATGAAGTTTGGTAGCTGGGCTTACTTCACAGCAGAGCTCGGATATGAATACCAAGAGAACTACACTCAATTGGAGATAAAAATAAGTAAGTAGACAATGCAATTCAAGCAGAAAGAATATTATGATATTTGATTTATCATGGGTGTTGGGAGGCTGTGCACTGAATTCCCTGTTTTAACTGATGTATGCCATTAAAGCAGTAGCAGCCGTAATGAAAAAAAAAAGTGATTTAAAGTTTATGAATCAGCAAGGGCTGCTATCAGTTCAGTACATTCTTCCATGTAAAACATTTGAAATAAATACTTTTAGGTGTTAATATTTTCAGAATACATCTATATGGATTTGGGATTTCCATGCCACCTGTGTTTCTTTCGTCCTTCTAATTTGAATTTTGTTTATGTCTCTAATGGTGCCATTCCTTGTGGTGCTGCATGTATCCACCGACTCATGTTGGTTTGTTGTTTGATGACATCTTCAAACATTGTCATCGGAGAAGACCGACTAACAACTTTATTTCATTTTTATTTCTGGATACTGTATTTAACATCACATTGAGCCACGCCAACCTTTAAAATGTTAACAATGAACATCACAGAGCCCTCCCCTCCACTTTGGTATTCTGTTTGCATTGTGCTACTTGTCTTTAGGACGTTTGCCTGATATTTGCTTTTTTAAAGCAGGTGAACTGTGTTTATATGCTTTCATCTGTTCCTAAACTCACTTTTGGGTTCTTTTTCATACATTATGTTCCATGAGATCGCATTATGTATTGGGATGCCCTGTTAGTAATAACACTTTATTGTCAGTTTGTTTGGTCATTCTGATCACATTTGTCAATCAAGGTACCATAGCTCTAAAGGCAACACAGAAGGGCTGTATGAAATAATTGTGTAGCTAGAAAGAAGGCTAATAGGCTTCCCCTGCAATGAAAATGGGAATGGCTTGGGGAATGGAGTGTGAGACAGAGCATCATTCCATTGAGAGAGAGAAAAAATGTTCCACTCTGGTGATTGAACCCAGGTCCCATACCTTGTGCTGCTTGATAGCCTGATGCCCTACCACTTTACTTCCTAGAGAGGAACAGTATGCTGTGGCAAAGAACATCAAACACAGAGTAAAGAACCACCCCCCGCCCCACATACACACACACACAAATAGAGTTGCAGTGAATTTTCATAGCTGACAGTCTGTCTATTTAAAGTAATGTTTCTCAGGTTGCATTTACATCTCAAAGAAGGAGCTGGAACTTTTCAGGTTATCAGCAGTGTAGAATGTTAAACCTTGCTGAAAGTCTGTAATTAAAATCAGAAGTAGCATCTAACAATTTCTCTCATACTACATACATTGTAGCAAGAAAGAAAAGAAATGATCCACTTTGGGGGAGGGGTCAAACCAAGGCTCTCTACTGCTTGATAGCCTGTAGTGCTACCAATGTACTAAGCTTCTTAGACAGAAGATGTATGCGAGGACATAGGACATCCAGCACTGAGTGCAGCCCCCCCCCAACACACACACACACACACACACACACACACACAGCTATAATGAATTTTCATTAAGAGCAGTCTGTATATTTTCAGTAATGTTTCCCAAGTTGCATTTTAAACCACAAAGTCTGAGCTGGAACTTTTCAACTTATCAGCAATGAAGAACATCAACCCTTGCTAAGAGTCTATCACTAATATCATCAATAACAGCCAACAATGCTTCTCATGCTACAGTACATAAATTGTAGTGAGAAAGGAAAAATGTTTCACTCTGGGGATCGAACCATGTCCCCTGACTCTGTACTGCTTGGAAGCTTGTAGCTCTAACACTGAGTAGGAAACGCATGCTGTAGTGAAGGATATCCAGCAGCGAGTGAAGACCCCCCCCCCACCATACACACACACACGCCTGCAGTGGAAGTTGGTAATTAACAGTCTGTCTATTTAAAGTAGTGTTTCCTAAGTTGCATTTAGTCATTAAAGTCTTAACTGGAACTTTTCAAGTTATCAGCAATATAGAACATCAAACCTTGCTGAAAGTCTATCACTATCATCAGCAATGATATCTAACAATTTCACTCTTACTACATACATTTTAGTGAGAAAGAAAAAAATGTTCCAGTCTGGGGATCAAACCCAGGCCCCTACCTTCTACTGCTTGATAGCCTGTAACTATGCCACAGTCCTTGCATCTCCAGTTCACCTTCCAGCTCTGCAGGAGGTGTCCCCTGACCAGGGCACTCTGACCTACCAAGGAACAGCACCTAGGGATGTGGATTAGCTTTGCTGCAGTCTCTGCATCTCCAGTTCACCCTCCAGCTCTACAGGTGTGAACTTCCTTGTGGCTTGCCCCACTCTGTCCCCAGTGTTAACTCCAGCTCCTGATTGGATGGCATTGGTGAATCCAGGCTCCCGATTGGCTCCCTACTTCTTTCCACTGTCTGAACTTTGCTGTAGGCCTCCTAGCCAGAGTTTTAACTGGTGGGTGCTTACTTTTTAAACCATAACAGCTTTCTCCCCTCTGCCTATGTCTATTGGGTGTATTTTATTGGAACTGTGTGTAGTCATTTGAACTCTATTTATTAGACTGTTTAATACACATGATAGACAGTTTAATTCAATAATTATAGCTCAGTTTGTAAAAGTTAAGCTAAACTGAAATTTATATCTGTTTCTCCCTCTACCTTCTACTTTCTTGTTCCCCATACCGCTCTCCCAGAGTAACTCCTAGCCCCTCCCCCACCCAGCTTGGCTTCTTGGAACCATCCCCTCTCTGTTTATTACCCCCCTTTTGTCACTTAATTTGCTCCTGCTGTCTTCCTGTATCCACTCACTTACTGCCCCACCCTCCGATTGCCTTTTTAATTTCATCCTGTGTCTCCCCTCTCATTTCTTCCTAGAAGGCGTCCCCTGACCAGGGCATTCTGGCCTGCCAAGTAACAGCATCTAGGGATGAGACTTAGCTTCACCGCAGTCCCTGCATCTCCAGTTCACCCTCCAGCTCTAAAGGAGGTATCCCCTGACCAGGGCACTCCAGCCTGCCAAGGATAAGCACCTAGGGATGCAGCTTAGCTTCACCGCAGTCCCTGCATCTCCAGTTCACCCTCTAGCTCGGCAGGTATAAACTTCTGTGTGGCTTGCCCCACTCTTTCCCTGGTGTTACTTCCAGCTCCTGATTGGACAATGCTGGTGAATCCGTGCTCCTGATTGGCTCCCTACTTCTTTCCACTGTCTGAACTTTTCTGTTTGCCTCCTAGCAAGAGTTTTAACTGGTGGGCACACATTTCTCAAACCATAACAGCTTTTTCCTCTCTGCCTATGTCTATTGGGTGTACTTTCTTGGAACTGTGTGTAGTCATTTGAACTGTATTTATTAGACTGTTTAATGCAAGCAACCGACAGTTTAACACAAGTAATTATAGCTCAGTTTGGAAAAGTTGTTAACTGTTGCTAGCCTTGCTTGTAGAGCAGAAAGCAACTAACTAAAAGAAGCTTTATTTTCTTATTAATTTAACACATATCTCAGCAGGAGTCAGTGTCTGTTGAGATTAAGCAAGACAGATACTTTATTAGAAGCAGAAGTAGAAGGGGTCTTATTTAGGGTTAAAAAAGAAAGAAAAGAAAGAAAGTCAGTGTGTGCTCTGTGCTGTGAAGGGTACTGTATCAACTTACTTTGCTAAACCAGTAGGAGGGGGAGAGCGCTTAATTGGGGGTGTGGCTTAGACACTATAAAAGCAGGTGACTCAAATTACAACTTCCTGTTGCTAGACTTGCTTGTAGAGCAGAAAGCAGCTAACTAAAAGAAGCTACATTTTCTTATTAATTTAACACTTATATCTCAGCAGGAGTCAGTGTCTGTTGAGATTAAGCAAGACAGATACTTTATTAGAAGTAGAAGGGGTCTTATTTAGGGTTAAAAAAAGAAAGAAAAGAAAGAAAGTCAGTGTGTGTTCTGTGCTGTGAAGGGTACTGTATCAACTTACTTTGCTAAACCAGTAGGAGGAGAGAGAGCTAAATTGGGGGTGTGGCTTAGACACTATAAAAGCAGGTGACTCAAATTACAACTTCCTGTTGCTTGCCTTCCTTGTAGATCAGAAAGCAGCTAACTAAAAGAAGCTACATTTGCATTTATGCATGTCTACTGTGTCTGCTGGGCACACTGAAACTGCTGGCATTAGACAAACTTGGATAAGATAATTTTAGCATATCCTCTACTTAGCAAATATACACCTTTAATAATGGAAAAAGAATTTAGTAAGTGAATGCAATGTTTGATGTATAGTGAGGGAAATTATGGGATTGAGAATGTATGTGCTAATTGCCATCTGATTACTACTCTTGAAGCAGAGATAGTGTTTCTCCTTATTATTAAACTAGTTTCCACTGATATTAGGGAATTGGAAAGTTACATTGAGCTTATGGACGAACAACGTCATTCTAATGAACAATTTTCTTCACATTTAGGTAGCATTTCTATGCCTCCTGATGAGGAGACAATTGTAACGACTAGTACTAGTTTACCTGTTGCCTCTGCTCCCTCTTATAAGGTGGATGATTATCCACCCTCTTCTCATGATAATGATGACTGGACCATTGTCACAAAGCCTCTTGAAAAAAGGAGAGGCAGTCAAATACACAATAGTGCCCCTAATGAAACTCGTAATAGGTTTGAGCAATTGACTGTATCAAATAATGAAGTTCTACATGATTTATCCTGTGCATCACCCTCTGTTGATAATAATGGTTCAAAAACACTTTTTAATCAGGAGTTAATGCCCATGAATACTTGTCCTAGTAAGTCTCAAGCTACCAAATCAATACCTATTAAGTTAATCACTCCAGAGTGTGTTAAACAATCACCTCAAAACAAGTGTTAGTCCTGGGAGATTCAATCATTAAGCACATTGACAGAGCGGTATGCAATAGTGACAAGAGCAGCCGCACTTGTTCTAGCTTCCATGGGGCCAGGGTATCTGACATTACCTCCATGATGCCTAAAATTTTACAAAATGTGGGGGAAAATCCACTGGTTATCATACATGCCCATGTTAATGATATAAACAGCACCCCATTTAATCAGTTACAACAGGACTATGTGGCATCATGTAACCTGTTACTTGATAGGGGATGCTGTGTATGTATATTTGAAATTATACCTGTCCCGAGAGCAACATCTACCATGACTCAGAAAATCAAAGCCCTAAATGAATGGCTGAGAAAGTGGTGTTTTAAGCAGGATATACCCTGTATTACCCACTGGGAATCATTTTCAGATCGTTCTTACTTGTTTTGCTGAGACAGTTTACATCTCAGTCGTAGGAGTAGTACACTCATGGGGAAAAGTATCACTAAAATCATAAATCATTGTTTAAACTAAAAACAATGGGGGAGAATGGGTCTATTCCCAAGTCTCTGAATACTTACCAAAATATTATTACAACTAAATGTAAATTCCTAGCTTTGAATGCAAGATCTTTAAACCAACTCAAATTAGCAGAACTCGAAGCCAAATGTAAAACTTTAAATATAGGTGTGGTGGGAGTAACTGAAACTTGGTGGGATGCATCCTCAATTTGGTCCAAAAAAATTCCAGGTTATAAGTTATATCATAAAAACTGATTAGATAAGCAAGGCGATGGAGTTTGTATGTACATACAAAATGATATTCCTTCTTTTGAATTGTGTTCTCCCTTTCCTTTGGAAAGTATATGGGTTAAAATCTTATTGAAGGAGCAGTCCTATATAACTATTGGTAACATCTATCGACCTTCATCTGCAAATTCAGATTACACAACTGATATGTTTATAGAAATGACACATTTTTCAGAAACTCAAGATACTGTAATATTTGGTGACTTTAACCTCCCTCATATTAACTGGGACTCATTCTCAGGACAGTCCTATGCCAAAAAAGTACTAAGAGATGTGATAGTTAGTACTGGATTACAACAACTTGTAACTGAACCCACTCGAGATCCTACTATTTTGGATCTATTATTTACTAACATAGAGCAACAAATTAGCAATTTACACATTTGGGATCCACTTGGGACCAGTGATCATTCATCTTTTCTTTTTTGAAATTCAACAGTTTAAAACTACACAAAGGAAGTTATACTATGCAAATAAATTATAACAAAGCAAATTTTTCTAAAATCAATGAATACTTACCAAACATAAACTGGGAATCTAATCTTCTTAATTGTACAACACAACAAGCTTGGAACTTTTTAAAAAACATTGTACATTATTTTGAAAATACCTTTATTCCATCTAAGAGGAAATTTAATAATAAAGGAAAAAGTCCCCCTTGGTTCAACAAGACAATTAAAAATCAGATTAAAATAAATATTCAACTTTTTAGGAAACTTAAAGAATAGTTCTGTTCCATTTAAAACTACCATATTACATAAATACAGACTATCTGTGAAAAACCTAAAAAATTCTATTAAATTGGCAAAAAATAAGCTAGAATTTAAACTAGCTCACACAAAATACTGTCACAAATCTCCGTTCTCCTATATAAATAGTAAAAAAGGTGTATCAAGGACCATTGGTCTCATTATAACCAAAGGCTCTTGGCTTGCTTGACTCCATGGACCAGTGGTTATTCCAGCCCTCCCCTGGTTGTGCACTGCTTGGGGTGTGGGGGGGATGATATCTGTTCTTCTGTGTTTTCCTGTGCCCATCTGTGGCATGGGTGGTGGGCCCCTACCTCCCTGGTTGTGCAGTTACATTGCTCTGCAGCTGGGAGGCTCCCTGCTTGCGCTATGGTGCCTCTGGACTGCTCAGCTGAACATCCCTTGTTGCGCCACAACGCATCGTATCTGCTCAGCTTCCCCTCCCTAGTTGCGCTATGGCGCAGGTTGTGCGATATTCAGACGTTGGTTGTAGGTGCAATTTGGCCTGCTCCTTTTTTGAATATTGCATCTGTTGCGCATGCACACAATAGACTTGCACTTGCTCCTGCTATTGCGCACTTTTTGGGTGCAGTTTGAATATCTGGGCCAGTGTATTTAGTGGTGGATCAGGAAGTGGGTGCTCTGCTTTCTTCAATGTGCTTATATTTGGTGCACCGGGTTGCATCACTGCATCCACAGTGGAACAGTGAAACCACAGCAACTCACAGCATAGCTTTGTATACACACAGACACTCAGAAAAGTCATTTCAAAATGTGCATCTGCTTTAAGAAAGATTACTTACTATTCAACATGTGAACAAAGCTCCTGAAGGGAATTGTAAAAAATTGACTTACTGTACCAGACTGCCAATAAACAGCTTCACCCCTTCACTCTCCAAAGCTGAAAGCATGGACAGACAGGCTTGGAAGCAATAGCACCTTCCCTCAGCATCAGTAGCTGCTTGAAAATAATTATGGTAAGCAGTATTTAAGCTCACACTTGGTGATAAAAAGATACAAAAGTTGTTAATATTCCATAGGCTTAAAACATGCCTGACTGGCCATAACAGTGTAACATTTGAGTGTATAAAAATGCCTTCATCAGGGTGCCAATGAAGGGAATGTTTGTGCTTATTTGGTCCATTTTCTTTCCACAAATAATGCAAAGAAAGTATTTAAATGAGTGACCCAGCCCCCTTATTTATGTAAACTCAAGCACTGAGATTTCAGAATCCCAGCCATGGTGACCTAACTAAGCTTTTGATTTCTGACTTCTGATTTGTTGTTACATTTTGGTTACATTTTGAGATCCACCTTCAGTCTGTAATGGTAATCACCCTTAAGATAAACATATCTTACTACTACTTTTTAGGGCTACAGTGGGCAGAGCCCTGCAGACCTCCCGCGATCAGAAAAGGGAGATTTTTTCTGATTGAACAACAGTGTGGAGTTGCCTCACAGTCGCCTCCACATCCATGAAGCACTCCACCCTATTAGCATTGCACAGTACTGTTTTCTGTAGTCTGAGGTCACAGCAGAACATGGCACAGTCCACCGTGTGCAAGATGGCCGACAACTTGTACTGTATATGCACGAATACTTGTGCATGTGCAATAGCATTTGGCGGCCATCTTGGTCATGGCAGACTGTGCCATGTTCCGCCATGAATTCCACCATCAAGACCATGGACACGACTGTTTACTTTTTAAAAAATGGTTTTCCTTCCACCCACCTGACCCTACCTCTCAGCATGCACCACCCCACTCCCCTGCCAGAAATGTTGATGACTGCTAGTGGGTGAGGAAAAGAGAAATTAGATTTTTTTATAATGTGGCTATATCTGACAACTAAGTTGGACACAGAGTTTCAGAACTGGGAAGGGGGAAGAGTACCATGGTTGGGCTCCCACTGAATGCAATTTTTTTTCAAACTGTTTCCAACACTAGAGTTAAGCTGTCAGTGCCTGCACATTTTTTTGTAAATTACATTTTTCTGAAACTGGGTTTGGGCAGCCAGTGTCAGAATGGGGGCTGAAGTCTTCAGTGGCACTGTGTTTGGACTCTTGATGGCCACAAATTTAGTTATTTTTTATTTGTAATGACTTTGGGGGAATGTCGGAGAGAGGGGGAATGTAGAAGAGAGAGCGATATAAAGCTACGGACACAGTACCAGTGACAGGGATGGGCTTCTGACCACTGGTCATCCAAATGAAGCAAAAGTGCTACAATCCTCTGGCCATTTCACTGGGTGTGTCCAATCCCCCAGTGCAGGAATCTGAGTCTGTTTTTTTTTTCCCATTTTCTTTTGAGTCCCACCCACCTGACCCTCCCTCTCAACACCCACCACCCCACTTCCTCCCCTGAAACATTACAGAGACACTGGGGGTGCCCAATTCTCCAGTGCAGGAATCCATGGGCATTTATTGTTTTTTTTTTTGCACCCTGTAAAAAGAAAACCATCCATCAATGTCTTTTGTGTCCATTAACAGTCCCCCACCCAACCCTCCCACTGGCACCACCACCCTGCACCTCCCAAGCTCTTACTTATCCATTGGGGTCCAATGCTGTAATTCTTTCTGGACCATAGACATGTCTTCGCTCTTCAGATTCAGACTGCAAACTGAAGAAACAGGTATGTGGTTCAATGTATTTCAATGGTGGTTTGAGCTTAGTGGCATAACTTGGTCATTTTTGCATATTTTTTGCCAAATTTTCAACATGCCTTTTTTGGGACACCACCTCATGTAAAATTGTACTGATACTAGACTAATCTGTCCCAAAAGGTGATTTTGTGGTTCCTGCATGAAATTACCTTTATGACTCCACCTCTAAGAAAGCTATGTTTAAATGTAGGTGTAACAATATTAAAAATCAACAAAGTTATGAGCCTACATTGAATTTTGCAAATGCAAGCTCATAACATTAGTAATTTTCAATATTGTTACCCAAATTTACTACATAGCCATATCTTTACAATGCCTTTTTTATATTCTATTTATCCCCCATCACCAGCTCCCATGGCATCTCTCAGGTCGCCCACTAGACTCCTGCCTCCACCACCCAGCTGAGCTCCTCCTCCTGACCAAGGAATTGGGTGTTGGGTCCCCCCACTCCCACCGGTGCCTTGCGAGAGGAGGCAGGGACCATGGAGAGTCAAGTCGGGGTTTGGAGCCAGCACTGGGCATGTGGGCTTCAGCCACTGGGGTCCATCATCACCTCCTTGGTAGCTGGGTTTTTTTCATTTTTCTATAGTCCCCACCGATACAGGACATGCACTGCTATCCAGCTTGTGGCATGAGCACTTCTACACATGCCCGCAGGATGGCCACCTGATGCTATAATCTTCCTGGTCCCTGACTGCAGTACACCCAGTCTCCACTGAGTGCCACTAGTGTCATAGGACATAGACACCCCTCCCTCCCAGGAGAGGAGAGGAGAGGAGTCCATTGGATGATCAAACCTCTCCTTCCCGGCTGACCCCTGGCTCCCCGGGCTGACTCCTGAACCCAGGTCACCAGCATGGGGTGAGGTATGGCTGATGCCTCAGCCTTCAGCAACACCAGGCTGACCTACAGCACCTCTTGAATGTTACAGCTGTCATTTTTCAAATCCTAGCAAAGATGTTTTTGTACATCCCGAAAGGTGATTTCGCAGCCACTACACAAAATCACATTTTGGACAGGAGTTGAACATTTTCTCAGCCCTTGTTCATGAGCTGGAGTCATAAGAAGGCTATGTTCTAAATTTGGTGTAAAAATATTAAAAAAAAGTTATGAGGCTATGTTGAAATTTTCAAACACTGACTCATAAGTTTGATATTATTTAATATTTTTACCCCAGATTTTCAACATATCCATTTCCTTACAGCCCCTCATGAATGTAAATGTGACAGCTGTCATTTTCAGCTCCTGCCCAAATTGTATTTCTGCATCCCAAAAGTTGATTTCTCAGTCCCTGTGCAAAATAATCTTTAGGCCAGGAGTTGAACATTTTCTCTGCCCTTCTTCATGAGGCAGGGTCATAACAAAGCTATGTTGAAAATTTTATATAAAAATATTACAAAACAACACATTTATGAGCCTACTGTATGTTACATTTTGCGAACACAAGCTCATAACTTTGGTAATTTTCAATATTTTTACCCTACATTCCTTGGCTGCAGCCCTATTGTTTCTGGCCAGAGTTTGTTTAAAGTGGCACAGGAGAAGTTTGAACATACTGGCATGTCAATTTGCCAGATACTTTCATTAAGAACAATGCTGCCTATTTGAACTGCAGCCTTGGTTTAATGGCCTATTTAAAACATAATTTACCATTACCACCAAAGTAAAAGCTAAATGTGCTGGGACTGGGAAGTATTGTTGCTCAGCATATCAGGATGGAGAATTCTTTCTTGAGAACTGGCTGGTGATTCTGAAAAAAGAACATTAACCCCTTCCCCCCTTGGCTTTCACTCATAGAAAGATTCCTTCAATGGTTATTGGTCCCCTCTGTCATAATGGAGTGATGTGCAAAAATAAGGTCTTGACTGGAAGTATCTAAAAATAGAATGCCTGTAATGGAAAGTACATTGGAGAAGGCACTCAACACATTCTTACAATATATGCTGCAACAAATGTAGCAGTTAATGAAAAGAATTCCAAATTATGGCTGTTATGAGCTACTGGAGAACTCCCTGTTGCTGTGGAATCCGAGATTAATTGGATTGCCTAAGCATTTTCTTTCAACAGACATAAAGTGCTTGGTAGAGCAAAATCTATCTTCATTGTTCAACTTGGATCCTACGTTTTAGTTAGACACATTGTGATTCCCCTCATAGAAACATAGAATGTGTCAGCAGATAAAGACTGCTTTGCCCACCTAGTCTTCCCATTTTTCCCTGCCTATATGGATACAATAGACCCTACCTGATCTCCAGTTACCCCCCCCAACTTCTCTACCAAGATTCCCTTGTGCCTATACCATGCATGCTTGAAGCCCACTCGTGACTGGAAACTTAAATTAGACTTTTATCCCTTGTTCAGGTTCGAGTCCATTTACTAGAGAATTAACCACGTTTCTAAACTGAAAACTGTATCTGTGAGACCACAGGTTCCACCTTGTCTGTCTTAAGACATGCTGGGTCATTTGACAGACATTCTCTGGGGCCCAGAAGTGAGAACACATAAAAAGGAGGAGGTACAGTAGTAGCCACAGACATTGCTAGCTACTTCCAGATATTTTGCAAAATTTCTAAAGAGTATCCCTCTGCTGCCCCTACTGTGGAAATGCAGAAAGAAGGAGATTTCTCTAGAAATATCACAGAAATTTCAGGAAATAGCTGACAATGTCTGTGGCTACTACTGTAGAGAGCAGAGTACTGTATAGTTCAGTTTTGGGAGCATGAGATTGAAGTCAGTGGAGAAACACACAGAAAGAGAGAGAGAGCGATAGAGAGCACAGAGATAGAAAGAGACTCCCAGGCTCTCTCCACTCTTTGGGATAGGCACAGCTTGGGGAAGTAGGTTGTAAAAAAAAAAAAGAAGAGAGACAGCTAGGCAGTGACAGCTAAGACAAGAGAAAGATAATCTGTGACCCTCATGATTCCATCATCTGAAAATAAGAGACTGGGGTAGTGGATGGTTCCTATCAAGGGATCTAGTCGAGGCCTATATGGGTCTGCTCCAGGTTCCACTGTGTCAGAAGAAAGTGTCCTCTGGAAATGTAAGACCTAGCAGTGGGGAAGTAAAAGAGAAATCTTCCCATATCCGGTCAATGCATTATTCCCCAAGGGGAAGTCACACATGTGCTGAACACTATTGGCCAGGTATGTTTCTGTTGCCCAGGGATGTTCCAGAAAGTTTAACCTACCGTGAACTAGAAGTGTGCAAAATCGGGGATTTAGTTTTAATTTTGCCAAATCTCACCTAGTTTTGCTTTTAGATTCATGGCCAATATTCATTCACCATAAAATGTGGCCTGTTTCATTTTGAAGTATAATATAAAGGAAAACAGTTTACATTCTGTAGAAAAACAGTTTAATAGCAAGGCAGCTAGCAAGGCACAGTTGTTAGTAAGTTCAAAGGAAATTATGTATCATTTTGAGCCAGTGCTTAAGTTTAATAAGCACATAGTTTCATTTGCTTGCAGTCTAAATTCCTAGCAATATAAATGACAGGAGATAAGACGTGTTGAATAGAGGCACATAGGCTTAGGAAATGTAACAGCTGAATATAGCAGTATACCCCAGCAATATAGCCAGAGGTTAGAGTAACGAGCTGTGACTGAGCTTGGTCCAGCAGACCTAGGTTTGATTTCCCACAACCTCCACTTGCATACTGTGTGACTCTGAGCAAGTCACTCTTTAACACCCCAGTTCTTCCAGGCCACACCTGTAACATAGAAACATAGAAACATAGAATTTGATGGCAGATAAGGACCGCTTGGCCCACCTAGTTTGCCCATTTCCCTACCTGATGGATAAGCTGCAGATTCTAGTTAATCAACAGCTTACTTCCTCCTACCCTCCACTACAATTGCCTTTTGTCTGTCCCATGCATTCTTGAATTCTCCCACTGTTCCTGACTCCACAACCTCCTCAGGAAGGCTGTTCCATGCATCCACAACCCTCTCTGTGAAAAAATGCTTTCTAACATTACCTCTGAGCCATCCCCCCTCTATCTTCAAATTGTGCCCCCTTGTTCTTGCACATCTCTTTTTCTGAAAGATGCTACCCTCTTGTACTTTGTCAATTCCCTTGATATACTTGAAAGTTTCTATCATGTCTCCCCTCTCCCTCCTTTCCTCAAGGGTATACATAATAAGCTGCTTTAGTCTCTCGTTGTATGTCTTCTGGTGCAGACCCTGCACCATTTTGGTTGCCCTCCTCTGAACAGCCTCCACTCTGTCTATGTCTTTGTGGAGATGGGGTCTCCAGAATTACGCACAGTACTCCAGATGGGGTCTCACAAACTGTCTGTACAGAGGGATAGCAACTTCCTGTTTTCTACTGTTGATGCCTCTCCCTATGCATCCCGGTATCCCCCCAGCCTTCCTTACTGCCTTCTCACATTGCTTGCCCACGTTTAGGTCACCTGATATAATTACTCCTAGGTCTCTTTCAATTTTTGTTGTTATTATCTCACCCCCATTGTGTACTCTTCCCCTGGGTTTTTGTTTCCCAGGTGCATTACCTTGCACTTCTTTGCATTGAATCTGAGCTACCATATATTTGATCATTCCTCCAACCTTGCCAAGTCCCTTTTCATCCTTTCCAACCCACCTTGTGTATCAACCCTGTTGCAGATCTTTGTGTTGTCTGCAAAGAGATATACTTTTCCTTCCAGGTGCTCTCCAATGTCACTTATAAAGACATTAATGAGGACCGGTCCCAGTACAGAACCCTGCGGTACCCTGCTAGTTACCCTCCTTTCTTCACTGTGGACTCTGTTTACTATTACCCTTTGCATCCTGTTGTCCAGCCAGTGTTCTATCCAGGCTACAACCTTGGGACCCACTCCAAGGCTGGCTAACTTGTATATTAATCTTTTGTGTGAGACTGTGTCAAATGCTTTGTTAAAATCTAGGTAGGCCATATCCACAGCCCCTCCCTGGTCTACTACTTTGGTCATCCATTCAAAGAAATCTATTAGGTTCATCTGACATGACCTTTCTGCTGTGAAACCATGCTGCCTTGGGTCCTGTGCCCCATTGGCCTCTAGGTACTCAACAATTCTTTCCTTCAGGAGTGATTCCATCATTTTCCCTACCACTGAGGTCAAACTAACTGGTCTGTAGTTTCCTGCCTCTGCCCTGCTCCCACTTTTGTGATGTGAAACACATCTTCCCTCCTCCAGTCCTCAGGTACCACCCCATCCTCCCATGATTTGTTAAAGAGAATAGTCAGTGGTGTTACTAGTTCTACCCTTAGTTCTTTTAGAATTCTGGGGTGAATCCCATCAGGCCCCATTGCTTTGTCCACCCTCAGTTTCAAGAGTTCTTTCAAAACCCTTTCATCTGTGAATGTACTGGTATCGACCCCACTATCCAGAGTGTTTCTCTTGTTTGGTTTAGGTATCTCCCCCTCCTCTTCCTTTGTGAATACTGAGCAGAAATATTCATTCAGTAGCCCTGCTTTTTCACTGTCACCCTCTGCCCACAGTCCCTTCCCTTTATTAAGTCTCTGTATCCCTTCCTTGGTCTTTCTTTGCTCCTTATTGTACCTACAAAAGGATTTATCTCCCTTCTTAACAGAGTTGGCCATCTTTTCCTCAGTTTGTGCCTTTGCTATTCTGACTGCCTTCCCTGCCTCCTTCTGCTTTAACTGATAAATTTCTCTGTCCTGCTCCTTCTGTCTTTCCTTATATTTCCTGAATGCTATCCTTTTCTCCTTAACCTTCCCTTCTACCTCTTTTGAGAACCGTAGTGGTTTATTCCTTCATTTTGTTTTGTTGATTTGCTTCACACAAAGGCTTGTTGCCTCTGTGATGGCTATTTTGATTATTCCCCATTGTTCCTCCACCCCTCCTTCTTGCCCATTTGCTAGTGCTTTTCTGAGGCACTCTCTCATTTTCCCAAAGTCAGTCCTCCTAATGTCCAGTAACTTCACTTTTGTATGGCTTGGCTCTACAGCTAAGTTTATTGTGAACCACACTGTTTGGTCGTTACTTGTTCTCAGATGGCTATCCACCTCTAAATCTGAGATCCTTTCTCTGTCCCAGTTTGAGAGTACCAGGTCTAAGATTGCTCCCTCCTGAGTGGGTTACAACACTAACTGCCTGAGGCATGCCCCCTGTAGGGCATCAAGAATGACCCTGCTCTTGGATGTGCCTGCAGCAAAAGTGCTCCAGTTAACATCTGGCATATTCAGGTCCCCCATCAACAATATCTTCCCTTTTTCTGCCATTTTAAGGATGCCTTCTATCATTTCCTTGTCCATTCCCTCCCCCTGAGATGGGGGTCTGTACACAACCCCCATGCGGATCTTGGTGTCATTTCCTGACTCCAGCGTGGCACATAGTGACTCATCAACTTCCTATAAACAGGCACTTATGCCTAGTGGGCCTTACCTGGTTATCAAAGATTATAAAATGGCTATCTAAAATGTAAAAATCTGATTGGCTGACAGGATCTTTTATCCATGAGTAAATCCCAGTATAACTCATGGATAAAGATCCAGTAAGCCACATCTAAGCCACCGCTGAGCCCCAATGGTGAAGTGGGAATTTCAAAATAGGCTACAGTTCTGATTTATACTGCGTGACAACACCAGCAACACCAGCCTTAAACCCACCATAAACAGCACAAACTTATTTTTTTTTCTGTTTAATAAATGTAGAGTAGTTGTGGATTGTGTACCTCCAAAGCAGTATGGGCCAAACCTAGACTACGGCTTTCCCTGTAGGTGATCCTGCACTCCACATGATATCCTCAACTGCTAGCTCCTGTGATAGTCACTCCCTCCTGCTTCTGTGCCGGTAACTGCTGGCTCCCGAAACATTGACTTCCTCCCACCTCTGTGTCAGTGGATTTAGTTCCTGATCCCACTGTACAAGGCAGATCATCTCCCAGCCCATTAGCAGGGAAAAAATCTCTGCTCCCAGTCGAGCTGCACAAACATTGCTGCTCCCTACACTATCCCTATTACAATCTACAGGCTGCTTCTTTTGACTGCATGGATGTTCTACCTTGATTGTTGTGGGGAAAAAAATAATTGCAGCAAGCAGACACAGACTGTGTGTGTGTGTGTGTGTGTGTGTGTGTGTGTGTGGCGGGGAGGACTGCCATCTCTAGTAACAAGGAACTATTTTACATACAGTGTAAGGATATTACACAAAAAAAAATCAATGAAAACCATTTCTTTTCCAGTAAAACCACTTTCATTTTTGAAAACAGAATTCTTGAGAGGAAGACATTGTATAATCGCAATAAATTACTCCAGGGTATGGGTTATGCTGGGAGCTGGGATTTACCCACACCCTGTTGTGGTTTATTGCTTAAATAGCACACACACACACTAACCCCTGGCTACCTTGTTTAGTCTGTTAAGCAAGTTATGCACTGCTAATAAAAGTGACTTGGTGACTGAAGGGAGGATAACATGACAGGAGGAAATAGTAAATGACAGGTGATGGTCTGAGAGGCAATATTGTTCTAAAAAATGGTAGCATCATGCACACACAGAATATATTGGACCCTCCCACTCACCCTTTTGAACTGATGTTGTTGTTCTTTTGATAAGCTGACTTTGTTGTTTGTGTTGCCAGTGATGGGCCCTTACAGTACTGACAATTATTTTTTAACTTAGTTAGGATGTGCATGCAAGCTACAATTTTTTTTTGTAGTACACCATAAAAAGTCAGACTGAGGAAGCATTGTGATTTGTGAAAGAGAATGCCCACTTTTATGTAGTGTTTGTAAAAAATGTTCATTGATAACGATTCAAGAGCAGCAGATCAGTCAGAAGTCAGAAGGGGTTAGATGTTATTCAAGATAGAGACTTGGAGCATAGGGTACATAACTGGAAGACATCTACCAGAATCAATACAGTTATTTACAAATGTAAGTTACGCTCACAAATAAAAGATTGAAGGAAAAATGTGTGAGTGTGAAATTCTTTCATATGTTCCATAGAGTCAGAGAGTAGCCCCTAGCTTTTATAGTCTTACTTGACAGCAGTTCGGTGGAAGAAACAACATTTTGACTGGCATGAGACAGGACATAAATGACATGAGAGACAGGCTGATGCAACATTCCCTTTCCCCCAGTACTGGACCAGTAATACTACTAATCTTCTTCAGCATCACTGCCAATAGGCTCATCATCACCACTACTGTCAGTGCAGTGTTGTGGAAGTGTCCCTGAGTATCCTGCAAATACACCACAGTTTAGTTTAATAAAAGTTAGAATTTCAATGTTTTCTGGAAGGAGTTTTCTCTTCCAAGTACTAACAACATAGTCAGTCCATGTTGTCCATGGAGGCACCATACATATTGCCTCTGGGTTCCAAATCATAATGCAAGGCTTTTCCTATTCTTCTGCCTTTACTGGGATCTGTTTATTGAATGGGAGCATTACTATTTTCATGATCAGCAGCTGCAACACTTTGAGTTGGAGTATCTGTTGTCATTTTTTAGAGCAACTTTATTAAAGAGCAGGGGCGCGATTCTCAAAGCTCTACATTGGATGCAAGGTGCTGCATGGTGCAAGTGGCACCTTGCATCCAATATCGCCCCCTGAGCCATTCTCATAGGCAGCCTGCATCAACCGCAGGCTGCCTGCCCCAAATGGGGCTTGCACCACCCGTGTGCCAAGAAATGGGCTGTGACATAGGGCAAGGTGCTTGTGGCAGATGCAGGCAGCCAGTGCCCCAGAATCAGAATTCACACCCAGAGGGCAAGTTTCAAAGAACCCTTAGACTAGCCAGAGTTGGCCTAAGGGTACTTAGAAATTCATCATCTGGGTGATCTGGGCACTGTGTGTAGCACTGTGTCAGTGGTCACCCACCACAGCCCCGAACACCGATAGCACCTCCTTATGACTGCATACAGTAATTCCCTCAAACCTGGTGGTCAAGTGGTCACCCAACCCCCTGATATGCCCAGAATGAACCCATAATTCCATGTCATCTGGTGGTCTAGTGCACCCACCTCCCCGAGTCCTGATGCTGCAGTTACTAATAGCAGTAATATGCCCCCAGCCTCGATTGCAGTTGAAAGAATATGAATGCCAAAGTCAATTCCCTGGTGATCAAGTGGCCCCCTACTGCCCATCCAGCAGGTAGTGGCCAACAACCAGCACCCCCCATTCCACAACAGAGCTGGCACCAACACTGTCCTCTTCTCACCTCCACAGTCAGGCCTGCGGAGGTAAGAGGAGGGTTGTGACCGTGCTGGCTCTGTCGTGAAATAGGGGGGTGCTGGGTGGTGGCCACTACCTTCTGGGTTGGGGGTGGGGGGACCACTTGATCATCAGGGAATTGACTTTGACACTCATATTCTTACAACTACAATCGAGGCTGGGTGCATATTATTGCTATCAGCAACTGCGGCATCAGGACTCAGGGAGGGGGGGACCACTAGACCACAAGGTGACATGGCATTACGGGTTATGATGGACATATATTGGCAGGGGCAGGGGCACTGGCCACCAAGGGCCCTGCTGGATTGGCACACAGCCACCTTACAGCTTGCAGCAAGCCCTCCTGTTGCACCATGTGTTTGGCACCCCTGTCGGACTTGCCACAAGCATAAGGACTTAGCCAGCAGGACCCTGCCTGTTAAAGAATTGGGCACAAGGTCCCTGGTGCACAGGGCTTTGTTGCAAGCTGCAGTTTGCCGCAGCATGTGCCATTTCAAGCCAGCTTTGAGAATTGGGCCCCAGTTCTTTATAATGATTGAGGTCTACACTACCAGATTGAAGAAGACCTGGCAAAGTGGTTTTAAAACATAGATCCAACATTGTTGTTATCACATAATGTTCAGATTCCAAAATCATGGCAAATCCTACAGTCCATTTCCAAAGAAAATTATCTTGCCAGTCTCTGCATGAGAAGATGTATCAATGGAATGCTTTGACTTATGGTTGTGCTGTCAGCGCTCACTTCATGTGTGGCTTCCTCAAATGACTGTAGCAACTGTGCTAAATATGATATAAAATTCTACTGTCCAGAGGTGAGTGTAACATCCTCTTTCCCTTCTGTATGGTCCATGGTGTACTGGTATACTGCTTTGCGTTGTTCTTGGAGCCTCTGTAACATTTAAAAGGTGGAGTTCCACCAAGTGGCAACTTTGTGCTTTAGCTGGGGAATTAGCAAGTTATTCTGTTTTTGCAGTTCC
The DNA here is from genome assembly GCA_016271365.2 of Neoceratodus forsteri. Lineage (NCBI taxonomy): Eukaryota > Metazoa > Chordata > Ceratodontiformes > Ceratodontidae > Neoceratodus > Neoceratodus forsteri. Next base: position 1,727,496,519 of record CM057456.1, read on the forward strand.
TGCAAAATTCTACAAGCTTTTGCAGAGTGCCTAAAGTGATCACAAATCTTACGTGCAGCACCCAGCATATTCTGCACACTTCTGTCTTCATTGAGGAAGTCATGTACCACTAGATTGAGTGTATATGCAAAACATAGTAAATGCAGAAACCCACCATTCTTTAATGCTTTCACAATGTTAGCTCCATTGTCTGCAACTACAAATTCTGGGGAAAGGCTATTAGGGGAAGCCATTCTGAGAACCGTTTCTTTAGCTGCTGTAAAGTGTTTGCACCAGTATGATTTTCTTTGTCAAAACTTGCAATACAGAAGGCAAACTGTTTGCAAGGACTTTGTTGGTCCCAGCTGGTGGCACCAGAAGATGTTGCAGAGGAAAATGATAACCGGTGGGCAGTGACAATCATGTAGTCTACTGTTTGACCACTCATCCACATATCTATTGTTATATGTACTTCTTCAACAGATGATCACTGCAAGGCACAGTTTGCCTTCTCACACAGTCCCCCGTAAGGAGCTGGCACAGCCTTTCTGCAGAAGTATATCTGCAATGGCAGTGGATATCGGGGCGCAGCAAGTTTCATCACATCCTGAAACACAGCAGAGTCAGCATAAGGAAATAGTTGCATGTCCAGTGCAGTCATTGCAAATACTGCTTTGTTTAACTGCTGAACAGCAGGGTGGTTTTGGTCATATTTAGTTCTCCATTCAAACACCTGCTGCATTGTCAACTGTTTCTGAGGTGTAACTGGCACACTAAAACAGGCTGGAGGAGACAGAGAAGAACTCATTCTGTTTTCAGTTGGGGAGCTTTCTGATTCTCATAAACACCTAGCAGATAAAGGGGGTGATGCAGTCAAAGTCCTGCTCAGTGTCATAAGGGTCCATTGTACATGGAAAGATTTTGCTATACCACCAGTGTGAGTACCAGTGTTAACCTGTACATCCTCTGCCGTGTCATCTTGTGACTTATTCCTGACCCACAGACGTGGATGTATCTGCTGTAAGTGTCTTACTAAGGTTAATGTGCCAAGGTTGCTTGCCTGTCTCCTCTGGTGAAAGAGGACTTACAGAAGCAGCATATTGCATGCATACTGTTCTTTGGGTCAAGGTGAAAAAACCTCCACACATAGAAACATGAGAGGATCAGCCTCTCAGTGGAGTTAATGAGGGCAAAAATGTTAGGGGAATTCAAGAATGCATGGGAATAGGCACAAGGAAACCCTAAAAATAGAAAAGAGAGCGTAAAAGCTTGAGATCAAGTAGGATCTGTGGGATTGCAGTAGGTAGGGAAAATGGGCAGACTAGGTGGGTCAAGCGGTCCTTATCTGCCATCAATTTCTATATTTCTATGCAGCAGCAGACAAACATGATGGGATCTCAGAAGACAAGGAGTTGGAGCATGAGAAAGCTTCACTCGGTAAAGAAGAGGATGCACCCACTGCAGTAGAAGAAGTACTTTTTGGTTTTGTGACTTTTGTTTTTCTTCTAAATTACTGTCTTTGTCTTGAAAACCTGTTTCACAAGCCTACTCCCTTCCATCATTATTCAGTAATAGTTGCTGATCACTAATGAAGCCAGCTCCCTTCCATGAATAAAACAGTAGCTTACCATACTACCTTCCTTGTTCACCTTGGGGAAATAGGTGGCAATGATGATAAGCAGTTAGTACACATCTCTAGGCAAGGAATATGAACTGGTTTAACTAGCAAGACTACAAGTTGGCATGACACAAGCCTTTAATTGACAGGACTACACAAAAAAAACATGGTCCTCCTGTCCTGACTCTTCCTTGTGTGGGAAATGACTGATGGCACTGTGCAGACAGAGGTTACTCACTTGCCAGGCTGCCTCTTGTCTCCAAAATGTTTGACACGTGACGCAAGCCTTTATTTGACAGGACTACACAAAAAAATGGTCCTCCTGTCCCGACTCCTGCTTGTGTGTGAAATGGCTGGTGACACTGTGCATATAAGGCTACTCAACTGCCAGCCTGCCCCCTCCCTCTAAAATGTTTGACATGTGATGCAAACCTTTATTTGGCAGGAGTACATAACAAAAATGTAGTCCTCCTTTCCTGACTCTTGCTTGTGTGGGAAATGGCTGGTGACATTGTCCAGACAGAGGCTACTCAACTGCCGAACTGCCCCCTGCCTCCAAAATGTTTGGCATGTGACACAAGCCTTTATTTGACAGAAGTACACAAAAAAAATATGGCCCTCCTATCCTGACCCTTGCTTGTGTGGGAAATGGCTGGTGGCACTGTCCAGAAAGAGGCTACTCAACTGCTGGGATGCCTCCTCACTCCAAAATGTTTCACACATGATGCAAACCTTTATTTGACATAACTACAAAAAAAAAAACTATGGTCCTCCAGTCCCAACTCCTGCTTGTGTGAAAAATGGCTGGTGACACTGTGCAGACAGAGGCTATGCAACTGCTGGGCTGCTCCCTCCCTAAAACTTTTCACACGTGACACAAGTCTTTATTTGACAAAACTACACAAAACAAATATGGACCTCCTGTTCCAACTCCTGTTGTATGGGAAATGGAAGGTGACACTGTGCAGACAGAGGCTACTCAACTGCCGGGCTGTACCCTCCCTCCAAAACATTTCACATGTAATGCAAGCCTTTATTTGATAGGACTACACACAAAAAAATTATGGTCCTTCTGTCCCAACTCTTGCTTCTGTGGTAAATGGCTGGTGACACTGTAAAGACAGAGGCTAGTCAACTGCTAGGCTGCCCCTTCCCTCCAAAATAGTTCACACATGATGCAACATACAAGCCTTCATTTGACAGAATGGTAACACTTTATTTTAAGTGTCCTTAATTACACTGTAAGTACTGTACAACTGTGCTATAACTGCAATGTAACTACTGTGTAGTTACGTGTAACTACTATGTAGCTAACTAGTTTCATATTTGTGTGTTGTATATGTACATACATTACGCATGAAGTAACTACACTGTAACTGCACTGTAACAACCGTGCAGTTACTGTACATGCAAATACTATGTCGTTAACTAGTTTCACATGTGAGTGTTGTGTAGTTACACAATTTGCATACATGTGCAACTACTACTGTCTCTCTATCAGTACAAATCATTTCATTCTGACACATGTAACTACACATGTAATAGCTGTTGTAAAGTGTAACAGAAAATCTGTTGTGCAACTAAGACTGTGTCTCTTCTGGTATTATGTAATTTGTTCTTATAAGGGCAACTACACATGTTATAGCTATTGCACATTGTAACAGAAAATGTATTGTGTAACTACTATGTTACTGCTTTTGGCATTGTTAAATTTGTTCTTACAAGTGTAACCACACATGAATGCAGGTCTTGTGCACTATTTCAAATGTCTATGTCTATCTGACATTTATTTAAATGGTAATCACACAGAAAAACTTAAAAGTGTAATCAAATGGTAAATAAATATGATTACAATATAACTTCAATCTGCTACATTTAAATGCACTGACTGGTAACTCCTTAGATGATGTTCCATGTCTGCATTCCAGTTTTTCATGAACCTACAGGTTAATAATATGCAGTCTAATATTGTGAATTGATATATAACATTACACAAACATATTTAATTTGCATAATTACTAATTGGTGTTGTAGCAATATTATGGATAAGAAATAATGGTATGTACTGTAGAACATTGTTCTACCTTCATTTTTACATCAGCTAAAATGCTGTTGTACCACACTTCAAAGGTCATGGAACGCTGTTCAATCCTTCAGTGGTACAACAGCGTTCAAGCTGATTTCAGGACCATATGAGCCACACCAACAGAAATCGCAGGATGAGCCAGATCAAAGGAGTCAGAAACAGAAGAAACAGACAGCTGCATAATCCCACAGATGCAGGATCAACCAGATATGCTGTCCTATGAAAAAAATAAATAAATTCAGGATCAACCAGATACTGTATGTGCATTTACTTACAGAAAACGTGTGCTTCATCCAAGTACTCTCTCTAAGCAAGAAATACAGACACCATTATTTTTTTTTAAAATCCCTCCCAACCTGATTTTTTAACCAATGGGACTGCGTGACACAAATGTAGGGATGTCTGGACACTAACAACCACACCCCTGGTCCTAGTAACCAGATGTAACTCTTGGAAGAAGACACAGATGGCAAAGTCTTCTGCTACTTAAAACATAAAAAAGACCCTGCTAAAACTACATGAAGATAATGTCAGGGACAACATACATCATAACAAATAGTGGATGGGAAAATCTATGCAGAACCAGTGTGTTCTGCCACCTCTGAGATCTGATTTCCATGGAGCTCTCGAGCTTCATTCTCGAGGTCAAAGGGAATCAGAATGCCTCTGTGGCAGAACACAATGGCTCTGAATGGTTGCCAATCCACTATTCTCTATGTTTTCACAGTTAATGCCTAGGTAGCATGCATTTGTGAGTGTGCACATGTACATTTACCAAATCTCAGTACTGTAGCTGTCGAAGGGCTGGGGAGATAGTGGAATGCACAGGGAGAGGCATCACCAGTAGAAAACAAGAAGTTGTTATCCCTCTGTACAGACAGTTGGTGAGACCCCATCTGGAGTACTGCATGCAGTTTTGGAGACCCCATCTTCACAAGGACATAGACAGGATGGAGGCAGTCCAGAGGAGGGAAACTAAAATGGTGCAGGGTTTGCATCAGAAGCCATGTGAAGAGAGACTAAAGGAGATTAATATGTATACTCTTCAAGAAAGGAGGGGGGGCATGATAGAAACTTTCAGGTACCTCAAGGGAATAAACAAAACCAAGAGGGTAGCACCTTTCAGAAAAAGAGATGTGCAAGAACAAGGGGGCATGATTTGAAAATGGGGGGGCTCAGGGGCAACATGAAGAAATATTGTTTCATGGAGAGGGTGGCGGATGCATGGAACAGCCTTCCTGAGGAGGTTGTGGGGTCAAAAACAGTAGGGGAATTCAAGAATGCATGGGACAGACATAAGCAATTCTGGTCTAAATACATCAATGTAGAGATATTTCTAGTAGAAAGAGGGAGGATATCATGCCCCTCTACAGGTCCTTGGTGAGGCCACACTTGGAGTACTGCATTCAGTTCTGGAGACCTCACCTCAAGAAGAGCATTGACCATTTGGAAACAGTGAAGAGAAGGGCTACTAAAATGGTGCATGGACTGCATCACAGGTCATATGAAGCAAGACTCAGGGAGCTGAACCTATACTCCCTTGAGCAGAGAAGAAACAGAGGGGACATGATTGAAACATTTAAGTATGTGAGGGGATTTAACGCAGCTCAGACAGGTGATCTATTTCAACAGAACATGGCAGCATGCATGAGAGGGCATGATATGAGACTGGTAGGAGGAAGGTTCAAAAGCAACCAAAGGAAGTACTTCTTCACCGAGAGTGATAGACCCATGGAACAGCTTGCCCCAGGAGGTGGTAGCATCAAAGACAATCAGGGAGTTCAAACTCACATAGGATAGATATAAAGGACAAGTTAGGATGAAGGCTGCATAGGGAAGGGGGTAGCTTCTAGGCCAGATTAGATGGCTCACAGGATCCCCATCTGCCAATGCTTTTCTTATGTTATGTTCTTATGGTGGAGGGTAGGAAGAAGTAGGATGTTGGTTAACTAGTATCTGTAGCTTATCAAATAGGTAGGGAAATGGGCAGACTGGGTGGGCCACGCAGTCCTTATCTGCCATCAAAGTTCATGCTTCTATGGAAGTTCTCATTCAGAAATCAGTTCCTCATGAACTTAATGCTTACAAAACATACAGTCTAACAGTGGACCCTATTCGCATATGGGTCTATGCATCAATGGAGTGCCGGGTATGTGCAAAAGGAGCATACCTGATGTGTGCAGCTGTGCAGCCATGGATTGTTGTGCAGTGGCTGGCAGCTATGGTGTTGACCACCACACACCTCTCATCCATGGCTCTGCCACCCAGCATGCTAGTGTGTGGAAGGCATATCGGTGGACACTTGTGGGCATCCAATGAGATGCCTATTTCAGATCAATGAGTGGATCCCTTTCTCTGTGCAAAGTGTTATGTGATGTGTTATGCCCAGGACCACTGGAAAATTGCAGAAAAGGTTAACAAAAATTGCGGAGCGTTTTGCAAAAATTGCAGGAAATTACGGGGGTTCAACTACAGATCCAGAGTGCTTCACAATAAATCTTTTAATGTTTTTTGAAGCCTAAATTAGTCAGTATAAATTGCTAAATGTATACACTGACACCTGAATATGTTTAAAACATAAAGAAAAGTTTATGTTCCTAAAAAGAATATTAAACTGATAAGCTATCATAATCGTCACCTGTCTTCCAAAATTTAAAAGCACCTGCCTCATACAGTGCTAAATAGATTCTATAAAGTGAGCCAGAGCAAATCAATATTCAATGTAGCCAGAAGAAATATTTATTTTTGTTTCTGGCTGTAGAATAATGAAGTGTAATCAATAGCTATTTACAGTACTCTGCCAGCTATTCACCCACTTTGGTACAAGAACAAATAAGCAGATAGAGTGGTGAATGATTGAGTTTTAGTAAAATATTGTTAAAGTGTTTAATAGTCATAATTTGTATTGTAGGTACTGTACACTATTTGTGAAATCACATATTTAAACATTAAATCTGGGGATTATTGGTAACAAACTGTGAATGAGCTGACTACATCTAGCAGACCTGGGTTTGATTCCCACAACCTCCACTTGCATACTGTGTGATTCTGAGCAAGTCACTTAACCTCCTCAGTGCTCCAGGGTTGTACCTGAAAACAGGCACTTGTGCCTAGTGGGCCTTATGTGGTTGCTAAAAAATGTAAAAAAAATACCGATATATTTTACTGCATCATACAGTAGTCAGGGTATCCTGTAGTTTACCTTTGTTTTTCTCTGGCTGCAATGATTTTGTTTAGTTAAAGATAAATGTTCAGATACATTTTGTGTTTTATAAGCTTGTTTTTAGACTTTAGTCGGGTTTTATTGGAATCTTTGCACGTGAGTATCTGGGGGTAGTTGCTAAGAGTGTGATCACTGTTAGCAACTAGCTTTTTCAAGTTTAAAATCGGCAGGGCCATCAAACATCCTCAGCTGTTTGAATCAAAACTAATGTGAATGAAAGTGTGCTCACAAGAAAAAACTTGCCCTGCCACTTACAAAAAGGCTTCATAGTTAGCACCCCTTTTAAGTGAATGGGATAATTTGCACCTTTTCTCCCATCTTTTGTTTGTTTGTGTAGCAACAAAAACTTTTCTGATAGACTGCTTCAACACAAAACAAATGTTAAGTGTTTAAGTGTGCTTATGCTTGGCCAGTGGATTTTGAAACCAAACAAGACAAGGATTCAGAAGAAATCAATATCACATAAAACCCTTGCCCTACCTTGCACTGCATAGTTACTGCCAAACCCAAGTCTGCATGTAAAATTGTTAATATATTTGAGAGTATTTTATTTAAAATGTTAATACTTTTTACACAGTTCAATATAAAAAATCAAAAATTGCAAGAAATTGTGGAACATGTCAATTTTTGTGGAGAATGGTGAAAAATTGCAGATTCCATAAAAAAATTTCGGGCTCAATTTTCCAGTGGCCCTGGTTATGCCCCACTACTATCCCACATACACATTACAATGTATTTCTGATCACTTTTACTGTGATACTGCAATTTGCACTAATATGTAGATGTAGATACCCATCGTACAAGCATGGGTACTAGGAATGTGTTTTGCTGCTAATATATGCTACTTTATATTGTGTTTACATCATTTTATATGCTGTTTTACTGTTATGATTTATGTTTTCCACTTGTCATGCATGATATATATTATACCTCATTATAATGCATTTACCTATGTTATGTTATATTTTATGTATTGTATACACATATATTCTGACCTATGTCACTGATAAGAAGACCTTTATGGATCGACTGTGATTACTGTATATTCTTATATACTCATATAATCATATGTAGTATGTGTCTTATACTTAGTTATTATGCCACATGTATTTCTGGTTATTCAGCAGTTCCTTTGTCTGTAATTTAGTGCTGACAGATCATTTCCTTTGTTTAACATCTTACTCATTAGTAATTCTGTTTCCTAAGTAACTGCCCAAGGGCAATGCCTTGTTTACATTCTATACACCAATGCATTGATGTTCCTTATATCCGTAACTATGCCGTTATCATTCTAACTATGTTGTTATCTGTATTATATAACCTTCTGTAAGCCAGCTCCTCAGAGAGAATTATACCTTCCTCGAGGACTGGTGAGAAACGGACTCCCTAGTGATTTTCTCTGTCACATGTTTGGTGTGAGTATTGTAATAAACCATTCGTTTTTATTATGTACTGCTTGTGTGTGTGTTCTTTAGCTCACACTGCAGACATACAAGAATCTGATATATATTTATACTTGGAGCTGGACTCCAAAGATAACAGGAGCAGGGGCTGCTGAGTGGAACACAGGGATGAAATGTTCCTAAAGCGAGAAATGTTTTCCAAATCACTGGCGCTTGCCTGAGCGGCTGCCCCCAGCCCTCCCAGTTTTCCCTGAGGAGTTTGCACAAGTTGCTACACTCTAGCAAAGCATTGCACTGTCCACACATAGGAAAATATTTCAAAAGTAGTCTTTATTTCATCAGTGGATGAGTGTTGCCACACATAGGAATCAGAACTACTCACTCCAGTGCTTTGCCAGAAAGGCTTCGTCAGGGAGCCACTGACACCCAACAACATTGCAACAATTTCCACATGTTGCTGCACTCTAGCAAAGCATTGCACTGTCCACTAAAAGGAAAATATTTCAAAAGTAGTCTTTACTTTATCAAAGGACAATTGCCGCCACACATACACTATGAGTTGGAACTACTCACCCCAGAGCTTTGCCAGAAAGGCTTTGTCAACTGAGATGCTACTGGTTCAGTCTGGGACTGTTGCCATTGAGAGCTAAGTGGGGTGGCATGGTGGGGTGACAGCACATGTTTGCATGGCTGGTGGCTGTACCTTGGGGAGAAGCATAAGAGTTATGGCAGGGTCCCCCCGCCATAGCTTGTGTCCTCCTCGCCTGGCACTCTGCACCTTAGTGAATGGCATGGAGTGTGGGCATGCCCTCTGTACCACCCCCAGACTGGCCCTGCATGGACCTGCCTGACTGATCAGGGGACTGGCTGTGCAAGGGATGCGTGCTTTGGAGCATGTCGCTGGGGGTCCACTGGACCACTGGTGCACAGCTTTCCTACTGTGGGTCACCTATGCCTTTCAGATATGTGGGTATAGGTTATTAGATTGTTTTGTGCACAGGCCCCGAATATGTCAGGGAATGTTTCAAATATGCATACCCAGGCCTGGTGATCAACAGCAGCCATCCAGTCAGATGGAGCACCCACCAGCAGACTGGATCCTGCACTCTGTGTGGAGTAGGGAATTGTGGGATATGGCTGGTCCTCCCAGTACTGCTGTTTTCCAGAAAGGGGAACCTACTAGTCTGCACATGTTCACCACCATGCCCCAAACTCTCATAGTATAGTCAGAGGGTTGTGGTAGTTTGGTGTGAAGGATGGTGCCATGGCTGCCACACCATTCAGCCAGTGGGAAGAGCATGTAATGGCTAAGGAAGCATTCCTGCATGTGTATCTGGCACCACCCACACACCACACAGCAGATCAGTGATAAAGCATGGCATGTAGTCATGCCCCACCCCCAGCCACCCACCTGGGCAGCAGCAGGACAGGGGTGTGGGTGCAGAAGAGGTGTGGGTCAATCCCAGACAAGCAGCACATTTAAAGTTATGTAAGTACACAACATGTATTCTAAGACTAGTTAACAACTGCATAGTAGTGCAGTTAAAGTGTAGTTATGCAGTAGTTACAGTGTAGTTAGTGAAACTGAAAATGATCCTTCAGAAATCATTCCCTCATGAACCTACGTGGTATAGTGTAGTGGTTAAAAGCACTGACCTGCAAACCTGGAGAACTGGGTTTGAATCCCAGAGCTACCACTGGTATACTGTGCAACCCAAAAAAAAAAAGAACTAAAAATAAACATGCAATCCAATATTGTAAATTGCTATACAATAAAAAAAAAAAACATTAATTTAAGTAATTACATATTGACCTTTAACAGTGCTGTACTTACTAAGAAATGTGCTGCTTCTCTGGCATTGTTTCCACACTTAATTCCTAACTGACATGTATTTGCAAAGTAAGCATGAAGAGCCTGACACTTAAAATAAAGGGCACGGGGTCATAATGTCTCATGGAAGAATGCCGTGCGGCAGAATTATGTTGCATGATTCCCTTTTATTTATTGTTCTGTGGGGGTCTCTGCCCCCACACACCACTCCCCACTAAATATTCCAACTCTAGGGGGCCAACTCGGATGCGCACAGGTTCGGGTTTTGCCATAATGCCATACGCTATTAGGTGTATGACATTATGACCCAGTGCAAAAAAGTCAAGGTAGTAAGTGAGGTAAACATTAAGTTAGAGATGTCGATAGGGTGAAGGGCAGGGGTAAATGGAGAAAGTGACAAAGGCAATAAGGACAGGGATGGGGCAAAAAGGGGTAAGGCCATCAGGAAATGGAGGGTAATGAGTACCAATGCCCGTAGTCTGGGCAACAAGCTCCCTGAAGTGGTGGCCTTGATGGAAGAGGGATGCCTGGATATCATAGCAGTCACAGAAACATGGTACACAGAGAATCATGACTGGCATGTTAATATACCAGGGTACTCAACCTATAGGAGAGACAGGGAGGGGAGAAGAGGGGGAGGAGTAGCTGTCTGTGTAAGAGAAGGGATAAAAGCAACTGAACAAATGCATAAACAGGGAGGAGAGGAGAGGAGGCACTGTGGGTCACCTTAGAGACTGGAAATGGCACCACAATCCGCACAGGGGTTGTATACAGACCCCATGTCAGGGGGAGGAAATGGACAAGGATATGATAGAAAGCATTCTTAGGATGGCAGAGAAAGGGGAGATACTGTTGATGGGAGACATGAATATGCAAGATGTTAACTAGAGCACATTTTCTGCAGCCACATCCAAGAGCAGGGCCATTTTCGATGCCCTACAGGTGGCATGCCTCAGACAGTTAGTTTTGGAACCCACTCATGAAGGAGCAATCTTTGGCCTCATACTCTCAAATGGGGACAGTGAGAGGATCTCAGATCTAGAAGTGGGTAGCCATCTGGGAACAAGTGACCACTAAACAGTGTGGTTTACGATAAACTCAGCTACAGAGTCAAGCCATACAAAAGTGAGGGTACTGGACTTCAGGGGGGCTGACTTCGGCAAGATGGGAGAGTACCTTAGAAAAGCACTAGCAAACAGGCTAGAAGGAGGGGTGGAGCAAAATTGGGGAAACATGAAAACTGCCATCACAGAGGCAACAAGTCTTTGTGTGAAGCAAATAAACAAATCAAAATGAAAGAAAAAGCCACTATGGTTCTCAAAAGAGGTGGCAGGGAAGGTCAGGGAGAAAAAGATGGCATTCGGGAAGTATAAGAAAACACAGAAGGCGCAGGACAGAGAGCTGTATCAGTTAAGGTAGAAGGAAGCAGGGAGGAAGTCAGAATAGCAAAGGCCCAAACTGAGGAAAAAATAGCCAACTCAGTTAAGAAGAGGGATAAAACCTTGTATAGTTACATCAGGGAGCATAGAAAGACAAAGGGAGGGATAGTGAGGCTGAATAGAATGGACGGTGAGTGGGCAGAGAGGGACAGTGAAAAAGCAGGGATACTGAACAAATTTTTCTGCTCAGTATTTACAAAAGAGGAGGATGGGGAGGTGCCTAATCCAATTAACAGAAGCACTCTGGATGGGGGTTGATCCCAGTCCTTTCACAGAAGAAAAGCTTCTGAAAGAACTCCTAAAACTGAAGGTGGACAAAGCAATGGGGCCTGATGGAATTCACCTAAATTCTAAAAGATTAAGGGGAGAATGAGTGAAACCACTGACTACCCTTTTTAACAAATCATGGGAGGATGGTGTGGTACCTGAGGACTGGAAGAAGGCGGATGTGATTCCCCCTCACAAAAGTGGGACCAAGACAGAGGCAGAAAACTACAGACCTGTCAGTTTGACCTCTGTGGTAGGGATGGAATCACTTCTGAAGGAAAGAATTGTTGAGTAGCTAGAGGCCAGTGGGACACAGGACCCAAGGCAGCATTGGGTTTACAGCAGGAAGGTCATGTCAGATGAATCTAATTGATTTCTTTGACTGGGTGACCAAAGTAGTAGACCAGGGAGGTGCTGTGGACATGGCCTACCTAGACTTTAGCAAGGCATTTGATGCAGTCCCACACAAAATATTGATAGTCAAATTAACTAGCCTGGGAGTGGGTCCCAGGGTGGTAGCCTGGGTAAAACATTGGCTGAACAACAGGACACAGAAGCTAATTGTAAATGGAGTCCACTCTGAAGAAAGAGGGGTTACTAGTGGAGTACCACAGGGTTCAGTACTGGGTCCAGTCCTTTTTAATGTCTTTATAAGTGACATTGCAGAGGGACTGGAAGGAAAAGTATGCCTCTTTGCAGAGAACACAAAGATCTGCAACAGGGTTGATACACAAGGAAGTGTGGAAATGATGAGAAGGGACTTAGTAAGGTTGGAGGAATGGTCAGAAGTATGGCAGCTTGGATTCAATGCAAAGAAGTGCAAAATAATGCATCTGGGAAACAAAAACCCAGGGGAAGATTACACAATGGGGGGGGCTAGTAACAACAACAAAAATGGAAAGGGACCTGGGGTAACCATATCAGATGACCTTAGGTTAGCAAGCAATGTCAGAAGGCAGTAGGGAGGGCTGGGAGGGATATTGGGATGTATAGGGAGAGGCATCACCAGCAGAAAACAGGAAGCTGTTTTCCATCTCTACAGACAGTTAGTGAGACCCCCATCTTGAGTACTGCATTCATTTCTGGAGACCCTATCACTGCAAGGACATAGACAGGATAGAGGCAGTCCAGAGGAGGGCAACTAAAATGGTGTAGGGTATGCAAGAGAAGCCTTACAAGGAGAGACTAAAGGATCTTAATATGTATACCCTTGAGGAAAGGAGGGTGAGGGGGGACATGATAGAATCTTTAAGTACCTCAGTGGAATCAACAAAGTCCAAGAAGGTAGCATCTTTCAGAAAAAGAGATGTGCAAGAACAAGGGGACACAATTTGAAGATAGAGGGGGGCTGTCAGGGGCAATGTGAGGAAGTATTTTTTTCACAGAGAGGGTGATGGACTCATGGAACAGCCTTCCTGAGGAGGCTGTGGGGTCTAAAACTGTGGGAGAATTCAAGAATGCATAGGACAGACATTAGGCAATTTTTGTGGGGGTAGGAAGAAATAGGCTGTTGGTTAACTAGGATCTGCAGCTTATCCTGTAGGTAGGGAAATGGGCAGACTAGGTGGGCCAAGTGGTCCTTATCTGCCTGTCAAAGTCCATGTTTCTATGTTTCTATGCAAAAATAAAGCATAATAAGAAGGGTGTAACTACTATACACTTACATTGAAAGTCATTGCTGTAGTTCTGATGTATGTTTTCTTTCAGAAATCATTCCCTCATGCACTTACTGCTTATTAAACATGAAATCTAATATTAATTGTTACTTATTGGCTTGTATCAGGACTGTAGTTACTAAGAAATGTGCTGCTTCTGTTGCATTTGCCCACACGTCTTCTACACCCATGTCCCTGTCCTGCTACTGCCCAGATGGGTTGCTGGGGTGGGGCATGGCTACAAATCATGCTTTATCACTGATCTGCGGTGTGGAGTGGTGGTGGGTGGTGCCAGATACACAGGCAGGGACCCTTCCTAAGCCATTACATGTCCTTCCCACAGGCTGAATGGTGTGGCACCCATGGCACTATCCTTCACATCAAGCTACCCCAACCCTCTGCCTATACCATGAGGGCTGGGGGCAAGGCGACAAACATGTGCAGACCAATAGGTCCCCTTACTGGAAAATAGCAGTACTAGGAGGACTACCCATAACCCACAATTTCCCACTCCACACATGGTGCAGGATCCAGACTGCTCCTGGTCATTCCATCCGATTGGATGGCTGCTATTGATCACCAGGCCTGGGAATGCACATTTGACACATTCCCTGCTGCCTATGTGAATAGGGTCCATTATTAGATTGCCTGTTTAGTAATCAGTATGTTCATGAGGGAATGATTTCTGAATGAGAACTTACAACACAGCTACAGTACTGCCATTTGGTAAATGTAAGTGTGAGCAACTGCAAATATATGTTACCTAGGCATTAACTGTGGCTAGTGGGTATATCATCCACAATATGGAAAGTAATCATGGTAGCATTGAATCTCTTGGGGTTGATAAGTACAAAATTTAGGTTACTGACCTTTTATAGACCTCCAAACACTATTAGCTATGATACAGATAGTTTTATTAAATATATAGTTAATTTGGTGGAAGAGATGGATGTACTGTGTATGGGGGACTTAAATGTCCCAAATATAGACTGGGGAGGCCTTGTTACTGAGGATAATTTGATGGAAGCAAGATTGCATAATGAGTTAATAGTAGCTGGGATACAGCAATGTGTGCAGGAGGCTAATAGAAGGGATAACATACTAGATGTGGTACTAACAATTATCCCTGAGGATATAATAAATGTTAAAACAAAACAACCACTAGGGTCTAGTGACCACGATATGATTACTTTCCAGATAGAGAGGGCAAGTAGGGGCATAAAAAGGGTTACTACCCAGTATTTATATAATAAGGCTAATTATGGAGCAATTAAGAGAGAATTAGCTAAAGTTAATTGGATCAAGGTAACAGAAATAAGCTGGAAATTATTTACTCATATTGTTCAGGATTTAGTATTTAAATATGTACCCATAAGAACAGTTTATAATAAAAGAGGTAAAAAACAGATTGATTGAGCAGAAGAATTATTAGCTTAAGTAACAAGAAGAGAGCACGATATAAAAAACGAAAGAATTTACAAACAAGCGAAAATAGAAACAAGTATAAAAAGACAGTGCGCAAGTTTAAAATGTGAAATTAGGAAAGCAAAGAAGAGATTGGAAATTCAGTTAGCAACATCCAAAAAGAATCCCAAGAGTTTTTTCTGTTATGTAAATAATAAAAGAGGAAATAATAGAAGTGTGGGCCCATTAAATATAGGACAAAATGTTATATCTAGTCCACAGGAAATGGCTAGAGAATTTAATACCTTCTTTAGTAAGGTGTTTACTCCTAAGGACGCCATTCCAGTATTAGACAATTCCATATTAGGGACATTTGATCAAGAGGTACTAATCACAGCCAAAAAGGTATATAAGAAGATACAGTAGCTGAAGCTAGATAAGTCAGCTGGGGTGAGGGAATGCACTCAAGATTTATTAAGGAACTGGCAAAGGAGCTTTCCCCAATTATTGCCAATATAGGTCATAGGTCTATGCACGAGGGCTATGTACCAAAGGATTGGAGATCAGCCATTGTGGTGTCCATTTACAAAAAAGGTTCTAGGGCTGATGTGGCAAATTATAGACCAGTTAGATTAACGTCTGTGCTGGGTAAGATAATTGAAGGAATTATAGCCGATAATATTACTGACTACTTAGAACAAAATGGCTGGCAGGATGACCACCAACATGGATTTGTAAGAAACAGATCATGTGACACTAATTTGGTGAGTTTTTATAACTTTGTAGGAGGTAAATTGGTTCAGGGGAAGGTCTGTTGATGTAGTTTTGTTGGATTTCATTACTGCCTTTGATAGAGTGCCTCATGGAATTTTGATTTCAAAATCATTAAAGTTAGGGATAAATGAAAATATAATTGGCTGGGTAAGGCATTGGCTGATTGATAGGACACAGAGGGTGAGACTAAATGGGTATCTTTCAGATGAGGTGGGGGTGGCTAGTGGTGTTCCGCAGGGGTCCATTTTGGGACCGCTGTTGTTTAACATCTTCATAGGAGACTTAAATATAACAAGTCAAAACAAAATGATTAAGTTTGCGGATGATGTTAAGTTGGGAGGAGTGGTGAACACATTTGAAGATAGATTATTATTTGGGCACAATTGAATTGACATCGGAAAGTGGGCAGTTAACAAAATGCAGTTTAGTATTATTAAGTGTGCAATGATGCACTGTGGAAAAAGTAATATCAAACAAGACTATTACTTACAAGGTGGTAAATTCAGAAAGTCATCAGAGGAAAGGGACTTGGGGATTTATATCACAGATGATTTGAAAGTGAGGTTCAGAGTAAAATGATTGCAAATAAGGCAATGAACCTTGTCCACTGCATACATAGGTCCTTTTTTGCACATGACCAGGAACTTTTAATACCATTATACAATACATATGTCAGGCCACTTTTGGATTATTTTTCCCCTGGTTGGAGTCCATTTTAAAAAAAGGATTGAGTGCTAGTTGAAAGACCACAACACACACTCACAAAATTGATAACTGTCTTCAATCAGGTACCTTAAGAATTAAGATTGAAAGAATTACAGCTATGGCCATTGGAAGTTCGGTGAATTAGAGGAGATCTGTTATTGTACAAAATCTTACAGCAGGAGGGGTTAAGGAGGGACTTGAACATAAGATATTGAAAACAGATGTACAAGTTGAGAGGACATAATTTGCAATTAGTTGGGTGTAAAAATGAGTTATGGAGGAATAGTTTTAAAGAAAGAACAATCAGGCATTGGAATGGATTGCCCCAAGAAATAGTGGAGGCACCAAGCCTTGCAAGCTTTAAGAATAAATTGGATGAATATATCTCAGTTGGTAACCTTAGTTACCTCCACTGAATAGTGGGGACAACTCATTATGGGCCTGTGCTCTCTGTTGTCTTAAACCTACAAGTATGACTCCTAGTGCCATTATTTCTTAGCCACAATATTGTTATAGTGCCAATTGGTAATTATGCAAATGAAATATCTTTGTGTACAGTTACATATCAATTCACAATATTAGATTGCATGTTTACTAACCTGTAAGTTCATTAAAAATTGGAATACAGATATGAAACATCATCTAAAGAGTTGCCAGTCAGTGCATTTAACTGTAACAGACTGAAGTTGCATTGTATTCCTATTTTAGTTACCACTCTGATTACACTTTAACATTTTTCCGTGTGATTACCTTTTAAATAAATGTCAGATAGACACAGATAGTTGAAACAGTGCACACGACCTGCATTTATATGTAGTTACAGTTGTAAGAACAGATTTAATAATGCCAAAAGCAGTAGCATAGTAGTTACACAATAGATCTGCTGTTACATTTTACAATAGCTATTACATGTGTAGTTGCCCTTATAAAAACAAATAACATAATGACAGAGGAGATACAGTAGTAGTTGCACAATAGATTTTCTGTTACATTTTGCAGCAGCTATTACATGTGTAGATTTACTTGTCAGAATGAATTGATTTGTGCCAAAAGGGAGACAGTAGTAGTTGCACATGTATGCAAATTGTGTAACTACACAACACGCAAATGTGAAACTAGTTAACACCTACATAGTAGTTACATGTAACTATGCAGTAGTTACAGTGCAGTTATAGCATAGTTGTACAGTAGTTACAGTGTAGTTAAGGACACTTAAAATAAAGTGTCAGTGACAGGACTACACCAAAAAAATAAGGTCATCTGTCTGACTCCTGCTTGTGTGGGAAATGGCTGGTGACACTGCTCTAACACAGTTTTCCAGTGGTTACACAAGTGACTTCCTCAGGTAACATCTCACAATATGTCAGTATCCCTGCTGAGCTGAATAAGCTCAGTCAATGTCCTACTCTCAGCTTAGGCCCACCAGGCATTGGTGCCTGTTTTAAGGGCCTACCCAGGAGCACTGAAGAGGTTAAGTGACTTGTTGAGAATCACACAGTATGCAAGTGGAAGTTGTAGGAAATTGGAATCAATATAAAATCCTGGCCTGTCTGCTGGACGTCCCACCAAAGGTCATTCAATTACTCCAACCTGTAAGCTATACTGCCAGGCAGCCAAGACATCTAAGTGCCAGTAATTTAACTTTTGTATTGATCAAGTTCTTGAACTGCAGCACCCCCCTCCACCACACACACACACATAGTCAGTCCCTGACCTGAGTCCCGACTCTCTCTGTATTTTTCAAATTATTTTATTAGTTTTTCCATTACTTTTGTGATGTTGGTTGTGTGAGTAGAGGAAGTAACTGGTCCAGGCAAGGAGACCCGTTGTTTCCCTTCCTTCCTGCCTGGCCACTTGCTCTCCCACTCCCCAGTCCTTGGCCCACATCCTTCCTTAGTCTCCACCCAACCCTCTCAGTTTTTTTTTATTTTTTTAATGCTCCTCTTTTTTTTTTTATTTTATTTTGTTTTTGGGTGCCAGAAGTTATGGTCTCTCTCTGATTCCACACACTCCATCCACGGAGACCCTTCCCTTCCCACCCAACCACTGGCTCACTCGCTGAAAGACTGGAAGTTCCTCTCTCCTCCGTAGCTCAACTCAAATGGCACAGAGGAGAGCTCTACATTAGAGGTGGGTGAAGTGGCCAAAATTCGGTTTGTGAAGTGATTCGTGGAGTCATGTGGAATCCGTGAAGTAATCCACAGTGTGAAGTGCAGTACTTCACATCATAATGAGGACTCTGAAGTCCATTGATAACAATGAGTTTGTGTTACTCTGCTTTCCCCAACCAATTCTGCACCAATTTTAATGTGAAGTACATAGAAATCAATGTACCTCGCATCACTTTGCCTTGTTATTGAGCTCCAAGGTGAATTTTGCTGTGATTCATGGGATTGCACATCACATGATCTCTAGATAGTTCTGCACTGCCTCAGTTCTGTGTAGTGTGAGTGTAGTGGTAGATGAAGACAGTTTTCTCTTAGAGCTCTGCTATTCAAGTCCTCTAAAAGCTGTTCAAAAAAGCCTTTCTGAGCCATTTTATTTGCTCAAAATTTAGTACATCGATTGTAGGAAACTCTCCTGTGCTCATATCATCCAGTGTTTATTGTTTGTGTGTGGATTTTGAATGTTAATTTAGAACATTCAGTCTGTGTACTGACAGACACTTGAAGTGTGCTTTGGAGGAGGGGCGTTATCTGTGGTGGAGGTAGGTTAAAGACTGGGAGAAAAAGACAGTCTTTCTGAATCTGTTTTGGTTATATTTTTCTTGTATAACTGTGTTAATGTACACAGTAATATTTTCAGTAATTTTTGAAATTTTTTGCTGATTGTTGTGGTGCAGCAGTGCATAATTTCAGTTTGTTTAAAAGATTTGGTTATATTATTGAAGTTTTCAGTTTGCTACGTATTACTTGTAGTGTGTGTGTGAGTGTGTGTGCAGCACATGCCATCAAATCAGACACATTTTATTGTGCCACAGAGTAATAGCAACAGTGTTAACCTGCTATCCGCTGCACCTGCATGATGTTGTACTGCTTTGTGGTATCTTGGTTTTGGACTGTTACTGCAGTACACTGCACCCCCTCACCAAACTGGCAAAAGCTATTGTTTTCCAGATTGGATTGTAACTTGTGAGCACTGGTTAAGGTGTTGTTGTGACTTTGCATCTGCATCTCCTCTTGATTGTGCAGAGCAATCTTAATCTGTCTGTGCTTTTGCATCTTTTTAGTGCCCAATCTCCTTCTGCAAGCCACAGTTGTTGGTTTTTTTTTTGACTTCACATCCACCGGCCCAGATTGAAAGTTAGACATTTAAATTTGTTGAGAATGTTCTTGGTGATCCCCCAAAATGCCTGCAAAGAGATGTGCAAGCAAAGCTGTTTCTGGCCTTGGCACTGTGGCCAGTGACAAGATTGTCTGTGGGTGTGATAGTAAGCAGAAGTGCATAGCTGACGTCAGTAAAGGGATTTCTCCATCTATGTTTTTTACAGCACAATCTGTAGCTTCTCTCATAGTTGGAGGAGATGATGTTCCAGCCAGTGGTGTTAGTGCAGTTTCTGCTGGCATGAGCATTGCTGCCTCAAGTTCCACTTCTGACCAGTTAACCATTTCAAAAAATATAGTTGAGTCTAAAGCTGTGACTGACAGTGTAGATGATGTCATATCTCCCATTAACATCCCCATGGTAACTGAACATGATTATGATCCTGGCAATGACAGCTCACAATGTCACATTTCTTCCAGCACTGTTGAGGTAATGCCTTTGCCATCCAATGATTCAAAGTGTGGCGCAAAAATATCGAGTGATTATGATGATGCTGATGCTGTGGTTGGATCATGTTCTCCAAATGACTACATCCAAGCTGAAAATGCGGATGCGGATGATGTAAATGAATATGATAATGACGTCAGTGACCCCTGTTGGGAACCGGAGAAAAAGAAGGTCAAGGTGGCTGTGTCTGGGTCTGCTGGCGTTAAACTCCCCCCTCCTCAAATAAGTTGTGATTTAGCAGTTCCTGTTGATGATAATGATGATGATCCAGTAATAATCATAGGTAGTCATGGTGGTCAGTTGGAATCCCAGTGTATCCAGCCTGAAAAGTCATGTAGCACACCCCCCATTTCAGGGGTTAAAAAGCCAGAGTCCAATAAGCAGCATCAGGAACATGTTAAAAGCAGGGGATCACAATCCCTTGTTTGGGATTTTTTTGTCTAAGATGCAAACGATGAGTCAGTTGCAGTCTACCAGCTTTGCCATGCACGTGTGAGTCGAGTCATCTGGGCATTGGGTGCCAGTATACACATCTTAAGAACAGGCACATGGCACTGTGGACCCGGCGCCAGATGGCAGCTAATTCCAGAGTGGGGTGTTCACCCTCGTCATCAACCTTACTGAACATGTTATCCCCTTCCATGAGCATAAGACCAAGTAGGAATGTCTGCAGTAGCAATGAAATAACACCAGAAGATTACTACAGGCATTATGAGGGGGAGGATTATGATTTAGAAATCTTGTCAAGTGGTGGTCAGAGTAGCAGTGGTGGTGGTGGTCAATGCAATATGTCTAGTGAAAGTGGTACATCAATTCCTGTATATAAAATGGGGAAAATAACTTAATTTGTGGACTTGTCACCTGTGCACCCCTCTTCATCACACGTCCACACCCCACCCTTGGCCATTTGCAGAGCTGAGCCATTTGTCACAACCCATGCAAAACTTGTAAGTCAGCCCACGTTGGAGAGTGTTTTTGCCTGTAACTTCCTGCCTGCCTTCCTGCCTGAAGCATGTGACCTACACTGTGTAAGCCATGTAATGTGAGTGGGCTGCCTGTGAATTCTCACTCTGCCTTAAAGTGGAATAAGTTGGCGTGCACAGTGCAAAGTCATAATTACAATGTGAAGTGGCAAAGTGAGGGTTTAAAATGGGCACACTGCATAGCGGAGTACTAATGCGAAGTGGCCACTTCGCAACCACTTTGGGGGCGGAACTTTACTTTGCTGCATCTCTACTCTACATCTAGCTGTACTCCAGTTTGTGAATGAGCGAACTGGAGTATCTGAACCACTACCTCATCAGCTCTCTTCTGACCTACAACATGACAGGCAGGAGCTGAAAAACAAGAAATTAAAGTCAGAGATCCAAGCCAAGCCAGCAAAGTTCAGCTCAGGTCTCATGGAAACTGAGCCACATGTGTTTGGGATGGCTGAGTTTCACCCATGCAGGTTCAGAACACTTCTGCTGTGAACTGTCACTGAGGATTGTATGCAAGGGATCCTGGATCTAGATATGTGTGCAACATTAGCCTAAAGGGTCTGGGAGAATTTATTATTTATTTAGTTGTTGTTAATCAGGTACGTAAACTGGACAAAAAATGCCTATCTTCAGGTACAACCCATTATAGTCTAATTAAATCACATTACATTGACATCCTATTTGCAAAATACAGTACAGCTGGATAAGCAAAGCATGCACAAACTATTTACAATAAATTAAAAAACTAGGACATGAACAGCAATAACAAGAAATATCAGTTAGGTAAGCTGAAATTTCTAATCACGATATAGACAGCAATAACAAGAGGAATAGTAGTTTGGCATTCAATTACAGTCACAAGATGAGGAAGCCTGTAAATACTTTCTCAAGGCACCTCCAAACAGAGGGTGAGAAGGGGCATTTCAAATGAACACAGAAAGGGTATTCCAATACTTAACAGCATAGGTAGAGAAGGCCTGTTCTCCCATCTTATTAGTGCACTTTGGTACATGAAGGAGGGACTTGTCAATAGATCTAAAGGGGTAAGCCTTTGTCAGTTGTGGAATGTTTGTAATTTGAACTCTCTTTACCTTCTTGCTTCTCTCTAGGTACATGTAACTAAATCCGGGTCACCCCTGTAAAAGTGACTGTCATGGTCTCAGCGGGCCTACTCAGTTACTAAAATTTAAATAAAAATAAAATAAAGCCTGATGAAGATGTTCCTCTGAGTAGTCTCTATGCCCAAATAGAGCAGCTGTGAAACTATAACAGCCAACTCATTCCACACAGATCAGATATGTGTTTATATTCCTTTCATGTTTGTCCATTTTAAAAGAGGGTAAGTACGAAGTGAAGTGGGTACCGCTAATAGAGGGACCCTTATGAACCATGCCCTCAAGCAAAGATTACTGTGTATATCTGTGAGGTGGTCTCCCTAAGAAGACACTCATAAATAAAGTGATGCTTGATTCTAAAGCTGGGGTGTGGATATTCAAGTAATTGATATTTGGAATGTTATGGAAAGCATGAAATGTAGAAACATATAATTTGTAAACAGAGAAGGACAGCATGGCCCACCCAGTCTGCCCAGATGTTCTCTGTCTAATCTGTCTCCACAGACCCTAACTGGCCTCTGGCAACCCTCCCTCCTCCCTGTCTATTTTGTGGGTCTGTGGAACAGACAAGATGGAAACCTTCTCGGTGATGTTCTACAGGGGATTCTGAGTGCAAGATTTTCTGCTTTTGTATTTGTAAATAAAGCCAACTTTTATTTTTGAGATCTTTTAAATGTTGTCATGCAAGACAATGCTAGCCTCATTTTGTATTTCAAATATTAAACATTTCTGTCTTGTTGACAAGGTGCTGTTTTAAATCTACCATGTACATATACCTATTTAAAGCATGATTGTGTATTAAAATTTTTAAGCACAATTGACTGACAGTTTAAAAGCATGATTGTTTATTACATTTATAAAGCAGTTTTAAATCACTTAAAACAACTTTACTGGTAGCTTGCTAGGGGTTAAACGATAGTCGTGTGATATGACTGGACAAATGAGTGAGCCGGATTTTAACATGCTCTGTCAACAATAACAGTAAAGTGATGCTTTTTCATAGAGGTGGTTATTCTTCTTACACTGACCTTCTCCAGGTGTTTACCAATCCTACTGTTTCCCATGGCTTTTCCCCCATGTTAGGGCCTTTGGAGTTGTCATTTCCCCTCCAAGGATCTAGATCCAGTAAAAAAGAGTGCCCAGTTAGAGGTGCATGTCCTGCAAGGGGCTTGCTCTCATCATGCACTGGTTGGAATATTTCTCCTCACTTTTCTCCCCATTCCCCATGGATCTTGTTGGCAGCTCCTAAGGCATGCATGCCAATGGCAGGTGCCCTCCCCCCTCCTTGCTATGTGACTTCTGCTGCACAGTCACCTGAGGACATCCAAGTGTCAGCAGTTTTGGGGGGTACACTTCCCTCCCTCCACAGAGGAGAATATGGGCCCCTGGAACATTTCATTCTCTTTCCAATGGCTGTCCCCCAGCTCTCTGGGCTTGTTCCTCTCAACCAGGGTCACCATCATGGCAAGTGATAATTTTATCACTGTAATGATGGGCCAGTAAAGCTGTATTTTAAAGAAGCACATCAATACGTAGAGAATATGGGCCGGATTTTAAATGGGGGCGCAGGGCTTGTGTCCCTCCCTGCGCCACAGGACTTTGAACTGTGTGGTGCGCTGACTCCCTTTCACCACAAATGCACCCGAATTTCAAATCTCGGGTGCAGTTGTGACAATTTCCACGATTTACTGCAGCTTGTGCAAATACTCTGGTGCAAGCACTGTTACATTGCCTCCCGGGGGTGGCACACGCTAGACCACAAAACCGCGGTCTAAGGTGCGGCGATCATCACAAGGGATTGAAAATCCCGATCGCCAACAGAGGAATGCCGCAAGCTCTGTGTGTCATATGTTGGGTGCATCAGGGGCTCGTGACATCCCTGGAGCTTTGAAAATCCAGCCCCAGGTCTTTGTGATGCTTTAAAACTTGACTTTGCTTGAAATACATTGTTGCATAACCTGTACAATGAGGCTCTTGGAATTGAAATTCATTGTTACTATAGTAGGATCTAGCATTATGATGCACTATATATCTGGCTATATTTGGAAATATCACAAAAATCCAATGACTGGAGATTTCCTGTTCTGTGTCATTATATATTGGGATACTCTGTACCATTCCATTAATTACCACTGTAGCTATTCTTACTTTTTCACAAATATGTATTCTAAGCACAGACAGGCAAACAGAGATAGATAGATAGACAGACAGACAGACAGACAGAGTGAAGCCAGCCAGGATGCAATTCAGTACTGCACAGTGCTGCAGTCTGCTGCAAGAAACAGTGCAGTTCAATGGCAATTAAGCCTTTTTATGCAGTACTTTGTGACATGTCATTTACTGCAAAGTCCTGAATTATGAAAGGAGAAAACTGGCACTAGGGAAGCATGGGAGTGCACTGGCCTAGAATGTAGCAAACTGAAAGAGAGAAACTGTGCACTCACCCTCAGCTTGTTCATTCCTGTATCAAAATTAAATCATTCTTCACTCAAGATACTCTGGGAGATATATATATATATATATATATATATATATAGGAGACAAAGAACCTCTGTGCACAAGCACTGAGGCAATGGTTACCCCAAAGGGCATTTGGCCGGGAAGCCAAGTTTCAAAGAAATACAAAATCACACATGCCCCCACAATACAAGGCATCTAGAGATGCATATGCAAATCACCACAGAGATATTGTATGAATATTCTGTGGTGATTTAATGTCTGCACTAAATGCTTTCAGGCATGGGGCATGTGTGATTTTCTTTCAATTAAGCTACAAATGCCTTCATGCCTCAATCGCCTGAAGATTCTGTCTTTTAAAGTATTTTTGTTTTAATTGGGTTCACCACAACATAACCCAGATAGACCATCTTAGGGTAGCTGGTTCATTCCACTGGGGTGTCTAACAAATGAGGCATACTGATGAGTCCTGGTGGGACGAAACATGTGTCTATGTCTTCTGTTGGCACCCTTTCCAAACTGTGTGAGAGGCCTTTCCACACCATGCATTTCTGCTTAAAGTTGAACCAGCATAATATTCTGCGGTGATTTGTATATGTAGCCCATGATGCTTTGCATTGTGAGGGAATGTGTGATTTTGTATTTCTTTGAAACTTGGCTTCCTGGACAAATGCCCTTTGGGGTAACCATTGCCTCAGTGCTTGCGCACAGAGGTTCTTTGTCTTTTAAATTGTTTTTTGTTTTAATTGGGTTCACCACAACATAACCCAGATAGACCATCTTAGGGTAGCTGGTTCATTCCACTGGGGTGTCTAACAAATGAGGCATACCGATGAGTCCTGGTAGGACAAAATATGTGTCTATGTCTTCTGTTGGCACCCTTTGCAAACTGTGTGAGAGGCCTTTCTGCACCATGCATTTCATGCTTAAAATTGAACCAGCATAATATTCTGTGGTGATTTGCATATGCAGCCTATGATGCTTTGCATTGTGGGGGCATGTGTGATTTTGCATATATATATATATATATATATATGTGTGTGTGTGTATATATATATATATATTTTAACTAAAAATGCAGCTTAGATCATAGGCACAAATTTGCAGACAGACAGGAGGCATGGGTCTCCATTACCTAAATGTTTTGCATGTGTGCTGCATACTTTCCCAAGGTACCGGCTTAGCAAATGCTAGTACAATTTATACAGTTAATTTAAAGAGGCAATGCCCATATATGCACAGTCAACATGGAGACACAAAAACACAAAACAAAAGCCTAAACACTTACTAAAAAGCAATACCTATAAAAAGGCAGGAACAATGTGGGATATGTCTAGAAAAATATTATGAAAAGAAAAACAAGCAGATTAGCCATACAGTCATCAAGCTATCTACATAATGTACTAAATGGCTTTCATATTATCCTATTTTCATACAATTGCACAAAGACTAGATGTATAACTCAAATAAATGGACTTATTTCAATGTCCTTGTTATGTCCAGGTCATTCCTTTGCACTAGTGCTAAATGTCCAAAAGCTTTAGTGTTTTAAA
Organism: Neoceratodus forsteri; assembly: GCA_016271365.2. Classification (NCBI taxonomy): domain Eukaryota; kingdom Metazoa; phylum Chordata; order Ceratodontiformes; family Ceratodontidae; genus Neoceratodus; species Neoceratodus forsteri. The sequence goes on from CM057456.1 coordinate 1,727,522,779, forward strand.
ACTGTCATGTTAAAGCCTCCTTCCCCCACATCAGCTTTAACTTTTTTCTAAACCAGTGAATTTAAAAACATGTGACCCCCCCCAAAATATAGTGAGCAGCAGTAACAAAAGCTTTGTTCTTGTCTCTAATGGCTCTCCGATGCTCCTCCACCTTTATCCGAAAATTCCTGATAGTTTTGCCAGTGTAGAAACAACCACACTGGCACACTGTTGAACAGAATACTGTCTTATTATCGCAGGTTATAAAAGTACCCAATTTCATATTCTGTCCTGTGCTTGGATTTAGGAATTCTTTGATTATTGGTGTTGGCAGTTGGCAGGGCTTTCATCTGTTACGAGGTGCAGACCCTGTTGGAACTTTGCCAACCAATCTTTGTTGGTTTGCATTTGGCTGGGCACTGTGGACCAATGGCTCCCCTAAGTATGCCCCCTACCTGTAGACAGTTTTATTTTTTTTAATGACTCTTAACACTGGGTCTACTTGCATTATCTCCCAATTATTCCAAACAATGTTTTGTATTTGATTTGCAATGGGTGAGTATGTACAGTAGTAACAAGCTGTACACTGTTGGGGTAACTTGCTGGAACTGGCACTATAGGACGATTGTCTCTATACAGAAGCCCTTCTTTATTTTGAGAAATTGTATATTGTTTTGCACGATCAATGGTCTCAGCACTATATTCCCTATCTTAAACCTTCTGTCCAAATCAATGGAATGTTCATTAAATTTCTCATCAGTACTACAATTTCATCTGACACTCAGAAACTGTTCCCCATGTATATTGTTCATTGTGTGTCTTTGGTGGCAGCTCAAGGCCTAAAGCATTGTATTTTGGTCAGTGAGTTTCTTATATAGGGAACTATGTAGACTAGCACCTGTACCTCTGGTTATGTTGAGATCCAAAAATGCAGTGCTTGTCATACTGTTTTTTGTACTAAACCATAGGTGCTCAGTTATTGAATGAAGAAAATTCACAAAGTTATTCAGTTCATCAAGGATGCCCACCTCCCCAAAATCAATATGACATCATCTATAAAACAGCTCAACAAAATAACATTTTTATGTTTGCTTGCACGCATGTGCAAGAAACATAGTGCAATGATCCAAAATGCAGTGCTGTACAGTTGAAAGGGAGAGCTACGCTTCAGTAAGCAGTGATAAGATATTGTATGCTCATGTGCGCCCCCCCCACACACACACACAGGCATGCATACTGCGTGCTCGTGCTCTCCCCCACACACACATTGTATAGCCGACGGGGGTGCCCAATACCCCGTCAGCTGTGCTGCGCTCCTCCCCAACAGAGTTCCAGATGCCATGCTGGGAACCCAACCCAGCATGGCAACAGATTGTATGGCCGATGGGGGTGCACAATCCCCAGTCGGCTTTATTGTCCTCCCTCAAGAGACTACAGGGTACCACGCTGGGAGCCCACCCCAGCGTGGCACAAGTCCTGAGTCATCTAAGTTTAAAAAAAAAAAGAAACCTGAAAGAAAAAACCTTCCCTCACTGACTGTCTTGATCCAGTGTCCCCCAACCTGCACCCACCCTCTGTGCACCCTGCCTCCCCACACTCCCTCCTCACCCCCTACTTACCTCTGGAGTCGAGCGTGATGATCTGCACTCTTGGAAGCCGACCGTGAACTGAGGAAATGCCGGTAAGCTGTATAATGTAATAAATAGTTTTTTTTCAACTTTAGTGCATATCTCGGGCATTTGGAGGAATTTTTTTCAACACTATGGGGTTTTGGGACCCCACCTCATGGATTATGTCACTGTCATGGTGTTAATCGGCCCCCGAAAGATGATTTTGTGGTCACTGCGTGGAACCACCTTTCGGGACCAATTTATGAAACAACAGTGTCACAATTCATGAGGTAGGCCCCCAAAAACCCTATGTTGAAAATTTGGTGAAAAAATTCCCAAAAATGACTGTTTTACGAGCATGCATTGCACTGTTCCTACACAGTTCGTAAATTTTCAATATTTCCACTCCAGATTTTCAACATTGCCATTTTACCATACCTCCTTATGAGCAGTACAGCTGTCATTTCTCACATCTGACCCAAAATGTGTTTCCACGCATGTAGCGCACAATGGCGCAGTCGGCATGTAAAATCAATGTTCGGGACAGATTAAGAAAATCACTGTGAAACTGTTCATGAGCAGAGGTGTTAAAAAGGCTATGTTAAAAAATTGGTGAAAAAATCCCCCAAAATTACTGTTTTACGAGCATGCGTTGCGCTGTTCCTACACACGCTCGTAAGTTCATGAATTTTCAATATTTTCACTCCAGATTTTCAACACTGCCATTTTACCACACCTCCTTATGAGCAGTACAGCTGTCATTTTTCACATCTTGGCCAAAACGTGTTTCCGCCCATGTAGCGTACAATGGCACAGTCAGTGAGCGAAATCAATGTTCAGGACAGATTAAGAAAATCACAGTGACACTGTTCATGAGCAGAGGTGTTAAAATAGCTATATTAAAAATTTGGTGAACTACGTCCGTAAAATGACTGTGTTACTAGCAACCATTGCTCAGTTTCCATGCACCCTGGTAACTTCATGGATTTCTAATATTTTCAGTCCAGATTTTCACCACTGCTTTTTTTCCACACTTCCTGGTGAACAGTACAGCTGTCATTTTTCACACCATGGTTGAAATGTGTTTTTGCACTTCCAGCACAGAAATGCGTGGTCACTGTGGGAAATCACTGTTCGGGACAGATTAAGAAAATACTAGTGACACTGTTCATGAGCAGAGGTTACAAAATCCCTGTGTTGACAATCTGCTGTAAAAAATCCCCAAACTAATTGCATTGTAGGTGTGCATTGCACATTTTCAACGCACGCTCGTGACTTCACCAGTTTTTTTAATATTTTCACTGCAGAATTTCAACATTGCCATTTTTTTGCACCTCCCCATGAACAGTACAGCTGTCATTTTTCACATCCTATTCAAAATGTGTTTTCACACCTGTGGTGCCAAATGGCATCGTCACTGTGCAAAATTAGCTTTTGGCTAACAAACTGATATTGCCACTGTTCATAAGGTGGGGGTCACAAAAAAACCATGTTGAAAATTTGTAGTGAAAATGTCAACGAACACCTGAGGTGTTACGGTTTCCAACCATAATGCCCCAGCCTGTAGAAATTGAGAGGCATCGGGGTGTGACTTGGGATTCTCACCTGTATGCTCATACCATTCCACACCCTGCAGCCAGTAAGAGGCATCAAGGTGTGCCTTGGACTCTTTGGCCCCAAAGTTCACCCCACTCTCCTATACAGGATCCCCATCTCACCATATTTCCTGATGGAATGGGGTGAGCATAAGGGCCAAAGACCCCAAGGCACACCGTGACACTTGTCAGTGTCTGCAGGGTAGGGTGTGGTGAAATGGCATGGCTGTTATGTCTGACAACCCAAAGGCACACCCCAATGCCTGTCAGTCTCTGCAGAGTGGTGGTGGGGTTGGCTTCAGTTCAATACTTCACTGCCATTCCTATTATGCAGCTCTCTAACTCCTACACTACCAATGCCAATGCCAGCAAGCAAACATTCAGCATTGACAAATGCTTGTTAAATTATAGATTTTCAGTTTGATTATATATGATGTTATATTCCCCCCATTCCAACATAACGATTTGCGAAACTGGGAGCAAACAAAGCCCCCATTGCTGTTCCAACAGTCTGTAGGTAGTTGTTCTTAAAATAGTTTCACTTTAATACATAGGAACATAGAAACATAGAAACTGTCAGCAGATAAGGACCGCTAAGCCCATCTAGTCTGCCCATAAGCCATCCCTTTGTTTGTGACCTCTGACCCTACTAGATCAACGGTGTTCTCCTATCTCCTTCCCACTTCTAGGGTTCCCTTATGTCTGTCCCATGCATGTTTAAATCCCTCCACTGTGCTCTCTCCCACCACCTCCTGTGGCAGACTATTCAATGTGTCCACCACCCTCTCTGTCCTGACAAACTTCCTCAAATTTCCCTTAACCTGCCACCTTCCAATTTCATATCATGTCCCCTCATTCTTGTACACCTCCAATAATGGAAGATGTCACCCCCCGCACCTTGTTTATGCCTTTAAGGTACTTGAATGTTTCTATCATGTCACCCCGATCCCTCCTCTTCTCTAGTGAGTACATATTGAGGTTCTTAAATCTCTCCTCACATGTTTTCTGGTGCAAGCCCTGTACCATCTTTGTTGCCCTTCTCCAGACCGCCTCCACCCTGTCAATGTCCTTACAAAGATGTGGCCTCCAGAACTGTACACAGTACTCTAGGTGAGGCCTCACTAGTGTTTTATACAATGGCATCACTATCTCCCTCCTTCTGTTAGTGATACCTCTGTTATGCACCCAAGCATGCCACTGGCCCTCCCTGCAGCCTTTGTACTCTGCTTAGACACCTTTAGGTCAACTGAAATGATAACACCCAGATCCCTTTCTTCCTTGATGATTGTCAGCAACTCCCCCACCATCCTGTAGCTCTCCCCAGTGTGCCCTCATCTCAGTTCAGCTAACTTAAGTAACTCAGTAGAAGTATTGGCAAATTCTTTATGATTCAGAAAAAAATGGAACAGCTTGGCATCCCTCCTTGTGGGGAATACTTGACTAAAGTGCTTCAATGCCGAAGGTTATCAAAACACAATCATTTTCAACCTCTATATTATCCAAAATCCTATGTACATCTGTTATGTCTTTCAAATATGAAAGGAGTTCCAAAACAAATGGCTTTAAAAATGCATCAACATACAGTATTTGGAAAGCAGTTCAGAGACCAATCCTATTCCACTAATGATAGGGCAACCCGGGAGATTTTCTAAGGACTTGGGCCTTGGAAGGCTGTAGATAGCAGGTTTCTTAGGATGGTCTACTTGTTAAAAATTTGTAACTTCCTCAGATATTTCTCCTTCCTCAAAGGCCACATATACCATGTCGTCAATCATTTTTTTTAAATGTAGGCAAGGGATCATGGTTGAGTTTGGAGTAAAGCATTAAGCTGTCTTATGGCTTTGTTCTCATAATCTGATGTACTAAGAACAACCTCACTACTGCCTTTATCAGCTGGCTTGGTAGTGATAGTGTGGTTGTTCTGAAGACTCCATAATGCCTGCCCTTCATGTTTTGAAATGTTGCAAAATGACAAAGGTGCCCGGTTACACTGCAATTTTTCAAAGTCCATTTCACAGTTTTCTTAAAAGTCTAAATAGCTTGAGATGGAAGGGCAAGACATTGACAGCTTGTTAAATGGGTTCCTTTTGAACCTCCACAGTCTGCACATCTGTAGCTAAACTTTCTATTTCCTGTTTATTAAAAAATTATTGAATTATTTTTTCTCTACACATCTGATGCAGAGCAAAAGAGTCAGAAACCAGCTGTTAGGATGAAGGGACATTCCTTATTCAAAAGATTTGATTTGTATGTTGTTAATGTGACAGGGTTGAATAGGACCCTGTCCCATTTGTTATGGAGATAGTGTTTAAATGCAAGGATCTTTCCTTTTTCTGTCTTTTCTCTGGTTGTGCAACCCAGTTTTCCTGTGAGACCGCAGACTTGATCAATCTGAACACTCTTGCAATTCTTTGCCTCTCTCTCTGTATCTTAGTTTTCTCTTGTCTGTTTTTCCTCCCTTGCATATCTATATCAGCTAATATAAAAATATGTGCAAATCAATGTATGAAAATGTAACTGATATTGGGATCCCTATTGTCCAGAAAGTATGTAGTGATACTGCTGAAATGTATATAATTATATTTTGAGATGAATGCATAAACTCTAGAGGTTACTTAAGTGCAAATGTTAAGCCTTTTGCAAAAGCTGGGGGGTGGGGCCTCAGCAAGCACAATGTGTTCCTGCCTTGCACCTACCTGAAATATAAAAGGACAGGATGTTTGTTTAGAATGGGGGTTGAAAAGACTTATAAAGGAGCTGAGCTGGAATTTCTGGAAGAATTAAAGAAAAAGGGACACACAGAGACTGAAGAAATATTTTATTGTATTCTTCTGTACTTAGTTATTCATAACAAGTTTATTATGTTACTGATACTGTAAATAAATATTTTTTGAGAATTCTACAACTGCTCCTGGTTTTCCTATGCTTCCTGACCTGTGCCTCAATGACAGATGATGTCTGCCTAAGTGGGATTTAAGCCATGCATGCCCTAAGACAGGAGGTTTGTGCATGGGTACTGGAGGTACTGGACCTAGTACCAGAGAAGCATAGAGGAAGGTATGGATTCTGCAGCTGCAAGTCCAGGAGTGGTTATTTGGAGAATGGCAGCCAAACTAGCCACAACAGAAGTCCAGTCTGAGATTGTACAGCAAGTACAAGTTATGGAAAAAGAATAGGCAGTGACAGAACCTGAAAGCCTGATGGACTTTTTCAAATGGTGGGCTATACAACAAAAAAAGACTGAGATGCAGAGAGAACAAGGGATTCAGCATTTAGAAACACAGAAGAGAGAAGAGATGCAGTGACAGGAGCAGCAGATGAGAGAAGAGATGCAGCAACAGGAGCAGCAATGGCTGGATGCCATGCAAGCTGTCAAAGGCAGAGGATCCAGCACAGATCCAGATGAGCAACAAAATGCAAGCAACTTAAAAGCCATTAAACTTATGAAGTTGTGTCCCTCAGATGATATTGAGGCATACCTGACAACCTTTGAAAGAGTTGCCATGGTCTGCCAGTGGCCAAAGCAGCAATGGACAATCAAACTGGTACCCTACCTGACAGGGAAAGTCCAGCTTGCCTACAGCAGTATTTACACTGCACAGTCAGAAAACTATGACCTGGTGAAAAGCAAAATCCTGAAAAGGTACGACATCTCCAGAGAGACACACAGGCAAAGATTTAGATCTCTGAGGTACAACTAGATCGACAATCCTCGAGAAGCCTTCACCCGACATGGAGAACACCTGATAAAATGGATCCGACCAGAGAGCAAAACAGTCCCACAGATCCTTGACACATTTGCATGGAGCAATTTATCATCATCTTGCCTACAGATGTTCAGTTGTGGGTAAAGGAACACCAACCAGAGAATGGGGAAAAAAGCTGTTTCTTTGGCTGAGGACTACCAAATGGCCAGACAGATGCCACAGCAGTGAGGTAACAACCAAGTGCTGGTAAGACACTCTTTTTCCCATTTAAATTCCAAGCCTGATAAGAACTCTTGTGGGTGTAACAAATCTGTGCCCAAAGACATAATCTGCTATAACTGTAATAAGCCAGGCCATTTTGCAAGAAACTGTCATAGTAAGGAGATTGGCACTGGAGCAGATCTGTCCTTGGCAAATTGAGGCAAGTACTTAACAGATGTGAAGGTGGGGGATACGATTGTGAGGGGACACATTGATTCAGGAAGCAGACAGACCCTAGTGCATGTTAAAGTGCTGGGAAAACACTGTGCAAAGGGACCAGGTACTGGTGTCATCTTCATCCACTGGGACACTCAGTACTATCCCACCACCCAAGTGACTCTGACTGTTAAGAGTGTATCGCACCAAATGAAAGTGGGGGTAGTACCGAAGTTACCTGTACCTGTGATTATTGGAAATTATTTTCCAGGATTTACCAAGTTGATCAAAGAGGAAGTAAATCCTAATGTTTCAGCAGCTGTAGTGACAAGAGCTCAGGCAAAGAAAATTTCAGACAGCGGGGACACTTTTCCTTTCAATGATTTTGATTCAGACTTGTTTGAGCACAGCTCCAAGATCTGGAAATCCAAGAAGGAAAGGTGAAGCCTGAAGAAACTATGGCAACAAATGACTGATGGACCGGAAGGGTTAAAATATGAAAATGCTGAAACTAAATTGATAACTGATTGTGATTTTCTTTCAGAACAAACTAACAATGTTTCTTTCCAGGGCTATTTTAAGCAGATGGGGGTGAAACAAAAACAGGTGGACCAATGTTTAAAAAATGTAATGGGTTACTGTACAGAGTTTGGGTTAAACCTCAGACACAGGAACAGACAGAACAATTGGTTATACCACAGAAGTATAGAAAAGAATTGATACAGAAGGCACATGATAGTCCTATGGCTGGTCACTCAGGGAGGGAGGGATTGCACCCTTGCCAGATTGCTGTATAGATTTTACTGGCCTGGAATTCATGAAGCTGTTGCTACCTATTGTAATTCCTGTGCTGAATGTCAGAAAGCAGCCCCAGTCACTAGAAAAGACAAGGTGCCCCTGGTACCCCTAACCTTAATAGATGTGCCTTTTGAGAGAATTGTAATGGATGTGGTTGGTTCTTTAGACAAAAGTAAAAAGGGCAATAGATTTATCCTGATAGTAAGTGACTATGCTAGATGATACCCAGAAGCAGTTCCAATGCATACTGTTACAGCCCCAAAAGTTGCAGCACATCTTGCCAAAATGTTCAGCAGAGTAGGCATTCCAAAAGAAATTATCACTGATCAGATTAGTAATTTTAGTGCTGCACTACTTAAGGAGCTATACAGACTGCTAGGTATCACTCCCATAAGAACCTGCCCCTATAATCCTCAGACAGATGGTCTTGTTGAGCGTTTTAACCAAACCCTAAAATGCATGTTAAAAAGGTTTATAAAAAGGGAAGGGAAAGATTGGGACCATTACTTGTCTTACCTACTTTTTGCTTATAGAGAAGTGCCACAGGCCTCAATAGGGTTTTCACCATTTGAAATGCTCTATGGTAGGCAGCCAAGATGACCACTGGATGTGACAAAAGAAATGGGGAAAGATAATCCCACTCCGAAATAATCTATATCTTCTTATATGTGTGCCGTAAGAAAGAAGCTAGTAAAATATGTTGAAATTGCCCATAGTAATTAGAGATGCAGTGAAATTAAATTCCGCTGGTGAAGTGAACGTGAAGTGTCCACTTCATGTTGTCACTCCACTGTGTGGAGTGGCCAATAGAAAAGGCTCACTTTGCCTTGTAATTATTACTTTACATTGTCATTCCGCCTTAACGCGAAGTAAGGCAGAGTGGCAACAATATTGACAGCCCCCCAGAGCCCCCCCACACACACACAGTCACCAGAATGAATGTGCATCCCAAAATGCTACTGTCTTGTGTCCAGAAAACTCTCCAGTGTTGACAAAATTGAAATGAGAGCACAACAAGAAATACAAAGTCTCCCAGAATTAATGGCACACTCAGTCATGCATGCAGTGTACATGGTCACATCACACACAGACACCAGAATTAATGTGCATTCCCAAAATGCTACTGTCTTGTGTCCAGAAAATTCCCCATTGCTGACGAAGTGAAATGAGAGTGTAACAAGAAATGCAAAGTCTCCCAGAATTAATGGCACACTCAGTCATGCACACAGTGGTCACACACAGTCACCAAAATTAATTTGCATCCTCAAAATGCTACAGTACTGTCTTGTGTCCAGAACATTCCCCAGTGCTGGCGAAGTGAAATGAGAGGGTAACAAAAACTGAAAAGTCTCCCAGAATTAATGGCACACTGAGTCGTGCATGCAGTGGTCACATACAGTCAACAGACTTAATTTGCATCTCCAAAATGCTACTGTTTTGTGTCCAGAAAATTCTCCAGTGCTGACGAAGTGAAATGCGAGTGTAACAAGAAATGGAAAGTCTCCCAGAATTAATTGCACACTCAGTGACCAGAATTAATTTGCATCCCCAAAATGCTACTGTCTTGTGTCCAGAAAATTCCCCAGTGCTGATGAAGTGAAATGAGAGCATAACAAGAAATGCAAAGCCTCCCAGAATTAATGGCACACTCAGTCATATGCACAGTGGTCACACACAGTCACCAGAATTAATTTGCATCCCCAAAATGCTACTGTCTTGTGTCCAGAAAATTCCCCAGTGCTGGCGAAGTGAAATGAGAGAGTAACAAAAAATGCAAAGTCTCCCAGAATTAATGGTGTACTGCAAATGCACAGACAGATTAAGATTGCGCTGCACACTCAAGAGATGCAGTCAGATGCAAAGACACAACAACACCTAACCAGTGCTCGCAAGTCACAAATCCAAATCTGCAAAAGAATATCTTTTGCCGGTTGTGGGGGTAATGCACAGCAGTAACAGTCCACTACCAGTAAAGATACAACAAAGCAGTATAACAAAAACATGCAGGTATGGTGGATAGCAGGTTCACACAGCTGCAATTACTCTGGCACAGTAAAAGTTGTCTGATTTAATGGTATGCATCGCACACACGCTCACACACACACTACAAGTACTGCGTAGCAAATTTAAAACCTTTAGCAATATAGCCAAATGTTTTAAACAAACTGAAATTATACACTGCTGTACCACTACAATCAGCAACAAATGTCAAGAATCACTGAAAATATTACTGTGTGTACATTAACACAGTTATACAAGAAAAATATAACCAAAACAGAAAGACTGTCTTTTTCTGCCAGTTAATCTACCTACACCACAGATACGCCCCTCCCCCAAAGTAGAGATGGTCGAAGTGGTCCCAATTCGCTCCATGAAGTGATTCGCAGAGTGAAGCCGAATTCGTGGAGTGCACCGCAACACGAAGCGGAGTACTTCGCGTTATAATGGGAAATGCGAAGTCCATTGAAAACAATTACTTCACATTACTCTGCCTTCCCAAACCACTACTCCACCAATTCTTAAGGCAAAGTACATTGAAAACAATGTAGTTCACCTCACTTCACCTTGTTTTTAAGTGTCAAAGGCAAATTTTGCAGTGATTCATTGGATTTCAGGCCACATGGGCTCTAGATTGTTCTGCACAGCCTCAGTTCGGGGTAGTGTGTGTAGGAAGCTATTGGAGACAGTCTGCTCTGAGAGCTCTCTGCGATTCAAACCTTCCAAAACCTGTTAAAAAAGCCGTTTTGAGTCTTTTTTTTCGCTGAAACTTTAGTTCATCGATTGAAGGAAATCCTCCTGTGCTCATATCATCAAGAGTTTTCATTTGAGTGTGGATTTTGAATGTTAATGTACAACATTTAATATGTGTACAAAGAGACAGTGGAAGTGTGCTTTGGGGGAGAGGCGTATCTGTGGTGTCAGTAGATTAATTTGAAGAAAAAGACAGTTCTTTCTGTTTTGGTGATATTTTTCTTGTGTAACTGTGTTAATGTACACACAGTAATATTTTCAATAATTCTTGCCATTTTTTTGCTGATTGTTGTGGTGCAGCAGTGCATACTTTTAGTTTGTCTAAAATATGTGGTTATATTACTGAAGTTTTCAATTTGCTATGCATTACTTAGTGTATGTGTGAGTATGTGTGTGACGTGTGTCATCAAATCAGACACCTTTTATTGTACCGCATAGTAATTTCAGCAATGTGAGCCTGCTATCCACTGCAGCTGTGTGATTTTTGTACTTCTTTGTGGTATCTTTACTAGTACTAGTACTAGTGACTGTTAGTGCAGCAGTGCAGTACACTGCCCCCCCTCCCCGCAGCCCGCCCCAAATGGCAAAGGTATTCCTTTCCAGATTTGAATTTCTGATGGTGAGCACTGGTTAGATGTTATGAGTTTGTGTCTGCATCTCTTCAGTGCACAGTGCAATCTTAATCTATCAATGCATTTGCATCTCTTTAGGGCCCAATCTCCATCTGTAACTTAAGTTGCAGTTGTTTCTTTTGCTTCCCTTCAGAGTACTGGACAGGTGTGGTGCTTAATTCTGCATGAACATTGTACTCATTAATATGCTTTTTTAAGTCAGGACCATCACCACGAGTCACTCATGATACAAATCATGTTCTTCATCATCACGGTCACAAATATTATAATAATAATAATAATTTGTATTTATAAGATGCCTTTCAAGAGTCAAGGCGCCGTACATAATAACAATTAAAACAGGCATAATAAAAATACAGGCAAACCAATTAAAACATTCAATAATGCAGTCACAAATCATGATTTACAATCATGTCACCAATCACGACATTAATATTTTACTAGTTACTTGGATGTATTGTAAGCCTGTTTAGTAGTATCTCTCCAGGCTTCATCACCCCACCATTGTACTCATTAATACGTGTTTTTAAGTCAGGGAGTTTTGTGCTGCAGCTCATCGGGGAAGTACAGCCATAGGTATTTGCATTCCTTTCTGTACAGCATGTGAGTTACAGTACTGTAAGTAGTGGTGGACGAAGTGGCCCCAATTCACTCTACGAAGTGATTCACGGAGTAACGTGGAACCCATGGAGTACTCCACAATGTGAAGCGGAGTGCTTCGCTTCATAATGAGTAATGCGAAGTCCATTGAAACCAATGACTTTGCATTATTCCACCTTCCCCAAACCACTTCTCCACCAATTTTAAGGCGAAGTACATTTAAATCAGTTTGTAACATGGAAATTGGCAGCGGCAATAGGCGGAACTGCATCACGGGACCCGGGTCGAGGGCGGACATTAACCCAGGGTATATGCCATGCCCGCCGAGGTAGTACTAACGGCAGCCAGACCGCCAGGTTAGCAGCACTGGTTCCTGTGGGTGAGCGAGCGCAACAGTGGCAAGATCGGTGGGGCGTCAATCTGACTAGCCATCCGAGGTCGGAAACAGGGAAGGGGGACCAGAACCCATGGCGGACAGCATCGAGAGGCAGCACATCACCAGTGAGAGATGGAACGCAGGGTGGTCACATGTGCTTGTCATTGTCAGGAGGCATCGCGATGGAGCAGTGGGTGGACAAGCAGTGGTGTGGGGCAGGAGTGTCCGGTAGCATGGCAGAGTGAACAGTGCCCACAGACTGCATGGCAGAGCCAGGAGCACCACGGACAGCCGAGGTGGAGCACAGCAGCGGGAGGCAGCAGAAAGTGAGCACCCCTGATATGCAAAGTGTGAGCCCAATCCTCCTCGCGGCGCTTGAACCCTGCACTGGAGACCTCCCACGGCAGGTATGAAGGCAATACCCGCACCGATCTGAACAGTACCGGAACACTGATGTTGGCTGCAGCCAGCTATGCGGTTCCAGGTAGAACAGCTACTCACCGCATCTGTACGTAGATAATGTTGTACACCGTTGTGTGAAACTTCAGTAAAAGTTTAGAAATGTCGCAGTTCCTCCATGTTTTATTTTCCATCTCACAGACTGGGCACCCTCCAGATGCTGCCACCAACCCATGGCCCATGTTACAAGCACATTAAGCCACTCCGTCAGTGGCATCTAATGCGATTGATGCATGGGGGGCGGCTAGTGGCATCAATCCAGCATTAGATGCCACCTTTGTCGTGGCTTAATGCTTACGTAATTTACCTTACTTCACCTTGTAATTGAGCTCCAAATGAAATTCTGCAGTGATTCATGGCATTGCAGGTCACATGGGATCTAGATTGTTCTGCACAGCCTCAGTTCTGGCCTGGGTAGTGTGTGTGTAGTGGTAGCTAGAGACAGGTTGCTCTCAGAGCTCTACGATTCAAAACCACTAAAAGTTGTTTAAAATGCCTTTTTGAGCCATTATTTTGCTCAAAATTTAATACAGCAATTGTAGGAAACCCTTCTGTGCTCATATCATCAAATGATTATTGTTGTGTATGGACTTTGAATGTAAATTTAGAACAGTCAGTGTGTACTCTGAAGTGTGCTTTGGGGAGGGGCGTATTTGTAGTGTAGGTACATTAACTTGGAGAAAAAGGCAGTCTTTCTGTTTTGGTTATATTTTTCTTGTACAACTGTGTTAATGTACACTCTAATATTTTCAGTAATTCTTGACATGTTTTTGCTAATTGCTGTGATGCAGCAGTGTATAATTTGTCTGTTTAAAGCATTTGGTTATGTTACTAAATGTTTTCAATTTGCTACGCATTACGTGTAGTGTGTGTGTGAGTGTGTGTGTGATGTGTGCCACTAAATCAGACACCTTTTATTGTGCCATAGGGTAATTGCAGCAGTGTGAACCAGCTATCCACTGCACCTGCATGAATTTGTTATACTGCTTTGTGGTATCTTTACTGGTAGTGGATTGTTACTGCCATGCATTAATCCCCTAACTGGCAAAATGTATTTATTTCCAGATTTGGATTTGTGACTTGTGTGAACTAGTTAGGTGTTATGCCTCTTCGTATGCATCCCTTGAGTGCGCAGTGCAATCTTAATCTGTCTGTGCATTTGCAGTGCACCATTAATTCTGGGAGACTGCATTTCTTGTCAAGCTCTCATTTCACTTCGTCAGCACTGGGGAATTTTCTGGACACAAGACAGTAGCATTTTGGGGATGCACATTAATTCTGGTGACTCTGTGTGTGACCACTGCGTGTATGACTGAGTGCGCCATTAATTCTGGGAGACTTTGCATTTCTTGTTATGCTTTCATTTCACTTCATCAACACTGGGGAGTTTTCTGGACACAAGACAGTAGCACTTTGGGGATGCACATTAATTCTGGTGACTGTGTGGGTGGGGTGCTGCCAATATTGTTGTCACTCCAACTTACTTTGCGTTTAAAGCGGAATGACAATGGAAGTAATAATAACAAGGCGAAGTGAGCCTCTCCTATGGGGCACTCCATGTAGCGAACTGCCAACGCGAAGTGGCCACTTTGTGTTCACTTCGTAGGCAGATTTTAAATTCGCTGCATCTCTAAACTGATATTGGGATCCCTACTGTTCAGAAATTATATAGTGATACTGTTGAAATGTGTATAATTATATTTTGAGATGACTGCAAAAACTCTAGAGGTTACCTAAGTGCAAATGTTAAGCCTTTTGAAAAAGCTGGGGGTTGCCTCAGCAAGCACAATGCCTTGCACCTACCTGAAATATACTGTACAAGGACAGGGTGTTTGTTTAGAATGGGGGTTGAAAAGACTTATAAAGGAGCTGAGCTGGAATTTCTGGAAGAATTAAAGAAAAAGGGCCACACAGAGACTGAAGAAAGATTTTATTTGATTCCTCTCTACATAGTTATTCTGAACAAGTTTATTTATTATGTTACTGATACTGTAAATAAATAGTTTTGGTGAATTCTATAACTGCTCCTGGTTCTCCTATGCTTCCTGACCTGTGCCTCGACGATAGTTAAATTATGTGAGTAGAGGTTTAGAGGTTAATAATACTAAAATCAGTAACAGAATTATTTTTACCTCCTCCTCCTCCGGTTCCATCCCCGGTTGATCAGACTTCTTCCTGTATGTCTACTGCAGTTGAAAATCTTGTTATTTAAAAAAAAAAATATCTTCATCACTGGCAAATGTTTTATTTTTTTCTTCTTGAAGTTTTCAGTATGTTTGTCATTCTCTGCTATGGTTGCGTTTAATTTTCTGATTTGATGATTGAAAATCACATCATGTTTTAGAAGTCAGGAACACTTCCTCTTTTTGTTTCAATTCATGGGCAACTTCTTTCTGTATCTATGCAGCATCCTCTATAATTAATCAATTTTTCTGATGCCTCCAATAAAATATTGTCCAATTTCCTCATGAACTGCCCTCTACCAAGTCCAAAGGCTGGGTTTTTAGTTAAGCATAGCCCCCCGTGTAGTTCTGTTGACTTCTAAGTACTGTATACTTCTAACATTGCACTTTACCAGTACAAGTGCCTGGCTTTGAGAGCAGCTTTTTCAAATTCTATATGTGCCTGTTTAAAATTGTTCAAGGATGAATCCCTATTGTATAGTACTTCAAGTTGTAAAGGAGTCAGGAGAGGATTCCATGCTCCTACATGTTGAAACAGTGAATTATCAAAGTTAATATTATCACTGTCCATCATACTTGCAAATATATTCAGTGCAAAAGCTAGTTAAAACCTTGTGCTCAGATGATTCACAATACTGCATTTTTAGAATGCAATCATTGTATATAATATAAACAGAAAGCACTGGGAAACACAGGATACTGCCTGTAATGTAGCTGAAAAAAAAGAGCCTCAGGTGGGTCCTAGGTCTCTGCGGACCCCATGGTTTGATGGGGCTCTCAAGGTGGTGAAGCAGTGGTGGAGCTAGGGGGGGCTGGGGGGCAGTTACCCCTCCTGGCTGCTTGAGTGTGAGTAGTGGCGCCCCACCACCATCTTTATTCACTGTTTAGTGCCCATTGTGGAGCCTATGATTGACTGAATGGCCCCCCAGCTCCCAAACACTCTCAAACCTGGCTCCACCACTGTGGTGATGGCCAAGAGCCAGAAGTTAATTATAATAATAATCATTATTTGTAGAGCACCTTTCAAATTGCCAAGACGCTTTAACATACAAATTAGATAAAACAATAAAAACAGGATAAAACAATAAAAGCATAGTACAGATATGAATGGAATCAATTTGGGTAGGCTTGGTGCCACAAATGGGTTTTCAGGGCCTGCTTGAAAAAAAAATCCACGGTCGTGCACTCCCATAGCTGACGGGGTAGAGAATTCCACAGGGCTGGAGCTACATACATAAATGCACGGGCCCCCGATGACTTTAGAGATACCCTTAGAATCTCTAGCAACCTCTCATCAGCCGAGTGGAGTGGTTACCCAGGGCAGTAGGGGGACAGGAGCTCTTTCAGGTAGTTTAGGCCCTGTCCATGTAGGGCTTTATAAGTCAGAAGCTCGACCTTGAATGTGATCCGCCACTGAATAGGCAGCCAGTGCAGTTCACGCAGCACCGGTGTGATGTGACACACCCGAGGGGTCCCCGTCAACAACCAGGCTGCAGTGTTCTGCACCAGCTGCAAGTGACAGATATCAACCCCCGGAAGCCCTAGGTAAAGGGAGTTGCAATAATCAAGGTGTGAGGTCACAAAGGCATGGATCAGCATAGAAAGATCGCCAGACGGAACTAGGTTCTTGACCCTGGCAATGTTCCTCAGGTGATAAAAGGAAGACTTGATGACTGCCGACACCTGAGATCACAGTGTCAGCCCATCATCAAGAATCTCCCCCAGTTCCCACACCCATTCAAAGGCAAGAAGCTGGGAGCCCCCCAAGTAAAGCCCAGTAGGCTGACCAGCCCCAACCCCTCTATCTGGTGACCCAGATCCACAACCATCACATCAGTCTTTCCCGAGTTTAACTTCAGCCAGTTGGAATTCATTTAATCCTGGATTTCAGTGAGACAGTTGTTAAATACTGAAAGCACACTATCCTGGTCAGGAGCATTGCTAGCATAGGACTTGGCTAGAGGAGGATAGGCTGGCTTTGAGGAATCACTGTGCTGATTATCAAAGAGCAAGCTACCATAAAAAGGCAGAGTTCCTGTCCAGGGAGATTGCTGCAGAGAAGAAGAGACCTGCTCATCTCTTTTGGACTGTGGACAGCCTTCTTCATCCTGTCTGTCTTCAGCCAAAAAGAGCTTTTTCAGTAGCACTTTGTGACCAGTTTGCTCTGTTCTTCTCTGATAAGGTATCCTCCTTTCTGGCCAGGATCCTGCCAGTGGGTCTGAATCAGTCTTTCATGGTAGGGTCAGGGTGGAGCAGGGGCATTCCTACTGTCTGGGCTGAGTTTTGGCCAGTGGAGGTGGCCGAGGTCTACAAGATGATTTCAAAGCTGCGGCCCACTTATTGTGAACTGGACTCTGGCCAGACAAGTCTCCTAGTGGGCAGCGTTGAGGCTATTAGTCCAGTGTTTGCCAGGATAGTCAGGAGCTTCCTTTCAGAGGGAGACTTTCCTGATGCCTTAAAGGAGGAGCTGGTAAAGCCCCTTCTGAAAAAAAAATCTCTTGACCTTGATGTCCTGGCGAATTATAGACCAAACTCCAACCTCCCAGTTTTTGGTTTTTTTTCTGGGGGGGGGACTATTTATCGCCATCATTCTGGCTTCCCCCTTCAGCCTGACCAGACCCAACATCCCAGAATTACTGGGGCTTACCTTATGCCCGGTCCAGGAGCAGAGCCTGTGGAGGGTCAGGAGTCATCCTGTGGCATGAGGATACATTTTCCTCCATTTTCTCCCAATTGCCCCAGAGACTCAGGAGTAGAGACACATGCACATGGAGGCATGCATGTGTACTACAGCCCCGGTGACAGCCCCTTCTTTCCACCAACCAACCCTACAGCTTAGCACCTGGTGCTCCCTCTGGCCTGCGCTGCCTCTGGCCTTCACCATGAGGCAGTCAAGAGCGGAGGGATACCACCTTCCCTCCCTGGAGAGGGCAGCTGCCTTTTGGTGACTCCATCCATCTCTGCTCCCTCCTCCCCTTACAACCTCTGATGGCCTGTGCTCATTCCTGAATATGGGTTGTCGGTGTGGCACAAGGTAAGGCACCCAGCGCCTTAGCCCTCAGTGCCACCGGGCTGACCCAACCTCCCATTTTTAGGGAAGGTTTTTGAAAAGTTAGTGGCTCAGCAGCTTGAGGAACACCTGGAGATCTTTGATGTCTGTGAGCCATTCCAGTCTGGGTTTAGGTCAAGGCACAGAGATGATATTTTACCATGCCGAATCAACAACAGTGTTGTTGAAGTTCGGTATGGCAAGATCCCCAATGTCGACAGGTGAAATTTCACCTGTCAGACATTGGTGTCTTTCTCTCCGGGGGGGCTGCGCCCCCTGCACCCACCCTTCTTGATATAACTAACTGCGAGTTGGACTTAGTTTGAAGGGGGGGACGACAGATGGCAAAAGTGCAGATTTCCACTCTTGGGTCCTTAACATTGACAATGTCAAAACCTGTTGACATTGTTGATGTTAAGGACTTTGCAGTCCTGGAGTCATTGTCCGGTCAGCATACCCAGAGACGATACTTGTCCAGGTGCACAATGACCTCCTCATGGCAAGAGATCAAGAGAAATGGTCAATTTTAATTCTTCTCGATCTGTCATCAGCGTTTGATACCATGGACCACATTGTGTTGTTGGACCACCTTAGAGAGTATTGAGAACTCACCAGTATTGTCATCAACTGGTTTGTGTCCCTTCTCTTGGGCAGAAGGCAGAGGGGGGTGGTGATGAGGAATTTCTCCTCCTCCCCGATGGTCCTGACCTGTGGAGTTCCTCAATGCTTGATCCTATCACTGATGTTCTCAGTATACATGCTGCCCTTGGGGAGGCTTATCAGACAGTACAGTCTGAGTTTTCACTGTTATGCAGATGATACTCAGCTGTACATGTCCTTTGTACCAGTAACAAATGCTGCCATTGAACTGCTGCATAAATGCTTTGCTGAGATCCAGGATTGGATGAACTCTAAATGGCTGAGACTTAACCTGGATGAGACATAGGTACTGGTGATTGAGCTGGGCCATGGGCATGATGGGGACGCCTCTAGGAAGACAACAGACTTGGTCTTGGGGTCGACCCTATTGATGGTGTCCTCTAGGGTGAGAAATCTGGATGTGATCCTCAATGACAAGCTAACATTTTAAGCACGGGTGTCGGCTGTCATCAGAGTTGGTTTTTACCACTTGAGGAACCCGGATTAAACCTCTAATTCTGTCTGAAGGCCTGTCGTCACTGGTACATGCCTTTGTGATATCCAGGCTCGACTACTGTAACTCTCTGTACTTCGGGATAAGTGGAGGGAACCTCTGCCAGCTGTACCTAGTGCAGAATGCAGCAGTCAGGCTGCTGAGAGGACTGCCCAGGTCCTAAGAGCATAATAACATGTCAGCAAAAGGGGACCACATGATCCATCTAGTCTGCCCAGTTTGCCTACCCCCCATTCTGTTCTTCTTCCAAGATTACTGGAGTACTTGTCCCACACTAGCTTAAAAGCAGTGAATGTCCTGGCCTCCACAACCTCTGGTGGTAAGCTATTCCAAGGGTCCACCACCCTCTCTGTGAAGTAGAACTTATGAATGTTGGTCTTAAACTTACCCCCTGTTAGTCTCAAACTGTGCCCCCTCATTCGTCTGGTCATGTTTTTGTGAAAGAGGTTTTCTGCTTGTACCTTATTTATGCCCTTTATGTATTTGAAGGTTTCTATCATATCCACCCTGTTTCTTCTTTGCTTTAGGGAGTACATTTGCAGTTGCTGTAGTCTAGAGTCGTATAGCTCCTGGTGCAGCTCCTGCATCATTTTAGTAGCTTTCCTCTGTACAACCTCCAAGTGGTGTTTTTTGGGTGTGGCCTCCAGAATTGTATGCAGTACTCGAGATGCGATCTCACCAAAGACCTGTACAGAGGTAGTATGACCTCTCACTTCCTACTTGTAATGCCCCTGCCAATACATCTGAGGATGCTACTAGTTTTCTGTGCCACCTTTCAACATTGTCTAACCACCTTTAAATTATCGGAAATAAGCACTCCGAAGTTCCGTTCGAGTTTTGTTTCTGTTAATTGTTCACCACCGAGTGTGTATGTTTTCCTTAAGTTTCCTTTACCTAGGTGCAAGACCTTGCACTTTTTGACATTGAATTTCAACTGCCAGTCCCTAGACCATGCCTCTAGGCTCATTAGATCTGCTTCCATTGCTGCCATTCCTTCAACTGTATCTACCCTGTTGCAGAGCTTTGTGTCATCTGTGGATAGGCATACCTAACCCTGCAGGCCATCAGCAATGTTGCTGATAACTATATTGAAGAGGATTGGGCCAAAGACAGATCCTTGAGGCACACAACTGATCACCCTTCCCTCGCTAGACAGTGTTCCATTGACTATGTGACCTCAGTCCGGTGGGGTCTGCACTGGCTGCCGGTCAGGTGATGGGTTCTCTGCAAGGTGCGCTTGCTCACCTATAAGGCCATATACGGATTGGGTCCTGCTATCTGTCAGACTTCTTTACTCCTGCTGTTCCTACTCACTTCCTTTCCTCCATCCTGGGCCTCCTGGTGATTCCGAGAACCAGGCTGAAAACCTCAGGTGATCGCTCATTCGGGGTGGGTGGCCCAGTTTTTTGGAATTTGCTGCCAAGACCCTTGAGTGAGGCCCCTATGGTGGAAGCATTTAGGAGAGGCCTAAAGACTAATCTTTTTAGCCTAGCCTTTCCTGCAAATGCTTTTTAACGTGTGTCTGAATTTATACAATATTTTTTAAAAATGTTATCTGTTGCTGATTCTTTTATAAATTATGATTGTTTATAACCCTGTCAAACTTGTTCTATTGTACGGTGCCCAGAGTTCCTGGGATTGGGTGCCTAACTAAATAATTACTTGCTTACCACTCCGCGTGTCCATTCCGGTATCAAAATGAAGTCATTCTCCAAACAAGATGATCTGGAAAACCTTTTTTGTTTTATTAAAAATGCAGGATAGGTCACAAGGGACAGGAGGGAAGCATTCCAGATGTATTAAGGGGAACTGAATGAGATCAGGAGGGAAGGATATTTTTATTTATTTATTTATTAAATTCTTGGATTACAAATACCTTTGAGCAGAAACTGCTCGTTTACAAAGGTTCCATGTCAAAGGATGAGGGTCAACATACATACAGAGGTAGTAAAAGAATGCACAATAAACAACCAAAACAACTAAAAGAAAAAATAAAGATACTCAGTTATAACGTACTTTGAGATAATATTCATATAATGAGCAGCTTGAGTAGGCAGCTGGCTGCGGTAACAATAAGAGATAGAGGGCACCATAGGCAGTTAGTATTGCAGGCGTGCGACCAGGAGAGGAAGTTGGCAGGCTAATGGGCCGCTATCCGATGGTGGTGGAAAATGTCTTGTACCAGTGGAGAAATGAAGCAGGAAAGGAGTCACAAGGAAGGCCCAGTGCCAGAGGGAATGAGACTGGGAAAGGGCGGGCTGTGAGACATGAGTGAGCTGGGAGGTGTTTAGAGAGATCTCTGTTCAGAGAAGCAGTCACATTGAGTGGCAGAGGTGAGGTAAAGTTTGAGATTCCTTTTGAAGGGTCCAAGTGTAGTAGAGGAAAGTGCTCCTTTATTGAGGGAATTGAACCATTGGCGGCTCTATAGATAAAGGACCGCTGACCCATGGAGGTATCGACATCTGGGAACCTGAAAGGTTAAAGATTGGGCACCACGTGTTTGTTGAGTGCCACTGTAGGTAGTAAGGATGAGCTAACACCAGGTGGCATGAGACCAAGGAGAATCTTTTGGTAAGTAAGCAGGTCTGGTATTGTATTCTGCTGCATAGGGGTAGCCAGCTGGCCTGTACATGAGAGTCACAGGTGTGAGTTTGTTGGGCTGCACCCGTCCAGTAGTCTACAGGCTTTGTTGAGAGCAACTGAGATCCTGTGGAGGGCACTTGTTGAGGCAGAGCCATAGATGGCAAGGCGTAGTCAATGATAGAGGTGACAGGAGCTGTAGGTGGCTGGTTTAGGGCATCCGCCAGGCGCCACAGTGCTTGTGTTTGTGTAGTAGTCCAATCCATATATTGGCGGTCTTGGCAACAGTGTCAATATGCAGGTGTGAGGAGAGGGTACTATCCAGGGTAATACCAAGGTACTTGAACTCCTTGACATGTTGAGGTGGGTTCCCAGCGTGGTTCCTGATCATGAGGACAGAGAGTTGTACCTGCTCTGTCGGTTACAGAAGGACATGGCTTTAGTCTTGCTGTGGTTCAGGACAAGTTTATGAGAACTGAACCAGTCTTCGATGCACTTGAAGTCCAGCTGCAGCTGGGATTCAAGGACTGTAATGTCATGGTGGCTAGAAAACAGGACTGCATCGTCTACGTATAGTAATATTTTTTGGTGGCAGGCACTGGGGAGATTGTTGATGAAGAGGGAGAAGATTAGAGGGCCCAGAATAGACCCCTGGGGGACTCCGGAGTGGACCAGTTTCTCATCCGAAGAGATCCCTGCAATCCTTACACATTGCATCCGATTATCAAGGTAGCTGGTGAACCATGGAAGGGCATCACCGGAGATCCCAATGGAGGACAGTTGCTTGAGCAGTAGGGGGTGGTTAACTGTGTTGAATGCCTTGGTAAGGTCTATAAATACTGCCCCTCCACAGTTCCCTTTGTCAAACGTGGCATGGATGAAGGTTGTAAATTCCAGTAGTGCAGTGGTGGTGCTGTGCCCTTTTCTGAAGCCATGCTGCTCTGGGCACTGTACATTGTACTTATCCAGGAATTCAACTAGTTGATCAATACTATTCGCTCAGCACTTTGGATAGTGGGGGAGGAGTGAGATAGGTCTGTAATTGGTGTGCAGTGTCCTATCTCCGGCTTTTGTGAACCGTGTGACAGTGGCTTTCTTCAGAGAGGGAAATGGCCCAATCTAAGCGAGAGATTAAAGATCTTTATAAGTGGTTCTAAGATTTCATCGAGGACTTGTGCCAGCAGTTTCAGGTCAAGGGAGTCACCACTGTACTCTTGTTTGCTGATGGCCTTTTGAATGTATTTTCTAGCTACTTGTGGTGGGACCTCCTTAAAAAAAAACTTTGGGGTTGTACGTTCTAGTTGGGGAGTAACTTGGGAGGAGCTGGAGGGGAGGTTGTCGAAAAAATTTGGTGGAAGGACACTGTCCAGGTTTGTAAATGCATTATTAAAAGTGCTGGTGATGGTACCTAGGTCGAGTGTAGGAGTGCCATGAAGGTTGAGCATAGTGGGTGGTGCTTTAGGATCCTTGCCTGTGAGTTCTTTTATGTTGTTCCAGAATTTATTTCCCTGGCTCCAAGAGTTGGTCAGAGCCTCTTTGTAATAGCTGCGTTTAGCGTTCCGTATTTTTCGAGTGCAATCATTTCTGGCTGCTTTGTAAAATTGTTTACTTGCATCGGAGTTGCATGAGCACAATGCCAGAGGTGGTCTCTGTGCTTGAGCAGAGTTAAAAGGTCAGTAGTAACCCAGGGGTTGGTCTGTCCTTTGACCTTCATCTTTTTCACTGGTGCATAGATGTCACAGGCTTTGTTGAAACATTTGATAAATAGGTCCAGAGCTTTGTTGGTGTCATTGAGGGAGTCAAGCACTGCCCAGTTCAGCCTGGTTAGATGGGATTTTAACAGCTGGAGGTGCCCTTGTTTGATAACCCTGGCATAGATAAGTTTGGGAAGGGGATTGTGGTATTTGTTTGACCAGGAGCAGATGACAGGTGAGTGGTCACTTATTGTATCCGGGAGTACAGAAACATTGGAGATGCATTCAGGGTGGTTAGATAGAATCCAGTCTAGAAGCGTAAGGGAGCCTGTCCTATAGCTACACCTAGTGGGGGCATTGACCAGTTAAGTGAGGTGATGCACCGCAGCTGCACCTTATAGGTAGCAAGCCTCAGCGGAGAAACCAGTTGATGTTAAAATCACCCATGATTATGGTTTCAGAATTATGTTGCTGGACCCTTAGATATTCCATGATGCTATGGAAGCCAGCAGCCTGGTCTCTTGGGGGTAGGTAAACTGAGATGACAGTGAGTTCCTTGTTATGTGCACCAAGGAGGATTTTGATTGTGAGGACCTGAGAGGAGTTGCTCAGGCTAGGGGATGGGATGATGTGACCCATAAGTGTATCCTTAAGATAGATGGCGCAGCCTCCACCCCATTTAGCAATCCTGTCTTGCCTGAAAATGCAGTAGCCAGGGATAGAGTCTGAGGTATCAGGGATTTTAGGGTTTACCCATGTTTCCACAACTGAGAGGACATCAGGGTTGTGCTGTAGGATCCATGTTTGGAGGAAATCAAGTTTGTTGAGGATGCTGCAGGCATTGATGGATGCCATGGTGAGTGTCCCTGTCCTTCTGCTTGGTGCCACTGCTGGCTGCCCAGGTGGTCCTGGGTTGGGGTGAACATTTCCTGAGAGCAGGAGCAGCATAAGGAGAATTTGTAGGAGAAAAGTTTCAGCATCTTGTAGATACCTGGTGGTTAATTCATAAGCCAAAAGAAATTATCAACAGCTGAGGTCCAGAGTCACAGAATGTGTTAGAATTCCTGAAGGTGATGAACTGTGCCTGCACATATGCAGGATGTGAAATCCTTTTGTCTGCATGCTTCTTTGTCATTCAAAGAGGTTGTTGAAAAGCCCACATACAGATCATGAAGCAGGTCAGACCTATCAGCAGAGACTGAAGAAGGCCCATAGAATAGTCCAGAATGCTAAGGCAGAAACTGAGCTGAGAACTGCAGAAGGGATCAAAGAGGGTCCACACACCTTCTTCCATTATACTGTATCAAAGAAAATAAGTAAATAGAAGAGTGGACATTAGGCCCTGGGGTAAGATAAGGTAAAACAGAGCAGACTGGTTGGACCAGTGGTTGACATTTTCTATTTCTGTATAAAAAGAAGGAATAGTCATACTGAGAGGAGAAGGAGTATGGGTGGACTAGTACAGCAGAAAAGAGGATATCCTGAACAAATATCTTTGTTCAGTTTTTATGGCTGTGGTGGATCCTACAGCCATTTTGGGATTGATCATAGCTTATAAAAATGGCCAGTCATGAAACCTTCCATTGGACTTTTGGAAGTGTCTTTCCAAAAGTCCATCGGAGCTTGAAACACTCTGCCATGATCAGCCACTATGGAATAACAGCCACACTATTTTGGCTGTTACTTCCACATTCCGGGCAAGAACTGCGCATGCGTGACTTGCACACATGCATAGTTCTGCTGGTGCCGTAATGTTGCGAATGGCAAAATGCCATTAACTGCAACTACGCATGCATGAGTGCCGTGTGTGCACAGTCGCATCACGCCACCAACACCAACAGGAAAGAAAAACCCTCCACTACTTCTGTCCTCCTAGCTCCCGTCCCTGTGCCAACATTGGGGTTTCCCAATCCCCATGTCAGCATTATAACTCCCAACTCATATTTGCACACAAGGCCACACCCAGAGTGCTCATATTTTATTTTCTCCCCACGCCAACATTGGGGTGCCCAATTCCCATATTGGCATCATGTACCCACCCAACTCATTGGCACACCAGGAGCCCACCCCAGTGTGCCCAAATATATATTTTTCCCTGTAAATAAAGAAAACTTTCCCGATATGTTTTTGTTTTAAACTGTAAAAAAATGGTCCTAAGTCATCATCCCAGTCCCCCTCCCACCCTCCCACTGAGCACCCCACCTCCTCCACACCCCCACACCATACCTCCGGAGAGTCGGTGCTGTCATCTTCTTTGGACCATGACCGTCTGTACTCTTCAAAGCTGAACCTCAAACTGAAGAATCAAAGTAAGTGTGATATAATGGCAGTCAATGGGGTTTTCAATGTAAGTTGATAAATCGGCCATTTTTTTGAATTTTGTCCCAAAATTTTCAGCGTGGTTCTTGGGACCCCACCTTGTGAACTGTGTCACTGTCATTTCATTACTCGTTGCTGCGCCAAATCACCTTTTAGGACTGATTGACAAAATGACAGTGTCACTGTTCATGATTAAGTCCCAAAAAAACATATGTGCAAATTTAGTGAAAAACTCAAAAAATTACTGCGTTATAATGTGCACAGTATCTGAAGCTGCTCTAACCCGCCAATTTTTAGTATTTTCACTCCAGATTTTCGACATTGCCATTTTTGCACACTTCCTTTTTAACAGTATAGCTGTCATTTTTCACATCCTGCCCAAAATGTGTTTTCCCACCTGTGGCACAGAATGGCATGGTCGCTTTGCAAAATCACCTTTCGGGACAAGTGAACAAAATGACACTGGCACTCTTAATGAAGAGGGGTCCCAAAAAGGCCATGTTGAAAATTTGGTGCAACACCTCCAAAAAATGGCCAAGTTACACCCGGGCGTTCAATAATTTCTGTGCACACATGTAACTTTGATCACTGGGCAGCTTGTCACAGCCATATCAGCTCTGGCCAGACTTGTTACTTTAGGGGAAGGTGGCCATTCCCAGAGTCTGAGGTTCAAGTCTTAGGCGAAAAGGGCAAAGGACAGAGATGAGATTGAGATCAGAGGAGAGTGTACTTAAGGGTCTCAAAACCCTGAAGATTAAATTGCTGGGTCCCAATGGTATAAATCCTGGGATGCCAAGGGAGGTGGGACAGACTCGGGTGGTGCCACTGGCTGATCTATTTAACAGCTCCCTGGTAACAGGGATGGTGCAAGCAGATAGGCAAGTGACTAATGTGCCATTCAGTAAAAGCAGGGACACAGATGACCCCACTAATTACAGACCAGTTAGTCTGAATTTCATTGTAAGGAAGCTGCTGTGGATCATTATAAAGGAACACCTAGTAGAATTCCTGGGGTAAAACAGGCTACAGAATAAGAGACAGCATAGGTTCATGGGAGATAGTTCTTACCAGACTAACCTAGTTGATTTTTTTGATTGGGTAACAAAGCTAGTGAACAAAGGCCAGGCAATAGATGTGCTGCATGTTCAAGAAAAGGGGTGCGCAGCACTCAACCTCTTTTTCTTGAAAAGCTTAAAAAAGAGTCAGCCTCCACACAGTCAAATCAACTCATAATAAATTTCTATTTCCTCTGCCCAGATGTTTCACCCTGAATGGGCTTCTTCAGGGAACATAATTATTGGTTTTAATACAGTAACTGAACTTCTCTCTGGGTTCACTAAACTTTCTTATTCCATTCCATCTATCTTTATGGGATTATAGCACCAGTGTATATTTCTGACTACTAGTGCTGCTCGGATAGTATCCTATAAATCTGGTTCCCACCAGATACCAGCCTTTTTACCAGATAGTGGATCCATTTGGATAGTAGCACTATCTGGCCATGGATCCGACCTTCCCTGATCTACCAAATGGATCCAGTGACCAGAATGGATTCTATGGTTCCGGTTAACAGATCCACATCAGATCCAACTATCTGTTGCTGGATCCAATGGATCCATGGGTATCTGACTATGGATCCGACATCCAACTTTGATTGAATTTGAAGTCGGATCCAAGGTTGGATACTTGCTCTATCTGATGGATGTCAAATGGATCCACCAAGGCACTAGCCGAGCAACACTACTGACTACATGCTCATTTTCTCTTCATTTGGGCTGTTATCTTACATAGCCTCTCAAATCAAGCCTCTTGCTTTTCTCTAGTATTTTTCCCTCTTAGTGTGCTGCAGACAACAACCCAACTGAAGGAAAAATGAGCGTGCTGTCAGAAATATATATTTGAGCAGACAGGTAATGGAGAAGGTAACAAGGGAAGGGGGGTCAAGGGGATCTTCAGGGAACAGCACAGGCAGGAGGGGGAGCAGGGAAGCAGGCAAAGAGGGAGCAAGGTACAGAGAGCCATTTGCACCAATGTGAGGAGTCTGGGAAATAAAATTCTGGACCTAAAGGCCATCATAGTGTAGGCTAGCCTAGATCTGGTAGCCATAATAGAGTTGAGGTGCACTGACAACAACAACTGGATATGACACTTCTGGACTGATCTTTGTTCAGAAGAGACAGGGAAGGGAGGAGAGGAGGAGTGGTTGCACTATATGTGTGGGAGGGAATCAAGGCCATGGAAGTACAGGGGCACCCGCAAGAAAAAGAATGGCTGCAGGTGTTGAGGGTCATCCTGGATACTGAGACCACTATAGAAACATAGAAACATAGAAATTGTCGACAGATAAGGACTGCTAGGCCCATCCAGTTTGCCCATAAGCCATATACAAGTATACGTCCACCCACCCTCAGTGGTCAATGGCTTTTCATCACACCCTTCCCGCCTAAGGTTCCCCTGTGCTTGTCCCAGGCATGTTTAAATGCCTCCACTGTGCTTGCCACTACCACTTCTTGTGGCAGACTATTCCAAGTGTTCACCACCCTCTCTGTGTAGAAAAACTTCCTCACACTACCTTTTAATCTACTCCCTTCCAATTTCATATCGTGCCCCCCTCATTCTGGTATCTTTTGTACATTGGAAAAGATCCCACAACTGCACCTTGTTTATGCCCTTGTGGTGCTTAAAAGTTTCTATCATGTCACCCTTTCTCTCCTCTCCTGCAGTGAGTACATATTGAGGTCTCTTAGTCTCTCCTCATATGTTTTGTGGTGCAAACCATGCACCATCTTTGTCGCTCTTCTCTGAACATCCTCCACCTTGTTTATATCCTTATGCATGTGTGGTCTCCAGTACTGCATGCAGTACTCCAGGTGAGGCCTTACTAGTGTTTTATACAACTGCATCACCACTTCCCGCCTTCTACTAGTAATACCTCTGCCTATGCACCCCAGCATGCCACTGGCCCTCCTGCAGCCTTTACACACTGCTTTGATACCTTAAGGTCATCAGATATGATAAACCCTAGGTCCCTTTCCTCTTTGGTGATGGTCAGCTCCTCCCCCCATCCTGTAGCTCTCCCCAGGGTTTCACCTACCCAGGTGCATTATCTTGCACTTTTTTTGCATTGAACCTCAGTTGCCACACCTCTGACCATCTTTCAACTTTCTCCAGGTTCCTCTTCATTTTCTGTACCCCTTCTGAAATATCCACCCTGTTGCAGATCTTGGTGATGTCTGCAAATAGGCAGACCTTTCCTTCTAGCCCCTCTGCAATGGCACTAATGAAGACATTGAACAAGCCTGGTCCCAGTACTGATCCTTGTTGCACTCTACTGGTCACCCCTCTCTTCCCAGATTGGATCCCATTTACCACCACCCTCTGTCTTCTGTCTGTCAGCCAGTTTCTAACCCACTGTATCACCCCATGCCCAGACTACTCATCTTGTTAACCAGCCTTCTGTGTGGGATGGTATTGAAGGCTTTGCTGAAATCCAAGTAGGCAACATCTATGGCCGTACCCTGATTTATTTCCCAATCAAACAAATCTAGCGAAATCATTTGACAAGATCTTCCATATGTGAATCCGTGCTACCTCAGATCCTGGGCACCAATGGATTCCAGGTGTGCCACTATCCTTTCTTTCAGCAGGGTGGTATACAGACTGCCAGCACGTGGAGAGGAGCTAGATAAGGTACACGGGGAAGCCATAATCAGAATGGCAAGTAAAGGTGATGTGCTGCTAGTTGGGGACTTCAATCTGTCAGATGTGAATAGGAGCCTTCCAGCTACCGCTTCAGCAAGGAGCATGGCCATCTTTGTCTCCCTACAACGGTCTTTCCATAGGCATCTAGTCAAGGAACCCACTAGGGATGTGGTAGTGCTTACAAAATGGGACGGCATTGCAGACATCACATTGGGTTGTCCTCTAGGAACCAACGATTTCCGCACAGTGTGGTTTAACATTAAGATAGGAACAAAGGGAAAACCATGGCAGGTTGTGGGGTCTGGACTTTAGAAGAGTGGATTTTAAAGAAATGGGAGAGTGCCTCAGGAACTAACTAATAGTAGGGGATTGCCAGGAAGGGGTAGAGGCACAGTGGGGAAAATAAGAGAGGGCATAATAAAGGTAATCAACCTCTGCATGGAGGAAGTGACTAAATGTAGAAGGAAAAAGAGACCTTTATGTTTCTCTAAGGAAGTGGCCTAGGTGGTGAGGGGGAAAAAGAGTGGCATTCAGGAGGTATAAGGAAACACAGAGGGTGGAAGACAGGAAGGTACAGTATACCAAGTGAAACAGCAGGAAGCAGGAAAGTCAGAGAGGGGAGCACAGGCACAGACAAAAGAAACTATAGTGAAAGGGGTAGCTAAATGTTGAGTAGAAGAAGAAAGAAAGGGGAAGGATAATAAAGATGAGGGTGGCAGGGGGAGATGCGTAGAAGAGGATCAAGAAAAAACATACATCCCGAACAGGTACTTCTACTAAGTCTTCACAGTGGAGGGGGGATAGATCACCAGGAAGAAGTAGGAATAAAGGGGGAGGTGGACATAAGCCAATTTTCACAGAAAACAGTCCTGAAGGGACTTGCAGATCTAAAAGTGGACAAGGATATGGGACCCAACATGATACATCCAAGGGTACTAAAGAAACTCAGAGAAGTGCTAAGTGCCCCACTGACAGCCTTATTTAATGACTAACTGGGAACAGGTGTGCTTCTGGTGGACTGGAGGAGAGCAGATGTGGTCCCTCTCCATGAGCCCTATGCACAAAAGTATATTGTGCCTATGCGCTGTGTATCTGCAGAGGGTAGGCAGCCCAACATGAAATACCCACACAGCAGGGGTCTGCTGGCATGTTCCAAGGGTGCACCCACCAGTTGCGCACCAGATCCCCCTGCCAATGGTACCACTTCACACCTGAGCTGGGCCAGGGTTGTATCGGGGACCTGCCCAAACTCCATGCAATGTGCAAATACATGGAATGCTAGGCACCTGGGTGCATGAGTTATACCCTGGGGACCTTGCCGTAACCCATTGCGCGCCTCCACGGATGTCTCCCGCCAGCCACGGTAGGACTGAAATTTGCCCCCCATGATGCCCCAGTCCACCAGACAGTTGGGGAGGTCTTGGGGCAGCCATTCAGGTGAGTGTCTGTAGTTGTACAATTCCTGGACCCACGCCTTCACTCACTCCCCTGCTCCCATGGTACAGGGGATCATCTCTGGGTCCCAGGATGGGCATCCGATTGGATGGCCACCTGTATCCCACACTCTGCCCCCATGCAGCCCCAATCTAGCTGCATGCCAGGGGGATGTGGCTATGAACAGGTGCCCTGTGAGTGTGTGGTCATACATCTGCACACCCTGCACCTGTCTGGGGCCATGTAGTCATGCAACCACTCTATGCTCAAATTGTGCATAAATTGCGCACTGTTGTGCATAGTCCCCAATGAGAGCAGCAGCAAGAAGTAGGCTAGTGACTATAGGCTGGTCAGTCTCATGTCAGTCGTGGGGAAATGAATGGAAATCCTGTTTTAGGAAAGGTTGGTGGAGTATATTGAATCCAGTGAGCTACAAGAGCAAAGGCATCTTGGATTCATGGGAGGGAATGCCATGCCTGGTGAGTCTGATTTATTTCTTTGACTGTTTCACCAGGGAGATAGATCAGGGGAAGGCAGTGGACATGACCTATCTGGACTTTACCAAAGCCTTTGACACTGTGCCTCACAGAAGACTGATAAAGAATTTGAGCAGCCAAGGTGTCGGAGCCAAGGTGGTGAATTCAGTAAAGGACTGGTTAATGGATAGGTGACAAAGGGTTGTGGTTAAAGGCACTCACTCTAATCATGGAATAATGACCAGCAGGATGTCACATGGCTCAGTACTGGGACTGTCCTCTTCAGTGTCTTCATAAGTGACATTGCAGAAGAAATGGAAGGGAGGGTATGCCTTTTTGCAGATATCACCAAAATCTGTAACAGGGTGGACAGTCAGGAGGGGGTGCAGAGAATGTGTAGAGACCTTGGGAAACTCGAGGAGTGGTCAAGAGCATGGTAGTTGAGGTTCAATGCCAGAAAGTGCAAAATCATGCAACTAGGGCATAGAAACCCAGGATTTGAGTCTGAGTGGGCCGAATTAACAGTAACTAAGCAGGAAAGGGACCTTGGGGTTATCATATCTGATTACCTCAAAAAGGCTAGGTAGTGTGACAAAGCAGTAAGTAGGGCCAGTGAGATGCTGGGGTGCATAGGGCGAGGTATCTCCAGCAGGAGGAGGAGAGAGGTGGTGTTACCACTGTAATGCTCACCTGTGAGAACCCACCTGGAGTATTGTGTCCTGTTCTGGAGGCTGCACCTCAAAAAGGACATAAACAGGGTGGAGGCAGTCCAGAGGAGAGCAACAAAAATGTTGTGTGGGTTGCATTAAAAGCCCAAAGATGAGTGATTAAGGGACCTCAACATGTATACCCTGGTAGAGAGGATAGAGAAGGGACATTGTAGAGGCCTGCAAGTACCTCATGGGGTAAACCACATGCAGGAGTCTCTTTCAAATGTGAAAGAGCACCAGGACCAGAGGATATATGATGATGCTGAAGGGGAGAAGTTTAAGAGAAATGTGAGAAAGTACTACTTCACTGAAAGAGTGGTGGACTCCTGGAACAGACTTCCAGCAGAAGTAGTAAAGGCAAAAACAGTGGGGGGCTTCAAGCATGTGTGGGATAGGCATGAGGGTATATTAGTAAATAGGCAGGGAGGAGGAAGGATCACCAAAGACCAGTTAGGGTCTGCTGAGGCAGACTAGGCAGGAACTATCTTGGCAGATTGGGTAAGCCAAGCTGTCCTTTATTGCCAACAAATTATATGTTTCAATGCCATGCACTGTTGGGGCCTGCTCTGACCAACATTTCCTTGCAGGGGCTGATGGTGTTCGATAAAATTCTGTTTTGCTGTTAAAATCCATCATTGTTTTTGACTACAAATAATCCAGTGCATGCTAATTAAGGGAAAAATGTGCATTTGTGTGGGGTCCACAGGAGGAGTGACCACAGTGGGTAGATGGCCAGGTTCAAAATTCATGGGGGTTGTACTGATCACTCATCTGGCCCACTTAAATCTCTCTCTCTCTCTCTCTCTGAGTGGAGGCACTGGCAGTTTCTATTTTCTTTGGATATGAGCTCTCTTCATTGTAGTGAGAAAAGAACCCAGGAGCCACTGCAAACATCTATGGCAGCCCAGTGGTGATGTAAGGTTGTGGTTGGTGCCTTTCCCCTGAGCTAGATGAGAGAGACAACTGCCTGCATGAGTCTTACACACACATCAAGAAGCAAAGACACTGCAAATGCATTATACATTTTAAACAATGGGTGGTTGAGGGTAATAATTCAGAGAGCTAGGGACCAAAGTAAGAGGTGAGGATGACTCAGAGAGAGATGGAGGGAGTACAAGATGGAAAGAAGCGTAGCTAGGAAGAGGTACAATAGTTAGAAACATGTGCAAAGTGCATTTATGCATTCAGATTTATACAATAGGGGTGAATGATAAATGAGTGTGATAAAAAACATGTATCTTCACCAGAATGAGATAAATGTGAGGACTGATATTTATCTCATGGCTCAGAGTGTGATAAATGTAAAAACTGACATTTATCTCATGGCTCAGAGTGCCTGCAGCTAACTCAATTACCATTGCAAAACAGTCTCACCTGTTCCCCACACTCTGTCTGATTCCCAGCCTATTACTGTGATATTCTCAGTTTGACTGCAGCCAGAATTCTGAAGGACACAGCTTCACAAAACAGTTTGTTTCTCACTGCTGCATGAAGCTAACTCACTTAGCATTGCAAAACACACTCAGCTTTTCCCACAGAGTTTGTAACACTGCCAGCCCATTCAGAAAAACTCACACACAGAAACATCAAACACAGAAACAGCAACAGAACACAAAAAATCATAACGATACTTCTGAAACTCCTACCCCTATTGTATAAATTGAATACATGATGTGCAGATCGTATGCTGTGGAAAATATCTTCACTCCTGCATCATGAGCTCTGGATATGCTCACTCTGCAGGAGTAAAGATATTTTCCATATCACACTCCTGCCCATCATGTATCTCCTATATATGCCTGTTGAACTTGTTATGGTTCCTTTCATCTTTGACAAGATCATGTATTTCATACAGCTGGGAGTTGCAATATAGAATGCCTTCTCACCTAAAGTTCTTCAGTAAAATGCAATATGATTTAGGTGAATAGATCTAGAAGGAGCAGGACTGTAAGGAAAAAGAGGAAGGAAGGGTGGGCAGAAAAGGGAGAGGATCAGGCGGACGCACTAAATGATTACTGCTCTGTCTTCACCAGGGAACAGGATGGGCCATGGCACAGGGGATGGTTGGAGGTTGCCTTAGGGGTGGGGAAGAATATAATGGAGAGACTGGGGTTAAGAGGCTCTTAATAGGATAGGACTGAGGGAACTAAGGGTGGAAAAGGCTCCTGGCCCAGATGGAGTACATCCAAGGGTCCTGAGAGAGTTAGCAGAGGTACTAGTAGTACCCCTGATGAACCTATTGAATACCTCACTGGAAAAGGGGAGTGTACCACAGGACTGGAGGACAGCACATGTGGTACCATTCCACAAAAGTGGTCCCAGGGACCAGCCAGGTAACTATAGGTCAGTCAGCCTGACCTCTAAATTGGGTAAGTTGATGGAGACCATTCTTAAGGAAAGACTGATGTCCTTCTTTGATGTGAATAGTTTCTAGGATGACAGGCAGCATGGGTTTTTCAGAGGGAGATCCTGTCAAATAAACATGATAGATTTCTTTAACTGGGTTAGAAGATCACTGTACAGGGGGCAGGCAGTGGACGTCCTGTACCTGGACTTCAGCAATGCATTTGATTCAGTGCCTCATGGCAGGCTGGTCAGAAAGCTGAGGGATCTGGGTATAGGAGATAAACTGATAGAGCGGGTCACTATCTGGCTGTGGGACAAGAACTAGAGAGTGGTGGTAGGGGGAAAACTATCCATACCTAGGTTTGTAACCAGCGGGGTCCCACAGGGCTCAGTACTCGGACCTGTACTGTTCAACATCTTTATTGGGTACATAACAGAGGGTGTCAAAAGTAAAATCTCCCTTTCTGCAGATGATACCAAGCTCTGTGGGAGGGTGGACACAGTGGAGGGGAGACAAGATTTAAAGGAAGATCTGGCTAGGCTGGAGAAATGATCAGGCATCAGGCAGTTAGGATTCAACACCAAGAAGTGCAAGGTCATGCACCTGAGAGTCAGGAACCCAGGGGACATCTACTGGCTGGGAGAGGGTTCAGGTGACCATCACAGAGGATGAAGAGAACCAGGGAGTGTTGATTGGGGGGGGGGACATGAAGCACTCTGTGCAATGCAGGAAGGCAGCGACCAAAGCTAGTAAAATACTAGGCGGCATCGCCAGAGGAATCACCTCTAGGAGGGAAGAAGTTATTTTGCTACTGTACAGGTCTCTGGTGAGACCACACCGGGAGTACTGTGTACAGTTTTGGTGCCCATATCTAAAGAAGGATGTCAGTCTACTGGAGGGGTCCAGCAGAGGGCAACCAAAATGATCCAGGGCATGGAGGACAAAACATATGAGGACAGGCTGAGGGGGTTCAACATGTACTCCCTGAAGGACAGAAGAGAGAAGGGGGGACATGATAGGCATAAACAGAGTTCAATTGGAGAGTATATTCAATCTGAGAAAGGAGGGTACTACAAGAAGGCATAGTCTGAAGCTGGTATGGGGTAGATTTAAGAAGGAAA
Source organism: Neoceratodus forsteri (assembly GCA_016271365.2). Classification (NCBI taxonomy): domain Eukaryota; kingdom Metazoa; phylum Chordata; order Ceratodontiformes; family Ceratodontidae; genus Neoceratodus; species Neoceratodus forsteri. Next base: position 1,727,558,471 of record CM057456.1, read on the forward strand.
CGAGGAGACACTTTTTCACAGAAAGGGTGATCAAGGGGTGGAACGAGTTGCCAGAGGAGTTGTTAGCAGTGAATATAGTAGACAGCTTCAACAGGGGGTGGGACAGGATGAAACAGAAAATCAGAATGTGAGGAATCAGTTCTGGGATGGAAGGGGAGTGCATGTGGGGGGGGGTGGATGACTCCATGAGGAGTAGGGAAGGGGGAGCAGCTCCAGGTATGTAGACTAAGCTGCACACTCAAGCAGACTAGATAGACCATTACAGCCTATTTCTGCTGGCAATTTTGTATGTTCATATGATTCGATTTTGTGATCCCCAAGTTTAAAGAAATGCTCTTTTGCTTGGGTGCCTTGAACTATTTAGTGAGGAGTGTGTGCAATAGCATATATATAGAAATCTATATGCTTATTCAGTAAATAGTGGTCTGCCAGATGAACCTAGTGAGGTATAAAGCAAATGTCAAAGTTACTTGAGGAGTCTGTGGTCCTGCAGACTAAAATTAAATAAATCCTTAAGCTCAGTGCCATGTTGATGCCACTCCAGTAGTTCAAACCCATCTCTCTTTGTCAAGAATCCTTCTACTCAAATAAAAACACTGATACATACTGGCCCACTGGTGCAGCATTAATACTACCACTCACAACACTCATGACACAGATTCAGGAACAAGCCTAGGCCATTGGAGGGCTGGCAAATGGGGAAAGGATCCGGCATCCCATAAGATGCACTACTCTGGGGAGGAGGAAGCTCATTTCCTGCTGCTCTACTACCATCTGGGTGACCACATGTGGTGGTGCAGGGGAATCACAAATTGTTTGGGGGCTGTTTGAGCATGCAGAGTGATTGGGTGCATCAGGTTCACTGACACCCAATGAAGCATGCACACTCTTGGAGGGGGGCGGAGAATAAAAATAGAAACTGGCACACAGTGCAGTGTAGATGACACTGCCAGGGGTGCACATCCACCCCGGGCTTTGGTTACCAGTCTCCAGAGGAAATTCCTCACCTTCACCTGCTCCTCTTATAGCAAGACAGATGCCATGGAGCTGTAGGCATACCCAGCCACAGGAAGTAAGCTGGAGAAGCAACACAGAGGTAAGTAGCATTTGTATAGGGGGCCTGGCGATAAGGGGAATGAGCCTTGGTGAGATGGGCAGCTCACTCTGGCCTGAGCAGAAGGAGGTTCTGGACTGTGGCCCAGAAAGGACCATAAACAAAGGTTTATAAAAGAAAAAACCAGATACATGATGTGTGCTGTTCCAACATAAAAGACCCATATAGTTCACTAACCAAGTCAATACAGCGATAAAGGCCAAAAAAAGGATTTCTTCAACTGTGAAAGGAAATCGAGCAACAGCGAATGGGAAGATTATGTCCAGAAGAATAGGGAAGCTAAGAGGAAGGTGAAACAGGCAAAAGTGGTGGCTGAACTTCAGATAGCAGAGGGGGTCAAAACAAGGAACAAATATTTATTTCAGTATAGTCAGGAAAAAAGGAAGAAAGGAGGAGGGTAGTCAAACTTAAAGACGGTGACAGGATAGTGGAAGACGATAGACAGAAGGCCGCTATTTTGAACAACTTCTTGTGTTCAATGTTCACCAAGGAACACAAAGGCCCAATGCCCAGCAGTGGTATTAAGGCAGTTGACAAGGGGGTCCCACATATGAAAATGCCAACATTCACCACTAGCAGGATTAAAGAGGTGCTCAAGCATATGAAGTAGGACATATCACCAGGGCCAGATGGGATCCATCCAAGGGTGCTGAAGGAGTTGGCAGAGGAACTGGGAACCCATTGGCACATTTGTTCAACCATTCACTTCAGACAGTAGTCTTGCTGGAGGACTGGAGAAGAGCTGACATGGTACCTCTCCACCAGGGTGGAAGCAGAGAAGAGGCTGGTAACTACAGACCGGTTAGCCTCGCATCGGTAGTGGAAAAACAAATGGAAACGTTGATTAAGCAGGACCTGCTAGAATATCTGGACAAAAATTACCTGCAGAATGACAGGCAACACTGGTGCATCACAGATAGATAATGTCAGATGAACCTGATTACGTTTTTCGACTGGGTGACTAGGGAATTGGACAATGGACATCCAGCAGATCTTCTCTACTTTGACTTCAGCAAGGCCTTTGACTTGGTACTGCACAATCGCCTGCTGAAAAAGTTGGAGGATCTGGGCACCACAAAGAGTATTGTTAGATGGGTAGGTAACTGGCTTAAGGACAGAAAGCAAAGGGTAGTCATCAATGGGGAGAAGTCAGATGAGGAAGAGGTCAATAGTGGTGTACCTCAGGGCTCAGTCTTGTGTCCGGTACTTTTTAATGTGTTAATCAGCAACACTGGGTTAGGTATTCAGGGCAAGATTGCACTCTTTGCAGATGATACTAAGATAGGTCTTAGGATGAACAGCGAGGAAGTGATTTAGAACCTTCAGAAAGATATGTAGAGGTTGGAAAAATGGTCCAGTGTCTAGCAGCTGAAATTTAATGCCAAGAAATGTAAAGTTATGCATCTAGGCAAAAAGAACCCAAAGACAGCATATTGGGTTAATGGGGTCAGACTCAGTGCTTAACAGAAGGCGAGGGACCTAGGCGTTATCATTTGTGACACCCTTAAGCAGACCAGGCAGTGCACCACATCTTACAGCAAGGCCAACAAACTGTTTGCATGTATTGGGAGGGGATAAGACAGCAGGAATCGGGAGGTGATACAGCCACTCTTGAGACCCCACCTGGAGTACTGTGTCCAGTTTTGCAGCCCACACCTAAAGAAGGACATAAATAGACTGGAGACCATGCAGCGAAGGGCAACAAAAATAATTCAGGACCTACAGGGGCTTTCGTATGAGGGGCGCTTAGAGACATTCAACATGTACTCACCGGAGACTAGGAGGGAGAGGGGGACATGATAGAAACCTTTAAGTTCCTGAAAGGAATAAATAGGTTGCCCTACCCTAAGCTGTTCAGCAAAGTTTCAAGCTCAAATACTAGAGTGTACCGGGTGAAAACAGCACTTCGAATATAGTGTTGAAAAAACCATACTTCAAAAACCCCCGTATCTGTCAAGGCAGGGGAGGAAGTAATCAAGTAATTGAAAGTGTGGTGGCTATCTGAGCTGCTCCCATGGTGGAGAGGGCTAAGGCAGGAGCAACTTAGGCAGCACAGAGCGGGAGACCAGGGTTCTGTTATCAGTCTTCTGATTCTTACTTTTTCTTTATCTTCCCCACATCTGAAGAGTACTGTTTTTTATATTTTCTCTCCAAACCAAGGACTCCCCCCAAAAAATGTTTCTACACATCCCCGTGTTTCACCCCCACCAGAGTTCATTATTTTAATATTGGAGGGTCTGGGGGCACAGCCCCCCTCAAAAACAAAATGTGCATTTTGTATTTTTGCAATGGTAGCGGTCATCGGCGTGGTTTTGGACCACTACCATTGGTGCTGTTTCTTCCAATGGTATTTTGGATTGGCGCTGTTTTTGACAGAGCTGTTTTGCTGTATGCTTGTTGACAGTGCTGTTATTGTTTTTGCCATCTTGACCTAGAGCCATACTAGAGGACACGAATGGAAGCTGTGGGGGGGGGACTTAAAAAGGGAACTCAGGAAACATTATTTCTCAGAAAGGGTGGTAGAGTCTTGGAATAGGCAGCCCGTGGAGGTGGTGGTAGCCAAGACAGTGACAGCTTTCAAACTGGACTGGGATAAGGTGAACATTCAAATAAAATCCAAGGAGAATGGACAGGCTGGCATTCACTTGGGGGGGCCGAAATTAGAAAAGGTCTCAGGAACTATTAGGCAGACTTGATGGACCCTTGGTCTCCTTCTGCCATCAACTTTTCCATGTTTCTTTTAACTGCTCTGTGTCTCCAAGACAAGCAGTCAATTCAGTGATGAAGTCAGGGTCCATTGAATCAATCAATTCAATGGACACTGCTCAGCAGTAGACCATGTGGTAGGTAGGTAGGTTGGTATTAAATTGATTTTTAAACAAGAACAGTACATATTCTGTCCAAGGCCTATTTTCAAAAACACTTCTGTAGCATTCACATGTTCCTATAGGCACATTAACATACCTAATCATATAAGTTAAAAAGACGAATACATACATTCTTAAAATTTCCCTTCATCACCCCAGAAACATACCCAGATGGGATCCATACTACTGCCCGACATGGATCTTTCCAACAACTGATTTCTCGTCACCAACTTCCCGACTCTCCTCAGTGAACGACTTTAAAATAACTGACAACCAGAATCTCACATATACTTTTGCCTGACCAGTAAACAGTAAATGCGAGTGACAGTGTGTAGTGTATAGTGAGGGAGTGAGTGAGGGAATAAGTGGTTTGGACTATAAATGCAGTAAATGTCATATACCACAAGCCCACAAATCTCCTGTTGTTTTATAGCTGTAAACATTTGTAAACCTAAGTCACATCGTAAATCACTACTAGGAAAAAAATAAGTTAATGACTGCTGCACTAGTGTAAAACTCATATTTTTGCAATTACAGGGCAACATCACCTTATATAATTGCCAATCTTAAGTGATGTAACTTTTTGAGAAACGTGACAGTGCGCAGTTTATAGTGAGTGAGTGAGTGATAGAAACAGCAGTTTTGACTGTAGATTTACTGTGTTACACTGTAAAAAGTCACTAAATCACTCGCTCACCGCTCGACTGCTTTACTAGCCACATTAGTTTGTGAAGTAACTTTTTTACATCATTTGAGGATTAAGTACAGGGCTGGCTGTGGTACAGGTGGTAGAGGTAAGCCTGGCTTCCAGGTTATATCTATATTTTTATATTTGCAGTTGGTGTGTCCCTCACTACCTCGCTCCCCATGCACAGCCAGAGCTGTTCTCACTCGCAGTCACTGGCAGAGGTTTTTGTCAGGCAGATGGTGTAGTCGGGCAGGTTGATGCTTCAGGAAAAACAGTGTTGGGGGAAAATGTCAAGCGATTCATTGCCAGGCAAACGTACGTCAGGAAGACGTACCTAACCCACTCAGACAACATACATTGAATTCTACTCATGAAACACTGCTCAGTCTTAAAACAGTTACATACAGTACATGTTGCAATTCATTTTTTACACTTTTTTGGAACTGCTCTCTGGACGTTAAGTTTCTTGTTGCGTTATACCATTTATTACACCTTGACACTACATGAAAACCTGTTCCCATTTCCCCAGATCTAGAATGCACTTTTGGAACTATGAACTTTTTGCTTTTTGAATTTCTTTGATTTTACATTCTGTATGTGGTTGGAAAAGGTCAAGCTACCATTAAAGGTCACTCTAAGGTATTTATAGTGAGTAACCTGAGTTAAATGGTTACCCTCAAGGTCTTTTATCTTTAGTTAATGTGACTCATTTTTCAGTCCCCAAAACCCATGCTTTATTTTTTTTTTTATGCTCATTGCCATCTTTCACCTGGTGAACCACTCCTGGGATGCACAAAAATCACTTTCCAATTTTAACTGCAACTTCTCTAGTTCCACCACAAATCACCAAGACTTTGTTGTAAGCATACATCCTGACCCACGGGCCAGAAAGAACCTTGGGGAGGTCATTGGTACAGTATATATCGAGAAATAGGGCCCAGGATAGAACCTTGAGGAATTCCCCTAAATAGGCTCCTATGATCTGATAAAACAGTCCTGAGCCTGGACCCCCTGCCTCCTCCTCACCAAATAAGACTGGAACCAGCCATGGTTTCAGAATGCACACCAACACCCTCCAGCAGATCTAGCAAAATGGTGTAGTCAACCAGGTCAAATGCTTTTCTCAAGTCCATCAATAGGGCCCCGGTAAACCTTTTGGGATCCAAATTTGATACTACTAAATCCTTGAATTCCAATAGGACAGTATACATGGGTAACAGGTGTTTTTTTCCCGGGCAGACTGGATAGACCTCAAGGCTTTTTCTGCTATTACTATCATTGCTTCTATGTCTCTTAAGCTCTAAGACCTAACTATTTCTAGGCTCCTTCTACTCAAATAAGCAAGCACTGGTCAATGCCAAATGTTTGCTTGTTTGTATCTGCTGCGTAGTTATTGGACATAGACAGTGGTGCTCAACTCCTCAGGAAAGCTGCAGGTCTCTCACTGCGTTCTTCCTGACAGGACAGTCCTGGATGACAGACTTAGTGGCCACTGTCAGTAGTTTTTATTAACTTGCAGTCCCCTGCTCCAAGTTGGCCCTGCAGCATTAGGAGCAGCACAACAAAGGCAGCCTTTTACCATCCAATGACCACAGCATCCACTGACTCTCCCAGGACTACTGACCCAACTGATTCTGTGTCTGATGACCACACATAGCCATACCACCTACAGTGGTGTGGACTCACAGACTTCTGAGTTGGAGCAAGACTGGGAAATTAGGAGAGCAAGCTGATTGGTCTGGTCATTGAAAGATTGGAAAGTCCAGTTGGCAGCTATTCAGCAAAAGGCTGTAGCTTTCCCTTGTTGGCAATGCTGGCAGAAGGTTCAGAGGAGTGGCTTGAATAAGTCCAGCAAAAAGATACAGACCCTGAGTGAGCTCTACTCTCATCTCATGCCTGTCTGTGAATGCAATACCAGGAAGGAAGTCAAGTAGAGTGACACACTGGCTACAGAGGCTAGCAAAACCAAGCAACCGAGAGCAAAACCTTAACTGGGCTTTCTGATAAACATGCAAACTCAGGCCTCTCAGCATGATTTCCAGCACGGAGAAATGTAAAGAAGGAAGCTCTCTCCCACTGCCCATGAGTTTGTATTAATGGGACACTGTGACAGGGAGAGTCTGCCACTCTTGAGGACCGACCACTTCTTAAATCTGTTGCAACAGTTCTTCTATTTCTTAGCCTAATCTATCCTTTACAATTTCTAGTCCATAAGGTTGGCCACCTATGGGCACCCCCTCGCCTTTCTTGACTATGCTATAGTGTCCTCTTTAATTTTCCTTTCCCTCTCAGGTCCTCATACAGGGAGGTTATTGTGGTGACCTCCGAGCTGATGTAAAACAACAGGCTGTGTTCCTCATTATTGGATTTAGTATGCAATAGCACTATATCATATAATACCATGATGTATGTGCCTTATGTGCTTGAAACCTGTAAATGTTGAAGATACCATGGCACTAGATGTTTTCTATGAAGGTTAAAAGTTACTTAGGTGACTGTATTATAGAATTAAGTTACCGGGGTAGAGATATCAGAAAACCCCTGTTGTGTTAAAATGCATATAAATACAGATTATTTGAGAGGCCCATTGGCACCGTGCATTCCGGCTTTAAACTGAACCAGCCTAAAATTTCATGATGACTTGCATATATATCCCATGATGCTTTGCATTATGGGGGTATGTATGATGTGTTTCTTTGAAACTGGGCTTTATTGCCACTGCCCTTTAGGGTAGCCCTTGCTTCAGTGCTTCTGCACTGAAGTTCTTTGTCTTTAGCTCATTTCTGGGTTTTTTTCTTTTCTGAGCTCCCCATCACCCAAACACACAAGACCTACATAGGGGATCGTTCATTTCCTCAGGAAAGATAGATCAGTAAATCAGTGGGTGCTGACTAAGTGCAGGGGAAGGACATGCATAGTCTTTTGCTGCAAATTGATATATTGAAGAAGGGATATGTCATTGCTTAAGGTTATCCCCTGTGTTTTAAATAAACATCACACAGCGATTGTGTGTTGAACCTGAAGCTCTGTGTCTGGTCCATCTGTTATCACACAACCCCTCCACAGACTTGGTGTCAGATTGGGATAACTTGCTGGAAACATCTGGACTGGGCTAGGAGGACATTTTCTGGTGGATATCGCCCAGATACCCCAGGTGGACCGATGACCAGGAGTTGCCAGAGGAGAACATGGAGAAGAAAGTCAGTAGAGTTCAGACCAGAACCATGGCCAGCAGACTTGGAGATAAGCTACTGCCTGGACTGGACCTGGGAGCTTGGAGGAAGGCCAAGTCAGAAGATGATGAAGAGATGCAAGGGGATGAGGAAGAATCAAGGGAACTACTTCCTCTTGAAGACGCTCCACCTGGGGAAGTATGGGACTTGTTGAAATGGTGCTGGATAAAACAGGTGCAAATGGAAAGAGATAGAAACATTGAGTGGAGAAGTCAAGATGCCAAATGGGCAGATATCATGAGGGTCTTGCGTGATATTGATGAAGGACAAACTGAAAGAACCAGTAGCCTAAAAGACATTAAACTGTCCAAGCTATCGGACAGTGATAACATTAAAGCCTGCTTCACAATGTTTGAGAGGATCACTTGAACATACGCATAGCCAAGGGAACAGTGGGTTGTTCGACTGGCACCGCACCTGACAGGCAGTGCCCAGTTGGCTTATAGCCACATGGACTCCTGAGAGGCAGAGGACTATGACCATGTGAAGCAGGAGATTCTCAAGTGCTATGACATAAAGATTGAAATCTATCACTAGAAGTTTAGGTTTCTTAAAATGCAGTCACTGGATGGGCCAAGAGACTTATGCTTGTCTCAAGGAGCTCTGCTACAAATGGTTGTAGCCAGATTACAAGCGCAAGGACCAACTTCTAGAGGCGGTAATTTCTGAACAGTTTATTAAGGTTTTACCCGTGGATGTACAACTTTGGATTTGGGAGCATAAGCCTGATTCCACTGATAAAACCATCATGTTGGCAGAAGACTTCCTGGCAGCCCAACCATCCAGACCCAGAGGGTTCTAAGGGACATCAGCAGTTGCAACCACCAACAATCCAGTAAGGAACCCTTTTACTTATAAACTGTCAAATCCAACCCCAGTGAAACAAAATTCGAGAGCAGACAGAGGGGGGTGAATTCCAGTAGCAAAGATTGTATGTCATGGGTGCCAAAAGAAGGGACATTATGTAAGAAACTATCCTAATATAAAGAAAGAGACAGCTCACATAGCCTTAGCGAACTGGGGTCACTTTATGGCTACTGTGCAGACTGGATCACAGCAGATGATGGAACTAATTGATTCAGGGAGCAGCCAGACTCTTGTACGAGCAGATCTGGTGACTGGGAATAATAAAGAGTGGGATACAGCAGTCATCTGTGTGCACGGTGATACCCATTGCTACCCTACAGCCACAATACAAATGATTGTTCAAAAAAAGACACATAAGGTAGAATTGGAGTTGGTACCTTGCCCAGCCATGGCAGTTGTTATCGGGCATGACGACCCAGACTTTGATTCATTTACACATTGTCATACTGCCCAGGACTCTGCTGTAGTTGCCATAACCACCAGAGCGCAAGTGAAGCAGGGACATTTACTATCTGTGTTCCCCATTTGTCGATGATGTTTTTGAGGATCCTGGCAAGGACTGAAACACTATGGTGGTGAAGAGGAAGCTAAACAAGGACTGGATTGATACTCATGCTGGTGTACACCCAGACTTGGGACACACTTTTAAATGTGATATGCAGCATGAGCAAAAAGCAGACCCTTCACTTAACCTTTTTTTTCACAGGTGGAAAAGGGAGTGGAAAAAGGTGCCCCTCAGTTTGTTGTAAAACAGGGAATACTGTACAGAGCATACACTAACCCCAGAACTGGAGTGGCAGTAGACCAACTAATGGTTCCCAAAAATGTCTGCCCCCAAATTATGTATCAGGTGCATGACATCCCTTTAGCAGGCCATGCAGGCAAAGATAGCACCCTGAATAGGATATTACCCAGGTTTTATTGGCCCTTTATCCATGAGAACATAGATGAATAATATAAAGTATGTGCTGAGTGTCAGAAGATAGCTCAGCAGGAAAAAGGGATAGAACACCACTACAACCCATCCCCGTTGTGACTCACCCCTTTGACAGGATAACCACAGATGTAGTGAGCCCCCCTGGAAAACAGCTCCAAGGGTAACAGAGTTGTACTGGTCATGTGTGATTATGCTACCTGCTACATAGAAGCTACTATCCTCATGAGAACTGTCACTGCCCCAAGGATAGCAGAGGAGCTAGCAAAGGTATTTCACCGCATGGGCATCCCCAGGAAATACTTACTGATCAGGGGAATAATTTTAATGCACACCTGCTAAAAGAATTGTACCGTCTGCTGGACATGGTAGCAGTGTGAACTTCCCCATACCACCCAAAGACTGACGGCTTCATTGAGAGGTTTAATCAGACATTAAAGAGAATGCAGTGGAAGTATGTAAAAGGAGAGGGTAAAGAATGGGATAGGTACCTCCCCTATTTACTTTTCGCTTACAAATACCTCAAGCATCCACTGATTTCTCTCCTTTTTCATTATTGTATGGGAGGAACCTGATGGGGGCATTGGATGTGTTTAAAGAACACTGGGAAGAAGGGAAGGAGGTGGGACATCTTAATGTCGTAGATTACACGGCTCAGTTATGCAAACACCAGGTGAGGTACAGTATATTAACTTGGCACACCAGAGCTTAGAACAGAAGCAAGACTTGCAGAAAGAAAGATACGACAAGGGTTTAAAGACTAAAGCATTTCAGTCAGGGGACAAAGTGTGGTTACTTCTTCCCTCCACAGAGAACAAACTACTCATGAAATGGCAGGGCCCCTTCACAATTTTGAGGCAAACAAGAGCAGTGAATTATGAGCTTAGCACACCAGGAAAGAGACTTCTCCCCCAGAAAATTTACTATGTGAACCTCCTTAGGAAATGGCATGAGAAGCCCAACCCCTCACTTTATAGCCATCCTGAAGTTAGGGAGTCAGAGCTGGAGGTTGCCTATAAAAGGCTAGAGCAGTCAGGATCTTTGGAGGAGATCCAGATAAACCCTGGATTGCAGCCTCCACAACAGAAAGATTTGCAGGGGTATTACAAGAATTTGAGCCCATATTCACAAACATCCTGGGGAGGGCCAAAGGAATTGTGCACACCATAACTGCCATGGAATCCAAGCCCATATAACAAAAACCCTACAGACTGCCCATGAAGGTGAGGGATGAGGTGATTAATGGAGCAGTTAGGCATAATTGTGCCTTCAAAGAGTGCATAGTCTTCACCCATGGTCATAGTTGACAAAGAAAGAGGGTGGGATAATTCTGTGCTCAGATTTTGGGAAGCTTAACAACACATCACTATTCGATGGCTATCCAATGCCCCAAATAGATGACATCATTGGCAGGCTAGGCAATGGACAGTATATCTCCACCTTTGACCTGACTAAAGGATACTGGCAAATCCCCTTGTCACCTGATTCATAAGATAGAACTGCATTAGCACCCCAGTCAGTTTATACCAGTTTGTGACAATGCCATTCGGACTACATGGTGTGCCAGCCACTTTTCAGCATTTTATGGACCACATACTAAGACCACACACTGAGTACTGTTCAGCTTATTTGGACGATGTGGTCATATTCAGCCCTGACTGGGAATCCCATGTTTGACACTTGTCCCAGGTATTGCAAGCAATAAAGGAGTCAGGAGTGATCATTAACCCTGCTTAGTGTGCCATAGCAAAGATTGAGACAAGATACCTCAGGTTTATTTTAGGTAACGGACAAGTGAAGCCCGAGGTAGACAAGGTTACAGCAGTAGCAAACACCCTAATACCTACCACAAAAAAGCACATGAAATGTTGCCCAGGCCTGGCTGGTTGTTACAGGAGATTTATTCCTAATTTCTCAGCCATTGCCAGTCCTTTGACTGATCTACTAAAAAGAGGTGCCCGAATAAGGTTTAGCGGACCCCTATTTGTGATGAGGCTTTCAGGAATATCAAGGTCATTCTATGTACAGCTCCTGCATTGAAAAGCCCTGACTTCAACCAAGCATCTGAGGTCCAGACCGATGCATCAGAGATGGTATTGGGGCAGTCTGATCTAAGAAAACAGATGTGGAAGAACATCCAATCATGTATTTCAGCAGGAAGCTACATGAGAGGGTGGGAAAATATGCTACCATAGAGAAAGAATGCTTAGCTCTGAAGTGGGCTATTGAGTCTCTGAAATATTACTTGTGGGGAGCTGAATTTAAGGTCTTAATTGATCACAACCCCGCCTCTGCTGGTTGCACCAAATGACAAAAAAAAAATCCCTGTATAATGCGGTGGTACTTAACTCTTCAGTCCTATCGATTTACTGTGTCCAACATGGCTGGGACAAAACATGTAAATGTGATTTCATATTTAGATATGGTGCAGGAGTTGATGTCAATGGAATATTACAGACTTTCCCTAAAAGGAGATAATTCAGGGATGGTACCATTAGTCTCTGTTGAGAAATGTGTTAAGGCCTCAGGGTAAAGAATGATGAAATCCACTATGTTTACGATGGAATGTTTATCATTAATAGGGATCCTGAGACGGAGCTTCTGAAGATGGATGGGTGGAAGCTCCATCCCTTCCTGGGACAGGAAGGTGGTGAGCAGTCTGAAATAACTGCATCCCTCTTAAGGTGGGGGATGTGTGACAGAGAGATCCTGCCACTCTTGAGGACCGACCATTTCTTAAATCTGTTGCAACAGTTCTTCTATTTCTTAGCCTAATCTATCCTTTACGATTTCTAGTCCATAAGGTTGGCCACCTATGAGCACCCCCTCCCCTTTCTTGACTATGCTATAGTGTCCTCTTTAATTTTCCTTTTCCCTCTCAGGTCCTCATATAGGGAGGTTGTGTTGATCTCCAAGCTGATGTAAAACAACAGGCTGTGTTCCTCATTGTTGGATTTAGTGTGCAATAGCACTATGTCATAAAATACCTTGATGTATATGCCTTATGTGTATGAAACCTGTAAATGTTGAAGATACCATGACACTAGGGCCCAGATATTCAAAAGGGTTACGCCATGCTCAACAGGGTTGTGCATGCGCAAGTCCAAAACTGAGCCATTTAGCGATATTCAGAAGGAGGCAGTTGTGCCCCGAGAAACATGCTGAGCAACAGCACAATGATGAAAGGCATGCGCAACCTGAAGGGGTGGATCCATGCATAAAGACACGCCGTAATCGATATTCAAAGACTTGCAGCGATGTAAGGCGGCACAACAAGTGCGCTGGCGGAAATGAGCCAAAATAAAAGGCTCAAGGAAGCAAGCGCAAGAACACCTGAGCTGCCAAGTGGGGAGAGAGAGAGAGAGCAGAGACAGACAGACAGACAGCAAAGGGCAGGCAAGGAAAGTGTGGCCCATAGTCTGTAGAGGCCAGCAGGGGTGCCTGGTGCAGTGGAAGTAGCAGTCAGGACAGTGGGGTAACACAGCAACACCAGCCGGGGGTCAGAAGCCAGGAAGATGGACAGTGCCAGTTTCCACATAGAAGCTGTAATGAGGGGGTGAGAATGCATGCTGCAGGGGGCGTGGCGTGGAAGGGCCGTGGGAGTATCCCTGACAGGCGGTTCCGTGCCGCATCAGCTTTGAGCTGTACACAGATGTAGAGATGGGTGGGCGGTACCACCTGAACAGGGGCAATACTGAGACGGCTCTGTAAGCTGTGCAGTGATGTGATGCAGGCACCCTCACGGCGAGTCCACGCTCTGTCGGTGGAGACCAAGGTGACAGCCTGCATGTGCCTGCTCACCACGGGCACCTTCCAGAGGCCGACAGGGGACACCACAGGCATCACACAGTCGACCACGTCATGCATCCTCACCCAATTCCTCAGCACACTGCTGCCACATGCTGCAGGAGTACATCATTTCCCCAGCACCGCGGCAGAGCATACAACAAACCTGCAGGAGTTCCACAGGGTATACGTATGCCTGGTGTGCTAGGGGCCATAGACTGCACTCCGTGTGCCATCCGCCGCCTCCTGGCCCGATGGCCATGCATATCCGGAACAGAAGGGATTCCCTAGTGTCAACTGCCAGGTGGTGTGTGATGCCACTGGGCGCATAATCAATGTCTGTACACACCCTGGCGGAGCACGAGTGCCTTCATATGGTATCAGTCTGCACTGTGCCATCGATCGAGTGGGACATCCCACAGGACATCTAGTGGGTGAGTACACATGTATGGAATGCAAACTCTGGGCAAGGTGGGAATGCCTCAGGTGCCATGGTAGTGGCACACAGGGAGATAGCCAATATGGACCTGAACATGACACTGATCGCCACTATCTCCACACAGGTGACTGGGATACCCTCTGTCCTGGCTGCTCACACCGTGCAGGCCCCATACTAGCGCAGCTATGCTATAATGAGGCACATGCCGCAACACACAACATCATAGAGCGGGTGTTTGGGATGCTCAAGGCATGCTTCCAATGCCTAGACACCTCCGGCGGTACCCTACAGTACAGCCCCCAAAAGGCCTGTGGGATATTCCTGGCCTGTTGCATCCTGCACAACATGGCCAAAGACCATGGGATAGCTGTACAGGTCGAAGGGGGACAGCGATGGGGCGCCAGTGGCGCCCGGTGATGATGGTGATGAGCAGCCCCCTGGGACGGAGGGACCCCCGACTGATCCGGCAGGCCCAGCTGCACCGGGACACCATCACAGAGAGCAGCACTCGCACAACACAGGTAAGTCAGGGGACATGTGCAGCCAACACTGTCCATCGCGGAAACCACAGGCACACAGGGGAAACACACCAGGGTGCATGATGGTCAGGAGTGGAGCGGTCCAGGCATAGAGACACACCATCAGGGAGGGTGAGCACTCATATGGACACACACACACCAGGCACAGGCGTACATGAGCAGATGCAGCACTGCAGAACCGACATTGCTAACACACAGCACCACGACTACCCCACCACCAGTACTGTCCAAATACGTGTGTCAGATGCTGGGCACCCTTGCCTTGGTGTACAGTGCAATGCAGGCATCATCATGCTGCGCACCTGTGGACAGCAGTTGGGAGGGTGTGCAGGTGGTCCGTGTGTCGGCGTGGTGAGCAGAGCACCCAGCAGTGCTGCCACCATGCACACATTGCACACATGGCAGCACCAGACAGGGCCTGCACTGGGAGACAGCTCAGTCATGTAGCACTGTCCCACGGCCACCACGGATGCGTGGGCAGCCCCGCCGTGACCCAACAGCACGGGCAGGCTGAGCAGGGGCCACATGGGGTGACACTGTTGCACCACCAGGGGTCCCACTGCGCGAACGCGACCTTGCCCGCACAGGGTCTGCAGCATCCCGAACAAACCTGCACCGGGGTGCTCGGGATGCCACAGCAGAACCCGGCGTCGACAAACCTGGTGTTCGCCAGCGCCCGAAAGCGAAGTGGAGAGTGCACTGTGTGGGGTGTGCGGTACAGGGGCACCTGACTGTGCCCAATGCATCCCGACAGAGACCACTGCCTGGGTCAGCCTGTCAATGGCGGTCACATCCATCGCATACGGACCAGCTCGGCTCGGTCCGAGCACACTCCTGCTGTGCCACTCCACGGACACAGACAGTGCCTCCCACCGGACCTTGCAACCGCCTCTGCAGCTGTACTGATTCCTGCAGCAGGCGGGTGTGCTAAATCAATGGTACTGTGCTAACGACATCCTGACCCCAGGGTGTGGACGGTCCTGATGCACAACACCCCTTGAGGGTGGGCGCTGTTCGCCAGGACCAGGAATGGGCGGATCAAGGGAGGCGGACATGTGCCTGCTTGACACTGTACTCCCAGACCTGGTGGGTGACTGCTGCGCTGCCCCTCCAACCGCTGTGCCCACGGGTCCACTCGTTCCACCGCTGTGCTGGCAACAGTTCCAGACACCTGCACAGCCACCAGTGCTGCCCCATGGGTGCTGACAGGCACAGCCTGGGACCGTGCCAGCATGCTGGTACACAAGTTGGAACCAGACAGGCCCAGGGGCATGTGCTGGCCTGCCATGTGTCCATCATGGGACACACAACCATCACTGCTCATTGCAGGCCTTCTATCATCAATGGTGCAGTGCAGTGCTTACTGCCATGGTCTGGCGTGCTGGCATGCTTGCATGCCAGACTGCTGGACACAGGCTGTGCACCCCCGCACCTGTATCACTGACACCAGGTTTGCAGCCCAGCGTGCATGCTGCTGCAGTGCCTGCTGGCTGGTGGTGGAGGTGGATGGACCCTCCTCCATGTCCAGCAGGTCAGCATCACTGTCTGGACCCACCACCACCGTCTCCTGAAGCCGAACAGGATCTGTAACAGAAGAGAGTACATGTGAGTGCATGTGACAACCGCCACCCCAAACACCACCACCATGTCATACCATGCAGTGATGAGCTTCCACCTGTCTGGAATCCTCTGCTGCAATGCGCCCTCAATGGCGCCGGCTGCATGGCTGCGACCAGTGTCTCCTCAGTTGGGGATCAGCTCCAACACCACTTGAGGCCCCTGCCAGTGCCAGCACGTCACCGCCCTGAAGGCTGCCAGCTTCTCCTTCCAACCTCACGGTCTGTCCCCATCTTTTCTTGCATTCCTGCACAGGCGCTGGTGGCTTCCATGCAGGTTAATGGCCCAAGCTGCCCCCTCCCATGCAGCCGCATGGGTTGAGGGAATGCCCTCCGTCCACTCAGCACTGGCTCCTCATCCAGGTAGGCCTGGAAGAGCCTCCATCTCTGCTGCTGTAAGTTGGGCCTCCTCCTCGCCCACCGTCCTCACCCTCACCTTGGCTCTGCTCGGTCATGGCGATCTGTATGAAGTGGACACCTGTCACTGTGCAGTCTACAGTATTTCCCATGACCATCGTCCTGAACATCACACAGCATGCAACTCACCTCTCACCTGCAGTAACCGAATCTGGCCAGCGCGGCCCAGTATCGCACATTTATAGGCAATACATGCAAATTAGGGTGGAGCAACTATAATGACATACAAATCGCGCCACTGCACCCTTGAATGGCTGATCGGGTGATTTGCATGTGTCGGCTGAATATCATGATCTGCGCTTTTACTGTATCTGGAAGAGTGGGCTGAGCCAATGGCGCGAATCTGTACCTGTGTGATTTACTGCATTGCGCGTACCCAGATAGCTTACGCGGGCATCTGTTGCGCTGCTGGCGTGCTGAGTGCGTCGACGGCAATTCAGGCCATAGCCACCATTGTACCAGTGGCACTACAGCAATGGGCACTATATGGCGCTGTGGCACTACTGCGCCAATACTCCACTGTGGCACTGGTACACAGCTGGTGGGTCAGCATGAGGATGCCTATACGTCAGATGGCGCTGTGCATGGCCTTATGTCATTATGCCCATGACCTTATGTATGACCTTTGCCCTGGCACTGTTCACCTGCCATGTGTAAGTCCCTATTGCACTGTCTGGTGACGCTATGAAAGTAGCGGTGCTGTTGAACAGCGCGATTAGAGCCTGTGGTGGTCTATTTAGCAACATCTCCACATGGGGTTCTGGCGCGGCTGAGCCATATTGCCTGCTGTAAAGTTGGTGCCATGGCTGGGAGGGAGGCGGTGTCCTGAAGCCAGCTTGAAGTGGCCAACCTGGTGGCCCTAGTTGAGCACCACTATGATGGCCTTTATGGGTGGTGCCCTCACCAGTGCAGAGACTGAGGTGTGGCAGCAAGTGGCCACTGACCTGGTGGGGTCACTGGACAGTGCGGTCTGCTGAGCAGTGCGGCACAGTACAATGACCTCTGCGGAGGAGCCAGAGCTTTTAACACGGCTGCGTTCACGTGCCAGGCGGGGCATGGTGCCTAGGCCAGGTGGGTGTGCCATCTATGCACCTGTATTATCTGTAGGGGTGTGTGTGTGTTTTGGTGGCTGTGCATAGGTGATGGCTCAGCCACGGTTGGCTGTGTCAGTGTGTGCAGCTGTGAGATGAATGGGTATGACTGTGTGGGCAGGCACTGTCACTGGGGCAGGGGGCAGTCTGCTTTTGAGTCACACTGATGTTTGTCTCAACATATGTCTCCCACAAGCCGGGATGTGAGGATGCGGGGCAACATTGATGAGGGCCATGCCAGGGACCCGGTGCCAGCAGGGGTTGCACCCCACCAGCAGCAGCAGCGCCAGCAACAGAGCCAGTCAGAGCTGCTTGAGCAGTGTGAGTATCATGACTTCATGGATGCTATTGCATGCTGGGGGGGGCAGTAGCCATGCACAATACAAACATGCAGGAAAGGGAGGTCATAATTCCACTATACAAGACACTGTGAGGCCCCACCTGCAGTACAGTGTACATTTCTGGAGACCATACCTACGTAGGGCGTGAGAGTGGGCAGAGAAGGTTCAGAGGGCAACAAAAGATGGTGCATGGCTTGCATCACAACTCCTATGGAGACAGGTTGAAGGAACTGAACCTGTATTCCCTGGAGGAGAGGAGGAGAGAGGGATATGATAGAGACATACAAGTATCTTACAGGGTGGAACAGGGTGCAGGGAAACACTATTTGAAGTGCAAAAGATGTTCCAGGACTACAGGGCATGGGATGCAGTTGGAGGGAGGACGATTCAGAGGAAACATGAGCAAGACTTTCTTCACAGAATGGGTGGTGTACAAGTGGAACACCCTGCCAGAGGAGAGTGGTGAGGGCTGACACACTCAGGGTTTCAAACTGCAGGATAGACATAATGGAATTCTTGAGGTCAGGGTAAGGGGCAACAGACTTCTAGGTAAACAAAGTAACTTACAGGCTGAAATGGACAGAATGTGGGCCATAGGCCCTTATCTGCCGACACTGGCTATGTATCTATGTCTGTAGGCATGACACAGGTGACATGCATCACTGTCCAGTTTCACAGCATGTCTGTGTATGCATCACTGGTGGTCCATGCATGCACTGGGCACATAGCTGTGTAACTGGCATCGCACCACGTTGCCACGTCACTTGCCAGCCTTGTTTGTGCTGTGATGGACATGGGCAGTGTGTGTGTGCAGTGGTGCGCATAGCTGGTGCCGCCTGTTTGTGATGGCCATGTGCATGTTCACTGTGGGTGGGTGCATGCCATCACAGGTGCGGGACATTGGGCTATATGGCTTGCAGGTTGGGTGGTGCTCAGGGTTGTGGTCAGTCACAGCCATTGATTGTGTTCCCATTTTCCTAGGCCTCGAGGTTCTCCATCGGCTGGCAAGGGATGTCAGGGCCATCCGACAGCTTGTGGCCCAGAACACCAACATCCTGCAGTCAATACACCGCCATGGCCTACGGAGGAAGGCGACGGGAACTGCAAGACACCAGCAGGGCGGCTTGACAGAAGCTGGCCATGACCTTTCTTCCCTTCCACTTCTCCATCCCCTACCACCCTGCCTTCCCTCTCCAAGTTTGTCATCCCTACCCTTGACCAACCTACCTTGTACCCATCCCCCCTTTGTAAATAGTTGTAATTGTTCTTGTTAATGTTTGTTGTGTTAAAATACATTTATTTTTATCTGAATAATGTGTTGGTCTCAATTTCAGCTGCCTATGGGTGCTCAGTTGCAGGGGTGTACATGCCATCTGGGCTGGTATGGTCCTGGATATGTGTCGTGTGTGTGTGTGTGTGTGCATGGGGAGGTATCTCCAGCATGGCAGTGACTTTCGGTTGGTCTTGCCGTCTGCTGCCACCCACTGCTGGGTGCACAGGGTGTGTCTGGCTTGTAGGCTTCTGTGCTGCACGGGGTTGACGTGTGCTGGGGAGGATGCATGGTTTCCTGCAGTGCCAGTCACTGCACATAGGTGGTGTCTTGGGGTCACAGTGCAGGGTGTGCTGTGCGTACGGGGGCTGATGTGCACTGTGGTTGTCAATCCCCTGTGTGTGGCACTCTCAGCCTGCCAGTGGCTGTGCTGGGGTGTCATGGCTCTGCTATGCTTTGTTGGCTTGTCCCCATGGGCAAGTAGATCATCTGTCCAACCCCCAGTGATGCTGTGCTTGGGGTGTGCAGGTGTGGTGTGGGTTCTGCAGTGTGTTCCTGTGCCCATGTGTGGCATGGCTGGCTGTGGGCCCCAGCCTGCCTCCCTGAATGTGCAGTTCCATTGCTCTGGGGGGGGCTCTGCTTGAGCTATGGCACCTCTGGAATGCTCAGCTGGGCTGCCCTGGTTGCGCCATAGCGCAACATTTCGGCTCAGCTTCTCCTTCCTGGTTGTGCTATGGTGCAGTATGTGCGATACTCAGACGCTGGTTGCTTGCGCAATTTGTTCTGCTCCATGTTTGAATATCACACCTGTTGCGCATTTGCGCAACTGGTTTGTGCTTGCTCCTGCTGTTGCGCTCATTTTGAACGCAGTTTGAATATCTGGGCCTAGGTGATTTTTTATGAAGGTTAAAAACTACTTAGGTGACTGTATCATAGAATTAAGTTACCGGGGTAGAGATATCAGAAAACCCCCATTGTGTTAAAATGCACATAAATTACACATTGCTTGAGAAGCCTTTTGGCACCATGCAGTCCGGCTTTAAACTGAACCAGCTTAAAATTTCATGATGATTTGCATATACATCTCATGATGCTTTGCATTATGGGGGTATGTGCGATGTTGAGTTTCTTTGAAACTGGGCTTTATTGCCAATGCCCTATGGGGTAACTCTTGCTTCAGTGCTTCTGCACTGATGTTCTTTGTCTTTAGCTCGTTTTAGTTTTTTTCCTTTTTTGAGCTCCCCATCACCCAAACCCACAAGAACAACATCGGGGATAGTTCATTTCCTCAGGAAAGATATATCAGTAGGTCAAATGGTGAGTAGCTGCTGACTAGGTGTAGAGGAAAGATATGCATAGTCTGTTGCTGCAAACTGATATATCGAAGAAGGGATATGCCATTACTTGAGGTTATGCACAGTGTTTTAAATAAACATCACACAGAGATTGTGTCTTGAACCTGAAGTTCTGTGTCTTGTCCATTTGTTATCCCACATCCCCTCCACAGACACTGCAGGATGTGAAGAGGTATGGTGAGAATGAACAGAAAAGTAAGCTAGCTGTTGAAATTATGTTTTTCCCGGGTACGGTCAGCTCCTGCTGTACACTGTCTACCTAAGACAGACTCCATGCTGTTTGCCATAAACAGCCTCCTCACTTCAAGCTGGGGGCAACAGTGACAGTTCATGGGTGGGTTGGTCCTCCAGCTGCAGTATGGCAATTTCTAACATGTGAAGCCAGATTCCATGGGACACACACAGCTGAGCAAGCATTGAAATATAAAAGGCAATTGTATCAGCTTTCAGTTTCTACCCAATAACCAAGGCCACAATTTTTCTGCAGCACTTTGGAGCCATGTTCTAGACACAGAAACATAGAACTTGTTGGCAAATAAGGACCACTAGGCCTATCTAGTCTTCCGTAGGCCTATACAGTGTATGTGACCACTGACCCTAAGTGATCAATGGCTTTTCATCACTACCTCCCCTCTCAAGGTTCCCTGTGCCTGTTCCAGGCATGCTTAAACCCTTCCACTGTGATTGCCCTCATTACCTCTTGTGGCAGGCTATTCCAAGCATTGACTACCCTCTCTGTGTAGAAACACTTCCTCACATTACCCCTTAATCTACCCCCCCTCCAATTTCATATTGTGCTGTCTTGTTCTAGTACTTTTTCTCCCTTGGAAAAGGTCCCCCACTTGCACCTTGTTTATGCCCTTGAGGTATCTGAAAGTTTCTATCATGTCTTCCTGCTCTCTCCTCTCCTCCAGTGAGTACATATTGTGGTCTCCTATTCTCTCCACATATGTTTTGTGTTACAAGCCCTGCACGATCTTTTTCGCCCTTCTCTGGATAGCCTCCACCTTGTTTATGTCCTTGCACAGGTGTGGCCTCCAGAACTGCATGCAGCACTCCAGGTGAAGCCTTACCAATGTTTTATACAATGGCATCACCAGCTCCCTCTTCCTGCTAGTGATACCCCTGCCTATGCACCCCAGCATGCCACTGGCCCTCATTGCAGCCTTTGTGCATTGCTTTGATCCCTTGAGGTCATCAGAGATGATAACCCCTAGATCTCTTTCCTCTTTAGTAATAGTCAGCTCCCCCACCCCACCATGTAGCTCTCCCCAGGGTTCCCTCTACCCAGGTGCATTATTTTGTACTTCTTAGCACTGAATCTCAGTTGCCAAGTCTCTGACCATCTTTCAAGCTTCTCCAGGTCCCTCTTAATTTTTTGAACCCCTTTTGGAGAATCCACCCTGTTGCAGATCTTGGTGTCATCTGCAAATAGGCAGATCTTTCTTTCCAGCCCCTCTGCAATGTCACTAATGAAGACATTGAACAGGATTGGTCCTAGTACTGATCCTTGTGGCACTCCACTGGTCACCCCTCTCTCCCTGGATTGGATCCCATTTACCACCACCCTCTGCCGCCCGTCTATCAGCTAGTTTTTAACCCAGTATATCACCTTTTGTCCCATGCCCAGACTTCCCATCTTATTAGCCAGCCTTCTTCGTGGGATGATGTGGAAGGCTTTGCTGAAATCTAGGTAGGCAATGTCTACTGCCCTCCCTGATTAAATTCCCTAGTCACCCAATTAAAAAATCTATCAGATTTGTTTGACATGACCTACCTGCTGTGGATCCATGTTGTCTCAGATCCTGGTCTCCCCTGGATTCCAGGTGTGCCACTATCCTTTCTTTCAGCAGTGTCTCCCTGATCTTCCCCACTATTGAGGTGAGGCTGACCAGCCTGTAGTTCCCCACCACTTCTGTGACAGGGTTACTGTTTGCCGCAGAACTTCTGTGGTGGTGGTTTGTAATTTCCATAGACATTCTGTGGCTCCAGTTAAGTGCCATGTTTCAGTGTCAGTGAAGTGCAACACTTCAACATCAGCTCATCATCCTGACACTGTGTCCATAGCAACTTGGATTGGAAATGCACTATACCACAGATCTATGATGCCCGGTTTGGCAAAAATGTTGTCGCCCAGCATTACAGCGATGGCTTTATTTTGACCGCAATTGCAGTTGGCATAAAGCTGTCTAGTAAAATGTTTGGGTTTTTTAAGCCCCCTGAACCCCCCCCCCCCATGAGTGGGGCTCTGCCCTCACATCCCCCATATAATATAATCAACTCTGAGTCAGAGTTGATTTGGGGAGGGGGAGCAAGACCCGGAGAAGCAGTGCCGGTGTCTTGCGAGTACATTCCAGTGGCAACATCGAATTGGCGCTATAATGTACTTCCCTGTCAAAATGTCACTGTTGCATCAGCATACACAATACCACTAGCACACAAAATTTACCCACAAACTTTTATAAATGTGTTTTCAAACTGTGCTTTACATTTGTGGGTGGCCTGCTTGCTAGAATCTGCAGTGCTCGGGAGGGCTGGGCCTGGACTGGTCAGGGAACCAGCTGCTGGGTCTCTAGTTCTCCAAAACCCCTCATTGGGCCAGCTGGGGGGGTTGACTTAGGTGGGGAGATTAGGTTGCAGGGCAGATATTTCTGGTGTCGGCCCTCACAGGTAGGACCCATGGTTGTAAGAGCTGCAAGCAAAGATCTGGACCATTACTGGAACATCCCTACTCTGAGGAATTTTGTCATGACAACATATTATGGTGAGACCTCAAACTTTTATGTTTTGGAGTATTGTTTGGGCAGTGAGAGTGCTGTATATTGTTTTGGTGTCCCCAGGTAGTGAGAGGACCTGGGGACCCATATTTCATCTAACATTATTAGACTTTTGATACACCCAGTGAGAGGGGGTGTACCTAAGTACTGGAGTATTTAAGCTTTATTTTTTAATTTACTGGCTTAAATTTAGTCCATATTGTTTAATTTTATTTTTTCTGTGAACTGAAGTTTTACTTTGACCGACTGGTATACCATCTCTTCCTTGGACTTACATGGACCACTCAGACTAATTCCTTTTATTTTGGGATGTTATGCTCTGATTGAAATATTAGCATGTATGGGAAGGAGGTTTTATTACATTTTAGTTTATGTTTGTGGGGTGGGTATTTTAAGTTTGATTTAGTATGTTAGTTAAATTTCTCCCCTTTGTGAGAGAGAGGGGGAGTGGTAAATAAGGGGGGTTTAATTGTTCGGTTATTTGTGATTTTTTTGTTCGTTTGTTTAGTGTTCCCTCAAGTGAAAATTGTAGGGTAGGGTAGGGTATCGTATTAGTATTTTATTTTGGGGTTTGTTTTAATTTGGGAGTTTAGTTAGTTATTTAATTGGGAATTTTTCGGGGTGTTTTATTGTTATTGGGTCTTTTAGTATGTGTAGGAGGCCTGTTCCCTCAGTCATGCACTATTCGTCCTCCACCCAACCCCCATTACAACTATCAACATACCAGTGCTGTCGAGCACTGGGTATTGTTTCTAGGGGGAGGAGGAGAGTTGGGGGGTCCGAACAGTGGAGTTCGAATGAGCGAGGCCATCACATTGGGGTAGTGAGGTCCAGAAGATGCCCTGGGGGGAAATGGAAACTGGAATGTGGTCCTTCATGTCTGGTTTCCATACCCAAAGGCACCACCAATATTGGTGAGCAAGTAGCCAGAGCAGCTCCAAAGGTCCGTCCTACCTGAGCTGTGTTGTGTAACTCCAGGTCCATCAAGAATAAGACTGCAGTTGTTGCAGATCTTGTTGGGTTGGTGGATCTGGCGCGCATTACTGAGACCTTGCTGGATGAGAATGCAGACCCCATATTAGAGGCTGCTATTCCGGCCAAGTACTTGGTTTTACACCGCCTGAGGTTGGACCATGGGGGGGATTGCGGTCTGTTTTAAGACTGAACTGGGCCTCACAAGTGTACCAGTTGAGGAGGCTGAGTCATTTGAGTGTACTGTAGTGGCAGGTGTGGATTGTAGGATCACCCTCATCTACTGTCCACCAGGTGATGAGAAGCGGTTCCTGCAGGAAGTGGTGGACTTCATGTGGCCGGCCTGTTGGCACAGAGGTTGGATTTCTGCTTGCAATGCTGGCGACCCGGGTTCAGGAACAGATCCAGATTGTTGGAGGGCTGGCCGTGGGGAGAAGGATTGAGCATCCCAAGGACAACTCTCCTTCTCCGCGGGGGGGAAGGGGTTTGTGTTTGCTGCAAGAGTGACACCTTGCGGAGGCAGGGTTGTTGCCATACATTGACGCACATTACGCTATCTGGGGCAAGACAGATGTGGGTCATCATTGTATGT
Organism: Neoceratodus forsteri; assembly: GCA_016271365.2. Lineage (NCBI taxonomy): Eukaryota > Metazoa > Chordata > Ceratodontiformes > Ceratodontidae > Neoceratodus > Neoceratodus forsteri. Next base: position 1,727,583,369 of record CM057456.1, read on the forward strand.
CTCTGTCCAGCATAAAAAGGGAAAAAACTCTGCTCCATTTAATCCATACCATGATGCCCTGCCCCTGGCCTTGATCAGCCATCCGGCGTGGTCGCCTGACCCGTTGCTACGATCTCAGCACTGTTAAAGGGGTCTGGTGCTAAGACCCCACCCTCTGAAGGGTAAGTCAGGGGTAACTGGACAAGTGTAGGCATATGGGTGGTGGAGGTACAGGGGCGCCATGACCAGGGAAGAGACCTGATGGTTGGATGCAGGCAAAAAATTTTAAAAAAAAAAGGAAGTGGTGGACTTCGTGATCGACATGGCATTCGATTCGCCCAGGCTGATGGTTCTGGGTGACTTGAATGCATGGGTAGATGATGAACTCTCACAATTTGGACAACACTTCCTCCAACTGATGACATCTTTGGGCCTTATACAAGTTGTTACTTCTGTCACTCATAGAGGTGGCCACTCTCTTGACTTAGTCTTCCTCCTGGGGATCGAAGCCTTTGATTTAGGGGTGGAACCTGTCAGATGGTCCGATCATCACACCGTGGGGTTCAGTATTTGCACCCCCTTCGTAGGCCTACCCCTGTGGAGATGGTCAGGTACCACCCTTTGCAAGAGAGCAATGACCCAGAAGCCTTGGTCATGGCCTATAATAAAGCCATCTCCTCAGCTCTGGATATCATTGCTCCTGTCCCTGTTCATCCTCTCCCCCTTCACCCTCGGTTCCCATGGTTTGATGGGACCTTGAAGGAAATGCGGTGACAAGGATGAAGATTTGAGCATTGCTGGAGGAGATCCGCCTTGATGCCGACCATCTTAGATTGATGGAAAATGATCAAGTCTATCATTCCGCAATCTCCCTTAAGAAGGCAGAGTTCCTGCCCAGGGAGATTGTGACTGCTCAGAACTGACCAGTTCAGCTCTTTTGAACTGTAGACAGACTGTGCAACCCAGCCTGTATGCAGGTTTGAAGAGCCTTTTCACAAGTAGAGTGTGAAGAGCTTGCTTGCTACTTTGCGGCTAAGGTGGCTGAAATCACGGTGGCACTACAACCTGCATCCTCTATGGGAGAAGCTGTGGATCAGTGCCCAGTCACTGTCCCTAGGTCTCCTGGAGTTTCTTTGACCGGCCGGAGTTCATTGATGTCATGCAGATTGTCCAGGGTATGTGCCCCACATGCTGTAGTTTGGATCTGGGCCCATCTTCCCTGATAAAGGGTTGTTGTGATACTATCAGTCCAGTCCTGGCATGGATAGTCTGGTGCTCCTTGGAGAGGGGTGAGTTCCCTGGCTCCCTGAAGAAGTCGGTGGTGACACCCCTCCTGAAGAAAGCTTCCTTGAACCCAGATTGCCATGCCAAATACAGACCAATCTCTAATCTTCCCTTTGTGGGGAAGGTGACTGAGAAAGTGGTGGCCTTTCAACTGGAGAACCATTTGGCCATCCATGACATCTATGAACCACTCCAGTCTGGTTTTCGAAAGAGCCATAGTACCGAGACTGCGCTGGTTCAGGTGCTCAATGATCTATTGATGGCAAGAGATTGAAAGAGCCTTTCCATCTTGGTCCTTCTCGATCTCTGCTCAGCGTTTGACACTGTGGACCATGGGGTACTTCTCGAATGCCTGAGGTTCATCTTCAGCCTATCTGGTACAGTCCTCAGGTGGTTTAGATCTTTCCTCACTGGCAGAACTCAGAGGGTGGTGTCAGGGATTAATTCCTCCAGCCCAGTCTCTCTGTCATGTGGGGTTCCTCAGGGTTTGGTGTTGCCCCTATGTTGTTCTCAGTGTACATGCTGCCCCTTGGAGACATTGTAAGAAGATATGGGCTGAGGTTTCACTGCTATGCTGATGATACCCAGCTCTACCTATCTTTTGCACCCAACCAGGATAGAGCTCTCTTGGTATTTAACAACTGCCTCACTGAAATCCAGAACTGGATGAATTCAAGCTGGCTGAAGTTGAACTCGGAGAAAATGGAGGTGATGGTTGAGGACCTGGGTCACCAGATAGAGAGGATGGGAGCTGGTTTACCTTCAGAACTGTTTCTGGGTAGCTCCGAGCTCCCTACCTCTGAATGGGTGCGGAACCTGGGGGTGATTTTTGACGATGGACTGACACTGTGATCGCAGGTGTCAGCAGTCATCAAATCATCGTTTTACCATCTGAGGAATATCTCCAGGACCTAGTTCCATCTGGTGAGCTGCCTACATTGGTCCACACCTTTGTGACCTTGTGCCTTGACTATTGCAACTCCCTGTATCTAGGACTACCAGGGGTTGATATCTGCTGCTTGCAGCTTGTACAGAATGCTGCAGCCCGGTTATTGACAGGCACTCCTCGTACCAGTCATATTTCTCCAGTGCTGTGCGAACTGCACTGTCTGCCAATACAGTGGCGGATCACCTTTAAAGTCGGTCTTCTGACTTATGAAGCCCTACACGGTCTGGGCCCAGTCAACCTGAAAGAGCTCCTGGTACCTTACTGCCCTAGGTGATCACTCCACTCAGCAGTCAAGGGGTTGCTAGAGATTCCGAGAGTTTCCTTAAAATCTTCAGGGGCCTATGCTTTTATGTACGCGGCCCCAACCCTTTGGAATTCTTTACCCTGTCCGCTTCAGGAGTGTGCATCCACGGAGGAACTTAAACAGGCCTTAAAGACCCATTTGTGGTTGTTGGCATATCCCTGATGATGATATTTTACTGTATTTCATGAACTTAGTATTTATTGTATTTGTGTTTATTTTTTTGTTCTTATGTTAAGTTTGCTCACCCTGGCTCTAGAAAGGCACAATAAAAATAAAGAATTATTATTAAAAAAAGATTGAAAAAATTATATCACACAGGGTCCTATCCGATTGCATAAATTAAATCCGCAGAGGGAACCTTGTGCGATAAATGATTTATTTATCTATTTATTTAGTTTTTGTTGACCGGTTAAGTACACTAGACAAATTCTTGCCTATTTTCAGGCACGACCTGGGGGGAGGGGGATACAGATGAATGCCAACTGACCTTGAACCAGATTAAGCAGTTGGTGATATTTTTAGTGAATGGGGGGATATTTGGCCAGGGCACGGGGAAAATTCCCCTATTCGGAGGTAGAGGGCACTGCGATTCTGAGCGATGTGATCAGTGTGCATTGAGACACCTCGGAGTGTGGACGTGTGGGAGGCCGAGGTGCTGATCACCTCCTCGGCCCTCCTTCTACTATCAGTGATTGGAATGGCATCAGAAGAACTTATGGCAGGGGAACTCAATGCCGCGATGGTCCAGGTTAGTGCACACATGGATCTTACCGATAATCAGTCAGAGACCATAGTAATGGATGGATCCAGTAATGTAGAATTGATACCGCAATGGATTGTTATGGAAGAGCATCGGTTTCTTGCCCTGCTGAACCGATTATTGCAGGAACTGGACTGTGCACAGGAGACTTGTATGGCGGTGCAGGAACAGGAAGTAGCAAGGCTTCCCCAGACAAGGACTGGGTGCCAGATGAAACACCCAGAAAGACTACAGATGTACCGACTGTTACAGCTGCAGTGGTTGTCTCCTCCTCAGTTCCACATGGACAAACAGTGAGTAAAACTGGATCTGTTACCCCGGTTACAGTGCCATCTTGTGAACACAGAGAATTGTGTTCTTCTCAATGGTCTCTTCAGCAGTCTAGTGGAAGAGACAGCCTAGGAGCACTCTGATATTCCTCCTGCTGTAAGGTCTAGTGCTTCTCCCTCGCAGGACCCCACAAACAGTGATCTCCCTGATGGTGAGGTCCCAGCCCCAGCAGTTTGGTTTTCCCAAGCATTGGAGGCTGCAGGGTGGGTGAAATCTCTGGATGGGAAGGGGTGGGATGCGAATATTACATCATTGCCCACTGACTTGCTGGTATCTGACTCTGCACATGTACCAATTTCCTGTACTTCTATTCAATTGGGACAAGGATCCCCTGTAGTACAGTCTCAGTCCTCTCCAGCTATAGCTTCAGATACCCTTCTAGATGTTATAAAATGTTTGGAGGGAGAGGCTTCATCACCTGCCCCCCCATCCACATCACACTCTGGGGGTCCTCAGAATATTGCACAACAGTCTTCATCTTCTGTTCCAGTACGGGTCCCTTAGCAGACTGAACCTGTACAAGACATTACTCCTTCTGTTTGGCATGCTGGAATTAAGGAACAATTATTTCCTGCTAGTTTTGGATGTTTAACAGAACCTGCGGCAAGGCAGAATGCGATGCATTTAAAATACAGGGGCCCTTTGTCTGAGGTCCCCAATAGACAGTTTGTTGGAAGGGAGTTGCTGAAAGGAAGTATGAAATTCTATGCTTATGAGATTAATGTGCTGATCCATATGCCTGGGGATTCTGTATTTGATGTTAGTTTTAAGCATTCTGCTGGTCTAGATAGGCTTTGGAAACAATTCCAACTTCTTAAGCATACTCCTCTGTGGAACTCCTTTATAGTGATTCCCTTAACAAAATCAGTCTCAAGAAAATCACTGTACTATTCTGTAATGAGTGGGTTAATGTAGCAGACATCACCTATTGGCTGAAGCAACATTGTATTGTTAAGGGACAACCAGAACCTATTCTGGATGAAGAAAGTCTTTGGACTGGGGGTTGGAGATTTCTAGTGGATTTATGATTGGAGAATGGTTTTACAAAACATTTACCCAATTGTTTTTTCCTAAGGAGGGATAGAGGAGTAATATTTTACTCGGGGCAGCCAGGGGCCTTCTATAAGTGTGGTGCATTGGGCCACCTTAGTAATGTCTGTGACCAGCAGAAGTGTGGACTGTGTGGAGATTTGGGACATGTGGGTGCACATTGTAGGAATCCTCCAAAATTTAATCTATGTGATGAACTTGGCCATACATTTCGGACATGTTCCTGGGCTTCTCATAATAACACAGACCCAGCCATTCGAGCAGAACAAGACATCTATGTGGCAGCAGCCCAGAAAGAAAGTCAAAAAGTACATGACCTGCTTACCCACCCCCAGACCTTCCCCTTAGTCCCTCCTCCACAGCCCCTAACTCCACTGGAGTCTTCTTTAGCCCCTTCAGAGCCTGTCCTTTTGGATATGGTCCCTGTGACAGAGATGGTACAGGATTCAGAAATATAATATTTATGGAAATATTTCTTTCCACACAGGATGTCCCTTCAGTACCTGTGGCCTCGACAGTAGAAGATTCCACTGTATATGGAATGGACTTGGGTGTACTTAATGCTCCCACAATATCCATGGAAATGTCTTGTATGCCTCCTCCAGATATGCAACAGGAGGTGTTTTTTTCATAGGGTGACTCGATCTAAGTCCAGTAAAACCAACCGGGACAGCCAAGTTGATATTAATTAACTCCCCTTACAAAATACCTATGCGCTTTTATTTGAACAGGATGGAGAGGAGGATGGTTTGGAATCAGACATCTCTTCTGTGGCCTCCTCACATGCTGAGACAGTCCCAGATGTAGAAGTTTGTGATAAACCTAAGTCAAGGAAGAGAAAGAAAAGGAAATTACATGTTAATTTCTTGTATTGTCTGGTCAATTTTTTTTTCTCTAGTCCTTTCTTATTCCTCATCTGTCTCAAATGGAAAAGGGTGTTGTTTTTCTCACTGTTAATGTGAATAGAATTAAATCTTCCCTTAGAAGACAGGTTACCTTTGCCAGTTTACGGGAATGCTGTGGTAATATTACGCTACTTCAGGATACTAGGATACATTCCTTATTACAGTTGAAAGAGGCAGAAAAAGACTGGAGGTGGGGTGTCTCTTTGTGGTCCTTAGGGGAAGTTACATGTGATGGGTTGGGTATTTTGTTTGCTGGTATAGATGTTAAAATTTTGAAAGTTCTTGATATTTTGCCAGGTCGAGCCATGATGATTGATATTATCTTATCTAATTGTGCATATCGTATAATTAATATATATGCTCTTCAACAGAAGGCAGATAGGGCAGCTTTGTTTAAGAGGATTGCCCCATTCCTGCATAATTCAAAACTAGTGTTGTGTGTGTGGGGGGGTGATTTTAATTGTGGCCTAGCCCCAAGGGACTGGGGAAGGAAAACACAGAAGATTTTTTGTAATACAAATATGCTTTGTGAGGTACTTTCAAACAATAATCTAGCGGATGTATATGATATTTTAAACATCTCCCCTCAGCATACTTATTTTAAGGGGGTCCTGTCTTCTCAAATAGATTTCTGGTATTTAAAAGGGAGGCTTACTTGTTCGGAGGTAATGATATTACCTATGGAAACTTCAGATCATGTGGTGGTCAAAATCCGGATAGGTCAGTATCAAAAACTTGTTATGGGCCGTGCCTATTGGAAGCTAAATGTTGAACTATTGCATGATGCTATGTCTGCCGATCAGGTGAAAGCTTTACTTGCTGCTCGGGCAAATATTTGTTTTTTATATGATAGCCCTATTGAACGGTGGGAAGATACTAAGTTAGATTTGAAATTGTTATTTCTACAAATTTCAAAATGTAAAGTCAGAAATCTTTATCTGACATATTTGGGTTATAGAGCACAGTATCTGAAACTACTGACCCAGGTGTCTGCTTCGGATGGTGTGGCTTTAACCAGACTTCAGGATGTTAAAATTAAAATGTATGATTTTCTTAAAGACAATGAAGACAGATGTTCCTACCAGCAAAAACACTTGGTTAAAGGTACTAGGCAGCAAGTAAACCCGTATGATCTCCCGTTACAGGGTTCAGAACAATTTGGGGTGACTGCCTTACAAGATAGTGATGGCACTGTGGTGCGGGATGTCAGGGGAATTTGTCGAGTTGTACAATCTCATGTTAGGTCTACATTTCAGGATGTCTCCCCAGCCTTGCCTAGTACATTTTTTCAAAATTTAGTTATTCCCCATTTATTACCTGAAGAACTGGAGGATTTGATGGCCCCTATTACTGATTATGAAATAAATTTAGCTATCAATAAATTATCAGCACATACTACCCCTGGCATTGATGATATTCCCAATGAATTTTTATAAAGTTTACTCGGATAGTGTGCTTCCATGGTTGCAAGTTCTTTTTGCATCTATTTGGTCAGAAAATAGACTCATACCTAGTATGTGTAATGGGATAATGATATTTCACTCTAAAAAAGGGAGATTCAAAACAGTAGAAAAACTGGAGACCTATCAGCCTGTTGACCTCAGATTACAAGCTTTTGGCCACTATTTTAACAAATAGGCTTTCAAAGGTGGCAAGGAGTTTGCTTATTTCAACCCAAACGTGTGCAGATCCTGGCAGAAATATTGTGCACAATCTAAATTATCTAAGGGAACTGGTTGAACAAGGTTTGTCCAATACTTTATCTGGTTATCTTTTGTCTCTGGATCAGGAAACAGCATTTGATGCTATCCGACATGACCATATCTGGGCTGTTTTACATTTTTATGGTATTCCAGAATCTTTGTTCAACTTGTTGAAAACTATGTATTCTGTGGCATAAATTACTCCCTTAGTAAACGGACATATGGGCATTCCTGTCAACCTTAAAATTGGGGTGCGACAGGGGTGTCCTTTAAGTCCTTTGCTGTTTGTTTTTGGTCTTGATCCTATTTAAAGAATGATAGATGTAGATCCTTAGGTGCTACCTATTACTACTACGGAGGGCTGTACCTTCCGAAAAGTGCTAGCGTACGCAGATGATTGTATCTTTACTGTGACGAATTTGGATTCAGGGAAAAGGGTTCTTCAAGTCCTCAGGAGATGCAGCCCTATACAGGTATAAGGATTAATCCTACAAAGAGTCAGATGTTGGTTTTAGGCTTGGCTTTGGTTCCAGAAAATTTTGTTATACCGATTGTTACAGTTAATGTAAAGTTACTGGGTATATATTATGGTATATCGACTGCTTTACAATGTAATTGGGATATGGTTTTTGACATATCCCGACAGAAAATTTTTAGATGGCAATCTTGGAAGATGTCACAGAAGAAAAAGGTATTTCTTCTTTGGACATATATAACCCCGATCTTTCTATATGTGTCACATGTGTTCCCTCTCCCTTACAGTATGCATGCTAAAATTATGGGCCTCTTCTTCTCATTTTTATGGGGAAGCAGGCTAAACCTGGTGGAATGGGCCCATACCTACAGAACCTGGAGATCTGGAGGTCTTAATATGATTCAACCTTTAGTGTTCTTATTTGGTAATTTCTTTTATAGTACTATTAGGCCAATGTTATTAGCTACTGAGGATATGGGGTCTCTGTGCATGAGATTATGGGGAAAATAATTCTTGACGGCCTGGGGAAGAGGTAAATGGCACCCGTCAGAAAAGTTACTACCTATTTATGTTAGAATAACACTTAAATACATAAGAATGTGGAAGATTGAGCTTCTCTGGTTCATTTCACAAGAGAAAAAATCATTCTATAAACATATTGTTGATATTTGTTATCTGAAGATCCCCTGTTTTCAGTCCCTGATACTGTGAAATCTGAATTATTGCTTGCCAGTATTACTGAGCCTAGAATTCCAAAAAAGATGCAAGATATGATCTGGCTCTGTGGACATCAGAAGTGTAATGTGAAAAATAATCAGAAACTCAAACAGTTGGGAGATAGATACTGTTATGAGTTATCCTGTCAGGGATTCCTGGAAACTATACAGCATCTATATTTTGAATGCATCCATGTGAAGGGATTCTGGTCTGCATTGGCTAATTGGTGGAGTGAGCTGTTTTTCAATTTATGACATATGATATCTTGATTTTAGGACAGATTCCGAAAGAATGGCATAAATAGAATCGGAATACAGTTTTTGTGTTTTTGGCATGTATTAAATGGGCTATCTGGCAAGCAAGATGTTTGAGATGTCTTCAGAATAAAATTGTTCAGTTGCTGGAATTTTTTTTTCAAATTCAGAGTGACCTAGATAACTTATATGAGTATGAGTTTCATACCTTGGGGTCTGAAGTGGGACTACGTTTATGGCATAATGTTGGATGGGTGGGTTAGCTTGTATATTTTGCAAGTAATGTGGATAGCTGATGTTGTCTGTATTATTTTCAATACTTGTTACTGTGTTTGGTTAGTTTATGGTCCTATTAATATTTTTGCTTGTTTGAAGTGATATATTAAGTTTCTTACAAGATACTATATATGCTGAAACTCTTGATACAGAAAATGAAGCAAGCATTTTGGTGGATAATATGCCTTAAAATGTGCAGCAGAATAAAGAGGTATGATTAAGAAGGATGATACATACCAATAAAGATTTGGTGTTAGCATTGACATATGCAGAAGAGCAAGCCACAAGGCAGGAGACAGGAACTAGAAATGGAAAAAGAAGTGGAGCAAGAAAAGGTAGCTAATAATCATTCCTCTGTACAGAACCCGACTAACTTGTCAAATACAGCTGGGTCCGGTGTCAAACAAACTTGTGGTACACTTGCATCAAAGGGAAGCTGATTGCATGGCTCAGCGTCAGTGGAACAACAACTGAATGCAGCTAACCTGGTTACAGATTCCAGATATGAAGAGTAGAGACAAAATAATGAAAACAGCAGTGTAAGTACTGATTTGACTAATCTAAATGTAAACACTGCTAATACATCCTTGGGTTTACGAAGAGGGCAGGTGGGTCCCTCAGAAATGCCAGCAAATAGATCAGGCAGATCTGTTAATTCGTTGGAGCATTCACTAAGAAATGCTGGATGGAAGAGTGGAGAATCAGGGCAAGGGATACCCGACTCAGATCACAGCCCGATTCCAGGGCAATTGGAGGGGAATAAAATTCTGCAAACAAAACTAAACAAAACAGAACAGAATTTTGTAACAGAATCAGATCTTGACTTAAATGCTGAGGATATACAAGTAAATTCAGACTCCAATAGCAATGCGGAAAAACTACCAGTAGTTACAAGTTCTACATCGGGAGATGAAGGCCCAAGTACTGGACCGACAAACTGGGGAGACCAAATGGACACAGAAACCAGCCCTCCAGGGCCCCCCCCAACTCAAGAGAGAAAGCCAGAACTACATGGGAAGAGTTCAGAAGAAAAGATACTTTTTCAGGACATGTTCCCCCTTTGCAAAGAAGAAATGCAGTCAGGCTACAATATCTGGGGGGACTGTCTATAAATCCTGACAGAATTTATGTAGGCAGGAAACTGATTAAAGAATCCCTAGGTTTCTTTACTAATGAAATTTACACCTTAATACACGTCAGGTGATAATTTATATGATGTTAGTTTTAAAACCCCACAAGGATTGGACAGGTTCTGATCTAAGTATGAGAAAATAAGATACACTGCCCTGTGGTTACCTTTTAGGCTAATACCACTAACTAAACCAGCCATAAAAAATGTCACTGTACTTTTCAGAAATGAAGTAGCAGTTCATGATATTTCACATTGGTTGCAGCAGAGATGTGATGTGTTAGGTCCCCCCCAGCTAATCTTTGATGAAGAACACTTATGGACGGGGGGGGTGGAGATACAAAGCAGTAACCTAGGCCCAATTCACCTGCCTAACAGTTTGTTTCTGGGAAGACAGTGAGGGCACTGTTTTTACGCAAGCCAGTTGAAAACATATTTTAAATGCGGGTCCCATATGTACTTAAGCTCAGCATGTGATCGGCTGAAGTGCAGTTTGTGTCTCTCATTTGGACATGCTAACTCAGAGTGCTAGGAAGAATTGAAATATAATTTATGTGATGAGGTTGGACATGCCTATAGGGCATGCTCCTGGGCTACTCATAATAGAACTGACCACCCAAGCCAAGAAAATATTTTAATAGAATCCCAGAAAAAAGACATATCAGCTCAGAAACAGGCCCCAGACCATTCAGGATCAGCCAATCTCCCCAGCACAGGAATAAAACACAGCATCAACTGATGCAACCCCCCTCCAGATGAAGTAGTTGAAATCTCAGAGCTAAGCACAGAGCAAGCAGGTATGGAAGATACGGAGTTGGTATAGGCAGAAACAGAGGAGGCCCCAAGAGCAGGTTCAACAGAGACAGCACCCCAGGTGATAGCAGAAATGCCCCCTCCTAGCATGAAAGTAGTCTCAAAAAAAAAGAAAGATGAGACAATCAAGACCAAAATCTAAACTGGCTAAAGCTTCTTCTCCTGGACAGGGAATTCCGCTTCAAAATAAATAAGGAATTATTTCCAAAAGTGCTCAGGAGTCGGAGCATGGGCGGGATTTGGAGACGTCCTCTCTAGCCGTTCCATCATCAGACTCAGAGGATGATCCCCAACATACTGCCATAGATAAAGAGAGACAAAAAAGACTTGGGGTAATAAGTCAAGGAAGTATGAAAGTGAGGAAAACCCCATAGAGAATTGTAGCTGATTTTATATCTTTCCCCATGGTTACTATGGCACCCCATTGCATAGCAACCTTGAACACTAATAGTATTAAAATTGCTAGGAGAAGATTGATGATTTTCTCTATTCTAAAATACTTAAAATTTGATATTTGTCTGCTACAGGACACCAGTCTAAATACTCTATCCCTGATAAATGCTGCAAAGAAACTCTGGTGTTGGGGCCCATCATTTTTTTCCTTCAGATTAGATATGTGTGATGGGGTAGGGGTGCTGTTTAGAGGGGATGGTTTTAAAATAACAAAACTTGTAGAAATCCAGCCAGGAAGAGCCATATTGCTAGACCTAATAGTACTAGAAACAGCATGGAGGTTAATTAATGTATGTGCTCCCCCTAGGAAAAAGGACAGAGCGGATTTATTCAACTCAATAAAACCTTATTTGTTTACCATGAAGCAAATTATCTTGGGGTGGGGATTTTAATTGTATAATAGCTAAAAAAGGCAGGGGGCAGTCACAATAAAAGATTTTTGTGATACAAACTGTTTAAAAAATATAATTCACACGTGTGACCTACAAGATACTTATAGAGCACTGAATACAAAAGGACAGTCCACTTATCATAGGGGCAGGCTTGCCACCAGAATAGACTTCATTTTAACAAAACAACAAATTCATGTGTATCAGGCTAAAACAGTCCCGATGGAAACCTCAGACCATGTTATTTTAGCAGTCACCCTAGGTCTACATGCTCAAACCAAATATGGGAAAGGATATTGGAAATTTAACATCACACTTTTAAATAATGATGATTGGGTAAAACAAATGATAGAGCTCTTAAAGGCACAAATAACAATAGCAGGATTAATGGATGATTTGAGTTTTTGGTGGGTTGAAACTAAAAAGGAGATACAAATGTTGACTACCAAGTTTTCTTCATTACAGCAAATAAATAAATATAAAAAATATTTAGCATTATGGATGCAGTTAGAAAAAATATATTCCACTATTAATTCACAGAACATAAATTTAACATCACAAGTAAACAATGTGAAAAAAGAAATGGAAGCGCTACAGTACTCCCAAGCATCTTCTATGCTAACTGAACACCCATTTGCTCACAGGATGAAACTAGTTTTGGTGGTGCTTTTAAAAAATGTAATGAAAGAGTGGCAGACAGGGTGATGGCATCTGTAAAAAATAAGAATGGAACTCTAGTAACCTCTACTCTGGAGATTTTGAAGGTAGTGTCACAATACTTGAAATAGATGTATACTGTGACACAAATAAAGGATAGGGACATTGAACATTTTTTAATAAAAATACAGATACCAGATACCCCAGAAGACGTGATTCCTGCACTTATGGCCCCAATAACAAAAGCAGAAATAGAAATGGCCATTAGTAAATTAAAAACTGATACTGCACCCAGATTTGATGGATTAACTGCAGAGTTCTATAAAAAATATAGTCCTCATATTAGACATTTTGGTCATGGCATATAACTGGATCCTACTAAATCAGGAAATAGATTTTCATATGTGTATTGTAGTTCAGATATTGATATACAAAAAGAATGACAAAACAGATCTAAATAATTGGAGATCTTTAAGCTTACTGGATGTAGATCTAAAAATCTTAATGAAAATCCTTATAAACAGATTAACCATGGTCACCCCTTATTTAATATCAGTAAATCAGACATGTTCCATAACAGGGAGATCTATTGAACAAAAAACTTACTATTAGTAAGAGAACTTATAGAACAGGGAAAAGAGGATGAGATTAGTGGGTATATTATGTCATTAGACCGGGAAAAGGCCTTCAACAGGGTCCCACATCAACTAATGCTACAAGTTTAAAAATCTTGTGGTATTCCATCCATTTTCTGTTCCTGGATTTCACTATCATATGGTAAGACAGTAGCCATTCCATTAATTAATGGACAATTAGGAACTTACATTTGTATAAATTGAAGGGCAAGGCAGGGGTGCCCGCTGAGTCCCCTATTATACGTGTTTTGTCTGGATCCTCTGTTACACCTCATACAACAAGATGAACAGATACACAGTCTTAACCCAATACAGGGTGCTATAGAAGTAAAAACTGCAGCATACTCAGATGATATCTGTATAATTTTAGCGGATTCAGACTCAAGTACAAGAGTTATGGAAAGAATACAGCAATACTCCAAAATAGCAGGGGCACAGGTTAAGAAGCAAAAAAGAGTAAATTATCCAATAAGTGATACCACCCCACAATTAGAAAATTTACAAGAGATACAAAGAACCTTTTAAAGTACAAGGAGTTAAATTTGGGAGAGGAGACAATGGGACTCTGAACTGGAATGAAAAGTTGGAACATGCAAAACAGAAAGTAACCATGTGGAAAACATGACAGCAAACAAAAAAGAAGAAAGTTGCAAATGTTAAGTCTTTCCTGCTCCTGATTTATTTTTTCTTCTTTTTGCCCCTACAACTCCTTTCAGAGTCTGCTCTGGTCATGGACCCCCTTTGCCTCCACCTTTGGTTATGCCTGCATCCCTCAGTTAACACTGGTTTCCACCCAAAGAGCAGGACCATGGCACTGACCCCCTATATCTGGGCCACAGTACATGTATCTGGTCAGGTGATCAGCTCCGGAGGCTAATCAAGGCACTTGACAGCAGAGCATCATGGAAACGGTGAGGTTCAGGAGTTTCCCCCATTTAAGCAGGACAGGGACGTGCAATGATGACCTGCATCTGCCCTGTCCTGACATTCTGTTGAGTGTAGATGTGGTACAGCTTCCCAGCCTCTGCTAGGTGCTGCTCATGTGCTGAACATTGCCCTCTCCTCCCCCCCGGAGAAGGAGAGTTGTCCTAGGGATGCTCAATCCTTCTCCTCCCTGCCGGCCCTCTGGTGACCCAGGTCCATTCCCGAACCCGGGTTGCCAGCATCGCAATCAGAAATTCGACCACTGTGCCAATGGGCCGGCCCTGCTCCCAATTTTTCTGTATGTGAGTATAGTTTACCCCATCTCACAAGCATTAGAAACTACACTGTTGAGTCTAGTATTCCAGATAATTTGGGGGAGCCGGTTAAACCCAATTTACTCTCAAATGGGGATGGAGAAAGAATCTCAGATTTAGAAGTGGGTAGCCATCTGGGAACAAGCGACCACCAAACAGTGTGATTCATGATAAACACAGCCATATAATCAAGCCATACAAAAGCAAGAGTATTGGACTTTAGGAGTGTTGACTTTGGGAAAATGAGAGAGTGCCTCAGAAAAGCCCTAGCAAACAGGCAAGAAGGAGGGGTGGAGAAACAATGGGGAGTAATCAAAACAGCCATCACAGAGGCAACAAGCCTTTGTGTAAAGCAAATCAACAAAACACAATGAAGGAAAAAAAATGCTACGGTTCTCAAAAGAGGTGGCAGGGAAGGTTAAGGAGAAAAAGGATAGCATTTAGGAAATATAAGAAAACACAGAAGGAGCAGGACAGAGAACTTTATCAGTTAAAGCAGAAAGAGGCAGGGAAGGAAGTCAGAATAGCAAAGGCCCAAACTGAGGAAAGTATAGCCAACTCTGTTAAGAAGAGGGATAAGACCTTTTACAGGTACAATAGAGAGTGAAGAAAGACCAAAGGAGGGATACTGAGGCTTAATAAAGGGGAGGAAATGTGGGCAGAGGGTGACAGTGAAAAAGCAGGGACACCGAATGAATATGTCTGATAAGTATTCACAAAGAAAGAGGGGGGGAGGTACCTAAACCAAACAAGAGAAACACTCTGAAGATGGGGGTCGATACTAGTCCATTTACAGAAGAAAGAGTTCTAAAAGAACTAATAAAATTGAAGGTGGACAAAGCAATGGAGCCTGATGGGATTCACCCAAGAATTCTAAAAGAACTAAGGGTAGAGCTAGTGACATCGCTGACTACTCTCTTTAACAAATCATGGGAGGATGGGGTGGTATCTGAGGACTGGAGGAGGGTGGACGTGATTCCTCTTCACAAAAGTGGGAGCAGGACAGAGGCAGGAAACTACAGACCAGTTTGTTTGACCTCAGTGGTAGGGAATATGATGGAGTCACTTCTGAAGGAAGGAATTGTTGAGTACATAGAGGCCAGTGGGGCACAGGACCCAAGGCAGCATAGATTCACTATGGGAACATAGTGTCAGATTAATCTAATAGATTTCTTTGACTGAGTGACCAAAGTAGTAGACCAGGAAGGGTCTGTGGACATGGCATTTGATACAGTCCCACACAAAAGATTAATAAACAAGTTAGCCAGCCTTGGAGTGGGTCCCAAGGTGGTAGCCTGGATAAAAATTTGGCTAGACAACAGGACACAAAGGGTAGTAGTAAACGGAGTCCACAGTGAAGAAAGGAGGGTTACTAGCAGGGTACCGCAGGGTTCAGTACTTGGGCCGGTCCTTTTTAATGTCTTTATAAGTGACATTGCAGAGGAACTGGAAGGAAACGTATGTCTCTTTGCAGACAACATAAAGATCTGCAACAGGGTTGATACACAAGATGAAGTGGAAAGGATGAGAAGGGACTTGGCAAGGTTGGAGGAATGGTCAAATGTATGGCAGCTCAGATCCAATGCAAAAAAGTGCAAGGTAATGCACCTGGGAAACAAAAATCCAGGGGAAGAGTACACAATGGGGGGTGAGATACTGACAACAGTAAAATTGGAAAGGGACCTGGGAGTAATTATATCAGATGACCTAAAGGTTGGCAAGCAATGTGAGAAGGCAGTGAGAAAGGTTGGGGGGATACTGGGATGCATAGGAGAGTCATCAATAGAGAAATCAGGAAGTTATCCTCTGTACAGACAGTTGGTGAGACCCCATCTGGAGTACTGTGTGCAGTTCTGGAGACCCCATCTCCACAGAGACATAGACAGAGTGGAGGCTGTCCAGAGGAGGGCAACCAAAATGGTGCAGGGTCTGCACCAGAAGACATACAAAGAAAGACTAAAGGAGCTTAATATGTATCCCCTTGAGGAAAGAAGGGAGAGAGGGGACATGATAGAAACTTTCAAGTACCTCAAGGGAGTCAACAAAGTCCAAGAGGGTAGCATCTTTCAGAAAAAGAGATGTGCAGGAACAAGGGGGCACAATTTGAAGATAGAGGGGGGATGGCTCAGAGGTAATGTGAGGAAGTATTTTTTCATGGATAGGGTTGTGGATGCACGGAACAGCCTCCCTGAGGAAGTTGTGGAGTCAAGAACAGTGGGGGAAATCAAGAATGCATGGGACAGACATAAGGCAGTCCTAGTGGGGGGTAGGAGGAAGTAAGCTGTTGGTTAACTAGGATCTGCAGCTTATCTGTTAGGTAGGAAAATGGGCAGACTAGGTAGGCCAAGCGGTTCTTATCTGCTGTCAAATTCTATGTTTCTATAAAGAGGGAAATATTATATCTACCAATAGCAAAAGGAGGTCTCAATGTAATAAACCCTTTAGCATTTTATTTCAGTAATTTCTTGCATAAAAATGTAATAGACTATAGTAAACCAAATACAGCACTATGGAAAATATTTGCAGAGCAGTGGTTGAGACTAATTATGAGTAAATGGGTCACTCAGGGAGAAATGTCGGTAAATGTTAATGAATGCCCAGGGTACTTTAAGCCAGATATAAAGAAAATAAAAAAATGGAAATTGACTCCCGATATAATACACAGTAAGACAAGTAAATTAGTATATACAGCGATAGAGGATAAGGCATATTACATTGTCTCAGAATTTAAGAATATTCCAATAAATCAACTTATAAAATGGGCTTAGAAAATCCAGCTATCTGATTGGCTACTACATCATCTGAGCCGTGTCCTTATCAGATGATATAGTAGCCAACCGAGACTACTGCCCACCACTGTGCCACACCACAGCAACAAATCAGTGACCTCTGGCAAGCGTAAACAGAAACTCTTGCTGCCAGAGTTCACTGAAGCGCCCCTGCTAACCTCTCTCAATCCTTCGCAGCTCTCCCGCACTTTCTCTCAACCTCCAGCAGCTTCTCATAAATCCCCCCCAAGAAATCTTTCCTTTTAATTTCACATATAAAGTCTAACCTGTCTTCTCGTCTCCTCCTTAGGGTAACCGATCGCATTGTCTTCTTCTCTCTTAGTACCCAATGTACCGAACCACAGTCAAACAACCAAAACATTCCCGTGGCATTCACATATCGCTAGATACCCACTCATGAACAGCGAGCGTCGCAGCAACATAAAATGAAAATGAAAAAAAAAAATGCTGCCCTATGCTTGCACTTCTACCAAAGTTCCAAGAAGCCTATCAGTTTTAAACTAATTTCTCCTTCGTCACTGTTGAGACGCAGAAAGCAAGCAGCGCCTATGTATGGTGGCCTGTGAGGGACATGCTCGCCCCACTACAGAGAACCGCTCACTAAAACTGTTTTGCAGTTCTTGCAAGTTTGATAGAACTGTGACAGTAGAGCAACAGATGTTTTATTTTTTTAAATTATTATTTTATGTTGCTGCAACGCTTACTGTTCCCGAGTCCGTATATACAGACATTGCAATTCTGCGAATCTCTTCACTCGCTTCATTGTGAACAGCTAGAGTTAGCTATGTGTGTCCCTCTCTTTAACCCAGTACTCTCACCGTTTAACAGGAAAAAACATTACAAAAATGTCACAGGAGGATTTAAATCAATCTAAATCAGTAAACACAGTAACAACACTGTACTGCCAACTTAACTGTCACTTCATGGGGGACTACTTTTTACTACTTGAGTTATTAAACCATGTTTTTTATATTTTGTAATTTTGTACAATTTTTGTTTTCCCAATAAATAATTACTTCAGAGGCATTTATAAGTGGAATAAGACACTCCGAGGTGTGGTTTATGGCTTGATAAAACACTTCCCAGGTGCTAAAGTCACCCGGCGCAAGCGCCTCGTGCCTCATTAAGCACCTGGGGCATGCTCTTATCAAGCCATAAACCACACCTCGTCATGTCTTATTCCTTATATGGCCAGGTATTGGCAACATTACAGGATAGGTGGATTCCACAGAGCACATGGGATGTAACATGGCTGAGTAGTCATGGCAGGTTAAACGTAAAAGGAATGCAAAACACAAAAGTCTGAATGAAAGAATGTGTCCTAGAGACTATTGTATTGCCCACGAGGAAACTATGATGCATTTCTTTATCCAGTGCCCATATGTAAAAGAGGTGAGGTCTCGGTTAGCACAAAGATGGAAGGACCCATACTGGGGGAATATGACGTATATGGAGGTAGTTGGGGGGGTTCATTAGGACATTTGCAACTAGATACTAGGATAATAAGACTGTTATTTGCCCTTATTAAATTTATACTATGGCAAGTCAGATGCAAATATGTTCTACAACAAGTACAGTATATCAGGACCCAAGATATGTCATAGAATCTATTAAAAATTAGGTTTACAAACAATGTATGTATGAAAAACCAAAAATGTTTCACACAATATGGATTACAAGATGGGAAAATGTTCTGTTTATGAAAGATAAAATAGGATCATTTTTTTTGTTTCTTACAACAGCAGATAATGAAATGATTACTGTTTAATGGACATGTGTTATTTTTCTTTGGTTGTTCTTCTGTTTTATGTGTATTTTTTCTTGTTTGATACTTTGTTTTGGATCTTTAATAAAAATTTGCTCTACTCTTTTTGAGAAGAACCATGGGATCTTTAACATCCACCTGAACTACCACCAGAAAAGGCAGATGGGAGCTCAGTTTAATGTCTCATCCGAAAGACACCACATCAGGAGTGCAGCACCCCCCCCATGCTGCACTGCAGTGTCAGTAGTGGGATATTAACCCAAGTGCCTGATGGGATAGAAACCACAATCTTCTGATTTCACAGCCTCAGAGGTGAGTGTGCTACCTGCTGAGCCACTGACACTGCTACTTACCCGTACTCATGTTGTTAATGCCACTGTGAGGTTACCTGAGGTCAAACAGCACTTGTAAAGAAAAATAATTTATCACAGAGGTCCCCACTATGTACAGTATCACTTATTTATGCAATAGGGATGGACACAAAAGGCTGCTGATCAATCCATTTATCAGAGCAACTATATGTATCATTTGGAGACCACTGATTTATACATACAATATAGTACATTTGTCATTATCAATTGACACGTATTGTTAGTTCATCATATACTCATGGCCACCTCCCCACCAGCACCACGTACAAACATTTTCTTTTCCCCCAGCCACCCATTCCTTCCCAGCTCACCAACTCCCTTCCCTAAACAGTTTTCTCTTCTCCACGCAACATTGAACAGTCATACTTCTTGTACAAAGCATGTCTATTTTAGTTTGCTGTACCTTTTGTTTTGCTTTGCTTTAACTGCCATCAGTAGCTCCACTAACTGCGCCTGCTCCCACTCACTCAACTAACACAGTCCCATACCTAGGATCTTCAGCTGCCCTCCATGCTCCACAATTTAAATTCACTGCTTCTTGTTACAAAAGGATGCCAGTTTGATACCCCCAGCCAGTTGCTACTGTATTTTGCCCTTTTTTATTTATTACATTAGCAACTGTGGTACTTTCCCTGCCTGGGACCACCATACACTCTTTTACTCCTCTACCACAGCCAACACCTGTCTAGCACACTCACTTGCTCCACATGTTCCACCAAAAAAAGTTTAAAAATAAAACTGGTGCTCAATTAAATCAATGTCCTGAACCATGACTGCACCAACAACAAATCTAAGCCATGGTCCGACTGCCCGCCCTCTTGTTCACAAACCGGCCCTGCCATGTTATTCAAAGAAAATTACAGTAGCCATAGAAAAGTAGACAATAGAAATGCTCATCAGTGCATTAAAGACATCAAGACACCAGAGGGTCATTAACAATCCCCACCAACTACTCCTGTAGGCATAACAACACAGAGCCACAGCATACCTTCATAACTTTGGTGTTTTTTAAGA
This sequence comes from Neoceratodus forsteri, assembly GCA_016271365.2. NCBI lineage: Eukaryota > Metazoa > Chordata > Ceratodontiformes > Ceratodontidae > Neoceratodus > Neoceratodus forsteri. The sequence continues at coordinate 1,727,603,608 of CM057456.1, forward strand.
TTTTGACCCCATATTTTTAACCTAATCTTTTTATGACCTATGTCATGAAACTGGTAGGTGATTTGTTTGAAATCCTGCCAGAAAGGGCATTTCACAGAGCAACTGCAAAATCACCTTTCTGGCCACATTTGGAAAATGTAAGTTCATGAGTTGGTGTGAAAAAATGGCTATGTTGAAAATGTAAGGTCAAAGTATTGTAAGTATTGTAAATGATTAAAATTATGAGTGAATGTTGAAAAATGTCAGTGTATCTTCATAACCTTGATTTCTTTAAGATTTTGGCACCAAATTTCCAATATAGTCTTATCATGACCCCACTTCATGAACTTCGTAGGTGAATTTTTAAAAAATCCCGTGGAAAGGTGATTTCATGGATCGACTGCAAAATCACTTTTTGGGCTGGATTCAGGCAGCATGGGTTCATGAGGGGGGGGGCATGCCAGATGAATTTAAATTATTTCTTTGACTGGGTGACCAGGGAAATAGATCGGGGACAGTAGGTAGTGGACTTGGTCTATCTGGATTTTAGCAAGGCCTTCGACACTCTGCAGCACAGGAGACTGATAAAGAAATTGAGCAACTAGGAGTGGGCTCCAAAGTGGTGAATTGGGAAAGGAACTAGTTAACCGATAGATGACAGAGGGTGGTGGTTTACAGCATGCACTCTAATGAGTGGAGAGTGATCAGTGGGGTGCTGCCAAGCTCAGTTCAGGGACCGGTTCTCTTCAATGTCTTCGTGAGTGACACTGCAGAAGAACTGGAAGGGAAGATATGTCTTTTTACAGATGACATCAAAATTTGTAACAGGACAGACACTCAGGAGGGGGAGGAGTGAATGCATAGGTATCTTGGGAAACTCAGAGAATGGTCAAGATCATGGCAGTTGTGGTTCAGTGCCAAAAAGTGCAAAATCACGCACTTAAGGTGTAAAAACCCAGGAGCTGAGTATAGGATGGGGGGAACTGACAGTCACTAAGCAGGAAAGGGACCTTGGAGTTATCATATCTGGTGACCTCAAAGTGGCAGGGCAGTGTGACAAAGCAGTGGGTAGGGCCAGTGAGATGCTGGGATGTATAGCAAGTGACATCTCCAGCAGGAGGAGGGAGGTGGTGTTGCCACTGTATCGCTCACTTGTGATACCTCACCTGGAGTATTTTCCCAGTTCTGGAGGCAGTAGCTCAAAAAGGACTCAGACAGAGTGGATGCAATCTAGAGGAGGCCAAATAAAATGTTGCAGGGGATGCATCAAAACCCTAAGAGGAGAGACTGAGGGATCTCAACATGTACACCCTGGAAGACAGGAGAGCAAGAGGTGTCATGATAGAGACCTACAATCACCTCATGGGGTGAACTGGGTGCAGGAAGGGAGTCCCTTTTAAATAAGAATGAGCGCCAGGACCAGAGGACATGCAAATAAGCTGGGGGGGGGAGTTTAAGATGGATGGAAAGAACAGTGGTGGCTGCCTGGAACAGACTGCGAGTGGAATTAGAGGTGAAAACAGTAGGGGGCTTCAAGCATGCTTGAGATAGACGTAGGGGGAATATTAGTAAATAGGCAGGGAGGAGGAAGGGTTGCTGGGGAGCAGTTAGGGTCTGTAGAGACAGACTAGAGAGGGACCAGTTGGGCAGACTGGATGGGCAATGCAGTCCTTTTCTGCTGACAAATTCTGTTTCTGTTTCTATGTGCCTATTTGCAAGGGGTCACGACAAGATGGCAGCAGTGAATTACAATGTATATAATGCAAACATGCCTACAGAATGCAACAAAATCAATAAAAATACAGCTATCTAAATACTGGAATGTTAGGCATGTCCCCATGTTTACACCCTAATGCAACAGTATCAATAAAAATAGGAGGAACAAATGCAAGAGCAGAAAAGGCAGCAAGGCCAAAGAGTAATTCAAACAACAAGAAAGCTAAGCAAACAGTATTTGGGGACTATGCAGAGCTAATGGACATTGTCCTCTCTTCATAAGAAGAACTACAACAAGGCACAGGAAGTTGTATAAATGATAACCTTTCTTGAAAAAGAGTGAGTTACTGGCTCCTAGTATGGGACTACTGTATGCAGCAGTACAACACACTGTTAGAGTCTGATGAAACTGTTCTAAGATTATCTTCATATTAACAGATAGGAATGTATTTGTTTATCTAAGATGGACAATTATATTTTGAGTATATAAGTTTCACCAAGAGCAAAAGATTAAAACAGACTCCTTGGAAACCTATGTGTCTAAAAGGGATGACTCAATCATAGAAACATAGAAAAATGTTAACAGAAAAATACCATTGGTCTATCTAGTCTGCCCAGAATGCCCTATCCTGCCCAGAGACCTATTATCTAAGTGGAGTTTGTGCCCATGCTACTTCCCCCCATTTTACCTGCTTTATTACAACGGATCCATGAGAGGAGTTGGACAAAAATTTTGTTGAACGCCCCATCAGCGACACCGGCAGGTCGACTGCATTCTGCAGTCAGCTGTCAGTTCACTATGTCTATCTTTGTTTTCTTTGGGGTGCTTCACCCCCGAACCCCCCACATGGGTGACTGTGCCCCCGCACCCCCCCACTTAAGGATTTTCAACTCTAGTCGGAACTGATTGGGGGGTGCAGGACCCCCGACAGACAGCGCCGGGTTCCAGCGGGTCTCCCACCATGGCTAGGCACTGTAGTCATGGTGGGGGACCTCGCTGGTGAAATGTCACTATGAGGGGGGTAACCATATTACAAACTCCCTAAGACCTTATTAAGCCCTTAACTCTGTCCCATCCATGCTTAAAGCTATAAATAGTTTGGGCAGCAGCCACCTCAGTTGTCAGCTGTTCTGTGCTTCAACCACTTCTTGTAAAACAGAACTTCCTCACATCCCTCTTGACTTCATACCAACTAGCCTCCACTAGTGACCAAATTCATGGGGATTTTGTTCCCTATGTACATCAGTTTGCACTTCTCGTCATTGAATTTCAGCAGGCAAAGCTTGGACCACCTCTGGTGAAATTTGTGGAGAAGAATGAGTGGTCCACTGCATCAGAGGCCTGGGTAAGGTCAGTGAAAATTGCACTTGCATGGAAGCCATACTCAGCTACAGAGAAGCTGTGGAGGTTTAATGGTTCTGTCTCAAGCCTCAGTGAGCTTCAGTGAGAACATTATGAAAGAGAATATGGTCCATTGATTGCTTGTAAACCAACATTTCCAGGAGTTTACTGAGAACAGGTCAGACTGAGATAGGGCAATAGTTATGCAGATCTAAGGGGGGCCAGATGTATGCCAGAAGGTCATAACAGTAACTTTCCATTCCGATGGAATTCATCCAGTGTGAAGGAGCAACTTGAAGATGGCTGTGATAGGGGGGTGCCAGCTGTATTGCAGCAGTTTAGGAGGTGGCATAAGTGGTCTTTGCCATCCACAGGGGGTTACCACTGTGTCCCAGTGCTACAGCCCCTGTGGGCTACAGCACTCCAACAGCCCCAGTTCCCAGGTATGGCACCCACTGTGCCTAGATGGGTGTCTGGAACACTCCCATATGCCCAGACCCGCCCACATGTCCAGAGCCCCCCCAAGTGCCCACTGCCCCCCCCACATGCCCTGGAGTAAGATCCCCCCTCCATGGCAGGTCCAGTATGATCCTGGTAGTCTAGTGGCCCCCACCCCCTCCCAGCCAGCCCCCACCCCCACCAGCACCCAGTCGGTGACTGGCACAGCCCACCTCTCACCACCATCGCCAGCTACCGACTGAGCTTTCCTGGATCACGTACCATAACCATACGCGGTGTGTGAATGACAGCTGCTGTCATTTACAGAGCATGTATGATTACTGTATGTGCTCCCGGCAAAGCTCAGTCAGTAAACTGCTTCAGTTCGCACAAACATCAAGGAGTGATGTCTCATAGCACACATGTCATTTCATCAGGCCTACTGTGTTGAATTTACAATGGTACCCTGGGGTAAAGTAGTAGTGATAAATTAAAAAGTGTCAGTAGTATTGAAAAAAGTTTGAATATCAGGCGCAGACAGTATTCAAACTCTATATACCATAGCATGTGATTAGCAAGCAGATCCATTCCAACAACAATAGAAGAAAGAGGATGTTCCTTTTCAGTATACTGTGGATATTAACATAGGCAAGTGCAGCAAGGTTTAAGCAATAAGGTATGATCAGGGATTAGATTAACAGGCTATTAATCACCCCCTTGGGGTGTAATATAGCATTAGGTGCAGCTGAGTGCAATGTTGCCTCAATCTAATCCCTGGTCATACCTTATCACTATTATTATAATTAGGAATTTTTAAAACTAATTCTGGTGTCATCTGTCTTGAAATAATGAAAACTTTGCATTTTATATTAAAATAGTCCTTGTGCAGTTGTGCAGCAGATGTTGAAATGCAGAGCAATAATAATGATGCAAGCTGCTGCGTGGTATCTGTGGCAACCCTTCCTCTTCCCTCCTGATCGCTGTCATGCATTAGTCAATTTTGCACTTACGGTACATATGTTTTGTTGTTTCTTGTTCATCATATTGTTTCTAGTGTATGTTATTGTTACTGATTTGTTAACATTGTAATTACTGTTTCATTTATTGTCTGTAACTCTCCCGGGTCATGCCTGAAAATAGGCAGACTTTTTGTCTAGTGCACCTACCGGGTCAACAAAAACTAAATAAATAAATTACGTTGTGTTGTTAGTACAATCATGGTTATCATCATCATTGAGGAATTACATTTGTATAAGGCAGTATGTGTTGATTATGTGTGATACCTGTACTGCTGTATGTAATTTGGTTTACAAAATGAACAATCTAATTGTAATTTTCTAATGTTTTAAAAATCAGAACATTGACTCTGGGAATGTGCAGTAGCACTATCCGAGCTGCATTCAAAGCCAGCTCTAGTGCGTATGTTCCTAGTCAAGGTCCTGATTTCTAAACATTTTTAAAAATTTACACTGAAAGTGCTTGTTTTACAAATCAAATTACATACAACAGTACAGGTGATCACGCAGTTTCAGAATACATAAGTACAAATTGAGTATAAAATCAGAGTGAGTAAATTAAGCAGTTTTACAGCAGCTTTTATTTTTAAAGGTACTTAACCATCTCTCTCACAGCCACTGTTTAAAATTATTTTTGCTGGCTGTTCCTGGTGAGGTGGTTGAGGAATGGAGCATGCTTTACTGGTGTCCAGTTTCAAGGATGTGATCACCGAATAGCACAGCCTCTTTTTCAAATGAAAAATGAAAGTTTTAGTAGAATAGCTGGGACTTCATTCATAAATGCAACTGAAAACCTACACTGTGAGCCGGCTGTACGTGGTAGAGTACCATGGGTTAATACAACCTTCCAGAACCCTGACAATCAATCAGCTTGCTTTATTTAGTGTATAATTATAATAATTAGGTTTAAAGTCTTACTCATAGAACTAGGACTTGATCTCATTAAAAGCAGAGTTTGGGATAGATTATTGTCTTAAATGAGGGAATGATGAGTCCCAGCTGTAGGGGTAAAGATAACTGAATGCCTTTCCCCCCAAATTCGAACAATTTGCAGAATCTGGAATTCCAGGCTCCCAGTAGATCATAGATTACTTTTCATAGGTTGTACCAAGATGTGATTAAGTATGGAAGGGTGTTACCTCTGAGGCACATTATGATAACCAGACTAATACTGCATAACAATCCTTTTTAGAAACAAAGGATAAGCTTTCTAATAGAGAAGATATGAACTATGTTGGGTGACCAGGCCAGTTTGTTATTAATGATGTCTAATCTGTACAGGGCATACCCACAAGCAGATATATAAATTAAATCTGCATGGTCACTAATTGGGAGGATCTGGATTTGAATAATTTGCATAATGTGTAATCTCTTCTCAGGGAAAGCTGTTTCAAGGATGCCTACCCTACATGTAATCGCTTTACAGGGATGGTTGTTCCAAGGAATGCCTACCCTATAGACCCGAAACATCTAGATTTCTGAAGGCACGTGACTTTGTGGGCTATAAGAGATGTGGTAGAGTTTTGAAAAAAGATAGGAACCAGCATTTGTGAAGAATGTAGAATATGCAGTGGATCTCAGGGGAGGGACACACAGGATGACTTACTACAATATAGTTATAGACTGCTGATACAATGGGAAGGTGTTAGAGCTGCTAAGGTTCAAAATAAGTTGGTAAATTTTCACTTTGGTTACATTTTGTAATTCTTGCACTTTCTTTTTAATTTGTTTCACAATAATAGTGTTTTTTTAAATATGTATGTATATTCAGAAGAATACATACTATATAATTTTCACTCAGTTGGATATACAATATACTACATACAGTACTCTGCCATGCTTCCCTTGGGATGCATTTGGCTCAGTGTGCCAATAGTTACAAGAAAAGAAAGAAATCTATTGTTTATGTGTTTGATACTATAAACTGCAAGTATGAGACTGTTTGCAGAAGCAGCAGCACAACTGACTGTTGGAGAGAGTCTTCTAAAGCTGTTCTAAATGTGGCTTTATGTTGTTATCAGGGCACTAAATAAATGATCTGCTGATAGCGAAAGAGATCTCTCTCTGTCTTTATTGTGCACCACTAGGTACTCATTACTAACACAGTTTCACAAACACAACACAGTGCACAGCCTTATACACACAGTGATCAAAAAGGTCAGGAAATGTGCAATACAAATGGATGTAGGGTGTGGTCACCAAAACTACAACAGTGTAGGACCTGGGGGTAAAGAGGACAAAACACACTCACACTTCAGAGCCAGGAGTGGTGTCACTCCAGTGAAGACAAAGATGCCAAGTAAATGCGATAAATCCATTTATTCTGCAGTTATACAATGGGTGGTACAGACACACCAGCTGGTGTCTATAATCAGGTACCCCAGCACTTCACCATGTGAGGCTTCATCAGGGGTCAAAGAGTGTGAGTGTGAGTGTGTTTCGTCCTCTTTGATTCAGTTTTGGCTTGCAGACTGCACTTGCACCCTGCCCAGGTCTGTGAGCGCAGCACCTTTCACCAAACGTCACCACATATAGGACCGGGGGGTGACCCTTAAGGAACATAGCAATAGCACTGTTGTGGCCGAGGCCTGCTGAATGGTGGGGGGGATGGGGACTACAAAAGAAGCAGTAAACTAGTCTACAGATCAAGCAAGCAGTAGAGCATAGGGCTAGGTGGGAGCATTGTGAAGTTAGCTACTAACAGCGCCTGCAATATTTACAATATGTTAAGATCTGTTACTCACCTCATGTAGTCTATAGCTTTTGTACACTGTGCTGTGTATAACCTAGGATCAAACTAGGCATATGATGTTATTTTTGGTATCTCAGATATGCCCCTCTACATCATGAATGTTAATATTATCTATCTACAGTAGTAGCCACAGACATGGTCAAATATTCCCAGATATTTCACACAATTTCTAAAGAGTTTTTCTCTGCTGCCCCTACTGTGGAAATGCAGAAAGCAGGAGATTTCTCTAGAAATATCGCAGAAATTTCAGGAAATATCTGACCATGTCTTTGTCTGTGACTGTATATAAAATATTTAATAAGTTCAGAAAGAATACTTTGTTCAGATACCTATTTTGTACAGTCTTTGCAAAATAATGGATTATGAGGCAAATCTAGATATTGCCAAGAAAGCAGTGCTATTCAACCAATATAAAATGCCCAGACATTTTTGCCATCCATGCTACTCTTTGCATTGCATTAATGTTGGTCTATTGACTTGTGACATCACATAGTGGATCAAGGAGGAGCAGCAGATGTGGCCTACCTGGATTTCAGTAAGGGCTTTGACACCATTCCACACAGAAGACTGGTGAACAAACTGGCCTGTCTGGAAGTTGGTCAAAAAGTTATAAACTGGATAAAAAAGCAACAGGCATCAGAGAGTGATAGTAAATGATGTCCAGTCTGGAGAAGGCAAGGTGGCCAGTGGGGTGCCTCAGAGCTCAGTACTAGGCACAGTCTGCTTCAATGTCTTTATTAGTGACATTGTGGAAGGGCTAGAAGGGAAAGTATGCCTGTTTGAGAATGACACAAAAGTCTGCAACAGAGCAGACACACTGGGGGGTGTGTGGAAAAAATGAGGGATGATTTGAAAAAGTTGGAAGAATGATCATGGATTTGGCAGCTGGGTTTTAATGCAAAAAAGTGCAGAATCATGCACTCAGGGCACAGAAACCCAAGGGCTACATACCACCTGGGAGGGGAAGTACTGGCAACCACCAAACAGGAAAGGCAAGGCAATTTTATTTTTAAGGATCCCAATCCCAGAGGCTCTGGGTGCCGTACACAATAAAACAGAATACAAAATACATAGGAACATTACTGCAGTAGCTTAATATTAAAAGTGATATTTTTAAAAAGAATAAATATTAAATATAAATATATAGCAGCTGAGGGCAGGGTAGGGAGGAGATGGCTTAATCCCTAAAAGCCTGGTAGAAGAGATGGGCCTTTAACCTCTCCTTAAAGACACTAATCTAGGGGGCCTCCCAGACTGCAGATGGAAGCGTGTTCCACAGGGTCAGACCAGAGACACTAAATGCTTGATCACCAGAGGTCTTGAGCTGAGCTCTGGAAACATCCAGGAGGCTCCTCAAAGAGGAGCAGAGGGAGTGGGCAGAGGTTGCAGGGGAGAAGAGGTCAGACAGGTAGCCAGGACCCAGCCCATATAAGTTCTTATAGGTGAGCAAGCTCACCTTGAAAAGGACTCTCCCCATGACCGGCAGCCAGTGCAGAGCACGCAGGACCAGGGTTACATGGCACGACCGAGAAAGTCCCGCCAGTAACCAGGCTGCCATGTTCTGCACCAGCTGTAGCCTGTGGAGGGTCCCTCCTGTGACCCAGAAGTAAAGAGCATTAGAGTTGTTGAATCTGGAGGTCACAGTCATGTAATAGGGCCAGCAGGTCTTCAGGCGGAATGAGGGTCTTGATCCTGGTGATGTTCTGTAAGTGGTAAAAACCACTCTTCACAACAGACAGCATCTGATCTTCAAAGGTCAGCCTGCTGTCCAGGATCACACCTAGATTTCGCACCCTCAGGGAAGCAACCAATGGAGCAGACCCTAGGAAAAGACCTGTGTCTGCTCCAGGTAGCAACCCATCATGCCCATGACCTGGCTAAACCACCAGCACCTCTGTCTTGTCTGGGATGAGTTACAGTCAGCTGGAAGCCATCCAGTCATTGATTTTAGCAAGACAGGTATTAAGCACATCAACCTCACTGGATGTCCTGGGAGTAAATGACAAATACAGCTGGGTGTCATCTGCATAACAGTGAAACTCTACACAGTATTGTCACATGATCTCACCCAGTGGCAGCATATACACCACCAACAGCATCAGCGACAAGATTGAGCCCTGTGGAGCTCCACAAGACAGAGGCATTGGAGAGGAGGAGAAATTCCCCATCACTACCTGCTGCACTCTGTCTGAGAGATAGGATTCAAACCATCTGATGACCGCACTGGTGAGTCCACAAAATTTACAGAGTCTATCAAGAAGCACAACATGGTCCACAGTGTTGAAGGCTGAAGCAAGATAGAGGAACACAAGAACTAACTTGTCTCCTCTATCTCTAGCTGTGAGGAAGTCTTTATGCACCCTGAATAGTGCAGTTTCTGTGCTATGTCTAGCCCAAAAACCCAACTGAAATGGCTCATAGATGTCGAAGGACACAATCTGATCCTCGAGCTGCTGTGCTACCAGTTTCTCGACAACCTTGCTCAAAAAAGGCAGGTTGGAGATAAGACGGCAATTTGCTAGGACAGCTGGGTCTAGGGATGGTTTCTTTAGAAGGGGTCTCACTAGCACCTCTCTCAGGGGAGCTGGGAACACCCCCTCCACCACTGAACACCTGGCAATCCCAGCAAACACTGGGCCAACAATCTTGGTGCATCCCATTAAGAAATGCGTCAGAGATGAGTCTAATTCATAAGATGAATGCTTCAGCTCTAAAGGGACTTGGGGTAATGATTTCTGATGACCTGAAGGTAGCCAGGCAGTGTGATAAGGCAGTGGGGAAGGCTACAGGATGCTTGGGTGTATAGGAAGGGATATCACCAGTAGAAAAAAGGAGGTAATATTATCACTGTACAGATCACGGGTAAGACCCCACCTTGAGCACTGCATCCAGTTCGGGAGGCCCCACATCCAGAAGGACATTGATAATAATAACCATAATAATAAATACAATTTTTTATTTATTATGCACCTTTCAGATATCAAGGTGCATTACAACACTTAAAACAGTGAATAAAACAGCAGTAACAAATACACAATAAAATCCAAAAATTAACCTTACTAGTCACCATATGCCCTGCACCATAAATAAGTCTTCAGTGCCTGTTTAACCCCCCTCCCATGGTCACACACTCCTGAAGCCAATGTGGTAGAGAATTCCAGGGGGCTGGGGCTGCGTACATGAATGCATGGGTCCCTGTAGATCTTAAAACAACCCTCGGAATCTCTAGCAACCCCTCAACTGCCGAATGGAGCAATCGTTTGGGGCAGTAAGGGGACAGGAGCTCTTTCAGATAATCAGGGGCCAAGTCCATGTAGGGCTTTATAAGTCAGTAATCTGACTTTGAAGGTGATCCGCCACTGAACTGGCAGCCAGTACAGTTCACGCAACACTGGTGTAATATGGGAAGTTCGCGGAGTCCACATCAACAACCAGGCCGCAGCATTCTACACAGCTGCAAGTGGCAGATATCAACCCCCAGAAGCTCAAAGTAAAGGGAGTTGCAATAATCAAGGCATGAGGTCACAAAGGCGTGGATCAATGTAGGAAGATCACTGGACAGAACAAGGTGCTTGATCCTAGCGATGTTCCTCAGGTGGTAAAAGGATAACTTAACGACAGCTGACACCTGAGATCGTAGTGTCAGCCCATTGTCAAGTATCATCCCTAGGTCCCGCACCCATACAGAGGCAAGGAGCTGGGAATCCCCCAGGAAAAGCCTCATGGGTTGACTATAAGGTGGAGGAGGTACAAAACAGGGCTACCAACATGGTGCACAGCCTGCATCAAAAGCCCTACAAGGATAGACTTAAGGAACTGAATATGTACTCTCTGGAGGAGAGGAGGGAAAAGGGGGAGATGATAGAAACATTAAAATACTTAACAGGTATTAATAAGGTACGGGAAGGTAGTATTTTCCATAGAAAAAGAAGCTCGAGAACAAGGGGTAATACTATGAAGTTGGGGGTGCTCAGAAGAAATTTGAAGAAATACTTCTTCATGGAGAAGGTGGTGGATGCCTGGTACAGCCTTCCAGCAGAGGTGGTGGGTGCAAAAATGGTGATGGGATTCAAGCATGCATGGGACAGATACAAGGGGACCTTGGTAGTAAGGCAAGGGGAGAGGATGACCGGAGATTGAGTAGGGTCTGCGGTGGCACAGTATGCAGGGTAAACTGGGCAAACTAGGTGGGCCAAAAGGTCCTTATCTGCTGACAACTTCTGTTTCTATGCTTCAACTGATGGGAGGAATTTGATTGTGATGAAGCATGGCACATAGAAATATAAATTCAGCCAAAATTAAAAATATTCATAAAAAGTGGGGATGGCTGAGAAAGTTGGAAAGTGAAAAATAAAGGTAGCCTTTCTTGACCCAGACCCTATCCTTTCTGTTATCCTGCTGTGTAGAATATGACCTTTTACTATTGTATATCATTTTCCCATTCATATTGCCATTTCTAAAAAGAACTGCAGCCATATTGTTGAGAGTAGGCTTACTTTTTTTAATTTTCTCATCTCCTGAAAACATAGCCCCCATCCCCAGATCCTGCATTGTTCTCTGATGCAGTTTCTGGCTGTAAACAATTCACAGTGCTAGTCGTAGTTCACTTAAGGTTTTTATATGGGATGTACAATGGGGAACTGTCAGAGAAATGATTTATCTACACAAGTGCTGTTTGACCTTGGGTAACCTCACGAGTGGCATATGCCACGAGTGAGGTGTCCGAGGTCAAACAGCACAAGTGTAGATAAATCATTTATCTGACAGCTCACCATCGTATATTTCATTTATGCAATAGGGATGCTTTCTGTCAGTGCAGGGACATTTGCTTTTGATTGCTTATCTTGTTTTTACATATGTTTGTCAAAAAAGTGAACAAAAAATTACATTTTCTGCTCTTTCTTGCTAATCATAAAAAAATCTATAAGGTATCTATAAATGAAACACCACTCATTTTGTAGATAATTTTGTGCTGAACAACTTTCATGCTCACAGTACCATGCTATATCTTTTCATTTTAAAGTTATTTGCATTTGAATATGGGTAGTACTGCTACTGAGGCCAAACATTCTAAATGAGTTACGGAGTGATTGTGACATAGCTACTATATGGATACATTTTATTTATTCAACGGCTGTGAAGATAAATTGATTTATTCAATGGCTTCTGAGTCCATGCCTGTTGCATAATGTCATTTATTTAATCACCATTGCCCAGCTGAGATGTAACATCTTGTTTCCAGTGCAGTTCTGCTCATACCCATTTCCACAGCTGGGTAGACTGGAGCACTAACAGGTTAAAGTGACTTGCCCAAGGTCAGACAGTGAGTATTTTATCTCTAGTATTGTCTGAACCTGTGATCTTCTAGTTCCAAAGGTGGTGCTCTAACCCCTGGATTACACATGGCCACCGAGTTAGCACCTGGCATAGTAAATTCTCCCAATACTAAATCATTTATTTTTATAAAAATATAGGTAACTGCATACTTGCTTCATGATAAATAAATAACTGATTCAGTGATCTGTTGGCACTACCATGCTAGAGACCAGGGTTTGGGAATAATCTCCACTGTCTCATTCTTTGGGCCTGGAGACTCAGTGTGTGCATCACAGAAATTAGGTGTTTATTCTTCAGGAAAGGAAAGCTGGAGCATGCATTTCTGCGCTACCCCTTGTTGTTAAGGAATGAGTAAGACTGAGTTATGATGTATTGACCGAACTGTATGGATACTTCCAATGTGTCATTGATAAGTATGCAGGCAATTGTTAATGCTGCTGAACTTTCTGTCACTTTCCTGAGACATCCATGGAAAGGAGAGGAAATTCATCAGGGTTATTCCTGGAGAGGAATTTTTAATTAATAAATAAATTATTTGGACCAAATGGGGTCTTGGATAAATCAATTTTTGTGTGCCATCTGGCTTCTATTCCATTTGTTGACTTAGGGTGCGCTATGTGTAACAACTTTACACATGCCTAAATACAATGAGGTGGCAGAGAGCATGTCCAGAAAATATTTTTGGGTACAACCGTTTTAAGAGAGAACCAGAGGGGCATGAGTATGGAGGGGTAGTGTAAATTTCATTCACTCCCAATAAACTAATACCAATAAATTTACTTTTAGATTTAAAGAAAATAATTTTAAATGCCCTTCTTGGGCAAATGACATCATACAGTATAAATTAAGTATGTAAGAGTGCAATAGAAATGAAAAGTAAATAAAACAAAGTATGACCACTCGGCTGCCTATTCCCACAGTCCCCGATATCCTGTACACTCCTTGCATGCCAGTCTCTGGATAATTTGGATCTGTTTTGCCTAAGGAAGGGTCTTCCATGTAGAAGCATTCTGTCTCACTCTCTAAGCAGTGCAGCCTTGCAACACCTTGTATAATGAGTGGCAGAGGATTTTATAAAATATGGTATTGGGCTTGGCCTGGGGAGTACAATTAACTTTTGTACCATTCCACAACCACAAAATCATGGGACTACCACTAGTTTGGTGCAGTGAGACCTTGACTGATAACTCCAAACTCATCTTATTAACTGTATGGTTTAAACTGCATCAGACAATGTACACCCACAGGCCACTGGCAAAAATACTTCTCATGCTTCATGATGTAGTGCCCTGTGCAGAACTACAGCCCACTGAGAGCATAATCCTCTCCTGTTTGAAATAATACATTTATTTTAAGAGAAGTAGCTGCAGTACTGTAGAACTCAGAGATTTCATCCCGTTCAAGTAAGAGTAGTGGGTTCATTCAGTGTGCATCAATTGCTTCCTTTTATAACAGATCTCAGTGGTGCCAGCCACCTAACCTACCTCCTAATTATTGGGAAATAAGAACTTGGTTAGGAAAATACGAGTGATATGGGGGATATTTTGTATGCCTCAGAGACCAATCTAATTGAGAGCATTTGCATATATTAGCATAATCAGGTACTATTAATAGTCCGTTTTCACTCTGATTTCCAACAGGTTGTCAGTCAGTTGCCTGAAGATTTGGCAGGAGGTATTGTTGTTGGCAGGAAACATATTTTGACCTTCATGTCTACTGACAGTTGACAGCAACCATCATGTACAATGGTTCTTTGCCTTTCTGTCACTAGTATGGCAAGTGTTTATATAGTAGGAAAAAAAATGAGGTTGGTCTGTTAAATGCATTGATCACTGTACATAGAACATAATTTTTGTTACTGAAAAAACTCTGCAAAACTTAAGTACAGCACTGACAATTCAATAATCAATCCATTTTGTGGTCAGCTAAAATACAGTACATTTTTATCAATGTCAGCTCACCTTAGCCCCAAAAAACATATTTAAATAAAATAGGAGTCTGAAATGCCACTGCACACAAAGGCCTATATTCATGAATACTAACTCCAGTGTTAGCATTACTTTGTCTTTACTAACCTGATTCAGCAATATACAGTGTTGTTCAATGGCACATTGCTGAATCAAGGTAGGAAAAGATAAATAAAGTGGAGCTAATGCTGAAGGTAATGTTCATGAACGTAGGTCAAAATGGACAGTGTTTCAGTAGTTGTGTTTCTGAAAAGATTATTGTCCTGCAGAAATTTACTGTACAAGGGAAAAAAAACTTTAAGTGGGTAACAGGGAACCCCTTAACTATATCTGGTAGTTGTGGCCACCATATGACCTCTACAAAGCAAGATATTAAACACAATTTAAAACAGTTTACAGTACGGGATTACACATTTATAAATAAATGCAAATGAGGAAGAAGAAGGCATTGTGGTCAAGTGAGGTGGTAGGCACCCATAGGGAAGAACAACTTATACATTGATCAGTAACAGTTCAATAGGCAATAATGCAAACCGATATAAACTTAATAGGTAAGCAATTGTCCCACATTTTTCTTAAAAAAAGGATTATCAAATCTTCAATAGGAGACTTCTGGTGACATCATCGCAATGATGGTTGCTTGGGCTCACAGCTCTGACTTCCTGCAAATATGATCTGCAACAATCTGAGCTTTAAAAACATCAAACTGTCCCAAAAAAGGACAATAACAGAGGTGCTAATGTCAACAAGACAAAATCAAAATCATCTGCAGTGGCTGAAACTTCGTGGGACCTGGGAAATCATTCCTCCAAGTGGGCTATGCCAACATTACCTGTCACAAGTAACCCAGTGGATGGGGAAGAAAATGACATTATCACATCTAAAAGATTGCATTCAGAACTGCAATCAATAGGTATAGCTTTGTGTAAACTAGAATCGACAGTTGCAGGACCTCTGACTGCTTGAGAAATGAACAGCTGCCGCTGAAATGCACCCAACAGAATATTGTAACACTACAGACAATCAAACTAATGCAATACTGAACTTCACAGCAGAATACTAAAGTATGAATGAAAATTAGAGGACCTGGAGAACCAGCACTGTTGGAAGAATATACAGATTCACGGGATTCCGAAAAAGCTGAGTCGGGGAATGTTGTCTCTTTTATTGAGGGCCTGATCAGAAAGGTAGTGAGCCTGGATGCTACTTTGCTCTGAATATTATTAGGGCTCACAGCTCACTAACAGCTCCCCCCACTAACCCTTCAGCCAGACCATGGTAATTTATTCTGGCTTTCCTGGACTACCACATGAAAATGGAAATTCTATACTAAGTGTGGAACAAAAAAGAAACATTTTGGAGGGATGCAAGATTATTTATCGAACATGACTTTGCTCAGCAAACAAAGTCAAAGCACTGTAAGGTGCTGATGGTAATGGAAGAGCTGAAAGCAAACGGACTTAGAGCTAGACTGGAATATTAAGCAAAAATATGCATATACACTGACAATAGCTCAAAAATGTATGACAGTCTGCAAGCCACAGCCTCCTTTCTCCTTGAACATGGTATTATGGTGGACAGCATTCTAGACTACTCCAGTTTTACAGAAGCCATGAACAGAGCCTGACAGCAAGTCAGATCCACGGTCTCCAGTAGAGCAAACCCTACATCCGCTCCTTGAGCACAGATGGAGCAGCGCAGACAGAAAAAAACAGCAGTGAAGGCATCAGTCAGCTCGAATCAGGTGGGTTCTGCGAGCAATGATCATACCTCGCAATTGACCACCTGAACTATTGAGACAGCCATGAGGGCATTTTCGTCTAGTTAGTGGAGTGGTATTTCGTTTGGAATCCATTCTAGACGTAAAGTTGTTTTTATAGTTGTAGATTAGATAATACTGTTTAGCTCTCATATCAGATAATATTTTTTTGTGGAGTAGGGACAGTCTGTATTGAGCAGTATAAGATAGAATTGCATGGTCTTGATGTTGGGGATTAGATGTTTAAAACACTCAGACAGTTGAATAAGTCTGGGGGGGGAGAATACCTATGGAGGGCCTGCTCACATGAGGTACATACGAACATATGAAGAAGCCAGCAGAAGAAGGACATTTGGTCTGTCAAGTCTGTTCATGTTGCAGGGTCCACAACTTGAGCTCCTGTCCCTGCCCTCTCTCCCCACTCCTCTCATCCTCCCTACCCATGACCCTTACCCTCCCCTATACCTGTCCCAGCCTCTCTTAAGGCTCCCCACTGTCTTCAATGAGATTACCTCTTCTGGTAGCGTATTCCAAGTGTCCACCATCCTCTCTGTGAAGAAGTGCTTCCTGGTCTCCCTCCTAAACCTCCCACCCTCCAGCTTAAGACTGTGCCCCCTCATGTTATGGTTGCCGCATAGCTTAAACAGACTCTCCTTATTAACCATATTTATCCCTTACAAGTACTTGAAGGTCCCAATCATGTCCCCTCTCTCTCTCTCTCTCCTGTCTTCCAGGGAGTACATGTTCAGCGCCCTCAACCTCTCCTCATATGCCTTACCCTGCTGACCAGCTATCATCTTTGTAGCCCTCCTCTGGACCTTCTCCAGCAGGTTAATGTCCTTTTTGAGGTGTGGGCACTGGTACTGAACTCCATACTCTAGATGCAGCCTTACCAGTGACCTGTACAAGAGCAGTATAACCTCCTCTCTCCTACTACTGATCCCCCTAGATATCCATCCCAGCATCTTGTTTGCCTTTGCTGCTGCTTTCTTGCACTGCGTGGAGTGCTTCAGGCTACTAGTGATCATCGCTCCCAGGTTCTTCTCTTCTTCTGATGCAAATACTCGGACTCCACCCAGGTAGTACTCTGTCCTAAGATTCTTGGATCCAATATGCATAACTTTGCATTTCTTGGCATTGAAGCCAAGCTGCCAGATCCTAGACCACCTCCCTAGCTTTTCCAGATCTTCAAGTAGGTCCTGTATCCCTTCAGCTCTGTCCACTCTCCCACAGAGCTCGGTATCATCCATGAATAGTCACATTTTGCCCTTAATGCCATCTCTAATGTCATTGATGAAGACATTGAACAACAATGACCCCAGCACCGAGCCCTGCGGGACTCCACTGGTTACCTGTCTTGTGCTAGATAACTCTCTCTCACCCCACAACCACCCTCTGAGTTCTGTCCTTCAGCCAGTTTTCCACCCATCTAGCCATCTTTTCCACAACCCCTAGGTCCACCAACTTCCTGGTCAACCTTTTGTGGGGCACAGAGTCAAAGGCCTTGCTAAAATCAAGATAGAGGATGTCTACCACTTGGCCCCGTCTACTGTCTTAGTGACACAGTCAAAGAAGTCAAGCAGATTTGTTTGACGTGATCTCCCCCCATGAACCCATGCTGCCTTGCATCCTGGAGACCATGCTCCTCTAGATATTCCACCAACCTTTCCTTTAGTATGATCTCCATAATCTTGTCCACAATGGAGGTCAGATTGACTGGTCTGTAATTCCCTGGGTCATCCTTGGGACTGCTTTTGTGGAGCAGCACTACATGTGGAGGTACACTTACGATAATATGATGGGCAGCCACATGGAGAACTGTGCAGATGGGGTAAATTGTGGGTATTCTGGGGTATGCTGTCTAAAAAAAGTATATAGGACTGGTGGGGGAGGGATCTCCCTGAACAGCATCCAGACAGCTTGCTCAGTTTTTTAGTGGTTGCCGATGTCTGTGGCTAGGGAAAGGGTTCATGAGTCCATCTGAACATCCTGAGGCTCTGTGGTGCCCCCAAAATATTTAATGTGGAAGCTTTTCTTCAGCGAGTATTTCATGGAGTCTGTTCTTACACAGGACTCTTGAGGGAGGATGGGAGGTGGGCTCTGGCTTCCTGGAACAAATGTTTTTTTAAATAAATCATTTGGTGCTTCATGAGATGAATAAAGGCTTGCCTACCATGAGGGAAGAACTGATAGGACCAGTAAGCGAACTCGTGGGGCACTGTTTGGTTCTACTCATCACAAAGGCTCAGTAGCTCACAGGCCTGTCTTTAAAGGTGAGGTCGAGGGGAGGGCAGTAACGGGAAGTTTGATTTGTAGTTCTTGATAAGCTAATAGCATATGCATACTATATCTGATTAGGCCAGTGCTAGTACTTTGCAGTATGGTTATGGTTATGTTTCTCTAAATGAAGACTTGCATAGATACATAGATACATAGACAGTGTCGGCAGATAAGGGCCTATGGCCCACCTAGTCTGCCCATTTGAGCTTGTAAGTTCAGTTTGTTTTCCTAGAAGTCTGTTTCCCCTTACCCCTGCCCTCTAGAATTCCTTTATGTCTATCCCATGCATTCTTAAATCCCATGATTGTTTCAGCCCCCACCACTTCCTCTGGCAGGGTGTTCCACTTGTCCACCACCCGTTCTGTGAAGAAATTCTTTCTCATGTTTCCTGAATCGCCCCTCCTCCAACTTCATCCCATGCCTCTAGTCCTGAAACATCTTTTTCGCTTAAAATAGTGTTTTCCTGCACCCTGTTCCTCCCTGTAAGATACTTGTTTGTCTCTATCATATCCCTCTCCCTCCTCTCCTCCAGGGAGTACATGTTCAGTTCCTTCAACCTGTCTTCATAGGACTTGTGATGCAACCCATGCACCATCTTTGTTGCCCTCCTCTGAACCTTCTCTACCCTGTCTATGTCCTTACGTAGGTATGGTCTCCAGAACTGTACACTGTACTCCAGGTGGGACCTCACTAGTGTCTTGTATAGCGGAATTATGACCTCCCTTTCCTGCTGGTGATGCCCCTGCCTATACATCCCAGCATCCTATTTGCTTTACCTGATGCCTTGTCACACTGTTTCCTACCTTGAGGTCATCAGAGATGACAACCCCAAGATCCCTTTCCTGCTTGGTGCATGCTATATCCTCACCCCCAACTGATATATTGTGCCAGGGTTTTTGTGCCCCATATGCATTATCTTGCACTTCTTTGCATTGAATTTCAACTGCCAAACCCTTGACCATTTCTTCAAGTTTCTGCAGGTCCTTCTCATTCTGTCTCACCCTCTGGTGTGTCTACTCTGTTACAGAGCTTTGTGTCATCAGCGAACAGTGAAATTCTGCCTTCTAGATCCTGTGCAATGTCACTGATGAAGATGTTGAATAGGACCGTCCCAGCACTGATCCCTGTGGTACCCCACTGGTTACTCTTCCCTCTGTGGAGTGACAGCCATTTACCACCACCCTCTGTGTCCTGCCACCCAGCCAGTTACCTACCCACCACACTACTGTCCTGCCCACACCCATATTCCCCAGTTTGTGTAATAGTCTTCTATGTGGCACAGTGTCAAAGGCCTTGCTGAAGTCCAGATAGGCCATGTCCACTGCCCTCCCTGATCCACCTCCCTAGTCACCCAGTCAAAAATTCAATGAGGTTGGTCTGACATGACCTCCCCTGGTGAAACCATGCTGCCTTGGGTCCTGTAGTCCATTGACAACCAGATGTTCCACCAATCTCTCCTTCAGTAGTGCTTCCATGATCTTTCCCACTACCGAGGTGAGGCTGACTGGTCTGTAGTTCCCTGCTTCCTCTTTGTTCCCACTTTTGTATAAGGGACTACATCTGTTGTCCTCCAGTCTTTGGGTACCTCCCTGTTTCCAGTGATTGGCTGAACAGGATAGCCAGAGGTTCAGCCACACCTCTCTTAGTTCTTTAAGGACCCTGGGTGCACCCCATCTGGCCCCATTGCTTTATCAGCTCTTATTACTTCCAGTTCCTTCAGGACCCTTTCTCGTGTAAAGGGACTTGTGTCCATTTCTGCACCATTCTCACCCCTTGTACTCCCTTCAGACCCATTACCCCCCTCTTCCTTAGTAAAGACTGAGCAGAAATACCTGTTCAATATGTCAGCTTTATTGTTGTCATCCTCCACGCGGCTCCCATCCTCCCCCTTCAGTCTCACTATCCCTCCCTTTGTCTTTCTTTTTTCACTTGTGTACCTGTAAAAGGTTTTGTCCCCTTTACCCACTGATTTTGCAATGTGTTCTTCTGTCTGAGCTTTGGCTTCCCTTACTGACTTCCCTGCCTCCCTTTGTTTCTCCTGGTACTTTTCCCTATCCCTCTGCCTGTGTCTTTTGTATTGCCTGAATGCAGTCTTTTTGGCTTTCACTTTCTTTGCTACCTCTTTGGAAAACCATAATGGTCTCCTCTTCCTTTTCCTCTTGCTAACCTGCTTAATGCATAATTCTGTTGTTCTTATAATCCCCATTTTAAATACTGCCCACTGTTCCTCAACCCCTGATTCCTGTCCCATTCCCCCTTAATGCCTCTTTCAAGTATCTCCCCATTTTCCCAAAGTCTGCCCCCCTAAAATCCAGGATACGTGTTTTTGTGTGGTTTGGTTCTGCTCTTTCTGTGATTTCAAACCACAATGACTGGTGGTCACTGTTACCCAGGTGCTCCCCCACTGTTACCCCCATCAAACTGTCCCTGTTTGTGAGCACAAGGTCCAGTATTGCCTTCTGCCGAGTTGGTTCCATGACCAGTTGCTTGAGGAAGGCACCCTGAAGGGAGTCCAGGATAAATCTGCTCCTAGTTGATGCTGCTGCTGGGATGCTCCAGTCCACATCTGGTATATTGAAGTCAATCTGCCATCTGCCCAAAAAGAAAGTTAAAGAGGGAAGGAACAATGGGAGGGCACTGTCTGGCTGATGTAAGCTGAGATTAAAACCTGTTGAGCCAGCAGGGGAAGGGGTGCATGACAGGTGGAACAGGTGGTGAGACTCTTACCCCATCTGGGAGGGGGGGTTAAAGAGATAACAACAGTGATGGAAGGTGGGGTTTACAACAGCAACTGGACAGGCTCCATTTCTACACATATCACAAAGTATTGTTGGACTGAAATAAAAAAAATCATCCGCATTTGTTCACACTACATAGGTACTAACTACTTTACTCCATTTTGGAAGTAAAAAGGCAAATGTTCTTTCTATGCTTTTAAAAACAATACATATTTAAAACACAGTGTACCTCTGGCATAGTTATAAGTAAATGAACTCCTCGTCACTTCAGAGAGGTCAGTTCACCAAGGGTTGATCTGCCATGCTAGGCAACCCCACACAGGTAAGATCCAACCTCCCATGATCACCTGGAACCTGTAAAAAGAGTTAGCAAAGATTCAGCTTACCCAGGAAGAGACCCCCCAACCTGGTTTATGGTAAACGGGAGCTGAGAGCCTATGGGTTGAATCTGTATTGCCCTTCCCCAGTCATCTGTAGCACAGGTGGTACTATGGAGGAGAAGGGATGACTCTATATACCTCTGTCAGGGTCAGAGGCACACAACCATTACCGTGGAGTGAATTAAGAACACTCCTCCCCAGACTGAATTAATGAATTTATTTTTCCCCCTATTCTTTTCCCTTTTTTTTTTTAAACACATTTGGTGGTGGGAAGGCGGGGGTGGAAGATTTGCAAACCACTTCACCTTCCATATCTTGGCCCTCCCCCCATACTTTTCTCTTTGAGAGTGTGTGAGATTGTAACTAGACCATCGTGGTGATCTCCAGGTTAGCTTGGGCCTCTCCTGATTTTTTCAGCCCAGCACCGTATGGCTTGTCTGGTACAGCCCCTACCACTATCATACACATCTGCATTAGTGGTACCTCTGGTTACCTTAAAGTCATGTAGTCAGTGTGTTCTCATTCATGTCAGTTGGGGGAGTCCTATGGAAGACTGACAGTCACTCGCCTGACTTATAATAGCCCAACACCATTTGGCTGACAATTACTTGCCTGACATTAGAAATTTGCCCGTGGCATAGGTGATTATATTTAAGTGTGGGGGATGCAGGGGAAGGGTAAAGCCTCCTGAAACATAAAATCACTTCTGCGGCAGGCAAATTTCTATTGTCGGGCAGGTGATTATCAACCAAATGGTGTCAGTCTATTGTAAGTTGGGCGAGTGACTGCCTGTATTGTGTAGTAGATCCATCAGTTGAAACACATGTTCTGTTATCTTGTTCAATGTGTTGATTTTTTATGGCTGTTTCATTTTTGCAGAGTGAGCAGGGTTTTCTTGGGAAGGGAAATTAGACCCCAGGGAACTTCACATCAAGGAATTACATGCTTCTAGTTTACTCATGGGGGACTTTATTCTAGCAACATATAGCATACAGGGGGTACATAATCTGATAAAGCATGCTCAAATACTGCAGGACCTAAACAGAAAAAGTGTATGTTGCGTTTCTCCAAGAAACACACCTGACATCCCAAGAACATTTAAAACTCAGAAGAGGTTGGATAGGAGAAGTATTTGCTTCTCCTTGCGAAGCACACCCCAAGAAAAGAGGGGTAGCAATTCTTGTCCAGAAAAACTTTCCCCTGCAAGTCCATATAGTGTCAGCAGACAAAGAAGGACGATTTTGTATGTTGGATTGTACATGTAGGGATACCAATTGTACATTGTTTAACATACATGTACCCAACGAAGCACCAGCTAGATTTCAATTTTTGGAACATATATTCACAGAGATGGTTTCTCATCCTCACAGGCTATGTATTTTTGGGGGGACTTTAATTCTACAGCCTCAAAGCTGTTAGACCACAGAGGTCAGGCCACACATGTGGTCTCAAGCCTCAGACAAACTTTTAGCTCACTTAGCTCAAGAACCGGCACTTACTGATGCCTGGCACCATCTTCACCTAGAGTAGAGAGGGTATAGTTGATATTTGGCCAGTCATAACACATACTCAAGAACAGATCACTTTCTTATTTCCACAAGATGGGCTCATGCTCATGGGAGGCAGTATAGAGCAATGGTTTAAGGTTCTAAGCTGCAAATCCGGAGACCTGGGTTTGAATCCCACAGCCCCCACTTGCATACTGTGTGACCCCGAGCATGTCACTTAACTTCCCTGTGCTCCCAGGTCACACCTGTAAACAAACTTTCAGCTTAGTGTGCCACTCCTGGTTAAACAATTGATAAAAAAAATGTTAGTGATATAGAAAAATTTGACAGTCTCAGACTATGCTACACTAACACTTCACCTTCAAGTGGCTCTGGTAGTTAGAAATACCTGCTGGAGGTTGAACATAGGTCTACTTAATGACCTGGGCTATAAGGAACACATTCAGCAGGCCATGGAAATTTACTTTCAGGATCACCAGATGACTGATAGTACCCCTAATATGATCTGGGATTGTTTAAAGGCAGTTATGCGGGGGGAAACTATTAACTATGCATTCAAATTGAAAAAAAGAAAGAGCCCAAACTAGACTAGAACTAAGAAGGCAGATATCTGACCTGGAAATAGAACACCAGATTACACTTTCAAATGAAATAAAGAAACAATTAATAGTGAAAAAACCTGCTTTTGAAAAATATTTAATGGAAAACATAGAAAAGTCCTTGTGCTTCACATAGAAGAGGTATTATGAACATAGAAATAGAGCAGGTAGACTACTGGTGCTGCAGTTGAGTAAGCAGATGTCAAATAGATAAATATTAAATACAGTGGGAGCCAGGGTGGCTTTTCCAGCAATCAATGCATTATTTTACAAGAATCTGAAAAATTCTATAAATCTTTATATTCAGGGTAGGGCTCTCTGGAACCCTCCTCTTTTTTTCAGAATCTACCTCTCCCTAATCACTTGCAAGAAGCTCAAAGTCAGCAAGACACACCTATTTTGGCTGTAAAGATTAATACGCAGATTAAAAGATTACTGTCCATAATTAGTATAATCAGTACACTCTGACCTTGATCCCCATACTACAAAAGACACTTAACAACTTGTTGAAGGGCAGTGAATGTCCTCCATCATGGCATCAGGCACAAATCCTGTCCTTCATAAACAAGGAAAGGATCTACTAGCATTTGTCTTGCATAGACGGCATGATGTCAGAAGAGTGCTGTCAATAACAGCGCCAACCAGAACAGCACCATATTGACAGCACTCTCCAGAACAGCAACACAATAGAATGCCACCATGCAGGGGGCATGGTCTGGCCACCAGGAAGATGGCAGCCTAGAATGAGAGTTCTCACCTGTACAGCGACTATCCACACTCCGCCGACGCAACTCCGTGGAGTCATCACCAAAAACAATGACTCTGTGAATGGGTGACATTACTTCTCCCAGACGGTGCAGTTCTCAAGTGGATTTCAGGCCAGATCATATACATACCTCTCGCCGTGTTTCCTCAAGCTCTCCATCAGCTATTAGTAGGCTGATCTGGCCTAGAATAAGATCCTAGTGCTTCCTGATATCTTGGCGCTTTGTGACCCTGCTCTGCATAATACTGACGGGGGTAGTGGCTGGAACAGCTCAGTAAGAAGTGCTGTACAGACTCAGGATGAGTTTGCAAAGCAATACCTCGGCTCCAGGGGATCCCTGCAACCAGGATAAGCCAATAAATGTGGGGGAATCATTACAGCATATCACCAGGTTACTGGAGAGGCTAGTCTCCAAAGTAGATGACATAAGTCTGTCTCTTGAGGGCACTGTTAAAGAAGTGAAGCATCTCCAAGACAAAGTAAATGTGCTCAAGCAAAAGGCTGAAACAGGCGAAGCATTTCAGTTGCAAGTTTGGCAAAGATTGCAGCAACATGAGGAACACCTGGCGATGTTATGGAATAGGGCTAAGAAGATCGTGAAAACAGGAACTGCCGTAACAACATAAGAATTATTGGCCTACCAGAGGGGGTAGAGGGGCAAGCGATGGAGACCTTCTTAAATCAAAATATACCGCTGATGCTGGGAGAGAGATGGCACGGCACGGTTGAAGTTGAAAGGGCCCACAGGATCACTACTCAGCCTAATAAGGAAATAGAAACACCTCACCCAATTGTAGCATACTTGCTACACTACTCAACCAAGGAAAGGATCTTAAGAGCAGCGAGAGACCTGGGAGAATTACACTGGCAAGGTACACCTATACAGTTTTACAGAGACTTTACGCATGAGACTGCTGCTAAAAGAAGGGCTTTTGGCCCTATTAAGAGATGACTGTTCAACAAGATTTCCGTTTTAAATTCAAAAATCTCACCAGGCTTTGGGTGTCCAAGATTGGCCATGAAGATACGGTGAGTTGCCCAGCTGAGTTGGAGTGCTGGCTCAATTGTGTGTGGCCTACTCTTCAGTTTCCAACTACCTTTCCCACAAGGCTTTGGGACCCATCTCAAACCCCAACCTCAACTAGGAACTATTCTGCAGGGTATAACATACCCAGTGACTCTGTTTCTGTGGGACCAGTGCAACTCCCTGGCAATTCCCCAGGTTGAAATGGCATCACGAGAACACAGGTCTCTACATTACCCCCAAACATTCAGCTAAGCTCCTAAGCTACACCCCTGAATCAGCGATTAGGCTCCTTCTTTTCAAAAGCTAGACAGTGGACAAGGAGTGGGCACCAGCAGTCACCAAGTAAGGTTCCATCAGCCAAAATTGCTAGAGAAGACCCTTCACATCTGTCAGACTTGGAGTTTATTAGTGAAGCCTCTAGCAGAGGACCAGAGGCAGAACATCAGGTGGACTGTGTGGACTTTCCAGATACCACATTGATGGAAGCGATGGACACTGCTGTTGCGGTGAAACCTGGAATGATCTCTTATGCTGCAGCTGCAGTTAAACCTTCTGCAATCTCCTCTACTTCCCCTCAGGGTTCCCCCAAGCTGGCCGAAGGTTGCACTACTTGATCTTAATTGCAATTGCTTACTTCCAGAATATATATTGTAAATGATGATATGATGCTGTAAGGCACTAGGATGCCTTGCGAGCTATTTAAGGAGGGATACCTCCAGTTGCCCCCCACCTTTGTTATTCCTTTTCCTTCCCTCCCATGCTCGCAATTAAACTCACAATTTAGGACAAGCATGCACTTCTTGGATCGGTAGCCTTATACCCTTCCAAGGCTGGGAGAAGGTTGTCCCCACTTCCCCTCCCTATTCTTTTCTTTACCTCCTGGATCATTTCCGCTCTGCATTACCTGCACCTTCGTTTTGCTGACCTAGGGAGGTGCCCCCCCCATGGAGCTGAGGCAACGGACCTCAGATGGTCACCTGCTATGGGCCGACTCTGCCTGCGTGACCACCCGTATTAGTTAACCCCGTGTTGAGTGCTGGAGTTAGCATAGCAGAAGGGTGATTGATACACCCTCAATTGCAGTAATCTCCACTCTCATAGTGTTAAGATTAGATAGGGCACGCTTAGTGCCAACAGGTTAATTGTTTCATTGGACCTCTGTTTTGGTCCTATTAGTTTGTTTACTAATTGTTGGTATTTCTATGATCATTTCGTTGCAGTCATTCCACTCATCAGGCTAAGGTTTTAAGGAGGTTCCTGGCAATGCTGTCATCGCCACACACCGGTTTGCTTGGATTGGTTGTGTTGCTTCACATAGGGTATTGTATTCCACTGCTATACCACAGCTGCAATTTTCTACCCCTTCCAAGCAGCACAGTAAGTACTCCTTTTGTCTCTCTCCAGCTTGAAATGGTATTGTCCCCCTCCTCATCCCAGACCCCTCGGTGGGTATCTTGGAATGTTAAGGGGCTCAAGCACCCCATCAAAAGAATTAAGATCTTACAGTACTTAAAATCATTGCGGGTGGATATAGCTCTCTTGCAAGAAATGCATCTTTTAGAAAAGACGACTGTGTGGTTGAAGAAAGCTTGGGTGGGCGAAATAGTGGCAAGTGCTCCCCCTACTAAGTCTAAGGGGGTTGCTATCCTCATCCACCATGCATCTAACTGGAAACTAGATGCTGTAAAAAAAGACAGACATGGTAGATGGGTGCTGGTATAGCTACATACAACTGAGGGTTCTTTGATTTTGGGTAACCTATATGCTCCTAATGGTGAACACACAGATTTTTTTTCTTCTGTGAGTCAGGCAATTTCAGATCTTCAACCTGAGGGTCCACCTCTTCCCATACTGCTAGGTGGCGATTTCAGTTTGGTAGATGACATTTTCTTAGACAAATCAATCCCTACGCAGCAGGCCGCCCCCAAAGCTAGACAATCCCTCCGCAATCTGCAGGAGGAATGGGCACTAATAGATGTTAGGATTAGGGAGCAGGGACTACACATTTTATTCCCCCCCACCAAATGCACAGCCGCATAGACTATTGGTTAGTTAATGACATAGCCACAAAGGACATCATGGGCACTGGGATCGGTTCGATAATAGTTTCAGACCATTCACCGGTCTGGCTTGCATATGCCCCCCTCTAAACATACAGCACGTAAACTGCGATGGCGCTGCAACCCACTGCTATTTAAGGACCCAGATTTTGGTCTTATGTTATTACAGGCAACGAAGGATTACTTTGCCGTCAAGTCAAACTGTGGAGTTTCACCCAGCATAGTCTGGGACGCCTTTAAAGCAGTTTTGAGGGGACGAATTATCGCTTTTGCGGCGGCCAAAGACAAAGCTTGCAAAGCTAAGTTGCTCTGCCTGCAGACTGACCTAGCCAAGCTGAAAAGATCATTTAAGGCAATCTCCCAGATTAATATAGACAACACCCTTTACCATAATATCCTCAGCCTCAAATATCAGATCAACACCATACTACAGCAGAAAGCTGAGTGGCTCGTTCTGAGGTCCAAGCAGAATTTTTGGGCCAATGGGGAGAGATCCATCTGCGCAAGCAACAAGCTGCCACAAGGATCCACTCATTACGCACGACGTCAAGTGCTGTCACATTTACCCCAAAGGAAATTAATGACACAGTGTGCACATTTTATGAATCCTTGTACCAATCTCACACCATGGTTAGCCCTGCAGATCTGCCCCGATGACTGTCGACGTTCTGCCAGAATACCCAGCTGCCTGTTCTGTCTGCCGAACAAAAGGGTCATCTGGATGCCCCTCTAACACGGGAGGAACTACGAATAGCACTTTCACGATTGGCACATGGGAAGGCTCCTGGGCCGGATGGTATGTCTGTAGAGTTGTACCAGGCTTTAGGATCTGGTATACTCTCCCCTTTGCAATTGGCTCTGCAAGACTCCCTCAATAAGAGCCTTCTACCTCCTTCCATGAGGGATGCACTCATCACACTTCTGCCAAAGAAATCCTCTGACCCCTTGGATTGTGCGAATTTTAGCCCAATTTCCTTGCTACCAGTGGATACCAAAATATTAGCCAAAGCTCTGGCCACTAGGCTAATTGAGGTACTCCCTGCAATTATCCACCCAGCGCAAGTGGGATTTATGAGAAGGAAAACAGGTGTGGACAACACCCATCTGTTGCTCAATATTAAGTGGTTTGCGTATAGGGGCCCCCCTACCCATGACAGCCCTGGCAATAGATTTTGCCAAAGCATTTGATTCAGTAGAATGGGGATATCACCATGAAATTCTGGGCAAATATAGTTTTGAGCCTAGTTTCAAACAGTGGATACTTACTCTGTACAATTCCCCCAGGGCATGTATCCTCACGAATAGTGAGATCTCACCCCCTTCCCCCTCCATAGGGGTACAAGGCAGGGCTGCCCCCTCTCTCTACTGCTATTTTTGATGGCCTTGGACCCCCTTACTTGGGTTATTGCCACCCATCCAGCTATACAAGGAATCCAGGTGGTAGACCAAACCTATGTGGCCATGGTTTATGCGGACGACCTTCTTCTGACACCAATCCACAGCAAGCAATCCCTGATGTTCTCCAGATACTGGAGGAGTTTGCTAAGCTGTCAGGTCTCACAATCAACCCCCCAAAAAACAATTATAACACCACTGAATTCCCACTGTACGAACGACTGCACTCAAGACACTGAACTGACCTGGGCAGCATCTGGTTTTAATTATTTGGGGATTGAGCACTTGAACTGGTCAATTTTTCCCCCCTTTACATCCAACTGACCACCAAGGTGGAGAGATGGTGCAAACTCAAGTTATCACTACCGGGCAGAGTTGCGGCAATACGCATTATATTTCTACCCTGACTTATTTTCTTGTTTAATAACCTGCCCCTGCACCTCTTTCCTAAATTTTGTCAGTCGCTAGACAAATTGGTCTTCAATTTTATATGGGACAATAAGGCACCAAGGTGGAGTAGACTAAAAACTAGGGCACACTGAACTAGAGGGGGCTTTGGTACGCCCTTGTTTCAAGGCTACTAACTAGCGTGTTTGGCGGTGCAAGTGACCAGATGGTTGGTTAATCAGCATGCGGAAGCTCCTCTATGGGTTCAGTTGGAAAAGGCAGTCAGTGGACCTGCAACCCTCTATAACTTATTGACTTCGCACCCCCGTAGGGATGGGACATTCCCCCCCTACTATCATAGAAACTGCTAGGGCCTGAAAAACACTGTTTGCTAAGTCTCATATGTCCATACAGGTTTGGTGCCCACCGATTCAATTTGCCCCACTATGGAATAACCCACTCATCCAAATTGATAGGGCAGTAGTGAACTGGCAGTCCTGGGGATACCTAGGAGTCAGAACAATCTCAGATGTTCTTACTCTGGGTACCAAGCTTATCGCACCCTTTGCGCAACTGCAGGAGCAATTTGCACTACCTGAAAAAGACTTTTGGTGGTATTTACAACTTCGCAGTGCTCTGACACCCCTCCTAAGTACTAAGGGGGACATGGAACAGTGGCAATGGCTTAACAATTTGCCCACCCTCAAGACTAGAAGAGACCTAACGGGCCTCTTCTATTGCACCCTTAGAGACTTGCAGAAGGACCCTACACAATCATGTAGACAGAAGTGGGAAGGAATCTTAGGGTAGAGATAGTAGACGAGAAATGGCTCTCTATCTTTAAGACTGTGCACATAGCCCATAAAGACACAAACAGTCACTATATACAGTGGAAAATCCTACTGTTCTGATATCGCACGCCCGAGGTATTGCATAAGTGGGGACTACTTAACCATAGCCACTGCAGGTGGTGCTCGCAACCTGGGGCCCACATCGAGCACATACTTTGGTCCTGCCCTTCCCTTACCACTTTCTGGGACTTGGTAACCAAAGACATCTCACAAGTTGTAAATACCCAGATTACCCTGAATGCCTCTACTGTATTATTGGGCGATATCTTCACCCCCTCTATGGGGATCCTCCCCAAGCCGGCTCAGTATTGGGCTATCTCGGTTATTTTGGAAGCTAAGCAGCTCCTACTTATGCATTGGCACCAACCTTCAATAAAAAGCAGAACAATGTGGCATGCAGCGGTGGCTCGTCAATCGTTTTTTGAAAAAACCTTCCTCTTGCAGTCTGGCAACGGGCAGGCCTTTCAAGCAAAGTGGGGACCGTATCTGAGGTCTGAATTTTTGAAAATACCAAGTTTATCCTAGAATGCAGGACAGATGAGCTTACCACTCATCCTCCCCCTTTTTTTTGTTTCCCCTCCTTTCCCTAGCCTCCCAATGTGCCAACCCCCCTTACATTTTTGCAATTTTCTACTGAGATACTTTCTTTTATCTAGCCTTTTCTGGGTGGGCATAGAAATCAAGTGGCAGATGAGAGCACTGAGCCCCATGGACATGGTTATGTTGATGGCAGCGATATAAAAAAGTATACTATGCTGGAATCATATATGTACTTGAACAAGAGTACATACAGTACTTGGTGTATGGAATTGTACAGACCCTGCGTCTTAAGAATATTTTCATGTATAAGCATAATGACTGCACCATGTGTCTGTGTAATCTTAAAAGTTATAATCAATAAAACATTATGTGATAAAAAAAGAATGCCGCTGTGCAACACTGCGCCAATAATAAATGAAAACATAGATTTATGTGGGGAACTCTGCCCCCCCACACCCACCACAACCCCTGGTATTTAGGATTCTCACTCTGGGGAGAGCGGATCTAGGGGAAAAAAGAAATACATGGGGTCATGGAATAATTGTTTCCATGGCCCCTCGCAAAAAGGAAAAAAACAAGATCCCACAAGGAAAACTAAAAGGGAGACCAGCATTAGAATCCTGGTCTCCAGAACCATCCTGCCGAGCTTCTTCCTGCCTTAGCCCTCTATGCCACAGGAGCAGCTCAGCAACCTCCTGATCCTTTTTTCCATCCTCGTGGTGTTCCTTAGTACCACAGACAGCGACCTGGGGAGCACTTATTACTGGTACTATTACTCCCCTATCACTGTCCAGGGTACCGCTGTATGGACCGCACTGTTCTTCCTGGCACTATTATTGTAGCGTTGTTCTAACCAGGTAGGATATAGATGTACTGTATCTTCTTACTTTGTTCAGATTTAAAGATTCTTTCAGAGATAATGGCCAGCCAACTCCAACAACATACTGCCACCTTAATACATCTGGACCAGACTGGATTTATTAAGGGTAGATTTATCTAAGACAATATTAGAAGGTTACTAAATATATTTTCATCCCAGAAAGGTAACCCCCAACTCCAACTTGCCATTTCAATGGATGCAGAAAAAGTATTTGATTGGGTCAATTGGCATTTTTTAAATTACACTCTGCACTTCTTCTAATTTGATCCAAATTTCTTACATGTCATTCAAACCCCCTACACAAATCCAGAGGCTACAGTAAAAGTCAAAGTGTGTACATCAGATAGATTTCCCTTGGGAAGTGGCACATGTCAGAGCTGTCCTCTATCCCCTTTACTATTCACCCTCAGCCTTGAACCCTCAGAGATGGTGGTTTGACAGCATCCTTAAGTTAAAGGTGTAAGGGTGGGTCAAGAGGAACACAAAGTCTTTTTGTACGTGGATGATAGTATCTTCTTTATATCGGATGTAGATACCTCAGTCTCTGCCTTACTTACAACCCTGGAGGAATTTGGTGCACTGTCTGGCTATAAAATAAATTATACCAAATTGGAAAGTGTCCAACTAAGTGGCTGACATACAGGGACTTATAAAAAGAGCTTCTCTTTCTTATGTGTGCCAAACAACATAATTAGATATCTAGGTGTACAGGTTGCCCCAACACTTTCTCAGATATTTAAAACTAACTACTTACCATTATATAAATTGGTGCAGGTGGACATAGATAGAGGGAAACTTTTACCATGCCCTTTTTTGGGCTGTATAAATATATTTAAGATGAATCTCCTACCATGTTACCTATTTTTATTTCAAACATTACCAATCCCAATCCCAGTGGCACATTGGACACTGTTACTGTGGGATATTAATACATTTATTTGAGGAGGCCACGTCCAAGAGTGAGAGGTTCATATTTAACTAACTCCAGACAGCAGGGAGGATTAGCCATGCCAGATTTAAAGAATCATTACTTAGTCGCACAGGCATCTCATTTAATCACATGGGCTAACAAAAAAGCCGAGTCTAGGTGGTATCCAATGGAATAGGAAAATGGAACTGGGTTTCCACCAGTGGCACTCCTCTCAGTTCCTATAACATCAGAACTACTTACGGAGGTACATAATCTGTGGGTTAGACATTCGTTGCATACACCCTTAAGGCTACATTGACTAACCCAGACTCCAAACACAATTGTCCCTCTTTCTTTAGTTAGGCACACAGTACAATTCATGTCTCCATGGAATGATAAAGGTTATTGGCAATAGATGCAGAATAGTCTTAATAGATTCATGCAGTGTATTCAGAGTAATACAGTAAAAACCTTTGATATTTTGGTACAACAATTTCATATACCACGGATAGATGTTTTTAGGTATCTTCAGGTGAGTTATTTTATTACTTCTGGAAACAATTGTTATGCACTGACTAGATCCTTAATTCTTCTAGAGGAATTCTTTTGCTGAAATTGGCAACAAGATTCAGATGCATTTTAGACATTTACTCCATTCTTCAAAAAGGCCCCCCCCCCGGAAAAACTTAGAGATAAGTGGGAGAAGGACAGTGGAGAGCAAATATCCCAGGCTGAGTGGAGACAAGCACTTGCAGACAGCTGGAATGTCAGCTCCTCCCCAATGTGGAGAGAGCTTCACTGGAAGGTCCTAGTTCAATTTTTTTCATGCGCCTTCTGTTAGCAAGCATTATCAGTCTACCAACATAGATCTTTATTGGAGCCTTCCTCTCTCCTCTGTGGCTGGCTGCCCACTGAGCTGAATGAGTGCCTGCTTGTACAAGAGGGTCCACAATGTCATTCTCCCATCCAACCGACCCTGTGGGTGACTGAAACTGCCCCCTCCCCTTCTCTACCCCTTGAAAACTATGCTGTAAGATGACAGGGTGCTGCGATGAATGAGCGCGTGCACTCATTCATTCAGCCAAGTGGATGGCCAGCTGCAGAGGAGAGAGGAGGGCTGTGTTGTCACCTGCTTGGGGTTGGGATAGGGGAAGTGAGGTAGTGAGGGACTACCTGCCAGGGTGGAAGGGGTGTGGGATCCACTAGACACCAGGGAATGATAATATTTTATTTTTTATATGGAGGGTGTTCGTTGGGGGAGCTGGACACCAAAATGTTTTTCTGTGTGGTGTTGGTGAGCAATGGATGGGGCCAACTAGACACCAGGAAATTAGGGTATTTTTATATGGGGCCGCCAATCAGCAGGTAGGGGGCCACTAGACACCAGGAATGAGGACTGAGGATATTATTATTTTGTATATGGAGGGGTGATCAGTGGGTGGGTGGGGGGACTGGACACAAAAATTTTTGTTACATGGGATTGGCGATCAGCGGGGAGGGGGACACAAACAACCAGGGCCAGAGGCCAGCGATTGGTGGGAGAAGGGGCTGTATCACTAAATAATACATAATAAATTCCACAGTTAAATGTATTATTATGCAGTTCAGACCAAAAATTCCATGGAAAAGAGAGAAAATCTGCTGAAAATGGTCAGAGGTTTATGATCTTTAATGGAATTTCTGAAATTCCACAAAAGTTCTGCCAAGGCAGAATTCATGACATTTGCCCACTCCTAGTGCTGAAGAAACTGCTGGGAGAAATGGCAGATCCCATGGCACATTTGTTCAACAGTTCAGTTCAGACAGGAGTAGTACCAAGAGATCATAGAAGAGCAGATGTGGTACATCTCCACAAGGGGGGGAGCTGGGAGGAAGCAGGAAACTACTAACCAGTTTACCTTATGTCACTAGTAGGGAAACTAATTGAAGTCTTAATGAAACGAGACTTGGTAGAGTACCTAGATAGGAACGGACTTCAGGATGACAGGCAACATGGGTTCGTAGCAGGAAGATCATGCCAGAATGCTCTTCAGGATGACAGGCAACATGGGTTCACAGCAAGTAGATCATGCCAGATGAACCTAATTACTTTTTTTGACTGTGTGACTAGGGAATTAGTCAGAGGCAACCCAGTGGACCTCCTCTAATTCAACTTCAGTAAGGCCATTGATTTGGTGCTACACAACTGTCTGCCGCAAAAGTTGAAGAACCTGGGCGTAGTCCAAGAGCATACTCAGGTGGGTAGGGAATTGGCTTAGGGACAGAAAACAGAGAGTGGTGGGCAATGGGTAAAAGTCAGATCAAGAAGAGGTCACTAGTGGTGTGAGCCTGGGTTCAGTGTTAGGGTCACTCCTGTTTAATGCATTTTTCGGTGACATCAGCATAGGTATTCAAGGCAAAATGTCCCTATTTGCAGATGATACCAAGCTAGGAGGAAGGGTAGACTGTGAGGAGGTGGTTAGGGACCTTCAAAAAGACCTACAGTGTCTCAAAAGATGGCCTAGTGTCTGGCAATTGAGGTTTAATGCAAAGAAATGCAAAGTGATGCTCCTAGGTAAAGGAAACCCAAGGACAGCATACCGTCTCAACAGGGTCCAGCTCAGTGCCTCACAGGAAGAAAGGGACCTAGGAGTAAGCATTTGTGATACCTTTAAACAATCCTGCAAATGCAATACCACATAAATCAAGACCAACAGAATGCTAGGGTGCATAGCAAAAGGATTTGACTGCAGGAGCAGGGAGGTGATCTCCCACTGTACAGTTCCTTGGTAAGGCCCCATCTGGAGTACTGTGTCCATTTTTGGAACCCTCCTCTTAAGAAGGATAGGAACAGGCTAGATGTTGTCCAGAGAAGGGCGACCAAGATGATCCAGGGCCCCCAGGAGCTGTCATATGAGGTACAGCTAGAAGTGTTGAATATGTTCTCACTGTAGACTAGAAGGAGAGAGGGGACATGATAGAAACATCCAAGATATTGAGAGGTATAAATAGGGTGCCTTCCTCTGACCTGTTCAACAGAGTCACCAACTCCAACACTAGACATCATGGGTGGAAGTTGGGGGGGGGCTTACAAGACACTATTTTATGGAAAGTGTTGTGGAATCATGGAACAGACTGCCAGCTGAGGTGATGGAAGCAAAGACCATGACATCATTCAAAATGGGATGGGATAGAGCAAAAGCGAGAACTGAAACTGTGGGAGTAATTGGGGCATAAAGCAGAAATGGCTAAAACCTGGGATCTGAGTAGGTCTCATGAACTCGTGGACAGACTAGATGGACCCTTGATCTCCTTCTGCCATCATTCTTCTATGTTTCTGTGTCAGTAGACAATCTAATGAATATCATAGAGCTTTTGGTTTAAATGTGAGGGATCTTCTGACAGCTTTATTGGGAGGCAATAAAATATTTGCAGACCAAATTAAAATTCTCTGGCCAAGTCATAATCTACAATTGGCCCTTCTAGCTTTGAAACAATTATATATACTTAAAACTATAGAAATGAAAACAAATGAATTAAATAGTATGGGTCTATAAGTAGACGATATCACCATCTTAGCCATTTTATTTCCCAAATTCTATAATGGCAACATAAGTGCAGTATTAAATTATCATATAAATATCATATCCATCTTTGGATGGAACCATATGGAGAACAAAAATGACAAACATTTATGAAATAAAATGGTAGCTGCATTACAGTTGATGCTAAAGATACTGACAGAAAGTTTGATCATCAGTAAGGCTGTCAGATGGGAAAGAAATGGTCAAATTACATTATGGATGGAAGATGGTGTTTTATATGAAAATTAATTACCAAGGCATCAGATTTAGATCAATTGGAGTTGCACATATTTGATGAAACAGGCCAGAAATGTACAGATATATCTGCAGGTACAACTTGTAATAAGAATGCATCAGTGGAATAGCGGTATATGTTTAAGACTACCAACAGTTGCTTGTTATTAGACAAGGAGAGTCACAGTCATCTGTTGCTCAGCAATCCCAACACATTCCTAATACAACTAAGATTTTATTTTGTAATGTTTCTGGTCTGGAAAACAACTTAGTAGATCCAGAAAATATAGAATATTTTAATAAGTTGCAATGTATTTGTTTAGGAGAGACTTCGATGAGCAAAGATGTTATACATTTCAACAGTTATAAATCATTTTCCAAACCAGCAAAAAAAAGGGAAATTTGGCAGAAATATTGGTGGGTTACTTATCTTATGGAAAAGTATAGAAAATGTACATGCATCAGAAACAGATATCAAACATAATACTACTTTGGGATTGCTAATCATTGAAAAGAATAAAGATGAATGTATCATTTTAAATGTGTATCATCCATCATGTACTATTCTTGGTAATAAGACAGAAGAAGGCTATTGCCCATTGAATTTTCCTCCCGCTATAAAGGGGCCACTTTGTGGAATGGAAATCCAAATGATATTCATTAAGTTTAGTTTTTTTAATGTAGCAGCCATATCAGCAGATATTATTTCCTGTGGAAAGGTATTCTATAGTCTCGCTGCCCTTTGAGTAAAGAATCCCCTCCTGTCATTTCTCTTAGAGTGTTTAATTTTGAACTATTTATTGTGGCACCTTAGATTGAAGTCCTGTATATTAAATTCCAGATCAAAATTATTCATTAGTAATTGTATACATTTGCAGCATATCCCCCCCCCACTCTCCAGAGTATATAGTCCCAGTTCCCTCGATCTCTGTTTATATGATCTTTCCTTAAGCCTGGTAATCATCTTCATAGTCCTATGCTGCACCCTCTCTGTATTGTTAATGTCTGTTCTTAGGTATGGACTCCACAGTGGAGTATAGTAGTCCAGGAGTGGTCTTCTATAGGTCTTGTAGAGTGGTAGGATACAGTTTTCATTCCTTTATATAAATGACTTCCTAAAGCAGCCTAGGAGTCTATTAGATGCTGAGATGACACTGCAACAATGTTTATTAAAATTCAGGTCT
The DNA here is from genome assembly GCA_016271365.2 of Neoceratodus forsteri. Taxonomy (NCBI): domain Eukaryota; kingdom Metazoa; phylum Chordata; order Ceratodontiformes; family Ceratodontidae; genus Neoceratodus; species Neoceratodus forsteri. The sequence continues at coordinate 1,727,641,216 of CM057456.1, forward strand.
TGTTTATAATAATTCATAAGTTTTTTTCACCATCCATTGTTCTTAGAGTGGTTCCATTTAGTACTTATGTTTTTTGTTATTAGATCCCAGATGCATAACCATGCATTTGTCAGCATTAAAAGACATACCATTTGTTAGGGCCCACTCTTTAACATATTTCAGGTCACTTTCAATTTTATTTGTTCTGTCGTGTTTACCATGCCTCCTAATTTCTTGTCATTGGCAAACTTTACCAACCAGCTGCCTACATTTTTATCCATATCACTGATGTATAATGTGGCTAATGCAGGACCCAGCAAAGACCCCTGAGGTACACCATTCACGACATCTTGTGGTTCAAATAATATTCCACTTATTCTCACCCTCTGTGTTCTGTTTTCTAACCAGTTAGATATCTAAGCTGTTATTTTTACTATTAATTCCCATCTTAATGATTTTTCTACCAGCATGTTATGTGGCACTTTATCAAATGCCTTTTAGAAATCAAGGGATATTATGTCCACAGGGATATTGGTGTTTAGTGCACAGTTTACTTTTTTTAGAAAGCTGATATATTTGTTGTGCAGGACCTAAGTTTTTTTAAAGCCATGCTGGCTCTTGTCCCCTAAACTTTTGTTATAATGTCAGAATCAAGCTTGTTATTTATAATACTTTCTATTATCTTCCCCAAGATTGACGTCACACTAATAGGCTTGTAGCATGAACTAACCATCCTATCTCCCTTTTTAAAAATAGGCACCACTATTGCCTTTCTCCAGTCCTCAGGTACCTCCCCTGTCTCCAGGGATTTGTTAAACAAGGCAGACAAAGGTTCTACTAACCAATCCCCAATTTCATTCAAAATTCTTGGGTGCAGCATATCAAGACCTGATGATTTATTGATTTTGATTTTTGTTATGTGTTTCTAAACTTCCAGTTCATTTATGACATGGTCTGCTGCACTGGACCCTGGTACTGGCTCACCTCCTCCTATGTCTAGATTATCCTTTTGCTTATTATTGTTTTTTTGTGTATACAGAGCAGAAGTATTTATTGAAAACATTTGCTAATAGTTTTGGGTAATTAACTTCCTTGCTGTCCTGAATTATTGCCCAGCTGTTCTACCTGTATCTTGGTTGTTATTATATAGGCATAGAAGGATTTGCCATTATTTTTGTTTGCGCTATTCTGAATTCTGGCTTATTCCTGTCTTTCCTTATCATGTTCTTACTAATCTTCAATTGTTTCCTATTATTATCCCTATTAAAGCTGCTCTTCTCCATTTTCATGGCTTTTTATGGCTGTGGGTGGAGCATACAGCCATATCACTTAGCTTGAAAAGAGGTTTCCATAGAACACATTTTTTTAGTAGCTTTCAGTGTATCCTTCCATAACACTGCAAATCCCTATGGCAGTTAAAAAATACTCCCTTCTTTCTTTTTAGAATGATGGACATAGAACTCCAAACTGCTTTTCTCTGAGAGCAAATGTGCACACTTTCCAAACAAATCTAAATATCTTTAAAAACTAGTCATGGTGCACAAGAAAAAATAGTGTGAAAGTTGTTCAGGGCAAAAATACCTTTCACATGAGAGTAGTCACTAATCTGAATTATTTATATGTTGTAAAATATGGTCTTCCAAAGAACCTCATTTTTTTCTCTCTGAGTTAACACAGTAGAAGTCATGCCAAACAAATGTAAATATCTCAGAAGGTATACAAGTTATCAATATACAACCAACATAAAAGTTGTTCAGGACAACATGACATTTCAAATGAGGATAGCTACTAATCTGAATGCATTAGAGTTTTTTTAAAATAGCCACCTGAAAGGTGAAAATTGTGAAGAAAAATGAAAATTCAGGTAATCAGAATGACATAGTTTAAAATATATAATTACTGCAGCTTAATGGAAAGGTATTGTTGCCCTGAACAACTTGCATATTGATGATTTATGTGTAACACATATACTTTTACAGATATTTATATTTGTTTGGCATAACTCCTATGAAAAATGAAAATTAAGGTAATCAGATGGCCATAGTTTAATAAATATAATTAATGTAGCTTAATGAACAGGCTCATTTGAAAGGTCTTTGTGTCCTGAATAATTTTCATATTGGTTTTGTATCTGTAACTTGTAAACTTTTTGAGATATTAACATTTGTTTAGCATAATTGGTACAGCAACCCACAAGAGACAGAGCTATCCTAGATCTAGTACTGACTAACAAGGAAGGGCGCACAGATCTCCAGGTAGAAGGTCACCTGGGAGCCAGTGACCATCACATGGTATGGTTCAATTTGGCTACTACATCTAAATCATCCCATTCCAAGGCAAAAATATGGGACTTCAGAGGAGCTGACTTTGATAAGATGGCCAACAGAGTTAAGCTAGCCCTGGCAAAAAGAAACACAGGTGAGGGGTACAGGCAAATTGGGCAAGCAATAAGGATGCAATACTTGAAGCAACATCCCATTGTGTTAGACAGAAAAGGAAGTGCACAAGAAGAAGGAAACCACTTTGGTTCTCAAATACAGTAGCAGAAAAGGTCAGAGCCAAAAGGCTGGCCTTCAGGAAATATAAGGGAACGCAGCGGGATGAAGATAGGGAGGCATACCAAACTGCCCTAAGGGAAGCAGGGAAGGCAGTAAGGCAGGCAAAGTCTCAAACTGAAGAAACACTAGCACAAACAGTAAAAGAAGGTGACAAGACTTTCTATAGATACATTTCTGAAAGGAGAAAGTCCAGAGGGGGTATTGCTAAGCTTAATGGAGAAAAGGGAGCATGTGAGGAGGAGGAGGACCCTGTAAAGGCATCTATCCTAAATAGATACTTTTGTTCAGTATTTACTGAAGAGAAGGTAGGGCAGGGCCCACAGCTCAGCATCATGGACACAGGGGGGAGGGAGGTGAGCACTACTCCCTTCACAAAAGAAAGGGTCCTACAAGAGCTTGCTAAGCTCAGGGTGGATAAGGCAATGGGACCTGATGGATACATCCCAGGGTACTTAAGGAGCTAAAGGTGGAACTAGCAGAGCCATTAGCAGAACTGCTTAGTGAGTCTCTGAGCACAGGAGAGGTCCCAGAAGACTGGAGAAGGGCTCATGTGATCCCGCTCCACAAGAGTGGTAGCAGGGAGGAGGCGGGAACTACAGACCAGTCAGTCTTACCTCAGTAGTGGGCAAGATTATGGAGGCACTCCTTAAGGAAAGGATAGTTCAACACCTGGAATCCATAGGGGCACAGGATCCAAGACAGCATGGGTTTACAAAAGGAATGTCCTGTCAAACTAATCTCATATATTTCTTTGACTGGGTAACCAGAGTGGTGGACCAAGGGGGAGCAGTTGATGTTGCCTACCTTGACTTCAGCAAAGCTTTGACACTGTTCCACATAGAAGATTGATAAATAAGCTGGGTAGGCTCTTGGGTGGGCAGAAGTTGGTCAACTGGGTGGCAAACTGGTTGATGGGCAGAAAACAGAGAGTGATGGTAAAATGGTATACAGTCAGAAGAGATGCAAGTCACAAGTGGGGTACCTCAGGGATCAGTCCTGGGGCCAGTCCTCTTCAACATCTTCATTAGTGACCTTGCAGATGGACTAGAGGGTGAGGCTTGTCTGTTTGCAGATGACACCAAGATCTGCAACAGAGTAGATGATCCACATGGGGTGGGCAGAATGAGAAGAGATCTGGATAAACTACCAAAATGGTCAGAAGAGTGGCAACTGGGATTTAATGCAAAGAAGTACAAAATCATGCACATAGGGAAGAGAAACCCTGAAGCCACCTATAGGCTGGAGGGAGTTGCTAGCAGTCACAAAGGAAGAAAGAGACTTGGGCATCATCATCACTGATGACCTGAAATCATCCAAGCAGACCTCTAAAGCAGTAGGTAAGGCTAGGGGGTGTTAGGGTGTATTAGTAGGGTATCACAAGTCATAAGAGGGAGGTAATAATCCTCTTTACAAGACACTGGTTAGAGCCCCATCTGGAGTACTGCATGCAGTATTGGAGGCCACACCTTCACAAGGACATTAACCAAATTGAGGCAGTCCAGAAGGGCAACCAAATGGTGCAGGGACTGCATCAGAAGACATATGAGGACAGATTAACAGAGCTCAATATGTATACCCTTGAGCAAAGGAGGAGAGAGGTGATATGATCGAGGCATTCAAACACCTTAAGGGCATTAACAAGGTGAAAGAGTCTAACATGTTTCAATATAAGAAAAATAGCAGGACAAGAGGACACAGCATGAAATTAGAGGGGGCGATTAAGGGGAATGTAGGAAATCTTTTTCACAGAAAGGGTGGTGGAAGCATGGAATGGCTTACCACAAGAAGTGGTGGCTATGAATACAGTGCAGGGCTTCAAACAGGCATGGGATCGGCATAAGGGAGCAATACAAATGACTATGACTAGATAGGCTACTGACAGAGCAAAGGCCGATGGCACATTTATAAGGTAGAAAAAGAAATGGGCAGACTGGACGGGCCTTGCGGTCCTTATCTGCCGTCAACTTCTATGTTTCTATAATTCCTATTGCACTTCTTAACAGCCTCAGTTTTGCAAATAACTACACCACTCAAGTGAAATTCTAAACCAAACCACCTTGTTCACCTCTTGTCGTGCTTAATTTAAAGTGGACAGTAATTGATTACTTATGTGCAGCTGTGTGAAATGTCTCTATTTTCATAAATTACATTTATACATCTAAAGGATCCCTATTTAACTGTGCATGAATAAAAGCTGAAGCTGCCAGTTTGTCAGTTGTATTTTGTATTGTTTTCTTTGTATGGACAACATTCTGTGCAGCTCCTTTCATGGAAACAAGAATTTGGAGTTTTGACTATGTCACCTCATGGTTTCAGAACCATGGGCACTGTACTGACAAGTTCCGGCTAAAATTTATGAAACCATGATGCCAGAGAAAAAACTTGTTGCTATATTGGTCCTTGTAACACAAGATCCACAGAAACAGATGAGTTGATACATTTTATTGGACCAACAGAGTTATTACAAAAAAACACAGGTGCTTTTAGCATTTGGATTAACACAGAATCCTTCATCAGAAAACACTGGCCATTGTTTTAGAAGAACATGCTTCCTCAAAACCCAGATCATAAAAAAACCAAAAACATGAAAAGTTGTTAAGGACCCCATTGGTTAAAACTGCATTCAAAAAAACAACATACCCATATAAAGACAGCAAAAGTTCCATCAAAATAAAGTTATCCCAAGGTCAAATGACACTGACTTGAAATTTCACTCCCTAAGTAAAGCCATAAACCAACTGAAGCTTCATTTTAAAACCCTCTTTGTATGTGTGTGTGTATGTGCTAGCATTAGTAAATGACAATGATTAAAAACCAGAAGGAAAAATAAGCTTAAAGAGCATCTGACAACTTCAGGAGAACTTTAACTAAACATAATATTTAGATAAAGTTCGTCTTGTATTTCACATTAGTTCTTTATTCCTGCTTCCCATTATTTATTGCTGTGGTCAATTGCATGAAAACAGGATTTTTTGCTCCTGAAGAGTTCATCTATTTCTGTTGCTGTCTCCCTTCCTGAGGTCATAATGCACTGCTTGAGACATCACAGTTACTCTCATGGCAACAGGTTGTGATGTCAAAACAGAGCATTATGACTTGAAGTAGGGAGAAAACTATAGAGGCAGACTAACTTTAAAGTAACTGTAAGGGATAAAAATAATATATTCATGCACATGTCCTCAGTAATAAATAAAGGGGAGGAGAAATCCAGAATATATATGGAATACAAGCAGAATTTTACATACTTATAATATTTTTCAAAGTTTTCTTTCAGGCGTCAGTAGCTCTTTCAGCAATACATAGTAAATAATGTTAAAAGTCTTATACATAAGAAAATATCTATGTGTTAAGTAAAAAATAGGGTAGAAGACAACCTGCGCTAGTGTAAATTAAGCATTCACCAGCTGTTTCACACAGTGGTATCAATCAAATTTTACACAGTATACTGTTCAGACACATTTTTCTTGAACTCTGTTTAAAATAAGTCCATATTACTCATGAATAGTCAGACATATACTGTCTTAAACATGATAAATCTGCAATTCTTTAACAAGTTACGACTGTATGTGTATATTCAAAACCCAAACCTAACACAGACACCCTTGTAACTGAGATACTGTTATCCTAATATGTCCCTGTATCAACATGTGTCCATATGTAACTAATCTGCTGTTGTTTTAAATAACAGTTCTATAAATCTAAAACCAAAACAAAACACAACTGAGAGCTTCAGCTTTCATTCAGGCACAGTTAAATGGGGATCCTATAGAGGTATGAATATAATTTATAAAAAAAAATAGAGACATTTTAAACACCTGCACATAAGTAATCAATTCCTGTCCCCTTTAACTCACTCAGACCTATTGTGTGTTTAGAACGTTGGGGACAGAACTCCAAACTGCTTTTCATTGAGAATCTTCCTAAGGCATTGTGCAGAATGCTTAGCAAATATGCACACATTCCAAACAAATCTAAATATCTTTAAAACTATTCCAGGTGCACAAACATAACCAGTCTTAAAGTTGTTCAGGACAAAAACACCTTTCAAATGAGGGTAGTCACTAATCTGTATTTCTTATATTTTGTAAAATATGGTCATCTTATTACCCCCCCAAAAGGAAAAGATATTTGCACTCACCATTATGTATGGACACACAAATGGTAATTAGTGTATCAAACCATTTTATTTAATCAAAAAGCAGCACCACACATCTATATAAAGCATAAAAACACAAGGAGAAAGAACACTAATGTTTTGCAAGATCAAATCCTTACTTTATCAGAGTAAAGTATTCGTGCAAAAAGACATACATATGTACTAACATCAATAAATCAATCATTTAAAAAGTGTGTACTTGTTAATCATTAAAGTTCATGGCTATAACTTTACACACAGGCTAGCCAGGCTCTGTCTTAGAATACAATGAGTTAAATTAATCCCAAACTCCCAGTGGATAGGTCAGCATTTAATTACTCTGGCTGTTCCTTCAATTTCTATTTTGTGCAATTAATCACCTTTATATTGTGGCTGAAACAAGCAATATATTCACTCCTTAATTATCTATTGCACCAATGTGTGCAGATGTATGCAGATTTGTACTGAAGTACAAGCCATCCATATGCATGCAGGTAGTATAGCTTAGTGGTTAAAGGCACTGCACTACAAACTAGGAGACTTGGTGATGACCTGAAGACCTGTGTATGAATCTCATCAACCCCCACTTGTATATACTCTGATCCTGAGCAAGTCACTTAACTTTTATGTGTGCAGTTATCAGTGACCACTTACTTTTTGTGCGCATGCCACATGAATGCAGTGTGTTCCAATTTAACATAAAGTGCATGCTTTCCACACTTGCTTGCTGTATGCATGCCACTTGCATACAGTCTGTTCCAATTTAACATAAAAAGCATGCTTTCCACACTTGCTTGCTGCATTCATGCCACATGCATGCAATCAGTTCCAATTTGACATTTAAATAATGCTTGCAGCATGCATATCTCATGGGTAGTTTTATGTGTGCAGCACAAAAACATTTCATATAATTACAGTATTTCAGTAAGGGTTCATAGGTTCATAGGTTCATAGAAGTATACGAGCAATGAAGGCGTATGTAAGGATGCCCATTGTATGCTCGCCACCCATATGTCCTATGGGTGGAAATCAAATTTTTGTTTCCCATATGTTTATCCAATCTTTGCTTAAAGGTATTTAAATTATCACTATTAACGACACTTACAGGTGTTATTCCACCAACCCACAACTCTCTGTGTGAAAAATAGACTCCTTCTAGTGGATATACATTTTCTCCAATGAGTTTATAACCATGACTCCTAGTTGATTTGACGTTGGAGGCAGTAGTAAGTCCAATTGTGGTTCTTAAATAATCATTTTTTAAGGTTTGATAAACCAATATTAAGTCACCCCTTATTTGTCTGTATTTTACAGAAAATAGGTTAAGTTTTTTTAATCTATCTTCGTAACTATTACTATGTAAAGATGATACTTGTTTTGTGAATTTATGCTGAACACCCTCAGCGAGTTTTAAACCCCTTATAGAAGTTAGTGCACAAAATTGAGAGCGGTATTCCAAGTGGGGACGTACCAGACTGGTGTAGAGTGGCATAATAACCTTGGAGTCTCTACTTTTGATATTTCTTAAAATAGAGCCAATTATTTTATTGCATTTTTTAACTTTAATTATATTATTTTTTTCGAAAGTTAAATTATCTGAGATTATGACACCCAAATCCTTTTCTTCCAAAATACTTTTAGATAAACATTGTTTAAGGAATAATTGAAGGATGTTATTTTTGCCCAAATGTAAGACTTTACATTTGTCAACATTAAAAAACATACCATAAGCCTTTGCCCAGTTTGATAGGTTGTTTAAATGATTTTGCATGGAGAATTTATCATGAAAGGTGCTTACCAAACTACCCATTTTACAGTCATCAGCATATTTTGCGACCCATATCTTATCAGTAGTAGGCAGTGTAAAGACCATAATATTAAACAGTATCAGACCCAGGACGGAGCCCTGGGGAACACCACTAGTCACCACACCCGTGGCAGACAGGTGATCCTTGACTGATACTTGTTGAGTTCTGTTTTCCAACCATGACTGTATCCAGTTTATAATATTAGGTTGCAACTTAATTTTGACCAATTCTTGTAGCAAGACTTTATGTGATACTTTATCAAAAGCTTTGGAAAAATCCAAAAATATTACATCTACCGGAATACCCAAGTCCAAGGCAGCACTTACTGGTTCAAAAAAATGTAGTAGATTGGTCAAAACTGATCTTTCAGTCACAAAACCGTGTTGAAAGATATCTACTATTTTATTTCTTTCTAAATGATCTATAATGTGGGCTTTAAGCAATCTTTCCATAATTTTGCCTATGATGGAAGTCAGGCTTATGGGCCGATAATTGTTAGGGTCATGTCTGGATCCACCTTATATATGGGTGTAACTATAGCCTCCCTCCAAGCCTGAACAACTTTACCTTCTCTGATTGATGAATTAAATAACACGGCTAGAGGACCAGAAATTGAATGACTAATTTTTTGTAAAAATCTGGGTGGAATACCATCAGGACCAGGAGAGCTGTTTGATTTTAAAGATTTAATTTGTTTTGCAACCTCCATTTTTGTAAAAATAGGAAAACTAGAATTATTTACTAGAAGAGGCATATTTGCAGCTTCCTTAGTTTCGAAAACTTTTAGAAATGTCTCATTTAGAATCATAGCAGTAGTTGTTTCTTCTAAAATAGGTATATCATTGATGTTAAAGGGTCCAATTGTATGATTTCTTTCTTTCATGGAACCAATATAATTATAAAATAGTTTTTTGTTGTCTTTAACTTTAGTAGCTAAGTTGAATTCAATTTTAGATTTAGGTGATTTAATCATGTGTTTTAATTTTTAGCTGCAATTTTGTGTTTTTTCAGGAGACTGTCGGAATTAACTTTTTTATATTTTCTATATAGTTTTCTTTTTTTTTTGTAATTGTTTCTTAATTTTTGAGGACCACCAAAGAGGGACACGTTTATTGTTGCAGTACTTCATTCTATAAGGAACCCAATTTGAGAGACAAGTATTGATTTTGTTATTAATTAAATCCCAAATTTGTAATAAATTTAGGTTATTTAGTTCCGTCTCCCAATTCCATTTAGATAAAAAAATCATTTTTTTTTATAGTTTGCTTTATTACAGTTTTTGATTTTAATAATGCCATTTGTGCTTGGAAAGTCTGCTATGTATTCATAATTGGCCATGCAATGATCACTATCACCCAGAGGAGGAAGTATTTTGATGTTATCAATTTTCTCATTAACATTGGTGAGTACAATGTCAAGGATATTGTTACCACGGGTAGGTTTATTAACTATTTGTTCTAGGTTGGATTCAAGAAAAGTATCCATAAACATCTTTTCAGTATTTGAAGCTGATGTATAATTGTCCCAGCCGACAGTTGGAAGATTGAAATCACCCATCAGTATATAGGGAGTATCAATGTGTACCTCAGATATTTCTTCTATTAAACTTTGATTTTCATCATTAGTTAAACTAGGAGATCTATATATTAGCCCAATTACTAGTGGACTATGGGGGAGAAAAATTTTGACCCATAAGCTCTCATTATTACTTGTTTTAGTTTTAATTGTGTTTGCTTTCAAGTGTTCATCAATGTATAATACAACACCTCCTCCCTTTTTATTTTCATTTCATCTTTTGTAAAACTTATTGTATCCCTTTATGTCAGTGTTCCAGTCTTCATCCTTATACCAAGTTTCAGTAACTCCACAAATTGATAATTTTTGTGCTTGAAGGATGTAAGTAAGTTCTTCTTTTTTGTTGCATAGACTTCTGGCATTAGTTAATATAATATTTATATTTGGTTTAGAAATGACACCAGTAGTGTTCGTTTGGGGGAATTTACAGTTGATTATGGATGCAGGGCTTGCAGAATAGTTGAAAAATTGAGGTTCAAGAGTTGTATCTAGAACATACAGCTCCCCCCTTGCTGGAAGTTTAAATAACTATTGATAGGAATGCTCTTATGCTTTCACCAATAGCCTACACCCCTCCTGCTGAGATGGAGTCCGTCCCAACAATAGGGGTTTGATTTACCATAAAAGTCCCTCCCAGTGAGTTATACATTGTATATCTTGTTTAAGACACCAACATCTCAACCAATTACTTATTTCTCTCATTTTACATTGTTGGGAAAGATTTGCTCTTGAATAGGGAGATTTCAGATAGGACTACCTCACATCCTAAATCCAATAATTTGTTTGTTAATGCAACATAATCTTTTTTAGTTTTTGAGAAGAATCCTTTAGAACATTGTTGGCTCCTATGTGAACTATTACCAAAGGTTTAAAACCTGAGTTTTGTAAGATGTTGCTGGACATCTCTGTGACGTCAGTAATGCCAGCTCCCCTGAAGCTTGAAAGAGTTCTATTTGTGTTGTCAGGGTTGCAAATGATTCTATCAATATGTTTGATGATAGAGTCTCCTAGCACTATAACCACGCTGATGTCACCAGTTGCTATGGTGATCAAAGGAGAAAACAAAGCAAAACAGTGGGGCCGGGCAATGTATATAGCTCACCTTTATAAAGGTGAGTTAGCCAACACCAAAAGCAGCTGCAAAGGGCTTCCTTTTGAGCACTGAGGAGCAATGTCTGCCCAGTTTTCCAAGCCCTCTAAAAGGGGGTTTAAAAAATGCCTCTACACTGATTTCCCTGTCAAAACAGTCCTTGAATTTAAACAGTAGGCAGTACCTGTTAGCAATGCAGAGAGACTAGGAGATGAGCTAAAAAGCTCTCTGGAGCCCACAGTTTTATAGCCCTATCACGCTGATGTCACCAGTTGCTATGGTGATCAAAGGAGACAACAAAGCAAAACAGTGGGGCTGGGCAATGTATATAGCTCACCTTTATAAAGGTGAGTTAGCCAATACCAAAAGCAACTGTAAAGGGCTGCCTTTTGAGCACTGAGGAGCAATGCCTGCCCAGTTTTCCAAGCCCTCTAAAAGGGGGTTTAAAAAACACCTCTACACTGATTTCCCTGTCAAAACAGTCCTTGAATTTAAACAGTAGGCAGTACCTGTTAGCAATGCAGAGAGACTAGGAGATGAGCTAAAAAGCTCTCTGGAGCCCACAGTTTTATAGCCCTATCATGCTGATGTCACCAGTTGCTATGGTGATCAAAGGAGACAACAAAGCAAAACAGTGGGGCCAGGTAATGTATATAGCTCGCCTTTATAAAGGCGAGTTAGCCAACACCAAAAGCAGCTGCAAAGGGCTGCCTTTTGAGCACTGAGGAGCAATGCCTGCCCAGTTTTCCAAGCCCTCTAAAGGGGCTTAAAATGCCTCTACACTGATTTCCGTGTCAAAACAGTCCTTGAATTTAAACAGTAGGCAGTACCTGTTAGCAATGCAGAGAGACTAGGAGATGAGCTGTTTCAGTCTCCAACACACCACCTCCTGATAATGATTCAAAACCACACAGGAGTGTGAGTGGCTTCAGTTCTTCAGCACTTGGAAGCCTTTGGACCAGGAGAACAAGAGATATCCACAGTTCCCTCTGCAGCTCCCTGTGTGCTCCTGTGTGCTCCTGTCTGTAGCTGCTGTCAGTCTGAAGTCATTTCCTGTCTGACCCAGGAGTCTACTTCCTTTTATGCTTAGGTGCAGATCATCCTGATTGAGCAACTCTCTTTTCCCATGAAAGATTTTCCATGTTTTAATACATTTTATTTTATTTTCCAGGCACCATTTCCTCATAGTAATATCAAATACTACAAAGAACATTTCTGGGAGTCAGTGGGTAATACACTGGATGACCTTATAGATAAGTACCCAGTGGCTAAAATTATAATTGTGGGGGATTTTAGTATGAGGAAGGGCAACTGCTTAGAACTAGCAAAAGATAAGACTGAGGCATTTTAGCAATGGATAACAGCAGCTTGCTCTTTACAAGATAGTCAAGAGATGGTTATTCTAATGAAAAGCAGAAGAAATTATATGAACTAAAGACAACCAATAATTTTCTATTTGTAAATGGTAGAGATAAATCAGACAAAGAGGGAAATTACACTAATATGTGTACAATAGACTCATCAATTGTAGATTTAATATGAGTACATTTTAATGCTGTTTTGATATGTGTGGATTTAGCAATAAGAAATCAGGCCAAAAGTTCACATTACCCCATAGAAATTGTTGTCAATCTGTAGCAAAGGCAGAACAGCTTAGAACATCCAAATATTCCTGCTAGAATAAACAATAGACAACATACAGGATGGGAGTTAATTTATAGTGATGAGTTCATTGAAAGATTACAAGATACAGGCATTAGAGAACATTTGGCAATGAAGAGTAGAGAGAGAGCAGATACAAATACACTCTCAGACTGAAGGAATAAATAGGCAGATATCCAATTTAATTTCAAAGGAAGTAACACTATACAGACACAAAGGGGCTAGTTGATATAATAATGTAAAAAGGCTAAAACCAAACTAAACAGGCAAATGAGGATAGTCTGGGTCAATCTTAAAATTACTAATAAGAAAAAACTCAACCGACTGAGAAAAGAGTACAATAAAATAGTAGAAACCAACAGGGAGAATTATAAAAAAAACTGTGGAAAGAACTTGAAAAGGCAGTTTTAGATGAAAACAGTTTTTGCACTTATATGGGTTTTGCTGTAACATCTTAAATGGTGTTGCTTTGTTATTGCTGTGTAGTTAGTAGTGCTGCATATTCACAACTGTATCCTGTACATTCTGATGCTACATTATCTTCTGTACTCATTTTTATGACTGCAGTGGATGTAGCCCTGCAGACGTCTTACTATGGCAGTAGAGGGAAATAGCTCCCCAGATATCCAATGGACTAGATAATATTGGAGGTTCTGTAGAATCACTGTGCTAACTGAATTGAGCTGAGCAGTCTTGAAAGCACTATTTAGCTCATAAACATGTTAACTTGATCAGCCTTTCAACTGTAATTGAGATTGATATCTCCCTCTCTTTCTAACATTTTCCTCTTGCCTGTGTTGCACTGAGATGCACAAAATAGGTGATTTCACAGCAGGCCTTCTCAAAAAAACTGTTTAATTCTGTACATGAATGGCAAATTTTTTTAGAGAAATAATTAGCTGGGAAGCACAGCACTAGAGATAAGATGCGGCAGTCTGAAGGTCAAAAGCCACAAAAGGAATACTATGCAGGCATACGTCATAAAACATACCAGTGTTGAAGTCTGTAAGATTAGAGAAACTGAAAGACACACTTTAATTGCATTTTCAATGCTGGTAGTGTGTGCACGTTTCTGTCTGTAACTCTGTGTTCAAAGGGAAAAAAAGTAGGAGACCGGCACCATATGCATAGGCTAAACCAGAATGTATCATTTGCTTATACTAAAACTTAAAATGGCCACAATCAGGTAGGAGCAAGGACTCACTAGAAGTACCAGTTATGTAGCAATGAAATCTGTACTTTTATTAAGGTCCAAAAAGGTCAAAAAACAATGGTGGTCAATACAAGCTCCCCACTCCCACTCAACAAGATCACTTCCTCGAATGTCCTGCGTCCTACATCACCTGATGCGTTTTGCACCAAGTACTTTCTTAAAGGTGTGTAGGACACTGGAGGACTAACCCTTTAATACATAATGAATTAAATACATATTTAAATACATAATTAACACCGAACAATCTTAACCAAGTAAATAATGCACCAGGATATTTTTAAAAACAAATTCTGTCTAGCACAATGTGCAAGTAAAACCACTAGGCAGGTGCTTTTTCTATATGGCAATTCTGTGTAATATAACTATGGTAATGTTATTCTCTATAGCTATTAAATTATTGCAAAACTGCTCCTATGGTCTAATATTGCAGTCTAGTGGACAGTACATGGAATACACATCATGAATACATAAAAAACCTATTAGTGACACACATACTTATTGCACTAAATGTATGTGCATATACAGTATGTGTATATGTATTAGTCAGTGTTTGTGTGTATCACAATTAGTAAGTGCAGTTAGGTGGCTCATTGGTTAGTGCAAAAATTGTTAGTCTACATTCCCACACTATCTAGGACAGTTTCAGCCTTATGCATGTCATTGATGATTTAGATGAGGTGTCTAGTGGCAACCCCCACCCTCCAATGTTCATTGGAGCCTAGGAAGATTACAGTCCCTCAATGTCTTTTTTTAATCTGTAAACATGCGTGTAGACAGTGAACTGCTATGTTATACTGGAATATATATGCATGTATGTGTATATGTAGTAGTCAGTGTGTGTGTGTGTATCACAGCAATTAGGAAGTGCAATTAAGTGGCTCAGTGGTTAGTGCAAAAAATTGCTAGTCTACATTCTGCCATTATCTATAACAGTTCCTGCCTTATGCACATCATTGCTGATTTAAATGAGGTGTCTAGTGGCAACCCCCCACCCTCTGATATCCCCCAGGGCCTGAAAAAAAGAAAATGGCCCCTTGATGTCTTTTTTTTAATCTGTAAAAATGTGTTTAGACAGTGCACTGCTATGTTACACTGGAATATATATGCATATATATGTATGTGTAATAGTCAGCGTGTGTGTGTATCACAACATTCAGAAAGTACAGGTAGGTGGCTCAGTGATTAGTGCAAAAATTGCTAGTTTACACATTTCTCACTCTCCACAATACCATTATCTTGCAGCCATGTTGGCTCTTCCTAGAATTTGTTGTTATTTACTGTCACTCTTGTTCTGTAACACCCCCGGGTTGTGTCTGAAAATAGGCATCTTTTTGTTGTCTAGTGCACTTACCCAGTAAACAAAAACTAAATAATAATAGTAACAAAAATGGGAATATGGTGGTTAAGGGGACAGGGAAATTCCTGGAGGATCCAGAAGTATATACAGTACCTGGGATAAGCATTTCAAAAGTTTGTTTTATAATGAAAACACTGAATACATTATGTCTCCAGAATAAAAAAATAGATTTCACCATGGATCCCAAAGGATCCCAAATTTTCCATGGATGAAACTGGCTATGGTGTCTCCTCCTTCACACATCAAAAAGCTCCAGGTCCTGATGGCATCCCTATAGATGTAATGCTAAGAAAAATTATGATATGGATACCATATTTACAGTTATTATTTAACCATATCAATATCATTCATCAAATACCTGCGTCTTGGAAGAGAAATGTAATAGTGCCTATTAAAAAAAAGAGGATATAACAGAGATCTCAGCTGGTACAGATCAATCAGCCTCATTGATTGTATGCAGAAAGTTTATTCTAAAATAGTAAATAACAGATTATTAGGATGGATTGAAGAGAACAAAATTTTAGATGAAGCACTGGCAGGATTTCAATTCGACCATTCTATGATATATCAATGTTTCATATTGTCTCACTCAGTTTGTAAAATTATTAAACAGTATAAACTATATTGTGTATTTGTAGATCTAAAATCTGCATTTGATTGGATAAATACATCCTTTCTATGGAAAGCCTTATAAAATATGGGGGGGGGTACGTAATTCTTTACTAAACATGATTAAAACTAAGATTTGCAACAGAGTAGATGATCCAGATGGGGTGGGCAGAATGAGAAGAGATCTGGATAAACTAACAAACTGGTTGGAAGAGTGGCAATTGGGGTTTAATGCAAAGAAGTGCAAGATCATGCATATAGAGATGAGAAACCATGAAGCCACCTATAGGCTGGGAGGGGAGTTTCTGGCAGTCACAAGGGAATAAAGAGAGTTGGGCTTCATCATCACCGATGACCTGAAATCATCCAAGCAGACCACTAAAGCAGGAGGTAAGGCTAGAGGGATGTTGGGGTGTATTAGTAGGGATATCACAAGTTGGAAGAGGGAGGTAATAATCCCTCTTTACCAGACACTGGTTAGGCTCCATCTGGAGTACTGCATTCTGTACTGGAGGCCACCCCTTCACAAGGCCATTAACCAAATTGAGGCAGTCCAGAGAAGGGCAACCAAAATGGTGCAGGGACTGCATCAGAAAACATATGAGGACAGATTAACTGAGCTTAATATGTATACCCTAGAGCAAAGGAGGGAGAGAGGTGATATGATTGAAACATTCAAACACCTTAAAGGCATTAACAAGGTGAAAGAGTCTAACATGTTTCAATACGAGAAAAATAGCAGGACAAGAGGACACAGCATGCGATTAGAGGGAGGCTGATTAAGGGGTAATGTGAGGAAGTTATTTTTCACAGAAAGGGTGGTGGATGCATGGAACGGCCTACCTCAGAAAGTGGTGGATATGAATATAGTGCAGAGCTTCAAACAGGCATTGGATAAGCATAAGGGAGCAATACAGATGAGTATGAATAGATAGGCCATTGACAGAGCAAAGGCCAATGGCACATTCATAAGGTAGAAAAAGAAATGGGCAGACTGGATGGGCCTTACGGTCTTTATCTGCCATCAACTTCTATGTTTCTATATTTCACTAATACTACACAGATCAGGTATGATACAAGGGGAACTAGGACTAAAGAATTTGTCATAAATAGAGGTGTTAAACAAAGTTGCACTTAACCCCCATAATTATTTAATCCCCACTTGAATATCTTACTGTGAAAATGATACAATCTTGATTTTCACCCAACAAAAATTGCAGAATATAATTCCCAGTATCTGGCTTATGCAGATGATATAGTATTAATATGTACAAGTTAATTAGGGATTAAGAGAATGTTAGTGAGATTCTATCTAGAATGTAATAAGACAGATTTGTTAATTAATTATGAGAAAACAAAGGTAATGTATTTGGAGGTAACAAAAAAACATATACTGTACCCATAAACACAGAGTAAATAAGCACAATGTAGAAGTAGCATGAACTTTTTGCTATCTAGGAATAATATTATCCAGTAATTTAACTTGGAACAGGCACTTACTGTAGAAGAACTCAGGAGAAAAGCAAAAAAAAAAATCCAGCAATATCTAGTTTTACACACAAGCATGGGGCAACTTGATAAAAGGTTGTCTTAAAGTTATTAATGTGAAGCTTACAAGTCAATTACTGTATGATTCAAAGGTTGTAGGACATCAAAAACTCCAAAATATTGATAAAATGCTCAATTTATGTTACAAGAAGTCATTAGGGCTTCCTCAAAGTGTTTCCTCTGCACTGGTCAGAGCAGAGCTAGAGCAACTACCAGTAGAGTGCCTGATCAAGAAGAGAATATTTAAACATTGACTCAAAGCTTATACTATGAAGACAAACCACCCAAAAAAATGTGTAGAAGAGGAATTACCTTATTTAAATAAGAACATTAATTCTTCAAATATGAAGTTTATTATGGATCATGTTAAACCCAATGGATTACTCATATGTTTCTCAGATATCTCTATAAAAACATTTAAGGAAGTAAAAAGTCTAATTAAGCAGATATTTTGGGACATTTAAACACAAAACAAAATCAGCCTGTGCACTCAGTTTAAAATTAGTAAATGGCTAGCATATAACGAAAGAAATATAGAATTTGAAAAGTATTTGGAGATTGTAAAAAATTTCCCCAAAAGGAAGTTAATTAGTAAATACAGGTCTGAATCCTATCAGAGCCAGAGACACACGAAAATCTGTAATAAAACATGTCTGTAGCTTTATGTAAACATAATTTGTGAACATATGATTGTTCACATATAATTAATTTATGCCCTGTTTATAACTTCCATGAAAAAATATTTTGGAAACATTTTAACTGCAGCAGAATTAGAACCAAGGCATCAAGTGATGTTTTTACTTAAATCACATTACCCCTTCAACTTTGGATGTTGTGGCCTCCTTCTTAGAAGTTGTAGATAAAATGAACCTGCATTTGAATAAGTAGGGTTGCCAATAAAAGGCATCCTGAATTGTCTAATGGCAGCCCACAGGAGATGAAGTAATCTTAAGGGACTGGGGAGTGAGGTAGGAGGGGGAGGGGGATTGAGAAGGGACAGGCAGGGCTAGAAATGAGGAGGAGCCTGGTGAGATCATGAGAGCTGAAAGGTGATATGAGGGGAGGGGGCCAGGTGGGGTCATGACGGACAGGTGCAAGGAGATGATGCGTATGCCTGAAGAGGGTACTGGATTTGCCCAGGGCTGTGGCTTAGAGGGGTCCTTGCAATGGGTCCTTAAGGGCTTTATAAGCCTAGGTTGAGGTTTGCTCACCCTCTTTCTGCTGGGATTTTTAGTTTTGAGTGGATCTCAGCACAGCGTTAGCAAAACTTCCACTGATTGTTTGCACCACTAGGTAAGGTATTGCAACTCTGGGGCCTGGACATCCAGGTCCTGAGGGTTTTATTGTTTAAAGGCTGATTTTAGTTTGAAAGGAGAAATCACACTTTCTGCTGATTGTGAAGGTTTGTGATATATGTTGTAAATCCTAGGGCAATTTGGTCAGGATACATTTTCAGTGGTAGTCTGGAGGGAGCCTGTCATGGCCCAATGGCCGCATGGTGACCACATGGTACACTAGGACTAGCTTTTGCATTTTTTCATGGGCAGGGTATCAAGCAGCAGAGGCTTTTACCTGCTTGATGAAAGGAGGACTAAAAGGCATGTGCAATCCTTGAGCTTCTGTTTGTAATAAATTTGAATATTTTATTTCCTAAGGGAGTCATTTAAGCGCTGACTGGATGGACATTGCATTAGGAAGGGGGACTAACAGGCATTTGCAATTCCTATTTCTGTTTAAATTTTTTTTTATATATATCATTTTCATTCAGAACGGATTTATTTTGAGGCATGAAGTAAAAGCAGTTAGTTTGTGCAGAAGCTGATTGGAAGGAGGTTGTTGTTCCCTCCGCTTGTAGAGCTGGGACATGGAAATGCTTCAGGCCATTTCCCAGTAGAACAAGCAGTGTCCTTTGCTGTGCTGGTTTTTCCCTGCAGTTTTTCAGGGTAGGGATATTCTTTCAGCAAAGGGCAAGCCCATTGCATTACCGGGCATGATTTAGGCCCCTTTAGATCTGGTTCTGTTTCTGGGAGATGGTTGGCCTGCGTTTTTCCATGCTTCTTTGGGGGACCGGAGGGGGCATCGGCAGAGGAGGGTCAGCAGGTGGCAACATTTTCCATTACTCAATTGGACCATCAGGGTATTCTGACTGTCCATTTACCAATGCTGATGGCTAAGAGGGAGAGAACCCGGGTCGGGCTGTACTCCGGAAGGATTGAAGGAACAGTGAAGCACATTTGTTTGCCCAAGTTTCTTTGTCACTCACGAGTGGGGAGGGGCAAGTTATGAGTTTGGCCCCAGTCTCTGGCAGGCACAGCGGGGTTTGCTCAGCTGGGTGTGGATTGCACTACATCCAGCCACTCAGTGCTTGTCAGTGGCGATGTGAAAGAATGGATGTATAGTAGGCATTGCCTACATTTAAATGTTACGTTTTAGGTTTTTAGATGTATTATTTTGTGCACTTGTCACAGGTAAAAATTTCAGTTTCTTCTAGTATGATACATTTTTAAAACATAAGGAAATTTACTAAGCCAAAGCAAACTTAATTCAGGGAAATGTGGGACCCCGTGGTGTGTTTTTTCCAGCTGGTACAGCAATTTGGTGTATTTGGGTACACGGTCTCTTTTTTGGAACCACAGGTGGGAAAAGGGACTGCTGGGTATGGCGGGACCTGAGCAGCTTTTCTCAGGTGGGGAAGCACTCTACATTTAGGGATGGAAGTTTTTCTGTTTGCCATGTGAAAGGACACAGGGAATGGTGGCATGGTAGGCCATGGCCGCATGGCATGATGTCTGATATCATTGCCATGTAGCTCACGGTGGGGGGGGGGACACAGGATGACTCACAAGTCACTAGATGAAAGAACGAGTATCCAGGGTAGGGAGAGTATGTGTCCCTGGGGCTCCTCCAGGACTGGCTGAGCAAGTGGCAATATTTAAAAAAAAATAAATAATAAAGGGGGAGAGAATACAAGCACAAGCTGGAAAATTAGACATTTAAACGGGGCATGGAGCAAGGGACCCCAGAGAGCCACATGGATCCCTGTATACAAGAAGAGAATAATTTGCATCCTCTCTTGTTGAAATCCTTTCCAGTTTAAGGGACATTAAATATTACTGCTGTTCCAGATCTTTGGAGATTTTAAAAGGAGCTATACACCTTTCTGGCTTTTCCACTGCAAGTTATCATAGGCAGTGAGCTAAATTGAACTGATTGATACTTCAACCCATGCAAGCTGGTTTCATTCTGGTCTTTTCCCATGATCAGAATTTGCTTTTAATTTTCTGTAAGGTGCTGGTGTGCAGCAGAGCAGCACCAGGAGTCATTTTGCCGTAACGGTTTATATTGATTATTGTACGCTCACTAAGGGGCACTGTTATGGGGCTTTCAGTTTTCCTCTTGAACACATTTTCTTTTTGCTCTTACTGGTACTTGAAGGGCCATGGGCAAGTTCATAACTGGTAAAACAAAAAAAAAGGGGAAAGCTTTCAGGACACTGTCTCCAGAGGTAGTCAGTCTATGTGTTGCTTCTAGGGCATGGGGGCATTGGCAAGCAGTAGTGGTCTTTACCACAGATACAGAGGAAAAGCACCCACTTGGGTGAGGAAATAGGGGCTCATACAAATACCTGATCCTTTTTGTCTTTTTCTAAGTATCTTTGCAGGTCATGGCTCCTAAGAAGGGAACCTCAGCAGTTTCCAGTGCTCAACTACGGTCAGAGGTGGCCTCTTTGATGAGCAAAATGATGGAGCTGATTGACAAGGTGACAAAAAGGGAGGAAGAGGAGGCAGTGGAAAGGATGAGGAAATAACTGGCTGGGCCACAGGGGAAGGGGGCTGGAGGTAAGCACCCTAAGGGACCAGCCCCAGAACTGGAACCATTTTCCCTCCCTGAGCCCACGTCAGAACCAGCTGACCAGGACATCGATGGAGGTAAGGAGAAAGGGAATCCTACAGGGGAGGGCAGTTTGAAGGAATATATGACTGGTTTGTTGGACGAGATGGGGGAAAAGGGGCTGGGCACCATTGTACTCTAACATTTTACTAAAATACAACTTTTATTTGAGTGTAACCTATAATAATATCTAAGTAAATGCTTTTTCACTTAGATATAACCTTTTACAATATTTGGTTAGCTGTCTTGTGATAAAAGCTTCTCACAAGATCTAGTTAAATGCTTTATGATGCTTTAGTCTTGTGATAGTCTTATGCTTTCACAATAATTTACCTTATGATCAACATTAAATGTCCTGTAGTATACTCTATCAGGACGGTGTGACCTTATTAGGATGATGTTTACCTATTAAAGAGAGGTGTGCACACAAAACACCTTCTAACAGTGCAGTCAGCACTTCTGAGATTGTGTAAGAAATTTGGTAAACAGTTATCTCTATGTTTTGACACAAATACACCACACCCTCAGATTAATGTTATTTTGTTATGTGATTGGCTTATTAAGGGGTGTTAGTATTATTTGAGATAAGAAATCTTTATATAAGCACTGTATAAACTTGAATAGCTGGCACCAAACTTGAAGCCAGAATACATGTATTGAGAAGTTGACCAGAATACTTGTATTGAAGACTCGCAAAAAGAAAATAAACCAGAGAGAAACATTCATTTGGTGTGGCTTGAATTATTTGAAGATAGAAAACACAATGCAGCCATCTTTTTACTATACATTTGGTGCCATGACTCAGATGTCTGAAGACAGTCTATATGGATGCTGATGACATCAAACGAACCGAGAAGGAAGCCATTGCGGGGAATGCCTACCATACTTGAACAGATCACTCACGTACAGAGGGAGGTTGGAAAACACATTAGGAAGACTGAGGTGAAGTCAGACATGATTTACCAGTAAACCTACCGACGTAAGTATGGATGCCATATTACGTAAACATTTAGAGACGAACCTTAAAGAAGGTCCATATAGCTCTCCTGAACAGCAGGAAGATGCGTACTTATGTTTAATTAAACAATATACAGACCGTAATGAGAAAAGTAAAACAGATAAAACCAACTTAGCTAACATATATCAACTGTACATACAGTATCAGTTAGAAATAACTGCTTGGAAATGTCAGTTGAATACAAAAATGTTAGAAAAAGATGATGCTCATTACTTAAATATAGCCAAATATGTCACAGAAACTAAAGACAGTGCATATAAATTAAATGTCTCTCAAGCAGAAGTATGTGGTTTAATGATTAAGAATAACCAATTGGAAGAAAATATTAAATTTCTTAATAAACAAAGTCAAGCCCAGATTAATGAACTATCTCGGCAGCTGCAGCAAGCCGTACAAAGAATTAGCATATATAGAACAAGAGATGTATAGAGTACGTACTGAGGCTCAACTGCAGTCTCAAATATCACTGGAGCTGCAGCAACAAGTACAAAAATGTAAACAAGCAGCAGTGAAAGTAGTAAAAAAGGTTTAGACCTCCAAGGGAAAAGAATTATAACAAAATATGTGTAAACACTTATGTCTGTTCCTTGCTACTCACTTTAGGAGAAGCACTACATTTGATTGTAGTACACCATATCTTGTTATGTAGTGCCCAAGGTCACGCTGTTCTCTGTCTTACTTGGAGAATGTTTAGGAAAATAATTGCAAAAACATTACTGTATTCAGTAATGAATGTTATAGTTTTATGTTATCAGCTTCATTAGCTATGATGATGCCGGAGTGAAGTCTGTCTTTTATTCACTTGGCTTTGTTCACTTAAAGCCCATTATTGTTTTCTTTAGTTAAGAGACCTTTGGTTTCTTTATTCCAGGTTAATTTTCGTTAGTGGTGTAGTGTTAAATGTACCATCCTGGATTTTAAGGTGTGGATTTTTTATGTTTCATCCAATTACATGTTTCGGTTTGCAGTGTTGGCACATTGTCTGCAAACTTTCTATCTTTCAGATAGGTGGTTTGTTGAACTGATGTGCATACAAATATGTGAATGCAGTTGCAGATGTGGTAGACATGTAGTATTGGATGGGGCATGTGGATGGGGTGGCTCCCTTGGACAATTAAAGAGATTAGATCATGCCAATCAGGAACACACCCAGAACCTCTCATATATAAAACAGTCCTTGTATATATTACAATCAAAGACACAGCTGCAGTGCCATATCTCCTTAGAGTTAAGGCAGAATAACTACCTCCTTTATCTAATTGAGTGTTCAACTAGGCAAAAAGCTGCCAAAACAGTAATAAAATATGATAATTTTCACCTTGTTGAAATCGGTGACCTTTTGTAACACAACTTGACCTTCCATGTTTAATCTGATTTGAGCACATTATTTTGTCAAGATTTAATATATATTAAATTGTACAAGTGAATGCTTCCACTCTGACACAAAAAATGTGATTTACTGTCTTTTTCTTTTAACATCTTTTACGGCTCTTAAACAAGTACTAATGATGGCTCCTGCCCTCATTAACCCTTCTGAGTCATCAGATTTTGTGGTATAGGTACATGTCACTGATCAAGTGATCAAATACAGTCCTGTTACAAAAACAATCAGGGATTTTATGTCCAGTGGGATATTTTTCCGGGTGTTAAAAAAATGTGTACACCTGTAAAAATTTCTCTTAGAAAGAGATGTAAAGGGAGTATCCTCTCAGAGATAGGTGAAGTGGGTAACTGGACTAAAATAACTTCTAACTTGACCAGTGTCATCTATAAAGATATCAGAGATACACTCCCAGATCAATCCACCAATGCAAAAGATAAATGAAGTAGGCTATTACATTATAATATAACCGATATGCAATGATACAGATGTTGGTATTCTTGCCATAAATCTTTTAACAATAAATGTAGTTCTCTCATTCAGAATAAAATTCTTAATTTATGGTATAGAACTCCAACTATACTACATAAAATGGGTTTTAGGGATAACAGCAACTGCTGGCATTGTGGTTCACCCAATGGTGACTTATTATATATTTTATGGAACTGTCCTCCCATTCAAAAACTCTGGCACCGTATTCACAATTTTGCAATGAAAGTAACTGGTCAGTCATTTACATTGGACCCCAAACACTGCATACTTGGTATCTTTAATTTCCGTTCCCACAAAATATCCCACTCTATGAACAGATGGCTAACTATACTCTTTCTTCAAGTCAAGCGTATTATACTTATAGATTGGTGATCTAATGTAAACCCATCATTTTCTGATATCCTTAAACAATTATCTCTTTATGCCTCTCTCAACCGTACGACACATATACCCTCTGGTCGACTCACTATATACAACAATTGTTGGCAGGGCTAATTTAGATACTTGGAATCGTTCAACCTATCTGATAATTAATGTATGGTTCATTATACATAACTTATTTCTCTCACTGATATCCTACACAGATTTCCCGTAGTGGTCTCACCCCTCCCTTTTGCTACTCTCTAACTTTCCCTCTTTCTTTCCCTCTCTCTCTCTCTTTATCGTTCTTTCTATTTCACCTTTCTCTTTCTTTGTCTCTCATTTCTCTTCCACATTCCTTTTTACCATTTGGCTATCCTTCTTAAATAACCTTTATTATTTCATATTATCCTCCGTTATACATATTTGTAACATTGGAACATGTAATTTAGTATAACAAAGCATAATTATGGCTGTGCATAATACTAATGCCATTGTATTTGTTATACCCTCTTTTTTAATTATAAAATACTAAATTTCATTTTACAACATTATTTATATTTCCTACTTCAATCTTCAACCATTTGTTTCGCTACACCAATTGTGCAATGTTTTAGGAAACATTTTGTTCAATTTAGTTTTTCTCCATACTTGCATATACAGAATTGTATTGGAGGATGTTTATTGTTTCTTCTTTTTGCTATAAATTCCTCAATAAAAAGATTAACTACAAAAAAAAAGAACCATGAGATGCTAATTGGATGGGACCCTAAACTGTTCTTAATGTTTTGGGGCCATGGGTCATTCAGGTCTGTCAAATTTGACAAGGGTCTACAGAGACCAAATGGGTCCATGTGGACCAGTGTAAATTGTATCAGCCTTTAAATAATGACAACTGATACTGTTCTGTTTCTCCCAATATGTAAAAGTACAATGAATGTTTCCTGTACTTATACTGAGCAGTACCTTGCTGATCCTGGCAACTTCTGACAGACACGAAGGATGTTCAGGGCATATATGAAACAGTTTATACAACAAGAACTATGCTAATCATACTGCGTGAGGTCTCCCAGTGTTGTTGAGAGAACAACATGAACATATTGGATATCTTCTTGTCAAATGGTACTTTATTTGTTATGGACAATGTCAAGATGTGACATAAGGATGTTCGTCAGAAGCCTGGCCTGGCACGGCGATGTGTGTAGTAAACACAACAGCCCAAAAAGGGATTTATATCTATTCCACATTGGGGGATATGGCAAATCTGCCAAAAGAAGAACAAGACTTATTACAAACAAAACTAAAGGACATATTACCATCTTCATTGAATATGATTCCGTTAAATTATTCTTGTGGTTCAAAACAAAATATGTGACATTTCCTATATAATACAACTAGAATATATACTGTAGGATTGAAGTATGTTTTTTACAGTATTATCGTTAATGAATGTATATCCATTATTAACATATGTGTGTGTTTTTTTTAAAAAAGAGCATTGGCCTGGTATGGCATGTAATGTTAATTTAACAGCATGGCATAATTTTGGGGCATGAAATAGTGTATCAAAAACAAGGTATATCAGGGCAAAAGTTCTTGCCCCCGTCAGATGGTATTATCTTGACACAGATCATATATCCTTTATATTACCCATGTTAGAGTATTATAATGTTTTGCTACATTTGCCGTTTCCATGATTACCACTTCAATGTAAGGATCGGGCTTTGGTATTATTGTGGCAACAGTAATATAATAATACCTTAAATCAATACCATGCTAGACACAGAGCATGGTCATTTAAAATTCCTGCAAAAGCAACACCAGGCTTATTCCGTCATAAAAGAGACGTATGGGGCTGGTTAGGCTCAGGGTTAGGAATTGCTAACGGTATTGATTCCATGGTTTTAAAGGGCCATATTCGGTCTTTGGAAACAACTTTAAAAGATATGGCTACTGGACCATTATCAGATACTGTAAGATTAGCAGCTGATAATGAAGAAATTGATTGGCTTGCATTTAGAGGAACCTTACAGAATTTTAAAATTATTGCTCAAATAGCAGTTTGTTTTTATAACTCACTTTTTAATATGTCTAGAGAAAGCTATTTAAAACTGGCTTGCTCTAAATTGGCTGCTGAAGCACATGTTTATTTAGCTGATTAATTAAATAAAATTGAAACCAATACGTTACCTTTAGGAACTGGTAAAACCAATGTGACTAGATTATTGGATCATCCCAATTTAATTCTACCACCTTAGCTATGATAAAAGTATGGAATTCACCAAATCAATATGCACAATGTGCTGTGACATGTGATTCCCATACTAGTGATAATACCTGTATGTTTTGCAACACTGACAATATAGTGGCATATCAGTAATTTGGGAGTATTACTACATGACCAGATCATGAGACTCCAAATACCAGGTGACACTATTATCCCAGTACACAATGAATATGTTGTCTTACATAAGCAACAGTGTCTACAAGAACATGAAACCTTAATTTGTGGGGAAGAGACATCATCCGCCCCATGGTTTCCTGATCAATGTAAATTTACCCTAACATCTGCAAATAAATACCACTAAGCTATGAGATGGAACCAGTCATGGTGTGTAATTGCAGGTCAACCTTGAAATGTATGGGGTGTAGTGACAAGACCTAGTAGGTTGCAAATTGGACCCTCAGGAAATGTCCTGCCTATAGCTAAACAAATATTACCCATATCAATGGTTCCAGTATGGCACTGGATTTACTCACTGATTTGGCAACTCCACCTCATTTTTGAATTACCCAAAACTGATAAACTGACAATTGGTGCCTTGCTGTATCATCAGCAAACAGAAGGACTTATTTTCTTACAGAAGGCCTCTGCTAAAGTGGTAAAAAGACAGTCTTCGTATATCCTCATTATATCCTGGTGGGATTGGGGCTCGGCTGTCTTGGGTACTAGTCCAACCCTGATAGTGGTAGTATGCAGTATTGCAGTGATTTGTGTTCTTATTATTGTGCAAATGTTATTGTACCATAAAATAAAATGCATGATTCAACAGATACAAATGTTACAATGGCAACACCTTATTGTGTGATCTCCAGTTTTAGAGAGTCACAAAAGGGGGTGTTGTACTTTAACGATTTACTAAAATACAACTTTTATTTGAGTGTAACCTATAATAATATCTAAGTAAATGCTTTTCTACTTAGATATAACCTTTTACAATATTTGGTTAGCTGTCTTGTGATAAAAGCTTCTCACAAGATCTAGTTAAATGCTTAATGATGCTTTAGTCTTGTAATAGTTTTATGCTTTCACAATAATTTACCTTATGATCAACATTAAATGTCCTGTAGTACACTCTATCAGGATGGTGAGACCTTATTAGGATGATGTTTACCTATTAAAGAGAGGTGTGCACACAAAGAACCTTCTAACAGTGCAGTCAGCACTTCTGAGATTGTGTAAGAAATGTGGTAATCAGTTATCTCTATGTTCTGACACAAATACACCACACCCTCAGATTAATGTGTTATTTTGTTATGTGATTGGCTTATAAAGGGGTGTTAATATTATTTGAGATAGAAATCTTTATATAAGCACTGTATAAACTTGAGTAGCTGGCACCAAACTTGAAGCCAGAATACATGTATTGAGAAGTTGATCAGAATACTTGTATTGAAGACTTGCCAAAAAAAGGAAATAAACCAGAGAGAAACATTCATTTGGTGTGGCTTGAATTAATTGAAGATAGAAAACACAACACAGCCATCTTTTTACCTTACAACCATGGAAAAGATTTTGGAGTAGTTTAAAAAGAAAAACGGGAAAGGGGAGGGCTTAGGGAGCAGAGGAAGATACGGCGGGGGGGGGAGAAAATTATACGACGCTCCTCCTGGTTTCTCATTGGGAGACCACATCCAAGCTTCCATTAAGGATAAGATTTGGAAAGGGGAATATGTCACTATATTTGACCTGCTAGACAAAAAGATGGCCAAAAGTATGAACAAAAGGAGACGGTGGGGAAGTCAGAGATGGCTGTGGCACTAGAGGTGGTGGGACATGAAGAGGAGGAAACCACATGAAAAGGGAAAAACCTGGACATGTGGCAACCAGGTTTCTTGATATATAGTGCCATTTTATTAGAGAAACAACTGGATCTGGCTATCCCTCTACCGACATACACGGCCATAATCAGGGACTCTTACAAGACACAAAAAGGGTATGGCTAGCTGGAATATGATGAGGCATTCTGTCAGTGGATGGCATCAAGGGGGGACCTAAGGTGGGATTGTATGCATTCTGAACTATGGGTGAGAACCTTGTCCAGTCAGGCAGGGGTGGCATCGGAAAGGAGCAAAAAAGTAGTCAGGCAGGGGTTTACCAAGTTCAAGTCATGCTGGGCATACAACAGGGCAGCATGCACCTGGACAAACTGTGAGTTCAAGCATACCTGCTCAAAGTGTGGGGGCATACACCTGGTGCTAAAATTCAGAAGCAACACCGACTGATGGGGGTGGGCGAGTAGGCAGGACCAGCCCCTTTGGGGAGGGCAGGGGGGAAGAGGGGATTACAATGTGAATTTTGGGAGTAGGGGGCAGGGATCAGGGAATGGGGGGTACAATTCCAACTATGGTTGGAACTGATATCCAGGTGGCATCAGGTTTGCAATTGGGTTTTCTGCTGGCAAGAATGCTGATAGAAAGGGATATAGTGGAGGCATGGACTGCAGATTACCTGGATCACAAGAGGGGGGAATTGCTTAGGGAGGGTTTTTCAAAGGGATTTTCTTTAAATTTTCAAGGGGACAGGAAGGGTGCTAGGGCTAAGAACCTATTTTCAGTGAAAGGGAAGGACATTGTGTGATGGAAACTCAGGAAGAAGAAAGATGCAGGCAGAACAGAGGGGCCTTTTTGATACCCCACCGTGCAGCCAATTTTGTGTCTCCCCTTTGGGAATTGTCCCCAAAAAACAGAGGGGGGAGTTCCGGCTGATTCACCATCTGTCATATCCAGAAGGCACCTCGGTGAACAGCGGCATCCCTGACGAGCACAGTGAGGTGTCATATGCATCCCTGGACTCAGCAGTGCTGCTCATCAGAGCAGTATGGGGGGCATGGTTGGTGAAAACGGACATTGAATCAGCCTTCCACCTGCTGCCAGTTCAACCAGATAATTGGGACCTTCTGGGTTTCCAATTCAAGGGGGGTTTCTACTTTGACAAGGCCATGCCCGTGGGGTGCTCAGTAGCCTGCTCAACATTTGAGGCATTCAACACATGGGTACAGTGGGGTTTCACACACAGGTACTGACACAACCAAGTAGTACATTACCTGGATGACTTCTTGTTCGTAGGTGATTCTAAGAAGGAAGTGGAGGGGATGTTGAGGGATTTCCAGGTCTTGTGGAAAGCAATCGGTATCCCTCTGGTAGAGGGTAAGATGGAGGGGCCGGCCAGAGTGGACTTCCTAAGAACTGAGTTGGATACAGTTGGGGAATGTTTTCCACTGCCTCAAACTAAGGTACAGAAACTAAATGAGCTCCTCATCCAGGTATTGGGTAGGAGGAGGGTGCCGTTGGTGGTGGTGCAACAACTGCTGGGCCACCTCAATTTTGTCTGTAAGGCGATTTGCCCAGGCAGAGTCTTCATGTGGCATTTAAGTCAGGCCACAAGCAAGGCAAAGCAGCCACACCACTGGGCTTACATCACAAAAGGGGTACAAGAGGACCTGTTGATATGGAATGATTTCTTGGAAATGTACAACAGAGTGGCTTTTTGGCAGGAGGATTGGGTAGATAGTGAGGCGTTGCAGTTGTTCACTGATGCGTCAGGCACACTGGGTTTCAGCACATACTATGGAGGCAGGTGGATGGCAGAAACCTGGTTGGCCAGCTGGAACATTCGGGTTTTGCCAAAGGATATTACGTTCCTTGAGATTTTTCCTATTTGGGTGGTGTTGGTGGTATGGGGAGGGAGATGAGAGATATAAAAGTGGTGTTCTGGTGTGACAATAAAGGGGTGGTGGGGGTAATCAACAGGAAGACAGGAACCACCGAGACGGTGTCTAGGGTCACCATACAGCTGGTAATGCTAGGACTGCACTTGAACCTTACATTTATAGCTAGGCACATGGAAGGGGTAAAGAATGAGATCACTGATGGCCTTTCATGTTTGCAATTGGGTAGGTTCAGGAGGCTGGACCCTCGGGCGGAGATGGTGAAAACACTGGTGCCAGATCATCTGTGGGAAACTGGGTGGCAAGAGCCCAAATGTTGTACCAGAGCTCCTGGTCGGCCAACACTCTGAGGGCTTAAGAGGGTGCATGGGAAGCCTTCCAAGGATTTCAGGAGCAGCAGAGCATGGTTAGCTGGCATAGATTACGCATGTGCTACCAGGGGTTGGCTGGAGCCCAATAACAGTAGAAGGGTACGTCGCATGTTCCTGGGTTGGCAGAAGGGGCAGAGCCCCCAAACAGACATGCGCAGACCCATAACACATGACATTCTAGTGGCGGTCACGGTGGCGTTGGGAGCCATATGTGACTCGGCATCTGAGGCCTGCCTCTTCCAGGCAGTTTTTGCATTACTGTACAGGGGAGCCTTTAGGGTAGGGGAGGTGGTGGCTAAAAACAAGGGTGACATCAAAGGGGGTCTGTAGAAGGAAGACATCCATTTCAACCAAGAGGGCCTGCACATTTGGTTGAGATGATCAAAAATGGACCAGATGGGACAGGGCACTCGTGTGCGGGTTCAGCACAGGAGGGAAGGGCAGGTATGCGCAGTCGAAGCCGTGAAGAACTACAGGAGCATCTGGCCGTCAGGCAGGGGCTCCTGGTTTCAACATGGGAGCAGGGGAGTGGTAACCTGTTACCAAGTGGGTGAGCTATTTAAGAGGGCACTGGCTTTTAAGGGACACAACTCAGCACAGTTCGCCTCACACTCTTTTAGAATTGGGGCGGCTTTGGCACTAGCCTTCGAAGGGGGATCTGCGGAAGATAAAAACGAGTTGGGAAGATGGCAATTTGACTGTTATAAGCGCTATATCAGACCGTGAAATTAGTTTTGTGTGTTTTTTCTTTTATCAGCAGGTGAAAGGAGGCAATGGATTATGTGGATTCTGGGACATTCCTATACCTACTAGGTGGAGAAACACATGGTGATCGGCCAGGGGGAGAGGGAATTTGCAAGAGGACTCAGAAGCCCACAGATACGCTGAAAAGGGGCCTGGGGAATGTGCTGGTCTCAATTGCTCCCTGTTCTGGAGGAACTTAAATTGCTTTGGGGCAGGTCTGATGTATTAGTTATTCACCGTGGGGGCAACGATCTGGGAAAGACACCATGGGGGGCATTGTTAAGGGCTATCATGGCCGATGTATGGACCATAAGAGGTTGGTGGCCCAGGGTAGAGATTATGTGGTCCGATATAATATCAAGATGGATGTGGTGTCAGGCCACTAATATTGGGGCAATTGAGAGAGCCCGAAAACAGCTGAACAGGAGAGTGGCAGCATTTGTGAAGGTGATGGGGAGAGCTTGCATTTTGCACCAAGGCATTAACTTTGACAAGTCACATCTGTATGGGCGGGATGGGGTGCACCTTTCTGATGGAGGTTTGGAAGTATTTTTACTGCGTTGTGGTAACTTGCTGCGGTAAGGCTGTAGAAAGTCTGGGTCCTCGCAAGGGGGGAGGAAGCCCCACCATCCAACGCAAGTTGGAGGTGGGGGCTAGTGAAAAGGGTAATAGGGGATAGGAGGAGGGGCCTAGAGGAAAAAGGAGGGACAGGCAGGACTGGGGGAAAGGGCGCATGGGCCAGGGTTAGGCACCTGGACGTGATTAGAGGGAGGAAGGGAGATGGGTTAGATAGAAGGGCTAGGGGTCAGGTCTATGGCATCCAGACCTAGCTAAATTTCAGGTAGGGAATATTGGTGGTTGGTGACGGGGGGGTTGGATGATGCATCTGGACCCCTAGAGAAGTAGGAACAAAAGGGTGAATTCAATGCAAGATTGAACTGTAAGTAATGTGGACAATTTGAATTTGAATAAACTGTTTAAGTTTGAAATGTGATTGATTTATACAGATGTACAGGATGCTTTTATAGTGGTGTAAATAAAAATCAGATTTCCTTCGCGCACCCATTTTAATTGGTCTGGACATTCAAATAATTTCAAAAGGGGTAATCATAGGACAATGAATGTGAAAGATGATGTAAAGAATCACATTCATGTTATGGATATGATTTTGAGTATAACTGTGGTTTGGGATTTTATATATACTATTAACAAATAGTATAATTTATTATGATTTTTATTAATATTTTAATGCCTTTTGTGGTCGATCAATAAACTTGAACTTGAGGTATTTTTTTAATCTGAACACAAATTGATGTTTCAGAAACTTTGGATACTATTGATAGTAAAGATATCCAGCGATAATTTCCAGTGACTTGGGCGGGTTTCCAAGTCTTTGGGTATTCCCTTGTTTGCACAGAAAGATTAAAGATTTCTGCAGGGGGATTTGCTGCAAACTACTGTAACTTTCTAGTGCAAACATTCCCATTTATATGTCACAAACCCAGTTTACGCAGTGTAAACTGTTTGAATATGCTGCCCAAACAGCTTTGGGCCTTGTAGGCCTGACCGGGGTTCACACACTGACAGTGTTCTTGAAAAGGCAATATTTTCAACACAAATGCTTTTGTACCATGGCCTCAGTTTTCAAAACTAGCAAATTTTTTTATGACTTTCACTGAGGATATCTTATAAAGAGGCCTAATACAGAATAACCCTACATAGTCCGCTTACTAGTATAAATATTATTGGAATGGGAGGTTCAGCCCCTTTGGCATTACTGCTAGTCATTATACTGTATATACTTTCACATGTATTTAATGCAGCGAAAAAGAACTCCAATATGGAGGACTTTAATCTGAATTTGTTTATGTCTGTTTTGAGTTCCAGGAGCTGTATTTTTCCACCTAGTTTTTTTGTTTATTATTTTGGCTTTCGCATATGAATTTCTTTACATGTGTAGAACTGGACAGAACAAAGACTCCACATTACATTTCAAATCAAAGAAAAGGTGACATCTTTTTTGTTGAGAGGGTTTTGTTAAGCCTGCTACCTACTAAGTCATCTACCTCTGCAAGTTTCAGACTCCCCACCAACCATGTAGAGCAAGGCCACTCATTTTCTGCGATTTCACAGCCACGGAGATTTTGATGGAATTTTATGCAAATCACAGAATATTATTCAATGGCTTACATAAACTGCAGAATATTATTCTGCAGTTTACATAAACTGAGGAATATAATTCCACAGTCTACACAAATTGAAGATTATTGTTCTGCAGTTTACATAAACTGATGAATATTGTTCCCCAGTTTACATAAACTGAGGAATATTATTCTGTAGTTTAAATAAACTGAGGAATATTGTTCTGTAGTTTACAGTACTCTTCAGTGTAATGATTTTGTGGTTTATATAACATTCTGCAGAATGTTTTTTTTTGGAATTCCTCAGAATTTTAAAAAGTTCTGAAAAATGTTTTGGAACAGCTCCTGCCCATTAGTTTTCCTGCTAGTGCTTTTCTTTAAAATCACAAATAAGCTGGCCCAGTAGGGTGGTGAGCTGAGATACTGGTTGCCATACTAATGACCCGAGTTCAGGAATGGTCCGGGGTCACTTGTCATGCCACCTGAGGGAAGGAGGACTGAGCATCCACTGATAGCTCTTCTCCTTCAGGGAGGGGGGATGGTGCATGCCACTGCTTGGCTGCCACCTAATCGAGGCTTGGTGCTGCAGCAGCGGCCAACTCTTAGACAAGCAGGTGCAGATTCTGAATGCATGTGGCATCTTTACTCCACACATCCACACCATGGCATGCATTCTGACCTCAGGAATGCAACAGAAACAAGATGAAAAAAACACCGGCCAGGATGTTGCCTGCCAGCCCATCACAGGCTCCACACCACCTACCATGTACTGGCTTGAACCAGGTAAGTCTCAGAAATGGTAGGCAGTTGGTCTGGACGGATGGGGGGCTGAAAGGGGGGCCAGTGGCAACAATGAGGCATAAACAAAGGATGAAAAAAATACAGGTAAATCCTCCCCCCCACCCTGCTTAGCTCCACCATCGTCCCTACCCCCACCCTGAGAGTCTCCCAGAATCACCTTATTTAAAGTAGTATATTTTTGTTTTATATTTTAGCAAAATATTATTTATTTAAAATGTGAAAATTAAACAAGGGAAGTGAAAGGAAAAAAGAGAAATAATTAGACTTACACTGCAGATGTTTAATGTTGTGTATATTTAATGTATGGCAGTTTCCAGGGGTGGTAGTATTGGGGGCTGCCTGCGTGCTCCCAAATCCCACCCCACTGTAATTGGGTATGGGGCCCCTGATAGGTATTCACAGAGGAGGGGAGTCTTGGGTACAAAAATACCAGCAGAAACAGGCCTTACGGTCTGTCAAGTCTGCTTGAGTGCACAGCTAGCACCTTATAATGCTGCTGCACCTCCCTGCCCTCCCATCCTATTACCTCTATCCCAACCCCTCTCGAAACTGTCTACCATCTTGCAGGCCACTACCTCACCTGGCAAGGAGTTCCACTTGTCCACTACTCTTTCCATGAAAAAATGTCTCCTCATCTCTCTCCTGAATCTACCCCCCTCCAATCTCAGTTGGTGTCCTCTCATGTCCCTCCGGAGCACCAAGATATCTCATCGGTGAGAATGCCGATCTCCCCCACAGCAATGGCACAATACCGGCCTTGGGTATTGTGCCACCTCTATCACTGTTTTCATTGGGGCTAAGCCCCACACCCCTGGTTTTAGGATTCCAACTCCAGGTCAGGGTTGGTCCAAGGAGGGCAGAACACTGGGGAAGTGAGAACACAGAAAAGGACCATTACCATGAATGTCGCCGTAATGGTCTTTTCTGTGTTTCGCCATCGGGGTGTCAACCACAAGGGGTAATATGGTCCCTCCCATGTCTCCTCTGGAAAATCCTCTCTGTATTAGTCTTGTTTATTCCCTTCAGGTACTTAAAGGTCTCAATCATATCTCCCCTGTCCCTCCTCTCTTCCAGAGAGTGCTTATTCAACTCCCCCAGCCTTTCCTCATATGACTTGCCCTCCAATCCCTGGATCATCTTTGTAGCTCTATGCTGTACCCCCTCCAACAATCTGATGTCCTTCTTCAGGAACGGGCACCAGTATTGCATGCAGTACTCCAGGTGGGGCATGACTAGTGACCTATGCAGGGGCAGGATAACCTCCTTACTTCTGGAGGAGATCCCTCTAGCTATACACTCCAGCATTTTGTTGGCTTTTGCCGCCGTCCTTCTGCATTGAACAGATTTGTTCATGCTCCCTGTTATGATCACCCCTTGGTCTTTCTCTTCTGTGGAGCAACCCAACTGAACACCATTTAAGTGATAATCCCTCCCCTGGTTCCAGGCTCTGAAGTGCAGAACTTTGCACTTCGTGGTGTTTAAACCCAGCTGCTATTTATTTGCCCAGTCCTGCAGCTTATTCAGGTCCTCCTGCAACCCCCCCCCCCGTGTCATCTACAACAGCTCCCATCTTGGTATTGTCTACGAACAGACTGATTTTGCTCTGGATCCCATCTGAGATATCTGCAATGAACATCACGAACAGTACTGGTCCCAGCATGGATCCCTGTGGTACCTCACTCATCACCACTCTCAGTGATGAGAGTTCACCCCTACCACCACCCTTTGCTGTCTCCCCCTCAGCCAGTTCCTGATCCAGGTCACCATTTTTGGTCCTGACCCCACATACTCCAGCTTCCCCCCAATCTCCCATGTAGCACTGAATCAAAGGCCTTACTGAAGTCCAAGTACAGGATGTCCACAGCATGGCCCTTGTCTAGTTCCCGTGTCACCCAGTCATAGAACTCTACCAGGTTTGTCTGGCATGATCAGCCCTTGACAAACCCGTGTTTCTGGTCGTCCCGAATACCATTTGCCTCCAAGAATTCATGAGCCTCTCCTTTAGGATGGTGTCCATGAGTTTGCCCATGATCGAGGTGAGGCTTATGAGCCTGTAGTTCCCTAGTTCATCCTTTGGCCCACTTTTATGGATGGGTACTATGTGGGCCATTCTCCAGTCCTGTGATACACATCTTGTGTCTAGGGAGGTATTGAACAGGTCTGCCAGCGGCCCCACAAGGACCTCTGCCAGCTCCCTCAGTACTCTAGGGTGAATTCCATCTGGCCAAGGCACTTTGTCCACTCTTAATGCCTCAACACCTCCAGAACCCTGCCCTTTGTTATCCCTACATCTGTCGTCCTCTCCCCCCCTTACCCACCCCCACTTGCCTGAGGTATTTGCCTCCCCTTCTCCTGCATGAACACAGAGCAGAAGTACTTGTTCAGTGCCACTGCCTGCTCCGTCCCTTCTTCACCCACCCACCCCCATCTTTTTGATCCTCACAAGCTGGTCTTTGCTTCTCCTTTTCTCACCTATGTAATTGAAGAAGTATTTTTCTCCTCCTTTGATCCCCTGCACCAGTCTCCACTCTCTAGATGCTTTGGCCCCCGACCAGTCTGGTGACCTCCCTAGACTTTTCCCTGTATACATCTTTATCTTCTCCCCTCCCTGTTTTCCTATACTTCCGAAATGCCACCCTCTTGGCTCTCACCCCTTCCCTGATCTCTGGTGACAGCCAACTGGGTTTCTTTGCCCTGCCCTTCTTGATTTTTTTCCTAGTACACATCGCTGTTGCCTCCACCAGCCTCCCCTTATTATATTCCATCTCTGATCTGCATCCATGTGTTGTTGGATGTCTGCCAGCTGCTTGCTCAGAATTTCTCCCATCATCCTAAACCCTGCCCCTCCTACACTCAACTACCCTTGTATCTGTGCCCCTGTGTCCCTCCCCATTTTAGCCACAGCAAGTAGTGGTCACTCCCAGCAAGCGGTTATCCAAATTCTAGGTTCCTTACAGCTTCCCCATTACCCAGTACAAGATCCAAAGTCCTTTCCAGCCATGAAAGCTTAAAGGTGATCGCCGTTATCAAGAAGCCTAGAGTGCCAACATTTTGACACTCTGACCTGCCCGTTAGAGAAAGCAGTGCCAGGGACTTACTTTTTAATGTTTTTCTGTAGAGGCAGCACCCCACACACATGTGGGGGCCGCTTCCCACACCCTCTACTAAAGGATTCTCAGCTCCAGGAGGGTGCATGTCGGAGGGGGTGAAAACATTAAAAAATAAAAGGCTCAGGCCTGACTCAATACAATTGCACCAGCGTCTGGACCCGAACCTGGTACCACACCCACCACAGCTGCGAACCAACCCCATACACCACGATGCAGCTCGGCAGTGCACTGCAGTGCCACCCCCTACTGCTCATCCATCCCCTCCCAGCCCATGCTCAGCGTGCTCACTTCCCCCCCTCCGCGTGTACGTATAGCGACATCCTGTCGCTATTTTTGCTGACCCCCCCATCCGGCTGCCATACCCTCCTATCACCATGAGGGATTCACTGGGGAGCGGGTCACCATTACGGAGGTGCCCTTCCCCATGCACCCTCCTCACAGGATACCATAACGGTCCCTGTACCAGCTGTGTCAAGAAGTTGTTCTGAAAAACTTCCAACAGGATCCCTCTCTTGCACTCATGGTGGCAGGTGTGCTCCAGTACACCCCCAGTAGGTTGAAATTGCCCCATCACCACCATACTTCCCTTTCCTGCTTACCGTTCGAATTTGATCTGCCAGTTCCTGGTCCAGGTCACAACCCTGTGATGGTGGCCTGTACACTACCCCAATCCTCAGTGTCCTATTCCTCACATCCTGGAACTGCATCCACAGAGCTTCTGTTCTCCCCTCCTCCCCTTCCATCCTTATGCACTTAATCCCCTCCCTCACATAGATTGCCACCCCCCATTCCCCTTGACCCTATCCTTTCTGAATAGTCTGTACCCTAGGATCATCATATCCCAGTCCTTGTACTGGGTGGCCCATGTTTCTGTGATGGCTGCTATGTCCACCAATTCCACCGCAAAGAGAGCCTGTAACTCTGCAGTTCTGTACCTTAGGCTTCTTGCATTCAGTGAGACCACCTTCCAGCCAGTTGCCTCCCCAACCTTACCATTCCTCTTCCCACCTTTGGTCCTCTCTGTGCCCCCTCCTCATTCCCTTCACCTCTAACTAGAGGGGGTGAGCACCCTATGCTCCTCTTTTCTGACATGGTTTCTAACAATGGTCCCCTCACCAACACCCCTTCCTAGTTTAAATCCACCCTTGTTGAAATATACCCCTCCATTCCCTGTTTGAGTATGCTCTTCCCCTCTTTGCTCAAATGTAACCTGTCCGCTGTGTATAGGTCGCTGTTGTCCCAGGTTCTGCCCCAGTCTGACACCAGTCTGTATTTCCTGTCTTTTTGTATTCCTGTATTTTTGTCTGTGGTTCAGCATCAATCCCTCAGTCACCCATTGAACTACTCTATCCTTTTTTTTCTTCCTTTACTTGCACATGGTACCGGTAGCACCTCAGAGAATGCCACCGACACCCCCAACTCCTCACACTGCCTACCCAATTCCTCAAACCTCCTCTTTACTACCTCCACTGTTTCCCTGGCCAAGTCGCTTGTTCCCACATGCACCAGCACATATGGTTTCATCCTCCATCTGCTTTTGCGCTTGAGAAGTGCCTGCCCTGCCCTGTCTGCAGTCAACCCCAGAATTGCCTTGACCCAGATATGGCTGTGCCTTTCCCCCTTCCTCACCATCTGATCCCCTTCAGTATGGATTTCCCCAACACCAACATCCCCTCATCATTCTGATCCTGCTCCCACCTCCACTGTGATCCCTGTCCTCTCCCCCAGAACCCCCGCTGCCTCCCTCCTTACATCCCCCATCTGCACCTTTTGTACTTCTTGCATCATTCCCCCCACTGCCTCCCCTCCTGTTACCACCTCTCCCTCCTCCTCTACCCTACCTTTCCTCTCCCATCTCTGTTTCCCATTGTAATTCCTACATCTTGGACCTTCCCTATCCCTCTCCCCTATCTCACAGCTCCAATACTTCCCCATCCCCTTACTCTGCCAACACTGCAAACCTATTGCTTGATAACCCTGCAATGGTGCCCATCGCCTCCTTCTCTGATCCCTCCCTCCTACTCCTTCTGCACCTCCGCTCACTTCCCCCCATCCTCCTTATATCCCAATCTTTAGCTCTGCAGTTCCCTCTTTGCATCTCCCCACCCCTCCTTAGTGGGGTCAATCCTGCCTCAGCTCCCCCCTCACTCACTCTCCTTAGTTCCCTCCATAACCCCATTACTTCATCCTCCAATTTCCTTAGCCTGCAGCAAATTGGACAGCCTCCCAGTTTCCATAATAAATTCTTCCAAACAGCCACCCCACATCCAGTGCAACTCACTATCCTCCATGTACCTGCCACCCTCCCTCTATGGCACCCATCATTCCACCCTCTATTCTGTAGCCTCCACCCACCCTCATCCATTTCCATCCACTTCTATCACCCCTCGAGTTTCCCCCCTTGCAGCCCTTCACACCTACTCCCCATTATTCGCATTTGGCTTAAGTGTATCCCCACACCTGTTCCCCAGTCCTTACTCTCGTACTTATATGCTCCATTATTAGTCCGATATCAGTCCTTCTTTAACCCCCGGTCCTCATTTGATGGCCTTTACTCAGTAACACATTAATACAATCCCCTCAGTGTATTACATTAATACAGTAACACACTAGTACAATCCCCTCTGTGTATTACAGCTCTTATGTACACTAAATACTTATCACAGCCCCGAGTATGCTAGATCTCTAGCTTAGTAATACATTACTACCTTAGTATATATCAAATCCAAATACGACATCACATAACAAGGCTAGCTTTCATATCACTAAGTTCACTAAGTTTGGCAGGATCAAAAAAAAAAAGGCATAGCCCGTAATAGCTCCTATTAGGACAAATTATTATATTTAAGAGTTCCGCTTGTAGAAATATAGTTGTCAAGATTTTTTTTAAGTTTTTTTTGTAATACTTGAGACAACTTTAATAGGTAATCTATTCCAAAGTGAAACTGTTCGTAAAGTGTAAAAATATTTTCTATCTTTAGTTTTAAATATCTCATTCTTAATCTGTCATGGATGTCATCTAGTGTTCATCAGGTCATTCTTAAATTCAATTTCTAGGTCCAATATTAATAAAGGATTATTTTGTATATTAAAAAAGAAAAAGAGATCACCTCTCTGTCCTCTAACCTCCAGGCTGTGCAGCCCTAATCTATCCAATCTGTCCTTGTACGAGTATTGGATTAACATGGTTATTGATTTGGTATATCTTCCTTGTATTTTTTCTAATTTATTCATTTCTGTTATTTTATACTGAGACCATATCTGGGATCCATAATCCAAGATAGGGCTCACATATGAGAGATATAGTGGCAATAATACTTCAGATTTTCTGCTCTTAATATTTCTTTTAATTGTTACTATTACCCTTTTTGCTTTGGCAATAACGGCTGTTTTTTGTGCTTTAAATTTAATTTGTTATTGACAAGAATCCCAAGATCTTTTTCAGTGGCTTTAATTTGAATCAGTATCCCAGCCAAATAAACATAATTTGGATTTTGTCTACCTATATGTAAAACACTACATTTCTGAATGTTAAATTGCATCCCCATTTCGTTACCCATGTGCTTATTGCACTGATATCATTTTGTAGAGTCTGAATTTGATCAATGTTTTTACAAGGGCCTCAAATTTTTGTGTCGTCAGCATATTTCATAATAATGCTACTAATGTTATCATCTAAATCTGCCATAAAAATCTGAAATATTAAAGGTCCAATTACAGATCCTTGCAGTACTCTGCTTGTTACCTGGCCCTCAATGGACTGGTGGCCCCGTACTGAGACTACTTGGGATTGATCATCAAGCCAGATGTCTATCCATCTGACAATAGAGTTATTTATTTTATACTTGTTCAATTTTTGATGTATTGCCCAATGTGGAACTCAATCAAAGGCCATACTCAGGTCAAACAGAAGTATGACAATAGGGACACCATTAATTTTTCTTCTGCCCATAGAGTATGCACAAGGATGTGGTGCTAGGAAACAACAAATCAACATATAGCCAAAAAGTTCCCTGCACACACTAACCTGAGAAAGAGGGATGCCACACCAGGAAGGTTTCAAGTGCAAAATGTACATTTATTTAAAATAAATACACCCGCTTCAGTATACAGCTTGACATGTTTCGGAGCGGAGGTCCTTTTTCAAAAGCTGAATATTCAAACCAACAACTCAGCTTATATGTGGCACAGAATAAACCATGTGATCAAAGCACCTCACAATATATCATTCTCTAATAGATTAGGATGTGTTACCCTCTTGCTGCACATGCTTAATTTAAAATAACTTTATTTCATACCACAGTGCATTAAAAGCTTGTCCCAAAATGCAGTAATCCATGTGAACTTAAAAAACTAATACAAGAAAGGAAGTGAAAGGGAATGGAGGGGAGAAGGGGAAGGGAAGGGAGAGGGGAGGGAGGGGGAAGGGAAAGAAGGGGGTAAGGAAAGGGAAGAAAGAAGAAATAAAACAAAAAACCAAAAACCAACTAACAAACAAAAATCAGTGCTTAACATACTTATAGGTATAGTACAATTAAGAATTTGCATTCCATATTATGAGGGACAAATATTTCGGTAATATCAATAGATAATGTACAGCAGGCTA
Source organism: Neoceratodus forsteri (assembly GCA_016271365.2). NCBI lineage: Eukaryota > Metazoa > Chordata > Ceratodontiformes > Ceratodontidae > Neoceratodus > Neoceratodus forsteri. The sequence continues at coordinate 1,727,683,616 of CM057456.1, forward strand.
AATTCAAGAACAAAAATCACTGCAACTAGAACTTGTTAATCTCTTATATAAAAACATCCACTGCTACACTAAAGTTGGAGGAAAACTGAGGCTAGACTATCTAGAACTATCCAACTGTATCAGGAAACTGATGCTAACATTCATTCTGAAGACATCTATGCCTAGGGCTCCACATACTTATTTTTTTCTATGATTATTCCTTTTCTGTAAACAAGGATGTATATCAAGGTGTACATTTAAGCCCAGTTTAGTTTAAGCTTTAGTTGCATTAAGTGTTATAGTCCAAAAATTCTCTCTAATTAACATTAGATTTTCATAATCCTGCCCTCTTGGGTTCCTGCACACTTTATCGATGGCTATAAAATTGAACTGGCGTCTTCCTAAAACAGGGGAGTTTACAATGTGTTGAGTTGTAACATATGTTACATCCTTTATATGAGAGATTAGCAAATTCTAGTTGCAGTGATTTTTGTTCTTGAATTTAACCTGTTGTACATCATATATTGATATTAATTAAATATTAGTCCCTCATAACATGGAATGCAAATTTTTAATTGTGCTATATCTATAATTATGTTAAGCACTGATTTTTGTTTGTTAGTTGTTTTTGGTTTTTTAAGTTTTATTTCTTCTTCCTTCCCCATCCCCCCTCACCCCTCACCCTTCCCCTCCTCCCCTCCATTCCCTTTCCCTTCCTTTTTTGTATTCGTTTTTTTAAATCCACATGGATTACTGCATTTTGGGACAAGCTTTTAATGCACTGTGGTATGAAATAAAGTTATTTTAAAGTAAGCATGTGTAATAAGAGGGTAACACATCTTACCCTATTAGAGAATGATATACTGTGAGGTGCTTTGATCACATGGTTTGTTTTGTGCCATATGTAAGCTGAGTTGTTGGTTTGAATATTCAGCGTTTGAAAAAGGACCTCCGGTCCGAAACATGTCAAGCTGTATACTGGAGCAGGTGTATTTGTTTTAAATAAATGTAAATTTTGCACTTGAAACCTTCCTGGTGTGGCGTCCCTCTTTCTCAGGTTAGTGTGTGCAGGGACACCATTATCCCTCATTTTGTTGACATGATTGTAAAAACTAACCAAGTTTGTTGCACAGGAGTACCCCTTTTTAAAACCATGCTGATTCTGGTCAAACAATGGATCTTTGTTAATATGTTGGTTTATTCTGTCTTTTATAAGGGTTTCCAGTATTTTGCATGGTATTGATATAAGACTTATAGGCCTGTAATTGGTGACAAGAATTTTGCTTCCACTTTTATGAATGGAGTAACTTTTGATTTTTTTCCATTCTTTGGGTAACTTCCCGGTATTAAAAGTTTTTTCATAAAGTAATTCTAATGGTAACCAAATATTTTCTTTCATAATTTTAAGCATGATAGAAGTAGAAGTATGGTATCACAACAATCATTGCAAGAGACCCTGTGTGCTTGGTAAACCTTTGTATCTCCTTCCACCTACACCCCCGTGTCTGAACTTTTACCACCTGACTATTTAAAATAATATCCTTTATTTTTAATGCGCCTTTCAATTAGCTTTAAGAGTTAGTTCATATGGGCAGTTTGTATCTTCACAAGCTCCTCTTCCTTCACAGCCTTCAAGCCCAAGCTAACACAACCATCAACTCTTCCCACAACCAGCACAAGCCACCAACAGTTACAAAATCACAGCCCAAGTAACAGTTGTAACTCACAGTACTAATTTGAACAGTTGTAACTCACGGTACTAATTTAAAGTACAAACTATTCAAATATCACAATTAAAACAGAAGAAAATAAAGCACAGCTACTTCCCTGAACACTCCTCCATATTCTGTTCCCCAATGAATATTGCAAGACAAGGTGGTGCCTGCAATTACCTCCTTAAAAGTCAGCCTTGCTGTATCCCCCAAAACTGCAATGCTGGCTCTGTATTATTTACATATAAAAGAATTTTAAACCCTGCCACAAAACTTGACCTAACAGTGTCACAGATGCTCAGAGTCCCACAGTGCCACAGAAAATTGGGGGGCCTTGATGTAGAGACCTACATTCTAGCCCTCAGGGATAGGGTTAAAATCTATGGGAATATGGTATTCTCATCAGTGGCCCCAGTCCTTGGGAATTCCCTCTTGCCACTGGTTCAGAAAATATACAGTTTGAGCTGCTTCAGGGTGACAGTTTGGACATGACTCCTTTGCAAGCTTACCTAGCCCTCTTGTGTAAGACATGCCTCTCAGTATCTGTCATTTTGTATTTTGAGAATGTCACTGAATGTGTATTCATTTAGTTTATGATTGTTTATATTTTTTACTATATAAACTGCACCAGTGATGAACAAATTGGGTAAATAAACCATGCTGTTTTAGAATAAATCTCCATTTTTACTTAGAACAGATTATTTCACTTAGAACATGTTATTTCCATTTAGAATCTGGAAATAGAACACAGAGAAAAATGGGTCAGATTGAAAATTTGCAATGGAAAATTAGGCAGTTTTAAAGCAGCAGTATATGTTATTCCTCATGTACGTATTTTTCAGTTATGTTTTTCATGCAACAACATCAATATACTCATTGTTCTTTCCACTTTCTTTCATTCCTGAGCAGAGGTATGTGATTTTGAAGTTTGTAAATGTCCCCACCCTCCTGCCATGCTCACCATGAAAAATCTTAAATATCTTGGTGTGGGTCTATGTTGTTTACCATCAGAAACATTAGGTTGCAACATTCTAACACATTAATAGTACATTATATCTAATATGCACACTCAAAAAGTAAGCTAAGTGGAATAGGTTTTTAAAAATTGTGAGTGGTGACCATCTTTAATGACTTGAGTCATTAATTGCAAAATTAGTTTAAAAGGTTTTTTTAAATATCTGAGAAAATGAAACAATATTTATTTATTTAAGATTCAGATTAACACCTTTGAGCCAGAGGCTCATTTACAAAGGTTCCAATTCAGGTGACACAATACAGAGTCACTGAGTTACATCAGTGAAAACACTGTATAGAGAGAGGAACAAGGGTGACACTAGACAACAATAAACATACAAAAGTGAAACAGCTGGTGGCTACATAACAAAAAATACATGTTACTAAGTGCAGTGAACAGGTTTCTAAGTGCAGTTGGGCAGAAACAGGCAGAGTGATTAGAGAGTGCACGGCAAAGCAACCACTTGTCTACGGTAGTGAGGAATTGCCACATAGGGGAATTAGAGGGTCTAGACAGATCTAGGACAAGGATGATATAAGTGGGGGGTGCAGCCAGGAATGCATTATCAGGTGGGGTGGTGGGTGAGGTGGGTGGAGAAGGGGTAGGGGGAGCTGTTCAGGGCAGTATGGGGTACTGGGGAATATGGAATTCCCTCAGGTGGCATTGATAAGGGTTAACAGTTGCAGGTGGTCTCACATGCCAGAAGTTTGCGGAGTCCAAATTTGAAATGGCTGATTTTGCTGGACCCAAGGAGTTCAGTAGGTAGGTCATTAAGCCATTTAGGGCCCCTGTAGAAGAGGGATCATTGTGTGAGTGTGGTATGCTTAAAAGGCACTAGGAACACTCCTTTGGTAGCACTTCTGGTGTTCACGGTTGGTTGGGTGTAGTTGTATAGTTTGGAGGTGGCTCAGGCATAATGCCAAGTAATGCTTTTGTCCCAAGAAGACAAGCCTGGTATTTGATTCTGTGATGGAGAGGAAGCCAACCTGTGTCCGAATACAAGGTGCAGGTATGATTCTGATAGTCAGCACCCAGGACCAGATGGCAGGCCTTATTGAGGAGGGCTATGAACCTCTTCAGGGTGGTGTCAGAGCCAGCACCATAGATCACTAGACCATAGTCAATGGTAGATAACTCAGAGCTGCATGTAACCAGATTAAGAGCCTCCAGGGGCATAGAGTGTCTATGTCAGTAGAGAACTCCCAGTTCGGTGTTAGTTGTTTTAACGATGTGTTCAATATGTGTTGTGAAGGAGAGCATGTCATCAAGGTATACTCCAAGATATTTTAAGGTGCTGACCTGCACTAGCAGCTCACCTTTTTGACTTGTTATGTGTAGGGGTCCATGCTTTTTCCTGTTTTGTGGCACCATGAAGAGCATACACTTGTGTTTTTTTGTAGTTGAGTAACAGTTTATGATGGGAGAACCAATATTCTAGCCATTTAAAACTGGCCTGTAGGTCAGTGGTTATAGTGGTGATGTCCCTACCAGGTGCAGAAATGACCCCATCATCAGCATAAAGCACCATTTTTGCTGGGCAGGCAACAGGTAGTGAGTTTATGAATAGACTAAATAAGAGTGGACCCAGTATGGAGCCTTGGGGGACTCCAAGTCTGACCTCCCTAGGCTCAGAGAGCATGTTAAGGGTCTTCACACATAGTGTTCTACATGAGAGGTAGCTTTCAAACCAGGTAACAGTGCTAGATGAAAGGCCTATGGAGAGGAGACGCTGTAGTAGACATCGGTGGTTAACAGTGTGTCAAATGTCGGTGAAGTCAATAAATATAGATCCTACTGCCCTTCCATTATCCAGAGCCTCGTAGTTCTGTGTAGTGTAGTCTATCAAGGCTGTTTGGGTGGAGTGATGTTTACGGAAACCGTGTTGCTGTGTACTTAGTAGGTTGTATTTCTCCAAATGCTCAGTAAGTTGGTCAGATAGTGCACATTCCAGGGCTTTGGAGAGAAGTGGTAAAATGGAGATAGGGCACTAGTTAGAGAGGCAAGCTCGGTCTCCACTTTTGTGGACTGGCGTGACGTGCGCTGCCTTCCACTTGTCTGGGAATATGCCCATTCATAGGGATGTGTTAAAGATTTTTATAAGTGGTCCAGCTAGCTCATTTAGTGTTAGGGCTACTAGCTTCATGTCGATGGCGTCACTCCCCATCCTGGTCTTGCCCAGTACCCACTTGACGTACCGTTTGGTCTCAGCCTTGGAGAGGTGTCTGAAGTAGAAAGGCAGTGGGCCATTGGGTGTAGTAAGAGGTGGGCTCAAGTTAGGGGGCTGTCCAGAATGGGGGAGGGGAGGTATTCCTTGGGGAGTACAGCACTTAGGTCCATGAAAGCAGTATTAAATGCATTCGCAGTGTCACTTGGATCCTGGAGTGTCCCTGATGGGGGTAACTAGAAGTTCGGGTGTGCCTTGGTGGTCCTGCCTGTAAGGGATTTCACTGAGTTGCAGAATTCCTTTCCATTTCCCCAACTCCTGTTTAGAAGGTCTTTGTAGTAGGAGGCCTTGGCCTGCCTGACAAGTGTTGTACATTTATTTCTGGCTGCTTGGTAGGCAGCAAGGTCGACCATAATGAGAATGAATCTAAAGTCATTGTGCTAGACATAAAATCCTGACTGTCAGGCATGACCCAGGAGATCATGAGGCTGCTCTTTAAAATATAATTAGACTGTACATGGGAACATAGAAAATATATTTATAAATATGACAGATATAAATCACAGCCCCAAATCAATTGACCTAGATCATTTAGTGTTCTGCTGCAGTATTTAATGCAGCAGAGCATTTCACAGTGAACATTCAAATCAATGTCTTTTTTAATTCTATTTTAGATTTTCCTTTTTGTCTAGTCTAATAAGAAACGCTTTCCTTGTTTTGAGTTTTCTGTAGCATGTTATTTGGCTAGCAGTATTTCTCAAGATATAGTCAGTCTTGGACTGAAAATATACTATAACAGGCAGACAATTGCTAGTCACAGAATTAAGGAAAAAAGTAAAGTCTCTTTCAATACTTAAAAATAACCTATAACCATGACTAAGAACACACAGTTTGCTGATGGATCCAATCAACTGGTGTTCAGCAAACTTTTTTTTGTTCATTTGCTGATGAAAATATATGCTAATGATGCCATCAAGACTAAAATTGCAATCTAGTGATTTGGGTTCTGATGTTATATTAACATAAGCAGAGAAGAACATGTTTAAAAACTTTAAATGAAGGAATCAGTAAAGAGTTTGTGAAGCCTTCTGGAGGCTGATTGGGACAGATTTGTTTTGCTGCTACCTACAGTAAGTGGAAATGTTGAGGAGAGACCTAGATGCCAGGAAACCTATTGTTGCAAACCATAACATTTAACATCCCTTAGCATTCCTTGTTCCTTGAGGCATGTAAGGTGCACGATTGTTCTCCTTCACCTCCACTCCCCAGGTCCATGCCAGCTAAGCAGGAAACAAGGGAAATACCACACTCACAGCTTAGGATGCAGAGACAGCTATGCTGTATATTTATTCATGGGTCAGCAACACCTTTATTATAGGTCAGATGTGGAATGGAGTGGCACTCGTACTTGAACCCTCATAGTGTCTTGGAGTAAGAAACACGGTTAAAATGTACAAACAAGCAACAGCAACTGTCATTAACAAGGCAGTTAATGAACGGGTGCACTGAGATTCAGTCAGCGATTCCAGCCAGTTCACTGGCACCCAGGCAATCCTGATTTAGATGTCAATTGTCTGCAATGCCAGAAAATGTCCATACAGCTATCATAAACCCTCCCCAGGTAAGAAGTCTCTGCAAGCACAGGAGGGTACAAACTCAATTAACCCTTGTACCGATGTATGGGGATTACTGGCAATAAGTAAGTTTCCAGACCGATACAAAGTTTCACTCTAAAGCTCAGGCAGGGGTCTCAGAACACCTTTGAGACTGCAAACAGTGATGTCTGACTTTATGTAGCAGCTGTTACTACTTCCTCCCCTCAAGGATGCATTAACAATGTTGGTGCCCTTAGCAGCCTTGTGAGAACTGACACTCTTGGTCCAACTGGATCAGCCGATCACTGGGGCATGCAGCCCTTGACAGCTCCTCAGCCCAAGCCTGGCCCTGGGCCCCTGTAGACTGGACTATGATGAAAGTGTCAGTCTTGACCATCTTCCCCACCCTGGCCACATTCAGTCACAGCCAGGGAGCAATAAAGCACCATGGCTAGAACTCTCCTTCCTCAATTGTACACTGCAAACCCTTGAGTTCCATACCTAAGACCTTTTTTCTGACTTGGGGTGTCCTTATATATGCCCTGGCATGCATCAAACCATTTCTTTCCTGCTACATCTTCTGCCAGGTGTTTCTGGGCATGCTCAACTAGTAGCCACAAATGGGGGTCCAGACTACTGCACATATTCCCACCCAAAACCCATGGTGTCCTCATTCAGCCATTCATACCAATAGTAGAGAGAAGATACATACAGAGCCAGTTTTGGGTGCTGTGGCGAGTTCAACATACCCTTAGGCGGACACTACCTTTTCACAGTGCGATCCACAATGATCCGGCAGGATCCCACAGAATTCTTCAGTAAACAGTGCACTTCAATGGCAGGTAATCCCTTTTTGTCATGCAGAAATTGGTGACATTTTATCACTGTGCTTGATTCTGGTAAATGCCATTGTATGTATACACCTATCACAATTGCACTTTACATCAGCTGTATAGACTGTGCACAGAGATAGTTTCAGAAAAGCAAACATACAGAAACCATCCATAGCAGTAGAATCCATAGTCCCCCATCTTGGAATGTGTTCCACCTCCCCTCCCAGATCCCACTCCCCAGAACACCTATTGTAGCAAGGTGAGTTACCCTGCTGCCAGTTACCTTGGACTACGGTGGTGAGCTACCCAATGTCTAAACTCATGAAACTCCAAATTTCCTCATTCTTTTCCTGATTGCCAGCAGGGTCCCAGCATTTTTGGAATCCAATTCCAACACACTGACCCATGTGTTAAAATATAATAACTTTTTCTTTCCCTTTCTTTGGTTTAGGTTCCCGAAGCACACTTGTTTCTGTAAAAGTGGTCATTCCTAGAAGGCTCAGCCAGAACCTAAAATAAAATCTACTGCCACATTCAAAACACAGCAGCAGCAGCACAGCAAAAACAGAAAAATGATTTTAATAACAATAATTATGCATGGTTAGTTCTTTTTCTTAAAGATATAAGCCTTTTTTGTTTGTTAAGATTTTTTCCTCAAAATCAGAAAACAGTGCTAAAGCAAATGAAGTGTACTTTTCATTCTTTTATTGGGCAACTCAAGTAAGTCCAAAATCACTGGTCACAAAATCGTATGGCCTACTCGCCAATCTGCCATTGGACAAGAGCACCTCAATACTGCTCTTCCTTCAAGTGCCATCAGGATGGATGCGCACCACAACATGATTTATCCCATTACTCTCGACCCTCCACTGCTGAGCTACTATATCACACTTTTTCCAGAAGGTCACAGAATGTATGGTGCTGGCAGAGAAACGCTGAGACGAAGCCTCCTCAACTCGATCCCCAATCCATCTCTCCATGTTCTCTTCCACTATATCTATCATCCATTCAGGGGTGTATGTATAGGTCCTTTCCTACGGCTTGGCCATCATCTTGGCAATGTAATATTCCTCATGGCTCGTCTTTCCTATGTCTTTCTAATAGGGGCAGCCTGATGGTATAAAGCTCTCCTCATTTCTGTCTCCTGCCCAATCAATGTCAGCCTCCAGGTCCCAAGCAACCTCATCTTCTAGTCTGTCGAAGTCCATGCAAATGGCTCCACCTCCAGCACATCCATGGAAACTATAAATGGCATGAATCCTATCATGACAGGGCCCATGCAGCGGGCTCCTCCTCCAGTATATCTTGGCAGCTCCAGGTACCTTGACCCCTGAACTCTTAGGCTGTTCCTCATAGAAACATAAAAACTGTCAGCAGAAAAGGACCACATGGCCCACCCAGTCTGCAGACCCCACCTGTTCTCCATTGTCCCTCTCCTTCCCTGCCTGTTTGCCAACATCCCCTTATGTTTTTCCCATGAATGTCTGAAACCCTCCACTATTTTTGCTCCCACAACCTCTGCTGACAGATGGTTCCAGGCATCCACCACTCTTTTAGTGAAGGCGTACTTCCTCACTTTCCTCTTAAACGTCCCCTTTTCCAGCTTCACTGCATACCCTGTTGTCCTGGTGCACTACCTCATTTGAAATAGACTCCTCTCCTGTACCCTGTTTGCCCCATGAGGTGTTTCTATTATGTCTCCCCTCTCTGTCCTCTCTCCTTGAGTGTACTTGTTGAGATCCCTCAGTCTCTCCTTGTAGGGATTTTGATGAACCCCCTGCACCTTTTTAGTCACCCTCCTCTGGACTGCCTCCACCATGTCTATATCCTTGCTGAGGTACAACCTCCAGAACAGGACACAGTACTCCATGTGGGGTCTCACCAGAGACCAATACAATGGTAACACTACCTCCTTCCTCCTGCCAGTTATAACTTTCCTTATGCACCCCAACATCCCACTGGCCCTGCCTTCTGCCTTGTTACACTGCCCCACCACTCTGAGACCTATAGATATGATAACCCCAAGATCTCATTCCTTCTTAGTGACCGTCAGTACCTCCTCCCACATTTTATAGTCAGCTCATGGGTTTCTTTGCCCTAGGTGCATGATTTTGTACTTTTTTGCATTGGACCCCAACTGTCATGCTCATGACCATTCTTTGAGTTTTTTAAGGTCCCTACTCTTTCTCCCCACCACTTCCTGAGTATCCAGCCAATTTCAGACTTTGGTGTGATCTGCAAAATGCATACCTTCCCTTCTGTTCTTCTGCAATGTCACTTATGAAGACATTAAAGAGGATCAGTTCCAGTACTGAGCCCTGCAGCACTCTGTTGATCACTCTTCTCTCATTTGAGTGCTGCTAGCCACCACCTTCTATCACCTATCCATTAACCAGTTTTTTACCCAGTTTACCACTTTGGACCCCACCCCTAAACTGCCCAATTTCTTTTTCAGTCTCCTATGTGGCACAGTGTGGAAGACCTTGCTGAAGTCCAACTAGACTACAGTGAAGCCCACCAGGATGATGCACGGTGTCAGAGATTTACTTCATGACAAAAGGGATTAACTCCCTTTGAAATTGCATTGTTTGCTGCAGTAACTCTATTGCAGAATTCTGCAGCACTGCACTTTATCCTGGTAGGCTTCACTGCACCTCCACTGCCCTTCCTTGATCTGTTTCCCTGGCCACCTAGTCAAAGAAATCACATGCATGGCATGAACTCCTTCTCATGAATCCATGCTGCTTTGGTCTTGTAACCTGTTGGATTCACGTTACTCCACTAGAATTTCCTTTAATAAGATTTCCATTAATTTCTTCACCACTGATGTGAGACTCACAGGCCTATAGTTGCTAGCCTCCTCCCTGCTTATGCAGCAGGATTACATCTGCTTTCCACCATTCCTCTGGAACCACTCCTGTTTCCAGTAAGTTGTTGAATAAGGCCATCAATGGTGCACAAGGCACCTCCCTGAGTTCCCTTAACACCCTTGGGTGTATTCCGTCTAGTCCCATGGCCTTGTCTAGTTCCAGATTTGCAAGTCTCTTCAGGACTCTTTCCTCTGAAAATGGACTTGTTCCCACCCCCGCTCATTGTTCCTCCTGCCCCTTAGTGGTCCACCCCCCTCTCCTTCCTCTGTGAAGACTAAGCAGAAGTACCTGTTCAGGATGTCTGCTTTTTCCTGATCCTCCTTTGCACATTTTCCCTCTGTTGTCTTTACCCTCAATATCCCTCCTCTTGCCTTCCTCGTCTCACTTATGTACTTGAAGAAAGTTGTGTCCCCTTCTGCTATTCCTTTGGCTATCCTTTCCTCTGTTTGCACCTTTGCATCTCTCAGTGACTTATCTGCTTCCCTTAGTTTCACTTGGTTTGCTTAGATTTGCTGGCAAAGGCACCTAGCTTCACCTAAGCTCTTTTCTTCTAGGTTTGCTTGTAAGAACAGAGCAAGGAACATTATCAGAGTAAGGAAAAAGAGTAAGGCTTCTTTTGGCTAGGCAGATTTACTGTGTGATATTATTTTCTTTTGTATTCACAGGATTTGTTACTGTTTTTTACTAAACATTTTACTGCTTTTTAATATGTGGATTATGAAATTAATACTATTCTAAAGCATACGAAAAATTCTCGGTAATATACTTGCTCCCACAGTGATAATAGCACAGTAAATGAGTGATAATACTATTGTTCAGATGTGGTAATACCATCGTTTGGTACCCAAACGATAGTATTATCACAAAAACACCAAAGCGCAGGCGCAAGAACCCCTCGTGCAGAGCAGGAGCCAGCTTTTAGTATAACTTTTGCAGACTGTAAAAACTGACTCCCCCCTCATCCAAAACACAAAACACTGAACCTGTGGCCACATACTATGAAACAGAAGCAGCTAACCTCTATCTTCTCTCCTCCATGCTTCCTATGCGCTTCTGACTGGACCGCTCACTCACACAGACTGCTCGCATAAAGACGCCACCATTTTCCCCATAAAATATTTCAATACAGCAAAGCAGAACCAATAGAAACACATGCTGTGTGTTTCAGAGGCGTCTCTATGTTCTGGCATCCATGGCAATGCCTGCCAAGCACCTCCGTTTAAAGATACATGAACTCACACTACAGCAACCTGCCTCTTTAGCACTGCATTGCCACAGAATAGTAAAACTTCTCAGATCCATATATTAAAAAAAAGTAATAAATAGGGAAGTGTGTATTTCAAGGCTACAATACCATCTCGAGGTTCTGGGGACATAGGAACCTCTCGAGGTTCGCATGTCCCCAGAACCTCTTGATGGTATTATAGCCTTGTAATACACACTTCCCTATCTATTATTCTCTATATTGTTCTCTGATTCAAATTGCTGTTGCAGGGTATACTTTCTGCTGCATTCCTACAGGGTGTGCCTTCAGGTTTGTAATTGCTACTGTTTTGTGCTTATAGATTACTGCTGTAATCTTCTCTAATTCAAATTGCTTTTTGCAAGGTATATTTTCTGTTACTGCTTTATTTTTCTCTGTAGCAAAGGGGTTTTTGCAGGTATATCTTCTGTGAAATTATTACAGGTGGTGCTTTACAGGTTTTACAGTGTTATCTATCATTAGATTAAGCTTTCAGGGCTACTGCATTTGTTGTTGGTTAATTGTTTCTGCTCTTACCTCCTTATTTCTTTCATCCATTGTTCTTCTTTTTTGGCAGGGGAAGGTCCAGCCACCCACCCCCATCCCCAACCACCCCATGCTACACTCCTTTTATAGGGTAACACAGTCATGACATTTACTGTTGCAAAGTAGGAAGGGGAGGATCAGAGGGGTATCCATACAGTGACCTCACTTACAGGGGCACAAGTAATTTAACTTGTTATAACAAGTTATACAAAAACAAACAAAACACAAAATTTAACTTTTGCTTTCATTTTCCTCCTTCTAATTACTCAGATCAGGTTATAACCCTGGCAACTCATCTGGAATGGATATTATTAACTGCAGGTACTGTGGGACACTTTTCAAAAGGACAGTTATACAGGATTTATGACACTGTCCTACATGCTGGACCATTGGAGATCTAAGGGCTCAGCTCCAGGCAGCATGAACAGAGATTGCACACCTCAAATTGCATATTCAGGAGGAACTGTATTATAAGAACCACCAGCCATTTCCCCAACAACCAACTGAAACACCTCGACCACAGAGGGTAGTTGGTCGGGGAGGTTGGCAGGTGGTTAGGAGGGACAAATCGGGTGCCCCATCACTCAGTGCTCTCCCACGTATCACCTCCACAAACCATTTAAAAACAACAAACAGGTGTCTGCTTCTATCTCCAAAATCAAACAAAGGGGCAGAGGACACTGCAGCACAGGAGCTAGCAAAACAAAACTCTCCCAAAACAGGGACCAAAACAAAAAACCAAAAGGAAATCCAAAACACTTCTGATCATAGGAGACTCCATGAGTCACGTAGTTGATACATGCCTCCAGCCGGGGGGAAATGGTCAGATGTCTCCCAGGTACATCAGCATGGAGAGACTATGACCGCATTGCTAAAATTGTGCAGTAAGCAGGAGAAAATATTGACATCCTGGTACACATAGGGACTAATGATCTTGCCAGCCGGTCAGCTGTGGAGACCAAGGAAAACCTGACCAGGCTGGGAGACAAACTGTCATCCATTTCATCCAGCATCTCTTTCTCTGAGATCCTGCCAGTCTAGGAGAGAAGGGCAGATGGCCGGAAGGTAAATGAAAGGGAGATAGGGGAGCTAACATGTAGCTCAAAGGCTGGTGCCAGGAAAAAGGACACAAATTTGTAGGTAACTGGCAACAGTTTTGGGAGCAAAAGTTCTTTAAATTCTATGGACTGCATCTGATTAAGGATGGAGTCAGTGCATTGGGTCAGAAGTTTGATGTCTTTGAAGAATATTTAAACTAGCAAATGGGGAGAGGGGTGCAGCACTTGATGCATCAAATGGGAAGAATACCCCTCCCACCCTCAGCTAGTGATCAAACAGGAGTTCAGCATGTTTATAGTTAATTTGCATCACCAGGTAAGGAAAAAGGTCCATCTCCCCATATGATGCACAAGGGAAATGTCGGACTTCACCCAACGATTCACACACTGAAATCTGGCCAATGGAAAATCATGTACACAAATGCCCGCAGTCTGGGAAACAAGATCCCAGACCTGCAGGCAATAATGATAGAGGCTAAACTGGACATAGTAGCCATTAGCAAGATATGGTTGATCAGTAGCCACGCTGGGAAAACTTCAGTACCCGGCTATGTACTGTTCGGAAGAGACCGAGGTACAAAAAGGGGGTGGGTGGAGTGGCCCTTTATGTCAATGAAAATATCAAAGCTACAGAAATTCAGAATACACATAAGGAGCCAGAAGAACTGTGGGTCACCCTGGAAACAGGAAATGGGACAGCCATACGAACTGGGGCTGTCTACAGGCCTCCAGACCAGGGGGAGGACATAGACACATTACTGTTAGAAGATATACAAAATATGACAGCTAAAGGGGAGGTTCCGATAATGGGAGACTTCAACATGCCAGATACAGATCGGTCAATACCAGCAGGGACATCCACCAGAACTAGACACATGGTGGATTCCCTGCAGGGGGAGGTCCTCAAACAACTGGTACAACAACTCACAAGAGACATAGCTATCCTTGATCTAGTACTGACTAATGGGGAAAGGATCACCGCTCTCCAGGTAGAAGGTCACCTGGGGGCCAGTGACCATCACATGATTTGGTTCAATTTGTCCAATAGAACTAAATCATCCCATTCCAAGGCAAAAGTATGGGACTTCAGAGGAGCTGACTTTGATAAGATGGCCAACAAAGTTAAGCCAGCCCTGGCAAAAAGAAATACAGGTGAGGGGGTACAGGCAAAGTGGGAAAGCATTAAGGATGCAATACTTGAAGCAACATCCCATTGTGTTAGAGAGAAAAGCAAGAGCAAAAGAAGGAGGAAACCACTTTGGTTCAAAAACAGTAGCAGAAAAGGTCAGAGCCAAAAGGCTGGCCTTCAGGAAATATAAGGGAATGCAGCGGGACAAAGATAGGGAGGCATACCAATCTTCCCTAAGGGAAGCAGGGAAGGCAGGTAAAGGCCCAAACTGAGGAAACACTAGCATGAACAGTAAAAGAAGAGGACAAAACTTTCTATAGATACATTAGTGAAAGAAAAAAGTCCAGAGGAGGTATTGCTAAGATCAAAGGGGATAAGGGGGAGTGTGTGGAGGAGAACCAAGGAAAAGCATCTATCCTAAATAGATACTTCTGCTCAGTATTTACTGAGGAGGAAGGTAGGGCAGGGCCCACAGCTCAGCACCATGGACACATGGGGGAGAGAGGTGTGCATTAGTCCCTTCATCAAAGAAATGGTCCTACAAGAGCTCGCTAAGCTCAGGGTGGACAAGGCAATGGGACCTGATGGCATACATCCTAGGGTACTAAAGAAGCTAAGGGTAGAACTAGCAGAACCATTATCAGAACTGTTTAGTGAGTCTGTGAGCACATAAAAGGTCCCAGAAGACTGGAGAAGGGCTCATGTGATCCCGCTCCACAAGGGTGGTAGCAGGGAGGAGGCAGGAAACTACAGGCCAGTCAGTCTTACCTCAGTAGTGGGCAAGATTATGGAGGCACTCCTTTAGGAAAGGATAGTGCAACACCTGAAATCCATAGGAGCACAGGATCCAAGATAGCATGGGTTTACAACAGGAAGGTCCTGCTAAACTAATCTCATAGATTTCTTTGACTGGGTAACCAGAGTGGTGGACCAAGGGGTGCAGTTGATGTCACCTACCTTGACTTCAGCAAAGCTTTCGATACTGTTCCACATAGAAGATTGATTACTTGGGGTGGGTCAGAAGTTGGTCAACTGGGTGGCAAACTGGTTGGTGGGCAGAAAACAGAGAGTGGTGGTAAATGGTATACAGTCAGAAGAGATGCAAGTCACAAGTGCAGTACCTCAGGGATCAGTACTGGGGCCAGCCCTCTTCAAAATCTTTATCAGTGACATTGCAGATGGACTGGAGGGTAAGATGTGTCTGTTTGCAGATGACACCAAGATCTGCAACAGAGTAGATGATCCAGATGGGGTGGGCAGAATGAGAAGAGATCTGGATAAACTGGCAAAATGGTTGGAAGAGTGGCAATTGGGGTTTAACACAAAGAAGTGCAAGATCATGCACATAAAGAAGAGAAACCCTGAAGCCACATATAGGTTGGGAGGGGAGTTGCTGACAATCACAAGAGAAGAAAGAGACTTGGGCATCATCAACACAGATGACTTGAAATCATCAAAGCAGACCACTAAAGCAGTAGGTAATGGGTCAGCCCAGTGGCGCTGAGGGTTGAAGTGCTGGAAGCCACACCTCGCACCGCACCGGTGACCCGGGTTCAGGAATGAGCCCAGGTTGTCGGGGGCTGGAAGGGGAGGACTAGGATTGAGTGTCTGTTGACTGCTCTCCTAGTTCTGGAGTGGGTTGGGGAACAACCATCACATGGCAGTGACCTCTGGGAATACCTGGAGGTACTACCGGGGTGGTGGCAGCTGGGGGGGAAGTGCAACAGACATTGGCACATTGTGCCTGACATCATTGCATGTCCGCATTCCCATGGGGTCAGTAAATCAGAGGAAAAAAGGGCTGGGCGCAACCGTGCAGCTTGATGGCTGTGCCCTGCGCTGCCCAGACAACTTGCGAGGAGTCCCATCGGGGAGGATCGGGGGCTGTCCTGGCTGGGAGTGGCAGAGGGGGCCCTCCAGCAAGATAGCATGACGGCCATCCTGGACCCTCTTGAGTGTAGTATGAGCCACCCAGCTCTCCGGGTGGGCAGGACCGGCAGCTGGATGCCCCAAGCAGGTCACGCTACAGAGGAGATAAATAGCAGCAGTGATACAAAAACAAAGCAGTAGGTAAGGCTAGAGGGATGTTGAGGTGTACTAATAGGGATATCACAAGTCAGAAGAGGGAGGTAATAATCCCTTTTTACAAGACACTGGTTAGGCCCCATCTGGAGTACTGCGTGCAGTACTGGAGTCCGTACCTGCACAAGAGCAATAACAAAATGGAGGCAGTCCAGAGAAGGGCAACCAAAATGGTGCAGGGACTGCATCAGAAAACATATGAGGACAGATTAACGGAGCTCAATATGTATACCCTAGAGCAAAGGAGGGGGAGAGGTGATATGATCGAAACATTCAAACATCTTAAGAGCATTAACAAGGTGAAAGAGTCTAACATGTTTCATTATAAGAAAAATAGCAGGACAAGAGGACACAGCATGAGATTAGAGGGGGTCTGATTAAGGAGTAATGTGAGGAAGTTCTTTTTCACAGAAATGGTGGTGGACGCATGGAATGGCCTACCTCAGGAAGTGGTGGATATGAATACAGTGCAGGGCTTCAAACAGGCATGGGATCGGCATAAGGGAGCAATACAGATGAGTATAACTAGATAGGCCATTGACAGAGTAAAGCCCTATGGCACATTCCTAAGGTAGAAAAAATGGTCAGACTGGATGGATCTTGCAGTCGTTACCTGCCATCAACTTCTATGTTTCTATGTTTCCCTAGCCTCATCCCTCTTCATTTCCTGAATGCCACCCTTTTTTCCTTCACCTTCATGATCATTTTTCTAAAGTACCATAATGATCTTTTTTTTTTTGCCTTCTGCTCTTGCTGATTTCCTTCACACAGAGGCTGGTTGCCTTCACTATGCATTTCTTTCATTTCTTCAGCTGTTTCTCTAGCCCTCCCCCACCAATCCTCCGCTGCTAGGCTGCTTCAGAGACAGTCTCCCATTTCTTTAAAATCCTCTCTCCTAAAGTTCTGCATCCTCATCTTTGTGTGCTTTGTCTCCACACCCATCTTAATGTTGAACCACATTGTATGGTGATCACTGGTCCCCAGGGGACAGCCCACTGTGACCTCTACAATACTATCTCTGTTGGTAAGCACCAGGTCTAGTACTGCCCCATCTCTAGTAAGTTCAGTGACTAGCTGGTTAAGAAACTCCCACGCCAGGGAGTCAAGAATGGCCCTGCTTCTAGCTGAAGCTGCACTTGAAGGGCTCCAATCCACATCTGGCAAACTGAAGTCTCTAACCAGTAGCACCTCCCCCTTTTCTTACCATCCTGCAGATGATTTCACCTAGTGCTTCATCCAAATTCTCCTCTTGTGCTGTAGGACTGTATATCACCCTAGTACGAATCGTGGCCCCAGCTCCTGTCTCATGGTGACCCACAGCATCTCCAGCCCTTTCTCTACCTCTAGGTTTCCCTGCACTTCCATAGCCTTGATACCCTCCCTTACATGCAGAACAACCCCTCCTCCCCAATCCCCTTCTTATCTCTTCTAAACTGACATTAGTCTTGTATGGCCATGTTCCAGTCATGATTTTCAGTGCATCACATCTCAGTTATGGCCACTAGAGCCAGGTCCACCTTCACTGTAATGGCCTTCAGGTCTGGAACTTTATTTCCAAGACTCCTTGCACTGACACACAAGGTTCTCCAGACCTTTCTCTTTCCCTACCTACACCCCCTTTCCTCCCTCCTTTCTGACTGTGATGCTCCCTGTAACTCCCCCTGACTCCCCTCTTTGCTTGTTACTCTTTTTCTTGTTTCTTCTACACCTCTCTTTGTGTCTCCTTTGTTCCTACCACCTTGTCCTCCACCTTCATCTTGCACCCCTGCCTGGGGGGGGGTCTCTTTGGGCTCTCCCTCCTTGTTTCTTCAACCTGCAGGGGGCAGTTTATGCCTCCGTGTTAATACAGCCTCTCCCCCTTGGCTGGTTTAAATGCTCATCCAAGTAACATCTGAGCCTCCCACTGAAGACTGTAGTCCCTTCCCAGAAGGATGCAGGCCATCACCTCTGTAGAGGCCCATATTCTTCAAGGTTGGCCCCAAGTCCCAAATTAAGCTGAAATCGTCCTTCTTGCACCATGCCTTCAACCAACTGTTGAAGTTCCTGGTGCAGCATGTCCTCCCCTCTCTTTGACCATACACAGGTAGTGAGTGCCACCTTGCATGCTATCTGCTTAAGGCCCCTACCCAGTTCCCTGAACTTACCCTGCACTGCCCCTCCTCTATTCCTGGCCAGATCATTAGTCCTCAGGTGGACAAAGACATCAAGTTCCCTCCTGTAACCTTCCTCCCTAATGGCACTCAGGATCCAATCCATACCTCCAAGCCAAAGCACCTGGTAGGCACTTTACCTCCCTCTCCTCCTCTTCCTGTTTACAAATCTGTCACCCTCATGATAGAGCCCTTCAGCAGCAGCTGCTTTCTGCTCACCTGTTGGACTCTTTCTCCCATGTTGGGGCTTCCCCCTCCAAGGGCCCACAAATCCTCCCTTGCTACCACATCAGGTGTCACCACCCAGCTGTCACCTCCTGCCAGTACTGTGAAGGAATTTCATAGTAGTATAGGGTGAGGAGTGTGTACCATACCCGTCAACCCAAATTTCCCTGAGCCCATCAAGGTCCAGCCATTCTGCATATGTGTATGCATCCTCTGAGGCAGTATCAGCAGACTGACTCCATGGCCCCTGGGAAGGGAAAAAGGTCCTCTGCATCCTTGGCAGCTTGGCTTGGAGTCCAGCAAGCTCTGCCCTCAGCCCAGAGAGGTGTGTACAAAATGTGGCAGCACCTCAATCTCCAGAATGTGTCCACAAAAGTCTGTGGCTCTACATCCATTACACTTCACCCATCCCATATTGTTTACCTCATTGTACACCTTCTCAATAACAAACTCCAACTCAGCTGAAGTGGTTTTCACAGGCAGGACCTTGACAGTGTACACTGGGAGTGACTGAAACATCCATCTTCCCATGTGTTACCCAACCACCCTTTCTTGCTTGTTTGGTGCTGTCCCATCAGAAAAGGCCCTGGAGCATTATTATAGGTGTTATGTCATGTGGCCCCATGCCTCCTTCACTAGGTGACCAAGGGCCTGGGTCTGTCAGCTTTACAGGCAGACCTGATGGCCATGGTTTTCCCATTCATTTGGGCTCCCCACACCACACATCCCAAAAGGGAGACCTTTCACAGCCACTCTACTCCTCTTATAACACATGACTCAATGGAGAGGCCACATAAAAACTGTCCCAGGATGACTGAGGGGACATTGATGAGGAGATGCTCCTGGTCCCACTTAACCACCACCTGGTCAAGGAAATCAACTTTCTGCCATGCCTGTCTTTAGATGACTTCTAACTGGCTGATGGGTTTTTCTCACAAGACTCTCTGATGAAGCCCTATATGATAGGGTGAAATGTAAGGGGTGGTGTGTCTGCACTTCCTTTCCTGTGTGCAGTTTGAAACTGCTGCTGTGATGAAAGAAAAGCAACTTAAGGAATCATCCCTTGTTTGCCTGACTACTTTCCTAATGAAAGGGTAAGTGCCTCCTACTCTGCTTCAGCCTTGACTTTAGCAGTATGGACACTGGCACTTGCCACCTGTCATTTCTCCATAGAAATGGCAACCCGTAAGTGACACACACCCCATGAGGGGCATGGCACTGGCTGGCACCCCCACAAGACACAAAGAGCTTCCCTTCACATTCTTCATCTTGGACTCAAAGTCCATCTTGCTCAGCCCCTCACTGTAACATATTAATTTAATGTTGTAAGTGATACCAGGTCCATCATGTCCAACTCCTTACTGTAACACAGTAATTTAATATTGTAAGGGACTCTAGGTCCATCATGTCCGGTCCCTCACTGTAACATAGTAATTTAATGTTGTAAGGGACTCTAGGTCCATCATGTCCAGTCTCTCACTGTAATATAGTAATTCAATGTTTTCAGGGACTTGAGGTCCATCATGTCTAACCCCTCGCTGTAACACAGTAATTTAATGTTGTCAGGGACTCGAGGTCCATCTTGTCCAGCCCCTCACTGTAACATAGTAATTTGATGTTGTAAGTGACATTAGGTCTATCATGTCCAACCCCTCACTGTAACATAGTCATTTAATGTTGTAAGGGACTTTAGGCTTGATGCAGGGGCTTCAACTATCCAAGAGTCCAGGCCATGCCACTTTTGCTGAGATGGATGGGTGTGGACACAGGAAGGGGTGAGGGGCAAACACAGAAAAGGGTCAGTGGCAACTGAGAGGGCTGGGTGTAGGCACAGGAAAGGGTGATGGGGCAAACACAGAGAAGGATCTGCAGCAGCCAGGTATGAGAGGTATGCTGGTTAAGGCATGGGTGGGGGATTTGTGACACAAACACACTGCGCATGTGTGAGTATCATGCATATGTAGTCATATCAGTGCTGCCATGTTGTGCACGACTGACTCCGAGGCAAACTGTGCATGCACGAGTATCATGCATGCGGAGAACTGTAATTGCTGCAGTATTAGTTATGGATGACTCCGGTATGGTGAGAGCACTGCATATTCTTTTCAATGCTCATGTTGCTCCTTAAAGCTCTCCACAGCCATATCGGCTCTGACCAGAGTTTTTTTCATTTTTTATTTTGGTTAACAAAAGAGGAACATTTTATTAGCTCCTCTTCTCAAAATCTTTATATTACAGTACATATATAATAGATTGGGACATGGCTGTTGAAGCTTACCCCTTAATGTTTTGCTTTTCCATGTACTGCCAGATTTAAAGAGTTGGTATAACCAGAAATAGCAGACAGGAAAATGTTACAAATTTTAACAAGTAGTCAGTTGTAACTTTTTTTATTTTTGAAGTATTTTTCCATTTCTTTTTTGCCCATTTAGAAGCTTTTTTATGTGATAGTATTATGCTGGATGTGTGAAATAACACTCTGCCTGGCAGCTGACATATTTAGTTCTCTTCCCCCCTACCCACTAAATCACCAGCACTGTAACCTCACTGACTATGACATCACAGGTGATGCACCTGGGAGCTACTGAGTGGCTTTTCCTGAGCAGCTATAATGTCACAGTCATTAATGTCACAGTGCTGATGATGTAGTGGAAGGAAAAGTACTAGATATGTCAGATGCCAGGCAGAGTGCTTTTCCATTCACCACACCCACTAACAGGTAAAAAATGTTCTAATTTACCTGATGGAAAAGTACCTTATGTATGAAAGGTAATAGTTGGCAGCTTTTAAAAACTAATATTAGTTTTAGGCAGTATACTACCTCTTTAATCAGCTTACAGTATTTTAGCATTCAGTAATGCTATTGCGTTATATGTTTGCATGTTTGCTGAGACCAGGCAGCATAATAACATGGTTGCATCTTGCTATCATGTGCTAACGTGCGATGTGTTCTGCTGCATGGTCTCCAATGAAGAATTCATTACAATCTGCTGGTACAGGTACAGCACTGTAAAGCTCTAAGTGGCCTCTCACTAAAGGAATTTATTTTTGGCAAATAATGAATGCTTACTGGAGAAGCGTAAGAGGAAAATTTAGGGTGGTCTTGCCAAACAAATAAGGCACCTCTATTTTAAATGTATAACACATTTCCTATAGTGGATGCCCAGAGTTTTAGTAATTAGAAAAGAGCCAATCAGGACATGATTCCCTGCATTTTCAAGTTATGGTATGTGACAAATGTTTTCTGTTTGACTATTCTTATGATACATTTTTGCTTATTTTTAAAATGTTTATTTTCATGTTATTGTTTTAAAAATGCACATATATGGAAAACTAATTCTATGTGTGTATATATTATTGGAGGTCATAGCTGTTATTTATAAATTTAGGTATCATTTTTTTAATTAAACAGTAATAGACTGGCCTGGTGGCACTAAGGGTTGAGGTTCTGGATGCCACACCTCACAATATGCCTGTGACTGAGGTTCATGAACAAGCCTGCTTCGTCAGGGGTCGGCTGGTGGGGGGAGGGTGGGAGCTGGATTGAGCAGCTGGGAAGCAGCTCTCCTCTCCTGTGGAGGGACCTTGTCACTCCCAGCACACAGTTGCCCTCAGGTGGCGGTCTGCAGAGAGTGCAGGATGGAGAGTGGCATGAAGGAAGGGCGTTGTGGGACCACAGCGTGCACATGCTTCCACACATGAACGTGCAACCCGTAACATGAAGGGGAGAAAAAAAGGAGCTGGCAGGCTCCATGATGGTCACTGGTGGCATTCCCGGTGATTGGTACATCAACTTCAAATGGATGCGAGTCCCCCCAAGGGGGACCAGAGCCCAGCTACCAGCTCCACAAAAAAAGGGGGATACAAACTAGTTCAATGGGGCTATGCAGCCAGAGTAATGTTATGCTTGTACAACTGTGATAACCATTTGGCAGTTTGCACTCTCTGCTCCTCAAGGAATTACTACCTTGTAGAGGTATCAAAGGCGAAGAATCCTCAGAGTGGGTTCCACCCCTAGAGGTGCCACAGGAGGATACCCTTGGCTAAAGGTACATTAGGAAGGAGCCCCTGAGGAGAGAGGTGTGCCATTGTAGGTGAAGGGGAAGGTGGCGGGGCAAAGAAAAAGTGCTTCAGAGGGGGGCTGAAAGGAACTGCTTATGTAGATCAGGAAGGGGGCATGGCTGGTTCTTTATCCCATTGAACTACAGGTATAGCCTATTAATTCAATGGGCTACACAACCAGAGTAGTGATATGCTTGTGCAAATGTGATAACTGTTTGACTGTTTGCACTATCTATTCCTTGGGGAATTACCACCCTGTAGGGATACCAAAGGTAAGTAACCCTCGGAGAGGGTTTCACCCCTAGAGGTGCCATGGAAGGATTCCCCTTGGCTAAAGATACCTTGGGAAGGAACCCTAAAAAGAACATTAGGCAGTTAACATTGACTATGAGGTACAGAAGCAATTGAAAGCAATGAGACAGCTTGAGGAAACACAAATGAGAAGCAAGGTTGTCCGGACAGCACTACTTTAATGGCTTGCACTGATGACAGCAGGGGCTTTCTAAGAAGAGAGTAGGGCCACTATCCATCTCCATCCAACAACAGAACCTAGCTATGAGACCAGGGAATATGCTATAAGCAACTAACTACATATTATGATCTTTGGCATGGAGGAGAGGAAAATCACCCTTTTTAAGAGGAGGAAACCTCTGGGGATACAAGGCCTAGGTCATCTTCCCTCCAGGCTAGGGGTAGTTTATTTTGTTGATGGCTCTGCTGCTGTAATTTAGAAAGCCCAATCAAGAGGAAGAATGTCCAGTTTGGTGGAAAGGTAATGGTCATGGTTGGCATGCCTCTGATTTATGAGTGAAAGCATTTCTTTGAATGAATCACTTCAATTGCCAGATGGGAGGAGGCAGGGTGACCCAGCAGCTATAGATTAGGTAGCAGTTTATTGATGAGGAGGCCAGGTGAGCCAGCACTGTAGATATTGATGAGAAGGCTAGGCAAGCCAGCACCTTGTAGATGTTGATGAGGAAGCAAGCCAAACAGTGTTGTAGGAGAGGCTGAGCATAATGTGGTTCAATGGGAAGAGTGTAGATCCAGAAAGCGAAAGGAGAATGAATACAGGCATGACATAGTCCTGCAGAATGCATGGAGAAAACTAGCATGATGTTGTGTCTTTTCAGTTTGAAGGTTCAGGGAGGTCAGTTCACAACATGAGATGAAATAAGGAATATGGTACATGATGAGCAGATTTATTACATCCAGTAAATGGAGCCGCAATTGATTTCCTGAATCTCAGCTAATGAGGGGGATAATGATGCAGAAGAGGCAGCTAGGACATCAGTTTTGCAGTCATGAGGGAAGGAAAACTCCTGGAGTCAAGCTGAGCATTTGTGAAGGCAGGATCTCCAAGTAGGTATGAAAATGTGTTGAAATATACAGATGTAGTGGAGTGCAGCTGGTATGAATATCGAGATGTCTGCATAGATGAGCAAGTGCAGAGTGCTGGATTGTCCATCTGGAAGCTGCAGGCAGTGAAGTCTGGAGGAGAATGAGACTTCCTTGTACTGAAGAAGAGGACAAAGAAGAGCAGTTGAGGGAGCCAGAATGGTAGGTTAGGGAAAACAGAGGTTGTAGCAATTGCTTAGGTTGTATGTCATGGCTGAAGGAGAATAATAGCAGCGATGAGAGATGGAAACACTTGCTCAGGTGGCTCAAATTACAGGGTGTCCACTTCAAGCAGATATCATGGAGGTAATTTGTGAAGCAGATGTCCAAGAAGCTCATTTGACACCATAGATCATGGAGTGTTGCTCGAGCACCTGTGGTTTTTCTGTGGACTAAGAGGGGTGATCCACAGTTGGTTTCAATATTTCCTTGAGGGCAGGACTCAGAGAGGCCTCTCACTGCCTGCCCTGTGGGGTGCCACAGGGTTCAGTGTTGTCCCCCATGTTATTTGCAGTGTATATACTTCCATTAGGGCACATTATAAGATGGTATGGGCTGAGTTTTCATTGTTATGCTGATGATTCTCAGCTCTACATGTCTTTTGTGCCTGGGCAGGAGTCTGATTCAATCACAGTGTTTAACAACTGCCTGCTGGAGATACAGAACTGGATGAGTACCAGTTGGCATAGGTTGAACTCAAGTAAAACAGCGGTATTGGTGGTGGACCCAAGGGTTGGGGATGTTAGGTTCATGGGTGGGGAAACCCTCAGGTTTATTTCTGTGGGGACCCCGTTTATGGCCTCTGGCTAGGTGTGTAACCTTGGTGTTATGTTTGATGAGGGCCTGACCCTGAAGGCACAGGTGTTGGCTGTAGTCAAATCTTCTTTTTTCCATCTTAGGAATGTAGCATAGGTGAAACACCTGGTCCCACTTGAAGATCTTCCTATCCTGGTCCACGTCTTGGTTACCAATCATCTTGATTATTGCAATGCCCTCAGTCTAGGGCTGCCGGGGTGGATATCCACTGCTTGCAGCTGGTGCAGAATGTGGTGGCCAGGTTGTTGATTGGAAGCCCTAAATCCAGTCTTATAACACCTGTGCTGCATGAACTGCACTGGCTGCCTATACAGTGGTGGATCACCTTCAAGGTTGCGTTGCTGACCTATAAGGCCCTACACAGGTTGGGACCCCCCTAGCTGAAAGAACTCCTGTTTTCTTACTGTCCCTCCCACTCCCTCCGATCCTTTGATGAGGGATTGCTAGAGATTCCCAGGGTAACCTTGAAAACATCTGGTGGAAGAATCTTTGCCTTTATGGCACCTGCCCTGTGGAATTCTCTACCTCGTCAGATACATGATAGTCTGACTGTAGAAGGGTTTAAAAAAAACATGCAAACTTTTTTACTTCAACAAGCATTCATGGAAACTTAATTTATGTGATGTTTAAGTGTGTTTTAATTATTATGGATTTTAAATGTATTGTTTTGTTGGAAATTTTGTAAAGGCACCCTGAGCTCAGGAAGGGCGTCTTATGTAAATAAATTTTACCTTATCTTACCAAGTAAGCAATGAATGGAATGAACTAAGTGAAGTCAAGTAGAGATGTGTGAAGGGCTTCCCCAAAGACCATGTTCAATTAGGCAGTATATGGACTGGGGCAGAGATTCCCTTTCCAGTACAGATGAGTAGAAGACATTCAAGGGGCTTCCTTGAAGACCGTCTTTGAGCAGCCAGGTATGTGACATGAGGTAGAGACTATTACTTTGAGTAGATGCAAAAGCAAGATGTCTGAGGGGCTTCCCTGAAGATCATCTTTGAGTAGGCAGGTATGCAAAGTAAGGCAGAGACTGCTGGAACAAGAAGAAGAAGATGTTGGAGGGTTTCCCTGAAGACCGTCTTTGAGTAGTTAGGTATACAAGATGAGGTTGAGACTATTGAAGGTGTCTGAGTGGCTTCCTCTGCCCCTGAAGAGCATCTCTGAGTAGGGAGGTAAACAAAGTGAAGCGGAGACTTCTGGGACAAGTATGGCAAGTATATGAGATGAGGGCTCACTCCCTTGCCTAATGGCTTCCTTACAAACACCAGTGACCAGCTCTAGTCTCCCTAACATTGTATTTGGGATACAGTTCCAGAGGCATTTATTTCCATCAGATAGTGTATAATGTCAGCAATATAGCTGACTCTTTTTGTAATAAGTAATTCAAGATGAACTAATAATAACTTAAAAATTCTATTATTGAATGCATGAAGCCTAAGAAAGAAAATTGAGGAACTCAAATACATTCTAAACTCCAATAAGATAGCTGTTTGTGGGGTTACCGAAACATGATTTAAGGATAGTGACTGGAACATAGAAATACCAGGTTTCATTACGATATACAGAAACTGCAAAGAAAAAAGAGGAGGAGATATTGCCCTGTACGTAGATGAAAAATACAAGGCATATGAAATTAGATATATGACAACAGGTGACAATGAAATTGTCTGGGCACAAATAAATCTCCCCAGTAAAACACTCACTGTAGGATTAGGATACCACTCACCTAGTCTAAATTGCAAAGATAACAATAAATATTTATCAGAACTAGAAAATAAATCTATCCAAGGTGAATATAGTCTCATGGGAGATTTCAATTTCCCAACTTTAAATTGGACCACATTAGAAGGAACAAATCCCTATGAAAATAGATTTGATATCACAATACAACACAACCTAGAACAGCTGGTAACAGAGGCCACGAGAGATAATAATATACTTGACCTTATCCTCACTATTATAGACAAAGGATTAGTGGGCCCCAAAGTATCGCTACCACTAGGAAATAGTGACCACAGAATGGTGGAAATAGAGTATAAACTTAGCAGCTGCACAACAGACAGGACCAAAATTAAGGATTTCTCCAAAGCAGATTACAAAAAATGAAGGAGTTCCTATCATTATGGAACTGGGAGGAATACTTTATTAATCTTAATCTGGAGAATATATGGAGCAAAATTAATAAAAAAATTAAATATTGTTTAGATAAATCGGTACCAGTAAGAAAGAAATATAAAAATAAGTGCCATGTTCCACCATGGTGGAATAATAATATTAGAAGGCAAATCAGGAAAAAAAAAACTATACCAAAAGCATAAGAAAAATCCATCAGAAAACAACTGGCTTAAATACAAACAAAGTGTTAAAACAAAAAATATGATAAGAAAAGCTAAGGGAAATTTAGAAATAAAACTAGTAGCTTTTGTCAAGAATAATAAAAAACAAATGTACAACTATGTGGGGTCTATGAGATGAAACCAAAAAGGGGTAGGTCCACTTGAAACACCAGATGAGACAATAACTGATGAAACAGAAATTGCTACTGAACTTAATAAATATTTTCTAAGTATCTATGAAGCAAATGCAAGCTGAAGGAAAACAATTTCAGGATAACATTGATCAACTTGCAGAATGGGCTAAGGTTAATAAAATGAATTTCAATTAAAGAAAATGCAAGATAATGTATCTAGGACACAAAATTCTCATAATACCTTATAAACTAAATAATACCATATTACAAAGTACTACAGATGAAAAAGACCTTGAATATTGATTACAGACAATTTTTCCTTTGACAGGCACACCAAGGTCACAATCAAAAAATGTCAGAAAATCCTAGGTTGTATTCTAAGCAATATTAAAAGCAGAGAACCAGATTATCATTCCACTGTACTCCAGCCTGGTGCGACCACATCTCCAATATTGTTGACAGTTTTGTGCACCCATCACCGTAAGAGGCAAAAAAAATTGATGGAAGGAGTCCAGAGAAAGGTTACTAAAAAAAATAAATAACATATGACACCAAAGTTAAAGTACCTAGGACTATACTCTACAGAATACAGACAAATTATAGGAGATCTCTGTTTGACATAAAAAGCAGTTCATGATCAATCCATTATGGAAACAATCGGATTAGTGGGGCATAAGGCTAACAGAAATACCAGATCTCACCAACATAAACTAATAGGAGAAAAAAAAATGTAACTAGAAAAATAAGCAATTACTATATACTAGGAATAATTACAATTTGCAATACCCTACCTCAGCATATAGTTGAGAGTGATAATATCACCAAATTTAAAAATAGATTGGACAAATGCATAGGAGTTAAAAAACAAGTTTTCCACCATTAAAAGGCTTATTGTCCACTAAACCTGTACTCTACTATGAAACTATGAACTAAAAGTTGACTTCTATATAACTAGAGAGCCCTCCCATCAATGTACGATTACCAGATAGTACAGCCTCCCTGGATACCCAGGTTAGGGATTCGGGTAGCATGAAGAGAGTACCTGACTACGCTCATCAGACATGAAAGATATGTTTTTTTGTCATGGATGTACTTTGGGAGTGAGTTAATGAGCCCCACAGCTCCATTTAAAACTCATTCAAGACTCACTATTGTGCTTGTGTCAGAGACTCCCATTCTGATGGACAGAATACATCTGTCAATGCCTGACTGTATAAGAGTAAGAAAAATCAGGTACTGGTGATAAGATAGCCTTGAGAAAAGAGTTTTCAGGAGGCCATCTGGATATAGACCATGCCAGAGGTAAGGTCAGGCTAGAATTCCATGAAGCTAGAACCAGACACAGGCAACAGGAGTAATAATTAAGGCAATCAAGGTATATAGCATGACTGTAGACTGCAAAATGAATTCTGGACCAGAAACAATATACATGAAGTGGTCCTCTAGTACTGACAGTGTTCTTTTAAGAACCATGTCCATGGAAGAAGTAGGGCTCATAGAGATAATCTGCACAGTCAGTTATATGAAGTAAGTAGAATTTGGGTGAAATTGTTGTTTAACTCATTTGCTTCTGCTGACCATTTTGGATCGGATCTAGCAATGGATGGTTCTGATGCCATATGGCATCTATGGGAATGAATGTGTTGGAGCTGTTTGAATACTGAGGCCAAAGGCAAGCAGTTAGGCCTGCTGGCTGAATAGAGGCTGTGGCACATAGTAGTACAATGAACAAATGAGTCAGGC
This sequence comes from Neoceratodus forsteri, assembly GCA_016271365.2. Lineage (NCBI taxonomy): Eukaryota > Metazoa > Chordata > Ceratodontiformes > Ceratodontidae > Neoceratodus > Neoceratodus forsteri. Next base: position 1,727,712,703 of record CM057456.1, read on the forward strand.
CAGTTGGCCAATTAGAGGCTGGAACATGGTAGTACAATGAGAAAATCATAGAGAAGCTGGAGAAGCTGCAGAGCACAGAATCGGACTTCTGTCAAGATAGGGAAAAGTCCTGGAATCCTGAGTGGCTTGATGCTCATGAAGTAAGACAATACTGGTCAAGCTCTGCAGAAAGCAAGTCAGGAGATGGTACAGCAGTAGGATTAATGTCATCAGCTGAAAGAGTCATCCTCTCAATTTGGAAGCCATATTGATACAAAGATTGTCAGTGAAAGCACTAATTAGCAGACCGAGTTGCTAAACAGGCAAAGTCCTTGAGCTGTGGCTAAAACAAATCCTAGGACAACTTCAATACTGGCTGAGTAGACTCTACGGATGGGGCTGTAGAATGAGAAATAGATAAAACTGTGGTAGCTGCATTAGCCACTAGGCCTGGGTTACGTAGGAGGTTTCAGTGTGAGCTAACACTTGGAGGTTTGATAATAGAAACAGCCAGTGAAAAACAGCCGAACAAGTCCATTACAGAAGTCAATTAATGTTAACAGAGAACGTAGGTGGTTAGTTAGTATGAGGCTGGAATGCCAGTGATAGAATCAACGAGACTTAGCATAATTGAATCAATGAGGGTTAACAGATGATTGCTATGGTTGCAGCATAAATACAAAATAGACATGATTGGCATGAATACCTGAAATGCAACTGAGGTAGAATTAGATTATTATAAGGCAGTAAGTATTTGCAAGAGTAATGGCATGAACACCTTAAATGCCACTAAAGCAGGTTTTGCAACCCAGTAATGAAATGCACAAAGTTCTTGAAAGCCATGTAGGCTGTGAGGTAAATCTATGCATGCAATGGGTAACTGAAAGCCATGTAGGCGAGGAGGAGCAGCAAAGAAACAGGTGATTCATTTAACTCACTTAAAGCATGTTCCTGCTACCCAGAGCCATGATGCACCACAGATACACCACAGCCCTCTGCCATAGGAATAATAGAATGTGGGCAGAGGGTGACAGTGAAAAAGCAGGGATACTGAATGAATATTTATGCTCAGTATTCACAACAGATGAGGAGGGGGAGATGCCTAAACCAAACAAGGGAGAAACTCTGAATAGGGGTGTCAATACCAGTCCATTCACAGAATAAAGGGTTTTGAAAGAACTCTTGAAACTGAGGCTGGACAAAGCAATGGGGCCTGATGGGATTCACCCAAGAATACTAAAAGAACTAAGGATCGAACTAGTAACACCATTGACTACTCTCTTTAACAAATCATGGGAGGATGGAGTGGTACCTGAGGACTGGAGGAGGGCAAATGCAATTCCACTTCACAAAAGTGGGAGCAGGGCAGAGGCAGGAAACTACAGACCAGTTAGTTTGACTTCAGTGGTAGGGAAAATGATGGAATCCCTTCTGAAGGAAAGAATTGTTGAGTACCTAGAGGTCAGTGGGGCACAGGACCCAAGGCAGCATGGTTTTACAGCAGAAAGGTCATGTCAGATGAACCTAATAGATTTTTTTGACTGGGTGACCAAAGTAGTAGACCAGGGAGGGGCTATGGATATGGCCTACCTAGATTTTAGCGAGGCATTCGACACAGTCTTACACGTAAGATTAATATACAAGTTAGCCAGCCTTGGAGTGGGTCCCAAGGTGGTAGCCTGGATAAAAACCTGGCTGGACAACAGGGTGCAAGGGGTAATAGTAAACGGAGTCCACAGTGAAGAAAGGAGGGTAACTAGCGGGGTACCGCAGGGTTCAGTACTGGGACCGTTCCTCTTTAATATCTTTAAAAGTGACATTGGAGAGCACCTGGAAGGAAAGGTATGCCTTTTTGCAGATGACACAAAGATCAGCAACAGGGTTGATACACAAGGTGGGGTGGAAAGAATGAAAAGGGACTTAGAAAGGTTGGAGAAATGGTCAAATAGGTGGCAGCTCAGATTCAATGCAAAGAAGTGCAAGGTAATGCATCTGGGAAACAAAAACCCAGGGGAAGTGTACACAATGGGGGGTGAGTTAATAACAATAAGAAAAATCGAAAGAGACCTAGGAGTAATTATATCAGATGACCTAAAGGTGAGCAAGCAATGTGAGAAGGCAGTAAGGAGGGCTGGGGGATACTGGGATGCATAGGGAGAGGCATCAACAGTAGAAAACAAGAAGTTGTTATCCCTCTCTACAGACAGTTAGTGAGACCCCATCTGGAGTACTGCGTGCAATTCTGGAGACCCCATCTCCGCAAAGACATAAACAGAGCGGAGGCTGTTCAGAGGAGGTCAACCAAAATGGTGCAAGGTCTGCACCAGAAGACATACGAGGAGAGACTAAAGCAGCTTAATATGTATACCCTTGAGGAAAGGAGGGAGAGGGGGGACATGATAGAAACTTTCAAGTATCTCAAGGGAATTAACAAGGTACAAGAGGGTAGTATCTTTCAGAAGAAGAGATGTGCAAGAACAAGGGGGCACAATTTGAAGATAGAGGGGGGACGGCTCAGAGGTAATGTTAGAAAGTATTTTTTCACAGAGAGTGTTGTGGATACATGGAACAGCCTTCCTGAGGAGGTTGTGAAGTCAGGAACAGTGGGAGAATTCAAGAATGCATGGGGCAGGCATAAGGCAATTCTAGTGGGGGAGAGGAGGAAGTAAGCTGTTGATTAACTAGAATCTGCAGTTTATCCATCAGGTAGGGAAATGGGCAGACTGGGTGGGCCAAGCAATCCTTATCTGCCATCAAATTCTATGTTTCTATGTAATAGGGAACCAGGAGCAAAGCACCATGAGACCAGGCAACCATGTAATAGGAGAAAGTGTCACTATAGCAAAGCAGTATTTGTCCTAGTGGAGCTAGCACTGAGTAAATCATGAGCAGAGTTGTAAAACAGGGAGTAGCAGCTAGCTGAGCAACAGAACCAGGACCAGATGCAATCAATTAAGGTAGAAGCACAGGAGGCAGCAAACTGCTGTGTGAGCTGAAACATACAATAGCAATTGCAGGAAAACTGAGGCTTGATAGGAGCCTGGGGCACAGGCACAGGATAAACACAGTGCAAACAAAGGGCAAAAAGATACTAGAAAAACTAGAAAACACAAACACAGAAGAACAGAAAAACAAGCCCACAAGGAAGTACACAGCAGTGGGAGGTAAAAGTAATACTAACTAATGCAGGAGAAATGCAGAAACAGAATCCAGCAGAAACCAAGCAGAGCCCAGAGCACAAGCAACATCTTGGGGGCAAGGCCACAGCAGGCCAAACGGGAGAAGACAGACCATAGAAACACAGAATTTGATGGCAGATAAGGACCGCTTGGCCCATCTAGTCTGCCCATTTCCCTACCTAACGGATAAGCTGCAGATCCTAGTTAACCAACAGCCTACTTCTTCTACCCCCCACTAGAATTGTCTTATGTCTGTCCCATGCATTCTTGAATTCCCCCACTGTTTTTGACTCTACAACCTGCTCAGGAAGGCTGTTCCATGGATCTACAACCCTCTCTGTGAAGAAATACTTCCTCACATTACCTCTGAGCCGTCCCCACTCTATCTTCAAAATGTGCCCCCTTGTTCTTGCACATCTCTTCTTCTGAAAGATACTACCCTCTTGTACCTTGTTAATTCCCTTGAGATACTTGAAAGTTTCTATCATGTCCCCCCTCTCCCTCCTTTCCTCAAGGGTATACATATATAGCTGCTTTAGTCTCTCCTCGTATGTCTTCTGGTGCAGACCTTGCACCATTTTGATTGCCCTCCTCTGGACAGCTTCCACTCTGTCTATGTCTTTGTGGAGATGGGGTCTCCAGAACTGTACACAGTACTTCAGCTGTGGTCTTACCAACTGTCTGTACAGAGGGACAACAACTTCCTGTTTTCTACTGGTGATGCCTCTCCCTATGCATCCCAGCATCCCCCAGCCCTCCTTACTGCCTTCTCACATTGCTGGCCCATCTTTAGGTCATCTGATATGGCTACCCCCAGGTCCCTTTCCATTTTTGTTGTTGACAGTATCTCACCCCCCATTGTGTACTCTTCCCCTGGGTTTTTGTTTCCCAGGTGCATTACTTTGCACATCTTTGCATTGAATCTAAGCTGCCATACATTTGACCATTCCTCCAACCTTGCCAAGTCCTCTTTCATCCGTTCCACCCCACCTTGCATATCAACCCTTTTGCAGATCTCTGTGTCATCTGCAAAGAGACATACTTTTCCTTCCAGTCCCTCTGCAATGACCAACAGAGCCTCTGGCTGGCAAAGACAAGATGCTTCAGAGGAAGGCTGAGAGGAACTGCTTATGTAGGGTAGGAAGCGGGTGTGGCTGGTTGCTTATTCCACTGAACTACAGCATAGCCTATCAATAATAATAAAAAAGATAAACAGTAATAGAAACATAGAAATATAGAAACACTGAATTTTATGGGCAGATGAAGACTATTGGTCCATCTAGTTTGTCCGGTTCTTACCTCACTTGTGATACTAGTCTAGCACTAGGGAGACCATAATAGCTTATATTTTGCCCACATTTCCCCTAATACAACCATTTTGTGGATACTTACCCACTTGTGACATGAAAGTGTCCCACACATGCTTCAATGTATTTACTGTTTGAACACTAACAAGCTCTTGTGGTAGGCGATTCCATATGCCCACTAGCCTCTCAGTAAAGAAATCCTTCCTATTGTCTCTTTTGACCCTACCACTCAATAGTTTCATGTTGTGTCATCTAATGATATTACTCTAAGTGTAAACAGTTCACACCCTGTTGATGCCTTTTAGGTGCTTCAACATCTTGATCATATCACCCCTCTCTCCTAGTCTCCAACCTTGGTTGGTCCGAAAGCTTAAACATTGTTTTCTTTTTGTAACATCTATGTTGGTTCAATAAAATATATCAAACCATTTGCTTCTGAATCTGTTCTTACAAGGAACAATATGGCAACTAATTTATTTCTGTATGTCCTAGACTTCAATGAATAGATACCAAGGACAACAAATCTCTCCTTATAAGACCTCCCCTGTTGATCATGTATCATCTTGGTCACTCATCTCTGCACTGATTCCAGAAGATCCCTATCCTTTTCAGGTGTGGGTTTCAGGACTGGACACAATCCTCTAGGTGTAGTCTAACCAATACTCTATACAGAGGAGGGATTGCCTCCTTTCTCCTGATTGAGAAAGCCCTCCCAGCATCCTATTTGCTTTCATATATGTCTTGTCATAGTATGCTGATGTCTTGAGACTGTCACTTACTATAACACTTAAGTACTTTTCTTTATTTGTTTGAGCTAGGCAAACTCCTGTAAATTCCTTTACAAAAACATAGGTGCTCAACAGTGTTTTTTACTTCAGTGTGCCCAAATTAATGATAAAATGGAACTACAATAAAAAAGGGCATCCCTCAACTGGCAATTAGTGCAAAAAAAGGAGGCTAGTATTGCCATAAAAATTACATGCTTTTATTTATTAAAACATTTAAAAATTGGGACAGATGATACAAAAAACCCTCAACAGTTTTGCACCCAAAATGCTTTCTCAAGAGGAGCGCCAAGATACTCTAACATCACAGTTTAAATACACATAGTAATAAAATCAATTAATTTACTATCACATTCCTTTCAAAAAACTTGTGCTAATATCCCCATACAATACCATAGAAACTCACAGTAATACAGTTCATCAATTAGATTAAAAATATCATGAAACAATTGATTTAATTTCAATTATAATTAGTTTTTATAGGTGACTATTTAAAATCGGTATGCTTTATTATCCAGTCCCTTTCATTGGTCCATTTGTAGTGCATGATGTCACCAGTTTTCATTCATGAAATGACTTAAAGGTTCAAAGACATATCCACATTAATGTCTCAAGGATCTCTCATGGTAACTACAAAAATATAGGAACAAGAGGACAATGTGAGACATTCAAATCAGTACTTCAAAAAAGGTTCCAGACTTTATCATTTAAACAGACAGTGCTGTCTCCCCCAATGTATAAATCCAGTAATTCTCTCTTTTAAGCAAATAAGTTGTCATAATCATTCGAAAGTATACAATACACTTTCTAAGCCCATAATTTAAATACATGTGTGTATCACACTTTTTTATGTGCAAAGCCAGTGCATTATTCAGATCCTCATGTCTTAAACTGCATAAATGTTCTCCAATATGATTTTTTAATTTCCATTTTGTTGCGAACTCCTGCCAGTCAGTATTCATATTTTGGGTTTTTCTTGCTTGCCATTGAATTTTAACTGGCAAATTCCATACCACTTCTCCAATATTGCGATGTCTTCCCTTAGCTTTCTTACACCTTCATCAGCGTCCACCCTACCACAGAGTTTAATGTTATCTGTAAATACTGTAGTCACAACCTGCCCTTGATTCCTACTCCTATGTCACTGATGAACATATTGAGGAGGACTGGACCTAAGACAGATCCCTGTGGTGCACCACTTGTGACCTCTCCTTCCACTGATCTGACCCCTTTCCCCACAACTCTCTGCTGCACCCCCCCCCAACCATTTCCCTACCCATTTTACTATTTCTCTAGCTATGCTTAGATCCTCCATCTTCTTCAACGGCCTTTAGTGTGGCACCAAGTCGAATGCCTTGTTCAAGTCAAAGTATACTAAGTCTACTGTGTGCCCCTCATTAACTACCCTGATTACCCAAAGAATACTATCAGGTTGGTCTGACAAGATCTCCCTGCCATGAATTCATGCTGTTTACTATTCTGAAGCCCATTGTTCTACAGGTATTCCATGAGGTACTCTTTGACTAGTGTCTCCATCAATTTCCCTACCACAGAGGTAAGACTAATGAGTCTGTAGTTTTCCGTTGGCTCCTTGTTCTCTCCCTTGTGTAACAGAACTATGTCCACCATCTCCCAGTCCTTGGGAACTACCCCTTGCTGCAAAGAGCTATTGAATAGCCTCACCAGGGGTTTGGGTAACACTGATGCCAGTTCATTTAGTACCCTCGGATACATCCGATCTAGCACTGGGGCCTTGTTTACCTTCAGGGCTAACCCTTTTCTGACTCTTTCACTAGTTTACTTCTGCAGGCACGTTTCTGGAACCCCTCTCTGAGCTGCCTTTATGTCACTTTCTAGCAAGGGCCTGCTGTTCTCCCTGGTGAATACCCAGCAGAAGTAGTCATTCAGCACAGCTGCTTTCTGCCTGTCTTCCATTATTACTCTGCCCCATCCTTTAGCCTGATAATTCCCCCTCCAATCTTTCTTTTTTCCCATATACATGCATATCTAAAAAATGTTATTTCCTTCCCTTGACCCCTTCCACAATACACAGTTCTGTTTCTGCCTTTGCAATCTTGGCTCTCTAGTTTTTTTTTTCCTGACACTCATCCCATTCCTCATCCACCTGTTTTTCTTTGTACCTTACCAAAGCTGCCTTTTTGACCGTTACTGCCTCCCTGACTTTTTCAGAGAAACAAATTGATTACTTATACTTGTTTCTCTTGATATTATTGCTGTTCATGTTTTCATTACCTTGAGAGTGGCCCCTTTTATAACCCCATCTTTCTTCTACTCCCCCAATGGTGTCTACCCCAGCTAGCCTGCCCCGGACTAGTTCCTTCATTTGGCTGAAATATGCCCTTCTGAAGTATAGCACCTCAGCCCTAGACGAGGGATTACTGGTGTCCAGGGCCAACTCGAACCATATAGTATTTTGATCACTGGGTCCCAGTGGTTCCCCAACTCACACTCCAAGTACTCTTTCTGAGATGTAGAGTACCCCATAGAGAATGATGGATTGTCTAGTGGGTTCGCTGACCTGTTGCACAAGCATGTGATCCTGCAAAATATTGAGCAGAGGCTGGGTTCTGGTGCTCCTGGCTTCTGGTATAGCCCAACAGATGTCTCCCAGGTTGAGTTCTCCTACTACTACAACCTCTACTTTTGCCACTGTGTCCAACTTTGACTCCTAGTTCCTTATCTCTCTTCTCTCAGTTCCTTGGTGGCATGTAAACAACTCCCAAGCAAAATGTCCTACCTGATGACTCTGTGAGCTGTACCCAAAGGGATTCTACCTCCCATTTCCTTCCAATAGATGCATCCTCTACTTTGTTTTCTTCTTCCTTGACATAAATGGCCACCTCTCCACCTCTACCCATTTCTCTATCACACCTATATAAGGCGTATCCAGGGATCATCAGGTGCCAGTCATTGGCCCAAGTTTCTCAAAGTTCCACTAGATCTAGCCCCAGAGTCTGTCACCTGCCTGGAGTTAGCTATTTTTATTACCCAGACTCCTGGCATTGAGGAACACCACCGTATAACTTACGCTCCACCCTCTTGGTTCATGAATGACTTCCCCCATAACAATTCCCTGATATCCTAGGTGTCTTATGTTTTTCCCTTTTTTGCTGGTCTATTTGGTCTATATTCCCTAGTCCCCTGAACTCATTCCATTCTGCTACTACTTTCTGTACATCATGCTACCATCCCTTGCGGAGTCCAGGCTAGGTTCCTCACCTCATCTACTTCAACTGTGGAATCCCTAGCCCCAGTCTCCCCTGCAGTTAAACTGTCTTCTGATTTAGACGTCAAACTTCTGCCCCAACACACTAGTCCCCTCTCTTGAACCCAGCATTTACTTTTTCTGTAATCTGTAGATCCACAAGGCTTCTGTTTTTAATAGAATATTATTGCATCTGTCACTTTGTTTGGTTTGTGTATTTTTTCTGTTGCCTTAAATCATAAAGATGAGATCAGATGGCCATTCTCTATAAAGTGTCTTGCTATAGGTGAAGTCAGATTTTGTCTTCTAAAGGAGCTCTTATGTTCCGTTATTTGAGTTTCTTGTAAACTTAATGTCTTTCAGTTCAAAGAAACACAAATATCCAGGGCCCCTACTTTTCTGCGGCACAGTGGGACCAAGTTCTGTGGCAAGACTACCATTTGTCGCAGAACTTCTGCGGCGGTGGTTTGTAATTTCTGCGGAAGTTCTGCGGCACTAACAAACAACCACATCACAGTGTCAGCTTGTCATCCTGACTTCACTTTCATGACAGTGGTTATAGCAATCAGGATGGTGGAAAGCACAGTAACACTAGTTCAAAAATAACAGACTTATAAAAATAATTTTATGCCTAAAAAAGCAAAACAAATGTCTCTCCCTTAAGGTCCTAACATGTTGCATAAATGAGATATGCAGAGGGGATCTTATGTGATAAATAATGTATTTCTACATGAATGCTATATATCCCACTAATGAGATTTCCACTGTCTATCACTTATATATTTGTATGTGCTTTTTACACCACTCATGAGGTTCCCACTGTGTATCACTTATATATTTATATGCAATCTGTAACATACATACAAATGTGTGCATGTGTGTGTGTGTGTGTGTGTGTGTGTGTGTGTGTGTGTTGTGTGTGTGTGGTGAGAGAGAGATATGTGTGTGTGTGTGTGTGTGTGTGTGTATATATATATATATATATATATATATATATATATCTATATATATATATATATATGTATACTAACATACTAATTGCTAGCAGATTATGCCTTATGGTCTATCGAGTCTGCTCGAACCTCAGATCCCTAGTTGGGTGCCGAGGCCCTCCCCCCCTTGTGTTCCAGAAACCCCTATCATCCATCACCACCCCCCTGGGCCAGGCCATCATCTGGTACATCCACTTTCTGTGTCTATCCCACCCTCTCTTGAAGCCCTCCACTGTGGATCTCTGAACCAGCTCACCAGGCAGTGCATTCCAAGGGTCCACAACCCTCTCAGTGAAAACCTCCTACTCTTTTCCCCTCACCTTCACCTTCCAACTTCAAACCATGCCCTCTGGTGATACCTCCCTGCTTTGGTCTAAAGATCCCTCCTTGTTTACCCTATTTATTCCCTTGAGGTACTTGAAGATCTCAATCATGTCCCCGCCTCTCCTCTCCTCCAATGAAAACAGGCAGAGCTCCTCAAATCTGTCCTCATACGTCAAATCCTCTAGTTCTCATATCATCTTAGTTGCCCTCCTCTGTACCCTCTCCAGGAGCTGTATGTCCCTTTTCAAGTGTGGTCTCCAGTACTGTACACAGTACTCAAGGTGTGGTCTAACCAGTCCATTGTACAGCGGCAGAATCACTTCCCTGCTCCTAGAGGTGATCCCCCTTACAATGCATCCCAACATCCTGTTTGCCTTGCTAGCCACTCTCCTGCACTGCTCAGAGTTATTCATACATGCATCCACCATGACCCCTAGGTCTTTTTCCCCTATTGAGGCCTCCAGTGCCTCCCCTCCCAGGGTGTACGTGTATTTAGGGATTCCCCACCCAAGATGTAACACCTTGCACTTGGTGATATTGAAATTTAATTTCCATGTCTGAGCCCAGCTTTCCAGGGTGTCAAGGTCCCCTTGCAGGGCCAACCTCCCCTCTTCCCCCTCAACTACTGCTCCCATCTTGGAGTCATCAGTGAAGAGACTCATTTCACACCCTATACCCTCCCTGATGTCCGATATGTATGCATTAAACAGGATCGGACCCAGGACCAAGCCCTGCGGTACCCCTACCATCACCTCTCTAGGGTTCGAGAGCTCCCCACCGACCACTACTCTCTGGGTGCATCCAGCTAGCCAGTTTTCAATCCATCTGACCATCAAGGGGCCTAATCCCAACCCCATCAGTTTCTCCACCAGACCATTGTGGGGGATAGAGTCAAACGCCTTGCTAAAGTCCAAGAATAATACATCCACAGGCTTTCCCCTGTCTGGTTCTGATGTTACCCATTCGTAGAACTCCACAAGATTGGTTTGACATGATCTACCTGGCACAAACCCATGTTGCCGACTATCCAGACCTCCCACCTCCTCCAATTACACCCCAATCGTTCCTTTAGTATACTCTCCATTAATTTTCCACCACGAGGTCAAACTGATGGGTCTATAGTTACCTGGTACTTCCTCGACCCCCTTTATGGATTGGCACCACATGTGCCTCGCCCAATCCTAGGTACCTTCCCTGTCTCAACTGACCTGTTGAAGAGCTCCGCCAGAGTGCAGCCAGTATGTCCGCCAATTCCATAGTACTCGGATGAATGCCATCCGGCCCAGGAGATTTGTCTTCTTTAGGGCCTTGAGGGCTAACCACACCCTTTCGGTGGAGATAACATCATTCGTCCCCTCCACCTAACTGGCCTTTTTATCCTTATCCTGATGTGACACCCCTGGGGTACTTCTCCTTCCCTCTTGCTCCATTTCTGTTGCTCCCCTGATCCCACTCACTGCTGCTTCTATCCTCATCGTGCCTTGCTTTGTAGATATCCCATCCCCCTCCCTAGTGAACACAGAGGTGAAGTACTCATTTAATACCTCTGCCTGATCCCTCACCTCTTCCACCCACCCTCCTTCTGATCTCAATTTGCTGAGATGGCCCTCAGTTTTTCTCCACTCCCCAATGTACCGGAAGAACCCTTTTTCCCTTCCATGTATCCCCTGTGCCAGCCGCTGCTCTTTACTGGACTTTGCCTCCCTCACCATCCGGGTGACTTTTCTAGATGCAAGATGGTACATTTCCTTATCCCTATCCCCTCTTGTTGTTTTATATTTTTTGAAGGCCGCCTTCTTTTCTCTGACTGCTACCTGAACCTCACTGGACCACCAGCATGGTTTATGTGACCTTGCTCCCTTATGTTTCACCTTAGCGCAGGTCCTGACTGCCTCATGAAGTCCCCGTTTTATGACCTCCCATCTCTTTTCCACATTTGTCATTGATGTAATCCCCTTCAAGTGATCCTTGAGAATATTTCCCTTGCCCACAAAGTCTGCCCCCCTGGAGTCCACTGCCAGTGTCCTAGATCTCCCCTCCTCCCCCCATGCTTATTTGAACCAGACAGTATTGTGGTTGCTCCAAGTCAGGGGATCCTCTACAACCAGGTCCCTTACCAGATCCCTATCTGCCAGAACCACGTCCAGGACATGCCCCTCCCTTGTGGGCTCCATCACTTGCTGTGTTAAGAACACATCCTGGAAGCCGTCCAGCAACCTCTGCTCCTTGGCCACCTTAGAGGACATGGTTCCCCAGTTTGTACCTGGCATATTAAGGTCCCCCATCAACACTACTCCTTCCTCTTTTGGGCCACACTGGGCAATGATGTTGTCCAGCAAACCATCCTCCAGAACATCATCCATCCTGGGGGCCTATATACTACACCCAGCTTGACCTTACCTCCTGCTGGGGTTCGTAAGGTGACCCATAAGGCCTCCACGTTTCTCTCTGCCTCTTCTACCCTAACAATTTCTATGTCATCTCTAATGAACATAGCCACTCTACCCCCTCTGCTCTCCTTTCTATCCTTCCTAAGCATAGTGTACCCCCACACGTTTAGGTCCCAGTCATGGTTTTTGTTGGCTCACGTTTCCATGACCGCCACCACATCCACTACCCCCCCCTCCCGAACAGCATGGCCTGGAACTCTGGCAACTTGTTTCCCAAGCTCCTGGCATTTACTAACACCACCCCCCCACCCCTTATCCCTAATCCCCTTTGTCAAACCCCACCCAGGTTCCTTATACTCTCCATCCTCCTCTGCTCCTCCTGAAACCTCCACCCCAGTCTGTTTCCCTTCCCCTTGGGTTTGAATGCTACCCTCATCTGGAGGAGAGGGCTTTGGTCAGCCCTCCCTTATCCCTCCCCTCAAAAATTTAAACCCCACCTTTCTTGAATGTCGTCAGCCATCCCCTGTTTAAGGACTTCCTTCCCTAACTTGCTTCCTTCCCTATCTTGCATCCTCATTCATACAGGTCTTATTGGAAATGGAATAGAGGAGTTATTGCAAAACTCATTTTTCATGTCAACCTGCTTTCCCTGACACACTGCATAACACCAACAGACCATGACATGCATGTGAACCGATAGTGAGATAGTGCTCTCCAGCTCATCACAATGTGTCCACCATGTGACAGAACACTGCACCATACCTTCTCTGGCTCCAAGCAGTGATGTGTTCCACCAATCCTTGTGCTGCCCAGCCAGCTCCCAGAGCTAATCTCTGAACCTGAGTTGCCAGCACGGAAACACAGCATGCTACCCTCTGGCCCAACAGCTGTCCCTGCACACAACATTTATCCATAACTTTTAGGTGATTCTATCAACCAATGACAATATGTAATCAATAACCCTGGCAAAAATGCATACAGTGCAATTATTTATTTAACAGGTCTATTCTTTCAACAGGTCTACACATTATTATATTTCACTTTTCTGGGCATAATTACTTTATTTTTCTTAAAAATGACAGTTAAATTCATTTTACCAGTTATTCATTTCAGATGGCATCTCTATACCTTAGAGGCACAAATAGGTTTGTACAAAGTGAGGTATGGACTTAACAGGTCTGTGCTATTGACAAGGTTTGTTTAAGTTGGCTGTAGTGCAATAATGTAAGACTGAAAATTGTATTAGGCTGTAGTGCAGGTTGAGCAACTATCACCGTGCATGATGTGCTGTGCCACTGTCTCTGGCAGTGGGAGCTGTGGTAGATAAGTGACTGTTCATTTCTGTTGCAGAATGCAGCCATTTCATTAGCTAATGTATGATGTTATAGCAATGATAACACCACATTCTGAGCATATAGAGGGGTTTTGGATATAAAAAGAGGGGAAGGGAAACAGATTCTATGGATAAACAGAAATATTAATAAAAACTCACCAAGAAGAGTGAATTCTGTGGCACCACAGAAGTTCTGCAGTAGATTGCAAGTTCTGCACAAAATTCTGTGGCCGCAGAATTCTAGGGGTCTTGTAAATATCCAATAGGTTCCCTGGTTTCTTATTAATTGTTCTACAATGGGAGGAGTCTAGTAAGAGTGTTACTATGTTCATTCTTACCAAACTCCTCCCATTATGAAAGAATTTTATCCACAGGGCCCCACACATGAAATTATATGGACACTATTGAATGGCCTTTGGATAAGCATCATTAACTACCGTTCATTATCAAAAGGATACTATATATGCGAACAATACCTATGGAAAATGCACTCACTGTGCTAATGCCATCAAAGCAAAGGTATTAAGAAGTATATTTTAAGATAAAACACTCAGCATGAGATGCATCATCACTTGGGCTATGGACTATACTGCAGTATATATACACAGCCTGAGACAGGTCCCCAGCCCATGCCACTCTCCCCTGTGCTGCCAATCAGCCCAGATGAGGCTGCTCTTCATTTCAGAGCTTGAACTTTTAAAACTTATAACTTTCCTTTTCTCTAGAGCATAGTGAAAATTAACAGCTCCAGCTTGGAGGAATTATGGAACTTCTGCTCAGGATCATGAGGTGTTTTTGTTAGATACTGCCCCCTCTCCCCACCGATCACTGCAGTGACCTTGCACAGCTTGAATTGGGTCCTCAGCCCATGCCACTCTCTCCTGTGCCACCAATCAGCCCAGAGGTAGCGGGTTCTCCAGGCTTCTTTTAATTTCAGATGCTCTGCCCTAGTGGGCCTCCTCATAGTGGGCTGCAGCGCTAGGGGCCATGGAATAAGGGTGTCGGCAGCTACCATGGGCATCAGCTGTGCCGACGGCCATCGGCCAAAGACTCTGCCCTACAGTCATTAGATTAACTCTTAACTTAGATATTAAAATTTACATATGTCCTTCATCATAGCCTGCTAATTTAATCAGGGGGTGTTGGGCTCCTGCAGGTAAGTCTACTCCATGAGTAAACAACTTTTGAACAATCAGTGCTGTTCTGATACTGGCTATGTGGCATCCTTTTGCTCTCCCTCATTGTTGACAGTTGTAAGACCTGGTTATTGACTCTGCTTACTTGTAACTGCCATTTGCTACTCTTGTTTTATTCCTGCTGATGGATTATAGCTGTATCACATGTGCTTGTATACAGTACATTAATGTCCCTGGAGCTTAGGCTGCTCTAATGCTGCACTGTGCTTTATGTTGGAACCCACTATTTATCTCTTATTGGTGCTGATATTTTACCTATTCCTATTAACCAATTCTTCTATAGAGGTTTACTATGCAAATTATACCACATTAATGTTATTCAGATGTAAGGAGTTATAATCCATTTCCTATTTGCTGTATTTTAAACTGCTGTTGTTCACGTAACTGCTTAGTTATCCATTCTCAAATTTATGTTCCCAACTCAACCCCACTCTGTCTCCTACCCCATTGCTCTGGGTCCTCATAACCCTCAGAACAATGGTCCAACTCTAAGGATTACTAGTCTCACTCATTGCCCTCACCACCTCCCTCCTTATCACTGACACACTGCCAAACTTAAGTATGTTGCTAGTAACCACCCTACCTATGCTGATTTTGGCATGTTCAATATCCTTGTCAGTACTCAGCATATTATGGACTATCATGGCCTTCTTGCTCCTAAAAACTGTTATCTCATAACCTGTTACTTCAACAAACTTTGATGGTATTTCCCTTCTACAAGAGTTTGTCTGAAAGCCAATGTCCTCATCCTCCTGACTCTTTCCCCTCTTACTGGTTGCTGGAGACATCGAATTCAATCCTGGGCCTACTTAGTCCCTGTCTCCTTTTCTCTCCTGTGCTCCCCGCAACGGGTAAAATACCCCACCTTAACATTAGAAGCCTCCTCTATAACTTGATGAGCTCACCATTTGGGCCTGCCAATATCAGCCTGATACACTCTGTGACTCTGTAGCCTGGATGAAGTCCACAACATCCAACAGTCTCTGTGCTTTAGCAGGATACAAGTGTATAATACAGCATGTGACAGGGTCTCCTCAAAGTGAGGCAGGGGCACAATGAAATACTACAAGGTTTATCTAAATGTCTCTGCCCCAAGTTCCTCTCCTCCCCCCACTGTTTTGACCTTAGAATAGTGTCATGCTATCCTAATCCTAGGTAACACCAAGGAACTTTTGCATTCACCTACCACCTTCTACTAGTCACCAAGCTCTCCCCACTCTAATTAGTACTATCAGTCCCCTTGTTCATGACAATGAATTCATACTCGTTGGTGATTTTAACATTGACTAGTTAAAATGTAATCGGCATTCTGTTAAATTATCCCTAAACAAGCTGCTCCTCACTCAGTTAATATCTCACCCCACCAGAATTTCCAATAATGGGCAATGCACCACCCTAATTGACTGGATGCTAGTCCATAATACTGATAGAGTGATTTGCTCTGGTGTTCTCCTAGATTCCATTATTGACCATTCCCCCAATCTGATGTGTATGACATGCGAAAATCCCTAGGACCCCCCCCCCACCTGATTCACTTTAGTATTTTTTCTCATTTGGACCCATTCCAGTTTAAAACTGATGTAACAAGTTGCCCAGTAGCACTGAGGGTTGAGAAGCTTGACCCCACATCTCATGCTACACCGGCGACCCGGGTTCAGGAATGGACCTGGGCCATCAGGGGTCTGCAGGGGAGGGAGAAGATTGAGCATCCAGAGGACTGCTCTCCTCTCCCTAGGTGGGTTGTAGGGGGTTCCCATCACTGTAACAGCCTCTGGTGGATACTAGACTTGGCACAAACATACGGGATGTGGAAGGGGGGCAGGATGATGGCAGGCTCCAGTGGCAAGAGGCACAGTGGAACAGCCAAGAAGGAGCCATTGCATGCCATGTTCTGAGGAGGAAACAGACCAAGAAAAATCCCTGGAGGATCAAGGGAGGTGACAGAGGCCCCAGTAGCCCACCCAAATCCTGCCACCAGACCTGCCAACCACTGGCTCTCCCAATCCTCCCAACTCAGACCCAGGACCATCCTTCTAATTCCAGATAGGCCACCAGGTAGGTGAAGCAGACCATACCCTGGGGGTGATCCGGGGGGGCCGGATGGGACTTTGGGTCTTCAGGAGGTGCTCAGCAACATGTATCCTGGTGGCATGAAGGTTTCAGGCTGGGAGTAGAGGTAGTAGCTGAGATGGCATTCCTGAGAGATGCCCTAGTCTTCCAGAGCAGAAATAAAGTGTACAAAAAAAACTGATACAGCATGCCTCAATTGGTCTTACTTGTGGGCAACCTCTGATATTGATCAGGCGTCTCTTACTTCATCGCTACCTTCTCAAGTATCCAGGACAAATATGCCTTGTCATCACTAAGAGGGTCCATGGTCCAACAACCAAATGATTGGATTGCCCTCAATTATCTCTACTAAAAATGAGAGACAAAAGTTGGTCTACCTACAAGGTTACTAACTCCATCTCTGACTGGACTATCTACTGAAATCTTAGAAACAAATGTAAACAAGCCATCCAACAGAGCAAAAGCCACTTCTGTAAAACATAATCTGAGTCCTCTAACAGTAACCCCCATCAGTTCTAGAGTTGGATCAAAATATTCCTGGGCCAGGATGGAACCCCTACCTGTTCCACTATCGAGATCGGGGGCATAAACTGCAACAACCCCTCCACAATCTCAGATGCATTTAACAAACAGTTCTCAAACTTCACAACCTATACTGGGCTCCCCAACCCCTTGCCTTGTCTGACCTCATCCCCTATTACCGAACCTGGGCAACATCCCAATTTTTACCTTAAATGCATAAGTGTCTCCTAGGTGTACAAACTCTTGAGGTGGATCACTGAATCTAAATCTGATGGTTCTGATGGACTCGAGCCTAAACTCCTCAGACTAGCAGCCTATGAACTGACCTCTCTGCTAGCAAGAATCATTACTCTATCTCTCACTACTAACACTGTACCGACTACCTGGAAAATGTCAACCATAATGCCTGCGTTTAAAAAGGCAGTAACAAAAATATTGGTAACTACAGACCTTTTGCTATTCTACCCATTCTTAGCAAGGTCCTGGCAAAATTGTCTCCACTCAACTTACTGGTTATCTCTGTACCCCAAATGTCTCCTCCCCTGCCCAGCATGGTTTCCACTGGTACCATAGTACCACCTCTGCAATGCTTATCCTCACCAATAGTATCTCCAACTCTCTTGACAAAGTGGAGCTTACTGGCATCATACTCACAGACCTCACTAAAGCCTTTGATATGGTTGATCACTCCCTACTATGTAACATAGAATCTGATAGCAGATAAGGACCACTTGGCCCACCTAGTTTGCCCATTTCCCTACCTAACAGATAAGCTGCAGATCCTAGTTAACCATCAGCCTACTTCCTCCTACCCCCCCACTAGAATTGCCTTATGTCTATCCCATGCATTCTTGAATTCCCCCACTGTTTTTGACTCTACAACCTCCTCAGTAAGGCTGTTTCATACATCTACAACCCTCTCTGTGAAGAAATATGTCCTCACATTACCTCTGAGCCATCCCCCCTCTATCATCAAATTGTGCCCCCTTGTTCTTGCACATCTCTTTTTCTGAAAGAAGCTACCCTCTTGGACTTTGTTGATTCCCTTGAGGTATTTGAAAGTTTCTCTCATGTCCCCCTTCTCCCTCCTTTCCTTGAGGCTATACATCTTAAGCTCCTTTAGTCTTTCTTCATATGTCTTCTGGTGCAGACTCTGCACCATTTTGGTTGCCCTCCTCTGGACAGCCTCCACTCTGTCTATGTCTTTGCGGAGATGGGGTCTCCAGAACTGTACACAGTACTCCAGCTGTGGTCTCACCAACTGTCTATACAGAGGGATAACAACTTCCTGATTTCTACTATTGATGCCTCTCCCTATGCATCCCAGTATCCCCCCAGCCCTTCTTACTGCCTTCTCACATTGCTTGCCAACCTTTAGGTCATCTGATATGACTACCCCCAGGTCCCTTTCCATTTTTGTTGTTGTCAGTATCTCACCCCCCATTGTGTACCCTTCCCCTGGGTTTTTGTTTCCCAGGTGCATTACTTTCCACTTCTTTGCATTGAGAATACTTCTTTCACACAGACTTTTCATTTATTTCAAGGGCTCGTTCGGGATGTAATAAATGTAGTGTCCTAGAAATCTCTGACAGTGCTCTCCCCTGGGTCAGAAGCTATCTGTCCAACAGACAGCGATGTGTCAAGTTTTGATCCTCTCTATCCAATCCCACACCCATCACAATTGGCATCCCTCAGGGCTCCATACTTGGACCACTCCTTTTCTACCTCCATATCAAGTCTGTCCACCATTGCTTTATGAACAGTACCCTTGTCCTGTACGCTGGTGATCTGGTCATTTTCACTAGTGCCAAGAATGTGGCTGACATCAACAGAATCCTGTCAGCTGACCTGAAGGCCATTCAAACCTGGTTCCTTGAGAACAGGCTTTTAATAAACCCATCAAAGTCACAGGTGATGTTGTTTGGAACAGCTCCCCAATAAAAGAATAACCCAATCCCACTCACTGTAGCCTGTGACAAGGGCAGCCCCCTGGTCACTGTCCCCTTCTTAAATTACCTGGGTGTATTGCTAGATCCCTCCCTTGATTTTTCTGTCCATGTGTCATCCATCTGTAAGGCAGTTAATGTTAGACTCAGACTAGCCTACTGAACCAGCCAAAACCTCTCCCCATCTGCTTGCATTGCAGTTGCCCATGGTATCTTACTCCCTAAACTGTCCTATGGCCTGCCCATTTTTTCAGATGCCTCAAACTCCATCTTGTGCAAATTGGATGTGGCTTATAACATCTGCTGTTTTTTCCTTACCTGCAACCAGTTCACCCACCACTGCACCTTGCATTCCAAACTAGGCTGGTTACTCCCTACAGCTCAACATGATCTCTCCTTAGGTGACATCATTCACAGCATGTTACAGAACCATGCTCCCAATCTCTAGCCTCTCTCCTGATGCCCTATAGAAATGCTTAACCCCCTCAGATCCTCTGGCCATGACTTCCAATTCACACCTAGGACAAGGACCAAATTTGGGGATACAGCCTCTGCTGTCACTGCCCTGAAACTATGGAACAACATACCCACCAACATTAGACACTACACTGTTGGCAATGCTTTCTGGAGTCAATACTGCTCATACTTACTTCATCTGGTGATATGATCATGTTCCTAGCCCCTGTCCTCTGTAATCTCTAGTCACTAGTACATGAAAATCCTTGAAGTTGTCTCTTTGTAAACCCATTACGTTTGTCTGTACTTCAAGCTTTGCCTTGACATTTATCCTATGCTTCCTCTATTGATAGTCATGTACTGTACTTTGAATTCTGTTACTAATTTATTGTCTTGCATAGTGTTATTGTTACTGTAAGATTATCATGTACTCCAATATCGAAATCAATGTCTTGCATTGTATTATTTTAATGGTTTATACCCTCCCAGGCCATGCCTGAAAATAGGCAAATATTTGTCCAGCGTACCTTGCCCAGTGAACAAGGACTAAATAAATATACTGCATTGAATGATTACAAGCTACAAATAAATTCTATGAACTCAATGAAGAATTTAATTGGACCAGCTTCTTCTAAAATCAGGGGAATCATCCTTTTTGGACTCTTATGAATGTCTTTATTTATGTGAGCCCATAGAACAGCACAAAAATATGCTATTACTATTCAATTTAAAAACAATTGCACCTAAGTTTAAAATTAACAACTATGGCCTCCCACACTCTAAAAAACTAGAATTAGTCAAGCCATGTATGTGCTTTAAAAAAATAACTTTAAAATAAACAAAAATGTTAATAACAAATAAATATATATTACAAGAATTGTCCAACATAAGACATTTCTCACATACCGTAACTTGAAAACTTAGGTGATCGTGTCCTGATTGATGCTTTTTCTAATTACCAAAATGTTGCATATCCACCATGGAAATTATGTTATGCAGCTAAAATAGAGGTGCCTTATCAAGATCACTCCATTTATCCCCCTTATGTTTCTCCATCATGCATTCATTAATGAGCAAAAAATAATGGTTTAGTGAGGGGCCACAAAGAATTGAAATAAAAGTCAGTACCAACTACCTCATAATTGTAAATCATGTATTACAAAAAAGTGCAAACAATCACAAAACAGAACAGCACACCCTTACGCAGAGAGAGCCAGGTTCACAACAAACCCCTGCCAGTTTCGAGCATGTGCTCTCCCTGAGGAAGAACGCATGCTCAAAACCAGTAGAGATTTGTTGTGAACCCAGATCTCTCTCTGTAGGTCTGCTGTTCTATTCCGTAAGTGTTTGCATGTTTTTGTAATAAATGGTTTACAATTATGAGGTGTTGTGTCAACTTTTTTTGCTGTTGATGATTAGTGTGTTAGTCTGGCACATGCTGTAACTTGAGTTGTTTTGCAGTTCTCACTTAGTACCAGCACTGCAGGTTTTAGTGGTTTTGTCACTGGAGACCAGGCAGCAGAACATGTCACACACTAGCAAGTGATATCATAATGCAACCATGTCATTACACTGCCTGGCCTCACCAAAGCCCTTATACTGTAGAATGGCTTAAACACGTGATTCCAGCATGTTAGGCAATGATGTTATTGAATGCTCAAAAACCATAAGATGACGAGTCTGGCTACACAAGGAAAGGCAAAGCATTAAGGTGTCAGATTAAATGGGCATGCCCCAACATATTATACAGTATGGCCCAGATATTCAAAAGGGATGCGCCATGCGCAATAGAGATGCGCCAGCGCAAATTTTGTCCTTCCTGCGATATTCAGTGGGAGGCAGCTGCGCCGCACAAGTCGCAATGTGCAAGAGCGCAATGGCAATGAATGCATGCACAACCATAGGGGGAGGAACCTTGAATAAATGGCTCAGTGCGATATTCAACAGCATGCTCCATGCGCAATAGGGGAGCAAGAGGAAGTTGCTCGATAGAGGAAATGATCCAAAATAAAAAGGAACAAGAGAGAGGCGCAAGAACATTACAGAGAAGCCAGAGGTGGGAGCAAGGTGACAGCAACTGGAAAGAGGGTAGCAGTGAGTGGGACTGGGCAGGAGCAGGACAAGGCACACCTGGGAACAAACAGGAACAGGACAGGAATTGGGAGCCTGTGCCACTGTGCAGGAGAGACAGGGAAGTGCCACAGTGGACTGAGGGCAGTGGCAGTAGGCAGGACAGCCAAAGGCTGGAGGTGTACCCAGTGCAGGGGGAGCATCACAAAGGACAGCGGGGGGAATTGGATAACAGCTGCTGGGGGGAAACACCAGCCAGGGACATGGCCAAAGCCACCTTCTAGATGGAGGCAGTAATGAGGGGTGTGAGAAGGCAGGCAGCAGGGGGGCACGGCTGTGGAAGGGCCCATCGGTGTTATGCCCCCAACAGGTGGTACTGAGCCCGCATCATCTTCGAGCACTACACTGACACAGAGATTGTGAGCCAGTACTGCCTGAACTGAGTGATCCTGAGGCAGCTCTGTGAACTGTGCAGTGATGAGATGCAGGCACCCACATGATGGAGCCATGCTCTGTCAGTGGAGAAAACTCACCACGGGCACCTTCCAGAGACCAACAGGGGACACAACAGGCACAACATAAGCAGTTGGCTACATCATGCCTACTCACACAATTCCTCAGCGCACTGCTGCCACATGCTGTGGAGTACATCTGTTTCCCCAGCACACAGGTGGAGTGCACAGCACACATACAAGAGTTCCACAGGTAGCACGTATGCCTGGCATGCTTGGGGCCATTGACTGCACCCATGTGGCCATCTGCATGCCACCTGGCCTGGATGGTGTAGCATACATCAACCAGAAGGGTTATGCCAGCATCAATCGCCAGGTGGTGTGTGATGCCAGGGGGCACATAACCAATGTCTGTACCACGCACCCTGGGGGAGCACATGATGCCTTCATCTAGCACCAGTCTGCACTGTGCCACAGGTTCGCGAGTGGGGACATCCCCACTGGCCACCTAGTGGATGAGTATGCACATCATGCAGGATGACACGGGCAGCTGTGGGGGTGCATAGTCAGAGGAGCCATGGGTACCGGCCTTGACAGCCCATGGCAGAGTGATGCTGACCACCATACTAATGTCCATTCTCTACACACAGGTGACAGTGGCTACCCACTCCATCCCTGGCTGCTCACACCATACCGGTGCCCTGCGTCCCCATCGCAGCAACGGTACAATGAAGCACATGCCACCACACATAATGTCATAGAGCGGGTGTTTAGGATGCTGCAGGCACATTTCTGTTGCCTGGACACATCTGGCGGTGCCCTACAGTACAGCCCCTCAAAGGCCTGCAGGCTATTCCTGGCCTGTTGCATCCTACACAACATGGCCAATGACTGTGGGATAGCTGTAGAGGGTCAAAGACAGAGATGGGAATGATGAGGACACCGATCCAGATGGTGATGGGCAGTCACCCCTTGGGCGAAGGGACCCCCGCCTGATCCAGATGTCACAGCTACACTGGGACACCATCACAGAGGAGAACTTTGACCAACATAGGTAGGTCATGGGGCCATGTGCAACCACAAATGGCAAAGGCACAACCCACAGACACACATGGACAAACCCCAGGGGTGGATGGCGGCAAGGGAATTGGCTGAGCGTGGAACCGCACACGCCGTCAGGGATGGGCAAGGCCTAACACGACACCCGGTCACACACACACACACACACACACCCCCACAAGACATGCACAAGGGGTAGAAGGCATGCCGATCCTGACTGCAACCCCCAGCCACACACAGATCCACAGACGACCACGCCGAGTGCCCATCACTGTGCGTGTCTCAGACGCTGGGCACCATTGCACACTGGTGGACAGCGCAATGCAGGCATCATCATGCACACGCCACAGTGGCCAGCAGCTGGGAGGGTGGTGTGCACATGGACCGTGTGTGTGTCCAGGGCTGTGTACCCCACCCGTGCGTCGCACGTTGCACAACACACTGCACACAGGGCAGCGTCAGACAGTAGCCATGTTGGGAGACAGGTCAGTCACGCAGCACAGTGCCACGGTCACCATGGATGCATGGGCGGCCCCGCCAAGACCTGCCAGCTGTGACAGGCTGACCATTGGCCTCATGGGGTGGCACCGATGGTCCCCCAGGAGTGATGCTGCGGGAACGAGACTGTGTTCGAGCAGGGGTCTGCAGCTCACTGAATATGCCAGTGCCAGGCATGCTCGG
Source organism: Neoceratodus forsteri (assembly GCA_016271365.2). NCBI lineage: Eukaryota > Metazoa > Chordata > Ceratodontiformes > Ceratodontidae > Neoceratodus > Neoceratodus forsteri. The sequence continues at coordinate 1,727,736,670 of CM057456.1, forward strand.
TATGCCCACAGCTGAACCCGGTATTGACATGGAAGGTGTCACATGACACCGGGAACAGGGGGTGGATATGACACTGCCGGTGTCTGTGGCCCATGGGCAACAAACTGGGTGCCCAATGTGGCCATGACAACTGTGAATGCATGTATCTGCCTGTCAATGGCAGCAGTCACATCCTCCCGCTGCCGGGCCATCTCTGCCAAGAGCAGAGCATGGTCTCTGCTGCGCTGATCCTCTGCCTGGTGCAGAACCGCACTGAGTGCATCCACCACCCTAACAAGCTGCGACTACTGATCCACGGAAGCCTGGAGTAGGCGGCTGTGCTCATCAAAGAGATCATCCGCCAGATCGGCATGCTGTCCCTCATGGTGTTCCTGGCCGTGCTGGGCATCACCCCTTGATGAAGGGCGCTGCACACCAGAGCCATGCCGGGGCATGTCCACACATGGTGCACTGATGCCGCCCCCTGACACTGTCCCCCCTGTCACCATTGGCCGACTGCTGACAGTGACCCTCCGGCTGCCGCTCACCAGGGCTCACCGGTGCCACCGCAGTGGCCGCAACAGCCCCACCGGCCTGGACGCACATCAGTGCTGCCCCACTGGGGCATACAGGCACAGGCTGGGACTGTGATGTCATGCAGGCCTCCACGGCTGCACCACCCACGGCTATGCCCATGCTGTTACCTGCTGTGGGGCCATCCTGCGGCCCACATGTATCACTGTCCGTGATGTGTGATCTATCATCATCGGTGCCAGATCCAGCACCAGTCCCTGTCACAACATGCTGGCATCCATGGATGCTGTCATGCTGGGACACGGGCAGGGCCTCCTCTGCACCAGCACTACCAACTTCAGTCCAGACAGACAGGCGGGTATGCTGTGGTCCTGACCCTCGAACATCTGTGGAGGTGGATGGGTGCTCCTCCATGTCCAGGGTATCGCCCTCAGTGGACACACCCACCACTGCTGACCCATGTAGACACTCAGGAGCTGTAAGGGAACACAGTAGCATTAATGTCTCTGCCCTACCTTGTGGCATTCCCCCACCTCCCACACAGTGACAGCTCAGGACCTACCATGCAGTGACGGGCTGCCTCCCATCTGGAAGCCACCACCTGGAATGCCTTCTAGGGCACAATGCCGCATGCTGCCAGCCACCCGCTCCTCCTGTGGCATCAGGCATGGCACATCCAGCTGTCCACCACCAGTTACAGCACGTGCTGCCCTGATGGCAGCCACCTTATCTTTTATCCTCCTCTTGTCCATGCCCACCTTCTTCTTGCACTCTGGCATGGACCGCTGGTGGCTGCCATGCTGGTTGATGGCACGCGCTACCTCATCCCATGCTGCAGCACGGGTCTGTGGTGTTCCCCGCTGTCCACTGAGCAGTGGTGCCCTATCAAGGTAGGCCTCAAACAGGGCATATGATTCTGACTGGGTGAACTTGGGCCTCCTCCATCTCCCACATCTCTGTTCCTCCTCCTCCTCACGTTCGGTCATTATTGATCCTGTGGGAATGACAGGTGTTACCTCTGAATGTACAGTCCCATGCATCTCCCACACACCACAGTCCACACTTCCAAACAGCATGCAACCCACCACAACAGACTGCAATACCAAACAATGACCTCTGAAGCCCCATGTCGCATTTCTGTAGTGCAAGGCATGCAAATGAGGTGAGGCGCAACTTTAAGTGGATGCTAATGCAGTGGCTGCGCCATGGAATTGCTGATGACCTGATTTGCATATGCTGGCTGAATATCACGCTATTGTGCCTTGTGCAGTTGTGTTGAGCATGCTCAGGCAAAGGTGCAGCTCTGTGACATGCGCATTAGGCACCGCACGGTGCATGCCCAGGGTGCTGACGCTAACGCTTGCCAAGCTGATGACATGCTCAGTGTGGGAGGCAGTGCAGGGCATGGCCACCACCGTGCCAGTGGCACTAGTGCACTGTTCACATGTATAGCGCTTGTGCCCTGGAGTGCCGTCGGTGCCATGGTGCCACAGCACAGTAGGCCACTGCAGGGCGTCACACACAGGCACCTGACTGCGCTACACACAGGGAGTCCCAATCATGCTGTGGCAGTCCGTGCATGACAGATCCTTGACCCTGCAGCTGACCTTTGCCCCCTAGGTGCCATGAGTCTGCATGGGTACATCCCTATTGTGCTGTTCAGTGACAGCATGATGGGGAATGGCAGCGCTGTACAGCTCAGCATCTGCACGTGGCGGACGTGCGCTACAGAGCACCATTTTGTGATCCTAGCTGCAGTAGTCATGGCACGCAGGAAAGCAGCCTTGTGGAGCCCTCTGGAGCTGGCTAATTTTGTGGTCATTGTAGAGCCCCATGCTGGGGCCCTGTTTGGGGATGTGCCCTTAGATAGGGCAAGGAGTGCTGTGTGGGAAGAGGTGGCAGTGTCACTGGAGGAGGCCACCAGTATCTCCAGATGTTCAGAGCAGTGTCACCACCATTATGGGGGCCTCCGGCAGAGGGACCCAGACAGGCTTGCCCATCTATGGGCATGCACCAGGTGAGGCACAGTGCCACGTCCAGGTAGGTGCTCCATCCATACACTAGTAGCATCTGTCCAGGTTTTGTGGTGGGCATGTGTCCACCATGGGGGGAGCCATCCAGTGTGGGCAGTGGTGGTCGTGATGGGGTTGTGGTATGGCTGGGCTATGCGGGATCGCACACATCGGCGGGGGACCTTTGCTACTGTTTTGTACTGATGTTCCTCTCTCCATGTTTGCACCCTAGGCCCTGAGGAGAGGCACTGAACCAGAGAGGCACGGGCACGTCAAGAGCAGGAGGCTGCCCGGGCAACAGCCACGTGATGGCAGGCCCATTCCACATCAGCGCCCAGATGTTGCAGATGCAGGTGAGTACCTTTCTTCCAGGATATTCTGTGCATGCTGTGTTGCGGGGTAGGCGGCAGGGCATGGCCGCCATCCATTGACACCACTGACATGCATGCCACACGGTACACTCAGCACTGTCCTGTGGCACTGCATGTGTGGGTGTGCATCGCTGGTGGTCCATGCATGCACCGGGTACATGGCTGTGCCACTGCCTTTGCACCACATAGCCATGTCACTGTACAGTCACGATGGTGCTGTGTGGGACTTGGGCTGTGGGTGTGTGTGCAGCGGTCCACATGGCTGTGTGCACCTGGGTAGGCAGGTCTTGTGGACACAATCACTGTGGGTGGTCGCACACCATCACAGGGGTGTGGCCCACTGCTGTATGCCATGCACAATGGGTGGGCTGCTGGGGTATGGACATTCACACCTATTGACTCTGCTCCCTTGTCCTAGGTGGTTGGCATTGGATGGCTGTCGAGAGGGCCTTGCAGGAGTTACTGCAGCTAGCGAGGGCATCACTGGGGATCCTCCAGTGAATAGAGAGGCACGGGGTCAGGAGACGGCGGTCGCATAGGTGCCACAAAAGTGGTGAGCGGGGTGGATGTTAGGCCCTCCATGCCCCCGGAAGAACCTTACCTCCCTGGAACCATCCTCACACCCCTTCTTCCCTCTCCCAGTTGTTCACCCCTGCCCCTTACCCGCCCCCACCTGGTTTGTGGCCCTTCCCCCCATTGTATATATCTGTATATAGTTATGTTTCTTGCCTATTTTTAATACATATGTTTTGTTATGACAACTGTGGTGGTCTATGATTTGCAGCAGACTGCAGGTGGTCAGCTGCAGTGGTGTGCATGGCATCAGGGTTGGTGCAGGCATAGACGTGTGTGTGTGTGTGTCCAGAAGGGAACTGCCTATGGTGTGGGTGGGGGAATCAGTCACTGTCTGTGGTTTTTGTGCTGTTCTCTGTGCACTGGTTGCCTGTGTACAGTGATCCATGGTGCATGCTGTGTGTCCATGGTGCCCCTGTCAGACCGTCCATGGCCTGTGCAGCTGACAACCTTGCATGTCTGTGATATGCACCATCTGCTGGCATGTCAGCGGTAGCTGTCCATGCTGGACAACCACTGTACCCAGCACAATGCCAGGTTGCCTCCTGTCACCGGTATGGTGCACATCTGCCTAAGGGTGGCACTGTGGCCTCTGCTGTTTTTGTCCCCCTCCATGCTGTCACTTGTGTCCGTTGCAGGAGATGTGCTCCACTGTCTGTCACTTGTGCTCCAGCCATGTGCTGGTGGTGTACGGCTTCATAGTGCATGCACAGGGTGGCTGGTACACCTGTGCCATGGAGGGGTTCTAGCTGTAGGTACATGGCTGCTGTGTCCCCATGTTGGTGTGCACTCGGGTATGAGTTGGTGTTTGTCCATGCATTGTGTTGCATCCTGTGTGGAGCATGCTTCCATGCACCACTGTGGGCTTCTTTGCTGGCTGTTGTGGCCAGTGCTGGGATGGGGTGTGTCCTTGGGAGGGTGTGCAGGGTGCTGTACCGCTGGTGGCAGGGTCCGGGGCATGCCCTGTCGCATGTGTGGTACCTCTTGTGCCGACACATGGTCAGTCTCTCAGCTGTACCTCGGGGAGGCCATACAGGGTGGCACTGTGCCTGCAGTTGTTGCATTGGTGTCAACTGCCAGCCACTGCAAGGTACTTGTGTTGGGGCTGCCTTGCATGACTCATTGGTGCACAGAGTTGCATTGTCACAGTGGGGGTGGTGGCATGCATGGGGTGTCCTGCAGTGTTGGGCGCTGCTTCTGGGCAGGGTGTCTGGGGAATGCTGTGCAGGGTGTGCTCTGCATTGGTGGGATGGTGTAGCATGAGGTGGCCAGACCTCCTTGTTTGCTGGTCACAACTTGCCAGGGGGTGTGCTGGGGCACCATACCCCAGCTGTGGGATTGTTGCTGGTTTCCATGGGCTGGTGGTTCTTCCAGCTCTCCTCTGGTTGTGTGGTTTATGGGGTGTGATGGTGATGTCTGTTCTGCTGTGTGCTCCTCAGCCCATATCTTCCATGTATGGGGGACCCCTGCATCCTGTCCCTGAGCATCCCTGGTTGTGCTGATACGCTGCTACCCTGTGCCACTGTGCATCCCTGGTTGCGCCATGGTGCAGTTGGTGTGATATTCAGTTGTGTGGCACAAGTGCATCTAGCCCTACACAGTGTTTGAATATAGTGCGTGTTGCGCATAGGCGCACTGTACTTGCACCTGCTCCTGCTATTGCACTACTTTGTGTTGCAGTTTGAATATCCGGGCCTATATGTACTGTAATATAAGGATTTTGAGATGAACAGCTAATAAAATGTTTCTTTACAAAAAAAAAAAATATAGTAAGACCTTTCATTATACAGCTCATTGAAGCAAAGAAAAGAAGCCAAGGAGCCTATTTTAATTTATAAAGGCAAGTTAAATAAATAACCCCTTGGAAAAAAGGAAACTATATGTTCAGTTACTTAGAGCTCTCAGAGCAGAAGCTATATGATTGATGTAAACATTATGAGACTGCATGACAAGCATGGCAAATGAAATTTGTTCTCAGAATGTTGCCATTGCACAGCATTATATTATGAAGCATTGTATGTTTCACTGGAATGGTTTGGGGATTTTTCTTACACATATTGGACAGACTAGGAGCAATCTGTTCTTAGTAATGTCTTTTTTTACAGAATCTGTGTGCAACAGGGAAATAGCTATTATTACTGCAGATCTCCTTGTAGTCAGCTCCTTGGTCTGAACCAATATTTGGGGGGCCATTTTTGAACACAGTATTTAGAGATCTGCTTATAAGTAATCAAAGTTTTTTTTAATGTGTTCTGTAAGTGTCCAAGATAAGAATTAAGCTGTTTTAGAGCCTCTTATTTGGAAGCTTATTTATTTAAGTATATAAAAAGATGCAATTACAGGCAGTATTTCTTTTTTTATACTTTTTGTTTATTATATTTTTTAATATAATGTTCACAACCAAGCAAAAAGAAATAAAATCACAAACAAGTAGTTAGCAAAATATTAAAGATAATCCTATACCATTTCAAAAAAGGGGGGGGGGAGAAAACTCCAATATACTTTTTTTTTATTATTCAAGGAATTGGCAGAGTTCTTGATTAGCCCAATCACAGCCACCTTTCAAAAATCAGTAGATGAAGGACTGGTCCTGGAAGCATGGAGACAGGCAATAGTGGTACCCATTTATAAGAAAGGAGCAAGGCATGAGTGCAGAACTATAGACCCATCAGTCTGACAGCAGTACTGGGCAAGATCCTGGAGAGCATTATTAAGGATCATATAATTAACCATCTGATGTCCACAAATAATATCGATTGCTCGGTTTTACACAAGGAAGGTCTTGTCAGACCAACCTGCTAGAATTTTATGGTAGAGTTAGCAAAGCCTTGGACCTCAAACTTTTAGTAGATGTCATTTCTTTGGACTTTTCCAAGGCATTTGATAAAGTGCCTCATGGTGAGTTTGTAGATGCCTTAATCAAGCTCGGTATGGAGGGCAAAACAACCAGATGGATAGAAGCTTGGCTCTCTGACAGGAAACAAAAGGTCAGCATCAAAAGGACATGCCAGATTGGGCGAATGTGACTAGTGGGGTGCTGCAGGGTTCCATATTGGGGCCTTGTTTGTTTAATGTCTACATCACTTCAATGAAAACCACTACAGGAGCATGGGAATCCAAATTTGCCAATAATACCAGAATAGGGAACACTATGGATAGCCAAGAGGAAGCCGGCACTCTCCAAGCAGCTTTAGGGGATCTGGAGAAATGGGTATGTGACAAGAAATTGACATCGAATACTGACAAATTCAGTGTTATGCATTTTGTCAAACAAAATAGGCAGAGGAATTACTCCCTAGGAGGGTAGACACTAAAAAAGGTGGAGGACGAAAGAGATCTGGGCATTAGAATAAGTAAAGACCTTAGTTTTAAGTCACAGTGCAATCAAGTTATCAAAAAATCCAGTAGCATCTTACACTGTATTAATAAGCACATTAAATGCAAGAACAAGGAGGTACTGTTGCCTCTTTACACATCCTTAGTGAGACCGTACGTAGACTATTGTGCCCAGTTATGGTCTCCAGGTGGCAAATGGGAAAAAAATGCCTTGGAGAGAATTCAGAGAAGGGCAACTCATAGGATTAAGGAGGTTAAGGGTCTTGACTATGAAACAAGACAAAACACCTTGGGACTATATTCCCTAGAATTCAGACGACTGAGGGGGGACATGTGTCTGATTTATAGAGCCCTTACAGACTTACAGTTGTGGAAACTTTCAGGGTTGGAATACAGAAGATTACATTATAATACTAGATTACACCCCCTGCAACTAGAATTAGAGAGATTTAGAACCACAAAAAGGAAGCAGTGGTTCTCTGTAAAATTAATAACATTTTGTAATGATCTCCCATTGGAGGTTGTGGCCAGCAGTAGTATGTACAGCTTTAAATCTAAACTGGACGCTCACCTTATTAAAAACAATATATTGGGATACTATTAATTTTAATGAGGTATAATGGGCCTTGGTCTAAATAAAGGTCTGTAAACCCTATGAAACCTTGAGTCTGCAGCTGCAATTTAAATTATCAGACAATTTACTAAATGATTAGTCTGCTGTCTGGTTTAGCCAAAAAACAAAATGAAAAAAAAAAAAAAACAACATCAAAATAGAATCATCTGTTTTTCATACAAACAGTATGTTCATTTTACATCCACTAAATAGCCATCCTTTCAGTGGAAAGAATCGTCTCCTTTTCTGAATCTGTATGAGTCCTAGTCAAGTTGTGTTCAGATGTGGTGTAGTATTATCTCAAAAAAGTGGCTAGCTGATCTATTTTAATGAAAATAAATGTTTTATTGTCTCTAACCACCTTTACTTTTGCTGTAGGTAAGAGAACACTGTGCCCCCAGCTCAAGCACCTCATATAGGTACATCAAAAACTTCTGATGTCACTGCTGAGCCTGATAACAGTAATCAGGAAATATGTAATATCGACAGCCTTTATACATTAATGTACCTTTCAGCTTCACCAATTTGAAAATAAAATCTCTATCCAAATCAAAAGCCAATGTTGCCACAATGGTAGATTTCACAGTAGCACTTGCCTCAGAATTTCGTTTCGGCACTCTGAAAGTTTGAGCCAGCAATGGAGGGTTGTCTGCTGGAAGTTCAAAGGTGGTAATTAGTATTACCAAATCATGAACATTGTCAAAATCAGAATCCATAGAGACAGGTATTCCCAACATTCAAAAATGTCAGTATCACAATTGATATTCATTCTGTTCAAATTTTCTGGAGATATTGAAATTTCCCTTGATTACACCTTGTAACATCGCGTTAATTGCTTGCAGGTTACCTTCCTGCTGGTCTAATTTAGCAGCTTGATCCATCAAAGTTTTCTCTGTTGCAGCCAATTTTTCTTGTACCTTTTTTACTTTGGTTTGTACAAAGTCAGTTTTTTGTAAGTGCCTCAAACTGGCAGTCATTTCTGTCTGTCCAGTCCAACAATTTATCAAGCGCCTTTCCCAATGTTTCTATCGTATACTGTTTAGGTTCCATTGGAGAGGACTGTAAGGTAGGCTGCATTTTTATATTCTCTGTGGAAGATGTAAGACCGGGTGTAGAGGCAATATTTCTGAGCATCAATTTTGCAATACAATAATTGCAAAACAGGAACAATAAAAACAATATGCAGAGAGCAACAATGCAATAATGAAAAAAGTGAGGGATGTGGCTGAAAACTAGGAAAGAGGGGCTTGTACTAGTAACTGTTTACAGCAGAGGACAGCAGGCAAAAGTCCAAGACCCAGTGTCAGGAGCAACTACAGAACCAACTCTCCACCCATGTCATAATAAGTTAATTCTTCCACCCCTGGGTCTCTCCATTTTTTGATCAGTCTGTTGTGGGCAACAGAGTCACTGGCCTTTCTGAAGTCTAGGTACTGTGTGTATATGATGCAAAATAAATGCCCCAGTACTGTTTCAGTTGATCGACTTTACAGCTGCTGATGACACCACAGTATTTGCAGTTGTCACCTTTGTGACATCCTGCAGACAGTTGTGTAAGCATGTGCATGACTGATTATGAGCAGGGCCAGTGTTCTCCACATATGGAATTATCCCATATCCCATGGTTAAAAATGTTAGTTTTCAGACTATTCTGGATTCTATTCAGAATATAGAGTAGTGCTGGAAATTTTCACTGTAAAAATATTTCAGTTTTGCAGTGAAATTTTCATTATTTTATACATTTAATTTCCTTTCCTGGCTTCACATGTCTAAAATGGAATGCCTACTTGATGAACGTCTGTGCCCAGCTGTTTGTGGTTTGAATTAAATGTCCTACTTGTTGCCCCTTATGGTTCTGTCTGAAAAGGAAACCTCACTGGATTGGTTGACTTTTTCAATCTGACAATTTTCTAATCCTAATGCTAAGACTTGCTGAGTTAGCACTAACAGTATTGTTCTAGTAATGCCCCATAGTGTATGTGTATACCCTCACCTCACCTGCTGGCTACTGCTGCACTGAGCTGAACTTAGTCAACCCCCCCCCCCCACCACACAAAAAAAGAGAAAACCTGAGTGGATTGATTTATTTGTTAGGGCACCAGTCCACCATGTGGTCCCTCACTGCTGAATGATGTACACCTGTTTTCCAGGTCTCAGCCTCCATGGCCATTATACTCACACCATCCCTAACCAACCCTCACCAGCACATATACACTGAAAATTACAGCCAAACTATCATACATAAATGTGCCCCTCTGTATTTCTTTCATTTATATTTCTTGATTGCTGTTTTATTGCATTCTGGGGAATCTGGGGGAGGACTGCCTTCATACAGAAGTTGCTTGGGAGCTCCAGCAAACCTGCATGTGAGATGTAGCTGTTAATTCTGTTTTGTTTGGGCCCATGAAAATGACCTAGAGCTTACTGACAAAAACTGAACCATGATCTTCCAGTGGGGACTGAAAACCACCAGCTCCCCCCCCCACACACCCCCATGGCAAGAATTCACCTGGAAGATTGGGACTCAATATTTCTACACACTGGTCACACAGAAGAAATGAAGCACACAGGACTATCATGCCTGTTGGTGAAAGTGTACAGAGATGCAAGCTCACCACATGCACATATTTTGAACATGACCAATTCTGGCAGATTTCTGGCAACAGGTCATTGAGTCACTGAAAGACCTGCTTACGATTGATGTTCTCCTTACCCTGTCACACACAATTTTAGATCTCCCTCCACCTGGACTGACAGGCTCTGATAGTCTATATTTATGGAACATACAGTACTATTGGCTTCAGCACATAAGGTAATAATACCAGGCACGAGGTCATTATGTCGCAAGACATACTGCCGCATGACACTATCACGCTGCACAATGATTGCCATGAGGGATCATGTGTTTGTGGTTAAAGGTAGAGACCCCTACACATCAACAATGGCTAGATATAGTAGAAGAAATACAACACAAGGAGGAATTAACCCATAAGATCAATTAGAGACCCCCTCCACACACACACACACACACACACACACACACACACACACACACACACTTCACAAGAAGATGGGCATGCTGGATACTGTGTAGAGACTTCCTGCAAGAACCTAATACATAGCCTTATAACAAGGTGGGGTGGGTAGAGGGGAGACTCACCGACAGTTGTTTGGGAGACAGAAGGATGAAAGAGGGTTATTAAATAATTATCCCAGACCACAGGTTAAGTCTCTGACAAATGCTGGGCTGTTTTGCCATATTCAGAGCTTATATGACTTGTGAATCAACTAAATACTTATGTACTGTGATGTTTGCTGAACCAAATAAGGTTTATTAAGCAATATGTATTTTGTATCCAAATTGTCCAATAAAAGTGAATTAAATAAAAAACTGTTTGGTTCCCTGCAGAACACCCTGGGAACACAGAAAACAAGTTGAAGGTTCTCAGTTTTCTACAGTCCACAACTTAAGTAAGATACATATAGCCATGTATGACATGGGCATGACTTGTGGGCTCTACCCTTGTCCTTACACAGATGGCATGACTTTTAGGCTCTGCAATTTGTTTAGGTAGCTGCTAACTGAGGCATGACTTGAAGGCTTTACCTCAGTAATTTTTTTACGGTGGGCATGACTTTCAGACTCTGCCTTCCATTTAGGCAATTAAGGGGTTTGGTATTTATTTATTTAATTGATGTACACGTTTTTAGTATGTTACTATAGCACTAGCACTTTTGCATGCCATTGCACATTTTTGCATGTTTTGCACATTAAGGGTGTATCTCTAACTGGCTCACAATTAAGCACTGATAGCACTTCTGGCTGCACTCTCTGATGATGATCCGAGAAGGTGTCGTTGCGTAAGCCGCAGCATTTGAAACAGTCATCGGCAGTTTGTGTTTCTCTCTGTGTGGCCACATGGAGTGGATTTAGCTTAATTGTTTCCCTATTAGTCTCCAGGAGGCAGTTTCAGAAGCTTTGGCCTTTGGTCTTTCACATAATGACCAGTAGAACTTCCTGCAAAGTGTTAAGTAAAGCACATTTTCCATGAGTTTCTGTAGTGGGCTATTTTCTAGTCAATTCTCTGTGTGGAGGGGAATAAGAAGGGTTATTTTTATAAGTCTGTGCTGTTATTTTTACCTTATTAAAGCTGCATTCAATACTTTGGCTTATGCCTTGTTGAGTTGCTGGCTTAAGAGTGGTGCTATCCTCAGCTCTGGTGGGGGCTTTCCCACTGAACATATTTCTTATTCCCTAATATATGTTTAAATTCATAAAACCAACCAGTTTGTTGATAATTTTCTTTAATATTATTAGCATGAAGGGAATACGTATGTGCTCACAAAATTCATCTGAGTAGACTGGCCTCTTACAACATTGTTTGGTTATTAAAGGATCCTGCTGGGGAGGAAAACTTCTGCAGAATGTATACTTTACTCAGTGGTTGAATGGCTATGACCCATCTCTAGAATCCTAGCAGCAAGTTCATTTGCTCCCTTTTTAAATTGACTGTGGTTGCTACAGTTCCCTTTAATGTGTAATAGATGACAGCTACTGACAGCAGGATAATATAGTATTTCTGAAAAAAACATTGCAATTATTTGTCCATCAGTATCATTATTAATTGCAACCACTGTTGTGTTCTTGCCTTTTAGATTATTTAGGGGTAATTGGCAGAGATGCCTGCTTCCACCATTATGCAATTTAGCCCTCAGACCATTTCTAGTGCAGATTAGTAATATAGTTCAGACATACAAGGCATTAAAATGGGTAATTGTATAAATGTTCTACCAATGCAAATGAGTTATTGTTACCTGTGTTGTACACAGATCTCTCTAGACTTTCTGGGGCGGAGTCTTAGATGGCTGAGATTGCCGCAAGCTGCAGGTGCTTCAATAATATGGCACACTGGGCTTACAGCAATCTAATGGGATTTTCTATCCTGTGCAGCCATTGCTGCAGGTTAGGCCAACTTTTCGTAATCTGGCTTGTGGCAAACCCAGGGGCCATTTTTACAGAGTTTGTGCCAGATATTTGGCACAAGCTGCCATAAATTGTGGAAATTGTCATAACTGTACCCGAGATAGTAAAATTGGGTGCAGTTGCAGCAACCGGGACTGATGCAGTTGCGTCGATGCAAGGGTCTGAAGCAGGGCTCGCCGAAAGTCCAGCACCACCCTTTTAAAATCTATCCCTCTGTGTTAGAGCTGATCACAGAACATGGGATTTTCTCTGGCTATAAGCATACTCTAGATAAGTCAGAAATTGCCCCTTTAAGTTTTAATTGTTTTCAAAATCTTGAATAGACACCAACATAAAGACTGTACTTTGGAATCCAGTCATATAAGTATAGGGTATAGACAACTCAAGTTAATCTGAATAATGAGTTTACACTCTTGTGTTCTGATTTGGAAAGATGGCATAAAACTCCATTATCATTTGGCAGCAGACTGGCTGCAGTTAAATAAATTTGTTGCCTGGAGCTTTGTATGTCCTCTTAATGCTAGTCTCTGAGCCTGAACGCATGGCTTCTAAAAATGCAAGCAGCCACTGTTGAATCCTTTGTGGACACAAAAGAAAACACTGTGCATATAAAAGGCTGACTTGCCTAGCTAGGGAGGGAATTGAAAGCTTCAAATCTAAAACTGTATTACCCGGAAATCCCATGAAAGCTGGCATTTCAATAGCATCCCATAAAGAAAGATTGGTCAGTTGGCCTATATTTCAGATTAGATTACAATGAAGTTGAATATATGTTAGGATGAGGGTCTGGAATTATCCTCACTATTACATGTTTCGATATTATTTTATTCTGTCTCTATTATGGAAAAACTACATGAAAAATAGCTAAAGTCTTGAAATCTAGGCTGAAGATTAGGGACTCGTAGATTCTGTAAAAAATTTTAAATTCTACTGTTGTGCAGTCGTCTATAATAAGGTCATCCTGGAGCCTGAAAAGGAACTTGTCTATGTCATTCTTATTAACCCCTACTTGTCATGCAATTCGAATGCCTGATTATATTTGTATACAGGGCCCCTGGTTCTCTGCAGAAATTTAGCAATGATTTCTGTGGCAGACTTTCTCGGCTTCTAAAGAGCAGTTATTCGTTTCTATGGCATGAATTAGTAACTTATTTGCCACAACTCAGCTTTACTATTTGCTGACGTGGTGACTTGTTCTAATTCTCAACTTGTGCCTCATTTGTTACGTCTGCCTGCTGATTTTATCATTATAAAAAAGCATCAGGTCACCCATTCAGAAGGTCTGTATGTTCTATTGATCTTACCCAGTTGACAAAATAAAAATAAAGAATCATGTGAGTAACTGATGATATCACATACAAAGCCTGAAGGAAGGCTGTCAAGATAAATAGAGAGTGGAAAGGAACCAGTCAGTATGTAAAAACTGCACATTTTAAAGAAAAATCACCAAAAATAAGTAATTTATTTATTTTTTTTTTCAATTGTTTAACCAGGAGTGGCACACTAAGCTGAAAGCTTGTTTGCAGGTGCAACCTGGGAGCACAGAGATGTTAAGTGACTTGCTCAGGGTCACACAGTATGCAAGTAGGGGCTGTGGGATTCAAACGCAGGTCTCCAGATTTGCAACTCAGAGCCTTACACCACTGCGCTATATTGTCTACTACAACATATATTCTTTAGTAGGCTGCAAGTTCTGCAGCTAATTTTGTGGCTGTAGAATCACACGATTATATTATACTGTATTATAGTACATGGAGTATACTGATTCAGCATAAAAATCAAAAGCCTCAAAACTATGGTTGTGCTGTAGTAGAGACATACCTACTGCAGCACAGCAGTATCTCACTGTGTTTCAATAGGTGCATCCCATGATTAAAGTGCCAGTTCAGTTGTGTAGCAGCACTTTACCCACTCATGGCCAAATCAGTTGTTCAGCTGCATTTTATCCACTGGGAAATGTCGGAGATCACTGGTACCAGAGGCTGCAATTCAAATGCAGAGGCAGGCAGGCTGGTGGATACATGCTGATGGGTGAGCAATCTTTGGGTGGAGGGGTGAAAGTGCTGCTCAGCTGTGATAGCCGTGCCATGCCAGCAAGGATTTAAATGCTGGGTACAAAAGAAGAGTTGCCTGTTTTGAAAGTAAAGTAAGTTTTATTTTTTTTTAATTCTTCCAAGTGTCAAATGAAGCCATAGAAGTAATAATCCAGGAGGCTGGAGAAGAGACATGTTACTGAATCATGGCTCAAAACTGTTTATTTTTTTACAGTGCTACAGTTTATTTTCCTGTTCACTGGGGCATTTGTTCTCCATCTTCCTAAATGACCTGCCTACGGGGTAGCATGTGAGGTGGGTGCCTGAATTAAGGTGCCGTCCAAAACAATGATGTGATGTGGGCGAAAGCCGAATGGCGAGGCGGGTGACCGGACGTGGAGGGGTGGGCGACCATAGTGACAGGATGTCGCTATATGTACAAGTGCATGGGGGGGGCGAGCATGGCGAGCGTGGCCTAGGAGGGGGCAGAGGGGATGTAGGGGTTGATGCTGTGGTCGGCTGCTGAGCTGCACCTGGCATCGGGGGTTGGCCTCCATTTGCGGTGCGTGGGGTTTCGGTTTCAGGTCTGGGTCCAGGCACTACTGTGGTTTTGTTGTGCCCGGCAAAACTTGCATTTATTTTTGCTTTGCTTTCAACATGCACCCCTGCAGTTGAGAATCCTTACACGGGTGTTGGGGCAAAGCCCCCCATGTGGGGGTGGGTATGAGGGGGCACAGCTCCCCACAGAAAGCAAATGACTTAAGTCCCCGGCATCATTCTTCCATGCACCGAGGATGTCAGGGTGGCAAAATAGTTTTAGTCGCCCTGACGTCACGATAATGCTGGTCGCTGTTCGGCGCTTGCCATTATCAATAGAACCACCTATGGCCTGCCCCCACACATTCATCCACATGTATGCAAATGACACAGTACTGTATACATCTGTCCCCATGCCTTCTGATGTGAAAACTAGACTGCAGCAGGACTTCAAGGATGTTCAGCTCTGGTTTCATGCAAATCAGCTTTTCCTCAATGCCAAGAAAACTGTTTCAATGACCTTCGGCACAAGGTAGAGACTCTCTCAGCTCCCCACCACCCCCTCCTTCCACACCCTGGACGGGATGTCTCTGGAGGATTGCTCCTCATTTAGATACCTCGGGGTCTGGCTTGACCAACACCTCGACTTTTCTGCACATGTTGATGCCATTCACAAAAAGCTCCACCCCAAGTTGGGTGCCCTATATCGCAACCTTGGATGCATCCTGCTGCCATCCCGCCACACACTTGTGCAGAAAATGATACTCCCTGTTTTTGAGTATGGGGATGTAGTCTACAGTGTCGCTCCCAAGTCCACCCTAGCTAGACTGGACCCCATCTTCCACTCTTTCTGTCACTTCACTCTAGATTGCTCTCCCTCCCTCAACACATCACTCTGGCCTCTACAGAGCCCTTGATCTTCCATCGCTTAGTGATTGCAGATTGTCACACTGTGCTAGTTTCCTGGCAAGATTCTGGCACAGATCTCTACCCCAGTACCTCACCTCCATCCTAACATCCCAGGCTCTGCCTCCATACCCACTCAGGAACATAGACTCCCACCTCATGTCCTATAGTCACCATAGTCCACTCTCTATTCTCCACCTCCTTAGCACTTATTATCCCCCTCTCTCTCTCTCTCTCTTTCTCTTTCTCCCACTTCCCTCCCTTTTCCCAACTCTTCCTCCTCCCCCCTCTCCTTCCCTCCATAAGCACTTCATCCTGTTATGTTTAGCTCTGATACCTCTGCTCTGTGCTGTTGACAAAGCCACCGGCTGCTCTCACCTCCTCATATGTGACCATACACACTTTGTGTTTTCCTTTATCCCACCCTTCCTTCCTCTCCACCCAATTCCAGTTTGTTACACTATCTTCTCCTATGTTACTTCACACTAATACTGTTTATCCTGTCTATTGCATTGTTTCTCCCATGGTTACTAGTTCTGCTACCTTACTTACTGTATTGTACTGTTTTCTGATGTTCAACCTTTGTAAAAGAGCCTTGGCTCAAAGGTATGTTGTAATCTTAGACTTAAATAAATAAATAAATAAAATGTCTGTGCCATGTATGTCCACCATTGCTGGTCAGGCAGCTTTTAGATACCACATGCCCAAATTGTGAAACTCCCTTCCTGCAGACATCTGGCACTTGCCCCCTTCGCCTCTCCTCAACACCCACATCATTGCCCATTTCTCCACCCCCTGAGACTGTGGCTAATGTCTCAACCTGAGCGACCAGCTCCTGCAAATTTTGCAAATTTTTGCTAACTCAATTTTGGGTGTGGTTTCTGTCACTCCGCTAGCTCTACTAGCTCAGATTCCAAATTGCAGTTCTAATGTGCACGTGTGTTTAGGCCATAAATTTCAAGATCTTTAAATGTTTAAACTCAAATCTGAATGTATAACTTGTTTAAATGACTGTTCTGGTACACTATGTTTTTGCAACTGCTAGTCTGTAAAAGATAGCCAAATAGTTCTGTAATTTTCTGTCTCCACTCTAGTTGCACTGTTTTGTTTTGTTCCATGTTTCTCCCTGCCCCTCTTCCCCCCCAGGTCGCATCTAGAATGTAGCAGTACTCTGCTCAGTATGCCTTCCTGGTTAAACTCTTAAATAAATAAATAAATCTGCACTGCCCAGAGTGCATCCGTGGATGTAAATGCCATAATGGATACCGAGGGGCATGCAGCTTCAGAAGGTGGCAGGGGAGGAGCACCACCTGCGGTTCATGGACCACCACTACTACCCAATGGCTTAGAATATGGCCACATTGACACATGGGGACATTGCCAGGCACACACTGTTCTCCAACTGTTCTCCAACTTCTCTGGTGGACAAGTGGCAGCCTTGGTTGCTGATATATTGGAGAAATATGGGATCTTGCGTGGGGCAGAATCACTAAAGGGGCTACCTGAAATGAACACCAGGCTATGGCAGGACACTCAGGCTGCTATCAATGCTGCCTGGCCAGAGGCACAAACCCAGGTAGTGAAAAAGTAAATGTGATGTGACCTCTGCTCCATTGTCAAACACAAGCTGGCAGCTATCAAGCAGTCCCTGACCACCACAAGCAGTAGGCCACCCACGCAGAAACACAGCCTATCCCCCATAGAGAGGATGGTCGCAAGGACCCTCACCAAGGTGTCATTGCACATGAAGGAGGAGGGCATGGATATGTTGCCAAGTATGTAACGCACTGCATGGACATGCTGCGGGGGTTGGAGCAACACAGCCATGCTCACCACCCTGTGTTGCACCCTACAGATCCTGTGATGGGGAAGACCCCAATAAGTAGTCCACAGCACTGATGGAGGTGGGTACACGACAACAGTCTGGCATCAGCAGCAAGGGACAGGAGGACAGCGCAGGTAGGTGGTACCTCCTGTGGCCCTTGACATGCCCATAATACACCCATAGCTCTGCCACAACCCATAACACCTGGCTTGTCTCTTGCCACCAGGTACACTGCAGTAGACTGTGGCCATGCTGGATGAGGAAAATATGCCAGAGGACATGGACACAGAGACCTACCTGAAGACACAGGAGGAGAAGGGAGAAGTGGACACACCCACCCTAAACAGCCCCCCCTCCCATGTGCAAATCCCCTGCCATGGATGAGTCCTGCATAGCAGACCCCAGACAGTCCACAGGGCACAGTCTACCCTGACATGCAACAACATGTGGTAGGCCCATGTAGCGGCTGGCCAGCACCATTGAGTAGACACAGGAGATGGTCCACCCATCCTCCTGCACAGGACAGTGGTACACAGGGAGGCCATGGGAGACCACACAACAGCTCTACAACAGTGAGGATGAGAGCCCATACGCAGAGGCCAGCAACAAGGGGTATACTTCACATGTACTACCCTGAGGTGAGGCAGATGGACCTTGACCAGCTCCATGTACAGGAGGAGAACACAGAGGCACTGTGGGAGCTGACTGTGGAGCTGAGGGGCATGTGGCATGGTATCGACTGCATAAGGGACATGCTGGAGAGGCTGACAGAAGACATGAAAGCTGGGTCCAGCAGGTCCACACCGTCTGTACCCGAGGCACCACTGGAGGCAGCCTTGTACTGCACAGCTGCCTGCACCAGGAAGCCAGCAGTACAGAAGGACCACAACCCACCACTGCTACTGGGTACACACACACTGACAGATGGGCAAGCAGAGAGGGAAGGCCAGAGTAAATGTCTGTCACCTGGGCACACATGCATCCACAAGACAGGTGCAGCAGAAGACAAAGGAACAGTAATGCTTGCCACCCATGCCACAAACACCGACTGTCACATAAGCACACACTGTACAGACGCCACACACACACATGCTCCCAGTACATATACCCTGACTGCACATCACCCCCACCATATTTACCCCAACCACACATAAAACCCCACCACATATACCCAGCACATGGACACTGATGCTGCCCCCAACTGTGGGTTGTTCAGCATTCAGGGTTGGTCATCATCACAGTGCTACCCCAGTCCATCACCTAACAGCTAAATGACCCCTGCATGAGTCCATACCATTTTGCCCATCCATAAAATGACTCTGCACACCACCCCTGGAAGGTCCTCCTCCCCCATCACCCAGTGAGGCATCCCTCTGTACATCCCCTGGCATCAGTAACCAATGCCTTAAAGCTATGTTGTGCAGCATGGCACGTGCTGTGTGTACTTTGCCTGCTTTTGTGACACCTGTCAGATTCAGGCACTGGAACTGCATCTTCAGAATCCGTATCATTCTCTCAGCCATAGACTATGTCTTCTGATGTGCCTCATTGTATGCCTCTTCTGTTGCTGTGAGTGTCTCCAGATATGGTGTCATCAGGTAAGGCAGTAGTGGATATCCACTGTTGCCTGAGCAGTGGATAAGAAACAGGGTTAGTACTATGCAGCTGTATGTCTTCCACCAGTGTAGCACGTGTATACAGTACAGATTCCCAGCTATTAGTTATCCATCCCTGCCTCCACATGCAACAGAGTGCATTAAACCTGTACCCATCGAAGATACAGGCATCATGGCATGAACCTGGGCATTTGGCACACACATTAGTGATGATACCCATGGAGTCACAGACAATCTGGTAGTTCATACTGTGATATCCTTTGCGGTTATGGCATGCCTCCTCATCCATGGATGGTGCCAGGATTGCTACAAGCATACAGTCAGTGGCACCCAGAACATTTGGCATGTCATCCATGGCATAGAATACCTCCTTTGTGGCATATGTCAGTCTACTAATGGGGAATTACATGTGTCCATGCACATGCAGAAGCAGGGCATCAGTGACCTGGTGCAGTGCCCGGGACATGAAGGACTGACTGACACCTGTGACATCTTCCACCACCTTTAGGAAGGACCCTGTGGCATAGTACATGAATGCACATAGTACCTTGGTCCCACCAAGACTGTCCATGACTGATGGGTATGTAGTGCTGCTTCTGCATGGACCATGTAACACAGCCATTTGATCATGTTGTGGTCCAAGCGGAGTCTCTCAAGACAGTGTGTGTCCTGCAATGCATTAGCATCCAGCCATGGCCGGAATACATGTGGCCATGGCCATGCCATCAATGCCTGTTCAAGTTTTCTCTCACCAGCAGGCAAGAGGACATTCATTAGTAGCCCCAGTCACACCCTGTGTACTCCTGTGGGGATGCCCTTGCACAGAGGTCAGGTGGTGTGTGTTACATGCATGTCCATGATTCTTTGACCGGGATCCTGACTGGGCTGCTCTATGGCCCTCCCATGCTAACAGAAGCCCTTTTAAAGGCCTAGCCCCACCCCATGTTGCTACTCTCCTACAACCTCAGAAAAGCAGCTGGTGCACCCAGGGGACCAAACCGCAGCAGTTCCAAATCCCTTACTGCCGCACAACCCAAGGTCAAAGAGCTTTTGTGTACCAGGCCGCCAACTGGCTAAATGGACTCTCTAGTGATATCACCACTGCCCCCACGCTTGGTGCCTTGAAAACCAGGCTCTGCCACTCTCTCATTGCCGCCAGCACATGTGACTGTAAGGTCTAGCTATGAAAGCACCACAGGGTGGCCTCTCAGATTATGAACAGATCACTTCATTGCGGTTCCCCTTGCTTTGTCTACATCCACAAGAACCTTAGCCTCCTAGCACTTGCTGACATCACCCTGCCCAACTACTGCACTTATAGTTTGTTCTCTGAAAATGCTCCCTGGCTGCATCCCCCTTCACTTCACCACCACCCCTCCTTTTTCTCCCTCTACCTCTCCTAATCTCCCTTACTGTCCCCCTCACCTTTTCCCCCACCCCACCTCCCTCGATCCCTTTCTCTTCTTTTCACTTCTTTCCTCCTCCCTTCATTAATGTTTGCCTCAATTTATGTTCCTCGTCTGCAATTTTGTCTGTACATTGATTTAATTGTGTTGCCTGTAATGCTCTGTCTAATCTGTACCTCATAACGTGGAACCTTTTGTAAAAGAGCCCTGGCTCAAAGGTATTTGTAATCCTAGAACTCAATAAATAAAATAAATAAATGTACCCAGCACACCAGTGGGGTAACACTGTGTGCACAGGCATCACTGGGTCATTACCATCCTGAATTAGAGCAGAATGGCTGCGGATCAGAGTTTTTCTGCTGAGGCAGTGGGGAAGGTGGGTGAATACCATTGAAAGTTCTGGTGAATACCCCTCTCCACCTATCAGGATGCTCCAGATGGGGGAGTGGTCTTGTAGGTGACAGAGCCATCTTTATGTCTCTACATGACTTCCGTGGCTGTCCAGGGCGAATAGTCCTGGAGTGCAATGCGCAGCTGGATGATGCAGTGGTGAGTCTGGTGACTCAGAGGTAGTGGTGAGCACTGCAGATACCTGACTTCCTCTCCTGCAAGTGTGCAGTAGGGGTGCCTACTATAAAAATGGTGTTGGAGAGCTGTATGCCCTAGCGGAGCCTTCAAAGGTAGGTGCTGTGGGGGGTCTGATGGGCTGGCACTGTATGCCAACTGTGTTCAGCTGTAGCCTTGCATGTGTAGCCCACTCATAACTGTTATCTGTGTTCTTGTAGTTTCAGGGGTAACATAGGCCTCTACAGCACATGGTGATGGAGGAGAGGGGGTCTGCTACCACCTCCCCAAAGGGGTCCTGCAGGGACGCTAAAGAGGAGGATGAGTAGGCAGGGTCCAGGTAGGGGAGTTGCTCACCAGTGGTTGGCTGTGACAGAGCACCTTGGTAGAGTGTCACCTGTCCATTGACAGGGCATATACAGAATGTGGTTCACTGTAGTACTGTACACATTATATGGCTGCAATCCAGTGAGTAAAGCTTTTTGTATACACCTGTCTCATGTCTGTATTTTTATTCTAGTTGGCGATGTCATGCTGCTAGGCAGAACAGTCAACCCTCAGGGAATCTTCCATTGTCCCTTGGTGTCCTATGGTATCTCTGTGCTGTTCCTGCATTGTGGGTTTATATTGCACATTTCATATGTTGTTACACAGCTGGGTTCTTTTTTTTCTCCCTGTTTGAGGATTTAGGACCCCAGCAGACATGTACGTGCATGTGTGAGGAGGAGCACACACATGCAGGGTACCGACTCAGCCCCTTCTGCCCCACCCCTGGCATTCCCCACTACCCCCTCTCACCTACGCTTCCCACTGGACCTCCACCCAGTGGGAGTGGAACTACAGGGGGAGTGGACAACCACCCATGGGAGGGGAGAGCTCCCGACAGTAGCTCAATCCCGCTCTGATCCTCCCCCCTGTGCTGGCTCCCCGGAAACCTGAGGTAATTCCCAAACCCAGGTCACAGGCATAGCGCGAGGCAAGGTGTCCAGTGCCTCAGCCTTCAGTGCCACCAGACCGGCCACACAGCCAGTTTCTGATCTACATATTACTAGGCATCGTCGATAGTGGTGGTCCATTCATTCATGTGTCCATGGCATGTATACTGCAGGTATTGTGTTCTGCCCTGTATGTTGTCCATGCATGCCTGCAACTTATGGCAGCCCTCTACATGGGGTAGTGCTGCTCGTGTGGCACCAGATTGGGGTGTCATATTGCACTTTGTGAATGCTCTTACGTGGGGGGCATGAAACATGTTACATGGCACGCTGATACACCCATGCATACTGCTGCCATGGTGGTACTATGCATGGGATGTGGGCTGGAAGTATAGCCTAGAGATTAGAGTAACGAGCTGTGAATGAGCTTGGTAGATCCAGCTGACAGACCTGAGTTTGATTCTCAAAACCTCCACTTGCATACTGTGTGACTCTAAGCAAGTCACTTAACCTCCCCAGTGCTCTCGGGCCAACCCTGAAAACAGGCACTTGTGCCTAGTGGGCCTTCCTTGGTTACCAAAAAAAAAAGAATAAATAATAATAATAAACATGCCTTTGCATGCCCTTTGTGCATGCTGCAGGGCTGTGGGTTAGGAAACAGTCCTTCTCAGGAACATAATGAGTTCGAATTTATATGGATGTTTTTTAATATGTTTTATGTTTTATGATGTGTGGTGAATTTTTAATATTATAAGTGTAAAGGCACCCTGAGCTTCGGAAGGGCTCCTTATATAAATAAAAAATTTACTTACTTACATCTGTCACAGAAAAACAAATGTTTCTGTGAATCTCCTGTTTTGGTTTTTTTTTAATTCTACTGCTGTTGTGTCAGGCTGATGGTGACTCATACACCATACAGAAAAGTGTATGGGAAACTATGCACAACATGGCTGCATTTTCACTTTTGGGATTGCCATGACAACAGGTGACCTCTCGAACTTCACTCTCCAGGGCACTCTGTCGTCATGGCAGTCCCTCAGTGGAAACACAGCCTTGTTGTACATGGTTTCCCATACACTATTCTATATATATTATATGGTTATACCTTGTGTATGGCTTTCCATCCTAACTGAAAAGCCGTTATACCACAGTTCAAAAATCAAAGAATGCTGTTGTACCATTCTTTGTGCCCTTCAGTGAATGAATGGAAACTCATGTCACCTGCCACATACAGAATCTAGACCATTCTCCAACACAACACCTTCTGTTTCATCATTTAAAAAAAATAAATTTCACCCTCACCGATGTGGGGTTTTAGCAGCTGGGTGGCAGTGGGTTTCTGTTTTCAAAAATAATAAAAAAAATTAAACCCAAGATTTCTTGGGAAGAAAACAAGCAACATTTTTTTTTTTTAATTTTGTTTCAAACCATACACTACACAAAACAACACATGGCAAACCATGCACAACTTGGATGTGGTTCCATTTCAGGTTTCTGATGACATCAAGGATCTCCTACTCTTTGCCCTTGGGATCTCTATAATGTCATCAGAACCATCTCGGTGGAACACACCCTTGTTGTGCATGGCTTCCCCTGAATCATTCTCTATATAACAGAATATATTGCATCATGGTGAATCTGTGGTGGATCATGTTCTAGAAATGGAGACTATTATATCTTCTGTGGGATCCAGCTACAGAGATTAGAATATGGTAGAAGGTGACCCTACATGAAGGGCTGCATATAGACATATCACATCAGTACAAAATTTAGTTATTTTCTAAACTGGTGTTTTTTTACAGTAGATTACTGTATCATGCAAGTTTGTATTTTGTATAACTGGCATCATACTTCTCAAGCTATGTAGAAAGGGTACTACTGTATACCCCAGGGTCAATGTTACAAATGTGAGGACACCAATAGTTGATTACTCATACAGCTAACGTTCTACTCATTTTGGGATAATATTTGAGCGAATTTAGAATTCTCTTACTTAGTTAATCTGAGTATTTTTTCTTCCAGTATATGTGTACTGGGGGATGTTTCTTTTACAATATGTGTCTCTGATCAATCATCAAAGATGTTATGTCTTTGATTTACAGTTCACCCAATGCCACAGTGACAAACATGCTGCCGATGCCAATTACAGTGCAGGCAACATGCCGACTGGCATTATAGCACCAAGTGTTATGTCTCCCAGGAGTTATAGTGCCAAAGCACCCTCCCTGTCCCCCCAAAACTAAATATAACCTCTGCCCTAGAGGAGGCAGAAATTGTGAGGGCACAAAAGGTGACTTGAGTGAGAGGCGATCTAAAATCAAAATCACCATTTTTACTGTTGCCCTTGTTGAGGCACCCTAACTGCGGTGGCAAAATGTACTCAGCAACTTGATGGGATACGTTGATTTCCTTAGTACCTAAAAGGCTTATTTTAAAAATTTGGTTTGATAAAAGGCCACCTGTGTATCGGTAATGTGAAGTACACAGTTAAGTATGGGGCTGAGTGTCTAGCTGTCGTCCCTTTAAGAACACACCAAACACTGTTGTTGACAGAGAAGGTTGCACTGTCTTGTAGTGCCATGTGATCCCTGGACAGTCTGGGAAACCCCTCAGTCTGAGGTCAAACCTCATAGTAGGCAGATGTCTCCTGCGATGAATAAAGAGTTTTCTACCTTTATTTTCTATGTATAACTCAGTTATAGTATTTGCACAATCTGGCAAGATGATGTCCACCAGAGCAGCAAGAGATGGGCATAGCAGACTTGAAGAGAAGTAAAGGTCCTAGTGGCAGAACAACACCAAAACACCACACATGGTGGAGAATGCAGCCCTTCTCCTGCCCTGACCCTATCTTGCCTGTCTGCACTGATCCACTATTGCTAAGTGCATCACTGGGTACCTAGTCACCATCTCTGGTTCATCACCTTGTAGATCTGGACCTCCAAGCACCTGCATTGCAGCCCTGTCTGCAGAGAAAAAAATGACAATCTCCTGCATTCAACTGCAGCCTGCTTGAAATACTGAGACATGTAGAAAACGAAACAAAATTCAGTACAACAGCCAATTCACTTTGCCCTGGAACCGATCTTTGAAACATTGCTGAAAAAGGGCACTGAAATAAACTGCATTAAGTAAAATAGTCAGCCTCACAGCTTGCCTCCTCCTGGCAGCTAAGGCTGCATCAAATCCTCCAGCTCTGGGACCACTTCCTGTAAGCCGCTTCTGCAATGCTCTACTCTGTGGGCCTCCACCTGTTGCAGTCATAGGCCAATGCCTGTGTATGAGGCCTAAATGAGCAGAAACAAATAAATGAATCTAACAAGCCTCCGAGAACACACCCCAGCTCTGCTCCACTCTTGGGCTGACATCACCTACTGACTACACTATTGTGCACCCTCCCAAATGCAGCTCTTCTCCAAGCACTCAACTGAGAATTCAGAGACCTGCCGGCCTGTAACAAAGCCACTCACTTAGAGCCACTCTCCTAACTGATGTCTCTCCGACACACCAGAAACCCCACAGACCTCATGGTGCTCCTACAGCAGCTAGAGAGAGAAGGGTGCATATAAAGAAAACAAAACAAACAAAAAATGGCAGCTTCAGCTTTGACCCTGCCTTACCCCTACTGGTCCTTATTACAGGAGTCATCCACTTTCTCTCAGCTCCCCCCCCTCCAGGCAAGTGGCAACAGCTCCATAGCCATAAGTACTGACCTCCCACTCTGTCTCCTACAAACGCAGCTCATCTCCACTCCTAAGCACTGTGGCTCTTCGATCAACTCAGCTGCTCCAGCTATGCTACAAACAGACCATACAAAAAATAAAATCAATAAATACACCAAGACAGACACACTCCTGAGCTCATCGTGGCACAAGAAGCATGGCAATAACAAAACTGGACAACAGCACAAGCCCAAGGAGGGGAACTCAGCAACCAAGGCAACATAAGATACACAATAAAAAACAGGGAAAATATAAATCAATAAAGTGTTGACCAAGTTGTGTCATTCAATGAAAATGGAGTGCGCCATTTTTCCCTACCAGTTGGAGAATGATCACGCAGGAATCACCATACTGTTCAATGCATTTACTCCAGACAACCTCATGGAAGACAGCAGCCATCTTGTTTGGGGCATACACTACAAAAAACAGGAAATAACCCTTCACTCTGGTCAGTAGCCATCTTGGAAGGGGCAAAGCAGACAGGAAGCTCCCAACTCCATGTCAAAGTTCAGGCAGCCATCTTTGTTAGGGGCACCAGCTTGTTCTAAATGTCTTCACTTTACAGGATTCAATGGCAGCCATCTTTGTTAAGGGCAAACCCCATTGAAATGGGTGGATACTGATACAAAAAAGCTATTTTACAAAGAAATCTTTATTTACATAATGGAACAAAAAAGTTTTGAGCTGGAATTGTTTATTAAAGATGTCACTAGATGGACTTAGTTCACAAGTAATTCTACTTCAATCAATCAATCAGTCAATCAGCTTTATTTATAAAATAGCGCTATTCCCTGAAGGCTCATAGTGCTAGTACAGTAATAATAAAATCCCAGCTAAAAACTCCATGATCAAGCAGGCATCCATTACAAACCTATATAACATCAGTGAAAGCAAGATTAAACAGACGTGTTTTCAGTGCAGAATTGAAGCTCTCCACCATCAGGCACTGTCTTATCTGATGAGGTAGAGAACTCTGCAGGGAAGGGGCCATGAATTCAAATGTTCAGGCCCTGGATGACCCTAAGTGAACCCTGGGAATATCTAGCAATCCCTTATCGGCGGAGTGGAGTGGCCATGAGGGCAGTAGGGATGAGCTCTGCACATAACTCGACCCTGCCCTTGTAGGGTTCACCAGGTCAGCAAGCTGACCTTGAAGGTGATCTGCCACTGAATAGGCAGCTAGTGCAGATCACGCACCAGCTGCAAGTGGTGGATATCAACCCCTAGTAGCCCTAGATAAAGGGAATTACAGTAATTGAGGTGAGAGGTCACAAAAGTGTGGACCAAAGTTGGAAGGTCGTCGGGCATAACTAGGTGTTTGATCCGAGCAGTGTTCCTTAGATGGTAAAAGGCAGTCTTGACAATGGACGGCACCTGAATTTAAAGTGTCAGACCATCATCAAGAATAAAACACAGATCTCACACCCATTTGGAGGTCATCAGCAAGAGGCTGCTAAGCCAAAGCCCAGATGCTAGTCCTTCTGAAGACCCCTCTACCTGATGACCATGGTCCACTACCAGAACCTTGGTCTTATTCGGGTTCAATCTCAGCCAGTTGGCACTCATCCAGTCTTCAATCTCAGAAAGGCAGTTGTTAAAGCTTGAGATGGCTCCCACCTGGTTGGGAACAAAGGACAGGTAGAGCTGAGTGTCATCTGCATAGCAGTGAAAACTCAGCCCATACCGCCTCACAGTGTCTCCCGATGGCTGCAACTACACCGCAAACAACATGGGAGATAGCACAAAGCCCTGCAGCACCCCACACAACAGGGATAATTTGTCAGAGGAATATGCCCCAGAGACAACTCTCTGAAACCTGCCGGTGAGAAAAGAGTGGAACCATCTGAGGACCTTACCAGATAGTCTGCAGATCAGCTGCAGGTGCTCTACCAACACACCATACTAATGGTGTCAAATGCTGCAGAAAGAGCAAAATGAACCAAGATGGAATGGCTCTTCTGATCTCTCGCTATCAGGAGATCACTGAGGACCTGAACAAGGGCTATCTCAGTGCTATGCCTTTTCCGAAATGTACACAAAAAAAAAGCAACTCACCACCACTAAAAAAGCTGACACCACAAGGGTAAAATTAAACACATATTTATTATACAAAATGCCTGACACATTTCTTGTCTGTCTGGACCCCTTCTCAAAGGGTCCAGATGGACCAGAAATGCATCAGGCAATTTGTATAATAAATATATGAACTTGTGGCCTTGATGGAAGAGGGATGCCTGGATATCGAAGCAGTCACAGAAAACATGGTACACAGAGAACCATGACTGGGATGTTAACATACCAGGGTACACAACCTACAGGAGAGACAGAGAGGGTAGAAGAGGGGGAGGAGTAGCTCTCTATGTAAGGGAAGGGATAAAAGCAATGGAACAAAAGAGTAAACAGGGAGGAGAGGAGGCACAGGGGTTGTATACAGACCCCCATGTCAGGGAGAGGGAATGGACAAGGATATGATAGAAGGCATCCTTAGGATGGCAGAGAAAGGGGAGATACTACTGATGGGGGACCTGAATATGCCAGATGTTAACTGGAGAACCTTTGCTGCAGCCACTTCCAAGAGCAGCACCATTCTCGATGCCCTACAGGTGGCATGTCTCAGACAGCTAGATTTGGAACCCACTCATGAGGAAGCAATTTTAGACCTCATACTTTCAAATGGGGGCAGTGAGAGGATCTCAGATCTAGAAGTGGGTAGCCATCTGGGAACAAGTGACCACCAAACAGCGTGGTTCATAATAAACTCAGCTACAGAATCAAGCTATCCAAATGTGAGGGTACAGGACTTCAGGAGGGCTGACTTTGGCAAGATGGGACAGTGCCTTAGAAAAGCACTAGCAAACAGACTAGAAAGAGAGGTGGAGCAACAATGGGGAAACATCAAAACTGCCATCACAGAGGCAACAAACCTTTGTGTGAAGCAAATAAATCAAAATGAAAGAAAAAGCCACTATGGTTCTCAAAAGAGGTGGCGGAGAAGGTTAGAGAGAAAAAGATAGCATTCAGGAAGTATAAGGAAACACAGAAGGAGCAGGACAGAGAACTGTACTAGTTAAGTCAGAAGGAAGGAGGGAGGGACGTCAGAATAGCAAAGGCCCAAACTGAGAAAAAGATAGCCAACTCGGTTAAGCAGGGGAATAAAACCTTTTATAGGTACATCAGGGAGCATAGAACGCAAAGGGAAGGATACTGAGGCTGAACAGGTGGGTGGGCAGAGAGGGACAGTGAAAAAGCAGGGATACTGAACGGATACTTCTGCTCAGTATTCACAAAAGAGGAGGAGGGGGAGGTGCCTAATCCCATTAACAGAAGCACTCTGGATAGGGAGGTCGATCCCAGTCCTTTCACGGAAGAAAGGGTTCTGAAAGAACTCCTAAAACTGAAGGTGGACAAAGCAATGGGGCCTGACGGAATTCACCCAGCATTCTAAAAGAATTAAGGGGAGAACTAGAGACACCACTGACTACCCTTTTAAACAAATCATGGGAGGATGGTGTGTGTGGTACCTGAGGACTGGAGGAAGGCAGATGTGATTCTCCTTCACAAAAGTGGGAGCAAGACAGAGGCAGGAAACTACAGACTTGTCAGTTTGACCTCTGTGGTAGGGAAAGTGATGGAATAACTTCTGAAGGAAAGAATTGTTGAGTATCTAGAGGCCAGTGGGGCACAGGACCTAAGGCAGCATGGGTTCACAGTGAGAAGGTCATGTCAGATGAATCTAATTGATTACTTTGACTGGGTGACCAAAGTAGTAGACCAGGGAGGGGCTGTGGACATGACCTACCTAGACTTTAGCAAGGCATTTGACACAGTCCCACACAAAA
The DNA here is from genome assembly GCA_016271365.2 of Neoceratodus forsteri. Lineage (NCBI taxonomy): Eukaryota > Metazoa > Chordata > Ceratodontiformes > Ceratodontidae > Neoceratodus > Neoceratodus forsteri. The sequence goes on from CM057456.1 coordinate 1,727,766,455, forward strand.
GATTAATAATCAAATTAACCAGCCTGGGAGTGGGTCCCAGGGTGGTAGCCTACGTAAAAAACATTGGCTGGACAACAGGACACAACACAGAAGGTAATTGTAAATGGAGTCCACTCTGAAGAAAGAGGGGTTTCTAGTGGAGTACTGCTGGGTTCAGTACTGGGTCCAGTCCTTTTTAATGTCTTTATAAGTGACATTGCAGAGGGACTGGAAGGAAAAGCATGCCTCTTTGCAGATGATACAAAGATCTGCAACAGGGTTGATACACAAGAAGGCGTGGAAAGGATGAGAAGGGACTTGGCAAGGTTGGCGGAATGGTCAGAAGTATGGCAGCTTGGATTCAATGCAAAGAAGTGCAAAATAATGCACCTGGGAAACAACAACCCTGGGGAAGATTACACAATGGGGGGGGAGGTAGTAACAACAACAAAAATGGAAAGGGACCTGAGGGTAATCATATCAGATGACCTTAAGGTTAGCAAGCAATGTGAGAAGGCAGTAGGGAGGGCTGGGGGGATACTGGGGATGTATTGGGAGAGGCATCACGAGCAGAAAACAGGAAGTTATTATCCCTCCGTACAGACAGTTGGTGAGACCCCATCTGGAGTACTGCATCCCGTTCTGGAGACCCCATCTCTGCAAGGACATAAACAGGTTGGAGGCAGTCCAGAGAAGGGCAACTAAAATGGCGCAGGGTCTGCAACAGAAGCCATACGAGGAGAGACTAAAGTAGCTTAATATGTATACCCTTGAGGAAAGAAAGGAGAGAGGGAACATGATAGAAACTTTTAAGTACCTCAGTGAAATCAACAAAGTCCAAGAGGGTAGCATCTTTCAGAAAAGAGAAGTGCAAGAACAAGGGGACACAATTTGAAGACAGAGGGGATGACTCAGGACAATGTGAGAAGTTTTTTTTTCACAAGAGAGGGTGGTGGACGCATGGAACAACCTTCCTGAGGAGGTTGTGGGGTCTAAAACTGTGGGAGAATTCAAGAATGCATGGGACAGACATAAGGCAATTCTTGTGGGGGGTAGGAAGAAGTAGGCTGCTGGTTAATTAGGATCTGCAGCTTATCCTGTAGGTAGGGAAATGGGCAGACTAGGTGGGCCAAGCGGTCCTTATCTGTCTACGTTTCTATGTATATGTGTTTAATTTTACCCTCGTGGTGTCAGCTTTTTTACTGGTGGTGAGTTATCTATTTTTTTGTGTACATGGATTTCTCTTCCATGACACCACGACCTTGTGCGAGCTCCTTCCTGGCTGTCTAGCCTTTTCCGAAATCCAGACTGGAGAGGATTGCAGATGTCGTGGATGGTCAAGTGATCTTCTAGCTGAAGCGCAACCACCATCTCAATAACCTTACCCACGAGGTTAGAGACGGGTCTGTAGTTAGCAAGACAGTCTGGGTCGAGAGGTTTCTTAAGGAAAGGTGTCATCACCACCTCCTTCAGAGTGTCCGGAAACACACCTGAATCTAATGAACATCAGACGATCTCAGCAAGGACCAGGCCAATGATCTCAATGCACCCCACCAGGAGGCACATTGGGCCCAGGTCCAAACTACGTCAGGTCGGCTGCATAGTCTAGATAATCCTCACAACATCCTCAATCGCCGGCCAGCCAAAGTCAGACCAGACAGGCCGAGGAGCCGCAACCTCCTACCGACCACTGCCATCCCCATTGGAGCGAGCTGCACGGATCTCGGATCTGATGTCGGCAACCTTATCGACAAAGTATTGAGCAAACTCGTCTCATTTACCTTGTGACAACACTCTGTGAGTCTGCAAACAGGTTGGATTGCACAGTCTGTCCACAGTCCAAAAGAGCTGAGCTGGTCGATTCTGTGCCACAGCAATCTCCCTGGACAGGAACTTTGCCTTCTTATGGGAGATAGCCGATTGATAGTCCTTATAATGAGCCATCAATCTAAGTCTGTCGGCATCCAGGCCTGATTTCCACCAGCAGCATTCCATCCTTTGTCTGACTCTCCTCAGCTCCCTCAGGGTCCCATCAAACCAGGAGGGCCAAGGGTGCTGGGTAAGGGGATGAACACGGACAGGAGCAAGTAGATCCAGAGCCCCAGATACAGCGTCATTATAACCCTGTACCATGGTGTCCGTATCACTGCTAAACCTTAGTAGACCCGATAGGTCCAGTACCACCGTCAGGCCATCTGGGATCAAACCCCTTAAAGGGCAGTACCGGACCATCTCCGTAGGGGCAGGCTTATGGAGAGGAGCCTGGAAACTGAACCTTATGGTGTGATGGTCAGACCAACTGACCGGCTCCACCACCAAGTCAGAAGTTTGCATACCTAATAGGAAGACTAAGTCGAAGGAATAACCATGATTGTGGGTCAAAGAGGTAACCACCTGTGTGAAGCCCAATGAGTTCATCAATTGGAGGAAGTCTTGACCAAACTGTGAGAGTTCATCGTCGACCCAGGCATTGAAGTCCCCCAGAACCATCCATCTGGGGGACACCAACACCATGTCAATGATGAAGTCCGTGACTTCCTGCAGGAACTGCTTCTTGCTCCTGGGTGGATGGCAGATGAGAAGAACCCTGCACCCCACACCTGCACTCATGAGGCATTCAAAGGACTGGGTCTCTCCAACTGGCACATCCAGAAGGCCCAACTCTGTTCTAAAACATATGGCTACATCCCCACCCTTATGATGTTTCCTTGTGCGGTGTATCACCAAGAACCCAGTGGGAATAGTTGATGCAAGAACTGGGCCAGAATATTCATCCAGCCAGGTCTCAGTGATGCAAGCCAGGTCCAATGACCCAACAAGATCAGCAATCACTGCCATCTTGTTTTTGATAGGCCTGGCATTACACAACACCACCCGACTAGGATGGGACCCTGAGGCCGGCTGAGCTATCTGCCCACTTATGGTGGAGCCCTTGGGTATGGGAATCAGACAGAAAGGACCTCTATCTGGAACTCATTTTGCCCCAGGGCATCTTCTGGTCCCCACCACTCCAATCCGGCCACTCAGCTCCACTCTCCCCAGAGGTCCATGGCCCCAACCCCTACGATTCCTCCTTGCAATCCCCAAAGCTTGGCATAGGGCATAAACCTCAGCAGGCAAATGTGGACAATCAAATGGGCAGAGGCCACAGAGCTCAGCAGGAGAGTAGCACCTGACTGGGGGAGACCTCTGCCAGCACATAGTAGCAACTACTTTGTCTATGACAATATTTTCTCCATGGCCCTCCATCTGCTGCATGACATCCCATCCTCTGCATGACAGAAAATCTTTCTCATCCTTACAACCTCCGTTCTGTCAAGTGAAACTCTTCCTGAACACCATACATACATACATACATACCTACATACATACTGTACGTACATATGTGGCAGCAGAAGCAGGCCTTATGGTCTATCAAGTCTGCTCGAATGCGCAGCTAGCACCACTAGGTTGCAGCTGCCCCACCTCTCTCCCACTTCTGGCAATTCCTCAATACTACTTACCCAGCTACCCCCCATACCCTATCTCATTCCCTTTGAAAGTGTCCACCGTCCTACATGATACCACCTCCTCCAGTAGGGTATTCGATTTTGACATCACCCTTTCTGTAAAATAATGCCTCCTCACCTCTTTCTTCACTCTACCCCCTGTCCAATCTTAGCCCATGACCTCTGGTATCCCTACCTTTCCTAAGCCTAAATAATCCATCTGTACCAGTTTTGTTGAACCGCTTCATATACTTGAATATTTTGATCGTATCTCCCCGGTCCCTCCTCTCCTCCGGAGTGTACAAACTCAGGCACCTCAGTCTATCCTCATAGGGTTTGCCTTCCATCCCCAGTATCATTTTTGTCACCCTACGCTGCACCTCCTCTAGCAGCCTGATATCCTTTTTCAGATATGGTCACCAGAACTGTACGCAGCACTCTAAATGCAGCCTAAACAAGCAGCTGTAGAGGGGAAGGACAACATCCTTATGTCTGGATGAGACTCCCCTTGCAATACACCCCAGCATCTTGTTAGACTTGGCTGCAGCCCTTCTGCACTGGGCAAAGTTGTTCATGCTCTCAGTTATCATCATGCCCAGGTCCATCTCTTTCTCAGTGACCCCCAGTTTCACCCCACCCAACCAGTATTCCCTCCTCGGGTTCTTCACCCTGAAGTGCATAACTTTATACTTCTCTGCATTAAAATCCAGTTGCCATTTCACTGAACACTCCTCCAATTTGGATAGGTCACCCTGTAACTTTTTCCCTGTGATGAATGCCATCAGGACCTGGTGCTTTGTCCACCCTAAGTGCCTTCAGACCTTCTAGTACCTTGCTTTCTACAAATGGAAGCAGTATAGCACAGTGGGTTAAGGCTCTGAGCTGCAGATCTGGGTTTGAATCCCACAGCTGCCCAGGTGTATCCTGAGCAAGTCACTTAACTTCCTTGTGCTCCCAGGTTGCATCTGGAAACAAGCTTTGGATTAGTGTGCTACTCCTGGTTAAACAATGTTCCCTTTCCCTTCCTTTTCCCACCCATCTGTATCATCCACTACCACTTCCATTTTGGTGTCATTGGCAAACAGACTGATCCTGCTCCTAACTCCATGTGAGATGTACGATACGAACAGCCCAAACAGTACCAGATCCAGCACAGAACCCTGAGGCACCCCACTTGCCACAGGCCTAGGGGGTTGAGAGTCCTCCCCAACCATCACTCATTGCTGCCTCCCCTTCAACAAATTCTCAATCCAGTAAGCCATCCTCACCCCCACTCCCACAGTTCTCAGTTCCCCCCAGTCACTCATAAAGCACTAAATCAAAGGCCTTGCTGAAGTCCAACTACAGGACATCCACTACAGTACATGGCCCCTATCCAGCTCTCTTGTTACCCAATCATAGTACTCTATTAGGTTGATCTGACAAGATCTCCCTGAGACAAACCCATGCTGCTTCCCATCTTGGAGGCCATTTACCTTGAGAAATATGACCAGTCTGTCCTTTAGGATCACCCCCATAAGTTTACCCACTATGGCGGTGAGGCTAACAGGTCTGTAGTTTCCTGGCTCATCCCTAGGTCCACTCTTGTGGATAGGCATCACATGAGCCACCCTCCAATCCTGTGGCATACACCCTGTGTTCAGAGAGGTATTGAACAAGTCTGCCAGTGTTCCAGCCAACTACTCCGCCATCTCCCTCAGCACCCTGGGATGAATGCCATCAGAACCTGGTGCCTTGTCCACCCTAAGTGCCTTCAGACCCTCTAATACCCTGCTATCCACAAACTTCCCATCTGTCAACACTCTCCCCCCTTTCTCACCTTCCAGTCCATGGAGGTAATTGACAACCTTCCTCCTGAATGAACACTAAACAAAAGTATTCATTCAATACTTCTGCCTGTTGCACACCGTTTTCTACCCACCCCCTCCTGATCTGCACTATTTGGTCCCTGCATCTCCTTTTCTCACTCACGTACCTGAAAAAAATATTTTCCCCTCGCTTGATGCCCTCAGACAGCCTTAACTCTGTGGAGGCCTTGGCCTCTCTTACCAGTTTAGTTACTTCCTTGATCCTTCTCCCATAGTCCTCCCTGTCCACCACACTATTGGTCCTCTTGAATTTCTGAAATTCCACTTTCTTTGCAGTTATCTCCTCCAAGACTTTTCTTTTCAGCCTACATGGCTTCTTAGCTCTGCTCTTCTTACTCTGAGGCCTGGTACAAGTCTCTGTAGCTTCATTCAGTTCAGGTTTGATAATATCCCACTTTTGTTGTGCATCCATCCCAGGTCTCATCCCCACTAGGCACCCTTTCAGTATTTCCTACATCTTCCCAAAGTCCACCAGTCTGAAGTCCACCACCCTAGTCACTGATCCTATAAACTCCCTGCTCAAGCTGAGAATGAACCACACCAAATGGTGGTCACGCCCAGCTAGTGAGTCTTCCGCTCTAAGTTCCCTAACTGCTTCCCCATTTGATAATACCAGGTCAAGTGTATTATCCAACTTAGTTGGCATGCTAACCAATTGCAACAAAAAACTGTTCTGAAATGCATCTAGCAGTATCTGCTCCCTGGCAATAGAGGTGGCTGGGATACTCCAATTCTCCCCAGGCACATTGAAGTCCCCGACAATCACCACAGTCCCCTTTTTACATACCTGCCGAATCTGTTCCACCAACTCCCTATCCAGCTCCTCAGACTGAGCTGGTGGTCTATACAACACCCCCAACCTCAGTTTTCTGCCCCTAGAGTCCAGGACCTTCATCCATAACATCTCGTCCATAACACCATATCCAAAGAAGATGCAAATACTGGCACGGGAAGGTCCGGAGGTCTACCTTCACCCACCTTGAGGGTGTGGGTCTACAAAATAGAAACTTTCCTGCAGGACATTCAGTCTTCCCTCATATCACAGGGAACATAAGCAATGCAAGCCATTCAGGATGACCTTGCCTACATTAAAACTATCTCAGCTCAGTCCTTGATCCATACCAGCCTATAGCCAGCACCCTTCTCAGCCTTGCCTCCTGAAGATGCTATTGACTGGCTTGAGCAATTCCAGGCTTGGATTGCCTTCAGTGGTTGGACTAATCCCCTGCTTATTTCCAATGCCTTGTGCTTTCTTCTGAGAGGGACTGCCATCCCTTGTTTAACACAATTCCAGAACAAATTAAAGGAAATACTGTCACTCTGTAATCAACTTTCGAAAACCATCTTGTCCAAGCAGATCTGCCCTGGTTACTGGAACAACAAACATGGGAAAGCACCATGCAGCCCTCTGAATCCTTGGAAGCCTGCATACTTAACACTGAGTCATTCTGCAAACATCTGCAAAAAACATAAAGATCAAATCAAGGCCTTTGTCTGAGGACTTCTGCCTCAACTTTAGCCTTATGAGGTCCAACAGAAGCTGACAACCTGAATGGACACAACCCAAGATGCACGTTTTGCACAGGAGTCCATATCAATATTCCAGGCTACCAGTGTACAAGAACCACAGTCATCACAAAAAGCTGCACTTGTAACATGTGTCCAGGGGTAACAAGTAATGATAGACAAGTGCATTGCATCTATCAATAATTTACAGCTAAGTTCAACTTCTTTGCTCAGTTCCTCTGTCAATGCTCTACAATCACCTCAATAGCCACCTAATCCACCTCCACTTTCTCAAGAGCCTGTTATCTGCCAGTGGTGTGGATTCAGAGGACACACTGCTGCATTGTACAGAAAGCTAAAGTATGATAACAGGACTCACAGGAACCAGTGATGCCCACGTCCACCACAGTATCATCAGCAAGATGACCGCTACTACTCACAGGATCAGGGAAATAAGCATTGGACAACAAACTAGGGGCTGTTGTTAGGCAGGCAAACACTTCAGTTGACACCCCCAACTCTTACAACTCACACCAGTGGCATTCTCCAGCTCCAAGAACTAACTCTGGCACTACCTCCCTTCTAAGGGCAAATGTACCTATCATCAGATCACCACTCCTAGCAAACTATGTCACTGTGATATGAATACAAAAAATCCAGCACTCACCACTTACGATGAAGCAAGAATGCAGCTCTAAGAGTTCAAAAGGTGCAAAATTTATTGAGGTGCCAGTAAAAAGAAACACGTCTTGACACATTTCAAACTAATCCTTTCTCAAAAGGCATCCCAGTAACCACTGAAGATTGGTCCGCACATGCCTTGGTTAACACTGGAGCAGAAATCTCAGTCATTAACACTAATATTCTGAGCAACAGAGCTCTTTATCAGTCACCTAATGTCTCTCCAACTGACCCAAAGTACATTATCACAGCAAAATCAGGTACAATACCTGTCACAGGCCTTGTGCACCTCGAGGTACACTTTGGCTCACAGCAAGCTACTGTCAAGTTTTACCTAGTGCCTGATCTACAACAATCAGTGATTCTTGGATTAGACTTCCTCAGGTATCACAAAGCCATTGTAGACTTTGCATCTAACAAAGTGTCACTAGACTCTTGGAGACAACTCACAGCCATAGACTCAGTCACTGTGCTTCCTAAGACAGAGATGGTTTTAACTGTCAATATTCAAGGTGAACCACTCCCACAAGGTGGTGTTGGCATTGTTATAGGATCCCCCACTCTGCATTTGTCAGGTCTTCTCCCAGGAAACACCTTGTCTGCTGTGCATGATGGGACAGTATTCCAAAAATGCTGCAACTTTAAATATGAACAAGTTGTCATCTCCAAAGGGGCCAATTTCAGAAAGAGTGTCTGCTTGTCTACTGGGAACCAGCTCAATCTCATGCAAGAACCTCAGCCTGGTTCCACCAACTCTATTCCTGTCAGTGCTACCACCACCATTCCAGCCTCACCAGGGTTACCCATTAGTAAGTGACTAGCATCTTCCAATCTCCCAGCATCTCGAACACCGAAACAACAACTTTTGAATTTCCTGGAGGACTACCCAGATGTCTTTGTTGGTGTAGATAACAAGCTTGGATGTTGTGATATCCTGCAACACACCACTGAGGAGAAACCCAGTCAGAAGCTAATCCTTCAGTGAGCCTACAAAGTGGAAGACAAACAGAAACAAGCCCTGGAGGACATGAACAAAGACATGCTCGAACAAGACATCAGTGAAGAGTCAAGTCCTTGGGTGCACCATGCTTGCGGTGGTAAAGAAGGACAAGGGGTATTGCCTTGTGGTGGATTACAGAAAGCTCAATGCCTGCATGGTGCTGAATGCTCATCCTTTACCCACAACCAAGGATGCCTTGGAGAGTCTTGTCAGCCCTGTCTATTTCATCACTCTGGACCTTCAAAGTGGATTCTACAATGTCTCCATTGATCCAGCTTCTCATCCATACACAGCCTGGTGCTGTCACTTGGGACTTTTCCAATTCAAACAAATGCCTATTGGACTTAGGAACAGTCCAGCCACATTCCAGCATGTTATGGAAGCCATACTACATGGGTTGTCTTGGAAATCTTGTCTAGTCTACCTAGATGATGTGGTTGTCTTCAGCAGAAGTTTTCCAGAAAATCTCCAACACCTCAAAAAAGTGTTTGAATGCCTCTGACAAGCCAAGTTCAAGCTTCACTCAGAGAAGCATTGTTTTGCACACCACCAAATTCATTACTTGAGACATGTTGTTAGTTCTCAAGGCATCTCTTCTGACCCAGGCATGCTTTCAGCAGTCAAAGGCTATCCAGAACCTAAAAACTTCAAGGTTCTTAGTGCCTTCCAAGGCTGTCTGGATATTACAGAAAGTTCTTCAGTAACTATGCCAAGATTGCAGCCCCACTGCATGCCCTCACCAAAAAGGGATGTGAATATACATGCACTTTTGAATGCAAAGAGGCTTTTGATACCTTAAAAGACAAACGAACATCCGCTCCAGTATTGGCCTACCCAAAGTTCAAACAGCCCTTCAAAACTCTACACAGATGCTATTATTTTTTGCAGTAGGCACTGTGCTATGTCCAGTGCAAGATGGAACAGAATGAGCTGTTTCCTGTGCCGGGTGCTTGCATTCCTCAGATGAGCACAACTATGGCATCACAGAAAAAGAATGTCTAGCCATGGTATTTGCTACAAAGAAATGTGACTGTTAGCTGTGTTATCATGGATCACTCTGCCCTCAGATGGTTGTTTGAAATGAAGGAGCCAGTAGGCAAGTTCACCTGACGGATTGCCATGCTGTAATGCTACAACTTTGAAATTCAATACAGACCAGGTCGAGCTCATGCCATTGCTGATGGTGCTAGCTGGAGATGGTATCCATCTGCAACATCCTCAACAAATGAGGAATCTTGCTTAAAAGCTCTTTTTTTCCACACCATAGATGTGCTTTGTTAACACTCCTACAGCACCTCAGGTTGCTTTGCTGCTCCCAAGTGCTTCTTCAGAAAGAGACACAAATCCACAGTTACTGCAATCAGCCAAAGAGCTTCTCACCTCCTCTGTGTCTGCTCTCTCTCTCTCTCTCTCTCTCTCTTTCTCTCTCTCTCTTTCTCTTTGGCAGCTGTCAAAATGCAGCAAAGAACAGATCTGCAGTTCACAGATATAATCACTTACTCAGAGTCTGAAAATCATCCACAATAGAAGCAACATCTCCTGGATGTACTTTTCCTTGCTTCACAGTACTTCTTCAATGATGGTGTGCTTTTCCATATCTAGACAAAGGAAGGCAAGAGCCATTACATGCATAAAACTAATGTGCAGATAGTTTTGCCCGCCTCTGTAATTAACAAAGTTCCTCTCTCCACTCATGCCTCTCCACTTTCCAAACATCATGTGGGAATCCACAAACTCTTAAAAAGACAAATCTCTACTTCTTTGGGCCTCTCATGAACAAGGACATTGTCCAATTTGTCAAATCCTGCCAGCTGTGCTCCCAAAGAAAGGCTCCTGCCAAACCTACAAAGGCACATATCATTCCAATGCCTGGAGCCACAGAACCATTTCAAAGAGTTAGCAAAGACATTCTTGGACCTTTGCCAATATGCTTTGACTCTGGCAACAAATACATTCTTGCTTTTGTGGACTGTCTTACAAAATACCTAGAGCTAATTCCACTACAAGACAGCAAAGCTGCGACAATAGCAAATGCCTTTCTCAACACAATTATTTATTGGCACAGTACCTACCTCATATCTGCATTCAGACAGAGTCACTAACTGTCTTTAAACCATAGTTTCCAGAAACTTGCAAACTCAATGACATAAAAGAGACTCGCACAACAAGCTATCATCCACCATGCAATGGACACAGTGAAAGAATGATGTCTACTATTCTAAACACTCTTTCCAAGTACCTGGGTGAAACTCACAACACTTGGGACCTCTTTGTCCCTTTTGTTCATTTTGCTTATAACACAAGCCCTTGTGTCAACAGTACAGAATGCACACCACTTTTCTTGGTCCATGGATGCCATCCAAGAACATCCCTGGACATGGATCTTTCATTGCTAGAAGTTCCAAAATCAACTTCCTCATACAGTACATTATCTCTGTACTGGAACAACTTGAACTAGCCAGACATGTTGTAATTACCACACTGGAAGACAGAAAATCTGCCATGCAGAAAATGTCAGCAGTCAAATCTCATGAACCTTCATTTACTGTGGGGGACACTGTTCATTTGTATCTACCGGTCTTAGTTCCGGGCACCACAAAGAAATTGCTCCACCCTTGGACTGGTCCTTTCTATATTCTGGAAAAGCTCTCTCTAGTTCATGTCCATCTGTGATACAAGTCAGATGGAAAGCTTGTGCTTAACAAAGTCCACATCAATCTTCTGAAGCATGGGTACTTGAGTAACACCCTCCCAGATGATCCTAGTCCTCCCAGTAATGAAGCTGCACTTGAACTTGCTATCCCGAATCTGTTCAAATGGCAGGTGATGCAAACAGCCTTGTTTGTGGGAAGGGGTTCTGGTAACTTGCTGCTGGTTTCCACATGAAAATAAAGATTTCTGGATTATACAGTATCCTGCTGCATTGCCTGCTGTTTGAATAGATTCCTACAGTGATGGGACAGCTGAGTTTACCCGTCTGCCCTCTGTCAGATGAACTTCCTGGGACTTTTCAGCCCTGTTCTTCTCAAGACTCTCTTGTGCACCCTTCTGTGTACCAGATTGAGAATATTCTATGCAAGAAATGTGTAAATGGATCCTGGACTTATAGAGTCAAATAGAATGTTTTTAACAGTTCTCAGAGTTCTTGGGTTGCTTTCGTGGACCTTACTCCATCCTGTCAAGAACTGGTTCAAGCAATTCATAACACTGTTCTCACCGACTGTAAGAGCTGATGCAAGTCTTGAACTTTTGTGATTCGGACTCAGTGTTTTTGAAACTAATGAATCTGTTGCCCATGGTATTCCTCACTGTCTGCTTAATTGTTCTTCTGCAGTAAATGTCGTATTGTACCTGTTTCTCTGCATAAATATTTTTGCTACTGTAATGGTACTGCAACTGCTTTAACCTTTTTCTTTGCAGGAATTCATTCAAAATTTTATTGATCGGTCATTTGACCATTTCAGCAAAAAATGGCATACATACATACATTTGTAGGAATGTCTTTTTCAAAAGAACAGTTCCACAAGTTGTTTCCATGTTCTGCAGCTGTTTATTGATGTTTGTTTATCATAATTCTAGGTCCTGTCCAGCTACTTTCCCATCCCTCTAGTCCCTTCTCCCTTCCCTGCACTGTAGCATGTGTCACACTGACCAAGCTTCAAGTTGCTGTAGTGTGTCCCCTTCCCCTGATACTACTCTGACTGGTCACCATTGTAGTCCAGATCCTTTTCTCACCCTCCCCTGCAGTGGAATACTCTTCTGTCAAAGTGTGCCATGTAAAGCTTGATATTTCTCAACTGTTTTCATGTTTTGTACTGTTATATTATTGCTTGTTTGAGTGGTACTCACTTTCATGACCCTAGAGGTGATGTGAAGTACACAGTTAAACATGGGGCTTAATATGTAACTGCAACCTTTTTAAGAACACTCAAACAAATGTTGTTGATACAGAACATTGCACTGTCTGGTAGTGCCATGTGATCCCAGAGGCAGCCTGGGAAACCCCTCAGGCTGAGGTAGAATCTCATGGTGGGAAGATGTCTCCTGTGATGAAAAAAGAGTTTTCTACCCTTATCTCTTGTGTCTGATGCAGTTTTTTTATGATCCAGCAAGACGACATCCACCAGAGCAACGAGAGATGGGCATAACAGACCTGAAGAGAAGGTAAGGGTTCTAGTGGCAGACTAACATCAATACACCACAGAAATATGAAAGAGAACTGATCGAGACACTGTGCTTCAACAAATTAACACACAGTTTCTGAAATACTCAGGATGTATATCACAGAAGTGAGTCACAGAAACAGAATTTTACTGTCAGATAATGACCATTGGTCCTTCCAGTCCATCTGGTCCTCACTTTGGTCTTGAAATCAGCTGGTGACACCATACACTGCTTATACTATGCCCACAAATCCCCCTAGTCAGTATTCTCCCTCAGAATATTTGCTTCTGGCCCCACAAATCTATCCTGCCCATACTTGAATCCATTAACTGTCTGAACATTAACTAGCTCATGTAGTAGGAGATTCCATCTGTCCACCACCATCTCTGTAAAGAAATACTTTCTGTTATCACCCTGAGCTTACCTCCCACCAGCTTCATATTGTGTCCCTTAGTGATATTGCTCTGGTTAAGTGTAAACAGTCTTTGGCAGCCTACCTTGTATTGACTGAACACAATGATATTATAGAGCAGCTGGTGCCTTTGGGAAGACATTGGAAAACATAATGTTTAGAAACAATTAAGCTTATGTTTATTACGTTTTTCAAAGTTCTTCTTGAGGCATCGATGTCTCTTTAAGCACCTATTAGCTATGGTATTTCTGTTTTACCAAACAAGGGCCAGTATTTTCTTTTCTCTACCAATGTACAGTTCTTTGGGTTATTAAGGGTCATATAAAGGATAAGTTAACAGAGCAAAGCTATAGTGCCCACCTCTCAGTGGTAATACCTGCAGGTCTCATTCAGCAATGGATTATCTGATTTATTATTGAAACTATTTTTGGTTTTTTGCTGGAAAAGACTGCCAGGTAATCCATTCCATAAACTAATCGCCCACTTAGTGAAAAATATGTTTTCTTTCAGTTCTGAAAGATTTTAGTACCAGTTAGAGCACATGGCAACTGGTATGTTGTAAGTCACCATTAAAGTCCAGACTGCTTGTCTCCATTAGTAGGATCTTTAGGAGGTTATTCAGTTAGAAGTTTATTATGCTGATACACCAGAAATACGAACTATTGTTTTTTGTTTACCCTTTTCTTGTGTTTATATTTTGCCTGCTTAACATTATTGGGCATAATGGTAGTGCCAGTTTAATGTCCGTCAGCTTCTGATCAACATTAGGTGTGCATTACTATGCCTTGTTGTTGCATCACCAATAAATGGATTGCTTGAAAAACACAGCTTTGTGTATTTTGGATTCTGTCAGGCAGAAAGGGCATCGGTCATCCCCTTCAAGGGGTGACAGGATCTTATCAAGCAAAGCCCCCCTCCCGAAGCTGTAAAGATTTTTTAGTTATTTTACAGATACAAATCTGGCAACTCGAGCATTTTCTGACCAAAAATGGGCCTCAAGAAGTCTGTAGGTAAGTATTACTGTAAATGTTCTCCTTGCTTAAAACCTTTCCGGCTCAGAGCAGGCTGCTCCACAGAGGAGGCAGAATCAGTCATTCACTTCAAAGGGCTAGATCTTATCAAGAAAGGCCTCCTTAAAGTTGAAATATTTTTAGAGATAAATATCCAGCAATTCAAGAGCATTTTTTGATCAAAAATAGACCTTAAGCAGCATGTGGATAAGGTTTAAATGTTCTCCTTGCTTAAAACCTTTTCTGCTCAGAGCAAACTATGCCACTGAATACTTAGGGGGAGGGAATGGACAAGGAAATGATAGAAGGCTTTCTTAGAATGGCAGAAAAAGGGGAGATATTGTTGATGGGGGACCTGAATATGCCAGATGTTAACTGGAGCACCTTTGCTGCAGGCACATCCAAGAGCAGGGTCATTCTTGATGCCCTACAGGGGGCATGCCTCAGACAGCTAGTATTGGAACCCACTCAGGAGGGAGCAATCTTAGACCTGGTACTCTCAAATGGGGATGGAGAAAAGAATCTCAGATTTAGAAGTGGGTAGCCATCTGGGAACATCGACCACCAAACAGTGTGGTTCACGATAAACACAGCCATACAATCAAGCCATACAAAAGCAAGAGTACTGGACTTTAGGAGGGCCGACTTTGGAAATGAGAGAGTGCCTCAGAAAAGCACTAGCAAACAGGCAAGAAGGAGGGGTGGAGGAACAATGGGGAGTGAACAAAACAGCCATCACAGAGGCAACAAGCCTTTGTATAAAGCAAATCAATAAAACACAATGAAGGAAAAAACGCTATGGTTCTCAAAAGAGGTGGCAGGGAAGGTTAAGGAGAAAAGGACAGCATTCAGGAAATATAAGGAAACATGGAAGGAGCAGGACAGAGAACTTTATCAGTTAAAGCAGAAAGAGGCTGGGAAGGCAGTCAGAATATGCAGGCCCAAACCGAGGAAAGGATAGCCAATTCTGTTAAGAAGGATAAGACCTTTTATAGGTACATTAGGGAGCGAAGAAAGACCAAGGAGGGATACTGAAGCTTAATAAAGGGAGGAATGTGGGTAGAGGGTGACAGTGAAAAGCAGGATACTGAACAAATATTTCTGCTCAGTATTCACAAAGGAAGAGGAGGAGTTACCTAAATCAAACAAGAGAAACACTCTGAAGGCGAGGTCGATACCAGTCCATTTACAGAAGAAAGGGTTCTGAAAAGAACTGATAAAATTGAAGGTGGACAAAGCAATGGGGCCTGATGGGATTCACCCAAGAATTCTAAAAGAATTAAGGGTAGAACTAGTGACACCTCTGACTACTCTCTTTAACAAATCATGGGAGGATGGGGTGGTACCCGAGGACTGGAGGAGGGCAGATGTGATTCCTCTTCACAAAAGTGGGAGCAGGACAGAGGCAAGAAACTACAGACCAGTTAGTTTGACCTCAGTGGTAGGGAAAATGATGGAATCATTTCTGAAGGAAAAAATTGTTGAGTACCTAGAGGCCAATGGGGCTGGGACCCAAGGCAGCATGGATTCACGATGGGAAGGTCGTGTCAGGCAGAATCTAATAGATTTCTTTGACTGGGTGACCAAAGTAGTAGACCAGGGAGGGCCTGTGGACATGGTCTACCTAGATTTTAGCAAGGCATTTGATACAGTCCCACACAAAAGATTGATTCACAAGATAGCCAGCCTTGGAGTGGGTCCCAAGGTGGTAGCCTGGATAAAAAATTGGCTAGACAACAGGATGCAAAGGGTAGTAGTAAATGGAATACACGGTGAAGAAAGGAGGGTTACTAGTGGGGTACTGCAGGGTTCAGTACTGGGACAGGTCCTTTTTAATGTCTTTATAAGTGACATTGCAGAGGAACTGGAAGGAAAAGTATGTCTCTTTGAAGATGACACAAAGATCTGCAACAGGGTTGATACACAAGATGGAGTGGAAAGGATGAGAAAGGACTTGGCAAGGTTGGAGGAATGGTCAAATGTATGGCAGCTCAGATTCAATGCAAAGAAGAGCAAGGTAATGCACATGGGAAACAAAAACCCAGGGGAAGTGTACACAATGGGGGGTGAGATACTGACAACAGTAAAAATAGAAAGGGACCTGGGAGTAATTATACCAGATGACCTAAAGGTGGGCAAGCAATGTGAGAAGGCAGTAAGGAAGGCAGGGGGATACTGGGATGCATAGGAAGAGGCATCAATAGTAGAAAACAGGAAGTTGTTATCCCTCTGTACAGACAGTTGGTGAGACCCCATCTGGAGTACTGTGTGCAGTTCTGGAGACCCCATCTCTGCAAAGACATAGACAGAGTGGAAGCTGTCAGAGGAGGCAACCAAAATGGTGCAGGGTCTGCACCAGAAGACATATGAAGAAAGACTAAAGGAGCTTAATATATACCCTAGAGGAAAGGAGGGAGAGAGGGACATGATAGAAACTTTCAAGTACCTCAAGGAATTAACAAAGTCCAAGAGGGTAGCATCTTCCAGAAAAAGAGATGTGCAAGAACAAGGGGGCACAATTTGAAGATAGAGGGGGGACGACTCAGAGGTAATGTGAGGAAATATTTTTTCACTGAGAGGGTTGTGGATGCATGGAACAGCCTCCCTGAGGAGGTCGTGGAGTCAAGAACAGTGGGGGACTTCAAGAATGTATTGGACAGGCATAAGTCAGTCCTAGTGGGTGGTAGGAGGAAGTAAGCTGTTGGTTAACTAGGATTTGCAGCTTATCTGTTAGGTAGGAAAATGGGCAGACTAGGTGGGCCAAGCGGTCCTTATCTGCCATCAAATTCTATGTTTCTATGTTTCTATGTTAGGAGTATTAGGAGTGACTCCCGTGGTATTCCCACTATGTGGGGCTAAAGAGTCAGCCTGCTATGTGGATTACTAGTCATATACTCGGGTTAGGCATATCAAGTGACTGCTTCTTCTGCCTCTTCCTCAGATTCCCCCAGCCCCCTATTCCAATGATGCTTAGTAATTAGCAGATGTGACGATCAAGAAATAAGTAAAATTGCAATTCTTGACAGCTTTCTGCAGATAGAATGTATAATATGAATGAAGAGGCTTTGACACATACAGTTATGAAAAAGTCCCACTGCAGAGCTTGGCAAGAGTTCAGGCTATGGAGGGTGTACAATGAACTGGGGTCAGGCATACCAAGTGGCTTTCCCCTCCTGCTTGACTGAATCATCAGAGCCACCCTTCCCCAATTCCAAAGATATTTAGCAACTGAAGAAGAAATTAGTACAATAGCAGTTGTTGCCATCTTCCTGATGATAGAGACTTTGACACATGTAGTTATGGAAAGTCACATTTGGAAGCTCTATAAGAGTTCAGACTATGCAGGTGAGGAGGCAATGTAGATTAAGATTCACAGTGGCACTGACCTGTGAGCCTGCAGATGCTGATAACTAATGGTCAGTAACCACTTACTCCCTACTGGGTCCTGTCTGGCTCTCAGTTCTTGGTCTCACCTGATGCCCCTCAGCCTAGATCAGGAGATGGTGCAGTGCAATGTGTCTTGCATGTGCAAATCCCACAATAACTCTTACCATGCATGTGCAACTATTTAAAACAAAAAAATTACTTTAGGGTAAACAACGCTATTAACTGCTGCCCAGTGGCCTGTCCTTATCATGGGATGTCCAGTGTCCCAGTCCATGGTCTCCAGACTGTGAGTAACGCTAGCTAGCTACTGCTGTGGCTACCTTCTTCGCTGGGCTTTCCAATTAATTCCAAAATGATAAATAGGGACAATATGCAGCAACACCAACAGCTGCAGTCTGCTCACACTAGGACATAGGCAGTGGACTGAGTGATGTTGATCTGGTTGGGGGAACCAGGACATAGCAGGGAAGGGGAGTTATTCAGATAGCCAATTAAAAAGGATTGGGTAATGGGTGGGCAGAGAGTACTCTGATGACTGATGATTCTGCAGACTAGGAAGTCAACACCCAGACAGGCCAGCACATATATGCATATTGCCAGGCAGTGGCTGACTGTATGAGGCTGTAAGAAAGTTTGTGACAGGGCCCTGCAAAAAGGCAATTCCAGTACATGCACTGCATTGTGCCTGGCAACTAGCCAGTACTGCTGGCCTGATAAACCCCCTCCCTCCAACCCTACTGTGGCTGACTTAGGTCCATCCTGGCAGGGCATTGCTGTTTGTTTTATAAATTAAATTAACAAAAATGTGCAAAATGTTTTTAACTGACATCACAGTCCTCTGTGACATCACAATATGTTTTTTTAAACAAGATGTCAGAAACAGAATTATTCAAATGAAGTATAATAGATAGTGATTCTTCATGTGGTCATAGAGTTGATAAATATGCACAATTATTATATATTATATTAATGATTATTATAAGCTAAAATATATCTAAAAGTATGTTTTTCTGAGTTTCAAATCTAAACTCTGCATACAAAGATAAAACCCCAAAATGCCAATAGTTCATATTTCATTTTAGTACGCTACATCATTTAACACATTTAATGCACATTGAACATTAAGTAGTTCACAAGCAGCTCCATGTATTACAGAAAAGCATTAATATTAAATACTGGCAACTTTTCTTCCCATACATGAAATCTTGGCAGGCACAACGGATGTGTCAAAGACTGAAGACAGGTTCACCAATGTGACTGACATGCAGTGTTGGCATTCTAAATTTGAGTGGCACATGCAGGATAAACAGAGTTCTGATATGACGTTTGTAATTATAAATGTTAGCTAAAGGTTGTCACAACATGTGCTGGCCTTATTGTAATATGGATTTTTTGTATGGATCTCTGCTAGCTTACAGAAAAAATAGATCAGGAAGTGGAGCACAGAGGTGTTTAAGGGACTTTTTTCTTTTATATAGAAAACAATGAATCAAAATGTTTCCTATTTTAATCTTGTACAGTATGCCAACTTCAAATGAGGTAGTTTTATTTTACTTATAGAGTTGTATGTACCCGAATTTAATTCCTGAATTGTCTACTCTTCTGTAACACTGTTTTAATTTAGTTTACTAAACTCACGCCACAGAAAAAAAAATATCATATTGGCTTATAACTCTGCTGCAGTTGCTTGTTCTCATTAGCCATGTTCTGGGCACATATTGTAATGTGGTGGTGAGCTACAGTAGGCCTGTGGTAATAAAAGCACCCAAGCACTTCTGCATTGGGTTCTTACCTTCCAATCAGTCCACATCAGCTATGCTGAGGTCCTGAGACGGTATGCTCATCTAGCAAGCCCCAACCAACTGACCTATGGAAAACCCCTGGGGAAGGGAAGGAGTGTGACAGTGACAGGCGGTAGTGTACTGACCAAATGGAGACCACAGAACAGGTGAGACACAAGATATAACCATGGACTAACAACTCAGACAACAGTTTTAAATAAGTCATCTGGAAAATCTTTACTGACTTTTCTAACAGTGCCAGACAGGGTAGGTAAAATTAGCAATAAACATTTCACAAATAAATAAATAAACTTATTATACTCTATAAACATAACCCTCTAATAACCTTGGACTTCATGTTTCCCACAGGCTATCCCCATCTGTATCAGTGTTCATTGAGCGACTGTTGACTTAACTGACTGAGCTGAACTCCCAGTCCACAGTCAGTTTACATGCCTTACGAGCAACAATGACTGCCAGGCAATATACCCACCTAAGCTAGCCCACTGACTGCTACCATATATCCCTTCTTGGATAAGCAAAAACTGTATGCAGTTCCTAACTCCATAGAATATCTTATACTCTATTTTCAATGCAATTCTTTATTTACTGTAAGGCAGCCAGTAATATTCACACATATACAGGTTAGCTATATTTCTAGTTCACAAGTACCCCCCCAAAGTCTATTAAGCACAAGTCTCATTAGCAAAGACTCATTACATAATGTCTTTCGGTTAAAAGACAATTGACAAATGACCACTTAAATGAAATAAACACAGCCCTTATTTGAACATGTTGAATGTTGAGATGAACACATGTTTTTAGGCACTGATGATCCAAAAGATAATTCCCTTTGTTTCATATGGACTGAATGTGGCGGATGGTTGCTGATCCTTTTTCTGTAAATGTTGCTGAAGAAATAAAGTTACTTCCAAGCAGCAGCTAAAAGCTAACCTTTCCCTCTTCTCACTCACTACCCTACTGTCCCAGTGCTGAGATACAGATGACATCTTGTTGTACTGAATTTACTGAAGGCTAGTCCCCAGTAGGCCTTACCCTACAAGCTGGCCTCTATAGGCAGAGGTCCTCCCCGCTGGTCTGGTCAAGCAAGTTGATAAATTAGGTCTTGTTATCTGTCTGATCTGAAATGGGCCATGTAGACCCTTTTAAGCTTTCAAATATTCTGAATAGATTATTTTCTAGGGTTGTGAGTGGTTGAAAACTCCCAAAATCAATTAGAGTCCAGACCCTTAGGAATTCTGCAGCATGAGCCATTTTGGAATGCGCAGTTTGAAGCTGCTGGTAAACTGCATTTTTGCACCCTTACCCAAAAGGGTTGCATGTCATTAAGGTGAAGTTATAACAGTGAGTATTTAACAGTGAGTACTGAACAATGACTGCAACAATGGTGACAGGCACAAAATGGCAACAGGGAGTTTAAGGTGACACCAAGGTAATAAACTGCCTCTCTGTCCACTTGCACCTCGGTGTTGGAATCCTAGAAATAGCAGGGGTCGGGGGCACAGCCCCCTGTGGAGGGTGTGGGGGGTGAAGTCCCCCACTAGAATAAAGATCCCTTAAGTTGCATTGGCTGGTGCTACATGATGACAACTTAGCTGGTGATAGTAGTGCTGTGAGCATATCCCTTATGGTTCAGAGTAGCTGAAACATACCTATCACTGACATTTACATGCGCCATTAATGTTTTCACTATTATTGATTCTCCTCTTAGTACCTCACTGTTTTGCATTCACCATTATGACATGGAGCCCCCAAATGCTGTACAAAGGAGCATGCAAATCATTTAAAATAATTGGATGTTCTTACTCACTTTCTGTCTTCATTCCATCATTTTAAAGGGGTTTCTTGGTCTCATCATTTGGTCAAATCATTAGCCTAACCCCAGATGGCAAGGTGACCCCCTTATACAGAAAGTGAGGTACCCACACTTTTAATACTAGAAAAAATGACACTGTCACTCCAAATTCATTTACAGTATATTCAAAATTGCTTTATTTTATTAATCAAGTGCAGGGTAATCTAATCTTTTTTTTTTATCCTGCACTTGAATAGTAAAATGAAGCAATACAAGTGAAGCTGGAGTGGTAGTGTCATTTTCTGAAGTACTGGAGGTGATGAGTCAACCTTGGGCATTTAAATTAGGAGAGGGGGGAGTATGGTGCCAGGAAACCTATCAGTGATAGCATAGAAGAGGGGAACTTATCTGCCACTCCCCCACAATCAATATTTACTAGATCACACCACAAACTCATAGTAAGCAGAAAAATACTCTAAAGGATCAGAAAGGGCACCAAGAAAGCAAGAAACACAGGATCAGAACAGCAGGTGGAAGAAACACTTCAACTCCTGGTTCTTGGACTGGAGTATGCCTTAATACCAGAAGCCTAGGTAACAAGATAAGTGGCCTTCAGTCATGGATGGCAGAGTCCTGTATGGACCCGGTTGCTGTCACAGAAACCTGGGCATCAGAAAACAATGGTTGGGCTCTCTAGGCTCCAGGTTATGTCCTCTTTAGGAGGGATAGGAGAAGAGCCGGGGGGTGGGGGTGGGTAGTGCTTTATGTTTAAAAGGAAATAGAGGCCACAGCATTTGATGTCTGCATTAAAGAAGGAGTAGAATCCCCTGTGGGTACAGTTTAGTTCAACCTCAGGGAAGAGAATCCACATTGATGTGATAAATAGGCCTCCAAATCAAGCAGAGGACATGGACAGGGAGCTTTTGGAAAAAATTAGAGGAATATCACTGAAAGGGGAATAGTGGTGGTAGGGGAACTAAACATGCCTGATGTAGATTGGGGCATCCCAATGGCTAGATCAGCTAGGAATCAATCTGTGGTAGAAACCTTACAGGGTTGCTTTCTCAAGCAGTTAGTTACCAATCCTACTAGGCAGGACACAATTTTGAATGTGGTTCTCAACAACTCGGAAACAGTTGGGGAAATCAGGGTTTGGGAGCTGCTGACTAACAGCAACCACAACTTTGTTTGGTTTGAATTATCACATTACTATATGTCTTCCACAACACATGGGGGGGTCTTAAACTTCCAGACCTTCATTTATATTATGTGGCTGGGCACATGGCCCAGGTTTCAGGGGCTACAGTTAAATATCATCTCTCTTTAATGTCTGCCCTAGCCAAATCCTTTGTTTTAAAACATTGGAAACGTGGCCTCATCTATACTTATGATCAGTGGGTGAGAGATCTTATGAGGGTACTGGAAAGAATTAAGAGACAAATGTTTATAGAGGGTAAGAAAGGGCTATATAGTAAAAGGTGGATGGTTATGGAGGCAGTTTATTCAATACAAGTTGAAAGTGTTTGAATGCAGGTCTGTCTGTCTGGTTGCAATTAGCTGAGGACTAACAGCTGGAATATAGATGTACTTTCACATAGAAAGTCCTTTCCCTTTCCCTGTACATAGTGACCACAGTAAGTTTGGGGTTGTGGACCCTGGGTTGACCCCTGGGGTGTATGTATGTCTGTCTTTATTGTTATCAAACTTAATAAAGATGACTGTAAAAAAAAAACAATTAAGCATCAGTAAGTGCTTAATTTAACACTTTATTATTATTACTTAATATGGAAATTAAATATATTTTCCCATTAATTTAACAAAAATTAAATGTATTTAATCCCTTAATTTAACACTTAGTTGTAATCCCTTAACTAAAAATATACCTAATTTACAGAAACAAAATCATGAAATTCTACGTAATTCTGAATCTTAAATATACCTTAATTGTATCCTTAATTGATCAATGCATCAGAGGTAAACTGTTTAAACCCTACAATTCCCTTAATTATTTACTTTGATTTGCACAATGTGGATCTCATCCCTTAATCTTAATCCCCAAAATAAAATACATTTTAGTGCTTTTTTTGATTGGATTTAAATTAATTTCCTTAATTTCCACTTAAAATAATGGTTAACTGAAATTCTACTGGAAATTAAATTTGCAATTAAAAATCTGATCCACATGCCATATCACTTTTTTCTTGTTTAAATGTATTTTCCTCATTGCCAAGCTATCACAACTCAGCATTTAAGAATTAAATGCATTATTATTTTTTTTTATTTAGTTGTTTAACCAGGTATAGCATACTAAACTAGAAGCTTTTTTACAGGAGCGACCTGGGAGCACAAGGAGGTAAAGTGACTTGCTCAGGGTCACACAGTATGCAAGTGGAAGCTGTGTGATTCAAACCCAGGTCTGGTCTGCTGGATGTCACCAGATTTGCAGCTCAGAGCCTTCGACCACTGCGCTATACTGCCTCCTATTTTACAGGACCCTTGAATCAACTGATACAGACTTTAATAGAGCTTGCTTGACATAAACCTCACTTAAATAAATTAAATGCCATCAGATGAAAATGTGAAGAATTTAAAACTTTATTTAACACTAAAACACTGTGCAGACTGAAAAAGACAGATATATATATACTGTATATATATATATATATATATATATATATATATATATATACATATATACACACACACACACATACACACACACACTTAGTCTTTCAATTTTCAAACGTATCTGTTCTCAGTACTGGTGGTTGCTGTAACAAAAGCAATAGAAATGACTGGTTCCATCCCCACTGACAAGAAAGTGGCTGGATGGAGATTTATAAATCCATTCCATTAATGGTGTGGATGGCAGGCAAGGTGTAACACATTCATGAAGAGATGCTTCCTGTACTTTTCATTTCACATACAGTCTTGGACCAACTAGCTCTGCCATGACTCACATTGTCAGTACACTCAAACAAAAGAGGATGGGTCAGTGGTACTGAATTGTCATTTCTTTCTTCAGATTTGTCATGTATCGGTGGATGATCGCCCAATGAGGCACGGGAGCTACCTGTGTTAAGTGTTTTTTTTTTTTTTTTTACAAATAAAAAAAAAACAAGAAAGGTTATCCTTAAGTAATAAGGTGTAGGGATAGAGGAACTCTATGACTTTTTGTTCATCCAAACATCTTCAGTAATGAATTGTGCATTCAAAATTTACAAGAAATGCATGGATACAAGGCAAATTGTGTTTATTAGTCTTTTTATTTACATGTGTACAGGCATCAGGAACTCTTTATGCTGCGCAATCATGTGCCCAGTCCATCAATGTACAATAAATTTTACAATGTTTAAATCCCAAGCCAAAAGATCGGTTCAAAAGTTATACTTTGTATTTCACTGGCATCTTTTACCACTTGCAGGCTTGAATTCTTTTAGTGTCAGGTATCACATGTTCAGCATCTTGCTCATCCACACTGTTGGGTGGAATGTTTCTCTGTATTTCATCTTCATGCTGTGTCTCAATAACTGACTCATGTTATTCAGCCATTATAACCAAATTTGAATCCTGAACTGAATTCTCATCCTGAACCGAAATGTCGATGGGCTCTATGTTTTTTTCATAAATAAAATTATTTTCACATTTGCAATTTTCTTGTTTGTGTTCCTCCACATTTACACTTCACCATACAATTATCTCATCAATCTGAAATAGAAACAAACAATCAGCACAAATTAGGAAACATGCTGTCAGTATCAGCTAAGTTAGAAATCTGATGGCAGAAAAGGACCCCTTTGGCTCATCAAGTCTGCCCTCAACTTGTCACCTACGCCATGGGCCCTCCCCTTCCCCCTCATTTTCCAACCCTTTATACTTGTCCCATACCCTCTTGAATCCCTCCACCATTTCAGCCCCTAATATTTCCTCTTGTAGTTTATTCCAGGCCTCCACCACCCTCTCCATGAAGTAACACCCCCCTCACATTGCCTCTAAATCTTCCTCATTCTAATCTTAGAATATGCCCTCTAGTTTTAGCCCCTCCTTCCTTTTAAATAAGCTCCCCTCCCTCACCTTAATGATCTCCTTCATGTGCTTAAATGTTTCTATCATGTTGCCTGTCTCCCTTCTAGTCGCTAATGGGCACAGATCCAATTGCTTCTACCTCTGCTCATATGGCTTCCCCTGCATACTGTGCACCATCTTATTTACTGTTCTCTGAACTCTCTCAATCCCATCTATGTCCTTGTATAGGTGTGGTCTCCAGAACTGGATCTTGTACTCCAGGTTCAGCCTCACCATGGTTTTTTAAAGAGGCATCAATATGATCCTCCTTCTGCTAGTTATGCCCCTCCCAATGCATGCCAACATTCCATTTGCTTTTTCCACTGCTTTTCTGCATTGGTTCCTACCTTAAGGTTGCTTGATATTATAATCCATAGATCCCTCTCCTGCTTGGTTGTCTTAATTACCCCCCCACCCACAGCATAAGCAGCTTGCAGGTTTTTATGCCCCATGTGCATCACAGCACAATTTTTGGCATTGAATTTCAACTGCAAAGTTTCTGACCACCATTCCAGAATCTTCAGGTCCTGCCTCATGGCTTCCACCCCCTCTGGGGTGTCCACTATATTGCAGATCTTCGTATCATCTGCAAATAGTCACACCCTCCCCTCCAGCCCATCCAATAAATCACTGATATAGATGTTAAAAAGGAGGGATCCCAGTACTGACCTCTGGGACACCCCACTCATCACCCCCCTCCCTAGAGTGTGCCCCATTTACCACCACCCTCTGACTTCTGTTCTTCAACCAGTTCTCCACCCACCTAGTTATTTTCCATCCCACCCTTAAGCTTTACAGCTTATTTACCAGCCTTTTGTGAGGGATGGCGTTGAAAGCCTTACTGAAGTCTAAATAGGCCATGTCCACTGCCCCTCACTGATTAACCACCTGCATCACCCCATCAAAGAACTCTGTTCAGTTCATCTGACATGGCCTCCCATTGGTGAAGCCATGTTGCCTATTATCCTGCAGGCCACTGTCCACCAGGCAGTTTACCACCCTTTCCTTTATTAGTACCTCCATCACCTTACCCACCACCAAGGTGAGGCTGACTGGGCAATAATTCTCTGCCACCTCTTTGCTGCCCCCTTAAGCAGTGGCACCACATCTGCCTACTTCTTCCAGTTGCTTGGCACACACACTGTATCCAGGGACAAGTTAAAACAGCCTCATCAGTGGTGTTGCCAGCTCCTCCCTCAGTTTCCAGAGTACCCTCTGGTGCAAGCCACCCAGCCCCAATGCCTTGTCCACCTTTAACATGCCTAGTTCCTCCCTTACCCTGTCTTGGCTGAATAGACTAGGATCCACCCTTTTGTCTTCCCTACCCCTCTTTCCCAACTCTGGTCCCATTCCCTCCACTGTGAAGGCCAAGCAGAAGTAGCTATTTATCACCTCTGCTTTCTCAAAGTCCCAAATTGTGACATAAAAGAGATAGGAAATATTGGACACAGTTTGATTATGTTATCAATTTAAATAAATAATACATACAGACAATGGCCTCTGTGTTCTTTTGGATTGTATGTATGTTTTAAATGCATATTTGTGTGCTTCCTCTAATGTTGAACCAGATCAACTTGACAGTTTTTTTTTTATTTATTATAAATTGGGAGTCAACACATGTCAAGATTTTAAATGCTCACATCACTGACTCTTGAGTCAAAGTGCAGACTGCACTATATGGACTACCTGGAGGTTAAGATCCAGATTAGGAAAGGACAGTGCCTGGGAGGGAACACTGTTCCATGGCCTTTGCCTCTGCAGCTCCTGTACAATGGCACTCCTTCCCAGCTGCCCTGCACTCCTGTCTCAATACTAGCCCTTTCAAAAAACAGCTCCTCTACCTACTAATCGACTGATCTTCTTGTACCTGTCCCTAATCCATCCTATTTTTCCTCTCCTCCACCTGTCTTCTCTCCCACCCTACTCACCTTTCTCCCTCCCCTTCCTTTCAGCCTTGTTCTTCTTCTCTGCCCAACTCTGCTACTTAACCACCCAAGGCTGTACCTAGTTCTTGATTGCTTCAATTGTTTACATGCCCTATGTAATTAGGTAGTTATGTTTCTGTCGTTTTATATCCTGCTTCCTATTGCTATGCCTTGGTTAAATTTGTATTATGGTGAAGTGCATAATCTTTTCTCTCACTCAGAATGTCATCATCGTCTTACTTCTGTATCCATTGCACTGTACTGTATTGTATCTCTCCCAGGTCGTACCTGAAAATAGGCAAATGTCTGCCTAGTGTACCACCCGGTCAACAAAAGTTAAATAAAAAAAATATATATATATATTCTTTGCAAACCACTACATTTAATGCATCATTTAGGATTAAAGCAGAAAAAGTCAGGAAATAAGAACATTAGGGTTGCTCCCTAACCCCACCAATTGCCATCCTCCACAGACTGACAGACAATGGAGTGTGTCGCTGGGGTTGTGAGGCCCAAATCTCACCCCATTCCATGTCTAAGCAGGTGGACAGGTTACAGTAAAGGAGAATGGGGTGAGATTTAGGCCTCTGAACCCCAATGACGCACCCCATCACCTGTCAGTCTGTGGAGGATGGCGGTTTGAAGGGGATTAGGGGGCAAACCTAATGTTCTCATTTCCTGACTTTTTCTACTTTAACCCTAAATGATGCATTAAACATGTTTTTTGCAAAGAATTTCCTTACTTTTTGAGAGAGCCTATTATAACTACTAAAAAAACATGTATTGGTGGGAGCGTGGGCATTTGCCCATTTCTGCATAATAGCATAAGTAGTAAGACACATATATTGGTGGGAGCATGGGGCTTCCCACCAACTTGCACATTTATGCATAATATCATAATACAAGCACCTTAGACAATTTTCCATTTTTTAGAGCGCAGCATGATTCCGCAACCGTATGTCCCACCAACACAAAATTGTCACAGTCGATAATTTCAAATTTCACGGTGGCATAATGCCACACCTGTTTAGGTTTTACACACCAAACCACTGAAAGGCACATCCATGGCACTAGGGCTACCTACCCTATAAATGGCAAGCCAATAGCACCATGCATAATCCTATGGGAAAAGCTTCAACTACATCACTCAATATCTCCACAACAGATTAATTTTCCAGCACCTAAACAGCATATTTCTCATCTCTAGGACATCCCGCAACACCTTCCAAATTTCAACTAAAAAGACCAAACCGTTCCTGAGATATTTTAAAGTTTTTAAACCTTAAAAATGTCTTCTTTCATGAGAAAATCTTCGACCGCGAGCTTCAGCCACGACCTAACAAAATCTTCAGCCACAAGTGGCTATCTGATTGCAATAAAAGCATTGGAAACACCACCAAAACACACATCTGCAGCAATAGGACTTGGCACCCTGCAAATATGGGCCTAGGAGCACAATACAGTGACATAGTGGAGTGACAGAGAAAGAAACACCAGGGACAATGTTGTGCAGAAATGTAGCCACAAAAACAAAAATGTTGCCACCTAACAAAATCATCTGCCGTGAGCGGACATCTGGTTGCGATAAAAGCGTTGAAAACACCACCAAAACACACATCTGGGGCACCAGGTCTTGACACCCTGTAAATATGGGCCTAGGAGCACAATACAGTGGCAGAATGGAGTGACAGAGAAAGAAACACCCTGGACAATGTTGTGCAGAAAATTTTGCCGCAGGAACAAAAATGTTGCCACAGCAAAAAAATGTGTTCGAACACATTGAATATCTCTACAACCAATTAATTTCCCAACACCTAAACAGCATACTTCTCATCTCTAGGACATCCCCTCAGCACCCTGCTAATCTCAAGTAAAAAGACCACACCATTCCTGAGATAATGAGGATGTGATTGCGATCAAAAAATGTTATCAGAATCAAATGTTTTCATGCCAAGAAAATGTCACGATGAAAGCATCGGAAACACCATCAAAACACACATCTGTAGCACCAGGGCTTGGCACCCTGCAAATATGGGTCCAGGAGCATAATACGCTGGCACAATGGAGTATCAGAGAAAGAAACACCCTGGACAATATTGTGCAGAAATGTTGCCGCACACGCAAATCTTTTCACAGTGCACATATGTATTTTCCCATTGACTATAATAGGAGACCAAAAATGGCATAACTTTGGAACGGAGCAAGATTTTTTTCAAGAAATCTTCAAAGTGCACAAGCACAGCCCTGCACCCATGCATGCAACCCAATCTGAAGCCACTGAAATGCATTCTTCACTGCTGGTGGGGGCCCTGCATTCCCACCAACTTGCACATTTCTGCATAACATCATAATATAAGTAGTGAACCACATGTATTGGTGGGAGCACGGGGCTCCCACCACATTGCCCATTACTGCATAACAATATACATCTGCTGTACCTTTTGAGCTGTCTTATGCTTTATAATGGAATCTTCCTGCGCACCCAAAAATGTGCTCGCCATTGTTTACAAAAGACACATATATAGTTTCCCATTGACTATAATGAGCATGCACTACAATTCTGCAACCACATGTCCCACCAACATGAAAATTGTCACAGTCAAAGATCTATGATTAGTCTTTCTACATTACAAATTGCAGGCAAATTGCACAGACGGTTCAAAAGTTATTAAAGTGGAATGAATGGCATTTTCTAATTTTGCAGTGGCATGATGCCACACCTGTTTAAGTTTTACATACCAAACCACTGAAAGGCATATCAGTGGCACTAGGGCTACCTACCCTATAAAATGCAAGCCTATAGCACCATGCATAATCCTACGGGAAAAATGTCAACTACGTCTCTCAATATCTCTGCAACAAATTCATTTTCCAGCACCTTAACAGCATAATTCACATCTCTAGGACATCCCCATAACACTCTCCAAACTTCAAATAAAAAGACCAAACCGTGTAAGGCCTATTTAATTTTAAAATATTTAGACCTTTAAAAATTCTTTGACTATGAGGCTGCAAAATAATCGGCCGCGACCGCTGCCTAAGATGATTTTCAGCCGCGAAGGGACTCTTGTCATCCCAAATTTGGGCCATCTGGTCTTCCCCATGAACATCTGGTCCAGAAAATCTGGCTATCTGGTCATCCCCTGGCAGACTAAGCTCGTGGCAGAAAACAATCTTGCGGCTGAAGATTTTGCAGGCTCGCGGCCAAAAATCGTTAGCGAGCTGCAACCTAAGATTTTAAAAGCTTAAAATTCTATTTGTTGACACAACTAAAGGAAACCAGAGGCATGGGTCAATAGAGGAGAGTATCCTGAGCAAACCCCATCCTTCATTTACTTCAGAAGTCACCTGTGGGCCGAGATATTTGTTTTTTTCCGACTGCAAACCGAAAACAAAATGGCGGCTGTCATGGCCAATAAATTTCTGGCGGCCGAAGATTTATCAGCCATGAGCCTGCAAATTCTTTGACCATGAGGGGAGACCAGATTGCCAGAACCCCATACTTCTTTCGCAAATCATACATATACATTTTCCCATAGACATCTAATGGGAACTTAAACTTTAATAACTTTTGAATGGATTAATATTTTTTCACCAAACAAAATGTGGCATGTTCCTTGACCCAAGCTCTTTCTACATGCCAAGTCTCAGACCAGCAGATCAATCACATGGTGGCCACGCAGCACCATGGACAAAATAAAAAAAAAACACAGAATTGGCAAAATGTGCAATTTTTGGTGCTTTGCTGCACAATAACCATATGTCCAATCAAAACACAACTTGACCAATCAAGCAATCTGCAATGCCACACTGCGCATACCAAATTTTGTGCAAATCCGTTAAATGGTTGCAAAGTTATTAAAGCACAAAATGTGAGGTTTAACATTAAAGTGCCTACTCAACCTTAAATACAGGGCAGCAACCACGGCCCTATAATATATATTTATTTATTTATTAGCTTTTGATAACTGGGTAAGTGCATTAGGCATTAGTCCTGCCTATTTTCAAGCACGACCCGGGAGGGTACAGTAACAATCAAATGACAATCAACACAGAAAACGTACACAACAGTTTTCAGTACAGGCCTGCTAATAGCCAGGTGAATAAATACATACTCGAGATTGAACAATACAAATGGTCAGAAAAATACAGTAGCAACCACTTCAGAGGGAGTCAACAGCAAAACAACAAGCAGTGCCCATCCACACAGGGATGGAAAAATAGTTTATTCAATACAGAAGACAGTAAAGTTCAGTAGGAGAGCCCAGAGGGTCTGGGGAGGGATGGCAGGAAGCAGAGAGTGGGGGGGGGTTAGGCACATACACAGGAGTCAAGTGCTTGGAGGTGGGAAAAAAGTGCTGATTTAAAGGTAAGGTGAGATGAGGAGCACTTTAAGGTGTCCGGTAGAGTGTTCCAGAGTTTAGGGGTGAAATGGGAGAAAGCTTGTTCCCCCATTTTGGTTGAGCAGTGGGGAACCGAGAACAAATGTGAGTTAGATGACCTCAGAGTACGCCGGTATCAGTGGGGCAAGCATAGCCCCGATACAGACAGGGCGGGGGATCAGTTCATGGAGTGGAGTGGATAAAGCAACCCAGAGAGAAGGAGCACTGGGCTTTTGGGGGATAGCCAGTTCAGAGAGGAGTATAGTAAGCAATGGTGGGTAAGGAAAGGGGCAGAGAGTGCAAATCTACAGATGTTGTTATATGTGGTATCCCAGGGATGGAGTACACCCATATTGGCATGTGAGAGAATGGGGAGAGCATACAGAAGCTTAGGAAGCAGTACACCCTGCACAATGGAGATTCTGGCAGAGGGGGTTAGGGAATGACACACGTGGTAGGAGGCTCCTAACTTGATGTTAGCTGACCTACAAACCTCATTTATGTGCGATGAGAAATCAAGGGCAGGATCAAGAGTAACATTAAGGTATTTGAAGGAGCTAGTAGACTTGATCCCAGACCCATCACAACTAACCACACGGAGCTTGGTGGCCTCGGCAGAGACTTTCCTAGTGGACCTAAAAAGGCATGGCCTGGGTCTTTGATAGGTTGAGTAGGAGTGAGTTGGAGGAGAGCCAGATTTGAATCTGTTGGAACACTGAAGAGAGGTGGGAGTTAATGTCTGGGGCAGAATGAGATGCAGTATAGAGTACAAGGTTGTCAGCATACATGATGGTACGTCAGTGGGAAGAGGAAGAGGGAGCATCATTAACAAAGATGGAAAAGAGTAGAGGTCCCAGGATGGAGCCTGTGGTACACCACAGGAGATAGTAGCAGGGGATGACAGAACTTAGCCAAAGTAGATGGATTGGGAGCAATTTGCAAGATAGCTACTAAACCATGACAGGGTGGGTCCAGAGGCGCCTAATGAATGTAGCTTATGTAGGAGAAGAGAATGGTTTACCAGGTCAAATGCCTTGGTGAGATCTATGAACACGGCACCCGTGAGTAAACCATTGTCCATGTTGGACTTGACCTTGCTGGTGAGTAAGGTGAGGGCAGTGGTGGTGCTATGTCCTGCCCTGAAACCATGTTGAGCAGGTGATTGAAGATTAAAGTTCAAAAGATAACCTGAGACCTGGTGATGGATAAGTTTCTCTAAGATCTTACTAAAGGTTGGTAGTAATGCTATGGGCCAATAATTAGAGAGAACTTTAGGGTCACCTTTTTTAAAGACAGGATTAACCCTGGCAGCCTTCCAGGCTGCAGGCACTGTTGAGGTACAGATGGACAGATTGAACAGCCTAGTGATTGGGGTTGCAAGGAGATGTGTCTAATTCGAAGTATCCAGGGTTCAATTCCGTCAGGGCCGGGGCTCCCCCATGGTGGAATGGATTGAAGTAGCTTGAGAACATCCAACTGAGCTGTACAAGAGAGGAGAAGAAGCAGAGGAGCTGAAGAGAAGGAGATAGGGCTTTGGGATGCCTGGGGGGATGTTAGGAGATTCAGTAAAAAGGGAGTTAAAAGCATTGGCAATAGTATGGGGGCTGTTGCACAGAGTATCATTTATTAGCATCTCACTTGGAGCCATCGGTTTTGTGTTCCCCAGGATTTCATTGACCTGGCTCCAATATTTCTTTGGGTCAGAGGCTGAGGACTGAAGGAGATTTCGGTAGTACCTATTCTTAGTGGCCCGAATCTCCTTCTTGCAGTAATTCCGTAGCATCCGGTAGGCAGCAAAGTCAGTCTGAACAGAGGATGTTTTCCATTTGGTCCACAGTCTATTACATTCCTTGAGTAGTTGCAGGAGGGGTCGCGTCAGACACTTAGTCACTTTCCCTCTGACCTTTCGTGTAGAGACTGGGATATGTTTAGCCTGTAGGGCAAGAAGAGCAGCATTGAAGTGATCAGTAGCCGAGTTGACGTCATTAGTATGAAATAGTAGGGACCAGTCGGCCTGTTTTAGGTCCTGAAGGAACGCAGTGATGTCCAGATTGGAAAAGTTAGCAAAGGATAGTACTTTAGGAGGAGGGATTACTGAGGATGGGCCCCCTAATACAGTATACAGGGCAGTAGTCACTGATAGAGTCCGGTAGAACCCCAGTAGGGGAGTAACAATCCTTGCAATTGGTTAGGATCCAGTCAATCAGAGAGCGACTGAGGTTGTTCTCAGTTATCATAGTGTGTGAAGGGATGAGTTGCTCAAGGTTGGCCTTGCTGACAATAGTAGCAAGTGATGCGGAGTTGGGACCAAGCCAATCCAGATTAAAGTCACCCAGACAGATCACCTCATTGTTTTTAGTTAGGGTAGGTATTAGTCCAGTGAGCTCCTCAAGGCCCAGTTTACTGTTATGGGGGGGGGGGAGATACCCCAAATATGTGCATTTTCTTGGCTCCCTCAAGGAGCAAGGTAGAGTGCAGCACTCACTGTTGTTTATGCAGAGGGATGGCAGTAGAGTGACATTCAGGTGAGCCTTATAATACAGTGCCAGGCCGCCCCCCTCTTTTGGAGGAAACAGCTCGATTCATGTTATATCCAGATAGTACACAGGTATTGTCCAGGACAGAGGGTCTTAACCAAGTTTCAGATATCACAAGAATGGCAGGGTTATTTACCATAACCCAGGATTCCAGCTCTAGGAGGTTGGCCAGTAGACTATGGATGTTAAGGTGCGCAAAAGACAGGCCCAGAGCATGGGGAAGGAGATTGGAGGTGGAGGGGTTTGAGGGGATAGGAGAGAACAAGAGGCCAGGGTTAGTTTCGATATCCCCAGCTAGAGTGAGAGTTAGTGAGATGACCCACAGAAAAGCAAGTGCAATAGCACATGAGACTGTGGTTGTGGAGGTAAGCCTCTTACTCACTAAGTGCCGAAGCAGGGCCCCAAGGAGTTTATAACTAATGTAACCTAGTGGGAGCGATGAGGAGGAATATTCAGCTATCATGTTAGAGTAGATAAAGTTTATATATATCTATATCTATATATATATATGTATATATTATAGTGGCACAGTAGTGCCACTATAGTTAGGGTTGAGGAACCATTTACATGTTAAACCCAAAATTTTGAACCTTAATAACTTTGCAACCATTCAACAGCTTTGCCTGCAATTTGGAATACAAAATCAAGACCCATACGCCTTGGGATCTGCCAAGTTTTGTACTGGTTGCATATACGGCTGTGGAGTTATTAAGCATGAACTGTGTGCACGTTTACGCTTTTCTGGAATTTTACTGTCGCACCTACAGGTCGCATGGTTTGCTCGACCGGTCCAAAATCTTCAGGAAACATGCGGCCGGGGTCCCTGATATGCCTTTTGAATATTTCATAAAAAAATATTAAACGGTTCAAAAGTTATTCAAAAAACAATTTCCCATTATAAGTCAATGGGAAAAGTGAACAAAAAGTTCGACAGTGTCACAAATGCACTTTTTAGAGTCGCAAATGGCCCTTTTACTGTCGAAAATCCGCCATTTTGTTTTCAGTTAGTGATCAGAAAAATGCTTGACATTTAAAATTAGGACCCTCTAGCAACCTAATTCTTTTTGTATTCACCTAGTCAGGCCCTGAGGATGCTAGCCACGTCTTTATTTTGGGGTAAAATACCCCAGAAATATATTTTTCAAATTTCTGGAAAAAGTACTTTCACAAAATACTGTCGCACTTGCCACACTGTCGAATGAATTTGCGAAAGCTTTCGCAAACTTCGACAGTACTTTTCTAGGCTGTGGGAAAATGACAGCAATTCTTTGGCACCCTGCTGCAAAAGAACGGTTTGGTGTTTTGGCATGAAATTTGGAGGGAATGCAGTCAACATCGCACAGATGTGCCTTTCAGTATTTCGTTGAAAAAATATTACATGGAGGCAAAGTTATGGCACTCCAAAGCTGACACTTTTTCCCATAGGATAACATTACGGCGTCCGATGCGTTACAGGAATCCTTTGGCGAACTGCTACAAAATAACGGTTTGGTCTTTTGGGCTGAATTTTGGAGGGAACAGACCCAACATCCCACAGATGTGCCTTTTTGTGGTTTGGTGGAAAAATATTACAGGGAGACAAAGTTATGGCACTCTAAACTTCTCTTTTTTCCCCATAGGATAACATTATGGCGTTCTCCGCGCCTTTCAGGGCCCGTATCTTGGAAACTGTGTGAGATATGGACTTTGCATTGGAAAAATGCTTAGCCCCCTGAGGGGCTAATTACAAAACTAGCCAGGAAAGTCTTAAATCATATGACTTTTAAATTGTTTTTCTATGTCATACGGTTCCTGAGATATAAGCAATTTAGTATTCCAACTCCTCATTTTCTGCTCCGAGAACCATTATTATGCATACATTCTTTGTACTCACTGTCTTTCTTTATGCAGCTTTTGGGGAAAATCAGCCTGTGCACTTACATTACTGTTACCATTACCGTTTTCGCTTGCGGTTCTATTCCCGTTTCACTTAACGTTCACATCTACGCCACCATGTGCGTTACCCTTTGCATTTTCATTT
This sequence comes from Neoceratodus forsteri, assembly GCA_016271365.2. Lineage (NCBI taxonomy): Eukaryota > Metazoa > Chordata > Ceratodontiformes > Ceratodontidae > Neoceratodus > Neoceratodus forsteri. The sequence goes on from CM057456.1 coordinate 1,727,802,476, forward strand.
GCGCTTGTTTTTGCGTTGTTTTTAACATTTCTGTCTACACTACTGTTTCTCTTTCTGTTTCACTTTGCTTCACCATGCGCATTACTATTTGCATTTGCGGGCACTATGTTACTATGTGACAAGACATCATGTGACGGGAGTGCTCCCGTTGACGCATTACGTGGTGGGAGCGCGGGGCCCCCATCGCCGCCACATTACATTCACTATTTCTCATTATCATTCTCAAAAAGAAGGGAAATTAGAGGCAAAAAAAATCAGTTTAATGCATTAGTTAGGGTTGTTCCACACCGACAAAAGCGAGGAAATTCGGTGTTAGGGTTGAAAGACTCCCTTGGCCCCCCCTGCCCACACCCCCAACCAGCATCAGGGTGCGCATTAGGGTTGTCAGTCCCAACTCTCACCCCATTCTCCTACACCTCTGCTTCTTTACACGCTGTGATGAGGAGAGAGTTGGCACGACAACCCTAATGCGCACCCTGATGCTGGTTGAAGTGTGGTGCGAAGAACAAGTGAGTCTTCAACCCAACACCGAATTTCCTCACTTTGTTGGTGTGGAACAACCTCAACTAATGCATTAAATGGAGGAGCTTCTAATATATATATATATATATATATATATATATTAGTAGATGTAACACCCATTGGGGTCAAACAAACAAAAACACAAAAAAATAAACAGTAACTTTTTCCTAAATCTTGGATGACTGGCACAACCCTCTCTCCACCAGACGACTGCCTTGTCATGCCTTCCACACTGTCCTTTTTGTTTTAAACACATCACTACTTTATTTCCAAATGTCCAGTGGCTCTTCCTACATGCTTTACTAGTACATTTCATCTGCCCAAAAGCAATATCGAGCCACACAGCTTGATGACCGGCACAGCCCACTGCTCCTCTCCTCAGCTGGCCACCGACTAACCAATGCAAATGGCAAAGATATGCTCTTCAGTTTGCAATTGTTAGTTGGTGGCAGGCTGAGGAGGACAGAGGGGGGCTGTGCCATCACTGCACCATGTGACTCAATATCACTTTGGGACAACAAAATATACACCCAAAGGGTCCACGGGGGAATCACTGGACACCAGGGATTAGAGAAAACAGAGCAAACAACAATATGTTTTTCGAAACAAAAAAAATAGTGTGAAAGACAAGGCAAGGCAGCCAGCCAAGGGGAGTGGAGTATTGTGCTGTCGACAAACTGTATGGCTCAATATTACTTTTGAGACAAGGAAATATACAACTACAGGGTGTAGGGAGGATTTCTGTATGTCAAAAAATAGTGCAATCAAAGTAAGAGATATGCTGTTTTACAAAAAAAAATCAAGGCTGAGCATGGACATTATGTCAGTTTTTTTGCATACTCAGAGGTATCAAAAAGACCGCAAAAACAGAAATGCCAGGGGCCAAATATTGAAAAAAAACTTGCAAAACAGAGCACACATGTTTTTGCCGCACTAGTGCCCAACCCAGTCATTGCCTATTAAGTCAGATAGCGCACTGGCACTATCTGACTGAATATCGGCCTGTGTTGCACAGCAGTGAAGTAAAGTTGCGCTGCTCCAACATGGACCTGGACTGCAGTCAGCCCATGGAGAATTATGCCCCAGACCAAATAGTACTGGCAACTGTGGCATGATATGCAGCTGTAAAATGCAAACAAGCTCACTGGGCATGCATGGTGCAAAGTTGTCATTAGCACGCCCATTATGGGCCCATTTGAACTGGAGCGGCAGCCTGTTGGTGCCCATCCTGACATCATCCTTGGCGGCTAGTGGCACCCAAGCCCTGTGATCACCACTGTGGGTAGTGTGACCGATTCTCTGGTGTTTAGTGGCATTTCCCACCCACCAAGCCCCCATCCTGTAGATAACACCCATCACTGGTGGCAAGCAGCACCCCCCAAATGACAGTTTCATTGCTGAGAAATTAGTTCACAAGTGCTCTCCTGTACATTCATCCCAAGGATGTTAGGATGTACCCAAGTAATTATGGGCAATCTCCCAAACACTTGCCCCATAGACTGCTATATGGTCCCTGGAGTCCCATGTCTCATCCCACCCTTGCTCATCCATCTGAGTGAGTAACCCCACAACCCTGGTGAATAGTGGCACACCTCATACCCTGAGCTACTGTCCCATGTCCCCTATACAATCCTGTGCATCCAGTGGTATCCCCACCCTCCGCATACTGAATGACAGACATGCCAGCACTCAGTAGTGGTCCCAGGCCCCTGCATAGGCCTTGCCCACATCCAGTACACTACTCACCTCAACCCCCACTTTCACTGGGCAGGATGGGAGCATGTGGTGTAGCCCTCAATGGCAACATGTACAGTCATCTTCTCACTTCCTCCGCTGACTGTCATATGAGATGCAGTGAACACTCAGACTGTGTGTGTGTGTGTGTGTTTGTGTGTGTCTGTGTGTGTTACTTGTCAACACTGACTATCTTCTCAGCAAAGGGACAGTTCAGTGAGGGGGAATGTGCTGCTAACCACAAGGGCAGATAGTCACAGTACCAAGATAGGAGATCAGAGAGTGGGTGGTGCAACTAAACCCAGGGTTACAGTAATGCTCACCCAAACAGGTGATCAGGAGGTGAGGGGAGCCACCAGACACCAAGTCAAGGATGATACTCAGCCAGGCAGGTGATCAGGGGGGCACTAGACAACATGGCTTACATTGCATTTACCAGGACAGGTGGTCAGGGAAGGGGCACCAATGGACACCAGGGCATAGTATACACTACATGACACAGAACAGGGGCCCAGAGGGTGGGGGTGTCAATAGACACCAATAGACACCAAGGCATCTTTTGTTTCACTGGAACAGGGGTTTGGAGGTTGAGGGGCAGGTGGCTACAGTACAGCCCCATCATCACAGGCATTTGTGCCCAGTTAAGTTTGCAAAGGGGACAAATAGCACCCTTTTAAATGCCATTAACCACTGACACAAACCTCAAACTGCATTATGTTATTGCTCAGGCACAAAGTGTTATAACCCACGTTACAAGGGTCTCTGAATATACTGTAGATCACACCCACAAACCGGGTGCAAAACCTGGTTAGAACAGGCTAACACTACTTAGTGCTGGAGCTAACTTTTGAATATCCAGTCCCTGATCTGGTGTCCTCCAGTAGAACTCAGGGATGCACCCTAAAGCTTTGCACGCTCAGTATTGGTAGAATAAGCACAATCATGTGCTCCTTCACAGCAATACAATCAAACATACTAAAATACTAAGATGCCAGAGGAGTAGGCCTAAACGTCTATTGAGTCTGCTCAAAAATCAGCACCTGGTCAGGACACCATTGCTGACCTGCCCGCCTCCCCCGTAAATCACCCCTGAACCCATCTCCATCAGAGTTACACCTCCAGATCTGGCATTCCTCAGTTTTACCTTACCTTTATACCTATCCCAGCCCCTCTTGAGTCCCTCCACTGTATCAACAGTCATGAGCTCTGCAGGCAGTGCATTCCATGGGTCCACCACCCTCTTGATAAAGTAACATTTCCTAGTCTCCCCCCTGAGCCTCCTGCCAACCAGCCTTATGGAATTCCCCCTGGTGGCACCTTTCTCCCTTAGCTGGAACACTCTACTTAGGCGGACCCTGTTCACTCCCTTTAGATATTTGAAGACCTCAATCATATCCCCTCTGTCCCTCCTCTCCTCCAGGGAGTACAAGTTTAGCTCCTCAAGCCTCTCCTCATAGGATCTTCCCCCAAACCCTGTATCATCCTTGTCACCCTCCTCTGGACCCTCTACAGAAGTGCAATGTCCTTTTTCAAGTACAGGTGCCTAAACTGCATGCAGTACTCCAGGTGCAGTCTAACCAGGCAGTTATACAAAGGGAGAAGCACCTCCCATCTCCTCGAGGTTATCCCCCTAGCAATGCACCCGAGCATTTTATTTGCTAAAGCCGCAGCCCTTCTACACTGCTCAGAGTTATTCATTTTGGCATCCATGACCAATCCAAGATCCTCCCCCCCCCCGAAACCTGCAAATTATCCCCACCCAAAAAGTACTCCTGATCAGGATTCCTAAGCCCCAAGTGGGGAACACTGCATTTCTTGCCATTAAACCTCAGTTTCCAAGTGCGTGACCACCTCTCCAGAGTCTCCAGGTCCCCCTGTAGGGATTTTCTACCCTTTTCTCTGTCCACCACAGCCTCCAGCTTCAAGTCATCAGCAAAGAGGCTCATCTCACTCCTGATACCATCCCTGATGTCCAAGATGTAAGCATTAAACAGGAGTGGGCCTAACACCAACCCTTGTGAGACCCCACTAATGACCCTCCTAGGAGAGGATACCTCCCCCCAACCATCACCCTCTGAAACCACCCTGTTAGCCAGTTCCCTATCCACCTCACCATCATTTTCCCCAGCTTATCCAGCAATCTTGGGTGTGGCACCAAGTCAAATGCCTTGCTGAAGTCTGAAAGAGCACATCCACTAGCCTTCCCTGGTCCTTTGTCACCCAATCGTAGAACTCCACAAGGTTTGTCTGACATGATCTGCCCTGAACAAAGCCACGTTGGTGGTCAACCAGATGGCTCCATGTCTCCAGAAACACCTTCAGCCTTTCTTTCAAGATGGCCTCCATCATCTTGCCCACCACCGACATTAAACTGACAGGCCTTTCGTTACCCGGGTCCTCCCATGAGCCGCTTTTGTGGATGGGCATGACATGAGCCATCCTCCAATCCTGAGGCACCCAACCCATCTGAAAAGAAGAGTTAAAAAGGTCCACCAGAGGTGCAGCAAGGACAGCTGCCATCTCCTTCAGCACCCTGGGATGAAGGTCATCCGGACCTGGTGCCTTATCTGTTCTCAGGGACTTAAGGGTCTCCCTCACCCTATCAACAGAAATTTAAATGTCAGAGAGCTCCCCACTTCCTCATTCCTAGCCCACCTTCCCCCCGTATGGTGTAGGCCCTCCATCTTCTCTTATGAAGACTGAGGCAAAGTATTCACACCTCCACCTGCTCTCTGGCCTCCTCATCCCACCCACTCCCTGACCTCAGTCTGCTTATCTGCCCCTTCACATTCCTCCTTTCCCTGATATACCTAAAGAACCCCTTCTCCCTGTTTCTGATCCCCTATGCCAACCTCTGCTCCATCCTCACCTTGGCCAATCTTGCCACCCTGATTACCATTTTGGATATCCTATCATACTCCCCCCTGTCTACATCACCTCACAAGCAATTATATTTTCTATAAGCAGCTCTGTTCTCCCTCACCTCCTCCTGGACCTCCCTGGTCCACCAGCTTGGCTTTCTGGCCCTACCAAATTTGTGTTGGAACTTCATGCAGTCTTTGATGGCTTCCAGGAGCTCTCTTTTAATAATTTCCCACCTGCTATATTTGTCCATGTCTGGACTGATCCTCTCTGAATGTCCCTGGAGGATCTCCACCATACCCTCAAAGTCCACTCCCCTGAAGTCAACCACCACTGTTTAAGTGCGATTTTCCTCACCCCCCAGGTCTAAGGAAAACCAAACCATGGCATGATCACGCCCCACCAGTGGGTCCCCTACAACTACAGTAGGTTCTTAACCAGATCGCAATTCAACAGTACCACATCCAGAATGTGACCATCCCTCATCAGGTCAGCCACTAGTTGAGATAGGAATGCATTCTGGAAGATGTCCAGCAAGTGTTGCTCCCTATTTGATGAAGAGGCCATGGTGCCCCAATCAACCCCTGACATGTTAAGATCACCCAGCACCACAGTTCTACCCTCCCTCTGACAACAGCAATCTCTTAGACTCCCCACCAGACCCTACTCTAGTTCCTCAGACTGCATGGGTGTCATATAAATCACCCCCAGGTTGACCCTCCCTCTCAAGGCACCTGAAAGGTAACCCATAATGCCTCTATGTTTCCCTCTGTCCCTCTACCCTGCATACATCGATTCCATTCCTAAAGAGTGCCACCCCACTTCCCCTGTCCATAGTCCTGTCCTTCATGAACACAGTGTACCCCATCAGGTTTAGGTCCCAATTGTGCTGAGGAGTTTCAGTGATTGCTGCCACATCCACATCCCCTTCAGCTAGCATCATCTGAAGCTCAGGCATCTTGTTTCTCATGCTCCTGGTGTTAACCAGGACTGCCTTCCATCTCTGCCCCTTGCCCTCACCCACCCCCCAACCAGAGATACCCCAGTTAACTGCAAGCTGCCTCTACCCCGTGCGCTATCAGGTGCCCCTGTTAAGCACCTCTTTCCCCCCTGCTGGAGGCAGAAGGCCAGGTCCTTTCTTGATGTGCCTGCCAGCAGCAGCCTCAGGCCCCAGCCCTCCCATTCACAAGTTTAAATCCCACCTAGTTTCAATGAATTCGGTCAACACACAGACTTGTCAGCACACAGAGGTCCCCCATGGCACAATCTGTCAGTTGCGTCATCAGAGGGCAGGTGGAGGGGGACACTGTGACATGTAGTAGGTATATACAGCAGACAGAGGATTGCAGGATCAGCCAGATAAAAAAATTAAATTACAATATACAGTATTTACTTATTTATTTTTATTTAGTTAGTTTTTGTTGACCGGGTAAGTGCACTAGACAAATCCTGCCTATTTTCAGGCACGACCCGGGGGAGGGGGATACAGATGAATGCCAACTGACCTTAAACCAGATTAAGCTGTTGCATTAAGTACATTATAAAATGTCCTTTCACTGTGTTTTTCTTAATTGGGACATACAGGTGCTGTTGCATTGCTTTTAAGGATTCCCCATTAAAGTTGGTTTGCTATCTTGTAAGGCCCTACATGGGTTGTGTTACATATTAGGTGTCCTGCACCTTTATGTGCTGTCACCCTCTCTTCACTTCAGTTCACTGAGTAGGACTGGAGGAAAAAAAACTCCTACATTACAATTCACCCCACTTTAGAAAAGGCAGTAATTACCTGCTTCTGGTTGAACATAGGGAAGGATCTGAAAACCATCCTGTAGACAAGGCACCTGTAAAATAAGAATAAAGAGAGTGGTCAAAAAGGATCCAAAGTTCTTGAGAAAAATAAAGACAGGACAAATGAAAAGGTAAATAATACTCTTCTGATGGGTTTTAGGGGTCTCTGAAGGCCTGTTTATAAAAGAGAAACAGAAAGAGAGAACTAGGTTAGTATGAGGGAAAGGTTTCAGACAGCAGGGAAACTGGATATGCTATGATATCCTACCCACCATTCGGGGGGGGGCAGAGGAAAAATTATGCCAGTCATGAGGATAACACCAGCTATATTAGAGCCCCATATGGCCACCTATACCCCACCATCTGCAAGTGCTCCTGGGAGACTTGCCTACTTCAGCTACAGCTTAGGCCAAGTAGTTTAAGGTATGTCCTGGCTGTGTGGTCTTTAGGGGTAGACAGAGGCCAGGTGGGGAGGGGGGGAGAGACAAAGGATGGATTAAAATAAAAACAAATCTGCATTCCCTCCTACCGAATATTATGTATTTTATAGGTTTTCATTTTATACTGTAATTTATTTACCCAGGATAGATCTCATTTCTAATGTGATCCTGCCTGTAAACACTAATTTCTACAGCTGTGTGGACTACTGGTTAAGTGATTGGCTGAAGATCACACAGTATAAAGATAGTTTATAGAATCAGTATAAATTTAACAGTATATATAGAAAACATAAAATCCACGCCAGACATTAGTAACATAGATTAGTTCTCTTTCACAAAATGCTAGTCACACACAGCCACAAATTCTTCAGCTAATGTTAATATTATAAGAACTTCTCTCTTGATTTTGACCTTTTGTACCAGATTGCTTTTTGGCCCACAAGGTTGAGAAAGTTATCTAGTAACATAGACTCCTGGCTTGCAACATACTGTATTCACACAGCAGCATTACAAGTACATTTGAATGCAAAACCTGTAGGGCATGAAGCCTCAGGCTGCCCCCTCCCTCTCTCTCTCTGTATAAATGCAATCTGACCCAGCACAGCAGTTTTACAACTAGATACAAACACAAGGGCCCGGATATTCAAAAGGGTTGCGCCATGCGCAACAGGGTTGCGCATGCGCAAGTCCAAAAATGCGCCATTTTGCGATATTCAGAAGGAGGCAGTTGCGCTACTGAAAACATGCTGAGCAACAGCGCAATGCAAATGAAGGCATGCACAACCGAAGGGGGTGGATCCATGCATAAAGAGCACAATGCGATATTCAAAGACTTGCGCAATGCGCAACAGCGGAACAGCCGGAAATTGCACACTAGCAGAAATGAGCCAAAATAAATAGGCTCAATGAAGCGGCGCAAGAACGCTACAAGGATGCCAAGTGCGGGAGAGAGAGAGAGAGACAGACAGACAGACAGACGGACAGTGACAGGCTAGGGCAGGCAAGGCAAGTGTGGGCCATAGGCTGTAGAGGCCAGCGGGGGGTGCCCGGTGCAGTGGAAGTAGTAGTGAGGACAGCGGGGGTAACACAGCAACACCAGCCAGGGGGTCAGAAGCCAGGGAGATGGACAGTGCCAGCTTCCACATGGAAGCTGTAATGAGGGGGTGAGAATGCATGCTGCAGGGGGACGTGGCCGTGGAAGGGCCCATCGGCGGTATGCCCCCAACAGGCAGTACCGTGCCCGCATCAGCTTTGAGCTGTACACAGATGTAGAGATCGTGGGCCGGTACCGCCTGAACAGGGCAACACTGAGACGGCTCTGTGAGCTGTGCAGTGATGTGATGCAGGCACCCTCACGACGGAGTCACGCTCTGTTGGTGGAGACCAAGGTGACAGCCTGCATGTGCCTGCTCTCCACGGGCACCTTCCAGAGGCCAACAGGGGACACCACAGGCATCACACAGTCGGCCACGTCACGCATCCTCATCCAATTCCTCAGCGCACTGCTGCCACATGCTGCGAGTACATCCATTTCCCCAGCATGGCAGAGCGTACAGCAAACATGCAGGAGTTCCACAGGGTAGCACGTATGCCTGGCATGCTAGGGGCCATAGACTGCACCCATGTGGCCATTCGATACCACCCGGCCCCGATGGGGCTGCATATAGAACAGAAAGCGCTTCCAGTGTCAACTGCCAGGTGGTGTGTGTGATGCCACTGGCTGCATAATCAATGTCTGTGCCACACACCCTGGTTGAGCACATGATGCCTTCATATGGTATCAGTCCACACTATGCCATCAATTCGAGAGTGGGGACATCCCCACAGGCCATCTAGTGGGTGAGTACGCATGTAGGGAATGCAAACTCGGGGCAAGGGTGGGAATGCCACAGGTGCCATGGTAGTGGCACACAGGGATATGGGCAATATGGACCTGAACATGAGAATGATCTCCACTATCTCCACACAGGTGACAGCAGATACCTCCGTCCCTGGCTGCTCACACCGTGCAGTAAGCCCCATGACCCCATCGCCTTAACGCTATAATGAGGCATCTTCCTACATGCAACATCATAGAGTGGGTGTTTGGGATGCTCAAGGCACGCTTCTGATGCCTAGATGCCTCCGGCGGTGCCCTACAGTACAGACCCCAAAAGGCCTGTGGGATATTCCTGGCCTGTTGCATCCTGCACAACATGGCCAAAGACTATGGGATAGCTCTACAGGTTGAAGAGGGGGACAGCGATGGGGACGCCAGTGGCGCCAGTGTTGATGGTGATGAGCAGCCCCCCTAGGACGGCGGGACCCCCGACTGATCCGGCAGGCCCAGCTGCACCGGGGCACCATCACAGAGGAGCACTATGCAGAACACAGGTAAGTCAAGGGGACATGTGCAACCAACACTGTCCATGCGCAAACCACAGGCACACAGGGTAACACACCAGGGGTGCATGACGGCCAGGGCAGTGGAAGGGTCCAGGCATGCAAACATACCATCAGGAAGGGGTGAACACTCATATGGACACACACACACCAGGCACAGAGCGTACATGGGCAGATGCACAGCACAGCAGAACCAACATTGCTAACACACAGAACCACCGACCACCCCACCACCTGTACTGTCCAAGACGCGGTGTCAGATGCTGGCACCCTTGCACCTTGGTGTACAGTACAATGCAGGCATCATCATGCACACGCACCTGTGGACAGCAGTTGGGAGGTGTGCAGGTGGTCGATGTCAGCGTGTTGAGCAAAGCACCCAGCAGTGCACTGCCCACCATGACACACATTGCACACAGGGCAGCACCAGACAGGGCCCGCACTGGGAGACAGGTCAGTCATGTAGCACTGTCCCATGGCCACCGCGGATGCGTGGGTGGCCCCGCCATGACCCAACAGCCCTGGCAGGCTGAGCAGGGGCCACATGGGGTGGCACTGTTGGACCACCAGGGGTCCCACTGCGTGAATGTGACCTTGCCCACACAGGGGTCTGCAGCATGCCGAACAAACCTGCACCAGGGGTGCTCAGGATGGCCACAGCAGAACCCGGCATCGACAGGCCTGGTGTCACACGACGCCAGGAACGGGGAGTGGAGAGTGAACTGTGTGGGGTGTGCGGTACAGGGGCACCTGACTGTGTGCCCAATGCATCCACGACAGAGACCACTGCCTGGTCAGCCTGTCAATGGCGGCGGTCACATCCGTCCCGCATACGTAACCAGCTCTGCACGGTCCAGAGCACACTCCCTGCTGTGCCACTCCACAGCCACAGACAGTGCCTCCACGGACATTGCAACCCGCCTCTGCTGCTGTACTGATTCCTGCAGCAGGTGGGTGTGCTCATCCAATGGGTACTGTGCCCCAACGGCATCCTGTCCCCCAGGGTGTGGAAGGTCCTGATGCACAACACCCCTTGAGGGTGGGCGCTGTTCGCCAGGACCAGGAATGGGCGGATCAAAGGGTGGCGGACATGTGCCACCGCTTGACACTGTACCCCTAGACCTGGTGGGTGACTGCTGCTGCTGCCTCTCCAACCGCTGTGCCCCAGAGTCCACTTGTTCCACCGCTGTGGCCGCAACAGTGCCAGACCACTGCACAGCCACCGGTGCTGCCCCACCAGTGCTGACAGGCACAGCCTGGGACTGTGCCAACATGCTGGTACACAAGTTGGAACCAGAAAGGCCCAGGGGAACGTGCTGGCCTGCTGTGTGTCCATCATGGGACACACACCTATCACTGCCCATTGCAGTCCTTGCATCATCAATGGTGCAGGTACGTGCTACAGCCACAGTCACAGTGTGCTGGCATGCTTGCATGCCAGACTGCTGAGACACAGGCTGTGCACTCCCCACACCCGAATCACCGACACCAGAGTTGGCGGCCCAGTGTGCATGCTGCTGCAGTGCATGCTGGCTGGTGACAGAGGTGGATGGACCCTCCTTCATGTCCAGCAGGTCATCATCACTGCCTGGACCCATCACCACTGTCTCCTGAAGATGAACAGGATCTGTAACAGAAAGAGAGTACATGTGAGTGCATGTGAACAACCTTCCCCCCACCCCCCCAACACCACCACCATGTCATACCGTGCAGTGATGGGCTTCCACCTGTCTGGAATCCACCTCCTGGTACGCCCTCAATAGCACTCCACTGCATTGATGCAGCCAGTCTCTCCTCAGCCGGGGTCAGCTCCAACACCGCTGGCTGGCCCCCACCAGTGCCAGCACATGCCGCCCTGAAGGCTGCCACCTTCTCCTTCAACCTCCTGCGGTCTGTCCCCATCTTCTTCTTGCATTCCTGCATGGAGCACTGGTGGCTTCCGTGCAGGTTCATGGCCCGAGCTACCCCCTCCCATGCAGCTGCACGGGACTGAGGGGTGCCCCTCCATCCACTCAGTAGTGGCTCCTCCTCCAGGTAGGCCTGGAAGAGGGCCTCTGTTTCTTCTGGGGTAAAGTTGGGCCTCCTCCTACGCCCACCATCCTCACCCTCACCTTGTCTCTGCTCGGTCATGGTGATCTGTATGGGGGGAAGTGGACACCTGTCACTGTGCAGTCTACAGCATTTTCCCATGACCATTGTCCAGAACATCACACAGCATGCAACTCACCTCTCACCTGCAGTACCCGAATCTGGCCAGCGCAGCCCAATGTCACACATTTATAGCGCAATACATGCAAATTAGGAGTGGAGCGACTATAATGAGATGCAAATCGCGCCACTGCGCCTTTGAATGGCTGATCAGATGATTTGCATGTGTCGGCTGAATATCGCGAAGTTGCGCTTTGCGCAATATGGTTGAGTCGGCTGAGCCAATGGTGCAGATCTGTGACTGTGTGGTACACCGCATTGCGCATGCCCAGATAGCTTACGCAGGCATCTGCCATGCTGCTGACGTGCTGTGCGTGATTGGTAATTCAGGCCATGGCCACCATTGTGCCAGAGGCGCTACAGCACTGGGCACTATATGGCGCTGTGGCACTACTGCGCAATAGTCCGCTGTGGCACTGGTACGCAGGTGGTCAGTCGTGCAGGATGCGTATACGTCAGATGGCTCTGTGCGTGGCCTTGCATCATGGCCCATGACCTGGTGTCCGACCTTTGCCCCCTGGCGCTGTTCGGCTGCCATGTGTACGGCCCTATTGCGCTGTCTGGTGACAGCGCTATGTGAAGTGATGGCGCTGTTTGAACAGCGTGATTGGAACCTATGGTGGTCTATTGCACAACATCTCCACGTGGGGTTACGGTGCAGCGGGGCGCCATATTGCCTGCTGTAAAGTTGGTACCATGGCACGCAGGAGGGCAGTGCAATGGAGCCCCGTGGAAGTGGCCAACTTGGTGGCCCTGGTGGAGCCCCACTATGGGGCACTGTATGGTGAGGTGACCCTCACCATTGCTAGGACCCAGGTCTGGCAGCAAGTGGCCAGTGACCTGGTGGGGGTCACTGGGCGGTGCTGGTCAGCTGAGCAGTGCCGGCACCAGTACAGTGACCTCCACAGGACGGATCCTCATCTTCTGGAGCAGCTACGGTCACGTGCCAGGAGGGGCGTGGTGCCTAGGCCAGGTGGGTGTACCATCTATGCACCTGTATTCTCTGTAGGGGTGTGAGTGTGTTTGTGTGGCTGTGCATAGGTGATGGCTCTGCCATGGTTGGCTGTGTCAGTGTGTGCAGGTGTGAGATGCATGGGTCTGGCTGTGTGGGCAGGCACTCTCACTGGGCAGGGGGCAGTCTGCTTTGGAGTCACACTGATGTTTTTCTCAACATATGTCTCCCACAGGCCAGGATGTGAGGATGCAGGCATGGGGTGAGGAGGGCCGTGCCAGGGCCCCGGTGCCAGTTGGTGGTGCTGTGGGTGGTGCGCCCCAGCAGCAGCAGCAGCAGCAGCGGCAGACCCAGCTGATTGAGGAGTGTGAGTATCATTACTTCATGGATGCTATTGCATGCTGGGGGGGGCAAGACCACCAGCCATGCACAACACAACCATGCACAACACAGGCGACATGCATCACTGTCCAGTGTCACAGCACGTCTGTGTATGTGTCACTGGTGGTCCATGCATGCACTGGGCACATAGCTGTGTAACTGGCATCACACCACATTGCCACATTACTTGACAGCCTTGTTTGTGCTGTGATGGACATGGGCAGTGTGTGTGTGCAGTGGTGCACATAGCTGGTGCCGCCTGTTTGTGATGGCCATGTGCATGTTCACTGTGGGTGGGTGCATGCCATCACAGGTGCGGGACATTGGGCTATATGGCTTGCAGGTTGGGTGGTGTTCAGGGTTGTGGTCAGTCACAGCCATTGACTGTGTTCCCATTTTCCTAGGCCTCACTGTTCTCAGGAGGATACAGCAGGAGATACGTGAGCTAACACAAGTGTCCCTAGACAACCAGGCCATCCTCAGGGACATCCGTCGACATGGCCTGCAGAGGAGGCATCACCAGGAACAGCGGCACCGGGCGGAGGAGGACCAGCCTGCTGGGCCTTAGGCCACATTACCCTTCCCACTTCACCCATCCCTACCACCCTGCCTTCCCTATCCAAGTTGTTCATCCCTACCCCTTGCCCACCCCTACCTTGTACCCCTACCCCCCTTGTAAATAGTTATGGTTGATTGTTTTGTGCTTTACATTTTGATATTAACATTTATATTTTGATATGAATACTGTGTTGGTCTCTGATTTCCAGCTGGCTATGGTTGCTCAGTTGCAGTGGTGTACATGCCATCTGGATTGGTATGGTCCTGGGTGTGTGTGTGTGTGTGTGTGTGCGCGTGTGTGTGCATGGGGAGGTATCTCCAGCATGGCAGTGACTTTCTGTTGGTCTTGCCATCTGCTGCCACACACTGCTGGGTGCACAGGGTGTGTCTGGCTTGTATGCTTCTCTGCTGCATGGGGTTGACGTGTGCCGGGGGGATGCATGGTTTCCTGCAGTGCCAGTCACTGCACATGGGTGGTGTCTTGGGATCACGGTGCAGGGTGTGCTGTGCGTACGGGGGGCTGATGTGCACTGTTGTTGTCAACCCCCTGTGTGTGGCAGTCTCAGCCTGCCAGTGGTTGTGCTGGGGCGTCATGGCTCTGCTGTGCTTTGTTGGCTTGTCCCCATGGGCCAGTAGATCATCCGTCCCACCCCCAGTGATGCTGTGCTTGGGGTGTGCAGGTGTCTTGTTGGTTCTGCAGTGTGTTGTTCCTGTGCCCATGTGTGGCATGGCTGGCGGTGGGCCCCAGCCTGCCTCCTTGGATGTGCAGTTCCATTGCTCTGTGGGGGGGGCTCTGCTTGTGCTATGGCACCTCTGGACTGCTCAGCTGGGCTGCCCTGATTGCACTATAGCGCAACCTTTCTGCTCAGCTTCTCCTTCCTGGTTGCACTATGGCACAGTATGTGCGATATTCAGACGTTGGCTGCTTGCGCAATTTGTTCTGCTCCATGTTTGACTATCGCTCCTTTTACGCATATGCGCAATTGGTTTGTGCTTGCTCCTGCTGTTGCGCACATTTTGGGTGCAGTTTTAATATCTGGGCCAATGTGTTTAAACTGGATGCAAAGAACTAAGAAACTCTCTAGAACTATTGCTACATTAATAAACACTTTCTGAGTTAAGCTTTTTACAAAACATTAGAAAAAAATACCTGAAATTATCTGTAGAATCTTTTCTTTAGGCATGTCTAACAAGCAGCTTCCAGGATTCACAAAACAGCTCCAACATGCCAAAGCTGGTTTCAGCCTACCACTGAACTAGGAGGTGCATCTATCTTGCAGTATCATAGCCTGCCATGAAGCAAAGGGGTTATGGGAAATGAAGTTTCTTTCTGAGTAGATTTTAAGGCAACAAACAAGTGCAATCTGTCAGTTTGTCAAGCAGTCCTGTGTTATTTATACAAAAAAGGGGGTGATACGGATGATTACACAAGGGTGTATCTTACAGGACTGGCCTTATTTAACCATTTACTTGCCTAGGGTTGTCAACAAAGATGAAGGCTCTCATTTTCATGGAAGTCCTGCTTTTTCTGCTCAATTTTTGAGAAGTTGAATAGAGCCTAGGAAGATCAAATATGGTCACAGATGAGCAAGAAGCTACTGTGGCAGGCCAGAAATATTCATGCAATAAGGAATGGCCAGGGGTTGCATTAACTGTATGTAAATCACACCCCTGAAGTGTAATGTGGTACAGTGCAAAAATGTGTGCCACATGCCCCTAGGGTATGATTAGCAAATGGACAATTCTACCCCTGGGAGTACCTCACTGCTTTTTTAGCAATGTCAATAAAAATATTCAAACTAGCTTTTTTTATTTTTTTATTAATTATATCTGATTTTGTATTCAAATAGTCCTTCCACCATCTGGTCTTCATTTCACAGTCAGTTTATGTTCCAGTTCAGCTTGCAGATGTTCAAAGACATCTGTTCTGCTGCAGAGCTATTAGAGCACATCAATAATGGCTGCACAGTTGGCAAAAATGTATGTCAGCTCGTGACATCATGCTGACCTTAGTATTAGTTAGCCAGTGAGTTTGTCCAACAAAGAAAATAAAATTTAAAAAAAATCTCAGTTTAGTAGGAATGTGTGGTTAAGGTTAATGGTTTAGATGCCAGTATTGAGCTGTAAATCACAGAGGTTCCATGGCAACACTGACTGAGTAAACATACCATTGCCAGGAGGAAAGTTGCATTAAGCGCATAGGACAAGGACAACCACGATAACATTGCTTCTATGATGGTTGTCAGGGCAACAGCCAATGGTCCTTATTGAGTTTTTTTCCACTCTGCATGCTCTATCCCACCACAACACCACCTTCCACATCTTAGCCAGCTACCATCCCTGCAGCTGGACCAGCCTTCTTATCACCCCTGATGTAGCTGAACCACCATCCTACACCTTGACCACCCTACACCCCAAAAGCTCCCTGCAACTGGACCATCTCCAAGTCCAGCATCCCCCCAGCTAATCACTCTCTCTCTTTGTAGCTGGAACTCCTGATCCCTGCCCCTGCAGCACTGCTGCCACCAGGTAACCATGGGTGGCAGCACAACAGAAATAAGTAGGTTAGCATCTGAATGATAGCTGGCTCAGGGCCAGCCCATGGGCACAGAAGTAGTGCATGGGAAGAGTGGGTTACTGCCTCCACTGCACTTCTGCCACCTAGGTAACCATGGGTGGCAGCATAACAGAGATAAGCAGGTTAGGGTCTGAATGATGACTGGTACAGGGCCAGCCCAATGATACAGCAGTAGTGCTCAGGGAAGGGTGGGTCACTGCCCCTGTGTCACTGCTGCCACTTAGGTGACTATAGGTGGCAGCACAATGAAGATAAGCAGGTTACAGTCTTGGTGATGGCTGGCTCAGGACCAGCCTGTTGACACAGCAGTAGTGCTCAGGTGAGGTTGAGTCTCTGCCTCCACTGAACTTCTGCCATCTAGGTAACCATGGGTGGCAGCACAAGAGAAATACACAGGATAGGGTCTGGATGATGTCTGGCTCTGGGCTAGCCCATTGGCACAGCAGTAGTGGTGAGGGGATGGTGGTTCACTGCCTCTGCTGCACTGCTGCCACCTAGATAACCATGGGATGCAGCACAAAAAAATAAGCAGCTTAGGGTCTGGATGATGGCTGGCTCCAGGCCAGCCCATTGGCAAAGCAGTAGTGCTCGGGGTAGGATGGGTTGCTGCTCCCAAGTGCACTGATGCAACCTAGGTGAAAATGGGTGGCAGCACAACAGAAATAAGCAGGTTAGGGTCTGGATGATGACTGGTACAAGGCCAGCCCAATGACACAGCAGTAGTGCTCAGGATAGTGTGGGTCACTGCCCTGTGACACTGCTGCCACTTAGGTGACCATAGATGGCAGAGCACAATGGAGATAAGCAGGTTAGAGTCTGGATGATGGCTGGCTGAGGGCCAGCACATTGGTACAGCAGTAGTGCTCGGAGGAGGTTGCCTCCATGCCACTGTTGCCACCTGATGAACATGGGTGGCAGCAAAACAGAGATAAGCAGGTTAGGGTCTGGATAATGGCTGGCTCAGGACCAGCCTGTTGGCACAGCAGTTGTGCTCAAAGAAGATTAGAACTCTACCGCTGCTGCACTGCTGCCACCTAGGTAACCATGGGTGGCAGCACAACAGAGATAAGCAGGTTAGGGTTTGAATGATGGCTGGCTCAGGGCCAGCCTGTTCAAACAGCAGTTTTCTCCCTCCACTGAACTACTGCCACCTAGATTACCATGTCAGCACAAGAGAGATAAGCAGATTAGGGTCTGGGTGATGGTTGGCTCAGTGCTAGCTCACTGGCAAAGCAGTAGTGCTCAGGGGAGGATGGGTCACTGCCCCAGTGGCACTGCTGCCACTTAGGTGACCATGGGTGGCAGCACAACAGAGATAAGCAGGTTAGGGTCTGGATGGTGGCAGGCTGAGGGACAGCCCATTGACACAGCAGGAGTGCTTAGGGAAGGGGAGGTTAGGCTGCTGCCTCCACTGCACTGCTGCCACCTAGGTAACCATGGGTGGCAGTACAACAGTGATAAGCAAGTTAGGGTCTGGATGATGGCTGGCTCATGGCCAGCCCATTGGCACAGCAGTAGTTCTCAAGGAAGAGTGTGTCCATTCCTCCACAGCACTGCTGCCACCTGGTAACTATGGGTAGCAGCGTAACAGAGATATGCAGGTTAGGATATGGATGATGACTGGCTCAGGGCCAGCCAACTGGCACAGCAGTAGTGCTCAGGGGAGAATGGGTCACTGCCCCCATGGCACTGATGCCACTTAGGTAACAACATGTGGCAGCACAATGGAGATAAGCAGGTTAAGGTCTGGATGGTGGCTGGCTCAGGACCTGCCCATTGGCACAGAAGTAATGCTCAGGGGAGGATGCATCACTGCCCCATGACACTGCTGCAACCTAGATAACCATGTGTGTCAAAAATAAGAGCGATAAGTAGGTTAGGGTCTGGGTATGGCTGGCTCAGGGCCAGCACATTGGCACAGCAGTAATGCTCAGGAAAGGGCGTGTCACTGCCCCAATGGCACTGCTGCCACTTAGGTGACCATGGGTGGCAGCATAATGGAGATAAGCAGGTTAGGGTCTAGATGATAGCTGGATCAAAGCCAGCCCATTGGCATAGCAGTAGTGATTGGAGGAGGTTGTGTCCCTGCCTCAGTGGCACTGCTTCCAGCTGATAACCATGGGTTGCAGCACAAGAGAGATATGCAGGTTATGGTCTAGATGATGGCTGGCTCTGGGCCAGCCCATTGGCACAGCAGTAGTGCTCAGGGGATGGTAGGTCACTGCTTTCGCTGCACTGCTGCCACCTAGATAACCATGGGTGGCAGCACAAGAGAGATAAGCAGGTTAGAGTTTGGGTGTGGCTGGCTCAGAGCTAGTCCATTGTTACAGAAATAGTGCTCAGGGGAGGATGGGTTGCTGCTCCCGTGGCACTGCTGCCACTTAGGTAACAATGGGCGGCTGCAGAACAAAGATAAGCAGGTAAGGGTCTGGATGATGGCTGGCTCAAAGCCAGCACATTGGCACAGCTGTGGCACTCAGAGGAGGGTGACTCCTTGTTACTGCTGCCACGTGGTAACCATGGGTGGCAGCACAACAGAGATAAGCAGGTTAGGGTCTGGATGATGTCTGGCTCAGGACCAGCCCATTGGCACAGCAGTTGTGCTCAGGGGAGGTTAGGTTTCTGCCTCCACTGCACTGCTGCCACCTAGGTAACCATGGGTGGCAGCACAACAGAGATAAGCAGGTTAGGGTATTGATGATGGCTGGCTCACGGCCAGCCCATTGACTCAACAGTAGTGCTCGGGGAAGATGAGTCACTGCCTCCATGGCACTGATGCTCCTTAGGTGACCATGTGTGGCAGCTCAATGAAATAAGCAGGTTAAGGTCTGGATGATGGCTGGCTCAGGGCCAGCCCATTGGCAATGCAGTAGTGCTCAGGGTTGGGGACACTGCTTCCACTGCACTGCTGCCACCTAGGTAACCATGGGATGGAGCACAACAGATATAAGCAGGATAGGGTCTGGATGATGGCTGGCTCAGGGAAAGTCCATTGGCACAGCAGTAGTGCCCAGGGGAGGATGGGTTGCTTCCCTCATGGCACTACTGCCACTTAGGTGACCATGAGTGGCGGCACAATGGAGATAAGCAGATTAGGGTCTGGATGATGGCTGGCTCTATGCCAGCTCATTGGCATAGCAGTAGTGTTGAGGGGATGGTAGATCGCTGCCTCCACTACACTGCTGCCACCTAGGTAACCATGGGTGGCAGCACAAGAGAGATAAAAAGGTTAGGGTTTGAGTGTGGCTGGCTTAGGAACAGCCCATTTGCACAGCAGTAGTGCTACAGAGTGGGTGGGTCACTACCTCCATGGCACTGTGGCCATTTAGGTAACAATGTGTAGCAGCACAACAGAGATAAGGAAGTTACGGTCTGGATGATGGCTGACTCAAAGCCAGCCTATTGGCACAGCAGTAATGTTCAGAGGAGGTTGTGTCCCTGCCTCCGTGACACTGCTGCCACCTGGTAACCATGGGTGGAAGCACAAGAGAGATAAGCATGTTAGGGTCTGGTTGATGGCTAACCCAGGGCCAGCACATTGGCACAGTAGTAGTGCTCGGTGGAGGATGGGTAGCTGCCTCGTGGCACTGCTGCCACTCAGGTGACCATGGGTGGCAGCACAACAGAGATAAGCAGGTTAGGGGCTGGATGATGGCTGGTTTAGGGAGGGCCAATTGGCACAGCAGAAGTGCACAGGGGAGAGGAGGTTGCTGCCTCATCTGCACTGTTACCACCCAGGTAACCATGGGTGGCAGCACAATGGAGATAAGCAGGTGAGGGTCTTGATAATGGCTGGCTCAGGGCCAGCCCATTAGCACAACAGTAGTGCTCAGAGGAGGCTGGGTCTCTGCCTCTGCTGCACTGCTGCCACCTAGGTAACTGTGGGTGGCAGCACAACAGAGATAAGCAGGTTAGGGTCTGGATGATGGTTGGCTCAGGGCCAGCCCATTGGCACAGCAGTAGTACTTGTAGGAGGGTGTGTCACTGCTCCTGTGGCACTGCTGCCACCTAGGTAACCATGGGTGGCAGCACAACAGAGATAAGCAGGTCAGGGTCTGGATGTTGGCCAGTTCATACACCACATGCCATCATGCATGAGTACACCCGAGCCCTTGGATGTCGTCATCCAGTGGGGTGGAAACAAGGAAAAAGAACAGTCCTGGAACATGCAGGTAACTGGACCATGGTAATTCATTTGCTCTTGGCATTGACAATGGCCATCTAAAGAACCTGTGAGATTCAGGGGTACACCACCCTGCCCCCAGCCCCACAGTGGGGGCAAACATGGCTCAATGGAGGGGCAAGCAAAAAGCTGGCATCATGAGGGAAGTTGCTAAGCACTTTGGGATCCCCGAGAGAGACAAGGATCAGAGCTCAGCAGGGGGCCATAAATGATACGTAAATAAAAAAAGTAAAAAAAAAAGCTCTTGCAAATCCTACCTTCTGATTGGCTGTTAGGATTCCAATAACCAACATTAATCTCTATTAAAAGCCCTGTTTGCACTGCTGACTTTGCAGCGCATCAACCCATGA
Source organism: Neoceratodus forsteri (assembly GCA_016271365.2). NCBI lineage: Eukaryota > Metazoa > Chordata > Ceratodontiformes > Ceratodontidae > Neoceratodus > Neoceratodus forsteri. The sequence continues at coordinate 1,727,823,414 of CM057456.1, forward strand.
GCACGTGTTGATGCACTGCAAGGTTGGCAGTGTAAACACTGTCAGGAGCACCTTAAGTGCTCCTCAAATCATTTTTTTGATCTGTGGGATCAGTAGTGGAGTGAGCTCATTAAATGGCAGTGTAAATGCTTTGCTGCACTTGCTCAGCTACAAAGACTGCTTTATTTTCAGCCCCGGTGCATTCTCAGCCCATCCTCGGAGTGATTTGCAGCGCTGTGAGGGTGGACTATGTAAACCCAACAGCAGCAGGTGAATCGTGAAGGGAGCGGCACACATTCCACAGTGCTGTCACTGTGTAAACATGGCTAAACTGTCATGAGCCTGATCATTGTGCATGAATTCTCCCTGCCAGATTTTTATGCTCTAGTACTGCAATGTCTGGAAGGAGCCTTTCAAATTTTGAACTGCCATTTAAACAGAATAAACTACTACTAGCACAGCAGAAGGTCTTGAAAATCTACCTTTTTAGCCTAGCATTTCCTGATTTCTAAATGTCGCTGTTATCTTTATTTATTGTTAGTCTTAATCTTTTTGTATTGCATATTTATTGATGTTTTAATTAGATGTTGTACAGGCACCTTGGTTTTTAGAAAGGCGCCTTTTTATAAATAAAGAGTGATATGATTTGTATTACATTATACACACAAGTTTGTCTGTTTTAAATTTTGGTAATATGTGTCACAATGTATTTCAATAAAATATTTCATAATGTACATATGTGATGCATATAATAAATATTTGAAAAATGTTGTGGTAACAGGCACACTAAACATTTTTTGCAATGTTAATATTGGTATAAATAATTGATATACAGTTTTCCTAAATTTCAAATAAGCACTTTGTTGTTAATGTACATCGTTATTCGTTTATGCATACCTTCACTATATTTTCTCAGAATTAGAAAATTCCACATTATTTTTTTCTTAATACAACAATTAATTAAAATTAAGTAGAAGGTAGAAAGAGGTTTCCCTAGGGAATTTTAATTCAGCAGATTTTTTATTCTTAATCTTCTGATTAATTTAAATTAAGCACCCATAGGCTTCATTAATTTGTACCTCAATTGTAATTACGCATATTCTGTTTAATTAAGGATAATTAAGGGATTAGGAATTTTACAAACTTATTTTAAAGCACCCTTAATTTCAAATTAAGGGGCAGATTATTAACTCAGGGGTCAATTAATGGAAAATTAAGGAGATTTTAAGCACTTTTTGTCCCATAGTGCTCTAATGTATAAAGCCCAAGTTCTTCAATTTTTTTATTATAGGCAAGCTCTTTTAGGCCAGTTATTTTCTTCATTGCCCTCCTTTGTACTTTCTTAATCCATCCCACATCTGTTTTATGATAGGGGCTCCAGAACTGGGCTCCATACTCCACCAATCACCTAACCAATGAGCTATATAGAGGCATTATCACTAATCCATCCCTACTTTTCATGTGTCTCAATATGCAGTTCATCATGTTATTGTTGTTTTCAACTACCTGTGAAGTATGATGCTTAGATGTCAGGTCATTAGTCACCAATATTCCCAAGTCCCTTTCTTCTTCAGTACTCCTCAGTTCTATGCCATTTAAATTATAGTTTGCTAGTACAGTATATTCTTTTTCCCAAATTGCACAACACTGCATTTGTAAACATTAAAGACCATTTTGTGCTATACTGCCCATTCCCCTAGCATATCTAGATCTTTTTTGGAGATTTATTATATCTTGTGCATTATGTACTATTGCACCTACTTTGCTGTCATCCGCAAACTTACTTATCCAGGAGTTTTTAGATGTTTGCAGTGTATATATAAATAAGTTGAACAATAGCATATGTTACTTGTTACATTCTTTTTAAGTCATGTTACTTAGTTGGGAATGCCTCTTTTTGGTCACTTACCCTTGGCTTCAAAAGAAATTATCTCTTCACCACCACCACCCCCCAAGTGCATCTGGAAGGCAGAGCTGTGCTTCTAGTACTGCTACTGAAAAATCAGCCACTGCTTGCAGGTTCTGAAACTCAGCAATCTCAGCATGACAGAGATTGTCTGCAATCCTGTCATGCCCCAGTACTCACATATCACTGAGTACAGTACAAGATGCCTTTTAGGGAAATGTGGTATTAGGGTTTCTAACCCTAACTCCCCAACCCCCAAACAGGGAAAGGCAAGACCATACAAGCAACCACATACAGCCATCATCAGGTAAAACAAACAACATATGACTGCTTCCAAATGACACAAATGCGTAGCACTAATGTGCTACCTTCAAGAATATGTATCAGCTTCTAAAGTATGTCTGTCTGGCAGTGTGCATGAGTACCTGTGGCTGCAGAAGCTCTGGTTCCACAGAGGCCTGGTCTTCTGCAGACACAAGTAGAGTTGCTATTTGGATATCACTGATATCTAGCTGTGGCTGCAGAGGTGTATGCCCTAGAGGGACTTGCACTTCTGCATCCAGAAGCTGATGTGTATGTCTGTGGCTGCAAGAGGGTTTGTATGTCTTACAGTGTACATGGGTATCTGTGGCTACAGAAATGCTGGCCCCATAGTGGCCTGTGCTTTTGCAGACAGAAGTAGTGTTGCAATTTGGGTACTGTGATGTTGGACTACTTACATAAGGGATTTCCTTTCATATTTTTCTTTTTTGTAAGTCAGTTGCACAGCATGATATCTATGTTTTCTATGTATTTCCCTATATCTTCATCCTACCTCACTTACAGGAAGGCCACCTGTATAGTGTATCTTTCTATTGCTATTTCTTTTCTGTTCCCCCCCCCTTATGTGAGACACTGTGCTGATATGCTCTGGCAGTGCAATATCCTTTGAACCCTGCATTCTCACCCCTAGAGATGTTGTGATGGAGTGTCCGTGAGCCACTGTGCTGTGGGGTGACATGGTGTAGGAGGGCAGGGTCTGAAGGTCCCTGCATTCCCACCTCTAAAGACATTGTGTGGAGTGTCTGTGGGCTACTTTGCTGTGTGCTGACATGCTGTGGGAGTGCAGGTTCCGAAGGACCATGCACTCCCACCCCTAAAGATGTTGTGTCACAGGGTCTGTGGATCACTGTGCTGTGGGGTGACATGCTGTGATAGTGCAGAGTCTGAAGAACCCTGTGTTTTCACCCCTAAAAATGCTGTGCCAGAGTGTCAGTGGGATACTGTGCTGTGTGAGGACATGCTGTGGAAGGGCAGGTTCCGAAGGACCCTGCACTCCTACCCCTAAAGATGCTGTGCCACAGGATCTGTGGATCACTGTGCTGTGGGCTGACATGCTGTGGAAGTGCAAGGTCCAAAGGACCCTGTGCTCACACCCCTAAAGACATTGTGCTGCAGGGTCTGTGGGTAACTGTGCTGTGGGCTGACATGCTGTGTGAGTGCAGGGTCCAAAGGACCCTGTGCTTCCAACCCTAAAAATATTTCGTATGGTCTGTGTGACACAGTGCTTTGGCTTGATATGCTGTGCAAGTGCTAGCTGTTGTAAAACTGAAAAGTACTTGGAGTCTTACTTATAGTGGGGTCATAGTAGGCCCAGTCATGGAAATGGCTACCTCAACCTCCTCCATTGTTTTTGTTTCCTCTTCAGCCATGGGAATATCTTCCAGCATATCAAACTTGAATGACTGAAACCCTTTGTTAGGACTAGGCACCAAGTAATGTTGATCATCTGGTTGACTGACTCAGAGTGCTTCACTCCTGACAAATTTAACTCTCTGGCTCTTCATTGCCTGTCTTCACTAGGTAACCCACACTGGGCATTTGAGGCACCAGTGGAGCATGCTATATGGGCAGCAATCTTTTAATTTTTTTGTTTATTGAGTATTCGGATATACCTTTGAGTCACAGACTCCTTTACAAAGGTTCCACATCACAGAAATTAAAACAGAACAGACATTAGTGAGTAATTCAACAAGGTACACAGTCACACAGATTACAAATAACAGGCTAACAGGTAGTTACTAGGAATCAGTTTGTACAAGTCATTAGCAATACAATTATACCCAGGTATATAATGGAGTCGTCAACACAAAGAAGGTCATAGGGTGGGGCAGTAAGCAGGCCGAGGCCATTGTCAGGGAAGAAAAGTGGAAGGGGGGGAGGCAAGGATGAGTGGCAATCGCAGGTAATCTAGATTAATGAACTACATGAATCCATTCTTAGCATACCAAATATTACCCAATTAAAAAAAAAATTATGCTGCCATTTTCTCCATCTGCAACTGTACTTGTCAGCAGTAACCCATAATCATGCAATGAAGGGCATAAATCACATACAGTAGCTGAACTGTTGGCTTAATAGTACCCCACTCATCCCATTGCATATTGCTTTTTAATTCTATTGGAATTGCTGTAATTGTTTTTTTTGTTCTGTTTGTATCTATACTTTGATGTGGAACCTTTGTAAATGAGCACCTATACTCAAAGGTAGTCTCTTAATATATTAAAATAAATTAAGTGGATACCTGTCTACTATTCCCAAGTCTTGCAAGCCACTGACTGAACCTCACTTTGGTCTGATAAAGTAGAAATGCCAGCATTCATAAAGTTTTGGTATAAAACTATTTTTTTATAGATCTGAGTCTAAATGACAAAAACATTGAAAATGTATACTTTTGATACTTTTCTCTCTGAAAATTATAATAGCAATATGAGACTCCCAGGAGTTTGATTACCAGTCAGCTAATCATCACCTAGGAGCAATATGACACTCTTCTGCACTTCCTGCCACATCACACCCCTAGGGGGTGATTAACAGACTGTTCATCTAACCCCTGATCATGATTGATTGCTTGATTCACATAACTGTTGAAAGATTTGACAAAACAAAGACTCATTTCATAACCTCAATAAGACAGTACATGGTATGTACATGGAACACATTTTTTGCACACCTTCAGTGGTTGGCCGCATGTTTTAATGTGCTGTGGATAAGTGTTCAAATCTGTTTTTATGTACATCCTATTCTGTCACATTGCTTGCTTGTGCTGAAAGTTGAGACAGTGCAGTTGTGTCCTTTTTACATGCACATGTGCTTCCACATCCGATGTTGTGGAACTACTAAAGGTGGAAGTGCACAGCATGACTGTCATACATTGCATAGGATCCTATGACCTTTGAAGTACCAACCCACCCATACAGGGGTGATTAATAGACTGTTAATGTAATCCCTGGTCATGCCTGATGAAACAGAAAATACCCATTTCATAACTACAATAAGACAGTATGGTGGCATGTGCATGCAGCAGATTTTAGCACACTTTAGATGGTTGGAGGTATTTCTACTGTGGCATTAACATTTTACTGTGCCCTGGGTAAGTGTTGCAATCTGTTTTCATGCACAACCTATTCTATCACATTACTTGCTTGTGTTGCAAGTTGAGACCGTGCAGTTGTGTACTTCTTACACACACATGTGTATCCACAACTGGTGTTGTGAAACTACTGAGTGTGGAAGTGCACATCATGACCGTCATACATTGCATAGGATCCTATGACCTTGGAACTACCAACAATGACAATATGAACAAGTTCTAGTCAGAGCCAATATGGCTGCAAAATAAATTTTGTGAATGTTTATTATATCAGGACTACTATAGTGTTTTGTTGTTAACTCATTCTATCCTATTGTCACTTAGAATGTTCGGGTACCCTCTGCCTGCTGCTAGAACACCTGTGTGCCTGAAGGGGTTTTAGATCTGCAGCATTCATACAAACACACTATGCTTAAACCTGCATATCTTAAAAACCATACATCCAATTTTAAAACTGTAAAAAGAAAAGTTTTTCAGGACAAAAAGTTTTTTGAAAATGAGTGAGGTTTGGTAATGTCTATTTAACTGGATTTAATGTTGTGTGAGGTTGTTTTCATATTTTAATAAATTCTGATGATTTTGTCTAAATATAATTATGCTCTGTTTATTTAGTCATGCAAAAATATTACATTTCTGTAAAATTGTTGATTAAAATTGTTAAAAATATACAATAAACAGCTGTCATTGTCTAAATATAAATTTTGCAAGTTTTTTTTACCATTTATTTAGTCAGAAATCAATATCTGAATCTCTTGTTATTACAGTTTGAGTTTTTTGTTCCACTCCACTGGTTGGAATTTTTGCAGTGTTTAATTCTTCTTACCCACTGATTTTAGTTTATGAATCTGATTATCAATTTTTTTGTTTTTCCCCTAGTTTAGTAAGAACATATTTACACATTACCTTAGAAGGACATATCAGGAAGTGTTGCAGGAAGGAAGGAAGTGCTTTGTGAGGTCAAGTGATGTAAATAGGAAGAACACTTCCAGTGGAGGTCAGTGAGCTGACACAGGAAATGGAGACATTTGTTAGTGCTGGAGGTCTCCCTATGATTAATTACATATTTGCTGTAGTTAAAATGTGTAATTTCATTGAAATAAACTATTTTATTTTATTTTTGTAATAAAATCCCATAATAAGTATAGGAAACTGTATTTTATTTGTGCTGTTTGCTTTATCATACTGTAAATGAAGCATGATGTTGTTCATGTAAAGGATCACAGTCTTTCAGTAAACATCATGTTACATAAATCTGTGTATTATTTAATTTCCTGGCATAGTTTATTTTGGGGGGGTTGTATTATGGGATGGTTTAAAGTGAGGGAATGATTGTATGATGAAGCACTGTGTGTTAGTGGTGGGGGGGGTCCTGCATTCATAATACATGCTCAGATGCACTTCATATGTTCTGGGAAATGAGAGGGGCTGTATGCATGTAATAATGGTGCTAACAGACACTGTAGATACATTATGGGTATACGTATAGGATGATGAAATTGCTGAAAAGGCACTGGTAATTTGGGGTATACTGTGTCATGGGGAAGGGGGTGGGTGTGCCTGTACCAATGAATGATGCTCATAGGCACTGCAGTCATTTTGCATCATGAATTGGCACCCGTCCTGGGGGTATACTCAGTTGTAGGGAAGCAGGTGGGGCTGCCTGTACCTGGTAATGGTGTTCATATGCCATGCAGGAACATTGTGGGTACACATACAGGGTGATGACATGGGCACCTGTAAAGGTTGTGTACTATGTGCTGTGTCACATGGTTTGCCTGCATACACATGTGATATGTTGCAACATTCAGTGTGGCACACTGTGTGGGTGGGAAGGAGTGTAGGTATGCCTGCACCATGGAGTGATGCTCATTGGTGCACATGTGTACTGTGTGCTATGTTTCATTTGAATGGACTGTATAAGTCATACACTGGCACTGATCACATCACAGTGCATCAGAGGTAAGGGCTGGTCTGAAGCATTATGAGCACTAGGGACTAAACAAGTGGTTGTGGAATGATTCAGACTTGAATAGAACTTTACAGTGCATCTGAGGGTAGTGCTGGAATGAATCTTGATGTGCACAATGGACTACACCATGGTGACTGAGGAGGGATCCATATCAGTAATGCACATCACAGAGTGTCAGAGATAAAGGTTGGACTGAAGACTGATGAACAGATGGACTAAATCAGTGACTCTGGTGGGATTTGAACCTGAACAGCACTTTACAGTGCAGTAGAGATTGGGGCTGGACTGACAGCAGATCAGTCAATGGACAACACCATTGGCTGTGGAGGGATCTGAACTTGAAATGCGCTTCACTGTTCACTACAGTTTGGGGCTTGACAGATGCATGATAAGGAGATAGATTTTACAAGTGACTGTGGAGGGTTTTGAGCCTGAAGAATACTTTACGGTGCATCAGAGATTGGGGCTGAACTGATGTCATATGAATTGATGAACTACACCAGTGGATGTGGAGGGTTTTGAACATGAAATGCACTTCACAGTGCATTATGGGATTGGTCTGGACTGATGCATGGTAAGTCGATGGACAACACCATCAGTTGAGGAGAGATCTGAACCTGAAATGCACTTCACTGTTCTCTAAAGTTTGGGGCTCTACTGATGCATGGTAAGGAGCTAGATCTTAGAAGTGGCTGTGGAGGGATTTTAACCTGAAGAATACTTTACAGTGCATCAGAGGTTGAGTCTGGACTGACGTCATATGAGTCGATGGACAACACCAGTGACTGTGGAGGGATTCAAAACTGATTTGACCTTTACAATGCATCAGAGATTGGGGCTGAACTGATGCCAAATAAGTTGAAGGCAACACCATTATTTTTTCATTTTAAACAATCAGCAACTGCATATTAGGGAGAAAACTCAAGTGCAGAGCATGAGACAAACATGCTACTGACCCTAACCCACTTATCATCCATAACGCAGGGAGCAACATGCCACATAGATTTTAACACAGCCATAATACGAACATAAACTCTTTAAAAAGTAACAAAAGGTGCTGAATTCATGTGACCTCATCTAGTACATGCACAAGAAACACTCTGTCTCATCAGGAATGCCAGCTGGATCCATAAGATGTGATCACACAGGATTACCAGAAATTATCCCAAAATGAACAAAGTAACAACTATGAAAACTTTTATCATAAATAAAAATAAAAACAAATAAAGTAAATACAGATTACAAATTGAGGTTTTGACAGCAAAATGAAGTGAGTATTTTAGGACAAGAGCAGCACCTCCATCTTGAAACTAAGTTTCCAGTCACCATACTCTTCCTGCACCAGTGTGTGCTTTGACTGGTTAATGGAAATAGTGATGTGTACAATAAGCATAGAGCAAGCATGGCAACAGTGAGGATCAATATGACCAAATGGGGACGCGCTACAGCGCTAGGGTGGGTGCAGGTGAGGGCTGCACTAACTGAAACATAAAAAAAAAAAATCACTGTACACTCCAGAGCCCAGAGCTCCACTTTCCCTCCAGTGACAGTTGTAAAAAAATACGAGTCCTTGCTTGAATGCTAAACAAGGATTTAGTCTAATGTTTCAGGCGCACACATTGAATAGAATAGTGGAAGGCACAACAAAAGATCTGCGTGCAGGTTACCTGGTGCTTCGATAACTAAGGCTTCATCAGGGGAATGGTGCCTGCATCTAAGACAATCTCTTTATACCAATTAAATTCAGAATTGATGATTTCAGAAAATCCGACCAATCACAGAGCTCGATTTTTAAATACAGAAATATTCAGCTCACTTAGTGGTAGAAATGGACTAATAGTTATAACAATCATGATATCAGTGACAACATGTTATTGTAGAAAAAGACCCCAAAAGACAAATAAATACACCACAGTGGTGACGGCCAATGGATTGCGAATAAAAAAAAAAAGTTATGAAATTAATTATAGTGTCAACCTGATCAGCTTAACATGTTACACTAAAACAAGATGATTTGTTGTTACAATACAAACTAATGGCAGAATGAACATAATACATTTTTCACAGCACATGCAAAAAATAGTAAATTAATTTATTTCTGTATTAAGGCTTGTTTTCTCAAAAATAACCAATGGGAACACATATTATATTAGGTGAAATCAGTAAGGGTACGATGTCACCTATTAGCTGGTACAAGTCAATTCATCAAATGTAAACAAATGCTTGAGCTGCACCAAGAGAAATATATGGACGCCAATCGGCGTCATCAGGCACTACAGCACATGATTTAGGACGCCATATGGCATCATCAGGAAAAAAAGCTGTTTTTTTATGACGCCATATGGCGTCATCAGGAAGGAATGAGTTGTTAAAGGTTCTATTTAAAATTTGTCATATTACATGGAATGTGGCATACAGTGTCATATATGAAAGAGACATTAGCAGTCTGTTACTAATGTGACACATCGTCAGTTCTCTGGATAAGTGGGTTCCTTTCCAATATGAGTAGTGTTGTAAGTCGAGGGCCAGTAGGGCAAAAATGTCAATACAAAAAGGTCAAAGTTCCAGCCACTCAAGTAGTTTTTCATAAATTCCTTTTATTTTCATATACTTTTTTTCAAATATCCATAAGATCCTTATTCCCAATGTTTCACCTGTACATCAGGCTTCTTCAGGGGAGGATCTAAATTCAAAACAGTAAAAAAAAGGGGTTTTTCAAAATACATATTTTTTTAACAGAATAAAATATTTTAATTTTTATCGATATAATTGCACATAATGCATATTATGGTGCAGGGCTTTATGATACATTCAGCATCTCGCCAACATATGGTCTAAGTACTTACCTATAGTATAAGCAATCAGTTATCTTGTACTGTTCTCTTTCAGAAGTTCAATATATCTAACAGTTCTAAACATTGCCTGAAGGGGGCATGCTGTGGGAGGTTCCCCATGGAACTAGATACACTACCAATATTCAATCAGTTACATCAAGTGCATACATTATGTACTTAAATATTTTTCATTCACAGTGTTAAACTTGATATTCTCTAGTTACTTTATTCTTAGCATGGTTATATTCTCTCATATACCATCTTGTTTCAGTGCATAATTCTTGTACCTTGTTTTATCTAGTAAGCATTCCTTTTGGAGTTTGTAACTTGTTCATATTGCAGGACCCATGTTTCCTGCTAATAGTTTCTCAGAAAAGGGTTAGAAGTTACTTTATAGGTGAGGAATATTCCCATTTATAACATATACTATTCTGTTTATGAGAACACTAACCTTAACTTTGTTCAGTTAGAAACACTGGGTGCAAGAACTTGGTTGCTATTTCAAAGCTTATGTGTACCCTAAATTAATTTTAAAATATGAAGTTTCATCATGTTATATGTTATGCAAACAAATTTACTTTCTTGCCATTTCTTTCATAAAACTAACCTTGTTTAGTAAGTTCTATCACTTTTCTGGGGCCTTTTCATTATACAAGCTTCTCATGCTCTGTAACAACATGTTAGTATCATATTAGTTTCTGTTTTTTATCTGTAATTATAAACCTTGCATCATCGCATTTTCAGCCCATATTTTCATTTCAAATGTGTATCTGTATACTTACAATACTATAAGATTAGTGCTTTACTCTTTGTTGCTGCATCACTGTGTGTTTGCAAAGTTTTAACATAACACTATCAGTTGGGAAAAGCAATATGCCATTTAGTTACAACTTCATGATACAACTCAATTAATGTGGTGAGTCCTGTTTGTGGGCTAAGATGCGGCGGCCAGGCTGCCACCCCTTAGCCCACAAACGCATAAATATCAACCAGTCTTTAGCTCTGTACAGACTAGAGAGTAGCAGACAGACACATACACCTTCAGGTAAGCTTACACTACAGTGCAATAGTACTGACCACATTAATTGAGTTGTATCATGAGGTTGTAACTAAATGAATTTATCATAAAGCCCTGCACCATAATATGCATTATGTGCAATTATATCAATAAAAATAAAAATATTTTATTCTGTTTAAAAAAAATATGCATTTGGAAAAAAACTATTTTGTTTTGACTGTTTTGAATGTAGATCTTCCCCTGAAGAAGCCTGATGTATAGGTGAAATGTTGGTATAACCCTCGGACCCCTGCCTTTTTGCAAAATGACAGGTGGTATGCTGTTGAAGCTGACAGCAGTACCTGGTGGGGACTGGGTTCGGGGAGGACTAGGTTACTCGGCATAAGGGGCCTATGTTTGGCTACTCTGCACAGGGGCACCCAAGTAAATCTGAATACAGGAAGCAATAACTGTAATGTCCAATACCAGGAATGGGATTCTAAAGTGTGGCTTTTATTCACATCCAAACTGAACAAAGCATGGACGGACCGCCACGGGGCTACATTCCTGGTAATGCAGATAAGAGATACAGAACACTTCTTCACTATTTCAGCCCTCTGGCTCTGAACCCACCAGGCACACAGCCCGGACTTGCATGCAGCTTTGGGTACACAGCCCGACTTGTACACTATTTGCATTTTTCCTGGCCAAGCCCCCCTGCCAGCCTCTCGATCCCGGTCCATATGGCAGTGAACCAAATTTTCTGTTGGTGGCTCCTCAAACCACCTTAGAGCCTTTGACTCCTTAAGGGAAATTTCCTTCCAATCCCACATCTGGGTACTTCCCTCATCACTGGCCAAGTGCATGAGGCAAAGTAGAAATCCACAGAGCAAATCCGTAGAGGCGGACCTAGTTACTAAAGGTAGGGGGGTCTCCAACCTCCAGCTCCCACAATCCATACCTGGCCATTTCTCTGGACATTAAACAACTCCTTTGAAAGCTTGGCAATGTAGATTAAAGGGTAGACGTATAGCACATCTCCTCTACATGTCTTGACTTTCCCCTTGTGCTGCACTTGAACATATTGTTACTTTGGCTAAGCCTATTCCTCTAGGCCTCCCACTAATTCAGCAGTCCAATCCCCACTTTAACACAGTTCAGGTGAAACATAGGCCCTTTGGCAAGAACAGAACTCACCCTTTGGTTGCAGGTGCCCCACAGGTGAATCTTGACAGCTTCTGGTACCCAACACACTTGGAAAAATAAGGCAGCTTCTTCTCTAGCAGTAGCCAGGGGGTTGCCCCTGGAATAGCAGGCTAACCTTCCACCCCATCCCCTCAGGTATGGGGCACTGAGACCAGTATCAGTGGTCTCCACCACTTCAAGAACAGCTTAATGTGTTCCTCTTTAGGCGGAAACACACACCTTTCCCTAAAAGTAGCTCTATATCAGAGCTTAGGCTCCAAGAGCCTGTGCACATACTGCTGTGCTCCTCTCTTCTTCACTGCTCACACACAACTGCTGCTGCTCACTGTTCAAAAACTCCCAACATTCTAAACTAACTCCCTTCTGCAGATTCCAATGTGGCTCATGCAGCTGCGATAGTTCTATGGTGATGTCATCCCTCAGTCTCAGCTGAGACTGAGAACAGAATGAGACAGTGTGAAATCCATTTTACTGGAGTTTCACAAGCTGCCTTCCCTGCCTACCACTAGGTCTTACTGGGATTCTAGTAACCCCGGGTAACAGGGGGTTACACTCACCCTTGGCCAGGAAAATGACTATCTGCAGTCATTATTTACCCGGCTTAGGCCATCCCACCCTATGTGCTACCTGCGGGGGGTGATCAGGCCCCCTCCTACCATGTGCAAGCACAGGCAGGCAACACTAAGGGCCTAGAGGCCTTTGGCTGGCATATCAGCCTCTACTCTACTCTACCCATTAACTATGGTTGCCTAGTGGCTCTGGCAGAACTGTCCACAGCATAGCCCTAATAGATCAGCACTGCAACCTCTACTGCAGGTCAGGGCCACAGCCTGTCTATCCCCCTAGCCCTCTAGGGAAAACCTATCTGCCTCTAACTTAACACCCCAAAATAAAACAAACAGGGGACCTCCCCGACCTTGGGCACCCTGCAACCACACACTAAGAACTAATACCATCTATTACATTACTGCCTCCTACCCCTGCAACCACACCTGTGGAAGGAAAGGGTTACTACAGTAACTACAACAATAACAACAACAGTACTTTAAATACTACACAATAAAGTACTAATGAGGAACTCCGATGAGCCCCTCCTCCCCTTCTTGTCTTCTCTTCTATCTTCTTCAGGACCACCTGCAAGAAAAAAGAAAGACAACACACACTCCTAATCTGCATACACAGTACACAGTCTACCTAAACCCCTACCATCAAAACACTGGAGAATCCCAAAAATATTTTTTTTTTAGAAAAGGGTAGAAAAACAGTATATACACTAAAAACAGAAAAACAATGACATTATTTACAATACACATTTGGGGGATGGAGTGCCCTAAAAGTCCCATCTAGTGACCACAGTGCCCAAAGGCTAGTCCATTAAAGAGTCTCTCCTGGGCCGGATCCCGGTGAAGCACAGTTCTAGCAGGCAAAAGTCCCGAAGGGGAGAGTCTTTGAGGACAGTTCACACATTCTGGAGTCTGCTAGTGTAGGGTGTGTACTGCAATGTCAAAAGGATAGAAAAGTTTGGACTTACCAGCCCCTTGTAGAACGAAAAATCGGCACTGACCTTCTCCTCAGCCGAAGACTCTCCCTGTCAGCATTCTTCCCATACAGCTGGGCGGACATCTTCCGGGAACTACAGGAGGGCAAATCTAGGAACTGCTGGGCTGATGTCATCTCTGGAGATGGAACCTTGAACAGGAACAAAAAGGAAAACAGCTGGTCTGACGTCATCCGATTACCAGGCGATGGATCAGGACACAGCTGGGCTGGTGTCCTCTCTGGATCTGAAGTCATCTGGTGGGCCAGTCAATGGATTCTGGAAAGGCCAGTACACTGTAGAACTGATGAATGTGGGGCACCTGAGTCCTGGATGTCCATACTGGCGGAACAACAAAGTCACTGCGATGGCTGGAGTGGCAGCATTGACTACCACTGTTCTGCATTCCATCTGGTAGGCATGGGCACATTTGCATGGAGGTCTTTGCATTGAGGCCAATAGTGCAGGGGGTGAGGAGCTGGAATTATTACCCCATCTGGGCGCACATAATTCACACTGTAGAAGGTTTCACGTCCCTCTCCATCCACTATTCGAACATTGTCCATAAACAGTGTCCTGTCTCTTTTCCACTGGGTGTATTTTTCATGAAACAGTCTGTTCCTGACATGCTTGTTTGCACCAGGATGCGCACCTTTCATTGCTTCAGCCCAGATCCAGGATTTCCTGCTGTTCTCAATCTCCTCCCAGACTCTCCGAGGAAAGGTAGGAAAGGACATTAAATAGATTTCATTCGCCTTCCTACAAACCAGTCTCTCCTCTTTACTAGCTTTGGTCAACCTGAGACTGCTGGCCTGGCTTGGGGGCAGCCAGTCCTGGTTCTGCCAGCTACGCATTCTCAACAAGATGAAAAACGGATCCCTGACTTCTTCTTCTTGCACAGCCAGGGCAGTGGCATCACCACTCTCCTCCATGCATTCCTCTGAGGCTAGAGCTTGAGGCTGTGTACCCGTTCTTTTTTCACAAGACCACATAGGTTTCCCCTCATCTTCTTCCTCACTGAGAATCTATGCCCAGGAGTGAGAAGTCGTCCTCACTCCTGAGACTATCCACTCATCTCTAGGTGCGAAGGTCGACACCTCCCATTCAAAGGCCTCCCTCATCTCATCTTCTCCTATGAGACTTGGGCTAGACCCCTCCCAGGGGTCTACTGATGCTCTGTCTGAATTATCCTTCTGCAATCCAGCATCCGAAACATCAGCATACTGTTCTGTCTCTAAATCTGCACCCTCCAGCTCTGTGCCACACTCCCCCGAGGTGCCTTCTTCAACAGGCTCCACCTAGTGCTGTGTGCTGCCAACTACAGATTCCAGAACTTTTGTCCATGTGGGAGCCAAACGAATCTTGGGCACTTTATACAAGCCATATTTCTCTAGGCACCCAGAACAGTGAGGTACCATGGAGACGTCCCTTCCAGCATTTAAGCATATTAAGCACACTTGCACTGGGTATCCAGGAATCGCCACATGAGGAGGCAGTTGTCCTCCATAGTAACACCTCTCAATGTCCCTTAACTTGTTTACTTCTACTGCTACCACAGCACGGGCATGATCCGGGTAGCGGCCTGGTCCTGAGGCTATAACTGCAGGGAAAACAAACAAATGCTCACTGTTACTGAAAGTCCCACATCACTGAACACTTTCCTTTACTTTTAAAATGGCTCCTCTGCTGCTGTGTTTCCTTTACTACCCCACCCTGTAATGGCGGCTGCAGCACTCCTGCGCATCAACATTCAGAAATTGGGTCAAGCCACTGAGCATCCGATTTACACACACTACTGATAACTTTGCTCAAAACTGCACAAACTTGCACTGTTCTTTTCCTAGCACATTTATATGATTTGCCACGGACTTTTCACTTGCTGAAAACATTTCTTTAGCTCACAGTCCCTTAAAGCCTCAGGATTTCAAGCACAGGATTGCCTGTAACTAGTGCTGCACATTTGGCTACAACTCACAGTCTCTCTCTGGCTTTGAAACTTTAAACTGATGCTGAACTCATAACTATGCTCACAGTCAATGGCTTAACAGACTTGCTCTTGCTGGTAAAACTTGACACAGTCTTTATTTGCAAAGCGACTACACTTCTGCATACATATTCAGCTGGCTTTTGGCAGAAAATCACTGCTTGAACAATTATTACTGTTGGTACTCACTGTTATCAGTAGCTGTTTACTGCGATGGAAAAACGGCCTGCAGCCAGTCTTGGAGGCCTCAGAAAGGAAGCGGGTGGGCAGTCCTGCTGATCGTCTCTCCGATCACCACACTTGCAATCCAGACAATCGAGATGTGGGTTGAGCCCGATTTTAAACAGCAAAGTCTATTTTTAAAAGTTTTGCAGCACTTTTTAATCACTGTGGCGCTCCTCCACTAAACCAGTACACACACTCTTCTCACGCTCCCTCTCGAATGCTGGGCAGTCACTGTAGAGCTGGCTGGGGGGGGCGGGACTGATTGCAGCCTCACCAATCACACGACGCCATGCAAAAGAGCCTCTTTCCCTCACAAGTGCTCTTCTCTTCAGAGCGATCGTTGAGCAGGCAAATTTAAACTGCAAAACACTTTTTTTTTTCTTCGAACTGACTCCACGGTGGGAGCCCATTTCAACCATTTAGCATGGCCATTCAAACAGCAAGTCTCTCAGTTTACCCAAAAGCATTTCTAATGTCCTAGGCACAATTTTTCTGTTGCTACCCCTAGTCTTCCACACTTTTCTTTATCACAACAGTTCTTTAAAAAGCTGGCAAAAATGCTGTAAACATTTGATTCAGGACAAGGGCATACTCTTTCAGCTTTACTGCTCCTTGGTAAACAGTTGGCATTTTAACAGCAGCATAAGTACTACAGCACACAGCGACACACTAGTTAAATTGCTTCAGCTTTTTTGGGCTACCCACTGCCAGATAGCCAAAATGCTAGCCCCCTGTCCCAGCACCCTTCCTCCCTAAATTAAAAATCCCAGTGGTGCCTCCATTTTTGTAACCCCCAGACCCCTGCCTTTTTGCAAAATGACAGGTGGTATGCTGTTGAAGCTGACAGCAGTACCTGGTGGGGACTGGGTTTGGGGAGGCCTAGGTTACTCGGCACAAGGGGCCTATGTTTGGCTATTCTGCACAGGGGCACCCAAGTAAATCCAAACACAGGAAGCAATAACTGTAATGTCCAATACCAGGAATGGGATTCTAAAGTGTGGCTTTTATTCACATCCAAACTGAACAAACAAAGCATAGACGGACCCCCACGGGGCTACATTCCTGGTAATGCAGATAAGAGATACAGAACACTTCTTCACTATTTCAGCCCTCAGGCTCTGAACCCAGCAGGTTCATAGCCCGGACTTGCATGCAGCTTTGGGTACACAGCCCAACTTGTACACTATTTGGGTTTCTCCCGGCCCGGCTCCCCTGCTGGCCTCTCGATCCCTGTCCATATGGCAGTGAACCAAATTTTCTGTTGGTGGCTCCCCAAACCACCTTAGAACATTCGACTCCTTAAGGGAAATTTCCTTCCAATCCCACATCTGGGTACTTCCCTCATCACTGGCCAAGTGCATGAGGCAAAGTAGAAATCCACAGAGCAAATCCATAGAGGTGGACCTAGTTACTAAAGGTGGGGGGTCTCCCACCTCCAGCTCCCACAATCCATACCCGGCCAGCCATTTCTCTGGCCATTAAACAACTCTTTTGAAAGCTTGGCAATGTAGATTAAAGGGTAGACGTATAGCCCATCTCCTCTACATGTCTTGACTTTCCCCTTGTGCTGGACTTGAACATACTGTTACTTTGGCTAAGCCTATTCCTGTAGGCCTCCCACTAATTCAGCAGTCCAATCCCCACTTTAACACAGTTCAGGTGAAACATAGGCCCTTTGACAAGAGCAGAACTCACCCTTTGGTTGCAGGTGCCCCACAGGCGAAGCTTGATAGCTTCTGGTACCCAACACACTTGGAAAAATAAGGCAGCTTCTTCTCTAGCAGTAGCCAGAGGGTTGCCCCTGGAATAGCAGGAAAACCTTCCACCCCCATCCCCTCAGGGATGGGGCACTGAGACCAGTATCAGCGGTCTCCACCACTTCAAGAACAGCATACTGTGTTCCTCTTTAGGCGGAAACACTCACCTTTCCCTAAAAGTAGCTCTATATCAGAGCTTAGGCTCCAAGAGCCTGTGCACAGACTGCTGTGCTCCTCTCTTCTTCACTGCTCACACACAACTGCTGCTGCTCACTGTTCAAAAACTCCCAACATTCTAATCTAACTCCCTTCTGCAGATTCCAATGTGGCTCATGCAGCTGCGATAGTTCTATGGTGATGTCATCCCTCAGTCTCAGCTGAGACTGAGAACAGAGTGAGACAGTGTGAAATCCATTTAACTGGAGTCTCACAAGCTGCCTTCCCTGCGTACCACTAGGTCTTACTGGGATTCTAGTAACCCCGGGTAACAGGGGGGTTACACTGGGAATAAGGATCTTATGGATATTTGAAAATATATATGAAAATAAAAGGAATTTTTGAAAAACTACTTGAGTGGCTGGAACTTTGACCTTTTTGTAATGTGACATATCCTCAGGATATGAGGAGGCTCATAAAGTTACAACTGGCAATAAAGGTAATGAAAAGCATAACATCAAACCTGGTATTAACTACCCGCAAGGCATCATTTCAACAGTAGGTTAGTAGATGTAATCATTGAAAAGAAAAGATTTACATATAAGCCACATTATCAGAAAATATAACTTTACATAGAAGTCCATTTTGCACATGTTGGGGTGAAGCACTGATGATGTAAAATGTTCAGGTGTTCATCCATATATATTCATTCTCTTGAGAGACATTTTCTCTAGCACTGTGGATCCAATGAATTCTGTGATACAAAACACAAATGTCAGGTACAATTTCTAAAAAAAACAATAAAAAGCAGGACATTATTATATCAGATGCTCATTTAGTCATAATCATAATGCAAGAAAAACACTTTTATTGCACAGTATGCCATCTTTATATACTGGAAATAAAAATTGCCTATAGAAATCTTATAGAAATTGTATAAGTTCAAAGCAATCATTCACACCTGGACTACAGTTAGCCCCTCAATGCATACATCCATTATGGCTAAGCATCTGATATAATAATGCCCTGCTTTTTATCTGTTTTTTTTTTTTTTAGAATAGATTCCTGACATTTGAAATCATTGTACTGCACAGTTCATTGGTTCCACAGTCCTTAAGAAAATGTCTCTCAAGAGAAGGGATATAGAAATGAATACCTGTACATTTTATATCTTCAGTGCTTCACTCCAACATCCACAAAATTGATTTCTATATCATTTATATTTCCTGATATTGTAGTTTATATGTAAAGCTTTTTTTCTAATTACATGCACTAACTGTGAAAATATGCCTTGTGGGTAGTTTATACCAGGTGTGATTTTATACTTTTCATTATCTTAATTGCTGGTTGTAATTTCACAAGTGCCTCCTCATATCCTGAGTATGCATCACATTTGTTGTTTTAAATTTTTAATTTGTACACATCATTGGTGGTGGCTAATATGGTAACCAGTTACAATAGCACTACAAATATAGTGCAAGGAAAACAGTGATGTCCAAATGGTGTATCATGGACAGTGATAGGGATTAAACAGTGCTGTGCAGTAAGCGCTACCCAGGTCACTGCCAGTAGTACTAGGAAGAAGACAATGGCTGGGGAATTGAGAAGGTTAGCTGAGCTGCTCCCATGGCAGAGAGGACTGAGACATGGAGCAGCTCAGCCACAATGATGGTGGAGACCAGGGTTCTAATACTGGTCTCTGACATCTTGTTTTTCCCCCTCTAATCTAACTCTGGTTTGGAGCTGATTATTTTAGTTGAGTGTGTGTGGAAGACAGAGCCCCCCTCTTGGGGGGGTGCGGGGGGGTGGAGCCTTCTGGTAAAATATGTATTTGGGCTGATAGCAGTTGTCAGTGTGCTTTGTGACTGCTACCAGTGGCGCTGCCTTTACTTGTGGCATCTGTTCCTGACGCTGTTCTGCATAGCACTGTATGGACAGCGCTGTTATTGTCAATACTGTTCATACATGTGCTATTCAGACCTCGTGCAGGGTAATATAAGGGCATTTCTGCATTGACTTATTAAGTTTGATGAAGCTCTGCTTCTGAAGTGAAATTTTAGTAGTTTTTGACCCAATCTGGCATAGCATTGCTCCCTGCTATTCATTGCTCTGCTGCACTTTTGTTGTTTTTAGTGTTCATCACATGAATTTGCATATTTATTTTTTATGAAGCTGGTTAAAGTTTTACTGCTGACTATAGAATAAAGCTGCTTTTTATTTGATGTATGAGTGGCAAGAACACAAAAGTGCTATAGTAGGATGAATAGCAGGGAGTAATGCTACAATAGATTAGTGCAAAAAAAACCTAACATTTCTTTCTAAAACATCACTGTAGTCGGGCTCCCATTGTCTGCTTACTTTGTTTCATTGACTCTTGGACCTGGGCATTGGACACCTAGGCCTGGATATTCAAAAGGGTTGCACATGACGCAACAGTGTTGCACCATGAGCAACTCACTGATGTGCTCCGGCGTGATATTCAAAAGAGAAAAGTGCGCTGCACAAATCCCGATGCGCCGGAGCACATCAGTAATGTATGCAGGCACAGGTGGGGGGGGTGCCCATGCATAACCTGCACAGCCCGATATTCAGCCCAGGATGTGCAGAGCCATGCATGCACAACCCCTACCTGTACCAGCACAAAGTTAAGCCCTAAAAAAAAAGGAACAACTGATGGCCACCCACAGGTGAGCTGCCGCATTGCAGGGTGCAACACGGCAGCTGCCACCGCAATAGTGGTAACGCAATTCCGGCTGCACCTGGTGGTGCCCTCCCATGCCCGATCGTGGGCATTTGTAAATAAGACATCGTCAATATCCCTGGTGGTCCAGTGGACTGATTGCTGCCTGATTGCGGGCATCTGTTTAAATAAACCCCTCCCATCCAATATCCCTTGTGGTCCAGTGGACCGATTGCTGCCCGATCGCAGGCATCAGTAAAACAGAAAACGTCCTATTAACCTGGTGGTCTAGGGTACCCCCTCCCCATCTGCCCACTGAGCCCCACCACCTCTCTCCATCCCGGTCAGCCAGCAGGTGGCAGCACCCCACCCGCCTGCGGCCCCGCCGCCCGTCGACAGACACCTCAGTAGGGCTGCACGCCCATTGGTTCAGGCGTGAGCCAATGGGCATGCAGCCATACCTACTACACATTCCAGATATGTGAGATGATTCATTCATTCACGTATCTGGACTTCAATAATAAAGTAGTATGAGCTTCATGTGCCATGGCTCACACTGTGACAATGAGCATGCAACACCAAGTGACTCGGTCGGTGGCGGCGGCGGTAACTGGCGGAGAATGAGTGCCTGGCGACCGAAGCGGTGGTGGGGCTCAGTGATCGAGCGAGGATGAACCACCTAGACCACCAGGGACGATGTTTCTGTTTACAGATGCCCGCGATCGGGCAGCAATCGGTCCACTGGACCACCAGGGATATTGGCCGGGGGTGGTTTATTTAAACAGATGCCCACAATCAGGCAGCAATCGGTCCACTGGACCACCAGGGATATTGGCCAGAGTTTTTTTTATTTAAACAGATGACCGCGATCGGGCAGAGTGCGGTCCACTGGACCACAAGGAATATTGGACGGGGGGGTTTTATTTAAACAGATGCCCATGATCGGGCATCAATCAGTCCACTGGACCACCAGGGATATAGGATTATTCTATTTTTGGACAGATGCCCGTGATTGGGCTGCAGGGGGTGTCGGTCCCGACGGCTGCTGCCTGGCAGGGTGCCAGGCGTAAGTCGTCAGTGATTGGCACACCCTGCATGCAAATGGGGCCATAATGACATGCAAATGGCCCCATGTGCACTTTGCATAAATTATGGCCCCATTTGCATGTCACCTTTTGACTATAGCAGGTGCTGTGAATGGCACAATGGCACTTGCGCTAGCGCATCTCCATGCTCCACTCTGGCCACTTGCGCTGGTGCAGTGCCACTGCGCCATGCACACTGGAGGTGGCCAGGGTGCAATATTCAAAGCTGCTGAGCCAAGGCACAGATCTTTTCAATATCACCCAGACCACACCCCTGCGCAGCCAAGTTGAGCTGCGCCCAAACTTGTGCCACAGCCTGGCGCAGTTTGAATATCCGGGCCCTAGTGTCAGAATGGAGGGTTGGCAGCACCGGGGTTTGGCTGTCATTGTCTGCTTGCTTTTTTTCATTTACTATCTGACTCCAGGGTTGGGCACATATCAGAATTGGGGAGGTTTGGTGGTACCAGTGTTGAGCAGTAAGTGGCAACTTACTTTTTATTTTTGTTTACCATCCAACCCCAGAATTGGGAACACAGTGTTGAGCATGGGGAGGGGCACTGGGGTTTGGTTCCTGGTGACTGCCTAGCTATATTAATAGTGGCAGCTTCAGATTTTTAAACAGAAGCAAGATACATATGCATCTGACTGCTCTGTGTTTGAGTCACAAATCCACTACCCATGTCTTAACCAGCATACCTTTTGCACCTGGCTGCCACAGACCTTCATGTGTGTTTGAACCTCCCCCTTTCCTGTGCCCACACCCAACCCTCTCAGTAAAAATGACATGCTCTGGACTCCTGGATAGTTGAAGCCCAGTCATCAGTCCCCTGCATCAAGCCGAGGCTGACCTCTCAAACCACCGGTGAAATGTGTGCCTGGTTTTATAAAATTGTAATTCAGTCACTTCCCTTTATCAGGAGGGATTAACTTTTCTTCAGTTAATTAAAATAAAGTAACAAGTCTCTTTGGAATGCAGATACCTGAGGCTTATAATACCTCTTGTTAAACAATGGTGTTTGCCCTTTAAGTGGCAGACCAGGTAGTCCTGGTGCACCCCTTCCCTTTCCATCAAGATGGTGTGCTTGGAAGGGAAGGGGGAAGAAAGGGGAGGGCCAGGGGATAGAACAATGGGGCAAGCAACAGGATGGGGTGGGGCAAGTGGAGGTACATAAGAGACAGCACAGGAGTGGTTCAGCCACTTTTGCTGGAGTTCTGATCGAGTTAATTGGAACTGCAGCACATCAGATTGGCAGATTAATTTGGAAGGTTTGTGCATTAGGAGAAAGAGGTAAGAAACAAACAATATAGAAGAGGATGTAAAAAAAAAAGTATACTAGATATATATGTAAGATACATAATATTCCACAGAATAATATATAATAATTACAAGAGCTAGAAGTTTTGAAGCTGGGTAGTTGGTACTGGAAGAAGAAGTATAGTTTAATGTAATTTGGAATATTTCAAAAAAAAAAATAACGTTTGAGATGCAGTACTGCAATGAGTTTAAATGGTAAAGTAAAGTGGTGAAGTAGAGGAAGCCTTATGCAGGAGGCTGATGTTCATTGTAGTGGCACAGTTTTCATTGTGTTTTTTGCCTATAGTAGTGTTTGAATTGCATGGTAGAGGCATAGTTTCTAGCATGTGTGCTGGTAGCAGGGTCAGGAGCATGTGGAGAAGCAGCAAGGAAGAGCTGCAGACAGGGGACTGAGTCTAAAGGGCGTTGCCAGTGATAGAGCAGCTTTTTGATGCCGAAATTAGAATGCACAGCTACAGGGAGCCTTTCGATGCAGGAAGGAAGCGCTAGCAGTGGGCAGATGATTGAGGGAGTTTTAGCAGGCTGAGTAGGGGCCAAGAGAATGATAAGAGGGAGAAGGATCGCTTTTGCTCCAGCTGGCCTTACCGAGTCAATGGCCGTGCAGAAGGTTTTTTCCTAAACAGCTCGCAATGGGCCGGTTTGGTTATGGGGAAGGGGGGAGCTTAAATCAAGGGGAATTGGCAGTGCATGGTAGGCCTGTTGGGAAAAGGGCCTGGAGAGAAAGGACTGCAAGGGACAGATGTGGGCGGCTACGTGGCGTGACGTCACATGCCACGGGGAGGCCGCAAAGTGAGCGGGGGCCTACAAATGGAAGCAAGAGGGATGGACAAGGAGTTGGGGGGGGAGGGAGAGGCTTGGGAATGGAAAAGGAAGGGCGAGGCAGGCAATTTGTGGCCTGAGGTTTAGGAAAAGGAATGGGCCCAGGTTAGCATGGCACGATCAGATGGCATGATGTCACATGCTTGCAGGACCACGTGGCTCAACCAGAAAGGGGGGCTGGCCTACAAGGGGTAACAGGACCATGGGCCAAAAGGAACCAGTGCACATTTTGGGGGTGGGTTTGTCCTCTCAGGCAAGCTAGTAGCAGTGTTACCTTATTACACAAGGGGACAATGCGCATTGTGGGAGAGAGGGGACAGCGCAAGCAGGCATGGTCAGGAGGGTTGTGGAAGGCAAACAGAGGTATGTGAGGGCACGCAGGGTAGGGGGAGGCACAGCCCCAAGGGACCTCATTGGAGAGGCAGCTGGGGGGACACAAGAGACAAAGGGGGGTGTTTCAGAGTGAGGCCATGAGGCCATGCAGCGCCATGTGTCCTGAGGGGGCAACAGCTCAAGACATGCAAAAGAATGTGAGGGGGAAGAAGTTTTACCAGTTTTAGGCCAAGAACAATGCAGGTGGTGGTGCCTGAAGCGTACAAGGGCTCTTATCAGCCTGGGGCTTAAGAGGGGAATGAGGCTGAGGCCTGGAAGCCCACAAGAGGTGGCACCTGAGGCTCACGAAGACATAATGGAGTGGGGGGGATGAACAGGCCTTGAGGGCCTGCAGCCAGAGGCATGCAAAGTCATGCTGGGGGGAGAATGTATAGGCCTAGAAGGCCATAAGATGCAGCACAAATGGTGCATATCGGCCCCGGGCAGCCAGATTCCATTTGGGGGACACAGAAATGGCTGGGGGCAGAGCAAGGGAAGGGGAAAGGGGTGGCTTCACTGCAAGGGAACAGAGTTAGGCATGGACAGCCATAGGAAGTGACCTAAAAAAAAATGGGGGAATAATAATAAGAAAAGGAGGGAGCCATTATGTGGTGCCATTGGTCGACGGTTTATCTCGGGGAATGGGGCTGGGTCATAGGGAGAGTATTATGGGCTGAGGTTTAATGAAATTCTCTTTTCTTTCCTTCAGTGTTTCCACAGTTGACGGACAGCAAGGAACATGGCCCCAAAAAAGAACAGGCCTTCAAAGAAGGACGTCTACAGGGCGATAGTGGACCTGGCAGAAAGAGCCAATAAAATGTGGGAGCTGGTCGAAGGGAAGGAACGGGTGAGGCCTGTGGAGAAAAGGAAAGCGGAGAAGGGAAAAGGACGCAGAGGGAAGCGACTGGCTGGGGGGGTCAAGCAGCCCAGCCAGGACACAGCCACCGAGGGAAGGGCCCAACAAGTTGGCTAGTCCAGCACCCCTGCACCCTGTTAACCCAGTGCCGCCAGTGCCTCCCCAGGACCAGTTTGGTTTTCCCCCAGTGAAGCCCAGACCAGATCCCCAGCTCACAGTGGTTTCTCCATAGCCACTAGCAGAGCAACCACCCCCCCGACCACAAGGCACCATACTGGGGCATCAGGAGGATGGCAGGTAACCCAGAATGGACAAGGCCACAGGCAACACACCCAGATCTGTAGGGGACAGCATCAAAGAGCATATAACTCAAATTATTTCGGCACTGGGGACAGGGGGTCTGGGGCAGATGGAGTCAGCACTAGCAGAGATTAGATCAGAAAAGGAAGTGCCAAAAGAAAAATAGGAAGGGGCGGAGAAAGAAGGAAAAGGAACAAGGGAGATAGGGGCTCTGGGGATGAGGGTAGATGAACACGTATCGTTGGCCAAGAAAGAGAAAATATGGAAGGGGGAGTATGTGGATATCTTCACCTTAGTAAGCCATGAAGTGGCAGCAAAATATGAGGAGACAGAAAACATAGGGAAGAGTGAGATGGCAGCTGTGGTGGTATTGTTAGAAAAGAAGGAGGAGGATAAATTCACAAAAGGGAAGACCTGGGAAGGTTGGTTCATAGGTTTTTCCACATTCTCAGCCATAGTATTAGAAAAATGGCCGGAGCTGGTGTCCCACTCATCACATACTCCTTGATAATAAGGAGGGCAAAAGCAAAAGGGGGCATGGGGTGGATATACTATGATGAATTCTTTCAGCAGAGAATGGCAACGTATGGGGACGTAAGATGGGACACGAAACAACTGGACTTGTGGACAGACTACGTAACTGATCAGTCCATGCCAGAAGGGGAGTTTGGGAAGAAAGCGGCCACGGCACAGAGATGTTGCTGGGCCTATAATAGGGCCTTTTGCTCTTGGCCACAATGCCATCTCTGGCATGCCTGTTCAAAATGTGGGGGATCACTTCTGACGAGCAGATGCAGGATGACATGGGTCTAGGGAGGCCAAGGATCTGGGGTGCAAGGTTTAGGTCAGCAGTTTTTTCGGGAAGGGCAGGGATATAAAGGGCATACATGGAATAGAGGGGGAAGGGGTAAGGGACATGCAAATAGAGGGAGTCAGAATCATTGACCAGCAAGGCCAGGCATTGACCAGAGGGGGAGACCTCGGCAGAGAAAGAGAAACGAAGACAATGGAGCAATTTAAAGAAGCTAGAACCCCCATCAGGATAGCGGCATGGACAGAATGGTTAGACAGATACCCAGATAAGAAAACGGCAGAGATGATTAAAAAATGTTTTTGCACGGGTTTTTCGTTGCAGTGTGCGGGCCCAAGGCAAGCCAGAGAAGTGAACAATCTGGGATCAGTGAGGGGGAAGGAGGAAATGTTAAGACAAAAAATAGAGAAGGAAAAGGCGGCAGGGAGAATAGAAGGACCATATGATACCCTCCCATTGCAGAACATGAGGATTTCTCCATTGGGTTTGGTCCACAAAAAACAGGAAGGGGAATACAGGGTGATTCACCACCTATCCTTTCCGGAAGGTGACTCAGTGAATGATTTTATCAGCGAGGAATATAGTAACGTGACATACTCCACTCTAGAGGACGCAGTCCAGATTATCCGGGCAACTGCGGGTGCATGGATGGCAAAGACAGACATAGAGTCAGCTTTCAGATTACTTCTGGTTAGAAGAGAGGATTAGGACCTGTTGGGTTTTAAAATTGAGGGACAGTACTATTTTGACAAGGCCAATCCCATGGGCTGCTCTATAGCATGTGCGACATTTGAAGCATTCAGCACATGTTTGCAGTGGATATATCAGGAAAGAACTGATTATAAAACAGTGATTCACTATTTGGATGATTTTCTTTTTATAGGCAGTGGCAGAAGAGAGACAGAAAAAATGTTGGCCAGCTTCCAAGAGCTATGTAAAGAACTAGGGGTCCCATTGGCACCTGGAAAAATGGAAGTGCCCAGTAGGGTGTTAGAGTTTCTGGGTATTGAGATAGATGCCCCGGGGGAAATATTACTGCAGACAAAAAGTGAAAAACTGAAGGAACTGATTCAGATACATACCAGTAGTAGAAGAAGAGTACAACTGAAACAGGTACAACAAGTATTGGGACATCTGAACTCCGAGTGCAGGGCTATTGGGCCGGGAAGGGCTTTCACCAAAGGTTAGCTAGGGTTACAGCCAGAGTGACCAGACCACACCATTGGGTAGACATGACAAAGGGAGTCAAGGAGAATTTTAAAGTGTGGGAGGAATTCCTGAAGGAATATAATGGCTGCTCTTTCTGGCAGGAGGAATGGGTGTATAACACAGACCTTGAGCTATACACAGATGCAGCTGGGGGCCTAAGCATGGGGGGCTACCTAAGGGGCAGATGGTTTGCAGAACCATGGCCATTAGACTGGAGTAGGGATGGTAAGGTAAAAAGACATAACATTGTTAGAGATCATGCCCATCTGGGCATGCACCCTGTGATGAGGAAGAGTTCACGGGATCAAAAGGTGACATTTTGGTGTGACAATAGAGCAGTGGTAGAGGTCCTGAACAACAGGGGAGCCAGGTCAGAGACGGTCATGCAAGTTTTGCGATTTCTAGTGCTAAGGGCATTACAGTTGAACATGTCATTCAGAGCAAAACACATAGAAGGGGTACACAATACCCTGGCTGACAGCCTTTCCCGTCTGCAGCTGGAACGTTTCTGGAGGCTGACACCAACAGCAGAGGAGCAAAAAAATGCCCATGCCAATGCACATATGGGACATTGGCAGGAAGAAGCAGAAATGTTGTTCCGCAGTTCATGGGCACCATGGACTTTGAGGGCCTACGATGGGACCTGGCGAGTGTTTCAAACATTCAGGGCAACACACCACAAGGAGGTAAGTAGGTCACTCACAGAAGAACAATTGGGGAAGTTCACCGTAGAGCAATGGCAAAAAGGAACAGCCCATGCCACAATGGGGGTCTACTTGACAGGGATTAGTGTTATCTGCAGTCTAAAGGGATGGAAGGACCCAGCAAAATCAATGTTCATCAGAAGAATGATGCAGGGATGGAATAGGTTAAAACAAGGGATGGTGGATAATAGAAGACCAATAGGGGAACAGTGGCTGGTGAAACTGAAGGGTGTGTTACCGGCAATTTGCAGATCAAAGGCTGAGGCCCAGTTATTTCACACGATTTACGTGGTAATGTTCGCAGGAGCCTTGAGAATGAGTGAGGAGGTAGACCACGGCAAGTAAGACAGGGAAGGGGGCTTAGAATGGGAAGATATAAGCTGGGGGATGAAGGAGATACAGCTCATGATCAAGAGGTCAAAAATGGATCAAAGGGGACAGGGTTGCATGGTAACATTAAAGAAGCATGTGGAAGGTGCAGTGTGCCCAGTGCAGGCTTTGTGGGCTTTCGCTGCACAATGGGGGAATAGGACAGGGAGATTATTTCTGCATGGTGATGGATGTAGAGTCACAAGTTATCAAGTCACAGCATTGCTCAAGAAAAGGCATGCAATTCCTGGGGGAGGATCCGATTAATTATTCTTCCCACTCCTTACGAATAGGGGCTACCTCACAGTGGGCAGCGGCAGGTGAGACGGTGAATAATATTTTGGACAAGGGGTGCTGGTGGTTGGCCAGTTATAAAAGATACATTCAAACACTGCAGTGTGGAGACTAACGGATCACCTATGTTTTTGTTACAGATATGGAGCTACGGGGGGGTAGGGAGAGGTGATGTGATGGTAAGAAACCAAGACCATATATAAGATATTTATTTGTTTAAACCCTATAGGAAGAGGGAGGAGCACAGAAGTCTGGATCTGCAGCCACTCTTATATTTATTGGGCAGAAAAGAGAGCTGAGAAAAAGGCTTGGGGAAAAACAACTTTACCAAGATGTGAAGCAATGTAAACTGGTATGGCGTGGCATCCTAAGGATGAAATGGGCACAACTGCTCCCCACCTTGAAAGAGCTGAAGGAGTGGTGACCCATTCCAGACTTAATTATTATACATTTAGGGGGTAATGACCTTGGGGGCAAGCCAAGGGTGGACACATACATGCAGATAAAAAGGGACTTAGGGACAATACAGCAGTGGTGGCCTGAGCCATGCCTTGCCTGGTCAGATATGATACCAAGGAGGGTTTGGAGACAGAAGCACAGCCATAGAGCTGTGGACAGGGCCAGGAGAAAGATGAACAGAAGGGTAGGGACACTTGTAAAGAAAATGGGAGGATAAGTAATACTACAGGGCATGGAAGAGTGGGTGGAAGATTTCTACAGGTCAGATGGCATGCACCTGTCAAGATCTAGTCATAGACATGTTCAATACAGAAATGATGGGCTTCATAGAAGCATGGAGGAGGCATGCAAAACATGGATAAACAGAAAAGGGGGAAGAGAAGGATTGAAAGTGGTTTCCCTGAGGTATGGGGGAACAATACCTAAGTGAGGGAAGCCAGTCATCCAACACAAGCTGGAGACCGCTAGTGGGAAAAAGGGGGAAGGAGGGAGGGAGAAGAAAAGGAATAAGATGAAAAGAGGAAGAAGCTGAAGGACAAAAGCGGTCTCAGTTTTCATCGTTACCTAACAGAAAGGAGAAGAAGAAGGCACCCAGGTTTTCACCTGGTGGAGCAAAAAGTGGAAGAAAGAGGGATGATCAGAGATTGATATATGGATGAAAATAAATGAGATTGTGAGAGATATAAGAATAAAAGATGATAAATGGAACATGGAATTATGATATATATATATATATATATATATAAATAAATTAATTGCCAATCTGAGCACAACAACAAACAATGGTCTCTGTCTTTTTGTGAGGGAAAAGGGGGGAATCTGGGACAATGAGGGATTGGACATGATGGATCTAGAGTCCTTTATTTATTTAGTTAGTTATTGAATTTTGGTAACCGGGTAGGCACACTGAGACAATGCAGTCCCTTTTTCAGGGGCAACACAGACAGAACAGTACAAACACATACAGTATGTACATCATAAATGTGAACAGCAGCAACAACAACAACATCTATGTATTTAAAAGCACACAAGAAGGCTGAAGATTAACAACCTGGATAACTCAAATGTATTGCAAGTTAATCTGAAAGCAGAGGGAGATGAAAGCCATACATGTGAACAGAAGCAACAGCAACATCTATGTTTTTAAAAGCACATTAGAAGGCTGAAGATTGATGACCAGAATAATCAAAGGTTAAAACTCAAATGTGTTGCAATGTAATCTGAGAGCAGGGGGAGATAAGAAGCAATACAAAACTAGAAAAGGCAAACAACTTCATTAACTATGTAATTATTATACATATCTTTATTTGAAAGACACATTTTGCAGGAAATCAACACATATACCACAGAATCGGGTAAATATGTGCAATAAAAAATATAAGCACATAATAGGAGCAATCTCTTTAAAGACAGAATCTTGTAATGTTGAGTGAAGCTAAAGCAGAGACTGGAATGCTACTACACATTGAGATGCAGTACCGGAGTGCAAGAAAAGAAGTGCCATTGAAAGAAAATCATATTTTCATTGTTTATGGAAGTTAGCTGTTCCAAAGCTACTTATCTTATATGCTTTTAAATGATGAATGTATTTCAATAGGAATTACAGCCATTACTACCTTAAGTTCCTTTAACAGACACAATTATTAAAGGTGCTCTAGAAATAGTCCTATCTATTGCAGACAGGATTGCAGACATACACACCACTGTAGAAAATGAACAGAACAGCAGAGTAATAGGAGTCATGCAGTCCAACCAAACTATTAAGTGGAAGACCACACTCTCCCAATACTGTCAGTCCCCAATCCCCTACTCACAACAATATGTCAGAATGGTGACATCACCATGTAGCTGTAAAAATGTTAATTAATTATGTATTTGTGTGTAACTTTAGCAATGTTTACCATATGGATAAAAGAGTTAGACACCCTTTTAGAATCAAAATATTGTCAATCTTTACTTAAATAAAAATAATCTCTTTTTTACTTTTTAAAAAATATCTATACATTTTTACAAAATAAACTTCTGTTTTTACAATACATAAATAAACAATATATATGCAAAAAATAACAAAGTGATGTGTTGTCATTCACACAAAAAACGCAACAGCAGATTTAAAAAAAAAAAAAACATATATTTTTTCAATCCAACCACTACACGGGTGGTGGGGAGTAATCCCTTGGTGGAGCGATGACAATGTATTTGCCCTCACATCACGATAAGGGTGCCTTGGGGGGGCAGGGAGGAAGTGGAAGCAGTCCACAAGAGGGTGGGGGATCAGGTAGTTATTGCCCCTCCTCTTCTGATGACTCTTCAGGAGGGGCAAGATGTGGAAGTTCCCATTGCTGAGGATGCAGGAGGGCATGGTCCTGGCTGTGCAGCTGCTGCAGGTCACAGTGCACCAATACCTGGATTCCTTCAGAGGTCTCCAACTGCCCTTTTGCCAGTTACTGTAGAAGACTGTGGGTGGTCTCCTGGACTGCAACCTAGGTCTCCTGTTGGTCACGCAGTTCACAAACTGCATGACAGAGACCTTGGTTGCTATCCCGGAGACCACAGATGGCCTCCAGTGTAACATGCTTGACATGACCATGCCGCTGAATTAGATCTAGTAGCTCATCCTGTTGCTGAATAATGAGCTTCTGGTTCTCCAACAGTGACGTGGTGTGTTGAGCAGCAGCACAGTTGTCATCTTCCACAGCTCCCAGCAAATGACAAGAGGGTCTCTTGTGTGGCCTTGGGCTGCTCAAGTTGGCTGAAAGAGAAATGACACAGAGAAATACATTGTAAGAATGTACTCAAGTTTATATTTGGTTATTCTCCCCTTTTTTCTGTTCTTTGTTGTTTGGCTATTGCTGTAATCAGGTGCATCAATTTGGACAGCTGAACATAAGCAAGCTAGGCCAGTGATCAAGCTTATGGTAATGAGTCACTTCCTCATACATTTAAAAATAATTATTTTTTAAATAACTATTCTAAGTTTTGTGACACAGTGATAATGCTGGGGATCGTTATTTAAACTGCTTTTAAAAAAGTTTTATTTTTTACAGGACAAGTTACAGTTGATTGTTTTCATGGATGTCGATGCACTGCAATTGTGAAGAGAAGTGTTAAACAAATTCCATACATTCTATATTATAGTGTATGGGCTGCTAAGATTGTGAAATTGTGAACTAAATTACTTTTATTTACTTTATTGAATTACTTAACGGAGCAATTACTGTTTTGTCATACTGTTGATATGACATAGTAAAGAAGGCTTAACAACAGAGTGATGTCATATCAATGGCATAACATGGTTGTAATCTACTTGATTTCAGTTAATAATAAAGGCTCACCATATATTATAATATTGCTCTATTAATTACATCACAAAGTACTTTCGCTTACTATGAATCTTAACTAAACTGAACTGTTGAGTGTTCACTCACTGCAGCTGTGTCAGTTGCTTATGTGTTGAACTATGCTCACAAAACTGTCCAGTTATATGTGTGGCATATGCCTATACTGTATATATGTGTAGTACGGTTGAAGATAAATATGTACAAGAACATAGGTCAACAACTGATTATGGATGATTATGGCATGATAGGAAAAGGGATACGCTATTTATGCATATTATTATTATTACTATGTTGCAGGCAAGCTACATTGTGCAAGTTGTGATGATGCGGGGTGGGGGTCACATAGGTTAGGGGAAAAAAACACAAAGCCATTGCATGTAGGTAGAAGCTCTAATGCTATGATGCACTATATTACATAAAGAAGTGCATCAACACACCAATGCAGTGTTTCATTTTGCATGAGTAACATATGGCTTCCTGTTTTGTTTTTTTCATGTTAATCATTGCACTGAAAATATGTAGAAGTTTTGAAAACCAAGGGAAACAAAAATGGTTATACCCTCAGTGGTACATTGTTTGAATATCATTCTTTCCTATTTGTTGAGAATGCCTCATGTGTATTTGACCTAGGATTTATCTAAGACTATCTAACAAAACAAACTGCTAGTTTTTGCACTTCACAGATGCATATCATAATCTATAAAGTCTGTGTTGTTCGTTGATTTCTAAAATGGCTAGTATTGCAGAGAAAAAAAAGTTGTACTACATTATCTTTCTTGGGTTTCATAAAGAAAACTTTAGGTGACAGAGTGATATAAAAACTGTGATATTGCACAGTATGTGTAATGAGTAACACAAAACACACTGTACTATTCAAGACATGCGCTGAGTTACTGTGCTATAACTTAAAATAAATTAGAAGCAAAGACATTTTTTAAAAATAAATTGTTGTGATTGGACTTAGTCTTTGAATAATGGGTTACCATTGCACATTTTTTCAGTTAATTAATGGCTGGCTGGTAGAAATTAGCTGTGGACTGCGGTTTAGCCCATTATTATCCCCCCTGCCACCACACCCTCCAACCAATCAGAGACATGCAATGCTGTTTCTTTATATGATGACATTGTAGTATGCTGTGCTAGTACAGTGTCTAAAAGACCCCGATCTTCTAAGGCTACTGACTTTGTAGCACATGCTCTGTCAACCACGGTGCTGTGAGGTTGCATGATGTAATAGTGCCTGGTACCAAGGACCCTTTGCTCCCACCCATGAACATGTAGTGCTGTATAGTGTTTAGGGTTTGTGCTGAAGCATGACATGCTGTGGGTTCTTGCACCCTTACCCCTCCTCACAAACCAAAAAATAGCTAAAAAACTCTTAAACATCTGCAATGACATGGTACAAGCAGTGTGTCATACATAGAAACATAGAAACATAGAAGTTGAGGCAGATAAGGACCACAAGGCCCATCCAATCTGCTCATTTCTTTTTCTACCTTATGAATGTGCCATCGGCCTTTGCTAGTAACAATTCATGGCTGGCTGGTTGAAATTAGTGAATGACATTAATTATTTTTCTGCGTCATTTTACTTTACTTTTCTGTTATACTTACCTACTGTGCTTTTTTTTGTGTACATCTGGCAGACAATATAACTACTATAGCTTGTCTGTGAACCACCTGACATCCTCATTCTCCATGCTTTGATATGTGAGAGGAGTATGTTTAGCCACAACTCTTTCCTCTATTTAACACCCTCACTCCTGTTATGTGCACCATCTGTTATCACCTTTGAAAATGTTGTACTGCAGTGACTGCTGGACACTGTACTGTTCTGTATCATTTTATTTATTTTATATACTTATTTCTTGGATTACAAGTACCTTTGAGCCAGAAACTCTTTTTACAGAGGTTCCACATCAGGTGAGATCAACAGGAAAACAAAAGGACGTTTGAAATAACACTTTGATAATTTGACAACAAACATTATGCACAGTTGAGCTAACAATATAGGAACTGGTTAAAGTTGTCACAAGCAATATTGCTGTCAGTAGGATGACTTTGTCTGTTACAGTGTAGTAGGTAATAATATCATCTGAGGTAAACAATAATCGATGCTGAGAAAGAAAAGAAAAAATAATTATATATAAAGGGATTACAAGTAGGTACAACAATTAATATTATAGTAATATTTAAAGCAGTCAGCAGATTAACTTTTTTAGTAATAGAGTGGAAAGTAGGGGGGAGGGAGTAGGGCAGTGGCTCAACAGTGGAGTGAAAGCTGGGATGGGAGCTAGGTGAGGAGGCAGTCAGTAAATTGACCTTGTCTGTAACAGAGTGGAAAGTAGGGAGAGAGGGTGGAGTGGTTGCCCAGCAGGGGGCAAGAAAGAAAAGAGGAGAGTTAAAGGTGGGAGGGGACTAGGTGAGGAAGCTAGTAGGGGGGACATGACAGTCATTAGCAGAGTGAATGTAGGGTAGATTATAATGGGGTGGAGGTAATAGAGGCAGTGGTGACGGAGAGAACAGACACAATGGGATATAGGGTGAGTCCTGCTGTGGGACAACTAGATGAGGCAGACACAGCTGCTAAGTGTTGTGAGGTGTTGGTGGAGTTTGTACTTGAATGGACCAAGTTTGGATTTATCCAGGATGTCCGAGGGGAGACCATTTATCCAGATGGGAGCTCTGAACATAAAAGACCATTGCACTTGTGCAGTGTAGCAGAACGGAACTAGGTATGAGTGCTTGGATACACTTCTTGTACCACAAGGGTTGGGTGCACTAATTAGAAGATGTTGGGTAGTTGAAGGGGTTAGTCTGAGGCTGATTTTTAATTTTTTTTTTTGCTAACAGACAGGTCTGATATGTGATCTTGCCCTTGAGGTGTAGCCAATTGGTCTGGGCATACAAGTCGCATGTATGGGTGCATCTGTGAGTGCCAGAGACCAAACAACATGATTTAAGTGTGATACAAATTCTTTTAAGAGTTGTGTCTGTTGCAGTGTCATAGATGACAAGCCCATAATCAATTTTGGATAGGATTGAGCTGGTGACAGCTAACCAGAGTGCTTCAGGGGTCATGCTGTGCCTGTGCCTGTTCAGGAGCCCTAGTCTTGTGTTTACTACCTTAGTGATAAGGTTGACATGCTCAGTGTAGGATGGCATGCTGTCAAAGGCTATCCCTATGTATTTAAAGTTATAGACCTGTTCAAGAGGCAAGTTGCAGTTATTTAGAATGGATAGTTGGGCTGATTTATGATTATTGTGTGAACTGGCAAATAGCATTACCTTCATTTTTTTGTAGTTCATTATTAGCTTATGTCAGGCAAACCAGGCCTCAGCCACAGTGAAGCTTTGCTGTAGGCTACTAACAAGGTGGAGTGGGTCAGGCTGGCTGGCAACTAACACAGCATCATCAGCATGTAGAAAAGTGTTGTTGATACTGACTTGGGGGAGGTATTGAAAAAGAGGCTAAAAAGTAGGGGACCAAGGATTGAGCCTTGGGGGACTCCTGAGTGCATTGAATGGCTGATAGATAGGGTATCATGGATTTTGACCTGCTGTGATCTGCCATCAAGGTAGTTTTTGAGCCAGGTTGTTACACCATATGAGAGTCCAAGGGTGGGGAGTGACTCAATTAGAAGAGTATGGTTAACCGTATCAAATGCCTTTGTGAGATCAATATATATTGACCCCACTAGATAACTCCAGTCAAGTGCCTTGTGAAGGAAGTCTGTATACTCTAAGAGGGCAGAGGTGGTACTGTGACCCTTCCTGAATCTGTGTTGCTGTGGGCATTGGATGACGAACTTAGCCAAGTAATCAGATAACTGGTCAGAGAAATAGGCTCTAGTGCTTTGTAGAGGGGAGGAAGGATGGAGACTGGGTGATGATTTGAGTGCAAGGCCCCATCTCCACTTTTATTAATGGGCGTCACTGCTGCCACTTTCCACCATTGGGAGAACTGTCCAAGGCAGAGAGACAGATTTAATTGTTTAGTAAGTGGGGAGAGGACAGCATCAAGTGTAAGGTGCAGTAGTTTAAGGTTGAGAAAGTCACTGCTATATCTAGACTTCCCGAGCACCCTTAATAGGTATTTTTTATCATCTTTCAGATTACTCTCTTAAAATAGAAGGGGGGGGTTCTGGATCAAGGCAGCCTTCTTAGAGTTAATCATGCTGGCTTGTTCATCAAAGAAGTCTGGGGGAGGACACCACCAAGGTCAGTAAAGGCAGCATTAAATGTATTTTCTATTTGCTTGGAGTCCTGGATGGTTTCCCTCAATTACATTGAGCATGAAGGGAGGGGATTTGTTAGGTTTACTGATGAGGTCTTTGAGATTCTCCCAAAATTTCCTGCCATCACCACAGGAGTTTGAGGGCACATCTATGAAATGGGTGGATTTAGCTAAGTGAGTCTCATGGGTGCAAGCATTCCTCGCAGCTTTGTACAGCTGCCAATCTGCTTGTTTATCTGTTGCCCAGACTTTATTCCAGAGGTTTTCTCTTGTGGCCATTAGGTTTAGGAGGGAGTTGGTGATCCAGGGGTTGCTCATACCCTTAATCTTCCCCTTTCTATAGAGGGCGTAGATATCACAGGCAATGTTGAAAAGGGCAATGAAGTGTTCCAGGGCTTGGTCAACACTGTTTGCCGAGTCCATTGGTGACCAGTCACACTGTAGGAGATAGGCCTGGAGGAGTCTGAGCTGCCCTTTCTTAAGTACCTGTTGGTAAGTCTCTTTTGTAGGTTATTTGGGGGACCTATTTGACTACAGACAGGTGACAGGAGAGTGGTCACAGAGAGAGTGTCATGGAGGGCTTCGGTGCCAGTAAACCTCTCTGGGTGATTTGTGAGAATCAGGTTAAGCAGTGTGTTGTGGCCAGTCCTATAGCTGATTCTGGTGGGAGTAGTCACCAACTGGGTGATATCAATGACTACGATTGCATCTTTGTAAGGGTTGGCTTCCAGGGCAAGCCAGTTAACATTAAAGTTCCTTAGCACTGGTATCCTGTGAACAAGGTGACCACAATTGAGCACCTACAAAAATGGCACCTGTGTTCAGGGCTACCTAGCAAGGTAGTGACCGGATACCTGGATGGGAGAGGTAGGGTGACAGGAAGCTATGCACATACGTGTGGGGGGGGAAGGGAAGGGAAGATATGTGGGAGAGAATGTGGAAGGCAGCTGCTGAACTGGTCTGCTAGCATGGTGGTGAGGGTGGTCAGTTGGGAGGTGCAGGGTGCAGGGTTCGGGTCAGGTGCAGTGTGGTTTTTGGTTTTTTTTTTTTCAGCAGGCAGCTTTTTATTTTCTAAGTATTTTACACACAAACCCCTAACATGCATCCCCCTGGAGTTGAGAATCCATTAGTGGAAAGGTGTGGGGGCAAAGCCCTCTAGGGGGTGCAGGGTGCCTAGACCCCCACATAAAAAAAATTCCCTCGATCTCAGGCACCCTCTTGCCGTTTGCCGCAAGTGTCCTTCACCAAAATTCATTTTCAGCGATGTACACTCTCCCTATTGGCGATCGCTATTCTGTGATCACCATTATGACATAGAACCAGTAGCACTACAACTTCAGAGCAATTGGGCAGATTGGAAAGGTAATCAAGCACCATTTTAAAGCCATTGGCATGGTCATGTGTGGGGATACAGATTGTAAGAATGGTGAGTGCTTTACCCTGATGACCTAGAACAACTTTAATTGCAAGGGCCTAAGCACTGTTCCTTGAGACTATTTTTGGGAAGACATGACCTTGTAGCAAGTCTTTCAAGTAGAGGGCATACCCTCCACTCATTTTACCCAGCCTATCCTCTCTGAATAGGGTAAAGCCATCCAGGGAGACAGTGGTGTCTGGTACTTTAGGAGAGAGCCATGTTTCAACCACTGCTAGCCTATGCTGTGTTACCCAA
Organism: Neoceratodus forsteri; assembly: GCA_016271365.2. Lineage (NCBI taxonomy): Eukaryota > Metazoa > Chordata > Ceratodontiformes > Ceratodontidae > Neoceratodus > Neoceratodus forsteri. The sequence goes on from CM057456.1 coordinate 1,727,861,898, forward strand.
ACCTGTAGAAGATCAATTTTGGGTAGAAGGCTCCAATTGTTTACAAAAGCCAGTTTGGTAGCACCGGGGCTACTACCATGGCAGTGGGGCTGCTGTACAAGGCCCGGGTTGGGGTGCATGTTGCCTGACATCAGTAGAAGAAGTAGGGCATTCTGGAGTAGGAAGAACCTAAACAGCTTAACAAGGGTGGTTGATCTATGCTTTGAGGGCTTGCTAGCCTTAGTAATGAAGAAGGGCATGGAGAGGTGAGGCATGACAAGGAGGGGAGAGAGTTAAGGCAGTGGATTGAGCATCTGCCTAGCTTGGTGGGTTTACTGTAGTGGATTTGTATAGCACTTGCAGTTTCAGTGGCCTGTGGCATAGATCTCATGTGAGGTAGCAGGTGGATTGATTGGGGCTTGAGGCCAACATGACTAGGATAAGGTAGGGTAACTAGTAGGAATACATGGGGGACTAGACAATTAAGGGACCCCATGACTGGGTGAGTGACTGAGTGAGGACGGGGAGGCCAGTGTTTTAGATGGGGGGTAAGTAATGGCACCCGCAGTATGTATTAGGGGTTGGGGGTAGTGAGGGTAGCAGATACTGGGGCACGAGTGGTGACCAAGCTGGGTTGGGGGGTGCAGTTGTGGATTTGGGTGGAGGGGGTGGAGTTCTGAGTGGAGGGGGCCTTCCGGTGTGCAGTCAGGGGGCAGATAAATACCTGAGTTTGAGTTGAGACCAAGGTGGATCGACATTATAGTGTGTAATACTGTAAGTCTGAAAAGGATCTCCACTAACACACTGTCACATGCTCAACTGTGTGTGTTCTCTGGGGGCACTGTGAAGCTGTGTAACATAGTGTGCCAGTGCAGCTTTATATGGACTCAGTCATCTCACCCCAAAAGATGTTGTAATGCCTGGACTGTGTCGTACTGTTCTGCTGGGTATTGTAATGTGAGACTGCTATGCTTTAAGAGCCATGTGCAGTCACCTCTAAAGATGTCCCATGTTATGTTGTTTGGGTACTGTTGTGTTGCTTATAATAGTGTATCAGTAGGTGGTGTGTATGCATCTGTCAAGGTGCTGCACTGAAGGGTGTGTTGGTCACTATGGTACTGGGTGACATACTGTGCAGTTATATGGCTGGAAGGACAGTGTATCTAATTAGTAAATGGGTTGTAGTACAGTACACCACCCCCCACCATGTACCTCTTCTTGCGCTGAAGTACTGATTGCCCACTATGGTGATATCACAGTTCCTGGGAGTCTTGAGTAATGCCTACCTACACCCCTCCAAAGGTATATTGCTAAAGCTAGACAGTGGGCATAGGTCATAACTGTTTCTGTTTAATTCACCAATTAACTCATTTGTTTCCCACATATACTGAATATATATATATATATATATATATATATATATATATATATATTACCTTTTTGAACAGCCAACAGTTCCTGCCACACAGAAGAATGGTCTGTTGAAAGAAAAGAAAAACTCATGAATTAATTTTTGGAAAATGTATTGATGAGTAGCTGTGTGCCATTTCTTTTCTTCTACGGAGCAAGTTCAGTTCTTGGAAGTTTTGCATAACATTTTCATAGATGGTGACATGCTATCATTCATATAAATTTATATATATGGTTGTGAGATACTAGAGAGGCTGTTGTCCAAAATCTTTACATATATTTAGACTTTGCATTCTAGGCAATGTACACCACACTTGGGAATTTTTTTTTAAACCACAACTTTAGAAGTTTGGTATAGAAACCAATGGTTCATGTTAGCTATGTTTGTGCCACTGAATGAGCATGATAAATACATGCATACTTATAATCTATGTCTTATGGCTAAACTATCCTATCTCCCCCATCACCCACCAGGCATGCCTGCCACAGTACGTTGTCACTCCACAATGTTAACCTGACCTCAAAAATCATTATGTGAAGTCCTATGGCAGACCACTTTGTTTATTATAATAGAGGTCTCAGAAAATCTGGAATCTGATTGGGTGTTAGGATTCCAACAGCGTCACATTAATCCATTTAATGCAGTCATGTACAGTCTGATTACCATGACTCATGGATTGTTCCTGTCACCATTCCATCCTCTAACACTGCTGAATGATTGGAACAATGTGTTCTGCTATTCAACCAGCATTCTTAAACTGCTTTTGGAGGAACTATTTTCATTTAAAATGCTCCTCTAAATGATGAAAGAAAAAAATACTCACCTTAGTAATTATGTTTCTTCTAATGGAGTCTTGCTGTATTCTGACTATTGCAGTTAACCCCAGCACTCAAACTGCCCCGGAGAGTAGATGGTTAATTTTCTATGCAGAGCATAGAACATTGAGCTCGAGCTCGGTTCAAACCTCTGTCTGCTGTACTTTAAAGTGTAACTGTCAGATTCTCACAAGCTAATACTAACTAACTACTATGTGGAAATTATAAAATTTTTACTAGCCAAATGGCAACCAAATATTTTGGATCCCCAAAAGACTCAAGTCAAGAAATCCAAAATCCAAAACCAGGTAGTGAACAACTTAAGACTGTTAAATTTATAATATAACCCACTCCCCCTCTCTAAAAGGAGGGAGTACCCAAATGCACCCCTGAGGTGCAACACTGCATCTGCCAGTCCACTTCCTAAAGACAGCTTCTGAGAGAGGAGGTAGGGAGGGTGGTCAGAATACAACAAGACTCCATTAAAAGAAACATAATTGCTAAGGTGAGTAATTTTTTCTTCAAACAACATGAAGTCTTGCTGTATTCAGACTATTGCAGACTACCAAGCAATACCTCCATGGAGGAGGGAATCAAACCTACCTTGGGAATAGGCTCTGCAGTACTACTGTACCAAACCAAGCATCACTCCTAGCCTGGATGTCTGGGGAGTAATGTTTGGTAAATGTATGGACTGTTTTCCAGGTGGCTTCTTTACATATCTCTAGCAAAGGATTATCCCTGGCTGCAGCCAGGGAAGCAGCTGTACCTCTAGTCGAATGAGCCCTCAGGCCTGAGGGAGGTATTTTGCCTAGCTTCTTATAGCAGAATTGAATACAAGAGACAATCCACCTGGCAATAGTTCTCTTAGTGGCAGGTTTGCCCTTACCCACTTCCCCATAAGTGAGAAACAACTGAAGGGAGTCGAACCTGTGAGCCTTAGTACACTGAATGTAGTAACTAAGGGCTCTTTTAACATCCAAAAAAAACCTGTGTAAACTTCTTTCTCCTGAAGCAGAATTATCAGTGAAGAACACAGGGAGAGACATAGATTGGTTCAGATGAAAATCTGAAGCCACTTTAGGTAAAAACCTCCTTTTAGTTCTAAGGACCACCTTATCTCTATTGAATGAGATAAAAGCAGTCTCCACTGACAGAGCTTGCAATTCACTGATACACCTGGCAGAGGTAATAGCTACCAGGAACACAGTTTTCCAAGTCAGGTACTTAAGCTCTGCTGAAGACAAAGGCTCAAAAGGGGGTTGCATAAGCTGAGCAATGCAAACATTAAGATCCTAAGCAGGGGTAGGATCCCTAAAAGAGGATTGGTATGAAGCAATCCCTTGAAAAATGTACAGTATACAGGGTGAGATGACAGTGAGGAAGGCTTTCCCACTGACAGAAAAGCAGAAACAGCTGACAAATGTACTTTGAGAGTAGCTGGTCTGAGGCCTAGGCCATTAAGATGAACCATATAATCCAGAACTGTAGACAATTCAGCAGTGTCTGGGGATATATGCTTCTTGGACCACCAAATGCTGAATCTTTTCCATTTGGAGTTGTAAGTTTTTCTGGTGGCAGGCTTTCGAGAGGCTTTGATAATATCCAGAACCCCTTGGGACAGATGCAAATCTGCATACTCTAACTCTTCAAGATCCATGCCTTGAGATTGAGAAACCAAATATTGGGGTACCAAATCCTACCCTGAGAGGAGGTTAACAGGTTGTAATTCCTGGGAAGAGACAGGGGAAGATGGACTGCTAGGAACAGCAACAGGGGTTACCAAGGCTGCCTATGATGGCACCCTCAGTGGAGACCCAGAAGAATGCTGAGGACATCCACAAGGGAAACCCACAAAAGAGTGACAAGGGACACCACAGGGGAAGGAAACAGCTTCTGATAGGGGAATCAATTGTTAGGCGGGTAAAACTGGGGAAGGGAGAGGAGAAGGAAGTAAGGTGCCTGCCTGGTGCCATGGCTTGGAGGGACAGGAAGCAAATCCTCAGGATTACAGAAGCAGCATCACAGGAGAGGGAACTAGATATCATTGTCCACCTTGGGACAAATGACCTAGCTAGGCATGGGATCAGTGCAGTGCAGAATGAATTTGTGGAGTTGGGGAGGGCCTCAGACGGGTAGCAAGCATGGTAACCTTCTCAGAGGTGCTGCCAGTCCATGGCAGGGGTGAGGCTAGGGTACTGCACACCATGCAGTTTAATGAATGGTTGAAAAACTGGTGCAGAGCACAGGGCTTTGCCTTTTTGGGGACTGGGGGTCCACCTGGAGAAATAAATGTCTATACTGGCAAGATGGTCTGCATCTGTCCACGAAGGGAACCAAATTACTAGGTGACAGGTTTAAATGCTTCCTTGGTAAGCTTTTAAACTAGCCAAGGGGGGAGGTGCTGATAAAAGGCAGGAAATTTCAAGCCTCCCCCCACAAAACATGGCAGGTAGTAAGGTAAACACTGAGGTACAGAGCTCAACACAGGGCAGGACAGGGGCAAATGGAAAAACAGACAAGGGCAATAAGAGCAAGGATGGGGGGAAAAGGATAAAGCCAACATTAAATGGAGGGCAATGAGTACCAATGCCCGTAGTCTGGGAAACAAGCTTCCTGAGCTAGTAGCCCTGATGGAAGATGAACAATTGGATATTGTGGCAGTCACAGAAACATGGTACACAGAGAACCACGACTGGGATGTCAACATACCAGAGCACACAATCTACAGAAGGGACAGGGAAGGTAAAATAGGAGGTGGAGTAGCTCTATACATAAGGGAAGGGATCAAAGCTACAGAAATAAAAAGTAAAGGGGGAGGACAAGAGGCACTCTGGGTCACCTTGGAGACAGGGAATGGCATCACAATCCGCAAAGGGGTTGTATACAGAGTCCCATCTCAAGGGAGAAATGGACAAGAAAATGATAGAGGACACTCTCAAAATGGCTGAAAAAGGAGATACTGTTGATGGGGACCTGAATATGCCAGATGTTAACTGGATGACATGTACTGCAGCCACATCCAAGAACAGGGTCATTCTCGATGCCCTGAGGGCAGGCCTTAGACAGCTAGTGTTGGAACCCACTCGGGAGGAGCAATACTAGACCTGGTACTCTCAAATGGAGAGAGGATCACAAATTTAGAAGTCAGTAGACATCTGGGAACAAGCGACCACTGCACAGTGTGCTTCTACAATGAGCACAACCATGGAGATAAGCCATACAAAACAAGAATACTGGACTTTAGAAGGGCTGACTTTGGCAAAATGGGTGAATACCTGAAGAATGCACTAGCAAATGGCCAAAAAGGAGGGGTGGAGAAAAATCAAAACTGCCATCATAGAGGCAATAAGCCTTCGTATGAAACAAATAAAGAAAACAAAGTGGAGTAAAAAACCACTATGGTTCTCAAAAGAGGTGGCAGGGAAGGTTAAGGAGAAAAAGTCTACATTCAAAAAGTATAAGGAATCACAGAAGGAGCATGACAGGGAACTGTATCAATTAAAGCAGAAAGAAGTGGGGAAGGCAGTCAGAATAGCAAAGGCCCAAACAGAGGAAAAAATAGCCAACTCAGTTAAGAAGGGGGATAAAACCTTTCATAGGTACATTAGGGAGCATAGAAAGGTTAAGGAAGGGATAGTGAAGATTAATAAAGGAGAGGGGAAGTGGGCAGAGGGAGACAGTGAAAAGGCAGAGATACTGAATGAATACTTTTGCTCAGTATTTACAAAAGATGAGGAGGAGGAGTTACCTAAACCAGACAACAGAAGCACTCTGGGTAGGGGGGGTTGACACCAGTCCATTTCACAGAAGAAAGAGTCCTAAAAGAACTCCTAAAACTCAAGGTGGACAAAGCAATGGGGCCTGATGGGATTCACCCCAGAATCCTAAAAGAACTAAGGGAGGACCTAGTGACACCACTGACCACGCTTTTTAACAAATCATAGCAGGATGGGGTGGTACCTGAAGACTGGAGGAGGGCAGATGTGATTCCCCTTCACAAAAGAGGGAGCAAGGCAGAAGCAGGAAACTACAGACCTGTAAGTTTGACCTCAGTGGTAGGGAAAATGATGGAATCACTTCTGAAAGAAAGAACTGCTGAGTACCTAGAGGCTAGCAGGGCACAGGACCCAAAGCAGCATGGATTTACAGCAAAAAGGTCATGTCAGATGAATCTAAGTGATTTCTTTGACTGGGTGACCAAAGTAATAGACCAGGGAGGGGCTGTGAATATGGCCTACCTAGACTTTAGCAAGGCATTTGACACAGTCCCGCACAAAAGATTAATAATGAAGTTAGCCAGCCTGGGAGTGGATCCCAGGGTGGTAGCCTGGGTAGCAAACTGGCTGCACAACAGGACACAGAAGATAATAGTGAATGGAACACATTCGAAGAAGGGTGTCACTAGTGGAGTACCTCAGGGCTCAGTACTGGGTCCAGTCCTCTTTAACATCTTTATAGGTGACATTGCAGAGGGTCTGAAGGGAAAGGTATGCCTCTTTGCAGATGACACAAAGATCTGTAACAGAGTTGATACACAAGAGGGGGTAGAAAAGATGAGAAGGGACTTGGCAAGGTTGGAAGAATGGTCAGACATATGGCAACTTAGATTCAATGCAAAGTAATGCACCTGGGAAACAAAAACCCAGAAGAAGAGTACACAATAGCAGGGGAGGTACTAATAGCAACAAAAATGGAAAGGGACCTGGTGGTAGTCATATCAGATGACCTAAAGGTAGGTAAGCAATGTGAAAAGTCGATAAGGAGAGCCAGTGGGATACTGGGATGCATAGGAAGGGGCATCACAAGTAGAAAAAGGGAAGTGGTTATCCCTCTATACAGACAGTTGGTGAAACCCCATCTGGAGTACTGTGTGCAGTTTTGGAGACCTCATCTACGCAAAGACATAGACAGGATGGAAGCAGTCCACAGGAGGGCAACTAAAATGGTGCAGGGTCTGCAGCAGAAACCATATGAAGAGACTGAGAGAGCTTAATTTGTATACTCTTGATGAAAGGAGGGACGGGGAGACATGATAGAAACTTTCAAGTACCTCAAGGGAATCAACAAAGTCCAAGAGGGTAGCATCTTTCAGAAAAAGAGATGTGTAAGAACAAGGGGGCACAATTTAAAGATAGAGAGGGGACGGCTCAGGGGTAATGTAAGGACATTTTTTTCACGGAGAGAGTGGTGGATACATGGAACCACCTTCCTGAGGAGGTTGTTGGGTCTAAAACAGTGGGGGATTCAAACATGCATGGGACAGACATAAGGCAATTATAGTGGGGTTGCAGGAAGTAGGCTGTTGGTTAACTAGCATCTGCAGCTTATCCAGTAGGTAGGGAAATGAGCAGACTGGGTGGGCCAAGTGGTCCTTATCTGCTGTCAAAGTCTATGTTTCTATGCCTGGTCCAGTCTGGAGCAATCAGAATCACTTTGCAAGGTTGTGACCTTACCTTGACCAAAACCTTGAACAGTAGAGGAAAGGGAGGGAAGGAATATAGAAATTTCCCTTCCCAGTTCAAAATCAGAGCATCCAGAGGTTCTGAGCCTAATACTGGAGGTCTGCAACAAAACAGAGGAAGTTGATGATTGTCTGGGGCTGCAAAGAGATCTATCTCTGGAGTGCCCCACCTTGAAAAAATAACTTTCAACACCAGAGGGTCCAAGGACCATTTGTGATGGCCCTGGGAGATCTTGCTCAATGCATCACTAAATGGCCAGTTCAGCCAAACCAGTCAAAAAATAAGTATTACAATTTCCACAAGTTTACTATGTCTAGTTCACTACCCAGTACTTACTGTACCACAGACAGAGATCTGAACCGAAACTTGCGAAACATTATCAGTAAAACCGAGGACTTTAACCGACTTACGAACCGTGAGCAAAGGAGAAATCTCCAGAGCAGCCGTTCAGTTAGGCGGAGTAAAGGATCTGACAGTTGCACTTCAAAGTGCAGCAGACAGAGGTCTGAACCGAGCTCGAGCTCAACGTTCTATGCTCTGCATAGAAAATTAACCATCTACTCTCCAGGGCAGTTTGAGTTCTGGGGCTAACTGCAATAGTTAGAATACAGCAAGACTTCATATTTGAAATATAGTTTCAACACTTTTTCATTTTAAATAATTTTGTTAGAATAGCAACAAGGCGCTCCTGAGAGTTTCAGTAACAATTAGTTAATCGCTCCTAGGGACAATATGCCACTGCACTGTGGCTTGTGTCATATTATGTTCTTACAGAGTGATTAACAGGGTGTTAGTCTAACCATTGGTCAGGCCTTATAGTTTAATTACCAATAGATGCAGCATTTATGTAGAACACTTCATATAAAGATGTATACAGCACTGCAAACAATAGTAAAATTACAGCAATCTGTTAAATTTTTACTAGATTTCTTAGCTTGTTTATAAAAGGATTTACTTTACTCAGTTGAAGGCCTCTTGGGGCCTGCAGCAGACTGCAATCTCAATGGATCAGGGCGGGGCTCCTCATGTTCAGCTGTTTTTGAGGAGCCCTCAGCCACTGGTGAGGCATCTTTCTGCACCACAGAGAGTTGCAGCTGTTGTTGTTCACTACCCTGTGTAGCCTCTTCTGCGCCCCCACCAGCGTCCTCCTTGTTGACTTCTTCCTCTGTAAAACAGCAATGAAAAAATATTTTGTAGAGTTGTAGCTAACTTTTGTACACATTATAATATTTGTTTGATTAATTTAAAACACAATTATGCTTTCTAACTGTCTAAGAACAATGTGTGTTATGCAGGAACAGGTGATCAGCTACAGACTGTGTGCTATCTGCTACTTAATATACCTGCAAGGCAGCTATACACAGACTGCCCTCCCCAGCCTATAGACTACCTACAGCAGTGTAGTCGTGGAAGAAGACTATAATCGAATTGGATGTCAGTTCTGGGTATTGTACTGGATCACTGGTGCAATAAGATGTGGTTTGTGTTATCTGAATACCAGAAGAAGGCACCTGTGCTGTCATAGCCAGGTGCTGTTTGCAGAAGAAGTCCCTGCATGAAACCTTATACATAATGTAATTCCTCTCCTCAGCAGAACAGACTGTAGACGGTCCTTCCCCTTTGCCAAATGTAGAGCACTCACAGATACGTTGTACCTGTCAATGTACTATGACATGTTCTCTCACACACAGACACACAAGAGAACTCTTAACAAAGGACACCACAGCAAATCAGTTTTATGGCTCATTAGTCCTTTGGTGACAAACTCTTTCAGTAAAAACATTTCATATGTGATGCCATGTTTTTTTGATTGAATATGTAGTAGTCTAAGTAGTTTATACTGCTTTTTCCTTTTGCAACTTTTACTATTTCTATTATCAAAGCCACTGAACATCTTTGTATAAAGAAAATATGAAATGCCCTGACTTAAGATATCATTATTATCTTCATTTGAGGGAACTGGTCTATTGCTTTCTCACCTGTAGCTTTACCACTCAGGAGATATCAACATATGAATCCCCTGTCATGAATATAAAAATGATATCTTAAGTAGTCCATGTGATATCTCCTATATATATAACATTCAAGTTTTATTCATTGCATACAATTAGTAAAGTTATTTTGCGATAAATGTTTAATGTTAGAACACCATTTCTTGTACCTACAAAACAATTAATTTCACTTACAACATGTCATTTCAGCTTAGCATCTAGAACTAGAACAGTGAGAACAATAGGCCAGATTGACAACTTATAATGCAAAAAAGTCTCTTAAGCTAAGAAAGGGTAAAATACCAGTTAAAACATTACATATGGTGTGGTATAGATCACATAGATTTGTATTTATTTTTTATTTTATTAAAGTCTAGGAATTACAACCCTTTGAGTCAGGGACTCATTTACAAAGGCTACACGTCTTACAGAGAATGAGGACAAATACAGAGAATAATGAGGACAAATACAGAGAATAAAATACAGAGGCATAGTGCATAACAGATACATTGAGTAACACCATAGGTGTGTACAATGCAAACATACAATATAGTCTAGTACTTAATGTACAGAGGAGCTTGTCAACACAGGGAAACGGGTTATCTGCAGTCACAATTACAGCTAGACATGACATAATGATAAGATAATAGATATTATACAATGGCAAGAAGAAATCTTCTTCTGCGATTGGTCAGTCAGACACTAACACGGATGTTATCCTGGCATAACATCATGAATGTATTGCCAACCACACAAAAACATAAGGAAAAGCCACAACACAGTCACATATCAGTACATCAGAGCCTGTCAAAACATAAACAGCAGCAGTGTCAGAAAGCTTCCATCAGATCATCTGACAGACCAGCTGACAGCAGTGCCCTAAAGTATTGATGCCTGACTTACCAGCAGTCGATTTCCAGCTGTTTACAATGTCCTCCTTCACAAAGATGTTTCCTGAAGAGAAGGAAAATAAGCCGACCGTCAGCAAACCCCAAAAAAAAGCAACGGAAAAAAAAATACATTCAGGTTGAAGAAACCACTTTAAATGCCATGGAATGCGACCGGAATGAGCCGTCAACAAAAAGGCAGACACAGTGGACAGTGAAGGTATTTTCTGACTGGATAACAGAATCTAACACACAGATAGACCTGAAAACAGTAACTGTACCAGAGCTAAACAACACCTTACGCAAGTTCTATGCTTCCGTGCAATCAATGGTGGGCACACAATACAGGATCAGCAGTTTTGTCGGCTTAAGAGCAGGCATAAACAGACACCTCAATGAGCCTCCTCTAAGCCGTAATATAAATCTCTGGTCAAACCCTAAGTTTCACAGTTCAAATAACATTTTTGCCGCTCAGATTAAGAACCTTAAAAGAAAAGGCAAAGACAAGGCCAAACACCATGAGCCCCTCACCATGTCAGATCTTCATTTTCTCCGCCACTCAGAAGCCTTAACTACTGACACCCCAGAAGGACTGTTACGCCACGTCTGGCTTGAACTGCAACTGCCCTTTGACAGACGTGGCTGTGAGGGTCAAAGGCAATTAAAACCAGACAGCTTTGAATTCTGCACTGCAAAAAAATGGTCTTCAGTATGTAACCCTGACTTTTAATGAAAAAACCAAGAGCCACAGTGATTCTTTACAAAAAGACCACAACAAGTACAGAGGGTGCATGTTTGAAATACCTCAGCACCCACAGTGTCCAGTTGCAGCCCTACAGAAGTACTTAAACAAGAACCCTTCCCTTTGCTCTTTTAGGCATAAGTTGAAAGAGTATCTTTTTACTGAGTGCAAGTGTAAATGTTTTGAATGATGGTGCTAAGACTTATTTCCTTGAATTTGGTATGTGTATATCTTACTTGTTATTTGTATTTTTTTTAGATGTTTGTGTTTTTATATTGTATTCAATTGTCATTTGTACACTGATCACCCATGAAAAGGGGTCATTTTTTGGCCCATGGTCCTATCAGTAAAAATAAATAAAACAAACAACACTCCTTGTCTCTTCTGTCACCCCAGCAGACTGCCAGCCAAACCATGGAGTGAAGAAACTGTTTGGTTCGCCCGAGAGCCAGTAGGAGTCAATTCACTAGCCACCATGCTGCCTAAAATATGCAAGGCGGCTGGCCTCACCACAACGTACACAAACCATTGCCTCCAAGCCACCGCAATTCAAATCCTGAACAATGCGGGGCTCGAAAGTTGTCAAATCATGTCTGTCACAGGACATAAGCAAGAATCATCCCTAAAAAGTTATTGGGGACCTACCATGTCTGAGCACAGTAAATGGAGCACAATCCTCTCTGGAGCATCACAAAGCACCGTACAGCCGAGTCGAACCCACACATTTGTTGACCTACACGCAGCCAGCTGCCATGTGACTCAAGCTACCGAACAAAGTGCTACAACCTCTGAACCTCAAAGTTCAAAAGCCACTACAACCCGAGAAGACAGCAACATCCAAACAGCCGAGAATGAAGCAAGCTTCAGCTACAGAAGCAGCAATACATTGCGAGAGCAAAACAGTAACACACACTTCACAATCCAAGGCAACACAATGTGTATTTCTAATATATACAAGCCCTAAAACTGAAATCTATCTCAACAACTGAAAAGCAATAAATGAAACTGTTAAATGTAAAAAATGCAAATGTTGTTTAAGACGTAAAGTTCAAGTTAATGAAATGTTATGAAATTGTTGTTTGCTTTACTGCCATATTAAAAAAAAATATTAAAAATATTTATTATATTCATTAACACACTTTATCTTTCTTCATACTTTTCATCACTTTAACAGTGAAACTAATAAAAACTACTAGTCATTTAACCATTTTAAAACATGACTAATGCTATGGAAGGTTATTTTCACATTTTTAATCATTAAAATCACTTCAAAAATCAAAATTTGACTTTGTTTCTTCACTTAAACAATTCAAGCCATTGTATAATAGGAATAATGCACTCCAGGGTGTGTGTCATGCTGGGATATCATCACTTCTGGGGTGATTAGTCACACTCAGCCTGCAGCCTTGTGCCTAATCACCCCAGGCATGACGTTATCCCAGCATGACACACCCTGTCATGCATTATTCCTTTAATAAGATAAGTTGTAGTAGAATAATACATTTGTTTGCAAACATGAATGCTTAAAAAGTGTGTAACTATGTTATGGTTTGCCGCTCGAACATTATGGGTGTTACCAGGCAGTGGTGGAGAGAAATGTGTCATTCTACTTTAATTCATTATGTATTTGCTATGTAGATAATAAAGTTGTTGATTTGTACTCACCAGCTGAGTTGAGCACAACCAGTTGTTCAAACCCAGAAACCTCTTAAACCTGATCCAGAGACTGGTACAAGGCAAATCCTTTTGGGTGGGACAGCAGGGAAGCATTAATGTTCTGCTGTGAAAGAATAGAGAAAGAAAAATGTGTATTAGCTTGTATTATTATTATCTAATTAGTGGTTAGAATGTGACAGCTAAGCACTGCAAGGAATGGTGTCTATGCATAAACAGGTGGGAAATTTGTGATGATGCTTTTTTTTTTTTTTATTCTATTTTATTTAAACAGCAGTTTGGAAAACCTTTGAGCCATAGGCTCATTTACAAAGGTACCTTGTCACAGTAAGACAAACCAAAATACACAGTATAGCAGTACAACACGTAAGTATAACAGTAAATTAAGACATAGATACAAACAAGCTGGTACAGGTAGGATGGATGCAAACAATACCAGAGTTATGTTGTCCTTAGCAGCTTAGTAATAAGTTTTGTCATAGGTATTGAGTACGGCTTTGACTAGCGGCAGTTACAGCATCGGGTGTTAATAAGGTGGTTACGCAAGGAAGTTTTGAAGCATGATATAGTTGGAGCTTCGGAGATGGAGGGGGGAAGAGTGTTGAACCAGGAGGGGGCCCTAAAGCTGAAGGCTCTTTGGCCGTGAGAGGTCCTAGCTCTAGGGATAACAAGAGAGGTTTTCCCAGAGGTCCGAGTATGAGCTAGTGGGACAGAGCGGCGTATGGTGGTGGTCAATCCTGGTGGGGAAAGCCCAAGGAGGGTCTTTTTTGTAAGGGTACAGGTAAGATATTTGAGGTGCTCGTCGAGATCAAGTACCAGCGTTTTAGCATACAGTAGACAGGTGTGTGTCATCCTAGGTGCCCAAGTAATTAACCTGCAGGCCTTATTCAGAGTAGTGCAAATTTTATGGAGTGCGGTCTGATCAGCAGCACCATACACCGGCAGTCCATAGTCCACTAGGGACAGGATAGAGGAGGTGACTGCGAGTCGAAGAGCCTCCGGGGGGAGGTAGTGTTTATACCGATGTAAGATGCCCAATCGGATATTAGTGGCAGTGGCTAGGGCAGCGATGTGTCCATGGAAGGAGAGGAAGGGGTCAAAATGGATCCCTAGGTATTTATAGGAGCAAACTTGTTTGAGTGGGAATGAGGTCCCAGAGTGAATGAGGAGTTTGAAGTTGCAGGACTTGTTTTGGGGATGAGTGAAGAACATGGTTTTTGTTTTTTTAAGATTTATCACCAATCTATGTTCCTTGAACCAGCCCTCGGCTTCAGTGAAGGACTTCTGCAGCGAGTCCTGGAGGGCAATAGGGTTACGATTTGAGGCAAAGATGACTGCATCATCAGCGTACAATAGAATGTTCCCCGAGCAAGAGCGTGGAAGGGTGTTAAGGTAAAGGGAGAATAGTAAGGGGCCCAGAATGGAGCCCTGGGGAACCCCAGAAAAGATGGGACAGATGTCTCAGTAGGTCCCATTAATTTTTACACGCTGTGAGCGGTCAGACAGATAACTGGTGCACCAGGAGATAGGCCCAGCAGCAAAACCAGAGAGACTAAGGGCATCAAGAAGGAGGGGGTGGGAGACACTTTATGCTGTTCATGTAGCTTTGAAACCCTGCACAGGTAGAGGGTGTGTAGAAACCACCACTGCAAGTACCTGTAGTGTGTCTGTCTGTGGACCCCCACCTCCCTACCCCCCTTCTGCAGAGCTCTGCAGCATGTCAGATGGTATACTACACGACACACAGCTTGGCAGTGAATCAGATACTCTGCAAGGATGCAGTACTAGTTTTGTTGTGCATTTAGGCACAGATCAGGGTATGTGAATAGCACCTGTAGACACTCAGCCCCACCCATTATATCACTTAGTCCTATGGTACCATCTCCCTTACTAAAGAACACCACTGTGGGCAGATGTTCCCTACCATCAGCAGCTCAGCAACCATCTTGTAAGCTGTGATCTGCTCCTCCTTGTGGTAGTGAGTGAAACCTCTTTTTTCCCCTACCCATAATGAACATATAATGTATGGTAAGTGCCTATTATCCACCATAATCAGCAGTTACACAGCTTTGTTATGCACTGTTTAGAATTTTAAAAGTTGTTAACCACACTTCAGAACTTACAAACGGTGGCAAAACAAAAAAGAATGCACCAGAGTTCCATAATTCTCACACATAGAATGCAAACAGTGTTTTTTTGACCATACACTATAAAAGATGATGGCTGGTGATCGGGTGACAACCACGCTGAAATCACCTCTTGTGGTTGCTGCGCTCTCGAGGTTTACCATGTTGCCCTAGCAACCATTCGAGGTGATTACAGCGTGGTTATCACCTGATCCCCAGCCATTATCCTCTATCACTGCCCCATGCCTCGAACTCTTGCCAGTGACACTACCTTGTTCGAAGTACCTCTGTTGAGACACAGATGTACAATGGCCCCCCCCAACTCCCCACCCACACACACATATACACACACTCCTTCTGATGCTGAACTTTTACAGTAATACAGTAACATAAATGCTTTTGAGACATTGAACTGTTGTGTCATTACATACATTTATACACAACCAGTGGTAATCTATTTCCCTGATACATTTGTTTATCTCACTGTCATACCTCCAGATAAACATTTATCTGGAGGTTAGATATGTCACAATGACTATCCTTTACCTAAGGACCAGTCAGAGTGCAGTTTTCACAATGCTGATGACATCACAATATACTTGTCCTGCTCTGAAGCTAGCTGCTGAATTCAAAGAGAAACAGTTAACTAACTATACATAAACAGATGATTTAAAAGGTAGAACTTATAAATTGATGTACTATAAATTGAATATACAATGGCCTTACTCAAAATACACAACCTATCTACATTTGTGAGAGGGCAAGACTGTCATAACTCACTTGTGGCTCTGCCACTCGTGAGTTATGGTCCTGCCCCCTCATGCATGATGATAAATGGCATATTTTTAGTAAGGTCATTGTATATCCCCTATTTATATTGCATTTCTACACATTAATGTTCTTACATTAAAAGAAAAATACCTGTTTTGCTAAACATACATAAATAGCTGTGTACAGTTATACACAACAAGCTTATGTATGTATGCATTCTTTCTACAATATGCCTCAATAGGTGTACTATTTGCCATAAGGTTACAAAAAAAAAATTAAGAGAAGTACACAGGGGCTACTCCATTTAAGCAATAATGTATGTACAGGGGTTAGATTAACAGTCTGTTAATCACCCCTTGAAGTATGTGTGGCGCGGTAGCGGCTGGTGTAATTGCCAAGGGGTGATTGACTGACTGTTAATCTAACCCCTGTACATACATTATTGCTATTATTATAATGTTGAGAATTTTACATTTTTATTTTTGTGGTACAGTTCATTCAGACATACCCATTTTAATATTAAATAGTCCCTCCGCTTATAGAAACATTCAGTTTAATAAAGTTAATAAAACTCCATTTAAGAATAAGTGTCCCATTCCAGTATTTCCTTAGTTACTTGTTATATACTCTTTCACATTATCATTTTTAAAAGCTGTATCCATTTAATATACAGCATGAAAGACTGTGACATCCTGTTCGACAGCTGCTGTGGCAATTGGTGGTAAACTGCGTTACAGATGAACTCCAACTCCGTAAGTGTTGATAACTGCATTTGGAGATGTATCATCGGCTCTACCACTGCAAGTATTTACTTTTGTAAAACAAGAAACCTAATGGTATTATTGCAATGTTTAAAAGTAGAAACTTTAGCTTCTGAGCATGCTTGTAATGATGTATGTACTGCGTATGTTCAGAAGCAACGCTTCAACTTTAAAACAGTTCAATAATACAATTCCCTAGTTCTTTGCAAGTCTAAGTCAATAAATTTAGATCCTAAAGATGTACTTTCAGACCCTCATATGTATGTGAATGATAGATTCGTCCCCCCCCCACTCTTCAGTGGAACTCCAACAGAAGCAGTTGGGAGACAAATCACAGGACAGCAGGACTGAAGCGGATCCTCTGCCCCCACCAAAAAAAATATGCTGTGTCAAGACTGAGAGGATCGGGAATGGGATAGGTAACTGATAATTTAAAACTGAAAGTTTGTAGCCGTGGTGTACTATAGAGGAACCTAGCACTGTGACAGCCGGCCTGATAGATGTGTGCGGAGGGTACCACATTTACAATATATAGCACTAACTTGTCGGGTGACAGTCTATTGAATTCCTATAATGCTGTGTGATTTGTGTGTGCAATTGGGGGCTAGAGATTTCTGACATGATGTTGTGAACTGTCACGTCCGATGTCAGTAGTTACTGGGTATGCACTGTGACACGTACACAAGGCATGCTCTGTTATGGATATTTTTTTTTTGTTTGTTTGTTTATTCTACCGTTTTTTTTTTCTGGCTACTGTTCTTGACTATTTAGCAATAAGGTATGCTGAGGTCTGAGACCTCATACATGCAGCCATTTTCTGACAGAAAATTCCGAGTCTCTAACACCTGACTGGCACTTGTTTTTTAAAAATGATGAAAAACAGCACGCAGTGATCAGGCTGTACATGGTAGGTTAACGTGGGTTAATGTAACCCTGTTAGAACCATGGCAGCCAATCAGATTACTTTAAATTTCCCTGCCTTGTAATAATTTTAAATATACTGTTTATGATTATTGTTACCTGTGCTGCTTTCATACTGGGGACAACTCCTGTTTGACCAGGAAGCAGGAAGGAGAGATACTCTGTTGTTTGTGAGTGAGCCATCACAAACTACAGGTACTTACAGTAGTGAAAATCTTTTATTTTAGGACTAGCCGGCCCGTGTTTTTAGTTGAATACCCCAACTAGGGGTGTTTTAAACCTTTTATAAGTGCATTTGCATACTCGGAGCTCCGTTACTCCAGGATGCCTTCTGGGTCAGGTAACTGCATAAAAATTCACCACTCAGTGAGTGGGGTGAGCTCATGTGGGGTGTGCCCACTGCACATGGAGACACAAGCTGATACACTCGCATCTGCGTATGTCAGGTGTGTCCAGCAGGGGATGAAGGGGAGGAGGCAATGAATTCTTGACAGCAGTAAGTAAACTCGAATATAAATACATTGCAAGTACTGTGCACAAATATGTTAGCAACAACTAAGTGTGGAAACAAAGTAGTAGGACAGAAATTGCTATCCACTTCCACTGAGTTCTTGGGAGTCATATAGTAAGATACTTTGAGCAGTAAACAAAAACCAAAAAAAAAAACAACCCTCCCCTAACTGTGGAGTCAGCTTATAACCTAGACTATTGCACCATGAGTGTCTGCACTGTTTTGGGGTGTTTGCAATGCTCATAAAGTATGCAATATGAGCTGATCAAGAATTTGAAACAAAACAAGGTTTGGTACATTACATCACATCATTACCATGCATTTCAATTCTACTAAGAAAGGAAACAGATAAAACAAATAGCAATATTAACACATTTTAGAGAAGGTAAACAATCATAAAATAAGAGTTTTCTTTGAGAAATAATATGATGCAAAAAAGGTTGACAGAGTCCCTTTAATGTATACAACAAACTACTGTGATAAAAGCAGTGTTTTTTTCATTTGCACAAAATGTCTGGAGATGGGGCTGCTTCTTAATGAATTAAATAGCCTGAAAGAGAAGGTAAAGGGCCTTGAACTCCAGAAGCTTCAGTCAATTAACTTGATCCCTAGAGACAAGAGAAAGAAAAACTACACCAGACATTCAAAACTAGTAACAGAAAATGATCCCCCAACCCCTAGCACTAGTACATGAAAGCCTAATGATGATGACTGGTTTGTAGTCCCTACTAATCCTAATAAAAAAAGGTAGAAGGGCCATTTGCAACTCTCAGATATCACTATCAAATAGATATGAGGCACTAGTAAATGATAATGAAATGGAGCAGACACACACAGTCCTTGTTATTGAGGACTCTTTACTCAGGAGATGTGACACCACAACTTGTGATAAGGACAAAGCTAATAGGGAAGTGAATTGCCTACCAGGTGCAAAAATCAGTGACATTACAGCAATTCTACCTAATGTTATGAGTACAAATGGGGATGAACAAACAGTAACATGGCATCTTGGCATTAACAGTATCAGTAGAGACCATGAAAAAGATATTGCAGATGAAATCACGGAAACTGCAAAATTCATTACAAGTAAAGAGCCAATACTTAAAGGGCACCCTGAAAATAACCATACAATTGAACGTATAAACATAAGATTACAAAATAGATGTGCAAGGGAGGGGATTGAATGTATAAACTCATGGGGCATTTTTTACAATAAAACTGAACTATATGCAAAATATGGACTCCACTTAAGTGAGGAAGAAACTAAAACTCTGACACATAGGATAAATAACAAAAACAACAAAGTGGATTTACACTAGTGAAGGGGGAAGGGAAGTTGGCATTAAATTCTACTAAAGAAGGAAAAAATGAAAAAGTGCATAATCATTCTATGTCAAAACCTATATTTAATAGAGTACATCACTTGTCTGTTATGAGTCTAAATGCTCAAAGTATGAATGGAAAAATGGATGAACTAAGGGCAATAAAAAAATAACACCACCACTGACATAATAACAATCACAGAAACTTGGTGGAAAGACAATAAGGATTCATGGGAAAATCACCTCAAAGGCTACACCTTAAGCACATATAATAGAACAAACAAGAAGGGGGGGGGGGTGTAGCTAAATATGTAACCAAAAAAATTCTGTCTACATACATATAAAAAAAATTAAACACCCAGACACTGAGTCCCTTTGGGTAAAGATTACTGGAAGTGTATTGCCAGCAATTATTGTGGGTAACATATATCATCCCCCAGACAGCCCTCCCAATATAATTACTTATTTGATGGAGGAAATTGTTAAGGCCAGAGAACTAGGGGAATCTGTCATTATGGGAGATTTTAATATGAACAATATAAGCTGGGAAGTTACCACAGCAATTGCTGCAGCTAGTAAATTACTGCTAGAAGTATGTTACAGAAACAACTTGGCCCAACATGTAAAATTACCCACACAAGAGGTGACAATATTCTGGACTTGATCATTTCCATGGATGATATTTCAGTAGAAAATTGCTCTACCAATACACTGCTTGGTAGTAGCAATCACAATATCATAGGCTACAATATTAAATATAGTTTCAGTCTACTACAGGGGTGCACTGAAATGTTCTTATATAACAAGGCTAACTTTAAACAAATCAATAAATTACTACATGAAATAAACTGGAATCAAGTACTACAAAACAAAAATGCTGAAGAGATGTGTCAAATAATAAAAAACTATTTTAAATAACCTGACTATGGAAAATGTTCCTAAGATTAAGAAAGCTGCAACTGGTTCCAAGAGACCAAAACAGCTAAATAAGAAAGTTAAAAGTCTCATTAACAAAAAAAAGACTGTGTATGACTTACCACCAACAAAAAAAGTAAATTAGTTATTAAAAAGGAAAAAAATGGAATTCAAACAAAACATTGTAAAAAGAGCCACAAAAGGGAAGCCCAAATAATTCTGTGCCTAAATAAATTAGTTAAAAAAAACTCAAAACAAAATAGGCCCACTTATAATAAATAATGACAGCATCAGTGAAAATTCTCAGATGGCACCCCAGTTCAACTACTTCTGTGAAGGGTTTGAAAAAAAATATAATCCTAACATTGTCTAATTCACAAATCTCAATCTCAAATCAAAAGATTTACATCATAGAAAGTGAAATTCAGGACAAAATTAAAAACCTGAAACCAAATTTGTCATCTGGTCCAGATAATATTTCTGTAAAATTGTTGCAATCCACTTCTGATTTGCTAACCCTACCATTAAAAATTATTTTTGAAGAATCAGTTACCACAGGTGTGGTGCCATTCGATGAAAAAATGGCAAATGTGGTACCTATATTCAAAAAGGGTGACAGGGGAAGTGTACAAAACTACAGACATATAATCCTTACTTGCGTTGTTGGCAAGTTGTTAGAAAGTATAGTGAAGGACAAATTGAATCTAGAATTAGACAATTTAGACACCAAACAACACAGATTTAAAAAAGGGAGAAGCTGCACCACAAACTTCCTCTGTTTTTATGAGAAAATTAGTGCAACTTTGGATAAGAACATCCCCTGTGACATTATATATTTGGATTTTGCCAAAGCATTTGATCTCACTCCCCATTGGGCCAAAATTAAGAAACTCAAAAACATGAAAATAGATCCAAGCATAGTTAAATGGATAATGGAGTAGCTAAATGGTAGGAAGCAGAGGGTGGTGGTCAATGGTTCCTTCATATGAGTGAAAGGTTGTTAGTGGGGTACTGCAGGGTTTGCTCCTCAGACCAGTCTTTTTCCAACTGTTCATCTCAGATCTCACTACAAAGTTAAGTTCATGGGTCATCAGATATGCTGATGACACCAAGGTAGGTGGCCCCATAACACAATTGAGGACTCCAAATGAATACAACATGACTTAGCTAAAATAGCAACTTGGGTAGTGGAGTGGCAAATGAAACTAAATATGAGTATGTGCAAAGTCCTACACCTGGGGAAAGGAAAAACAGGTATAGTTACACAATAAAAAGCACATCTCTCATAGGAGTAACTAATGAAAAAGACTTGGGTATACTCATATATAATGACTTAAGATTCTCAAAACAAACTTCTGAAGCTTCATTAAAAGCAAATAAAATTATCTGGACAATTAAGAGAAATATTGTATCAAGAGAGATAGGGAGGTATTGGTTCCCCTTTATAGAGCTTACATAAGACCACACCTTGAATATGCTTCTTCGGTATGGAATCCATGCAAAAAGGGTAACAGGAATAACACAGACAAAAATCCAAGGGAGATTTATCAAAATTATAAACGGTCATGAAAATATGAAATATGAAAACCGACTGGTGTCTCTTGACTTGATGTCACTGGAGACCAGAAGAATCAGAGGAGATATCCTGCTCATGTACAGCATCATTCAGGATTAATTTTTGATGGTTGAATTAAACATAGACTATAAACCAGGAAATACAGACATCCGTGGGCACCCACTACAAATTAGGGGTAGACAATTCAGATCAGATAAAAGAAAATTCTTCTTTGCATCAGGAGTGGTAAAAGCCTGGAACTGCTTACCTCTTGAAATCATTATTAACAAATCCAAGTCCAAATTTAAGAAAAAAATGGACAATTACATCCTTCTGGGTGGTAAACTAAAGTATTTTTAAACACACTGGTTATGGAGCTAAAATGGGCAACTGCCATTAAGCTCCAGACTTTCCTAGTATGATTCCTAGTAGTATAAGAGGATGAATCCTCATATATCAAGCTGTGTTGCACATTAATGTCTATGCCTGCTTCAGAAAGATAAGTTCATTCTATTTATATTCCTATTTGGGTGTTGTGAGGGAAGGGGGCTGAATGTTGGTTGTATGTTAAAAGGACTGATATGGTCAGCAAGACATACAAAATCAGTAAAAGAACTACACCATTAGTTTCAATGCAGCATGCACGTGGTATCGACATAATTTTTCAAGCTACATGTTATGTGTAGCATAGTACACCTACTAAAAAAATGTGAACACTATATTTGAAGAGGCATATTGCAGGGATGGAATGCTGTGTGCAACAGAATATCACCACATACAGTATTGTGGAATACTTATGGTAATGATGTCGGTCGCCAAAATCTGGCTTCCCTGCCTTTTCCCACATTTGATAGGCCACCTCGACCAGCTCTTGTACCTCTTGTGGACTTGTCTGGCAGCCTTAAACTTATAGAATGTCTGCCAAACATGTTTCCACTTCCTCCAGCATTCATCAGCACTCTTGTGAATGTCTTCTTCCCCGAAGGCTTGACCAATCTTGCAAACAAATTTAAAAATAGAGATGACTCTGCACTTATCTCTGCTAGATGTTCCCTTCAATCCCTAGAGAGACACATTTAAAAAAAATAACGATACCTCTTTTGTGCATAATGGAATTCATTTTGAAAGACAAATCTCAGTACTGCAAGCAAGAAACAGGCAGTTAAAATGTATGGCAAGAGATGATACAAAACTGTTGACGATGACTTATCTGGCACCAAACTAGAGCTTTTACCAAAAAAAAAAGTGGACCCCACAGTCCGGCTTTATGTATCAATTACATGTGGCTGCTGTGCAGCCTTTGTGTTGGCTTACATGTCTGTCTGGAAATGAAGAATTTACAATGGGGTAACATTAAAGAAAGAGCTGATGAAGAATGGACAAAAATGTTTAGAATATTTTACATAAAAAGCTACTAAAATGAGAATACAAGTTACCTTTTAAGATAGGCCACACTATGTAAACTAATTTCCAATCTCACCTGCTATGCAGTTGAAGTATGTTGAAAAAGTAAGTAATCTTTTTGACTCATCAGTTTGGGGGCTTCTGTTATTATTTTTGGGAATCAAAAGTATAGACCTTTCCATGCTCCTAACATTTTATAATGCATTCTACAATCTGTCTAAGCAATAAGCCCTTTGTAAAAATCTTTCTGTTAATTAATTTGCCTATACATCAAATCATATGTCATCTGTGCAATCCCTGTGAAGTCTTACATACTGCCTATATGGAATGAACTCTTTCATTTTTTTTGATGATGGGTTTTAAAAATGTAGAAGTGTATTTCTGGCTATTTAACTTTGTCCAGGTGCACTGCAGTGTAAGGTTGGTCGCCCTCATCACAATATTGTAGTTAGCATATCTGTTCGCTGCACATACAAGGGCAAACACATAGTCATCACTCCACATCTTTGGCATTTCAGCTTTTTTTGGGGGGGGGTCATGCTCTGTGTGAAAAGAAATGAAAAACATTCATGGTTACTTACTGTATTAATGTTTTTGTGTAACAGTTTACAAATTAATTTATTTCTTTTTTTTGAGCCTCCCCACCCCTCCCCACACCCCACTACCTCACCCAACACACCATACAACAGACTGGTGAGTCTAGCCCACATTTGTATGTCATTTTTGACATTATAGTGGAAACACACTTGGTCTGTAAGACTCACACATCTATAAGACTGTGCCAGCAAAGACTCTGTGCTATCACTCACATAGGTACCACAATGCATGATGTGTTGGTCACACTGTTGGTACCTGATACACTGTAGGAAAACAGATTACAAATGTAACACTGTTACCATTCCTGAAGGCATTGTGGTGTAGAGGATGTGGTGAACTGTGCAGCTGCATAATATACTATGGGAATATATGGAAAAAAGTAGGGTGCAGTCTGATGTGTTAACACCTTGCAGTGTAGCATCTGAGAGATACTGTGATAGTACGTATCATTCACTTAACATGACCACATGAAAAATTTTGACTGTGTACTGCAATGCTATGTTAGCAACCACGCCCCCCACCCAAGTTCTCACGCACTCAAAAACAGTAAACAGAATATTGGCCCTTGAACACAGTGAAGTAGTTTAGTACTGGGCTTCTCCCACTTTTGTGTAGTGGTATGTACTACTATGAAACATCACTTGATATACACATGATGCGTCATGCTGTCCTACAATAAACCCTCCCCCCAAAAAATAGGCGTGTGTCTTGCTGCCATTCAGTTTTATTTTTCCCTCTTGTACCCCCTACCACCACTAAACCTCCCCTTTAGTATGTTACTGTTAGAGAATTAAAAAAAAAATATATTCAACATTTGCCAATGTGAGAGAAATAAAACTACAAATTATACAAAAAACATGAGACTAATGTCTGTGTCTTGTGTAAGTGTAGTTCTTCTATTTTTTGACCAAATATTTCTGTGGCTCTTAAAAGAGCTGTTTGGGTCTGTGAGCATCATGGTACTGCACATTTATTGATCTGCGCATTCAGAACAGTGCAAGAACTCCATCTAGGTGGTCCCCAAGGAAAACAGTGTTGCCAGCGTCGAAGAGATGCACACCATCTTTTAGATATAGCCAATGTTTAAAACGTCTAATTTGGGGGTGACATACAATGTGCATTCCCATAATGTGAAGGAATTCAGATATTTGGATGTTCACCTTATGTGATCTTACAAGTCCAGGACTGTATTCCTGACCTCTCCAGATCATCCGCTATGTAATGTCTGAATACAGAAACTTACAGGCAGGTAACATCTCTGCAAAAGTCTCCAAATCAGATTTGGCAGCCTCAATCCCGTTTTGTGGCCCAAATCATTTCCTCTGAGATGGATGACAAGTACGTCTGGTGCAGGGTGTGTCTCAAGTACCCAGTACATAGCTTGCATGAGCTGCTCCCATCTCATGCCACCCATACAAAACCACAACACATCACAGTTTGGCAGATGCAAGTCATTGCCAAAATAACTTATCCTGGCAAATGCAGCCACCCTATGTACAAGGCTACTCCCCACAATCCAAGCACAAGTCCTGGAGCTTTCTGCCATGCTGAATATTTTCAAAGATCCTGGTACAGACAGCAATCTCACAAATGTGTTGGTCTCTGAACAGCCCTCTGCCAAGTGACTGGTATTGCTATGGAATTAAACTGTCAGAGCACAAAATAACTGACTCATGCACTACCACATACTGTAGTATGGACACATAGCACTGGTTACTTTCTCTGTCTAATGTCCAATCAGTTAATTAATTATTGTTGTGTCTATAGGATTGTTTGCTACTGGTCATTTGTTTATACAACATGTTTTTTTTATTTTGGTGGGATAAGGTAGATGCTTGATTGGTCACCTTATGTAACATAGAATATGGACAAATTCTATTGGTCACAGGCAATCAGAGGACTTTGTGACACAGCCTGAGTTCCCTCCTTTTTGACCTGACATTCTTGGTGGTAAGACACTCTTTTCTGATTTCCTTATGACAAACTAATATTTACTGTGTTATAAAGCTAACAAATTGTGCACAAAGGTACTTTACCACACTATAGTGTTGTTCCACAGTTTTATTCAGTGAGCTACAATTTTTAGTTGATATTTGAAAGGAACAGACAAAGAAAGTAAAGCAGCTAATTTACTGAACTATATACTAGTATCTTTAAAATCTGTGCTATTTTTGGCTATGTTACATACAGTGCAGACTGTACATAGATACATAGACAGTGTCGGCAGATAAGGGCCTATGGCCCACCCAGTCTACCCATTTGAGCTTGTAAGTTCAGTTTGTTTTCCTAGAAGTCTGTTGCCCCTTACCCCTGACCTCCAGAATTCCTTTATGTCTATCCCATGCATTCTTAAATCCCGTGATTGTTTCAGCCCCCACCACTGTAAACAATCAAACATCTATATTCTACAACTGTTAGACAATTCATAAAGATGTAGTTGGTTACTTTGGTATTTGGCAGGTTAGTTTTATAACTGCTTACAAGTCTTCCTTTCTGTAGTGTTACAGTAAAAGAAACTGCACCACAGTGACAAGATTTAAGGTGATAAAATTACATTGTTTTTTTCTTAAAATGTTACACAATCCGAATTTGGCAAAATTATCATTAGAAAGCCCACACAATCTGATTTTATAATATGCAGCTTTTCTGTAAATTAATCTATTGCAAACAGCTTAAAAAATTAAATGTTTTAAAAGATTACTTACTGGTTTGTCAGAAACAGCAGTGGCTACAGGCAGAAATTCAAGATGGCCTACTTTCTGTCATTTTCCTGCATTCCCATTGGTTTAGAAATTGGATTTCCTGATTAGTTTCAAATCCCTTTTCTTGAGCTGTATGAATCCCTTTTCATGAGAGAGTTGCGAAAAGGGATCCCTGTTCACAAGCATGCAAAATCCCTTTTTGCAAGATTCTTGTGAGAAATATGATCTGCGTAATGTGAAAGAAATTGTTTATTAAACATTTAAATGCTTTACTTTTTTGCTGCAATATGCTGTGCTACTATCTGTAATGTGGTTTGGGGACATTTCATGAATTTTTTCTGCAAATTTATTTTCAAAACAGCATACCGAGGATCTCTTTCCACAAGCATGCAAAATCCCGTTTCGCTAATATGCAAAATCCCTTTTTGTGAGAGTCTCGTAAGAAATGTGATCTTAGAAACATGAAAACAATTATTTTTTAAACATTTAAATGCTGTACATTTTGTTGAAATGTGCTGTACTACTGTCTGCAATGTGGTTTAGGGATGTTTTATGTTTTTTTGCTGTTACTTTTTTTGTAATAAGAGCATACCAATGATCCCTTTTCACAAGCGGGCAAAATCCCTTTCTGTGAGCTAGTCATGAAAAAGGATCCCTTTTCATGAGTATACAAAATTCCCTTTTCACGAGAGTTTCACGAGAAACAAACTCTGTTTAACGTGATAGAATGTTTTTTTTAAGCAAAATGTTTTTTTTTTTCTGTTGAAATGTGCTGTACTACTGCCTAGAATGTGCTTTGGGGACATTTTCTGTGTTTTTGGTTGAATTTATTTATAAAACATCATACTAAGGATCCCTTTTCATGAGTGGGCAACTTTCCTTTTCACAAGCGAGTCACGAAAAGTGATTCCTTTTTGCAAGCTTGCAAAATCCCTTTTCGCGAGAGTACCTCAACAAACGAGCTCTGTTTAACATGACAAGTCCATTTCTTACACTAAAAATGCTTTTCTATTTGTTGAAATGTGCTTTACTTTTATTTTAAATGTAGTTTAGGAATATTTTAGGTTTCGAGAGTGTGAATTTAATAAATAGGGCTTAAACTGTTATGTACCCTTCACCTAAATGTTTTTTTTTTTGGCAATTGGTACGTTTGTATATAACTTTATTTAGAAAAGGAACTCAGAAGATCATTTTTTGAGTGATGTACAATATAGAGGATAATGTATGGTCTTTGGTAAATAACCATGCTATAAAGAATTTGCGAGGTTGCCATGATATAATTGTAAACCTTGAGAGCACTGCATTTTTTTGTGAGCTGCCCAATTACTAGTTTTTTGTTCTTTTTTAAATAATTATTAGTGAATACTATGCAGCTTGCGATATGATGGCAGAACATTCATTAATATAGAACAATTTGTGTTGACGAAGTGATGTCGAACACATTTGTTTTGTAAAAAAAGGGAGAAAAAAATCAACAAATGGGTTGGGGGGGGATATACTTGAGACAGTTTAACCTCTCATGTGTATCTATGCAGCAACATAGTGGGTTATTTAGGCAACAGTTTCTATATTAAAACAATCTTCATTTAGATACTTATTTGGAAACATGACCTGCATAATTTACTCATTGTGAGCTTCTGTAATATTCTGTAGTATTTTATAATAATATGAGTTTTTTATTTAGATTATTGAGTGTTGTCTTGTTGAGATACTCATTTTCTATACTTCTCTGTCTGTTACAGATACACGTCACAGTCTGAAAGCTTATCAGTGTATAAACAGAGAAAAAAGACATGGCCATTACATCACTGTCAAAGTCAGTTTCAAAAAGAAAAAGATATTTGGGAAGTTCTCTCTCATGTCACAATGTAAAAAGTATTGTTTATCATAGTAAACAGCCAGCTGAGTGTCACCCATCTGAAAGAACAGTAACCAAAAATGTCACACAGAAGAAAACAATGTGCGTGTGCTGGTAAACTGACTTTGAAGAATGGATGAGTAAAGTCTGTGTCCTTGAAAAGAGCTGCAAGAATGGTCATAAGACTGTTTGTGCTACCTCATTGAAGGCACAGTGAATGGTACAGCAAGTAGCTCTGGTAGTATACAACACAGCAGCGTTCACTACTTTAAGAAAATGATACATACTACAAGGACTGAATGTATAATTTCAGCAATTGTAAGATGAAAAGGAAAGAAAGTTAAATGTAAACTTTCTGTCATGAAACTATGTCTCAGAGCAAGACACTTTGTTAATATGGCTATGAACATGCAAGCGCAGTTGTGGTCTGTTATGATGTCAACCATTGATAAACTTAGGGTCAAAATTCAAAACATGAGAGACAAACTGATGCCTTCTGAACTCCTGAACATAGAGAACCTTTGTTTTGTGTTTGAAGGCAAGTGGATGCATTCTGAGCATTCAGAGGTATACTTTTGAGAGGATGTATACAATGTACTTGACAAGAAAGTCACTCTAGAAGTGGATAACTCTAGCAAAGTACAAAAAAATGTTGGTTATATCATGAGATGACGATGTGCTTGATGAGGATGAGGACAATGCACTGGACAGTGCACCAAAGAAATCACATTCTACTAAGTGGCCTTGTGATAACATGTGCAATATAAGGAAATAATCTTTCTGTGTCACAGAATGTTTCATGGACACATTTCCTAACACAAAGAGATGTGGAAGATACAATTTGTGTCACACTATTGACAACTGTGGCATTAAGCCTTTGAGTGGCCTGAAGGAGCACTCACTTGCTTATTTTCGGATTGGAGCATGAGATAGCATATTCCATCATTTTTGCATGATTGCCTTGCACAACTCTGGCATCCGCAAATTCATACAACAATTGTATCGCATCAGATGCATGGTTAGAGACTTTACGTCTTTTGATTCCTTGCTGAGTGATGGAGTCATGGATGGTCTCATTAAGTTTATTAAGGAACTATGGCTAAAAAAAGAAACTGAGAGATAGTGTTTTGACAGATACTATTGCAGATACAGTATTACAAACATATCATACTGCAAGATGCACAATTGCTCAGAAAATCTGGTACTGAAATTGCTAAATTTGAGATTAGTAAGCACAGAAATTTGACATTGTCTGTTTGTCCTGTGAATGACTATTTTACAAGGAACAGACAGTTAATGTTGACCTACA
Source organism: Neoceratodus forsteri (assembly GCA_016271365.2). Classification (NCBI taxonomy): domain Eukaryota; kingdom Metazoa; phylum Chordata; order Ceratodontiformes; family Ceratodontidae; genus Neoceratodus; species Neoceratodus forsteri. Next base: position 1,727,891,614 of record CM057456.1, read on the forward strand.
CAGTATTCAAAGATGGAATGAAATGTGGGATCAACTGATAGCATACCTGTTTTTAAAAACAGACTTTGAAGTGCAGGAATCAGTTGCACTGTGCACGTACTGTTACAGTAAGATTAAGTCAGACACTTTGCCTCCTAGATCAGTGCTAAACAGAATGGAGGTATACAAAACCCCTGCTGTGATTGCTGGCTTGAACTCGTTCAAACAAATTCTGATTCAGTTTCCACATGGAACTGCTGTGCATCTGGATGAGCATGAGGTATGTGCTCCTGGAGCTGAGTACCAACCGTCGAGATTGTTACATTCAGACAACAAGTTCCATAGACAAATAGCATACATATTTCATCTTTTGTGGGAGAGCGAACTAAGTATTCTGTCTGTGAGCATTGCACATACATTGCATCTCAGCAGAGAATTTCAGAATATGACAGCTGCACAGTTACTTAAGAAACTGGAAAAGAAAGATGAAACTCTACAAGCAAATCTTGCTTCAATTCTGTCCAGTATGCATGGCACAAAATAGTACTGATATAGATGACACTGAGGTGATACGTATGCTAAGACAGTTTGGACCAGCAACATGGTTTGTCACTCTCAGTTGTGCAGAGAACACTGTCATGGGTTGGGGTATTAAGGAACACACAGACAACAGGCATTTGAGTACAACACACTATGCAAGTGTGATTTTTCTTAAAAAAATAAATAAATAAATAAATAAAACCAAAGACTGTTTACATACAAAAGATAAATGCAAAACAAGCACAATCTAGGGATAACAGACAGCTATTTCCCTAATACCTCTGTGCCTGACCTCCCCTTCAGCAGGTCTAACCTGAGTGACCCTCTCAGGTTCACTCCCAAACTGAATCTGATCTAGAGTCTAGAGGTCAGGCTTATATAGCCTGAAAACTCCTCCATAGAACTCAAGGTCTGTCTTCTTAGTTTTAATTACTACTTTCTTTCTTTAAGAGACAGTTTCCAAATGCAAATATACAGAAAAAATAATCAAAATTACAAATAATCAGTGTTTTTCAAACATCGGTACATAAAGTCAATGTTTTGTATGTATATGTGTATATATATATATATTATATTTATATATATATATATATATATATATATATAATATATATATATATATATATATACACATACAGATCCCTGGAATATCAATGAACTTCATTATTAGGGAAAACCCTGCGCTTCTTTCCTATGATGGACATCACCAGTCAAACAGATAAAAGGATGCATAAAGGAGCTACTGGCTCTGTGTAGGAGTCTGTACCATGCTAGGAGAAGAATTCTGATGGGAAACAAGAGCAGAAGGCAGGAGACTCTGTGTTGAGAAGCAGAGAACACAGAACTAGAACCAGGTATGCAGGTTTTTAATCTCAATTTTTTATCTCAAGTTCACTACTATTTTACTCTCTGCTAATTTATGGGAGTTTTCCACTATCTGGACGCTAAGGGTTTCTATACCCTCAATTGTGCCACATCCATCCTTGTTGGTGGTCTTTCAAACCATAGGAAAAGGACTGCATTAATCCACAGCAGTAAATAATTATAAATATTTTTACAGCCTCTTTATGTGGCATCTAGCAAAAGGAAACATTAAACAGTATAAGTATTAAGCTGGTCAACGGGTGCAGTTCACCTCCCTCAGTCAGCTTTACAATTCGAGAGGTAGCGAACTGTCTCCCACACCTTACAGTTATTTCTTTCTACTGAGAGCTGCAACATGTAGTGAAATCCCGCTACATAGTACAGTGACTTATGCAGTAATCACAGCTTGGGGAATAAACTACTCACAAGACTGAGCAGAATGGTGTATTTCCTGGGAAGAATAATTGTGCAAACTGGGGGGGGGGGTGTTAACCAAACTTAGAAATGTTATTACTGTTCCTAAGTTCATCTTGATAATGCCACGATATAAAATTCAATAAAGTCTTTATTTTTCTTTCTATCACAAACCATAGTGACTTTAAAAGACAGCAGGTAGGAGGTATGGTTCCTGACAGGATGTGGTCTTTAAAACAATGGAGTATTTTTTTCATAGAACGAGAGGAAAATAATGTAAGCAGAGGAAAGGATTACAGTAGGTGACCAGGCTACTGTAACAAAAAAATTAATTAAATAGGGATAGATAAAGAGGGGAAAGACAGATTTATACAGAGTGCTGTTGTAGCAGTCTTTTAAACAGAAGGATTAACCCCACTCAGACACACACCACAAGGAAAGGGTACCTCTACCACATACTCCCAACTTAAGTGAAAACCAGTCCTGAAGTTACTGGTTTTTAACCACATTCCCTATATTACCATACCCAGTAGGGAATGGGATGGAGTTTCCACCCACCCTCACAGAAGCACCTCCCAAGGGAAGAAAAATAAACAAACAAACAACAAGCATACTATTATGCATACAATACATTTTGCCCTGTGGTACTTTGGTACTATTTAATACCCAACATTATCAATAATGAGAAAGGGAACCTAACTGAGAACTATCCACCCCATATCTGGACAGATAGTCAGCATTCTTATGTTGACTTCAAGGCTGATGCCTGACTTCAAATCTATAAGGTTGTAGAGCCAGGTACCAGCGAAGGATTCAAGCATTTTTGTCCTTCATCAGGTTGAGCCAACATAATGGGTTGTGATCAGTGACCAACATAAACTTATTTCCCAACAAATAGAATTTTAAGGCCTAAATGGCCCACTTAACAGACAATATTCTTTCTCAATAGTCACATATTTGATCTCCCTTGGATGTAATTTTCTGCTAATATAAATGATAGGATGCTCCTCTGCACTGATAGTCTGGCACAACACTGCCCCGAGCCCTGTTTTGGAGGCATCAGTATGTACTTCAAAGGGTTGACTGAAGTCAGGATGCACATTAGGCTGCCTTGATAGAATGAAAGGCATTGTCACTATGCAAGTGTGATTTTTATAACTAACTAAATAAATAAATAAAATGAAACCAAAGACTGTTTACATACAAAACATAAATGCAAAACAAGCACAGCCAAAGGATAACAGACAGCTATTTCCCTAATACCTCTGTCCATAACCTCCCCTTCAGCAGGTCTAACCTGAGTGACCCTCTCAGGTTCACTCCCAAACTGAATCTGATCCAAAGTCTAGAGGTCAGGCTTATATACAGTAGCCTGAAAACTCCTCCCTGGAACCCAAGGTCCACCTTCTTAGCTTTAATTACTACTTTCTTTCTTTAAGAGACAGTTTCCAAATGTAAATATACAGAAAATATAATCACAATTACAAATCAGTTTTTTTCAAACATTGGTACATAAATTCAATGTTTTATATATATAAAAATCCTCTGAAATATCAATTAACTTCATTATCAGGAAAAACCTGCCCCTCCTTTCTATGATGGACATCTGTCAAACAGATAAAATGAGGCATAGAGGAGCCACTGGCTCCCTATAGGAGCTTGGGTATCCTGTGATATTAGCACTAGGGAATGGGAGCCTACAATAACAGCTACCCACTCCCCAGCACATTTCAGGGATGGCTATGGTAGGGTAGGGTGACCGGATGGGGGGTGGGCGAATATAACGACAGGATGTCACTATACGTATGCGAGTGAGGGGCAGCAGGCATGCACAGTGATGAGTGGGAGGGTATGTGAGGGGTGGTGCCACAGTGGGTTGCCGAGCCGAGCCCGTGGTGTGGTGAGTGGGTTTGCAGCACTGGTCAGCAGGGTACTGGGTTCAGGTCTAGAAGCTGGTGCATTTCTGTTGCGTCCGGCCCAAAACTTTTTAATGTTTCACCCCAACATGCACCCCCTGGAGTTGAGGAATCCTTAAGTAGAGAGTGCGAGAATACAACCCCCATAAAACATTATCAATGAAGTCCCGGCACCCTTTGCTCTGCGCCAGGGTGTCAGAGTGCCAAAATAAATTTCGGCACTCTTGACTTCTCAATAACGCCGGTTGCCTTCAGGCTTTCACTGTTATCACACAGATCCAGAGCCTGCACCACACTAGGAGAAGAACTCTGATTGGAAACAAGAGCAGAAGGCAGGAGACTTTGTGTTCAGAAGCAGAGAACACAGAACTAGAGCCAGATACGTAGGTTTTTATCTCAATTTCACTACTATTTTACTCTCCACTAATTTATGGGAGTTTTCCACCATCTGGACTGTAAGGGTTTCTATACCTTCAATTGCATCACACCCATACTTGCTGGCAGTCTTTCAAACCATAGGAAAAGGACCGCATTAACCCACAGTGGTAAATAATTATAAATATTTATACAGCCACTTTATGTGGCATCTACTAAAAGGAAACAGAAAACAGTACAAGTATTCAGCTGGTCATCGGTGCATCTCACCTCCCTCAGTCAGTTTTACAATTCAATAGAGAGCAAGCTCCCTCCCGCACCTTGCGGTTATTTCTTTCTACTGAGAGCTGCAACACACTGTAAAACCCTGCTACATAGTACAGTGACTTATGTGGTAATCACAGCTTGGGGAACAGCCGACTCACAAGACCAAGCAAAATGGCATATTTCCTAGGAAGAATAATCGTGCAAACTGGGGAAAATGGGGGTGGGGTAAACACACTTAGAAATATTATTGCTGTTCCTAAGTTCATCTTGATAATGCCATAATATAAAATTCAATAAAGTCTTTATTTTTCTTTCTATCACAAACCATAGTGATTTTAAAAGACAGCAGGTATGAGATATGGTTCCTGACAGGGTGTGGTCTTTAAAACAATAGGGTATTTTTTTTCATAGAATGAGAGGAAAAGAAAGTAAGCAGAGGAAAGGATTACAGTAGGTGGCCAGACTACTATAACAGAAAAAAATAATTAAATAGAGATAAATAAAGAGGGGAAAGACAGATTTATAGAGAGTGCTGTTTTAACAAGCTTTTAAAGAGAAGGATTAACCCCACTCAGACACACACCACAAGGAAAGGGTACCTCTACCACATACACCTGGGATGACTTAGCTGACCTTTCTTAAATGGGCAAACTCAGACATAGCTGGCATACATAATATGACTCTCCATGAGATGTGCCCACTGGATCTGGTATCTGTATCACAGTACTTTCATCACCACTTCCAGGCATTGTAGTGACTTATCCTGTCAAAAAACAATCCACCTCTTGGTATTGTTGAGCACTATTTTTGGAGGACGGAACACAGGCATGTGGAGCACACATATATATATATATATATATATATATATATATATATATATATATATATATATGTATGCTGCTGTGGGTGAAAGGTGATCCACATATTGGTGACACTGATGAAGCGGACATTATCAACTTCATCATGAAATAAGTGACATGTCAGATTCCTGATAAGTATGACAGCCCAACACTTTGGAAATTGGTGCAGAAATTCCAGTAACATTTGTGCTGCAAATGCTGTCAGAAGAAAGTTAAAAATCGTGGAAAATGGTATACAAGATGCCGATTTGGATTCCTGAGGTGGGTCTGTCAGTTCATGCCTGAATGATGTCTTCTCAGTGATGCAGCATCATCTCAAAGCAAAATCTACAAAACGAGTGTATGAGTTGCTCAGGAAAGATACAGAAGCATACATCAATGACTACAGTCATGCTCTGTTGATGAAGTGGCAAGGTAACATTGATGTGCAATATGTTGCTGACAACTCCATGGCTCTGGTGAGGTATGCAACATCAGACATTACCAAACATGAGCAAGCTTGTTTGCAAGAGCTCTGGGAAGATCTGTCTAACAGCAGCAGATGCATCTCTTCTCAGTTGTGGTCACTTGAACTACAAACTCTGTCACATCGAGAATGTGGAGTCTATGAAGCAAGTGACTGTCTTACTGGCACCTGCGTCTATGGGAAGTCTAAAGCAATCTGTTACTTAAATGGGAACTTCAAAGAGAAGAGACGCTGTGTCCTCAGAAATCATGACAAGACTGAAGAGCTTGCGGCAAGCAGACCTACATCAGCCAGCATACTGGAAAGCAACCTGACTGACACTTACTATCCACAGCGGCGTAGTGCTATGGATGACTTGTGTCTCTTTGAGGTCATCCAAAGGTATGATTACAAATGGGGGATCCCTTCTGATCCACCTAAGCAGGTGTACAAGGTGACAGGGCTAGACAGGTCTCTAGTGAAGAGGTGGAAACCGTGGATCATTGACCACAGTAAACTTAGCTTGACAACTACAGAAAAGAAAGAGCACTACTACTTTGCTCTTCTCTTTTTGTTTAAGCCATAGAGAGATGAGGGAACTCTGAAAGGTGAATGTGACACTTATGAAGAACAGTTCCATTTGAACTATGAGTCCTTCAAAAGTGAAGTGTCGACAGCCTATATCAAGAGGCTGGAGCTGGAGAAAGAGCAACTAGAAAAGGCAAGGCAACAACAGGAGGAGAATACTCCAATGAACTCACAGGAAATGCTTGATCCTGAGGGTGAAGGAACACTTAGTTCTCTTCTGCCTGTGAATAACCCAGCTGTGTTGATGTCAGAGACTGAAGGTGCCATGCAGCAGGCTATGCACTTTCGAGATTAATCTCAAAATATAGAAGCAAACTTGAATACTCACCAGTGGGTCATCCATAATGCAGTTATGTATGCTGTGGAGCATGGAATAAAGCATCGCAAGAAGGAATGCTTCTGTGACAAATACATGCCAATTAGGATGTTTGTCAGCGGTGCTGCTTGAACTGGTAAAAGCTTTGTGATTGAAGCTATAAGTGCTGCAGTCCATAGACTTACTGACTCACCTACACCTGTCATTGTATCTGTGCTAACTGGTCTGGCAACATACAACATAGGTAGTGTCACTCTGCATGGACTCTTTATGCTCCCTGTTGAGCATGGCAAGACTGGGGAGTACAGGAAGTTGTCCTTTGAGGTCACAAGTGAACTGAGGATAATTTTTGACAAAATGGAACTGCTAATAATTTATGAGATCAACATGGTTTCCAACTTACTTTTTGCTTACATCCACCTACACCTCCAGGAGTTAGTAGGCAGTGATGATGATTTGCCATTTGGTGGCAAGAACATGTTTTGGGGGATCTTCGTCAGCTAGCTCCAGAGAATGGCCAGCATGTCTTCACAACTCTTTCAGTAAACAAACCTAAAAAGACCATTGGCTGCATAGGTGGAGTCAATCTTTGGGAGTCCTTCTCTTATGTTGATCTGTTCCAGAATATGCGGCAGAGAGGTGATATGTTTTACAACACGCTACTTGATGAAGCTCACATTGGCAACTTGTCTGCTTCAAATTTACAAGTGTTGAAGACACGTGTCATCACAAGAAAAGAAACTTCTATGCATGATGCATGCAAGCTCTTTACAAAGCTGCAGAGGGATGGTCAATGGACTGTGTACTTGTTACTAAGACTAAAGCAGTGTGCCAAGTTTAACCAGATCATGCGAGAAAAAGAACAGCAACCGATTGTCACAGTGACATCACTTGATGCAATTGATGGTGTTAGTCTAACACCTACTATGGTGACAGAGATGGTCAAGCAATTGAGAGAATTAACATCTGATGTGTCATGAACTGCTGGATTAGAAGCAGTTTTAACAATGTGCAAAAATGCACATGTAATGCTATGCAAGAATCTTGATGTGGACCATGGCCTAGGTAACGGGGCAATGGACTACATTGCTGATTTTCAGTACAATGTCCAGAAGACATTTGTGGACCTGGTGACTCTTAAATTTGACAACCGTGACACTCCTGTTCTCAGTGACAGATGCACTGTGAAGTTTCAGATTGTGAAGATCATCTATGTCACACATAAGCAGTTTCCACTTTGTCTGGCTTATGCTGTCTCCGTTCACAAATCTCAAGGACTCAGTCTTGATAGTGAAAGAGTTGATATAAGAATGGGAATCTTTAAGGATGGCATGTCATATGTTGCTTCATCACGTGTCAGAACTCTTACAGGTGTATACATAGTTAAGCTTGCAGAGAACAAGGTTTGTGCTGATGTGAAATGCATTCTGGAATACAACTGGCTACGTACCTTATACCAACCAAATGAAAGCCTAATTCTTATGCCTAGAAACATAACCATGCAAGATGTGTCTATGGACACAGCACAGACACTGAAAAGAAAAAAGTGCAAAAGCCCTGTGTTTTCACCATCTGCTGCCTGTGGAAAACAGTCACTTAGTGATGAAGTCAGGTCACCACCTGCAAAAAGGTGCATTGGTCTTGAAAGATTGCCAATATTTGACAATAGTACTGAAGTGAACTGCTATGCAAATTCCGCAATGCAAGCACTTTCGCATATGCCAGAGTTTGTTCAGCTACTGACTGTTTCAAAGTCAACAACTCTTTCCAAGGACTGAACAGAGTAATAAGGAGCAGTCAACAATAAGTACCAAACTTGCAGAGTCTAACACCTCTACAGTTAACTCTGGCAAGTTATCTTGGACAGAGGATGTTTGGTGATAATGTACAGCAAGATGTTAGTGAATTCATGGTCGGTGTCATAAACTGACTGGCCAATAATGATATTCCACTGACACAGTACTTCACAATAAACTATGTCTGCAAGTACACATTTGTCATGTGGATACATAGAAACACAACCAACAAATGACATGCTATGGCTATCTGTGTACATTCCAGATGAAGAATCTGTGAAATTCCGCAGATTGTTCTGAGATGCAAAAACTGGTTGGGAGTGTCACAGATGTGGATGAAGTACCATATGTTCTTTGCAGGTTGCTCACTGTAGTGCCTATATTATGATTGTGCTTCAATTTTTTAACTCACAAGGGTTGAAAGTTAACACACCTATCACTGACTTCATTGCTGGAAGAACTATGTTCTCGGGTACTCACATTGACATTCGTGCTATTATTTTTCATCACGGGCCTTCTGTGCAGTCTGGCCATTATGTTACATGGCGTAGATACAGAAGTGGATGGGTGGAGTGCAACAATACAGTGTGAACCATGAGAGAAAGATTACCTAAGAATCTCAAAGATGCATATACAATCATTCTCCGCAATATGGATGTAGTACAATGCACTGAAGAGTAACTTCTGTGAGGATGCCTCTCCGGTGTGATACCTCAGCATTGTTTTTTTCTTTAGCGTCATTTTCACTGTGCTGTGGTAACTTATTGTTGCTCTGCAATGATAGTATGCTGTATCCAACCATTTATGTATCTCTGTGCACAGAGCTGTACATGTGGTGCATGAATGTTGTACAATACAACTACTATGTTGTGTGGATACTGCCCTGTGAAGTATGTACTATCCACTGTTGGTGTAGCATAATTCATAGACAATAGACAGGGAGGTCTGTCAGCTGTTCAGAACTGTAATGTGACTTGCTACTACTTTTATGTCTTTATTTATTGAATTGTTTCACCAGGAAAGATACACTGAGCAACTTAATGCTCATCTCACGGTATGTCCTGGGGGAATGGGGAGAGGGATGAACAGAGAGTACTTCGATACATACATAACAGATGGTGAATACATACATACAGTTTCAAAACAGGTTCATGGCAATTGTGTACATAATAGGCTGATGCAACAGTTACTGTACTAGCAGATTCATAGGAGCAGCATACCTAAAGAATCAGTAGAGGGACAAAAGTATAGGACAATGCATACATTACAGGCAGTGCACTAGTGATGTAGATGTAGCAAGGGTGAACACATAGGATCCAGTCACCGTTTTAAGAGCTAGTCTGCAGGGGTAGCATAAGTGCAGGTGGAGTGGGGGGGATGAGTATGAGGAGAACTAGAAGGAGAGAAAAAGTGAGAGGGAGACAGAGAAATAGGTATGCAAGGAGGGGGTCAGGAGCAGGTGCAGGTAGGTGCAAGGTAATTGTGCAGAGCAGAGGTAAGGGAATATAGGGAGGAGGAGTGGTGGGTTTATGGAGGGAGTGCATTCCACATTTTGGGCAAGTGGTAAGAGAAGGCTTTTTGGCCAGAGGAGGTAGATCAGCAGGTGACTGAGAGGGTACGAATATCGGTCTGGGATCTCAGAGAATAGAGGGAGTGGATAGGGGTGCCAAGAGAGGAGGAGATATATGAGGGGAGAGATCCAAGCCAGAATTTAGAGATGAACTTGGCACCATGAAGTGCACGCCAGGAGTGTAGGGGAAGGAGGTTGAGAGAGTGGTAGACGTCACAATGATGGGTACGGGGAGGGGAATCAAGAGCAAAACAACAGAAAGAATTGAAGAGAGAGTCCAGTCTGGATAGGTGAGACTATGGGGCAGCATTGTAAACTATGTCACAGTAGTCAAAAATGGGCATGATCATCTTCTGTACCAGCTCACGCCTGGCGGCAAGCAGGATGCAGCTGCGGTTCCTTTAAGGTGCCCCAAGCTTAGGCCTTTGTTTTTTCAGAACGGCATCAATGTGTACAGAGAAGTCAAGGTGTCTGTCCAGCCAGATGCCGAGATACCTGAAAGAGGAGGAGTCCTCAACAGCAGTCCCATCAAGGGTGTGAAAGGTGGGGAGATGACTTAGCCTAGCGAGTCTCTGCCTTGTGCCAAAGTACATGGAGACTGTCTTCTTGGCATTTAGAAACAGTTGATGAGAACTAAACCAGAGTTGGACTTTAGTGAAGTCGGACTGGAGCCTGGTAGTGACATCAGCGACAGTATTGCCAGAGGTAAACAATACTGTATCATCAGCATACATGTGGGTGTTGGATGCAGTGCAAACCAGAAGGAGGTCTTTCAAAAAGGTGGAGAACAGAATGAGGCCTAGCACTGAGCCTTTGGGGACTCCAGTGGTTATAGGCAGGGGGAGTAGAGATAACATCAGCTATCCTTACTGAAAGCGACCTGCCAGACAAGTAGGCACTGAACCATCCTGTAGCAGAAAGGGATAGTCCAGCAGCTGAAAGGCTGTGAAGGAAGAGAGGGTGGGAGACTGTGTCAAAGGCTTTGGCCAGGTCTACAAAGATAGCTGAGGTAATGTGCCCTTTGTCAAAGCCTGAGGAGATGGTCTCAGTTAACCTTAGCAGAGAGGTGGTGGTAGAGTGGGATTTCCTGAAGCCAGACTGGAACGGGATAAAGAAAGCGGAGTCAGAGAGAAACGAGGGCTATGTGTTCTTGTAATTTAGCTAGGGTTGGCAGTAGAGAGATAGGACGATAGTTCCCAGGAGATGAGGAGTCACTGTATTTGTATGTTGAGAGCAATTACACATCACCAGTTAATATAATGTCTGTGAGAGACTGCAAAGCATGTGACTTGTCTACTAAGACAGTAAAATATATGCCTGGTAAACTTTTACTACAGTCTGTTGACAACTCAACCTCCCCCACCACCCCTCCCATGCATAGTCAGACAGAATGCAAAAAAATGAAGTTGGCCATTGAAGGGGCAGACCAAGTTGTCCTGGTATACCCTTTCCAAGGACATATGTTCAGATAGGAGAAAGGGGGGGCGAGGGAGAGGAGACAGCTGGGGGATGACGTCACAGAGGGGAGGAGTCCAAGATGGGAAGAAGAAGGTGGGGCAGTAAAGAGGGATAGCATGAAAGAAAAGAAGTGGCAGGCCGGGGGCTAAGCCCAAAATAAAAAGGGCTGCAAAGATTGAAACAACCTCTTTTGCTGCAAAATTTCATTGTGTGAGTCACAGTGTTTAAGCAGCACTTCAGGATGGCAAGAGGCTTACGGGCCTAGTAAAAATAGTGGGAGCACAAAAGATCACCAGGAAAACGAAAAGAAGGAGGTAAGGTTTTTAAATTCAGCTTCAGGAGACAGCTAGCCTCAGGAGTTTTGTTCCAGTAAGGCTCCACAAGGGACAGAGGTTCTGTGGTTTTGTGTAAACAGAGGAGCATTTTAACCAACCAGACAAGCAATAATCCAAAAAATGATCCTCCCTATTATTGATTATGGTGATGTTGTCTACTGTGCCGCCCCACAAACTTCCCTAGCTAGGCTAGATCCCTTTTTTAACTTCTTCTGCTGGTTCTCGCTTGACCGTCCTCCCAATACCCACCACTGGGTCCTCTACCAATCCTTGGACCTCCCCTCTCTACACAACAGATGATTGCTTCACTGCGCTAGAACCTCTGCTAAGTTCTGGTCGCAGACACTCCCTTCCTACCTGTCATCCTCCTTAACCGCCCTCTCCCCACCTACCTACGCTCTCCGAAACATTGACACTAGGCTCCTGCGCATTCCACACAGATCCACCCAGTCCGGCCAGGCTGCTTTCAGCTTCAGGTTGCCCAAATTATGGAATTCCCTGGCAGCCGATATTAGACACTCCACAAGTACTCCTCAACGAAATGCCCTTCTCAAAATGCACTTCTCTACCAACTGCACCTGTAACCCCCTTAGCACCCCTCACTTCATAACCTTCCAGCTGTTAGCACCAGTCTGGTACTCCATTGTCGGTCTGTACCTTATGTATTGAAATGAAATAAGAATTTGTACCTACGCAACTGTACTATAACTGCTTCACCCATTTCTTGTTTTAAACACATTGTGTATGTTTTGTTTCTGCTGTATTACTGTACCATTGTAACTCCCTACCCCCAGGGCGCATCTGGAATCGAGCAGTACTCTGCTCAGCATGCCTTCCTGGTAAATCTCTTAAATAAATAAATAAATGTGGTAAAAGATGTGTGAGGATTGTTCCATTAAGGCTCTGCAAGGGACAGGGGCTCTGTGGGTGGTCAAAGCAGCTGATCATTTGTGTGGTAAAGAGGGGAGCAAGAAAGCCGGTTTGCTCTCAAATGGGGTCATAAAAGATTGTAGAGTCGGCTGCATGGTCGCTAAGAAGGCAAGGTTTTTTAGATAAACTGAAGGTGCCGGAGGTGAGGAGGAAGCGTTTAAAAAAAAAATGATACAATAATAATGCCACCAGCAGAGAAAATATAGCAGGCCTACAGTTTTGGCTGGTTTCTGTAGCTGCGGGATTTGAAGGGACGTCTCAGACTGCGTGCAAGCTGGTGTCTGACATTATGGTCGGGAGAAGGTAGGAGCTTCAGAAACTGGAAAGAAACACACTCAGGAGAGGACTTGTGGGGGGCTGGGAGCCAAGTAACAGTTAGTAGCATGAAAGGGGTGTTGTATTTCAGGCAGTCTGCTTGATTTTTTCTGCCATACTGGGTTTTCTCTGTAGTTGTTTCGAGTGGGTTTGGTGGGGGTAGAGCACTAGGCTGCATGGCGACTGGTAGTATGGCCATAAGGAGGGAGCGGCCTGGGCTCCAGCAGGATGGAATTCGAAGGGAGCGATGGTGAAGGCCGCAAGAGAAGGGAGGCAGCTTTTTAACTGGACATTGATGCACAAGGGGTAGAATGTGAGACTGGCAGTAGCAAGCAGCTAGATTTAATGTTAATTCCTGGCAGATGTCGGGGTGTTTTTCAAGGGCTGTGATACTGGGTGCTAGAGGCGCCTTCTCCTGGTTATTGATGGCTTCGGTCAATTGTCAGGCCATGTGGACACTGGGGGTGGCACATGAAAGGTTTGCCCTCTGATGAAAGAAAGGGGGGGTCCGCCCTTTGGAATGAACACAGGTAACACAGGAGGAGATTAGACAGGGGGGCACTAGGAGGTTGGTGACAACAGCAACTGTGGGATAATAGGCAGGCTGAGGCCCAAGAAAGCAGCTACCGGAGGGGAACAGAGCCAGGCAGGCGTGGCAAGTAGCACGCCACGGTCACGTGGGGGGGGGCAATGATGTGGCCTGCAGGCATGCAGGGCTTAAGGCACATGGGGAGAGGGAATGAAGGAAAGAATGGGTGGTGGTATTTCTAGCACAGAGGACCGAGGCACAGCAGAGGGATTCTGTGTGTGATTTTGTGACTTGGCGAGGTGGGAACTCACTCATACAGGTTCATGAGTAGGGGAGAATGCTCGGCGATGACCAGAGGGTCAGAGCAGGGGGTGGTGCATTGTGTGCTGGTGCAGCCATGTGGGAGGGACAGGAACAAGATGGAAAGGCCAAAAAAGCCTGAGGGTTTATGAAGGAAAAAGGCTTGGAACAGTTAAGGCCTCCAGGTCTACCAAAGAACCGATCTAACTTGAACTATTTTGTTTCAGTTTTTCTAACTCTTTAGGCAGATAAAGAGAAAATGATAGCACCAAGAAAATGCAGACCATCTAAAAAAGTTGCCTACAAAGCTATAGTGGAGCTGGCAGAGAAAGCCAACAAAATGTTGGCACTGGTAGAGGGGTCAGAGCCATGAGGTCCAGGGGAGAAAAGGAAGGCCGAAAAGGGCAGGGGCGGTACAAAGAAGCACCCTCCATCCAGGCTGCACAGCCCACAGAGACAGAGGCCAGGGCCAGGGGTGCCTTTGTGATCATGCAGCCCACAGAGGCCACCTCCAAACCCTGCCAGCCCCACCCCACCTCGACCCAAACCCAGTTCGATGCCACTACCAGAACTCATACCTGAAAAAGGGCCAGAACCAAGCCTGCCTCCACCAGCGAGTCCAACCCCAGGGAACGAACTATTGCTGGCAAATCCCACTTCTGCAGAGCCGAGTGGACCTCCAAGGGTGACAGGTAAAGCAGCAGGAACTGTAGGGGCAGCATTAAGGAATACGTAGAACAGATGATTTCGTCTTTGGGGACTGGGGGTTGGGCAATTTGAAAAAGCACTGGCAGATATTAAATGAATAAAACCACAGGTGGGGAGGGTGATAGAGTAGACAACAGACTGGTTATGGGTAAAGGGACTTGAGAGATAGGAGCCCCTGGAATGAGAATAGGAGAGCATGTGCCGCTAGCCACAAAAGAAAAAATATGGAAAGGGAAGTATGTAGATGTACTTGCCTTGGTCAGTAGGGAAGTGGCAACTAAATATGAAGAGTCAGAGAATATAGGCAACAGTGAAATGGCAGCAGCAGTAGTTTTATTGGGAAAAAAGGAGGAAGATAAGTTCACGAGGGGAAAGACCTGGGATGGGTGGTTCGTAGGTTTTGCCACATACTCGGCCATAGTCATGGAGACAAAACCAGAACTGGAAATCCCGTTGATCACATATTCAATGATCATAAGGTGAGCAAAAGCAAAAGGGGGTTAGGTTGGTTATATTATGATGGATTTTTTTGACAACTAATGGCAATCTATGGGGATGAGAGGTGGGACACAAAACAACTAGATTTATGGACAGATTATGTGACAGATCAATCCACCCCAGAGGGAGAAGGAGGAAGAAAGGGAATGACACTCCAAAAATGCTGTTGGGGGTACAATAGAGCTTTTTGCATATGGCCGCAGTGTCAATTCAGGCATGCCTGCTCGAAATGTGGAGGGGGCCACCAAGCTTCAAAATGCTGCACATCATGGAATCAAGGAGGGCAACAAGGAGGTACACAATTAAATAGCTACCAGCCCATTCAGGAGGGCGGACAGGGGTATAGAGGTTCATCCTGGAATAGAGGAACCAGAGGAAGGGGTTTCACAGGGAGAGGGGCCAAGCGTATTAGTGGGGCAGAAGACAGCAGGGAGTAAGCTGGGGGAGGGAGTAACAGGACAGATGTTGGGGAAGGGTTTAGGAGAGCACGCACTCCCATCAAGAGTAACATTTTCAAGCATTTGTTATGGCACTACCTGGATAGGAGAGTGGCAGCCAGAATCACCGAAGGGTTTGAAAGAGGTTTCCCATTGCAGTTTACAGGCCCCAGGATAATGAAGGAAGCAAAAAACTTGGGATCAATGCAGGGTAAAGAGGATGCATTGAGGGCAAAACTTAAAAAAGAGAAGGACGCAGGAAGGATACAGGTGCCATTCCAAATGCCACTGTTTCCAAACTTAAAGGTTTCCCCTTTAGACCTAGTTCTGAAAAAACAGGCAGGGGAGTTCTGGGTTATACACCACCTATCATTCCCAGAAGGGGATTCAGTCAAGGATTCCATAGGAGAGGAGCATAGTTGGGTGTCATATGCCACACTAGAGGAAGCAGTACAGTTAATCAAGGCCATCCCTGAAGCATGGATGGCAAAGATGGACATAGAATCAGCTTTTCGGCTACTACTGGTTAGGGAAGAAGATTGGGATTTGTTGGACTTTAAGATGGATGGGCAGCATTACTTTGATAAAGCAATGCCCATGGAGTGTTCCACAGCTTGTGTGACATTTGAAATGTTTAGCATTAGTCTACAATAGATTTTCCAACAGAACACAGGTTATGGGGGGGTGATACAATATTTAGATGATTTCTTGTTGATAGGAAATGGGAAAGAGGAGGTGGAACACATGTTAAGGAATTTTCTAGAGCTGTGTAGAGAACCGGGGGTGCCGTTAACACCTGAAAAAACAGAGAGCCCTAGCAGAGTACTGGAATTCTTAGGGTTCGAGGTAGATGCTCAAGCAGAGGCCTTCCGACTCCCAGACAAAAAAGTATGAAAACTGAAGGAGCTCATTGCCATACATGAGTAGATAAAGAGTGCAACTGAGGCAGGTGTAGCAAGTGCTAGGGCACTTGAATTTTGCCTGCAGGGCAATAGGACCAGGGAGAACATTTACCCAGTGGTTAGCAAGGGCAACAGCAGGGGTCACCAGACCTCACCACTGGGTAGATATCTCAGAGGGTGTAAAGGAAGATTTTAGGGTATGGGGAGAATTTTTAAGGAGTTACAATGGGAGATCAATTTGGCAGGAAGAATGGGTATACAACACCAATTTGGAATTATACACAGATGCAGCAGGGGGTTTAGGAATGGGTGGGTATTTTCAAAGCAAATGGTTTTCAGAACCATGGCCGGGAGAGGGGGTAAAACAAGGGATGACCAAGGATATCACGCTGCTGGAAATGATGCCAATTTGGGTGGCCATGATAGTATGGGGCGAGGATCTGAAGAACCGTCAGGTGATGTTTTGGTGCGATAACAGAGCAATGGTTGAGGTACTCAACAACAGAGGGGCAAGGTCCGATACAGTAATAAAGGTGCTGAGGAAGTTAGTATTGAAGGCCTTGCAGCTGAACATGTAATTTAGAGCTAGACACATAGAAGGGGTACGGAACATACTGGCTGACAGCCTTTCCCATCTGCAGTTGGATTGATTCTGGGCATTGGCACCGAGAGCAGCGGGACAAAACACACCAATCCCAATGAACATCTGGGACGTTGACAAGAAGGAGCCGAGCTGCTGTTTCGCAACCCTTGGGGACCCAGGACACTGAGGTCATATGAAGGGTCATGGCGGGCATTCCAAACATTCAGAGAAGTACATCACATGGAGGTAAGTGGGCCAGTGACAGAGGAACAATTGGGAAAGTTTATAGTTTCTTAATGAAGTATGGATCTGCGGGCATTCCTACATTTACTGGGCCAAAAAGGAGAGCAGAAAAGAAAGCAGCTGTATCAGGATGTCAGGCACTGTAGGTTGGTGTGGAAAGGAGTCCGGGGGATGAGATGAGCACAATTACGCCCGACCCTGCAAGAGATGAGAGAAAAAAGACCAGCTCCAGACTTAATTATCATACACTTAGGGGGGTAATGACATTGAAGGAAGACCCTGGTTGGACACTATTTTACAGATAAAGCATGATATTACTGTGATAAAGCAATGGTGGCCCAGGGTTAGCCTGGTCTGGTCTGACATTATCCCAAGGAGAGTATGTAAGCAAGAACACAGTCACAGAGCTGTTGAAAGAGGGAGGTGAAAAATGAACAGGTGGGTTGGCACATTGTTTCAGAGCATAGGGGGACATGTCATTTTAAGGGGAGTGGAAGAATGGGCAGATGGTTTTTACCGCCCAGACAGGATCCATTTGTCAGACTGGGGATCGACATTTTCAGTATGGAGATGATGGGTTTCATCAAAGCTTGGAGGAGACAGAGGGTGTGGGCTACAAGAGAGAGGGGAAGGTCAGTCATCCAACACAAGCTGGAGACAGGCTGTGGGAAAGGAGTGAGGGAAAAGGGTGATGGGGGGCCAGGGTGGGGGAGAATTAAACAAAGAATAAACAATAAATGAACTGTAAATAAATAAGGAGAAACAATACATAGAGGAAAAACACTTGAAGCAGAAAAGAGGTTTTGGTTTTCACTGTCACCTAGAAGAGAAGAGATTACCAGCAAGAGAAGAGACAAAAAGGCACCCAGGTATTCACCTGGGGGAGCAAAAGGGGAAAAAAGTAAAAAGCATGAATAGGAGGAGTTAATATGGAAGTACAGATGATAAGAATGATGAATAAAATGAATATATGGATGAGTATGAAAATTATACAGTTGTAAAAGTAGTAGGATATTAGTGAATTATGAAATAACAATGTGTGTGTTAAAGTGGAAATTGGGAAATAAATGAATTGCCAATCTGAGCACCACCATACATGGTTGTTTTGTCATCACTGGGGGGGAATCCAGGACAATATATGCAAGGCAAGATAAAGAGATGTACAATGCCCTGTTGATTCTGTTATTAGTAGTTATCTGTACTGCAATAGGGAAGCTGACAAAAGTGTATACTCCATGTGTCTGTCCTGCTCTGTACCATCTTTGCTTACTACATATGTTTTGGTTGATATAAAACATGTCACAATTGGTTGAAATAGTACTGTTACTGTCTACAGGCTAGGGAAACAGTACAACATATTTTGCCATATCTCAGCTATTATTGTGAAACATGAGAGAGTCATATGTAACTATTGCAAATAGATTTGCAACATGCTGATAGTTAAAAGTAGTTTTCTTTTTCCTGTCATGTTCTACATGTGTGACCGTGATTTTTTTGCTTACAAAAATGACATGCATTGTCCAAGTAGACTTAAGAGCACCGGACTGCAGAAATATGTCAGCAAGTAAGACGTATCTTGGCCCATGTAGATATACAATACTGAACCACTGCATGACTGTTGTTTGAACACTATCATGCAGTGCATATAACTTGGCTTCCCAGCCAATGCCCTTTGGGGTAACCATTGCCTCAGTGTTTGCACACAGAGGTTCTTTGTCTTTTAACTTGTTTTTTGTTTCAATTGGGTTCACCACAACATAACCCAGATAGACCATCCTAGGTAGCTGGTTCATTCCACTGGGGTGTCAAACAAATGAGGCATACTGATGAGTCCTGGTAGGATGAAACACGTGTCTATGTCTTCTGTTGGCACCCTTTGCAAACTGTGTGAGACCTTCTGGCACCATACATGTCTGCTTAAAGTTGAACCAACATAATATTCTGTGGTGATTTACATATGCAGCCCATGATGCTTTGCATTATGGGGGCATGTGTGATTTTGTATTTCTTTGAAACTTGACTTCCTGGCCAATGCCCTTCCGGGGTAACCATTGCCTCAGTGTTTGCACACAGAGATTGTTTGTATATAGATTAATAGTTGTATGACATGCTGCCAAAAAAGTCACTGGTTTACTGGACATGAATTGAACAACCACCAAACTGCAACGCTGAATTGTAAATATGTGTGTAAGTCTGAGAGTACTTTGAGTCGGGTAGCCTTCTATTGTTACATTGCCTATGTTACCTGTTAAAAAAAATCTTTATGTTATACTGTATATTATGTTACATTTTTATCAAGGATGCTGTTATGTTATGTAAAGAATGTTGACATTTAATGTTTTGTATGACAGTAAATGTTATTCTGCATGTAAATGCTGTTTGCATATGCATATGCAGATTTGCACAATTGCTATCATTTTAGTAATATGAGAGTACTTGTGCATGCCTAACCTACAATGCAACTCATTAGTCTGTTCCTGCTCTTTTATAGGATCGCCTTTATTAAGGGGTTGAGTGTGGAGTTTCCAGGTACAATGCTATAAATATAAAAGCCAAGGGCAGGATTTTCAAACCCTTGTTAAATTTTGCAACAGTGGCACCATGTGCCAAATCCCAATATGTCTGGGACCCTACTACTGATTCCCGATTATACAGAGTATCGACATCTAAGTCACATAGTTTCTGGTCACAATGACACTGTGCCAAAGAGACAGCATACCTACAAAGTAGGCTGCAACAGCAGTGGGCTGGTGTGGTGGTTGCTGCACCTTTTAACAGGACCATGACTACGGTGCCATCTGAACCCCAATCTTCTAGTAATTAAATAAGTCTAAATAACCCTGGAGATGTAGTAATACCGCCCCTCAGTAATCAACAATACTACAATATTCTGCACCATTACAGACCAAATAGTCATATTCCACTGATCAATCCCCCCCTCACCAAAAGCCCCAATACACAAGCAATACAAACTATTAGTCTTACATTGTCATTCTCTATTGAAGGGTCCCTACCTCTAGCCTGATAAGCCTGACTATGCCATAATCATTAACATCATATGGTGGAGGTCTAGTGGCCCACCACCTCCCACCCCAGCACATAGTGCTAACCACACCACTCCCTCCACCCCCATTCCAAACCTTGATCTGGTACCCAGTACAACCCTCCTCATTCTAACATGACTGGATAGCAACTGAACTGTCACACATGCTCTGACAGTTCATTTAGTATCCAACTGTGGTGCTGTGCAATGGGTGTGGCGGGTGCCCACTCAGAGCTTGGGATGAGGTGGGAGAGAGAGGAGGTAGTTACTATCTGCAAGGGTGGATGTGATGTAGGAGCAATAGGCAACAGTATGGCATGTTAATGGCTGTGCCACAGTTAGTCATATCAGACTGAGGTGGGGGACACATTCACAGGAAATCACTGTATACGATCAATACTTTGCATTATTGGCGTACCATGTCTTGGGAGGAGGATGTTTGAGTTTTGTTTACTGTGGAATGACTGCTGCTTTGTAATGGTGTACAGTATTGTCATATTGGGGGATTGGTTGGAGGGATACCAATACATAATAGGGTTATCTGTAACCAATAATGTAACCACCATATCAGGCTTTTTCTTTTTGAGGGGGGCATTGTCACAGTGTTATATATCTGTCAGCACTACCAGAGTGTGTCTGAATACTGTTACACCACAGCTTTGCTGGTCTAGTGGTAGTCAAACATTTGTACACGGGCCAGAGCTTGAAAATGTGATACAGGGGGATATCACAGCTTGCATCAGCTGGACCCCACCTAGTAGCATGCTGCTGTTACTTTTGTGGCAGAAGGGTATCACAAGCCTCTTTTCATGCATGTGAATTACATTTACGTAGGCTTCTTTGGAAGACTGCTTGGAACACATCCTTTGATGCAATGTGCCCGTTGCATTCCTTTATGTTTCATGCTACTGTAACACTGTGCATTGTTATTAGAGGTTTGAAAATCCTGTCTTTCTTTTTTTTCTATATAAACTCTTTATTAAGTTTTAAAACTTTAAAATGACTTATACAGAATAATTATGGTATAGATATTCAAAGATACATATAGTTAATTAAGTAGTAACAATCATGTAAAGATATTAATACTCATAATAAATGCTAAAAACATAATTACTGATTATTCAACTGTAATAATATTACAATTCATCATAACCACGACTATTTCTTTCTCAAGAATATGAGAAATGAATCGAAATAATTCTGTTTATGAGCTAAGTTAAATATATTCTAAAGATACAATACCTAATATTATTACTAAGTTAAATAGCACTAGTTTTGTTTCTAAAAGTCAATCGCTAACATTAATACTTCTCTAAACTTTTCAAAATTGCTTAAGCAACTTCAGAAATACATTTTAGTAAAAAAAAAATAATAGTTCTGTTTCACAAACTTTTAATATGCAGCAAAAATTAATTCTACCAGGTTTGTATTGCAATTAGATCTTCTTAGATAACATGAAATAAGTATAGTTAGACCTACAGTATAAAGCAGAGACTATGCTGTTTTTGTTTTTAACAATGGATATGGAAGATTTTTACAAAAAAAAATGTGTGATGTGCAGGTATGTAAAACACAGTATCCCATTGGTATATCACAGTTACACAAATCTTTCACTTTCTAGTCAAGGACACCTAGTTTTTTGCCCACTCCAGGAACAACCATACAATTCAGCAATAATTCAATTGGAATTTTTCTAATAACATTTTTTAGAAACATATTTTGTATGTCATGTGTATTTTGACAAAATATGGTTTTATTTACTAAGGCCCAGATATTGAGACTGCGCCAGGCTGTGGCGCAAGCCTGGGTGCAGCGCAACTTGGCTGCGCAGAGGCGTTGACAGGGTGATATTCAACAGAGCTGTGCCATAGCACAGCATCGTTGAATATCGCACCCTGGCCACCCACAGTGCGCATGGCACAGTGGCACTGCGCCAGCGCAAGTGGCCAGAGTGGAGCAGGGGGATGCGCTAGCACAAGTTCCGTTGCACCATGCACAACAACAGTGATATTCAAAAGTGCACATACAAATGGGGCCATAATGTATGCAAGACGCAAATGGGTCCATTTGCATGTCATTATGTCCCCATTTGCATGCAGATGCGCTGATTCCCGGCGACTTGCACCTGGCGCCCTGCCAGGCAGCAGCCGTCGGGGACCAACGCCCCCTGCACAGCACGGCAATGCGTCCCTCTGCCCGCTCATGGGCATATGTAGATTTAAATAATCATCCAATATCCCTGGTGGTCCAGTGGACCGCTTGCAGCCCGATCGCAGGCATATGTTAAAATAAAACTGTCCAATATCCCTAGTGGTCCAGTGGACTGCTGCATGCCCGATCACGGGCTTAAGCATAACAATCAATCATCCTATATCCCTGGTGGTCCAGTGGACCACTTGCAGCCCGATCATGGGCATATGTTTCAATTCCACAGTCCAATATCCCTGGTGGTCCAGTGGACCGCTCGTAGCCTGATCACAGGCTTCAGTATGTAAATATACCGTCCTATATCCCTGGTGGTCCAGTGGACCACTAGCAGCCCGATCGTGGGCTTCAGTATGTAAATATACCGTCCTATATCCCTGGTGGTCAGTGGACCGTTCGCAATGTCCGGGCTTCAGTATGATAATAATACATCAATATCCCTGGTGGTCGCGGTACCCCCCCCTCCCCTGCCCAATGAGCCCACCGCCCGCTCCCTCTCAGTCAGCGGTGGCGGCAGCACCCTCGCCTGCCGACCCGGCCCGCCGACTGACACCGTATAGGTGCGGGCTGCATGCCGCATTGCTCACTGCTGGACCAATGGGCGACAGCCCTACCGTGACGGTGTCAGTCGGCAGGCGGCGGGCGGCAGGTGGTGGGGAGTTGCCACCTGCCGCTGACCGGGGGAGCGGGGGGGCTCAGTGGAGTGGGGAGGGGGTACTGCTGACCACCAGGGATATTGGACGATATATCATACCGAAGCTCTGATCGGCTGCTAGCGGTCCACTGAACCAGCAGGGATATTGGACCTCTTGTTTTTACTTATGCCCGTGATTGGGCTGCAAGCGGTCCACTGGACCACCAGGGATAAAGGACTGCTTTTATTTCAACAGATGCCCACAATCAGGCATGGGGGGGTACTGCCACGAAGGTGCAGCCGGGGCTCAGGTGGCCACCCACAGGTGGCAGCTGCCGTGTTGCGCCTGGCAATACAGCAGCTCGCCTGTGGGTGGCCAGCTGTTGTTCCTTTTTTTTTTGGCTCACCTGTGTGCAGCGCAAGCAGTGGTTGCTCATGCATGGACTCAGACATCCCAGGCTGAATATCAGGATGTGCGGAGTATGCATGTGCACGCCCCCCCCACCTGCGCCGCTTATATTACAGATGCACTCCGGCACATTGGGATTTGTGCCAGGCACAATTCCCATTTGAATATAGCGCCGGAGCGCATCAGTGGATTGCGCATGGTGCAACACTGTTGCGCCATGCACAACCCTTCTGAATATCCGGGCCTATATGTTCTACTACTATTATCATTAACATTGCACATACAAAGTGTTTTTTTCTTTTTTTATTTATAGATTTTAATAGGCTTTTTCTGGTTTTCTCCCCATATTCCCCCTCAGCGCTCCGACACATGGCCATATGTGCACGTGGAGGCATGCACGCACATCAGAAGCCAGCTCAGCCCCTTCCACCCACCCACCCATACTGCCGCCCCTGCCCACCTACGTTACCCCATCAGACATCCACCTGGTAGGGACAGAACTGTGGAAGGGGCGACAACCCACCCTCACCATCCCTGGGAGAGGAGAGCAGCCCGATGGCTCATTCAATCCTGATCCTCTTGCCCCCCCCTCCTGCCAGCACCCTGATGACCTGAGGTCATTCCTGAACCCGGGTCACTGGCACAGCATGAGGTAAAGCATCCAGCACCTCAACCTTCAGCACCACCAGGCTGGCACAGAGTGCTTTTCATAGGATGATGCCACCCATAATCTTCACAGACAGTCAACTGTCTACAATGCATGTTATGACACTGTAACAAACTAGACAACTTACCTGGGAAGACATAATGGCACAAAAAAAGAGTGTCTTAGCATGTTTCATGTTTAGGCCACTTGAGCTGTACAGTTCCTGCTGTGTTACTATGATACATAGTGACACAGTATTCCAAGTATAATTATGATTTATATAAACAGGTCACAAAGTCAATAGAGGGTTATTTTAACAAACCCAGCTAAATTATTCTCTGTCATAACATGTGCACATTAATTGTATGCCTGGTATAATTGTTACATTTATTGATTTTGTGTATTGTGTGTTATTTTGAATGAGATGGGGGGTTGTCGGAAAGATTTGTATTATTTAAAAGGGTGGTTATTGTATAACTGACTGTGGGTGTTTTTGTAATATGGTATGTGTCTGCTGTGAGACTGAGAGTTTGAATGCATAGATTGTGTGGTGGGGAGTGTTTAGTTAGTTGTATTCAAGTGGTGTGTGATAAATATTTGGTTAGTTTTGAAGACTGGAGTGTTTGCTGCCTGCTTGTAAAGGATGTGCTGGGAAAGTGCGATGGCAGTCAGGCATTATTCCCCTATCAGACTCAGGGACCTCCACCCTTTTAACTGTACTGTGCTGTTCCCAGAAGCATATAGGTTATGTAGGGGATAGTTATGAGGAGGAAGAGGGGCAGGTGGACTGGGCCTGGAGGGGAATTGGAAAGGAGAGGGCAGATTGGGGTAGTGGGACCAAGGAGATGCCCTGGGGGAAAATGGGTCAAGGAAAGGGGTCTTCCCTGCCTGGTTCCCATACCCAAGGGCTCTGCTCCTTCCAGGCAAGTAATGCAGTCTTCCTTGGTTGCTCATCCTACTCAGACATGCTATGCAATCCCAGATCCATTAAGAACAAGACTGCTTTAATAGTGGATCTTGTTGGGTCAGCATATCTGGCTTGCATCACCAAGATCTGGCTGGATGAAAATGCTGGTCCAGTGTTGGCTTCAGCAATTCCAGCCAGGTACTCGATGATGCACCGTCCGAGAATGGATCATAGGGGTGGGGGTGTAGCCATTTGCTTTAGATCAGAACTGGACCTTATGGAGGTTCCAGTAGAGATCACCAACTCCTTTGAATGTATCATCGGCACTGGTGTGGGGTGCAGAATACTTCTCATCTACCATCCACCAGGAGATGGGAAAGCTTTCCTGCAGGAAGTCACCGACTTCATCATCGATGTGGTATTGGGATCCCCAGATGGTTGATTCTGGGGGATTTCAGTGCCTGGGTCAATGATGAACTCTCATAATTTGATCAGGACTTCCTCCAACTAATGAGTTCGTTGGGCTTCACACAAGTTGTTACCTCCACGACCCACATTTACGGTCACTCTTTGGGCTTGGTGTTCCTTCTGGGGATGGAGATATCCGACTTGGCGGTGGAGCCAGTTGGATGGTCTCACCATCACACTGTGGGGTTCAGCTTTGTGGATCCCCCCAATAGGCCTGTCCCTATGGAGATGGTCCGGTACCGCCCTTTGAGGGGTGTGACCCCGGATGGCCTGATGGCAGTGCTGGACCTATTGAGTATACCAAGTGAATGCATGGATCCAGGGAATCTAGTACTTGCCTATAACAAGGTGGTGACAGAGGCCCTGGATTCCATAGCTGTTGTTCGTGTTTGCCCACTCAATCTTCGCCCATGGTCCTCATGGTTTGACGGGACCTTGAAGGAGATGAGGAGGGTGGATGAAGGCTAGAGAGGGGCTGGCAGAAATCTGGCCTGGAGGGTGACAGACTTAAATTGATGGACCATTATGTGGCATATCAATTGACAATCACCCATAAGAAGGCAGAATTCCTGTCCAGGGAGATTGCTGCTGTGCAGAACCGACCAGCTCAGCTCTTTCAGACTATGGATAAATTGTGCAATCCAATCTGTCTTCAGGCTGGTGGAGCTTTTTCACAAGAGAAGTGTGATGAGTTTGCTCAGTTCTTTGCAGATAAGGTTATCACCATCAGGTCCGGGATTTGTCTGCCCCCCCTTTAGTGGGAATTGTGGAAGTCAGCAGGGGTTGGGGGACACCCAGTTTGCCTGGTCTGACTTCAGCCAACCAGAATTCATGGATGTCATGAGGGTCATCCAGACTGTGCGGCCAACCAGCTGTAGTTTGGACCCTGGCCATATGTGCCTTCTTGTAGGGTATGTAGATGAGATCAGCCTGGTCCTAGCCCAGATAGTTTGGAGGTCATTGGAGAGGGGGGGGTCTTTCCCAACCCTCTAAAGGAGGCAGTTGTTCGACCCCTCCTTAAAAAAAAACTCTCTTGACCCTGACTGTCTGGCTAATTACAGATCAGTCTCTAACCTACCCTTTTTGCATAAGGTTATTGAGAAGGTGGTAGCACTGCAGCTAGACAATCATTTGTCCAGCCACGATAACTATGATTCTCTCCAGTCAGGATTTAGGAAGAGGCATAGTACTGAGATGGCCCTTGTCCAGGTGCTAAATGACCTCCTAATAGTGAGCGATCAGATGACTCAATCCATCTTGGTCCTCCTTGATCTCTCTGCAGCATTTGACACTGTGGACCATGGTGTGCTGTTGGAGTGCCTGCAGTTCATTTATGGACTATCTGGAATGGTCCTCAGATGGTTCTGATCTTTCCTTGAGGACAGGACTCAGAGAGTGGTGTCTGGAATTCATTACTCAGCCCCACTTTCCCTGTCCTGTGGGGTACTGCAGGGCTTCATCCTGCCACCCATGTTGTTCACAGTGTATGTGCTGTCATTGGGAGTGATCATTAGGTGGTACGGTCTGAGTTTTCACTGCTATGCGGATGATACTCAGCTGTACATGTCCTTTGTGCCCAGACAGGATGTGATCCTCTCAGTATTTAACAACTGTCTCTCTAAGATCCAGGACTGGATGAATGCCAGCTGGCTGCAGTTGAACCCTGCTAACACTGAGGTGTTGGCTGTGGGCCCAGATCATCGGGAGGAGGGTTTGTCGGCTGGACAGCCATCAGAGCTTTGGCTCGGGAGTGTTCAGCTGACTACCTCAGATTGGGTGCAGAACCTGGGTGTTATTTTTGACAATGGCCTATCCCTCAAATCTCAGGTGTCGGCCACCGTCAAATCCTCTTTTTATCATCTGAGGAATATCGCCCGGGTGATGCATCTGGTACCTCCTGATGATCTTCCAACATTGGTCCATGCCTTCGTAACCTTCTGCCTTGACTACTGTAATGTCCTTTACCAAGTGCTTCCAGGGTTTGATATCCACTGCTTGCAGCTAGTGCAGAATGTGGTATCCAGGTTGTTGACTGGTACCTCCAGGGCCAGTCACATAACACCTGTGCTCCAAGAACTGCACCAGCTGTCAGTACAGCGGCAGATCACCTTCAAGGTTGAGTTACTGACCTATAAATCCCTATACAACCAGGGATCCCATTACCTGCAAGATCTCCTTCACCCTTACCATCCCCTCTGGCCTCTCCGATCCACTGAAGAGGGATTGCTAGAGATTCCCAGGGTCTGTTTAAAGACATCGGGGGCCTGATATTTTGCTTTTGTGGCCCCCACCTTGTGGAATTCTCTACCTTGTTGGATAAGAGATTGCTTGATCGTCCAGAGTTTTAAGGTAGCTTTAAAAACATCTGTTTAGCCTAGCATATCCATATTAGTTGTATTGAACAGTTGCTTGGTATAGTTAGATTTTAGAAATCAATATTTATACTATTGTAGTTTTTATGGATTTTAATTTTCTGATTATAATGTGTGTTTTAAATTGTTTATCCTGGTTAATGTACAGTGCCTTGGTTTTAGAAAGGCACTTTATAAATAAAGATTCATTCATTCATAAATAGTGGCAACAGTTAAAGTTGACAAAAAAAGGTTGCATGAAAAGTCCCGTGAGACCATTTCTATGATAACAATGCAATGTGACTCGTGTATACAGCTAGCATGCAACATCTTACTTGATGACATGGGGAGGGGGGGCACTAGTATTATACTACTGTTTATACCATTATATTGTTGCCTCAGTGGTAGTGATACTTATACATTAAGACGGTAATCAGAATTTCTGTGTGGTGACTGGTTATCTGGTTACATTGAAACTTAGTAAGATTTTGCCGCATGAACTTTATTATTGCCATATTACTTAAAATTAATGTTGTACTAATATAAAAATAACAATTTAGCATAAGTATTTTTATGACCAAGACTATGGGGCAAGATTAATTACATTGTGTGGCAGTGTACATTTAGAAACTGAAATTCCAATGTGGCAATGCACCGTGTCCTGTACATATACATAGAAGTGTGTATAAGTTTCTGTGATACAGTATGACAAACACATTTTTTTTTGTGTACATGAATACTGTGCCTGGTTTACATCAGCAACAGTCCAAGTGTGCAACCCCACCCCCTCAAAAAAATAATATATTAGTATACAAACTACCATAAATACATTTTACAGTAATAAAGCAATCTGAGTATTGCATACAGCTGCCATGCAACATCCTTCAAGGGGGAGGGGGGCATGTGTTGTAATACTGATGAGACAACAGAATAGTGTATCCACAATGGGTTAGATGCTTATACATTAAGACAGTAAGCTCTGTCATTGTAGTAAAAAAAATGTAAATTTATTTACGACTTTCTCAAAAAGTAAGGAAATTCATTGCAAAAAAACTTTGTTAATGCATCAATTAGGGTTGCGATTAAAGCAGAAAAAGTTGGGAAATACCCTCCAACACACACACACACACACACACACACACACAAGTAGGGAAGTGGCAAGGCAACACAACCAGTCAGAAAGAGCCACCATCAGGTAAGAGAAAGAACATACAACTGTGAACATTCCACAAGTCTTCCATCATCATGGTTTAGCAACGGTATGAGTTCTACTGCCATCCCAGTGTCTTGGGGGTACACCCACATGCTGTGCCACCATGGGGGATGGCCCACTGCATGCACTGCACCTCAAACCTAACCACAAGGTTGTGAAAGTGCAGGGTCCTTTGGACCTTGTGCTTCTAGATTATGTAAAACTGATTTTTAAGTGGCAGCACAAGAGGTAACGAATTGCTTGCTTGTGCACAGTACAGCAGAATTACAGTACGTTCAGAGTATACAGCACATGTCCACTGCATGCACTGTAGGATAATGTTATCTATAGAGATATGGCAGCACAGGTGCCAATGGACCCTCTGGTCCTAAACTATGTAATGTTGATATTTAAATTACAACACAGGATATGGAGGACTCTGTGCTCCTACATAGAAGCAAAATTATGCTTTCCTTATGCTATAGAAGCTGTGCCCACTGTATGTACTCTACCAAACATTTCACTGTACATAAGAACATAAGAAAATAGCCAGCAGAAGGAGACCTATTAGCCTATCATAGAGATGAGGCAGTACAGAGTCTGAAAATCCTGTGCTTACACATGCAGTAGTGATATTTAAGTAGTAGTGCAGATTCAAGAGAAACCTGTGTTGGTGTATAGTAGCGAACTAATGCTTCCTTTGTAGTATAGGGTCTGTGTCTACTACGTTCACTGAACCACAAACTTCTTTCTACAGGTGGCTAAATTCTATCTCCGTCAGACATTGTGATTCAACATGATATTATAGTAATGTTAAACTGTTACTGCATGATCTCATGTCAACTCGGTGTGTACTGCAATGTATGGTTCTATACATTAAAAAAAGCAACATAGCTGTTACCGTAGGCTGCAGCACACTGAGTGTCACTACTACATAGAAAACATTTTTATTGGTGTTGGAAACACAGACTGCAAAGCATCTGCGCTCACATATTCTATAACAGATATGTTTGCAATAGTATACAGTCTTTTATAGACTGTACTTCTACAGCCTGTGAATAAATATTATATTTGTGAGAGACGAGAATGTATTGTGCCATGTCATTTCAAACTCTAAACAACTTTTGTAAACATGGTTCTACAGGGCAAAGATAATGCTACAATCCCATGGGATATGAATATCCTAAATGACTGAAACCATAGGGTAAAAAGGAAGCCAGAGGTGTGCATTATAGAAACAATTTCATTACAGTGGGAAATCAGGCTCCTGGTGACACTTAACTGCCACCCTACATACATTATTTTTCTACACATCTGAATATATGTTATAAACATAGGAACATACAAAAACACCAACAGAAACAAGCCTGATGGTCTATCGGGTCTGCTCGATTGTGCTGCTAGCCCTTCAACTTGCAGCTGTCCACCCTCACCACTCCTCTTTATCATAACACCCTCCCACCCTGTTCCAATCCCTCTTAAAGCCACCCACCATTCTACAGAACACCACCCCCTCGGGCAGAGCATACAACCTGTCCACCACTCTTTCTGTGAAAAAATGTCTCCTGATTTCCCTCCTGAATCTTCCCCCCTACAACCTCAGCTGATGACCTCTCATATCTCTCCCTCTTCTAAGCTGGAAAATCCATTCTGTAATATCCTTATTTATCCCCTTAAGGTATTTAAAGGTTTCAGTTACATAGGATTTTCCCTCAAACCCCTGAATCATCTTTGCTACCCTATGTTGCACCCCCTCCAACAACTTGATGTCCTTCTTCAGGAACGGGCATTGGTATTGCACACAGTACTCCAGGTGAGGCCTGACCAGAGATCTGTATACGGGAAGGATCACCTCCCTATTCCTGGAGGAGATTCCTCTCGCTATACACCCTAGCATCCTATTGGCCTTTGCCACCGCCTTCCTGCATTGAGCCAAGTT
This sequence comes from Neoceratodus forsteri, assembly GCA_016271365.2. NCBI lineage: Eukaryota > Metazoa > Chordata > Ceratodontiformes > Ceratodontidae > Neoceratodus > Neoceratodus forsteri. The sequence continues at coordinate 1,727,922,576 of CM057456.1, forward strand.
GTTCATGTTGCCTGTTATAAGCACCCCCAGATCCTTTTGCTCCTCCTTGCTGCTTTCCAGCTGCACCCCTCCCAGCTGATAGCTCCTCCCCTGGTTCCTTGATCTGAAGTACAGTACCTTGCACTTCTTTGCATCTAACCCCAGTGGCTATGTTACTGTCCACTCCTATAGTTTGTTCAGGGTCCTGCTGCAGCCCCCTCCACCCTTCAATGTTATTTACCACAGCTACCATCTTCATAACAACAGCGAACAGACTGATCCTTCTCCGGACCCTGTGTGAGATATCAGCTATGAATATCCCAAACAACACTGGTCCCAGTACCGATCCCTGTGGCACCCCACTCATCACTTCTCTTGGCAATGAGAGTTCCCCCCACCACCACCACCACCCTCTGCTCCCTTCCATTCAGTCAGTTGATGATCCAATTGACCATCTTTGCTCCCACCCCATGTATTCCAGCTTCCTACCCAACCTCCCATGTGGCACAGAATCAAAGGCCTTACTGAAGTCCAAATACAGGACATCCACCGTGTGTCCCTTATCCAGTTCCCTGGTCACCCATTGTAATACTCAATTAGATTAGTCTGGCAGGATCTACCGGAGACAAACCCATGTTGATGACTGTCCTGGAGACCATTGCCCTCAAGAATGTCACCAGCCTCTCCTTTAGGATAGTCTCTATGAGCTTCCCCACAATCGATGTGAGGCTCACTGGCCTGCAGTTGCCTGGCTCATCCCTGGGTCCAATTTTTGTGAATGGGCACCACATGGGCCATCTTCCAGTCTTGTGGTACACATCCTGTGTCCAGGGAGGTATTGAACAGGTCCATCAGTGGCCGTGCCAGGATCTCTGCTAGCTCTGAGTACCCTAGGGTGAATGCCATCTGGTCCCGGTGTCTTGTCCACCCTTAGTGCCCTCAATCCTTCCAGAACCCTGTCTTCTGCAATCCCTACATCAGTCACCCCCTCCCCTACCCACCTTACCCCCCCCTTGGAATATCTGCCCCCCTTTCTCCTTCGTGAACACAGAACAGAAATATTAATTTACATAGGAACATAGAAACATAGACTTTGACGGCAGATAAGGACCGCTTGGCCTACCCAGTCTGCCCATTTCCCTACCTATTGGATAAGCTGCAGATCCTAAATAAACAACAGCCTACTTCCTCCTACCCTCCACAAGAATTGCTTCATGTCTGTCCCATGCATTCTTGAATTCTCTCACTGTTTTTGACCCCACAACCTCCTCAGGAAGGCTGTTCCATGCATCCACTACTCTCTCCATGAAAAAATACTTCCTTACATTGCCTTGAGCCGTCCCCCCTCTATCTTTAAATTGTGCCTCCTTGTTCTTGCACCTATCTTTTTCCGAAAGATTCTACCCTCTTGGACCTTACTGATTCCCTTGAGGTACTTGAATGTTTCTATCATGTCCCCCTTCCCTCCTTTCCTCAAGGGCATTTAATGCCTCTGCCTGCCCCCCACCCACCCACCCCGTCCTTCCTAATACTCACAATCTGGTCTTTGTTCTTCCTTCTTTCTCTAATATATCTGAAGGAGTCATTTTCTCCTTCCTTAATTCCCTGAGCCAGCTTCAGTTCTCTAGCAGCCTTGGCCACTCTAACTAGCCTGGTAACCTCCCTGGACTTCTTTGTATACTCCTCCTTATCAACCTCCACCCCAATTTCTTGAGCTTCCGAAATAACTTTCTCTTGGCCCTAACCCCCATAACCTCCTGAGTCAACCAACTGGGCTTTTTTACCCTTGCCTTCTTATGCCGAGTCATTGTTCACGTCCCAGTGGCCTCCATTAGACCTCTTTTAATAATTTCCCACTTTTGACTAGCATCCATGTCTTGATGAATGCCTGCCAGATACTTACCCAAAATTTCCCCCATCCTACTAAAGTCTGCCCCCTTAAAATCTATCACCCGAGGGGTCACATGACGGCTGCCTGACTGTGAGTTGCAACTTCCCCTCGCTCCTCACTAAACCCACAATTTCTACGTATTATTCCTTCTCTCTGTATATTATTTTGATCACTCTCGCTTTGGGAAGCACTCCGGAGACGACTACAAACGGTTTGAAATGGAAATAGACATGTGGAAGGCTCTGCCATGCCACACTCCACCTCCCTCGCCTGAGAAAGACAAGGCTGCAAATTGGCCCAAGGCGCAAGCAGCTGTAGTTACCAAGCCTCCCATAGCCACCACAGTGCTCTTGGAGGAACGCTTCTTTGAATTCATGCAGCCCCTCCAGGATTCTATTGCTGCGATTTCAGGAGACGTGCAGTGAATCCGCGTTAACCTTGACTCTTTAACCTCCAGGATGGGAGACATAGAAGCTCAAGTGATCTCCATGGAGAAATGGAGGGTGAAAGCAGATCTAGACTCCTCCACTCTAAGACAGCGTCTCCGGAGAATGGAAGATAAGTTAGAGGATTTAGAAGGGCGCAGTCAGTGCAACAACCTCATCCTCTTTGGCCTGCCTGAAAAGGAGGAAGGCAATAACCCTAATCCTATTTATTCAAAAGATCTGTGAGAAAATAGCCGGTCCCTCACCTAACAACACTATCTATGTGGTAGAAAGAGCACATCGATCTCTGCACCCCCCTCCTCAGCCTGGTGCACCTCCCTGGCCTTTAGTGTTCAAACTTCTCAACTTTCTCGACAAACAGCACATTCTAGCTAAAATCAAAGAGGTGCAGGAGATTCAGTGGGAAGGGCACAAGCTTCGACTGTCTCAAGAGCTACCTCAATTGGTCAGGCTCAAGTGGCAAGAATTTCATTCCCTGGTGTCTCGCCTGATAGCCATAGGGAAAGCCCTCCGAATGAAGTACCCTGCTGTTCTCCAAGTCAAACACAATGAGAAATGGGTCACACTGGAATCACCTAAACAGGCCACAGAGGAACTCCACACCCTCTTCCCAGATCTTGCAAGGAAAATCAGTTAGAGGGGACTGTGTGCTCTCAATTTGTGGTCTCTCCCGGGATTTTTCTAAGCTGATTAGCAATAATCAGTGCCCTGGCATTCGGCCTAGAAAGCTGTCTCCTGTTGCTGCTGAATAGGACACTCTAACCTGGTATTGTGACTGGTGCCTGGGACTTACGTCAGCCTGTGTTTTGGCTTGATGCGCCTTCCGATTGACACTTATTTGGACTTCTTCCCCTTTCTTCTACGTTTTTGGCTCATCTTCCCATCTCAACCCCCACCTTTGCAATTGCGAGAGGATTTTCTTTACAGGCTGAAACTTTTTCTACGCTGTCGAACAAACAATGTGGACAGTTAAAGGCTAAGGCATATAAAGGAACTTATTGTTTGGGGGGTGATTTTGGGTAAACGAGGGAGCGATCTCAAACCTGCAGGTTTGGCTTATAACTTAATTTCTCCTTTTTGTGGTGATTATGTCGCCCTTAGCGAGTATTCAATATTTCTTTGCCCAGACAGCTACTGTTCCTCGAGCAATTCTGACCAGTAGTTTGTCACTCATCACACTGCAAGGGGTAGAATCGCCTTTTTGTTCCCTGGTGGGCATAAGGATAAGATCTTCAACTGTTTTTGAGGGATAATAGCTAATGTTTGTACTTTTGTGGATTGGAGGTGGGTGGGGGTTGACTTTTGCTCAGGCGGCGAGGACCTTAATTACGTGCCATACTGTACAATTGGAGTTTGGTCATTAGAACCGGGGTAGTTTATATTGTTATATTTGTGTGGGAGGGTGGAGGGGGGATTTTTCTTTTCTTTTTCTCAAGGGACAACGGGGTTTTCTCCATTCCCATTTAACAGATCTTTTCACTTAAAATTGTTGGGGGGTTGGGTGGATCTGCACACTTTGGTCTTATGGCACACTCCTTGCTGTATTATAGCTGAACTTAGTTGGTTATTAGTCTATCCCCCCACTGATTGCTGTCAATGGGTAGACCCTACAAGTTTGTGAGCTGGAATATAAAAGGGGCACAATGTAAACAAAAGAGGCTTATGATTCTTAAACATCTTGCACACCTAGGGACCGAGATTGCCTGTTTACAGGAACCTCACCTACCCAGGGATGATATACCCCTCTTCAAACGGGGCTGGGTGGGGCAAGTATTCAGCTCTGGCAACTCATCTAAGCATGGAGATGCTATTATTTTGATTGCCAAAACTGTCCCATTCATTAAAATGCAGGAATGGTATGACCCAGAGGGCCACTATAATATAGTACAGGGCACTTTAGAATCCTTCCCAACTCTGCTTGGCTCTGTATACGACCCGAACATGGACTCACCCCACTTTTTCACACAATTCCTATCCCGGGTGGTTTTAGGCCCACCTATTCTGACTTTCCCGGGTGGGGATTGGAACCTTGTTCTGTGGACAGACTTGGACCATTCAGACAGTAAAAGGGTTGGGCTCTCCCCTGCACAGCGTGCCTTTCGGGACCTCCTATTGGGGGTTGGTGTCGTGGATGTCTGGCAGACCCTAAACCCAGAAGAAAGGCAATACACATATTACTCTCCTCTGTAAGCCACTTTATCCCAGATAGACTATTGGCTGGTTAGTTCTTTTTGCCTCCTGGACATCCTCGATGCCTCTGTTCACCCCAGAGTACTCTCAGATCACTCCCCAGTCGGTATTTCTCTTGTACTAGGGCCTGGGATTCAGAGATATGTGCTCTGGCAGCTTAACACGCAACTGCTTAGGCACTCAGAGACTTTAATCTCCACCCAAGAATTCATAACAGGTTTCCTATACTTGAATCTGGGATCTGTGGAGAGGATTGATACAGTCTGGGCCGCCCTCAAATGTTCTCTAAGGGGCAACTTTATATGCATTGTCGCTACCCGAACCCGGAAATACAGAATTGTTCTAGACTCCCTGTTGGACGAAATCCAGCAGCTGGAACATACGTTGCATAAGGCGTCGCCACCAGAAGACTGGACCAGCCTTCATCACCTTCAAGTGTCTTACTACGATGTTATGGCAGAGAAAGCTGAACTGGCCATTCACCACACCAAACTGAAATACCTAGAATCTGGAGAGAAAGCAGGGAAACTTCTTGCTCTTAGATTAAGACAAGTGGAAATGTCCAAATTTATACCAGGGTTGAGATCCTCCCTAAATGGTCAAATTATTTCCCACCCCCAAGATATTACAGCAGCATTTGGTGATTTCTATCAGAGACTCTACTCTACTGATGATCCGATGGCTGTGACTGACCAAGAGATCACAGAGTATCTTCGCTCTGCCAACCTCCCCACTTTACCCTCTCATGTAGCAGAGTGGCTCAGTACCCCAATTACCCTAATTGAAGTGGAGAAGGCTATTACACAATTGCCTCAGGACAAAACTCCCGGCCCTGACAGCCTGCCCAATAATCTATATAAGGCCTGCCTTCCACAAATCTCCTCTCTTCTGATGAACGTGTTTAATTTGTAGTTTCACCAGGGGATAAAGGACTCTAGTTTCTTGGATGCAATCATTACCCTCATTCCTAAACCATATAAACACTCATTATGTCCTGGAAGTTACCGTACAATTTCCCTGTTAAATTCAGATGTTAAGATTCTGGCTAAAATTTTAGCTAACCTTTAGCCCCAATCCTGGGAGAGCTCATTGGCAGTGATCAAGTGGGATTTATGGCAGGTCGTCTATCCGGAGATCACATGAGAAAGCTAGTGCATCTGATTGTAGCATCAAGAGAGTCCAGGGTCCCATCAGTCCTCATCTCTCTTGATGCCGAGAAAGCTTTTGATCGTGTCTCCTGTTGTTTTTTGTTTGCCTCCCTTAAGCATTTCGGTATGCCCGACACCTTTCTTAAATGGGTTAAGGTCTTATACACCACCCCCACTGTTAGGGTGTGGTGTAATGGACATCTATCCCAGCCTTTTACCCTTGAAAGAGGCATCCACCAGGGATGTTCCCTCTCTCCTCTTTCCTCTTCAGCTGTTCACTTGAACCCTTAATCCGTAAACTTGTATCTTCCTCTTCTCTGCGGGGCATATAAATACAAGGGGAACGGTATGTCTTTTGAGCTTACACAGATGACCTACTGTTGCACCTTGAGGAGCTGAAGATCTCCCTTTCCACTCTTCTCGAGGAAATTGACAGCTTCTCTGCAGTCTCAGCATATAAATTGAATCTTTCCAAAACTAAAGTTTTTCCTTTAAATCATTGTGTTACCAGGGCTAACTGTAATTCATTTGGGTTGTCCTGGGAACATAAAACCCTCACCTATTTAGGGATCAAGGTCACCTGGAGCATCTCCTCCATGTTTAAAGAAAATCTAACCGCTCTGGTACAAATCTTGCAAGCGGACCTGAATAGATGGAGTGCCTTATCTCTGTCACTTTGGGGCCGTAGCAACATTCTTAAAATGAATGCTTTGCCAAGGCTCTTATATCCACTTGGTATGCTTGGTTTTTGTATTCCCAAATCATGGTTTGTGAGGCTGCAAAGACAGTTCAATAACTTTCTCTGGAAGTATAAACCAGCGAGAAGGGCTTGTCTTAAATTAACGGCCCCTAGGTTGCAGGGAGGGCTTGCCCTCCCATCCCTTTTTACTTACTATGGAGCTCAACACCTTAGTAGACTTGCTCTCTGTTACAAAGTGGACTCTGTAAGAACAGGAGATGCCTACATCCCTATGTAGTTGAATATTGAACGCAATTTAGCACGCAGTACAGCTAGTTCCTTGACTGCCTTAGTATACACGAAACCTTCCCGACTTCCCCACTCACTTAAAGCCACCCCAATTGCCTGGTCGCTCAAGGCCCTACAACAAACTCATCAGTATCTCTCAGTGAGCAGGCACTTATCATCTGCTCAGCACCTCTTCCGCAATTTACACTTCTAAATCGGCCATCGGCCCATTCCACCCTCATTCCTACCACAGCTTAGGAAAAAGTATTCAAGCAGATTTTCTGCTCGGTAATACTGTGGTTCCCTTTCAGACTCTCCAGACTCACTTTCAGCTTAAACCCAAAGATACATTTAAATATACTGTATGCAAATTAAGAAAGCAATAGTATCCTTTAATAGCAAGCAGGCCTAGTCCGACCAATCCTCTAACGGGCTACTAAGAATTTTTCAGGTGGCAGATCAGTCTTAAACAGTTTTGAGAGTATATAGACAGCTTCAAGCCTTGGACCCAGGCCTCCCAACCGGGATCTGTCAATACTGGGTACAGGAACTTTCCTTACCAGCAGAGGTAGAATTCTGGGCTAAAGTCTGGAGCACAAACTATAAATACATTAAGCAAAACAGGTTACATCTTGCCCAATTTCAAATTATGTACAATATTTACTATACTCCACTCAAGTTGTACAGAGCTGGGCTCGTGCCCTCCCCAGATTGTTTCCAATGAAAGCAGGCTCCTGGCTCCCTATATCACATGCTCTGGGAATGCTTGGGGTCTAAAACTGTGGGAGAATTCAAGAATGAATGGGACAGACATAAGGCAATTCTTGTGGGGGGTAGGAAGAAATAGGCTGTTGGTTAACTAGGATCTGCGGCCTATCCTGTAGGTAGGGAAATGGGCAGACTAGATGGGCCTAGCGGTCCTTATCTGCCGTCAAAGTCTATGTTTCTATGTTTATATGTTCCTGTACTCAGATCTTCTGGCAAGCAATTCAACAAATACTAGACCCCATCCTTGGGCTAGACAACTTATTTACCCCGGGAATCCTGCTTTCTGGCTATATATCCCTGGGGGACCCCATCAGTGCGTAAGGCCCACCTGACCCTGATTGCTTCCATTGCTAAACTCATTATGCTTTGACACTGGAAGGAGGATTCACTTCCCATGACTTTAGAATGGTACCAATAAATCCTCCTTGCTAACCAGTTAGAAAAGCACATAGCGAATTTGCGACATAGACCTTATTACTACCAGAGTACTTGGGAGCCCATTTTGACCCTACTTTCTCTATGGAAACCATAGTGGCTTTTCAATGCTCCTAATTTAATTTTCAGGTGACCTTGTCTTGGCCTATCCTCTTAGTGTGCAGATCCGGGGGGGGGATTTTGGGGGGTATGGGGGGATTATATATATAATGGGTTGTTTTATTTAGTATGGTTCTGTTTGTCTATGTTTATTGTAGCTATTTCTTAATTGTTTGTTTCTTCTTGTTTGTTGCATTGTGAAAATAATAAAGTATATTGAATTAAAATCTATCACCCTGGTTCCTGTACCCCCCTGTTTCCCTACCCATACTGAGCGTGAGCCACACCAAGTGGTGGTCACTCCCAGCCAGAGGGTCCTCCACCCCCAGATCTCTTACAGCCTCCCCATTTGAAAGTACAAAGTCCAGAGTCCTCTCCAATTGAGTCACCACCACCACTGGGTCCCCTTCCTACAGACCCTTCTGATTTGCTCAGCTAGCTCTCTGTCCAGGTCCTCCCCTTGCGTTGGTGGTCTGTACATGATCCCCATCCTCAATGTCCTACCTCTCAAGTCATGAAACTGTATCCATAGGGCCTCTGTTCTGCCTTCCTCCCCCCTCCTCCCTTATACAACTTATCCCTTCTCATACATAGATTGCTACTCCCTCCCCTTTCCCTTTAGCCCTATCTATCCTTCCTGAATATTTTGTACCCTGGGATCATCATATCCCAGTCCTGGTACTGGGTAGCCCACATTTCTGTGATGGCCACAGTGTCCACCCTCCTCACTGCCAAGAGAGTCTGCAATTCAGCTAATTTATTGCCTTGGCTCCTTGCATTCAATGTGACCACCCTGCACCCCATTTCCTTCCTTGCCTCACCCTGGGTTTCCTCCATTCTCCCCATGCCTCTTCCCTGACATCTCCCCGGTTATCTTGGGGGTTAAGCTCATTGAGCTCCCCTCTCTGTGTTCCCTGCCTACCAGCTGTCCACTCACTACCCCCCCACCTAGTTTAAACTCACTTTTGCTGCTATGTACCCCTCTATCCCCTATTTTAATGTTCCCATCCCCTCCCCGCTCAAGTATAGCCTGTCTCCTGCATATAGATCGTTGTTGTCCCAGGTACCTCTCCAGCCCCCTATGAACCCGTACCCCTTGGATTGACACCATTCCCCTAGCCATGTGTTGAACTTTCTAATCTTCCCTTTTCTCACCATACTCACACACGCCACTGGGAGCACCTCTGAGAAGGCCACTGATTCCCTTAGTTCCTCACATGCCCTACCTATTTCCTCAAACCTCTCCTTCACAACTTCCACCATCTCCTCCGCCAGGTGGTTCATACCCATGTGTGCCACAAGTTGAGGTTTCCTCCTACCACTCCTTGCATAATTCAGAAATGACTGCCCAACCCTGCCCGCCGTTAACCCAGGTCTGGACTCCACCTATATACGACTGTGCCTGCCCCATCTTCTCTCTTTTAGTATGGAATTCCCCAGCACTAGTATCCCCCTTCATCATTCCTCATTCTTGCCCCCATCCTACTACCAAGGCACCTATCCCTGGAGGATTCCACCTTTGTATCCCTGCCCTTCCCCCCAAGGCTCTCCACCCACCCCTGATTTGTTCCCCTCTCCTTCCTGCTCCATCCCTGTCCTCCACTTCTCCCCCAACCTCCTTGGCCCCTCTGCCCTATCCCATCCTCCTTTCCTTCCTGTTCCTCTCTCTCCTCTCTGCTCCCTTGATCGTCCTTCCAACTGTGCCCCTCCCTTTATCCTTGGCTCCCTCCTCTGACCTACTTCCATCCCTTGTTCCTTCCTCCCTCCCTCCCCAGTCCTGCTCCCTCCTCATGATCCTCCCCCCACTCCTCCTCCACTAATGTCGCCTGGACCACATACCTATTACCTGCCCCAACTGCCTTGCTGCGCATCGACTCTTTCCTCCTGACTATGGCATTCCCTACAGTGCCTGGTCTCCTGTTCAGTTTACTCCCACACCTCCTCCCCATCCCCTCTCTAGACCCAATGTTCCTTCCATGTGGTGCCCACATGTTACCCCTGGGGGTGGCCCACTCACCCCAGCAGCCTTCCTCCCTCCTCCCATCCTCTCCAGCTCCCTACCAAGTCACATCAGCTCCCCATCAAGCCTTCTTAGCCTGTGACAGATTGGACATCCTCCAAGTTTCCACAAAATGTTCATCCAAACTGCTGCCCCACATCCATTACAGCCCACTATTCTACCCATGTTTAAGTAGTACTTACTTCACAGGAAAGGATATTGCAAAAGGAATACAGTACTGCCAATAAGTATTTTTTTTACTTTTAACTAGTACTATTTGTGCATTTTTGACTTATCCTACCCCACAAAAATGAACTTACATTAAAATACAAAGAAAAGAATGCATTACTACTTGTTTTTTTTCCTCTAGTCCCTGCCTAAAATACCTTCCCAGTAAGGTGACATGCTCCACAAATACAGTATAGATTGCCCAAAAATCATCTTAAGATGCCATTCTCCCACCCTCACCCACTGTAAATAAAAATAGTGCCAGACTGACTCACCATCTGCCTTCACCAAGAGTCCCTGAAGTCTGGCTAGTGTTCAGCACCTTCCTGGCCTCCTCCTGTATGTGTTCCTTCCTCTAGAAGGTGGCACCTTTCTGCTGCTCTCCAACCCTTGGCTTCTTGCTGCTCTGTACCCCAGGCTCCTCCCACCCCTTGACCATTGAATGCAGCTCGAGGTTGAGGTGGGCAGGCAGGACAAAATTGTCCTCCTCTCCCAGTTGTTCTTGCAACTATAAGCTGTGCTGCCCCTGACTCTTTCCAGCTTCCAAGCCGGGCTGCCCCTGACTCCTTAGCCACAGATGCAGCTCTTTTCATGCTGCGCTGCCCCTGACTCCTTAAGCCACAGATGTGGCTCTTTTCTGGTCCCTGACTCCATCCAACAACACCCGCCACCTGACCGCTCACTCCACTGACCCACCATGTTAACAAAAATATGTATCTACATATCTGTGCAGACAACTTTGGGGTGCAGTGCATGCAGTGGGCCATTTATTGCAAAAACACTCTGTTAATGGCTCAAATAGGGTTCTTATTACAGCAACAACAGGTGGTAATAGAAAGTTCTCAGTGCTACCCAACCCCACCTGCCCCCACACACCAACAGGTATCAGAGTGTGCCTTGGAGTCATCGGCCCTAACCTCCACCCCATTCCATGTGTCAGGAAGCTGGGATGGTACAGTATGGGAGAATGGGGTGAGAGTTAGACCCAACAATCCCAAGGCACAACACAATGCCTGTTGGTGTGTGGACAGTGAGAGGGTGGGCTGGTAGGGTTGGAAACCCTAGCATAGAATTTCCATAAATTTTATTACTGTGATAGGAACCCTAACTGATGCATTAATGGAGTTTTTTTGCAATGAATTTCCTTACTTTTTGAGATAGTATAATACAGTAGTATCCTTATTTTATTGTGGGAGCACAGGGTCATTCGGACTCTGGCTCCCATCACTCCATTGATGCTCATATGTATGTGGGTGTGGAGGACCCTGCACTTCCATGTGTCAAATGACAGTGACCAAATTGTCAGCATAACCACCTTATTACCCTACCTAATATACCCCAGTACAGAGAAACTGTGAAATGCAAGATAAATCCTAATTATGTGCAACTGCAATGCCATTCTGCAACATAGGTGTGAAAACACATTTCAGGCAGGATGTGAAAAATGACAGCTGTACTGTTCATGAGGTGGTGTGAAAAAATAGCTATGTTGAAAATTTGGCATCAAAATATTGATAAGTACCAAAGCTATGTGTGTGTGTGCATAGAATAAATTCAATGGATGCAGGTAACTCGGGCATTTTTAGGAATTTTTTCACCAAATGTTCAACATGACCTTCTGGGTACCCCACCTAATGAACCCTGACATTGGCATTTTGTTAATTGATCCTGAAAGGTGATTTCATGCAGTAAACATGCCATTCTATGCCACAGGTGTAAAAACACATTCGAGCAGGATGTGAAAAATGACAACTATATTGCTCATGAGTGGTGTGAAAAAATGGCAATGCTGAAAATTTGGAATGAAAATAAAATATTAAAACTTACCGAAGTTATGAGTGTGTGTAGAAAAATTCAATGATTGCATGTAATGCAGGTGTTTTAGGGGATTTTTTTCACCAAATTTTCAACATGGGCTTTTTGGGAACCCACCTTATGAACACTGGCACTGTCATTTTGATAATCAGTCTGGAAAGGAGATTCTCTGTAGTGACTGCAAAATCACCTTACAGGTCTGATTAATGAAACAACAGTGACAGTGTTCATCAGGTGAGGTCTCCAAAAGCCCATGTTGAAAATTTGGTGAAAGAATACCAAAAAATGGCTGAGATATCAACATAAGTTCAAAACACCATTGACAGCCATTTTACAGCAGTTACTTTGATTCTTCAGTTCATGGTTCAGCTTTGAAGAGTGCAGATCAGATGTGTCCTGGTCCACAGAAGATGCCAGCCGATGATCTCCAGTGGTAAGTATAGGGCAAGGGGGGTGGGGTGGTGGGTTGCTAATTGGAGGGCCGGATGGGGAGAATGGACAGGGAGATGACAAGGGACCATTTTCTTTTATGCAGAATGAAAAAAAGACATTGGGGGACTGTTTTCTTTTTTACAGAGTAAATGTTTGGGGATACTGGGGGGGGGTGCCCCCCCGGCCCTGCACTTCCATGTGAAGAACAACAGTGACAAAATTGTCGGCATAGCCATCTTGTTATCCCACCTCCTGTACCCCAGTACAGAGAAATTGTTTAATGCCTGCCAAAACATAATTCTGCGCAACTGCAACACCATTCCATGCCACATGTACAAAAACACACTTTTAGCAGGACTGGAGAAATGACAGCTGCGACATACATTTAGTGGGGTAAGAAGGATATGTTGAAAATCTGGGGGTATAAATATATAAAATTTCCAAAGTTATGAGTGAGCATATTGAAACTGCAATGAGTGGTCATAAGTTTGGCACAGTTTCATATTTTGACCCCATATTTTCAACATAGTCTTCTTATGACTTCACCTCATAAGCCCCATAGGTGGAAATTTTAAAATCCGTGCTGAAACACCATTCCGCACCACAGGTGCAAAAACACATTTCAGGCAGGATGTGAGAAATAACAGCTGTACTGTTCATGAGAAGGTGTGGAGAAATAGCTATGTTGAATATTTGACAGCGAAACATTGAAAATTAGCAAAGTTATGCACGTGCATAGAAAACTGTAATGAACGCATATAAGTCGGGCATTTTTAGGAATTTTTTCACCAAATTTTAAACATGGCCTTTTGGGACCCTGCTTCATGAACACTGGCATTGTAATTTTGTTTATCTTTCCTGAAAGATAATTTTGATCAGCAACCATAAAGCCACCTTCCATACTGGAGTTACAAAATGACAGTGACAGTGTTCATGAGGTGGGGTCCCAAAAAGGCCATGTTGAAAATTTGGTGTAAAAATACCTAAAAATGCCAAAGCTATCAACTTTTGCATGATCACCACTGTAAGTTCAAAATGACATTGAAATACATTTTACTGCACTTACCTTGATTCTTCAGTTCAAGATTCAGCTTTGAAGAGCGCAGACCACAGGAGATGACAGCTGATGACCTCAGGGCAAGGGGTGGTGTCAGGTGGTGGGTGCTCAGTGGTAGGGTTGGGATGGGAGGGACAGAGGAGATGACGAGGGACTTTTTCCTTTTTTTCAGAGTTTAAAAAAAATTGATGTTGGTGACTGTTTTCTTAGTTACAGGTGGTAAAGCCATATTTTGGAACACTGGGAGTGGACTCTCCAGTCTACCAGACTGCTGGAGGATACATATGTAGGGACACTGGGAGTGGGCTCCCAAGTGTCCCACAGTGGTCAGGGGATCTCCAAGTGCCAACACAGGGATTGGGCCTCTCTGATGTCAGCAGCAGTTTGGTACATCAGGGGACTTTCTGTGTGCTTAGACAGGTTACAGGGGCAGAAATAGTTAAATATATACATAAATAGATATATCAGGGCACTGTGAGTGGGCTTCTCAGTGTTCCACAGTACTCCTGGAGGGGGGATACATATGTAGGGACACTGGGAGTGGGCTCCCCAGTGTTCCACAGTACTCCTGGGGGTGGGGTATGCATATGTAGGGACACTGAGAGTGGGTTCCCCCAGTGTCCCACAGTGCAGGAGGGGGGCCCTCTACTGGTGACACATGGATTAGGCACCCCGGTGTCAGCAAATCTATTTGAGCTTATCTCTGCCCCTTCCCCTTAGACCCTCTAAAGGAAGGAAAAAGTAGTTTTATTAGGTAAACACCAATAGGTGTTTACCTAATCAGGGGCCGAGAAATCAGATTCTGGGGTCAGTTAGCCCCAGAATACTTAGGAAAGGTTTTGGACTTGCACATCTGTTAGTGCCGCAAATTGTGGCACAACCCATTTGTTTCGTGGAAACAGTGCTGCAATTTGTGCCAAAAACCCTCTGTTTCATGCAACTGTGCCACAATTTGCGGCACTTTCACATTAGTAGTGCCACAATTTGCTGCTGTGAAAATGGGTGAATTAAAATAAACATATTTCTGGCCATCATTTCAAAAAAATAAGCACAGAATCGTGTTCCTTGGGCCCAGATTAGGTAAACACAAGTATTGGTGTTTATTAACTCATTGTCTCCTAGCAGACGCCTGTAATCGTCAGTAAAAAAACACTGGTGTGTCCTGAGGATGTCTGCAGAAGTCAGCTATTGACTCCCAGTGTGCCCTTGCAACATCTGGAGAAGTCACTTATATATTTTAATATACAGTGTAACAGAATATAATATATATTTGACTGCATAGCACCATTGGAAAGATAATTTTATGCTGAACAACTTTGTCGCTGATATTTTGTGTATATCATGTATACTTTAGGAGTTATTTGCATTTGTTTATGGTATGGTGTGTATGGCTGGCATGTTTTCCATCAAGATTCACCTAAGCAGCTTGAATAAAATTCACTTTTTTGGCACTTCAGCAGGTATAAAATAAAAACCGTATTGATTACAACTGGTTGCATGACACCATTGGAAAGGCATTTTTGTGCTCATCAACTTTCATGCTGATACTTTGTGTGTATCATGTATACTT
Organism: Neoceratodus forsteri; assembly: GCA_016271365.2. Lineage (NCBI taxonomy): Eukaryota > Metazoa > Chordata > Ceratodontiformes > Ceratodontidae > Neoceratodus > Neoceratodus forsteri. Next base: position 1,727,937,600 of record CM057456.1, read on the forward strand.
TTGGAGTTATACGATTTGTTTATGATATAGGTGTGTGGTTGAGATTTAGCCCTCAAATCTCATCAAAGCACCTTGACTAAAATGGGGAAAAATTACATTTTATAGTAAAAAGATATTTTTAACAAACATAATATTAAAATACCATCTAATGTCTGTATGCTTAATTTGGTGTTGATATTTTACATATTTTCCAACAAAAAATGGCTTATGTTGCCCTTTTTTAGTGAAAAAAATATTTAGTTTGCTCTTTCGACCAGCATAGAAAAAAACAAAATTACTTATTATTACATGCATGCTACCATTGGAAAGGCAATTTTGTGCTGAATAACTCTGCCACTCATACTTTGTGTCTAGCATGTACAGTTATTGAGCTATTAGCATTTGTTTGCGACATGCTGACTATGGCTTGATTTTGCTTAGAAAGGCCCAGGATTCACCGTTAAAAGTATACAGGAGATTCAGGAGGCAAGTGGTGTAATCTCAGAGTGAGCCTGTGGAGGCAATGAGTTAAGGGGCAGAATTTTTTGAGTTATATCATTTTTTCCACGTCGCTAACCAAAAACAAGATGGCAAAGCACAAAAGAACTAAATTCATTTGCAAAAGAGAATGGCACTTTCGTGAAAGTAATGGCACTTTCACATGGAACAGCTAATTCTTCCCATAGGAAAAAGTGGGAAACTTTGAAATTTAATAACTTTTTAATGTATTTATATTTTTTCATCAAAACTTCAAAAGGCGCATCTGTGACCCAGACCCCATGTACCCTAAAGGTTTCAGAACAAACTACCAAAAAAGTGATAATTTTCACATTTTTTGACATTCCGTAGCTCTGCACTTGTACATCTGACCAGAACAAAACTTGACAAATCAGAAATCTGTGGTGCCCGACGATGCACACACAATTTCAGGTGAATCGGTCAAATGGTTGCAAAATTATTAAAGTGCAGAATTTGGGGTTTAACATAGAAGTGAGGTCTGAACCCTACCTTTAATGGTACTACCATGCCACTATATATATATATATATATATATATATATATAGATAGATAGAGAGAGATAGATGATGGATAGATAGATAGATAGACAGACAGACAGACAGACATAAAACAGCATAAAGGTCAAAGAACCTCAGCTCAAAAATATTGAGGCAAGGGTTACCCAGAAAGGGCATTGGCAATAAAGCCAGGTTTCAAAGAAATGTAAAATTACACCTATCCCCATAATACAAAGCATTGTGAGAAGTATATGCAAATCAACATGAAAGAGTTTAGGCTGGTTCCGCTTTAAGCAAGAGTATATGGTGCCACAACATACCCAACAAAAACTTGGCTCCCTCTTGAAAACGCTGCCAAACAAACTTACTTCAGCTGAAACACATTGGCTCAAGGTTTTGATTTTGCTCTGTGAGCTGGGCTTGTCAACAAACTCCAGAGAGTTGTCAAAAAATAAAAATAACTTATAGATTAAGTTAATTTTTTCTATCTACTGGGTTAAACGTAACTGTAGAAGAATATGTTTCTTGGAATGCTGTTTCAATTTGTGGCTCATTGAGCCAATGTGTTTTAGGTTTATTGATCCCCTGCAGGAACAGATGCACCCACATGACCAAGTTTGGAAATGAACACTGAAGACTTCCTTTTTTTTGTCAACTTACTTGCACTGTGATACCTTTGTAACCAAAATAAAGCAGTCCTTGGGACCAGGAACCTGCTTACACTATTCTGCTGAGTGCAACATCTAGTGAAGGATGCCAAAAAGCTGACTATTAAACAAATGCAGCCTGCAGCAATACTGACAGTTACCCTCATTTGGCTAAAAACACAATAAACCAAATATGACATGTCTATATATTTATCTTCACCACCACTCTCTATCTATTCCCAGAAGATCCACTTCTAAAGGCCAATCTGCATTCTCCTACCACCTGCCCAAACTGTGGAACTCTATCCCATTGCTTCTTCGCCATCCCCCTCTCCTGCCGCACTTTTCTCTCTCCTTCACAAACTCCCTCCCCACATCTGCACTTGCAATTAATTCTCTCTCTCTCTCCTCATGATCCACCCCCTAGCCCATCTATCTACCCCTTCTATATCCTACCCTATTTCTTCCCCCATCTCAATGGGGGCAACCTAACTTCCTGTTACTTGTCCCAACTAATCATGCTTTTCTCTCCATTCACACTTGTCTCAACTCATTCACTGTTTCCTGTTCACATATCATTGTACCGCATCTCAGCTTTGGATGTTATACTGATGTGATTTACTGCCTTTTTATATTTATGCTTTTCCAATTTACATCACTGCATACTGTTTACCAAGTACTATTCCGCTCTACAGCTGGATTTGGAATGTATAATTGTGCTATCTGTTTATATAAATGTACTGCTGACGTTCCCACTTCCTCTTCCCCTGATTGTTGCTATGTTAGATCTTTTACTTGCTTGTCTAGATATGTTTGTCTATTTATTGCTGTATTTACCCCCTTCCCCCTCCCCAGGCCGCACCTGGAAACAGGCCTCGGCTCAGTGTGCCCTCCTGGTAAAACATTTCTAAATAAATAAAAATATAAAATTAGAGCCACTGATAATAAGATATCTCACTTGTGGCTAAGTCACTCATGAGATATCATAATACCATTGGCTTCTCAGGAAGATAAATATTTATGCAATAGGTGTGGAACCAAAAGCAATTGCATAAATCCATTTATTTCCACATATGTGGGATAAATCTAGCCACCCTAAATTTATCCCACATATGTGGGATAAATGCAAACTGTCAATCAAAGCTTTTTTGTTCACTTTTTTGACAAACAAAGGTGAATAACTTTAAAACGAAAAATGATAGCATAGTACTGTGAGCAAGAAAAATGTTCAGGACAAAAATATCTACAAAATGAGTGGTGTTTCATTATAGATACCTTTTAGTTTTTTTTATAATTAGCAAAAAACAGCATAAAATCCAATTTTCTTTTCACTTTTCAGACAAACAAATGTAAATAACTTTAAAATGAAAAATGATAGCATGGTACTGTGAACATGAAAAATGTTCAGCACAAAAATATCTACAAAATAAGTGGTGTTTCATTCTTAGATACCTTTTAGTTGTTTTCATAATTAGCAAAAAACAGCATAACATCCTATTTTCTTTTCACTTTTTCGACAAACAAATGTGAATCACTTTAAAACTAAAAATGATAGCATGGTACTGTGAGCACGAAAAATGTTCAGCACAAAAATATTTACAAAATGAGTGGTGTTTCATTAATAAATACCTTTTAGTTTTTTTAATTAGCAAAAAACAGCATAAAATGACATTTTTGTTTCACTTTTTCGACAAACAAATGTGAATAACTTTAAAACAAAAAAGGTAGCGTGATACTGTGACCATGAGATTTGTTCAGCAAGAAGTTCTCTACAAAATGAGTGGTGTTTCATTTAATAGCAACCACCATGCTAGTCGGACATACACTAGGAAAGTTAACTGAAAGTCTCAGAAATTATTATTTAAAAAAAGAAGATAAACAGTCAAAATCAAATGTTCCTGCACTGATAAGAAGCATCCATATTGCATAAATGAAATATACAATGGTGAGCAGTCAGATAAATGATTTATCTACACTTGTGCTGTTTGACCTCGGACACCTCACTCGTGGCTTACGCCACTCGTGAAGTTACCCGAGGTCAAACATCACTTGTGTAGATAAATCATTTATCTGACAGCTAACCAATGTATATCCCATATATCTTCAATGGACCACATCATAGCCCCCAGATATATATAATGGTGGCATGGTAGCACCACTATAGTTAGGGTTGTTCAGGGGGTTCTAAGTTAAACCCCAAACTTTGCATTTTATTATCTTCACAATTGTTCAACAGATTTGCATGAAATTTTGCATGCAGAGTCTCAGGGGGTAGCTCTCTTGATGTGTTAGTTTTGTTCTAGTCAGATATGCAGATTCTGAGATGTGGATAGTGAAAAAAGGTGAAAAAATCTGTGTTTTTTGCTGGGTTTTTTTTTATTATCACCTAGCAGCCAGACAATTTGGAATTTTGGTCTGAACTTTCAGAGTATGAAGGGCTTGGCCAATAGATGTGCATTTTTCTGGTTTGGTGAAAACATATTAATCCATTCCATTCTTTGGGATAGCAGCTTGGAATGAAAAAAGAATTTGGTTTATATGAAAACTGATCCATTACTGGCCTGGAGGCACTGAGGGCTGAGGTGCTGGACACCTTACCTCATGCTACACAAGTGATCCTGGTTCAGGAACGAGCCCAAGCTGTTGGGAGTCAGCAAGGGCGAGAGAGGATCGATCATCCACAGAACTGCTCTCCTCTCTCGGGAAGGGAGGGATTATCATCAAGTCTGTCAATTGCCCTCTGGTGAGGGCTGGGGGGGCAGTGCAGGCTAGAAGACAGGCAGCCAGCAGGCATGGTGTGCATGTGCCCATGCCTTTCGCTGGGGGGAAGGGACACCATAAAAAATGGAAAATGGCAGCTGGAGGCTTCATGAAGTCCCAACCCCATTTCACTGGCCCAATGTTGAGGCCTCCCCAGATTTGAATTGTGCTCTGGGGGAAGTAGCTCCCCCAGCATTGCCATGGGGGTAATCCATGGGGGGTCTTGGGGATGGTCAGGGCAATCGGGATGGTGGACAGGTGGTATGGGGCAGAGTTTCTGCCCTCAGTACACCCAGGAGTGATAAACACTGAAAAAAAAGGAAAAGGATCCATTTTTGTATGGGGGTCATCTTTTTTCATAAGGAAAAAACTCATTTTCGTATGGCCACCATCTTGTTACCATTAAAAAAAAAAATTCAAAACCACAAAAAGGACATTCTGGACAAATACCAACACATATATCTTGGTCATCTGGACCCTGTTAGGTGGATTCTGCATGTAACTGTTGGAAAACGGACCCCCACGTGTGATTTTTATTTATTTATTTTAAAATCCTTTTTTTGTGACTTGCTTCTGTTTTTTTGTATGGCCATACAAAAAAATAATTCAGCCATATAAAACAGGATCCCTTCATATGAAAAAAAAAATCTGGAAAAAACTAAGTTCAAATTCTTTTTTCATTTGAGGACATCCTTTTTCTCATCAATGAAAAAAGATCACGAAAAAGAATCTCTTTATACGGAAAAAGAATTGGAAAAAAGTTCCAGTTCTTTTTTTCTTATGAAGAGATCCTTTTTTGTATGCTTTTTTTATTTATACAAAAAAAGGATGCCCTCATGTGAAACAAGAATTTGAACTTAGTGTTTTTTTCTGAATCTTTTTTCATAGGTGTCATAGGTATTGTACTAGCCAAAAGACCCAAGGCCCATATGGAGGCTTGCCCTTTACACAAAGTGATAACCCAGAATTCCTAATCTTGTAAAAGGATTATCTAGCCTAGACTTAAAAACCACCATTGAACTGCTGCCAATAACATGGAAGAGGGAGCCCATTCCATATACTATCCACCCTTCGGCTCTCCTTTTTATTGTACTAGGCTCACCTTTAAAGGGACACTGTCAACCTGTTTCGCATCATATTATTTCTAGTTAAAATCCCACATTTTATGATTGCATACCTTCTCTAAAATTCATTGATGCTGCTGGTTGATTTGTCTGTCTCCTTGTTTAGTAGAACTTAAATGCATGCTAATGTATATTTATAAACAACTTTGTTTTGTTTCAGATCCTTATTCTATTCTTTTTGAATACTTCCTGAACATCAGAAGCACCCCCAAACAGTGCAGTTACTCATTAGGCAGTAGCTACCTAAACTTCCACTGCATCATGAGTAGCTAGACTGTGTTGGGGGTCTTAGTAAGTCCATGAAAGATGCAGTGGGAGTTGATCAAGTAATGTAAATAAAACTTTTTGTGTGGTAACACCAGTATGTTGAGCAGCCTGTTTTTCACTTCTAAAAGAAAAAACAAATCAGAATCTAACTGCTAGCTAAATCAGCAATTCTTGCAGAAGGTTAGCAATCATAAAATGTGTTTTTTAAACAACGGACACTTTGAGGCCTAAGGGGGTTGACAGTGTCCCTTTAAGCTGTAGGTCATGAGCCCTTGTCGTATAATTTTGTTCTCATAGCTCAAGACCAAGGCAGCTCCAAAGATCATCATTAGAAAAGGACTTAAATAGTAAGCAGAGGTCACCCCTAAGTCTTCTGTACTCAAGTGTGTATAGCTCTAGATTAGTTAACCTATCCTCATAGCTCAGGTTTTCAAAGCCAGAGACCATCTTAGTCATCCGTCCCTGCACCCCCTCCAAGATCCTAATCTCCATTTTAGTAATCAGTGACCAAAACTGGGAGCAGTACTCCATCTGCAGCCTCAATAAGGAGCAAAAGAGGGGGATAAGAACTTGTCTATCCCTACCATAAATGTATCTTTGTATGCAGTGAAGTGTTGCATGTGCCTTCTTTGCCCTCTGCCTACAGTGATTTTTAAATTTAAAGTCATTTGAAATGCTCACACTCAGGTCCCTCTCTTCTGTTGTTACCTTAATTTGTGTACCATTTATTATATACTTTGCACACTTAGTTCTACCAAAGTGCATAACTGCACACTTATCAATGTTAAATTTGAGTTTATATATATCAGCCCATACCTCTTAAGTTTTTCAATTCAGTTTTCAGCCCCGTCAACATCCATTTGATTGCTGACAACAGTACCGATCTTGGTGTCATTAGCATATTTTGATATCCAGCCACCGCTATCACAATGCATGGTAGCCACATACATGTTAAATAAGATGGGCCTCAGCTTGGACCCCTGTGGCACCCTACTTGTCATTGCAGCCCAGTCTGATGCTGTGCCACTGATTTTAACCTGTTGTGTCCTCCTGTACAGTCAAGATTGTATCTACGCTACCACACTGGTGTTCAAGCCTGTTTTCCAATAATGTTTTAATTAGTTCACTGCGTGGGACAGTATTGAATGCCCTACTATAATCTAGGAACAGGATATCCACAGGATTTCCTCTGTCAAGGGACTTGCTAATATTTTCAAAACACTGCAAGAGGTTAGTCTGACGTGATATGCCAGGAACAAACCATGTTGGTTCATATCTGCTTGGCCTGAGGTCTTCATAAAATCATCTATATGATCTTTTACAAAACCCTCCAAGACTTTACCTAGGATAGATGTCAGGCTTATGGGTCTGTCATTCCCAGGGGGCTTCTTGTCTCCCTTTTTAGGGCTGCAGTGGATGTAGCCCTAAAGTCTTTTTATGATCACTGAGGAAAAAGGACTCTGCAATCCTTCCGAATGAACAACATGTTGAATTACATCACAGTCCTCTCTGCATCTGTGAAGCAGTCTGCCCATGTTGTTCCTATGGACCACAGCACTGCACTGTATCACAGTGCCGGCAGTCATGGTGGAACACAGCACAGTCTGTCATGTCCAAGATGGCTGCTGCACTGTACTGCACATGTGCTAGAAGTCGTGCAAGCGCAGAATCATGCAGTGGCCATCTTGGTCATGGCAGAGTGGGCCCTGTTCCACCATGACTGCCAACACATATTCATTTATAATTTTTTTTGTATTACAGAAATTTCCCCAACTCAAGCCCAAGCCTCCCTCTCAACACCCACCACCCAACCCCCACTGCCGGAAACATAGAAATGACACTGGGGCTGCCTAATCCTCCATTGTCACAATCAGGGATCTTTGTTTTTTTTTGGACACTGGGAGTGTAGAATCCCCCCCCCATGTCACAATCAGGTATTGTCGGTCCCTTTTTTTGTGTTTGCTTGTTTTTCTCCTGTAAAATAAAATGTCCAGAGATGTCTTCCCCCACATAACTGGGACACTGGGGGTGCCCAATCCCCCAGTGTCACAATTGGGAATCGTCAGTGTCTTTTTTCCCCTGTAAAATAAAAATGGTCCATTGATGTCTTTTGCAGCTGTTCCTTACCCCCACCCAACCTCCACTGAGCATCCACCACCCCACACACACCCCCAAGCCCTTACTTACCCATCGGGGTCCAACGCCGTAATGCTGTCTGGATCGCAGTCACGTCTTCACTCTTCAGAGCTGGACTGTGATCTGAAGACACAGGTATGCAATTCAATTTATTTCAATGGGGTTTTGAACTTGATGCCATAACTTTTTTTGTTTACCAACCACCCTGGAAACAACTTCTCTATATATGTGTCCATGTAACAGGCTTAGAGATTTAGCTGTTCAGAGCAGGGGAGATGTACTACTACAGTATATATGTTTTATCCTGGAAGATTATAGAACCATAAAGTCACTTTGCAAGGAGGAGACCACGATCTTTCAAAATGGTTCTTTTTCCATTCAGATTTCCCTTGGCACCATCCCTCTGACACCTTCTCTGACACTTGTCTTTAAAATGACCAGTCTATCACTGTATCTACCTGCATACAACTTGCACTATGTAAGAACAATATCAGAAACTGCCTGGAGATGAGTAGCGAACCTAGCAAGGCAAGTCTGGGTATTATCGCCCTGGATATATGGCTTGCCAGGCATTATGTCTACTGCTTGGAAATGGATTTCTCACAGGGCGGTGGTGTGTGCAGCCATCATAATGTCATCACAATAGCACCCCACCAGTGTGCAGCAACTTTGCCTTTAGCAGATCTAGTATAAAAGTGGGAGATACTAAATGTTCAGAGCGGTAGTGAATGACTGTGGAGAGTGAAGCATTCGGCTTCTCTTTGAGTAAATTTAGCTGCCTTTAAACAAGTAACAAGAGAATTATGATATATAAAAAACATACTGGGATTTGATAATTGTCTTATTAACTTTGGCTTTTAACAGCCAGCCCGGTGGTGCTGAGGGCTGAGGTGCTGGTTGCCTGCACCTCACGCCATGCTGGCGACCGGTGTTTTGGGAGCGAGCATGGGTCGCGGGGGGTTGGCAGGGGAGGAGAGTGATCGAGTGTCTGATGGACTGCTCTCCTTCTCTGGGGGGGGGGGTCTGCCATAGTTGGAGCATGATTGCCTCCTGGTGGAGGCTAGGGGACAGGATGCATGCTGTGCTCTGGGGTGAGTTGGCGGTAGACGCCAGGAGGAAGCGCATGTGGATGCATGCATGCTCAGGGGGAAAGAAAGAGGAAAAGATGGCATCCTTATTGAGCAGCTTGATGGCTGTTCGAAGATCTCCGGCTCTGGGGGCATGCCTAATCTGGATCCATTTTGGGTGGGTGAGTTGGGGGCTCCCCACTACCCTACTATGGGGGGTAAGCCACAGGGGATAAGGCAGACCCTAATGGAGTGAAGGAGAATGGACGGCAGCTGGATATCCCGGTGGAGTTGCCAGGCAGAATGGACCAGACTGGTATGCCTCAGGAGGAAAACAGTATAGCTAAAAAAAAAAAACTTTTGCTTTTAACAGTTAATGTAGGCAAGAAGCCACAGTAATAATAAAATAGTAAAAAACTGAGAAAATTTATGGAATAAGTGTTAACACTAGAAATGAAACATTGCACATTTTTTCTACTATTAAGAGAAGAAAGAAAATGATGTATAAAACAGTTTTGAGTTTTTGCTTTTGTTATGATATTTAGGAAACCTGCTGTTAAGAAAACTCTTATGTATGATTTTGGAAATAGCATACTAAAGAGCAATAGGAGTGAGAATATATGAAAGTAAGGTGAAATTTGCACCCCTGTGTGTACCGAAGATTTTTTAAGGTGGCATGCAGTTTTAGTCTCGTGGCTGTTTATGCTTGCAATGGATATACAGATATTTAGAAAAAAATGGTGCAGATAACACAAGGAATATGACTCATTATGAGAATACACTGGTGTAAAGAAGAGGAACCAGGTTTCCACATTGAATGACATATGTAAGCAATAACCCATGACAGAGTGTGCAGTTTTTGGGAATTAATCAACACCCCAGGTGTGTTGTGAGGCACAAGGCCACAAGCCGAGTGTCCTCACAGCATGCGGGGTGTTAATTAATTTCCAATAACTGCACACCCTGGAGTAGGTTATTGCGCTTATAACATGGGGTATTACCAGAGTGGGAAAAAAACATAGGAAAGCATGATTACGCCATGAAAACAGAGGAACTTTTTTATGTGTTCTGCCATCAGCACAACTATTGAGCTGCTGACAGTGCTGAATAGGGCTATGTACATTATGCACCACTGACACTGGTGAATTTGGCAACCCCAAGCAGACAATAGAGGCACAGTACACACATTAACAAAAAGGAACTGTATCAGAGGAATAGAGTCACTGTGAAAGACAGCTGCTGCAATCTGCTGTGTCTGGGGAAGTCACTGTTGCACTGTGCCATCTGTTCACAGAGAGAGTAAAAGCAGCACTCAATGTCCCACAACTGCTCCAATGTCCATGAGAAGCAGTCGCTGTCTTGTCACCCAACCACAATGGGGAAAAAAGTTTGGTGCCAAGGTCCCGGTCAAGAGCGGCACGCTCTCTTGTCATCCACTCTCTCTCTCTCTCTCTGTCTCTCTGTGACTGGCAGCGACAGACATATACCGCACGTGGTCTCAGTGGGACAACACTTAATTTATTAATTTGGACTTCAAGACAAAACTGGAGCACCATCATTTCTTACCTGCTCCCCGTTGCCTGCTGTCACTTTTAATACTGGGCACATGTAGGAATCCGTTTCACCAGAGCTCCCATCTGCTGTCCCATCTGTCTTCCCACAGCTGTCTCTCTCTCACTCGCTCTCTCTCTCTGACACTGGATTATGCAAAAAAGAGAAGCCAGCATCACTCAGGAACACACAGCAAATGCCACTGCCTCCCCCAATATCATTGCCACAACTTGCTGCCATGGAGTGGGTGACTGGTTCCAAGTACTGAGGTACCAGAGAACAAGACTCTGTGTTGCCTCCCAGCCTCTGTCAGCAGCACGTCTCAGCGCTCACACTGTGTGGAGTGGGGAGAGGGCCAAGCTGCAAGTGACGGGCAAACAGTGGCATGAGAAGTCAATATTGACACATGCACAGAGAGGGAGACAGAGAGAGACAGGCGACAGTGCACCACCTCAAAGTGACAATTCCCAAACCGCTCTGTCTCTCCCTGCTGCTCACTTCCAATGGGCTTGCTAGTGATAGCTCTCCATGGAGCTTGAAGTAAGGGGTCGATGATTTACGGCTCTCCAGGAAGGTTGCAGTATGGGCTGGTGATTATACAAGGTGTTGGAACATTTAATGACAGCACCTGCTGCTTTCAAGTATGCATCCACACAATGCTCTCTTTTCCTCTACTGCTCATCTGTTCTACTCCTGAGTCCCATTTTACCAGTGCCCTTTGGATTACAGTGACAGCACAGTTCTTAGTAGAGTCAGGAGTGAGGAGAGAGAGAGAGAGAGAGCGAGAGAGTCAGCGTTTCTTTCTTGTCAATTGCAATGACTCTCTCTTCTCCACTACACATTGACTGCAGTGCAAGGAATCGGTGTTGTAGGTGAGCCTTTGTGGGGTGGGGGAGGCAAAGGAGGAAAAGGAGGAAAAGCAGGACCTCAGACACTGGATGGTGCACTTTCATGGTAATTTCATGATGCTGGTGTGTGAGGCTGAACACAGCATGCCACACCACTGCACTTCCTGCTGTCCTGCTACACAGCACCACATGGAATGGCAGGACTCCTACAGTGCTACAGGGAGAATCACGAGATCTGCAGGGCAGGTGGGTGGGTAAAACCAGTGTCACCAATGGGGACTGCATAGCCACATGAACCAGACTGGAGAAGGACAGGGGCCAACAGACAGCACTTGGTACTGCAGAGACACACAGAGAGACAATAGTGCAGTAACCTTGAACACTGTGTTGTAATACATGACAAGTTTCGCCTCTTGCTCTCTTAACGAGGATAGCAATGGCTGCCACTCCGACTGGATTTTTGGCTCAATAACTAGATCTGGTCCACTCATTGTTCACTCAGGATGGACACTTCATCACTTACTGTGCATATATTGTGGATTAATCAATGGTCACCTGATGGCTCTGCACCAGCCAGGTACCTGTGTTTCTCTACCCCATGTTATAAGTAATAGATATAGCACCTTAAGAAATATAATATATATTTTTAGGAAGTTATGGATTTTTGAACTTGTGAAACCAAATAAGATATGCATCAAGGAAAGGACTTGTAAAGTAAGCATCAGATCTGTCTGCATAGCTTGATTGCTGTGTCACAGCATGTAATATAACAAATTCAGTTTAGAATTAAATTAAATTAACATACATTTGGTATTGACTGAGTGTTGATTGTTTATTTGGTACTTAATTTGTATGACTTTTGACATAACAGGAGGACTATGCTGTCCCTGAAGAGGCCCTTTAAGAAGAGTGAAACATTGGGTTTATGTTAGGAAAATGGGCACAACCTGAAGTTACTTGAAAACAAAATATGAGAAGATTGTGAAGACTTATTTTGGTGTTTGCCTGATTCATTGAGGATTTGGTTGCTGACACTTAAGCCTGCATTTGGCTTCCACAGTAACAGTGATAACACTATTCTCCTGAGAATACCTGGGGAACTACTATCTTGCAAACCTTATATGTACACCCTTATGGGTAAGGCTCACCTGCTTTAAGGTGGCCAGACACTGTTCCAAAACTTCTTTCTTCTAGGTGTACCAGCTTGGTTTTGGTAGTCTTGTCCTCAGTGAGTGGTATCACTATCTGCTGCATGGAATTCTGTCCACACAAGATATTATACGAAAATAATACATGTTTACTGATTATTTCCAGAGGTTGATTCCAGCATGAGGGTTGCAAAATAAATGCCAGTATAACAAGATGTTAACAGCACAGTGTCCTGTTTCTTAGCTGATAGTTTCTCTGTGTCTCCAGTTCCCTCTCTGACACTCTCCATTTATACCCCTTTGTGCCAGGCAACAGGCCAGAGCTGAAAGCCTGCTGAACCATTCCCCTGTTATAATATCCAAATGATGGCTAAGTAATGACGTAAGGTAATAGAACTTCTGAGGAGTGTCTCTTACAAGAGACCCTAAGCGTGAGGTTTGAGTGAAAGGCCCATGAATTGAAGTTAGGCAGTTCTATCCACCCAGACCACATGAGAAGAGTCTCTCATACCATAAGAGACACACTTGGCAGCCTCATTATTTCATTATAAAATGCTTGAGTTTAGCTCAAGTGATTTATGAAAAGTTTAAATTCTGCTTTTTTTTTTTACTGTGCTGCATTCCCCATGGTGCTGAAGTGGAGTGCTCCCTCTCAGATGTCCTGTATGAGAGCACACTGTACACAGGATCAGAGGTACTGTACAGAGGCTCTGCTCACTGACTGACTGACTGAAATCATGTTAGTGATTTATTTATAACGTTGTTGAAAAGACTAGAGTGAACCTAACCATTACATATTGGTGGCAGAGTGACTGGATTTGCCACTGCATGAGAAAAGAAAACAGAAGAATCAAGACAACCGGAGGGAATCTGCATCATGAGACCTCAGAAACAGTGGAACTGGAGAGGCTGAAATTGCAACAGTATTTTAAACTGGAGAGAAAATGAAGATGGTGTGGGGGGGAGGAGAGAGAGAGGAAAGAGGCAAAGAGGTGCTGGAGATAGACATGAAGTGACTGTAATTGGCAGAAAAAACAAAACAGCACCAGCATCAACTGGAATTTACAACACTTAGGACACTAGACCTTATGACAGTAATGGCACAAATGAGTTAGTCTCTGTCCCTGAAGGCTGTCTCTAAGTTTTTTTTATTTTTTTGAGTTAATCTATTTATGCTTCTGGTCCCTGATGGTGGTACATCTGACCTGATCCCCCAGCCCCGTCCCCCGCTCGCAGCTCACCTTCCAGCAGCCCCCGCGGCTTACCCCCATGGGAGGGCAGCGGGGATCCCTGGACCCACTGAACATGCGAATCCGGTTCTGGAGGCTGCTGCAAATTTTGGGCATGGCACCTGCAGGGATCGGCTTCACTAGGCTGCACCAGGACCTCTTTTCCTCCTTTCAGTGTTCCCCCCGAGATGAGGCATGCAATGACGCCACAAGAAAAGAGCGTGCACATGTCTGCACGTGCCCCTCCGAGCATCTGCCTCATCTCCTCCCCCCCCCTTTGAAGTGTCAGTGCGCCAGCACCTGGCCTCCACCAGGGGCCAGTCATGCACCAAGTGCTGGTGTCCCCCCTACCCAGAGAAGGAGAACAGTCCTATGGATGCTCGATCCTTCTCCTCCCCTGCTGACCCCCCACAGGCCATGCTCATTCCCGAACATGGGTCGCCAGCTTGGTGCGAGGAAAGGTGGCCAGCACATCAGCCCTCAGTGCCACTGGGCCAGCTAGCTCTAAGTTTAAGTATAATTTACTAGCACTGCTTAAAGAAAATGATTATGCAAGTACATTTCTAAGGTCATTTGAAAAATTGTATAAGCAATATAAACTTGGAGAAGACACTTGGACTACAAATTTATGAGCCTACATTACATTTTGCGAATGCAGGTTCTTAACTTTGGTCATTTTCAATATTTTTATCCCCAATCCCTCGACTGCAGCCCTATCAGCTCTGGCCACATTTTGTTATGTATTGGTGACACCATTGCCTCTCACCAGTTTTTAACTGCACAACCATTGTTAAGTGAAGTTTGAAATAGGGTCATAATAGGTCCTTCTAATTCTGCAGCCAGTTCTTTAATCAGCCTTGGATGGATACCGCCAGGGGCTGGGGGCTTATATAGGTTTATTTTTTCAAGTTTTGACCTAACATCTAGTTCTTCGAGGAAGATTTGCGTTGTATCCCTGTCTGCTAAATCCAAGTCTGGGGCAGCTGTCTGGGCTCCAAAAACTGAGGTAAAACATTTGTTTATTACTTCTACCAGGCCCTTCTCATCCCTAGTTACATCACCCTTGTCATTAATCAAGACCCCTAATTTTGTGCTGCCAGCCAGGTTCTGGTTTATGTAGTTATAAAAAGCCTTATTGCTATCTTTAACATGAGTTGGAAACCATAATTCAAAGCTCCTTTTGGCAGCTCTTATCTTACTCTTAGTTTCCTGCCAACTTTTTGTATTTGGACCATGCTGTACATGTGTTAGTTAACATTGCTTTTTATATGCCTTCTTTATCCTCCGACTTTTTCAATAATTGTACTAGTATTTCAGCTTGGAATCCTGCCTAAGCCATGTTTCTTTCTTTCAGGGACATAAAGTTCTGTTAAGCTAGTTAATTTGATGGTTAGTAAACACCACATCTGGTCTTATTATTTATTTAGTTTTTGTTCACCAGGAAAGGAGGAATAGACAATTCTGTCTATTTTCAACCTCATCTCTGGGGGAGGGGTGGGGGGAGGATACAAATGGATGCCAACTGATATTGAACCAGATTAAACTGTTAGTGGTATTTTTAGTGAATGGGGGAAATTTGGCCAGGACACTGGGAAAATTCCCCTACTCTTCCAGTAGGGGGATATGCTGTCCGTTTTGGTGTCAGTCTCCATCTGAGGAGCGATGGAGCAGGACGTGGAGGAGCTGGGTGTGCATGCCACACCATTACCAGGAGACATTGGTGATGTGGATACTTTCTTTGATGCAGAGGTACATTTGGAAGATGTGGTTGCGAGTCCCCCGAGGGAGCTATGAATCAGGTTGCTACAGTAGCTAATGTTGCTCTAATTTTGGGAACAGCTTCACAATACCAGTCTGCGGAGTTATTGCTGGAACCCCTGCTTGCTGTAGAAGGTAACGATTTGCATTCTGATGCTTGTATGGATCCCATGCTTGGTGTGGGGAAAACTGTGCTTCTAAATAGTCTGGGTGCCTACCTGGTGACTGGCGGGAGTTGTCAAGTGCCAGCGCCAGCCCAGAATACTCAATCCGTGTGGGTGTGTCAAGTGAACAGCTTTGCAACTCATCCACACAGACAGCTGTGGTGTTTCAGACTGAACCCCTTCAACAGGAGGGAGTCTCAATCTTTTCTTTTTCTGCTAAAGGTCAGGACAAAACAATTGCTAAACCAGCGGTCTCACAGAAGGTGTGGACTGACTCGGTTGTTGATGACACTGAACCTTGGTCTGTGGAAACATCTCTGACAGCTGTGGGGTGGGTACGTTTGCCCGCCTCCCAACAATGGACATCGAGGTTTGCTCCCATTCGCATACCTGGTGTTCGTATCACAGAGGATCTCCCTACTTCTGGTATAGCGGGTTCTCAAGACTCTTGTTTGGATGTAGGTACTGACTCAGACGTAGCTCTTGGGACTGATTTGGAATTGACTCCCAACCCAAAATTAAATGTTGAACAGATGGCTGCTTTGGGTAAGCCGGGGTTGAAAAGTCCCATTCAAGACATGACAGTGTGCCCGGAGCAGACCCTGTGGGGTTACCTTTCCAAAGGGAAGATGTGGGTACTGGCCAGTCTCATGAGGAAAATAAGGGTCACCACTCCAAGACTTATGCCTCTTTTTTTAAGAAAAACATACTCCCTGCCAAACGTCATAATGCTGTCCGTATTGTTTATAAAGGGGGTTTGGATGTTTTCCCTGATAGGGAGTATGTGGGTAAAATTCTGCTTAAAAACAGTTTGCGTTATCATGCTACTGAGTTGTATGCCCTTATTCTTGTGTCTGGGGAACGTTCGTTCTATGTAAGCTTTAAAATGCAAAGTGGGTTGGAGTCTTTTTGGGTCAGGTATAATACAGTAAAAAGCACACTGTTATGGGCCCCTTTTGAAATAATTCCACTGACTAGGCCTGCTCAAAAGAATGTTACCATATTATTTTGAAATGAAGGGGTGAGTGTGACTGATTTGATTTTTTGGCTCAAGCAGCATTGCATGGTGCTGGGTCACCCTGAGGCCATTTTTGATAATGAAAATATTTGGACAGGGGGTTGGAAAGTCTAAATAATTTTGACAGATGTGAATGGTTCTCTACAGCATTTTCCAAATTCTTTCTTTTTAGGGGGGTGACCAAGGAGTTTTGTTTTATCCAGGACAACCCAAAACCTGATATAAATATGGTGCCCCAGGGCATATTAGTAATGCCTGTGATAAAGTGCAATGTTCCTTTTGTGGCAAATTGGGGCACATGTATATGCAGTGCACGGATGATGTCTGTTGTAACCTTTGTGGCCTGTCTGGTCATTCTTATATGAATTGTGAGCAGGCTGCATTTACTAAATCTGGGACTGGAGATCTTGAAGAACAATGGTTACTGGTGGTGGTAGCCCAGAGGGAAAATGTAAAGTTTTGTTGGTTATTACTTGACCACAAGAACCTCTGGATTCCCATTCTGACCCTTCCTCTGATTTGACCACATTGCCCCCCCCCCTCGAGTTTTGCTCGGATCCTCCCTCGGTTGTGGTGGACCAGAAGGTGGTGGAGGTGGAGGTAGAGATGGAATTACCTGTTGAAAACTCTGTACCATCTACTGGTGAGGTTGACCTGATGGTGCAGCCTACGACTCCTTCCATGGAAATGCCCTCCCTTCCCCCTCCTCCGTCAGTCCCCATTGTGGAGCTTGAGCAACGCATGACCAGACGTCGGAGTTGGAGGCAACCTGCTTCTAAAGTACATAAGATTTCAGAGACTAAAACCTCTAATAGGTTTCAACCTCTTTTCAGGAACCTAGTTTGGTAGGGAATGACTCAGAAATTTCCTTGGAGAATTCCCACTGTGTTGAGCTTTGTTCTGATTCTGAATCTAGTGAATTGGGGGATGTGGGTGACAAGCCTGCTGGTCCCCTGAAAAGTAAACCTGCTACTAAGGGAAAAAAGACGAGGGTTACCAGCTCAAGTAAAGCAAGGCTGCATAAACCTCCCTGAGTCCTTCCATAGGTCAGCTTAGCCAGTTGACTTTCTTGACTATTAATGTCAATAGTATTAAAAATAAAATAAAACATGTTGGTGTTTTTTTCTTACTTGGTGTCCACTAATGCAGATGTAATTTTTTGCAGGATACCCAGCTGCACATGGCCGTTGAGGTTTGCACTGTTTAGAGGGAATGGTACAAGGGACCATCCTATTGGTCACTTGGATTAGGTGCCTGTACAGGGGTAGGGATCTTATTTTGTATGGATGTTCAGCTCCTTAAATTATTAGATTTGATTCCTGGGAGGGTCCTATTTTTAGATATTAAGTTTCGGGGAACATATTTTAGATTAATTAATATTTATGCACCTCTGTTGAAGGCTGAGAGGGTAGAGGTGTTTCTTCAGATACACCCTTTCCTTTTTTGGCTCAAAATGTGATCTGGGGAGGTGATTTTAATTGTGGTCTCACTAGTCAAGATCGGGGGAGTGGTACCTCTACCACAAAAGTTTTTTGTGATATGTCATTTTTGAATTCTACAGTACAACTGGCTCATTTGATAGATGCCTATAAATCATTTCATGTGCAGGGTAAGCCTACGTTTCCGAGAGGCATGCATGCCACCTGCATCAATTTCTTTTTTTTAAGTCAGGGGATGCTCAGATGGGTTCTGTGGAATATTCAGATCACAAGGCACTATCCATTGTAATTGGATCTTCTGATCTCCCTAATGGACCTGGGATTTGGAAGTTTAATACTTTACTGTTTTCTGAGGAATCCATTAAACATAAGATTTTGTATTTGCTACGTGGGAGGAAAACATTATTTGAGATCTTTGATAACCCTTTATTGTGGTGGGGTAGTCTTAAATCAGATTTAAGGGATTTATTGTTAACTGTTAGTAGGCATGCTTCCGATTCCAAGAAGCTAAGATACCAGCAACTCAGGAAACAGTTGCAACAATTAATGAGTTTGGCACAAACTACTCGCCATGATTATGGGGGGCAGATCCAAGCTATCCAATGCCAGATGCGGGATTTTCATGAGTGCCAAATGGCATCTCTGACCATGCAGCAGCATTTTGGTACTCCGGGGAAGTTGGAGAATATTTGTCCTTTTACAAGTTGTAGAGGTAAGATTAAATGTAAAAAAAATGACAGCTGTTTGGGATTCTGATATGTTGGTCGCTACACAGCAGCCTGAGATAATGAAGGTGGTATCCCATTATTTGGGGATGCAATTTGAAAAATGGGATACTTACAGGACTGCTTTTTCCCATTTCTTTAGTATGCTGAATATTCCTGCCTTTTCTAGTGCTGATGCTGCTGCTTCAACCATGGCTGTTTCTCTGACTGAAGTGCAGGAGGCAGTCTTGGCACTGCCCAAAGGAAAGGTACCTGGACACGATGGTCTTCCATCTGAACTTTATAAGCTTATTGTACCTTTTATTTCTGATGAATTGGCCTGGGTTTATACATATATGTTGAAAGAGGATAATTTTCCTTTGGATATCACGATAGGTATTGTAACCATGCTGTATAAGAAGGGTGATCAGGAGAATTTGGATAATTGGCTGCCGATTTGTCTTTTGAATATGGATTTTAAAATTCTTATGAAAATTCTGGCACATCGGCTGTCTAAAGTTGCAGCATGTGTCATTTCTCAGGTTCAGTCTTGTGCTGCTCTGGGGAAGGTGATAATGGATCAGCTTCTGTTGTTAAGGGAAGTTTTTGAGTCAGGGGCCTTGCCTGGAACAAAAGGTGTTGTGGTGTCTTTGGATCAATGGAAGGCTTTTGACTTGGTTGATCAGGATTTTTTATGGTTTACTTTACATTTTTAGGGTTTTCCAGATACTGTACCTTTATCCATTGGCTGAAGGCTATTTATCATCTTGTGGTTGCAAAACCATTGGTGAATGGCTTCTTGGGGTCCCTGATTCCTGTAAAGAGAGGGGTATGTCAGGGTTGCCCCTCGAGTCCTTTGCTATTTGTTTTCAGTATTGATCCTCTTCTTCGGATTTTGAATGATGTTCGCTTTTTTACTCCAGTGCTGGCCTCCATGCATCATATGGCCTGGACTGCTGCAGCTTATGGGGATAATATTTGCTTGGTATTAAAGACTACTGAAGATATTGTGAGGGTGATAGACTTTTGCACTTGTTATGGAGCCTCCTCAGGAGTGCTTTTGAATAAAGACAAGTGTGTGATCAAATTGGGATGGGAGTAGCTGACACTAGTGTTGCTGGTATTTCAGGTGAGGATGGGCCACTTCAGGTTTTAGGGATTGCTTTTGATGCAGGTAGGCAAGATCTCTTTAACTGGGATTTGAAACTTAAGCAGGGGAGAGCTTTAGTGGAGGGATGGCATAGATGTAGTATGGGGCAACTGAACTGTGTATACTTGATTAAAACTTATCTGTTGCCACTTTTTTTGTATGTTAGCCTGGTTTTTCCTCCTCCTAAAGAAAGAGATGCTGCACTTTATGGCTTTTTCAGGCAGTTTGGGGGAGCAGATTGAACCCCATAAAACAAAATATTTTGTACTTAAAGGTATCGGCAGGAGGGCTGCATATGGTAAACCCAGTGTTATTTTTATTTAATTTTTTATTTGTTAATATTCGCCCAGTATGTTAGCGGGTAACTACTTGGTGGAGGACCTTATTGAGAGCTAAACTTCTGGCTTGGTATGGAGGTTGGGTCTCGGGTTCATTGAAAATCTTTATATCTGTTCCCTTTTCTCCACCTTATTATAGGGAGATTTTTGTTCATTTGAAAAGATGGGGTATTACATCTGGGGATATTCTGCATAAATCTAAAAAACTGTTATATGCTCAAGTGCAGAATCATCATTTTACAGAATCCAGTACCTTTCCTTTGTGCCCTCAATCTTCAGTTCCTAGTATTTTGCGGTTGCTTCGCAATAAGAGGATTCCTGTTAAATATTGGGATATTTTGTGGCTGTGCTGCCATGACAAATTAAATGTCAAGGTTAACCAGAAACATAAAGCTTTAAATGATAGGATGTGTGTTAGACCGCAATGTCTGGTTCAGTCAGAAATGATGCATCATTTATTTTTCTCCTGCTTTTTTATTCAGTTTTTCTGGTCTGATTTAGCTACTTGTTGAGATATGTTATTACTTAGTACTGTCTCTTATGAGACTTTGATTTATGGGGTATATGGTAGGGAATGGTCTCAATGGGACTCTTGTACCTTGAATGTGATTTTCTCAGTAATTAAGAGGGATGTCTGAAATGCCAGGTGTTTACTTATGTTACAAAAAAAACTGCTTACATATGAGGACCTTGTTTGTAGTATTACTAAGGAAATACATTGTATTTATTATAAGGAAAATTTATTTCAAACAGAATTGTATATCCAGAATGTGTGGAGAAATCTTCCCTGGGTTACTGATTCGGATGTACCTATCACTTGATGTAATGTATTTTTTGGGGGGGGACTAAGTTCTTTGTAGGTTTTTTTGTGCTTGTTTATGATGTTACGATTTGGATATCTAATAAAAACAAAATTCCCCTACTCTTCCTGTGGGGGAAGTCTGGCCATCTGAGCGATGGCTGCTCTCGGTGAGCAGGCAGAGAGAAAGGACGTGTGAGAGGCTGTGCAGTGGGTCCCCCCCCCCCTCCGCCTTGTCAATGCCAGAGACCGAGGTTTTCTTTGACATGACTAGTGTTTTGCAAGATAAAGATTGTCTGAACTCAGAGACACAGATCGATGGAGTCGCATCTTTCGATTCATCTATTCAACCTCCAAGATCTACTGAAAAGGTTCTCCCTATGAAAACATCCACGATACATGAACAAAGTTTTTGCAATACTACAGAACTCAAAGCCTTGTTACAGGCAGAAAAGAAATGCTTTCTAGATTGGAAAAAAGAACTTTCTGCTGCAATGGAAATGGTTCAAGCTCAGGATTTGAACTTGGGCCCTGTTGACAACCAAGGTGACTGCTCTAGTACCTCTACAGTGAACCTGGACACACCCGACTCATGGGCGCAGGTCACAACCACAGAAAACATAATTTTCCAGATCAATGCCTTTGATAAATCAAAAGCCACAGTTTTCATGTTTTTGACTGGCATACCATCCCAAGATCAATCACAAGGAAAGACTGTCCTCACACAACCTCTAAATGTTAAAAATGCACCAAATAAAGAAACAGCAGTACCCTGGTCAGTAGAATCTGTTCTGCTGGCAGCAGGGCAGGAGAAATCATTTACCAGAGAATGGATGCCTGGTTCATCACACATCTGGGTGCACACTTCGGGACACCAAACTAGCACTGCTACAATGAAGCAACAAGGTAATAACCCTTTCTTTTACAATTCCGATGTGGAGAAGAACATTGTGCACAATGCAACTAATCAGGTTGGGGGGTAGCTCCCCTTTAGCGCTCCCTGAGGATTTGCAATTAACGCAGAATCCAGTACTAACTCTTCAAAGAACTATAGGAACTGTGCCACTGGCATCTCCTGAATTATGAAGTGCCGGTGCATTACCCATTCCTGGTATTCAGACCTGTCTGGGGGGGTACACCGGCGCACTGTATTTGTGCAGGGCATATTCTTTGCTATATTCAGAAGGGATGTGCCATGGCACATCTCTTTTGAATATATCCCTTAGTTGCTCCAGCACAACTCAGTTGTAGAGCACCTACTTACACCATTGCCAGGCACATTTTTGAATGTCGGGCCCCACATATACAGCAAGACAAAAGATTTACATGTTTACTGGAAAAAGAAAAGAAAAATAGTTACTAGACAGATGACTGTTGGAAGAATCTCAAAAATCTAATCTCTCCTAGAGTCTATATTTACCTACCAGCTAACCTGGAAGAACACTCACCCAAAACTGTCCTTCCCTGACACAGATAGCTATTTATTAGCAGGGCCCCCCCTTTCTTCACCAGATGTAGAAAATCAAAGAGAAAGAGAAAGAAAGAGAGAGAGAGAGAGAAGAGAGTCAAGGGGTTGTCAAATTGACAGTATGGGTGTGGATCAGTGACAAATTTAAAGCCAGAATTTGTGCGATGCGTGTTTTTCTGGGGGGAAATAGAAACTCTGTGAGAGAGGTATAAGCCTCACCTAGCACATGGGCTGAACCAGCGATTGCCAGTAGAAAAGTTACCTTAACAGTCACGAAACAGGATATACAAAAAAGAGTACATCATTTACTATACAAAAAAGATTACATCATCTACTACTGTTTTGTTTATTTCTAGAGATACAGTTAAGTGCAGTGTAGTCAGCAACGATGAGCTGCTCAATGTACAGTAGATGTAATGTGGCTCAGCTCCATGAGCTGTGCAGAGACAGAGGGATTGTCTATGAGGGCCTGAAAAATGAGTGGAGTTGCAGAAGCCCTAGCAGAGCAGGACTGAGTGCAGGGAAGGCAGCCAGTCCCTGAGGTGTGTGGCTAAATGTCTGTGTAGCAGGTGGTCACTGAGGAAAGTGACTAAAGTAGCGAGACTGAGGGCACAGAGGTTAAGCAAGAGGGGCCTCCTGCCACAAGCTAGTGAAACAGCTCAGCCTGAGCCTGAGCCAAAAACTGGGGCAGCAGAGTGTCAAAATCGGCTTGAGCTCATGAAAACAGAGCTTGCACTGAGAGAGGCACAACTGCAGTGGGCAAGGCTTGAGGTCAAGAGGGAGAAAATGAACCTGGAGGCTGAATTAAGAGAGAAGGAATAAGATGAAAGAGAGAAGGAATGAGAGGAACGAGAGAAGGCACGCCAGCATGAAATCTTGATGCAGCAGGAAAGAGAGAAGGAACACCAGCTCGAGACCCAGAAACAACAGCATGAGAAAGAGATGATGAAACTGCAGCAGAAAACAACAGGACTTACTATGGCAGATACAGTTTCCACCACTATGGGCCCAACACCTAACTCTAGTAGACCACCACCTAGACCTTATACCTTCCTCTTTCATCCCTCTTCATATCCAGCTAAGAAGCATAATGCAATACGTGTCTTGTACAAAGGGGTATGCTTTATTTTCCTGACCATAGATTTGTAGCCAGAACTCTATTAAAAGAAAACATGCATTTTCATGCTACTGAAATTCATGCCTTAATTCATGTTTCTGGTGAGTCCACAGTTGGCATCAGCTTCAAACTTAACAGTGGACCAGAGAAATTCAGGGCTCTTTTTCGTGAACTCAA
Source organism: Neoceratodus forsteri (assembly GCA_016271365.2). Taxonomy (NCBI): domain Eukaryota; kingdom Metazoa; phylum Chordata; order Ceratodontiformes; family Ceratodontidae; genus Neoceratodus; species Neoceratodus forsteri. The sequence continues at coordinate 1,727,961,504 of CM057456.1, forward strand.
AAATACACCATCTGGTCTCCATATGAAGCAGTGCCACTCACCAAACTATTTCATAAAACAATAACTGTCCTATTTTGTAATGAGGGGCTGGTTGTCACAGATCTTTTCTACTGGTTAAAACAGTGCTGCAATGTTTTAGGCCAACCAGAAACAATCTTTGACTCTGAAAACATCTGGACGGGGGTTGGAGAGTTAAAGTTGTGTTACATTCTAATGATATGGGTCTGCAACACTTATCTAATTGCTTTTTCTTGGCAAGAACAGGTGAGTTTTGTTTTATGCAGGCCAGCCAAAGGACTGCTACAAGTATGGGTTTACTGACCACCTCAGCAGTATTTGTGACCAGCTCAAATATTTAATTTGTAACTCTCTAGGCCACACTAGTGAAGACTGTTATAATGAGCCCATATGCAACCTCTGTGAGACTAGGGGCCACTCATATCAAGAGTGTCAATGGGCAGCTCATAATCAGTCCAATCCATCAGATAGAGAGGAGCAGCAACTGTTAGTCACAGTCACACAAAGGGCAAACTCTGCTACTACAACACAAGCGGTGCCCCCCTCCCCCCATGCAGTAGTCAGCACAAAGGGATCCAGCACCTATCAGGAAAGAGCAGGACATGACTTCTATAGACACTGCTTAGATACAGGTAGTAACTGACATGGAGGTTTCTGCACCAGTAGAACAAGTTGCAGCTGATCCCCCTGATCTGGGAGTAACAGCCCCCTCCACCCCCAATTTTCAGTGAAAAAAAACCAAAAGGCAAATTGAAGCAAAATACAGATAGAACAAGACACAACCAATACCCAAAATTCCAAAAACAACACAAGTATCTTTGACAAATAGATACAAAGCCTTATTGAAGGCTGCAGACCTCTCTGACACTGACTTAGAGGACTTTTCTAAGGGCATTAGTCAATATGATCTAGCCTCAGATACTGATTAAAGTGAGATGGAATCAGGGAAAATGGCCCCTCAGCTCCAGCCTATTGGCAAAAACAAAAAGAAAATAAGGTCTGGTCGTATCAGATGTGCCATGTCAAAATCCCCATAGATTACCTCTTTCAGATGTTGCACCATCCAACACTCTTTTTAGGTTACGACCGCCTCACTAACACTTTGCACAATAAATGTTAATACCATTAAGATTACAAAGAAATGAAGTGTGGTTTTCTCACACTTACTCTCCAACAAATACGATATTACTTTTCTCCAGGATACTAGATTGCACACTACTACAGCGGTAGCACAGGCAATGAAGGCCTGGTATATTGGGTTCTCTTAATAGTCCATAGGAACATACTCCTGTTCTGGGGTTGGATTTCCCTTTCACAACAATTCGGCACACATTATTGAAGTTATTGATTTGGCTCCAGGAAGGGTTTTGCTTTTAGATTTGAAAAGACAAAACTCTTATTATAGACTCATAAACATATGCTCCCCAAAAAAGACAGATAGAATTTCTCTTTTTCAACGTATTCAACTCTATTTATTTTCACCACATAATATAATATGGGGAGGAGATTTTAGTTGTGACTTGTTCTTGCAGGATAGAGGCAAACAAGCGAAGACACAAAAAAGTTTTTGTTACATGACTTGCCTTGGTAAAATACTTCAAACTTCTAACCTTACAAATGCATATTATCTCTATAATGCAAAATCGGACCCTATGTTTCACAAAGACACTTTAGCTACAAGGATTGACTTCTTTTTTATTAATAAAGCATTACAGATTCAGAATGCAATTACACTACTGTAGAATATTCAGATCATTGTGAGCTTCACTTACATACAGGTTCTCGGGCATCTCCAGCATATGGCCCTGGAACCTGGAGATTAAATTCCTCACTATTATTCGATTCTATAGTAGTTCAAGAAATTCAATACTTTCTTGCAACAAAGAAATATGTTCTTATTATGTATGATGACCACTCTTTATGGTGGGAAGATACCAAAATTGATTTAAAATTATTTTTAAAATCTATGAGTAAACATTATAGGGACAAGGAGTATTTTCAGTATCAAAAACACAGGCAACAGTTACAGAGATTATTTACATTATCACATGCCACATTCCATAACTATTCTGACCAATGTCTGGTGATAAAAATGGTCATGCAACAATTTCATGATAAACAAGCTAACAGCTTAAAACAGCAACAGCTTTTTGGTACAAAAGGCAACTCTGGGACAATCTACCCTTTTGATAGCTGTAAAGACAGAATTCACAAGAAACATATGGATTTTTTATTTGATGAAACAGGATCTTTACATACTGACAATAAATCTCTTTCACATATTCTAACAACACAAACCACACAACTTTACCAGAACAAACCAGTAAATTTTCCAAACCTAGAACAGTTTTTTTTTGAAAGTTTTACCTTTCCTACTTGTCCCCCAGCAGTTATAGATATTTCAACTGCAGACATTACCCCCCCTCTTAGAAGTAGAATGAGCAATTCTGTCCCTGCAGAATGGTAAGGCACCAGGGAAAGATGGTTTTACCACAGAATTTTGTAAATTAATTTATCAGAATATTTCCCAGGAATTGGCTTTAGTTTATAATTCTATGCTGCAAACTTCTTACATCCCTCTAAAAATGGCTGAAGGACTACTGTTCTTTTTACACAAAAAAGGTGATAAAAGGGATCTTCATAATTGGAGACCCATTAGCTTATTAAACGTGGATTTAAAAATCCTAGCCAAAATCTTAAATAGCAGACGTCTACAGTTTGCAAAGCATACCATCTCTTTATGTCAATCTTGTTCAATTCCTGGCCGGAATATTAACTACCAACTCATTTTACTATGGGAAATAATAGAACAAGATATTATATATGGACTAGAAGGTTTCCTATTATCCATAGACCAGCAAAAAGCCTTTGATTTAGTTAATCATGAGTATCTTTGGTTTACCTTGGAGAAATATTGAATTCTGCAAATTTTTATATCATGGTTGCAAAAACTTTATCAAACTGCTACAGTAACATCACACGTGAATGGCTCATGTGGCCACTGATTTCAGTTAAATCAGGAGTAAAACAAGGGTGCCCTCTAAGCCCCTTATTATATGTGTTTTGCATTCACCCCTTATTAAAAGCTATAAATTCTTCTCCCTTGATACACTCAGTACAAACTGATGGACTCACAATCCCCTTTTCAGCATTTGCCTATGCAGATGACATTTGTTTACTGGTACATAATGCGTCATCTTCCACTTTCTCTTTATATCACACTTCTGGTACCCTGTCTGGGGCTTCTTTAAACATGACTAAAAGTATTGGCAGGCACTTCAAGAAAATGCAACCTTCATGTTTGCAGGTAGCAGGGATAAATCTTACTTCTAACCCAATCAAGGTTCTGGGTATTCTCTTCAGTCAGTCGCAAATGGGCCTTTTAAATTAGGAACCTAAAATTACTCAGGGACACCTTCTGATTCAAAAATGGAAAAAATGGTCACTGAGCAAAACCAAAAGGGTGCATTGGATAAAAATATACCTGTTGCCTATTTTTCTTTTTGTTAGTAATAGCTCCCCCCCCCCCCAAACCTTTAGAAACAACTTTGTTGAGTATTTTTTTTTCAGGCTGTTTGGGGCAGCCGATTAAACCCCATAAAGAGAAACATTACCTATCTACCTAAACAGAAAGGAGGCCTAACTATGGTAAACCCGATTTTATTTTTTTACTGTACCTTTATTTTTTCTAACCTTTACCCACTATTAGTTCATACTAACACATTTTGGTCTGAGTTTTTTTATTCACATCTGTTTCAAGGTGATTTTTGGCCTGGGATACAGGGACATTAAGAGTGGTGAGAGGTTCACCACAAGCACCAAATTATCTAAGAGAAGCTTTTGTGAAACTTAAATCTTGGCATCTGACTAGCCAACAGGTATTTGTTTCTACCAGAAAGCAAACCTACTCTGCTATTATTAATACTAACTACTCAGAACCAATAGTTTTTGTTCCTTTATGCCTTGGCACCCAGCTTACTTCCTTACAAAATCTTCTCACAGAACCAAGAATTCCTAAAAAAAATGATGGGCATTCATTGGTTATGCTATCATGAAAAGCTACAGTAAATGTAAAAGGCAATCAAAAGCACAAAGGGCACCAAGAATGTTTCTGTTCCAGACAGCTATGTAACCAACAAATAAAAACTATCTCCCGCATCTTCTTTTCTTGACCTTATATACTGATTTTATTGAGACTATGTCAATACACAATGGAATGAACCATTGTTATCTCATTTAGATCATCACACTTTAATTTATGGTCATTATACAGGTCAGTGGAGGAAATGGGAGACAAACGCACTGTATGTGGTGTTTACAGTGTTCAAATGGTATATTTGGAATACTCAATGTTTTTTTTACTTTACAACAGAAGCAAACTACCCACACTGAACTGTTAGGAAAGATCACACATGAATTGCAAATCATTTATCATACAGCAACACAAAATAATATCAGAATTTATTTAGATAAAGCATGGAGAAATATGCAGTGGGTTACAGACTCTGATGTTCCTATTACATAATTGTATAGCTTTGCTCTCTAAATGGTTTAATCCTTTATAGATACTTTAAATACGTTAATTTTCACTGTATGATTTTTTTTTCTCTTTTTCTTTTCCCAATTTTGTAAATAGAATCTAGCATTATGATTTCACTATGGTTTATGTACAGATGGTTTCCTGTTTTTTTTCTTCTCATGTGCAATAAAATTGTATTGCTTTTTCCTTTCTGTATATATTTTGTGATTTTCAATAAACATATTCACTTACTCTCATACAGGGGGTGTTTCACTCTGTTGCAGGTATGGACGATTCCAGTGTGAAATGAAATGCCAATAAAGTAGGATGTGTATTGTACAGAGAACAGGGGATTGAGGATCCTTCGCTACAGCCATCTGGCTATTCAGTGGATGTTACAAAAGATTTATCTGAAGCTGAAATGCCATTTCTAACAGAACTTGAGGAGAAAAAATGGCATTTGTTGTAGATGATGTCTGAAGTGGAACAAGAATATGCACAAAGCAAACATCAGCTGGGGGAAGAAAAACAAAACATAAAAGATTATTGATTAGCCTGACTGGTATTCTGGGGAAAAAATGTCAACCTACTTCTTCTGATACAATGTGGGACAGGTCTGATTCAGTGGATCCTTTGACTGAGACAGTAGGTGCTACACCTTTTCCTCCTGAGTTAACTTTCACAGAGTGGTCACCAAATGTAGTTTTGCAAAATGCTGGCTGGATTTTCGCTGATGGCAAATGGATACCCGACCCGGGTAATCTGATTCCTGGCATACCAGAACACTTACAAAGTAGTGTACAACCGGATTTGATCGGGCCTGATCTGGAGAAGGCCAAAAGCAGTAGTCAGGCAGCTGCATTTACTGCTGCAGCTGCGTGAGATGACAGTCCTGAGCAAAATATCCATGCTGCATCAGATGCCGTCGATGCACCCTTACAAATTGCTGCTATGGAAATACAGGTACTTTTTCTTCTAATTTCAATACTACTTCTGTAGATGACGAGTCCCTGGATATGACCCCCGATCAAACTTTGCCCTAGATACCGTCTATTAAACCTACTAGTTATACTAGTTTATTCAAACAACCAGCTGAAGTGGCTAAATGATGCTATGTGGTGTGTCTTAGATACAGGGGAGGCATAGATCAGGTACCTGATTGGAACTACATCAGAAAAGTTTTGATAAAAGACTCACTGCATTTTATACCTGCAGCTGTTTATACATTTATTCATGCCCCAGGTAATTATAACTTTGATATTAGCTTCAGAAATGCTGTTACTGGACAAGTTTTGGAGAACATATTATATAGTTAAGGATTCTCCATTATAGGGGCCATTTCTTGCCATCCCAATTACCAAACTCACCTTCAAGACAATCACAGTGTTATTCAGAAATGAAGTTGTCAATGTCAACAACATTGTGTTTTGGCTAGAGAAACGCTGTACTGTGCAGGGGATACCAGACCCCATAATCGATGATAATGGTCTTTGAACAGGGGGGTGGAGTTCTGGATTCAACTATATCAGACAATGCAAGGTATTCAACATCTACTGAATTGTTTTTACTTAGGGAGAGATAGATGCATTTTGTTCTATACTGGCCAGCCTTGCTCCTGCTATCAGTGTGATTCCCTCTCACACCTGAGCAGTGACTGTGACAAGATTAAATGCTATTGATGCTGTGAATTTGGCCATACTGGCAACCTCTATACAATACGCCCCCAAATGTAATCTGTGTGGGGAGAATGGACATTCCTTCAAATCTTGTTCAAGGGCATCACACAATTCCACTGATTACACTGAGCAGGACTATTATATCAATCAGGCTATCAAGCCTCACTGTGTTGTGCAACCTCATCTGGAGTTCTCTTTCTCAAATGTCTCGAAGGCTGATAAGCCTTTGCTAACTTCAGACACATCAGGGGTATCTGCTAGTAATTTACCTGTTTTGGTCCCTCCTATAGATAATTCTCTCCCTCAGCAAGAGCTGGTAGTTTTGGAGCATGAGAATTGGGACATTCCACCCCTTCTCCCCCCGCCCGCCATAGTCCTGCCACCAGTGAATCTGGATTCCTGGATATCATGGCAGTCACAGAAACATGGTACACAGAGAACCATGACTGGGATGTTAACATACCAGGGTACACAACCTACAGGAGAGACAGGGAGGGTAGAAGAGGGGGAGGAGTAGCTCTCTATGTAAGGGAAAGTATAAAAGCAACAAAACAAAAGAGTAAACAGGGAGGAGAGGAGGCACTGTTGGTCACTTTAGAGACTGGAAATGGCACCACAATCTGCACAGGGGTTGTATACAGACCCCACCTTGGGGAAAGGAATGGACAAGGATATGATAGAAGGCATCCTTAGGATGGCAGAGAAAGGGGAGATATTGTTGATGGGGGACCTGAATATGCCAGATGTTAACTGGAGCACCTTTGCTGCAGCCACATCCAAGAGCAGGGCCATTCTTGATGCCGTACAGGAGGCATACCTCAGACAGCTAGTGTTGGAACCCATTCAGGACGGAGCAATCTTAGACCACGTACTCTCAAATGGGGACAGTGAGAGGATCTTAGATCTAGAAGTGGGTAGCCATCTGGGAACAAGTGACCACCAAACAGTGTGGTTCATGATAAACTCAGCTGCAGAGTCAAGCTGTACAAAAGTGAGGGTATTGGACTTCAGGATGGCTAACTTTGTCAAAATGGGAGAATGCCTTAGAAAAGCACTAGCAAACAGGCAAAAAGGAGTGGTGGAGCAACAATGGGGAAACATCAAAACTGCCATCACAGAGGCAACAAGCCTTTGTGTGAAGCAAATAAACAAATCAAAATGGAAGAAGAAGCCACTATGGTTTTCAAAAGAGGTGATGGGGAAGGTTAGGGAGAAAAATATAGCATTTAGGAAGTATAAGGACAGACAGAAGGAGCAGGACAGAGAACTGTACCAGTTAAGGCAGAAGGAAGCAGGGAAGGTAGTCAGAACAGCAAAGGCCCAAACTGAGGAAAATATAGCCAACTTGGTTAAGAAGGGGGATAAAACCTTTTATAGGTACATTAGGGAGCATAGGAAGACAAAGGGAGGGATAGTGAGGCTGAATAGAATGGACGGTGGGTGGGCAGAGAGGGACAGTGAAAAAGCAGGGATACTGAATGAATACTTCTGCTCAGTATTCACAAAAGAGGAGGAGAGGGAGGTACCTAATCCGATTAACAGAAGTACTCTGGATGGGGGGGGGGGACACGATCCCAGACCTTTCACAGAAGAAAGGGTTCTGAGAGAACTCCTAAAAACTGAAGGTGGACAAAGCAATGGGGCCTGATGGGATTCACCCCAGAATTCTAAAAGAATTAAGAGGAGAACTAGTGACACCACTGACTACCATTTTTAACAAATCATGGGCGGATGGTGTGGTACCTGAGGACTGGAGGAGGGCAGCTGTGATTCCTCTTCACAAAAGTGGGAGCAAGACAGAGGCAGGAAACTATAGACCTGTCAGTTTGACCTCTGTGGTAGGGAAAATGATGGAATCACTTCTAAAGGAAATAACTGTTGAGTACCTAGAGGCCAGTGGGGCACAGGACCCAAGGCAGCATGGATTCACAGCTGGAAGGTCATGTCAGATGAATCTAATCGATTTCTTTGACTGGGTAACCAAAGTAGTAGACCAGGGAGGGGCTATGGACATGATCTATGTAGACTTTAGCAAGGCATTTGACACAGTCCCACACGAAAGATTAATAAACAGTTTAGACAGCCTGGGAGTGGGTCCAAGGGTGGTAGCCTGGGTAAAACATTGACTGGACAACAGGACACAGAAGGTAATAGTAAACTGAGTCCACTCTGAAGAAAGGGGGGTTACTAGTGGGATACTGCAGGATTCAGTACTGGGTCCAGTCCTTTCTAATGTCTTTATAAGTGACATTGCAGAGGGACTGGAAGGAAAAGTATGCCTCTTTGCAGATGACACAAAGATCTGCAACAGGGTTGATACACAATGGGGGGGTGAAAAGGATGAGAAGCGACTTGGCAAGGTTGAAGGAATGGTCAGAAGTATGGCAGCTTGGATTCAATGCAAAGAAGTGCAAAATAATGCACCTGGGAAACAAAAACCCAGGGAAAGAGTACACAATGTGGGGTAGTAACAACAACAAAAATGGAAAGGGACCTGGGGGTAATCATATCAGATGATCTTAAGGTTAGCAAGCAATGTGAGAAGCCAGTAGGGAGGGCTGGGGGATGCTGGGATATATAGGGAGAGGCATCACCAGCAGAAAACAGGAAGTTGTTATCCCTCTGTACAGACAGTTGGTGAGACCCCATCTGGAGTACTGCATCCAGTTCTGGAGACCCCATCTCCGCAAGGACATAGACAGGATGGAGACAGTCCAGAGGAGGGCAAATAAAATGGTGCAGGGTCTGCACGAGAAGCTATACAAGAAGAGACTAAAGGAGCTTAATATGTATACCCTTGAGGAAAGGAGGGAGAAGGGGGCATGACTGAAACTTTTGAGTACCTCAGTGGAATCAACAAAGTCCAAGAGGGTAGCATCTTTCAGAAAAAGAGATGTGCAAGAACAAGGGGACACAATTTGAAGATAGAGGGGGGATGGCTCAGGGGCAATGTGAGGAAGTATTTTTTCACAGAGGTTGATAGACACATGGAACCACCTTCCTGAGGAGGTTGTGGGGTCTAAAACTGTGGGAGAATTCAAGAATGCATGGGACAGTTATAAGGCAATTCTTGTGGGGGGTAGGAAGAAATAGGCTGCTGGTTAACTAAGATCTGCAGCTTATCCAATAGGTAGGGAAATGGGCAAACTAGGTGGGCCAAGCGGTCCTTATCTGCTGTCAAAGTCTTTGTTTCTATGTTTCTATGTTTCCTTTCAACCAGTTACTAGACGAAAGAGGGTAGAGCCATCATGCATGGCCAAAACATCTGGTACCAAAACAATTCCTATCGAAAACAAGTTTGACATTTTGCCAAACTGGAGTGAGGTTATGGAGGATGAAGATTCGGATGTGTTGATTCAATCATCTCAAACTGAACCCCTCATAAGTTGCCTTGCCTAGCTGTTATGGGGTCATGCCAGCTAACCAGAAAAGAGTGACCAGGACTGGCAGAGAGAAATCTTTAAAAGGATACATTCATTACATCACCTCCTATAAGGCTGGCAAGCCTTAATGTTAACAATATTAAATTTGAGGTTATAAAATGGGCACTGAAAATGCTGCATTCCGATTGGCTGTCACCTTTTACCCATGGTTAATTCTGTGATATACCAATGGGAAAAGGTGGCAGCTGACAGTCAGCAGCATCAGGACCCCCCCCCATGAAATCACTCTGACCATGAAGGACTGCCAAAGATGGCGAGATGGTCACTCACACTTAGTTCTGACTGTTCCCCCCACTGTGAACTAGAGACGCAGCAAGATTTAATTTCACTGATGAAATCATGGCAAAATCGCCAATTTCGCCTACTGAAACATTTCGCGAAATTATGGCCTTTCGGTGAAATTTCGCTGCCAATTTCGCCTGCTCATCTGAGGCAAAATTAGGTGAACTTGAGCATCTCGCTTTGCTGGTGGTCACATGGTTGAGTCTAAACAGGCAGTAAGTGAGTGGTTCATTTCCTGTGCTCTCTATCTTGAGAAAGCAAGCAGCGTTTATACTCCCTGTGACTGCAGAGTGCACTTTTACACCTAAATTGCTTAATTTGTGCTATTTGTTGCTAATGTTTTCTTGTTTGTCTTTATCATAGTTCATATACATACATAGAGGGGTGCAGCACCCGAAACGTCGAATGGGAAGAAGGCCCTTCCCCCCTCAGCTAGTGGTCAAACAAGAGTTCAGCATGTTTGTAGTTTATTTGCATCACCAGGTTAAAAAAAAAGGTCTGGCTCCCCATACAACGCACAGGGGAAACGCCAGACCTCGCCCAACAACTAACACACCTAAATCTGACCAATGGAAAATCATGTACATAATGCTTGCAGTCTGGGAAACAAGATCCCAGACCTGCAGGCAATAATGACAGAGGCTAAACTGGACATAGTAGCCATTAGCTAGACATGGTTTACCAGTAACCACACTTGGGAGACTTCAGTACTACGTACTCTTCAGAAGAGTCCGAGTGCAAAAGGGGTGGAGGGCCCTTAAGTCAATGAAAATATCAAAGCTACAGAAATTCAGAATACACATAAAAAGCCAGAAGAACTGTGGTTCACCCTGGAAATAGGAAATGGGACAGCCATACGAACTGGGGTTGTGTACAGGCCTCCAGACCAGGGGAAGGACATAGACATGTTACTGCTAGAAGATATACAAAACATGACAGCTAAAGGGGAGGTTCTGATAATGGGAGACTTCAACATGCCAGATACAGATTGGTCAATACCAGCAGGGTCATCTGCCAGAACCAGACACATGGTGGATTCCCTGCAGGGAGAGGGCCTCAAACAACTGGTACAACAACCCACAAGAGACAAGGCTATCCAAGATCTAGTACTGACTAACAGGTAAAGGATCACAGATCTCCAGGTAGAAGGTCACCTGGGGGCCAGTGACCATCACATGGTATGGTTCAATTTGGCCACTAGAACAAAATCATCCCATTCCAAGGCATAAATATGGGACTTCAGAGGAGCTGACTTTGATAACATGGCCAACAGAGTTAAGCTAGCCCTGACAAAAAGAAATACAGGTGAGGGGGTACAGGCAAAGTGGGCAAACATTAAAGATGCAATACTTGCAGCAACATCCCATTGTGTTACTGAGAAAAGGAAGTGCAAAAGAAGAAGGAAACCACTTTGGTTCTCAAACACAGTAGTAGAAAGGGTCAGAGCCAAAAGACTGGCCTTCAGGAAATATAAGGGAATGCAGCAGGATGAAGATAGGGAGGCATACCAAACTTCCCCAAGGGAAGCAGGGAAGGCAATAAGGCAGGCAAAGGCCCAAACCAAGGAAACACTGGCACGAACAATAAAAGAAGGTGACAAGACTTTCTATAGATACATTAGTGAAAGGAGAAAGTCCAGAGGGGGTATTGCTAAGATCAAAGGGGATAAGGGGGCATGTGAGGAGGAGGACCATGTAAAAACATCTATCCTAAATAGATACTTCTGGTCAGTATTTATTGAAGAGAAGGTAGGGCAGGGCCCACAGCTCTGCACCATGGACACAGGGGGGAGGGAGGTGTGCACTAGTCCCTTCACAAAAGAAAGGGTCCTACAAGAGCTCGATAAGCTCAGGGTGGACAAGGCAATGGGACCAGATGGCATACAACCCAGGGTACTAAAGAAGCTAAGGGTGGAACTAGCAGAGCCATTATCAGAACTGTTTAGTGAGTCTCTGAGCACAGGAGAAGTCCCAGAAGACTGGAGAAGGGCTCATGTGATCCTGCTCCACAAGAGTGGTAGCAGGGAGGAGGCAGGGAACTACAGACCAGTCAGTCTTACCTCAGTAGTGGGCAAGACTATGGAGACACTCCTTAAGAAAAGGATAGTGCAACACCTGGAATCCATTGGAGCACAGGATCCAAGACAGCATGGATTTACAAAAGAAAGGTCATAGATTTCTTTGACTGGGTAACCAGAGTGGTAGACCAAGGGGGAGCAGTTGATGTCACCTACCTTGACTTCAGCAAAGCTTTCAATACTGTTCCACATAGAAGATTGATTAATAAGCTTGGTAGGCTCGGGGTGGGTCAGATGTTGATTAACTGGGTGGTAAACTGGTTGACGGGCAGAAAACAGAGAGTGGTGGTAAACGGCATACAGTCAGAAGAGATGCATGTCACAAGTGGGGAACCTCAGGGATCAGTCCTGGGGCCAGTCCTCTTCAATATCTTCATCAGTGACAATGCAGATGGACTGGAGGGTAAGGTTTGTCTGTTTGCAGATGACACCTAGATCTGTAACAGAGTAGGTGATCCAGATGGGGTGGGCAGAATGACAAGAGATCTGGATAAACTAGCAAAATGGTAGGAAGAATGGCAACTGGGGTTTAACGCAAAGAAGTGCAAGATCATGCACATAGGGGAGAGGAACCCTGAAGCCACCTATAGGCTGGGAGGGGAGTTGCTGGCAGTCACAAGGGAAGAAAGAGACTTGGGCGTCATCATCACTGATGACCTGAAATAATCCAAGCAGACCTCTAAAGCAGTAGGTAAGGCTAGAGGGATGTTGGGGTATATTAGTAGGGGTATCACAAGTCGGAAGAGGGAAGTAATAATCCCTCTTTACAAGACACTGGTAAGGCCCCATCTGGAGTACTGCAACCAAAATGGTGCAGGGACTGCTTCAGAAAACATATGAGGACAGATTAACGGAACTCAATATGTATACCCTAGAGCAAAGAAGGGAGAGAAGTGATATGATTGAAACATTCAAACACCTTAAGGGCATTAACAAGGTGAAAGAGTCTAACATGTTTCAGTATTAGAAAAATAACAGGACAAGAGGACACAGCATGAGATTAGAGGGAGGCCAATTAAGGGGTAATGTGAGGAAGTTCTTTTTCACAGAAAGAGTGGTGGATGCATGGAATTGCCTGCCTCAGGAAGTGGTGGATATGAATACAGTGCAGGGCTTCAAACAGGCATGGGGTAGGCATAAGGGAGCAATACAGATGAGTATGAATAGATAGGCCATTGACAGAGCAAAGGTCTATGGCACATTCATAAGGTAGAAAAAGAAATGGGCAGACTGGATGGGCCTTACGGTCCTTATCTGCCGTCAACTTCTATGTTGCTATGTTTCTATATTCTGGTACCTGGTGATTGTGTTTGTGTGTGTGTAATTATGTGGGTGTGAGATTCCACCCCACCCCCCCCCCGGCTCTCTCTGAGTCTCTATCTCTGCTTCTTTGTTTGTTTGTTTGTTTGAATTGGTGGTGTTTGTGGATTGTGGATGTAATGGAGAAGGGTGAAGACAGTGGGGAACCTGTACGCGCGTTTCAGCTAACCATCACAAATGAAATGCTACAGCAGGAGTCTTTTTGCTGCAGCACTAGCACCCAGCAGCAAACTGTGCCCCCTCACCAGCAGCAGTTGGAGACAGTGCCCCCTCCCCAGCAACAGGCTACTGTTCCTCCACCTAGGCAGCTGGAGACCGTGCCCCCTCCCAAGCAGCTGGAGGAGTCAGTGCTTGGGGCATTGTCTGTGTCACCCCTTCCCCCCCATGGCTCCATCATCCCTGAAGTTCTCCTGTCTGGAATGTTTTCTACTTAATATCGGTTGGTGACCCAGTGGTCACCTGCAATCTATGCGGGCAGGAATTGCATGGAGGAAAGTGTGGATCATACTTTAGGACAACCGGCCTCCTTAAGCCCACCGGGGCTTTGGACCTCCACGTTGAAACAGTGCCCTGTGTGCTTTTTGCCGTGGTCCCACTGATCTGGTAGCCGAGACACCTGCAGCAGGTGCTGAAACTTTTCTGCCACTCCTCCAAGACAGCCCTTGTGGAAGGAGCCATTCGTGAATCTGAAGCCCTGAGCCTGGACCAGCAGCCTGGTTGCTCACTGGAGCATTGGGCTGGTGAAGCTGCAAAGCCGCATGGTCTCCTTAAGCCCACCGGGGTTTCAGACCTCCGCGTTGGAACAGTGCCCTGTGTGCTTTTTGCCATGGTCCCACTGATCTGGTAGCCGAGACACCCGCGGCAGGTGCTGAAACTTTTCCACTGCTCCTCCGAGACATCTTTCCCGACGGTGCTTTGCTCTGGCTCCCCACCCGCTCCCCACCTCACCCACCCTGGGTGGACCTATAGCTATATAGGATCTTCTTAGTCAGATGACTAAGTGCCCAAATTTCCATTGGCTCCTTATACTGTGTAGCCACTAGAGGTGTGTCAAATCTAGATTCATTGTTAACCTTCGGACAACTCAGTCTTGTACGCTTGCCTAGCTGTTTGACTCTCCTATTTTTGGGTAGCTTTTTCTAGCAGTGTTCCTTACCTGACTTTATTTATTTACTTCATTTTTTGAACCTATATGTCTTACCTACCCCTATTACTACTCTGCTTTATGCTCATATCTCTAGTTGTGCTGTCCTGAAATTGGGACAGTTGTACCCTAGCTGCTATCATAGGTACTTACCTACATTGTAGGTCAAACAGGGAATATTTCTAACCTGTCTATATCCTGATATCCCTCTGGAATATGCAGTCCAGCGTGCTAACTATGGCACCAGTTAGTGGCCTCACCCTATCCCCGGTGACAAAATAGTGCTCCGCTACCATGTGTTAGGGGTCACCCTCTCTCTCTCTTACTATTACTCTGCATAAATGAACTATCATTTTCCTTTCCGTGCAACCAGAACTATAATTCCCATGAGCCTAGGGATTTCAGGTTCTCTAACCTTTTAATTTCGAAATGCTGGCCTATATTTACTTGGCAATACCTTTTCTACAAAAGTGGATGTATGTACTACGTAAATCTTGCCCTCTGTAAGTGGAGTGGGAAGCATTCCTTGCCCCTTGCTTATTAATCTGTGAGGCTCTCGTTCCTACCAATCCTAGGGCTTCTGCTATCAGGCAATGTCAAACCTAATCCAGGCCCTCCCTCCCACTTCTCTGCTGCTGACCTATCTGGGCTAACAAAAAGAGGACTCTTCATTGCACATACGAACATTAGGAGCTTAACATGCCACATGGCTGAACTGGAAGCGTGGATCAAAACGTATAACCCCGACATACTCTGTCTTACTGAAACATGGCTGAAACCTCGAATCCATGACTCTCTCTGCTCAATAGCTAATTACTCCCTGGTCTGTGGAGACAGACCAGGGGCAAAGTGTGGCGGTAAGTTAGCTCTCTACCACAAGAACCACCTCAGCATTACAACTGTCCCTACCCGGGTCTCACCCACTCTGTGTGAATCCATTCATGCCATAGTCTCACTTGGGGCAAAGAAACTACATATTATCTATGTCTATAACCCTCCCTCTGTGGGTTTGGCTGGACTCCAGGACCTCCTTGATCAAGTATCACAGTCTGCCAATCTAAACGAGGCTATAATCTTGGGGGATCTAAACCCAAACTGGTTAGGACCTACTCACAGCTCTTTGGTGTATTAGTGCACAGCTATAACCTATACCAGCTAATAAGCGAGCACACGAGAATGCCAACTCCACCCAAACTAGGCACCCTTATTGACTGGTTACTTACAAATCGCCTGGAGCATGTGACCACGTCGGGTATCCTGGCAGATGCAGTAACTGACCATTCTCCAGTTTTTTGTATCTGGGCCTCGGGTGCCCCACCATCTCCTCCACCTTGTTTCGTCATCTTCACAAGTTTTGCAGTCATGGATGAAAATGCTTTCCTTCATGATGTTTCCAACATTGACTGGTCTGAGGTCTATCATGCACGAAGAATGGAGGGTGCCTTACATATTTTTCTAAGTGAATTCAGTGCAGTTCGGAGCAGGCATGCTCCTAAAGTCACTAGGAGGGTCAGAGGTAACCAAACTAGGTGGCTCCACAAAGACCTGCTTGCTGAGCTGCAGCTCAGAGATAAACTGTGGAAGCACTATAAACATACTGGCTTGCTTTCTGATCTCAATACTTACAGAGCTCACAGAAATTCCTGTAAAAAACAAATAAGACAAGCCAAAAGTAAGTACTGCCAGAACCTGTTATCCAGCTCGGCCCGTGACCCTCGGAAATTCTGGGCCCATGTAAAGACTTTTCTTGATGCATCACAGTCTACTACCCCATCAGATATGATACTCAACCGAGCTCACTGTAACGACTTTAATACCATTGTGAATGCTTTCAACAGGATGTTCTCCAATCTCTCACTATACACCTCTTCCTTTCCACCCATGTCTACATCCTCTCA
Source organism: Neoceratodus forsteri (assembly GCA_016271365.2). Taxonomy (NCBI): domain Eukaryota; kingdom Metazoa; phylum Chordata; order Ceratodontiformes; family Ceratodontidae; genus Neoceratodus; species Neoceratodus forsteri. The sequence goes on from CM057456.1 coordinate 1,727,977,881, forward strand.
GTCCTCAATCTCTAGCAAACCAGCAGATCCACCTTCATCTTCTAAAGGGTCTCCTCTGCCTCTGCCTTTCTACTTTAAGGCTATAACCAGATTGCAGGTCCTTAAACACCTAAAATCAATCTCTGACAACACTAGCCCAGGGTCTGACTCCCTTGAACCCCGCCTGCTGAAGCTGTCTGCTCCTCTCATTGCCTCTCCACTGGCTAAAATTTACACGTGATCCCTTTCTTGCAGTGTTGTGCCAGACCTTTGGAAAATTGCTAGGATTACTCCTATATTTAAAAAGAGGGATAAGAAGGATATTACAAATTACAGGCCTATAGTTATTCTCTCGGTCCAGAGCAAAATACTGGAGAAGCTTGTCTCCGCCCACACACTTTGCTTCCTGGCAACTTCAAATCTTCTCTCTGATGCTCAGCATGGTTTCAGAAAAAATCATAGTACATCAACTGCTCTGATAAAACTCACTTCGGATACTCTCTCTAACATGTACTCTGGATGACTTACAGGGGCTGTCTTCATCGACCTCACCAAGGCCTTTGATCTGGTTGATCACCCCTTGCTCCTGTCTACCCTTCAAAACCTGAGCTTCTCAACTCCTTTTGTGATCTGGTTTAGCAGCTATTTATCTGACAGGACCCAAACAGTGAAACTCAACTCTGCAGTATCTGAGAGCACTACAATCAACATTGGTGTTCCTCAGAGGGTCTGTTCTGGGGCCACTTCTATTCTCCCTCTTTATCAACAGTATTCCTGATGGCATTACAACCTGTTCATCTCTTCTCTTCACTGATGATCTTGTCATCTACACCAGCTCTGCAAATGTTGACTGCCTCAACTCATCACATTCCATGGATTTCAGGAACATTTAAAACTGGCTGCACGACCATAAATTGGTTCTAAATGCCCCAAAAATTAAAACTATGCTCCTAGGCTCTGCCCCTAAACTTAGGGCGTGTCTTTTGCACCTGATGGTCTATGACCTTGACGGGACTAAACTAGAGTTTGTGATGTCCTTTAATTATCTGGTATCATGCTTTTTTTTGTTGAATTCAATACTCTTTATTAAGTTTGACAACAACATATCAATAGCAGTTATGCTTTTGTTCCAGCATTTTAAACATCAAAAATAAAGGGAGAAAAGAAACAACCACCCAAGGACCTACACTAAGCCAACAAGTATCCCTTAGCTAAATAACGAAGCTAAAAAAAAAAAAAACATAGACAAACTAATTCTTTCCTCCCTTCCCCCCTCCCCAATCTTGTGGTGCATATCAAACTGTTCACTAGATACTCCAGGTACCAGGAATTGAGTAGCTACTTATAAAACGACCTGCATACAATCCGCTAGCTTCATTGATGGCACATGAAACAAAGAGGAAGCATATTTAATATAGCATACTTAATGAACTTAGTGTAGAGGGGCCCGCAGCTTATTATTTTGCCTAATGCCCTAATAATAAGGCATCTAATTTCACCCATTTTTCCTATAGGAGGATAAACGTCTGTTCACCTGTGCTATGAGGTTCTCCACCGTAAGGCAAAGTTATCTCATGTAACCATTCCGTATAAGTTAGTAATGGAGCGGTCCTTCCAATGTCTAGCACTAATTTTTGACTGCCATGGATATTAATGCCATGTGATATCTCTTCTCCTTCACCTGTATCTCCGAGTAGTCTCCCAAAATACAAATTTTAGGGGAAAAGAGACCTTTAGTCCCAATAGGGGGTCCTAACAGGGTTTCTATCTGAGCCCAGAGGGGACACCGACTGACAAGACCAAAAATGTGCAGGGGAGAACCCTCTTCCTTGTCGCATCTAAGACAGCGTGTTGAGGTAGCACGTTTCATCTTTGCCAGCCTAATCGGAGTGTAATAGAGATTATTCAAAATACAATACTGTGTAATTCTGTATCTATCTTGCGTATGATAAATATATAAGTTCTTCCAAATGTTCTGCCAGTCATTATCTCCATCGGGGTAAAGACCTCTCCAAATACTGGGCAAAGGGATCAATGGGATTTCTGGGAATTTATGTAATAAACTATATAACTCTGAGACACTATGTGGCTTATTAACAATCACCCTGACCTGAGAGAAGAAATTTGCAAGGGGTGAACTTTTGTTGACATTCCCGAATTTACTAATCAGGAGATGTGGTAACTGGTATGCTTTGAATGCCATTTTAGCTGGCCATTGAAATTTATCTAGAATCTCCTTCGTATCTAGAATGCAGTCCGATGAATAAAAATCATTTACATTACAGTTCGATATCAGTGGCAGCCACTTTTCAGTTATCACTGACTTGCCTACGCGAAGGTTGGGGTTGAGACATATAGGTTGTGATAGATCCCCAGTTTGGGAAATCTTAAAATGCTTAAATATCTGGAATACCACTTTCAAAGAGATTCCGAGAGGTAGGGACCAAAATAGTCTGGGAATCTGTTTGCTTGACCCATAAAATAGAGCCTTCGGATCTATATTATGAGATTTCATGAAATCCTGTTCTATTTGAAGCCATAATGGTTTGTACCCTTGAGCAGACTGAGAATCGGCATTGGATAGCCATTTCCCACATTTACTAAGGTGCGAGGCCCAATAATAATATAAAAAGTTAGGAAGGTGAAGTCCTCCATGTTCCTTGGGTTGGGAAAGCTTACTATAAGATTTTCTAATAGATTTATTATTCCAAAGTAAAGTACTTATTTCAGAATGAATACCCTTAAAGTAAGATTGGGGGATCAACAAATTTAACATATTCAAGGGGTAGAATATTCTGGGTAGCACATTCATCTTAATAGTGTTAACCCTGCCCCACAACAATAGAGGCAACTTAGACCACCTAACTAAATCCTGTTGGATCTCCCGCCAGAGATCATCTAAGTTTAGCTTTCTCATCATTGATGGGCTAAGAGAAATGTGTATCCCTAAATATTTAATGGAACGCGCGGCCCACTTCATTCCAAATTCGAGAAAATCCGCACTGTAGGTAACATGATTGAGAGGGAATATTTCAGTTTTATTGATATTGAGTTTATAGTTAGAGTATACACTAAACGCCTCAATCTTGCCTAACGCTGCCCTCAACGATGAAACTGGATTGGACAAATGTAGAAGTAAATCATCCACGAACACTGAGATTTTGGGGGTACTATCGGCTACTGGGATACCCGATATTAATGGTGAGGAGTTTAATGATCTAAGAAGGGCTCAAGATACAAATTAAATAGGAAAGGAGATAGGGGGCAGCCCTGTCTCGTGCCCGAAGTAAGTGAAAGTATCTGACATGACCCCATTGCAATACAACCTGGCTATTGGCGAAACATATAAAGTTTGTATCCATGTGATAAACAATGGTGGGAAGCCCATAGCTTGTAAAGTGGCCCAGAGAAAGGTCCAGTCGACCCTGTCGAATGCTTTTTCTGCGTCGAGGGATACTAAGATCATCGGGGACAGAGATGCCTGGGCCGTCTTAAGTAGATATTGCAACTTACGGTGGTGATCGACTGGGGATCTATTTGCAACGAATCCAATCTGTTCAGGGCTAATTAATGATAGCCATACCTGTTCAATCCTTTTGGCTAATATTTTTGCTAATATCTTAATATCACAGTTTAATAACGAGATGGGACAATAACTAGAGGGAAGATGTGAGGGCTTGCCTGGTTTGAGAAGAAGAATAATAATGGCCTCTAAGAGAGTGGGGTCTTGAGCCCCCCCTGCTAATAAGTATTGATATAGACGATGTAAGCCCGGTACTAAGTCACTGGCAAATAGTTTGTGAAAATTTGGAGAGAGCCCATCGGGCCCTGGGGCCTTGTCAGGAGCCAGACTTTTTATTGCGGCCAATATCTCCTGAGTAGATATAGGAGAAGTTAACAGCAACTGTTGGTCAGGGTCTAACAAAGGTAGGGAAAGGGTTGCAAGGTATTTAAGCATTTCGTCCATGGAGGGAGAAGAACTGCCTCTATTATATAGTGAAGCGAAATAGGTTCTGAGCACTGAAATTACTTCCCTCGGGTTGGTTTTAATCTCCCCCTTGGAGTCCTCTATAGAGTTAATGGCCCTAGAGGCCTCTAATTTTCTTAACCTCAGAGCTAATAAGTGACTAGCTTTCTCTCCGGACTCTATGTACTTTGCACGGATCTCAAAATGGCAACTCAGTCTTTTCCTGCAATAACATCGAATACTGATTCCTCAGGGATAGGAGAGTTTCCAGTGTATCCGTTGTAGAGGATGCAGAGAGGGATTGTTCTATCCCTCTGATCCGAGTGAGGAGTGAAAGAGCCTTCGCCTCCGCCTTCCTTTTGCGTATAGTGGCCAAGCGAATAAACTAGCCCCTTAAATAGCACTTCAACGCACACCATTCATGATCTGCCCTATTTACTGAACCTTGATTAACAAGATAGAAACTCTGAATCATCTCTGATATCCTTTTACTAATATATTCTTCCTTCAGAAGTTGATTATTTAGTCTCCATAATGTATCCATCTTAATATTGGCATCCAGTAACACGGTCATCCAGACCGGGGCATGGTCCGATACCGCCATGGCTTCTATACCTGCACTGCCCATACTTTGCAGTATCATACTACTAACTAAAATATAGTCGAGCCTAGTCCATATGTTATGTACCATAGAATAGAATGTGAATTCCCGCGTCGTTGGGTTCAGTGATCTCCACGGGTCACAGAGGCCAAATGTTTCCATAAAGTCTGCCAGTGCCCTCTGGGCAGCTGACGGGGGTTTAAGTGCAAGGTTGGATCTATCTAAGTCTTGGGTGGGAGGTAGATTCCAATCTCCTCCAAGTATCACTGGTAGGGATAGGAAATCTTGTAACTTCTCTAAAAGACTGACAAAGAAGGTTGGATCCCCCCCAACTGGGCCATAAATACTCCCTAGCAAGACCTCAGTGTAATTTAACATACCCCTAACTAAGGTATACCTGCCTCTGGGATCAGATATGGTCATGATAGCTTGGAAGGTCACTGACCGGTGAATAAGGATCGCTGTACCCCCGGCTTTGGATGAGTCACCCGAGGCAAAAATCTGCCCAATACCTCGTCTACGCAAACCAACTGCTTCATTTGGAAGTAAGTGTGTCTCTTGTATAAAGGAGACCTTCGCTTGCAGATGTTCCAAATGCCTTAATATCCGCATTCTTTTTAGCGTGCTGCGGGCCCCTCTCACATTCCATGTAACAAACTTAATATAATTGAGTGCCATTTACCCTCGGCCAGTCTGATGCTACCCCGGTACCTAAAAATATATGCACCACCATCCCCTGATTTGAACTAAGTTCCACCCACAAAAAATAGGTCAATAATACCCCAAATAAAAGTTGAAAAAATATGATCCTTCCATAATAGTACCCTTCCCTCCCCTTGCGTCCAACAATAACCGTAGGTCCTTCTTGTATCAGAAAGAAGTAAAGGTAAAAACCCCTTTTCCTTATATAGTTAGCTCTTAAGAAACTAATTATCTGCCCCTACCCCTCCTCCCCCCACCTATAATGTAATAAACAGTATGTAATCCTATTGTAATTCCCCAAAAAATCCTGACCCTTATCCCCCCATTGGAAGAAAGAAACAGTACCCTATGAAATATTATAACAGCAAATATAAACCGATATTGGGCAGTACCAAAGTTTTTCCCCAAATATTTCCCCCATATTGTTGGGACTGGTCCCACCCAAAATGAATTACTAATAGTTACTATAAAGTAGGCCAGGTGTAATTCCCCTAAACTCCAGCACGCATGGCTAGACATGCCCGGGTTCAAATCCAGTGCTCCCACCCCCCATCCATCATGAGGTCCGCTCTAGAAATCAGCAAAAAAAGGGGGAGAGAAGAAAAAGGGGGAAGAAGGGGAGGGAAGGGAGGAAGGGAGAGAGGGAGGGAGGATTCTATAAAGGAGGGGGAATGGAAGGAAGCAGATTGAAGATAATATATGTTTCTTGCACTGTCCTTCCATCTTGATCCGTCTTCTCCATCTTCTTCTGAATATTCCTTGTTGCCCGATGAGGTAACTTGAGCCATATTAGTCCTCAACTAGGAAAATAAGCCAGAGTCCTCAGTCTTTCAGGGGAACCTACGGTCCGTCGTTTGCGAGCCCTCTGGGACTGCATATAAGGGACACCCAGACAGTGGTGTGCTTTATTGTGTGCCCCCCAGAAACACAGGTTCACAGTAGGAGTGCCCATCCAGGGCTATGTGATTTTCCTCCCCTGCCAGACCACCAGAACCACCATCGGATCTTCATTCCATCAGAGGGGGAGCAAATCACTCCATAGAGGAAAAAAAGGAGGGGAATAGATACCGGGCCCTCTCTCGCAGCCCAATAAGAACCAGGAAAGGCCCTCAGTCCCAGAGATAGAACAAAACAGCCTTCGCTCAGTAAGTAAAATGGTAACAACATTAATTCTCCTGGACCAGTAAAAGAACCACAGTGATGGCCATTAGTTTCAGCCTCCTAACAAGTCATGGGGCTTTAAATAGTGAGGGTAGCAGATGGGATAAATCTTCCTGAGCTTGAGATACTGCATCATAACTGTGCCACTTGCCTTCCAGTGAAACTTGGAGCCGAGCAGGATAGGCCATCCTGAACTTAATGTTCGCAGCGATTAATTTGGATACAACAGGATGAAATGTGGCTCTACGCTGCCTTGTTTCCAGTGGGAGGTCTTGTGTTATCCGAAACCTTTTCCCTTCCCAGGAGATGGAGTGTAGCTCCTTAATCTTCGCCAGAATATGCTGCCGCTCCAGGTAGTTGAGTAATCTAATTATAATTGGCCTGGGAGGCTGGGGTTCCGGCTGAGCCGAGCGACCCATGGGCCCCTCAATAATATATGCTGGGTTATGAGGGATGGGCCCACCACCATTCAGTAAGGCCTGGATGAACATGATGCAGGAGGAGCCCTCCTCTCCCTCAGGCACTCCATGAATTAAAACATTGTTCCTGCGAGACGACCCTCTAGGTCTTCTGTCTTTTGCTGCAGCTTATTGATTAATTGCTTCATTTTCACAATGTCGGGATCCAGCTTACTCCTCCAGGTTTCAAGTGAAATGGAGCGAGTTTGTTGTCTGAGACTCTTTGTTTCAGATGGAGACCTCCTCTCATATTTTTGAGTTCAGTAGTTATTTCCAGCAATGCCTCTTTAGAGGCTGCGTCTCCTCAAGAAATCTGTCCTCCGATGGCGGGCTGGAGGTGGGCAAAGCCGAGTTGTGGCATCGAGGGAGGGTAGTTTGTTGTTTGGCCTTCTTGGCCTGCTTCTCGGGTAACTGGCGGGTTCCTCGCTAGGAGTGCTGCTTTCATCTCAGATTCCATCCGCCGATGGCGCGCGGGTAGCGCCACTGATTCCGCCCCTTAACCTTCCTCGTTGTTTCCCCCAACAGATAAAAACAAAAAAAGAGATTGCGGGCTGTTATAGGTATTTAATTTGTAAACAAATTAGCGGAGGCAGGGCGAGAGCACCGGAGCAGTCCCGCTATCACGCTACGCGCATCACGTGATCTCTCCTGGTGTCATGCTTGACCAATCACTTGATCTCAGTCTCCACATTCAGACAACCTGCAAAATAGTTAATAGTAAACTGGGTGTTGCCTACAAAACTAGTAACATGTTAACATCATCTGCTAAGCTGGCCATTGCCAGGGGGATCCTGCTCCCCACCCTAACATATTGTGCTCCTATTCTTGCGGCTGCCCAAAAATCATTGCTCCAGAAATGGGACATCACTTTCAACAATATCTGTCACTATGCATCATCGTCCCCTCGATTTAAGCATCGTTGTCAACTCTATAGTGACCTGGGTTGGCTCTCTCCCTCTGCATCCAGACAATACTGTCTTGGCTCTCTGTCTGACTCCATTATCAGGCTTCAAACCCCTACCTCACTTGCAACGCTACTAATTCCCCTCACCTCCTCCCATTGACTGCGATCAGCTGACAAATCATTACTGAGGGTACCTAGGTGTCAAACCTCTAAAGGCACTGGGGCATTTGAATATGCTGCTCCTCTGCTGTGGAATGCTCTTCCTCTAGATCTAAGGTAATCTGCATCCCACTGTTGCTTCAAAAGTGAGCTCCGATGATACCTATCTCTGGCTAAACCTTGTACTTGCTTTGACCCTACTTGACTTGTCTGTAGGTCTGCCATGCCCTCGTCCTGATCACCGTACTTTCAAAAATCTCCTGCTTCTGATAACTACCTTCTCACCCGTTTCTCTTCTCCCCATTCCTCTTATCTTACCTTTGCCCTTGTCCTCTTTTCTTGCCTTGCTGTGGCCTCCCTTCACCCCTCCTAATATACTTAATCCTTCTTAATCTTCTCCCCTTTACTGTACCTTATTTCACTGTTGCCCTCCTCCTGCTATTTTCCTCTTTTGAAATTCTTAGGTGTTACTCTGAGCTAAGTTGTATCCTATATGCAATGACACGTGCATTATGATTGTTAGTGCCTGATCCTTTTATGTTGTGACTCGTTCTAATATTTGTTTATTGACTGTATTCTCCTACACTATGTTGTATATGCTATTGTTACTGTTTGCATGTACTGCTCGCTGTTGTTCTGGCAGTTATCTGCTGTTATCCATGTTCAATTGGCTAAAAACTAAGCTATATGTATTGCTGTCATGCACTTCTGAAATGTTTCTGTGGGTAATGCCCTGTACTCTCCTGGGTCGTGCCTGAAAATGGTCATTTTTTGGCTAGTGCACTTACCCGGTTAACAAAAACTAAATAAATAAATAGCTACATGGTCCACCACCACCTGCTGCAATGGTACCTCAAACTGTAGGAAGTGGCGGCATCATCAAGCGCAGCTGTGGTGAGCAGTGTGGGTGTAAGAACTGAAGGGGGTGAGCAGGAGGGAGGCATGGCTGGACCAGTTAAACGTCCTCGCCATGCTCGCCGTACCAGAAGACAGCAGCAGTCAGTAACATCAAGACCCCTTAGGGGCCCTCCCTGTTCAAAGCCAGCAGCACAGGCAGCCTCCACCTTGCCAGCAGTGCCAGTGACACATGCAGACTTATCCGCTATCCTGTCTGCAGTCCAGCATGTCCGACAAGAGTTAATCGATTTCAAACAGGAATTTTGTGATGCCTGGGGGTGGGGGGGATTTCTAAATTGCAGTGTGATGTTGACAAAATCTTGTGCATCCTGTCAGAACTCCGTGTCGGCCCCACTGGCACTTAATGTGGCAGCACAAATTAATTGGTCTATTTTGTTTTCATTTTTCAATCTTCCATTCTGTTGTTTTTATGTCCCCCCCATAAAAATAATAAAAACCAAAAAAAACTATTCTATCCTCTTTAATCTACATCCATTCCTAAAGTCCTCTTGTTTCTTTATTTTGTACTGTATGTAAAATAATTTTATTGACTATTGCTGTTGTTTGTTTCTGTCTTATGCTCCCTATAGAATTCAGTTCCTTTTCTTATTCTCTCTCTATTAGTTATTCCCGCTCAGTGTTGTATTACCGTTGTCCTCCTGATACTCCAAAATTCCCAGAATGTTTCTCAGAAAATGTTACACTTCATTCAGACAGAAATCAGGTGTCGCACATGCAGTTACATGGTTCACATCCACCATCAGGAGGACCCAAATCTGTTGTTTTCTGCACCATTTCTAATGATTTCCAGGCCTCACTGAGGTGGTGTCAGTGCCTAACATGCCCCATGAGTCCATAAATGTTTCCCAAAATATTTTACAGTAAATTCAGACCTAAATCAAAAGCTTCCGCACCAGGCTCAAAGCTCACCTGATCATAACCTCCAAATGCCGCTGCTAGGCTCCGGTGTCCCCCTGAGGCCATCTGAAGACCACTGCCCAACGTTACCCCCTTATGTAATCTGCACTTCTTTGCAAACTGCACTATGAAATTGGTAGTCACCCCTTCTCTGACATCCCGTATCTAGACACCCACTCACAACCCCTATACCCAACACAAATGCTCATTTATCTCAGCATATTTAACTGTTGTCTGTATCTTACAGTATAGTCTGTATCATACTGAATAATTTGTCACCTTTACTGTGTTATCAGGCTAATCTCAGCATATGTAACCAGATGTCTGTACATTACTATATAATCTGTATCATATTGTTTAATTGCCATTTTTCTTGTGTTTTTCTACCTTTGCCTTGTAATCCCGGGTCGCCCCTGAAAAAGGGACCCCCGGGGCCCAGTGGACCTACCCAGTCACCAAAATTTAATAAATAAATAAAATAAATAAATAAATCAGTTGTCTGATATGCTGTATTATGTTGCACGTTTTTCACCTGGACCAAAACATGTTGTTTGGCACACGGTTTACCAATGGTTTAAGGCCTAATCATGGTGTTGCCACTGCCTAACATGGCCCAGATGTCCAGAAATATTTCCCAATGCATGTTACAGTACATTCAGGCAGAAATCAGGTGTCAAACATGCAGTTACATTGTTCACATCCACCATCAGGACACAAATCTGCCGTTTTCTGCACCGTTTCAAATGGTTTTCAGGCCTAACCATGGTGGTGCTACTGCCTAACATGCCCCCATATATAATAGGGTCAGGTAGTAAACACCAGTGGTGTAACAGGGAGGAAAGGGTTAACATTGGTGATGATCAATAACACCCTGTCCACAAACCTTCCTGTCCGATCAGGTGTGTCCCCAAAGGATCCATCCTCGGCCCCCTCTCTTCTCGCTGTACTTAAACTCCCTCCCTATGGCCTCTACTGGATGTCTCCTCCTTTATGCAGATGATGTAGTGATCTTTAATCAGCACCCAGACCCTACCCAGCTCCAAATATCCTTACAGGACTCTTTCACAGAAATAGAATGGTGGTTTGCCTCCCACAAGCTTGTCCTCAACTATAAAAAAACAAAGGTCATGCTATTCGCCCATCCTCAACATAAACACAACTTGACCATCCTATCTATACAAAATTCCCAGGGTGCCACTCTGGATCCAGTTACCAGCTTTAAATATCTGGGATTCACCCTCGACTCAGCCCTTTCCTTCCGTGGACATATAGCATCAACATGCACTGCAATTATCACCCGAATTGGCCTCCTGCATAAACTCAGATCCTGTCTCCCTCCTGATGCCCTCCAGGTAGCCATTTCTAGCTCCATCCTTTCCCTGGTAGACTATCGCATAGTCATATATGGTGCTGCCTCAGACACTGCCCTGTCCACTATTAATATATGGTAATCAAATTAAATACAAAAACAGGAATGCTGCAATGCAGAGGCCAAATCACAATTTTAATTTCTGTGAGCAATTCAACAGTGCAGTGCACCTGCGTATGGACAAGTCACATGGTCAATGTACATGAATACTTCCAATAAAAAAAGAAAGCACAAGTGATTAAGCAAAAGGATAGAGGAACAGAACTACTCAGAATTAGTAACTGTTCAGATAAAGTTACCCCAAAAAGGGTCAATATGTAAGAAAAACATAACAAATGATTAGCACACCAACAAAAATATTAAGACTTAAAAGAAATTATAGAAACTCACTCACAACTTGTGAGAAATCCATCAAATATTAGGAACTAGCCTGCTCTGCTTTCACATACAGACACACCACACAGTCGACCCTACCCCACTCAACTCCTCACAGTCATAGACATAGAGAAAACTGAAAACAGTACTTAAGTTTAACCAAGTATTATCCAAAGATACCAAAACAAAAAAAGGTTCACTAGCAGCATTAGGAACCAAATTAAGATTTTGGGAGCAATTAAGTCTCAAAAATCACAAATTAAGAGGTTTTTGAACGGTGTATTGGCTGTGATGCACCACACTGAACTGCTCTCCCAACTCAACAGACAATATACTGTGCAGGAAACAGCCTGCACATGATATTTCAGCTAACTACCCACAATACATTGCAATTTCACTGGTGAAATAGAAAAACATTGGCGAAATTAAGGATAATGGTGAAATTTCGCATTACGCGAAAGTGAAATCAGAGGCGAAATTACATTTCACCTAGTCAAAACATTTTGTGTAATGTGGGAATTATGCGAAATATTTCGCTAGGCGAAATTTTCCAATTTCGCACATCTCTACTCTGAACATTGCCACCTCACTTTTCGGTCTTTCTCTCCAATCAGCTCCTGCTTGCTTTCTGCTCCGTTCGCAATCTGTGTCTTCGCTGCAGTCCCTCTCTCTCTCTCTCTCTCTCTCTGTTCTCCATAACTTGTAATTCAGAAAAAAAGAAACAAATGATAATTAAAAAAGGGAAATTCCTCTGAGTGGAACAGTCACGCATCCTAACAGGAAAGTTAAACCTAAAAGCTATTTCCCATAAATTGTAATTCTCATTACAAATCCAGTGAGAAATCTCTGATTAGCCCCAGATTCCAGCCCCTGACCACGGCACTATGACCAGCAAGTGGCCCGGTGGGTCTCACTCATCCACTAGTTGCCCCCTTGTTTCTGCTGGAGCTCAAACCCACCGCAGATTCCTGCCACTGACCAGGGCGCTATGACCAGCAAGCAGCCCGGCAGGTCTTACTTGTCAGCTGGTCTGCCCCTCACTTCTGCTGGAGCTCAAACCCACCATAGATTCCAGCCCCTGAGTAGGGCACTACGACCAGAAAGCAGTTCAGTGGGTCTCACTTGTCTGCCGGTCGCCCCCTCGTTCTGCCGGAGCTCAAGCCCACCGCAGATTCCAGCCTCTGACCAGGGCACTATGACCAGCAAGCAGCCAGGTAGGTCTCACTTGTCCGCCGATCACCCCCTTGCTTCTGCTGGAGCTCGAACCCACCACAGGTACGCAGACTAAAATTTCTGGCCCCTCCACTCCAACTAGCTGCTGTTTCCTGTCTCAGCCTGCCATTGGCTGCTCCGCTTTTTCTGTCTGCTACTCTAATTCTCCAATGGAAGTAGCAAACAAAAGCTCAAGCCACTCTCAGGTTGCAAGGCTCAAAACAAAACAAGCAAAGAAAGTCAAAGAGCCAGCACTATTCCAGACTCTAGTGCTTAATAAACACCACCATGGAAAAGCTCAATGGACACAAAACACACAAACTCCCTAACCAGTTTTGAACTGTTGTTCATCCTCAGAGGGTGAACTCCACCAATCCCATCGGCCTTAAATATATTGCACATTTAAAGTCACAGTGCCATATTGTTGGAATACATAATGTAAAGTGCAGATTAATATAAGTGCAACAAATTGACAAAGTGCAAAATATTAAATAATCTTCACATGTAAGACATAATAACAAATTCTCAGCTAGTAAAAAATACCTTAATCCCATGACAAAATTCAAATGTATTTTTTCAAATCTATTATCTATTTTACCCTAAAAAAACATTAGTCCCAATTTTATGGTCTGTAGGAGCTCATTTTAAAACTTCCTCAGATACTTGTAGGGAAAACAAGGTCAAAATGAGTAAAACGGTACTAAACTTAAGGGGAGCAAAAAATAGTTATAGCGATATAGTGTTACAAATGAGTTTCAAACAGCAATAAAAATAGCAACAAAACAGACATATACATTACTTTAATCAGGAGAGAAAATGAAGGGAGGAAGAGGAAAGGATGGGGGAGAAAGAAAAGGGGAAGGGGAGGGAAAAAGGAGGGTGTAGGGGGCCTGGAGGTGGGAAGGAGAAAGGGGGAAGGGTGAAAAAAAGGAAAAAAACAGGGGAAAAGGAAAGGGAGAAAGGGGGAAGGGGGAAGAAGGGGAAAAAGGGGGAGCAAAAGGGGAAGGGATAAAAAGGGGGGAAGAGGCAGAGTAGATTGGATAGAAGGACTGCTTTAAACCTGCTACAGTATGCTGCTTTCTCTTAATGCATTTCAGCAATTCTATTTTGTTATTCAACCCTGCTGCTTGTAATGCACCTAGAGTGTATATCCAAAAGGACTCCTGTTCCATCAGTCTATCATCCAGATTACCCCCGCTTGGTCTGAGACGAACCTGTTCTACACCACAGAATTTAAAATCATGGTTACCTCTAGTTTGTCTTTTGCAGTGTTGTGTCAGTGTGCTTCTATCATCTCCTGCAGCTATACTGCGTAGATGTTCCCCAATCCTAGATTTAAAAGTTCTAGTGGTCTTGCCCACATAAAATGTCCCGCACTCACAAACTGCTAAGTAAACAAGATAAGTGGTGACACAGCTGAAAAAGGATCTGCATTTAAAAACCTCTGTGGAGTTAACTGCCATGAAAGTGGTTGTTTTTAATAAGGATGGGCAAAATTTACAGTTCCCACATGGATATGTCCCATGGGAATGATGTATCCAGTAACCTTCTTGTTCCTTCTAATGGGCAGGCATATAACTATTAGTAAGCCTGTCCCCCAAGTTTCCGCCCCTCCTTAATACTATTCTGGGTGGCCTAGAGGTGACCTCTTTTAATAAAGGATCTATTTGTAAAATACCCCAGTTGTTCTTAATAACTTTCTCAATTTCTCCAGACTGTCTGGAATAAGTTGTCTCAAAGTGTATTCTCTTAGGTTGTACCACCTGCTCCTTCACTGCCAAGAGGTCACCCTTATTCATATCACAGGCTTCTGAAAATGCTTTCTCCATGCTAGCAGCATCGTATCCTCTTCCAATGAACTTGCTCCTCAGTTCAGTGCCAAAAACCATATAGTCATCCATTTCACTGCAGTTCCTCCTTACTCTTTGAAACAGGGCCTTGGGAATATTCTATACTAAATGGCATGGTGGCAACTAGAGGCAAGCAGCAATGAGTTCCTATCAGTTTCTTTTCTAAACAGCTTTGTTTTCAAATTACCTTCTAGATCTTTATAAATTTCTACATCTAGAAAAGAAAGTTTCTCCAAATCACACTGTGCTGTTTAGAAAGGAAACTGAGAGGAACTCATTGCTGCTCACCTCTAGTTGCCACCCACCCACAAACAGATTCATTGGAAGAGGATACGATGCTGCTAGCATGGAGAAAGCATTTTCAGAGGCCTGTGATATGAATAGGGGTGACCTCTTGGCGGTGAAGGAGCAGGTGGTACAACCTAAGAGAATACACTTTGTGACAACTTATTCCAGACAGTCTGGAGAAATTGAGAAAGTTATTAAGAACAACTGGGGTATTTTACAAATAGATCCTTTATTAAAAGAGGTCACCTCTAGGCCACCCAGAATAGTATTAAGGAGGGGCGGAAACTTGGGGGACAGACTTACTAATAGTTATATGCCTGCCCATAAGAAGGAACAAGAAGGTTACTGAATACATCATTCCCATGGGACATATCCATGTGGGGACTGTAAGTTTTGCCCATCCTTATTAAAAACAACCACTTTCATGGCAGTTAACTCCACAGAGGTTTTTAAATGCAGATCCTTTTTCAGTTATGTCACCACTTATCTTGTTTACTTAGCAGTTTGTGAGTGTGGGACATTTTATGTGGGCAAGACCACTAGAACTTTTAAATCTAGGATTGGGGAACATCTACGCAGTATAGCTGCAGGAGATGATAGAAGCACACTGACACAACACTGCAAAAGACAAACTAGAGGTAACCATAAATTTAAATTCTGTGGTGTAGAACAGGTTCGTCTCAGACCAAGAGGGGGGAATCTGTATGATAGACTGATAGAACAGGAGTTATTTTGGATATATACTCTAGGTGCATTACAAGCAGCAGGGTTGAGTGACAAAATAGAATTGCTAAAATGCATTAAGAGAAAGCAGCTTTCTGTAGCAGGTTTAAAGCAGTCCTTCTATCCAATCTACTCTGCCCCCCTTTTCTCCCTTTTTTCTCCCTTCCCCTTTCCTCCCCTTTCTCCCTTTCTTTCCTCCTCAACCCTCTTCTCCCTTTCCCCTTCCCAATTTTTTCCTTTTTCCTTCCCCTCTTTCCCTTCCCTATCCCTGGCCCCCACCTCCCTTTCCCCTCCCCTTCTCCCTTTCCTTTCTCCCCCATCCTTTCCTCTTCCTCCCTTCATTCGCTGTCCTGATTAAATAAAGTAATATGTATGTATTTTCTTATTGCTATTTGAAACTCATTTGTAACACTATATCGCTATAGCTATTTTTTGATTCCCTTAAGTTAAATACCGTTTTACTCATTTTGGCCTTGTTTTCCCTACAAGTATCTGATGAAGCATTAAAATGAGCTTCTACATTCCATAAAACTGGAACTAATGGCTTTTTTAGGGTAAAATAGATAATAAATTTGAAATAACTATATTTGAATTTTGTCATGGAATTAAGGTATTTTTTTTTATTAGCTGAGAATTTGATATCGTCTTATCTGTGAAGATTATTTAATATTTTGCACTTTATCAATTTGTTGCACTTATATTAATCTGCACTTTATATTATGTGCTCCAATAATGTGGCACTGTGACTTTAAATGTGCAATATATTAAGAACAATGAGAGTGGTGGAGTTCATCCCTCTGAGGACGTAAAACAGTTTGAAACTGGTCAGGGAGTTTGTGTGTCTTGTGTCCATTGAGCTGTTCCATGGTGGCATTTATTAAACACTATAGTACAGTCTGGAATAGCGCTAGCTCTTTGACTTTCTTTACTCTAATTTTCCGCTCCGCTCAGGATTTCTAAATTAATTCAAACATTAACTGCACCTAATTTAACTTATGTATTAGCTACTGTACTAAAAGCAAGAACTGTATTGCTGTAGGCTTTCATACACTGTTTAGCATTTCTATGCCTGCTGAGGAAGTGAAAAAGTCGAAAATTATTTTGCAGCCTGTTAACATTTTAAATATTACAGCTTTTCTCATGTAAATTGTTTTGCTTCTCAGCCTAACTCTCTACTGTCTACTTTCCCTCCTGGTGCCACTGCCCCCTGCTGAAATAATCTCCTGCTGTGCGGTGCGCTACCTGTGAAGTCTGTCCTCCTACTCCCCCTCTATCCAGCCTGCTTTAATTGTGCTCTACCCTGCCCAGCAGTCATCAAATGCTTCTGTCCCCAGTTCAGCCTTAAATATTCACTATGCCTTTTCTTTTCCCCCCAGATTCCAGCCCCTGACCAGGGTACCATGACCAGCAAGCAGCCAGGCGGGTCTCACTTGTCCGCCAGTAGACCCCTCACTTCTGCCGGAGCTCAAACCCACTGCAGGTATGCAGACTTGAATTTCTGGTGTCTCCACTCCGACTGGCTGCTGTTTCCTGTCTCAGCCTGCCATTGGCTGCTGTACTTTTTCTGTCTTTGGAAGCTCATTTTAATGGGGTGTATTAGGTCCCCACACACTGCCTATCCCCTGCTATTCCAGTGTGTTTTGCACTCCTACATTTTTGCTTAGTCTCCCATCCCTTCTGCCTAATCCCAAATACCTCCTTTCTCCCCATTATGGCCTTAGTCCCTCACTGTCCTCTTCTAGTCCTACTCTCAGTCCTAGCTCTTCCACCTCTCACTCTTACCTCACCACCATCCTCCTCCTCCTCCCATGTGCCCGCCTCGGTACCCCTCACTTGACTTGTTGGGCTTGCACAGTGCTACCACCCCCTGCCCCCTCTTCTTGTCTGGATCCACTGTCCTTCCCACCCCAGTGCTTCCCTCCTAACAATCCCTGTCTACAGCTCATTTTTACAGATCCTTTGTTTCCAGCCTCCCTTAGCTAATATCTCCTCCATCCCCTCTTCTTGTGCTCACTCAGCCTCTTGGTATAAGTGCGCCAAACTCCACTACATCATAATTGCTCTCCTCCTCCTATCATCCAATGACATAAACCCAATCCTGGACCTTGCCACACAAATGTCTCATTGTCGGCATCCGCTACTTCACCGCCCACCCTGCCAAGTCCCTATGCCCTACCCTGAGGCCTTAAAACTTTCCATCTAAACATACACAGTCTTCTACCTAAAACTGACCTGCTCTAACCTCTGATGGCTTCATTAGGCCCAGGTATTATAATCCTGTCTGAAACTTCGCTTAATAATAAAATTGGTAACCCACCCTTAGCCATTCCAGGCTAGTCTGTATCCCACCAAGATTGGATGGTGAGGGGAGGTAGTGTGGCCATTTATGTCTCCTCATCCATCCAGTTCACCACCATTTACTCTGAGTCGGTCCCCAAAGCTTATGAGGTACTGGTCCTTCAACTACCCTCCTGTTCTCTATCCCTATTTTTTAGCAGGGGCTTATTGCCGACGAGGCCTCAACCCCTCTACAGTTACTGACCCAACCTCTTCCATTGTTTCTCTTACCTCCTCAGGTGAAGTGTTTATCATTGGCAATTTCAACTTGAATTGGCTATTCCCTTCTCTGCACAAAGTAAAAAACAGCATCTGTGCCCACAACTTAGCTCAACTCATCCTTGAACCCACTAGGCTAAACCCCAAATCAAACAATCATTTCTTAATTGACTGGGCTCTCACATCTCATTCGCACAAAGTCATTAAATTAGGTGTCCTATCTGATGCCTTAAGTGACCACCTCATGACCTTCTTTGTTCATAGAATACACCGAACTAAATCTCCTCAAAACCTTGGTGACACGCTCTTATAAATCCTTGGACCTTGCCCCACTCCTCTATGACTTATCCATTACAAACTGGGTCCTTATAGCCTCTGCTAATACTACTGAGGTAGCTGCAGACTACTTCAAAGATAAATTCCTTGCAGTTTGGAACCATCATGCTCCGCTTCGCTGTGTACGGGTCCGTGGGAACCACCTACCATCGATCTCTCCAGTATTAATAGCATGCCAAAGAGTGAGGGAACAAGTGTGGAAGTAGCACAAAGCTTCTAAGCTCCCCAAAGACTACTAAGTCTATTGTTATGTCTGTAACAAGTGCACTAAAGCAGCACATTTGGCTAAAGTTGAGTACTTCACTTCAACTTTTCAATCTAACATAACCAACCCTGCCAAATTCTGGAAAGTCATTCACACTCTCTCCCCGCCCCCAACATTAATAACACTCTTATTAAAGACCACCTAAGTGCTGCCTCCGAATTTAAGTCTTGTGTCACCACCTGTGCTTCTGCTCTCCTATCCCCCATATCAACTTCCCATTCTGATCCTCTCCCTATGACTCCACCCCCACCTTCTCAGCCAGACTGCTTCTCTTTCTTGGCAATTACCCCCTCTGACACCTTGGATGCCTTGCTTGCCCTGAACCCTTCTAAAGTTAGTTCAACTGATGGTCTGGATCCTAAGCCACTCTACCTTTCTACAACTGCTATTTCTGCCCCTCTGGCCAATTTACTTAATCTTTCATTCAAACTGGAAGCTATCCCCCTACCTGGAAGCATGCTACTGTGCTTCCCCTTCCCAAGGGAGGTGATCCATCCTCCCCAGGGAACTACCAACCCATATCCCTTCTTCCTACCCTCGGCAAACTACAAGAACATTTGGTTCTTGCCCAACTTTCTTCCTATCTCTCTAATTCCAACTTCTTCACTCCCTACCAGTCTGGCTTTTGCAAACACCATTTCACCACCACCTCCCTTATTAGGCTCACAGACTCCATCCTCTCTGGGATGGATAATGGCCATACTACCTCCACTATCTTTGTCAGCCTAGCTAAAGCATTTGACACTGTTTTCCACTTGCTGCTTTTGCACTCGCTCAGCCCACCAGAACTAACTGCCACTGCCACCAACTGGTTCCAAGCTTACCTTGTAGGTCAGACTCAGTCAGTTAGAATTGCTGACTCCACATCCTCCCCCCTCCCTATCAACACTGGTGTTCTGCAAGGTTCCATGTTGGGCCCCCATCTCTTCTCCATCTTTCTGAACAACCTGCCATCTGTCTGTACTTCAGCCTCAATACACATGTATGCAGACGACACAGTCATTTACACCTCTGGCCACTCCCCTAATGATGTCACAACCAGACTCCAGAAGAACGTCTGTAATGTTCAGTGATGGTTTTGCTCTCATCACCTGTTCCTCAGTGCCAGAAAGACTGTCTCCATGACGTTCGGCACAAAGCAGAGACTCTTAAGGCTTCCCTCCCAGCCCACCTCCCTTGATGGGTCAGTCCTTGAGGGCACCTCCTCTTTCAGATATCTGGGGGTTTGACTTGACCAACACATCACATTCTCTGGTCATGTGGATGCCATCCTTAAAAAACTGTGCCCCAAGTTAGGTGCCTTGTATAGGAACCGGAGTCGCCTCCCACTATCGGTCAGGTACGAACTTTTCCAGAAGATGATCCTCAAATACAGTGATGTAGTCTACAGTGCCACTCCCAAGACCACCCTTGCAAGACTGGATATGCTCTTCAACTCCTTCTGTCAGTTCACTCTGGACTCATCTCCTTTCACTCACCACTGTCACCTATACCACTCCCTAGCTTTTCCATCTCTAGAAAATCGTTGCCTCCACCACTGTGCTAAATTCATCTCCAGATTTTGGCTTGGCTCTCTCCCTTTCCTATCCCACCTCCTTCCTAACTGTCCCCCCTCCCCTTGCCCACTGTCTTAGGTCTTATGACTCCCGTACTCTAGGTGTCCCTTGCCGAACTACTACTATTGGTCAGGCCGCCTTCTCATATCGTCTCCCAAAACTATGGAATTCCCTCTCCCATCAAATCCGCCACTCTTCCTCCCCCTTATCCATCTCCTCTGCCCTTCATAACTTCCTCTCTGTAAACTGCACCTGCAGTTGATCCAACTGTATTGTATCTATGAGCTGCAAGTTACTACTCATTATATTGCACTTACTTGATCTGTTCCACTGCTCATCATGTGCATATGTACTACTGTAGCACTTAATAGCTTTGTGTATTACTGCATATTGTCATCTTACTGTTTCTGTGTGTGTGCATTAAATGTAAGCTTCTCCATTACCCTCCCCCCACCAAGGATGCACCGTGAGATGAGTAACCTGTTGTTCAGTATGCCCTTCCTGGTGAAACTCTTCAATAAATAAATAAATTAATTAACTCTAGGAAAAAATCCTCCTAAACACAAAAATCAACATAAAACAGAAACCACGGCTAAAGTTACCACAAACTTGGAAGCAGAAAGTGCCAATGTCAGCATGCACAGTGTTCTCTCTAAAGATCTACAAAGAACTTTGAGACTGTCACACTCTGCAAAAAGAAATAAAATAAAGTCATGCACCCACTCTCTCTCTCTTGCTCTTAACATATGATTGACTCAGGGGAATTGTTGCCTCATACGTTTTGTGGATCTAACCATGGGGGGGGGGATTATTCTACCTAGCAACAGAGAACTATTTTTCAGTAGTGCAACAACAAATTCAATAAAATTATTTAAAAAGGTGAAAAAAATGATTTTTCTTTCATATTTTGTAACACACAGTTAAGGAGAGAAAGGTATAAGTGTAATATACCTCTCCAGTGTGTGGGTAATGTTAGGATTCACCCATGCCTGGTGTGTTTTGCTCACTCAGCCTGTGACTTTGTGACCAAACAACACACCAGGTGTCGTAAATCCTAGCATAACCCACAACTTGTCATGGTATATTAAAGGAATAATGCCCAACAGAGTGGGTGTTATGCTGGGATAACATCCCACCTCGGGTGGTTGGGCCCGAGGCCACTGGCCGAGGACATCCAACACCTGAGAAGGGATGTTATCCCAGCATAACACCCACCCTGGAGGGCATTATTCCTATTATACAATGGCTTGTTGTTTTATAGTTAAAAAATAATTTTAAAGAATGTTTGTGTTAGTGTGTAAAAAAGGCTCCATATTATACAAACAATCAGCAGGGATGTTATGCCAGGATAACATCCCTGCTGTTACAGCCAACTGACCAATCAGAAACCAGGATTCTTTCTTGCCATTGTATAATGCTTAATTAAACATACAATGACCTTTATAATGTTACAGCAATCCTCCTATGATATACATTTTTTTGCAGGTTACTTAGATACATGCACTGCATGAAGTTCAGAAGGCAACAACACACTGGTTAAGGGGTGACTCTTATTGGTCTATAGGAACTGACCAATGCAGTTGGTTGGTTATTTGTTTTTCAAACAATGCAATTTTCGTACAACAGTTAATTGAGGTTGAACCAAGCAGGGCTTTAATTCTGGATATCCTATACCAAGGTCTAGCCTGCAGGTTGGTAAACAACTTCGCCCCTCAAATAAAAGTTCTTTGGACAGAGCTTTTGAAATTGGTACAACAATATTTGCATACCAGCAGACAACTTTTTTGGGGGGGAGGAGAGTTCAATATTAGCTTACCACAATCAGATAAAAGTCTTAATACAGTCAAGACTTATTGTAACACGACCTATTTACTCTCATTGCTCAAACAAACTGATTTAAAAGATGCACACTCAGTTGCAGGGCAAGAACAGAAGCACACCTTTTTTTTGGGTTTATTTCCAAATCACTTCCAGTTTCCCCCTGACTGAGACTATACAAGCTGAAATGGCCAATCATGCCCAAGTGGGGACTGGGGTTTCTTCATCGCCTCCTCGGGCAGCTGTTAAGGGAGTGTGGAGACTGAATTCTAGTTTACTTTTAGACCCCCAAGTTAAGACAGAGTTGTCACACATCATTAAGGACAGACAATCTGTAAGATTTCTATATGACTCCCCCATATTGTGGTGGGAGAACAGTAAATTGTGCCTCACATTTTTTTTAAGCAAACAGCCAATAGGAAGGAAGCCTTGAAATATCAATACTATACCACCTTATGACACCAGTTAAATACTTTGGTTTCTTTACAAACTTCTAATTCTCAAGATTTGACAACACAAATTGCTGAATCAAAACAAGAAATGTTCCTTTTGCAGTATAACAGACAAAAAAAACATAGAATTGGAACAAAGAGCCAGTCCAGGGGTGCAGAGGGCTGAAGTGCTGGATGCCTTACCTCGTGCCATGCAGGTAACCTGGGTTCAGAAACAGACTCAGGTCACTTGGGGGTTTGCCGAGGTGAGGAAGGCTTGACTATCCACCAACAAGCTCTCCTTTCCGGGGGTGGGGGGACTCAGCATCGATCTGTAGACTGACACCCAGTGGAGGCTGAGGGGCAGCACAAGTGCGATGCTAGAAAGGGGTGGGTCTGGGGAGAAAATGGAAAAAGGAATCAGAGCTGGCAGGCTCCATGATGGCAGGCTGTGCCCATGCCTCCCCCTCGGCAATCTAGACATTGTCTTCCAGGGGTGGGGGGAGGCCGGCACCATTTGCCACCAGCCCTGTCATGGGGGGTAACCTGTGGAGGATGGCTGGTTGGGGTGGGTGTGGGGAGAGCCTTGCCAGAGAGATGAGTCCCCTCTGAGAGAGGGGCTGGAGGCACCTGCCAGCTCCACCAAGGGAGTAAACTATATATGGAAAAAAAAAGAATTGGAACAAAGATTTGGCACGCAGGGGAGAAAAGGTCAGACAAACCCATTTGAAGACTGGTAATTCAGACTTTATAGATGTCATATTACTGAATTGAAAATGGAAGATGATAATGTATTTCAAGACAATAAGGGGACCAGGACAGCCTGGAAAGCTGGGCTCACACATGGAAATTAAATTTCAATATCACCAAGTGCAAGGTGTTACATCTTGGGCGGGGAAACCCTAAACACAGGTACACCCTGGGAGGTGAGGTGCTGGAGGTCTCAACAGGGGAAAAAGACCTAGGGGTCATGGTGGATGCATGTATGAATAACTCTGAGCAGTGCAGGAGAGCGGCTAGCAAGGCAAACAGGATGTTGGGATGCATCGTAAGGGGGATCACCTCTAGGAGCAGGGAAGTGATTCTGCCGCTGTACAATGGACTGGTTAGACCACACCTTGAGTACTGTGTACAGTACTGGAGACCAAACTTGAAGAGGGACATACAGCTCCTGGAGAGGGTACAGAGGAGGGCAACTAAGATGATATGAGGACTAGGGGATTTGACATATGAGGACAGACTTGAGGAGCTCTGCCTGTTTTCATTGGAGGAGAGAAGAGAAGAGACAGGGGGGACATGATTGAGGTCTTCACATACCTCAAGGGAATAAATAGGGTAAACATGGAGGGGATCTTTAGACTAAAGCAGGGAAGTATCACCAGAGGGCATGGTTTGAAGTTGGAAGGTGGAAGGGTGAGGGGGGGAAGAGGAGGAAGTTTTTCACTGAGAGGGCGGTGGACCCTTGGAATGCGCTGCCTGATGAGCTGGTTCAGAGATCCACAGTGGAGGGCTTAAAGAGAGGGTGGGACAGACACAGAAAGCGGATGTATCAGATGATGGCCTGTCCCAGGGGGGTGGGGATGGATGATAGGGGTTTCTGGAACACAAGGCAGGGGACGGCCTCGGCACTTAACTAGGGATCTGAGGTTCGAGCAGACTTGATAGACCGTAAGGCCTAATCTGCTGGCAATTAGTATGTTAGTATGTCCTTGCTGGAACAACATATTTCTGACCAATTTGGTTCTCCCATGCATGCTAGTTGCCATATGTCTACTTTATTACAGGCTGCACATTTACCACAACTGAGGGACGACACTGTAATTAGAATCAGTGATTAAATCATTACATAGTGAGGTATCTCTGGGGTCTGATGGTCTACAGGGAGAGCTGTATAAAATGTTATGGGAGTTCATGCCGGTAGAACTACTGAAAATATATTATGCATTTTTATTAGAAGAACGTATCATAGAAAAAGTGTATGAAGGTTTGATGGTTTTTCTATTTAAAATAGGGGTGAAATCTGCTGTACAGAATTGGAGACCAATCACACTCCTTAATACATATTTAAAAATGTTAACAAAAATTTTCAGTAATAGATTAGCGATGGTTTTAGATGCTATGAAACACCTTACTCAATTTTATGTACCTGGTCGCCGCATCACTGATGTGTTAATATTAATATGAGAAATTCTGTGGCTCAAGGATAATCTACAGGTTATATTGCCTTTGAGAAAAGATGCTGCTTACATCTGAAACACGTCAGGCAATGTGTGTTTTTATGCCTACATACTGTAAACATTTTTTAACATGAGACCTGTGCCCTTGAAAGTATTTTGAGTTTGGTGAGTGCGTGACTTTGTTTTGCTTCTAGGTTATGTTGTTAGCCTGGACCAATCTGAGGCTTTTGACAGTGTGTCACATGATTTTTTATGGATGTCCCTGGCTGCATATGGTGTACCCCTCTTGTTTATACAGTGGATCCAAATGTGTTATACTTTCACATATGTCCGACCATATGATAATTGCTGGTTAAGGAATAGGTGCCATATTGAGGTGGGAGTACAACAGGTGTGGGTCCCCTTCTATGTATTTTAACATTGGACCCGGTTATTAGAACCTTGCATAATTCTTCTAACATACGAGGCACTTCATTATAGTACACTTTCAGAAATTAAGACAATTGCATATGTTGATTTATGTATATTGATTCAAGATGTACAGTCTGGTATGGTAGCAAGTATTCTTTTACAAACTGTGTCTACTATCATAGAATCTAGAAGCCATATACAGAAAAGTCATTGTATTAACATTCAGAGTTCAAGTACTTCAGAGTCAACTATTGTGAATATAGCTGCAGAGAAGGCACCATGTAAAATATTAGATATTTTCTTTGGCCCAGGATATATGGCCACTAATAACTGGAAACTCTATCTAGTTAAAGGGAAATCCCAAGTAAACAGGTGGAATGAACAGCATATGGGAAAACTTGAAAGAATTTATTTAATTAAAACCTTTTTATTGCCTACATTTTAATTTTTAAGCCATAGTTTTCCAGTTCCTAAAGGTTTAGAAACTGAGCTTTATGATTGCTCTTTTCCTGTTTTTGTGGAAGTCGGTTAAATTCCATTAAAAGTAATACAGTACATGCCACTTAATAGGGACATGGTTAATGGGGACGTTCAGTTAATAGGGACGTTTCCCAAGCTACCGATTTGTCCCCATTCATTTCAATTATGGTGTTATTCTGTTAAGCGGGACACCAATTTCGCTTAATTGGGACGTTTTGCCACGCTACGGTTGCATAAGAACTAGTGTCAGACAGTGTTTTTCATTCTGCAACATGTCTGTCAGGAGGACTGAGCTCATGCTTGCACAACAAGTTAAAGTAATAGAAGCCTTGCAGGCACCTAAGGATTCGCTGTCCAGTGTAGCCAAAGATTTTGGCATTTCTAAAAGTCAAGCTGGCCGAATTAGCCAGAATCGGGATGCAATAATCAGCGAGTGGCAAGCAAATGTCAACCCCACAAGGAAGCAAATATGCGAGGGTAAAGATGGTGAAGTTGAGGATGCCCTTCTTCTGCGGTTCAATGGGGCTGTAAGTAGAGGAGCACGGCTGTCTGGACCTCTCTTAAAGAAAAAGGCCAATGAGCTTCATGTACTGTAACTGGAGCTAAGCAACACCTTTTCATTTTATTTTCTTATTACTGTATAGCACTTTGTAATGCCACAAGCAAACTAAAAAGTAAAAAAAGAAGTTTTTGCACTGCAGCACTTGAATAAATGCGACTAATAGTTAAGGTTTTACTCGATCAGCATTTTTTTTCACTGGCAGATTGTGTTTTCATCACCCAAACAATGCTTGGTATAGCAAGCCTAATAATTGGGACGATCAGTTAATAGGAATGAATCCAGATCCATGGAGCCATCTCTATTAAGCGGCTTCATCTGTATTCTGTATTTGGATATTAAACATGGGACGGGTGGGCATGCCTAACCCAATGGTATTCTTTTTTAATATTTTTTGTACACTAATGTGGTTCCTGTTCTCAAAGAGGATGATAAAATTTGGGTCTCATGGGTGGTGCCTTTTTAAGGGGCATCTCAGGTTTTTTTACATAAAAATAAAAGAGTTCTGAGACTGTCACCAAGTTGGACTTATATTTTTGATGACATTAAAGGGTACCTAAACAAGCAGTTTTTTAAAACTGCAAACTCCAAAATCTGGCTTCATAGTGAGGTAAAGTAAAGGCTGATGTTTACATTTATGCTAAAACTGCATTTATGTAAATAACATAAATGCAGTTTCATAGCTTTTGAAAAATGAAAACATCAGCCTTTCACTTTCAGAAAACAGCCCTGGCTGCACCCTAAAATGTCTGTCAAGTGTGTTAGGTGATGAGACATGATGACATTGTTGAAGCCAGAGGCAGAGACACACATGGTTCCCTATAGTGCTGACTAGTTCTTCTTTCCCCATTTGTTTTAAATTGTTTTACCAGAATGATCAACACCATGTGTTAACATGTGAATTATTTTGATCAGTACACGTTAGGCTATGGTTATGTTCATTTTGTTTACTTTAACTTGCTGGAAATGTTTTACAATCCCGCTGACTTTCTCTTTGGCAAAATGCAGTACAGTACACTTCAAATACCTGATGATCTAGTGATTATGTGATGCCCTGAAATTTGTAGTGAAGTACTGGTCTGGTCCAATTCCAAAGTTCATTCTTTTTTTGGTAATCCACAAATAAGCTTCTCTTTTAGTCTTTTTCCACCTGAACCCCCTGCACCTTGCCTGCCTTTTGTTGAACACCCTACCATCCATACTCTGTCCTTAGTATTGCCTCGGGCTGCATATGAGCTTGTGGTCTCATAAAGTGAATTATCACACTCCCAGATTGTAATCTTGTACCTCAGAGAGTTATGCACACCTATACGGATACGCTTCATCAGCTGACACTGTTAAAAAATGCCTCCTAAATCACTCTCCAGTCCACTCTCTCAGTGTTTGACTTCTCCTGTCACAGTAAACATTGAATGGATCACCACCATTCTGCACAGTGAAGGCAGTATGTATAGTCCCCCTGTTGTGTTTTTTTTCCCGCTTCATTAACCAACAACTAGGTCTTCCTGGAAGGCCAAGCAATAAGCATCAGGACAGACCAGAAAAACTGCTGTTCATAACCTCATAAGGGCTGCACTTACTATGGATAACAATATTATTAGCAGGAGAGGCATACTAATGCCTTGAGCGAATCCACCCGACTTCCAATTTTGGTCTACTCCTTTACCTGTGATCTGCAGAACCCTGCAGGATAGTTTCTGGTAATTCTTCTCCAGTACATTTCTGTGCCTTACTCTACAATGTGAGTTGGCTGGCTACCACCCTTCCTAATCTTGAATGAGCTACACACAGCTCTCTCAATACTGTCCAAAAAAAATCAACATCCACCCCCCAACCCAAGGGTAATCTCCCTACATTGAATTCAAGTAACAATTTAGGTGCAGCCCTAGCACTCTTGAGTATTTGTCATCACTGGATGCTCTCATCCACAGTTAGGTAGTGATCATGGTGCTGGTAGCCCCACATCTCAGATCTTACAATGATCTGCTCAACTTCCCCCTTCCTGTCTTCACCTAACCTTAATATAGCTGTACCCTGCTGGAATGGCCTCTTCAGTCACTCTCTGGCATTCATTCTTCTCACCTGTTTCCCACACCACAAACTGGTGAGCTCACTACCCTTCTGCATCATGAATACAGTTAGCACAGTCTCCCATATTATTTTTACATATTAATAATAAACGTGATCTTCTGGTAAGCAAGGCTGATAGCAGCAGGGCACAAGGGGAAAAATAGGCTTTCCTATCCATATAAAATCTAATCCACCTATCATTAGGCACTATTAAATAACATGCATAATAATATGCACACCAGTCATTTAATAGTGCCTAATCAAAGGTAGCCTAGATCTTTTAAAGATAGGAAAGTCCATATGTCCCCTTGCTCTCTGTTGCCATCAGTTAGACTTACTGGATAGATTTGTTTATTTTTGATATGTCAAAACTCCTGGGGACTGTACTAGCTACATTTATGATGCAGAAAGTTGATGAGCTCATCAGTTTTTGGTGTGGGGAGAAGGAGTGAAGAATGAATACCAGGGGGGACTGATAAGGCCACTCCTGCAAGGTACTGCTATATACAGGGAAGGGGGAAAACAGAAGCGGAGAAATATGAGCAGATCACTGTGAGAAATAAGATGTGGGGCTGTCAGCACCATGATCAGTAACTGACCCCATTATCCTGGCCATCATTCCCTTCCCATAAAATAAGTTCATGCAATTGTCCAAGGCTGTGTGTTGGTGTAAATGTGTGAAATGGCTGACACTACATGTTCAGTCACTTCACTACCAGTCTAGTATTGCTTGTAAAGCACTTTGGGATACAATGTGTATGAAAAGCTCTATATAAATGCTGATTCTTATTATTATTATTTCCCATGGAAAAAGAAGACAAGACAAGTATATTTTTGATTTCTGAGAAAGTATGAACTCTGGCATTGGACTACACAAGAACTTTGCTATAAATAAGTGGTGGATCTAGGGGGTGGTGAAGGGTGTGGCTGCACCCTCCCCCCATTGTAACTTACTTGCTTGCTGCTGCTGCATTTCACTTTGTTGAAGAAATCTGATTTATTGATTATACAAATGTTTACATTCAAAACTATGGATTACATTTGTAGGTTTTGTCAAAAACGTACTAAAAAAGAATAATGGCAGACAATAGAACAGTTTAATACAAATGTTAAAAAGTGCATATCAAGTATGCACACCACCCCAGCACCCCCCACTGTAACATTTTGGATCTGCTCTAACCACTAGACGAACAGGTTATTTATGATTTGTACTGCACTGTGCTTTGTCAAAGTAAAAGTTGGTTGGATTAAAACACAAGTTCAGCATGTTAAAGTAAACAAAATGAACAGAACCATAGCTTAAAATGTGTATTGATCAAAATAATGCACATGGTTTTGACCATTTTGGTGAAACAATTCAAAACAAAGGGAAAAAAGAACTTGTTAGCACCACAGAGAGTCATATAACTCTCTGACTCTGGTTCCAATGATGTCATCACTTAAAATATTTGGTGGCCGTTTTAGGAAGCAGGGAAGCAGTTTTTTTTTTTAAATTGGAAGGCTGATTTTACATTTTTCAAATTATTTAGAACCGCATTTAGGTAAATTATATAAATGTAGTTTTAGCATTAATGTATACAGCAGCATTTCCTTTAGTCCTCTATGAAGTCAGATTTTTGAATAGTTTGTTGTCAAAATATCATTTAGGTATCCTTTAAGAAATGGGGACATTTAATTACTGATATTAATATAATTTCTCAGAAACACTTATATGATTATGTTTTGCAGCGTTGCTTTTTAGAAATTCCTTTGTCACAGTTTTGCATATTGGAACAAGGAAATATAAGGTGTTTGTCCAATTTGCGAATAACTAGGAAGATGTTGGATATTATGTGGTTTGGGGTTCATAATAGGATCAATGTCAAAGGAAAACATACACATAAGGAGCTAAAAGATAGGTTTTGTGCCAGAACTACCTGCATTAAATAAACTGAGACTATGAATCACTTGTATTTGGAATGCTGTTTATTAAGGACTTTTGAGCTTTATTAGCAGACAGATGGAATATAACCATTTTCCATTCACTGACCCCCTACAATACTGCATTTTGGGATTTTTCCCCAAGCTTGGAGAAAAGAGCATTCTAGTAGAATAAGACTTTTACTGGCCTGTTTTTTTTTTTATACTGGATCTGGCAGGTCAGATGCAAGTTTGTTTTACAAAAGCAATATATCACTCCAGTAGAATTATTCCATATTATTTTAAAGGAACTTCATCAGATTCAGAAGACTGAACAACAGACAATAAGACAGGTTATGTGGACTGACCACTGGGGTGCCTTAGTTTGGCTCAAATAATGATAATTGGATGAGCATGGTTATATTTTCTCATGTTATGCTTAAGGTTTAGTTTTTTTCTAGGATCGCATCTTCAGCGGGCATATCTTTGATTCAGATAGGTTTTCAGTGATAGCATATCAATACAAGTTATGTTCTAATAGAGATACTGCATATAGAGAATACTGGATGGGCAACTATGCACAACCAGTGTGTTGTGCCACCGAGGGGTTCTTATTCCCTATGACCTTGAGAGCAAAGCTTGAGAGGTCCTAGGGAACTGGAACCCCCGAGGTGGCACAACACACTGGTTGGGCATAGATTTGCCCATCCAGTATTTTTTATAGTGTATAGTCTCAAAGAAATGTAGTTTGTTTTTTTGTTTTGAGGAGAAAGACGCATGTTGCTGCCATTGAAAAGCTCAGTTTCCAGAGCACTTGTGTGGTTGCTACCGAGCAAACATGTCTGCATCTAGTCTGCAGGTTGCTATTGGTTGGCAGTCACATTTGGGAAGGACTTTTAAAAAAACATGGCGGCTCTATGTCTCACTAAGTGAGAGGACTGTGAACGGAGGAAATTTCAGACATAAGTCTTACCTTGTAGTTCTGTAGATATGAGGTACTGTACTATAACTATTCTCGGGTAATTTATCACTTTTTGTGCTATGCACTTGTATGACTGCTCCTTGATGAACTTCTTGCACATATTGGCCACCTTTAAAAAGCTGCCACCATAGTGAAAATGATGTTAACTGTTTGAATAGCCTGAGGTAGCAGCTGCAGCCAAAGGCTGGTGGTTTGATTAGAATGCAGTGCATGGCCCTCTAGAGCTTTTCCAAATGTTGTTGCACTACACTGTAGTACAATCACATTCCATGACCTTTTGAAATGTGGTACAACAACATTTTGAAAAGCTCTGATTTCTATGCACAACAACACCTTACTATACACTATATATCAGTTTTTTTTTAATTCCTTTTATACTTCTGTTGTTGCACTTTTCTTTGTTTTGTTTTTTTTTTCTCTCCCCTTTTTTTCGTTTTCATTTTTTTGGAACATGAAGGAACAATGTAGGTGACTTGGTTATTCCTATGATTTCTGTTACTATGACTTTTTTGAATATTTCTGTATTACTGTGTCATGAAAATTATAATAAAAAAATTCTGATACTCTTTTCAGGAAGTGCCATTGGATCATTAACATTCACCTGAACTGCCACCAGAACAGGCAGATGGGACCTCAGTTTAACATCTCATCTGAAAGACAACACCTCAGGAGGGCATCATCCCCTCATGCTGAACCACAGTATCAGTATTGGGACAGAACCCAAATGCCTGGTGTGAGGATAGAACCCACAGCCTTCTGATCTTCTGGCCTCAGAGGTAAGTGTGAAACCTGTTGAGCCACTGACACTTGATCTAAACCATTAAAGGCTGCCTTCCAGTCCCATAACTGAAATTAATTCTTAATCTTATCGAAATCAGCCCTTGTAAAACATTTTATCTTGGTAGTACCCTTGGTCATATTTTCAGTCTTTTTTTCTATTAAACTTTACCATATTATGATTACTATTAGAAAGTGGTTCAATAATATGACACAGTTCTACTTGTCATATTGTTACAATAAGTGCAAGGTCAAGTGTGTTATCACCCCTGGTTCCAGCTTTAACATATTGATCTAGTTCCAGTCCAGTTGTTATGTCTAAAAAAATTGGTTTCAGTGGCTGATCTGCCTTCACCTAATTCCCAGTAAATACCAGGCATATTAAAATCACCAAGCAAAATTTTTCGTAAAAAGGAATCCTTTTTCATGATCCTTTTTTGTTCATACAAAAAGGATGTTCTCAAATGAAAAAATAATTTGGACTTCTTTTTTTTTTTTTGTATGAATAAATCCTTTCTTGTGAGCTTATTTTGTTCATACAAAAAAGAGTGCCCTCATATGAAAAAGAATTTGGACTTTTTTTTTCCAGATTCTTTATTCATATAAAGAAATCCTTTGTCGTATTTTTTTGTTCATATGAAAAGGATGCCCGCATATGAAAAAAGAATTTGGACTTAATTTATTTCCACATTTGAACTTCAAAAAGCAAGATCTCCATGAGTACTACAAGAATAATGCGTACCCCCCCCCCACACCACCACCACCACTACCACAAACAGTCAGGAACAATATAAAAAATAAAAACTGAAAATTCCCTTAGGATAACACTGGAAATTGAACAATCCATGACTCCCTCAATATTTGGACTTAAGATACAATCTATATACCAAAACAAAGGTCTTAATAAGTACAATACATGGGGGCAATATAAAAAAACACACAATAAAAAATGAAAATTCCCATAGCATAACATTGGAACTTCAACAAGCCGTATAAAATGGGCATTAATGAAAGGTCAAATACTGACATGCCATTAGTCAGAACATGTCAGTTGACCATTCATTAATGCTCTGATAGACAAACAGTTGGCATGAGAATCTTTTTCAGCTGGCACAAAAAACCAAATGTCAAAATATAAAAATCAATGCCTTCACATTCTCTTGCTTTAACCACCGCCATTGACAATAGCAGGTGAAGTGAGAGAACGTGAAAAGATGGAGCAAGTACAAGAAATGTGCACAGAATTTGACATTTTTGAGGGTCTGATGACAAAAATACAACCGAGTCCTTCTGTAAACTCTTGCTTAATGAGAAATATGACTGCCATGTTTTATTTTTAATTTTTTTCAAAAACCCGCCGACACACTACTGGCAACCAATAAGAGCCAGAGCTAGATGAGAAAAACTTGTTTTTAAAAGAGACCTACTTTTTAAGGTGGATGGATAAAGTGCACAAAAAATACAATTTTAAAATGTTTTGATTAGTTAAAACACTTGCAAAATGTACCATTTTATAAGTGCAATAACCCACTCCAGCCCGATGGGTGTATTGGGGCATTAATGCATTTCCCGGTTGGTTGAAGTCACTCGGTCAAGCTCTCATGCCTCACAATGCACCTGGGGTGTGCATTAATGCCCCAATACACCCTTGGTCTGTATTACATTTAAACTGAGCTCTGACTGAGGCAGTAGCACTTCAAGTAAATGCTAGTGGAACTAATACATGAAATTGTAATTTATTAGAGTGCTTAGTGTCTGGATTCTGTTACTGGAGCCATGCTAAACCTGCCAGCAGGAAGCAGGAAGAGTGAGCTGTTGTTCCACTAACTACTGGGGACTACAACTCAAGTCAGGAGATTGAAAACAATATTTGGGGGCTTAATTTCATGTTTGGGGGCCAGTTCCGTGCATGAGTGGCTCTCGCCTTTGAAACACAACGCAGTTTTAATCTTTTTTAATACTTTGGTAGCTTGGGGAAGCGTTTAACCTCCTGGGTACTTCCAGGTCACTTACTGCTATAGCTTGAGCCCTGCTGTGAGCATGGCGAGCACAGGCAGTGTTTGCAGAATTTGTGAAGTACAGTGCTGCAGAAGATTTAGAGAAGCAAATTACTTACCTATTCAGTAGAAGTAAGTTTTCATTACTTACGCGTTACATAGATCAGTGAAATACTACTATACAGTCATAGGACACCCCTACACTGACATCAGAGCCTACTTACATTCTTAACTTTGGTATAGTAATTTAATTAAACATGGCAGACAATGCAATGACACTAAAGGGTGAAACTGGAATCAAATGCATAGCCTGTCATATGTTACTTATTATGAAAACCATCCCAAAAGATACATTTAAGTGCACTAAATGTTTACAAAATGAGTAACTACTTAGAGAAGTAAGTCTATTTAATACAGTACTGGAGTTTTTAGAAACTAGTCAAAAGGAGATGGCCACAAGGTTTAATATAAACCTTGGACATGCAGTAACTACTACTGAAACTTCCAGCCCAAATATAAACCAAGTTGCCTCAATTAAAACAACTAATGTCTCTATCATTCCTATGCATGGCCCAACTGCACTGTTATTCACACCGCCTATACAATCGAGAGTTACAAATAAAAAAAGGGCGACAGATGAAGAGCACAACACAGAATTCGATGC
Organism: Neoceratodus forsteri; assembly: GCA_016271365.2. Classification (NCBI taxonomy): domain Eukaryota; kingdom Metazoa; phylum Chordata; order Ceratodontiformes; family Ceratodontidae; genus Neoceratodus; species Neoceratodus forsteri. Next base: position 1,728,012,422 of record CM057456.1, read on the forward strand.
AGAGTGGTACATGGTGCTAGGCTCCAAAGTAGCCAAAAAAGGGAAGGAAGATGAATATCTTTAATACTCCACTGCACAATAGTTTTGATATCATGTGCTGTCAGAGTACTGACTCAGAGCAAACTGTAGCCCATCTCCCACCAGTACCTGACACTGTTTCCATAATACCTGATGCCCAATCTGCTAGTAGCCCCTCATGTTACAACTTAACCCATAGTGTAACTGAGTGCACCAGCGGGAGTGCTCTGAGAACACTCATATGATCAGCTGAGTTAACCCCTAATAATACTCCCCCACTTATGGGCATGAACACCCCAGAAGTCTGCAACATGAACTTAGACACAGGAAGGCCTGTGGCAAAGACAGACATAATAGTGCTAGGCAACTCAATTATTAAACTTCTTGATAGGACCATCTGCAACCCTGATAAAACATGCAGGACATCATCTAGTTTTAGCAGCACTAAAGTGGCTAATATAAGCAGGATGTGCAGCAAAATATTAAAAAATGTACAACTAAATCTTTAAACTAATACCTCTGTGGGAGGGCAGACTAATAATATCCCTCCTGAAGCAGGCAAACAGTATTTACAGTATCCACCTTGTTTTTCCCAAAACAAACATACTCTAGGAAAGAAAGATCAGAATGACAAGTGTTACATAAATCTCTTGTTGGTTAATGCCCACAGTCTATCTAATTAAATGGATGAATTAAAGTACACTCTGATAACAGAAAATAAAACAATCTGTGGGGTTACTGAGACCTGGTTCCAAGGTTATAACTGGAACTCAGAGATGCCAGAATATTCTGAAATTTCCAAACATAGAGTAGATAGAAGAGGTGGATACTTAGCACTATACATATCAGAAAAATATCCAACCCATTGTGTAACCGCTGTAGACATTACCAACAGAAGTGTAGAAGCAATCTGGGCCCAAGCCAAATTCCCACTGAGACACTGATAGTAGGATTAGGATACAGAGCTCCAAATTTAAGTCTTGATGACAAAGAATTTCTATCAGCAATAAATAAAATGGAAACGTCTCAAAACTACATTTTAATGGGGCACTTTAATTTCCCTAAAATAAATTGGCTCACATTAGAAGGAAATGGACATATTGAAAATATATTTATTGAATCAATAACAAATCAAAACATAGAACAAATAGTAACAGAAGGAACAAGTACATCATTCTAACAAATATGGAAGAAAGAACATCAACACGTGTAGTTATTGAACCACTTGGAGACAGCAACCACAACATGGTGACACTAAAGGTTAATATAAACAGCAATTGTGCAAAGGGAGTTACTGCATTTAAAGATTACTCAAAAGCTAATTATAAATTAATTATTGAATATCTAGCCTCTTGGGATTGGGCAACTGACCTCCATGGTCTCGAACTTCATCAGATATGGGACAACATATGGATCAAGATAAAACATTGTTTAGACACATGGACGCCTACTAGACATAAATACAATAGCGGTCACAGAACTCCCCTGTGGTGGAACAAAAGCATAAAGAGGGTAATAAACATAAAAAAATACTATAAAAAATATAAGAAGAATCCAATCCCGGCTACTTGGAATTCATATAAGGAAAAAGCAAATAAGGTTAAACTTAATATCAGAAAAGCAAATGAGGGTTTTGAACTTAAAATTGCTACCGATACTTTAGCTAATAAAAATAAATTTTACAATTACATAGGTTCACTCAGAGGCAGCCATTCAGTTTTTGGGCCAATAGAAACTAGTAATGGAACACAGAGCGATGAGCTTATCATGGCAACTGTGTTTAATGATTATTTCCTTAGTGTTTTTACGCCCAAAGAAAGTCATGTTGACAGACTGCCAAATGCACAGGTACCACCTCCCTCTTCCTTTACCGAAGAAGAAGTGCAGAATGTTCTCCTAAATCTAAAAACCCACTCATCATCAGGGCCCGATGAAATCCATCCAAGATTCCTTAAAAAATAACTAGTGTCATATACGGTCCTGTAACTATTCTGTTTAATGCCTCATTAAAAAAAGGAGAAACCATTCAGTCATGGAATGAGGCATTAGTTACCCCAATCCATCAGGCAGGAAACAAGAAAGATGTATCGAATTATAGACCTATTAGTCTTACATCAGTCGTGGGTAAACTCCTAGCGAGATTACTACTAACTCGAATAGAGGCTCACATCTCTCAAAACAATCTACTGGACATAACATAACATGGTTTCTTCCCGGGAAGTTCCTGTATAACAAATCTCCTAAACTTCTTTGAAAATGTTAGTGCATCTCTCAACTTATGCCTACCCATGGATATTATTTTTCTTGATTTTTCCAAAGCTTTTGATAAAGTCTCTCACCAAGTTCTCATAAATCAAATGAATAAATTAAATTACCACCTGAATATTATAAACTGGGTTATATCATGGCTCCATAACCTAAGTCAATGAGTAGTAATTAGGGGTTATGGCTCACAATGGGGACAAGTCACTAGCAGGGTCCTACAGGGCTCCATTTTGGGTCTGGTTCTTTTCAATATTTTGATTTCATCAATGCAAACATCCACCAACATCTGGATGTCAAAATATGCTGACGACTGCAAATTGGGAAGTATAGTTAATAATGAACAGTCTGCTAAAGCTTTCCAAGATCAATTGAACCTACTTGGGATATGGGCCTCCAAAAATAAGATGTTCTTTAACGAGCAAAAGTGTAGGGTCATGCATCTAGGACACAATAACTTGAAGTTTACTTATAAACATAATAATATTCAATTACCAGTCACTTCAAACGAAAAAGACTTGGGAGTTGTAGTGAATAACAAACTCACCTTTGGCACCCACACACTAACAAAGGTTAAAAAATGCCAATGTATTGTTGGTTGCATTCTCAAACGTATAAAGAGCAGAGAATCAAAGGTCATAATCCCATTATAGACCAGTCTGGTTAGACCTCACTTAGATTAGTGTTCTCCATTTTGTGCACCTACAACAATTAAGAGAAAAAATTAATAGAAGGAGTTCAAAGGAAACTCACTAAACAAATTAAACATATGAATACCTTAGAATACGGTGAAAGGCTCATAAAACCTGACCTTTATTCCATGGAATACAGACAACTTTGTGGAGATCTTTGTTTAGCATATAAGGCAATGCACGATCCATCCCTTAAGGAAACATTAGGGTTAGTTAAGAGCTGTTCTACTGTGCTCACTAGAACACATAACTGTAAACTAAAGGGAGGCACCTGCAAAACCCACAAGAGAAGCCAGTGGTTCACTCAAAGTGTTGCAGCCTCATGGAATGCACTACCAATGTCAGTTGTAGAAAGTACAATTATGGATCAGTTTAAAAAACAATTAGACAAATTCATGGGTAGTAAGAAAACAGTTTACCCCATAAACATAATTTTTTATAATCCACCTATATAGGTGGTGAGCTCTCAAAAGGCATTTGCCTCCTCGGCCCTTAAAATTCTATGAAACTATGGGTTATAGCATACATAACTCCCGCAATATTTGGATTTAAGAGACAGTCTGTATAGCAAAACAATGGTCTTAATGAGTACTGCCAGAATAACACATACCTACCCCCCAAACCTTAAAATATGAACATATGAAATTGCCAGCAGAAACAGGCCTCCCAGTCTATTGAGTCTGCTCAAGTGTGCAGCTAGCACCTCATCTCACAGCTGCCCTCCACCCCCCTCTTCCCAGTGTCCATTCCCCTTACCGTGTCCCAACCCCTCTTGAAATGGCCCACTGTCTAACAGGACACTATGTCATCTGGTAAAGTGTACCGTTTGTCCACCACTCTTTCAGTGAAAAAATGTCTCCTCATGTCCCTCCTGAATCTTCCCCCCTCCAGTCTCAGTCCATGCCCTCTCATGCCCCCCCCCTTCTCATTTGGAAAATCTCTTCTGTGTTGGTCTTGTTTATCCCTTTCAGATGCTTAGAGGTCTCAATCATATCCCCCCAATCCCTCATCTCCTCCAGTGAATACATATTCATCTCTTCCAGCCTGTCCTCATAGGGCTTGATCTCTAATCCCTGGGTCATCTTTGTGGCTCTTCTCTGTATACCCTTCAACAATCTGATGTCCTTCTTCAGAAATGGGTACCAGTACTGCACGCAGTACTCCAGGTGGGGCCTGACCAATGACCTAACAGTGGCAGGATAACCTCTCTCCTTCTGGCGGAGGTCCCTCTTGCAATACACCCCAGCATTTTGTTGGCTTTTGCTGCCACCTTCTTGCACTGAGCAGAGTTGTTCATGTTCCCCATAATGATCACTCCTAGGTCCTTCTCCTCTGTGGAGCTCCCCAACTGAACCCCATTCAAGTGATAATCCCTCCCCTGGTTTCTGGCTCCAAAGTGAAGGACCTTGCACTTCTTGGCGTTGAACCCCCAACTGCTATGTTTCCACCCACTCCTGCAGCTTAGCCAGGTCCTCCTGCAACCCTTTCCACCCCTCTGCATCATCAACCACAGCTCCCATCTTGTTATTGTCTTCGAACAGACTAATCTTGCTCCAGACCCCATGTGAGATATCTGCAATAAAAATCCCAAGCAGCATCAGACCCAGTACCAATCCCTATGGTACCCCGCTTGTCACTGCTTTCAGTGACGAGAGGTCCCTCACCACCATCGCCCTTTGCTGCCTTCCCTTTAGCCAGTTTGTGATCCATTTCACCATTTTTGGTCCCGCCCCCACATATTCCAGTTTCTCCCCCAACCTCCCATGTGGCACTAAATCAAAGGCCTTGCTGAAGTCTAGATAGAAGACATCCACTGCATGGCCCTTGTCCAGTTCCCATGTCACCCAGTCATAGTACTCTACAAGATTTGTCTGACAGGATCTGCCAGCTACAAACCCGTACTGTTGACCATCCTGGAGACCATTTTCCTCCAAGAAGCTCACTAGTCTCTCTTTTAGGATGATCTCCATGAGCTTTCTCATGATCGATGTGAGACTCACTGGCCTATAGTTTCCTGGTTCATCCTTTGGGCCACATGTGTGGAATGCACCACATGGGCCATTCTCCAGTCCTGTGGTACACATGCTGTGACCAGGGAGATACTGAACAGGTCAGCCAGTGGCCCTGCCAGGACCTCTGCCAGCTCCCTTAGTACCCTAGGGGGAATACCATCAGGTCCAGGTGCTTTGTCCACCCTTAATGCCCTCAACTCATCTAGTACCCTGCTCTCTGTAATCCCTACATCTGTTGTCTCCTCCCCCCTACCCACCCCCCCTCACCTGGGGTATCTGCCCACTTCCCTGCGTGAATACAGTGCAGAAGTATTCGTTCAGTGCCTCTGCCTGCTCTGCCCTTTTCTCCACCCATCCCATCCTTCTTAATCCTCACCAGCTGATCCTTGTTCCTTCTTCTTTCTCTGATGTAGCGGAAGAAGTCTTTTTCTCCACTTTTGATTCCCTGTGCCAGTCTCAGCCCCCTGGATGCCTTGGACACCCTGACCAGTCTGGTAACCTCCCTGGACTTCTCCATGTATGTATCCTTATCTTCACCTCACCCCGATTTCCTGTACTTTCAAAATGCTGCCCTCTTGGCCCTCACCCCTTCCATAACCTCCTGTGTTAGCCAGCTGGGTTTCTTTGCCTTTCCCTTCTTGCTTTTCTTCCTAATGCAAGACTCAGTAGCCTCCACCAGTCCTCCCTTTATGGTATCCCATTTCTGGTCTGTATCCATGTGTGGCTGCATACCTGCCAGGTACCTGCCCAAAATTTCCCCCATCTTCTTACAGTCCGCCCCCCTGAACTCAATCACCCTTGTACCCTTTTTCCCTGCTTCCCTCCCCATGTTGAATGTGAACCACACCGAATAGTGGTCACTCCCAGCTAGTGGTTTCTCCACTTCCAGATTCCTTACAGCTTCCCCATAATCCAGTACAAGGTCCAGAGTTCTTTCTAACTGAGTTGGCCCCCAGACCGCTGTGTCAGGAAGCTGTCTTGAAATGCTTCTAACAGGACTCACTCCCTTGCACTTGTGGTGGATGGGGTGCCCCACTCCACCCATAGTACTTTGAAGTCCCCCACCACCACGGTGCTCCCCTTCCTGCAGACCTTCCTAATTTGTTCAGCTAATTCCCTATCCAGGTCAGTCCTCTGAGCTGGTGGCCTGTACACCACCCCCATCCTCAGTGTTCTATTCTCTGCATCGTGGAACTGTATCCAGAGTGCTTCTGTCCTCCCCTCATCCCCTTCCTCCATTGCACATTTTATTCCCCTCCCTTACATAGATCACCACTCCCCCACCATTCCCCTTAGCCCTATCCTTTCTGCATAACCTGAACCCCGGGATCATCATATCCCAGTTCTGGTACTGGGTGGCCCACGTTTCCATGATGGCTGCAATGTCCACCCCCTCCACCACTATGAAAGCCGGTAACTGCTGTTCTATTCCGTAGGCTTCTTGCATTCAGTGAAACCACCCACCAGTCTGTCTCCTCCCTTTCCTACCCCTATTCTTCCCCACTTTATCCCTCCCTGTGCTGTTTCCCCACTGATTTTACCTATAACTAAGGGGGTGAGCTCACTATGCTCTCCTTTCTGGACCCTTTTCCCATCAGTGGTCCCCTCACCACCCTTCCTTCCTAGTTTAAATCCACCTTTGTTGATATATGCCCCTCTATTCCCCATTTTAGAACTCCATCCCCCTCCCTGCTCAAATGTAACCTGTCCCCTGCATAAAGGTCACAATTGCCCCAGGTCCTGCCACAGTCTGACACTAATCCATACTCCCTGATATGGCAGCAATCCCTCAGCCACTCATTGAACTCCTCTATCCTTTTTTCCTCACTGTACTCACACATAGTACTGGGAGTACCTCAGAGAACACCACCGACCCTCCCCACCTCCTCACACTGCCTAACCAAATCCTCAGACCTCCCCTTTACCACATCTACCATCTCCACCACCAAACCATTTGTACCCACATGCAACACTATGTGAGATTTCTTCCTCCCCTTCCATGCACACATAAGAATCACCTGCCCCACCCTGCCCGAGGTCAACCCCAGAATAGCCTCAATGCAGATACCACTGTGCCTTTCTCCCCTTCTGCCCCATCTGACCCCTTTCAGTTTAGAATCCTCCAGCACTAGTACCCCCATCTTCTTGTCCCAACCCCTCCTCCTGTTTTCACTGTCCACATTTCGAGAGTCCACACTGCCCTGCTTCTTATTTCCTCTACTTGCACCATTTGTAACGCCTACATCTTCCCCCTGTTTCCTTCTCTCCCTCTGCCTCTACCCTGCTCTTCCCCTCCCCCTTCTTTTTTCCCAGCCTGAATCCTGACTCCTGGGCCTTCACTACCCTTCCCCCCCCACTGATCTTCAACACCTCCCCTACTACCTCCGATGCCAACACAGCAAACATATTACTTGCTATCCCCGCAGTGGTGCCCATCTCCTCCTTCCCCCTTCCCTGAGCTTTCCCTCCACTTACTGCCCCTCTGTTCTCCTTACCACCTTCCCTCTCTATACAGCCTCATGGAATTTAGCCCTGCTGTTCCTCCTCTGCTTCTCCCAGCTACTCCTCTCTGGGGTCCTTCCTGCCCCAGCCCCCCTCACCCTCTGCAGCTCCCTCCAGAGCCCCTGCACCTCCTCTTCCATTCTGCTCAGCCTGTAACAAATTGGACAACCCCCAGTTTCCATAGCATATTCATCCAAACTGCCATCCCACAACCATTGCACCCCATTATCCTCCCTGTGCCTGCCACCCTCACTCCATGGTGCCCCCCATTCCATCCACTATTCTGATATCTCCAGCCACCATTATTTGTGCCCCCCCACTCCCCAGTGTGATCCCCCGTAATGCCCCATTTTTCTTCAGTCCATTATTCACACTTAACTTAAACGTAACCTCAATTTCTTATCAACAGTCTGTACAGCAATAGCTGGATACCACATGAGACCCTACTAGCTTGCTTCTGAGTCCTTCTTTACCTTCATTGGTCCCTAGCTTTCTAGCTCTGTAACTCTAGATAACACATTTATACATGACCTTGTCAGTTTCAACTTTCAACTTTAAACATGCAGTTACCCCTCCTTAACCCAAACTTGTCAGTTTGATTTTCAAACTTGCAGCTTTAAAACATTTCAACCCACTGGCCTGGTGGTGTAGAGGGTTGAGGCGCTGGAGCCTTACCTTGACTCACATCAGCGACCCAGGTTCGGGAACAGATTCGGGTTGCTGGGAGTCAGCAGGGGAGGATAAGGATCGAGCGTCCGTAGGACTGCTCTCCTATCCTGGGGTGGGTTTGAGGATGGCCTCGCTCGGTAGCGGCCCCCAGTGGAGACTGGAGGCACTACATGAGTGGCGTGCAGGGGAACTGAGAAAAGCAGAAATACCACTCACTGGTCACCGGATGATGTCTCTCTGTCCCCGACACCTCCGGAACCTTCCCGGGGCCTCCTTCTCCTCGGCAGCATCCCTGGGCCCTAATAGTGTGTGCTGGGGCTGTCCTCCCCCCGGTGCCTTCCACCTAGGATGAGAGGGACCCAGCTGGTGAAGGGATAAGCCCAGGATATCCCAGGGACTGGCTGCAAATATGAGGAGTCAGAGAGGCTCGAGTAAGGACAGTGGGGATTGAGGGGACTTGTGGAGCCTGAAGGAGTGGGGGTCACTGAGCATGATGGGGCGAATAAAGATGATAATACAAAAAAAAACATTTCAACCTTAAAATCCAACTAGTAAAAGCTTGAGTGTCTGAACTTTTCACCACCTATTAGTTTTAAGGCCATGTCCACACTTATAATTAAAATTTGTTAACAGTTTTTAAACTGTTACAGGGCTTACCGTGTTGCTGCATCCACACTAGTTGGGATTGTGTCTTAATATGGTTCTGTGCCCATCCACAATTCCCAAAATGAAAGTGTGTTTTAACACACTGTCAGCTCGCTTGCCAGTGCAGATGAAATGCTGCATCGTGGGCACCAAGAGGATCACCACAAGGAACACGGATCGGATGCCTGTACACGCTGGTAAGTGAAAACATTTCTCACTTAAACCATTTTCAAAACTGTGCTAAAACCCTGATTGTATCGGGGTTTAAACATGGTTTTGAAACTCGGTTCGGTAAGGTTTCCAGTGTGGATGCGAACTGTGTTCCATGATTTTAAAACATTACATGGCATCTGTAATGTTTTAAGATCCCCAGTGTGGACAGGGCCTAAGAGTTTGCTCATACAGTAAGTTTGCAGCTTCTCAAGCTCCTTCCTCACAGCCTTCAAGCCCAACCCACAGTGAGTTTTCAGTATTTAAGAAGGACTGGTGGAGGGGTTGGGGGGGCTTTTTTTTTTTAATCCATCCAACCACAGTCACCAAACAATCCAGCAACAATTAAAGATTTTATCTAAATTCAAAAACTACGAGCACAACTTACAAAAAAAACTCAGAGATAAACTCTCACAGAGACAAACTCACCTCATATTCGAACTCCCCTCTAACCTCTCTCCACAGCAAGTAGAATGAACAGACAATGCCTCAGTGAACATTTAAATAGAGATTCAAACTCAAATCCAAACAAACTTGATTGGCTGCTCTGTTACTGGGCAAAGAAACCCTTCCCCATCCAGCCACAGTCCCTAGACGAGCAAGCAACTGTTAAAGATTTAGTCTAAATTCAAAAATCACCAGCAAACCTTACAAAAAAATACAAAAACCTCAGAGATAAATAAACTCTCACAGAGACAAACTCACTTTATATTCAAACTCCCCTCTAACCTCTCCTCACAGAAAATAAAAAAATAAGGGACAGATAACATTAGAACTTCAACAAGCCATTCTTCCCTCAATATTTGGACTTAAGGCACAATCTATATATCAAAACAAAGGTCTTAATGAATACTACAAGAATAATACATATCCCCCCAAACATTTAGGGGCAATATAAAAAGACATAACAAATAGAAAATGCAAATTCCCGTAGGATAACATTGGAACTTCAACAAGCCATACAATGAAGAAAATAAATTGCTGTTTTAGAAGGTATGGAAGAGCAGGGCCCAGCAGACCATTCACTTTCACAGCAACATAGATGTATACATCTACAGTATAGAGGGATGGAAGTGCAGGACCCTCCCACAGGCAAATGAGGATACAATTATACTATATCAAAAAATAAGGAAATTAATTGCAAAAAACTTCATTACTGCACTAGTTAGGGTTAAAGCAACAAAAGTAGGGCAATGTGGTCTTAGAGTTTTCAACCCAAACATCCTACCCCAACCCTACAGGCAGCAACGCATTCATTCACATATCTGGCCCTGTGTAGTACAGTATGGTCTGCAGGCCCATTGGTCCACACTGTGGACCAATAGGCATACAGATCATACTGTACACTGTCATTTGGTGGGTGGCTGGCAGTATGCAAGGGAGGTGCTGCCACCCGCCAATGATGGGGGGTGCTGCGTGGCCGGGGTCCACTGTGGGTGGGTGAGAAGGGGGGTACCAGTAGTCCACCAGGTAAATCTTTCTTATTACTACAGTCCGCAATCGGGCATACTGGGAGGGAACCACTAGACCACCAGGTAATGCCATTACATGTACAGATGCCCGTGATCAGGCATACATGGAGAGGACCGCTAGACCACCAGGTAATTCTTATATACATACAGATGCCCACGATTGGGCGTATGGGAGGGAAGGGGGGTGCAAACACCCACCAAGAACCCACCCCCAATAACAGCAGCTAGATAGGGTGCCAGGCGCATTGCACGGAGCTGCCCTATGCAACGCATGCAAATGGGGCAATAATGACATGCAAATGGCCCCATTTGCACCTTGCACATATTATGACCTCATTTGCATGCCTCTGGCTGAATATCATGAGTGATGCACCTAGTGAAACTGCACTTGTGCTGGTGCATCCCCATGCTCCCACTCTGTTGCGTGAGCTGGCACAGTGCCACTGCGCCATGCACAGTTTGTGTATCAATCTTGTCATATTCAATGGTGCTGAGCCATGGTGCATCACTGTTGAATATCACCTGGTCCTGGCCCCAGCACAGCCCAGTTGTGCTGCGCCCAGGCTTGCGCCACTGTCTGGCACAGTCTGAATATCCAGCCCATGGTTTGTGTAGGACTTAGGATTTTTTATTCATGATGGTTTTCTTCTAAATCTTCATGCAGCGTGTAGATTTTCAAAATCTTCTGGAAGGATTTCTTTATGACCATTTTATGTTTAATTAAAAAAATACCTAATTGCTAATTTCATTTAAAAAACACATTGTTTCATTACAACCCTCCTTCACAAATGCTAAAGTGTCAACCGTAACATTTAAGTACTTAATAAGTTACCATACATTTTTTTTTGTTCACATGGAACTTAAACATGAACTAAAACCTTTTTTATAACATGCATGTAACAACCCTTTCCTGCCAGCAAAGGGAGAGGGTTTGTTTATAAGAGTACTAGACCACACAGCCTACTTATTAGTAGAGCCTCTGAGAGCCAGTGGGTGGAGTTTAGAATATCAGTTGGGTGATGGCATGAAAAGCGTGAAGATGGCAGAGTGATAGGAGGTTACATGTGTGACTTTGTGGCACCCTTGATAAAGGTCTCCTGCCAGGTTGCCTGAGGAAGCAAAGGCCCATCTTAATAGCAGCTTTCTGGGGATCCAGTGTGTGACAACAGCAGAACTCATTGTCTAGTCATCTGGACACACATAGACAGCTGTGATAGCTTTGAGAACTTGGAGTCTGAAGGCAATTTAGTGTAACTCCCCATTAATTCTAGTGTGAATGTAAGGTGTCACTAGGATGGAGTGATGATCCTAAGGGCTATCCCTCAATTGAAGTCCCTGGTAGATGTGCTATGCACAGAGGGTCTCACCAGAGTGAGTGTTTTCAATTTTGGGGGACATTTTGGTCCTGTCTGTGCCAAAGAGATATTACTAGCTGTACTGAAGATGGTGAGATATATGTTGCCAAAGATGAGCTGCTGAAACAGGTAGAAGATGGGCCTACTACTGGGAATCCAGAGCTGGTATGGATATCAGAGATGTTACCTCTGGAAGAGGACCTGGGGAGATTGCCAGCTGCTGCCTGAGGACAGTATGAGATAGGTGCTGGTGCACTGGTGCACAGCACACTGTCTGGGGATAGTAGAGACCTGGTTGATGTGAGGTGCCCACAGCCAGGGTGTCCATTAGCCGAGAGTGCCAGAGTGAATGTCCCTACAGCGGTGCTATTTCCTGCACACCATCTAAATTGACGTGCTTTGTAATGGTACTATATTAAAAAAGAGTGCACCTGAAGCATATAGTAAGGGTGGCTCACTGGAAAATTCAGAAAGCAGCACAGGAAAGGCTCTGTCCCAATGTAAATCGACATCCATGGGTGAATTACAAGGAATACGAGGAGTCATGGGGCTCCTGTAAAAGATGTGTAAACAGTACAACCTTTTTTAAGGGACCCAAGGTTCTGACTTACGTCAGAGGTCAGAACTGAGCCTGTATTGCAGTGTTGACAAGGAGATTGATTTTGGAAGCCATGTTTCTATGTGTGTAACTATAAAAATGTTTATTATTCAACAACCTCTCATGCAGCAGAGTGATTTATTTCTGTCATGACAGAAGGAGCACCAAGCAAAGCTCACCAAGAAGTGAATGGAAAGGAAAGAAACTGTAAATATCTAGACACTGAGTGCATTTGGTGGAAGCAGTGGATGTCTCTGGTGAATATTTACCACCTACCCTAGACATGGAAGATACCCCTGGAGCTATGCACACCCCTAGTCTCTGCCTAATGTCAAGAGAAGGTTATTTTAAGGTATCAGCCAAAAACTGAAATAACAGTGACAACAGCCACAACTGAGTGGTATTCTTGGACTGCACACCATTCAGTAAGGGAAGTGAGGGGAGAAACGGGAGAGCCAGAGTAAACAAACTCTGGTCAGAGCCAATACAGCTACAAAATGAAGGTAGTAATGCAGCTGAAAACAGTGAAAGGCTGCTTCACCCCACCTCATGAACCTTGCAGGTGAAAGTTTTCAAATCCCCACTGAAATGTGGTTCCATGCCATGGAAATGTCATTCTGCACCACAGGTGCAAAAACACAACTTGGCCTGGACTTGAAAAATGACAACTGTCATGTTCATGAGGTGGTGTGAAACAAAATGGCTATTTTGAAAATTTGGGGTCAAAATATTGAAAATTACTGAAGTTCTGAGCAAGTTTAGAAAAATGTCAATGTGCACTCTTAACTTTGTCATTTTTACATATTTTGACCCTATATTTTCAACATAGCCTCATGAATAAGGGTGGGGAAAATGTTCAAATCCCACCTGAAAGGTGATTTTGCAACGTGAGCATGAAATCACCTTTCGGGCCTGATGTGCATAATTCCACCACCACTGGTCATGAGGTAGGGTCCCAAGAAGGCCAAGGTGGGAATTTGGGGCCAAAATATGCAACATGACAAAGTTATGCATCAGAGTTCAAAACCTCAGTGAAATACTTTGAACCACACTTACCTTAGTTTCTCATATCGCAGACAACAGTTCCAGCAGCAAGACATGTCTTTGATTAGAGAGTGGATCTTTGCCATGGGGCATGTTTAGGTGTGTGGGGGTGTATGGAGAGGTGGGTGCTGAGTGGGAGATCAGGGTGTGAGATTAGATCAGTGGGGGACCTTTTTTGCAGGTTTAAAAAAATATTGAGGGATGGTTTTCTTTATTTTAGCTGACATTGGGAGAGTATGGGGATGGCAATGGCAGGATAGAGGCTGCCAATAAACAACAGAAAAGGAATACTATGTAATGGGGATGGCAATTAGAGGGTGGCCGGGTGCCACTAGACATCGGGGAAGAAATATTGCATAATGAAGATGGCAATTGGGGGGTGGGGGTGGCAGTAGACACCAGGGAAGAAATACTACATAATGGGGATGGCAATTGGAGGGTGGGGATGCCACTAGACACCAGGGAAGAAATATTACATAATGGGAATGGCAATTGGAGGGTGGGGGTACCATTTTACACCAGGGACAGTGATCAGATGGTGGGGGTACCACTAGATATCAAAGAAAAAATACTTCATAAAAGGGACAGTGATCATAGGATGGGGAGTGCCACTACATAACAAGGAAAACATACTAGACAGTGAGGATGGCAATTGGAGGGAGGGGGTGCCACTAGACACCAATGAAACAGTACTAGGCAGTGAGAATGATGATTGGAGGGTGCGGAGTCCCACTAGACACCAGTAAAAAATAGTTAAATAATGAGGACAGAGATTGTAGGGTGGAGGGAGACACTAGACAACAGGGAAACATTATTACATATATAAGGGAACAAAAAGAAGTGCTAGTGCCCAACCACAAAGGAAACCAGATGTGAGCATGAGCAGGAAAATAGTACACAGGGGGTAGGGAGGAACAGCACTGTAGTAAATGAAGAGGACCTCATGTGTTTCAACTCCACTGTGGAAGGACACAGTCAATGTATCAGGTCACGTGCCTCCAAAGTCCACTCTTTCTACTACATCATAGCAATACATTGCATAACTCTTCTATGCAGCCATAAAAAAAGGGGGTTTACACATACATTTTGACAGCCATCTCACAGCAGGTAGATTTTGAAAACTGTCACACAGTGTGTAGATTTTCAAAACTTTTATAAACGAATTTTGCGTGAACACTTTGTGAAAACCATCATGCAGCACATAGATTTTGAAAACTATCATGCAATACTGTACATAGATTTTGAAAACCATTGTGCAGCATGTAGATTTAAAAAAACATTGTGCAGCATGCACATTTTGAAAACCTTCATGCAGAATGAAGATTTTCAAAACCATAATATAGATGTTTAAAATAGTCCTGCAGAGTGTAGCTTTTCAGAAAATATGTGAAAGATGCTTATGCAAATGTTTTGATTTTTGCTTAAAAATAACTTACTACCAAATAATTGAAAAAATACACACATTGGCTCCCATATTCAGTCACAGCCATTTGTGTCTTGCCAACCCAATGTTAACCCATAGTTTAATTGACATGCTGTATACTTTTTACAGCTTTCTTACATTTTGTGAACATTCTTTTTGTATCTTATATACATACATTTCATCATCTATAAACATTTCTTTCATTTTCATTTTCATTGTGTAGTTACACTACAATACAACATGCTACAATACAAAAATAATTTTCACAAAATGTAAGAAAGCTGCATGAAGTGGAGAAGAGGGGAGGTTGGCCCTGCAAGAGGACCTGGACACCCTGGAAAGCTGAGCTCACACATGGAAATTAAATTTCAATATCACCAAGTGCAAGGTGTTGCATCTTGGGCGGGGAAACCCTAAACACAGGTACACCCTGGGAGGGGAGACGCTGGAGGCCTCAATAGGGGAAAAAGACCAAGGGGTCATGGTGGATGCATGTATGAATAACTCTGAGCAGTGCAGGAGAGCGGCGAGCAAGGCAAACAGGATGTTGGGATGCATCGTAAGGGGGATCACCTCTAGGAGCAAGGAAGTGATTCTGCCGCTGTACAATGGACTGGTTAGACCACACCTTGAGTACTGTGTACAGTACTGGAGACCACACTTAAAGAAGGACATACAGCTCCTGGAGAGGGTACAGAGGAGGGCAACTAAGATGATACAAGGACTAGGGGATTTGATGTATGAGGACAGACTTGAGGAGCTCTGCCTGTTTTCATTGGAGGAGAGGAGAGACAGGGGGGACATGATTGAGGTCTTCAAGTACCTCAAGGGAATAAATAGAGTAAACATAGAGGGGATCTTTAGACTAAAGCAGGGAGGTATCACCAGAGGGCATGGTTTGAAGTTGGAAGGTGGAAGGGTGAGAGGGGAAAAGAGGAGGAAGAGGTTTTTCACTGAGAGGTTGGCGGACCCTTGGAATGCACTGCCTGGTAAGCTGGTTAAGAGATCCACAGTGGAGGGCTTCAAGACAGGGTGGGACAGACACAGAAAGTGGATGTATCAGATGATGGCCTGTCCCAGGGGGGTGGGGATGGATGATAGGGGTTTCTGGAACACAAGGGGGGGAGGGCCTCGGCACCCAACTAGGGATCTGAGATTCGAGCAGACTCAATAGACCGTAAGGCCTAATCTGCTGGCAAATAGTATGTTAGTATGTAAGTATACAGCATGTCAATTTAACTATGAGAAACATTGAAAACAGTAAAGCAAATTTCGCCAGTCTAGATTGATTAAACAAAATGAAAGACCGCAGAGAATACTGCTTCATAAATTTAGAGGCCTGTCTGTCTAGGCCTAAGATATGAGGTTAAACAGGATAAAAGAAACAATCTGAATGAATACATTATTTTGCAAACAGAATCTGGAATGAAAATAATGGAAGCAACAGTAATGTAGCAGGCGACATAAGAACTACATCATAAGGTACTGTATATATATTTTTGTGGAACATAAAAATGAATCCTAAAATGCTGTAGCAACTGAATGAATGTACATTTTAGCAAAATACATGACAAATTATAGAGGCAATGAATGTTAGCTGAGTGATGAGGACTTGAGCTTCAGAACCAGTTAAAGGAATGAGCAGTTTCTAAAAGCAACACATTAAGAAATGGTGGCTGAGGAATCCACTTGCTATATATAGACAAACAATGTAAATATTTATTTAAAACAAATGGTTCAATTCTTGAAAGAGATATAAACATAGTACATGAGTATGTCTAAAATGTCAAGCATAAAAACAACTGTATAAAGAAATATGAAATATTTATTTTTCAACAGACCCCCTGGAGAAGCATGTTGAACAGTTGAAATGTTAGGGCTATATCAAAATAACTGAGATGAAAATAAAGAACATTTCTGAAGAAAATTGTGTATGAGAGATACTTTTCTCTTAAAGAGCGACCTACCCCAATAACTTTTGCAGCTTTCTGAACCAAACATTGGGTCAGCTCCACCACTGAACTAAGCTCTAAGAAATTGATGATTACTCTTGGGACACTACAGAACTTTGTGTCTGAAAATAGGTAACTGTAAGCCTAGTGCACCCCACCAGGTCAACAAAAACTAAATAAAATAAATAAATAAAGCCCCCCTTCCCAGTTCACCCACTAATTAACCCCCACCCCTATCAGTCCCTAACTCATCCATCTATTCATAGGTGTGCTGTCATCAGGTCCTCAAATGTTGACCAGTACAGTTTCCCACTCACCACCTCAGGTGGCTGCTGTCTGACTGATAGGGAATGAGCATGCACATACTGTAGAAACAGTTGGTTCTACGGTATGTATGCATGCATTCTCTCCATCTCAGTCAGATGGTGGCTGCCTGAGGTGGCAAGAGGAGAGTCTGTGACATTTGCCATCTGAGGTCCAGATGGCAGCACACCTATGGACTGATAGGCGAGTTAGGGCCCAACAAGGGGTGGGGGCAATGGGTGTTCAGTAGGTGAGCCAGGAAGGGGGACATTGGCAGTGATCCAGTGGGGGATAAAATTAGGCAGTCAGGGATGGGCTTCAATACATTTCCAAATTCTGGATTAGGTGAGGGAGGGAGGTCCATTAGACTGTTAGGTAAGTGTTTTAATACAGTTCCACAATACTGACAGGTTCAATTGAGGAAGGGGATCCGGTAGACAGCCTGGCATTGGATTTAATACAGTTCCACACTGTCAGGAATAAGGTGAGGTAGGAGTTTCTACTGGTCTGCCAGGTTTGGGATCTTCAATATTGTACAGTAAAATTATTGCACAGTACCAACACCAGTCGAGGCAGGGGACTACTAGACTGCCAGGGTTGGGATCTGCAATATAGCTCTGTACTAACAGATGGTAGTAGTAGTAGTAATATTTATTTTATTTATTTACAGTATTTAGTTTTTGTTGACCGGGTAGGTGCACTAGACAAAAACATTGCCTATTTTCAGGTACGACCCAGGAGAGGTACAGACAATAAACAGACAGCAAGTTACAAAGACAACAATAAATACTTTGGGGAAAAATGCATAACATCACCATAGTACAGGCCAGTACATAAGCGGCATGGTCAATATTCAGCACAATGTAATAACGGAAAAAGTTTGACTTCAAGAGTGCAAAATTGTCAGGCAGTTAAAAGATTAGGCATGAGATAAATACAATAAAAGGGATCATTTACACAAGCATTAGTAAAAGTAGTAGTTTATTTTTATACAGTGTCCTTTCCCAAGGACTCAGAACACCTTGCATAAAAGTGTACAAGCAATATAAAGAAAAACAACTGAAACAATTGCGATACTTGAAACAACAATAAATAAATAAATACTGATAAAAGAATTGTTGGCATCAGAAGGAACCGAGGCTACCCCCAGCCTACCAGTGCAGTGGTAGTGCTACTGCTTGCTAAGCTGACAACCTAGGTTTGGTAATGAGCCCAAGTCATCAGAGGGACACCTGGGTGAGATGGCCATCCTAAGAGATGCTCTCCACCTTGGGAGGGAGGAGGGTGTTCCACCTCTGCAGTACCACCACCTGATTGACCACAGGTGGTGGTGCAGGCAGACCTAGGAATAGGGAGGAGGGTGTTCAACCTCCGCTGCAGTACCACCACCTGATTGACCACAGGTGGTGGTGCAGGCAGAGCCTAGGAATAGGGAGGGAGGGTGTTCCACCTCCGCTGCAGTACCACCACCTGATTGACCACAGGTGGTGGTGCAGGCAGAGCCTAGGAATAGGGAGGGAGGGTGTTCAACCTCCACTGCAGTACCACCACCTGATTGACCACAGGTGGTGGTGCAGGCAGAGCCTAGGAATAGGGAGGGAGGGTGTTCAACCTCCTGCTGCAGTACCACCACCTGATTGACCACAGGTGGTGGTGCAGGAGAACCTAGGAATAGGGAGGGAGGGTGTTCAACCTCCGCTGCAGTACCAACACCTGATTGACCACAGGTGGTGGTGCAGGCAGAGCCTAGGAATAGGGAGGGAGGGTGTTCAACCTCCGCTGCAGTACCACCACCTGATTGACCACAGGTGGTGGTGCAGGCAGAGCCTAGGAATAGGGAGGGAGGGTGTTCAACCTCCGCTGCAGTACCACCACCTGATTGACCACAGGTGGTGGTGCAGGCAGAGCCTAGGAATAGGGAGGGAGGGTGTTCCACCTCCGCTGCAGTACCACCACCTGATTGACCACAGGTGGTGGTGCAGGCAGAGCCTAGGAATAGGGAGGGAGGGTGTTCAACCTCCGCTGCAGTACCACCTGATTGACCACAGGTGGTGGTGCAGGCAGAGCCTAGGAATAGGAAGGGAGGGTGTTCCACCTCCGCTGCAGTACCACCACCTGATTGACCACAGGTGGTGGTGCAGGCAGAGCCTAGGAATAGGGAGGGAGGGTGTTCCACCTCCGCTGCAGTATCACCACCTGATTGACCACAGGTGGTGGCGCAGGCAGAGCCTAGGAATAGGGAGGGAGGGTGTTCCACCTCCGCTGCAGTACCACCACCTGATTGACCACAGGTGGTGGTGCAGGCAGAGCCTAGGAATAGGGAGGAAGGGAGGACTCTCATGTGCTCCAGCTCATCAGCATGCCTTGCACACTTAGTGTCAGCAGTTCGCAGCCTAAGGAGAGAGGGAACAACAAGAACACAGAAAAGCATCCCTGACCAAGGCAGGTGGATGTCCACTACTCACCGCAGGTCTCACACCATTGATCATGGCTCTCACTCCTGCCATACCTACCAGACCCTGGAGGCCTGATCCCATCACTGGTGGCCCCACCCTGGGTGGCAAGCCTGGGTGCATCAGGAGTTGAGGTAAGTCCGGGAGAAGGCAGGTGAGGGGGCAGAACTGATGGGTCCAGTCAGGGAAGAAAAGGAAAAAATGCATACTAAATAAAAAAAGAACAAACAGATGCTATACATAGAGCTAAAAGTCTTGTTAAAGAAAAAGGTCTTAAGTCCCCTCATAAAAGCTTCCACCAAAGGGGCCTCCCTCAAAGATCTAGGCAACAAGTTCCACAGCATTGGACTAACCACCACAAATGCTTGATCCACTAATGATTTAAGCCTAGTCTTGGGAACTACAAGAAGGTCCACCTCAGATGCGCGGAGGGAGTGGGAGAGGTCATAAAGGGTCAGGAGTTCCCTTATGTAACTATGGCCCAGTCCGTATAGGGAATTATAGGTCAGCAAGCCAACCTTGAAGATAATACTCTACTTCACTGGCAGCCAGTGCAGCTCATGTAGGACTGGGATCACATGAGTACCTGCAAGTAATGCACTCCAGTGAGAAGTTAATAGCTTCTTTGGGCAGTATAACATTCACTCAGGTTGAAAAAAAAATTGCCTCCAGCCTAAAATAATGTGGAATCCATAACTTTTTATTGAAAAATAAAGAACAACAAAGCCAAAAAACAGCACAGTCAATCACCACATGTGTTCCCCAGTGCTTTGGGTCCAATTGACCCCTCCTCAGAGGGTGTGGCCCTGAACAGCACACTTCACCATAAATACCCAACCTCATTAATATTTATTAATACCAAATTCTAAAGCCCCAATCAAAAGTGAATACATATGAACATTGAAAAAGGTGTACAATTCAAAATATAACAGTTGGTCAGGATGTTTAATTAAATTATATCTAAAGCTGCCAAATTCATTAAAGTGCTCAAAATATGGTGAATACCATTAAAAGCATGCTGCCCAAGTGTTTGTTCTCGGTCTGCACTTGAATTGGAGAATAAACTTACATAGTGCCTTAAAACATATTTTCTCATCGTAACACACTTGCTAAATAGCAACAAAGCAATCCCTGGGTAACAGAGACTCACACTCCGAATGCTCCCTGGTGATTTTGTACGTGTACGTGCCAAATGTAGACCAGAAGGTCAAGCAAGGTGCAACAGGTCAAATCCAAAGAAATTACTGTTTTGAGTGGGCAGTAAGATATGCTGCCTAAAGAGTCCTTCTTGTATTGCTAACATAGCACGTGAAGGTAAAATATGGTACATTCCTTCTTGTATTACCAGTTTAGAACTAGAAGGTCAAATATGGTGAGAAAAGGTCAAAAACGACATATACTCCAAATTACTTATAAATAGAGGATGAATGAATCCATGAATGTTTTTAACACAGATTGTTATAAATACTTTCTTGGACTACTAAAACTGCACAAAAAAGCAATTATAATACAAAAAATAAAAATACGAAGTACAGTTAGGAATCCTTGGATTTTAAAGGGTAAATGAAATAAGGGTGATCAACAAATGTGCTTCAACTATGTGGAGCAACACATGGGGTCACTGCTACATTACTGGATTGCACAATTATACCTAGAAATGTCAGAATTCCTCACTCTGGTATTCTACCCGATTCTATTAGTGACCATTCCCCAATGTTCTGTATTAGGCCTGCTACAATTCAGTCTCCCCCTCCAAGGCTAATAAGTTTCTGTGACTATTCTAAACTTGACAACATGGCATTCAAGTCTGATCTTGCACAATTGGACTGATCGTACCTCTGGTCCACTGATAGTGTTAATGATGCTGTTGCATGTTTTAGTATGACATTTTGAGGACTACAAGACAAATACGTCCCAGTCACAACTAGGAGAATTAGGGGCTTAGCCAACAAATGGCTCGGTTGGACAGTGCTCAAGGTGATAAAAGCTAGAGACAAACAGAGGCCACAGGTAATAATGAGGACTGGCAAAATATAGGCAACCCAGCACCCAGTGTAAAAAATACATAAAATAAATAAAACATATCTGCTATGAAAATCTCCTCTCTTCCACTGAGGGATACCCTCAACACTATTGGAAACAAATAAAGCAAATTCTAGGCAAAAATATCTCCCCTGTACCTTTTGATTTGAATAGCAATGGTGTAAATTGTAACAATCCCCACCACAGTAAATGTATGTACAGCAGAATTCTGTGACCTGTCGATGTACACAAAACCTACCTCTAGGGATAGCCCCAGACTAGTTTCTTTACCTGATAATCAGGCTACTCACCCTCTCTTCTACTTTAAAGTAATCAAAGTATCCAGAGTAAGAAAACTGCTTAAACACATCCCCATATCCAAAATGTCCGGCTCTGATGGGTTTGAGCCAAAACTGCTCTGTCTCGCTGCATCGGAACTTGCTCCTGCTGTTACCAGACTGTTCAACCTCTCCCTCATGAGTGGAGTAGCTCCCACTACTTGGAAATTATCTCATATCATCCCAGTCTTTAAGAAATGTGACTCAAAAGCCTTAAGTAACTACAGGCATATCTCCATCTTACCTGTGCTTAACAAATTATTGGAAAGCTACCCAGTTAACTGATCGCTTGACCAAATAGAACTTACTATCTCCCCACCAGCATGGATTTAGGAGGGGTCACAGTACCTCTACTTCCTTGCTAACACTCACCAATTGCATTGCCTCTGTCACAGATAGAGGGGAATATACAAGCAGTGTGTTCTTAGACCTAACCAAGACATTTGACCTTGTGGACCATGTCATGTTCATCCCCAAGCTAAAAGGCCTCAGTCTGGCACCCCCTTTCCATAGCTGGTTTGCCAGTTATCTACACCATAGACAGCAGCTAGTAAAACTAGGTACTACCTTCTCTGAGTAAATGTTCTCCAGAATTGGGGTAGCTCAAGACTCAATATTGGAACCACTCCTGTTCTTGATCCATATCAATAGGCTGCATGAGTGTCTGAAATACAGTACCCCTATATTGTACACGGATAACCTTGCACTTGCTGTTAGCTCCAAAAATATAAGCAACATATACATGATGCTGTCTCATGATCTGCAAGAAATACAAACCAGGCTGCAACAGAACAGGCTGCTTATAAATGTGGCAAAGATGCAAGTCATGCTGTTCAGCTCTCCCCCTGAAATAAGGAATTGCAAAGCCCCCCCCTCCAGATTGCATGTTTAGATAGCACTTTGCTGGAGGGGGTGCAGTCCTTCAACAATCTTGGGGTTACCTTATATCCCATACTTGATTTTAACCTGCACGTATTGAAAACCTGTAAAGCTCTTAACTCTAGACTGGGCCTGTCCTACAGAATTAGACACAACCTCACCAGCCATGCCTGCCTGTTAGTTGCATGGGAAATACTACTTACTAAACTCATGTATAATGTTGCAGTATATGCACCCTCAGCATCTAAGTTTGTGCTAAGGAGGTGGGATGTCACTTATAACAGAATATGTCACTTTGTGCTTCCCAACAACAGATTTGTCCACCACTGTACATTATCTGAGAAATTAAAATGGCTGCCCCTGAAGCCTTGTGAGAACATGCCCTAGGAAGCATTGCCTACAATGTGTTAAGAAAACAGCAACTGCAACAGCTTGCTGAGTGGCTTTAGTCATATCACAGTCCATATCCACTAAGATCCTCAAACTGTGGTCTATAAGTTGAGAACTAACTTTGGGTCAGCAGCATTCCAGTACTTTGCACCCAAGTTATGGAACAACAGTCCAGCGAAGATTCGTGACTGCACAACAGTCAGTTCTCGCTCTTCAAGCTCTTAACTCATGGTCATGTTCCACACTGTCATTTGGGAATGGGAAACCATCATCAAGATCAGGCTCAGTGCCACCATCACCACTAGTCACAGGGAGACCAACAACCTCCTCCTTGAGCACTGTGCCTGAGCCGGACATTTTGATACCCCTTGGACTGCTCCTTTTGTTGCCACCTCTCTCAGTCCCCACCAGCATAGATCCCACAGATGTGGCAGAGAAACATTTGGCCACACTAATGCCACCACCACTTCTACCAGCTATTGCTTTGCTACTTCTGCCAGCCCCAGAGCCCATAGGAGATGTTGCTGCAGGCATAGTTTTTTGAGCTGCAGAATCCTTTTGCCCCACAGAACTTGTGCACTTTTTTGCTGCCTCATTGGCAACTTCCCTTTAGTCGAGCATCTCTTGCCAGTCATTCTACGTGTTTTCTATATTTAGATTTTTAGCATTACAAGGAAACAAATTTAATGAAACCCTGCAATAACCAAATTAAATAGCAGCAGCAGACAACATCTCACCAGAGAGATTAGCAGTGCTATCTAAATCAGAACAGAATAGTTTACTGTGCTAATAGTAGCTACAGTAAATCACCCAAAAATGTTTTTATCTTTTTTTTTTTACATGACAAGGATTAAGAAGAAATACATGGCAGGGGTAATTCAAAAGTTACTGTAAGTAACACTGTTAATTCTCTTCAATAAGTAAATAAAATAAATAATTTAAGAACTAAAAAAAAAAACTGCAACTGACCCAATAATTAAAATACTGTACTCACACCAAACTGTACTACAGAAATAAAATGAGAAATCACAGACCACAGACAAAAAAGAATTAACGAGAAAGTCTGAGGAAAACATATAGACTAGTGCTCACAGTAAAAGAAGATCAAGTCACTGATCTTTATGGGCTGCCTTGCTAGCTCAAACACTTCCCCTCCACCACACAGCAGTGCTTCACTGAAAAAAAAAAATGTTAAATAAATCAGCAAAACCAGAAACAAACAACACTAGTCCACCTGCACAAGGCACTCTAGATCTTTTTGTGAGTGATTTGGTTCAAAATACTACACTTTGGGGTTGATTTTAATGATTTTATTTTTTGCTCAGACAAGCAGGGACAGACTTCTTTCTGACTCTGTCATCATAAGACTGTATGACACATAATGTATTGCAAACTTCACCTGTGGGTTCCACTTTACTGGTGGCATTATCAAATTAGCAATTCAAGAAGTCATTCTATAATGTGAATTAGAACTTCACAAGGCAGATTAATTTTGGGAACTGTGGTGAATTTGTAAAGAGAAATTATTAGTGACATTGGAGAAGGCATTCAATGAAAAATAGCCCACTTTGCAGATGACACAAAGTTAGGTGGTAGGATCGACAGTGCCGAAGTAGTGAAGGACCGGCAGAAAGACCTGAGAAAATTGGAGAGATGGTTCAAGGTTTGGCAGCTACAGTTCAATGCAAAACAAGTGCAGAGGTTGCATCTGGGTAAGGGGAACCATAGAGCAGAACACTGGCTCAGTGGGGTCCAATTCAGCACCTCACCTGAGGAAAGGGATCTCAGGGTCATCATATGTGACACCCTTAAGTAGTCAAGCCAATGTAACAAAGCTTATGGCAAAGCAAATAAAATGCTGAGGTGTATAGGGAGAGGTTTTGAAAGTAGGGACAGGGAAGTGGTCCTCCCACTATACAGGTCCCTGGTGAGACCCCACCTGGAATACTGTGTCCAGTTCTGGAGCACTTACCTTAGGAAGGACAGAGATAGGTTGGAGACTGTGCAGAGAAGGGCAACCAAGATGGTTCAGGGCCTCCAGGGGCTATCTTACAAGAAGGGACTAAAGACATTGAACATTATACTCTCTACAGACTAGCAGGGAGAGGGGTGATATGATTGAGACATTCAAATTCATGAGGGGCATTACCAAAATGCCCTACTCAGACATTTTTAACAGAATAGAAGGCTCAACCACCAGGAGACATGAATGGAAGATACGGGGTGGGAGCTTCAAAAGGGATCTGAGGAAGTATTACTTCACAGAAGGAGTCACTGAACCATGGAACAGACTGCCCGCTGAGGTGGAAGACACTGACACTGTGGTGGCTTTCAAGAAAGGGTGGGACAGAGTAAGAGCTCAACAAGGTATAGAGGGTGGGGGGGGGGCTAGGTCCCAGGACCCATAGAAGGCCTGGGTAACACTTGGGCAGACTAGATGAACCTATGTTCTCCTTCTGCTGTCGTCTTCTTGTTTCTATATATGTTTCTATGTTATCCACTTTGCACACCCCTAGTAATAACTGGATAATGTGTACTGAGTTTTTTGAGGTTGCTCTATGGATAGTGAGAGGTAGGGATGTGGAAACAGTGCAAAGGAAATGCAGAACAGCAATAGCAACATATTTCAGAAACAGGTGTCAGTTTATTTTGGAATTTAACATGCAAATAAAGATGACAAAACAATTCCTAACAAGTATACTATTACCACAGTAGCAATAGAATACACCAGTTGTAGAGATACAAAGTCCCTTAGATTATGTAGAGGACTAACGGCAATGCCTAAGTGGGAAGTTCCCCAGAGCTGTTATAGTCAAACAAGGTAGGGCAAGTATTGTAACTAACACATAGCCTACAACATGAGCTTAGGTGCCATTTTTGAATATTACAGTTCCAAAAGAGAACAAAGAATGATCACAGACTACTTTTCTAAGCAACATTTGAACGAATATAGAAGAATAAAACATATATACTAACATGTTACAAAACATTTAGCTTTCAAATAGACACATTTTCTAAAAAATCAGATGCTTTGCAAAAATAATGGATTTAGGTAGCCTTCAACTATAGTTTTCAACATTTAGCCATGCAGTCCAATTTGGCATTATCAGCTTCTTATTATCACTTAATACACCATAGGAGATCTGAATTTATTCAGAAATCTTATAGATTAGTTAGTAAAAATCCAAAATTAAGGGGTGAAATGACCAGATTACTTACAAGCAAAAGAGACCAACCATTCTGTGTCAGTCCCTATTTAACCCTCCTCACTCTATGTGGTGTAGTTTAAAGCACAGAGATCCTATACAGTACTGCCAGCCACAGTGTAACACAGTACTTTGCAGTAAATGACAGGCTGCAAAATACTGCATGATAAAAGGGCATAATTACTGGTGACCCCCCTTTATCAACCCGAGTTCAGATACCTCTGAAACTCTGTAATAATATGAAAATGCGTTATTATGGCATTCTGAAAACAATTCACTTGCACTGTCCTCGAGTGCCACTTTCACTTTCCTGGCAGCGTAGCGTGACCAAGCAGTGTTCGTTTTGGAAAAAAAATTCCTGAAAATGTAGAGAAACTGCAGTGCTTTGTTTAAAAATCCTGTCCATTGTAACAGCTAACTTAATTTTTCTTATTGTTTTGAGTTACAGCTGCTGAGTATAGACTGAGGAGAGTGGACCCAGTGACTCGGCGGCTTCAGAAGATGAGATTCAAGCTTAAGTGAGTGTTGCTATAGCAACACTTGCTTATGCTGGAATCTCGTCTTCTGAAGCTGCCAATTCACTCACTCTCCTCAGTCTATACTCGGCAGCTGTAACTCAAAACAATAAGAAAAATTAAGTTAACTGCTACAACGGACAGGATTTTTAAATAATTTGCCAATATTTTTTTCCCGAATGAACATTGCTGGGTCACACTTCACTAAGGGACCCAAGTCAGTCACTAATGGCCTGCAGAAAGGAAACCAATTGTCTTCAGAAGTAAGTCTTTGCACCAGTAATTATGAAAAATATATTCTAGGTAGGTGTCAGTTCATTATGTTTTTTTTTTTACACACCCTTGGTGAGTGATCAGCTCATAAACCTCTCGAGCTTCTCTCTCGAGGTTTATGGCTCATCACTCACCTTGGGTGTGTAAAAGAAATCATAACACACACCTACCTAGGCATTATTCTCTGTTTACTTGCCATTGAATTACACTGTTCCTGCAGCACTTTGCAGTAATATGACAAGGTACTGTGTTGCATTCTGGCCAGCACTGCTGCATGTGTAAAATAAGAAGAGATATCACATGGTGTTTCTGGGTCACTCAGTCACCATATGCAAGTTATTCCCTATCTTTAACATTAGAGAAGTGAAAGACTGGAAATGTCACATGATGTCACCTCTAGTTTATATACATATATATATTATGGTAGCACGGTAGTGCTACAATAGTTAGGGTTGAGGAGCCATTTACATGTTAAACCTAAAATTTTGCACCTTAATAACTTTGCAACCATTCAACAGATTTGCTTGAAATTTGGAATACATGATCAAGAACCATACATCTTGGGATCTGCCAACTTCCATACTGTTTGGATATACGGCTGCAGAGTTATTAAGCGTGATCTGCACACACGTTTATGCTTTTTTGCAATTCTTTGGTCATCTCTACAGGTCGTAAGGTTTGCATGACCAGTAGGAAATCTTCAGGGAACGTGCGGCTGGGGTCCCCAATGTGCCTTTTGAAGATTTCGTGATAAAATATTAAATGGTTCAAAAGTTATTCAAAAAACAAGTTCCCATTATAAGTCAATGGGAAAAGTTAACAAAAAGTTTGACAGTGTCGCAAATGCAGTTTTTACTTTCGCAAATGGCCCTTTACTGTTGCAACTCTGCCATTTTATTTTCAGTTGGTCATCAGAAAAATGCTTGGCATTTAAATTTGGGACCCTCTAGCAACCTAATTCTTTTTGTGTTTACCTAGTTGGACCCTGAGGATGCTAGGCATGTCTTTATTTTGAGGTTAAACACCCTAAAAATATGTTTTTCAAGTTTCTGTAAAAAGTACTTTCACAAAGTAGTGTCGCACTCATGAAAGTGTTGCAAATTTTTGCGAAAGCTTACGCAAAGTTCGACAGTACTTTTCCAGGCTGTGGGAAAATGACAGCAATTTTTTGCTACCCTGCTGCAAAAGCACGGTTTGGTCTTTTGGGCTGACATTTGGAGGGAACACAGCCAGCATCTCATAGATGTGCCTTTCAGTGTTTTTGGTGAACAAATAGTACAGGGTGGCAAAGTTACAGCACTCCAAAATTGATGCTTTTTCCCATAGGATAACATTACGGCTTCCACCGCATTACAGAAATCCTTTGCCGCCCTGCTGCAAAACAACGGTTTGGTCTTTTGGGATGAAATTTGGGGGGAAGAAAGAAAACATCCCACAGATGTGCCTTTCAGTGGTTTGGTGAAAAAAATATTACAGGAAGCCAAAGTTATGGCACTCCAAACATCTCTTTTTTTCCCATAGGATAACATTACGGCATTCGCTGCGCCTTTCAGGGCCTGTATCTCGGAAACGGTGCGAGATACGGACTTTTTGTCAGAAAAATGTTTAGCTTCCTAATGGGGGCTAACTACAAAACTAGCCAGGAAAGTCATAAACCATATGACTTTTACATTTTTTTTCTACGTCGTACAGTTCCTGAGATATAAGCAATTTAGTATTCCAACTCCTCATTTTCTGCTCTGAGACCCATTATTATGCATACATTCTTTGTACTCACTGTCTTTCTCTATGCAGCTTTTGGGGAAAACTAGCCTGTGCACTTACATTACTGTTACCATTACCATTTCTCCTTGTGGTTCCGTACCAGTTTCACTTACCGTTCATGTCTACGCCACCATATGCGTTACCCTTTGCATTTCATTTATGCTTGCATTTGCGTTATTTTTACCATTTGTGTCTACAGTACTGTTTCTCTTTCTGTTTTGCTTTGCGTCACCATGCACATTACCATTTAAGTTTGCGGACTCCGTGTTACTATGTGACAAGACATCACGTGGCGGGAACGAGGGCCCTATTTCTCATTATCATTCTCAAAAGGAAGGGAAATTAGAGGCAAAGAACTCTGTTTAATGCATTAGTTAGGGTTGTTCCACAGTGACAAAAGCAAGGAAATTCGGTGTTAGGGTTGAAAGTCCCCCTAGGACCCCCCGCCCACACCCTCAACCAGCATCGGGGTGCACATTGGGGTTGTCGGTCCTAACTCTCACCCATTCTCCTATACCTCTGCTTCTTCACACATCTGATGGGGTGAAAGAGTTAGGGGCCAGCAACCCCAATGCGCACCCGATGCCTGTTGGGGTGTGGGCGGGGGGGGGTCCTAAGGGGATTACAACCTCAACACTGAAATTTCCTTGCTTTTCACTCGTGTGAATCAACCCAACTAATGCATTAAATGGAGTTTTTGCCTCTAATATATATATATATATATATATATATATATATATATGTGATGTGTGTGTATATATATATATATATACTGTGTACATATATATATATATATATATATATATATATATATATGATCTCTATGGTTTAGGGTATTTGATCTCACTTCCCCTGTACCACAGTTTATATGATATGCTGAAGCTTATTTTAGACCACCTCGATTCCATACTGTGAAGGCTGCTAGACATGTCCCTTCCTCGTGAAGGTCATTTAGCACAACATAAGAGCTGGACATGCCCTGGCTTTCCATCCCCAGATGATGCAGCACCATAGCAAAAAGAGTTTCATCCTTATTGAGGCTGCCTCAAACAAATGCGTTTTACACCTCCTCTGGCCTTCCTGCTAGTCAAATTTCACATATACAGCCCAGGATTTTGTCAAACAGCAAATAATTCACTTTCATTATAAAGAAAATAATTCAGGCATCACAATATGCAAATAAAATAGCCACATGACAAAAAATGACATTATTCCATGGGACAAAATTGCTTTAAATGCTACACTGCAAGGCAAAACCATCAAGAAATACTATTAAAACGACTGTCACTGAGAACTGCCCCACAAAAAAAAACTCAAAAATCACATATTTCAAAGAAGACATCAAAAGATACAGCTGAAATAAATAATAAAGCAAACTATCCAACTTATTGTAAGAAACCTGAAATTCATCCAAAAAGCCACATCTTACAGAAAAATAAACTCTCCCAATGCCTGAGTGGTTCTGCTGCTCACAATACAAGCCTAATTAAACCAAATAAATCATTTATAAATACAATTTCACACAAGAGAAAGCACATATAATCACACAAGATTCATTTCACCAAAAGTCTGCATATAGTGCTCTATAATGTAGAAGTAAATGTAACAGGTTTTACTTGCTTAAAATCAACGTGCACTGTAGGAACATACATTCAGTTTTCAGCAGGTCTAATTAGCAGCTCACACTATTTCCCAGCTGTCTGGAACTAGACACCTTAAATGGGCAATCTCACTAGCAGGATATAGGAACAAAGATTCTAATAGGCGCTTACAAGATAAGTTCAGTTGTAAAGGGACCCCATTCTTACATGGCCAATGCATTCCCAACTACCATAAGAAAACTTGATTAATTTATCATTACAAAAATGTTTCAGCCATGTTATAAGTGGAATAAGACATTTCATAGGGAGTATTATGTTATGTCAATGTACCTCTAGGTGGTTTAGGCACCCAGTTTTGTTTTGAGCTTAAACCCACCCATTGGCACATTAAATATACAATGATGGCTGGGTAGGTGGTTGTAATGAGAATTTTATACACACCTGAAGTGTGGAATGCCACATAATCTTTATAAAGGCATTCCACACTGAGTGTTAGTGTAAAATTTGTGTTTTACTCACCTACCCAGCCTTTGTTTTATATAACTGCTGGAGGGTGTTGTTTTTTTTCTTTTTTTTTTGCCACAGCAATTATATAAATTATAAATACACTACTGTTCAGTTGCGGTCTGGTGGGGATGAAGCACAGTCCACTGCTGAGTGACTGCTGAAACCTTTACATTTTTTGGGGTTTGGTTTTTAAAGTTATAAGGTTAGGAAAGAGCAGCAACTGGCACAAGCATGGAGCGAGGTAAATCCATGACTTGTTCGCTGTTATAAGCAGCTGGTTATAACAGTAGATTATAATGCTCCCCAGTAATTATATAAGCAATAACACATGACAGGCTGTGTATTGAGATCCACTGATGCATGCCCTGAGTCTTGTGAGGCATAAGGCCACAGGCTGAGTGTCTTTTAAAACCCAGGGACGTGCATCAGGTGAGCTAGATACATGTCCTGGAGTATGTTATTGTGCTTATAAAACATTTTTTTGTTAGTTTAGAAAGAGGAGAAGACAAATACTGTATTTTGCAGTTTAAAATGCATAAACTGTATTGTTTAACATTATTCAAGATAAAGTAGTTCTCTTTTCGAAATAACTGTCATTTTTTTTTGTTTTTTTTAAATATTTTCTGAATACTTTTTAACAGAACATAGTTTTTGGTAGTATTGTGTAATGTTCTATGAAATGTAACTTCTTTGTTAGTATGGCATTGAGCAATTTAAACAGTTCAATGCAAAAAAAGTTCAAAGTGATGTACATTAGTAGGGCATAAGGGTGGTGCAGGCAACCGTGGGGAAAGAGCTGGGGTCATCATTCATGACAGCACCAAGTCCGCTACTCAGTTCAACAAAATGAACAGGAAAGTAAATGGCATGCTGGGATGTGTAGGGAGGGGATTTGATAACAGGAGGAAGGAGGTTATACTGCTCTGGTGCATGTCCATGGTATGGCCAAATCCGGAGTACTTTTCGCAGTTCTGGATGTCAAACTGTAAGAAAGACAGGGACTGCATGGATAGAGATCATACAAAGGAGGGCCAGAGACATTATCTAGGGGCAGCAGTGGAGGTTACACATGCAAAGGTTGGCAGCCTTTAACATGTATACACTGGAAGCCAGGAGGGAAAGGAAGATTTAACTGAGACAGGCATGTTGCAAGGAATCAGCACAGTGGATTGTAAGGACTTGTTCATTAGCAATGAGGGCACAGTGACTTGAGTACACAGGTGGTAGGGGAAAAGATTCATGAGGAAAGTGAGGAAGTTCTTCTTCAAAGAGCGAATGGCAAATAAATGGAATAGACTGTCCAGAGAGGTGGTTGAAGCCAAGACTTTGATGAGGTTTAAACTTGGATGGGACAGGTATAAGGGAACATTTGGACCCACAGGCAAAACAGAGGAAGGGATACCCAGGTTAAGGGGGTGACATTCTGCTACTAGGGCTATCAAATCTCTATATCCAGCCCAGTAGTAGGCACAGCATGAAGCTAGGCAGGGAAATGGGCAGGTTGGATTGGAATCTGAGACTTTTCTACTGATGCAATCTATATTTCTATGCTTAAGGCCTCAGTAGGGTGGTCATCCTGTCAGTTGTCTTGGGGGACAGGGTGCCACTACCTTACACCACCACTGTGTTGCCAGAGATGTTTCAGTAACTCATAGGTTCTTTTTTTCTCTCACTCATGGGGGGGGGGCATATCCAGAAAGAAGAAATTGCATGGTGCTTCCACCCAGAGAAAGATTTCAGTAGACCTGGTGACTGGTCAGTAAAATCCCCTGGGATGCTGTACCTGGCCATATTCTCACTGTGGTCACCCCTGTGGTCACCCCTCCCAAAAACCCCAACCAAATACAACAGTTCCACTGATCAGCATGCATTGTAACTGACAAGTCAAAAATGAGATATAGGTGACAACAAAACATAGCTTTATTTTAGGATATGCACCCTTAAAAGAGGTTAGTGCAATTGATCCACACATGTTTGGTAGTACTGTCTACCCATGCTAATCTTCTGTTGCCCTAAGAAGTTGTGGTCTAAACTAGGACCCCCACAGGTGACCTATGCACGTGAGGTCAAACTTCACTGCTTTCTTGGGGCTACCACTAAATATGCCCTTCCAAATACAGCCCTGACTCTGTGCCTACCCCAACACCACTATTCACAGTATAGTACCTGATGGTTCACCTGTACAAGAGGCTACATCCTTCTCCCACCTTGTACCAAGAAATATAGCTGTTACCCTATTGGAGCTCCCATAAATGCAGGGGTACCTAGGGTTGAGGCTTTGCAAACACACTGATGTCACCATGGACTGGCCAGTGGTGGTGCACTTCAAATTAAGAGTGAGCATCTTGCTCAACTACTACCCTAAACACAAAGGCCATGCAATTGCAAAAATGGATAAGAAACCTCCACCATGAAGTATTTGTGAGAGCCTAGCCTGATGGCCAAATGCAGAACATTTTTATTCACAAGGGTGTAGTGCTGGAAGTGCAACCAGAATGGTATTCCAGGCAGCCTGTGTTCAAATTGTAGGAGCATGTCCATGGGAAATGGATGTTACTTCATGTATTAAGGTCCAAGGGTACAAGAATTAGGCTGAAAGGTAGAGTCAGGACCAAGGCATTTTTTTGTCAAAAAATGCAAGAATAAACCATGTTTCAGTTCCAAAAATGTTTCTTTTATTATTTAAAATGTACCCTGATGGTTTGCTTCATTATTGAAGCTTTTTCAAAGGGTTTTTGAATAATTTTCTCTGAAATATAAACAAACATATAGCCATTTCACTTAGTGTGCTCATTTTCAAAATGCAGTTATGTGTAGAATTAATTTCTTGAATAAATTAATTTACCACATTAGTGCTTGATAGTAGAACATTTTTCTTAAAAAGAAAGCTGTATATTCACCTGGTAACTGCATCTGCATAAAGCAGTTTCCTAAAAAAATTATATATACACAATTTATAAGTTTAAAAGTTTAATTAACCACACAAGCAAACTGTATTTCATACTGTCTCCTATTGGCCTGAACCCCCCATTGCAAATGAGTACTGAGCCTCACTGCATATTGCCTATTGGCCTTTTACTTCCAACTATGTAACTATGGCTAATTCTAGTACAACAACTTTACACAAATTCAGTTACCAGATGAATATGCAGCTTTCTTTTCAAGAAAAAATTTCTACTGTCAAGCACTAAAGTGGTAAATTAATTTATTCCCGATCTGAAGGATCCTCCCTCATTTGGCCGGGCCCCGGGATCACCAATCTCTGCAGTCTCTCTTGATCAGCTAGGCCACCTATGCAGTTTTTTTCACTCACTCTCAGGCTCAGGCTTCACTTGCTCTCAGGCATGGGCTTTGCTCACTCCATCTCAAGATTCGGCTGGCTGTCTTGCTTTCATTGTTCGCTGATGACACAAAACTCTGTAACAGAATAGACACACCAGAGGGTGTAGACAGAATAAGAAGGGACCTGCAGAAACTTGAAGCATGGTCAGGGGTTTGGCAGTTGAAATTCAATGCAAAGAAGTGCAAGATAATGCATATGGGGCACAAAAACCCTGGCACAATATATCAGTTGGGGGGGTGAGGATATAGCATGCAGCAAGCAGGAAAGGGATCTTGGGGTTATCATCTCTGATGACCTCAAGGTAGGGAAACAGTGTGACAAGGCAGCAGGTAAAGCAAATAGGATGCTGGGATGCATAGGCAGGGGCATCACCAGCAGGAAAAGGGAGGTAATAATTCTACTATACAAGACACTAGTGAGGCCCCACCTGGAGTACAGTGTACAGTTCTGGAGACCTTACCTACGTAAGGACATAGACAGGGTAGAGAAGGTTCAGAGGAAGGCAGCAAAGATGGTACATGGATTGCATCGCAAGTCCTATGAGGACAGGTTGAAGGAACTGAATATGTACTCCTTGGAGGAGAGGAGGGAGGGAGAGAGGGGATATGATAGAGACATACAAGTATCTTACAGGGAGGAACAGGGTGCAGGAATACACTATTTTTAAGCGAAAAAGATGTTCCAGGACTAGAAAGCATGGGATGAAGTTGGAGGGAGGATGATTCAGACGAAACTTGAGGAAGAATTTCTTCACAGAACAGGTGGTGGACAAGTGGAACACCCTGCCAGAGGAAGTGGTGGGGCTGAAACAATCACGGGATTTAAGAATGCATGGGATAGACATAAAGGAATTCTGGAGGTCAGGGTAAGGGGCAACAGACTTCTAGGAAAACATAAACTGAACTTACAAGCTCAAATGGGTAGACTGGGTGGGCCGCAGGCCCTTATCTGCCGACACTGTCTATGTATCTATGTATCTATGAACACTGTATGTAACTATGTGTGTGGGCTCCATGGTAGTCCTGATCTTCCTCTAAAAATAGAGGATCAACTCTCTATTTGAACTACTAGTAGTGTAGCTGAAGAGTCTTTAACAAATATTAGAGGCAGTGTGGTGAATACTTCCAGTGACAATGTACACCCCTCCCTATTAGACCTCTCTGGAAGCCCCGTGGATTGTTATGCTTGTGGTCACTGTTCTTTTTGTAGCATTATTATACATTTTGAGGTGTTTGGGGAGGACATTATTAATAAAAAGGTTTCAAGTTAAAGAATGTATTAATTGTAATTGCAACACTGAGACTATGGTGTACCTTGCTGTTTGTATATGTTAACAGTGCTGTGTGGGTAAAATGGAATGAAACTTCAGCACCTGGCTCAGAGAACATTTAAGCACAATAAATTAGGAAAATTAGCCTATGCTACTGTGAATCATATTGTGTAGTGTGGGAATGGAAATTATTTCACATTTACGTGCATGAAAAATTAAGAATGGGCTCAGGGGTGCTAATCTCAGTATGTATGTACTCCAGCAGGAGGCATTCTGGATTCATTGCCTCAGGGCTACTGTAAGTGATGTATTGAATGGTAAATACAGATTGGTACTACTTTTATAAATGTAGTGGTTTGTAAATATAAGGATTCACTGTAGGAGATCATTGTCAGTTCATGCTCTAATATTTCTCTTTTCAATGTTCCTGTCATTGACAGCTCAGTAGCATACATGTAAGGGTTGTAGTACAAATGATTATTAGCTAGTTTAATAAATGTGTCTCTGTATGTCTCTGTGTATCTTTGTAGGATCTATAAGTAAAATGTTTTATCCAAAAGGTAACTAGCTTAGATTACATTTATGATCAATAATACTTATATTTTAGAAATGTGTATATTAGTGGTACAGCACTGAGACAGCTTCCCATGCCATGGTACTAGAATGTATGATGTCATACACACACTTTACACACGTATACAGTATAACTGTTCTTAGAGTTCAAAACTCCTCTGAGACAATGTTTGTCAAAGTTCCTGGCTGACTTCTCCTATCTGACTTTTGTTTCACTTCAGTCTCATGTAACATAAACAAAGTCTGTTTCATTTACAACCACAGGCTTCCACCTAGGAAGCAAGCCATAAATTTGTCAGATAACTCTATCATGCATACATATTACTTTCTAGTTCTCACAGTATCTAACTGATCAATGTTATACTGTAATATTTATATTTATCTGCTTATAATAGAACAATGATTCTCACAGATGTTTCATTACATTGGAGTTTTACATAAAGTCTTTATGAGTATACTCAGTCCAGAACCCATTGGGTTTGACAGTATTTGGCAAATCTTCAGCCCTCCTCCTTGCACCCTGAAAGGATGAAATATGTCTGTATTTCTTTACAAGAAATGTTGTTTTTCATGGTACTTTGAAATTCTTGGCTTGCCTCTTTTTTTTTTTTAAAGTTCAGCTCTGTTCATAAGTTTATAAGTGGGGTCAGGCTTCCAGGGAGGTCTAATGGGGAGTGGTGAATGCTGTCACTTGAAGCTATACACTACATTATCCCTAACATTTGTTACTGACTCTTCAGCTACTGTGGTTCAAATGGAGAGAGTGGATCCTCTGTTTTTTTATAGGAAGATCAGCACAGCAAGGGAGCCCCTACCCCCAGAGTTGGTGTGTCCTTTATACCTGGGGTTCTGACATCATTTCCTCAAGAGTGCAAGGTGCATGTCACTGTCATATCCTCTCTAGCACACTGCACTGGCAATATAAGCATACACATTGTATATTATAAATATATATTTCTATATTACAAACCAATCGCACACACACACACACACACAAAAAATGTGGGGAGTAGTGCAATGTAATGGCTGTGGGGCAGCAGTCTTCCGGGAGTCTTTCTGGAGGCTGAGATGCTGCCCTATTTGTAGACAACTCTCTGCCCTGAGGGAGGAAGTTGCCCGTCTTCAGGCCACACTGGACAGTAGTACGGAGACCTTCCCCCAGGCCACACTGGACAGTAGGAAGGGAACCTCCCCCATCCAGGGAGCACCACAGCCACCACCACTACCTCAGAGATTACAAAGAAAACACAGCAGTTGGACCACAGTGGGCTCAGGAAGGGTGAGGATGGTGGAACGGAGGCACACCCAGTCAGTTGTTCCACTCCACAATCCATACACCATTCTGGGGGAGCATAGCTCCCCTATGGATGCACCCACAGAGGAGACTAAGGAGGCTGGAGGACAGCTGTCACAAGGGAGGCCTACAGGAAGGAGGCAGAGGACACCACAAGGAAAGGAAGCAGCCCTGAAGGGGGACTCAATTATTAGGGGGATAGAACTGGGAGGAGCTGGGAAAACTGAAGTAAGGTGCCTGCCTGGTGCCATGGCTTGGAGGGACAGGAAGCTCATCCTCAGGATCACGACAACAGCTACAAGGAATTCTGAGCTGGACATAATTGTCCACCTAGGAACAAATGACTTGGCTCATCATGAGGTTAGAGCAGTGCAGGAGGACATTTCAGAGTTGGGGAGGGGCCTAAGACAAGTAGCACACACAGTATCCTTCTCAGAGGTGCTGCCTGTCAAAGGCATGGGTGAGGCGAGGGTAATTGGCACCATGCAGTTTAATGAATGGTTGGAAAAATGGTGCGGTGCACAGGGGTTTGGCTTCATTGGGGACTGGGGTTCCACCTGGAGGGACAACAGCCTATACTGGCAGGATGGTCTGTATCTGTCCAGGAAGGGAACAAGTCTTTTGAGCAATCGGTTTAAATGCTTCATTGGCAAGCTTTTAAACTAGTCAAAGGGGGAGGCACTGACAAGCAGCAGAAAAATCCCAGCCTCTCCCTACAAAACAGGGTACTAAATGAGAAAAAGAACAAGGTACAACGGTCAGTGGGGGATGCTGCAACAGAAGGTAAAGCCATCAAAAATTGGAGAGCAATGAGTACCAATACCCGTAGTCTAGGTAACAAGCTTCCTGAATTAGTGGCCTTGATGGAGGAGGAACATCTGGATATCGTGGCAGTCACAGAAACATGGTACACACAAAACCATGACTGGGACGAAACATACCAGGATACACTATCTACAGGAGGGACAGGAGGGTAAAGAGGGAGGAGTAGTTCTTTACATAAAGGAAGGAATAAAAGCAACAGAACAAAAGGGTAAACAGGGAGGAGGAGAAAAGCACTGTGGGTAAATTTGGAGACAGGCAATGGCACCCACAAGTCATTAGCTGGTTATACAGACTTCTTCTCAGGGGAGGAAATGGACAAGGAAATGATAGAAACTATACTTAGAATGGCAGAAAAGGGAGATACTGCTGATGGGTGATCTGAATATGCCAGATGTTAACTGGAGTGCAGTTGCAGCTGCCACTTCGAAGAGTGCAGTTATTTTAGATGCCCTACAGGGGGCATGCTTTGACAACTAGTACTGGAGCCCACTCGAGAGGGAGCAATATTAGACTTGATACTCTTAAATGGACATGGAGAGAGGATCACAGATGTAGAAGTGGGTAGCCATCTGGGAACTAGTGACCATCAAACAGTATGGTTCACCATAAACACAGTAATAGAGTCAAGCCATACAAAGACAAAAGTACTGGACTTTAGGAGGGCTGACTTTGCCATAATGGGTGAGTGCCTAAGGAATGCACTAGCAAATGGGCAGGAAGGAGGGGTGGAAGAACAATGGGGAATAATAAAACCTGCCATCACAGAGGTAACAAGCCTTTGTGTGAAGCAAATAAACAAAACAAGACGATGTAAGAAACCACTATGGTTCTCAAAGGAAGTGGCAGTGAAGGTTCAAGAGAAAAAGAAAGCATTCAGGAAGTACAAGGAATCCAGAAGGAGCAGGACAGAGAACTGTATCAGTTAAAGCAAAAGGAGGCTGGGAAGGCAGTCAGAACAGCAAGGGCCCAAACTGAGGAAAAGATGGCCAACTCAGTTAAGAAGGGGATAAAACCTTTATAGGTACATCAGGAGCGAAGGAAGACCAAGGGAGCGATGAGTGAGGCTTAATAAAGGGAGGGAGGGTGGGCAGAGGAGACTGTGAAAGGCAGAGATACTAAACAAATATTTTGCTCAGTATTTACGAAGGAAGAGGGGAGATACATAAAACAAATAGTAGTAACACTCTGGATACAGAAGTTGATACCGCCCATTTACAGAAGAAAGGGTTCTGAAAGAACTCTTAAAACTGAAGGTGGACAAAGCAAGGGGCCTGATGGGATTCATCCCAGAATTCTAAAAGAACTAAGGGTAGAACTAGTGACACCACTGACTACCCTCTTTAACAAATCATGGGAGGATGGGGTGGTACCCGAGGACTGGAGGAGGGCAGATGTGATTCCCCTTCACAAAAGTGGGAGCAAGGCAGAAGCAGGAAACTATAGACCTGTTAGTTTAACCTCATTGGTAGGGAAAATGATGGAATCACTTCTAAAGGAAAGAATTGTCGAGTATCTAGAGGCCAGAGGGGCACAGGACCCTAGGCAGCATGGATTCACAGCAGGAAGGTCATGCCAGACGAATCTGATAGATTTCTTTGACTGGGTGACCAAAGTAGTAGATCAGGGAGGGGCTGTGGACATGGCCTACCTAGACTTTAGCAAGGCATTTGACACAGTCCCACACAAAAGATTAATATACAAGTTAGCTAGCCTGGGAGTGGGTCCCAAGATGACAGCCTGGGTAAAGAATTGGCTGGAGAATAGGACACAGAGAGTTATAGTAAATGGAGTCCACTCAGAAGAAAGGAGGGTTACTAGTGGGGTACCGCAGGGTTCAGTATTAGGACGGTCCTCTTTCAATGTCTTTATAAGCGACATTGCAGAAGTGACTGGAAGGAAAAGCATGTCTCTTTGCAGATGACACTAAGATCTGCAACAGAGTTGATACAGGGTGGGGTGGAAAGGATGAGAAGGGACTTGTGCAGGTTAGAGGAATGGTCAAATGTATGGCAGCTTAGATTCAATGCTAAGAAGTGCAAGGTAATGCACCTGGGAAACAAAAACCCAGGGGAAGAGTACACAATGGGGGTGAGATACTAACAACAACAAAAATGGAAAGGGACCTGGGGGTAGTTATATCAGATAACCTAAAGGTGGGCAAGCAATGTGAGAGGGCAGCAAGGAGGGCTGGGGGGATACTGGGATGCATAGGGAGAGGCATCACCAGTAGAAAACAGGAAGTTATTATCCTCTGTACAGACAGCTGGTGAGACCCCATCTGAGTACTGTGTGCAGTTTTGAGACCCAATCTCCGCAAAGACATAGACAGGATGGAAGCTGTCCAGAGGAGGGCAACTGAAATGGTGCAGGGTCTGCACCGGAAGTCATATGAAGAGAGACTTGAGAAGCTTAATATGTATAGCCTCGAGGAAAGGAGGGAGAGTGGGGACATGATAGAAACTTTCAAGTACCTCAAGGGAATCAACAAAGTCCAAGAGGGTAGCATCTTTCAAAAAAAGAGGTGTGCAAGAACAAGAGGGCACAATTTGAAGATAGACGGGGGTGCGGCTCAGAGGTAATTTAAGGAAGTATTTTTTCACAGAGAGGGTTGTGGATGCATGGAACGGCCTTCCGGAGGAGGTTGTGGAGTCAAAATCAGTGGGGAATTCAAGCATGCATGGGATAGTCATAAGGCAATTCTAGGGGTTGGGGGTAGGAAGGAGTAGGCTGCTGGTTAACTAGGATCTGCAGCTTATCCAGTAGGTAGGGAAATGGGCAGACTGGGTGGGCCAAGCGGTCCTTATCTGCCGTCAAATTCTATGTTTCTATGTTTCTATGTTTCTCTTTTTCAGTTCACCAAAAGGAATCGGGAACACACCAGCCAGGTATAAACTGCTCCACCAGTAAATAAAAATATAAAGTTTGTTTATTCAGCACATATAAGAATGGACAACCATGACCCACAGGTAAACGCTTGATGCGTTTCGGATCACGCTAGACCCTTTCTCAAAAGCTTAAGATAAAAGAACTTTATATTTTTATTTACTAGTGGAGCAGTTTATACATGGCTAGTGTTTGTCCAATTGCTTTTTGTGAACTGAACAAGAGGATTTTATCGTAGTGCACCACTGTGCGCACTTTTTGGTGTTTGGTTGGTGTATTCTTTCTTGTAATGTTATGAGGAGCAGCACCTCTGAAAACAAATAGCTTTTAGCTAAAGTTTCCTAAGCAAAAGTTTTGAAATGAGAACTGCATTAGTAGCTCTGCCTCCAGTATATTTTTTATTTAGTTGTTTAACCAGGTATAGCACACTAAGCTAAAAGCTTTTTTACAGGAGCGACCTGGGAGCACAAGGAGGTTAACTGACTTGCTCAAGGTCACACGGTATGCAAGTGGAAGCTGTGGGATTCAAACCCAGGTCTGGTCTGCTGGATGTCACCAAATTTGCAGCTTAGAGCCTTAGAGCACTGCGCTATACTGCCTGCCTATATGGGATTGAGGTTAAAGTTGGGTTAGCTTGTAGCAGAGATAAAATGGTATACGATAGTTTGTTCTTTACTCAAAGTCTTTATAGAAAACAAGTTCTATAGAGAATTATGTGTGATCTTCCATTGGTCCAACAGTTGTTTTTGTCAAATTTAAACTGGATTAGTCTCGTACCTTAGTACTTTTTCCTTTTTTCTTGAAA
The DNA here is from genome assembly GCA_016271365.2 of Neoceratodus forsteri. Taxonomy (NCBI): domain Eukaryota; kingdom Metazoa; phylum Chordata; order Ceratodontiformes; family Ceratodontidae; genus Neoceratodus; species Neoceratodus forsteri. Next base: position 1,728,054,520 of record CM057456.1, read on the forward strand.
GGCCTTTTGTCCCTGGTTTTGGTTCCTCAGGTTCTGACCTTATAGATGTCTGCTTTGAAAAATCAAGGGACCCTTGGGATACTATTAGATGTTCTTTCTGACAAAAGTCTTGGGACTTAAGGGATCAATGGTTTGTGATCTCAGCATCCAGTAAAGTTCTATGAGCATTTTAGAAAAAACATAAGCTCATATAAAAGGTCTATTAAAGTTCACTGTGACTTTTTCAGCATATACAGGCTGTATAAACAGGTCAAGTACTTTTAGACCTCTATAAATAGAGCCAAAATTTCACCATGGTGGTTGCTAACTTAGGTGTCAGAATTGAGCGTACATACCCCCCACCCCTCTTTTGTGGGGCAGTGACAGCACAATGTCAGTGCACCACAAAAGAAAATAATAGATAAATGTTAGGTGAAATATGATACCAACAATTTGAGAAAATCATTGTTCAAACATTATTAAATGTATATATGCATATCTTTACTACATCTAATGTATAGAAATATTAAACTAGCATAAACACACTACTTTTTTGATAAGTAGGTTAATATAGCAATAATACCACAGTGGCCTGGGTTTACAAAGTAATAACTGGATCAGGGGTAATATACACCAAGGCCTGTTCCTGTTATTAACAAGGAAATCCAGGCCAGTATGGTATTATCACTATTATACTAGAAAACTGAAAAAAAAATTTAAGCTGCCAAAAGTAGGAGAGCAAACTGGCCTTGCTCTCTGATTGGCTATGTACACTCACAGCAGCCAATCAGAATGCAGAGCCACTGTCCCATTATTGTTCTTACCCAATCAGAACGCCAAAACATTGTCCCATTATTCAGTCTACTGTCCAGTTACCGCAGAATAACGAGACAGTAACCCTATATTCTGATTGGCTAAGAAGGATCTTTTCCAGTATAATACAAACTATATTAAAACCATAAATGCATGTAAGTAGATTATAAATCATATGCTATAACATGACCTATAGGGGTACATGCAAGCATTGCTCACCATGTGTAATTTTAGCTAAGCATTTTGAAAGCAAACTTTGTGGCTCTCCTTGGTTCACCTGAACATGGACTATAAAGGTCACTAGTTATGATCAGTTTCAAGTATAGGGTCCATTTCAGCATACTCTATGTCATTGTTTTCCACTTTAGCCAGTTTTGGGAGTGGATTGTTTCTTATGAAGTGTCTGGGTGGAGGAGCTTGTCTCAACACAATTCCCAGAGCATAGTTGTATAAGGCCTCAAGTTTTACGTGGATATCAAGGAATCTCTGGCGCATGGAAATTGCAATACAAATGAAAGTAACAACCAAGGCAAATTGGAAAAAGTGAAGGAATACAATAGGAATAGGCCACCTCATTGCTTTATGAATTTATTCTTTATTGCCAGGACTAAGTTGTTTATCTGAGATTGCTGGGCTGGATTGGGAAATGGTGATCTCTACCTCATGGAGTTCTTTATTGTCTGAGAGACAATCAAGGTCATAAGCAAAGCTGAAGTTATTGTATGTCCTCAAAATTCAGAGATGGGGGCAATTTCCATGTCTTGGGAAATAGGATCAAGTGGATATGGAGTGGCATCTCTTAAATGGATGTGTGCACCTGTGGGAACAGAGGTAAGTGCTACCATACTGGATAGAGCACGTTTAGTAGTGGTACTGTGTCTACTGTAGGTGACTAACTTTGGTAAGGTTAGTATTGACTAACCATTGGAATCCTGCAAGCTCAGCATGGGTGTTTTTAGCTTCTCCTGCTCAGGTCAAGGTAACCTTGCATTTTTTGGGGGTATCAGTATTACTAAGTCCACAAAAGAGTTCAGTTATATCCTTCAGAAAAGGTTTGCTGAGGCACATACACTGTTATTTGTTGGTAATTTGGCACTAAGTATAGGCCAGGGTTTGTTTCAAGGTATACCACTATATGTGGGGTTTTAATCTTCACATAGGTGTCTTCTTACCAAGTATATACCTTAACATACTAAAGAATGGTCTTTATGGACATGTTGTTGTTCTACTAGGGGAACTGTCAATAGAAAGGCAATGGTCATTTCACTTCTATCTACATGGACATGAATGGCATGCAAAAACTGTAAGCAATGTTCACATGGAGTGGCTTGATTTGTATGGCTGTGGGCAGAGCCTACAGCCATCCTGCTTTCACTTGAAAAAAGGTGATTCCGTGGAACATGTCTTTTAAGAGTTTTCAGTGCATCCTTCCATTCTGCAAATCTCTATGGCAGTTAAATAAATACTCTCTTCTTTCTGTTTAATTAGAATGATGGACACAGAATTCCAATCTGGTTTTCTCTGAGAGCAAATGTGCACACCATCCAAACAAATCTAAATATCTTTAAAATTATTCAAGGTGCACAAAAACAACCAGATTGAAAGTTGTTCAGGGCACAAATACCTTTCTCATAAGGGTAGTCACTAATCTAAATTATTAATAAAGTATGGTGTTCCAAATAACCTCATTTTTTTCTCTCTCTCTGAGTGAACACAGTAGGAATCATGCCAAACAAATGTAAATATATCAGAAAGTATACAAGTTACCAATATACAACCAGCATGAAAGTTGTTCAGGACACAATGACCTTTTAAATGAGGGTAGTCACTAATCTGAATTCATTAGAGTGTTTTAAATATAGCCATCCAAAAGGTGAAAATAGTGACAAAAAATGAAAATTCAGGTAATCAGATGGCCATAGATTAAAAAATGTAATTAGTGCAGCTTAATGAATAGTCTCATTTGAAAGGTCATTTTGTCCCAAACAACTTTCATGCTGATTGTTTATGGGTAACTCGTATACTTTTAGAGATATTTATATTTGTTTGGCATAACTCCTATGAAAAATTAAACTTAAGGTTATCAGATGGCCATAATTTAATAAACATAATTTGTGATTCTTAATGAATAGGCTCATTTGAAAGGTATTGTTGTCCTGAACAACTTTCTTTATTATCTGTAAGTTGTATACTAGTAGAGATATTTACATTTGTTTAGCATACCTCCTATTGTTCTTCTAAACACCCTCAGCTTTGCAAATTACTATGCCAAGACAGGATTAGTTCCATCAAAAGAAAGCTATCCCAAGGTCAAATTTCACTGACTTGAAAGTTCACTCCCTGACACAAGCTATAAACCAACTGAAGATTAATTTTAAACCCTCTGTGTGTATCTGTGCTAGCATTAGTCAATTACAATGATTAAAAACACAAGGAAAAATAAGCTTAAAGAGCAGCTGACACCTTCAGGAGAACTTTAACAAAAGACAATACATAGATAAAGTTCAGCTTGTACAGTATTTCACATTAGTTCTTTATTTCTCCTCCCCATTATTTATTGCTGAGGTCATTTGCATAAAAACAAGATTTTTGCTCCTGAAAAGTTCAACTATTTATGTTGCTGTCTCCCTACCTGAGGTTATAATGCACTGCTTGTGACATCACAGTTACTCTCATGGCAACAGATAGTGATGTCACAACAGAGCATCATGACTTGAAGTAGGGAGTAAGCTATAGAGGCAGATTAACTTTAAAGTAACTGCAAGGGATAAAAATCATGTATTCATGCACATTTTCACAGTAATAGATAATGGGGAGGAGAAATCTAGGAATATGTATGGAATACAAGCAGAATTTTACCTAATTATTATGTTTTTCAAAGTTTTCTTTGAAGCGTCAGTAGCTCTTCAAGCAATACATAGTAAATAATGTTGAAAGTCTTATAAATATAAAATATATATGTGGTAAGTAGAAAATAGGTTAGAAAACAACCTACCGTACTGTAAGTTAATTTAAGCATTCACCAGCTGTTTTACACAGTGGTGTCAATCAAATTTTACAAAGTGTACTTTTCAGATACATTTTTCTTAAACTCTGTGTACAGTAAGTCCATATTACTCATGAATAGCCAAACTTCTACTGTCTTAAACATGATATATCTGTAATTCTGTAACAAGTGACTAGTGTATGTGTACATTCAAAACCCAAACCTTACTCAGACCCCCTTGTAATTGAGATAATGTTATCCTAATATGTCAATGTATTAACATGTGCCCATATGTACCTAATCTGCTGTTGTATTAAATAACAGTTATATAAATCTAAAACCAAAACAAAACACAGCTGACAGGTTCAGCTTTTATTCAGGCACAGTTAAAATAGGAATCCTTTAGAGATATGAATATAACTTACAAAAACAGAGACATTTCAAACAGTTGCACATAAGTAATCAATTCCTGTCCCCTTTAACTCTAGGGATCATTTCTAAAATGTGCAGGCAAGCATGGGGACCACTTTTTTTAGAGCATGCCACCACCTGCAGCAACCACTTCAAGACTGCTACTACCATCTCCTAATACAATTGGGAAAACCAGAAGTAGTCTACAGCACTGAGATCAATGTGGTTAAGGCACATTTACCAGAAATTACTGCTTAGAAAAGAATGAGAAAGTGACTGTGATGGTGAGCAAATCCGAGACCAGGTCTTTACTTTGTTAATAGTCTCCTCCTGAGTTTGATTTTTACAGCTGTGTGGGCCAAGCTCCACAGATTTTATGCCATCATCAAATTTGTAAAAGAGCACTGTGGAAACACATAATCGGACCACTGTCTGATGTTCTGCCCCAGTGCTCCAGCATAGTTTCCAGTGATTCTGTTTATGTAGCCCTTTCCCTCTGCAGTCTGCATACACATACCCACTTCCTGGCACACTACTTTTCCTTTCCACAAGTGCAGATGTGATGGCCACCATGTGCAACATGGTGGCGCAGACTTAAACTGTGCATGCATGAGTATCATGCATATGTATGTAACCCCCAAACCACCTTACCACCTTTGGCTAGCTGATACCCCCCTTAAAAGAACTACTGACAACTACATTGCACACAATTTTATTTTGCCAAACCTACACTCGTGGTACCACCCCTAGCATTGGAGTGTATACCAGGCTCATTTTCTAGAGGATGGGGGATGGAGGTAAATACTAAAATGGACCTTTTTTATTTACAACCAGGTCCGGGGGGAGGATGCTAGGCATATGCTAGACCTAACTGCTGAGGAGCCTAAATAACACTCACACTAGAAGCAAGAAGTGGAATGTCCAAAGCAGTAAATGGGATTTTGCAATATGATTTTATTTACAGATGTTACTTGAAGCAAGGGTGGTCCCCCAAATGTTTATCATTGCAATACAAGCACACTCTCTTTTACAGAACGCTTTGCTAGGCAGTACTGTTTTCCATAAAAAAACATCTCTATCTCTCTCTTCCAAAGTATATATCTGTGGGATGTGCCACACACTTTAAACATTTTCCACACATTTCCATTTCCAAAGTGTATATCTGTGGAATGTGCTACACACTTTAAAATCCTCCTAGTTCATGGTCATTACCCAGGGAACACTGGTGCCATCCCATGAACCACTTAGCCCTGCCTGAAACTCCAGATTGCGTTCCTCACCCTTTGCCCCAAACAGCCTCTGCCATTACTTTTGGGTTATACCAAATGCGTCTCCAGTTCCCAATGAATTGCTAGAGATTCCCAACTTTAACTTTAAATTCAGCACCATTGTGTTGATAGTGATCCTGACTGGTGTGATCTAGCCTTATCTAGGGAACACACAGCTCAGACAACTCCCTCAGAGAACAGTCTCAAATTCTATTCTCACAGATTAGTTGTTCATTCCTCCCAGTCATGGGAAAACCAAAAAGCACCTTTCTTTCTCTGGCAGCTGTCAGATTCTACTCATTGTTCTTCCTTAAGGCAGCTGTGAACTTCAGGAACTTCAAGGGATTGCCCATTGGATCCACAAGAACTGCAGTCCCTTTCACTCCCCCTGGAGTGAAACTAAAGAGGCCTGCAGGCAAACTGAAGATTTTACCAAACTAGGGTGAGAAATACCGGGGCTCCCTTTGACAGAGCCCCAATGGCAGAGCTCCTGTCAGTCTAACTGCCACACTTGAACTTACTGATAAACATTCTAAGCTCCCCAAGAGCAGCTGACTCTAAATGGTTATGCTGCTGTGAGAGTTCTAAATGACATAATCATCTTCTCAGGCTAGCTGAGTAAACAATGATGTCATTATGTAGAAAGCCCTTAATGAACCCCCACCTAGTTGCCTTTTCCTACCTGCACAAGACTAGTACTAATGGGATTCTAGTAACATGAGGGGACTGGGTTGTTACACGTAGTTATGTCAGCACCGCCATGTTGTGTAAGGCTGACTCCAGGGCAAACTGCACATGTGTGAATATCACGCATATGCAATACTGAAATTGCTTCAGTATTACGGCTGTCTCCTGTGCAGTGAGAGCACAGCATATTCTGTTCACTTCTCTTGCCACTCCTAAAAGCTCTCCACAGCCATATTGTCTCTGACCAGAGATTGTCTCTTTGGTGGCTGTACTCAACATTTCTGTCATTAATTCTGGAAGGACTAAGTAATGGGGAATTCTTCCTGCCATGAAATCTCCTATCCCATTATTTACTTCTCTCAACATTTCCTGTGCAATTTATCTGTTGAATGGTGGCGATACCTTCACCCACAGTTTGAGATAAGTTATGGTGTTTCTGCATGGTATTATTAAGAAGGGTAGTATGGAGGTTAACAATAACTATGGTATCACCTATGGTTTTTCCTATTTCTGACAATTTTTTGTTAGGTGGAGGGCTGTGCCATAATGTTATCCATATCGGTAACACTTTATTTTAAGTGTCCTTAACTACACTGTACTTACTGAATACCTACCATGTAACACTATGTAAGTACTGTGTAGTTACATGTAACTACAATGTAGTTGGTAATTAGTTTCATATTTGTGTATTATGTAGTTAGACACACATTTCTATGAAGTAACTACACTGTTATTGCACTGTAAATACTTTGTAGTTGTTAATTACTTTCACATTTGACTGGTGTAGTTATACAATTTGAATGACGTGGTAGTTACAAGTGCAACCACAACTGTTTCTCTTTTGGCACTAATTGATTTATGTTGGAAGTGTAACTACACATGCAAGACCTGTTGCAAAGTGCAACAGAAAAATGTATTTATGCTGGAAATGTAACTACGCATGTAACATCTGTTGTAAATTGCAACATACGTAGTTACATTTGTCAGAAAGAATTGATTTGAGGTAGAAGGGGGGCTACAGTAATTGCAGTAACTACCACTTCATGCAAATTGTGTAAGTACAGCACAGTACTACAGATCTTCCCTGTGTCAGTCTTCACCATTTATCACTGTCTGGGTGACAGCTGAAGACACAGCACCCAGTGAGAGGTTTTTTTTGGTAGGGGAGGAGCCAGAAGCAGTGCTGCCCTTGAGGTGGATGAATTACATGATGCTTGCAGGTTGGCCAGCAACGGTCGCTAACTCCACCTCCACCCCAGTTCTGCTTCTCCCGCCATTGAGAGTGCAGCACTTCGCACCTGCTGAAGAAATTTCATCTGTGACATTGCTGCCTAGTTAGTTGTTTCAATGTCATTGTTGACACTCTTTTTGCTCTGTTCCAGTTCCACCATCAGCTAGTAAATTGGCACTGTTTTCTGCAGGAATCCAAGTAAGACCTTTCATTTTTCTTTCTTGAAGCAGCACAGAGTCTGTTTCTTATTATTATTTTAGTTACCGTGAGTCATACTGGGTTCGTCCAGGGACAAAAAGCACTCTTCCAAGGCAGGCTGGCCTCCTATATACCGGTGTCCCTGCTCTAGCAGATGTCCATCTTGGACCAGCATGACGAATACCTCACCTGCCTGGGTCCATCTCATGATATTGATAGTTGTGACACTTGCTTCTCCATGGACCGTGGAGCAATGGAGCACTGCGTGTGGAAAGTCAGCTGTGATCCATTGACTTTCAGAGGGCAATGTTGTATGAGGGACTCCAAGTGCAGGTCTCTCCACCCTTCCTTCAGATCCCCTCCTGATTCTATACAGACCTGTAAGGAGGGGGCCTCCTCTTCTTCTAGCCTTGCTAGGGAGGAAGTCTCTTCTGCAGTGCTGGAGGATTGGTCTAAGAATCCCGGGGGCCGGGCTGGGAACAACGCACTGGCAATCAACTCCTGAAAGGTGTAGGCTCCCCCAGTGTCACAGCCCACACAGCCCACACCTGCTGGGCCCGACATGGGTGGCTCTGCAGCACCACCCACTGATGCCATTTTGAATCCTGGGGCCATTTGTGGCTCTGGTGATCAGCACTGTGAGTGATATTGGGCTATCCTGCTGCACCACAAGTAGCACCATGGGTGGGAAAATCTCTGGGGCTGCTTATCTGGAGGTCTTCTGGATCTCCTTCTCTCCAGAGCCAGATGCTTGGAAGACTGATCTGGACTGACTGCACAACTCCTCAGAGTCAGAGGGTTCTCCAGTGCCCAGTAACTCTCTGTCCTCCAAGGCATCCCTTCCCTTGGCACCAGCAATTATGATCGGTGCTGGCTCCCACACCAGTGGTGATGTCAGGACTGTGCCTACCAATAGTGACCCTGCATTGGAGTCAATGGTGGTTTGGGACTCGGGGGCCCAGAGAGCTGTCAGTCCCAGTGCTGTCCCCCCCAGGCCAGAACAGGGACTCACTCTTCTGCAGCCTCCCTCAGGAGGCCTGTGGGATTGGAGCAGACCCTAGCTTTGGGAGTGAGAAAGAGGATGACCTCGGAATCGATGGGGTTGAAGGGGCAGAATATGGGGCAGCCACCTTCACCAGGGACTCTTGGGGGTTCAGGGATGTGTAGCAGTACTGAGCCTTTGTTCTCTCCTTCGTCCCCTTAAAGGGAGGCCTTATGGGGTGGGGTTGGAGTCCACCCTTCTGGTTCTATGCAGCCCCGGTCTCCTCACTGGTGAGTTTCCCATTCAGGGCTCAGTCCTGACCGCTTTGACCTGGTTGAGCAGCCAGTAACTGCACAGACCAGCAGATCCCCAGGAGGTCCAAGATCACCAGTGAGGTTCCCTAGCCCTGGCAGAGGACACTCAGATTAGATGAAGTGTGTCTCGCCATTGCCTCTGCAGCTCCCTTTCATTTCTTGGGGCATGTGGGTCCTTCGGGGCCCTTGATCCAGTAGCAGTTCAAAACCACTGCTGCTACCTTCCTCAGGTATGTCAGGGCTATGGATGAGCAGGTCTTTTGCCTTTCTGCCCCACAGCAGCTTGACTTGGACTCTTCAGATTCCTCAGCCTCCTCATCTTCCTCCTTCAGGGAAGAGGATACCTCTGTTCATCTTTCCTCAGACATTGATCATATAGAGTATCAGCACTGGTCGGTGATCTGCGCCTATCCCACATTGCAAGATGCAATACTGAGTGGACAACATGTGTCTTCCTTAGTGGATTCAGTGCAGACCACCTGGTCATTCTTTCCTGGCCAATTCCCTTCCAGAAAGCATAATCCCGCAGCTTGCAGTGCCCTTCTGTCCCAACACCAGCCCCTATGGACTGCCAGCACAGGTATTGCACACACCAGAGGTCTCCAGGGACCTTGTCTCATCCCACTTCAGAAGTGAGGGTACTGGATACCCCTTCTGGTCATAGACACCTGGTGTGCAACTGGCCCCTGGATGTGGACTTTGTGGAGTTTGACCACTGGAGATGGATAGTATTCTCTTCAGCTCATATCATGCTCAGCTTTGCCACTCATCAGACACACCACGCTGCCTACAATAGGCATCTGTGGTCAATGCTAGGTCAGGTGTTGAACATTGCTGCCTGATACCAAGACAACCAGACAGGCCATTGCCCTCGCTGCACAGGGCCTGGAGCTCACAAGGCACCAAGCAAGGGTGTCTTATGGCACCAATGAGGTAGTTTTAAGGCTAGTGGTGACAGCGATCTGCATTAGGCGAACAGCGTGGCTTCATCTATCAAGGTTGTCACCCTTGGCATGGTGTAGGGTGCTGCCTCTGCTCTCCAGGGGGCCCACCTTTTCTCCCACATGGCAAGGTGGGAACTACAGGTGCAACTTCTGTCTCCCAGGCAATGGGAGACTGCATCTCTCCCTGACCAGTCACAGACCTAACTGGCCTGTTACGGGTCTCCTCCTTTCATGGTTCTCCCCCATAAGAGACTGAGAGACCCATGTCCCTCAGGGATTTCAGTCACTGCCCCTCTCACACTTACTTGTAATGACAAAACAATGAGACCTAGCCCTTCATCTGATGAACCCTTGCACCAAACCATGAGTAAAATGACTCCACTACCTACACAGCTCAGTTACAAGGAGGTCCTGGGAAGGCAATTGTAAACAATACCAAAATAAAAATAATACAACATGACACAGAAGGTACATCAAAATATTTGGCAGCAAAAAAACAGAAACAAAAACATACCCTTGTAAAATAGAACATCAACTAAATTAATAGCACATTTAAAATGTATTTTATTCTATGGTAACCGGGTAAGGCCCACTAGATACAGGTGCCTGTGTTAAGGAATGACCAGGAAGCACAGGGGAAGTTTAGGGATTTAGGGATTTGCTCAGAGTCATACAGTATGCAAGTGGAGGTTGAAGGACTCAAACCCAGGTCTGTCTGTTAGATGTACCAAGCTCATTCACAGCTTCTACCTTCTAGGCTGTGCATTGTTGCTGCATTGGAGCTCACACAGTTAGCATCACAATGAAATGTAATGCACTAGAACTCTGACATCCAGAACAAAACACCAGGATGCTTGAACAAGCATTTAATATTGTTGCTGCCATGCAACCTATGCCTCTGAGTTAAAACTGCTCAGAGGAGATCTCCACTACTAAACTCTCTCAAAAGAGGAACATGTACAAACAAAAATGCAGGTAAATGGCCGGGATCAAACCACAGAGTTTACATACTTGACAATACAGGGACATAGTTCTTTTAAAATGTATACTAACTGGCTCCATTTCTAACCTCACTAAAGACACTCATGAGAGAACGTTATGGGCGATCAGATACACCACAGGTTTTGCTGTGTTTCACTAACTCCAGCAAGTTCAGTCAGTGAAATGAAAAGCCCCCCATCTCCAAAATCAGAGAACTTGCATACTAATGCCACCAGTGAACAATCAATCCTATAGGATTGATCTTGGCTGCCAGTTAGATTAATTGTTACTTGTCCCCCGATGGCTGTAACTAATCACTCACCTCGTGGTGGGTGTAACACTGAGGAGTGGCAAAGACACCGCTCTTTAATTCTCACTGGATGTGAAGGAAAAGTGGAAGATCCAGTCACAAACATAACTTTTATACTGCCACCAACTCAAGCTGCTTTTCTGGCACAGACACAAGACAAGTATCACACTGGGCTACCAGACTGACTCCCCACCTGGGATGTGCAAACATAAGCAAATCTAGGACACCATGTCAGGTGGGGGATCAAACAGTCACATATTATCGTTGTGCTAGGGGCCATGGACAAATCAATGTTTTCTCTAAGAAGCTGAGAGATCCAGGGAGCAAGGAAAAGTGCAAGAATTTTAAATAACTGACTGGAAGTCAGTGTGGGGTTCACTGTGATGGGTGTAACAAAGTAGGACACTACACGTTACACCCATCACAGAAACTATTGAGCATCTCTGCAGCCAAATGGAATAAAGTAAAGGGCCAGGACAGTGTGGATATCTTAAAAGAAGATGTTTTGAGCAACACAGTACTTTAGTTTGAATACTGTGAAGTAAAATGAGTTCACAGTGGCAAACAACAAACATGTTGGTTTTTATGTCACATTTTGAGGCAAGAAAATCAGCAGTAAATTAACATAAATTGAAAAAAATATATATGTTAGGGATATAATTGCAAAACAACATTATGTTACCTATCTCTACTACCAACTACCCTTAAAAAGCACCACTTGTATTAGGGAAATCTTTTTTTATTTTTGTAGCACAATTCAATCAAAGTGATGGGTGCCTTGGTAACCCCTTTTTGTGATCAGACCCTTCACTAATAAGACTTCATCTGGAGTACTGTGTCCAGTTCTGGAAGCCACATCTCTGGAAGAACATAGACAAAATAGAGGCAGTCCAAAGAAGGGCAACAAAAAGGTGCAAGGACTGCACCAAAAGTCATATGAGGAAAGACTAGAGGGCCTCAATATGTATTCCCTGTAGGACAGGAAAGGAAGGGAGATATGATAAAGACTTTCAAGTACCTTAGGAGTACAAACAAGGTACAGCAGTGTAGTATTTTTCAGAAAAGAAGGTGTACAAGAAAAAGGGAGCATGATATGAGGCTAGAGGGGGGTAGGCACAGGGGCAATGTGAGGAAGTACTTTTTCACAGAAAGAGTAGTGGATTCTTGGAACAGACTCCCTGCAGAGATGACGGAGGCAAAAACATAGGGGAATTCAAGAATGCATGGGATAGACATGAGAGTACTCTCACAATAGAGAAGAGAGGTTAAGCCACAGATCAACTAGGGTCAGCAGTGTTACATTAGGTGCAATACCTCCATCAAGGTGTAGCTTATTATTCAATCTTCTCATTCTAAATTTTTAACCTCCCCCTATTTTGCTGAAGCCTGATTTCCTATTTTGTTTTTAGTACTTTCCTCCCCACTAGGTTTAAGGTATTTTAGTCTCTCATAGCCTTACTTTTATATTCCTTTCTTCTAGCTATAATTTAAATTTTGATCTCCCATTTGATTAAACCCTATATTCACCTTACTCAGCTTTTGATCCATTTGAGTGAAACTTGTCCCCCCCCCAAAAAAAAAAGCTGTCTATGTATACTTCAGGGTGTGTGTTGCTTTGTTACTCTTCCACTATGCTGCTCCCAACACTTTCTCTCTTCCCCTTCTTTTTTATCCTCACTTCCTTCCCCCTTCCATCTATCCTAACATCCTCGTGTCCACCACACTCCCTCTTTTCTCTCTCTCCCATCCTCTCCTCCTCCAGTTTCCATCCATTACCTCACACTTCCTGGCATTCTGGTTGCAGTTTCCTCTCTTCTCCTTGTCTTCACCTCAAAATCTTCAAGTTCCTACAACCCTCCTACCTCTCTAACTCTTATTCCTCTTACTCCCCCCTCCTACCTCTTCCCATAAGTGTCTCATAGGTTCTCTTAAGCTCGTCATCTCCTTGCTGCTTTTACTTACAGAAGATATCGAATTCAGTGCTGATCCTACTCTGCCATCCCTTCTCCCCAAAAGTCTGAGAATGTCCCATGTCAACATCCGCAACCTCCTTCCGAAAATTTACCTGTTGCAACCACTCCTGGTTAACCTCAAACCTGATGTGTTGGTGATGTCAGAATCTTGGCTTTCCCCCAGGATCCCTGATTCCTCTGTTGCCATCTCTGGTTTCACCACTGCTCAACAAGATCAAGCAAAGATGGGTGGTGGAGTAGCTATCTACCTCTCCTCCTCTCCATCTCTGTCCCCTCTGTCTATGAGATGCTTCTTCTCAAATGCTCCCTCCCCTTCTCTGTCCCTGTATTTGTTGCCGGTGTCGATTGTTGTCTTGGCATGTCTCCTCCTTTAGTAACTCCTCCCCGGCCACCTCTGGAGAGTTACTCATACTAGGTGATTTCAACTTAAATTATGCTTTTTAGGGGGAAGGCAACATAAAATACCACACATCTATGTACAGCAAAATTGGACACAACATTACTAGGCAACACAATTTGGGAGGGGGGAGGAAATTAAGCAGTAAAATAGCACTCTTGTGTACAGAAAACTAGCAAATACAATTACAAAGTAAAATAATACAATATTGTTTTTGTTTCTTTTTTATTTAGAAAGGGAGTGGGACACAATAAAATACCACACCTATGTACAGCAAAACAGCAAATTAAATTATGAAGTAAACAAACACAATGGCTCATGAGTGGCTTTTTTCCATTGGGAGGAGTGGAGACAAGCCATATTACAACACCACCCTAAAATATACATTCATGTGCACAGCCAAATAGCAAATAAAATCACTAACTGAAAGTTATATAGTGATTGTTTGTGTGTTTGTTCTTTCAGCTAGGGCAGCATGTTGCTGTTGAAAGGATAATAATCAAATATAAGAAGGCAGCATCCATTTCTTCACCTTCACCTTCATCTTCCTTCCAGCAGTCACCATTAGTATCCAAAGTTTCATTTCTCAGACATTGATCAAATCCAGCTGTCCCAGTGGCAGCACGTAAAAGTCACTGGCATTACTTTTAAACAATGTGAGGCACTCCACATTTTCAGGGCTTATGGCCATTCTCAGATCAGTGACTGTGTTCCTTGCAACACAAAACTCTCTTTCAGAAAAAAAAACACTCGAGCAAAATCAAGAGAGATGATAAAAGCTACTTGCACCAAAGCTGACCACAGGGCTGCCTCCAAACATAAACAAATGACATGCAAACATATGAAAATATATTTTCTGCAGCAGCACTACTATCAAGCATTGTCCACAGGCTGGTCCCAACTTAAAGCCAGTATTCTTACTACAATAATTAAGGGTGTGCATGGGACATACTTCCATATGCCTGCAGCCTTGACTGGCCAAATTCTAAACATTGTCTTCCAGAAAAAGAAGGGGATCATTGTCACATACAAGTTTTGTTAAGACTACCAAATATTCTTCCACCATATTAGGTATTGTAAGACTGTTTCATTTTTGAGATGCTGTGAATGTGGACACTCGTTTCATCAGTTGCAGTATTTTTATACAGTAAAAAAAGAACCAGTGGAGGCTCATCTACTTCCTTCTATGGTTCCTCAGTGACAGAAGTGTAATCATGATAAATTGGATTCCTCACACACAATACCCTTGTCCTCACCTTGTTGAAGGCTTTTCTTGTCCTCTTTCTCTAAAACAGATGAATCTGAAATTTCAGACATCTCATTTGCTTTCTCTGTAAGACAGTCTTTCACAATCATCCAAACTGGAATGTGATAGAAGAATATTGAGTTTCTTGTCCTTTAAACATTCATTAAGTATACAGTATGTATTGCTCCATCATTAACATGCCATTAAATAGATAATACACTGCCTAAAATTAGTACTAACTTTTATTAAGAGTTAGGTTAAGGGCCTTCGGGGTGGGGTAGTCTGTACCATGTGGTTCAACTTTACTAAAGGAAGTGAATTGTATAAGTGTATACTTGACTAACTGAATAGAAATCTAAATACCCCTGTGCTGATAATGCAAAGTTTTAGAAATTTTTATAACCCAAAATGACTGTGCTATATGTGACACCTAGAACACTCCATATGTACAGATGATACCTTGTAATCACCTCTGCTATTGTAACCTGATTTTTGACCTATTGTAAGCTGACTGTTTGTATGTCTCTACTTTCAATAAAAAGATTAACTGCAAAAAAATACTTTTATTAAAAGTAGTCAACTGTTAATTTTTCTATCTAAAGTCATTTTTGTTTCCTTTTTTGGGTGATTAGGAGATTTTGTTATATAATGGTACTAATTAGGATTTCTGGATTAGTTCTCTAGCAAAATATTTTTGGGAGGATATCCAGGGTGCCTCCTCCTTTGGTGGAAGATGTCAGAGTTTGTGTATTTGGAATGTTTTTTTCTGATGACCAAATGTTATAACAGTAGAAATTAAGATCTCACTCCACTTCTTGGCAACTGTAAATCATCTTCATTCTTTATTTAATTGTCACAAACCAAAAAATCCTGGTGATGTTTCACAGCACCACCTCTTTGTCAGGCCTTAGCACTGTGGTTACTTTTTTATCTGCTAATTACATACTTTCCCATTTATCTGCACTGTAGATAAAATGGGTTTCCTTGTAAGTTTCACTGTCTTATGTGCAACAGACAGGCTGATCTCTACAACAAGTGACAGGGGAAATGCTCCCATCTAACAAGAACTGAGTGTTTTGCCTGCTGCTGACTCCCTTGACTACTGAGACACTCTTACAAAGAAACCCATTTTATCTACAGTGCAGATAAATAAGAAAATATGCAATAAGCTCTGAAATGTCACCAGAATGTTTTGGTTTGTGGCAACTAAATAGCAATAAAGATTTACAATTGTCAAGAAGCGGAATGAATCATTAATTTCTAATATTTTGACATTTGGAACAGTACTCTACCTAGAAGTTGATATATCTAGTTCTGTGCCTTTTCATACCTCACTGGAATTGTGGCCTCACTGATTGTGACTTCATTAGTAATCAAGATGAGCCTCTGCCCTTCTGTCAAGTTCTATAGCTCTCACAGTGAGTGATAGCACTGTCCATATGGTATAAAGGGGAATAGCACTAAGCATTTCAGTTTCCAGTGAGGGTGTTGTTCCAATTACTGTCAGGTTGAAAACATTCTGACTAGTAAAATAAAAAAAAAAATACTTTAGAAATAAAAGGCAACAACTGGCTACCTCAAAACGACTAACAGTTTCTATTCTTTTTGGCAGTGTCTCTTTAGGTCACTCATTGTGGGGAAAGAATTTTAAGTATGCCAAAACAGAGGACCAACACAAAATAAATTTCTCACACATCATTTTTTTCATATTGAAGAAACTTTATTGTGCAATGTACAGAAGACAGGGCACCAAAACAGATGCATAATGAACAACTCCAAATCATCTGAGGTGTACACAGAGAGAATATCATGAACATTTTCCAAAAAGAAGAAACAACAACAAAAAAAGAAAAACAACAATCCTACAAAGAAAAAACCTACCACAATAAAAACCACCACCCACCCCACCCCTGAAATCCCAAACCTCCCCTCCCTATCCCCCTCTCAGAAGAAAAGCCTAGTGAGAATTGAAAAACATAGGCATTTCTCCAATGAAGCAATAGGAGGCGCATAAAGTAATGTGAGCATAGCAGGATGAGAAGCATACTGGCGCTCTCATAAAAACAGGAACCTGTGTGCTAGGCAACTAATGGTAAAGGTATCAGACTTTTATAAGGAGGAACCTGTCAAATCAGCAGCTTTGGTGTTGACCCAACTTGGTGTGAACCAGAGAAGAAGCCAAATTATGAGATTGGGGTGCAATGCCCAAAAGGATTCAAAGAGTTAACAGGACAAATATGGTTCCTATATTTTCTTATATTTATCCAAGCAATCTGCTAGGCTGGCAAATGGTCCTTTCAGCTTGTAATGTAAACAGAATCTCCCTGTGCCATTCAGTAAGAGTGGGAATAGTTTGACCACACCAGTGTCTGAGTAACACTTTTTTGGCACAAGCTGAGATCAATGCCATGTGATACCTTTGATTTCCAATCAGGTCTGTGGTTGCATCACCCAATAAACATATCGCCAGGCAAAATTTGGAGTGTAAACCTAGCAGGTGATCTAGTTAATGCTGTATAGCATGTCATAATGGAGCTGCTTTTTCACATGACCAAAGAACGTGGAAGAGATCGCCAACCACCTTATTGCATCTGGAACACAAATCTGTATGGAGTTTACCCATTTTATACAGTTTTACTGGTGTGCAAAAAAATTATGGAACAGTTGGAACTGCTTAAGATAGTATCTATCCCACTTCAAGAGTTCATAAGTACTTTCCCATATAAGAGACTAATTGTGAGGCCCACCCTGAGCAGGAAGAACCTGATTCCAATAATAAAAGAGGGCTCCAACTTTGTCAGCAAAAACATCACGCAGTTTAGTGTAAAAATATGAAATAGTGCATGTCAAGGGTGAATTAACCAGCATAGTAATAATCTGTGACCCAAATAATGTCTGCCATTGCCCAGGCCTGCAGTGCTTGTTAAGCATATGGGATATCTGTTAATATTTGAAACTGAACAAAAGGGGTAGATTGAATCTATTCTGGGCTTCCAAAAATGTGACCAGTCTGCCCTGATCCAACAAGTTTTCAACCATAGGTACCTTCTCAGGAGACCAGAAGGATCTAGGCAATATTTGGCCACCAATCTTGAAATTCAGGTTCCCCAATAAGGGCTGTGTTGAGTCTTTTCGAGGTTCAATTTTAAAAAAGGAGCAAAGCTGCCTGTGGATCTTCACAGTGGATTCTACCAGGGTGCCCTTCAAAGGAAGAGGGATCTGCTTGGGGGAGAATATGCAATAGTGAATTGATGGCAAGTCCCAGATGTGAACAGTAGTATTTATCCATTTTCAGCCACTGTGGGGTGTAGACCAGAGTCTGATCTGTCAAAGGAGATTTATACCATGGAGAAATCTTGAAACAATGGTTGGCTAAATAAATGAGAACTATATTAATGACCTGCAACCCCCTTTAAATGTCTCACACATCTTACTGAGATTGCAGCCTTCTTAGTTCTCCTAATGATAAACTAGAGGAAGACTTTAACACTAGCAGTACTAGAACTAAATATCTGTTGAGTCTTTGCCTTTTTCCTCACAGGCACAGGGTCACCACTGTTACTGATGATATGCAGTGGAATTTCTTGAATTGGATTCACTGGATTAACCCTCTTGGATGCAGATTTTGAAATTTATGTATGTGTACTCTTCTCTGACACAATAACTGATAATGAACACAAAGACCAAGTACCAACATTATACCTAACTCAGGTGGACCCCTGGGTCCATGACCCCAAGTGCAACAGGAAACACACAGAGAAGGTGAATTGATTAACAACTATGCAACCAACAGTAATCCAAAAATGATAAGTACATTTTTCAAGTGAACAACAGCAAAATAAATGGCAGCGGCGCCCAAGCAGTATTGTATGGTAATGAATGGGAAAAATGCAGGAATAAATATAGCTTCCCTATAGGTAAACAGTGATCATATGTAATCTAGTAGAACAATGTTTAGAAAAAGCACTAATCAAGGAAAAAATTCCTCACAGGAAGGGCCGGTGGTTGGTGGTTGGTTGTGGCAGTAGTAGTAGTAAATTTGTTTATAAGGCACCCTTCCTCACAGGCTCAGGGTGCCATGCAGGAATAAACAGGCAGAACAAAATAAATAAACTTAATAAACAGCATAAAAGTACATAATACAAAATTCTCATCATAACAGTTTAAAATTTCTTAGCAGCTATGTCACAAAGGGTATCCAAGGATTAAGTCTAGTCCCCAACAGCCTGTTCAAAGAGATAAGTCTTTACCTCCCTTTTGAATGCCTCCACTTGAGGGGGGCCTCCCTCAGTACCCTGGGTAAAGCGTTCCAAATCACAGAGTGGACTACCTCAAATGTATGATCCCCCAAGGATTTCAGCCAGACACTAAAGACTTAGAGGAGACCCTCAAAGGAGAAGCAAAGAGGATGTGAGGACTGGAAAGAATTCAGAAGATATGACAGATAAGCAGGGCCAAACCCGTGTAGACCTTTATGAGCCAGTAAACCAACACTGAAGGTAATTCACCACTTCAGTAGCAGCCAGTGCAGTTCATGGAGGACCAGGGTCACATAATTAGGGAACGAAAGGCCCATCACTAACCTGGCTGTTGTGTTCTGCACCAGCTGCAAGTGTCATAGTGTACTCCCACTAACCCTGAAGTACAGCGCATTACCATAGTCCAACCTAGATGACATGAATACATGCACCACTGCTGGAAGGTCTTCAGGAGGGATAAGGGATTTAATCCTGCTGAAGTTCCTTGGATGGTAAAAGCCTCTCTTGACTACAGTAGTTGGTAACTGCAGGGTTGCAGGGGTGCACAGATAGAACCTGTACACCCTTGTGTTTGCATTGGATTTTATTACAAGTCTCAAGCTCAACAACAAAATTCACTAATACAGTGCAGTAACATGAAGTCTTCAAATGCTGTTAAAAATGTATTTTAATTGCAACAATTCTCTTTTATGAAACTGCAGTACTAAACACACAACTAGATGTTAATTGCTATGTAACCCTAGGCCCTCATGGATGGTGAGGGAGAGGATCTGAGATCAGGGTATCATGTCAAAAAGGGGCTCCTTCAATCTTGTCATGAAGGGTTGGGGGTTATAAGTGTCTGTAGACCCTGTGTGGTTCTTGAGCTTACACTTACAGCTGTACTGTAGTTTTTCCGTGACCCTTTTACCTCCCTCTCTGGACACAGCAGATGCCTGTCTTTGATGCAATGCTGGAAATAAAGATGCACTTACAGTAGGTAATACAGCACTTGCAGAATCAGCTTTTATTAAATCACAACAAAATACCTTTCAGGTAGACCTGGCAATACGATGGTACACAATCCCGTTGAGATCAAGCAGTCACAGAAAGGTATTGATGCATAGATGGAAAACAGTTGTAAAGATTACTGAAGAGGGCTGGTTTAAATTGATCTTCAAAGACACCTCTAGCAAGCATAAGTCTGGTTGTCAGAGTATCCAAGCATACAGTGTTTGTCAAACATATAGTATTTGTACAGACAATGTCCATTAGTTATCAGGCCAACCTGTTTGGACTTGATGTTATATAACCAAACCAAACCAAACCAAACTTTTATTTTTGAAATACTATTCCACATACTGTAGATCATAGCATTTTACATAGTATAATCAATAAATTTAAAACACAGCATAATCAGCATTTTTTTAAAAAACATGCAACCAAAATTTCTAAACATAGCAGGAATTCAAATATCAGCATATGCCAACTCAAATAAATACTTTTTAAGGCAGATTTGAAAGCCTCAATGGAGAGGCAATCCCTTATCCAACTAGGTAGAGAATTCCACAAGGTCAGATCAGCATAAGCAAATGCCCTAGCTCCTGATGTTGTCAAATGGATCCTGGGAATCTCCAGCAACCCCTCATTGGTGGAGAGGAGAGGGTGAAGGGGGCAGTAGGGACAAAGAAGCTCTTGCAGGTACCCCGGTCCCTGTCCATGTAGGGCCTTATAGATCAGTAATCTGACCTTGAAGGTGATCCTCCACTGCATAGGCAGCCAGTACTAAGAGAAGAGCACAAATGTGACATGGTCAGATCTCCATAAACCTGTCAACAACCTGGCAGCCACATTCTGCACCAGCTGCAGGTGGTGGAGGTCCACCCCCAGTAGCCCTAGGTATAGGGCATTGCAGTAACCAAGGTGCAAGGTCATCAAGGCATGGACCAACATCAGGAGATCATCAGGTGGTACTAGGTGCTTTATTTGGGTGGCATTCCTCAGATGATAAAAAGAGGGCTTGACAAAGGCCGACACCTTAGTCTGAAGTGTCAGTCCACTATCAAGCATGATGCCCAGATTTAGCACCCGGTCAAAGGTCCTCAGCTGGTTGCCGCCTAGCCAAAGCTCTCTCTGCCTGATTACCCAGGTCCACAACCAACACCTCAGTCTTAAATTGGATTCAGGCTGAGTCAGCTAGCACTCATCCAGTCCTAGATTTCAGTGAGACAGTTGTTAAATACTGTAACAACATCGTATTGCCCGGGCACAAAGGACAAGTACAGTTGAGTGTCATCTGCATAGCAGTGAAAACTCAACCGGTATCACCTAATAATGTCTCCCAACATTACCATATATACCGCAAACAACACAAGGGAAAGCACAGAGCCTTGTGGCACCCCACATGGTAGGGAGGTAGGAGCTGAGGAAAACACCCTGGACTCCACTCTCTGTATCCTGCCAGTGAGAAATGAATGGAACCATCTGAGGACTGTGCCACTCAGCCCACAAAAAAGTTGCAGGTGCTCCAGCAACACCCCATGATCCATGGTGTCAAATGCTGCAGAGAGATCAATGAGGACCAAGATGGAATGGCTCCTCCGATCCCTCGCTGTCAGGAGATCATTTAGTACCCGGACCAATGCCGTCTCAGTACTATGTCTCTTCCTGAAACTGGACTGGGAGGATTGTAGATGCCGTGGGTGGTAAGGTGATCCTCAAGCTGCAACACAACTGCCTTCTCAATAACCTTACCTACAAAAGGCATGTTAGAGACTGGCCTGTAGTTTGTGAGGCAGTCAGGATCCAGAGAAGATTTTTTTCAAGAGGGGGTGAACCCACACCAATCTCTGCTCTGCCCATTTGAGTGAGCTACATGGATCTCCAACCTGATGGTCACAATCCTATCTGCGAAGAATCTAGTGAACTCCTTACACTTCTCTTGTGAAAAGGCTCTCTGATTCTGGAGGCAGGCTGGATTGCACAGCCTGTCCACAGTCCAGAAGAGTTGGGCTGGTCAATTCCATTGCACTGCAGTCTTCCCAGACAGGAATTATGCCTTCTTACAGGAGACTGTAGATCGATATACCTTATAATGGGATATCAATCTAAGTTTGTCATCATTCAGGCTGGATTTCTGCCAGCAATGCTCCAACCTTCTTCCCACTCTCCTTATCTCTCTCAAGATCCCATCAAACCACAGGGACCGAGGGCAAAGGGTGAGTGGGTGAACATGGACCACAGCAATGGCATCCAGGGCCTCTCCCATTGCCTTGTTATAGGCTCATAGCAGACTCCCTGGATCTCTGCTAACACTCACACTGCCCAATAGGTCCAGAACCACCATCAGACCAGCTGGAGTTTCTCCCCATAATGGGCAGTACTGGACCATGTCTGTAGAGGCAGGTCTATTGAGGGGGCCATGAAGCTGAACCCAATAGTGTGGTGATCAGACCATCTGACAGGTTCCACCACCACATCAGAGATCTCCATCCTCAGCAGGAACACCATATCCAATGAATGACCTTGTATATGGGCCGCAGAGGTAGTTACTTTTGTGAGCCCCAACAACATCATCAATTGGAGGAAGTCTTGTCCAAATTGTAAGAGTTCATTGTCGACCCAGGCATTGAAGTCCCCCAGTACCAACCACCTGGGGGTCTCCAATACCATCTTGACGATGAAGTCCACGACCTTCAGCAGGAACTCCTTCTCACTCCTGGGCGGACGGTAAATGAGAAGTATCCTACAACCCACACCTGCACCCACAATACATTCAAAGGATCTAGTGGCCCCAACTGGCACCTCTACTAGGCCCAGCTCCATCTTAAAACAGATGGCTACCCCCGGCCCCTGCAATCCAACCTTGGGTGGTGTATCACCGAGTACCCAGCCAGAACAGCTGACTCCAAAATGGGACCAGCATTTCATCTAGCCAGGTCTCAGTGATGCAAGCCAGGTTGGATGACCCAACAAGATCAGCAATTACTGCTGTCTTGTTTTGAATTGACTTGGCATTGCATAACACCACCCGGGTTGGATGAGCAGTCGAGGTTGACTTGGCTGCCTGCCCACTACTAGTGGAGCCTTAAGGAATCACAGGTTCTGATCACCAGCATATCATCCCATAGTGCCAGAACATCAATGGATTTATAGAAACACAAATCCCTGACACTTTTCTTCAGGGTCCGTGAAATTCATTTACAGTAGATGGCAGGACAAATCTGGTATGCACATTGCATACCAGCCAGTCATTCATTCTGCAGTATGTCTGACCCTCAACCCCAGAATTAGATGATTGAGTTCACCACACTCCATGTTCATGGGCTAGTCTAGGCATGAGTTTCAAGCCCTACCAGGTAGCTATGGAAAGACATATGCCTTAGAGGCCAGGGCATGATGGCCAGTTGGTTGGTGTGGCTCCAATCCCTTGAGAACTGTAAATGCTCTGTACCCTATTTAACAGACCTTTCTTTAGCTGTCTGCAAGCTTACAGGAGGTAGTATAGCATAGTGGTTAAGCGCACTTATGTGCAGACCTGGAGACCTAGGTTTGAATCCCATCAGCCCCACTTACATAGTTTGCGACTCTGAGCAAGTCACTTAACTACCTTGCACTCCTAGGTTGCACCTGGAAACAAGTGCCAGCTTAGTGTGCCTTTCCTGGTTAAATAATTTCCCCTCTCCCATTCCCTACAGTCTGTTTGAGATTTAGAGTAAACAGATATTTTAAAGGAAGCCCAATGTCTTTCTCTCACAGAAACCTAGGTAGGTATGTTCACTAACCTAGGATATTGTGAGAAACATTGGGCCTGCTTCAAAATATGTGTTCACTCTAATGTACAATCACACTTTAAGCACATATAAGGTGAAAATAAGGTAGTAGAATACCACCTTAATTGTGTAATTTTGCACTTCAAGAAAACACAGGAATTGTTTTCACTTTTGTATTGTTTAGAACAGGCAGTAGTTTTTAACCCAAGTAACAGGACTATCACCGAAATAGCGTAAATGTTTTAAAGAAACATCCAGCTAGCGGAAAGGGTCATTAAAGAATTATTGAAATAAGAAAAGACTCCACAGAGACAAAACGTTTCAAAACTGGAAAGGGAGGCATTGGATAACTTAAGGACAAATCAGTGGCCATCAAACCAGCAGACAAAGGGGGAGGTATTGTTATCTGGGATTGTCAGAAATACAGTATAAAGCAGAGTACATCAGACAATTGTAATATAGTAGCAGATACCAGAGGACAGAACAGGATCCTACCACAGAATACAGAGGGAGATAATGGATGCTTTGTATCTTGGATTGGACACAGGGTGGATCACAGAAAAAGAGCAAACTATGCAGTTGAAACACAATTTGAGATACCCTATCTTCTATGCCCTCCCCAAGATACATAAGGATGCCCAAAATCCATTGAGATGACTTTTAGTATCAGGCCTGGAATCAGTTTTGAAACCACTCTCAAAATATGTTAATTTATTTGCACTGCTGGCGGTGACCAAGATGGATACTTATATAAAGATATATAAAGGATACAAGCCACATGATAGATTTACTAGACAATTTGAACCAGATGGGACAGGACTGGGGTACAGTCCCTTGGTCACCTTTGACATCAAGGACCTTTATATGAGTATCCCTCATAGGGAAGGCTTAGATTCACTACTTGAGGCATTAAGAGACTAGGAGGATGCACATCCCCCTAGTGAGTATTTGATACAATTAGCAGAGCTAGTTATAAACAGGAACTATTGAAGATTTGGGGTGACTTTTTCCAAAAAGTCATGGGAATAGCAATGTGAATTACTATGGCCCCTTTACACATAGGACTTTAAACAATGTCATATACTAGAATGACAGAACTGCTATTTTCCAATATTTTATATTGGATGAGATTCTTTGATGATATACTGGTAATATGGCAGGGAACATATGAGACATGTACTGAATATCATGAATATCTGAATAATAGGACTGCCCAACTTGAGTTCATCATGATGGCAGACAAAGACAGGATCTCATTTCTGTATTTATGGATTTACAAGGGATCGGTTGGTTTACAAACCACCCTATGCTGCTAAAAGATGACAGGAATATCACACCACACAGGAGGGGTTTTCATGGTCCAAAACCAGTGAACTGCATCCCCAAAGCTCAACTAATAAGTGACAAAAGGAGCTACAATGAAGTAGTAGAATTTGGGAGGGTAAAGACAGAGCTCACTGATAGGTTTTGCGACAGATGGTATGGGGACATACTGTTGAGGAAGGCTAAAGAGGAGGTAGTAGCTATCTCAAGGGAAGAACTCCTGAGGCCAATATAGCATGAAAAGCTTGGCAACAGGATTGTGTTCTCACTGGCCTACAGCCATTAGAACAGCAATATTAGGAGAACTAAAAAACAATCGACATATCCTACAACTTGGTAGCAAGCAGAAGTTAAGATTTTGGGAACTCCCACTATTTGCATCAAAGAAAAATCAACCCATTGGGGGCACACTAGTTCACATGGTCCACAGTATCCCGTAAACTGGAACCAGGCAGTTACTACTGAGACCCCTGTCAAAAGGCTCTTACTACTGTGGAGATGTTCTCAGTGTGGTAATACGAGCAGACAAAACACATATGAGCACCTCTGCACAAATGTTAAGCTTGAAATAAAATGGCATGTTACATATAAAACAGATTCTGTGATTTAACTACTTCAATGTCCATGTGACAAACTGTTTGTGGGCAAGACCAGGAGGGAACTTAAAGTAAGGACTGGAGAACATAAAAATAATATCTGAAGAAAAGACAAGAACATTGTGGTGGCAAAATACTTTGAAAATGCTGGAGATTCATTTTCTTCTTTGTGTTTTTGGGGCCTAGAACATGTCATGGCCCACCCAAGAGGCACGGACTGGAACACCTTATTATTAAGAAGGGAAGTATTTTGGATAAATGTTATGGAATAAACCCAGAAGTAGGACTAAATGAGGAATGCAACTGGTCCCTGTTCTGGTGATGATTATGGACAATGTGTACTTAAAACAAATTCTGAAGTACATATGGGACACTTAATGAAAAATGCTATTATTAATCCTACGCTATCACACCCTAATGGCCTAAAAATTATCCACCTCACGTAAGAAGCCTTGTTCCTAAAATCTTCTTACTATAAACCATGGTACATGCCTATGCTCCTGACATCATCGTGATCTCTGAAACCTGGCTGTCCAATAACATCCCTCACCACTCTGTCTTTATCCCTGGCTTTACCATCACTAGGCAGGACTGGAATGGTAGTGGTGGCGGTGTGGCAATATACACCTCCTCTTCTCTTCAGTTCACTCCCACCTTTACATCCTCTGCTCAAACATCCCATGAGGCTCTCCTTATAAAAAACTCCCTCCCCTACACTGCGCCTACCTTCGTTGCAGGGGTTGATTGCCGTCCAGGGCCATCTCATTCTAACATCACTGACCTAGTCATGAAGCTCACTTCATTAGCCATCGGCAGTGAACTATTTATCCCTTGTGACCTAAATCTAAATTGGCTGCCCGGCCCCCGGGCAAATGTCCGATCCACCATTGAACTTCTCCAGGAACCCACTCACCTCAACAATAAAACATTTAACCATTCCCTGATTGACCTTGTACTCACCCCCCCATCAAATAATAGCCTCTGGTCTACTCCCAGACTCTATCAGCGACCACCACATGACCTTTGTGGTGCGCAAGACCCATAGGACTAAACACCTACCAAAAATGATTCTCACTCAACCCTATACTGTGCTTGACCTGCAGTCACTGTTTCATGACTTCACTCATACTGACTGGTCCTCTCTTTCCTCAGCGACCTCAGCTGACCTAGCCCATGACTCTTTCAACACTAAGTTCCTTCAGATTTGGAATTCCCATGCTCCGCTCCGCAAAACCAGGGTCTGCGGTGGGCACCTCCCCTGGGTCACTCCTGAGCCTCTGGCTTGCTAACAAGCTTGTGACCTCGCATAGCAATGGTCCAAAGTTTCCCACTGCCCTAGAGATTACCAGCGTTACCGTGAACTTCGGAATGGCTGCACTAAAGCAATCCACCTAGCCTAAGTTGAGCAATTCAGGTCCAACTTCCTATCTAATACCAACAATCCAGTCAAATTCTGGAAGGTCATCCACTCCCTCTTCTCACCTTCCACAAACCCTTCCCCCTTCACTCAAGCTCAACCACTCTGTCCTTTCAGATCCTATAGCCGTTGCAGAATGCTTTTACTCCCACTTCACTTCTTGCACCTCGTCTCTGCTGTGCACCATCCCTGGCTCCTCCCATGGTCAGGCCCATGGTCAGGTGGCTCTATCCCCCCCCAACTAGCCCCTCCCTCCTCTGTTCCCCCGCTCACCCCAACGCGTCCACCCATCTTGTCCCTCCCTCTGCACCCTGCCCTCTCTTCCCGCCCTCCACCCTCTACCTCCCCAGCCCCTTCCTGTTCTCCTTCTCTCCTGACACTACCTCCATGCTCTCCTTGCTCTGAACCCTACCAAAGGCTTCTCACCTGATGGCTTGGATCCTAGGCTCCTCTCTCTCTCTCTCTCTGCTCCCGCTATTGCCTACCAGCTCACTCTTATACTAAACCTCTCCTTCTCGACTGCCACAGTTCCCTCAGTTTGTAAACATGCAGTTGTCCTCCCTCTGCCTAAGGGGGGAGACTCCACCACTCCTGATAACTATCACCCTATCTCTCTCCTTCCTACCTTAGCTAAATTACAAGAACACATAGTCCTCAATCAGTTCTCCTCCTTCTTCTCTGACTGCTTTTTGCATGCCATACCAGTCTGGATTTAAGAAATCCCACTCCACCACCACTTCTCTGTTGAGGCTAATAGAGACCATCTCCACTGGCTTTGACAAAGGCTACATTACCTCGGATATCTTTGTCGACCTGACCAAAACCTTTCACACTGTCTCCCATCCTCTCCTCCTATGCAGTCTCTCAGTCACTGGTCTCTCCTCTTCTGCCATGGGTTGATTCAGTGCCAATCTGTCCAGCAGGTCACAATCAGTTACAATTGCTATTGTTATCTCTTCTCCCCTGCCTATAACCACTGGAGTTCCCCAGGGTTCAGTGCTAGGCCCTACTCTGTTCTCTATCTTTCTAAATGACCTCTCCCAGGTTTGGTCTGCATCCAGCAATCACATGTATGCTGACGATACAGTACTATTTACATCTGGCAAATCAGTCTCTGATGTCACAACCAGCCTCCAGTCTGACTTCACTAAAGTCCAACTCTGGTTTAGTTCTCATCAACTTTTACTAAATGCCAAGAAGACCATCTCTATGTCCTTTGGCACAAGGTAGAGACTCACAAGGCTAAGTCACCTTTCCACCTTTCACACCCTTATTGGAACTGTACTTGAGGATTCCTCCTTATTCCAGTATCTTGGCATATGGCTGGATAAACACCTTAATTTCTCAGTACACATTGATGCCATTCTGAAAAAACTTAGGCCCAAGCTCGGGGCCCTTTTCAGAAACCATAGCTGCATCCCATTCACTGCCAGGCAAGAGCTTGTCCTGAAGATGGTCATGCCTATACTTGACTACAGCGACATAGTTTATGGTGCTACCCCTCAGTCCTCCCTAACCAGACTGGACCTTCTCTATAATTCCTTCTGTCACTTTGCTCTTGATGCCCCTCACCTCACCCATCACTGTAATCTTTCCGCTCTCTTAACTTCCTGACTCTCCACAATCAGCATGAGCTACATAGTGCTAAGTTCATCACAAAATTCTGGCTTGGATCTCTCCTATCTTACCTCTCCTCTTCCTCCCTTGGTACCCTTCCACCTTCCCTTTACACCCTCAGAGCTTATGTTGACACACACACCCTCTCAATCCCCAGCAGATCTACATCCTCCAAAAAGTCTTCTCTTACCATCTGCCTAAAATGTGGAATGCTCTCCCTCCTTAAATCTGCCACTCTTCCTCCATGAGTTTGCTTATGTCTACTCTGCACAATTACCTAATACCTAGCTGCACTTGCCCCTGACCCCTCCTGCCTATTAAATCTCTTTCTCACACTCTCCCTCTCTCATTCTCTCACTACAGTTCATCCTCATTTGCACTTATTTGCCCTCTTAGCCTAGCTCTTACATTGTGTCATTGTTCACTTATGTTTCCTCCCTTTGTTGTAAGTGAATCACCTTGCATCCCTTGTAATTGATATTTATTTATTGTTTACCATGTATCCTATGTTTTATGCCTCTGTAATGATACTGTTTGTATTGATATTGTATGTATTGAATACCATGTATCCCATGTTTTTGCCTCTGTAATGATACTGCATATTTATCTTCTGTATATCCCATTCTCCTTCCCCTAGGATGTACCATGAGAAGAGCATTGAGTTGCTCAGTGTATCTTTTCTGGTGAAATAATTCAATAAATAAATAAATGAACAGTCAGAATGGCATGTTATACAGTGAGAAATGGCTAGTATCACAGAAGGGAACCTCGAGTCTTCTGTCTGATAGCTGCCAGGTACTGTCTAAACATATATGGGATCTTTCACAGCCAACAGGTCAGATTCTGAACTTTAAGACAGCCTTTACTCAGTGATATGACCTTTGTCTGGAACTTTCACCTAGCCTGCTCCCCCGATCTCATATATAGCCACTACACCAGGTATATCTATTTTGTCAGGATTATAATATTACACACAAAGTTTTGTCTGAAATTTGGAGGCATTACAAAATGTCTAAAGAGTGAACAATTTTGTTGGGGCATTAGCCCTTGGAGGGAGCAAATGCTGCAGCGTGCAGTATTCCTCTGGGCACAGGGAAGCCACAGTACAGAAAATGACCCTTATGCCTGTTGTGAAAATACTCCTTTGGAAACAGTGGGAGGAGTCTTGCTGAGAGAGGAAGAGTTTGTGGAGTTTGGGAGGGGCCTTAGACAAGTAGGAAGCATGGTAACCTTCTTGGAGGTGCTGCCTGTCTATGACGTAGGTGAGGCTAGGGTGCTCCACATCATGGAATTCAATCAGTGGTTGAAAAACTGGTCCAGAGCTCAGGAATTTGGCTTTATTGGGGACTGTGGGTCCACCTGGAGTGATGCAGTCCTATACTGGCATGATGGGCTGCATCTGTCCAGGAGGGGGGAACCAGGATCCTAGGTGACAGGTTTAAATGCTTCATTGGCAAGCATTTAAACTAGCCAAGGGGAGAGGCACTGGAAAGAAACAGGGAAATCCTAGCCCCCCTAAAAAGTCAGGGTAGTAAGTGAGGTAAACACCTAGATAGAGATGTCGATAGGGAGAACAGCTGGGGTAAATGGAGAAAGTGACATGCAATAAGGACAGGGATGGACCAAAAAGAAGAAGTAAGGCCATCAGAAAATGGAGGGTAATGAGTACCAATGCCCATAGTCTGGGCAACAAGCTCCCTGAACTGGTGGCCTTGATGGAAGAGGGATGCCTGGATATCATAGCAGTCACAGAAACATGGTACACAGAGAACCATGACAGGGATGTTAACATACCAGGGTACATAACCTACAGGAGAGACAGGGAAGGGAGACAAGGGGGAGGAGTAGCTCTCTATGTTAAGGAAGGGATAAAAGCAACTGAACAAAAGAGTAAACAGGGAGGAGAGAAGGCACTGTGAGTCACCTTAGAGACTGGAAATGACACCACAATCAGCACAGGGGTTGTATACAGACCACCATGTCAGGGGAAGGGAATGGACAAGGATATAATAGAAGGCTTTCTTAGGATGGCAGAGAAAGGGGAGATAATGTTGATGGGAGACCTGAATATGCCAGATGTTAACTGGAGCACATTTGCTACAGCCACATCCAAGAGCAGGGCCATTCTCAATGCCCTACAGGTGGCATGCCTCAGACAGCTAGTTTCAAAACCCACTCATGAGGGAGCAAATTTAGACCTTATACTCTCAAATGGGGACAGTGAGAGGATCTCAGATCTAGAAGTGGGTTGTCATCTGAGAACAAGTGACCATCCAACAGTGTGGTTCACAATAAACTTAGCAACAGATTAAAGCCATACAAAAGTGAGGGTACTGGAATTCAGGATGGCTAATTTTGGCAAGATGGGAGAATGCCTTAGAAAAGTGCTAGCAAACAGGCTAGAAGGAAGGGTGGAGCAACAATGGGGAAACATCAAAACTGCCACCACAGAGGCAACAAGCATTTGTGTGAAGCAAATAAACAAATCAAAATGAAAGAAAAAGACACTATGGTTCTCAAAAGAGGTGGCGGGGAAAGTCAGGGAGAAAAAGATAGCATTCAGGAAGTATAAGGAAACACAGAAGGAGCAGGACAGAGAGCTGTACCAGTTAAGGCAGAAGAAAGCAGGGAGGGAAGTCAGAACAGCAAAGGCCCAAACTGAGGAAAAGATAGCCAACTCAGTTAAGAAGGGAATAAAACCTTTTATAGGTACATCAGGGAGTGTAGAAAGACAAAGGGAGTGATAGTGAGGCTGAATAGAATGGACGGTGGGTGGGCAGAGAGGGACAGTGAAAAAGCAGGGATACTGAATGAATATTTCTGCTCAGTATTCACAAAAAAGGAGGAGGGGGAGGTGCCTAATCCAATTAATAAAATCACTCTTGATAGGGGGGTCGATTCCAGTCCTTTCACAGAAGAAAGGGTTCTGAAAGAACTCCTAAAAGTGAAGGTGGACAAAGCAATGAGGCCTGATGGAATTCACCCCAGAATTCTAAAAGAATTAAGGGGAGAACTTGTGAAACCACTGACTACCCTTTTTAAAAAATCATGGGAGGATGGTGTGGTACCTGAAGAATGGAGAAAGGTGGATGTTATTCCCCTTCACAAAAGTGGGACCAAGACAGAGGCAGGAAACTATAGACCTGTCAGTTTGACCTCTAAGGTAGGGAAAGTGATGGAATCACTTCTGAAGGAATGAATTGTTGAGTACCTAGAGGCCAGTGGGGCACAGGACCCAAGGCAGCATGGGTTCACAGTGGGAAGGTCATGTCAGATGAATCTAATTGATTTCTTTGACTGGATGACCAAAGTAGTAGACCAGGGAGGGGCTGTGGACATGGCCTACTTAGACTTTAGCAAGGCATTTGACACAGTCCCACACAAAAGATTAATTGTCAATTTAACCAGCCTGGGAGTGAGTCCCAGAGTGGTAGCCTAGGTAAAACACTGGCTGGACAACAGGACAGAGAAGGTAATTGTAAATGGAGTCCACTCTGAAGAAATAGGGGTTACTAGTGGGGTACCACAGGGTTCAGTACTGAGTCCAGTCCTTTTTAATGTCTTTATAAGTGACATTGCTGAGGGACTGGAAGGAAAAGTATGCCTCTTTGCAGGTGACACTAAGATCTGCAATGGGGTTGATACACAAGGAGGCTTGGAAAAGATGAGAAGGGACTTGGCAAGGTTGGAGGAATGGTCAGAAGTATGGCAGCTAGGATTCAATGCAAAGAAGTGCAAAATAATGCACCTGGAAAACAAAAACCCAGGGAAAGATTACACAATGGTGGGGGGTAGTAACAACAACAAAACTGGAAAGGGACCTGGGGGTAATCATATCAGATGACCTTATGGTTAGCAAGCAATGTGAGAAGGCAGTAGGGAGGGATGGGGTATACTGGGATGTATAGGGAGAGGCATCACCAGCAGAAAACAGGAAGTTGTTACCCCTCTGTACAGACAGTTGGTGAGACCCCATTTGGAGTACTATGTCCAGTTCTGGAGACCTCATCTCCGCAAGTACATAGACAGGATAGAGGCAGTCCAGAGGAGGGCAACTAAAATGATGCAGGGTCTGCAAGAGAAGCCTTACAAGGAGAGACTAAAGGAGCTTAATAGGTATACCATTGAGAAAAGGAGGGAGGGGAGGACATGATAGAAACTTTTAAGTACTTCAGCGGAATCAACAAAGTCCAAGAGGGTAACATCTTTCAGAAAAAGAGATGTGCAAGAACAAGTGGACGCAATTTAAAGATGGGGGGGCAGTTCAGGGGCAATGTGAGGAAGTATTTTTTCACAGAGATGGTGGTGGACACATGGAACATCCTTCCTGAGGAGGTTATGGGGTGTAAAACTGTGGGAGAATTCAAGAATACATGGGACAGACATAAGGCAATTCTTGTGGGGTAAGAATAAATATGCTGTTGGTTAACTAGAATCTGCAGCTTATCCTGTAGGTAGGGAAATGGGCAGACTAGGTGGGCCAAGTGGTCCTTATCTGCCATCAAAGTCTGTGTTTCTACGTCTATGTTTCTATGACATCACTGGTGATGTCACAGTCCCAACGCAATATGGTATTTAACCACTCATGCACACCACCCTAGTTGCCCATTGTACACTGCAGGAGACAGCTGGGCAGCAGAGTGAGATCCCATTCAGTCCTATGTAAGCAAAATAGTGGGAAACCTTTTTCACAGGTTAAAAACTATCTCAAAGAGAAACATTATTGATTTTTATTTTAAATTTGCCACGAATAATTGAGAGTCATTGAGACTTAAGACAGAATGTAAACCAACGTAACAGGAATGAGGCTGCTTAGCCTGGTAAAGTGAATGTTTTAAAAGGTATGACACCTTTATAATAAGGGACAATGCTAGAGTCTTATAAGATTTGACATATGTGTAATAGAGTGCTCAATATTTATATACCAGGCATTGAAAAAATGTTATTGAAAAGAGACTGAACTCTTTGTCATGAGACAGTATTTGAAACTGCACTGAAGTAAAAACAGATTATCTGACAAACTGTTGAACAATCAGAGAATTTGTTCTCTATGAATCTGCACGTTGTAAAAAATATAATAGACAATGGAATTTAATATTATAAGAATATGATAGTAAATGGTTGCAGCTAGAGATATGAAATCCTATAAGTTTATCAAGGTGTCATGAGAATACTAGAGAATATCTAGGAAATGACACATTGAGATTATTTGAAAATTATTAAATTAGTTTTCTCATTATGAATATGTTAAACTGAGAGCAAAATACATTGGATGAAGGGTATCTGCACAGAGTGTTGAAACTGGTTTTTGAAAAGTGCCAGAGCACTGTGTTTTAGAATTAGGGAACACAGAGATGTTATAAAAAGAATGGACTATATATTGTGCTGAATACAGTTTTTTGACATTTGTACAGGCTTTGAGTACAGTGGGCTTGATGAAGTGCTATGAAACATGAACTGTAGCCCTAGATATGTTGCATAATTAAATGAAAGTAATTGCAAGCTGAATGATTTTGTGGTGTTCATCCTGTCTTTTCATAAGAACTGGATTGTATTGTTGAACCAGAGAACAGTTATTACCATCCAGTATTTCTGAGGAACCGAACCGACTGAGTGCCAATTCTCGGCTTCCATCACCTTGATTTACCTACAAAACAAATATATAGGTAAATTAAGCATGAAGAATGTCCTGTTTACAGCACACAACACCAATTTTTAAACAAAGTATCAATCCAAAAAAAGTCTGTAGTCTAGGCAGGGGTAATGGGCACAGAAACCACAGACCAGAGGCACACAACAGTTGGACATGAATCAAGTCAGAGCTGAATCATCCAAACTGTTAATATCCAATGTACAGTACACAACAACACTTTTTAAACACACTAATCCAGAAAAAAAGCATTCAAGTCATGCCTCTAAGTTGAGCAGGAGCAATGTATGCAGAGACGATGGACAAGGGGCAACACAAAAGTAGGAAGTTAACGAAGTCACAGCTACTCTGATGAGGCAGAGGTGAGGAGTACAGCCCCACAGGGATCTATTCTGGGACATTTATTATGTTGCAGTTACTGTATGTCAGTGACATGTCAAATAAATTGAAATAGTTGGTATAACAATTTGTGGATCACAGCAAAATTGGGCCATTGTACTCTGAGTAGGATGTCAAATTTTACAAGCTGACCTAGATAAGTTTGTCAGCTGATCAGAACATAATAGGATGCCATGCAATACTGAAAAATGTGCAGTTCTCCATTTAGGATCAATAAATACTAAATATGAACTGAATCTTCATGGTAGGTTTAGTTAGGTTGTTAAATCCAAAAGGGATCTGTGAATACTTATTTATGAGGATTTTAAAAATAGGATATGGACCATCAGTGGCAACAAATGCAAATAATATACTAAATTGTTTTACTGTAACAGAGCATTCAACAGTAGGAATAAAGAGGATACTGCTATTGTACAGGAGTTACATGAGACCACACTTGGACTTTTGCTCTCAGTTCTAGAACCTGCATGGTTATTGAATAAACAACAGTTTGAACAGGTTATGAAGATAGATTATTATATCCTTGACTATATAGTTTTAAGGTCAGAAGGTTGAAAAACTAGTGTATTGTCTGGAATTAATAGTAACTTCAGAAGTCATCAGCTGTCACTTCTTATACTCTGTCTGGAGTATTTTTTTCCATTTGTGTTTTGCTAATTAAAAGATTTTCTATCTGGCAGAACAGGGAAAGAATAATCTTGTATTTGTTCAAGGTATATAACATGCAGGAACATCAACTCCCGAGAAAATGGTTAGACAAGGCTGTTGCCTACCAAGAGAGGAAATTTACCTTTCCAATAATTGAAGTAATAGTAAAGTGGATCAAACCCTACAGCCTTTTACAAAATATGCCAGACACATATATAAAGCTAACAGAAGAAATATACAGCAATACCAAGAATCAATTAAGAGACATCTTTAAACAGAAGGACACATAAAAATGCTCAGAATATAAAATAAGTAAGAGGCTAGCATTGAGCAAGCAGGTCTTTGGTCAGGAGAAATACTTACTATTAATCAAAAACCCATATAGAAGGAATCTATGTATAAAATATAGGTTTGAATACCATAAAAGCGAGAAATTTGAAAATATTATTCACAAAGCAACTACTGTTTCCAATGGAAAATGCAAATGCAATCAGGGCACAGATGATACAGTGCATTTACTCATCTTATGCCCTCACTATGAAAAATACAGAAACAAAATATTGGGGTACACACTGAGACAAATGGAAAGTAACCCCCAGGATCTGACAGCTAATATATAGAATTATCTATAGAAATAACTTTAATTTAGTATTTTAATTTCTATAGAAATTAAAATACTGGAAAATGTTATATCTTTTCTCAAGGTTATTGATATCCAAAAACTGCATATAAGGGGTAAACAACTAAAAAGCATATAAAAAATACTAGAGAAAGATTATAGATATAAAATAAGGGAAAGAATCCCATAAGAGCAAAATACTTAGAACAAGACACCAACCAGCTAGTCTAGAGGGAAATTTAGGAGACTGGGAATTATGTGCAATAACTTGATAATAAGGAAATTGGTGTTTATTTTAACATTTTAGAGAATATTAAAGGATGTTTAACTACAGTATGTATGACTGTATGAGAAAGAAATGTATTAATTGTAACAACATAACTTGTTATACAATAAACCTTTGAATGGAACTGAACTATCTGGCAGTACTAGGAGTAATGTATGGAACAGCACTCTGCCTGTAGGCTGACACAGTCACATTTATTCCTCCCTATACATCACTACAATGACTTCACTGACTGACATCACCATTAACCAAGAAGTGACAATCTTCTGCTGCTTGAATGGTAACTTGTGACATGTGTTACCGCGCAGGAATCAGGGCTTGTGATGCAACAGTGAATGTTACCACATCACATGCTGATGATGCAGTGGGAGGAGCAGAACTAAATACATCTGCTTCCAGCTAAAGCATTTCTTTTTACGTCATAATCAATGCTTTTAGATAGAAAACCATCTAAGAGCACAATGAAAAAAAAGAAAACACTTCTGAAATGAAACGTAGTAAGGGACTACTTTTAAAAATCACTAAAATGTTCTACCTGCTGCTTCTTAATGCTACTAGCTTTGTATGGGGGTTTAATGCTCATGTTCAAAATTGTAAAAAAGAACAGTATTTCTTTACAGTATTTCTTTAATGACTTATGCCATGCCTTTACGAATGGCCAATATGAATCAAGAGAGCATAGCTATCAGCTAATATGTGAATTACTCAAGACTAATCAAAGGAAATAATTCTTCACAGAGAGAACAGTGGAAGTATGGAATAAATTACCAGCTGATATACAATAGTTATGAATAAAACATTTGACAGTTTTATAAATGTTCTTGAAAGGTGTTTGTTGGAAGAAGAGGGAAAACAGTTGCTGCTGTGAATCAGAGAACAGT
Organism: Neoceratodus forsteri; assembly: GCA_016271365.2. NCBI lineage: Eukaryota > Metazoa > Chordata > Ceratodontiformes > Ceratodontidae > Neoceratodus > Neoceratodus forsteri. The sequence goes on from CM057456.1 coordinate 1,728,091,686, forward strand.
CTCAAGGGGTTCATGTATATTTCTATACCTATTACTTAGTATACAACACAACCAAAATGTTTCAAAACAGTACAAATCCTAAGCAAAATATCTCCAAGAATTTCAAATTGGAAGAACCTCATGGTCACATGAGTTTCTCTTTCTCAGTCTCAAATAAACCCAGCAAAATTTCATAGATAGAAACAGCTCAAACATGGAGACTCTTGCCCTGATTCTCAAAGGCTATGGCATGGTGCAAGGTGCTTGCGCCACAGAGAATGGCTCAAGGTGCACCTTGAGCTGAAAGGTACAACCAGGAGCAATTCACAAAGGCACCCTGTGTCAGACACAGGCTGCCCGTCCCAATTGGGGCATGCTCCAGCCCTGCGCCCAGACATGGGCTATGACAGGGTGATAGGAGCCCTGTGGCAGATGCAAACTGCCACAGCCCCACAACTGCTATTCACAAAGATCTCCCAAAGGGAGAATTTCTAAGTACCCTTAGAAGTAGCACCCCTGGGAGAGCTGTTCTATCAGTAGTGCCACGTGTCCCAGCTCCCCAACCCCGATGTGCCCCACAAGTGCCATATAGGTACCAGATCTCCCCATCCACTTGATGCCCCCATAGAGCATACAGGGCAGGATCACCCACCTGATCCTCGATGTGTCCCTCAACATGAATAGATATAGTGGCCCTCCCACTCAGATCCTGGTGCCCCTGTCAGTACCATGTCAAATGCCACCAACCCTCCCACTGGCGGCCACGTGCCCCCCCACCCAAGCAGATAGTGCCCCCATACCCAGACAGAGCAGGGGACTGGCACATCCCACTGCATACCTCCATGGCCGGTCCCCAACTGAACTGAATGTGCAGCAGACTGTACAGTGTACATGCTAATTGTTATCTATTAGTGCATACACTATACAGTCCGCTGCACATTCAGTTCAGTTGGGGACCAGCCACGGAGGTGTACAGAGGGCTGTGCCAGTCACCTGCTCTGTCTGGGGATAGGGATGGCACTACCTGCTTGGGTGGAAGGCCAGGGCTGCCAGTGGGAGTTGAGATGGTACTGACAGGACACCCGGGATCTGGGCAGGGTGGCCACTATATCTATTCATGTTGAGGGGCACATCAGGGATTGGGTGGACAATCCTGCCCTGTATGCCCCATGGGGGCATGACGTGGATCCGGGCTTTGCGATATCCGACCAGTGCTGCATGGGTCTTGTGGCAACCCTCCTGTGTGCCATAAGTTTGTCGCATGGGTGGAGTTGCCGCAAGCGTGGGGACTTAGGTGCTGGGACCCCTCCTGTACCTGAATCGAGTGCAGGGTCCCTGGCACAGGGGACTTTGGTGCAAGCTGCTGTTTGCCGCAGCTTGCACCGAACGCAGCCCCCTTTGAGAATTGGGCCCTTAAAGTTCAAATGCTGTAAAACAATAAATTTCAATGGTAACATTCAGAGTGAGAGAATTGAAAACAGTGCTGTACAAACAAAGCACACTAGGATGAAAACTGAAGAAACAAATATTTGTCAATGCTGAATGTTTGCCGCTTACATTGTTGTTGTCCTGGGTCTTTCTTGTACACATTTTTGTTATATATTTGCCCAAGAGAGACCAGAGGAGATGTAATATGTCATTTTCAATGTCAATTTCAAGATGCAGTTTTCTATTGTGTACAGATTTGAACATGAGCAAATTGCCCATTTTCAAATCTTTGAAGCTAATATACAGCTAAGTCCAATTTTCAAAACTCTGGCTTAGTTGTGCCCAGTTTGCAAAGTTCAGATATAAATGCTCCATGACACAATTGTTAGACTGGTGGTATCCTGATCTATCATTTATATTGATGTCTAGTATTTTGTAGCCACAACTGGATGTTAGGTGTTACAAAACGGCAAAAAAATTCCCGGACTCTGATAGGTCAGTGCTGACCTTAAATAGTGATGTCATCCCAGCACAACATCACGCCTCTTTAAAAAGCCCCTAAAGATGTATTTTAAAAAAGTATTTTTTTCACCTTTATTTTTGTAAGAATTTATTTTTTGTTACAAGCAAGACTTCTCTGAGGTCCTCCATGTGTGGGGCAAGCGGAGGAAAAGATAGAATAAGGGAACAGTCGATAGATCTACATCTTCAAACTACATGCTTCAAACCCCTACACTTGCTTCTACCCACCTTAAATCATTTGTTCCCCATCCCTCCTTACCACTCGGCATTTACTTCCCCTCCTGCTTCTTCCTCACTTCTCTCTAATGACCGTCCCCTTATATGTTCTCATTCACCTATCCCCTCTTTCTCCTCTACTTCTACCTCCCCTCCTCCCCCTCCTCTCTGTCTTTACTCTCTCAAAGCTAAATTACCTCTAAGGGCACTTATTGTATATTGTATATAACATGTCCATTTATCCATTTTTGTACTTTATATTCATTTGTTTTGCATGTCCATGCTTTTTTGACCTTGTCTAATATGGTATTACCTGTACCTTGACTTTGTTCTAAACTGTATTTCTCCCAATCCCTATGTTGATTGTATTTTACCCCTTCTCACTGTTGTTATCTCTTTCATGTGCTGCATCACATTGTGTGCTTATGTATTTTAATTTGTATTCTTCCAGGTCATGCCTGAAAATAGGCATTTCTATGCCTAGTGCACCCACCCGGTTACCAAAAGCAAATAAATAAATAGATGGGTTTAACAGGTGGCTTATGGAATGGTGTCAGAGGAAGGGTTATACTTTTATAGGTGATGGAGGGGGGTATTTTTGGATAGGAGACTTTTTAAGTAGGATGGATTCCACCTGATGAAGAAAAGGACCAGTGCACTGGGACAGAAGTTTGACATCTATATCAGATGTTTAAACAGACTGAAGGGGAGACTGGGACTAGAGGAACCAAACAGATAAGCGAAAGGAAGGGGACCCTAGCTAGTTCTCCCAATGCCAGGGGGCTTGTAACAGCACAACAAGCAAAAACTCAACTGAGGCCCAAAATGAGGCAGGGGATCAACAAAGGGTAAGTGTGCACAAACAAGTGATGCAAATAACATGAAACTAAAAAGGCCAAGGAAGAAAACGAGTAAAATATGGGCAAATAAGCATTCATGGGGTAGTTGGACAGGAGTCTGCTGTAACACTAGAAGTCTGGGCAATAAAATCAGCGAGTTCCAGGCAATGCTGGCAGACAATAAGATGGCCCTTGTACCCATCACTGATACATCGTCCGTGGTTAAAAATGATTGGGACCAGACAGCGCCTGGGTGTGTACTGCTAAGGAAGGACAGAGGAACTGATATAGAGAGTGTAGTAGCTTTGTATGTTAGGGAGGGCATTGAAGATGGAAGATGGCAATATCAAGGCAGGTATTGAAAGGACCTAGTCTCTGTGTGTTCAACTTACTGTGGCAACAGGTAAAAAAACTACATTTAGGGGTATCCTACAGACCACCATGGCAAAGGGAAGCAGAAGACAAAGAGCTTAGTGAGAAAATTAGAAGGGGAGTAGCCAATGGAGATGTTGTGGTTTGTATGGGATTTTTTAACTTACCTAATATAGACTGGGATGTTCCAGTGGCTAGGAGCAGTAGAAGTCAGGCTATACTGGATACCTTTCATGACTGTCTATTAGTCCAGCTGGTAAGGGAGCCTACCAGACAGGGCAGACAGGGATCCATTCTGGATGTGGTGCTCACTAACGTTGAGGTAGTAAATGTAGCAAGAGTTGGGAGCCATTTGCAAACAGTGATCACAATTCAGTTTTGTTCAAATTTGGGAGCCACTTGCAAACAGTGATCACAATTCAGTTTTGTTCAAATTAGCCCTTGGGACTGAAAAAAAAATGCACACAAGAACAGAGGTCTTGGATTTCAGAAGGGCAAATTTCAGCAAACTCAGAGCGTGGTTTGGGATCAGTTAGATGGCTGGCAGGCCCAACAAAAACACCAGCACTCCAGTATATCAGTGATTGTAACTTTAATGTGCGCAGTCATCACGTGTAACAAAGACTGTGAAAAAAATTCAAATCTTGAATGCAGAATAAAAACAAACCACAACAGATGGCTTGCAGTATAGAAGGTGTGGAAGACAGCTGGGGGATAATAAAAGGGGCCATCCTTGTAGCATTGCAGCTATGCTTAAATAAAGTAAATAAATGAAATAAATTTAGGAGATCCCTGCAGTTCTCGGTGAGGGTCAGGAAGTGGCAAGGACCAAAAGGAAAGCCTTCTACAAGTTTAAAGAGAATCAGGAGAAGTAGAATGGAAGGAATACATTCAGGGAAGTATGGAAACAAAGGAGGCGATTACAGATGCAAAAGCAGACATGGAGCTGCGAATATCCAAGGGGGTCAAGCGTGGAGAAAAACATTTTTCTGCTATATCAGTGAAAAAGAAAGTAAGGTGGGGGAATAGTTAGGTTACTAGATGGGGAAGGGGGACAGAGGAAGATGAGAATGATAAGCAAAACACTGCAGTTCTGAATAACTACTTTTTTGTTCCATCTTCACCTGGATGGATAGTGACATGCTTCCTGAGAGTGGCATCAAAGCAGCCATGAAAGGGATCCCAGAGATGGAGAAACCAGTATTTACTAGAGATAGGGTCCACAAAGGGCTAGCAGCCTTTAAGACAGACAAGGCACCAGGTCCAGATGGGATAAGCCCAAGGGTGCTCAGGCAATTGGCAGATGACCTAGCTGAGCCTCTGGCAGGCCTGTTCAATAACTCACTTCAGATGGGGTTGTTCCAAGGGATTGAAGGATGGCAGATATGGTTCTGCTTCATGGGGGGGGGGCATGGAACAAGCAGGAAATTACTGATCTGTCAACCATACCTCTATCATGGGGGAAGCTGATGGTGTCACTACTCAAAACAGACCTCGTAAACTATCTGGAGGGTAATGGTTTCCAGGATAGTAGACAGCACAGCTTTGTGTCAGGAAGGTCCTGTCAGACTAACATAGTAGTCTTCTATGACTGGGTGACAAAGGAACTGGATAAAGGTCATGCCGTGGATCTGGTTTACTTTGACTTCAGCAAGGCTTTTGACTCTGTGCCTGACAGATGCGTGCTGAGGAAGTTGGAGGACCTGAGGGTGGCTAGGGATATAGTGAGATGGGTAGAAAACTGGCTAAAAGGGATGCAGCAGCGGGTTGTTGTAAATGGAGTTAAATCAGAGGAGACAGAGGTCATGAGTGGCGTACCATAGGGGTGTGTTCTGGGCCTGGTCCTTTTTAACATGTTCATTAGTGACATAGGAGACGGGATCCAGAGTATGATGAGCCTCTTCAAAGACAACACTAAATTCTGCAGAAGGGTGGATAGTGCCAAGGGAATTAAGAATTACAGGATGACCTGCAAAGGATAGAGGGGTGGCCAAATATCTGGCAGCTGAAATTCAATGCCACAAAGTGCAAGGTAATGCACCTAGGAAAAAAGAACTCAAAGACAGAATACTGGATGGGAGGGGTTAAACCTAACACCACAGCTGAGGAATGGGACCTAGGAATCGTCATGAGGGACACCCTTATACAGGCTAGCCAATGCAGCAAGGCTTTTAGTAAGGCAAACAAGATGCTATGGCATTGACAGGAGAAAGGAAGAAGTGATATTCCCCTCTATAGAAGGCTACTAATAAGTGATACTCCCCTCTATCAATACCCTGCCAATACACCCCAGCATCTTGTTTGTCTTACTACAAATATAAGCTTCCTCTTTCTTTTGCTTTTGGAGCAGCATCTTCCTCAACTGTTTGCCCCAACTTCTCATAAAGGGTCCCTCTACTTTTCCAGATCAGCAATTTCTAGGCTACTGCTCCAACTCCATATATAGGGTTCCCCTATCTTTTATACTTGAAGCACCTTTCCTAGGCTGTTACTGTATTCTCCCTTAATAGGTTCCCCCTATTGCTCACTTTAGCAGCTGCCAACTCTCAGCCCTCCATCCACCCACTCTCCCACCCAATGGTCTGTTCTCTCTCATTCAGAATGCTGTCCCTTGGCTCAATTATCTTAATTGGTTTAACTATTTTAATCCTACTCACAATTACTGATCTCTTTATCCCTGCACCTGACTATACTAATGAGACAGCAAATAAACTGCATCAGCACTTCCAGTTCTCAAATGCTGTTGTTCTCTCAGCTCCTCACTCTAATTGTATGTGTTGTCTTAATCCTAGGTATCTTTTCTATCTTCTGCATTAAATAGACAAATGTGGTCCCCAAGGCCTCCTCCAGGAATTCCTTTTCCCGATCTTACTAATCCATGGAACCACTGTCTATCCTTAACCCCTTCAGGACACACTGAATCCAAACCTGGCCCTCCTCCCACAACTGCCCCTTCAAATCCCTCTCCATGGTTCCACAGCAAAGGTCTCAAGATTGCTCACCTCAACATCTGTAGCCTTATGGCAACTTTCTATTAACTCAAAGCCAGGGTCTTTTACTACAGACCAGACATTCTTGGTATCACTGAGACCTGACTCAATTCATCTTTCCCAGACTCCATGTGCTACCTAGCAGGCTATAACATGCTCAGGCTAGATCGCCCTTCCACCAAAAGAGAAGGGGGGCCATCATCTACTCTAAGTACCACTTGCAACTTACAAACATACCAGATGCCACCTTTCCTTCCTGTGAGATTCTACACTGACTTCTAACCTTGGATGGCTCTAAGAAAATCCATATCATATGTGTGTATAATCCCCCCCAAGAGTGGTATAACTGGCCTAGCTGAGACAATCAATTACCTGTCCTCGGTCACACAAAAAAATGAAAAATCATAGTAATGGGGTATCTCAACCTAAACTGGTTTAGCAACCACTGGTATGAATCTCTCTTGAATAAGCTTCACCTCTCCCAACTTATGTGTGACACTACAAGAATATCTACCACAGGTGGCAAACACACCCTCAGAGACTGGGTTCTTTGAAACAGAAAGGACAGGACTGCAACTGTTAGCACCCTTGCCAATGCACTTAGTGATTATGTGCCTGTCTACTATGTCCGGCACACCCAGCCATCCTCCTAGCCCCCCAAGGAGCTGGCCTTTTGGGACTTCTCCAGGCTTGATCCCACTGCCTTTCTAAGAGATATAGACATAGTCAACTGCTCCCCACTTTACTGTACCGGTACTGTTGATGTATCTCTTGACTACTTCACTGCCACCTTCCAGTCCATTCAAGACAAACATGCTCCTATTATCAAGGACAGGGTAATGGGAAAAACCACCAGGTGGCAACATAGTAGTCTACTAGCCCTTCTGAAAACAAGAGATGCAACCTGGAATAAATTTAAAGCCTCATTTCAGCACAGTGACTGGCTGGATTACAGGGTCCTGAGGAACACCTGCAAAAAAGAAATCCACTTAGCTAAAGGTGTCTGCTTTAGAGAACTACTACAGGCCTCTACCAGGGATTCCAAAAGTTTCTGGATCCATATCAAAGATCTCATGGGATCTGGTAATGACAATAAACAAACACTGTCTGACATGACGATTAATGGTGTCAATTGTAACAATATGAGCACCATTGCTAATGCTTTAATAATCACTTTGACAACCTGTCCAGTCTTGAAGATCAAATCCCACCTTCCCATAAGATTACCTCCACTGGCCCATCCTCCCTACCTTCCCTTTGACCTCTGTGCTGTCACACTAGGGGAAGTCTTTAGACTCCTAAACTCAATCACAACTTGTGAGAGTAATAGCCCCGATGGACTCGAACTGAGACTACTTAGGATTGCTGCCCCACTCCTTGCTGCCCCACTAACCAGGCTATATAATATGTCTTTAACCAACAGTACTGTCCAGATGATCTGGAACATGGCCAGCATTTCCCAGATTATAAAAAAGGTGATCCTCAGAACCAAGCAAATTACTGTCCAATAGAAATTGCAAGGCGAGGCAGATTTTATTTATCTGGTGCCCAATCCCTGAGACTCTGGGCACCTTACATTAAAAGGTAGGGTCAGTACAAATACAACACAGAATAAAAGTATAAAACAATAAATACATAAATATATTTCAACATAACTTAATGACTATATAAAATTGGTACAGGTCAGTTAGTCACCCTCATCAGGGAAAGCCAGACAGAAAAGGTAGGCACTGAGCCCCTTTTTAAACAACTCAGCTGTTGGGGCCTCCCTGTTAACAGCTGGCAGAGTGTTCCACAGGGTCAGCCCAGTGACACTGAAGGCACAGTCGCTGGATGTTTTTAGACTGACCCTGGGAACATCAAGGAGACACTGTGTTGAGGAGTGGAGGGAACGGCCCAAGGAGACAGGTGTTAGGAGATCAGCCAAATAACCAGGGCCCAGCCTGTATAGTGCCTTGTAGGTGACCAAGACCACCTTCAAGAGGATCCTCCACCTACAGTTACTGGCAGCCAATGCAGAGCTCACAGGACCAGGGTCACATGACTGGACCTTGCCAGGCCCATCAGCAAACTGCGTTCTGCACCAGCTGTAGTTGGTGAAGGGTCCCTCCAGTGACCTTGAAGTACAGAGCATTAAAGTAATCCCGCTTCAAAGTGACAAAGGCATGCACCAGTGATGGCAGGTCTTTGGGCTGAACTAAGGGCTTAATCCTGGTGATGTTCCTCAAGTGGTAAAAAACACTTTTGACTACAGATGACACCTGAGTCTCAAGTGTCAATCTGCTGTCCAGAACAATGCAAAGGTCCCACACCCTAGAGGACACCATCAATGGTGTGGATCCCAGGAACAATCCTGTACTCACTCCAGCGGCACTCTCAACTTGCCTGTGACCCGGCTCAATCACCAGTATCTCTGTCTTGTCTGGGTTCAATCACAACCAGCTGGAGAACATCCACTCATCGATCTCGGCCAGGTAGTTTTTAATCACATCCATGGCATCATGTGTTCCCAGGGCAAAAGACAAATACAGATAGGTATCATCTGCATAGCAATGAAATCCTACACTGTAATGAGCTCTCCCAGGGGCATCATGTATACCGTGAATAACATCGGAGACAAGATCGAACCCTGAGGTACTCCACATGACATGGGCTTCGGGGAGGAGGAAAAATTCCCTATCACCACCCACTGCTCCCTGCCAGAGAGATATGACTTAAACCAGTTGATGACAGAACCGGCGAGTGAACAATACTCTCAAAGGTGGTTAAGAAGTACGATGTGATCCACAGTATCAGAAGCTGATGAGCGATCGAGGAGAACAAGAATTGTCCTGTTTCCTCTATCTCTGGCCCTGAGGAGGCCATTATGCACCCTGACTAATGCTGTTTTGGTGCTATGCTTGGCCCTGAAACCCAATTGGAATGGCTCATAGATGTCAAAGGACACGAGGTGTTCTTTGAGCTGTTGCACCACTTGTTTTTCGACAACCTTGTCCAAGAATGGCAGGTTGAAGATTAGACAGTAATTCACCAGCACGTCCGGGGCAAGAGATCCTGCCTGTCCTCAGTAAACTGTTGGAAAAACTTGGCCCTCCAGGTTACAGATTACCTCAACACCCATGACCTGCTATCCTCTGCCCAGCATGGGTTCTGACAGGCCCATAGAACCTCCACAGCACTCACCCAGTTCACCAATGATATCAAACTGGGAATGGACAAGAGGATGTATACCGGCTCTATCTTTATCGATCTAACCAAAGCTTTTGACCTTGTAAATCACTCACTGCTTGAATAAAAACTATCTGCCCTTGGCATTTCCCCCACAGCCAGCAGGTGGTTCTCCAGCTATCTAAGTAATAGGCAACAATTTGTCAAAGTCAACCAGGCTAAATCTTTACTAACAACAGTCAACATACTGTAGGGGTGCTCCAAGGCTCCATCCTTGGCCCACTGCTTTTTTTTTCATTTTTATTAACGTTGCACCCAAAGTTCCCTCCCACTGCAGTACCCTCATATACACTGAATATATGGTACTCTACACCAGCACCAAAAGTCTAACCAAGATTAACACTCAGCTTAATACTGACTTTGGGAAATTACAGACCTGGTTAACTCAATATTGCCTTACTCTAAATCCTTGCAAAACCCAGTCCATGCTCTTTGGATCCTCACCTAAACTAAGGTCCTGCCCCAGTGGCCTGGTCATTCATTACTCCAATGACTTCCTTCTCTCTACTACGAACTCATTCAAATACCTAAGTATTACCTTAGACCTTGCCCTTGATTTCAACCAGCACACCTCAAACGTCTGTACTGTAAGTCTGTGATTACCAAACTCAGGCTGACCTATAAAATAAAATATACTCTAATTCTTGCTGCCAGGCTTGCAATTGCCAGGGTATCCTACTACCCAGACCCACCCCTTGCTATATAGAAACATAGAATTTGACATCAGATAAGGACCGCTTGACCCACCCAATCCCATTTCCCTACCTAATGGATAAGCTGCAGATCCTAGCTAACCAACAGCCTATTTCTTCCTGCCCTCACCCCCTTGAATTGCCTTATGTCTGTCCCATAGATTCTTGAATTCCACCACTGTTTTTGACTCCACAACCTCCTCAGGAAGGCTGTTCCATGCATCCACGACCCTCTCCGTGAAAAAATACTTCCTCGCATTACCTCTGAGCTGTCCCCCCCTCTAGCTTCAAATTATGCCCCCTTGTTCATGCACACTTGACCAGTGTTTCCAATGTAGACAAATGGAATGTCTCCTACAATAACATATGCTGGTTTGCAGTTTCCATTTCCAGGTTAACACATCACTGCACACTAAACTAGACTGGCTATCTTCTCCCTCTCATCGCCTATTTGCACCTGGTTGCATGATTGAAAGCATTATCAGATCCTCCAAGCTTGCTGCTCTTGCAGCCTAGTTAATTCCCCAGGACCAGTCTTACCCCTTGTGCTTTTGTGACCAATCACTCCTGGCTGTGCCTAGATGCTTTTTAAAGATGGGAGAGCAAGTCTTTGCCTCTTTTACCCCTATGGATTGGAATGCCCTTCCACCTTACCTCCGAGCTGCCCAGTCCCACCACTGTTTCAAAAAAGCACTTTACAAATTCCTAAATGACTCAAACAACTGCTCTTGCAACTGATACCCAACACTTTTTGTCTTACTTGCTCCCACTGTTCTTTGAGTACACTGCTTCAAACTCAGTAAATATTTCTCATTTGTAATATGTGTCCCCTACCTCCTGAATCTCCCTGCTGTATGATTCTGTTTACAAGTCTTCTGTTGATCATAGCATCATTGTTATTACATTAGTACTTATAGACTCGGACTACGTTCAATATGTAATGCTTTGCACCCCATCTTTCCTGTAAACTGTATTGTTTCCTGTTGACTGTTTCTGCACCATCTTTACTGTAATTGATTTTACTGAGTGATGGCATTTGCAAGTTTTCTTTTGACTATATTGTTATTGGTGCTTATGGATTTTGACTATGCTCAGCATGTAATGCTTTGTAAATTGTATTGTTTTCTGCTCACTGCTCTACCCCATCCATACTGTAAACTGCATTGTTTTCTGCTGACCTGGTGTATTACTGAAGTCCCACAGTTTTGTAACTTCCTGGCATGTGCCTAAACATAGGCATTGTTTTTGTCTAGTGCACTTACTCAGTTAATAAAAACTAAATAAATAAATTGATTATTGGTGAGGCCACATGTGGAGTACTGTGCCCAGTTCTGGAACCCTCACATTAGAAGAGACGAGGACAGGCGGGAGGTGGTACAGCATAGGGTGATGAAGATGATACAAGGCTAGCAGGGGAAGTCCTATGAGGAACTTCTTAGGGCACTGAACATGTGCTCGCTGTACACAAGAAGTGGGTTGGGGCAATATGATCAAAACCTTTAAATTCCTGAAAGGAATAAATAAAGTGAACTACAAGGAATTATTCATCAGGGCCACCAGTTTGACAACATGAGGGTAGAACTGGAAGCTGACAGGAGGAAGGTTGAGAAGGAATGTGAGGAAAGTATTATTTTATTGAAAGGGTGATGGAACCATGGAACAGCTTGCCAGCCAAGGTGGTGGGAACTAAAACTGTGGAGGGCTTCAAACAGGCTTGGGACAGAGCAAAAGGAATAGTGTTCACTTGTAGAGAGGAAACCAGGGAAAGGAGTAGGAAGACTGCTCGGGAGGTTAGAACTCTAGATCAACACTAGATCGTGGGGTTATTTAGGGCCCAGTGAGAAGACTTGTTGGACCTTTGGTCTTTCTCTGTTGTCACTGTCTATGTTTCTAAGCCATTTTACAACTGCAATAATGCACTCCAGGGGTGTGACATGGGTAACATCACTTCTCAGGTGCTGGATGCACTCGGCTTATGGCCGTGTGTCTGACTGCCCGAGACATGATGTTATCCCAGCATAACAGGCACCTTGTCATGCTTTATTGCTTAATTATGAAAGAGAAATGCAGCAGAGAAGTCCAAATTTTGAAAATAGCTCCAATAAGACAGAATGTGGTATAGACATACTAGAACAATTCTTGGCATTGATGTACGTAAGAGCTGTATCAGTTTTATGACTTTTGAAACCCCACACCGGTATGTCAAACGTTAGACTTAGCTGCAGAATTGCTAGCTGTTGAATAATACTCTACGGACAGTTTTGGATAAACAGTTCTAGACATACTGTAGATGTAAATGATAGACCAGTTTACACTTGGTTTAAACATTGTGTCCAAGCATGTTTATTTCTAAACTTTGCAAACTGGTCATAACTAAGGCAGAGTTTTGAAAATTGAACTTAGTTATATCCTAGCTAGAGATGTTGTGACATTTCAATTTGCCAGTGAAGTTCCTGCACAGTTACTAACTTCGCTTTCACAAATCACTTTGTGAATTTTCTGTATTCCCAAGAAAATTCAGGTTCTAACTTTGCCTGTAACATTTGCCTATATCTTCACCTTTTTCACCACTGGTGACTTTTACTGGAAGATCCAGAAAGAGACTTTGTGTAAACAGGACAGCATACAGACAAAACATTGCGGTGTTAATAGGCGTGGTTAAGACGGCGCGGTCTGTATGTCGGCAATACGTCCGCTCACGAAACAGGACACAGGTCATGTAGAACAACCAAGCATACAGTGTGTACACAGTGTACTTCCTTGTTTCTGTGCAGTTCTAGAGACTGTAGTGTGAAGGTTAGTTTTGCTCCTCAGTGTTGTGTAACTCTGAATGTTTTGGAGGGCTTTAGCCAGCAATTTTGAGAGATATAGCTTTGTAAAACTTAGTAAATCTTTTCCGAGCATTCTATTGATTTATAGTCTATGTATGTTTTTTCATTTCAAACCTGTATTTTGCTCTCAGTTTTGTAGCTTTATTCATTGTTTTTCTGTATTTGCCTTTTCTCTTGATCTTTTCTGAATTTATTTTGTATCTATCTACAGTGTCTGTCTGTCTGTCTATCTATCTATCTATCTATCTGTCTATCTATCTTCTTTGCAAAAAACTTTGTTAATGCATGCACCAGTTAGAGTAACTTAATGCCAGAAAAGTAGGGAACTCCCAACCCCTACCCCCAAGCAACAAAAGGAAAGAAAATACTGTTTTGGGTCTCCGGAGTCTTGGTGAATCAGTGGTGGGGTCTTCCTTTGGGCTGTCAACCCTAATGCTCACCCCTCCCTCCAGTTCACAGCCTTTTTAAACCTCAGCTGAAACGTCATTCCACTACACAGGTGCAAAAACTCATTTTGGACAGCTTTTGAAAAATGACAGTAGTCATGTTCATGAGGTGATGTAAAAAAATAGCTATGCTGAAAATTTGGGGTCAAAATATTTTAGATTCAGCCCAGTGGCATGGACAGCTGAGGCATCACTGCCTTACCTCCTGCCATGCCAGTGACCCGTATTTGTGGTGTGAGTGGATTGCTGGGGCTCAACCAGGAAGGGAGAGGACTGAGCATCTAGAGGACAGCTCTCCTCTCCCAGGGAGGGGTGGGACTGGAGACTGGTGCATGCCTGGCCCCTAGTGGTGGATGGAGGCTGGCACATTGGCTCCATCAACAGGGGGCAGGGATGGCGCAGATGCCCAGCATGCCTTGTGCAGAAGTGTACATGGCTTGGCCATTGGCATCATTGCATGCACCACTCCGCACTCAGGAATGGGGAGAAAACTGAGGGCAAACACCCCACCGACCAGCGAGGTGATGTCAGCCCCTTGATGTTGGCGCTGCACCAGACCAGCTGGCACCCAAGCCAACAGGTAACTTCCAGTGGATACCAGGGGTGATGGTGCTAGGGGACCGTGGAAGGGGCTGGTCAGTGGAGGAGAGAAAGAAAACAGCTAACAAAAAAAAAATTAGCAAAGTTACAAGTGTGCGTTGCAAAATTTCAATGCACACTCACAACTTTGTTGTTTTGTAATATTTTTACCCCTAGATTTTCAACATAGCCTTCTTATGACCCCACCTCATGAGCAGAGTTGGAGAAAATTTTCAAAACCTTCCCAAAAGGTGATTTCATATAGTGACAACATCATTCCACACCACAGGTGCAGAAATGCATTTTGGCCAGAATTTGAAAAATGACAGTTGCCACATTCATGATGTGATGTGAAAAAATGGCTATGTTGAAAATTTGGGGTCAAAATATTTAAAATTACTTCAATTATGAATGTGTGTTGCAAAATTGCAACATATACTCATAACTTTGCCATTTTTAAATATTTTGACCCCAAATATTCAACATAGCCTTCTTATGACCAAACCCATGAACAAGAGTGATGAAATTTTTCAAATCCTGCCAAAAGGTGATTTTGCCAAGCGATCATGAAAACACTTCTTGAGCCTGATTTGCATATCTCCACCACCATTGGTCATGAGGTGGGGTCCCAAAAAGGCCATGTTGAAAATTTGGGCTCAAAATATGTGAAAAATGGCAGAGTTATGCATCAAAGTTGAAACACCATTGAAATACATTGAACTGCACCTATACCTTACTTTCGCATATTGTAATTGCTGGTTCCAGCAGCAAGACTTGTCTTCAATCAGAGAATGGATCTACACCATAGGACATATTCAGGTGAATGAGGCTGTGTGTGGGATGTGGGGTGGTGGGTGCTGAGTAGGAGGTTGGGGTGGAAGGATCAGAATGGCGAGGCACCATTTTCTTTCTTGCAGGTTAAAAAAATCACCAAGGGATAGCTTTCTTTATTTCAGCTTAAGTCTAACACTGGGATTGGGCACCCCTGTGTCAGAGCACTGTACAGAAACAAGGCTGAGTGACCTAGAGGGCAGGGGGGGTCCAGAGAAATGGTACTAGGTTTGGGCACCCCAGTCCACTTATATTTATAAAAAAAAATAAACATTAAGATTGGGAAGGGCGGGCAGGACACCTGGAGGTAAGAAGGGAGAAAGAAGTAGTACTGGGGGTGGGCACCCCAGTCTGGTTAATAAAAGAAACAGATACATAGATACATAGATACATAGACAGTGTCGGCAGATAAGGGCCTATGGCCCACCTAGTCTGCCCATTTGAGCTTGTAAGTTCAGTTTGTTTTCCTAGAAGTCTATTTCCCCTTACCCCTGACCTCTAGAATTCCTTTATGTCTATCCCATGCATTCTTAAATCCCGTGATTGTTTCAGCCCCCACCACTTCCTCTGGCAGGGTGTTCCACTTGTCCACCACCCGTTCTGTGAAGAAATTCTTTCTCATGTTTCCTCTGAATCGTCCTCCCTCCAACTTCATCCCATGCCCTCTAGTCCTGAAACATCTTTTTCACTTAAAAATAGTGTTTTCCTGCACCCTGTTCCTCCCTGTAAGATACTTGTATGTCTCTATCATATCCCCTCTCTCCCTCCTCTCCTCCAGGGAGTACATGTTCAGTTAGATAGACAGACAGACAGACAGAAAGACAGACAGGCAGGCAGATGGAGACAGACAGAATGGGGGCTTGGCAGCTCACTCCTCTAACTGCAGCCCACAGCAAGACTTCAGCTGCAGCTGCTGAATTCAACAAAGTCCCACTGTTCTCGTACTGAGCATATGGGTAAATGGCTCCTCTCCATAAGCTGGGCACCCTGGATTTTGGGGTCCACAGTAGAGGTATTACTGGCAATTTTTAAAAAACAAACACTGGGATCTAGCTAAACAAGTCCCATTTCACTAGGTTCAGGTGTCTGTTTGTTTTTAAATTACACCATTTTATGTATTGTGCATGTTTTTTATTTCAAGGGGAAAAGAAGCAAGATGGCCACTCTCACAGCAGAAACAAATGTATTGTGCTGTGAGAAGCAAGTGGTGAGAAACCAAAAATGGTCTTGCAACACAAAAATTTTGGTGTTATATCAGAACGTAATCACAAGAACCCTACTCAGCATGCTTAGAACAGAAAACTCAATAAAGCCTTATAACTCTGGAACCATTTAATACTTTTTCTCAAAACCTTTCAAAGGCACTACCTTAGGACAGCATGCCTGTACCCTGACAGTTTGGGAAAAATATTTCATTCCACTTAGGCTGTAGGACAGTGCAAAAAACCCATGTTAAGTATAGGAAAAAAATTAGACATCTACAGAGAAATGACATATGCAGATCCCAGAAATTGCATAAGCTGTCATCACAAAGATTTTCACATATTTAGATCTTGCCTCCTAGACAACACATGCAAAATGTAAGTTGATTTCGTCAAACACTGCCAAAGCTATTAAGCTGCAACACGAAGGGTTTAACATTGAACACCCTACTCAACACTAACTACCACACCCCTAGAATATTCATCGCAAAAAGCTAAAATAATGCAAACATTAGGGTTGAAGAACGCAATGCACGCAAAGTAGGAAAATGAAAAAAAACATTAAGGATTTGGGTCTCTTGAGTCTTGGTGAATCTATGGTGGGGTGTTCTTTGTTCACCCCTTCCCCTGAGCAAGCACGGTCAGGCATGATCTATTTTCTTCATACAGTGCTTGCTGCAACCTGTGTGATGAAAACTATGTTGGGGTATTGAACAAATGATTACACCAGAAACAAGGAAGTGCACACCACAAAGCGAGATTTATTGAACTAGCACATATACTGCATTAGCACTGGCAGCTCAGCTTTCAAGGTACAAGTAATGATCAATTACTTTCCTCTGAGAGGAGGAACCAGACAGGCTTGGAGGCTTTAACAATTCATTTCCAGATTTGTAATTCTTCCCCTTCTACTTCTCACAATCCATCTTATATGCATGGTCCTCTTGTTATCTTACAAAACTTAGCACATATCCATACAAGGTCATCTTTCACTGGTTACATTATTGCATTGTACAGCCTTACACCATTCTTTCTGTCTAAAACTGCACATCTTTACATATAGCCCTTGCTATCTTCAATTATGTTTATATGTTCAGCATTTTATCGTATGAAGAAGCTATGTGCAGTGTGCTAACTACCAAGTCTATTTTTTGCAGTAGTAAGGACATTAGCAAGAAAGCATTAGAACAGAAAATATTCATATTAACCCTTTGCCTCCTCCTGCCAGCACTTTACAATATTTCAATATACCAGATTTTCATATTCCTACAGTCCCCCCGATGCATGCAAAGCGAATGTATCACATCAAATATGATAATCCTATATGTGCTTCAAATGGTCCAATGGCCTGATAAAGTTCTGCCAATCAGTCCATAAGCAGCACAGTAAATATACATGTTCTATGTTAAATATTATATGTATACTGTCTATATCCTTCATTCGCTGGCATAGTGGGCTTACAATAACAATTTGATATGTTGCATACTGTAAAATGTGTAATTGTTGGCAGCACTAAGCTAAAACTCACTGCACGCATCAAAGAACTATAATCATAATAAAAATGTAAGACAGCTTGAAATATCACATACACCTTAAAGGTTAGTTCTAGCCATGTGCTGGAGAGAACCAAGTCTAAGTCATTAACCTTCAGTAACCAATCCAGTGCCTGTCTTGTTTAATACATACTATTATTGATCTCATAATCATGTGATGGCTTGCGAGCAAGAAGGGATTTTAAATTTAAAAACAGTTTAGCTATGGGGACCTCAAAGACAGGTACATACTTTTTAAGATTGGCAAAGGATGGGGCACTTTAAAGAGTGGTTTCCTTGTACAGGGACACAGTAGTGAAGACAGTGGTACCTAAAAGGGTTTTATTACTAGGAGTAAAACAAAAGTTGGGTATTGGACACTGTCGTGAGCCATGTAGGAAAATATTGTGATTAGTAACCACACAATACTGTCCTCCTGTATTATATGTGACCTTTATTTGTAGTGACTTCCATTTAGTAAGTAGCACTGGGCAAGTGAAGCTACCAGGTGTCCTTGGACCCTTGGTTGTGGGTATGGGTTGACTAGTAGTACTGGAGTATCCACAAACAGGTGTGATAGTATCAAACACAACAACAAAGGTATTGGTAACTTCTGATGTCAAAGCAGGCTGTATGAGGGGCTGCCCATTGATCTGACTTTGGATGGCGTACCCCCATGCTAGGAAGGTTGAATCTTTCCTTATAAATGTCTCCTTCTAAGTGACCAACGGAATGAATAGAGGCTAACTTGTCAAATATGGCTATCTCTTCATCAAATTGTGGGAGAGATGAAGTGAAGGCTACAAACATGGTCTCAGGCAATATACAGCTTCCTGCTTGGGAACATGTCTCATTTATCACTGCAAGATGGGGTGTTACTGATCCTAAATTTCTAACAGTACTCAAGGGTTAATGGGCATACATTTCCAAACACTCCCAGCTACCCTGACAGTTTGGACAATGCCACCTTAGCAGATGACTGTCTTGTAAAAGATCAGGTATGCATCCTTTATCAATATCCCCCAATAGCTTGGTAATGGTGACTAAGCCAACGCAGATGGATTCTGATTATCCAAGTACTTCCTCTACTCTACTTTGTGCACTGATTATTCTAGTATTTCCCTTCTTATCTCCTGCATTTTGTCTATATTTATTCCTTAATCCTTTGTAATTAACAAAGTCCTTTTCAGATTGCTTTCACAATATCCTACTGCTATTCATTTCTCCTTCTGTAGCAATTAGTTTGTTACTGTAATTCCTGCCCAAGTTTGGATTTTACTGCCATTATATTCATTTTTACGTTCGCTTGTGCGCATGCGCAAGGAACGTTTTGGGAGAGTAGCACACTTTGAGGTGTGCCTCTCCCACCCAATGCACTGCTCCCTTGAGCAGGCGTGGCGGTCCTGCACCAATGGGTGCAGGGAGCTCAGCATGACAGTGGTGTTCCTCTGCTTCAGCGAGCACCGCTGCCATATTGAGCGCCGCCCCTCAGGTCACGCACTGCCTCTCGCCCCTCGCACGTCATGCCGCCCCCAGCTTTGGTGCCACGCTGGGAGCCCACCTCAGCATGGCAATGTTGTTTGCCAATGGGGGTGCCCAATCCCCCGTCGGCTCCACAGTCCCCACCCCCAAGCCATCCTGCTGCCACGCTGGGAGTCCACCCGAGCGTGGCAAACGGTCCTTTATTTTGCCGACGGGGAGTGCCCAATCCCCCGTTGGCTCCTCACCCCTCAGCCATCTTCTGCCACACTGGGAGCCCACCCCAGCATGGCAAATGTCCCACGTAGTCTTTTTTAAATTTTTAAACTGTAAACAAAAATGGTCCCACTCATGCTGCCTCCCAGCCCTCCCACAACCCGCACCCACCACTGCGCACCCAGCCTCCCCACACCCCACCCCATACTTACCTCTGACTCTGGCGCGATGATTCTGGTGACCGGGAACGCTGCACTCTTCAAAGCCGACTGCGAACTGAGGAAATGCCGGTAAGCTGTATAATGGGCTACATAGGGGGGTTTCAACTTTATTGCATATCTCAGTCATTTTTTGGAATTTTTGCACCAAATTTTCAACATGGGGTTTTTGGGACCCCTTCTCATGAATGATGTCACTGTCAAGGCGTTATTCGGGCCCAAAGGGTGATTTCGCAGGTGCTGCGCAGTCACTGCATGAAATCACCCTTTGGCCTTGAATAGTGCCATGACAGTGACATTATTCATGAGAAGGGGTTCCAAAACCCCATGTTGAAAATTTCCAGCAAAAATCTTAAAAATTATTGTTTTACGAGCGCATATGCAGTTCCTACGCAGGCTCGTAAGTTCAATTTTCAATATTTTCACTCCAGATTTTCAACATTGCCATTTTATCACACCTTCTTATGAGATGTACAGCTGTCATTTTTCACATCTCACCCAAAATGTGTTACCACCCATGTAGCGCACAATGGCGCAGTCGGTGTGCGAACTCAATGTATGGGACACATTAAGAAAATCACAGTGACATTGATCATGAGCCAAGGTCTTAAAATGGCTGTGCTGAAAATTTGGTGAAAAAATTCCTAAAAATGACTGTTTTATGACTCTGCGTTGCGCAGTTCCTACGCACACTCGTAAGTTTGCAAATTTTCAATATTTTCACTCCAGATTTTCAACATTGCCATTTTACCACACCTCCTTATGAGCAGTACAGCTGTCATTTTTCACATCCTTCCCAAAACTTCTTTCCGCCCATGTAGTGCACAATGGCGCAGTCGGTGTGCGAAATCAATGTATGGGACACAGTAAGAAAATCACAGTGACACTGTACATTAGCACAAGTTTTAAAATGGCAATGTTGAAAATTCGGTGAAAAAAATCCTACAAATGACTGTTTTATGAGCGTGCATTGCACAGTTCCCATGCACGCTCGTAGGTTTACGAATTTTCAATATTTCCACTCCAGATTTTCAACATTGCCATTTTACCACACTTCCTTATGAGCAGTACAGCTGTCATTTTTCACATCCTGCCCAAAACGTGTTTCCGCCTATGTAGCGCACAATGGGGGTAGCAACAAGGTCATGCTGACAATTTATTGTGCAAATACCAGCAATCGCACAGGGCATTAGGGTAAAGCACCATACATGCCAAACACTGCTGTAAATACCTGCAAGTGAACATTCGGCATTGACAAATGCTTGTTGTATTATGTATATCCTTGCTTCCATTTTGTATTCCTTGCCTGAAACCTTTGTGTATTGTATTATCTGTATGAGTACCTTCTGACATGGAGCCTTTGTAAATGAGTCTCTGACTCAAAGATATTGTAATTCCAAGACTTAAATAAATAAATACATAAATAGTAGTAAGGATATAGGCTCCATAAGCAGAACAAATAACTTTGTGGCCTAACGTTTTGCACTTGGCTTTCTTGTTATTGACTTCTACTAGTTCAGTGATTTAACTTGAATTTCTTGAAACAGTTTAGTGATATCATTCATATTATAAATAAAAAACACTTTTCTTCTTTTTGTGCTTAGCTATTGATCCCATGTATCATAGGCCTGGTAACCTTATCTGCATTTTGATGCTCAAACTAATGCACATGCCTCTTTATGGTCTCCATGTCAGCCCTATTCCATATGGACATGACGGATGCAAATAGGCCTGAAATGGTGCCAGTAAGTTCTTCCAGATCTCAAACCTGTCTAGTATGGAAGACACCATTTTGGGTCTCCTTTCTTGCATACCTATGGGATCTTGGGCTCTAGCACGATATGAAGCTTGACATATCCAAAAGCAAAGCATAGTATAATAAAGAAACATTAGTAGAAGCACAAGAATGACTATGTTTAGACATATCCTAATGAGAAAACTTCAAAATCACAGAAAAATGTGCAGCATAAACTTTCCAAGTACAGAACATCAGCAGCTTTTGCCTGATATGTTGCAATCACATCTAAAAGCAAAGAAATATAAAACAATGATACATATGTTCCCACATAAGACCCATATTCCACCATATCCCAAAGTAAAAGCAAATTCACAGATTAAAAGCATGTTAATCCATACACTGCAGAATGCTTGCAGTTTATTTAGGATGAGGTCAAGTTTATTTTGTTTTGCCTTGCTGGTGATGGATGTGTTTCCCATGATTGCCATGACTGAAGCAGAAGAGGACTCACTGTTCGATTCAAATGATTCCCATCCTTTGGGAATCAGGTGGCAAGAACACTGATTTTTTTTTTTATGGATCTATTCCCCGTCAACCTAGTACAGCCTTGTAAGTCTTTAAAATACTGTTACTTCATGAATGAAGGTCTAGTTCTGGCTGATAAGTAGTGGTGGAATGAGGAACTAATGTCTAGTCTGCCATCCCAGGTGCTGCTGTCACCAGATGTCCAAGTAAGGCCCTTGTGTAGTACCTCCTTTTCAGATGCCATCAAATTATAACCCAGATGTTTACTATATGTAATTCCTTCTGCCCCATGGGTTTCATCTCCTGCTGTTCCTCTGCAACTACTGTTGGTTATTCTGCCACTGTCATTAGTTGTGTTTGTTGTCCTTTTGAGAGCTCCATCTGCCTCTTTTTGCCACAGTGTCCTCTCTGTTTTCTTCATTTGTGATTCAGAACCTGGTGGTGCAGTTGTTCCTCCTGAGGAACTCTGCCCAATGTGATGATGGTGAAGGGGAACTCTCCCTTAAAAAAGCAGTAGTCCCCATTGTGTCAGTATCACTACCACTGATGGGTGCACTAACCTCCTCACTGGTGTTTCTTAAAATAGAATGTGATCTGTTACTACTCTTCTTCTTGCTCCAGTCAAAGATCTGTTCTGTAAGATAAACGTTGGCATCTCTATCAAACCTAGACTTTTTGGCAGCTTTCATCCTCTGGTCATATCTTAAGATAGGCTCTGCTTTATACTGAGGAAAGTCTGCTGATGTAGAGAAGGCATTAAATTTTTTCTCTTTCTTCTTCAGGTCCTCATTGACCTATTTGGTGACTTCAACAGTACTCCTGAATAAGTCTAATTAGTACTCTGGAGGCCTCCAAAAGGGTAATCCATCATTTGTTGATAAAGTAGTCCCCCTCCTGTCCTGAGGCAGGAAGTTTAATTATGCAATGACCTCCTGGGACATGGCCTATCTCCATGTAAGCCTCAGGAGTTATTTTCTACCACTGCAGACATCTCAGTTGTAGTGCCACTCTTTTGTACTGACTAAAAGTGACCCTAATAATCAGTATTTCCAGTTTTTTTTTTACTTGCTCTTGTGGTCTGTGCCACAGATTGGCACTCAGTATATCCCCCAAGAGTGGATTTTCTTCTTGTGGGAAAAGGAAGTCCAGAAAATTTGTACCCACTGAGTCCACTGCTGCTGCATTTGTCTGTGTTGAGGCACAACCTACTTCTCCACTCATCCTCTGGTTTGAGGAAAGATACTGGTAACCAAAGTGCCAGCCCCAAAGTTAAAGCACAAACAAACAGGAAAAGTACCACTCCTGTTGCAACCAGTGCTCATGGTATATGATAGTGCACCAAAAGCAAAAAAACAGGGCTGACATCAGTGTTACCAGTAATAGTAGTCTTACACTGACTTACGTTGGTTTATGCAGAAAGATCACTGTATTTGGTGATTAAACAGCCATCACTGTATTTGGTGATTAAACAGCAAGCAGCAAAGACAACAGGGGTCTAGCAACCCAACGTGTCACACCACAATTAGTGCTTACTCATCGGATACTGACATCCTATGCCCACGATCATTTATACACTCAGTTTAAAAAGACAGTACCAGACAATATCAAAGTGCTATATACCATGAAGTGCAGTGCTATTTATGAGTCCAGAATTGCACACTAAGTGATAAGTATCCAAAAGTGCAACACAATAAAATAATTGTTGCCAATGGCATTTATGATAGATTAAGAATCCAGGTTTCTCAGTCTGGATTTATGTGGTGCAGGCAGCAATGGCCCACGTCATTGTTGGCAAACTTGGCATTTAATTATGCAGTGTTCAGTGATTTTCTAGTTTTTCTGTAGGCATCACATAGCAGAAAGCAGAGGCAGGTAACTGGTAGGATGCAAGAAACGGCAGCACAACTTAAATGACATTGGAAAAAATTTAATCATAAAGAAAAGGATTCAACTGATGTGGAGGAAAGGATGGACAGAATACATATCTTTCTATGCTTCATCCTCATCAAGGAAGAAGCCCTCACCATCTTCCAGATGGGAATCTCCATTCATGCTTCATTCACCTCAGTAGAAGGTGATTTGCCAATGCCAACAACCTTATGCTCTTCAGATTCATCTTCACCACCACCACCACCACCACCATCAACATCATGTGGTAGGAACACTGTCATTATTGTGCTGCATAGAATGTACTCCATAATCTTTTTTTAATAAATGTTAGCATGCCAACATTTCTAGGAGACAGAATTGTACACCTGTCCCACACAATGGCCTGCACTGAACTGAATACTCACTCTACACTGATACTCAAAGATGGACAACTCATGTATTTGATTGCTACAGAGGTCAGTGCTGGCTAATAGGTGACCATGATTCTTTAGTACAGCAAGGGTTACTATGTGATGCTAAGGTGCCTGGTGTTCACCAAATATGCATCCACCATGCATTGCCCTGGTTACAATCCTGTTGCTTCATCAACCTCCTTCTCCTTCTTTTCCTTCATGTCTTCAAGTCCCACCTGGTATAAAACTTCACAGAGTGAATTTGTTGGTATTTTTTTTTATTTTACTTTGCATGTTTTCATAGCCCATTTACCATGCTAAGTGCTAGCAACACTATGTATCTGTTCAGTTTCATGCTGTGCCTTAGATAACTGTGACTTTAACATCTGTTCCAAAAGTAGCCATCTTATCAGAAGATTAATTAAATTTTGGACCTAATCATGCCCACATTCAGGTATTTATCACAGCCACATTTACAACATGGATCAGCATGGTGGCCATCTTGAATTCTGCAGACTGCAGAATAAAGGACATATGAGTATTGCAGTCCAAGATATGAGGCATATGTTTCATTAAGACACAGCTTTCCATATCACTACTTGTCTCCAGTACCTGCTGCATATTTATTAGTATCTGCTTCAGCACACATAGAAGTGGGATGGCCTAACTGATAGAGGCAGTGTCCCCACTCACTGCCAGTGTTGCATGTTCAAATGGTCCAAGAATCATAATCAGGCCATCCCTTAGCATTACTCTCCACTAGTCTGTTGTCAGAGACATGGATACTCTGGCACTGTCATAGCATGTATACAGCAGCATATGTTTGTATATGGCTTTTTACTGCTCAAACAAGCACTCAAACATGTACAGTGCTGAGTTCCATCTGGTGATGACTCAGCTACATAAGGTGTTGAGGCAGTTGGTTCCAGATCTGCAGGTGCCTGAGATGGTCAAAGACCTTTCTGGAATTGGCAAATGTGACACAGATGAGACGGGCCCAAGTCAGCATGGACTTGATAATCAGGATATGCCAGAAACTCCTGCATTAGATTAAGACAAGGTGCCAGTTATGGTACCCTGAGAAACCCCCCCCCATCACTGATGCATTTCACTGTATCTGAGTCATTATCACTCACAATGAAACACACCTTTAGTGAATGAGGTTACAGTCACTCATCAGTCTTGGTCAGAGACAATTCTAGCATTTTCTGACCCATGTGTGATCCAGTTGCACTCTTCATTGCCAGCATGGCATGCTGGTGAATACCCGGAGTGTTGCTAACACCGCAATTAGGCTAAGTACAATTTTCCCCCTGCCAGGGTCAAACATAGAAAATTAGAAGCTGTCATCAGAAAAGGACCTCATGGACCACTTAATCTTCCCTAAGTCCCTGTCTATAGAGCTACCATAGACCCTACCTGATCTCTGGCTTTACCCACCCCTGCCTTTATACTAAGGTCCCCTTGTGCCTATCCCATGCATGTTTGAAACATGTTACTGTTTCTGTACCTACCACCTCTGTTAGGAGGCTGTTCCAGCCATCCACCACTCTTTCCATAAAGAAGTTAATTCCTCACAGTCAAATCCTACCCCAGGTACCTGTGCTGACTGTGCTTAATGCACAGATAGAAGTCACTAGCTGTTTGACCACTGGTCCACATAACTATACTGAGAGGTATGTATGGTGATACTAAATGTAGCAGGGCATGGATTTTACCACATGTGACACCATCCCATACAGTTTAGGAATGACATGTGTAGAAAACCATATTTGTTGAGGGAATCTGCCATTTGGGACAGGCACTAGCCATCAAACATCTAAATCCTACATTCTCCATAAAAAAGAATGACAATAGATCAATTGTCAGCATTGCAACTGTTGCTGCATTTAGTTCACATGCAACAGCATGATTGGGTGAGTATTTGGATTGATGCTCAAACACGCTATGCACTGTACGCTGGACATTTCTAGGTGTTAGGCTAGCAAAAAGCTGGACTTGGCGAGGTGGCATGAATGATGGCTTAATATTTCACTTCTGGGGTTTCATGGTTAAACATAGAAACATAGACTTTGATGGCAGATAAGGACCGCTTGGCCCATCTAGTCTGCCCATTTCCCTACCTACAGGATAGGCCTCAGATCCTAGTTTACCAACAGCCTATTTCTTCCTACACCCCACAAGAATTGCCTTATGTCTGTCCCATGCATTCTTGAATTCTCTCACAGTTTTAGACCCCACTACCTGAATGAAAGCAGTGATTTGGGGTGTTTTCTGCAATGGGGTTACTGTGGTTTGGCGCCTCTGGGTGGTACTACTCAACCCACTACTGCTGCTATGACCACTACTAGGCAGTCCCACAGACTCCTCCTCATCGCTGTAGTAGTCCTCCTTACTCAACCCTCCCTCCATCTGAACTATTTCCCTGACAGTTCTGGATGCCTTGGTAAATGATGGTAAGGGAAAGAGATCCCTGCTCCAGAATCCTTTTGGTGTTGATTTCAGTGAAACAAGTACCTAGACTTTTGTGTGTGTGTGTGTGTGTGTGTGTGTGTGTGTGTGTGTGTGTGTGTGTGTGTGTGTGTGTGTGTGTGTGCTTTACCCATGCCTAGGTGGCTTCCCTTTTTTGCCTACTACCTCTTGCTTGGCACAGCTGATTAATAGCAAGTGTTTCTCATCTGGGTCCAGTATATACAAATCCCAAACTAGGGATTTGGTACCCCTCAGTTTTACATGGTAGTGGGAGTGGGATGGGTGAAGGGCAGAAATGCGTGTGTGTTTTTGGGATGCTTTATGCACTTCAGCACTGGGTGACTGACACAGTGTAATGGGCTTATTACTAAGAGGAACAGTTGTAGCTTTGGGGAGATACTTTGGTAGTTGTATGAGATAGTGGTGGGAAAACCTCTGCATGTTCATCAGCATTGACTGCCCTCTTTTTTTTCTGGCTCCAAATAGGGGATCCAAATCATCATCCCCACAGCTGCTGATATTCTCCTCCTCTTCCTGAGCTCTGTCCTTATCATTTTCACGTTCTTCAGGCTCATTCTTGCTCTCATTATCCTGAGTCAGAGACACATTTTTCAATGTAGTCATTTCTAGTTGCACAAAAGCCAGCTCTCCCTCTGCAAGCTCTGACTCATGCTCAAA
This sequence comes from Neoceratodus forsteri, assembly GCA_016271365.2. Lineage (NCBI taxonomy): Eukaryota > Metazoa > Chordata > Ceratodontiformes > Ceratodontidae > Neoceratodus > Neoceratodus forsteri. Next base: position 1,728,118,981 of record CM057456.1, read on the forward strand.
CTCCACACTCTCATTTGGGAATTGGGAAACTACCATCAATATCAGGCTCAGTGCCACCACCACCACCAGGAGTCACTGGGACACCAACAACCACCTCTTCGACCACCATGTCTGAGCCTGAGATTTTGCTCCTCCTGAACTGCTCATTTTGTTGCCATTTCCCCCAGCCCCTATCTACATAGATGCCACAGATGTAGCAGAGAAATATTTGGCCAAACTAATGCCACCACCACTGCAGTCAACTACTCTTTCACCACTGCTATTGTCCCCACAGCTCCTTGAAGACTGCAGTTGTAATTTTATTACCTGCAAAGCCCTTTTGCCCCACAGGACTTCACACTTCTTTGCCATCTCCTATGCACTTCTCCCTTTAGTAAAATATTTCTTCCCAGTAATTTTGCACATTTTGATTTGGAATATTGTAAGGAAAAAAAAATGAAAAAAGCCATGAAGTACAACTAAACAGCAGCAGCATACAACCCATCCCCTAAGGGATTAGCATCATAGCCAGTTTTAGACACCAATGAACCCTGTGGTCACTGGGGGCCCTAAGCACATGGGGTTCACCAACAAGAGCAGTTTACTGTATTCATTTTTAAATTTTTTTATCTTATTATCCTGTTAAAACAGCAATAAAAGGCTGTACAGCTCCTTCTGATGTGGCATCATGATGTCATGAAATGTCTTATCAACCCATGATCCAGCCAATAAGAGGCAGATGGTCAGAAATGTATGGGATGGAAAGAACAGCTATGAGGACTAACACTGCTACCTCCCACTAAAAAATATAAATATATCACTGTTTGTACTGAAAATTAAATATTGTGCATATGGGCTATGGTGAAACATGTGGAGGTGGGTCAAGTGGGGGGTCTCCGTGACTACTAATCCTGCTGGTGGCCCCCAAATCCTAAAGCCAACCCTGATTAGCAGTGTGATCTGAACAAAAAAACAGTTTAATAAGCTAATAGAAGCTACTGTAAACCACCAAAAACAGGTTTTTTATTTGTTTTTCTAACACAACAGGGATTAACAAGACACACATGACAGGTAATTAACAAGTTAGTGTAAGTCACACAAGACGGTTGCTTTAGGAAATAAACAAGTGACTTAGACTAACATTAAAGATGCTGACAAAGTACTTCTCATAACTGCAAAAACTGAACTACAGAAATAAAATGAGAAACCTCAGACTGCATACAAAAAATAATTAATAAGAAAGACTGGGGAAAAACATTTGAGAAATCTGTTACATGCAGGCTAGTGCTCACAGTAAAAAAAACTTCAAGTCCTTATCTTTTTGTGTGCCTTGCTAACTGGAAAAACCTTCCCTCCCCCTGCAACAGTGCTTCACTATAGGCAAAACAAAACTACTACTTTAAATTAAATAATCAGCAAAAACAGAAATATGCAACACAAATATAGAAGCACAAGGCCCTCTAGCTGTATTTGTGACCAATTTGGTTTCAAAAGGCTCTGTTTTTAGATGTATTTTAAAGTTTGTTTTGGCTTTTTGCTCCAACAAGCAGTGATAATCTTCCCTCCAACTCTTTCTTCAGAAAACTGCAATCAACAGTACCTCCCCATGGCATGCAACTCACTCCAGTACATAATGACCTCCAGTCCCATACCACACTGCAAACTCTGCCTGTGGGCCCCACTTCCCTGGTAAAGTTATCAAATTCACAATTTGTGAAGTTATCCCTATATGCAAATTGGCACTTCACAAGGCAGATTAACTTTATGAATTGTTGCAAGTTTGCAAATTAATTCGTGAAGTGAATTTTTCAAACTTCGCACACCACTAGACCTAGCTCTGAAATTTGGAAACAGAAGCAATTTTTTTATGCCAAAAGTTGTACACAATAGAAAATTTCAATTATGCATATTGTAGGCTTTCAAAATCCACCCCAGAGGCTTTGGTCAGACCATTCTTTCTAGATGATGTGAGCGGCATATAGTATATTTCAGACCCATATGGGACCAGTGGTCATATCTACACTCAGTGGCAACTGGCAAAACACATGGGCCCCAGTCAAACATCTGATTAGAAAAGTGACACCTTCAGGCCCAAATTGGACTACTGATCATAGTCAAAGCCACGGCCAGCAGAAAAGCATGGAAACCCTAATCAGGAAAATACAATCCTGAGATCCACTTTCAAGAGCAACAAGTCTCTCAAGAACTAATATTTGGTTACAGCCTCAATGGGGCCTTTTATGAAAGCTGTTTTCAGTTGTACTTTAGTGAGGCTCTTACAGGGTGATTTCCAAAAGCTGGCAAGACACTTTGGCTTACATTAGGCTTTGCTTAAAAAGTTGATGCTGGCAGCACCCATTTCATACCCTGACAAGTCTGTGCATGAAAAATGCTTCTAGCAGTAGCTTAGTATGGCCCTATGGCACCATTAACAAAGCAATAAAAGCATATCCATGCTCACTTAATTTTTAACTTTATTTAGTTACTTAGTATTCTTAGTTTTATATGTGGTTATAAATGGGTTTAGGTAGTAATAGTTGTTAGATGAGGGATATGAGTTTAAAAATGGGGCAAATGTATATTGTTTATGTGCTCCTTTTAGGATTGTGTGGAATAATGGAAGAGAAAGTATATGGGATGAGTATGTCTGCCCATGGGAAAGGAGAGGGGATGGGGTGGGGGTACAATATTCTAGTAATGATTAGCAGGGAAAGAAAGAGCCATGTAAATAGGAATGCTGTAAATGTAAATAATTTATGTCAGATACAAACCAGGTATGAGGAAATGGGAAAAGCAGATAAAATACCTGTAATGATTACAGAAAGGAAAATGAAGTATAGAGGTAAAAGGGAAGTAAACAGGAGTAATCTGACAGTTATTCAAACTGGGAAAAGGTGGGTACCAACAATGATGAATACTAATGTAAGAGCTTTAACTACAAAGGTGGATGAACTTCTTGTAGTAATGAAGAAAAGTGAAGTCCAGGTGGGTGTGATAACAGTGACATGGTGTAGTGTAAATATTTCCAGCCAGATGATTGCAATTCCGGCATATCAGATTGAAAGAAAAGATAGTTTAGAGAGAATTGGGGGAGAGATGGCTTTATATGTCCATGATAGTATTCCCTAAAGAAAATTGTTAGATTTGGAAGTTGACTGGTTTGAAATGATGTGGGTGGAACCGACTGCACTAAATCTGACAAGGCAATGTAAACCATAAACTGTAGGTGGGTTTTATCACCTCCAACAAGTAATAAACAGCAGATGGTAAATCATATAATCTGGTGTTTAGACAAAATCCGGGTAAAACATGATAAGTGTGGTCTTGTTAATATGGGGGATGCAAATAGATTGCCACTTGGAAAAATAACAAGTGAAGATGGCTTAAAACAAATAGTTGAAGAACCTACAATGGAACAAACTGTGTTAGATGTGGTTATAACAAGCTTAATTAAATTTCTTTGTAAACCAACAATTGCGCTATCTATTGGGTCATCAGACCATAAAGTTGTATTGCTAGCAAATAATTCAGAGGGGTATAGAAGGCTAAAAGAGGAGAAAACAGTGTTTAAATGTAGAAAGAGTCCCTTACCCAAGAAGACTGCTATATTAACAACAGATTAGCATGCAGATGACCTTCTGACTACAAAAATAGAGTTCCTTAGTAGTATTTTACCAGTCAGTTAGTTTAGCCTTCAGTTTAGCAGTCATTTTGAGCTGATGCTAATGTTAAATACTGCTAACATGTTTACTGTTCTTAGTATTTAGCCTTCAGTTTAGCAATCATTCTGACCTGATGCTAATGTTAAATACTGCTAACATGTTTACTGTTAACAGTCATTAGCAATCAGAAGCAGTATAAAGATTTTACAGAACAATAGTAGCAGTGCATGGACAGCAACTTAAAATAAATACAAACAGTTACTGAACAGCGTGACTTATGATCCCACAAAACCTTCAACTGGACTGTAAAACACACATGGTTTTGCAAGAACATTGTTTTCATTAAGTAAACAATTTATTGATACCCATGTTGACAGACTTTCACAGAGTTGAGAAATATCTAGCATACTCCATGAGCACCTGTGCAGAACACAACTAAATCAGTAAAAGTTGGTGAAATGCTTGTTTATAAACATTTTTTCAAATTACTTTTTTGCTATGCTTAAGAATAATTCAGAACAGTTTAGAGTAGATTAACAGTATATGTTTTCTATCTTTAAAGGAGTAAATGCAAATGTTATAATAAGATTGAATCAACTTGCCCGCAGGTGCAGAGGCATAGTGACCATCTGTGTCACTGACAATCGGGGTTCAGGAATGGATCTGGGGTGTCAGAGGGCTGGCTGGGGGGAGAAGCATCAAGCATCCTCAGGGCAGCACTCCTTCTCTGGGGGTGAGGGTGGGTAGCATGATTGGAACTTGCTGTCCTTTAGTGGAGGCCAGGAGGGCGGCTGCAGTGGGCACTGACATAGTTCAGAGGGCCGGTACAGATGTTGGTGTCAGTCTGCAATGTCATTGAATGTCTTGCCCCCTCAGGGAGCATAGCAGCAAAATGGTCCACCAAGTAAATGAAGTCAGCTGGACCTTTCTGCATGCCTCTGACCCTTACCACCATTGCTGCTTAAGGTCTGCCAGGATGCCAGCAGCCCCACCCTGGGGGGTACACTGGGGTGTTGAAAACCTCCCCCACTGCCTGGTACCATAGCAGCAGTTCTGCCAGGGAGCTGTGCCCTGGGGAGGCACTGTGGTGCTTGGGTGGAAAGGGGAGCTGGTGGGATAGTGGTAGGGTAGTGGGAAAACCTATGTGAGTCAGCTAGGACCCATTCAAAACAAATGATAAGATTTAACTACTGTACAAAGTTTAACAATGTGGGCCAACATGCTGGTGCAGTGATAGTGGCTGCCTGCAACACTGACAATATGAGTTCGGTAGTGAACTCAGGCCATTGAAAGACTGGGCAAGGGGGTGTGGAGAAGAATGAGCATCCCAAAGACTGCGCTCCTTCTCTGGAGTGCAGCAGGCACTGGCACCCAGTAGGCACTGACCTCTGGTAATGGATACCTAACTAGCAGCTCTCTACAACTTGCTGTCGCAGAACTGATACTGGAACACTGTGACCAAGGTTTGAGGCAGGGTGACTTCACTGGAGACAGTTCTGCTGCAGATAGAGGAAGGGCTGGGGACCTTCCTAGGTCACAGTCAGGCTCTGAAGAAGCTGATCTGGGGGGCAGCCTGCCAGCACAGCGGCAAGGCATCCCAGGTTGGGAATGGACACAGGAGTCAGAGGGCTGGCTAGGTGGAGAAGGAATGAGCATCCAAAGGATGGCTCTCCTTCTTCAGGGGAAGGGAAGGCTAGTTTCCAGTGCAACATAGTCCCCTGATAGAGGCAAATCTGCAACATTATAATAAGACTGAATTACTTTACAAAGTTTAGCAATGTGGGCCAGCACACCAGTGCAGTGGTAGCGACCACTTGCAACACTGATAATATGGGTTCAGTAGTGAATTCAGGCCATTGGAGGACTGGGCGAGGGTGTGTGGAGAAGGATGAGCATCCCAAAGACTGCTCTCCTTCTTTGGAGTGCAGCAGGTACTGACACCCGGTAGACACTGACCCCTGGTAATGGATACCGGACTAGCAGCTCTCTGCAATTTACCATTGCAGAATTGATATGGGAAAACTGTAGTGGAGCTTTGAGGCAGGGTGACATCACTGAAGACAGTTCAGCTACAGATGGAGGATGGGTTGGTGACCTTCTTAGGTCAGTGTCAGGCTCTGAAAAAGCTGGTCCAGGGTGATGGGCACCAGCACAGCAGAAAGGCATATGCGTGCAATGCCAACATCCTATCTACAGGAACAGACTCGGGTATCAGAGGGCAGGATGGGTGAAGAAAGTTTGAGCATCCAAGGGACTGCTCTTCTCCAGGGGAAGGGGGGGCTAGTGTCCAGCACAATAGAGAACCATGATAGAGGCAAACATTCAGTAAGGCCAAGGAATCTACTGCAACTGGTGCCTAGATGTCTGGAAAGTGGAGCAGACTTTGAGCTCATCCCATGCATGTCATTGCACATCCCACCTCCAGAGGAATACGGAAGCAGCAGCAAACATCTGGTCCCCAGGCATGATGCCCCTGCTCCGCTGCTGTTCCCACTGCCCTTTCTTGCCCACTGGGGAGTCCCACTCCCATGGTCTCACCTTGGGGCGGTGCTTTTTCTTGTCCTTTAGGAGGGGGTGCCCATCTGGCACCCTGACCAGGGGATAAGTCAGGGCATGATGGGATGGAGCAGAGTGGGGCTAAGCTCCTGTGGCAGGGATTTGGGGCCTAGGCCAAAACAAAAGCTGATCCAGGCAACAAAGGTGAAGCTGGATATCATCTCCATTGCACTGCCAGCCATGGTCACCTAGGTGGTCACTTAGATGGCAGTAGTGCAGCAGAAGCAGTGACCCACCCTCTGGTGTGCTCAATCCTCCTTTCCTCAGCTGACTCCTAATGATCAGGGCTCACTTCTGGACCTGAGTCACTGGCATTGTGAGTGGTAGCACTACTGCTGCTGTGCCAAAGGGCTAGTCCTGAGACCATTTTTATAATTTCTTTTGTTGTAGTAGGTTCATATATCTGGCAACAGCATTTCTCTTTTTTCCCATGACAGAGAAGTCCTTGGGGGGGCAGTAGAGAGTAGAAAAAGGTTGCATGCATTATCAGCTTCACTCTGTAAAGTAAGCATTTATACTTTTGGGGCATTGCAAAAGTGGAAGGTACAGGTATCCCGTGAAAAGAGAGAGCACAAAATAGTGAGGAAACAAGAGCGCTACAAAAATAACTAATTTCATTTTGACGACATTGTGTTAATATCACCTATTTGTTTGAGCTATGATAGTGTCATTTAGCACTGTAGGGAGTACAGGTAAAGAGTAATGTAGTCATCAGTGTCTGGGGAAAGTCATGCTCGCTCTTTAACCTAGAGATTAGAGTCACCAGCTTTGTGAAGGGCTGCTGCACTCAGATCTGGGTTCAGATCTCAATGTTACTGATCTTTTTTGTCTTGCATCACCCTCCCTCCACATTCCCCTGCAGCTCCCTCCAGAGTAACCCCTCCATCCACAATCCAACACTAACTCCCCTCACCACCTTCTTCCTTTAACCCCATCACCCCATCGTTTTTACAGCATTATCAATCCCTCTGTAGTTCCCTCCAGCACCCTCAATGTCTCCAGAGTTTCCCACCATGTATACCACCTGCACACACTATACCATCAGTGATACCAACCAAGAGAGGTTTGTGGAAGGTGCCTGGTCAGAGGCCTGAAAGGGGAATGCAGTAGCAAGAGGAAAGTCAGACAGGGCAGTTCTGACTACTGAGAGAGTAGTCAGCTAGAGGGATGCTGGACTTAGGGCTGGTCCAGTTGCAGGGAGTTTTGAGGGTGTAGAGGGTGGTTGAGCTGTAGAGTGGTGTTTCAGCTACATGGAGGGTGGTAAAGAGGCTAGCCCAGCTGCAGGGATGGTAACTGGCTATGAAGGGGAGGGTGGTGTTGTGAGGGGGGAGTAGAGCACGTAGAGTGAAAAAGAACTCACTAAGACCCATAGTTTGTTGCCATGACAACCATCATAGAAATAATGTTGTCATACCTGTCTTATGCTCTTAACACAAATGTCACCTCAGTGATGGCATATTTACTCAGCCACTACAATTTATAGCTCAGGATTGACATCTAGGCCATTTGCAATCATTTGATCTCCCAAGGGTCTATTCATCTTCTGAAGAATTGAGTAGAAAAAGAAGGACTTCACAGAAAACAAGATCCTTCATCTTCATTTGACAACCCTAGGTAAGTACCTGGTTAAATAAAGTCAGTCCTCTAAGATGCACCCTCATGTATTCATCCTTATGACCCAAATGGTTTGCATAAATAATTTGGAACATCTTGAAAAACTGACAGTTTGCACTTGTCTGTTGCTTTAAAATCTAAAACAAAACTTCATTTCCCACAACCCCTTGGCTTCTTGGCAGGATATGATACTGTCAGAGTGATTCACTTCCTAGTGTGTTGCTGCTCTAAAAACAGGCTAGACAGTTGGAACTGGTTTGTGATCTGAGCTGGATGCTTGTTAGAGGGCCTGCTTAGAGAAAACATAAGAATTTTCAAGTATTTTTTTACAGTTTTTTAAACTTTAACTCCAATAAGAGCTTATTATTCTAGGAAGAGTTGTAGTAAGAGTCTTTTAGCTTGAATACATTGTGTTTTTGGAGCTAGCTTCCTGCTGTTCTGGGTCAGATTTAATTAATGCTTCCTTTCTGTGAATAAGATTGATTAGTGCATGCTTTATTTTTACTGCATTTTTAAACTTTTGTCTGACAGAAATGGGCCTTTCAGACTAAGAAATGTGCAACTGCAGTTTTACTACAGCATGTGTTTGTGTGTGGGGGAGGGGTTGGTTTGCACTCAATGGCAGTGTTTGTAGCTGCTGTGGGTATCATGTTGCAAGCTTGATTGTTAACTGAAGAAATTGTTATGGCTGTATGTGAATAACATTTTGTGAAAGAAAACAGTCTATGCCACCAATGTCTGACATGGATTTTATGCTTTTTATGAACTGTTGTTTTCATAGTGTTCTTTTTAACTGATTTTTCTTATACTGTAGTCAGTCACTTAACCTTTAGTCCACCCAGCTGTAGGAATTAGTGTTTAGAAGCAGACTCACAGTAGAAATGAGATCTGTACTGGGTAAAATGAATCACAGTATAGCATAAAAACATTTTAAGATGCATAATATTCAATAGGAAGGAATGCAGATTTTTTTAAATCTGTTCTTTGTAACCCCCCCAGCCCAACATCTTATTGGTCTAGTCACTTTACAACTATATAGGCTTAGCTATACAGCTGGAGCATTTGCAGTTTTTGCTGCAGGTGTCATGGCGGACAGTAAATAGTATGGCCGATGGGAATACCGTCAGTGCCATAACTGTATGTCTGTCCATCACAAACAACTCAAAGTATTTTTTTAGTGGGGGGCTGCATCCCGCACACAGGAGGCCCTACCCACTGCACCCACATAAATAAATATAATCAACTCCAAGGTCACACAATATTGAAGAAAAAAATACTTCACAGTATTGCCTGATGTGCAACCTCAGAGATTTCTTTACAGTGATTTTGTTTTCCATAGCACGGATCACATTTGCAGTATGCCGGAATCAAACCCCTGTTGCATCTCTGATCCCTACCTCACTGCCTAGCACCATAACCACTATGCCATTTGAGCAGCACTGCCAGGACACTTTTGCCTCGCAGCTTTATAGTTTTCTATGCAGAGTGGCACACAAGTAGTCCTGAATGCTACTCTCGAGTAGCATGAGGCTCTCGTTCTTCATGTCACTTCCACTGCAAGGTGTCTGCCATGACACCTGGGGCATAAACTACAAGTGAGCCATACAGCTGAAGTAGGGCAGAACTTGGGAGCATTTTCAAGTGATGGGGTATGTTGGCACCTGTGGCACGAGTATAGCTGGTGTACCCCCCCCAGCGATGGCAGTCTGTACCCCCCAACAATCGAGGTGCTAGGATATCACTTCATATCCAATTCCCTGCTTTCTGCAACTTTTTACTTGCATTAACATATTTCTCTGTCTCTTTTTTAACAGGTCTAGAAAGCTCCATACAACCCATCAGATAAGTATTATTTACCTTTTTTCACCTGTCCTATCTGTAGTCTTATCTTTCTCAAGAAATATGGATATTTTTGATCACTGTCTTTATTCTTATTTTACAGGTTCCCCATCTACAGTATGTTTTCTGGATCCCTCCCCTAAGTTCACCCAGAAGCAGGTAAGTGCTACCTTTAGTTGCTGCCTTTTCTAAACTGAGGTGAACTGTATTGTGGGGATTTCTTCTTAGGCCCTACTTATACAGCTCTTGTTGATCCTCAAACTATTCTGCTCATACAAAGGGTAACCCTTTACAGGTCTTACAGACATGCCTTACGTATTAGATAAGTAGAGTCTGATTTGGGTGTACTGGGGTTATGTGTGTGTAATTTATGTTTAAGATCCTAAGGAACTCTAGGTTTATCATGTCCCTGTAACCATCACTTCTGGCATGAATAAATATGATGTGAAAATGTGTATTTTAAGGCCTTCCTTAGGCAAGGCAATTTTATTTCTAAGGTGCCAAATCCCGGAGGCTCTGTGCACCATACATGATAAGAAAAAATGCATAAAATACAAAACACAATTATAACAGCAGCAGGGAAGTTGAAATCCATGCTCTACAAATTGTATTATGTATAAAGTTAGCTATAATATAGTAAAAGATAAGACAGCTTATTCTGTGAAAGTCTGGCTGAAGAGGTGGACCTTAAGCCTCTGCTTAAAGACACCAATGGAGAGTGCCTCCCAGACTACAGATGGAAGCACGTTCCACAGGGTCAGCCCAGAGACACTAAATGCTCAGTCACCAGAGGTCTTGAGCCAAACCCTGAGAATGTCCAGGAGGCCCCTTGAGGAGGAGCAGAGGGAGTGGGCAGAGGTCACAGGCATCAGGAGCTCAGACAGGTAACCTCAGTACTACCCAGTCGGTGTGCCAAAATCTTTTGGAATCCATTCTGTCAGTACCTCAGATTTTCAGAATTTCCAGTTCACAGTCTGATTCTGTTTTGCCTCCAGTTAAGGCATAGGAATGAAATCTGAGGTGGTATTCACAGTCAGTCTTTGGAGCTGATTTGATTATGCAGCAGCATGTAATCTGTATCTGATCCATTTTTTTGAGTGCCCTGGATTTCCTTTACTTTTGGATATTGTGCTATCTCTCTATTATTAAGCCAAAGTTGAATGTGTACCACACCTCTTCAGTGTGGCAAGTGGTTGAGTGTAAGAGTATTTACCACTAGTCGAGGTAATGGAAACTGCTTTTATAGTTCCTCTAGTAGATGCCTTCAGCAGTGTCAGTCTTTTGGTTTGAGAGTCCCATCTCCATTTGACCCTCACTTATGGTATGTTTGGATTGGCAAGTAACCTGTGGGAATCCTGATGCTGTTTTGGAAGTTTCTGCACAGCCAGTGTTACCCCTGGTGTGCCATTTAACAGGTCTAGTGGCTGAATTAAATAAAACAGTTGTTTTAAAAGGCAGTCAGTAAACCACTATCCAGTACAGAAAACACAGCTGCCATCAGCTGATTAGCTTCAATGCTGTCCCTGACAAAACATTTAACCTGGCTTTGTCTGTATGAATTAATTGTGAACTCTGTCTGGAAAATGCCTTCATTTGAAAAAGTTAGAGATGTAACACAGACTTTCCTACTTTTAGGGGGCGGCTTACACCCTAGACAAATCTGAGGCTCTCTTGTTGCTTTCTGTGTGCCCAGAGTTTGAGCAGAAGGAGTAGCCTGGGGCAAGTTGCAGAGGAAGGGGAGTTGGTGTGTCTCTGAGAATGTCTGAGGTCTGTGATTCAGTGTTCCCCAGAGCACATTGGGGGAAGTTAATGTTACCCACCCTCTTGCACTAGGAAACACAGATAAAAGACAACCCTCAGGCCACACTGGACAGTGGCAAGGGAACCTTCCCCATCCAGGGAGCACCACAGCCACCACCACTACCTCAGAGGTTGCGAAGAAAGCACAGCAGTTGGACCACAGTGGGCTCAGGGAGGGTAAGGGTGGTGGAACAGAGGCACACCCAGTCAGTTGTTACACTCCACAATCCATACACCATTCTGGGGGAGCATAGTTCCCCTATGGATGCACCTGCAGAGGAGACTAAGGAGGGTGCAGACAACTGTCATAAGGGAGGCCCTCAGGAAGGAGGCAGAGGGCACCACAGGGAAAGAAAGCAGCTCCTGGTGGGGGACTCAATTATTAGGGGGATAGAACTGGGAGGAGCAGGGAAAACTGAAGTAAGGTGCCTGCCTGGTGCCATGGCTTGGAGGGACAGGAAGCGCATCCTTAGGATCATGAGAACAGTTGCACGGGAGTCTGAGCTGGACATCATTGTCCACCTAGGGACAAATGACTTGGCTCATCATGAGATTAGAGCAGTGAAAAAGTACTTTGTAGAGTTGGGGAGGGGCTTAAGACAAGTAGCACACACAGTATCCTTCTCAGAGGTGCTGCCTGTCAGTGGCATGAGTGAGGCGAGGGTACTTTGCACCATGCAGTTTAACAAATGGTTGAAAAAATGGTGTGGAGCACAGGGGTTTGGCTTCATTGGGGACTGGGGTTCCACCTGGAGGGACACCAGCCTATACTGGCAGGATGGTCTGCATCTGTCCAGGAAGGGAACAAGTCTTTTGGGCAATCGGTTTAAATGCTTCATTGGCAAGCCTTTAAACTAGTCAAGGGGGGAGGCACTGATAAGCAGAAGGAAAATCCCAGCCTCCCCCTACAAAACAGGGTACTAAATGAGAAAAAGACCAAGGTAGAAAGGTCAGTGGGGGTTGCCGCTACAGAAGGTAAAGCCATCAAAAAATGGAGAGCAATGAGTACCAATGCCCGTAGTCTGGGTAACAAGCTTCCTGAATTAGTGGCCTTGATGGAGGAGGAAGATCTGGATATTGTGGCAGTCACAGAAACATGGTACACACAGAACCATGACTGGGACATAAACATACCAGGATACACTATCTACAGGAGGGACAGGGAGGGTAAAAGAGGAGGAGGAGTAGCTCTCTACGTAAGAGAAGAAATCAAAGCAACAGAACAAAAGGGTAAACAGGGAGGAGAAGAAACACTGTGGGTCAATTTGGAGGATGGCAATGGCACCACAATCCGCACAGGGGTTGTATACAGACCCCCCTCTCAGGGGGAGGAAATGGACAAGGAAATGATAGAAAGTATACTTAGAATGGCAGATAAAGGGAGATATTGCTGATGGGTGATCTGAATATGCCAGATGTTAACTGATGCAGTTGCAGCAGCCACTTCTAAGAGTGGGGTTATTCTAGATGCCCTACAGGGGCATGCCTTAGAACAACTAGTATTGGGAGCCCACTCGAGAGGGAGCAATCTTAGACCTGGTTCTCTCAAATGGAGATGAAGAGAGGATCACAGATGTAGAAGTGGGTAGCCATCTGGGAACTAGCGACCATCGAACAGTATGGTTCACAATAAACACAGCAATAGAGTCAAGCCATACAAAGACAAAGGTACTGGATTTTAGGAGGGCTGACTTGCCAAAATGGGTGAGTGCCTAAGGAATGCACTAGCAAATGGGCAGGAAGGAGGGGTGGAAGAACAATGGGGAATAATAAAAACTGCCATCACAGAGGTAACAAGCCTTTGTGTAAAGCAAATAAACAAACTAAACGAGGTAAGAAACCACTATGGTTCTCAAAGGAAGTGGCAGTGAAGGTTCAAGAGAAAAGAAAGCATTCAGGAAGTACAAGGAATCACAGAAGGAACAGGACAGAGAACTGTATCAGTTAAAGCAAAGGAAGCTGGAAAGGCAGTCAGAACAGCAAAGGCCCAAACCGAGGAAAGATAGCCAACTCAGTTAAGAAGGGGATAAAACCTTTATATAGGTACATCAGGGAGCAAAGAAGACCAAGGGAGGGATAGTGAGGCTAATAAAGGGAGGGAGGGTGGACAGAGGGTGACTGTGAAAAGGCAGAGATACTAAACAAACATTTTGCTCAGTATTTACAAAGGAAGAGGAGGTACCTAAAACAAACAGTAGAAACACTCTGGATACAGAAGTTGATACCAGCCATTTACAGAAGAAAGAGTTCTGAAAGAGCTCTTAAAACTGAAGGTGGACAAAGCAATGGGGCCTGATGGATTCATCCCAGAATTCTAAAGAACTAAGGATAGAACTAGTGACACCACTGACTACTCTCTTTAACAAATCATGGGAGGATGGGTGGTACCTGAGGACTGGAGGAGGGCAGATGTGATTCCCTTCACAAAAGTGGGAGCAAGGCAGAAGCAGAAAACTACAGACCTGTTAGTTTAACCTCAGTGGTAGGGAAAATGATGGAATCACTTCTGAAGGAAAGAATTGTTGCGTATCCAGAGGCCAGAGGGGCACAGGACCCAAGGCAGCATGGATTCACAGTGGGAAGGTCATGCCAGACAAATCTGATAGATTTCTTTGACTGGGTGACCAAAGTAGTTGATCAGGGAGGGGCTGTGGACATGGTCTACCTAGACTTTAGCAAGGCATTTGACACAGTCCCACACAAAAGATTAATATACAAGTTAGCCAGCCTGGGAGTGGGTCCCAAGATGACAGCCTGGTAAAGAATTGGCTGGAGAATAGGACACAGAGAGTAATAGTAAATGGAGTCCACTCTGAAAAAAGGGGGGTTAGCAGTGGGGTACCACAGGGTTCAGTATTAGGACCGGTCCTCTTCAATGTCTTTATAAGTGACATTGCAGAGGGACTGGAAGGAAAAGTATGTCTCTTTGCAGATGACACAAAGATCTGCAACAGAGTTGATGACAAGTGGGGTGGAAAGGATAAGAAGGGACTTGGCAAGGTTAGAGGAATGGTCAAATGTATGGCAGCTTAGATTCAATGCTAAGAAGTGCAAGGTAATGCACCTGGGAAACAAAACCAGGGGAAGAGTACACAATGGGGGTGATACTAACAACAACAAAAAGAAAGGGACCTGGGGGTAGTCATATCAGATGACCTAAAGGTGAGCAAGCAATGGAGAGGGCAGCAAGGAGGGCTGGGGGATACTGGGATGCATAGGGAGAGGCATCACCAGTAGAAAACAAGGAAGTTATTATCCCTCTGTACAGACAGCTGGTGAGACCACATCTGGAGTACTGTGTGCAGTTCTGGAGACCCAATCTCATAAAGACATAGACAGGATGGAAGCTGTCCAGAGGAGGGCACTAAAATGGTGCAGGGTCTGCACGGAAGACATATATAGAGAGACTTAAGGGCTTAATATGTATAGCCTCGAGGAAAGGAGGGAGAGGGGGGACATGATAGAAACTTTCAAGTACCTCAAGGGAATCAACAAAGTCCAAGAGGGTAGCATCTTTCAAAAAAAGAGGTGTGCAAGAACAAGGGGGCACAATTTGAAGATAGAAGGGGGGCGGCTCAGAGGTAATTTAAGGAAGTATTTTTTTCACAGAGGGTTGTGGATGTATGGAACAGCCTTCCAGAGGAGGTTGTGGAGTCAAAAACAGTGGTGGAATTCAAGCATGCATGGGACAGTCATAAGGCAATTCTAGGGGTTGGGGGTAGGAAGAAGTAGGCTGCTGGTTAACTAGGATCTGCAGCTTATCCATCAGGTAGGGAAATGGGCAGACTGGGTGGGCCAAGCAGTCCTTATCTGCCGTCAAATTCTATGTTTCTATGTTATGTTTCAAACCTGGTTCAAAGACACAATGATGCAAACTTTCCTCCCAACTTGCCCCTGGTCAGCATGTAAAACAAACTTCTCTCCATCCCCCACATTTTCTGTGTGGGGAAACAGAAAGCAACACAGGAACTCAGATTTTGCAGGAGGGGGGACCTTGGACACTATGTGTCCTTGAAAAAGTCCAAAGGTCTCTTAATTTTTGCATTGACAATGGCAAGTTGAGCAGTGGGGGTTGCATGATGCACTGACCAAGTTGGGAGGGTTGGACCCTGAGCAAGTTGGAGGACCTCAGACCAAGTTGTGGGTGTCTGGGGTCACATCATATATTGCCTACATTGCACAGTGTGTGATCCCCTGCAAACTTGCTCTGTGGAAGCAAGCAGAGACCCTCAGACTTGCTGTGGAACACAGCCATGCCACTCCCCCAAACTTGTTCTGGGGCAAGTAACAGAAACCTTCAGGCTTGATCAAGTAAGCACAGGGTGTGAGCCCACCCTCACACCCTCAGTGCAGACTTGCTCTACAGATGCAGTCCTTTCTGTTTACCCCAAACACAAGTTTGCAGGTGTTGTTCAGGGATCATCTGACTTGTCCAACCCTACAAGTCTGAGGGAGGCTGTCTGCATTTGGTGCAGTAGGGGAACTGTCCATGTTGGTGGTATGGGCACACAGTTGCCGTGGGTTAGGTGGGGCAAGGGGATTGTCTTGCTGGTGGGGCAGGAGGACTGTCTATGTCTGGTTGGGTCATGGGACTGTCTGCATTTAGTGAGTCAGAGTGGGGAGTGGGCATGCTGGTGTGGTGGGGAGAGTGGCAATACTGGTGGGTTGGGATGGGGAGAGTGGCCATTCTAGTGGTGTGTGGACATTGGTCATGCTGGTGTGGTGGGGATAGTGAGTGTGCTGGTGGGATGGGGTGGAAAAGGGAGGTGGTGGGATGGGGTGGGGAGAGTGGCTGTGTTGGTGGGATGGGGTGGGAGAGTGGGCATGCTGGTGGGATGGGGTGGGGAGAGTGGCTGTGCTGGTGGGATGGGGTGGGGAGAGTGGGCATGCTGGTGGGATGGGGTGGGGAGAGTGGGTGCACTGGTGGGATGGGGTGAGGAGAGTGGGTGTGCTGGTGGGATGGGGTGTGGAGAGTGCCGTGCTTTAAGATTCTACATTTATACACATAACAACTCAGATAAAGGGAATTATCACTCTCCATTTACCATATGTCCACCCCACTGCATTCATTTATTTATATTTATAGCTCATCAGGGCTCTATTTACTGCTCTGTGTTTTTAATTATAGGCTCTCCTGGCCCTTATGCTGTTCTTTTCCTTCCCCAATCCTTTAGTAGCCCTTGGTGCTCTGACATTAGCTGCTGTGTAGCTCTATTGTATGCAGTTCTTGCCATTTCTATGACTTCTTAGGGAGCCCAAATATTCCTCCCTTCCTGCCTCCCACCACTACTTTTAAGCCCATTTTAGGTATTGGCCTTTGGCTGCAGTGTGACTTTTCCTTTGTGGCCCCTATTCTGTGTGTCTGCTCTCTAAATCCCTTCATACCAGGCCTCTAAGGGCACTTACACTCAGCCACTATGCAGTTTAGTTGGCAGTTCCTGCCACCTACTGCTGGCTGCCCACCCCTCTGGACCCTCTTAACCATTCCCTCCTCTGGACCCTCTTAACCAGCCCCTCAGAGGGGAGCTCTTCACATAGCTGCTTTGTGGCTGATTGGTAGAAGGAGGCATATTTCCCCTAGCCTCCTCCCCTCCAAAAAATCTCCATCTTCTTTCTCACCCACATGGAGTAAGTTACAGCCTGAACTCCATACAGGCTGGGACTAGAAATTGAAAATGCCTTCCACACTGTCACTCTAATTCAGTAGTGCTAAACTGATGGTTGCATAGCAACAGCCACAGCATTTCTGATCAGTTTCCTGGCCAGTCTACCTGTCTGCTACATACACTCTGGGCCCTGGGACACCCCCTTCCCCAGATGCCAGGGAAAGATTAAACAGAATAACAAAAAAAAAAAACACTATTTGCCACTAGCCATGAAGGAGTTGGCCCACTACACCACCAGGGCTATACCTTTAAAATACTGGCCTCATGGGACAACTCAAGACCCCTGAACCACCAGTGTCTTTTTAAATGATGCAGGGACCACTAGCCCAAGATCACCCCCAGTAGCCCATTAGAGCTACTACTTAAATCTGCTGGTCACCAGCAGGCCAGCTAGTGGCGCTATGGGAGTTTTGCTGAGCCCTCAATATTTCTATATTATTTTCTTAGCTATCTGTGTATTTATTTCCTATCTATGTTTTCCTTACTGTGACTTTAAGTGTGTCTTTTCCTCTAAAACTCCCCTTCCTTTACTCCGGTACTGTACTGTACCCCTTTGTTTTTTGGTATTTAGTATACTTTTTGGTCATGGACACCCAGACCCAACTGCTCCTCTTGACATACTCTCTCTCTCTCTCTCTGTCACTACTATATGTTTCTCATAGTAATCTCTTTTTTCTCTTTATTTCTACAGGTCTGGTCAGGCTGTATAGCAATCAGATAAGTATATATTTTTTAATTCCCCCCTTCCATTTCTCCTCTAGGACCTCTGACCCTTTGTGTTTCCTCAACCTTCCCTGTTCTTTCCTTTCAGGTCATGCCAGTATTCCCCAAACCCAGGACACCCCAACTCTGGATTCCCTAACTGATGGAGCAGGTAAGTCCAATTTAATTACCTAACTGCCCTGTCGGGTGCGTGGCATATAACAAGGTACCCACTCCATTGTAATGTGTAGCAACTTGATTTGTGTATTTTGTGGCCTGCAAAAGAGAGCTATTTCAGCTTTGTCCCCACCTGGTGTTTGTTAGAGGTCTCCATGTACCAAGTCGGACCTTGCTAACTTATGAGATTTGATAGGTGAAGGCTCCGAGGTGGTAAGGCTGAAGGCATGTGTAGAGACTATTGAGCCCAACTTCATGCAGAACAAGCTGTTAACCTCATACTGACCACACAAGGTGTGACGTTACCAGTGCATTCAGCAAGATGACGGGTTTGTTACATATAATGATATGGTCGGTTGTTTTGAAAACATACAGGTGATAGGCAAACCCCCTCATGAGTGCTGATTTCAAAACAGCACCCGGTACTTTTAAAACAATTATTTTTACTGGGTGTTATTTTGAAGTCTGCACTTTTCTGATGCATATGTGTCATGCCGGAATTCAGCACAATTAATGAACCATTAAAACACATGTGGGTCATGCCAGCATTGTGCATGAATAATGGGCCATTAAAATTCAAAAAATACCATTAAAAGAAAATTGGCTATTAAAAGGGTGATCAAAATGTAATGGTGCCATTATTTACGTACTGATTAAAGGGACAGTGGATTGGGTGCTGTTCATGGTGGCAAGAAATCTGAATTTAAAGAGTGGAGTGCTGTCAAATGGCATAAAGGAATTTCACATTTACTCAGTTATTGATTTCAGAAACAAACCATCTGCACAGGTGACAAAATGGAGACATTCAGCTTGATCATGATTTGTGCTTGAAGAATATTTCACAAAACAGGTAGTACAAAGACTGTCTCAAAGCAATCCATATGATCCCTGGGACTAGGGCAGAAATGGGGGTTATGATAGTACCTGCCATTTCGTAAAGGGGATTAACTGGTAACTAGGTGAATGTGGGAACTATTCAGATTGGTACCTCAAGGTAACATGGACATGTTGGGAAACTTGGAGGTAGATTGGGAGGTATATTTAACAAAGAGGGTGGTGGATCCATTAAAATCTGCCACTCACAAGTAGGAGGTTTAACAGGTACATCAAGAAGACTATTAAACAGAGGGTGGGGGATCCATTGAAAAATCTTACCGGCATCAGATGGTGGATTCGTTGAAAAATTGGCCAGATGATGCAATGATAACAATTAGTTGTTCCAAGCAGAGACACATGGAAGGGCACCAAAACCAGGGTGGAGGATGGTGAATGCTAGGAACCAGGAGAGATGCTATGTGCCAGAGTTCACAGGGAATTCTGTCAAACCAGATGACCATGTTCTATTACCAATCTGTTTGCATGCTTTTTTAAATTATTTATTTTTACTGCAGAAGCCCAAAGTGCACGTACAATGACAAACACAATGGGAGATCTGGAACATCAATATCATTGCTCTTGAACAAAGATATGCACATTTTGTAATCATTTACTTACAATAATAAAAATATACCAATAAGCAGGATACTATGGGCTCTTTGTAAACTTCTTTGCATTTTAAGTAACGTGCAGGAAATTTCTATGCAGATATGGAAGTTTGAGACACACCATATAATGCTATTTTCAGTTTAGTTCTAAAGTGTTGTATTTTGGTCATTGCCTTATTGACACTTCTGCATTTTGGCAGATCAAGATCTGCGATAACATCCTTGAAGAAGACAATGTTTAGCATCCTTCAAGAACACTGAAAAAGGTATGAGAACATGGGATTTATGAATGGACTTACCATGACTCTGGACACAGTACTGTAGGTGAGCACCATTTTATTTTCTTAATACTGGGAAATTTCTTGGGAGATGCAAAGCCACTTTGAGGTATGGGTTACTGCCTGATAACAGCACTTCTTGCTCAACAAAAAATTCCATTTGCAAAAGGTGTTACACTAGCCATGCATAATAGATCACATGACCAGCCATCATGGTACTGAGATCAGGCAAAACACTTTGATTTATTATTGATGCATTATTTATATGGACATTGGACTACATTTCACAAGATAATGCTGTGTCATGATACAGGTTTTTGGACACTATTTGTGTACAAGTTGAAGGTAAAACATACTCTATACTTTTCAAGCCTATAAATGACTACATATTTAAGGTTAAAAATTCTGCATCAGACTGGGATGTGATTATAAAAGGTTAAAAATACTGCTTCTGACTGGGATAGGACTGTTAAGTGAGTTGTAATGTTAAATGTCACTTAACAGTAAAATCCCAGTCCTTATCAATATTTTTAATCTTACATATCCATTCAGTAGCAGTACTTTTAAACTTAAATATAGTATATACAAATCATGCATAAGCAGTATACTGCTAAAAAGCAGTCCTTGACCATCATCCAGACTGCTACGAAGCATTTGTAAACAGTAAAGTATACTACTAAAAAGCAGTCTTTGACTGTCATCCAGACTGCTATGAAAACTGCTATCTTGGGCTTCTAATTTAAATATGTTGTGCTATAGGCAGGCTAACTTAAGGCTTTGGACTGTGAAGGCCATCAAGATAACTAATACATTATTGTTAACATGGCAAAACAGTTTGAAGACCAATTTCATTATAATATACTGCTAAGGTGAAAATAGTCTGACTGCTATTCGAAGGTTAGGCAAATGCCTTCCATTTGGGTAAGGGTTACTAGGGATGGTAAGAGTTGAACTTTGGATATGATAGCTGGTAAATTAGAGGAAGCAAAATTTGGGGATAGGAATGTAGATACTTCGTGGGAGATGGTGATATCCATAGTTAATGAAGCTCTAGATCAAGTAAAGTCAACAAAAGAAATAACAAAGGTAGGTGGTGACAAACCATGGGTTACTGAGAAGTATAAAAAATTGATAAATGAAAGGCAAACAGCATTTATGAAGAAAGACAATATTGTATATCACAGGTTCAGAAATCAGGTACATCGCATGGGAACGAGGTTATGTAGGAATTTTTATGAAAGGAAATTGGAGGGGTTAAGGAAATCTGACCAAGAAAGTGGTGGAAAAGTAAAAAGAATTCTTGGGAACAGGAAAACGAGGTGACCAAATAGAAAGATGGGAGCAAATGTGTAGTTTTCTAAGAGAGACGTAGGTGTTTCTATTTTGACCTGCTTATATAGATTATTTGGTGAAGTAAGTAAAAAGTTACTCCCATTGGGAAAGAAAGATATTTCAGGAGTAATGGTCCCCCATAAGTACTTAGTATTTGTGGAAGAAATAGCAAAGGAATTAAAAAAGATTACGATACAGTAAATAAGGCTGTAGGCCCTGATGCTACTTCACACTGAGTATGGAAGGAAGGTGATGACTTGCTTGCACCATGGGTGTGTCATATTTTTAATAGACCAGTGCTAAGTTGTGAAATTCCTTTACTCTGGAAGCAGGCAAAGGTTGTTTCCCTTCCTAAAATTATGACACCTACAAATATGGCAGCAGATTTTAGACCAATTGTTTTAACATGTACAGTTTCAAAAGTATGTGAAATGTTTATTTGTAAATGGATCATGAAGGTTGTGGAGGGGAATCTGGACAAAAATCAGTGTGGTTCCTTGAGGGGTTGCTCAATTATTGATGCTGCTTTAAAATTTTTGGAACTAAGTATGAAAGCTTGGGATAAAGGAAATAATGTAAGGGCTGTTTTGGTAGATTATAAAAAAGGTTTTGAAATTATTGATCATGAGATGGTAATACAAAAATTGCAAAGTTTACACGTGCCAGAGTGTATAGTAAATTGGGTGGCCAGTTTTTTGCAGGGAAGATCACAATGGATTGAGATGGAAGGCAAGAAATCTGAGGCTGTGGGTATGTGTGGTGGGGTCCCTCAGGGAACTAGATTGGAGCCATTATTATTTGTGATTATGATAAATGATCTAGACATGAAGGGCCCATGTATAAAGTATGTAGATGATACTATAGCATTGAATATTTGGGAAAATGCTGAAGATAGTATTATGCAAAGTGATTTGTATTATACAGAAATGTGGTCTGAGAAGAATTTTATGCAAATCAATCCTACAAAAACCGAAGAGACAAGTTTTGGTAAGCAGAATAAAAGGACTGAGATGAAAGGATTGTCTTTCGGGGGTGAGGTGGTAGAAGTAGTAAGAAAAGTGAAATATTTGGGATTTATTTTTCGGAATGATTTTTCTTGGGCAGAACAGGTTTTAAGTATGGTAAAGAAAGCAAATAGTAGGTTATACTTTTTAACTGTTATTAAAAGGAAAGAAAAGAGAACATTGTTTAACCAGGAGTAGCACACTAAGCTGACGCTTGTTTCTAGATGCGACCTGGGAACACAAGGAAGTTAAGTGACTTGTTCAAGATCACACAGTATGTACCTAGGTGGCTGTGGGATTCAAACCCAAGTCTCCAGATCTGCAGCTCAGAGCCGTAACCCACTGTGCTATACTGCCTCCTATGAGATGTGTAGGTTTGAATTAATCAGATTTGGTTTATTATTTTACTACAGTGGTTAGACCAGTGGTTGAATATGGAGCTGCTGTGTAGCATAGTGGCCTCACCAAAAGTGAATCTCAAGATTTGGGAAGAGTACAAAATAGGGCACTAAGAGTTATTGTTGGGTGGGATGTGAGTTATAGGGAAGCCTTGATTAAATGCAGGCTTGATAGGTTAGATACTAGAAGAGAAAAAATTACTAAAGAGGTTTTTAAAAAAATGTGTGAGCCTGACCATAAATTGCATTGTTTACTTGTATCAAGGAATATGTCTGGGTATAATTTGTGAGGTAAGGAGATGTGGGAAAAACCTGTGGTAAGAACTCAAACTTACAGTAAATCTTTGTTTGTGCAATATTTGAATGTGGTGAAATGAATGTTATTTTTTTTTATTCTTTTCTTGTTTTAAAATTGTATAAGTTTATGTTTTGGATCTGCTATATGTGAAAGTTCATCTTTTTATGCTGTATAGTACTTCAACTTGTACTTTATGCCTGGTTACAATATTAAATAATAAAGTATTAACTAACTAACACTTGCTTTAGGTAAAAAAGGCCTTACTAGAGACTGAAAACTTGCATCATATTTCTATTACTGTTGCATGGCAGTGAAGAGTTTAACCTGTAGAACAGTGTGTAAAGGAAGGGTAAATTAAACTCCCCAGCTCCTGAAGGTGCTATTGTCAGGCTCTGTTCAAATACAAAAAGGTAAAATCAGCACACACACATACACACACACACACACACATATATACATACACACACACACACACACACACACACACACACACACACACACACACTCACACACACATATCAGCTTCAGTTCAGGCTATTACTTTTATTAGTGTAAAATTACACAATATGCAGGCCAAGCTATCCGCTACATATTTCCCCCTGAGGAAACCACTTTGTGTGGTGATATGTAGGAGATAGTATGACCTGCATTTTGTATAATTTTGCACTAATAAAAGTAATGACCTGAACGAAAGCTGGTGTGTGCACTGTTTTTACCTTTTTGTATTTGACTTATAGAACAGATTGCATTTAATGATCTAGCAGTGACAAAAATACCAGGCAGAAAATGTTATTAGTATTTATTTATTTAGTTATGTTTTCATACCTCTTGGCAGACCCCCCTTTCACTGACCCCCCCCAGCCCCATCACACAGCTTCTTCCAGACATACCTGCCCGATACCCCATGGCTTGACTGCCATGGTGGGGTTGTGGGGAGTCCTCCTTGACCCACCCAGATCCAGTTCAGACATTGCCAGGTCACCGGTGCAGGGCCTGCTATGGGTCAGTGGTCATTCTGATAGTCAGGATGTTTTTCCACCCAAGTTACCCTGAAGATTGTGGCATGCAGTGATGTGATAATTCATACCATGCACTCCCACGTGATATGAATTAATATCTGCCACATATCTCTTGCATTGACAGTCCCAGCTGCTTTTCCCCCATGTCTCTGATGGGGGCCAGGTGAATGCCAGGCTCTGCAGACCCCCAGAGGAGGAGAGCAGTACTTCAGATGCTTAATCCTCAGACCCTCAGCCAACCCTCTGATGTACTGACTGAACTTGGGTCATTGGCATGGTGCCACAAGTGGTATTACTACAGCTTCACTGGTGGGCTGGTGCTGCTATTAGTTTTTAAAAGGAGTTAGTCATTACTTTTTTATGTTGGATATATTTCTCTTTTTTTGCATTTGTCATTGGATAGTTTATTACCTGGTAGTATTAGATGTGATGTAAAGAGCAGTACGTTACCTAAAAACTGAAACATCAAATTCTATTACTCTTCATACCTGATTAGTATTGTGAGCTCACTTATTGTGAAATCACAATTTACTGAGCTTGTAGCAGGTAATTAACTCTTCTTGATCAGTTGTGATGTCACAGTCAGTGAGGTCACAGGGCAGATGATGTATGAGCAGGAATAGAACTAGCTATGCCAGAGTCCAGGCAGAGTGCTGTTCTACACATGACAGCAAGTATTGTCTGATAGAAAAACAATTCTAATTATGAAAAAGGGGAAGAAAAAAATACCTCAGATATAAAAAATAATAGTTCACTACTTTTGAAAGTTAATATTAATATCAGGCAGTACACGGGTTCTTTGAGAAAATTTTAATCTGGCGAATAGGTGCTGTGATTTGAGCTGCAAATGCACTGACAGCAGGAATACCAGTGACTTTCAAATGAGTTCTCATTTAACTGTGCACTTCAATCTGCATGATATTTTGCAACAGACAATACATTAGCAATGCATTCACAATGAGACTGAACAATCTATGAATCCAATTGGAAACAAATTTGTCTCATTGGATTATTAATGATTTGATAATGCATTGCAAATTTGCAAAAATGTAATCTGTACTATAGTTATATAAAATGACACCATGGGCCGGATTTTCAAAGCATGGCACAGGACTTGTGTCATGCCCTGTGCCACAACACTTAGGTTCTGGTGGTGAGCCAAAACCCTTCACCACAACTGCACTCAATTTTACAATCTTGGGTGCAGCCATGAAAGTCTCTAGAATTTACAGCAGATTGCACCAAATATCTAGCACAAGCTCTGTAAAAAAGGCCCTCAGGATTGCTGTGAGCTAGACAACAAAAAGTTGGTCTAACGTGCGGCAGTTGTAAAATCCTGTTAGATTGATGCACCATATCTTTGGCACATGCGGGGCTTATAGCAATCAAATCTCCTTGAAAACCTGGCCCCATGTATCAAGCTGCAAAACAAAGTTATTCTTTGATGCAATTACTGTACCTTAAAGCATCAGTATTTGTTAGCAGAAAAAAATGATTTCAGAATTATTTTTTAATAATAATGCATTTCTGACAAAAACATCAATATATCCATTGTTTTTATGTTCATGGTATTTCTCTCCTGAGCTGAGATATGGAGATTTATATTTTCAGAGGTGCCTGTTCTCTAACCATGACCCACTATGTATACAGTACATTAAATGTTTTGGTGTGGTGCAGTCTGGCTTACCATCAATAATGTGTGCTAGCACCCTCCTAATACATTGACAATATGCATTCAGTATGCAAAGTAGAAAAGTAACCTCAAGGGAAAGGAGTTTTAAATAGTGCCATGGCAGCCATCTTTAATGAATTGAGTCATTAAGAAAAAAATTAACAACAGAAGCTTTTTTAGAATCATCTGAAAGAAATACAACTATACTGATGGTGAAAATAATTATGTCATAATTACATTAATGCTAAAAAACATATAATGAAATTGTTTGCTACTAACAGACACTGTTGCATTAAATAAAGCATTCCTTTTAATGTTTTGTTCCCCTAATTTCCCTGTCTTAGCCTACTCATGCTAAAACAGTGTATTATGTTTGATTTACTAGTAAATGTTTTCCTTCTATAGAAACTTCTCTTTTCCTGCATTATTTTGTCTTTATTAATGCAATAACTATGAAAAGATTTGATCATTAAAAGTGCATTTTTGTAATATTTTTATCTACTCTGTCATAATGAAGCAGTCCAGGGTGTGTGATGTCATCAGATGATGGTACTTCTTGGGTGGCTGCTGGCACATTCCTATGCCTCATACCTTGCAACACACCTGAGGCATCCTGTCCTCTCCAAACAATGCAGACTCCATTATGCTTTACTACTTAAGCATAGTAATGCTGACAGTAACAGCAATCAAGATATGAGCCACTGTAAGACCACTACATAGTCACATAAATCATCTCCATATCTGACTGAAACAACTGGTGCTACCAATATCACTAACTAAATGTGAAAGTGGCAGTGGTATTCAGGAGCACTTAGCATACTACTGCAACTCAGCTAGCCATCCTGCACCAATATAATTACATGTGTTGAGCATATCAGATTAGGGCCTGTCCAGACTTGTTCATCTGATTATGCCTGCCATTTAAACAGCAGAAATTCAGTCCTCATTTGTATAACACATTTTCTTGGCTAGAGTGCAGTGTAAGTACAGACTGCTCTTTCCACTTTTTTGCCATCTGTTGGGATCCCAAAAAAAACACTGATTGATAACTGTAATATGCTGGGTTTTATAACTGGAACATAACACTTGAAAGAAATCAAGGGTTTCATACTGTAAGCTTGAAAAATTTAAGGAGCACAGTGGAGGTTTTAAAGGGACACTGACAACCCCATTTGGCCTCAAAGTGTCCCTAGTTTAAACAAATTCTGGTCAGAGCCAATATGGCCGTGGAGAGCTTTTAGGATGCTTTTACCCATTATTGCTAATGAATTTGCACAATACAGATCTGCTGAGAGGTAGTTTCAATGTGGTTTTCCTTTTACACATTTTTACAATGTATTTTCCTAGAATATGCCTGCTGATTGCTATATATTTAGCCTGAATAGTTCACAGAAGAAATGACATATTATTTTTGGGTGGCAGAGCACTGGCAATAGGACACTGGAATGTGTCATACATAGGCATGAGCTGCGTGTGGGTGATAATGCTTACTGGCCATACACCTCAGGCATTCGCATGTGGATCCATCATCCCGATGTTGTTGCACTGCTCAGTGCGGATGACAGCCGATGCTGTACCCACTCACATAGGTCCCAGAACAGGCATGTTACAGCCAATCTCCCATTCATTTGTACAATTGGGGAACCATGGACACGCTATCCATAGCCTGGAGTGTACACTGCAAATGGCATTGCAGGATACTGCACCCCATGGCACCCAGGATACCTCAGCAATCCAGAGGGTGACATGTTACACTGGGAAATGGGGGAGAGTGTGGGTCTGCCGTGGTGTATGACAGCAGGAAGATACAGCATCAACAAGGCATGCATTGGAGGTATATCACAGAGTGTCAACCATACTGGTGTTACCACACCAAAACATGTTTATTTACATTTCTTGACCAACTACAGCTGCATCTTTCCTGGACACAGGAACAACCCCAACACTATGTAGCTACTCATTATGCAGTGGGAGTAGATGAGACTATTGTATCGCAAGGGGCTGCACTGTTTGAGGGTGTTTCTAATGTTCATGAAGTATGCAGTAAGCTTAGGTAAACAATTCTGAGCAAAACAAGGTTGTGTATAACCATACATTCTCATGCATTTCAGCTCTAATAAGCAAGGAGGCAGAATAAACAACCAACAACAACATGAATTTTAGAGAAGGTAAGCAATCATAAAATGTGTTTTTTTTTCCCCTAGAAATAATATGATGCAAAAAAGTTGACAGTGTTCCTTTAAGGGTTGGTAGGATTCTTTGATGAGTATGCTTGTGGGCATTCAATTTAGGGAGCAATGTGAGAAACAACTATAAGTTTACAAAAAATGCAATGCTCGCCTTTTGAGGCACTGTTTCAAATCAGTAGATATACAGCAGCAACATTAGAAAAACTGGTTACCTTTTTAAAAGAAATGGGGCACTGTTTCTAAAAATAAAGATGCGTTCAAAAAATGTGTTGCATTTAGTACATATAATGTGCAGGGTTTTGAAAGTAAGAGATGACAGAAATGAGTTAATTGTAATCTGATTACGTTTCTATGTAATACAATAGATTACAGTAGGAGATGATGTTGTAAAAAATAACCTGGACATGAAATCAAGTTGTTTTTTATGTATAAAAATAATCTGGATTGCTTTCTTGATATTTTTCCTTCTGTGCATGGCTGAACAGAGTACATTCATATGGGTTAACAGACCCTGTCACCAACTAAACATTGCTCAAGATTATCCTTTTATTCTACTCAGTGGAAATGGAAACCACTGGTATAAAACCAACTGAGGAGCCACAAACACAGTGAGACATTTGTCTTGTTGCTGCAAAAGTAATTCAAACATAATAAGCAATCAGTAGTAGATCACTTTTTAGTAAAAGTAATCACTAATTTGTAATTCTTCGGAAACAGTAATTTGTAGTATGTAACTGGCTAAATAATCTAAGAAAATGGGCAGGTTAAATATTGCATTCGGATTTTCTGTTGCCATTCTACTCATGTTTATGTGCCAGTCCCCCTCCCCCTGAAGAAAAAGGTCCAACATGTGATCTAGAATTTGGACATATCCCAAACAGAATTCATGAGCCACTTCCCTCATTCTTGATTTCCATCACAGACATGGCTGCCACCTTTACTCTTATATAAAAACCTACAATTAGGCCCTAAAAATAAAGCTCCCTTAAATTTTAAAAAAATAGATAAATAATTGAATGTTTTTCTACTCATGTTTCCGTTCTTATACACATAAAACATCAAAACAAATCAAGCACTGATCTAATTGTTTCCTTCTGGTGTTTCTTTGATGACCAGGAGAAGCTCCCCTAGTAGCAGAACCGGTGTAACAGAGCATTCTCTGCTGCTGACCCTGCTCCAGATAAAATTGAGTCTCTGGGACAGATATTCAAAAGTTTGTCTGGGTGCTAATGGGTCTTTGCCTGCACAAGTGGGGGTTTGTGCCAGATCCCCATATTCAAAAGGGGCTTTTGTGTAGGCAAAGAGGGTTAGTGCCCACTTAAAACATAATGTATGTGGGTGGACAAACGGAGGGGTGTGGCCATGAAGAGCCATGCTACCCCATATACAGCAGAACTGTGCTTCACAAAAGGGGTTAACACGGTCCTTTTGCACAGTGCAAATACTGCCGAACATGACCCTGATTTACTCTGGACAGCCCTAATGGCTGCTGAACATAATGCAGCCAACTAGCTTGTTGACCACTGGGGGAGCATACCAGCCCCCAGTGGTCCATGGCACCCCCCCATCACCAGCCTATCCTAACCCTCCCTGGTGCCTAGTGATCATCCCTTCCTTCTGATCTCCAGCCCATATTACAGAACATTACCTCCCTGATGCCTAGTAGTTAATTTCATTTCATTTCATTTTATTTCAGGGTTTAACCATTGAAAACAATACTCATTTAAAATGGTGACTAGCCGGCCCGGTGGCACTGAGGGTTGAGGCGCTGAACGCCACATCTCCACCACACTGGCAACCCGGGTTTGGTAATAAGCCCAGGTCATCGGGGGTCAGCAGGGAGGGGATAGGATTGAATGTCTCCAGGACTACTCTACTTCCCTGGGGAGGGGGGGAATCCACCTGCCGCTGCACTAGTGACCCCTAGCAAAGGCTGGAGGCACTACAGTGCACAGCCGCAATAAGCTGGGGATTGGAGCTGCGGCAAATGTCATTCGGGGTGCGGAGGAGCATGCACCAGCCAAGCTGGATGTCATTGCATGTCTGAGCTCCAGGGGTCACAAGAACAGGGGAAATCAACAGTCCTTGGATAGGCGATGGCACCATTCCCCCATGCCCATCACTGGGCCAACCTGACTGACCTTCCAGGTCCTCCATGGCCGATCCTACCCTGCAGCTGCAGTCTGTCTGTAAGTGCACCCAAGAGGGGTAGGATGACCCACCCTGGGAGGGTTGGACCAGGGGTACCGGCTGCAGGGAGGAGGGGGAGAGAGGAGGTACAGCTCGGGGGGCCTCTGGCAGGCAGGATACGGACATGGATGCCCGAGAGAGTTCCATGGGGCCGCGACAGGAAGGAAATAAAAAGTTGAAAAAAAAATGGTGACCCAGGGCAAATACATATATTACACAATAACACATACACACCTTAATAAATCAAAAATACAAAAACATACAAATATAAGACTAACTCAATAATTTACATAACAATATACATACATATAAACATATCTAACTAATTGTTGCACAACAATTCTTTATCTGTCTTTTTACAGTATCCATAACCCATTGTTTGAAAAACCTCATTGATGGAGGTCTTCCATTCACAAGACAAAACCTTATTGGCAAACTATTCCATAATCGGGGAACCATATAACTAAAAAAATATTTTGACCTTTCAGTAGTTGACAATGGTACTACCAATTCCCTATATAATGCTTTCCTTAAGGTCGGATTTACATCCCTAACCATCAACCTTTCAAAAAGAAAGTCTGGAACATCCCCCTGTACACTTTTATATGCAAAAACTATCTTACAGTATTTCCTCCTATACATTAAGGAGAACCACTTTAATTTTTCACACATCATACAATGATGTGTATCCCTTGGACACTGTAAAATTAATCTTGCTAACCTATTATAGAGAACCTCTATTTTTTGTAACTTAGCCTGACTGGCATGATCATATAATACTTCACTAAAATCTATTAAGGGAAAAACTTGAGTTTCCACTATTTTCTTTAACAGAGTACTTCCTAAGATGTTTTTATTTCTGTATAACATGCCTATTCTCTTACCTAAGTCCACAATAAGTTTGTCAACATGAAAGTTTCCTGGTACCGAAGTAGCAATCCAGAACCCTAAGTATTTATACTGGGAAACTTGCTCTAATCTAACACCCCCTTCATCTATTATAGCCAAATCAATATTATTTTTTTTTATTTTGATGCAGACCCCAAAACCATACACTTTGTTTTAGAAATATTCATTTTTAATTTAGAACACTGAAAATAATGTTGTATGGTATTAAAACTTGCTTGCAATTGCACCTTAATTTCTTGGACAGTCCTAGCTGAAGTATATATTATTGTATCGTCGGCATACAAATGGTATGCCAACCCATTAACTGCATCCTCAGGTTTATTCAAATATATTAGGAACAACAAAGGGCCCATCACTGAACCCTGTGGCACTCCACGAACAACTGGAAGAGGATCAGAAGTAATGCCATTTACAGTTGTCACCTGAGATCTCCCTCCTAAATATGAGGCAAACCATTTCACTGCAGAGATAGATAATCTCGTATCCATCAACCTGAGTAACAATATCTGATGGCTAACTATGTCGAAGGCCTTGAAGAGGTCAACAAAGATGGCACCAGTCAAATTACCTCTTTCCATCGCCCTGTTGATATCATCCAAGACCCGGAGACCACCGTACCATGGGACCTACGAAATCCTGACTGGTATTTGTCATACAAATTATTCTGTGACAAATAATCCACCAACTGGGCCACCATCGGCCTCTCAAATAATTTAGAGACATGAGGCAGCAAGGAAACTGGATGATAGTTTGTCAATTGGACAGGACTGCCTCCTTTAAAAATTGGGACAACCCTGGCCATCTTCCAACCCTTTGAAACCACTCACTCACTCATGGATCAATTAAACAAATACATCAGGGGGCAGCTATTTGCAAAGCCAAAATTTTTAGAAGATAAGGAGTCAAACCATCTAATCCCCCACCCTTATTTGTTTTCAGTCCAAACAATTGTTCCAATACCTCATATTCCTCTATTTTCCTAAATACAAAGGGAGAACTACCTTCAGCATGCTCAAAATCTACATCCTACAAATGTTTTATAGCATCACTAGAATCCCCAACTACATCTCCTGCTTTAATGAAATAGTTATTAAAAACATCAGCAAGGGAACCAGACCCCTCATACTCGGGATCTTAATATTATGCATCTCCCCCTTAGTCTGTCCATTTAAACTATTAATTACTTTCCAAAAGGCCTTAGGGTCACCTACGGCTGCATCTAGCTTAAGACTATGGTACTTTCTCTTGGTTTCCCTCACAACTGCCACATAATTGTTTCTCTGCCTTCTATAAGAAACCCAATCTGCTTTATTATTCATAACATGTGCCCTCTCCCATGCCTGTTTCTTTTGCCATTTGAGTTTTCTCAAGGCTGAGATTAACCATGGGGCTGATCTTTGCTTAATCCTTTTGGTTTTTGATGGCATATGATAATCAATTATACTCATTAATTCAGACACAAAATATTCCCATGCCATATCAGTATCTGGAATAAGAAAAAGTCTATTGCAAATAACCCCATCCAAATCTTTAGCAAATAATAAATAATCAAAATTCTTTGCCTCCCAAAAATAAATAAATCTAGGCTGTGCTGACCCCTGACCCTTCCCCCAATACAGCAAATTGCATTATGATCATTATTGAAATCTTCCAATTGCCCTGCAACACAGCTATGTGGGGCATTTGTTAAAATCAGATCCAACAAAGTTGAATCCATTGGACGCCTCACATTTACTCTAGTAGGTGTAGTACTCATTTACTCCAAACCAAGAGAAAGTGTTAAATTCTTTATTACACATGCATCACCCCCCTGCAACCAATTCTCATTAAAGTCCCCCATCAGAAGGACATCATGGCCTGGATATTCAAAGGGTTGCGCCATACGCTTGAGGGTTCTTGTCATGAAGTCCGAATCGCCATTCTGCGATATTCAGCAGGGAGCAGTTCGCCACTGGCATCAGGTTGCGCAAAGGCAATGCAAATGAATGCATGCTCAACAGGAGGGAGGATCATGCATAGCCTGCGCAACCCGATATTCAGTCGGGTTGTGCAGGAAATGCATCGCCAACCCAACCTAGGGAGATGTTTGGGGGTTGTGATGATTCTGCCGCATTGGCTTGTACGGTCCACTGGACCACCAGGAGATATTTGGGTTGGGGTTATATTCTGCCCGCGATCGGGCACTGGGGGTTCATATTAACGTTATGCCCGCCGATCGGGCTTCGTAATAGATGGGGGTGTTACATGTACCTGTAATGCCCGCAATCGGGCTGCATTTCGCCATTCCCTCGCTGCTGCCTGGCAGGGTGGTCAGGCGCAAGTCCTCGGGATCGGCGACTCTACATACAAATGGTATGCAAATGGGGCCTATAAATAGATGCAAATGGCCCCTGCGCCTTGCATAAATTATGGCCCCATTTGCATGTCACCTTTTGAATATCCGGAAATTTGAGCATGGCGCAATGGTACTTGCGCCACATAAGTTTAATGCTCATCTCTGGCAACTGCGGTGGCGCAAGTTCCACTCGCCATGCATAAGTGCTGTGGCTGGGAGATAGTCAGCGAGTTGCGCATCAGCGCAACTCCTTTGAATATCACCGCCACACCCCTGCGCAACTATTTTGAGCAGCGCAAGGGCTTGCACCTCAGAATGGCGCAGTTTGAATATCCAGGCCCATGTGTATCCAAATAACCATCTAAAACTATTTCTAATTGTTTCAACTTTTGTTTTGAATTTCCTGGTGGTTGGTACACCCCCACAAAAAGCATAGGTTTCCCAACAACAAAATCAATTTCTAAAGCTATAAACTCACAGATATCAGGACATATCTCCAAGAATAATCATTTTACAATATATTTGTCAGATACATGAACCAACAAACCCCCCCCCCCCCTTATTCCTATCTACCCTTAAAAATAATAAATCCATTAATTAGGATACTGGCATCCTCTACTCCCTTGTGTAACTAAGATTCTGTAAATAACATAAAATCCGGGGTGTTCTCAAGCGAAAATTCTCTGATTAAATCTAATTTGGGCAGCATACTCCTTACATTAGCATGAGTGAATAAAATACCCTTTCTATTTTTCAGTTGTTCAGGTCCGGGGTTAGGATTAATATCACCACATTGTAATAAACAAAACATAACAAACAACTGATTCACCCACTTGCTTCTTAATCCATGTTTTTCATAACAATACATTTTTGATAAAGCAGCTTCTAGCCCAGTATTCACTCTTACAATACTCAGGAACTGATGTTCCAAATATAAAGGCAGCATCAGCTGTACAGACTGCTGCAGCAATGGTGAGTCCCTGGTCAACAAAATATCTTTATTTGTATAATCCATATGATATAACCAGATACTACTCACCAAAGCTGACCCACACTGCACTGCCAACACACTTCCCTGATCCCCCAAATTACAAGACATTCTACTACAGCCTAGCAAACACATCACAATAAAATAAAACATACATTGTTTTGTATATGTATCCCTACACACAACCATTGTTTGACTCATATTCTAACCATCCTAAACTTTAAACACAATAAAATTTAAACCTGTTCCCCCGGTCTCCAGTCACCTGCCTGTATTATAAACCATAACCTCCCTAGTGCCTAGTAGCCCCCTCCCTTTGGTCACCAGCCTGTATTAGGGAACATAACCTCCCTGGTGCCTAGTGGAACTCCCTCCTTCCAATTGCCAGCCCATAGTAAAATTTAAAACCCTCCCTGACATCCAGTGGTCCACTCAAGCACTAATCCATAGTATCTCCCATCACATTGCCATACTCCCTGTTGTCTAGGGCACCACAATCACAGCACCAAACACCCATCCCCTGTCACACTACCAGTATCCTTGCTGCTAGGAGTGTACATACGGTGACCGGAGCATCCCCCCTCACATCTCCTCAGCCAGCCACTGTACATCCACACAGGGAGTGCACATCTAATGCATAGGACAGGGCACATCATCCCATCCTATAAATAAGTTGTGTGCTCCCTGCATGAACATACATTGGCCAGCCAAAGAACTGTGAGGAGGGCTGTGCTGGTCGCCATATGCACATACTCATGGCACTGAGGATACTGGTAAGGTGACTGTGAGGTGAGTGTTCAGTGTCATGAGGTGGGGGTCCTAGTTGACAAGGATTTTGGCAGTGCAATGGTGGTACCATGGATTGGTGCCCAGGGTGACCAATAGATGCCAGGGAGGGTTTTAAATGTTACTATGATCTGGCAATTGCAGGGAGGGAGAACAACTAGGCACCAGAGAGGTTATGGTTTGTAATACTGACAGGTGACTTTAGGAAGGGGGAGGGGAAGAACACTGGGCACCAGGGAAGTTATGTTCTCTAATACAAGCTGAAGATGGAAGGAAGGGGAGACCACTAGGCACCAGGGAGCTTATGTTCTCTAATACGGGCTGATGATCAAAGGAAGGGGGGCCACTAGGCACTAGGGAGGTTATGTTCTCTAATACAGGCTGGTGACTGGAGGGAGGGGGGCCACTAGGCACCAAGGAGGCTATGTTCTCTAATGTGGGCTGGCAATCAGAGGGAGGGAGGACTACTAGACACTAGGGATATCTATACAGGTTTGGAACCGGGCAATGGGGAGGTGGTGTCACACTAACCTACCTTGCAGCCCATGCAAATGAGCGCATAATGGGCATGCATATGGCCCCTTAGTGCCTTGCATGCAAAATGAGCTCATTTGCATGGGTCCCTTTGAATATTGCAGATAGTGTTCTGGTGCTATCCACTCTGGTGGCATACATTGGGATCCATGCCGGGGCAGCACTACTTGACTTAGTGCTGTGCCGACATGGCCCTTTATTCAGTTGAATAGTGCTAGTGCGCTATTGAACTGAATACAGTATTCTTGGGCTCCAAGGTGCAGTGCAAAGTTTAGCACTCCACTGTGTGCTATTTTGAATATCGGGCCCCCTGGCTCTGTATGAGGCCTACACATGTCTATGTGAATGTGTGCTATTGGAAGTTTTCAGGATTCTGAAGTCACGCATTCCATGTTAACATTTCATGCTTCTGGGGAAAGTGAGCATTCTACTAGATGAATACTGAAGAATACTGAATTTTTATGTTCCATGGTAAACAAACAAACCTTCTAGTTCATGGGTAGAAAGACAAATGACTGACAGGTAGAAACCATATGTGGAGAGACTATTTATATTTTCTAAGCAATATTTTATTGTATGTTTTTCTGTCTTTTTTTATCTTTCAAAGATTTTTTTATTTGTCCAGCCCATTTTCTAAGCACAGTAAGACCCTTCAGGGTGTGGGGTACTGGTGGATGCCCACACTTCCGGGGGCTTTAAGGCTTCTGGGCAGGTGGGCATCCACCAGTACCCCCACCTTGTCTTTATTGTCTACTTATTAACCCTGATCCTGTGTTAGATAGTCATCTGAGTTGTATGTCCAGTCCTAAATGGAATTTAGATTACTTGTCTGGAAAATCACAGAATTAAATAAGAAATATGGCATCTATGGTTCACAGTGATTTTATTAGAGAACTAAAAAAAAATGAATATTTTGCCATGCAAGAACTCTTCTCCAGATGTAATCAGACTGATCAGTTATCAATTATGATTAGATACGTGCAATTAAACATGACATTAATGAAGCTCTTCTGGGGATGCCTACTGCACCTGGAAGATATGGTAAAACTCGGGCTTTTTTTTTACTGTGTTTTGAATGTACATGTTCTTCGTGTTATGAAAATCTGTGGTCAGAGATGTATTGTTGTGCAGTCATAAGTGGACAGTATCACGGTGAGAAGACAAGGGTCCAGGCAGTCATTAACAATGTATTTTTTTTTCCATTGTTGCCATTATTAACTAAATTTAGATTTCACTGACATAGTTTCAAAAGTGTCATTTGTATCCACACCTTACTTTAAAAGCTTTTATAGAGAAACTGTGCAATCAATGTTTTACAGAACTATTTAAATCAAGAAACTTCAAACCAGACAACAGAAACAGCACGAGCCACACATGAAACATATCATCATTAAAAGTAGCTTAATGAGTTTCCAGAGAGTTCAAGTAAACATTATGGACTCCTTGAAAATATACAAGAAGTGCAGACCAGACAGCTGCAAAGTATTAGACACTGCCAGCTATTAAAACCCTAGAAAAAACCCCAAAGGTGGCCCTTTTGACGGTGACACTGCAAGCACTGTATGTCTACAATCCTGATGATACTTTGTACTGTGTTATGATCCATGTGATGAACACAGCATGTGTTTTACAATGCTAACAATGCAATGCAATGCAGTACAATACAATGTATTTTTATATAGGGTGGTGTCCGGCATCAGGGGCCATCATGATTGAAACATCCTGACTCTACTGTCAAAATGTCCTCAGTTGGAACCAAGTGTAATGTTTGGTGGCAATGTTTTTAAATTCTATAAATCTACATTGTTCATCAATAAGGCTATAAAATATTCATCAGATGGTGTTGTACAGAACTAATGCTGTGCATGTGTGAGTCTCCACAAGCCCTTTAGCCTGCAGGCTCTAGTTGTCAGCTAGAAAATTGCAAGAAGACAGGCAAGTGCAAATTGATTGCCTTGGCTAGTCTCGACAGTTTTTGACCTGGCTCTAGTACAGAGATTTCTCTTCTTTACATAATTACTGCCTCTCTTTCGATAGTGATTATTTCACTTTTGCTGTTTTACTTGATCTTAGTGCTGCCTTTGATACTGTTGATCATTCTGTTTACCTCTGTCTCATACCCTTTTCTGTATTTGGCACCCCAGGACTTCATTCTTGTTCAGATTTCTTTAGTTATCTCATACCACTGGGCTACCTTATTTCTCAATTCAGCCATAACCAATGCAAACATAAGAATGCCCAAGTGCTATATGAATAGTGGAGTGAAATAAAAATAAATTACAAAGTGTTTCATGAATGCCAAAGTTTCAGGAATATATGCCATTATCTTCTAAATAATTGCTATGTAATGTAATCAGAACTATAACCTGTATCATAAAAGAAGAACTAGTAGATAGAAAGAAATCACTAATATACTGTAGTAAATAGAAATGTCTAATTGTGTGTCATCAATATAAAACATATAGTTATGGCTGAATTGAGAAATAGGGTAGGTCAAAAACTAGATTTATAAGGATCAAGTATGAGTATTAGCAATAAAGTGAGAAGTAACTTGACTGGATGCCACATTTTCAAGAATCTCACCTATGGACAGAAGATAAAATATAATGTAATAATCTATAAGTACTGTACGTTGGTATTGAGTAACTTTTTTTTTCCAAGACTGGTGTCATAACAGCTTTTTTTGTAGTTCACCAGGGAAGATACCAGAAAAAAAGGAAAAATTCCCTTTACCACAAATGTATTGATTAGAAAGAAGGTAGAAACAATGTTAGCTGGAACAGCATGAAGTGTTGCCTTTCTTAAATCTACAATTTTGGAAAGGTTAAGTAAGCATTAAGCCATGACACAGCATGGTTCTACTGGAGAATTAATCCATGCCTTGGGGGAAGAGGTGGGGTGCATAAGGCCACAGGCCAAGTGCCTCCAACCACCCAGGCATCAATTAATTCTACAGTAGAATCATGCTGTTGGGTGGCTTAATGAGCTTGTAACATGGCAAGCACTAAAAAAGTTAACATTACTCACTAGTAATTATTATAAAAACAAAGAGACAGATACTGTTTAAAATTTCAACATTAAATATTGTATTGCAATGGTACACATTGCACTAAATGGCAGATTTGTACACATACAAGTGACATATCATGGGAGCAAGCAGGTACTATTGAGCAACACTCACTTTGAACAGCATTGTTTTGTCATTGCTAGAAATATTTTGAGTGTTTTTACCTGACTTACAGGGACTTTGTTAGTCTGTTCGAGGCATCATGCTGCACGATTCTGGCAACTGTCATGAGACATGCTAGGAAGGAAATGTCATGAATGCATTTGCATATATACTGCACTTAGCCAGTGACAGCAAGGGCATTTCTTTAGAAAACATTTTCAAAGTACACTGTGTAACATTTTTACTAAGCAATTTAAAAGTATGCCATGTAACATTTTTATCTAAACAACAGCTTCCAGAATATCATAGATTACTATACAGATGACACATTTTTGAAGGGAGACCAGGTGAAAACATCACAGTAAACGTTGACTACTTTTATTACTCTGGAAGGGTAACAGTCACTCGCCTTTGTTGTATTCAGAAGAGACAAACCAGGGCAAGGAATGTTTGAGAAATGTTTGCTGCTGCACAAACACTGACCCTGACACACACACACACACACACACAGCGGCACACTTCAGCTGTGAGACATGCACTGCTGCCTGTGTCTCTGTATCTCGCTCTCCTTCTCTCTCTCTCTCATGTCACTCCCTCCAGTCTGCATCTCCATGTAATGGCTCTGTATTCCTGTACCCAGTGGCAGAAATCTGAAGCACAGTCCTATTGCTGGTGGGGACACTGTGATCTGGGTCCCTGGAGGACCACAGGATAGGTGGCTGGGAAGGGACACAGCAACAAGGGAAAATAATTACAATGTTGTAAGGATCATAGCAGTGAGGGGAATGTGCCAAAGGGAAGAACATGCCAGCACAGACAAGCAACCCTCCTGTTTGTGTTTAAACATTGTGAGTGAAGGACACAGCACATGGAGCAGGGCAAAGAACATAGAAACATAGAAACATAGACTTTGATGGCACATAAGGACCACTTGGCCCATCTAGTCTGCCCATTTCCCTACCTAATGGATAAGCTGCAGATTCTAGTTAACCAACAACCTACTTCCTGCCACCCCCCACTACAATTACCTTATGTCTGTCCCATGCATGTTTGAATTGCCCCACTGTTTTAGACCCAACAACCTCCCCAGGAAGACAGTTCCATGCATCCACCACTCTCTCCATGAAAAAACATTTCCTCACATTACCCCTGAGCCATCCCCCCTCTATCTTTAAATTGTGCCCCCTTGTTCTTACACATCTCTTTTTCTGAAAGATGCTACCCTCTTGGACTTTGTTGATTCCCTTGAGATACTTGAATGTTTCTATCATGTCTCCCCATCCCTTCTTTTATCAAGGCTATACATATTAAGCTGTCTCAGTCTCTCTTCATATGATTTCTGATGCAGACCCTGCACCATTTTAGTTGCCCTCCTCCAGACTGCTTCCATCCTGTCTATGTCCTTGCGTAGATGAGGTCTCCAAAACTGCACACAGTACTCCAGATGGGGTCTCACCAACTGTCTGTACAGAGGGATAACCACTTCCCTTTTTCTACTTGTGATGCCCCTTCCTATGCATCCCAGTATCCCCTGGCTCTCCTTACTGACTTCTCACATTGCTTACCAACCTTTAGATCATCTGATATGACTACCCCCAAGTCACGTTCCATTTTTGTTGTTGTTAGTACCTCCCCTGCTATTGTATACTCTTCTCCTGGGTTTTTGTTTCCCAGGTGCATTACTTTGCACTTCTTTGCGTTGAATCTAAGTTGCCATATGTCTTTTAATTCCTCCAACCTTGCCAAGTCCCTTCTCATCCTTTCTACCCCACCCTTGTGTATCAACTCTGTTACAGATCTTTGTATCATCTGCAAAGAGGCATACCTTTCCCTTCAGTCCCTCTGCAATGTCACCTATAAAGACATTAAAGAGGACTGGACCCAGTACTGAGCCCTGAGGTACTCCACTAGTGACCCCCCTTTCTTCGGAATGTGTTCCACTCATTATTACCTTCTGTGTCCTGTTGTGCAGCCAGTTTGCTACCCAGGCTACCACCCTGGGACCCACTCCCAGGCTGGCTAACTTGATTATTAATCTTTAGTGCAGGACTGTGTCAAATGCCTTGCTAAAGTCTAGGTAGGCCATATCCAGGTGATCTCAGTTGTCCAATGGACAATGGGCACTCTTCTGCAGCAGGGTACACTCCTGACAAGACCTGCTTCCCAAACCATAGACACTCACTCTAGAGGGCAACCGTGGATTAACTGGGAATTAATCCTCAGTCAGGTGATCTTTGTTGTCCAATGAGTAGTGTCCTTTGCTTTTTGCCATGTTACAAAAGGAGATAAAGCTGAAGGAGCTAGCAGAGGTGGTGGTGTGGTATGGGAGAATAATTCATAACTCTAAGATGAATTGTAAGGGAAGAGGATGTGGAGTCATAAATTATTCCAACTTTTTATGAGTATAATGATGCAAAATTCATCACATTTTGTGAACAGGAATAGGATAAAAGTACAATTTTTAGGGTGAAAAAATTTTGATTGTGAGGAACAGAATGCATGGATTTTTGAATCTATGACATAGAAATCCAACATAGATTTATATAGGGCATTTTGTTAATCAGTTCTGCAGGTTGTCCAAGTTTATATGTGAACAAGCAGTTGAGACTTATAACATAGCCCATCTCCCAAGACAACAACCAAGTTATCAGCACACATTCAACTTGGCTGCTCTATCCAGAATCAACAAAATCTCCCCAAAACCTTGGAGTAGTTGAGGTAGCATCCCACAGTGCTTGTGTCATTGTTGTTTCACGTCGCTCTGACACTTTTTCAATGTCTTGAAAAAGCATCAGAGCAACATGAAATGTTGATGCAAGCACTGTGGGGTTGCTGCCTAGGTTATTACATGTTTTTATGCAATAAAGAAACTTTAATCACTCCAAGGTTTTGAGGAGATTTTGTTGATTGAGGATAGAGCAGCCAAGTTGAATGTGTGCTGATAACTTGGTTGTTGTCTTAAGAGGTGGGCTATGTTGTAAGTCTCAACTGCTTGTTCACATATAAGCTTGTATAACCCACAGAACTGACTAACAAAATGACCTGTATAAATCTATGTTGGATTTCTATGCCATGTATTCTAAAATCCATCCATTCTGTTCCTCACAATCAACTCTTTTTCACCCTAAGAAATTGTACTTTTATCCTTTTTTTCTTCTCCCAGGAGATTGGAGATTGGAAGGAGGGGAGCTCAAACACAGAGGCAAATATGACATTATTCTTAGGGGAGATCAGGGATTGCAGGCGAGGTTCCAGTATTCCACCACCACTGATACATGACCATCAGATTGGGGGGGGGGGCAACAGTATCCAGGACAGGGTTTTGCAACTACCAGGATGATTTCAATCATAACAGACAGCTGTGTCCTGATACCTCCCATGGCTCCTCTCCTGCCTTTACTGCACCCCACTGTCCAGCAACTTCCCATGTCCCCCTGGTGCAAACACTTAGACCACCTCCTGGCTGGTCTAAGTGGTGCCCCCTACTGTGTCCGTGGCAGGGCTTTGGAAATACAAAAATGGGGATGTGGCAGCCATGCCATGGTGCAAGCCCTCTTGCACCTGGTGCACTGGGTTGTTGGATGCAACCCTGGTACAAAGGGGGCTTAGGTGCAGCTTATCTGCGACAGATGCAGAGCACCTTCCAAAATCATGGTTTGATACAAGTTGTGATGCAAATCATAACTTGCATCAAACTCCTTTGACGCAAGTCCCTTGTGTCATTCTAACCCCTTTTTTAATCTGGCCATGAGTTTGAGGTGCAGGAATATGAACAGAAATATCAAAAGTACTGTAATAATAAGTGAGTGAGCACTACGTGGAAAGTTGAGAATAGAAATATTTAAATAAAAGGAGATGTCAGACATTACTAAGTCAAGTGTGTTATCAAGGTTATATGTGGAATAATATATGGAATGATGAAGACCAGAAGCACTAACAGTGGAAATAAAACTGGAGACAAAGCTATTCCGAGGATCAACAATATGAATGTTGGACTCACCAGTGAATAGAGATACAGATGTTAGGAAGATAGTAAGATACCTTGAATTCAGAAATCAACATCAGGTTTAGTTGACCTGTAAATGCCAACGTTTTTGACGTAAAAAGTAGAAGGAAAATGGAGGGACAGATGTTCAAAAGATGCATAGACTCCAGATGAGACATTAGTAAAATTAAATATCTCACAAGCAACAATTGCTATGCCACTTCCCCATCCTGAAATACAAGACTACTGAAAAGGATGATAATTGGGAGGCATGGCCTCGTTAAGAGAAAAACGATCTCTGGAGGA
Source organism: Neoceratodus forsteri (assembly GCA_016271365.2). NCBI lineage: Eukaryota > Metazoa > Chordata > Ceratodontiformes > Ceratodontidae > Neoceratodus > Neoceratodus forsteri. Next base: position 1,728,161,852 of record CM057456.1, read on the forward strand.
ATGCCAAAGGACAGTTCAAGATCAAGTTTATTGGTTACAGATCATGTATAAAATCAAGAGATTGTCACATGAAAAACAGAACCTGAACACAAGAACAGAAACTGAACTTGAATAAGGTCTTAAATTAGAAGGGATTTGCTATTAAGGAATGAAGTGTTTAGGTGAGCAAATTTTACACAATGATCATAAGCATATGATGCCTTAGAAAAGGGTATTGGATTTGATAGCCAGCATGAAGATAGCCATTTTTTATATAATTAGGAAGAGGGGATAACTAACATGGTGTGAAATGTAGGAATGAGCTGTCTAGGAGTAGAACAAAAAGAGGTACAGTGTTGATTTCAAGGGAAACTCCTACACAGCCGTAAAGTGCAGCAGTTGCTCAGAAATGCATGATTAGGGATTTTAGCATGAAACTAATTTTTTTCATTTATTTGCTGCATTGTCGTTTTAATTCCAAAGACCCACTTTGTCCATAATGGCTGCATAGCTGTGGGTGGCCATCTTGTGTGCCCTGTGTGGCTTCCACCATGCAGGTTATGCTAATGAGGGCAACCAACTCTGCCATTAGTTGGTAGCCTTCATTAGTATAACCTGCATGGCGGGAGCCACCCAGGATGTGCAAGATGGCTGCCCGTGACTCTGCAGCCATTATGGATGGAGGAGGTCTTTGAAACTAAAACTGCAATGCAGCAGGTAAATGAAACATTTTGGTTGATGCTAAAAGCCCTAATTGGGCACTTCTACAGCAGCTGCTGCACTTTCTGGCTTTGTAGGAGTTTCCTTTTAAGGAAACAATATTGCATGTGAATATTCTAACCCTTTCCCACAATGGGCTATGAAAAGAATATCTAATGATTTACCGTGTTTATAAGAAATTAGATCAAACCAACAGACTGTATGGAGTAGACAAAATAAGTGAAAAAATAAGAAGGGATAATGACACATGGTGAGCTGTGAGTATAATAATGTAGGTAAATGAAGGTAGAAGATTTAAAAGAGAATTATAATTATGGTTGGGATAAGTGAATTTAACCAAATGAAAAAAATATTCAGAAATAATAAAAGTGGATTCTCTTTATTGATGAATCTTTGGCATTCATAGAACAGTTAATATTTTTTACTTCAGTTTCCCCCACAATTCATGGAGCATATTTAAAGTGTTACTGCTCCTTTATTATCTTTTGTTGCTTTCACAGGTGAAGCCTGAAAAGGCAAAGAAGAGTAGGGGTTGCCAGAGGGGAGAGTGAAATGTCTGCCATGCTATTAAAGAGGACAGGAAATTATTTCTAACTGGCAGCTGTTTATAAAGTCTTTATTTTCAGAAATGATATTAATTTCCCCAAAGTATTCATATTAAACTGTACCTGAATAAAAAGTGACATGACAATCTGTATTTTGCATTGTTTTGTTTTTCTGGGTAGCATTCTGTTACAGTTTTCTCTATGGAACCTGTAATTGGAGTTTTAACCATGTGAGAGTTTGTGCACAGAACTCTGAGTAAGGTTCTGATAGGTCAACAGCTCATAATTAGCATTCTGTGCACAAACCATAACATAGTAAAAACTCCAAACTACCCTCTCCATTAAAAGAACTGCACAGCAACTTGTCCATCAAAAAGAAAGCAATTGAAGACACTGTTTTTCATATCAGTGTTTATTCAGGTACAGTTACATATCGATCATTTGGAGCTATGACTTTCATTGCTGTAAACAGGAACTTTTTTTTCAGTTTATTTTTTTATTAAGAATTTTCAAAAATACAAAGATACAAAAGAAAGACATCTTCCTTTTTTAAATGGATATCACATTTTACAAAGTAACTTATCTGATTGTGAGTGGTAGACAAATCTTAGTCTGAGCACATTCCTATAATAAAGCTACAAATTATCAAACCAATTAGAACAGGTAATGGTTGTATAGGTAATAGCCTGAGAGGTATAGATAGTATATGGGAAGAGGAGTGAGGATGTATACCTTAATTAGTTATAAATTGTAATACAAGTATTGGCTCAGTTGCAATTTAGCATAGAGGAAGATAGGCATAGTATTTATTTATTAATATAAGTTTAACATTAATGCTATCAACGAAGAGAAGAGAAGGTGAAGAGAGAAAACTAAACAGAGATAAGAGAGATATAACTTTAAGAAATGTCAAAAAGATATAAATCATGGAAGAACAGGAACATTTTTAACTGCTGCCAATCAATACTAATTTCCTGTCTCATGTAAGGGTATAACATGAATGAAAATTAAGTTGTAGCCTTTATAGTTTCTAATACAATTATGTGTAGAATTTCCAGACTTCAGAAAAAAATAAATAACATTTTTTGTTAAACTGTCATGTAATTTTATGTATTGATACAAAAGATAGTAGCAATATAGTCTGTTGATACAAAAAAGTATTGCTACAATGTAGTTGCCATTTGTTAGCTGCGTTGCAACTTAATATATCAATAGTGTACTCAGAAAGCAGTCCCAGATACTGTCAATATGTATAGTACTGTTTAGAATAGCACTGACACATAAAAATTATAACAATAGAATCTTTAAAAGGGGATCATTTTTAGAACCATTTAGCAAAGAAATTTATTTTTTTAAATGAAGCTTGTAGTCCGCTAAGTTGATATATTGTTATATGATGTTACTACATTATCATCTATCAATATATAAAAACATAAAATGTTTCACATTTTTTAATCTTGTTATTTTTTATCAACAATTTACATCAACATGTATAGCTATGTAATAACTGTATCATTATGACCTGTCCTTGTTGCTCAGACTGCAAGCTTTCATTACTGTGTCCATTGTGTTTTGTATGCATTGTTCTGTGTGGACATACGATATCTTCCAATAAAAAAGAAAGTAAAAAAAGAAATAATGTTTTAAGCCTAGCAGTAGAGGTGTGTGAAGTGGCCGAAATTCACTCCATGAAGGGATTCATGGAGTAACCTGGAATCCGCGTAGTACCTGCAACGTGAAACAGAGTACTTCGTGTCATAATGGGGAACATGAAGTCCATTGAAAACAATGACTTTGCATTATTCTGCCTTCTCCAAACCACTTCCCCACCAATTTTAAGGCGAAGTACATTGAAATCAATGTACTTCGCCTCACTTCGGCTTGTTTTTGAGCTTCAAAGGTGAATTTTGCAGTGCTTCATGGGATTGCAGGTCACATGGGCTCTAGATTGTTCTGCACAGCCTCAGTTCTGTGTAGTGTGTGTGTAGTGGAAGATAGAGACAGTTTCCTCTCAGAGCTCTGCAATTCAAATCCTCTAAAAGCTGTTAAAAAAGCCTTTTTTAACTATTTTTTTATTTGCTCACAATTTAGAACATCTGTTGTAGGAAACCCTCCTGTGCTCATATCATCGAGTGTTTACTGTTTGTGTGTGAATTTTGAATGTTAATTTAGAACAGTCAGTCTTTGTACTGTGAAGTGTGCTTTGGGGGAAGGGTGTATCTGTGGTGTAGGTAGATTAACTGGGAGAAAAAGGCAGTCTTTCTGTTTTGGTTATATTTTTCTTGTATAACTGTGTTAATGTACACACAGCAATATTTTCAGTAATTCTTGACAATTTTTGCTGATTGTTGTGGTGCAACAGTGTATAATTTCAGTTTGTTTAAAACATTTGATTATATTACTAAAGGTTTTCAATTTGCTATGCATTACTTGTAGTGTGTGTGAGTGTGTGTACGATGCGTACCATTAAATCAGACACCTTTTATTGTGCCACAGAGTAATTGCAGCAGTGCAAACCTGCTATCCACAGCACCTGCATGATTTTATTTTTGAACTTGTATCAATTTTATTAATCATTTTTGTAAAAAGAACTGGTACAATTTTATAGTAAATACAAATAAGTCACAGATCTTAATACAAGTAATTAAATTGTTCTTGTTTTTAAACACATTTCTAGATTGTTCATCTCTCAGTTCCTGTTAAAGAAGATTTGGATGGTCCAGAAACCATACTCCACCATGATTAATTCGATATGCAGACATATCCATTCTTTCTTCAGCTCTGTATACTTCACATGGATTTCCAGAATTGTGTCTGATTCTCATAATTACTAATTCCACAATATTTGCCATTCCGTTAATTAAAAAAGAATAAACTTCAATAAATAAATCAAACTAAAAATAACAATCAACTTGTGTGGGGATCTCTTCTCTTTTTTTTTCCATTCTCTCTCTTTATACTCACAGTTTCTAAGTTTTTTCATTACATTATAATTATCTATATTCAGTATTTACCAGAATATGAAACACTTTTTGGTATACCTATGTAAGAAGTGCATATATCCAGGGTCTCTGTTCTGATAGCAAATATGCAGTGAGACCTATTACTTAATTACCAAGGAAGTATTTGTTGTTCTAAGACTGTTAATCCCTCCCTTTTTTCTATATAATTATAAAAGAGTAGCCATCTGGAATTAAATGTGTCTGTCGAAAGCCTCAAACGAGCTGTTGCCCCCTCCATGGCTTTAATGTTTTCAACATTGTTTCTCCACAGGTCAAGTGAAAGAGGATGCAGGCTAAGTCAGTATTGTGTAATAGTTTTCAACACTGCCACTATCAAGATATTAAATAAATATTTTGCCCTCCCGTTGTAATCTCTTTTGTGGGCAGGCCTACCATTACATTGATTCCTGTTAGGCTGCCTTCCAACTGAAAAATCTCCTGGATTGCTTGTATAACCTCCCTCCAATAGTTAGTAATTTGTGGGCAGTCCCAAAAAATGTGTGAAAAGGTTCCTCTTTGCCCGTAAGCCCTCCAACACCCAGCCGCAGAGAGCAAGGAATAGTGAGATGAAATTATTGGGGTTATGAAATACCTAGAAGTAATTTTCCAACGGTATTCTCTCCATCCCGGGGAGCTTGTTGTTTTGCTTACCCCAGCCCACACCTTAGACCATTCCTTCTCTGACAGTGTTACTGAAAGTTCCTCCCGCCATTTCTGTTCTATAGCTTGAATCGTTAGAGTGCCCTTACACTCCTGTATGGTTTGATAAATAAAGGATATGTATCCCCTCAAGTCCCCCATGTGACTTTTTGGTGAGTCAAGACTAATGGTTGTGCTATGGGATCTCTGAGTGCTTTAACACCCACCCAGGTGAACAGGTAATGCCTACATTGTAAATATTTATAAAAATCTCTATGTAGAATACTGAATTCCTGTTGCAGAGTTTGAAAACTTTTAATCACTTCCCCTTGAGGAACCGTGTCAGATAAGTGAGCCCTTTGTTCCCCCAGTTCACTAAACATTGATCTTCAGCTGTAGTAGGAAACCTGAGGTAAGTATGATAAAGGTATATATTTCCAAATCGGTCTGATGGTCTCCCAGTTTTGTCTAATGTGTGTCCAGATCTTTATTGTTTGTTTAGTCCAGGGATTTTTAATATTTTTGAAGTCAGATGGTATTATTGTCCATGGTAGGTATCGCAAAGGAATCAGTTGGTAGGTCCTTTCTCCATTTGATACCATCCACACTGACTCTCTGCAGATAGCATTTTTAGAATGGGCTGACTCTGAGCTGCTAGACAGTAATTGTAAAAGTTAGCCACCCCCAACCCTCCTCTGTCTCTTGGTTCCATTAGAACTTCCCATCTTTTCCTGGGCTCCCTTTCTGCCCATATAAACCTACTCAGTTTGTTTCAGTTCCTTCCAGTTCTTTTTAAGGAAAGGCAAGGAGAGACAAGAGAACAAGAATAAATACCGTGGTAATACATTCATCTTCACTGTCTCCACTCTGTTGGAAAGTGTGAGGGGTAGATTTTGCCAGCGATTAATATCTGTGAATACCTGCTGTTTAAGCATACCATAATCACAATGATAGGGTTTTGAAAATTTTGTGGGTATCAGTATGCCCAAATATCTAATTTTATCTTTGGCCCAAGGGAAAGGTGTTTTTAGGTTAGCTTCACTTCTCTTCTTCCCTTTAATCAATAGCATTTCTGATTTTTTTTTTGTTTACTTTGAATCCTGAAATATGCCCAGATTGGTCTAATAATTTTAAAAGAGGGGGTAAGGAGGAGTCAGGATCATTCATATGTATTAAGGTATCATCTGCGTACATTGAGACTTTGTTCAGGACTTGTTTCACCCTAATCCCCTTGATTTTATCTTCCCGTCTAATAGCCTGTGCTAGAGGCTCAATGCTTAAAGCGAATAGTAGTGGAGAGAGCGTGCACCCTTGGTGAGTGCCCCTATTTATTTTAAATCTTTCTGACAGTGTGCCATTTACCCTTACTCTGGCTGTCACATCCTGATAAGCTAGTGTCACCCATTTCAGAAAATTCCCTTCTACTCCCATCTGCTTCAGAGTTTCCTGCATTTATACCCAGTTAAGGCGGTCGAATGCCTTTTCAGCATCTAGAAATAGGGCTACTTGGGAGGTATCTGTTATGGATTGGTCTATTAAAATATTAAGCAACCTTCTAATATTGTCAGAGATGTGTCTATGGGGTATGAATCCTGATTGGTCGGGATGTACCAGGGTTTCTATGTATTTCTGTAATCTGGTGGCCATTACTTTCTTTAACAATTTAAAGTCTTGATTTAACAATGATACTGGTCGGTAGGATTCACAATATATTTTAGGTTTTTCTGGCTTTGGGATCACTGATATAATGGCCTCAGACCACAATCCGGGAAGCTTGCCTTCTTCCAAAGTTGCATTCATTATTGTTGTTAATTTTGGGGCTAATATTTCCCTAAATTTTTTACAAAATTTGGCTGGAAAGCCATCTGGGCCCAGGGATTTGCCTGTTGGGAGTTGAAGCATAGTGGAGGCAAGCTCTTATTCCATGATTGATGTTGATAGCACCCTTTGTGCTTCTATTGGCAGTTTAGGAAGTGACAAATTCCCCAGAAAATGCTCAGTCTCCTTTGCCACCTGCTGTGGCTGTTTATCTTCTGAGTATACATTTTTATAATATTGCATGAATTGCTGAGCAATATCAGGAGGTTGTTTCCAGATTTTTCCACTCTTAGTTTTGCTATGGATACATTGAATGTATCTATTGGCCTGTGTTTTTCTAAGTCTAACCGCTAACAGTTTTGCAGCCCAGGGGCCTCCCTCATAATACTTTTGGGCAGAGAATCTTAACAGTCCTTCCACTTTCCTATTATTCAGAGATTGCAGTTCTGTCTGAGCTTTAGTTATTTCTTTTAAAAAGCTAGAGTTTGTAGGATCTAATTTATGTTTAGTCTCCCATTCTGCTATTCTGTTTTTGATTTCTATATATTTTTTACTAGTGCTTCTCTTCTTAGCAGCTGCAAAGCTTATAATTTGCCCTCTGAGGACGGCTTCCATAGTATCCCACCAAATTAGTGGGGAGCTATCTGCTGGGGGGGGGTCTTCTACTAAATCCTGTATCATTTTACTTATGAGCTGTAGAAAGCTTTTGTCATTTAACAAGGAGACATTCAGTCTCCACAAGGATATTTTGGGTACCCTGCCCCAGCTTAGTACAAGGGAAACTGGAGCATGATCCATGATCCGACAGTGTTGTAGGGCGTATGGTGGAGGCCGTGCCCACAGGGAGATCCCCCTGGCCTGTAAAAAATATGTCAATACATGAGTATGACTGTTGGACCGCCGAATAATATGTGTAATTTGTTTCTGAACCATGTAAGGATATCCAGATGTCCACCTGCCCCATTCTTGTATTAATGTCTTAAGTCTTTTGGTGGCTGTTTTGGCTGTTGAGGTTTGACGTGAGGAACGGTCCTGTGCAGGACACATAACAGCGTTAAAGTCTCCTCCTATTATAAGTTGGCCTTCTGTCAGTTCTGCTAGTTTATGAAACACGTCCTTGAAAAATTTCTCTGCTCTCACATTTGGTGCATAAATGTTTATTAAATGTATTAATTTGGTCTACCACATTCCCGTTACCCTAAGATATCTCCCCTGAAAAGCTTCCTCTACCTCCTGAATTTGAAATAGAATATTTCTTCTCAACAAAATCGCTACTTCCGCTTTTTTTGCTGAATCATGCGAAGTTGCTTTAATCTGGCCTACGCACAAACGCCTCAATTTTAAATGTTCCTGTGGACTTAGATGTGTCTCTTGTATAAGAGCTATATCACACCCCAAGTGTTTTAGTTCAGTTAGTAATCGAGTCCTCTTTATAGGAGAGTTAATTCTTTTTACATTATATGATATTATTTTTAATTGGGTCATTTTTGTTTGTGTAAAATAGCAATTAATCCTTTCGACACACTCCCTGTGGCTTCCCATATTTTATTTAGCTGAACATATCCTATGACCCTCACTCCATTCATATTCTGTTCCACACATTTCTGTAAAACCCTACAATCCAAAAAATATAAAGTAAAAAAAAGTGTATTTCAGTAAAACCATTAGCCACTAACATGTGGCTCCAAACACTTAACAAATATTTCCCCCTAAACATTGGGAATTGCTAATGTTCTCTACTTCAACAGTGCACCAAATTATTTTATAAACCTTTTTCTTATCAAAACTTCCAAGGTTTTACCTGCCTTATCTTAAGCAAGTAACCTTTGCTTTGTTTTCCCTTCCCCATTAGTGAAGATTTTACCCTGGGGGTAGTGGTTGTACACACAATATTTGTGTGTACCTTCCCACTTGTGTAGAGACATCACCCTCCCCATCCACACCCCTAAGAGTCCCCTCATCCTCTTTTCATAATATTCCCCCTCGAAGTTGAGGAGGAAGTTACATTTAACCTCACCCCTTCATCTTCCTCTGTATCTTTGGATCTTTTGCCTCCGCATTCTATTATGTCCCCTTGTTTATTTTAATTCTTGCTGCCCATTTACACATTTCCCTCCTAAGAATTTATTATACTCTCCCCTCTCCCTCTCCTGTCTGGAGCTACAGGCAATGCTCTTACTTTCACTCTTAAACAACTGGGCAGATGTCAATATACTGTATCAGATGTTAAAGTATTCCCCATGATCCAGTTTGTTTCACAACAGTATAGATTTGTCCCCCCCTGTTTTCATCTGTCTCTGAGAAAAGTAGCATTCGTTTATATATCTGCTTCAGAAATCACCACAGTCAATTATTTCCATAAATCTGAGTTCTTAAGGTAGGTTGCATGGTAGTTTAGTTTAAAATGATAAGCTTTAATGGAATCGACTGCAGCAATAAAGCCTTCCCTTGCAGGCTTTTCCTGTACCTCAATGTTTATGGTAAAACAGTACCTCTCCCCCCCCCCCCCGCTGTAAAAAGTCATCTCCTCGGTGAATCGGTAAAAGAGGGAGTAGCCAACTGCTTCTGGTTCCTTGTATCTGAGCATTTCAGTAATTTCTTAATTTCTGTTGCTGTAGCTTGTGGTATTGCGCCCGGTAGGCCCCTCTTCATTCCTGTGCTTCTGATTGTGGTGGTCCATGCTTCTGCGTGCAGCTTCCTCTCTAAAACTTCTGTCTCCAAATCTGGCGTCTGGATGCCAAGCTCCTTTAAAAAAGGAGCGGCTTCGACCAGAGATATGAAAGTTTTGGCCCCCGATTCCAGATAGATTTTTATCTTGGCTGGGTAGAACACTTGGGCACGAATATCTTTTTTAATGTTTAGATCCCTAATGATGTCTCTCACTCGCTGTCTCTCTGCCTGAAGTGCATTGGAGAAATCCTGGTCAAAGTATATATTTGCCTCATGATACTATAACTGTTTGTGCCTCCAAGCTTCCTTTACGATCCAGTCCTTATTTTGATAGTGAACCATCCTAATTATAAGTGAACGAGGTCTGGCTTTAGGGTCGGTGGGCTTGGCAAGTAAGGACCTATGAGCCCTATCCATTTCTAAATTAAGGTCCGAGGGGATAGAGAGCACTGATCGTAGCAATTGCTGAACGAAGTCTACCACAGTGGCAAAGCCCTCTTCCTGGCCTTCTGGAACCCCGTGAATTCTAAAATTATTTCTACGGGATCTGTTTTCTAGGTCTTCCATGTGTTGTTGTGTTTCCCGATCTCTCTGCAGCAAATAGAGGAGCAGTCACTCATTCGTGTCCTGGGCTTCTGTTAGTTCTGTTACTTTCATGGCATTTTCTGACACTTTTTGATCGAATGTGTGTACATCTTTCCGGAAATCAACCAGAGCAGAATCGATCTTATTTACTGTTTTCAAGATTTGCTGTAAAGTATTAGCTGTGTTAGTTGCTGAATCCTGCTCCTCTTCATCAAAATCAATCAAAGAATCAGATGCCATGCGGCACCTCGAGAGAAGTGCGGCTAGGCCCTTTGTCAACTCCCCCAAGGTCAGTTGCTTCATTTTGCCCGGTGCTGCTGATAATTTTAAATTCTTTGGTCTCGATGATTTCCCCGTCATTTTAGACAATCGTAGGGATCATTGATACATTGCTGTAGCTTTCATCTGGTGAGGGTTCTGTGAGATTATATTTGGGTTATAGAGGAGGTCCTCAGGTTAGCATGTGGTGCTGTTCATGATGTCACCGGAAGTCTCCTGCATGAATTTTTTTTACTGCTTTGTGGTATCTTTACTGGTAGTGGACTGTTACTGCCGTGCACTACCCCCCCCAAATGGCGAAAGGTATTCTTTTTCAGATTTGGATTTGTGACTTGTGAGCACTGGTTAGGTGTTGTTGTGCCTTTGCATCTGCATCTCTTGAGTGCGCAGCACAATCTTAATCTGTCTGTGCATTTGCAGTACACCATTAATTCTGGGAGACTTTGCATTTCTTGTTACACTCTCATTTCATTTCATGAGCACTGTGGAATTTTCTGAACACAAGACAGTAGCATTTTGGGGATGCACATTAATTCTAGTGACTGTGTGTGACCACTGCATGCATGACGGAGTGCACCATTAATTCTGTGAGACTTTGCATTGTTTTGTTACCCTATCATTTCACTTTGTCAGCACTGGGGAATTTTCTGGACACAACACAGTAGCATTTTGGGGATGCACAATAATTCTGGTGACTGTGTGTGACCACTGCGCACATGACTGAGTGCACCAATAATTCTGGGAGACTTTGCATTTCTTGTTGAACTCTACTTTCACTTTGTCAGCACTGGGGAATTTTCTGGACACAAGACAGTAGCATTTTTGGGATGCACATTAATTCTGGTGACTGAGTGTGACCACTGCACACATGACAGAGTGCACCATTAATTCTGGGAGACTTTGCATTTTTTGTTACCCTCTCATTTCACTTCATCAGCTCTGAGTAATTTTCTGGACACAGGACAGTTGCATTTTGGGGATGCAAATTAATTCTGGTGACTGTGTGTGACCACTGAGCACATGACTGAGTGCTTCATCAATTCTGGTAGACTTCACATTTCTTGTTACACTCTCATTTCACTTTGTCAGCACTGGGGAATTTTCTGGACACAAAACAGTAGCATTTTGGGGATGCACAATAATTCTGGTGACTGTGTGTGACCACTGTGCATATGACTGAGTGTGCCATTAATTCTAGGAGACTTTGCATTTCTTGTGCTCTCATTTCACTTTTTCAGCACTGGGGAGTGTTCTGGACACAAGACAGTAGCATTTTGGGGATGCACATTAATTCTGTTGACTGTGTGTGTGAAGGGCTGCCAATATTGTTGTCACTTTACCTTACTTCGCGTTAAGGTGGAATGTCATCGCAAAGTAATAATCACAAGGTGAAGTGAGCCTTTTACATTGGCCACTTCTTGTAGCAGTGTGACAACCCGATGTGCCCACTTTGTGGGAACTTCGCTGGCAAAATTTAAATTTGCTGTAGCTCTACCTAGCAGTTCAAAAGTTACATCTTTCAATTCAAAGAATAATCTCAGGCATGATGAAATATCATAAAAAGTTATTTTTGGAAATGGTCATTCCTGTAGTATGTAGCAAGTAGAGTAGTTAATTTTATGCAGTAAACACACTGTGCACACTGTGGCTGCATCCTTTGTTATCCAGAAGTTAAACTTATCTGGGGTGCCTCCACACCAAACAGAATTTTCAGGATCATTTTTGCTTAGCTGGGTTTATTGGGCTTCATATTCAGAGTTAGCCTTGAGCGCTGCATGAAAATTAGACATGACCAGCTCTAGGGCTATATTTAGGCAGCACACTCCAACTGGAGCAGCTAACTGTCTGAGTCTGAATATGGGGTTGTGTCTGCATAGTGTATAGTGACAATGCACTGCACAGACACATCCCCCCAACAGAATATGCCCCACAAGAGAAAGGGAAATAGCGCATCCCAAACAAAATAGTGTCAGGGCTTCTGTGACCCACATTCAGCCCAAACATGCTAATGAGCCTATTGGGCATGCAAGGCACTAAGGCCAATTTACATGCCAATAATGGCCTCATTAGTATGCCACACAATGCCACCACCCTGCATTGTATAGAGTTGGTTGGCCCCCACACATGCCACTTACAATCACTGCTCCAGGCAGGCTGTAGTCATCCATTGAACCCCAGTTGTGGCAAGCGTAATCTCCCTACCCCAGTTGCCACTCTAGGTGGGCTATAGTCATCCAGAACCATTGGAGTGGGAAGTAATCCCTCCACCTTTGTTCTGCACTCCTGATTGGCTGAAGTGCACCTAATTCCTGGTGGTGGATAGTGTAATCTACCCAACCCTTGCTCGCTGCTCCAGGCAGGCTAAAGTATTGTACAGCTGAGCCCCCATAGTAGATAGTGTAATCCCCCCAACACCCTGACTGTCACTGTAGAACCATAGACAGGCTGAAACACACATAAATCTCATGATGAATAGTGTAATCCCATCATCTCCACCCCCGCCTACCAACCCACTTCAGTGGTACTATACAGACCCCCCTTCCATCCCACCTGCTCAGGAACCTCCTTCCCTTCCCTTTCCCCCTTGCCCACATTCACCAGAGGTATGTCACTGTACAGCACTGGGATAGCAGCTGGCATAGCCCCTCTGCTCACTTCCTTCGCCAGCCACCATCTGGATGACGGGGACATGCATGTGTCTACTGTACTACTGTACTGCAGTAGTTGTGCACATGCCCCTATCCTTCAGACAGTAACTGGCCAAGGTAGTGAGCAGAGAGGCTGTGCCAGATGTGATCCCAATGCTGTATAGTGGCATACCTCCAAAGAGCAGGGCAAGAGGGTGAGTGGTGAGGAGGGTTCTGAGAGGGTGGGATGGGAGGGAGGTCTATAGCACTGTTGGGGAGGTGGCAATCCTGGTTGTTAGGTGGTGGGATTACACTACTCATCACTAGGGCTTAGCTGTACTTCAGTCCACCTGGAACAGTGATCAGGAATGGAGGAATTACACTTGCCACCACTGGCTTCAACTGATAACTACAGCTCACCTGGAGTAGTGGGGGGGTGATGCCACCTGGAACTGCCAATCTCTGCTGTCAATCCTTGTCAGGCACTTGGCTGGTTGCTGGGGGAGGGTTAACACACTGCTTTGCACTTGGATAAGGGCAGGGTTTTGGTAGCATTAAACAGAGCTGCGGCAGAGGCTGTTTAGCACTGTGAAAATCTCTGGATATAATGCTGCACCGTGTATGCCTGAGGGAATCCTTCAATTGCATACATGCAGCACTATATTCTGTACAGTCACCCTGTTGGGCCAGCATGGTGCACTGTGGACCTTTGAATATAGCCCCTGCCCCATGGGTTTAGGGTATTCTTAGTTACCATGGCTCTAACATGGTTAGTGCCATGCTAACTTTTTGAATATTGAGGCCATTCTTTGTTAGTCTGTTTTTTTTCTGTGTCAACTACATAGGCAACTATTATCCAAGACTGGCACCTTATGGTGGCACTAGGGTTGTGGTACTGCACTGTTGAGGTGATGTCATTTGTATGGAATGTTAAATCAAGGACCCTTCTGCTCATCTCTTTTGTCTCTCCAGGTTAAAGTTAAAGATCCCATGATACATATCATAAGAGTAGGATAATTTTTTATTGAAACAGAAACATACATAAATTATGAATGTGAAAAAGAAACAAAACAAAAGCAAATCATGGAAATATACATAAAACAACTAAAGGTTATCCTTAGTCAAAAATATAAAATACGGTAGAAAGAAAAAAGTATGCTTACTAGAAACCAAGATAAGTACTAAGCCATGCTTTGAATTCAGCAATATTTTTCAACAGTGCCCAAAAAAACCCTTGAGGTAAAGTTCTTAATTCATGTAAAAAACATTGTTTAACAGAAAGCAGAATCACACCTGAAAGAGCTTCCTGTGAAACCCTTTTTTATTGTACAATAAATTGACAGTGGACCTGCCAGATGTGGTACTTGATACAAATACCCCAAAAGAACTGGGATGATAGTTCTTCATTCTTCTTTGAAAAGACCAGTACCAGATGGTATCACATCAAAAGAGTGACTACATATGAGTGACTCACCAATGAATGAGTCATATACTGAGCAAAATGGTTAATGCCTACCCTGCAAGGGTAGCGACCTGGTGGAAGGCGACCATTCAGAAGGGCAACCAGAAGGAAGGAATAGTTAAAGGAAGGGGAAGGATAGGCTAGAGGGTTTTTGTGGGGCAGTGTTTCTGGTGCTGCCGAGCCAGCCTGTGTGGTGTGGTGATCAGGGTGACTGACTCTGGCATAGGAGGTTCTGGGTTCGGGGATGGGACAGGGAGAATTATTTTGCCACTGTCTGTGGCTCTTGTTTTTTTTTTTTTATTCTTTTTCATCTGTCTCGACCCACTCCCCAACATTCACCCCCATGGAGCTGATAATCCTTCAGTAGGGAGGTGCGGGGGGCAAAGCCCCCTCCACATAAACATTGATAACTACTGGCTGGATGTAGTATCACCATTATGTGTATATCACCGAATTGCTTTTCGGTAATATATACTCGCCGTAATAGCGATCGCTCTTTTGTGTTCGCAATTATGACATGTAACCATACCAAACATCTGTTAAGAAATTGCCATGTAAAGGGGTTCCACCATTGCCTGGCCACCAAATTCCAAAAAGATTTTATAAATGGACAATCCAAGTAGAGGCATGATACTGTTTCTATCTGCTGCATGCAAGAGACTCAGGGGCAGTAACGCTCTTTTCTAGGGCCTTATGTTTATTATTGCTTCAAACTCCTAAACATCCATGGCTACTCCGCCAGACAATGTCCCACATTCAAATCAGTATGCATGCATCAACCAATTGTTCGCAGGCTACAGAAGTCTGATCCACAGCACAAATAGGGAACTGAGGCCCTAAGGAAAGGGTTGATTGCAGGATCCACCAGTACAAATCCTTTCTGGGTTCATTAGCCAACATATGTTTGGATATTTGCCATTTATGTATTTTCCAAATGGTTACCTTTTAATACGAAGGGACATGGGGAAATTGAACTGGTCTCAGTACCAATCTATCATTTTGCAAATGTAGCAATAATGGAGTAAGTTTTCTCAGTCATTAAGGAATTCACTATTTGTGAGCAGAAAAAAAGGACTGGATGGATGCTAGTATAAATAAAAATACTATAAAAATTTGCAAGAAGGTGTACCATACTCAGTTCACTCTGTGCTACTAGTAAGTATGTTACATCTCGTAAGATGGCTTCCTCAAACCATCTTTTGGGTTAGCTCTTGCTATCAGAGCAAGGAGGCTGCTGACTGAGGCAGCTAGAACATTTCTGTTAAAACATTTCTAACTAGACAGTAAGTAGACAGATACTGTATTAGACTGTAGGGTATGCAAAATAAATTTGAATGTTGCAGACCCTACTGTAGTATGTAGATAGATACTATATTAGATATGTAGGGTCTGCGAGGTAAATTGGGACCTTCAGTCAGAGAATAAAAAGCACAGTACTTGCCAGTGTGCTGGTCTGAATTGCGGTAAAGCAACTGAAAATTATTCCTGCAGTTAGCTGACGGGGATAGTTGTTAATTGGGTTGTGTGGATTAGGCAGAAGTGAAGCAGCTATCAGTATTTAGACTTCCCTTAGCCTTCTAACCAGAGAACTATAAAAGACTTCCTTGCCCAGCATGTCCCATCATGTCCCAGTGTGTGAATAGAACAGCACAGGAGGGGAAACATCTGTTTTAGGCCCTGTCCACACTATGCCTCTGTAATGTTACAGAGGGCCCAAACGCTACTGCAATGGTTTGCATTTACACCTGTAATGTTACAGAAGGCATTTTCGTAACTGTTGTTGAAACCACATATGAGGTGGTTTCAACAACGGTTATGAAACTGGTTATACCTCTGTAACATTACCGGCTGTAGTGTGGATGCATGGTAATGGTCCTCTAGCGCAGCGCAAGCTGCATTGTGGGATCGGGTGCTGCCGTAATGGTCGCCCGGCTCCCGCAGTGTGGACCGGCGGTACCGGTCCAGGCAACACTGCAGTGGGGACACACTGCACCACTCCCCGGCTGTAATGGTTTGCATCCGTTACTGGGCCTGAGTGGTGTAGTGTGGACGGGGCCTTAGGTGATTGTAGACATCCTCAGAAAGTCTGCAGTCCACAAGACACTCTGCAGGGGAGATATCAGACCAAGGTAGGAGTTAACACATACATGGTACAGATATACTGAAAGAAATAATGTAAGGTTAAGTAACAATAGGTAGTGGGATAACAACAAGGTGTAAGAGATAGTAGACATCAGGAAAAGGTAGCTACTGGTAGAAGGGAAAATAGGAGACACCCTTTCTAAGACAGGGTAATAAATACATTTCAGGAAAGGAAAATAAGAGGTAGGGAGTAAACAGGCATAGAAAGGAAGTGGGAGAGTACAGGGAAGGTTCAATAGACAAAAAGGTTACAAACAGAAAGAGCATGGGAGTGGTGCAGTGTAACAGGTGTGGAGCCACACTATCAGGACACATTCTGGAGACTGAGGAGCTCCTCTTTTTACTGAGAAGCTTTTGCCTCACCCAAAAGTCACCGGTAGCCTGTGACATGCGTGACCGCGATTGAGCAAACTGCAAAATGGTGACTCAATCGTGGTGCATGTCATGGGGGCTACCGACAAGGTAGGGCAACCGGATGGGGTGGGATCATGCACGTAGCAACAGGATGTATCTATACGTATGAGCGCAGGGGGTGTGGGAGTCAGCACGCTCAGTGAGGGGAGGGAGGGGTTTTGAGGCCTGGCCCTGTAGCGTGGTGGTGGGTTCAAGGCTTGGGTGGACAGGATGCTGGGTTCGGGTCTGGGCACAGGTACGTCTTTGTTGCACCCGGCCCGAATTTTTTTTTCTAATGTTTTGCACCCCCCCCCCAACATTCACCTCCATGGAGTTGAGAATCCTTAAGTTGGGGGTGTGGGGGTGCAACCCCCTGCATAAAACATTAAAAATGTAAGTCCCCAGTGCCAGTTTGCTGTGCTCCAGGGAGTCACAGCGCCGAAACTGATTTTCAACGCTGTGACTTTGCCATAATGGTGATCGCCTTTCAGCGGTCGCTGTTATGACTTAGTACTGAAGTCACCAAATCTACCATCGCTCCCCCCCCCCAAAGGATGTCTAGGCAGAAGCAGAAAAGTGGGACCTTGGTGGGATCCAGGAGAGTGAGGGTGGCAAGTTGGGTACACACTCCTTAGCCTGTACCACTGCAAAATTCCTTAGCCATACAAACTGGACAGGGCAACTGGGAGGCAGCACTTGCAGTAGTGAGAAAGGAGGTTGCAGGGCCTCAGGAGGGGAGGCCCAAGGAGAGAGGAAGAGGCCCCCAGCCAAAGAGGAAGCAGTAGCTAGTGTGAGACTCCATCATCTGGGAGATTGACTTGGAAACAGGAGGTTGTAGAGAGAGAGGAAGGTGAACTGCTTCCCTGGTGCTTTGGCATAAAGGAATGGGAAGTAGATCCAGAGGTTACTAGGGCAGCAGGAGACAGGAAGGAGCTAGATGCTATTGTCCACATGAGGACATATGACCTGACAAGGGATCAGGTAGGAGCAGTGCAGAGTAATTTCAGGGAGCTTTGGAGTGGCCTTGTTCAGGTAGCTGACACCGTGGTGTTTCCTGAGGTGTTACCTGTGTACAACCAAGGAGAGGAAATGAAACTCTGCACTAGGGCTTTTAACAGTTGGTTGATGGCATGGTGCATGGAGGAGGGCTTCCACTACACTGGGGACTAGGGAGCCTGTCTGGCATATGGGTTTCTATAATGGAAACAATCTGTATCATTCAAGGAGGGGACCATAGTCTTTAGTGGGAGGTTTAAATATTATTTGTATGAGCATTTAAACTAGTCGGGGGGAGGCTGTAATGCTGGTTCCATGTCATAACTGCAATTATTATACAGCGAATTGCATGACAGTGGGTCCATTCTGCCAAATACAAATTCGTAATCTAAGCAACAGAGCAACCAGCAAAACAGCCACACAACCACAACATTCAAACAACTGACAAAATAAAATAATGTTTAATGCAGGGCTATGCCCCCACCCCACCCCCATTAATATAATGAACTCCAGTGGGAGGGCAGACACTGGGGATAACGGGAATACCCGGGAGGGGGCTACAGTATTCAGTGGGATATCACAGCTGGGGGCAACACAGTTGGGAACCAGAGGATGCAAAACAAAAAAAAAAATCCAGCACCTTAAACCAACTGAAAAAACATTTACCGAGAGGTAGCCCGAACCTGGGACCATGCCCATCCTAACTGATCAACGTATCCACCACTCCAGGTGACCAGATCAGCAACAGCAGATTCCTTCTTGTATTTCTCCCACAGCACTATACCCTCCCCATCATTTGCCCTCACTATCCTGTCACTGTAGGCTCGCTATTCCCTGCCCTCACTAACCCCTCACACTAGCTATTCACTCAGGCCTGCAAACTGAGTCACTCAGTTGTGAGTCTCTCAGTTTCTTTTGCCCATAGCATAGGACACCTGTAATGCCAAAGGAGGTAAAAATCATGCCCCACATGATGAAGCAACAAGGAAGGAGGGCCCGAGGGGAGGAAGCTCCCCCTTGGGCAGGGGTGCAGCAAAAAAGGGACGGGGACAAGGCACAGATCAAGGGGGGTATAAATTAAGAATGCAAGAAGAGAGGAGTAAAAGAGACAGGAAACGAAGAGGATAACAAAAGAAGATGGGGTCAAGGGGATCTACAGGGAGCAGCACAGGTGGGGGAGAAAGCAAAGAGACAGGCAGGGAGGGAGTAAGATATGGAGAGGCATGTGTGCCAAAGCTAGGAGTTTAGGAAAACAAATTCCAGATCTGAAGCCTATCATGGAGGAGGCTAGTCTAGATTCAGTGGCCATAACGAAATCATGGTGCACTGACAGTCATGAGTGGGATATGGCCCTACCAGGCTACTCTCTGTTCAGGAGAGACAGGGAAGGGTGGCAAAGAGATGGGGTTGTACTATACATGAGGGAGGGAATCAAGAATACAGAAATACAGGGGCACTCAGAGGAAAAGGAAGGACTGGAGGTGCTGTGGGTCATCTTGGAGACAGGAGCTGGGGCTGCTATCCATACAGGGGTTATATACAAATTCCAGCATAGGGAGAAGAGTTGGATAAGACATTTTATTTGGTGCAAAAGTGCAGAGAAATGCTGCCCAACAGCACTTCTTTGCATTTTTGCACCAAATAGAATAATTGTATTTTGGCAGGAGAGCAATGTGTGTGCAGTTTTTCTGTGCCATATAAATTCTCTAAAGGGGACTTTTATCAGCCTGCTGACCAATGGACCCACTAAGGAGGGGGCAGTGCTGGACCTGGTGTTTACAATCAGGAACACCATTACAGACATCATGGTGGGCTGTCATGGGTTCCAGTGATCACCATATTGGGAGGGCTTTAAACACAAGGTTCAATGTGGGGGAATAGCTCCTCCCACTTCTCACTCAAAAATCCACCTCTAGCAACACGTCGTGCTTAGATTCAGGAACTCGCTTTGGTGGCATTTCTCCTAAGCTCCTGCATCGTATTCTTGCATTAAGTTCAACCGTTCATTCTGTATTATATATGAAGTGCTTCTTGTGCTCCGTAGCTTGGAATGCCTTGTGTCCTCTCCAGCGGCACCTAGCTCTTCTTCTGAGGCTGGGTGGCTGTTTGGCCCCCCCCTCATGCATCTGCTGGTTCGATTCCACATTTCACCTGCTTCTCTTCATGCTCCTTCCTCCCCTCTTTAATGTAAGCCATTTTGCAATTATCCCCACCTAGCTTTGCCGCCTGCATTTTCTCTCGCTCTTGTCCGTTGTTCCCTCACCTGGGAATCACCCGCTGCATTCTATTTCCTACTTGAGTCTGCTCCTTCATGCATTCACTCTGGTTCGTAGTGTCCATGCAGCTCTCAATGACTTTCCCTGTTCTTCTCTCCTTCAGGCCTACACCTTGCACGCTTCCTTTTTCCAGCATTCCTATTGGCCGCTCAGCTTGCAGTTTAACTGCATTCCTGGATCCCTTTTCGCTCCAATCTCAGCATAGTTGCTCTGGTACATTCATCTACCTTCTGCCCCCCTCCCCCAACACATTCTGCCTATTTCTCCATGTTTTCCGATTCACCTGCTTCTTCCAGGCTGCACAGCTTTAACATCCTTGCTGAATTTCGCTCAAAGGAACCCATCCCATTCTTCATTTTGCTCTCCTCGATTCTGTGCATCTTTTCTTTTCTTTGCTGGTTCACATCCTTTTCTTCCGCCATCTCTCACTTTCGGTTCTTATTTCCTGATGCTGTCCTTCCATCACGCAGTTCGTGCTTTGGTTGGTTTTCTTCGTTCCCCCTTTCTCATTTACTTCAATTTCTGTATCTGATCTTCATCATGTGTAGTCCTCCACCCTATGCCCTCATCAACTTGAGAGAAAAAACAAACATAAAAAAACATTACTCGTCAGAGGAAGGCGTTCCCACCCTTTACCCACTTGCTTGTTTTAGTTCAGGTCTTATAGTATCTTTCCTCAGGATCGTCCACTTTAGTCAGCCAGAGCCCCCTACCTAGTGCTTCCTTCATACTGCCTTATCTACGCTGGGATCCTGCCTTCTGTGGTAAGTTCCAGTCCCTCCCACCTGTTTTGTTGTTATCTCCCTCATCCCCATGCATTTCAGTCTTTCCCCCTTCTCATCCTGCCTTCCTTTCCTCTGTCCTCGTCTTTCTCCAGTTGCTTCCCATACTTTCACTTCTCTATCTTTCATCCCTAGGTGTACTTCCAGACCATGTCGTCAGTCAACGATCCTTCCATTAACGAGACTTTGATGGATCAATCACCCTCAACTGCTCCCACAGGTCCCAAACGCACCACTAAATCTGGTCATTCCATCAAGGACCGGACTGTGTCTTGGCTCATGTTGGAACTCTGCAAGAAGGGCATTTCCTACTCTCTTTCTACTCACAAGCAGAAGCTCTACAACCTCCTCATGGCCTCCATATCCCACCCTGGACCTCTCCCTGGCCCCAGCCGGCCTATTCATCAGCCTGCTTCCACCCCACTTTCGGACATTCGGGACTTCATGGTTCAGATGACTGCCTCCGTTACAGACATCCAGACTCGCCTTTCCTCCCTAGAAGCCCACCCCACTGCTGCATCGCCTCCTCCTCCGGCTTCTGCTTTGCCCGTAGGTGAGCTATCCATGATCCTCCTCTCCCCTCCGGCCTCCATTCTTCCTCTGGCAGTGGTGCCTTCTCCATCAATGATTCCTGCTGTTCCTTCAGGTTCATCCCCCGCTCCTCAGCCAGCATTCATTTCCCCTGTTCATCTGGTGCCGGCTCACCTCCGCAAGGACATCCTGGATGGTAAGGATATCAATTTGGCATCACTGCTCATTTCTTCCCACAATGTCATGGACAATCGCATCATGTCCTGTTATGATGTGTCGGTCATCTTGAAGTAGAGGGATTCTCGTCTCCTTCGTAAGATGACTATGGCTGAATTTGTCCTGGCCTTCAGCCTCTATCAGGACATCATTTGTTCAGGCTTCCCAGCATGCAGAGAGAAAATGGACACTTATCTCTATCTCCTAGTCGACCTCAGCATCCACTATGGTGGTATGCACTTCCATGACTACCATCGCTTCTTTTCAGCCAAAGCGGCTTTTGCCTTGACCCATTACAACATCAAGCTGAATTGGGCAGTATTGGACAATGAGCTATTTTGTCACCATTTTGCAAGCCAACATACCTATTCTTGTTCCCTTTGTGGTTCATTCAACCATTTCGCTCCCCCTTGCCCCCTGACTGTATCTCCTCCAACCTCCTCCTCCTCATCTGTCCCCAGGCCTTCTCACATGCCTGACTCCCCTTCTCATTCCAGCTTTGTTCACCTTGTATCCAATCCATGGGCCTACCTCAACTGGCACGGTCACTCGATATGAAAAATTGGCAGTAAATCTATATGCAACAACTTTTATGACCTGGGTTGTACCACTCCTGGATGTGCAATCCGGCACCTGTGCTGCATCTGCAGAGATGTGCATGCTCATTACAAAACTATGAAACTGTCCAAATGATGCCAGGTCCATCTTTCCACTCCTGTTAACCTGCTGGCCCTGGCCTGCCTCCTGACCACCCATCCTTCTCTGGAGTTGGTGTGTTCTCTACTCTCAAGTTTCACCCATGGTTTTCATACCGGTGTCTCTGTTCTCCCTACTTCCTCCTTCGTATGTGTTAACCTGCAGTCCGCTGTCCAGGAACCCGAGATGGTTCTTTCCCTCCTACAGACGAAACTTGCAAAATGCTCAATTTTGGGACCTTTTTTAGCATCCTCCAATCCCAGTTTACAGGATCAATCCCATAGGTATAGTAACTTGGACGTTCTCTGGCAAGAAGCGGCTCATTATCAACCTCTCTGCTCCTTGTTGTTCCTCCACCCCGAGCATCAATTCCCTCATTCCAGCTGATGAATTTTCTTTGTCATATCAAGTTCAAGTTCAAGTTTATTACAGGAAAACACCATTGAGCAAGCTCATTCACAAGGAGGTCCTGGGGCACATTTACAAGCAAAATAAGCAATAAATATAGGTAATAACATAGCAATGCATTAAGGACAAATTTACAAGCGAAATACACAATACATATAGGTAATGACGTGACAATGCATTAAGGACGGACTAGGTCCTGCAAAATACATTGGTCAACTATCAGAAGATGATAATAATTAGTACAAGTTCAAAAGTTTAAAAATGGCAGTGTAGTAAGAGGAAGCATAGGGGGAGTGGGGAAGGATGGGGAAGGGGACTAAAAGTAGTTACAGGTATCCTTTATTATTGAGGCCACTAGGCTTTTGAAGAAATTCACAGAGACTACACTGGATAATTTCAGAGTAGATTGCAGCTGGTACCAAATAGTTGGTAGGGCACTTGAGATGGCTCGTCTACCAAAGGAGGTGCGAGTCCTGGGTACGTAGAGTAGGATAAAATCTGCTTTTCTGAAGGAATAAGGACTGTGGGAGGTACGGATGAGAGCTGTTAAATAACTCGGTAGTTTATTCAGGAGAATTTTCAAGGTCCAAATGCCAGCATGAAGCACGCGTCTGATGGCAAGTGATGTTCAGCAAACAGCTGCATACAGCTTGCAGTGATGGGTTCGGTATGGGTAGTTTGTAATGAAATGCAGGTCACAGTGGCAGACGATGTCCAGTTTGTTTAGGTTGGTAACTGCTGAGGAGGTGTAGATGATGTTCCCATAATCAAGTAAGGGAAGGAAGGTGGTCTGAACAAGCCTGAGTCTGGTTTCCAGGGGAAAGAGGGACCTATTTCAGAAAAAGAAGCCTAGTCTAACTTTTAGCCTTCTGGACAGGTCATCAATGTGCTCGTTGAAGGAGACCTTGTTGTCTAACCAGAAGCTGAGATATTTAGTTTTAGAGATAACTTCCAGCGGTTCGCCTAGGGAGATGACGATGAAATCTTAGGGCGGGTTGGGAGAGGTATTAGGGGAGAAAATTATGGCCTTGGTTTTTTTTGGCATTTAGGAGAAGTTTGGCATTGATAAGATTTGTTTCTAACTGTGTAAAGTCATCTTGGAGTATGTCTCTGACTTCCAGTATTGTAGGGCCTGATGTGTACAAGACTGCGTTATCTGCAAAATAATGCAGGGTTGACCTGGTTATTTGTGAATCAAGGTTGTTGATGTATAGGGAGAAGAGTATAGGACCTAAGATGGAACCTTGCGGGACTCCTCTGGTGATAGGTAAAGAGGCAGAGAACAGCCCACCTGCTTTGATTTTCTGTATCCTTCCTGTTAGGTAATTGGAGGACCACTGGGAAGTAACTGGGGTGTTACCTATGTTGGTAAGGCTGTTTACAATTAGATTATGGTCAACGGTGTCAAATGCTTTGCTCAGGTCTAAGAATACTGCACCGGTGATTTTCTTAGCATCCTTAGCTGAAATCCAGTCGTTGGTGACTTTGGCCAATGCAGTAATGGTGCTATGATTAGAACGGAAGCTTGACTGTGCTACGTTGAGAAGAGAAAAGGTTTCGAGATGGTTCTTCAACTGTTTATAAATCAACTTTTCGAAGACTTTAGAAAGGATAGGCAGGCTTGAGATCGGTCTGTAATTATTTAAGTCGCATGCCCACATCGACGATGTCATTGCCATCATTAAGCGGTCCAGCTGTGGCTCTTGGCTTTCCAAGGCGGACATCTCCGATGCCTTCAAGCTCCTCCCCATCCATCCTTCTCTCTGGTACCTTTATACAATTTCTTGGGATTCTGTTTTCTATTTTGCCATCCTCCTTGCCTTTGGATGCCGTAGCAGCCCTAAGCTGTTTGACACCTTTGTCAAGGTCCTGTGCTGGGTCCTGCTCAATGTTTGCCACTGGCCTGCTGTGCTTCACTGCTGGATGATTTCCTCCTTATTGATCCACCTCACTCAACCCCAGAGGAGAGCCTGTCCATGCTCATTTGCCTATTTGAGGACCTCTCAGTCCCTCTGGTGGTGGAGAAGACCTT
The DNA here is from genome assembly GCA_016271365.2 of Neoceratodus forsteri. Classification (NCBI taxonomy): domain Eukaryota; kingdom Metazoa; phylum Chordata; order Ceratodontiformes; family Ceratodontidae; genus Neoceratodus; species Neoceratodus forsteri. The sequence continues at coordinate 1,728,186,650 of CM057456.1, forward strand.
CGGCCCTTCCACATCCCTTGAATTTCTGGGCATCATGTTGGATTATGACCGCATGGAAGCATGTCTTCCACTGGATAAGATCTCTCAAATTCAGAAGCTAGTACCTTCCTTCTCTACCCCAGCATACTGCACCAAATGTGACCTGCTCTCCCTTTTGGGGTACCTAAATTTTGCAATGAAGATCATTCCTCAAGGTAGTTCTTTCATATCTTACCTTCTCATTCAAGCATCATCTGTTCCAGAGCTTCATCATCATGTCCGTATTACAGTATCTGCAAAATCTGACCTAGCCATGTGGTCCCTTTTTCTTGCCAGATGGAATGGATACTCCATGTTTCATAAAGATCCATCTCCTCAAACTCATTATCGAATATTCACAGATGCATCTCCAACCCACGTATATGCAGCAATATATTCTCAGTCGTGAATTGCTGCCCCTTAGCCTCCCGACATTTCATCATTGAGCAATTTTTCTTCTACTTCTCCATTATTTGAAATATATCCCATCATAGCGGCCGCAGTTCTATGAGGGCATCTATGGTCCCACCAATCAGTTTCAGTATATTCTGATGATCACTCCACAGTAGCCATCATCAATAAAGGTCTCTCATCCTCACCTTCCATCATGTTGTTCATGCGGAGGTTAACCTGGCTTTCACTCATCCATGATTTCATCGTCACATGCTATCATATTCTTGGTGTTAAGAATGAAGCATCTGATGCTCTTTCTTGATTTCACATTCAGGATTTCCATCATCTCCATCCTTCAGCAGATCCCATCATGACCCATCTGCCATCATACTGTGACCTAATAATGACATAAGTCACTATCGACATCAAGCATCTCTCCACATGTGGTCAACATTGACTTCTTCCACTAGAGTTGCTTATATGACCGCATGAAACTAATACATCTCATTCTGTGCTTCATCATCCTTCCATTCAATCATCATTTCAGTAGATTTAGTACTAGCTTGTCTGACATTTTAGTGAAAAAAAGTTTCTGGAGACCAGCCACTCAGCTCATCATAAGAAATGTAGTTTTATTTTGATATTTTCTTAGAATACCATGATCCCCTAGGTACGCCCAATGTTTCACCCAACACCGGGCTTCCTCAGGGGTTTAGGATCTTGTATTCCTAAATCAATTGTTTCATTATTGGCTTTAGAAAAACTATGATTCAATTTCCTGTTTGTTTCTAGCTTCAGATCACTACGTTTTATCTGAAACAAGTTACAACCACTTGGTGTCTGTGCTTAGTTTCATTTCAGACTACCCAGGGGTACCATTCTGCCATTTTGCCATCAGGACTTGCATCTTTCCCATGGCACCATTAAATTGTATTTAGCCGGCATCCAGGTTTTTTCTCTTTCAGTATTCTCCATCCTCACCATCTTTGTTTTCTAATCAATCAATCAAGCTACTTGTATTGGGATTTCAATGATCATCCATTCCAAATACTCATCGCCACCTTCCAATAGAAAGACCGCTATTTCGTAGTTTACTGGACTTACTGGATTCAAATCCATTTGATCATAATTCCAATCTAATGGTGTAATCAGCAATTACCCTCACTTTCTATGGATTTCTTTGTCCCAACGAATTCACTACATCATCATCTGGCTCATCTGCTTTTCTCAGAGTATCCAACCTGGAAAAACATAATGACAGTTATATATTAAATCTACCCTCTTCAAAAACTGATAGACTTCATTCTGGAACTTCCATAACTTATTATTCTACATCAAACAACTGGTGTCCAATTGCAAGCCTATCAAAACTTATGATATTCCATGCCAAGTCTAATCCCTCTTTTCCTCTATTAACTTCTGACGCTAATGTACCGATGACATCCAAATGGTTCCTTGACCACACAAGAACCTTCATACAGAGACTCAGACTAGATACATTTTCCTATTCAGGTCATTCATTTCGAATAGGAGCAGCCACCTCAGTATCCCGTCATAATATTCCTGTTCACATCATCAAAAGACTAGGAAGATGGAAATCATATATATTCAAAGTATACATCCCTAATCCAACTTCCAAACTTAAAAATGCTTTTTTCCATTATCTCCTCTTAGTTTGCTCAGAGGACGAGCAGGTCAGTAGCCATGGGTCCTCAGAGGTTTTCCCCTAAGGGTTTTTTCCTCTCCTGAGTGCTCCTGATCACACTCTCCAGAGTTGGAGGAGGTAATTCTTTTTGGGCTTCTATTCCCTACAGCTACCCAGCTCTTCTACCAAGAGTGGGAATAGAGGAAAGCCACATTATCAATAATCATCAAAATCCATCACAAATTCATAGTATCACCAAGAACTACATATTTCACCAACATTGAATGGGAGGGCTTTAAGTCCAAGGTTTAATGTGGGGAAATAACTCCTCCCACTTCTCATTCAAAAATCCACCTCTTGCAGCACTTTGTGCTTGGATTCAGGAACTCACCCACTATCCTCACCATCGACCTCCTTCTTCTCTGGCACTCTGTCCACCCTTGGGTAGGGCCTCTATTCCCTACAGCTACCCAGCTCTTCTACCAAGGGTGAGAATAGAGGAAAGCCACATTATCAATAATCATCAAAATCCATCACAAATTCATAGTATCACCAAGAACTACATATTTCACCAACATTGAATGGGAGGGCTTTAAGTCCAAGGTTTAATGTGGGGAAATAACTCCTCCCACTTCTCATTCAAAAATCCACCTCTTGCAGCACTTTGTGCTTGGATTCAGGAACTCACCCACTATCCTCACCATCGACCTCCTTCTTCTCTGGCACTCTGTCCACCCTTGGGTAGGGCCTCTATTCCCTACAGCTACCCAGCTCTTCTACCAAGGGTGAGAATAGAGGAAAGCCACATTATAAATAATCATCAAAATCCATCACAAATTCACAGTATCACCAAGCACTACATATTTTACTAACATTGAAAGTGTGGTTTAACATTAACAAAGAAACAGAGAAATATAGAAACATAGAAACTGTCAGAAGATAAGGACTGCTAGGCCCATTTAGTCTGCCCGTAAGTCCTATACTTGTATGTGGTCTCTGACCCTATGTGGTCAAAGGCTTTTCATCAATCCCTCCCCACCTCAAGGTTCCCATGTACCTGTCTCAGGCATGTTTAAAACCCTCCACTGTGCTTGTTCTCACCACATCCTGTGGCAGACTATTCCAAGTGTCCACTATCCTCTCTGTAAAGAAAAACTTTCTCACATTTTCTCTTAATCTATCCTCCTCCAATTTCATATCATGCTCCTTGTTCTAGTACTTCTTCTACGTTGGAAAAGGTCTCCCCCCTGCACCATGTTTATGCCCTTGAAGTACCTGAACATTTCTATCATGTCCTTCTGCTCTCTCCTTTCCTCCAGTGAGTACATATTGAGGTCCCTTAGTCTCGCCTCATATGTTTTGTGGTGCAAGCTATGTGCCATCTTTGTCATCATTCTCTGGGCTGCCTCCACTCTGTTTATGCCCTTTCTCAGGTGTGGCCTCCAGCATTGCATGCAGTACTCCAGGTGAGGCCTTACCAGTGTTTTATACAATGGCATCACCACCTCCCACCTCCTGCTAGTGATACCTCTGCCTATGCACCACAGCATGCCACTGGCTCTCCCCACAGACTTCGTGCTCTGCTTTGACACCTTTAGGTCATCAGAAATGATAACTCCTATGTCCCTTTCCTCCTTGGTGATTGTCAGCACCTCCCCACCCATCCTGTAGTGCTCCACAGGGTTCCCTCTGTCCAGCAGCATTATCTTGCACTTCTTTGCATTGAACCTCAGTCACTACACCTCCGACCATTCTTCAAGCTTCTCCAGGTCCCGCTTCATTTTCTCCACCCCTTCTGGAGTATCTACTCTGTTGCAGAGCTTGGTGTCATCTTCAAATAAGCAGATCTTTCCTTCCTGCCCCACTGTAATGTTACTAATGAAGACTGAACAGGACTAGTCCTAATACTGATTCCTGCAGTACCCTGCTAGTCAACTCCCTCTCCCCAGATTGGATCCCATTTACCACCACCCTCTGCCTCCTGCTCATCAGCCAGTAACTAACCCAGTGTATTACCTTTTTGTCCCATACCCAGACTACCCATCTTGTTAATCAGCCTTCTGTGTGGGCCAGTGTTGAAGGCTTTGCTGAAATCGAGGTAGACGATGTCCACTGCCCTCCCCAATTAACTTCCCTAGACACCCAATCATAAAAAAACTATCACATTCATTTGACATGACTTTCCTGCTGTGAATCAGTGTTGCCTCAGATCCTAGGCACCATCTGATTCCAGGTGTGCCACTATCCTTTCTTTCAGCAGTGTCTCCATGATCTTTCCCACCACTGAGATGAGGCTGACTGGCCTGTAGTTCCCCACCTGAGCTGAGTCAAGCCAAATGAGGATGAGGTTTCTGAACCTTAGGAGGGCAGATTTTAAAGAAATGGAAGCCTGATTCAGTAACTGCCTAGTGGGGAGGGACTGCCAGGGAAGAGTAGAGGAACACTGGAGAAAAATAAAGGGGACACAATTAAGGCAACCAGCCTCTGCATGAAGGAAGTGAGTAAAAGCAAAAGGAAAAAGAGATCATTATGGTACTCTAGGGAAGTGGCCACAGTGGTGAAGGAAATAATGGTGGCTTTCAGGAGGTATAAGAAAACACAGAGGGAGGTGTTCCAGCTGAAACAGAGGGAAGCAGGTGAGGCAGTGAGGAGGACAAAAGCACAGACAGAGGAAAGGATAGCTAAAGGGGTAACAAATGGGCATAGGCTTTCTTCAGGTACCTAAGTCAGAAGAGGACAGCAAAGGGATGGGTACTGAGGATAAGGAGGACAGCAATGGGAGACTGTGCAGAAGGGAACCAAGAAAAAGCAGATATCCTGAACAGGTACTTCTGCTCAGTCTTTACAGTGGAGGTGGGGGGTTCGGCCTTCCAGTGAGCTTCAGGAATAAGGAGGAGGGAGTGGTGGGCTCAAGCCCACTTTCAGAGGAAAGAGTACTGAAGGGACTTGCATCTCTGAAAGTGGACAAGGCTATGGGACTGGACGTGATACATCCAAGGGTACTACAAGAACATAGGGAGGCACTATCAGCCCCATTGATGGCCTTATTCAACAGCTCATTGGAATCAAAGGTGGTTCAGGAAGACTGAAGGAGAGCAGATGTGTTCTCTCTACATAACAGCAGCAGCAGGGGAGAAGCTAGCAACTATTTACCGGTGAGGCTCACCTCAGTGACAGGGAAATTGATGGGAACACTATTAAAGAAAAGGTTGATAGAGTATCTTGAATAAAATGGGCTGGAAGACCAAAGGCAGCATGGATTCAAGGGAGGAGGTCATGCCAGATGAGCCTGACTGATTTCTTTGGGTGGATGACCAGGAAAACATATCAGGGGAGGGTAGTGGACATGGTCTATCTGTACTTTAGCAAGGCCTTCAATGCTGTGCTGTACAGGAGACTGATTAAGAACTTGAGCAGCCTAGGAATGGAATCCAAAATTGCTGAAGTGGTTAGATATTGATTAATGAATAGGAGACAGAAGGTGGGGGTTTGCAGCATTCACTCTAAGGATGGAAGAGTGACCAGCAGGGTCCTGTATGGCTTAGAACCGGGACTGGTCCTCTTTAATGTCTTCATAAGTGACATTGTAGATGAACTGGAAGGGAAAGTATGCCTTTTTCAAATAATACCAAAATTTGTAACAGGGTGAACAATCAGGAGGTGTTGGAAAGAAAGCATATGGATCTTGGGAAACTCAAGGATTGGTCAAAAACATGGCAGCTGGGGTTCAACTCCAAAAAGTGCAAAATTATGTACCTAGGGCATATGAACCTAGGAAATGAGTACAGGATGAGGGAGAGCAGTACTGTCAATCTGTAAATAGGAAGGGGAACTTGAGATTATCATATCTGATTACTTCAGAGTGGCAGGACATACGAACATACGAACATATGAACATACGAATGTGCCAGCAGAAACGGACCATCCAGCCTATCTAAGTCTGCAGCTGCACCCCTAGTTCACAGCTTCCCCACCCCCTCCCTTGTCATCCCTCTGCCACCCCACTTCCCCACCCTCACTCTCCCTGCTCCCTGTCCCATGCCCTTTGAAGCTGTTCACAGATTTACATGATACCACCCATTCTGGTAGTGAATTCCATTTTGCTACCACCTACTCTTTGGAATTGTGTCTCCTCATTTCCCTCCTAAATCTTCCCCCCTTTATTCTTAGCCTATGCCCCCTGGTGTCCCTCCCCCTCTTTAGCTTAAAGACCCCATTTGCCCCATCCTTACTGATTCCCCTCAGACACTTAAATGTCTCTATCATGTCCCCCCGTTCCTTCTATCCTCCAAAATGTATATATTCAGGTCTCCCAGCCTGCTCTCATAGTCTCTCCCCTCCATTCCACATATCATCTTTGTTGCCCTCCTCTGCACCCACCCCCCAGTAGCCTGATATCACGCTTAAGGTATGGCCTTCAAAACTGCACACAATACTCTAAGTGCAGCCTTACCAGCGACCTGTATAGGGGAAAGATCACCTCTCTTCACCTGGATGAAAACCCCCTTGCTATGCACGCCAGCATTTTGTTTGCTTTTGCAGCCACTCTCCTGCACTGGGCAGTGTTGTTCGTGGTCCCAGTTATCATTACCCCTAGCTCCTTCTCCTCCTCAGTGATCCCCAGCTTAACCCCCCACCAGCCAGTATTCTCTCCTTGGGTTCTTCGCCCCAGCGTGCTTACCCTTACACTTCTTTGCATTGAACCTCAGCTGCCACCTCTCTGACCACTCCTCTATCTTGCTTAGGTCCGCTTGCAGCTGCTTCCATCCCTCCCTTCCATCCACCACTGCTCCAATTTTGGTGTCATCAGCGAATAGGCTCACCACCTTGTTCACCACCCCATGCACAATGTTTGATATGAAATGCCCAAAATAATACTGGCCCCAGCACAGAGCCCTGTGACACCTCACTCATCACCAGCCTTGGAGTTGAGACCTCCCCTCTCACCACCACCTGTTGCAGCCTCCCACTCAGCCAGCTTGTAATCCAGTTCATCATTTTTGCCCCTACCCCTACACCAGTTAGCTTCCCCCCAAGTTGCCCATGAAGCACCAAATCAAAGGCCTTGCTGAAGTCCATGTAAAGAACATCCACCACACGACCCTTATCCAGCTCACCTGTCACCCAGTCATATTATTGTATCAAGTTGGTTTGACAAGACTTCCCTGAAATGAATCCATGCTGCCTCACATCCTGGAGGTCAGTGTCCTTCAGGTACAACACCAGTCTTTCCTTTAGTAGTGTTTCCATGAGTTTGCACACTATGGAGATGACACTTACCGGACAATAATTACCCGGTTCAGCCTTTGGCCCACTCTTGTGTAATAGGACTACATGTGCCATCCTCCAGTGCAGTAGCACACATCCCGACTCCAATGAGGTGTTGTACAGATCCACCAGTGGTTCCTCCAACACCTCCACCATCTCCGTCAGCAAACTTGGGGTGGATACTATCCAGCCCTGGTGCCTTGTCTACCTTCAGTGCCCTCAGTCCCTCTAGGACTCTACTTGCCTCAGTTCTTCCATCTGTCACTTCCTCTCCCCTGTCCCCACCCTCCCAGCCCATGGTAGTGGTCCCCTTTCTTTCATGAACACTGAGCAAAAGTATTCATTCAGTGCTTCTGCTTGCTCCTCCCCCTTTTCCGTCCACTCCCCACCCCTCTTTATCCTCACTATTGTCTCCTTGCACTTCCTTTTCTCCCTAATGTATCTTAAAAAGTATTTCTCTCCCCATTAATTCCCTGCGCTAATCTCAGCTCCCTCTGGGCCTTGGCTTCTCTCACTTTTCTGGTCACCTCCCAGAATGATCTTGCATATTCCTCCCTGTCCACCTCCTTCCCCATCCTCCTATACCTCTGGTGCACCACTCGTTTTGCCGTCACCACCTCCACAACAGCACTGTTCAACCAGCATGGTTTTCTTGCTCTGTTCCTCTTACTTTGTGTCTTGGTGCAGGCTTCTGTTGCCTCTGTAATCCCCCATTTAATAATATCCCATATCTGCTCCGCATCCATCTCCTGCCTTATGCCCTCCAGTTTCCCTTTCAGTACTTCCTGCATTCTCCCAAAGTCTTCCCCCCTGAAGTTTACCACCTGAGTAACTGATTTCTCTGGCTCCCCGCACATCATGATATTAAACCACAACGTTTGATGATCGCTGTCAGCTAGTGGGTCCTCCACCTTTATTTCCCTTACTGCCTCCCCATTTGACAATACCAGATCTAAAGTGTTCTTTAGCCTAGTAGGTACACTAACCAACTGTGTCAGGAGACCCTCCTGAATCGTGTCCACGAGCACTTGCTCCTTAGCACTGGAGGTGACCGGAATGCTCCAGTTAACCCCCGGCAAGTTTAAATCCCCCATAATGACCACCTTCTCTTTTCTACATACCTTCTGATTTGTCCAGCTAATTCCCTGTCAAGCTCCTCAGACTGGGATGGTGGCCTGTATACCACCCCAAATCTCAGTTTCCTATAGTACCTCTTGAGTCTAGGAGCTGCAGCCAGATTGCCACTGTTCTCCTTTCTTCCCTCGTCACTTGTGCATTTGATCCCATCCCTCACATAGACTGCCACCCCACCCCCTCCCTCCTTATGGTCCTTCCTGTATAATTTGTATCCTGGGATTGCCAGATCCCAGTCCGGTCTCAGTTACCCACGTTTCTATGACAGCTAAAATATCCACACTCCACACTGCTAAGAGTCCCTGTAGCTCAGCTGATTTGTTTCCTAAACTTCTTGCATTCAATGAGACCACCCTCCATTCTGCCCCCTTCCCTTCACTGGCCTCCATCTCCTCCCTTCTACTCCCTCCTTTTTTGGCCACCCTGAGTCCTTCCCTGTTAGCCTGGATGGTAGGCTGTGACATCACTCTATTGGATCCCTGTCTATCTGCTGTCCACTTACCACCCTGCCATCTAGTTTAAATCCACCTTTGTTGCAATATAGCTCCACAGTCTTTGCTTTAATACCTCCTTCCTTTCCCCACTCAGGTGCAGTCTATCCCTTGCAAACAGATTGTTATTATCCCAGGTACTGCCCCAGCCACCCACAACCCCAAACCCCTTAGTTGGACACCATTCTACCAACCATGTGTTCAACTCCCTAATCCTCTCCTTTCTCACTGTGCTTGCGAAGGGTACTGGGAGCACCTCGGAGAAGGCCACAGACTCCCCAGTCTCCTCACACAACATTCCCACTTTCTCAGTCCTCTCCTTTGTTACCTCCACCGTTTCCCCCACTAGGTCATTTGTCCCCAATATGTACCACAATGTGTGGTTTCCTCCTACCCCTCCTTATGCACCTTAGAATTGCCTGTCCTGCTTTGTCTGCCTTTAATCCTGGTATGGACTCCACCCATATCTGGCTGTGCCTCTCCCCCTTGCTGTCCCATCTGATCCCCTTAAGTATGGAGTCCCCCAACACCAGTACACCCCCCTCCTCTTTCTTTGTGCCCATTGCCACTCCCCCACCCAGGTTCTCATTTCTGGAGCCACTCAAGATGGTGTTTTTACCATGTGCCCCAGTGTCTTCCCCCCTGCCCCTCTCAATTAAGATCCCTCCCCCTCCTCCTGTTTGATTGCCAACCTCTCTCTCCATCCTCACCTCTCTGAGTAGTATCCCTTCCCCTGCCACACCATGCTCAATCTCTCCTCTAGTAATGCCCCCTCACTCACTCCTCTTTGTGAGTGCTATCCCTTGTGCAATCTCCTTCTGCGCCCTCTTTCCCATGTGTTGCCAGTAAAGCAAACATGTTCCCTAACCCCTTTGCCTTACTGTGTGTTTTCTCCTCCCTCCTGCCTACTGCTGCTCCTCTTTTTCAAAGAACAAAAAAGTGAGTAGGGCCTGTGCAATGCTGGGATACATTGGGAGAAGTATATCCAGCATTAGGAGGGAGGTGGTGTTGCAATTGTATCACTCGCTGGTGAGACCCCACCTGGAGTGCTGTATCCAGTTCTGGAGGGTGTACCTCAGAAAGGAGATAGGCAGGGTGGTGGCAGTCCAAAGGAGGGAAACTAAAATGGTGCAGGGGTTGCATCAAAAGTCCTATGTGGAGAGACTGAGGGATCTCAACCTGTACACCCTGGAAGAGAGGAGAGTGAGAGGGGGCACTATAGAGACCTACAAGTACCTCACATAGAAACATAGAATTTGATGGCAGATAAGGACCACTTGGCCCACCTAGTCTGCCCATTTCTCTACCTAATGGATAAGCTGCAGATCCTAGTTAACCAACAGTTTACTTCCCCCTACCCCCACTAGAATTACCTTATGTCTGTCACATGCATTCTTGAATTCCCCCACTGTTTGACTCTACGACCTCCTCAGGAAGTCTGTTCCATGTATCCACAACCCTTTCTGTGAAGAAATACTTCCTCACATTACCTCTGAGCCGTCCCTCCTCTATCTTCAAATTGTGCCCCCTTGTTTTTGCACATCTCTTTTTCTGAAAGATGCTACCCTCTTGGACTTTGTTGATTCCCTTGAGGTATTTGAATGTTTCTATCATGTTGCCTCTCTCCCTCCTTTCCTCAAGGCTATACATCTTTAGTTCCTTTAGTCTTCCTTCATATGTCTTCTGATGCAGACCCTGCATCATTTTGGTTGCCCTCCTCTGGACAGCCTCCACCCTGTCTATGTCTCTTGAGGAGATGGGGTCTCCAGAACTGTACACAGTACTTCAGATGTGGTCTTACCAACTGTCTGTACAGAAGGCCAACAACTTCCTGTTTTCTACTGGTGATGCCTCTCCCTATGCATCCCAGTATCCCCCAGCCCTCCTTACTGCCTTCTCACACTGCTGGCCCACCTTTAGGTCATCTGATATGACTACCCCCCAGGTCCCTTTCCATTTTTGTTGTTATCAGTATCTCACCCCCCATTGTATACTCTTCCCCAGGGTTTTTGTTTCCCAGGTGCATTACTTTGCACTTCTTTGCATTGAATCTAAGCTGCCATGTATTTGACTATTCCTTCAACCTTGCCAAGTCCCTTTTCATCCTTTCCACACCATCTTGTGTATCAACCCTGTTGCAGATCTTTGCGTCATCTGCAAAGAAACATACTTTCCGTTCCAGTCCCTCTGCAATGTCACTTATAAAGACATTAAAAAGGACCGACCCCAGTACTGAACCCTGCGGTACCCCACTAGTAACCCTCCTTTCTTCATTGTGGACTCCATTTACTATTACCCACTGTGTCCTGTCTTTCAACCAGTGTTTTACCCAGGCTACCACCCTGGGACCCACTCCCAGGCTGGCTAATTTGTTTACTAATCTTTTGTGCGGGACTGCGTCAAATGCCTTGCTAAAGTCTAGGTAGGCCATGTCCACAGCCCCTCCCTGGTCTACTGCTTTGGTCACCCAGTCAAAGAAATCAATTAGATTTGTCTGACATGACCTTCCCGCTGTGAATCCATGCTGCCTTTGGTCCTGTGCCCCCACTGGTCTCTTGGTACTCAGCAATTCTTTCCTTCAGTAGTGATTCCATCATTTTCCCTACCACTGAGGTCAAACTGACAGGTCTGGTGCAGGACAGCAGTCTTTCAAAGGAGGAAGAGCACAAGGATGAGAGGCCATGTGATGAAGCAGGAGAGGGGGGAGTTAAAGAGGGATTTTATTTATTTTATTTTATTTTTATTTATTGAAGAATCAGATTTACAACCTTTGAGTCAGCGACTCGTTTACAAAGGTACCTCGTCAAAATGGGGGGAGACAACAAATAGTGAGGTTTTAGGACAGGGATTACATACAGGTGAGATACAAAAACACCTGGAGTTACAGGCAGCAACTATACAGGTACAAGCATAAGTTGAGTAATATACATAAGTTAACTTGCATATTATACATCATATTACACATCAATTAATAACAACATAGTTACAGACAGTATCCAGTCACCTAAGGGAACCAGGGGGGCACAGGGCAAAGGGCTGGGTTAGGTCAGCTATCGACATTTGCAGCATCGACTGTCAATAATGTGTTGATGGAGGGCAGTTTTGAACTGGCCAATCACGGGGATCTTAGAGATAGCCTCAGGAAGGAGTTAAACCAAAGGGGGCTTTATGATGGAAGGATCTTTGGCAGAGGTCCTAGCCCTGGGAACTATGAAGGTGGCTGCGATGGAGTTACTGGTAGGCAGGGGCGGACAGCCAGCTGCAGTGGAGCAGAGACTGGCGTGGCAAAGCCCTGACAAGGATTTTTAGCCAGTAGGCAGGTATGGTATTTCAGTCTTTCATCAAGAGTGAGTAGTTGGAGGAAGAGTATAGCAGGCAGGTGTGAGTTCTGCTGTTGGCACCTGTAAGGAGCCTACAGGCTTTGTTAATAGTGGTCTGTACCTTAGATAAGGAGGTGGGGTCAGCCACAGCGTAAATAGGAAGTCCGTAGTCGGCCAGAGACAGCACCAATGAGGTAATGGCTAATCTTAATGCAGATTCCGGGAGGCAATCTTTATGGCGGTAGAGGAGCCCGATCCTGGAGTTCATGGCAGATGACAGGGTTTTTAAGTGGGCGTGGAATGTAAGGCCAGGGTCAAAGGTGATGCCCAGGTACTTATAGGATGTTACCTGTTCTAGAGTAAGGAGCTTGCTGGTGGTGATGAGAAGGGGAGTGTTCTTAGCACTGTTTTGCCAGTGTGAGAACAGCATGGACTTAGTTTTCTTCAGGTTCATGACTAGTCGATGATTATCGAACCATTTTTCGGCTTGGAGGAAGGCGCTTTGCAGTGTGCCTTGGAGTAGGAGCGGGCCAGGGTGAGATGCTAGGATAACTGAGTCATCAGCATAGAGCAGTATTTTGCTGGAGCAGGAGTTTGGGAGAGAGAGTTTAGGAATAGACTGAAGAGGGTGGGTCTGAGAATGGAACCTTGCGGGACCCCTGAGAGAACCGGCAGGTTGGAGGAGAGGGCCCCATTTAGTATAACTCTTTGGGACCTGTTTTGCAGGTAGCTAGAGAACCAATTCATTGGGCCAGATGAGAGTCCCAGTTGGGATAGGGAGTTTAACAGCAGGGGGTGGCACACGTATGAAAGCCTTAGATAGGTCTATGAATACTGCCCCTGCAAGACAACCCTTGTCAAGCGCGGAGTGTAAGTGGTGGGAGAATTCCAGAAGGGCGGTGGTTGTGCTGTGGCCAGGACAAAACCCATGTTGCTCCGGACATAAAAGGTTGTGCTTAGATAGGTATTCTAAGAGCTGTGTGGATACTATTTTTTCTAAAGCTTTGGATGGGGGGAGAGGATGGAGATAGGCCTGTAATTATTTGGTAGCATGCGAACCCCAGACTTATGGATGGGGATTACTTCAGCGTGCTTCCAAGCATCCGGGAATTGACCTAAACATAAGGATTTGTTTAAGATAAGCGTGAGGGGGATTAGCATGACGTCCAGTGTAAGGCGGAGTATCTTGGAGTCAAGAGGGTCGTTACTAGGGTTTTGGGAGGCGAGGGACTTTATGAGAAAGGTTTGGCATCACGGGTGAGATCGTCTGAAGCAGAAAAGTGGCCTTGAGATGTGTGAGAAGGTGGACGTGGTAACCGGGTCAAAAAAGTGGGCAGGGAGGACTGCACTTAAGTCCGTGAAGTTTTTATTAAGGCAGTCAGCAATACATGTTAGGTCAGTCGAGACAGCCCCATTTATGTCAATCTGAGACAGAGGCGGGAGCGGGTTTTACCATTCAGTTCTTTAATGTTGTCCCAGAAAGCTCTGGATGAGCCCCAGGTGGACGTCAACACAGCCTGATAGTAATTAGCTTTTGCCTGCTTGATGGCCCAGGTGCACTGGTTACGGATAGCCCTGTAGGCTTGTCTGTCAGCCACTCTACCAGAGTCATTTGCAATGTGCCAGAGATTATCCCGCTTTTTTAGTTGCTGGATCAGAGCAGGGGATATCCAAGCAGCAGACCGCTTTTTTTCCTAGATGTGGAGATGGGGGCAAACAGATCACAGGCGAGGGTGAAGGCAGTAGTGAGGTAGGTTAGTGCAGAGTTTATGTCTGGAGCACAGGCCACTGGGGTCCAGTTGACTTGTGCAAGGTGGCGTTTAGGTTGTCAAGACCCGGAGAGAAACCTGCGTGGTGAGGTGGTGCAGTACACAGGGCTGAGGGTGGGAGACGACCAATGGCAGATGACGGGGGAGTGGTCGCTGAGAGAGTCCGTAAGGACAGTATGGAAGCCACTTTTGTGGCCAGTTAGAGAGGATTACGTCCAAGAGGGAGCAGGTTCCTGTCGCTTTGTTAAGACGAGTGGGCTGAGTGACCAATTGAGACAGGTCAAGGGCCGCAAGCTCATCCTTTATAGTATCAGATGAGGAACTGAGCCAGTTGGAGTTTAAGTCACCCAATATTACTTGTTCAGCCTTCTGGGGTAAGGAGGATAGATAGTCAAGGAGGGAGGAGACCGCTAAGTTTTTTGTATTCCGGGGTATGTAAACCGTGGTTAGGTAGAGGGGGCCACGAGCAGGATAAGGAGTGATTTTAAGGGTAATGGCTTGCGCCCCGTGGTTGAGCTCAGGGGTAGGGAGGGCATGGCCCAGGACAGAGTCACGCAGATAGATAGCACACCCCCCTCCCCGCCTGCCCAACCTATCAGCCCCTGAACAGGGAAAAGCCTGGTAGAGAGACAGCTGAGTCAGGCATAAGTGGGGAGAGCCAGGTCTCTGCTAGCATGAGGATGTCCGGGGAGTGTTGAGTAACCCAGCATTGGAGGGCAGCTATTTTTTTGGGGAGACTGCATATGTTCATGAAAGCAATTCGGAGACCGCTACCACAGGTGGGCTTAGGCGTGGCAGCATAAGCGGGCCCAGGGTTAGGGTGCACATTGCCAGAGAGCAGGAGCAGCAGAACGATTAGGCGCCTCACAGGGTGGTGGTTGGTGAGGGAAGGGTGCATATGCAGGAGCCGAGACCTCACCAGGGATGTGCATGGGATGGGAAGAGAGAAGAGAGCCAGACACGCCAATGAGGAGATTGACCACGTGTGAGGGTGCATGGTACTGGGGATAGCGTACAGGGGTGGGTGGGTGGGGCTGAGTGGTAGTCGAGGTTCGGATGGATTTAGGGGAATGGAATGGTAGTCCAGGGTACAGGATGGAAAAGGGGGGATGGACAGAGGGGTAGATGTGCAAAAAGCTGAGGGAAAGACAGGGAATTGGGAGTGGGGGGATAGTGGTTCGGAGGGGGGCAGATCAGATGGAGATAAAAAGGGGTCGAGGGTGAGCAGTGGGTCTCGTGGTAGGAGGAGTACCAGAACAGCAAGGATCATAATTGTGGATGATACAACATTAGAGAGAGTAGGAACTGAGTGCAGGCTCCCTCTAGTGCTGGAATGGTATAACCAGCAAATGGGAAAGTCGACTGATTGGTTCTGGATCCCCATGTGAGTAGCTCTATAAAAGGGACAGCCGACCAAGGGTGGTGGTGGGGGCGGCGGGGCTTCACCTGGCACTGTAAGAGAGAGGCGTTCAGAGCGTGAGCCTGGAAAAGGCGCCAAAGCCCCAGTTAGAGCAGACTGCAGGTTAGTCCACAGCCAGGAGAGCTCCCGACGGTCGCGACTGCAGCAGGGCACTTGTTGGGAAATTACCTTGAGGCGTTCAGTGGAGATTCAGGGCAGGGAGGGCTTTTCTGTCTGGCCCTTGCGACCTCCTGGTCCTCGGGGGGTGAAATCCTGGCAGGGAGGGCAGTACAGCGCAGCCCTCACGACCTCTGGCTCCTCGGGGGGAGGGGGGCTCGAAATCTGTGGAAGAGGGAGAAGAGCGAGGTTAAGTAGGCAGGTACAGGGGATTAGCTTGAGGGGGCGGGCAGTCTTAGGGAGGGAGAAAGAATAGTGTCGCAGCAGCAGCAAGACTAGCAGGAATTACAACAGTTACAACAGGCTAAACACAATACCCTCTTTCCTGGATTCCTTTAAACTAGCTACTTTTTTTTCTAAAAAATTAGTTAATCAGGCTAGCTAAGCTAGGCACAGGGAATATACAGAAATGGTCCAACTGAGACACCTGGCACTGTAAGAGAGAGGCTCAGAGCGAGCCTGGAAAAGGCCAAGCCCCAGTTAGAGCAGACTGCAGGTTAGTCCACAGCCAGGAGAGCTCCCGACGGTCGCGACTGCAGCAGGGCACTTGTTGGGAAATTACCTTGAGGCGTTCAGCGGAGATTCAGGGCAGGGAGGGCCTTTCTGTCAGGCCCTCGCGACCTCCTGGTCCTCGGGGGGAATGGGGTGAAATCCTGGCAGGGAGGGCAGTACAGCGCAGCCCTCGCGACCTCCGACTCCCTCGGGGAGGGCTCGAAATCTTGAGGCGTTCAAGCGGAGATTCAGGGCAGGAGGGCTTTTCTGTCACTGGCCCTCGCGACCTCCTGGTCCTCGGGAGGGTGAAATCCTGGCAGGAGGGCAGTACAGCGCAGCCCTCGCGACCTCCAGCTCCTCGGGGGGAAGGGGGCTCGATTTGAGGACGTATTACTTCACTAAAAGAGTGGCAGACACCTGGAGTAGACTGTCAGCAGAAGTGGTGGTGGCAAAAACAGTAGGGGGCTTCAAGAATGCCTGGGATCATCAAAAGAGAATATTAATGAATAGGCAGTGAGGAGGGAGGGTCACTGTAGACCAGTTAGGGTCTGTGGAGGCAGACTAGATAGGGACCATCCGGGCAGACTACATGGGCCAAGTGGTCCTTTTCTGCTGACAGATTATGTTTCTGTTTCTGTCTGAAAGAATAGACTAAATAATGTTGCTTCTAACTGAACTGGAGGGGAGGCACTCATGAAAAATATATAAAGACTAGAAGGAGAAAGGTTTTAATCACATACGCCCTTTTCTTCTTAGACATTCACCAGCTTTTCCACCTATCAACCTTGGTTTTACACAACAGAATCATACTGGAGCACTTTTCAAGTGCTGGATCATGTGAATCAAAAGTGATCCCCAAAATTTTATGGGGCTTGTGAAGTCTGGATACCTTCCAGGTGCACAGGATCAGACGTCCCCATATTTAGAGGAAAACAAATACTCTTGTTTATCAATTTTTTATCCCGATGCTGAGCCAAAGGCATCTAAGTGCTCCAAAGCTCTGATCCCCAAACATTTATCTCGTACTGTCAGACATATATCTGTGTATGCTAATACAGTCATAGTGTGGGGCTGACGAAGCAAAGGCAACTCTCTGATAGATGGGTCTGCAGTGATTTTTCTTAATTTGGTATCTAGGCAGAGCACATAAAGCATAGGGCTTAGCGGATAACCCAAAAAGCCATTAACAATAGTCTGTATGTTAGGAGACCCATAAAGTGTGGCTATCCATTTGACAAACAAATCAGGGAGGCTGAAATGGTGCAAAACCACAAATAGATAGGTATGTGAGATGCCATCAAATGCTTTTTCTTGGTTCATAGACACAACAATTCTTTTTTTTTTTGTTATCATAACTTTCATATAGATTTTCACAATAAACGGGGGGTACAGGTTATTGTCAGTCACACATCCATTTTATACAAAGGTTGAAAAATTATGATTGGAGCCACACAGCACAACAGTCCCTATGAGATATACCTTAATACTTTGATCACAATAGTGGGTAGACTTCAGTAATTCATGTTAAAATCTCTAAGAGACACTAGAAGACTCCGTGTTCATCCCTCACCCTCTCCCAGGCCACAAACCCCAGACCCACATCTCCAGTCCATCAGACAGGTTTGGCAACCCATACAAACACCTGAATGATGATCAAGGGACAAAGGATACATCCTTTAAACTAATGTGGAAAATCCATCTAGGCCATTTCATAGTGCATAGGTCTGACTTCTCACTCAAGTGATAGGAAATATTTTCTGACCTATAGATGTGGGTCATTATTTCCCTCCATTCTAGTAGTGTAGGAACCCTGGGGGTTAGCCAGCAGTGAGTCAAAGCTTTCTTGGCTGCCATTAAGGCTATTCCCAACAAGTAACATGTATGGGTGTCTCTAATACCATGGGGGAAGTTGTGTAGTATAAATAGGTCAGCAGTAAAGATGATTGGGAAGTTGAACAATTCACTTAGTTCAGATTGTAGTGAGTCCTTGAAGGGTTGAAGTTTGGGTATTGCCAAAATATATGATTGTGGAGTGCCATGGGTTCACCATATTGACGTCAGCAGTCACCTAGTCTGACACAACAATTCTTAATAGTTTCTGCACTTCCTCTACATTAAAGTATTCACATAGCAGTAAAACATTTCTTGAATTTTCCTTGGAAGGTACCAAGCAGTTTTGGTGATGGCTTACTAGATACTTAGTAGCTGAAATCAGTTGAGCGCAGCAGGTTTTAGCTAATATTTTACCATATGTATTTAAAAGGCTGATAGGTCTCCAATTAGCTATGTCATCCACAGTCCCCATGGGACATACTGTATATGGTGATAAGAAGCTACTGTTAAGGAACCATTGCAAGACCTTGACCTAATCATCAGCTAAACAGTCCGCAATGTTTTTATAGAACTACGCAGTGAGCCCTTCACTACCGAAAGCTGTGTCTTTGGAGAGGGTATTAATCACCTGAACCTCATCCCATGCAATATCCTGTGTCAGAGATTGAAGCACCTGCACAGAAATGGAAGGAACCTGGACATCAACCAAAACTTCCATTACCTTTTCATGTGAAACTTTATCAGACCAAAAAGGAGATCAGACATATTAGTCCACGAAGTGTGAAAGTTCTGTACCAGTTGTATAAACTGTTCCTTCAGAAGAATTTAAGGACATCATTTTTAAGGGAGATGTTTTTTTCTTATTAGTTGTTGTTCCTTATTCAGTCCAAAACTAAAAATCCTCATAAGTCCGGGCTTCAGTTTCTGAGGAGATCCTGTAACAGAAATGAACAGGGCTATTAAAGACAACTATACAAATTAATACTAGTCAGATAATACCCTGTACCTGGTAGAGCGGTGTAACCCCCCT
This sequence comes from Neoceratodus forsteri, assembly GCA_016271365.2. NCBI lineage: Eukaryota > Metazoa > Chordata > Ceratodontiformes > Ceratodontidae > Neoceratodus > Neoceratodus forsteri. The sequence goes on from CM057456.1 coordinate 1,728,205,619, forward strand.
GGTACCCGAGGTTACAAGAATTCCAGTAAGACCTAGTGGTAGGCAGGGAAGGCAGCTTGTGAAACTCCAGTTAAATGGATTTCACACTGTCTCACTCTGTTCTCAATCTCAGCTGAGACTGAGGGATGACATCATTTTAGAACTGTCACAGGTGCATAAGCCACACTGGAAAGTTGCAGTTGGAGGTTAGAGTAGAGTGTTGGGGAATTTGAAGTCAGTCTGTAAGGTTCTGTTGCAGTCTGTAGTAGAGGAAGGAGGTGCTCTGCTTTAAGCAGGCCCAAAGAGCTCTAAGCTCTGTCAAAGAGCAATTTTTTTGAATAGGTGTGTGTTTTCACCTGAAGAGGAACACAAGAAGAGCACAGTGAAGTGGTAGAGACCGCTTTCAGTGGTTCAGGGCCCCATCCCTGTGGGGATGGGGGGAAGGAATCAGCCTGCTTCCAGGTGCAATCCCCCTGGTCCGACTAGGGAAAAAGAAGCTGCCTGATTTAAGCTCATGCTGAGGCACCTGAAGTTCTGGATGAGATTTCTTTGAGGAGAAAACATTAGTGGGGCACCTGCAACCAAGGGGCGAGTTCGCTCTGCTAAAAGGACAATGTGTTGTCACCTGAAACAAGATGAAACTAAAGTGACTGTTACTGTGGGGTCAGGAAAAGACAGCCAAGTACAGTTTGGAAGATGTGGGGATTGGACTGCTTAACTCTGTGGGGTGTCTAGAGTAATGGACACAGCCACTTCTTAAGTATGTTCAAGTTCAGCAAACGTGGGATGTAAAGACAGCAGATTGAATGAGAATACATTTAAAGAGAATCTACACAGCAAAGTGTTTTCAAGGCTGAGGTGTTACAGTCCAGAGAAATGGACAGGTATGAATTATGGGAGTGAGAGGTGGGAGACCCCCCATCAGTAGTAACCAAATTCACCTCTACAGGTTTGCTTTGGGACACCTGTTGCTTTCTCTCAGGTACTTAGCCAGTGCCTGAGGAAAGTACCCAGAAGTGGGATTGATGAGGAAGATTCCCTGATGGAGCCAGAAGTGATCATAGGTGGTTTAGGGAGCCACCAGTAAATGTTTCCATGCTATATGGAAGGTAGTCCAAGTGGCTGGCATGGGATCTGAGCTAGGGAAAATCCAGAGCAGAGTACAAGTTTGGGCTCTGTGCCCAGTATGTTTCAAAGCCTGAGGGCTAAAGTGAAAGTGGATGTGTTCTGATCTCCATAAATCTGCATTATTAGGAGTGTAGCCTCGTGGGGGTCCATCTATGCTTTGTTTATTCTGTTTGGATGTGAATAAAAGCCACACTTTAGAATCCCACTTCTGGTATTGGACATTACAGTTATTGCTCCTGTTGTCCGGAGTTACTTGGTTGCCCCTGTTGCAGAGTAGCCAAACCTAGCCAATGTGCCGAGTGACATATTTCTCCCCTAACCCAGCCCACCAGGTAGTGCTGTCAAGATGGAAACGGCATACCTGGGTGGGGGTTACAAAAATGGAGGCACCGCTGAGGATTTGGATTTGGAACTTAGGGAGGAATGTAAGAAAGGTCGCTTGGACAGTGGCTAGCATTTTGGTTATCTGGCAGTTGGTAGCCCAAAAAAGCTGAAGCAATGTAAACTAAATGTGCCTCTGTGTGCTGTTATCCATATGCTGCTATTAAAATGCCAACTGTCTACCAAGGAGCAGTAAAGCCTGAAAGTGTATGCCCTTGTCCTGCATCAAATTACAGCGTTTGCCAGCTTTTAAAAGTGTTTGTGACAAAGAAAAGTGTGGAAAACTGTGGGTAGCAAAAGGAAAATTGTGCCCTGGACATTGGAAATGCTTTCTGTGTGAACTGAGAGACTTGTTGTGCTTAATGGCCATGAAAAATAGTTGAATTGGGCTCCCGCTGAGGAGCTTCTGTTGAAAAAAAAAAGTGTGGTTTGCAGTTTAAATTTGCCTGCTCAATGATCACCATGAGGAGAAGAGCATTTGAGAGGAAAGAGGCTCATTTGCTTGGCGACTAGTGATTGGTGAGACTGCAATCAGTCCCGTCCCCAAGCCAGCTCTAGAGTGACTGCACAGCATTCGAGAGGGAGAGTGAGTGGAGTGTGTGAACTGACTTACCAGGAGGAGTGTCGCAGTGACTGAAAGCACTGTAAAAAGTTTAAAAACTGACTTTTCTGTTTAAATTCGGGCTCAACCCGCATCTCGATCGACTGGACTGTGAGTGTGGTGTTCAGAGGGACAATCAACAGGACTGCCAACCCGCTTCCTTCCATAGGCCTCCAAGACTGGCTGCAGGCCATTTTTCCATTGCAGCAAACAGCTACTGATAACAGTGAGTACCAACAGAAATAATTGCTCAAACTGTGTGATTTCACCAAAAGCCAGTTGAATCTGTGTGTTGCAGTGTAATTGCTTTGTAAAGAAGGACTGTGTTAAGTTTTAGCAGCAAAAGCAAGAATTTTAAGCAATCGACTGTGAGCATAATTATAGGTTCAGCGTCAGTATAATTTTCAAAGCCATGTTAGAGACTGTGAGTAGTATCAGATATGCAACAAGAAATACAGCCAATCCTGTGCTATGAAATACTGAGGCTTTAAGGGACTGTAAGCTAGAGCAATGTCTTCAGTGAGTAAAAAGTCTGTGGTAAATCATATAAATGTGCTAGGAGAAAGAACAGTGCAAGTTTGTGCAGTTTGAGCAAAGTTATCAGTAGAGTGTGTAAATGTGATGCGCAGTGGCATGACCCAATTACAGAATGTTGATGCGTAGGAGTGCTGCCGCCACCATTACAGGGTGGGATAGTAATATAAACACAGCAGCAGAGGAGCAATTTTGAAAGAGAAAGAAAGTTTTCAGTGATGTGGGACTTGAAATAACAGTGAGCGTTGTTTGTTTTTTCTCTGCAGTCATGGCTTCAGGACCAGTCCGTTACCCGGATCATGACCAGGCTGTGATAGCAGTAGAAGTTAACAAGTTAAGGGACATTGAGAGATGTTACTATGGGGGATGACTGCCTCCTCATGAGGTGATTCCTGGATATCCAGTACGAGTATGTGTGATGTGCTGAAATGCTGGAAGGGACGTCTTCCTGGTACCTCACTGTTCTGGGTGCCTAGAGAAATATGGCTTGTTTAAAGTGCCCAAGATTCTTTTGGCTCCCACATGGACAAAAGATCAAGAATCTGCAGTTGGCAGCACACAGCACCAGGTGGAGCATGTTGGAGAAGGCCCCTCAGGGTGTGGCATGAAGCAAGAGGGTGCAGATTTACAGACAGAACAATGTGCTGATGTTTCAGAGTCTGAGTTGCAGAGAGACATTTCAGGAAGAGCAACAGTAGACCCTTGGAGAGAGGGGCCTAGCCCAAGTCTCATAGGGGAAGACGAGATGAGGGAGGACTTTGAATGGGAGGTTTTGACCTCCGCGCCCAGCGAAGAGTGGACAGTCTCAGGAGTGAGGACGACTGCTCACTCCTGGGCACAGATTCTCAGTGAGGAAGAAGAAGAGGGGGCACCTATGTGGCCTTGTGAAAAAGGAACTGGTACACAGCCTCAAGCTCTTGCCTCAGAGGAACACACGGAAGACAGTGGTGATTCCACTGCCCTGGCTCTGCAAGAGAGACGCCAGGGAACCATTTTTAGTGTCGTTAAGAATGCATAGCTGGCAGAACCAGGATTGGCTGCCCCCAAGCCAGGCCAGAGGTCTCAAGTTGACCAAAGCAATTAAAGAGGAAAGACTGGTTCATTGGAAAGCGAATGAAATCTACTGGATGTCCTTTCCTACCTTTCCTCGGAGAGTCTGGGAGGAGATTGAAAAAAGCAGGAAATCCTGGATTTGGGAAGAAGCAATGAAATTTGTGCATCCGGGTGCAAACAAGCATGTCAAGAACAGAATGTTTCAAGAAAAATACAGCCAGTGGAAAAGCGACAGGACACTATTTATGGACACTGTTCAAATTGTGGATGGAGAGGGACATGAAACCTTTCACAGTGTGAAATATGAGCTCCCAGATGGGGTGTTAATTCCAGCACTTGACCCATTGTGCTATTTGCCACAATGTAAAGACTTTCCTGCAAATGTGCTCATGCCTACCAAATGGAAAGCAGAGCAGTGGTAGACAGTGCTGTCACTCCAGCCATTGCCATACCAATGTTGTTCCACCAGTCTGAACGTCCAGAACTCAGGTGCCCCACATTCATCAGTTCTGCAGTGTACTGGCTATCCAGAATCCATTGACTAGACCACCAGATGACTTCAGATCTAGAGAGGACACCAGCCCAGCTGTATCCTGATTCATCGCCTGGGTATCGGATGACTTCAGACCAGCTGTTTTCCTTTTTGTTCCTGTTCCAAGGTTCCATTTCCAGAGATGATATCAGCCCAGCAGTTTCCAGACCTGCCCTCCTGTCATTTCCCGGAAGATGTCCACCCAGCTGTATCGGAAGAATGCTGCCAGGGAGAGTCTTCAGCTGAGGACCAGGTGTGGTATTGTGTTGTTCTACAAGGGACTGGTAAGTCCAGATTTTTCTATTCTTATGACATTGCAGTAGACACCCTACACTAGCAGACTCCAGATGTTTGAACTGTCCTCAAAGACTCTCCCCTTCAGGACTTTGGCCTGCTAGAACTGTGCTTCACTGGGCTCGTCCCAGGAGAGACTGTCTAATTTACTTGCCTTAGGAGCACTGTAGTCACTAGATGGGACTTTTAGGGCACCCATCCCCAAATATCCTGTATTGTAAAATGTCATTGTTTTCTACTGTTTTCTAATGTTTATACTGTTTTTTCTACTTTTCTAAAAAATCTTTTTGGGATTCTTCAGTGTTTTGATTGCAGGGGTTTAGACAGACTGTGTATGCAGATTAGGAGTGTGTGTTGTCTTTCTTTTTCTTGCAGGTGTTCCTGAAGAAGATAGAAGAGAAGACAAGAAGAGGAGGAGGGACTCAGAGGAGTTCCTCAGTAGTACTTTAGAGTGTAGTGTTTAAAGTACTGTCATTGTTGTTGTTGTTGTTACTGTGTGTAACTTTTCCTTCCACAGGTATGGCTGTGGGGGAGTGTGCGAATAATGCATAGTGTATGGTATTAGCTCCTAGTGTGTGGTTGCATGGTGTCCTGGGTTAGGGGGAGGGCCCCTATTTGTTTTGTTTTGGGAGTTTTAAGTTAGTGGCAGACAGGTTTTCCCTAGAGGGCTAGGGGGATAGACAGGCTGTGGTCCTGAACAGCTGTAGTGGCCGCAGTACTGATCTAATAGGGCTATGCCCTGGACAGTTCCTCCAGAGCCACTGGGTACCCATAGTCAGTGGGTAGAGTAGAGGCTGATGCATCAGCTGATAGCTTTGGATACCTTAGTGTTGCCTGTCTGTACCTAGCACATGGTAGGAGGGGGCCTGATCACCCCTCTCCGTAGGTAGCACATAGGGAAGGATGGCCTAGGTTGGGTAACTAATGACTGCTGACAGTCATTTTCCTGGCCCGGGATGAGTGTAACCCGCCTGTTACCCGGGGTTACAAGAATCCCAGTAAGACCTAGTGGTAGGCAGGGAAGGCAGCTTGTGAAACTCCAGTTAAATGGATTTCACACTGTCTCACTCTGTTCTCAGTCTCAGCTGAGACTGTGGGATGACATCATTTTAGAACTGTCACAGCTGCATAAGCCACACTGGAAAGTTGCAGTTGGAGGTTAGAGTAGAATGTTGGTGAATCTGAAGTCAGTCTGTAAGGTTCTGTTTCAGTCTGTAGTAGAGGAAGGAGGTGCTCTGCTTTAAGCAGGACCTCAGAGCTCTCAGCTCAGTCAAAGAGCTATTTTTTTTTGAATAGGTGTGTGTTCTCACCTGAAGAGGAACACAAGAAGAGCACAGTGAAGTGGAAGAGACCACTTTCAGTGGTTCAGGGCCCCATCCTTGTGGGGATGAGGGGAAGGAATCAGCCTGCTTCCAAGGGCAACCCTCCCCCCGGTCCAGCTAGGAAAAAAGAAGCTGCCTGATTTAAGTTTATGCTGAGGCACCTGAAGTTCTGGATGAGATTTTTTTGAGGTGAAAACTCTAGTGGGCTACCTGCAACCAAGGGGTGAGTTTGCTCTGCTAAAGGGCCAATGTGTTTTCACCTGAAACAAGATGAAACTAAAGTGACTGTTACTGTGGGGTCAGGAAAAGACAGCCAAGTACAGTTTGGAAGATGTGGGGATTGAACTGCTTAACTCTGTGGGGGGTCTAAAGTAATGGACACAGCCACTTAAGTATGTTCAAGTTCAGCACATGTGGGATGTAAAGACAGTAGATTGAATGTGAATACATTTAAAGAGAATCTACACAGCAAAGTGTTTTCAAGGATGAGGTGTTACAGTCCAAAGAAATGGCCGGGTATGAATTATGGGAGCGAGAGGTGGGAGACCCCCCATCAGTAATAACTAAATTCACCTCTACAGGTTTGCTTTTGGACACATGTTGCTTTCTCTCAGGTACTTGCCCAGTGCCTGAGGAAAGTACCCAGACGTGGGATTGATGAGGAAGATTCCCTGATGGAGCCAGAAGTGCTCATAGGTGGTTTAGGGAGCCACCAGTAAATGTTTCCATGCTATATGGAAGGTAGTCCAAGTGGCTGGCATGGGAGCTGAGCCAGGGAAAATCCAGAGCAGAGTACAAGTTTGGGCTCTGTGCCCAGTATGTTTCAAAGCCTGAGGGCTAAAGTGAAAGTGGATGTGTTCTGATCTCCATAAATCTGCATTATTAGGAGTGTAGCCTAGTGGGAGTCCATCTATGCTTTGTATATTCTGTTTGGATGTGAATTAAAGCCACACTTTAGAATACCACTTCTGGTATTGAACATTACAGTTATTGCTCCTGTTGTCCGGAGTTACTTGGTTGCCCTGTTGCAGAGTAGCCAAACCTAGCCAATGTGCCGAGTGACATATTTCTCCCCTAACCCAGCCCACCAGGTAGTGCTGTCAAGATGGAAACGGCATACCTGGGTGGGGGTTACAAAAATGGAGGCACCGCTGAGGATTTGGATTTGGAATTTAGGGAGGAATATAAGAAAGGTCGCTCGGACAGTGGCTAGCGTTTTGGTTATCTGGCAGTTGGTAGCCCAAAAAAGCTGAAGCAATGTAAACTAAATGTGCCTCTGTGTGCTGTTATCCATGTGCTGCTATTAAAATGCCAACTGTCTACCAAGGAGCAGTAAAGTCTGAAAGTGTATGCCATTGTCCTGCATCAAATTACAGCATTTGCCAGCTTTTAAAAGTGTTTGTGACAAAGAAAAGTGTGGAAAACTGTGGGTAGCAAAAGGAAAATTGTGCCCTGGACATTGGAAATGCTCTCTGTGTGAACTGAGAGACTTGTTGTGCTTAATAGCCATGAAAATGGATTAGATTGGGCTCCCTTTAAGACTTCTGTTGAAAAAAAGTGTGGTTTGCAGTTTAAATTTGCCTGCTCAACTGATCGCCATGAGGAGCGAGCATTTGAGAGGAAGAGGCTCATTTGCTTGGCGACTAGTGATTGGTGAGACTGCAATCAGTCCCGTCCCCAAGCCAGCTCTAGAGCAACTGCACAGCATTCAAGAGGGAGAGTGAGTGGAGTGTGTGAACTGACTTACCAGGAGGAGTGTCGCAGTGACTGAAAGCACTGTAAAAAGTTTAAAAACTGACTTTTCTGTTTAAATTCAGGCTTAACCCGCATCTCGATCAACTGGACTGTGAGTGTGGTGTTCAGAGGGACAATCAACAGGACTGCCAACCCGCTTCCTTCCATAGGCCTCCAAGACTGGCTGCAGGCCATTTTTCCATTGCAGCAAACAGCTACTGATAACAGTGAGTACCAACAGAAATAATTGCTCAAACTGTGTGATTTCACCAAAAGCCGGCTGAATCTGTGTGTAGCAGTGTAATTGCTTTGTAAAGAAGGACTGTGTTAAGTTTTAGCAGCAAATGCAAGAATTCTAAGCAATCGACTGTGAGCATAATTATAGGTTCAGTGTCAGTATAATTTTCAAAGCCATGTGAGAGACTGTGAGTTGTATCAGATATGCAACAAGAAATACAGCCAATCCTGTGCTATGAAATACTGAGGTTTTAAGGGACTGTAAGCTAGAGCAATGTCTTCAGTGAGTAAAAAGTCTGTGGTAAATCATATAAATGTGCTAGGAGAAAGAACAGTGCAAGTTTGTGCAGTTTGAGCAAAGTTATCAGTAGAGTGTGTAAATCTGATGCGCAGTGGCTTGACCCAATTACAGAATGTTGATGCGGAGGAGTGCTGCCGCCACCATTACAGGGTGGGATAGTAATACAAACACAGCAGCAGAGGAGCCATTTTGAAAGAGAAAGAAAGTTTTCAGTGATGTGGAACTTGAAATAACAGTGAGCGTTGTTTGTTTTTCTCTGCAGTCATGGCTTCAGGATCAGCCCGTTACCCGGATCATGCCCAGGCTGTGATAGCTGTAGAAGTTTATAAGTTAAGGGACATTGAGAGATGTTACTATGGGGGACGACTGCCTCCTCATGTGGTGATTCCTGGATATCCAGAGCAAGTATGTGTGATGTGCTGAAATGCTGGAAGGGACGTCTTCCTGGTACCTCACTGTTCTGGGTGCCTAGAGAAATATGGCTTGTTTAAAGCGCCCAAGATTCGTTTGGCTCCCACATGGACAAAAGATCAAGAATCTGCAGTTGGCAGCACACAGCACCAGGTGGAGCATGTTGGAGAAGGCCCCTCAGAGTGTGGCACGAAGCAAGAGGGTGCAGATTTACAGACAGAACAATGTGCTGATGTTTCAGAGTCTGAGTTGCAGAGAGACATTTCAGGAAGAGCAACAGTAGACCCTTGGAGAGAGGGGCCTAGCCCAAGTCTCATAGGTGAAGACAAGATGAGGGAGGCCTTTGAACGGGAGGTTTTGACCTCCGTGCCCAGCGAAGAGTGGACAGTCTCAGGAGTGAGGACGACTGCTCACTCCTGGGCACAGATTCTCAGTGAGGAAGAAGAAGAGGGGGAACCTATGTGGCCTTGTGAAAAAGGAACTGATACACAGCCTCAAGCTCTTGCCTCAGAGGAATGCATGGAAGACAGTGGTGATTCCATTGCCCTGGCTGTGCAAGAGAGACGCCAGGGAACCATTTTTTGTGTCATTACGAATGCGTAGCTGGCAGAACCAGGATTGGCTGTCCCCAAGCCAGGCCAGAGGTCTCAAGTTGACCAAAGCAAGTAAAGAGGAAAGACTGGTTCGTAGGAAAGCGAATGAAATCTACTGGATGTCCTTTCCTACCTTTCCTCGGAGAGTCTGGGAGGAGATTGAAAAAAGCAGAAAATCCTGGATTTGGGAAGAAGCAATGAAATTTGTGCATCCTGGTGCAAACAAGCATGTCAAGAACAGAATGTTTCAAGAAAAATACAGCCAGTGGAAAAGAGACAGGACACTGTTTATGGACACTGTTCGAATTGTGGATGGAGAGGGACATGAAACCTTTCACAGTGTGAAATATGAGCTCCCAGATGGGGTGTTAATTCCAACACTTGACCCATTGTGCTATTGGCCACAATGCAAAGACTTTCCTGCAAATGTGCCCATGCCTACCAAATGGAAAGCAGAGCAGTGGTAGCCATTGCTACCACTCCAACCATTGCCATACCAATGTTGTTCCACCAGTCTGAACGTCCAGAACTCAGGTGCCCCACATTCATCAGTTCTGCAGTGTACTGGCTATCCAGAATCCATTGACTAGACCACCAGATGACTTCAGATCTAGAGAGGACACCAGCCCAGCTGTATCCTGATTCATCACCTGGGTATCGGATGACTTCAGACCAGCTGTTTTCCTTTTTGTTCCTGTTCCAAGGTTCCATTTCCAGAGACGATATCAGCCCAGCAGTTTCCAGATCTGCCCTCCTGTCATTTCCCGGAAGATGTCCACCCAGCTGTATAAGAAGAATGCTGCCAGGGAGAGTCTTCGGCTGAGGACCAGGTGTGGTATTGTGTTGTTCTACAAGGGACTAATAAGTCCAGACTTTTCTGTTCTTATGACATTGCAGTAGACACCCTACACTAGCAGACTCCAGATGTTTGAACTGTCCTCAAAGACTCTCCCCTTCAGGACTTTGGCCTGCTAGAACTGTGCTTCACTGGGCTCTGTCCCAGGAGAGACTGTTTAATTTACTTGCCTTAGGGCACTGTGGTCACTAGATGGGACTTTTAGGGCACTCCATCCCCAAATATCCTGTATTGTAAAAAATGTCATTGTTTTATACTGTTTTCTAATGTTTATACTGTTTTTTCTACTTTTCTAAAAAAATCTTTTTGGGATTCTTCAGTGTTTTGATGGTAGGGGTTTAGACAGACTGTGTATGCAGATTAGGAGTGTGTATTGTCTTTCTTTTTCTTGCAGGTGTTCCTGAAGAAGATAGAAGAGAAGACAAGAAGAGGAGGAGTGACTCAGCGGAGTTCCTCAGTAGTACTTTAGAGTGTAGTGTTTAAAGTACTGTCATTGTTGTTGTTGTTGTTACTGTGTGTAACTTTTCCTTCCACAGGTATGGCTGTGGGGGAGTGTGAGAGTAATGCATAGTGTATGGTATTAGCTCCTAGTGTGTGGTTGCATGGTGTCCCGGGTTGGGGGGAGGGTCCCTATTTGTTTTGTTTTGGGAGTTTTAAGTTAGAGGCAGACAGGTTTTCCCTAGAGGGCTAGGGGGATAGACAGGATGTGGTCCTGAATGGCTGTAGTGGCCGCAGTACTGATCTAATAGGGCTATGCCCTGGACAGTTCTTCCAGAGCCACTGGGTACCCATAGTCAGCGGGTAGAGTAGAGGCTGATGCATCAGCCGATAGCCTCGGGGACCTTAGTGTTGCCTGTCTGTGCCTAGCACATGGTAGGAGGGGGCCTGATCACCCCTCTCCGTAGGTAGCACATAGGAAAGGATGGCCTAGGTTGGGTAACTAATGACTGCGGACAGTCATTTTCCTGGCCCAGGATGAGTGTAACCCGCCAGTTACCCGGGGTTACAAGAATCCCAGTAAGACCTAGTGGTAGGCAGGGAAGGCAGCTTGTGAAACTCCAGTTAAATGGATTTCACACTGTCTCACTCTGTTCTCAGTCTCAGCTGAGACTGTGGGATGACATCATTTTAGAACTGTCACAGCTGCATAAGCCACACTGGAAAGTTGCAGTTGGAGGTTAGAGTAGAATGTTGGTGAATCCAGAGTCAGTCTGTAAGGTTCTGTTGCAGTCTGTAGTAGAGGAAGGAGGTGCTCTGCTGTAAGCAGGACCTCAGAGCTCTCAGCTCAGTCAAAGAGCTATTTTTTTTGAATAGGTGTGTGTTCTCACCTGAAGAGGAACACAAGAAGAGCACAGTGAAGTGGTAGAGACTGCTTTCAGTGGTTCAGGGCCCCATCCTTGTGGGGATGAGGGGAAGGAATCAGCCTGCTTCCATGGGCAACCCCCCCCCCGGTCTGGCTAGGGAAAAAGAAGCTGCCTGATTTAAGTTTATGCTGAGGCACCTGAAGTTCTGGATGAGATTTCTTTGAGGTGAAAACACTAGTGGGCTACCTGCAACCAAGGGGTGAGTTCACTCTGCAAAGTGTTTTCAATGATGAGGTGTTACAGTCCAGAGAAATGGCTGGGTATGAATTATGGGAGCGAGAGGTGGGAGACCCCCCATCAGTAGTAACTAAATCCACCTCTACAGGTTTGCTTTTGGACACCTGTTGCTTTCTCTCAGGTACTTGGCCAGTGTCTGAGGAAAGTACCCAGACATGGGATTGATGAGAAAGATTCCCTGATGGAGCCAGAAGTGCTCATAGGTGGTTTAGGGAGCCACCAGTAAATGTTTCCATGCTATATGGAAGGTAGTGCAAGTGGCTGGCATGGGAGCCAAGCCAGGGAAAACCCAGAGCAGAGTACAAGTTTGGGCTGAGTGCCCAGTGTGTTTCAAACCCTGAGGGCTAAAGTGAAAGTGGATGTGTTCTGATCTCCATAAATCTGCATTACCAGGAGTGTAGCCTCGTGGGGGTCCATCTATGCTTTGTTTATTCTGTTGGATGTGAATAAAAGCCACATTTTAGAATCCCACTTCTGGTATTGGACATTACAGTTATTGCTTCCTTCCTCCGGAGTTACTTGGGTGCCCCTGTTGCAGAGTAGCCAAACCTAGCCAATGTGCCGAGTGAAATATTCTTCCCTGAACCCAGCCCACCAGGTAGTGCTGTCAAGATGGAAATGGCATACCTGGGTGGCGGTCACATTAGGAAGGCAGAATAATTTCTGACATGCAGAATAACCCTTACTACTAAAAAATAAATGTCTATAAGCATTTTATAGATGACATATTTCTCATCAGGAAAGAGACCAGTAATGAACTTACAAAGTTTTTCAAACTCCTAGAAAGTTCGAACCTCAATTTGAAATTTACAGTTGCATCGGACAGGCAAGTCATTAATTTTCTAGACCATTTGATCACTAAGAACCCAGATGGTACAAAAACAACAGACCACTGACAGGAACAGCCTGCTACTTGCTGATAGTTGCCACCCAACCCACCTGATCCACAATCTCCCTAAAGTTCAGTTCCTTAGGATGAAAAGGAACTGCTCACAGAGAGACACCTATGAGAAGTGCTCACAGGAACTTACCTACAAACTTTTAGAAAGACAATACAGGGAAGAGGATTTAACTATTTCTAAAACAGAAGTTGACAATGTACCCGAGGAATTATTGTTTCTCCCCAAAAACAAAAGTATGAAAAATGTACAACAATTCCATATATTTGTCACCAATTTTTTTTTTGGGGGGGGGTACAAAAGAAATAGTCAACATGAGAAGAAATAATCTCCAGACTTTGAGGTGTGTGCCAGAATTTAGAGAAACTATAAATCAACCTATATGGGTGTCTTACAGGAGAGGGAGAAACCTCAGGGACCAATTGATCCTTAGTTACCAGCCTGCAAACAAAATAAAACCAAACAATGACAAATGGGGAACAAACTTTGTGGGTTCTGTTGAGCTTGCCAATACATGAAGAAACAAACATGTTTCCAAAATCCAGTTACTGGCAAGACAGAACAAATCAATAGTGCAATAGATTGTAACTCAGAAAGGATTATTTACCTTTTGCAATGCTCCTGCAGCTGTTACTGCAAGGGGAGGACAAAGAGAAAGTTAGGTTTAGGATCTTTGAACATGTGAATGCCATTAAAAGTAAAAATCTGACTTATGCAATGGCACTGCATGTTCACAACCAACCGAATATCCCACATAGGATCTCAATAACAGGTATGGAGAGCATTGCAAAAAATGTCAGAGGGAGTGACCTCAATAACCTCCTGAACTGCTGAGAACAGGAATGGATATGCAAAACTGGAGCTTTAAACTATCCTGGTCTCAATGGAAAATTTGAGATTTTACCATTCCTTCACGGGGGGGGGGGGAATAAATGAAGAAAAATGAATATATAAAATATTTTTTTCAACGTCCCATGAGGTGACCTCTTGACTTCCCTGTTTGACATAATTGCATACAGAAATCATTGTAATGAGATCACTTATGTAGTAACTGTATTTGTAGTAATCTGACAAGTATTAATTTGTATAGTTGTCTTTAATAGTTCTGTTCATTTGTGTTACAGGATCTCCTCAGAAACTGAAGCCTGGCCATATGAGGATCTTTTGTTTTGAACTGAATAAGGAACAACAACTAATAAGCAAAATCCATCCTCCTTAAAAAAAGATTGACTAGGAACCTGAAGCTTTTTTAGTTTGCTTAAAGAAAATGTTTGCTTCAATTAAATAAAGTTCTACAAGTTACTTATTTGACATATCACATACAGGGTGACTGTTTAACTGCCTTCACATTAATTGTGCACTTTGAATTGGTTATGTGAGCATATGTGACTTTTTCATTTTTGTATTAAGGAGCCTGTATGACTGGTTGTTAATTAGCTCTGAGGAAGCCCTGTGAAGAGGGTGATACACAAGCCAGCACTGTGCTGCACTGCTGTCCTGATCTGTTGGTTCCAAGTTTGGCTATGGAATAAAAGACTGGCAAATAAAGTGAATTAAGCTCCTTCCTTTCTACTGAACATTCCAGTGTGATTGGTGAGTGCAGCTGCTCCTTGCATCTATTACTACTTGAGTCTACAGCAGCGCCACTACTCCAGTGCCTCACCCCACCTCCTCTCTGAAATTTAGGAACATCATTACCAATTTCTGAATTTCCTCCTGGCAAAACTGGAAGTGGTCACTAACAATTTTTTTTCCCTGGGTACCAAACTGTTGTTCAACTTTTAGGGAAGCCAGATGATTACATTGATACTTCTGCATCTCTTGCCAAATATTTTGAACCTGATATGGGAAATTCCCTAGACCACTGTTATGATTAGAAATTATAAAAAAGTGTCTGAGAAATAGGGCTTTCTGATTGGCTGTAAGCATTGTATCAGCCTTATGTTAATCTTTTATTAGAACCTAATCATATGCTGAACAAGGTTTAACACTGTTAAAAAAAAATGTTTTTATTATAATAGCAATAAGGCATTCCCAGGGGTTATGTTAATGGTCAGTTAATAACCCTCTAGGGGCATGTGGCACTTGACTACACCTCATGCAAGATTACACCCTCAGAGGGTGATAAACAGACTATTAACATGACCCCCTGGCCATGCCTTATTGCTTAATTAACTGACACAAGTGAGAACACAAAGTAATGTATTTATAATAATTGGATTGGTGAAGGTGAGTAGCTTGACTAAGTAATTAGGATCTAAATAATTTTTGGGAATCTTCTCCCCCCATGATAGTATTGTATATTTCTTGAACAGACTTACGAGCCTGTAAGACCTCCTGTAGGAGTTGGATAACCAAGTCCTGCAGCAGTAAATTATTATTCAACCTCTATGGCCCTTTTTTAAAAAAAAGAGGAAGTCTGTGGGCCGAGTTCACCTTGTAGCAAGAAATAATGTTATGCTTCACTAGGTAAAATAACTGCATCAAGAAAGGGCAATTGTTTTGAAATGAAAAGAAAATCAATGAGGGTGAAAAGAGAGTAAATGTACTAAATATGCCCACCTCCCTTTTGTATGTAGCCATACACATGTATTAAGGCAACATCAGCATACAATTTATTCAGACAGTGAGAATCACAAGAAACATTGTGAGTCTTAACATCTTTGTCTGCACTAGATAACCCACAGTTGAAATCTTCTCCAAAAATACCAGTTATTGTGATACAGTGGATTCCACTTGTATGCCATTCTGAATGTATGCACAAAAACTAAAGTCCCAATGTCTGCCCTATTCCAGCAATTAAGCAATAATGTACAACTGGGGTTAGATTAACAGTCTGTTAATTATCCCCCTTGTGACATAATGTGTCACGAGGCACACCCAAGTGCCATATTGCCCCTAGAGGGTGATTAACTGACTGTTAATCTAATCCCTGGTCATACATTATTGCTATTATTATAAGTACATTTTGTTTGATATATGTGTTATTTGCTGAAATTAAATAGTTGTAGATTTTTTTTTTTTTAAAATAAAATAGTCTTTCCACAATCGGTGGTAAACTGCATTACGGATGCGATCCGACTCCGTAAGTGTGGATGATTGGTTTTGGAGATGTATTATCAGCTCTACCATTGAATGGAATTACTTTTGTAAAGCAAGAAGCCTAACTGTGTTATTACAATGTTTAAAAAGTAGAAGCTTTGCTTCTGAACATGCGCAGTAATAATGTTTGTGCTGCGCATGCTCAGAAGCAAAGTTTTAACTTTTTAAATGTTCCAGTAATACAATTCCACTAGTTCTTTTGCCAGTATAAGTAAATAAATTTGGATTGTAAAGAATGTACTTTCAGACCGTCATATGTATGTTAATGAATTATTAAATTGGAACTTCTCACCCAGCCCTCTCTCCATCCCTTAAGTGGAACTCCAACAGAAATGGAACGCAAACACAGGACAGCGGGACTCGAATGGGAACCCCCTCTTTCCACCCCAAAATATGTGCTGTGTCAATACTGAGAGGATCTGGCATGCAACTATGTTTATTAGCACTTCTTTAGGCATCACTTGATCTAGTATCATTTACCATTTTTCTTGTGACCTGTTTCTTATGTACTGTATTATGGTGATCCTATTATGTGCGGTTATCAGATGTAACATATGTGTTATTCATGTACTTGATTTCTTTGAAACCTCAATAAAAAATTAATTTGAAGAAAAAGACTGAGAGGATCAGGGAATGGGACAGGTAATTTTTAACAATTTTAAAGTGAAAGTTTATAGCCACGGCATAAATAGAGGAACTTAGCACTGTGACAGCTAGCGTGATAGGTGTATGTGGAGGGTACCGCACTCACAATGTATAGCACTTTTTTTTAACATGCTTAACTCAACTTGTCAGGTGATAGAGTACTTGAAGTCCATAATGATGTGTGAGTGTGTGCTCTAAGAGAGGGAGTCAGACACTGAGACAGCCATGTGTTCATGTATAGAAATGACAGTCTATGGGAATAGCTGGGACTTCATTCATAACAATGACAAAAACATACGCAGTGATCAGGCTGTAGATGATAGGATAACATAGATTAATGCAACCCTACTAGAACTCTGGCAACCAATCAGACTACTTGAATATTTCTTGCCTTATAATAATGTTAATTATTTCATTTGTATGTACACAGTTTTTCAGTTATACGCACATTTTTTTCATCTTGACATGCTTCCCAGAAGGTCACCAGAAGGTTTTTGTTACCTCTTTGACAGTTGCGTTCAGTTGTAATTCCCTTGCAGCTACTAGATTGTCTCCTGCAGCTAATCCACTAGTCATCTGACAATTGACAGAGCCCAGTTAAACCTGTCCCCCCACACCATAATGATAATGATTGCTGTTAGTTTTCAGTTCTGATTAACTCACAGAGGGTGATGGACTGATGGCAAAAGATCTGACCTCAAAATTCATGCTATTCACTGACAGCCACATTCGCTCTCACTTACTGCAACAGAAGTGGGTCAGCATCAGTGAGTGTTCAGTTTAGCAAAAAAACATTATATGCTATGGTAAAGGCTGTCACTTCTCGTAGTGCTTAAAATAACATTTAACAGCATTTAAGATAGCTTAGGTGCATTTGTGAGCATGTGAGTTACATTTGTAAATGTGACCCCATTGATTTCTTTATGCACCCATTTAATTTCTATGGTGTCCTGGTTGTATGCACATTCTAGTTGCATGCACAAATTCAGCTTGTCCCGGGCATGTGTATACATCAGGAATCCACTGTATATAAAAATGGTTTAGCACCAATAAACAACAAAACCTGAGTAGTTTTGGACTGTGGGGCACATATGGCATATTTCATTGAATAGAATCTGCCCTCAAATAGAAGCTGCAGGTCAGAATGAATACTTTTAATAAAAGCTGCCCTCAAATAGAAGCTGCAGCTTCTAATTGGGGTTGAAGTCAAGCCAGATAAAGCACTCTAGTGGGACCCTCTGTGAGATTTATCTCTGTAAATATGATTATTGTTGCATTTCCTTTTATATTTTGGACTTTAGTTGATGTTTGTTGTGCTTATTTTGCTATGAAGTAGACCAGTAACAATATACTTGATCATATTCAGGATGTGTAACACTATATTTTCTTGTTCACACTTAAAAATGTGATTTTACAATCCAAGCTGACCTCAAATACAAGCCACCTTCAAATATAAACTGCAGGTCAAAATACACAATTTTAAGAAGGAGCCACAGCTTCTCTTCAATGAAATATGGTATTAATTAACCAGAGCTTCACTCCAAACAAGAAGCCATCCAGAATTAAAGCATCATCTGGAATCAAATCTGTAAGTTTGGAAAGATGAAAGTTAGAGCCAAAAAAGCATATACCAAGACCAGCACCTACTTCTTCAGAAAAAGACCAAAAAGGTGTTCCCCATGCCCATGCTTGCTCAGCTAAATTAAGTTCAGCAGATGTTCTTAGATGGTGTCTGGCAAAAAAGTAAACTGAACAGTCTAATTTTTGTAAAATGGAAAATTCAGTGTCCTGTTTCACACCATTCTTTATGCAATTTACATTCAGGGCTAATGGGACATTACGGTAGATTAAATAGGAGAAGATAACAACTGATTACTTTCTTCTCCCTTCCTTCCATGCAAACACAGATCACATCTTACCTTTTTTTTGTTACCACAAAGAGCTCATGGTGTCTTTTACAACTGAGGAAGGTTTAGTCTATGAGGAGTAGAGATGCAGCAAATTTAAAATCTGCTGGTGAACTGAACGCGAAGTGGCCACTTCACTTTGGCACTTTGCTACGTGGAGTGGCTCATAGGAAAGGCTCACTTTGCCTTGTTATTATTACTTCACATAGCTATTCTGCCTTAAACGCAAAGTAAGGTGGAGTGACAGCAATATTGGCAGCATCCCACCCACACAGTCACCAGAATGAATGTGCATCCCCAAAGTGCTACTGTCTTGTGTCCAGAAAACTCCCCAGTGCTGATGAAGTGAAATGAGAGTGTAACAAGAAATGCAGAGTCTCCTAGAATTAGTGGTGCACTCAGTCATGTGCACAGTGGTCAGGTCACACACAGAGTCACCAGAGTTAATGTGCATCCCCAAAATGCTACTGTCTTGTGTCCGGAAAATTCCCCAGTGCTGATGAAGAGAAATGAGAGCGTAACAAGAAAAGCAGTCTCCCAGAATTAATGGTGTACTGCAAATGCACAGACAGGTTAAGATTGTGCTGCACACTCAAGGGATGCATACGAAAAGGCACAACAACATCTGACCAGTGCTCACAAGTCACAAATCCAGATCTGGAAAGGAATACATTTTGCCAGTTGGGGGATTAGTGCACGGCAGTAACAATCTATTACCAGTAAAGATACCACAAAGCAGTATAAAAAATGAATTCAGGTGCGGTGGATAGCAGGTTCACACTGCTGCAATTACTCTGTAACAAAATAAAAGGTGTCTGAGGTAGAAGACTTGGTTTGCTGGCCAAGGCACCTAGCTTCACCTGAGCTCTTTTCTTCTAAGACTGCTTGAAAGGCAGAGTAGAGAAACTTACCAGAGCAAGGGAAAATGATTAAGACTTATTTTGGCTAAACAGATTTACTGTGTGGTGTTGTTTTTATTTTTACTCACAGGGATTGCTACTGTTTGTTGCTAACATTTCATTGCTTTATTTTTCTCTGTAGCAAAGTGTTTCTTACAGCGATATCTTCTCTGAAATTATTATTACAGGTGGTGCTTTACAGGTTTTACAGTTTTATATAACATTAGGATAAGCTTTCAGGGTTACTGCATTTGTTGTTGACTGATTGTTTCTGCTCTTACCTCCTTGTTCTTTCGTCCATGGTTCTTCTTTTTTGGCAGGGGAAAGGCCCAGCCACCCACCCCCATCCCCAACCACCCCACACTACACTCCTTTTATAGGGTACCACAGTTGTGACATTTCCTGTGGCAGAGCAGGAAGGGATGGAACAGTGGGGCCTCCACAAGGTGAGGTCATTTACAGGGGCACTAGTAATTTAACTTGTTATAACAAGTTAAACAAAACACAATCAAACCATTACTTGCATTTTTTTTCCCTTTTTTTCCTTCTAATTACTCTGACTAGGTTATAAACCCAGCAACTTATCTGGAATGGATATCATTAACTGCAGGTACTGTGGAACAATTTTCAGAAGGACAGACTTACAGGATTTAGGACACTGTCCTACATGCTGGGCCTTTGGAGATCTTAGGGCTCAGCTCCGGGCAGCATGGGCAGAGATTGCACATCTCAAATTTCATATTCAAGAGGAAATACATTATAAGAACCACCCGCCATTTCCCCAGCATCCAACAGAAAACCTCGACTGCAGAGGGTATTTGGTCCAGGAGGTGGCAGGTGGTTAGGAGGGGCAAATCGGTGCCCCATCACCTCTCGCTCTCCAACATATTACTCCAAAACCATATAAACACTACAAACAGGTATCTGCCTCTATCTCTGAAATCAAACAAAGAGGCATAAGACACTGCAGAGCAGGACACTGCAGCACAGGAGCTAGCACAACAAACTCACCCAAATCAGGAACCAAAACAAAAAAAGCAAAAAGGAAATCCAAAAAACTTCTGATCATAGGAGACTCCATGATTTAGGGAGCTGATACCCATCTCCAGCCAGGGGTTATGGTCAGATGTCTCCCAGGTACATCAGACTGGAGAGACACTGACTGCATTGCTAAAATTGTTCACAAAGCAGGAGAAAACATTGATGTCCTAGTACACATAGGGACTAATGATCTCGCCAGCTGGTCAGTTGTGGAGACCAAGGAACACCTGACCAGGCTGGGTGACAAACTATCATCTATTTCATCCGGCATCTCCTTCTCTGAGATACTGCCAGTCTGGGAGAGGGGAACAGATGGATGGAAGGTCAGAGAAGGGGAGATAGGGGAGCTAAACACATGGCTCAAGGGCTGGTGCCAGGAAAAAGGACACAGATTTGTAGGGAACTGGCAACAGTTCTGGGAGTGAAAGTTCTTTAAATTTGATGGACTGCATCTGACTAAGGAGGGAGTCAGTGCATTGGGGCAGAAGTTTGACGTCTTTGCAGAATATTTAAACTAGCAAATGGGGAGGAGGTGCAGCACCCCATACGTCGAATGGGAAGAACACCCCTCCCCCCCCCAGCTAGTGGTCAAACAGGGTTTCAGCATGTTTGCAGTTCATTTGCATCACCTGGTAAGAAAAGAGGTTTGTCTCCCCATATGATGCACAGGGGTAATGCCAAACCTCACCCAACTAACACACCAAAATCTGGCCAATGGAAAATCATGTACACAAATGCTCACAGCCTGGGAAATAAGATCCCAGACCTGCAGGCACAATGTCAGAGGCTAAACTGGACATAGTAGCAATTAGTGAGACGTGGTTTACCAGTAAGCACACTTGGAGACTTCAGTACCTGGCTATGTAGTGTTCAGAAGAGACCAAGGTGCAAAAAGGGGGAGGAGGCCCTGTATGTCAATGAAAATATCAAAGCTACAGAAATTCAGAATATACATAAGGAGCCAGAAGAACTGTGGGTCACCCTGGAAACAGGAAATGGGACAAGCCATAAGAACTGGGGTTGTCTACAGGCCCCAGACCAGGGGAGGACATAGACACATTACTGTTAGAAGATATACAAAACATGACAGCTAAAGGGGAGGTTCTGATAATGGGAGACTTCAACATGCCAGATACAGATTGGTCAATACCAGCAGAAACATCTGCCAGAACTAGACACATAGTGGATTCCCTGGAGGGGGAGGGCCTCAAACAACTGGTACAGCAACCCACAAGAGACAGGGCTCTCCTAGATCTAGTACTGACTAACAAGGAAGGGATCACAGATCTCCAGGTAGAAGGTCACCTGGGGGCCAGTGACCATCACATGGTATGGTTCAATTTGGCTACTACATCTAAATCATCCCATTCCATGGCAAATTATGGGACTTCAGAGGAGCTGACTTTGATAAGATGGCCAACAGAGTTAAGCTAGCCCTGGCAAAAGAAACACAGGTGAGGGGGTACAGGCAAAGTGGGCAAGCATTAAGGATGCAATCTTGAAGCAACGTCCCATTGTGTTAGACAGAAAAGGAAGTAAAAGAAGAAGGAAACCACTTTGGTTCTCAAATACAGTAGCAGAAAAGGTCAGAGCCAAAAGGCTGGCCTTCAGGAAATATAAGGAACACAGCGGGATGAAGACAGGAGGCATACCAAACTGCCCTAAGGGAAGCAGGGAAGGCAGTAAGGCAGGCAAAGTCCCAAACTGAGGAAACACTAGCACGAACAGTAAAAGAAGGTGACAAGACTTTCTATAGATACATTAGTGAAAGGAGAAAGTCCAGAGGGGGTATTACTAAGCTTAATGGAGAAAAGGAAGCATGTGAGGAGGAGGAGGACCCTGTAAAGGCATCTATCCTAAATAGATACTTCTACTCAGTATTTACTGAAGAGAAGGTAGGGCAGGGCCCACAGCTCAGCATCATGGACACAGGGGGGAGGGAGGTGAGCACTACTCCCTTCACAAAAGAAAGGGTCCTACAAGAGCTTGCTATGCTCAGGGTGGATAAGGCAATGGGACCTGATGGCATACATCCCAGGGAACTTAAGGAGCTAAAGGTGGAACTAGCAGAGCCATTAGCAGAACTGTTTAGTGAGTCTCTGAGCACAAGAGAGGTCCCAGAAGACTAGAGAAGGGCTCATGTGATCCCGCTCCACAAGAGTGGTAGCAAGGAGGAGGCGGGGAACTACAGACCACTCAGTCTTACCTCTGTAGTGGGCAAGATTATGGAGGCACTCCTTAAGGAAAGGATAGTGCAACACCTGGAATCCAAAGGGCACAGGATCCAAGACAGCATGGGTTTACAAAAGGAAGGTCCTGTCAAACTAATCTCATAGATTTCTTTGACTGGGTAACCAGAGTGGTGGACCAAGGGGGAGCAGTTGATGTTGCCTACCTTGACTTCAGCAAAGCTTTCGACACTGTTCCACATAGAAGATTGATAAATAAGCTGGGTACGCTTGGGGTGGGTCAGAAGTTGGTCAACTGGGTGGCAAACTGGTTGACGGGCAGAAAACAGAGAGTGGTGGTAAATGGTATACAGTCAGAAGAGATGCAAGTCACAAGTGGGGTACCTCAGGGATCAGTCCTGGGGCCAGTCCTCTTCAACATCATCATTAGTGACCTTGCAGATGGACTAGAGGGTAAGGCTTGTCTGTTTGCAGATGACACCAAGATCTGCAACAGAGTAGATGATCCAGATGGGGTGGGCAGAATGAGAAGAGATCTGGATAAACTAGCAAATGGTCAGAAGAGTGGCAACTGGGATTTAATGCAAAGAAGTGCAAAATCATGCACATAGGGAAGAGAAACCCTGAAGCCACCTATAGGCTGAGAGGGAGTTGCTAGCAGTCACAAAGGAAGAAAGAGACTTGGGCATCATCATCACTGATGACCTGAAATCATCCAAGCAGACCTCTAAAAGCAGTAGGTAAGGCTAGGGGTGTTAGGGTGTATTAGTAGAGTATCACAAGTTGTAAGAGGAGGTAATAATCCCCTCTTTACAAGACACTGGTTAGGCCCATCTGGAGTACTGCGTGCAGTATTGGAGGCCACACCTTCACAAGGACATTAACCAAATTGAGGCAGTCCAGAGAAGGGCAACCAAAATGGTGCAGGGACTGCATCAGAAGACATATGAGGACAGATTAACAGAGCTCAATATGTATACCCTTGAGCAAAGGAGGGAGAGAGGTGATATGATCGAGGCATTCAAACACCTTAAGGGCATTATCAAGGTGAAAGAGTCTAACATGTTTAAATATAAGAAAAATAGCAGGACAAGAGGACACAGCATGAGATTAGAGGGGGGCCGATTACGGGGAATGTGAGGAAATTCTTTTTCACAGAAAGGGTGGTGGATGCATGGAATGGCTTACCACAAGAAGTGGTGGCTATGAATACAGTGCAGGGTTTCAAATAGGCATGGGATAGGCATAAGGGAGCAATACAAATGACTATGAATAGATAGGCCACTGGCAGAGCAAAGGCCGATGGCACATTTATAAGGTAGAAAAAGAAATGGGTAGACTGGATGGGTCTTGCGGTCCTTATCTGCCGTCAACTTCTATGTTTCTATGTTTCTAATGGCATGCATCGCACACACACACTCACACATACTACAAGTAATGCATAGCAAATTGAAAACCTTTAGTAATATAACCAAATGTTTTAAACAAACTAAAATTATATGCTGCTGCACCACAACCATCAACCAAAAATTTTAAGAATTGCTAAAAATATTACTGTGTGTACATTAACACAGTTATACAAAAAAATACAACCAAAACAGAAAGACTGCCTTTTTCTCCCAGTTAATCTACCTACACCACAAATACGCCCCTCCCCCAAAGCACACTTCACCGTACACAGACTGAGGCCCAGATATTCAAAACTTTGCCCTGAAGCTAAATTAACACTGCCCGGTGGGCAAACTTAGCCCGGAGCACAAAGCAAGCTATATTCAAAAGGAATAACCCAGGGCAAACAGCTTCTGAATATAGCATGGAAATGAGGCCGGGCAAACTGGGCTGGGAGTGCAGGGCAAAACTTAGCCCTGGAATAAGACAGCTCTGACTATAGCAACCAGGAAGTGCAAACCACAACAGCAACACAGTGCACAGTGATGTGAAGGTAGGTAGAGGTGAATTATGTGGCCAATGTGTGTTCCAGCAAATGTGTGGACCCAGTACAGCTGCAGGCTGTTTGTCCGGTGCTAAACTTTGCCATATTCAAAAGTGACATGCAAATGAGCCTACTTAGGTAGTCTCTGGGCAAACATCCAGATTAGCATCTCATTATGCCCTGATTTGCATGCAGTTTGCACCGGGCTAACGGTTTAGCTCTGCGCTAAACCCGCGCAAATGTGTTAGCACTGCGCAAACAGTTGAGGGAAAATTATACAGTTTTGAACACTGTACTTTCACATGAGCTGCTGCCTGCAGCTGTACTGGGACAACACAGCATAGGCACAGATGGTGGTGGTGCTGCATGCAACTGTCACACTGTAGGTCATGCTACAGTACACAGCAGACACTACAGTAGCTAGAGAGCCAGTAGTGTGTGGACACAGCACTGCCTATGGTGTGTAGGGCAGTGCTGATGACTGCACTATACACAGTGACAGGCCCAACATGCAGGCATTTACTGACAGTGGACATTATTGTTACACTGTTGTGTGACCCACAGATGCTGCACCTCTGGCATGGGATGCTCACACTGACATATACATGTCCGACTTTCTGTGCTGTGGCAGTTGTACAGCTGGGTGGTGTGGTATGTGGCTGGGGGCATATATTATTGGAAAGGCACACTGGTGTTGGGGTATTCCCAATACTGGCCCATGTGCACTGCATGATGTGTCCCAGCCTTGTGGCCACACCTGGTCTGTGGAACAGCCTAGCCACCCATACACTCTCCCCTCAACATCCTCCATGCCCACAGTGCTGCATGTGTGTGCTGGCATCTGTTGGTGTCCACAGAAGAGTGGTCCGCAGGTGTGTGCTGTATGGCCACACTGCCATGCTGTCCACTGGTGGCAGGGTCACTACTTACTGCCTGGTATGGCTGGGACTGGTGGCAGATGATGGAATCATTGTGATGCCATCAGTGAGCAGCATGTTTTCTCTATGTCTGGCTTTGTCCATGTGTCATATTTATTTGTTAGGGTCATGCAAAGCCACGCAAAAGCTGCGCAAACACTGTGCAAAGCCATAATGTTGTGCAAAGCTGATTGCCCAGGGTTAAGACTACCTTTTCCTTGGCGGTGATGTGCACCGTGCTAAGTGTCGCGCTAAGTCACGCAAAACCACTTTGTGTGGCGCTAATCGCTGAATATAGCATTGCTCCTGTATTCATGTACACACCCACTCAGTTTGCCCCTTGCATACATTATGATTTTGCCCAGCGCTAATGCAGTTTGCGCTCGCTATTTGGCCTTTTGAATATAGCAAACCCGCACTAATCTCACGCTAAACCTGCCCAAACAGTTTTTGCCCAGCGCAAAGTTTTGAATATCTAGCCCTGACTGTTCTAAATTAACATTCAAAATCCACACACAACAATAAACACTCGATGATATGCGGGTTTCCTACAATCGGTGTACTAAATTTTGAGCAAACAATATTACTCCAAAAGGCATTTTAAACAGCTTTTAGAGGTTTTGAATCACAGAGCTCTGAAAGCAAACTGTCTCCAGTTACCACTGCACACACACTACCCAGGCCAGAACTGAGGCTGTGCTGAACAATCTAGAGCCATGTGACCTGCAATCCCATGAATAACTGCAGAATTTCATTCGGAGCTCAATTACAGGGCGAACTGAGGCGAATTACATTGATTTCAATATACTTCGCCTTAAAATTGGTGGAGTAGTGGTTTAGGGAAGGTGGAATAACTCAAAGTCATTGGTTTCAATGGATTTCGTGTTCCTCATTATGAAGCGAAGTACTCCGCTTCACATTGTGGAGTTCTCTACAGATTCCACATAACTCGGTGTCGACGGTGTGAGATAACCAGTATGGAACTGTATTAGGAACGCGAATGCCTAAGGCTGTACATCCCCGATGAGCGGCAGCACAAACTCCCCAACTTAAAAAAGCTCAGTAATGAGTACAATGGCAGGGTGGTGAAGCCTGGAGAGATACTACAAAACATGCCTTCAATACATCAAAAAGTTAATGTCATGATTCATGACGTGATCATGAATCATGATTTGTGACTGCATTTGTGACCATGATGATGAAGAACATGATTCTGTGTTGACGTTGTGAGATAAACAATATGGAACTGCATTGGGAACTCAAATGCCTACAGCTGTACTTCCCTGAGGAGCATTAGCACAAACGTCCTGACTTAAAAACGCTTATTAATGGGTACAATGGTGGGGTGGTGAAGCCTGGAAAGATGCTACAAAACATACTTACAAAACATCCAAGTAACTAGTCAAAAAATTAGTGCTGTGATTCGTGATGTGATCATGAATCGTGATTTGTGACTGCATTTCTGACCGTGATGATGAAGAATGTGATTTGTATCACGAGTGACTCATGGTGATGGTCCTGACTTAAAAATGCATATTAATGAGTACAATGTTCATGCAGAATTATGCACCACACCGGTCCAGTACTCTGAAGGGATGCCAAAGAAACAACTGTGACTTAAATTACAGATGGGGATTGGGCCCTAAGGAGATGCAAATGCACAGATTAAGATTACGCTGCACACTGAAGAAATGCAGATGCAAAGGCACAACACCTAACCAGTGCTCACCATCAGAAATTCAAATCTGGAAAAGAATACCTTTGCTAGTTTGGGCGGGCTGCAGTGGGGGGGCAATGTACTGCACTGCTGCAATAACAGTCACTAGTACTAGTACCAGTAAAGATACCACAATGAAGTACAAAAATCACACAGCTTCAGTGGATAGCAGGTTCACATTGCTGAAATTATTATGTGGCACAATAAAAGGTGTCTGATTTGATGACATGCGTCACACACACACTCACACATGCTAAGTAATGCATAGCAATTTGAAAACTTCAGTAATATAACCACATATTTTAAACAAACTAAAATTGCCTATCCCTTGCATGTTTGAATCATGCCACCAGATCTGGGATTTTATTTCCCATGCTTCGGGTACCTGTATACATGACTTTCCATACGTTACTGCTCATCCCCTTTCTACTCTTGCTTTTTCCCTCTTGTTTTTTCCCTCTAGATCCAGTTTCCTTCTTTTTCTGCCTCCCTTCTTTGTCCTTACCCAATGTAACTGGTTCAGGTGCATCTGTCAACAACTTAACCTCCTGATCTTCCTTCCTTCCTGGCTGCTCTAGTTTGTGGGGTGGGTTGCTTGAGTCTCCCTGTTCCCATCACTCCCCCCTTGGCTAGTTTAAATGCTTGCCAAGGAAGCATTTAAACCATTCATTGAGGCCCGCCGTCCCCTTCCTGGACAGATAAAGGCAGCCACCCTTGTACAGGCCCTCATCACTCCAGGTGGGTCCCCAGTCCCCAGTGAAGCCATAACCCTTTCCCCATGACAGCCCTTCAACCAAGAGTTGAAGCTTCTAATGCAGAGATTCCTAGCCTCTACCTTGCCTTGGACCGACAGCACCTCTGAGAATGTCACGGAGCTCGCTACGTTCCCCAAGGCACCTTCTTAATTCCCGGGTTCCTTGCTACGGATAAAAAATAAAAATCAGTACAATCAGTTAGCCAGCTTCAACCTCATCCAAAAGGTTGTAAATAGTGAAAAAAAATCCCTTCTGTGCCCTCCCATATCCCTGTTACAGATAAATAACAATCAGTTAGTCTGTTAGTTCAAGCCCATTCTCCTATTCACCCTCGCTATGTCCTCCGCTGCTCATTCCACTCAGTTCACAGGTAATATGCCTGGATCTGCAAGAGAAGTCATAACAGAACAGAGCTAGTAAGGAGCCATTTCAATCTCCAGCCTCCCCCCACCACCACCACCAGCAACCTCAGGTCACGGCTTCTGCTGCGGCTACATTCCAGTGCTCCCTATAACCACCTCTTCTATTGCACAAGTTGGCGCTTTTTATTTCCCCTTGCTCCCAGCCCTACTTCACACACCAGGGGTCAATTTTAACATTGTTTTACTAGCACAGGGCCTAGTGTAAATTAACCAGGTTTAGTGCAGCTAACCCTATACTTGTCTGTCTTGACTAGTGCAGGTATTCAATGAGATGATCCTTGTAAGACCTGCCCTGTTGACCTTGAATCATCTCTGTCACCTTTCACTGCAATGTCTCAGCCTGTCCTTATCTTTTCTGAGATGAGGACTCCAGAAATGGGCATAGTACCCCAGGTGTGGTCTCACCAAAGATCTATATAGAGGTAGTATTACCTTGTTTTGTCTGCTGTCAGTATCCTTCCTGATACAGCCCTGCATCCTATATGCCTTACTATAGGCCCTGTTTCACTGATTTGACAGTTTGTGGGAGTCACTGATGATAACTCCTAAGTCCCGTTCCTCAGTCGTAGTTCTAAGTCTTACCCCACCCATCCAGTACTCTGTGCTGAGGTTCTTTTTTCCTAAGTGTAATCAGCCTACATTTTTTGATGCTGAATTTTAATGGCCACACCCTAGACCACATTTCAGATCTTTGCAGGTCACTCTGCATTTCCCTGATTCAATCATCACTATTCACCTTCTCACAGAGCTTAGTGTCATCTGTGAAGAAACACCACCCATCATTGATTCCTTCTCCTATGTCACTGATAAACATATTGAAGAGGACTGGGCCCAGGAGAGATCCCTGTGGTCCCCAGTTCATGACCTCCCTCTGTTCTGCTCTGAACCTGTTAACAACAACCCTTTGCTGCCTACTCTTTAGCCAGTTACTTACCCATCTTACTGTGTCCCTAGCTGCAGCCAGGTCCTCAACCTTCTTCAGCAGTTATCTGTAAGGCACCAAGTTGAAAGCCTTGCTGAAGTTGTAGTAGAGTAAATCAGCAGAGTGGCCCTTATGCAATGTTATCATCACCCAGTCAAAGAAATACTATCAGTTTAGTTTGACAGGACCTCTCTGCCAAGAACCCATGCTGATTAGTACCCGGGAGATCATTGCTCTCCAGGTAGACCACAAGGGCCTCTTTGACCAGTGACTCTATCAGCTTCTCAACTACATAAGTAAGGCTGACAGGTCTATAGTTCCCCACTTGTTCCTTGTCCCCCCTCCCTTATGGAGTGGCGCTATATCCACGCCCTCCAGTTCTTAGGAACTACCCCTCTCTGTCATCATCACTGGAGCTCACCGTCTCACCCATATGTGTGACCTCTATGCACAAACTGGCTGGCTACAACTCCTAAACTGCATAAAGTACCAAACCTGCATTATGGCAAAGAAAATAACCATGGGCCAAGCACCCCCCCCCCCGAGTCCAACCTCTCCTTGGCACCAGTAGTAACTCTTGCCATGCTAGGGGATCCGAATCTCAACTCCTGCAATTCCCTCACTGCCATACCACCCAGGGACAAAGATCCTTTGCTGGTAGGGCCCCTAACTGGTTGAATAGTCTCAGCAATGACCGTTCCTCCACATCTAAGCTTGGCCCATTCAAATCCAGGCTCCACCTACTCCTCTCAGCCTCTAGCACCTGCGACTGTCTCCTTTAATCAGCCATCCTTACCATTACCCAGTCCTTGTCTCAGATCTTTCTACATAGCACTTCTACCCCTAATCTCCTATAACTCCCTCCCCCACCCTCTCTCCCCCTTCCCTGCACCCCCTCCACCGCCTGTTGTTCTCTCTGTGATGTGACAATGCCTCTGACTGCTCTTACCTTTTTGTGTCCTTGCCATGTCTTGTAACACTATTTACCCTGTCAATGCCTCTGGCTTTAGTTTAACCCAAATATATACATTCATATCCATGTAACTGATTGTTAACCTGTTATCCTGTCTTTGATACTTGTCTTGTGTTTTTTTTTTGTTATTGTACTGCAACTGATGTTGAATCTTTGTAAAAGAGCCTTGGCTCAAAGGTACTTTTAATCCTAGATTCAAATAAATAAAATAAATAATGAGCTAGTGAACAGTCCTACCAGGGGTTCAGCCCATTCTGTTGTCAGTTCCCTGAGCACCCTTGTATGCATCCCATCCAGTCCTAGGGTGTTATTTATCTTTAGGGCTGCTAGCCCTTTCTGGACCCTCTCACATGTAAATATTGGATGACCCATCTCCAGGAGGCCCTTTGTGGCCACTTTGATGCCACTCTCTGGCAAAAGCCCACTGTTTTCCCTAACAGTACTAACTGCTGTGTTATAACTAATTTGTAGTCAAATTTAAAGCAGCAGCACTACCTAACCAGGAAGCAATCCCTTATGACCGTTGAATCTCCACAGAACAAAAATAATCATTAAGGATGGCAGCCTTTTGCAAGACCTCCTCTATCACCTTACCTCCCTCAGATAGCCTAACAATTTGGCCTCCTTTCTTCCTTTTCCCCCAATACACTGGAAGAATTGTTTTTCCCCTCTCTTAACCCTCTCCATAATATGCAGCTCAGTGTCTGCTTTTGCTTCCTTAACTGCCCTCCTTGCCTCCTTATTTCTCATTATGTATACTCCCCATTTTTCTTCCCCCTGCTTTTCTTTGTACCTGCTGAAGGCCTTTTTTCAGCCCTCACCGCTTCTTTGACCCTTACTAGGAACCATAATGTCCTCTTGTACGTATTACTTTTGATTACCATTCACGTGCATAACTTAGATGCCTCTAGAATGGCTCCCTTTATTGCCCCCATCTCCCTTCCACATCTGTTATGCTGTCTACCCTGACTAACTTGTCCTGGACCAGCTCCCTCAACCTGTTGAAATCTGCCTTCTGAAATCTAGTACCTCAACTTTTGACTGGAGCTTCCCAGTCCCTAGGGCTAGTTAAAACCAAATAGAGTTGTGTTCGCTGTTCCCTAGATGTAGAAAGTCCAGCCTGTTCCTGATCCATATTATTCACTGGCCTTGTAGAAGAGTCTGACTGGGCTTCCATTAAATGTAGTATGACAGTAGGATCTAAGCCCACCCTATTTTCAGGCAAGACTTGGAGTTTGGGCTGGGAGACTGTTTGACCAGGAAATTTGTCAACTGTTACAATAGCAACAGGAGCGTTTGGTGCTCAGTCTGTAAGTAATGCAGTACAGTATGTGTAGACTGTTCAGTTGGGACCCAGCTATATTCTTTTCCCTGCACTTGAGGATATTCATGAGACAATTGTGCTGTGGATGATTGAGAAGTCATTTCCCAGACTCTCCCCCTAAACTGAGTGTTTATCTGGCTCTGGACCAGTCTGGGCATGGATCCATGCAGTGACCAGGTAAGCACCATCAGAGGAAAGCATTGTGGAAACTGTGGCCTTGTGGAATGTTGTTGATTCTACCAAGGACTCAGTCCATTCTGAAATATTCATGGTATAATCCTGTGAGGCATGTGCCGAAATTGTTTGAACTCCAGTCAGAAGCAGGATGCTATTCAGACCTGCCACATTAGGGTTTGTAATGTTGATGGTTATCTCTTCAAACTGACACTCAGCTGATTTGTGATTGAAAGCATGAAAGTCAGGATCGGGAACTAAGTTTCTGGTTTCAAGTTGCTTTCAGCCTGCAGCTCGTAGGGCCTTCTCTTTAGTCCAGCTGTCATCATCAGTTATTGTGGATGTCATTACTGGTGAGAGGATCTTCCCAGCCAAAGTGTCTGTGGCTGAGGCTGAGTTTTAGTACTTGAAGCAGGAGCTGCATTTATTAAGACAGAAACAGTGTGAAGAGCAGGTAAAGTCTGAGAGAGTGATGCAGCATTTACATCTGAGCATTGAGATACAGAGGGAAAAGCTTCTTTTGGGAGAGAAAGTCTGTAATTTTCACCTTTGTTGTGTAGTTTAAGTTGCAGCTTGGCTCAGAGAAATTTCTCCTCCTCTGCCTCCACAAGGACCATCAGTTGTTTTTTCTTGGCGTCTAGTTGGGACTGTAGATATATTTCTTTGGCTGTCAAAAGTTCATCCATAGAATATTCAGCAGGGACCTCATCAGCATTCTGGGCAGGGAGGGATGCCATCTCCCCTGTCCAGTCTCTTTCTCCACCTCCATCCAACACTCCTGGTCAGCCATCTTGCAGTCATCGACAGCACCCCTACAGTACAGTAGGGGTATTTTATTTAACAAGGTCATATACAACCTCAAAAACAATAAAGGAAATCAAAAAAACAAGGCAGAGTATTAACAAATCATACTCCAAGTGACAACAAAGAAAAAAACAACTGAATATACATTCAATTATCAATAGAAAAAAAAAACAAATAAAAAAGAGTTTATCATCTTGCTAATACCCTTCAAAGAACAGCAAAAAAAACAATTGGAATGTTTAAATTCACAACCGTTTGGGCTTATATTCACCACCTTATCAATGTATGTTCATGTGTTCTAGGGCAAGAAAATGACACTGTTTCCACAAAACCTTCATTTTTGCTGTAGCATTTAATGTCTTATCTAGCATATATAGTTTCCTGAGTGAGATGAGAACATTATGTATTAATTCAATATAGGAAGAACTCTTCTCTCATAGGGGCAAGGTGCACCTGCCCTGCCATATATAGTACTTTAGGGTGACACAAACTACTTGTAAAGTACTACTGTGATATTGCAGACAGAACCCAGAAAATAAAATCAGTACCAAAATATCATATGAAATAGTCTGAAAGAGTGGCTTCTGACACATATTGGCTAACGTCACCTAACAATAGGTTGCATATAAGCATTTAAAAAAGAGGTGCTCCTGACTCTCCAATATTGCTGAACAAGTTGGCCTAGGACAGATTATCTCACTTACTTGTTTATGCTTGTGCGAGTTCCCAAACCCAATCTCTCATGCCTACTCAGCCAGAGCAAATCCCACACAAAGGTGGGAATTCTAGGGTTTGTCAGTTGGCTCAGCACAACACTTGTATAATCTGGGGGACAGGACAAGAAGCATATTTTTATAGTGAAAGACAGTTTTCATGAAATATTGTTTTTATAGACACAGATTACCAAAGGAACAACCCCCCACCCACCCCCATTCCTCAACCACCCCCAGGTGGTCTAACGTTATAGTGGTAGGCCAAGCCACACCTACTTAAAGACACAGGAACAGTTAGGCAGCACAGCACAAGCAATAGCCTAGCTGGTATGTAGGCAGAAGTACAAAGGGGCAGCTAGCAACTAGGTCCACAAGGGCACATTCAAGAGGATGAGAGAGAAGCTGTAAGTCACTACAGAAGAAGAGAGACAGGGAGAGAGGGAGAAGGAAAAAAAAAGGGTTAGCACGCAGAACAGGGAAGAGGATTAGGAGATAGCAGATAGCAATTAGGAGGCATAAGCAGGCAGAAGAGTGAGGAGGGTAACAGTCATGATGAGGGTGGTGCAATGCAGTGGTTGTGGAGTAGCAGTCTTCAGGGAGACATTCTGGAGGCTGCGATGCTGCCCTATCTGCAGGCACCTCTCTGTGCTGAGGGAGGAGGTTGCTTGTCTCAGTGCAGAGTTGGCCAGGTTACAAGCGGCATCCACCCCCACGCAGAGACCACCGAGTCCACAACATGAACCTCATAGGATGCCCAGCAAGAAGTGTGACTGGACCATGGTGAGCTCAGGGAGGGTTGGGGGGAAGAGTCAGAAGCACATTCCCCAACCAGTCCAGTTGAATAACTCCTACACTGTTTTGGAAGAACAGGAATGCCCCACACAGGCCCCCACAGCTGGGACCAGGGAGGATGGTCAGGACCTCCAAGCTGGAGCCCAGGGAAGGGGGACAGGGGACCATGGAGTAGGGGGAAGCTTCTCTGAGTGGGGGACTCTATTGTCCGGGGTGAGAAGTTAGGGACACCTAGCAGGGGGGAGATGGAGGTCAAGTGCATCCCAGGAAGTGCTGCATGGAGGGATGGAAAGCGAATCCATCAGATCACTAGGGCAATATCTAGAAGGGAGGAGCCGGATGTCATTGTCATCTGGGGACCAGTGACCTGGTGGGGAGAAGAGTGGAGTTAGCCAGAGTCCAGGAGGATTTCAGGAAGCTGGGGGGACCTAAAACAGGTAGCATTTTCCAACTCATTCTCGGAGATGCTACCTGTCCATGGCACAGGGGAGGATAGGGCACTCCACATCCAAGCCTTCAACACCTG
The DNA here is from genome assembly GCA_016271365.2 of Neoceratodus forsteri. Classification (NCBI taxonomy): domain Eukaryota; kingdom Metazoa; phylum Chordata; order Ceratodontiformes; family Ceratodontidae; genus Neoceratodus; species Neoceratodus forsteri. The sequence continues at coordinate 1,728,239,830 of CM057456.1, forward strand.
GTTGAAGGATTTGGCTTCACAGGGGACTGGGCCCCACCTGGGCAGATGTAAGCTTATATCAGGAGGATGGCCTGCATCTGTCAGGGAAGGGGAACTCACTCCTTGGTGAGAACTTTGAATGCTTCAGCAAAGAGCATTTAAACTGGCCAAGGGGGGAGAGTCAGGAGGGACAAGTGACTTAGGATCACTCCCCCATGGTAGCATGCAAAAACACAAACTGACAACAAGAACAACTGAAGCGAGCAGGGAGGAGCAGGCAGGCAAAACATGTAAAAGGGGAGATGGGGGGCAGGAGCACATGAACAAGAAAACTGGGGTGGGGGAAACAGGCAAGGGATAGAGAACAAGAACAGAGGGAGGGCAGGGTATAAAACATGGAAAGTCATGCTCACAAATGTCCACAGTCTGGGAAATGAGGTTCCAGACCTGGAAGCCATGATGATGGATGCAGACCTTGACATAGCAGCAATAACAGAGACATGGTACTCTGCTAAACACAGCTGGGATGTCAATGTACCAGGCTATACACTGTTCAGAAGGGATAGGAAGGTAAAAAGGGAGGGGTGTAGCCCTATACATCAGAGAAGGCATAAAGGCTACAGAAGTACAGGGAAGACAGGGGGAGGCTGAGGCAATATGGGTCACCCTTGAACCAGGGAATGGCACAACAATATGTACTGGGGTGATCTACAGACCTTCCGCACAGAGGAAGGAAGTGGACAGGGTACTAATGGAATTAATTCATGACATGGCAGCTAAAGTTGAAATCCTGCTGATGGGGGATTTCAATATGCTGGATGTAGATTGAACCACCAAGGCAGCTGCTTCAGCCAGAAGCACAGCCATCCTGGAATCCCTGTAGGGGGTTGGACTCAGACAGCTGGTGCATGAACCAACCAGAGACAAATCTATTCTGGACCTGGTATGGACCAATGGAAGCAGAGTCAAAGGAGTCCAGGTGGAAGGGCAGCTGGGATCCAGCAACCACCACATGGTGTGGTTTGGCATGGAGACAGGGACTCAAGCCTCTCAAGGGCAAAAATATTAGATTTCAGGAGGGTAGATTTCAGTAAAATTGATAGATGTTTAAGAGCAGCCCTGGAGAAGGAAGAGGTAATGGAGGGAGTTGAAGAACAGTGGGGGGGGACTAAAAGGAGCCATATTGGAGGTAAGTAACCAATGCTTTAGGATAGTGGCCAAAGGCAAAAGAAGAAGGGAACCACTATGGTTCTCTAAAGAGGTAGCAGACAAAGTAAGGGCTAAAAGAACAAGTTTTAGGAAGTATAAGGGAACCCAAAGGGATGCAGACAGGGAGGTGTACATTGAATGTCTAAGGGAAGCAGGGAAGGCTGTTAGGAGAGCCAAGGCACAGACAGAGGAAGGTTTAGCATGGACTGTGAAAAGAGGGGACAAGACATTCTATAGGTACATCAGTGATAGAAGAAAAACTGGGGGGGGAGGATTGTGAGGCTCAAAGGGGAGGAGGGAGAGTGTAAGGAGTGGGATCTAGACAAAGCAGAAATACTGAACAAATACTTCTGTTCAGTATTCACTAAAGAGGGAGAGGGTCAAGGACCACAGCTGGAGAGAAGAGGCAATGGGGGGGAGAAGTGGACACCAGTCCATTCACAGTGGAGAGAGTTCTGGAGGAACTCACAAAGCTGAAGGTGGATAAAGCCATGGGGCCAGACCACATACACTGGAGAATATTAAGGGAGCTGAGAAGGGAATTAGCAGCGCCTCTGGCCATCCTGTTCATAGAGTCATTCAACACAGGCATGGTTCCAGAGAAGTGGAGGAAGGCACATGTAGTTGCACTGCACAAAAGTGGCAGTAGGGAGGAAGCCAGGAACTACAGGGCAGTCAACATCACCTCAGTGGTGGGGAAGATCATGGAGACACTGCTGAAAGAAAGGATCTAATGGTGCCCAGGATTTGAGGCAACATGGATTCACAAGAGGAAGGTCTTGTCAAACAAATCTGATAGATTTCTTTGATTGGGTGACTAAGGAAGTGAATCAGAGAGGGGCGGTAGACATCGCCTACCCCTACCTAGATTTCAGTAAAACCTTTGATACCATCCCACACAGAAGGTTGGTTAACAAGATTAGTAGTCTAGGCATGGGGCATAAGGTGGTACATTGGGTTAGAAACTGGCTGATGGACAGAAAACAGAGGGTGGTTCTAAATGGGATCTAATCTAGGAAGAGAGAGGTGACCAGCGGCGTACCACAGGGATCAGTACTGGGACCAGTCCTGTTCGATGTCTTCATTACTGACATTGCAGAGGAGCTGGAAGGAAAGGTCTGCTTATTTATTGGCAGATGACACCAAGATCTGAAAGAGAGTGAATACTCCAGAAGGGGTGCAGAAAATGAAGAGGGACCTAGAGAAGATTGAAAGATGGCCAGAGGTGTGGCAACTGAGGTCCAATTCAAAAAAGTGCAAGATAATACACCTGGGTAGTGGGAACCCTGGGGGACAGCTACAGAATGGGGGGTGCTGACTGTCACCAAAGAGGAAAGGGACCTAACGGGTTATCATATCTGATGACCTTAAGGTATCAAAGCAGTGTGCAAAGGCTCCAGGGAGGGCCAGTGGCATGCTGGGGTGCATAGGCAGAACAGGAGACAGGAGGTGTTGATGTCATTGTATAAAACACTGGTAAGGCCTCATCTGGAGTACTGCATGCAGTACTGGAGACCACACATGCATAAGGACATAGACTGGGTGGAGGCTATCCAGAGAAGGGCAACAAAGATGGTGCATGGTTTGCATCACAAAACATATGAGGAGAGACTAAAAGTCCTCACTATGTACTCACTGGAGGAGAGAAAGTGGGGACATGATAGAAACTTTCAACTACCTCAAGAGCATAAACAATGTGCAGGTGGGGGATCTTTTCCAATGTAAAAAGATATCAGAACAAGGGGACACAATATGAAATTGGGGGGGGTAGATTAAGATATAACATGAGGAAGGTTTTCTACACAGAGAGGGTGGAGGACGATTGGAACAGTCTGCTAGTGGAGGGGTTTAAACATGCCTGGAACAGGCACAAGGGAACACTGGGTGGGGAAGGAGTGATGAAAAGCCATTGATCACTTAGGGTCAGTGACTGCATACAAGTTTAGGGCTTATGGGCAGACTAAATGGGCCTAGTGGTCCTTATCTGCTGACAATTTCTATGTATCTATATTGGTACATCTGTCTTCTACTTAAAGTTAAGATTTGGGAATTGGAGATATTCCATTTCCTCAATTTTTTGAAGAACCACCGTATGTAACTGGGTAAGTGGGTTTTGGCTGAACACACCAGAATCCTTTTGCCAGGAGGGATGGTGGAGCTTAAAGGGGACAGGAAATCTATGCCAATTGGCAGCAGTTAGTAATGTTCCTAGTAACAGAAATGAAAGACTTACCTCCAATTGAAATATATTTCACTGTACACGAATAAACACTAATATGAAAATGTGTTTTCAATTGTTTTCTTTTCATGGACAAAATTCTGCACAACTCTTTACATGGAACCAGTAATTTGGAGTTCTTACTATGTCGTGATATGTGTATGGAATGCCAAGCATGAGCTATTGTCCTATAAGAACTATACAATGAGTTCTGTGCATAAATTGTGACAGTTAAAACTCCAGAACACTGGTTCTATGAAAATAACTGTAACAGAATGCTGCTCATTAAAAAAAAAAAACAATGCAAAATACAGTTTATCACATCACTTTTTATTCAGTTACAGTTACATATGGATCATTTAGGCTTATGGATATAATTTCTGCAATTGGGAATATTATAAACAACTGCTGATTAGAAATAATTTGCTGTCCTCTTTAATCCAAGCTAAAATGCCCATTGATCAGAACTTTACCCTGGTTTCAAAGTTAAGCTAATATTAGTCCATAAAAATATAGTATATTAAAAAACTAAAGGGTTGACCATATTAAACCCACATTGTGCCACTGGCTTATATGTGAGCTCCCACTTTAGGGGATTAAGGTGGTTGCCCCACAATGCCTGAAAAAAAACTACAATTTGGATTCCAAACCGTAATGGTGTGGAAAAATGTAGCTCTGAGAAAGACAGGTAGAGATTATCAGTGTCCTAATTAACAAAACATGCTTCATCTTGGAAATTCTTTTACTTTTCCAGAAATTGATTTTTGTCTCAGCGGCCTGTAGACAGTGTTCCCAAATTTTCATGCTCAAATCGTCCTTGCAAAATGTCACCCTCACATCTGTAGGTCAGAGTCAGAAATTGTGACTGAGGCATTATGAGTGGGGGTGGGGGCTGCTTTCCACAGTTCCCAACACAGTACCTATACTTTTATGGTATATCACATGGGAACCAGACACAACAGCATAATTATTCAAATGATGTTCGACTGCTAGCCCTGATGTTACATATCTAAGACACAAAACAATACTGTATTATCTGCATATGTGAGGATTTTACTTGAAACAGACTCAGGGTATATAGATAGTCCCTTGATCCTCTTGTTTGCGGATATCATTCTAAGCAATGGGCCCAAGCTGAAAAATATACAAGACTAGGCTGAGAGGACACCCTTAACACATACCTTTCTTTATGGGTACTTGCATCCCTAACAACCCATTCACACTTGTAATAATGATTTTTCATAAAATACCTGTAGCCACTATATAAAAATATCCTGAATACCATAGGGTGTAATAGAGAAAACAGGTAGACTAGTACTTTGTCAAAAGCCTTTTACTGATCTAGGTTGATACATATCCTTTTAGTTGCTTTGAGTCTCCTCTTTTAAAGATCTCTAGTAGTACTAACAGATTGTCCTGGATCAGACAGTCCGGGATGGAGTATGCCCAATATGGGCTAGAAAGATGTTCTGTGACTCCAGACAGATGGTTTACTAATATCTTAACCAATATTTTAAAGTCTTCATTCAGGAGACTTAAAAGCCTTCAATTGTTACGGTTACTTCTATTGCTCTTCATATACAGTGCCTTCAGAAAGTATTCACCCTCTTGGATTTTGTCACATTTTGTTGTGTTACTACCAGAATTTTTAATGCATTGAAATTATTTTTCCCCCTTGATTCACACAGCATACTCAACAATTTAAAGGGGCAAAACTATTTTTATTGTGTAACAAAAATTGATGAAACATGAAAAACTGAAATATATTGTTTACTTAAGTATTCACCCCCCTGAGTCAATACTTTGTAGCAGCACCTTTGGCAGCAATTACAGCTTTGAGTCTTCTTGGGTATGTCTGTATCAGCTTTGCACATCTGGATTTGGGGATTTTCACCCATTCTTCCTTGTAGATTTGCTCAAGCTCTGTCAGGTTGGATGGGGAGCGTTGGTGAACCGCTATCTTTAAGTCTTTCCACAGGTTCTCAATGGGATTCAAGTCTGGGCTTTGGCTGAGCCACTCAAGGACATTCACCTTCTTGTTCTGAAGCCACTCCAGTGTTGCTTTGGCTGTATGCTTGGAGTCGTTGTCCTGTTGGAACGTAAATCTTCGCCCCAGTCCAAGGTCTATTGCAGACTGATGCAGGTTCTCCTCAAGGATGTGCCTGTATTTGGCTCCATTCATTGTTCCCTCTATCCTAACAAGTGCCCCAGTGCCTGCCGCTGAAAAGCATTCCCATAACACGATGCTGCCACCACCATGCTTCATGGTAGGGATGGTGTTACATGGGTGATGAGCTGTGTTCGGTTTGCGCCATTCATAGCGTTTTGCATTCAGGCTAAAGAGTTCAATTTTTGTTTCATCAGACCAGAGACTCTTTTACTACATGGTCTCAGAGTCTGCCACGTGCCTTCTTGCAAACTCCAGGCATGCTATTATGTGGCCTTTTCTCAGGAGTGGCTTCCGTCTAGCCACTCTCCCATAGAGGCTACATCTGTGAAGTGCTGCAGAGATTGTTGTCCTCTGGACAGGTTCTCCCATCTCAGTCATGGAACTATGTAGTTCTGTCAGGGTGGTCATTGGTTCTGGTCACTTCCTGACCAGTCCTTCTTTCCCAGTTGCTCAGTTTGGGAGGACGGCCTGCTCTAGGAAGAGACTGGGTGGTTCTGTAATCTTTCCATTTCCTAATGATGGACTTGACTGTGCTCCTGGGAACTTTCAACACCTAGAAATGTTTTATACCCCTCCCCAGATCTATGCTTCCTCACAATTCTATCACAGAGTTCTACGGACAGCTCCTTGGTCTTCATGGTAGAGTTTCTGCTCTGACATGCACTGTCAACAGTGGAACCTTATATAGACAGGTGTATTTCCTCTGAAATCATGTCAGCCATTTGAACTGACCACAGTTGGACTCCATTCAAGTTTTAGAGTGATCTCACAAGGAAATTGGATGCACCTGAGCTCAGTTTGGAGTGTCATAGCAAAGGGGGTGAATACTTATCAAATCAAGACATTTCAGGTTTTTATTTTAAATTACATGTACAAAAAAATTCCAGAAGTTTCATTCCACTTTGACATTACAGAGTAATTTGTGTAGATACGTGACAAAAAAATCCCATATAAATGTATTTTAATTTGAGTTTGCAACATCACAAAATGTGACAAAATCCAAGGTGGGGTGAATACTTTCTGAAGGCACTGTAGATATATACTATAATGTGTTAGTCATAGAATCAGGTAGGACATTTTGCTGCAAAATGCAGTTAAAGGGTTCAGTAAGCACTAGAGTCAACTGTATACTGAAAGTTTTTTAAAACTCCAGGACCACACCATCTTTCCCTAGAGCAGTATTACTGTTCAAGGAACCAGTCCCTTTTGTGACTTCTTCCAGTGTTACTGGCTTAGTTTGGCAATGCTGATCTGCTGCTGTAAGAGGGAGTATATTTAAGGCTGAAAAAAGGAAGAGGAGCCAACAATGTAATTTACAAAGTGAGTTTTTGCTCCAACTAAGTCAGCAGAGGAAATTACAATCTTTCCCACCCTAGTTTGTAGGGTTTGAAACTTCTAAGTGCTTCTATCTGCTGGCAATCTTGGTAAGGTTCAAATGATTGCTTTTTATTCTGGTTGCCAACTCACATCTCTTGATGGAGAGATTAGGCTCTATCATACTGCACCTTTATCATTTCTTTCTTTATTTTGGGAGGCTTTCACCCAACTTGCAATGTGGAGGAATAACTCCACCCACAAATAAAATAACATCCAGCCTCTCCCAGCAGCCCATGCTTAGCGTGCCTCAAATGCCAAAGCTGCTGCACACCTGTGTGACTGTGCTGTCTTCCTCCATTTGTATTTATTTATTTTACAAGAGAAAGCTCCATTGAGCAAAGTGCATTTGCAAGGAGCTCCTGGGTAGGACAGAATACAATACAGTAAACAATCAGATAACATAAGAATATCAGCAAAACAGTAAGCAGTTTGATAGCATAGGAATAACAGCAAGGTAGTACAGTTCAAATAGCATATAGGAAATAAAATGGCAATGTATACATATGTATAAAACATATTGTGGTACTGAGCAATAAGAAATAGCTTAGCATAGCATACATTGAAGTTTGCCCCCCCCCCCCCCACCAAGAGGCATACCAAGTTGTCCTTGGGATTCATCTTATGGGAAGTGGAAGTGCTCAGGATGAGAATGGGAGGGGGGAGGGAAGGAGCCTGGAAAGAGTCATAAAGGGCTGGGGTTTGGGTGATCCCAGGGAAGGTGAAGCCTGGCATGGGAAATGGAAGGCTATTGGAAGATAAAGAAAGAGGCAGGGGTTCTAAACTCTGGAATAAAAAAGGGCAGCACAGAGGAAATTTGCCTCTTTTGCTAAGATATTTTGTGGGTTTTTGCTCAACAGAATTATAGCACATCAGATTGGCTTAGGCAGGCCTGGGAGTATCTAATTTTACCAGCCAGAGAGTTCTACTTTTAAATTGAATTGGGCATTGCTGCTGATTAAGGACTTGGGAACCTTTTTTGCTGCAAGGAACGTTGCTTATGTTAGGTGGGACAGCGAATTTACAGTAAGCTTTTAAAAAAAAGTGAGTTTGGGTGACTGAGAGGAAGTGCTTGGTTCGGATAAGTGAGGAGAGAATGCGACCTGGGATAGGAGGTTGTTCTGGGTGGCCAGTGAGTGGTGAAAAACAGCAGTGCTTTGATCCCAGAGTGGTGGTTTCCAGCATCGACGTACGTGGGTGCTGGCTGGGGGAATGAGACACGCTTTTGGGCAGGGTGAGCAGGGCTGGCAATGGGGCAGAACAGGGGAGTGGGTCCAGGAAGGGGGATCCAGATCATCACGGACTTCCCTCAATTAGAGCATGGTTAGGGGTAAGCCACACATTAGGCACGAGCGCAGTTTTTTTTTTTTTTAATTAAAAAGAAAAAGAAAGGATAGCAAAGGGAAAACAAAGAAAGAATATGGAAAGGACGTCTGGGGGCAATGAAAGAGGTTGCTGTTAGGAGAAAGGGCGGGTTGGAGTAGGCCAGCAGCCAGGAGGTCTAAGGAGCGAGAGCCACACGGTGTGAGGTTTAGCATCTGATGTCACACCGTGTGGCAGGGCCATACAAGAAGCACAAGGTAAAGGATTTAAGGAGGCAGTCCAGCCACTTTCAAAAAGGGGCTTCTGTAAAATAGTGACAATTTATCCACCAGGAAGTACTTTTCTGAGTGTGGGATTAGCATGAACAGCAGCGAGGAGGGGTTGTGTGCACAAAAAGGGTTTTGAGAGGTGGTTGCTCTCGGGGGACGAAAGATAAAAGGGAGTCACAGACAGAAAGGGGTGGCTGTGGGTGCCTGACCGGCCTGACTTTGGGCCTACAGAGCGAGAGCCACGTGGTCGTGACAAGTGGCATCTGATATCACAAAGCATGGCAGGGCAAAAAGCCAGAGGGTAAGGGAGAGGCCGCAGGCCCTGGAGGTAAGCATTGAGTTGAAATATCAGCCAGTATGGGGATGTTTTTATGCATTTTGGTACATTTTGGATTCATCTATGTTGGCAGTGGAGCATTACGCTTTGGCTAGTAGATGTGCAAGGCCAATTCCTTTGACTGGATGGAAATATCAGCCAGTATGGGGATGTTTTTGTGCATTTTGGTACATTGTGGATCTAACTATTTTGGCAATGAAGCATCACACTATGGCTATTAGATGTGCAAGGGCCATTCCTTTGGTGTAATTTCTGGCATACTGTTGTGCAAAGGGGAGGAAAGAGTTTCCAGGCTGGCATCCAAAGAAAAGCCATGCCCTCAGGGGTGGCCAGCACAGCCTGGCTACCTGGGGGATCACGTGGCCGGAATGGTGGGTGTCTGACGTCATACCGCATGGCAGGGACAGGAGGCCTGAAGCTGAAGGAGGACATGGGTTAAAAGGAATGGGGGGTTATGGGAATTTTATCCCTTGGGCAACTATTTTGTGCTTATCCACTGGGTCTAAAAACTCTAGGTAACCCATATCGTGTGCCCTGCTCTGCCTGGCCTCAGGAAAAATGGGGGTAGTTTCTTTAATCATAAGGAGAATGAATACCATAGGGAGATAGCCCCTGCAATGATGGCCCCTGTTACTGTGGGGGGGGGTCACGGCAGTTGTGTTGCCTCAAGATAGCTGTGACATGAGGACTATAATGCTATTACCTCAAAGAAGTTTATATATGATTAAGTAAAGAATTAAATCTCTGTAAGGGATAGGTTGAGTGGTTTAGGCGAGTATGGGGGAGGCGGTTTTCTGGGCGAACAGGGCAAGAGGTTGTTATCGACCAAGAGTTGGGGGGGTATTATGAGTGGATGCACATGACAGGAACTAATTGTTGGAACTTGTTAGTTTATTCTCCAGTTTTCTAGGTACTCGAGGGTAAGAGATGGCATTGAGGAAGAACAGACCATCAAAGGACGAAGCATACAAGGCGATTGTGAAGTTGGCAGAGAAGGCCAACATGACGTGGAAGCTGGTAGAAAGGAAGGAACCCGAGGAAAGCAGCAAATGGAAAAGGGGGCAAGGGGAAAAAATTGCCTATGAGGACACGCAGCATGGAGAGGCCACTGCCAGAGCCATTGGCTCCTCACAGGCTGGCTTCCCCTGTACCATCACAGCCCGGAGTACCTGAGCCATTAGTACCTAGCCCTGAGCCAGTTCCTGTTTCGGCACTGGAACCCACACCTGGGCCCTCAACTGTGCTGGTTCTACTGCCCCAGTGCAGCAGTCAACTATCCTTCCAATAGATGATGCTAGGCTGCAAGAAACAGAAAGGTCTACAGGTATTGTATTAAAATCAGTAGGGGATAGCATAAAAGATTATCTAGGGTAGATCATATCTACCCTTGGAGCTGGAGGTTTGGGCCAGATGGAAACAGCATTAGCAGAGCTTAAGGCCGGTAAAGGGAACTGGGGGGGGGTAGAGACGATAGGAGAAGGGGTTGGAAAGGGATCAAGGGACATAGGAGCCCCGGGGATGAGAATAGGTGAACATGTGCCTTTGGCCACGAAAGAAAAGTTATGGAGAGGGGCGTATGTAGACATATTTGCCTTACTGAGTAGAGAAATGGTGACAAAATATGAGGAAATTGAGAACATAGGTAAGAGTGAGATGGCAGCGGCTGTGGTCTTACTAGGAAAAAAGGAGGTGGACAAGTTCACAAAGGGAAAAACATGGGATAGGTGGTCTGTAGGTCTGCCACATATTCAGCCATTATTATGGAAAAGAAGCAAGAAATGGGCATACCTTTAATCACATATTCACTGATAATAAGGAAGGCAAAGTCAAAAGGAGGGGTGGCGTGGATATATTATGATTAATTCTTTCGTCAAAGGATGGCGACATATGGAGATGTTAGATGGGATACGAAGCAGTTAGACTTGTGGACAGATTATGTTACTGATCAATCCGCTCCAGAGGATGAAGCAGGTAAAAGGGTGGGGCTACCCCAGAAATGTTTCTGGGGTTACAATAGGGCTTTTTGTTCATGGCCACAATGCAGGTTCAAATATGCATGCTCAAGATGCGATGGTGCCCACCCTGCATTGAGATGTAGGACAGTGACATGGAACCAAGGGGGGAAGACAGAGGAAATGCAGGGTATAACTAATCAGTCCTTTTGTGGGGGTGGACAAGGTTACAGGGGGCAGACTTGGACAAGGGGAGCCAGGGAAATAGGCTATGGGGGTAGGGGACCCAATCGTATTAGGATGAAAAAGGAAGGAGATGAAAGGGGCCTGATGGGGGTATTTATGGGGAACAGGGGAAGTTATAAAACAGCAAAGATAGATATGTGGGAGAGGTGGTTGAGACATTATCCAGACACGGAAGTAGCAGAGGCCATCACAGTGGGTTTCAGAGACGGCTTACCACTTCAATGCACAGGACCCAGACAGGCAAGAGAGGCGAAGAACTTAAGATCGGTAAAGAGAAGTAAAGAGAAAGGAAGCCATTTTGGAAAAGAAGACAGAGAAAGAAGCAGGGAGGATAGAGAGGCCTTTTCTGGTTCCTCCCTTGTAGAACCTGAGAATTTCACCATTGGGATTAGTACCCAAGAAACAGCAGGGGGAGTTTAGAGTGATTTACCACCTCTCGTTTCCAGAAGGGGAGTCAGTTAATGACTTTATAGGAGAAGAGCATAGCAGTGTGACGTATGCAACCTTGGAAGAAGCAGTGCAGATTATTAGAGCAACCCCTGATGCATGGCTGTCCAAGACTGACATAGCGTCAGCTTTTAGATTGTTGCCAGTGCGGAGCGTGGACTGGGATTTGTTGGGTTTTAAAATCAGAGGCCAGTATTACTTTGACAAAGCCATGCCCATGTGGTGTTCTATAGCCTGTGCAACTTTTTGAGAAGTTTAGTACTTGTTTACAGTAGATTTCCCAGCAAAAAATGGGGTACATGATGGTGATACACTACTTGGATGACTTTTTGCTAATCGGTAGTGGACACACGGAGGCAGTTAGGATGTTAGCCAGCTTTCAGGAGTTATGCGGGGAGTTAGGGTTGCCACTTGCCCCAGACAAGACAGAAGGGGCCAGCAAAATACTGGAGTTTTTGGGGATCGAGGTGGATGCACGGGAAGAAGTATTCAGGCTCCCAAAAAATAATGTACAGAAGTTAAAAAAACTTAATTAAGGTACACACTAGGAGGAGGAGGGTGTAGTTAAAACAGGTGCAGCAACTCATGAGGGCATCTTAATTTTGCCTGCAGGGCAATCAGGCCAGGAAGGACATTCACAAGGCGATTAGCCAGAGCTACAGCAGGGGTATCCAGGCCGCTCTGCATCATTGGGTTGACATAACCAAAGGGGGTGAAAGAGGACTTTAGAGTAGGGGAATCATTTTTAAGAAACTATAATGGCAGTTCTTTTGGGTAAGAGGAGTGGTTATACAACACGGATTTAGAGTTATATACAGATGAGGCTGGAGGTTTGGGAATGGGGGGGCTATTTGAGGGGCAAATGGTTCTCTGAACCCTGGCCAGCAAAATGGGAGAAGCGAGGAATGACGAAGGGCATCACATTGCTTGAAATTATACCAATTTGGGCCTGCACTTTAGTGTGGGGGGAAGAGCTGCGGAATCCCGAAGGTAACATTTTGGTATGACAATAGGGCAGTGGTGGATGTACTTAACAATAGAGGAGCAAGATCTGACTCAGTCATGAGGGTATTGAGACAGCTAGTGTTAAGTGGGTTGCAATTGAACATGCCCTTCAGAGCTAGGCACATAGCTGGGATGAGGAACATCTTGGCTGACAGCCTTTCCCATCTGCAGTGAGATCGATTCCAGGCATTGGCACCAATAGCTGAGGAACAGAAAACGTCCATTCCAATGAACATCTGGGATATTGGCAAGATGGAGCCAAGCTGCTGTTTCGCAACTCATGGGCACCAAGGACCCTAAGGGCCTATGAAGGGGCTTGGTGGGCATTTCAAGCATTCAGGGAAGTGCACCAGATGGAGGTAAGTGGGCCAGTCACAGAGGAACAGATAGGAACATTTACGGTGGACCAATGGGAATGGGGGGGGTGGCTCACAACATGATGGGCATTTATTCGGCTGGTATCAGCATAGTCTGTAGTCTAAAAGGGTGGCATGACCCCACCAAGTCAATGCTCATTTGGAGAATGATGCAGGGATGGAACAGGTTGAGACAAAGGCCCAGGTACAGTAGGCGTCTGATAGCAGATCAGCTCTTAGACAAATTAGGAGGGGTACTACTGGCAATATGCAAATCTAAGGATGATGCCCAACTTTGTCGCACTGTGTATTTAGTAATGTTTGCTGGGCTTTACGAGTGAGTGAAGCAGTGGGGCATGGAAGGAGAGATGAGGAAGGAGGTTTGGAATGGGAGGATGTAAGCTGGTGAAGAGACAGGATTCAGCTCATAATTAGGAGATCCAAGATGGATCAAGAGGGAAGAGGGAACGTAGTGACCATTAAAGCACACATGGAGACCAACCTGTGTCCAGTAAAAGCTTTGAGGGATTACGCCGCAGAGCGAGTGAACAGGGAAGGGCCATTACTCATACACGGGGATGGGAAGAAGATGACGAGTTATCAGGTAACAGCCATACTTAAGAAGGGTATGCATTTTATGGGAGAGGATCCCTCCAGGTCCTCCTCTCACTCATTTAGAATAGGGGCAGCTTCAAAGCTAGCAGAGGCAGGGGAGCCAGTAGAGTTTTAGAGATGGGGCATTGGAGGTCTGCCAGCTACAAGAGGTATATTTGATCTTTGAAGGAATAATATTAACTTGTCACTCCACTCTTTGTTTTACAGATGCAGACTAAGAGAGGGTTTATGGTGGGATATTAAGGAAGGGAAGAAGGAAACTGGAGACGGGGGAGGAAAAGTTAAAATTATCTACCTAAGATAATATGAGATGTTTTTGTTTAATCAAATAGGTAATGGGTGTATCACAGAGGTGTGGATCTGCGGACACACCTACATTTATTGGGCTGAAAGGAGAGTGGAAAAGAAAGCCAGGGAAAAGCAGCTGTACCAAGATACCAGACAGTGTAGGCTGCCGTGGCGAGGAATATGGGGGATGAGATGGGCGCAGTTACTTCCGACCTTACAAGAAATGAGGGAATGGAGTCCCACTCCAGACTTACTGATTATCCATCTCAAGGGTAATGACATAGGAGGAAAGCCATGGTTGGACACTTACTTACAGATCAAACAGGACCTTGCCAAAATAAAGCAATGATGGCTCAGGGTAACTCTGGCATGGTCAGACATGATACCTCAGAGGGTATGGAGAGGCGAGCACAGTCGTGTAGCAGTAGAGAGGGCCAGATGGAAGATGAACAGGAGGGTGGGGACTTTGGTAAAGAATATGGGGGGGTCATGTAATACTGAGGGTAGTGGAAGAATGGGCAGGAGGTTTTTGCAAGTCAGGCAGGGTACGTTTATCAGACCTAGCAATAGATATGTTTAACATGGAGATGATGGGTTTTATTGAAGTATGGAGGAGACAAGTAAGAAGATAACAAAAGGGTGGAGGAGCGAAAGGGGAGAATGTCAGTCATTCAACACAAGCTGGAGACTGGCTATGGGGAAAAATGTGGGGAGGAAATAGGAAGGGGGGAAGAAGGGAGGGGGGAGCAAAAAGAGATTATGAGGAGAAAAAGAAATGACAAAAAAGGAAAAGCAGTCTCGGTTTACACTGTTACCTATGTAAGAAGAAGGCGTGAAGCCACCCAGGTTTACACCTAGGAGGGTGAGAAGAAGAGAAAAAATGAAAATGTACTATTATTAAGAAAATGTAAATGATGAAATAAAAAAGAAAAGAATGGATTGTAAAATAATTAACAGTGATGGTACTTGTAAATAATAATGGGTGAAATTAATAAAATGATTGCCAATCCGAGCACAATACTAAGTTGTCTGTCTTTCTTGGGGGGGGAAGAGTCTGGGACAATGAGGTTTACCCCAAGGACATACCAGTTGTCCTAGGAATTCCCTTGTAGGAAGTTGAAGTGCTCAGGATGAGAATGGGAGGAGGGAGGAAGGAGCCAAGAAAGAGTCATAAAGGGTTGGGTTTTGGGTGATCCCAGGGAAGGTGGAGCCTGGCACAGGAAATGGAAGGCCATAGGAGGATAGAGAAAAAGGCGGGGGTTTTAAACTCTGGAATAAAAGGGCAGCACAGAGGGAATCTGCCTCTTTTGCTAAGAAATGTTATTGCCTCCCACCCACCCGACAGAAAGGGAGTAGTGAACCCGGATCTGAGTAATTGGAATGCCGGAGGTGGATGGCAGAAAAGTGGGGAACAATGGGGAGAAAATGGGGGGGGTGGGGAGGAAATAGGAGGTGGAAAGAAGGGAGGGGGAGCAAAAAGAGATTATGAGGAGAAAAAGAAATGACTGAAAAGAAAAGCGGTCTCGGTTTACACCGATACCTACGTAAGAAGAAGGCATGAAGCCACCCAGGTTTACACCTGGGAGGGCGAGAAGACAAGAAATGAGAATATACTATTATTAAGAAAATGGAAATGATGAAATAAGAAAGAAAAGAATGGATTGTAAAATAATTAATGGTGATGGTACGTGTAAATAATAATGGGTGAAATTAATAAAATGATTGCCAATCTGAGCACAACAATACTAAGTTGTTGTCTTTCTAGGGGGAAAGAGTCCGGGACAATGCCAGACAATGAACAGTTTCACATATGTATTGCCATATAAAAACATAACAGAGTGACAAGGTTACATTTACATTTTTACATAGATAGTTGCAGTACAATAATTTTGCAGTGTGTCAGGAATTACCATGTAGTGTGGCTGGCGGGTATAATGCTAGTAGCAGGTGCATTTGTCTACACAATGTTGATCAAGTGGTGTTTGGAAGAACCGAGGGCTGACAAGTGAAGTCAATTTGAGAGTTTTGGGGGAGGGCATTCCAGGCCATGGGAGCAGCCCAGCTTTTGCTTGTTTTGTTTTTCCTGTGTTGCCTCCTTTTGCTTTCATGTTCTTCCCTTCGTCTGCTTGTTTCGGCCTCTGCTGCAGCCCTTCCTCAGTGGTCCCCACCACCCCCTGTCCCCGCCACCTTTCTCCTTCCTTCCCTTCTCTCTCTGTGCTTCTTGTCCCTTTTTGCTTGCTCTTCTCCCTTTCTCTTCCCTGCTGCTTTCTGCTGCTTCTCCACCCTTGTGGCATTTTGGTCAGCGGTCCTCATGCTACCCCTCCGTACCTCTCCTTCCTCTTCCTCCTGGCTCACCAGTGTTTCTTCTCTGTTGGGTCTGCACTCTTTCTCCTCATTAGTATTGGTTATCTCTTTTTCTTTTTGGGGATTCTCCTCCATTTTGTTCCATCCTCAGTGCCATCTATATTCTTCCAGGTTAGTGACGTGGGCTGACATCACTGCCGCACTTAAAGTTACAGACCCCTCTTTTCCCATTTAAGTAACTGCTGCCTGCACCCTTAACTTCATTTCTCCATTGCATTCTTTCTGCTCTTCTGGTCTTCCATCAATCTGCTGCTCAGCCTAAGTACCTTTTGAAAGTCTATGAATGTAGGTATAGGGTTTGAATTCATCTGCCAGAGGCGGGAGTCTGCAACTTTCAATCCATGAGGAACTTATCAGACTCACATCTCACGTACTTGTGCCAGAAGTCCTTAAATTAACATAAGTGAATAAAGGACACAGTGTCCTCAGCCAAAAGTATAATTCTGCAGCCTGAAAATGCAGTCCCCCTGGAGCTGTTTTGTCCATGACAGTGTCCACTTACCAGCCTTAGCTGCCAGGGTTTTGTTCTCCTTCTCAATGCCACAAGTTGTTATGCTTCCTCACAAAACTGGTGAGAGACTATCATCCCCCATTCTTCCAAGGTTCATAAAAGGCTTGAGTTTCTCTGCTGGGTTTCATTCCTCTGAAATAAAATACGAAGTGGCATATTAGCACTATGGCCTGTACCACTCCTACTGGCACTCCATCCCCATATTCTGAAGAAGATCTTTCAGGGTCTCCTCGAACTTTTTCAGGCACTCAACTATATCACAAAAGACCTTCAAAATCAAATTACTCCATTAAGGACTGGACTATGGGGGCCTTATGTTTGAATTAAAAAAATTCAGTGTTTCACCACTTAGCTTCAGCCCAGAAACAGGAACTGTTTCATTTATTCATAGCAGCTTAATTTCGGACTGCCAGTGATCCTGCACCTAGCCAGCTGATTCCCTAGCCAGTTACTGCTGCTTTATCTGAAATTTGAGAATGTATGGCTCAGCTCTCAACATCTGTATCATTACATAACATTTTCTGGCAAAAAGCGCCTAGTCATTGGTATATCTGTACCTCAGTCAAAGTCCATTCCTAGCATAAATTCATTGATTGCATCTGATGATTACTCTGTCTCCCATGCGTGCATCACTGATGCCATTACAATCATTAAATACTTTGCCCTGGCACCTGGCTCTCAAAAGTAGATATTCACCAGTCTCTGTGGCATCATTATGTCATTAAATGGAAAGATTAGTGCTACTTTGTTGTTCAGCTGACATTTGTCTGTAAAAGCAGTCCAAAATTATTTTATATGTTTTCTTATATGCTCTGTTGGTTATTACTCAATGTCTGTCATCGTCCATCTGTCATCCATATTCTGGATGACTTCCTGCTCATTGATCCTCCTGATTCACCTCCTGCGGCTGGCATTACTGCACTCATCTATCTGTTCCAGGACCAAGCAGTTCCTCTGTCTGAGGAGAAAATGTTAGGACCATCTACAGTACATCCATTGAATTTCTCGGTATTGAACTGGACACTAAATGTATGGAAACCAGATTACCACCTGATAAACTAAACAAGATTCAAGCTCTCATGGAATCCTTTTCTGTTCTCTCATTCCTGTACCAAATGTGAACTTCTTTTACTCCTGAAATATCTTAGTTTCACAATGCAGATCATTCCACAAAGTTGTTCATTTATTTCCTACCTTCTGACATTGGAATCTTCTGTCTCTGAACTGCACCATCACTTCAAAATTACTGCTGCAGCCAAATCTGATCTAGTTATCTGGTCCTGTTTTCTAGCCTATTTGAATGGATGTTCTATTGTTCTTCAAAGACCCATCTCCTGACTTACATCCCAGATATATACTGATGTGGCACCATGTCATGGCTATGCTGCTATCTTTGAGCACTCCTGGATCTCCACTTCCTGGCATCCTGACATGTCCATTCTTTGAGACTTTTCAACAACGTTTGCTCTCTTCAAAATGTAACCTATCATAGCCACTGCATTTGTATGGGGACATTTCTGGTCTCTACAGACTGTCTCAATCTTTTCAGGCAATCAGCCAGCCATGGATGTTATCAATAAGGGCAGGTCTTTATCCCATTCCATCATGTTGTTCATGCAGAGGCTGACTTGGTCATCTATGTATCATAATTTTACTATGATATTCTTTCATATTCCTGGCTATGTGAATAAGACAGCAAACTCTTCATCTCAATTTCAATTCCAGGAATTCTGTTGCACCTATCCCTCATCAGACTTGATCATGACATCTCCTTCTCAATTTGCTGATCTCATCATGACTTAGCATATTATCTTCAGCAAGCTGAAGCCTTCATGTGGTCTGCCTTAGTGGCTGCTCTCCAAGCAACCTACACCACAGCTTGGAAGATGTATTCCTTGTTTTGTTCCTTGCAGTCCATCCATTAGAGTTCCTTCTCTAATGAGCATGTACTTGCATTCATGACGAATTGCCATCAAGCCTTGAAATTATCACATGGGAATATAAAGCAATACATATCTGGAATCCTCTTTGTATCTCAGTCAAATCCATTCCTGTCTTCAGCTTTATTCAATGCCTCAATTAAATGCCACCTGATTGGAATTCATAGAGCATGATCCATAAAAGGTCCTACATTACTCCCTATTGATGAATCCATATTTTAAAACCTGTTGGACTTGCTGTGTACTGTTCAATTTGACCCTACCACAAACACTATGGTCTCATCAGTCATTTGAGTAGATTTCTATAGTTTCCTACATCCTGGGGAATTTACTACATCATCAGCCTCATGTGTTAAATTCCTCACAGTTGGCAATTTAATAAAACAAGAAGGTCATTACATCCTGTTGTGTCAAACTTCAAAGACTGACAGACTGCAAAAAGGAGTTCAGATTACATATTACCTGACTCGCAATAACTAATACCCGTAAGCTCTTTTTGATTAACTCTTGCAATACCATATTTGCTCGATTCCTCTCAGCCTCTTCTGACTTCTGACAGTCATGTAGCAATGACTACCAAATGGTTCATGGAGCATGTAGGAACTCTCCTTCAATGGCTCAGACTCAATCCTTATGCTTTCTCAGGTCATTCCTTTAAGATCAGAGCAGCATTATCAGCAAAGCTTTGTTGCTGATTTCTGAGCCTAGGCCTGAATAGGCTGTGCACTCCTGTGATGAGAAATAAACCTTGAAAGAGCTGGTAAAACATTGCCTTGGACCTTTCTTTTGAATTTTGTGTGGGGTGTGCCATGACTGTCTTTGCTTCACTGTACAAGTAAATGTTATTGAGCACCAAGACCTAGTTGTGGTTCTGGCTTTGCCTGGCCCTATACACAAGCACTATACACTATTCACCAAACACTGAATGGAAGGGCTTCACCCGAGGTTCAATGTGGGGGAATAACTCCTCCCATATAGCAGCCCATGCTTAGTCTGTCTCAAAAACCCCAACATCTTCACCACCTCCTCCTCCTCCAGCACTCTTCTCACCTTAAGTGCTGGGCCTTCTATTCCCCTAATGCTGCATGGCTCCTCTACCCAGGGTGGCAACCGTGAAAGGCCAAAGTTAGGTATACACACACTACACACTATTTACCAAACATTAAACTGATATTTGTGGACTATAATCCTCTTTATTTTCCTCCATACATGATATTAATTTCTGAAATTGCCTACAGAAGTCCAGGTGTTATATTGTATACTCTTGATTTGCCAGATTGCCAGAAAATGTTTGGAAAAAATGAGTAAAATCTCGTTTCTTGTTTTCCCTCCATAGTGCCATACTGTCATATAAGTGCATGACTGACAATCTAGCTCACCATAGGGAGCTCCATTTCTTCTGTAAAGTCAGGTTTGAAAGACACTCACTATTAAGGTGCCATACACCTTTCCTGTGTACAGGGGCATTTTCCCATGAGAGTTGACACTATACTGCAGCATGGTCAGAAAATTCCATGCTGCTAGTACAAGCCATGGTAACAACAATATTCTGGGACACAAAAACTACAATAAAACCTGACTAAAGTCTAAACACAAGCTTATAAAACACATAAAATGTATCTGAACATTTATCTTTAACTAAACAAAATCATTGCAGCCAGAGTAAAACAAAGTTACTGTAAATTACAGGGTGCCCTGACTACTGTATGATGCAGTAAACATACATTGGTATTTCTTTTGTATTTTTTGGTAACCAGGTAAGGTCCACTAGGCACATGTACCCCCCCCTTGTGTATCAACTCTGTTACAGATCTTTGTGCCATCTGCAAAGAGGCATACATTTCCTTCCAGACCCTCTGCAATGTCACCTATAAAGACGTTAAAGAGGACTGGACCCAGTACTGAGCCCTGAAGTACTCCACTAGTAACCCCCCTTTCTTCAGAATGTGTTCCATTCATTATGACCTTCTGTGTCCTGTTGAGCAGCCAGTTTGCTACCCAGGCTACAACCCTGGCACCCACTCCCAGGCTGGCTAACTTGATTATTAATCTTTTGTGTGGGACTGTGTCAAATGCCTTGCTAAAGTCTAGGTAGGCCATATCCACAGCCCCTCCCTGGTCTATTACTTTGGTCACCCAGTCAAAGAAATTGATTAGATTCATCTGACATGACCTTCCTGCTGTAAATCCATGCTGCTTTGGGTCCTGTGCCCCGCTGGCCTCTAGGTACTCAACAATTCTTTCTTTCAGAAGTGATTCCATCATTTTCCCCACCACTGAGGTCAAACTAACAGGTCTGTAGTTTCATGCTTCTGCCTTGCTCCCACTTTTGTGAAGGGGAATCACATCTGCCTTCCTCCAGTCCTCAGGTACCACCCCATCTTCCCATGATTTGTTAAAAAGTGTGGTTAGTGGTGTCACTAGGTCCTTCCTTAGCTCTTTTAGGATTCTAGGGTGAATCCCTTTCAATCTCCATGGAGGACTCTGAGGAAGGGGGGGGGTAAATGGATTGTTCTACTACACCAGATGTGGGGGCCCAAGCAAGGGCAGTCATGGTACCACCCACAGTATCTGAAACTTTATCTACTGAAGAGACCACAGAAGTAGAGGGAGGTGGGGAGTCCTGTGCAGCAAGTGAACCTGCCTTTTCAGTCTGAACATTTCCTTTCTTCTGTGAAGCAAAATGCCTTTCAGAGGCCTGTGCTGCCCCTCTCTGTTGGGGATGTGTCACCAATGTTTCCTGCAGTAGCCCATCCTCCCTACTATGAGAGGCCCAGGGATACCTCACAAAGGAACTATCTCTGATTTCACACAAATTGCACCTGAAGATATTATTATATGATTGGGAGGTATGCCCATAATTCAGACTGTGACTACACCTAGCACTGGCACACTTATTACTAAGGTGAGTATGAGCCTCACACTTGTGGCAGGATTTAGGTCACCCAATATAAAACAAAGAACCTTTATATTGACCTACTGTAGAAAGAAACTATCGTGCAGGAGGATAATGCCTTGATTAGTCTGATACAATTTCACTCTTAGTTTCCATTCATTTGTCCATATTTCTTGTGTTGATAATCAGAACTGGATTGTCCAACACCTCACATCTCTGCTGTAACCAAAATAAAATGTCTGAGATGTTGATACCTTCATGTTCAAAAATTACTGCCACTGTTTGAATTGCAGTCCTAGTCAAAGGTATAGTTACAAAGTGGGTCCACATTGGTGTATCCCTTAACTTTTGTATATTGTGCCCAAACCCTTTTGAGCCCTGTCACATTCTTGAAACTGATATCACAGTTAGGGTTTCCTGTGTGACTAAGGGTATAGTTCTCAGACAAAAAATAACTTTAAGGAGTCCTTTAACTAAGTCTGTGCAATGTACACCCTGTCAGGTGAATTCCCCAAAACCCCACTTGTACACCAGCCTCACCACATTTCTCTGAGGAGCTGGCTCACCCTTTTTAGTGAAAAAGTCCATGACTTTGATAGCAGATCTAGTGGGTTGTGGTCTGCAAAGTGTGGGAGTCCTTCAAAATTTGAGCTTCGGGGACCAAAGTATCCAAATGCAGTGGACTAAGCCCTCTCCTTGTGACTGTCTGACCTGATGGCCCAGTTTGTGCAGAAGCGGTGGGAGAGCTGAGTTGCACCAGCAGCATGCTGTCTGTCTGGTACATTCACTGCCAAAGTTTGCTGTACAGCATTTGTTGCCTCCATGTGGTCATTATCAAACAGCCTACAATCCAGTAAGGGCACAGTGCCTGGTAGGCCTTGTTCACCTGCACTGTCTCTTGTAGGATGGTGTTGCTCAAGTGAGGACTGCAAGTCTATGCCTCACTGCCACCTGCTCCTTGTTTGCTCAGCAGAGACCTCCCTCCTTCCCCAGTCTCACCTGCATCCTATGGAGTGAGGCATGCATCTGTCAGCATTGCAGTAGAGGAGCGCACATCTGCAATTCTGTTGGGAGACACTGTGGAAGATCATTCAGTTGTTGGCTCTGTCATGGTTGCAGGAAGGAAGGGTAGGCGCTGGTTCTGCAATAGTGTTCTCTGGGCCTGGGTTAGCTAACACAGTTTCTACAAGAGCTACAATTTACATGAAAGTGCTCCAAGCTAACATGAAGTCCTTTCTTTTTTTAATGAGACTTTATTTCACACTAATAAATGTTACAAACTCCATATTACATACATGCACCAAAAAAAGGCAGGTAGGTTAGGGGTACAAACAAAGAAAAAGCACATAAGGAGCTAAATGCAGGAACTAATATAGTCAACCTAAAAGCAATATTTAGTGAAAAGAACATCAGCCACAGTACATATATATCCATGTACTGTATGTCAAGGGCCCATCACCCTAGAAAAAAATAAAAAGCTAGTACACTGACATCACAGATTGCTTTGCTCTAAATAAAACATAGCAAAATAATTCCATATTTTCTCACATTCTAATTTTCTTTTTCTAACCAAGTAATGTATTTTTTCTAACTTCATCAGGTCTGTCATCAGGTTTAGGCAATGCTGAATGACTGGGGGGTCATCACCTTACCAATTCTACAAAATGGCTTTGTTAGCAATAATCATTGGTAAGTGAATACATTTTTGGACATCTGTAGGAATAAAGCTGAATGTGTAATGACCACATCAGTTCTCTATCAGTTTTGGGCTGCATCCCTGTAATATTTATAAAAATTTTAAAAATACCGGACCACAAATCTTGAATGTTGGTGCAGCTAACAAACATACTGTATGTATAAGTGTTGCTGGGATAGTTTTGCATCTCGGACCTGCAGTATTGATGTTTGGATTCACTTTCTTAAGTTTTGCAGGGGTGTAGTAGGTATGGTGGAGGATATTGTACTGTATCTGTTGAAGTTTAGAAGATAGTAACCCTTTAAATGCTGTAAATATAAATTGTTGCCATACATTATCTGTAAAGGGAGAGACCATATTCAGGTCCCTCTTAGATCTTAAATTTATTATTTTTTCCATGAATGTACCAAGAAAGAACAGTAAATTCTAGAAATGAGTTTCATAGAAGGTAAACCGGGGAATGCATTTTCCAAAATATGAGAATTAGTGAGTGGATCATAACCATTATTAGATTTGAAAATAAAATCTCCAAACTGTAGATAGCTAAAAAAGTGGTTGTTTGGAATACCAAACTGGTTTTGAAGTTGTTGGAAAATCATTAAAGTACCAGACTGATAACAGCACGCTATTTGGTAAGTCCCCGTTTGTGACAAAGCTTAAATAATATATTATTAATTGAGAGGGAAACATTATAATTATCTAAGACTGGAGAATACAGCGAGAGTTGATTGTTCCATTTAATCAACTTATGTGCTTTTGACCAGATGTGAACCGAGGTAGTTGTGGATGATAAAATAGATGTATTTTTATTGTTTGTAAATGCAGAAAACAAAATGTGTGGTAATGAGGAATGGGGAATCTTTGAGATTCTAACTGGCAGCATGCCAATTCTTCATTCTAGAACCAGGTTTGAAGTTTGCTTCATTGCCCTGCATAATAATATAGCGTAAAGTTAGAAAGGCATAGTCCACCCTAAGATGTTGGCAATGTCAGTTTATCCATAGCCAATCTCGTTTATTTATTTTTTCATAGAAATTTAGCTATGACTCTGTTCAAAGAGGAAAACCAAGATTACGGTACATTAACCAGGAGGGTCTGAAAAAGAAAAAGTAGTTTAGGTAGTACGACCATTTTAATTAAATTTACCCTACCAATCAACATCTATTGATACTGGGTCCACTTTAATAACACTGGAGAAATTGTATTCAGAAGGGGGTAAAATTTGTCTCCATAATTATTTGAAGAGCTTAAGAAAGATTTACCCCTAAGTATTTAATTTCATTAACTGTTTGAATAGTGTTTAAAAATTAGCCAGGCACTTTAGGCAACATGCCAACAGATAACATTTCTGACTTTTGCCAATTGATTTTTATATCCAGAGGCTACACCAAAATCATCCATCGATTTAAAAGGGTTGGTAAAGATTCAGTAGGATCTGATAAATCAACAATATGTCATCTGCATATAGGCTAATCTGAACATTAGATAATTGTCTAATCGTAATTGCTAGGGTTATAATCAGGGCAAAAAGTACTGGAGATAGTGAACAGACTTGACATGTGCCTCGCTGTAACCACATAATCGGGGACATCTCCAAATTAGTTTTAATGTGGGCAGTTGGTGATTGGTAGATCAAAGAAATCCATTTTCTGAATTTCTGCTCCAGTTCAATTTTTTCTCAAAAACTATATGTAGTCACATTCAACACAGTCAAATGTCTTCTCAGTGTCAAGCGTAAGTAACACTGAATTACTGTTTTTCATGCTATGCAATTTAATGCACACCTTACATTAGAGCTGAGTAATCTGTCTTTAATAAATCCCATTTGATCAGGGTGAATAAAAGTTGGTAAAATGAGTTCTAAACAAGTAGCCAGTATCTTTGCTAAGATGTTACAGTCAGCGTTCAGCAATGATATAGGTCTATATGAAGAACTTAACTCTAGATTCTTACCCTTTTTTGGAAACAAAGATATATTGACTTCTGAGAATGAGACAGGGAGTTTACCCATATCCAATGCTCGAATATTGTAGCATGTCAAGTCTGCACAGTCTGAAACAGTTAAAATGGAACTTTGGATGGCAATTCTACCAGGCTTTCATTAAAAAAGTTTCTAAAGTTCAATGCAGAATTCCTTTCAGGAGGATTTTCCCTATCAAATTCTGTTGAAAACATTAGAAAAATCATCATTGTGGAGTTGTAATCATTAATTTATGTGGAATTTGAGGTGATGCATGGACAGTGTAGACTGAGTCCTCATAGTTATGCCACATAAATTAATGAATACAGCTCCACAGGGACAAAAGTTCTAATGTTTTCAACAGAATTCGGTGGAGAAGATCTTCCCAAAACGAATTCTGCATCGAACTTTAGACATTTTTAAAGAAATCCCAGTAGAATCGCAATCCAAAGTTCAATTTTAGCTGTTGCAGACTGTGCAGACTTGACATGTAACCCTTAAATGTAAGCGTTCAGTAAATACTTGCTTGATTTTTTCACCTTTTATAAAAATCCAAAGGAATTCCATCCAGTCCAAGGCCTTCCTAGCTGACAAGCAATCAATTGCCAACAATATGTCGTTCATTGAGATATCCTTTTTGAGTTCATTAATTATTTCAGCAAAGATAAAAGGTAGTTCTATCATGTTTAAGAACATTTTTACAGCACTCGGATAGTTATTCCGATCTGAAGTGTACAAAGTAGCATAAAATTGAAAGAAGGCCTGATTAATTTCTTCCAGTATATTGATTATCTCCCCTGAAATTGTTCTAATACTACTAATGCTTCACCCTAATTCTTCTTGTTTAATTTGAAGAGCCATACACTTATCTGATTTGCCGCTCTTAGATTAGTAAGTAGATCTAGTTTTTAAGATTGCATTATTTATTTATTGAAAGTATCAGAATTACAACCCATTTTCTACTTTCAATGTTAAGAAATTATTTTCCAATCTGTTTTTATTAAGAAGCTTTTTATTATTATCAATACATAGATACATAGACTTTGATGGCAGATAAGGACCGCTTGGCCCACCTAGTCTGTCCATTTAAAAACAAGAAAAGACATGGACAGCCCGCTGGTGCAGTGGTTGGATTTCCGCTTGCAACACCAGTGACCCGGGTTCAGGAACAGATCCAAGTCATCAGAGGGCCGACCGGGGGGAGAAGAATGAAGCATCCTTGGACGGCTCTCCTTCTCTGGGGGAGAGGGTGGGGTAGTGTCCGGCACACTGAGAACTCCTGGCGGAGGCCGGGAGACACTCACACTCTGGCGCTTGCTACATGGTAGGTAAGGCAGACGCTGGCATCATTGCACGTCCCCACCTCCAAGAACACAGGAAAAAGGGAAGGCAGGTGGAGGCCACTGTCTCAGTGAAGTCAACCTTGGAGCTTCGATCAGCCATCATCACCGCTCCCCCAACCAGTCACAGTTCTGCGGCGCGGATTGGGGACCGTGGCAGCGGCTCCACCCTCTAGGGGGTAAGCCAGGGGTAACTGGGAGAACCAGCAGCAATGGATGATGGTGGGAGTCCTGGGGGCCATGACTAGGGCTGAATATTGACAGTGGCCCTGCCAAAGAAAATAAAGAATTAAAAAAAAAAAAAAAACAAGAAAAGATGGCTTCATGAGATTCAACCGGAGCCAATGCAAATAACTTATATACACAGAAAAAGCACAGCTACCCGGCATAGGTTTAAAAAAGACCATTGAACTTGGTCTAGATAAAAAGTTTATTAACGACAAATAACAAAGTAGTAGCAACTCCCACATGTCAAACAATGTGCTTTCAAAATATATTGCCACTTGCTCTCAATTTGTAATAATCTTTTGTTCAAATCACCCCCTCTAACATTAAGTGTTACTTTTTCTAATCCCTGGAACTTAAAAGTATGACCAGGTCCTTTCTCTAATACATGTGTGGCTGAAGCGTTTGTTTTATCTTTATGTTCAATACTTCTCAGATGTTCAGCTATTCGATTTTTGAACAGTCTTATAGTCTTTCCAACATAAAAGGCATCACATTCACATTTTGCCACATAGATAATGCCGGTAGTCGAGCAATTAATGAAATGTTGATTGTAAATAGTTCTACCTGTTGTTGGATGTTGAAAAGACATCCCTACTTTCAGAAACGCACAGAATGAACAATGTCCACACTGAAAGGTCCCACCTGGAAGTACGGTTCCAACCGTATTTGTTGGTGTCACATATAAACTTCGCGTAACAATGTCCGCCACATTTTTGCCTCTTTTCTAAACCATTCTTGGGGGTTGAGCAACTACATCTTTAAGACTTGATTCCAATGAGAGCAAGTGAGATTTATTTAACAAGATATTATGAATTTTAGATGCTTGTGGATGGTATTCTGTAATAAAACTAAGAAAGACAACATTATTTAGTTCATACATTTTCTTTTCTAATAAAGTAGATCTATTTATAGTATTCACTGTCTCTTTAGCCTTAATTAGTAAACCTTTATTATAGCCCCAATCCAAAATGTTTTTTTGCATACATTCTGCTTCTATATTATATTCCATTTGATTGGTGGTATTGCATTTCAAACACATAAATTGCCCTCTAGGAATATTCTCTAAAACATGTCTCGGATGGCAACTATCAAATTGTAGCCATGCATTTCTTGCACAAGATTTTTTGAACAAACAAGTATCTAAACTTCCAGTCTCATTTTTGCTTATTTGTAAATCTAAAAAAACAATTGTTTGATCGTTCATACTCATAGAAAAAGTCAAATATGAGTAGATTCCAAATATGTCACAAAATCAGGGATTGCTAATGGGGGCCCCCTCCAAATCCAAAAAATATTGTCAATATAATGTTTATATTAATGTAAATATTGTCTAAATGGATTATAATCTGACAAAACAAAATGGCATTCCCAATTAGCCAACTATATATTGCCATAATTGGGCACAAAGGAGGCCCCCATTGCAGTTCCCTTTATTTTCAGGTAAAAACTCTGATCAAACAAAAAGCAATTACTTGTCAACACTTTCTCGGTTAAATGAACTGAACACTCTATGAAAGCATGCGCATGTAAGGAATGTTGACACAATGTAGTTCTAAAAGCTTCCAACCCTCCACAGTGAGGAATGTTGGTATAAAGAGAACTGATGTCAAGTGTAACCAATACATCATCTCTATTCGCTGTAGTGTCCCATAAAATCTGTAATACCTCTAAAGTATCACTAAAATTGGCAGACTACAAGGGCACAAGTGGTTTCATATATTGATCCACAAATTATGCCAATAGTTCCATCAATGAGCCGATACTGGCTACTATAGGATGAAACAGAGGGTCTACCATAGATTTGTGAATTTTAGGTAACCCATACAGGGTCGGTATAATAGGATGTTCTACTAACATAAATTCATACATTTATTTAGAAATTAAGCCATTCATAAAGATTTCATACAAATTGACATCTATTTCTTTTTTAAAAAGTGGAGTAGGATCTCTAGACATTTTCTTATAATATTCATCATTTGACAATTGTGTCAACAGTTCTTTTTCATACTTAACTTTATCAAGTATGATGATTGCCCCTTCTTTATCAGCTGCTTTAATTTCATTAGCCGAATTGCATGTTAAATTACATAGTGTTTCATGTTCAGCTATTGTACAGTTGTGGAATCTAGGTGTTGGTTGACAGTCTAGCAATTCCTATATATCCCTTTCGCAAGCTTTTTGAAAGGTGTTCACAAATGGAGTAGTAGGTGGAATAAAAACTGATGGTTTACGGAGCTGTTTTTTTTATGATGTCATCAGCAGTCTGTGAAATAGGCTCTATATTAGAGCTAGCATTTTGGTTGTTAAACATAATTCTCAAGTCCAATTTATGGGTGAATTTATATAAATCCAACATCACATCAAACTCCTGGGGTTTAGTAGTAGGTATAAATTTTAACCCTTTCTGTTACACCGATCTTTCGGCTGCTGTCAAATCATAATTCGATATGTTAATAACCAGATTGTTCAATTCCACAGTTGATTCTTCCACAGACGTCTGCCCCTCCCATGTGTCCATCAGCCTGCTCTCTGTCGATTTCTTCCTCCCTTTAACTCTAGTCCCTCTTCTTGTCTTTCTACGTTCGATTGAAATTGCACAAACCGAGGGCTCCTTCTCAAAATATTTTGAGCCATCGGAAATTCTGGGAGGTTTGGATAAACAGGGAGTGTTCCTTTTGATATCATTTGCACTGAATGTCCTACTGCAGTTTGATTGTGCAGGTGTATTCCCTGTATTTCGTTCATTGCAGATTCCTGCTGATAATTCTGTTGATTCGGGGGGGGGGGTAGAATAATCTCTGTTCCCTCTTGTCTTGTTTCTAAAAAAGGCATATTAGAAATTAAATTGTCAGGGGTATTTACATTATCAAGAATCCGACCCTTAACTGCTGGTATATACCATGGTATCATTAGGTTGATTATGTTTTTTTAAAATGGGTCTAGGAATAAAATTCCAGTCTTTCCTCTTACCCCATTCAAAAATACACCCTTCCAGATAGTCTCGCCTATCTCTCTCAAATTTGTGTTCTTTGATCTTTTTAATATGTATATCATGCCTTTTGATGGTATGTTCCAATCTTGCTCTAAAAGCTGCATATTCAGGATCATCTTTGAAAGTTAGTACTTGTTCTTTTTCAAAAATATTTCTTTTAATATCCACTTCTTGTTCATCCGCATGTTTTAAAATAATCTTTATCAAACCAGCACTGCTATCTAAATTATGGGTCTGCCAATCCAACAAAAAATTAATTCTCTCCAGGCCAAACGCTGGCTGCTTAGTGTATCTAAGGCCACGTGGGGCCCTGTTAACCTCTAAGTAGGCATTCATGGTAACCTTTTGCCAATATAAATGTCTGGTCTTTAGAACTATTTTTTCTAATTCGATGAATGCTCTTTTAATATTCAGCAGTTCTTGGAAGGCATTTCCATCATTTGAATTTCCCATAATCACAGGTCTAACATTTGTTTCTTTTACCAATAAGGGGTTAACATCCCCCAGTTTGAAAAATAAAGAATCCACAAAATGCACATTCGGACCCATAGCTAATTCTTGTTGTGCTGTTTGGGTAACTGTCTGTCCATTATGTTGTGAGTGAAAACCATACTCATGGAAGATGAGAGGAGTGCTGCTACTTTCTGTCTACATTGTCGGACCACCAGACGCCATTATGACTGGAAACACACCGCACTCAGAGCTCGCCAAAAAATCTGAACAGTAAAAACAAAAAAAGACGGCTTCATGAGATGCAACCAGAGCCAAGCAAATAACAACTTATATGCACAGAAAAAGCATGGCTAACCAGCATAGGTGTAAAAAAGACCATTGAACTTGGTCTAGATAAAAAAATGTTTATTAACGACAAATAACAAAGTAGCAGCAACTCCCACAAGTCAAACGTTTTCACGTGCTTGTGTATCAACCCTGTTGCAGATCTTTGTGTCATCTGCAAAGAGGCATACTTTTCCTTCCAGTCCCTCTGTAATGGCACTTATAAAGACATTAAAGAGAACTGGACCCAATACTGAACCCTGCGGTACCCCACTAGTAACCCCGCTTCTTCAGAGTGGACTCCATTTACAATTACCTTCTGTGTTCTGTTGTCCAACCAATGTTTTACCCAGGCTACCACCCTGGGACCCCCCCAGGCCAGTTAAGTTGACTATTAATCTTTTGTGTGGGACTGTGTCAAATGCCTTGCTAAAGTCTAGGTAGGCCATGTCCACAGCCCCTCCCTGGTCTACTACTTTGGTCATCCAGTCAAAGAAATCAATTAGATTTGTCTGACATGACCTTCCCACTGTGAATCCATGCTGTCTTGTGTCCTGTGCCCCACTGGCCTCTAGGTACTCAACAGTTCTTTCCTTCAGAAGTGATTCCATCACTTTCCCTGCCACAGAGGTCAAACTGACAGGTCCGTAGTTTCCTGCCTCTGTCTTGGTCCTACTTTTGTGAAGGGGAATCACATCTGCCTTCCTCCAGTCCTCAGGTACCACACCATCCTCCCATGATTTGTTAAAAGGGTAGTCAGTGGTTTCACTAGTTCTCCCCGTAATTCTTTTAGAATTCTGGGGTGATCCATCAGCCCCATTGCTTTGTCCACCTTCAGTTTTAGGAGTTCTTTTAGAACCCTTTCTTCTATGAAAGGACTGGGATCGACCCCCCCCCCATCAAGAGTGCTTCTGTTAATTGGATTAGGCACCTCCTCCTCCTCCTCTTTTGTGAATACTGAGCAGAAATATCCATTCAGTATCCCTGTTTTTTCACTGTCCCTCTCTGCCCACCCACCATCCATTCTATTTAGCCTCACTATCCCTCCCTTTGTCTTTCTACGCTCCCTGATGTACCTAAAAAAGGTTTTATCCCCCTTCTTAACTGAGTTGGCTATCTTTTCCTCAGTTTGGGCCTTTGCTATTCTGACTTCCCTTCCTGCTTCCTTCTGCCTTAACTGGTACAGCTCTCTGTCCTGCTCCTTCTGTGTTTCCTTATACTTCCTGAATGCTATCTTTTTCTCCCTGACTTTCCCAGCCACATCTTTTGAGAACCATAGTAGCTTTTTCTTTTGTTTTGATTTGTTTATTTGCTTCACACAAAGGCTTGTTGCCTCTGTGATGGCAGTTTTGATGTTTCCCCATTGTTGATCTACTCCTCCTTCTAGCCTGTTTGCTAGTGCTTTTCTAAGGCACTCTCCCATCTTGCCAAAGTCAGCCCTCCTGAAGTCCAGTACCCTCACTTTTGTATGGCTTCACTCTGTAGCTGAGTTTATCATGAACCACACTGTTTGATGGTCACTTGTTCCCAGATTGTAACCCACTTCTAGATCTGAGATCCTCTCACTGTCCCCATTTGAGAGTATGAGGTCTAAGATTGCTCCCTCATGAGTGTGTTCTGAAACTAGCTGTCTGAGGCATACCACCTGTAGGGCATCAAGAATGGCCCTGTTCTTGGATGTGGCTGCATCAAATGTGCTCCAGTTAACATCTGGCATATTCAGGTCTCCCATCAACAGTATCTCCCCTTTCTCTGCCATCCTAAGAATGCCTTCTATCATGTCCTTGTCCATTCCCTCCCCCTGACATGGGGGTCTGTATACAACCCCTGTGTGGATTGTGGAGCCATTTCCAGTCTCTAAGGTGACCTACAGTGCCTCCTCTCCTCCCTGTTTACTCTTTGTTCAGTTGCTTTTATCCTCCCTTTACATAGAGAGCTATCTCCCCTCTTCTCCCCTCCCTGTCTCTCCTGTAGGTTATGTACCCTGGTATGTTAACATACCAGTCATGCTCTCTGTACCATGTTTTGTGACTGCTATGATATCCAGGCATCCCTCTTCCATCAAGGCCACCAGTTCAGAGAGCTTGTTGCCCAGACTACGGGCATTGGTACTCATTACCCTCCATTTCCTGATGGCCTTACTCCTTTTTGCCCCAGTCCTGTCCTTATTGTCTTTGTCACTTTCTCCATTTGCCCCTGCCCTTCTCTCTATTGACATCTCTATCTTGGTGTTTACCTCACTTACTACCCTGACTTTTTTGGAAGGGCTAGGATTTCCCTGCTCCTTTCCAGTGCCTCCCGCCCCCCCCAGCTTGTTTAAATGCTTGTCAATGAAGCATTTAAACTTATCACCTAGGATCCTAGATCCCCTCCTGGACAGATGCAGCCCATCATGCCAGTATAAGCCTGCATCACTTCAGGTGGACCCCCAGTCCCCAATGAAGCCAAATCCCTGAGCTCTGCACCAGTTTTTCAACCACCGATTGAATCCCATGGTGTGGAGCACCCTAGCCTCACCTGTGCCATAGACAGGCAGCACCTCTGAGAAGGTTACCATGTGTGCTACTTGTCTAAGGCCCCTCCCCAACTCCACAAACTCTTCCTGCACTGCTCTGATCCCTTTCTTAGCCAGGTCATTTGTCCCTAGGTGGACAATGACATCCAGCTCCTTCCCCTGTGCAGCTGCTCCGGTGATCCTGAGGATTCGCTTCCTGTCCCTCCAAGCCATGCTGCCAGGCAGGCACCTTACCTCCCTCTCCCCTTCCTCTCCCAGTTCTACCTTCCTAACAATGGAATCCCCCACCAGGAATGGTTTCCTTCCCCTATGAGGTCCCATGCCACGGTCCTGTGGGTCTCCCTTGTGGAGGTTCCCAGCATCCTCCTTGGTCTCCTCTGTGGGTGCCTCCATAGAGGAACCACACTTTGCCAGAATGGCATAGAAAATGTGGACAGGTACAACTGGAAGGATGTGCCTCTGTTCCTCCACCCTCACCCTCCCTGAGCCCACTGTGGTCCAACTGCTCCTCTTTCTTGGCAACCTCTGAGGCAACAGAGTGGCGCTGGTGGTCCCTGGATGGAAGAGGAAGTCCCACAAATCTGGGCCAACTCAGCCTGGAGATGAGCAACCTCCTCCCTCAGCCCAGAGAGGTGCCTGCAGATGGGACAACACCGCATCCTCCAGAACGTCTCCTGGAAGACTGCTGCTCCACAGCCACTGCACTGCACCACTCCCATCATGTCTTATTTCTGGCCCCTTCACTGTTGTTTGGAATCCTTACTCTTTCCTCTGTTTGTTTTCTCTTCTCTCCCTACTTACTTACTGCCTCTGTGCCCTTTAAGCTCCTGATTGTCCTGTTCTGAGACAAGGAGATCCTATATTTCTCAGTAGACCCCTTACTTGCTCAGAGGCAGACCTCCAGCACCTTGGGGGGGTGAAGAGCTACTCTTGCCCTTCTAGGATGGTGAGTCTTTGGTTGCTCTGTGATCACTCACTTCCTGCTCCCAAACAGGAAGTTCCTGTTGTCAGTCAAATCCTGTGCCTATAAAAGTAGAACAAGCTTTGGGTGGCAGGGTGGAAGGGAGGGAAGGAGGGCAATATAGACCCAGTAGAGAAGTCCAGTCACACAACACTCCTTCCTCCTGGTGTTCTCTGGCAGAATCTATCTAGGGCATTGTTTAAATCTAGCTTCCTTCTAGCTAAGCCACTCCCCCTATTTAACAGATCTTTCTACATGTAATAAAATTGCATAGATAACACTCACCTTCAGCCACCTGAGATTTACACCTAGATAACTGCTCAGATAACCACTCACTTCAGCTAACTCAGACAACACACTAACATTTTTTTCATGCTGGTGAATAATAGCAATCTCGAGGTTTTTATTTTTTTTTACGTTGTTCAATTTCTTATCTATGACCCTATATTTATAAGCAGAATAGGCAATACAGGACCCCCTAAGATATGCCTTAAAGTAGTCCCAGAGTGTTTGAGATTATACAAACCGGTGAGTGTTATAATCAAAGAAAAATGTGATGTCATCAGATATATGAGGATAGAAATTCTCATCATTTATTAATGCTGGAGGCATACACCAGGGTCTCACATTTTTTCAACTGGACTGCTTAATTGCCAATGTTATAGGAGAATGGTCAGAAATCAAAATGCTATGATATGCTGTATGTGCCACGGTATAGAGAATGGATTTGAAAATGAAAAAGAAATCAATCTTAGAGTAGCTCTTGTATACAGGCGAATAAAATGAAAATACATAACATATATCAGATTGCAATGACACCAGGGAGTCACCAACAAAAAGTCTTTCATCATTCTTAACAAACTACTCACACTTCTTCCTGTGTTCTAAGATGATGGTATTCTATCTAGAATATTGTTAAGAATAATATTAAAATCTCCCCCACACACACACAATTGTATAAGGCAGAGTAAAGGATGCCAATTCTACAAACAGATCCACAACAAACTGTGGGTCATTTTCATTAGGGTCATAAACATTCAATAGTGTAATTCTACACCAATTTCTTGGATTGATGCATCTTTAAAAGTGTGTGTGGGGGGAGGGTAACATTGGTACCTCACTTTATACCAAGCCAACAGATAGGAATACAATGCTTTTATCCAGCAGTTTCCATCCAAGGCATATTCCTAGGAATAATCCAAAGGGTCGGTTAATTAGAACTCTGAGAAACTGCACAGATAGAGCTGATCTTGAGATGCAGAGGGATTTGCAGGTACAACGCTTCAGAGAGAGGGGATACTATAATAGGGGAAGGCATGGATGTAGTTAACAACATGTCTAGGATGGATACTTTAATACCAAAGACAAGAATGAAAGAAAATATATTTCAGGATATTGGCTTTGTTAAAAAGTATAGTACAAGAAGTACAGAATTGAGGGAGATTCTTGGTAATAACTGGGGCTTTTTATTGACAGAAGAGAAGTTACAGAACTGTGTTGGGGACAGACACAGGATGGTCTTTAAATGAGCACCTACTATAAAAGACAAAGTAGCGACATTTTATTTACCCCAAGAGAAAATAAGTACTACTATGTGGTCTGTCAATCCACCAAGTGGGACCAAGAAATGTGGTAAAGGAAAATGTTGCCCTTAAGTAAAAACTACTAAAGTATTTGAAAATCCTATTACAAAACAGACATTTAAAATCAAGGATCTGATTTTATGTAACACTACATAGAAACATAGAAACATAGAATTTGACGGCAGATAAGGACCGCTTGGCCCACCCAGTCTGCTCATTTCCCTACCTAATGAATAAGCTGCAGATCCTAGTTAACCAGCAGCCTACTTCTTCCTACCCCCACCCCCTAGAATTGCCTTATGACTGTCCCATGCATGCTTGAATTCCACCACTGTTTTTGACTCCACAACCTCCTCCGGAAGGCCGTTCCATGCATCCACAACCCTCTCTGTGAAAAAATACTTCCTTAAATTACCTCTGAGCTGCCTCCATTTTCAAATTGTGCCCCCTTGTTCTTGCACACCTCTTTTTTTGAAAGATGCTACCCTCTTGGGCTTTGCTGATTCCCTTGAGGCACTTGAAAGTTTCTATCATGTCCCCCCTCTCCCTCATTTCCTCGAGGCTATACATATTAAGCTCCTTAAGTCTCTCTTCATATGTCTTCCGGTGCAGACCCTGCACTATTTTAGTTGCCCTCCTCTGGACAGCTTCCATCCTGTCTATGTCTTTGCAGAGATTGGGTCTCCAGAACTGCATGCAGTACTTCAGATGGGGTCTCACCAGCTGTCTGTACAGAGGGGTAATAACTTCCTGTTTTCTACTAGTGATGCCTCTCCCTATGCATCCCAGTATCCCCACAGCCCTCCTTGCTGCCCTCTCACATTGCTTGCCCACCTTTAGGTCATCTGATATGACTACCCCCAGGTCCCTTTCCATTTTTGTTGTTAGTGTCTATCTCACCCCATGTGCACCCTTCCCTGGGTTTTGTTTCCCAGGTGCATTACCTTGCACTTCTTAGCATTGAATCTAAGCTGCCATACATTTGACCATTCCTCTAACCTTGCCAGGTCCCTTCATCCTTTCTACCCCACCTTGTGCATCAACTCTGTTGCAGATCTTTGTGTCATCTGCAAAGAGACGTACTTTTCCTTCCAGTCCATCTGCAATGTCACTTATAAAGACATTGAAGAGGACAGGTCCTAATACTGAACCCTGCAGTACCCCACTAGTAACCCCCCTTTCTTCAGAATGGACTCCTTTTACAGCAATAGTATATCTGTTACAGTGTTCATGTGGATTTTATTATATTGGTCATACAACTAGAGAGTTTAAAGTAAGGATCAGTGAACATCTAAGACCATTGGAACATAAAGATATGACCTATACTGCAGTTAGGCATGTGGAAAGCTGCAGAGACAAAAATATGAAACATCAGCTACTGTTTACTGGTCTTGAAAGAGTAAGAGTGGGACCCAGAGGAGGTAATCTGAAAAAACGCGTAGGACAAAGGGAAAGTTTTTGGATTTTTGTTCTGAGATCAAGGGAGGGCATGGGGTTAAATGAAAATATAGACTTGACAACATTTTTATGAAACTATGGGGTAAGAGCCCTTTATAGATAAGGATGTATATGAAAACACATACCACTGTGTCCAAACTAAAATTTTTATAGTTTGCTTTTTAAAAAAATAACATTGAGCAAATGCATACTAGGCAGTGATATGTATTGGCTCTTTTGATAATTTATGTAAAATATTACCATAAACAGTTTTAAATAAAAAATAAATATGGATTTATAAAGTGTGATTATTGCATTTAGATGCAGCATTAAGTGCTGTGCCTTTAATTGCTATAGAGTATGTCTAAATAGATATAAAGTGAATTCATTTATATGTTTAATGGGTTCAAGTTATCTTTTAGTAGGCAGTCAATGAGGCCAATAAAATGTTATTACTGCTGATCTATTTGTAACAGAGTAAGCCCGTTGTCTTTGGTTGGGCATTCATTAGTGCCAATAAATAGTTACTATAGTAACAGTCAATGGAATGATTTAATAGAGTCTCAGCAACCCATTACTTTAACATATATTCTGTGGGTTTAGTTTTAATCACATTAAATTAGAGAGCACATTATTCTCACTATTGCACGTGATTGTGTGTGTGTATATAAATATGGTTTTAATTTTGGTTGCTTATCTCTGATGAACGTTGGTGAAGGCTGGGCAAAGAGTTTAGTTTCCATGTTCTCTGTGTAACCGCTGGTTTTTGGAACACAATGCACCAGCACTTTAGTTTGCAATAATAAAGTATATTTATGCCCTGACTGGGTGCTGACTTGATTCTTTCATTGAGCTACAGTTTTTAGTTACAGCGCCAGTCCTTTCTCAGTGAGGCTTTTTTGTTTTGATTTGTAAATCTAAACTCTGGTAAACCACTTTATGTAATCAAAAACCTACCATTGCAATCAGTCACTGGCCTTCCAAATCTGTCTAGAGAATTTTTTCTAATAAAAGTTTTGACCCAGTGAGAGTTTGCGCAATAGCATGATCTGACGCCTGGATTCCATTTTTTACAAATGAGTTCTTTAAGCATAAAATGCATTTCCTGAAATAATCAAATATTTGCATGGCTCCTATTGGCAAAATCGAATGCTTTGCCCAGCATGATTTTATTCATCAGACCATTGACATTCCAAGTTAGCATATTTAATTTACCGTTCTTGAAAATACTACTTTGTTCAATGTTCCTGTCATAGAGTAAATTAGACACATAAAACACAAACTAAATAAGTCTTATTTTCTTTTTTATCCCATTTCAAAACAAACCTCCCCACCCCAATGCCCCCTGAATCAACTAATATATAATAAAGACTTGAAGTCAGAACTAACAAAACTTGTATTATTCCCATTAATAATCCAACCCTCCCTGCCCACCTCTCACTGTAACTAGCCCTCCTCCTACCCAATATACCATCCCCACACACAGCACACCACCCCTCATTAACACAGATAGCAAAGAGTAATGGGATAGACTCATTTATTCACTTGTGAGCAGATGGAAGGAAGCTGCCTTGGTGTCAAAAATAATTAGTAAAATTGTCCTATTGGTGCCTAAAGTTGTCTCTATCCACCAGGTATACTAACAGAATGAGAAAGACAATGAAGAAAGAAAAAAATTGAATTTTTATTATCCTCCAGTCGAAATTCTTCAGTCCAAAAGCAAGAAGTTCAGTTTACAGCATGCCTGAATAATTTAGATATAGCAGTATTTCAAAGGGCACATTTTCTTCAGTATTCTAGACATTATCACCACTTCAGTTTCATTATTCAAGACTGATTCAGCTGTGCGCTGTTGATCAATTGATTCATCAGTTTCCTTACCTGGCATGTCCATAGCTGACTCCAATGGTCTGTTATCCCCAGACAGTTGCTTCTGCCAATATACATTCATATTCACTTGTCTAGGTTATTTTTGACCCAAACTCGTATGGAATGCCTGAGCTCTCATAATCTGAAGAGTATATTTGCAATTTCCAACACCTTCGCTGCATCTTTCAATGAAGTAAAGTACCGAAGTGTGCCACTGAAATAAAAGTATCATTTTGCTGGTGGTAACAATGTGTATTTGATACCTTGTTCCTTAACAGTCCTATAACCTGGTTGAAAGATTTGTGTTGTGTTATAGTGGCACAACTAAAATTTGGGTAAACATTGATCTTGTGACCTTCATATATTAATCCACCCTAAAATTGCTTCCTTGTCTTGGAACCTATGAGATTTAATATACACAAATCTAACAGGGTTAAACTGAGTTGCTTGTGCCTGACGGCATTTGTTTTTTGCACAGCACAGTTTGCTGTCTTGAGTGATATAAGTTCTTCTGGATATTTATGGCCTGTGGGAGATGGCTCGGAGGCAATGTGAGGAAGTATTTTTTCACAGGGAGGGTGATGGAAGCATGGAACAGCCTTCCTGAGCAGATCCTGGGGTCAAAAACAGTGGAGAAATTCAGGAATGCATGGGACAGACATAAGGTAATTCCGGTTGGGGGGTAGGAAGAAGTAGGCTGTTGGTTAACTACGCTCTGCAGCTTATCCAATAGGTAGGAAAATGGACCGACTAGGTGGGCCTAGAGGTCCTTATCTGCTGTCAAAGTCTATGTTTCTATTGCTATTGTAACTAATTTCTCAAAGAACAGTCATGGGTCCTCTGTCCCTTCCAGGCATTTTTGGTATCTTAGCCAATTTCAAATTACCTCTTCTAGATAGATCTTCTTGGTAGTGTACCTTACTCATGAGGAATTTAAGTTGAGAATTATGCATAGCGACAGTGTCAGCTAAGGGTGCCAGCATGTCTTACACCAGATTGACTCTATTTTCAAGTTCAGTGGTACAAATTGTAAGGGCTTCAATTTTATTATTTAAGGTTGTAATTGCCCATGCCAAACATACCATTGAGTTATTGATGACAAAAAGGCCCCCTTGCATGTCCAATCAGAAAGCAAGAATGTCTAGATGTAAAGTTTGCCTCATAATGGAACAGTTTCTTCATTAGCTGAGATATAAGCAGATTTTCTGGCTGTATTTTCCCTCATTACTGAATCATTCAGATTCAACTGGGGTCATGTCATTAATGCCAAAGAGGGTTGTCCAGTCTCTGAAGATAGGCCATCATTCTGGATTCTTTGTGGCAGTGATACACCAAAAGCTTGGCTGGTGCCCTTGTCCTGATCATGTTTTCCATTTGCCAGAGCAGGGCTAACTTTAGGGGTGGCTGGAATTGGGAAAATTTATTTGGATACTCCCCAAAGCACCTGTGAAAGTTGTAATGTGTTATTAGCCTCAGATCCCACATTAGCCATACTGGGTGCTGTCATAAAGGTTAAGTTTTGTTTTTCTACTCTGCCAATATCCAGTATGCTCCACTGTTGTTGAGTACATATGCTTATTGATGCCCCCTATAGATCTAGTTATTGGCTTGTCCCTGTGTTGGGGAGATGAATCACTTGGAGGCCATTTTGTATCCACCCCACTGTTTAGCTTGTCCCTCAGTGTCAGCCTCAATATTCTGTTTCAGTGTCTTGGGTGAGTTAACAAGTGTGGAGGCTTCATAATGGTTCCTAGGTCTCTTGGGCCGAACTGCCATATTTAAAGTTTGTTTCATAGATAATCATTGCTGGATTGTCACAGTACCAAAAGACACCCCCAAGAATGCTAAGCCTAAATGAGAAGGTGCATGTTCCACAGCTGCAGCTTTATTTAAAATATGCTGAGGTAGACAGCCAATCAGCGGCTCTGGGGCTAGGTTTTGGGGGTAGTAGGTTAGGGCAGTATTACTGGCTCCTGGGAGTCTGTGTGCAGCACACCAAAACTGTTACAATTAACATCAGCTCCCAAAGCTACAGTGCTTGTTAGAAGTTTGTCCGAGGTTTTTAATTTGCTTTTGGATAGTGTTGTCAGAGCAGCTGGCAGTGTTGTAAGAGCAAAGGATACCATTTGAGTGGAGTGACAGCATATTCAAAGATAACACCACCACAAACTTTTCAGTAAAAGCAGGGGATGCTGCCATCACTTCAGTACTTGTTGGCAGTTCCCTTGAGATTTCCACAGTGCCGAGAGGTAAACTTTCAGATTGGGGCTCCAATGATCTTGAGACTGGGACCACAGGAGGAATTGCATTATGAGCAGGAGCTGCAGTCACATCTTCAGTAGAACTCCCTGGCCGCAAAACAGGTAAAGTCAAATTCACATCAGGTTCATCCATAGCAGCTGCCAACAAGGGTTGAGAATGAGCTGGGTACATCATTTTTCTGTAGCTTGACAGCTGTTACCTTGGAGTTGTCGAATGGCATTTGGGGATTCAATCTAGTAGGTCTCCTGGCGTTTAACTGCTTCTTGTCAAGTGAGTAATTCAGCTATGCCCTTCACCCATTTGATTTTTTTTTGACATGCTGACATGGAAAGTAATCACCAGTATAACTCAGCAGAAACAAAAATGAAAAGAGTGCTTGGGCACCAAAACAGTGTAGGAAAGAGACACCTTGACAGCTCCAGAATCAGTCATAGCGTGGCATCAGCCATCTTGGTTCCTCACCCACCCTTGTTTTTTTTTTTTTGTTTGTTTGTTTTTTAATAAAGGTTTTTATACTCCTACACAGGACCAGGCAGCTTGTTCAGCCCTGTCCCCAGGTGCCATCAACCAACCTTCTACCTCTCTCCATTATGCCTCCTTTCTGCGGGAGCGGTGGGGTGGGCCATAGCACCTTGGGCAGGGCTTCATGAAGGCCAGTCCTCCCCATCCATTTTCCTCCTGTTTTTCACCCACCCCAGGGTTATGGCAAACATGGATAGTGCATGTGCATGGAGGTGTGCATGTACTCTGAACCACCATCCCCGTTCCATGCACCCAACATACCGCCAACCACCGGGGTATCTGTGCTACCACTGGACCACTACCCAGTGGCAGCCAAGAACTGGGACAGCTTACCATCCCAATCATGGAGAAAAGAACTGCCAGGTATCCACTCAATCCTTTCCCAGCCCTCCCCCCTGCTGATTCCCCAGCAACCTGTGCTTGTTCCCAAACTAAGATAAGGCGCATAGCTCCTTAGCCCTCTATGTCATTAGGCCAGCTTCGTAAAGTCCTTTCTATGTTGTTGAATGTTTTAGTCTGATTTATCAGGACCCTCGCTCCATTCTCCAGCTGTCTCCAGCCAGCATTCTGCAGTGCTCACTCTCGGGACCAGGAGGAAACAGACAACTTTACTGTAGGTGCTTTCTTTGTAGTGACTTGCTGAGGTTTTCAGACATCAGAAGTTTTTCTCCCAAGTGCTGCAGTCTGTAGTGAGTCTGCAGTTAGTGAATCACTGTCTAGCACAGTTGCCACCATTAGCAGTGATGTTAGTAGCTCCATGGAAGTTGGAACAGGCAGTACTGATCTGGCTTCTGATGTTCCATCCACCGGAACCAAATTTCCTCAGCTGATGTGCCTTGGCTGATTCCATCATCAGCAAATAAGAACTGTGGGCTTGGGATCTCAGCAGTGTAGGGCAAGATAGGAAGCAGCTTGTCAGGGGTTGCAATGACAGCTTTCACTGCTGCTGTCACATTCAGCTGTGCATTTCTGTGCTGAAATATTAGGACTTCCATTTTAGTGTACTTCTGCTTCTCTTCAGCCATAAGGAAATGTAGGCAGGCCCTCTTCTCCTCCATTTTTCTCTCCAGGAGTACCTCATCTGAGGACATAGGGATAGAGTCCTCCACCAAAGAATGTTCCACAAGCTCACCAGATTCAGTCTCCATATTTACCACATCATCCATAGAAGTAATCCCCTTACTATTCTAGATGGGGAGGGAGGCTTGCTGCACCATCCAGGTCACTTCGTCCACCTCCATCCATCAGGGACTCACTCTCCAACAGGAAATAAAGAGTGCTACCTACTTCTGAAGAATAGAGGAGTTTCCAAGTTGTCCTTGTCAACATTTCACCTGTCAGTAAAACAGGTCCATATAACCTAACCCCAGAATGCACTTGAAAATGGTCTGTCATAGCTTTTCCTGGTCAACAATG
This sequence comes from Neoceratodus forsteri, assembly GCA_016271365.2. Taxonomy (NCBI): domain Eukaryota; kingdom Metazoa; phylum Chordata; order Ceratodontiformes; family Ceratodontidae; genus Neoceratodus; species Neoceratodus forsteri. The sequence goes on from CM057456.1 coordinate 1,728,282,887, forward strand.
GCAAATAAATAAATACATCAATACATAAATAAATTAATAAGTTAAATTGATTAGTAGGGAGTTGGATTTGGTGGTAATGTACAACACGGTATCTGATGTCATACAATGACAATTACACAGACAAACCAGCAGACAAACAGCAAGTAGGGGGAATACCATAAAACAGCAACATTTCTAGAGCATTAGGAACTGGTAGAAAATATTGTTTATTAAGTTAGGGTAAACAAAAACTTAACAAAAAAGCTCCCTGGTGCTTCCAGGTGCACTACCTCTTCATTGGGGTGGGGGGTGTAGCGTAGTGTTGAGCTACATGTCTTTAATACCATTTCAAAAACAACCTCATGCAAATTTCTACTACAGTCACAGTGCATATTAATGAGTACACTGTGGTGAAAAAACAATTTAAAGTCAAAATGCTGATTAAAAACTATAGTATACAAAACTCAGTAAGTTTTTTTCCATCTAAGCTTTTATCCCCCATGGTCAGTACAGGCTGAGCTCCCCTTTGCTTTGCCCTACAGACCCTCTACTGACCTGCACCTCCCCAACTTACCTGTGGACTGGATACCTCAATGGATTTTCCATAATGGCAGAGTCATAAGGGGAGGGCCCTCCTCCCCTCAAAGCATAAAGTCCAGCTCCTGGTCTCAGAGTCCTGGTGATGCAGCAGGCAGGCATCATGTATACCTGTTCTTCTAGTATTTTACTGCATTTTCTGCCTTTCCCCACACTGGGATGTGCTCATCAATGTGTACATGTGGAAGCACGTGCACACTGCAGAATCCCACAGCACCTCCTTTCTTTCTGCCACTCCTCAACCCATGCTGTCCCCCCCCTTCATCTGGTGGTGGTCATTTGGTGAAGCATGCAGTCTTCTCCCACCAGGACAGGAGAGCAGTTCTTTGGACAATGAATCCTCTCCCACTCAGCCAATCCCCAGCAACTCATGCTCATTCCTGAACATGGGTTGCTGGCATGGAGTGAGGTGTGGCATCTAGCACCTCAACCCTCAGTGCCAGTAGGCTGGTTAAAACTCAGTATTTGATAGACTATATGCATGAAGGTAAATTATTATACTTTATAAATTATACACATGAGCTCATCATGATTGCAAATTCATTCTTAGGGCCAGTTCAAATATATAAAAACAAGAAAGCATAAATACAGCAAATACAAAATTGCAAGGGCATCAGAAATGTTGAAAAAGCCACATCATGGAGAAACACATTTCAGTTTTAAGCAAGATCAGATTAATAACACTAATTGGATCTATTTGAAAGCTGATGTGCAGACAGGCAGTTTCTACTCTTGCACCAATCAGGTAAAAACTTGTGCTAAATTTATTGATTTCCCAACTGCAGCAAATGGATACTGTGGATTAATTCCCATAAGCCAAAAAGCTCAGCACTTAAAGTGCAGGAATTGGGTCTAAAAGATGCGCTTGCATTTTATATGACAAAAGAAATTTCACAGCATTTTAAATGAACTTGCACACAAAATTATAAATATTGCCATGAATCTTATCAATAAAGATTAACAAACCTAAAGTTCACAAGAAAAAAATAATATGCAAAAACTACTACAAATATATTGCAATGTGACAGGCTGTTTTCATAATAATGCCCAGAATCAATGCAGTTTAAATATGAATACAAAATTCCAGACTTCAAAGAAATTGTAGAAATAAACATGCAAATTGTCATAATGTGAAGTTAGAAATGCTCATTACAGGACTGGTAGATGGCCTCAAAGTTGCACTGGCAAGTCTTCATGTCTGTATCATAAATTGATTACCTCCAGAAACAAAGAAAAGAATAATGAAGTACAATTCAGTCGTAAAGTCACAGGAAAGTGGTCAAGTCTAATTCTCCATCAAGCCATGAATGTCTTTAAATTGGAAATCCATCTTGAGTCTTGCCATGTTAGCACTAGAATGCTTTGTCAGTGTAACTGTGTGGTTCTTGGATCCACATGGAAGAGATGTAATAGAACTACAGAGTAACAGGGAAGAGGAAGTTGAGTGCTGTTTGGTTGTGCTCATGTGGCTTCCCAAATAAAATCAGTCATCTTTTCTGCAATGAATGAAAAGAATGCTCATTAAACTAACAGGCAGGCAGACAAGTAGGCATTATAATTCATGAGGATGGTGCATTCAGTACAGGTCATGTGAAGACTGGCAAGTCAGTGTAGCAGGATTGGAAAGTAGGCAGGCAGACAGTGATGTGAATGTATGTGCATGATAATAGCAGTACACATAGCACAGGGCACATAGGAATGCTAATAAAGGTTCAGTGCAATTCTATCAAAATCAAGAGACAAGACATGCTGAATTTGTGGGGATCACTTCCATCTACTCTGAGCTAATTATGAAATCAAATGTCATAAATACCCCCCCCCCATATATTGTCCTCAAATTCAGTTTATTTAATTATTCACTCTGTATCTCTTTTTTCACCTTTCAAATTCAATATTCAATTTTTCAAGTTAAATCATTGTATTCAGTAATGTCTGCGTAAGGCAGAACATGTCACATAATAAACCAGCTCATGGTAGCAAATGACAAAGTGTAAAAGTGTTATTGCACACAGGCAGCTGCTTCAGAATGCTACAGTATGACAGAGTCTGGAGCAGGTACATGGCAGACCCTGGGTAAATGGTTTTGAAGTGAGCTTCTGAAAAAATGATGATGTACAATGACAAACAGACAGACAGGTGTTTGGAGAATACTTTGATGGAGTTGGAAGGAAGAATAGGGTAGAAGTGAGCTGTTGGTCATGAATGATGTGATGTGCAGTTAATAAAAAGCCAGCTACAGTAGTCTTTGGGGAAGAACAGTTATAATAAACAGACACCTAATCCAGTGATGATGGTAATGGCATGGGATCACTCCCACCCACCCTGAGCTAATTATACTAATGACAAGTGATGTTGATGATGATACCGCACCCATAAACGTCCAGAACGAAAAATTATATATTTGTGAATATGACTGGATGAACTTTCTGTTCCTCCTGTTCCTACATGTCATGTGAGTGAACTAACTCAACAGGTGGTGATAATGGAATGTAAGTTTCCACGTCAGTGTCATCCCCATCATCAGCTCCAACCAATCACTATCATCATGCACTCTTCAACATTTGTGTCAGAGGTGTTGCTGTCCTGAGTTGAACCACCTGAAACTTCTTCTTTTTCCACCTCACCGGCACTACCAACTTAGAATGTCCTTACACTGTATCATACCTGCTAAACATTTGCTTTCTACTTTGAGTTATAATTGTTGGCTTCTTAGCCACTTTGATGATCAGTGCTGGACCACCTGCAGTAACCAGCTTACTTCTATGGAAGATAAGCTATTTGCTGTTGTACTGAATGCCTTTTCTTATTAGTAGTATTAGTTTCACCATCACCTCTTGCACTGGTACTCTCTTGCCTCTAAATAACAAGAGAGTTACATCCTTCCTTCCCTCCAATATTGCTGCTATTCACATTTTTCTATTTTTTTTTTACCTGTTTCAAGTTCTGGGACAATATTCTTTTCTTTTTTTTTTTTTTTTTTTTTTGTTACCTGCCATGTTTTGGTAGTCACCCTAGGCTGTGTCCAGAAACACATTGTTATTTATGGATCCAGTAAAGAAGTTCTGCTTGTACTGTGGGGTATGTGACCAGTCATTGTTACTGATTCAGAGCAAACCACATTGCTCCTGTGTGATGACACAAATTACAGTACTACTATTAGTACCACTATCCTATGCCTAGGCTACTACTTATGCTGTAAATGCATTACTTACAGCAGAACCAACGAGGACAGCACACAGTAATTTGCAGTAAATGTCATCACAAAATGCTATGTGACAAAATGGCTTAATTCCCACTGAATTACAATTCTCTACAGGCTACTGCAGCACTATTGCAAGGTATTGTGTTGCTTGCTGGGTAGCAAACAATATAAGTCGGCTACACAAAAATTTGCACTGATCAATCTGGTCCGCAACATGTCACTCCATCCTGTAAGCTCCAGTGTAAACTGTGCCCCTGAACAAATTGTCCTCTGGCAATTTGCCCCAAGCATAAACATAACAGAATAAACTTGGGGGAGGGGCACAAATTGGGAATGAGTTGTTCGGGCGACTCTTGACACCAGAGCTCATAGCCCAGAGTGAGTTGTCACGGTGTGGGATGCCCATAGCAAACTGACGTGTCCCCGTGTAAGTCTGCCTTCTCCTCCATGTCAGGTGAGCAAACTAACTCAACACTGACACTGATGCAGAACAAAAAAAATGATCCTGTATGAGGTTAGAGTACTGAGCTGTGAACCTAGAGATCCAGTAGACCTGGATCTGAAGACAAACAGGAGTTCAGTCATGCAAACAGAGCAGGAGTTGGCTGCAACTTAAGGGAAGTTAATCCTCAAACATACAGACAATACAGCAGATAGTGCACTCCAGCACATGGGACCTTTTAGGAAGAGGCAACATTTTATAGAAAATTTAGGCCGGCCCGCCAGTGCAGCGGTTGGATTTCCGCTTGCGACGCCGGTGACCTGGGTTCGGGAACGGACCCGGGACACTGGAGGGCGGCCGGGGAGAAGGATCGAGCGCCTTGGACAGCTCTCCTTCTCCGGGAGGGCAGGGCAGCACTCGGCGATGAGTGGCACCTAGCGGAGGCTGGGTTGCCGCGTCACATCGATGCTCAACAGTACGTCAGGATGGGGCAGACGCAGGTCGTCATTGCACGTCCCCATCCTGCTTAAAGTGGAGGGATAAAAAAAATCCCGTACCTCGCCATCTATATGGCGCTCTGCCCCCGTAAGGCCTCAATTACCCTCTAAGAGCCGGTCCCCCGACCAGATATTAGTACCGCAGCTCCGATAATGGGAGGGTCGGTGCCACGACCCCGCTCTCTGGGGGGAAAGCCAGGGATAACCGTGGGGATGCAGGCATTTCTGGAGGTGGAGGCATAAGGGGGTCAGTGACCAGAGCTGAAAATAATGATGGGAGCAGTAGGGGGCCAAAAGAATAAAAAATAAAAATAAAAAAAAAAGACAATTTAGATATCAAAGCAGGTTCCATAACTCATGTCACTTCATTTCATGTTACTGTAGGTGAAGTGCAAAATACAAATACAGCTGACCATTTCCAATTCCAACGATACAAACAAATATAAATCTTCCATTAAAGTGAAACACAGACCTTAATCAGACTTCTTCTAACATGTCCAAGAACTCTGGTGCTTTACATGGCAGGATCTTTGTTTGGGAGCATGGACTGTCAGCCAAGGACACTGTTTAAATATTGTACAACACAAGTGCTATGATGATGTTTAACACATATTTCAAATGAAAGTACAATAGAGTTAAAGAGCTAGTGAAGCCAAAATAGGCAGACAGGAAAATAATACAAATTTTAAGTAGTAGTCAGTTGTAACTTTTTATTTCTGAAGAATTGTTATTTTTTTCCTTTGCTCATTTGAAAGTCTTCTATGTGATAATATTGTGCTGAATGTGTGGAACAGCTCTTGGCCTGGCAGCTGACACATCTAACTCTATTGCCTCATACTACATCATCAGCATTATGATCTCGCTGACAGTGACATCACAGGTGAATGACCTGGCAGTCACTCACTTGCTGTTCCTAAGTAGCAGTGATGTCACAGTCAGTGAGGTCACAATCCTGATGATGTAACGTAGGGCTGTAGAGCGAGAATACCAGCTGCCAGGCTAAGAGCTGTTCCACACATCATATCTATTAACATCAGGTAAACAATCTTATAATTAAACAAAGGGGAAAAGAAAAAGTACCTCAGACATAAAAGGTAATGGTTTGCTGCTTTTAAAATCTAATATTAGTTTTAAGCAGTACACTAGCTCTTTATAGCTTATTGGCTAAATTGCCCTTATTCAAAATGCAGAGAAAAGCACAAAGTGGCATACAATAGCATCAAGTGTCATATGAGAAGTAAACAGATAGATAACCCCCATATAATGTACTGAAGTGATTACAATATGAATGTTAAAAAACACTTTTGTAGAATGGTATTAGAAGAACTTTTTATTTAAAAATTACTTGTAAAAAACTACAAATCTTTTAAATTTCATTTCAGTTTGCAAGTTGATTTCTTTTAGCATACATACTGACTAAAACTGCAGGAGTAGATGACAGTGACAAATAGAAAAATAGAAAGCAACAAATAGAATTTGCAAGAGAGATAGATCCCTCTCATATAAACATAGTAACCGCAGACCCTAACTGGTCTAAAGCAACCCTCATTCCTCTCTGCCTAATTACTAATATTCCCCTATGTCTTTCCCATGCATGCTTAAAGCCCCCTACTGTTTTTGCCTCCGCCACTTCAACTGGAAGGATGTCCAAGCATCCACCACTCTTTTAGTTAAGTAGTACTTCCTCACATCCCTCCTAATTTCCACCCCTCCAACTTCATCACATGTCCTCTGATCCTGGTGTTCTTTCTCATTTGAAACAGACATTCATCCCATTCATCCTGCACCCTGTTCATCCTGGGAGGTACTTGTAGGTCTCTATCATGTCTCCCCTCGCTCCTCTTTCTTCCAGGGTGTACATGTTGAGATCCTTCAGCCTCTTTTCATAGGGCTTTTGGTGCAACCTCTGCAACATTTTATTTCCCCTTCTCTAGACTACCTCTACCTTATGCCCTTTTCGATATGTGGCCTCCCAAATTTTACACAGTACTTCATGTGGGTTCTCACAAGTGAGTGATGCAGTGGCAATACCGCCTCTGCCTCCCTGCTTGGGATACCACTCCTTATGCATCCCAGCATCCCACTGACACTACCCACTGCTTTGTAACACTGCCGTGCCACTTTGAGTTCATTGGATATGATTACTCTAAGATCCCTTTTCTGCTAAGTGACTGTCAGCACATCCCACCCCCCTCCATACTCAGCTCATGGGTTCCTGTGCCCTAAGTGCATAATTTTGCACTTTGTGACATTGAACCCCAACTGCCATGCTCTTGATCACTCCCTAAGTTTCCCAAGGTCCCTACGTATTCTCTCCTCACCCCTCTGAGTGTCCACCCTATTACAGATTTTGGTATCATCTGCAAAAAAGAATACCTTCACTTCCAGTTCTTCTTCAATGTCAATTATGAAGACATTGAAGAGGACCAGTCCTAGTACTGAGCCTTTTGACACCTGGCTGGTCATGCTCCCCTCATTAGAGTGAATGCCATTAACCACCACCCTCTGTTGCCTATTCATTAACCAGTTCCTTGGCCAGTTCATCACTTTGGATCCCATCCCTGGTCTGCTCAATTTCTTTATCAGTCTTCTGTACAGCACATTGTCTAAGGTCTTGCAAGTCCAGACATGCCATATCCACTGCCCTCACCTGATCTGTTTCCCATGTCACCCAGGCAAAGAAATTAATCAGATTCATCAGACATGACCTCCCCCCATGAATCCATGCTGCCTTTGATCTTGAAGCCCATTGGATTCAAGATATTCTACCAACCTTTCTTTTAACAGTTTCCATTCATATCCCCACCACTGATATGAGACTGACCTGCCTATAGTTGCTAGCCTCCTCCTTGCTATTGCTCTTATGAAGAGGGACCACATAAACTCACCTGTAGTCCTCTGAAACCAAACCTGTTTCCAGTGAGCTGTTGAATAAGGCCATCAGTGGGGCAGCTAGCACCTCCCTGACTTCCTCGATTACCCTTGGGTGTATCCCATCTGGTCCTATTGCCGTGTCTGTTTTCACAGCTACAAGTCACATCAGGACTCTTTCCTCTGAAAATGGATTTGTGTCCACCCCCCTCCTTTGTTATTGCAGCTCCCTGGTGGCCTCTTCCCCACTCCCTTCACAGTGAAGACTGAGCAGACGCACTTGTTCAGGATGTCTGTTTTCTTGATCCTCTTCTGCACTGTCTCCCCCTGGCACCGTCCTTATCCTCATTATCCCTCCCATTAAAATGGTCATTCTCTGTCCATGTGGTGGTTGTGGGATTCAAACACAGGTCTGTTTTGTTTCCTGGTCCATAGCTCAGTGCTCTAAATTCTAGGCAATACTGCCTAACTTACATATGCCTAAGTCCATTTGGTATCTCATGATATAGTGAGTCAAACTGAGCAACTCAGCCAGCCCAGTGGCGCTGAGGGTTGAGGCACAGGACACCATACCTCACTCCATGCCGGTGCTCAGGAACAGACTTGGGTTGGTGGGGGTAGGTTGTGGGAGGGGAGGATTGAGCATCTCCTCTTCTGGGGAGGATTGGGGTGTGTGTCTGCCACACTAGTGACTCCAGTGGAGACTGGGAGAGCAGTAGATGTGGGCAGTTTGCAACAGGGATTGGGCGGTGGTGGACGTCCTGTGGGCGAGCATGGGAGCGTGCTCACTGTGCACTGGATGTCATTGCATGTCCGCACCCTAGGGACTCAAGGCAGAAAAAACCCTCACGGTGAGCAGAATAATGCCATTGATGGATGACCATCCTCCCGGTCAAACAAAGCCCAACATAAGTCAGGGCAGGGGCTCAAAGGTGATGTGGTCTCCTTCCCTGGTTCACCCCTCACCAGAGGGGGGCCCTCCATGAAGGAGCAAGCCATGGTCCTCCCTGCTCTGCGGTTGTGGCAGAGGCTGACCGAGGTGGACTGTTGAGCATCTGTGTACATGGCAGGATGGGGTAAGTACACCCCATAGCCATCAGCAAGGAGATAAAAAGAATCTACAAAAACAAAATTGAGCGACTCAATATGAGTGACTCAGTTTGACCACCTGTCAGATGAAAAAATGTGAAATGTTAGTGAGGCATGGTCAGAGCAGGGGTTAGAGGGTAAAAACAATAACTGTAGTGTAGAGCAAACGGTAGAGGGAGCATTATGGAAGAAGCATTTGACAGTTAGTTTGGCCAGACAGTTCCCAGCTGGCTGTATAGTTTGGTGGTTGAGGTGAATGCCTGCAGTGTTTGAGGTCCTGGGTTCAGAGCTGGCTAGGGGTGAGGATAATGTGTATTTTATTTTATTTACTACTTAATTTTTTTCTTTTTGCATTCCCCGATCATCCGATTATGTTGTGTACGCTCCCACTGTCTGCAGGTTGACCCCCCATAGACCCCTCCCAAATATTCACTTGTACCCCAGTGGCAAGCCTCTCCCCCCCCCTCGAGTTGATTATAGTAAGATTAGGGGGTGCGGGCAGCAAAGCCCCCCACATAAAAAATTAGTTGACATCGGGTCTGGATACAGTAGTGCAGATCGTCGTTGTTTTGGCATCTCCTGTAGTGCGAGTCGCCCTTGTTGTAATTGGTGATTTGCAATCGCCGATGTTGCATTCGCTGTTGTCTCCTCACCCATATCACATGGAACTGTCATATTTACAAGAAAGGCTTAAAGTCCATTTTATAATTTAAACCTTTTTGTTTCAAAATTCTCAAGTGGTGAATCCTTCTTGTTTACGTTTGTAAGATGAATTTAAGGTGATCCCCTCTTCTTCTGGGGTGTGGTATCCATTAAGTCCTACAAAAAACATACCATCATGACTAGAACAGTGTTAGTCATGATAATGTGATCCTAATGGTGACTCCAGTTTCCCATTAAAGATAAATTTCCCATATTCTTGGAGTCTTGTTTATTTTATTTTTTTAAGATCGCTATTTATCCGCCTTTCCCAACCTGCCATCCCCAACCCTTCAGAAGCCCCAAGGCAGACATCCCTCTACCTTCCACCCTGCCCAAATGACTCCACTGGATCCCATGGAGCTTCAGCTTACCCCCCCAAGCAGGGATGGGGCAGAGCCCTCTTACCCCATCAATCAACTTTCATCGGTCCGGGGGCCGTCGGGCAGGGGAAGGCTCATCAAGGGCATGTCTCCGGGGGCTCCATCCTCCTGGCAATGGCAGGCATTTTCTCCATTTTCTCCCTACCCCTTTACAGTGTAGGACCCCTGATGTCAAGGCGTCAAGCACCGACGTCATGCTGTATAGCGGCCACCCATGCCCCTGATGTTAGGGGCTTGCAGTACTCCGAGCTTCCGCTCGGAGTCAGGCAAGTGTTTGGGCTATGGCCTCAACCTTCCCCAGAGTAGGCGAGCCATCGTGGGACGCTCAAGCCTAACTCCCCCCAGCTGACCCACCAGCAACCCCAGTGTGCTCTCGAACCCAGGTCACCAGCATGGAGCAAGGTGTGGCATCCAGTGCTTCAACCCTCAGTGCCACCGGGCCAGCGGGCATGGAGTCTTATTTTTAATGGTGTGTACTGTTCTCCCAACACACAATACCTTATTCTGCATGTACACCAAAGAACATAAGCCACAAATGGCATTAGACAATTGATAAATTCTCTCACATCGAAAATCTGCATGAACTGTTTCCTTCTCTTTCCCTATCCACATACATGACAGTAACCACAGAGGGAAAATCTTTTGACCTTTTTTGGATGCCACTGTAATGCCGTTGTTCCTTTATACCTGAATATAGGCAACATTCTTGCCTAGTGTACTTACCCGGTAAACAAAAAACAAATAAGTACCTAAACAGCTTTGGACCTGTTTGTCTTTCAAGACTTGGGCTCTATTAAATGTAACTCTAGGGGAAGGGCCAACTGTCTCTGACAGTTTCTAATTTTCTTAGGGAATTGGCCTACTTTTTTTGATAATATGTCCAATTTTACCAGCAACTTTATGGAATTTAGTTTCAAATGTCACTGGACCATTCTGATGGGTATCCTGCTGTTTTGTGATCAGTACATATCCTTCACCAACCTTTTTGCTTTCTCTAATACTCCTTTGAAGAGTTTAGATTCACAACCCTTTTGAAGGAACATGTTTTTTTTAATTCTGTCTCGTTTCTCAAAGTTTTCTACTGTTGAGCAGTTCCTTCTAATTCATAGGAACTGACTATGGGGGGTAGAGTTAATAAGTGACTTTGGGTGTGCACTGCTGGCATGTAAAATGGAACTTGTGGCAGTCTCTTTTTGGTAAACTTTAATTGGTACTTGAATAAAATTGTTGCTGGTCATTGTTATATCTAAAACATAAGTGCTTACCTTGCTCACTGTGTATGTGTGTCGCTTATATACTCTGCAGCAATAACCCTCGTCACTTCTGAAACACCGTCAAAAAATTCATGGGTGTGGACATAGCCCCCACCTCCACTAACATCGAGATTGATGGTGTGAATTGCAACAACTCCTTCACCATTTCTAATGCATTCAACACGTTTCATCGACCTCTTGGCATACTCTTCAGCCTTTCTCTCCTTCTATCATTCTCACCTAATCAGCCACATTCCCCTGATACAAACTGCATACAGCACCTCCCCCCTTCTACCTCAAGTGTATAAAAGCCTTGGAGATTTACAAACTCCTGAGAAGCATCCCTGAGTCCAAATCTGCAGGCTCCGAGGATATAGAGCCTGGACTTCTAAAATTAGCTGCCTGGGAGCTGTCAAAACACATTGTCAGGATCACAAACCTATCTTTTACTACTAACACAGTACCTACCATCTATAAAATGTCTACTATTGTCCCAGTACCTAAGAAGGGCAATAGCAAAGTAATAAATAATTTCAGACCCATAGCCATTCTATCTGACATTAACAAAATCCTTGAACAAATTGTATACATGCAGCTCACCCGCTACCTTACTACCTACAACCTCCTTTCCTCAGGCCAACATGGCTTTAGTCAACATCATAACACCACCACTGCCTTGTTCACACTCTCCAGCAGCATTGTTAACTCCTTTGATAAAGGAGAGCTCACTGGCACCATTTTTATTGATCTAACAAAGGCCTTTGATATGGTTGATCACTCCCTCCTCTGCAACAAACTCTCTGACCTAGGAATTTTTGATGCCTCCTTTCTTTGGTTCAAAAATACCTGTCCAATAGACAACAGCATGTATGCTTTGGCCCATCCCTGTATGATCCTGCCCCTGTTAATACTGGTGTCCCTCAGGGTTCCATACTTGAACCGCTGTTTGTCTCCCTCCATGTTAGCAAGGTTCATCACTGCTTCAACAACTGCACACCCCTTAAATATGCTGATGATCTTATCTTCTACACAAGTACCAATACAGTGACACTACCAATCTTAACAGAAAACTAACTGCTGACCTAAGGAGTGTTCTGTCCTGGCTCCAGGTGAATGAACTATTAAGGAACATGACCAAATCCCAGGCAATGCAATTTGGCACCCCTTCTCATCTAAAGAACATCCTGCCACCACTGCAGGTAACTAGCACTGATAGTACACTCTTGATACTGTCCTTTCATTCAAATCCTAAGTATCATTCTGGACCCTTCCCTTGACTTCTCGCTCCACCTCACCAATATTTGTAAAGAAGTCAATTCCAGGTTAGGACTGGTGTACTGAGCCAGTAGGAACCTCACCCCTTCTGTTCGTATGTCAGGGGCCAGAAGTATCCTACTTCCCAAGCTATCCTATGGCCTTCCCTTCTTCTCAAATACCTCAAACCACAATCTCCATAAATGGGATGTGGCTTACAACAACATCTGTCACTTTGCACTAGCTAGCACTCAGCTAGTCCACCACTGTACCTTATACTTGAAGCTATGATGGCTGCCCCCAGCTGGTCAGCATGACCTCTCCCTTGGGAATGTCATTTATAAAATCCTGACTTACCACTCCCCCTTATCTCTCTCCTTCCTCTTAGTGCCTTACAGAACTGCTTACCCTCTCATGTCTACAAACCTGGACTTGCTCACCACCCCTAAGGTTAAAACCAAATTTGGAGCAACAGGCTTTGCTACATCTGCCCTAAAATTGTGGAACAATACATACAGTACCTGCACCTTGAAGTTCAGTTAGCAGATGGCCATGGTGGTGCCCAGAGGGCTATGCCAATCGCTGGCTCAGGGATTGGATGGGGGAGTGGGGTGGTGGGGCACTGCCTGCAAGGGTGGGGGTGAGGGTCCACTAGACCACCTGGGAGAGACATGTAGACTGATCAGGGATAGGGAGGGGGGCCAATAGACCACCAAGGACCTGATTATTTTAATGGTAAAGGGATCAGGGCTGTGGTGAGCTGCTAGACCACCAGGTGCCTGTTTATTGTAATGACATGGGGATTGGGCAGGGGGACCTGCTTGACCACCAGGGACATCTTAGAGTGGTGCATGGATGCCCCACAGCTTGTGGCAACCCATCCAGATGTGCCGTCTATTTGGTACATGGCCACAGTTGCTTTAAGCTGCAGGACTTTGCTGCTGGGACCCTACCTGATTGAGAATTTGGCATTGGGTCCCTGGCACACTGGCAATCAGCACAAGTTGCCTTTAATGAGACTTGTGCCAAGTTTTGAGAATTGGGTCCATTATGTTCCAGGGTAAGAAACTTTGCTTGTTCCCTGATGTTTTGTCCCACACCCAGCTCAGAAGTGAGCAACTGCTGCAGTGCAAATATAAGTTCAAGCAGCTGGTGGTGCCAGCCCATCTTTTCTATCCTGCTGACTGCATCTTTCTCATTGAGGTAAGTCATACATTTTTACTAACGATGAAGCTGCTTCCCAGTTGTTAACAGCTACAGTATCTGGTAGCAGCAGCAGGGCAAAGAACAGGAGGCATCAGCTAACTGTTCAATTTATGTTGCCTACAAGACACTTCACTTGGTAATTTTGATATTGTGCTATATTTTTTCCTATTTGAACTGTAACGTTGTTCCGGTTGTAATACTATTGCTAGAAAGCTTTGTATGTTAGCTAAAAGTGTTATGGGGTGTGGATGAATTTTGCTTTATCTTTAACATGTGTTTCAATATTTCTATTTCTGATATAAGCGATTACAGCTCCACTTCTATGTTCCTGTGTGGGTAGGTGCAGTAGTTAGCAGTTTTCAAATGTATTAAAGGAAATTGTTAAGTATTCCTTATAGAGTAAGATTTTTTTTTCTGTTGTTATATTCTCTTGTAGCCCTATCAGATGGCAGGTTGAGGAACATAGAAGAGGAAGGAAGGAAGGAAAGTCCGGCACTCACCATTCATAGAAGAACAATCAACTGAGACACACACAGACAGATTTGCAAAATATAGTGTTTTTTTATTTGGTGAGGAGAATAAGCAGGTAGCAAGTGACCGAAGCATAAAACTCCAATGCTTAGCTCCCCTTGGAGCTTTTTAAAGCCTCCCTTGAAAACTGCACAGCAATCCTGCATGACTAAGTGGATTGTTCTAGTTTGGATGGTGAGTGCCAGGGTATCCCTTCTTCCTCTCCTATGTGATTGTGTTACCTCTGGCACTAAGCCACTGGTAGCAGCTATTGTGTGTGTTACTTGCAATACAAAATGGTTTAGGAGCACTAAGGTAGTGTTATGATTTTTGAATAGGCTCGCATTTCTAGTGGTATATAACTGTACCTTCCAGTTATTACCTTGAGGGATCCCTCATTCTGCAACCCAAGCTCCTATTGGTTTAAAAAGTATGCTGCCTAATTCAGATTAGTATGATATGTTAAAGTGAGAGCCTCTTGGGTGGGCTGAGGGCATGCTTTAGTCAGATTCTCTATGATTTTTCCTTAACATTTGGTATTCCCGTCATGCTATAGGTACTGTTGTGATGTCAAAGTTGTTTTCTCATGCTAAATATGTGTAACAATGGCTTGGATAAATGATTTGTGTGTGCATATGGATATCTTACTAAAAAAGTTTAAAAAAAGTATCTTGGTCCACACCCACACCACTAGTGCGTTTGTAGCAACTCCTGTCTTTATAGATTTAAAGAAGTATTTTCATACATTCTGCATCAACTACAGTATGTAGTTGAAACCAGAATTAGTCGGTGGCAACAGAAGTAAAAAGAAAATGTAGTGCAAAAGAAGATTGGCATAAGGGACCTGATCTAAGCAAAAAGAATGGGAAACACTAAACAGACTTTCAAGAGATAATTCATTATAATTAAACCATCTAATAAAGGGAGAGCCACAGTCCTATTACACTATGTAGATTACAAGGGCAAGTCATTTAGACAACTAACTGACAGGGATAGCTACTTAACTTTACTGAGTATCTAGATATCTGATAAAAAAATCTGTTTTTGCAGAATACCTGTGTTTCAGCAAAGTTTGACTCCGGAGTGCTCTGCATTTAGTGATTTCCTGGAAATGGATAACTAAATATCAGAAAAGATGAAGATTTCCATAATTCTAGAAAGTCCTGAAGTACCAAAATAATTTCTGTAAAGATGTATATGCATGTAAGTCATCTGAGAAATCTACAAGGTTACCAATTGTCTGGTATTAACTTTGCATAAAAACTCAATGGAATAAGGGGCCACCACAGTACAGCTTGAGACAGATGGGGAGAGACATGCTTGAATTTTAATGAAAATAGGAGCTATTGAAAGTAGCACTGAATATTACCTGAAAAAAAAAGAAACAAAGTATTAAGATGCAATACAATTGTAATATTAACTACAGTAGGAAGACACCCCATTCCACCCTGAGGAAAGGGTTCCACCCCAAAAGGTTAGTGTGCTTCTTTGGTGCCCTTTGACCTGTTCCTAAATAAAACAAACTCTGGCCAGAGCCAGTATGGTTGCAGCCGAGATCATGGTGGAACACGCCACTGTCCGTCGAGTCATTGCACATGGGCACGGTCAAGTCGTGCATGCATGACAACTTGTACCTGTAGACTGGGCTCCAGTGGCCATCTTGGACACAGCGAACTGTGCCACTGGAATTCAGTGTGCACATGCAAGCCATCACACATGCGTTCTAGGCTGCAGCAGCCATCCTGGATGTGGCAGACTGTGCCGTGTTCTGCCAGCCAACAAAATAGTGTGGTGGGTGTGAAGTGATTGATGTTTACCTCAAGTCTATTTGGAATCCGGTAAGCTTCCTTATTCTACTGTGATAGTAACACGTCTGCAGGGCCATGCCCACTGCAGCCATAAAAATGATACAAAACCTATTAAATCTGGGTAAGCGGTCTATTACTCCGATTTCTTGTGATGAATTAACTTTACACAACCCTGTTTACAATATGTTGGCTTTGATTTATGACAATTAATGCAACAGGCCCATCCATCATTTTAACAATACTGTACATCTTATCTTTGGCAGAAACTGCACAAATGAACTGGGATAAGTGAAGATACCCTACTTGTGGCAATGGATGTTGGAGCACATTACATGAGTATAATGCATGAGGCTGGGTGTATGCTACCAGGAACTCCATATTCTAAAAGTGAATATTAGGTATCCATCAGGGTTCCTTTTATTGCTGACTGATATTATTCCCAAGAAAATTCACAAGTTGATATTGTCAGACTTGGTCTAGTACTGTAATGGGGCACAACATGGACAAGCACAAAGTACTGCACCCTGTAAAAGTATATAAACATATTCTAGTCCTCAGAGAAAGATGAATAATGCCACCAAAAGTTAATTGTGAACCATGGGCCCAATGCACAAATGGGCAGGTAATACACACCAGAGGCATATTACCCACCCGCGAGGTTCCACCCCTGTAGACAGGTGCACACCTGCAGGTGAACATTACCAGCCGCCACCTGTCCATGGCCCCATGCCACCAGCACGTGGACGCTCAGAGTCCTTTTTCATGGATTGGACATGCATCCAATGGGATGCCTGGATCCAGTCTGCAAACAGATCCCTTGTGCCCATGGGGCATGGAAAACATTACAGGATGTGATGTGCACCACCAGCTCAGGGCAGGTGGGGCCCGGTTGGCTGCCCCCAGCCCTCCTTGATGGTCCATGGGCTGGGGCAGCATGTGGGGGGTCTGCAGTGCCTCCACATCAGTGCCACTACTGGCAGAGGCATCCTGGTGGGCATGTATCCCTTATGGCTGGGTGTTACCCAACGTAAGGTGCACCTCCCATGCCCAGCACTCAGCATCTTTATGAATGGCATGGAGTGTGGGCATACTCGTGACATGCTCTCAACCCACCCCCAGTGCATTGCTGTCCACGTGTCATGGGGATCAGGTGCCAAGGGTCTGTGCACCCTGACTGATGAATTCAGTGTGGGGGTGCAGTGGATGAGGAGTGGCTATGCACCACAGATATGCAGCACATAGCCACTCTACACAATACAGCATAGGGCCCCATGAGAGTACTTCACAGTACCCCAGTGCTTCACATCTTAGTTGTGATGCTTCATCAGGGGGCGGAGGTACACTCACCGCAGGCCTTATTTTATTCATGATATTTAAAGGTACATTTACCCAAAGCAGGCAAAATGTAACAAATTGATACAGACTGACACTTATATCGAAGGTACTTTTAATTACTCCAGACTAGTGAGAAAAGAATGCCGAACACCAAAACTTCTTGCAAATAGAGTGATGCAACAGTTAAAAACCTACTTAAAAACTGCTGGGGAATAACCAACAGATTAAAGACAGAAACAGGAGAATGAAAGGGGAGAAAGGAAGGGGGGCTGTGTAGGGAAGAGAAGAAAGAAACATGAAGAAAAAGCAGGAAAGAGGTATAACCATAGTAAAGAACCTAAGACCCAAGGACAGTATCTAATACATTAAGTATATAATGCTAATGGTAGAGAAAGAACACAGTGAAAGTTCTTAAGACTCAGGAAAAAAAATAAGTGTACCAAACAAACTAACAACAGTAATATATAACATTACAACAAATATTCACTAAACTGGAGAAAATATAACTAATAGTAACACATACATTTGTAGGTTATGGATATAAGCTGCATACATATTACAGATAATGATTAAATTACTAGATACTACTGCACTTAAATACAGTATAGCTAAAGCAAAAAACACAGTTCCATGTTGTCTTGAGAGCCATCAAACAGAGCATGACAGAGTCACAGATTCTGATAGACAAAAATCACAAGAATGGTGAAATGTCAACATTGTCATTCAGACCTAAGAGGGTAAGAGCTTGTAAGGTGTAACTCCATCTTAATACATGTTGGAATAGTTTACAAATGAGATCCCGGGTGTACAGGTATATGTTCAATACCCACAAAACACAGCAGATTCAGATTGTTTTTTTTTGTTTGTTTTTTTAACTCAGTAAGCTTTTATTTTACTCATTTAAATTATCCTCACTTCCAAGCATTTTCACATTCAAAGCTCTATTAATGGATTATCTGAAGGAATCATGCAACTGTTTCAGATGCCGATAACCCCTAAGCCCTGGGTGCTACTCTCAAATCCTACGCCTAAGTATCTCATCCACCCCACATTCCTAACAACAGAAACCTAGGACTTACAAGCCTAGTTCCCTTAATCCAAGAGGGCCCTGCCTATTCTCTACCTTTTACCTATTCTGGCCTCCTTTTTGGCTGCCTGCTCTTTCACCCCAATTTCTACCGTATTCCTTAATACCTCCTTATTTTTTATCATTTAGGTATAAGCTCTTACTTAGCGGAGACTATATGGGATTGCTGTCTCTTCTCATTTCAGTAAAGCTTATCATTATGTACCTTTGCATGTTAATTATGTTGACCGGTATGTATAGGCCCATATTGACTGGCACCTTCACAATGTTTTTTCTTTTCTTTTTTTTTTTGCACCATTGTCCACCGTAATTGTAATCTTATGAAGTGTACTGTATTGTATTAATGCCCAGGACCACCTTGAAAATGAATTTGCTCAATGGTGTTTATGCCTGGTTAAATAAAGTGATTGATTAGAAAAAAAGAGAGTAATCCGCATATAATGCCAGTTTTTGTTCAACTCCTCTTGCCATTACACCTCTGATGTCGGGGTTAGTACAGCTCCATATTGCCAATGGTTCCAATGACAGGGTAAAAGGTAAAGGGGAAAGGGGGTATCCCTGCCTAGTGCCCCTCCTTAGGGGGAATCGGTCTGACAAATAGCCATTAACCCGTTCCCTCGCTTCAGGATTCTGGTACAAGGCAGATATTGCTGAGACAAATTTAGATTCAGATTGTTTTGACAGTAGTCTCCAAAATGCAATCGAACCAGGGTATTTGGAATGTCCCTGATTATAGTGCATACATGTTCTTGTACATGTTTTTTGAGTGCACATGTAGTGTGCTCAACATAAACCTTCGGACACAGACAGGTTAGAACATAAATCACACATTGTGTATTACAATTAATAAACTGGTCAAACCCCATTTATTCAAACTAGAAGATTCAGAATACTTTCCTTGTATGCCAAGATGACACACATTACAATGGTCACACCAATGACAGTCAGTTGGCCACTGTAGCAACCAGTCTGGATACAGAGTATGTGAAGGCTTCAAATAAAAACTACTGGTTCAGAGATTGTGCAGGTTTTGGCAACGTGTATAAGTAATACATGCGTGGTCACCCTCAGACCTTTTAAGGGCTGGGGTACCATCAAGGACATGCCAGAATTTAATAACAACCTGGGAAATGTGTGGAGCAGTAAGATTGTGTTCACTGACAAAGTTTATTGGGAATTGTTCTGGGTCTAGGTTTCAGCACATCCAATCTGTTTAAACATGTCACCCTCTCCATGGCTTCATATGACAGGCTTTCAGCATATCCTCTTTAGAAATCCCTCTTTAGAAATCTCAGTGTGAGAGCTCTTATTGTACTTGTGACTCAAAACTCTCAATGCTGGAGCAATTGCATTGACTCCAGAGAAATTGCCATTAGGTATACCTTGGATCAAATAGTGTGGATGGGCACTGGTGGCATGTAAAAGAATATTACCCAAAGTGGGCTTTCAAAAAGTTTCTAAACACACCTTCTGCCCACCCACACCAATAAGACAAAGATCCAAAAAGGTTATGCTTTTTGGGTCACATGTATAATATGTAAAACTGAAGATAATCTGCTTGCTGTTCAGGACATTAACAAAACAACACATTGATTCCTTATTTCCTTGCCAGTCAATAGTGGCAGCATCAATGAATCTACCCCACAAATAAATGTGGGAAGAAACTACTTCCTGCCATAGCTGAACATGATAGCCTCCTCTCACCAAGCTAAAAAAAGGTTCATGTAGGAGGAAGCCATTGTGGTTCCCATGGCAGTACCTCTTGTTTGGAGATTATACTTATAGTCAAAGATGACATCATTTCTCACAAGCATAAGCCTAGTGGCTTTCAAATTGAAATCACCTGGAAAATTGCTAGTGTCTGGACAGTGAATGAGATTAAATTCAAAGCCCATAAGCCCTTGGTTATGACTAATACTCGTGTACAAACTCATGATGTCAATTGAGACCCAAATAAACTCAAGGGACAAGACCAATCCCTCCAGCTTGGATAACTTATCCCTTGACCAGTTGTTTAAAAAAAATGATAAAAAAAGATGGACCTTGTTTTGGTTAATGAACTGTGTCCTGAATCATCAGTCTCCCTGGGGGGTGGTCCGGTCCTTGTGTATCTTTTTTTTTTTCAGTCTTTGGTAACCGGGTAAGGCCCACTAGGCACATGTGTCTGTTTTCAGGGGCGAACTGGGAGCACTGGGCGGTTAAGTGACTTGCTCAGAGTCACAGAGTATGCAAGTGGAGGTTGTGAGAATCAAACTCAGGTCTGGTCTGCTGGATGTATCAAGTTTGTTCACACTTCATTCCTCTAACCTCTAGGCTATACTGCCAGCCCCATCTTGGGTAATATGCAGATTGTGGGAAAATTCACCTGCATAAATAAGCACTCCTGTTTAATTATAACTATTAAGGATAAGTGGTCCTGTAGGACAGTGCCAATTCTTGCTTTCAGTCCATGAGTAAACTCTTTCAGTAAACATTTATAACTTTTCTAGTCACCTAGTTGGCAGCAGATTTGACTTTCATACTGTTCTCTATTAAAGACAACAATCCTGCCACCCTTATCAGCTTCTTTTATTTTGACATACGTCATGCCATGTAATTCATCCAGGGCTTGTTGTTCTTCCCTAGTTAAATTTCTGGGATGGCATTTCCATTTTGATGGAAACTAATTTCTTCACTTCCTGCATAGCGAGGTTCTGGATTGGTATGTCATCAATAATGGGGAGCTGACTGCAGAAGGGTTAAATAAAGAATGCAGTCTGGAAGTGATAGCTCAAGGTATGATGTTAGTGTGTTGCTCCGGAATTCTGGCCAGATCAAAATCCATGTGAACAAGATCTAGGTCACTGTTAGACTGGTATATTCTGACTCTGCCAGAAGTTCCGTTAAAGACTGCCACTCTCAGTCAATGTCTGAGATAGCTGCAACTGTTCCATAACCTATGTTGTTTTGTTTGATATAAAATTTCCTTTGATTTTTGATGAAACACATTTACTTTTCAGTCAGGCACAAATGTTAAGTCTGGTTCCAGTATTTGTAATTGGGTGGGAATGAGACGTGTTGTCCGATACGTTCACTACTTTTCAGAGCAATGATCTTTCTATGCATACCTCTCTTTTTCCACCTGATGTGGGTTTTGCACTTTTTATTGGTAATTGTTTGCTTGTTGCTTTTCTTTGATTTTGTGTCTAAGAAAGACACTTGGTTGGTCTCTTGACTCAGGCTAACAATATTGTCTTGGGAGGGTTGTCTGCATGTGCTCTTGTTACGCAATCAGAATTTGAAGCGATTCCGGGATAACCCCTGCTGGCTGATCGATGTGATCTCTGCCAGCTAAAGATTTGATTTTGGTAGCAGTCTCTAGTTTCT
Source organism: Neoceratodus forsteri (assembly GCA_016271365.2). Taxonomy (NCBI): domain Eukaryota; kingdom Metazoa; phylum Chordata; order Ceratodontiformes; family Ceratodontidae; genus Neoceratodus; species Neoceratodus forsteri. The sequence continues at coordinate 1,728,304,465 of CM057456.1, forward strand.
GGTATCTCTTTCTCATATGCAATGAGCTTTATTTGTAAATTGATTTCAAAGTTCTTGAAGAGGGTATTATTTTTATAGGTTAGTAATTTTTTCTGTCAGAGTCTCAACCTCTTCTGAGAGAATAGTATGTCATTCCTCATCTTGATCAATCAAAATAGAAGCCAATTTAGTATAGCAAATGAGCAAGGCTTGCTTCCATCTTTGTTTATAGCAATCTTTGATAAACCTGCCTGTTGGTGTCTTTTCTGTCCTCAGGCTGTGGCCCCCAACCACTTTTTTTGTACTGTGACAATGAGAATTCATTTTAGAAGATATTCGTATATTTGAATTGTTCCCAAATTGCTGAAATTGATCTTTCATCATGAAATCATTATCTAATGGCTGATCCCACTGTTGTGTCCACTACCTTTCAGCATCTGACCACAGCTGCCGTACTCTCAAAGCAGGAGAAAGAACATCCTGGTCCATGGATTTATCACTGTTTTAAATAGTTATCTCTATGTTGCTCATGTTAGTGTCACCTCTTTAAAAAATGATTGATGACCCAGGACTAACTGGAAAGTGTAACATGTCAGACATAAAAAACAATTATGGGCAGGATTCTCAAAGCAGATGAGCTGGGTGCAAATGAGATGCACCGGCACAACTGGGATGTGCCATCCCCAGACAATGCAATTCACAGAAGGATGCACTGCAAGATGCACAATGAGCATCCTCATTGTGAATCACACAGATGTGGCATGGCACAATGTGAGATGCCCCAGCACAACAGGGATCTGACAAAGCACCCAAGACAGCATAACAGTGACTATGGGGCAAGTCAACAAGGGGCAAAGGAACAACAGGGGAAAAGTGCAGTGGCACAAAGGATGCAGGGGAGCACACCAGCAGAGATTGACCAGAGTGCCAAAGGGCCTGAGAGTGGCCACAGCAGAAGAGATGGACAGACAGAGCACACAGAAAAGCACCCAGAAACATGTGACACATCCCACACAGGAGCCTAACAGGCACAGATGACATGTCCAGGGTTGCCAGTTAAGGTGTGCCACAGCTGCAGAGGGGCACCATGCAGCATGAAAGTGTCACCAGGACACGGACTGTTGCACAGGAACCCAGTGATGTTGACAATGGAGATGTCACACAGGGGCACACAGGTGGACAGACACAATGGTAGACAGGCCGACTACCACGCCCCACACAGATGTAACAAGCCCACAAGCAGAGCCATACAACAACAGGGGCACCAGTGCAACAGATGCAGCCCACATGCACCACACACAGAACAGGGGCACTGAGAAAGGCAGTATGTCACAATGTTCACCCACATGCCACAGGCAACAAGGAGGGCACACCGTGAGGTTGCCATGACAGGGGGACAAGATGCATGTGTACGCAGTAACACAGGTGCACACATGTGGATGTGAACAAAGGGATAGCAGACAGCAGCAGGCAAAAGAGACAACATGCATAATGTACAATGAATGACCATAGACACCAGTTGCAATAGAAAATGGTTTAGTAACATCAACATAACACAATAAACTATTTACAATATCAAGTGGCTGAAAGAACAGGGAAGGTGAGGGTGGGGGGTCTGTAACAGGTACAACAACGGTAAGCAGGAGGGTGAAGGTGTGTGTGGGGGGGGACAAGGTACAGCAACTTACAATGTGAATGGGAAAGAAATGGGAGGCAGAACACCAAGGGGCTATATACAAAAGTCCACGTTCCTAATGTGCGGGATGTGCTGCAGCATGGCGCCCATGCATATGACCCCTGGCACTGAGCACTCTGACCAGCATGGTCAGTGCCTGCAGGAGCTGTCCTTGATGCCCATAGAGTGGCTGTAGTGTCCTCTGTAATGACCTCTGGAGCTGGATCCCTGATAGCCACAGTACTCCCTGATGCCACAGAAGAATGGGAACACTTGGACATACTCCCCTTTGACCTACAGTGGGGGACACAGACAACAGGTACTAAGTGCCATGTTCCACGCTGGCCCCACCCCCCACCTTGCAGTGACCAACATGGGGTTACATGCCCTCGGTCTGTCTGGATGGATTTCGACCAGCCAGCGATCATGGATATCATGAAGATTGTCCCAGGCTTGCGACCAACTTGCTGTAGTTTGGATCCTGGTCCTACGCGCCTCCTTGTGGGATGCATGGATGTGATTGGACCAATCCTTGCGAAGATAGTCTAGAGTTCTTTGGATCAAGGGGTGTTTCCAGAGTCTTTGAAGGAGGCTGTCATGACACCTCTTTTGAAGAAACCTTCCCTTGACCCCAACTGCCTCGCTAACTACAGACCAATCTCTAACCTGCCCTTTCTGGGCAAGGTTATTGAGAAAGTAGTCGCGTTACAGCTTGATGACTTTCTTACCACCCATGAAGTCTATGATCCTCTCCAGTCCAGTTTCAGGAAGAGGTACAGCACAGAGACTGCATTAGTTTGGGTACTTAATGATCTCCTAATAGCAAGAGATCAGAAGAGCCGTTCGATCTTGGTTCTTCTTGATCTCTCTGCAGCGTTTGACACCGTGGACCATGGGATGTTGCTAGATCGCCTGCGGCTACTCTGCGGACTGTCAGGGACAGTCCTCAGATGGTTCCATTCTTTCCTCACAGGCAGAAGTCAAAGGGTAGTTTCAGGGATTTTCTCTTCTGCTCTCTTTGCTCTGTCTTGTGGGGTGCCGCAAGGCTCTGTGCTTCCCCCCATGTTGTTCACAGTGTACATGCTGCCGTTGGGAGACATTAAAAAGTGTTATGGGCTGAGTTTTCACTGTTATGCAGATGATACTCAGCTCTATACGTCCTTTGTACCCGAACAAAATGATGCAGTGTTGGTTTTTAACAACTGCCTGGCTGAGATTCAGGATTGGATGAGACCGAACTGGTTGAGGTTAAATCCGGATAAGACTGAGGTATTAGTCGTTGACCCAGGTCATTATGCAAAGAAGTTGACTCCTGGGGTCCCCTCTGGTCTTTTATTAGGGGATACCCAGTTGAGACCTTCTGAACAGGTGCGAAATCTGGGCGTTATTTTTGACAGTGCGCTGACACTAAAGATGCAGGTGTCAGCCACTGTCAAATCTTCCTTTTACCATCTGAGGAATATCGCCCGGATAAAACACCTTGTTCCACATGATGACCTTCCTGTGTTGGTCCATGTTTTTGTTTCTTCCCGCCTTGATTACTGTAATGCTTTATATCTAGGGTTTCCGGGGGTAGATCTCCGTCGCCTGCAGCTGGTGCAGAACGCGGCAGCCAGGTTGTTGACTGGGCTACCAAGAACTTGTCATATCACACCTATGCTGCATGAACTGCACTGGCTGCCAGTGTGATGGAGAATCACCTTCAAGGTCGCATTGCTGACCTATAAGACCCTACACGGTCAGGAACCAGGCTACCTGCAAGATCTCCTTTGTCCCTACTGTCCTCTCCCCCAACTCCGCTCCACTGGCGAGGGATTGCTAGAGATTCCTAGGGTCTGTCTTAAATCATCTGGGGCAAGGGCCTTTTCTTTTATGGCCCCGACCCTGTGGAATTCTCTACCTCACCAGATTAGAGAGTGCCTGTCCGTGGAATCATTTAAGAGATCCCTGAAAAGCCACCTATTTTCACTGGCATTTGGATAGTTTATTTTATGGTTATTTTATCGTTTTATGTTTCTATTTATCATTGCTGATGTTTTATCTCTTGTTTTGTATCAGTGCTTTGATTTATTGAAAAGCGCTTTATAAATAAATTTTGATTTGATTTGATTTGATTTGACCATGCAAGTGTACTGAAGGCATCCACCATGCCAATGACCGACAGCCCACCAGGCACACCACATGCCAGCAACAGGCTGGCATGCAGTGCCACACTGTGACCATGCAATGGTACTCAGAAAGCACATGACCCACATGTGCATGTAGAGGTTGATGCAGAGGGGCATGCAGCCATGCCCCACACAGCATGCGCACTTGTCAGCAGGCAGCACAGGCATGCAGGCCCTGTCCGAACACTATTGAAGCACCACAAGGTGCCCACAGTACACATGATATGTCCACACAGTGGCAGGACACACAGGGGCCAGGTGCACTATGGCCCAAGCACACATTGCCATGCCTACACCCCATTTGTGTGCACATCCAGCAGCACACAGACATACACAAGGGACAGGCAACAGCCTGTAGAGGGCACAGCCCTCCCCCCCCAAACACACAGAGGAAGCACAAGACAGACACTCACCTGCACCAGCAAATCCCTGTTCACAGGCTCCGACATCAACCCTATAGCGCCTGGCCTCCACCGCAGCTGTGACGCTCCGCCTGCTTGCCTGCCGGCCCTGTGAGAAGAACAAAAGCAGAGAGCACTGTGAGGAGAATGGAGGTGTGATAAGTCCCCCCACCCCCCTGCTCCCAGTAACAACACCAGTGCCAGCATGCAGTGAGGGCAACACCCCCACAGTGCCCCAGTGAAGGCGCCCCTGGCTGCATGCATCCACACACAGCACCCCTGCCTATGCCCACCATGTGTGCAACTGGACATATGCAGTGCCAGTGGCTGTTCCACACTATGCATGCCACAGTGGCCTTGCACCCCCCACCCATGCACCATGCTGCACACACCTACTCACTGTGGTCATGCCAGCACAGCTGATGTGGAGTGTGGCCTGTGGTCCACACATGTTTGTAGGTTGGTGTGTATGTGGTACTGTGCAGTGGGCCAGCCCCCCCATGGACACATACCCCAGGCCACCTGTGTACATGCGGTGTTCTGTTACTTACCTGAGGGTGGCACTGCACCCCTGAGTGCATGGTTCTGGAGGTTCCTCAGCCTGTCCAGGTCCCAGTGCTGCAGATCACTGTAACAGTGCCCATATTGCTTGCCAGTGCAGGCAACCTCTGTCTTGCACACCAGCTGCCCAGCAATCCTGGCCCACGCTGCTGAGCGGAGCTCAAAGAGGTCATCAGTCCCAAAAAAACTGTCCCTCAACTTGCAGCACCAGTGCCACAAGATTGAGGAGCTCCAGTTCCCTCCAGTTCATGGCCCTTGGGCCTGTTCTTTGTGCACATGGCATGATCCTTCTCAGGTCACCAGGTCAGGTTTGCACAGATCAGGCTGCTGGTGTGCAATGGCACATTCACACCACATGCGCAATTGGCCATCATATGTCACATCATGCAACATAGTAGCGCAGCATGTCAATGTGCAATTGCCACCAATTGTGCATCACCACGCATGCGCACATCACCATGCACAGGCAGAAATACAGGGTCACGGGTCATGACTGGGTCCTGCATGTGTGCTCCGCATGGATCTGCCATATTGTGAGTGCCAACCAATGCCACGCACAGTGCAGTGTTGCCGCGCGCACACTGCTGGTGTTGCACTGTGAGCCACAGGTGTGCATTGATGCAATGTCACTCTGCAGTACAATACAAGCACTCAGCATGACAGATGGCACCACGGTCATCGTGCAAGTGGATGCGCAGCCGCAGGAGATAGTGCAGTCAGTAACACTGGGCCATTTGCACTACGCCTGTCATGCCACTAACCTGCCATCGTGCATGCATGGGAAATGCACCATAGTGGGATACTCTCAATGCAGCAGTTGCATGTTGCTGATTGGTGTGAGCAGGGGGCAATTATGCTATTCACAGACATTGCTCCAAAATCTGCTCATTACCAGATTCAGGGGCATCTCACCTGATTAGCATCTCATTACAGATGCTCCCAATCTCATTTTCATGCCCTGAGCCATAAATGCTCCTGAATCCACCTTCACAGAGTTCAGGTGACCGAGAGGAATTGCATCCTTGAAGGTAAGTCTGTTTACATTCCTCCAAACACAGTGTGGCAGCACAAAATGACAGTGTGAGGATTAGGGCATACAGCCATAAGCCTTACCTGTTCCTGGTCAACAGCCACATCCAGGAGAGTGCCCCACAGTGTGCCACTGTTCCAACTAGGTTTGGCACATGGAGGGGCTGTTGCTGGTGTGTGGGGTAGTATGGTACCACAGACTGAAGACATGTTTGTTGCAGGCCGGACCACCATCTGGTGACACATGGCAAACAACACCAGTCACATGTGCAAGACATGTTAGCTACGTGTACCAGTGCTACAGAACTGATCCTGACAATGCCCAGCTGTCCCTGACAGTCACAATACCTGTTCCAGATATGCACAGCAGGTGGGTGAGAGGTATGCAGACAGGGTGCTATGACCCAGCAGCAGCTAGACACCATGCCTGCACACATACAGAGCTGACTGTCATGTGTTAATGGCTGCGTAATCTCACCCACAGAAACCATTATGTCTGGAAAGACACAGCTGCTGGATGCAGACATCCCAATTTCACCAGTGATGAGGACAAGGCACTGCTCGAGGCATACCTCCTGCGCAAGGACATCCTGGCTTGCAGGGGTGGGTGGCACTGCCAGCTGCAGAATGAGGGTTGGGAGTCTGTGGCAAGACATGTCGATGCCATAGGGAAGTTCAACAGGACTCCCCAGGTGTGCAGAAAGCACCTGAATGACGAGAAGAGGAGGGCCAAGGAGAAGGTGGTCCACATTGAGGCCCCCCTGAGTGGGACGGGGGTGGGCTGCAGACAGGTGTGCACCTTACACCCACGGAGGAGCTACTGGTGGCCAGCATGGGCTGGGCAGCTGTGCAGGGTGTTCCTGGAGGGGGCTTCCAGAGGGGTGGCAGTCCATTGCAGCACTGTGAGTATGCATGCCCTGGAAATGTGCCTGTCCCTGTGTGTGAGCCATGTGTGCACTGACAGCCCCAGTGTGTGTGACTATTGGACCATGTGCCTGAGTGCATCAACCATGGTTCTGTACACCACATCTGTGAACTGTCTTGCACAGTCACATGACAGGCTGGGTATGTGCTGGGGGGATCACCCATGGTGTGTTGTTTCGCTGCACACCATTGCTGTCATCCCTGTGGGTGGAGGCCAAAGTGTTGTACCAGTCACACACATATCCAAGTGGGCATGTACAGGCACCAGGTCAGTCTTGCTGTAGCCAATGCCTGGCTGCATCATCAGAACTGTGGTCAACAGGCACCCGCATGGTATGTCAAGCGCTCCACTGGCACACAAAGGTATGACCACCTGTACATGCCTGTCTGAACACAACTGTCACACATGTCTTTAACCATGTATCCTTTCTTTCTGTTACAGCTCCATCACACCTCATGGGTGCTGCCATGGCTGGTGCACCACAGGATGGCAATGCAGAGGATGTTGCTGGGCCATCACACCAGGCAGCAGCCAGGGCTGGGGATCATGCTGTCCCAGGCCATTCAACTGCCACAGCTGCCCTGGATGCATCACCAGTGGTAGCAGAGCCTTCCAACACCTCAGCAAGCAGTGCCATGTCTGGTGAGTGGGACGGCACATAGCTGGAAAGGTTCCTGTGTATGGCTGATGATGACCCAGGGGACATGGTGGACATCACAGATGCCCTGCTGGTGCTGGCATTAGGTACACAGGGGGCATGCAGCAATGTTGATGATAATCCAGACCCCACTCAACTTTGGGGGGGTCATGGTCAATAGTGGAGCGAACGATGCACAGGTGCATGTACAGGTGGCACCAGTAGACGTTGGCAGTCCTGCAGCCCCTGGTACACCAGCAGGGCCTGCACAGCCATCCACAGTAGCAGTTGCTATGAGATCTGTTGCTGGTGCTGCTGTGGTGCTGCGGACTGCCACCATGGGTCAGCAGGGTGCTGTGGTGCCACTGCAGGTGGCAGAGGCTCATGATGCAGCCATCCCTGAACACATAGCAGTTGCCCAAGCCCATTACCCACCCATTCTGTGGCCTGCTGTGGTGCATCCACCTACAGTGGATGCACAGCAGCAGGCTAGCACACCATCTGCCCATCGGTACCATCCCCATGAGCCGTCACCTGCAGATGAGGTTGAGGGCTATGCACGCCTCCTGTGGGCCACTGTGGAGGGGTAGACATCCCTACAAGTGGAGCTCAGAGACATTCAGATGCTGCTGGCTGTTGAACATGAGTAGTCGGCCATGTGGCATGCCCAGATGTTGGCAGAGGGCTTGCCTACCACATATGGGCATGAATGCAGCTCTGGAGTGGATTATGCATGCTGCCGAGGTGGTGTATGCAAACAGTGCACCACATGGCTGCCAGGCCTGCAGCTGAACCCCCAGGAGTACCTCATGCACACCCAGGCCACAGTGTCAGGTGGACCCATTCCTGCTGATGCTGTCACCACACCTCTCCATCCCCATCAACCCTGTATCCAACATGTATCGTGGGACCAACACACCAGTGAACACCCATTCATGGTCTTGCTGCAGTACCCTTCCAGGGGTGTTGGCTACCCCCTGTGGTCAGTGGCACTGCATCAGCAACCGCCAGTCAAGGGCATGGCTGCCCATATGTCCATGGCAGCCATGGTGCCTCCCACTGATGCCTGGATGACAGCTTACATGTCTCCTGTCACCTGCACCCATTACGGCCCACTCACCTGGCTACCTGTGCCTGGGGTGGCATGGGTGGCATGTGCTTGCCCCAGTGTGTTGCCTGTGTGGGTCACCTGTGCATTGCTGCATGCATGTCCTGGTGCGCCATTGTTGTGCTGTGTGGCATGGGCGTGATGAGTGCAGTCCTGTGTCTGCTGTGCATGTGTGCATATGTGCCAGCAGCAATGCACTGATCCATGCCGTTCTCAGCACATACACTGGGCACCTTGGACATGTGAGTCCTGCTGTGCATGCATATGTGTGTGTGTGTGTGTGTGTGTGTGTGTGTCTGTGTGCATGCAGCATTGTCTATCCTCATGGTTGTGCTGCACAGCAGCAGTGTTGCAGCTGACTGCCCTGTAGTGTGGTTGTGGGTGTTTGGGTGTGTGTGTGTGGATTGGGGGGCTGCCGTGTATTACTCACCTGTGGACCTGGAAGTGTTCTTTGATGATAGTGTCCCTGTGCCACCGGGATCTGGTGACCAGGCATGCGTTTCTTCATGCCAGTGGTGGTCCATCACACTGTCCTTGGCCTGCTGCATTCTCATTCCCCTCCTCCTCCTCCTCCCCAGAACTGTTGCCCTCCTCGGCCTGAACAGTTATTCCATGGTCAATGACCATGTTGTGCAACATACAAAAGGCCAGGAATATGCCACAGGCCTTCTCTGGGCTATACTGTAGGGCACCACCCAACCTATCCAGACACCAAAAGTGCACCTTCAGCATGCTGAAGACATGCTTGATGATGGCGCGAATAACAATGTGTGCCTTGTTATACCGCTCTTCTGCCTCTGTGCTAGGTCGGCAGAAGGATGTGAGTAGCCAGGGTCACCTGTGGGGGGCAAGAGCAGTTTGTTACACCACTGCATACCTGTGCATTGTGTCCCCCCCCACACCATGGTGCAGTGGTGTGTCTGCCGAATGTCCACCCTGATCCCTGTGGTGACCCTCCCTTGCCGGCTACACCCCCTCACACCTGCAATGGCCTGCTCTGGCTGCACACATCTGCCTGTACCTGCCCATGCTCACAGCCATGGCTGCCTGCACATGTTCCCGTCGCCAGTGTCTGCCCACCAAAGCCCAGTGGTTGCCCATGCATGGGTGCATGTGGTGTGTTGTGCCTTGCCACTCGTACCTGCTGTTGTGCTGAAACCCACCTCCCATGCTTTGCTGTTCTGCTGCACTGTCCCCCTTGTGTGCGCAGTTCCATCAGAGTGCCCACCTCCATTGTTCCACCTGTGTATATCCCCCTGCATATTCCCTGCTATGGCCCTCACACACCTGCTCCCTCTCCCATCATTTGTTGTGTCATGGTGCCCCACTCATGGGCATTTCTGCATGCCCCACCCACCTACTAGGTAACTGCTGGGTATGTTCCTAGTCTCAAACTGGCAGCACAGGGTGGATTGGTGCCACATAAAGGCATCATGTGCATTCCCAGGGTGTGTGGCGCAGACATTGTTGATTCACCCAGTGGCATTGCACACCACCTGGCAATTGACAGAGTGGTAGCCCTTGCAGTTGGCATATGTCATGGCATCATCACCAGGTCGTGCATGGATTGCCACATGGGTTCAGTCAATGGTCCCTATGACACATGATGACTGGCATGCATGCCACCCTGTGGAACTGCTGCATGGCTTCTGTCTGCTCTGCCTGTGTGCTTGTGAAGTGGATGAATTCCACAGCATGTGGAAGCAGTGAGGTGAGGAATTGTATGAGGAGATGGGACGTGGACGGCTGGGATATGCCAGTGGTGTCTCCGGCTGGCCACTGGAAGGTTCCCTTGGTGAGCAGGCACATTGCTGTTGTCACCTTGGTCTCCACTGATATGGCAAGACTTCTTCCAGTGGGTGCCTGCATTTCATCATGGCACAGTTCACAGAGCTGCCTCAGAATAGCCTTGTTCAGGTGGTATCAGCCGACTGTTTTGGTGTTCGTTAGTTGTTCAAACATCAGTCTGGCATGATATCGCTGTGGGGCTGGCCACCTACAGTGCCTACCGCCACCACACTGCTGGTTTGCCCATCTCCTCATCCCCATTACCATTCCCACCATCAGGAAAGGTGCTCCGTCCATGGTTCTGTTCAACTGCTGCTGTCCTACTGCTATCCTGTGCTCAGCCTGCTGGGGACTTGCACTTAAATCTACTTCTTTTACTCTTATCTCCAAAAGGCACATTTGGTACTTGCACCATGAATGCTCCATATTTGTGCATTCATTTTGCTCTGTGAAAGGCTCTGCTTTGTATATGCAGTTGCATGCCCCCTCCAGATGGGTAGCATATCATTATTTTTTATCTCTGGTGCATCCTATTCAGCACAGCACATTTGGGTTGCACCAGGGCATCTGTGCTCTTTGTGAATGGTGACATGGCACATTTCCCAGTCGCGCCAGTACACTCATTTGTACCCAGTGCATCTGCTTTGTGAATCCTGCCCTGTGAGTACTAAGCAAAACCAAATTAAGGAAACCTGATGGCAAAATCTAATATTAGCATATCCAGTAAATGTGCACAATACTGTGCTGGCAATGATAAACAAAAGCATTTAATCCAATGATATATGGACCTGGGTGGCATAGTCAGAAAGGGCAAATGGCAAAACCAGAAACAAAACCACATGTGAAACGCGCTCTCAGAATAAATGGGTGTAGAGCCCAAATGGACAATCCAGAACAAGCCTAAAGGGCTGCACTCTGTAAACATATGTGAAAAATATCTACTCACTCAGTGAGATGAATAAGGCCACCAAAGTTTGTTTGTGCACTGTAAAAGTACTACACAATGCCCCACCACTTTGCATCTTATTTATTTATTTATTTCTATTCCAGATGACACCTTTGAGCAGAGGGCTCTTTTACAAAGGATCCACGTCAAGGCAATAAGGACAATAAGGTACAAAACATAACATGATCATTACACTGGAACTTACAAAAAAAAAATGACAAATAAGGTTACAATAATAGCAGCCAAAGGTATTGTCAAGGAATTGTGTTGTGAGTTAATTATACAGTACAAGTCATAGGCGACTCAGTGAAGCTTTGTTAGGAGTGGGTTAGTGGGAAAAGAGAAAGAAGAGGGGTGGTGAGGGGGGTGGTATAAGAGACAAAGAGAGGGAGGAAGGGAGAAATGGGGAGGGCATTGTGATGGGTATGTGATAGATGGAAAACAGCAAGGGAGGAGGAAAGGGGGGATGATGCTTCAGGGGGAAAGGCTACACTTGCCATAGTCCTTATTTTATTCATGAAATTTAAAGGCACATTTACCCAAAGAAGGCAAAGTGTACTGAGTTGATACAGACTGACACTTACTGTATGTCAAAGGTACTTTAGAATTCTCTAGCCTAGTGAGAAAAGAATGCCCAACACCAAACTTGCTTGCAAACAGAGTAAAGCAACAGTTAAAAACATACTTAAAAACAGCAGGAGAATAACTAATGGATTAAAGACAGAAATAGAGAATGAATGGGGAGAATGCAAGAGGGTTTGGGAGGAGGAGCAGAATGAGAGGAAAAAGCAGGAAATAGGCAGAACCACAGAAAAGAGTCTGAGAGCTGATGACAGTGTCTAATATATTAAGTACACAATAAAGTAGAAACATAGGAATCATGTCAGCAGATGGAGACCTCATGATCCATCTAGTCTGCTCGTGTTTCTGCCCACCTCCCTATTTAGACTGTACCCTTATGTGTCCACAAAGTCTGTCCCATGAGAGTATGAAGTATATCAAGCTAATGGCAGAGAAAGAGCACAAACAAGGGTCTGAAGACTCGGGGGTTGGGGGAGAATAAATGTTCTAAACAAACTAACATCAGTAACATAATATCACAGCAAATACTCACCAAAGAGGAGAAAATATAATTAATACTAACACATGACTTTTGTCAGTAGTAGACTGTGGATATAAGCTGCATAATTATTACAGCTAATGATTAAATTAGTGGATACTATTGTGTTTAAATTAATACAATATAGCTAACGCAAAAAGTACAGTGCCATGTTGTCTTAACCCATTCTTGCCAGTAGCGCTATATGGCGTCAGGACCATCCCTTGCTTAACCTGACTCAAAATGACCGCACCAGATACAACAGAGCTTCAAAGAGTCACAAATTCTGAAAGACAAAAATCACAAGAATGGTGAAATGTCAGCACTGTCATACAGACCTAAAGTGGTAAGGATCTGTAAGGTGTAAATCCATTTTGATTCATGATGGAATAGTTTACAAAGGTGATCTCCCTGTGGGTGTACAGTTATATGTTCAATGCAAGCAAAATGAAGCAGATTCGGGTTGTTTTGATGGCAATCTGTAACATGTACTCCAACCAGTATACTGGGAATGTTCCTATTTATAGAGTGTACATGTTCTTGTACACAATCTTTGAGTGTGAGTGTAGTGCATCCAACATAAACCTTGGGACAGGCACAGGTTAGAACATAAATCTCAAATTGAGTATTACAGCTAATAAACCGATCAAAACCCTTTTGTTAAAATTAGGATGTTCAAAATACTTTCCTTTTATACCAAGATGGCACACACTACAGTGGCCACACTAGTAATAGCCAATTAGCCGCGGTGGCAACCAATGTGACGATATAGTAACATAACATAGAAACATAGACTTTGACAGCAGATAAGGACTGCTTGGCCCACCTAGTCTGCCCATTTCCCTACCTAGAGGATAAGCTGCAGATCCTTTTTAACCAACAGCCAATTTCTTCCTACCCCCCACAAAAATTGCCTTATGTCTGTCCCATGCATTCTTGACTTCCCCCACAGTTTTAGACCCCACAACCTCCTCAGGAAGGTGGTTCCATATGTCCAATAACCTCTGTGAAAAAATACTTCCTCACATTGCCCCTGAGCCGTTCCCCCCATCTTCAAATTGTGTCCCCTTGTTCTTGCACATCTCTTTTTCTGAAAGATGCTACCCTCTTGGACTTGGTTGATTCCACTGAGGTACTTAAAAGTTTCAGTCATGCCCCCATCTCCCTCTTTTCCTCAAGAGTATACATATTAAACTCCCTTAGTCTCTTCTTGTATGACTTCTCTTGCAGACCCAGCACCATTTTAGTTGCCCTCCTCTGAGCTGCCTCCATCCTGTCTATGTCCTTGCGGAGATGGGGTCTCCAGAACTGGATGCAGTACTCCAGATGGGGTCTCACTAACTGTCTGTACAGGGGGAGGACAACTTCCTGTTTTCTGCTGCTGATGCTTCTCCCTATACATCCCAGTATTCCCCCAGCCCTCCCTACCACCGTCTCACATTGCTTGCCAATCTTATGGTCATCTGATATGATTACCCCCCCGTCCCTTGAATAAAAACTACTGGTTAACAGATTGTTCAGATTTTGGCCGCATATATAAGTAATACTTGGGTCATCACCAGCAGATGTTTCATGGGCTAGTTAACCGTCAAGGACATTCCAGAACTTAGTTACAATCTGGGAATTTGTGGGGCATCATAACTGTTTTTAGTGACAAGGGCCACTGGTTGATTATTAGGAGCTGTTCAGGGTCTAGATTTCAGCAAATCTGATCTGTTTAAATGTCTTGCCCTCTTCATGGCTTCATCCAACAGGGTTTCAGCATATCCCCACTTTAGAAATCACAGTTTGAGATCCCTTGGCTGGGTCTCATAACTCTGAATGCTGGAGCAGTCATGTTGAATCTGGACAAATTGTCTGCAAGGGGTGCCTCAGATTAAATGGTGTGGATGGAAACTGGTGGCATGTAAAAGAGTATGACCTGAAATGGGCTTTCAAAAAGTTTCTGAGCACACCATCTGCCCATCCAAACCACTAAGATGAAGATTCAAAAAGGTGATGTGAGGCAAATCTCTTTATTGTTCAGGAAGTTAACAAAAGAATGCACGGGGCCTGATTCCAAGACACATGGTGCAACCCGCAGACGTATGCGGGTTACCCCATGCAGAGCTAAGCTGGGGACCCTGCACCCTATTTCAGAACAGGCAGGGTCCCTGGCATTTACATCCTGTGACTTGCGGCAGCCACTGGGTTGCACCATAGGAATGGCGCAACGGACCTGGGTGCAGCAAGCCACAGACTACAATTAACAGCCACCTGAGCTCCCCCACCCCATAACAAGCCCACAATCCTCTGGGGACCTTGGGGGATAGGTGGATGGCACAGGTGCAAGGGGAGGCACAGAGAAATACATATACAGGTGGCACCCTGAATTGCGGGTGGTAGGGGCCATCACTGTGCTGGGGGGGTCCGTGGGGCACTGCAATGTGCATTTCATGGCACTGCAGGGGGGCATCCATTGTTTTGCCAGGACAGATACCCCTTAGATCAGCTAAGTACTGGTCTAACCCCTCAGTGCCTTATTGGGACCTCGAATGGCATAGGAGGTTATGGCAGCTGCCCTTTCAGAAAGGGTGCAGTCACTGCCTTAACCCCCCTTCTGCCATGCTGTAGGGGCTACAGCTGGCAGAAGGCCCCTTGGATGCAGGACACAAGTGCCATGGCACAGGCTGCATCTGGGAATAGCAAAAGGCATAAGGCATGTCACAAGATGTGATTTGCGCCAAAGGGTTTGGTGCAAGTCACCTTGTGACATGCATAACCCCTTCTGGAATTGGGCCCCCATGATTCCTTATTTCCAAGCCAGATAATAATGATATCATCAATGAATCTTCCACACAAATAAATGTGAGGAATAAATTGGTTCCTGTCACAGCTGAACACGATGGCCTCCTCCAACAAAGTCAAAACAAAGTCTGGCTGCAGCTGAGGAATTTGGGGTAAAAATATTGAAAATTAGCTTTTTAATATTTTTACACCAAATTTTCAACAAAATCTTGTTATGACCCTGCCTCATAAAGAAGGGTAGAGAAAATGCACAACTCCTGGGCTAAAGGAGATTTTGCATGTGGACTACAAAGTCAAATTTCAGGATGCAGAAACACATTTTGGGCAGGAGTTGAAAAATGCCAGCTGTCACATTCATGAGGTGCTGTAAAGAAATGGTTATGTTGAAATGTTGGGGTAAAAATATTGAATATTACTAAAGCTGATTGTCTGTACAAGGTTCTAACACTATCTATCCCCATGCTCCCAACTCTACTGCTACCACCCTGAGCAGCCACTACACCCATCACTCTGTCTCAGCCATGTTTGGAACAATTGAGCATTTTGGTGCCCATCACATTAGCTGGCAGATTGTTCCATGACTCCACCACCACATGCTTTATTTTCAAAAGTTCTGAACGAAAATTATTTTGTGTTTCACATTCACCGTCTTGATAAGACAGATATATTCATTGGTTTAGGGTTGCAAAATGGTTTGCATATACATATGCAGAAAACAGAAATTCATCTAATTGATTATGCTACCAATTATGTAAGAGATTATTGTTAATAGCGATGCTGACTTGGTACTACAATTTGCATTAAGATGGTTAAAGGATTATTGAATAGGTAGTCGGTTTAATAAAACTTTATTAATTAAATTTTATTATGATGACAAGAAAATTAAGTTCCTACATAAATATTTTGAGCCAATATTTAAGAATATTTTAGATGATCTACAGCAAGTACTGTAACATGTTAAAAATAAATTAAATAAATAAATGAATGTGTCTTCTCTTGGGCATCGCCTATTATGCTGGTATATATTTTCTTAATATATTTTGTATTATGTATGCTTTCCTGTGTTTGCCCCCTTCCCTCATGTTGCACCTGGAAACAAGCTTCAGTTCAATGTGCCTTTCCCAGTTACCAACTTTTTTTTCATTTGTGCTTTATGTGTTTTTCCCCGTTTTTCTCCCAATGACCCAGGACCCTGGCATACATGGCAGTGGTGTGCATGGAGGTACACAGATACTCCAGATACTGGCTTGTCCCCTTCTGCCCCAGCCCTGGCTATTGCCAGGCTCCCTCAGTGCCTGAACTGCCATCCATCCTACACTGGGTGGCAGCCAAGGGCTGGGGAAACCTCTCATCCTTCCCTGGGAGAGGAGAGCTGCCTTGTGGCAGCTCAGTCCTGCTCCTTGCCCTCCCCAGATGCTGACCCCTGACAACATGGGCTCATTCCCAAACCTGGGTTGCCAGCATGGCACAAGGTGTGGCATCCAGCACCTCAACCCTCAGAGCCACCAGGATGGCAATCCGGTTACCAACTTATAAATAAATAAAAAATAAATAAATGTTATATAATAAGTTCTCCATCACCACACTATTTTAATGTGTGAAATACCTGAAATTAATTAGCTAAATAGGACAAGTTTGGAGAGCAGGAAGGACAACAGCTTTTGTTTAAAACACGATACTCATTAATCACTCCCAAGAATCAAGAATATATGCATTTTCTGGATTTTCATGCTTTGGATGTACCTCTTTTTTTTTTTTCAAAATGTGCATTCCACATGATTATATCTATTACATTTCAAACATATAAAATGTTCTGATAGTTTCATGTTTTGTTTGAAACAACATACCATGTACAATATTTTAAATGGGGCTAATACGAGCTAGATAATGGACACTCCAGTGTTGTAAACTATCCATTTGAATTCACAAAAATGTTCTTTTTCTTATTAAATTAATAAAATAAGTGTACCAGTATAATGCACTTCTTATAATTCAGTGTCTATGGAACCATTGAACATCACCATTTACAAGTAGTGCATTAGACACAGATTCTACCTTTTCTAAACTGCAGTATATCTAGTAAATATATTTGCAATAAATAGAAATGTGAAACACAAGTCAAGGTGTTGATAGAATTATAATTTGTTTTGGAAGGATTATGGTGGCTCTTATTTTTCTTAGGAATCTGCTTGTTTTAAGGATAGCACCAGGAAAGTTTAATTGCTTTTAGTCACCTTTGGAGTTTTGTTCTTAATATATGCTGTTGCACAATAATTAAATTGACCTTATTGGTTTATAAATGATGAAAATTAATCGTATGGTTTTGTAGAAACCAGACAGTGACGTTCTGTCACAGACACAGTAATAACTGCAATATACAGTACTTCTCTAACTCCAGAAGAAACAATATTTCGGAAGACTAAAACTTTAAAAGTTCTCTTGTTCAGATATAAAAATACTGTTTATACTTCCTATGCTCCATCTGCAAAGATCGGTTCCTTTGGACTAAATAAAATTGGGGGTGGGGTGTGGGTGATGTCTGCATTTGGAAATCAAGAAAAATAATTGGCATACTAGGTTTTCTAATGATTATATGGTCTGGACTATATGTCCCAGGAAACTTTTAAATATGACATATATTATTTGTTTCAAAAGATTCAGTATATTCATTCACATGAACAGTTCAGTTTAGCAACAGTAAAATCACCTGGGCTAATTTTTGTTTGTTTGTCTGTTTTTCTACTATGTTATCATGTGGCTTGAAAACTAGTTCATTATAGGCATTTGAAGGCCACCTTTGTAATGTACAGACATGTATGCTGAGTCTTGATTTAAGTTATCAGTTAACTTTAAATAAAAGTAGGGCCTCCCATAATATGAATGCATAGACCATGGAGTTATCTTTTATACAGCATATCTCAAATTAGTAAGCAAATGAATTAAGTGAAATATAGAAGTAGCAAAAGCTGAGAAAAGTATATGAGTTAAAGCTTATTTCAGAGCCTTGCTTTGGTGATTAAAATTATTTCGTTTGTTATTAAATGTTCTTTAAGCAAACATGAGTATACAGTAATATTACTGCACATTAAAACAAAAAGAAACAAAATGAAGAGGCCAAGGAACACTGAAGTAAAATGCAATGCCCTTAAAAACATTTGTTCTGTGATCTCTATATGTGTTGACAATTCAGTAGTGTGCCTACACACTTAGTTGCCCACTACTGTGATTTTAACTCAAGTTGTCAGTCTCTGGTCTAAAATGGAAAGAAGCGCCCACCTTTGTGGTAATTATTAGTGCTGTTACATTACATCACAGCTTTTCCCTGAAATGTATTTCATTGGTTCTAAAGCAGAAATGTGTTGTCATTTAACTAGCTATTTATATTGCAGGTTTTAGCATACACTGCAGTGCAACGAGATTACTAATTGGCTACACTGCTTCAATAAAATTGGAATTAAAACTGTATTTAGCCTTATAACATATGCCCCCATCACATGAAACATGCAAGAATAACTCTGTAAAAACAAAGAACTAACTATAAATGAAGGATGTGAGTGTATGTGTGTTGGGGGGGGGGTGAATCCATATGTTTTAGCTAACTAAAGTGAGTTTGACAGAAAAAAACTGGTAAGTATTGTAAAACTAATGGGGGATTGGTAAATGGAAGCCTAGTAGAAGTCATGTTAATGCCATTAATTGCTGCTGGAGTACACAAATTGAATAATGGCTGGTAATTAAACTGGCTAATGTGTGTGACTTTAGTTTAGAGATGGGAGGGCAGGCAAAAGAAAATAGTATCAAATAATGGTCGCAGTCCGCATCTTCCTCCCAGTTCCCCCATCCTGATAGGTAAGAGTGTACCTTCTACTCCAGGTTGCAATGGCCCTTTAACAGTCAAAGAAGAAACCCACATCTTGCCATCTTCTTACCATGAATATTCTATTTGAGGGGCTCATGCATGCAGTGAACATACAGTCATTCGCTCCTACACAGACACATACAGCACATGGTAATCCATCCCAAGAAAATGTTGTAAGCCACTGATCGACATGAATCTGGGCACACAACACATCTCGACATTACCTCCAGCCTCAGATGATCTCTAGATAAGACACTACAGCCCTAACTGGTACTCGTTAGAGACTTAAAATACCAAGAGGCTGTTGATATGAACATCTCATTCAATAGCTGTTGGATAGAAACAAGACACCAATAGTGTTGTTGGATAATCTGTTTTTAACTTGTGCTGAAACATTTGGGACATACATTTTCAAACAGATTTTCACAATGTCAAAAGTCTTTTAAGATGGGAGACCTACATTGTAAAAACTAGTTTTCCACACAAAAAGAAGAATACTTGATTTCAAAAGAAAGGGACCATGTTGATCACAAATATTAATGCACCAGGAGGGTCATTTTTGGGGTGGGGGTTACAAGACAGTTCAGTTGCTACCCTTTGCTGTTCCAGGTTAAATGGCTGATTGGGGGAGTCCTTTATTTGTGACATTAGTTAGAAATTTAGTATAATGCAGCTGTAGTGGGATCATCTAAGGGGGGGATTTGGATTTATATGTCCCCCTATCTACAAATAAATAGGTTTCAACCAGCACCCCTAAACAGTTTATGAAAGGACGAAAGCTGTAATGCTACTGTGCTCAGTTCTGGAGTCTGCATTTAAGGAAGGACAGGGACCTGCTTGACATGATGCAGTGTCGAGTTACTAAACTGGTCCTGGGGCAGCAGAACAGACCCTATGAGGAGAGGCTTGTAAACATGTACACTCCAGAGGCCAGGAGGGACAGATGGATATGGCAGAGACCATACAAATTCCTGAGAGGGATAAACAAGGTAAACAGAGGGAACCTAGTCACAAGGAATGGTAACACAATGATGAGAGGTCACAGGTGGAGGATGGTAAATGGGAGATTTGAAGGGGATGTTAGGAAATGTTTTTTTCGTGAAAGGGTGGAGGAACAATTGAATAGGTTACTGAAGGAGGTGATGGAGATTTATTTATTTTATTTGTTTATTTATGTCTTTGGTAACTGGGTAAGTGCACTGATCCAAAGGACCATTTTCAAGCACAACCCGGGCCACAAAGTGGCAACAGTACAGGAAGTAACAATTACATACATGGCATGGTGATGCACACCCCAACATGGGGTGGTGTGGAAAATAAGAAATAGGAGTGCAGTTTATACTGCACTGGATTATACAAAACATTTGCAATTATGCAAAAAATGGTAAAAGATAGACAATGTACAATATAATACTTAAAAAAGATAAACAAGGTACAGGTGTGCCAGAAGCAAATCGAGCAAGCTACATAGACCAACAGCAGATGGTATCATATGATATAATAGCACTACACAGACAAGCTACTAATGTTATGCAGGTTTAGACAGTCAAACATTTCTCTGGACTGCCTCAGTTTGGTTAATGTACTTGTGAAGGTGTAGCCTGCAGTACTGTACACAGTACTCCAGATGGGGCCTAACCAGTGTCTTGTAAAGAGGGATTATTACCTCCCTCTTCTGACTTGTGATACCCCTACTAATACACCTCAACATCCCTCTAGCCTTACATACTGCTTTAGTGGTCTGCTTGGATGATCTCAGGTAATCAGTGATGATGATGCCCAAGTCTCTTTCTTCCCTTGTGAATGCCAGCAACTTCCCTCCCAGCCTATAGGTGGCTTCAGGGTTTCTCTTGCCTATGTGCATGATCTTGCACTTCTTTGCATTAAATCCCAGTTGCCACTCTTCCAACCATTTTGCTAGTTTATCCAGATCTCTTCTCATTCTGCCCACCCCATCTGCATCATCTACTCTGTTGCAGATCTTGGTGTCCTCTGCAAACAGACAAACCTTACCCACCAGTCCATCTGCAATGTCACTGATGAAGATATTGAAGAGGACTGCCCCAGGACTGAACTCTGAGGTACCCCACTTGTGACTTGCATCTCTTCTGACTGGATACCGTTTACCACCACCGTGTTCTGCCCGTCAACCAGTTTGTCACCCAGCTGACCAACTTCTGACCCACCTCCAGCCTACACAGCTTATTAATTAATCTTCTACAGTATGTGGAACAGTATCAAAAGCTTTGCTGAAGTCAAGGTAGGCGACATCAACTGCTCCCTCTTGGTCCACCACTCTGGTTACCCAGTCAAAGACATCTATGAGATTAGTTTGACAGGACCTTCCTTTTGTAAACCCATGCTGTCTTGGATCCTGTGCTCCTATGGATTACAGGTGTTGCTATCCTTTCCTTAAGGAGTGTCACCATAATCTTGCCCACTACTGAGGTAAGACTGACTGGTCTGTAGTTCCCTGCCTCCTTCCTGCTACCACTCTTGTGGAGTGGGATCACATGAGCCCTTCTCCAATCTTCTAGGACCTCTCCTGTGCTCAGAGACTCACTAAACAGTTCTGATAATGGCTCTGCTAGTTCCATTCTTAACTCCTTTAGTACCCTGGGATGTATGCCATCAGGTCCCATTGCCTTGTCCACCCTGAGCTTATTGAGCTCTTGTAGGATCCTTTCTTTTGTGAAGGGACTAGTACACCTCCCTCCCTCCCCTGTGTCCATGGTGCTGAGCTGTGGGCCTGCCTACCTTCTCTTCAGTAAATACTGACAGAAGTATCTATTTAGGATAGATGCTTTTACATGGTCCTCCTCATCAAACGCCCCCTTATCCCCTTTGATTTTAGCAATACCCCCTCTGGACTTTCTCCTTTGACTAATGTATCTATAGAAAGTCTTGTCACCTTCTTTTACTGTTCGTGCTAGTATTTTCTCAGTTTGGGCCTTTGTCTGTCTTACTGCCTTCCCTGCTTCCCTTAGGGAAGTTTGGTATGCCTGCCTATCTTCATCCTACTGCTTTTCCTTATATTTTCTGAGGGCCAGCCTTTTGGCTCTGACCTTTTCTGCTATTGTGTTTGAGAACCAAAGTGGTTTTCTTCTACTTCCTTTTCTCACTAACACAATGGGATGTTGCTTCAAGTATTGCATCTTTAATGCTTGCCCACTTCGCCTGTACCCCCTCACCTGTATTTCTTTTTTCCAGGGCTAGCTTAACTCTGTTGGCCATCTTATCAAAGTCAGCGTCTCTGAAGTTCCATATTTTTGCCTTGGAATGGGATGATTTTGTTCTAGTGGCCAAATTGAGCCATACCATGTGATGGTCATTGGCACCCAGGTGACCTTCTACCCAGAGATCTGTAATCTTTTCCCTGTTAGTCAATACTAGATCTTGATAGCCCTGTCTCTTGTGGGTTGTTGTACCAGTTGTTTGAGGCCCTCCCCCTGCAGGGAATCCACCGTTGACCAATCTGTATCTGGCATGTTGAAGTCTCCCATTATCAGAACCTCACCTTTAGCTGTCATGTTTTATACATCTTCTAACAGTAACATGTCTGTGTCTTCCCCCTGATCTGCAGGCCTATACACAACCCCAGTTCATATGGCTGTCCCATTTCCTGTTTCCAGGGTGACCCACAGTTCTTCTGGCTCCTTATGTGTATTCTGAATTTCTGTAGCTTTGATATTTTCATTGACATAAAGGGCCACTCCTCCACCCTTTTTGCACCTCGGTCTCTTCTGAACAGTACATAGCCAGGTAATGAAGTCTCCCAAGTTTGGTTACTGGTAAACTATGTCTCGTTAATGGCTATTATGTCCAGTTTAGCCTCTATCATTATTGCCTGCATGTCTGGGATCTTGTTTCCCAGACTGCGAGCATTTGTGTACATGATTTTCCTTTGGCCAGATTTCGGTGTGTTAGTTGTTGAGTGAGGTCTGGCATTTCCCCTGTGTGTCGTATGGGGAGATGGACCTTTTTCTTTACCTAATGATGCAAATGAACAACAAACATGCTGAACTCCTGTTTGACCACTAGCTGACGGGGGAGGGGTGTTCTTCCCATTCGACGTATGGGGTGCTGCACTCGTCTCCCCATTTACTAGTTTAAATATTCTGCAAAGACATCAAACTTCGGCCCGAATGCACTGACTCCCTCCTTAGTCAGATGCAGTCCATCAAATTTAAAGAACTTTTGTTCCCAAAACTGTTGCCAGTTCCCTACAGATTTGTGTCCTTTTTTCTGGCACCAGCCCTTGAGCCACATGTTTAGCTGCCCTATCTCCCATTCTCTGACATTCCATCCATCTGTCCCCCTCTCCCAGACTGGCAGGACCTCAGAGAAGGAGATGCTGGATGAAATGGATGATAGTTTGTCACCCATCCTGGTCAGGTATTCCTTGGTCTCCACAACTGACCGACTGGTGAGATTGTTAGTCCCTATGTGTACCAGGACGTCAATGTTTTCTCCTGCTTCCTGAACAATTTTAGCAATGCGGTCAGTGTCTCTCCATGCTGATGTACTTGGGAGACATCTGACCATTACTTCTGGCTGGAGATTCGTATCAACTACCCGAATCATGGAGTCTCCCAATCAAGTTTTGGGCTTTCCTTTTGCTTTTTTTGTTTTGGTTCCTGTTTTGGGCAAATTTTGTTGTGTTAGCTCCTCTGCTGCAGTGTTCTGCTCTGCAGTGTCCTCTGCCCCTTTGTTTGATTTTGGAGATAAAGGCAGATACCTGTTTGTAGTTTTTATACGGTTTGTGAAGGTGATATGTTGGAGAGCACCGAGTGATGGGGCACCCGATTTGCCCCTTCTAACCACCTGCCAACCTCCTGGACCAACTACCCTCTACAGTCGGGGTGCTTCTGTTGGATGTTGGGGAGCCGTCTTTGAAAAAACTGCCATATTTCCTTCCCGCTAAACAGTGGCAGTCAGCACTGCATAAACAAGCTAAAAAAAACTCACAAAACACTCTGTCTCTTACTAGCTGTATTACTTTCCACCTCAATAAGTCACTGACTCCATCACTGCTTCACAATATCTCCCTCTCACAGCCTCCTCCACTTTACTCAGTGCCACGGTTCCACACTTCAAATTGGCAGCCAGCTTTCACATCAGTCCCTCTCGTGGGAGGAATGAGGGAGACACCAGAAAAAGGCAACCCAAAAAACAATGTTAACTTTGTTTCCCTGGCCAAGAACTGCAAGAGGGCTGGGGAACCAGCTGTCACAGACCGCGGCACCAGTGTATGCTGCCATGCGTGAACCACAAATGGAGCCAGTGCTTCTTAATTCAAATCAGCTATGAAGCAAATTGACAAGGCTGTCCCAGCTCCTACAACACAACACAAAAGGAGCCGGTACAGAGTGAACTGGCAACAGGGGGCACAGTGTTTTACATTTCCTGATCCCTATAAAAGCACTCATCTGAGAACACAAAAACAGCCCTGCACATGCACACTAAATAAAAGCCCTAGCAACCCAGAATTACCAACCCTAGCAACCATGGACTATTTTTTCTCGCAGTGTAACACATTCAACAAAAATGCCTTAAAATATAAAAAAAAGTTTCATCTCATTAAAAAAAAAAAAGGGAGACATTCTATAATTGCAATAAATCACTCCAGGGTGTGGGTTATGCTGGGATTTACCCACAGCTGACCTGGATTGACTACTCAGCCTGCAGCTTAATGGCCAAACCACACAAGTCGTTGGTAAATCCCAACATAACCCACACCGTTTTGGTTTATTGCTTAAATAATTCCTCACACTTATAAGCCTAGTGGCTTCCAAAATGAAATCAATTAGAAAATTGCTAGCCTTTGGACAATGAGTGAGCTAATACTCAAGGGCCATAAGCCTGTAGTCATGAAAAATACTCATGTACAAGTGCATGACATCAGCTGATACCCAGATAAACTCCATGGACAAGCCCAGCCCCCTCCAGCCTGGATAAAACATCTTTTGAGTCTCTTATATAAGAGGGTTATGGGGGCGTGGCTTGACTCCTAGCATGATGGTCACTTGATTCAAGTGCTCTGCTGACCCAGGGCTTACTTTTTGCTATTTACACCTCTCAACTAGAGCAATCAACAGGTGTAGCAGAAATACTTACAGCCGTAATAGCAAGGAACGCTCGGAACTGTTTTGCCACATCTACTTTCTAGCCACGTGGTCACTGAAACCGAATCAATCTTCGGCTTCAGTATGGCGCAGAGTAAAGGTTCAGAAATACCTACAGGCCTCAGTGCACAGCAGATAAACAAAATGTTTGTGGCCCTGATGCAGCGCATGATGGAGGTAACTCTAGCATCAAATAATACTACACTGGCTATCCAATAAATGGATGCCAGGATTTGCAAAACTGAAGCCCGAGCTAATAACAATGCCATTGCCATAGAATCACTTACCACCACTGTCCGAGAACATGAACGCAATACAAATGCTCCAAGCCAAGCTGGATGACATGGAGAACAGGAGCCGGCGCAACAATTTCCAGCTCCTAGGTGTCCCCGAAGGTGCTGAACAGGAGAACACTCTGGAATTTTTATATGATATCCTACCAGAGGTGCTGAAACATGATATGCCTCGTGGCCTAACAATCGAACTGGCTCACAGGACACTGAACCCAATGCCCAAACAAGGGGAGAGACCCAAGCACATCATGACCCAAATCCAGAATTTTGCTGACAAGTAGTGGATCACTGCAAATGCTTGTGAGCTTAGTGCTCTTTCATGACAGGGCCATAAAATCCTAATTTTTCAAGATTACTCCTGGGAACTGGCTGCTAGGAGGTAAAAATATATGGAAGCTCGCCGTTTGATGCATTCTCTGGGGATCAGGTTCTCGTTAAGGTATCCTGCTACTATGCGATTGCAGGTGAACAGTACCTCCATCTCCTTCTTGACACCAGAAGCCCTCATGATGTATTTGTATAGCAACTGGCCACCCCGATCTAGAGCAGAGTCCTCTCCCTATCAGAATAATTCTTCTGACCAAAGCCGGGGTTAAAACCCATCAAAAGAGGCACCTAATGCAAACAAGGACCTCCAGCATGGCTTTCACATCCAGGGAGCTCGTACAGGCCTTCCATCCAGATCCCATAAATGGCAGCAGACAGGCAGGCATGCCAAATGAAACCACCCCCAGGACCATGTTACGGACCCCAGCTGGCAACAAATGGCAGCACTGGAACCTTCAGACACCAGCATCAGTAGGTCCCTCACCCCAAACCCATTTGCATTACTGGCCCCTGCAGATTTGAAAGAGCCATCCGAGTTTCCTGAATACTCAGAGGAGGAGATTGTGCTAGAGCCCTCAGCAACTGAAGCTACTGTACAATGCTGGACTGTCGAAGAGCCCCTGAGCACAGCCTCCCCTCCAGCCCAGCATTCACCCAACCGTGTGGATCTTGGCCCAGACAAGTGAGCACAGCATTCTCCATCAGCTCCAGAAGACCTCCAAGCAACACTGCCACAGGACCAGACCTAGATAAGTGTCCTTTACTTTTCTTGCATCCAGGGCATGGGTATGGGCTGAGGGGGGTGGTTCCCAGAAAGTACAACAAGTATTTGGTAATTGGGAAAGATAACCTATTCCCCTCAGCTAGTTAAGCCTAGGTCATAAGTTAATATCTGCCCAATGCCCTAGCCCTACTAGATAAGAAAAATATCTTGGGGCATTGCTCAGTTTAATATTATTATTGCTGTTCCTTTTTGCCGGTTGATATATTGTTGACACACTCTGTTTACCCTGCTGGTATGTTATCTCTAATCTACAGGCAATTTTTTGGGGGCCGGAAGATGGGTAACCTTACACAAGTTGGGGCAGCAGCCACGGCTGGAGCAGTGGATCAAAGGATCTATGCATCAATGCAGGGCCTGTCTAGTGTATGCTCTGATCCTCCCTACAATGGCTTGAAGGAGCATGTATATGTTACATTTAATACAAACCTTGTGTTTTTGTTCCCCCCTGCGATAAGCACAAATGATTTATTGATCTCTGACAACAAGCGCTCCATTAGTCTGAGCACAAAATGGTTACCCTACCTATCATCCACCCTCTCACTCATTGTATGAATTAATTATGTCCCAAGGGTGTGGATGACAGATTGCACCACAGGTATATGCCCTGTAAGGGATTACCCTAAGAACCCCAATGTTATCCAGGTACTGTTAGTACAATCTTTTTGCACCTCTGATCTCGGTTAATTGTACCAATGGTGTGCATACCCTTCATGTATGGGTCCCTGGGAAAGTGAGGCTCAGATACAGCTAGCCCACCCACCCTTGCTAATAAAAGGTACCCAATGGAATGAGACCCATGGGAAGCCTGATTCAAATCACCCCCCAACTGGAGGGGCAGGGTAGGCCTGAGAGGAAAGTGAAGCCTCGGCCTGCTATACCTTCCCTGATGACTACGTGGTACTGCGCAGTATCTGTAAATAGTTTACATTCCTTAACTGCTGTCTGGTTGTTACTGTTAATTCATCACATAATGTTGATAGCTGCTTGGTCAGTGCATGACCGCTTGTTTGTTTTTAACTACTGCATCACAACCTGTCTCTCTGGGAAAATGAGCACCCCCCAAACTTACAGAATACCTCATCGGAACAGCCCTGATGAGCCTCCACCCTGGTCAGTTGTTTGCCCTGTCTCCTTCAAAATTTTCCACTATATACAAAGCTATCACTGAGATTTCCTTTGTTACGTGGAATGTTGGGGGTTTAACTCTCCTTGAAAAAGGAATAAAATGCTGACACAATTGAAAAGGGTGAAGGCCCAGGTTGTCTTTTTACAAGAAACTAAATTAACTAAGCAGGACCATGCATATCTGGTGAAAGACTGGGTGGGAAAAGAATTCCACTTGTGTCCTCCCACAAAGAAAAGAGGGGTGGTCATCCTGTTACACAGATCACTCCCCTGGTCCATTCTGAATAGTAAGTCGGATCCCTAAGGTACATGGATAATTGCTCTGCTTGATACCCCAAATGGCCATATACTATTAATCAATATATATGCCTCCAGTTAGGATGACCCCACCTTGTTTCTTGATTTAACGACAAAAATAGAGGCTATGGCAGAGACAAACACCCCATTATCGCAGGAGGGGATTTCAATCTCACACTGGTGCCTGCCTTGGACAGAAGAGATCAAGGGAAAGAAACCCACACTGGAGGGGTGCAGGCCATGCTGTGGCTAAGCTCCAAGTTCCAGCTGGTTGATATTTGGCGCCTTATACACCCTACAGAACATGGCTACACCTTTGCATTTGGGATACATGGCTCATTTAGCAGGCTAGATTTTTGGCTTATCTCACATTCCCTTACCCAATATGTCCTAGATTCCAGTATTCTCCCCACCATCATATCTGATCACACCCCAGTTCAACTGTTATTATCATGGGGTTACCCCATAACCTGTTCCCCCACCTGGAGGCTTGATCCTCTCCTTATGCAAGACCAAAAATGTGAAGTGTGGGCTAAATCTGAAACTAAACTGTTTTTACAAGAGAACCCTATTTCTGATACCTCAGCTCAAAACACCTGGGAAGCATACAAAGCTACTATAAGAGGGAAGATTGTAGGTTATGCCACTCACAGGAGGAAAAACAGAGTGGAGGAGCTGATCCAACTTGAAGGTAAGCTGGTCACTGCGGAACAAGCACTTAAGGCTATGTCTCACACCTCCCCCCGTTCCACCTATGGTTGGTGGGTCCTCAAAATCCATTTGAAACTCAATGAGCTCCTTTCTAGGAAAGCTAATCTGGCTCTTCTCTGGATATGTCACTCCTACTGGGAGGGTGCGGACAAAAGCAGGAAAATTCTGGCATATCAGTTACAAAAACAACAGACAAGCAGGTACATCACAGGGCTTAAAGACCTTATATCCGGGAAGGTGAGAACCAAACCTCAGGAGGTAAATGACACTATAGTAGCATTTTACTCCCAGCTATATACTTCCTCTATGGGCTGAAACCTGACCAGAAACCCATGAATTCCTCAAGCCCATAAGTCTGCCCAAATTATCTTCCACTCAGAGTGCAGCCTGATGGTACATCTCACTCTTGAGGAGATCTCTGTCACCTTAACGTGTCTCAAAAAGGGAAAGCTCCCAGCAGGGATGGGTTCTTAGTGGACTTCCTTCAGGCATTTGCACCTCTGATTACCCCCTTACTTTGCCAGGTATTTACTGAATCCGAAATATATAAAGGTATATCACCACACACACTCTTCATGAGGCTATAATCACTGTTCGAAAAAAACAAAGACAAGGCGCTGCGTCAGCATGTGGTCTAAAAGCAAAACAAAATGGTTATATTAAATGCACGCTGAAAATAGAAAATAGAGTTAAAAATCTACGTTTCGACCTTAGGTCTTCTTCAGGAAATATCTAAAAGAGAAAAAAAACAAGTTAGTGTAGAGGAGAGGTAAAATGAGAGAGATATATATGTGGAGAAAGAAGAAGGGGGAGGCAAAGAGAGAAGAAGTGATAAATGGTAAGATTAAGAGAGAATCTGTGAAACAAAAAGGTGATGATGGGAAAGATAAAACATAATGGGACAGAAAGAGCTGGGGAAGTTCCCAGGTAGAGACAGATTAACAGGGCCTTGTAAGAAGGTTGAAAGGTGACAAATGTGTGAGAAGGAGACAGAAATGGAGACATATGGTGAAGATGAAAAATAAATCAGTACAAAAACAAATTGACTTTAGGAAAAAAAAAAAAATATAATCACTGTTCTCCCCAAAAAGGGGAAAAAATCCCACTGAAGCACTCAGTTACTGCCGTATTTCCCTGATCAACACTGATAGTAAGGTATACAGAAGAGCGCTGATCAACGGGATAAATCCAGTACTACCTACCTGGATCCACCTCTCACAAGTCAGATTTGTAAAAGGCAGATGTAGCACTGATCAACTAAGAACACTTCTCAATCTCATTCACTTAGCTAAGCAGACCTGAACCCTGGCTGCAGCTGTGACAATTGATTTTGAGAAGGCATTCGATTCTGTTGAATGGGATTATCTCCATACTGTCCTTAAACATTTTGGATTTGGCTCTCACGTCAGGTCTGCCATAACAGACTCATACACCTCCCCTTTAGAAAAGGTGCTGACCAGCACCATATTATCAGACCCATTCCAACTCCATTGGGGTACTAGACAGGGGTGCCCCCTTTCTCCCCTTCTCTCTGTTTTGGTGGTCGAACCCCTGGCAGCAGCGATCCAGCTGAATCCCCATATTAAGGGGTTAGGTCTAGGACAACCATACTTTTCCTCCTTGATGTACGCAGATGATCTGCTGGTCTCTTTAGGGGATGCCCAGGTATCAATTCTCCCACTACTCTCCCTACTAAAACAATTCACGCACATTTCCGGTCTCAAAGTCAACCAAACTATAACAGACATTCTACCCCATAAATGTAAATGTCTGCCGCAGGTTATACCCCATTTTGGGCTCAAATGGTCACAAGATATTATCACATACTTGGGCATCAGGGTTGGGGCAAATACTGAAAAGTGGTGGGATAATAATTTAGGCCCTCTGATGTCTGAATGTAAAGCTGAGTTGAACTGCTGGACTCGTTTACATCTTACTATGGCCGGGAAGATTGCGGCCTTTAAAATGTCTCTTGCCCCCAAATTCTTTCACCTGATTTTACATATTCCCTTATACTTACTACAACGTTGGTATTGAAAAATAGATGCGATGATTGGCTCCTTCCTATGGGGTACTAACAGACCCCGCTACAGCAGAAATACACTCAGGTCACACTGGAAACAAGGAGGTTGGGGACTACTGTGGTGAAGGGAAATAAAATGGCTTACAAATACTGTCAAACCCTAAAATAGTTTAATCCCCATTTGAATGAATCCCCCCAATGGTTGGAGACCAAGCAAATTATTGGTGGCACTCCCCTGTTGGCTTTCCTACTCTGGGCGGACGTACCCCATGTGCTTCATTCACATCCAACCATGGGACCCACAATCAGATATTGGCAGGCATTTCACAAAAAGCTTGGGACCAATGCACGTCCCCTTCTATATATCCCTCTTTAGTGTAACACCTCTATCACAATAGGAGACAAACTGGTGCTTTGGCCCAAGTGGAAGGAGAAAGGCACCCTGTTCATCAGAGACCTTCAGGTACCCAGTTTCATGGTTGTGGACTCTTTTCAAAACCTGCAGTATAGATGGTCCCTATCTAGCTCTGATTTTTGGAAATATCTACAGCTAAGGGATGCACTTAAACTCCTCCTCCTCCCAAGGGAAAATAGCCTGACTGGACTTCAATCCCAGCTTCATAAGTGGCTCTGTTAATCCAAGGGGACAGCTGGGACCATGTATGCAGTGATTCGGGATGTCCTGTCCAACTCGGCTGTTTCTTCTAAGATCAAATGGGAACAGGCATTATAAATGCAGATCTTGGATTCATAACGGGGGCAGTGTTGGCAAACTGGGCATACAGCACATAGGGATGCCCAAAGCAGACTTATACATAACAAAATACTACACTCCTGGTACAGGACCCCTACAGTGCTTAAGAAGATGAGAATACTAATGCATGATAACTGTTGGATAAGTCAACAGCCTGGAGGGGACCTATATCATATCCTTTGGCAGTGTCCTGTAATCTCCTGTATTTGAGATATAGTATCCCAAGAAGCTAGTAAGATCCTACATCACCATTTCCTACCCCTTGCCCCTCTGATGCTGCTTGGCATGAGATCAGAGGCTTCATACCTCAAACCCCAAGAGTTTAGATAGTTAATTTATTTTTACTTAGTTTCTGTTAACCGGGTAGGTGCACTAGCCAGAAAGACTATTTTTCAGGCACGACCCAGGACAGTACAGAGACAAACTTCAAAGAATATCATGATACATAATATAAGTTACATAATAGCAGCAAATGTAACAAAGAATTGAGGTATTAAGACCAGAATAAGCATTTAAGTTAACATAAGACAAATACCATTAGGTCAGATTAGGAAACTGAGGTAGAAAGACCAAAATACAGCATTAATATTTACATAAGACAATACAATCAGGTCAAATTAAGTAACCAGCCACTGTGCAAGCAAATAAGGGATAAGGTGCTGTGAGAGTGATAGCCACCAAGCAAAGATAAATAAAGGAAGGAGCTAGGGAGAGGGTGGAGAAAGCAGAAAGGATTACCTAGAAGGGAGAGAAGGAAGTGGAAGATGAAATGTAAGAAATAAGGAAGTGAAATTAAGAGGAAGTGTTCCAATGTTGGAGTGGACCCTAGGCTCCTAGGTGACTACTGAGAGGAGGGTGGAATAACTGTAGAGAGCAAGGACTAGGGTGGTTTGAAGCAAGAGCATATGTGGGAGGAGAAGAGATAGTGTTGAAGTTCTTTCTTAAAGGAGATGTGGGATGCAGACTGGCGTAAGGTTAGAGGAAGTGAGTTCCAGTAATAGGGTGCATGACAGGCATAGGCACCACACCTTTATTAGTACGATGTCTTGGGATAAGGACAGGGACATTTTCAGCAGAGCATAACGCATAGTTGGTTTTCTGGTAGGGAAGGAGACACACCAGAGGTTTAGGAATATGGGATCTGATAATGTTATCAGTAATGGACCCAAGTGCGTAGGTCTTTAGTTCTTGTGGTGGAAGCCATCCTAGATCTGTGTAGAGAAGGCAATGATGTTTCAGCCGGGGGGAGCAGGATGCAAAGTGACAGATGTTATTGTATGTAACATCCCACTTACGAAGACTCGAGTTGCAGGCGGAAACATACGTAGCAACCCCAAGTGAAAGAGGGGGCATTATCCACGGGCAACAGCAAGTCTGGCTGAAGGAGTGAGCGCATAACTTGTTCGGTAGGCAATCCCAAGTTTGGAGTTTACCTGCTTGCAGATAGTATGAATGTGGGGGTCAAAACTCAGGGATGGGTCAAGAGTTACCGCCAGATATTTGAATGAGTTTACCACCCCAACTGATGTACCATTTAGGGAAGAGACATTAAAGTGAGTTTGGGAGTGTTTGAGTTTGAAATTACAGCCAAATAGCATAGCTTGGGTCTTTGATTTATTTAGGACAAGTTTGTGATTTACAAGCCACTGTTGGATAAGCTGATAATCACAAGATAGTCTTGTGTTAATGTCCTCAATGCTATTTGAACAGCAATACAGTACAATGTCATCCGTGTATAGTAGAGAGGATGTACTAAGGAGATTTGTGGTAATACTATTAATGAAAATAGAAAAAAGCAGAAGACCTAAGATACACCCTTGAGGTACAGTTGACGGTAGCCTTGTCAGAGAGGGTGGAGTTAAATTTCACATATTGAGACCTATCTGTCAGATAGCTATCAAACCAGTTAATAACATTTGGCATGAAGCCTAGAGAGTTTAGGGTATCAATGAGGATGGAGTGGTGAACAAGGTCAAATGCCTTGGTCATATCAATAAAAGTGGCCCCCGTGAGCCTGCCAGAGTCCATAGCCACTAGGGTGTCAGATGTGAGTTTAAGTAGGGCAGTAGTGGTACTATGACCCTTGCGGAAACCATGTTGGGTGTCAGTTAAGAGATCGTGTTTCAGAATATAGTTGGTGGTTTGGGTGGCAACTATTTTCTCAGGAATTTTACTAAGAACAGGTAGGATGGCAATGGATCAGTAATTCAATGGGTCAAGTGGGTCTCCTTTTTTAAGTACAGGGGTAATTCTGGCCATCTTCCAGATATCCGGCACAGTGCTTTGACACAGAGAGAGTGAAAAGATTTTAGCAAGGGGAACAGCTATGTGGGGGGCAGCTAATTTTAGGAGCTTCAGTTCCAGGTTATCAGAACCAACAGCTGCATGCTCTGAGATGTTTCTTAGATGTCTGAGAACCTCACTATTTAGGACGGACTTGAAATGGAAGGTGGGCCTGGAGGAGTTTGCAGGTGGGACAGGGTTAGATGGAGTAGGGAAAGTGGAAGTGTATTGGGCAAGGTCAGCAAATTGCCCATTAAAGAAGTTAGCAATAGTGAGGGGATTGTTACAATGGATGCCATTTAGAGACATGTCATTTGGAGTGGAGGACTGGTTTGAGCCCAGGAAGAACTTAATATGGGACCAACATTTTTGGGGGTTCCCTTCGGAGTCTATTAGAAGGTCATTGCAGTATGTGCTTTTTACTTGTTTGATTTCTTTCTTACAAGCATTTCTTAATGCTCTATAGGTATTAAAGTCTGCAAGAAGACCACATTTCTTATAATGAAGCCCGATTTTGTTCCTCTGTCATAATTTAAATAATAGGTCAGATTTTAGCCAGCAGGTTTGCCTATTTCTAACCCATCTGGTAGCAAGTTGAAAGTGGTTTTCTTGTAGTTCTAGGAATTGAGTCAGAAAAATATTTAGGGAAGTCTGAACATCTGATGAGCTATGGAGAGGGAACCAGTCAGTGCAAGCTACGTCAAACAAGAAGGCCTGTGGGTCAAAGTTTGCATAATTACAGAAAGTAATGAAGCGGGGCTTTATAGGTTCAGGCCTACCTTTACCCCAGACACCTGTCCCCCTCTCCCAGACTGGCAGGACCTCAGAGAAGGAGATGCTGGATGAAATGGATGATAGTTTGTCACCCAGCCTGGTCAGGTGTTCCTTGGTCTCCACAACTGACCGACTGGTGAGATTGTTAGTCCCTATGTGTACCAAGACGTCAATGTTTTCTCCTGCTTCCTGAACAATTTTAGCAATGCAGTCAGTGTCTCTCCATGCTGATGTACTTGGGAGACATCTGACCATTACTCCTGGCTGGAGATTCGTATCAACTACCCAAATCATGGAGTCTCCTACAATCAGAAGTTTTTGGGCTTTCCTTTTTGCTTTTTTTGTTTTGGTTCCTGTTTTGGGCAAATTTTGTTGTGTTAGCTCCTCTGCTGCAGTGTTCTGCTCTCAGTGTCCTCTGCCCCTTTGTTTGATTTTGGAGATAAAGGCAGATACCTGTTTGTAGTTTTTATATGGTTTGTGAAAGTGATATGTTGGAGAGCACCGAGTGATGGGGCACCCGATTTGCCTCTCCTAACCACCTGCCAACCTCCTGGACCAACTACCCTCTACAGTCGAGGTGTTTCTGTTGGATGTTTGGGAGCCGTCTTTGAAAAAACTGCCATATTTCCTTCCCGCTAAACAGTGGCGGTCAGCACTGATGAAACTAGCTAAAAAAAAACTCACAAAACACTCTGTCACTTACTAGCTGTATTACTTTCCACCTCAATAAGTCACTGACTCCCTCACTGCTTCACAATATCTCCCTCTCACAGCCTCCTCCACTTTACTCAGCGCCACGGTTCCACACTTCAAATTGGCAGCCACCTTTCACATCAGTCCCTCTCGTGGGAGGAATGAGGGAGACACCAGAAAAAGGCAACCCAAAAAACAATGTTGACTTTGTTTCCCTGGCCAAGAACTGCAAGAGGGCTGGGGAACCAGCTGCCACACACCGCAGCACCAATGTATGCTGCCATGCGTGAACCACAAATGAAGCCAGTGCTTCTTAATTCAAATCAGCTATGAAGCAAATTGACAAGGCTGTCCCAGCTCCTACAACACAACACAAATAGAGCCGGTACAGAGTGAACTGGCAACAGGGGGCACAGTGTTTTACATTTCCTGATCCCTATAAAAGCACTCATCTGAGAACACAAAAACAGCCCTGTGCATGCATGCACGCTAAATAAAAGCCCTAGCAACCAGAATTACCAACCCTAGCAACCATGGACTATTTTTTCTCGCAGTGTAACACATTCAACAAAAATGCCTTAAAATATAAAAAAAAGTTTCATCTCATTATAAAAAAAAAAAGGGAGACATTGTATAATTGCAATAAATCACTCCAGGGTGTGGGTTATGCAGGGATTTACCCACAGCTGACCTGGATTGACCACTCAGCCTGCAGCTTAATGGCCAAACTACACCAGTCGTTGGTAAATCCCAACATAACCCACACCGTTTTGGTTTATTGCTTAAATAATTCCGCATACGTATAAGCCTAGTGGCTTCCAAAATAAAATCAATTAGAAAATTGCTAGCCTTTGGACAATGAGTGAGCTAATACTCAAGGGTCATAAGCCTGTAGTCATGACAAATACTTAAGTACAACCACATGACATCAGCTGATACCCAGATAAACTCCATGGACAAGCCCCAGCCCCTCCATCCTGGATAAAACATCTTTTGAGTCTCTTATATAAGAGGGTAATTGGGGCGTGGCTTGACTCCTAGCGTTATGGTCACTTGATTCAAGTGCTCTGCTGACCCAGGGCTTACTTTTTGCTATTTACTCCTCTCAATTAGAGCAATCAACAGGTGTTGCAGAAATACTTACAGCCATAATAGCAAGGAACGCTCGGAACTGTTTTGCCACATCTACTTTCTAGCTACGTGGTCACTGAAACCGAATCAATCTTCGGCTTCAGTATGGCGCAGAGTAAAGGTTCAGAAATACCTACAGGCCTCAGTGCACAGCAGATAAACAAAATGTTTGTGGCCCTGATGCAGCGCATGATGGAGGTAACTCTAGCATCAAATCATACTACACTGGCTATCCAATAAATGGATGCCAGGATTTGCAAAACTGAAGCCCGAGCTAATAACAATGCCATTGCCATAGAATCACTTACCACCACTGTCTGAGAACATGAACGGCAATACAAATGCTCCAAACCAAGCTGGATGATATGGAGAACAGGAGCCAGCGCAACAATTTCCAGCTCCTAGGTGTCCCCGAAGGTGCTGAACGGGAGAACACTCTGGAATTTTTATATGATATCCTACCAGAGGTGCTGAAACACGATATGCCTCGTGGCCTAACAATCGAACTGGCTCACAGGACACTGAACCCAATGCCCAAACTAGGGGAGAGACCCAAACACATCATGACCCAAATCCAGAATTTTGCTGGCAAGGAGTGGATCACTGCAAATGCCTGTGAGCTTAGTGCTCTTTCATGACAGGGCCATAAAATCCTAATTTTTCAAGATTACTCCTGGGAACTGGCTGCTAGGAGGTAAGAATAGATGGAAGCTCGCCGTTTGATGAATTCTCTGGGGATCAGGTTCTCGTTATGGTATCCTGCTACAATGCGCTTGGAGGTGAACAGTACCTCCATCTCCTTCTTGACACCAGGAGCCCTCATGATGTATTTGCATAGCAACTGGCCACCCCGATCCAGAGCAGAGTCCTCTCCCTATCAGAATAATCCTTCTGACCAAAGCCGGGGTTAAAACCCATCAAAAGAGGCACCTAATGCAAACAAGGACCTCCAGCATGGCTTTCACTTCCAGGGAGCTCGTACAGGCCTTCCATCCAGATCCCATGAATGGCAGCAGACAGGCAGGCTTGCCAAATAAAACCACCCCCAGGACCATGTAACAGACCCCAGCTGGCAACAAATGACAGCACTGGAACCTTCAGACACCAGCATCAGTAGGTCCTTCACCCCAAACCCATTTGCCTTACTGGCCCCTGCAGATTTGAAAGAGCCATCCGAGTTTCCTGAATACTCAGAGGAGGAGATGGTGCTAGAGCCCTCAGCAACTGAAGCTACTGTACAATGCTGGACTGTCGAAGAGCCTCTGAGCACAGCCTCCCCTCCAGCCCAGCATTCACCCAACTGTGTGGATCTTGACCCAGACAAGTGAGCACAGCATTCTCCATCAGCTCCAGAAGACCTCCAAGCAACACTGCCACAGGACCAGACCTAGATAAGTGTCCTTTAATTTTCTTGCATCCAGGGCATGGGTATGGGCTGAGGGGGGTGGTTCCCAAAAAGTACAACAAGTATCTGGTAATTGGGAAAGATAACCTATTCCCCTCAGCTACTTAAGCCTTGGTCATAAGTTAATATCTGCCCAATGCCCTAGCCCTACTAGATAAGAAAAATATCTTGGGGCATTGCTCAGTTTAATATTATTATTGCTGTTCCTTTTTGCCGGTTGATATATTGTTGACACACTCTGTTTAC
This sequence comes from Neoceratodus forsteri, assembly GCA_016271365.2. Lineage (NCBI taxonomy): Eukaryota > Metazoa > Chordata > Ceratodontiformes > Ceratodontidae > Neoceratodus > Neoceratodus forsteri. Next base: position 1,728,342,398 of record CM057456.1, read on the forward strand.
CCTGCTGGTATGTTATCTCTAATCTACAGGCAATTTTTTGGGGGCGGGAAGATGGGTAACCTTACATGTTAGGGCAGCAGCCACGGCTGGAGCAGTGGATCAAAGGATCTATGCTTCAATGCAGGGCCTGTCTAGTGTATGCTCTGATCCTCCCTACAATGGCTTGAAGGAACATGTATATGTCATGTTTAATACAAACCTTGTGTTTTTGTTTCCCCCCTGCGATAAGCACAAATGATTTATTGATCTCTGACAACAAGCGCTCCATTAGTCTGAGCACAAAATGGTTATCCTACCTAACATCCCCCCTCTCACTCATTGTATGAAGTAATTATGTCCCAAGGGTGTGGATGACAGATGGCACCACAGGTATATGCCCTGTAAGGGATCACCCTAAGAACCCCAATGTTATCCAGATACTGCTAGTACAATCTTTTTTTGCACCTCTGATCTCGGTTAATTGTACCAATGGTGTGCATACCCTTCATGTATGGGTCCCTGGGAAAGTGAGGCTCAGATACAGCTAGCCCACCCACCCTTGCTAATAAAAGGTACCCAATGGAATGAGACCCATGGGAAGCCTGATTCAAATCACCCCCCAACTGGAGGGGCAGGTAAGACCTGAGAGGAAAGTGAAGCCTCGGCCTGCTATACCTTCCCTGGCGACTATGCGGTACTGCGCAGTATCTGTAAATAGTTTACGTTCCTTAACTGCTGTCTGGTTGTTACTGTTAATTCATCACATAATGTTGATAGCTGCTTGGTCAGTGCATGACCACTTGTTTGTTTTTAACTACTGCATCACAACCTGTCTCTCTGGGAAAATGAGCACCCCCCAAACTTACAGAATACCTCATCGGAACAGCCCTGATGAGCCTCCACCCTGGTCAATTGTTTGCCCTGTCTCCTTCAAAATTTTCCACTATATACAAACCTATCACTGAGATTTTCTTTGTTACGTGGAATGTTAGGGGTTTAACTCTCCTTCAGAAAGGAATAAAATGCTGACACAATTGAAAAGGGTGAAGGCCCAGGTTGTCTTTTTACAAGAAACTAAATTAACTAAGCAGGACCATGCATATCTGGTGAAAGACTGGGTGGGAAAAGAATTCCACTTGTGTGCTCCCACAAAGAAAAAAGGGGTGGTCATCCTGTTACACAGATCACTCCCCTGGTCCATTCTGAATAGTAAGTCGGACCCCTAAGGTACATGGATAATTGCTCTGCTTGATACCCCAAATGGCCATATACTACTAATAAATATATATGCCTCCAATTAGGATGACCCCACCTTCTTTCTTGATTTAACGACAAAAATAGAGGCTATGGCAGAGACAAACACCCCATTATCGCAGGAGGGGATTTCAATCTCACACTGGTGCCTGTCTTGGACAGAAGTGATCAAGGGAAAGAAACCCACACTGGAGGGGTGCAGGCCATGCTGTGGCTAAGCTCCAAGTTCCAGCTGGTTGATATTTGGCGCCTTATACACCCTACACAACATGACTACACCTTTTCATTTGGGATACATGGCTCATTTAGCAGGCTAGATTTTTGGCTTATCTCACACTCCCTTACCAAATATGTCCTAGATTCCAGTATTCTCCCCACCATCATATCCGATCACACCCCAGTTCAACTGTTATTATCATGGGGTTACCCCATACCCTGTTCCCTCACCTGGAGGCTTGATCCTTTCCTTATGCAAGACCAAAAATGTGAAGTGTGGGCTAAATCTGAAACTATACTGTTTTTACAAGAGAACCCTATTTCTGATACCTCAGCTCAAAACACCTGGGAAGCATACAAAGCTACTATAAGAGGGAAGATTGTAGGTTATGCCACTCACAGGAGGAAAAACAGAGAGGAGGAGCTGATCCAACTTGAAGGTAAGCTGGTCACTGCGGAACAAGCACTTAAGGCTATGTCTCACCCCTCCCCCCGTTCCACCTATGGTTGGTGGGTTCTCAAAATCCATTTGAAACTCAATGAACTCCTTTCTAGGAAAGCTGATCTGGCTCTTCTCTGGATACGTCACTCCTACTGGGAGGGTGGGGAGAAAAGCAGGAAAATTCTGGCATATCAGTTACAAAAACAACAGGCAAGCAGGTACATCACAGGACTTAAAGACCTTATATCCGGGAAGGTGAGAACCAAACCTCAGGAGATAAATGACACTATAGTAGCATTTTACTCCCAGCTATATACTTCCTCTATGGGCTGAAACCCGACCAGAAACCCATGAATTCCTCAAGTCCATAAGTCTGCCCAAATTATCTTCCACTCAGAGTGCAGCCTGATGGTACATCTCACTCTTGAGGAGATCTCTGTCACCTTAACGTGTCTCAAAAAGGGAAAGCTCCCAGCAGGGATGGGTTCTTAGTGGACTTCCTTCAGGCATTAGCACCTCTGATTACCCCCTTACTTTGCCAGTTATTTACTGAATCCAAAATATAAAGGTATATCACCACACACACTCTTCATGAGGCTATAATCACTGTTCTCCCCAAAAAGGGGAAAAAATCCCACTGAAGCACCCAGTTACTGCCGTATTTCCCTGATCAACACTGATAGTAAGGTATACAGAAGAGCGCTGATCAACGGGATAAATCCAGTACTACCTACCTGGATCCACCTCTCACAAGTCAGATTTGTAAAAGGCAGATGTAGCACTGATCATCTAAGAACACTTCTCAGTCTCATTCACTTAGCTAAGCAGACCTGAACCCTGGCTGCAGCTCTGACAATTGATTTTGATAAGGCATTCGATTCTGTTGAATGGGATTATCTCCAAACTGTCCTTGAACACTTTGGATTTGGCTCTTACGTCAGGTCTGCCATAACAGACTCATACACCTCCCCTTTAGCAAAGGAGCTGACCAACACCATATTATCAGACCCATTCCAACTCCATTGGGGTACTAGACAGGGGTGCCGCCTTTCTCCCCTTCTCTCTGTTTTGGTGGTCGAACCCCTGGCAGCAGCGATCCAACTGAATCCCCATATTAAGGGGTTAGGTCTAGGACAACCATACTTTTCCTCCTTGATGTGCGCAGATGACCTGCTGGTCTCTTAAGGGATGGCCAGGTATCAATTCTCCCACTACTCTCCCTACTAAAACAATTCACGCACATTTCCGGTCTCAAAGTCAACCAAACTAAAACAGAGATTCTACCCCATAAATCTAAATGTCTGCCGCAGGTTATACCCCATTTTGGGCTCAAATGGTCACAAGACATTATCACATACTTGGGCATCAGGGTTGGAGCAAATATTGAAAAGTGGTGGGATAATAATTTAGGCCCTCTGATGTCTGAATGTAAAGCTGAGTTGAACTGCTGGACTCTCGTTTACATCTTACTATGGCCGGGAAGATTGCGGCCTTTAAAATGTCTCTTGCCCCCAAATTCTTTCACCTGATTTTACATATTCCCTTATACTTACTACAACGTTGGTATTGAAAAATAGATGCGATGATTGGCTCCTTCCTATGGGGTACTAACAGACCCCGCTACAGCAGAAATACACTCAGGTCACACTGGAAACAAGGAGGTTGGGGACTACCGTGGTGAAGGGAAATAAAATGGCTTACAAATACTCTCAAACCCTAAAATAGTTTAATCCCCATTTGAATGAATCCCCCCAATGGTTGGAGACCAAGCAAATTATTGGTGGCACTCTCCCCTGTTGGCTTTCCTACTCTGGGCAGACGTACCCCATGTGCTTCATTCACATCCAACCATGGGACCCACAATCAGATATTGGCAGGCATTTCACAAAAAGCTTGGGACCAATGCACGTTCCCTTCTATATATCCCTCTTTAGTGTAACACCTCTATCACAATAGGAGACAAACTGGTGCTTTGGCCCAAGTGGAAGGAGAAAGGCACCCTGTTCATCAGAGACCTTCAGGTACCCAGTTTCATGGTTGTGGACTCTTTTCAAAACCTGCAGTATAGATGGTCCCTATCTAGCTCTGATTTTTGGAAATATCTACAGCTAAGGGATGCACTTAAACTCCTCCTCCTCCCAAGGGAAAATAGCCTGACTGGACTTCAATCCCAGCTTCATAAGTGGCTCCGTTAATCCAAGGGGACAGCTGGGACCATATATGCAGTGATTCGGGATGTCCTGTCCAACTCGGCTGTTTCTTCTAAGATCAAATGGGAACAGGCATTACAAATACAGATCTCGGATTCACAACGGGGGCAGTGTTGGCAAATTGGGCATACAGCACATAGGGATGCCCAAAGCAGACTTATACATAACAAAATACTACACTCCTGGTACAGGACCCCTACAGTGCTTAAGGAGATGAGAATACTAATGCATGATAACTGTTGGATAAGTCAACAGCCTGGAGGGGACCTATATCATATCCTTTGGCAGTGTCCTGTAATCTCCTGTATTTGGGATATAGTATCCCAAGAAGCTAGTAAGATCCTACATCACCATTTCCTACCCCTTGCCCCTCTGATGCTGCTTGGCATGAGATCAGAGGCTTCATACCTCAAACCCCAAGAGTTTAGATAGTTAATTTATTTTTACTTAGTTTCTGTTAACCGGGAAGGTGCACTAGCCAGAAAGACTATTTTCAGGCATGACCCAGGACAGTACAGAGACAAACTTCAAAGAACGTCATGATACATAGTATAAGTTACATAATAGCAGCAAATGTAACAAAGAATTGAGGTATTAAGACCAGAATAAGCATTTAAGTTAACATAAGACAAATACCATTAGGTCAGATTAGGAAATTGAGGTCAAAAGACCAAAATACAGCATTAATATTTACATAAGACACTACAATAAGGTCAAATTAAGTAACCAGTCACTGTGCAAGCAAATAAGGGATAAGGTGCTGTGAGAGTGATAGCCACCAAGCAAAGATAGATAAAGGGAGGAGCTAGGGAGAGGGTGGAGAAAGCAGATAGGATAACCTGGAAGGGAGAGAAGGAAGTGGAAGATGAAATGTAAGAAATAAGGAAGTGAAATTGAGAGGAAGTGTTCCAATGTTGGAGTGGACCCTAGGCTCCTAGGTGACTACTGAGAGGAGGGTGGAATTACTGTAGAGAGCAAGGACTAGGGTGGTTTGAAGCAGGAGCATATGTGGGAGGAGAAGTGATAGTGTTGAAGTTCTTTCTTAAAGGAGATGTGGGATGCAGACTGGCGTAAGGTTAGAGGAAGTGAGTTCCAGTAATAGGGTGCATGACAGGCAAAGGCACCACCACCTTTATTAGTACGATGTCTTGGGATAAGGACAGGGACATTTTCCACAGAGCATAACGCATAGTTGGTTTTCTGGTAGGGAAGGAGACAGACCAGAGGTTTAGGAATATGGGATCTGATAATGTTATCAGTAATGGACCCAAGTGCGTAGGTCTTTAGTTCTTGTGGTGGAAGCCATCCTAGATCTGTGTAGAGAAGGCAATGATGTTTCAGCCGGGGGGAGCAGGATGCAAAGTGACAGATGTTATTGTAAGTAACATCCCACTTACGAAGACTCGAGTTGCAGGTGGTTACATACGTAGCAACCCCGTAAGTGAAAGTGGAAGTAATATCCCACGGGCAACAGCAAGTCTGGCTGAAGAAGTGAGCGCATAACTTGTTCGGTAGGCAATCCCAAGTTTGGAGTTTACCTGCTTGCAGATAGTATGAATGTGGGGGTCAAAACTCAGGGATGGGTCAAGAGTGACCGCCAGATATTTGAATGAGTTTACCACCCCAACAGATGTACCATTTAGGGAGGAGACATTAAAGTGAGTTTGGGAGTGTTTGAGTTTGAGATTACAGCCAAATAGCACAGCTTGGGTCTTTGATTTATTTAGGACAAGTTTTTGATTTACAAGCCACTGTTGGATAAGCTGATAGTCACAGGATAGTCTTGTGTTAATGTCCTCAATGCTATTTGAACAGCAATACAGTACAATGTCATCCGTGTATAGTAGAGAGGATGTACTAAGGAGATTTGTGGTAACACTATTAATGAAAATAGAAAAAAGCAGAAGACCTAAGATACACCCTTGAGGTACAGTTGACGGTAGCCTTGTCGGAGAGGGTGGAGTTAAATTTCACATATTGAGACCTATCTGTCAGATAGCTATCAAACCAGTTAACAACATTTGGCATGAAGCCTAGAGAGTTTAGGGTATCAACGAGGATGGAGTGGTGAACAAGGTCAAATGCCTTGGTCATATCAATAAAAGTGGCCCCTGTGAGCCTGCCAGAGTCCATAGCCACTAGGGTGTCAGATGTGAGTTTAAGTAGGGCAGTAGTGGTACTATGACCCTTGCGGAAACCATGTTGGTGTCAGTTAAGAGATCGTGTTTCAGAATATAGTCGGTGGTTTGGGTGGCAACTATTTTCTCAGGAATTTTACTAAGAACAGGTAGGATGGCAATGGATCAGTAATTCGATGGGTCAAGTGTGTCTCCTTTTTTAAGTACAGGGATAATTCTGGCCCTCTTCCAGATATCCGGGACAGTGCTTTGACACAGAGAGAGTGAAAAGATTTTAGCAAGGGGAGCAGCTATGTGGGGGGCAGCTAATTTTAGGAGCTTGGGTTCCAGGTTATCAGAACCAACAGCTGCATGCTCTGAGATGTTTCTTAGATGTCTGAGAACCTCACTATTTAGGACGGACTTGAAATGGAAGGTGGGCCTGGAGGAGTTTGCAGGTGGGACAGGGTTAGATGGAGTAGGGAAAGTGGAAGTGTATTGGGCAAGGTCAGCAAATTGCCCATTAAAGAAGTTAGCAATAGTGAGGGGATTGTTACAATGGATGCCATTCAGAGACATGTCATTTGGAGTGGAGGACTGGTTTGAGCCCAGGAAGAACTTAATATGGGACCAACATTTTTGGGGGTCCCCTTGGGAGTCTATTAGAAGGTCATTGCAGTATGTGCTTTTTACTTGTTTGATTTCTTTCTTACAAGCATTTCTTAATGCTCTATAGGTATTAAAGTCTGCAAGAAGACCACATTTCTTATAATGAAGCCCAATTTTGTTCCTCTGTCATAATTTAAATAATAGGTCAGATGTTAGCCAGCGGGTTTGCCTATTTCTAACCCATCTGGTAGCAAGTTGAAAGTGGTTTTCTTGTAGTTCTAGGAATTGAGTCAGAAAGATATTTAGGGAAGTCTGAACATCTGATGAGCTATGGAGAGGGAACCAGTCAGTGCAAGCTACGTCAAACAAGAAGGCCTGTGGGTCAAAGTTTGCATAATTACGGAAAGTAATGAAGCGGGGCTTTATAGGTTCAGGCCTACCTTTATCCCAGACACAGAAAGTGGGGGAGTGGTCTGTGATGGCATCAGGTAGAACTCCTACATCAACAATGTTCTCTGGGCGGTTTGTCATGATCCAGTCCAGCAAGGTGCTGGTATTAGAAAGAGGAGCAGTTCTAGTGGGTAGGGAGATAAGCTGATGCAGGTTAAAACTCTGTAGTCTAGTCAGGGCTGTCATGTGTATATTTCCCAACCAGTTAATATTAATGTCTCCTAATATAAGAACTTCATTATTTCCTGAGTGAATGGCAATTTGGTCGAGTAGCTCATCCAGTTCTTTTAGGCCATGGGTAGGGGGACTGTAAGCACAGACAATATGCAACTTCTTTGTGCCAAGTGTGAGGAGGACATGAAGTGCCTCATAGTGGTTCATTAGGGACGAGCTGATTATAGAGAGCTGGAGGTGTGATTTTTAATAGATGGCTGTACCTCCCCCCCTTTTGGGGGCTGATCTATCATTCCTCAGCAGATTATAGGATGTTAGGGAGCACCGTGATTCAGGGTTGGATAGCTTTAGCCATGTTTCAGTAAGGCACAGTAAATCAGGTTTGTAAAGTGTGGTCCAAGATTCAAGTTCCACAAAGTTCCGTTCGAGGCTCCTGATAATATGGTGTGTTATAAGTAGACCTTTGGCACTTGAATTTGGAGCAGCTGACGAGGTTAAGGGTCCAGGGTTTGGCTGTATATCCCCAGAGAGCAGAATGGCCAGTAAGAAGAGGTACCAGAGCTTACAATGCAGGGAGGGTGAATGGGTACGGGTTTGCAGAGACCTGCAATTGTGGGCATAGGCAACCAGATGGATCCAGGCCTTGTTTAGAATTAATGGTGTGGGATCACAGCATACTGCAGATCCTACAAGAAGATTTGAAAATGTGAAATCATGGAGTTGACAGTGTGGGAGAGTGGTTTCAACATGGGGACCATGAGAATTGTTAGGTGTAACAGAAGTGGAGTTGGTGTGAGTAGCATTAGCAGCACCTGTTTATTCATTTTCCAGCCCTGATACTAGAAGTTTAGTGGAGAGAGGGATTTAGTAAAAAATGAGGGAGAGAGAGAGATTGCAACTGGTCTGTTTACCAAGGGGAACATGAAAATATGAAGGAGTTAGGGTGTCTGAGAGGGTGAAAGAGAAAAATTCAGGGTAAATCTAAAAGAAAAAGAATAGACTAGACAGACAGGTAAGGTGGGTTAGGCAGCAAAAGTGGTACTGACTAGAAGTTGACAGGGCAGCAATATAAAACAACTAATTGCAATAGGCAGTTGACTGGAGGCTCCAATTAATAAAGACAGAGGTGAACTAAGGCCAGTGAGAGAAAGGGGAGAGAGATATTGCTAGTGAGTTCCTGGGTTACTCTAGAAAAATTAGAGGAGAAGGCCAGATAAAGAGTGGTATTCAAAAGTAATGCAGTGCAGCTTCAATTGGATCAACAGTTTCCACGTGGCAGTAAGGAGGGAGAAGAGGTCTGTATGAGCAAGTAGGGTTGGAGAAAGCCGTGGGAGGTGGGGACTGATAGAGTATTTATTAGAGGGCCCAGGTGGGGGTGGGGGGGGTAGGAGAAAAAAACATTTCAAATGTTCCAACCAGGAGTCTGGAAAAGAGAAATTTACAGCAGGGAAAAGCAGTCCGGAGAGCCGGCTTGCAGGCGCACCAATCAGGAGCCTTACAGTACCCACATGGCCAATCCAGATTTAGTAGCAAAAAGGCACTCCAATCGGAATGCCACTGCAAGTGGACTGACTCAGGAAGAAACACAGCAGCTGTACCTTATGGAGGAGTCCGAGAAGCATGACCAGGAGGGCGGCAGGGAGCCAGCAAATTCGTTGCCGATGGCGGTGGCCAAGAAAATGGCCGGAGGCCCCGCCAAGACCACGGTATGCAGGTAAAAGGCACAGTTCTCAGAAACTAGAGACGTCCCACCATACCCACCATAAGTGAAATCCTCTCAGCACTCACCTCAGTGTACCAAATGGACAGACATTCTCATTTGGTGCTAGGGCACATACGATTTATCCGGCAGTGCTGGGCACCATATGTGGCTTACTTGGCTCCCAGGGCAGGTACAGGTCGAGTCATTTAATTTCTCTCTCTACTGGATTATATCTCATTAACAATGTGATGCATGACTATGAACAGTCTTCTTAATAACTTGTGGTTGCAGCAGTACTCTTCTGCTTTATTATTTACTGTAGACAGTATTGTACATAGTTTGCCAGCTAAGCTGTTCTTTCTTTTATTAGTCTGGTTCTTATAGTTATTGTTTTTTAATTTTTCTCTTTTACCTGTCCTTAACTGGTTGGCTCAGCTGTCTTTGCCCCTGTATGTTTAATTATCTTGTCATAAGGCTGAGTTTACTTTGTGGTGACCTTCCATTTCAGACATGTTAATTGGAATGACCACTGGAAGGTACATCTTTCTAACTATCTGAAGCCTTTACTAATCAGCAACAGTACCTCCTATATGGTCATAACAACTCACCGCAAGGAAAGAGGTAGGTGCCTTTGTCCATAGAACTAATCTGTATCCTTAATATACCTTGTCATGACTCCTGTTGTACAGAAAGCCTTATTCATTAGCCTTACCATATGTCCCACTAATAGGCCGATTACCGATATGTGCAAATATGTCTGTAGATAAACTGTTTTCTTTTGTTGAATCTGTATATATGTTGTGGTTATACATTGTTTATGTGTTGGAAAATCAATAAAACATTTAACTGAAAAAAATATAAAAGGGTTATATGGTGACCAGTTGTTTTAAAAAATTATCAGTGTAAGGGAGTCACATGATGCCATCAAACTGAGCGGCAGCACTATGTTTTAGCTCCGTCTAAACCTCTTGTTTTTTGTGGATTTTCTCCTCCTTTCCATGGTTTTAAGGCAAGTCTCTGGCTTAGGTGTGGAGAAATGGCTACCAAGGTGGACCAAGAGAAGTCAGCAAAAGGAAATATAAAATTTCTGCTTCACCTTCCTTCAAGGAGCCCTCAGGGTTTCTGGTGGATCCACAGCTGAAGCGGGAATCGGAATCCAGTTTGGTGACCCAGGAACTCGCCAAAATAAAGGTGTTTATGGGAGGAATATGTACTGATTTAAATCATATCAGGGTGCAACTCACTGCAGTGCAAGTGTCAGTGGAGAAATTGGGTCATCGGATCAAGCAGACAGAAACAAGAATAGGGCCAGCTCCATGGCACCAAGGGAAGGAGATTGCTTGGCACACTGACAACCCAGGTTCACGTCCTGAGCCCATGTACCAGGAGCAGAGACTGGCAGGGAAGAGATTGACAAGCATCCATTAGATGCTTCCCTCCTGGGGGGGGTCAAGCCTGGGCTTCTAGAGGTGGATTGGAGATGAGTTTGGGGGTGTGTGAAGCCTCGACATGCCCTCCCATGCATCCCTACTGCAGGATGCCATCCTTAGACAGGCTACTGTGTAAAGCAGGCCAAGAAAACATGAAAATGGGCCCCTTGCTGACCAGATGATGAGCACCCATTCCACACCACCACAAAGCCCAGGACAGTCTGGACCGACCCGGTGGCGGCCTCCGGGGATATGTAGTTGTGCCTCCCGGCGCTTCCCCCTCAAAGGAGAGGGACCCTCCCAAAATAGGTAACTGTCGGGTTACTCCTGTAAGGTAGCAAGATAGGGTTGGGAGATGGTGGTGTGGGGTCAAGGTGGTGGTGTGGTGGGCATTGGCACTCTGAAGGAGTAGCCAGCAGGGGTGCCAGGGGGAAGGGTGTAAATAGATAAGACAAAAAAAAAAAAGAAACAAGAATTAGCCGAGTAGAGGATTGGGTCGATCCAGCAAAGCGCCATTTGCACCAGGTGGAAACAGACATTGACAGCCTATGGGACAAGCTTGATAAGCTGGAAGCCCATAATTGTTGGAAAAACATTCAGATTTTTGGGCTTCCAGAATGGGTGGACGGGGTTGATAGGGTCTCTTACTTGCAGGCTAAGATTTCCGCTTGGTTACTATAAGCATCTTGACCACCGGTGGAGACTGAACGTACCCACCGAGTTCCAGTTGGTCCACCACCTCAGGATGCTGCCATACAGCCCCACCCCCTAGTGCTTAAATTACTGCGATTCCAGGATTGTCTATGGATCTTGTGAGATGCTCATGCTCTTATGGAGATCCATGTTAATGCAGCGCAGCTAACTTTTTGGCAGGACTTCTTGAGAAGGGTATTGGAGTGGAGGAAGTCCTTGGGCAAGGTGCGGGATCTAGCCAAATCCCTGGGGGTTAGAGTCTTCTTGATACCCCCGGCCACGCTGAAAGTTGTTAATGGGTCTGGTGGTGGTCATTTCTCCTTCAGAGGCTCTTAATTTTCTACAAACTTGGGGAAGTGGATCACAGGAGAAAGATTGTCATACCCCGCAAGGAAAGCGGACCCCTCCTCATCCACAGAGGCCCAAGGATTGGAAAAAATCAGCAGATGGACACTGCAGCCCCAGGACAGAGTGTGAGGCTGGCTTCTTCAGCCCCAAATGAATCATCTGATGAGGTGGATACTATGGATTGAATGGGGCAGTGGACAGCTGGTTTTCTCTCTCTTAACTATGGAATGGCTTTACCAGGTATGGAAGGCTGTGGGGGATATATTGATACCTGGCAAGCCCTTTCTCCTTTAGTGGTTTTTAGGAAAGGGGCATTGGTTTTTCTACTGTGGCTCTTGGAGTTTTCCTTCACGTTTCTTGTTGGGTGACTCATATGGTGGCTTTAATATTAGAGGGTAACAGTGATGGGGGCCCTGTCAGCAGGAGTCGTGGATCTAAATGGGTGCTTTTCTGGGGTTTGTCTTGGGGGATGGCATGGGATGGTCCTTGGCTTTGGACCATAGTATGGGACTTCAGAGGAGCTGACTTTGATAAGATGGCCAACAGAGTTAAGCTAGCCCTGGCAAAAAGAAATACAGGCTAGGGGGTACAGGCAAGGTAGGCAAGCGTTAAGGATGCAATACTTGAAGCAACATCCCATTGTGTTAGAGAGAAAAGGAAGTGCAAAAGAAGAAGGAAACCACTTTGTTTCTCAAAAACAGTAGCAGAAAGGCTCAGAGCCAAAAGGCTGGCCTTCAGGAAATATAAGGGCACACAGCAGGATGAAGATAGGGAAGCATACCAAACTTTCCTAAGGGAAGCAGGGAAGGCTGTAAGGCAGGCAAAGGCCCAAACCGAGGAAACACTAGCACAAACAGTAAAAGAAGGTGACAAGACTTTCTATTGATACATTAGTGAAAGGAGAAAGTCCAGAGGGGGTATTGCTAAGATCAAAGGGGATAAGGGGGCATGCGAGGATGAGGACCATGTAAAAGCATTGATCCTAAATAGATACTTCTGCTCAGTATTCACTGAAGAGAAGGTAGGGCAGGACCCACAGCTCAGCACCATGGACATGGAGGGGGTGTGCAATAGTCCCTTCACAAAAGAAAGGGTCCCACAAGAGTTTGATAAGCTCAGGGTGGGCAAGGCAATGCGACCTGATGGCATACATACCACGGTACAAAAGGAGGTAAGGGTGGAACTAGCAGAGCGATTATCAGAACTGTTTAGTGAGTCTCTGAGCACAGGAGAGGTCCCAGAAGATTGGAGAAGGGCTCATGTGATCCCACTCCACAGGAGTGGTAGCAGGGAGGAGGCAGAGAACTACAGACCAGTCAGTCTTACCTCAGTAGTGGGCAAGATTATGGAGGCACTCCTTAAGGAAAGGATAGTGCAATACCTGGAATCCATAGGAGCACAGGATCCAAGACAGCATGGGTTTACAAAAGGAAGGTCCTGTCAAACTAATCTCATAGATTTCTTTGACTGGGTAACCAGAGTGGTGGACCAAGGGAGAGCAGTTGATGTTGCCTACCTTGACTTCAGCAAAGCTTTTGATACTGTTCCACATAGATGATTGATTAATAAGCTGGGTAGGCTAGAGGTGGGTCAGAAGTTGGTCAACTGGGTGGTAAACTGGTTGATGGGCAGAAAACAGAGGGTGGTGGTAAATAGTATCCAGTCAGAAGAGATGCAAGTCACAAGTGGGGTACCTCAGGGTTCAGTCCTGGGGCAGTCCTCTTCAATATCTTCATCAGTGACATAGCAGATGGATGGAGGGTAAGGTTTGCCTGTTTGCAGATGACACCAATATGTGCAACAGAGTAGATGATCCAGATGGGGTGAACAGAATGAGAAGAGATCTGAATAAACTAGCAAAATGGGCGGAAGAGTGGCAATTGGGGTTTAACGCAAAGAAGTGCAAGCTCATGTACGTAGGGAAGAGAAACCATGAAGCCACCTATAGGCTGGGAGGAGAATTGCTGGCAGTCATAAGGGAAGGAAGAGACTTGGGCATCATCATCACCGATGACCTGAAATCATCCAAGCAGACCACTAAAGCAGTAGGTAAGGCTAGGGGGGTGTTGCGGTGTATTAGTAGCAGTATCACAAGTCGGAAGTGGGAGGTAATAATCCCTCTTTACAAGACACTGGTTAGGCTCCATCTGGAGTACTGCATGCAGTACTGGAGGCCACACCTTCATAAGGACATTAACCAAATTGATGCAGCCAAGAGAAGGGCAACCAAAATGGTGCAGGGACTGCATCAGAGAACATATGAGGACAGATTAATGGAGCTCAATATGTATATTCTAGAACAAAGGAGGGAGAGAGGTGATATGATCGAAACATTCAAACACCTTAAGGGCATTAACAAGAGTCTAACATGTTTCAATATAAGAAAAATTGCAGGACAAGAGGACACAGCATGAGATTAGAGGGAGGCCAATGAAGGGGTAATGTGAGGAAGTTATTTTTCACAGAAAGGGTGGTGGATGCATGGAACAGCCTACCTCAGGAAGTGGGGGATATGAATACAGTGCAGGGCTTCAGACAGGTATGGGGTAGGCATAAGGGAGCAATACAGAGGAGTATGAATAGATAGGCCATTGACAGAGCAAAGGCCATTGGCACATTCATAATGTAGAAAAAGAAAGTGGCAGACTGGATGGGCCTTGTGGTCCTTATCTGCCGTCAACTGCTACGTTTCTATGTTTCTTGTTTCATTTGTTTGCAGTGTGTTCCCACTCCTAAAAGATCCACATTCTGGGGTTTTGTTTTCCTTTTGTTTTGTTTTTTGTTTTTGGTTTTTCTTCTGGTATGTTCTAGGGGCGTCCATTTTCAGAGGGGGAAGGGCGGCAACCTCTACTGGCATTCAGCTGCGATGCCTGGCTGGGACATAGGGGAAGAGGGGAGGGGGATGATGTACTGTTGATCATTCGGCCTCCTGTAATCACTGGCTTAGCACCTGGTTACATGAGGTTAATCTCTGCTGGAACAGCTCTCAATTATTCTTTCCCCTTGGAGGTATATTGTGATTGCTGGGTGCTTGGATTGCTGCCCGCATGGGTTGTTAGTTAGCTGGACTACAGTGTGTAGCCATGGGCTCCTGAGTTGATTGGTAAAATGGGGCTTAGCGGCATCTGACAGCATTCATTGAGGGCGGGGATTGATTTATTGCCCATAGTTTAAGTTTGGGCTGTTGCATTTGGAGTGCTTTCAGGGGCTGCCGTGGCATAATGCTGGAGGGAGAGTTAGCTGTCCTTTAGGAGGAGTTAATCCTGGAGCACTGGGTGGGTACTGGTTGTCATCTGGCTATCTGGGGATGGCTTTTGATGGGTCAACTCCAGGTGGTCCTTTCCCTTTGGGGTAGGCTATGGCTGCTAAGTGCTTGTACCTCTGTTCGCATGTGTTGTTGGCTTGCTGGAGGGTAGTGGGTATTCACAGGCTCCTAGGTTGTTTTATAGAATATGGTTTGCAGCATTGGGCAGCCTTCATTGATGGTTGGGATCGATTGATTGTTCACAGCCTAATTTAGGGCTGCTGCATTTTATGCACTCTCTGGAGCTGCCATAGCATTGAGTTGGAGGGAGGGAGGGTCAGCTGTTCTTTGGGGGAGACTACTCCTGGAGCAGTGGGCTGGTTCTGGCTTTGGGAGAGTTGCAGAGTTGTTTGAAGTAAGGGAAACCTTTCCCTGAGGTGGAAGCCTGGGTTGGGGATCAGCTCTGTAACCAGGGTGGACTATGGGGAGCTCTTTCCATTATAGGGTTTCTGAGGTGAAGGGGGCATTTTTTCTGTTTTCGTAATTACCTCCTGTTTGTGATTTGGGGCCCAGCAACAGGGACAGTTCTCCTGGGCTGGGGGGTGGTGGGAGGGGTACGCTGGGGTGGGGGTTTCTTTTATCTGTTCATCAGAGTGGCGGTATGGGGATGGGGTTTTACTGGGGAAGGGGTAGTCCTCTTTTCCTACTTTTTTTTTTAATTTCATTTTTCCCAGAATGTGCTTACTGCTTTGCATTTTGTTTAGCAGATAGATGCCGTTGGAGCCATTACTGTTTTGAAGTGTGAACACAGCTTGGGTAATGTGTTATGGCTCAACTGCTGACCAACTTCGGACATCTCCAAAGAGCTACCCAGAAGATCCTCATCTTGGAGTGACTGGACAGATGAGTATACAAGAGTCTTGCTAAGATGAGGAGGGGCTTCTCTCCTCTCCTACAATGACCCGGTGGTGGTGGGACTGTATATTTGGGGGCCTTAATTGGTGGAGTGTTTGTGTAGACACTGTTGTTTTTTGGTTCCTATTTCGAGTTGTAAATGGACTATTACACCCTGGTTTCGACCGCTATAGACATATGTTTATCTTTTTCCTGGTTTGGATTATTATTACTCTAGTTGCTATGTAGAGGCTCGGGGGATGGGGGGAAAGGAGGGGAGGTTTGGTTATGGGAATTTGGGTAGGGGGGAAGATGGAGCGCATGACTCAGAGAGTACCTTATATTTACTGTCTAAAATGTTTTTTGGTGAGTTTTCCATGGGGTTGCATAAACTTGTACATGGGGGAAGCTTTATGTCTGTTTGTTGTTGTTTTTTTTTTTTTTACGTGTACAGTCTACTATGGTTTTTTCGGTCTTGGAAGTCTGCTGGTTGGAGGACCATGGGGTGGTGGAGGGAGGATGATGTGGTTTGGGTGGGATGGCGTTTTTTTTTTTTTTTTCAATTGTTTAACCAGGTTATGGTTCTGTCCTGGAATGTGTGGGGGATGAATGGGCCTATTAAACAGAAAAGGATTTCGGGGCATAGTAAGAAGCTTGGGGGCCAAATTTGTTTGTTGTAGGAGACCCACTTTTTGGCTAAGGATGTGTACCATCTGTGGAATGGTTGGAGAGGGCAGGTCTATGGGACTTCTTATCAGTCGAAAAGGAGGTGGGATCTTGATACTTTTTCCCAGAGGTCTTAATTGGGTTACCCATCAGGTGGTGAGGGACCCAGGGAGGCATTGGGTTTTGGTCACCGGTGCCTTGGATGGGCACAAATACACTTTTGTAATGGTTTACACCCCTAATGAGGACCATGCCCCCTTTTTCAATGGTTTATCGCAAGTGCTGCAGGATAAGGGTGAGGGTTTTGTTATCGTGGAGGGTGATATGAAAGAGGCACCTGACCAGGTGTGTGGCCCTGAGTGGCTCTACAAGCCAATTCATTACACCAGGGTCTAAGGCCTTGAATCAATTGTTCATCGACAAGAGGATTTGGGACATTTTTCTGGGGGGGCTATTTAGTGCCATCCTTCCAGCTGCCCCCTTCAGCCCGACCAGCCACCCTAGCCCCAATATCATGGAATTACTGGGGCTTCCCTTATGTCCGACCCAGAAGCAGAGCCTGTGGAGGGTTGGGCATCATTCTGTGGCAGAGGATCCATTTTTCCTCCATTTTCTCCCAATTAACCCGGGGCCCCAGGAGTAGAGACACGTGCGCGTGGAGGTGCGCATGCGTACTACAGCCCCAGTGACAGCCCCTTCCGCTCACCCATCAGCCTAGTGCCTGGCTCTCCCTCTAGCCTGCGTGCCCCCTGGCATCCACCATGAGGTAGTCAAGAGCCGAGGGATACCACCTTCCCTCCCCGGAGAGCAGAGCTGCCTCTCAGCAGCTCCATCCAGCTCTGCACCCTCCCCCCCCACCGACCTTCGATGGCCTGTGCTCATTCCCAAACACAGGCCATCGACATGGCACGAGGTAAGGCATCCAGCACCTTAGCCCTCAGCGCCACTAAGCCAGCTTGGCTTTGGGACATTTGATAACTCCATAATCTGCAGAGAAGGGATTATACATACTTCTCTTCGGTACATGAATCATATAGTCGTACAGATTTGATCTCAGTTCTGCGACCCCATTACGCTATTCTGTGAAAGCAACTATTGAACCAATAGTGATTTCAGATCACTCACAGGTTACTTGGACATGTATGGGGTCCCCAGCTGGTGCTGCACAGTCTAGGTCAAGATGTAACATACGTTTTTTTTCCTGACAAGTCTTTCCAAAAGTGGCTTAAGAAGAAAGTTTCCTTTTATTTGGAAACCAACCATATGGGCGATGTGGTGTCTCATTGGGTGTGGGAAAGGCTCAAGGCCTTTATTCAGGGCCACTCAATTCTTATTTGGTAGCTCATAAAAGGGAAATGGAGGTTAGAGCCTGCAACCTGATGTCGCACTTGCAATGACTAGAGGCACAACACAAAGCGGGGGATATGGATCCCACTCTTTTAGAATGAGTCAGGAATGTTCATTTTCAATTGAACCTTTTGTCTTCCCAAAAGGCTGAGTTGGGATTGTACAGGACAAGGCAGGCATTCTGGGAGGGTGGGGAGAAAGCTTGGCAATTATTGGCCTGTAGACTTTGACAGTTGGAAGGAGAGGGGACTATTCTGGGGATTTATAAAGGGGAAGGGGTGGTGTATAGCCCTGAGGGGATTAATGATGAATTTCTGCAGTTCAACTGGCAACTTTACTCTTCAAGAAGGGGTGCAGGAGATGAGTGTGAGGATATTCACCGCTTCCTGGACTCAGTAACCCTACCATGTTTGGCGGGAAATCTTAGGAGTAAGCTGGAATTATCAGTTACAAAAGAAGACATTAGGACAGTGATTGTCCAGCTTCAATGCAATAAGAGTCCTGGGCCCAATGGGTTTCCCATCAAGTTCTATAAACTAACTGTTAAAGAGATTTGCCCTTTGTTTAAGACCATGCTGGCTGACACATGGCAGTCGGGTGTACTTCCCCCTTCAATGTGTGATGCGATCATCTCCATGCTGCCAAAGAAAGACAAAGACTCATATCTCCGTACTAACTATAGACTGGTGTTTCTGCTTAACGTTGTTTATAAGATCCTGGCAAAGATCTTCGTGAATCGTGAGGCCCTGGTAATATCTACTCTCATACACCCAGATCAAGTGGGGTTTGTGGGGGACAGGGATGGCGCTGACCACATTCGGAGGTTGGTGGACCTACTTAGCATTCCATCTGCAGCTTCAGGGAGGCCTGCTTTAGTGGGTTTAGATACAGTGAAGGCTTTTGATTCTGTTGAGTGGCCTTATTTACTCTCCACGTTGGTTAAATTTGAGTTTGGCCTCAATTTCCTTCGTTGGATCCAAGCTCTTTATACTTCCACAAAAGCATTTGTGCTCACTAGTGGGCAATTGTCTTCATCTTTTTCACTAGAGCATGGCACATGGCAAGGTTGCCCCCTTTCCTCCACTTTGTTTCTGTTGGTCATTGAACCTTTAGCACAAAAAATTTGAGATAATTCGGCCATTCGGGGATTGCAAGTGGGATCTATGACCTCCAAAGCAATGCTGTTTGCAAATGATATTCTTCTAATGGTATCTGAGGTGGACACCTTGTTATCCAAGGTGGTTCAGCTCCTGGATCAGTTTGCATCTATCTCAGGCCTTAGGAACAATTGGAAAAAAACAATAATTTTACCATTGGGGCCAATGGGGACGTGGCTACAATGGCCAGCGTCTGGATTTGAATGGACCACAGGTGTTATAAAATATCTGGGGGTGTTTATCTCCCCTTCTTTAGTGGAGTGGCCCTTGTTGAACCTTGGTCCTCTTCTGGAGGCCTTAAAGTTGGATCTGGAGTGGTGGCACCACCTTCACTTGATGCTCTAGGGAAAGATTCAAGTGGTCAGAATGATTTTTCTCCCCAAACCACTGTATATTTTATGCTATATGCCTCTGAAAATTGAAGAAAAATGGTGAATGCAGTTTAATAAAGTGCTGGAAAGGCAAGATGCCTCACTTAGCAGCTACTAGGCTGATGGCTCCTTACTCCACGGAGTTTTATGACCCCATGGCTGCAGGGGTATTATATGGCAGTCGGGCATCGTCAGATCTGGTTATGGTTTCATGCTGAGTTGTGGGCTAGTTCACTAAGGTGGATTGAGTTAGAGACATGTTGGACTTCCCCTCACCCCCCGGAATGCTCATTATGGGGCAACTTTGGGGCCAGACCCTTCCTTGGCCTTTCACATATATGCCAGACATGTCTGGCATTTAGTGCGTAAATGGCTGGGAACAGTCTGGGAAGCTCCACTTGCCTTGTGGCCCCTTTGGAACAACTCCCGCCTTTTGATAGGAAGTAAAACCTTCTATTGGACAGCTTGGCAGGAGGGAGGTATTCAGCATATAACGGATCTGTTTTCTGCGCAATCTGTTTTTTTTTAATCTTTTCAGGAAAGCCAGGATTCGGCTTCCCTGCCTCCATCTCATCACTAAAGATACCTGCAATTATGGCATCTGATGTCCTCTATAGAGGTGAGAGGTCTTTTTCTTCCTCCTTTAGGAGTGTGGGAGCAGATTTTTGGAACATGGGCAGATATGCAGCGCTGTTCTTCTCCACGGAAACTGGGTAACATTTACAAGGCCTTATGTGAGCATGGCACCCCAATGCTGGCAAGGATGCAGCATAAGTGGGACACTATGTTGGGTAACTCCTTGCAGGACAGGGAGTGGACTACCACATGGTCAAATGCTAATGGTTGAGTCCAGGATTCGAAAAGCAGATTTATGCATTTAAAATCCTTGTTGCTTTGGTGTTATACCCCAGCTTGCTTGTTTGCAATGTGGTTGATTCCTCATCCTAGATGCTGGAGATATGATGTGCAGGAGGGTATGCTACTTTATGTGCTGTGGGGGTGCCCCTTGTTGACCTGCTGGTGTGAGGCAGTGCGACGAGTGATTAGTTGTGTGATAGGCAGGGAGGTCCCTGCTGTTGCCTCTTTGCTAGTGCTAGGCAACACTGATAAATTGGGACTGGTTGGGAGGCATGGACGTGCTTGGTTTATGACAGCGATAACTGAGGCTAAGGGCCTCCTACTATGGCATTGGAAATCTACAGTTGTTCCTGCATTAGATGATTAGATGGATAGTTTATTGAAGATAGCAGGGTATGAATGTATGGTGTATTTTGCTCAGGATCAGTATTCCCTTTTTCTTGAGGTCTGGATGTCTTTCTTTCATTATGCAGGGGTACCTATTCCCTAGGGAAAGTGTGCTTGCCTCAGCGCTGACTTCCGGGACTGACTCCTAGGGTGATTAGACCCACCCTGGGTGGTTTATACTGGATCTGGGGTGGGGATGTTCTTCAGGGAATGTGTTTATGGCTTGCCTCTCACCCATCACCCCTTCCCTCTTCCTCCTTCCAAAGGTCTTCCCGCCCTTTTTCAATCGATGGAACTGGGAACCTATAGGCAGATTCTGGTCCATTTGATCACTTTCTGGCTGACGCTCTTTGTTATTTGTGGCAGACTGTTGTGTAGAGTAGGGTTTTTTAGGAGGTGTTTTTTCTCTGTTTTGGGGGGTGGTATTTTCTCTTTGCATCTCTCATGTGGGTGGTTAACTGACAGGGACCGCTATGTCACTGTATTGTACTTTTTCTCTGAGGTGCTCAGGGGTCCCTAAAGGTGTTTTTTCTTCTTGTTATACTAATAGTGAATTTGTTAGGTGCTCTTTTCTTATAATGTCTTTACAATGTTTTGGCATTCAACTGTTTTTCTGTCTCATCTGTCAGGTTTACTGGTTCTTATTGTAAAATGTATAAACTATTATTAAAAAAAACAATCAATGTAGATGGACATTTTTCAGCTAATGAACCTTGCCCTGAAATTCTCAGTCTTCCGGGTTGGGGGTGGGGGCAAGGTGGTTGGACTGGTCTTTGTATATCTTGGGTACTATGTAGACTGTAGGAAAATCTACCTGCATAACTGAACACTTCTGTTTAGTTATAACTCTGAAGGATAAGGAGACCTGTAGGGGAAGAGTCACTTCTTGCTGGCAGTCCATGAGTGGGATCTTACAGTAATCTTTAACTTTCCTGGTCATCATGGCCATAGACAGATAGATAGATAGATAGATAGATAGATAGATAGATAGATAGATAGATAGATAGATAGATAGGATTGATTGATACATAGATATATAGATAAATAGACAGGATGGCGGGAGGGCAGGCAGGCAGGCAGACAGACAGAGAGAGAGAGATAGATAGACAGACAGACAGACAGATAGATAGATAGATAGATAGATAGATAGAGGATAGATAGATAGATGACAGACAGACAGACAGATATGCAATAGTCTGAATCAGAATATACCATGTGCAGTATCTTCATGAATGAAAAAGCAAAGGCACAAGTGAGATATGAAACTCATGGCCCCTCATATGTGATGGCAAATATATTTTGAATTCGCCAATTGCAAGTTCAAATTATATAACATTTTTAGATGTAAACATATTGGCTCTATCTATGAAGATGTAACTGTTTTTGTGGTCGCAGTGTCTTCATTTTAAATGCAGTATAGGGCCATTGTGAGTCAACAGCACTCTGTAATCTGCTCTTCCACTCGTTTCTTGAAATATTCAAATTAGCTCTGAAAGATCAAAGGAACATTTAAACTGTAGGTGCCTTTATGTTTACTGGTAGCATGTAGTAGTAACAGAAACTGTGTTAACAGTAAGTAAAACATGATCCTCAGACTTATCATAGAGCTGTGTAAATATGCCTTTACTAGTTCCACTCCCTTCCTGATCTCTCAGTTCCATAGTATTTCACTGATGTGATTTGAGACATTAGTCTCTATTTCTGACACTATATATATATATATATATATATGTATATATATATATATTTATTCTTTGCAAAACACTTTATTAATGCATCAGTTAGGGTTGTTTCCACTGCTACAAAAGTGTGGAAATTCAATGCTAGTGTTACCACCTCATACTCCACTCCTCCCATCCTCCTTCACGCACTGACATATCAGTGCGCCATGGACCATCAGGCCCAGCTCTCATCCCATTCCATGTGTAAGCAAGCAACATGCTGCAGTATAGGAGAATGGGGTGAGAGTTAGACTGATGACTCATGGCACACCCTGACATCTGTTGGTGTGTGGAGGATGGGGGCGTGGGGGTGGGATGGTGGGGTGGTAACCCTAATGTTGAATTTCCACACTTTTGTTGCTGTGGAAACAACCCTAACTGATGCATTAACAATGTTTTTTGCAAAAAATTTCCTTTCTTTTTGAAAAAGTGTAATATAAATAGTAAGTGGTATGTGTTGGTGTGGCCCCACACTCCCACCAAGCTGCTCATTTGTGCATAATGATATGTGTCTGTGAGGGCCCTGCACTTCCACTTACACATTACTACGGAGCCATACAGCAGCCCTGTATGGCAAGGAAGCCTTGAAACACAAATTTGCCAATATCTCGGAAACCGTAGCAGCTAGGGAAAAAATTCAAGTGTCGTCGGAATCATGACAGCAAGATGTCCATGAGAGATAAATAGACCAAATCCATATCTCACATCGTTTCCGAGATACGGGCACCAAAAAGTGCTGCGAATGCTAACTCTGAGGACGTAATAGTGGCCTACAGACATGAAAATGAGCAATTGGAATACTAATTTCTAAATATCTCAGTAACCGTACAAGGTAGAAAAAAAAATTCAAAATTCATGGTATTAATGGTTTTCCAACCTACTTCTGTAAGAATTGTTGCGACAAAAAATCTGCATCTCGAACCATTTTTGAGATACAGGCACTGAAAGACAGGCACTGAACAGCTGTCATTTTTCACACTGTGTTCGAAATGTCTTTTCTCACATGTGGCACTAAATGATGCAGTCACTGTACAAAATCACCTTTCAGCTAACAAACTGATAGTGTCACTGTTCATGTGGTGGGGTCACAAAAAGTCCATGTTGAAAACTTGGAGTAAAAATACCAAGAAACGCCCAAGGTGTTAGGGTTTCCAACCATAACGCCCTACCCTGTAGGGACTGATAGGCATCAGGGGTGTGACTTGGGATTGTCGATAGTAATACTCATGCCATTCCACCCCCACCCCCACCCTGTAGCCAGTGACAGGCATCGAGGTGCGCCTTGGACTCTTTGACCCCAGAGTTCACACCATTCTCCTATACTGCACCCATTTCAGCGTATTTCCTTATGGAATGAGGTGAGTGTAAAGCCCAAACACCCCAAGGCACACCTTGACCTTATCAGTGTCTGCAGGTGGGATGAGGTGAAATGTCATGACTGTTATGGATGACCCAAAGGCACACCCCAATGCCTGTCCATCTCTGCAGGGTGGGGGTGGAGTTGGCATCAGTTCAATACATCACTGCCGTTTCTATACTGCATCTGTCTAACTCCTACACTTCCACTGCTAATGCCAGCAAGCAAACACTCGGCATTGACAAATGCTTGTTTTAAACCATACCATGTTCTTCCACGTGTTGAAAAGTCATATCTTTTATGACCATCACAAACATTATTTCAAGCACTGAGGTAAGCATCAAAGATCTGTTGTTACCTGGGACTACTGTCACCTCCTTCTTGAGTGGTCCTTCCTAAAGAATCCCACAAAATGGCTGCCAGCATGGGCATGTCATTCCTAACTCTGTGTGGAGCTCAGTACTTTTAAACATTAAAACCCTGTTTTGGGGGGGGGGATTGTGTTAGTTCTGAGAGATTTACTTTGTTTGTAGTCTCTCTTTTAATTAGAACATAGTGGTAGGGTATTTTTATAGTATAGTTAGGGCTTATAGTAAGTTAGTTGTAGGAGCATTGGTGTTTATAGTTATGTAGATAGGAGAGTGGTGTATTAAGTAAGGCAGCTAGAAATCTGACTGCCTTAGAGACACTATTGCTATGATTTTACAGCATTTCCAGTTTGAGATCTTTCGTGTGTGCCAGTATGCTACCAGCATTTTAATGTCCAGCAATTCAGAGTACAGTGCTGGGAGAGGACAAAGTCAGAACAGTGAAGCCAGCCTGCCAGTGCAGTAGTAGCACTACCACTTGTGTCACGGGTGACTCAGGTTCAGGAGTGATCCTAGGGTGTCAGAGGGTCAGCCAGGGGGAGAAGGTTTAAACATCCGATGGACTGCTCACCTTCTCTGGGGTGGGTGGCTAGAGGGCTCCGGCAATAGTATACCCCCCCGGCAGTGGCTAGGAGGTATTATGCCAACAGTGCTCTAAATCTGGGGAGGGTAAGCTGTGGTGGACATTGGTGCGGTATGCATGGGAGCATACTTGCCTCCCCTGGACTTCACTGCACATCCACGCTCACCAATTCGGGGGGGGAAGGGAGTACCATGCTCAGAACTAGGAAAAAACCCCAATGACTGGATGAATGACACTGTGTCACAGCCTCATGCCCACCACTGGATCCTACTCTCCTGGGTCCCGACTACCTCCAATGTTCAGCTCCGCCTTCAGGCCATTGGATATTGGTAAGGAAGCACCAAGGAGCGTAAGGTGGCCCCGCCTCAGGGGGTGCAAGTCGGGGAGTGACCTGCAGGTGTGTTGCAGGTGAGTCAGAGTTCCAGGGTCACCAGGTAGGGAGTGTCTCAGGTCAGGTAGGAACAGCTGGGGTGATGACCGAGGGAGGGTTCAGTGGTTGGTGACCGGGTGGAAAAAGTGCAAAAAAAAAAGTTTGGAACTATGGGTTTTGAACTTTAGCCCATTTACTGTAAAACCTGTAATGCAGTGTGAGTCTGTTGCTTCTGCATGTTGAGACATTTCTGGGACCCCTGAGAGATTCTTCCATATTGTGTGCCTGTTCTTGGACCCACTTTTTCATCCTGAGAACTGGCTCTGCATGGGTAGTGGGGAGTGAAGAGGTATCTCTAGGGAGCTGGATGCTTGTGGAGGGGATGTGAGCACTGAGTGTAGGAGAGAAGTGGGGCCTATACTAATGATGAGGCATGGGACTGACTTTTTGGAGGCTGTTCTGTGTTTGGAGAGAAGAAGGACTGGAAAGAAAATACAGAGAGAGAGACAAAGCAGGTGTTCAGGATTGATGGACTGATGGGTAACCAGTATCTTTCATTTCCTTTATACCCTCTTCTCCTGACTGGACGTAGCTCTTTTTTATTTTTTATTTTTTTTACTTTTTTCTCCCAATCCATGGGCAGGGAACTACCCCCTAATTAGTGCCCAGACCGTGCCCCCAGCATCTTTCTCCAGGCCACTTGGATGGGTGGCCCATAACATACCCCCTATGGCAGCGCTCCCCCGTGATAGTTAGGGAAAGACCGAGATCCAGCAGAGGCCCCAGAAGAGGCTTACAACTGAGGTGTCACTTCAGAGGTGATCCAGGGGCTTCACAGAGCTTTGTGAACCAGGGGTTTTCCCTTGGGTTCCCCCAGGAGCACAGACTTGCAACGACATCAGTGCAGGATTGGCACATTCCAGCCTTCATCCCACAGATGTCCACTGAGTCAGGTGGTCCCGGCTGCTGGGCACCCATCCTTCACTGGCTGTCACTGGTATGCTGGGATTCCACAATCCTCCCCCACGGGGGTGGAGAGCAGTCCCTGGGATGCTCATCCAACCTCTCTGATGCACCATGCTCACTTCCTAACATGGGTAGTCAGCACCACAGGCGGTAGCACTACCACGGTGCTGGCAGACCAGCTCCTTATCTCTTTACTATAAGCTCTTGTCCCCCTTTTCTGTGGCAGATATTGGGGTTAGGAGTTTCCATGTGCTTTATTGGGCTCCAGGGCCTGGGAGAACAGAAGAAGAAGAAGCAGAAGAGCCAGCATTTAAATAGCACATTTCATACACTTTGTATCCCAACGCACTTTACCAGCAATGCAAGATGGGTACTGAAGTGGCTGAACATGTAATGGCAGCCATATCACACATCAACACTCATATAAAGCCTTGGACAATTTCATGAACCATTTTTTTATGGGAAGGGGAATATTAGCCAGGACACTGGGGAAATTCCCCTTTTTTTTCTTCAGGCAGCACTGTCTCTCTGCAGGAAGATGGAGGGAGCCCAGTGGGGCTCTGGTTGTCAGAGGAGAATGGAGAGGAAGGATTGGAGGGTCAAACCTCAGAAACCCTGGCAAGACAGCAGCTGGATACATCAGACATCAAAATGGAATAGACGTACACAATTTGAGCCAGAAGGTACAGTACTTGTGCAAATATTATGAACTGTGACCAAGGCAGGACTTTACAATTAAGAATCCTGGAAATAGCCCCTGAAGTTGTATATGAGATGGAACTGCATGAACACCGCAGGGCTATGCTTCTGGCTCAACTGCTGCTGTCATTAGGGGAAAAGTTATATCTGGGAGAGATTCTAATGTAATGACAGCATCAATGAAGCCAACACCCTGTCTGAGTTCGGCCGCTAACGTTTTGAAACAGCTGCAAACTACTGCTCATGAACAGTTGTCACAGAAAGGTTGTAACCAGAAGGAAAGTAATAATACTGTGCATAATCTACCATGGTCACCTGAAAAAAGCATTAAAAGAAGCAGGATGGGTTCAGGCAGCATCTGGTGAGTGGATCCCAGATGATGAGGACAAGGCTGTGCAATGCTACAGAATCTCACAGTGCTTCCAGCTGGCATCCGAAACATCAAAGAGGGATGTGAGTCAGGAACAGCCGCAAGCAGCTGGGGCACAAAGACAAGAAAGAGCAGAGACGTTGCTGAATGGTAAGCTTCCTGATGTTTCTGATGGTGATACAAATAAAGATGGTGACATTTCTAAGACAATGGGGACAGCTACTTGTGAACAAGTAACTAACCATGCCATGCAGGACACTGCAGATAATGTGCAGGCTGAGACTGTAAATTTAAGTCAAGAACACAAAAATTTGGGTGCACCTACAAATCAAAGAGAGGTACCTCTGAACAATGACACTTCCTCAAGGTCTGAAAATGCTAATACAGCACCCAGACAGTATTCTGATTGTTTTAGACCCACTGGTGAGCCAGTGTTTTGGTAAACATAGAAACATAGAATTTGATGGCAGATAAGGACCACTTGGCCCACCTAGTCTGCCCATTTTCCTACCTAACAGATAAGCTGCAGATCCTAGTTAGCCA
This sequence comes from Neoceratodus forsteri, assembly GCA_016271365.2. Classification (NCBI taxonomy): domain Eukaryota; kingdom Metazoa; phylum Chordata; order Ceratodontiformes; family Ceratodontidae; genus Neoceratodus; species Neoceratodus forsteri. The sequence continues at coordinate 1,728,369,923 of CM057456.1, forward strand.
ACAGCTTACTTCCTCTTACCCGCCACTAGGACTGCCTTATGCCTGTCCTATGCATTCTTGAAGTCCCCCACTGTTCTTGACTCCATGACCTCCTCAGGGAGGCTGTTCCATACATCCACAACCCTCTCAGTGAAAAATACTTCCTCACATTACCCTGAGCCGTCCCCCCTCTATCTTCAAATTGTGCCCCCTTGTTCTTGCACATCTCTTTTTCTGAAAGATGCTTCCCTCTTGGACTTTGTTAATTCCCTGTGCTGTGTGCCTGATTTATAAAGGGGGCTTGGACAGACTGCTGGACAGAGTCTATGTGGCAAGAAAACTGATCAAAGACTCATTAAAATTTTATGCTTCGGAAATCTATGCTATGATTCATGTGGGGGACTCAAACTGTAATATTAGTTTCAAGCAGGTGCATAATTTGGAAAGGTTTTGGAAGCAATATAATAAACTTGAAGACATTCCCTTATGGTTGCCTTTTCTGGCAATTCTGCTGACAAGGCCAGCATTACACACAATCAATATTTTTTTTTCACACTGAAAGTGTCAATATTTCAGATATCTTATATTGGTTACGACAAAGGTGTGAAGCACTGGGCAAACCTGAACCTATAATAAATTCAGAACAAATTTGGGCTGGAGGGTGGAAAGTGAGTGTTAAACTGTTGCAGATTGACTATGGGATTGCTCACATACCCAATAGTTTTGTATTAGGAAGGGACAAGGGTATGTTGTTTTATCCAGGTCAGCCAAAATCTTATTTTAAATGTGGTTCTCCATCTCACCTTAGCAACATGTGTGACAGTACCAGGTGTGGCCATAGTATGGAGTATGGGCATATGACTACAGCAAGCACAAAAGCGTTTCGATACAATTTGTGTGATAAACAGGGACATGCGTTTGCTAAGTGTCCATGGGCATCACATAATAGAGGTCGTAGAATGTCACAGGAAGAAACAGGGACCAGAGCACAACAGCAGGGCTGTGAAAGAGCATCAGAAAAGCATATGAAAGAGATACACAATCACAGGCTACAGCATGGTCACAGTCCCCCCCCCCCCCCCCCCGCACACACAGGAAGAAGCACGGCCTCAAGCACCAAAAAGGAAAGAAATAGTGGATAAACATGAGACAGAGGGAAGTAATGCAATAGTGGAGGCTGAGGGAACTGTTACACCACAAAACCCTGGATCAGGCATTATTGCAAGCCCTTCCTGGCACTTCAGGTCAGGTGCCCCCTTCCCCATCCCCAAATGTATTCGCTGTGGTGAGGCCCAAGAGTAGGAAGAAGAGAGCACAGACAGGCTATACCCCTACATCCAAAGAAAAAAAAGAGGGAGATCATGTTACAAAATAGATTTAAAGTTCTAAGAATGCCAAAAGAGTGGGGTGACTCAGAGGAGGAAGATAATGGAACAGAAACCTCTTCACTGGCTTCATCAGTTCAGGACCCAACACTAGAGTTAGAAGATATGGAAACAGAGAATTCGAGGAAAACACCGCATAGAATAACTAGATATGTTACAAAACTGAAGAAACCATAAGAACAAGTTTAAAGTGATGGCAGGTTGTGTTGCTCACATATCTTACTATGGGAACACTGTTAATACATACTGTGCCTTAAATGTGAACAGTATTAAGAATTTTAGGAAACGGTTAATTACCTTTACCACACTAAAAGATAATAATGCTCAGGTGAGCTTTTTACAAGATACCAGGTTAAAAACTAACTTTGAGGTAGGACAGGCTACTAAGCAATGGACAATTGTGATGGGGTAGGAATACTTATGACAGGAGTGGGGTTTCAGGTAACCAAAGTAATAGATCTAGTCTCGGGCTGGTTTTGATTCTAGATGTCACATACATGGCAGCCAGATTTGGGTTTATAAACATTTATGCCCCCCAGACAAAGGCAGCAAGAGTAAATATGTTTCAGAATATTCGACCATACTTACATACTTCAAGGATGGTAGTGTGGGGAGGGGATTTCAGTTGTGGGTTGGAGAGGGACGATAGAGGCCTGAGAATAGAAAAAATGTTTTGCGATTCAAAATTTGAGTACAATTTTACAACAATCCTTATTAAAGGACTCCTACTGTCTGATATATAAAACTGGGGTTACAACTTTTCTAAAGGCCCCTTACAGACCAGAATTGTTTTTATTTTCACTTCCCTCACTTGATGTATTAAAGGAGCAATGTTGACAACTACATAAATTGCAGATCATAAGAGGCTGGAAATTACTATGCAGTGGGGACAGATGCCCCCATCTGGTAAAGGACCTTGGAGGATGAATGTTCAGTTTTTGGTAGAACCTGAATTCGTATGGGAATGGCACCAAATGTGGCAAGCTAGAAAATCAGTTATGTGCTTTTATGAAAACTTAGTAGATTGGTGGGAAGAAACTAAAGACGCCATTAGGGAACTCCTAACACAGTACTCAGGGAAGAAGGCCACAGATAATTACCTTAAGAATTTGCAACTAAGAGCTACGCTTCACAAGGCTATTTCGCAAGCTAACCAGTATCAATGTAACAATAGCACTCTGGTGGCTAACTTTACTAAAGAAATGAGGCAGTTACAATATGATAGTGGACAGTCACTCCAGCAAGAAATTCAGTTTGGGACCAGCAAAAAAACAGACCTTTGATCCATTTACAGACTGTCAAAAGAGAGTAGTGGATAGAAAACTCACCAGTTTACAGACGAATACCGGACATAGAGAATGCAGTAGGCAGGATATATTGCAGGAGGTGAACACATGTGTAAATAATACTTTAGTGTTAGTGGGGGTTTGGAACCTAATTTATCTTATTTTGACATTCTACAAATTCCTAAATTGACTAAGGAAGAAACTGATAGCTTAGTATTACCTATTACAACTCAGGAGGTAAGGAATAGCATCAAAGCACTGAATGAAAACACTGCACCAGATTTGGAAGGTCTGAGTTCTGAATTATACCAAACTTTTCAAGATTTGCTGGCAGCTCCCTTGGTGGAAGTTTTTAATTGCTGCATTGAGATGGGTAACATCTTATACACCATGTCACAAGGCATGTTTTTTATTCATAAGAAGGGGGATAAGACATTGCTCAGTAACTGGAGGCACCTAAGTCTTTTGAACACAGATTATAAAATATTGGCAAAAATATTGACACAGTGTCTGACCAGAGTAGCAAGTAGGATTATTTGTCCTATGCAAACATGTTCAATAAAAAATAGGCGGATACAAGAGGATCTTTTAGTAATAAGAGAATTGTTCCAAAAAGGATATAGTAACAATATAAGTGGCTTTCTCCTGAGCATGGACCAGAGAAAGCATTTAATAGATTGTCGTACAAATATTTATGGGTAGTATTGGAAGCCTATGGGAAACCAGATAAATTCATTCATTGGATTGCCAGCCTCTATAGAACGGCCTATGTAATCCCATTAGTGAACTGGTGGTTTGGTGTTACATTTACAGTACGGAGGGGGGTGAGGCAGGGATGCCCCTTAAGTCCCTTATTATACATCTTTGGTTTAGATCTGCTGTTTCAGAAAATACAGGTTAATGAAAGCAATATGGGGGTAGAGCTTTCACCACACTGCCCTCCTATAAAGGCAATGGCCTATGTGTATGATATGGTAGTTATGTTTGCAGATGAGGCATCAGGAATAGACTTAAAAAGAGAAATAGAGGAATTTGCCTTACACTCGGCATCTAGGATAAACTATAATAGGAGCATAGGACTTCCTTTGGGTGAACCGAATAGAACACTACCTAGGCAGATAGCAGACGTCTCTATTGAAAACAGAGAGGCGAAGATCTTAGGTTTAACTTTTGGGACTTCAGATATGGCAGAGAAAAATTGGATTAACTGTATTGGTGTGGCAGAAAGGAAAGCACAGGCATGGCAGGAGAAAAAATATCTAAACTGAAAAGTGTAATGCTAGTAAAAAGCTTGCTGCTACCAGGTTTTTTCATACGTCAGTTACATTTTTCCCTCACCCAAGGCACTAGAAGTTAAGATCTATAGTACATTTTTTAGAGGTCTGTGGGGAATCAGGTTAAATCCTGTTAAGAGGAATACTACCTACCTAGCAAATAAACAAGGGGGGTTAGGAATGAACAAGCCAATTGCCTTTTATTATAGTGTATTTTTATATACTAATATCAGCATAACAGGTAAACCACAAAGATCAGGATGGAGTGAGAGTATCCTGGAATGGTGTAAATATTTATGGATGGATTGGCAAGCGGATAAGCTTACTAAAATTAAGAAACAGCACTTTCAGCCAGCGTATATAAGTTTAGCATTTACTAAACTAAACAATGGAGTATAACATACACAATGATGTTAACCTGTACTAGAAAACAGCTGTATGATGAAATCATGGTACATAATTTTAGAGAGTCTGTCACATTCACATTTTGCCCTGCAGAAAAACAGGGAACAGTATTAGGGTATCTAAATAACCTGAGAATACCAGATTATGCCTGGTATATCCTCTGGATGAGTTTACACAGAAGACTAGGAGTAAGGAATGCACACAAACATAAACCTGTGACAGAAAAGTACTGCCCACATGCTGGTTGTGAGACAGAATTTGAAACGCAAGAACATTTGTTCTTGAAGTGCCCTTATGCAAAGGTAGTATAGCTACTTACTGGCAAACTACCATTTTCTCAGGTGTCAAGTACCAGAGTTTGGTATTAGGAATATATAGGACACAGGGAGCACAGGTACATAAAAGCACACTTCAGGTCCTCAGTATCTTAATAATGTATTACTTGTGACAATCAAGATGTGCATGGCTAATGCAACAGTGTCAGTGGCTCAGCAGGTAGCACGCTCGCCTCTAAAGCCGGGAGATCAGTAGGCTGTGGGTTCTATCCCCACACCAGGCACTTGGGTTACTATCCCAATACTGACACTGTAGTTCAGCATGAGGGGGGTGCTGCACTCCTGAGGTGGCGTCTTTTGGATGAGACGTTAAACCGAGGTCCCACCTGTTCTGGTGGTAGTTCAGGTGGATGTTAAAGATCTCATGGCACTTCTTGAAAAGAGCAGGGGAATTTCCCCATGCAATGGCCAAATTTCCTCCATTTCACGAAAAATGCCACCAACAGCTTAATCCGGTTCAAGGTCAGTTGGCATACATCTGTATCCCCCTCCCCCGGGTCATGCATGAAAATAGGCAGGACTTGTATAGTGCACTTACCCGGTCAACAAAAACGAAATAAATAAATAAACAGAAATATGTTTTTCACCAGGAAATAAAACAGAGTGTTGTGAAGGCTCTCCAGGCAGTATACACTGAGGAGAGTATAAAACGAACCCCTGTTAAGATGAAAGCATTATGGAGGATTGGCAGCACTTCTTATCCTTGCAGAGCATGGTTTAGATATTACAGAGGGGATGTTTATGGCATTTAAAGTTTGTCTTTAATTTCCTTTTCTTTAGGTTTTTTCCCCTTCTTGTAAATTATTATATACTGTAGGAAGACAATTTACAGTCATATATTGAATATGTTATAATGAGACTTGTATAAGTATTAAATCATGCCAGTTTGTGTATACTTTGGGTTCTTTTTGCCTGGTGTATAAAATGTTTGTATTTTCTTTCCAATAAAAATTTCCCTACTCTCCTGTAGGGGTACCTCTGGTTGCCAGGATGGCCACAATCAATCTTCCTTCGGTGAAGATGGATGTACTGGAGGCTGGGGAGTAGGGAGTGAGTCTCCTCCCCTGCCTCGACACCTCAAGAGACCAATCTTTTCTTCAATGCACCGGGGCACCCTGCAGTGGTAGCTGTCATGGATGAATCACAAACAGTGAACAAAACTAATTTCGTTACACAGACCACAACTGAACCCATGGAGGAAATACCAGAAATGACAGAAAATCTCTCCGAGGACTCCACAAGCACTCCAGAAAGGGGACGGAAAAAAACTCCTACTCTAAAAACTTGTGGTTGAAGAAGTTATTTTTAAAAAAAAGAAAGAAAACAAGAACTGGAAGCCAAAATGGGAGCGCTGGAACAAGCACTGAAAACAACAGAACACTGGACTACCAGGTCAGATGACCCACAAAACAAACTTACACTCTCTGGAAAATCAACCCCTAAACCTGCTGCAAACACCCCCGCCCCCCTGCACCTCCGGCAGCAAATCAACTACCAAGTATGTTGCCAACTGAGTACTCTTTCCAAATCAGAGAATGTGAAAAAAGATGGGGCAGCTGTTCATATTTTCAAGACAAAAACAGAGGGGTTGTAAGTCAGGAATGGCACACATGGAAACAAATGTATCTGGCCTAAGACAAACCCCAAGACAATTATCTGACATAGCAGTTACAGAAAAAACAGACTGGTCAATAGAAAGCCCTGAGGGGGGTAGGGTGGGCTCAGCATAAGGATTCAGGAAAATGGATATCTGGATTTTCTCTAATTATTATTCAAAAAAAAATGAACCCAGTACCTACAATGCATGCACAGTCTAAGGAAGCTATTTCCAGTGAACCGTCAGCAAATCCTGCTGTGAACCTGCAGAATGCAGGAACAACCTCTGACACTGAAATGGAGGAATTCAGCCTTAGCTGTCACTTTTCTCTGGCACTACCAGATGGCCTTATTGCTACCCAAAACCCAGTACTGCACTTACCAATGCACCCTCTTCCAGAGGGACATTTGCAAGGCAATATATCAGCAGGCTTTGAACTGCTTGAACCACAATGCTCAGAGCATACTCCTCAAAACACAGACTCACTCCCCACCTCTGGACCAGTGATATCAAGAACTAACACCCCCAGACAGCTCCAGCGTGGCTCAACATCTAGGCCATATGTTTTGTTCTTCAATACCCCATGTGTATCCAGCTATACATCATAATGCGGTTCGGCTCCTCTATAAAGGGGCATGGAACAATTTCCAGACAGGACATTTTTGGAAAAGAACACTTTTAAAAGATTCTATGGGGTTTCATGCAACAGAGGACATACATGTCTGTGGCAAGACAACATTTGATGTGAGTTTCAAGCTCTCTAGTGGCTTGAAACAATTCTGGGCCCATTACCATACTTTGAAGAATACGCCACTTTGGGCCCCATTTGAGGGCATTCCTCTAACGTAATCGACTCTTTGGACACATTACAATTGTCTTCAGAAACAAAGGGGTCAGTGTCATGGACCAAGTTTGTTGGCTTAAACAATGCTGTACTGTCCCAAGGGCACCAGAGGCAATCCTGGACACAGAACAAATTTGGACTGGGGAATGACACATAAGGGTGCTGCTGCATTCTACTAATATGGAGTTAACACACCTCCCAAACTGTTTTTCTGGGGAGGGATAGAGAAGTCTTATTCTATGCCAGCCAGCCAAAGACCTGCTACCGGTGTGGTTCTCACACCCATTTAAGTAGTCTATGTGACAAATTAAGGTGTACCAATATGTAATGGTCTAGTTCACACCAATGCACACTGTGTTGAACAGCCACACAACAAATGTCCTTGGGTAGCCCACAATCAAGAGCAACAGATGGATAGTGAAGAACAATGACTGATTATAGCTCTGGCACAACACACGGCCAAAACCCCGAATCAGGCTACCTCCAGAACCTCAGTAACCCCTCCCCCAGTACTCAGAGAGGACTCCCCCCAAAAGGACAAACCCAGTTCCCACCTCTAAAGCTTCTAACAAATGGATGACAGGTGCAACTACAGACCCAGTTCCTCCTCAAGATCAGGAGGATTCCATACCAGACCTCCAAGCCAACATGCAGCTCAGGCTAATGCAACACGGCATATGCCTCCCCCTCCACCATCTGAAGCAGATAAATGGTGGATGATCACCAGAACAAGGCAGGAAAGACAACCACCCCCATCCAAGGTCACAAAAGTCATGGATACTACTATAGAAAATAGGTTCAAGGCCTTACAAGATATGGCTAGCACCTCAGGGAATGAGTCTGACACCTCTTCCCTTACCTTTTCCTTGGCAGACATGCACTCAGATATTGAGAACCACACCACTGATGCTCAGGTTGATGTGACTAAATGGAAAAAGCAGGCAAAAATAAAACATCTGACAGAAAATGACAACAGACACAGCCCACTTGACCTAGATTAGGTGTCTGTCAATAAACAACTTTGCTCACATGGCATTTTTTCTGTCCCTCAGCACTATTAACACAAATAGTATTAAAAGCGACAGGAAGAAACATGCTGTCTTTTCCCATCTGATTTCCTCACAAACTCAGATTATTTTCCTGCAGGACACTAGACTACATACACTTTCAGAACTCTCACAAGCCATCAGTGCTTGGTATACAGATCCTTCCTATTGGATTATGGGTCCAGACACATGTTCAGGCCTGGGGATCCTTTTTCAAAACATAGAACTACAACTTATTCAACTCATAGATATGGTACCTGGGAGGGTACTGATATTAGATGTCAAGATACAAGGCACCCCACATCGCCTCATAAATGTATATGCAGGGCAAACTAAATCAGACATGATTGCTCTTTTTCAGACAATCCAACCATGATTACACAAACCTTATCATGTCATTCTAGGGGTGATTTTAAGTTTTTTGCAACATGGCCTGTTTATCCAAAATAATTAAAACCTCTAATTTAGTAGATGCTTATATTTCCTTTCATGGAACCCCCACGCCTATATTTTATATAGCACCCCTAGCTACAAGGATTGACTTTCTTTTCATTACTAGTGCATTGCAAATTCAAAACATTACAAATATCCTGGTAGAATTTTCAGACCACAGCTTACTGACACTAACAGACCGACATAATACAGAAATCACACAAGGTCCAGGTAACTGGAGATTCCACCACTCACAGTTATCTGGCAGTGAGGTAACACAAATGTTCAGTTCATTTTTCAGGCAAGGAAAACTGTTTTCATTATGTATGATGACAGGATAGCATGGTGAATAGACACAAAGAATGAATTAATTCATCTGTTATAGTCCCTAGTTAGAACATATAGTAAATCAGAATACATCCAATACCTTCAATACAGAAAACAACTGCAACAATTGATGTCCTTAATACATCAAACAGGACAATCTTACTCCTCTCAAATAAAAGACATTAAAAATAAAATGATGGCCTTCCACTCCAAAGAGGCAGAAAATCTTAAATGCCAATAACAATTTGGGACCCAAGGTAAAACTGGCTACCAATGCCCATATACTAGTTGCAAAGACTGGGCAGGGAAAAGAACTATGTATAGTTTATTAGACTCTACCAATACCCCTGTTACAGTAATCATCTTATTATGCAACAAGTCACAAAACATACCATAAACCTGTTCCAGGAACATGCAGTGGATGAAACTCAATGGCCCTCCTTCTTTCAGAGTTTCCCGCTGCCACAAAGCCCACCTGATTTACTAGCTTCACTCACAACAGACATAAAGGACACTGAAATAATTAATGCTCTATCCTCTCTGCAGACTAACAAAGCACCAGGCATAGATGGACTGCCGGGAGAGATATATAAACTTTTAGGCAATGAATTGGCACAGGAAATATTGCAAGTTTATAAAGACATCCTAATGACTAACGGTATGCCACTACAGATGTCAGAAGTCTTACTAATATTTCTCCACAAAAAAGGTGACAAAATATTAAAAATTGGAAGCCAGTCAGCCTACTAAATACTGACTTTAAACTCCTTGCAAAAATGTTGAACTCCAGACTCCTGCCTTTGGCACAGGAAATTATCTCCCAGGCCCAAGCTTGCACCATTCCAGGAAAAACAATAACTGATCATTTAATCTTACTCAGGGAAATATTTGAATGAGGAAATTCAGATAAGCTAAATGGGTATGTATTTTCCTTAGATCAGTCCCATGCATTTGACTTGGTACATCATGGGTATTTATGGTATACTTTAAGTAAGTATGGGCTTCCACAGTGGTTTGTCTCCTGGATACAGTGCCTATACAAAACAGCGACAGTACATCCACTTATTAATGGATAGAAGGGACCACTGATTCCAGTAAAGCAAGGGGTTCATCAAGGTTGTCCCTTGAGCCCTTTGCTTTATGTTTTTGGCACAGACTCCTTATTACATACATTGAATTCCTCTCTAAACATTCAATGGTTACAGACTGAGAAAGGTTTGCTAATGTATAAAGCCATCGCCTACGCAGATGATCTCTGCATCCTGACTTTGACAGGCCCCTCAGTGGCACAAGCATTGAGTATCTGCCAGAAATATGGTGAACTCACAGGTGCATCTTTGAATTTAAAGAAGAGCAAGGTTATCCGCATTGGCACACCATCACCATGGATCCCTCAGATCAGTGGCATTCAGATATCAGATGACCCAATCACTATCTTGGGAATTATATATGGTTAAACAGTCATGGATAAGTTAAATTGGGACCTCAAACTGAATCAGGCCAAAGCCCTAGTTATTCATTGGAAACAGTGGAAAATGGGAAAAAAAGAAAAGGGTCATTCTAATTAAGATGCTTCTAATTCCACTATTTTCATATTTAAGCAATGTTTTTCTCCTCCCAAAAGCACTAGAAACCATTTTGTACAGTATTTTTTTTTCAAGCAGTCTGGGCCAGCCACCTCAATCCCATCAAAAGAAACATTCTGTACATACCAATACAAAAAGGTGGCCTGACTACAGTTAATCCCATTGTTCTTTATTACACAATCTTTTCCTATGCAAATTTTCAGCCTGTGCTATTTCACACAGGAAAATTCTGGAGCACTTTATGGTTTCTCACCTGCCAACCATGGTTTAAAAAATGGATATGGGAAACCTAAAAGTTTTAGCCTTGTCAGTCTTGACTCCTCCATATGTGTGAGAATGTTTTACCAAATTTACAAGATGGAAAATTACTAGCAGTCAGATCCTGAGACTAATTAGAAAAGATCTGAATACAGAGATTATCACTATTTTTACACAGAACCAGTGACTTTTCCCACCTGCCCCCCCACAGACTTCTTTACGTAACCTCTTGACCTGTACTAGAATCCCACCTAAAATGTGGGATATCCATTGGTTATCTTGCCATGGGAGAATAAACGTGAAGAACAATCATAAACATAATCAGCTAACAGACAGATACTGTAATAAAACCATATGCCAGCAACAAATTGAAAAAGTAGACCACTTGTATTTTCATTGTTCCTACATCCAAGGCTTTTGGCAGTCACTAGCAGCTTCCTGGTCAGAACCAAATTCCTCCAATGTTACACATGACATGCTATTTTTTGGGCAGTACCCCAATCCTTGGCATAGATAGGACAAAGATACCTTACACAAGATTTTTACTGTAATAAAATGGTTCATCTGGAACTCCAGGTGCCTTTTTACCTTACAATAAAAGAATGTAACACATCATGAATTAATAATTAAAATTACGGTAGAGTTACAGGCTATATACAGTACTTTACAGAATCTAAAACAATGACATGAGTATGTTTAAATAAGGCTTGGAGGAATCTGTTATGGATTACAGATTCAGATGTACCTGTTACGTGATTATATTTTCTTTTCTTTCTCATTCAGTTTGAAAACTAATATTTAGCAAAAGATATGCAAGCTTTTACTTTGTTTTCTTTTCTTTAAATAAAAACCTAGGACTGTATGTTGCTCCAAGCCATTTTAATATGTAGATTTCTTTACTTTTATCCCCCCAACACACATTTTTTCTTTCTTTCCTTTTTGACACTCCCTCCAGTTTTTAGCTAGTAGTATCTCACTTATTTTCTCCCTTTCACTTAAGCAGTCTAACTGAATCACTAAAAACTGACATTGTATGTATAAAACTGTTGTTTCATTTGTTTAATGTAGTCTGTGTAAATTGTTCATTGTTTGATTTCCCTGAAATAAAACTTCCCATACTCTTGCCAGTAGGGGGAGCCCAAGTCCATTTTGGATTCCAAGATGGCCACTTGGCAGAGGGAGAGCTGGAGATGTAGGAGGTAGGGCAGCAGATCTCCTCCCCTGCCTCGACACAACTAGAGACCGAAGCTATGAAGATATGGGAAATGATTATCCTGATGCAACAGTAGAAAGAATGGAAACAGAAGAAATTGCAGAGCCTGAGGAGACTGCTCAAACGTCAAGAGAAAATGAGACAAAACAACCAGAAGTTTTGCAGCAGAGTCTTACAGCACAGCCAAGGAAAAATATACCAAAGAAAAGTAAAAATTTACTGCCAGATATAGAAGAAACTGCATAAAAAAGTGCTGGATCTATTGTGAAGAAGAACAGTCAGAGTGCTGACAAATAGCTCAACTAAGTAGTGATGATGTGGTAGCATCAAACAAACTGCCTGACTGCAACCTACAAACTGAAAGTTAAAGTGTTCATTTTACTTCTAATTCCTTTTCTGAGCAAAGAACAGTTGTAGACATTATTGAAAGTTTTTCTGACCAGGGAGGCTCGTTTGGAATGGCACAAACAAGCACTAAATAGCTTGGCCTAAAACGAGTCTCTTAAAAAGAAAAATCACAAATAGTAGATCAAACCTGGTCTGTGGAAAATGTGCTTCTTGCTGCAGGCTGGGAGTGCTCCTGTGTGTCAGGACAGTGGATTTCAGGGAACTCCCAGATTAACATGCAAAATGCTAAAGACTAATAAAACTGCACCACCAGATTCATCTACAGTTCACCAAAACAATTATTTTTTTTAGAGCTGCCAGAAGAATTGCAACTCATTCAGAATCCTGAGCTATCTTTATACATAGATCCCCCGGGGCAACCAGTCACTGAATTTAAAAGTGTGCACACTCAAAAGGATGATTCTTCTCCTTCCACTATTACTGCTATTCCAAATCAAACTGAGTTACCACCCAAGACTAGGGTTACCACCTATCCTGATTTTCGCAGGACAGAACTGATTTGGGCAGCTGCGTCCTGCAAAGAAAACATGAAAAACACTACATGTCCTGATTTTATAGTAGAAAAAATATTTTCTAACTTTCCACTAAATGTTGCAGAAAACTATAATACCTTAACTAAAATACCTTAAAATGTCAAGAAACAATAGAAGCAACTAAGAAACTACAATACTTATCCTTAATTCTGATTATATAGAGAAAACAAGTCTGTTGCATTGGTCGAGGTTATGTACTGTCCTGTGAAAAAACATGTCTCAGTAAGAAATGTCCCACTTTGAGCTTTTTAAAAGTTGATAACCCTAATCAGGACTTTTCCAGCACAAAATCAGAGACCATATGCTTCTCTATTTCACAGTCCAATACTGCCAGCAAAAAGATATAACACAGTGAGACTGTTTTATGAAAGTGGTATGAAAGAGCAGCCAGGCAGTGTTTGTGGCTCGTACATTTATTTATTTTATTTATTTAAGAGATTTACCAGGAAGGCATGCTGAGCAGCGTACTGCTCGATTCCAGATGCGCCCTGGGGGTAGGGAGTTTACAATGGTACAGTAGTGCAGAAGAAACAAAAACATACATAAAGTGTTTGGTACACAATGGATGAGGCAGACATAATACAAATAGAGTAGGTACATTTTCATTAGCATTTTACTAACATTAAAACCAGACTGGTGATAACAGCTAGTAGGTAGGAGTTGAGATGGGGTTCAACGGGGGGGGGGGACAGGAGCAGTTTGTAGAGAAGTGCGTTTTAAGAAGGGCATTCCGTAGAGGAGTACTTGTGGTGTGTCTGATATCCGCTGCCAGGAAGTTCCATAATTTGGGCAGCCTGAAGCTGAAAGCAGCCTGGCCAGACTGGATAGATCTGTGTGGAATGTGCAGAAGCCTAGAGTCTATGTTTCTGAGAGCATAGGCAGGTGGGGAGAGGGCTGTTAGTGAGGATGACAGGTAGGAAGGGAGCGTCTGCAACCAGAACTTGGCAGAGGTTCTAGCACAGTGAAGCAGTCGTCGGTTATATAGTGAGGGGAGGTCCAAGGACTGGTAGAGGTCACAGTGATGGGTATTGGGAGGACAGTCCAAAGAGAACTGGCAGAAGGAGTTGTAAAGGGGATCAAGCCTAGCTAAGGAAGTTTGGAGTGTGGCACAGTAGACAACATCACCATAATCCATAATCGGGAGGATCATTTTTTGGACTATTGCTAGTCTGGTTGGTAGAGGAATGCAATTCTTGTTCCGGTAGAGGGCTCCCAGCATGGGATGCAATTTTTTGTGTAGAGCATCTATATGCACTGAGAAGTCAAGGTACTGGTCAAGCCAGATGCCGAGATAATGGTATGAAGTGCAGGCCTCAAGTGGAGATCTGTCCAGGGTGTAGAATGTGGGTGGTGCAGTAAGCTGGGTTAGTTTGGCCTGAGAGCCGAAGGTGAGGGAGACTGTTTTTTTTGAGTTTAAGAATAGTTGGTTTGAGAGGAACCAACGTTGGATGGAGTCGAAGTCCTTCTGTAGACAGGCTGTCACGGCGCTTGCGGATGACCAGAGGCAAACAGCACCATATCGTCTGTGTACATATGGATAGCCATTTGGGGGCAGGCAGCAGGCAGATCATTGAGAAAGATGGAGAACAGCAGCGGGCCAAGTACAGACCCTTGGGGGACTCCACTGGTGACAGGAAGTGAGGTGGATCTAGCCGAGCCAATACGGACTGATTGGGACCTACCTGACAGGTATGAGTGGAACCAGTTATTTGCGTTCACAGACAGTCCTGCTTGGGCAAGTTTAGCCGGCAACAGGGGATGAGATACCGTGTCGAAGGCTTTCGCCAGGTCAATAAATATGGCTGCTGTTATTTCCGCTTTGTCCATGCCCGTAAGGATGGAGTTAGTGAGGCGAAGGAGGGAGGAGGTGGTGGTGGAGTGATTTTTTCTGAAGCCGGCTTGGTAGGAGGTGAAAAATGATATGGTATCTAGATAGTGGTGGAGCTGGGATAGTACTAGGCGCTCTTGAATTTTGGCTAGGATGGGGAGCAGATATGGGCGGTAGTTGGATGGGAGGAGTCCCCTCCTTTGGGTAGGGGAATGACTGTGGCTTGTTTCCATATACTGGGGACTGCCCCGAGTTTGAAAGACAGGTTATAGAGCATGGTTAGAGGGTGGGCTATGGCCGGTCCTGAGAGTAGGAGCATTCTAGAATCAAGGCCCGATGGACATTTACCTTTGGATGGGTTTAGTGACTGCAGTATTTTTAGCACCTGGCCAGGTGAAACTGGGCAGAGCGAGAAGGAGGCCAAGGAGGATACTTTAGGGGGCACAAAGGGCGGGGGATGGGGAAGGGAGGAGAGTAGAGAAGAAGTATTGGTGGAGAAATATGAATTAAACTCAGTGGCAACCAAGCAAGGATCCGTGATGATTCTTCCTTCGAGGTTGAGAGTGGGAGTAGGGAGTTGGGCCGGTGGGGAAAGAAGGGATTTGATTGACTTCCAGAATTGAGTAGGGTGAGCGAAGTTATTTTTGAACGTAGTTTTAAAGTAATTCGATTTGGCCTGACGTATGAGTCTTGTACAGGTGTTTCTTACATTACTGAAGGACTCCATGAAGTTTTTTGCATATGAAATTCATGCGTTAATTCATGTTTCAGGAGAGTCTACATTTGATGTTAGTTTTAAAGCTACTGCAGGATTAGAGAGATTTTGGGTAAAATACTACAAGTTAAGGCAGACTCCTCTCTGGGCCCCTTCGATGCAATCCCCTTAACTAAACCAGCAGTGAAAAATATTACTGTTATTCTTTAGGAATTAAGGGATTAATACAGTATGTTAGATTTACTTTAATTGCTAAAACAAAAATGTATAGTATTGAGTGATTATAAAGTGATATTTGATTCTGAAAACATCTGGAATGGAGGGTATGAGTTTTATTAAAATCTACAGCAACAGACCTCTTACAACTACCCAATAGCTTCTTTATATGTTGCAACAGGGGGGTACTTTTCTACCCAGGACAACCTAAAGCCTGTTACAAGTGTAGCTCAACAGAATACCTTAGTAGTATCTGTGAAGAAATCCAATGTAATACTTGTAATGAATTTGGACACACCAGTTTACACTGTGTTAATGAAAGAGTATGTAACTTGTGTGAGGAAAAAGGATACTCCTATCAAAGTTGCTCTTGGGTAGCCCATAATCACTCTGGGCAAGATGATGGAGCAGAACAATACCTTTTAGTCACTTTAGCCCAGAGAACCAGAATGCAGGCAGCTTCTTCTAAAGTACATGACCCACCACCTTCACCGCCCCCCCCTTAAGACTCCTTCCCCCAATGAAGGCCCCAAGAGTAGACAGGTAATGGAAGATCTAGCTTGCAAGAATGCCTCAATAGGAGGGCCCCACAAACTGAGCACTCTCACTACTCAAATGCAAGTAGTAAAGAGAAACAGCAGAGAGGAGAATTTAGTAAGCAAGTAGAGGACAAAAGACAAGGGGAAGTTTAGCAACTTGAACAAGGAGAGGCACAACTTATGTAAACCAGAGAACAACAGTCAGGACCCCATGAAGAGGAGTTAGAAGCCCCAGACAAGGTAGAGAAAATTACTCCTCCCTCTGTGCCTACACCAAGGGAAAGAAGAAGAATGGCAACTAGGAGAAAGCATACCTGGAATTTGTCTACATCTAAAGTACAGAAGGTAGACATAGTAGAAACTGTAAACTGGTTTGAGGCATTACAGGAGGAAGGAGATGACTCAGATGCTTCATCCTTGGGATCTGCCCAAATAACTGGCACAGAAGAGTCCCCAGAAGAGAGGAAGGTCAAGCAGAAAAAAGCCAAGGTCAAAAAGAAAAATGTCAAAACAGGGAAAAAAGCTATAGTTCCTTCAGGGCACTGACAAATTCAATAAAATTAGATGACAGCTTCTCTTCGTGTTGAAACATTTAACGTTAATAGTACAAAAAATGAGCACAGAAGAGAAGCAATATTTTTTTGTTTACAAACAAACAAGAGACGTAATTACCCCCTCCATGACACTAGACTTCTTATCTTGTCAGAAATTTACAAAGCTAAAAAGGCATGGTATAGTCTACAGTTACAGATACTTTTTCTGGCTTAAGTATTTTATTCCTAAATGCAGAAGTTACAGTCATTAAGTAATTGATCTCATTCCAGGCAGAGCACTTATACTAGATACGAAAACAAATCATTCCTTGATCCGCATTATAAATATATATGGACCACAGTCAAATGCTGAAAGAATTGATTTACTCAAAATTGTACAGCTGTATTTGTTTTCATTACATTCCATAATATTTGGGGGTGACTTTAACTGAGGTTTGTCTCTAAAAGATACAGGGCAAAATACAAGACCAAAGAAAATTTTTTGCGATATGAATTTTTTCTCTAAGTTAATAAAAACTTCCAAACTTATTGATGTTTTATTTATTTATTAGAATTTCGGATAAATACCTTTGAGCCAATGGCTCTTTTACAAAGGTTCCACGTCAGTATACAAAGAATAGAAATACAGTTTGTGTGAGATTAGCAGGCAAGCAGTTTGAATACAAAATTCAGTACAGGGTATGCATGGTCTAAAAGCTACAGGTAATATAAATAACAGTTAGAAAAACACGATTAGGCATACATTTAAGAATGATGAGTCACAGCAAATAATATTTACATGCATTAAAGCTGCCAAATAGGGCATTGTCAAAGGGAAAGGTAGAGTGGAAAAAACTGAGTTGCTGCCAATTGTGCCAGGTAACATAGGAAAGTGGAAGAGAGTGGGTGTAGAGGGGTAACTGGGAGGGAGGTAGAAGGCGAGGTGGGTGGGAGGCAAGGATCGGGGAACAAGTGCAACATTGGGTGGGGTGAGCAGAATTAGAAAAGGAAGAGAGGAAGAGAGTTGAAGGAGGGTAAGAGAGGAAGGTGGTGGACCCGGGCTAGGGAGAGAGGCAGGGGTAGATATGGGGAGGGGGTAGGGTGGTGGCAGGCAAAGGTGGTGATAGTAGAGAGGTGAGAAGAACAGAAGTGACTACCTAGGAGGTTAGGAGAACCAGTCACATGTGGCTCTGGACACAAGCATTTGATGTAGCTTGTGTTTGAAGGAGCAAAGGGTGCCTAAGTTGGTGAGTTCGCTGCCCAGGGAGTTAAACATCTTAGGGATTCTACCTGCAAAAGACCGCTGGCCTTGGGTGGAGCGACAGCGGGGTACAGCCACAGAATAGTTGTCAGAGCTTATTGTGTAACAGGGGTGGTTGGCTGGGCTTAAGAGAGGCTGAACCCCAGGGGGCATGAGTCCCATCAATGACTTTTTTGCTAGTAGGCAGGTTTGGAAAGTAATCCTTCCCTGAAGATGTAGCCAGTTTGACTGTTCATAGAGGTCACAGTAATGAGTGTGGTGGGCAGCACCAGTAAGGAGTCTGTAGGCCCTATTCAGCACTGTAAAGATTTGCTGTAGTGCTGTGGCTGCTCCATAGATAACAAGCCCATAATCAATGATGGAGACAATAGAGCTGTGTATTGCTAGCTTAAGGGCGTCAGGTGTCAGGCAGTGTCTGTGTTTATAGAGAAGACCTATACAGATATTTATGGATTTCACAACTGAATCGATATGGTTGGAGAAGGACAGAGTAGGGCCCAGGGTTATACCCTAGTATTTGAAAGTTTGCGTCTGGTCCAGGGTCACACCCGAGCTGTTTTTGATAGCCAACTGTTGGTGTTGATGTTTGTTATGTGTATCATGGAACAGCATAGTGTTTATATTTTTGTAATTTAGCACTAGTTTCTGTGAGATGAACCAGGTCTCAACTTGATTGAAACTTTCCTGCAGTTGTTTCTCCAAGAGGGAGGGGTCAGAATTCTTAGAGAAAATCACTGCGTCATCAGCATACAGAATAATGTTTTCATCACAGGCAGAAGGGAGATTGTTCAGGAAGATGTTGAAAAGAAGGGGTCCCAATATTTACCCTTGGGGAACACCAGCCCAGATAGGTAGTTTGGAGGAGAGGGAGTCACCAGTCTTAACTTGTTGTTGCCAGTTGGAGAGATAACTGTTGAACCATTGTAAAGTATCATGAGAAAGCCCTAAGTTACCAAGTTGTTCCAGTAGTAATGGATGGTTGACTGTATCGAAGGCCTTTGAGAGGTCTATAAAGGTGGCACAGGCCAGTTGTCCTTGGTCTAGTGCTAGATGAATGTGGCCTGTAAATTCAAGGAGGGCAGAGGTGGTGTTATGTCCTTTGCAAAAGCCATGTTGCTGTGGGCATCGCAAGTTGTATTTCTCCAAGTACTTGACGATTTTTTCAAGAGTTTTGGATAAAGGGGGTAGGATGGAGATGGACCTGTAGTTACAGTGTAATGTCCTATCCCCAGACTTGTGTACTGGGGTCACCAGGGCAGACTTCCACTTGAGCGGAAACTGGAAGAGCACGAGGGACTGCTAAATAATCTTGGTAAGAAGGTGCAGGACATTGTCAAGGGTGAGGGCGATGAGCTTCAAGTCAAGTGTTTCCCCACATGATCTGGATTTTCCGGGCACCTTGAGGAGGTATTTTTTGGCATCCCTTTCAGTAACTGCCTTGAAATAGAAATGTGGATGATTTGTATCCTGAGTCTGTTGATATTGGAAGGCCGTGGTTTGGTTGGTGTCAAATAAGTTAAAGGGAAGCACATGGTTGAGATCAGTGAATGCCAGATTGAAAGTATTGGCAATTGTGGTGGGGTCCAGGGTATTGCTGCCATCAACCTTTAGCATATTAGGAGTTGCTTTGGACTTTTTCCCTATAACTTCAGAGAGACTTTGCCAGAATTTCCTTCCATCTGACGAATGAGTTTCATAGGGTGCTCCTGTAGTAGCTAGCTTTTTCAGTGTGGATAGCTCTGGTACAGGCATTCCTGAAGGCCCTGTATGCCTGAAAGTCTGCTTGGTTGCCAGAGGCTGTAGCACAAGCCCATAGCAGGTCCTGAGCTTTTAGTTGGTCTAGGAGTTTGCCTACAATCCAAGGGTTGTCAAGGCCTTTAATTTTGCATTTCTTAAAGGGAGCATGGATATCACACACTGCATTGAACTTTGAGATGAAGTATTGAAGTGCAGCATCAACATCCAGATTGGTGTCGATCGGGGACCAGTCTTGTTGTCACAGGAGTGCCTTAAGTGGTGCAAGGTGTCCTTGATTAGCATCTGACTGTTGATAGTTTTCACAGGGGTTTACTGAATTTATTTGACCATATGCACTGGACTGGGGAATGGTCACTAACGGCATCTGGGAGAACTGTTGTGTGGCTAATATGGTCAGGGAAATTTGAGAGTACCCAGTCCAGTAAGGTACTGGTCCCTGTTCTATAGCTGATCCTAGTGGGTGAGGTAACTAGCTATGTAAAATGTGCAGCTGCCAAGGCACCCTTGTAGTTGCTTGCACTGGGGGCAAGCCAGCTGACATTAAAATGCCCTAGCAATATAACTTCTGATTTAAGCTTTAGACTACTGATGTAGGTAAGGAATGGGCTCAGGCTTGTTGTTGTAGGTTTGGGTGGAATATATGCAGAGGCTATCATCAGAGCTTTGTTATGGGCACCAAGAATGACTTTAATAGCAAGGACCTGAAGCTCATCTCTATTAATGGGTAGGGTCAGGGCATACCCTGTCATAAAATCTTTAAGATAAAGGACACAGCCGCCCCCTTTTTTTGATAGTTGATCCTGCCAAAATATAGTATACCCAGGTATTGCCACAGCAGTGTCAGGGATAATTGGAGACAACCAAGTTTCAACTACAGATAGTACATTTGGGCTATGCTGTGCTGTCCAGGCAGTGAGGGCTTCTAATTTTTTGGTAAGGCTGCAGATGTTGATGCTAGCTAATGAGAGGGTCCCTGTTCTATGTGGTTCCTTAGGTGTAGCTAGGGGTGGTCCAAGGTTGGGGTGAACATTGCCCGATATTAGCAGGAGTAGCAGTATTAGTCTTTTTAGGAGTTTCTTAAGATATCAGCAGTGACCGCTACGTGCACTTTTTCCGTTATACTTATTCTTAGTTGTTGTCTGTAGTGACCTGACTCTCGATAGAATGAACAGGGAGAAATTGTTTGATGGTAGGGTCAACCATGGGCACAGTAGCATGTTCGTGTATCCTAGTATTTGGGAGAAGAGTGTTGTTGCAGCTGAGACTACTGGTAACCATTCCCCTTCTGTGCAAGGAGCTATTAACCAGGCGATCAGAGGTTGATTGCAGTGGGCATTTAAATATATTGGTAGTGTGGGATGCCAGTAGGGTCAGAAGGAGCAGGTGCAGCAGAAACAGGTTAGATTGCATTCTTGATGTAGCAATATTAAACCATTCAGATAGTTATGTTCAGGGATATGTAGTATAGTAATCTTGTCCAAGGTACCAGTAGTCATATGATAAAAAGTAATCAAATCCACAGGAAATGGTGAACTACTGTTTGTCAATTGTTTGTCAAGAGTCCACAAAAAAAGACAGAAGGATTATTTGATGACTAGCTAAATACCAAATAGAAAACAGAACTGAATGACTTCAACACGTCAGATACAGATTGATCAATACCAGCTAGAACATCTGCCAGAACTAGGCACATAGTGGATTCCCTGCAGGGGGAAGGCCTCAGACAATTGGTACAACAACCCACAAGAGACGGGGCTATTCTGGATCTAGTACTGACTAACGGGGAAAGGATCACAGATCTCCAGGTAGAAGGTCACCTGGGGGCCAGTGACCATCACATGGTATGGTTCAATTTGGCCACTAGAACTAAATCATCCCATTCCAAGGCAAACATATGAGACTTCAAAGAAGCTGATTTTGATAAGATGGCCAACAGAGTTAAGCTAGCACTGGCAAGAAGAAATACAGGTGAGGGGGTACAGGCAAAGTGGGCAAGCATTAAGGATGCAATACTTGAAGCAACATCCCATTATGTTAGGGAGAAAAGCAAGAGCAAAAGAAGGAAGAATCCACTTTGGTTCTCACAAACAGTAGCAGAAAATGTCAGAGCCAAAAGGTTAGCCTTCAGGAAATATAAGGGAACACCGTGGGACGAAGATAGGGAGGCATACCAAACTTCCCTAAGGGAAGCAGGGAAGGCAGTAAGGCAGACAAAGTCCCAAACCAAGGAAACACCAGCACAAACAATAAAAGAAGGGGACAAGGCTTTCTACAGATACATTAGTGAAAGGAGAAAATCCAGGGAGGGTATTGCTAAGATCAAAGGGGATAAGGGTGTGTGTGTGTGGAGGAGGACCAAGGAAAAGCATCTATCCTAAATAGATACTTCTGCTCAGTATTTACTGAGGAGAAGGTAGGGCAGGGCCCACAGCTCAGCACTAGGGACGCAGGAGGGAGGGAGGTGTGCATAAGTCCCTTCACAAAAGAAAGAGTCCTACAAGAGCTCACTAAGCTCAGGGTGGACAAGGCAATGGGACCTGAAGGCATACATCCCAGGGTCTTAAAGGAGCTAAGGGTGGAACTAGCAAAGCCATTAGCAGAACTGTTTAGTTAATCTCTGAGCACATAAGAGGTCCCAGAAGACTGAAGAAGGGCTCATGTGGTCCCTCTCCACAAATGTGGCAGCAGGGAGGAGGCAGAGAACTACAGACCAGTCAGTCTTAACTCAGTAGTGGGCAAGATTATGGAGGCACTCCTTAAGGAAAGGATAAGGCAACACCTGGAATCCATAGGAGCACAGGATCCAAGACAGCATGGGTTTACAACAGGAAGGTCCTGTCAAATTAATCTCATAGATTTCTTTGACTGGGTAACCATAGTGGTGGACCAAGGAGGTGCAGTTGATGTTGCCTACATTGACTTCAGCAAAACTTTCAATACTGTTCCACATAGAAGATTGATTAATAAGCTAGGTAGGCTCAGGGTAGGTAAGAAGTTAGTCAACTGGGTGGCAAACTGGTTGGCGGGCAGAAAACAGAGAATGGTGATAAATGGTATACAGTCAGAAGAAATGTAAGTCACAAGTGGGGTACCTCAGGGATCAGTTCTAGGGCCAGTCCTCTTCAATATTTTCATCAGTGACATTACAGATGGACTGGAGGGTAAGGTTTGCCTATTTGCAGATGACACCAAGATCTGCAACAGAGTAGATGATCCATATGGGGTGGGCAGAATGAGATCAGATCTGGAAAAACTGGCAAAATTATCTGAAGAGTGGCAACTGGGGTTTAATGCAAAGAAGTGCAAGATCATGCACATAGGGAAGAGAAACCCTGAAGCAACCTATAGGTTGGGAGGAGAGTTTCTGATAATCACAAGGTAAGAAAGAGACTTAGGCATCATTGTCACAGATGACCTGAAATCATCCAAGCAGACCACTAAAGCAGTAGGTAAGGCTAGAGGGATGTTAGCATGTATTAGTAGGGGTATCACAAGTGATAAGAGGGAGACAATAATCCCTCTTTACAAGACACTGGTTAGGACCCATCTGGAGTACAACATGTAGTACTGGAGGCTGAACTCACACAAGGAAATTAACAAAATAGAGGCAGTCCAGAGAAGGGAAACCAAAATGGTGCAGGGACTGTATCAGAAAACATAAGAGGACAGATTAACAGAACTCAACATGTATACTCTAGATCAAAGGAGGTAGAGAGATGATATGATCAATACATTCAAATACCTTAAGGGCATTACAAGGTGAAAGAGTCTAACATGTTGCAATATAAGAAAAAAGCAGGACAAGAGGACACAGCATGAGATTAGAGGGAGGCCAATTAAGGGGTAATGTGAGGAAGTTCATTTTCACAGAAAGGGTGGTGGATGCATGGAGCGGCCTACCTCTAGAAGTGGTGGATATGAATACAGTGCAGGTCTTCAAACAAGCATGGTATAGGCATAAAGGAGCAATACAAATGAGTATGAATAGATAGGCCTTTGACAGTGTAAAGGCCTATGGCACATTCATAAGGTAGAAATATGAGCAGACTGGATGGGCCTTGCGGTCCTTATCTGCTGTCAACTTCTATGTTTCTATGTTTCTATGAACCATACAAAAAAAAGTGATTCAGTGCACCAAGTATTTATTTCAGACATCATTTCAACATAACAAGGCGTTAGACCATTTTTTTCTGACATTCAAATTCCTTCCATACCTGAAGCAGAACTCAGTTATTTAACAAACTACGTCTCTGAAATAGAATTTAGACAGGCAATTTTCTCTCTAAAAAAACAAAATCATTTTTTATGGTACATGCTAAAGACATACAGGATATCTATGCAGTTTGTGCAATGGCTGAAAAGTTTTTCCAAAGGAGCCGTAGTTATACCAATAACCAACGGATGGTGTGGGCCCATGTTGACTATATAACTAATGGAATAAGACAAGGGTGCCTTTTGCTATATGCTTTTTAAATAGATCTACTACTATGTAAATTAAATAACTGTACAGTAATGACACCACTAAATACTATAGGGGTCAGATGCTAGAAAAGGTCCTGGCCTTTGCAGATGAAATCTACTTGTTACTTAAGAACCCATCATCAGTACAAATGGCATTAGACATATGTTCAAATTTTGGGCAACTCTCAAGAGCCTCCCTAAATTTGGATAAATATAAGGGAATGAAGTTAGGGGACTCAAATAACTATACTACACACACAGCAGGGATTACATGTCTGACAGAACCTATAACAATTCTAGGCATTAAATTTCACACTAACTCCTTAGACATAATGGGCTGGATTTTCAAAGAGCCTGTAGATCCACACAAGCCACGTCAAACAACCAGCTTGTGTCAGATCTAGGTGCGCCAAATACTGTGCACCATATTTTGCAAGAAAAGCGTTCTCTATGACAAAGACCCCAAAATTTACACAAGAGGTCCACTGCATCAGCAAAATGGTGCAAGGGATGAGAATGACACAAGTTGCACCAAATTAAATAGTGCAACTGTGATGCTGTTGTTAAGTAAGCAAGTAGCCTGCATATGAAAGTCAATGCTTGCTGTTAGCTACATGTTGTTAATTTGTAGCCGCCATTTTCAAAGTCTCCTATGCAGTTTCAGACTAGTCTCAGACTAGTAGCCCCTGCCCCCTGCAATCTTGGAGTAAACTCCACCACCCCCCGACGCTTGTGAAATCTCACCTGATATTTATTCTGCTTTCCTCTCTCTCCAGCAGAATCAGCAAGGCTCCTCTCATGGGTGCTAGTGGTCATGAGGGCAAGGACTCCCTTCCCGAGCTTTGCAAGGACCCCTGCAGCAATTTTGACTAGGTAAATGTGTGCTCTCATGGAACAAACAGCGGCTCAACAGCAATGCAGTCCTGAGCATTTCAAAACTTGCAATAGAAGCCCCGCTGACGCTAAGCGTCAGCTGCCCCACCATCCCCACCACCACCCTTGGTTGACTTGTTGTTTTATAGATTCTCAAGAGAGCCCTGGTGACATGTTCTAACCAATCAGATAACTTTTCCATAGGCAGGTTATGAAGACCTACCACTAGAGGCTGCAACTGTCTCTCAGCTGATTTTCTCTCTCAGCTCCTAAATTACAGCATGATTGCATCGACGTGTGACACAAAAGAACTTCCCATACACCTCAAATAATCCTGCCTAAGCTCACACTTCACCCCCGCCAAATCTGCAGCAGAAAAATTTTACTCTACCCAACTTCTATGTACAAAGCAGCATTAGGTTTGATATTAAATTCCTCCCAAATATGCCAAGCAACATTGTTATATCACCCTCTCTTGTTCACAAAGTGACTCCATGGCTTACTCTCCTCTTGTTAACCCTTCCCCTCAGCCTACTGCCCTCCTGCCCTTCCCATACTCATCCTTGCACTACCCCTCACTCTGCCCCACAAACACCTCCTATGCCACACAGCCCTGTGACAACTCCCTCAACAGTTACCATGTCCCACCCCTCCACCCTCCTCTTGTGCCAAGTCACCTACTCCCTGAAATCATGATTACCCTGTTTCTATATGGCCATGAAATATTGCGCTTCACATGCTCCCATATTTCCAATAAACTGCACCATCATGCAATCTCATCGCTGCGCACTCACAAAAAGATCCTAAAAATTACCTTAACTAGTACAGTAATCATCCTCCTGCTACTTGTGGGCAACATTCACCCAAATCCTGGCCCCACTGACCATACCCCTCAATTAAAAATGCAACACAAAGGACTGTGATTGGCTGCCATTAATATATGTAGCCTCCAAAAGAAACTTGCCCCTCTCCAAGCCTGGGTCTGCCTCCACCACCCTGATGCACTTGCCATAACTGAAACATAGCTGTCACAGCATACCTCTGACTCAGCTGTGTACATACGGGGCTACACATTGTTCAGGTCAGATTGGCTGGATAGGCGGAGTGGGGGTAGTGCACTGTATCTTCAGAAACACCTGCAAGGAATAAATACTCCTACTATAAACCCTACAGAAGGTGCACAGTCCCTCACTGTCAAGGTTGAAATTGGAAAATTAGATAAATCTCTTTATTTAATGTTGGTATACATACCCCCTCAAAACCAAAGGGTTGCCTTCACATCCATCCTAAACATAATCGACCAGCTCCCAAAAAACTCTGAAGTCATAGCACTAGGTGATTTCAACACAAACTGGTTTGCTCCTCAGACATCCTCCCTCAGGGATGCAGCTGCTGCCCAAAATCTGCCCCAAATGGTCCTTACCCCTACTAGAGTAAACAAAAACTTGGGCCATGGTTCACTCCTTGATCTCATACTCACAAATCATCCTGAGCACATACAGGATGTCCAGGTCCTATCAGACTCCCTCAGTGATCACGTCTCTGTAACTTGTCTCTGGATAAATAGCTGGAAGCCCCCACCCAGGATCTCCATGTATCGCCAACTTAAAATAGGGGCTTTGGGACATCTCTGAAACCAACTCCGAAACTTCGACTGGTCCTCACTTGATCACCAGGTGTCAGTTGATGTCACCCTGTCCTTCTTCATAAGTTCCTTCCAATCCGCCTGTGACTTCTTCACCCCCCCCTTGTAAAACGGATTGAAAAATCAAAATCTTCCCCCTGGGTAAATCAGTCCTTGCTCGACCAAATGAAGGCATGTGATGACCTGTGGCACCGAGCCCTTCAGACAGGTCACCCCTCTGACTGACAACTGTATCGAGCTGCCCGAAACACATGCACCTGGGCAATCCGGCAGGCAAAGGCTGTTTACTATCAGACCAATCTTACTGCCAATTGGGGAAATGGAAAGAGGTTCTGGGAAAATATAAAGGAACTTAGTGGCAAGTCTGCCTCCCCTTCCCCTACCATGCTTATTATTGATGGTGTCTCCACCCAAGACCCCTGCAAAATAGCAAATGCTATCAATATATCATTCTCTGACCTAAGTACTATTCTCCCTCCTGACTTTTTCACTGCAGATGCTGAACAATTCCTGCCACCCCCCCTTCGCTCCACCGTTTCATTTCAAAACTATCTCCACTAGTGATGCCCGCTCATATATTGCCATGTTCCTAGGAAAGACTAGGCATACTGGTGACTCACTTGATGCAAAACTGTTATCCTTAACCCTCTGACACTGTCCTAACACCTCTCACTAAAATACTCAATATGTCCCTGTGCTTAGGGCAGTTCCCATCTCTGTGGAAAGGGCGGCGATTATGCCAGTTCATAAAAATGGCACCAGTACCTCAAGTAGTAACTATAGACCCATTTCCATACTCCCTCCCTTCTCAAAAGCCCTGGAAAAAATAGCAGCTGATCAACTTATTCACTATTTAGACTCGTACCACATACAGTACTATGCCAGTAACAACATGGTTTCAGGAAAGGACACAGCACCACCATTGTCCTACTAGAATTCACCTCCTTTATTCATGACATCCTTGACCATGGAGACTTGACTAGATCAGTCTATATTGATCTCTCCAAGGCATTTGATACTGTTAATCACAATATGCTCATAAACTCCCTCCTCTCTGTTGGTGTATCCAAAGAAACCACTGTCTGGTTCTCCAACTATCTCCATGACCTCTCTCAACAAGTGAAGATAAATAACACCCTCTCCACAAACCTTCCCATCTAGTCGGATGTCTCCCAAGGGTCCATCCTTGGTCCGCTCCTTTTCTCACTATACTTGAACACCTTACCTCTGGCTCCTCAGGGCACCTCCTCCTTTATGCTGAAGATGCTATGATTTTCAGTCAGCACCCTGACCCTGCACAGCTCCAAAAATCCTTGCAGGGCTCCTTCACACAAATAGAAGCCTGGTTTTCCTCTCACAAGCTTGTATTCAACACAAAAAAGATGAAAGTTATGCTATTTGCCCACCCACAACATAAACACAGCATGACCAAAATATCTATACATAACGCACTGGGCACCATACTGGAACCTGTTTCCAATTTTAAGTATCTAGGGGTTACCCTTGACTCTGCCCTTAACTATTGTGAGCATATTGAGTCGACTTGATCTGAAATAAATAGAAGAATCGGTCTCTTATATAGGCCTAGACCCTGTCTCCCTCCTGAGGCCCTGCGATTAGCTATCTCTAGCTCCATCCTTTCCCTGGTTGACTACAGCATTATCATCTATGGCGCCACCTCTGACACAGCACTGACCAGCATTAAACGCACCGTAAACAAAGCCTGCAGATTGGCAACAGGCTGTGATCAGCTCACGCATACCTGTGACCTCTACCTACAGTCATCATGGCTAAACTTCCAGGGGTGACTATTTTACCTGACCTGCTTACTGGCCAAAAAAATCCAGTTGGGCCTAGCCCCCGGCTGTCTTCAGCTCCTCCAAAAGAGCTGGCCGGCTCGCACCACTAGACATTCGGACACTGCAGCATTTCATGTTCTCTTTGTGGAGACGACTTCTAGCCAAAGGTCCTTCTGCTACAGGGCTCCACTCTGGATGAACTCAGACCCTGACTCTGTCTTATCTATCCCCAGGCTAGGGCCTTTTAAACCTGAGTTACTGAGCCACATTATTTTATATCCAACTCCCATTGCAACTGTGGATGAAACTCCTCTAAAATATCTAAACAGTTTTACTGCAGTATTTGCTCTTGTGTCTCCGATATATGCATCAAATATTCACACCTCTGATGTTGCCATATGTATGTATTATGTATTTTCACCTCTGTATTTAATGTTGTATTCTGTATTAGAGCAGTAGTCTGTATTATGTATTTATGTTATACTGTGTACCAATCTCTATTTATGTATGATGTGGAGCCTTTGCAAATGAGTCTCTGACTCAAAGGGTTGTAGTTCCTAGACCATCGATAAATAAATAAGTTGAATGAAAAATGGTGCAAGTTGTGTCAAAAAATGACTCAAGGAACAAAAATGATACAAGCGAAGTTAAAAAAATGGTGCAACCTGAGTCAAAAAATGGTGCCACCTGAGTCTAAAAAATGGTGCAAGTTGAGTAAAAAATAATGCAAAGGACGAGAATGACATAAGCTAAGTCAAAAAATTCAACAGATGAAATGGCCAAGACTAAGTTCCCAAAGTGTTCTAAACTAGTTCTGCAGGAGAATATTGGCCCTTAAAAGTAGTATAGTCATGTCTCACTGCCTGCTGTGGGCCTCATATTTGCTCTAGTGTCCCTTAGAGCAGCTCTGGCCCGCCGAACAGCAAATGCATCTTAGGCACAAGGACAGGATATGCATTTCTTGAAAATCCCAGATAAGGGGATGGAGCATCATTTCGGTGATGCAAGCATCCCTTCAGACATGTTGCAGGCATTTTTTGGGTGCAAGCATGTTGCAAGCCACTCTGGCGCATGCAGTCCTGTTTTTGACACAAGCACCTTTTGAAAATCAGGATTGGTGCAAGGTTTGAGGTATCCTGCTCCTTGCATCAGTTTTTTTTTTGATGCAAGCACCCTGCATCATTCTCTGGCCTTTGGAATTCTGGCCCAATAAATTTGGGAGCCAAAAATAGCATAGGGCAAGGCCTTAGTTGCTAAATGGAACTGTTGGACTATGGGCGAAAAAAGAGAGTCTTTATGATTAAAACTTGTTTACTACCTTTATTTTCATATGTAAGGAAATGATAGCCAACTCAGTTAAGAAGGGGGATAAAACTTTTTATAGGTACATCAGGGAGCATAAAAAGACAAAGGGAGGGATAGTGAGGCTAAATAGAATGGATGGTGGGTGGGCAGAGAGGGACAGTGAAAAAGCAGGGATACTGAATGAATACTTCTGCTCAGTGTTCACAACAGAGGAGGAGGGGGAGGTGCCTAATCCAAGTAACAAATGCACTCTGGATAAAGGGTTTGATCCCAGTCCTTTCACAGAAGAAAGGGTTCTGAAAGAACTCCTGAAACTGAAGGTGGACAAAGCAGTGGGGCCTGATGGAATTCACCCCAGAATTCTAAAATAATTAAGAGGAGAACTAGTGACTCCACTGACTACACTTTTTAACAAATCATGGGAGGATGGTGTGGTACCTGAGGACTGGAGGAAGGTGGATGTGATTCCCCTTCACAAAAGTGGGAGCAAGACTGAGGCAGGAAACTACAGGCCTGTCAGTTTGACCACTGTGGTAGGGAAAATTATGGAATCACTTCTGAAGGAAAGAATTGTTGAGTACCTAGAGGTCAGTGGGGCACAGGACCCAAAGCAGAATGGGTTCACAGTAGGAAGGTCATGTCAGACGAATCTAACTGATTTCTTTGACTGGGTGACCAAAGTAGTAGACTAGACTAGGGAGGGGCAGTGGACATGGCCTACCTAGACTTTAGCAAGGCATTTAACACAGTTCTACACAAAAGATTAATAGTCAAATTAACCAGCCTGGGATTGGGTCCCAGGGTGTTAGCCTGGGTAAAACATTGGCTGGACAACAGGACACAGAAGGTAATTGTAAATGGAGTCCACTCTGATGAAAGAGGGGTTACTAGTGGGGTACCGCAGGGTTCAGTACTGGGTCCAGTCTGTTTTAATGTCTTTATAAGTGACATTGCAGAGGGACTGGAAGGAAAAGCATGCCTCTTTGCAGATGACATAAAGATCTTCAACACGGTTGATACACAAGGAGGCATGGAAAGGATGAGAAGGGACTTGGCAAGATTGGAGGAATGGTTAGAAGTATGGCAGCTTGGATTCAATGCAAAAAAGTGTAAAATAATGCACCTGGGAAACAAAAACCCAGGGGAAGATTACACAATGGAGTATGCAGTAACCACAACAAAAATGGAAAGGGACCTGGGGGTAATTATATCAGATGACCTTAAGGTTAGCAAGCAATGTGAGAAGGCAGTAGGGAGGGCTGGGGGTATACTGGGATGTATAGAGAGAGGCATCACCAGCAGAAAACAGGAAGTTGTTATCCCTCTGTACAGACAGTTGGTGAGACCCCATCTGGAGTACTGCATCCAGTTCTGGAGACCCCATCTCCGCAAGGACATAGGCAGGATTGAGGCAGTCCAGAGGAGGGCAACTAAAAAGGTGCAGGGTCTGCAAGAGAAGCCATACAAGAAGAGACTGAAGGAGATTAATATGTATACCCTTGAGGAAAGTAGGGAGAGGGGGGACGTGATAGAAACTTTTAAGTACCTCAGCGGAATCAACAAAGTCTGAGAGGGTAGCATTTTTCAGAAAAAGAGATGTGCAAGAACAAGGGAATACAATTTGGAGATAGAGGAGGGACAGCTCAGGGGCAATGTGAGGAAGTATTTTTTCACTGAGATGGTGGTGGACTCATGGAACAGCCTTCCTGAGGAGGTTGTGGGGCCAAAAACTGTGGGAGAATTCAAGAATGCATGGGACAGACATAAGGCAATTCTTGTGGGGGGTAGGAAGAAATAGGCTGTTGGTTAACTAGGATCTGCAGCTTATCCTGTAGGTAGGGAAATGGCAGACTAGGTGGGGCAAGCGGTCTTTATCTGCTGTCAAAGTCTATGTTTCTATATTTTTCCTCCACCTAAAGCATTTGAAACAACTATCCTGAGCATTTTTTTCAAGCTGTATTGGGGAGTCATTTAAACCCCCATCAAAAGGAATATCATATGCCTGCCTATACAACAAAGCTGCCTGAATATGGTACACCCTATAGTTTTCTTTTATTCAGTATTTTTATGTCAAATTTTAAACCCCTACTATGTAATAGGAATAATTGTTGGGAGCCCCTTCACTTATAAAACTTATCAAACATGGTGGCAAATTTGGGAATCAGGGAACTTAACAATAATGAGACAAACAGCATTATCCCCTACATATATTACAGAGGTGCTTTTGAAACTAAAAACATGGAGACTGCAAAGTAACCATCTAATTATTTTTCATAGGAAGCAACTATATGGACAGATTATGGACTGCAATTATTCAGAAACTAACACTTTTCCTAAATTCCCCCTGAAGTCTTTACCCTCCCTTCTGCTGCATTTATTAGAACACAGAATTCCAATACACATGTGGGACATACATTAGTTATGCTGCCATGAGAGGTTAAATGTAAAGGACAACCAAAAGCACACGCAGCTAGATGAGAGAATGTGCTCCAGGGTAATATGTGGAAGAGATCTGGAAACTATGGAACATTTGTTCTTCACATGTTCACACATTTCTCCATTCTAGGAACTATTGGCAGATAAATGGGAACAACCTATGTTTAAATATGTAAATTATAAAACACCCGTTTATGATGAATTGGGAGCCAGATGGGGCAAATGGGATCCAAGTATTTTAAGAGTTATTTTTACAGTAATTAAGTGGTTCATTTGGAATAACAGATGCTTACTTGTTCTACAACAGAAACAAATGATAAGACTAAAGTTTCTATGCAAAATAACTGAGGCTGTAAGAAAGATTTACCACACAGAATTCGAAAGCATACAACATTCACTTAAGGGGAAACAATGGAGGAATCTACCATGGGTGACAGATACTGATCAACCTATCACATAAATGTTAAAGTAATGGAAATATTTCTTTGTATGTTATGACCTGAATAATCTTTAATCATTACTGTAAAACAATTTTTGATGTATGTGTTGATACGTAGTTGATTTTCTTGTAAATATTTTTCTTCAATAAAAGCCCTACTCTTCCTGAGGGAGGAGTAACTGCTCGACCAAGATGGCGGACTCTGCCAAGTAGAGTGAGGAAGGAGAAGTGGATGCCAGGGCTGGGGTTTGATCCTCAGCTTGGATGGCTATGCACTTGCATGTAACAATGGAACCTACTACTGAAAATGTAAATGAATCTCTGGTTGGGACTGAACTTTTGCAATTCCTGAATGCCGATTTACATTGCAAGTATTTATTACCAATGGAAAATACACGTGATGATACAGAAGCTATTTGGAGGCATGAGAAAAAATGGACCCTTTTGCTCACCTTACTGCAGAAGGAGGATCAGAAGATTGCAGAAGCTCAAGCACAGCTCCAAACCGACAGCCAGACTCAGAGCACTAATGCCGCAGCAGCTGGAGAGCTGTCTGATAAAGAGATTATTACAACAGCTGTACAAGTACAGTGGAGTGATAGATTGAAAACGCTAGGATAAGGAAAACCAGTAAAGCACAAATTCAATACAAAAGAGCTGTGCAATCCTTTCTGGTCCCCAGAGAAAGCTCTATCTTTAGCAAGCTGGTTCCAAACAAACCTGGGAGACTTGATCCTGGATGATACTGATCCCGAGGTGCAGCATTGCAGAACGGCTACATTACACACTACTAGCAGCAATACAACAGATGTGAATATGCTACATGACATTGTACACTCCAGCATAGCACCTAGTTACATTGCAGAGAACCTACAAGATGTCAACTCATCAGAGACTACTT
Organism: Neoceratodus forsteri; assembly: GCA_016271365.2. NCBI lineage: Eukaryota > Metazoa > Chordata > Ceratodontiformes > Ceratodontidae > Neoceratodus > Neoceratodus forsteri. Next base: position 1,728,403,540 of record CM057456.1, read on the forward strand.
CCACATCTGCCACAGTAGCAACTGGTGAGATTTCCATCAATCTTTCTACTAAAAATCTTGATGGAAAATTAACATGGATACTAACATTTCTGAGAATCAGAACTCTGGCCACCCTAGCACTGTAGATGCCACACTGGTTTCTGAGCCCATGACAGCATCTAAAACAGAGATAGGACAGATGACAGGTGATTCAGCCACTAGAGAGTCTAGGTCAGAGGGCCGCAACCAAATCCCTGAGGGGAATTCTAGGCCAAGACAATATTCTGACTTTTTCCAGGCTACAGGAGAACCAGTTCCCCTTAAAAATGCCATTCAGATTATTTACAAAGGGGGCCTTGAGTCCCCACCAGACAGAGTATACGTTGTCTGTATTTTGTTGAAGGAGTCTATAAAATACTTTGCCTCAGAAATTCATGCCTTTATTCATACAGGGGATGCCAACAACAATGTTGGTTTTAAGCAACTCACCAGCTTGGATGGATTTTGGAAACAATATAAATAGAATAATAGATAGAAAAGTATCTATTACAAGGCAGTAAGACCATCGAGAGGTTTTGGGGACTTGGAACCTCGACAGCGAAGCTCGAGAGGTTCCCAAAGTCCCCAAAACCTCGAGATGGACTTACTGCTGTGAAATAGATACTTTTCTATTTTTTATTTTTTGTAATATATGGATGTAGCGTTTCTTTACAGTCTGTGAGCTGCGAAGCCAGTGCATGATACTGAAGACATGCTTGCAGTCAGCTGACCATCACCTGGAGACAGCGTCTGCATCCTGCCCACTCGTAACCGCCACTCTGTTGGTGTCTGTTTGCATTTCGTGAAGTCCTACCTTTTCCTTTATGATCCTTCGAGTAATGCAGGGTCAACCAGATAATCCATTTACAGAAAAAAAAAACGAAGAAACGAAGCAGACGCATTTGGCTCACTAAGCGAGAGTAATGAGCCGCCATGTTTTCAGAATGAGTGTGCCCGCCCACAGAAGAACAGTGACCAATTAGAATGCACGGTGTGACTTTGGACGTGTAGGAAGGGACGTGGCTCCATGGCAACCTAATTTCTTGCCAGGCAGAGTTGCACATGCGCTGTGGCATTTTGGTGATAATACTATCGTTTCTTGCAATGATAGTATTATTGGCAGTGAAGTGTAGTATTATTGGGAGTGGAGTGCTCTGTGCTATCAATTACAAGGAATTTTTTTAATCATTTTCGATTGTATTATTTGGGAAATCCATATATTACAATAGAGTAAAAGATACTCCTTTGTGGCTTCCTTTCTTGGCAGTACTCCTTACAAGACCAACTCTCTGGACAATCACAATCATGTTTAGAAATGAGAGTGTCAGCATCTCAGACATTTTATACTGGCTGAGTCAACACTGTGAAGTTCTGGATCGTCCAGAACCCTTAATAGACTCTGAGCAAATCTGAACAGGGTGCTGGAAAATCAGGGTTAAACTGTTGCAAACTGATCAAGGGGTTTTACATTTCCCAAACAGCTTTTTCTTAGGATGAGATAAGGATATGCTTTTTTATGCAGAGTAGCCCAAATCTTGCTTCAAGTGTGGCTCTAGAACACAAACAAGTAATGCATGTGATAGTGCATGTTGTACTCATTGCCTTGAATATTGTCATTTAGCCAAAGATTGTAAGAATGCTTTCTGAAGTAATCTTTGTGAAAAGAGGGGTCATTTTATTGTCAAATGCCCATGGGCCTCAAATAATAGGGGATCAGGTATGTCACAGGAAGATTTAGTCAGCAAAGCACAACAGCAAGGTGTTGCTATGGCCTCTGAAAAACATATGGAAAATGTGCATACTTTGATGCAAGAGCAACCAGAACAGCAGGGACCCCCCCCCGACCCTGAGGACCCTACCCTAGGCACTTCCAGGAAACCTGACTTAGACCACATGCACAATGCAGAAACCATGATCATAGAACAAAAGGATGCAATTACTCCAGATCCCAACACACCCAACCCCACTGCACACTAGTAGTCCATCTATGCAACCCCCCAAACAGATGATTTTGAAGTTGTAAGGGACACAGGAAAAAAGAAGACACCCAGACCAGGAAGTTCTACTAAGTTCAAAGGGAAAAAAAATGACTTGCCTTTACAAAATAAATATGGTATTTTGAATCAGGGGAAGGAGTAGGGAGATACAGAGGAGGAAGACGGGGTCTTTGAAAATGCTTCCATTTCATCCTCAATAACAGACCTCTCATCTGATTTAGAGGAACACATGCCATGAACTACTGAGTTGAAATGGCAAAGAGTGACAAGGTCTACAGCTAAGAATATGTAGAATCTTTGGGCTACCATGTCATACACCACTTCCAAGGGAATCCTGACAGCCATCACCCTTAATATGAATAGCATAAAAAGTCACAAAAAAAAGATTAGCCACCTTTACAACACTGCAAGACTGCGAGGCACAAATAATTTTATTACAGGATACCAGATTAAAAGTGCAATTCAAAATCTCGCAAGCAACCAGGTTATGAACAAAAGGACCAGCATTTTTGGTCTGTAGACCCAGATAGGTAAGATGGAGTGAATATATTGTTGGCTGGTTCAGAGATTAGAGTATATGAGTAATTGCACTTGTACGTTTATGTTTTTTAACTGTTACTCCTGCTCTTGTAACCCCCTCCCCCCGCCCTCCAGGATGCTTCTAGAAACAAGTTGGTTACAGCTCATGTTGTCTCGCCTGGTAAAATATTTTCAAATAAATAATAAATAAATAAATAAAACTGATAGATGTGCAATCAGGAAGGGCCTTGATCATAGATCTCTCTTATAACAGAGATAGATTTCATGTTATAGTCATCTATGCCCATAGACGAAAGCAACCAGGGTAGAATTGTTCCAAACACTACAACAATACCTACACACACATCCAGGATCACAGTCTGGGGAGGAGATTTTAACTTAGGATAGAAAAGGCAGATAGTGGGCTGAAGACTAACAATGTTTTGTGACTCCACTTGTTTATATAACATAGTAAAACAGTCCTCCCTCCAAGACGTACAGTATATAGAACACAACATGTAACTGGTAGGCACACATTTTCAAGGGGCACACTTATCTACTAGATTAGAAGATTTTTTGTTGCCCCATATTCATAGTGCTTACGTCATGTACCTGGAATACGGAAATCTCAGACCATAAAATGCTCATGTTTTCAGTGCAATGGGGTTCATCTCCCCTGAGTGGAAAAGGCCCATGGAGATTGAATACTCAAATCTTATCTGACATAGAATTATTGCAGAAATGGAAAGTGTTTTAGAATGCTAGAGTACCCACTGCCTGCTTCTATGATGACTATTTAACATAGTAGGAAGAGAGTAAAACAGATATCAGAGAATTATTCCAAACGTATTCGGGACAAAAGGTTACATCAACCTACCTGCAATATTTAACACTAAGAAGTACACTACATAGGGAAAAATCCAGAGCTGAACAATATGGGGATGATTCTACCCACCGGATCTCTAAATTGATTGCAGAAATGCGTAATACACAAAATGATAAAGGTAAATCTCTCCAGCAAGAAATGCAATTTGGAACTCAAAACAAAAAACAGTCTTTTGATCAATACAAAGATTGCCAGAAGAGGGTAGATAGTAGAACTATTCAAAGCCTTAGTAATGCACAAGGTCACATGTTTCAATCCAAAACTGAAATACTGCAGTAAATTCACAGACATGTACATGCAACTTTTGGCACAGTGGCAGGGAAGAAACCAGAAACTTCTTTCTTACACAGTTTAAACATCTCTACTCTACCAGAAGAAGAACAGAGCAACCCACTGGAAGGAGGCAGAAGACACCAGAAGGAAAGGAAGCAGCTCCTGGTGGGGGACTCAACTATTAGGGGGGTAGAACTTGGGGGAGCAGGGAAAACTGAAGTAAGGTGCCTTCCTGGTGTCATGGCTTGGAGGGACAGGAAGCGCATCCTCAGGATCACGAGAACAGCTGCACGGGAGTCTGAGCTGGATGTCATTGTCCACCTATGGACAAATGACTTGGCTCATCATGAGATTAGAGCAGTTCAGAAGGACTTTGTAGAATTGGGGAGGGGCCTAAGACAAGTAGCTTACACAGTATCCTTCTCTGAGGTGCTGCCTGTCAATGGCATGAGTGAGGCAAGGTACTTTGCACCATCCAGTTTAATGAATGGTTGAAAAATGGTGTGAGCACAGGGTTTGGCTTCATTGGGGACTGGGGTTCCACCTGGAGAGACACCAGCCTATACTGGCAGGATGGTCTGCATCTGTCCAGGAAGGAACAAGTCTTTGAGCAATCAGTTTAAATGCTTCATTGGCAATCTTTTAAATTAGTCAAGGGGGAGGCACTGATAGCGACAGGAAAATCCCAGCCTTTCCTACAAAACAAGGTACTAAATGAGAAAAAGACCAAGGTAGAAAGGTCAGTGGGAGATGCTGCAAAAGAAGGTAAAGCCATCAAAAAATGGAGAGCAATGAGTACCAATGCCCGTAGTCTGAGTAACAAGCTTCCTGAATTAGTGGCCTCAATGGAGGAGGAACTTCTGGATATCGTGGCACTCACAGAAACATGGTACACACAAAACCATGACTGGGACGTAAACATACCAGGATACACTATCTACAGGAGGGACAGGGAGGGTAAAAGAGGAGGAGGAGTAGCTCTTTACATAAGGAAGGAATCAAACAACAGAACAAAGGGAAAACAGGAAGGAGAAGAAGCACTGTGGGTAATTTGGAGACTGGCAATGCACCACACCGCACAGGGTTATATACAGACCATTTCAGGGGAGGAAATGGACAAGAAAGGATAGAAAGATACTTAGAATGGCAGAAAAAGGGAGATATTGCTGATGGGTGATCTGAATATGCCAGATATTAACTGGAGTGCAGTTGCAGCAGCCACTAGAAGAGTGGGGTTATTCTAGATGCCCTACAGGGGCATGCCTTAGACAACTAGTATTGGAGCCCACTTGAGAGGGAGCAATCTTAGACCTGGTTCTCTCAAATGGAGATGAAGAGGATCACAGATGTAGAAGTGAGTAGCCATCTGGAACCTAGTGACCATCGAACAGTATGGTTCTAATAAACACACAATAGAGTCAAGTCATACAAAGGCAAAAGTACTGGACTTTAGGAGGACTGACTTTGCCAAAATGGGTGAGTGCCTAAGGAATGCACTAGCAAATGGGCAGGAAGGAGGGTGGAAGAACAATGGGAATAATAAAACTGCCATCACAGAGGTAACAAGCCTTTGCGTGAAGCAAATAAACAAAACGAAACAATGTAAGAAACCCTATGGTTCTCAAAGGAAGTGGCAGTGAAGGTTCAAGAGAAAATAAAGCATTCAGGAAGTACAAGGAATCACAGAAGGAGCAGGACAGAGAACTGTATCAGTTAAAGCAAAAGGAAGCTGGGAAGGCAGTCAGAACAGCAAAGGCCCAAACCGAGGAAAAGATAGCCAACTCAGTTAAGAAGGGGGATAAAACCTTTTATAGGTACATCAGGGAGCGAAGGAAGATCAAGGGAGGGATAGTGAGGCTTAATAAAGAGGAGGGAGGGTGGGCAGAGGGTGACTGTGAAAAGGCAGAGATACTAAACAAATATTTTCACTCAGTATTTACAAGAAGAGGGAGGTACCTCAAACAAAACAGTAGAAACACTCTGGATACAGAAGTTGATACCAGCCCATTTATGAAGAAAGGGTTCTGAAAGAACTCTTACAACTGAAGGTGGACAAAGCAATGGGGCCTGATGGGATTCATCCCAGAATTCTAAAGAACTAAGGGTAGAACTAGTGACACCACTGACTACCCTCTTTAACAAATCATGGGAGGATGGGTGGTACCCGAGGTCTGGAGGAGGGCAGATGTGATTCCCTTCACAAAAGTGGGAGCAAGGCAGAAGCAGGAAACTACAGACCTGTTAGTTTAACCTCAGTGGTAGGGAAAATGATGGAATCACTTCTGAAGGAAAGAATTGTCGAGTATCTAGAGGCCAGAGGGGCACAGGACCCAAGGCAGCATGGATGCACAGCGGGAAGGTCATGCCAGACAAATCTGATAGATTTCTTTCACTGGGTGACCAAAGTAGTAGATCAGAGAGGGGCTGTGACATGGCCTACCTAGACTTTAGCAAGGCATTTGACACAGTCCCACACAAAAGATTAATATACAAGTTAGCCAGCCTGGGAGTGGGTCCCAAGATGACAGTCTGGGTAAAGAATTGGCTGGAGAATAGGACACAGAGAGTAATAGTAAATGGAGTCCACTCTGAAGAAAGGGGGGTTACTAGTGGGGTACCGCAGGGTTCAGTATTAGGACCGGTCCTCTTCAAATGTCTTTATAATTTACATTGCAGAGGGACTGAAAGGAAAAGTATGTCTCTTTGCAGATGACACAAACATCTGCAACAGAGTTGATGCACAAGGTGGGGTGGAAAGGATGAGAAGGGACCTGGCAAGGTTAGAGGAATGGTCAAATGTATGGCAGCTTAGATTCAATGCTAAGAAGTGCAAGGTAATGCACCTGGGAAACAAAAACCCAGGGGAAGAGTACACAATGGGGGGTGAGATACTAACAGCAACAAAAAGGAAAGGACCTGGGGTAGTCATATCAGATGACCTAAAGGTGGGCAAGCAATATGAGAGGGGCAGCAAGGAGGGCTGGGGATACTGGGATGCATAGGGATAGGCATCACCAGTAGAAAAACAGGAAGTTGTTATCCTCTGTACAGACAGCTGGTCATACCCCATCTGGAGTACTGCATGCAGTTCTGGAGACCCAATCTCCGTAAAGACATAGACAGGATGGAAACTGTCCAGAGGATGGCAACTAAAATGGTGCAGGGTCTGCACCGGAAGACATATGAAGAGAGACTTAAGGAGCTTAATATGTATAGCCTCGAGGAAAGGAGGGAGGGGGGGACATGATAGAAACTTTCACATACCTCAAGGGAATCAACAAAGTCCAAGACGGTAGAATCGTTCAAAAAAAGAGTTGTGCAAGAACAAGGGGGCACAATTTGAAGATAGAGGGGAGGTGGCTCAGAGGTAATTTAAGGAAGTATTTTTTCACAGAGAGGGTTGTGGATGCATGGAACAGCCTTCCGGAGGAGGTTGAGGAGTCAAAAACAGTGGTGCAATTCAAGCATGCATGGGACAATCATAAGGCAATTCTAGGGGGTGGGGGTAGGAAGAAGTAGGCTGCTGGTTAACTGGGATCTGAAGATTATCCATTAGGTAGGGAAATGGGTAGACTGGGTGGGCCAAGCGGTCCTTATCTGCCGTCAAATTCTATGTTTCTATGTAACCTAACAAAACCCATTTCAGCACAAGAAGTACAAAGCAGTATAGATTCCTTAAACAAAAGTACTACTTCTGGCTTAGATGGTCTTAGTACAGAATTTTATCAGACTTTTAAACAACAACTGGCAGCTCCCTTAGCAAATGTATAAAACCAGTGTCTCTAATTTGGAAACTTACCAAACTCTATCACACAAGATTTGTTAATATTTATTTATAAAAATGGAGAGAAAACAGATTTAAGCAATTGGAGACTGCTCAGCTTACTTATTACAGATTATAAAATTCTTACAAAAATATTTAAGCAATATACCCTGACAGGGACTGGGTATATTGGTGGATTTACCACAGATGGTGTGGTTCGGTCACGAGGCACAGCCGAGTGATTTAACCACACCAGAAATGGTAACTACACCCATATGCCCACTCACTGGAGGGGTATATTGCTATTATACAATGCTTTTTTAAGGAGATAGAAAAAAATACTAAAAGTTTTTTTGGGGGGGTATTTATTATTTTTATTGTATTTGTTAGTGTGCGTGAAAAAATAGTGCTGTTTCGTAAGTGTGTGCAATCTGAACGCTAACGTGGTGTTGCTGAGTATGTGGAAACGTGAGTCCAGGTCGTGAAACGATTCAGGATATGCATCAAAAATGAGGTATTTTTAAAAGAAAAAGTCAAGAGAAGTTTGTTAAGAGAGTTATGAGAGGGGGAGTGTAGTTCACAGATGGAAGTGAAAAGGATTGGAGAGTGAGCTGGATGCGAGCTGAGAGTTTGACAGAGAGGTTAGGTGGATACAGTTTGCGAGTGCTGATGTGGTGGTGACATTAAAAAAAAAATTCTGGTATAGGTGCTTGTGTTCTTCTTTTGTGATGCTGCTGTTCAGGTTTTGGAGGCATGCTGTTACTGTTTAGAAGGGGTTAAAAATGGCCCATTATTGTTGCAATTTTTTTAGCGCGGGTTCAACATGGAGGTTCTGCTGTCGAGTTTGTGGGTTTGGTGGGTTTCAGAAATGCGGCTGGCTGGCACCTTTTCCAGTGGGTACACTGGAGGATTTATCATGCTGGGAAGGTGCCAGCCAACCAATCAGAATGCAGGTATTGGGCTCCTGGATTTAGCCCATTGTATAATAACCAATAGAACTGCAGCAGCTGCAGATCGTCTAATTAGTCCATCACAAACTTCTACACATCAGACAAGTAAAATCCAAGATAACCTGATCACTCTAAGGGAATTTTTTTACAGTGGAAACAATGTCACATTACAGGGCTACGTCTTTAGTATAGACCAAGAGAAGGCCTTAGATAGGATCTCACATGCATATCTTTTTACTATCTTGGAAGCCTATGGCCTACCTCCCACATTTGTAAAGTGGGTTAGCTGTCTGTACACAATAGCAACAATTACCCCATTGGTGAATAGCTGGCTGGGTACTCACAGCCATCTAAAGAGGGGGAATATGAAGGGATGCTCAATCAGCTGTCTGTTGTATATTTTTGGGCTGAACCCCCTGTTAAGGAGTATCCACTTCAATCCTAGTATAGAAGGGATCCGTCTAACACCTAGCTCACCACCAGAGAAAATAAAGGCATACACAGATGATATAGTCTTAGTGATAGCAAAGGAGACATCTGGGCAGGAAGTGAAAGATAATTTAGATGATTCTGCGCTAGTGTCAGCATCTTGGATAAACTATGGGAAAAGTGTTGGATTCCCTTTAGTTATCTCAGCTCAGAATCATCCACAGTATGTTGCTTCAATAACAACTGCACAAAATGACACAAAGATACTGGGTATGACATTTGGAACACATTATATGGCTGAGAATAACTGGAATCCATGTTTGGGTACTGCAGAATCTAAAGTGAACTATTAGAAAGGAAAGAACATTTCTAAACTGAAAAGGATTTTATAAATAAAAACCTTACGTTTGCCAATTTTATTATATGTAAGCTACATATTTCCATCCCCACCTAGTTTAGAGGACAGACTATATAGTGGGTTTTTTTTTTCAGGCCTTTGGAGAAGCCTCTTGAACCCTGTTAAGAGGAATATCACATATCAATTGAAAAAAAACTGGGCCGTTTGGGAATGATTTACCCTGCATTTTTTTAATTTTTGTTTTTTCTTCCTCACTAACATTAGCACTTCCCTTCAGAAAAAAACACTCCTGGTGATTAGAAGCCATGGAGGAACAGGTAAAACATTATACCACTGACTGGAAAGCACAAAAGTTATGGAATAGTAAGAAACCTTGTTTGTTCCAGATTACATTATTAGCACTTTTAATAAAGTAAAAACATGGAAAGTATCTCACACCTCCATGCTGACATGTACTAGAAAACAATCGTATGGTGATATTATGACTAAGGACTTTGATAGTGAGAAAAGCATTCCACAGTGTCCCCCTACTCAGCAGAACATAGTATTGAGACATCTAAGTAATAATAGAATCCAAGCGTTTGTTTGGGATGTTCTGTGGCTCAGTATTAATGGGAGACTAGGCGTGAGAAATACCCATAAACATAAACAGATTACTGAAAGGTATTGCATAAGACAAGGATGTGACACCATATTAGAAACTCAAGAGCACTTGTATTTTCAGTGTCTATATAATGTAAACTTCTGGGCCTATGTGGCAGCACACTGGAAAGAACTTTATTTCAAAAACCAGCTTACCAGGAACTGATACTTGGAAATTACCCTGTAAAATGGGAAAAATATAACTTGGGAACCTTATAACTAATGGGAGCAACATTACTGTTCTACATTTGGCAAGCAATATGTTCTTGGGTACTGCAACAAAAATACTGTATTTTACCAATAAATATACAAAATATAGGCAGAGCACTCCTGACAATTTATAACCAAGACTAAGAAATTTTCCATTCCAAAGGTGAGACAAATATGGAAAAATTGTGAGAATTTTCTATTATAAACTGGTGTGTATCATGCATGTGACTACATTATTGAAATGGTTCATGTTAATTTAAGAAAGAGAGCACTTGTTACTGTATAGGGTGAACATTTGTCTTTTTCGGTGATGGGATAATGAATTGCTTTCTTTTGTTATGTTAGTATTATTTTTGTTTTGTATTGCATGGTGTGCATCTTTTCAATAAAAATTCCCCTATTCTTTTGCAAAAAGTACCTTGGGCTCTTTTACTTCCACCTGGACAGCACCAGAATGAGTAGAAGGGACCTCTGGTTAACATCTTGTCTGAAGGACGGTACACCCCAACAGTACAGCACCCCCCAATACTGCACTCAGGTTCCAGCATTTTGGGTTTAAGCCCAATTCCAGTGTGGGATTAGAACTCATAACCTTCTGGCCCAGAGGCAGATGTGCTACCAACTAAACCACGCTGACATAGGCTGGCTTTGATGGCTCACTATGATGAGTATCAATGGGCGATCACCCATAAGAAGGCAGTGTTTCTGTCTAGGTACTCGAAGGGATTTTTGTTGGGAGGAACTGACTGGCTCAGCTCTTTTGGACTGTGAACAGGCTTCTCCGCCAGTCTGTCTGGAGCCTGTGAGAGCTGTTTCACCAGCAATATGTGGGGAATTCACCCAGTTCTTCTCCGATAGGATGTCATCTATTAGGGCTGGGATTTCATCAGGTTGGCTGTCACAGTCCAGCAGTATTGAGCCTATGAATCTAAGATGCATTCCGTGATCATGGGGAGAGTTTTGGCCAGTGATGATGAAAGGGATGGGTAACAAGATTTTGAAGCTGTGGCCTGTATTTTGTGATCTGAACCCAGGCCCAAGACATCTATTTGTAAATTGTGAAGGGCAGCTGGGTCTGGTGTTCACTGGCATTGTCTGGTGCTGCTTGTCAGAGAGGGCATTCCCAGTGTCTCTGAAAAGTGCCCTGATGAAACCACTTTTAAAAAAGCCATCTGTGTATCCAAATGTCCTAGAAATTACTGACCTGTCTCTAACTTGACATTTTTGGCTTATTGGTTATTGAGAAGACAACTGTGCTGCAGCGCCAGCACATCTCACAGTCTTTGACATCTTCAAGCCTCTCCAGTCTGGCTTTAGGTCCAGGCACAGCATAGAGACTGCACTAGTCAGGGCACACAATGATCTGCTCAAGGCGAGAGACATAGGAGAACGGTCAGTTTTCCCTCTCCTTGATCTCCCCTTAAGGTTTGATACTGTGGACAATGGGTTGCTATAGGACCAGCTCAGGGAGTTCGTAGGACTCATTGGCAAATCCATCTGCTGGCTTCAGTCCTATCTCAGTGGCAGGACTTAGAGGGTTGTTTTGGGAAAGTTTTCCTCACTTCCAGTGTTCCTGCTCTTTGGTATACTCCAGGGCTCAGTCCCTTCACTCGCGTTTTTCACGGTGTATGTGCTACTCTTGGATAAGACCATTAGGCAATATGGGTTTAGGTTTCAGTGCTATGCAGATCATACCCAGCTCTACATGTCTTTTGCACCTGGGAAACCCATGGTGGTTGATGTGCTTAATAAGTGCCTAGCTGAGATCCAAGTCTGAATGTCATTGAGCTGGTTGAGACTTAACACAGACAAAACTGAAGTGGTGGTGGTGGAGTTGGCTCACAGGAGGGGTGTGGCAGCTTCTAAGAAGGAGAGGGGGCTTCAGATTGATCCCAGTGGGCCCTTGGCTGCCACTATGGTGAAAAATCTGGCAGTCATTCTGGGTGAGAGGGCTAACAGTCTAGGCTCAGGTGTTAGCAGTAGTCCGGAATGGCTTTTACCATCTACGGAACATCAGCTGGACTAGACCCCTTATTTCCCCCCAACCCCACCCAGTGATCTGGCCACACTGGTGCACAAATTTGAGACTTTGAGGCTTGATTACAGCAACACTCTTTACCTTGGAATCAATGGAGGTATGCTATGGTGCCTGCAGCTGGTGCAAATGCTGCTACTAGGTTGCTGACTGGTCTTCGGAGGGTGTGTCACATCTCCCTGCTGCTGCATGACCTGCAATGGCTGCTGGTTAGGTGATGTATCTCCTTTAAATGCAGCTTGCTTACTTACAAGGCCTGCACAGGCTAGGTCCGGGTTACCTGACTGAAGGCAAGGCTAAAAACCTCAGGGGACCACGCCTTTAAAGTGGTGAGCATGATCCTTTGGAACTCACTCTTGAGAGCCCTGAGGATGGCCATTAAGAGGGGTCTGAAAACCTATTTGTTTGCACAGGAGTTTGAGACTGAGGTCTCTTTTCTTGCCTTCTCAGTCTGCTGCTGGCTAGCTATTTATTTATGAATTTATGAAGGGTTTATGATATTTTATTGTAGCTATAAATTAAGTTTTGTGTATTATTTATTTTATTCTATTATATTGGCCCTACTGGTGACAACCAATGATCCCATACTATTTACTGTATGTGCTCAGGTACAGATCAGTCGGCAGCTGGCCATGGCATGGTGAGGAGGGCTGTGACAGTCACCGGCACAGGTTGAGATTGGGGAGTTCAGGCTGGTGGGTTCATGCTTACTGGGGTGGGGGGGTCACTATGGAAATGGGAATCAGTTGTTTAGTTTATTTCATATAGGGGTTGGGGCCGGGAGGGGGCCCTACTCTATGGAGAAGGGGGAACAGGTGTTGCGCTTTATTCTATTACAGTGATTGGGCCAGAAAGCGAGGTCCCTACACTACGGAAAAGAGGATCAGATGTTGTGCTTTATTCTATTACAGTAAACAGGGTGGGGAAGGAGGACCCTACACTATGGAAAAGGGGGCATTGCATTATTATTCTTGAGCACATTGATCAGGTCAGGGGGCCCTACACTGTGGGAAAGGGGATATTCCTTATTGTTAGTGCACACAGTGATCAGGGCAGGAAGGGAGACCCTACACCATAGAAAAAGGGATAGTGTTTTATTATTCATGCTCACAGTGATTGGGGATGAGGAGGGTTTCGGCTGTCCCAAGCCCATAATGGGCATGCATGAGGCCCCTTCATGCCATGCATGCACAATGAGCTAATATGCATATTCTTGCTGAATATCACCACTGGGGGACACGGCACATCCAGGTCTGCACCATGCAGTCCCTCATTGGTGGTCTTCAGCCCTATACCCTGGATGTGACATGCCATACTTGGAGACCACCTGCTATGTGCCGCACATCCAGGGTCGGATATTCAAACATAATGCGTGATCTGTTCCGATTGTGCATTCTGTTTGAATATCGCATCAGAGTCGGCTGGCCAAATATTTTTTGCAGCGCATCGATTTCCGCATGCATCCAGCCGGCTCTGAAGATGGGGTCCTTAGCATAAAAGTGCTGTGGTCAGCATAGTTACCTTAGTGCTTCTGTACCTGTGATCCAACATAGTGACCTGCTGCCAAAACACAAATGCTCTGGGTACTCAGTTGAAACTAAGCTGAAAGGTGAGAAGAGTCTCACCAAAATCAGTAGTGATACTGGGTACTCCAAAAGCACCGTTTGCACATGGCAAAAACAGGAGAGTGCTTTGCTCATACGCAAGAGAATTGCACTAAAAACAGCAACCTGCCAAACAAAGATCATGGGCATTTTTAAAAAACAAATAGAAACACAGCAGCAGTGATCTTGAATATTTTGCTGGTTGTTATTTGATATTTTAGCTGTTTTTATCTGTTTTAACTTGTTTTAAACCTGATTTTAATTGATTTGATATATTCCAGTAAAGGTCTATGTTATTTAACATCATCCATGTCTTATATTTAGCGATTTTACATCGATTTAACGAACAAACCACTGTAACGAACAATCAGGATAGACCCAATTTTGTTCATTACAGCGAGGGAGCACCATACTGGTCTCTGGGGTGTGAGTGGGATTTCCTGCAGGAGCTAGAAGACTTCATGGCCGACCAGGCATTGGATACCCAGGGCTTTTAGTGTTGGGGGACTTCAGTGCCTGGAAGGACAATGAAATCTCGCCGTTCAGTGAACAGCTCCTCCAGTTTATGTCACTACTGGGTCTCACACAGGCAGTTGCCTCTGCAACCCATCTTGGTCACACTCTGTACCTGATCTCCTTGTTGAGGCTTGACATAAGTGCGGTCAAGTTGATCTGGTTGTTTGATCAGATCATCACGCAGTATCATTCCTTCACAGTCCCCTCATTTTAATACCCCTCCTACAGAGATGACCCAGTATCACCCAAAATTTCATTTGGAGTCTTGCAAACTCCAGGCAGTGCTGGATGTCTTGGGTATGCTGATAGCTTGTGCTTAGGGAGCCAAGAAAACCATAGAGAGCTAAAATCAATCAGTCAATCAAAATCTTTATTTTGCCAGGCAGAACATCATTAAGACAAGCTCATTTACAAGATGGACCTGGGGCAAAACAATTGCCAACAGGGTTAAGACATAACAGGTTGAGTGAACATACATAACAATAACATAGTAGTAATAATAACAACATAATAATAACATATAACCATTGCATGTGACAAGATACTTGCACAAGAACATAGCAATATGTTCAACAGGAGGTAGTGCTATTTAAATACAATTGCATGGATACAGATATATGGACATAAGGTAATGAGATAAAGTTTATACAGTAAACATCATTGGAGGAGTCATAGTGAGCAGGAGTGGCAGTTCCTCTAGCGTCAAAGTGTGAAGAAGACTGAGATGTAAGAGTCCTTTGATAAGTACTGTAGGCATAGCCTGGCAAGTGGGGTGGGAAGGGGACAGGGTATAGGGAGTGGGGAGGGAAGATCAGATGAGATAGGAGAGGGTTGGGAATGATGATCTAGGGAGGAAGGACTGTTCGAAGGGAGAACATGACAGATGCCACAGGCAATGGTTGAGGTTTAAGTCCAATATTTGAAGCAAAGACAGATCGTGATGTTGGGACCTTGATTTGGACAATGTCAGAAGGGAGGACTCAGATGACACCTCAGGCAATGGTTGAGGTTTAAGTCCAGAATTTAAAGCAATAACAAATCATGATGTTAAGACCTTAACTTGAAGCAATGACAGACCTTGGAAAAGGTCCTCAGGAACAAGGATTGGAAGAGGGAGAACGTTACAGGGGAAGCGAGCCATAAGATTTTCTGGATCTTATTCCAGAGCGTAGGAAGAGTGAAGCTTACTGAGGCTCTACCAAAGCGCATTTTAATTTTAGGGATAGACAGAGATAATATGGTAAGACTTCTGAGAGAATAGGCACTAGGGATGCAAAGAGTTAGGCAGCTTGTACTAGAGATAGTTCATACGACAGCCTTGGACTCCCTAGCACCCTTCTGTGTCTGTCCCTTCATCTCCTGCCATGGTTCAGCACAGTACAGTGTACTATGAGTAGATGAGGCAGCTGAAGATGAAGGTATGGAAGTTAGAACATAAACTGACACTATGAATGAACAATGGTGACTGCCAGTGGGCAGTCTTCTTGAAAAAGACAGAGTTCCTGTCAAGGACCATTGCTGCAAACGACAATCAGCTGGCTCAGCTCTTCTGCACCATGTACAGATTATGAAATCCTATCTGTCTGCAGTCTGTATGAACCTTTTCTACAGAAAAGTGTGAAGAGTTTAGCCAGTTCTTCTTTGACAAGGTGTCCTCCATTTGGACTAGGATTGACTCAAGCGACCTGTCATGGTCCAGTGATATCCAAGTTTAACCCCTAGGTAGCGCTATCCCAAGGGCTACTACCCCTGCCTGCGTGGCTAGTAGCAGGTTAAGGGGCCCGAGATCTGAAACAGGTGCCTCCACCCGGAAGTCGGGGTTGGTAGTGGTCAAACTAACCTGGGCACAGCCCTCCAAGACACTGTAACCCTCCTCTTTCTCTTCTAGTGCCCTGAGCAATATACGATAATCACTTTCACAGTACCCCTTGTACACCATACCAGTACAAACACTGTTTGCAGTTACCACCAGGGCTGGTTCCTCTGGATCGACCCAAGGGACCCCCTGTAAAACAAGGTTATACACAGTAAATAGCAACAGTACAGTAGTCTTGGAACAAACTGGAACCACAGTCAGGTTAAATGCAGCAAAAAAGTCAGATCTGATTTATTCAGGGGACTTGAACAAGGAAGGGGCATAATCAGGTTGTTTGGCTTAAAAGCTATATTAATCAAACAGTTATGCATGTGCTGTAAGTCCCCACACAGTCACACACTCTGGGTATCCAGGTAGGAAAATGGAGGGCTAGCCAGGAATGCTCCAGCTGGTTGGAGCCCTGTGATGGAAGAAAGCAACATGCACAACACACACTACTTGTAATCCGGAGCCGGAGAGCTCAGTTCGTGAAAGAAAAAGCAACAAGACAATCAGATGACAACACTTTAGATTTAGCTGTTGTTGCAGGGAGCTACCCTGATGTTTACTCACAATACCCAAAACTGGACACAGGCAGGATGAAAATGAGACTGTAGGTTGTTGAGCTGGAGTGCCCGGAGAAGCGGGGATCACACGAATCACTGAGGCATTGTTCCTGTTCAAGTGTTGAGCAGGGGGCTGATCCCCAGGCAGGTCTCTCGTCGATAGCTTTCTCTGTGCAGCGGGTAGTCAGGCTGAACCAGTGTGGCAAGACCCAGGCCCAACGGAGATTATTTTGGATTCAGCCTGTGGGGCTGGATGCGGCTTCCAGCAAGCAAAATACAGTTCAAACCACAGTGGGGAACCAACTCGTGACCCACTAGCAGCATACAGCACATTTGCACATAAGGAAATTCTAATGCAGCTTCCAGCAAGCAGAACACAATTTGAACCACAGTGGGGAACCAAATCATGACCCACTATAAGCACACAACATATTCACATGTATGAAAATTCCACTGTACCAGACAAAAGGCTCTCCAGTCACAATTATTGAGTCTCGGCACAATCTGTGAGTTTAGAGGTGGCTGGAAGTCCAGACAGGCTGATCACATTCAACAAATCTTCAATCTTCTTTAGGTAGGAGCCTGATCACAATTCAGTGGCTCACTTTGCTCTCCAAGTTTGGATTCAGTCCGAAAAAGGCACAAGTTCCCTCTCAGGGACAGCAGGTAGGCAGGCCTTTGCACAGTTCTCCCAAGCGAATCTACACCGGGACTGCTGCTTGAATCATTCAAGCTGTTATCTCTTCACTTCCCAACTCAGAACTGAAACTAGCTGCAAGCAGCTTGGAAATTTCCCCAAGATCCAAAAGGTTCAGTTGGCTGATCTGTCCGTTAGTCACAACAAGAGCTCCCCCTTCAGGTTATTTTAGGCTCCAAAATGCAAAAACTACAATTCCTACAAGTTTTGACCCCAACAAGCCCCTGTAAGCAGGCTCCATTTTAGAGTCCTCAAAGTAATGATTGGCCCATTCTGACAGTCCTGGGCCAAGTTGGTGGAGATAAACAGAACAGTCCTTGCTGCAAAGAAGGCAGGTTAGAACAAACTGCAATATTATTACTACTCTAACAAATGATCAGCAGATAAGCACATCTTCTAACAGAGCTCCTTTTTAGATTAATTGAGACTGCAATTCAGTCAGCTCTTAAAAATACAGTACACAAAGGCTATACAGGCACTCTCTGGCAATACATTTAATCTGCTAAAATGCAGAACTCCATCCTGGTAGTGAACATTTAGGCAAGCTCAAGGAAGACTTTTTGGGAACTCACATTTGTATGGGGGTTACACCCTTCCCTGCCTGGAGAAAACTTGTCGTCCGCGTCAAGTCTATACCATCACAATATCAAAAATGTGATAAAAAACAAGACATATACAGTATATCATTAGCTTGTTACATTACTGTACACTTCAATATACTTCGCATTACTACATCCATATTGACAATACTTATGTAGGTTTCATACAAGTAATACTGATTAATTTAATAACTTCTTGTGCATTAAACAATGTCTGACGGGGCCCTTCCTTATCAGCTAACTGGGCTGGATGGGGCAGCAAGGGCACCATGGTGAGAGGGAAGAACAAGTAACCTGCAGTTGGCCATCAAGCTTAATTTGGGCAGTGAGCTTAGTGAAACATAAACCCCTTTGTGAACCACATTTAGAGGCAAATCCACTGGCCTCCCAGGGGAATCATATCTAAAGCATAGCACTGGCTTGACAGCTTGACCAGTCTTTCTGGGGGAGCGATCACAGTCTCTGTACTTTCTGCACTAACTTTGGAGCTTTTGTCACTTGTGAGGGGTGCCTCTGCATGGATGGGAATGTCCAAACTTGGAGCACTGTCAGCTCCTTGCTCTGCAGGCTCTATTTCCACAACACTTTGCTCATTATCTTCTGAAGAAGGCCCAGGTTGTTCATTTTGAGGAGGCTCTGGCACAATTAGGCTTTGCAGCACTGAAGCGGGGCTGTCAACACTTTCACATTGTTCTTCAAGTTCTGGTGTGTCACCAGAGAGACTTAGACCATCAGCCCCTTCTTCAGGCAATTCACACAGTTCCACAAAACACAGATAGTCCGCAACCTCAGATGTAATACTTTGCACTTCGCTTTTAGGGAGCATTGGCTCCAAGGACAAAGCTGGGGAGTTAGGCAGTCCAGAAGGCCCAGCTTCATCCCCACAATTAGTCATATGGTTACCTTGAAATAGCTGACTCAATTCATAGGAGGGATAAGAGGCATTGTCACACTCACTTTTGTCAGAGGTGGATTGAGATTCACTATCATTCTGAGCCTGCTGCTGGGGAAACCTTAAATCTGTAAATACTTGGGTAGGTTGACTCTGTCTCTTTTTTGCAGCAGCATGAGTCACCGACCCAGGGGAATCAATCTCTGATGGTTCAGCCTCAATTATGACTTGTTCAATATGTAGCAAGTGGTTACGGTGCATGGTCTTGACAGTTTGGGAGTTATTCTCTTGGCACACCTCGTACACTGGTAAATCATTCAACTTTCCAACTACTACATGGGGAAGATGCTGCCACCTATCCATAATTTTGTGTTTACCATGCAGTCCCAAATTGCACAACAACACATGGTCTCCAGGCTGAAGCGCTTGAGTCTTTACTTTTTTATCATGCCTCTCTTTGTTGGTAAGATTTCTTTTAGCGGCCATTGTCTGGGCCAGTTGATAGGCATGGTTCAATTGAGCTTTCAGTTTCTGTACATACTGTAGGTAATTTTCGGCTTGGACCCCAACTGGACAGACCCCAAAGCAGACATCAACAGGCAGTCGTGCCTCCCTTCTGAACATGAGGCAGTAGGGGGAGAACCTAGTAGCGTCATTTTTTGTGCAACTGTATGCATGGACCAAGGTGCTAATCTACTGGTTCCAATTAGGCTTGTCTTTGGGATGGAGGGTGCCCAGCATGTCTAGAAAGGTGTGGTTAAAATGTTCTGGTTGAGGGTCCCCCTGTGGGTGATAAGGAGTGGTTCTTGACTTCCACACTCCTCATAGAGAGAACATTTCTTTGATTAGCCAACTTGCAAAATCTCTGCCTTGGTCAGAGTGGATCTGCTGAGGGTCACCATAATGAAAGAAATTTTCCACTAGCACCTTGGCCACGGTAGAGGCCTTTTGACCTTTAGTTGGAAAAGCTTGCACATACCATGTGAAATTATCCGTAACCACTAACACATTGTCAATATTCCGCTGATCAGGTTCTAAACACAAAAAGTCTATGTAGACCAGTTCTATGGGGTGCTGGTAGTAATATTGACAAGACGGCCAGCTCTCTGAGGCAGGACTTTCCTTTGTAGGAAACAACTGCAGGTCTTTACATGGTGTTCAACACTGGTCCCCGTCTTGGGCCAGTAGAATCGAGATCGAACCAAGTCGAGAGTTCTGTCACTACCAAGGTGCCCTATGTGATTGTGGAGGGACCTCAGTACCAAATCTTTAAAGGCAGTGGGCAGGACCAATTGCTGCCTGTCTACTTGACTGCCATGATCTACTGTCTCTCTATACAATAACTAATTGCGTAGCTTCAACCTGGGTCCTTCTTTAAACAATAGAGCAGTTCGCAAGTCAGGGGAACACAACTTGTACACATCTTTCCCTGCACGTAGGGCATGAAGTGTGGGTTGAATCATAGGATCTTGGGATTGAGCCCACTGAATGCTGTCACTGTCAAATGGAAGTAGTGCACTAATATCTAGAGCAGAAAAGTGGCAATAGGCAGCCAGTATGCAGGTATCAGGAGGGCCCAAGCAATCTACTAAACAGTCCACTGTGTCCGCAGACATCTGTTCATCTTGGTCAAATTTTGGCACAAGGTTCCAATGTCAGGTTCAGACAGCCTGACCCAATCAATCTTGGAAACTGGCCTTCGTGATAAGGATTCAGCATCAATATGGTTCAGTCCTGGCTTGTATTCAACAGCATAATCATAGGTTGATAAGGCAGAAAGCCACCAGTGCCCAGTGGCATCTAACTTAGCTGAAGTCTGTACATAGGTTAATGGGTTATTGTTGGTCTTCACCAATATCTTTGCCCCATAGAGGTGTTCATGAAACTAGTCGATGATGGCCCATTTTAGCGCAAGGAACTCCAGCTTGTGCACAGGGTAGTTTCACGCCGACAGGGTCAGGCTCCTACTGGCGAAGGCCACTGGTCTCAGACCATCCTCAAGGGCTTGATGCAGCATATCTCCTAGACCCTACAGACCAGTGTCTGTATGCAGCATGTAGTGCTTGGTGGGGTCACCATTGGCGAGGATGGGGGCATGGGTGAGCTGGTATATGACTTTGTGAAAGGCTGCTTCATATTTGGGTGTCCTGCAGGGCCCAAAAGTTCACCTGTGCAGAAGTACACTTTCTCTGGTTCTTTGACGGACCCTTTTTTATATTTATGGTTGGTAGGAGGGTAACCCTGGGTAAGATTCAAGTGAATCACCTTTGAATAGTCTTTTATGAACCTGCAGAAGTAGCCCCAGAATCCCAGGAAACGTTGTAGTTCTTTCAAATTATGGGGCTGGGGCCAAGTAGTCAGTGATTCAGCCTTACTGGGATCAGTATCTATCCCTTCTGCAGATACTATGTGCCCTACATATTTCACAGAGGTTTGAAAAATCTAGCACTTGTCAATGGACAGCTTGAGGCCGAAGTCTTCCAATCAGTCTAGGACTTTAAACAGTCGGGTCTCATGCTCCTCTAATGTGTGCTCAAACACAATGACATTGTCTAGGTACACTAGACATTCCAGCAAGTTCATATCTCCCACCGCACATTCCATCAGTCACTGAAAGGTGGCTGGAGCAACTGAAATCCCCTGTGGCACTCT